>CM070589.1:41726996-46726996 GCA_036346355.1 Rhipidocladum racemiflorum
CCATCATAGCCCATAATTAACCACTTGGAGACATGATATTAAGAGTTGTGCCCTAAACTTAATGTATGGTTTAATCTAGCATGCTTGTGAATCCTTATTTGCTTCGTTATAGTTTATGAAGTGGTTAAGCGTGGTATTATTGGCGTAACTTGATGTTATGTCCATTTATGTTGTTGTTTTAGATGTCGTGTGCTATGATATATATCTTGCCATGATATTGAGATTGTGTTAATTCATGGAAAAACAAAGGAGATGCTGCCGAAATATCGGTTTTTAGCATATGAACCTTTGCTGGAATTTATGTTTAATTGTGGTACTTAGATGTTGTTTAGCTTATGTTTGGTAGCATTCGGGCATATTAAATGCCGGGGTGTTACATACTTTGTTTGCAACATTTTAGTTTTAAAACTCATCCCAAATTCATAAGGAAACATGACTCTCAAAATTGCAATGAGACAAACCGAAACTTGGTCATGCAAAGGAATTTTCCAAAACACTTTTAAACCTCAAAGGCTCCCACAAGAGGGAACCACGCGATTAAATAACCTTTGCAAATTCCAAAACACTTTTAAACCTCAAAGGCTCCCACAAGAGGGAACCATGCGATCAAATAACCTTTGCAAATAAAACCTTAACACCAAACCCCAAACTTTCACGAAACAAGAAAGGTTTTCAAAGATGATTTCTCAAACCAGAAAAAATGACGAAATCAAACAACACTTACTCCTACAAAGCCACAGAACTTCAGCCCTGACAACCAGGTCTGGCATAGCACCTCAATAACTCCTTTAACCTCGGAGAAAGTCAAACACAGAAATAAATTGAATGCTTCTTCCCCATAAAGCCATCAACAAACTAAGCATCAAAACTGGAAAGGCGCCCAAACGAAGCGCAACACTAGACTCCTCTTCTTCGTCTTCAACCAAGGTAGACAAAACCACACACCGCATACGGAACGATCCGCGAAAAACCAATACCAAACACTTTTCTTTTGGTTTCCATCAACTAAAACCAAGAAAACCAACCAAGACCGACCACAGAACGATAAAGATCATCCGAAGGAATCCACCACCAAACTCTTCTATTTGACTCCAGTCAACTACCCGATCTAAGACAGAAAGGGTAAGCACTCTTCTCCTACAGGGGTTAATAGTTCTTCGGTGATGGCGCTCACTGGCCACACCGTCAAACATCACCCGTACTATGAACAAAAAGAGGTGACCGAAACCCTTTGGCACCACAACCCCACTCTATCACAACAACAAGAGCGATTCAATCATTTATCTCATTGACATAGCAACATGCATTGTCAAATGAAGCATCAAAGCTTAAATACAACATTTAAGCATAAGGAAACGACACCCATACCCTTTTCCTACTGTGCATCCATGTGTGTCAAATTTTAGATTAGTTATACCACTTTTGCAAGTTTTAATGTTGCTATCCTATGACAAAATTTTAGTAAAAACCTAAGCCATGTTTCTAAGTTATTCCACATCATATTTTAGTTGTAACCTAAGGTATGATGCTAAAAATACATGTTCCAAGGACCTACAGCCCGCTCTGATACCAACTGTAACACCCCGGCATTTAATATGCCCGAATGCTACCAAACATAGACTAAGCAACCTCTAAATACTACAATTACAAGTAAATTACAGCAAAGGAGCAAATGCTAATACCAAAAATTTCGGCAGCATCTCCTTTGTTTTTCCATGATTCAGAGCAACAACAAAGTATCACAAGTTATATCATAATGGAAAGCATCTAAAACAACAATAACATGTGACATAGCAACAATATAAGTCCAGGATAAAGCATTCAACCACTTCATGAGCTAAACGAACCAAATAGTAAGACCGAGCATACAGTTAAGCAATTCTCCAAGTTTCATGGCAATACTTTCATTATCATGACTCCAAATGATAACACTGTCTAATTTGTGTGGAGCTACGTGTAGATGTGTAGCTAAACCCTTTTTCCCGCATGCCGGTTTCATGGTACCTAAGAAAAACAACATAAACACAAGCGTGAGTTCATCACTCAGCAAGTATATTGCAATGGAACAAGAAAACACATTCCAATACCTTCATCACCACTTTTCACATACAACATCATACACATCTCATATTCATAGCATATCGTTGACATCATCATAAATCATCCTCATATAACCTCCTCATATAATGCAATGCCATGTAATGCAATGCGATGCACATATCTCCTGGAAACTCATACCAGTATGGTTGAGTACACACCCATCGGTGTGCACCCTCTCCCCCCTTCCATCCCGAATATGGAGGGTGCCTACTCCTCGCTTCCATACACCGCAGTGGATGGAATCACGATGTAGGACTTACTCATTAGCAGAGGCTGAGTTGTATGATGTTGCATCTACAACTTCTTCAACATCTTCAACATGTAGAATCACGATGTAGAATCTGCGATCCGCATCTTTCCGTGGATATAAAGAACATTAAATTCTGATCCGCCGTTTGAAAGTTATGGCTGTTTTACCGAGCATGTTAGAATCTGCGACGTGATTGGAACAGATCATGGTATTTTGTAGATCACGGAAAGATAATGAAATTATCTACTACTTCTTCAACATCCGTACGACCAAATTCGGACTCTAAATTGGCGAAAAACCGAACCCTAGGTCGACGGCTCATGCTGTCCGAAACAGAGAACGTGACCAACTAAAGAATCCATCTAATCTAATCAAATCCAGCACCACCAATTGATCTAAAAACTTGATAAACACCCTTAGAACAGTACCTAGAACAATCCCAAGGATTCCCATGGACATACCTTTGCCCGACGCACGAAAACCAAACGGATCTCCTCCTGGTTCGCGCGATTTCCTTCCTTGCTCCAAATCCATCGGATCTCCTCATCGCGGAGCGCTCCAATGGACGGATCTGTGGGGTGGTGAGGTGGAGAACTCCCCTAGGGGAAGCAAGGGTGGTGAAGAGGGGAGGAGAGGGGTGGTGGCGCCATGGGGGAAGATGGAGAGGAAGGGGAAGGGTGGAGGCACATGGGGGGGCTAGGGGGTGGCGGCTAGGGTTGGGAGAGGGAGTTTGGGGCGCACCAAGGGGTGGGGGCCAGATTTGACTGCCCAAAAGTGCCCCCCTTGGGCCCAAACCCTTCTACCGGAGGCCTAACTCAACCCCCAAGGCCCAAAGTCCCCCGGAGAGGCCCAAACACCCGAAAACGGCCCAAAAACATGCTATAAACGGCATAACGTAAAGTTTTAACCTCCATTTTCACATTTTATAAAGTTTCTGACCTCAACATTCACATTTTATAAGATACGACACTCCGTGGTGTCACAGCTAGGTCAAGAAAACCTGGATTTGGAGCAAAAACGGACAAAATCGAGCACTTGGCGTGCGTGCTACAGACTCGGGGCGACGTGGACGCTTCCTGGCCATCAGATCTCCATCTAGTGGTTGAAAACGGGGGGCAGTGTGGCCTTCTCCCAGCGTGGGCACGTGGCCCAGTGGGGCACTCAGCCGGCTGGGCCTGGCCCGGTTAAGCTAGAGGTGGGGAGGGGGCGGGGTGGGCCGGTGGCGAGTGGATGTTGGGCGTGGCCCGGGTGGCGGTGTGGGCTGGCAGGAGGAGTGAAGTGAGATTTGGCCCAATACCAAAAACCAGAATTTCCAAGATTTTGCCCATTAAAATAAATCCAGAAATTAAAACTAATTTGTTTAGGGCAATAAAAATACACGAACAATTCTAGAAAAATTCAATAAAATATTTTGAGACATTTTGAACTCAAATAAAATATTTGCAACCAAACTTTATCTAAAATTTTTCAAATATTTAATCAATTTTAATAAAAGGGTTTAATACAAATCAATTTCAACTATATCCGATAAATAGCAAACAGGCTCCGAAAAATCTCAACAATTACAGAAAAAATTCTTGGAGCACAAGAACCCAAATAAAATTAAATTACTTTTATTTGAAATATAAAATAATCAAATTAAATTGTTTTAGCTTTTAGAAAATCTAGATTACACTTTATAAATGCAAGAAAATCAATGAAAAATTTTGGGAAGTTAAACTAAACCAATAATTTTTGAAAACCCAAATTTTGGGATGTTACAAACCTCCCCCCCACCCCTTAACAGAATCTCATCCCCGAGATTCGAGGCTGGCTATAGAAATAGGTTCGGGGGTACTCAACTCTTGATGCTTCTTCAAACTTTCAAGCAATTGCACAATGGACAGGGTCGCTTCTGAACAAACGCTTGCTAACATCCAAAATTTTGTAGATTGTTCTTTGCGAATGAGTTCCTTTTGCAACTCCACTGACTCCAACAGTGTTTGCTTTTTTTTTCTTTTTTTTTGGCACAAGAATGCGCTACTTCTGTGGGAAATCTTGATACCTCCTCTGTCGGGAAATCTTGAACATCTCATGCACTCATGCTGACGTCTCCAGCAACTCCAGTGACAGGCTCCCTTGCTTTTGTTCCTGAACACTTGATTTTCTACTTGTTCTAGAAATTGGACAAGCTGTATCTGACAACAACGCTTCCTTGCAATTACGCGGTCTTCAACAAGACTTGAATAGCATTCCAGTTTGTCTTGTACTATCCTTGTCGGCTTGATTCTCCAATACTGACTTAAACTCCATGTCAACTGAATACTCCTTCACATTAAACTAAAGCTTCAACTATTATTGGGGTAATGGTATTGGCTTGCCAGCGTACACTGCGGTGGCTACAGTAATTCTTCAGGAAAATAATTATCCTTTGTAGTTATTAAGCATACGCAACAACTCTTTCTTCTGATGTGAGGGCACACCCATCTTCTTGGCTCAACCATAATGGAATGGACAATTTTCAGCTGTCTCTGCTGTACTGAAGTTAACCTGACCACAAATTTTATCTCAAGAACACTTTAGCTTCTCTTAAATGATTACATCTCTAACCATAGATCAAAACTTCCTTACACATGGGTAAGTAATTTAATTCAAGGGATAAACATCTCAAGCATGGGTTTCCAATATGATAAGCTTTATTAAAAACATAATCTTATCAATGGACAAATTAACTCTCAATATCCTACATTACATAAGACTTTTGATCTGTACAACATCTGATGCTTTCTAAGCTTCATCGGTCATAATGTGGTTGACATGATCTTTCACAGGCGCTTGGGGCATGGCTTCATCTTGAACTGCTTCACAATACACTTTCTGGTGCAAGTGTCTCGGTAGGTGAAGGACTATGGTTGATGCAGACAGGTATAACACCTTTTCTCCTAGGACAACTATTGGCAAAGTGTCCCAGCTCATTGCATCTGAAGCAGCGCTTGACTGACGGCTGTTGGCATCCTCCTGATGTAGCACTGGTATTGGTAGGGGCAGAGCTGGTATTCACGCGGTCCAAAGTGATCACTTTCTTCTGAGGGCAGTGGTTAGCAAAATGTCCTGGCTGGTGACAGACATAGCAAACTCCAGAGAGCAGGCTTCTTCCTTGAAAACTTTTCACCAGGGTGCTGTTATGGAAATTCTTACTATCGGGGCGAAGCACAGGTGAAAGTGTCTTGAACAAAGTCTGAGCAGTATGGCAACTGAGTTGTTGAGGGGCACTCCTCATTTGCTATTGCGGTGGTCCTTCCTGATAAGCTTTCTAACGCTTGTGGTGGTCTTCCAATTTCTTGTACTCATTTTCTAAATCAAGGGTTTTGTTAACCAATTCCTTCTAAATCAAGGGTCTTGTTAACCAATTCCTCTTGCTTCAACTGACTACTTGAGCATGTTGCTTCCATAGTCTTGTCACACACTTTCGGTGTTATACTACTTACTGAAGTAATTTATGGAATGTCATGGCTTTAGAAATTGCTTGATCTTTCTGTGGGCATTCCTTAACAAAATGACATGACTCACCACAGTGGTAGCCTGAATGTTTAGGTCATCGTGGCGGATTGATGGGACATTCTCCAGCCTAGTGACCTCGTTTATCACACAACAAACAATTCCATGGTGACCAAGTATCACCGATTTCCTAAGGTAGAATAGGGTTGACATGTTTCTTCTTCATTTCTTCACGTGGTACAGCAAGTGCGGATGACAATCCTTCTCTTTTCGCTAACTATTGAGCAAAGATGGCTCAAAAATTCTCTCGTTGATGCCGAGTCACAGTGGTCACTATTATATCCAGGAGACATTGAGCTGGGCAATGATCACTGCTTTCACAAAGATAGCAGGTTATATTGCGCATAGGACATTCTCCAGGTAAATAGCTTCCTTCACAGTTGGAACAATTGATTGCATGTTCATCAATAGTGTGTCCTATTTCTCCACATCGAATGCATGCACGATCTTCTGACTTCTCCGGATGACAACACTTTAAAGAACAACATCTCGGTATGGTATCGGGTGTAGGGGTTTTACTCTTCTCTGAACTCACGGTAGTCACATTATCATCTGATGACACAATAAACTTACGAAGGGTAGTGGCAAACTCCAACCAAGTGATAGTATGGCCATCCTCAGAGGTGGCGTAGAAACCTTTCCACCAAGCTAATGCATCTCCTTCTAACTGGCAAGTAGCATGTAACACCCCAATTTTTGCTTTTATTATATTTAAAGTCTATTTGTGAATTTTTGGAATTTTTTGGAATTTATTTGGATTTAATTTGAATTTATTCCCTTTTGAGATAATTAAATAATTAAAAGTCTCAAATAAATTTCTATTGGAAATATTTTATTTGAGTCCAAAATGTCTCAAAGTATTTTCTAGAATTTTTTTGATTATTTTGCTATTTTTCTTGAATTATTTGAATTTCCTGAAATTATTTTAAATATTAAATCGCTGAAAAACCCGAGCCGCCGTCACCACTCCGAGCCACCGCCACGTCACCACTCCGAGCCGCCGCCGAATTCCGCCGTCGCGCCCGTGTGGGCCTCGTTTTCCGCGGATTTCACGAACGTCGAGGGGGCTATTTAATGCGCAGCCACCCGTGTTGTGACCACCGTTTTCGTGTGCACCCATAGTCCTAGGTGCCACCGTCGCCAACCCGCAAACGCTCGCCGAAGTTGGAATCGTGTTCAGCCACGGTTATTGCCGTTTTCCTCCACCGTCGAGCCGTCTCCGCCGCCACCGAGCCCAGATACAGACTCCCCGCGTCGAGGCGCTTCGGAAGGGAGCACTCACCTCATCGGAGGTGCACGGAAACGCGATCAGGCTCATCATCGTCCCCAACTTCGGTGACCTAGCTCCGCCGCGACATCGCTGAAACCCGCGAGCTTCGTCAATCGTCCGATCGTGATCCAAGTGCTCAGGTTAGTCCACATCACCCCGTACAAAATCCACGTTATGGTTTTTAGATCTAATATCAACCGTTGGATATAGATCTAACGACTTAGATTAAGCCACATAGCCCCTTTGACCGCACCGTGCTGGTTAGATCTCAGCCGTTAGATCTAGATCGTACGGTTAGGATTGATCGCGTTGTAGCATTAGATGCAATCTCAATAGTTCGATCGATATCGAACGGTGTAGATTGAGCCACGTGTCGAGCACTGGTACATGCCACGTCGCCCCCCGGTGATGTGAAAACCTGATCCAATCTCCACCGTCCGATCCAAATCGCACGGTCCAGATTGAGCCACGTATTCCCACAGTAGCGAGATTAGATCTAATCTATACCGTTGGATTCCAAACCAACGGCCCAGATTGTGCCACGTGTGCGGAAGCCGGACCTTCGCGGTCCACGCGAGCGACGCCCGGTGGTCGCTGACGTGACGCGTGACGTCAGCACTGACCCGCGTGTGAGCGGCTCAACCCACCGCACGATGACGTCATCCATGACGTCATGCTGACGTCACGGTGGGGCCCGCGTGTCAGAGCCTTTCGGCAGAGCCTCGTTGACGTCAGAAGTGGGTCCCACGTGTCAGCGACACTGTGCGCGTGGACCGGGTCCGCGGTGGACCGAGACCGAGCCGTGGACCGGATGACGCAAGCATGACGTCATAATTCGATTTTCCTTTAGAAAAATAATTCGGTGGAAATTCAATTTCTACGCTGACGCAATGCTGACGTCATAATTCGGATTTTTCAATAGAAAAATAAATGAATTAATTCGTTTTATTCGTTTTATTTGATTTTTCAAACTTCAAACGCTTATAACTTTTGCGTTTTAACTCCGATTGAGGTAATTCCAGTTTCTAAATTTTTATAAAATTAAGCTCTATTTATTGGTGAATTTTATTTAGTTTTTTGACATAAGTTTTTCTCTATTTTTATTTATTTGGTGTTTATTTATCTGTTACGAGTAGACATTGAAGTGCCCGAAGGCTTGGAAGGTGAAGTTTTGACCCATGAGCCAGCTTAAGACGAACAACAAGTACTTTTTGAAGGCAAGTCATGCTTTGACAATATTGATCCCACTTTGGAAATTATTTTGATTCAAATTATTGCATGTCAATTTAATTAGAAAATTCTTGGAAAAATGCTGGGAATTAGCTAAATGCCAAATTGCTGAATGCCACCTTGACATAAATAATTGTATGCCATGACCCCTCATCACCCTAGTTGTGGATTATTTAGTTGGACATTATTTAATTGCCAACATGGGAATTTAGACCGATGTAGTATAATGCTTAGCCCTACCACGTAGTCATGACATGATTTTGGACTATCATATATTAATATTGACCTAATGAGATATGGAACATGTTTTGAGAAGTGTCATGTGTTATTAATGATGATGTTGATGGCACGTGGTGCATGGTAATTAACTGGGGGTTAATAAATGCATTAGACTGGGGGCAAGTGGCATGAATGATCTGGGGGGCCATGAGTAGCACCGAGAAAGTCGTATTGGTTTTTCGGTAGTCTTGCCTTGGTCACCCTAAGGACTTAACCTTACGAGCCTTTGAACTGAGTCAAACATGCAACCACATGTCCGTAATGGGACGGACCTAGTCGAATAAGCTGCTAAAGACTTGCTTTTGGAACATCAGGGTGTCAACTACACCTTTTGTGTGGTTGAACGGGGGAGCGTACCAGGGCTGTGGGTAGGTACCTATCTAACGGTTGGTTGGCCTAGACTTCGCCTTTGCTAAGGGAAGGGTTAGTGTGCAACAACTAGGGAGGTCCACTCATATAGTTAGAAGCTTCCGAAAGACTTTGTTACTAACACTCCACTACTACAGGAGGGCTCATATTAGACACCTCATCACAGATGGTTTTATATACACACCATCTGTAATGAGTCCAAGGAACATCACAGACGGTTGTAACTACGAACAGTCTGTGATGATTTCCTTATCACAGACGGTTTAACACTCGAACAATCTGTGATAAGGGTCCCCCACATCACAGACGGTTGTATTTACGAACCGTCTGTGATCAGGACCGATATCATAGACGGTTTGTATGTAAAACCGTCTGTAATGTGGGGGACCCTTATCACAGACTGTTTGTAACACCCCGACATCTAGTACGCCTGAATGTTACCAAACATAGACTAAACAGCATCTAAATACCAGAAATAAAGATAAATTACAGCAAAAGAGCAAATGCTAAAACCAAAAATTTCGGCAGCATCTCCTTTGTTTTTCCATGAATTGAAGCAACAACAATATCATCACAGGATATAGCATAAAGAAAGACATTTAAAACATCAATAACAAGGATTCTAGCAACAGTATAAGTCTAGAATAACGAATTCAACCATCTCACGAGCTAAACGAAGCAAATGAGGGAAACAAGCACACAATTTAACCATGCACCAAGTTTCATGGCACTATTCTTATTATCATGACTCAAGATGATAAATCTGCCTAAAGGTGTGGAGCTACGTGAAGATGTGTAGCTAATGCCCCTTCCCACATGCCGGTGTCATGGTACCTAAAACAACATAAAACACAAGCATGAGTTCATCACTCAGCAAGAATATTGCAATGGACCATAAAGAACAATTCAACGTAAACATCACTACCATGCTCAACATCACGTACAAGCCATAATTTCATGTACCACATCATTCTCATGTCTCAATATCATTGTACTCATTTCATCATCATCATCATCATCATCATGTATGCAATGCGATGCAAATGATCATATCTCCTCGAAGCACATACCGGTATTGCCGAGTGCACACCCGTCGGTGTGCACCCCCTTCCCCTTCCATCCCGTAGATGGAGGGTGCCAACTCTTACTGACTCGCTCCCGTACACACACGTGGATGGGACTACGAGGTAGGTCTTTCGTGTTCACTACGTGTGAACACAGAAGCCCGCACAGAATGGGACGCCTCTTCCATTATGAATGCACACATGACATAAACTTGTAAATATTGGCATAAACATTAAATACAACACAATCATAATCAATATGAAATCATGTTCATCATGTCATAGGCAAACATCATTCTTAGCATCATATCATAAAGCAAGTTGTATCCAATCAAGTCTAGCAACAATCTAAACGATACCCATTGTGACACCACGAAGTGTCAGATCCTTATTTATTGAGCATGATGAGGTCAAAAACATTATGAGATGTGGAATTAAGGTTAAAACCATAGGGTATGGAGGTTATTAGCGTTTCCAGGCCGTTTCCGGGAGTTTGGGCCTTTCCGGGGGAGTTTCGGCCTAGGGGAAAGGGTCGTGGGCCTTGGTGGGGAGGAGTTTGAGTCCTTTTGGGTGAAGGAGACCTGGTTGGAGTCCATCCCCAGCCCTTGTGCGCCCCCCTGCTGTTTGTGCGCCCCACCCCCATACCCTAGCCGCCACAACTCCATCTCCACCTCCCTTGCTTGCGTGCGCCCCTCCCCATGGCTCCCCATTGCTCCCCATTGCTCCTCCACCCCTCCACCACCTCTCCACCTCCCTTGCTGCCCATAGGGGAGTTCTCCACCTCGCCAACTCGAAGATACATCCATTGGAGCGCTCCGCGACGAGGAGATCCGGCGGGATTGGGGCGAGGAAGGAGATCGCGCGAACCGGGAGGAGATCTATTGAGTTTTCGTGCGTCGGGCGAAGGTATGGCCATGGGACTCCTTGGGGTTGGTCTAGGTGCTGTTCTAAGGGTGATTATCAAGTTTTTAGATCAATTGGTGGTGCTGGAATTGAGTAGATTAGACGAAATCTAGAAGTTGCCACGTTCTGTGTTTCGGGCAGCATGAGCAGTCGACCTAGGGTTAGAGTTTTCGTCAATTTAGATTCTGAATTTGGTCGGCTGTCTTTTGAAGAAGTTGTAGGTAATTTCAATACCTTTCAGTGGGTATAAAGAACGCGAAATTCCGATCAGTCGTTTGAAAGTTATGGCTGTTTTACCGAGCGTGTTAAAATCTGTGACATGATTGGAACAGATCACGGTATTTTGTAGATTAAACAACTTTAGAGTCCGAATCAGTCTTTCCTTATACCTAGAGAAAGTTAGGAATTTTCCTAAGCTACGCGAGGATGTACTCGTTTAATTGATTCGGAGTCTTAGAACCCGATTTATGCCTTTTGGAAGGCTGCTGTCCCGACGGGACAGAACCTCTATTTTTAGGTTTTGCAAGTAGTTGGCAATGTCGGTGTAGATGAGGGTTTGTGTACTGTTTTGTGGACATGATTGTGAGTGTGTGGTACCTATGTGCAGGTGGTGCGACCCCGGGAGTGCCTTCTACTTCTCGCCAATCCGTCGCCCGTGGTTGAGGCAAGTGTATTGGAATGGGTAGCGGATTGTGGGTTGTTTGATTGATTGAGATTGAAATTTGAATATATGATATGTTCACATGCCATGCTTTAATGTTTGCCATTGATATGATGAATATGTTTATTATGTGATGATGCCATGTGTTAATGTACAAGTTATCCATGATGATGCCATATGTTAATGTACAAGTTATTCATGATGTTGGCATATTTGCATACATGGCATGTTACATGGGTCGGGCGGTGAGAAAGTCATAACTAGTCCGGGGAAGGTCGGTGAGAAAGTTATGACTATTCCGGAGAGCCAATGAGTAAGTCCTACATTGTGATTCCATTCACCGCGGTGAACGGAAGCGAGGAGTAGGCACCCTCCATCTTCAGGATGGAATGGGGGAGAGGGTGCACACCGACGGGTGTGTACTCAACCATACCGTTATGAGTTTCCAAGGAGATATGAGCAACGCATCGCATCGCATTGCATACATAATGATGATGATAATGATTTGTGAACATGGATGAGATGATATACATGATGTGAGTTGTTGTAGCCATGTAATTGTTTATGTTTGTACCATTGCAATATACTTGCTGAGTGATGAACTCACGCTTGTGTTTATGTTGTTTATTTTTAGGTACCATGACACCGGCATATGGGAAGGGGAAATAGCTACACAACTTCACGTAGTCCAGCCACATTTACTATTGTTTAGTCAAGTTCATGCCATGAACTAGGTGTTTGGAATAATTTTTGTGTGCTTATGATGCTTATTTGCTTAGCCATAGTTTATGGAGTGGTTGGCTTTAGTATTATTGTCTTATGTTGATGTTATATTCGTTTATATTGCTGTTTTAGATGCCTTATGTTTTGCTATGAACTGCCTTGTTATTGCTATCGCTTCGATTCATGTTAAAACAATGGAGATGCTGTCGAAATTTCGGTTTTTAGCATGTGCGCCTTTGCTGTAATTTATGTTTAATTGTGGTATTTAGATGTTGTTTAGTCTATGTTTGGTAGCATTCGGGCATATTAAATGCCGGGTGTTACAGTTGGTATCAGAGCGGGCTGTAGGTCCTTGGAATGTGTGTTTTTAGTGTCATGCTATAGGATACAACTAAAATGTGATGTGGAATAACTTAGAAACATGGCTTAGGTTTTAACTAAAATTTTGTCATAGGATAGCAACATTAAAACTTGCAAAAGTGGTAACTAATCTAAAATTTGACACACATGGATGCACAGTAGGAAAGGGTATGGGTATCGTTTCTTTGTGCTTAAACGTTGTATTTAAGCTTCGATGCTGAATGCTTCATTTGATAATGAGATAAATGATTGAATTGTGCTTGTTGTGGTGATAAAGTGGGGTTGTGGTGCCGAAGGGTTTCGGTCACCACTTTTGTAACACCCCAGCTTCTACTAAGCCCAGAATGTCACCAAACAACGTCCATAACACGAATAACACCATAATTTAAGATAAATTTCAGCAAGCACTCAATTAGAATAATTGAGAATTTTGACAGCATCTCCTTTGCTTATGCAGGAAAATTAACGACATAACAATATATCAAGAAGTAAGACAACCAAGGTATCGATAAGCAGTGATAACAATAGCTACTCATCATCTATGATTTCAATAAGTATCGCTGGCAATAGAATAAGCATCACTAAGTCTAATATGAAGAAACCATTCACTTCTCAATCCCACATGATACACCTGAGGGAAAACAACCAAATAATAAGACCCTACACCAAAGATTATTGTAGACTTAATGCCGTGTCTCCATAACAAGTGAATTAGCTAAATTATGATACTACGTGGAGGAGTGTAGCTAGTTCCCTTTCCCGCGCGCCGATTTCATGGTACCTAAAGAAAACAAACAACACAAAAACACAAGCGTGAGTTCATAACTCAGCAAAGTGTATTGAAAAGGTTCAACAGGGATCAAGACAACAAACCATCATTCCAGTCTCCACGGTATTATCACAACTCATCATATTTAACATTATATTCAACTTTTAAAACAACATGATAAACATCTCATGAGCATCTCATGAGTACCATCCTCATCATCTCATAAACCACTTCATTTTTGTATCTCATTCATGCAATGCAATGCACATGTCTCCTGGAATACTCATACCGGTATGGTTGAGTGCACACCCGTCGGCATGCACCCTTTTCACCTTCCATCCCGAAGATGGAGGGTGCCTATCACTGCTTCAGTCACCTCGGTGATGGAATCACGAGGTAGGACTTACTCAAACGAATGGCCCCGGACTAGTCATAACGGTTCTCACCGCCCCTACCGGAATAGTTATGACTTAACTCACCGGCCAGCCATGAAAATATGCCATGCATGCAAAATGGACAGTAACGTATTCATAAATAGAATATTGCATATCAACATATGGCCTCTCAACATGTAAGACCGTGATCAACAATCAACGGTAACCTTTCAAAGACATGGCATGAATCCTTTATCAACGACAAGCATTTTAATCATAGCATGAGGACCCCATATCATCGACATTATTTCAATCATGGCCTAATGACATCCTATCCATTATAACATGTGATCCATGGCATGGCAAGACAACATGTTAACTATTCCAAGTACCATCAATCAATTCTAGCAGCACATATAACATAAAACCCACGCAAAACACTTGCCTTCAACCGCGGGCAACGGAGTGACGAGAGGTCGAGGGCACTCCCGGAGGCACACCACCTGCAAACATGTGCTACACACTTAATTCGACTCCTCAAAACAGTACCCACTACACCTAATACGCTATAGACTCCAAAACCGAAATCACAGATTTTGCCCGTTCTGGACAGCGGCTTCAAAAATCATAACTTGAGTTCTAGAACTCCAAATTGAATAAACGAGTACACCCTCGCGTAGCTTAGAAATTTCCAAACTTTTTCTAGTTATAGGAAAGACTGATTCGGACTTTAAGGTTGTTTAATCTAACGTTGAACACGAACTGTCTCAATCTCGTCACAGATTTGACAGCGCTCGGTAAAACAGCCATAACTTCCTAACGGCTGGGCGGAATTTCAATTTCTTTATTTGTACGGAAAGATAATGAAATTATCTATAACTTCCTAGAAGTCCGTACGGTCAGATTCAAACTCTAAATTTGCGAAAACGCCTGCCCTAGCTCGGGTTCCCAATCTGCCCGAACCAGAACGTGAATACAACTCTAGATTTCATAGATTCTACCCCATGGCAGCACAACCCTTGATCTAAAAACATGGTATTCACCCTCTACAGCAGCAAGAGGTCTACCCCAAAAGATTCCCCCATTACCTTCTTGGAGAATCACAAATCGACGGCCGAATCTTCGATCTTCCCCGATTTCCTTCCACGCGCCGTTTCCACCAATCCTCCTCGTTGCAACTCCTCTCAACAGCTTGGACAGCACCTTGGCAGCGAGGAAGAGACCTTGGGGTGCGCCCACAAGGGAGGAGAAGGGAGGGGCAGCAGCACCTAGGGGAGGAGGCGTTTGGGAAGGGAGAGGAGAGGTGGAGGTGGAGGAGTTAGATTGGAAGGAGAGGAAGAAGTGGGGGCAAGAGGGGGGGGGCGGCGCACAGGGTGGGGAGGGCTAGGGCAGCAGGGTTTGCTGCCCTCCTCACCCCCACATGGGCCCAAACAATTCCCACCTCCGGCCCACTTAAGTCCCTCAAGGCCCAAAACGTCCCGGAGAGGCCCGGAAACCCGAAAACAGGCCGAAACGCGCTAAAACGTGATAACTCAGGGCTCTAAATGTAAAAGTTCACATATTATCTCATTTACGACGTCTTATCATATTTTATCATCACAATTTCAAATCCCGACATTTCGTGGTGTCACAACTTTTGTTAATAGTAAGGGTGTGGTTTGACGGTATGGCCGGATAAAGCCATCACCAAAGAACTATGAATCCCTTGTGGGAAAAGAGTGCTTACCTTTTCTATCGTAGATCGGGTAGTTGGCTGGAGACAAATAGAAGAGTTGATGGTGGTATCCTTCGGATGCTTTTCACCATTCCGACGGTCGGTTTTGGTTGGTCTTCTTGTTTTTTTTAGTTGATTGAAATCAAAAGAAAAGTGTTTGGTCTTGGATTCTCGCGGATTGTTCCATATGCGGTATGTGGTTTTGTCTTCCTTGGTTGAAGACGAAGAAGAGTCTAGTGTTGCGCTTCTGTTAGTCACCTTTTGGCTTTGACACCGGTTTTGTTGGTTGCCTTGCAAAGAAAAGTATAGTTTTGGTTCTTGTGTGTGTTTTACTCTGAGTTTAAAAGAAGTTATTGAAGCGTGTGCAAAAAGATAAGTTGTGTCGATTTATGTTTTGTGCTTTGTCCGCATAGGTTTATTTGATCGCTTGGTTCCCTCCTGTGGGAGTCTTTGAGATTTAAAAGTGTTTTGGAGAATTCCTTTGCATGACCAAGTTTGAGTTTATCTCATTGCAATTTTGAGAGTCATGTTTCCTTATGAATTTGGGATGAGTTTTAAAACTAAAATGCTGCAAACAAAGCAAGTAGTCTTTTGACTGAAATCGTTGGTCCCTAGTAAGAATTGTTGTTTAGCATGTACCAATGCGGTTTATGGGATGACGTATTGTTAAGTTAATTTGTGAGTTGAAATAATTCAATGCGGTTGTCATCTCTAGCTTGAGAATAAATAGACTACTAGTGTTGTAGTTTACTCTTAGCGAGAATGAGTAAATGTGTTAATGTACATGCCTATAATCTGTTGCTCTGATTTGAAAGTGCTTATGACCCTCGATTATGTTTAGAATTTTAAACCCTGATGCATAGTTAAACATTAAGCTGATGTAGACTACTGTTATTGTTAAAGAAACTTTGCTGGTTGTTTAAAGATGTTCTAATCTAATGGATTAATAGAGAAACTTAATCATGTTGACTAGTGACTTTAATTTGGAAGTTGATTAGAGTTGCTATTTACGTTGTTGCAAACTACTAGTATATTTGGAAGTATGCAGTTGTGTCTCTACAATGTTAGTATTGATATCAATTGAGAAGACATAAGACTTATTATTAATGATGTTGTTAAGAACATTGTGCTAATCTAACTTATTAAATCTAATTTAATAGTTGGAGTATGTTGTGTAGTGACAATTTTGTTGCAACCTATGTGTAAGGTAGCTAAAAGCAATGTTGTTGATTGATGATTATGCAAGGAATTGATATTGATGCTTTGGTAGTGTTGTTAATTGTTGGAGACCATTGATCCAATAGAAGAAAAGTGTAAAATTGTGGTATTATGTTGAGTACATGTTGTGATGGGATGAACAATGGATAATAATCATGATGCAAGATTTTAATCTTAATGAATGCATATCTTAGAATCCTATTGACGAATTTTATCTTGAAGAGATAATACTTTTTTGTTGAAATCATTTTATTGATTGATCAAGTTTTAATTGTCAAGATGTTGAGGTATGGATGATATAAAATTGATAGGATGACCATGCTCAAGTAGCTGTTGAAGTACTATGTTTGAAATATAGAATACATTGTTATATGATTTGCTGATCCGTGGGGATCATGTCAATGTAGTCTTGGTTGGGTGCCTTTGTGATAAGCATCTTAAACTTTAATTAAAAGTGTTGGGAATGGTAACTAGAGAAAGAAATTGTTATGTGAATTTTGTTAAAACCGGTTGGACTCTCTTGATGAGTAAATAGTGATTATTGAATGCTTAAATGTAAGTGTAGTGGAATACAAGTTATGGTGGGATTCATGCTGAGCTGGTGTTTAAAACCTTTTGAACTGGTGTGGTTGTTTGCCATTTTGGTTGAATGCCTTTGGTCAAGGTATTCCTTGTGTCGTGTTTCCGAGTTTCCCTAAAACCCGTAGCTATTGGTGCCAATCTTTGGTTTTGGCTATTTTGTTTAATTTGTGTTATGAGTATGGTTTTACACCCAAAAGATTTTGAGTGGATCGCGCTCCTTCGCGTTCACCCTGAATTATCTTTGGAATAAATTTTAACGAAAAGCAGATGGACATAGTGGGTTGTGTTGGAAACTCTTGAGACTTAATTTGTAACTCTTTTTGACTGGAGTTGGATTTATTTGCATAATGTGTGTGATGTGTGTGAGTGCTTCAAAAAGGTGGATTTTATGAATGTTTTATAAAGTGACTTTGTTAGTGAGGTGTTCCCTTTTGGAAATGAGTTTCCCTCTCCTTGAGAAAATTTGTGACGGTTGTGGGAGCAGAGGCTCGACTTGAAACTTTGATGTTATCTTCCAAAATGTTGACTTTGGATGAAATGCAATGTTTTGCATGTTCAATTTTCAATTGTTGTGGGTTCTTTTACGACATGGTGTTTTGCTGTTATCGGTGTTGCCATCATAGTTATATGATTTAGCGCAACCGTCAATGTTATGTGTGTTTCAAACCTGTGATACCGAGGAAGTAGTCGTTTGGTGAATGATTTCTCGGTATTGTTGCTACATTGTGAATGAATGGTGAAAAGGAAGCATGACATCGTTTATGTTTATTCAATCATAAAAGAGTCGATGAGCCAGGACGGTGAGAAAGTTATATATGGAGATATGACTAATCCGGAGTGCTCTTGAAGAGTGTGAATTTATGTCATGAAACGAGATTTCCCTTGCTTTCTAGTATGAAAAGAAACAATGAAGAATTTCTGGTATGTTGGCTGTGGTGTAGGGGATTTGCGTTTCCTTTGTGTCTTGGCATAGAAATTAAAATGTGTGCTCTTTGGATGTTGTCGGATCCTTTCCAAAGTGGTTTTAACGCTTTGGGGTTTTAGTTGTTGTAGGTGGACCATCTGGGGTTCATGGTTTATGGTTGAGTTCACCCAATGCAAACCTTCTTGGAGAATCGGGTCGTTGATGTGTTCCACGGTAGGGTTGATTAAACTATTAGTGGACCACTTGGTGGTTGCAAGTAATTGCTTTATCCTTTCGAAGTGTATTGGATGTTTTGTCGCCGATCTCAGAGCAAGTTGTGTCGACCGATGTGGATTGCTCGGTTGACAGTGTTTTTGCAAATTTTAAGGACCCTGGTTATAAAGTAGGTTTTTCCTTCAGTGGTAACGGTGGGTGTTGGCCTAGTTGTAAAAGATCAATCTTTTGCAAGGTTTTAACCTCGTTTGTTCCCGCAGTTGGTAGTCTTGGAGTGTTGTGTCCCACTTGGTTCGCGTCGTCTTGCTTACGACAAACCACAGTAGGGAGTTCGAGGTGTGAAAACACTTTTGCTCGCGAGAGCTGAAGGAGGATCAAGAGTCGGAGTTAGAGGTTGGTACCGTGTTTCTTCTGGAGATTAATGTTGGTCTAAGGGATCGGGCACTCTAGTGCTAAGGAATGTATGAAATGGAGAGTATGAGACCATTTCTTTTGTGGTCTGTTTGAGGATTTATCCTATCGCTTGGGTCGTGCTGACACCATGTGTGAGTGCTTTGTGTTTCAGTGTCGAGTAAAGTTCTTGCAAGAGGTTGATCGTGGGTTATCGTTAGAGCTGTTGGTCTTCGAACCTAGGCGACCTGTCATCGAGTCTCGATCAGTGTAAATTCCAGTGGTTTTATTTAGAGAAGCGACCTGGCAGTTAAAGTCTCGCGGAGGCGAGCTTTACCCAAAGCTCTTTTCTTCAGGTTTGAACCACGAAGATTAGATCTCTATGTGTTGTTGGTTTGGCGTAGTGGCATGTCTTGGATTCGAGGTCGAATCCTGTTGAAGGGGGGGAGAATGTGACACCACGGAGTGTCGGATCCTTATTTATTGAGCATGATGAGGTCAAAAACATTATGAGATGTGGAATTAAGGTTAAAACTATGGGGTATGGAGGTTATTAGCGTTTCCGGGCCGTTTCCGGGAGTTTGGGCCTTTCCGGGGGAGTTTGGGCCTAGGGGAAAGGGTCGTGGGCCTTGGTGGGGAGGAGTTAGAGTCCTTTTGGGGGAAGGAGACCTGGTTGGAGTCCAACCCCAGCCCTTGTGCGCCCCCCCTGCTGTTTGTGCGCTCCACCCCCATACCCTAGCCACCACAACTCCATGTCCACCTCCCCTGCTTGCGTGCGCCCCTCCCCATGGCTCCCCATTGCTCCCCATTGCTCCTCCACCCCTCCACCACCTCTTCACCTCCCTTGCTGCCCCTAGGGGAGTTCTCCACCTCGTCAACTCGAAGATCCATCCATTGGAGCGCTACGCGAGGAGGAGATCCGGCAGGATTGGAGCGAGGAAGGAGATCGCACGAACGGGGAGGAGATCTATTGGGTTTTCGTGCGTCGGGCGAAGGTATGGCCATGGGACTCCTTGGGGTTGGTCTAGGTGTTGTTCTAAGGGTGATTATCAAGTTTTTAGATCAATTGGTGGTGCTGGAATTGAGTAGATTAGACGAAATCTAGAAGTTGCCAAGTTCTCTGTTTTGGGCAGCATGAGCAGTCGACCTAGGGTTAGATTTTTCGTCAATTTAGATTCTGAATTTGGTCGGCCGCCTTTTGAAGAAGTTGTAGATAATTGCAATACCTTTCAGTGGGTATAAAGAACGCGAATTTCCGATCAGCCGTTTGAAAGTTATGGCTGTTTTACCGAGCGTGTTAAAATATGTGACGTGATTGGAACAGATCACGGTATTTTGTAGATTAAACAACATTAGATTCCGAATCAGTCTTTCCTTATACCTAGAGAAAGTTAGGAATTTTCCTAAACTATGCGAGGATGTACTCGTTTAATTGATTCGGAGTTTTAGAACCCGAGTTATGCCTTTTGGAAGGCTGCTGTCCCGAAGGGACCGAACCTCTGTTTTTAGGTTTTGCGAGTAGTTGGCAATGTCGGGCTAGATGAGGGTTTGCGTACTGTTTTGTGGACATGATTGTGAGTGTGTGGTACCTATGTGCAGGTGGTGCGACCCCAGGAGTGCCTTCTACTTCTCGCCAATCCGTCGCCCGTGGTTGAGGCAATAGTATTGGAATGGGTAGCGGATTGTGGGTTGTTTGATTGATTGAGATTAAAATTTGAATATATGATATGTTCACATGCCATGCTTTAATGTTTGCCATTGATATGATGAATATGTTTATTATGTGATGATGCCATGTGTTAATGTACAAGTTATCCATGATGATGCCATATGTTAATGTACAAGTTATTCATGATGTTGGCATATTTGCATACATGGCATGTTACATGGCCCGGGCGGTGAGAAAGTCATAACTAGTTCGGGGAAGGTCGGTGAGAAAGTTATGACTATTCCAGAGAGCCAATGAATAAGTCCTACGTCGTGATTCCATTCACCGCGGTGAACTGAAGCGAGGAGTAGGCACCCTCCATCTTCGGGATGGAATGTGGGAGAGGGTGCACACCGACGGGTGTGTACTCAACCATACCGGTATGAGTTTCCAAGGAGATATGAGCATCGCATCGCATCGCATCGCATACATAATGATGATGATAATGATTTGTGAACATGGATGAGATGATATACATGATGTGAGTTGTTGTAGCCATGTAATTGTTTATGTTTGTACCATTGCAATATACTTGCTGAGTGATGAACTCACGCTTTTGTTTATGTTGTTTATTTTTAGGTACCATGACACCGGCATATGGGAAGGGGAAATAGCTACACAACTTCACGTAGTCCAGCCACATTTACTATTGTTTAGTCAAGTTCATAATAAGTGCCATGAACTAGGTGTTTGGAATAATTTTTGTGTGCTTATGATCCTTATTTGTTTAGCCATAGTTTATGGAGTGGTTGGCTTTAGTATTATTGTCTTATGTTGATGTTATATTCGTTTATATTGCTATTTTAGATGCCTTATGTTTTGCTATGAACTGCCTTGTTATTGCTATCGCTTTGATTCATGTTAAAACAAAGGAGATGCTGCCGAAATTTCAGTTTTTAGCATGTGCGCGTTTGCTGTAATTTATGTTTAATTGTGGTATTTAGATGTTGTTTAGTCTATGTTTGGTAGCATTCGGGCATATTAAATGCCGGGGTGTTACACCCATTCCAATACACTTGCCTTAACCTCGGGCGACGGGTTGGCGAGAGGATGAGGGCACTCCCGGGGTCGCACCACATGTACATACATACCACACACTCAAAACGTGCCCCCAAAACAGTATGCAAACACTCTTCTACCCCGACTGCGCAAACTACTCGCAAAACCCAAAAACAGAGGTTCTGTCCCGTCGGGACAGCAGACTTCTAACGAGCATAACATGAGTTCTAAGGTTCCAAATTGATTAAATGAGTACATCCTTGCGTAGCTTAGGAAAGTTCCTAACTTTTTCTATGTATATGGAAAAACCAATTCGGCCTCTAAAGTGGTTTAATCTAAAGAATACCGTGATCTGTTCCAATCTCGTCACAGTTTTGAACTCGCTCAGTAAAATGAACATAACTTTCAAACGGCTGATCGGAATTAAGCATTCTTTACGTCCAATTAAAGGTATTTCAATTACCTACAACTTCTTCAACAACGGACGACCAAATTCCAAATCTAAATTGGCGAAAACCTAAATCCTAGGTTGACTGCACAATCTGCCCAAAACAGAGAATGTGGCAAACTCTAGTTTTCATCTAATCTACCCAATTGCAGCACCACCACTTGATCTAAAAGCATCCAAATACCCTCTAGCACAGCCCCTAGACCAACCCCAAGGATTCCCCATGCCATACCTTCGCCCGACGAACGATGAACGCCGAAATCCTTCCTCCCGGGCTCCGCGATCATCCTCCTCGCGCCGGAACCGCCGGATCTCCTTGTCACGGGGCCTTCCGATGGAGAGATCAACGGGATGGCGAGGTGGACATCTCCTCTAGGGCAGCAAGGGGGTGGAGAGGGGAGGGGTGAGGTGGTGGCGTCATGGGGGAAGATGGAGAGGAAGGGGAAGGGTGGAGGCGCATGGGGGGGCTAGGGCGTGGCGGCTAGGGTTGGGAAAGGGAGTGGGGGCGCACCAAGGGGTGGGGGCCAGATTTGGCTACCCAAATGTCCCCCCTTGGGCCCAAACCCTTCCACCGGAGGCCCAACTCAACCCCCAAGGCCCAAAGTCCCCCGGAGAGGCCCAAACACCCGAAAACGGCCCAAAAACACGCTATAAACGGCATAACGTAAAGTTTTAACCTCCATTTTCACATTTTATAAAGTTTTGACCTTCCGTAGTGTCACATTCTTCCCCCCTTCAACAGGATTCGACCCCGAATCCGAGACACGCCACATCGCAAACAACCAAATCGAAGGGAGCTAAGGTTCACTTCTCAGAACCCGCTCAGAAACCCCTACGATTTGCACTGGCCCGGACTCAAAAGCTAGGAGCTAAAGCTCGAAGATTGATGACTCTAACGATAACTCACAATCAAAACTTTCTAGAATCTTACTCAACATTGAAACACAAAGTACTCACATACGGCCTCAGCACGACCCAAGCGGTAGGATAAATCCTCAAACAGACCACAAAAGAAAACGATCTCACACTCCTCATTTCATACATTCCTTAGCACTAGAGTGCCCGTTCCCTTTAACCAACGCTACTCTTCAGAAGAACATGGTACCAACCTCTAACTCCAACTCTAGATCCCCCTTCAGCTCTCACGTGCAAAAATGCTTTCACACCTCAACCTCTCTACTGTGGTTCGTCATAAACAAGACGACGCGAACCAAGCGGGACACATCATTCCAAGACTACCAATTGCTTGAACAAACGGGGTTAAAACCTTGCAAAGATTGATCTTTTACAACTAGGCCAACACCCACCGTTACCATCGAAGGAAAAGCCTACTTTATAACCAGGGTCTTGAAACCCGCAAAAACAATACAACCGAGCAATCCACTTTGGTTGACACAACTCGCTTTAAAGATTGGCGACAAAAAGATCCAATACAATGCCAAAAGGAAAAGCAATTACTAGCAACCATCAAGTAGTCCACTAATAATTTAATCAACCTTACCGAGGGACACATCAATGACACAAGTCTCCAAGAAGGTTTGAATTGAGTCCTACACAACCTTCCTTTACTCTTCACTTCCAAACTAGTTACGGTCAACCACTAGCAATGCCTAATATCTTAGGTCATTACAAACCCACACTAGATTCCTCTTTCTAAGAAGGTTTCTCCCTCGCATTCTTCCTTTCAAAGAATCAGAACAAGGGTACAATCATTGAGTAAGCTCAACCAAGACCCATGAACCCAAAATGATCCACATCCAACAACTCGAACTCCAAAGCGCTAAAAGCCACATTGGAAAGAGTTTGGCAACAAACAAAGAGTACTCATTTTATTTTTCCTAAGCCAAGATGCAAAGAAAGCTCAGATTTCTTACACCACAACCAACATACCAGAAGATATTCATTCTTACTTCTCGTACTAGAAGTCAATTGAAATCTCTATTCAGGACATGCATGCAGCTTTCCAAGAGCACTCCGGATTAGTCATATATCCATATATGACTTTCTCACCGACCTGGCTCAACGACTCTTTTATCATTTAACATCTATAAACGATGTCATGATTACTTTTCACCATTCATTCATCATGTAACAACACTACCAAATAGTCATTCACAGGACGACTTCTTCCTCTGCATCACATGAATAAAACTCGAATAACATCGAGGATTGTGCTAATTCATATAAACTATGATGGCATCATAGTTAATAGCAAAACACCACGTCGTGTCAAAACCCACCATCCATTTAAAGCTAACCTTGCAAAACCTCGCATTTTAACCAAAATCAACATTTTGGAACAGAACATCAACTCCAAAGTCAAACGTTTGCACACACAACCGCCATAATTTTTCTCAAAGAGAAAGGGAAACTCATTTCCAAAAGGGAACACTTCACCAACAAAATCACTTTTAAAACATTCATAAAATCCACCCTTTTTTGAAGCGCTTGCAAACACCACACACTTTTTTTTTTCTTTCAAATAACTCCAACTCAAGCCAAAAGAGTTACAAATTAAATCTCAACAATTTTTCAACACAACCCCCTTTGTCCTTCTACTTCCTTTAAAATTTATTCCAAAGATAATTCAGTGCGAACGCGAAGGGGCGCGATCCACTCAAGAACTTTTGGGTGTAATTCCATACTCATAGTACAACCTAAACAAGTTAGCCAAATCCAAAGGTTGGCATTAATCACTACAACTTTTAGGGAAACTTTGAAACACAACAGAAGAAACACTTCGACCAAAATAGCAACCAACCAAACCAGTCTAAAAGGTTTTAGACACAAGCTCAGCATGAAACCCACCATATCTAGTATTCCACTATACTTACCATTTAAGCATTCAATATACACTATATACTTATCGAGAAGCCTCATTATAATTCAACCAAAAGCTACATAACCAATTCTTTCTTTAGTTACCTTTCCCAACATTTATAAATACAATTTATGATGATTAACAAAACGTCTTCCATTCTATACTACCTCATCATGATCCCCACAGACCAACACATCATATAACATCGTATTCTATATTTCAAACATAGTACTTCAACAGATACTTAAGCATGATCAACGTATCAATTTTTATACCATCCATACATCAACATCTTGACAATTAAAACTTGTTCAAGCAATAAAATGACTTCAACAAATAAGTATTATCTCTACAAGGCAAAGCTCATAACTATGATTCTAAGACATACATTCATTAAGGATAAAATTCTACATCATGTTAATTATCCATGGTCCACTCCATCACAACATGATACAGTAACCTCCATTTTAACAAGGATTTTCAACAATTAATCTAAGCAATTATCACCACTACTAAGCCATCAATATCAATAATTTGCATAATCATCAATCAACAACATTGCGTTTAGCTACCCTACACATAGGTTGCAACAAAATTGTCACTACACAACATATTCCAACTATTAAATTAGATTTAATAAGTTAGACCTTCACGAAGCTCTTACAATATCATCAAACAACAAAACTTATACCTTTCCAATTGGCCTTGATACTAGCATTTTAGGAACACAGCTGCGTACTACCAATGATGCTAATATTTTGCAACAACATGAATAGCAATTCGAATTAACTTCCAAGTTAAGGCCACTAGCCAACACGATTAAATTTCTCTATTAACTCGTTAGATTAGAACATCTTTAAACAACCAGCAAAGTTTCTTTAACAATAACAGCAGTCTACATTATCTTAATGTTCTAACTATGCATCAGGGTTTAAAACTTTAAACATAATCGGCGGTCATAAGCACTTTTAAAGCAAAGCAGCAGATTCTAAGCATGTACATTAACACCTTTAATCATTCTTGCTATAGAGTAATCTACAACACTTGAAGTTCATTTAATCTTAAGCTAAAGATAAAAATTTACGTTTATCTAATTCAACTCACCAATTAACTTAGGAGTACATCATTTCCATAAACCACATTGTTACATACTACATAACACGGACATAAACTTTTCTAAACACCTTCATAGGTCACCTACTCTTGACGAACAGGATGCAACCCAACTTTAAAGATAACTACAGCTGAAGAACATGAACGAACACTGATAAACAACTTCTCTTTTCCAGGCAAGGAAGAAAACAAAACTCCAACAGAAATGCAGGAGAGATCAACTCTGATAGCCAAAACTCTTCAAGAAATCACAAGATCTATACTTCCAAGAAGGAAGAAGGATGCACTAGGGAAAACCAAATGTTCAACTAAATCTTTTTCGATAAAGATTCAAACTTAGCTACACCCAACTTAAGGTCTGCACAAGGGGAAACTCCAACACTTTTCTCAGATAGGGAGGACAACAACCACATAAGTTCCTCCCCAAGACAGTCCATAATAACCAACAAAACCGGGTGTCAAAGCAAAGATTACGACCAACGACGCGCAACACAAAACTTTTATTCTTTGTCTTCACCCAAAGAAGGCAAAACCACAAATCGCCAAAAGAACAATCCGTGAGAATCCAATACCCAAACACTTTTCTTTTGGTTTCAATCCACTAAAACAAAGAAAACCAACCAAACCGACCGTCGGGACGGTAAAGAACATCTGAAGGAATCCACCACTAACTCTTCTTTTTGACTCCAATCAACTAACCAAACTGCGACAGAAAAGGTAAGCACTCTTTCCCCACAAGGGTTAATAGTTCTTCGGTGATGGCTTTAATCGGACATACCGTCAAACCACAACCTTACTATAAATAAAAAGGTGACCGAAACCCTTCGGCACCACAACCCCACTTTATCACGATAACATGAGCAATTCAATCAATCTATCTCATACACATAGCAGCATACTTTATCACATAAAACATTCAACATCAAGGCTTAAATATAACATTTAAGCGTAAAGCAACGATATCCATACCCTTTCCTACTGTGCATACATGTGTGTCAAATTTTAAATTAGTTATTCCACATACACAAGTTTTAAGGTTGCTATCCTATAGCAAAATTTTAGTTATAACCTAAGTCATGTTTCTAGGTTACTCCACATCAAAATTTTAGTTAACCCTATGGTATTCCACTAAGTTCATACACCACGGACCTGAAGCCCGCTCTGATACCAATTGTAACACCCCGACATCTAGTACGCCTGAATGTTACCAAACATAGACTAAACATCATCTAAATACCACAAATAAAGATAAATTACAGCAAAGGAGCAAATGCTAAAACTGAAAATTTCGGCAGCATCTCCATGGTTTTTCCATGAATTGAAGCAACAACAATATGATCACAGGATATAGCATAAAGAAAGACATCTAAAACATCAATAACGAGGATTCTAGCAACAGTATAAGTCTAGAATAACGAATTCAACCATCTCACGAGCTAAACGAAGCAAATGAGGGAAACAAGCACACAATTTAACCATGCACCAAGTTTCATGGCACTATTCTTATTATCATGACTCAAGATGATAAATCTGCCTAAAGGTGTGGAGCTACGTGAAGATGTGTAGCTAATGCCCCTTCCCACATGTCGGTGTCATGGTACCTAAAACAACATAAAACACAAGCGTGAGTTTAGCACTCAGCAAGTATATTGCAATGGACCATAAAGAACAAGTCAACTTAAACATCACTACCATGCTCAACATCACGTAATTTCATATACCACATCATTCTCATGTCTCAATATCATTGTACTCATTTCATCATCATCATCATTAGCATCATCATCATCATCATGTATGCAATGCGATGCAAATGCTCATATCTCCTCGAAGCACATACCGGTATTGCCGAGTGCACACCCGTCGGCGTGCACCCCCTTCCCGTTCCATCCCGTAGATGGAGGGTGCCTACTCTTACTGACTCGCTCCCATGCACACACGTGGAAGGGACTACGAGGTAGGTCTTTCGTGTTCACTACGTGTGAACACAGAGGCCCGCATCAGCATGGGACGCCTTTTCCATTATGAATGCACATATGACATAAACATGTAAATATTGGCATAAACATTAAATACCACACAATCATAATCAATATGAAATCATGTTCATCATGTCATAGGCAAACATCATTCTTAGCATCATATCATAAAGCAAGTTGTACCCAATCAAGTCTAGCAACAATCTAAACGATACCCATTCCAATACACTTGCCTTAACCCCGTCGGGACAGCTGACTTCCAACGAGCATAACATGAGTTCTAAGACTCCAAATTGAATAAATGAGTACATCCTCGCTTTGGTAAGGAAAGTTCCTAACTTTTTCTAAGTATATGGAAAAACTGATTCGGCCTCTAAAGTGGTTTAATCTACAGAATACCGTGATCTGTTCCAATCTCGTCAGAGTTTTTAACTCGCTCGGTAAAATGAGCATAACTTTCAAACGGCTGATCGGAATTAAGCATTCTTTACGTACAATTAAAGGTATTTCAATTACCTACAACTTCATCAAGAGGCGGATGACCAAATTCCGAATCTAAATTGGCGAAAACCAAAACCCTAGGTCGACTGCACAATCTGCCCAAAATAGAGAACGTGGCAAACTCTAGTTTTCTTCTAATCTACCCAATTACAGCACCACCACTTGATCTAAAAGCATCCAAATACCCTCTAGCACAGCCCCTAGACCAACCCCAAGGATTCCCCATGCCATACCTTCGCCCGACGAACGATGAACGCCGAAATCCTTCCTCCCGGGCTCCCCGATCGTCCTCCTCGCGCCGGAACCACCTGATCTCCTCATCGCGGGGCCTTCCGATGGAGAGATCAACGGGATGGCGAGGTGGGGATCTCCTCTAGAGCAGCAAGGGGGGTGGAGAGGGGAGGGGAGAGGTGGTGGCGCCATAGGGGAAGATGGAGAGGAAGGGGAAGGGTGGAGGCGCATGGGGGGGCTAGGGGGTGGCGGCTAGGGTTGGCAAAGGGACTGGGGGCGCACCAAGGGGTGGGGGCCAGATTTGGCTGCCCAAAAGTCCCCCCTTGGGCCCAAACCCTTCCACCGGAGGCCCAACTCAACCCCCAATGCCAAAAGTCCCCCGGAGAGGCCCAAACACCTGAAAACGGCCCAAAAACACGCTATAAACGGCAAAACGTAAAGTTTTAACCGCCATTTTCACATTTTATAAAGTTTTGACCTTTCATAGTGTCACACTGTTCGTGTTTCAAACCGTCTGTGATAAGGAAATCATCACAGACTGTTCGTATATACAACCGTCTGTGATGTGTTTGTGAACTTACTGCTGTTGTAAATTATCATTGCATATGTTGGTAGCGTGCTACGTACGTTGGTCACTAGCAACCGCTACTCCATAGATAGCACCATGCATCCACAACCTTAATTAAGTCCTTCTCTATATGTGGAGTATATATATATATATATATATATATATAGATCGATCTCTTTGCAAAATGCATGACAGAGGCAAACAGATGAACGAATAGACAAACTGATCGAAGCTATATATGGCATTATAATTAACAAAAGCATATTTAATTAAGTACATGACATAATAAATAAACATAAAATACATTATATTATATAGTACTTAATTAATTACAATACAAATATATATATTTATAGTGGTGGCAGTGATCACGCGAGCACGATCACCGCCACCACTCCTCTTCGTCCTCCTCCTCGTTGTCGTCCACTGGCCACTTGTAGTAGTCGTCGGCGGCGGCAGCATCATCGTCGTCGTCGGAGGTCCTGCTCCCGCGGCCCCAGCTGATGAGGTAGCTTTCCTCCTCATCATCATCCTCATCGTCGTCCTCATCCTCCTCGTGCTCGTCCTCGTCCTTGTCCTCCTCCTCTGCCTCCTCCTCCTCGGGGCAAAAGTGGTGGCATATTGGGCATTGCCCGGGGAAAAGGTGGGAGGATTGCACTGGCATATGAATGGCGGTAGAGGGAGTGATGGAGGGGCGGAGGATGAGGCAGAGCACCCAGTGGAAGGTGGCAGAGCTGCCATGGATGGAGTGATCGATCGATATGTGTGTGGAGAGACCGATCGAGTAGTAGTACTGCCGCCTGGTCTAGGAAGAATATATAGGCAGTGGCAGGCCGAGAAGATGAAGACGAAGTTAATTGCGATGAAGACGAAGAGTTTCCGATGGTTGGAAAGACACGCGCGCAGAAAATGATGAGACACCCTTTTAATCTGTGTAGGCTTCATCAAAGATGGTTTTGGTTTTAAAACCGACTACAAAGTATAGCATCACAGACGGTTTTAAAGTTAAAACCGCCTGTAAATTATGTCATCACAGACGGCTGGTGAATAAAAACCGTTTGTAAATGTTTCCCTATCATAGACGGTTGTTTATTAATAACCGTCTGTGATGATGCTTAATAAGAGGCCCCTCGGCCCGATCGACCTCCTCTATTATTTTAGGGTTTTCGAGTAATTTTTGATAGGCTGCATCGACGCCCTGCCGATAGGCCACCGCCTCCTCTGGCCATATCTAGCTGTCTCCCCACAGTAATCTTATAACTTGTGGTTTAGGGTTTGAATAAATTGTTGTGGTTGTGGGGTTACATTCTCTGTGAGGATTCGGCATTGTGAGATAGGTTGTGATAGTTTAGGAGAAAGCTGAATTTAGTTTGCTATTGCATTCTTGTCAAATTAAATTACTTTGCATAGTGGCTGGACTCTGTGAGGATTCGGCATTGTGAGCTCAGTGGGCTTGTATATATGCTTGAACTGGTAATTTGCATAATAAGCTAACAACAGGCAAGTTGATTTTGGTAAGTTGACAACTGAAGGTTAAAATTGGAAGATGACCAAACATTTGTTGAATTGTTCTTGCTGTTACATACTTCATTTGAGTACCAATGTGTCCTCTTTATTGTCGAAATTAAATTGATGAATATTTTGGTAATACCGTAATTACTTAAAAAATACATATAACAATTCTCAGTGATGATACTTACCTTTCTTTCCTCTTCTTTGACCCACTTGTCCTAGCTTAATAAGAGGCCCCTAGCCCAATCGACCTCCTCTGTATTTTTAGGGTTTCCGAGCAATTTTTGAGGTGGCTGCGATATTGAGAGGCGATATGGTGGAATGTGACCTTAGATTTGGAGTTGTTGTAACACCCCGGCATCAAATATGCCTGAATGCTACCAAACATAGATTATGTATCATCTAAATACTACAAATAACAGAAAAATTCAGCAAAGGAACAAATACTAGAACCGAAAATTTCGGCAGCATCTCCTTTGTTTAATTATGTTCTCGAGCAACCATAATAGCATAGCAGAATATGACATAATATGAAACATCTAAAATAGCAATAATAAGCGACACGGAAGCAATATAAGTCCACTTTAAGCATCATAAAGTCATCATTAGCCAAATGAAACGAATAAGGCAATCCTAGCACACATCTAAACCATAAACATCAAATGTATCACATTAAGTTTATTGTCATGACTCCAAATGATTCCATTGTGGAATCAATTGCGTGAACTACGTGGAGATGTGTGACTATTCCCTCTTTCGCCTCATGCCGATCTCAAGGTACCTAAAAACAACATAAAACACAAGCGTGAGTTCAAAACTCAGCAAAGTGTATTGTAATGGAAAAACAAAGATCAAGTCAACAAACCATCATCACCAATCTCCAAAAGCACATCATAACACAACATGGTTAGCATTCCAAACATCTTTTAAGCATCCATGTATTCATCTCGTGAGCAACTAATAAGAATTCACATCGTCATCTCATAAACATCATCATATACATATTTCATTAATGCAATGCAATGCACATGTCTCCTTGGAAACTCATACCGGTATGGTTGAGTGCACACCCGTCGGCATGCACCCTTTTCCCCCTTCCATCCCGAAGATGGAGGGTGCCTATCACTCGCTTCCAATCACCACGGTGGATGGAATCACGATGTAGGTCTTACTCAAGAATAGCCCCGGACTAGTCATAACGGTTCTCACCGACCCTCCCGGAATAGTTATGACTTATCTCACCGGCCGGCCATGAAAATATGCCATGTATGCAAAATGGACAACAACGTACACATATATAGGAGTATTGCATATCATCACATGGCATGTAATCCACTTATCAACAATAAGTACACATAAATCATGGCATAATGGCTTCATATCAAGCAATACATGTAATTCATGGCAAGACAACATGTTATCTATTCCAAATACTATGAAGCACAACTAGCAACACATATAGCATACAATCCACACAACACACTTGCCTTTAATTGCGGGCAACGGAGTGACGAGAGGTTGAGGGCACTCCCGGAGGCACACCACCTGCAAACACGTGCCACACACTCAAATCAAGCCCATAAAACAGTACACATACATCCCACTACCCCGACTTAACACAACTCCTAAAATCAGAACACAGCAAATCTGTCCCTTCGGGACAGCAGCCTTCCAAAGGGCATAACTTCTGTTCTAAGACTCCAAATTGATTAAACGAGTACACCATCGCGAAGCTTAGGAAATTTCCTATCTTTTCCTAAGTATTGAGAAAAGCCAAATCGGCCTCTAAAATTGTTTAATCTAACGTTGAACACGAACTGTCTCAATCTCGTCACAGATTTGACAGCGCTCGGTAAAACGGCCATATCTACCAAACGGCTGGGTGGAATTTCGACTCCTTGTACTCCAATTAAATATAATTCAATTATCTACAACTTTCTCAACAGGCGGCCGTCCAAATTCGGACTCTAAATTAGTTTAATCTAATGTTGAACACAGACTGTCCCAACCTCGGCACAGATTGGACAGCGCCCACCAAAACGGCCATAACTTTCAGACCGTAACTCCAAAAATTCTCAAAAAAATACAAAACATAGATCTTGACGATACCTACAACTTCTTCAACAGGCGGTCGGCCAAATTCCGAAGCTAAAATTGCAAAATCGCACCCCCTAAAACGGACTCCAAATCTGCCCGAAACTGAGTACAAACGAACTCTAGTTCTTTTCAGATCTACTCCATGGCAGCACGTCCTCTTGATCTAAAAACTCCAAATCTACCATGAGAACAGCACCTAGACCTTCCCCAAGGTTTCCCCATGGACATACCTTAGTCCGACGAACGACGAACATGAAGAATGTCTCTCGATCACCCGATCTCGCTCCCACGGGCCAAATCCTTCGGGATCCCTCGTCGCGGTTCTTCCAAACAGCGAGGGCAGCACGTAGACGTGTCGTGGCAGCGAGGGGGCATCCTTGGGGGCGCAAGGAGGAGGGGGGTGGCGCGGCTTGTGGTGGAGGTGGAGGAAGAGGACTAGAGGGAGGAGGGAATTGGTGGAGGCGCAAAGGGGAGGTGGAGGCGTGTTGGGAGGCGGCTAGGGCAGGGAGGAGGTGCCCCTAGCCCCTTTACCCACGTTCTCCCCCCTCCATGGGCCAATCTATCTCCACAAAAGCCCACGGTTCTTCCCCCCTTGGGCCCAAACTCCCCCGGAAAGGCCCAATCTCCTAAAATCGGCCCGGAAACGCGATTAAACGGCATAACGTAAAGTTTTAACCTCCAATTTCATATTTTATAAAGTTTTTGACCTCACCAAGCAAATTAAATAAGGTTACGACACTCCGTGGTGTCATATCACTTAATCCCCCCAAGACCCGAAAACGCAAGTAAACCTCGAGCCGTAAGGTTTTATCCTCTAAACTCACACTTTATAATGTCACACCAATCCGTAGTGTCATATTCTTCCCCCCTTCAACAGGATTCGACCTCGAATCTGAGACACGCCATTTCGCAAACAACCAAATCAAAGGGAGCTATGGTTCACGCCTCAAAAACCCGCATAAAAGCCCCTACGATTTGCACCAGACAACGCTTAGAACAAGGAGCTAAGGCTCGAAGACTGACGGCTCTAAAGACAACTTCACATTCAAAACTTGCCAGAATTCTTACTCAATCATTGAAACACAAATGCACTCACATACGGCCTCAGCATGACCCAAGTGGTAGGGTAAAGTCCCAATCAGAACACGAAATAAAACAATCTCACACTCCTCATCCCATGCATTACTTGGCACTAAAGTGCCCGATCCCTTTAACTAATGCTACTCTCCAGAAGAACACGGTACCAACCTCCCTTCTGAGGTTCCTTGTACTCAAGACGACGCGAAACAGGGGAGACATAACGCTCTAAGATTACCACCAGAAGGAACAACCTACTTTATATCCAGGATCCTTAAGACTCGCTCAACAGAAAAGACCGAATGTTCCTCTGTGGTTGACACAACTCGCTCCTTGCCCAACGAAAAAAGATCCAATACACTTCAAAAGGAAAAGCGATCACTAGCAACCACCAAGTGGTCCCCTAATAATTTAATCAACCCTACCGAGGAACATCTCAACAACACAATTCTCCAAGAAAGTTGGAATTGGGCCATACCCAACCTTCCTTAACTCTTCACTTCCAAACTAGTCACGATCAACCACTAGCAACGCCACAAACCATGAACCCAAATGATCCCCATGCACAACTTTGAATCCCATGCACCACAATCACTTTGGAAAGGATTTGTCAACAGCCAAAGAGCATTCATTTTAACTTCCTAAGCCAAGACGCAAAGGAATCACAAATCTCCTACACCACAACCAACATACCATAATTTCTTCATTCGTTTCTTTTCATATTAGAAAGCAAGGGAAAACTCGTTTCAAGACATAAATGCATATTCTTCAAGAGCACTCCGGATTAGTCATATCTCCATATATGACTTTCTCACCGACCTGGCTCAACGACTCTTTTATTAATTAACATCTAAAAACGATGTCATGTTTACTTTTCACCATTCATTCTTCATGTAACACAATACCGAATAATCATTCACATAACGACTTCTTTCTCGGTATCACATGAATAAATCTCGAATAACATCGAGAGTTGCGCTAATTCATATACACTATGTCGGCAACATAGTTAACAGTTAAGGCACCACATCATATCAGAACCCACCAACGATAGATAACTAAACTTGCAAACATCGTATTTTAACCAAAATCACCATTTTGGAAAAGAACATCGACTCCAAAGTCAAATATCTGCGCAAGCAACCGCCATAAGTTTTATCAAAGAGAAGGGGAAACTTATTTTCAAAAGAGAACACCTCACTAACGGCATCGCCAATGAAACATCCACAAAAACCACTTTTTTGAAACACTTGCAAACTCTACACAGACTTTTCCAAATAACTCCAACTCTAGCAAAGAAAAGATTACAAACTAAATCTCGTGAGTTTTCCAACATAGCCCTCTATGCCATCGGTTTCCTTTAAAATTCATTCCAAAGATAATTCAGCGTGGACGCGAAGGAGCGCGATCCACTCAAAAAATTTTGGAATGCGAATTCAAACTCACAACACGAACTAAACAATTTTGCCAAAACCAAAGGCCGACAACAAACGCTACGAGTTTTGGGGAAACTCTGAAACTCAACATAAGGAACACCTCAACCGAAAGCATTCAACCAAAATGGCAAACAACCAAACCAGTCCAGAAGGTTTTAAACACCAGCTCAGCATAAAAAGAACCATCTCTAGTACTCCACTACGCTTTCCATAAAAGACTTCAATAATCACTATCTACTCCCTGAGGAGCCCCAACACAATTCAACCAAAAGCTTCACAACAAATTCTTCCTCTAGCTACCATTCCCAACACTTTTAATTAGGGTTTATGATTCTTATCAAAAAGGCACCCAACCAAGACTATAATGACACGATCCCCACGGATCACCGAATCATAATACCTCTTATTTTAAATTTGAAACATAGTACTCCTACAATTCTTTCAGCAAGATCAACATATAAATTTCATATCTCGTATATATTCACGTCTCGACAACCGAACCTTATTCAGTTAAACAACGACTTCAACATGTAAATATTATTTCTATAAGACAAAGTTCATAACTAGGATTCCAAGGCATACATTCATTAAGGATAAAACTCTACATCAGGTTAATTATCCATGGTTCACTCCATCACCACAGGTTACAATACCCTCCATTTAATCAATGGTTTCCAACAAGTATTCTACACAACTACCACCACTACTAAGTCATCAATATCAAAAAAAATTTGATTATCATCAATCAACACATTACTTTTAGCTATCCTATACATAGGTGATAACCAAATTACCACCACACAACATACCCCAACTATTTAAAATAGATTGAATACTAGCATTAACACTGCCCTTAACAATATCATTAAGAATAAGTCTTATGTCTTCTCAAATGATATCAACTCAAAATGTAACTTAGCAACACATCAATCCATAAACCACATTGTTACCTACTACATAACATGCTAAACATCAATTCTTACTAGGGACAAACGACTTCAGTCAAAAGACTACTCACTTTGTTTGCAGCATTTTAGTTTTAAAACTCATCCCAAATTCATAAGGAAACATAACTCTCAAAATTACAATGAGACAAACCCAAACTTGGTCATGCAAAGGAATTTTCCAAAACACTCTTCAATCTCAAAGACTCTCACAGGAAGGAACCAACCGATCAAATAAACCTTTGCAAATAAAACCTTAACACCAAACTTTCACAATACAGGAAGGGTTCTTCAAGGATGATTTTCTTAAACCAGCAAAATAACGAAATCAAACACCACTTACTCCTGCAAAGCCACAGAACTTCAGTCCTGACAACCAGGTCTGGCATAACTCCGCAATAACTCCTTTAACCTCGGAGAAAGACAAACACAGGAATAAATTTGAATGCTTCTTCCCCATAAAGAAATCAACAAACTAAACATTAAAACTGGAAAGGCAACCAAAAGAAGCGCAACACTAGACTCTTCTTCTTCGTCTTCACCCAAGGAAGACAAAACCACAAAGCGCACGTGAATCGATCATGAAAATCCAAGACCAAACACTTTTCTTTTGATTTCAATCGACTAAACACAAAGAAGACCAACCAACACCGACCGTCCGAGCGGTGAAAAAAACATCTGAAGGAATCCACCATTGGCTCTTCTTTTTGACTCCAATCAACTACCCGATCTACGACAGAAAGGGTAAGCACTCTTCTCCTACGGGGGTTAACAGTTCTTCGGTGATGGAGCTAACCGGCCACACCGTCAAACCTCACCCTTGCTATGAACAAAAGAGAGGTGACCGAAACCTTTCGGCACCACAACCCCACTTTTATCACAACAACAAGAACAATTCAACCATTTATCTCATTGACATAGCATCATGCATTGCCAAGAGAAGCATTCAACATCAAAGCTTAAATACAACTTTTAAGCGTAAAGAAACGATACCCATTCCCTTTCCTACTGTGCATCCAGTGTGTGTCAAGTTTTAGATTAGTTATACCACTTTTGCAAGTTTTAATGTTGCTATCCTATGACAAAGTTTTAGTTGAAACCTAAGCCATGTTTCTAAGTTATTCCACATCATATTTTAGTTGTACCCTATGGCATGACACTAAAATACACATTCCAAGGACCTACAGCCCGCTCTGATACCAACTGTAACACCCCGGCATCAAATATGCCTGAATGCTACCAAACATAGATTATGTATCATCTAAATACTACAAATAACAGAAAAATTCAGCAAAGGAACAAATACTAGAACCGAAAATTTCGGCAGCATCTCCTTTGTTTAATTATGTTCTCGAGCAACCATAATAGCATAGAAGAATATGACATAATATGAAACATCTAAAATAGCAATAATAAGCGACACGGAAGCAATATAAGTCCACTTTAAGCATCATAAAGTCATCATTAGCCAAATGAAACGAATAAGGCAATCCTAGCACACATCTAAACCATAAACATCAAATGTATCACATTAAGTTTATTGTCATGACTCCAAATGATTCCATTGTGGAATCAATTGCGTGAACTACGTGGAGATGTGTGACTATTCCCTCTTTCGCCTCATGCCGATCTCAAGGTACCTAAAAACAACATAAAACACAAGCGTGAGTTCAAAACTCAGCAAAGTGTATTGTAATGGAAAAACAAAGATCAAGTCAACAAACCATCATCACCAATCTCCAAAAGCACATCATAACACAACATGGTTAGCATTCCAAACATCTTTTAAGCATCCATGTATTCATCTCGTGAGCAACTAATAAGAATTCACATCGTCATCTCATAAACATCATCATATACATATTTCATTAATGCAATGCAATGCACATGTCTCCTTAGAAACTCATACCGGTATGGTTGAGTGCACACCCGTCGGCATGCACCCTTTTCCCCCTTCCATCCCGAAGATGGAGGGTGCCTATCACTCGCTTCCAATCACCACGGTGGATGGAATCACGATGTAGGTCTTACTCAAGAATAGCCCCGGACTAGTCATAACGGTTCTCACCGACCCTCCCGGAATAGTTATGACTTATCTCACCGGCCGGCCATGAAAATATGCCATGTATGCAAAATGGACAACAACGTACACATATATAGGAGTATTGCATATCATCACATGGCATGTAATCCACTTATCAACAATAAGTACACTTAAATCATGGCATAATGGCTTCATATCAAGCAATACATGTAATTCATGGCAAGACAACATGTTATCTATTCCAAATACTATGAAGCACAACTAGCAACACATATAGCATACAATCCACACAACACACTTGCCTTTAATTGCGGGCAACGGAGTGACGAGAGGTTGAGGGCACTCCCGGAGGCACACCACCTGCAAACACGTGCCACACACTCAAATCAAGCCCATAAAACAGTACACATACATCCCACTACCCGACTTCGCACAACTCCTAAAATCAGAACACAGCAAATCTGTCCCTTCGGGACAGCAGCCTTCCAAAGGGCATAACTTCTGTTCTAAGACTCCAAATTGATTAAACGAGTACACCATCGCGAAGCTTAGGAAATTTCCTATCTTTTCCTAAGTATTGAGAAAAGCCAGATCGGCCTCTAAAATTGTTTAATCTAACGTTGAACACGAACTGTCTCAATCTCGTCACAGATTTGACAGCGCTCGGTAAAACAGCCATATCTACCAAACGGCTGGGTGGAATTTCGACTCCTTGTACTCCAATTAAATATAATTCAATTATCTACAACTTTCTCAACAGGCGGCCGTCCAAATTCGGACTCTAAATTAGTTTAATCTAATGTTGAACACAGACTGTCCCAACCTCGGCACAGATTGGACAGCGCCCACCAAAATGGCCATAACTTTCAGACCGTAACTCCAAAAATTCTCAAAAAAATACAAAACATAGATCTTTACGATACCTACAACTTCTTCAACAGGCGGTCGGCCAAATTCCGAAGCTAAAATTGCAAAATCGCACCCCCTAAAACGGACTCCAAATCTGCCCGAAACTGAGTACAATACGAACTCTAGTTCTTTTCATATCTACTCCATGGCAGCACGTCCTCTTGATCTAAAAACTCCAAATCTACCATGAGAACAGCACCTAGACCTTCCCCAAGGTTTCCCCATGGACATACCTTAGTCCGACGAACGACGAACATGAAGAATGTCTCTCGATCACCCGATCTCGCTCCCACGCGCCAAATCCTTCGGGATCCCTCGTCGCGGTTCTTCCAAACAGCGAGGGCAGCACGTAGACGTGTCGTGGCAGCGAGGGCGTCCTTGGGGTGCAAGGAGGAGGGGGTGGCGCGGCTTGAGGTGGAGGTGGAGGAAGAGGACTAGAGGGAGGAGGGAATTGGTGGAGGCGCAAAGGGGAGGTGGAGGCGTGTGGGGAGGCGGCTAGGGCAGGGAGGAGGTGCCCCTAGCCCCTTTACCCACGTTCTCCCCCCTCCATGGGCCAATCTCTCTCCACAAAAGCCCACGGTTCTTCCCCCCTTGGGCCCAAACTCCCCCGGAAAGGCCCAATCTCCTAAAATCGGCCCGGAAACGCGATTAAACGGCATAACGTAAAGTTTTAACCTCCAATTTCATATTTTATAAAGTTTTTGACCTCACCAAGCAAATTAAATAAGGTTACGACACTCCGTGGAGTCATATCACTTAATCCCCCCCAAGACCCGAAAACGCAAGTAAACCTCGAGCTGTAAGGTTTTATCCTCTAAACTCACACTTTATAATGTCACACCAATCCGTAGTGTCATAGTTGTGATTGTAGATACTTATGTTCTAAGTTATCCTTGTAATTGGTTCAAATTTGCAAGCTATGTAAGGAGAATCCATTTGTTCTTTGTCATTATTTAAGTGTACTTCATTCATTATCGAACACATATTGTTATATACGTAACGTAGATGGACCAAAGTGGGATGTACACTGACAACCGTGCGAGCGGCGAGTACATTAATGGCGTCTTTGCTTTTATAAGAGCTGTAGAGGAAGATATGTTGAACAAGGGAGTGGAATTTATGTCTTGTCCATGCATTGACTGCGAGAATATCATGATGTTTCGAAACCAAGCCCAAATCGAAAAACACTTGATTCTACGGTGTTTCAAAAGGGGGTATTCATGTTGGACCAGTCATGGTGAAGAGCAGATTATGCAGGCATCAATTAGTCAATGCATCGTCAACGAAGTCAATAATACACCGGATGATATCGACTGTACCTTCGATAAGGATATTTCTCCCGATGATAATCTGGATCAGATGCTAGGGGATGCAGAAGGGAACCGTGATGGGCAGGAGTATGTAAAATTCTGGGGTTTGATGGATGACTGAGAGAGACCTTTGTTCCCGGGCTGCAAGTCTAAATATACAAGGTTGTCATCTGTGCTGGAACTGCTGAAATTAAAGGCAAACAACGGTTGGTCCGACAAGAGTTTCATGGCATAGTTGGGCCTGTTAGCGGACATGCTTCCAGAGGGAAACGAGTTGCCAACAACCACCTAGAAAGCCAAGAAGGTTCTTTGTCCCATAGGATTGGAAGTAGAAAGAATAGCTGTCTGTTCGAACGATTGTATCCTCTACCGCAAAGAGTATGCAAACTTGCATATATGTCCTGTATGAAACGCATCCCAGTACAAGCGTAAAGATAGATTAGATGATGACGACAAGTGTATCGAGGCGAAGAAAGGACCTCCTCCTAAGGTGGTGTGGTATCTGCCTATAATCCTCCATCTGAAAAGTTTATTTTCGAACTCAAAAGAGGCAAAACTGCTTCGGTGGCACTCGGATGAGCGCAAAAATGATGGAATGATAAGGCACCCTGCTGATTCCACCCAGTGGAGAAACATCGATAGGAGGTTTGAAGAATTTGCATCGGATCCGAGAAATATAAGGTTCGGTTTGAGTACAAACGGAATGAATCTTTTCGGCAACATGAGCAGCCGTCATAGCACTTGGCCTGTGAATCTCTGTATATACAATCTTCCTCCCTAGTTGTCTATGAAGCGGAAGTATATTTTTTTGTCTATACTCATCCAAGGCCTAAAGCAACCTGAAAATGATATTGATGTGTACCTAGCACCATTGGTGGAAGATTTGAACACATTGTGGGCTCCTTGGGTGAAGATATGGGTGCTCACAAACGAGAGTATTTCACTTTGCATTTCCTGTTGTTCTGCACCATAAATGATTATCTAGCCCTTGCTAACCTGCACTTACTGCTTGCATGCTACCGAGAGTGTGTGGCTCAATCACTCACGCAAAACCTGTACATGCGTCACCATAGGTTCCTTCGGAGGAATCACCCATACCGCAAGATGAAGAAACAATTCGACAGAACGACTGAAGATGGATTAGCTCCAAAGCATTTAAGCGGGACGGACATTCATGATATGGTTAAGAACTTGGAGGTTGCTCTGGGAAAGGGACGTCAATCGAGGACCCGTGAGAAGCGCATGTGGAAGAAGAGATCAATATTTTGGGACCTACCTTATTGGGAGCACCTACAAGTTCAGCACTGCATTGACGTTATGCATGTAGAGAATAATGTATGTGACAGCTTGATTGGTCTCTTAATGAACATTAAGGGCAAAACAAAGGACGGTATCAACTCACGGCTTGACTTGGTTGATATGGGCATCAGACCAGAGTTTGCACCGAAAGAGATCGATAAAGGCCGAACTTATTGCGAACATGCTTGCTACACTTTGTCCAAGGCCAAGAGAACTGAACTGTGCTGGTGCTTGCATGGTATTAAAGTTCCGTCCGGTTACTCATCCAATATGAAGAGGCCTGTTTCAATGCAAGACTTGAGTTTAAATGGCATGAAGTCTCATGATTGCCATGTGCTTATGACACAGATGCTCCCTGTGCCAATTAGAAGCATCTTACCGACCAAGGTCCGGGAGACAATCACAAGGTTATGTTATTTCTTTAACACAATTGCTCACAAGATCATCGATCCCGAAGGACTAGATGCTCTGCATGCCGAGGTGGTAATGACCATATGTAATATTGAGATGTATTTCCCTCCGTCATTTTTCGATATCATGGTCCATCTCATTGTTCACCTAGTTAGGGAGATAAAGTTGTGCGGGCCCGTGTTCCTACGTAGCATGTACCTGTTCGAGAGGTACATGGAAATTCTCAAGTCTTACGTACGGAATCGATCTCGACCAGAGGGTAGCATTGTCAAAGGTTATGCAACCGAAGAGGTCGTCGAGTTTTGCATGGATTACATGGCACAGGTCGAGCCAATAGGTGCCTCGATCCCGCCATGAGGAAAGTGTAATATCCTGAGTATTTTTATACTCGAAGCACTGTACCATTGTACACAACGTTGTTCTATAATACATCAAGTTTGTGTATTTCTGTATTTGAGCTGAGTAGACTCGACTGGGATCCAAAAGAACCCTTGAACTTAATTAAACTCACTCAAAATCAAATCGAGTTCAATTGCGGTTCGTAATTGTCCTTTTGGTCAAATTGGAAATTGAGGAAATTAAATGTCGAAAAGTCCTCAAAAACTATCCAAAATATCATAGAAGTATTCAAAATCAACTTTTGATGTTTGAATCTTCAAGTTTTGGCCTTTGACCATTTTACCCCTCGTTAAGTGCATAGTGTGTATACCCTTTATTCCCTCATTTCCAAAGCCACTCCCCATTTCCCCATCCTCTCCTCACACGTTTTGATCAAGAGGAAGAGAGGAGAAGGAGCCCAAGCACTTGAGCACCCAAATCCGCGGATTCCGGGCGATTCAACCGACGAAAATCGAATCGGAGGCTGGATTTGGCGTCCTCATCGCGTTCCTCACCCTCTCAACCCCTCCGGGTGAGAAATCCATCGAGTCTCATCGACATTCCTCGGAGCTCCCATGGTGCTTTTACAATCTGACCTGATTTCTCGACTCCCGGGTCGATCCTCTTGCCGTAGCTATGACTCTTTTCTCCTGTAGCTTCGCATTTCATCAAGTTTTCCCAAACCCTAGCCTAGGCCATGTCTAGGTACCATGTGTTCAACGCATCGCATAGCAATTCTGCTTTAAAATCTAGACTCAGGTCGTCGTTAGGTCCGTTTAACTCTATAGTCGACCTGGCTTTTAGCCATCTTCAAAATCGAGCATGCTCTCGCTAGGTCTTCAGTTTGTCGGAGTTCTAGTGAGGTAGGGCATGTATAGACTGTTCCATTAGCAATTCTGGTAGCTAGAGCCGCTCTGAGGAATCAGATTCAATTACGCTTAGCCGAAATTTATTTTATTTCTCTAGGCATTAATTATTTTTGCAAAGTTCTAGAGGTCCGAAGTGTGAATCGACAACTTCATTAGCTCTTCTGATAGCTTTTATCGCGATTAGAAGAGTCAGAACTGCATTTCAGCAAATCCTGCTAGCACTTGTCAGCTCTAGGTCACTTTATTTTTGAAAAATCCTAGAGGTCTAGTGATCAAATGGATAGCCTGGACGGCTTCCCTGCGAGTAGAGACCTCGATTAGCAGTGTCGAAATTCAGTTTCGGCAAATTCTCGATATACTTTGCTGCTCTAGGTCACTAGTATTTTTGCAAAATGCTAGACCTCCAGGGCATGTAGTGAGTATGCCGTTAGTCTTCGTAGATATTAGAAAAGCAATTAGAATCGCTAGATTTGCATTTTGCTAGCCCGCATTTTATTTTATTACTCGAGATCCAATTATTTTTATAAAAAGCCAAGGACCTATAGCACGCATGGTCGGCACTATCAGCTCTCCCGGTGCTTGTAAACGAGCTCTGAAGGGTTGATTTTGCATTTTCCTAGCTCCCATTTTATTTTAGTGATCATAGTGACCAAAGCCATTTAATGAGTTTTAAACCGTTTAGCTTCGTTTAAGGTCACTAAGGTCGATAGCATGCTTCACGTATGCTTTAGATCGCATTCAAGCCGCTTTTCGGACTTTATGCGATCGAAGGCGCATTTATCAAGCCAAATTACGCTTTTGATCCGAATTCAATGTAGGTTAAGTGAATTTCAGTGGGGTAAGGCCTAGATAGGTCCTAAATGTCCTAAACTACCTATTAGTAAGCCCTAAATAAGTCGCCGCTTCATTTATTGCGTTTTGCACCTTTTTGCCATTTTGGACAAAAACGGCCGTTTTTAGCCGTTTTGGTCATTATGGCCGTTTTTGAAGATTTAAAGCAAATTGCGTTTCTACCGAGCGTTTTAGTTAGGTAATGAGTGTTTAAATCCGTATCGGGAACCCACGCGCGGATTCGATCGCGTTTGGACTCAATACGGACTCAAAACGATTTTTGTCGGTAATTACTCCGCGGTTTTGTGTTTTGATTCAATTTTGGTCAATTTCATTAGGAATTGCTTTGCAACCAATCCAAATAAGTCCTAAATATCTTGCTTTAGCTTGTTGCGAAGTCGGAAAATCATTTCGCGCAAAAATCCGCAAAAGTGGTCATTTGGCGGATTTCCGTCGAAACGATCGTTTTCGGCCGTTTCGGAAAAAATTGTCGTTTTAGCTCCCGGTTGATCATTTTAGTACCAAACGAGTTCCACTAAGTTCCTTTAGGTCTATTATACCTATTTTTAGGTATTTAACCAAATTTTGTTGTATTTTTCTTCAGTTTATATATTTTTATTCGCGTAGGGTAGAAACCGTCGTAATTGTCGCAATTTCGCCGTTTTTCTCGTTTTGCTCTTTTCTTTTCTCTCGGAGCACTTGTTTGAGTCTTATTTGATGCTAAGTTTATGTTTATGCACTTAATTCTCTTTTTCGCTAATTTATTTCGCTTTCGTCGTTTTTCCTGTTTTTGCTCGTTTAGAGGCTAGCGGGTCAGGATTCGCATCAAGCACTCCTGAAATCTTCCCGGACATCACCGAAGAGCAACAACAAGGCAAGCACCTCCTTTGAACATATTGATCCCATATTTCACGATGTTTACTTTGATTTCTCAAACTATATGCATTGTTTAAATTCAATAAAGTGCTAGATTGTGGGAATGGTAGTTATACCCTGATTTGGTGGATTTCCTCAATTTAATTCCCTCGAATCCATTGGCAACCTTAAGTAGGGTTAGACAATTAAATAAAATGTCAACTGTGTATAAACGAATCTAGTAACTGCACATGCTTAGACAATGCAATAGGAATGAGTCTGAAAATCAGTCATTTACCAAACACTCAAAACTATGGATTATGGTAATTGGTTTTGAAAATGTGACTTGTGAAAGTACTTTGCTAAATGTGGAATGTCTAGTCGATAATTAGACTTGGCGGGAGGTATATTATGTGCTAGTTACATTGGTGGCGAGTGGTTGGCTAGTTAAGTGGAGTTCCCCACTTGAGTCACTAGGCAAAAACTATAAGGACTGAACTTGAGACGCTCGAATGAACGCCAAGCGCAACCACGCAAGCTGGTATGGGACAGTCTATTCTAGTACCTAAAGTGTGAGGGGTTAGCTGTGCCTGTTGGTAGGCCGAAGAGTGGACGATCTCCCACGTAGAGCAGGCCAGCGCGGTGTATGTTTTCAAAAACCACCGGTTGTACCTTTGTGTGCATAGCTGGTAGATGCGACGTGATAGATCCTCCAGTTCATAAAATGATACAACGGCGTACGCCATGCTATGGGAAATGCCGCGGTACGTATTTTGGCCGCTGTCACAAGGTTTCTTCTCCAGTGGCTCCCTTCGTGTGGAGTTGGGCTCTTTCGCCATAGCAGGGGGTTTTCGTCGCCGGTGCTGGGGCGTGGCTAAACCCTTAACGATGGGAACGAATAGTTCATTCTTGCATATCGGGTACCTCTCGGTATCGCGTGTATCCTGGCTGACAGGAGTGCAATTATGAATTGTGTTTGGGTAAAGTGTGCAAACTCTGTAGAGTCTTAAAACAAATCTAATCGATTAGCCGTGCTCACGGTTAAGAACAATTCTTCAGTTAATGGATCGAGTATAGTATTTGTTTTGGTTTCAAAAATAAAAAGTTACTTCGGAGTCTAGCTAAAAGTATTTGGTTCGGTATGGTACTTGGTGGATTTATGCATATATGAATGTCGTTTCGTATCCCAGCTGCGATCATGGATGATGGCAGCCGAGAAGCTCAAATGTTACATATGCTGTAAATATGTTTTATTCAAACTGTTGTCTTTTACATTATGTACTACTTTTCGATGAACTGTTTCAACTGCCGCTTTTCGCAACAGACCTAGTGTAGCAGCCATTTCATTTGTATCGGCCTGCATTTAATTATATTTCCATACACTAAAGTCTTGCGAGTACATACGTGTACTCACCGTTGCTTGCTAACCTTTTTCCCCAGAGGAAGGTACTGATGATGTCCTGGATGATGGCGAGCCTCACTTCTGTGAGCTTTGTGGCTTCGTGGGCCCTTCCTCCAGTCAATAGCCTTAGGGTTGGTGCGCCAGCTGCGTTGGTTGTGTTTCTTTTGGGTTTCCGCTATCGTACTTCTTCTTTTGGCCTGTATTATATTTCTGCAAGTTATACACCCAGTTATGTAAATTAAATTAGCTTATGTGCTTTGATATTCATGATGTTGGTATGCGATTGTAACACCCCAGCTTCTACTAAGCCCAGAATGTCACCAAACATAGACCATAACACATTTAATACCATGATTTAAGATAAATTACAGCAAGTAATCATTTCAAATAATTGAAAATTTCGACAGCATCTCCTTTGTTTTAGCATGAAAATGATCGACATAGCATCATATCAATTTATAAGACAAACAGTATATCAACATGCAGTGATAATAATAGCTAATCATCAACTAACACATCAATAGTCATCGCTAACAAAAGAATAGGCATCAATTTAAGTCTAGGAAGATATAACAATTCACTCCTTAGCCCCACATGATTCACATGAGGGAAACAACCAACATTAAGACCATAAACTAATGATTATTGCAATACTTATTGCAGTGTCTCCAAAAGAAGGTGAATTAGCTAGATTGTGATACTACGTGGAGGAGTGTAGCTAAATCCCTTTCCCGCGCGCCGATTTCATGGTACCTAAAGAAACAAACAACGAAAACACAAGCGTGAGTTCATCACTCAAAGAAAGTGTATTGCAATGGAACAACAAGGATCAAGACAACAAACCATCATTCCAGTCTCCACCGTTATATCACAACACATCAAATTTAACATAATTTACATCCTTTAAAACAACATTGTAATCATCTCATGAGCATCTCATGAGTACTATCATCATCATCTCATAAACTCCTTCATTTATGAAATTCATTCATTCAATGCAATGCACATGTCTCTGGAATACTCATACCGGTATGGTTGAGTGCACACCCGTCGGCATGCACCCTTTTCCCCTTCCATCCCGAAGATGGAGGGTGCCTATCACTCGCTTCCATTCACCTCGGTGAAGGAATCACGATGTAGGACTTATTCGAAAGAATAGCCCGGACTAGTCATAACAGCTTCACCGCCCCTACCGGAATAGTTATGACTTATCTCACCGGTCGGCCATGAAAATATGCCATGTATGCAAAATGGACAGCAACGTAAACATGAATAGAAATATTGCATATCAACACTTGGCATCTTAACATGTAGGACCGTACCCAACAATCGACGGAAACCGTACAAAACATGGCATGTGAATCATTCATCTACGACAAGCATATGTAATCATGGCATGAGGTCACCATATCATTGATATCATTTAATTCATGGCCTAAGAACATCATATCAAATATAACTTGTAAACCATGGCAACACAACATGTTATCTATTCCAAATGCCATCAAACCAATCTAGCAACACATAAAGCACACAATCCACACAATACACTTGCCTTCAACCACGGGCAACGGAGTGACGAGAGGTTGAGGGCACTCCTGGAGGCACACCACCTGCAAACACGTGCCACACACTTAATTCGAGTCCACAAAACAGCACACATAAATCCCGCTACCCCGACTTCGCTTACAACTCCTAAAATCAGAAAACAGCAAATCTGTCCCTTCGGGACAGCAGCCTTCCGACTATCATAACTTCTGTTCTAGGACACCAAATTAAATAAACGAGTACACCCTCGCGTAGCTTAGGAAATTTCCCAACTTTTTCTAGTTATAGGGAAATACTGATTCGGACTCTAAAGTTGTTTAATCTAACGTTGAACACGAACTGTCTCAATCTCGTCACAGATTTGACAGCGCTCGGTAAAACAGGCATAACTTCTAAACGGCTGGGCGGAATTTCAATTTCTTTATATGCACGGAAAGATAAGGAAATTATCTACAACTTCCTAAAAGTCCGTATGGTCAGATTCAAACTAGAAATTGGCGAAAACGCCTGCCCTAGCTCGGGTTCCCAATCTGCCCGAACTGGAACGCGAATACAACTCTAGTTTTCATTAGATCTAACCCATGGCAGCACCTCCCTTGATCTAAAAACATGGTAATCACCCTCTATAGCAGAATAAGAACTACCCCACAAGATCCCCCCATTACCTTCTTGGAGGAACACGAATCGACGGCCGAATCTTCGCGTTCCTTCCCCGGTTTTCCTCCCACGCGCCGATCCCGTCCAATCCACTCGTCGCGGAGCTCCTCCATGGCAAGGGCAGCAGCGGGGCAAGTTGTGGCAGCGAGGAGGCGTCCTTGGGGGCGCAAGGAGGAGGGGGTGGTGCAGCTTGAGGTGGAGGAGGAGGAGATTTGGGGAAGATGGGGGAGAGGAGGTGGGGGTGGCGGCTCCAAGGGGGAGAGATGGGGGCGCATGGGGGAGGGGCAGCAGGTGGGGGCGCATGGGGGGCAGCAGGTGTGCTGCCCTAGCACACCCCCACATGGGCCCAATTCATCCCACTGACGGCCCAAATTGTTTCCCCCACGGCCCGATCACCCGGAAACGGCCCAAACGACCCCGGAGAGGCCCGAAACGCGCTAAAACGCCAAACCGTAGGGTTCTAAATGTAAAAGATCACAAATTATCTCATTTACGACGTCTTATCACATTTTATCATACTTTTTAACATATCATCACCTAATTTCAAATCTCGACATTTCGTGGTGTCACATTCTACCCCCCTTCAACAGGATTCGACCTCGAATCTTACACGTCAACTCTAAAATAAAGTCCCCTATGGACTCATCTTCTTTGCGAACTCAACACACCCACGCAAAGACTCAAACAAAGAGCAACGACAACTCAATTCTCCAAATCCATCTATTAACAAGAGTGACTTGACTTAGCTTAACTAAGCACAACTTGACATGATTCCTCATTTTCTTCAATCTCTATCATGAATCACAAACTCGTAATGACACAATCATCATGAAACACATTTTTTTCACCATTATTATTAAAACGGTCAACCGAGGTTACAAACTTGAACACCCACAAGACCATATTCTCACAACCCCATCTCTTCCAATTATCTTACCCCTTTTCACAAGGAATAAACATTTACGAATGTTATCTTCGCGCATAGCCTACATCAACCATACTTTCCTTTCGATCGCCAACCACACTACACTTTTCATTCTATACTCTCCCGGGCATAACGCACACCCAGGGACATCTAGCTAAGACAATGTCCACGATAGAGCTATTTTTTTTTTTACATCACAGTTTCTATAACATTTGCTTCCACCAACGATACCTTCAACCAAATTCAAACCACGACATCATCAACCTCCATCATCATCCACCCTCATACCACTAATGTGCAGCACCTAGCCCAAGCTAGGACCGTATCTCACTACCAAAACTCAATTGGCACTTTCCCCAAGAGGATGTCGTCCTCACAAACAATTCACACAAATAACGAAGCCCACGAGTATAGCTCTTAGATTATACTCAACAATAACCTGAGACCCTTCGTATTCTCACTCCTATCAATAAATCAAAAGAAGTACGATGCTTTTGAATCCAAGTAGACTACCTACAACAACTCGAACCTCAAAGCGCCACAACTCACTTTGGAAACAAAACCGATAACAATGAAAGACCACCCTTTTTCTTCTCCTAAGTCAAGCCACCAAGGAAAACTCAAATCTCCAATCAATGTGATACAATTCGCATCGGGGAGCACTCAAACAAATAGAGACTCCACACAATTCTTTTGACAGAAGTTCTCAACAACTAAAAACAACTCGACTCGCTTTCACCACAGCCAAACTTTTCATTTTAACCGAAACTAACATTTTGGAAGAGAACTGCCACAAAAACTCTCGAAGAGAAAGGGAAACTCAAATCCCTTGCATAACATAACCAAAATACCAGCATTTATCCATTCATTCCTTTTCATGCTAGAGAGCAATGGAAATCTCGATTCATGACACGAATGCGAATTCTTCAAGAGCACTCGGATTAGTCATATGTCTCTATATGACTTTCTCACCGCCCTGGCTCAACAACTCTTTTATGCTAAAAACGATGTCATGAATCTTTTTCACCATTCATTCGTCATGTAACCATGATACCCATTAACCATTCACAAAGAGACTTCATTCTCTTTGTCACATGATTGACCACCAACAACATCGATGGTTGCTCAAGTTTGCATAAACTACGACGGCGTTAACCGAAAAATACCATATCGCATCACAACCCAACATCCATCAGACGCAATGCGTGCAAAACATCGCATTTTTACCAAAGCCAATAATGTAAGATAGCATCAACTCTCAAATCAAACATCTACGCCTAATAACCGCTACCAATTCACTTAAAGAGAAAGGAAACACATTCCCAGCAGGGAACACTTTACCAACAAAATCACTTATGAAACAATCATAAGATTCACCTTTTTGAAACGCTCGCAAACACCACACACGTTTCCCAAATAAATCCAACTCTAGTCACGATAGAGTTACAATTTAAGCGCTTAACTCTGTGGTTACCAAAGATAAATCAGTTGAACGCTAAAGAGAGCACCCCATTCCAACGCCTTGAGTGTAAATCCATACTCATAGCATAGACTAAACAGATTAGCCCAAATCCAAAGATTGGCATGGTTCAATACCACGCCACATTTGGGACCCATAAGCCGGTTACTTCAAATACTACTCTTTCATCCATATTTCCAATCATCGGAGTCAAGTTTGTAACTTGGCAAAACTGCCACTTAATCAGGGGAGATTTTATTGCACACTAATCAAAACGCCTAAACAAAGCGGCAGGCACTCCCAGAAAAATTTATACATTCATTTGAATCTGTAAACCTTCAAAAGTGTGAAATCATGTGCTGAAAAATTGGCTTTGAACTGATAAATTAACTTAGATTTGAATTTGCAAAATGTGTTTGTTCATGGGTTTTGACAATTGACAAGAAACAGTAAGTTTTGCCTTGGCGCCGGACCAATCCTAAAGAAAACAGTAAGTTTCCCATCTACGACGGACAAACTTTCTTGGTCCTTTGTAAACATGCTTTTTGACAACCTCTTTCTCCTATGTACAACGGACAAAGTTTTTGTGTCCGTCGTGAACATGATTTTGAGCGCATGAGCCAAACCCTATTTTCCAAGAATCCAGTAAGCTACGCATGTACGACGGACAAAGTTTTTGGGTCTGTCGTGAACGGCTTTTTGAGGATTGATTTCGCATGTACAACGGACAAAGTTTTTGGGTCCGTTGTGAACGTGTTTTCACCGGAATGTTTTCTTCTTGGAACTGAGAGTTTCACATGTACGCCGGACAGAGATTTCTTGTCCGTCGTGAATGGACTTTTTCTAGGGTTTTTATTTCTTGTCCGTTGTGAACGTGTTTTGCTCAGTTTAGGATGTTTTGCAAGAATTGAAATGGTTTGATCTTGAGATTATGAAATTTGTGATGATTTCATGATGTGTGTTTTGAAGTGGACTTTATGCAATGCTCATGTGAGTAGTTGCATGGATTGACATTGAGTCAAGTCGTGGACTTGTGCTCGGATTTGTTTTGTGGTTTGTTCATGTGCAGGTATTGCTCGAAGACGAATGTGGTCGATGATGGGACCGGAACTAGGTTCATGGAGGAACTGAGGTTCGGGACTAGGTTCAGGAGGAACTGAGGTCTTGGTGGTCAAGGATGTCATGTGGGACGTTCGGGCTAAGAGAATGGTGCACATGAAGAATGGTTAGTCACGTGAGAATGGCAGGAGGTCATTCGCGTGCAAAGTGTTAGTCACGTGAGTATGGCAGGTGGCCATACGCGTGCAAAGTGTTAGTCACGTGAGTATGGTAGGGTTGCCATACGCTGGCAGTAAGAGTTGTACTCGGCCTGGTTGGGCCAAGTAGAGTTGAGTTGGATACGGATTCCTTCTAGGGAATAGGAATCGTATTCGTAACTCTTTGTGGGTTGGTGCTTTAAATAGGTGGGGGTCTCTGTTGAAAGGCACCAAGGAGATCTGAGCTCATCAAGCTTTGAGGTTGTTTTTAGGGTTTGTACTCTTTTGATGAGAGTATTTTAGACAAGAAATAAAGATCAATTCTTCCAAGATTTTTGCGTGCTACAAGAACCACGTCGCTACAAAGATTTTCTGTTTTGGTTCTTGTTTGCATGCTTGTTCTAGTTCTAGATTGGTTTTTGTTCTCCAAGTTTTATCTTGATTTGATCCATCAAAACCTCTCTAGGTATTGATCTAGTGTTTCTCAAAGTCTAGTTGATCAATCTTTTGTCGTTCTTGTTTAATCTTGAAGTTTTGATTAGATTGATTCTCGTCAAGTTCTGGATCAGCAAGCTTGCGAAGCTCATAACTTTTGATCCGAAAGTCCGATCGAGCTGATTCTTTTTGGGTTCGATTCGTATTGGAATCTAGTTTCTTGTGTCCAAATTTCAGATCGTTTCGACGGTTGGATCTCCGGGAATTCTTGTTTTACCAAACCTCTGTCATTCTGTTTTTGTCGAAAACGAGGCAATTATTTGGTTCTGTTTTGGGGTGAACTTTTAATAGGTCAAGAATTTGGTTTTAGCTTCCGCACAATCATTCACCCCCCCTCTGATTGCTATATTCGTATACTTCGATCCTACAAGTGGTATCAGAGCAAGGCTCTACTAATCCATCTTAACAGGTGATTAGTAAACGGTAAGTTATGGCAACAGAGAAATACTCGAACAAACCGCCAATCTTCGATGGCACAGACTTCCCCCACTGGCGGATCCGGATGACTGCATATCTTCAAGCTCAAGGTAACGCGATTTGGCGCAAGGTAAAAATTTCGTACGAGCTTCCTTCTAATGATGATATTGATAAAATCGAGTTTGAAAAAGATGTTGAAAACAATAATAGAGCTAGAAACATATTGCTTCAAGGACTTGCTAGAAAAGAATTCGATAGAGTCTGTCATTTACTCACTGCTCATGAAATTTGGAAATCTCTTCAAGATTATCATGAGGGTACTGACTCTGTAAAAGAAGCTAGGCAAGATCAATTTAAAAAGGAATATACTAGATTTGAAATGAACTCTGGAGAATCTCTAGATGATTGTTTTGCTCGCTTTAATGTAATCTTAAACAATCTTAGAGCTGTAGATGTAAAGTACACTGACTCTGAAAATGCTAGACATTTCCTATCATCTCTTGATCTTAAAATCGGCAAATGAAAGTGATCGCTTTTAGGGAAGCTCACAAGATGAGTGAAATGACTTTGGATAAACTTTATTCTAGTCTCAAGACTTTTGAAATAGACATTGTTTCAAGAACTTCCAATGATAACTCTATGGCTCTTAATGCTAATTCTTCATATGATAATGCTACTAGTTCTTCATCATCATATTCCATTACTGCCTTGAGTGCTCTTAGTGATGAACAGCTAGATCAAATACCAGAAGATACACTTGCTCTTCTTTCCAAGCGTGTCAATGCAGCGTACATGAGATCAAGGGAGAGAAGAGGAGCCTCCATCCACTGCTACAACTGCGGTAAGGCAGGGCACATCCGTGCTAATCAAGCTTTCAAGAACAAAGATAGAGAGGAGAAGGAGCAAAGCAACTCCTCCAAGTCCTTCCACCAAGAGAGAGCAAGGATAAAAATAAACAACGAACAAAGAAGATGCTCAACAAAGTCTTCGAGGCAATTGGTCGCTTAGACTTAAGCGACATTGATGACTCAATGAAGATGAGAAGGAAGCGAAGCAAACGAAGCTGAATGAGAAGGATCTCACCGACTATGCTTCATGGCAAAAGGGAACACTAGTGATTCTAGTAACAACGACAGCACCTCCAAATGACGGTGATGAGGTAATGCCTTCAGATGATGAGCTTTGTGAAGTTTTAGTCATATTGAGAAAATCTTTAAGAAAATCTTCACTCAAAAATAAAAGCTTAGAAAAAGATCTATCCATGCTAAAATCTGAAAACTTTGATCTTAGAAATTCAAATTCTGAAAATATTTGCGATACTTGCTTAGATCTCAAATTTGAAATTAAGTCACTAAAAGAGGAACATGTGATTAAACTAGAACAAGTTTATGCCGAACAATTGAAAAATGAAAAACTTGTGAAAAATATTGGTTGCTCTACTGATAGTTTACGATCAAATTGCTTGCTCTAAATGTTCTATTCTTGAGTTGAAATTAAAAGATGCAAATTGTAGAGTTACCCAATTAACAAATGACATGTTCACTCATGAAATTAACTCGTGTTCAAATTGCCAGAAACAGAAAGCTAAAATTGACACTCCTTGTGATAATTGTTTAACTCTTGCTAAGAAAGTTGATTACTTGCAAAATTCTTTGGAACGTTTCACTGATGGCAAGAAAAACCTAAACATGATTTTGGATCAATCAAAAGTCAGCACTCAAAACAAAGGTTTAGGTTTTGATTCTTATGCTCATCATAAATCACATGCTCCCACTTTTGTCAAAACACTTGAAAGTGGAAAATTTGAAATTGTCAATGAGCCTAAGAAAACCGTCTTTAAATCTACTGGTCTTTTATCTTCTACTATGATGAATGCAAAATGTGCTTCTACTGTTAAAGCAAAACATCATGTTAAGTACACTTGCACTCATTGTGGTAGAGATGGACATTTAGTAGACTTTTGCTTTAGACTAGCTAAACAACAAAAGAGAGAAAGGTTTAATGCTAGGTCTAATTTCAGAAAGGCACACTCTACTTCTCATTATGTGCCTAGGGTGAAACAAACACCTTTTGTTTCTAAAAACACGGAAAAAGGCAAATCTGTTTTTGTACATAAGAATACTCGTGTTGTGCCTATCACTGTGCGTCGTGTGTCTCAAGATCGGATTCCTAAACATCTTATTTCTAACCCCATCATCGAGGCCTCGACAATTTCTCGCTTCTATGTAGGCCTCTCACGCGAGGAAGGAGAACATGTGGCTAGTGAATTTCGGATGCTCACTTCATATGTTCAAAGGATAAGTTTTGGTTCTTCTTCACTCGTGCATCTCATGCTAAAAGTGTTGCCTTTGAAGATACTTCTTCCACTTCTGTTTTCGCAAAAAGGCACTAGTCCAAATAGTGCAGTGCAGTGCATATGTTCAGGGGGAGAGTGTCTTTGTTCATAAAGATTATGATAATGCTGTTGAGGACGAGATAATTAGAGGTTTACATGAGAGACTCTTCCCACGTGCTTCACATCAACAAACGGTCAAGTGAATTTTCAGGTATCTCCATGGTACTCAAGATTTTGGCATTTGGCTTTTTGTTTCCTTATGCATTAGTTTAAGAGCTTATTCTGATGTTGACTTTGGAAGATGTTGAATTGATTTGGTTCGTGCCACCTCTTGAGTAATCCTCTTTCTTGAGCATTTGATATTGGATTTCACTTTCTTAGAGATCATGTTGAAAAAGAAAATATTGTGCTTCACCATGTGGATACTGAACATCAATTGGCAGACATTTTCAAAACCATTGTCTTCTTCTCGTTTTGCTTTTATTCGGGGAGAACTTGGAATTGTTCATCCAATGGGATTGTTTTGAGGGGGAGTTTCTTTGCCAAGTTCTTTCACTTGATGAGCTCACTTTATCATATTTCTTTATATGTTATGTAATTGAGCTAATATATGATAATCTAATTGTCTCACTTGAACTAAAAATGACATTGTGGAATTCCCTGGACTGATTACCTATAGCTAAATACTCTGTGATATCTTACTCTTCTAGGCTTGATATTGAATCCTCTTGACAAATTTGGGCTATGAAGCAAGTGTGGTTTCAACTTTACTCTTTCATAAGACCTTTTAATCACTTTTTCATGTTTATAATCAAAGAAAAATGAAAAGAAAAGGGAATCAATAAAAAGGGGTTGTTAAAAGCAAAAAACCTCAAGTTATGTGCTTCAGGGTGCTTTTCCTAAAAACATAAGATGTATGCTTCAAGCATGCCATTCCCTCAAAAGACAAGATGTATGCTTCAAGCATGCCACTCCAAGGAAATAAAAGAAGTATGCTTCAAGCATGCCACATGCAGCTTACTGTTTAAAGATTAAATTGGTCCACTAGATTGGAGTTGAAACTACTTGCTCGCCCTGATTTGTTATTTGCTTCAACTTTGAGCCTTTGTTTTTCTTCTAAAGGTTTTGCTTAGTACTTGGCTATAGTTGACTGAATTGAGGTTGAGATGCATGTCATTCCCTAACTTGTTAAAATCACATCAAGATCGTGTATTTGGCATGTTATGTGATATATAAGGTTATATGATCGAATGAGCTAATCTTTTCCTATCTTGGCACTCCCTTGTTTCTCTTTGTCAAATCATTGTTTCAGGAAAAATTTTGAACCTGTTCTCTCTTTTACTCTTGATGAATCCATTGTCAAAGGGGGAGAAATTTGGGAATCATTGAAAAGTTTAAGGAAAAAGGGGGAGAAGAAAAAGGGGGAGTTGTTGGGGAGTTGTTTTTGGAAATTTGAGAATTTTGGGAGAAGTTTGGAGAATTTTGGAATTTTTGGACACATTGCACATTCACACACATTTTCCTTCTCAGGGGGAGATTTTGTTTTGCATTTTGGTCAAAGAGGGATTTCTGTGTTTTCTTACTTTGGTCTTTGATCCTTTGGATTTCAAAATCTTTGGTAAAGTGAATGCCAAATGATCAATTCTAAGTGGTGTTGCCAATGTTTTCATCAAGGGGGAGATTGTGAAATCATGTGCTGAAAAATTGGCTTTGAACTGATAAATTAACTTAGATTTGAATTTGCAAAATGTGTTTGTTCATGGGTTTTGACAATTGACAAGAAACAGTAAGTTTTGCCTTGGCGCCGGACCAATCCTAAAGAAAACAGTAAGTTTCCCATCTACGACGGACAAACTTTCTTGGTCCTTTGTAAACATGCTTTTTGACAACCTCTTTCTCCTATGTACAACGGACAAAGTTTTTGTGTCCGTCGTGAACATGATTTTGAGCGCATGAGCCAAACCCTATTTTCCAAGAATCCAGTAAGCTACGCATGTACGACGGACAAAGTTTTTGGGTCTGTCGTGAACGGCTTTTTGAGGATTGATTTCGCATGTACAACGGACAAAGTTTTTGGGTCCGTTGTGAACGTGTTTTCACCGGAATGTTTTCTTCTTGAACCGAGAGTTTCACATGTACGGGACAGAGATTTCTTGTCCGTCGTGAATGGACTTTTTCTAGGTTTTTATTTCGTGTCCGTTGTGAACGTGTTTTGCTCAGTTTAGGATGTTTTGCAAGAATTGAAATGGTTTGATCTTGAGATTATGAAATTTGTGATGATTTCATGATGTGTGTTTTGAAGTGGACTTTATGCAATGCTCATGTGAGTAGTTGCATGGATTGACATTGAGTCAAGTCGTGGACTTGTGCTCGGATTTGTTTTGTGGTTTGTTCATGTGCGGTATTGCTCGAAGACGAATGTGGTCGATGATGGGACCGGAACTAGGTTCATGGAGGAACTGAGGTTCGGGACTAGGTTCAGGAGGAACCGAGGTCTTGGTGGTCAAGGATGTCATGCGGGACGTTCGGGCTAAGAGAATGGTGCACATGAAGAATGGTTAGTCACGTGAGAATGGCAGGAGGTCATTCGCGTGCAAAGTGTTAGTCACGTGAGTATGGCAGGTGGCCATACGCGTGCAAAGTGTTAGTCACGTGAGTATGGTAGGGTTGCCATACGCGTGCAAGAGTTATACTCGGCCTGGTTGGGCCAAGTAGAGTTGAGTTGGATACGGATTCCTTCTAGGGAATAGGAATCGTATTCAGAACTCTTTGTGGGTTGGTGCTTTAAATAGGTGGGGGGTCTCCTGTTGAAAGGCACCAAGGAGAGCTGAGCGCATCAAGCTTTGAGCTTGGTTTTAGGGTTTGTACTCTTTTGATGAGAGTATTTTAGACAAGAAATAAAGATCAATTCTTCCAAGATTTTTGCGTGCTACAAGAACCACGCCGCTACATGATTTTCTGTTTTGGTTCTTGTTTGCATGCTTGTTCTAGTTCTAGATTGGTTTTTGTTCTCCAAGTTTTATCTTGATTTGATCCATCAAAAACTTCTCTAGGGTATTGATCTAGTGTTTCTCAAAGTCTAGTTGATCAATCTTTTGTCGTTCTTGTTTAATCTTGAAGTTTTGATTAGATTGATTCTCGTCAAGTTCTGGATCAGCAAGCTTGCGAAGCTCATAACTTTTGATCCGAAAGTCCGATCGAGCTGATTCTTTTTGGGTTCGATTCGTATTGGAATCTAGTTTCTTGTGTCCAAATTTCAGATCGTTTCGACGGTTGGATCTCCGGGAATTCTTGTTTTACCAAACCTCTGTCATTCTGTTTTTGTCGAAAACGAGGCAATTATTTGGTTCTGTTTTGGGGTGAACTTTTAATAGGTCAAGAATTTGGTTTTAGCTTCCGCACAATCATTCACCCCCCCTCTGATTGCTATATTCGTATACTTCGATCCTACAAAAAGAAAGCTCGACTCAAATCCCACCATTACTCGCATTCCAATACTCTTAGCCAATACGGATGTCACAATCACCCAAATCCCGAGAAGTCCAACACCGTTGCACACAAGTTACAACATCTGCTCTTGATAAAATCACTTTTCACTGTTCATATAACCACAATTGATTATATAACCAACGAACCATAGACCATATCTACCGTATGACAGTCATCAAGGAGAACCATGTTCTCACAACTCCAGCACAATTAACTTATCAGTTAATCCAACATAAGACGCATACCAACAACTTCTTTTGGTCTACTAACCACGACGAACCATTATTCATGCAACTTATTATCCCAAGCGTCGCACAACATTTCTTTACAACTATTCCGCGTAATCAACAATTACCACAGGTATAATCCCTAAGTCACATATTCCATATCACCGATTCATTCCACCAATAATTAATACTAGCCACGCGACACGTTCTCCACTAGACATCCCTCATAAATACGGATCCTGCATGGACATCTATCAAGAATAATTCAACCTTTCCTACAATCATTCCATATATCCTCATTAATCGATTACATCGTATTTTAAGTCATATTGTTGACCCACAATATTAATCGACCCACCAGCTACAATGGGCAGAATTTCACACCATCTTTTGCTATAACAAGTTCATCAACCGAGACATTCTATGCTAACTAATCTCAAACATCCATTAGATCCCATAACCCGCATCACTTTGCACACACCACTAATCAACTTTCACTCTGGATCACCTGACGTCTCGTTCAATCATCTCTTATCAACACAATATTTTAGTTTATCTTTAAACAAACAACAACTTCACTTTAACCGAACCACTAGCTCATATCATCCTAAAACTCTAACTTCTCATCATACACTTAACTTCTTAAACATCCACGTGAATCACGCACCCAACTCTTAAGGAAACCATAATTGCTCGAGAAAGAACAACACCCAAAACACCTTTCCTTAGGAAAACTCAACCATAAATCACAAGAGAAGTCAACTCTTAAATTCCCAAATGCCGACATGCAACTACTCCACGACTCTCGAGATCAACAACTTCCGCGAAGGAAGATGGTTGCAAGAGGGAAAACCAAGCGATTAACCAATTTTTTTTCCAGATAAGGCCATAGCCCCAAACTTCAAACTTTCACGAAACAAACGGTTTTTCAAAGATGAATTCCCAAGCAAGTCATCATTGCGATCAAACACCACTTAGGCCCCGACAGCAAGATCTGGCACAACACCGCAATAACTCTTTTAAACCTCGAAAGAAAAAAAAACAAACACAAGAATAAATTGAAGTCTTTCTCCGTAAAGCAACCGATCAACCACATCCTTTCCGACAAAACCTTGACACCTAAATCCATGCGACTTAAATTTTTCATCGGAACTTCAATAACTTCCTTTCAAGTTGGAGAATGGTAACCCAAGAATCAATCTATAAGTTTCTCTATAAGGCAAACAACAAATCGGGCGTTAAAGCTGACAAGGCGACCAAAAGAGGCGCATCCCGAAATTCTTCTTTTGTCTTCAACCAAAGAAGACAAAACCAAAACCACCAAAAGAACCATCGGTGAGTATCCCAAAACGAACACTTTTTCTTTTATTTCAACCAACCAAAAACCAACCAAAACCGTTCGTCAAAACGGCAAAGAAAATTCGGAGGGTCAATCCACAACTCTACTACTCGACTCCAACCAACTACCCAATCTACGACCAGAAAGGATAGGCACTCTCCCAACAGGAGGTTAAAGTCCATCGGTGATGGCACTACCCGCCACACCACAAACCCAACAATACTACAAACAACGAAGGTGACCGAAACCCCTTTTGGCACCACAACCCACATAATCTCAATTGTATCAACACAATCAATTCTTTCATAAACATAGCAACATATATTACCAAATGTAACATTCAACAACAAAGCTTAAATACAACATTTAAGCGTAAAGCAATGGTACCCATACCCATTCCTACTGTGCAACAAAGTGTGTCAAGTTTTAAATTAATTATTCCACTTACACAAGTTTTAATGTTGCTATCCTATGGCAAAGTTTTAAGTAAAACCTAAGCCATGTTTCTAGGTTATTCCACTTCATATTTTAGTTGAACCTATAGTTATGACACTAAATACACATTCCAGGGACCTCTGACCGCTCTGATACCAACTGTAACACCCCAGCTTCTACTAAGCCCAGAATGTCACCAAACATAGACCATAACACATTTAATACCATGATTTAAGATAAATTACAGCAAGTAATCATTTCAAATAATTGAAAATTTCGACAGCAACTCCTTTGTTTTAGCATGAAAATGATCGACATAGCATCATATCAATTTATAAGACAAACAGGATATCAACATGCAGTGATAATAATAGCTAATCATCAACTAACACATCAATAGACATCGCTAACAAAAGAATAGGCATCAATTTAAGTCTAGGAAGATATAACAATTCACTCCTTAGCCCCACATGATTCACATGAGGGAAACAACCAACATTAAGACCATAAACTAATGATTATTGCAATACTTATTGCAGTGTCTCCAAAAGAAGGTGAATTAGCTAGATTGTGATACTACGTGGAGGAGTGTAGCTAAATCCCTTTCCAGCGCGCCGATTTCAAGGTACCTAAAGAAACAAACAACGAAAAAACAAGCGTGAGTTAATCACAAAGAAAATTGTATTGAAATGGAACAACAAGGATCAAGACAACAAACCATCATTCCAGTCTCCACCGTTATATCACAACACATCACATTTAACATAATTTACAACCTTTAAAACAACATGGTAATCATCTCATGAGCATCTCATGAGTACTCTCATCATCATCTCATAAACACCTTCATTTATGAAATTCATTCATGCAATGCAATGCACATGTCTCTGGAATACTCATACCGGTATGGTTGAGTGCACACCGATCGGCATGCACCCTTTTCCCCTTCCATCCCGAAGATGGAGGGTGCCTATCACTCGCTTCCATTCACCTCAGTGAAGGAATCACGATGTAGGACTTATTCGAAAGAATAGCCCCGGACTAGTCATAACAGTTCTCACCGCCCCTACCGGAATAGTTATGACTTATCTCACCGATCGGCCATGAAAATATGCCATGTATGCAAAATGGACAGCAACGTAAACATGAATAGAAATATTGCATATCAACACTTGGCATCTTAACATGTAGGACCGTACCCAACAATCGACGGAAACCGTACAAAACATGGCATGTGAATCATTCATCTACGACAAGCATATGTAATCATGGCATGAGGTCACCATATCATTGATATCATTTAATTCATGGCCTAAGAACATCATATCAAATATAACTTGTAAACCATGGCAACACAACATGTTATCTATTCCAAATGCCATCAAACCAATCTAGCAACACATAAAGCACACAATCCACACAATACACTTGCCTTCAACCACGGGCAACGGAGTGACGAGAGGTTGAGGGCACTCCTGGAGGCACACCACCTGCAAACACGTGCCACACACTTAATTCGAGTCCACAAAACAGCACACATAAATCCCGCTACCCCGACTTAAACACAACTCCTAAAATCAGAAAACAGCAAATCTGTCCCTTCGGGACAGCAGCCTTCCGACTATCATAACTTCTGTTCTAGGACACCAAATTAAATAAACGAGTACACCCTCGCGTAGCTTAGGAAATTTCCCAACTTTTTCTAGTTATAGGGAAAGACTGATTCGGACTCTAAAGTTGTTTAATCTAACGTTGAACACGAACTGTCTCAATCTCGTCACAGATTTGACAGCGCTCGGTAAAACAGGCATAACTTCTAAACGGCTGGGCGGAATTTCAATTTCTTTATATGCACGGAAAGATAAGGAAATTATATACAACTTCCTAAAAGTCCGTACGGTCAGATTAAAACTAGAAATTGGCGAAAACGCCTGCCCTAGCTCGGGTTCCCAATCTGCCCGAACTGGAACGCGAATACAACTCTAGTTTTCATTAGATCTAACCCATGGCAGCACCTCCCTTGGTCTAAAAACATGGTAATCACCCTCTATAGCAGAATAAGAACTACCCCACAAGATCCCCCCATTACCTTCTTGGAGGAACACGAATCGACGGCCGAATCTTCGCGTTCCTTCCCGGTTTCCTCCCACGCGCCGATCCGTCCAATCCACTCGTCGCGGAGCTCCTCCATGGCAAGGGCCGCTGCGGGGCATGTTGTGGCTGCGTGGAGGGGTCCTTGGGGGGGCATGGTGGAGGGGGTGGTGCTGCTTGCGGGGGAGGAGGAGGAGTTTTGGGGAAGATGGGGTTTTGGAGGTGGGGGGTGGCGGCTCCAAGGGGAGAGATGGGGCGCATGGGGAGGGGCAGCAGGTGGGGCGCATGGGGAGGGCAGCAGGTGTGCTGCCCTAGCACACCCCACATGGGCCCAATTCATCCCACCGATGGCCCAAATTGTTTCCCCACGGCCCGATCACGGAACGGCCCAAAACGACCGGAGAGGCCCGAAACGCGCTAAAACGCCAAACCGTAGGGTTCTAAATGTAAAAGATCACAAATTATCTCATTTACGACGTCTTATCACATTTTATCATACTTTTTAACATATCATCACCTAATTTCAAATCCCGACATTTCGTGGTGTCACAGCGATCTTGGAGCTCTTGATCCAGGGAACCGATCTCAGTGCATCTTGTACCGGGTTTGAAGCTAGGATTTCGGTTGCGGTGATCGAAATTTTTAGGTTCAGATTTCCGGTACCGAGAACCCTGTTGCTATACGGTGTCGTACACTATAGTAGACGGTGTACAGTACGGTATAGGAAAAAGGGGCTCTCACAGAACTATTGTGGCCCCGTATATCGACGAGCACAAGAACTGGCTACGGTAAGAGAATCCATCGCGGTTGGAGTCCTAGATCATCAGACAACATAACCTTCAATTCAACAGATAGCTGAAGGAGCGACAACCCACCATTGGAAGCTCGGCCGAAGGTCCGCTGACATGGTTGGCAAAAGGGCCAGCATTTATGGTTGTAACATGGAAAGGATACGACATAAATGGGTACACATTTTACACGAGGGATCAGGACATGAAGAGCACAAACCAGAACAGCGGTGTTCGCATAGATGCACTGAATACTGCTGGGTCGATGAGGAGCTCGTACTATGGTTTCATTGAGGAAATTTGGGAGCTTGAATACATAATATTCAAGATCCCCCTATTTCGGTGCCATTGGGTTCACCTGCAGCATGTGAAGGTCGACAAGTACGGTGTCACTACTGTGGACCTTGAATGTGTCAGATACCAAGACGAACCGTTTGTTCTTGCTAACCAAGTTTTTCAAGTCTTCTATGTAACCGACCCATTGAACACGAAGCGCCACGTGGTTCTTCAGGGAAAAAGGGGGATTGTCGAAGTCGATAAGTTGCCTCCTATTGGTACTGGAATCATGGTCCAGGAAGAGCAACCTGAGGAAGCTACCTACACACGCGCTGATCATCGTGAAGGGCTAATTTTTGTATGAAATAATAAGCAAGTGGCCGATTAATGATGAGATCCTTATTTATATTCCAAGCGTATGTGTACTTGTAATCAAATGTTCGGGTCATAAGTAATGGGATGTACATATGTCTATATTATAATTAATGATCAGATGCATGTACGTATTTGTCGGGGATTGGCTGTCTGGCAAAAGACCACGGTACCCCCATGAAAAGCTGAGCCCACCGACCAGGCGATACTGAAAGAAGATGCTCGGGTGAATGAAACGAACATCCCTCTCTTCCTCCGAGCATACGCGTGCGCACCTTTACTCGCGACCATACCAAACGCCCCTCCACGAGCAAGCATGCTCGTAGAGACCACGACCTACTCAGGTGTTTGGTCGGTGGACCCGGCGAGCGCTACGAGGAAGGAAGGAGACAACCAATCAGCCGAAGATCAAGGGAAATCTTACCCGAAACTCAAACAATGCACGAATCAAGGACGAATCACAAATATGGATACATGGCATGATCCCAGGAGGTAGTTACCTTCTTTGTACCTCTAGTCATAGTATGTAAACCCCCCTGAAGATCTGTAACAGGGAGGGACTAAGAGATAGAACACAATACACTGGAGTAGGGCTGTTATCTCGGCAGTGAGAGGCCCGAACCAGGATAAACACTGTGTCCCCCTTCTCCCGACCTAGCATCGCTCGAACGACCTCCTCGGTCCGTACGACGGGGCTCTGTTGATCCCCCATTCAACAAGTAAGCTCGACGGGAGCCCGTTCTCCAATCATCGACAGCTGGCGCCGTCCGTGGGGACGATAGCTTGATTCCCGTGCGGATCAAGATCCTTGAGGATGCCGAACTCGGGGGATACTCGGAATCTTTGTGCCTTTGACGACGTCGAAGACGACGACATGTACTACGCCGGCGATGGCGTGGCCCGCGTGACCGATCCCATCGGTCACACCGAGTACGGGAGCTCTTCCCCAGACCCTGGGATGCGAGGGCAGATCCTTCGTTCCCTAGACATTGCCCTCGGAAACCGCGAGGATGACTATGATGGACTCTACGATGGCTTGGATATACCATACGACCTAGAGTTCGACCGAGAGACTACATCTCAAGGGGATACGATGATGTCCCCGTCGCATTCATCTCACTCTCGTCACGTCAACATGGCCGGGAGCCGTGCCGAGCCCGAGGTACGATCCTCGGACTCTGCTAAGCGCGACCACTATGAGGCGGCCAGACTCCACCTAGAGGCGTCTTTGGGAAAGACCCTCGCGAGCATACGCCACCAAGCGAAAGGGAGGCGCCCTTCCGCGAAAAGGAACTCTCGCGAGTACCGAACCCCCGATCGCGTCCCGGAACGCCGTCATAGCTCACCGCCGCCGATTCACCAGAAACAAGAACAGCTATAGGCCTTGGTGGCGGTCGTGCGTGACCTACGCAGCTTCCCCGAGCAAGTGGACCTAGAGGCCGTGGGCAAGGTCGTGGCCGAAGATCTGGAGAGGCTTGCCGCCGAGCTGAAAGTCTCAGATCCTCCCCACGACCGGGATGCCCGGAGTATTTCCCGGGACCATCACAGACGCTCCCCCGTGCGCTCGCACAGAGATGAATCTCGGAGCCATGCTCGGAGATCGCCCCAGGCCGCTAATCTGATCCGGGAAAAGCCCCGGAACAGCTCCAGAGCGACCTCGGAATGACACCTCTACAATCGTCTGGATTACGAGCGTTCTGAATGCTCCATGACCAAGCGGTCGACGGCACGACCATCGCATGAAGTCTTCTCTCGACTCGGCCCGCGTACGGGGCGTTGGGCGGAAGACACGCGCGGAGGCCACTATGACCGAGGGTTTCACCGCGAAACCCCGAGCTTCGGTTGCCAGGCCTTCACGAGCTCTCTCCGAAATGTCGCATGGCCGAACAGGTTCAAGCCCGGCCATATCGAGAGGTTCAACGGGACCCAGAACCCGGATGAATTTCTCTCGATATATACCACCGCCATCCTCGCCACCGGAGGCGATGAAGGGGTGATGGCGAATTATCTGCTGACGGTTCTGGACGGAGCTGCTCGCACATGGCTCTTCAACCAAAAGGAGGGTTCCATACGATCCTGGGGGCAGCTCAGCACCGCGCTCCGAGCAAATTTCCAGAGCTGCTACATCCGCCCGGGAAAGGAGCGTGACCAGGAGCGCTTGTGTGATGCCCTAGGTGTGATGCCCTAGGTGTGAGAGCGATCCTAGTTCTTTTCCGTCGTGGTTGTTTCGAAAAGAGAGAAGTTTGGTCGGGAATTGATTAACTAAAGTTCATGCGACGTTTTAATATTTTTTTTTGGAGCGTCGGGCTAGAATCAGTGGGCCGAGGACAACCTGGGCCGAGGTCGGGATTTCCCTCCCCACCTCTCCCTCCCCCTTCCCCTAAGTGGGCCGGCCCACTAGCCAAGGGGGGCGCCACCCCTTTTCCCCCTAACCCTAGGCGCCTCCTCCCTCTCCCTCTCCCTCCCCTAGCAGCCACCTCTCCCTCCCCGTCCTTCCCCTACGTGGTGGCTCAAGATCCGCCGCGAATCGCGAAGGAGAAGGCGAGGAGCGACTCCGTGGAGGCGTGGAGGACGAGCAGATCGCCGATTCGGGGTTCATCGCGTGTTCTTCGTGGGTTCGCAAGGGAGAACACTAGGTAAAATTCCCAAACTTTTACCTCTGTTTTACCTAGGGATTAGGAGTGTATTAGATCTGGTGGTGAGGGTTTTGGATGGATCTTGTTGGGGGAGAAGGGTAGATGTTCACGTGGTGCTGTTTCTGGAAGGGGGGATTGTGCAGCGCGGATTGTTTCGCGTTTTATGTGGCATAGATGATTTTTCCTGCCAAAACCTATAACTAGAAAGTTGTAGATAACGTCGAGACCTAGCTTCTGTAATTTTTTAAGAATTTTAGGGGACGTGTTCTGAGAGTTATCGCTGTTGCAAACCGACGAACAGAATCTGGGAACAGATTTCATCCACTGTGTTGGACGACTGTTTAGGCATATTTAACAGAGGAATTAGAATTTATGATCTTCTGGAAAGTTGTAGATCTCGTCAATATCTAGCTCCTGTAATTTTTTCATATTTTTATGTTCTGTAGAAAAAAAGATACGAAAAAGAGAATGGGGGTTGCTGCTGTTCGATCCGGACAGATCGGGGTTTCGGTGTTGGAAAAGGGGAACGGGTTGTAGGAATTGCGTGTTTGAGTTGTGTGATCAATTGTGGTGTTATTGCATACTGAAAATATGCTTGTACAGGTGGTGCCCCTTCTGGACGCAACTAGATCCGTCGTCTACGTCGGTAAAGGCAAGTGGAAGTAGTGTTATGGTTGAGCTATACATCGTTGTTTGCATTGCCTTCGTTATATTTCCCGATGACATTAATCATACATGGTTTGATCATTTGCTAGGAAGATTGCAATAATTAGATTAGCAATGTGATGATGTGCTTTGGCTTTGAACCATGAGTAAAGAGAAGAATGATGTTGCCTATTGGTTGAACTGTCTAAATAGTTCATCTCAATGTTATTTGTTTTTCTATCCATGTTATATGATGGCATGCAAATATGTGGACTCAATGTGGAAAATTATGAATGAATTCATGCATGAAGCATTAACTGCATAATCATGCATTGGAAGTTTGTCGACGCCAGCGCGGCGCGATCAAGACCGTGCAGTACAACACCGTGTGTTCCCGAGAAAGGGCACGGTGAAGAGGATCATGGCATAAGCATATGCACAAGCATGAGCATTTTACTGAGGTTGTGGTAGTCGATGTTGTGGTGTTGAATGTAAAGCATGTGGTGTGTTAAATTCTTGATGGATGTGATTATGTGTTAATTGTTCCGCTTGCTGAGATTACCCAATCTCACTGCTTGTGTTTTGTTGTTTTCAGGTAGCGTGCAAGAGACATAAGCATGAGGGGTGGGCTAGCAACACAATAAACCTTCGAATGTCTTCACAACTCCCATGAACTAGTGTTTATTTAATACATTAGCTTGCTGAATTTTATTTACACTTAGACTATTTGTTGTTATGACTAAACTTATTCTTGCTTATGGTTGGTTTAGACTTGTTGTCGCTAGTATTGTTGAATTGCTTATATTCCTGTTTGAATTGCTTATCATGAAATGCTTCCGTAATGTCCTGTTTTTAGGGAGATCTTTGTCGAAATTTTCTTATTCTATAGTTTAGTTTTAAGGGGTGTTATTCTGATTGGTATCTAGCGGGCTTTAGGTCCTTGGTGTATGAATTTAGGAGAGATATTCTAACATGAACTAAAACTTTGCTGTGTGAAATTAGTAACATTGCTTAGGTATAGCTCTTAAAATTGCCTTAGGGTAATAAACTTTTAATACTGAATAGGATTGTTAATCAACTTTAAAATTGACACATTTGCACTATTAGGATGGGATGGGCTGCATTGCATGGCATGCGTATGTTCGACTATATTTATTGTTTGATTGTGGGTGATTTTGTTATGCTTTTGTTGTTGTTGTGATTGTTTGCTTGCGGCTTGTTGGGTGCAGTATGCCACCAAAGACGCAGCGTATGTAGGTCGGGGGGCCTCGCTCCCGAGCCGTCGGAGGCAAATGAACCTACCAGCCGAGGGCGGGGTTTCGGCAGAGATAGTGGCCGCCATGAGGGCGATGCAGAGGAGTTGTGGAGTCTTGAGGAGGGCGCGACAGCCGCCTCGCCGTGGGCGCGGCCGAGCGCTGTGCCGCAGCGCGCAGCGGTGGCATCAAGCTGAGGGGGTGGGTTGGACTGTGGCTGGATAGCTTTGATGGGGTGGGCAATCCGATCCAGGCAGCGGATTGGTTGTCCTATGTGGAGATGCAGCTGGACGCTTTTGAGGTGGCGGCGCAAGAGCGTGTCCGCTTCGTGTCGCAGCTCTTGAAGGGGGGAGCCCAGATCTGGTGGAGGGGTGCGCTGACCTCGAGGGGCGCGCCAGGTGACTCCTCTTGGGAGGAGTTTGTCCGGCAATTTGAGAGGAGGTTCTACCCCGCCACCTTCCTCGACAAGATGCAAATTGACTTGGGACAGTATGCCCAAGACAAGAAGACTGTGGCGGAGTACGAGGTTGGCTTCAACCAGATCGTACGTTTTGTGCCCCATGTGGCACGTGACGAGGTGGAGAAGGCAAGGCGGTTCGGCAGGGACTCCGTCCTGCCATTCGCCATATCTTTGGCGCTTTCCCCATTGTCGATTTACGGACAATGGTGGAGCAAGCTCGGGTGTAGAGCTGCAGCTGAACTACACCGAAGAGCATCGCAAACCTGCCACGGAGAGCAGGTTAAGGGCCCTCCAGAGAAGAAGGGACAATCCTCCGGTACTTGGAATAAGAAGGGGAAGAATTTTCGTCACCAGCCCTATGGTGGCCGTCCTACTCAAGAAGACACCTCGGGGGAGAGTGCGCGAAGACCGTGCCATAGTCACTCCTGGCATGGGGATGGTATGTTTCCGCTGTGGCGATTCCCATCGCCGCAGCCGAGTGCTCGTGGAAGGGAAGGTGCACCATCCGTGGTCGGGAGGATCACAAGGATGTGGTGTGTCAGAAGAACCCCAACGGCAAGCTGCGTTGGGAGCCGGTGACATCCTCTCCAGGTGGACAAATGTGGGGCGTGATGCATATGTTGCCATCAGCTCCTACTCTGCAGCACCTCCCGGCGCCTACTCCGACTCCCTCGTTCTACCCGGCGCCACTCTCAGGGACTTACTGGATGCCCCAGCTTCCACCGCCACCTTCCTCCGGGACTTCGCCGTGGGTCCCTACGCTGACATATCCAGATGCGAGGGCTGCACCATCTCAGTCTACCCCGGGAGTCCACGCTTTGCCCTCTTCGGGGGATGCGGATCGTGGCAATGTGGTGACAGGTACTATTTCTGTTAATTCTGTGGTTGCCAGTGTGTTGTTCGATTCCGGCGCTAGCTACTCGTTTGTCTCTGTGGATTTTGTTGTTCGAGCTGGTCTGTCTGTGCAGAGTTTGGGTGATGCCGTGGTGGTTAGTGCACCGCAAGGCTTGATTTCTAGTTCGAGAGTGCATCAGGGCTATCACTTTACATTAGCCGATGAGGAGTTCATGGCGAATCTGGGTGGTGATTTCCTTGGAGCCATTTGATGTTATCCTTGGCATGGATGGCTATCCCAAAGACCAGCGGTGATTGATTGCGCTTGGCGGACAGTCACCTTGCATGCTCCATCTGGGCAAGAAATAACTTTCCAGGGGAGTGCTATGCGGTACTCCCTCTCCTTTTTGTGTAAGCTGTTCCCAAACTCCCGGATGTTGAAATCAGGGGTCCTCTGGTCCATGGTTGAGGGTCAAGAGGAGGAGAAGAGTTTGGAGGGCATTGCTGTAGTTTGCCGATATCCAGATGTGTTTCCCAGTGAGCTTCCGGGATTGCCTCCGGAGCGGGAGACTATCTTCCGCATTGATCTTGTTCCTGGTACGAGGCCGATTTATAAAACCCCGTACCGGATGGCTCCGATAGAGCAAGTTGAGTTGAAGAGGCAATTGGATGAACTCCTAGCTAAGGGGTTTATTAGAGTGAGCTCATCTCCTTGGGCGGCTCCGGTCTTGTTTGTGGGGAAGAAAGATGGCACCAAGTGACTATGTGTGGACTACCGGGCGCTTAATCAAGTTACCATTAAGAACAAGTATCCATTGCCTCGCATTGATGACCTTTTTGATCAATTGAGGGGTGCAAAAGTATTCTCCAAGATCGATTTGCAATCTGGGTATCATCAGTTGCGGATTAAGGAGGAGGATATTGAAAAGACGGCTTTCAACACGAGGTATGGGCATTTTGAGTTTGTAGTCATGTCTTTTGGACAAACGAATGCTCCTGCCGTCTTTATGGAAGCCATGAACAGGATGCTCCATGAATATCTTGATGTCTTTATTGTCGTCTTCATTGACGACATTCTTGTCTACTCGAAGTCCGAGGAGGAGCACACCGTGCATCTCGGTCTAGTTTTGGAGGCTCTTCGTAGAAATCAATTCTATGCCAAACTCAAGAAGTGCGCCTTCTGGTTGTCGGAGGTGAGTTTCCTTGGGCATGTCATCAACCAAAGTGGTATAACAGTTGACCCAAAGAATGTTGCTGCTGTGGTTGGATGGCGAAGACCGTCTAGTGTGACGGAAATCAGGAGTTTTCTTGGGTTGGCAGGTTATTACCGGCGCTTCGTGCATAATTTCTCTATCATAGCTAAGCCGATGACAAGGCTCACTCAGAAAGGGGTTCCTTTCATCTGGATAGAGGAGTGTGAGACTAGTTTCCAGACGCTAAAGAACAAACTGGTCAATGCACCTATTCTATCTTTACCTGTGAGTGGCAAGTGATATACAGTGTATGCAGATGCCTCCAGGATTGGTTTGGGTTGTGTGCTCATGCAAGAAGGCTGTGTCATTGCTTATGCTTCAAGACAGCTGAAGACTCATGAACAGAATTATCCCACCCATGATCTCGAGTTAGCCGCTGTGGTTTTTGCCTTGAAATTGTGGAGGCACTATCTTTATGGGGAATCTTGTGATATTTTCACTGATCATAAGAGCCTCAAATATATATTCACCAAATGAGAGCTGAACCTGCGACAGCGTAGATGGTTGGAATTGATAATGGACTTTGATGTGTCGATCCAGTATCATCCCGGCAAGGCTAATGTCGTGGCGGATGCCTTGAGTAGAACGGGTGTCCCCAAGACCGCTATGCCCTTGGTTGCGGAGTTGGAAAGAGGACAGGTCACTTCTTGCTTTGGCTGGGTTGCGCAAGAGGAGACTCGGATGATCATTCAGTCTTGCATACCCGAGCGGTTGTATGAGGCTCACTGCAGGATCGCTTTGCTTCAGGAGGTTCATGAGGATTTCAGAGGGGAAACATCGGGATTTCAGCATAGATGAGCATGGTTCCATCCGGTTTAGAGGCCGTCTTTGTGTGCCTCGTAAATCGGATGTGAAGATGGACATTCTAAGGAAGCCCATAGGACTCCATATTCCGTTCACCCTGGCGAGACCAAGATGTATCGGGATCTCAAACAGAGTTTACGGTGGAAGAGGATGAAGGTGGATATCGCCAAGTATGTGGCTTCTTGTGGAGTGTGCCAACAGGTAAAAGCCGAGCATAAGGGGCCTGCCGGCCTGTTACGACCATTGGAAATTCGGAATGGAAGTGGGAGCACATCACTATGGACTTTGTGATTGGGTTACCTCGCCGCCGCGAGGTAGAGATGCCATTTGGGTGGTGGTGGATAGACTCACTAAGTCCGCACATTTTATTCCAATGAAGACGACCAATTCGGCACTGATCTAGTTCCCTTATACATGAAGGAAGTGCTTAGGCTCCATGGCGTGCCTAAATCGATTGTCTCCGATCGTGACACTAGATTTGTGTCCCTGTTTTGGCAGAGTTTGCATAGTGCTCTGGGAACAAAACTCTCTCTCAAAGACATCTTTTCATCCCAGACAGATGGCGGTCTGAGCGGACCATCCAGACTCTAGAGGACATGCTTCGAGCGTGTGTTCTTTCTTGGAAAGGAAGTTGGGAGGATCACTTGGCCTTGGTAGAGTTTGCTTATAATATGATTACCAGGCTAGCATCCGAATGGCCCCATTCGAGGCGCTTTATGGGCGAAAGTGTGTCTCCCCACTTTGCTAGGATGCGATTGGTGGAAATTCTTTGCGTGGTCCTGATTGGGTTCAGGGGACCTTTGAGAAAGTGCAGGAGATACGGCAGAATCTCTGGCCGCCAGAGCCGTCAGAAGAGTTATGCCGATAACAGGAGGCGGGATTTGGAATTTTCAGTGGGTGATCAAGTCCTTCTCAAGGTATCTCCAACAAAGGGTGTCGTCCGTTTTGGTACCACCGGCAAGCTTAGCCCGAGGTACATTGGTCCGTTCCCGGTGGTGGCACGGGTGGGCAGTTTGGCCTACCGTCTGAGTTGCTTAGGACTCTTTGAGGGGAGTACATGATGTCTTCCATGTCTCTATGTTGCGGAAGTATCTTCATGACCCGAGCACAAGATTGACACTGGAGCCGATCTGATTGAGCAAGACTCGACGTTGGAGTGTCGTCCACTTCGTATACTAGACTCCTCGGAGCGGGTCATGAGGAGGAGAACCATCAGGTATGTGAAAGTTCTGTGGACAAATCAGTCCGAGCGGGAGGCAACTTGGGAACTGGAGGACCAGATACGGAAGAAGTATCCTGCGCTTTTTGAGAATACTGAAGGTAAAATGTTGTTTACTTTTTTTTGCCTTTTTTTTAGCGCCGTAGCTAAAAGGAGTAGATTCGGGGACGAATCCTTTTAAGGAGGGGAGAATGTGATGCCCTAGGTCTGAGAGCGATCCTAGTTCTTTTCCGTCGTGGTTGTTTCGAAAAGAGAGAAGTTTGGTCGGGAATTGATTAACTAAAGTTCATGCGACGTTTTAATATTTTTTTTTGGAGCGTCGGGCTAGAATCAGTGGGCCGAGGACAACCTGGGCCGAGGCCGGGATTTCCCTCCCCACCTCTCCCTCCCCCTTCCCCTAAGTGGGCCGGCCCACTAGCCAAGGGGGGCGCCACCCCTTTTCCCCCTAACCCTAGGCGCCTCCTCCCTCTCCCTCTCCCTCCCCTAGCAGCCACCTCTCCCTCCCCTTCCTTCCCCTACGTGGTGGCTCAAGATCCGCCGCGAATCGCGAAGGAGAAGGCGAGGAGCGACTCCGTGGAGGCGTGGAGGACGAGCAGATCGCCGATTCGGGGTTCATCGCGTGTTCTTCGTGGGTTCGCAAGGGAGAACACTAGGTAAAATTCCCAAACTTTTACCTATGTTTTAACTAGGGATTAGGAGTGTATTAGATCTGGTGGTGAGGGTTTTGGATGGATCTTGTTGGGGGAGAAGGGTAGATGTTCACGTGGTGCTGTTTCTGGAAGGGGGGATTGTGCAGCGCGGATTGTTTTGCGTTTTACGTGGCATAGATGATTTTTCCTGCCAAAACCTATAACTAGAAAGTTGTAGATAATGTCGATACCTAGCTTCTGTAATTTTTTAAGAATTTTTGGGGAAGTGTTCTGAGAGTTATCGCTGTTGCAAACCGACGAACAGAATCTGGGAACAGATTTCATCCACTGTGTTGGACAACTGTTTAGGCATATTTAACCGAGGAATTAGAATTTATGATCTTCTGGAAAGTTGTAGATCTCGTCAATATCTAGCTCCTGTAATTTTTTCATATTTTTATGTTCTCTAGAAAAAAATATACGAAAAAGAGAATGGGGGTTGCTGCTGTTCGATCCGGACAGATCGGGGTTTCGGTGTTGGAAAAGGGGAATGGATTGTAGGAATTGCGTGTTTGAGTTGTGTGATCAATTGTGGTGTTATTGCATACTGAAAATATGCTTGTACAGGTGGTGCCCCTTCTGGACGCAACTAGAGTCGTCTACGTCGGTAAAGGCAAGTGGAAGTAGTGTTATGGTTGAGCTATACATCGTTGTTTGCATTGCCTTCGTTATATTTCCCGATGACATTAATCATACATGGTTTGATCATTTGCTAGGAAGATTGCAATAATTAGATTAGCAATGTGATGATGTGCTTTGGCTTTGAACCATGAGTAAAGAGAAGAATGATGTTGCCTATTGGTTGAACTGTCTAAATAGTTCATCTCAATGTTATTTGTTTTTCTATCCATGTTATATGATGGCATGCAAATATGTGGACTCAATGTGGAAAATTATGAATGAATTCATGCATGAAGCATTAACTGCATAATCATGCATTGGAAGTTTGTCGACGCCAACAGGCGCGATCGTGCAGTACAACACCGTGTGTTCACGAGAAAGGGCACGGTGAAGAGGATCATGGCATAAGCATATGCACAAGCATGAGCATTTTACTGAGGTTGTGGTAGTCGATGTTGTGGTGTTGAATGTAAAGCATGTGGTGTGTTAAATTCTTGATGGATGTGATTATGTGTTAATTGTTCCGCTTGCTGAGATTACCCAATCTCACTGCTTGTGTTTTGTTGTTTTCAGGTAGCGTGCAAGAGACATAAGCATGAGGGGTGGGCTAGCAACACAATAAACCTTCGAATGTCTTCACAACTCCCATGAACTAGTGTTTATTTAATACATTAGCTTGCTGAATTTTATTTACACTTAGACTATTTGTTGTTATGACTAAACTTATTCTTGCTTATGGTTGGTTTAGACTTGTTGTCGCTAGTATTGTTGAATTGCTTATATTCCTGTTTGAATTGCTTATCATCAAATGCTTCCGTAATGTCCTGTTTTTAGGGGAGATGCTGTCGAAATTTTCTTGTTCTATAGTTTAGTTTTAAGGGGTGTTAAAGTTGGTACTGCGGGGTAGGGACTGATGGCAACATATGCATCACGCCTCCCTGACGCTGTCCGCCTGGTGAGGATGTCACCAGCTCCCAACGCAGCTTGCCGTTGGGGTTCTTCCGGCACACCACATCCTTGTGATCCTCCTGACCACAGATGGTGCACCTTCCCTTCCATGAGCACTCGCTGCGGCGATGGGAATCGCCACAACGAAAACATACCATTCCCATGCCAGGAGTGACGATGGCACGGTATTGGGGTGCACCTCCCTCGAGGTGTCTCTGAGCAGGACGGCCACCATAGGGCTGGTGACGATAGCTCTTCCCCTTCTTGCTCCAAGTACCAGAGGATTGGCCCTTCTTTTCTGGAGGGCTCCTATCCTGCTCTCCCATGGTAGGTTTGCGATGCTCTTCGGTGTAGTTCAGCTGCAGCTCTACACCAAGAGCTTGTTCAACCATTATCCGAAAATCAACAATGGGAAAAGCGCCCAGCATATGACGAATGGCAGGATGAAGTCCCTGCCTGAACCGCCTGGCCTTCTCCACCTCATCACGTGCCACATGGGGCACAAAACGTATAATCTGGTTGAAGCCAACCTCGTACTCCGCCACAGTCTTCTTGTCTTGGGTGTACCGTCCCAAGTCAATCTGCATCTTGTCGAGGAAGGTGGCGGAAAAAAACCGACTCTCAAATTGCCGGACAAACTCCTCCCAAGAGGAGTCCCCCTGCGCACCCCTCGAGGACAGCACACCCCTCCACCAGATTTGGTCTTCTCCCTTCAAGAGCTGTGCTACAAAGCGGACACGATCTTGCGCCGCCACCTCAAAAGCGTCCAGCTGCAACTCCATAAAGGACAGCCAATCCGCCGCCTGGATCAGAGTGCCCGCACCATCAAAGCTGTCCGCCTCAGTCCAACCCACTCTCGCAGCTTGATGCCACCGCCTGCCGCGCCGACAGCTAGCACAAAGCCGCAGCTGCGCCCACGCAGGGCGGCCGGTGCGCCTGCTTCAGCACCCACAACTCCTCTGCAGACGCTCTCATGGCGGCCACTAATTCCGCCAAACACCACCTCGGCTGGGTAGGCTCGGTGCCTCCGACGGCTCGGGAGCGTCGCCTCCCGAACGACCTGTCGCGCGCGTCCTTGGTGTCATACTGTACCCAAACAAGCCGCAAACAAACAATCACGCCAACAAGAACATAATCAAAATCACCAATAATCAAACCATAAATATAGTCGAACATACGCATGCCATGCAATGCAGCCCATCCCATCCTAATAGTGTGTCAATTTTAAAGTTTATTAGCATATGGCAATTTTAAAACTTAACCCTAAGCAATGTTACTAATTTCACACAGCAAAATTTTAGTTCATGCTAGAATCTTTTCCTAAACTCATACACCAAGGACCTAAAGCCCGCTGATACCAACTGTAACACCCCATAAATCTCAACTGTTGTATAAGAATAAATCGACAGCATTTCCCCTAAAACAAGACAATACGGAAGCAATTCAAATAGGAATAATATCACGACATTAGTACTAGAGACAACGAGTCTAAATCAACCAGTTATCAACCATAAATAAAACACATCTCTAGTGGGACAACCATAAACGAGAACAAGTTTAAAGTGAACAACAATGGGTCTATAAATAATAAAAATTCATTCAACTAATGAATTATTTAAAGCACTAGATCATGTGAGTCGTGATGACATCAGAAACTTTATTGTGCTGCTAGCCCACCCTTCATGCTTACGACTCACGTGCGCTACCTGAAAACATCAAATCAGCAAGTAGTGAGATTGGGTAATCTCAGCAAGCGGAACAACTAATACGAATATAACATCCAACATATAACTAGCATTCCACATTCCTCATATACAATACCACATCAAATAGACCACACCACTTCAGTAAAATGCATATAATTGATGCACATGCTTATGCCATGTTCCTCCTCACCGTGCCCTTTCTCAGGAACACACGGTGTTGTACCGGTACGGTCGCGCACGCTGCCGTCGACAAACTTCCAATGCATGATTATGCAGTTAATGCTTCATGCATGAATTCATTCATAACCCCTCCCACTGAGTCCACATGTTTGCATCTCATCATATAGCATGGATAGAAAGCAAATATCATAGAGATGAAATGTTTAACAAACAAAACCACTACTTCCACTTGCCTTTACCGACGTGGATGATGAACCTAGTTGCGCCCAGCAGTGGCACCACCTGAAAAAACATTATTTCAGTACATAATGACATCACAATTCATCACACAATTCAAACACACGCTTCCTACTCCACGTTCCCGTTTAAACGCAAAAACCCCGATCTGTCCGGATCGAACAGCAGCACCCTCTCTTCCCAATTTCGTATCCTTTTTCTACTGTTCATAAAAATACATAAAAAATACAGTAGCTAGATATTGACGATATCTACAACTTTCATGAAGGTCAAAAATTTCAATTCTGCTGTTAAATATGCCTAAACAACCGTCCAACACAGTGGACGAAATCTGTTTCCAGATTATGTTCATCTTCTTCCAACAGAGATAACTCTCAGACCGACGGCCCAAAAATTCTGAAAAAAATACAGAGGCTAGGTATCGACGTTATCTACAACTTTCTAGTTATAGGTTTTTGCAGGAAAAATCATCTATTTCACGTAAAACGCGAAACAATCCGTGCTGCACAATCTCCCCTTCCAAAAACAGCACCACGTGAACATCTACCCTTCTCCCCCATCAAGATCCATCCAAACCACTCACCACCAGATCTAATACACTCCTAATCCCTAGGTAGAACAGGGGTAAAAGATTAGGAATTTTACCTTGAGTTCCCCCTTGCGAACCCACGAAGAACGCGCGACGATCCCCGTAACGGAAATATGTTCGTCCTCCTCGCCTCCACGGATCCTCTTCTCGTTTTCTCCTTCGCGTTTCGCGGTGGATCTTGAGCCACCACGCAAGGGCAGGAAGAGGTGGAGTGGGGCGGCTGCTAGGGGGAGATGGGGAGGTGCCCTAGGGTTTGGGGTGGGGTGGCCGGACACATGGGGAGGCGCCACCCCTTTAGGGGGAGGTGGGCCGGCCCACTTAGGGCGTGGGGAGGGGGAGGTGGGAGAAGAATTCCCGGCCCAGGCCCAAGTTTTCCTCGGCCCACTGTTTCTAGCCCGAATACTTCAAATTTAATATTAAAGCGCCGCATAAACTTCAATTATTTAATTCCCCAACAATTTCCCTCATTCCTCCCGAAACAAAACCAGGAAAAGGAACCCTAGAATCGCTCTGACGTTGTAAGGCATCACAATTTGATTATGGCCGAACACATGATTTCTAATGCTTTATATGCCACAATATGTTGTATGTTAAAATTGGAAGATGACCAATCATTTGTTGAATTGTTCATGATGTTACATACTTCATTTGAGTACCAATGTGTCCTCTTTATTGTCAAAATTAACCTGATGAATATTTTGGTAATACCGCAATTACTTAAAAAATGCATAAAATAATTCTCAGTGATGATACTTACCTTTCTTTCCTCTTCTATGTCCCACTTGTCCTAGCCATGCTGATCTCAACTTTCTTTCCTCTTCTATGACCTTCATTACAAGATGTTGACGTCTCTGCATTCTTCATCGCCGAATGGATCGGATGAGGGGGCCAACGTAGAAAAATAGAGGCGCGCTCCAAGAGGGCTTAGTAAAATGCCGCAGAGCCGAGATACCATTACTACAGTCGATCCACATGATGGGTCCCCTACCACACCTTCTAAAGCCGCGCAAGCATTCCGTACATTGTGCGGGATCGTTTGGCATGAAAGGGTCTCCATCACGTATCCATCATGGAAGATGCTGACTGATGAGGAGCGTGACAGCCTAGTGACAGAAATTTTTGGGTCGTTCGAGCTCCCACAACACTCCCTGAACGCACTGCGACGGTATGTGCTTCTAGTGGCTGGAAAGGCGTGGAAGAACTTTAAGAGCTGCCTCGTCACTCATTACGTGAATAAGGAAATGACTCTATTCCACAAGTATGGGTTCATCACTGAAGACGTGTGGGAACAATTTGTTGAAATGAAGAAGATCGAAGAGTTCGTGAGCATAAGTACGGCGCACAAGGTTATCCTGTCAAAAAACACCCACCCCCACAGACTCGGCTCCATTGGGTATGCGGGCATGGTCAAGCAATGGACAAAGGAGGACAATGAGGCAATACAAAAGGAGGTCGCACCACCGTTTGCCGCGATATTGGACCCGCGCGCTCGAAACTATGTAATAGTGAGGTCACGTCCCACGTCTTCGGGCGAGATGTCATTTGCCAACGCCGCTGACGTGGAAGTGTCACAACGCTTAATGTCGCTGAGAACCGAAGCTTCCCAGGTCTCTTTTGCTCCAGACAGAGGGAAAGATATACTCTTTGTTGCCTTGGGAAACAAGGAGCACCCGGGTCGGACCCGAGGCCTAGGTGTTTTCATTCAGTGGAAAATGGGATTCCCACACGACTCTGAGTCGTACCAGTGTAGGAAGAGAAGAAAAGCCGAGCGTGAGGCACGGCTAGTAGCCATGATTGAGGAAAGGGTAAATGAAAAGTTTTAGGAAAGGATGAAGGCGCAATTAGAGATTCAGCTAAAATGCTTTGAGGAAAAGATGACACAAATGAATGCTGTGGACAGGCATGAACAGAACGTGCAAGGCTGAGAAGCACATGGACAAGTTAGCGCAACTGACCATCCAAGTAGCTGCGCGTCTGTCCCTCAGACGGATGTGGACGAAGTCAGGTTTCCTCTCGACGACACCAAGGTAATATACATCTTATTTCTGCAATGCTTCTTAAATGGACCTGTTTGGTGTGTTAGCTAATTAATTGTGTATCGTTATGTAGGAGGCCATGCCGTGTAATCTCAATCTCGAAGTTAGGCTTGGCGATGCCTCTATTCGTTTGCAGGCTGCTTGGGGGTGAGCGTATCCATCAATTCAAGGGGCACTTGTGCACGGTCGTTCCTTAACTTTGGGCTACGCGAAGGTTCATGTCGACGGTGTACATGAAATTTGCAAGGGCATCACGTTGGAGATGCCTCCAAATGACAAGATCCTGACAATAGGGGATGCCATCGACACATTCATCCAATGGCCAAAGAAGTCCATCTCCTTCGATGCCCGCCAAGCAACACCAACGATAGAAGCAATACTGGAGCCACATGCTGCGCTGGATCATATGCTAGCACTAGCAGAGCCCACCAAATTGCATATGGTGTCCTATGAGCCACAGCCGCTTGCGTCGTCTCCCGTGAAGACGAAATTTAGTAGACGACGAGGCAGCGATAAGGGCAAATCAAAAAAGAAGAACAACTCAGGCTTGTTTCAAATTCCATTTTTCCCGTTGGTGCAGCAATTTGAGCTGGGAAAGTCGTTCGTACTGAAAGAGAACCCGACGACGATTTCATTAGCCTGCGTTAGATTGCAAGATTGGTGCATGTTACAGGCCACCAAGCCGCTGCCAGAACGGGCATCGAGTATCACGGTCCGCTTCAGGGAGCAGCATTTCTTACACGAGAATTCTGGTGGCTGCTTCGTGGTCGGCTTCAATGACTTGTTCGATCTGTACAACCTCAACGCCCTCGACGCTTCACTCATCAGATGCTGAACATTGTAAGTGTGTGCAATCACGGTATAGATTCGTGTCGTACCGATAAATGGCATATATATATGATCCTTGATTTTGTATATGTATGTAGATACATGATGATGGAGGCAAAAGCAAGGAATGAACTGGTGGGTTTCTTCGACCCGCACATGGTGTCGAAGCAAACCATGGACCAAAATGTGAAATCCGTCCATGAGTACGTGGAAAAAGTAATGCTGCCTCATTGGGACAAAAGCTACTTAATTTTAACCTACAACCCGGGGAAAGTGCTTCATCCAGATGCTATACATGTTAATTTGTACTATATAATATGGGTTGAAGTTAGATTCAATGACCATGGCAACATACCTGTGTAGGTTTCACTGTGTTATACTTGAAATTATAGCAAGAAAGAACAAGGTAATTTACCTTGATTCAAGAAAGGGCGGCACGCCCGACTTGGTGCCTATTAAAAATTTACTTGACACGTCATTCAATATCTACAAAGATCGTGGAGGGGCATGCAAGTCGGACACAGCGAGGCTGAAACATATTCATAACTTTCTGGTATCCGCTACTACGCAATAATTAATCCTTCACACAGTCCATAATGGAACCTTCGAACTAATTAATCTATTTATATTTTGCAGTGCCACCAGTAGCCAGTAGGCACTAACCTATGTGGGTTCTACATTTGCCACAACATGCAACTCCTCGTTGGTACAAAGAAGACCAATGACTTAGAGGTTTGTCAATCTTGAACCATTTGTTTCACTTATTTCTTTTTTGCACACTTAAAGACTTTACTCTTCCCATTGGCAGAGGTGGCAATGCGCTAAACTTGCATTGGAACAGGCTGACCTGCTAAGTATTCGAGGACAACTCTGTGCCTTTTTGAATCGTGATGTCATTAATCCAACTGGCGAATTCCACGCAAACCAAGCTTGATGAGTTGTGAATTTGCATGACTTCCATTTGGATTAATTTGTGAACCTTGTGGTGTGAATTTGTCGGTTGTAGTTCCAAATTCAATTGGCGAATATGTGTTTATTTCTGAAATGGATGCGGTGTACATTGTAATGTGGGATCAAATTTGATTTCTAAAATGGATGTGTTGTATGTTGTGTTGCGTGCCCTGATCGAGTTCATTTCTGAAATGTATGCCATAATATATATATTGGAGATGCTACATTGTAGTTTGTTTCAGAGGGCATGGCCCTCATTTCCTCAAGCTAGCCAATTAACTGAAATTGTAGAAAATCTAAAATCAACATCACAGACGGTTCCAACCTAGAATAGTCTGTGATAAACCATTTATCACAGACGCTTATTATTTTTCAATAGTCTGTTATATATGGATCATCACAGACGATTCCACAACAGAACAGTCTGTGATATATCATCTTAACAGACGGTTCCATGCAGAACCGTCTGTAATATATGAATCATCACAGACGGTAGCAAACCACAACAGTTTGTGATATATCCAACATCACAAACGATTATTAATTGGAACCGTCTGTGATATATGAATCATCACAGACGGTTCTTTTTGAGAACCGTCTGTGATAAATTGATTATTACATACGGTTGTGGTTATGCACCGTCTGTGATGAGATTGTTCACAGACGGTCGGAAAACCATCTGTGATGACTATAAAGTCATCGCTGACAGTCTGATACAGACGGTGGGAAAACCGTCTGTCATGTGGTTTGCGAACCGTTTGTGATGACGGATTGTATAGTAGTGCTCGCCTTTGTTGTGTTTGACTGTATCTTGTGGGTAAACTGCATTAACCTCTACAGAGAGTAAAATCTATTCGAATAGCCGAGTCCGCTGTATTGGACACTACTTGGGGATTACAGTCAAGGGTTAGACTTTCATGAAAATAACTTTGACTTTGGAAAATGGTTGGGCTGGAGATGTGAACTGGACATAGGTGTTACCTATGAAATCATTGTGAAAGTTATTACCTTTATTAATGTTTTTACCGCTTTGCAATGTATTATTGTATTACATATGCTGCTTTACTGCAAATGAACCTGTTAGCCTATTCTTTGTAATAAGCCATGCATGTAGAATATTAGCTTGCATTCTGTGCATGACTTGCTCAGTACCAAATACTCACCCCTTGCGACAACACAACAGCAGTTGAAGAGGAAGCGACACCAGCACTGGAGGAGGAGTTCCAGGAGGAGCCGACTAACTAGGGAGCGAGCCCAGTTAGTTGCCTGTGGTATAATGGATGGCACCACGAAGTCTATTTTGTTCTGTTGTAGTTATTTCTTTTAATAAGTTTTCGCCCTGCCAGCCGTACCTTTCTAACTTGACCATAAGGCCGAGCAACCAGTTTGGTATATTTAAATAAAGTACTTTACTATACGTTGAGTATGATTGTGGTATTTACCAATGTTGAGATTGTGTGCACTAGCGTGATCCTGGACTAGTGCATAATACACCGATGGTCCGGATTTGCAAATTCGGGTCCCGACAGAGGTGGTATCAGAGCCAGGTTGACTGTAGGACTACCCTTAGTTAGAATGGTTGTAGTGAGAATAAAACTATTTTCTAGAGATAAAAGCTTGCCAAGATAATGAATGAACTCTCGACTTTACCCTTTCTCTCTTGTTCATGCCCCTTGCTGAATTCTTTTTGTCTTCACTTCGATTTTAAAATGTTGCGTTCTAATGTGATTGTCTTTGGCAGATGAAGATGATCAACAGCTACGCTGAGCGTGAGGGAGGTTACGCCGTTGAGTTGTGGTGTATGCTGCAGGTACTTGGAGGTTTTGAGAGACCGCTCTACCGAGGGACCACCATAGTGCAGGAAGGATTGGTCCAAGCGTGGCGCGTCAAAATCACTGTGTATGCCCGAGAGAAGACAAAGGCAAGCCATCCACTCTACTTCACAACGAGGTGATCTTCGTTTAAGGCCGGGATCCAGGAGACATCGCGTCTAGCGATGCGGCAGGTCACTCTCATCTACTCTAGGGAGTTGGAGGGCACCGTGTTTCTTCATCACCTGCGCCGAGACAACCGCCTTGACCGAGAGCCAATAGAGGATGAGAATGCCACGATCACTCATCTAGTAAGGTTCATTGTCTCTCAGGAGGATGTGATTGATGATACAGTTCAGGAGTTACAAAAGTCCCGCGACGAGGTTGAGGATGTCAAGAAGCAACTACAAGAAGCTCGAGAGTATCTAGCCCACTCGATCCAGAGGGTTCGTGAGCTGGAGATGGCGTTGTACGGACCCGAACCAGAGCCGGTGTTGGAGCTGCACGACCCAAACCCAGAGGAGGCACCACCTGCACCACAGCCAGAGCTAGAGTAAGAGGAGGACGTCGCGTCGTCGACCACCGTTGTGGTAGGGCATGGTGATCGTTTTGCACCAATGCCGTCTCACCCATTAGTGTACCCGCCAGGGAGTTCCCGTGGTGGTTGGCTCGAGGAGTGAGCATTCAGGATTAGATGTTGAGACTGCTTTGTTGAGTCACGTTTAAGAATAAAGAGTCATCCTTAGAGGCGTTAGACTCCAGTGTGTTAGTTCGATTTTGGATTTTCATTGTTTGCTAAGTGTGCAGTATGTGTTGCAAGGCCCTTAGGCATTGTAAGCAACAATACCAAGTTATTATTGAATAAATAATAAAGTTGGGATTTTGAGTTACACCTTCCACCCCGCATAAGTTTCTCTACTACTTGCCTATTCTTGTTTCCCTCTCTTCTCTAAAACTTGGAGCAATTGACAGATGGTGAACACTCGAGGAAACCTTAGAGGCAACGAAAGTGGTTCTCGCCCAGTTGGGAACCCCAATGATGGAGCACCTTCACCCCAGCCAACACCGCCAATTGACATGCATAATTTTGGAGCTTTCCTTGCTGCACAGACTGAGCTGATGCATGCCATGATGCAGCAAATGCAACAAGTCACTGCTCAGGCCGATGCCAATCAAGCTAATCAGGGACAGCGACATAATTCAAGACTGTCAGAGTTCATGAGGACTCATCCACCCACATTCTCTGGAAACGCCAATCCACTGGAGGCAGATGATTGGCTGAGGTCGATCTACAGGAAACTGCACATTACCCAATGCGTGGGGAATGAGAGAGTGCTTTAGGCCTCTCATCAGTTAGAAGGTACTACAGCCGAATGGTGGGAGAACTTCTGTGCTGCACATGAGAACCCTCAGGACATCAAATGGGAGGAGTTCACGACTGCATTTCGCCAGTATAATGTGCCGGAACGGATCATGGACCTCAAGGAGGAGTTCAAGGCTTTGAAGCAAGGCACCCAGCCAGTGTCTGAGTATCTGAAGAAGTTCACCCAGCTAGCTCGCTATGCACCTGAGGACGTAGCAACGGACAAGGCAAGGTAGTCTTGTTTCATGAAGGGACTGAATTCTGGACTTTAGGTGGGGTTGATTACCCACATATTTCCTGACTTCCAGGAATTGGTGAATACTCATCTTGAAAGACAAGCGCAAATAACTTCAATACAACCAGAAGCGCAGGACCGCACCGTGCTAGGTTAGATCTCAGCCGTTAGATCTAGATCGTATGATTAGGATTGATCGCGTTGTAGCGCTAGATGCAATCTAGACCGTTCGATCGAGATCGAATGGTGTAGATTGAGCCACGTGTTGAGCATCGGGACAAGCCACGTCGCCTCCCCGGTGATGCGAAAACCCGATCAAATCTCGACCGTCCGATCCAAATCGAACGGTCCAGATTGAGCCACGTATTCCCACAGTAGCTAGATTAGATCTAATCTAGACAGTTGGATTCCAAACGAATGGCCCAGATTGTGCCACGTGTGTGAAAGTCAGACCGTCTCAGTCCACGCGGGTGACGCCCGGTCATCGCTGACATCACGCGTGACGTCAGCACGGGCCCGCGTGTGAGCGGCTCAACCCACCGCACGATGACGTCACGGTGGGGCCGCGTGTTAGAGCCGTTTGGTCGAGCCTCGCTGACGTCAGTGATGACGTCAGCAGTGGGTCCCACATGTCATGCAATACTTTTTGAACTCAGTCAAACATGCAACCACATGTCTATAATGGGATGGACCTAGTCGAATAAGTTGCTAAAAACTTGCTTGTGGAACCTCGGGGTATCAACTACACCTTTTGTGTGGTTGAACTGGGGAGTGTACCAGGGCTATGACTAGGTACCCATCTAATGGTTGGTTGGCCTAGACTTCGCCTTTGCTAAGGGAAGGGTTAGTGTGCAACAACCGGGGAGGTCCACTCGTATAGTTAGAAGCTTCCGAAAGACTTTGTTACAGACACTCGCCTTTGTGGTGTTTGACTGTATCTTGTGGGTAAAGTGCATAACCTCTGCAGAGTGTAAAATCTATTGAAATAGCCAAGTCCACGGTATTGGACACTACTCAGGGATTACAATCAAGGGTTAGACTTTCATGAAAATAACTTGGACTTTGGAAAATGGTTGGGCTGGAGATGTGAACTGGACATAAGTGGTGAAATGCTTTACCTGTGAAATCATTGTGAAAGTTATTACCGTTATTAATGTTTTTACCGCTTTGCAATCTATTATTATATTTACATATGCTTCTTTACTGCAAATGAACATGTTAGCCTATTCTTCGTAATAAGCCATGCATGTAGAATATTAGCTTGCATTCTGTGCATGACTTGCTGAGTACCAAGTATTGACCCCTTGCAACAACACAACACCAGTTGAAGAGGAAGCGACGCCAGCACTGGAGGAGAGTTCCAGGAGGAGCCGACTAACTAGGGAGTGAGCCCAGGCAGTTGCCTGTGGTATACTGGATGGCGCCAGTAAAGTCTATTTTGTTCTGCTTCAGTTATTTCTTTTAATAAGTTTTCGCCCTGCGAGGCGTACCTTTGTAACTTGACCATAAGGCTGAGCAACCAGTTTGGTATATTTAAATAAAGTACTTTACTATATGTTGAGTATGATTGTGATATTTGCCAATGTTGAGACTGTGTGCACTCGCGTGATCCTGGACTAGTGCAGAATACACAGAGGGTCCTTATTTGCAAATTCGGGTCCCGACATAACATAGGGAACCTTCTCTTCATCTTCACATTGCACCAAAGCCAGCTTCTCTTCTACGACACAAAGCCATATTTCTACGTCTTTGTGAGTTGCTGATCCATCAAACGTGGGCGCTTTTGTCTTCATGAACAAGGCAAGCTTTGACTGTGAACAGGAGGTTGTGACTTCAGTTGTGGAGGGATTGATTTTGGCACTGATAACATTCATCTATTGCACCATTATCTGCATGAGCTGAGATTGGGTAGTGACAAACTGATCCAAGTGTTGAATTATCACGGTTGGTACAGTTAACGGCTGCTAGTCACTATCTTCTTTAAGATTGACTCCAGTAATGGCAACTGACTTGAACTGCCTCGAAGTCACTGCTGGAGTCGGTCCTTTCCATCTTTTGACCACTCCAGGGTTTAGTTAAGAGGGAAAAGGATAGATGAGGTTCAAGAATCCTATTGCGGGGAGAATTGGTTTAACCAAAAAACTTATACAAACACTATTAATAACTGGGTATGGTTGCTTACAAAAGCCTAAAAGCTTGCAACGCATACAGCACACTCAGCAATCAAGAAAGATCCAAATTTCCTAAGCACACAATATCTAACGTCTAAAAGGGTAACACTCCTATCTTAAGAAACGCGACTCTCACACACAAGTCTCAACTGAAAACTAAAGCACTGGTTCTTCAAACTTCTAGAACACTTCATCGATCCACTTCTCTTCGAGCTCAATGATTCCTTACTTCATGATCTTCAGGGTTGGCAGCGACACCCAGTACTTTCTCCTTAAGTGTGAAACATCATTAACTATTCAGAACAACTCAGGTAAGATTTCCATTTAAACCAGTGGGAAAGATCGGAATTTCAGCAAAGGGGAGACAATAGAAGAATAGGATAAGTCAAGAACTTATTATTCTTTCAAGTTGAATTTTCTCTTTACAAAATAAGTTTGAAGCTCCTAAATACGGCCAATCTATCTAGGGTCAAGACCTACAGTCAGTATGGCTCTGATACCACATCTGTCGGGACCCGAATATGCAAATTCGGAACCTCTGTGTATTCAACACTAGTCCAGGATCACGCTGGTGCACATAGTCTCAACATAGATGAAATATCACAATCATACACAGCGAAATAATAAAAATAACTCAAATATAAAATATAACTATTGAACGACCTTAAGGTCAACCTTACAATTTGTGAGGCCTTGATGGCTTCAACTCCAAATAAGCAGCAACAGAATGAAGAACATCGGTGAATCCCATCAATACACCACAGGCAACTGACAGGGTTTGACTCCTAGATATTTGCCTCTTCACGGAACTTGTTCTTCTTCGACGATATAGTCTTCTTCTCAACTGGTGATTGTTTGTTCCAAGGGGTGAGTACATAAAGCACTCAGCAAGTCATGCACATAATGCAAGTCTAATAACTATATGCATGGCTTATTCCATGTAATAGGCTGAATGGTTATTTTGCGAAAAAGCAACATTCACAAATAAACATAATAGATTGTAAAGCAGCAAAACAAATAATAACAGTAATAGATTTCACAGTTAATTCACAAGTAAAACATTCCACATCCTTAACCAGTTATCTCTTTCCACAGGCAAAATGCCTCCAAGCCCAAGTTCCTATTTAAGAAAAGCTAACCCTTGACTGTAATCCCCGAGCGTTGTCCGGTACCGCGAACATGGCTATTCGAATAGATTTTACACTCTGTGGAGGTTATACACTTTACCGACAAGATATAATCAACTCGCCACATCAGCCTTGAATCGCCATATAAGAGTATGCGAATGAGCGATCATAACAAAGCCTTTACAATGCTCTGTCTGAACCGAGTACTACCCGCAAAGGTTTCAACACTAAAGGGACTGGTTACCACACTCAGGGCCCCCCTCTTGCGCCATGTGAGCTAACCCACAAACCCGGGCCTCACACCACCACAACAATACCGAAATCTAGATATCACAAATTAGTCAGCTAGGTCTGTCCCATCTCAGACATGTGGTTGTATGTTTGACTTAGTTCAAAGGCTTGCAAGGTTAAGTCCTAAGAGTGACCAGGCAAGACTTACATCAATATTCTCAAAGAGATCCATCTCACCATCACTCATATATATATATATATATATATATATATATATATCATGTTTCAAACAATCCCATCCGCCAATATGGCTTACCATAATCATGCCACTTGCCCCAGTCCAAAATATTTATCACCCCAATTGATTGTTGCGCAACACAATGCCAACAACAACTCAACATCCTTGAAGAAGCACTAAGGCCTCCACATATCAACATCATCGTTTCGGCAACACGTCACACCATTTCAAAATACATTGCATATTCCATTAATCAATATTGACATCTGTAATTCCAAAATGATGGCACTGACTCGTTGCAGGTCTAAGCAAACTAATACGTTCTATCTAACCCATGTTGGCAATTTATTAGCCACCAACAATTAATCAACAAACCTAGGGTGACAAATGAATCATGCATACAAATAGAGACAAGGTGGCAAAAACAAATACGTTGATTTTCTAATCCCAAATTAATTGAAATCAGTTTAACTTAAACTAGCATGCAATAATTTGAAACAACATAAGTTTCAAAAATGGGATCAACATGGTCAAAGCACAACTTGCCTAGCCCTTGCAATTTTTATTGTTCTTTACTCTTTATCCTTGATTCTTGATCCTCGATCTTCGATCTTCACGTCCTGGACCTTCAGCTCCGTGGAACGACTTCCGGATGATGCGTCTAACGATTAAAGAAGAAGCAAATACAAACCAACTCAAAAGACACATCAAGTAAAACTCCAAATTAAGAACAAATAGCATTGGACACAACGACTTAGATGAAATTAGGAACTCAAACGGATTAGATCGAAGAGTAGACAAACGAGAACAGCTTTTGGCAAATACACCGAAGAGGGAAAGACTAATAACTGAGAGAGAAAGAATAATATTCTGAAGAATATTTCTTCCGAAGTTATCATCTTGATTGTACAGACAAGGACATATGGGCTCTCGATCTATAGACCGTGTCCATAAAGATATGTTAGTTCACAATGAACTAAGTTGAGGCTCAATGTTGACTTTTGTTGACTGAATGGAACACGGTCAAACAAAAGAGAGATGGATAGATCAGGCACAGGGGTATGATAGATGTCCAATGATCTATCAACCAAGTCCACGAATGAATTGTCGATTGAACGTTAACGATGGAACGTTAATGACGGAACGTTAACGACATAACGTTAATGGCAAAATGTTAACGGTGGAACGTTAACGATGGAATGTTAACGGTGGAACGTTAACGGCGCATGTTGACAGCGGAGGCGAAATGACGGTGGGACGCTCATGAAATGAGAAGGTAGCGACCATTGGTGAAACGACATGGCCGCGATAAAACGCTACCAAGGGTGGCTAACCGAAAAGCGAACCGGTAACAAAGGGTTAGGTCGAAAGACGACGGCTACAAACCGGAACCGGGCTTTGTCGGTGAACGGAGGCCAAAAGAACTCTAAGGATGTACCAAAACAGTACATGATGACCCAAAGGATGGGACAACACGGCCAAAGTTTGCTAAGATAGCCGATGTCAAAAGACGGTGCGCAGCGACGGCAAAAGACGGCACTAAATAATAAAAACAATTCCAGACGATGAGATGGCAAAGTGGGAATGTCCATCACGTAAAACGTGACGAGATGAACTCGACGGTATAGGAGGATTTTGCGGTGCCCCAATGGATTGATCACAAACTGCCGATTAACGGGTTTCGGAGCTAAACTTCAGATGGCCATAACTTCTAGAATAATGATCGGAACTTAACGAAATTTGACCAAGAGCTAGATGTGACCTAGAGGTACAGTGTGATGTAGGTGGCTCAGAGTTTTACCTTATGGATCAGCAGGGAACGCGAGGATGATTGTCGCTGTTTGCAACGCAGTCTGATCGGAGAAAAGAATTTTCTGCGCAAAATCTAGAGGGCAAAACCATGGCTTACGATGTGCACAATATAGAGGACATCAAGGAGAGTTTACAGTAAACATTTCACAGCCAAACTCAAAAAATTAAGGGATATATTGCCTCGGCAGGATTCGAAATTGGAACAGCCATAATTTTGGATCCTGTGGGCCAAATTGCACAAAATTTGAAAGGGAGATAGAGGGGTCATCAAGGCTCACTATGGCAAAGACGGATCTAGAAAAGAGTCGATGAGCTGATAGGTATAACACACCAATTGTTGCTTTTCATAAATTTAATTGAAATTTTACACTTTTGAGAATTTTTGGAATTTTCTGGGATTTATTTGGATTTAATTTTAATTTATTCCCTTTTTAGATAATTAAAAAATTAAAAGTTTTAAGTAAATTTTTTTTGAAATTTTTTATTTGAGTCCAAAATGTCTCAAAATATTTTCCAGAATTTTTTTGGAATTTTTATGATTATTTTGCTATTTTTCTCGAATTATTTGAATTTCTAGAAATTATTTTGGATATTAAGTCGCTAGAAAATCCGAATCGGTTTTACTGTTCATCCGACCGGGTTGAACCCAAGTCTATCTCGAACCGGACCCATGTCCGACCCGAGCCAGGCCAAACCCTAGCGCACGTGACCGTTGGATCGAGATCCAACGGCCAGCGTTGCGCCACGTCACCCGTGCCCATTCCTGTGCCAACCCGCTCGCGCCCCTCGCGATCGTGGCCGTCGATCGTGGACACGTGGATGGTTGGGATGTGGCCACGTCATCCGTCGGAGTCGCCGCCGTATTCCGCCGCCGCGCGCGTGTGGGCCTCGGTTTCCGCGGTTTTCACGGACGCCAAGGTCACTATTTAATGCGCCACCACCAGTGGTGTGTTATTGGTTTCCGTGCACACCCGTAGCCCTAGGTCACCAAGCTCGAGCCGCCACCGCCCGCCCGTAATTGCTCACCGAAGTCAGCTTTGCGCTCCGCCGCGTTTTTCCGCCGTTTCCCGTCGTTTTCGCCGTCCTCCGCCGTGTTGGAGCTTGGATCCGGAACCGTCGCGACGAGGCACGTCTCGGAGTACCATTCACTCTGCCGGAGCTGCGCCAAAACGCCGTTGGGCGTGTCATCGTCATCGTCTCCATCGTCCTCTGCTCTACCGCGCCATCACCAGAACCGCGAGCTCCGTCAGCCATTAGATCTCGATCGAACGGCCCAGGTTTGTACACGTCACCCCCGTTCATTTTCCACGTTACGGTTTTAGATCTATTTTCAACAGTTGGATCTAGATCCAACATTTTAGATTGTTCCACGTAGCCGTAGACTGCACCGTGTTGGATCTAATGTCAGCCGTTAAATCTAGATTGCACTGTTAGGGTTCACCCTTGTTGTAGCGTTAGATACTCTCTAAGCCGTTCGATCGAGATCGAACGGCATATACCGTGCCACGTGTCGTGCGCCGGGTCATGCCACATCACCCCAGTGACGCGGTGAACCCCGATCCAATCCCAACCATCCGATCCAAATCGAACGGTCCTGATCGATCGCGTTATTCCAAAAGCGTGAGATTGGATCCGCTCTGGACCGTTGGATTTCAAACCAACGCCCTAGATCAAGCCACGTGTACGGGAGCCGAACCGACGCGGTCCACGCGGTCAGCCTAGTCGTCGCTGACGTCAGCAATGGGCCCACGTGTCAGCATCCTTGCCCGCACGTGCGTGACATCATGGTGGGGCCCACGTGTCAGTACCGTGCGGCCGAGTGCGATGACGTCAGCAATGATGTCATCCGAGTGGGTCCCACGTGTCAGTGACACGTGCGCCTGTGGGCCGGGTCCACGGTGGACCCGAGCCGAGTCGTGCGCCGGGTCCATGGACCCGAGGCGACGTGGCAGCCTCTGATTGGTACACGTGGATGATGACACAATAAATCAATTTTTCAATAGAAAAATAAATGAATTAATTTTGTTTATTCTTTTATTTGACTTTTCAAACTTCAAACGCTTATAACTTTTGCATTTTAACTCCGATTTGGGTGATTCCAATTTCTAAATTTGTATAAAATTGAGATCTACTTAATGGAGAATTTTATTTAATTTTTGGACATAAGTTTCTCTAATTATATTTATTAATTGATTTTTCAAACCTTAAACGGGTCTAACTTTTGCATTTTAACTCTGATTCGGACATTTGAAATTTCTAAAAAATTATAAAAATGTGCTCTCTATGTTTATGAAGTTTATTTGAATTTTTGTACACTTTTTGCCTACTGTTTATTTATGTCATTGCTGTTTCCACGTGTTACGAGTAGACGTTGAAGTGCCCGAAGGTTACGAAGGTGAAGTTTTGACCTAGGAGCCAACTCAAGACCAAGAACCAGTACTTTTTGAAGGCAAGTTATGCTTTGACCATATTGATCCCATTTTTGAAAAATTTACTTTAAATTTTTGCATGCTAATTTAAGTAAAAGTTGTTTTAATTAGTTCTGGGAATTAGATAAATGCCAAATTGCAGTTGACACCTTGTTTAATTAAATTATGTGCCATGAACCTTTGTCACCCTAGTTTTGAATATGTAGTTGGACATTAGTAAATTGCCAACATTGGGTACTTAGACCGTCGTAGTATGTTGGTTAGACCTGCTACGTGCACTTCACATGATTTTGGACAATCAGATGTTAATATTGACTTAATGTGATATTGAACCTGTTTTGGAGAAGTATCATGTGTTGTGTTGATGATGATGGCACGTGTTGCATGGTAATCAACTGGGTTTGATAAATAGATTTAGACTGGGGCAAGTGGCAAGAATGATATGGTGGGCCATGAGTGGCACCAGGGATGTCGTTTTGGTTCTTCGGGTAGTCTTGCCCTTGTCACCCTAAGTACTTAACCTTGCAAGCCTTTGATCTGAGTCAAACGTGCAACCACATGTCTGTAATGGGACGGACCTAGTTGAGTAAGTTACTAATAACTTACATGTGGTACATCGGGGTGTCAACTACACCTTTTGTGTAGCTTGAAAGGGGAGCGTACCAAGGGCTATGGCATGGTACCCGTCCAACGGTATGTCGGTCACATACTTCGCCTCTGTTAAGGTAGGGGATGGTGTATGACAAAAACCAAAGAGGTTCACTTGTTTAGTTTGCGGTCTCTGAAAGGCTTTGTTACGATCACTCGCCTTTGTGGTGTTTGACTGTATCTTGTTGGTAAAGTGCATAACCTCTGTAGAGTGTACAACATATTCGAATAGCCAAGTCCACAGTATTGGACATTGCTCGGGGAGTACAGTCAAGGGTTAGACTTTCGTGAAAACAACTTGGACATGAAAAGTTTGGTTGGGTTGATTGATGACGTTGATGGAAATGTGGATTAGGAAAGGGAAGAATGTTTACTTAACTCATGAAAAAGTTATTGATATTATCTTTACCTTTACTGCTTCCGAATCTACTTATGCTACTTGTTAAATGCTGTTTACTACAAATGTACCTGTTAGCCAATCCTTTGAACTAAGCCATGCATGTAGAATATTAGTTTGCATTCTGTGCATTACTTGTTGAGTACCAAGTACTCACCCCTTGCAACAATACAACACCAGTTGATGAAGAAGCGACGCCAGCCTTGGAGGAAGAACTTCAGGAGGAATTGTCTACCTATGAAGCGAGCCGAATCAATTGCCTGTGGTATACTAGATGGTGCCATGTTGATGATTTTATTCCGCTGCATTTTATTTCCTTTAATAAATTATCGCCCTGTGTGGCGTACTCTTGTAACTTGACCATAAGGTCGAGCAACTAGTTTGGTTATTTTAATTAAAGTACTTTATTATTTCGATGAGTATGATTGTGATATTTACCGATGTTGAGACTGTGTGCACTAGCGTGATCCTGGACTAGTGCTGAATGCACAGAGGGTTCATGATGTAACACTGGGTGTCCCAATCTTTCGATGAGAATGATAACTTTCGATTTGGGTGGAGACGACTTTGACGATCCGACTACAACGTACAACGACGATGTGCCTTAGCAATCGCTAAACCAACTCCAGATGGTTATTGACCTTGCTGTGGGCACGATCAACCTGATCATGAAGATGAATTCCTGCAAGCAATCGAAGAACAAGCAATAACAAGGCAAAAGCAATCTAAAATTGCAAATATAGATGAAGTTTTGAAAAGTTAGGGTTCCGATACAAGGATCTTGTTAGGCGGCCGTTGAGCACGTCTAAAAGACTCAAAATAGTAGCAAAAGGCTAAACTATCAAATAACCAAAAACCCAAGTTATTTTGGGGGACTCCCTAGCTATATATAGGAGAAATAGGAGGCCAAAACCAGGCTAGGGGCGTCCAAACCACATGCATGGCCGAGTAGGACTCCTATTCCTAGTTGGACTCGGATTTGGAAAGATGACCGAACTTGTTTTGCAGATTCCTGTTGACTCGTAAGGAATTTGGAGGTGGGATCGGATCCGTTGGAAAGAGGACGACGAAACTTTTCAAACCAGTACTCATAGACCCCAAACACCCTTGTGTATCAAAAGTTATGGTCATTTTAAGTTGATGCTGTCCTGGAGGCCGAATCCGAGTTGTACTTGTGCACGGAAGAATTGGCTTCATGCTTGACGTTTGGGAGTCCTTCTCCTTGGTTCCTAAGGACAATAAAATCATCACAACGATTAAATAGCATTCCATTCATTAAATTATTTGTATGCAACCCGAGGAACGCATTCACCTGGTAATTGAATTGACGTGCGCGAGCTCGAGTAATTGGCCCTTATATTACATTGTTGGTTTCAATTGGGTTTGTAGGCATGGCCGTATCCATGGTAGAGATGTCCTTATCATCCTCCCCTTCTTGCATTTGAGTCGTCCTCGACTCAAGTTTATCATCTTCTCCCAAGTATGTCTTTAGATCTGATAATTGAGTTGACGGGCTCGAGCAAGAGTCAATGGTCCTTGACCCGACGAAGAAGTAGAAGGATGGCCAAGGTGGGGGTCGATAAAGCCATGCAGATGGAGCCATCGTAGTAGATGTATACGAAGTAGAGGATGCCGTGAAGTGTCACCAACTTAATGGTCCTGGCCAAGGTGGGGGTCGATCAAACCATGCGGTTGATATAATTGCAGCAACAGTCGGTGATGACCATATGTATGCAGTGTTAGTTCTGTCCATGATGAGCATGGTTTCATCATCCTCCCTTTCTTGCAGTGGAGTCGTCCTCGACTCTATCATATTGTCCTGCAAAATGTTAGTAATGACAGGAAACAAAACAATATGCACATTTGCAATGAAATCCATGGATCGAGAATTTCTATCAACCATATCCTTCCTTTCTTGAAAACTATCATGTGACTTGTGAATGGAACCAAATGTACTTGGTCTGACATGATTAGTGATATGGCAATTATTAAATTGATGACATTGTTGCATTGCAAACGGAGGTTTAAAATCTGAACAAATGTAAACTCGATGTGCTTTATACTCTCCTTTCTCAATATTTTTGCCAATAACATAAAAGATATTTCACGATAACCATGACAAATCAGAATGTACAAAAAGGCTCTCCTCTAAATAATTCAGATCACACGGAACATCAAATTCAATGTAGCCTAATGTATATAAAGAAGACATCAATTTCAACTCATCATTTTCGCTTGTGATGTGAATGACATGTTTATTTTCAGCATAAGTGTCTAGTGTGTTAACAAAAGTGACATGTACATTTGCTAGTTGTGTCATGGATATAAGTGAAGTATTATCACACAACTCTTCTTTATCACAAGAAATAGCAAGCAAATCATCTTGTAACAAAGCAAAATCAGCAATTGGTTCCACTATTAGTTGCTCTACGATAGCATGATTTGTGGATAGTTTTAGCTCTTCAAAATTATGTTCTCCATGTGTAAAGTCCATACCTATTACATTACCTTGTAAGTTCTCATCAGCTGTTGTAGGCGTTTCTTCTACTATTATCTCTTCATTTACACATGGGGTAGTACTGATCGTTTCTTTCTCCACATGCTCTTCTACATCATTCTCTCGATGGTGCCCATTTTTCTGCAAAATGTTAGCTACAAAAGAAGGTGCAACAATGGGCGCCTCAAATGAAGCTAATGATTCTTTCACGGATTCAACAAGCATTTTTTCAACTCTACAAGCACATACAACCAATTCTGAAAGAGAACTATATCTTTCATCAACAAGAGCATCTTGAATTTCATGATTAAGTCCATGTAAGAACCTAAGCTCTGTTGCTTCTTCACCTTCATCTAAACCACAACACAACAAATGATTTTGCAATCGTTCATAGTATTCCTTAACACACTTATTTCCTTGTTTCAAGCATTGGAGTCTAGTATATAAAAATTCAGTATGATATTCAGGAACATAATCAATTCTCATAAGTCTTTTCATGGCCTTCCAATTTTCAGGTTTTCTCTCTTTTCTACAAATATGTTTCCACCATGTTAATGCATATTCATTTAGCACACTAGCAGCAATCCTAATCTTTTCATTTTCAAACAAATCATACTTGCCAAATTCTTTGTCTACTGCTATCTCCTAATTAATATAGGCATCAGGATCATAATGACCATTAAAAGGTGGAATGGCGAATTTAACCTTTTCTAGGGAATCATCATCAACATGTACCTGAGCATGTAGTATGCCATTTTTGTTGCTTGGAAGATGAGGCGGAGGACTGGAAGTTCCTGGGGAAGTTCCTGCAACCGTATCAAGTCCAGATAAAATAGTAGCAAGAGTTGTGTTAGCAATTCCCTGTGCGACCTCGATGGATCTGAGACGGTCCTCTTGCGATGACATACACTCAGAGTGAGCAATAGTTCCCTTAGTGCGAGGAGAGTGATGTAGGGTGCTCACGTCACCTGACATGGTTAGTAGAAGACAAGAAAACAAAATCACAAGTATAATGTTTCTATCATCTACTAGGAGGTGGTGGCAAGTCTCTCAACACTAAAGCCTATCACCAAAGCTCCTACAAGTTCTTACATTGCAACAGGTGTGTCGGCCGTTGGCGTTGTCAAAGGTTCTCCGAAGTTTGTGTAGAGCGATTGCCAAGTGATCGAACGCTTGTACGGGTAGAGAGTGGAGCTTGGACAGGTTTAATTTAGTAGCAAGGAGAATCAATCAAATAATCTCAGAAATTTCATAGAATTGAATTATAGTTCATAATTAGCACTTTGCTGAAGATGCTGATCAGCCAAGGAGGGATAAAAGGCTAAGGCTGATACACGGGAAGCACACGCGCAAAGATGTTGGAACTTGATGCAATCAAAGGAACGAGCTAAAAAAATATAAGTGAGGCATCAAAAAGCTCGTATTGCATAAGTTATGGAGAGACGCTATCTAATTGCTCAAACAAAGAACAAGGGCAATAGATTGCTCTAAATCACAAACTAGCACAATATGAAAAATGCACAAATGCTAGGATGTACTCTCAATCAAATTCCACTTTTTATTTTGCACTCATTGCTTTTGCCCGCACTTTTCTTTTTCTTTTTCTTTTTTTTATTTGATGTGCGGCGGTTTTCTTTCCTTTTTTGTGGCCAAACAAATATGAGAGTAGCACAATATATATGACTAGGTGCAATTCAAGTGCAATCCAAATTATGCAATAGAATGTAACAAGAGCAGCCCTAGAGCAATATCAAATCGCTAGTCTCGATTAGGTTCAAAGTGTTCACAAAGGATGAATTGGTTCCCAAAGGTAGGTGTATTGATCGGTAATGGATGGTTTTTTTGATGTGGGGACTATGATCAGCAACTAGACAATGCTAAAACGAACACAAATTCAATTTAGCAAACCGAAATTAATAGATCGAAAAGGCGCAAACTTGGTCTGGATAGGAGGAACAAATCTTTTAGTGGCCAATTTCCTGGACTATAGGCATTAAATCAATCTACTAAACTAGGGTAAAGAAATTTCTCACCGAGTAACCTGGTTTGCTCTGATCCCACTTGATGTAACACTGGGTGTCCCGATCTTTCGATGAGAATGATAACTTTCGATTTGGGTGGAGACGACTTTGACGATCCGACTACAACGTACAACGACGATGCGCCTTAGCAATCGCTAAACCAACTCCAGATGGTTATTAACCTTGCCGTGGGCACGATCAACCTGATCACGAAGCTCAATTCCTGCAAGCAATCGAAGAACAAGGCAAAAGCAATCTAAAATTGCAAATATAGATGAAGTATTGAAAATTTGGGGTTCCGATACAAGGAGCTTGTTAGGCGGCCGTTGAGCACGTCTAAAAGACTCAAAATAGTAGCACAAGGCTAAACTATCAAATAACCAAAAACCCAAGTTATTTTGGGGGACTCCCTAGCTATATATAGGAGAAATAGGAGGCCAAAACCAGGCTAGGGGCGTCCAAACCACATCCATGGCCGAGTAGGACTCCTATTCCTAGTTGGACTCGGATTTGGAAAGATGACCAAACTTGTTTTGCAGATTCCTGTTGACTCGTAAGGAATTTGGAGGTGGGGCCGGATCCGTTGGAAAGAGGACGACGAAACCTTTCAAACCATTACTCATAGACCCCAAACACCCTTGAGTATCAAAAGTTATGGTCGTTTTAAGTTGATGCTGTCCTGGAGGCCGAATCCGTGTTGAACTTGTGCACCGGAAGAATTGGCTTCATGCTTGACATTTGGGAGTCCTTCTCCTTGGTTCCTAAGGACAATAAAATCATCACAACGATTAAATAGCATTTCATTCATTAAATTATTTGTATGCAACCCGAGGAACGCATTCACCTGGTAATTGAATTGACGTGCGCGAGCTCGAGTAATTGGCCCTTATATTACATTGTTGGTTTCAATTGGGTTTGTAGGCATGGCCGTATCCATGGTAGTGATGTCCTCATCATCGGATTTGTAAATTCGGGTCCCAACAGAGGTGGTATCAGAGCCATACTGACTTTAGGACTACCCCTTAGTTAGAATGGTCGTAGTGAGGATAAAACCTATTTTCTAAAGTTAAAACTTGACAAGATGATGAATGAAATCTAGCCTTATCCCCTTCTCTCTTTTCATACCCTTTGCTGAATTTCTCTTGTTCACACTTGGTTTCAAAGTTACTACGTTCTCACGTGGGCGTCTCTTGGCAGATGAAGATGCTCAACAACTACGCTGAGTGAGAGGGAGGCTACGCCGCTGAGTTATGGCGTATGCTGTAGGTACTTGGAGGTTTTGAGAGACCACTTTACCAGGGGACCACCATAATGCAGGCTAGATTGGTCAAGGCATGGGACGTCAAGATCACAGTGTATCCTCGGGAGAAGACGAAGTTTAGTCACCCAAGCTACTTCACGGCCAGGAGGTCTACATTTGAGATGGGAATCCAGGAGTTGTCGCACTGAGCGATGAGGCACGTCGCTCGCACCTACTCTAGAGAGCTGGAGGGCACAGTGTTTCGTCACCACCCAGGCCGAGACAACAGGATTGAATGGGAGCCGATAGAAGACGAGGATGCTACTATCACACATCTGGCGAGGTTTGTCATCGCTTAGAATGATGTTCTTGATGACACAATTCGGGAATTGCAGAAGGCTCGCGAGGAGGTCAAGGAAGGGAAGAAACACATGGAGAATGCTCGCAAGTATGTCTCCTACGCTACACAGAGGATCGCAGAGCTAGAGACAGCCCTATACGGGCAGGGCCCGGAGCCAGTGTTGGAGTTAGAGGCCCCAGACCCGGAGAAGCCTGCACCACAACCATAGCCCGCGCCTCAGCCAGAGCCAAAGGAGGACGTTGCGTCGTCGACCACTGTTGTTGTTGGTCATGGAGATTGCTTCGCGCCAATGCCGCCGCACCCGCCACATGAGGTCGTGGAGGTTGGTTCGAGGAGTGAGCGTTCAAGTGGTTGAGACTCCTTCATCGAGTCGCGTCTAAGAATAAAGAGTCACCCTTAGAGTCGTTAGATTCCAGTGTTAGTTTAATTTCGATTTTCATTGATTGTTGAGTGTGTAGTATGTGTTGCAAGGCCCTTAGGCTTTGTAAGCAACCATACCAAGTTATTATTGGATAAATAATAAAGTTGGATTTTGAGTTACACCTTCCTCCCCGCATAAGTTTCTCTACTACTTGAATATTCTTGTTTCCCTCTCGTCTCTTAAACTTGGAGAAATCGACAGATGGTGAACACTCGCAGAAACCTTGGTGGCAATGGAAGTGGTTCTCGCCCAGCTGGGAACCCTAATGATGGAGCACCTGCACCCCAGCCAGCACCGCCAGTTGACATGCAGAACTTTGGAGCCTTCCTTGCTGCATAGACCCAGTTGATGCATGCGATGATGCAATAGATGCAGCAAGTCACTGCTCAGGCCGCTGCCAATCAAGTCAATCAGGGACAGCGTCAAAACTCAAGGTTGTCAGAGTTCATGAGGACCCATCCGCCCACATTCTCTGGAAACGCTAATCCTTTGGAGGCAGATGACTGGTTAAGGTCAATTGAAAGGAAGCTGCACATCACACAATGTGTGGGAAATGAGAGGGTGCTTTACGCCTCTCATCAGCTAGAAGGGACTGCAGTAGAATGATGGGAGAATTACTACGCTACACAGGAAAACCCACAAGATATCACTTGGGAGGAGTTCACTACCGCCTTCCATCAATATAACGTGCCAGAGGGAATAATGAACCTCAAGAAGGAAGAGTTCATAGCCTTAAAGCAGAGCAGCCAGTCAGTGGCTGAATATCTGAATAAGTTTACTCAGCTAGCTCGCTACGCACCTGAAGATGTATCAACAGATAAGGCTAGGCAGTCTCGCTTCTTAAAGGGACTGAATTATGGACTACACGTGGGACTAATTACCCAGACCTTTTGTGAATTCGAAGAGCTTGTGAACAAGACACTCATCCTGGAGGACAAGCACAAGGAATTGGTCGACAACCGGAACCGGAAGCGGAGGACTACACGTGGGACTAATTACCCAGACCTTTCGTGAATTCGAAGAGCTTGTGAACAAGACACTCATCCTGGAGGACAAGCACAAGGAATTGGTCGACAACCGGAAGCGGAGGATGGCACATCAAGGGGCACGCCAAGGAGGGCAACGCCTGAGAGTTGTACCAAATCAATTTTTCAGATTCCAGCCGCATAATGCTGCAAGAACGTGGTCGCCAGCTCCAAGACCTACCAACCAGAACTACTAGACACCAGCTCCAGCTAGGAACACCGCTGCGAGCAGCCAGCAGGGCACAGTGAGGCGTTGTTATACATGCAATGAACCAGGGCACTTCTCCAACAATTGCCCCAAGAAGACAGCAGGAGTGACCCCCGTTCGCTTCAATCTGGGATCCACGCCAGCTAGGACACCTACACCAGGAGCAAACCGTGGGACAGCACAGCCAGGAGCCGTGCCCCAGACCGTGGTGAGAGGCCGAGTCAATCACGTGACCACAGATGCACTTCAGAATGCCACGAACATTGTACTGGGTAAGTTACTTTGTGACACTATGGTTTGGTGTGACGTTATAGAAAGTGAAACTAGAGAATAAAACCTTTCGGCTTAGGGTTTTCTTGCGTTTTTGGGCCGGTTGAAGTGTTATGTCGCCACGGAGTGTCATAACTTTATTTAACGTGCTTGATATGGTTAAAAACAGTATGAGATGTGGAATTAAGGTTAAAACTATAGGTTATGGAGGTTAATAGCTTTTCCGGGCCGTTTTCGGGGTTTTGGGCCTTCCCGGGGGAGTTTTGGGCCTTGGTGGGCTTTGGTGGGATGGATTAGGTCTCCGTAACGGACTAGGATTGTGTTGAGGGCTGGTAACAGGGGGCTTCCCCCAGCCCCTTGCGCCCCATGCTGCCCTTGGGCGCCCCCACCTCCCCCTCCTAAGCCCTAGCCGCCACCCCCTCTCCCTCTCCCTCTTGTGCGCCTCCACCTTCCCCTTTGCCCCTTTGCTCCCCACCTCTCCACCACCTCTCCTCCACCCCCTTGCTGCCCTAGGGTGGTCTCCACACCTCTGCACCTTGTGGATCCATCCGTTGGAGCGAGGAGCGAGGAGCGAGGAGCGTGGAGCGAGGAGCGATCCGCGAGGAGACCTATTGGAGATTCGTTCGTTGGGCAAAGGTATGATCATGGGGATCCTTGGGTTTGATCTAGGTACTGTTCTTAGGGTGTTTATGAAGTTTTAGATCAATTGGTGGTGCTGGGTTGGAGTTCTTTGGGTTAGATCTAGACGTTGCCACGTTTCTGTTTTCGGGCAGATTGAGCAGTCGGGCTAGGGTTCGAGTTTTCGTCGATTTAGAATCCGAATCTGTCCGTACGGACTTAAAAGAAGTTGTAGATAATTTAATTATCTTTCCGTGTACATAAAGCACGTTAAAATCCGATCATCCGTTTGAAAGTTATGGCCGTTTTACCGAGCGTGTTAAAATCTGTCACGCAATTAGAACAGATCGTAGTAATCTGTAGATTAAACAATTTTAGAGTCCGAATCAGTCTTTCCGTATAACTAGAAAAAGGTAGGAAATTTCCTAAGCTTCGCGATGGTGTACTCGTTTAATCGATTTGGAGTCCCAGATCTCATGTTATGGCCTTTGCAAGGCTGCTGTCCCGCCGGGACAGAACCTCTGTTTTAGGTTTTGCGAGTAGCGGGCAATGTCGGGTGAGATGGGGATTTGTGTACTGTTTTGTGGGCATTATTGAGAGTATGAGATGCCGTTGTGCAGGTGGTGTGACCCCGGGGGTGCCCTCTACTTCCCACAATCCCGTCGCCCACGGTTGAGGCAAGTGTGTTGTAATGAATAGCGGAATTGTAGGTTGCTTGTGGAGATTAGATGAAAGATTGAATACTTGCTATGATCACTTGCCATGCTTGCTGTTTTCCAATGAAATATTGAGTATGATTATCATAATTCGATGCCATGTGTTAATATTTGTCATGATGAGATGCCATATGTTTATGCACATGTGAAATATGATAATTGGCATAGTTGCATGCATGACATGAGATAGGACGAGGGCGGTGAGAAATTCATAACTAGTCCGGCAAGGTCGGTGAGAAAGTTATGACTAGTCCGGAACGCCATTGAGTAAGACCTACATCGTGATTCCATCCACGTGGTGAATGGAAGCGATGAGTAGGCACCCTCCATCTTCGGGATGGAAGGGGGGAAAAGGGTGCACACCGATGGGTGTGTACTCAACCATACCGGTATGAGTTTCCAAGGAGATATGAGCATATAAGCATTGCATTGCATTACATGCATATTGATGATGATGTTATTAAGTGTTCATGATTGAGATGATATACATGATGGGAGATGTTTTTGCCATGTTATTGTTCTTGTTGTCCATTACAATATGCTTGCTGAGTTTCGAACTCACGCTTGTGTTTTATGTTGTTTTTAGGTACTTTGAGATCGGCATGCGGGACAAAGGGGTTTAGCTACACTTCTACACGTAGCTCCACCATCATAGTCTATACTTAATCACTTGGAGACATGATATTAAGAGTTGTGCCATAAACTTAATGTATGGTTTAATTTAGCATGCTCGTGATCCCTTATTTGCTTCGTTATAGCTTATGAAGTGGTTGAGCGTGGTAATTTTGGCGTAATTTGATGACATGTCCATTTATGTTGATGTTTTAGATGTTGTGTGCTATGATATATCTTGCCATGTTTTTGATATTGTGTTAATTCATGGAAAAACAAAGGAGATGCTGCCGAAATATCGATTTTTAGCATATGTACCTTTGCTGGAATTTATGTTTAAATGTGGTCTTTAGACGTTGTGTAGCTTATGTTTGGTAGCATTCGGGCATATTAAATGCCGGGGTGTTACAGTTGGTATCGAGCGGCTGTAGGTCCTTGGAATAAGTATTTTAGTGTTATACCTTAAGTTGCAACTAAAATATGATGTGGAATAACTTAGAAACATGGCTTAGGTTCTAACTAAAACTTTGTTATAGGATAGCAACATTAAAACTTGCAAAAGTGGTATAACTAATCTAAAATTTGACACACACTGGATGCACAGTAGGAAAGGGTATGGGTATCGTTTTCTTTACGCTTAAATATTGTATTTAAGCTATGATGTTGGATGCTTCTTTCGACAATGCTCGTTGCTATGTCAATGTTATATGTTGTGGGGTTGTGGTACCGAAGGGTTTCGGTCACCTCTTTTTGTTTATAGTATGGGTGAGGTTTGACGGTGTGGCCGGTTAGCGCCATCACGAAGAACGGTTAACCCTCGTAGGAGAAGAGCGCTTACCCTTTACATTTGTAGATCGGGTAGTTGATTGGAGACAAAAAGGAAGAGTTAATGGTGGTTTCTTTCGTATGTTCTTTGCCGTTCTGACGGTCGGTGTTCGTTGCTTTTCTTGGCTTTAGTTGAGTTGAACCAAAAGAAAAGTGTTTTGTATTGGATTTCCGCGGATCGTTCCGTATGCGGTGTGTGGGTTTGTCTTGCTTGGTTAAAGACGAAGAAGAGGAGTCTAGGGTTGCGCTCCTTTCGGGCGCCTTTCCAGTTTTAATGCTTAGTTCGTTTATTTCTTTATGGGGAAGAAGCATTCGATTTATTTCCGTGTTTGTCTTTCTCCGAGGTTAAAGGAGTTTTGCGGAGTCGTGCCAGACCTGGCTGTCAGGGCTGAAGTTCAGTGGCTTTGTAGGAGTAAGTGGTGTTTGATTTCGTCATTTTACTGGTTTAAGAAATCATCTTTGAAAGCCCCTCTTGAGTCGTGAAAGTTAGGGGTTTGGTGTTAAGGTTTTATTTGAAAAGGTTAATGGAGCACTTGGTTCCCTTTCGAGAAAACTGTTTTTCAACCTTTTTCCTTATGGGAGTCCTTGAGATATAAAAGTGTTTTGGAGAATTCCTTTGCATGACCAAGTTTGGGTTTGCCTCGTTGCAATTTTGAGAGTCAAATTTCCTTATGAATTTGGGATGAGTTTTAAAACTAAAATGTTGTAAACAAAGTAAGTAGTCTTTTGACAAAAATCGTTTGTCCCTAGTAAGAATTGCTGTTTAGCATGTTATGTATAAGGTAACAATGTGGTTTATGGATTGATGTGTTGCTAAGTTAAAATTTTGAGTTGAATCAATTCAATGTGATTAATATCTCTAGCTTGAGAATAAATAGACTACTAGTGTTGCAGTTTACACTTAGCGAGAATGATTAAATGTGTTAATGTACATGCTTAGAATCTGTTGCCTTGCTTTAAAAGTGCTTATGATCCTTGTTAATGTTAAAAGTTTAAACTTTGATGCATAGTTAAAACATTAAGATGATGTAGACTGCTGTTATTGTAAAAGAAACTTTGCTGGTTGTTAAAGATGTTCTAATCTAATGGATTAATAGAGAAATTTAATCGTGTTGCCTAGCGACTTTAATTTGGAAGTTGATTAGAGTTGCTATTTACGTTGTTGCAAACTACTAGTATATTTGGAAGTATGCAGTTGTGTCCCTTCAATGCTAGTTTTGATATCAATTGAGAAGACATAAGACTATTTGTTAATGAGGTTGTTAAGAATATTGTGCTAATCTAATTTATTAAATCCAATTTAATAGTTGGAGTATGTTGTGATGGGATGAACAATGGATAATAATCATGATGCAAGATTTTAATCTTAATGATTGCATATCTTAGAATCCTATTTGCGAATTTTATCTTGTAGAGATATTACTTAATGGTTGAAATCATTTTATAGATTGAACAAGTTTCAATTGTCAAGATTTTGATATAAGGATGGTATATAACTGATACGTTGATCCTGCTTAAGAATCTGTTGAAGTCGCTTGTTAACTGAATAAGTTTCGATTGTTGAGACGTTTTCATATAGGTGGTATGAAAGTTATTGGTTGGTCACGCTGAAAGTTTTGTTGGAGCACTTATTTCAAATATAGAATATGATGTTATTTGTTATGTTAGTCAGTGGGGATCTTGTTGACTTAGCCTTCGTGGGATGTCTTTTCGTAAGCATCATAAACTTTATTTATTGGGGAAGATAATGGGAGAAAGAATTTGTTTTAAAGATCTTGTTGCAACTTTGAGGGTTTCCGATGAGTAGAAAGGTGTAATTTGAATGTTTAAAAAGGATAAGAATAGGGTTTCATGTTGAGCTCATGTTTAAAACCTTCTGGACTGGTTTGGTTGGTTGCCATCTTGGTTGAATGCTTTCGGTTGAGGTGCTTCTTATGTTGAGTTTCAGAGTTTCCCCAAAACTCGTAGTGTTTGGTCTCGACCTTTGGTTATGGCGAATTTGTTTAGTTCGTGTTGTCGGTTGAGTTTACATCCAAAAGTTTTGAGTGGATCGCGCTCCTTCGCGTCCACATTGGATTATCTTTGGAATAAATTTTAAAAGGAAGCAGATGGTCATAAAGGGTTGTGTTGGAAACTTTTGAGTTAAGCCCTTGATGTGTAACTCTATTTGACTAGAGTTGGAGTCATTTGGAAAATGTGTCTGGTGTGCGGGTGTTTTACAAGTCTGGATTTTTATGAATGTTTCATAAGTGAATTTGGTTAGTGAAGAGTTTTCTTTTTGGATTGAGTTTCCCTCTCTTTTGATAAAAATTTATGGCGCTTGTGTCTGCAGATGTTTGACTTTGGAGTCGATGTTCTGTTCCAAAGGGTTGAGTTTGATTTTGCGAGGTGTTGCAAAGCTAGTGTTAAATCGAAGATGAGTTTTCACACGATGTGGTGTTTTGTTGATTAACGATGTTGCCGTAATAGTTTATATGAATTAGCGCAACTCTCGATGTTATTCGAGATTTATTCATATGATACCGAGGCAGAAGTCATCATGAGAATGACTATTCGGTAGTGTGGTTACATGATGAGGGAATGGTGAAAAGTAAACATGACATCGTTTTTACATGTTAAATGATAAAAGAGTCGTTGAGCCAGGTCGGTGAGAAAGTCATATATGGAGATATGACTAATCCGGAGTGCTCCTGAAGAGTGTGCATTTATGTCATGAAACGAGATTTCCATTGCTTTCTAGTATGAAAAGAAGCAATGAACAATTTCTGGTATGTTGGTTGTGATGTAGGGGATTTATGCTTCCTTTGTGTTTTGGCTTGGATGTTGCTGAATTCTTTCCAAAATGGTTGTTAACGCTTTGGGTTTGAGTTGTTGTGTGTACACTTGGGCTTGATAGCTAAGTGTTTTGTGTGAGGGCGAGACCCTCTTAAGAAAGGAACCAATTGTGGTTTGGTAAGGTTTTTCGATCCTAGCTTGGGGCTAGGTGTCGAACCTTAGTGGTATAAGGGTGGTTTGTGATGGAGGTTGATAATGTATGGGTTTAACCTTTACTAAGAGTAGCGATGGGTGGAAGTGAAGTTGACGGTAGATCGGTGATATTTGCCCTGCCGTGAGCAGTTGTCTTCACTAGTTGTTTTTGGGTTTGAGTCTTGCCTGGGAAAGGATGGAATAAAATGTTAATATGATCGTGTATCGGAAGGGCTAGTGTGCCTTAATGAGTTATTCCCCTCGATGGAAACTTTCGGGAATGAAGAGAGGTCGTTAAAGGAATTGTGACTTCCTTTGACTTTGTCATGTTGAGTTTATTGCAGTGTGTAGTCAGGTAGGTTGTGATAGAAGGGTGAGGTGTTTTTCGTGAGGATTCGAGCGTTTTGGGTTGTTGAAGCCCTTCGAGGTTGAAACGCAGATTCTGTTTGGGATTTGAATTGAAAGTTGAACTGTGAGCGGTTGCCCTTAGTTGAGCTAGATCAACACTTTTTCTTTAAGTGTTGGTTTTGGGAACTCGTTTGTCGTTTGTTTCCGGTTCTAGTCGTTGTGCGAATGTTTTGTGCTGCAGAGAAGCCTTTTGTCCCTTAGGGACTTTGTTGCTGTTTTTGGCGTCCTTCGGATTCGAGGTCGAATCCTGTTGAAGGGGGGAAGAATGTGACACTATGGTTTGGTGTGACGTTATAGAAGGTGAAACTAGAGAATAAAACCTTTCGGCTTAGGGTTTTATTGCGTTTTTGGGCCGGTTGAAGTGTTATGTCGCCACGGAGTGTCATAACTTTATTTAACGTGCTTGATATGGTTAAAAACAGTATGAGATGTGGAATTAAGGTTAAAACTATAGGTTATGGAGGTTAATAGCTTTTCCGGGCCGTTTTCGGGGTTTTGGGCCTTCCCGGGGGAGTTTTGGGCCTTGGTGGGCTTTGGTGGGATGGATTAGGTCTCCGTAACGGACTAGAATTGTGTTGAGGGCTGGTGAAAGGGGGCTTCCCCCAGCCCCTTGCGCCCCATGCTGCCCTTGGGCGCCCCCACCTCCCCCTCTTAAGCCCTAGCCGCCACCCCCTCTCCCTCTCCCTCTTGTGCGCCTCCACCTTCCCCTTTGCCCCTTTGCTCCCCACCTCTCCACCACCTCTCCTCCACCCCCTTGCTTCCCTAGGGTGGTCTCCACACCTCTGCACCTTGTGGATCCATCCGTTGGAGCGAGGAGCGTGGAGCGAGGAGCGTGGAGCGAGGAGCGATCCACGAGGAGACCTATTGGAGATTCGTTCGTTGGGCAAAGGTATGATCATGGGGATCCTTGGGTTTGATCTAGGTACTGTTCTTAGGGTGTTTATGAAGTTTTTAGATCAATTGGTGGTGCTGGGATGGAGTTCTTTGGGTTAGATCTAGACGTTGCCACGTTTCTGTTTTCGGGCAGATTGAGCAGTCGGGCTAGGGTTCGAGTTTTCGTCGATTTAGAATCCGAATCTGTCCGTACAGACTTAAAAGAAATTGTAGATAATTCAATTGTCTTTCCGTGGACATAAAGCACGTTAAAATCCGATCAGCCGTTTGAAAGTTATGGCCGTTTTACCGAGCGTGTTAAAATCTATGACGCAATTAGAACAGATCGTAGTAATCTGTAGATTAAACAATTTTAGAATCCGAATCAGTCTTTCCGTATAACTAGAAAAATGTAGGAAATTTCCTAAGCTTCACGATGGTGTACTCGTTTAATCAATTTAGTGTTCCAGATCTCAAGTTATGGCCTTTGCAAGGCTGCTGTCCCGCCGGGACAGAACCTCTGTTTTAGGTTTTGCGAGTAGCGGGCAATGTCGGGTGAGATGGGGATTTGTGTACTGTTTTGTGGGAATTATTGAGAGTATGTGGTGCCGTTGTGCAGGTGGTGTGACCCCGGGGGTGCCCTCTACTTCCCACAATCCCGTCGCCCACGGTTGAGGCAAGTGTGTTGTAATGAATAGCGGAATTGTAGGTTGCTTGTGGAGATTAGATGAAAGATTGAATACTTGCTATGATCACTTGCCATGCTTGCTGTTTTCCAATGAAATATTGAGTATGATTATCATGATTCGATGCCATGTGTTAATATTTGTCATGATGAGATGCCATATGTTTATGCACATGTGAAAATATGATAATTGGCATAGTTGCATGCATGACATGAGATAGGGCGAGGGCGGTGAGAAAGTCATAACTAGTCCGGCAAGGTCGGTGAGAAAGTTATGACTAATCCGGAACGCCATTGAGTAAGACCTACATCGTGATTCCATCCACGTGGTGAATGGAAGCGATGAGTAGGCACCCTCCATCTTCGGGATGGAAGGGGGGAAAAGGGTGCACACCGACGGGTGTGTACTCAACCATACCGGTATGAGTTTCCAAGGAGATATGAGCATGTGAGCATTGCATTGCATTACATGCATATTGATGATGATATTATTAAGTGTTCATGATTGAGATGATACTAGCTACATGCCCGTGCGTTGCTACGAAAAACAAAATTGATAACGAAAAATAAAGATTAAAAAATAAAAAAAATTATTTTACAAGATCAAACATCTATCTTTAACGCTTCGTTTCTTGTGAAAGCTGGCTAATTAAAGCAACGTTTCGTTTCTTGAGTAGGGCAATTAAGCAGGGCAATTAAGTAGAGCAATTAAACAGGGCAATTAATGACGTGTAGAATGGACCACTGCCACCAAGTGGTGCTTTAGAATAGTAGAGATACATGATGGGAGATGTTTTTGCCATGTTATTGTTCTTGTTGTCCATTACAATATGCTTGCTGAGTTTCGAACTCACGCTTGTGTTTTATGTTGTTTTTAGGTACTTTGAGATCGGCATGCGGGACAAAGGGGTTTAGCTACACTTCTACACGTAGCTCCACCATCATAGTCTATACTTAATCACTTGGAGACATGATATTAACAGTTGTGCCATAAACTTAATGTATGGTTTAATTTAGCATGCTCGTGATCCCTTATTTGCTTCGTTATAGCTTATGAAGTGGTTGAGCATGGTAGTTTTGGCGTAATTTGATGATATGTCCATTTATGTTGATGTTTTAGATGTCGTGTGCTATGATATATCTTGCCATGTTTTTGATATTGTGTTAATTCATGGAAAAACAAAGGAGATGCTGCCGAAATATCGGTTTTTAGCATATGTACCTTTGCTGGAATTTATATTTAAATGTGGTCTTTAGACGTTGTGTAGCTTATGTTTGGTAGCATTCGGGCATATTAAATGCCGGGGTGTTACATACTTGTCAACTCAGTAACTGCAATAGTTTTGTTTGACTCTGGAGCTTTGCATTCGTTTATTTCTCGAGATTTTGTTTCTAAGAATGATTTGGAGATTGTAGAACTTAAATGCATGCTTATAGTTCAAACCCCTGGGTCAGAACTCCGATCACAAGTAGGATGTTCTGGGGTGAGAGTACTAATAGAAGGGGTAGAATTCCTAGCGAACCTTTTTATGTTGGGAACCCAGACCTTAGATGTCATTTTGGGAATGGATTGGTTGTCCAATCACAAGGTCGTGCTCCACTGTGGAAGAAGGATCATCTCTGTTGAGAGCCCTTGTGGAAGAAAAGTGGAATTTCAAGCGACCGTCGTTCGAGAAGGACAGTTGATGGTCAGTACGAAGGCAATCAGCATAGAGGATGTCTCAGTGGTGAATGAGTATCCTGATGTTTTTCCTGAAGATTTACCTGGTATGCTGCCCGATAGAGACATAGAATTTGTGACTGAGTTAGTACTTGGAATAGCACCAATAGCAAATAGACCCTATCGGATGTCGACCGAAGAATTAGTAGAGATGAAGAAATAGCTTGAAGAGTTGATGGAGAAAGGATTCATCAGACCTAGTTCGTATCCATGGGGAGCACCAGTTATGTTCGTCAAGAAGAAGGATGGGAGTTTCAGGATGTGCATAGATTACCGTGCACTCAATGAAGTCACTGTGAAGAACAAGTACCCGCTACCCAGGATCAATGACCTGTTTGACCAGCAGAGAGGAGCCGGAGTTTTCTCCAAGATTGACCCGAGGTCAGGATATCACCAACTGAACATCCGATCAGAGGATATTCCGAAGATTGCATTCTCATCAAGATATGGACATTATGAGTTTACAGTTATGTCCTTTGGTCTAACGAATGCACCCGCATATGTCATGAATATGATGGACAAGGTTTTCATAGAGTATCTAGACAAGTTTGTTGTCGTGTTCATAGATGACATCTTAGTCTATTCCATGACAAGGAAAGAGCACGCAGAACACCTGAGGTTAGTATTGGAGAAGCTAAGGGAACAACAGCTCTTCGCCAAGTTCAGCAAGTGCGAATTTTGGAAGGACAAGGTATAGTTCCTTGGACATATCATGACCGCAGAAGGAGTCGCTGTTGATCCAAGCAAAGTAGAAGTTGTATTACATTAGGAACAGCCGAAGATAGTGACCCAGATTCGGAGTTTCCTTGGGATGGCAGGTTACTACCGCCGCTTCATTGAAGGCTTTTCGACAATTGCGAGACCTCTTACACAATTGTTGAAAAAGGAGAAGAAGTTTAACTGGACGCCGGAGTGCGAGAAAGGTTTTCAGGAGCTGAAGAATCGATTGACATCAGCACCAGTGTTAGTTCTACTAGATGTTAATCAAAGCTTTAATATATTGAAAGACCGGGATGGCGATCAGAGGGGGGGTGAATAATCCCAAATAAAATTTCCCCCTCTCAAGGTACTCAAAACAATCTCGCAAGGAAGCCGGTGCTCCTCAAATTCGCGAAACTCGCAAAAACCAGAACTGTAGGACCGAGTAGGCAACTAGAGGGGGGGTGAATAGATGCCGAATAAAATTCAACTATTTCTTTCAGAAAATTTAAAGACCCCTAAATAGCGGAAGAAATATTTAATATCGTAGAGATTAAAACCCTAGATTAATTAGCGAGACAAATCGAACAAAAATCAAAACTAGTTCTATCAAAACTCTAACAAACCTTCTAATCAAGAATCATAGCAAAAGAGTATGTAAAGAATTGCATAACCTTTTCTTTATTCCAAAGCCACTCCTTCCGGGAGGACACCAAAATCTCTAATCTCACAAGATTAGAAAAACCACCAAAATCTCTAATCTCACAAGATTAGAAAAACCACCAAAATCTCTAATCTCACAAGATTAGAAAACCTTAAACAAACTAAAGAAAACACAAAATCTCTTCTTTGTTGTAGGCACCTCTTGCTTCTTGCCCTTTGCCTTGAATTGAATAAGTTCTAAACCCCTAGAACCCTCTATTTAAAGGAATCCACAGCCACCGCTTCCATCTTGTATTCGAATCAAACAATCAGTATTCATGTAAAAACCGGACAGCAACCATCCAGCCGAAAACCTCTCGGATAACGTATCGGACAGCTTGCTCCGGACATCTCTCGGACAACCTGCGAATCGGCTGGCTCTGCCGTGTCCTTGACCGACTCCCGTAGACCTGCATACACACGACACAAGTTTGCATGCACACACACATGCAGCATGCACCCATACGGCTCGACTGCCGCTAAGCTGCAACGATCTCAACCACACGTGCCTTTGTTCTCTAGTCCAAACATCTCGCATGACATCCTTGACCTTCACGACCTCGGTTCCTCCATGAACCTAGTCTCGGTCCGTCATCGACCATGTTCGACCTCAAGCAACACCGCACATGAATCAAAAACACAAAACAATTCCGAGTACAAGTCCACGACCTGACTCACATCAATCCATGCAAATACTCACTCGAGTATTGCATAAAGTCCACTTCAAAACAAGTATCATGAAATTATCACAAATTTTAAAATCTCAAAATCAAATTCAAATTTCAATCTCAAAATCGATCAAAACCCTGATTGAGCAAATCCTATTTACGACGGACAACAAAACCAGTCCGGCGCAAATGCCAAGTGAAACCCTAGAAAACAGTTCACGACGGACCAACAAAGTCTGTCCGTTGTACAAGGAAAATTCTTGGTTCCAAAAGAAAAAAAAACATTCCGGCGAAAACATGTTTACGACGGACAACCAAAATCGGTCCGTCGTACATGCAAAAGTCTCGGTTCAAAAACGCTTTCAAATTCATGTTCACGACGGACAAAAAATCTTGTCCGGCGCAAATGTGCCACACTCGGTTTCAAAAACAACATGATCCGAACGAGACCTTAAAGCAAACACATTCACGATGCATGTAAAGAAAACTTGTCGGTGTGGATGTGGAACTTGCTGGTTCCTTGGAAAGAAAGAGTTTGGCTCAATGAGTTCACTTAAAACATGTGTATGACAGACCAAAGAGTTTGGTCTGTCATACATGGGAAAAATGAGTTCGCCAATTCAAATCTTTTTCGGATAACCAACCTGATTTCTGCTCTTTTCAAATCTTTAAACCAAATTCAAATCTTTTCGAATATTCAAATACTCATCATCAAAAACACATGGATCAAAAACAATGATCCTTCAATCTCCCCCTTGATGAGTAATTTGACAAAACATAATATAAGATTTGACAAAGGTATAGAAAAAGATTCCAAGACCAAGTAAATCCAAATTCCCAAATTTTCAAACAGCATTTGAATTTCTCCTTTCTTTATATTTTTCTTCTTCTTATCTTGCTCTCCCCCTTTTTGACAAAATAGTCATCAAGATCTCAAAACTCCCCCTTAATGAATGCAGTATCTCAAGCTTTGAAGTATATTCAAGGTATATAATCAAAATAAAGCATTTGGTCAATTTATCCAATGAGAAGGCAAATCGTGAGAATATGAAGGCTCTAACACATAGAGTAGTTGTCGCATATGCAAATTAGAGCAAACAAGTAAAATGTCATAAACTGATTTTGCCAAAGCTAAAAAGAAATCTATCATGAGCAAAGAGAGACTTTCAAATTCACTAATATTTATCTCAAGCCTTTTTCAAAAATTGAATTTCCTTTTTCTCTTTTAGCAAGTTTGACAATTTTGCTTTGTGATCAACAGGGATGACAAGTAACTGCACACTAGCCCATACTTGTGTATGAGTAGGTAGTTCTTTCTTGTATCTTTCTTAGTTTATATTGGCAAGTGGCTTCACATTGTTCTGAACTTTTGTTTAGACAAGTAGCCTTTGCTTGCATCTTTTGAATTTAAATCCCTGGCAAGGAAGCTGCACATTGTACTAAACTTGTGTTTAGCCAAGTAGCTTTTGCTTGCATCTTTTTCAACTTGCTTTTATCATTTAAAACACTGATTTTGCTTGAGACTCATAATGATCATTTGAAGTCCAACAAAAAGCTCACACATAGTTTCTAATCAGCTCTAGCCTTTCAACAGATGACAAGAAACTTTTAAGTCTATTTCACAAATGCCATACTATAATGTACAAGAGCCAAAATATTCTCGAAAAGCATCTCAAATTGAGTTCTTTTAGTCTTTTAGTCTTTTAATAAGAAGTGAAGCAATGTAGCAATAATTTGACTATATACACAAGAATAGTCAACAAAGCTTTGTACTACATGATGCAATGAAAACAGGGGAGTTTTCTTTAAGTGTAACGGCAAAATAGCTCCTTGTAATAACTAAAGCCAAGTAACACAGATGAAAGAGTTAAAGTCAAGACTCCTCAAATCAACCCATGGGGATGAATGATCCCAAGTTCAGCGTAAGAAAGCAAAGCGAGAAGAATCAAGCGGCTTAGTGAAAATATCAGCAATTTGAGCATCCGAATCAACAAATTTCAGTTCAATAGCTCCTTTTTCAACATGATCTCTAAGAAAATGATATCGAACATCAATGTGTTTAGTCCTTGAATGTTGAGCAGGATTTTTAGCGATGTGAATTGCACTAGTATTATCACAAAGAAGTGGAACACTATTAAAGTTAATGCCGTAATCTTTAAGAGTTGAAGTGATCCAAAGAATTTGTGAACAACAACTAGCGGTGCAACGTATTCAGCTTCAGCAGAGATTGAGCAATCGAGGACTGTTTCTTAGAAGACCAAGAAACAAGTGAAGTGCCAAGAAAATGACATGTGCCGAAGTACTCTTTCTATCTAATCTACACCCCGCAAAATCAGCATCGAATATCCTAGGAGTGTAAGCGAAGAAGAACAAGAATACCAAATGCCAAATTCAGAAGTGGAGCGAAGATACCTGAACATTCTTTTAATTGCTTGTCGATGTGATTCTCGAGGAGAGGCTTGAAATCGAGCGCACAAACATCTTGCAAAATGTATGTCGTGCCTCGAAGCGATCAAATACAGTGATCCAATCATGCTTCAGTATTCTTTTGGTCCATCTCGACACCATTCTCGTCAAGATCCAAAATTGTTGTTGTGCTCATTGGAGTAGATCTTGACTTTCCTTCTCCCATGTCGAATTTCTTTAGTAGCTCCTTTGTATACTTGGATTGGTGCAAGAAGATCCCTTCTTTCGCTTGCTTGATTTGAAATCCAAGGAAGTATGTCAACTCTCCCATCATACTCATCTCGAATTCCCTGGACATCATTTCGGAAAAGCGCAACACAAGAGAGTGGGAGGATCCTCCAAAGATAATATCATCCACATAAATTTGCACTACAAGGAATTGATCATTTGAATTTTGAGTAAACAGAGTTTTATCAACTTTTCCCATCTCAAAATTATGTTGAAGCAAGAAGCCTTTTAATCTATCATACCATGCACGAGGAGCTTGTTTTAATCCATAAAGAGCTTTTGATAAACGATACACATGATTAGGAAATTTTTCATTTTCAAAACCAGGGGGTTGTTTCACAAAAACTTCTTCTTCTATAAAACCGTTTAGAAAAGCACTTTTCACATCCATTTGAAATAACTTAAAACCTTTTGAAGCTGCAAAAGCCAAGAGGATGCGAATAGCTTCTAAACGAGCAACAGGAGCAAATGTTTCATCAAAATCAATTCCTTCAAGTTGAGAATATCCTTGAGCTACAAGTCTAGCTTTGTTTCTAACAATTATTCCATCTTCATTTAACTTGTTCTTAAAAACCCATTTTGTTCCAATAATGTTTTGATTTTTAGGAGGTTCCACTAAAGACCAAACTTTATTCCTTTCAAAGTTTTCTAATTCTTCATGCATCGCATCTACCCAAGAACTATCAGTTAAAGCATGAGTAATGTTCTTAGGTTCAAAATTTGCAACAAAAGCAGAATGCATGCATAAAAGAGTTTGAGATGAATTAGAACGTGTCACCCTTTCATGAAGACTTCCAATAATTTGTTCAGGAGGATGGTTCTTCAAAACAGTAAGGGGAGGTCCAGTTGTTTCAGTCGTCGTGGGAGGTGTAGGAGAATCTGAAGTAGTAGTCACATCAATTTGTTCAGAAACAACTTCCCGTTCTGTAGGTATGAGCTCATCATCATCATTATCTTCATCATTTTCTTCGAATCTTTTATCCAAAAAGATTGGCTCTAAATCTTCTCGTGAACCTGAAATGTCGGGTCTAGCTCCAGGGCTAGCCTCATCAAAAGTAACATCGCATGTCTCCAACAATTTGTTAGTCGATAAATCAAGTACACGATATCCACGAGAGTGCAACGAATAGCCAAGGAAAATACCATCTGTACTACGAGCTTCGAATTTATCAATATTTTCATGTTTAATAATAATGAATTTGCAACCAAACACTCGTAAGTGAGAAGCAGATGGTTTACGATCAAATCTCGATTCATAAGATGTTTTACCAAGTAAAGCTCGAGATAGACCCTATTTGATATATAGCAAGCGTAAGAAATTGCCTCGGCCCAAAATTTTCTTGAAGTGTTGTATTCATCTAGCATAGTTCTAGCCATTTGAATCAAAGTTCTATTTTTCCTTTCTACAACACCATTCGTGAGGGAGAATATGGCGAAGAAAATTGATGTTCAATCCCATTAGTTTCACAAAAAGATTTAAACAAGGCATTTTTGAATTCTGTACCATTATCTGTTCTTATGGCTTTCAATGAGTTAGGCAATTCATTTATCAATCTCTTAATGAAGACATGAAAGAGACCAAAAATCTCATCTTTTGAAGACAGAAAATGCACCCAAGAGTATCTCGAATAATCATCAACTATTACTAGAAAGTACCACTTACCTCCTACCGATTGTACTCGAGATGGTCCTCTCAGTATCCATGTGAAGAAGTTGACCGGGGCCAGTGGTCATTACAGTAGAGATAGGAGCATGAGGCGCTCCAACCATCTTACCATGTCGACAGGAAGCACAAACAATATTTTTGCAAGATTTTAATTTCGGCAAGCCACGAATTAAGTCTAGACCACTCAATCTCGACAACAGATCAAATCCCATGTGGCCTAATCGACGATGCCAAAAATTGAGATTTCTAGATTCTGAAGCAACAAAACAATGTGAACTTGAAGCATTACTAAAATTTGCTATGAAAATTTTTCCAAGTCTAGATATCTCAAGAATCAAGTTTCCAGAAGCATCGAGTACTCTACATGCATTAGGTTTAAAGCTCACTTCAAAGTTTTCATCCAACAATTGTGATACTGACAGAAGGTTGAATTTCAGTTTAGACACCAGAGAGACATTCTTCAAAGTAAAGTGTTCATTTACCTTCACTGTACCTTTTGCAGTGACGCGTCCAGTAGTAGCATCTCCAAAAGTGATCGTCTCGTTCCCAGATGCTTTTGTTAGGGAGGAGAACCAACTTGTGTTGCCCGTCATGTGTTGGCAGCATCCTGAATCAACACCCCAGATGTTCTCCTTCCCTTCTCGTACCACCTACATGTTATGAACAGAAGATGCCGAGGATTGATCTTGGGGTTAAAAAAACATGCTTTAGGTATCCAGCACTGAATCACTCGACGAGCAGGTGATCGCATAAAAACTTGTGAGAGTAATGTATTTTTGTTTGCTTTCACAGAGCCTGTCACAATATTGCTTTTATGACCATGTCTATGTACATACAAAGAAGTGGAAGGTGTTTTCTTTTTGTAACCTAAACCTGCTCTTCTATTGTCATAGATTGTAAAGGCCCTATTAGATGGTTTATGACGGTATGACTTGGGCTTTTCAAAATTTTTAATTTCTCCAGTCATTTTAGAATTTTTAATTCTCTTTCCCTTGTCGATTTTAGCTTTCCTGTAGCAGAAGTTTTCTAGATGACCATCTTTGTGACAAAAAGTGCATTTGTACCTGAGTTTTGAAGTACTTGCTCCTTCACTTTGAGTGGGTTGAGTTTTTCCAGAAAAATCAATAGATCCAGCAGATTTGAATTTTGTTTCACTTGGTTTAGGAGGGAGGATTTCAATTTTACGGTACCAATTGTTTTCACAATTACAGAGGGTTGTTTTTCAAGTGTTCAAAGTGATCAAAGCCTATCCTAATTGTTTTTAACACTTATTTTTGATTTATCAAGAATCGATTCAAGTTTTTCTTTCCTCCAAAGAAATTTTTCCAAAGTTGATTTTAAATATTCATTTTCTCTAAGTACAACAGGGCAATTTTGACATGGATCAACTTGACATTTTTTAGCCTTTTCTTTTGAGATGACAGTAGAGTGAGTAAAGATGATGTGTCCAAAGAAACAAGTTGCTCGTATTTTCCTTAAATTCTCTCTAGTGACAAACAATTCTCGCAACACATAAAAATGCATTATTGAACCAAAAGCTAAAGTTTGCTTGAACTTATCAACTTCACTTTTTAGCAAATTTAGCTCTTTTATTTTGCAAGAATGAGCAGCTCTAAGTGATTGCAATTCTAATGAGAACCCCTCACAATTATCACATGCATCATTGTTAGAAATAGAATTTCTAAGTTTTTCATTTTCAGTTTTCAGCATGGACAAATCATTCTCTAAATTTTTATTTTTGATTGAAGATTTTCTTAAAGATTTTCTCAATATGACTAAAACTTCACAAAGCTCATTATATGAAGGCATTACCTCATCACGATCATTTGGAAGTCTTTGTCGTTGTTACTAGAATCACTAGTGTTCCCTTTTGCCATGAAGCACTGATCCGGTGAAATCTTTCTCGTTAAACCGTTTGCTTTGCTTCCTTCTCATCGTCAGTTGAATCATCAATGTCGCTTAAGTCTAAGCGACCAATTGCGATGAAGACTTTGTTGAGCATTTTCTTCGTCCGTTGCTTATTTTTGTCCTTGCTCTCTTTTGGCGGAAGGTTTTGGAGGAGTTGCTTTGATCCTTCTCGTCTCTAACTTTGTTCTTGAAGCGATTAGCACGGACGTGTCCTGCCTTGCCGCTTGATTGTAGCGATGGATGGAGGCTCCTCTTCTCTCCCTTGATCTCATGTAAGCTGCATTGACACGCTTGGAAAGAAGAGCAAGTGTATCTTCCGGTATTTGATCTAGTTGTTCATCACTAAGAGCACTCAAGGCGATAATGGAATATGATGATGAAGCACTAGTAGCATTATCACATGAAGAAGAATTTGCATTAAGAGCCAAAGAGTTATCCTTTGGATGTTACGGAAACAATATCTATCTCAAAAGTTTTGAGACTAGAATATAATTTATCCAATGTCATTTCACTCATCTTGTGAGCCTCCTAAATGCGATTACTTTCATTTGCCGATTTTAAGATCAAGAGATGATAAGAAATGTCTAGCATTTTCAGAGTCGGTGTATTGTACATCAACAGCTCTAAGATTGTTTAAGATTCTATTAAAACGAGCAAAACAATCATCTAATGATTCTCGAGTTCATTTCAAATCTAGTGTATTCCTTTTAAATTGATCTTGCCTAGCCTCTTTGACAGAGTCAGTGCCTTCATGATAATCTTGAAGAGATTTCCAAATTTCATGAGCAGTGAGTAAATGACAGACTCTATCGAATTCTTTTCTAGCAAGTCCTTGAAGCAATATGTTTCTAGCTCTATTATTACTTTCAACATCTTTTTCAAACTCGATTTTATCAATATCATCATTAGAAGGAAGCTTGTATGAAATCTTTACCTTGCGCCAAATCGCGTTACCTTGAGCTTGAAGATATGCAGTCATTCGGATCCGCTGATGGGAAAGTCTGTGCCATCGAAGATTGGCGGCTTGTTTGAATATTTCTCTGTTGCCATATCTTACCGTTTACTAATCACCTGTTAAGATGGATTAGTAGAACCTGGCTCTGATACCACTTGTAGGACCGAGTAGGCAACTAGAGGGGGGGGTGAATAGATGCCGAATAAAATTCAACTATTTCTTTCAGAAAATTTAAAGACCCCTAAATAGCGGAAGAAATATTTAATATCGTAGAGATTAAAACCCTAGATTAATTAGCGAGACAAATCGAACAAAAATCAAAACTAGTTCTATCAAAACTCTAACAAACCTTCTAATCAAGAATCATAGCAAAAGAGTATGTAAAGAATTGCATAACCTTTTCTTTATTCCAAAGCCACTCCTTCCGGGAGGACACCAAAATCTCTAATCTCACAAGATTAGAAAAACCACCAAAATCTCTAATCTCACAAGATTAGAAAAACCACCAAAATCTCTAATCTCACAAGATTAGAAAACCTTAAACAAACTAAAGAAAACACAAAATCTCTTCTTTGTTGTAGGCACCTCTTGCTTCTTGCCCTTTGCCTTGAATTGAATGAGTTCTAAACCCCTAGAACCCTCTATTTAAAGGAATCCACAGCCACCGCTTCCATCTTGTATTCGAATCAAACAATCAGTATTCATGTAAAAACCGGACAGCAACCATCCAGCCGAAAACCTCTCGGATAACGTATCGGACAGCTTGCTCCGGACATCTCTCGGACAACCTGCGAATCGGCTGGCTCTGCCGTGTCCTTGACCGACTCCCGTAGACCTGCATACACACGACACAAGTTTGCATGCACACACACATGCAGCATGCACCCATACGGCTCGACTGCCGCTAAGCTGCAACGATCTCAACCACACGTGCACTGTTCTCTAGTCCAAACATCTCGCATGACATCCTTGACCTTCACGACCTCAGTTCCTCCCTGAACCTAGTCTCGGTCCCGTCATCGACCATGTTCGACCTCAAGCAACACCTGCACATGAATCAAAAACACAAAACAATTCCGAGTACAAGTCCACGACCTGACTCACATCAATCCATGCAAATACTCACTCGAGTATTGCATAAAGTCCACTTCAAAACAAGTATCATGAAATTATCACAAATTTTAAAATCTCAAAATCAAATTCAAATTTCAATCTCAAAATCGCTCAAAACCCTGATTGAGCAAATCCTATTTACGACGGACAACAAAACCAGTCCGGCGCAAATGCCAAGTGAAACCCTAGAAAACAGTTCACGACGGACCAACAAAGTCTGTCCGTTGTACAAGGAAAATTCTTGGTTCCAAAAGAAAAAACATTCCGGCGAAAACATGTTTACGACGGACAACCAAAATCGGTCCGTCGTACATGCAAAAGTCTCGGTTCAAAAACGCTTTCAAATTCATGTTCACGACGGACAAAAAATCTTGTCCGGCGCAAATGTGCCACACTCGGTTTCAAAAACAACATGATCCGAACGAGACCTTAAAGCAAACACATTCACGACAGACAGAAAGAAAACTTGTCCGGTGTGGATGTGGAACTTACTGGTTTCTTGGAAAGAAAGAGTTTGGCTCAATGAGTTCACTTAAAACATGTGTATGACAGACCAAAGAGTTTGGTCTGTCATACATGGGAAAAATGAGTTCGCCAATTCAAATCTTTTTCGGATAACCAACCTGATTTCTGCTCTTTTCAAATCTTTAAACCAAATTCAAATCTTTTCGAATATTCAAATACTCATCATCAAAAACACATGGATCAAAAACAATGATCCTTCAAGAACAACTCGACAACTATGTGTATCCTGAGTTTGCATGGATGAGTACCATGAATCATGTGAGGGATTTTTTTTAACTCACAATCCTGGTTGTCAAGTATCCAAATCAAGGGTGAATCAATTCAACTACTTCTTTTCTAAAAGAGATCAAGCCAAATCACAAAAGCTTATTTTAGAAAAGCAAAAGTAGAAATTTCAGGAATTGTCCTCAATTGGAGCAAGTGGATGGTGGACTTCTGTTTCTCAAAATTTTTTGGGAATTTTTCACCCTGTGAGCAAGGGAGTCATGAAGCACTCCACCAAAAATAACCGCCAAAAGCCTTGCAGAAAAAGCATGACAAATCACGCACTACAGACTGTCAGGAACTTCGATGAGGAAATTTGGGGCTCGGTTTTCACCTCATAGCTCCCAAATGGTGCAAGCAATAGACTCCAAATTTTTTTCCACAGATGGATATATGAGTCACGCACATTCTCGAACAAGAATCAATTAAAAAGGATTTTTTCAGATTTTTCTAAAAATCAAAGACTGACTGCTGCGCGAAGAACAAGTTTTGGACAGATTTGCGATCTTGATAGAAACTTGATAAAATAAATTCTTGCGGCATACAAACTTTAGCAAATGAACTCGATCTTGAGCGAAGATCCAAATAGAGTATAGAAGGAGGTGAATGAGAATCGCTCAAGTCAAAAACAAAATCCAGCAATCATAAATGTAAGTGCGGGAATGTAATTGCTGAATTTAATACATGAAAGTAAATGCCGAAAGTAAAGACATAATGTAAATTGCAAGAATTAAATTGCGAGAGAATAAATTTGGCTCTTGGAACTTCTATTTCATTCAGAGATGTGTGATTACAAAGACTCACTTCATGTGGGAAAATCTCAAAGGAGCAACACAACAACTCAAAGAATGAATGGGCATGGAGGCCTCCCTCCACCCCTCTATTTATACTATTCTTGGGCCACCTACCACCCTTGGATGAGTCCCAAACCCTAGGGCACTCCACCAAGGGCTAGGATTAACCCACTCACTCCACCATGCAAGGGACACCAAAAACCCTACACACTTAATGGGTTTTCTTGCACGATTTTCAAAGCATACTACTAGACCCGTTATCCTATCAACTAGACCGCGATCCAACGGCCCTCATTGATCCTCACGGAATCTAGCTAGTATCATCCCCTTTCCTTATCTTCTTTGACTTGCCCGAACTCCGTCTCCGATCATCTTCTGGCGATCTCCAACCGTCTGGACCTCCGACGCACCTCGCCTAGTCCCGGTCATCATCCGCCTCACCATGATCTAGCACCGTCGTCCTGCAAACATCAAAGACAAGGAAAACCATTTTGCACATTCCAAAATATAATCTTACATTTTTCTTCCTGCATGTTAGTCCATATTATCATTAATTCAAACATGCAAATGCCAAGTCAAATCAAACTCAAACCTGAGCACACCGTGCTCAAATAAAGTCTAATACTCATCACAAATATGGATGGACCTCCACATGGTCCTTCAATCTCCCCCTTGATGAGTATATTGACAAACCACACAAAAGGCATAAATTTGAGTTTGAAGACAAAGGAAGAAAAGCAACTTGATTGCAAAATCATAATTGGTCCAATTGAAAGAGAAAGAAGGATCATGACCAAATAGATGAATAGATTTTCGGAGCTTAACACAAGAAAGAACAATTTTTCGACAAGAGCTCCAAAAACTAAGAAATCTCTCAAAAAAAAGCTCAAAATTACTCATGATCCAAATGCAAGGACAATTGTTCAACAAAATCATGAGAAAGCATTTTTTAATTTTCTTCCCTCTAAGATGCATTTTCTACGTTTTCTCCCCCTTTTGGCAATATAGGCATCAAAAGAACAATTTTTGGATGAAATGCAACCTAGAAGAGCTTTGAGGATTATGCAAGTGACCACTTAGACAAAGTATGACACCAAGCTACTCAAGTTCAGATTATGTCATCCTAAGTCATATCCAATGGCATGTTTCAATTTTTGCTAACTAGCTCAAAAGAAGTTATATTACTTTGGCATGATTTCAATAATAGCAACACTTAGCATAACTTCAAGACTAGAAGCAAAGCCAACCAAACGAGCAAATGGATATACTAGAGTTCAACCTAGTCAACACTTTAGGAAACTACAAGTCCATAAGAGAAGCCTCATGCTCAATCATCTCTTTAAATGCAAATTTTTAGATTAAAGCTCATAAAGCGATATGAGAGAGTTAGGCTTAGTGAAGCACATCCTTGACTAGGAGCCATCTGTGACACCACGGAGTGTCGTAACCTTATATAATGTGAATGTTGAGATCAAAAACTTTATAAAATGTGAAATTGGAGGTTGAAACCATAAGGTATGAAGTTTAATAGCGTTTCCGGGCCGATTTCGGGAGTTTGGGCCTTTCCGGGGAAGTTTGGGTCGAAGGAAAAGGGTTGTGGGATTTAGTGAGAGGGTGTTTGGGACCATGTGGGTGAGGGAGGCCAGCATAGGCTGCTTGGGTGCCTCCCCCTGCCCTAGGTTGCGCCCCACCCCTGCCCTAGCCACCTCCCCACTCCCTCCTCTCCCCAAACCAGCCGCCACCCCTCCCTTGCTCTTGCCGTGCGCCCCAATTGCCCCCCCCATTGCTCCCCCACGTCTCCACCACCTATCCACCTCGCTTGCTGCCCCTACGGGAGATCCCCACCTCAACACCTCGAAGATCCATCCATTGGAGCGCTCCGCGACGAGGAGATCCGGTGGATTTGGAGCGTGGAAGGAGATCGTGCGAACCGGGAGGAGATCTATTGGGTTCTCGTGCGTCGGGCGAAGGTATGGCCATGGGACTCCTTGGGGTTGGTCTAGATACTGTTCTTAGGGTCATTATCATGATTTTAGATCAATTGGTGGTGCTGGAATTTAGTAGATTGGATTAGATCTAGATGTTGCCACGTTTCTGTTTTGGGACAGCATGAGCAGTCGACTTAGGGTTCAGTTTTTCACCAAATTAGACTTGGAATTTGGTCGTACGGAAGTTGAAGAATTTGTAGATAATTTCATTATCTTTCAGTGGATATAAAGAATGTTAAATTCCGATTAGCCGTTTGAAAGTTATGGCTGTTTTACCGAGCGTGTTAAAATCTGTGATGCGATTAGAACAGATCATGGTAATCTGTAGATTAAACAACTTTAGTGTCCGAATCAGTCTTTCCCTATAACTAGAAAATGTTGAGAAATTTCCTAAGCTACGTGAGGATGTACTCGTTTAATTGATTTGGAGTTTTAGAACTCAAGTTATGGCCGTTGGAAGTCTGCTATCCCAGCGGGACAGAGCCTCTGTTTTTGGGTTTTGCAAGTAAAGTGCGAATTCAGGTTATATGAATGTTGTGTAATGTTTTGTGGGCATGTTTGTGACTGTGTGATGCCTATGTGCAGGTGGTGTGACCCCGGGAGTGCCCACTACTTCTCATCAATCCGTCGCCGGAGGTTAAGGCAAGTGTATTGTAATGGATAGCGATTGTGGGTTGTTTGATTGATTGAGATTGAAGTTTGAATATATGATATGTTCACATGCCATGCTTTAATGTTTGCCATTGATAGGATGAGTATGTTTAGTATGTGATGATGCCATGTGTTAATGTACAAGTTATCCATGATGATGCCATGTGTTAATGTACAAGTTATCCATGATGATGCCCTGTGTTAATGTACAAGTTAAATATGATGTTGGCATAAATGCATACATGGCATGTTACATGGCTCGGGCGGTGAGAAAGTCATAACTAGTCCGGGGAAGGTCGGTGAGAAAGATATGACTAATCCGGAAAGCCAATGAGTAAGTCCTACATCGTGATTCTATCCACCGCGGTGTGGGGAAGCGAGGAGTAGGCACCCTCCATCTTTGGGATGGAAGGGGGGAGAGGGTGCACACCGACGGGTGTGTACTCAACCATACCGGTATGAGTTTCCAGGAGATATGTGCATCGCATTGCATTGCATTATATGAGGTTGTTATATGAGGATGATTTATGATGATGTCAATGATATGCTTACATTATGATTACGTGTTTGATGTTGTATGTGAAAAGTGGTGATGAAGGTATTGGAATGTGTTTTCTTGTTCCATTGCAATATACTTGCTGAGTGATGAACTCACGTTTGTGCTTATGTTGTTTTTTCTTAGGTACCATGAAACCGGCATGCGGGAAAAAGGGTTTAGCTACAGATCTACACGTAGCTCCACACAAATTTGACAGTGTTATCATTTGGAGTCATGATAATGAAAGTATTGCCATGAAACTTGGAGAATTGCTTAACTGTGTGCTCGGTCTTGCTATTTGATTCGTTTAGCTCATGAAGTGGTCGAATGATTTATCCAGGACTTATATTGTTGCTATGTCACATGTTTTTGCTGTTTTAGATGCTTTCCATTATGATATAACTTGTGATACTTTGTTGTTGCTCCGAATCATGGAAAAACAAAGGAGATGCTGCCGAAATTTTCGGTATTAGTATTGTTCCTTTGCAGTAATTTAGTTGTAATTATGGTATTTAGAGGTTGTTTAGTCTATGTTTGGTAGCATTCGGGCATAGTAAATGCCGGGGTGTTACAGTTGGTATCAGAGCGGGCTGTAGGTCCTTGAAAGGTGTATTTTTAGTGTCATGCTATAGGGTACAACTAAAAAAAATGTGATATGGAATAACTTAGAAACATGGCTTAGGACTTAACTAAAATTTTGTCATAGGATAGCAACATTAAAACTTGCAAAAGTGGTATAACTAATCTAAAATTTGACACACAATGGATGCACAGTAGGAAAGGGTATGGGTATCATTTCTTTTGTAACACCCCGGAAAAGCTATTAACCTCCATATCCTATAGTTTTAACCTTAATTCCACATCTCATAATGTTATTAACCTTATCATGCACGTTAAATAAGGTTACGACACTCCGTGGTGTCACAACGCTTCAAAAGGCCAAAAAATGCGAGTAAACCTCAAGCCGAAAGGTTTTATTCTCTAATTTCACCTTCTATAACGTCACACCAAACCGTAGTGTCACATTCTTCTCCCCTTCAACAGGATTCGACCTCGAATCCGAAGGACGCCAAAAGCAACAACAAAGTCCCCGAGGGACAAAAGATTTCCTTACAACATAAAACATTCACACAAAGACTCAAACCGGAACAAATGACAAACGAGTTCTCAAAACCAACCCTTGGCGAGGAAATGTTGATTTAGCTCAACAAAGTGCAACCTCACACGGTTCCTCCTTCACCCCAATTGCCAAAAAGACCACGAAAGAACACGGTCTCACACTCCTCATTCGATACATTCCTTGGCACTAAAGTGCCTGATCCCTTTAGCAATGCTACTTTCCAGAAGAACACGGCTTCAACCTGCTAGAACCCTCTTCAGCTCCCACGCACAAAAGTGTTTTTCACACATCAACCTCTCTACTATGGTTCGCCATAATCAAGACGACGCAAGCGAAGAGAGACACTACACTCCAAGACAACCCACTGTTTGAACAACGGGGTTTAAAACCATGCAAAAGATTCGTCTTTTACAAAAGACCAATACCCACCGCTAACATCAAAAGGGAAAGCTTTCTTTAAAACTAAAGTTCTTAAAACACGAAAGAACAAGAATAACCGAACAAAATGCTACGGTTGACTCCACTCGCTCATAGATCAGCGACAAAAGATCCAATACACTTTGAAAAGGAAAAGCAATTACTAGCAACCACCAAGTGGTCCACTAGTACTTAATCAACCCTATCGAGGAACACATCAACAAAGACAATTCTCCAAGAAGGTTTGAATTGAGTCAAACTCAACCTTCCTTTACTCCTCACCTTTAAACCATTTACGATCCACTACTAACAACACCTAATGCTTAGGTCGATAACAACCCATACTGGATTTCTCATCCAAGCGGGTCTCGCCCTCAAGCTTTCCACCCAAGGACTAAAACAAGGACACAACGATTGGATAAACTCAACCACAAACCATGAACCCAATTGGTCCCCATGCTTAACCTTGAATCCAATGCACTACAATCACTTTGGAAAAGATTCGACAACAACCAAAGAGCATTCAGTTTAACTTTCTAAACCAAGATGCAAAGGAAACTCAAATCCCCTTCATCACAACCAACATACCAGAAATTCTTTATTCTTTCTTTTCATACTAGAAAGAAATGGACATCTCGATTCATAACATGAATGCAAACTTTTCAAGAGCACTCCGGATTAGTCATGTATCCATATATGACTTTCTCACCGACCTGGCTCAACGACTCCTTCATCATTAAACATCGATAAACGTTGACATGTTTTCCTTTCCACCATTCATTCATCATGGAACAGCCAAGATCGATTAGTCATTCACCAAACGACTTATTAGGTATCAAAGAATTGAAACACCATTAACATCGAAGGTTGCAGAAATTCATATAGACCATGACTGCAAACCGTTAGCAGGAAAAGACCACGTCATAACAGAACCCTCCATTACTTCAAAGCTAAACTTGCAAAACCTCGCATTTTAACCAAAATCAGCATTTTGGAAAAGAACATCGACTCCAAAGTCAAGCATCTGCACACACAACCGCCACAAACTTTCTCAAAGAGAAAGGGAAACTCATAGCACAAACTAAACAAGTTAGCCAAAACCAAATATTTGCACCAATTTCTACAATTTTTAGGGAAACTCAAACACAAAGATAAGGAACACCTTGACCGAAAACCCTTCAACCAAAATGGCATGCAACCAACCTAGTCCTAATTCTTTTAATCACTAGCTCTGCATAAAAAGAACCATCTCTATAACTCCACTACGCTTTCCATTAAAAGACTTCAATAATTACTATCTACTTCTGAGAAGCCCCAACACAAATAAATCGAAACTTCACAACAAATTCTTCCTCTAGTTACCAATCCCAACACTTTTAATTAGGGTTTAAGGAGCTTATCGAAAAAGGCTCCCAACCAAAACTATATTGACATGACCCTCACGGGTCACCGAATCATAATACATCTTATTCCAAGTTGGAAACATAGTATTTCAATAAATCTTTCAGCAAGATCAGCATATAAATTTCATGCCACCTATATATTCACGTCTCGACAACCGAACCTTATTCAGTTAAACAACGACTTCAACATGTAAATATTATCTCTACAAGACAAAGTTCATAACTAGGATTCCAAGGCATACATTCATTAAGGATGAAATTGTACATCATGTTAATTATCCAAAGCTCACTCCATCGCAACATGTTAAAATTTTCCTTTATTTTAACCATGGTTTTCCAACGAATAATCTAAACAGTTACCACAACTACTTAGTCATCAATAACAACAAGTGGGCATAATCATCAACCAACTACATTACTTTTAGCTACCATATACATAGGTGATAACAAAATTACCACCACACAAGATACTCCCACTATTTAAAATAGACTGAATACTAGCATTAACACTACCATTAACAACATCATTAGCAATAAGTCTTATGTCTTCTCCTATTGATATCAATACTAGCATTGTAGCGACACAACTGCATACTTCCAAAGATACTAGTAGTTTGCAACAACATAAATAGCAACTCTAATCAACATCCAAATTAAAGTCACTAGTCAACACGATTAAATTTCTCTATTAATCCATTAGATTAGAACATCTTTAACAACCAGCAAAGTTTCTTTTACAATAACAGCAGTCTACATCATCTTAATGTTTTAACTATGCATCAAAGTTTAAACTTTTAACATTAACAAGGATCATAAGCACTTTTAAAGCAAGGCAACAGATTCTAAACATGTACATGCTAAACATCAATTCTTACTAGGGACAAACGATTTCAGTCAAAAGACTACTTTGTTTACAGCATTTTAGTTTTAAAACTCATCCCAAATTCATAAGGAAAATTTGACTCTCAAAATTGCGATGAGACAAACCCAAACTTGGTCATGCAAAGGAATTCTCCAAAACACTTTTTAAATCTCAAAGACTCCTACTGGAGGGAACCAATCGATCAAATATACCTTTGCAAATAAACCCTAACTCCAAACTTTCACAAAATAGGAAGGGTTCTTCAAAGATGATTTTCTTAAACCAAAGAAAATAACGAATCAAACACCACTTACTTCTACAAAGACACGTAACTTCAGCCACGACGGCCAGTGCCGGCATAACTCATAATAACTCCGTTAACCTCGGAGAAAGACAAACACAGGGATAAATTTGAATGCTTCTTCCCCATAAAGCCATCAACAAAATAATCATTAAAACTGGAAAGGCGCCCAAAAGAAGCGCAACACTAGACTCCACTTCTTCGTCTTCAACCAAGGAAGACAAAACCACACACCGCATACGGAACGATCTGCGAAAACCCAATATTTTTCATTTGATTCAAATCAACTAAAGCCAAGAAAAGCAACGAAAATCGACCGTCAGAACGGCAAAGAACATACGAAGGAATCCACCACCAAACTCTTCTATTTGACTCCAGTCAACTACCCGATCTACAACAGAGAGGGTAAGCACTCTTCTCCTACAGGGGTTAATAGTTCTTCGGTGATGGCGCTAACCGGCCACACCGTCAAACCTCGCCCTTACTATGAACAAAAAAAGAGGTGACCGAAACCCTTCGGTACCACAATTCCACTCTATCACAACAACAAGAGCAATTCAGTCATTTATCTCATAGACATAGCAACATGCTTTATCAAAGGAAGCATTCAACATCATAGCTTAAATACAACATTTAAGCATAAAGAAACGATACCCATACCATTTCCTACGGTGCATCCATTGTGTGTCAAATTTTAGATTAGTTATACCACTTTTGCAAGTTTTAATGTTGCTATCCTATAACAAAATTTTAGTTAAGACCTAAGCCATGTTTCTAAGTTATTCCACATCATATTTTAGTTTTTCCCTATAGCATGACACTAAAAATTCACATTCCAAGGACCTATAGCCCGCTCTGATACCAACTGTAACACCCCGGAAAAGCTATTAACCTCCATATCCTATAGTTTTAACCTTAATTCCACATCTCATAATGTTATTAACCTTATCATGCACGTTAAATAAGGTTACGACACTCCGTGGTGTCACAACGCTTCAAAAGGCCAAAAAACGCGAGTAAACCTCAAGCCGAAAGGTTTTATTCTCTAATTTCACCTTCTATAACGTCACACCAAACCGTAGTGTCACCTCTTTACTCTTAAATGTTGTATTTAAGCTATGATGTTGAATGCTTCAATTGATAATGCATGTTGCTATGTCTATGAGATAAATGATTGAATTGTTTTTGTTGTTGTGATAAAGTGGGGTTTTGGTGCCAAAGGGTTTCGGCCACCTCTCTTATTTCATAGTAAGGGTGAGGTTTGACAGTGTGGCCGGTTAGCGCCATCACCGAAGAACTATTAACCCCTGTAGGAGAAGAGTGCTTATCGTTTCTATCGTAGATCAGGTAGTTGACTGGAGTCAAATAAAAGAGTTGATGGTGGTTTCCATCGGATGCTTTTTCACCGTTCCGACGGTCGGTTTTGGATGGTTTTCTTTGTTTTAAGTTGATTGAAATCAAAAGAAAAGTGTTTGGTCGTGGATTTTCGCGGATTGATCCACAGGCGGTTTGTGGTTTTGTCTTCCTTAGGTGAAGACGAAGAAGAGGAGTCTAGTGTTGTGCTTCTTTTGGGCGCCTTTCCAGTTTTGATGCTTAGTTTGTTGATTGCTTTATGGGGAAGAAGCATTCAATTTATTCCTGTGTTTGTCTTTCTCCAAGGTTAAAGGAGTTATTGCAGAGTTATGCCAGACCTGGCTGTCAGGGCTGAAGTTCTATGGCTTTGCAGGAGTAAGTGGTGTTTTATTTCGTCATTTTTCTGGGTTGAGAAATCATCTTTGAAAACCCTTCTTGTTTCATGAAAGTTTGGGGTTTGGTGTTAAGGTTTTATTTGAAAAGGATTACTAAATCGCTTGGTTCCCTTTTAAGAAAATTGTCTTTCAACCATTTTCCTCTATGGGAGTCTTTGAGATTGAAAAGTGTTTTGGAGAATTCCTTTGCATGACCGAGTTTGGGTTTGTCTCATTGCAATTTCAAGAGTCAAGTTTCCTTATGAATTTGGGATGAGTTTTAAAACTAAAATGCTGCAAACAAAGTAAGTAGTCTTTTGACTGAAATCGTTTTCCCTAGTAAGAATTGTTGTTTAGCATGTTATGTAGCATGTACCAATGTGGTTTATGGGATGATGTATTGTTAAGTTAAATTGTGAGTGGAGTCAATTCAATGTGATTAATATCTCTAGCTTGAGAATAAATAGACTACTAGTGTTGTAGATTTCTCTGTAGCGAGAATGATTGAATGTGTTAATGTACATGCTTAGAATCTATTGCTTTGTTATAAAAGTGCTTATGACCCCCGATTATGTTTAAAGTTTTAAACCCTGATGCATAGTTAAAACATTAAGATGTTGTAGACGGCTGTTATTGTTAAAGAAACTTTGCTGGTTGTTTAAAGATGTTCTAATCTAATGGAATAATAGAGAAATTTAATTGTGTTGCATAGTGACTTTAATTTGGAAGTTGATTAGAGTTGCTATTTATGTTGTTGCAAACTACTAGTATATTTGGAAGTATGCAGTTGTGTCTCTACAATGTTAGTATTGATATCAATTGAGAAGACATAAGAATTATTGATAATGATGTTGTTAAGGGCATTGTTAATGCTAGTATTCAATCTATTTTAATAGTTGGAGTATGTGGTGTAGTGACAATTTTGTTGTAACCTATGTATAGGGTAGCTAAAAGCAATGTTGTTGATTGATGATTATGCAAAGAATTGATATGGATGCCTTGGTAGTGTTGTTAGTTGCTGGAAACCATTGATCCAATAGAAGAAAAATGTAAAACGGTGGTATTATTGTCGAGTGCATGTTGTCATGGGATGAACAATGGATAATAATCATGATGTAGAATTTTATCCCTAATGAATGCATGTCTTAAAGTCAAATTTATGAACTTTGTCTTATGGAGATAATATCTACTTGTCGAAATCATTTTATTGATTGAACAAGTTTTAATTGTTAAGATGTTGAAGTATGGATGATATAAAATTGATAGGTTGACCATGCTCAAGTAGCTGTTGAAGTACTATGTTGGAAATATAAAATACGTTGTTATATGATTTGGTGATTCGTGGGGATCATGTCAATGTAGTCTTGGTTGGGTGCTTTTATGATAAGCATCTTAAAACCTTAATTAAAAGTGTTGGGAATGGTAACTAGAGAAAGAAAATCGTTATGTAAATTTTGTTAAATCCGGTTGGACTCTCTTGATGAGTAAATAGTGATTATTGAATGCTTAAATGGTAAGTGTAGTGGAATATAAGTTTTGGTGGGATTCATGCTGAGCTGGTGTTTAAAACCTTTTGAACTGGTGTGGTTGTTTGCCATTTTGGTTGAATGCCTTCGGTCAAGGTATTCCTTGTGTGGTGTTTCCGAGTTTCCCTAAAACCCGTAGCTATTGTTGCCAATCTTTGGTTTTGGCTATTTTTGTTTAATTTGTGATATGAGTATGGATTTACACCCAAAAGTTTTTGAGTGGATCGCGCTCCATCGCGTTCACCCTGAATTATCTTTGGAATAAATTTTAACGGAAGCAGATGGACATAGTGGGTTGTGTTGGAAACTCTTGAGATTTAATTTGCAACTCTTTTTTACTGGAGTTGGATTTATTTGCATAATGTGTGTGATGATTGCGAGTGCTTCAAAAAGGTGGATTTTATGAATGTTTTATAAAGTGATTTTGTTAGTGAGGTGTTCCCTTTTGGAAATGAGTTTCCCTTTCCTTGAGAAAAGTTGTGACAGTTGTGGGAGCAGATCCTCGACCTGAAATTTTGACGTTATCTTCCAAAATGTTGAATTTGGATGAAATGCAATGTTTTGCAAGTTCAGTTTTCCATTGATGTGGGTTCTTTTACGACGTGGTGTTTTGCTGTTATCGGTGTTGCCGTCATAGTTATAAGATTTAGCGCAACCGTCAATGTTATATGTGTTTCAAACCTGTGATACCGAGGAAGTAGTCGGTTGGTGAATGATTATTCGATATTGTTGTTACATGATGAATGAATGGTGAAAAGGAAAATGAGAGATTGTTTATGTATATTTAATCATAAAGGAGTCGATGAGCCAGGTCGGTGAGAAAGTCATATATGGATATATGACTAATCCGGAGTGCTCTTGAAAAGGTTGCATTCATGTCATGAATCGAGATGTCTATTTCTTTCTAGTATTAAAAGAAAGAAAAATTAACATAAGGTATTTTTGGCTATGGTGTAAGAGGTTTGAGTTTTCGTTGTGATTTGGCTTAGGAAAATAAAATGTGTGCTCTTTGGATGTTGCCGAATTCTTTCCAAAGTGGTTTTTAGCACTTTGGGGTTTGAGTTGTTGTAGGTGGTCCAATTGGGTTCATGATTATGGTTGAGCTCACTCAATGATTGTACTCTTTATCGTGGTCCTTTAAGTGGAATGTTGTGTATGACTCAATGCAAACCTTCTTGGAGAATTGTGTTGTCGAGGTGTTCCTCGGTAGGGTTGATTAAATTATTAGTGGACCACTTTGTGGTTGCTAGTAATCGCTTTTCCTTTTGATGTGTATTGGATCTTTTTGTCGTTGGGCAATGAGCGAATTGTGTCGACCGCAGAGGAACGTTAGGTCATTTCTGTTGCGTGAGTCTTAAGGATCCTGGATGTAAAGTAGGTTGTTCCTTCTGGTGGTAATCTTAGAGCGTTGTCTCTCCTGTTTCTCGTCGTCTTGATTACAAGGAACCACAGAAGGGAGGTTGGCGCCGTGTTCTTCTGGAGAGTAGCATTAGTTAAAGGGATCGGGCACTTCAGTGCCGAGGAATGCATGGAATGAGGAGTGTGTGATCGTATTTTTTTCATGGTCTGTTTGGGATTTTGTCCTATCGCTTGGGTCATGCCGAGGCCTTGTTTGGATGCTTTGTACTTCAATGTTGAGTAAAGTTCTCGCAAGTTTTGATTACGAGTTATCATTAGAGCCGTTGGTCTTAGAACCCAGGCGTCCTGTCATCGAGTCTCGATCAGTGTAAATTCCAGTGGTTTTATTTAGGGAAGCGACCTGGGAGTTGAAGTCTCGCGGGGGCGAGCTTTACCCAAAGCTCTTTTCTTCAGGTTTGAAGAGCGAAGATTAGATCTCTGTGTGTTGTTGGTTTGGCGTAGTGGCATGTCTTGGATTCGAGGTCGAATCCTGTTGAAGGGGGGGAGAATGTGACACCACGGAGTGTCGTAACCTTATATAATGTGAATGTTGAGGTCAAAAACTTTATAAAATGTGAAATTGGAGGTTGAAACCATACGGTATGAAGTTTAATAGCGTTTTCGGGCCAATTTCGGGAGTTTGGGCCTTTCCGGGGAAGTTTGGGTCGACGGAAAAGGGTCGTGGGCTTTAGTGGGAGGGTGTTTGGGCCCATGTGGGTGATGGAGGCCAGCATGGGCTGCTTGGGGGCCTCCCCCTGCGCTAGGTTGCGCCCCACCCATGCCCTAGCCACCTCCCCACTCCCTCCTCTGCCCAAACCAGCCGCCACCCCTCCCTTGCTCTTGCCGTGCACCCCCATTGCTCCCCCACCTCTCCACCACCTATCCACCTCCCTTGCTGCCCCTAGGGGAGATCCTCACCTCAACACCTCGAAGATCCATCCATTGGAGTGCTCCGCGACGAGGAGATCTGGTGGATTTGGAGCGAGGAATGAGATCGCGCGAACCGGGAGGAGATCTATCGGGTTCTCGTGCGTCGGGTGAAGATATGGCCATGGGACTCCTTGGGGTTGGTCTAGGTACCCTTATTAGGGTCATTATCATGATTTTAGATCAATTGGTGGTGCTGGAATTTAGTAGATTGGATTAGATCTAGATGTTGCCACGTTTCTGTTTTGGGACAGCATGAGCAGTTGACCTAGGGTTCAGTTTTTCGCCAATTTAGATTTGGAATTTGGTCGTACGGAAGTTGAAGAAGTTGTAGATAATTTCATTATCTTTCAGTGGATTTAAAGAACATTAAATTATGATCAGCCATTTGAAAGTTATGGCTGTTTTACCGAGCGTGTTAAAATCTGTGATGCGATTAGAACAGATCACGGTAATTTGTAGATTAAACAACTTTAGAGTCCGAATCAGTATTTCCATATAACTAGAAAAAGTTGGGAAATTGCCTAAGCTATGCAAGGATGTACTCATTTAATTGATTTGAAGTTTTAGAACTCAAGTTATGGCCGTTGGAAGTCTGCTGTCCCGGCGGGACAGAGCCTCTGTTTTTGGGTTTTGCAAGTAAGATGCGAAGTCGGGTTATATGAATGTTGTGTAATGTTTTGTGGGCATGTTTGTGAGTGTGTGATGCCTATGTGCAGGTGGTGTGACCCCGGGAGTGCCCACTACTTCTCATCAATCCATCGCCGGAGGTTAAGGCAAGTGTATTGTAATGGATAGCGATTGTAGGTTGTTTGATTGATTGAGATTGAAGTTTGAATATATGATATGTTCACATGCCATGCTTTAATGTTTGCCATTGATAGGATGAGTATGTTTAGTATGTGATGATGCCATGTGTTAATGTACAAGTTATCCATGATGATGCCATGTGTTAATGTACAAGTTATCCATGATGATGCCCTGTGTTAATGTACAAGTTAAATATGATGTTGGCATAAATGCATACATGGCATGTTACATGGTTCGGGCAGTGAGAAAGTCATAACTAGTCCGGGGAAGGTCGGTGAGAAAGATATGACTAATCCGGAAAGCCAATGAGTAAGTCCTACATCGTGATTCTATCCACCGCAGTGTGGGGAAGCGAGGAGTAGGCACCCTCCATCTTCGGGATGGAAGGGGGGAGAGGGTGCACACCGACGGGTGTGTACTCAACCATACCGGTATGAGTTTCCAGGAGATATGTGCATCGCATTGCATTACATTGCATTGCATTATATGAGGATGTTATATGAGGATGATTTATGATGATGTCAATGATATGCTTACACTATGATTATGAGATGTGTATGATGTTGTATGTCAAAAGTGGTGATGAAGGTATTGGAATGTGTTTTCTTGTTCCATTGCAATATACTTGCTGAGTGATGAACTCACGCTTGTGGTTATGTTGTTTTTTCTTAGGTACCATGAAACCGGCATGCGGGAAAAAGTGTTTAGCTACACATCTACATGTAGCTCCACACAAATTAGACAGTGTTATCATTTGGAGTCATGATAATGAAAGTATTGCCATGAAACTTGGAGAATTGCTTAACTGTGTGCTCGGTCTTGCTATTTGATTCGTTTAGCTCATGAAGTGGTCGAATGATTTAGCCTGGACTTATATTGTTGCTATGTCACATGTTATTGCTGTTTTAGATGCTTTCCATTATGATATAACTTGTGATACTTTGTTGTTGCTCCGAATCATGAAAAAACAAAGGAGATGCTGCCGAAATTTTCAGTATTAGTATTGTTCCTTTGCTGTAATTTACTTGTAATTATGGTATTTAGAGGTTGCTTAGTCTATGTTTGGTAGCATTCAGGCATAGTAAATGCCGGGGTGTTACACCATCGACAAAGGCCTCCTAAGCTTCACTCTCCTCCACAAACCTTTCAGGGTTTAGAGAGTTTATCCTAGAGAAACACAACCTCGACTAGGAGCCATCGACATAGGTCTTCTAGGCATCACTCTCTTCCTCTAGTTCTTTTTGCATTTTTCGGTGTATTGACTCAAGCCATTAGCAACCATCTCAAGCAAGAAGCTTAAAAGAGTGGTTTTGGTCATACACACTTCATTCCAAGTTCATCCCAAGTGCAATGGGAAGCAGTCTCGTGAATGAATAGTGTTGAGTTCAATTTTAGCACAAAAGAGTCAATTTATATTTTCAGCACTTAGATTCATCAGCATTGTTGAGGATTCTAGAATGAAACAAAGTAGCTAACCCAAGTTGCTCTAGGGACTCTAGTAGAAACCCACTATTTCAATAAGCATGGCATAAGCATCTAGTGAAGAAGTATAGCAAGTAAAAGCCAAGTTTCATCAAGTTTTCAGGAAAGCTCAATTTTAAAATGTTGGCTAGTTTCATATGATATACCAAATTGGATATGACCTAGATTAGCAAATATCTTCAGAAAAGTAGTTAGGTGCAACATATCTCAATTTTATCAATCGCATAATAGACAAAGCTCGTAAGTGAAAAACAAGTCTATATGCAATGCAAAAGAATCAATTCCAAGCTCCCCCTCAACAAGTGAGTCGATTAAGCACAAAATCTGATTGAAGTTGAGTTATTAGCAATTTTAGATTCAAAAAGATGAATTGAACTCAACTAAAACCAGAAAGACAGAAACGATGAGAAGGGATCAAGAAACTGACAAATGGGTAGTCTAGGAGCATAGATATCATGAAGAGAAACACTGACACTCCGACTCGCTCTCACCTTCCCCATATGACTTATATAGGAAAGCTACACCTCTAACTCCAACCCATCAGCAAACACATACCCTGTCTACCCAGGGGGCCCAACACCTGCTAGACCTAAAAGACTGTGAGTGAGCTCAACCGAGAAGAAGAGAGGAATAGCACCCTAAAGCATAAGGTGAGAGGTCCATGTCGAGGCATGCCGAAGTCTAGGTGAAGTGGACTCAACCAAATGAAAACCATCCCAAAGATACCCAGAAAGAGAAAGGAAGGCTGAATATACATAAGAAGAACATATAATCCAAACCAGCTCCCCCTCAAGATATGCCATAGGGGCACATAATCCCAGGCTCTCCTCTCAGGGCAACAAACCTAGAGCTATCCAAAGGCTTGGTGAAAATGTCAGCCAACTGGTGGTCACTCTCCACAAACTGAACCACTATATCACCCTTCTCCACATGGTCTCTAAGGAAGTGATAGTGAATGTCAATGTGCTTGGTCCGAGAGTGCCGCACTGGGTTCATAGCAATGTGAATGGCAGACGTGTTATCACAGAAAAGTGGAACACAATCTGCTACTAACCCAAAGTCCCGCAAGGTCGATCTCATCCAGAGAACCTGGCTACAAAGAATCGGGCTGCAAAGAACATACTCGGCCTCGGTGGATCATGCAACACCGGACTGCTTCCTAGACGACCATGAAACAAGAGAAGTGCCAATGAATTGGCAAGTGCCAGAAGTGTTCTTTCTATATATCCTACAGCCGGCAAAGTCTGCATCGGAGAAGGCTCTTAGAGATAGACTGGAGGAAGAAGAGTACCAGATACCAGAGTCAATGGTAGCTCGAAGGTACCTGAAGATGTGCTTCACCGCCTGACGGTGAGAGACGCGGGGAGAAGCCTGAAACCGAGCACAAAGACATACAGAGAAATGTATGTCAGGTCTCGAGGCAGTGAGATACAAGAGGGAGCCGATCATGCTCCGGAACTCCTTCTGATCAACTGGCTCACCATCCTCGTCAGGCTCGAGGATAGCAGTGGTGGCCATAGGAGTCATAACTGGCTTCCCATCAGACATATCAAAGCGCTTCAGGAGGTCTCGAGTGTACTTGCCTTGATGCAAGAATGTACCCTCCCGAGTCTGCTTAATCTGGAAGCCAAGGAAGTAGCTCAACTCGCCCATCATGCTCATCTCGAACTCAGTACTCATCACATCTGAGAACTGAGTAACGAGCGAATGCGAGGAACCACCGAAAATGATGTCGTCGACATAGATTTGGACTAGGAGAAAATCCGAATCAGAATGTCTGACGAACAGAGTCTTGTCCACTTGACCCATATGAAAACCATGACTCAAGAGGTAGGACTTAAGCCTCTCATACCAAGCTCGTGGAGCTTGCTTAAGTCCATACAAAGCTTTGGAAAGCTTGAAGACATGGTTTGGGTACTTGGGGTTCTCAAATCCTGGAGGTTGTCTGACATACACCTCTTCCTCAATGAAGCCATTGAGGAATGCACTCTTGACATCCATTTGAAAAAGCTTGAAGCCCTTGGATGCCGCGAATGCGAGCAGGATCCGGATGGCCTCGAGTCTGGCTACAGGGGCAAAAGTCTCCTCGAAGTCGAGACCCTCGACCTGAGAAAAACCCTAAGCGACTAGCCTAGCTTTGTTTCGAACTACAACCCCATCCTCACTCTGCTTGTTTTTGAACACCCATTTGGTCCCGATGATGTTGTGACCAGAAGGGGGCTCGACAAGCTTCCAAACTTTGTTCGTCTCGAAGTTTTCAAGCTCCTCATGCATGGCATTAATCCATGACTCATTAGATAATGCATGAGAAACATCCTTCGGCTCGAAAGAGGCAACAAAGGCAGAGTGGAGGCAGAAAGTGGACAGAGCTGAGTTAGAGCGAGTGACTCGCTCAAACAGATCTCCAATGATCTGGTCAGGTGGATGAGCCTGCTGAATGTGGCGGGGAGGTCCAGAAGCAGAAGTGACCTCTACTCCTCTCGTGGGAGAAGTAGGAACAGAGTCACTAGCTGCCGAAGAGTCTGAGGGTAAGGGCTGATCTCCCTGGGTGTAGATATGGAAATGGGAGGCACCTCGGGAGCAGGAATGGTGGCTGGATCAGGCAAGGCGCCTTCATCTCCATCATCAACTTCCTCTGAGAAGATAGACTGAGAAAGAGGAGAAGAGCCTGAAATGTCTGGTCTAGCACCAGGACTAGCCTCATCAAAGGTCACCTCATAGGTCTCTATGATCCTACCCAAGTATACAGCCCAAATCCTATAGCTACGGGCAGAAGTCGAGTAACCCAAAAAGATTCCGTCAGCTGAGCGTGACTCGAACTTATCTAGGTTCCCAGACTTCAAGAAGAAGCACTTGCAACAGAAAACACGAAAAAGAGACACACTGGGCTTTCGTCCATATCTCAACTCATAAGAAGTGTGGTGCAAGTGTGCCCTAAGAAAAACTCTGTTGGCAACATGGCATGCCGTAGCTACAGCCTCATCCCAAAACTTCCTAGGAGTATTGTACTCGTCTAGCATCGTCCTAGCCATCTCAACCAGGGTCCTATTCTTCCTTTCCACTACGCCATTTTGCTGAGGGACGTATGGAGAGGAGAACTGATGCTCTAAGCCTAACTCCTCACAGAAGCTGCTAAAGTAGGAGTTCTTAAACTCCGTGCCATTGTCACTACAGATCGCTCGTAAGGCACCGGGGAGCTCAACGGACAACCTACGGACCAAACCCCTGAAGTGTGAAAAAGTCTCATCCTTCGAGGTCATGAAAAACACCCAAGAGTACCTTGAAAAATCATCGACAATGACAAGAATATACCACTTCCCACCTACTGACTGCACTCGAGCTGGACCAACAGTGTCCATGTGTAGCAGCTGTCCTGGTGCATCAGTCATCACTCGGGTGACTGGAGGATGGGAGACAGCAACCATCTTACCATGTCGGCAAGGAGAACATACAACATCTTTGACCATCTTGAGTTTAGGCAGGCCACGAATGAGATCATGGCCGCTAACTCGAGTCAAATGATCAAAGCCAATGTGACCAAGTCTCCTATGCCAAAAGGAGGGATCACGGGACTCAGAAGCAATAAGGCAATGGAGAGAGTCTCTAGAGGAAGAAGAAAAATCAGCACGAAAGACTCTCCCAAAACGAGAAACCCCGCAAACAAACTCCCCAGAAGAATCGAGGATCCTATAAGAGCTCCTCTTAAAATTGACCTCAAAATCATCATCAAGAAGCTAAGAGACTGAAAGCAAGTTGAAATGCAGCTTACTGACTAAGGCAACGTCCTTATGAAATGATCATTAATGCAGATGGTACCTTTAGCGATGACTCTACCCGACGCAGCATCCCCAAAGGTGATCACTTCATCACTGGGATCTCGGTCCAGGGAAGAAAACCAACGGGAGTCTCCGGTCATGTGGCGAGAACAGCCGGAGTCTATGATCCAAACCTCCCCCTTCCCTGTCCTACGGACCTGAATCAAAGAGAGCGAAAAGCAGATGTCTCGATGCAGGGATAGATCGGCAGATCTAGGAACCCAATACTGAGTCAACTGTGCAGTAGACGAAACAGTCAACGGAGTAGAAAAATGCAATCTGGCACCTCTCCGTGACTCGACTCTCACAAACTCAGACTCCACTCCATTCGAACGTCTAGGAGCAGGTGCCGGGTTGGTCCGCCGAGGTGCAAAGGCCGGACCATCCCAGTGCTGCTGCCCATACCTCCCGCTGGGGAAAGCAAACTCATGCCGCTGATATCTCGATGGGAAAAATGAGGAATATCAAGAGGACGACGGAAATACTGACTCGGGACAGCTCTGAGGCGAAAACCAGAAGTAGAAGCCTGAAAACCAAGCCCCATGCGCTGTCCAAAAACAGGAGACTCTCTAGCTTGTCTATCCTGTCTAGAAGCCGTGTGTGCCTTAGGCGCACTCAGAGTCTGGGGATGACCCTGAATACCCCTAAGAGCATGGACACGCTCACGCCGAGAGATCTTGGCGCGTCTGAAGCAGAAATCAGCTATATGTCCATCCTTCTGACAGAAGGTGCATGTATACTTCGCCTTGGGGGATGAAGTAGCATGAGAAGCACCCTTCTCGTCAGACGTCCCGTGGACAATCCCTACTGATCTAAACACAACGGTGCTCACATGTGGAGCCACCACTATCTCTCCGCTCTTGGAGGCAAGCACAATAGTGGGCGGATGCGCCCGTGTATGCTCCAAGGCATCAAACCCTAGACCTTGATTGAATCTGCTAATCTTGGACTGATATAGGATAAGATTGAGCTTCTTCTTACCTCCAACAAACTTCTCGAGAGTGCTCATAAGGTACTAACACTCTCGAAAAAGTGAGGCACAAGAAGAGCAAGGGGAAGGAGTAGCGAGGGAAGAGCCAGATAGAGAAGAGCGAACTAAACGATCAAATCTCTCCCTATAAAGAGCAGCCTCAATCTTGAGGGACTCGCAAGAAACACATGGAGAGTCTCTAATCCTACCTACCTGGGCTTTGAGCTTCTTCCTAAGCTCTACATGAATTTGATTCATGTCCTCGGCTACCCCAACACACAGCATGCAACCATTTTGTGACTTAGCTAGTAGATCCTTAGCAAATTTTGAGTTTTCAAGCACCAAGTCACCATAAGAATTTTTTAGTTGCATACAGCCCTCACATGAGCTGATTGGGTCCTTAGAAGCATGCTTTTCAAGTTCATCATTTCTAGCAGATAGCTTCCTAAGGTGACAACTCATGGCATCAATTTCAGCGAGAAGCTTAGGGCAATTAGCACATGATGCATTTGTGTGAGTGTGAAGAAAACTAGCATCAACAGGAATAGAATCTACTGGACATGTACTAGCATCCTTCGACCTAAGTGACTCAAGATCAGAAACCACACTATCATGTAGAGTCCTTAGGTTCTCCAACTCCACAAGCAAAGCATCACACAAAGTACAGCTATCAGAGTCTCGGGAGGAACATGATCTAAGTGAAGCTAACTCCCGAGATAAGGTACCTACTTCCTTCTCTAGATCCAAACACCTAGCTCTAGACTTGGAATGAAATTTTCCTAGTTTGATAAAAGCATCATGGAGCTGGTCATAAGAAGGTACCTCCTCCTTGTCGCTGTACAGCTCGGTGTCGCGTGCTTCCATGGCATTGGAGGCCATGAAGCACATGCCGGAGAAGTCATCGCCGCCCTTCGCCTTCTCTTGCGGTTCATCCTCATCCTCGTCACTCCATGTCTCCGTGTCGGAGAGGTCAAGGTCGTCGAGCGCGGCGAGGACGCGGTGAAAGAGTTTCTTGCCCTTGGCGAACTTGCGGTGTTTCTTCTCTTGCGCTGGCTCGCGAGCTTGAGGCTTCTTGTTGCGGTTCTTGTTGATGTAGTCGTTCTTGCCCGCACCGCCTTGTTCATAATTGCCCTTCTCTAGCTTGGGGCAGTTTGCCCGAATGTGGTTGGGGCCACCACACTCAAAGCAAGTGAACTTTCCACTCCTCTTCCTATCTCTCACCCTCTTGTAAATGTTTGAAAATTTTCGAGCGACAAGAGCAAGCTCGTCTTCTGGAAATTGTTCCAGAATGTCATCGCTTACGTCGCAAAGAGCGGGGAGAGAAAAACCAGACGAGAAGTCAAGAGGGGGTCCAGAAGAGGAAGACCCAGTGGGATCGGTAACCAATGCCATCGTTTGGGACTTCGTCCTGCGAGCGACGATGTCGAGCTCATGAGTCTTGAGGAGGGAATACAACCCGTCAAGAGTCAAGGTCGACAAGTCCGTATGGTCCGTGATGGTGGTTACCTTCATCTCCACAATCCTCAGATCGAGTGCTCGAAGAAAATGCCTCGCATTCTCCGAATCAGTGTATGAACAACCCACTGATCGAAGATTGCTGAGGATCTTTGCAAAACAAGCAAAGCACTCATCAAGGCTCTCACCAGCGTGCTGCTCAAACTTGTTGTAGTCACGCTTAAATTGATCCTGTCTCACGGACTTGATCTGAGTGGTGCCCTCATGGTAAGCATTAAGGGTCACCCAGATCTCTTGAGCCGATCGTAGGTGAGAGACGCGATCATACTCACTGCGGCTAAGTCCCTGTATGAGGAGGTTCTTGGCCTTAGCATTTGCCTCAACGTCAACCATGTTTGCGACGTTGACGTTCTCATCGGCCGGCACCTCATACGAGTCCTTCACCTTCTGCCATAGAGAAAAGCCCTGGGCAGTGATGTATGTCTCCATCCGAACCTTCCAGAATAGATAATCAACTCCAGCAAAAATTGGAGGCTTAGTTGAGTACTTGTCCGTCGCCATGGCTCTTGAGACCGGTCAAGATCTATGAAAGAGCAAAACCGGCTCTGATACCAATTGAAAGACCGGGATGGCAATCAGAGGGGGGGTGAATGATCCCAAATAAAATTTCCCCCTCTTAAGGTACTCAAAACAATCTCGCAAGGAAGCCGGTGCTCCTCAAATTCGCGAAACTCGCAAAAACCAGAACAACTCAACAACTATGTGTATCCCGAGTTTGCATGGATGAGTACCATGAATCGTGTGAGGGATTTTTTTTAACTCACAATCTTGGTTGTCAAGTGTCCAAATCAAGGGAGAATCAATTCAACTACTTCTTTTCTAAAAGAGATCAAGCCAAATCACAAAAGCCTCTTTTAGAAAAGCAAAAGCAGAAATTTCAGGAATTGTCCTTAATTGGAGCAGGTGGATGGTGGACTTCTATTGCTCCAAAATTTTTGGGAATTTTTCACCCTATGAGCATGTGAGTCATGAAGCACTCCACCAAAAATAACCTCCAAAAGCCTTGCATAAAAATCATTAAAAATCACGCACTACAGACAGTCAGGAACTTCGATCAGGAAATTTAGGGCTCGGTTTTCACGTCATAGCTCCCAAATGGTGCAAGCAATAGACTCCAAATTTTTTACACGGATGGATATATGAGTCACGCACATTCTCGAACAAGAATAAATTAAAAAGGATTTTTCTATATTTTTCTAAAAATCAAAGACTGACTGCTGCGCGAAGAACAAGTTCTGGACAGATTTGCGATCTTGATAGAAACTTGATAAAATAAATTCTTGCGGCATACAAACTTTAGAAAATGAACTCGATCATGAGCGAAGATCCAAATAGAGTATAGAAGGAGGTGAATGCGAACCGCTCAAGTCAAGAACAAAATCCAGCAATCATAAATGTAAGTGCGGGAATGTAAATGATGAATTTAATACATGAAAGTAAATGCTGAAAGTAAAGACATAATGTAAATTGCAAGAATTAAATTGCGAGAGAATAAATTTGGCTCTTGGAACTTCTATTTCATTCAGAGATGTGTGATTAAAAAGTCTCACTTCATGTGGGCAAAGCTCAAAGGAGCAACACAACAACTCAAAGAATGAATGGGCATGGAGGCCTCCCTCCACCCCTATATTTATACTACTTTTGGGCCACCTACCACCCTTGGATGAGTCCCAAACCCTAGGGCACTCCACCAAGGGCTAGGATTAACCCACTCACTCCATAATGCAAGGGACACCCAAAACCCTACACACTTAATGGGTTTTCTTGCACGATTTTCAAAGCATACTACTAGACCCGCTATCCTATCAACTAGACCGCGATCCAACGGCCCTCATCGATCCTCGCGGAATCTAGCTAGTATCATCCCCTTTCCTTATCTTCTTTGACTTGCCCGAACTCCGTCTCCGATCATCTTCCGGCGATCTCCAACCGTCTGGACCTCCGACGCACTTCGCCTAGTCCCGGTCATCATCCGCCTCACCATGACCTAGCACCGTCATCCTGCAAACATCAAAGACAAGGAAAACCATTTTGCACATTCCAAAATATAATCTTACATTTTTCTTCCTGCATGTTAGTCCATATTATCATTAATTCAAACATGCAAATGCCAAGTCAAATCAAACTCAAACCTGAGCACACCTTGCTCAAATAAAGTCAAATACTCATCACAAATATGGATGGACCTCCACATGGTCCTTCATATATATTGTGGCGCATCGCGCCAAGGACTTGGATGCGTGTTGATGCAAAACCGAAAGGTCGTTGCATATGCATCAAGGCAACTGAGGGCGCATGAAGAGAATTACCCGACACATGACCTGGAGTTAGCAGCCGTAGTGCATGCCTTGAAGTTGTGGCGTCATTATCTGATTGGGAACAGATGTGAAGTGTACACGGACCATAAGATTCTTAAGTACATTTTCACCCAATCGGGTCTAAACATGAGGCAAAGGAGATGGTTGGAGTTGATCAAGGATTGCAATGTTGAAATCCACTACCATCCCGGAAAGGCCAATGTGGTGGCCAATGCCTTGAGTCAGAAGAGCCACACTGTGAAAATGATGAAAGCATGGAGTTAGGACGAGCTGTGCAAGGAGTTTCAGAAGCTGAAATTAGAAGTGATACTGGAAGGATTTCTACCCGCGTTGGAAGTAAAGCCTACCTTAGAGGACCAAATCCTAGAGGGACAGAAGGATGATGTCAAGATCCAGAGGATCAAGTCCAAAATGGATGAACGTAAGGCTAAGGACTTCAAGCTGGATAAGCAGGGTACATTGTGGATTGAGGACCGCATCTCTGTACCGAACAAGAAAGAGCTGAAGTAGTTGATTCTGGAGGAAGCCCATGACTCCAAGTATTCCATTCATCCAGGAAGTGCCAAGATGTACCAAGACCTGAAGGAGAGATTTTGGTGGCCAAGCAAGAAATGTGAAGTTGCGACGCATGATCGCTTGACTAAGGTCGCTCATTTTATTCCCGTAAAGACCACTTACTCAGGAGATAAATTAGCGGAACTATAATATGACCAAGATCGTCTCTTTGCATGGAGTGCCAAAGAAAATTGTATCGGACAGAGGTACCCAGTTTACCTCAGGATTCTGGAATAAGCTGCATGAACTTCAGTTTGCACGGAGTGCCAGTACCCGTTAGAATTTCAGTACTGCATATCATTCGCAAACGGATGGATAGACCGAAAGAGTTAATCAAATTCTAGAAGATATGCTAAGAGCCTACGCATTGGCTTATGCTACCTCTTGGGATAAGAGTCTACCATATGCTGAGTTCAGCTACAATAACAGCTATCAGGACAGTCTACAGATGTCACCTTTTGAGGCACTGTATGGCCGACCATGTCGAACACTATTGAATTGGAATGAGACGGGTGAACGACATGTCTTTGGGCCAGACATTCTCAAAGAGGCCGAAGAGCAGATCGCCATGATTCGGGAAAGACTAAAGATAGCTCAGTTGAGACAAAAGAGTTATGCTGATAACCATCGCCGAGATCTAAGTTTTGAACCGGAAGATTTCGTATATCTAAGAGTTACACCACTCAAGGGAGTTAAGAGGTTCCACACCAAAGGGAAGCTTGCGCCAAGATATGTTGGTCCATTTAAGATCCTAAGTCACCGAGGAGAAGTTGCTTACCAATTGGAGTTGCCGCAGTCGTTGGCGGGAGTGCATGATGTGTTCCATGTATCCCAACTAAAGAAGTGTCTCCGAGTGCCAGATGAACAGACGCCACTAGAGTCAATAGAACTGCTGGAAGATCTGACATAAGGAACACCCCATGAAGATTCTGGACACCATGGATCGAGAGACAATGAATAAGTCAACCCGCTTCTGCCGAGTCCAGCGGAGCAACCATGCAGAAGGTGAAGCGAATTGGGAGCGCGAAGAGGATTTGAGAAAAGAATTTCCGAACCTATTCCCTTAGTTAGCCCTGAATCGCGGGGTCGAGATTCTGTTAAGGGGGGAGGTTTGTAACACCCCAATTTTTGCTTTTCATAAATTTAACTGAAATTTACAGTTTTGAGAATTTTTGGAATTTTCTGGGATTTATTTGGATTTAATTTGAATTTATTCCCTTTTGAGATAATTAAATAATTAAAAGTTATATATATATTTTTTTAAATATTTTATTTGAGTCCAAAATGTCTCAAAGTATTTTCCAGAATTTTTCTTATTATTTTGCTATTTTTCTCGAATTATTTGAATTTCTAGAAATTATTTTGGATATTAAATCGCTGGAAAATCCGAATCGGTTTTACTGTTCATCCTACCGGGTTAGACCCGAGTCATAATCGAGTCTGACTCGAACCAGACCCAAGTCCGACCCGAGCCAGGCCAAACCCTAGTGCACGTGACCGTTGGATCGAGATCCAACGGCCAGCGTTGCGCCACGTTACCCGGGCCCGTTCCTGTGCGAACCCGCTCATGCCCGATGCGATCGTGGACATGTGGATGGCTGGGATGCGGCCATGTCATCCATCCCAGTCGCCGCCGGATTCTACCGCCGCGCGCGTGTGGGCCTCGGTTTCCGCGGTTTTCACGAACGCCGAGGCCACTATTTAATGCACCGCCACCCGTGCCATGTTCCCGGTTTCCGTGCACACCCGTAGCCCTAGGTCACCGAGCTGAAGCCGCCGCCGCCCGCCCGCAATCGCTCACCGAAGTTAGCTTTGCGCTCCGCCGCGTTTTTCCACTGTCCTCCGCCGTGTTGGAGCTTGGATCCAGAACCGTCACGACGAGGCGCGTCTGGGAGTACCATTCACTCCGCCGAAGCTGCGCCAAAACGCCGTTGGGCGTGTTGTCGTCTTCGTCTCCAGCATCCTTTGCTCCGCCGCGCCATCACCGGAACCGCGAGCTCCATCAGCCGTTAGATCTTCATCGAACGACCCAGGTTCGTCCACGTCACCCACGTTCGTTTTCCACGTTACGGTTTTAGATCTATTTTCAACCGTTGGATCTAGATCCAACATTTTAGATTGTGCCACGTAGCCGTAGACTACATCGTGTTGGATGTAATCTCAGCCGTTAGATCTAGATCGTACGGTTAGGGTTAACCCGTGTTGTAGCGTTAGATGCTCTCTCAACCGTTCGATCAAGATCGAACCGCGTAGATCATGTCGCGTGTCGTCCGCCGGGTCATGCCACGTCACCCCACAGTGACACGGTGAAACCCGATCTAATCCCAACCGTCCAATCCGAATCGAACAGTCCTGATCGATCGCGTTATTCTAAAACGCGTGAGATTGGATCCAATCTGTAACACCCCAAAATTTTGCTTTCCTTAAATTCATGTGTGGTTTGGCACTTTGGTGAATTTTTGGAATTTTCTGGAATTTATTTGGATTTATTTGGAATTTATTTGAATTTATTCCATTTTGAAATAATTAAAGAATTTAATTTTGCAAATAAATTTTTGTTGGAAATATTTTATTTGAGTCCAAAATGATCCAAAGTATTTTCCAGAATTTTTCTGGAATTTTTCTGAGTCATTTGCTATTTTTAATGAATTAAATGAATTACTGGGAATTATTTTAATGATTAATTCATTGAAAAGGGACCGACCGGGTCGATTGCATCGTTCCTCAGTGCAGTCGGACTCGAGTCCGACCGAGCCACGTGGTCGAGCCAAACCCGCTTGCCCCGAAACCCTAGTTACGCCGACCGCTGGATCAAGATCCAGCGGTTGTGATTGGCGCCACGCCACCCCGAGCCGAGACCGAGTCGAACCCGTGACGCGTTCGCGGCGATCGTGGCCGTCCGTCGGCCGCTGCGTGGACGGCTAGGATTGAGCCGCGTCGCCGCTGCGTGTCCGGCCGGACTCGCCGCCCGCATCGCCTCGCCATGGAAACCGAGCGAATCTCGACGCCTGCCGGTATTTAAGGCGTGGAGTGCGTGCGAGATCGCCGTCACCGTCGCACCTTTTGCTCTAGCGCCGCCACTCGAAGAGCTCCTCCGTGCTCGCGATTCCTCGCCGGAGTTGATTAGGGTTGTTTAGGGTTTTGGCATCGTTCGCCGCCGCCCACCGTTCTCCGTCGCGTTTGTGGCGGATCCGAGACCGCAAGGACGAGGCGCGTTTGGGAGTGGCATTCGCCGCCGGATCTGCCCTGCGTGGCGCCGTCCGTGTCGTCGTCTTCAAGTCCGGCCAGACCTCGACAACCAGCCGCCAAGAACCCCACGAAGATCGCCCGTCCGATCTTCATCCGGCGATCACGGTGAGTCCACGTTTCTTTGAAACGGTAGAAAACCAGATTGGATCTGGACCGTGAGATCAAGATCCAACGGTCCAGGTTAGCCACGTGCGCCCTAACCCTGTAGAACCCAGGATAGATCTCAACCGTTGGATCAAAATCCAACGGCCCTCGCTCGCCCACGCCATCGCAGCCGAAATCCACGTTGCGGTGGATTGGATCCAACCTCAACCGCTCGATCCGAATCGAGCGGCTCGGATCGCGCTAATGAAGTCAGGCCACCGCACGCGACCCACTGACGGGTGGGACCCGCATGTCAGCCGCACCGGTCCGGTGGACCAGATCCACCGTGGACCCGAACCGAGTCCGTGGACCGCTGACGTCAGCAGGCCAATCAGAGGCTGCCACGTGTCCATGCTGACGCAATAATTAATTTCCGAAAAAGAAAATGATTTATTAATTTGAAATATTGATTCAAATTTAGATTCAAACTTCAAACGCTTATAACTTTTGCGTTTCAACTCCGATTGGAGCGATTCAAATTTCTAAATTTGTATAAAATTGAGATCTACCTAAATATAAATTTTATTTAATTTTTGGACTAAAGTTTTTCTCTGCAAAATTATTTAATTGATTATTTAAACTTTAAATAATCATAACTTTTGCGTTTTAACTCCAAAATTGACGATTCCAGTTTCTAAAAATCCAGAAAATTATGTTCTCTCTGTTTATGTATTTTATTTGGAGTTTTGGGATGTTTTTGCCTAGTGTTTATTTGTGTATTTGCTATTTGCACGCTTTACGAGTAGACGTTGAAGTGCCGGAAGGATTCGAAGGAGAAGTGTTGACTCAGGATCCAACTCAAGACCAAGAGCAAGTGCTTTTTGAAGGCAAGTTGTGCTTTGACCATATTGATCCTATTTCGAAATCTATTTTGATTTAAACTATTGCATGCTAGTTCAATTAGAAAGATACTTTGTTTAAACATGGGGGTTAGATAAATACCAATTTGCTATATGACACCTTGATTACTTAAGTATGTGCCATGACCCTTTGTCACCCTAGTTGTGGATTACTAGTTGGACATTATTAAATTGCCAACATGGGTTTAGATCGTTGTAGTATACTGCTTAGACCTGCTACGTGCTCATGACATGATTTTAGACAATCAAATGCTAAATATTGACTTAATGATATATTGAACCTGTTTTGGAAAAGTATCATGTGATGTTGATGGCACGTGGTGCATGGTAATCAACTGGGGTTTGATAAACGATTTCGGCCAGGGCATGTGGCAAGAGTAATCAGTGGGCAGTTGTGGCATTGGGGATGTTGATTTGGTTCTTCGGGTAGTCTTGCCCTGGTCACTCTAAGGACTTAACCTTGCAAGCCTTTGAACTGGGTCATACTTGCAACCACATGGCTGGAATGGGACGGCCCTAGTTGACTAAGTCGCTAAGGACTCACTTGTGGAGCCTCAGGGTGTCAGTTACACCGTTTGTGTGATTGTACGGGGGAGCGTATCGTGGCTGTGGCCAGGTACCCATCTAACGGTGTGTTGGTCCCATACTTCGCCTTAGCTAAGGGAAGGGATGGTGTAGAGCACGAACCGGAGAGGACCATCTGTGTTGTTTGAGGCTTCCGAAAGGCTTTGTTACGGGAACTCGCCTTTGTGGTGTTTGATTTGTATCTTGTGGGTAAAGTGCATAACCTCTGCAGAGTGTAGAATCTATTTGAATAGCCGAGTCCACGTGATCGACAATGCTCGGGAATTACAAATAAGGGGTAGACTTTACGAAAATAACTTGGTTTTGAAAAGATGGGTTGGTTTAACAAGGAAGGTGATGGAAATATGGTGTAGGATGGGAAAAATGTTTGTTAAACTTCTTGAAAAGTTATTTATGCTTTACTTATTTCTCTGCTTTGAATCTACTTTTATTACTTGTCAAAAGTCATTTCTTTGCAAATATACCCTGAGCTATTCCTTTGTACCAAGCCATGCATATAGTATATTAGCTTGCATTCTGCATGACTTCTTGAGTACCAAGTACTCACCCTTGCCTCAACACAATACCAGTTGAAGAGGAGACTACGCCAGTTCGGAGGAGGAGTTCCAAGAGGAACCGTCTACTTAGGGATGCGAGCCCGATCGGTTGCCTGTGGTATCTTTGGATGGCGCCACTAAGTTTATTTGATTTTCATTTCTGTTATTTCTCTTTTAATAAGTTTCGCCTTGCAAGGCATATATTTGTAACTTGGCCATAAGGTCGAGTAACCCTTTGATTATTTAAATAAAGTACTTTGATAGTATCGTTTGGTATGATTGTGATATATACCGATGTTAAGATCGTGTGCACTAGCGCGTTCTGGACTAGTGCTGAATACAGAGGGTCGGATTTGCAAATTCGGGTCCCGACAGAGGTGGTATCAGAGCCATACTTGACTGTAGGCTCAACCCTAAGCTAGAATGGTCGTAGTAAGGATAAAACCTATTTTCTAAAGCTAAAAAGTTGTCAAGACAAGAAATGACATCTCGACTTATCCCCTTCTCTCTTTTCTTGTCTCTCGCTGAAATTTTCCCTTACCTTGTCACAATTTAAAAATTCCGAGTTCTTACGTAAAGCACTCTTGTGACAGATGGAGGAAGAGTTCAACTACGTTGATCTGGGAGTTGGTCACGCTGCAGAACTTTGGCATATGCTCTGAGACTCGGAGATTTTGAGAAGCCCCAATACCAAGTAGAAGTGATCAGACAAGCGGGTTTGATCAAGGCTTGTGACGTGAGGATTGAGGTACCTGCTAGGAAAAAGGGCCCAGGCAATCGCCCGATACACTGCACTGCCAGGAGATCTACAATGCAGATGGGTATCCAAGAAGTATCACGACGAGCAATGCGGCACATTACCCGTATCCACGCCAGAGAGTTGGAGAGTACGGTGTTCCGTTACCATCCGCGCAGCGATAACCTTCTTGACCCGAAGGAGATTCAGGATGAGGATGCCACGGTTACACAGTTGGCACGATTTGTCGTCGCCCAGGAGGATGTACTAGATAATACAGGCAAGGAGCTACAGAAGGCCCGCAAGGAGATCACGACAGAGAAGAACAGATGGCAGGAAGCTCAAGAGTATGTGGCACATCTTGCGAAGGATTGACGAGTTGGAGATGACTTTGTACACGGACTGCAGTAACCAAGATTGAGCTACACGAGCCAGATCCAGAGGAGTCGATCTCGATGAGGACACCGCTTCTTCGACTACCATAGAGGACACGCTTGCTGGACATGGCAATCGTTTCGCGCCTATGCCGCAAAGACACCGTACCCAGGCCGTGGAGGTTTTCTCGATGAGTGAGCATAGGTTCTATAGTGAGACTCCTTCGCCGAGTCGAGTCATAGAATAAAGAGTCACCCTTTGGGCGTTAGATTCCAAAGTTAGTTCGATTTGGATTTGCTTTGTTTGCTGAGTGTGCAGTATGTGTTGCAAGGCCCTTAGGCATTGTAAGCAGCCATACCAAGTTATTAATAATAAAGATGGACCTTAAAGTTACCCCTTTCGCCTCGCATAAGTTCCATATTACTTGTCTATTCTTGTTTCCCTCTCATCTCTAAACCTAGAGCAAATCGACAGATGGTGAACACCCGTGGAAACCTTGGAAGCAATGGGAGTGGATCTCGCCCAGCAGGAAACCCCAATGATGGAGCACCAGCACCGCCACTGGATATGCAGAATTTCGGAGCGTTTCTTGCTGCCTGACTCGATTGATGCATGCTATGATGCAACAAATGCAGCACGTCCTTTGCTCAGGCCACGCTAATCAAGTTAATCGGGGACCACGCTTGAGAATACAAAGTGTCGAGTTCATGAGGACTCACCCACCCACTTTCTCTGGGAATGCCAATCCATTGGAGGCCGATGATTGGTTAAGATCAATCGAGAGGAAGCTACACATAGCTCAATGCATAGGGAATGAGAAGGTACTTTACGCTTCTCATCAGTTGGAAGGAACATTGGCCGAATGGTGGGAGAACCACGTGCCACTTGAGAGAACCCTCAAGATATCACTTGGGAAGAGTTCACAATTTGCATTAAGCGATATCACGTGCCTGAAGGAATCATGGACCTTAAGAAGGAGGAGTTCAGAGCACTGAAGCAAGGTAATCAGCCAGTGGCCGACTACCTGAACAAGTTCACACAGCTAGCACGCTACGCACCTGAGGATGTAGCGACAGATAAATCCAGACAGTCTCGTTTTATGAAGGGACTTAACTCAGGATTGCAAGTTGGGTTGATCACCCACACCTTTCCAGATTTCCAAGAGTTGGTGAATAAGGCGCTTATTCTTGAGGACAAGCGCAAGGAACTGGATGAGAACAGGAAGCGCAGGATGCAACAGCAAGGATCACGTCAGGGAGCGCAACAGCGCTTGAGAGTTGCACCAAATCAATTCTTCAGATTCCAACCACAGAATGCAACAAGGACACCATCCCCAGCACCAAGACCTGCGGTCGAACTACGGACCCAGCCCCCGCTAGAAACTCTACCCCGTGCAACAAGAAGGAACAGTGAGACGCTGCTACAATGCAACGAGCCAGACACTTTGCCATGATTGTCCAAAGAAGACAGCGAGAGTGACCCGATTCGCTTCAACCTAGGAACCACCCCAGCTAGGACGCCAAAGACTGTGAGCCACACCCTGCACCGTGGTGAGAGGCCGAGTCAACCATGTCACCGCAGATGCCTTTGCAAAATGCTACTGACGTCATCTTGGGTAAGTTACTTGTTAACTCGATACACCTGCTTGATTTTGTTTGACTACGAGCTTCGCATTCGTTTGTTTCGCAAGGCTTTGCTACTAGAAATGATTTAAGGATTGCAAGACTTAAGTGCATGCTTTTAGTTCAAACCCTGGTTCGAACTCCGAACGGAAGTAGGAAGTTCGAGGTGAGAATACTAATAGATGGAATAGAGTTCTGGCAAACCTTATAATTTTGGAGACCAGGACCTTAGATGTTATATTGGGAATGGATTGGTTATCCAAGCACAAGGCTGTATTGGATTGTGGACGAAGGACTATCTCGATTGAGAGCAGTGTGGGAAGAAAGTGGAATTTCAAGCCACTGCGATTAGAGATGGACAGTTGATGGTTAACAGTACCAAGGCAATCAGCATAGAGGATGTCCCAAAGAGTGAATGAGTACCAGATGTTTTTCCCGAGGATCTACGGTATGCCGCCAGACAGGGACATAGAGTTTGTGATAGAGCTTGTACAGTACAAAGACCGATAGCAAAGAGACCCTATCGGATGTCCACCGAGGAGTTGGTAGAAATGAAGAAACAACTAGAGGAGTTAATGGAGAAAGGATTTATCGAGACCAAGTTAGTCGCCGTGGGGAGCACCGCTTTTGTTTGTCAAGAAGAAGGGCGGGAGTTTCAGGATGTGCATTGACTACCGTGCACTCAATGAAGTCACCGTGAAGAATAAGTATCCGCTACCCAGGATTGATGATTTGTTTGATCGATTAAGAGGAGCCGGAGTTTTCTCCAAGATTGATCTCGAGATCGGGATACCATCGATTGAAGATCCGATCGGAGGATATTCAAGGCGCATTCTCGCCAAGATATGGACATTACGAGTTATGATTATGTCCTTTGGTCTCGATTTAATGCGCCAAATTTATTTCATGAATATGATGAATAAGGTGTTCATGGAATATTTGGACAAGTTTGTCGTCGTGTTCATAGACGATATCCTAATCTACTCCAAGACAGGAGGATGAACATGCCGAACACTTAAGGCGAGTTTTGGAAAAGGCGAGGAACGACAACTTTTCGCCAAGTTCAGCAAGTGTGATTTTTGGAAGGACAAGGTGGAGTTTCTTGGACATGTAATGACCGCAGAAGGAGTCGCCGTGGATCCAAGCAAAGTAGAAGTCGTGTTACATTGGGAGCACCAAGATCGTGACCCAGATTCGAGTTTCCTTGGAATGGCAGGATACTACCGCCGTTTCATTGAAGGCTTCTCGACAATTGCGAAACCTCTTACGCAATTGCTGAAGAAGGAAAAGAAGTTTGCATGGACGCCAGGATGTGAGAAAGGATTTCAGGAGCTGAAGAAGCGATTGACATCGACCGGTGTTAGTTCTACCTGATGTTGCTCAAAGCTTCGATATTTATTGTGACGCATCGCGCCAAGGACTTGGATGTGTCTTGATGCAGAATGGAAAGGTCGTCGCTTATGCATCAAGGCAGTTAAGGCCGCATGAGGAAAATTATCCGACACATGACCTAGAGTTAGCTGCCGTAGTGCATGCTTTGAAGTTATGGCGTCACTATCTGATTGGAAACAGATGTGAAGTATATACGGATCATAAGAGCCTTAAGTACATATTCACCCAGTCGGATCTGAATATGAGGCAGAGGAGATGGTTAGAGTTGATCAAGGACTACAATGTTGGAATCCATTACCATCCCGGGAAGGCCAACGTAGTAGCCGACGCTCTGAGTCGGAAAAACCATACCGTGAGTACGTTGCTAGCCACAAGTCAGGATGAGTTATGTGAGGATTTCCAGAAAATGAAGATTGAGGTTGTACCTAGCGGATTCTTGGCCGCATTGGAAGTAAAGCCTACTTTAGAGGACCAGATCCGAGAAGGACAGAAGGATGATGACAGGATCCGCAGGATTAAGTCCAAAAAGGAGGAAGGCAAGGCAGGGGACTTCAAATTGGATGAGCAGGGCACGTTGTGGATGAAGGATCGCATCTGTGTGCCTAACAAAAAGGAGTTAAAGCAATCGATTACGAAGAAGCCCATGACTCCAAGTACTCAATTCATCCTGAAGCGCCAAGATGTATCAGGATCTGAAGGAGAGATTCGGTGGCCGAGTATGAAACGAGAAGTTGCCGAGCATGTTGCATTGTGCGACGTATGCCGAGAGTCAAGGCAATGCATCGAGACCAGCAGGATTGCTACAAACTGAAAATACCCGAGTGGAAGTGGGAGGAAATCGGAATGGATTTCATTACCGGTTTGCCGAAGACTCAAGGAGGTTATGACTCCATATGGGTTATAGTGGATCGCTTGACTAAAGTAGCCCATTTTATCCCGTGAAGACCATTTACTCGGAGATAAGTTAGCAGAGTTGTACATGATCGGGATTGTTTGTTTGCACGAGTGCCAAAGAGGATTGTATCGGACAGAGGTACCCAATTTACCTCAAGGTTCGGAATAAGTTGCATGAAGCCATGGGAACCCGTTTAAACTTCAAGATACCTTATCATCCATGCACGGATGGACAGACCGAAAGAGTCAACCAGATTCTGGAGGATATGTTGAGAGCTTGTGCATTGGCTTATGCTACCTCTTGGGATAAGAGTTTGCCGTATGCCGAGTTTAGTTACAACAATAGTTATCGAGCTAGTTTACGATGTCACCTTTTGAGGCCTTTGTATGGTCGACCCTGTCGGACGCCATTGAATTGGAATGAGACCGGCGAGCGCCGTGTCTTTGGGCCTGATATTCTTCAAGAGGCTGAAGAACAGATCGCCATGATTAGGGAAAGGTTGAAGATAGCCCAATCTCGACAAAAGAGTTATGCTGACAATCGTCGCCGGGATTTGAGTTTTGAACCAGAAGACTTTGTATACCTCAGAGTTACGCCTCTCAGGGGAGTTAAGAGGTTCCATGCCAAAGGGAAACTTGCACCCCGTTATGTTGGACCATTTAAGATTTTGAGCCGCAGAGGCGAAGTTGCTTATCAGCTGGAGTTGCCACAATCGTTAACAGGAGTGCATGATGTATTCCATGTGTCCCAGTTGAAGAAGTGTCTCCGAGTTCCTGAGGAACAGGCACCGCTAGAGTCAATTGGGTTGCAAGAGGATTTGACTTATAAGGAGTATCCCGTAGGGATTCTAGACACAATGGATCGAGAAACTAGAAACAAGTCAACCCGTTTCTGTAGAGTTCAGTGGAGCAACCATGAAGAAAGTGAAGCGACTTGGGAGCGCGAAGAGGATTTGAAGAAAGAATTTCCAAACCTATTCCTTTAGTAAGCCACGAATCTCTGGGACGAGATTCTATTAAGGGAGGTTTGTAACACCCCAAACTTTTGCTTTGCGTAAATTCATGTGTGGTTTGGCACTTTGGTGAATTTTGGAATTTTCTGAATTTATTTGGATTTATTTGGAATTTATTTGAATTTATTCCATTTTGAAATAATTAAAGAATCTAATTTTGCAAATAAAATTTTGTTGGAAATATTTTGTTTGAGTCCAAAATGATCCAAAGTATTTTCCAGAATTTTTCGGAATTTTTCAGTCATTTGCTATTTTTAATGAATTAAATGAATTACTGGGAATTATTTTAATGATTAATTCGCTGGAAAAGGGACCGACCGGGTCGGTTACTGTTCCTCGGGTCTGAGTCGGACTCGAGTCCGACCCGAGCCACGTGGTCGAGCCAAACCCGCTTGCCGAAACCCTAGCCCGCGCGGCCGTTGGATCAAGATCCAACGGTTGTGATTGGCGCCACGTCACCCCGAGCCGAGACCGAAGTCGAACCCGTGACGCGTTCGCGCGATCGTGGCCGTCCGTCGTGCGCTGCGGACGGCTAGGATTGAGCCGCGTCGCCGCTGCGTGTCCGAGCCGGACTCCGCCCGCATCGCCTCGCCATGGAAACCGAGCGAATCTCGACGCCTGCGTCAGATTTAAGGCGTGGAGTGCGTGCCCGAGGATCGCCGTCACCGTGCGCACCTTTTGCTCTAGCCGCCGCCACTCGAAGAGCTCCTCCGTGCTCGCGATTCCTCGCCGGAGTTGATTAGGGTTGTTTAGGGTTTTGGCATCGTTCCGCCGCCGTCCACCGTTCTCCGTCGCGTTTGTGGCCGGATCCGAGACCGCAAGGACGAGGCGCGTCTGGGAGTGGCATTCACTTCGCGGATCTGCCCTGTGGCGCCGTCCCGTGTCGCCGTCGTCTTCAAGTCCGCCAGACCTCGACAACCAGCCGCCGAACCCCATTTAAGATCGCCGCCGTCCGATCTTCATCCGACGATCACGGTGAGTCCACGCTTCCTTGAAACGGTAGAAAACCAGATTGGATCTCGACCGTGAGATCAAGATCCAACGGTCCAGGTTAGCCACGCGCGCCTAACCCTGTAGAACCCAGGATAGATCTCAACCGCTGGATCAAAATCCAACGGCCCTCGCTCGTCCACGCCATGCGGCGAAATCCACGTTGCGGTGGATTGATCCAACCTCAACCGCTCGATCCGAATCGAACGGCTCGGATCGTGCGCTAATGAAGTCGTGCCACCGCGACGCGACTCCATCGACGGGTGGGACCCGCATGTCACCGCAGACCGGCCCGGTGGACCAGATCCACCGTGGACCCGAACCGAGTCCGTGGACTGGCGACGACGCCAGGCCAATCGAGAGGCTGCCACGTGTCCATGCCGACGCAATAATTAATTTCGAAAAGAAAATGATTTATTAATTTGAAATATTGATTCAAATTTAGATTCAAACTTCAAACGCTTATAACTTTTATGCTTCAACTCCGATTGGAGCGATTCAAATAACTAAATATGTATAAAAGTGAGATCTACCTAAATATAAATTTTATTTAATTTTTGGAATAAAGGTTTTCTCTGCAAAATTATTTAATTGATTATTTAAACTTAAAATAATCATAACTTTTATGCTTTTAACTCCAAAATTGTCGATTCCAGTTTCTAAAAATCCAGAAAATTATGTTCTCTCTGTTTATGGATTTTATTTGGAGTTTTGGGATGTTTTTGCCTAGTGTTTATTTGTGTATTTGCTATTTGCACGCTTTACGAGTAGACGTTGAAGTGCCTAAGGATTCGAAGGAGAAGTGTTGACTCAGGATCCAACTCAAGACCAAGAGCAAGTGCTTTTTGAAGGCAAGTTGTGCTTTGACCATATTGATCCTATTTCGAAATCTATTTTGATTTAAACTATTGCATGCTAGTTCAATTAGAAAGATACTTTGTTTAAACATGGGGTTAGATAAATACCAATTTGCTATATGACACCTTGATTACTTAAGTATGTGCCATGACCCTTTGTCACCCTAGTTGTGGATTACTAGTTGGACATTATTAAATTGCCAACATGGGTTTAGATCGTTGTAGTATCGCTTAGACACGCTACGTGCTCATGACATGATTTTGGACAATCAAATGCTAAATATTGACTTAATGATATATTGAACCTGTTTTGGAAAAGTATCATGTGATGTTGATGGCACGTGGTGCATGGTAATCAACTGGGGTTTGATAAACGATTTCGGCCAGGGCATGTGGCAAGAGTAATCAGTGGGCGGTTGTGGCATTGGGGATGTTGATTTGGTTCTTGGGTAGTCTTGCCCTGGTCACTCTAAGGACTTAACCTTGCAAGCCTTTGAACTGGGTCATACTTGCAACCACATGGTCGGAATGGGACGGCCCTAGTTGACTAAGTCGCTAAGGACTCACTTGTGGAGCCTCAGGGTGTCGATTACACCGCTTGTGTGATTGTACGGGGAGCGTATCGTGGCTGTGGCCAGGTACCCATCTAACGGTGTGTTGGTCCCATACTTCGCCTTAGCTAAGGGAAGGGATGGTGTAGAGCACTGAACCGGAGAGGACCATCTGTGTTGTTTGAGGCTTAGAAAGGCTTTGTTACTGAACTTCGCCTTTGTGGTGTTTGACTGTATCTTGTGGGTAAAGTGCATAACCTCTGCAGAGTGTAGAATCTATTTGAATAGCCGAGTCCACTGATCGGACAATGCTCGGGAATTACTGATCAAGGGGTAGACTTTACGAAAATAACTTGGTTTTGAAAAGATGGGTTGGTTTAACAAGGAAGGTGATGGAAATATGGTGTAGGATGGGAAAAATGTTTGTTAAACTTCTTGAAAAGTTATTTATGCTTTACTTATTTCTACCGCTTTGAATCTACTTTTATTACTTGTCAAAAGTCACATTTCTTGCAAATATACCCCGAGCTATTCCTTTGTACCAAGCCATGCATATAGTATATTAGCTTGCATTCTGTGCATGACTTGTCGAGTACCAAGTACTCACCCTTGCCTCAACACAATACCAGTTGAAGAGGAGACTACGCCGGTTCGGAGGAGGAGTTCCAAGAGGAACCGTCTACTTAGGGGATGCGAGCCCGATCGATTGCCTGTGGTATCTTGGATGGCGCCACTAAGTTTATTTGATTTTCATGCTTTGTTATTTCTCTTTTAATAAGTTTCGCCTTGCAAGGCATATATTTGTAACTTGGCCATAAGGTCGAGTAACCCTTTGATTATTTAAATAAAGTACTTTGATAGTATCGTTTGGTATGATTGTGATATATACCGATGTTAAGACTGTGTGCACTAGCGCGTTCCTGGACTAGTGCTGAATACACAGAGGGTCCGGATTTGCAAATTCGGGGTCCCGACAGAGGTGGTATCAGAGCCATACTTGACTGTAGGCTCAACCCTAAGCTAGAATGGTCGTAGTAAGGATAAAACCTATTTTCTAAAGCTAAAAAGTTGTCAAGACAAGAAATGACATCTCGACTTATCCCCTTCTCTCTTTTCTTGTCTCTCGCTGAAATTTTCCCTTACCTTGTCACAATTTAAAAATTCCGAGTTCTTACGTAAAGCACTCTTGTGACAGATGGAGGAAGAGTTCAACTACGTTGATCTGGGAGTTGGTCACGCTGCAGAACTTTGGCATATGCTACAGACTCTCGGAGATTTTGAGAAGCCCCAATACCAAGTAGAAGTGATCAGACAAGCGGGTTTGATCAAGGCTTGTGACGTGAGGATTGAGGTACCTGCTAGGAAAAAGGGCCCAGGCAATCGCCCGATACATCAGACCGCCAGGAGATCTACAATGCAGATGGGTATCCAAGAAGTATCACGACGAGCAATGCGGCACATTACCCGTATCTACGCCAGAGAGTTGGAGAGTACGGTGTTCCGTTACCATCCGCGCAGCGATAACCTTCTTGACCCGAAGGAGATTCAGGATGAGGATGCCACGGTTACACAGTTGGCACGATTTGTCGTCGCCCAGGAGGATGTACTAGATAATACAAGCAAGGAGCTGGTAAGGCCCGCAAGGAGATCACGACAGAGAAGAACAGATGGCGGGAAGCTCAAGAGTATGTGGCACATCTTCGCGAAGGATTGACGAGTTGGAGATGACTTTGTACGGACTGCACTCCGTAACCAAGATTGAGCTACACGAGCCAGATCCAGAGGAGTCGATCTCGATGAGGACACCGCTTCTTCGACTACCATAGAGGACACGATTCTTGGACATGGCAATCGTTTCGCGCCTATGCCGCAGCACCCGTACCCAGGCCGTGGAGGTTTTCTCGATGAGTGAGCATAGGTTCTATAGTGAGACTCCTTCGCCGAGTCGAGTCATAGAATAAAGAGTCACCCTTTGGGCGTTAGATTCCAGAGTTAGTTCGATTTGGATTTGCTTTGTTTGCTGAGTGTGCAGTATGTGTTGCAAGGCCCTTAGGCATTGTAAGCAGCCATACCAAGTTATTAATAATAAAGATGGACCTTAAAGTTACCCCTTTCGCCTCGCATAAGTTCCATATTACTTGTCTATTCTTGTTTCCCTCTCATCTCTAAACCTAGAGCAAATCGACAGATGGTGAACACCCGTGGAAACCTTGGAAGCAATGGGAGTGGATCTCGCCCAGCAGGAAACCCCAATGATGGAGCACCAGCACCGCCACTGGATATGCAGAATTTCGGAGCGTTTCTTGCTGCCCAGACTCAGTTGATGCATGCTATGATGCAACAAATGCAGCATCGCCATCGCTCAGGCCACCGCTAATCAAGTTAATCGGGGACCACGCGAGAATACAAGGTGTCGAGTTCATGAGGACTCACCCACCCACTTTCTCTGGGAATGCCAATCCATTGGAGGCCGATGATTGGTTAAGATCAATCGAGAGGAAGCTACACATAGCTCAATGCATAGGGAATGAGAAGGTACTTTACGCTTCTCATCAGTTGGAAGGAACAGCCGCCGAATGGTGGGAGAACTTCTGTGCCACGCAGGAGAACCCTCAAGATATCACTTGGGAAGAGTTCACATGCATTCGACAAGATCACGTGCTGAAGGAATCATGGAACTTAAGAAGGAGGAGTTGAGCATCAAGCAAGGTAATCAGCCGGTGGCCGACTAGAACAAGTTCACACAGCTAGCACGCTACGCACCGAGGATGTAGCGACGGATAAATCCGCATACCTCGTTTTATGAAGGGACTTAACTCAGGATTGCAAGTTGGGTTGATCACCCACACCTTTCCAGATTTCCAAGAGTTGGTGAATAAGGCGCTTATTCTTGAGGACAAGCGCAAGGAACTGGATGAGAACAGGAAGCGCAGGATGCAACAAAGAAGGATCACGTCGAGGAGCGCAACAAATACCGAGAGTTGCACCAAATCAATTCTTGATTCCAACCACGAGAATGCAACAAGGACACCATCCTCAAAGACCAAGACACGCCATCGAACTACTGCACCCAGCCCCGCTAGAAACGCTACCCTGTGCAACAAGAAGGAACAGTGAGACGCTGCTACAATCGCAACGAGCCAGACACTTTGCCAACAGCTTGTCCAAAGAAGACAGCAGAGTGACCCGATTCGCTTCAACCTAGGAACCACCCAGCTAGGACGCCAAAGATCAGGAGCCACACCCTGCATCGTGGTGAGAGGCCGAGTCAACCATGTCACCGCAGATGCACCGCAAAATGCTACGGACGTCGTCTTGGGTAAGTTACTTGTTAACTCAAGACTGCACAGCTTTGTTTGACTCGAGCTTCGCATTCGCTTGTTTCGCAAGGCTTTGCTACTAGAAATGATTTAAGGATTGCAAGACTTAAGTGCATGCTTTTAGTTCAAACCCTGGTTCGAACTCGAACGGAAGTAGGAAGTTCCGGGTGAGAATACTAATAGATGGAATAGAGTTCTGGCAAACCTTATAATTTTGGAGACCGGACCTTAGATGTTATATTGGGAATGGATTGGTTATCCAAGCACAAGGCTGTATTGGATTGTGGACGAAGGACTATCTCGATTGAGAGCCCGTGTGGGAAGAAAGTGGAATTTCAAGCCACAGCGATTAGAGATGGACGATTGATGGTTAACGGTACCAAGGCAATCGGCATAGAGGATGTCCCAAGTAGTGAATGAGTACCCAGATGTTTTTCCCGAGGATCTACAGTATGCCGCCAGACAGGGACATAGAGTTTGTGATAGAGCTTGTACTGCACAAAGACCGATAGCAAAGAGACCCTATCGGATGTCCACCGAGGAGTTGGTAGAAATGAAGAAACAACTAGAGGAGTTAATGGAGAAAGGATTTATCGAGACCAAGTTCGTCGCCGTGGGGAGCACCGCTTTGTTTGTCAAAAAGAAGGACGGGAGTTTCAGGATGTGCATTGACTACCGTGCACTCAATGAAGTCACCGTGAAGAATAAGTATCCGCTACCCAGGATTGATGATTTGTTTGATCAGTTAAGAGGAGCCGGAGTTTTCTCCAAGATTGATCTGAGATCGGGATACCATCAGTTGAAGATCCGATCGAGGATATTCAAGACGCATTCTCGTCAAGATATGGACATTACGAGTTCTGATTATGTCCTTTGGTCTCGATTTAATGCGCCAAATTTATTTCATGAAGATGATGAATAAGGTGTTCATGGAATATTTGGACAAGTTTGTCGTCGTGTTCATAGACGACATCCTAATCTACTCCAAGACGGAGGATGAACATGCCGAACACTTAAGGCGAGTTTTGGAAAAGCCGAGGAACAAAGAACTTTTCGCCAAGTTCAGCAAGTGTGATTTTTGGAAGGACAAGGTGGAGTTTCTTGGACATGTAATGACCGCAGAAGGAGTCGCCGTGGATCCAAGCAAAGTAGAAGCTGTGTTACATTGGGAGCAGCCGAAGACTGTGACCCAGATTCGGAGTTTCCTTGGAATGGCAGGATACTACCGCCGTTTCATTGAAGGCTTCTCGACAATTGCGAAACCTCTTACGCAATTGCTGAAGAAGGAAAAGAAGTTTGCATGGACGCCAGAATGTGAGAAAGGATTTCAGGAGCTGAAGAAGCGATTGACATCAGCACCGGTGTTAGTTCTACCGGATGTTGCTCAAAGCTTCGATATTTATTGTGACGCATCGCGCCAAGGACTTGGATGTGTGCTGATGCAGAATGGAAAGGTCGTCGCTTATGCATCAAGGCAGTTAAGGCCGCATGAGGAAAATTATCCGACACATGACCTAGAGTTAGCTGCCGTAGTGCATGCTTTGAAGTTATGGCGTCACTATCTGATTGGAAACAGATGTGAAGTATATACGGATCATAAGAGCCTTAAGTACATATTCACCCAGTCGGATCTGAATATGAGGCAGAGGAGATGGTTAGAGTTGATCAAGGACTACAATGTTGGAATCCATTACCATCCCGGGAAGGCCAACGTAGTAGCCGACGCTCTGAGTCGGAAAAACCATACCGTGAGTACGTTGCTAGCCACAAGTCAGGATGAGTTATGTGAGGATTTCCAGAAAATGAAGATTGAGGTTGTACCTAGCGGATTCTTGGCCGCATTGGAAGTAAAGCCTACTTTAGAGGACCAGATCCGAGAAGGACAGAAGGATGATGACAGGATCCGCAGGATTAAGTCCAAAAAGGAGGAAGGCAAGGCAGAGGACTTCAAATTGGATGAGCAGGGCACGTTGTGGATGAAGGATCGCATCTGTGTGCCTAACAAAAAGGAGTTAAAGCAACTGATTCTGGAAGAAGCCCATGACTCCAAGTACTCAATTCATCCTGGAAGCGCCAAGATGTATCAGGATCTGAAGGAGAGATTCTGGTGGCCGAGTATGAAACGAGAAGTTGCCGAGCATGTTGCATTGTGCGACGTATGCCAGAGAGTCAAGGCAATGCATCAGAGACCAGCAGGATTGCTACAAATTACTGAAAATACCCGAGTGGAAGTGGGAGGAAATCGGAATGGATTTCATTACCGGTTTGCCGAAGACTCAAGGAGGTTATGACTCCATATGGGTTATAGTGGATCGCTTGACTAAAGTAGCCCATTTTATCCAGTGAAGACCATTTACTCGGAGATAAGTTAGCGAGTTGTACATGATCAGATTGTTTGTTTGCACGGAGTGCCAAAGAGGATTGTATCGGACAGAGGTACCCAATTTACCTCAAGGTTCCGGAATAAGTTGCATGAAGCCATGGGAACCCGTTTAAACTTCAAGATCTGACTTATCATCCACAGACGGATGGACAGACCGAAAGAGTCAACCAGATTCTGGAGGATATGTTGAGAGCTTGTGCATTGGCTTATGCTACCTCTTGGGATAAGAGTTTGCCGTATGCCGAGTTTAGTTACAACAATAGTTATCAGGCTAGTTTACAGATGTCACCTTTTGAGGCATCAGATGGTCGACTCGCCTGACGCCATTGAATTGGAATGAGACCGGCGAGCGCCGTGTCTTTGGGCCTGATATTCTTCAAGAGGCTGAAGAACAGATCGCCATGATTAGGGAAAGGTTGAAGATAGCCCAATCTCGACAAAAGAGTTATGCTGACAATCGTCGCCGGGATTTGAGTTTTGAACCGTAAGACTTTGTATACCTCGAGTTACGCCTCAGGGAGTTAAGAGGTTCCATGCCAAAGGGAAACTTGCACCCCGTTATGTTGGACCATTTAAGATTTTGAGCCGCAGAGGCGAAGTTGCTTATCAGCTGGAGTTGCCACAATCGTTAACAGGAGTGCATGATGTATTCCATGTGTCCCAGTTGAAGAAGTGTCTCCGAGTTCCTGAGGAACAGGCACCGCTAGAGTCAATTGGGTTGCAAGAGGATTTGACTTATAAGGAGTATCCCGTAGGGATTCTAGACACAATGGATCGAGAAACTAGAAACAAGTCAACCCGCTTTCAGAGAGTTCAGTGGAGCAACCATGAAGAAAGTGAAGCGACTTGGGAGCGCGAAGAGGATTTGAAGAAAGAATTTCCAAACCTATTCCTTTAGTAAGCCCTGAATCTCGGGGACGAGATTCTATTAAGGGGGGGAGGTTTGTAACACCCCAAAATTTTGCTTTCCTTAAATTCATGTGTGGTTTGGCACTTTGGTGAATTTTTGGAATTTTCTGGAATTTATTTGGATTTATTTGGAATTTATTTGAATTTATTCCATTTTGAAATAATTAAAGAATTTAATTTTGCAAATAAATTTTTGTTGGAAATATTTTATTTGAGTCCAAAATGATCCAAAGTATTTTCCAGAATTTTTCTGGAATTTTTCTGAGTCATTTGCTATTTTTAATGAATTAAATGAATTACTGGGAATTATTTTAATTATTAATTCGCTGGAAAAGGACCGACCGGGTCGGTTACTGTTCCTCGGGTCTGAGTCGGACTCGAGTCCGACCCGAGCCACGTGGTCGAGCCGAACCCGCTCGCCCCGAAACCCTAGCCACGCGACCGTTGGATCAAGATCCAACGGTTGTGATTGCGCCACGTCACCCCGAGCCGAGACCGAGTCGAACCCGTACGTTCGCAGCGATCGTGGGTCGTCCGTCGCCGTGGGACGGCTAGGATTGAGCCGTTGCCTCGCTCGCGTGTCCGGCCGGACTCGCCGCCTGCATCGCCTCGCCATGGAAACCGAGCGAATCTCGACGTCTGTGCCGGTATTTAAGGCGTGGGTGCGTGCCCGAGGATCGCCGTCACCGTGCGCACCTTTTGCTCTAGCCGCCGCCACTCGAAGAGCTCCTCCGTGCTCGCGATTCCTCGCCGGAGTTGATTAGGGTTGTTTAGGGTTTTGGCATCGTTCCGCCGCCGTCCACCGTTCTCCGTCGCGTTTGTGGCGGATCCGAGACCGCAAGGACGAGGCGCGCCTGGGAGTGGCATTCACTTCGCCGGATTCGCCTGTGGCGCCGTCCCCGTGTCGTCGTCTTCAAGTCCGGCCGCATTCGACAACCAGCGCCGCAAGAACCCCACGAAGATCGTCCGCCGTCCGATCTTCATCCGACGATCACGGTGAGTCCACGCTTCTGAAACGGTAGAAAACCAGATTGGATCTGGACCGTGAGATCAAGATCCAACGGTCCAGGTTAGCCACGTGCGCCCTAACCCTGTAGAACCCAGGATAGATCTCAACCGTTGGATCAAAATCCAACGGCCCTCGTTCGTCCACGTCACTGCAGCGAAATCCACGTTGCGGTGGATTGGATCCAACCTCAACCGTTCGATCCGAATCGAACGGCTCGGATCGTGCCACGTAGTCAGGCCACCGCACGCGACCCACTGACGGGTGGGACCCGCATGTCAGCCGCACCGGTCCGGTGGACCAGATCCACCGTGGACCCGAACCGAGTCCGTGGACCGCTGACGTCAGCAGGCCAATCAGAGGCTGCCACGTGTCCATGCTGACGCAATAATTAATTTCCGAAAAAGAAAATGATTTATTAATTTGAAATATTGATTCAAATTTAGATTCAAACTTCAAACGCTTATAACTTTTGCGTTTCAACTCCGATTGGAGCGATTCAAATTTCTAAATTTGTATAAAATTGAGATCTACCTAAATATAAATTTTATTTAATTTTTGGACTAAAGTTTTTCTCTGCAAAATTATTTAATTGATTATTTAAACTTTAAATAATCATAACTTTTGCGTTTTAACTCCAAAATTGACGATTCCAGTTTCTAAAAATCCAGAAAATTATGTTCTCTCTGTTTATGGATTTTATTTGGAGTTTTGGGATGTTTTTGCCTAGTGTTTATTTGTGTATTTGCTATTTGCACGCTTTACGAGTAGACGTTGAAGTGCCGGAAGGATTCGAAGGAGAAGTGTTGACTCAGGATCCAACTCAAGACCAAGAGCAAGTGCTTTTTGAAGGCAAGTTGTGCTTTGACCATATTGATCCTATTTCGAAATCTATTTTGATTTAAACTATTGCATGCTAGTTCAATTAGAAAGATACTTTGTTTAAACATGGGGGTTAGATAAATACCAATTTGCTATATGACACCTTGATTACTTAAGTATGTGCCATGACCCTTTGTCACCCTAGTTGTGGATTACTAGTTGGACATTATTAAATTGCCAACATGGGTTTAGATCGTTGTAGTATACTGCTTAGACCTGCTACGTGCTCATGACATGATTTTGGACAATCAAATGCTAAATATTGACTTAATGATATATTGAACCTGTTTTGGAAAAGTATCATGTGATGTTGATGGCACGTGGTGCATGGTAATCAACTGGGGTTTGATAAACGATTTCGGCCGGGGCATGTGGCAAGAGTAATCAGGTGGGCAGTTGTGGCATTGGGGATGTTGATTTGGTTCTTGGGTAGTCTTGCCCTGGTCACTCTAAGGACTTAACCTTGCAAGCCTTTGAACTGGTCATACTTGCAACCACATGGTCGGAATGGGACGGCCCTAGTTGACTAAGTCGCTAAGGACTCACTTGTGGAGCCTCAGGGTGTCGATTACACCGCTTTGTGTGATTATGCGGGGAGCGTATCGTGGCTGTGGCCAGGTACCCATCTAACGGTGTGTTGGTCCCATACTTCGCCTTAGCTAAGGAAGGGATGGTGTAGAGCACGAACCGGAGAGGACCATCTGTGTTGTTTGAGGCTTCCAAAGGCTTTGTTACTGAACTCGCCTTTGTGGTGTTTGATTGTATCTTGTGGGTAAAGTGCATAACCTCTGCAGAGTGTAGAATCTATTTGAATAGCCGAGTCCACTGTGATCGACAATGCTCGGGAATTACAATCAAGGGGTAGACTTTACGAAAATAACTTGGTTTTGAAAAGATGGGTTGGTTTAACAAGGAAGGTGATGGAAATATGGTGTAGGATGGGAAAAATGTTTGTTAAACTTCTTGAAAAGTTATTTATGCTTTACTTATTTCTACCGCTTCGAATCTACTTTTATTACTTGTCAAAAGGCATTTCTTGCAAATATACCTGAGCTATTCCTTTGTACCAAGCCATGCATATAGTATATTAGCTTGCATTCTGTGCATGACTTGTCGAGTACCAAGTACTCACCCTTGCCTCAACACAATACCGCTTGAAGAGGAGACTACGCCGATTCGGAGGAGGAGTTCCAAGAGGAACCGTCTACTTAGGGATGCGAGCCCGGTCGGTTGCTGTGGTATCTTGGATGGCGCCACTAAGTTTATTTGATTTTCCGTTATTTCTCTTTTAATAAGTTTCGCCTTGCAAGGCATATATTTGTAACTTGGCCATAAGGTCGAGTAACCCTTTGATTATTTAAATAAAGTACTTTGATAGTATCGTTTGGTATGATTGTGATATATACCGATGTTAAGACTGTGTGCACTAGCGCGTTCCTGGACTAGTGCTGAATACACAGAGGGTCCGGATTTGCAAATTCGGGGTCCCGACACAATCTGGAACGTTGGATTTCAAACCAAACACCCAGATCAAGCCACGTGTGCGGGAGCGAAACCGACGCGGTCAGCCCGGTCGTCGCTAACGTCAGCAACGGGCTCACGTGTCAGCGTCCGTGCCAACACACGCGTGATGTCACCCCGTGATGTCATGCTGACATCACAGTGGGGCCCGCGTGTCAGTACCGTGCGGCCGAGCGTGATGATGTCGGTAATGACATCAACCGAGTGGGTCCCATGTGTCAGTGACACGTGCACCCGTGGGCCGGGTCCACGGTGGACCTGAGCCAAGCCGTCCATCGGGTCCATGGACCCGAGGCGACGTGGCAGCCTTTGATTGGTCCATGTGGATGATGACGCAATAAATCGATTCTTCAATAGAAAAATAAATGAATTAATTCGGTTTATTCTTTTATTTAACTTTTCAAATTTCAAATGCTTATAAATTTTGCATTTTAACTCCGATTTGGGTGATTCCAATTTCTAAATTTGTATAAAATTGAGATCTACTTAATGGAGAATTTTATTTAATTTTTGGACATAAGTTTCTCTGATTATATTTATTTAATTGATTTTTCAAACCTTTAACGGGTATAACTTTTGCATTTTAACTCCGATTCGGATGTTTCAAAATTGTAAAAATTTATAAAAATGTGATCTTTATGTTTATGAAGTTAATTTGAATTTTTGTACACTTTTTTCCTACTGTTTAATCACGTCATTGCTGTTTGCACGCGTTACGAGTAGACGTTGAAGAGCCCGAAGGTAACTGAGCAGTCAAGATGCAATTTGCCACTTTAATGTAACGGAGATATATGTTTAGGCCACTCGTGTGATATGATTAAGAAAGTGCATGGCCATGCCGTGATTGAGAAGTCAATAACAACTTATTAATATATCACGAATACGAGAGATGGATTGAACTGTCAAATGATGATATGCTTCTCGCCTTGAGTTCGATCTTCATATAGTTTGGCAAAGGCATTGTTACATCAATACTTTAATCATATGCGTTTGGGAGTTGGCATGCTCTGAAAGGAGCCGCTACCGACTAATGGATTAGAAAAGGGTTTTCCGAATCCATGTCCAAATGCGCATGAACCTACAGGGTCACACACTTAACGGGCTGGGACGCATTAATTCGGATTGGATCCGTAATTAATAGACCTCGTGGGCTTAGCGCATAGATGGGCCCTGACTGCCTAGGGTTTCACCTCGTGGCTATATAAGTAGGGGAGGAGGCTGGATGCAGAACACACTTCGTGCAGTTTAGAGGTGTTTCGCCAGAAACCCTAGCCACCTCCTATCGTTGCCCCTGCCGAGCGACCCGGTGCTTGCACACCGACACACGGCATTCCATCCCTAGACGTGTGAACTGCTGTGGTGACACTGCTACTACTGCGGCGTGGAGAGGACGATCCGTGGCGAGGACGATCCACTGCGAGGACGATCCACGGCGAGGACGATCCACGCCGATAACGATCCACTACAACGACGTGCGAAGGATTCCGCAACTACGCATCTAGTGGTAATAGATCTATGATCCCCTTCTTGCGAGTAGCTTTTTCTAACATCCCAATTTTTGCTTTTCATTATTTTAAATGAGATTTGGCACTTTGGTGAATTTTTGGAATTTTCTTGAATTTATTTGGATTTATTTGGATTTAATTTGAATTTATTCCATTTTGAAATAATTAAATAATTTAAAGTTTTAAATAAATTTTTTTTGGAAATATTTTATTTGAGTTCGAAATGTCTCAAAGTATTTTTTTAGATTTTTTTCTGGAATTTTTCTGATTAATTTGCTATTTTTCTTGAATTATTTGAATTTCTAGAAGTTAATTTGAATATTAAATCGCTGGAAAATAGCCGAGTGGGTTTGTACTGTTCCTCCGATCGAACCAGAGTTAGACTCGAGTTCGAGTCCGACCCGAGCCCGAAGCAACACTAACCCATGCGACCGTTGGATCAAGATCCAACGGCCGCGATTGCGCCACGTCGCCCACGTGCGACACGAGCAAAACCCGTCCACGCCCGTGCGGTCTACGCCGTTGATCGTGCCACATGGACAGCCCGCGTGCGTCCACGTCACCTAGTCCGAGTCCCCGCCGGACTTCGCTGCCGTCGCCGAGTGGTCCTCGGTTTCCGCGATTTTCACGGAAGCCGAGACCCATATTTAATGCGCAGCCACCCCTGCCGTGGAGCCCTCTTCCGTGCGCACCCGCAGCCCCAACCCGTCGTGGTCAAGCCGCCGCCTTAGCCCGTTGTGACGGGCCGTGCCTAGGGGTACCACTCAACTCGTCGGAGTCGCGCCCAAACGTCGTTGGGCTTGTCGTCGTACCCAGCGCCGGCAACCTCAGCCCTGCTGTGTCATCGCCGGATCCGCAAAGCTTCTCCGCCGTTGGATCTTCATCGCACGGTCACGGTGAGTCCACGTCACCCCCTTGACCGTAGAAACCAGATTAGATCTAGACCGTTAGATCTAGATCCAACGACCCACGTTCATCCACGTCACCGTAACGAAATCCACGTTGCGGTATTTAGATCACCATGACGTCACCGCTGATGTCACGGTGGGGTTCGCTTGTCAGTGCCGTCAACCGAGCTTGGTGACATCACCACTGACGTCACCCGAGGGGTCCCACATGTCAGTGAGACATGTGCCCGTGGGCCTGGTCCACGGTGAGCCGAGCCCGAACCTTGGACCTAGTCCATGGACCCACTGACGTCATAATTCGATTCTTCAGTAGAAAAATAATTCGGTGGAAATTCCAATCCCGTGTTGACGTCATGCTGACGCAATAAATGGATTTTTTTTCAATAGAAAAATAAATGAATTAATTTGGTTTATTGATTTATTTTAATTTTCAAACTTCAAACGCTTATAACTTTTGTGTTTCAACTCTGATTTGAACGATTCCAATTTCTAAATATTTATAAAATTGGTATCTACTTAAATATGAATTTTAATTAATTTTTGATTATGAAATTTTCACTGTTTATATTTAATTAGTAGATTCTTTAAACTTTAAACAATTAAAACTTTTGCATTTTAACTCCAATTTGGGCGATTCAAATTTCTAAAAATTTGTATAATTATGCTCTTCCTGTTTATGAACTTTACGTGAATTTTTAAGAATTGTGTATGTACTATTTTATTTATTTATTACTATTTGCACGCATTACGAGTAGACGTTGAAGTACCCGAGGGCTTCGAAGGTGAAGTGTTGACCCAGGAGCCAGCTCAAGATCAAGAATAAGTACTTTTTGAAGGCAAGTTATGTTTTGACCATTTTGATCCTATTTCTGGAATTAATTTAATTTAAACTATTGCATGCTAATTTAATCAGAAAATGGTTTAAATTATATCTGGGAATTAGATAGATGCCAAATTGCAGTATGACACCTTGACTATTTAATTAAGTGCCATGAAACCTTGTCACCCTACTTGTGGAATATTTAGTTGGACATTAGTAAAATTGCCAACATTGGGTTTTTAGATCATTGTAGTTATTGCTTAGATTACTACGTGCTCATGACATGATTTTGCACAATCTAGTGTTAATATTTACTTAATGAGATATTGAACTTGTTTTTGAGAAGTATCATGTGTTGTGATGTTGATGATGGCACGTGGTGCATGGTAATCAACTGGGTTGATAAATAGATTTAGACCGGGGCAAGTGGCAAGAATGATATGGTGGGCCATGAGTGGCACCGGAGATGTCGTTTTGGTTCTTTGGGTAGTCTTACCCTAGTCACCCTAAGGACTTAACCTTGCAAGCCTTTGATCTGAGTCAAACGTGCAACCACATGTCCGCATTGGGACGGACCTAGTTGAGTAAGTTACTAATAACTTGCATGTGGTACCTTGGGGTGTCAACTACACCTTTTGTGTAGCTTGAAAGGGGAGCGTACCAGTGCTACGTCATGGTACCCGTCCAACGGTATGTCGGTCCCATACTTCGCCTCCGTTAAGGGAAGGCATGGTGTATGACAAAAGCCGGAGAGGTTCACTTGTATAGTTTGCGGTCTCTGAAATGCTTTGTTACGATCACTCGCCTTTGTGGTGTTTGATTGTATCCTGTGGGTAAAGTGCATAACCTCTGCAGAGTGTAAAATCTATTCGAATAGCCGTGTCCGCGGCTTTGGACATTGCTCGGGGATTACAGCCAAGGGTTAGACTTTCATGAAAACAACTTAGACTTGGAAAGTTTGGTTGGGTTAAATGATGACGTTGATGGAAATGTGGATTACAAAATGAAAAGTGTTTACTTAACTCTTGGAAAAGTTATTGACATGATCTTTACTTTTACTGCTCTCGAATTCACTTTTGCTACTTGCTAAATGTTGGTTTTATTGCAAATGTACCTATTAGCCGATCCTTGAACTAAGCCATGCATGTAGAATATTAGTTTGCATTCTGTGCATGACTTGCTGAGTACCAAGTACTCACCCTTGCCACAATACAACATCAGTTGAAGGAGAAGCGACGCCAGCTTTGGAGGAAGAACTTCAGGAGGAGCCGTCTACTTAGGGAGCGAGCCCAATCAGTTGCCTGTAGTATACTGGATGGCGCCACGTTGATACTTTTATTCCGCTACAATTTATTTCCTTAATAAGTTTTCGCCATGTGTGGCGTACTCTTGTAACTTGACCATAAGGTCGAGCAACCAGTTTGGTTATCTTAATTAAAGTACTCTATTACTATAGATATGTATGATTGTGATATTTACCGATGTTGAGACTATGTGCACTAGCGTGATCCTGGACTAGTGCTGAATACACAGAGGGTCCGGATTTGCAAATTCGGGTCCCGACAGAGGTGGTATCAGAGCCATACTGACTGTAGGCTCACCCATAGTTAGAATGGTCGTAGTGAGGATAAAACCTATTTTCTAAAGTTAAAAATTTGACAAGGATGAATGAAATCTTGACTTATCCCCATCTCTCCTTTCATACCCCTTTTGCTGAATTTCTCTTGCTACCACCATGGCTTTAAAAACCTTTTTGAGTTCTTACGAGAGTGTCTTTTGGCAGATGTTGATGAAGAACAACTACGCCGAGCGTGAAGGAGGCTATGCTGCCGAGTTGTGGCGTATGCTGCAGTTGCTTAGAGGTTTTAAGAGACCGCTCTACCGAGGGACCATGATCGTGCAGGCAGGACTGGTCATCGGATGGGACGTTAAGATCACGTTGTATGCTCGAGAGAAGACGAAGTTCAGTCGTCCATTTCACTTCACCGCTAGGAGGTCAACATTTGAGATGGGAATCCAGGAGGTGTCACATCGAGCGATGCAGCAAATTTCTCGCACTTACTCTAGAGAGCTGGAAGGCACAGTATTCCGTCACCACCCACGCCGAGACAGCAGAGCTCAGCGGAAGCCGATTGAAGATGAGGATGCTACCGTCGCACACAAGGCCAGATTCGTTGTCGCCCAGGAGGATCTTATCGACGACACAGTCCAGGAGTTGATGAAGGCTCGCGAGCAGGTCAAGGATGGGAAAAAGCACCTAGAAAATGCTCGTGAGTACGTCTCCTATGCTGCGGAAAGGATTGTAGAGCTGGAGACCGCACTGTATGGGCAGGGCCCGGAGACAGTGTTAGAGTTGGATGCCCCAAACCCGGAGGGACCAGCACCTGAGCAGGAGCACCAGCTAGCACCACAGCCAGAGCCTGAACCTGAGGATGATGCCACTTCTTCGACTACTACCGTTGTGGGGCATGGCGTTTGCTTTGCGCCTATGCCGCCACACCCACCGCAAGGGGGCAGTGGAGGTTTTCTCGACGAGTGAGCGTATGTTTTGCAATTGAGACTCCTTCGTCGAGTCACGTTATAGAATAAGAGTCACCCTTAGAGGCGTTAGACTCTAGTGTGTTAGTTGATTTGTGTTTTCATTACTTGCTGAGTGTGCAGTATGTGTTGCAAGGCCCTTAGGCATTGTAAGCAACCGTACCATGTAAATATGGATTAATTAATAAAAATGAATTTCGAGTTACACTTTTCCCTGCATAAGTTTCTCTACTACTTGTCTATGCTTGTTTCCCTCTCATCTCTAAAACTTGGAGCAATCGACAGATGGTGAACACCCGCGGAAACCTTAGAGGCAACAGAAGTGGTTCTCGCCCAGCTGGGAACCCTAATGATGGAGCACCTGCACCCCAACCAACACCGCCAGTCGACATGTAGAACTTTGGAGCTTTCCTTGCAGCACAGACTCAATTGATGCATGTTGTGATGCAGCAGATGCAGCACGTCACTGCCCAGGGCATCGCTAATCAAGTCAATCAGGGACAGCGTCAAGGCTCAAGGTTGTCAGAGTTCATGAGGACTCATCCACCCACATTCTCTGGGAACGCCTGTAACAGCCCCAAATTTAATTACGAGTAATATTGTGCATGGCATGCTCATATCATTCATATTAACGACACAATTAACACCTAATTAGGGTCATATAAATGCTAGCATCATTTTAGTTAGATGAGTACGAATTTATAAGTTCCTTGAAACCTAAAAACTGCTACTTATTGAACCATGCCTCAATTCCATCTTAGGCAATGACATATGGACCCCACTAGTAAGTGAGAGAATAAAATTCTGTGCACCTAACCTACTTTTTCCACCTTACTTACCCCATACCCACTCTTACCTCTCTATGTCATGTGGGACCTAGCCCCACATGTAAGCAATGGTTGGGCAGCCATATAAAAGGGTTCCTTCCCCTTGGGTTCTCCTCCACACCCCCATTTTCAGCACACCTCATTTCTGAAAATAGAAAAAGGGAGGAGAGCAAGCACCCCCATTTACCCTTCCATTCATCCCCACAAAAACCATTCAAGGATTTAGCTTGAGCTTGTGCATGCTGTACCATTGGATTCTCCTTATCAAGAGCTTCAATTCCATCCAATTGGATCCTCCAGGCAGCAAGATTTGCGTGAGTTCTAATCATTCCTTTGCTTTCCTTTTTCTGAAATTTTGTCACCTTGAGCTCATTCCATTTTCTTCCATGAAAATCATCTCTATGTGGAAAAGCGGATCGTGCATGTCGAGTTGCTAGCTTAAGAAGGATAAGGAGAAGCCATTGTAGGCCTTAGGAGGAGAAGGTGTCATCTCCAAGAGCTAGGAGGAAGAAGTTGATACCGGGAGAACCAACGAAGATTACAATCCCGACGACATTCTTGATCTCTTCGTCGAACCAACCTTCCACCGAGTGCAAGAGTATCCCCATAGTGGTAATGCTATACCCAAGTTGCCTTTTTGGAAGTATAGGAGCACATGCACCCACACCTATTTTCGGACAGATTAGCCCAACCCGGACACTCCGGGGATTTAACCCGGACACTCCGGGGTTAATCCGGATACTCCGAACCCCAGTTCAGACCTTCCGGATGTGTCAGGCGAAATCGAGAATTATGACAGAGAGACCCAACTCGGACCCTTCGGGGTTTAAACCTGGATAGTCCGGATTACCCGGACACTCCGGATATACATAACCCAGATACTCCTGTTTAGTCAGCAATCGAGTAACCAAGTAGGTCAACCGGATACACCGGGTTAGAACCCGGATACTCCGGATGTACACGGATGAATTGCTTCTCATATACTGTAACATCCCTGCATCTAGTATGCCTGAATGCTACCAAACATAAACTAAACAACATCTAAATACCATGAATTAAGGTAAAATACAGCAAGGGAGTAAATGCTAAAACCCGAGATTTCGGCAGCATCTCATTTGTTTTAACATGATTTGAAGGAGCAACAACAGTATATAGCAATATATGGCAATATGAGAGATAACTAAAACAGCAATAATTAAAGACTTAACAACAATATAAGTCTAGTTTCACACATTTAATGTCTCCAAGAGTCAAACGAACAATAAGACTCTCATTTAGCAAAGCTAAACCTTAAAGCAATAATCATCATACGCAATTTATTAACAAAGACTAAATTAATCATCATACGCAAAGCTAAACGAATCAAATGAGTGAAGCTACGTGCGGAAATGTGACTATTTCCCTTCCTCGCATGCCGTTCTCATGGTACCTAAAACAACAAGAAAACACAAGCGTGAGTTCAAAACTCAGCAAGTATATTGCAATGGTTCAAACAAAAACAATTACATGGCTGCAACAACTCGCATCATGTATATCATCTCATTCATATTCACAAATCCTTATCATCATCATTATGTATACAATGCGATGCGATGCGATGCTCATATCACCTTGGAAACTCATACCGGTATGGTTGAGAACACACCCGTCGGTGTGCACCCTCTCCCCCCTTCCATCCCGAAGATGGAGGGTGCCTACTCCTCGCTTCCCCACACCGTGGTGGATGGAATCACGATGTAGGACTTACTCATTGGCTCTCCGGATTAGTCATAACTTTCTCACCGACCTTCCCCGGACTAGTTATGACTTTCTCACCGCCCGGGCCATGTATCATGCCATGTATGCAAATATGCCAACATCATGAATAACTTGTACATTAACACATGGGATCATCATAGATAACTTGTACATGGCATCATCACGAAATAAACATATTCATCATATCAATGGCAAACAGTAAAGCAAGGCATGTGAACATATCATATATGCAAATTTCAATCTCAATCAATTAAACAAACTACAACCCGCTACCCATTCCAATACACTTGCCTCAACCACGGGCGACGGATTGGCGGGATGTCGTGGGCACTCCCGGGGTCACACCACCTGCACATAGGTACCACACACTCACAATCATGACCATAAAATAGTACGCAAACCCTCATCTACCCCGACATTGCCATCTAATCGCAATAACCAAAAACAGAGGTTCTGTCCCGCCGGGACAGCAGCCTCCCAAAAGGCATAACTCGGGTTCTAAAATCCGAATCAATTAAACGAGTACATCCTCGCGTAGCTTAGGAAATTTCCTAACTTTTTCTAAGTATAAGGAAAGACTGATTCGTACTTTAATGTTGTTTAATCTACAAAATACCGAGATATGTTCCAATTACGTCATAGATTTTAACACTCTCGGTAAAATAGCCATAACTTTCAAACGGCTGATCGTAATTTAACGTTCTTTATGTCCACTGAAAGGTATTGAAATTATCTACAACTTCATCAACAGGTGGACGACCAAATTCAGAATCAAAATTGGCGGAAAACTGAACACTAGGTCGACTGCTCATGCTGTCCGAAACAGAGAACGTGACCACTTCTAGAATTCATCTAATCTACTCAATTCCAGCACCACCAATTGATCTAAAAACATGATATTGATCCTTATAACAGTACCTAGCCCAACCCCAAGGAGTCCCATGGCCATACCTTCGCCCGACGAACGAAAAACCCACAGATCGCCTCCCGGTTCGCGCGATCTCCCTCCTCGCTCCGATTCCACCGGAACTCCTCGTCGCGGAGCGCTCCAATGGATGGATCTTCAGGTTGGGGAGGTGGAGAACTCCCCTAGGGCAGCAAGGGTGGTGGAGAGGTGAGGAGAGGGGTGGTGGTGCAAAGGGGAGCAACAATGGTGGTGGCGGCTAGGGCAAAAAGGGAGAGGGAGAGGTTGGGAGAGGCTAGGGCACAAGGGGGCGCAATGGGGCAGGGGTGGGGCGTATAAAGGGGCAGGGGAAAGCCCCCAACCTGGTCTCCTATTCCTATTTGGACTCCCACTCCTTCCCACCAAAGCCCACGACACTTTCCCTTAGGCCCAAACTCCCCCGGAAAGGCCCAAACTCCCGGAAACGGCCCGAAAACGCATGTAAACCTCATACCACATGGTTTTAACCTTAATTCCACATTTTATAATGTTCTTGCCCTCAACATTCACATTTTGAATGCCACAATCTCTAATTTCACATTTTATAAAGTTTCGGCATTCCGTAGTGTCATATTCTGCCCCCCCCCCCCTTAAACAGGATTCGACCTCGAATATGAAAAGACGCCAAAATAAACAACAAAGTCCCCAAGGGACAAAAGACTTCTCTGCAGCATAAAACATTCGCACAATGACTCAAACCGGAACAAACGACAAGCGAGTTCCCAAAACCAACACTTAGCGAAAAAGTATTGATCTAGCTCAACTAAGGGCAACCTCTCACAGTTCGACCTTCACTTCAAATCCCAAACAGAATTTGTGTTTCAACCATAAAGGGCTCCATCAACCCAAAACGCTCGAATCATCATGACAAACACTTCACACTTCTATCACAACCAACCTGACTACCACACTCCATTAAACTCAACATGACATAATCAAAGCAAGTCACAATTCCTTTAACGACCTCTCTACATTCCCGAAAATTTCCATCGAGGGGAATAACTCATTAAGGCACACTTGCCCTTCTGATACACGATCATACTAACATTTTATTCCATCCTCTCCCAGGCAAGACTCAAACCCAAAAACAACTAGTTAAGACAATTGCTCACGGCAGGACAATTATCACCGAACTACCGTCAACTTCACTTCCACCCATCGCTACTCTTAATAAAGGTTAAACCCATACATCATCAACCTCCATCACACACCACCCTTATACCACTAAGGTTCGACACCTAGCCCCAAGCTAGGATCGTAAAACCTTACCAAACCACAATTGGTTCCTTTCTTAAGAGGGTCTCGCCCTCACACAAAAAACACTTAGCTATCAAGCCCAAGTGGACCACACACGACAACTCAAACCCAAAGCGTTAACAACCATTTTTGGAAATAATTCGGCAACATCCAAGCCAAGTCACAAAGGAAGCATAAATCCCCTACGCCACAACCAAAATACCAGAATTTCTTCATTCTTTTCTTTTCATACTAGAAAGCAAGGGAAATCTCGTTTCATGACATAAATGCACACTCTTCAAGAGCACTCTGGATTAGTCATATCTCCATATATGACTTTCTCACCGACCTGGCTCAACGACTCTTTTATCATTTAACATCTAAAAACGATGTCATGTTTACTTTTCACCATTCATTCTTCATGTAACAACAATACCGAATAATCATTCACCAAACGACTACTTCATCGGTATCACAAGTTTGAAACACACATAACATTGACGGCAACACCATTAACCGCAAAACACCATGTCGGGTCAGAACCCTCCAACGATATATAGCTAAACTTGCAAAACATCGTATTTTAACCAAAATCAACATTTTGGAAAAGAACATCGACTCCAAAGTCAAACATCTGCACTAACAACCGTCATAAATTTTCTCAAAGAGAAAAGGAAACTGATTTTCAAAAGAGAACACTTCACTAACAGCATCGCCGATGAAACATCCACAAAAACCACCTTTTGAAGCACTTGCAAACTCTACATAGATTTTTTTTCCCAAATAACTCCAACTCTAGCAAAGAAAAGATTACAAATTAAACCTCGTGAGTTTCCCAACATAACCCTCTATGTCCATTTGTTTCCTTTAAAATTTATTCCAAAGATAATTCAGGGTGCACGCGAAGGGCGCGATCCACTCAAAAACTTTTGGGGTGTAAATCCATACTCATAGCACCAACTAAACAAATTAGCCAAAACCAAATATTTGCACCAATTTCTACGAGTTTTAGGGAAACTCTGAAACACAACATATGGAACACCTTGACCGAAAACCCTTCAACCAAAATGGCAAACAACCAAACCAGTCCAAAAGCTTTTAAACACAAGCTCAGCATAAATACAATCATCTCTAGTGTTCCACTACGCTTTCCATTAAAGACTTCGAAATTCACTACTTACTCATTGAGAAAGTCCAACCGGTTTTAACAAAATTGACGTAACAAATTCTTTCTCTAGTTACCATTGCCAACACTTTTAATTAAACTTTATGATGCTTATCAAAAAGGCACCCAACCAAGACTATATTGACATGATCCCCACGGATCACCGAATCATAATACTTCTTATTCTAACTTTGAAACATAGTACTTCAACAAATCTTTCAGCAAGATCAACATATAAATTTCATACCTCCTATATGTCAACGTCTCGACAATCGAAACTTATTCAGTTAACAAACAACTTCAACATGTAAATATTATCTCCACAGGGTAGAATTCGCAAGTAAGACTCTAAATTATACATTCATTAAAAATCTTTCATCATGTTAATTACCCAAAGTTCACTCCATCACCACATGTTACAAATTCCTCTATTTTAACCATGGTTTTCAACAAGTAATCTAAACAATTACCACCACTACTTAGTCATCAATAAAAACAAAAGGGCATAATCATCAACCAACCACATTACTTTTAACTACCCTATAGATAGGTTACAACAAAATTGTCACTAGACAACATACTCCAACTATTAAATTAAATTTAATAAGTTAGACCAGCACAAAGTTCTTGCAATATCATCAAACTACAAAACCCATATCTTTCCAATTGGCCTCGACACTAGCATTTTAGGAACACGACTGCATACTTCCAATCATGCTAATATTTTGCAACAACATGAATAGTAACTCTAATCAACTTCCAAGTTAAGGTCACAAGCTAGTATGATCAAATTTCTCTACTAACATGTTTAATTTAGAACATCTTTAAACAACCAGCAAAGCTTCTTTAACAATATCAGCAGTTTACATCATCTTAATGTTCTAACTATGCAACATGGTTTAAAACTTTAAACTTTATCAAGGGTCATAAGCATTTTTAAAGCAAAACAACAGATTCTAAGCATGTACTTTAGCACATTCAATCATTCTCGCTAAGAGTAAACTACAACACTAGTTGTCTATTTATTCTCAAGCTAGAGATAACAACCGCATTGAATTGTTTCAACTCACAAATTAACTTAACAATGCATCATCCCATAAACCGCATTGGTACATGCTACATAACATGCTAAACAGCAATTCTTACTAGGGACAAACGATTTCAGTAAAAAAAAACTACTTACTTTGTTTGCAGCATTTTAGTTTTAAAACTCATCCCAAATTCATAAGGAAACATGACTCTCAAAATTGCAATGAGACAAACCCAAACTTGGTCATGCAAAGGAATTTTCCAAAACACTTTTCAATCTCAAAGACTCTCACAGGAGGGAACCAAGCGATCAAATAAACCTTTGCGGACAAAGGCACAAAACATAAATCGACACAACTTAACTTTTTGAACACGCTTCAATAACTTCTTTTAAACTTAGAGTAAGACACACAAGAACCAAAACTATACTTTCCTTTGCAAGGCAACCAACAAAACCGGTGTCAAAGCCAAAAGGCGACTAAAAAGGCGCAATGCTAAATTCCTCTTCTTCGTCTTCAACCAAGGAAGACAAAACCAAGAAACACCGAAGGGACTCTCCGCGAAAAATCCAATTCCAAACACTTTTCTTTTGATTTCAATCAACTAAAGTCAAGAAAAACAACCAAACCGACCGTCAGAACGGTAAAGAACATACGAAGGAATCCACCACCAAACTCTTCTATTTGACTCCAATCAACTACCCGATCTACGACAGAAAGGGTAAGCACTCTTCTCCTACAGGGGTTAATAGTTCTTCGGTGATGGCGCTAACCGGCCACACCGTCAAACCTCACCCTTACTATGAATAAAGAGAGGTGACCAAAACCCTTTGGCACCACAACCCCACTCTATCCCAACAACAAGAGCAATTCAATCATTTATCACATTGACATAGCAACATGCATTGTCAAATGAAGCATTCAACATCATAGCTAAAATACAACATTTAAGCATAAAGAAACGATACCCATACCCTTTCCTACTGTGCATCCATTGTGTGTCAAATTTTAGATTAGTTATACCACTTTTGCAAGTTTTAATGTTGCTATTCAATGACAAAATTTTAGTAAAAACCTAAGCCATGTTTCTAAGTTATTCCACATCACATTTTAGTTGTAACCTAAGGTATGACACTAAAAATACATATTCCAAGGACCTACAACCTGGATCTGATACCAACTGTAACACCCCGGCATCTAGTATGCCTGAATGCTACCAAACATAAACTAAACAACATCTAAATACCATGAATTAAGGTAAATTACAGCATGGGAGTAAATGCTAAAACCCGAGATTTCGGCAGCATCTCCTTTGTTTTAACATGATTTGAAGGAGCAACAACAGTATAGCAATATATGGCAATATGAGAGACAACTAAAACAGCAATAATTAAAGACTTAACAACAATATAAGTCTAGTTTCATGCATTTAATGTCTCCAAGAGTCAAACGAACAATAAGACTCTCATTTAGCAAAGCTAAACCTTAAAGCAATAATCTTCATACGCAATTTATTAACAAATACTAAATTAATGACTTGTGGAATCAAATGAGTGAAGCTACGTGCGGAAATGTGACTATTTCCATTCCCCGCATGCCGGTCTCATGGTACCTAAAACAACAACAAAACACAAGCGTGAGTTCAAAACTCAGCAAGTATATTGCAATGGTTCAAACAAAAACAATTACATGGCTGCAACAACTCACATCATGTATATCATCTCATTCATATTCACAAATCCTTATCATCATCATTATGTATGCAATGCGATGCGATGCGATGCTCATATCTCCTTGGAAACTCATACCGGTATGGTTGAGTACATACCCGTCGGTGTGCACCCTCTCCCCCCTTCCATCCCGAAGATGGAGAGTGCCTACTCCTCGCTTCCCCACACCGCGGTGGATGGAATCATGATGTAGGACTTACTCATTGGCTCTCCGGATTAGTCATAACTTTCTCACCGACTTTCCCAGGACTAGTTATGACTTTCTCACCGCCCGGGCCATGTATCATGCCATGTATGCAAATATGCCAACATCATGAATAACTTGTACATTAACACATGGCATCATCATAGATAACTTGTACATGGCATCATCACGAAATAAACATATTCATCATATCAATGGCAAACATTAAAGCATGGCATGTGAACATATCATATATTCAAATTTCAATCTCAATCAATTAAACAAACTACAAGCCGCTACCCATTCCAATACACTTGCCTCAACCACAGGCGACGGATTGGCGGGATGTAGAGGGCACTCCCGGGGTCACACCACCTGCACATAGGTACCACACACTCACAATCATGACCACAAAACAGTACGCAAACCCTCATCTACCCCGACATTGCCATCTACTCGCAATAACCAAAAACAGAGGTTCTGTCCCGCCGGGACAGCAGCCTTCCAAAAGGCATAACTCGGGTTCTAAGACTCCGAATCAATTAAACGAGTACATCCTCGCGTAGCTTAGGAAATTTCCTAACTTTTTCTAAGTATAAGGTTCCAATCACGTCACAGATTTTAACACGCTCGGTAAAACAGCCATAACTTTCAAATGGCTGGTCGGAATTTAATGTTCTTTATATGCACTGAAAGGTATTGAAATTATCTACAACTTCTTCAACAAGCGGATGACCAAATTCGGACTCAAAATTAGCGAAAAACTAAACCCTAGGTCGACTGCTCATGCTGTCCGAAACAGAGAACGTGACCACTTCTAGAATTCATCTAATCTACTCAATTCCAGCACCACCAATTGATCTAAAAACATGATTTTGATCCTTAGAACAGTACCTAGCCCAACCCCAAGGAGTCCCATGGCCATACCTTCACCCGACGAACAAAAAACCCTTGGATCGCCTCCTTGTTCGCGCAATCTCCCTCCTCGCTCCGATTCAACCGGATCTCCTTGTCGCGGAGCGCTCCAATGGATGGATCTTCAGGTTGGGGAGGTGGAGAACTCACCTAGGGTAGCAAGGGTGGTGGAGAGGTGAGGAGAGGAGAGGGGTGGTGGTGCAAAGGGGAGCAACAATGGGGGTGGCGGCTAGGGCAAAAAGGGAGAGGGAGAGGTGGGGAGAGGCGGTGAGAGGCTAGGGCACAAGGGGGCGCAATGGGGCAGTGGTGGGGTGCATAAAGGGGCAGGGGAAGGCCTCCAACCTGGTCTCCTACTGCTATTTGGACTCCCACTCCTTCCCACCAAAGCCCACGACCCTTTCCCTTAGGCCCAAACTCCCCCGAAAAGGCCCAAACTCCCGGAAACGGCCCGAAAACGCATGTAAACCTCATACCACATGGTTTTAAACTTAGTTCCACATTTTATAATGTTCTTGCCCTCAACATTCACATTTTGTAATGCCACAATCTCTAATTTCACATTTTATAAAGTTTCGGCATTCCGTAGTGTCATATATACATGCTAGGATTAGGAATATAACCATGATGCATTTCATGCATGATTGTGCATGCTCTTGTGTTGTTTATTATTGTTTCTTGATTTGTATTTCTTTGGATTTGGATTTCTCGTTAGGTGTCGACGCTTCGGAAGACAAACCCGAGTACGACTACGCCTACGACGTCAAGAGCGAGCAGCAAGGCACTACCTTACTGCTTGAACATACTTGATCCTATTAATTCCAAATTATGTTGAAGTTTTTTTGTCAATTGCATGCTTACTTTCAATTACAAGTATATTTGGGGTTGAATATTTAGTTACTACCTTATTGACATGTTATCTTGTTACCCCGTTCCTTTCGTATACCATTGTCGCCCTAGGTGGTTGGCTTAATATTATGTATGGGTTCATACGAGTTGCTTAGCCATGCTTAGAACATCGTTAGGAACCGTGATAGACGGACTTAGTCCATCGGTCGCGATGATCAAAGACGATTATGATAATGATGGTTCAATTGTGGTTATTATGTAGCGATGTTGGTTAAGGATCTTAAGGGTCGAATCTTGTTGACATCTTTTTAAGTAACTATCGTGCGAACCACATGCCGTTTATGGGGCCGGCTTAGCCAAGTACTTGTGTATTACTAGGGCATTTAAACCACGTGCACTCAAAATTCCTTGAACTTTGCAGAGTGTCACGGAATGTCTGTGGGATCTCCTCGAACTTTGTGGAGTGTCGAGAGTATCCTTCGAAATCCCTCGAACTTTGTGGAGTTAGGGATGTTCAATAACGGGTGTACTCCTTGATCCACATACACAGGGCACTGGGCACGCGGGATCGAGGGTCACAGTGACCCGGGTGGTTTAGATGCACTACCATGCATACGGGAAAATGGTTTTGTCACGTTTACCTCGGCCGACACATCAAAGGAAATGTGCTCATAGCTTGGCTTATGAGTGTGGCATGGCGTGTCGTGTGGGTAAAGTCATACCTCTGCGGAGTTCAAACTATTCGAATAGCCGCGTCCATGGTTAAGTGTAACACCCCGGCATTTAATATGCCCGAATGCTACCAAACATAAGCTAAACAACATCTAAATGCCACATTTAAACATAAATTCCAGCAAAGGGATATATGCTAAAAACCGATATTTCGGCAGCATCTCCTTTGTTTTTCCATGAATTAACACAATATCGAAATCATGGCAAGATATATCATAGCACACGACATCTAGAACATCAACATAAATGGACATATCATCGAATTACGCCATTAATACCACGCTCAACCACTTCATAATCTATAACGAAGCAAATAAGGAATCACAAGCATGCTAAATTAAACCATACATTAAGTTTAAGGCACAACTCTTAATATCATGTCTCCAAGTGTGTATTTATGGATTATGATGGTGGAGCTACGTGTAGAAGTTTAGCTAAACCCCTTTTTCCCGCATGCCGATCTCAAGTACCTAAAAAAAACAACATAAAACACAAGCGTGAGTTCGAAAACTCAGCAAACATATTGCAATGGACAACAAGATCATTTACAAGATAATAATACCTCACGTCACATATAACATCTCATACTTAAACACACAACAACATCCTCATCATTTAATATGTATTGTAATGCAATGCAATGCAATGCTATGCTCATATCTCCTTGGAAACTCATACCGGTATGGTTGAGTACACACCCGTCGGTGTGCACCCTCTCCCCCCTTCCATCCCGAAGATGGAGGGTGCCTACTCCTCGCTTCCAAACACCACGTGGATGGAATCACGATGTAGGACTTACTCAATGGCTTTCCGGATTAGTCATTACTTTCTCACCGACCTTCCCGGACTAGTTATGACTTTCTCACCGCCCGAGCCATGTAACATGCCATGTATGCATTTATGCCAACATCATATTTAACTCACATATTAACACATGGCATCATAACATATTAAACATGCTCATCATATCATTGGCAATCATAAAAGCATGGCAAGTGATCGTATATCATGTAGTCAATTCCATCTATTCTCAACAAGCAACCTACAATCGCTATCCATCACAACACACTTGCCTCAACCGCGGGCGACGGATTTGTGGGAAGTCGAGGGCACTCCCGGTGTCACACCACCTGCACATAGGCATCACACACTCAAAATCATACCCACAAAACAGTACGCAAAACCCCATCTAACCCGACATTGCCCACTACTCGCAAAACCTAAAAACAGAGGTTCTGTCCCGACGGGACAGCAGCCTTGCAAAAAGCATAACTTGAGTTCTGGGACTCCAAATCGATTAAACGAGTAAACCATCGCGAAGCTTAGGAAATTTCCTACCTTTTTCTAGTTATACGGAAAGACTGATTCGGAATCTAAAATTGTTTAATCTACAGATTACTACGATCTGTTCCAATCGCGTCACAGATTTTAACACGCTCGGTAAAACGGCCATACCTTTCAAACGGCTGATCGGATTTTAACGTGCTTTATGTCCACGGAAAGATAATTAAATTATCTACAACTTCTTTTAAGTCCGTACGGACAGATTCGGATTCTAAATCGACGAAAACTCGAACCCTAGCCCGACTGCTCAATCTGCCCGAAAACAGAAACGTGGCAACATCTAGATCTAACCCAAAGAACTCCAACCCAGCACCACAAATTGATCTAAAAACTTCATAAACACCCTAAGAACAGTACCTAGATCAAACCCAAGGATCCCCATGATCATACCTTTGCCCAACGAACAAATATCCAATAGATCTCCTCGCGGATCGCTCCTCACTCCACGCTCCTCGCTCCACGCTCCTCGCTCCTCGCTCCAACGGATGGATCCACAAGGTGCAGAGGTGTGGAGACCACCCTAGGGCAGCAAGGGGGTGGAGGAGAGGTGGTGGAGAGGTGGGGAGCAATGGGGGAGGTGGAGGCGCAAGGAAGGGAGAGGGGAAGGTGGGGGTGGCGGCTAGGGCTTGGAGGGAGAGGTGGGGCGCCCAAGGGCAGGGGGAGCACGCCCAAAAGGCTGGTGGGGAGCCCTTTTACCAGCCCCCCACACCCAATCCTAGTCCGTTACGGAGACCTACTCCATCCCACCAAAGCCCACCAAGGCCCAAACTCCCCCGGGAAGGCCCAAAACCCCGGAAACGCCCCGGAAAAGCTATTAACCTTCATATCCTATAGTTTTAACCTTAATTCCACATCTCATAATGTTATTAACCATATCATGCACGTTAAATAAGGTACGACACTCCGTGGTGTCACAACACTTCAAACGGCCCAAAAACGCGAGTAAACCTCAAGCTGAAAGGTTTTATTCTCTAATTTCACATTCTATAATGTCACACCATACCGTAGTGTCACATTCTCACCCCTTCAATAGGATTCGACCTCGAATCCAAAGGACGCCAAAATCAATGACAAAATCCCCAAGGGACAAACTGCTTCTCTGCAGCACAAAACATTCACACAACGACTAAAACCGGAACAAACAACAAACGAGTTCCCAAAACCAACACATAGAGAAAAAGTGTTGATCTAGCTCAACTAAGGGCAACCCCTCACAAATCGACCTTCACTTCAATTCCCCAACAGAATCTGCGTTTCAACCACAAAGGGCTCCATCAACCCAAAACGCTCGAATCCTCACGGCAAACACTTCATACTTCTATCACAACCAACCTGACTACCATACTCCCTTAAACTCAACATGACATAATCAAAGGAAGTCACAATTCCTTTAACGACCTTTCTACATTCCCGAAAATTTCCATCGAGGGGAATAACTCATTAAGGCACACTAGCCCTTCCGATACACGATCATACTAACATTTTATTCCATCCTTTCCCAGGCAAGACTCAAACCCAAAAACAACTAGTGAAGACAACTGCTCACGGCAGGGCAATTATCACCGATCTACCGTCAACTTCACTTCCACCCATCGCTACTCTTAGTAAAGGTTAAACCCATACATCATCAACCTCCATCACAAACCACCCTTATACCACTAAGGTTCGACACCTAGCCCAAGCTAGGATCGAAAACCTTATCAAACCACAATTGGTTCCTTTCTTAAGAGGGTCTCGCCCTCACACAAAAACACTTAGCTATCAAGCCCAAGTGTACACACAACAACTCAAACCCAAAGCGTTAACAACCATTTTGGAAAGAATTCGGCAACATCCAAGCCAAAACACAAAGGAAGCATAAATCCCTACATCACAACCAACATACGAGAAATTGTTCATTGCTTCTTTTCATACTAGAAAGCAAGGGAAATCTCGTTTCATGACATAAATGCACACTCTTCAGAGCACTCCGGATTAGTCATATCTCCATATATGACTTTCTCACCGACACAGCTCAACGACTCTTTTATCATTTAACATGTAAAAGCGATGTCATGTTTACTTTTCACCATTCCCTCATCATGTAACCACACTACCGAATAGTCATTCACATGATGACTTACGCCTCGGTATCATATGAATAAATCTCGAATAACATCGAGAGTTGCGCTAATTCATATAAACTATGGCGGCAACATCGTTAATCAACAAAACACCACATCGTGTGAAAACCCATCTTCGATTTAACACTAGCTTTGCAACACCTCGCAAAATCAAACTCAACCCTTTGGAACAGAACATCGACTCCAAAATCAAACATCTGCAGACACAAGCGCCATAAATTTTTATCAAAAGAGAGGGAAACTCAATCCAAAAAGAAAACTCTTCACTAACCAAATTCACTTATGAAACATTCATAAAAATCCAGACTTGTAAAACACCCGCACACTAGACACATTTTCTAAATGACTCCAACTCTAGTCAAATAGAGTTACACATCAAGGGCTTAACTCAAAAGTTTCCAACACAACCCTTTATGACCATCTGCTTCCTTTTAAAAATTAATTCCAAAGATAAATCAGTGCGAACGCGAAAGGGCGCGATCCACTCAAAAACTTTTGGATGTAAACTCAAACTCACAACACGAACTAAACAAATTCGCCAAAACCAAAGGTCGACACCAACCACTACGAGTTTTGGGGAAACTCTGAAACTCAACATAAGGAACACCTCAACCGAAAGCATTCAACCGAGATGGCAAACAACCAAACCAGTTTCAAAGGTTTTTAGACAACATTTCGACATAAAAGAACCATCTCTAGAATTCCACTCGCTTTCCATTAAAAGACTTTAATAATCACTTTTTACTCCCTGAGGAGCCCCAACACAATTCAACCAAAAGCTTCACAACAAATTCTTCCTCTAGTTACCATTCCCAAAACTTTTAATAAGGGTTTATGATGCTTATCAAGAAGGCACCCAACCAAGACTATAATGATATGATCCCCACGGATCACCGAATCATAATACTTCTTATTCTAAATTTGAAACATAGTACTTCCACAAATCTTTCAGCAAGATCAACATATAAATTTCATACCTCCTATCTATTCACGTCTCGATATCCGAACCTTATTCAGTTAAACAATGACTTCAACATGTAAATATTATCTCTACAAGACAAAGTTCATAGCTAGGATTCCAAGGCATACATTCATTAAGGATAAAACTCTATATCAGGTTAATTATCCATGGTTCACTCCATCACCACAGGTTACAACACCCTCCATTTAGTCAATGGTTTCCAACAAGTATTCTACACAACTACCACCACTACTAAGTCATCAATAAAAACAAATGGGCATAATCATCAACCGATCAACATTACTTTTAGCTACCCTATACATAGGTGATAACAAAATTACAACATGCTCCAACTATTTAAAATAGATTGAAAACTAGCATTGAAGGGTCACAGCTGCATACTTCCAAATATACTAGTAGTTTGCAACAACATAAATAACCACTCCAATCAACTTCCAAATTAAAGTCACTAGTCTCTACTAATCCGTTAGATTAGCACATCTTTAAACACCAAGCAAAGCTTCTTAACAATATCAGCAGTTTACATCATCTTAATGTTTTAACTATGCATCAAGGTTTAAACTTTTAACATTAACGAGGATCATAAGCACTTTTAAAGCAAGGCAATAGATTCTAAGCATGAACATTAACACTTTCAATCATTCTCGCTAAGAGTGAACTACAACACTAGTAGTCTATTTATTCTCAAACTTAGAGATTTTACTCACATTGAATTGATTCAACTCAAAATTTAACTTAGCAACACATCAATCCATAAACCACATTGTTACCTACTACATAACATGCTAAACATCAATTCTTACTAGGGACAAACGATTTGATCAAAAGACTACTTACTTTGTTTACAGCATTTTAGTTTTAAAACTCATCCCAAATTCATAAGGAAACTTGACTCTCAAAATTGCAATGAGACAAACCCAAACTTGGTTATGCAAAGGAATTCTCCAATACACTTTTCAATCTCAAAGACTTCCATAGAGGAAACTGGTTGGAAGAAAACTTTTCTCGAAAGGGAACCAAGTGCTCCATTAACCTTTTCAAATAAAACCTTAACACCAAACCCCTAACTTTCACGACTCAAGAGGGGCTTTCAAAGATGATTTCTCAAACCAGTAAAATGATGAAATCAAACACCACTTACTACTACGAAGCCACAGAACTTCAGCCCTGACAGCCAGGTCTGGCACAACTCCGAACAAAACTCCTTTAGCCTTGGAGACAGACAACCACAGGAATAAATCGAATGCTTGTTCTTCATGAAGCAATTAACAGGCATCAAAAACTGGAAAGGCGCCCAAAAGAAGCGCAACACTAGACTCTTCTTCGTCTTCACCCAAGGAAGACAAAACCACACACCGCATACGAAACGATCCGCGAAAGCCCATCACCTTTTCATTTGGTTCAAAACAGCTAAAGCCAAGAAAAGCAACAAACACCGACCGTCAGAACGACAAAGAACATCCGAAGGAAACCACCATTAACTCTTCCTTTTTGTCTCCAATCAACTACCCGATTCTGACGAGAAAGGGTAAGCGCTTTTCTCCTACAGGGGTTAACAGTTCTTCGGTGATGGCGCTAACCGGCCACACCGTCAAACCTCACCCTAACTATAAACAATAAGAGGTGACCGAAACCCTTCGGTACCACAACCCCACTCTTATCACCACAACATATATCATTGACATAGCAACATGCATTGCCAAAAGAAGCATTCAACATCAAAGCTTAAATACAACATTTAAGCGTAAAGAAACGATACCCATACCCTTTCCTACTGTGCATCCAGTGTGTGTCAAATTTTAGATTAGTTATACCATTTTTTTGCAAGTTTTAATGTTGCTATCCTATGACAAAGTTTTAGTTGAAACCTAAGCCATGTTTCTAAGTTATTCCACATCATATTTTAGTTGTACCCTATGGCATGACACTAAAAATACGCATTCCAAGGACCTACAGCCCGCTCTGATACCAACTGTAACACCCCGGCATTTAATATGCCCGAGTGCTACCAAACATAAGCTAAACAACATCTAAATGCCACATTTAAACATAAATTCCAGCAAAGGGATATATGCTAAAAACCGATATTTCGGCAGCATCTCCTTTGTTTTTCCATGAATTAACACAATATCGAAATCATGGCAAGATATATCATAGCACACGACATCTAGAACATCAACATAAATGGACATATCATCGAATTACGCCATTAATACCACGCTCAACCACTTCATAATCTATAACGAAGCAAATAAGGAATCACAAGCATGCTAAATTAAACCATACATTAAGTTTAAGGCACAACTCTTAATATCATGTCTCCAAGTGTGTATTTATGGATTATGATGGTGGAGCTACGTGTAGAAGTGTAGCTAAACCCCTTTTTCCCGCATGTCGATCTCAAGTACCTAAAAAAAACAACATAAAACACAAGCGTGAGTTCGAAAACTCAGCAAGCATATTGCAATGGACAACAAGATCATTTACAAGACAATAATACCTCACGTCACATATAACATCTCATACTTAAATACATAACAACATCTTCATCATTTAATATGTGTTGTAATGCAATGCAATGCAATGCTATGCTCATATCTCCTTGGAAACTCATACCGGTATGGTTGAGTACACACCCGTCGGTGTGCACCCTCTCCCCCCTTCCATCCCGAAGATGGAGGGTGCCTACTCCTCGCTTCCAAACACAACGTGGATGGAATCACGATGTAGGACTTACTCAATGGCTTTCCGGATTAGTCATTACTTTCTCACCGACCTTCCCGGACTAGTTATGACTTTCTCACCGCCCGAGCCATGTAACATGCCATGTATGCATTTATGCCAACATCATATTTAACTCACATATTAACACATGGCATCATAACATATTAAACATGCTCATCATATCATTGGCAATCATAAAAGCATGGCAAGTGATCGTATATCATGTAGTCAATTCCATCTATTCTCAACAAGCAACCTACAAATCGCTATCCATCACAACACACTTGCCTCAACCGCGGGCGACGGATTTGTGGGAAGTCGAGGGAACTCCCGGTGTCACACCACCTGCACATAGGCATCACACACTCACAATCATACCCACAAAACAGTACGCAAAACCCCATCTAACCCGACATTGCCCCCTACTCGCAAAACCTAAAAACAGAGGTTCTGTCCCGACGGGACAACAGCCTTGCAAAAAGCATAACTTGAGTTCTGGGACTCCAAATCGATTAAACAAGTACACCATCGCGAAGCTTAGGAAATTTCCTACCTTTTTCTAGTTATACGGAAAGACTGATTCAGACTATAAAATTGTTTAATCTACAGATTACTACGATCTGTTCCAATCGCGTCACAGATTTTAACACGCTCGGTAAAACGGCCATAACTTTCAAATGGCTGATCGGATTTTAACGTGCTTTATGTCTATGGAAATATAATTAAATTATCTACAACTTCTTTTAAGTCCGTACGGACAGATTCGGATTCTAAATCGACGAAAACTCGAACCCTAGCCCGACTGCTCAATCTGCCCGAAAACTGAAACGTGGCAACGTCTAGATCTAACCCAAAGAACTCCAACCCAGCACCACCAATTGATCTAAAAACTTCATAAACACCCTAAGAACAGTACCTAGATCAAACCCAAGGATCCCCATGATCATACCTTTGCCCAACGAGCGAATCTCCAATAGATCTCCTCGCGGATCGCTCCTTGCTCCACACTCCTCGCTCCACGCTCCTCGCTCCTCGCTCCTCGCTCCAACGGATGGATCTACAAGGTGCAGAGGTGTGGAGACCACCCTAGGGCAGCAAGGGGGTGGAGGAGAGGTGGTGGAGAGGTGGGGAGCAATGGGGGAGGTGGAGGCGCAAGGAAGGGAGAGGGGAAGGTGGGGGTGGCGGCTAGGGCTTGGAGGGAGAGGTGGGGCACCCAAGGGCAGGGGGAGAACGCCCAAAAGGCTTGTGGGGAGCCCTTTTACCAGCCCCACACCCAATCCTAGTCCGTTACGGAGACCTACTCCATCCCACCAAAGCCCACCAAGGCCCAAACTCCCCCGGGAAGGCCCAAAACCCCGGAAACGGCCCGGAAACGCCCCGGAAAAGCTATTAACCTCCATATCCTATAGTTTTAACCTTAATTCCACATCTCATAATGTTATTAACCTTATCATGCACGTTAAATAAGGTTACGACACTCCGTGGTGTCACAACACTTCAAACGGCCCAAAAACGCGAGTAAACCTCAAGCTGAAAGGTTTTATTCTCTAATTTCACATTCTATAATGTCACACCATACCGTAGTGTCACATTAAGGACGATCACTTAAGTTGTCAATCACTGGGCGAGTGTTAACGACCTGGTAAGAATGGATGATTTGGGAAAAACCAAGTCTCATGATTATTGGAGTACTCATGAGGAGAACTTCGCGAGTATTGGAGTACTCGTGGAAGGAACTTCACGGATATTGGAGTATCCGTGGGCGTAAGCGAACATGAGCGTCAAACTCATGGTTCGGAGAATGCTGGAAGGCATGAGATGAAGATGATTATGATGATGTTATATTATGATGTATTAAACTTTGTAAATGTTTAGCAAACCGCAATTTCAATCTATACGTGTCTATATTTTTACTCAAAATATTGATTTATGCTGAAATTAACTTGGTGCCTTTCTTGTGAAGAAGCCACCACATGTAGTTAGAACTCAGCATACCACTTATATTATTGTGCAAGTACACTCTTTGTACTCAAACAGATTATCCACTTGCTGCAGGTGAGGATGAGGCACTGCCCGGAGACCTTTATCGGGCAGATTTCGATGATGCTAATGCTTAGGGGCACGTTCTTACTTCCAGTCAGTTGCCTGAGGGTCTATGGCATACTACGCTGGCCTTTTGTCGTTCATTTATGTTTTCCGCTGCTACTTTGATGTAAAACTACTATGTATCTCGTTTTGGACAACAGTCCTGCTTTTGTATGTAATTGTGCTTATGCTTCCGTTAATTATGTATGAGTTGTGATACAAACTGTATACATTGCCGCACGTGTTGGTGAACTTTCCTGGGACCAACACGGGCATATATGCGGGCCGCTCGAGGTTCCCTTGATTTACTTGGGCTGTGTAATGCTACCGAGTGAATCAGTGGAATCCCGAGGACGGGTCCCCACAGTCTTGGTATCAGAGCTTTATACTGACTGCAGGTTAGAATGTAGCATGGTCGACTGGCTTAGAATTTGTTGAGTCAAAACTATTTTGCTTATCAATTAATTTTGAACAGATAGCCTTGTGCCATTCTTTTGTTCCTCATCCATCTTAGTTCTATGACTCATCTTTATGTTCATTTGATAGAGCGAAATTGTTTTCTTACTCATCTTCTCTTTTCCAAAATGCTAGATGAACCACGGTCCTATGGTCATGGTTACTCGCGCTGAGGATGTGGACGGTTTTCCTTCCCTCCTCAAGGACATGCTATGGAGAGCCAGCTTCACCTATGCACCCGAGTACGCGGTATATGGGCGAGCTTTGGGACCTGGATTGAAGACCTACACAGCCACGGTCCACATCATCGCCCAAATGACGCCTGGAAGCATACCCCATCACTTCCAAGCACAGGGGACATCCCTTGGGATGGCATCCATGAGGTGTCCAATGTTGCCATGTGCCATCTTCGTCATGATCTATGGGAGCTACTTTAGCCTCTGTTCCTTTACTTCCCGCAGCGAGGACCGGCGGGCACCTAGAACTACATTGCGGAAGTGGAACTGGGAGAAGACCGCTCTATCCGCCAGCTGGCGAGCTTGGTCGATGCTTTGGACCGGGCTCATCGCTGTGTGGTACACGAGTTTTGAGAAACTCGTGCCCGTCTTCGCGCCGCGCAGGGGCATCTTCATCAATTCTTACAGACTGGTCTCGTGCCACGGAATGTGGTGTAAGGACCCAATTCTACTACGCCCCACGGTGCAGCTCCAGGCCCTTTTCAATTCCCATGCGTGACAGGGGTGGAGGCCCAACACTTCAACTCTAGTCATGCACACATCAACTCGGCAAGCGCGATGCGTCTCCGTGCGCAAGGATTGTCAGGAGCACATACATCCTACTTGGGGTCTCCTCAACGTCTCGCTAGCTCTTTGGATCCTGAAGATACAGGATCGCCGGAATACCATCTTTTGGATGAATTTCCCCCAGGCTTCCTTAGGGGCATTTGAGTTGTCTTAGTTGAATTAGTCGTAACCCCTAGGTAGGGGAGAACTATCTTAATTCAAAGTCATGTAATAGACTCTGTCGTGTAACTTAGACTATGCTCTCTCATTGTCATCTCAGAACTTTGTTGTTGCTCATGGATGTTGTTGGAGTTTATGAACTTCTTCCATCTGATGTTTTGTGCTTCTGTTGTGTGTTTTCTGTGTTGCATTCATGTGAATGTATATGAGTGTACTTGTTTCTTGTTGCTAACTTGGGGATGGCAACAGGATGGCAGGAGCTACTACTCGATCACAAACTCAGCAAGGGACGAGGCCACACACCTCGGGCTCCCAAGCAGCTGAGGAGCATGCTTAGGGGGTTGCTCACGACAACCCGGAGTCATCTCACCGTCAAAATCAGCACCATCCTCGTGCGGAAGCGGAACTTCCACCACCTCCTACCATGGCTCAAGTGCTTGCCATGATTGAGCAGAATCGGCAGGATCAGACTTTGGTCTTGCAGCAGATTGCTCGCAATATCGCCGTTGCGCTGGGCCCTGTCCGAGGTGCTGGTGGGGGAGGGCATCATGCTGCAGGAGGACTTGGCGAGTTCCTTCGCACGCAACCACCATTATTCTCCCGTGCCGAGGATCCACTTGAAGCGGACGACTGGCTTCGAACCATTGAGCGCAAGCTTACCACTGCTCAGTGTCCGGATCATGAGAAGGTCCTTTATGCTTCCCATCAGCTGCATGGAGCAGCGTGCGCATGGTGGGATTGCTTTACCGCCATGCAACTGCTGACCACGTTATCACGTGGGCGGAGATTTGCGCAACCTTCCGCGAGGCTCATGTTCCTGCGGGTGTTATGGCCATCATAGAAGCGCAAATTCCTCTCATTGAAGCAAGGTGGCAAATCCGTTATGGAGTATCTTCACGAATTCAACTACTTGGCTCGTTACGCTCCGGATGACACTTCCACCGATGAGCGCAAACAAGAGCGATTTATGGAGGGACTTTCCGAGGAGTTGCAGTTGGAGCTCGCTGCACATGAATTCCATAATTTCCAACATTTGGTCAACAAGGCCATAGTGGTGGACAAGAAGCAGGGAAAGCTGCAAGAGTCACGCAAGTGCAAGCGAGCAGCTCAGATTATGGCTAGCAATTGCTCGCAACCGCCACACGCCACTCATCCCCCGCCTCCTAATTATCAAGCTCTGACAGCCTCAAGACCTTCGGTACCTGTTGCGCGTCCACTGCAGTGAGGAGGTACACTCAAGGCCGCCCAGTTCTGGTGTGCTACCAATGCAAGAAGCCGGGGCACTTTGCGTGCCAATGCCCGCAAAGGAACCCAGCGACGCCACGAACTAGAACTTCGAATGCAGCTGGAACCGTACCACCGCCACCGCCACGGTTAGCTCCACCAAGAGCCGCGCCCACACAACCACGCGGTCGTATCAACCACGTCACCGCCGAAGAAGCTCAGGTTGCGCCGGATGTGGTGTTGGGTACGCTTCTTGTCAACTCTTACCCAGCCACTGTTTTATTTGATTCCGGAGCATCGCACTCATTTATTCGAGAGGGGTTTGCTACTCATAAGGGGTTTCCTATCCAACCTTTGCATCCGCCTCTTCTTATTAGAGCGCCAGGATCGGAGTTGAGAACTGATCAAATCTGTCGGGGAATTAGCATTGAAGTCAATGGGGTTGGATTTCTGGCTGACTTGATCGTGATCGAGACGAAGGGAATTGAAGTTATTATTGGGATGGACTGGTTGTCCAAGCATCAAGGATACATCGACTATGCACAAAAATCCATCTCCCTTAGCAGTGCAAGCAGCGAGCAAGTTGTCCTTGCATCTAGTTTTTGTTTTACTCATCTCTATGCCTCGAGGGATGAGCCATTTCTCGAGATTAGTGATGTACCAGTGGTACGTGACTACCTGAATATCTTTCCAGAAGAATTACCGGGGATGCCGCCAGGCCGGGAGGTTGAATTCATCATTGAATTGCTGCCCGGAATGGCCCCGATATCTAAGCGTCCATAACACATGCCTCCCAATGAGTTGATTGAATTGAAGAAACAACCCGCGGAACAGCAAGAGAAGGGTTTCATCCGACCGAGCTCCTCACCCTTGGTATGCCCGGTACTGTTTGTGAAGAAGAAGGATAGCAGTTTGCAGACGTGTGTGGACTACCGCCCGTTGAACGAGGTAACGGTTAAGAACAAGTACCCACTTGCACGGATCGACAATTTGTTCGATCAAATGATCGGAGCCAGTGTATTCTCCAAAATTGACTTGAGATCCGGTTATCATCAAATTAAAATCAGCAGGAGACATCTCGAAGACGGCATTCTCTACTCATTATGGCCTATACGAGTATATCGTCATGTCTTTCGGTTTAACCAATGCACCGACCTACTTCATGAGTCTAATGAATTCAGTTTTCATGGAGTATTTCGATAAATTCATCATCATCTTCATTGACGACATTCTCGTCTACAACCAATCTGAAGAAGAACATGAAATACACCTTCAAATAGTTCTGGAAAAACTACGAGAACACCGACTTTTTGCAAAATTTAGCAAGTGTGAATTTTGGCTAAAGGAGGTTACCTTCCTAGGCCATGTGCTGTCGGAAGGCGGAGTTGCAGTTGACCCGAGCAAAGTGGAATCGGTACTTAATTGGGAACAGCCTAAGACCGTCAGAGAAGTTTGGAGTTTCCTCGGACTTGCGGGATACTACCGCCGGTTCGTGGAGAACTTCTCCAAGATCGCGAAGCCACTAACCGAACTATTGAAGAAGGAGAAGAAGTTTTCATGGTCAGCAGAGTGTGAAGCAAGTTTCCAATTGCTGAAGGTTCGCTTAACTACTGCACCAGTTTTAGTACTACCGGATATTCACAAGACCTTCTACATATATTGCGATGCATCACGCCTCGGACTCGGTTGCGTACTTATGCAAGGAGGCCGAGTGGTGGCATATGCATTCAGGCAATTGAGGCCACATGAGATGAATTATCCAACCCATGACTTAGAGCTAGCAACTGTGGTGCATGCTCTAAAAATTTGGCGACATTACCTCATCGGTAATCGTTGCGAAATCTACACCGATCACGAGAGCCTAAAATACATCTTCACTCAAGCCGATATGAACTTGCGACAAAGAAGGTGGCTTGAATTGATCAAAGACTACGATATGGGACTTCATTATCATCCTGGAAAAGCCAATGTCGTTACCGATGCCTTGAGCCGGAAGTCACAATGCAATTGCATTTCGGCAGAACCGGAATCGGAAGCGATTTGTGCTGAATTCCGAAGACTCGGATTAGAAGTAGTCAATCAGGGATTCCTTGCTGCCCTGGAGATTAAATCTGACCTCTTGGATTAGATCAAAGCAGCCCAAAATAAGGACAAGGGCATAACACTTATCCGAGCCAACATCTAGCAAGGCAAAGATAATTGCTTTAAGGAAGACCCTCAAGGTGTCTTATGGTTTGGCACCCATTTGGTAGTGTCGAATTGCAAGGAGTTGAAGCAATCCATTCTCAATGAAGCTCATAACTCCTCATTCTCTATTCATCCCGGGAGTACAAAGATGTACCAAGATCTTAAGCCGAGACTTTGGTGGACCCGGATGAAGCGAGAAATCACCCGGTATGTCGCCGAGTGTGACATATGCCGAAGGGTGAAGGCTGACCATTTACGTTCAACAGGCACACTCCAGCCCCTACATTCCCTTGTGGAAATGGGAGGAGATCAGCATGGATTTCATCACCTTGTTACCTAGGACGCAAAAGAGTTTTGACTCTATTTGGGTGATTGTTGACCGGTTGGCAAAGACTGTTCATTTTCTTCTTGTCACGGTTACCGATACAGTAAGCAAGTTGGCAGAGCTGTATCTCTCTCGAATTGTATCCCTTCATGGTGTTCCCAAAAGGATTGTCTCAGACCGAGGTACCCAGTTTACCTCGCGTTTTTGGCAATGTCTTCACAAAGCCATGGGAACTCAACTCTCGTTCAGCACCGCCTATCATCCTCAAACTGATGGACAAACTGAAAGAGTGAATCAAATCCTTGAGGACATGCTTAGAGCTTGTGCTCTTACATACGGCAAGAATTGGGAGAAGTGCTTGCAACTCGCGGAGTTTTCCTACAACAATAGCTATCACTCTAGTCTTCAAATATCGCCATTTGAAGTACTTTATGGAAGATCTTGTAGGACCCCACTCAATTGGTCTGAATCCAGAGAAAGACCCATCTTTGGCCCGGACTTGGTCACCAAAGCGGAAGAGCGAGTCCGGATAATACGAGAACGATTGCGGACAGCATAGTCTCATCAAAAAAGCTATGCTGATCGCCGTCGTCGTACATTAACCTTTGAGGTGGATGATCACGTCTATCTCAAGATTTCTCCAAGGAAGGGTATTCATTGTTTCCACGTGAAAGGAAAGCTGGCACCTCGCTACGACGGACCTTTCCGAATCTTGGCAAAGCGAGGAACTGTGGCATATCAGTTAGAACTTCCACCTTACCTCTCTGAGGTACATGATGTCTTTCATGTCTCTCAATTGAAGAGATGCCTCCGTGTTCCAACCGAGACTACGGAGCTAGACACTCTGAAATTGCAACCCGATTTATCCTACAAGGAGTATCCAGTTTGCATTCTTGTTGAACGCGAACGCGTCACCCGGAATCACACCATCAAATTCTTCAAGGTTCAGTGGAGTAACCATACTACCGCTGAAGGTACATGGGAGCATGAAGATCACCTTCGAGCTGAGTACCCTCATCTCTTCACCGACCTAACTCAATCTCGAGGTCGAGATTCTCTTTAAGAGAGGTAGGTTTGTAACAGCCCAAATTTAATTACGAGTAATATTGTGCATGGCATGCTCATATCATTCATATTAGCAGCACAATTAACACCTAATTAGGGTCATATAAATTGTCGGTGTATTCCACACCAGGGTGCCCATTGCACTTTAGTAAAAGCAGCCGCCGCCGGACACGTGGCATCCAGTGTCGGGACCCCGAACTTGCAAATCCGGACCCTCTGTGTATTCAGCACTAGTCCAGGAACGCGCTAGTGCACACAGTCTTAACATCGGTAAATATCACAATCATACCAATCGATACCATCAAAGTACTTTATTTAAATAGCCAAACTGGTTACTCAACCTTATGGTCAAGTCACAAATGTACGCCTCGCAGAGCGATACTTATTAAAAAGAGAAATAGTAGCAGCGGAAAATCAAATAAGGTAACATCGTGGCGCCATCCAGTATACCACAGGCAACTGACTGGGCTCGCTTCCCTAAGTAGACGGATCCTCTTGGAGTTCCTCCTCCAAAGCTGGTGTAGTCTCCTCTTCAACTGGTGTTGTATTGAGGCAAGGGTGAGTACTTGGTACTCAGCAAGTCATGCACAGAATGCAGGCTAATATACTATATGCATGGCTTGGTACAAAGGAATAACTCAAGGTATATTTGCAGTAAAAAGCTTTAGACAAGTAATATAAGTAGATTCGAAAGCAGTAGAAATAAGTAAAACATAAATAACTTTTCAAGAAGTTTGGTAAACATCTTTCCCATCCTAATCCACATTTCCATCAACTTCATTATTAGTCCAGCCCAACCTTTCAAACCAAAGTTATTTTTGAGAAAATCTAACCCTTGACTGTAATTCCCGAGCGATGTCCAATACCGCGGACACGGCTATTCGAATAGATTCTAAACTCTGCAGAGGTTATGCACTTTACCCACAAGATACAGTCAAACACCACAAAGGCGAGTTCCCGTAACAAAGTCTTTCGGAAGCCTCAAACAACACAGGTGGTCCTCTCCGGTTCGTGCTCTACACCATCCCTTCCCTTAGCCAAGGCGAAGTATGGGACCAACACACCGTTAGATGGGTATCTGGCCACAGCCACGATACGCTCCCCCGTACAATCACACAAACGGTGTAATTGACACCCTGAGGCTCCACAAGTGAGTCCTTAGCGACTTAGTCAACTAGGGCCGTCCCATTCCAGCCATGTGGTTGCAAGTATGACCCAGTTCAAAGGCTTGCAAGGTTAAGTCCTTAGAGTGACCAGGGCAAGACTACCCGAAGAACCAAATCAACATCCCCAATGCCACAACTGGCCCACCTGATTACTCTTGCCACATGCCCTGGCCGAAAGCGTTTATCAAACCCCAGTTGATTACCATGCACCACGTGCCATCAACATCACATGATACTTTTCCAAAACAGGTTCAATATGTCATTAGGTCAATATTAACATTTGATTGTCCAAAATCATGTCCTGAGCACGTAGCAGGTCTAAGCAGTATACTACAACGGTCTAAACCCATGTTGGCGATTTAATAATGTCCAACTAGTAATCCACAACTAGGGTGACAAGGGATCATGGCACATACTTAGATAATCAAGGTGTCATACAGCAAATTGGTATTTATCTAATCCCCATGTTTAAGCAAAGTATTTCTCTAATTGAACTAGCATGCAATAGTTTAAATCAAAATAGATTTCGAAATAGGATCAACATGGTCAAAGCACAACTTGCCTTCAAAAAGTACTTGTTCCTGGTCTTGAGTTGGATCCTGAGTCAATACTTCTCCTTCGAATCCTTCCGGCACTTCAACGTCTACTCGTAAAGCGTGCAAATAGCAAATACACAAATAAACACTAGGCAAAAACATCCCAAAACTCCAAATAAAATCCATAAACAGAGAGAACATAATTTTCTGGATTTTTAGAAACTGGAATCACAAATTTGGAGTTAAGACGCAAAAGTTATGATTATTTAAAGTTTAAATAATCATTTAAATAATTTTACAGAGAAAAACTTTAGTCCAAAAATTAAATAAAATTCATATTTAGGTAGATCTCAATTTTATACAAATTTAGAAATTTGAATCACTCAAATCGGAGTTGAAACGCAAAAGTTATAAGCGTTTGAAGTTTGAAACAAAATCTGAAATCATTATTTCGAATTAATAAATCATTTTCTTTTTCGGAAATTAATTATTGCGTCATCATGGACACGTGGCAGCACTGGATTGGTCTGCTGACGTCAGCCGGTCCATGGACGTAGTCCACGCTCGGCTCGGGTCCACCGTGGACTCGGTCCACGACTCTACGTGTCGCTGACATGTGGGCCCACTCGGGTGACGTCATCGGCGGCGTCGGCGGGCTCGGCCACGCAGTCGACAGGTGGGTCCACCGATGACGTCATGGGTGACGTCACGGTGCAGTCGCTGACACGCGGGCCCCGCGTGTCAGTGGCCACGCACGCGCGCGTACGACGCTGACCGCGTCGGTCCAACTTCCCGACACGTGGCGCAATCACGGCCGTTGGTTTGAAAATCAACGGCGCGGATTTAGATCCAGGGTTAACACGTTGAAACTACTCGTTGATCGTGGGCCGTTCGATCTAGATCGGACGGTCCAGATCTAATCCTATAATAACACTACTACGGCACGTGGCAATTGTGAACCGTTGGATCTTAATCCAACGGTCCAGATCCAATCGGGTTGGGGACACGTGAACTCACCTCAACCGTCCGATCTGGATCTGACGGTTCACCGAGCTCGCGAAGTCCGGCGATGGCGGCGAGGCTTGGGCACGGAGACGAACGACGGCGAGCCCGACGGCGTTCGGTCGCTCGGCGAGATGAATCCTTCGCCGGTTGCGTCTCGTCACGGTGGTTCCGGATCTGGGCTCCTTCGGCGGAAGACGGCGGACGGCGGCGGAATCGGCGTTCAACGGCTGCGCAGGGGCTCCAACTCCGGCGAGCACGTCACGGGCAAACGGCGACGGCTCGGCGAGATGGCTCGGGAACGGTGCGCAAAGATGAGGGCAACCTCGGGACGTCTCACGCTTTAAATAGCCTCGGCGTTCGTGCTCGAGCGGAAACCTAGTTCTACACGGCGGCGCGGGCGGGCGGAGTCCGGCTCGGACTCGGGCGGAGACGATGACGCCACCGCCCACGTGGCACGATCAACGCCACGATCGCGACGGGCGCGATCGGATCCGGCCGGATACGGCTCGAACTGCAGACGGCGGATCTCACCGTTGGATCTTGATCCAACGGTTGGGATTGATTAGGGTTGGGAGGCTGGTTTGGTCGAGTCAATCGGCTCGGTCGGACTCGAGTCCGACTTCGGGTTCGACTTCGATCGGATGAACGATACTCGACCGAGTTGAATTTCCAGCGATTTAATATTTAAAATAATTCGATAATTCATTTAATTCATTAAAAATAGCAAATGACTCAGAAAAATTCCAAAAATTACGAAAATATTTTAGGGTATTTGGGACTCAAATAAAATATTTCCAACAAAATTTTATTTGCAAAATTAAATTCTTTAATTATTTCAAAATGGAATAAATTCAAATAAATTCCAAATAAATCCAAATAAATTCCAGAAAATTCCAAAAATTCACCAAAGTGCCAAATCACACATGAATTTAAGAAAAGCAAAATTTTGGGGTGTTACAAACCTCCCCCCCTTAATAGAATCTCGTCCAGAGATTCAGGGGCTCACTCTGAGAATAGGTTTGGAAACTCTTTCTTCAAATCCTCTTCGCGCTCCCAAGTCGCTTCGCTTTCTTCATGGTTGCTCCACTGAACTCTACAGAAACGGGTTGACTTGTTTCTAGTTTCTCGATCCATAGTGTCTAGAATCCTCACGGGATGCTCCTTATAAGTCAAATCCTCTTGCAACTCAATTGACTCTAGCGGTGTCTGTTCCTCAGGAACTCGGAGACACTTCTTCAACTGGGACACATGGAATACGTCATGCACTCCTGCTAACGATCGCGGGCAACTCCGGTGATAAGCAACCTCGCCTCTGCGGCTCACAATCTTAAATGGTCCAACATATCGGGGTGCGAGTTTCCCTTTGGCATGGAACCTCTTAACTCCCCTGAGAGGCGTAACTCTGAGGTATACAAAGTCTTCTGGTTCAAAACTCAAATCTCGGCGACGATTGTCAGCATAACTCTTCTGTCGAGATTGGGCTATCTTCAACCTTTCCCTAATCATAGCGATCTGCTCTTCAGCCTCTTGAAGAATATCAGGCCCAAAGACACGGCGCTCGCCGGTCTCATTCCAATTCAATGGCGTCCGACAGGGTCGACCATCTGAGGCCTCAAAAGGTGACATCTCAGAACTAGCCTGATAACTATTGTTGTAACTGAACTCGGCATACGGCAAACTTTTATCCCAAGAGGTAGCATAAGCTAATGCACAAGCTCTCAACATATCCTCCAGAATCTGGTTGACTCTTTCGGTCTGTCCATCCGTCTGTGGATGATAAGCTGTACTGAAGTTCAAACGGGTTCCCATGGCTTCATGCAACTTATTCCAGAACCTTGAGGTAAATTGGGTACCTCTGTCCGATACAATCCTCTTTGGCACTCCGTGCAAACAGACAATCCTGATCATGTATAATTTGGCTAATTTATCTCCCGAGTAAGTGGTCTTCACGGGGATAAAATGGGCTACTTTAGTCAAGCGATCCACTATAACCCATATGGAGTCATAACCTCCTTGAGTCTTCGGCAAACCGGTAATGAAATCCATTCCGATTTCCTCCCACTTCCACTCAGGTATTTTCAGCGGTTGTAGCAATCCTGCTGGTCTCTGATGCATTGCCTTGACTCTCTGGCATACGTCGCACAATGCAACATGCTCAGCAACTTCACGTTTCATACTCGGCCACCAGAATCTCTCCTTCAGATCCTGATACATCTTGGCGCTTCCAGGATGAATTGAATACTTGGAGTCATGGGCTTCTTCCAGAATCAGTTGCTTTAACTCCTTCTTGTTAGGCACACAAATCCGATCCTTCATCCATAACGTGCCTTGCTCATCCAACTTGAAGTCCTCTGCCTTGCTTTCCTCCTTGATGGACTTAATCCTGCGGATCTTGTCATCATCCTTCTGTCCTTCTCGGATCTGGTCCTCTAAAGTAGGCTTTACTTCCAATGCGGCCAAGAATCCGCTAGGTACTACCTCAATCTTCATTTTTTGAAAATCCTCACATAACTCATCCTGACTTGTGGCTAGCAACGCACTCACGGTATGGCTTTTCCGACTCAGAGCATCGGCTACTACGTTGGCCTTCCCGGGATGGTAATGGATTCCAACATTATAGTCCTTGATCAACTCTAACCATCTCCTCTGCCTCATATTCGAGATCCGATGGTGAATATGTACTTAAGGCTCTTATGATCCGTATATACTTCACATCTGTTTCCAATCAGATAGTGACGCCATATCTTCAAAGCATGCACTACGGCAGCTAACTCTAAGTCATGTGTCGGGACCCCGAATTTGCAAATCCGGACCCTCTGTGTATTCAGCACTAGTCCAGGAACGCGCTAGTGCACACAGTCTTAACATCGGTAAATATCACAATCATACCAATCGATACCAATAAAGTACTTTATTTAAATAACCAAACTGGTTACTCGACCTTATGGCCAAGTTACAAAGGTATGCCTCGCAAGGCGAAATTTATTCAGAGAAAAAGAATAGCAGCGGAAAATCAAATAAACTTCGTGGCGCCATCCAGTATACCACAGGCAACTGACTGGGCTCGCATCCCTAAGTAGTCGGGTCCTCTTGGAGTTCCTCCTCCAAAGCTGGCGTAATCTCCTCTTCAACTGGTATTGTGTTGAGGCAAGGGTGAGTACTTGGTACTCAGCAAGTCATGCACAGAATGCAAGCTAATATACTATATGCATGGCTTAGTACAAAGGAATAGCTCAGGGTATATTTGCAAAGAAATGCCTTTTGACAAGTAATAAAAGTAGATTCGAAAGCAGTAGAAATAAGTAAAGCATAAATAACTTTTCAGGAAATTTAATAAACATTTTCCCCATCCTAAACCACATTTCCATCATCTTCATTATTAAACCAACCCAACTTTTCAAATCCAAGTTATTTTCAGAAAATCTACCCCTTGACTGTAATTCCCGAGCATTGTCGATCACAGTGGACTCGGCTATTCAAATAGATTCTACACTCTGCAGAGGTTATGCACTTTACCCACAAGATACAGTCAAACACCACAAAGGCGAGTTCAGTAACAAAGCCTTTCGGAAGCCTCAAACAACACAGTGGTCCTCTCAGGTTCGTGCTCTACACCATCCCTTCCCTTAGCCAAGGCGAAGTATGGGACCAACACACCGTTAGATGGGTACCTGGCCACGCCCACGATACGCTCTGTACAATCACACAAACGGTGTAATCGACACCTGAGGCTCCACAAGTGAGTCCTAAGCGACTTAGTCAACTAGGGCCGTCCCATTCCGACCATGTGGTTGCAAGTATGACCCAGTTCAAAGGCTTGCAAGGTTAAGTCCTTAGAGTGACCAGGGCAAGACTACCCGAAAAACCAAATCAACACTCCCAATGCCACAACTGGCCCACTGATTACTCTTGCCACATGCCCCTGGCCGAAAACTGTTTATCAAACCCGATTGATTACCATGCACCACGTCTTGTCAACATCACATGATACTTTTCCAAAACAGGTTCAATATATCATTAAGTCCATATTATCATTTGATTGTCCAAAATCATGTCATGAGCACGTAGTGAGTCTAAGCAAAGATACTACAACGATCTAAACCCATGTTGGCAATTTAATAATGTCCAACTAGTAAACCACAACTAGGGTGACAAAGGGTCATGGCACATACTTAAGTAATCAAGGTGTCATACAGCAAATTGGTATTTATCTAACCCCCATGTTTAAGCAAAGTATGTTGCTAATTGAACTAGCATGCAATAGTTTAAATCAAAATAGATTTCGAAATAGGATCAACATGGTCAAAGCACAACTTGCCTTCAAAAAGTACTTGCTCTGGGTCTTGAGTTGGATCCTGAGTCAACACTTCTCCTTCGAATCCTTCCGGCACTTCAACGTCTACTCGTAAAGCGTGCAAATAGCAAATACCCAATAAACAATAGGCAAAAACATCCCAAAACTCCAAATAAAATCCATAAACAGAGAGAACATAATTTTCTGGATTTTTAGAAACTGGAATCGTCAATTTTGGAGTTAAAACGCAAAAGTTATGATTATTTAAAGTTTAAATAATCAATTAAATAATTTTGCAGAGAAAAACTTTAGTCCAAAAATTAAATAAAATTTATATTTAGGTAGATCTCAATTTTATACAAATTTAGAAATTTGAATCGCTCCAATCGGAGTTGAAACGCAAAAGTTATAAGCGTTTGAAGTTTTGAAATTCAAATCAATTATTAAACCGATTTATTAAATCATTTTCTTTTTTTCGGAAATTAATTATTGCGTCAGCATGGACACGTGGCAACCTCTGATTGGCCTGCTGACGTCAGCCGGTCCATGGGCTCGGTCCACGCTCGGCTCGGGTCTACCGTGGACTCGGTCCACGACTCCACGTGAGACTGACATGTGGGACCACTCGGGTGACGTCATCGCTGACGTCAGCGGTCGGCTGGGACAGCCGCTGACATGCGGGCCCTCTGACACGCGGGCCCCGCGTGTCAGCGTCACACGCACGCGTGCGTGGACGGCGCTGACCGCGTCGGTCCAACTTCCCGACACGTGGCGCAATCTCGGCCGTTGGTTTGAAAATCAACGGCGCGGATTTGATCCAGGGTTAACACGTTGAAACTACTCGTTGATCGTGGGCCGTTCGATTTAGATCGGACGGTCCAGATCTAATCCTATAATCGCACTTCTACAGCACGTGGCGATTGTGAACCGTTGGATCTTGATCCAACGGTCCAGATCTAATCGGGTTTGGAACACGTGATCTCACCTCAACCGTTCGATTCGATCTCGACGGTCCTCCGAGCTCGCGGACGGCGATGGTTTCACGGGCCGGGCGCTGGCTTGACCGGAGACGGACGGCGACCAAGGGCGCGGCGCCACGGGCTTCTCCGGCGAGATGAAACCTCCTCGCCAGTGCGTCCTCGTCGCGGGACTCGGATTCGGGCTCCTTCGGCGGAAGCGGCAGACGGCAGCGGAAAACGGCGCAAACCGCGGCGGAGGAAGAGACAACTCCGGCGAGCGATTGCGGCTCAACGGCGGCGGCTCGAGCGAGATGGCTCGGGAAACGGGTGCGCAAGGATGAGGGCAACCTCGGGACGTCTCACGCTTTAAATAGCCTCGGCGTTCGTGCCCCTAGACGGAAACCTAGTTCGTTACTGGCGCGGCGGCGAGTCCGGCTTCGGACTCGGCGAAGACGACAAAATCGTGGCCGTCCCACGTGGCACGATCGACGGCCACGATCGCGACGGGCGCGATCGGATCCGGCGGATCTGGCTCGAGCCGCAGGCGGATCTCGGTAGTTGGATCTTGATCCAGCGGTTGGGATTGATTAGGGTTAGGAGTGGGTTCGGTCGAGTCACGTGGCTCGGTCGGACTCGAACTTCGAGTCCGACTTCGGGCTCGGTCGGATGAACGAGAATCGACCTTGGTCGGTCCTTTTCCAAATAATTAATATTTAAAATAATTCGATAATTCATTTAATTCATTAAAAATAGCAAATGACTCGAGAAAATTCGAAAAATTCTGGAAAATATTTTGGATCATTTTGGACTCAAATAAAATATTTCCAACAAAATTTTATTTGAAAAATTAAATTCTTTAATTATTTCAAAATGGAATAAATTCAAATAAATTCCAAATAAATCCAAATAAATTCAGAAAATTCCAAAAATTCACCAAAGTGCCAAATCACACATGAATTTAAGAAAAGCAAAATTTTGGGGTGTTACAAACCTCCCCCTTAATAGAATCTAGTCCCTAGATTCAGGGCTCACTAAAGGAATAGGTTTGGAAACTCTTTCTTCAAATCCTCTTCGCGGTCCCAAGTCGCTTTCTTCATGGTTGCTCCACTGAACTCTACAAAAACGGGTTGACTTGTTTCTAGTTTCTCGATCCATAGTGTCTAAAATCTTCACGGGATACTCCTTATAAGTCAAATCCTCTTGCAACTCAATTGACTCCAATGTGTCTGCTCCTCAGAACTCGGAGACACTTCTTCAATCGGGACACATGGAATACATCATGTACTCGCTAACGATTGTGGCAACTCTAGGTGATAAGCAACTTCGCCTCTGCGGCTCAAAATCTTAAATGGTCCAACATAACGGGTGCAAGTTTCCCTTTTGGCATGGAACCTCTTAACTCTCGAGAGGCGTAACTCTGAGGTATACAAAGTCTTACGGTTCAAAACTCAAATCTCGGCGACGATTGTCAAGATAACTCTTCTGTCGAGATTGGGCTATCTTCAACCTTTCCTAATCATGGCGACTGTTCTTGACCTTCTTGAAGAATATCAGGTCCAAAGACACGCGCCACGGCCTCATTCCAATTCAATGGCGTCCGACAGAGTCGACCATACAAAGGCCTCAAAAGGTGACATCTCAGAACTAGCCTGATAACTATTGTTGCAACTAAACTCGGCATACGGCAAACTCTTATCCCAAGAGGTAGCATAAGCCAATGCACAAGCTCTTAACATATCCTCCGAGACTGGTTGACTCTTTCGGCCTGTCCATCCGTCTGTGGATGATAAGTCACATCTTGAAGTTTAAACGGGTTCCCATGGCTTCATGCAACTTATTCGGAATCTTGAGGTAAATTGGGTACCTCTGTCCGATACAATCCTCTTTGGCACTCCGTGCAAACAAACAATCCTGATCATGTATAATTTCGCTAATTTATCTCCCGAGTAAGTGGTCTTCACGGGATAAAATGGGCTACCTTAGTCAAGTTTATCCACTATAACCCATATGGAGTCATAACCTCCTTGAGTCTTCGGCAAACCGGTAATGAAATCCATTCGATTTCCTCCCACTTCCACTCGAGGTATTTTCGGTACCGTAGCAATCCTCGCCGTGGTCTCGATGCATTGCCTTGACTCTCGGCATACGTCGCATAATGCAACATGCTCGCAACTTCTCGTTTCATACTCGGCCACCGAATCTCTCCTTGAGATCCTCGATACATCTTGGCGCTTCGGGATGAATTGAGTACTTGGAGTCATGGGCTTCTTCCAGAATCGATTGCTTTAACTCCTTTTGTTAGGCACACAAATGCGATCCTTCATCCACAACGTGCCTTGCTCATCCAATTTGAAGTCCTCTGCCTTGCCTTCCTCCTTTATGGACTTAATCCTGCGGATCTTGTCATCATCCTTCCGTCCTTCTCGGATCCGATCCTCTAGGGTAGGCTTTACTTCCAATGCGGCCAAGAATCCGCTAGGTACAACCTCAATCTTCATCTTTTGAAAATCCTCACATAACTCATCCCGACTTGTGGCTAGCAACGTACTCACGGTATGGCTTTTCCGACTCGTAGCGTCGGCTACTACGCTGGCCTTCCCGGATGGTAATGGATTCCAACATTATAGTCCTTGATCAACTCTAGCCATCTCCTTTGCCTCATATTCAGATCCGATCGGGTGAATATGTACTTAAGGCTCTTATGATCCAGATATACTTCACATCTGCTTCAATCGATAGTGACGCCATATCTTCAAGGCATGCACTACGGCAGCCTAACTCTAGGTCATGTGTCGGATAATTTTCCTCATGCGGCCTCAATCGCCTTGATGCATACGCGACGACCTTTCCATTACGCATCAGACACATCCAAGTCCTTGGCGCGATCGTCACAATAAATATCGAAGCTTTGAGCAACATCCGGTAGAACTAACACCGGAGCTGATGTCAATCGCTTCTTCAGCTCCTGAAATCCTTTCTCACATTCTGGCGTCAATGCAAACTTCTTTTCCTTCTTCAGCAATTGCGTAAGAGGTTTCGCGATTGTCGAAAAGCATTCAATGAATCGGCGGTAGTACCTGCCATTCCAAGGAAACTCGAATCTGGTCACGATCTTCTGCTCCCAATGTAACACCGCTTCTACTTTGCTTGGATCCAATGACTCTCTCTGCGGTCATTACATGTCCAAGAAACTCCACCTTGTCCTTCCAAAAATCACACTTGCTGAACTTGGCTAAAAGTTGCTTTGTTCCCTCACTTTTCCAAAACTCGCCTTAAGTGTTTGGCATGTTCATCCTTTGTCTTGGAGTAGACTAGGATATCGTCTATGAACACGACGACAAACTTGTCCAAATATTCCATGAACACCTTATTCATCATATTCATGAAATAAGTCATGATTCGTTAAATTTCAAAGGACATAATCGTAAACTCGTAATGTCCATATCTTGACGAGAATGCAGTCTTCGGAATATCTTCTCGATCGGATCTTCAATCGATGGTATCCCGATCTCGTGATCAATCTTGGAGAAAACTCCGGCTCCTCTCAACCGATCAAACAAATCATCAATCCTGGTAGCGGATACTTATTCTTCACGGTGACTTCATTGAGTGCACGGTAGTCAATGCACATCCCGAAACTCCCGCCCTTCTTCTTGACAAACAAAGCGGTGCTCCCACGGCGACAAACTCGGTCGATAAATCCTTTCTCCATTAACTCCTCTAGCTTGTTTCTTCATTTCTACCAACTCCTCGGTGGACATCCGATAGGGTCTCTTTGCTATCGGTCTTTGTACAGTACAAGCTCTATCACAAACTCTATGTCCTCGTCTCAAGGCATACTGTAGATCTTCGGGAAAAACATCGGGTACTCATTCACTACTTGGGACATCCTCTATGCTGATTGCCTTGGTACTGTTAACCATCAACTGTCCATCTCTAGCTGCAGTGGCTTGAAATTCCACTTTCTTCCCACACTGCTCTCAATCGAGATAGTCCTTCGTCCACAATCCAATACAGCCTTGTGCTTGGATAACCAATCCATTCCCAATATAACATCTAAGGTCCGGGTCTCCAAAATTATAAGGTTTGCTAGGAACTCTATTCCATCTATTAGTATTCTCACCTAACATCCTACTTCCGCTCGAGTTCGGAACTGTGGGTTTGAACTAAAAGCATGCACTTAAGTCTTGCAATCCTTAAGTCATTTCTAGTAGCAAAGCCTTGCGAAACAAACGAATGCGAAGCTCTGAGTCAAACAAAACTGTTGCAGTCTTGAGTTAACAAGTAACTTACCCAAAGACGACGTCCGTAGCATTTTGCAAAGTGCATCTGCGGTGACATGGTTGACTCGGCCTCTCACCACGGCCTGGGGTGTGGCTCACGTGTCTTGGCGTCCTAGCTGGGGTGGTTCCTAGATTGAAGCGAATCGGGTCGCTCTCGCTGTCTTCTTCGGACAAGCTGTTGGCAAAGTGTCCTGGCTCGTTGCTGATTGTAGCGGCGTCTCACTTGTTCCTTCTTGCCGACGCCGGGGTAGCGTTTCTAGCGGGGCTGGGGTTTGGTAGTTACGATTGGCAGGTCTTGGTGCTTTGAGGATGGTGTCCTTGTTGCATTCTCGTGGTTGGAATCTGAAGAATTGATTTGGTGCAACTCTCAGCGCCATTGCGCTCCACGACGTGATCCTTGCCGTTGCATCCTCGCGCTTCTGTTCTCATCCAGCCTCCTTGCGCTTGTCCTCAAGAATAAGCGCCTTATTCACCAACTCTTGGAAATCTGGAAAGGTGTGGGTGATCAACCCAACTTGCAATCCTGAGTTAAGTCCCTTCATAAAACGACTGCCTCGATTTCTCTGCCGCTACATCCTCAAATGCGTAGCGTGCTAGCTGTGTGAACTTGTTCGTAGTCGGCCACCGGCCGATTACCTTGCTTCGATGCTCAACTCCTCCTTCTTAAGGTCCATGATTCCTTCAGCACGTGATCTTGTCGGAATGCACCGTGTGAACTCTTCCCAAGTGATATCTTGAGGGTTCTCTGCGTGGCACAGAAGTTCTCCCACCATTCGTAATGTTTCTTCCAACCGATGAGAAGCGTAAAGTACCTTCTCATTCCCTATGCATTGAGCTATGTGTAGCTTCCTCTCAATTGATCTTAACCAATCATCGGCCTCCAATGGATTGGCATTCCCGAAGAAAGTGGGTGGGTGAGTCCTCATGAACTCGATGACCTTGTATTCTCAAGCGTGGTCCCCGATTAACTTGATTAGCGGTGGCCTGAGCAAGTGACATGCTGCATTTGTTGCATCATAGCATGCATCAACCGAGTCAGGCAGCAAGAAACGCTCGAAATCCTGCATATCGATGGCGGTCGGGTGCTCCATCATTGGGGTTTTCTTGGGCGAGATCCACTCCCATTGCTTCCAAGGTTTCACGGGTGTTCACCATCTCGCCGATTTGCTCTAGGTTTAGAGATGAGAGGGAAACAAGAATAGACAAGTAATATGGAACTTATGCGGGCGAAAGGGGTAACTTTAAGGTCCATCTTTATTATTAATAACTTGGTATGGCTGCTTACAATGCCTAAGGGCCTTGCAACACATAATGCACACTCAAGAAACAAAGCAAATCCAAATCGAACTAACTCACGGAATCTAACGCCTAAAGGGTGACTCTTTATTCTATGACTCGGCGAAGGAGTCTCACTATAGAACCTATGCTCACTCATCGAGAAAACCTCCACGGCCTGAGTGCAGGTCTTTGTGGCATAGGCGCCGAAACGATCGCCATGTCCAAAGAATCTGTGTCCTCTGTGGTAGTCGAAGAAGTAGTGTCCTCATCGAGATCGACTCCTCTGGATCTGGCTCGTGTAGCTCGAATCTTGGCTCTGGTGCAGTCCGTACAAAGTCATCTCCAACTCGTCAATCCTTCGTAGAAGGTGTGCCACATACTCTTGAGCTTCCCGCCATCTGTTCTTCTCTTCGCCGTGATCTCCTTGCGGGCCTTCGTAGCTCCTTGCTTGTATTATCTAGTACATCCTCCTGGCGACGACAAATCGTGCCAACTGTGTATCGTGGCATCCTCATCTCCGAATCTCCTTCGGTCGAGAAGGTTATCGCTCTTGCGGATGGTAACGGAACACCGTACTCTCCAATTCTCTGGCGTAGATACGGGTAATGTGCCGCATTGCTCGTCGTGATACTTCTTGGATACCCATCCGCATTGTAGATCTCTGGCAAGCAGGTATCGAGGCGATTGCCTGGGCCCTTTTCCTAGCAGGTACCTCAATCTTCACGTCACAAGCCTTGATCAATCCCGCTTGTCCGATCACTTCCACTTGGTATTGGGGCTTCTCAAAATCTCCGAGAGTCTCAGAGCATATGCCAAAGTTCTCAGCGTGACCAACTCCCGAGATCAACGTAGTTGAACTCTTCCTCCATCTGTCACAAGAGTGCTTTACGTAAGAACTCGGAATTTTTGAATTGTGACAAGGTAAGGAAAAATTTTAGCAAGAGACAAGAAAAGAGAGAAGGGATAAGTCGAGATGTCATTTCTTATCTTGACAACTTTTAGCTTTAGAAAATAGGTTTTATCCTCACTACGACCATTCTAGCTTAGGGTTGAGCCTACGGTCAAGTATGGCTCGATACCACCTCTGCCGGGACCCGAATTTGCAAATCCGGACCCTCTCAGGTATTCAGCACTAGTCCAGAACGCGCTAGTGCACACAGTCTTAACATCGGTAAATATCACAATCATACCAATCGATACCAATAAAGTACTTTATTTAAATAACCAAATCCGGTTACTCGACCTTATGGCCAAGTTACAAAAGGTATGCCTCGCAAGGCGAAACTTATTCAGAGAAAAATAATAGCAGCGGAAAATCAAATAAACTGTGGGCGCCATCCAAAGATACCACAGGCAATGGATCGGGCTCGCATCCCTAAGTAGTCGGGTCCTCTTGGAGTTCCTCCTCCAAAGCCGGGCGTAATCTCCTCTTCAACTGGTATTGTGTTGAGGCAAGGGTGAGTACTTGGTACTCAAAGCAAGTCATGCACGTAATGCAAGCTAATATACTATATGCATGGCTTAGTACAAAGGAATAGCTCAGGTATATTTGCAAAGAAATGACCTTTGACAAGTAATAAAAGTAGATTCGAAAGCAGTAGAAATAAGTAAAGCATAAATAACTTTTCAGGAAATTTAATAAACATTTTCCCCATCCTAAACCACATTTCCATCATCTTCATTATTAAACCAACCCAACTTTTCAAATCCAAGTTATTTTCAGAAAATCTACCCCTTGACTGTAATTCCCGAGCATTGTCCAGTACCGTGGACTCGGCTATTCAAATAGATTCTACACTCTGCAGAGGTTATGCACTTTACCCACAAGATACAGTCAAACACCACAAAGGCGAGTTCCCGTAACAAAGCCTTTCGGAAGCCTCAAACAACACAGGTGGTCCTCTCCGGTTCGTGCTCTACACCATCCCTTCCCTTAGCCAAGGCGAAGTATGGGACCAACACACCGTTAGATGGGTACCTGGCCACAGCCACGATACGCTCCCCCGTACAATCACACAAACGGTGTAATCGACACCACGAGGCTCCACAAGTGAGTCCTTAGCGACTTAGTCAACTAGGGCCGTCCCATTCCACCATGTGGTTGCAAGTATGACCCAGTTCAAAGGCTTGCAAGGTTAAGTCCTTAGAGTGACCAGGGCAAGACTACCAGAAAAACCAAATCAACACTCCCAATGCCACAATCGCCCACTGATTACTCTTGCCACATGCCCCTGGCCGAAAACTGTTTATCAAACCCCGCTTGATTACCATGCACCACGTGCCGTCAACATCACATGATACTTTTCCAAAACAGGTTCAATATATCATTAAGTCCATATTATCATTTGATTGTCCAAAATCATGTCATGAGCACGAAAGCGTGTCTAAGCAGATACTACAACGATCTAAACCCATGTTGGCAATTTAATAATGTCCAACTAGTAAACCACAACTAGGGTGACAAAGGGTCATGGCACATACTTAAGTAATCAAGGTGTCATACAAAGAAATTGGTATTTATCTAACCCCATGTTTAAGCAAAGTATGTTGCTAATTGAACTAGCATGCAATAGTTTAAATCAAAAATAGATTTCAAATAGGATCAACATGGTCAAAGCACAACTTGCCTTCAAAAGTACTTGCTCTGGGTCTTGAGTTGGATCCCGAGTCAACACTTCTCCTTGAATCCTTCCCAGGCACTTCAACGTCTCACTCGTAAAGCGTGCAAATAGCAAATACCCAATAAACAATAGGCAAAAACATCCCAAAACTCCAAATAAAATCCATAAACAGAGAGAACATAATTTTCTGGATTTTTAGAAACTAGAATCGCTAATTTTGGAGTTAAAGCATAAAGTTATGATTATTTAAAGTTTAAATAATCAATTAAATAATTTTGCAGAGAAAAACTTTAGTCCAAAAATTAAATAAAATTTATATTTAGGTAGATCTCAATTTTATACAAATTTAGAAATTTGAATCGCTCCAATCGGAGTTGAAACGCATAAAGTTATAAGCGTTTGAAGTTTTGAAATTCAAATCAATTATTAAACCGATTTATTAAATCATTTTCTTTTTTCGAAATTAATTATTGCGCCAAAGATGGACACGTGGCAACCTCTCGATTGGCCTGCTGACGTCACCGGTCCATGGGCTCGGCCCACGCTCGGCTCGGTCTACCGTGGACTCGGTCCCACGACTCCACGTGAGACGGACATGTGGGACCACTCGGGTGACGTCATCGCGACGGCGTCGGCCGGTCGGTTTGGGAGACGGCCCGACATCTGAGCCCTCGACACGCTGGGCCGCGTGTCACAGAGTCAATCCTACGCCAGCGTGCGTGGGCGGCGCCGACCGCTTGTCGGTCCAACTTCCCGACACGTGGCGCAATCTCGCCGTTGGTTTGAAAATCAACGGCGGATTTGATCCAGGGTTAACACGCTGAAACTACTCGTTGATCGTGGGTCGCTCGATTTAGATCGGACGGTCGAGATCTAATCCTATAATCGCACTTCTACAAAGACATGGCGATTGTGAACCGCTGGATCTTGATCCAACGGTCCAGAATCTAATCGGGTTTGGAACACGTGATCTCACCTCAACCGCTCGATTCGATCTCGACGGCCCCTCGAGCTTCGCGGACGGCGATGGTTTCACGGCGGCGCTGGCTTGACCGGAGACGGGACGATTTACCAAGGGCGCGGCGCCACGGGGCTTCTCGGCGAGATGAAACCTCCCTTCGGTGCGCGCCTCGTCGCGGACTCTGATCTCGGGCTCCTTCTTCGGCGGAAGGCGACGGACGATCGGCGAAACGGCGCAAGAAACCGCAGCGGAGGGAAGAGACAACTCCGCGAGCGATTGCGGCTCAACGGCGGCGGCTCAGCGAGATGGCTCGGGAAGCGGGTGCGCAAGGATGAGGGCAACCTCGGGGGCGTCTCACGCTTTAAATAGCCTCGGCGTTCGTGCCTAGGCGAAACCTAGTTCGTTCTGGCCGGCGCTGGCGCGGCGGAGTCCGGCTCGGACTCGGCGAAGACGACGAAATCGTGGCCGTCCACGTGGCACGATCGACGGCCACGATCGCACGGGCGCGATCGGATCCGGGCCGGATACGGCTCGGGTCTGGGTCGGACGGATCTCAGCCGTTGGATCTTGATCCAACGGTTGGGATTGATTAGGGTTAGGAGTGGGTTCGGTCGAGTCAACTGGCTTGGGTCGGACTCGAACTCGAGTCTGACTCGGGCTCGGTCGGATGAGCGATGTAGGCCGGTCGGTCCTTTTCCAAATAATTAATATTTAAAATAATTCCCAGTAATTCATTTAATTCATTAAAAATAGCAAATGACTCAGAAAAATTCCAGAAAAATTCTGGAAAATATTTTGGATCATTTTGGACTCAAATAAAATATTTCCAACAAAATTTTATTTGAAAAATTAAATTCTTTAATTATTTCAAAATGGAATAAATTCAAATAAATTCCAAATAAATCCAAATAAATTCCAGAAAATTCCAAAAATTCACCAAAGTGCCAAATCACACATGAATTTAAGAAAAGCAAAATTTTGGGGTGTTACATCATGTGTCGGATAATTTTCCTCATGCGGCCTCAACTGCCTTGATGCATAAGCGACAACCTTTCCATTCTGCATCAGCACACATCCAAGTCCTTGGCGCGATGCGTCACAATAAATATCGAAGCTTTGAGCAACATCCGGTAGAACTAACACCGGTGCTGATGTCAATCGCTTCTTCAGCTCCTGAAATCCTTTCTCACATTCTCAAGGCCCATGCAAACTTCTTTTCCTTCTTCAAAGAATTGCGTAAGAGGTTTCTCAATTGTCGAGAAGCCTTCGATGAAGCGGCGGTAGTATCCTGCCATTCCAAGGAAACTCAGAACTGGTCACCGTCTTTGGCTGTTCCCAATGTAACACAGCTTCTACTTTGCTTGGATCTACTGGCGACTCTGCTGCGGTCATTACATGTCCAAGAAACTCCACCTTGTCCTTCCAAAAATCACACTTGCTGAACTTGGCGAAAAGTTGCTTGTTCCTCGCCTTTTCCAAAACTCGCCTTAAGTGTTCGGCATGTTCATCCTCTGCCTTGGAGTAGATTAGGATATCGTCTATGAACACGACGACAAACTTGTCCAAATATTCCATGAACACCTTATTCATCATATTCATGAAATAAGTCGGGCGCATTTGTCAATCCAAAGGACATAGCGTAAACTTCGTAATGTCCATATCTTGACGAGAATGCGGTCTTGAATATCTTCTCGATCGGATCTTCAATCGATGGTATCGATCTCAGATCAATCTTGAGAAAACTCCGGCTCCTCTCAAGCGATCAAACAAATCATCAATCCTGGGTAGCGGATACTTATTCTTCACGGTGACTTCATTGAGTGCACGGTAGTCAATGCACATCCCGAAACTCCCGTCCTTCTTCTTGACAAACAAAGCGGTGCTCCCCACGGCGCATTTAACTCGGCCTCGATAAATCCTTTCTCCATTAACTCTTCTATTTGTTTCTTCATTTCTACCAACTCCTCGGTGGACATCCGATAGGGTCTCTTTGCTATCGGTCTTTGTACAGTACAAGCTCTATTACAAACTCTATGTCCCCTGCCTCAAGGCATACCAGGTAGATCTTCGGAAAAACATCGGGTACTCATTCACTACTGGGACATCCTCTATGCTGATTGCCTTGGTACTGTTAACCATCAACTGTCCATCTCTAATCGCAAAGGGCTTGAAATTCCACTTTCTTCCCACACGGGCTCTCAATCGAGATAGTCCTTCGTCCACAATCCAATACGGCCTTGTGCTTGGATAACCAATCCATTCCCAATATGACGTCTAAGGTCCGGGTCTCCAAAATTATAAGGTTTGCTAGAACTCTATTCCATCTATTAGTATTCTCACCGGAACATCCTACTTTCGCTCGGAGTTCGGAACCAGGGTTTGAACTAAAAGCATGCACTTAAGTATTGCAATCCTCACATCAATTCTCTGAGCAAAGCCTTGCGCAACAAACGAATGCGAAGCTCCAGAGTCAAACAAAGCTGTTGCAGGTATCGAGTTAACAAGTAACTTACCCAAAGACGACGTCCGTAGCATTCTGCAGTGCATCCATGGTGACATGGTTGACTCGGCCTCTCACCACGGCCTGGGGTGTGGCTCTCGTGTCGGGCGTCCTAGCTGGGGTGGTTCCTAGATTGAAGCGAATCGGGGTCACTCCTGGCTGTCTTCTTTGGACAAGCTGTTGGCAAAGTGTCCTGGCTCGTTCTGCGCTTGTAGCGGCGTCTCAACCATTCCTTCTTTATTTGCCGACTTGCTGGAGCGGCGTTTCTAGCGGTGGGGTGCAGTAGTTACGATTGGCAGGTCTTGGTGCCGGGATGGTGTCCTTGTTGCATTCTCGTGGTTGAAATCGAAGAATTGATTTGGTGCAACTCTCGGTATGCGTTCCTGGCGTGATCCTTCTTTGTTGCATCCTCGCGCTTCTGTTCTCATCCAGTTCCTTGCGCTTGTCCTCAAGAATAAGCGCCTTATTCACCAACTCTTGGAAATCTGGAAAGGTGTGGGTGATCAACCCTACTTGCAATCCTGAGTTGAGTCCCTTCATAAACGAGGCTGCCTGGATTTATCTCGTCGCTAAATCCTCGAGTGCGTAGCGTGCTAGGCTGTGTGAACTTGTTCAGGTAGTCGCCACCGGGCCGATTACCTTGCTTGGTGCTCTGAACTCCTCCTTCTTAAGGTCCATGATTCCTTCAGGCACGTGATATCTGCCGAATGCGGTGTGAACTCTTCCCAAGTGATATCTTGAGGGTTCTCTTGCGTGTACGAAGTTCTCCCACCATTCGTACGATCGTTCCTTCCAACTGATGAGAAGCGTAGAGTACCTTCTCATTTCCTATGCATTGAGCTATGTGTAGCTTCCTCTCGATTGATCTTAACAAATCATCGGCCTCCAATGGATTGGCATTCCCAGAGAAAGTGGGTGGGTGAGTCCTCATGAACTCTGACAGTATTGTGATACGGCGTGGCCTGATTAACTTGATTAGCGTGGCCTGAGCAAAGGACGTGCTGCATTTGTTGCATCATAGCATGCATCAACCGAGTGCAGGCAGCAAGAAAGGCTCCAAAATTCTGCACATCCGGTGGTGGTGCTGGTGCTCCTCATTGGGGTTTTCTGGCGAGATCCACTCCCATTGCTTCCAAAGTTCCCACGGTGTTCACCATCTGTCGATTTGCTCTAGGTTTAGAGATGAGGGGGAAACAAGAATAGACAAGTAATATGGAACTTATGCGGGTGAAAGGTGTAACCTTAAGGTCCAACTTTATTATTAATAACTTGGTATGGCTGCTTACAATGCCTAAGGGCCTTGCAACACATCTTGCACACTCAACAAACAAAGCAAATCCAAATCGAACTAACTCTGGAGTCTAACGCCTAAAGGGTGACTCTTTATTCTATGACTCGACTCGGCGAAGGAGTCTCACTATAGAACCTATGCTCACTCATCGAAAACCTCCACGGCCTGGAGTGCGGATGCGCGGCATAGGCGCCGAAACGATTGCCATGTCCAGCAAGCTGTGTCCTCTATGGTAGTCGAAGAAGCGGTGTCCTCATCGAGATCCGACTCCTCTGGATCTGGCTCGTGTAGCTCAATCTTGGCTGCTGGTCTGGTCCGTACAAAGTCATCTCCAACTCGTCAATCCTTCGCAAAAGGTGTGCCACATACTCTTGAGCTTCCCGCCATCTGTTCTTCTCTCGCCGTGATCTCCTTGCGGGCCTTCAGAGCTCCTTGCTTGTATTATCTAGTACATCCTCCTGAGCGACAACAAATCGTGCCAAGCTGTGTAACCGTGGCATCCTCATCCTGAATCTCCTTCGGTCAAGAAGGTTATCGCTGCGCTGGTGATAACGGAACACCGTGCTCTCCAACTCTGGCGTAGATACGGGTAATGTGCCGCATTGACAGCGTCGTGATACTTCTTGGATACCCATCTGCATTGTAGATCTCTGGCGGTAAAGGTATCGAGCGATTGCCTGGGCCCTTTTTCCTAGCGGTACCTCAATCTTCACGTCACAAGCCTTGATCAATCCCGCTTGTCTCGATCACTTCCACTTGGTATTGCGGCTTCTCAAAATCTCCGAGAATTTGTAGCATATGCCAAAGTTCATGGCGTGACTAACTCCTGATCAACGTAGTTGAACTATTCCTCCATCTGTCACAAGAGTGCTTACGTGAGAACTCGAAATTTTTGAATTGTGACAAGGTAAGGAAAAATTTCAGCAAGAGACAAGAAAAGAGAGAAGGGGATAAGTCGAGATGTCATTTCTTATCTTGACAAACTTTTAGCTTTTAGAAAATAGGTTTTATCCTCACTACGACCATTCTAGCTTAGGGTTGAGCCTACAGTCAAGTATGGCTCTGATACCACCTCTGTCGGGACCCCGAACTTGCAAATCCGGACCCTCTGTGTATTCAGCACTAGTCTAGGAACGCGCTAGTGCACACAGTCTTAACATCGGTAAATATCACAATCATACCAATCGATACCATCAAAGTACTTTATTTAAATAGCCAAACTGGTTACTCAACCTTATGGTCAAGTCACAAATGTACGCCTCGCAGGACGATATTTATTTAAAAAGAGAAATAATAGCAGCGGAAAATCAAATAAGGTAACATCGTGGCGCCATCCAGTATACCACAGGCAACTGACTGGGCTCGCTTCCCTAAGTAGACGGATCCTCTTGGAGTTCCTCCTCCAAAGCTGGTGTAGTCTCCTCTTCAACTGGTGTTGTATTGAGGCAAGGGTGAGTACTTGGTACTCAGCAAGTCATGCACAGAATGCAGGCTAATATACTATATGCATGGCTTGGTACAAAGGAATAACTCAAGGTATATTTGCAGTAAAAAGCTTTAGACAAGTAATATAAGTAGATTCGAAAGCAGTAGAAATAAGTAAAACATAAATAACTTTTCAAGAAGTTTGGTAAACATCTTTCCCATCCTAATCCACATTTCCATCAACTTCATTATTAGTCCAGCCCAACCTTTCAAACCAAAGTTATTTTTGAGAAAATCTAACCCTTGACTGTAATTCCCGAGCGATGTCCAATACCGCGGACACGGCTATTCGAATAGATTCTAAACTCTGCAGAGGTTATGCACTTTACCCACAAGATACAGTCAAACACCACAAAGGCGAGTTCCCGTAACAAAGTCTTTCGGAAGCCTCAAACAACACAGGTGGTCCTCTCCGGTTCGTGCTCTACACCATCCCTTCCCTTAGCCAAGGCGAAGTATGGGACCAACACACCGTTAGATGGGTATCTGGCCACAGCCACGATACGCTCCCTCGTACAATCACACAAACGGTGTAATTGACACCCTGAGGCTCCACAAGTGAGTCCTTAGCGACTTAGTCAACTAGGGCCGTCCCATTCCAGCCATGTGGTTGCAAGTATGACCCAGTTCAAAGGCTTGCAAGGTTAAGTCCTTAGAGTGACCAGGGCAAGACTAACCCAAAGAACCAAATCAACATCCCCAATGCCACAATCGGCCCACCTGATTACTCTTGCCACATGCCCCGGCCGAAATCGCTTATCAAACCCGGTTGATTACCATGCACCACGTGCCATCAACATCACATGATACTTTTCCAAAACAGGTTCAATATATCATTAAGTCAATATTAACATTTGATTGTCCAAAATCATGTCCTGAGCACGAAAGTGTGTCTAAGCAAGATACTACAAACGGTCTAAACCCATGTTGGCGATTTAATAATGTCCAACTAGTAATCCACAACTAGGGTGACAAGGGATCATGGCACATACTTAGATAATCAAGGTGTCATCTGACAAATTGGTATTTATCTAATCCCCATGTTTAAGCAAAGTATTTCACTAATTGAACTAGCATGCAATAGTTTAAATCAAAATAGATTTCGAAATAGGATCAACATGGTCAAAGCACAACTTGCCTTCAAAAAGTACTTGTTCCTGGTCTTGAGTTGGATCCTGAGTCAATACTTCTCCTTGAATCCTTCCCAAGCACTTCAACGTCTACTCGTAAAGCGTGCAAATAGCAAATACACAAATAAACACTAGGCAAAAACATCCCAAAACTCCAAATAAAATCCATAAACAGAGAGAACATAATTTTCTGGATTCTTAGAAACTGGAATCGTCAAATTTGGAGTTAAGGCGTTAAAAGTTATGATTATTTAAAGTTTAAATAATCATTTAAATAATTTTACAGAGAAAAACTTTAGTCCAAAAATTAAATAAAATTCATATTTAGGTAGATCTCAATTTTATACAAATTTAGAAATTTGAATCACTCAAATCGGAGTTGAAACGCAAAAGTTATAAGCGTTTGAAGTTTGAAACAAAATCAAAATCATTATTTCGAATTAATAAATCATTTTCTTTTGAAATTAATTATTGCGTCATCATGGACACGTGGCAGCACTGGATTGGTCTGGCGGCGTCGGCCGGTCCATGGGCGTAGTCCACGCCTTCGGCTCGGGTCCACCGTGGACTCGGTCCACGACTCTACGTGTCTCTGACATGTGGGGCCACTCGGGTAGCGTCATCGCCGACGTCGGCGGGGCTCGGCCGCAGTCTTGGCAGTGGGTCCACCGATGACGTCATGGGTGACGCCACGGTGCGATCGGCCGACACGCGCGGGCCCGCGTGTCGCTGTAACCACGCTGCCACAGCATAACGCCCGGCCGCGTCGGTCCAACTTCCCGACACGTGGCGCAATCACGGCCGTTGGTTTGAAAATCAACGGCGCGGATTTAGATCCAGGGTTAACACGTTGAAACTACTCGTTGATCGTGGGCCGTTCGATCTAGATCGGACGGTCCAGATCTAATCCTATAATAACACTACTACGGCACGTGGCAATTGTGAACCGTTGGATCTTAATCCAACGGTCCAGATCCAATCGGGTTGGGGACACGTGAACTCACCTCAACCGTCCGATCTGGATCTGACGGTTCACCGAGCTCGCGAAGTCCGGCGATGGCGCGGCGAGGCTTGGGCATCGGAGACGAGAACGACGACGAGCCCGACGGCGTTTCGGGTTGCTCCGGCGAGATGAATCCTTCCTTCGGTTGCGTCTCGTCACGGTGGTTCCGGATCTGGGCTCCTTCTCGGCGGAAGACGACGGACGGCGGCGGAATCGGCGTTCAACCGCTGCGCACAGGGCTCCAACTCCGGCGAGCACGTACGGGCAAACGGCGACGGCTCAGGCGAGATGGCTCGGGGGAACGGGTGCGCAAAGATGAGGGCAACCTCGGGGGACGTCTCACGCTTTAAATAGCCTCGGCGTTCGTGCCCGAGACGGAAACCTAGTTCTACACGGCGGCGGGCGCGCGGCGAGTCCGGCTCGGGACTCGGCGGAGACGATGACGCTCAGCCGTCCACGTGGCACGATCAACGGCCACGATCGCACGGGCGCGATCGGATCCGGGCCGGATACGGCTCGAACCGGTACGGGCGGATCTCAGCCGTTGGATCTTGATCCAACGGTTGGGATTGATTAGGGTTGGGAGCTGGTTTGGTCGAGTCAACTGGCTCGGGTCGGACTCGAGTCCGACTCGGGTTCCGACTCGGTCGGATGAACGATGCTCGACCGAGTTGAATTTCCAGCGATTTAATATTTAAAATAATTCGATAATTCATTTAATTCATTAAAAATAGCAAATGACTCAGAAAAATTCCAGAAAAATTCTGGAAAATATTTTAGGGTATTTGGGACTCAAATAAAATATTTCCAACAAAATTTTATTTGCAAAATTAAATTCTTTAATTATTTCAAAATGGAATAAATTCAAATAAATTCCAAATAAATCCAAATAAATTCCAGAAAATTCCAAAAATTCACCAAAGTGCCAAATCACACATGAATTTAAGAAAAGCAAAATTTTGGGGTGTTACATCCAGGCCATGCCCCCGGCGGTCAGCTTAGTGATCGCCAGGGGGAGGGTGGCGACCAGGCCACGCCCCCGGCGGTCAACTGAGTAATCGCCAGGGGGAGGGTGGCGACCAGGCCACGCCCCCGGTGGTCAGCTGAGTGATCGCCAGCGGGAGGGTGGCGACCAGGCCAAGCCCCTGGCGGTCAGCTGAGTGATCGCCAGCGGGAGGATGGCGACCAGGCCGCTCCTTTGGCGGTCAGCTGGGTGATCGCCAGCGGGAGGATGGCGACCAGGCCACGCCGCTGACAATCAGTTCCTGAGGACATTTAATGGCCCGCGCGACCGTTCGAGAGGTCAAAGACATTTAATGCATGTCGTGCACATTAAATTGGGCTAATGAAGGCTACAGTATGGCGGCGCGTGTTCCCAACGTGCGCTATAATGGCGAGTGACGTCAGGGTGCATTTCCCACCCTGGAAGCGCGGCGGCCGGCGGTAGCGCGCGACGCTCAAGGGCGGGGGGAGAGGATGTCTGCACCAGGGCATTTAATGCGTTGCAAGGGCATTTAATGCTAAAGAGTAGGGTAATGAGATGGATTGTTGTGTAAGCCTCCCATGCGCCCCCGCCAGCCCGAGTATAAAAGGGAGTCAGGGTGCATGGGGGGAGTGGTTTGATAATTTTTTCTTAGGCTAGACTCTCCATTCCAGGCAAGCTGATCTGAGTTGCTCTGGGTACCTGTTCATCTCCCAACTCCCCCCGGGCACACCATAATACAAGAACACAGGAGTAGGGTTATTACTTTGAGGAGGGCCCGTACCTAACAAAACGCCCGTCTCCTTGCATACTTCGCCCCCGGTTCTCCGTTTCTCGAGCGATCTCCATGAAAGCCCCGGTTAGAACTTAGTATACCCCTCTCCGGAAGGGGTCTGTTGGCTCATACGCTGACATAAATGCTTGCATCATTTTTAGTTAGATGAGTATGAATTTATAAGGTGCTTGAAACCTAAAAACTGCTACTTATTGAACCATGCGTCAATTCCATCTTAGGCAATGACATATGGACCCCACTAGTAAGTGAGAGAATAAAATTCTGCACACCTAACCTACTTTTTCCACCTTACTTACCCCATACCCACTCCCTTACCTCTCTATGTCATGTGGGACCTAGCCCCACATGTAAGCAGTGGTTGGGTAGCCATATAAAAGGGTTCCTTCCCCTTGGGTTGTCCTCCACACCACCATTTTCAGCTCACCTCATTTCTGAAAATAGCAAAAGGGAGGAGAGCAAGCACCCCCATTTACCCCTTCCATTCATCCCCACAAAAACCATCCAAGGATTTAGCTTGAGCTTGTGCATGCTATACCATTGGATTCTCCTCATCAAGAGCTTCAATTCCATCTAATTGGATCCTTGAGGCACAAATATTTGGGTGATTTCTAATCATTCCTTTGCTTACTTTTTCTGAAATTTTGTCACCTTGAGCTCATTCCATTTTCCTCCATGAAAATCATCTCCAAGTGGAGGAGCGGATCGTGCATGTCGAGTTGCTAGCTTAAGAAGGATAAGGAGAAGCCATTATAGGCCTTAGGAGGAGAAGGTGTCATCTCCAAGAGCTAGGAGGAAGAAGTTGATACCGGGAGAACTAACGGAGATTACAACCCCGACGCCATTCTTGATCTCTTCGTCGAACCAACCTTCCACCGAGTGCAAGAGTATCCCCATAGTGGTAATGTTACACCCAAGTTGTCGTTTTTGAAGTATAGGAGCACATGCACCCACACCTATTTTCGGACAGATTAGCCCAACCCGGACACTTCAGGGATTTAACCCGGACACTTCGGAGTTAATCCGGATACTCCGGACCCCAGTTCGAACCTTCCGGATGTGTCAGGCGAAATCGGGAATTATGACAGAGAGACCCAACCCGGACCCTCCGGGGTTTAAACCCGGATAGTCCGGTATACACCGACACTCCAGATATACATAACCCGGATACTCCGGTTTAGTCAGCAATCGAGTAACTAGGTAGGTCAACCCGGATACTCCGGGTTAGAACCCGGATGCTCCGAATGTACAGGCATGAATTGCTTCTCATATACATGCTAGGATTAGGATTATAACCATGTTGCATTTCATGCATGATTGTGGATGCTCATGTGTTGTTTATTATTGGTTTCTTGATTTGTATTTCTTTGGAATTGGATTTCTCGTTAGGTATCGACGCTTAGGAAGACAACCCCGAGTACGACTACGCCTACGATGTCAAGAGCAAGCAGCAAGGCACTACCTTACTCCTTGAACATACTTGATCCTATTAATTGCAAATTATGTTGAAGTTATTTTGTCAATTGCATGCTTACTTTCAATTACAAGTATATTTGGGGTAGAATATTTAGTTACTACCTTGTTGACATGTTATCTTGTTACCCTGTTTCTTTCGTATACCATTGTCGCCCTAGGTGGTTGGCTTATTATTATGTATGGGTTCATACGAGTTGCTTAGCCATGCTTAGAACATCGTTAGGAACCGCGATAGACTGACTTAGTCCATCGGTCGCGATGATTAAAGATGGTTTTGTCACATTTACCTCGGCCGGCACATGAAAGGAAATGTGTTCATAGCTTGGCTTACGAGTGTGGCGTGTCGTGTGGGTAAAGTCGTACCTCTGTAGAGTTTAAACTATTCGAATAGCCGCATCCATGGTTAAGGACGATCACTTAAGTTGTCAGTCACTGGGCGAGTGTGAAGGACCGGGTAAGAATGGATGATTTGGGAAAAACCAAGTCTCTTGAGTATTGGAGTACTCATGAGTAGAACTTCGTGAGTACTGGAGTACTCGTGGAAGGAACTTCATGGATATTGGAGTATCCGTGGGCGTAAGCGAACATGAGCGTCAAACTCATGGTTTGGAGAATGCTGGAAGGCATGAGATGAAGATAATTATGATGATGTTATATTATGATGTATTAAACTTTGTAAATGTTTAGCAAACCGCAATTTCAATCTATACGTGTCCATGTTTTTACTCCAAATATTGCTTTATGCTGAAATTAACTTGGTGCCTTCCTTGTGAAGAAGCCACCACATGTAGTTAGAACTCAGCATACCACTTATATTATTGTGCAAGTACACTCTTTGTACTCAAACGGATTGTCCACATGCTGCAGGTGAGGATGAGTGTAACACCCCAATTTTAGCTTTTCATGAAATTAAAATATTATTTTGCACATTTGTGAATTTTTGGAATTTTCTGGAATTTATTTGGATTTATTTGGATTTAATTTGAATTTATTCCATATTGAAATAATTAAAGAAATAAAATTTTCAAATAAAATTTTGTTGGAAATATTTTATTTGAGTCCCAAATACCCTAAAATATTTTCCAGAATTTTTCTGGAATTTTTCTGAGTATTTTGCTATTTTTCTTGAATTAAATGAATTACTGGGAATTATTTTAAATATTAAATCGCTGGAAAATCAAACCGAGTCGGTTACTGTTCATCCGACCGAGCCCGAGTCAGACTCGAGTTCGAGTACGACCCGAACCCAACCCGAGCCCGTGGTTGAGCCGAACCCACTCGGCCGAACCCTATGCGTGTGACCGTTGGATCAAGATCCAACGGCCACGATTGAGCCACGTCGCCGGACCCGAGCCCGACCGAGCCAAATCGCCGAGTCCGACCGAACCCAAATCCACGCACCGTTGGATCTAGATCCAACGGTGGCGCTGCGCCACGTCACCCAATCCGAGACGCCGCCGGACTCCGCCGCCGCAACGGAGAGGACCTCGGTTTCCGTGCGTTTCATGGACGCCGAGGGCCCTATTTAATGCGCCGCCACCCATGCCGTGACGCCGACTTCCGTGCGCACCCGTAGCCCTAGACAACGTCGCCTGAGCCACCGCCGTCTAGCCGCAATCGCTCGCCGTAGTTGCCGTAGCGTTCCGCCGTAGTTCTTCGCCGATTGCCGCCGTCTCCGTCGTCCTCCGCCGCCGTTGAGGTTAGATCCAGAACCGGGAGGTCAAGCCGCGTCGGAGGAGACCTCTCACCTCGCCGGAGCGCGCCCGAAACGCCGACGGCTAGGTCGTCGTCCCCAGCGTCGGTGACCCAGCGCCACCGCTCGCCATCGCCGGACTCCGAGCTCCTCCACCGTCCGATCCAGATCCAACGTCCCAGATCACGCCACGTCATCCCACGGTGAGATACCGTCCAAAATCCCAGATCCAATCTCGACCGTTGGATCTAGATCCAACGGTCCAGATCAAACGCGTTCACCCCAAACGCGTGAGTCCAGATCCAATCTGGGCCGTTGATTTTCAAATCAACGGCCGAGATCTAGCCACGCAGGGAGATCGACCGCCGCGGCCGCCGCCCACGCTGGCAGGCGTGTGACGCTGACACGCGGGGTCCGCATGTCAGCGGCCCAGCCACACTGCACCATGACGTCACACTGACGTCATGGCGGGCCCGCATGTCATCGGTTGTCCCAAAGAAGACGCCGACGCCAAGAATGACGCCACCGGGTCCCACTTGCCAAGATCGTGGCCGAGCCCCGCCGACGCCGCAGCGACGCCATCCAAGGGGACCCACCGCCGGGCCGATACATGGAGCTGTGGACCGAGTCCACCGTGGACCGAGCCAAGCCGTGGGCTGAGCCAATGGACCGGCTGACGTCAGCCGCCCAATCAGAGGCTGCCACGTGTCCAGGCTGACGCAATAATTAATTTTCGAAAAAGAAAATGATTTATTAATTCGAAATAATGATTTCAGATTTTGTTTCAAACTTCAAACGCTTATAACTTTTGTGTTTCAACTCCGATTTGAGCGATTCAAATTTCTAAAAATTCATAAAATTCAGATCTACTCAAATATGAATTTTATTTAATTTTTGGACTAAAGTTTTTCTCTGTAATATTATTTAATTGATTATTTAAACTTTAAATAAACATAACTTTTGTGTTTTAACTCCGAATTGAGCGATTCCAGTTCCTAAAAATTCATAAAATTATGTTCTCTCTGTTTATAGATTTTATTTGGATGTTTGGACACTTTTTGCCTATTGTTTATTTGTGTATTGCTATTTGCACGCGTTACGAGTAGACGTTGAAGTGCCGGAAGGATTCAAAGGAGAAGTGTTGACTCAGGATCCAACTCAAGACCAAGAACAAGTACTTTTTGAAGGCAAGTTGTGCTTTGACCATGTTGATCCTATTTCGAAATCTATTTCGATTTAAATTATTGCATGCTAGTTCAAATAGAAAATGCTTTACTATGGGGAATTAGATAAATACCAAATTGCTGTATGACACCTTGATTACTTAAATATGTGCCATGACCCCTTGTCACCCTAGTTGTGGATTACTAGTTGGACATTACAAAAATTGCCAACATGGGTTTAGACCGTTGTAGTATATTGCTTAGACCTGCTACGTGCTCACGACATGATTTTGGACAAACAAATGTTAATATTGACTTAATGATATATTGAACCTGTTTTGGAAAGGTATCATGTGATGTTGATGGCACGTGGTGCATGGTAATCAACTGGGGTTTGATAAATAGCTTTTGACCGGGGCATGTGGCAAGAATGATAAGGTGGGCCAGTTGTGGTACTGGGAATATTGTTTTGGTTCTTCGGGTAGTCTTGCCCTGGTCACCCTAAGGACTTAACCTTGCAAGCCTTTGAACTGAGTCAAGCGTGCAACCACATGTCTGTAATGGGACGGACCTAGTTGACTAAGTTGCTAATAACGTACCTGTGGGACCTCAGGAGATCAACTATACCCTTTGTGTAAGTTGTACGGGGGAGCTTACCGGGGCTGAGGCCAGGTACCCATCTAACGGTTGATTGGCCTAAACTTCGCCTTAGCTAAGGGAAGGGTTAGTGTGCAATAACCGGGGAGGCTCACTTGTATTGTTAGAAGTTTCCGAAAGACTTTGTTACGGGAACTCGCCTTTGTGGTGTTTGACTGTATCTTGTGGGTAAAGTGCATAACCTCTGCAGAGTGTAGAATCTATTTGAATAGCCGTGTCCGCGGTATTGGACATCGCTCGGGAATTACAGTCAAGGGTTAGATTTTCTTGAAAATAACTTGGACTTGAAAGGTTGGGGTTTGGTTAAATAATGATGTTGATGGAAATGTGGATTAGGATGGGAAAGATGTTGATTAAGCTCCTGGAAAAGTTATTGATGCTATACTCGTTTCTATTGCTTTCGAATCTACTTATGCTACTTGTCAAATGCTGTTTTATTGCAAATATACCCTGAGCTATTCCTTTGTATTAAGCCATGCATGTAGTATATTAGCTGCATTCTGTGCATGACTTGCTGAGTGCCAAGTACTCACCCTTGCCACAATACAACGCCAGTTTAAGAGGAGACTACACCAGCTTTGGAGGAGGAGCTCCAAGAGGAACCGTCTACTTAGGGAGCGAGCCCAGTCAGTTGCCTGTGGTATACTGGATGGCGCCACGATGTTATCTTATTTTTCCGCTGCTACTATTTCTCTCTTGATAAGTTTCGCCCTGCGTGGCGTATATTTGTAACTTGACCATAAAGGTCGAGCAACCAGTTTGACTATCTAATTAAAGTACTTTATTAGTATCGAGTGGTATGATTGTGATATTTACCGATGTTAAGACTATGTGCACTAGCGCGTTCCTGGACTAGTGCTGAATACACAGAGGGTCCGGATTTGCAGATTCGGGTCCCGACAGAGGTGGTATCAGAGCCATACTGACCGTAGGCTCAACCCTAGCTAGAATGGCCGTAGAGAGGTTAAAACCTATTTTCTAAAGGTTAAAAGTTCGTGAAGATAAGAAATGACATCTCGACTTATGCCCTTCTCTCTTTTCTTGTCTCTTGCTGAATTTTCCTTACCTTGTCACGATTTAAAAATTTCGAGTTCTTACGTGAGCACTCTTGTGACAGATGGAGGGAGAGTTCAACTACATCGATCTGGAGGTTGGTCACGCCGCGGAACTTTGGCGTATGCTACAGACTCTCGGAGATTTTGAGAAGCCGCAATATCAAGTGGACGTGATCAGACAAGCAGGATTGATTAAGGCTTGTGACGTGAAGATTGTGGTACCTGCTAGGAAGAAGGGCCCAGGTAATCGCCCGATACACTGCACTGCCAGGAGATCTACAATGCAGATGGGTATCCAAGAGGCGTCACGACGAGCAATGCGGCACATTACCCGTATCTACGCCAGAGAGTTGGAGAGCACGGTGTTCCGATATCATCCACGCAGCAATAACCTTCTTGACCCGAAGGCGATTCAGGATGAGAATGCCATGGTCACACAGTTAGCATGACTTGTTGTCGCCCAGGAGGATGTACTCGATGATACAAGCAAGGAGCTACAGAAGGCCCGCAAGGAGATCACGATAGAGAAGAACAGATGGCGGGAAGCTCAAGAGTATGTGTCACACCTTTTGCAAAGGACTGGAGAGTTAGAGACGGCATTGTACGCACCAGAGCCGGAGCCAATGCTCGAGCTGCACGAGCCAGACCCGGAGGAACCGGAGCTTGAGGATGATAATGCTTCTTCGACCACCACAGATGACACAGTTGCTGGACATGGCAATCATTTCGCGCCTATGCCGCAGCGTCCGTACCCAGGCCGTGGAGGTTTTCTCGATGAGTAAGCGTAGGTTCTATAGTGAGACTCCTTCGCCGAGTCGCGTCATAGAATAAAGAGTCACCCTTTAGGCGTTAGACTCCAGTGTTAGTTCGATTTGGATTTTCATTGCTTGCTGAGTGTGCAGTATGTGTTGCAAGGCCCCTAGGCATTGTAAGCAACCATACCAAGTTACTATTGATTAAAATAATAAAGTTGGACTTTAAGTTACACCTTTCGCTCGCATAAGTTCAATATTACTTGTCTATTCTTGTTTCCCTCTCATCTCTAAAACCTAGAGCAAACCACAGATGGTGAACACTCGCGGAAACCTTGGAGGCAATGGAAGTGGTTCTCGCCCAGCAGAAAACCCCAATGATGGAGCACCAGCACCGCCACTGGACATCCAGAATTTTGGAGCATTTCTTGCTGCTCAGACTCAGTTGATGCATGCTATGATGCAACAGATGCAACACGTCACTACTCAGGCCACTGCTAATCAAGTTAATCAGGGACAACGCCAGAATTCAAGACTATCAAAGTTCATGAGGACTCATCCACCCACTTTTTCTGGGAATGCTAACCCGTTGGAAGCCGATGACTGGTTAAGGTCAATTGAGAGAAAGCTACACATCGCTCAATGCATGGGAAATGAGAAGGTACTCTACGCTTCTCATCAGTTGGAAGGAACAGCCGCCGAATGGTGGGAGAACTTCTGTGCCACGCAAGAGAACCCTCAGGACATCACTTGGGAAGAGTTCACAGCTGCATTCCGTCAGTATCACGTGCCTGAAGGAATTATGGATCTCAAGAAGGAGGAGTTCAGGGCACTGAAGCAAGGTAATCAGCCTGTGGCCGAATACCTGAACAAGTTCACACAGCTTGCACGCTACGCGCCTGAAGACGTAGCGACAGATAAAGCCAGACAGTCTCGTTTCATGAAGGGACTTAACTCAGGATTGCAGGTGGGATTAATCACCCACACCTTTCCAGACTTCCAGGAGCTTGTGAATAAGGCGCTCATTCTTGAGGACAAGCGCAAGGAACTGGATGAGAACAGGAAGCGCAGGATGCAAGATCGTGGATCGCGTCGAGGAGCACAAAGAACGATTGAGAGTTGCACCAAATCAGTTTTTCAGATTCCAGCCACAGAATACAACAAGGACACCGTCACCAGCACCAAGACCCGTCAATCAGAACTATCAGACCCCAGCCCCAGCCAGAAACGCCGCTCCAGGCAGCCAACAAGGAACAGTGAGACGCTGCTACAATTGCAATGAGCTAGGGCACTTTGCCAACAGTTGTCCTAAGAAAACCGCAGGAGTGACCCCAGTTCGCTTCAATCTGGGATCCACCCCAGCTAGGACGCCAGCACCAGTAGCCACACCCCAGACTGTGGTGAGGGGCCGAGTCAACCATGTCACCGCATATGCACTGCAGAATGCTACGGACGTCGTACTGGGTAAGTTATTTGTTAACTCAGTACCTGCAACAGTTTTGTTTGATTCTGGAGCTTCGCATTCGTTTGTTTCTCAAGGCTTTGCTGCTAAAAATGATTTGGGGATTGCAAGACTTAAATGCATGCTTTTAGTTCAAACCCCTGGTTCCGAACTCCGAACGAAAGTAGGATGTTCTAGGGTGAGAATACTAATAGATGGAATAGAGTTCCTAGCGAACCTTATTATTTTGGAGACCCAGACCTTAGATGTCATCTTGGGAATGGATTGGTTATCCAAGCACAAGGCCGTATTGGATTGTGGACGAAGGACTATCTCAGTTGAGAGCCCGTGTGGAAAGAAAGTGGAATTTCAAGCTACTGCTGTTAGAGATGGACAGTTGATGGTTAACAGCACCAAGGCAATCAGCATAGAAGATGTCTCAGTAGTGAATGAGTACCCAGATGTTTTTCCTGAAGATCTACCTGGTATGCCGCCAGACAGGGACATAGAGTTTGTGATAGAGCTTGTACCTGGTACAGCGCCGATAGCAAAGAGACCTTATCGGATGTCCACCGAAGAATTGGTAGAGATGAAAAAGCAACTCGAAGAGCTAATGGAGAAAGGATTTATCAGACCGAGTTCGTCGCCGTGGGGAGCGCCAGTTCTGTTTGTCAAGAAGAAGGATGGAAGTTTCAGGATGTGCATTGACTACCGTGCACTCAATGAAGTCACCGTGAAGAATAAGTACCCGCTACCCAGGATTGATGATTTGTTTGATCAGCTGAGAGGAGCCGGAGTTTTCTCCAAGATTGACCTAAGATCGGGATACCATCAGTTGAAGATCCGATCAGAGGATATTCCGAAGACCGCATTCTCATCAAGATATGGACATTCACGAGTTCTGATTATGTCCTTTGGTCTCGATTTAATGCGCCAAAGATATTTCATGAATATGATGAATAAGGTGTTCATGGAATATTTGGACAAGTTTGTGGTTGTGTTCATAGATGATATCCTAATCTACTCCAAGACAGAGGATGAACATGCCGAACACTTGAGGTGAGTTTTGGAAAAGCTAAGGGAACAGCAACTCTTCGCCAAGTTCAGTAAGTGTGATTTTTGGAAGGACAAGGTGGAATTCCTCGGACATGTAATGACCGCAGAAGGAGTCGCCGTAGATTCAAGCAAGGTAGAAGCTGTGTTACATTGGGAGCAGCCGAAGACTGTGACGCAGATCCGGAGTTTCCTTGGAATGGCAGGATACTATCGCCGTTTCATTGAAGGCTTTTCGACAATTGCGAAACCTCTCACGCAATTGCTGAAAAAGGAGAAGAAGTTTGCATGGACGCCAGAGTGCGAGAAAGGTTTTCAAGAACTGAAGAAACGATTGACATCAGCGCCAGTGTTAGTTCTACCGGATGTTAATCAAATCTTTGATATTTATTGTGACGCATCGCGCCAAGGACTTGGATGTGTGCTGATGCAGAATGGAAAGGTCGTCGCTTATGCATCAAGGGAGTTGAGGCCACATGAGGAAAATTATCCGACGCATGACCTAGAGTTAGCTGCCGTAGTGCATGCCTTGAAGATATGGCGTCACTATCTGATCGGGAACATATGTGAAGTGTACACGGATCATAAGAGCCTTAAGTACATATTCACCCAGTCGGATCTGAATATGAGGCAAAGGAGGTGGTTAGAGTTGATCAAGGACTATAATGTTGGAATCCATTACCATCCTGGAAAGGCCAACGTAGTAGCCGATGCTCTGAGTCGGAAAAGCCATACTGTGAGCATGTTGCTAGCCACAAGTCAGGATGAGCTATGTGAGGATTTCCAGAGAATGAAGATTGAGGTGGTACCTAGCGGATTCTTGGCCGCATTGGAAGTGAAGCCTACCCTAGAGGATCAGATCCGAGAAGGACAGAAGGATGATGACAAGATCCGCAGGATTAAGTCCATCAAGGAGGAAGGCAAGGCAGAGGACTTCAAGTTGGAAGAGCAAGGCACGTTATGGATGAAGGATCGGATTTGTGTGCTCAATAAGAAGGAATTAAAGCAACTGATTTTGGAGGAAGCCCATGACTCCAAGTATTCAATTCACCCAGGAAGTGCCAAGATGTATCAGGATTTGAAGGAAAGATTCTGGTGGCCGAGCATGAAGCGTGAAGTTGCCGAGCATGTTGCATTGTGCGACGTATGCCAAAGAGTCAAGGCAATGCATCAGAGACCAGCAGGATTATTGCAACCGCTGAAAATACCTGAGTGGAAGTGGGAGGAAATCGGAATGGATTTCATTACCGGTTTGCCTAAGACTCAAGGAGGTTATGACTCCATATGGGTTATAGTGGATCGCTTGACCAAGGTGGCCCATTTTATCCCCGTGAAGACCACTTACTCGGGAGATAAGTTAGCAGAGTTGTATATGACCAGGATCGTCTGTTTGCACGGAGTGCCAAAGAGGATTGTATCGGACAGAGGTACCCAATTTACCTCAAGGTTTTGGAATAAGTTGCATGAAGCCATGGGAACCCGTTTGAACTTCAGTACAGCTTATCATCCACAGACGGATGGACAGACCGAAAGAGTCAATCAGATTCTAGAGGATATGTTAAGAGCGTGTGCATTGGTTTATGCTACCTCTTGGGATAAGAGCTTGCCGTATGCCGAGTTCAGTTACAATAATAGTTACCAGGCTAGTTTACAGATGTCACCTTTTGAGGCACTATATGGTCGACCCTGTCGGACGCCATTGAACTGGAATGAGACCGGCGAGCGCCGTGTCTTTGGGCCTGATATTCTTCAAGAAGCTGAAGAGCAGATTGCCATGATTAGGGAAAGGTTGAAGATAGCCCAATCACGATAGAAGAGTTATGCTGACAATCGTCGCCGGGATTTGAGTTTTGAATCAGAAGACTTTGTATACCTTAGAGTTACGCCTCTCAGGGGAGTTAAGAGGTTTCATGCCAAAGGGAAACTCGCACCCCGTTATGTTGGACCATTTAAGATTTTGAGCCGCAGAGGCGAAGTTGCTTACCAACTAGAGTTGCCACAGTCGTTAGCAGGAGTACATGACGTGTTCCATGTGTCCCAGCTAAAGAAGTGTCTCCGAGTACCTGAGGAACAGACACCGCTAGAGTCAATTGAGTTGCAAGAAGATTTGACGTACAAGGAGCACCCCGTGAAGATTCTGGACACAATGGATCGAGAGACGAGAAACAAGTCAACCCGTTTCTGTAGGGTTCAGTGGAGCAACCATGAAGAAAGCGAGACGACTTGGGAACGCGAAGAGGATTTGAGGAAAGAGTTTCCGAACCTATTCCTTAGTTAGCCTTAAATCTCGGGGACGAGATTCTGTTAAGGGGGGAGGTTTGTAACACCCCAATTTTTGCTTTTCATGAAATTAAAAATATTATTTTGCACATTTGTGAATTTTTGGAATTTTCTGGAATTTATTTGGATTTATTTGGATTTAATTTGAATTTATTCCATATTGAAATAATTAAAGAAATTAAATTTTCAAATAAAGTTTTGTTGGAAATATTTTATTTGAGTCCCAAATACCCTAAAATATTTTCTAGAATTTTTCTGGAATTTTTCTGAGTATTTTGCTATTTTTCTTGAATTAAATGAATTACTGGGAATTATTTTAAATATTAAATCGCTGGAAAATCAAACCGAGTCGGTTACTGTTCATCCGACCGAGCCCGAGTCAGACTCGAGTTCGAGTCCGACCCGAACCCGACCCGAGCCCATGGTTGAGCCGAACCCACTCGGCCGAACCCTACGCGTGTGACCGTTTGTCGGGACCCGAATCTGCAAATCCGGACCCTCTGTGTATTCTGTACTAGTCCAGGATCACGCTAGTACACACAGTTAAACAGGGATGAAGTACCACAATCATACACAGCGGAATTAATAATAAAGTACTTCAAACATTAAATAAACTGGTTACAAGACCTTAAGGTCAACTTACAAATAGTCTGCCACGCAGGGCTTACAATAACAAAAGTAAATAATCAGCAGCGGAACGAAGAACATCGGTGACACCCAACAGTATGCCACAGGCAACTGACAAGGTTCAACTCCTAGATAACTGCCACCTCGCGGAACTTCTCCTTTGAAGTTGTAGTCTTCTCCTCAGCTGATGATTTTGTTGGAAGCAAGGGTGAGTATACAACATACTCAGCAAGTCATGCAGAGGGGTGCAATCCTATTACTATATGCAGGGCTTCTTCCAAAGGAATGGCTTAAGTGGTTGTTTTGCCTCAAATAGCATTTTGCTTTAATTAAATAAACTTAATAGATTCAAAAGCAGTAAAACCATATTATATAATAAGTTATCAATATCTTTTTAAACAATTCGGCTCAAAGTTCTAATTTACTTCAGTAGTTATCTCTGGCACTCGGCCACCCATTTCCACATTATTTTAGAAAAATCTAACCCTTAACTGTAATCCCCGAGCGTTGTCCAGTTCCGTGGACTCGGCTATTCGAATAGTTTGTACACTCTGAAGAGGTTATACACTTTACCCACACGATATAGTTAAACACCACATGGGTGAGTAACCATAACAAAGTCTTTCCGAAACCTCTATCCTCGCATGCGTACCTCCCGGTATAGTTCCCGCTGTCCCTTCCCTTTTGCGGAGCGGAAGTACAGGGCTAACGTATACCGTTGAAGAGATGTAAGACCAATCGGTAAACACTACACCCTTCTTTCCACATTTACAGATACAAAAACCACCTGAGGTCTCACATGCTAAGACTTCGGAATCGTACTCAACTAGGTCCGCCCCATTACAGACATGTGGTTGCATGATTGGCCCAGTTTAAAGGCTTGCAAGGTTAAGTCCTTAGGGTGACCGTGGCAAGACTACCCAAAGTTCACAAAACCAAATTCAATCAACATCTCTCCCATGTGCCACATCGGGCCCCCCCATTCATCACTTGCCACTTGCCACAGTCTAAACCATTTTCCCACCCGGTTTGATTATTGTGCAATACATGCCAACAATAATACCAGTTACCATGTAGAACCAAAAAGGTACCTACACTTCACATCATCACGTGGCAAGATTACACTGATTCCAAAATTCATTCCGTGTATCATTAGTCAATATTATTTTGCCATTTGAAACACATTTCACGTAAGCATGGCTAAGCAACTATTCACGGTCTAGCCTCCCGTGTTGGCACAATCATATCATCCAACTAATTTAACCCAACTTATGGTGACAATGGAATTCAGGGCATACAAATATTAATCATCAAGGGTGGAATTAACAACTAGGTTGATTATCTACTTAACCCAAACTAAATTACTCATTTTAATCAACATAGCATGCATAATTTAAATCGACATATGTTTGAAAAACTAGGAGCAATATGGTCAAAGCACAACTTGCCTTCGTAAAACAGCGAGCCTTGGTGTGGATCTTGATCTTGGTCCTGAGCTTCGCTTCCGACAATGTCCACAACTCAACGTCTACGCGTAGTAAATAAAGAACCAAATAAACACTCAGAACAATGTATAAACACACATTCAAAAACAATGCTACAAACCAAACTAGCTTATAACCCCCATGAAAATTTCTAGATAAATATTTTAGCATTTTCTAAGATTTATAAAATTTATTTTGGAATTTTTGGACGTATAGTTTAAAAGATACAAAATTCGTAAGTTTAGACTTTCATGAATAATTTAGCAGTACAAATTTATTCATTAAATTTCATAAAAATTACTGTAGAAAGTTATTAATTTCTACTAATTAACGAAATTTATTGCAAGCAATTCGGACATAAAACGAATTTGTAGTGAAAAAGACAAAATGCGCAATTTCCGGAAATCAACACATGTAACTTACTTTTACTAGTTTGCAGGGTACTGTTCACGCGTGAAATTGGACTCGTGCGCGCACTGGCATATTCATCACGTAAGCATATTGGTTTGGCTTGGTACTCAGGAGTATATTTATACCTACTTATACACAATATACGTATATATATATCTATATATAGGTATACATGTAAGCCGCTGTCTACGATATACGTATATACACACTAGCATATATATAAAAACACAAACACGTCTAACCTGCTTACGTACTAATGTTTAAATACACACGTAAATACACGACGAGATCTACCGATCAGTAAAGATAGAGCACACGCGAAAGAATAGAAATACTACCGATCAGCAGTAGCAGCGACGGCGGCAACGCAGGGGAAGGCGGCAGTGACGACGGCGACGGCGAAGGTGACTACGGCGACGACGACCAACGTAGACGACGGCGACGACGTAGACGACGACGGCGGCGAGCCGACGGCGTACACGGCAACAACGACGTAGACGATGGCGGTGACGACGACGGCGAGACGGCGGTGACGACGTAACCGGCGGCGATGAGACGGCAGCAGCAACGACGACGTATACGGCGTCGAGATGGCAGCGGCGTAGACGGCAGCGGCACTGATGACGGCGACGACGGTGACAACGACAGTGGTGAAAGAGAAATGAGATCGGCAGAAGAGACTGGAAGGCTAAAGAGTCAAGAAGGGATGTGACTAGCAACGTATAAAGGAGTGGTAGAAGAACCAGTGGCTGTGGCTAGAAAATAATTTGCGACTCGTAAATAGAAACGACTGGAAGTTGAAATGCTTATGTGTGGGAATTGGAAACTTGCTAGAGAAATGAAATCATGGTTGGCAGAGAAAACGGTAGAGTACATGCATGTGACTCTGGAAGGAACGGCTACAAGTAATGGACTTATTCAAGTGCATGCGATGCCACTTCCCTCCCTAGTAACTACTGGTAACGTTGGAAGAACTCATGTGCGTGTGTGGAGAAATATAATCACGTAGGCATGCTAGTAATGAAAAGAACCTGCATGCACTGATAGTGGGAATGGAAACGGATGGAGTGGAATTGGCAGGGTCACGTAATGGCAGTGCATACACAACCATTCCATACTTAATCGTTTCTTCTGCCTTTAAGGAGTACAAGCGGCTAGGATGCATACAAGCATACACATATACGTATATACGCTTTCAAAACCGTGTTTAGGAAAAAAAATAGCAGAGGGGTTCTAAAAATCAGAAAAATTCTTGTAAAATACTAGGAACTATTTGGGACTTAACAAAGTTGGTTTCGCGATTTTTCGACGTGTAGATTTTTCGTAAAAATTCTTTTCGTGAATCAGACACCTGTACCGATTTTTGTAAAATCAACGACTTACGTTATATAGCATATTTTTCGAAAATATTTGAAGCGAACACTCTCGTCTACCAATTATCTTAATTATCAACAAAATTTTAAATTTTACGCTTATTCGAAAATGCCTGATCTTTATTTAATATGATTATTTCAATAGACTTCCATCCGAATTAACAGCGAGGACTTTGAATAATTTCTGAAAAATTCAAATAAACCCAGAAACACACTAAATAAATTAAAAGAAAATTTTGGGATGTTACACCGTTGGATCAAGATCCAACGGCCACGATTGAGCCACGTCGCCGGACCCGAGCCCGACCGAGCCAGCCAGCTCTCCCGAGTCCGACCCGAACCCAAACCCACGCACCGTTGGATCTAGATCCAACGGCTGTGCGCGTGCCACGTCACCCAATCCGAGACGCCGCCGGACTCCGCCGCCGCAACGGAGAGGACCTCGGTTTCCGTGCGTTTCACGGACGCCGAGGGCCCTATTTAATGCGCCGCCACCCGTGCCGTGACGCCGACTTCCGTGCGCACCCGTAGCCCTAGACAACGTCGCCTGAGCCGCCGCCGTCTAGCCGCAATCGCTCGCCGTAGTTGCCGTAGCGTTCCGCCGTAGTTCTTCGCCGATTGCCGCCGTCTCCGTCGTCCTCCGCCGCCGTTGAGGTCAGATCCAGAACCGGGAGGTCAAGCCGCGTCGGAGGAGACCTCTCACCTCGCCGGAGCGCGCCCGAAACGCCGTCGGCTAGGTCGTCGTCCCCAGCGCCGGTGACCCAGCGCCGCCGCAAGCCATCGCCGGACTCCGAGCTCGCTCCACCGTCCGATCCAGATCCAACGTCCCAGATCACGCCACGTCATCCCACGGTGAGATACCGTCCAAAATCCCAGATCCAATCTCGACCGTTGGATCTAGATCCAACGGTCCAGATCAAACGCGTTCACCCCAAACGCGTGAGTCCAGATCCAATCTGGGCCGTTGATTTTCAAATCAACGGCCGAGATCTAGCCACGTGTGCGGGAGACTGACCGCCGTGGTCAGCGCCGTCCACGCGCGCGTGCGTGTGACGCTGACACGCGGGGCCCGCATGTCAGCGGCCCAGCCACCCTGCACCATGACGTCACACTGACGTCATGGCGGGCCCGCATGTCAGCGGCTGTCCCAGCAGTGCGCTGACGTCAGCAATGACGTCACCAGTGGGTCCCACCTCGCCAAGACTGCGGCCGAGCCTCGCCGACGCCAAGAAGCGACGCTATCCAAGGGGACCCACCTGTCAGCGACACATGAAGCCGTGGACCGAGCCAAGCCGGGGGCTGAGCCCATGGACCGGCTGACGTCAGCCGCCCAATCAGAGGCTGCCACGTGTCCAGGCTGACGCAATAATTAATTTTCGAAAAAGAAAATGATTTATTAATTCGAAATAATGATTTCAGATTTTGTTTCAAACTTCAAACGCTTATAACTTTTGCGTTTCAACTCCGATTTGAGCGATTCAAATTTCTAAAAATTGATAAAATTCAGATCTACTCAAATATGAATTTTATTTAATTTTTGGACTAAAGTTTTTCTCTGTAATATTATTTAATTGATTATTTAAACTTTAAATAATCATAACTTTTGTGTTTTAACTCCGAATTGAGCGATTCCAGTTCCTAAAAATTCATAAAATTATGTTCTCTCTGTTTATGGATTTTATTTGGATGTTTCGACACTTTTTGCCTATTGTTTATTCGTGTGTTGCTATTTGCACGCGTTACGAGTAGACGTTGAAGTGCCGGAAGGATTCAAAGGAGAAGTGTTGACTCAGGATCCAACTCAAGACCAAGAACAAGTACTTTTTGAAGGCAAGTTGTGCTTTGACCATGTTGATCCTATTTCGAAATCTATTTTGATTTAAATTATTGCATGCTAGTTCAAATAGAAAATGCTTTACTATGGGGAATTAGATAAATACCAAATTGCTGTATGACACCTTGATTACTTAAATATGTGCCATGACCCCTTGTCACCCTAGTTGTGGATTACTAGTTGGACATTACAAAAATTGCCAACATGGGTTTAGACCGTTGTAGTATATTGCTTAGACCTGCTACGTGCTCACGACATGATTTTGGACAAACAAATGTTAATATTGACTTAATGATATATTGAACCTGTTTTGGAAAGGTATCATGTGATGTTGATGGCACGTGGTGCATGGTAATCAACTGGGGTTTGATAAATAGCTTTTGACCGGGGCATGTGGCAAGAATGATCAGGTGGGCCAGTTGTGGTACTAGGAATGTTGTTTTGGTTCTTCGGGTAGTCTTGCCCTGGTCACCCTAAGGACTTAACCTTGCAAGCCTTTGAACTGAGTCAAGCGTGCAACCACATGTCTGTAATGGGATGTACCTAGTTGACTAAGTTGCTAATAACGTACCTGTGGGACCTCAGGAGGTCAACTACACCCTTTGTGTAAGTTGTACGGGGCGTCTGGGAGTGAGGCCAGGTACCCATCTAACGGTTGATTGGCCTAAACTTCGCCTTAGCTAAGGGAAGGGTTAGTGTGCAATAACCGGGGAGGCTCACTTGTATTATTAGAAGTTTCCGAAAGACTTTGTTACGGGAACTCGCCTTTGTTGTGTTTGACTGTATCTTGTGGGTAAAGTGCATAACCTCTGCAGAGTGTAGAATCTATTCGAATAGCCGTGTCCGCGGTATTGGACATCGCTCGGGAATTACAGTCAAGGGTTAGATTTTCTTGAAAATAACTTGGACTTGAAAGGTTGGGGTTTGGTTAAATAATGATGTTGATGGAAATGTGGATTAGGATGGGAAAGATGTTGATTAAGCTCCTGGAAAAGTTATTGATGCTATACTCGTTTCTATTGCTTTCGAATCTACTTATGCTACTTGTCAAATGCTGTTTTATTGCAAATATACCCTGAGCTATTCCTTTGTATTAAGCCATGCATGTAGTATATTAGCTGCATTCTGTGCATGACTTGCTGAGTACCAAGTACTCACCCTTGCCACAATACAACGCCAGTTGAAGAGGAGACTACACCAGCTTTGGAGGAGGAGCTCCAAGAGGAACCGTCTACTTAGGGAGCGAGCCCAATCAATTGCCTGTGGTATACTGGATGGCGCCACGATGTTATCTTATTTTTCCGCTGCTACTATTTCTCTCTTGATAAGTTTCGCCCTGCGTGGCGTATATTTGTAACTTGACCATAAAGGTCGAGCAACCAGTTTGACTATCTAATTAAAGTACTTTATTAGTATCGAGTGGTATGATTGTGATATTTACCGATGTTAAGACTGTGTGCACTAGCGCGTTCCTAGACTAGTGCTGAATACACAGAGGGTCCAGATTTGCAGATTCGGGTCCCGACAATGAGGCACTGCCCCGAGACCTTTATCGGGCAGATTTCGATGATGCTAACGCTTAGGGGCACGTTCTTACTTCCAGTCGGTTGCCTGAGGGTCTATGGCATATTACGCTGGCCTTTTGTCGTTCATTTATGTTTTCCGCTGCTACTTTGATGTAAAACTACTATGTATGTCGTTTTGGACAACGGTCTTGCTTTTGTATGTAATTATGCTTATGCTTCCGTTAATTATGTATGAGTTGTGATACAAACTGTATACATTCCCGCATGTGTTGGTGAACTTTCCTGGGAACAACATGGGCATATATGCGGGCCGCTCGAGGTTCCCTTGATTTACTTGGGCTGTGCAATGCTACTGAGTGAATCAGTGGAATCCCGGGGACGGGTCCCCACAACACCAATACACTAGAGGCAGATGATTGGCTAATGTCAATTGACAGGAAGCAGCAGAGTGGTGGGAGAACTTTTGCACCGCGCGGGAGAACCCACAGGACATCACACGGGAGTAATTTACTGCTGCACTTCACCAGTATCACGTACCAGAAGGAATAATGGACTTAAAGAAGGAAGAATTCAGGGCGCTGAAGCAAGGTAATCAACCAGTGTCTGAGTATCTGAACAAGTTCACACAACTTGCATGCTACGCACCCGAAGACGTAGCAACGGACAAAGCTATACAGTCTCGCTTCATGATGGGACTGAACTCAGGACTGCAGATGTGACTGATCACCCACACCTTCCCCGACTTTCAAGAGCTGGTAAACAAAGCACTGATCCTTGAGGACAAGCGCAAGAAGCTGGATGAAAGCCAGAAGCGTAGGATGCAACAGCAGGGATCACGCCCGAGAGCGCAGCAACGTCTGAGAGTTGTGCCGAATCAGTTTTTCAGATTCTAGCCGCAGAATGCAGCAAGAATTCCGTCGCCAGCACCGAGACCTGTTAATCAGAATTACCAAACCCCAGCTCCAGCCAGGAACGCCGCTGCGAGCAACCAGCAGGGCACAGTGAGGCGTTGCTACACATGCAATGAGCCAGGGCACTTCTCCAACAATTTCCCCAAGAAGACAGCAGGAGTGACCCCAGTTCGCTTCAACTTGGGATCCACACTAGCTAGGACACCCGCACCAGGAGCAAACAGCGGAGCAGCACAACTGGGAGCCGCGCCCCAGACCGTGGTGAGCGACAGAGTCAAACATGTGACCGTAGATGCACTTCAGAATGCCACGGACGTCATACTGGGTAAGATACTTGTCAACTCAATACCTGCAACAGTTTTGTTTGACTCTGGAGCTTCGCATTCGTTTTTTTTCCCGAGATTTTGTTTCTAAGAATGATTTGGAGATTGTGAATCTTAAATGCATGCTTCTAGTTCAAACCCCTGGGCAGAACTTATGGGGACCCGTCCCCGGGATTCCACTGTTTCACTTGGTAGCATCGCACAGCCCATGTAAACCAAGGGAACCTCGAGCGGCCCGCCTATATGCCCGTGTTGGTCCCAGGAAAGTTCACCAACACGCGCGACAATGCATGACGGTTTGTATCACAACACATATACCATAACAGAAACACAACATATATATCCATACAAAAGCAGGACTGCTGTCCAAAATGACATATATAGTAGTTTTACATAAAAGTAGCAGCGGAAAACATAAATGAACGACAAAAGGCCAGCGTAGTATGCCATAGACCCTCAGGCAACCGACTGGAAGTAAGAATGTGCCCCTAAGCATTAGCATCATCGAAATCTGCCCGATAAAGGTCTCCATGCAGTGCCTCATCCTCACCTGTAGCAAGTGGACAATCCGCTTTAGTACAAAGAGTGTACTCGCACAATAATATAAGTGGTATGCTGAGTTCTAACTACATGTGGTGGCTTCTTCACAAGAAAGGAAACAAGTTAATTTCAGCATAAGGCAATATTTGGAGTAAAAACATAGACACGTATAGATTGAAATTGTGGTTTGCTAAACATTTACAAAGTCTAATACATAATATAACATCATCATAATCATCTTCATCTCATGCCTTCCAGAATTCTCCGTAGCATGACTTCGACGCTCATTTTCGCTTACGCCCACGGATACTCCAATATCCGTGAAGTTCCTTCCACGAGTACTCCAATACTCGCGAAGTTCTCCTCATGAGTACTCCAATACTCATGAGACATTGTTTTTCCCAAATCATCCATTCTTACCCAGTTCTTAACATTAGCCCAGTGACTGACAACTTAAGTCATCATCCTTAACCAGGGACGCGGCTATTCGAATAGTTTATAATCTGTAGAGGTACGACTTTGCCCACACGACACGTCCCACTCGTAAGCCAAGCTATGAGCACAATTCCTTTGATGTCCCGGCCAAGGGGAACAAGACAAAACCATTTTTCAGTATATATGATAGTGCGCTTAAACCACCCAGGTGACTGTGACCCTCGATCCCGCGTGCCAAGTGCTCTTTGTATGTGGATCAAGGAGTACACCCGTTATTGAACATCCCTAACTCCACAAAGTTCAAGAGACTTCGAAGGATACTCTCGACACTCCACAAAGTTCGAGGAGATCCCACGGACATTCCTTGACACTCTCCAAAGTTCAAGGAATTCCGAGTGCACGTGGTTTAAATGCCCTAGTCATACACAAGTACTTGGCTAAGCCAGCCCCATAAACGGTGTGTGGTTCGCCTGATAGTTACTTAAAGAGACGTCACCAGGGTCTGATCCTTAAGATCCTTAACCAACATTGCTACATAATAACCACAATTGAACCATCATTATCATAATCAGCTTTGATCATTGCGACCGATGGACTAAGTCCATCTATCACGGTTCCTCACGATGTTCTAAGCATGGCTAAGCAACTCGTATGAACCCATACAAAAGAATAGGCCAACCACCTAGGGTGACAATGGTATACTAAAGGAATGGGGTAACAAGATAACAAGTCAACAAGGTAGTAACTAAGCATTCTACCCTAAAGATACTTGTAATTGAAAGTAAGCGTGCAATTGACAAAATAACTTCAACATAAATTGCAATTAATAGGATCAAGTATGTTTAAGGAGTAAGGTAGTTCCTTGTTGCTCGCTCTTGACGTCGTAGGCGTAGTCATACTCGGGGTTGTCTTCCGAAGCGTCGACACCTAACGAGAAATCCAATTCCAAAGGAACACAAATCAAGGAACCAACAATAAACAACGCGAGAGCATGCACAATCATGCATGAAATGCATCATGGTTATATTCCTAATCCTAGCATGCATATGAGAAGCAATTCATCCCTATACGTTCGGAGTATCTGGGTCCTAACCCGGAGTATCCGGGTTGACCTACTCAGTTACTCAAATGCTGACTAACCCGGAGTATCCGGGTCATATATCCGAAGTGTCCGGGTATACTGGACTATCCGGGTTGAAACCCTAGAGGGTCCAGGTTGGGTCTCTCTGTCATAATTCCTGAATTCACCTGACACATCCGGAAGGTCCGAACTAGGGTTCGGAGTATCCGGATTAACCCTGGAGTGTCCGGGATGGGTTGATCTGTCCGAAAATTGGTGTGGGTGCATGTGCTCCTATACTTGGAAAACGATAACTTGGGTATAGCCTTACCACTATGAGGATACTATTGCACTCGGTGGAAGGTTGGTTCGACGGGGAGATCAAGAATGACGTTAAGATGGCGATTTTCGTCGTTTCTCCTGGTGTCAACTCCTCCTCGCTTGTAGAAGCAATGCCTGCTTCTCTTGAGCTTGTAGTAGCGTCAACTCCTCCTCCTCAAGCTTGCAACAATACATGCACGACCCGCTCATCGACGGGGAGATGATTTTCATGGAAGGGAAGATAGATGAGCTCCACATAATAAAATTTCAGAAAAAGGGAGAGTAAAGGAAGGATTTGAACTCACCCAAAACTTGGTGCATCAACAATCCATTTGGGTGGAATTGAAGCTCTTGATGAGGGGAATCCGATGGTATAGCATGCACAAGCTCAAACCAATTCCTTGGATGGTTTTTGTGGGGATGAATGGAAAGGGAAAATGGTGCTCTTGCTCTCTCCCTTGAACAGAATTTTCAGGTTGGGGAGGGAGAAATGGGTGGGTAGGGAGGAGAAAAAGAGGTGGGAGGTATTTATATACTTTCCCACTTCATCACTTACATGTGGGGCATGGTCCCACATGTCATGGAGAGGTAAAGGAGTGGGTATGAAGTAGGTAAGGTGGAAAAAGTGAGGTAGTGTGTGCAGAATTTTATTCTCTCACTTACATTTGGGTCCACTTATCATTGACTATGGTGGATGAAGTTGTCATGGACATTATAATTCATACTCATTTAACTAAATTGATGCTAGCATTTACAAAACCTTAGTTAAGTGTATCATGCCACTAATATGAACGATATGAGCATACCATGCACAATATGACTAGTAAATAATTTTGGGGCTGTTACAAACCTACCCCCCTTAAAGAGAATCTCGACCTCGAGATTGATTTGCGTTGGTGAAGAGATGAGGGTACTCAACTCGAAGGAGATTTTCACGCTCCCATGTAGCCTCATCGGGAGTATGGTTACTCCACTGAACTTTGAAGAATTTGATGGTGTGATTCCGAGTGACGCGTTCGCGTTCGTCAAGAATGCAAACTGGATATTCCTTGTATGATAAATCTGGTTGCAACTCAAGAGTGTCCAGCTCCGTGACTTCAGTTGGAACACGAAGGCATTTCTTTAATTGAGAGACGTGGAAGACATCGTGTACCTCGGAGAGGGGAGGTGGCAGTTCCAACTGGTATGCCACAGCTCCTCGCCTTGCCAAGATTTGGAAAGGTCTGATTTAGCGAGGTGCTAGCTTTCCGTTCACATGGAAACGATGAATACCCTTCCTTGGAGAAACTTTGAGATAGACGTGATCATCCACCTCAAAGGTTATTGCACGACGATGACGATCATCATAGCTCTTCTGACGAGACTACGCCGCCCGCAATCGTTCTCGAATTATCCGAACTCGCTCTTCTGCTTCGGTGACCAAGTCTGGGCCAAAGATGGGTCTTTCTCCAGATTTCGACCAATTGAGTGGAGTCCTACAAGATCTTCCATAAAGAGCTTCAAATGGCGACATTTGAAGACTAGCTTGATAGCTATTGTTATAGGAAAACTCCGCGAATGGCAAGCACTTCTCCCAATCCTTGCCATATGTAAGAGCACAACCTCTAAGCATGTCCTCCAGGATTTGGTTTACTCTTTCAGATTGTCCATCAATCTGGGGATGATAGGCGGTGCTGAACGAGAGTTGAGTTCCCATGGCTTTGTGAAGACATTGCCAAAAACGTGAGGTAAACTGGGTACCTCGGTCTAAGACAATTCTTCTGGGAACACCATGGAGAGATACGATTCGAGAGAGATACAGCTCTGCCAACTTGCTTACTGTTTCGGTAAACTTGACGGGACGAAAATGAGCGGTCTTTGTCAACCGGTCAACGATTACGCAAATGGAGTCGAAACCCTTTTGTGTCCTGGGTAAACCGGTGATAAAATCCATGCTGATCTCCTCCCATTTCCACAAGGGAATCGGTAGGGGCTGGAGTGTGCCTGTTGAACGTAAATGGTCAGCCTTCACCCTTCGGCATATGTCACACTCGGTAACATACAGGGCGATTTCTTGCTTCATCCGGGTCCACCAAAGGCTCGGTTTAAGATGTTGGTACATCTTCGTACTCCTGGGATGAATAGAGAATGAGGAGTTATGAGCTTCATTGAGAATGGACCACTTCAACTCCATGCAATTCGGCACTACCAAACGGGTGCCAAACCATAAGACACCTTGGGGGTCTTCAGTGAAGCAATTAGCTTTACCTTGCTCAATGTTGGCTCGGATAAGTGTTATGCCCTTGTCCTTCTTTTGGGCTACTTTGATCTGATCCGAGAGGTCAAATCTAATCTCAAGGGCATCAATGAATCCCTTATTGACCACTTCTAACCCGAGTCTTCGGAATTCAGCGCACATCGCTCTCGATGCCGGCTCTGCCGAAATACAATTGCATTGTGATTTCTCGCTCAAGGCATCGGCAACGACATTGGCCTTTTCGGGATGATAATGAAGTCCCATGTCGTAGTCTTTGATCAGTTCGAGCCATCTTCTTTGCCTCAAGTTCAGATCAGCTTGAGTGAAGATGTATTTCAAGCTCTTGTGATCGGTGTAGATCTCGCAACGATTACCGATGAGGTAATGTCGCCAAATTTTTAGAGCATGCACCACATCTGCTAGTTCTAAATCATGGGTTGGATAATTCATCTCATGTGGCCTTAACTATCTCGACGCATATGCCACCACTCGGCCTCCTTGCATAAGTACACAACCGAGTCCGAGGCGTGAGGCATCGCAATATATGTCGAAGGCCTTATGAATATCTGGCAGTACTAAGACGGGTGCAGTGGTTAAGCGAATCTTCAGCAATTGAAAACTTACTTCACACACTGCTGACCATGAAAACTTCTTCTCCTTCAGTAGTTCGGTCAGTGGCTTCGCGATCTTAGAGAAGTTCTCCACGAACCGACGGTAGTATCCCGCAAGTCCGAGTAAACTCGGAACTTTCGTGACGGTCTTAGGCTGTTCCCAATTAAGTACTGATTGCACTTTGCTCGGGTCAACTGCATCTTCGCCTTCCGACAGCACATGGCCTATGAAGGTAGCCTCCTTTAGCCAAAATTCACACTTGCTGAATTTTGCGTAAAGTCGGTGTTCTCGTAGTTTCTCCAGAACAATTTGAAGGTGTGCTTCATGTTCTTCTTCAGATTGGGAGTAGACGAGAATGTCGCCAATGAAGATGACAACGAATTTATCGAGGTACTCCATGAAAACTGAATTCATTAGACTCATGAAGTAGGCCGGTGCATTGGTTAAACCGAAGGACATGACGGTATACTCGTATAGGTCATAACGAGTAGAGAATGCCGTCTTCGAGATTATGTCCTGCTCTGATTTTGATTTGATGATAACCAGACCTCAAGTCAATTTTGGAGAATACACTGGCTCCAGTCATTTGATCGAACAAATCGTCGATCCGTGGAAGTGGATACTTGTTCTTAACCATTACCTCATTCAACGGGCGATAGTCAACACACATCCGCAAACTGCTGTCCTTCTTTTTCACAAACAGTACCGGGTATCCCCAGGGTGAGGAGCTCGGTCGGATGAAACCCTTCTCTTGTTGTTCCGCGAGTTGTTTCTTCAATTCAATCAACTAATTTGGAGGCATCCGATATGGACGCTCAGATATCGGGGCTGTTCCGGGCAGCAATTCAAAGACAAATTCAACCTCCCAGTCTGGTGGCATCCCTGGTAATTCTTCTGGAAAATATTCGGGTAGTCACGTACCACTGGTACATCACTAATCCCGAGAAATGGCTCATCCCTCAAGGCATAGAGATGAGTAAAACCAAAACTAGATACAAGGACGACTTGCTCGCCGCTTGCACTTGAGAGGGAGATGGATTTTTGTGCACACTTGATGTACCCGATAAAGGTCTCCAGGCAGTGCCTTTTGCTCATCTGCAGCAAGTGGACAATCCGTTTGAGTACAAAGAGTGCACTCGCACAATAAAATAAGTGGTATGCTGAGTTCTAACTACATGTGGTGGCTTCTTCACAAGAAAGGCACCAGGTTAATTTTAGCATAAAGCAATATTTGGAGTAAAAACATAGACACGTATAAATTGAAATTGCGGTTTGCTAAACATTTACAAAGTCTAATACATAATATAACATCATCATAATCATCTTCATCTCATGCCTTCCAGCATTCTCCGAACCATGAGTTCGACGCTCATGTTCGCTTACGCCCACGGATACTCCAATATCCGTGAAGTTCCTTCCACGAGTACTCCAATACTCGCGAAGTTCTCGTCATGAGTACTCCAATACTCATGAGACTTGGTTTTTCCCAAATTATCCATTCTTACCCGGTTCTTAACACTCGGCCAGTGACTGATAACTTAAGTGATCGTCCTTAACCAGGGACGCGGCTATTAAATAGTTTATACTCTGCAGAGGTACGACTTTACCCACACGACACGCCACACTCGTAAGCCAAGCTATGAGCACAATTCCTTTGATGTGCCAGCCGAGGTGAACGTGACAAAACCATTTTCAGTATATATGATAGTGCGCTTAAACCACCCGGGTGACTGTGACCCTCGATCCCGCGTGCCCAGTGCTCTGTGTATGTGGATCAAGGAGTACACTCGTTATTGAACATTCCTAACTCCACAAAGTTCAAGGGACTTCGAAGGATACTCTCGACACTCCACAAAGTTCGAGGAGATCCCACGGACATTCCTTGACACTCTCCAAAGTTCAAGGAATTCCGAGTGCACGTGGTTTAAATGCCCTAGTCATACACATGTACTTGGCTAAGCCGGCCATAAACGGCGTGTGGTTCGCACGATAGTTACTTAAAGAGACGTCACCAGGATTTGATCCTTAAGATCCTTAACCAACATTGCTACATAATAGCACAATTGAACCATCATTATCATAATCAGCTTTGATCATCGCGACCGATGGACTAAGTCCATCTATTGTGGTTCCTCACAATGTTCTAAGCATGGCTAAGCAACTCGTACGAACCCATACATAATAATAGGCCAACCACCTAGGGCGACAATAGTATACGAAAGGAATGGGGTAACAAGATAACATGTCAACAAGGTAGTAACTAAGCATTCTACCCCAAAGATAATTGTAATTGAAAGTAAGCGTGCAATTGACAAAATAACTTCAACATAAATTGCAAATAATAGGATCAAGTATGTTCAAGGAGTAAGGTAGTGCCTTGCTGCTAGCTCTTGACATCGTAGGCGTAGTCGTACTCGGGGTTGTCTTCCGAAGCATCGAAACCTAACGAGAAATCCAATTCCAAAGGAACACAAATCAAGAAACCAATAATAAACAACGCGAGAGCATGCACAATCTTGCATGAAATGCATCATGGTTATATTCCTAATCATAGCATGCATATGAGAAGCAATTCATCCCTATACGTCTGGAGTATCCGGGTCCTAACCCAGAGTATCCGGGTCCTAACCCAGAGTATCCGGGTTGACCTACTAGGTTACTCGAATGCTGACTAACCTAGAGTTTCTGGGTCATATATCTGGAGTGTCCGGCTATACCGGACGATCCGGGTTGAAACCCCAGAGGGTCCGGGTTGGGTCTCTCTTTCATAATTCCCGATTTAGCCTGACACATCCGGAAGGTCCGAACTGGGGTCCGGAGTATTCGGATTAACCCAGAGTATCCGGGTTAAATCCCCGGAGAGTCCGGGTTGGGCTGATCTGTCCGAAAATAGGTGTGGGTGCATGTGCTCCTATACTTCAGAAACGATTACTTGGGTATAGCCTTACCACTATGGGGATACTCTTGCACTCGGTGGAAGGTTGGTTCGACAAGGAGAACATGAATGACGTTAAGATGGCGATTTTCGTCGTTTCTCCCGGTGTCAACTCCTCCTCGCTTGTAGAAGCAATGCCTCCTTCTCTTGAGCTTGTAGTAGTGTCAACTCCTCCTCCTCAAGCTTGCAACACTACATGCACGACCCGCTCATCGACGAGGAGATGATTTTCATGGAAGGGAAGATGGATGAGCTCCACATAATAAAATTTCAGAAAAAGGTAGAGTAAAGGAGGGATTAGAACTCACTCAAAACTTGGTGCATCTACAATCCATTTGGCTGGAATTGAAGCTCTTGATGAGGGGAATCCGATGGTATAGCATGCACAAGCTCAATGGGTCCACTTGTCGTTGACTATGGTGGATGATTTTATTCTCTCACTTACATTTGGGTCCACTTGTCGTTGACTATGGTGGATGAAGTTTGGGTATAAATGGGTAGCAACTTTTAAAGTTGTCATGGACATTATAATTCATACTCATTTAACTATATTGATGCTAACATTTACAAAACCTTAGTTAAGTGTTGATCATGCCACAAATATGAATGATATGAGCATACCATCCACAATATGACTAGTAAATAATTTTGGGGCTGTTACAGAACTCCGATCTCATGTAGGATGTTCTGGGGTGAGAATACTAATAGATGGGGTAGAGTTCTCAGCGAACCTTATTATATTGGGAACCCAGACCCTAGATGTTATCTTAGGAATAGATTGGTTATTCAAGCATAAGGCCGTATTAGACTGTGGACGAAGGGTCATATTAATTGAGAGCCCGTGTGGAAGAAAAGTGGAGTTTCAAGCGACCGCCGTTCAAGATGGACAGTTGATGGTCAAAAGTGTAAAGACAGTCAGCATAGAAGATGTTCCAGTGGTAAATGAGTATCCAGATGTTTTTCCTAAAGATCTGTCAGGTATGCCGCCAGACAGGGATATAGAATTTGTGATTGAGTTAGTACTAGGAATAGCACCGATAGCGAAGAGACCCTATCGGATGTCCACCGAAGAATTGGTAGAGATGAAGAAACAGCTTGAAGAGTTGATGGAGAAAGGATTCATCAGACCGAGTTCATCGCCATGGGGAGCGCTAGTTCTGTTCGTTAAGAAGAAGGAAGGGAGTTTTAGGATGTGCATTGACTACCGTGCACTCAAGGAAGTCACCGTGAAGAATAAGTACCCGCTACCCAAGATCGATGATCTGTTTGACCAGTTGAGAGGAGCCAGAGTTTTCTCCAAGATTGATCTGAGATCCGGATATCACCAGTTGAAGATCCGATCAGAAGATATTCCGAAGACCGCATTCTCGTCGAGATACGGACATTATGAGTTTACAGTTATGTCTTTTGGTCTGACGAATGCGCTAGCTTATTTCATGAATACGATGAATAAGGTATTCATGGAGTATTTGGACAAGTTCGTCATTGTGTTCATAGATGATATCTTAGTCTACTGCAAGACGAGGGATGAACATGCAGAACACCTGAGGCTAGTTTTGGAGAAGTTGAGAGAACAGCAGCTCTTCGTCAAATTCAGCAAGTGTTATTTTTGGAAAGACAAGGTTGAATTTCTTGGACGTGTGATGATCGCAGAAGGATTCGCTGTTGATCCAAGCAAAGTTGAAGCTGTGTTACATTAGGAACCGTGAACGTAGTAACCCAGATTCGGAGTTTTCTTGGGATGGCCGGTTACTACTGCCGTTTTATTGAAGGCTTTTCGACAATTGCGAGGCCTCTTACGCAACTGTTGAAGAAAGAAAAGAAGTTTAACTGGACGCCATAATATGAGAAAGGTTTCCAGGAGCTGAAAAAGCAATTGACATCAACGCTGGTGTTAGTCCTACCGGATGTTACGCAAAACTTTGAGATCTATTGTGATGCATCGCGCTAGGGACTTGGATGCGTGTTGATGCAAAACCGAAAGGTTGTTGCATATGCGTCATGGCAGCTGAGGCCGCATGAAGAGAATTACACGACGCATGACCTAGAGTTAGCAGCTGTAGTGCATGCCTTGAAGTTGTGGCGACACTACTTGATTGGGAATCGATGCGAAGTGTATACGGAGTCTTAAGTACATCTTCACCCAATTGGATTTGAACATGAGGCAAAAAAGATGGTTGGAGCTGATCAAGGACTACAATGTCGAAATCCATTACCATCCTGGAAAAGCCAATGTGGTGGCCGATGCCCTGAGTCGGAAAAGCCATACCGTGAATATGCTGATAACCACAAGTCAGGAGGAGCTATGCAAGGAGTTTTAGAAGCTAAAGCTAGAAGTAGTAAATGAAGGATTCTTGGCCGCGTTAGAGGTGAAGCCTACCTTAGAAGACCAGATCCGAGAAGGACAGACAGATGATGATCCGCAGAATTAAGTCCAAGATGGATGAAAACAAGGCTAAGGATTTCAAACTAGATGAGCAAGACACGTTGTGGATTAAGGATCGCATTTGTGTGCCGAACAAGAAGGAGCTGAAGTAGTTGATTTTGGAAGAAGCCCATGACCCCATGTACTCCATTCATCCAGAAAGTGCCAAGATGTATCAAGACCTGAAGGAAAGATTCTGGTGGCCGAGCATGAAATGTGAGGTTGCCGAGCATGTTGCGTTGTGTGATGTGTGCCAAAGAGTTAAAGCAATGCATCGGAGGCCAGCAGGATTACTGCAGCCGCGAAGAATACCTGAGTGTAAGTGGGAGGAAATTGGCATGGACTTTATTACCAGATTGCCGAAGACTCAAGGAGATATGACTCCATATGGGTTATAGTGGACCGCTTGACCAAGGTTGCCCATTTTATCCCTATGAAGACCACTTACTCGGGAGATAAACTAGCAGAGTTCTACATGACCAGAATCATCTGTTTGCACGGAGTGCCAAGAAGATTGTATCAGACAGAGGTACCCAATTTACCTCAAGGTTTTGGAATAAGTTGCATGAAGCTATGGGGACCCATTTAAACTTCAGTACTGCATATCACCCGCAGACGGATGGACAGACCGAAAGAGTTAATCAGATTCTGGAGGACATGCTACGAGCTTGTGCTTTGGCTTATGCTACCTCTTGAGATAAAAGTCTGTCGTATGCTGAGTTCAGCTACAATAATAGTTATCAGGCCAGACTACAAATGTCACCTTTTGAGGCACTATATATGGTCGACCTTGTCGGACGCCGTTGAACTGGAATGAGACAGGTGAACGCCATGTCTTTGGGCCGGACATTCTTCAAGAAGCCGAAGATCAGATTGCCACGATCTAGAAAAGACTAAAGATAGCTCAGTCAAGACAAAAAAGTTACGCGGATAATCGTCGCCGAGACTTGAGCTTTGAACCAGAGGATTTCGTGTAACTTAGGGTTACACCCCTCAAGGGAGTTAAAAGGTTCCACACCGAAGGGAAACTCGCGCCACGCTATGTTGGCCCGTTTAAGATTCTGAGCCACAGAGGCGAAGTTCCTTACCAGTTGGAGTTACCGCTGTCGTTGGCCGGTGTGCATGACGTGTTCCATGTGTCACAACTGAAGAAGTGTCTTCCAGTACCAGATGAGCAGACACCGTTAGAGTCATGTAATAATCCCAAATTTAATTACGAGTAATATTGTACATGGCATGCTCAAATCATTCATATTAGTGGCACAATTAACACTTAATTAAGACTATATAAATGATGGCATCATTTTAGTTAGATGAATACGAATTTATAATGTCCTAGAAACCTAAAACCTGCTCCTTATTGAACCATGCCTCATTTCCACCTTAGGCAATGACATATGGATCCCACTAGTAAGTGAGAGGATAAAATTCTGCAACCTACTCTACCTTTTCTCACTCCATCTACCCTCTACCCACTTCCTTACCTCTCTATGTCATGTGGGACCAAGCCCCACTTGTAAGTGATGGAAGGGGACAGCTATATAAGCCTTTTCACCTTGGAATCCCCTCCCACTCACCTCATTCCACCAGCCCATTTCTTAAAAACAGCCAAGGGAGAAGAGCAAGAACACCTCCCATTCATCTCATTTCACCCCCTCCCCAAAATCCCCACCAAAATTCAGTTTTAGCTTCTGCATGTCACACCACATTGAAGTTAAGATCAACAGCTTCGCTTTCATCCAAATGGAATTTTAATGCTCCAAGTATTGGGTAAGTTCCAATCCCTTCTTCATCCATCCATGTTCTAAACCTTGGTAGCATTGAGCTCATTCCATTTCTCTCCAAGAAGATCATCTCCAAGTTAAGGATCGGCTCGTGCATGCTGTATTGCTAACTTGAGGAGGACAAGGAAAGGCCATTGCAAGTACTAGGAGGAGGAGTCATCTCCAAGAGCTAGGAGGAAGAGTTGGTACCGGGAGAACCAACATAGATTACAACCCTGACGCCATTCTTGATCTCTTCATCGAACCAACCGTCCCTCGAGTCCAAGAGTATCCCCATAGTGGTAAGGTTATACCCTGGTTGTCATCTTTGAAGTATAGGAGCACATGCACCGTACCCATTTTTCGGCCAGAGCAACTGGGACCAAGCAACCCGGTCCGGAGGGTCCGGGAAGTTATTCGGACACTCTGAACGGGCTGGAAACATTGAAACCGAGTGTGCCAACCCGAACACTCTGGGTCATGTCCGGACACCGGACGTGTCAGGCAAAACCAAAAAAAAAGTGACAGAGAGACCCAACCCGGATAGTCCGGTATACCCGGATACTCCGGTTTAGTCAGCATTCGATTAACCGAGTAAGTCAACCCGGATACTCCGGGTTAGGACCCGGATACCCCGGACGTATAGGGATGAATTGCTTCTCATGTACATGGTAGGATTAGGGATATAACCATGATGCATTCATGCATAATTGTGCATGCTCTCGTGTTGTTTATTATTGGTTTCTTGATTTGTGTTCCTTTGGAATTGGATTTCTTGTTAGGTGTCAATGCTTCGGAAAACAACCCCGAGTACGACTACGCCTACCACGTCAAGAGCGAGCAGCAAGGCACTACCTTACTCCTTGAACATACTTGATCCTATTAATTGCAAATTATGTTGAAGTTATTTTGTCAATTGCATGCTTACTTTCAATTACAAGTATATTTGGGGTAGAATGTTAAGTTACTACCTTGTTGACATGTTATCTTATTACCCCGTTCCTTTTGTATACCATTGTCGCCCTAGGTGGTTGGTTTAATATTAAGTATGGGTTCGTATGAGTTGCTTAGCCATGCTTAGAACATCATTAGGAACCGCAATAGATGGACTTAGTCTATTGGTCGTGGGGATCAAAGCTGATTATGATAATGATGGTTCAATTGTGGTTATAATGTAGCAATGTTGGTTAAGGATCTTAAGGATCAAATCCTTGTGACGTCTCTTTAAGTAACTATCGTGCGAACCACATGCCATTTATGGGGCCAGCTTAGCCAAGTACTTGTGTATGACTAGGGCATTTAAACCACATGCACTCGGAATTCCTTGAACTTTGGAGAGTGTCAAGGAATGTCCGTGGGATCTCCTTGAACTTTTTGGAGTGTCAAGAGTATCCTTCGAAATCCCTCGAACTTTGTGGAGTTAGGGATGTTCAATAACAGGTGTACTCCTTGATCCACATACACAGAGCACTGGGCACGCGGGATCGAGGGTCACAGTCACCCGGGTGGTTTAAGCGCACTATCATACATACTGGAAAATAGTTTTATCACGATCACCTCGGCCGGCACATCAAAGGAATTGTGCTCATAGCTTGGCTTACGAGTGTGGCATGTCATGTGGGTAAAGTCGTACCTCTGCAGAGTAAAAACTATTCGAATAGCCACATCCATGGTTAAGGACGACCACTTAAGTTGTCAGTCACTGAGCGAGAGTTAAGTACCGGGTAAGAATGGATGATTTGGGAAAAACCAAGTCTCATGAGTATTGGAGTACTCATGAGGAGAACTTCACGAGTATTGGAGTACTCGTGGACGGAACTTCACGGATATTGGAGTATCCGTGGGCGTAAGCGAACATGAACGTCGAACTCATGGTTCGGAGAATGCTTGAAGGCATGAGATGAAGATGATTATGATGATGTTATATTATGATGTATTAGACTTTGTAAATGTTTAGCAAACCACAATTTCAATCTATAACGTGTCTATGTTTTTACTCCAAGTATTGCTTTATGCTGAAATCAACCTGGTGCCTTTCTTGTGATGAAGCCACCAACTGTAGTTAGAACCCAACATACCACTTATATTATTGTGTGAGTACACTCTTTGTACTCAAACAGATTGTCCACTTGCTGAAGGTGAGGATGAAGCAATGACCAGAGACCTTTATCGGGCAGATTTCGATGATGCTAACGCTTAGGGGCACGTTCTTCCTTCCAGTCGGTTGCCTGAGGGTCTACGGCATACTACGCTGGCCTTTTGACGTTCATTTATGTTTTCCGCTGCTACTTTGATGTAAAACTACTATGTATGTCGTTTTGGACAACGGTCCTGCTTTTGTACGTAATCATGCTTATGCTTCCGTTAATTATGTATGAGTTGTGATACAAACTTTATGCATTGTCGCACATGTTGGTGAACTTTCCTGAGACCAACACGGGCATACAGGCGGGCCACTCGAGGTTCCATTGATTTACTTGGGCTGTGCGGTGCTACCGAGTGAATCAGTGGAATCCCAGGGATGGGTCCACACAGGCTTGGTATCAGAGCTTATACTGACTGCAGGTTAGAATGTAGCATGGTCGACTGGCTTAGAACTTGTTGAGTCAACACTATTTTGCTTATCAATTAATTTTGGAACTGATAGCATTGTGCCATTCTTTATTTCCTCATCCATCTTAGTTCTATGACTCATCTTTATGTTCATTTGATATAGCAAAATTGTTTTCTGACTCATCTTCTCTTTTCCAAAATGCTAGATGAACCATGGTCCTTTGGTCATGGTTACCCGCGCTGAGGATGTGGACGATTTTCCTTCCCTCCTCAGGGACATGCTTTGGAGAGCCTGCTTCACCTATGCACTCGAGTACGCGGTGTATGAGCGGGCTTTGGGACCTGGATTGAATACCTACACTGCCACGGTCCACATCATCGCGCGAATGATGCCGGGGAGCATTCCCCATCACTTCCAAGCACATGGGACATCCCATGGGATGGAAATCCAAGAGGTGGCCTATGTTGCCATGTGCCATGTTCGTCATGATCTGCGGGAGCTACTTGAGCCTCCGTTCCTTTACATCCCACAGCGAGGACCGGCGGGCACCTACAACTACATTGCGGAAGTGGAACTGGGAGAAGACCGCTCTGTCCGCTAGTTGGCGAGCTTGGTCGATGCTTTGGACCGGGCTCATCGCTGTGTGGTACACGAGTTATGGGAGACTCATGCTCGTCTTCGCGCCGCACAGGGGCATCTTCATCAATTCTTACAGACTGATCTCGTGCCCCAGAATGTGGTGTACAAACCCAATTCTATTACGCCCCACGATGCAGCTCCAGGCCCTTTTCAATTTCCACGCGTGACAGGGGTGGAGGCCCAACACTTCAATCCTAGCCGTGCACGCATCAACTCGGCAAGCTCAATGCGTCTCCGTGCGCAAGGATCATTAGGAGCACATACATCCTACTTGGGATCTCCTCAACGTCTCGCTAGCTCTTTGGATCCTGAAGATACGGGATCGCCAGAATACCATCTTTTGGATGAATTTCCCCCAGGCTTCCTAAGGGACATTTGAGTTGTCTTAGTTGAATTAGTCGTAACCCCTATGTAGGGGATAACTATCTTAATTCGAAGTCATGTAATAGACTCTGTCGTGTAACTTAGACTATGCTCTTTCGTTATCATCTCAGAACTTTGTTGTTGCTCATGGATGTTGTTGGAGTTTATGAACTTCTTTCATTTGATGTTTTGTGCTTATGTTGTATGTTTCCTTTGTTGCATTCATGTGAATCTATATGAGTGTACTTGTTTCTTGTTGCTAACTTAGGGTGGCAACAGGATGGCAGGAGCTACCACTCGATCACAAACTCAGCAAGGGATGGGGCCACACACCTCAGGCTCCCATGTAGCTGACGAGCATGCTCAGGGGGTTGCTCATGACAACCCGAAGTCATCTCACCGTCAAAATCAGCACCATCCTCGTATGGAGGCGGAACGTCCACCACCTCCTACCATGGCTCAGGTGCTTGCCATGATTGAACAGAATCGGCAGGATCAAATCTTGGTCTTGCAGCAGATTGCTCGCAATACCGATGTGGCCCTAGGCCCTGTCCGACGTGCCGGTGGGGGAGGGCATCATGCCGCAGGAGGACTTGGCGAGTTCCTTCGCACGCAGCCACCTTTATTCTCCGTGCCGAGCATCCACTTGAAGTGGACGACTAGCTTCGAACCATTGAGCGCAAGCTTACTATTGCTCAGTGTCCGGATCATGAGAAGGTCCTTTATACTTCCCATAAGCTTGATGGAGCAGCGTGTGCGTGGTGGGACAGCTTCACCGCCATGCAACCTGCTGATCACGTTGTCACGTGGGTGGAGTTTCGCGCAGCCTTCCGCGAGGCTCATGTTCCCGCGGGTGTTATGGCCATCAAGAAGCGTGAATTCCTCACCTTGAGGCAAGGTGGCAAATCCGTTATGGAGTATCTTCACGATTTCAACTACTTGGCTCGTTACGCTCCAGATGACACCTCCACCGACGAGTGCAAACAAGAGCGCTTCGTGGAGGGACTTTCCGTGGAGTTGCAGTTGGAGCTCGCTCCACATGAATTCCACAATTTCCAACATTTGATCAACAAGGCCATAGTGGTCGACGAGAAGCGGGGAAAATTGGAAGTGTCACGCAAGCGCAAGCGAGCAGCTCAGATTGTGGTTAGCAGCAGCTCGCAACCGCCGCGCGCCACTCATCCCCCGCCTCCCAATTATCATGCTCCGACACCCCCAAGACCTCCGGTACCTATTGCGCGTCCATCGCTGCAGAATCTTCTGCCAAATGCTGGTGGAAATCAGCGAGGAGGTAACACTCAAGGCCGCCCAGTTCTGTTGTGCTAGCAATGCAAGATGTCGAGGCACTTTGCGCGCTAATGCCCGCAAAGGAACCCAGTAATGCCAGGGACTCGAACACCGAATGCAGCTGGAACCGTACCACTGCCACCGCCATGGCCAGCTCCACCAAGAGCTGCGCCGGCACAACCACGCAGTCGCATCAACCACGTCACCATCGAAGAAGCTCAGGATGCGCCGGATGTGGTGTTGGGTATGCTTCTTGTCAACTCCTACCCAGCTACAGCCTTATTTGATTCCGGAGCATCGCACTCGTTCATACGAGAGGGGTTTGCTACTCATAAGGGGTTTCCTATCCAACCTTTGCATCCGCCTCTTCTCATTAGAGCGCAAGGATCGGAGTTGAGAACGTAACAAATTTGTCGGGGAATTAGCATTGAAGTCAATGTGGTGGGATTTCTGGCTGACTTGATCGTGATCGAGACGAAGGGAATTGAAGTTATTCTTGGGATGGACTGGTTGTCCAAGCATCAAGGATACATCGATTGTCCCAAAAATCCATCTCCCTCACCAGTGCAAGCGGTGAGCAAGTTGACCTTGCATCTAATTTTGGTTTTACTCATCTTTGTGCCTTGAGGGATGAGCCATTTCTCAGGATTAGTGATGTACCAGTGGTACGTGAATACCTGGATATCTTTCCAGAAGAATTACCTGGGATGCCGTCAGACCGGGAGGTTGAATTCGTCATTGAATTGCTGCCCAGAACGGCCCCGATATCTAAGCGTCCATATCAGATGCCTCCAAATGAGTTGATTGAATTGAAGAAACAACTCACGGAACAACAAGAGAAAAGTTTCATCCGACCGAGCTCCTCACCCTGGGGATGCCCGGTACTGTTTGTGAAGAAGAAGGACAACAGTTTGTGGATGTGTGTTGACTACCGCCCGTGGAATGAGGTAATGATTAAGAACAAGTATGCACTTCCACGGATCGACGATTTGTTCGATCAAATGACCGTAGCCCGTGTATTCTCCAAAATTGATTAGACGTCCGGTATCATCAAATCAAAATCAGAGCGGGAGACATCTCGAAGACGGCATTCTCTACACGTTATGGCCTATACGAGTATACCGTCATGTCCTTCGGTTTAACCAATGCACCGGCCTACTTCATGAGTCTAATGAATTCAGTTTTCATGGAGTACCTTGATAAATTCGTTGTCATCTTCATTGATGACATTCTCATCTACTCCCAATCAGAAGAAGAACATGAAGTGCACCTTCAAATTGTTCTGGAGAAACTACGAGAACACCGACTTTATGCAAAATTCAGTAAGTGTGAATTTTGGCTAAAGGAGGTTACCTTCCTAGGCCATGTGCTGTCGGAAGGCGGAGTTGCAGTTAACCCGAGCAAAGTGCAATCAGTACTTAATTGGGACACAGCCTAAGACCGTCACGGAAGTTCGGAGTTTTCTCGGACTTGCGGGATAATACCGCCGGTTCATGGAGAACTTCTCTAAGATCGCAAAGCCACTGACCGAACTACTGAAGAAGGAGAAGAAGTTTTCATGGTCAGCAGAGTGCGAAGCATGTTTTTAATTGCTGAAGGTTCGCTTAACCACTGCACCCGTCTTAGTACTGCCAGATATTCATAAGGCCTTCGACATATATTGCGATGCCTCACGCCTCGGACTCGGTTGTCTACTTATGCAAGGAGGCCGAGTGGTGGCATATGCGTCGAGACAATTAAGGCCACATGAGATGAATTATCCAACCCATGATTTAGAACTAGCAGCTGTGGTGCATGCTCTAAAAATTTGGAGACATTACCTTATCGGTAATCGTTACGAGATCTACAACGATCACAAGAGGTTGAAATACATCTTCACTCAAGCCGATCTGAACTTGAGGCAAAGAAGATGGCTCGAACTGATCAAAGACTACGACATGGGACTTCATTATCATCTCGGAAAGGCGAATGTCGTTGCCGATGCTTTGAGCCGGAAATCACAATGCAATTGTATTTCGGCAGAGTCGGCATCGAGAGCGATGTGCGCTGAATTCCGAAGACTCGGATTAGAAGTGGTCAATTAGGGATTCATTGCTGCCCTTGAGATTTGATCTGACCTCTCAGATGAGATCAAAGCAGCCCAAAAGAAGGACAAGGGCATAACACTTATCCAAGCCAACATCGAGCAAGGTAAAGCTAATTGCTTCACTGAAGACCCCCAAGGTGTCTTATGGTTTGGCACCCGTTTGGTAGTGCCGAATTGCAAGGAGTTGAAGCGATCCATCCTCAATGAAGCTGATAACTCCTCGTTCTCTATTCATCCCGGGAGTACGAAGATGTACCAAGATCTTAATCTGAGACTTTGGTGGACCCGGATTGTAACACCCCAAAATTTTGCTTTTCTTAAATTCATGTGTGATTTGGCACTTTGGTGAATTTTTGGAATTTTCTGGAATTTATTTGGAATTTATTTGAATTTATTCCATTTTGAAATAATTAAAGAATTTAACTTTGCAAATAAAATTTTGTTGGAAATATTTTATTTGAGTCCAAAATGCCCCAAAGTATTTTCCAGAATTTTTCTGGAATTTTTCTGAGTCTTTTGCTATTTTTAATGAATTAAATGAATTTCTGGGAATTATTTTAAATATTAAATCGCTGGAAAATCGAGTCGGGTCAAGTACTGTTCATCCGACCGGACCCGAGTCCGAGTCCGACTCGAGTCCGACCCGAGCCACGTGACTTGACCGAACCCCATTCGATCCCGACCGTTGGATCGAGATCCAACGGTCCAAATTGGACCGCACCGGTTCGAGCTGAGTCCGGGTCGGATCCGATCGCACCCACGCGATCGTGACCGTCGATCGTGCCACGTGGACGGCCGTGCGTCGTCGTCTCCGCCGAATCCGAGCCGGACTCCGCCGCCGTGTAGCCGCCGCGTCCGATTATGTTTCCGTTTTGTGCGCGCATGTCGAGGCCATATAAGGCGTGGGTCATCGTCCGAGGTTCACTTCAACCGTGCGCACCTTTTGCCCCACCTCCCGAAACCCTAGCCGCCGCCGTTCGTGCCCGATTGCTCGCCGGAGTTGGTTGGGTCTCCACGGTGGTTTCTGCCGTCCTCCGCCGTGTCTAGAGCCGCTCCGTCGACGCCGAGCCCATATCTGAAAACCCCTCGTCGAGACGCGCCCGAGCCGTGCACCCATCTCGCCGGAGGAGCATCGCAACGCCGCTTCGAAGGTCGCCTTCCCCAGCTCCGTTCATCACCGACCACCGCGCCGCCATCAGCCCTCGCGAGCTCTATGCGCCGTCCGATCTTGATCGTGCGGTTGAGGTGAGTTCACGTGTTTCCAAACCCGATTAGATCTGGACCGTTGGATCAAGATCCAACGGCCCACGATCACCTCATGCCGTAGCAGCGTTAACATAGGGTTAGATCTGGACCGTCCGATCTAGATCGAACGGCCCACGATCACCGTGTAGTTTTCAACGTGTTAACCCTGGATCTAATCGCGGCCGTTGATTTTCAAATCAACGGACACGATCGTGCCACGTAGCCTAGGCACGCCGCACCGTCTTGGCGCCGCGTGGGCGGCCGACACGCGGGCCCGCATGTCGGCCCGCACCAAGCCGCGGCGCGCCCATCCGGACCGTGGGCCGTCGCCGCGTGGACCCGATCCATGGGCCGGACACGTGGCGACACTGAGTGATGCCACGCGTGGCATGATGACGTCATGCTAACGTCATCATGGAGGCCGTTCGATCTTTGGCGTCGGCAGTCACTGTGGACCAATCACAGGATGACACGTGTCCTCGCTGACGCAATAATTAATTTCCGAAAAAGAAAATGATTTATTAATTCGAAATAATGATTTCAGATTTTGATTCAAACTTCAAACGCTTATAACTTTTGCGTTTCAACTCCGATTTGAGTGATTCAAATTTCTAAATTTGTATAAAATTGAGATCTACCTAATTATGAATTTTATTTAATTTTTGGACTAAAGTTTTTCTCTGTAATATTATTTAATTGATTATTTAAACTTTAAATAATTATAACTTTTGCATTTTAACTCCGATTTGAACGATTCCAGTTCCTAAAAATTCATAAAATTATGTTCTCTCTGTTTATGGATTTTATTTGGAGTTTTGGGATGCTTTTGCCTATTGTTTATTTGTGTATTGCCATTTGCACGCTTTACGAGTAGACGTTGAAGTGCCGGAGGGATTCGAAGGAGAAGTATTAATTCAGGATCCAACTCAAGACCAAGAACAAGTACTTTTTGAAGGGAAGTTGTGCTTTGACCATGTTGATCCTATTTTGAAAACCTATTTTGGTTCAAATTATTGCATGCTAGTTCAATTAGAAAGTACTTTATTTAAATATGGGAAATTAAATAAATGCCAAATTGCTGTATGACACCTTGATTAATTAAATATGTGCCATGACCCTTGTCACCCTAGTTGTGGTTTACTAGTTGGACATTAGTAAATTGCCAACATGGGAAATTAGATCGTTGTAGTATGTTGCTTAGACACACTTTCGTGCTCATGACATGATTTTGGACAATCAAATGTTAATATTGACTTAATGATATATTGAACCTGTTTTGGAAAGGTATCATGTGATGTTGATGGCACGTGGTGCATGGTAATCAACTGGGGTTTGATAAATAGTTTTCGGCCGGGGCATGTGGCAAGAATGATCAGGTGGGCGGTTGTGGCCTTTGGGATGTTGATTTGGTTCTTGGGTAGTCTTGCCTGGTCACCCTAAGGACATAACCTTGCAAGCCTTTGAACCGAGTCAAGCGTGCAACCACATGTGCTGTAATGGGACGGACCTAGTTGACTAAGTTGCTAATAACGCACTGTGGGACCTCGGGTGTCAACTACACCCTTTGTGTAAGTTATGCAGGGAGGCGTCATCGGAGTGAGGCTAGGTACCCATCTAACGGTTGATTGGCCTAAACTTCGCCTTAGCTAAGGGAAGGGTTAGTGTGCAATAACCGGGGAGGACCACTTGTATTGTTAGAAGTTTCCGAAAGACTTTGTTACGGGAACTCGCCTTTGTGGTGTTTGACTGTATCCTGTGGGTAAAGTGCATAACCTCTACAGAGTGTAGAATCTATTCGAATAGCCGTGTCCGCGGTATTGGACATCGCTCGGGAATTACAGTCAAGGGTTAGATTTCTCAAAAGAATAACTTGGACTTGAAAGGTTGGGTTTGGTTTACGAATGACGTTAATGGAAAGGTGGATTAGGATGGGAAAGATGTTTACTAAACTCCTTGAAAAGTTATCTATGCTTTACTTGTTACTACTGCTTTCGAATCTACTTATGATACTTGTTAAATGCTGTTTACTGCAAAAATACCTTGAGCCACTCTTTGTATTAAGCCATGCATATAGTATATTAGCTTGCATTCTGTGCATGACTTGCTGAGTACCAAGTACTCACCCTTGCCACAATACAACACCAGTTGAAGAGGAGACTACACCAGCTTTGGAGGAGGAGCTCCAAGAGGAACCGTCTACTTAGGGAGCGAGCCCAGTCAGTTGCCTGTGGTATACTGGATGGCGCCACGAAGTTATCTTATTTTCCGCTGCTACTATTTCTCTCTTAATAAGTTTTGCCCTGCGAGGCGTATATTTGTAACTTGACCATAAGGTCGAGTAACCAGTTTGACTATTTAATTAAAGTACTTTATTAGTATCGAGTGGTATGATTGTGATATTTACCGATGTTAAGACTGTGTGCACTAGCGCGTTCCTGGACTAGTGCTGAATACACAGAGGGTCCGGATTTGCAAATTCGGGACCCGACACGGATGAAGTGAGAAATCGCCCGGTATGTTACCGAGTGTGACGTATGTCGAAGGGTGAAGGCTGACCATTTACATTCAGCAGGCACACTCCAGCCCCTACCGATTTCCTTATGGAAATGGGAGGAGATCATCATGGATTTCATCACCGGTTTACCCAGGACGCAAAGTGGTTTCGACTCTATTTGGGTAATCGTTGACAGGTTGAAAAAGACCGCCCATTTTCTTCCCGTCAAGGTTACCGATACGGTAAGCAAGTTGGCAGAGCTGTATCTCTCTTGAATTGTGTCTCTTCATGGTGTTCCCAAAAGAATTGTCTCCGAGGTACCCAGTTTACCTCACGTTTTTTGCAATGTCTTCACAAAGCCATGGGAACTCAACTCTCGTTCAGCACCGCCTATCATCCCCAGACTGATGGACAAGCTAAAAGAGTAAACCAAATTCTAGAGGACACGCTTAGAGCTTGTGCTCTTACATACGGAAAGGATTGGGAGCAGTGCTTAACATTCGCGGAGTTTTCCTACAACAATAGCAATCAGGCTAGTCTTCAAATGTCGCCATTTGAAGCTCTTTATGGAAGGTCTTGTAGGACTCCACTCAATTAGTCTGAATCTAGTGAAAGACCCATCTTTGGCCTGGACTTGGTCACCAAAGCAGAAGAGCGAGTCTGGATAATACGAGAACGATTGCGGATAGCACAGTCTAGTCAAAAGAACTATGCTGATCGCCGTCATCGTGCATTAACCTTTGAGGTGGATGATCACATCTATCTCAAGGTTTCTCCAAGGAAGGGTATTCATCGTTTCCACGTGAATGGAAAGCTAGCACGTCGCTATATCGGACCTTTCTGAATCTTGGCAAGGCGAGGAGCTGTGGCATATCAATTAGAACTTCCACCTCCCCTCTCTGAGGTACACGATGTCTTTCACGTCTCTCAATTGAAGAAGTGCCTTCATGTTCCGACCGAAGTCACAGAGCTAGACACTCTCGAATTGCAACCCGATCTTCATACAAGGAGTATCCAGTTTGCATTCTTGACGAACAGGAACGCGTCACCCAGAATCACACCATCAAATTCTTCAAGGTTCAGAGGAGTAACCATACTCCTCATGAAGCTACATGGCAGCGTGAAGATCACCTTCGAGCTGAGTACCCTCATCTCTTCACCGACCTAATTCAATCTCGAGGTCGAGATTCTCTTTAAGGGGGGTAGGTTTGTAACAGCCCCAAATTTAATTACGAGTAATATTGTACATGGCATGCTCATATCATTCATATTAGTGGCACAATTAACACTTAATTAAGACTATATAAATGATGGCATCATTTTAGTTAGATGAATACGAATTTATAATGTCCTTGAAACCTAAAAACTGCTCCTTATTGAACCATGCCTCATTTCCACCTTAGGCAATGACATATGGACCCCACTAGTAAGTGAGAGGATAAAATTCTGCACACCTACTCTACCTTTTCTCACTCCATCTACCCTCTACCCACTTCCTTACTTCTCTATGTCATGTGGGACCAAGCCCCACTTGTAAGTGATGGAAGGGGGCAGCTATATAAGCCTTTTTCACCTTGGAATCCCCTCCCAGTCACCTCATTCCACCAACCCATTTCTGAAAAACAGCCAAGGGAGAAGAGCAAGAACACCTCCCATTCATCTCATTTCACCCCCCCCCCAAAATCCCCACCAAAATTCAGTTTTAACTTGTGCATGTCACAGCACAGTGAAGCTAAGATCAAGAACTTCGCTTTCATCCAAATGGAATTTTAATGCTCCAAGTATTGGGTAAGTTCCAATCCCTTTTTCATCCATCCATGTTTAAACCTTGGTAGCATTGAGCTCATTCCATTTCTCTCCATGAAGATCATCTCCTAGTTAAGAATCGGCTCGTGCATGTTGTATTGCTAACTTGAGGAGGAAAAGGAAAGGCCATTGCAAGTACTAGGAGGAGGAGTCATTTCCAAGAGCTAGGAGGAAGAGTTGGTACTAGGAGAACGAACAGAGATTACAACCCCGACGTCTTTCTTAATCTCTTCATCGAAACAATCTTCCCTCGAGTGCAAGAGTATCCCCATAGTGGTAAGGTTATACCCTAGTTGTCATTTTTGAATTATAGGAGCAAATGCACCATACCCATTTTTCGGACAGAGCAGTCAATCCAGATACTCCGGGGTTTTAGTCCGGATACTCCAGATTCGTTAGGGCATACGAGTAAACTGGGACCGAGCCACCCGGTCCGAAGGGTCCAGGAAGTTATTCGGACACTCTGAATGGGTTGGAAACATTGAAACTGAGAGTACCAACCCGAACCTCCAGGTCATGTCCGGACACTCCGGATGTGTCAGGCTAAACAAAAAAAAGTGACAGAGAGACCCATCCCGGATACTCTGGGTATTTAACCCGGATAGTCTGGTATACCCGGATACTCCGATTTAGTCAGCATTTGAGTAACCTAGTAGGTCAACCTGGATACTCCGGGTTAGGACCCAGATACTCTGGACGTATAGGGATGAACTGCTTCTCATTTACATGCTAGGATTAGGAATATAACCATGATGCATTCATGCATAATTGTGCATTCTCTCGTGTTGTTTATTATTGGTTTCTTCATTTGTGTTCCTTTGGAATTGGATTTCTCATTAGGTGTCGACGCTTCGGAAAACAACCCCGAGTACGACTACGCCCACGATGTCAAGAGCGAGCAGCAAGGCACTACCTTACTCCTTGAACATACTTGATCCTATTAATTGCAAATTATGTTGAAGTTATTTGGTCAATTGCATGCTTACTTTCAATTACAAGTATATTTGGGGTAGAATGTTTAGTTACTACCTTGTTGACATGTTATCTTATTACCTCGTTCCTTTCGTATACGATTGTCGCCCTAGGTGGTTGTTTTAATATTAAGTATGGGTTCGTACGAGTTGCTTAGCCATTGTTAGAACATCATTAGGAACCGCGATAGATGGACTTAGTCCATCGGTCGCGAGGATAAAAGCTGATTATGATCACGATGGTTCAATTGTGGTTATTATGTAGCAATGTTGATTAAGGATATTAAGGATCAAATCCTGGTGACGTCTCTTTAAGTAACTATCGTGCGAACCACACACCGTTTATGGGGCCGGCTTAGCCAAGTACTTGTGTATGACTGGGCATTTAAACCACGTGCACTCGGAATTCCTTGAACTTTGGAGAGTGTCAAGGAATGTCCGTGGGATCTCCTCGAACTTTGTGGAGTGTCGAGAGTATCCTTCGAAGTCCCTCGAACTTTGTGGAGTTAGGGATGTTCAATAACAGGTGTACTCCTTGATCCACACACAAAGAGCACTGGGCACGCGGGATCAAGGGTCACAGTCACCCGGGTGTTTTAGGCGCACTATCATACATACTGGAAAATGGTTTTGTCACGATCACCTCGGCCGGCACATTAAAGGAATTGTGCTCATAGCTTGGCTTACGAATGTGGCGTGTCGTGTGGGTAAAGTCATAGATCTACAGAGTATAAACTATTCGAATAGCCACGTCCATGGTTAAGGACGATCACTTAAGTTGTTAGTCACTGGGCGGGTGTTAAGTACCGGGTAAGAATGGATGATTTTGGAAAAACCAAGTTTCATGAGTATTGGTGTATTCATGAGGAGAACTTCGCGAGTATTGGAGTACTCGTGGAAGGAACTTAACGGATATTGGATTATCCGTGGGCGTAAGCGAACATGAGCGTCGAACTCATGGTTCGGAGAATGCTTGAAGGCATGAGATGAAGATGATTATGATGATGTTATATTATGATGTATTAGACATTGTAAATGTTTAGCAAACCGCAATTTAAATCTATACGTGTCTATGTTTTTACTCCAAATATTGCTTTATGCTGAAATCAACCTGGTGCCTTTCTTGTGATGAAGCCACCACCTGTAGTTAGAACCCAGCATACCACTTATATTATTGTGCGAGTACACTCTTTGTACTCAAACGGATTGTCCACTTGCTGCATGTGAGGATGAAACACTGCCTGGAGACCTTTATTTGGCACATTTTTTGTCGTTCATTTATGTTTTCCGCTACTACTTTGATGTAAAACTACTATGTATATCGTTTCGGACAATGGTCCTGCTTTTATATGTAATCATGCTTATGCTTCCGTTAATTATGTTTGAGTTGTGATACAAACTGTTATGCATTGCCGCACATGTTGGTGAACTTTCCTGAGACCAACACGGGCATACTGGCGGGCCGCTTGAGGTTCCATTGATTTACTTGGGCTGTGCGGTGCTACCGAGTGAATCAGTGGAATCCCGGGGACGGGTCCCAACAAGTCGATAGAGCTGCAAAAGGATCTAACCTACAAGGAGCACCTCGTGAAGATTCTGGACACCATGGATCGAGAGATGAGAAGTAAGTCAACCAGTTTCTGTTGAGTTCAGTGAAGCAAGCATACAGAGAGCGAAGCGACTTGGGAGCGCGAGGAGGAATTGAAGAAAGAATTTCCGAACCTATTCTTTAGTTAGCCCTGAATCTCGGGGACGAGATTCTATTCAGGGGGGAGGTTTGCAACATCCCAATTTTTGCTTTTCATGATTTTAAATGAGGTTTGGCACTTTGGTGAATTTTTGGAATTTTCTGGAATTTATTTGGATTTATTTGGATTTAATTTGAATTTATTCCATTTTGAAATAATTAAAGAATTTAATGTTTTAAATAAAATTTTGTTGGAAATATTTTATTTGAGTCCAAAATGTCTCAAAGTATTTTTTAGAATTTTTCTGGAATTTTTCTGATTAATTTGCTATTCTTCTTGAATTATTTGAATTTCTAGATATTAATTTGAATATTAAATCGCTGCAAAATAGCCGAGTGGGTTTGTACTGTTCCTCCGACTGAACCCAAGTCAGACTCGAGTTCGAGTCCGACCCGAGCCCGAAGCAACCCTAACCAGTGCGACCGTTGGATCGAGATCCAACGGCCGCGAATGCGCCACGTCGCCCACGTGCGACCCGAGCCAAACCCATCCGCGCCCATGCGATCTGCGCCGTTGATCGTGCCATGTGGACGGCCCGTGTGCGTCCACGTCACCCAGTCCGAGTCCATGCCGGACTCACGCCGCCGCCGCCGAGTGGGCCTCGGTTTCCCGATTTTCACGGAAGCCGAGACCCCTATTCAATGCGCCGCGACCCCTGCCATGGAGCCCTCTTCCGTGCGCTCCCGTAGCCCCAACCCGTCGTGGTCAAGCCGCCGCCGTTAGCACGCAGGAGCTCACCGAAGTTGGAGAAGAAGTTCGCCGTGGTTTTTCGCTGATTGCCGCCGCGTGCGCCGTCCTCCGCCGTCACCGAGCCCAGATCCGGAACCGTCGCGACGAGCCGCGCTTGGGGGTACCACTCACCTCGTCGGAGTTGCGCCCAAACGCCGTTGGGAGTGTCGTTGTCCCCAGCGCCAGCAACCTCAGCCCCGCCGTGCCATCGCCGGATCCACGAAGCTTCTCCGCCGTTGGATCTTCATCGCACGGTCACGGTGAGTCCACGTCACCCCCTTGACCGTAGAAACCAGATTAGATCTAGATCCAACGACCAATGTTCGTCCACGTCACCGTAATGGAATCCACGTTGCGATATTTAGATCCAATCTTAGCCGTTCGATTTAGATTCAACGCACAAGATCTAGCCATGTAGCCCGTAAACCGCACCGTGCTTGGGTGCTTTAACAGCCGTTAGATCTAGATCATGCGGCTCAGATTGCGCCACGTTACCCCAAACGTGCATAGTCTAGATCCGATCTTGGCCGTTGTTTTTCAAATCAACGGCCGAGATCTAGCCACGTGTCCGAGAGTTGGACCGGCGCGGTCAGCCGCGGTCGCCGCTGACATCACGCGTGACGTCAGTGTGGGGCCCGCGTGTCAGCGGGATAGCCAACCGCACCATAACGTCACCGCTGACGTCATGGTGGGGCCCGCGTGTCAGTGCCGTCAGCCGAGTGTGGTGACGTCACCGCTGACGTCACCCGAGGGGTCCCACATGTCAGTGAGACATGTGCCCGTGGGCCGGGTCCACGGTGAGCCGATCCCGAAGCGTGGACCTAGTCCATGGACCTGCCGACGTCATGCTGACATCATAATTCGATTTTTTGAATAGAAAAATAATTCGGTGGAAATTCAAATCCCGTGCTGACGTCATGCTGACGCAATAAATGGATTTTTTCAATAGAAAAATAAATGAATTAATTCGGTTTATTGATTTATTTTAATTTTCAAACTTAAAACGCTTATAACTTTTGCGTTTCAACTCCGATTTGAACGATTCCAATTTCTAAATTTTTATAAAATTGGGATCTACTTAAATATCAATTTTAATTAATTGTTGATTATGAAATTTTCACTGTTTATATTTAATTAGTAGATTCTTTAAACTTTAAACAATTATAACTTTTGCATTTTAACTCCGATTTGGGCGATTCAAATTTCTAAAAAATTGTAAAATTATGCTCTTCCAGTTTATGGACTTTACTTGAGTTTTTGAGAAATGTGTATGTACTATTTTATTTATTTATTGCTATTTGCATGCGTTACGAGTAGACGTTGAAGTACGCGAGGGCTTCGAAGGTGAAGTGTTAACCCAGGAGCCAGCTCAAGATCAAGAACAAGTACTTTTTGAAGGCAAGTTATGCTTTGACCATTTTGATCCCATTTTTAGAATTAATTTAATTTAAACTATTGCATGCTAATTTAATCAGAAAATGATTTAAATTATTTCTGGGAATTAGATAGATGCCAAATTGCAGTTTGACACCTTGACTATTTCATTATATGACATGAACCCTTGTCACCCTAGCTGTGGAATATTTAGTTGGACATTAGTAAAATTACCAACATTGGGTTTTTAGATCGTTGTAGTTATTGCTTAGACTGCTACATGCTCATGACATGATTTTGGACAATCAAATGTTAATATTGACTTAATGAGATATTGAACCTGTTTTTGAGAAGTATCATGTGTTGTGATGTTGATGATGGCACGTGGTGCATGGTAATCAACAGGGTTCATAAATAGATTTAGAACGAGGCAAATGGCAAGAATGATATGGTGGGCCATGAGTGGCACCGGAGATGTCATTTTGGTTCTTCGGGTAGTCTTGCCTTGGTCACCCTAAGGACTTAACCTTGCAAGCCTTTGATCTGAGTCAAACGTGCAACCACATGTCCGCATTGGGACGGACCTAGTTGAGCAAGTTACTAATAACTTGCATGTGGTATCTTGGGGTGTCAACTACACCTTTTGTGTAGCTTGAAAGGGGAGCGTACCAGTGCTACGGCATGGTACCCATCCAACGGTATGTCGGTCCCATACTTCGCCTCCGTTAAGGGAAGGGATGGTGTATGATAAAAGCCAAAGAGGTTCACTTTTATAGTTTGCGGTCTCTGAAATGCTTTGTTACGATCACTTGCCTTTGTGGTGTTTGATTGTATCCTGTGGGTAAAGTGCATAACCTCTGTAGAGTGTAAAATCTATTCGAATAGCCGTGTCCGCGGCATTGGACATTGCTCGGGGATTACAACCAAGGGTTAGACTTTCATGAAAACAACTTGGACTTGGAAAGTTTGGTTGGGTTAAATGATGACGTTGATGGAAATGTGGATTAGGAAAGGAAAAGTGTTTACTTAACTCCTGGAAAAGTTATTGATATAATCTTACTTTTACTGCTCTCGAATCTACTTATGCTACTTGCTAAATGCTGGTTTTACTGCAAATGTACCTGTTAGCCGATCCTTGAACTAAGCCATGCATGTAGAATATTAGTTTGCATTCTGTGCATGACTTGCTGAGTATCGAGTACTCACCCTTGCCACAATACAACATCAGTTGAAGGAGAAGCGACACCAGCTTTGGAGGAAGAACTTCAGGAGGAGCCGTCTACTTAGGGAGTGAGCCTAGTCAGTTGCCTGTGGTATACTGGATGGTGTCACATTGATGCTTTTATTCCGCTGCAATTTATTTCCTTAATAAGTTTTCGCCCTGTGTGGCGTACTCTTGTAACTTGACCATAAGGTCGAGCAACCAGTTTGGTTATCTTAATTAAAGTACTCTATTACTATGGATGTGTATGATTGTGATATTTACCGATGTTGAGACTGTGTGCACTAATGTGATCCTAGACTAGTGCTGAATACACAGAGGGTCTAGATTTGCAAATTCGGGTCCCGACACTTTTCTGGTTTGCAGTAGAAATTTTAATTTGTGCTAGAGTAGCATGCCGCGTTCCCCAACAGCGGTTCCCATGCCACAACACCAGCGACGTTGGCGTCCTCCCTCCTGGAACTGGGGGCTGAGGCTAGCGCGCTGTCCTCCCCTCCAGGATTGGGGATTGGGATAGTCACGCCGCCCTTCCCGCCAGAATCGAAGGCCGAGATGCCCACACCTTTGTCCCCTCCATGTCTGGGGGGTACGATGGATGGTCGTGATAGCCTTTCTTCAAAGACCCCAACCAGAACAGCAGATATTGATGATGCGAGCTGTGAAAGCTCGTCCACCATATGGTTGTTGCGTCGAGGGATATGGAGATATCCTAGCCCTTTGAAGTGGCGCACCATTTTCCTGACATTCGCCAAGTAGGCAGCCACGGTGGGGTCAGAACATTGGAACTCCTTTAGCGCGTGCTTGATGACCAGCATGGAATCGCCTTTGACTTGGAGGCGCCGAGCGCCTAACGCCGAGGTGGCGCACAACCCTGCTAGCAGACCTTCGTATTCGGCGATGTTCTTGGTGGCCCTAAAGTCTAGGGCAACCATGTACTGGAGGATGTCAACGGTTGGGGAGACCAGGACATCTCCAGCCCATGCGCCTTCGAGCCTGAAAGAGCCATCGAAGAACAAAGTCCAGGGGGAAGGTGCGGGTATCCCTTCAGCTTCAGGAGTGGCAGGAGTACACTCAGCAATGAACTCTGCCATCTTCTGGCTTTTAATGGCGGTGCGGGGTACAAACTTGAGGCAAAATTCCCCCAGCTCCATTAACAACTTGGTGACACGGCCTTCAGCTTTCCGGTTGTGGAGGATCTCTCGCAGAGGGTAGGCCATGACCACCGTGATCTCTTGTCCCTGAAAGTAGCGCCACAGCTTCCTGGGCACCACCAGGACATCGTACAACATCTTCTGTGCTTGTGGGTACCTAGTCTCCGCCTCATGTAGCACCTTGCTGATGTAGTAGACCGGCTTCTGGACGCCCTCCCTCTCTGCCACCCGTACCTCACTCATCACCGCAGGGGTAGCGGCGATGTATAGGAGCAACGGCTCGCTGGGCCAAGGGCGACCAGTACTGGTGGGAAGGAAAGGTACTACTTCAAGTCTTCGAATGCTCGCTGGGCCTCTTCAGTCCACTCGAAGTGGTTGGTCTTCTTCGGCAGCTTGAACAGGGGCAGGCTTCTTTCTCCCAACCGAGCGATAAACCACCCGAGGCACGCCAGGCGACCAGCAAGGCACTGCACCTGCTTGAGTCGACCCGACGGCTTCATGTATTCGATGGCTGCTATCTTTTCAGGATTGGCTTCAATGCCCTAACTGGACATGAGGAATCCCAGAAGCTTCCCAGAGGGCACGCCGATGTGATGCCTTAGAGCGTCAGAGCGATTCTAGGGTTCCTTTTCCTGGTTTTGTTTCGGGAGAGGAATGAATGATTTGTCGGGGGATGAAATAATTGAAGTTTATCCGGCATATTAATATTAAATTTGGAGTTGTCAGGCTAGAAACAGTGGGCCGAGGAAAACCTGGGCCTGGGCTGCGAATCCCCTCCCCACCTCTCTCTCTTTTCCCCTAGTGGGCCGGCCCACCATATAAAAGGGGTGTCACACCCCCAAAAGCCCTAGGGCGCCCCCTTCCTCCCCTAGCAGCCACACCACCCCTCCTCTTCCTCCCCTTGCGTGGTGGCTCAAGATCCACCGCGAAACGCGAAGGAGCAAGCGAGAAGAGGATACGTGGAGGCGTGGAGGACGAGCAGATTTCCGTTTCGGGAATCGTCGCGCGTTTTTCGTGGGTTCTCAAGGGAGAACACAAGGTAAAATTCCCAATCTTTTACCCCTGTTCTACCTAGGGATTAGGAGTGTATTAGATCTGGTGGTGAGTGAGTTAGATGGATCTTGATGGGGGAGAAGGGTAGATGTTCACGTGGTGCTGTTTTTGGAAGGGGAGATTGTCCAGCGCGGATTGTTTAGCGTTTTACGTGGCATAGAAGATTTTTCCTGCACAAACCTATAACTATAAAGTTGTAGATAACGTCGAGATCTAGCTTCTGTAATTTTTTCAGAATTTTTGGGGCGTCGGTCTGAGAGTTATCGCTGTTTCAAGATGACGGACAGAATCTGGAAACAGATTTTATCCACTGTGTTGGACGTTTGTTTAGGCATATTTAAAAGTGGAATTGAAATTTGTGATCTTCATGAAAGTTGTAGATCTCGTCAATATCTAACTACTGTAATGTTTTTGTATTTTTATGATCTGTATAAAAAAAGATACGAAATTGTGAAGAGAGGGTGCTGCTGTTTGACCCGGACAGATTGGGGTTTTTGGCGCTTAAGAAGGGAACGGGGATTAGGAAGCGTGTGTTCGAGTTGTGTGATCATTTGTGATGTCACTATGTACTGAAATAATACTTGCACAGGTGGTGCCCCTTCTGGACGCAACTAGGTTCGTCATCCACGTTGGTAAAGGCAAGTGGAAGTAGCGGTCTTGCTAAACTATAACTCGCAATTTGTTTCGTCTTCAATATAAACCTTAATTGCAGCACACCTACATGGTTTAACTACTTGTTTATGAGATTACAATATCCTATCCTGCATTGTGATGTGGTTGTTTGGCTTTTGAATCATGAGTAAGAATGAAGAAAGATGTTGTTTGCAAGATGAATTGTGGAGATATTCTATCTCAATGATGTTCGCATTCTATCCATGTTATTTGATGGTATGCAAGCATGTGAATTCAGAGTGGGAAGTTATGAATGTATTTATGCATGAAGCATTAACTGCATAATCATGCATTGGAAGTTTGTCGACGCCAGCGTGCGCGACCGTACCGGTACAACACCGTGTGTTCCTAAGAAAGGGCATGGTGAGGAGGATCATGGCATAAGCATGTGCACAATCATATGCATTTTACTGAGGTTGTGTGGACTTTATAATGTGGTATTGGACATGAGGAATTTGGTATGCTAGTTTTACTGTGGCTGTGTTATTCGTTAGAAGTTGTTCCGCTTGTTGAGATTACCCAATCTCACCCCTTGTTATTTTGTTGTTTTCAGGTAGTTCTCGCGAGTCGTAAGCTTGAAGGGTGGGCTTAGTAGCACAATCAACCCTCCGGGGTCATCACGAATCACATAGACTAGTTCATTTAATAATTCATTAGCTTGCTGAAATTTTATTAATCATAGACCTGTTGATGTCCTCTTTGGAGCTGTTTTACGTTTATGTTTGTTTTCTGGTTGATTTAGACTTGTTATCTCTAGTATTGATGCTTTTATGTTATTCCTGTTTATAATGGTTATTATGAATCTTGTTGTCGCCTTCCGCTTTGTCCTAATTTTAGGAGAGATCTTGTCGAAATTTTCTTGTACGACAGTTTAGATTTGTAGGGTGTTACTGATTGGTATCAGAGAGCGGTTGTAGGTCCTTGGAATGTCTATTTTTAGTGTCATACTATAGGATACAACTAAAATGTGATGTGGAATAACTTAGAAACATGGCCTAGGTTTTAACTAAAATTTTGTCATAGGATAGCAACATTAAAACTTGTGTAAGTGGAATCACTAATTTAAAATTTGACACACATGGATGCACAGTAGGAAAGGGTATGGGTATCGTTGCCTTATGCTTAAAGGTTGAATTTAAGCTTTGTTGTTGAATGCTACTTTTGATGATGTATAATGCTATATTTATGATAGATTTGATTGAGTTGCTTCATTTGTGATAAAGTGTGGTTGTGGTGCCGAAGGGTTTCGGTCACCTTTTGTTTGTAGTGAGTCTGTGGTTTGACGGTGTGGCCGGGTAGAGTCACCACCGAAGAACTATTAAACCCTTGTAGGGAAAGAGTACTTATCCGTGTCTGTCGTAGATCGGGTAGTGACTGGAGTCAAATAGAAGAGGTTGGTGATGGATTCCTTCGGATGTTCTTTACCGTCTTGTGATCGGTTTTGGTTGGTTTTCTGGGTATGTGGTTGGTTCGAAACCGAGGAAAATGCTTAGTTTTGAGCACTCGCTGATTTGTCCTTTTGGCGGTTTGTGGTTTTGTCTCCTTTGAGTGAAGACACAGAAGAAGAGTTCTACGTTGCGTGTCTTTTGGTCACAATTTTGCTTTGGCACCTGATTTATTGTGATGGACTGTCGTTGGGAGGAAATTTCTGTGGTTGTTGTTTCCCCGATTTTTTTTTTTAAAAGAAGGGGGTTGGAGTTTCTCCTGTTGCAGATCAAGCTGGATGGAGCTAAGTTTGAATCTTTATCGGAAAATTTTAGTTGGACATTTGGTCTTCCCTTTTGCATCCGTCTTCCTTTGTGGAAAGTGTAGGCTTTGGATTTCTTGAAGAGTTTTGGCTACTATGATTGGACATTTGAGGGTCGAGCTCTCTTGCATTTATGTTTGGATTTTGCTTTTCTCCCTTGCCTGAAAAGAAGAAATTTTTATCGGTGTTTGTTCTTGATCTAGAACTGTGTTTGTTTTTTTTAATGTTTGGGATTGCCTCCTGTTTGTCAAGGGTAGGTGACCCATGACGGTGTTTAGAAATTTTATGTCTGTGTTACGTAGTATGTAACAATGTGGTTTATGGAATGATGTACTTCTAAGTTAATTTGTGAGTTGAATCAATTAAAATGTAATTGTTATCTTTAGCTTGAGATTAAATAAACTTCTAGTATTGTAGATTGCTCTATAAGCGATAATGATTGAATGTGTTAATGTGCATGCTTAGGATTTATTGCATTATTTTAATGTGCCCTTGACCATGGACAATGTTTAAAGCTTTAAATCTTGATGCGTAGTTAGAAAATTACGATGATGTAAACTACTGTGAAGGTAATAGAAAATTAGTGGGTTATTTAGAGACATTTTAATATAAGGTCGGTAGAACAATTTAATTGTAATGGTGGACTACCGATATTGTTAAAGAAACCATGCTGGTTGTTTAAAGATGTTCTAATTTAATCGTGTTGGCTAGTGACTTTAACTTGGAAATTGATTAGAGTTGATATTTATGACGTTGCAAACTATTAGTAGATTCGGAAGTATGCAGTTGCGTTCCAATAATGCTAGTATCGATATCAATTGGGAAGACATAAGTTTTGCCATTGCCGTAAGAGCTTTGTGATGATTTCACCTATTCAGTTCACTTTAAAAAAAAAGGCTGGAGTATGTCTTGGAGTGGCAATTTTGCTATAACCCGTGTATAGGGTAGCTAAAAAAAAATTAAATTTAATTTAGCGTTGTTGTTATAAGAGCTTTGGATGGCTTAAATTATTCAATCTATTTTACATAGTTGGAGTATGTTGTGTAGTAATGATTTGTCATAGCCTATGGATAGGGTAACTAAAAGCAATGTTGTTGTTTTACAATTATGCCAATTATTGATATTGATGACTTAGTAGTGGTGGTAACTGATTAGATTAATTGTTGAAAACCTTTGTTAAAATGGTGGAAATTGTAACATGTTGTGATGGAGTGAACCAGGGATAGTTAGCATGACGCGTGATTTTGTCCTTAATAAATGTATGTTTTAAACTTCTATTTACGATTGGTGCCTTGTTGAGATAATATTTACTTGTTGAGTCATCTTTTAGGTGAATAAATTTCCATTGTCGAGATGTTGACGCGTATGTGGTATGGAATTTATAGGTTCATCATCTTTGAAAGACTTGTTGAAGCACTTGCCTTTCAAATTTAGAATATGATGATATAGGTTAGGCTGCTCAGTGGGGATCTTGATGAGGTAGTGTTGGTTGGATGTGTTTTTGATAAGCACTTGTGAACTTTATTTATAATTGTGGAAAAGGTAATAAGAGTAAGAATTTGTTGTGTAGTTGTTGTTAAATCTGATGGGCCTTCTCAATGAGTAAATAGGGAATATTGAAATCTAAATGGTAAGGGTAGTGGAATGCTATAGATGGCGGGAGTTATGCTGAACTTATGTTTAAAAATTCATATGGATTGGTTTGTTTGTTTGATATTTGGGTTGAATACTTTCGGTCAAAATATTCTTTGTCTGTGTTTGAGTTTCCTTAAACTTAGAATGATTATGCCAAATGTGGGTTAATTTCGAGGCTTAAAACAAGGATAAAAGAATGATTAACCTTGAAGTAATTTGTGGAGATTTTGGAATGTTATTCTATTAAATATCGTCATTCATTCATCTTTGATAAGAAAACTAGCTTAAGTTATGAATGCGACATTTATGCTCAAGGATGTATGCTTTATTTGTGTCCATAGTTTTCAATGTCGAGTTATCGGTTGCATTGTTGATCAAAAGAAGTAGCTAATCCAATGTAAGATTTGGAACTTCATGATCTGGAAATATTTGTATTTCTATTTTGGGCTAGAGTTGTGTTGTGGTGTGAGGTGCTTGATAGTTTTTGTTTAAGAGACGATTCTTCTGGTTGTGACATGAATGATATTCGTGGTTGAAACAATTTTTCTGTTGGGAAGTGAGTTTGGTTCCTTTTTAAGGAAAAAGAGATGGTGGTTGTGTGGAAGCATTTAATTCCTTGATCGGTTTCTTTTTTCTGAATGGCTTGGCCTTGGATAAAAGTGAGATGATTTGTTTTGGTAAAAGTGAAATGCATTTGCAGAAGACTTTCGCGGTGTTTCTCTTTTGAATAGAGCTTCTCCCCGAAGAAAATTTTTTTGGTGGTTTTGGTTCTATGGAGTTCCTCTTCCAAGTTGAGTTCCCGTGTATGTGAATTTCAGCCCTTTGGTTTAAAGGTGGTGATTGTCGTTCGTTGTGTTAGTGAGAATTAAGATTTCTTTTACGTTCAAGCTTGGGGGTAAGAAAATGAATGTTTATGTTATGGTTGAGTATATTCAAGGATTGTACTCCTTGCCCTGGTCCTTGGGTGGAAGAATGTGAAGGCGAAACCTTCTTACAAGGGAAAACTAGTGTGGGTCGCTGATCGTAAGTAGTTTAAAAGTGAAGAGTAAAGGAAGGTTGTGTATGACTTAATTCAAACCTTTTTTGGAGAATTGTTTTCATTGATGTGTTCCTCGGTGGGGTTGCTTAATTTAGTAGTGGACAACTTGGAAGTTGCAGGTAATTACATTAATTTTTTGGAACTTTTGTCGCTGGGTTCGAGCGAGTTTGTGTCAACCGTAGTGATTGTGTTCGGTTGTTATTGTTTCATGGATTTACGGACCCTGGTTGTAAAGTAGGCTATCTCTGTCGTTGGTAAGGGTGGATATTGGTTCTTTTTGTAAAAGATCAATCACTTGTAGGAGATAGGAGTTTGTGTTTGGGTTGATTTAGAGACTTACCTAGAGCGTTGTGTCTCACATGGTTCGCGTCATCCAGAATGCGACGAACTGTGGTAGAGGAGTTGAGATTGGAATGCGGAGTTTCGCGATCGGGTTGAAGAGAGAAGTGGGAGTTGAGATTCCAGATCGATACCAGATTCACCTAATAGGTGTCCTTTATTTAATAGGGGAATAGTTCGTGTTAGTGTCCAATGAAAGATTTGTGGACCAATTAGTGCAGGCGGGATGCAACTTGGGAACTTGAGGACCAGATGCGGAAGAAGTATCCTACACTCTTTGAGGATGCTGAAGGTAAAGTGTTGATTACCATTTTGCCTTCCTTTTTTTAAGGTTCCGTAGCAAAGAGGAGTAGATTCGGGGACGAATCCTTTTAAGGAGGAGAATGTGATGCCTTAGGCGTCGAGGCGATTCTAGGGTTCCTTTTCCTGGTTTTGTTTCGGGAGAGGAATGAAGGATTTGTCGGGGGATGAAATAATTGAAGTTTATCCGGCATATTAATATTAAATTTGGAGTTGTCGGGCTAGAAACAGTGGGCCGAGGAAAACCTGGGCCTGGGCTGCGAATCCCCTCCCCACCTCTCTCTCTTTTCCCCTAGTGGGCCGGCCCACCATATAAAAGGGGTGTCACACCCCCAAAAGCCCTAGGGCGCCCCCTTCCTCCCCTAGCAGCCACACCACCCCTCCTCTTCCTCCCCTTGCGTGGTGGCTCAAGATCCACCGCGAAACGCGAAGGAGCAAGCGAGAAGAGGATACGTGGAGGCGTGGAGGACGAGCAGATTTCCGTTTCGGGAATCGTCGCGCGTTTTTCGTGGGTTCTCAAGGGAGAACTCAAGGTAAAATTCCCAATCTTTTATCCCTATTCTACCTAGGGATTAGGAGTGTATTAGATCTGGTGGTGAGTGATTTAGATGGATCTTGATGGGGGAGAAGGGTAGATGTTCACGTGGTGCTGTTTTTGGAAGGGGAGATTGTGCAGCGCGGATTGTTTCGCGTTTTACGTGGCATATAAGATTTTTCCTGCAAAAACCTATAACTACAAAGTTGTAGATAACGTCGAGATCTAGCTTCTGTAATTTGTTCAGAATTTTTGGGGCGTCGGTCTGAGAGTTATCACTGTTTCAAGTTGACGGACAGAATCTGGAAACAGATTTTATCCACTGTGTTGGACGTTTGTTTAGGCATATTTAACAGTGGAATTGAAATTTGTGATCTTCATGAAAGTTGTAGATCTCGTCAATATATAACTACTGTAATTCTTTTGTATTTTTATGATCTGTATAAAAAAAGATACGAAATTGTGAAGAGAGGGTGCTGCTGTTTGACCCAGACAGATTGGGGTTTTTGGCGCTTAAGAAGGGAACGGGGATTAGGAAGCGTGTGTTCGAGTTGTGTGATCATTTGTGATGTCGCTATGTACTGAAATAATACTTGCACAGGTGGTGCCCCTTCTGGACGCAACTAGGTTCGTCATCCACGTTGGTAAAGGCAAGTGGAAGTAGCGGTCTTGCTAAACTATAACTCGCTATTTGTTTCGTCTTCAATATAAACCTTAATTGCAGCACACCTACATGGTTTAACTACTTGTTTATGAGATTACAATATCCTATCCTGCATTGTGATGTGGTTGTTTGGCTTTTGAATCATGAGTAAGAATGAAGAAAGATGTTGTTTGCAAGATGAATTGTGGAGATATTCTATCTCAATGATGTTCGCATTCTATCCATGTTATTTGATGGTATGCAAGCATGTGAATTCAGAGTGGGAAGTTATGAATGTATTTATGCATGAAGCATTAACTGCATAATCATGCATTGGAAGTTTGTCGACGCTTGGCGTCTTGTGACCGTCAGATACAACACCGTGTGCTCTGAGAAAGGGCACGGTGAGGAGGATCATGGCATAAGCATGTGCACAATCATATGCATTTCTGAGGTTGTGTGGACTCTATAATGTGGTATTGGACATGAGGAATTTGGTATGCTAGTTTTACTGTGGCTGTGTTATTCGTTAGAAGTTGTTCCGCTTGCTGAGATTACCCAATCTCACCCCTTGTTATTTTGTTGTTTTGAGGTAGTTCTCGCGAGTCGTAAGCTTGAAGGGTGGGCTTAGTAGCACAATCAACCCTCCGGGGTCATCACGAATCACATGGACTAGTGCATTTAATAATTCATTAGCTTGCTGAAATTTTATTAATCATAGACCTGTTGATGTCCTCTTTGGAGCTGTTTTACGTTTATGTTTGTTTTCTGGTTGATTTAGACTTGTTATCTCTAGTATTGATGCTTTTATGTTATTCCTGTTTATAATGGTTATTATGAATCTTGTTGTCGCTTCCGTTTTGTCCTAATTTTAGGAGAGATGCTGTCGAAATTTTCTTGTACGACAGTTTAGATTTGTAGGGTGTTACAGCCGAACACACACTTCTCGGGGTTGAGATTCAACAGACCTTTTGGAGGTTATCGAAGGTTTCTTCCAGGTCTTCGATGATTTCTTCACTCTTCTTGACCTTCACAACCAAGTTGTCGACGTACACCTCCAGATTTCGCCCTATCTGTGAATGGAAAGAAATATGCATTACACATTGATAAGTAGAACCAGCATTCTTTAACCCAAAAGCCATTCTGATATAGCAATAAACACCCATGGGGGTTACAAAAGTGGTTTTTTCTTCGTCTTCCGCTGCCATGCTAATCTGGTTCTACCCGTAGTATGCATCCAAAAAGCACAGCAGCTCGCATCCCGCCGTCGAGTCGACGATGAGAACAATGCACGGCAGGGGGTAAGGATCCTTTGGGCAGGCCTTGTTGAGGTTGGTGAAATCGACGTACATCCGCCACTTCCCGTTGGATTTCTTGACAAGCACAAGGTTTGCAAGCCACTCGGGGTGAGAGACTTCCCTAATGACCCTTGCACGCAACAGTTTTCTGCACCTCTTCCTGAATGGTATCTTGCCGCTCTGGGGCCTGTCTCTGGACCTTTTGTCGGATCGGGCACACTCTTGAGAGCGTTGCCAATCGGTGTTCGATCACCTCCCTAGGGACCCAGTCATATTCGACGGTAGCCAGGGAAACACGTCGGAGTTAGAACGGAGGAAGGTGACGAGCACGTCTTCCTATTTGGCACTGCTGTTGGCGCCAATGGAGATGGTTTTCCTAGGCTCACCCTTACTCAAGGAGACAACCATAACCTCACCGGTCGAGCCAGGCGAGGAACGGGTCTTCGCCAGAGGGGCTCCCGGACATGCGACATCAGCCTGTCTGCTGAAGGTGGTGCTAGCCAGGTCCAATACGTGCTTATAGCAACGTAGGGCTTCCGTCCTATCCACCTGGATCACTATGGGGCCACCGGACCCTAGCATCTTTACCACCATGTAGGCATAGTGGGTTACCGCCATGAACTTGGCCAATGCCGGTTGGCCAAGCAGGGCGTTGTACGGGAGGTCAAAATTGGCGACTTCAAAATCTACCATCTACGTATGGTAGTTGCTTTCCTCCCCGAAGGTGATGGGGAGGTGCACCGAGCTAGCCCCCACGGCAATTCCATAAAAAGGCAATGCTGGGCACAACTCCTTTCGTGATATCTGAAGCGCACAGAATGCCTTGGAGGACAGGAGGTTGATGGAGCTCCCTCCATCCACTAGCACCTGCACAAGCTTCACATTCCAAACCGTGGGCGAAACCACGATTGGAAGGTGACCTAGACTGGTGGTGCTCTTAGGGTGGTCAGCTCGACTGAAGATGATCGGCTCCTCCGACTACTTCAGCATCCGACTCACCCCTGGGTTCAACACCGTGGCACATACCTCCTTCCTCAGCCATTTCTATGTCGTGTTGGAGGGGTAGGTGGCCGAGCCTCCATGGATGTATGCTACGGTGTGATCTGTCCACTGGAAGGCCAACAGGGTAGGGTCTTCGTCTTGGTCGTCATCGTGCGGGTGGCGCTCCTTAAGCCATTGTTTCACCATCTTACTCACAACCTGGCAGCTGGCCAGGTCGTGGGTGTTGGACCTATGGATCGGGCAGAAGGGTCTGCCCTCCTTTTCGTCGTGGCCATCATTCCTCCATTCCCAGCGATTGTCTCACCGGTCACGGCGGTCGCGCCCTCATGTCTTGGTATCCCTTCGCTCCCGTTCAGCAGCCAAGACCCACCTGGTCTCACCCGCCTCGCGCCTCCATGCCTTCTTGTTCGTACGGCTGAGACCTCTCGAAGTCCCAACCTCATCTCCGCCGCGGCCGCCCGCAGAACTGGACATCAGCTCCCGAGCTTCCGCCACCCACGCGCACTTGTGCACTAGGGAGAAAAGCTCGGAGGTAGTGGTGATGCCGTGAGTAGCCATCTTCTCTCGTATCTTGTGGTTCCGAATGCCTCTCCTTAAGGCGATCATGACCGACTGGTCAGAGTTCCGGGGGATTGTATTGCAACAATGGCTGAATCGCCGGATGAAGTTGCGCAATGATTCCCCTCTCCCCTGCTCGAGGGCATGGAGAACAATCTCCATGCCCAGCTGCATGTACAAACCCTAAAAGTTAGCGATGAAGAGGCCGCACAACCCCTCCCATGAGTGCACCGATCCTCGCGGGAGGTTCAACAGCCAAGACCGGGCGGACCCCGTCAAGGCCATTGGAAAATATTTGGCCATGGCCTTTTCGGATCCGCCAGCGGCCCGCACCACCGTGCTGTAGATCTGTAAGAACTCCTCCGGGTTGGTGGTGCCGTCATAATTCTCGATGGATGCCAAGAGAAACCTTTCGGGCCATGCCACATGGTGCAGCCTTTGGGAAAATGCCTAGCACCCGACACACTATAGGGGGAGTCATGCCGTCCACCTGAACCCCGGTGCGGAGACTGTGCCAGGGAGTGCGGATCTCCACTCCCCAAAGAACCGGAGGATTGGACTTCCTCCCTCCTCCGAAGGTGAGATTCATGGGAGGATCTTTCATCCCCAAGAGACGTTCGCCTGTCGCGGCCTTGCCCTGGGCGCGACGGCGCTGCAGATGATCACACAAATCATTGCCATGCCGCCGACGATGCTCCTCCAGATGAACCCTTAGGTCCCCACGGCTCCCCGTGGAGCTAGGACCCGTGTCTTGTACGCCCTTTCCTTTGCTCTGGCCCTCCTAGCCAGAGTGCTTCCCGCTCGGGAGGCTAGAAGCTTGGGTGCGGTCAGCACAGGCCCTTGATCGAGGGGTATTGATGGTACCCGACTGGGTGGGCGTTCCCACACAGAGTTGGGCCGCGTCTACGAGGCTAGCGATGTCCCGATTGTCCCGAAGCCACGTCGCCGCCACGTCGCCGCCAGGGCATCTCCCGCTAGAGGGTGGTCCAGGAGGAGACGAACTGCATGCAAGTTCTATGTTAGAGTGGCCGCCTCTAGGTTTAGCCTCCGCCGAACCGGATGTTCCACTGGCACTAGGGGGCACCCCCGCCTCCCTACGGGGGCAGCATGAGATGATCCCTTGTCTGGTGAGTGTAGAGATGTGCCCTGAGCGCTGCTAGCCTTCGCCGCCTCTTAGTGTTGTGAGTACGAACCTGCCATCACCTGATGCGCGGTCCTTTCCGACAGAAAATCGGGATCAGCCGAAGAAATGTCCGGTTGAACCAACTGCTAGCCCCCTAGCTGGCGCACCCCTGTCGGCATTTTTGGCCTGTTGGATATCTCCTGGGCGAAGAAATTTTATTCGGTAGGGGGTGCTTTCACGGCGGAGCACCGAACGGTGCTCTCTCGGGGGATCCCGACAGTCGATAGACCAAGGAACACACAACACCAGAGGGCGAGAAGAAGGAGCACACTGATGTACCCAAGTTCAGGTCCCCGATGTGGGTAACAACCCTATGTCTTGCTAGATCATTATTGTATATGTGGAAATGATTACAATGCTTCTTCCTCACAAGGGAAAACCAGAGCTTCGATTATCAACCTCTCGAACCCTCGAACCCCGAACCCCTTCCTCCATGCACCCGAGCTCCTTTATATAGACGGGGCTGGCTCGAGCAGGTGAGGGGGCGACATCATGCTGAACTACGATTCATTATTACAACCGTCACTTCAATCTTATCTCCCAACCTCATTCATCGTGTTGTCTTACGACTTCGCCTGGGTTAGGTGTGAGGCGTCAGAGGGACGGGCAGTCATTGCAATCAATGGCCCTGACACAGCGTGTCAGAGGAAGGAGGCTTCGGGGCGATGCCTTCTTCTTCTCATCCTTTTTGGACGCCTGGCGAGAGTGGCCTGGTCGCCCGCCTGCTCACATGGTCACCACGTGGGCTGCCGCCCGGCGAGAGGGACCTAGTCGCCCACCTGCTTGCCAGGTCCCCACATAGGGCGATGCTTGGCGAGAGGGGCATGGTCGCCCGCCTGCTCGCCTGGTCGCCACGTGGGCCAACACCGGCGAGAGGGGCCTGGTCGCCTACCTCCTCGTCGGGCCATCTTACTTGTCTCTGGCAGAGAGGGTAGCTTGGAATAAAGTACGCCGACACAATGCAAAAGGAAGCAATTTGAGTTGTGTCAGCTTCAGGCATACGATCGAGATAAGATCTTTATTTGAGCATGTGTAATGATTACTACATATTATTGTTGGACATTGCAATGTGATGGGTTTTCCATGTTTTTGATGGTTGCAAGATGATGGTGCTAGGTCATGGTTAGGCGGAGGATGACGGGACTAGGTGAGGTGCGTCAGAGGTCCAGACAGTCGAAGGTCGCCAAAAGATGATAGGAGCTAGACTCCTGGCAAGGAAAGAAGACAAGGAAATGCGATGATACTAGCTAGATGCCACGAGGATCGATGAGGGCTGTTAGATTTCTATCTAGTTTATATATTAGCGGGTATAGGTGTATGCTTTGAAAACCGTGCAAGAAAACCCATTATGTGTGGAGGGTTTTTGGTTGCACATTCATGGCTGTGTGAGTGGGTTAATACTAGACCATGGTGGAGTGTTCTAGGGTTGGGGGACTCATCCAAGGGTGGTAGGTGGCCCAAGAGTAGTATAAATAGAGGGGGAGGGGTGCCCTCCCTCATAAGATGGATGTAGAGGTTTTTGTGCTCTTTTGAGCTTTGCCTAGTTTGCTGTGAGGCTTTGTAAACCTCCCCTTCCTGCAATACAAATTATTTTTATTTATCTTGAATTTACATTATGCATTTACTTTATGTCTTAAATTGAGCATTTCAATTCCGTATTTAAATTCCCGCAATTTACTTTCTCAAAATTTGGATTTGCCTCCTCTCCTTCTAAATGCTGTTGATCTAGGATGTCTTGACGGTGCATATATGTTTTTACACCTCTCTTGCACCCTAGGATAGACTAAAGATCAAAGTTATATCAAGTTGCAAATTTGTCCTGAACTTGTTCTTCGCATAGGTGTCAGTATTCGATTTTTAGAAAAATAAAAAAAAATACTTTTTGAGTGATTCTTATTAAAGAAGGTGCTTGACTTATATATCCATCTATGATAAAATTGGGGAGTCCACTGGTTTCATTTTTTGGGCACTATGAGGTGAATACCGAGCCCAAAACTTTTTGATTGAAGTTCCTAACTATTTGTAATGCTTGATTTTTCATGGCTATTCTACAAGGATTTTGTGGTGGTTTTTGGTGGAGTGTTTCATGACTCAATTTCTCATAGCAAGAAAAATTGTAAAAAATTTTAGAGCAATAGAAATCCACCAACAACCTACTCCAAGTGAGGATAATTTCTAAAAAATATGCTTTTGCTTTTCTGAAAAGAGACTTTGGTGATTTGGCGCGATCTCTTTTACAAAAGAAGTATTTCAATTGATTCCATTTTATTTGGACACTTGACAACCAGGATTGTGATTCAAAAACTTCTCACATGATTAATGGTTCTCATCCATGCAAGCTAGAGGTAAACATAGTTGTCTATTTGTTCGGGTTTTGCAGCGTTGGTGATTTTGAGGAGCACCGGTCTGAAAAAATCTTCGGATTTTTCAGTTTTCATTGCGGGCTTGTTTGGAGTATTTTGAGTGAGGGAAAAAAATTTTGGGATCATTGACCCCCCTCTTATCGCCATCTCGATCCTTCACCCACAACCAACGCCTCCCCTCTAGTTGTTGCCACCGCCAATCTAGCTCGTCACTGCCCCCCTCAAGCACGCACCTCCTCCTTGAGCCTATCGTTGCGTCCCCCAATCTCATGCCTCCTCCCTCGAGTCTCACTAGTGTGGTTATCTAATGGTTATCTACAATGTTAGCATGTTGCTTGCTAGAGTACTACTTGATTGCAATTTAGTTTGTTTTTGTTCATGCTACATATATAGTTAAAATCAGAAGATAGGATGGGGTATTTGTAACACCCAATGAGTTTAGAGGATAAAAATACACTTTGTGTGTTGGAATGTGTCAAATAATAAAAATAAATGTTTTAGGGCAGGACAAGCCAACTTGGGCTAAGGCCCAAGTTAGCCTTTCGCCCCAGCCCATGCTGCCTCCACCTCCTCCCCATAGTTTTTCACAAAACCCTAGCTGCTACTACAGTAGTGCTACAGCGCGATGCTACAGTAACCATCATGAAAGAGGAGAAGAGGGAGGGAAAGAAAAGAGAAGGGACACGTTGATCGCCCGCGGAAAAACGAGAGGAACCCGTGGAGATTTGGCTTGGTGTCCTGCAAGGTGAGAACCTGCACTTTCTATAATATTTTATAGGCCAATTTGAGGTGGATCAATCTATTGGAGGTTGGATTAGAGGGGAAATTAATCGGGATTAGTTTTGCACAATTGCTGATTTTCGTCAGCATATAGCAGTTTCTGTTCTTCACATGTTTAGGGCATCTTGCTGGCCCTAAAAAAATGTTAGTTTTTGTTTGTTACAGATAACTTATTTTTCTTTCAATTGGCTCAAGAATCACTATTTTAGCCCATGTGGTTGGGAGTTATCGCCATCACAAGTTGGCTGTCAGGATTTGTCGATGTTCTGATAAGTAATAGATCTATTCAGTTTTTGACCCACTTAGAAGCAGAACCAGTCCTGCGAAATAAATATCAAGTTGTAGAGTTTTCCTTAAGCTTTCTAGATTGGTAAAGAATTCAATTTTTGGTTGGGTGGAACTCCAGATATGAATTTTACTCTGTGGCTGTCCTGTTTTGTTGTCAGAAAATTCCAGTCTTGTTCAGTTAAGGATTAGGTCATCTTAATTACCTCTTTTGCAAATTATTTGAATATCAATGTTGTAGATAATCGAAAGTTCTAGGTTCCCATGGATTTTCAGAATTTTTGAACTTATGGTATAGGAGCTACAGAAAAGACAAGGCGTACTGCTAGATTTACCGATCAATTTTTGTTCTCTGTTTCCAACGTCAATTTGGACCATCTTAATTACATAATTAATTTTTACGTTTTCTATGAAAGTTGTAGCCTTGTCTTTCTTGTTTCAAGTGAAATTGACGCTGTTGTCATATCATTTGTAGAAAAAAAAGATATGAATTAGTAAAGCAGCAGTGTTGTAGATTGCAGTTTTAGCAACACTTGTTTGGTCAAAATCGTGGGGTTTGGGCGTACGAGCGCTTATCTATGTAGTGTTTTATGTTATTATGAGTAGATATGTTATGAATATTTGTCCCCTAAGTAGGTGGTAATACTTTGGATCGCTCCTAGGACGGCCTTTCTTCTTCGGTTTGAGGCAAATGAACGTAGCGGCGGTTGTAGAGAAACGCGGTATGCTACTCTAGCACAAATTAAAATTTCTACCGCAAAACCAGAAAAGCTACTCGCAAGAAGGTGATCATAGATCAATTAACACTAGACGCGCAGTTGCGGAATCCTTCGCGCGTTGATGTAGTGGATCGTTCTCGGCGTGTATCATCCTCGCCGCGGATCGTCCTCGCTGTGGATCGTGTTCTCCACGCCGCAGTAGCAGTAGCGTCACCACAACAGTCCACACGTCTGGAGATGGAAAGCTGTGCATCGGTGTGCAAGCACCGTGTCGCTTGGCAGGGGCAACGAGAGGTGAGGCTAGGGTTCTGGACGAAAGATATGTGTGACGCCCACCCTTCTCTCCTTATGTAGCCACGCGACGAAACCTAAGCCATGGCCCATCAGCGTGTTAAGCCCATGAGGTCCATTAATTACGGATCCAATCTGAATTAATGCGTCCCAGCCCGTTAAGTGTGTGACACTATAGGTTCATGCGCATTTGGACATAAATTCGGAAAACCCTTTTCTAATCCAATAGTTGGTAGCGGCTTCCTTTCAGAGCATGCCAACTCCCAAATGCATATGATCAAAGTACTGATGTAATAATCCCTTTGCCAAACTATACGAAGGTCGAACTCAAGGCGAGAAGCATGTCATCATTTGATAGTTCAATCCATCTCTCGTATCCGTGATATATTAATAAGTTGTGATTGACTTCTCAATCACGGCATGTGTGACACTACGGAATGCCGAGACCTTCTAAAATGTGAATGTTGAGGTCAAAAACATTATGGAATGTGTATTTGGAGGTTGAAACCATACGGTTTGAGTTTAATTCGCGTTTTCAGGCCGTTTTCGAGAGTTCGGGCCTTTCCAGGGTGGTTTGGGCCTTAGGAGGGACCCCACATGGGCCTTTGGTGGGATTTTCCGGCCCATGGGGAGGAGGGAAGAAAACACCCTGCCCATGCACCTCCCCCTCGTGCCCTAGGGCGCCCCATCCTCCCCTCTCCCCCATCCTAGCCTCCACCTCCCTATTCCCCATCTCCTTCCCCCATGGCGCCCCCCATTGCTCCCCACTGCACCACCACCTCTCCACCACCTCTCCACCTCCCTTGCTGCCCCTAGGGGAGTTCTCCACCTCAAAACCTCGAAGATCCATCCGTTGGAGCGCTCCGCGACGAGGAAATCCGGCGGGATTGGAGCGAGGAAGGAGATTGCGCGAACCGGGAGGAGATCCTTTCAGATTTCGTGCGTCGGGCAAAGGTATGGCCATGGGAATCCTTGGGTTTGGTCTAGGTACTGTTATAAGGGTGTTTATCAAGTTTTTAGATCAATTGGTGGTACTGGATTAGATTAGATTAGATGGATTCTTGAGTTGGTCACGTTCTCTATTTCGGACAGCATGAGCAGTTGACCTAGGGTTTGGTTTTTCGCCAATTTAGAGTCCGAATTTGGTCGTATGGATGTTGAAGAAGTTGTAGATAATTTCATTATCTTTCCGTGGATATAAAGAACGTTAAATTCCGATCATCCGTTTGAAAGTTATGGCTGTTTTACCGAGCGTGTTAGAATCTGTGACGTGATTGGAACAGATCACGGTATTTTGTAGATTAAACAACTTTAGAGTCCGAATCAGTCTTTCCCTATATGTAGAAAAAGTTGGGAAATTTCCTAAGATACGCGAGGATGTACTCATTTAATTGATTCAGAGTACCAGAACCCAAGTTATGCCTTTTGGAAGGCTGCTGTCCCGACGGGACAGAACCTCTGTTTTTGGTTATTGCGAGTAGATGGCAATGTCGGGGTAGATGAGGCTTTGCGTACTGTTTTGTGGATATGATTGTGAGTGTGTGGTACCTATGTGCAGGTGGTGTGACCCCGGGAGTGCCCTCTTCATCTAGCCAATCCGTCGCCCGTGGTTGAGGCAAGTGTATTGTAATGGATAGCGATTGTAAGTTGTTTGATTGATTGAGATGGAAGTTTGAATATATGATATGTTCACATGCCATGCTTTAATTTTTGCCATTGATATGATGAATATGTTTATTATGTGATGATGCCATGTGTTAATGTACAAGTTACCCATGATGATGCCATGTGTTAATGTACAAGTTATTCATGATGTTGGCATATTTGCATACATGGCAAGATACATGGCCCGGGCGGTGAGAAAGTCATAACTAGTCCAGGAAGGTCGGTGAGAAAGTTATGACTAATCCGGGGAGCCAATGAGTAAGTCCTACATCGTGATTCCATTCACCGCGGTAAACGGAAGCGAGGAGTAGGCACCCTCCATCTTCGGGATGGAAGGGGGGAGAGGGTGCACTCCGACGGGTGTGTATTCAACCATACCGGTATGAGTTTCCAAGGAGATATGTGCATCGCATTGCATTACATTGCATTGCATTATATGAGGATGATTTATGATGATGTCAATGATATGCTTACACTATGAATATGAGATGTGTATGATGTTGTATGTAAAAAGGTGGTGATGAAGGTATTGAAATGTATTTTCTTGTTCCATTGCAATATACTTGCTGAGTGATGAACTCAAGCTTGTGTTTATATTGTTTTTCTTAGGTACCATGAAACCGGCATGCGGGAAAAAGGGTTTAGCTACACATCTACACGTAGCTCCTCACTAATTAGACAGTGTTATCATTTGGAGTCATGATAATGAAAGTATTGCCATGAAACTTGAAGAATGGCTTAATTGTGTGCTCGGTCTTCCTATTTGGTTCGTTTAGCTCATGAAGTGGTTGAATGCTTTATCCTGGACTTATATTATTGCTATGTCACATGTTATTGCTGTTTTAGATGCTTTCCATTATGATATAACTTGTGATACTTTGTTGTTGCTCCGAATCATGGAAAAACAAGGGAGATGCTGCCGAAATTTTCGGTATTAGCATTTGTTCCTTTGCTGTAATTTACTTGTAATTGTGGTATTTAGAGGTTGCTTAGTCTATGTTTGGTAGCACTCGGGCATATTAAATCCCGGGGTGTTACAGCATGGCCATGCACTTCCTTAATCATAGCGAGTGGCTTGGACATATATCTCCATTACACTAGTGCGGCAAATTCCATCTTGACTGCTCACTTCCCTCTGCATGTTTCATAGTAAACATGAAAGCTACCTTTATAACTATCTGGTTAGGAAATAGTGTTTGGTAACCCCAAGGTAAACTATTACATATGTAGGGAATGTGACAATCTCAGGCTAAGGATCATACATCTACTATGTATGAGATACACTGATGACACATGAGAATGTAATATTCTCGCAGTGTCTCATTGTGGGTCTATCTAACCCATGTTCTTCAACATGTGTTCATAATGTATTGATGATATATCCATATCCCATGATCTATGAAAAATTATCATCGATCAGTACATGTGCTGATCTATTCATCGTTGTCCACTACGATGATATCAATAAGTAAAGAGTTTCATAAGCAAGTCACATACTTGTTGATCAATATAATGATATAAATTCATTAGACCAGTAATCATATTATTATTCATAAATATAGTCATGCTAGAATCATCTATATGACTGCCTCAAGGGCATAACACTAACAATGATTGCTACAGCTTTATCTTTTTATTTGAACTACCTCCACAAAAGTTTTAGATTGATATATATTTGATTTGTCTAAATAATCTGCATATTTGCTCTACTTGAGTTATGATATAATGGGGTTCATGAAGATGTTCATGCTATTCGATTTCGGCATGTTGAAGTATATGTTGTTGGGAATGATTTTGATGTTCATTTATCCATGTTTTTGTATTTACTTTATCCTTGAATATGAAGAACATCGGCTCTTTGGATAACCGGTTATTGTCACAGGTAGCTGGCCTCAACCGTGCTAGTACACTCATAGGTACCGTATGTTGCCCGAGGAGGGGTGCGGTACATCCTATATTACCTTCCTGGGTATATGGGTCCTAAAGTGCATTTGCATTTGCATTGCATTTCATCGCATATTTTTATACAACATGATGGTTATTTGTGTATATGAAGTGTTGAGGATGCATTATTTGTTTTAATCATTAATTTTAATTTTTTCAATCGTTATCAATGGTTAATGCCTATGTGATGATAAACTTGATACTTAATAATCCGTGGTTTGAGTAGTTTGTTAAAGCAGTTTGCTTGCTAAGATTTTTTTTTAAAAAAATCTCACACCTCTTTACTACACAGGTACCGCAAGTGGTTGCTTGTTGAAGGGGAGAACTTAGCAGCACGTCTTCACAACACCATTAGAACTTAAATAATGAAGACCTTGTTTTTTTTATATTTAGTTATGCTATTTTTATTTTGTTGTAACGCGTGAAAGTTAAACTTACAGTGTGTTTTATGTTGCTTATGGTCTGTATGATTATTTCAGAGTGAGGTTAAACTTAAACTGAGTTTTGCTATGGCTATTTTGCATGTTAGTGTGTTGTATTTATATTTTTAGTTTTTTGTTGTTGTTGTTTCCAATATACTCTATTTTAGCCGTTATACTGCCGAATTTTTTGTACAATTCAATGTTGATAGAATTTTACTCTTGTAGCACCCTGTTGTGGTTGTTGTTGTTTTAATAGGATAATCTTCTAAGCATGTTTTGTAGTATGGGGTGTTACAGTATTACTTGTTTGCTAGAGTACTACTTGTTTAGAGTATTACTTGTTTTTGGTTTTGGTATAGTACTGCTTGTAACCGTGCACTTGTAGCCGTACGTCGATATGCTTTTCTTCACTGCAGCCATGCTACCAAACAGGCAAGCAACATGCTAACATTGTAGACAACCAGACTCAGAGAGAGATGAGCCCCAAGGCAGAAGTTTATTGACAAGATCTTGTTAAACATAAAAATCACAAACACCCCCATAACTCACCTACTTTCTCATTTGGCCTCATATCTATTTATCATTTATTTTGCCCCTCGCAAGTAATATTGGTACGTAAGGATGCATTTGATCGATAGAATGAGGTTGAATGGGATGGGATGGTCTTGTACCGTTTGGTTCCATTATTTTGGGTCAATGGAATATTTCTTAAATTTGTATCACTTGGTCTAGGATGGGATGGTTCCATTCAAGCAACCAAACACATGGCTGATTTTTTTCCTTGAACCATCTGATACATGTACCACTTGGTACAGGCAACCAAACTCACCATAAATAACCTCGTGCTGACACTATTTCTTGTGGTTTTCATTATCTTTGGCAGTGGTGACAATACCTTTTTCGGTGATTTTGGTACCTATAATACATCATTTAATTAATAATATTTCAATGCTAAAATTGTAAATTACAAATAGTGAAATCACTCAGATTATTGAAACAAGTATTGATATCACTTTTATAAGTAAAAAGCTACAACATAATCATTTTTCCTCTGATCTCACAAGTTAAAAAGAAAACGTTTCTGAACCGTCTATGATAGCCATTTCTATAGTAGTGATAATCGATTCACCAACAACCAAAGCTGTAGCTATAAATAATTCAACAATTTGTAGTCAATAATCGACATGAAGATCATGGTCTACAACAAGCCTAGGCGCTACCAAATGCAACAACATCACATTGATCCACTACACAAGAAGATATGAGGATTGACCAACTCATCAATGTGGTCAGAGAGAGTCAACTTGGAGCCTATAGGACGAACTCTAATTTACTATAAGTTGTATCCTGATTATAGAGACACTATCTCGTTCTCACCTTGTTTCATGATTTTTTTTTTTTACTAAGTTTATGGGGAATAACTCAAAATTAACTCTTTAGCATACCGGCTAATTTGTGGCAAATGTGGACAAGTCGGCAATAATGATGGATCACGACTTCGGTTGTTTCCTTTATCTGGTTTACCACAATGTAGAAGCAAGTTCAAAGACAACAAATGTAACACCCCGGCATCTAGTATGCCCTGGATGTCACCAAACATGGTAGAAGCAGCATCTAAATACCACAAATAAAGATAAATTATAGCAAAAGCGCAAATGCTAAAACCAAAAATTTCGGCAGCATCTCCTTTGTTTCTCCATGGTTCAAAGCAACAACAGAAATATCACAAGACATATCATAATAGAAGACATCTAAACCAGCAATAACAGGTGATATAGCAATATCTTAATTCTAAAATAATGAATCCAACCACTCCATAAGTTATAACGAAGTAAATGATGTAATCAAGAACACAATCAGCCATACTCCAAGTTTCATCGCACTAGTCTTATTATCACAACTCCAAACGGTAACATTGTCTAAATGTGTGGAGCTACGTGAAGAAGTGTAGCTAAGCCCCTTTCCCTCATGCTGGTTTCATGGTACCTAAAAGCATCATAAAACACAAGCGTGAGTTCATCACTCAGCAAGCATATTGCAATGGAACAAGGAAAAACAGTGTCAATATCATTATCACTACGCCTCATATTCAACATATTAGCATGTCATATCCACATTGAATTCATCTCATTAACATCATATTCAACATCATACTCATCTCATAATTATATCGTATGCATCTCATTATCATCATCATACATGCAATGCAATGCACATGTCTCCTCGAAGCAAATACCGGTATTGCCGAGTGCACACCCGTCGGTGTGCACCCTCTTTCCCCTTCCATCCCGTAGATGGAGGTTGCCTACTCTTACTGACCCGCTCCCGTACAACCACATCTAAGGGACTATGAGGTAGGACTTTTGTGTTCACTACGTGTGAACACAGAGGCCCGCATCAGAATGGAACGCCTCTTCCTTTTTTGAATGCAATGATGCAAATTCCATGATAATGTAGCACATTCAATCAATAATAGCATTTGCATAATCTCATTCATAGCATTAATCCATTCATCAAACAACTACTCATATGGTAAAGCAAAATCTCACTCCTACCATGCTAGTATAACCTGTCAATCACAATATCATAAAACAACCAATCACAATCCATCACAACACACTTGCCTTCACCCTCGTGAGACGGAGTGGTGAGATGAAGACGGTACTCCCGGGGTCACACCACCTGCAGAAAGGTTCAATACACTCAACCACATGCACACAAGACCACACAAGAACACTTAGTTATATCAACTTCGCGATCTACTGCCAATACCCAAAAACAGAGAATCTATCCAACAGGATAGCAACCTTCAGAAGACCATAACTAGGGCTTAACGACTCCAAATCAGACAAACAAGTATATTTTATCAAAGCTTAGGAAATTTCCTACCTTTTATAAGTATTCGTGAAGACTGAATCAGACTATAAAATTGTCTAATCTACAGATCAACACGATCTGTCCCAATCACGTCACAGATTTGACAATGTTCGGTAAAATGGCCATAACTTTTAAACGGCTGATCATAATTTCGCGTTCTTGGTACCCACTGAAAGTTAATTAAATTATCTACAACTTTCGCTAAAGGTGGCAAGACAGAAAACGTATCTAACCTGCTGAAAAAAGCCGCGCAAGCATGCGGCCAGAACGGGGCCGAACTCCAGTTTTTGCCTCGAGATTAGAATCTACCCTTGCCTCTTCTTCCCAAAGAATATGCCATGAACAAGGGTTCCTAAGCCCTCACAAAACCACCCAAAAATATGATCTAAAAACACCATACCATACCTCACCCCCGCGGAGACGAAACGAATTGCGTCATTCCTTGCGGTAGAATCGATCCCGGACAGCGGAGGAACCAATATATTGGAGGTGATTTGGCTTTGCTAGGTTGGGAGAGGGGAGGATGGTGGCTAGGGGAGGGAGGATGGGTGGAGGCTCAAGGGCAAGAGAGGGGGCAGCTAGGGGAGGCGCAAGGGTGGAGGGGGGGCGGCTAGGGTTTGGTGGGACAAGGGGGGCACACATAGGGGAAGGGCTGGCGCATGGGGGCCTTTTGGCAGGAAAAATTCCCCCCTTGGACTCCAAACACTCCCCCACCAAAGGCCCACTACATCCCCCTAAGGCCCAACTAGCTCCTGCTAGGCCCAAACCCCCCGGAAGGCCCAAACTCACGGGAAAGGCCCAAAAACATGATACAACAAATCGTATCTTAATGGCGAAATTGAAAATGACTCATACCGTCATTCCTTAGTGTCACAACAAATGCGATGAGATTGATGCATTTTTGTTCGCCGATTCTAAAGAGGAATCAATAGTTGGAGGGAAACTGGATATTACTGTTGTTGAATGGACGAGATAATGCAAAGCTAAGCTATTCGTCTGTCCATTATTAAAGCCATCTACAAAGAAGAATGGGGCAGAAGTGGTTAAGTTCTCCTTTAATGTTACCATGTGCGACCACATGTTTGATTTACTCTTGCAAGAGATACAAATCAGCCTTTCAAAGGGACGCTCTATTTTGCTAATCGAAGAAGAAAATAAGAGATCATATTGTAAGTCGCATTCTTGTTGCTAGCATAATACCAATCCCTACAACGTCTTCAAGCATCAAATTCAATCAGCTATTGAAGAAGGTCATTGAAAATTGGCCGAGGAGCATACCATTATAGTGGACTCTCAGCCTTTCCTTGTTAACATGGTCAATCTAGATGGAAAAAGAATATTGGTCAAAGCCAAGGGTGCTAAATACAACAAAAGTAAGAATAAGGCTAGCATCGAGGAGTTGAATGGGGAAAAGAACGCAAGGAAGGTCACTGAGGAGACAAAATCCGATGGCACCAAAAGTCCGGAGGTTACTGTGGAATCATCCTCAAGGTATGATGACTCTTCTATCAATAAAGCAGGAGTAATTGAGAAGCTCAAGAAGAACAAGGCCAACGATCATATGAAGGACAAGAATTGGCACCCTCATGATTGGCCAAAGAACGGACATAGGTCAATGATTTGTTGGCTAAGTATTACTACCAAAGCCACCAAATTCAGAACAATGGGAAAGCTGATTACTAAGAGAGTAATCAGGCGAACCATCAGCATGTTTTTCAATCTAGAAAAGACAAGCAATATCGGTCAACTCATCAAGATTATTAATATGCGCCTCTCTAACACCCCAATTTTTGCTTTTCATGAATTTAAATGAAATTTTACACTTTGGTGAATTTTTGGAATTTTCTGGAATTTATTTGGATTTAATTTGAATTTATTCCCTTTTGAAATAATTAAAGAATTAAAAGTTATAAATAAAATTTTGTTGGAAATATTTTATTTGAGTCCAAAATGTCTCAAAGTATTTTCCATAATTTTTCTGGAATCTTTCTCATTATTTTGCTATTTTTCTTGAATTATTTGAATTTTTAGAAATTATTTTGAATATTAAATCGTTGGAAAATGCCGAGTTGGTTTCACTGTTCATCCGACCGAGCCGGACTCGAGTCTGACTCGAGCCCGACCCGGACCGCGTTCAAGCCAGACCGAGCCGGACCCAAGCCCTAGCCCCGCGACCATTGGATCTCGATCCAACAGCCAGCGTTGCGCCACGTCGCCTAATCCGAATCCCAGTCGGATTGCACCGCCGCCGCCAAGTGGGCCTCGGTTTCTGCGGATTTCACGGAATCCGAAACCCCTATTTAAAGCGCCATCGCCACCAGCGTGTTTCCCGTTCCCGTACGCACCCGTTGCCCTAAGCCGTCGAGCTTGAGCCACCGCCGCCAGCCCGCAAAAGCTCGCCGAAGTTGGAGGTTAGGTCTGCCGCAGTTTCCGCCATTTTTCGTCGTCGTCCGCCGTTCTCCGCCGTGGTGGTGCCCAGATACGGAGTCCTCGCGTCGAGCCGCACCTGTTGTGACCATGCCATTGGTCGTCGTCCTTAGTGCCGACAACCGAGCTCCGCCGCACACCATCGTCGAACCGCGAAGCTTCTCCGCCGTTGGATCTTCATCGCACGGCCAGGGTTCGTCCATGTCACCTGCGGGTAAGCCTCATGTGTTATTCTTTAGATCTATTTTCAGCCGTTGGATCTAGATCCAGCGCCCTAGATTATGCCACGTAGCCATAGCCGCACCGTGCTTACTTTGATATCAGCCATTAGATCTAGATCGTACGGTTAGCGTTAACCACGTTGTAGCGTTAGATGCAATATTGGCCGTTCAATCGAGATCGAACAGCGTAGATTGAGCCACGTGTCATCACCCGAGTCATGCCACGCCACCCCTCGGTGAGGCGAAACCCGATCGAATCTGGACCGTCCAATCCAAATCGAACGGCCCAGATTAACCACGTTGCCCGCAGCGTTTGAGATCCAGATCATGCCACGTGTACAGAAGTCGGACCGACGTGGTCCACGCGGAGGCGCCCAGTCGTCACTGACATCACGCGTGACGTCAGCGAGGGGCCCGCGTGTCAGCGGTTGGCCCAACTGCACCGTGACGTCATCTGTGACGTCACGGTAGGGCCCGCGTGTCAGCCGTCCTTCGAACGGGCCATGCTGACGTCAGCGATGACATCAACAGTGGGTACCACGTGTCAGTGACATGTGAACCCGTGGACCGGGTCCACGGTGGACCGTAATCGTGCCGTGGACCGAGTCCATGGGCCGGCTGACGCAATGATGACGTCATAATTCGATTTTTCAATAGAAAAATAATTCGGTGGAAATTCAAATCCCGTGTTGACGTCATGCTGACGCAATAAATGGATTTTTCAATAGAAAAATAAATGAATTAATTCGGTTTATTGATTTATTTGAATTTTCAAACTTGAAACGCTTATAACTTTTGCGTTTTAACCCCGATTTGAACGATTCCAATTTCTAAATTTTTATAAAATTGAGATCTACTTAAATATGAATTTTAATTAATTTTTGAATATGAAATTTTCTCTGTTTATATTTAATTAATATATTCTTTAAACTTTAAACAGTTATAACTTTTGCATTTTAACTCCGATTTGGGCGATTCTAATTTCTAAAAATTTGTAAAATTATGCTCTTTCTGTTTACGGACTTTACTTGAATTTTTTAGCAAGGTGCATGTATTGTTTTATTTATTTATTGCTATTTGCACGTGTCACGAGTAGACGTTGAAGTACCCAACGGCTTCGAAGGTGAAGTACCTAACTCGACCATAAGGTTGAGCAACCAATTGGGTTATCTTAATTAAAGAACTTTATTACTATCGATGTGTATGATTGTGATATTTACCGTTGTTGAGACTGTGTGCACTAGCATGATCCTGGACTAGTGCTGAATACACAGAGGGTTCGGATTTGCAAATTCGGGTCCCGACAGCCTCCAAGTAGATGATTCGACTAGTATTACGAACATGCCCATATATAGTAGAGATCTATAAGGAACTGTCCTTTGACTTCATGTCCTCCTTGGAAGTGGCTTCCACCTTGCATTATGACCGATTGTTTCATGAATAACAAATCTAGTGTCAATAGACGATATGTTCATGAGAGTCTTGTTTTTCCAACAGATCAAAATGATAATTCTTGTTCTAGTATTGATCCATCTACCATGGGAAGAAGAATGGTTCTTCTAATAATTATACTAATCTTCAATCTTACTAGGCCTCTAAACATGATGACGGGAAAAGGCCGATTGATCATCTGGTGTGAAGCAAACAAGAATGGAAACCAAAATGGATACCATTTGGACTCAATGGGTCACAGAGTTGCTGGCTATAGAGGCTCAGAAAATAGGAAGAGTATAAGCTGAGTTTAAAAAGTTATGGGACAAAGCTTCGAATGAAGAGAAGTCTTAGAAGGAACCTAAGGAGCACTAGAGTCCAAAGTCCATCGTTCATGTAACCCTAATAGACAAAGAAGAAATATTTGACAAAAATGATGATGCTATTTTGCCAAATGATTGTGTGGTGAAATACTTGGGCTCGGGGGGTAGAACGATAACAATATGGTTTTGATTCTACTAGTAGATTGCAAGCATCCAAAGGAATGTATAGATTTGGCTATGGCAAAGTTATGTCATGTGCCTAAAGTTGTTATTTCCTGAAAGTCTAGTAAAAATTGTTGGCACCTTAGGCCATTATACTTACAGGGATTGATCAGTGACAAGTCAATATCCATAATGTTGGTCAATGCGGGAGCTACTTTCAATCCAATGCCTCTCAGGATTTTCAGGAAGCTAGGCAAAATAGATGATGAGTTAACCAAGACCAACATGATGCTCAAAACGTTTACTAGAGATTCTGTTGAAGTGAAAGACAATGTGGATCTCTACCCATGTTGGTGATGAGTATTTGACTATACTTGAGCTAATGAAGCTCATGTTTTAGATTGATTTGAACTCATTTTGAATTTGGAAGCAATTTGATTAATATTAGGTTTGAGTGTCACTATCAGCCCTCAGGCGATAGTAGTGCTGGCCGTCGGCACTACCAACCTTGGAACGGCGGTAGCACCGGCCACTAACGTTTGGTGCATCAGTTGTACCAAAGTGTGGCACTACTAGTCCATGTAAGTGGTAGTGCTGGCAAATGGTACTACTGACATATTCATGTGGTGGTTATATTACATAGAGTCTTCACCTAGTTTGTAGTGCGAGCAATACTACCAGCATGTGAGGAGCGGTAGTGCCAACCAGCGGCACTACTGGCCCCTAGTTGGTGGTATTGACAACTTTGTCTGCAAACAAGATTTAGTTTTTGAGTTTTGGTGATTGTGATTGCCTACATGTTTAACAATACTATGTGATGTGTTTCCCTTCTCTACAATGGTTGCAGGTTGTTGAGGCTAGCTTATGGCTAGGCGAAGGTGATCAGGAGTAGGATTGGAGAAGCTCAGGTCCAGACGGTCAAGGCGGCGCCAAAGATGATCAAGGACAGGAGGTGGCTGCAAGCAAGAAGACAAGTGGATGAATGTCGAAGCCAATTAGGATTTGCTCAAGTGAACGAAGATCATCGGATCAAGGTTTTGCGGAATGAATAGCGATCAAGTTAGTGTGCTTTTAGAAGCATGCAAAAATCATTCATGAGTGAGTGAATCAATCCCAGTCCTTCGGGAGATTCCTTATGGATGAAGGAACTCATCTAATGGTGGAGATTACATCGGCTAGGCTATAAATAGAGGGATAGAGGGATAACTATCCCTAAGTCTTTGAGAAGGATTTTTGGTTCCTAATGCTCCTTTGAGCTTTACCCACCTAGTTGTGAGGCTTCGTAAACCTTTCCTCTCAAAGAAGTGAAATTTTATTTTCATTCTATATTTTGCAATTTATATTATGTATTAAATTCTTACACTTTACTTTCTCACAATTTGGATTTGCCTCCCCTCCTTCTACTTGCTAGTACTTCTTATTGCTAAGGATGATTGAATGACGGATGAATCTTCTTCATATCACATCTCAATCATCTAGGCAAACTATGTCTCAATATTTGCAGGAAACCAATCTTTTTGCTTGAGAAGAAGGAATTTTTGTAGATCATGTTCTAGGCCATTATCATTTGTGTCATTGACTGTGGTTATAAGTGAGAGTGTAGATCATCTTGATCATCAAAACCTACAAGCAATCTTGAAACAAAGATTTTTGTTTTGGCTCGTACTTGGTGCACTCTTTCTCAATTAGGAAAAGGTCAGAACTTTAACATCTATAAGGAGGTGCATAGCAAGTTTCATGAGGTTTGGATTGGTAGTTCAAAAGATCAATCAATTCTTGGTTTTGGCGGGTTTTGGTACCACCATCACTAAACTTGAAAAAGGTTCAAACTTTGATGTCAATCCTTGCTATTGAAGAATGGAATAGGTTCTTGACATCCATAGGAAGGTTGTAACATTCAAAAATTTGGGTTTTCAAAAAATTTTGGTTTAGTTTAGCCTTCCAAAAATTTCCGTTGATTTTCTCACATTTATAAAGTGTGATTTGGAATTTTCTATATGTAAAACAATTTCATTTGACTATTTTATATTTTAAATATAAGAAATTTAATTTTATTTGGGTTCCCTGTGCCCCAAGGAATTTTTCTGTAATTTCTGAGATTTTTCGGAGCTCGTTTGCTATTTATTGGATTTATTTAAAATTAATTTGTATTAAGCCCTTTTATGGAAATTAATTATTTATTTGAAAATTTTATATAAAGTTTTGTGTTACAAATATTTTATTTGAGTTCAAAATGTCTCAAAATATTTTTTAGAATTTTTTTAAAATTTTTCTAGTATTTTTATTGCCCCAAATGAATTAATTCAATTGTTGGAATTATTTATATTGGAAAAAGCTAGAAAATCTGGTTTGACAGTGGGCCTAATCTCTTTCTCTTTCCCCTTCGCCCCGGCCCAACCACCCCGTCCCCGGCCCGCTTGCTCCCACGCCAGCTGGCCTCGGCCCGGTCAGCCGCTCCCCCGGCCCAGCCGCTCGCCCCCAAGCGCACGCTCGCACCGTGCCATGCGCCCCTTCGCTTGGGCCACGTCGCCCCCGTTCGTCCTCAGCCGCTGGATCAGATCGGACGGTTCACAGCGTGCCACGTCACCCGGATTCCGAGACGCACGCCAAGTGCTCGATTAAATGCCTGTTGGACCCGTTTTTGCTCCAAACGCATCGAGACTTGATTTTTCATGACCTAACCCCGTCCCCTAACCTTGGTATACCTCTCATGGATCTCCCCCACGACCACAACCACAAATTAATCTCCCGAAACCTATGAGCCGCCCCGAGAAGCTCCAGACGTCGCCCGACAACGGCCGAACTTTGGAGCGCAACTGCCGTTAGCTCGTCCCCTCTTTTCGAGATCCGTCTTTGCCATGGTGAGCCATGATGTCCCATCTATCTACCCTCCAAATTTTATCCAATTTGGCCTACGGAATAAAAAGTTATGGCCGTTTCAATCTCGAATCTTGCCGAGGCCGTATCTCCCTCAATTTTTGGAGTTTGACAGTGAAATGTTTTGTGTAGACTCCTGGTGATGTCCTCTACGTGATGCACATACTTCCCCATGGTTTTACCTTCTGTATTTTGTGCAGAAAATTCTTTTCTCCAATCACAGTGCGTTCCAAACAGCGACAATCATCCTCGCGCGTTCCCCGCTGATCCACAAGGTAAAACTCTGAGCCACCTGGGTCACGGTATTCCCCTAGGTCACATCTAGATCTCGGTAATATTTCGTTAAGTTCCGATCATTATTGTAGAAGTTATGATTGTCTGAAGTTTGGGTCCGAAACCCGTTAATCGACAGTATGTGATCAATCCGGAGGGGCGCCGCAGAAGCCGCCTATACCGTTGAGTTCGCCTCGCTGCGTTCTACGTGGTAGACATACCCCCTTTGCCATCCCATCCTCCGGAATTTTTTTATATATTTAGGCCGCCGTTTAGCCGTCGCCGCGCGCCGCCTTTGGACGTCGGCTATTTTAGCTCGCTCCGGCCGTGTTGTCGTGTCCGGTGGATCATCATGTACTGTTTTGGCCGTTAATCAACATTTTTGATCTATCTTTATAGATCTTTATGCCCAAGATATAACATGCTTCTCCCAAGTCCTTCATTGAGAAACTCCTTTTCAACGAAGTCTTAATATCTTCAAGCATAGGAATATCATTCCCGATCAATAATATGTCATCCACATACAAGATCGGAAACACAAGTGCGCTCCCATTAGCCTTCTTGTAAACACAAGGCTCTTCTTCGTTTTTGATAAAGCCAAATCCTTTGACCACTTCATCAAAACGAATGTTCCAACTCCAAGATGCTTGCTTTAACCCATAAAAGGATCTCTAAAGCTTGCATATCTTTTTAGCATTTTTAGTATGAACAAAACCCTTAGGTTGTATCATGTATACATCCTTAGATAGATTCCCATTAAGGAAAGCTGTCTTGACGTCCATCTGCCATATTTCATAATCGAAATATGCAGCAATTGCTAAAATGATCCGGACAGACTTGAGCATGGCTACTGGTGAAAAAGTTTCATCATAGTCAATTCCTTGAACTTGTTTGAAACCCTTTGCCACCAACCGTGCCTTATAGATCTGAACATTTCCATCTACGTCTGTCTTCTTCTTGAAAATCCATTTGCATTCTATGGTTTTTACACCATCAGGAGGATTGACCAAGTTCCAAACTTGATTGTCATGCATGGATTGAATTTCGGATCTCATGGCTCTAAGCCATTTTTCGGAGTTTGGGTCCATCATCGCTTCTTTGTAAGTCGTGGGCTCATCTTTTTCCAATAATAATATGTCCTGTCCATATCTTATGGGTTCATGATGCGGCCTCCCCGACCTACGTAGGGCTGGTGTCTCTTCCACAGATTGTACAACACTTTGTACATCTTGTGAAGGTTCAGTGGTAGCTTGAACATATTCATGCGATTCTCAAATTTCATCGAGATGCACATCACTCCCACTGATTTCTTTGGAAAGAAACTCTTTCTCCAAAAAGACACCATTGCGAGCAACAAAAACTTTGTTCTCGTTTCTTTTATAAAAGTAATATCCTTTTGTTTCTTTAGGATACCCCACAAAGAAGCATTTTTCTGATTTAGGTGCGAGTTTATCTGATTGCAAACGTTTTACATAAGACTCGCATCCCCATATCTTGAGAAATGACAATATGGGACTTCTTCCAGTCCATATCTCATATGGTGTCTTCTCAATGGATTTTGATGGGTCCCTATTTAATGTGAACGCAGCTGTCTCTAGAGCGAACCCCCAGAAGGATAATGTCAGATCTGTTTGGCTCATCATTGACCGAACTATATCCAATAAAGTTCGATTACGTCGTTCGGATACGCCATTGCATTGAGGTGTTCCTGGCGGAGTAAGTTGTGGAATGATTCCACATTGCTTTAGATGATCACCAAACTCTTGGCTCAAGTATTCGCCACCACGATCTGATCGTAAGTATTTTATTGATTTGCCAAGTTGATTTTGTACTTCATTCTGAAACTCTTTGAACCTTTCAAAGGTTTCAGACTTATGCCTCATTAAATAGATATATCCATATCTACTAAAGTCATTAGTAAAAGTTACAAAGTACTGAAAACCACCTCTAGCAATCGAGCTCATTGGTCAACATACATCTGTATGTACTAGGGCCAACAATTCACTCGCCCTCTCACTAAAACCTGTGAAAAGGGTTTTTGTCATCTTGACAAGTAAACAAGACTCACATGTTTCAAATGATTTAAAATCAAATGAGGTGAGAAGTCCATCACCATGGAGCTTCTTCATGCGCTTCTCATTTATGTGACCCAAGCGACAATGCCATAAAAAGGTAGGGTTCAAATCATTTGGTCGAGGCCTTTTGACATTAATGTTATACACATGTTTTTCTTTGAGTTCATGGACGTATAACCCATCCACCATGGGACAATGACCATAATACATATCATTCAAAAATATTGAACAAACAAAGTTCTTTATTCTGAATTCATAACCTTCATGTTCCAAACAGGAAGATGAAATAATGTTTCTACTCATAGATGGAAGAAAATAACAATTATTTGTAACACCCCGGAATCTAGTATGCCCGAATGATACCAAACATAGACTAAACATCAACTAAATACCATACATGAAGACAAATTTCAGTAAAGGCACAAATGCTAAACACCAAAATTTCGGCAGCATCTCCTTTGTTTTATCATGAGTTGAACAATAGCAATATCATAGAAAAATATTTCATAACATAAGACATCTAAAGCAGCAATATATAATACATAAAACATCATCATAAACAATTAAACCAACACCAACCACACAAACTTCTATAGCTAAGCAAAGAGGATCAACAGCACATTAAAATTAATCCATACACCTAGTTCAGGGCACTATTGTTATGATCATGACTCAAGGTTGGTAAATGTGACTGGAACTACGTGAAGATGTGTAGCTAATGGCCTTTCCCACATGCCGGTGTCACGGTACCTAAAAAAAACAACATAAACACAAGCGTGAGTTCATCACTCAGCAAGTATATTGCAATGGTACAAACAAGAACAATTACATGGCTACAACAACTCACATCATGTATATCATCTCATTCATGTTCACAAATCATTATCATCATCATTATGTATGCAATGCGATGCGATGCTCATATCTCCTTGGAAACTCATACCGGTATGGTTGAGTACACACCCATCGGTGTGCACCCTCTCCCCCCTTCCATCCCGAAGATGGAGGGTGCCTACTCCTCGCTTCCCCACACCGCGGTGGATGGAATCACGATGTAGGACTTACTCACTGGCTCTCCGGAATAGTCATAACTTTCTCACCGACCTTCCCCGGACTAGTTATGACTTTCTCACCGCCCGGGCCATGTCTCTTGCCATGTATGCAAATATGCCAACATCATGAATAACTTGTACATTAACACATGACATCATCATGGATAACTTGTACATTAACACATGGCATCATCACATAATAAACATATTCATCATATCAATGGCAAACATTAAAGCATGGCATGTGAACATATCATATATTCAAATTTCAATCTCAATCAATCAAACAAACTACAACCCGCTACCCATTCCAATAGACTTGCCTCCACCACGGGCGACGGATTGGGACCACACACACACAATCAAGTCCACAAAACAGTACGCAAACCTTCTTCTACCCCGAGATCAACAACTACTCGCAAAACCCAAAAACAGAGGTTCTGTCCCGTCGGGACAGCAGCCTTCCAAAAGGAATAACTCAGGTTCTAAGACTCCGAATCAATTAAACGAGTACATCCTCGCGTAGCTTAGGAAATTTCCTAACTTTTTCTAAGTATAAGGAAAATCTGGTTCAGAATATAAAGTTGTTTAATCTACAAAATACCGTGATCAGTTCCAATCACGTCACAGATTTTAACAAGCTCGGTAAAACAGCCATAACTTTCAAACGGCTGATCGGAATTACACGTTCTTTATACCCACTAAAAGGTATTGAAATTATCTACAACCTCTTAAACAGGCGGCTGACCAAATTCTGAATCTAAATTGGCGAAAACCAAAGCCCTATGTCGACTGCTCATGCTGCCCGAAACAAAGAACGTGGCAACTTCTAAATCTAATCTAATCTACTCAATTCCAGCACCACCAATTGATCTAAAAACATGATAATCACCCTTATAACAGATCCTAGCCCAACCCCAAGGATCACCATGGTCATACCTTCGCCCGACGACCGAAAACCCAACGAATCTCCTCCCGGTTCGCGCGATCTCCTTCCTCGCTTCAATTCCGCCGGATCTCCTCGTCGCGGAGCGCTCCAACGGATGGATATTCAAGGTGTTGAGGTGGATATATCCCCTAGGGGCAGCAAGGGAGGTGGAGAGGTGGTGGAGGGGTGGTGGTGCAATGGGGAGGAGGTAGGAGGGGGCACATGGCAATGGGGGGGGGCGGCGGCTAGGGTAGGCGCCACAAGGGGATGGAGGGGCGTGTGGGGGGAGGCTAGGGCAGGGAGGGGGCACCCAAAACCCCCTTAGCCTGGTCCCTCCTCCCTCATGGGCCCCTACCCCTTCCACAAAAGCCCACGACTCATCCCCCTTAGGCCCAAACTTCCCCACAAGGGCCCAAACTACCGAAATAGGCCCGAAAACGCGATTAAACCTCATACCGTATAGTTTTAAACTCTGATTTCATACTTTTATATTGTTTTTGACCTCAACATTCACCTTATAAGGTTACGACACTCCGTGGTGTCACATTCTTCCCCCCTTCAATAGGATTCGACCCCGAATCCGAGACACGCCACTTCGCTATCAACCAAATCGAAGGTAGCTATGGTTCACGCCTCAGAAACCTACGATTTGCACCAGCCAGCACTCAGAACAAGGAGCTAAGGCTCGAAGATTGACGGCTCTAAAGACAACTTTGCATTCAAAATGTGATGCCCTAGAACTTGAGAGCGATCCTAGGGTTTTCTTTCTTGGTTGTTCCGGAAAGAAGGAGGGTTTTGTCGGGGAATGAAATAATTGAAGAATATGCTGCAATTTAATATTAAAAAATTGGAGTTTGGGGCTAGATTTAGCTGGGCTGAGGCAACCTGGGCCTGGGCCGGGAATTCCCTTCCCACCTTCTCCTCCCCATGCCTTGGTGGGCCGGCCCACCTCCCCATTAGGTGGCGCCATCCCTCCCCAAACCCTAAGGCGCCTCCCCTTCCTCCCCTTAGCAGCAGCACCCCGTCCTCTTCCTCCCCTGTGTGGTGGCTCATGATCCACCACGAAATGCGAAGGAGAGAGCGAGAAGGGATCCGTGGAGGCGTGGAGGACGAGCAGATTTCAGATTCAGGGTTCTTCGCGTGCTTTCCGTGGATTCTCGAGGAAGGACTCTAGGTAAATTTCAAGAATTTTTCCCCCTGTTTCTACCTAGGTTTGGGAGTGTTTTAGATCTGGTGGTGATCGGGTTGGACGGGATTTGAAGGGGTATAAGTGTAGTCGTTCACGTGGTGCTGTTTCTGTGGTGGCAGATTGTGCAGCGCGGCTTGTTTCGCGTTTTACATGACCTAGACGATTTTTCCTGCAGAACCCTATAACTAGAAAGTTGTAGATAATGTCGCGACCTAGCTTCTGTAATTTTGTCAGAATTTTTGGGGCGTCGGTCTGAGAGTTATCGCTATTGGAAGATGACGAACAGAGTTGTTTAGGCATATTTAACAGCGGAATTGAAATTTTTGACCTTCATGAAAGCTGTAGATCTCGTCAATTTCTAGCTACTGTAATTTTTTTGTATTTTTATGAACAGTAGAAAAAAAGTTACGAAATTGGGAAGAGAGGGTGCTGCTATTCGATCCGGACAGATCGGGGTTTTTTGACGTTTAAATGGGAACGGGGAGTAGGCAGCATGTGTTCGAATTGTGTGATCAATTGTGATGTCGCTATCTACTGAAATATTGTTTGTTCAGGTGGTGCCACTGCTGGACGCAACTAGATTCGTCATCTACGTCGGTAAAGGCAAGTGGAAGTAGTTGTATTGTTAAGCTATACATCGTTGTTTGCTTCGCCTTCATTATAAACTCCAATTACAGCAATCATACATGGTTTAATCACTTGCTTTGAGGATTGCAATATCTTGACTGGCATTGTGATGTTGTGGTTTGGCTATGAATCATGAGTAAGGTGAAGAATGATGTTGTTTACCTGATGAATTGTCTAAACATTTCATCTCAATGATATTTGCTTTCTATCCATGCTATATGATGATATGCAAACATGTGGACTCAGTGGGGGGGGTGGGTTATGAATGAATTCATGCATGAAGCATTAACTGCATAATCATGCATTGGAAGTTTGTCGACGCCAGCGTGCGCGACCGTACTGGTACAAGATGATGAGACCATGCTCATCATGGACAGAACTAACACTGCATACATATGGTCATCACCTTGGCCAGGACCATTAAGTTGGCGACACTTCACAGCATCCTCTACTTCGTATACAACTACTACGATGGCTCCATCTGCATGGCTTTATCGACCCCCGCCTTGGCCATCCTTCTACATCTTCGTCGGTTCAAGGACCATTGACTCGAGCTGGAGCCCGTCAAATGAATTATCAGATCTAAAGACAAACTTGGGAGAAGATGATGAACTTGAGTCGAGGACGACTCAAATGCAAGAAGGGGAGGATGATGAGGACATCACTACCATGCATACGGCCATGCCTACAAATCCAATTGAAGCCAACAATGTAATACAAGGGCCAATCACTCGAGCTCGCGCACGACAATTCAATTACCAGGTGAATGCGTTCCTCGGGTTGCATACAAATAATTTAATGAATGGAATGCTATTTAATCCTTGTGATGATTTTATTGTCCTTAGGAACCAAGGAGAAGGACTCTCAAACGTCAAGCATGAAGCCAATTCTTCCGGTGCACAAGTTCAACTCGGATTCGGCCTCCGGGACAGCACCAACTTCAAACGACCATAACTTTTGATCCACAAGGGTGTTTGAGGTCTATGAGTACTGGTTTGAAAGGTTTCGACGTCCTCTTTCCAACGGATCCGACCCCATCCCCAAATTCCGTCCGAGTCAACGGGAATCTGCAAAACAATTGGCGTCACTTTTCCTTATCGAGAAGACGTGGGCTTTGGGCCTTGTAATAGAGTTGTAGTTGGTATCCTACTGTTTTGGACGTGTTTCCCACGCCCCTACCTCTTATAAATAGCCAGACATCGGCTCCTTAGGGTTTTGGGTTTTATTTGATTAGTTTAGCCAAGTGCAAACTTGATCCTGCGAGTTGTGCTAGATAGCCACCTTGTCAAGATCGTCAATAAGACTCCACTTTGTTTCGCTTCCAGTTTTATCCGCAATTTCAGATTGCTTATCCTATTGTTCTTGCTTGTTCTTCGGTTGCTTGCAGGAATTGAACTTCGTGTTCAGGTTGATCGTGCCCACGGCAAGATCAATAACCCGCTGGAGTTGGTTTAGCGATTGCTAAGGCGCATCGTCGTAAATGCGGTGTAGTCGGATTGTCAAAGTCGACTCTAACAAATCGATCGTGTGTTTCTCATCGAAAGATCGGGACACCCATAGTGCCATCACGGCGCCATCAAGTGGTATCGAGCAAACCAGGTTGCTCGGTGAGAATTCTTTACCTAGATTAGTAGATTGATATCTTTCCTATAGTCGAGAGAAGCGCCATCGATTGGATCTCCCCATACCAAAACAATTTGAGCCTAGCATTTTCCTTTCCAGTGAACTGCGTTATTGAATTTTTGGTTGCATCGTCGTGTCGAGTGTATGAATTCTAGTCTAGTTCCAGTTCAGAAGAAAATTTTGTCTCCCACAGCGGTTTCGAGTTGTGTTCGGTTTCGAGTTGTGTTCCGTTTCGAGTTGTGTTCGGTTTCGAGTTGTGTTCCGTTTCGAGTTGTGTTCCGTGTCGGTCCCGAACTGTTGAAAAAAAAAAAAAAAAAAAAGGAGTTCGGACCGAAGCTTTCTTCTCATCCGACTGGTCGCCCACTTGGTCGTCCGACCGGTTGCCCTCCTGTTAGCCGACTGGTCGCCTCCGACCAGTCGCCGCCGATCGTCGCCCCGATCGTCGCCCACTGATAGCCCATCGTCGCCTGATCGTCGCCGTCTGATCGTCGCCTGATCGTCACCGCTGATCGTCGCCCACTGATAGCCAGCTGGTCGCCCGATGCGTCGCCGATTGGTCGCCCACTGATAGCCCATCGTCGCTCGTTGGTCGCCCTCGATAGCCGATCGTCGCCCTCACGATAGCCAGTGGTCATCCACCGTCCATTGGTCACACGATCGTCTTCCGCTGCATAGCACTTGAAAGAAAAAGGAGTCGGATCGTTCAAAAAAAAAAAAAAAAAAAAAAAAAAAAAAAAAAAAAAAGTGCAGCAGATCCGAAAATTTTTATGTGCTAAACCTGTTTTCACAAGATTCCCGATCTTTTGAGATAGTTCCCTTCTTTCGCGAATTTTTATTTGTTTTTCATCTGTGGAACTGCATCTTGTCGCCGACCACGCTTTTGAGTCACGATCCTTGCTAGCCTCGAGTCGGCAACTAGTGACTAGGCGTTGAACAATTCTTCAATTTTGCATTCAATGATTGGATTATTGCTAACCTTTTGCTACTAAATTAAGCCTGTCCAAGATCCACTTTCTACCCGTATGGCGTTCGATCCTTGGCAATCGCTCTACACAAACTTCGGAGAACCTTTGACAACGCCAGCGGCCGACAACGCCGCTGCATTGTAAGAACTTGTAAGAACTTGGGTCATAGGCTTGAGCGCTTGAGAGAATTGCCACCACCTCCTTGTAGTTGATAGGAACATTATACTTGTTATATTGTTTTCTTTTCTTCTACTAACCATGTTAGGTGATGAGGATTCGATGCATCACTCTCCACGAGCAAAGGGAATTGTTCCTAGAATGTTGATGCAAGAAGACCGCCTTCGGTCTATCGAGACTGCTCAGGGAGTTGCTAACGCTAATCTTGCTACTATTTTGTCTAGACTTGATAAGCTTGCAGTCTTGCCCGGAACTTCAGTCCTCCACCTCATCTTCTAAGCAACAAAATGGCATACTACATGCTCGGTACATGTTGATGATGATTCCCTAGATAAGGTTAAATTCGCCATTCCACCTTTTAATGGTCATTATGATCCTAATGCATATATTAATTGGGAGATAGCGGTAGACAAAGAATTTGCAAACTATGACTTATCTGAAAACCAAAAGATTAGGATTCTTTGCTAGTGTGCTAAATGAATATGCATTAACATGGTGGAAACATATTTGTAGAAAAGAGAAAACCTGAAAATTGGAAGGCCATGAAAAGACTTATGAGAAATGATTATGTTCCTGAATATCATTACGAATTTTTGTATACTAGACTCCAATGCTTGAAACAAGGAAATAAGTGCGTTAAGGAATACTATGAGCGATTGCAAAATTGTTTGTTGCGTTGTGGTTTACAAGAATGTGAGGAAGCTACTGAGCTTAGGTTCATACGTGGACTTAATCATGAAATTCAGGATGTTCTTGTTGATGAAACATATAGTTGTCTTTCAGAATTGATTGAATGTGCTTTTAGAGCTGAAAACATGCTTACTGAATCTTTGAAAGAATCATTAGCTTCATTTGAGGCGCCCATTGTTGCACCTTCTTTTGTAGCTAATATTTTGCAGAAAAGTAAGCACCATCGAGAGAATGATGTAGAAGAGCATATGGAGAAAGAAACGATCAGTACTACCCCATGTATATGTGAAGAGATAATAGTTGAAGAAACACCTACAACGGTGATGAGAACTTACAAGGTAATGTAAGGTATGGACTTTACACATGGAGAAGATAATTTTGAAGAGCAAAACCTATCCACAAATCATGCTATCGTAGAGCAACTAATAGTGGAACCAATTGCTGATTTTGCTTTGTTACAAGATGATTTGCTTGCTATTTCTTGTGATAAAGAAGAGTTGTGTGATAATACTTCACTTATATCAATGACACAACTAGCAAATGGACATGTCACCTTTACACTAGAAACTTATGCTGAAAATAAACATGTCATTCACATCACAAGCGAAAATGATGAGTTGCAATTGATGTCTTCTTTATATATATTAGGCTACATTGAATTTGATGTTCCTTGTGATCTGAATTATTTAGAGGAGAGCCTTTTTGTACATTCTGATTTGTCATGGTTATCACGAAACATCTTTTATGTTATTGGCAAAAATAGTGAGAAAGGAGAGTATAAAGCACATCGAGTTTACATTTGTTCAGATTTTAAACCTCCGTTTGCAATGCAACAATGTCATCAATTTAATAATTGCCATATCACTAATCATGTCGGACCAAGTACATTTGGTTCCATTCACAAGTCACATGATAGTTTTCAAGAAAGGGAGAATACGGTTGATAGAAATTCTCGATCCATTGATTTCATTGCAAATGTGCATATTGCTTTGTTTCTGTCATTACTAACATTTCACGAGGACAATATGATGGAGTCGAGGGCGACTCCACTTCAAGAAAGGGAGGATGATGAGACCATGCTCATCATGGACAGAACTAACACTTGCATACATATGGTCATCACCTTGGCCAGGACCATTAAGTTGGCGACACTTCACAGCATCCTCTACGCCGTATACAACTACTACGATGGCTCCATCTGCATGGCTTTATCGACCCCGCCTTGGCCATCCTTCTACATCTTCGTCGGTTCAAGGACCATTGACTCAGTGGAGCCCGTCAAATGAATTATCAGATCTAAAGACAAACTTGGGAGAAGATGATGAACTTGAGTCGAGGACAACTCAAATGCAAGAAGGGGAGGATGATGAGGACATCACTACCATGCATACGGCCATGCCGACAAATCCAATTGAAGCCAACAATGTAATACAAGGGCCAATCACTCGAGCTCGCGCACGACAATTCAATTACCAGGTGAATGCGTTCCTCGGGTTGCATACAAATAATTTAATGAATGGAATGCTATTTAATCCTTGTGATGATTTTATTGTCCTTAGGAACCCAGGAGAAGGACTCTCAAGCGTCAAGCATGAAGCCAATTCTTAGGTGCACAAGTTCAACTCGGATTCGGCCTCGGGACAGCACCAACTTCAAACGACCATAACTTTTGATCCACAAGGGTGTTTGAGGTCTATGAGTACTGGTTTGAAAGGTTTCGACGTCCTCTTTCCAACGGATCCGACCCCATCCCCAAATTCCGTCCGAGTCAACGGGAATCTGCAAAACAATTGGCATCACTTTTCCTTATCGAGAAGACGTGGGCTTTGGGCCTTGTAATAGAGTTGTAGTTGGTATCCTACTGTTTTGGACGTGTTTCCCACGCCCCTACCTCTTATAAATAGCCAGACATCGGCTCCTTAGGGTTTTGGGTTTTATTTGATTAGTTTAGCCAAGTGCAAACTTGATCCTGCGAGTTGTCTTTGGGCCGACCACCTTGTCAAGATCGTCAATAAGACTCCACTTTGTTTCGCTTCCAGTTTTATCCGCAATTTCAGATTGCTTATCCTATTGTTCTTGCTTGTTCTTCGGTTGCTTGCAGGAATTGAACTTCGTGTTCAGGTTGATCGTGCCCACGGCAAGATCAATAACCCGCTGGAGTTGGTTTAGCGATTGCTAAGGCGCATCGTCGTCGTACGGTGTAGTCGGATTGTCAAAGTCGACTCTAACAAATCGATCGTGTGTTTCTCATCGAAAGATCGGGACACCCATAGTGCCATCACGGCGCCATCAGTGGGTTATGAATGAATTCATGCATGAAGCATTAACTGCATAATCATGCATTGGAAGTTTGTCGACGCCAGCGTGCGCGACCGTACTGGTACAACACCGTGTGTTCCTGAGAAAGGGCACGGTGAGGAGGATCATGGCATAAGCATGTGCACAATCATATGCATTTTACGGAGGTTGTGTGGACTCTTTGATGTGGTATTGGATGTGAGGAATGTGGTATGCTAGATTTATGGTGGATGTGTTATTTGTATTAGTTATTCCGCTTGCTGAGATTACCCAATCTCACTACTTGCTGTTTTGATGTTTTCAGGTAGCGCACGTGAGATGTAAGCATGAAGGGTGGGCTAGCAGCACAATAAACCTTCTGGTGTCATCACAACTCACAGGAACTAGTGCTTTAAATAATTCATTAGCTTGCTGAAATTTTAGTACATATAGACCCATTGTTGTTCCCTTTAAACTTGTTCTCGTTTATGGTTGTCCCATTAGAGATGTGTTATATTTATGGTTGATACCTGGTTGAATTAGACTCGTTGTCTCTAGTATTGTTGTCGTGATATTATTCCTATTCAAATTGCTTCCGTATTATCCTATTTTAGGGGAGATGCTGCCGAATTGTTCTTGTACAACAGTTGAGATTTATGGGGTGTTACACAAAACTTGCTAGAATCTTACTCAACTTTGAAACACAGAATACAAACATAAGGACTCAGAACGTCCGAAGCAAAAGGATAACTTCCTAAATTGACAATGAAGGAAAACGGTCTCAAACTCCTCCTTTCTATGCATTCCTTGGCACTAAAGTGTCCGACCCCTTTAACTGGTGTTTCTCCCCAGAAGAACACAGCACCAACCTCTAGAACCCTCTTCAGCTCCCACGCACAAAAGTGATTCACGTCTCAACCTCTCAACTGTGGTTCGTCGTATTCGAGATGGCGCAAACCAAGTGAGACACAACACTCTAAGATTACTATCCGCTCGAACCATCGGGGTTACATTCTGATCTTTTACAACAAGACCAACACCCACCCCACTACAACCGAAAGGAGAAGCATACTTTATGACCAGGGTTCTGAAAACCCGCAAATTCAACAACAACCGAACATTCCACTTCGGTTGGCACAACATGCTCAAAGATCGGCGACAAAAGATCCAATATACACTTCCAAAAGGAAAAGCAATTACTAGCAACCACCAAGTGGTCCACTCAAGATTTAATCAGCCCCACCGAGGAACACATCGATGACACAATTCTGCAATAAGGTTTGAATTGAGACATAGACAACCTTCCTTTTCTCTACACTTCTACACCATTTATGATCAACTACTAGCCACACCAGGTTTCTCTTACTAAGAAAGTCTTTCCCTCACATCCTTCCACTTAAAGGATCAGGACAAAGAGTACCATTATTAAGTAAGCTCAACCGTAAAACATGAACCCAATTGGTCCACATACAGCAACTCAAACCCCAAAGCACTGAAAACCACTTTGGAAAGGATCTGGCAACATCCAAAGAGCACACATTTAATTTTATTTTTTTTCTAAGCCAAATCGCAAAGAAAACTCAAACCTCTAACACCATAGCCAAAATACCACAATTTATTTATTCTTTCTTTTCATACTAGGAAGAAATGGAAATCTCGATACATGACAAGAATGCACACTTTTCAAGAGCACTCCGGATTAGTCATATATCCATATATGACTTTCTCACCGACTCATTTATCATTAAACATCTATAAACGATGTCATGCTTCCTTTTCACCATTCATTCATAGTGTAGCAACAATATCGAATAGTCATTCACCAAAAGACTTCTTCCTCGGTATCACATGATTAAAACACAAATAACATCGATGATTGCGCTAATTCATATAGACTAAGACTGCAACACCGTTAGCAGTAACACACCACGTCATGTCAGAACCCACCATTTCTCGAAAGCTAAACTTGCAAAACCTCGCATTTTAACCAAAATCAGCATTTTGGAAAAGAACATCAACTCCAAAGTCAAACATCTGCACACACAACCACCACAAATTTTCTCAAAGAGAAAGGGAAACTCATTTCAAAAGGGAACACTTTACTAACAAAATCACTTATGAAAAATTCATAAAATCCACCTTTTGAAGCATTTGCAAACACCGCACTCACTTTCCAAATAACTCCAACTCTAGCCAAATAAATTTACAAATTGAATCTCAAGAATCTCCAACACAACCCACTAAGACCTTATGCTTCCTTTAAAATTTACTCCAAAGATGATTCAGTGCGAACGCAAAGGAGTGCGATCCACTCAAAGACTTCTGGATGTAAACTCAAACTCACAACACAAACTGAACAAATTCGGCCAAAACCAAAGGTCAACACCAAACACTACGTGTTTTGGGGAAACTCTGAAACTCAACATAAGGAACACCTCAACCGAAAGCATTCAACCAAGATGGCAAACAATCAAACCAGTCCAGAAGGTTTTAAACACAAGCTAAGCATGAAACCCTATACTTACCCTTTTAAACATTCAATATTCACTATTTACTCATCGAGAAACCCCTCAGGTTACAACAAGAGCTTCAAAACAAATTCTTTCTCTTATTATCTTCCCCAATACTTATAAATAAAGTTTATGATGCTTACCAAAAGACATCCAACGAAGACTACGTCAACAAGATCCCCACGGACCAACATATCATATAACCTCCTATTCTAGATTTGAAACAAGTGCTCCAACAAATCTTTCAGCATGATCAACCAATAAATTTCATACTGCCTATATGTAAATGTCTCGACAATCGAAACTTATTCAGTTAACAAGCGACTTCAACATGTAAATATTATCTCCACAAGACAAGGTTCGTAAATATGATTCTAAGACATACATTCATTAAGGATAAAATTGTTCATCATGTTAACTATGCAAGGTTCACTCCATCACAGCATGTTACAATAACCTCCATTTTAACAATTGTTTCCAACAAGTAATCTACACAATTACCACCACTACTTAGTCATCAATAACAACAAATGGGCATAATCATCAACCAACAACATTACTTTTAGCTACCCTATACATAGGTGATAACCAAATTACCACCACACAACATACTCCAACTATTTAAAATAGATTGAATACTAGCATTAACACTGCCCTTAACAACATCATTAACAATAAGTCTTATGTCTTCTCAATTGATATCCACACTAGCATTGTAGAGACACCACTGCATACTTCCAAATATACTAATGGTTTGCAACAACATAGAAAGCAACTCTAATCAACTACCAAGTTAAGGTCACAAGCCAGCATGATTAAATTTCTCTATTAACACGTTAAATTAGAACATCTTTAAACAACCAGCACGGTTTCTTTAACAATCTCAGTAGTTTACATCACCTTAATGTTCTAACCATGCATCAGGGTTTACAACTTTAAACATTATCGAGGGTCATAAGCACTTTCAAATCAAAGCAACAGATTCTAAGCATGTACATTAACCCATTTAATCATTCTCGCTACAGAGTAAACTACAACACTAGTAGTTCATTTAATCTTAAGCTAAACACAAATATTACATTTAACTAATTCAACTCACCAATTAACTTAAGAACAAATCATTTCCATAAACCACATTGTTACATATTACATGACGTGTTAAACAACCATTTTCACTTTTGACAAACAGGATGCAACTCCACTTTTAAAGATAACCACAACTCAAGAACCAGAACGAACACCGATAGACAATTTCTCCTTTCCAGGCAAGGAAGAAAAACAAAACTCCAACAGAAATGCAGGAGAGCTTAACTCTCAATTTCCCAAATTTGCCCACAAAACTCTTCAAGAAATCTCAAGATCTATACTTCCAAGAAGGAAGAAGGATGCACCAGGGAAAAATCAAATATTCCTTAAATCTTTTCCGATAGAGATTCAAACTTAGCTTCCCCCAATCTTAAAGTTTGCACAAGGAGAAACTCCAACACTTTTCTTAAATAGGCAGAACAACAACCACAAAAGCTTCCTCCCCAAGGCAATCCATAGGAATCAACAAAACCGGATGTCAAAGCAAAAAAAATTGCAACCTAAAGACGCACAACATAAACTCTTCTTCTTTATCTTCAACCAAGGAAGACAAAATCACAAACCGCCTATGGAACCATCCGCAAAAACCCAATACTAAACACTTTTCTTTTGATTTCAATCGACTAAAACCAAGAAAACCAACTAAACCGACCGTCGGGACGGTAAAGAACATATGAAGGAATCCACCACCAAACTCTTCTATTTGACTCCATTCAACTACCCGATCTACGACAGAAAGGGTAAGCACTCTTCTCCTACAGGGGTTAATAGTTATTCGGTGATGGCGCTAACCGGCCACACCGTCAAACCACACCATTACTATGAACAAAAAGAGGTGACTGAAACCCTTCGGCATCACAACCCCACTATATCACAACAACAAGAACAATTCAATCATTTATCTCATAGACATAGCAACATGCATTATCAAATGAAGCATTCAACATCATAGCTTAAATACAACATTTAAGCATAAAGAAACGATACCCATACCATTTCCTACTGTGCATCCATTGTGGGTCAGATTTTAGATTAGTTATACCACTTTTGCAAGTTTTAATGTTGCTATCCTATGACAAAATTTTAGTTAAACCTAAGCCATGTTTCTAAGTTATTCCACATCACATTTTAGTTGTACCCTATAGTAAGACACTAAAAATATACATTCCAGGGACCTACAGCCCGCTCTGATACCAACTGTAACACCCCGGCATATAGTATGCCCAAATGATACATAACATAGACTAAACATCAACTAAATACCATACATGAAGACAGATTTCAGCAAAGGCACAAATGCTAAACACCGAAATTTCGGCAGCATCTCCTTTGTTTTATCATGAGTTGAACAATAGCAATATCATAGCAAAATATTTCATAACATAAGACATCTAAAGCAGCAATATATAATAGATAAAACATCATCATAAACAATTAAATCAAAACCAACCACACAAACATCTATAGCTAAGCAAGGAGGATCAACAGCACATTAAAATTAATCCATACACCTAGTTCAGGGCACTATTGTTATGATCATGACTAAAGGTTGGTAAATGTGACTGGAACTACGTGAAGATGTGTAGCTAATGCCCTTTCCCACATGCCGGTGTCACGGTACCTAAAAAAAACAACATAAACACAAGCGTGAGTTAATCACTCAGCAAGTATATTGCAATGGTACAAACAAGAACAATTACATGGCTACAACAACTCACATCATGTATATCATCTCATTCATGTTCACAAATCATTATCATCATCATTATGTACGCAATGCGATGCGATGCTCATGTCTCCTGGGAAACTCATACGGGTATGGTTGAGTACACACCCGTCGGTGTGCACCCTCTCCCCCCTTCCATCCCGAATATGGAGGGTGCCTACTCCTCGCTTCCCCACACCACGGTGGATGGAATCACGATGTAGGACTTACTCATTGGCTCTCCGGAATAGTCATAACTTTCTCACCGACCTTCCCTAGACTAGTTATGACTTTCTCACCGCCCGGGCCTTGTATCTTGCCATGTATGCAAATATGCCAACATAATGAATAACTTGTACATTAACACATGGCATCATCATGTATAACTTGTACATTAACACATGGCATCATCACATAATAAACATATTCATCATATTAATGGCAAACATTAAAGCATGGCATGTGAACATATCATATATTCTGTGAAATCATGTGCTGAAAAATTGGCTTTGAACTGAAAAATTAACTTAGATTTGAATTTGCAAAATGTGTTTGTTCATGTGTTTTGACAATTTGACAAGAAAGCTTGATAAGATTACGCATTAGCGCGGACAAAGTTCTCAAGAAGCATTAAGTTTCCCATCTGCGACCAGACAGTGTTTTTGGGTCTGTTGTGAACATGTTTTTGAGCCCATGACCGAAGTCATTTTCACATGTACAACGGACAGTTTTTCTTGGTCCGTTGTGAACAAGCTTTTTCGGTTTGGATAATTCCTTGGAACCAAGATTTTCACATGTACAACGGACTAATTCTTTTTGTCCGTCATGAATGGACTTTTTCTAGGGTTTTACTTTTGTGAAACCGGCGTATGCGTTTTGTAGGACAAGCTTAAGGGTCCGTTGTGAACTTGTTTTGAGCTCATGACCGAAGCCATTTTGCATGTACAGCGGACCAACTTTGTTTGTCCGTTGTGAACATGTTTTTCAGCGTTTGGTTAGCTTCTTGGAACAGAAACTTTTCCTTATACAACGGACCAACTTTGGTTGTCCGTCGTGAATGCGGTTTCGCTCAATTAGGGTTTTGAGCGATTTGGATTTGAATTTTGAATGTGAATTTGAAATTTGTAATGATTTCATGATGCTTCTTTTGAAGTGGACTTTATGCAATACTCATGTGAGTAGTTGCATGGATTGACATTGAGTCAAGTCATGGACTTGTGCTCGGATTTGTTTTGTGGTTTGTTCATGTGCAGGTATTGCTCGAAGACGAATGTGGTCGATGACGGGACCGGAACTAGGTTCATGGAGGAACTGAGGTTCGGGACTAGGTTCAGGAGGAACCGAGGTCTTGGTGGTCAAGGATGTCATGCGGGACGTTCGGGCTAAGAGAATGGTGCACATGAAGAATGGTTAGTCACGTGAGAATGGCAGGAGGTCATTCGCGTGCAAAGTGTTAGTCACGTGAGTATGGCAGGTGGCCATACGCGTGCAAAGTGTTAGACACGTGAGTATGGTAGGGTTGCCATACGCGTGCAAGAGTTGTACTCGGCCAAGGAGAGTTGTGTTGGATACGGATTCCTTCTAGGGAATAGGAATCGTATTCAGAACTCCTTGTGGGTTGGTGCTTTAAATAGGTGGGGGGTCCCCTGTTGAAACGCATCAAGTAGAGCTGAGCGCATCAAGCTTTGAGCTTGGTTTTAGGGTTTGTACTCTTTTGATGAGAGTATTTTAGACAAGAAATAAAGATCAATTCTTCCAAGATTTTTGCGTGCTCTGATAACCTCGTCGCTCTGATGTTTTCTGTTTTGGTTCTTGTTTGCATGCATGTTCTAATTCTAGATTGGTTTTTGATCATTGAGTTTCATCTTGATTTGATCCATCAAAAACCGTTCTAGGGTATTGATCTAGTGTTTCTCAAAGTCTAGTTGATCAATCTTTTGTCGTTCTTGTTTAATCTTGAAGTTTTGATTAGATTGATTCTCGTCAAGTTCTGGATCAGCAAGCTTGCGAAGCTTATAACTTTTGATCCGTAAGTCCGATCGAGCTGATTCTTTTTGGGTTCGATTCGTATTGGAATCTAGTTTCTTGTGTCCAACTTTCAGATCGTTTCAACGGTTGGATCTCCAGGAATTCTCGTTTTACCAAATCTCTGTCATTCTGTTTTTGTCGAAAACGAGGCAATTATTTGGTTCTGTTTTGGGGTGAACTTTTAATAGGTCAAGAATTTGGTTTTAGCTTCCGCACAATCATTCACCCCCCCTCTGATTGCTATATTCGTATACTTCGATCCTACAAATTCAAATTTCAATCTCAATCAATCAAACAAACTACAACCCGCTACCCATTCCAATAACTTGCCTCCACCACGGGCGACGGATTGGCGAGAAGTAGAAGGCACTCCCGGGGTCGCACCACCTGCACATAGGGACCACACACTCACAATCATGTCCACAAAACAGTACGCAAACCCTCTTCTACCCCGACATCACGAACTACTCGCAAAACCCAAAAACAGAGGTTTTGTCCCGTCGGGACAGCAGCCTTCCAAAAGGCATAACTCGGGTTCTAAAACTCTGAATCAATTAAACGAGTACATCCTCACGTAGCTTAGGACATTTCCTAACATTTTCTAAGTATAAGGAAAAGCTGGTTCGGACTCTAAAGTTGTTTAATCTACAAAATACCGTGATCTGTTCCAATCACGTCACAGATTTTAACACGCTCGGTAAAACAGCCATAACTTTCAAACGGCTGATCGGAATTACACTTTCTTTATACCCAGTAAAAGGTATTGAAATTACCTACAACTTCTTAAACAGGCGGCTGACCAAATTCCGAATCTAAATTGGCAAAAACCCAAGCCCTAGGTCGACTGCTCATGCTGCCCGAAATAGAGAATATGGCAACTTCCAGATCTAATCTAATCTACTCAATTACAGCACCACCAATTGATCTAAAAACATGATAATCACCCTTAGAACAGATCCTAGCCCAACTCCAAGGATCCCCATGGTCATACCTTCGCCCGACGACCGAAAACCCAACGAATCTCCTCTCGGTTCACGCGATCTCCTTCCTCGCTTCAATTCCACCGGATCACCTCGTCGCGGAGCGCTCCAACGGATGGATCTTCAAGGTGTTGAGGTGGAGATCTCCCCTAGGGGCAGCAAGGGAGGTGGAGAGGTGGTGGAGGGGTGGTGGTGCAATGGGGATGAGGTAGGAGGGGGCGCATGGCAATGGGGGGGCGGCGGCTAGGGGAGGCGCCACAAGGGGATGGAGGGGCGTGTGGGGGGAGGCGCCAGAAGGGGATGGAGGGGCGTGTGGGGGGAGGCGCCACAAGGGGATTGAGGGGCGTGTGGGGGGAGGCTAGGGCAGGGAGGGGGTGCCCCAAACCCCCTTAGCCTGGTCCCTCCTCCCTCATGGGCCCCTACCCCTTCCACAAAAGCCCACCTCTCGTCCCCCTTAGGCCCAAACTTCCCCAGAAGGGCCCAAACTCCCGAAATCGGCCCGGAAACGCGATTAAACCTCATACCGTATAGTTTTAAACTCTGATTTTATACTTTTATAATGTTTTTGACCTCAACATTCACCTTATAAGGTTACGACACTCCGTGGTGTCACATTATTAAGTTCTAAAACTAATCCTGAAGGCAAATGCAATGGGTAGGTGCCAACGGCAGGACCAGGAACTCTTCCTTTATTCCCCACGCGAATATCCACTTCTCCCTTTGCCAAGTCTCTACTCTTTGTCAGCCCCTGCATCGAATTGCAAATGTGAGCAACCTATCCGGTATCATATACCCAAAAGCTGGAATAAGAAGTAGCAAGATTAATTTTTATAACATTAATACCTGAAGTGGAAGTCACACTCCCATTCTTTTTATCTACCAGGTACTTCTCGCAGTTCTGTTTCCAATGTCCTGACTTCTTGCAATAGAAGCACTAGGTTTCGGGTTAAGGGCCAAATTTGAGCTTTTGAAGCTTAGTTTTGAGGCTCGTGATCTCATCTGGAGCCTTGCCCTTGCCCTTCCCTTGCCCTTTCGCTTTCCCCAAGCCTTGGCTCTCTTCTTTTTGAAGGCAGTTGTCTTCTGAACTATCATCACATGATTGGGTTTCTTCTTAATGCTTTCCTCGGCAGCCTTGAGCATCCCATGTAGCTCAGTCAGGTTCTTCTCCATGCTATTCATATGAAAATTCATAATGAATGGCTCAAAGCTCTAAGGCAGAGACTGGAGAATTACGTTTGTAGCCAGACCAATGCTAAGGGGAAACTCAAGCTTTTCCAATCTCCCAATGTAGCCAATCATCTTGATTACATGTGGGCTGACCGGACTACCTTCAGCCAGCTTACAAGCAAACAGAAGCTTTGAGATACCATACCTCTTAGCCCTTGCTTGATTCCCAAACATGCCCTTCAAGCCCACAATCATATTGTAAGCATCATGGTCCTCATATTGCTTTTGCAGCTCAGAGTCCATGGTGACAAGCATGAGACAGCTGACCTCTACAGAGGCATTAACATGTTTTTCATAGTCAGCCTTCAAATTTCGAGGAGCATTTTTGGCTGGTTCATCAGGAATCGGACTCTCTAGAACATATTCTTTCTTTTCATGTTTGAGAACAATTCTCAAGTTGCGATACCGATCCACAAAATTTGTTCCATTTAGTTTTTCTCTTTCCAAAACCGATCTCAAAGCAAAACCAGGAGCAGCAGGAGGTGCAATTGAACTACAACAAAAACATCCAAAGTTTCTAAGTACTATGTTTCTGTAAAACTTTTATTAAACATTTTAACAAAAGAAACTTCTATCATGTGCCCCCTTTATGGACACATGGTGAGTATTCAAGATCCATATTCATCAAACACTTGTGAGCTTTGGCATCACTGCTAGAAATCTAATGACATAGGTAAGCAACATCTTTGCTAATTACATCTTATGTAACTCTTGTTGGTTGAGCATGAAAACAAGTAATGAATGCCTCCGTCAACTTGAGTCATGGCCAGGTCAACTCGCCCCTAGGGCTTACATGAGGGAGGGATCACTTCCCGTTTCCGGGTGCCAATTAAGAAACATAGCCTCATGTGTGTTTTCCTAGACAACAATCATCTTATATCTGTTCCTTCATTACTGAAATCATATTCCAACTACATATGTCCTTAAGCCCAAAACCGTTTTGATAGCTTAGTTAAATCAACCATTGTTATGCGGGATGTGTCCAACACATCCCTATCATCTATTAAGATAGTCATTGATATACTACTTTGGCAGTCATATCAATAATGATCTAAATTCTTGATAGGTGCAACAATTGGATGGACAAGTGTGATTTGAAATTTTAACTATAAGGATGAACAATATCTACTATGAACATGGCATTACTTGCAATGAGCATAAAGAAAATAGCAAGGATTAAACACACATCCACACATAATCAAATTAAGATGTGAAGTAGTATGACCCATAGTATTAGGATCTCCATCATCATGCTTGATTGTTCATCTTGCCATCATGCTTGATGCCACCATCTTCATCATTGTAGATGCAACTCCTTGCAACTTTGATAATGAATATTACATGAGGGTTTGAAACATAACAAGTCGACATGCAGGTCATTTTACATTTTAGATTGAAATAGCCTTATGGCTTGACACGGCACGTAGGCCATGTAAATGTTACATGCATCACATACACATAGGCCGTACTATTTCACACAACATTCTAGCAAAACGAGTTAAACAAAATAGATTCTATGACACCGGGGTTCCAAGGGGCAGTAAGAGAACAAGCTCTAAGCATGTCCTCAAGGATTTGATTCACTCTTTCAGCTTGTCCATCAGTTTGAGGATGATAGGCTGTCCTGAAGAGAGTTGAGTTCCCATAGCTTTGTGAAGACATTGCCAAAAACGTGAGGTAAACTGGGTACCTCGATCTGAGACAATTCTTTTGGGAACACCATGAAGGGACACGATTCGAGAGAGATACAACTCTGCCAACTTGCTTACCGTAGCGATAACCTTGACGGGAAGAAAATGAGCGGCCTTTGTCAATCGATCAACGATTACCCAAATAGAGTCGAAATCTTTTCGCGTCCTGGGCAATCCAGTGATGAAATCCATGCCAATCTCCTCCCATTCCCACAAGGGAATTGGTCGGGGTTGGAGTGTTCTGGCTGAACGTAAATGGTCAGCTTTCACCCTTCGGCATATGTCACACTCGGCGACATACTGGGCGATTTCTCGCTTCATCCGGGTCCACCAAAGTCTCATCTTAAGATCTTAGTACATCTTTGTACTCCCGGGATGAATAGAGAATGAGGAGTTATGAGCTTCATTGAGAATGGATTGCTTCAACTCCTTACAATTCGGCACTACCAAATGGGTGCCAAACCATAAGACACCTTGGGGGTCTTTAGTGAAGCAATTAGCTTTGCCCTGCTCTATGTTGGCTCGGATAAGTGTTATGCCCTTGTCCTTCTTTTGGGCTGCTTTGATCTGATCCGAGAGGTTAGATTTAATCTCAAGGGCAGCAAGGAATCCCTGATTGACCATTTGTAATCTGAGTCTTCGGAATTCAGTGCAAATCGCTTCCGATTCCGGCTCCGCTGAAACACAATTGCATCGCGATTTTCGGCTCAAGGCATCGGCAATGACATTGGCTTTTCAGTGATGATAATGGAGTCGCATATCGTAGTCTTTGATCAATTCGAGCCACCTTCTTTGTCTCAAGTGCAAATCGGCTTGAGTGAAGATGTATTCCAGGCTCTTGTGATCGGTGTAGACTTCGCAACGATTACCGATGAGGTAATGTTGCCAAAATTTTAGAGCATGCACCACAGCTGCTAGCTCTAAGTCATGGGTTGGATAATTCCTCTCATGTGGCCTTAATTGTCTCGATGCATATGCCACCACTCGGCCTCCTTGCATAAGTACATAACCAAGTCCGAGGCGTGATGCATCGCAATATATGTCGAAGCCCCTGTGAATATCTAGCAGTACTAGGACGGGTGCAGTGGTTAAGTGATCCTTCAACAATTGGAAGCTCGCTTCACACTCCGCTGACCAGGAAAATTTCTTCTCCTTCTTCAGTAGTTCGGTCAGTGGCTTCGCGATCTTGGAGAAGTTCTCCACGAACAGACGGTAGTATCCCGCAAGTCCGAGAAAACTCCAAACTTCTGTGACGGTCTTAGGCTATCCCCAATTAAGTACTGATTGCAATTTGCTCGGGTCTACTGCAACTCCGCCTTCTAATAGCACATGGCCTAGGAAGGTAACCTCCTTTAGCCAAAATTCACACTTGCTGAATTTTGCATAAAGTCATTGTTCTCGCAGCTTGTCCAAGACAATCCGAAGATGTACCCCATGTTCTTCTTCGGATTTGCAGCAAATGAGAATGTCGTCAATGAAGATGACAACGAATTTGTCATGGTATTCCATGAAAACTGAATTCATTAGACTCATGAAGTAGGACGGTGCATTGGTTAAACCGAAAGACATGACGGTATACTCGTATAGGCCAAACGAGTTGAGAATGCCGTCTTTGAAATGTCTCCCGCTCTGATTTTGATCTGATGATAGCCCGACCTCAAGTCAATTTTGGAGAACACACGGGCTCCGATCATTTGATCGAACAAATCATCAATCCGTGGAAGTGGATACTTGTTCTTGACCGTTACCTCATTCAACGGACGGTAATCAACACACATCCGCAAACTGTTGTCCTTCTTCTTTACAAACAGCACTGGTCATCCCTAGGGTGAGGATATTGGTCGAATGAAGCCCTTCTCTTGCTACTCCGCGAGTTGTTTCTTCAATTCAATTAGCTCATTTGGAGGCATCCGATATGGACGCTTAGATATCGGGGCAGTTCCAGGAAGCAATTCAATGACGAATTCAACCTCCCGGTTTGGCGGCATCCCTGGTAATTCTTCTGGAAAGATATTCGGTTAGTCACATACTACTGGTACATCACTAATCCCGAGAAATGGCACATCCCTCAAGGCATAGAGATGAGTAGAATCAAAACTAGATGCAAAGACAACTTGCTCGCCTCTTGCATTTGCGAGGGAGATGGATTTTTGTGCGTAGTCGATGTATCCATGATGCTTGGACAACCAATCCATCCCAAGAATAACTTCAATTCCCTTCATCTCGATCATGATCAAGTCAGCCAGAAATTCTACCCCACTGACTTAAATGCTAATTTCTCGACAAATTTGATCGGTTCTCAACTCTGATCCTGGCACTCTAATGAGAAGAGGCGGATGCAATGGTTGGATAGAAAACCCATTATGAGTTGGGAACCCCTCTCGGATGAATGAGTGAGATGCTTCGAAATCAAATAATGCAGTAGCTGGGTGGGAGTTGACAAGAAGCATACCCAACACCACATGCGGCACATCCTGAGCTTCTTCGGCGGCGACGTGGTTGATGCGACCGCATGGTTGTGCCGGCGCAGCTCTCAGTGGAGCTGGCCGTGGCGGTGGAGGTGGTGCAGCTCCAGCTGCATTCGGCGTTCGAGTCGCTGACGTCGCTGGGTTCCTTTGCGGACATTGGCGCGCAAAGTGTCCCGGCTTCTTGCACTGGTAGCACACTAGAACTGGGCGGCCTTGAGTGTTACCTCCTCGCTGATTCCCACTAGCATTTGGCGGAAAATTCTGTTGCGGTCGACGCGCAACAGGTACCGGAGGTCTTGGGGGTGTCGGAGCTTGATAATTGGAAGGCGGGGGACGAGTGGCGCACGACAGTTGCGAGCTGTTGCTAGCCAAAATCTGAGCTGCTCGCTTGCGCTTGCGTGACTCTTCCAGCTTTCCCCGCTTCTCGTCCATCACTATGGCCTTGTTGACCAAGTGTTGGAAATTGTGGAATTCATGTGCAGCAAGCTCCAGCTGCAATTCCTCGGAAAGTCCCTCCATGAAGCGCTCTTGTTTGCGCTCGTCGGTGGAGGTGTCATCTGGAGCATAACGAGCCAAGTAGTTGAACTCATGAAAATACTCCATGACGGATTTGCCACCTTGCTTGAATGCGAGGAATTCGCACTTCTTGATGGCCATAACATCTGTGGGAAGATGAGCCTCGCGGAAGGCTGCGCGAAACTCCGCCCACGTGATAACGTGATCAGCAGGTTGCATGGCGGTGAAGCTGTCCCACCATGCGCACACTGCTACATCAAGCTGATGGGAAGCATAAAGGACCTTCTCATGATCTGGACATTGAGCAATGGTAAGTTTGACCTCAATGGTCCGCAGCTAGTCATCTGCTTCAAGTGGATCCTCAGCACGAGAGAATAACGGTGGCTGCGTGCGAAGGAACTCGTCGAGTAATCCCGCGGCATGACGTCTTCCCCCTCCGGCACCTCGGACAGGGCCCGGGGTAGCGGCGGTATTCCGAGCAATCTGCTGCAAGATCAAAGTTTGATCTTGCCGATTCTGCTCGATCATGGGAAGCACTTGAGCCATGGTAGGAGGTGGTGGAAGTTCCTCCTCCGCACAAGGATGGTGCTGATTTTGACGGTGAGATGACTCCGGGTTGTCATGAGCAACCCCCTGAGCATGCTCCTCAATTGTTTGGGAGCACGAGGTGTGTGGCCTCGTCCCTTGCGGAGTTTGCGATCGAGTGGTAGCTCCTGCCATCCTGTTGCCAACCCTAAGTTAGCAACAAGAAACAAGAGAGCAACAACAATGTGGAAATTGCAATTTCGGACTGCAAGATACAATTATAGCAATCTACATGAATGCAATAAGAAAACACATAGCACAAGCACAAAACAACAAATTAAGGAAGTACATAAACTCCAACAACATCCATGAACAACAACAAGGTTCCGAGACGATACAGAAGGGCATAGCCTAAATCACACGACAAAGTCTATTACATAACTTTGAATTAAGATAGTTCTTCCCTATATAGGGGTTACGACAAACTTAATCCAGACAACTCAAATGTCCCTATGGAAGCCTGGGGGAAATTCATCCAAAAGATGGTATTCCGGTGATCCCGTATCTTCATGATCCAATGAGCTAGCGAGACGTTGACGGGATCGTAAGTAGGATGTAGGTGCTCCTGATAATCCTTGCGCACGAAGACGCATTGCACTTGCCGAGTTGATGCGTGCACGGCTAGGGTTGAAGTGTTGGGCCTCCACCCCCGTCACGCGTGGGAATTGAAAAGGGTATGGAGCTGCATCGTGCGGCGTAGTAGAATTGGGTCCGTACACCACATTTCATGGCACGAGACCAGTCTCCCATAACTCGTGAACCACACAACGATGAGCCCGGTCCAAAGTATCAACCAAGCTTTCCAACTGACGGACAGAGCAGTCTTCTCCTAGTTCAACCTCCACGATGTAGTTGTAGGTGCCCGCTGGTCCTCATAGCGGGAAGTAGAGGAACGGAGGCTCAAGCAGCTCCCGCAGATCATGACGAAGATGACACATGGCAACGTATGCCACCTCTTGGATTGCCATCCCAATGGATGTCTTCTGTGCTTGGAAGTGATGGGGAATGCTCCCCGGCATCATTCGGGCGATGATGTGGACCATGGCAGTGTAGGTCTTCAATCTAGGTCCCAAAGCCCGCCCATACACCGCGTACTCGGGTGCATAGGTGAAGCTGGCCCTCCAGAGCATGTCCATGAGGAGGGAAGGAAAACCGTCCACATCCTCAGCGTGGGTAACCATGACCAAAGGACCGTGGTTCATCTAGCATTTTGGAAAAGAGAAGATGAGTAAGAAAAATTTTTTGCTAAATCAAATGAACATGAAGATGAGGCATAGAACTATGATGGGTAAGAATAAAGGAATGGCACAATGCTATCAGTTCTAAAATTATTTGATAAGCAAAATAGTTTTGACTCAAAACAAGTTCTAAGCCAGTCGACCATGCTACGTCCTAACCTGCAGTTAGTATAGAGCTCTGGTACCAAGCCTGTGGGGACTCGTCCTTAGGAATCCATTGATTCACTCGGTAGCATCGCACAACCCAAGTAAATCAAGGGAGTCTCGAGCGGCCCGCATGTATGCCCGTGTTGGTCCCAGGAAAGTTCACCAACACGCGCGACAATGCATGACAGTTTGCATCACAACACATACACAATAAACGAAAGCATAAGCAAATTTACATACAAAAGTAGGACTGCTGTCCAAAATGACATATTTAAAGTTATTACATAAACTAGCAGCGGAAACATAACATAGACAACAAAAGAGTCCAGCGTAGTGTGACATAGCCCGCAGGCAACCGATTGGGAGTAAGAATGTGCCCCTAAGCGTTAGCATCATCGAAATCTGCCCAGTGAAAGTCTCCGGGCAGTGCCTCATGCTCACCTGCAGCAAGTGGACAATCCGTTTGAGTACAAAGAGTGTACTCGCACAATAATATAAGTTGTATGCTGAGTTCTAGCTACATGTGGTTGCTTCATCACAAGAAAGGCACCAGGTTAATTTCAGCATAAAGCAATATTTGGGGTAAAAACATAAACACGTATAGATTGAAACTGCTATTTGATAAACATTTACAAAGTCTAATACATAATATAACATCATCATAAACATCTTCACCTCATGCCTCCAAGCATTCTCCGAACCATGAGTCCAACGCTCATGTTCGCTTACACCCATAGATACTCCAATATCCGTGAAGTTCCTTCCACGAGTACTCTAATACTCACGAAGTTCTCCTCATGAGTACTCCAATACTCATGAGACTTGGTTTCCCAAACCATCCATTCTTACCTGGTCCTTAACACTCGCCCAGTGACTGACAATTTAAGTGATCGTCCTTAACCATGGATGTGGCTATTCAAATAGTTTAAACTTTGCAGAGGTACGACTATACCCACACGACACGCCACACTCGTAAGCCAAGCTATAAGCATAATTCCTTTGATGTGCCGGCCGAGGTGAACGTGACAAATCCATTTTCCAATATGCATGGTAGTGTATTTAAACCACCCGGGTGACTGTGACCCTTGATCCTGCTTGCTCAGTGCTCTGTGTATGTGGATCAAGGAGTACACCCGTTATTGAACATCCCTAACTCCACAAAGTTCGAGCGATTTCGAAGGATATTCTCGACACTCCACAAGTTCAAGGAAATCCTGCGGACATTCCTTGACACTCTCCAAAGTTCAAGGAAGTACGAGTGTACGTGGTTTAAATGCCCTAGTCATACACAAGTACTTGGCTAAGCTGGTCCCATAAACGGCGTGTGGTTCACACGATAGTTACTTAAAGAGACGTCACCAGGATTCAATCCTTAAGGTCCTTAACCAATATTGCTACACAATAACAACAATTAAACCATCATCATCATAATCATTTGATCCTCGCGACCGATGAACTAAGTCCATCTATCGCGGTTTCTAACGAGGTTCTAAGCATGCCTAAGCAAACCTTTCTTTTGGAATGAAGTCTTCTAAGGTAGTAGGTATCGGGTTTCTTTCCCTGTTCATACTCCAAACATGAGTTAATATACTCTTGTAGAGCAGATCACTTAGGGCTTTATACTGGTTCGACGAAAATCGTACGAACCCATACATAATAATAAACCCATCACCTAGGGCGACAATGGTATACGAAAGGAACATTGTAAGAGGATAACATGTCAACAAGGCAATAACTAAGCATTCTACCCCAACATAGATATAATTGAAAGTAGGCATGCAATTCAAAAAATAACTTGAAAGTGTAGTTGTAATTAGTAGGAGCAATCATGTTCAAGGAGTAAAGTAGTGCCTTGCTGCTCGTTCTTGACGTCGTAGGCGTAGTCGTACTCCGGGTTGTCCTCCGAAGCGTCGAAACCTAACGAGAAATCCAATTTCGAAGGAACACCAATCAAGAAACCAACAATAAACAGTACGAGAACATGCACAATCATGATCATACTCCTAAGCTTAGCATGCATATGAGAGGCATCTTATCCATTTATGTCCGGAGTATCCGGGTTGATCTTCTCGGTACTCGAATGCTGGCTTACCCGGAGTATCCGGGTTTAATATCCGGAGTATCCGGGTTAAACCCCGGAATGTCCGGGTTGGGTCTCTCTGTCACATTTTCCGGTTTCGCCTGACACATCTAGAGTGTCCGAATGAATGTTCGGACTATCCGGATCAAACCCCGGAGTATCCGAATTAAAACCCCAGACTGTCCGGGTTGAGTGTTCTGTCGAAAAATGGATATTGTACCATGGGCTCCTACACTTTAAGGGAGTGCACAAGGGTGGAACCCTACCAGTACTAGGGTGTCCTTGCACTTGGTGGACGGTCGGTTCGTCGAAAGGAGGAAGAATGGCGTCAAGGTTGTGATCTTCGTTGGCTCTCCCGGTATCAACTCCTTCTCCGTGCTTGAGGAAGCAATGCCTCCACTCCTAGTGCTCGTAGCGGCTTCTACTCCTCCCTTTCAAGCTTCAGACTTGAAATGCACACAACGATTCTCAACTTGGAGATGATTTCAAGAAGAGGAATGGAATGAGCTCAATGCCACCAAAATTTCAGAAAATAGATGAGTAAAGAGTAGATTGGAACTCACCCAATACTTGGTGCATCAACAATCCATTTTGATGGAATTGAAGCTCTTGATGAGGAGAACCAATGGCATAACATGCACAAGCTCAAACTCAAAATGTGGATGGATTTGAGGAGGTGAAATAGGGAGGGTGGAGGTGTTCTTGCTCTCCTCCTTAGGCAGAATTTTCAGGTTGGGGGAAAGAAATGAGTGGGTAGGGAGGAGAAAAAGAGGTGTGGGGTGCTTATATACTTGCCTACTTCATAACTTACATGTGGGGCTTGGTCCCACAGGTCATAGGGAGGTATGAAGGTGGGTAAGGAGTAGGTAAGGTGGGAAAAGGTGGATTGGGTGTGCAAAATTTTTGTTCTCTCACTTACAATAGGGTCCACTTGTCATTGAGTATAGGTAAAATGAAGCATGGTATAAGTGGTCGGTGAAGAGGTGAGGGTACTCAGCTCGAAGGTGATCTTCACGCTCCCATGTAGCCTCATCGGGACTATGGTTGCTCCACTGAACCGTGAAGAATTTGATGGTGTGATTTCGAGTGACGCGTTCGGGTTCGTCAAGAATGCAAACTGGATACTCCTTGTATGAAAGATCGGGTTGCAATTTGAGAGTGTCTAGCTCCGTGACTTCCGTCGGAACACGAAGGCACTTCTTTAATTGAGAGATGTGAAAGACATCATGTACCTCAGAGAGGGAAGATGGAAGTTTCAACTGATATGCCACAGCTCCTCGCCTTGCCAAGATTCGGAAAGGTCCGATGTAGCGAGGTGCTAGCTTTCCTTTCACGTGGAAACGATGAATACCTTTCCTTGGAGAAACTTTGAGATAGATGTGATCATCCACCTCAATGGTTAATGCACGACGACAGCGATCAACATAGCTCTTTTGACGAGACTATGCCGTCCGCAATCGCTCTCGGACTATCCGGACTCACTCTTACACCTCGGTGACCAAGTCCAGGCCAAAGATGAGTCTTTCTCCAGATTAAGAACAATTGAGTGGATTCCTACAAGATCTTCCATAAAGAGCTTCAAATGGCGACATTTGAAGACTAGCTTGATAGCTATTGTTGTAGGAAAACTCTGCGAATGACAAGCACTTCTCCCAATCCTTGCCGTATGTAAGAGCACAAGCTCTAAGCATGTCCTCAAGGATTTGATTCACTCTTTCAGTTTGTCCATCAGTTTGAGGATGATAGGCGGTCCTGAAGAGAGTTGAGTTCCCATTGCTTTGTGAAGACATTGCCAAAAACGTGAGGTAAACAGGGTACCTCGATCTTAGACAATTCTTTTGGGAACACCATGAAGGGACACGATTCGAGAGAGATATAGCTCTGCCAACTTGCTTACCTCATCGATAACCTTGACGGGAAGAAAATGAGCGGCCTTTGTCAACCGGTCAACGATTACCCAAATAGAGTCGAAATCTTTTCGCGTCCTGGGCAATTCTGGTGATGAAATCCATGCCAATCTCCTCCCATTCCCACAAGGGAATTTGTAACACCCCGGCATTTAATATGCCCGAATGCTACCAAACATAAGCTAAACAACAACTAAATACCATATTTAACATAAAATTCCAGCAAAGGTGCATAGGCTAAAAACCGAGATTTCGGCAGCACCTCCTTTGTTTTATCATGAATTTAAGGAGCAGCAATAATATGGCATTATATGGCAATAAGAGAAACATCTAAAACAGCAATAAATAGAGTCTTAACGACAATAAAAGACTAACATCAAGCTCTTAAAGTTCCAAGTGTCAAACAAACAATAGAACTCTCATTAACCAAGCTAAGACTTAATTTAAAGGCCATCACACGCAATTTATTATCCAACTAAATGAATTGACTTGGGGAAACATTAAGGTGAAGCAACGTGTGAGAGTGTGACTATTCCCCTTTCCCGCATGCCGTTCTCATGGTACCTAAAACAACAAGAAAACACAAGGGTGAGTTCGAAAACTCAGCAAGCATACTGCAATGGACAACAAGCATAACAACAAGTCAATAACATCTTTCATCATGTATAACATCTCATTCATGAATACTTATCAATTTGTATGCGATGTAATGCATTGCTCCTGACCCTCTGGAACCTCATACCGGTATGGGAAGTACACACCCGTCGGTGTGCACCCTTTCCTCCCTTCCATCCCGAAGATGGAGGGTGCCTACTCGCTTCCAACCACCACGTGGATGGAATCACGACATAGGACTTACTCAATGGCGTTCCGGATTAGTCATAACTTCCTCACCGACCTTGCCGGACTAGTTAAGACTTTCTCACCGCCCTCGCCCTATCTCATGACATGCATGCAACCATGCCAATTATCATATTCAATTCACATATTAACACATGGCATCATAATATGTTAAACATGCTCATCATATCATATCAATTATTAACACATGGCAAGTGAACATATATCATGTAAACAATTCCATCTAATCACAACATGCAACCTACAACTCGCTATCCATCACAACACACTTGCCTCAACCACGTGCAACGGATTGGCGGGAAGAAGAGGGAACTTCCGGGGTCACACCACCTGCACATAGGCATCACACACTCACAATCATAACCTCAAAACAGTACACACGCCCCCATCTAACCCGACATTGCCAACTACTCGCAAAACCTAAAAACAGAGGTTCTGTCGGCGGGACAGCAGCCTTACAAAAGGCATAACTTGAGTTCTGGGACTCCAAATCGAATAAACGAGTACACCGTCGCGAAGCTTAGGAAATTTCCCAACTTTTTCTAGTTATAGGAAAGACTGATTCGGACTCTAAAATTGTTTAATCTACAGATTACCACAATCTGTTCCAGTTACGTCACAGATTTTTAGGCGCTCGGTAAAACAGCCATAACTTTCAAACGGCTGATCGGAAATTAACGTGCTTTACGTCCACGGAAAGATAATTAAATTATCTACAACTTCCTAGAAGTCCGTACGGTATGATTCGGATTCTAAATCGACGGAAACTCGAACCCTAGTTCGACTGCTCAATCTGCCCGAAAACAGAAACGTGGACAAGTTTAGATCTAACCCAAATTACTTCAAACCAGCGCCTCCAATTGATCTAAAAACTTGGTAAACACCCTAATAACAGTACCTAGATCATCCCCAAGGATCCCCAAGATCATACCTTTGCCCGAAGCGCAAAACTCCAATCAATCTCCGCGAATCTCCTCGCGAATCGCTCCTCGCTCCACGTTCCTCGCTCCTCGCTCCTTGCTCCTCGCTCCTCGCTCCACGGGATGACTCCGCGAGGTGCAGGGGTGGGGAGACCACCCTAGGGCAGCAAGGGGTGGAGGGGAGGTGGTGTGGAGGTGGAGGAAAGGGAGGGGGATGCGCACGGTTATGGGGGCTAGGGCTTAGGGGAGGGGGAGGGAGGAGAGGGGCGCAAGAGGGGAAGGTGGGGGCGCAATATGGGGATGTGGGGGCGCAAGGGGGCTGGGGGAGCCCCTTTTACCAGCCCTCAACCCAATCCTAGTCCGTTACGGAGTCCTAATCCATCCCACCAAAGCCCACCAAGGCCCAAAACTCCTCCGGGAAGGCCCAAAACCCCGAAAACGGCCCGGAAACGGCCCGGAAACGTTATTAACCCCCGATCCTTATGATTTTAACCTTATTTCCACATCTCATACTGTATTTAACCTTATCATGTTCAAAAATTAAGGATACGACACTCCGAGGTGTCACAGAATTGGTCGGGGTTGGACTGTTCCGGCTGAACGTAAATGGTCAGCTTTCACCCTTCGGCATATGTCACACTCGGCGACATACCGGGCGATTTGTCGCTTCATCCGGGTCCACCAAAGTCTCATCTTAAGATCTTGGTACATCTTTGTACTCTCGGGATGAATAGAGAATGAGGAGTTATGAGCTTCATTGAGAATGGATTGCTTCAACTCCTTACAATTCGGCACTACCAAATGGGTGCCAAACCATAAGACACCTTGGGGGTCTTTAGTGAAGCAATTAGCTTTGCCCTGCTCGATGTTGGCTCAGATAAGTGTTATGCCCTTGTCCTTCTTTTGGGCTGCTTTGATCTGATCCGAGAGGTCAGATTTAATCTCAAGGGCAGCAAGGAATCCCTGATTGACCATTTGTAATCTGAGTCTTCGGAATTCAACGCAAATCGCTTCCGATTCCGGCTCCGTCGAAACACAATTGCATCGCGATTTTCGGCTCAAGGCATCGGCAATGACATTGGCTTTTTTGTGATGATAATGGAGTCGTATATCGTAGTCTTTGATCAATTCGAGCCACCTTCGTTGTCTCAAGTGCAAATCGGCTTGAGTGAAGATGTATTCCAGGCTCTTGTGATCGGTGTAGACTTCGCAACGATTACCGATGAGGTAATGTCGCCAAAATTTTAGAGCATGCACCACAGATGCTAGCTCTAAGTCATGGGTTGGATAATTCCTCTCATGTGGCCTTAATTGTCTCGATGCATATGCCACCACTCGGCCTCCTTGCAGAAGTACATAACCAAGTCCGAGGCGTGATGCATCGCAATATATGTCGAAGCCCCTGTGAATATCCAGCAGTACTAGGATGGGTGCAGTGGTCAAGCGATCCTTCAACAATTGGAAGCTCGCTTCACATTCCGCTGACCAGGAAAATTTCTTCTCCTTCTTCAGTAGTTCGGTCAGTGGCTTCGCGATCTTGGAGAAGTTCTCCACGAATTGACGGTAGTATCCCGCAAGTTCGAGAAAACTCCGAACTTCTGTGACGGTCTTGGGCTATCCCCAATTAAGTACTGATTACAATTTGCTCGGGTCAACTGCAACTCTGCCTTCTGATAGCACATGGCCTAGGAAGGTAACCTCCTTTAGGCAAAATTCACACTTGCTGAATTTTGCATAAAGTCATTGTTCTCGCAGCTTGTCCAAGACAATCCGAAGATGTACCCCATGTTCTTCTTCGGATTTGGAGTAGATGAGAATGTCGTCAATGAAGATGACAACGAATTTGTCAAGGTACTCCATGAAAACGAAATTCATTAGACTCAAGAAGTAGGACGGTGCATTGGTTAAACCGATATATGTGGCAAGAATTATGGTGGGCCAGTTTGGTGGTTGTAAATGTTTGAAACATGATATATGTATGAGTGATGGTGAGATGGATTTCTTTGAGAGTATTGATGTAAGTCTTGCCCTGGTCACTCTAGGGACTTATCCTTGTAAGCCTTTTGTAGGATCGAAGTATACGAATATAGCAATCAGAGGGGGGTGAATGATTGTGCGGAAGCTAAAACCAAATTCTTGACCTATTAAAAGTTCACCCCAAAACAGAACCAAATAATTGCCTCGTTTTCGACAAAAACAGAATGACAGAGGTTTGGTAAAACGAGAATTCCCAGAGATCCAACCGTCGAAACGATCTAAAATTTGGACACAAGAAACTAGATTCCAATACGAATCGAACCCAAAAATAATCAGCTCGATCGGACTTACGGATCAAAAGTTATAAGCTTCGCAAGCTTGCTGATCCAGAACTTGACGAGAATCAATCTAATCAAAACTTCAAGATAAAACAAGAACGACAAAAGATTGATCAACTAGACTTTGAGAAACACTAGATCAATACCCTAGAGAGGTTTTTGATGGATCAAATCAAGATAAAACTTAAAGAACAAAAACCAATCTAGAACTAGAACAAGCATGCAAACAAGAACCAAAACAGAAAACACTGTAGCGACGTGGTTACTGTAGCACGCAAAAATCTTGGAAGAATTGATCTTTATTTATTGTCTAAAATACTCTCATCAAAAGAGTACAAACCCTAAAACCAAGCTCAAAGCTTGATGCGCTCAGCTCTACTTGGTGCCGTTCAACAGAGACCCCCACCTATTTAAAGCACCAACCCACAAGAGTTACGAATACGATTCCTATTCCTAGAAGGAATCTGTGATCCAACTCAACTCTACTTGGCCCAACCAGGCCGAGTACAACACTTGCACGCGTATGGCAACCCAACCATACTCACTTGACTAACACTATGCACGCGTATGGCCACCTGCCATACTCACGTGACTAACACTTTGCACGCGAATGACCTCCTGCCAGTCTCACGTGACTAACCATTCTTCATGTGCACCATTCTCTTAGCCCGAACGTCCCGCATGACATCCTTGACCACCAAGACCTCGGTTCCTCCTGAACCTAGTCCCGAACCTCAGTTCCTCCATGAACCTAGTTCGGTCCCGTCATCGACCACATTCGTCTTTGAGCAATACCTGCACATGAACAAACCACAAAACAAATCCGAGCACAAGTCCACGACTTGACTCAATGTCAATCCATGCAACTACTCACATGAGTATCGCATAAAGTCCACTTCAAAAGAAGCATCATGAAATCATTACAAATTTCAAATTCACATTCAAAATTCAAATCCAAATCGCTCAAAACCCTAATTGAGCGAAAACGCATTCACGACGGACAAACAAAGTTGGTCCGTTGTATAAGGAAAAGTTTCTGTTCCAAGAAGCCAACCAAACGCGGAAAAACACGTTCACAACGGACAAACAAAGTTGGTCCGTTGTACATGCAAAATGGCCGGTCATGAGCTCAAAACAAGTTCACAACGGACCCCGAAGCTTGTCCGCGCGCAAGCGTACGCCTTCGGTTTCACAAAAGTAAAACCCTAGAAAAAGTCCATTCACGACGGACAAAAAGAATTAGTCCGTTGTACATGTGAAAATCTTGGTTCCAAGAAATTATCCAAACCGAAAAAGCTTGTTCACAACGGACCAAGAAAAACTGTCCGTTGTACATGTGAAAATGACTTCGGTCATGGGCTCAAAAACATGTTCACAACAGACCCAAAAACAACATCGTCGCAGATGGGAAACTTCTTGCTTTCTTGAGAACTTTGTCCGGCGCTAATGCGTAACTTACTGTTTCTTGTCAAATTGTCAAAACACATGAACAAACACATTTTGCAAATTCAAATCTAAGTTAATTTTTCAGTTCAAAGCCAATTTTTCAGCACATGATTTCACACCTTTGATCTGAGTCAAACATACAACCACATGTCTGTAATGGGACGAACCTAGTTGAGTAAGTTACTAATAACTTGCATGCGGTACCTCGGGGTGTCAACTACATCTTTTGTGTAGCTTGAAGGGGGAGCATACCAGGGCTGCGGCATGGTGCCCGTCCAACGGTATGTCGGTCCCATACTTCGCCTTTGTTAAGGGAAGGGATGGTGTACGGCAAACACCGGAGAGGTTCACTTGTATAGTCAGAAGTTTCCGAAAGGCTTTGTTATGATCACTCATTCGCACACTCTTGTATGGCGATTCATGGCTGACGTGGTGAGTGGATTATATTTTGTGGGTAAAGTGTATAACCTCTACAGAGTGTAAAATCTATTCGAATAGCCGTGTCCGCGGTACTGGACAATGCTCGGGGATTATAGTCAAGGGTTAGCTTTTCATAAAATTGATCTTGGGTTTGGAGGCAGTTTGCCTGTGGAAAAGTGATAACTGTTTAAGGATGTGGAATGGTTTATTTGTGAAATAACTGTGAAATCTATTACTGTCATTATTTGTTTTACTGCTTTACAATCTATTATGTTTATTTGTGATTGTTGCTTTTCTGCAAAATAACCATTCAGCCTGTTACTTGGAATAAGCCATGCATATAGTTATTAGACTTGCATTCTGTGCATGACTTGCTGAGTGCTTTATGTACTCACCCCTTGCAAACAAAGAATCACCAGTGAGCAGAAGTCTACATCGTCGAAGATAAAGAAGTTCATTGAGAAGGCGATTATCTAGGAGTTGAACCCCGTCAGTTGCCTATGGCGTATTGATGGGATTCACCGATGTTCCTCGTTCCGCTGCTGCTTATTTGTAGTTGAAGCCGTCAAGGCCTCACAAGTGTAAGGTTGACCTTAAGGTCGTACAATAGTTTATATTTTATATTTGAGTTATTTTTTTACTTTTCCGCTGTGTATGATTATGATATTCATCTATTGTGAGACTGTGTGCACTAGTGTGATCCTTGACTAGTGCTGAATACACAGAGGGTTCGGATTTGCATATTCGGGTCCCGATAAAGGTGCACGCCATGTTTCATGAGTTTTCGATTCGCCAATCATAAGATGGAATGATTTTTAGTTTTGAAGTCGTGCTAATTTTACTATTTAGATGCCTAATTTTACAGTACACTATGGTAATACTGCCCCTAGGAGTGGTAGCACCGATTCATATACCTAATGGATGTACTATTCATATACTAATTTTACAATTCACTATGGTACTACCAGCTTGGATTGGTTGTAGTACCACCCCTAGGCTTGCATATCAGAAGTTGTGTGACTTTTCAACCTCTTTTTGACTCCCCGAGGCTCTTGGTTGGTTCTTCTTCTCCAGTAGGGTTGTGAAAAATTATTTTTTATCATTCACACCTGTGATCGCCATTTTTTGTCCTTTCATTAGTATTAGAGCCATTATTCTTCTTTTCTAGATCTTGACCAGTCTCAAGAGCCATAGCCATAGACAAGTATTCCATCAAGCCTCCATTATTTTCTGGGGTCGACTATCCTTTTTGGAAGTCACAAATGGAGTTGTACATCAATTCGTAGGGCTTCATAACATGTTTGAAGGTGAAGCTCCCGTATGAGGTTCCTACCTATGAAAACATCAAAGCTTGGAACATGGCTAATGTTGAGGTGAATCTTAAGGCAAGGAACATCATCATATAGGGCCTTAGACATAGTGAGTACAACAGGATCTCGCACCGATGATCTACTCACCAGATTTGGGGGATCCTTGATGCTTACCATGAGGGCACCACCCAAATCAAGATAGTGAGATAGGATCAGTACAAGCGTGACTACAACAAATTTTAATAGCACGCTGGTGAGACACTGGATGAGTGTTTTGGGTAGTTCACGAAGATTTTGATTGATCTTTGTGCAGTAGTTTGCCAACTCTAACTCAGAGAATGATCGATATTTCTTGACTACACTTGATCTTCAGGTTTGCGAGATGAAGGTGACCACCATAAAGGACCCCATAGACTTATCGACTCTAACTCTTAACGGGCTTTATTCCCGACTCAAGACTTATTAGATTGACATTGTCTCTCATAAGACAAAGTCGTAGTCGATGTCCTTGGTCATCGATCCCACTAGATCTAGTTCAATACTTCATTTGGTTTTTCCCTCTCCGCACTTTGCGTTCTAAGTGATAAATAGCTGGAAAATTTTCTAGAAAGTGAGCTAGCCTTCTTAGCCCAAAAATTTTCTCATGCATACAAGAGGGTGAGGGAGAGGACAAGGGGTGGCATGATCATTTGCTTCGAGTTTGGTGCCCCAACCACATTTGGCAAACTATTCTAAGCTAGAGAAGGGTAGGAACAACTTTGACAATTCGAGAAAGAATGACTACATTGACAAGAAACTCAACAACAAGGCTCTAGATCGGGATCCCGCATGTGAGAAGAAGTACCGCAGCTTCTCTAAGAATAAGAAGCTCTTCCACCGTGTTCTCACCACCCTCGATGACATCAACGTCTTCAACACCGAGACATGGAGCGACGAGGTAGGGGATGATCTAAAAAGAGAAGACCAAGGGCATTGATGACTTCACTAGCATGTCTTCATAGACGATGCCAACCGTATCAATGAAGATGAGCTTTACAACGAGTCAGACGGGGTACCTTCCTATGACCAACTCAATGAAGCTTTCTGTAAGCTTGGAAAATTTCATGCTAGAGCTAGAGCTAGGTGTTTAGAGTTAGAGAAGAAAGTAGGTAACTTATCATGGGAGATTGCTTCACTTAGATATATTCCATCCCGTGACACTAATGACTGTATTCTGCATGATGCATTGCTAGTGGAGCTTGAGAACCTAAAGACCATACATGATAGTGTGCTTTCTAAGGTTGAGGTTCTTATGGTGAATAATGCTAGTTGTAGCTCTCCTATTGCTATTTCTAATGAGGCTAGCTTTCTTCATTCTCACACTAGCCCTTCTCGTGATAAATGCCCAAAACTATTTTGTAACACCCCGGCAACTCACGTGCCTGAAGTGCTACCAAAACTATCTAAATTATTCCATAAAATTTTTGCAAGATCTCCCCTGCTAAATGGACATCCACTCAGCAGGCAAAGAGATGACAAATAACAAACTAATAACAACGACAAGGAATCCACTAACCATCATGACCCGCTAAGCACATACAAAGGGTCATGGTCTTCTAACAATTATAAATCCTCAACCTCGAAGAGATGACAATAAGCACAATAGCAACAATATCACGTATCATGGAATCAATCAACCATCATGACATGTGAGCATAAAAAACTACACTAAACAATCAAGAAACAACTATGATGCATCATAAAGGAACTGTCGGTATAAACCATACATAACCATGCAAGAATAGATTAACCATAAGCATACTACTTCAAAAATCCAACACTAATTATCATCAAAATACATTTTTCAAGCTGTAAAACTAAATGTGTCCTGAAGTGAGTGAGGGTGATCAAAGTCCCAACCCGGCGAGTCATCCTCAGGGTACCTAAAAAACATCAAACAAACAAGTGTGAGTCCAAGACTCGGCAAAGTGCATCAAATCAACGGATTAACCAAATAACATTTTCAAAACAGCAACAAGATCAAATTCTTACAAGACTCAGCCAATACATAAAGAAATTTTAACGCTACCATTTACCTCATTGCTTATTTCACACACATACCTCACTCAACCTCCTTCGGATGAGTCCACAACACAATCCTAACTCCTTACATTACCATTACACACAAAAATCACTGTTAGTGATGCAATGCGACGTGAATGCTCTTTTTGATGTACGTACCGGTACTGCCGAGTGCACACCTGTTGGTGTGCAACCTCATTCCCTTCCATCCCGTGGAAGGTGCCTACTCTTATTGTGTCGCTCCCATTCACCTCGATGAATGGGACTGCAAGGTAGGACTTTTGTGTCCACTACGTACATGTGAACACAGAGGCCTGCATCAGAATGGGTCGTCTCTTCCATCATCAATGCACAAATGTAATTAGCACAATTAAATTGCAATTTTCTTCATTTCTAACATTATTGCATGGTCATAACCAAATGCATATACATAACCATTAACCTTGACATAAGCTTTAGATTGATACACTTAGCATTATCATCATAAGCAACCTCATAAGCATAAGGATAGCATGGCATATTCATCACAAGCAACCTCATAAGCATAAGGATAGCAAGGCATATTCATCACAAGCAACCTCATAAGCATAAGGATAGCATGGCATATTCATCACAAGCAACCTCATAAGCATAAGGATAGCATGGCATATTCATCACAAACAAACAATTCAACATTCATTTAACCTTTTAGTTGATACACTTGCCTTCTACCCACACGAAGCGATGTGGCGCGAGGTTGAAGCCACCTCCCAAGCCACACCTCCTGAAATAAACATTACGCAAACGATTTCACACAAACTATGGCCAACAACAACAAGAAACAATTTCTTTCACTCACTACTACACACTTTGCCCCAAAACAGCCCCAAACTCTGAATTTCATACAACTAGTTGTATAGCCTACTTCGCCATATCATAACTATTACTATGCAACTTCAAATTGAGCAAACAAAGATATTTTAAACATATACTCAGAATTCTCTATCTATCTCTAGGAATTTTTAAATCCCAGTTCGGCCTCCAACTTACCCTAAATCACAGCACAGAATTGAATGTACTAATAGACGCAATTCGTACAGCACAAGGTAAAACTTGTGTAACTTTTTAATGGTTCAACAAAAATTGAAGTCATTGGACTCTAAACGATCACAATAGACTAATATAATGTTACCCCACAGCCCCTCAAATAGGAACTAAGGTTAAAGCCTCCAAATTGCCCTCTAAACCTCAGACCAAACCTTGACTGTACAGAAATTCCCAATTTCAGGACAGAATCAACATAAACTTTGATTCCTAACTCCAAATCAAAAAAACAAGTACATTTTATAAAACTAAAAGAAATTTCCTACATTTCTCTAGGCAAGTGGAAGAGCTGAATCGGTCCGCAAGAAGCTCAAAACTGCAGTTAAACATTACAGCTCCACAAAAAACACAATCTGGACAGCAGGCACTACAAGTGGCATAACTTTTTATTGGCCTCATGGATTTTCGAGTTTGTGAGCTCAAATTAAAGGGGAAGGCAATATATACAACATCTTCTACATCCAAAGAGTCATATGACCAATCTAACTAGCCCCAACTCGAGTTGCAACACATGCCAAAAATCTTTTCGAAAACTGTATAGATTTCCCTCCAACTAAAACTAGTTTCCCTGCAAAAATTTCAATCCTAACAACCCTAGAACTCATCCCAACCAGCATAGGCCCTCCATATCTGAGCTCAAAGCACTTACAAATCTTACCTTCATTGCAAGGGAGAGGGAGCAAGGGAGAAAGGGAGCTGGCTGCTGTTTGCTGATTGGAGGGATGGAGGAGTGCCGACTTGAGGGAGAGAAGGGTGCCAACCATGGGAGCCGCACTGGCCAAGGAAGAGCAAGGGCTGGGGTAGGAGAGCACCCTTGCTCTACTGCTGCTGGAGGGGAAACCGAAATGGGGGAGGAGGAGGCTTTGGAGGAGAAACCGAGAGAGAGTGAGGGGCTGCTGGCTGGTTGCAGCCGAAATGAAGAGAGAGAGAATGGGGGGTTCAGTGAGGGGGAGATTAGGTGAATAGGTGGATAAGTTGGGTAAATAGGTGAGTAACTTCTCTCCCACACAAGATCTAGTAAGATAATCCTATAGGTCAACTAACTGGTCCACCAAAAATCCAGACGAGAAAATCTAATGCTTGAAACAGAGTTTAGAGATGTTACATATGTGTTGAAATTGATGCCATGAGAACTCACCTTAGGAAGTTATCTATTAGAAGTAATGAACTTGAACAACATGCTTCGAAGGACTTAGTTAGCTCATGTGAGGGTTGTAGGCGACTAAAACTTAACAATGATGCTTTGAATGTCAAGTCTGCTAAACTTGCTAATGACCTACTAGCAAAGTCACAAGAACCTTACTTGCAATGTGTTGAGGTTGAGGGGGACATGGATGGGATACATGAGGAACTTAGGAAGAATCTAGAGGCATTGAGGGTTAGGATTAGGAATGCCGAGTGCATTTCTTGTGAGGCTCTCAATATTGAGGCAATCGTGCATAGGGAGAGATCTTCACGTGTTATTTATTTTTTTAGTTTTGGTTCTTATTCTTTATCTTCTACCTGTTCTTCCTGTCTCTCTCTTCAAAGTGTGTGAGTACGTCATGAGCACTCTCAAGAAGTTTGTAGGTGGTAAGAAGAAACTCAACCTCATCCTATACCAATCCTAGATTAGTAAATTCAATCAGACTCTAGAATTTGATTACTTGGTGCATGCTTGCCTCATCCTCCCACTGTTGTGCATTGTAACGTCCTGATTTGTCTAATTAGATAATTAAGTGTTTAATAGTGTCTTGTGTGCCATTTGGTTCTTAAATTGGTTTTATTTGTGCCAGGGTTAAATCGTTCGAACCATTTTGATCGATTTTGACCCGAAACCCTTTTTCGTGTTCTAATTAGAATCCTTTATCAATCAAAACCTAAAAACCCTCTTGGCCAATCCCTAAACCCACCCCAAGAACCCCTCGAGAGAAATCCTCAACACATGAAGCAATAATGCGAAGAAATTGAAATTAATCAGCCGAGGCCGGAGCTACCGTCGACTTAAAAGCGGTAGTACCGAGCCTGCAGTAGTACCGGATCCGTTGCGCGATACTGCCTACCGCGTTGGGCCACGTGGGCACCGGCGCCCATAACGACGACTGTTGCTCATTGCCACCTCCTCCTGGCTCTAGAGGCTTCATCCCTCGCCTCTTAGCCCCCCCAGCCGCCTCTCTCTCTCACTCACTCAATCTACCTCACTCAATCTCCCTCACTCTCTCTCACCCTGGCTCCCTTCCTCTCTCGTTATCTCCCTCTCCCTCCCGAGCTCTGTCTCTTTCTCTCTCTCCGGTGTTTTGATCTCAAGAGGAAGCAAGCCAAGGTGTGGAGAAGCACTCTCAAGACCTAAGCAAGCCTCTTGGTTGGTGGAATCAAACGTTGGATCAATCCACCAAGATTTGTGTCAAAAACCCTAGTTTTTATATTTTCCCCTTTTTTCTCCTTTTGTTTTAGCCCTAGAAATCAAGTTTCTATTGGTAGGTTAGGGTTTGGTTGGGTTCTTAGATCTAGGTGGGGTCTAGATGACTCATTTAACACAAAAGTTTCAAACTCGAAAACCGTAATTGGCTTTTATCGGATTCATTTGCTAAAAGGTCATTTATCTCGATTTTGGAGTAAACCCTCGAAAACCCTAACTCCAAAAGCTAATAAAATGACCCTAGAAGGTATCCGATACTGTTAGAGTTCGATTTCCGCGAAAAGAATAAAGTTTGAAATTGAATCAGGTCGAAAATCGAAATCTGACAGAAATTAGGGTTCTCGAGAGATTACAAGTGGAATCCGGGTTAAACGAACCCAAAACTTGTCGAGACTTGCGTGAATGTGTCCCTAACATCACTAGGAACCTAGCCATGTGATTGTCTCGAAGTTTCGATTTCGTTTGTACAAAATCCTATATTGCAAACCCTAATTGTGCTCTGAAGCCGGCACTACCGACGTTATGGGGCTAGTACTACCGCTCGGGCGGTAGTACCGCCGCTACAACGTTGGCGCCTTTTTTCCTCAGAGCACCCACTTTGGGTCCGGCACTACAGGGCCAGGAGGCCGGTACTGTCGCGAAGGGCGGCACTAACGGCCTTGCACCGCCGGTACTGCCGGGTATAGGTGGGCGGCACTACCGGATTTTAACTCCGGTACTGCCGGGCAGAGGGTTTGGGCAAGGACCCTTTTTGTCCAATTTTTTCCTCGCTTCTCGGATTTATTTGAAATTAGTATTGGATTCTCAGTTGCTCTATCTGAGTTTCATTTGATCATTTCTTTGCCGTTTCTCTCGTATTCTGATCGCGTAGACACTAACACGTCGGAGACTGCTGAGGAGGACCCCGACTACGTTCCAGAAGACACAGTTGGAGAAGAGCAAATATGCAAGCACCTCCTTTGATCACATTGATCCCATAATTGCATAGATTAATTTCCATTTGTCAAAACTATACTGCAAGCATATGTAAATAGTAATGACTCGAATCACTATTCTACGATCGGAGCCCCCACATGCATGCCTCCAATAGTGGAGAGATTGTTGTTTCTCCTAGGTCTACCACAACAATATTAGGTCAGTAGGTTTGGTCCATGGGATATTTGATGAGAATGTTGCTCCTCCTATAGCTTCGACAACTAGTAAGGCGAAGTAATCATGCACCTTATGTCAAAAGGATGGACATCTAACTAACTTTTACTTTTGAAGCGCCAAGTTCACTCGGCATGAGCTTGTTTGTGCTCTTAAGGATATTTAGGGTTATCCCTAGACTCTAAGTGCTCCTAAGGCACCCCCGGCTTCTAGACAGGGTAGAGTGTTTATTATTTTTGGACAACATCCATGACTTAGTTTTCAGGATGTTCCTTCTAGTTTTAGTATTGAAGCTATTTGTTAGAATTTCCACCATCCTCTTATATTCCACATTCTTCCCATCGAGGTGGATATCACCGGCGCAAGTTTGCTCCTCTAGTTGGAGGTTTGGGTAGCATTACTGGGAAGGTCTGGCCTTTGCTCACTGGTAGGCCAACCCATCACTAGCTTCCAAACATCCTTCGGGAGTTGATTCTGGGTTTGTGAGGGTTGAGAGTCAAAGCAATGTGAGAGTTCTGTCTTCTACTCCTTTTGTTGATACTTATACTTATCGTGTAATTCAGTATTGGGTACCAAGATCTGTTCTTATTTGCCCCATATTGAGTCATTGATCTCTCATTTTTGCTGATACATGTCCGTATGATGGGAAGGGCGAGGTTTAGATTGTTGAGTCTGGGTGTTATCACCACATGACCGAAGACTCTCATTGGTTTTTTCCCTAGTCCGAGTCCCAGTGATAAGTTAATCACTTTTGGGAATGCTTCGTTAGATAGAAACATCGCTAAAGGTACCATGTGCATTAATGATAATTTTAGTCTTAAGGATGTTGCTTTAGTGAGTAAGAAACAATATAATTTTCTTTATGTTTCTCAGCTTACCGATGATGATTAATTGTGAGCTTTAAGAGCAGTGCTTATAGAATTATCGATTCTTCTGGATGGTTGATTTCCAGGATTTCTTGTTGTTTGATCGCTTCAGAGTCGCATGATCTCTCCTTCTTGCAAAGGAGATTGGTCACATTGGCTTTGATCATTTGACCCAAGTTAGCAGCTAGGTTCTCATTTGTGGTTTGCATAGACTCAAGATGGTCAAAGACTTAGTTTGTTCTCTACTATCACCTTATATTAGAATGCCTTTAAACAACTAATAATTTTTTTTCTTTCTATAAAGCCCAAACAAATTTCACAAAGGAACTCGATTCTCAAGTTATAACATGACAAGGCTCAACCTCAATCATGCGAGAATTCTCCCAAAACAAATCTCAAAATTTAAAACTTCCACGAAGGAAAATAGTTGCAAGGATTTTTTTTCTTCATGAAAGGAAAAATCAAGTGATCAAGAATTCCTTTCCTATTAAAGGCAGAAAACATAAACCCCCACAACACAAGTTCTACACAACAACTTCAGCAACTTCTTTAAAGCGTGAAAACCGATATACATGTACCATAGGCAACACCTTTTATTCCCCAAAGAACAAAAGACAACTAATAAAACCAATATCTAGAATAGTAGTATTTGTGACCAACAAAGACTCATCACTAAACTCTTTCTCCTTATCTCCAACCATCAAAGACATACGAAAGAAACCTTCTCCCTAAACACTCTGATCTCTGACACAAAAGACAACAACTCTCTCCCCACGACAGGTTATTAATCCCTCAGTAGTGGCCCTAACCAGCCACACCAACTGTGACACTACAAAATGACGATTTGAGTCATTCTCGATGTCGACATTTAGGTATGACTTTGGTATTATGTTTTTCGACCTCTTCCCTGAGTTTGGGCCTTTCCGGGGGAGAGTTTGGGCCTTTCCGGGGGTGTTTGGGCCCTGTGGAAGCTAGTTGGGCCTTGGGGGAAGCAAATGGGCCGTCGGTTGGGGGTTTCTTTGGCCTATGAGGGGGAAAAACCTGCCACCCCTTAGGGTTTCCACCCCCATGCGCCCCAGCTCCTTAGCCCCTTGTGTGGTGCGCCCCCTTCCCCCCATAGCCGCCGCCACCCCTTGCCCTCTCCTTCCCCATTGCGCCACCCCTTCCCCTTCCTCCCCACCTCCTCTAGCCAGCTCTAGGCGTGTTCCACCCCCACCCCTTACTGCCACACCCTTCCTCTCCGTTGTCCTCCCCGTTGGGGAGCTCCGTGATGAGAGGATCCGGCGGGATTGGCGCGTGGAAGGAGATCGGGCGACCTGGAGGAGCTTTCGTCGGTTCGTCGTTCGTTGGGCTAAAGTATGGTGTTGGAAAATCCTTGGGGTGGATTAGGTGCTATCTTAGAGGTGTTTTTGATGCTTAAAGTTCATGTTTAGGTGCTGCCTCTAGATGAGATTAGGGAGTTTGCTATGATTGTCCCACGTTCAGTCTCGGGCAGATTCGGCGGCCGACCTAGGGTTTGAGTTTTCACAATTTTTGATTTGGAATTTGGTCGTCCGCCTGTTGAGAAAGTTATAGGTAATTGAATTACCTTTAAGTGGACACCAAGAACGTTAAATGATGTCCAGTCGTTTGAAAGTTATGGCTGTTTTACCAAACGTGTTCAAAACTGTGATGTGATTGGGACAGATCGTGTTGATCTGTAGATTAGTCCATTTTAGAGGCCGAATCAGTTTTTTCCAATACTTAGAAAAAGCTAGGAAATTTCCTAAGCTACGAGAAAATGTTGTCGTTTACTTAATTTGGAGTACTATAACTCAAGTTATGCTAGTTGGAAGCCCGCTGTCCCGTAGGGACATATTCTTTGTTTTGGGGTTTTAGGGGTTGTTTGCGAAGTCGGTGTAGGGGATCATTCTTGTACTTTTTTGAGGGCACGTTTTGAGTGTGTGGTACCTATGTGCAGGTGGTGTGACCCCAGGAGTGCCCTCATCCTTTCTCCAATCTGTCGCCCGTGGTTGAAGGCAAGTGTATTGTAGTGGTTGCGGCTTAGGGATCCATAATGTTTGATAATGAGATGATTTAAACATGTTTTATGATTTGATGCCATGATTGACTCTTGCTTGCGACATGATAAAAATGGTTTATTATGAGGCTATGCAATGATTAGTTGAGTTTATGTGCAAGTTGTTTATGTTTATGACATATTTGCATACATGGCATGAGAACTGGCCAGGTCGGTGAGAAAGTCATAACTAGTCTGGTTAGGTTGGTGAGAAAGTTATGACTAATCTGGAGCGCCATTGAATAAGACATACATCATGATTCCATCCACAGATGTGAATGGAAGTGAGGAGTAGGCACCCTCCATCTACGGGATGGAAGGGGAAAGATGGTGCACACCGACGGGTGTGCACTCGGCAATACCAGTATGTGCTTCAAGGAGACATGTGCATTGCATTGCATACATGATGATGATAATGAGATGTGTACAATGAGTTTTGAACATGGTTATGATGTTAAGCATGATGTATAGAGATATTAGCATTGAACTGTTCGTTTTGTTCTATTGCAATATACTTGCTGAGTGATGAACTCACTCTTGTGTCTTATGTTGTTTTTAGGTACCATGAAATCGGCACGTGGGAAAGGGGTTTAGCTACACTTCTACACGTAGCTCCTCACATATAGACGACTTTTATCATTTGGAGACATAATAATAAGATTAGTGCCATGAAACTTGGAGTATGGCTTGACTGTGTGCTTAAGTTCATCTTTTGCTTCGTTATAATTTTGGAGTGGTTGGATTCATTATTTTTATACGTAAGATGTTGCCATATCAATTGTTATTGCTGTTTTAGATGTCTCATATTATGCTATACATTGTTATATTATTGATGTTGCTTCAAATCATGGAAAAACAAAGGAGATGCTGTCGAAATTTTTCCGTTTTAGCATTTGTACCTTTGCTGTAATTTACCATTATTTGTGCCATTTAGATGCTGTGTCTATCATGTTTGGTGACATCCAGGGCATACTAGATGCCGGGGTGTTACAGTTGGTATCAGAGCGAGGTTTTAGGTCCTTGGAACATGTATTTTAGTGTGAAACCTTAGGTTCAACTAAAATTGTGACTTGGGATAACCTAGAAACATGGCTTAGGTTATACTTAAAATTTTGTCATAGGATAGCAACATTAAAACTTGTGTAAGTGGAATATCTAATTTAAAATTTGACACACATGGATGCACAGTAGGAAAGGGTATGGGTATCGTTGCTTTACGCTTAAATGTTGTATTTAAGCCTTTATGTTGAATGCTATATGTGATAATGTATGTTGCTATGTTATTGACAGAATTGATTGGATTGTGCTTGTTATTGTGATAAAGTGGGGTTGTGGAGCCGAAGGGTTTCGGTCACCTCTTTTTGTTCCTAGTAAGGGTGTGGTTTGATGGTGTGGCCGGTTAGAGCCATCACCGAAGAATTATTAACCCCTGAGGGAGACGAGTGCTTACCCTTTCTGCCGTAGATCGGGTGGTTGACTGGAGTCAAATATAAGAGTTTGGTGGTGGATTTCTTCGGATTTTTTTTAACCGTTCTAATGATCGGTTTGGGTTGGTTTTCCTTGGTTTTAGTTGATTGAAATCAAATGAAAAGTGTTCGGTATTGGAATTTCGTGGATTGATCTTCGGCGGTTTGTGGTTTTGTCTTCCTTGGTTCAAGACGAAGAAGAAGAGTTTAGTGTTGCACCTTTTTGGTCGCCTTTTGGCTTTGACACCGGTTTTGGTTGGTTGCTTTGCAAAGCAAAGTATAGTTTGGATCTTGTGTGTCTCACTCTGAGTTTAAAAGAAGTCATTGAAGTTGTGTGCAAAAAAAAATTAAGATGTATCGATTTATGTTTTGTGCCCTTGTCCGTAAAGGTTTACTTGATCCTTTGTGTGACACTACAGAACGGCATGACTTTATAAAATGTGAAATTGGAAATTTAAAACTTTACGCTATGAAGTTTAATTGCATTTTCGGGCTGTTTTCGGGAGTTTGGGCCTTTCCGGGCCGAGTTGGGCCTTAGGGGGATCCCACATGGGCCAAAAGTGGGACTTTCTGGCCCATGAGGGGAGGAGGGCAGCAAGAAGTGCTGCATGCATCCCCCCTATTCCCTCATGCGCCCCCCACTTAGAAACCCTAGCCGCCCCCCACTTTCCCCTCCTCTCCACGCCTTCACACCCCTAGCCGCCCCCCCTTGCGCCCCTCCCCTCCCCTCCCCACCATCCTTGCTGCCCTAGGGGAGATCCCCACCTCGCCACCCGGCTGTTCCATCCATCGGGAAGCCCCGCGACGAGGAGATCCGGCTGTTCCGGCGCGAGGATGTCGATCGGGGACACTGGGAGGAGAGGAGATTCATCGTTCGTTGTTCGTCGGTGTAGGTATGGTTTTGGGCAATCCCTGGGGTTGGTCTAGGTGCTTTGGTAGGGGGTGTTTTAATGCTTTTAGAACGAGTGGTGGTGCTACGATTGGGTAGATTGGATGAAAACTAGAGTTTGCCGTGTTCTCTGTTTCGGGCAGATTGTGCACTCGACCTAGGGTTTGATTTTTCGGGATTTTAGACTCGGAATTTGGTTGGCCGGCTGTTGAGAAAGTTGTTGGTAACTTCAATACCTTTAATTGGACACCAAGAACGTCCAATTCTGCCCAGCCATTTGAAAGTTATGGTCGGCTTCAAATCTATGACGTAATTGGGACATAACGTAATGTTTTGTAGATTAAACAATTTTAGAAGCTGAATCAGCTTTTCCCAATACTTAGAAAAAGTTAGAAAATTTCCTAAGCTTCGCGATGATGTACTCGTTTACTCGATTTTGAGACCTAGAACTCAAGTTATGCTAGATTGAAGTCTGCTGTCCCAATGGACAGATTCTCTGTTTTTCGTTTTCGGGAGTAGTTTGCATAATTGGGGCAGATGAGCGAGTATGTACTATTTTGTGGGCACGTTTTGAGTATGTGGTACTTATGTGCAGGTGGTGTGACCCCGGGAGTGCCCTCAACGTCTCGCCAATCCGTCGCCCGAGGTTAAGGAAAGTGTATTGGAATGTGTAACGTGTTGTTTGTTGCTAGACTTGATTAGATGCAAATGGTTTACATGATATGATACATTGCAATGTTTAATGTTTGCCCATGTTATGATGAAAATGGATTATTATGATGCTATGCCATGTTTAGATCAGTTTGATGCAAGTTGTTTATGTTTATGGCATAATCGCATACATGCCATGTGATCTGGCCCGGTCGGTGAGAAAGTCATAACTAGTCCGGTAAGGTCAGTGAGAAAGTTTTGACTAATCTGGAGAGCCAATGAGTAAGTCCTACCTCATGATTCCATCCACCGTGGTGAATGGAAGCGAGGAGTAGGCACCCTCCATCTACGGGATGGAAGGGGGATGAGGATGCACGCCGACCGGTGTGCATTCATCAATACCGGTATGTGCTTCCCGGAGACATGTGCATTGCATTGCATTGCATACATGATGATGATGATGAGTTCTGTACAATATGCTTTGTCGTGGCTATGATGTTGTAGATGAGATTATGATTTGATCATGATGTCAAAGTATGGTATGTATTGATGTTGGTATTGAATTATTCTTTATGACCCATTGCAATATGCTTGCTGAGTGATGAACTCACGCTTGTGTTTTATGTTGTTTTTAGGTACTATGAAACCAGCATGTGGAAAGGGGCATTAGCTACAAATCTTCACGTAGCTCCACACCTATAGGCACATTTATCAATTTGAGTCATGATCGTAATAATAGTGCCATGAAACTTGGTGTATGGATTAAATTGTGCGCTTGTGTTCCTTATTTGCTTCGTTATAGTTTATGGAGTGGTTGGACTTGATATTATTGTCTTATGTGGTTGCTATATCTATTTATATTGCTGCTTTAGATGTCTTATGTTATGATATTACTTGCCCTGTTATTGCTATTGCTTCAAATCATGATAAAACAAAGGAGATGCTGCCGAAATTTTCGGTTTTAGCATTTGTGCCTTTTCTGTAATTTACCTTAAATTGTGATATTTAGATGTGGTTTAGTCTTTGTTTGGTGACATTCAGGCATACTAGATGCCAGGGTGTTACAGTTGGTATCAGAGCGGGCTGTAGGTCCTTCGAATGTGTATTTTTTCTGTCATACCTTAGGTGCAACTAAAATGTGATGTGGGATGACCTAGAAACATGGTTTAGGTTATACTTAAAATTTTGCCATAGGGGAGCAACATTAAAACTTGTATAATTGGAATGATTAATTTTAAAAATTTGACACACTTGGTTGCCCAAAAGGATGGGGATTTGGTTCTTCATTGCATCGCGTTTAATTACTTGATGGAGACTATGTATCTGATGATGTTTTAATCTTTGCTTTCGTTTACATTGGTGATGTACTTATGATTATGTGATTGTATGGTTGTCTGACTGTAGCCGCCATGCCGAGGGGTAGAGGCCGTGGTCGCCGTGGCCATGGAGGCCAAGGGCAAGGTTCTCAGGGAGTTGCTGAGTCTGTAGATGAGGGAAGCGCTTCGCTCAATGCTCATGGGCTAGCGCAGGAGGAGGTCCCGGCAGCACAGTCGGGGGCTGAGGTACCCGCCGCCACTTTGAACTTAATTCAGGCTCTGCAGAGGGAGGTTCAGGAGCTGTGCCAGCAGTTGTGGGCAGCCCCTGCTATTGTGCCTCCCCCTGCAGTGGCCGCAGTTGCTTCCCCCGCTGTGCCAGAGCCGAGGATGAGTCTCCGGGAGTGGATGTCCCTCCGTCTGGACACTTTTGACGCAGCAGGTACGCCGGTCCAATCCGCAGATTGGCTGCGGTACATGGAGCGGCAGTTTGAGGTCCTGGCATTGACCACGGTGCAGAGATCTCGCTTTGTGGCCTTTCAATTGAAGCGCCAAGCGGATATCTGGTGGGAGGGGTTCTTGCTGTTAGAGCCCCCGCTCTTGGACCGGTCACCTAGGAGGACTTTGTGGCTCTCTTCCAAGCCAAGTTCTACCTAGAGTCTTTCCTTGAGAGGATGGAGCATACTCTAACGACTCTTTCCCAGGGAAGGAAGTCGGTGGCAGAGTATGAGGCAGAGTTCAATAATTTGGTGCGCTTTGTGCTGGCTGTGGCAGCCGACGACAGGAAGAAGGCGAGGAGGTTCTGTAGGGGCCTCAACTAGGAGTTCAGAGTTTTCATGGGGGCAACTGTCCCTCGTGACTTCTGCTCCGTGGTGGAGCAGGCGAAGGGCATGGAGCTCGAGTTGGAGCTCTCCAGGGATAAGCAAAACCTAGTGGTTCAGGGGTTCCAGCGGCCCCAAGCGGGGGCCAGATGAGGACCTTTGGTGGAGGAGGTGGGTCTTCTCAGCGACCCACCTTCAAGAAGTATAAGGGGGGACAAGGCTCCTCCTCAGGGGCTAAGATGAGGCCACCACAGTCGTTTTACGCGCAAGTGGCTGTTCGTCCTGTGCCCGCGCAGGGCATTATTTGTTTCAAGTGCGGTGGTGAACACCGTGCTTTGGAGTGTGGTTGGACCGGGAGTTGCAACCACTGTGGCAAGCCCGGCCACATGGGATGAGTCTGCGGGATGAATCCTGGTGGCATCATCAAATGGGAGACGGTGCCTTATCCTCCCGCTCTAGCGGCGTCTTCCAGAGGGTCGATGCACTTGATGGCGGCCCCTGCTTCTCAATCGCCCTCTGTTTGGGCGCCACGGGCGGCCTACTGGTGCCCGCAACCGTTGGCTCCTCCTCAGTTACCTCCAACGCCCCTAGCCTTATTTGGGAATTAGCCGGGTGTCGGAGCTCCCGCTGCCCCGGCACCACCGGCTGTGTACGCCTTGCCGACCGCCGAGTCCGTCGGGCATCCAGAGGTGGTTTTAGGTGCTTTGCTTGTGGATTCAGTTGATGCCTTTGTTCTGTTTGATTTCGGAGCATCCTATTCCTTTATGTCATCTGAGTTTGGTAGTAGAGCTAAGTTGGGAGTTCAGCGGATTTCTGAGTCTGTGATAGTCGGTTCTCCTAGGGGTTTGATTGCTAGTTCTTTGGTTTGCCCGGGTGGCACCATTGCCATTGATGATGAGGTTTTCTTTGCCAATCTTATGGTGATTCCGTTGGCTCCTTTTGATGTCATTTTGGACATGGACTGGTTGCATCAGTACCGTGCCAGAATCTGTTGCTTTTGGAGGATAGTTACCTTGCAGGCCCCGTCAGGGGTGGAGTTGACCTTTCAGGGTGGTATACCTTCCAGTTCTATCTTTGCTTTGGCTAGTCGGTTTTCTTGTCGCCGTTTGAGGCATTTGGGTTTTCTCATGGCTATTTCAGAAAAGCCGTCTTCTTTAGTAGCTGTTGCAGAGATTCCTGTGGTGAAGGAGTTTGCTAATGTGTTCCCTGATGAGTTGCATGGTTTACCTCCTGTGAGGAATGTGGAGTTTCATATTGATCTTGTTCCTAGAACTTGACCTATTTCTATCTCTCCATACCGCTTGGCTCGTCCTTTTCAAGACAAGTTGAAAAAGCAATTGGAGGATCTGTTGGCCAAGGGATTTATTCGTCGTAGTGTGCCGCCATGGGGAGCACCCGTCCTCTTCGTTTCGAAGAAGGATGGAAGTTGGCTATGTGCATTGACTATCATGCTCTTAATTAAGTGACAGTCAAGAACAAGTATCCTTTGCCTCACATTGAGGATCTTTTTGACCAACTGAAGGGAGCAAAGGTATTCTCCAAGATTGATCTTCAGTCGGGGTACAATCAGATTCGTGTGAGGGAACATGACATTGAGAAGACTACTTTCTCCACTAGGTATGGGCATTATGAATTTAAAGTTGTCTTTTGGACTAACTAATATTGTTGTTGTCTTTATGGAGGCGATGAACAGTATGCTACACAAGTACCTTGATGAGTTTGTGGTAGTGTTCATCGATGACATCCTGGTTTACTCTAAATCAGAAGAAGAACATGAGCATCATTTGAGGCTTGTCCTGAGCACATTGTGGGAGAATCAGTTCTTTGCTAAGTTGAAAAAGTGCGAGTTCTGGATTTCAGAAGTGGGTTTTCTTGGCCACATCATCAATCCAGAAGGCACATCTATAGATCCTAGCAAAGTCTCAGGAGTTTTGGACTGGAAGAGGCCTTCCAATGTTAAAGAGGTGCATAGTTTCCTTGGGTTGGCTGTCTACTATCGACGTTTTGTGCAGGATTTCTCTATCATTGCTAAGCCACTTTCGCAGCTGACTTAGAAGGGGATGAAATTTCACTTGACTGTAGAGTGTGAGCATAGTTTCTACACTTTTAAGGAGAAGCTAGTGACTGCTCCTGTTCTTACCCTTCTCGAGCCTAGGAAGCGATTCACTGTCTATTTTCATGCTTCTCGTTTGGGACTTGGTTGTGTGCTCATTCAAGATGGCAAGGTGATTGCTTATGCATCGAGGCAGTTGAAAAAACATGAGCAGAACAATCCCACTCATGATCTTGAGCTAGCCGCTGTGGTGTTTGCATTGAAGATATGGAGGCATTATCTGTACGGTGAGTCTTGTGATATCTTCACTAATCACAAGAGCCTCAAGTACATCTTTACTCAGGAAAGATTTGAACTTGAGGCAGAGGAGGTGGCTGGAATTGATAAAGGATTATGACCTCACCATCAAGTACCATCCGGGCATGGCAAATGTGATGGCTGATGCTCTCAGTCGCAAGACAATGCCCCTGTCATTGATTGTCTTGTTGCTGATTTTGAGCGATTGGGAGTCTCCTACTGCTTTGTGGGGACTGTGCAAGCTAAAACTCAATTGATTCTTGAGTTAGCAATCCCCGAGCATGTGCGGGAAGCACAACATCATGATCGTTTGCTCCAGCAGGTGAGGAAACGCCTGGAGGATGGCAAAACTGGGGACTTTTCCATAGACGATGTGGGATCTCTGAGGTTTCAGGGTCGCTTGTGTGTACCACAGAAATCCCAAGTCATGGATGACATATTGAGAGAGGCTCATCGCACCCCGTACACGGGTCATCCTAGGGAGACCAAGATGTACAGGAACTTGAAAAATAATTTCTGGTGGAAGAGGATGAGAGTTGATATTGCCAACTATATGGCATCTTGTGGGATTTGTCAGAAAATTAAGGCTGAACACAAGCGCCCCTCTGGGTTGTTGCAGCCATTGGAGATTCCTGTGTGGCCATGGGATGACATCTCCATGGATTTTGTGGTTGGCCTACCTCATACTCCACGAGGGAAGGATGCTGTTTGGGTTGTGGTGGACCGTCTTAGCAAGTCCGCACACTTCATTCCTATCCGCACTACCCATTCAGCGAGCGAGTTGGCTCCTATCTATGTGCGGGAGGTTGTGAGACTGCATGGTGTGCCCAAGACGATTATTTCTGATCGGGATGCGAAGTTTGTCTCAAAATTTTGGGAGAGTTTGTAGAATGCTTTGGGTACACAGCTTCACCTTAGTACCGGTTTCCACCCACAGACGAATGGGCAGTCTCAGCGTACCATTCGGACTTTGGAGGACATGCTCAGGGCCTGTGTGATGGCATGGAAAGGTAGCTCGGAAGATCACTTGCCTCTGGCAGAGTTTGCTTACAATAACAGCTTATGACGTGTTGTATGGTTTCAATCAACTAAAACCAAGAAAACCAACCAAGACCGACCACAGAACGATAAAGAACATCCGAAGGAATCCACCACCAATCTCTTCTATTTGACTCCAGTCAACTACCCGATCTACGACAGAAAGGGTAAGCACTCTTCTCCTATAGGGGTTAATAATTCTTCGGTGATGGCATAAACCGGCCACACCGTCAAACCACACCCTTACTATGAACAAAAAGAGGTGACCGAAACCCTTCGGCACCACAACCCCACTTTATCACAAATATAGCAACTCAATCAAATCTATCATAAATACAGCATTATACATCATCAGAAGTAGCATTCAATGTCAAAGCTTAGATACAATATTTAAGCAGATATCCACGACACCCATACCCTTCCTACTGTGCACAGAGTGTGTCATGTTTTAAATTAGTTAACCAAACTATTTCAGATTTTAAAGTTATTGCCCTAAGGCCAAATTTTAAAGAGTATACCTATACCATGTGTAACACCCCGGCATTTAATATGCCAGAATGCTACCAAACATAGACTAAGCAACCCCTAAATACCACAAATACAAGTAAATTACAGTAAAGGCACGAATGCTAAAACCCAAAATTTTGGCAGCATCTCCTTTGTTTTAACATGAATTGAAGGAACAACAACAGCATAGCAATATATGGCAATATAAGAGGCATCTAAAATAGCAATAATTAACGGCATGACAGCAATATAAGTCTAATTCCAAGCATTCAATGTCTCCATGAGCCAAACGAACAATAAGACTCTCATATCGCAAAACTAAACCAAAAATCAATAAGCATCACACTTAATTTATTATCAAGACTCCAATTGAATGACTATGGGAACAAATAAGTGAAGCTACGTGTAGAAATGTGACTATTTCCCTTCCCCGCATGCCGGTCTCATGGTACCTAAAACAACAAGAAAGCACAAGCGTGAGTTCAACACTCAGCAAGTATATTGCAATGATACAAAAGAACAATTACATGGCTACAACAACTCGCATCATGTCTATCATCTTATTCATGTTCACGTATCATTATCATCATCATCATGTATGCAATGAGATGCGATGCACATGTCTCCTAGAAACTCATACCGGTATGGTTGAGTACACACCCGTCGGTGTGCACCCTCTCCCCCCTTCCATCCCGAAGATGGAGGGTGCTTACTCCTCGCTTCCATACATCATTGGCTCTCCGGAATAGTGATAACTTTCTCACCGACCTTCCCCGGACTAGTTATGACTTTCTCACCGCCCGGGCCATGTATCATGCCATGTATGCAAACATGGCAACATCATAAATAACTTGTACATTAACACATGGCATCATAACATAATAAGCATATTCATCACATCAATGGCAATCATTAAAACATGGCGTCTGAACATATCATATATTCAATTTCAATCTCAACCAATCTAGCAAACTACAACCCGCTACCCATTCCAATACACTTGCCTCAACCACAGGCGACGGATTGGCGAGAAGTAGAGGGCACCCCTGGGGTCACACCACCTGCATATAGGCACCACACACTCAAAATCATGCCCACAAAATAATACGCAAACACTCTTCTACCCCGACTTCACAAACTACTCGCACAACCCAAAACAGAGGTTCTGTCCCGTCGGGACAGCAGACTTGCAACGAGCATAACTCGGGTTCTAAAACTCCAAATCGATTAAACGAGTACATTCTAGCGTAGCTTAGGAAATTTCCTAACTTTTTCTAAGTATATGGAAAAACTGATTCGGACTCTAAAGTGGTTTAATCTACAGAATACCATGATCTGTTCCAATCACGTCATAGTTTTTAACACATTCGGTAAAACGAGCATAACTTTCAAATAGCTAGGCGGAATTGGACATTATTTATACCCACTGAAAGGTATTGAAGTTACCTACAACTTCTTCAACAGGCGGCCGACCAAAATCCGATTCTAAATTGGCGAAAACCCAAACCCTAGGTCGACTACTCAGGCTGCCCGAAACAGAGAACGTGGCAAACTCTAGATTCCATCTAATCTACCCAATTACAGCACAACCAATTGATATAAAAACATCATATCAACCCTTAGAACAGTACCTAGACCAACCCCAAGGATTCCCATGGCCATACCTTTGCCCGACGAACGAAGAACCAACGGATCTCCTCCCGGTTCGCGCGATCTCCTTCCTCGCTCCAAATCCACCAGATCTCCTCGTCGCGGAGCGCTCCAATGGACGGATATTCGGGGTGGTTAGGTGGAGAGGCTTCAATAGGGCAGCAAGGGGTGGTGGAGAGGGGAGGGGATGGCGCAAGGGGAGAGGAGGCGCCTAAAGTGGGGGGTGGCGGCTTGGGTGGTGGGAGGAGGAGGTAGAGTGGCGGCTAGGGTTGTGGGGCGCATGTGGGCACGGGGAGGACGCCCCCAAGGCAGGTTATCCTGCCTCCCCCTCCCTCATGGGCCCAAAAATCCTCCCACCAAGGCCCACAACACATCCCCCTTGGGCCCGAACTCCCCTGGAGAGGCCCAAACTCCTGAAAACACCCCGAAAATGCAAATAAACCTCACAGCTTATAGTTGTAACCCCCGATTTCATATTTTATAATGTTTTGACCTCCACATTCACATTTTATAACATTACGACACTCTGTGGTGTCACACCATGTTTCTACTTTCCCATGTCAACATTTTAGTTTACTCTAGAGTAATTTACTACATTCACATTCCACAGACCTAAAGCCCGCTCTGATACCAACTGTAACACCCCAACATCTTTTATGCCTGAATGTTACCAAACATAGACTAAACAACATCTAAATACCACAAATAAAGATAAATTACAGCAAAGGTGCAAATGCTAAAATCGAAAATTTCGGCAGCTTCTCCGTTGTTTTTCCATGAATTAAAGCAACAACAATATGATCACAGGATATAGCATAAAGAATGACATCTAAATCATCAACAACAAGGGTCTAGCAACAGTATAAGTCTAGAATAATGAAATTCAACCATCTCATGAGCTAAACGAAGCAAATGAGGAAATCAAGCACACAATTTAACCATTCACCAAGTTTCATGGCACTATTCATTAATATCATGACCCAAACGATTAAATTATCTGTAAGTGTGGAACTACGTGTATAAGTGTTGCTAATGCCCTTTCCCGCATGCCGGTTTCATGGTACCTAAAAACAACATAAAACACAAGCATGAGTTCATCACTCAGCAAGTATATTGCAATGGATCATAAAGAACAAATCGATTGTAACACCCCGGCATTTAGTATGCCCAAATGCTACCAAACATAGACTAAGCAACTTCTAAATACCACAATTACTTGTAAAATACAGCAAAGGAGCAAATGCTAATACCGAAAATTTCGGCAGCATCTCCTTTGTTTTTCCAAGCATTGAAACAATAACAATTGCATAGCAATATATGGCAATATACGAGACATCTAAAATAGCAATAAATAATGGCATGACAGCAATATAAGTCAAATTGAAGCATTCAAAGTCTTCATGAGCGAAACAAACAATAAGGCTCTCAAAACACGAAACTAAACCATAAACCAATATGCATTACACTAAATTTATTATCAAGACTCCAAATGAATAAGTGTGGGAACAAATGTGTAAAGCTACGTGTAGGAGTGTGACTAGTTCCGTTCCCCGCATGCCGATCTCATGGTACCTAAAACAACAAGAAATGACAAGCGTGAGTTCAACACTCAGCAAGTATATTGCAATGGTACAAAAGAACAATTACATGGCCACAACAACTCCCATCATGCCTATCATCTTATTCATGCCCACATATCATTATTCTCATATCATCATCATCATTTTTGCAATGCAATGCGATGCACATGTCTCATGGAAACTCATACAGGTATGGCTGAGTGCACACCCGTCGGTGTGCACCCTCTCTTCCCTTCCATCCCGAAGATGGAGGGTGCCTACTCCTCACTTCCATTCACCGCGGTGGATGGAATCACGATATAGGACTTACTCAATGGCTCCCCGGACTAGTCATAACTTTATCACTGACCTTACCGGACTAGTTATGACTTTCTCACCGACTCGGCCATGTATCATGCCATGTATGCAAACATGCCAACATCATAGATAACTTGTACATTAACACATGGCATCACAACATAATAATCCGTATTCATCATATCAATGGCAAACATTAAAGCATGGCTTGTGAACACATCATATATTCAATTTCAACTCATCAAAACTAGCAACCTACAACCCCTACCCATTCCAATACACTTGCCTCAACCACGGGCGACGGATTGGCGAGAAGTAGAGGGCACTCCCGGGGTCACATCACCTGCACATAGGTACCACACACTCAAAATCATGCCCCGACTTCGCAAACTACTCGCAAAACCCAAAAACAGAGGTTCTGTCCCGTCGGGACAGCAGACTTCCGATGAGCATAACTTGAGTTCTTAGACTTTGAATCGATTAAACGAGTACATCCTCGTGTAGCTTAGGAAATTTCCTAACTTTTTATAAGTATATGGAAAAACTGATTCGGACACTAAAGTGGTTTAATCTACGGAATACCGTGATCTGTTCCAATTTCATCACAGTTTTGAACACGTTCGGTAAAATGAGCATAACTTTCAAACGGCTGATCAGAATTAAGCATTCTCTACGTCCAATTAAAGGTAATTCAATTATCTACAACTTCTTCAATAGGCGGATGACCAAATTCAGAATCTAAATTGGTGAAAACTCAAACCCTAGGTCGACTGCACAATCTGCCCGAAACAGAGAACCTAACAACTCTAGTTTTCTCCCAAATCTACCCAATCACAGCACCACCACTTGATCTAAAATCACCAAAATACCTCTAGAGCAGTAACTAGACCAACCCCAAGGATCACCCAAATCATACCTCTTCTCGAAGAACGATGAACGTCGAATCCTTCCTCCCGAGCTCCCCGATCATCCTCCTCGTGCCGGAACCGTCGGATCTCCTCGTCACAGGGATTTCCAATGGAGGGGACAGCGAGGTTGCGTAGTGGGGAGCTCCCCTAGGGCAGCAAGGGAGGTGGAGAGGGGAGGTGGAGGTGGAGGTGGAGGCGCAAGATGGGGGAGTACGGGAGTGTGGCGGCTAGGGTTAGGGAGGGGAGTGGTTTGGGGCACTGGGAGTGCTAGGGTGGGCAGAAATTGCAGGAATTTTCCCCCATGGGCCCAAAAACTCCCCACTAAAGGCCCATGACTCCTCCCAGAGAGGCCCAAGCCCTCCCGGAAAGGCCCAAATCCTCCCGGAAAGACCTAAAACTTCTGGAATCACAAAAACATGTCAAAAATTCATACTTAACCTCATGATCGAGTCATAATTTCATATACAACATCATAACCATGTCTCAATCTCATTGTACACATTTCATTATAATCATCATGCATGCAATGCAATGCACATGTCTCCTCAAAGCACATACCGGTATTGCCGAGTGCACACCCGTCGGCGTGCACCCTCTTTCCCCTTCCATCCTGTAGATGGAGGGTGCCTACTACTCGCTTCCACTCACCATGTAGGTGGAATCACGAGGTAGGTCTTACATCCATGGCGCTCCGGATTAGTCATAACTTTGTCACCGACCTTACCAGACTAGTGATGACGTTCTCACCGACCGGACCAGTTTTCATGCCATGTATGCAACATATGCCATAAACATAAACAATTAACCATTGCATAGAATCATAAAACACTATTTTCACCATAACATGGGCAAGCACTAATCATGGCAAGGTAGCATATCATGAAAACAATTTGCATCTAGTCAAGTCTAGTAACATTGAACACGATACCCATTCCAATACACTTGCCTTAACCGCGGGCGACGGATTGGTGAGACGATGAGGGCACTCCTGGGGTCACACCAACTGCACATGGATACCACACACTCAAAACGTGCCCACAAAACAGTACACAATCGCTCATCTACCCCGACTTCGCAAACTACTCCCAAAGCCGAAAAACAGAGAATCTGTCCCGCCGGGACAGCAGGCTTCAAACTAGCAGAACTTGAGTTCTAGGATTCCAAATTAGGTAAATGAGTAAATCATCGCGAAGCTTAGGAAATTTCCTAGCTTTTTCGAAGTATTGGGAAAAGCTGATTCGGCTTATAAAATTGTCTAATCTACAAAACATTACGTTATGTCCCAATTACATCAGAGATTTAAACACGCTCGGTAAAACGATCATAACATTCAAATGGCCGGGCCGAATTGGACGTTCTTGGCGTACAATTAAAGGAATTGAAGTTATCTACAACTTTCACAACAGGCGACCGACCACATTCGGAATCTAAAATTGCGAAAACTCCAACCCTAGGTCGGACGTCCAATCTGCCCCCGAGACAGAACGTGGGACAACAATTGCAAACTCCCTAATATCACCTAGGAACAGCACCTAAACATCAAATTTAACCCCAATCTCCCCCATTTAGAAGCACCTAGACCACCCCAAAAAGGATCACAAATCCTAACCTCATCTTAGAGAATCGAACGGCGACGAAAAACCTCCCTCCCTTCCTTCCGGTCACTCCTTCCTCCGGAACCGCAACGAATCGCCGGAGAACTCCGGACCGATGATCCACCGAGCAAGAGGTGAGGGGCTGCTAGTGGAGGGGAGGGTGGTTGCTAGTGAAAGGCCCAAACTCCCGAAAACGGCCCGAAAACGTGATTACACCTCATACCGTATAGTTTTAATCTCCAATTTCATATTTTATAATGTCACAACAAACCGTAGTGTGACAGATAGGCCTAACCTTGAAACGTGTCTAATGTCTAAATCTAGCATGGGTTGGCTATGGCATCACCGACTAGCCCATGTTGGAATGAGGAATCTTCATAAACTCGTTAAAGGAAATAACATTCTTGGACTAACTAACGTTATCTTTGAGAAAGATAGAGTTTGTAGTGCCTGTCAAGCGGGAAAACAAGTCGGTGCTCCTCATCCCTCCAAAAACATGATGACGACGTCAAGACCGTTGGAAATGCTTCATATGGATCTTTTCGGTCCGGTCGCCTATATAAGCATCGAGGGAAGTAAGTATGGTTTAGTTATTGTTGAAGATTTTTATCGCTTCACTTGGGTGTTTTTCTTGCATGATAAAGGTAATTCATGAGAAGATCCCAAAATGAGTTTGAAGTAAAGATCAAAAGAATTCTAAGCGACAACGGTACCGAGTTCAAAAACATTGTTGTTGAGGAGTATCTCGATGAAGAAGGAATCAAGCATGAATTCTTGGTCCCCTACTCTCCTCAAAAAAATGAGGTGGCCGAAAGGAAAAATCAGACTCTCATCGAGAAGGCGCGGACTATGCTTGACAAGTACAAGGTTTTTGACAGTTTTTGGGCGGAAGCCATCAACACCGCATGCCACATCACCAACCGTCTCTATTTGCACAAGATCTTGAAGAAGACGGGATATGAGTTTTTCAAACATAGGATGCTCATGTGCTCAAAGGTCTATCTTGCATTGGAAATAGCACCTAAATACTTGCATTCTCCCAAAAAACAGTTTTTCAAACCGAGCTGACTAACCCGGAGTGTCAGAATATTTTATCTGGAGTATCCGGATTGAGTCCAGAATCTCCGGATAAAAGTTCTGGAGTGTCCGGGTTACTCCCTTCGGCCAAAAATGATTTATAGCCTATCCGGAGTATCCGGATTGAAATGTCCGGATAGTATGGACTATTCGAAATAGAGGGCAACAACTAGTTTTCAACTTGACATATTTAAGCCTCCTCCCTCTCCTAACGGCTAGATATCCATTGAAGCTCATTCATTGCGAAGTCTAGCTCTCTCTCACTCATTCAATACTCTCTTTAGAGCTCAAGCTTCCTCCTCCATTAATTTGTGTGTGGATTCAAATCGTTGTGAGGAAAGGAAGAAGATTCACGTGCTAGGTGTGACACCACGGAGTGTCGTAACCTTATTTAATGTGCATAATGAGGTCAAAAACATTATGAAATATGGTATTGGAGGTTAAAACCATAGGGTATGGAGGTTATTAGCGTTTCCGGGCCGTTTTGGGCCTTTCCGGGGAGTTTTGGACCTAGGGGAAAGGGTTGTGGGCTTTGGTGGGTGGTGTATGAGTCCATCTAGGACTAGGATTCCTATTAGGCTGGTTTAAGGGGCTCCCCCTGCCCCTTGTGTGCGCTCCACCCTGCCATTGTGCGCCCCCTTGGCCTCCCTTGTGCCCTAGCCGCACACCCTCCCTCTCCCCTTGTGGCCGTGCGCCCCCTCCCCATTGCCCCCTTGCCTCTCCACCACCTCTCCTCCACCCCTTGCTGCCCTAGGGTAGCCTCCCCACCCCTGCACCTCGAGGATCCATCCATTGGAGCGAGGAGCGAGGAGCGAGGAGCGAACCGGGAGGAGATCCATTCAGTTTTCGTGCGTCGGGCGAAGGTATGGCCATGGGAATCCTTGGGGTTGGTCTAGGTACTGTTCTAAGGGTGTTTATCAAGTTTTTAGATCAATTAGTGGTGCTGGAATTGAGTAGATTGGATTAGATCTAAATGTTGCCACGTTCTCTGTTTTGGACAGCATGAGTAGTTGACCTAGGGTTTAGTTTTTCGCCAATTTATTTTCCGAATTTGGTCATACGCCTATTTAAGAAGTTGTATATAATTTCAATATCTTTCAGTGGGTATAAAGAACGTTAAATTCTGATCAGCCGTTTGAAAGTTATGGCTGTTTTACCAAGCATGTTAAAATCTGTGACGTGATTGGAACAGATCACGGTATTCTGTAGATTAAACCACTTTAGAGTCCGAATCAGTTTTTCCTTATACTTAGAAAAAGTTGGGAAATTTCCTAAGCTACGCGAGGATGTACTCGTTTAATTGATTCGGAGTCCCAAAACCCAAGTTATGTCTTTTTGGAAGGCTGCTGTCCCGACGGGACAGAACCTCTGTTTTTGGGTTTTGCGAGTAGTTGGCAATGTCGGGGTAGATGAGGGTTTGCGTACTGTTTTGTGGACATGATTGTGAGTGTATGGCACCTATGTGCAGGTGGTGCGACCCGGGGAGTGCCTTCTACTTTCTGCCAATCCGTTGCCCGTGGTTGAGGCAAGTGTATTGTAATGGATAGCGATTTGTAGGTTGCTTGTTGAGAATAGATGAAATTGACTATATGATATGATCACTTGCCATGCTTTAATGATTGCCAATGATATGATGAGCATGTTTATTATGTTATGATGCCATGTGTTAATGTACAAGTTAAATATGATGTTGGCATAATTGCATACGGGGCATGTTACATGGCCCGGGCGGTGAGAAAGTCATAACTAGTCCGGGGAAGGTCGGTGAGAAAGTTATGACTATTCCGGAGAGCCAATGAGTAAGTCCTACATCGTGATTCCATTCACCGCGGTGAACGGAAGCGAGGAGTAGGCACCCTCCATCTTCGGGATGGAAGGGGGGAGAGGGTGCACACCGACGGGGTGTGTACTCAACCATACCAGTATGAGTTTCCAAGGAGTCATGAGCATAGCATTGCATTGCATACATAATGATGATGATAATGATATGTGATCAAGAATGAGATGGTTTACGTGATGTGAGATATTAATGCCATGTGATTGTTCTTGTTGTACCATTGCAATATGCTTGCTGAGTTTCGAACTCACGCTTGTGTTTTCTTGTTCTTTTAGGTACCATGAGACCAGCATGCGGGGAAGGGAAATGGGCACACTTCCACATGTGGCTTCACTCATTTAATTCCACAAGTCATTCAATTAGTTTTTTTGATAAGAAATTGCGTGTGGTGATTATTGCTTTAAGGTTTAGCTTTGCTAAATGAGAGCCTTATTGCTCGTTTGGCTCTTGGAGACATTAAATGTTTGAAATTAGACTTATATTGATGCTAAGTCGTTAATTATTGCTGTTTTTAGTTGTCTCTCATGTTCCATATATTGCTATACTGTTGTTGCTCCTTCAAATCAAGTTAAAACAAAGGAGCTGCTGCCGAAATCTCGGGTTTTAGCATTTACTCCTTTTCTGTAATTTACCTTAATTCATGGTATTTAGATATTGTTTAGCTTATGTTTGGTAGCATTCAGGCATATTAGATGCCGGGGTGTTATAGTAGGTATCAGAGCGGGCTATAGGTCCTTGGAATGTGTATTTTTAGTGTCATGCTATAGGGTACAATTAAAATTTGATGTGGAATAACTTAGAAACATGGCTTAGGTCTTAACTAAAATTTTGTTATAGGATAGCAACATTAAAACTTGCAAAAGTGGTATAACTAATCTAAAATTTGACACACTTGGTTGCACAGTAGGATGGGGTTTTGGTATATCATTGCATTGCGCTTAATTATTTGATGAAGACTATGCTTATGATGTTGTTTGATCATTGTACTTGATTATATGGTGTTGTGCTTATATTTATGTGAATGGATGGTTGTCTGTTTGTAGCAACCATGCCGAGGGGTAGAGACCGCGGTCGCCGTGGCCGTGGAGGCCAGGGGCGAGGTTCCCAGGGAGTTGCTGAGTCTGTAGCTGAGGGTAGCGCTTCGCTCATCGCTCATGGGCAAGCACAGGAGGAGCTCCCGGCGGCACAGTTAGGGGCTGAGGTACCCGCCGCCAATGCGGATTTAGTCCAGGCTCTGCAAAGGGAGATTCAGGAGCTGCGCCAGCAGTTGCGGGCAGCCCCTGCTGTTGTGCCTCCCCCTACAGCGGCCCCAGTGGCTGCCCCCGCTGTGCTGGAGCCGAGGATGAGTTTCCGGGAGTGGATGTCCCTCCGTCTTGACACTTTTGATGGAGCGGGCAGATTGGCTGAAGTACATGGAGAGGCAGTTTGAGGTTGTAGAGTTGACATCGGTTCAGAGGGCTCACTTTGTGGCTTTTCAGCTGAAGGGCCAAGCTGATATCTGGTGGGAGGGGGTTCTGTCTGCTAGAGCCCCCGATCTTAGTCGGTCACCTGGGAGGACTTTGTGGCTCGTTTCCGAGCCAAGTTCTACCCAGAGTCTTTCCTTGAGCGGATGGAGCATACTCTGACGACTCTTTCCCAGGGAAAGAGGTTGGTGGTAGAGTATGAGGCGGAGTTCAACAGCGTGGTGCGCTTCGTGCCGGTGGTGGCAGCCGACGACAGGGAGAAGGCAAGGAGGTTCCTTAGAGGCCTCAGCCAGGAGTTCAGAGTTGTCATGGGAGCGACCATCCCTCGTGACTTCTGCTCTGTGGTGGAGCAGGCGAAGGGCATGGAGCTCGAGTTGGAGCTCTCCCGGGATAGGCAGAACCCGGGTGGTTCAGGAGTTCCTGCGGCCCCAGGCGGGGGACAGAAGAGGACCTTTGGTGGAGGAGGCGGGGAAGTTCAAGGGAGGACAGGGCTCCTCCTCAGGGGCTAAGATGAGGCCGCCTCAGTCGTCTTCCTCGCGAGAGGCTGTTCGTCCTGTGCCCGGGCAGGGCATGATGTGTTTCAAGTGCGGTGGCGAGCACCGTGCTTCAGAGTGTGGTTGGACTGGAAGTTGCAACCACTGTGGCAAGCTTGGCCACATGGGACGAGTCTGCCGGATGAATCCCGGTAGCATCATCAAGTGGGAGATAGTGCCTTCTCCCAGTCTAGCGGCATCTTCCAGAGGATTGGTGCACATGATGGCAGCTCCAGCTCCTCAGCCGCCCTTTGCGTGGGCGCCACCAGCAGCTTAGTGGTGCCCGCAGCCGTCTGCTCCTCCTCAGTTGCCTCCTCCGCTCCCAGCCTTGTTGGGGCATCAGCCGGGAGTCGGGGCTCCTACTGTCCTGATGCCACCAGGAGTGTACGCCTTGCCAACCGCCGAGTCAACCGGGCATCCAGAGGTGGTTTCAGGTACTCTGCTCGTGGATTCCGTTGATGCCTTTGTTCTGTTTGATTCCGGAGCATCCTATTCCTTTGTGTCGTCTGAGTTTGCTAGTAGGGCTAACTTGGGAGTTCAGCGGATTTCTGAGTCCGTGTTAGTCAGTTCTCCTGGGGGTTTGATTGCTAGTTCTTTGGTTTGCCCCGGTTGCACCATTGCCAATGATGATGAGGTTTTCTTTGCCAATCTTATGGTAATCCAGTTGGCTCCTTTTGATGTCATTTTGGGCAAGGACTGGTTGCATCAGTACCGTGCCAAGATCTGTTGCTTTTTGCGGACGATTACCTTGCAGGCCCCGTCAGGGGTAGAGTTGACCTTTCAGGGTGGTTTCTCTTCCAGTTCCGTCTTTGCTTTGGCTAGTCTGTTTTCTGGTCACCGTTTGAGGCAGTTGGGTTTCCTCATGACCTTGTCTGAGAAGCCATCTTCTTCAGTTTCCATTGAGGAGATTCCTGTAGTGATGGAGTTTGTTCATGTGTTCCCTGATGAGTTGCCTGATCTACCTCCCGTGAGGAATGTGGAGTTTCATATTGATCTTGTTCCGGGCACTCGACCTATTTCTATCTCTCCATACCGCTTGGCTCGTCCTTTTCAAGACGAGTTGAAGAAGCAGTTGGAGGATCTGTTGGCCAAGGGCTTTATTCGGCGTAGCGTTTCGCCATGGGGAGCACCCGTCCTCTTCGTCTCGAAGAAGGATGGAAGTTGGCATATGTGCATTGATTATCGTGCTCTTAATCAAGTGACAGTCAAGAACAAGTATCATTTGCCTCGCATTGAGGATCTGTTTGACCAACTGAAGGGAGCAAAGGTGTTCTCCAAGATTGATCTTCAGTCGGGGTATAATCAAATCCTTGTGAGGGAGAAGGACATTGAGAAGACTGCTTTCTCCACTAGGTATGTGCATTATGAATTTAAAGTTATGTCTTTTGGACTAACTAATGCTCCTGCTGTCTTTATGGAGGCGATGAACAGCATGCTACACAAGTACCTTGATGAGTTTGTGGTAGTGTTCATCGATGACATTCTGGTTTACTCTAAATCAGAAGAGGATCATGAGCGGCATTTGAGGCTTGTGTTGAGTACCTTCAGGGAGAATCAGTTCTTTGCTAAGCTGAAAAAGTGCGAATTCTGGATTTCAGAAGTAGGATTTCTTGGCCACATCATCAATCCAGAGGGAATATCCATAGATCCTAGCAAAGTCTCAGCAGTTTTGGATTGGAAGAGGCCTTCCAATGTCAAAGAGGTGTGTAGTTTCCTTGGGTTAGCTGGCTACTATCGGTGTTTTGTGCAGGATTTCTCTATCATTGCCAAGCCACTTTCGCAGCTGACTCAGAAGGGGATGAAATTCCAGTGGACTGCAGAATGTGAGAACAGTTTCTGCACTTTGAAGGAGATGTTAGTGGCTGCTCCTGTTCTTACCCTTCCCGAGCCTGGGAAGCGCTTCACTGTTTACTCAGATGCTTCTCGTTTGGGACTTGGTTGTGTGCTCATGCAAGACGGCAAGGTGATTGCTTATGCATCAAGGCAGTTGAAAAAGCATGAGCAGAACTATCCCACGCATGATCTTGAGCTAGCCGCTGTGGTGTTTGCATTGAAGATATGGAGGCATTACCTGTATAGCGAGTCTTGTGATATCTTCACTGATCACAAGAGCCTCAAGTACATCTTTACTCAGAAAGATTTGAACTTGAGGCAGAGGAGGTGGCTAGAATTGATAAAGGATTATGACCTCACTATCCAGTATCATCCGGGGAAGGCCAATGTGGTGGCGCTCTCAGTCGCAAGACAATGCCCCCTGTCGTTGATTGTCTTGTTGCTGATTTTGAGCGATTGGGAGTCTCCTACTGCTTTGCGGGGATCGTGCAAGCTGAAACTCAATTGATTCTTGAGTCAGCGATTCCCGAGCATGTGCGGGAGGCACAACAGCATGATCGGTTGCTCCAGCAGGTGAGGAAGCGCCTTGAGGATGGCAAATCTGGGGACTTTACTATTGATGATGTGGGAGTTTTGAGGTTTCAGGGTCGTCTGTGCGTACCTCAGAAATCCCAAGTGAAAGAGGATATTCTGAAAGAGGCTCATCGCACCCCGTACACGGTCCACCCTGGGGAGACCAAGATGTACAGGGACTTGAAAAAGAATTTCTGGTGGAAGATGAGAGTGGATATAGCCAAGTATGTGGCGTCTTGTGGCATTTGTTAGAAGATCAAGGCCGAACACAAGCGTCCTGCTGGTCTGTTGCAGCCATTGGAGATTCCTGTGTGGCCTTGGGACGATATCTCCATGGATTTCGTGGTTGGCCTACCTCGTACTCCATGAGGGAAGGATGCTGTCTGGGTTGTGGTGGACCGTCTCTGCAAGTCCGCGCATTTCATTCCTATCCGCACTACCAATTCAGCGAGCGATTTGGCTCCCATCTATGTGCGGGAGATTGTGAGACTGCATGGTGTACCCAAGACCATTATTTCTGATCGGGATGCAAAGTTTGTCTCCAAGTTTTGGAAGAGCTTGCAGAGTGCTTTGGGTACACAGCTTCGCCTTAGTACCACTTTCTACCCTCAGACAGATGGGCAGTCGGAGCATACCATTAAGACTTTGGAGGACATGCTCAGAGCCTGTGTGATGGCTTGGAAAGGTAGCTGGGAAGATCATTTGCCTCTGGCAGAGTTTGCTTATAACAACAGCTATCATTCGGGCATCCGGGCTGCTCCTTATGAGGTACTGTATGGCCGGAAGTGCAGATCGCCACTTTGTTGGGATGCTGTGGGTGAGAGAGCAGTTCTTGGACTGGATTGGGTTCAGCAGACTGTCAATCGCGTGGCGAAATGCAGCCAGAACCTTCTTGCAACAAGCAGAGCGCATGAAAAGCTATGCTGATGTTAGGAGGCGAGATTTGGAGTTTGAGGTGGGTGATAGCGTACTCTTGCGAGTATCTCCCACCAAGGGTGTGGTTCGATTTGGCACCAAAGGAAAACTCAGTCCGAGGTATGTTGGGCCATTTCCTATCATCGCCTGAGTTGGTAAGCTGGCTTATCGTCTGGAACTACCGGAGTCAATGCAAAGTGTGCACAATGTGTTCCACGTCTCGATGTTGAGGAAATACTTGCATGATCCGGAGTTGGTGGTTCCGTTAGAACCATTAGTGCTTGAGCAGGACCTCACCTTCGAGTCCCATCCTATGGAAATTCTGGCGACTCCGGAACGAGTGATGAAGAATAGGACGCTCAAGTTTGTCAAAGTCTTGTGGTCACATCAAACCGAGGGAGAAGCGACCTGGGAGCTGGAGTCTCGCATGCGCGAGAAGTATCCTGAGCTTTTCGCCTCAGGTATGTGATGTGAAACCTAGCTATCTTCGGTTTTGCTGGGTTGCGTTTTGGTGCATTTAGATTCGAGGTCGAATCCTGTTGAAGGGGGAAAGAATGTGACACCACGGAGTGTCGTAACCTTATTTAATGTGCATAATGAGGTCAAAAACATTATGAAATATGCTATTGGAGGTTAAAACCATAGGGTATGGAGGTTATTAGCATTTTCGGGCCGTTTTGGGCCTTTCCAGGGAGTTTTGGGCCTAGGGGAAAGGGTTGTGGGCTTTGGTGGGATGGTGAATGAGTCCATTTAGGACTTGGATTCCTGTTGGGCTGGTTTAAGGGGCTCCCCCTGCCCCTTGTGTGCGCCCCACCCTGCCATTGTGCGCCCCCTTGGCCTCCCTTGTGCCCTAGCCGCACACCCCCCTATCCCCTTGTGGTCGTGCGCCCCCTCCCCATTGCCCCCTTGCCTCTCCACCTCTCCACTACCTGTCCTCCACCCCTTGCTGACCTAGGGTAGCCTCCCCACCCCTGCACCTCGAGGATCCATCCATTGGAGCGAGGAGCGAACCGGGAGGAGATCCATTCAGTTTTCGTGCGTCGGGCGAAGGTATGGCCATGGGAATCCTTGGGTTGGCCTAGGTACTGTTCTAAGGGTGTTTATCAAGTTTTTATATCAATTGGTGGTGCTTGAATTGAGTAGATTGGATTAGATCTAGATGTTGCCACATTCTCTGTTTTGGACAGCATGAGTAGTCGACCTAGGGTTTAGTTTTTCGCCAATTTAGTGTCCGAATTTGGTCGTACTCCTGTTTAAGAAGTTGTAGATAATTTCAATATCTTTCTGTGGGTATAAAGAACGTTAAATTCCGATCAGCCGTTTGAAAGTTATGGCTGTTTTACCGAGCGTGTTAAAATCTGTGACGTGATTGGAACAGATCATGGTATTCTGTAGATTAAACCACTTTAGAGTCCGAATCAGTTTTTCCTTATACTTAGAAAAAGTTGGGAAATTTCCTAAGCTACGCGAGGATGTACTCGTTTAATTGATTCGGAGTCCCAGAACCCATGTTATGCCTTTTGGAAGGCTGCTGTCCCGACAGGACAGAACCTCTTTTTTGGGTTTTGCGAGTAGTTGGCAATGTCGGGGTAGATGAGGGTTTGCGTACTGTTTTTTGGACATGATTGTGAGTGTGTCGTACCTATGTGCAGGTGGTGCGACCCCGGGAGTGCCTTCTACTTCCCGCCAATCCGTTGCCCGTGGTTGAGGCAAGTGTATTGTAATGGATAGCGATTTGTAGGTTGCTTGATGAGAATATATGAAATTGACTATAGGATATGATCACTTGCCATGCTTTAATGATTGCCAATGATATGATGAGCATGTTTATTATGTTATGATGCCATGTGTTAATGTACAAGTTAAATATGATGTTGGCATAATTGCATACATGGCATGTTACATGGCCCGGGCGGTGAGAAAGTCATAACTACTCCGGGGAAGGTCGGTGAGAAAGTTATGACTATTCCGGAGAGCCAACGAGTAAGTCCTACATCGTGATTCCATCCACCGCGGTGTATGGAAGCAAGGAGTAGGCACCCTCCATCTTCGGGATGGAAGGGGGGAGAGGGTGCACACCGACGGGTGTGTACTCAACCATACCGGTATGAGTTTTCAAGGAGACATGAGCATAGCATTGCATTGCATACATAATGATGATGATAATGATATGTGATCAAGGATGAGATGGTTTACATGATGTGAGATATTAATGCCATGTGATTGTTCTTGTTGTACCATTGCAATATGCTTGCTGAGTTTCGAACTCACGCTTGTGTTTTCTTGTTGTTTTAGGTACCATGAGACCGACATGCAGGGAAGGGAAATAGGCACACTTCCACACGTAGATTCACTCATTTAATTCCACAAGTCATTCAATTAGTTTTTTTGATAATAAATTGCGTGTGGTGATTATTGCTTTAAGGTTTAGCTTTGCTAAATGAGAGCCTTATTGTTCGTTTGGCTCTTGGAGACATTAAATGTTTGAAACTAGACTTATATTATTGCTAAGTCGTTAATTATTGCTGTTTTTAGTTGTCTCTCATGTTCCATATATTGCTATACTGTTGTTGCTCCTTCAAATCATGTTAAAACAAAGGAGATGCTGCCGAAATCTTGGGTTTTAGCATTTACTCCTTTTCTGTAATTTACCTTAATTCATGGTATTTAGATGTTGTTTAGCTTATGTTTGGTAGCATTCAGGTATATTCGATGCTGGGGTGTTATACTAGGTGCATTCATTCCCACTTTTGAGCACTAGTTCATCCTTCAAGCGATTTCTTGGTGTATTGTTACTCTTGGAGGTTGAAGATCTCCTAGACTAGGAGTCACCGGGAGCAACCAAGACTTGTGGTGTGCCCCGGTCGTTTATGAATGCAAGTCTCGCCTCCGGAAGGAAAGAGACGAATAGTGAAGCCGGCGAGTGCATTTGTGCAACACCGGGAGGAAAGTGGGTTGAAAAAGACCCCGGCTCAAGTGTGACCGAGCCACCTCAACGGAGACGTAGGATTCCCTTCAAGAATCTGAACTTCGGTAAAAATTCGTGGTCTTCGCTCTTTCTTTATTCTCTAGCTAAGTTTTTGTTGTCTTGATCTTGCGGAGCCCCGATCTACTTGTGTCATGTGTTTGGCTCCAGATATGTGCTTGCTTAAGGTACTTGACTGCATTCAGAACTTTTTCATTGAAGTAGCTTGTTGCTAATCTGAGTAGATTTATTTTCTGGTTCTGCTCGAGCTAGTATATTCAGAGTATCCGGATAAATACCCCAGATAATCCGTACCATCCGGAATATCCAGACAAATCATCCGGATTCTCCGGGTTGACCTGCTCGGGTGTATTTAATTCCACTGCAATTTTTAAAACTGCCTATTCACCCCCCTCTAGGTGACATCTCCGGTCCATTCACTTCTCTCTCAGCTCCTCCACCTCGGGCATATTCCTCATCCTTATGAACTCCTCCCAAACCTCAGGAGTAACCTCCCAAACCTGCTCGGTCACCATTTTGTTTATGGTAATGTTGTGGTTCGACGGTATGGTCGGCTAAAGCCATCACCGAAGAACTATTAACCCTTGTGGGGAAAGAGTGCTTACCTTTTCTGTCGTAGATCGGGTAATTGACTGGAGTCGAATAGAAGAGATTGGTGGTGGATTCCGTTAGATGTTCTTTATCGTTCTGTGGTCGGTCTTGGTTGGTTTTCTTGATTTTAGTTGATTGAAACCAAAAGAAAGGTGTTTGGTATTGGATTTTCGCGGATTGTTCCGTATGCAGTGTGTGGTTTTGTCTTCCTTGGTTGAAGACGAAGAAGAAGAGTCTAGTGTTGCACTTCTTTTTGTTGCCTTTCCTGCTTTAATGCTTAGTTTGTTGATTGCTTTATGCGGGAGAAGCATTCAATTCATTCCTGTGTTTGTCTTTCTCCGAGGTCATATGAGATATTGCGGCGTTATGCCAGACCCGGTTGTTAGGGCTGAAGTTCTGTGGCTTTGTAGGAGTAAGTGGTGTTTGATTTCGTCATTTTACTGGTTTAAGAAATCATCTTTCAAAACCCTTCTGTTTCGTGAAAGTTTGGGGTTTGGTGTCAATGTTTTATTTGAAAAGGATTACTTGATCGCTTGGTTCCCTTTTAAGAAAATTGTCTTTCAACCGTTTTCCTCTATGGGAGTCTTTGAGATTGAAAAGTGTTTTGGAGAATTCCTTTTACATAACCAAGTTTGGGTTTGTCTCATTGCAATTTTGAGAGTCAAGTTTCCTTATGAATTTGGGATGACTTTTAAAACTAAAATGCTGCAAACAAAGTAAGTAGTCTTTTGACTGAAATCGTTTGTCACTAGTGAGAATTGTTATTTAGCATGTTATGTAGTATGTACCAATGTGGTTTATGGAATGATGTATTGTTAAGTTAATTTGTGAGTTGAAACAATTCAATGCGGTTGTTATCTCTAGCTTGAGAATAAATAGACTAATAGTGTTGTAGTTTACTCTTAGCGAGAATGATTGAATGTGTTAATGTACGTGCTTAGAATATGTTGCTTTGCTTTAAAAGTGCTTATGACCCTCGATAATGTTTAAAGTTTTAAACCCTGATGCACAGTTAGAACACTAAGATGATGTAAACTGCTGTTATTGTTAAAGAAACTTTGCTTGTTGTCAAAGATGCTCTAATTTTTCATGTTAATAGAGAAATTTAATCGTGTTGACTAGTGACTTTAATTTGGAAGTTGATTAGAGTTGCTATTTATGTTGTTGCAAACTACTAGAATATTTGGAAGTATGCAGTTGTGTCTGTACAATGCTAGTGTTCAATCTATTTTTAATAGTTGGAGTATGTTGTGTTGTGGTAATTTTGTTATAACCTATGTATAGGGTAGCTAAAAGTAATGTTGTTGATTGATGATTATACAAATTATTGATATGACGACTTAGTAGTGGTGCTAATTGTTTAGATTAATTGTTGAAAATCCTTATTAAAAATGGATGTTATTGTAACATGTTGTGATGGAGTGGACCATGGATAATTAACATGATGTAGGATTTTATCCTTAACGAATGCATATCTTAGAATTCTATTTACGAATTATATCTTGTAGAGATAATATTTACTTGCTGAAGTTATTTATTGATTGAACAATTTTCAATTGTCAAGATTTTGACGTATGGATAGTATAAAAATCGATAGGTTGATCATGCTTAAGTATCTGTTGAAGTACTATGTTTGAAATATAGAAAATGTTGTTGTATGATGTGTTGGTCTGTAGGGATCATGATGAGGTAGTACTGGTTGGATGTCTTTTTGATAATCATCATAGGTTTTATTAATAAGAATTGTGAAAGGTAACTAGAGAAAGAACTTGTCATGTAATTTTTGGTTGAATTACGATGGGGCTTCTCAAAGAGTAAATAATGATTGCTGAAGTATTTAATGGAAAGCTTAGTGGAACACTAGAGGTGGTTGTATCTATGCTGAGCTTGTGTCTAAAACCTTTCGGACTGGTTTGGTTGTTTGCCATTTTGGGTTGAAGGGTTTTCGGTTAAGATGTTCCTTATGTTGTGTTTCTGAGTTTTCCTAAAAACTCGTAGCGATTGGTGCCAATCTTTAATTTTGGCTAATTTGATTAGTTTGTGCTATGAGCATGGATTTACACCCAAAAGTTGTTGAGTGAATCGCGCTTCTTCGCGTTCGCACTGAACTATCTTTGGAATCATTATTTTAAAGGAAGCAGATGGACATAGTGGGTTGTGTTGGAAACTCTTGAGATTTAATTTGTAACTCTTTTTGACTAGAGTTGGATTTATTTGCATAATGTGTGAGATGTTTGCGAGTGCTTCAAAAAGGTGGATTATATGAATGTTTCATAAGTGAATTTGGTTAGTGAAGAGCTTTCTTTTGGGAACGAGTTTCCCTTTCTTTTGAGAAAATTTGTGGCGATTGTGTGTGCAGATGTTTGACTTTGGAGTCGATGTTCTTTTCTGAAAAGTTGATTTTGGTAAAAATGCGATGTTTTGCAAGTTTAGCTTTCTATCTTTGGTGGGTTCTTATTCGATGTGGTGCCTTACTGTTAACTGTGATGCCGTCATAGTTTATATGAATTAGCGCAATCGTTGATGTTATTCGAGTTTTATTCATGTGATACAGAGGATGAAGTCGTCTTGTGAGTGACTATTCGGTAATGTTGTTACATGATGAATGAATGGTGAAAAGTAAACAATACATCGTTTATAGATGTTAAATGATAAAAGAGTCGTTGAGCCAGGTCGGTGAGGAAGTCATATATGGATATATGACTAATCCGGAGTGCTCTTGAAAAGTGTGCATGCATGTCATAAATCGAGATTTCTATTTCTTTCTGGTATGAAAAGAAACAATGAAGAATTTCTGGTATGTTGGTTGTGGTGTATGAGATTTGTGTTTCCTTTGCGTCTTGATTTAGGAAATTAAAAAGAATTCTCTTTGGTGGTTGCCGAATTCTTTCCAAAGTGGCTTTTACCTCTTTGGGGTTCGAGTTGTTGTATGTGGATCAATTGGGTTGATGGTTGGTAGTTGAGCTTACCCAATGGTGGTACTCCTTGTCTTGGTCCTTTGAGTGGAAGGATGTGAGGGTGGGACATTCTTAGTAAGAGAAATCTGGTGTGGCTAGTAGTTGATCGTAAATGGTTTAGAAGTGAAGAGTAAAGGAAGGTTGTGTATGACCCAACTCAAATCTTCTTGGAGAATTGTGTCATCGATGTGTTCTTAGGTGGGGTTGATTAAATTATTAGTGGACCACTTGGTGGTTGCTAGTAATTGTTTGTCCTTTTCAGAGTATATTGGATCTTTCTATCGCTGAGGTTGAGCGAGGTTGTGTCAACCGTAGCAATTTTGTTCGGTTGTTACTATTCCTTGCGGGTTTAAGGACACTGGTTGTAAAGTAGGCCTTTCCTTTCGGTGGTAGTGTTGGGTATTGGTCTTTTGTAGAAGATCAATCTTTTGCAAGGTTTTAACCTCGTTTGTTCAAATAGTTGGTGGTCTTGGAGTGTACGTCTCACCTGGTTCGTCGTCGTCTTGAATACGGCGAACCATAGTAGAGAGGTTGAGGTGTGAAATCACATTTGTGCGTGGGAGATGAAGAGGGTTCTAGAGGCTGGTACCGTGTTCTTCTGGAGAGTAGTTTCGATTAAAGGGATCCAACACGTTAGTGCCAAGGAATGTATGGAATGAGGAGTGTGAGACCGTTTTCTTTCGTGGTCTATTTGGGAATTGAAGTGACGGTGGAACCGTGAGAGGTTGCACTCTGTTGAGCTAAATCAACATTTTCTCGCTAGTGTTGGTTTTGAGAACTCGCTTGTCGAGTGTTCCGGTTTGAGTCTTTGTGTGAATGTTTTGTGTTGCAAAGAAGTCTTTTGTCCCTTGGAGACTTGTTGTTGATTTTGGCGTTCTTCGGATTCGAGGTCGAATCCTGTTTAAGGGGGGGAGAATGTGACACTACGGGATGTCGAGACACCGAAAAAGGGTGAAATTAGAGAATGTAACTTTGTAGAATGTGAAATTGAAGTTTTAAACCTTACGGTATGAGTTTTAATGGCGTTCCAGGCCATTTTCGGGTGTTTTGGCCTCTCCAGGGCGATTTGGGCCTTAGGGGGGAACCCCACTTGGACCGTGGGTGGGATGAATTGGCCCATGAGGGGGTGGAGGGCAGCACAAGGGCTGCTTGCGCCAGCCCCGCCCCCCTTCTCATGTGTTGTGCTTCCCCCCTTTGGTTTGCCCTAGCCGCCTGTCGGGACCCCGAATTTACAAATCCGGACCCTCTGTGTATTCAGCACTAGTCCAGGAACGCGCTAGTGCACACAGTCTTAACATCGGTATATATCACAATCATACCAAACGATACTATCAAAGTACTTTATTTAAATAATCAAAGGGTTACTCGACCTTATGGCCAAGTTACAAATATATGCCTCGCAAGGCGAAACTTATTAAAAGAGAAATAACAGCAGCGGAAAATCAAATAACTTCGTGGCGCCATCCAGTATACCACAGGCAATGGTAGGCTCGCATCCCTAAGTAGACGGGTCTTCTTGGAAATCCTCCTCCGAACCGGCGTAATCTCCTCTTCAACTGGTATTGTGTTGAGGCAAGGGTGAGTACTTGGTACTCGGCAAGTCATGCACAGAATGCAAGCTAATATACTATATGCATGGCTTGGTACAAAGGAATAGCTCAGGTATATTTGCGATGTGACTTTTGACAAGTAATAAAAGTAGATTCAAAGCGTAGAAATAAGTAGAGCATAAATAACTTTTCAAGAAGTTTAACAAACATTTTTCCCATCCTACACCATATTTCCATCACCTTCCTTGTTAAACCAACCCATCTTTTCAAAACCAAGTTATTTTGAAAGTCTACCCCTTAACTGTAATTCCCGAGCATTGTCGAAGACAGTGGACTCGGCTATTCAAATAGATTCTACACTCTGCAGAGGTTATGCACTTTACCCACAAGATACAGTCAAACACCACAAAGGCGAGTTCAGTAACAAAGCCTTTGGAAGCCTCAAACAACACAGGTGGTCCTCTCAGGTTCGTGCTCTACACCATCCCTTCCCTTAGCCAAGGCGAAGTATGGGACCAACACACCGTTAGATGGGTACCTGGCCACGACCACGATACGCTCCCCGCACAATCACACAAACGGTGTAATCGACACCACTGAGGCTCCACAAGTGAGTCCTTAGCGACTTAGTCAACTAGGGCCGTCCCATTCCACCATGTGGTTGCAAGTATGACCCAGTTCAAAGGCTTGCAAGGTTAAGTCCTTAGAGTGACCAGGGCAAGACTACCGAAGAACCAAATCAACATTCCCAACGCCACATTTGGCCCACTGATTACTCTTGCCACATGCCCTGGCCGAAAACCGTTTATCAAACCCGATTGATTACCATGCACCACGTGCCATCAACATCACATGATACTTTTCCAAAACAGGTTCAATATATCATTAAGTCAATATTAACATTTGATTGTCCAAAATCATGTTATGAGCACGCAGCAGTCTAAGCGGTACTACAACGGTCTAAACCCATGTTGGCAATTTAATAATGTCCAACTAGTAAACCACAACTAGGGTGACAAAGGGTCATGGCACATACTTAAGTAATCAAGGTGTCATACTGACAAATTGGTATTTATCTAACCCCCATGTTTAAGCAAAGTATGTTGCTAATTGAACTAGCATGCAATAGTTTAAATCAAAATAGATTTCGAAATAGGATCAACATGGTCAAAGCACAACTTGCCTTCAAAAAGTACTTGCTCTTGGTCTTGAGTTGGATCCTGAGTCAACACTTCTCCCTCGAATCCTTCCGGCACTTCAACGTCTACTCGTAAAGCGTGCAAATAGCAAATACACAAATAAACACTAGGCAAAAAGATCCCAAAACTCCAAATAAAATCCATAAACAGAGAGAACATAATTTTCTGGATTTTTAGAAACTGGAATCGTCAAATTTGGAGTTAAAACGCAAAAGTTATGATTATTTAAAGTTTAAATAATCAATTAAATAATATTACAGAGAAAAACTTTAGTCCAAAAATTAAATAAAATTCATATTTAGGTAGATCTCAATTTTATACAAATTTAGAAATTTGAATCGCTCAAATCGGAGTTGAAACGCAAAAGTTATAAGCGTTTGAAGTTTTGAAATTCAAATCAATTATTAAACCGATTTATTAAATCATTTTCTTTTTTCGGAAATTAATTATTGCGTCAGCATGGACACGTGGCAGCCTCTGATTGGCTGGCTGACGTCAGCCGGTCCATGGACTTGGTCCACGCTTGACTCGGGTCTACGGTGGACTCGGTCCACGGCTCCACGTGAGACTGACATGTGGGTCCACTCGGGTAGCGTCATTCTTGGCGTCGGCGAGGCTCGGCACGCAGTGCGACATGTGGGACCCACTGTGACGTCATGGGTGACGTCGGCGCTCGGCTGGGACGGCCGTGACATCTTGAGCCCTCTGACACGCGGGCCCCGCGTGTCAGCGTCACACGCACGCGTGCGTGGACGGCGCTGACCGCGTCGGTCCAACTTCCCGACACGTGGCGCAATCACGGCCGTTGGTTTGAAAATCAACGGCGCGGATTAGATCCAGTGTTGACGCGTTTGGGTTAACGCATTGATTTCGGACCGTTGGATCTAGATCCGATGGTCGAGATTAGATCTGGAAATCGTAACGCAATCTCACCGTGCGATGACGTGGCGTGATCTCGAGCGTTGGATCTTGATCGGACGGCTGAGAGAGCTCGCGGTCCGGCGATGGCTTGCGGCGGAGCTGGCTGGCCGGAGCTGGGGACGGCGACACGGCCAACGGCGTTTCTGGCGCGCTCCGGCGAAGTGAGAGATCCCCTCGGGTGCGTCTCGTCGCGGTGAGTCCGGATCTGGGGTCAACGGCGGCAGGGGACGGCGGACCGCGGCGAACGGGCAAAGACCGTGGCGGAGCGGCGCGCAACTACGGCGAGCTCGCACGGCTAAACGGCGGCGGCTTTGCCTCGGTGAAGTAGAGAAGGGAGGGCGCGGGATCACGGCGGTCCTCGGGGTACGCCCCGGGCTTTAAATAGCCTCGGCGTCCGTGCAGAAAACGGAGACCTAGTTTTCCACGGCGGCATGACGGGCAGCGAGTCCGGCTCGGACGAGGCGGAGACGACGACGGAGAGCCGTACACGCAGCACGATCAACGGCCCCGATCGCGACGGGCGCGATCGGATCCGGGCGGATCTGGCTCGGTCGGTCGGCGGATCTCAGCCGTTGGATCTTGATCCAACGGTTGGGATTGATTAGGGTTAGGAGTGGGTTCGGTCGAGTCACGTGGCTCGGGTCGGACTCGAGTCCGACTCGGGTTCCGACTCGGTCGGATGAACAGTACTTGACCCGAGTTTGATTTTCCAGCGATTTAATATTTAAAATAATTCCTAGTAATTTATTTAATTCATTAAAAATAGCAAATGACTCAGAAAAATCCCAGAAAAATTCTGGAAAATACTTTGGATCATTTTGGACTCAAATAAAATATTTCCAACAAAATTTTATTTGCAAAATTAAATTCTTTAATTATTTCAAAATGGAATAAATTCAAATAAATTCCAATTAAATCCAAATAAATTCCAGAAAATTCCAAAAATTCACCAAAGTGCCAAATCACACATGAATTTAGGACAAGTAAAATTTTGGGGTGTTACAAACCTCCCCCCCTTAATAGAATCTCGTCCCCGAGATTCAGGGCTTACTAAAGGAATAGATTTGGAAATTCTTTCTTCAAATCCTCTTCGCGCTCCCAAGTCGCTTCGCTTTCTTCATGGTTGCTCCACTGAACTCTACAAAAACGGGTTGACTTGTTTCTAGTTTCTCGATCCATTGTGTCTAGAATCCTCACGGGATACTCCTTATAAGTCAAATCCTCTTGCAACTCAATTGACTCTAGCGGTGTGCATTTCCTCGAGGAACTTCGGAGACACTTCTTTAATCGGGACACATGGAATACATCATGTACTCACGCTACTTATCGTGGCAACTCCGGTGATAAGCAACCGCCCCTGCGGCTCAAAATCTTAAATGGTCCAACATAGCAGGGTGCAAGTTTCCCTTTGGCATGGAACCTCTTAACTCCCACGAGAGGCGTAACTACGAGGTATACAAAGTCTTACGGTTCAAAACTCAAATCTCGGCGACGATTGTCAAGATAACTCTTCATCGAGATTGGGCTATCTTCAACCTTTCCCTAATCATAGCGATCTGCTCTTGACCTTTTGAAGAATATCAGGCCCAAAGACACGCTCGCGGTCTCATTCCAATTCAATGGCGTCCGAGGGTCGACCATCTGAGGCCTCAAAAGGTGACATCGTAAACTAGCCTCGATAACTATTGTTGTAATCGAACTCGGCATACGGCAAACTTTTATCCCAAGAGGTAGCATAAGCCAATGCACAAGCTCTTAACATATCCTCCAGAATCTGGTTGACTCTTTGGTCTGTCCATCCGATGCGTGGATGATAAGTCATCTTGAAGTTTAAACGGGTTCCCATGGCTTCATGCAACTTATTCCGTAACCTTGAGGTAAATTGGGTACCTCTGTCCGATACAATCCTCTTTGGCACTCCGTGTAAACAAACAATCCTGATCATGTATAATTGCTAATTTATCTCCGAGTAAGTGGTCTTCACGGGGATAAAATGGGCTACTTTAGTCAAGCGATCCACTATAACCCATATGGAGTCATAACCTCCTTGAGTCTTGACAAACCGGTAATGAAATCCATTCCGATTTCCTCCCACTTCCACTCAGGTATCTTCACGGTTGTAGCAATCCTGCTGGTCTCTCGATGCATTGCCTTGACTCTACGGCATACGCCGCACAATGCAACATGCTCGGCAACTTCTCGTTTCATACTCGGCCACGAGAATCTCTCCTTTAGATCTGATACATCTTGGCGCTTCAGTGGTGAATTGAGTACTTGGAGTCATGGGCTTCTTCCAAAATCAGTTGCTTTAACTCCTTTTTGTTAGGCTCACAAATACGATCCTTCATCCACAACGTGCCTTGCTCATCCAACTTGAAGTCCTCTGCCTTGCCTTCCTCCTTGACGGACTTAATCCTGCGGATCTTGTCATCATCCTTCGTCCTTCTCGGATCTGATCCTCTAGGGTAGGCTTTACTTCTAATGCGGCCAAGAATCCGCTAGGTACTACCTCAATCTTCATTTTCGAAAATCCTCACATAACTCATCCCGACTTGTGGCTAGCAACGTACTCACGGTATGGCTTTTCCGACTCAGGCGTCGGCTACTACGTTGGCCTTCAGGGATGGTAATGGATTCCAACATTGTAGTCCTTGATCAACTCTAACCATCTCCTCTGCCTCATATTCAGATCCGATCGGGTGAATATGTACTTAAGGCTCTTATGATCCGTATACACTTCACATCTGTTTCCAATCGAGATAGTGACGCCATATCTTCAAGGCATGCACTACGGCAGCTAACTCTAGGTCATGTGCCGGATAATTTTCCTCATGCGGCCTCAAGCGCCTTGATGCATACGCGACGACCTTTCCATTCTGCATCAAAGACACATCCAAGTCCTTGGCGCGATGCGTCACAATAAATATCGAAGCTTTGAGCAACATCAGGTAGAACTAACACCGGTGCTGATGTCAATCGCTTCTTTAGCTCTGAAATCCTTTCTCACATTAAGGCGTCCATGCAAACTTCTTTTCCTTCTTGACAATTGCGTAAGAGGTTTCGCAATTGTCGAGAAGCCTTCAATGAAAGCAGCGGTAGTATCTGCCATTCCAAGGAAACTCCGAACTGGTCACGAGTCTTGGTGCTCCCAATGTAACACAGCTTCTACTTTGCTTGGATCCACGGCGACTCCTTCTGCGGTCATTACATGTCCAAGAAACTCCACCTTGTCCTTCCAAAATTCACACTTGCTGAACTTGGCGAAAAGTTGCTGTTCCTCGCCTTTTCCAAAACTCGCCTTAAGTGTTCGGCATGTTCATCCTCTGTCTTGGAGTAGACTAGGATATCGTCTATGAACACGACGACAAACTTGTCCAAATATTCCATGAACACCTTATTCATCATATTCATGAAATAAATTTGGCGCATTCGTCGGCCCAAAGGACATAATCAGTAAACTCGTAATGTCCATATCTTGACGAGAATGCAGTCTTGAATATCCTCGATCGGATCTTAAGCGATGGTATCCCGATCTCGAGATCAATCTTGGAGAAAACTCCGGCTCCTCTTAAGCGATCAAACAAATCATCAATCCTGGGTAGCGGATACTTATTCTTCACGGTGACTTCATTGAGTGCACGGTAGTCAATGCACATCCTGAAACTCCGTCCTTCTTCTTGACAAACAAAGCGGTGCTCCCCACGGCGACGAACTCGGTCGATAAATCCTTTCTCCATTAACTCTTCTAGCTGTTTCTTCATCTCTACCAACTCCTCGGTAGACATCCGATAGGGTCTCTTTGCTATCGGTCTTTGTGCATACAAGCTCTATTACAAACTCTATGTCCTGTGCTGCGGCATACCAGGTAGATCTTCGGGAAAGACATCCGGGTACTCATTCACTCTTGAGACATCTTCTATGCTGATTGCCTTGATGCTGTTAACCATCAACTGTCCATCTCTAACCGCATGATGGCTTGAAATTCCACTTTCTTCCCACACGGGCTCTCAATCGAGATAGTCCTTCGTCCACAATCCAATACTGACCTTGTGCTTGGATAACCAATCCATTCCCAATATAACATCTAAGGTGCAGGTCTCCAAAATTATAAGGTTTGCTAGGAACTCTATTCCACCTATTAGTATTCTCAACCCGGAACATCCTACTTCCGTTCGGAGTTCGGAACCAGGGGTTTGAACTAAAAGCATGCACTTAAGTCTTGCAATACTCAAGTCATTCCTAGCAGCAAAGCCTTGCGAAACAAACGAATCTGAAGCTCGAGTCAAACAAAGCTGTTGCAGTCTTGAGTTAACAAGTAACTTACCCGATCTGACGTCAGTAGCATTCTGCAGTGCATCTGCGGTGACATGGTTGACTCGGCCTCTCACCACGATGCAGGGTGTGGCTCCTGGTCTTTGGCGTCCTAGCTGGGGTGGTTCCTAGGTTGAAGCGAATCGGGTCGCTCCTGCTGTCTTCTTCGGACAAGCTGTTGGCAAAGTGTCCTGGCTCGTTGCGGTTGTAACAGGCGCCTCACTTGTTCCTTCTTGTTGCACGGAGTAGTGTTTCTAGCGAAGTGGGGTTTGGTAGTTCGATTGGCAGGTCTTGGTCTGGGGATGGTGTCCTTGTTGCATTCTGTGGTTGGAATCAAGAATTGATTTGGTGCAACTCTCAAGCGCCATTGCGTTCCACTGGCGTGATCCTTCTTTGTTGCATCCTGCGCTTCCTGTTCTCATCCAGTTCCTTGCGCTTGTCCTCAAGAATAAGTGCCTTATTCACCAACTCTTGGAAATCTGGAAAGGTGTGGGTGATCAACCCTACTTGCAATCCCGAGTTAAGTCCCTTCATAAAACGAGGTATGCGGATTTATCTGTTGCTACATCCTCGGGTGCGTAGCGTGCTAATCGAGTGAACTTGTTCAGGTAGTCGACCCTTTGGTGATTACCTTGCTTGATGCTCTGAACTCCTCCTTCTTAAGGTCCATGATTCCTTCAGGCACGTGATCTTGTCGAATGCGCCGTGAACTCTTCCCAAGTGATATCTTGAGGGTTCTCTGCGTGGCACGAAGTTCTCCCACCATTCGTAATTTGTTCCTTCCAACTGATGAGAAGCGTAGAGTACCTTCTCATTTCCTATGCACTGAGCTATGTGTAGCTTCCTCTCGATTGATCTTAACCAATCATCGGCCTCCAATGGATTGGCATTCCCAGAGAAAGTGGGTGGGTGAGTCCTCATGAACTCTGACAGCCTTGTATTCTGGCGTGGTCCCTGATTAACTTGATTAGCAGTGGCCTGGCGATGACGTGCTGCATTTGTTGCATCATAGCATGCATCAACCGAGTGCAGGCAGCAAGAAAGGCTCCAAAACTCTGCATATCAACTGGTGGTGCTGGTGCTCCATCATTGGGGTTTTCTGCTGGGCGAGATCCACTCCCATTGCTTCCAAAGTTTCCACGGGTGTTCACCATCTGTCGATTTGCTCTAGGTTTAGAGATGAGAGGGAAACAAGAATAGACAAGTAGTATGGAACTTATGCGGGGCGAAAGGGGTAACTTTAAGGTCCATCTTTATTATTTAATAACTTGGTATGGCTGCTTACAATGCCTAAGGGCCTTGCAACACATACTGCACACTCAGCAAACAAAGAAAATCCAAATCGAACTAACTCTGGAGTCTAACGCCTAAAGGGTGACTCTTTCTTCTATGACGCGACTCGGCGAAGGAGTCTCACTATAGAACCTATGCTCACTCATCGAGAAAACCTCCACGGCACAGTGCAGGTCTTTGTGGCATAAGCGCCAAACTTGATCGCTATGTCCAGCAAGCTGTGTCCTCTGTGGTAGTCGAAGAAGCGGTGTCCTCATCGAGATCGACTCCTCTGGATCTGGCTCGTGTAGCTCAAATCTTGGCTCGGTGCAGTCCGTACAAAGTCATCTCGGCTCGTCAATCCTTCGCAGAAGATGTGCCACATACTCTTGAGCTTCCCGCCATCTGTTCTTCTCTGTCGTGATCTCCTTGCGGGCCTTCTGAGCTCCTTGCTTGTATTATCTAGTACATCCTCCTGGGCGACGGCAGATCGTGCCAAGCGTGTAACCGTGGCATCCTCATCCCGAATCGCCTTGGTCGAGAAGGTTATCGCTCGCGGATGGTAGCGGAACACCGTACTCTCAATTCTCTGGCGTAGATACGGGTAATGTGCCGCATTGCTCGTCGTGATACTTCTTGGATACCCATCTGCATTGTAGATCTCTGGCAAAGGTCAGTTGTATCGGGCGATTGCCTGGGCCCTTTTTCCTAGCAGGTACCTCAATCCTCACGTCACAAGCCTTGATCAATCCCGCTTGTCTGATCACTTCTACTTGGTATTGGGGCTTCTCAAAATCTCCGAGAGTCTGTAGCATATGCCAAAGTTCCGCGGCGTGACCAACTCCCAGATCAACGTAGTTGAACTCTTCCTCCATCTGTCACAAGAGTGCTTTACGTAAGAACCCGGAATCTTTAAATTGTGACGAGGTAAGGGAAAATTTCAGCAAGAGACAAGAAAAGAGAGAAGGGGATAAGCCGAGATGTCATTTCTTGTCTTCACAAATTTTTAGCTTTAGAAAATAGGTTTTTATCCTCACTACGACCATTCTAGCTTAGGGTTGAGCCTACAGTCAAGTATGGCTCTGATACCACCTCTGTCGGGACCCCGAATTTACAAATCCGGACCCTCTGTGTATTCAGCACTAGTCCAGGAACGCGCTAGTGCACACAGTCTTAACATCGGTATATATCACAATCATACCAAACGATACTATCAAAGTACTTTATTTAAATAATCAAAGGGTTACTCGACCTTATGGCCAAGTTACAAATATATGCCTCGCAAGGCGAAACTTATTAAAAGAGAAATAACAGCAATGAAAATCAAATAACCGTGGCGCCATCCAGTATACCACAGGCAATGGTAGGCTCGCATCCCTAAGTAGACGGGTCTTCTTGGAAATCCTCCTCCGCTGGCGTAATCTCCTCTTCAAGCGGTATTGTGTTGAGGCAAGGGTGAGTACTTGGTACTCGACAAGTCATGCCTGAGAATGCAAGCTAATATACTATATGCATGGCTTGGTACAAAGGAATAGCTCAGGGTATATTTGCGATGCTTGACTTTTGACAAGTAATAAAAGTAGATTCAAAGCAGTAGAAATAAGTAGAGCATAAATAACTTTTCAAGAAGTTTAACAAACATTTTTCCCATCCTACACCATATTTCCATCACCTTCCTTGTTAAACCAACCCATCTTTTCAAAACCAAGTTATTTTCAGAAAGTCTACCCCTTGACTGTAATTCAGAGCATTGTCGATCAAGTGGACTCGGCTATTCAAATAGATTCTACACTCTGCAGAGGTTATGCACTTTACCCACAAGATACTGATCAAACACCACAAAGGCGAGTTCAGTAACAAAGCCTTTGGAAGCCTCAAACAACACAGGTGGTCCTCTCAGGTTCGTGCTCTACACCATCCCTTCCCTTAGCCAAGGCGAAGTATGGGACCAACACACCGTTAGATGGGTACTGGCCACGACCACGATACGCTCCCCGTACAATCACACAAGCGGTGTAATCGACACCACTGAGGCTCCACAAGTGAGTCCTTAGCGACTTAGTCAACTAGGGCCGTCCCATTCCAGCCATGTGGTTGCAAGTATGACCCAGTTCAAAGGCTTGCAAGGTTAAGTCCTTAGAGTGACCAGGGCAAGACTACCCGAAGAACCAAATCAACATTCCCAACGCCACATCTGGCCCACCTGATTACTCTTGCCACATGCCCCGGTCGAAAACCGTTTATCAAACCCCAGTTGATTACCATGCACCACGTGCCATCAACATCACATGATACTTTTCCAAAACAGGTTCAATATATCATTAAGTCAATATTAACATTTGATTGTCCAAAATCATGTTATGAGCACGCAGCAGGTCTAAGCAGTATACTACAACGGTCTAAACCCATGTTGGCAATTTAATAATGTCCAACTAGTAAACCACAACTAGGGTGACAAAGGGTCATGGCACATACTTAAGTAATCAAGGTGTCATACAGCAAATTGGTATTTATCTAACCCCCATGTTTAAGCAAAGTATGTTGCTAATTGAACTAGCATGCAATAGTTTAAATCAAAATAGATTTCGAAATAGGATCAACATGGTCAAAGCACAACTTGCCTTCAAAAAGTACTTGCTCTTGGTCTTGAGTTGGATCCTGAGTCAACACTTCTCCCTCGAATCCTTCCGGCACTTCAACGTCTACTCGTAAAGCGTGCAAATAGCAAATACACAAATAAACACTATGCAAAAAGATCCCAAAACTCCAAATAAAATCCATAAACAGAGAGAACATAATTTTCTGGATTTTTAGAAACTGGAATCGTCAAATTTGGAGTTAAAACGCAAAAGTTATGATTATTTAAAGTTTAAATAATCAATTAAATAATATTACAGAGAAAAACTTTAGTCCAAAAATTAAATAAAATTCATATTTAGGTAGATCTCAATTTTATACAAATTTAGAAATTTGAATCACTCAAATCGGAGTTGAAGCATAAAAGTTATAAGCGTTTGAAGTTTTGAAATTCAAATCAATTATTAAACCGATTTATTAAATCATTTTCTTTTTCGGAAATTAATTATTGCGTCGGCATGGACACGTGGCAGCCTCGATTGGCTGGTGGCGTCGGCCGGTCCATGGACTTGGTCCACGCTTGACTCGGGTCTCACGGTGGACTCGGTCCACGGCTCCACGTGAGGCCCGACATGTGGGTCCACTCGGGTGGCGTCATTCTTGGCGTCGGCGAGGCTCGGCCCATGGTGGCGACATGTGGGACCCATCGTGGCGTCATGGGTGACGTCGGCGCTTCGGCTGGGACGGCCGACATCTTGGGCCCTCGACACGCGGGCCTCGCGTGTCGGCGTCCTGCTGCCAGCGTGCGTGGGCGCCCCGACCGCGTCGGTCCAACTTCCCGACACGTGGCGCCAATCACGGCCGTTGGTTTGAAAATCAACGGCGCGGATTAGATCGGTGTTGACGCGTTTGGGTTAACGCATTGATTTGGACCGTTGGATCTAGATCCGATGGTCGAGATTAGATCTGGAAATCGTAACGCAATCTCACCGTGCGATGGCGTGGCGTGATCTCGGCGTTGGATCTTGATCGGACGGCCGAGAGCTTCGCGGTCGGCGATGGCTTGCGGCGAGCTGGCTGGCCGAGCTGAGGGGACGGCGACACGCCAACGGCGTTTCGCGCGCTCGGCGAAGTGAGAGATCTCGGTGCGTCTCGTCGCGGTGAGTCGGATCCGGGGTCAACGCGGCGCAGGGACGGCGACGGCGGCGTGAGCAAGCAAAGACCGTGGCGGAGCGGCGGCGCAACTACGGCGAGCTTCGCCGCGGCTAAACGGCGGCTTTGCCTCGGTGAAGTAGAGAAGGGAGGGCGCGGGATCACGGCGGTCGGGTACGCCGGGCTTTAAATAACCTCGGCGTCCGTGCAAAACGGAGACCTAGTTTTCCTGGCGGCGGACCGCAGCGGCGGAGTCGGCTCGGACTTCGGGCGGAGACGACGACGGAGAGCCGTACACGTGGCACGATCAACGGCCCCGATCGCGACGGCGCGATCGGATCCGGCCGGACACGGCTCGTCGGGTCGGCGGATCTGAGCCGTTGGATCTTGATCCAACGGTTGGGATTGATTAGGGTTAGGAGTGGGTTCGGTCGAGTCACGTGGCTCGGGTCGGACTCGAGTCCGACTACAGTTCCGACTTCGGTCGGATGAACAAGATACTTGACCGAGTTTGATTTTCCAGCGATTTAATATTTAAAATAATTCCTAGTAATTTATTTAATTCATTAAAAATAGCAAATGACTCAGAAAAATCCCAGAAAAATTCTGGAAAATACTTTGGATCATTTTGGACTCAAATAAAATATTTCCAACAAAATTTTATTTGCAAAATTAAATTCTTTAATTATTTCAAAATGGAATAAATTCAAATAAATTCCAATTAAATCCAAATAAATTCCAGAAAATTCCAAAAATTCACCAAAGTGCCAAATCACACATGAATTTAGGACAAGTAAAATTTTGGGGTGTTACACCGCCCCCCTCATCCCCCTCCTAGCCGCCCCCTTCCTCTCTCCATTGTGCCTCCACCCTCCCCCTCCCTTCCCAAGCCACCCACTCCTCTCCTAGCAGCCCCACGACGTCCTCTCTCGTGGTGCTCCTCGCTGCCCCGCTCGGAGGATCGCCGGAATTCGGGAATCTCCGGCAAACTGTTGCGGATCGGGAGGAAGGAGCGGCCGGCGGGAAGGAAGACTTCATCGGTTTCGGATCTTCTTGAAGAGGTATGGCTAGGGGAATACTTGGGGTTGGTCTAGGGGCTGTGTTAGAGGGTATTTGGATGTTTTTAGATCAAGTGGTGGTTCTGTGATTGGGTAGATTAGATGAAAACTAGAGTTTGCAACGTTCTCTGCTTCGGGCAGATTGTGTAGTCTACATAGGGTTTGAGTTTTCGCGACCTTAGATTCAGATTTTGGTCGGCCGCCTGTTGAGAAAGTTGTAGGTAACTTCAATACCTTTCAGTGGACATAAATAACGTCCAATTCCACCCAGCCGTTTCAATGTTATGCTCGATTTACCGAACGTGTTCAAATCTGTGACGTAGCTGGGACAGAACGTAGTGTTTTGTAGATTAGACAACTTTAGAATCCGAATCAGCTTTTCCATATGCTTAGAAAAAGTTAGTAAATTTCCTAAGCTACGCGAGAATGTACTCGTTTAATCGATTCGGAGTCCTAGAACTAAAGTTATGATAGTTTGAAGTCTGATGTCCGGGAGGGACAGATTTTCTGTTTTTCAATTTCAGGAGTAGTTTGCGAAATCGGGGTAGATTGGCGATGGCATACTGTTTTGTGGGCATGTTGTGATTGTGTGGCATCTATGTGCAGGTGGTGTGACCCCGAGAGTGCCCTCAAAACAGTCAATCCATCGCCCGAGGTTAAGGCAAGTGTATTGTGATGGGAAGCATGTGGTTTAATTTGCTTGTCTTGACTAGATGCAATTGTTTCCAGGTTATGCTATCTTGCCATGCTTAGTGTTTGCCATGATATGATAAAAAGGGTATGTTAAGATGTTATGCAATGGTTTATGGTTAATGATTATGGCATATGTTGCATACATAGCATGAAACTTGGCCCGGTCGGTGAGAACATCATAACTATTCCGGTAAGGTCGGTGAGAAAGTTATGACTAATCCGGAGCGCCATGGATGTAAGACCTACATGGTGATTCCACCCACACAGTGAGTGGAAGTGAGGAGTAGGCACCCTCCATCTACGGGATGGAAGGGGGACGTGGGTGCACGCCGACGGGTGTGCACTCGGCAATACCGGTATTTGCGTCGAGGAGACATGTGCATTGCATTGCATTACATTGTATACATGATGATGATGAAGATGAAATGATTTCAATGAGGTTGTGAAAGACCGAGATGGCGATCAGAGGGGGGTGAATGATCCCAAATAAAATTATCCCCTACTCAACGTACTCCAAAAAATCCCGCAAAGAAACTCGGTGCTCCACAAAATCGCAAAACCCGCAAAATCGGGAATGACTAGACAACTATGTGTATCCCTAGCTTACATGGATGAGAACCATGAATCATGTGAGGGATTTTCAAATCACAATCCTGGTTGTCAAGTGTCCAAAGCAAAGTGGGATCAATTCAAATACTTCTTTTCTAAAAAGAGATCAAGCCAAAACATAAAAGCCTCTTTTAGAAAAGCAAAAGCAGATTTTTCAGGAATTGTCCTCAGTTAGAGCAGGTGGATGGTGGACTTATGTTGCTCCAAAATTTTAGCAAATTTTTCACCCTGTCGGAATATGAGTCATGAAGTACTCCACCAAAAATCAAAACCAAAAGAATTATACAAAAATCAGGAAAAATCAAGGACTATGGACAGTCAGGATATTCAATCAGGAATTTTGGGACTCGGTTTTCATCTCATAGCTCCCAAATGGTGCAACCAGTGGACTCCAAAATTTTTACACAGATGGATATATGAGCTAAGAACTTTCTCCAACAAGAATAAATCAAAAATAGTTTTTTTTATATTTTTCTAAAAATCAAAGACTGACTGCTGCGCGAAGAACAAGTTTAGAACATATTTGCAAACTTGATAGAAAATTGATCTCTAGTCTATCCTAGGGTGCAAGAAAGATGTAAAACCAAATGAGCACCCTCAATACATCCTTGATCAACAGCATTTAGAAGGAGAGGAGGCAAATCCAAATTGCGATAAAGTAAATTGCGAGAATTTACATGCGGGAAAGTAAACGCTGAATTTAAATTGCGTAAAGTAAAGACACAATGTAAATGCAGAATTTAAATTCACAAGAATATAAAGAAAATCTTTGTATTTTTTGGGTGCAAGGTTTACAAAGCCTCACTTTATGTGGGCAAAGCTCAAAGGAGCAACTCAAACCTTCAAGTGAGGGAGGTGTAACACCCCAAAATTTTGCTTTTCTTGAATTCATGTGTGATTTGGCACTTTGGTGAATTTTTGGAATTTTCTGGAATTTATTTGGATTTATTTGGAATTTATTTGAATTTATTCCATTTTGAAATAATTGTGGAATTTAATTTTGCAAATAAATTTTTGTTGGAAATATTTTATTTGAGTCCAAAATGATCCAAAATATTTTCCAGAATTTTTCTGGAATTTTTCTGAGTCTTTTGCTATTTTTAATGAATTAAATGAATTACTGGGAATTATTTTAAATATTAATTCGCTGGAAAAGGACCGACCAAGATCGATTCTTGTTCATCCGATCGAGCAGAGTCAGACTCGAGTTCGAGTCCGACCCGAGCCACGTGACTCGACCGAACCCACTCTTAAACCTAATCAATCCCAACCGTTGGATCAAGATCCAACGGCTGAGATCAGCCCGTACCGGTTCGAGCCGTATCCGGCCCGGATCCGATCGCGCCCGTGCGATCGTGGCCGTCGATCGTGCCACGTGGACGGCCACGATTTCGTCGTCTTCGCCGAGTCCGAGCCGGACTCCGCCGCCGCGCCCGCCGCCGTAACGAACTAGGTTTCCGTCTAGGGCACGAACGCCGAGGCTATTTAAAGCGTGAGACGTCCCCCGAGGTTGCCCTCATCCTTGCGCACCCGTTTCCCCGAGCCATCTACTGAGCGCCGCGCCGTTGAGCCGCAATCGCTCGCCGGAGTTGTCTCTTCCCTCATTGCGGTTTGCGCCGTTTTCCGCCGTCGTCCGTCGTCTTCCGCCGAGAAGGAGCCCAGATCCGGAGTCCCCGCGACGAGACGCACCCGAAGGGAGGTTTCATCTCGCCGGAGAAGCCCCGTGGCGCCGTAGCCTTGGTCGTCGTCCCCGTCTCCGGTCAAGCCAGCGCCGCCGTGAAACCATCGCCGTCCGCGAGCTCGGAGGACCGTCAGATCCAGATCGAACGGTTGAGGTGAGATCACGTGTTCCAAACCCGATTAGATCTGGACCGTTGGATCAAGATCCAACGGTTCACAATCGCCACGTGCTGTAGCAGTGCGATTATAGGATTAGATCTGGACCGTCCGATCTAAATCGAACGGCCCACGATCAACGAGTAGTTTCAACGTGTTAACCCTGGATCAAATCCGCGCCGTTGATTTTTAAACCAACGGCCGAGATTGCGCCACGTGTCGGGAAGTTGGACCGACGCGGTCGGCCGCCCAATCACGCTGGCGTGCAGGACGCCGACACGCGGGCCCGCGCGTGTCGAGGGCCCGCATGTCGCTGGCTAACCCAGCCAGCTGACGTCACCCATGACGTCACAGTGGACCCACCTGTCAGCACCATGGGCTGAGCCCCGCTGACGTCAGCGATGACGTCACCCGAGGGGTCCCACATGTCAGTCTCACGTGGAGTCGTGGACCGAGTCCACGGTAGACCCGAGCCGAGCGTGGACCAAGTCCATGGACCGGTGGCGTCGACCAGCCAATCGAGGCTGCCACGTGTCCATGCCGACGCAATAATTAATTTCGAAAAGACAATGATTTATTAATTCGAAATATTGATTCAAATTTAGATTCAAACTTCAAACGCTTATAACTTTTGCGTTTCAACTCCGATTTGAGTGATTCAAATTTCTAAATTTGTATAAAATTTAGATCTACCTAAATATAAATTTTATTTAATTTTTGGACTAAAGTTTTTCTCTGCAAAATTATTTAATTGATTATTTAAACTTTAAATAATCATAACTTTTATGCTTTTAACTCCAAATTTGTGATTCCAGTTTCTAAAAATCCAGAAAATTATGTTCTCTCTGTTTATGGATTTTATTTGGAGTTTTGGGATGTTTTTGCCTAGTGTTTATTTGTGTATTTGCTATTTGCACGCTACGAGTAGGCGTTGAAGTGCTGGGAAGGATTCGAAGGAGAAGTGTTGACTCAGGATCCAACTCAAGACCAAGAGCAAGTACTTTTTGAAGGCAAGTTGTGCTTTGACCATATTGATCCTATTTCGAAATCTATTTTGATTTAAACTATTGCATGCTAGTTCAATTAGAAAGATACTTTGTTTAAACATGGGGGTTAGCTAAATACCAATTTGTTATATGACACCTTGATTATCTAAGTATGTGCCATGACCCTTTGTCACCCTAGTTGTGGTTTACTAGCTGGACATTATTAAATTGCCAACATGGGTTTTAGACCGTTGTAGTATACTGCTTAGACACACTTTCGTGCTCATGACATGATTTTGGACAATCAAATGTTAATATTGACTTAATGATATATTGAACCTGTTTTGGAAAAGTATCATGTGATGTTGATGGCACGTGGTGCATGGTAATCAAGCGGGGTTTGATAAGCGATTTCGGCCAGGGCATGTGGCAAGAGTAATCAGGTGGGCGGTTGTGGCATCGGGGATGTTGATTTGGTTCTTCGGGTAGTCTTGCCCTGGTCACTCTAAGGACTTAACCTTGCAAGCCTTTGAACTGGGTCATACTTGCAACCACATGGCTGGAATGGGACGGCCCTAGTTGACTAAGTTGCTAAGGACTCACTTGTGGAGCCTCAGGGTGTCAGTTACACCGTTTGTGTGATTGTACGGGGGAGCGTATCGTGGCTGTGGCCAGGTACCCATCTAACGGTGTGTTGGTCCCATACTTCGCCTTAGCTAAGGGAAGGGATGGTGTAGAGCACGAACCGGAGAGGACCACCTGTGTTGTTTGAGGCTTCCGAAAGGCTTTGTTACGGGAACTCGCCTTTGTGGTGTTTGACTGTATCTTGTGGGTAAAGTGCATAACCTCTGCAGAGTGTAGAATCTATTTGAATAGCCGAGTCCACGGTACTGGACAATGCTCGGGAATTACAGTCAAGGGTTAGACTTTCTGAAAATAACTTGGATTTGAAAGGTTGGTTTGGCTTAATAATGAAGATGATGGAAATATGGTTTAGGATGGGGAAAATATTTATTAAACTTCTTGAAAAAGTTATTTATGCTTTACTTATTTCTACTGCTTTCGAATCTACTTATATTACTTTTCAAATGCTGTTTACTGCAAAAATACCTTGTGCTATTCCTTTGTACCAAGCCATGCATATAGTATATTAGCCTGCATTCTGTGCATGACTTGCTGAGTACCAAGTACTCACCCTTGCCTCAACACAATACCAGTTGAAGAGGAGACTACGCCAGTTTCGGAGGAGGAGTTCCAAGAGGATCCGTCTACTTAGGGATGCGAGCCGGTCGATTGCCTGTGGTATACTGGATGGCGCCACGAAGTTTATTTGATTTTCCGCTGCTGTTATTTCTCTTTTAATAAGTTTCGCCTTGCAAGGCATATATTTGTAACTTGGCCATAAGGTCGAGTAACCCTTTGATTATTTAAATAAAGTACTTTGATAGTATCGTTTGGTATGATTGTGATATATACCGATGTTAAGACTGTGTGCACTAGCGCGTTCTGGACTAGTCTTTGAATACACAGAGGGTCCGGATTTGCAAATTCGGGGTCCCGACAGAAGGTGGTATCGAGCCATACTTATTTGTAGGCTCAACCCTAGCTAGAATGGTCGTAGTGAGGATAAAACCTATTTTCTAAAGCTAAAAGTTGTCAAGACAAGAAATGACATCTCGACTTATCCCCTTCTCTCTTTTCTTGTCTCTTGCTGAAATTTTCCCTTACCTTGTCACAATTTAAAAATTCCGAGTTCTTACGTAAAGCACTCTTGTGTGAGATGGAGGAAGAGTTCAACTACGTTGATCTCGGGAGTTGGTCACGCCCGCGGAACTTTGGCACATGCTACAAACTCTCGGAGATTTTGAGAAGCCCCAATACCAAGTGGAAGTGATCGGACAAGCGGGATTGATCAAGGCTTGTGGCGTGAGGATTGAGGTACCTGCTAGGAAAAGGGCCAGGCAATCGCTCGATACAACTGCCTTGCCAGGAGATCTACAATGCAGATGGGTATCCAAGAAGTATCACGACGCGCAATGCGGCACATTACCCGTATCTACGCCGAGAGTTGGAAATGCGGTGTTCCGTTACCATCCGCGCAGTGATAACCTTCTTGACCGAAGGAGATTCAGGATGAGGATGCCACGGTTACACGATTGGCACGATTTGTCGTCGCCAGGAGGATGAACTATATAATACAAACAAGGAGCTACAGAATGCCCGCAAGGAGAACACGACAGAGAAGAACAGATGGCGGGAATCTCAAGAGTATGTGGCACACCTTCTACGAAGCATTGACGAGTTGGAGATGACTTTATGCGGACCGGACCCAGAGCCCGATTTTCGAGCTACACGAGCCAGATCCGGAGGAGTCGGATCTCGATGAGGACCTCGCTTCTTCGACTACCACAGAGGACACGATTCTTTGGACATGGCAATCGTTTCGCGCCTATGCCACAGCGCCCGTACCCAGGCCGTGGAGGTTTTCTCGATGAGTGAGCATAGGTTCTATAGTGAGACTCCTTCGCCGAGTCGAGTCATAGAATAAAGAGTCACCCTTTAGGCGTTAGATTCAAGAGTTAGTTCGATTTGGATTTGCTTTGTTTGCTGAGTGTGCAGTATGTGTTGCAAGGCCCTTAGGCATTGTAAGCAGCCATACCAAGTTATTAATAATAAAGATGGACCTTAAAGTTACCCCTTTCGCCCGCATAAGTTCCATATTACTTGTCTATTCTTGTTTCCCTCTCATCTCTAAACCTAGAGCAAATCGGCGGATGGTGAACACCCGTGGGAACTTTGGAAGCAATGGGAGTGGTTCTCGCCCAGAAAACCCCAATGATAGAGCACCAGGCCGCCAGATGATATGCAGAATTTTGGAGCATTTCTTGCCGCTCAGACTCGATTGATGCATGCTATGATGCAACAAATGCAGCATGTCCTTGCTTTCGAGGCCACTGCTAATCAAGTTAATCGGGGACCACGCTTGAGAATACAAGGTGTCGAGTTCATGAGGACTCACCCACCCACTTTCTCTGGGAATGCCAATCCTTTGGAGGCCGATGATTGGTTAAGATCAATCGAGAGGAAGCTACACATAGCTCGGTGCATAGGAAATGAGAAGGTACTCTACGCTTCTCATCGGTGGAAGGAACATTGCCGAATGGTGGGAGAACTTCGTGCCACGCAGAGAACCCTCAAGATATCACTTGGGAAGAGTTCACAGATTTGCATTAAAGATCACGTGCCTGAAGGAATCATGGACCTTAAGAAGGAGGAGTTCGAGACGAAGCAAGGTAATCAGCCGGTGGCCGACTACTGAACAAGTTCACACGGCTAGCACGCTACGCTTTGAGGATGTAGCGACAGATAAATCCAGACAGTCTCGTTTTATGAAGGGACTTAACTCGGGATTGCAAGTTGGGTTGATCACCCCCACCTTTCGTGATTTCGAAGAGTTGGTGAATATGGCACTTATTCTTGTGGACAAGCGCAAGGAACTGGATGAGAACAGAAGCGCAGGATGCAACGGCAAGGATCACGTCGAGGCGCAGCGCTTGAGAGTTGCACCAAATCAATTCTTGATTCCAACCACGAGAATGCAACAAGGACACCATCCTCGCACCAAGACCTGCCGATCAGAACTACGGACCCGGCCCCGCTAGAAACGCTACCCAGCGATCGGCAAAGAAGGAAGTGAGGTATTACAAGCTGAACGAGCCAGACACTTTGCCAATGATTGTCCAAGAAGACAGCAGAGGCGACCCGATTCGCTTCAATCTAGGAACCACCCCAGCTAGGACGCCAAAGATCAGGAGCCACACCCAGACCGTGGTGAGAGGCCGAGTCAACCATGTCACCGCAGATGCACTGCGAGAATGCTACTGACGTCGTCTTGGGTAAGTTACTTGTTAACTCGATACACCTTGATTTTGTTTGACTCTGGAGCTTCGCATTCGTTTGTTTCGCAAGGCTTTGCTACTAGAAATGATTTAAGGATTGCAAGACTTAAGTGCATGCTTTTAGTTCAAACCCCTGGTTCCGAACTCCGAACGGAAGTAGGATGTTCCGGGGTGAGAATACTAATAGATGGAATAGAGTTCCTGGCAAACCTTATAATTTTGGAGACCCAGACCTTAGATGTTATATTGGGAATGGATTGGTTATCCAAGCACAAGGCTGTATTGGATTGTGGACGAAGGACTATCTCAGTTGAGAGCCCGTGTGGGAAGAAAGTGGAATTTCAAGCCACTGCAGTTAGAGATGGACAGTTGATGGTTAACAGTACCAAGGCAATCAGCATAGAGGATGTCCCAGTAGTGAATGAGTACCCAGATGTTTTTCCCGAGGATCTACCTGGTATGCCGCCAGACAGGGACATAGAGTTTGTGATAGAGCTTGTACCTGGTACAGCACCGATAGCAAAGAGACCCTATCGGATGTCCACCGAGGAGTTGGTAGAAATGAAGAAACAACTAGAGGAGTTAATGGAGAAAGGATTTATCAGACCAAGTTCGTCGCCGTGGGGAGCACCAGTTTTGTTTGTCAAGAAGAAGGACGGGAGTTTCAGGATGTGCATTGACTACCGTGCACTCAATGAAGTCACCGTGAAGAATAAGTATCCGCTACCCAGGATTGATGATTTGTTTGATCAGTTAAGAGGAGCCGGAGTTTTCTCCAAGATTGATCTGAGATCGGGATACCATCAGTTGAAGATCCGATCAGAGGATATTCCGAAGACTGCATTCTCGTCAAGATATGGACATTACGAGTTTCTGATTATGTCCTTTGACTCGATTTAATGCGCCAAATTATTTCATGAATATGATGAATAAGGTGTTCATGGAATATTTGGACAAGTTTGTCGTCGTGTTCATAGACGATATCCTAATCTACTCCAAGGCAGAGGATGAACATGCCGAACACTTAAGGCGAGTTTTGGAAAAGGCGAGGAACGACAACTTTTCGCCAAGTTCAGCAAGTGTGATTTTTGGAAGGACAAGGTGGAGTTTCTTGGACATGTAATGACCCTTGAGGGAGTCATTTGTGGATCCAAGCAAAGTAGAAGCGGTGTTACATTGGGAGCGTAGAAGGCGTGACCCAGTTCGAGTTTCCTTGGAATGGCGAGGATACTACCGCCCGTTTCATTGAAGGCTTTTAGACAATTGCGAAACCTCTTACGCAATTGCTTGAAGAAGGAAAAGAAGTTTGCATGGGCGCTTGAGAATGTGAGAAAGGATTTCAGGAGCTGAAGAAGCGATTGGCGTCGGCCGGTGTTAGTTCTACCGGATGTTGCTCAAAGCTTCGATATTTATTGTGACGCATCGCGCCAAGGACTTGGATGTGTCTTTGCACGAGAATGGAAAGGTTGTCGCTTATGCATCAAGGCGATTGAGGCCGCATGAGGAAAATTATCCGACACATGACCTAGAGTTATTTGCCGTAGTGCATGCTTTGAAGTTATGGCGTCACTATCTCGATTGGAAACAGATGTGAAGTATATACGGATCATAAGAGCCTTAAGTACATATTCACCCGATCGGATCTGAATATGAGGCAGAGGAGATGGTTAGAGTTGATCAAGGACTACAATGTTGGAATCCATTACCATCCGGGAAGGCCAACGTAGTAGCCGACGCTCTGAGTCGGAAAAGCCATACCGTGAGTACGTTGCTAGCCACAAGTCAGGATGAGTTATGTGAGGATTTTCAGAAGATGAAGATTGAGGTAGTACCTAGCGGATTCTTGGCCGCATTAGAAGTAAAGCCTACCCTAGAGGATCAGATCCGAGAAGGACAGAAGGATGATGACAAGATCCGCAGGATTAAGTCCGTCAAGGAGGAAGGCAAGGCAGAGGACTTCAAGTTGGATGAGCAAGGCACGTTGTGGATGAAAGATCGTATTTGTGTGCCTAACAAAAAGGAGTTAAAGCAACTGATTCTGGAAGAAGCCCATGACTCCAAGTACTCAATTCATCCTGGAAGCGCCAAGATGTATCAGGATCTGAAGGAGAGATTCTGGTGGCCGAGTATGAAACGTGAAGTTGCCGAGCATGTTGCATTGTGCGACGTATGCCAGAGAGTCAAGGCAATGCATCAGAGACCAGCAGGATTGCTACAACCGCTGAAAATACCTGAGTGGAAGTGGGAGGAAATCGGAATGGATTTCATTACCGGTTCTTAGAAGACTCAAGGGTTATGACTCCATATGGGTTATAGTGGATCGCTTGACTAAAGTAGCCCATTTTATCCCCGTGAAGACCACTTACTCGGGAGATAAATTAGCGGAATTATACATGATCAGGATTGTTTGTTTGCACGGAGTGCCAAAGAGGATTGTATCGGACAGAGGTACCCAATTTACCTCAAGGTTCTGGAATAAGTTGCATGAAGCCATGGGAACCCGTTTGAACTTCAGTACAGCTTATCATCCACAGACGGATGGACAGACCGAAAGGGTCAACCAGATTCTGGAGGATATGTTAAGAGCTTGTGCATTGGCTTATGCTACCTCTTGGGATAAGAGTTTGCCGTATGCCGAGTTCAGTTACAACAATAGTTATCAGGCTAGTTCTGAGATGTCACCTTTTGAGGCCTTTGTATGGTCGACCTGTCGGACGCCATTGAATTGGAATGAGACCGTGGCGCCGTGTCTTTGGACCTGATATTCTTCAAGAGGCTGAAGAGCAGATCGCTATGATTAGGGAAAGGTTGAAGATAGCCCAATCTCGACAAAAGAGTTATGCTGACAATCGTCGCCGGGATTTGAGTTTTGAACCAGAAGACTTTGTTTACCTCAGAGTTACGCCTCTCGAGGGAGTTAAGAGGTTCCATGCCAAAGGGAAACTTGCACCCGTTATGTTGGACAATTTAAGATTTTGAGCCGCAGAGGCGAAGTTGCTTATCAGCTGGAGTTTCCACAGTCGTTGGCAGGAGTACAAGATGTATTACATGTGTCACAGTTGAAGAAGTGTCTTCGAGTTCTGAGAGCAGAACACCGCTAGAGTCAATTGAGTTGCAAGAGGATTTGACTTATAAGGAGTATCCCGTGGGGATTCTAGACACAATGGATCGAGAAACTAGAAACAAGTCAACCCGTTTCTGTAGAGTTCAGTGGAGCAACCATGCAGAGAGCGAAGCGACTTGGGAGCGCGAAGAGGATTTGAAGAAAGAATTTCCAAACCTATTCCTTTAGTAAGCCCTGAATCTCGGGGACAAGATTCTATTAAGGGGGGGAGGTTTGTAACACCCCAAAATTTTGCTTTTCTTGAATTCATGTGTGATTTGGCACTTTGGTGAATTTTTGGAATTTTCTGGAATTTATTTGGATTTATTTGGAATTTATTTGAATTTATTCCATTTTGAAATAATTGAGGAATTTAATTTTGCAAATAAATTTTTGTTGGAAATATTTTATTTGAGTCCAAAATGATCCAAAATATTTTCCAGAATTTTTCTGGAATTTTTCTGAGTCTTTTGCTATTTTTAATGAATTAAATGAATTACTGGGAATTATTTTAAATATTAATTCGCTGGAAAAGGACCGACCGGGTCGGTTACTGTTCATCCGACCGAGCCCGAGTCAGACTCGAGTTCGAGTCCGACCCGAGCCACGTGACTCGACCGAACCCACTCCTAACCCTAATCAATCCCAACCGTTGGATCAAGATCCAACGGCTGAGATCAGCCCGTACCGGTTCGAGCCGTATCCGGCCCGGATCCGATCGCGCCCGTGCGATCGTGGCCGTCGATCGTGCCACGTGGACGGCCACGATTTCGTCGTCTTCGCCGAGTCCGAGCCGGACTCCGCCGCCGCGCCCGCCGCCGTAACGAACTAGGTTTCCGTCTAGGGCACGAACGCCGAGGCTATTTAAAGCGTGAGACGTCCCCCGAGGTTGCCCTCATCCTTGCGCACCCGTTTCCCCGAGCCATCTCGCCTGAGCCGCCGCCGTTGAGCCGCAATCGCTCGCCGGAGTTGTCTCTTCCCTCCGCTGCGGTTTGCGCCGTTTTCCGCCGTCGTCCGTCGTCTTCCGCCGAGAAGGAGCCCAGATCCGGAGTCCCCGCGACGAGACGCACCCGAAGGGAGGTTTCATCTCGCCGGAGAAGCCCCGTGGCGCCGTAGCCGTGGTCGTCGTCCCCGTCTCCGGTCAAGCCAGCGCCGCCGTGAAACCATCGCCGTCCGCGAGCTCGGAGGACCGTCAGATCCAGATCGAACGGTTGAGGTGAGATCACGTGTTCCAAACCCGATTAGATCTGGACCGTTGGATCAAGATCCAACGGTTCACAATCGCCACGTGCCGTAGCAGTGCGATTATAGGATTAGATCTGGACCGTCCGATCTAAATCGAACGCCCACGATCAACGAGTAGTTTCAACGTGTTAACCCTGGATCAAATCCGCCGTTGATTTTCAAACCAACGCCGAGATTGCGCCACGTGTCGGGAAGTTGGACCGACGCGGTGGCCGCTGGCCCACGCACGCTGGCAGGCAGACGCTGACACGCGGGGCCCGCGTGTCAGAGGGCCCGCATGTCAGTGGCTAACCCAGCCAAGCGCTGACGTCACCCATGACGTCACAGTGGACCCACCTGTCAGCACCATGGGCTGAGCCCCGCTGACGTCAGCGATGACGTCACCCGAGGGGTCCCACATGTCAGTCTCACGTGGAGTCGTGGACCGAGTCCACGGTAGACCCGAGCCGAGCGTGGACCAAGTCCATGGACCGGCTGACGTCAGCCAGCCAATCAGAGGCTGCCACGTGTCCATGCTGACGCAATAATTAATTTCCGAAAAAGAAAATGATTTATTAATTCGAAATATTGATTCAAATTTAGATTCAAACTTCAAACGCTTATAACTTTTGCGTTTCAACTCCGATTTGAGTGATTCAAATTTCTAAATTTGTATAAAATTTAGATCTACCTAAATATAAATTTTATTTAATTTTTGGACTAAAGTTTTTCTCTGCAAAATTATTTAATTGATTATTTAAACTTTAAATAATCATAACTTTTGCGTTTTAACTCCAAATTTGACGATTCCAGTTTCTAAAAATCCAGAAAATTATGTTCTCTCTGTTTATGGATTTTATTTGGAGTTTTGGGATGTTTTTGCCTAGTGTTTATTTGTGTATTTGCTATTTGCACGCTTTACGAGTAGACGTTGAAGTGCCGGAAGGATTCGAAGGAGAAGTGTTGACTCAGGATCCAACTCAAGACCAAGAGCAAGTACTTTTTGAAGGCAAGTTGTGCTTTGACCATATTGATCCTATTTCGAAATCTATTTTGATTTAAACTATTGCATGCTAGTTCAATTAGAAAGATACTTTGTTTAAACATGGGGGTTAGCTAAATACCAATTTGTTATATGACACCTTGATTATCTAAGTATGTGCCATGACCCTTTGTCACCCTAGTTGTGGTTTACTAGCTGGACATTATTAAATTGCCAACATGGGTTTTAGACCGTTGTAGTATACTGCTTAGACCTGCTACGTGCTCATGACATGATTTTGGACAATCAAATGTTAATATTGACTTAATGATATATTGAACCTGTTTTGGAAAAGTATCATGTGATGTTGATGGCACGTGGTGCATGGTAATCAACTGGGGTTTGATAAACAGTTTTCGACCGGGGCATGTGGCAAGAGTAATCAGGTGGGCCAGTTGTGGCATCGGGGATGTTGATTTGGTTCTTCGGGTAGTCTTGCCCTGGTCACTCTAAGGACTTAACCTTGCAAGCCTTTGAACTGGGTCATACTTGCAACCACATGGCTGGAATGGGACGGCCCTAGTTGACTAAGTTGCTAAGGACTCACTTGTGGAGCCTCAGGGTGTCAGTTACACCGTTTGTGTGATTGTACGGGGGAGCGTATCGTGGCTGTGGCCAGGTACCCATCTAACGGTGTGTTGGTCCCATACTTCGCCTTAGCTAAGGGAAGGGATGGTGTAGAGCACGAACCGGAGAGGACCATCTGTGTTGTTTGAGGCTTAGAAAGGCTTTGTTACGAGGAACTCGCCTTTGTGGTGTTTGATTGTATCTTGTGGGTAAAGTGCATAACCTCTGCAGAGTGTAGAATCTATTTGAATAGCCGAGTCCACGATCTTTGGACAATGCTCGGGAATTACTGATCAAGGGTTAGACTTTCTGAAAATAACTTGGATTTGAAAGGTTGGTTTGGCTTAATAATGAAGATGATGGAAATATGGTTTAGGATGGGGAAAATATTTATTAAACTTCTTGAAAAAGTTATTTATGCTTTACTTATTTCTACTGCTTTGAATCTACTTATATTACTTTTCAAATGCCGTTTCTTGCAAAAATACCTTGTGCTATTCCTTTGTACCAAGCCATGCATATAGTATATTAGCTCGCATTCTGCATGCATGACTTGCTGAGTACCAAGTACTCACCCTTGCCTCAACACAATACCGGTTGAAGAGGAGACTACGCTGATTCGGAGGAGGAGTTCCAAGAGGATCCGTCTACTTAGGGATGCGAGCGATCGGTTGCCTGTGGTATACTGGATGGCGCCACGAAGTTTATTTGATTTTCCGCTGCTGTTATTTCTCTTTTAATAAGTTTCGCCTTGCAAGGCATATATTTGTAACTTGGCCATAAGGTCGAGTAACCCTTTGATTATTTGAATAAAGTACTTTGATAGTATCGTTTGGTATGATTGTGATATATACCGATGTTAAGACTGTGTGCACTAGCGCGTTCCTGGACTAGTGCTGAATACACAGAGGGTCCGGATTTGCAAATTCGGGGTCCCGACAGGAGGACACCCCTCCCCCTCTATTTATACTACTCTAGGGCCACCTACCACCCTTGGATGAGTCCCAAACCCTAGGGCACTGCACCAAGGGCTAGGATTAACCCTCTCATTTCACCCCACACATGGGTTTTACATAGGCCACATTGGCCATACATGGGTTTTAAACACAACCCGATCAACCCGATGCAACGGGCTTTCATCCGCCGGACTTGACCGCTCAGTTTCCTCCTCTTCGAGCCTCCAACCCGAACCGGAAACCTTGAGCCACCTCAAGTCCATTTCCATGACATCCAAGTGATCCTGTTTTGAGCCCAACCATCTCATTGGCATCCTTAACCGCTCCAGGCCTCGGTTCTCCCAACCTAGTCCCGGTACTCACCAACGACCATAGCTGCCTTAGGAACCTGTACCACAAGGAACAAACCATTTTGCACATACCACAATGCACATACCTTTTTCTTTCTGCATGGTAGTCCAAAATTATCATTAATTCAAACATGCAATACCGAGTCAAATCAAACTCAAACCTGAGCACACCTTGCTCAGATAAAGTCAAATACTCATCACAAATATGGATGGACCTCACTTTTTCTTTGTATTTTTTGGTTGCAAAGTTTACAAAGCCTCACTTTATGTGGGCAAAGCTCAAAGGAGCAACTCAAACTTTCAAGTGAGGGAGGACACCCCTCCCCCTCTATTTATACTACTCTAGGGCCACCTACCACCCTTGGATGAGTCCCAAACCCTAGGGCACTGCACCAAGGGCTAGGATTAACCCTCTCATTTCACCCCACACATGGGTTTTACATTGGCCACATTGGCCATACATGGGTTTTAAACACAACCCGATCAACCCGATGCAACGGGCTTTCATCCGCCGTACTTGACCGCTCAGTTTCCTCCTCTTCGAGCCTCCAACCCGAACCGGAAACCTTGAGCCACCTCAAGTCCATTTCCATGACATCCAAGTGATCCTGTTTTGAGCCCAACCATCTCATTGGCATCCTTAACCGCTCCAGGCCTCGGTTCTCCCAACCTAGTCCCGGTACTCACCAACGACCATAGCTGCCTTAGGAACCTGTACCACAAGGAACAAACCATTTTGCACATACCACAATGCACATACCTTTTTCTTTCTGCATGGTAGTCCAAAATTATCATTAATTCAAACATGCAATACCGAGTCAAATCAAACTCAAACCTGAGCACACCTTGCTCAGATAAAGTCAAATACTCATCACAAATATGGATGGACCTCCACATGGTCCTTCAATCTCCCCCTTGATGAGTATATTGACAAACCACACAAAAGGCATAAATTTGAGTTTGAAAACGAAGGAAGAAAAGCAATTTGATTGCAAAAATCATATTTGGTCCAATTAAAAGGGAAATAAAGCTCATGACCAAATAGATGAGAAGATTTTTAGAGCTCAACACTTGAAAGGACAATTTTTCAATAAGAGCTCCAAAAACCAAGAAATCTCTCAAAAAGCTCAATATTACTCATGATCCAAATGCAAGGACAATTGTTCAACATGATCATGAGAAAGCTTTTTTTATTTATCTAAGATGCTTTTTCTACGTTTTCTCCCCCTTTTGGCAATATAGGCATCAAGAGAACAATTTTTGGATGAAATGCAAGATAGAAGAGCTTTGATGATTATGCAAGTGACCACTTAGACAAAGTATGACACCAAGCTACTCAAGTTCAGATTATGTCATCCTAAGTCATATTCAATGGCATATTTCAATTTTTGCTAACTAGCTCAAAAGAAGTTATATTACTTTGGCATGATTTCAACAATAGCAACAATTAGCATAACTTCAAGACTAGAAGCAAAGCCAACAAAACGAGCAAATGGATATACTAGAGTTCAACCTAGTCAACACTTTGGGAAAATACAAGTCCATAAGAGAAGCCTCATGCTCAATCATCTCTTTAAATGCAAATTTTTAGATTAATGCTCATAAAGCGGTATGAGAGAGTTAGGCTTAGTGAAGCACATCCTCGACTAGGAGCCATCGACAAAGGCCTCCTAAACTTCACTCTCCTCCACAAACCTTTGAGGGTTTAGAGAGTTTATCCGAGAGAGACACAACCTCGACTAGGAGCCATCGACATAGGTATCCTAGGCATCACTCTCTTCCTCTAGTTCTTTTTGCATTTTTTGGTGTATTGACTTAAGCCATTAGCAACCATCTCAAGCAAGAAGCTTAAAAGAGTGGTTTTGGTCATACACACTTCATTCCATGTTCATCCCAAATGCAATGGGAAGCAGTCTCGTGAATGAAGAGTGTTGAGTTCAATTTTAGCACAAAAGAGTCAATTTATATTTTCAGCACTTAGATTTATGAGCATTGTTGAGGATTCTAGAATGAAACAATGTAGCTAACCCAAGTTGCTCTAGGGACTCTAGTAGAAACCCACTATTTCAATAAGCATGGCATAAGCATATAGTGAAGAAGTATAGCAAGTAAAAGCCAAGTTTCATCAAGTTTTCAGGAAAGCTCAATTTTAAAATGTTGGCTAGTTTCACATGATATACCAAATTGGATATGACCTAGATTAGCAAATATCTTCATAAAAGTAGCTAGGTGCAACATATCTCAATTTTATCAATTGCATAATAGACAAAGCTCATAAATGAAAAATAAGTCTATATGCAATGCAAGAGAATCAATTCCAAGCTCCCCCTCAACAAGTGAGTCAATTAAGCACAAAATCTGATTGAGGTTGAGTTATTAGAAATTTTAGATTCAAAAAGATGAATTGAACTCAATTGAAACCAGAAAGACAGAAATGATAAGAAGGAATCAAGAAACTAACAAATGGGTAGTCTAGGAGCATAGATAACATGAAGAGAAACATTAACACTTAGACTCGCTCTCACCTTCCCCATATGACTTATATAGGAAAGCTACATCTCCAACTCCAACCCAGGAGCAAACACAGACCCTGTCTACCCAGGGGGCCCAACACCAGCTAGACCTAAAAGACAGTGAGTTAGCTCAACCGAGAAGAAGAGAGGAATAGCACCCTAAAGCATAAGGTGAGAGGTCCATGCCGAGGCATGCCAGAAGTCTAGGTGAAGTGGACTCAACCAAATGAAAACCATCCCAAAGATACCTAGAAAGAGAAACGAAAGCTGAATATACATATGAACATATAATACAAACCAGATCCCCCTCAAGATATGCCATATGGGCTCATAATCGCAAGCTCTCCTCTCAGGGCAACAAACCTGGAGATATCCAAAGGCTTGGTGAAAATGTCAGCCAACTGGTGGTCACTCTCCACAAACTGGAGCACTATGTCACCCTTCTCCACATGGTCTCTAAGGAAGTGATAGCGAATGTCAATGTGCTTGGTCAGAGAGTCTTTGCCTTGGGTTCTTAGCAATGTGAATGGCAGACGTGTTATCACAGAAAAGTGGAACACAATCTGCTACTAACCCAAAGTCCCGCAAGGTCGATCTCATCCAGAGAACCTGGCTACAGCAACTGGCTGCAGCAACATACTCGGCCTCAGCGGTGGACTGTGCAACACCGGACTGCTTCCTAGACGACCAAGAAATAAGAGAAGTGCCAATGAATTGGCAAGTGCCAGAAGTGCTCTTCCTATCTATCCTTCAGCCGGCAAAGTCTCCATCGGAGAAGGCTCTTCGAGATAGACAGGAGGAAGAAGAGTACCAGATACCATCGTCAATGGTAGCTCGAAGGTACCTTAAGATGCACTTCACCGCCTGACGGTGAGAGACGTGGGGAGAAGCCTTAAACCGAGCACAAAGACATACAGAAAAATGTATGTCAGGTCTCGAGGCAGTGAGGTACAAAAGGGAGCCGATCATGCTCCGAAACTCCTTCTGATCAACTGGCTCACCATCCTCATCAGGCTCGAGGACAGCAGTGGTGGCCATAGGAGTCATGACTGGCTTTCCATCAGACATATCAAAAAGCTTTAGGAGGTCTCGAGTATACTTGCCTTGATGCAAGAATGTACCCTCCCGAGTCTGCTTAATCTGGAAGCCAAGGAAGTAGCTCAACTCATCCATCATGCTCATCTCGAATTCAGTACTCATCACATCTGAGAACTGAGTAATGAGAGAATGCGAGGAACCAACGAAAATGATGTCGTTGACATAGATTTGGACTAGGAGAAAGTCCGAATCAGAATGTCTGACGAATAGAGGCTAGTCCACTTGACCCATATGAAAACCATGACTCAACAGGTAGGACTTAAGCCTCTCATACCAAGCTCGTGGAGCTTGCTTAAGTCCATACAAAGCTTTGGAAAGCTTGAAGACATGTTTGGGTACTTGGGGTTCTCAAATCCTGGAGGTTGTCTGACATACACCTCTTCCTTAATGAAGCCATTGAGGAATGCACTCTTGACATCCATTTGAAAAAGCTTGAAGCCCTTGGATGTCGCGAATGCGAGCAGGATCCGGATGGCCTCTAGTCTGGCTACAGAGGCAAAAGTCTCCTCAAAGTCGAGACCCTTGACCAGAGAGAAACCATGAGTGACTAGCCTAGACTTGTTTCGAACTACAACCCCATCCTCACTTTGCTTGTTTTTGAACACCCATTTGGTCCCGATGATGTTGTGACCGGAAGGGGGCTCGACAAGCTTCCAAACTTTGTTCCTCTTGAAGTTTTCAAGCTCCTCATGCATGGCATTAATCCATGACTCATTAGATAATGCATGAGAAACATCCTTCGGCTCAAAAGAGGCAATAAAGGCAGAGTGGAGGCAGAATGTGGATAGACCTGACTTAGAGCGAGTAACTCGCTCAAACAGATCTCCAATGATCTGGTCAGGTGGATGAGCCTGCTGAATATGATGGGGAGGTCCAGAAGCAGAAGTGACCTCTACTCCTCGCGTGGGAGAGGTAGGAACAGAGCCACTAGCTGCGGAAGAGTCTGAGGGTAAGGGATGATCTCCCTGAGGTGCAAATATGGAAATGGGAGGCACCTCGGGAGCAGGAATGGTGACTGGATCAGGCAAGGCGCCTTCATCTCCGTCATCAACTTCCTCTGAGAAGATAGACTAAGAAAGAGGAGAAGAGCCTGAAATGTCTGATCTAGCACCGGGACTAGCCTCATCAAAGGTCACCTCACAGGTCTCTAAGATCCTACCCAAGTCTACAGCCTAAATCCAGTAGCTACGGGCAGAAGTCGAGTAACCTAGAAAGATTCCATCAGCTGAGCGTGATTCGAACTTATATAGGTTCCCAGACTTCAAGAAGAAGCACTTGCAGCCGAAAACACGAAAATGAGACACATTGGCCTTTCGTCCATATCTCAACTCATAAGAAGTGCGGTGCAAGTGTGCCCTAAGAAAAACTCTGTTGGCAACATGGCATGTCAGTAATCTGTGCTCAAATTTCAAAACTTCCTAGGAGTACTGTACACGTTTAGCATCGTCCTGGCCATCTCAACCAGGGTCCTATTCTTCCTTTCCAATATGCCATTTTGTTGAGGGACGTAGATGTGACACTATGGTATTGTGTGACATTATAAAATGTGAAATTAGAAAATAAAACCTTACGGCTGGAGGTTTACTCGTGTTTTTGGGCCTTAGGGGGATGAAGTGATGTGACACCACGGAGTGTTGTAACCTTATTTAATGTGCATGATGAGGCCAAAAACATTATGAAATATGAAATCGGAGTTTAAACCTATACGTTATGAGGTTTAATCGCATTTCCGGGCCGATTTCGGGAGTTTGGGCCCTTCCGGGGAAGTTTGGGCCTAAGGGGGATGAGTCGTGGGCTTTTGTGGAAGGGGTAGGGGCCCATGAGGGAGGAGGCACCAGGCTAAGGGGCTTGGGGCGCCCCCTCCCTACCCTAGCCACCCCCCACATGCCTCTACCTCCCCTTGTGGCGCCTCCCCTAGCCACCGCCCCCCATTGCCATGCGCCCCTTCCTACCTCCTCCCCATTGCACCATCACCCCTCCACCACCTCTCCACCCCTTGCTGCCCGAGGGTAGCCTCTCCACTCCTGCACCTCGAAGATCCGTCCATTGGAGCGAGGAGGGAGGAGCGATCCGGGAGGAGATCCATTGGGTTTTCGTGCGTCGGGCGAAGGTATGGCCATGGGACTCCTTAGGGTTGGGATAGGTACTGTCCTAAGGGTCATTATCATGTTTTTAGATCAATTGGTGGTGCTGGAATTGAGTAGATCAGATTAGATCTAGAAGTTGCCATGTTCTCTGTTTTGGACAGCATGAGCAGTCGACATAGGGTTCGGTTTTTCGCCAATTTAGATTCCGAATTTGGAAGTCCACCTGTGGAAGAAGTTGTAGGTAATTTCAATATCTTTCCGTGGGTATAAAGAACGTCCAATTCCGATCATCCGTTTGAACGTTATGGCTGTTTTACCGAGCGTGTTAAAATCTGTGACGTGATTGAACAGATCACGGTATTCTGTAGATTAAACCACTTTAGAGTCCGAATCAGTCTTTCTGTATACTTAGAAAAAGTTGGGAAATTTCCTAAGCTACGCGAGGATGTACTCGTTTAATTGATTCGGTGTAACACCCTGGCATTTAATATGCCCGAATGCTACCAAACATAAGCTAAACAACATCTAAATACCACATTTAAACATAAATTCCAGCAAAGGTACATATGCTAAAAACCGATATTTCGGCAGCATCTCCTTTGTTTTTCCATGAATTAACACCATATCAATATCATGGCAAGATATATCATAGCACACGACATCTAAAACATCAACATAAATGGATATATCATCAAATTACGCCAATAATACCACGCTCAACCACTTCATAAACTAAAACGAAGCAAATAAGGAATCACTAGCATGCTAAATTAAACCATACATTAAGTTTAAGGCACAACTCTTAATATCATGTCTCCAAGTGATTAATTATGGACTATGATGGTGGAGCTACGTGTAGAAGTGTAGCTAGACCCCTTTTTCCCGCATGCCGATCTCAAAGTACCTAAAAACAACATAAAACACAAGCGTGAGTTCGAAAACTCAGCAAGCATATTGTAATGGACAACAAGATCATTTACAAGACAATAATACCTTACACCACATATAACATCTCATACTTGAGCACTTAACAACATCATCATCATTAAATATGTATTGCAATGCAATGCAATGCAATGTTATGCTCATATCTCCTTGGAAACTCATACCGGTATGGTTGAGTACACACCCGTCGGTGTGCACCCTTTTCCCCCCTTCCATCCCGAAGATGGAGGGTGCCTACTCCTCGCTTCCATTCACCACGTGGATGGAATCACGATGTAGGTCTTACTCAATGGCGTTCCGGACTAGTCATAACTTTCTCACCGACCTTGCCGGACTAGTTATGACTTTCTCACCGCCCTCGCCCTATCTCATGTCATGCATGCAACTATGCCAATTATCATATTTCACATGTACATAAACATATGGCATCTCATCATGACAAATATTACACATGGCATCGAATCATGATAAGTATAGACACATAGCATCATATCATGATAATCATACTCAATATATCATTGGAAAACAGCAAGCAAGGCAAGTGATCATAGCAAGTATTCAATCTTTCATCCAATATCAACAAGCAACCTACAATCCGCTATACATTACAACACACTTGCCTCAACCGCGGGCGACGGATTTGTGGGAAGTCGAGGGCACTCCCGGTGTCACACCACCTGCACATAGGCATCACACACTCACAATCATGCCCACAAAACAGTACACAAATCCCCATCTAACCCGACATTGCCCACTACTTGCAAACCTAAAAACAGAGGTTCTATCCCGGCGGGACAGCAGCATTGCAAAGGCCATAACATCAGTTCTGGGACTCCAAATCGATTAAACGAGTACACGACCGCGAAGCTTAGGAAATTTCCTACCTTTTTCTAGTTATACGGAAATACTGATTCGGAATCTAAAATTGTTTAATCTACAGATTACTACGATCTGTTCCAATCGCGTCACAGATTTTAACACGCTCGGTAAAACGGCCATAACTTTCAAACGGCTGATCGGATTTTAACGTGCTTTATGTACACGGAAAGATAATTAAATTATATACAACTTCTTTTAAGTCCGTACGGACAGATTCGGATTCTAAATCGACGAAAACTCGAACCCTAGCCCGATTGCTCAATCTGCCCGAAAACAGAAACGTGGCAACGTCTAGATCTAACCCAAAGAACTCCAACCCAGCACCACCAATTGATCTAAAAACTTCATAAACACCCTAAGAACAGTACCTAGATCAAACCCAAGGATCCCCATGATCATACCTTTGCCCAACGAACGAATCTCCAATAGATCTCCTCGCGGATCGCTCCTCGCTCCACGCTCCTCGCTCCTCGCTCCAACGGATGGATCCACAAGGTGCAGAGGTGTGGAGACCACCCTAGGGAAGCAAGGGGGTGGAGGAGAGGTTGTGGAGAGGTGGGGAGCAATGGGGCAAAGGAGGGGGAGGCGCACGGCCAAGGGAGGAGGGAGGCGGCTAGGGCAAGGGCAAGTGGGGGGGAAGGGCGCACAAGGGGCAGGGGTGAACGCCCAAGGGCTGGTGGGGAGCCCTTTTACCAGCCCCCACACCCAATCCTAGTCCGTTACGGAGACCTACTCCATCCCACCAAAGCCCACTTAAGGCCCAAACTCCCCCGGGAAGGCCCAAGACCCCGAAAACGGCCCGGAAACGACCCGGAAATGTTATTAACCTCCATACCTTATAGTTTTAACCTGCCATACCATATTTCATAAAGTTTTTGACCTTAACATGCACCATTTAAAAGGTTACGACACTCCGTGGTGACACATCACTTCAAATGGCCCAAAAACGCGAGTAAACCTCAAGCCGAAAGGTTTTATTCTCTAATTTCACATTCTATAATGTCACACCATACCGTAGTGTCACATTCGGAGTCTTAGAACCCGAGTTATGCCTTTTGGAAGGCTGTTGTCCCGACGGGACAGAACCTCTGTTTTTGGGTTTTGCGAGTAGTTGGTGATGTCGGGGTAGAAGAGGGTTTGCGTACTGTTTTGTGGACATGATTGTGAGTGTGTGGTCTCTATGTGCAGGTGGTGTGACCCCGGGAGTGCCTTCTACTTCTCGCCAATCCGTCGCCCGTGGTGGAGGCAAGTGTATTGGAATGGATAGCGGATTGTAGTTTGTTTGATTGATTGAGATTGAAATTTGAATATATGATATGTTCACATGCCATGCTTTAATGTTTGCCATTGATATGATGAATATGTTTATTATATGATGATGCCATGTGTTAATGTACAAGTTATCCATGATGATGCCATGTGTGAATGTACAAGTTATTCATGATGTTGGCATATTTGCATACATGGCAAGATACATGGCCCGGGCGGTGAGAAAGTCATAACTAGTCCGGGGAAGGTTGGTGAGAAAGTTATGACTATTCCGGAGAGCCAATGAGTAAGTCCTACATCGTGATTCCATTCACCGCGGTGAACGGAAGCGAGGAGTAGGCACCCTCCATCTTCGGGATGGAAGGGGGGAGAGGGTGCACACCGACGGGTGTGTACTCAACCCTGCCGAAGGGTTTCGGTCACCTCATTTTGTTCATAGTAAGGGTGTGGTTTGACGGTGTGGCCGGTTAACGCCATCACCGAAGAATTATTAACCCCTATAGGAGAAGAGTGCTTACCTTATCTGTCCTAGATCGGGTAGTTGACTGGAGACAAATAGAAGAGTTGGTGGTGGATTCCTTCATATGTTCTTTACCGTCCCGACGGTCGGTTTAGTTGGTTTTCTTGGTTTTAGTCGATTGATATCAAAAGAAAAGTGTTTAGTATTGGGTTTTTGCGGATTGTTCCATTGGCGGTTTGTGGTTTTGTCTTCCTTGGTTGAAGACGAAGAAGAAGAGTTTTGAGTTGCGCGTTTGTTGGTCATAATTTTTGCTTTGACACCCGGTTTTGCTGATTATTATGGATTGTCTTAGGGAGGAAACATGTGGTTGTTGTCCTCCCTATCTAAGAAAAGAGTTGAAGTTCTCCTAGTGCCGACCTTAGGTTGGGTGGAGCTAAGTTTTGAATCTTTATCGGAAAAGGTTTGGTTGAACATTTGGTTTTCCCTAGTGCATCCTTCTTCCTTCTTGGAAGTATAGATCTTGAGATTTCTTGAAGAGTTTTGTGGGCAAATTTGGGAATTTGAGAGTTGACCTCTCTTGCATTCTGTTGGAGTTTTGTTTTTCTTCCTTGCCTGGAAAAGGAGAAATTGTCTATCGGTGTTCGTTCTGGTTCTTGAGTTGTGGTTATATTTAAAAGTGGAGTTGCATCCTGTTTGTCGAAAGTGAAAATGGTTGTGTAGCATGTCATGTAGTATGTAACAATGTGGTTTATGGAAATGATTTGTTCTGAAGTTAATTGGTGAGTTGAATTAGTTAAATGTAATATTGGTGTTTAGCTTAAGATTAAATGAACTTCTAGTGTTGTAGATTACCCTATAGCGAGAATGATTAAAGGTATTAATGTACATGCTTAGAATCTGTTGCTTTGTTATAAACGTGCTTATGACCCCTGATAATGTTTAAAGTTTAAACCCTGATGCATAGTTAGAACATTAAGATGATGTGAATTACTGATATTGTTAAAGAAAGTTTGCTGGTTGTTAAAGATGCTCTAATTTTACATGTTAATAGAGAAATTTAATCGTATTGGCTAGTGACTTTAACTCGGAAGTTGATTAGAGTTGCCATTTATGTTGTTGCAAACTACTAGTATATTTGGAAGTATGCAGTTGTATCTATACAATGCTAGTGTTGATATCAATTGAGAAGACATAAGACATATGGTTAATGATGTTGTTAAGGGCTGTGTTAATGCTAGTATTCAATCTATTTTTTTAAATAGTTGGGTATGTTGTGTGGTGGAAATTTTGTTATAACCGATGTATAAGGTAGCTAAAGGTAATGTTGTTGATTGATGATTATGCAAATTATTGATATTGACGATTTAGTAGTGGTAGTAATTGCTTAGATTAATTGTTGAAAAATCCTTGTTAAAAATGGAGGTTATTGTAACATGTTGTGATGGAGTGGACCATGGAGAATTAACACGAAGTAGGATTTTATTCTTTATGAATGTATATCCTAGAATCATACTCACGAATTTTGTCTTGTAGAGATAACATTTACTTGTTGATGTCATTTATTGATTGAGTAAGTTTTGTTGTCGAGAAATTTACGTATGGATTGTATAAAATTAGTAGGTTGATCATGCTCAAATATCTGTTGATGTACTATGTTTGAAATAGAGAATAGGTTGTTATATGATGTGTTGGTCTGTGCGGATCTTTATGAGGTATTGTTGGTTAGTTGCCTTTTTGATAAGCATTGTAAACTTTATTTATAAGTGTTGGGAATGGTAACTAGAGAAAGAAATTGTTATGTAAATCTTGTTAAATCTGGTTGGACTCTCTTGATGAGTAAATAGTGATTATTGAATGCTTAAATGGTAAGTGTAGTGGAATACAAGTTATGGTGGGATTCATGCTGAGCTGGTGTTTAAAACCTTTTGAACTAGTGTGATTGTTTGCCATTTTGGTTGAATACCTTCGGTCAAGGTATTCCTTGTGTTGTGTTTCTGAGTTTCCCAAAAACCCGTAGCTATTGGTGCCAATCTTTGGTTTTGGCTATTTTGTTTAATTCGTGCTATGTGTATGGTTTTACACCCAAAAGTCTTTGAGTGGATCACGCTCCTTCGCGTTCGCACTGAATCATCTTTGGAGTAAATTTTAAAGGAAGCAGATGGACATAGCGGGTTGTGATGGAGATTATTGAGATCTAATTCGTAACTCTAATTGGCTAGAGTTGGAGTTATTCTTGAAATTGTGTGTGGTGTTTGCAAGTGTTTCACAAGGTGGATTCTACGAATTTTTCATAAAGTTTTTTTTAGTGAAGTGTTCCTCTTTTGGAAATGAGTTTCCTTTTCTCTTTGAGAAAATTTGTGGTGGTTGCATGTGCAGATGTTTAACTTTGGAGCCGATGTTCTTTTTCACATGTTGATTGTGGTTAAAGTGCGAGGTTTTGCATGTTTAGTTTTTCAATTGATGTGGGTTCCTATACGTCGTGGTCTTTTGTTGTTAACAGTGTTGCCATCATAGTTATATGATTTAGCGCAACCGTCAATGTTATGTGTGTTTCAAACCTATGATTCCGAGGAAGTAGTCGTTTGGTGAATGATTACTCCGTATTGTTGTTACATGGTGAATGAATGGTGAAACAGAATCATGACATCATTTATGTTTATTCAATCATAAAAGAGTCGATGAGCCAGGTTGGTGAGAAAGTCATATATGGAGATATGACTAATCCGGAGTGCTCTTGAAGAGTGTGCATTTATGTCATGAAACGAGATTTCCCTCGCTTTCTAGCATGAAAAAAAACAATGAAGAATTTTTGGTATGTTGGTTGTGGTGTAGGGGATTTGCGTTTCCTTTTTGTCTTGGCATAGGAAATTAAAATGTGTGCTCTTTGGATGTTGCTGGATCCTTTCCAAAGTGGTTTTATTGCTTTGGGGTTCGAGTTGTTGTAGGTGGACCAATTGGGTTCATGATTATGGTTGAGCTCACTCAATGATTGTACTCTTTATCGTTGTCCTTTGAGTGGAAGGTTGTGTATGACTCAATGCAAACCTTCTTGGAGAATTGTGTCGTTGAGGTGTTCCTCGGTAGGGTTGATTAAATTATTAGTGGACCACTTTGTGGTTGCTAGTAATCGCTTTACCTTTTGAGGTGTATTGGATCTTTTTGTCATTGGGCAATGAGCGAGTTGTGTCAACCGCAGAGGAATGTTCGGTCATTTCTGTTGCGCGAGTCTTAAGGATCGTGGATGTAAAGTAGGTTGTTCCTTCTGGTGGTAATCTTAGAGCGTTGTCTCTCCTGTTTCTCGTCGTCTTGAGTACAAGGAACCACAGAAGGAGGTTGGTGCCATGTCCTTCTGGAGAGTAGCATTAGTTAAAAGGATCGGGCACTTCAGTGCCGAGGAATGCATGGAATGAGGAGTGTGAGATCGTATTTTTCGTTGTCTCTTTGGTACTTTATCCTATCGCTTGGGTCATGCCGAGGCCTTGTTTGAGTGCTTTGTGCTTCAATATTGAGTAAAGTTCTCGCAAGTTTTTATTGCGAGTTATCATTTGAGCCGTTGGTCTCAGAACCTAGGCGTCCTGTCTTCGAGTCTCGATCAGTGTAAATTCCAGTGGTTTTATTTAGGGAAGTGAACTGGGAGTTGAAGTCTCGCGAGGGCGAGCTTTAGCGAAAGCTCTTTTCTTTAGGTTTGAACCGCGAAGTTTAGATCTCTATGTATTGTTGGTTTGGCAGAGTGGCATGTCTTCGATTTGGGGTCGAATCTTGTTGAAGGGGGGTAGAATGTGACACTACGGTATGGCGTGACATTATAAAATGTGAAATTAGAAAATAAAACCTTACGGCTGGAGGTTTACTCGCGTTTTTTGGCCTTAGGGGATGAAGTGATGTGACACCACGGAGTGTCGTAACCTTATTTAATGTGCATGATGAGGCCAAAAACATTGTGAAATATGAAATCAGAGTTTAAACCTATACGGTATGAGGTTTAATCACATTTCCGGGCCGATTTCGGGAGTTTGGGCCCTTCCGGGGAAGTTTGGGCCTAAGGGGGACGAGTTGTGGGCTTTTATGGAAGGTTTAGGGGCCCATGAGGGAGGAGGGACCAGGTTATGGGGGCTTGGGGCGCCCCCTCCCTACCCTAGCCGCCCCCCACATGCCACTACCTCCCCTTGTGGCGCCTCCCCTAGCCGCCGCCCCCCATTGCCATGCGCCCCCTCCTACCTCCTCCCCATTGCACCACCACCCCTTGCTGCCCTAGGGTAGCCTCTCTGTGACACCACGGAGTGTCGTAACCTTATATAATGTGAATGATGAGGTCAAAAACATTATGAGGTGTGGAATTAAGGTTAAAACCATAGGGTATGGAGGTTAATAGCGTTTCCGGGACGTTTCCGGGCCGTTTCCGGGGATTTGGGCCTTTCCGGGGGAGTTTGGGCCTAAAAGAAGGGATCGTGGGCTTTGGTGGGATGGAGTTTGAGTCCATTTAGGACTCGGAGAGGTGCTTGGGCTGGTAAAAAGGGGCTCTCCCTGCCCCTTGGTGCGCCCCGACCCTTGTTGTGCGCCTCCACCTCCCCCTCCATGCCCTAGCCGCCACCCCCCACCTCCTCCTCTTCCTTGCGCCCCTTTGCCCCCATTGCTCCCCACCTCCCAACCACCTCTCCTGCACCCCTTGCTGCCCTAAGGTAGCCTCCCCACCCCTGCACCTTGTGGATCCATCCGTTGGAGCGAGGAGCGAGGAGCGAACCGGGAGGAGATCCATTCAGATTTCATGCGTTGGGCAAAGGTATGGCCATGGGAATCCTTGGGATTGATCTATGTACTGTTCTAAGGGTGTTTATCAAGTTTTTAGATCAATTGGTGGTGCTGGATTTGATAAGATTAGATGGATTCTTGAGTTGGTCAAGTTCTCTATTTCGGACAGCATGAGCAGTCGACCTAGGGTTCGGTTTTTCGCCAATTTAGATTACAAATTTAGTCGTATGGTTGTAGAAGAAGTTGTAGATAATTTAATTATCTTTCCGTGAATATAAAGAACGTTAAATTCCGCCCAGCCGTTTGAAAGTTATGGCTATTTTACCGAGCGTGTTAAAATCTGTGACGTGATTGGAACAGATCACGGTATTTTGTAGATTAAACAACTTTAGAATCCGAATCAGTCTTTACCTATACCTAGAAAAAGTTGGGAAATTTCCTAAGCTACGCGAGGATGTACTCGTTTCATTGATTCGGAGTCTTAGAACCAGAGTTATGCCATTTGGAAGGCTGCTGTCTCGACGGGACAGAACCGCTGTTTTTGGGTTTTGCGAGTAGTTGGTAATGTCGGGGTAGATGAGGGTTTGCGTACTGTTTTGTGGACACGATTGTGAGTGTGTGGTACCTATGTGCAGGTGGAATGACCCCGGGAGTACCCTCTACGTCTCGCCAATCCGTCGCCATGGTTGAGGCAAGTGTATTGGAATGGGTAGCGGATTGTAGGTTGTTGATTGATTGAGGTTGAAGTTTGAATATATGATATGTTCACATGCCACGCTTTAATGTTTGCCATTGATATGATGAATATGTTTATTATGTGATGATGCCATGTGTTAATGTACAAGTTATCCATGATGATGCCATGTGTTATCGTACAAGTTAATTATGATGTTGGCATATTTGCATACATGGCATGATTACAAGGCCCGGGCGGTGAGAAAGTCATAACTAGTCCGGGAAGGTCGATGAGAAAGTTATGACTAATCCGGAGATCCAATGAGTAAGTCCTACATCGTGATTCCATTCACCGCGTTGAACGGAAGCGAGGAGTAGGCACCCTCCATCTTCGGAATGGAAGGGGGAGAGGGTGCACAACGACGGGTGTGTACTCAACCATACCGGTATGAGTTTCCAAGGAGACATGAGCATAGCATCGCATTGCACTTCATACATATTGATGATGATGATAATATGTGACCATGAGTGAGATGGTTTACATGATGTGAGATATTATTGCTATGTAATTGTTCATGTTTGTACCATTGCAATATACTTGCTGAGTGATGAACTCATGCTTGTGTTTATGTTGTTTTCTTTTAGGTACCATGAATCCAACATGCGGGTAAGGGTGCTAGTCACACGTCATCACTTAGCATCACACATTTAAACAATGACATGTTCCTTCCCTTATGGTTATGGTTAATTCATTAAGCTAAACTATGGTTTCGATGATTCGTTGGTCGTTATGAGTAATTGATTAGTCCATATTTGTCATGTGACGGATAGAATTCATATCCTTAGTGGTATGGTGGCTGTTTTTCCGTTTAATCATGTTATTGCTAACATTCATAATGCTATATTGACATGTTACTATTGTTGTTGCTTCAATTCGTGTTAAAACAAAGGAGATGCTGCCGAAATCTCGGTTTTTAGCATGTGCACCTTTGCTGTAATTTATGGTTAATTGTGGTATTGAGATGTTGTTAAGAATATGTTTGGTAGCATTCGGGCATATTAAATGCCGGGGTGTTACACTCTCCACTCCTGCACCTCGAAGATCCGTCTATTGGAGCGAGGAGCGAAGAGCGAGGAGCGATCTGGGAGGAGATCCATTGGGTTTTCGTGCATCGGGCGAAGGTATGGCCATGGGACTCCTTGGGGTTGGTCTAGGTACTGTCCTAAGGGTCATTATCATGTTTTTAGATCAATTGGTGGTGTTGGAATTGAGTAGATTATATTAGATCTAGAAGTTGCCACGTTCCCTGTTTTGGACAGCATGAGCAGTCGACTTGGGGTTCGGTTTTTCGCCAATTTAGATTTCGAATTTGGACGTCCGCTTGTGGAAGAAGTTGTATGTAATTTCAATATCTTTCCGTGGGTATAAAGAACGTCCAATTCCGATCAGCCGTTTGAAAGTTATGGCTGTTTTACCGAGCGTGCTAAAATCTGTGACGTGATTGGAAAAGATCACAGTATTCTGTTGATTAAACCACTTTAGTGTACGAATCAGTCTTTCCGTATACTTAGAAAAAGTTGGGAAATTTCCTAAGCTACGCGTGGATGTACTCGTTTAATTGATTCGGAGTCTTAGAACCCGACGGGACAGAACCTCTGTTTTTGGGTTTTGCGAGTAGTTGGTGATGTCGGGGTAGAAGAGGGTTTGCGTACTGTTTTGTGGACATGATTGTGAGTGTGTGGTCTCTATGTGCAGGTGGTGCGACCCCGGGAGTGCCTTCTACTTCTCGCAAATCCGTCGCCCGTGGTGGAGGCAAGTGTATTGGAATGGATAGCGGATTGTAGTTTGTTTGATTGATTGAGATTGAAATTTGAATATATGATATGTTCACATGCCATGCTTTAATGTTTGCCATTGATATGATGAATATGTTTATTATGTGATGATGCCATGTGTTAATGTACAAGTTATCCATGATGATGCCATGTGTGAATGTACAAGTTATTCATGATGTTGGCATATTTGCATACATGGCAAGATACATGGCCCGGGCGGTGAGAAAGTCATAACTAGTCCGGGGAAGGTTGGTGAGAAAGTTATGACTATTCCGGAGAGCCAATGAGTAAGTCCTATATCGTGATTCCATTCACCGCGGTGAACGGAAGCGAGGAGTAGGCACCCTCCATCTTCGGGATGGAAGGGGGGAGAGGGTGCACACCGACGGGTGTGTACTCAACCATGCCGAAGGGTTTCGGTCACCTCATTTTGTTCATAGTAAGGGTGTGGTTTGACGGTGTGGCCGGTTAACGCCATCACCGAAGAATTATTAACCCCTATAGGAGAAGAGTGCTTACCTTATCTGTCGTAGATCGGGTAGTTGACTGGAGACAAATAGAAGAGTTGGTGGTGGATTCCTTCATATGTTCTTTACCGTCCCGACGGTCGGTTTAGTTGATTTTCTTGGTTTTAGTCGATTGATATCAAAAGAAAAGTGTTTAGTATTGGGTTTTTGCGGATTGTTCCATTGGCGGTTTGTGGTTTTGTCTTCCTTGGTTGAAGACGAAGAAGAAGAGTTTTGAGTTGCGCGTCTGTTGGTCATAATTTTTGCTTTGACACCCAGTTTAGCTGATTATTGTGGATTGTCTTAGGGAGGAAACATGTGGTTGTTGTCCTCCCTATCTAAGAAAAGAGTTGAAGTTCTCCTAGTGCCGACCTTAGGTTGGGTGGAGCTAAGTTTTGAATCTTTATCGAAAAAGGTTTGGTTTAACATTTGGTTTTCCCTAGTGCATCCTTCTTCCTTCTGGGAAGTATAGATCTTGAGATTTCTTGAAGAGTTTTGTGGGCAAATTTGGGAATTTGAGAGTTGAACTCTCTTGCATTCTGTTGGAGTTTTGTTTTTCTTCCTTGCCTGGAAAAGGAGAAATTGTCTATCGGTGTGCGTTCTGGTTCTTGAGTTGTGGTTATCTTTAAAAGTGGAGTTGCATCCTGTTTGTCGAAAGTGAAAATGGTTGTGTAGCATGTCATGTAGTATGTAACAATGTGGTTTATGAAAATGATTTGTTCTGAAGTTAATTGGTGAGTTGAATTAGTTAAATGTAATATTGGTGTTTAGCTTAAGATTAAATGAACTTCTAGTGTTGTAGATTACTCTATAGCGAGAATGATTAAAGGTATTAATGTACATGCTTAGAATCTGTTGCTTTGTTATAAAAGTGCTTATGACCCCCGATAATGTTTAAAGTTTAAACCCTGATGCATAGTTAGAACATTAAGATGATGTGAATTACTGATATTGTTAAAGAAAGTTTGCTGGTTGTTAAAGATGCTCTAATTTTACATGTTAATAGAGAAATTTAATCGTATTGGCTAGTGACTTTAACTCGGAACTTGATTAGAGTTGCCATTTATGTTGTTGCAAACTACTAGTATATTTGGAAGTATACAGTTGTATCTATACAACGCTAGTGTTGATATCAATTGAGAAGACATAAGACATATGGTTAATGATGTTGTAAAGGGCTGTGTTAATGCTAGTATTCAATCTATTTTTTTTAAATAGTTGGGAATGTTGTGTTGTGGAAATTTTGTTATAACCGATGAATAAGGTAGCTAAAGGTAATGTTGTTGATTGATGATTATGCAAATTATTGATATTGATGATTTAGTAGTGGTAGTAATTGCTTAGATTAATTGTTGAAAAATCCTTGTTAAAAATGGAGGTTATTGTAACATGTTGTGATGGAGTGGACCATGGAGAATTAACATGAAGTAGGATTTTATTCTTTATGAATGTATATCCTAGAATCATACTCACGAATTGTGTCTTGTAGAGATAACATTTACGTGTTGAAGTCATTTATTGATTGAGTAAGTTTTGTTGTCGAGAAATTTACGCATGGATTGTATAAAATTGGTTGGTTGATCATGCTCAAGTATCTGTTGAAGTACTATGTTTGAAATAGAGAATACATTGTTATATGATGTGTTGGTCTGTGGGGATCTTTATGAGGTATTGTTGGTTAGTTGCCTTTTTGATAAGCATTGTAAACTTTATTTATAAGTGTTGGGAGTGGTAACTAGAGAAAGAAATTGTTATGTAAATCTTGTTAAATCTGGTTGGACTCTCTTGATGAGTAAATAGTGATTATTGAATGCTTAAATGGTAAGTGTAGTGGAATACAAGTTATGGTGGGATTCATGCAGAGCTGGTGTTTAAAACCTTTTGAACTGGTGTGATTGTTTGCCATTTTGGTTGAATGCCTTCGGTCAAGGTATTCCTTGTGTTGTGTTTCTGTGTTTCCCTAAAAACCCGTAGCTATTGGTGCCAATCTTTGGTTTTGGCTATTTTGTTCAATTCGTGCTATGTGTATGGTTTTACACCCAAAAGTCTTTGAGTGGATCACGCTCCTTCGCGTTCGCACTGAATCATCTTTGGAGTAAATTTTAAAGGAAGCAGATGGACATAGCGGGTTGTGATGGAGATTATTGAGATCTAATTCGTAACTCTAATTGGCTAGAGTTGGAGTTATTCTTGCAATTGTGTGTGGTGTTTGCAAGTGTTTCACAAGGTGGATTCTACGAATTTTTCATAAAGTTTTTTTTTAGTGAAGTGTTCCTCTTTTGGAAATGAGTTTCCTTTTCTCTTTGAGAAAATTTGCGGTGGTTGCATGTGCAGATGTTTAACTTTGGAGCCGATGTTCTTTTTCACATGTTGATTGTCGTTAAAGTGCGAGGTTTTGCAAGTTTAGTTTTTCAATTGACGTGGGTTCCTATACGTCGTGGTCTTTTGTTGTTAACGGTGTTGCCATCATAGTTATATGATTTAGCGCAACCGTCAATGTTATGTGTGTTTCAAACCTATGATACCGAGGAAGTAGTCGTTTGGTTAATGATTACTCTGTATTGTTGTTACATGGTGAATGAATGGTGAAACAGAATCATGACATCATTTATGTTTATTCAATCATAAAAGAGTCGATGAGCCAGGTTGGTGAGAAAGTCATATATGGAGATATGACTAATCCGGAGTGCTCTTGAAGAGTGTGCATTTATGTTATGAAACGAGATTTCCCTCGCTTTCTAGCATGAAAAAAAACAATGAAGAATTTCTGGTATGTTGGTTGTGGTGTAGGGGATTTGCGTTTCCTTTGTGTCTTGGCATAGGAAATTAAAATGTGTGCTCTTTGGATGTTGCTGGATCCTTTCCAAAGTGGTTTTAGCGCTTTGGGGTTCGAGTTGTTGTAGGTGGACCAATTGGGTTCATAATTATGGTTGAGCTCACTCAATGATTGTACTCTTTATCGTTGTCCTTTGAGTGGAAGGTTGTGTATGACTCAATGCAAACCTTCTGGGAGAATTGTGTCGTTGAGGTGTTCCTCGATAGGGTTGATTAAATTATTAGGTGACCACTTTGTGGTTGCTAGTAATCGCTTTACCTTTTGAGGTGTATAGGATCTTTTTGTCATTGGGCAATGAGCAAGTTGTGTCAACCGCAGAGGAATGTTCGGTCATTTCTGTTGTGCGAGTCTTAAGAATCCTGGATGTAAAGTAGGTTGTTCCTTCTGGTGGTAATCTTAGAGCGTTGTCTCTCCTGTTTCTCGTTGTCTTGAGTACAAGAAACCACAGAAGGAGGTTGGTGCCGTGTCCTTCTGGAGAGTAGCATTAGTTAAAAGGATCGGGCACTTCAGTGCCGAGGAATGCATGGAATGAGGAGTGTGAGATCGTATTTTTCGTGGTCTGTTTGGAATTTTATCCTATCGCTTGGGTCATGCCGAGGCCTTGTTTGAGTGCTTTGTGCTTCAATGTTGAGTAAAGTTCTCGCAAGTTTGATTGCGAGTTATCATTAGAGCCGTTGGTCTCAGAACCTAGGCGTCCTGTCTTCGAGTCTCGATCAGTGTAAATTCCAGTGGTTTTATTTAGGGAAGCGAACTGGGAGTTGAAGTCTCGTGGGGGCGAGCTTTACCCAAAGCTCTTTTCATTAGGTTTGAACCGCGAAGTTTAGATCTCTGTGTATTGTTGGTTTGGCGGAGTGGCATGTCTTCGATTTGGGGTCGAATCCTGTTGAAGGGGGGTAGAATGTGACACTACGGTATGGCGTGACATTATAAAATGTGAAATTAGAAAATAAAACCTTACGACTGGAGGTTTACTCGCGTTTTTGGGCCGTAGGGGATGAAGTGATGTGACACCACGGAGTGTCGTAACCTTATTTAATGTGCATGATGAGGCCAAAAACATTGTGAAATATGAAATCAGAGTTTAAACCTATAAGGTATGAGGTTTAATCACATTTTCGGGCCGATTTCGGGAGTTTGGGCCCAAGAGGGAGGAGGGACCAGGTTATGGGGGCTTGGGGCGTCCCCTCCCTGCCCTAGCCGCCACCCACATGCCCCTACCTCCCGTTGTGGCGCCTCCCCTAGCCGCCGCCCCCCATTGCCATGCGCCCCCTCCTACCTCCTCCCCATTGCACCACCACCCCTTGCTGCCCTAGGGTAGCGTCTCTATGACACCACGGAGTGGCGTAACCTTATATAATGTGAATGATGACGTAAAAAACATAATAAGGTGTGGAATTAAGGTTAAAACCATAGGGTATGGAGGTTATTAGCGTTTCCGGGCCGTTTCCGGGGATTTGGGCCTTTCCGGGGGAGTTTGGGCCTAAAAGAAGGGATCGTGGGCTTTGGTGGGATGGAGTTTGAGTCCATTTAGGACTAGGAGAGGTGCTTGGGCTGGTAAAAAGGGGCTCTCCCTGCCCCTTGGTGCGCCCCCACCCTTGTTGTGCGCCTCCACCTCCCCCTCCATGCCCTAACCGCCACCCCCCACCTCCTCCTCTTCCCTGCGCCCCTTTGCCCCCATTGCTCCCCACCTCCCCACCACCTCTCCTGCACCCCTTTCTTCCCTAGGGTAGCCTCCCCACCCCTGCACCTCGTGGATCCATCCATTGGAGCGAGGAGCGAGGAGCGAACCGGGAGGAGATCCATTCAGATTTCATGTGTTGGGCAAAGGTATGGCCATGGGAATCCTTGGGATTGATCTATGTACTGTTCAAAGGGTGTTTATCAAGTTTTTAGATCAATTGGTGGTGCTGGATTTGATTAGATTAGATGGATTCTTGAGTTGGTCACGTTCTCTGTTTCGGACAGCATGAGCAGTCGACCTAGGGTTCGGTTTTTCACCAATTTAGATTCCAAATTTAGTCATACAGTTGTTGAATAAGTTGTAGATAATTTCATTATCTTTCCGTGGATATAAAGAACGTTAAATTCCGCCCAGCCGTTTGAAAGTTATGGCTATTTTACTGAGCGTGTTAAAATCTGTGACATGATTCCGAATCAGTCTTTCCCTATACCGTGATTTGGAACAAATCACGGTATTTTGTAGATTAAACAACTTTAGATTCCGAATCAGTCTTTCCCTATACCTAGAAAAAGTTGGGAAATTTCCTAAGCTACGCGAGGATGTACTCGTTTCATTGATTCGTAGTTTTAGAACCCGAGTTATGCCTTTTGGAAGGCTGCTGTCCCGACGGGACAGAACCGCTATTTTCGGGTTTTGCGAGTAGTTGGTAATGTCGGGGTAGATGAGGGTTTGCGTACTGTTTTGTGGACACGATTGTGATTGTGTGGTACCTATGTGTAGGTGGTATGACCCCGGGAGTGCCCTCTATGTCTCGCCAATCCGTCGCCTTGGTTGAGGCAAGTGTATTGGAATGGGTAGCGGATTGTTGGTTGTTGATTGATTGAGATTGAAGTTTGAATATATGATATGTTCACATGCCACGCTTTAATGTTTGCCGTTGATATGATGAATATGTTTATTATGTGATGATGCCATGTGTTAATGTACAAGTTATCCATGATGATGCCATGTGTTATCGTACAAGTTAATTATGATGTTGGCATATTTGCATACATGGCATGATTACATGGCCCGGGCAGTGAGAAAGTTATAACTAGTCCGGGAAGGTCGGTGAGAAAGTTATGACTAATCCGGAGATCCAATGAGTAAGTCCTACATCGTTATTCCATTCACCGCGGTGAACGGAAGCGAGGAGTAGGCACCCTCCATCTTCGAGATGGAAGGGGGAGAGGGTGCACACCGACGGGTGTGTACTCAAAGATACCGGTATGAGTTCCCAAGGAGACATGAGCATAGCATCGCATTGCACTTCATACATATTGATGATGATGATAATATGTGACCATGAGTGAGATGGTTTACATGATGTGAGATATTATTGCTATGTAATTGTTCATGTTTGTACCATTGCAATATACTTGCTGAGTGATGAACTCACGCTTGTGTTTATGTTGTTTTCTTTTAGGTACCATGAATCCAACATGCGGGTAAGGGTGCTAGTCACACGTCATCACTTAGCATCACACATTTAAACAATGACATGTTCCTTCCCTTATTGTTATGGTTAATTCATTAAGCTAAACTATGGTTTCGATGATTCGTTGGTCGTTATGAGTAATTGATTAGTCCATATTTGTCATGTGACGGATAGAATTCATATCCTTAGTGGTATGGTAGCTGTTTTTCCGTTTAATTATGTTATTGCTAACGTTCATAATGCTATATTGACATGTTACTATTGTTGTTGCTTCAATTAGTGTTAAAACAAAGGAGATGTTGCCGAAATCTCGGTTTTTAGCATGTGCACCTTTGCTGTAATTTATGGTTAATTGTGGTATTTAGATGTTGTTTAGTCTATGTTTGGTAGCATTCGGGCATATTAAATTCCGGGGTGTTACAGTTGGTATCAGAGCGGGCTGTAGGTCCCGGGAATGTGTATTTTTAGTGTCATGCTATAGGGTACAACTAAAATGTGATGTGGAATAACTTAGAAACATGGCTTAGGTCTTAACTAAAATTTTGTCATAGGATAGCAACATTAAAACTTGCAAAAGTGGTATAACTAATCTAAAATTTGACACACACTAGATGCACAATAGGAAAGGGTATGGGTATTGTTTTTTTACGCTTAAATGTTGTATTTAAGCTACGATGTTGAATGCTTCATTTGATAAAGCATGTTGCTATGTCTATGAGATAAATGATTGAATTGTTCTTGTTGTTGTGATAAAGTGGGGTTTTGGTGCCGAAGGGTTTCGGCCACCTCTCTTATTTCATAGTAAGGGTAATGTTTGACGATGTGGCCGGTTAGTGCCATCACCGAAGAACTATTAACCCCTGTAGAAGAAGAGTGCTTATCCTTTCTGTCGTAGATCGGGTAGCTGACTGGAGTCAAATAGAAAAGTTTGGTGGTTGATTCCTTCGGATGTTCTTTATCGTTCTGTGGTCGGTCTTGGTTGGTTTTCTTGGTTTTAATTGATGGAAACCAAAAGAAAAGTGTTTGGTATTGGATTTTTTCGCGGATCGTTCCGTATGCGGTGTGTGGGTTTTGTCTTCCTTGGTTGAAGACGAAGAAGAGGAGTCTAGTGTTGCGCTTCTTTCAGGCGTCTTTCCAGTTTTGATGCTTACTTTGTTGATTGCTTTATGGGGAAGAAGCATTCAATTTATTCTTGGGTTTGCCTTTCTCCGAGGTTAAAGGAGTTATTGCGGAGTTGTGGCAGACCTGGCTGCCAGGGCTGAAGTTCAGTGGCTTTGTAGGAGTAAGTGGTGTTTGATTTTGTTATTTTATTGGTTTAAGAAATCATCTTTGGAAAACCCTTCTTGTTTCGTGAAGAGTTGGAGTTTGGTGTTAAGGTTTAATTTGCAAAGGTTTATTTGATCGCGTGGTTCCCTCTTGTGGGAGCCTTTGAGGTTTAAAAGTGTTTTGGAAAATTCCTTTGGCATGACCAAGTTTGGGTTTGTCTCATTGCAATTTTGAGAGTCAAGTTTCCTTATGAATTTGGGGATGAGTTTTAAAACTAAAATGTTGCAAACAAAGTAAGTAGTCCTTTTACTGAAATTGATTGTCCCTAGTAAGAATTGTTGTTTAGCATGTTATGTAGCATGTACCAATGTGGTTTATGGGATGACATATTGTTAAGTTAAATTGTGAGTTGAAACAATTCAATGCGGTTGTAACCTCTCGCTTGAAAAATAAATAAATAGACTATTAGTGTTGTAGTTTGCTCTTAGCGAGAATGATTAATTATGTTAATATACATGCTTAGAATCTATTGCCTTGCTTTAAAAGTGCTTATGATCCTTGTTAATGTTAAAAGTTTAAACCTTGATGCATAGTTGAAACATTAAGATGATGTAGACTACTGTTATTGTTAAAGAAACTTTGCTGGTTGTTTAATGATGCTCTAATCTAATGGATTAATAGAGAAATTTAATCATGTTGACTAGTGGCTTTAATTTGGAAGTATGCAGTTGTGTCTCTACAATGCTAGTATTGATATCAATTGAGAAGACATAAGACTTATTGCTAATGATGTTGTTAAGGGCAGTGTTAATGTTAGTATTCAATCTATTTTAAATAGTTGGAGTATGTTGTGGTGGTACGTTTTGTTATCACCTTTGAATGGAGTAGCTAAAAGTAATGTTGTTGGTTGATGAACATGCCCATTTGTTGTTATTGATGATTAAGTAGTGGTGGTAACTGTATAGATTACTCGTTGGAAAATCATGGTTAAATAGAGGAAAATTTTAACATGTTGCGATGGAGTGAGCTTTGGATAATTAATATGATAAATGGTCTTATCCTTAATGAAAGTATAACTTAGAGTCTCACTTATGAATTCTTCCCTATGGAGATAATATTTACATGTTGAAGTCGTTGTTTAACTGAATAAGGTTCGGTTGTCGAGACGTGAATATATTTGAGGTATGAAATTTATATGCTGATTTTGCTGAAAGATTTGTTGAAGTACTATGATTCAGATTTAGAATAAGAAGTATTATGACTCGGTGATCCGTGGGGATTATGTCAATATAGTCTTGGTTGGGTGCCTTTTTGATAAGCATCATAAACCCTAATTAAAAGTGTTGGGAATGGTATCTAGAGGAAGAATTTGTTGTGAACTTTTGGTTTAATTGTGTTGGGGCTTCTCAGGGAGTAAATAGTGATTATTGAAGTCTTTAATGGAAAGCATAGTGGAGTACTAGAGATGGTTCCTTTTATGCTGAGCTTGTGTACAAAAGCTTTTGGACTGGTTTGGTTGTTTGCCATTTTGGTTGAAGGGTTTTCGGTCAAGGTGTTCCATATGCTGTGTTTCAGAGTTTCCCTAAAACTCGTAGAAATTGGTGCAAATAGTTGGTTTTGGCTAATTTGTTTAGTTGGTGCTATGAGTACGGATTTACCCCCAAAAGTTTTTTAGTAAATCACGCCCTTTCGCGTTCGCACTGAATTATCTTTGGAATTAATTTTTTTTAAAAAAGAAGCAGATGGTCATAAAGGGTTGTGTTGGAAACTTTTGAGTTAAGCCCTTGATGTGTAACTCTGTTTGGCTAGAGTTGGAGTCATTTGGAAAATATGTCTGGTGTGCGGATGTTTCACAAGTCTGGTTTTTATAAATAAACCATAAGTGAATTTGGTTAGTGAAGAGTTTTCTTTTTGGATTGAGTTTCCCTCTCTTTTGATAAAATTTATGGCGGTTGTGTGTGCAGATGTTTGACTTTGGAGTCGATGTTCTGTTCCAAAGGGTTGAGTTTGATTTTGCGAGGTGTTGCAAAGTTAGTTTTAAATGGATGATGGGTCTTCACATGATGTGGTGTTTTGTTGTTAACGATGTTGCCGTCATAGTCTATATGATTTAGCGCAACCGTTAGTGTTATGTGTATTTCAATCATGTGATACCGAGGAAGAAGTCGTTTTGTGAATTACTTTTCGGCATTGTTGTTATATGATAATGAATGGTGAAAAGTAAACAAGACGTCGTGTATAGATGTTAAATGATAAAAGAGTCGTTGAGCCAGGTCGGTGAGAAAGTCATATATGGAGATATAACTAATCCGGAGTGCTCTTAAAGAATGTGCATTCATGTCATGAAACGAGATTTTTCTTGCTTTCTAGTATGAAAAGAAAAGAACGAATAATTTATGGTGTTGGTTGTGGTGAAGGGATTTGTGTTTCCTTTTCGTTTTGGCTTAGGAAATTAAAATGAATACTCTCTGGTTGTTGTCGAATCCTTTCCAAAGTGGTTTTAATGCTTTGGGGTTTGAGTTGTTGGATGAGGGCCACTTGGGTTCATGTTTATGGTTGAGCTCACTCAATGATTGTGCTCTTTTTTCGTGGTCCTTTGAGTGGAAGGTTGTGTATGACTCAATGCAAACCTTCATGGAGAATTGTGTTGTTGAGGTGTTCCTCGGTAGGGTTGATTAAATTATTAGTGGACCACTTGGTGGTTGCTAGTGATTGCCTTTCCTTTTGAAGTGTATTGGTGCTTTTGTCGTTGGGCAAGAAGCGAGTTGTGTCAACCGCAGAGGAACGTTCGGTCGTTTCTGTTATGCGAGTCTTACGGAAGTAGGTTGTTCATTCTGGTGGTACTCTTAGAGCGTTGTGTCTCTCCTGTTTCGCGTCGTCTTGAGTACAAGGAACCACAGAAGGGAGGTTGGTACTGTGTTTTCTGGAGAGTAGCTTGAGTTAAAGGGATCGGGCACTTCAGTGCCAAGGAATGCTTAGAACGAGGAGTATGAGACCGTTTTCTTTTGTGGGCTGTCTGAGGATTGATCTTATCGCTTGGGGTCGTGCTGAGACCGTGTGTGAGTACTTTGTGTTTCAATGTTGAGTAAAGTTTTCGCAAGGTTTTGATTGTGAGTTATCGTTAGAGCTGTCAGTCTTTAATCCTTAGCTCCTTGCCTCTGAGTGCTGGCTGGTGCAAAACGTAGGGGCTTCTAAGCGGGTTCTGAGGAGTGAACCATAACTCCCTTTGATTTGGTTGTTTGCGAAGTGGCATGTCTTGGATTCGAGGTCGAATCCTGTTGAAGGAGGGGAGAATGTGACACCACGGAGTGTCGTAACCTTATATAATGTGAATGATGAGGTCAAAAACATTATGAGGTGTGGAATTAAGGTTAAAACCATAGGGTATGGAGGTTAATAGCGTTTTCGGGCCGTTTCATGGGATTTGGGACTTTCCGGGGGAATTTGGGCCTAAAAGAAGGGATCGTGGGCTTTGGTGGGATGGAGTTTGAGTCCATTTAGGACTAGGAGAGGTGCTTGGGCTGGTAAAAAGGGGCTCTCCCTGCCCCTTGGTGCGCCCCCACCCTTGTTGTGCGCCTCCACCTCCCCCTCCATGCCCTAGCCGCCACCCCCCACCTCCTCCTCTTCCTTGCGCCCCTTTGCCCTAAATGCACCCCACCTCCCCACCACCTCTCCTGCACCCCTTGCTGCCCTAGGGTAGCCTCCCCACCCCTGCACCTCGTGGATCCATCCGTTGGAGCGAGGAGCGAGGAGCGAGGAGCGAACCGGGAGGAGATCCATTCAGATTTCATGCGTTGGGCAAAGGTATGGCCATGGTAATCCTTGGGATTGATCTAGGTACTGTTCTAAGGATGTTTATCAAGTTTTTAGATCAATTGAGGGTGCTGGATTTGATTAGATTAGATGAATTCTTGAGTTGGTCACGTTCTCTGTTTCGGACAGCATGAGCAGTCGACCTAGGGTTCGGTTTTTCACCAATTTAGAGTCACACATTTAAACAATGACATGTTCCTTCCCTTATGGTTATGGTTAATTCATTAAGCTAAACTATGGTTTCGATGATTCGTTGGTCGTTATGAGTAATTGATTAGTCCATATTTGTCATGTGACGGATAGAATTCATATCCTTAGTGGTATGGTGGCTATTTTTCCGTTTAATCATGTTATTGCTAACGTTCATAATGCTATATTGACATGTTACTATTGTTGTTGCTTCAATTCGTGTTAAAACAAAGGAGATGCTGCCGAAATCTCGGTTTTTAGCATGTGCACCTTTGCTGTAATTTATGGTTAATTGTGGTATTTAGATGTTGTTTAGTCTATGTTTAGTAGCATTCGGGCATATTAAATGCCGGGGTGTTATACTCTCCACTCCTGCACCTCGAAGATCCGTCCATTGGAGCGAGGAGCGAAGAGCAAGGAGCGATCTGGGAGGAGATCCATTGGGTTTTCGTGCGTCGGGCGAAGGCATGGCCATGGGACACCTTGGGGTTGGTCTAGGTACTGTCCTAAGGGTCATTATCAGGTTTTTAGATCAATTGGTGGTGCTGGAATTGAGTAGATTATATTAGATCTAGAAGTTGCCACGTTCTCTGTTTTGGACAGCATGAGCAGTCGACCTAGGGTTCGGTTTTTCGCCAATTTAGATTTCGAATTTGGACGTCCGCCTGTGGAAGAAGTTGTATGTAATTTCAATATCTTTCCGTGGGTATAAAGAACGTCCAATTCCGATAAGCCGTTTGAAAGTTATGGCTATTTTACCGAGCGTGCTAAAATCTGTGACGTGATTGGAACAGATCACGGTATTCTGTAGATTAAACCACTTTAGTGTACGAATCAGTCTTTCCGTATACTTAGAAAAAGTTGGGAAATTTCCAAATATACGCGAGGATGTACTCGTTTAATTGATTTGGAGTCGTAGAACCCGAGTTATGCCTTTTGGAAGGCTGTTGTCCCGTCGGGACAGAACCTCTGTTTTTGGGTTTTGCGAGTAGTTGGTGATGTCAGGGTAGAAGAGGGTTTGCATACTGTTTTGTGGACATGATTGTGAGTGTGTGGTCCCTATGTGCAGGTGGTGCGACCCCGAGAGTGCCTTCTACTTCTCGCCAATCCGTCGCCCGTGGTGGAGGCAAGTGTATTGGAATGGGTAGCGGGTTGTAGTTTGTTTGATTGATTGAGATTGAAATTTGAATATATGATATGTTCACATGCCATGCTTTATTGTTTGCCATTGATATGATGAATATGTTTATTATGTGATGATGCCATGTGTAAATGTACAAGTTATTCATGATGTTGGCATATTTGCATACATGGCAAGATACATGGCCCGGGCGGTGAGAAAGTCATAACTAGTCCGGGGAAGGTCGGTGAGAAAGTTATGACTATTCCGGAGAGCCAATGAGTAAGTCCTACATCGTGTTTCCATTCACCGCGGTGAACGGAAGCGAGGAGTAGGCACCCTCCATCTTCGGGATGGAAGGGGGGAGAGGGTGCACACCGACGGGTGTGTACTCAACCATACCGGTATGTGTTTCCAAGGAGATGTGAGCATCGCATCGCATTGCATACATAATGATGATGATAATGATTTGTGAACATGAATGAGATGATATACATGATGTGAGTTGTTGTAGCCATGTAATTGTTTTTGTTTGTACCATTGCAATATACGTGCTGAGTGATGAACTCACGCTTGTGTTTATGTTGTTTTTTTTAGGTACCATGACACCGGCATGTGGGAAAGGGCATTAGCTACACATCTTCACGTAGTTCCATTCACATTTAACAACCTTGAGTAATGATCATAATAATAGTGCCCTGAACTAGGTGTATGGATTAATTTTAATGTGCTGTTGATTCTCTTTGCTTAGCTATAGATGTTTGTGTGGTTGGTTTTGGTTTAATTGTTTATGATGATGTTTTATCCATTATATATTGCTGCTTTAGATGTCTTATGTTATGACATATTTTGCTATGATATTGCTATTGTTCAAATCATGATAAAACAAAGGAGATGCTGCCGAAATTTCGGTGTTTAGCATTTGTGCCTTTGCTGAAATTTGTCTTCATGTATGGTATTTAGTTGAAGTTTAGTCTATGTTTGGTAGCATTCGGGCATACTAGATGCCGGGGTGTTACAGTTGGTATCAGAGCGGGCTATAGGTCCTTGGAATGTGTATTTTTAGTGTCATGCTATAGGGTACAACTAAAATGTGATGTGGAATCACTTAGAAACATGGCTTAGGTTTTAACTAAAATTTTGTCATAGGATAGCAACATTAAAACTTGCAAAAGTGGTATAACTAATCTAAAATTTGACACACAATGGATGCAAAGTAGGAAAGGGTATGGGTATCGTTTCTTCACGCTTAAATGTTGTATTTAAGCTTTGATGTTGAATCCTTCATTTGATAATGCATGTTGCTATGTCTATGAGATAAATGATTGAATTGTTTTGAAGGGTTTCGGTCACCTCTTTTTGTTCATAGTAAGGGTGTGGTTTGACGGTGTGGCCGGTTAACGCCATCACCGAAGAATTATTAACCCCTATAGGAGAAGAGTGCTTACCTTTTCTTTCGTAGCTCGGGTAGTTGTGTGACACTACGGTATGGTGTGACATTATAGAATGTGAAATTAGAGATTAAAACCTTTTGGCTTGAGGTTTACTCGCGTTTTTGGGCCGTTTGAAGTGTTGTGACACCACGGGGTGTCGTAACCTTATTTAACGTGCATGATTTGGTCAAAAACAGTAGGAGATGTGGAAATAAGGTTAAAACTTTAGGATTTGGAGGTTTATAACGTTTCCGGGCCGTTTTCGGGGTTTTGGGCCTTCCCGGGGGATTTTGGGCCTTAAGGAGGGGGTTGTGGGCTTTGGTGGGATGGAATATGAGTCCATGTAGGACTAGGATTCAGAGTAGGGGCTGGTAAAAAGACCCCCCTCCTGCCCCTTGCGCCCCACCTTCCCTCATTGCGCCCCCACCTCCCCTCTTGCGCCCCCTCTCCACCCCCTAGCCCTAGCCGCCCCCACCCCCCTCTAGCCGTGCGCCCCCTTGCCCTCCACCTCTCCACCTCCCCACCTCTCCTCCATCCCCTTGCTACCCTAGGGTGGCCTCCCCGCCCCTGCATCCTCGTGGATCCATCCGAGGAGCGAGGAGCGAGGAGATCGATTGGAGTTTTCGTTTGTCGGGCAAAGGTATGATCATGGGGTTCCTTGGGATTGATCTAGGTAATGTTATTAAGGTATTATCAAGTTTTAGATCAATTGGTGGTGCTGGATTGGAGTAATTTGGGTTAGATCTAGACGTTGCCACGTTTCTGTTTTGGGACAGCATGAGCAGTCGACCTAGGGTTCCTGTTTTCGCCAATTTAGAGTTCGAATCTGACTGTACGGACTTTTAAGAAGTTGTAGATAATTTCATTATCTTTCCGTGCATATAAAGAACGTTAAATTCCACCCAGCCGTTTGAATGTTATGACTTTTTTACCGAGCGTATTAAAATCTGTGACGCGATTGGAATAGATCTCGGTAATCTGTAGATTAAACAACTTTAGAGGCCGAATCAGTCTTTCCTTATACCTAGATAAAGTTGGGAAATTTCCTAAGCTACTCGAGGATGTACTCGTTTAATTGATTCGGAGTCCCAGAGCCCAGGTTATGCCTTTTGCAAGGCTGCTATCCCGCCGGGACAGAGCCTCTGTTTTTAGGTTTTGCGAGTCGTTGGCAATGTCGGGGTAGATGAGGGTTTGCGTACTGTTCTGTGGTTATGATTGTGAGTGTGTGATACCTATGTGCAGGTGGTGCGACCCCGGGAGTGCCTTCTACTTCCCGCCAATCCGTTGCACGTGGTTGAGGCAAGTGTGTTGTGATGGATAGCGAGTCGTAGGTTGCATGTTGAGATTAGATGGAATTTTCTACATGATATATGTCCACTTGCCATGTTTTAATGATTGCTATGATATGGTGAGCATGTTTAAGATGTTATGATGCCATGTGTTAATATATGAGTTTTATATGATGTTGGCATGCTTGCATACATGACATGTTACATGGCCCGGGCAGTGAGAAAGTCATTAACTAATCCGGGAGGGTCGGTGAGAAAGTTATGACTAATCCGGAGAGCCAATAGAGTAAGTCCTACATCGTGATTCCATCTACCGTGGGTTGTGGAAGCGAGGAGTAGGCACCCTCCATCTTCGGGATGGAAGGGGGGAGGGTGCACACCGACGGGTGTGTACTCAACCATACCGGTATGAGTTTCCAAGGAGATATGAGCATCGCATCGCATTGCATACATGATGATGGTGATAAAGATATGTGATTATGAATGAGATGATAAACATGTTGTGTGTTGTTGCAATGTAAGTTGTTCTTTTGTTCCATTGCAATATACTTGCTGAGTGATGAACTCACGCTTGTGTTTTATGTGGTTTTTAGGTACTTTAAGATCGGCATGCGGGAAAAAGGGGTTTAGCTACACTTCTACACGTAGCTCCACAATCATAGTCTATGATTAATCACTTGGAGACATGATATTAAGAGTTGTGCCATAAACTTAATGTATGGTTTAATTTAGCATGCTTGTGATTCCTTATTTGTTTCGTTATAGCTTATGGAGTGGTTGAGCATGGTATTATTGGCGTAATTTGATGATATATCCATTTATGATGATGTTTTAGATGTCGTGTGCTATGATATATCTTGCCATGATATTGATATTGTGTTAATTCATGTTAAGACAAAGGAGATGCTGCCGAAATTTCGATTTGTAGCATTTGCTCCTTTGCTATAATTTATGATAAATTATGGTATTATGTTGTTGTTTAGTCTATGTTTGGTAGCATTCAGGCATTCTAGATGCCGGGGTGTTACAAGTTGACTGGAGACAAATAGAAGAGTTGGTGGTGGATTCCTTCATATGTTCTTTACCGTCCCGACGGTCGGTTTAGTTGGTTTTCTTGGTTTTAGTCGATTGATATCAAAAGAAAAGTGTTTAGTATTGGCTTTTTGCGGATTGTTCCATAGGCGGTTTGTGGTTTTGTCTTCCTTGGTTGAAGACGAAGAAGAAGAGTTTTGAGTTGCGCGTCTGTTGGTCATAATTTTTGCTTTGACACCCGGTTTTGCTGATTATTGTGGATTGTCTTAGGGAGGAAACATGTGGTTGTTGTCCTCCCTATCTAAGAAAAGAGTTGAAGTTCTCCTAGTGCCGACCTTAGGTTGGGTGGAGCTAAGTTTTGAATCTTTATCGGAAAAGGTTTGGTTGAACATTTGGTTTTCCCTAGTGCATCCTTCTTCCTTCTTGGAAGTATAGATCTAGTGACTTTAACTCGGAAGTTGATTAGAGTTGCCATTTATGTTGTTGCAAACTACTAGTATATTTGGAAGTATGCAGTTGTATCTATACAATGCTAGTGTTGATATCAATTGAGAAGACATAAGACATATGGTTAATGATGTTGTTAAGGGCTGTGTTAATGCTAGTATTCAATCTATTTTTTTAAATAGTTGGGTATGTTGTGTGGTGGAAATTTTGTTATAACCGATGTATAAGGTAGCTAAAGGTAATGTTGTTGATTGATAATTATGCAAATTATTGATATTGACGATTTAGTTGTGGTAGTAATTGCTTGGATTAATTGTTGAAAAATCCTTGTTAAAAATGGAGGTTATTGTAACATGTTGTGATGGAGTGGACCATGGAGAATTAACACGAAGTAGGATTTTATTCTTGATGAATGTATATCATAGAATCATACTCACGAATTTTGTCTTGTAGAGATAACATTTACGTGTTGAAGTCATTTATTGATTGAGTAAGTTTTGTTGTCGAGAAATTTATGTATGGATTGTATAAAATTGGTAGGTTGATCATGCTTAAGTATCTGTTGATGTACTATGTTTGAAATAGAGAATATGTTGTTATATGATGTGTTGGTCTGTGGGGATCTTTATGAGGTATTGTTGGTTAGTTGCCTTTTTGATAAGCAATGTAAACTTTATTTATAAGTGTTGGGAATGGTAACTAGAGAAAGAAATTGTTATGTAAATCTTGTTAAATCTGGTTGGACTCTCTTGATGAGTAAATAGTGATTATTGAATGCTTAAATGGTAAGTGTAGTGGAATACAAGTTATGGTGGGATTCATGCTGAGCTGGTGTTTAAAACCGTATGAACTGGTTTGATTGTTTGCCATTTTGGTTGAATGCCTTCGGTCAAGGTATTCCTTGTGTTGTGTTTCCGAGTTTCCCTAAAAACCCGTAGCTATTGGTGCCAATCTTTGGTTTTGGCTATTTTGTTTAATTCGTGCTATGTGTATGGTTTTACACCCAAAAGTCTTTGAGTGGATCACGCTCCTTCGCGTTCGCACTGAATCATCTTTGGAGTAAATTTTAAAGGAAGCACATGGACATAGCGGGTTGTGATGGAGATTATTGAGATCTAATTAGTAACTCTAATTGGCTAGAGTTGGAGTTATTCTTGAAATTGTGTGTGGTGTTTGCAAGTGTTTCACAAGGTGGATTCTACGAATTTTTCATAAAGTTTTTTTTAGTGAAGTGTTCATCTTTTGGAAATGAGTTTCCTTTTCTCTTTGAGAAAATTTGTGGTGGTTGCATGTGCAGATGTTTAACTTTGGAGCCGATGTTCTTTTTCACATGTTGATTGTGGTTAAAGTGCGAGGTTTTGCAAGTTTAGTTTTTCAATTAACGTGGGTTCCTATACGTCGTGGTGTTTTGTTGTTAACGGTGTTCATCATAGTTATATGATTTAGCGCAACCGTCAATGTTATGTGTGTTTCAAACATGTGATACCGAGGAAGTAGTCGTTTGGTGAATGATTACTCGGTATTGTTGTTACATGGTGAATGAATGGTGAAACGGAATCATGACATCATTTATGTTTATTCAATCATAAAAGAGTCGATGAGCCAGGTTGGTGAGAAAGTCATATATGGAGATATGACTAATCCGGAGTGCTCTTGAAGAGTGTGCATTTATGTCATGAAATGAGATTTCCCTCGCTTTCTAGCATGAAAAGAAACAATGAAGAATTTCTGGTATGTTGGTTGTGGTGTAGGGGATTTGCGTTTCCTTTGTGTCTTAGCATAGGATATTTAAATGTGTGCTCTTTGGATGTTGCTGGATCCTTTCCAAAGTGGTTTTAGCGCTTTGGGGTTCGAGTTGTTTTAGGTGGACCAATTGGGTTCATGATTATGGTTGAGCTCACTCAATGATTGTACTCTTTATCGTGGTCCTTTGAGTGGAAGGTTGTGTATGACTCAATGCAAACCTTATTGGAGAATTGTATCGTTGAGGTGTTCCTCGGTTGGGTTGATTAAATTATTAGTGGACCACTTTGTGGTTGCTAGTAATCGCTTTACCTTTTGAGGTGTATTGGATCTTTTTGTCGTTGGGCAATGAGCGAGTTGTGTCAACCGCAGAGGAACGTTCGGTCATTTCTGTTGCGCAAGTCTTAAGGATCCTGGATGTAAAGTAGGTTGTTCCTTCTGGTGGTAATCTTAGAGCGTTGTCTCTCCTGTTTCTCGTCGTCTTGAGTACAAGGAACCACAGAAGGGAGGTTGGTGTCATGTCCTTCTGGAGAGTAGCATTAGTTAAAAGGATCGGGCACTTCAGTGCCGATGAATGCATGGAATGAGGAGTGTGAGACCGTATTTTTCGTGGTCTGTTTGGGATTTTATCCTATCGCTTGGGTCATGCCGAGGCCTTGTTTGAGTGCTTTGTGCTTCAATGTTGAGTAAAGTTCTCGCAAGTTTTGATTGCGAGTTATCATTAGAGCCGTTGGTCTCAGAACCTAGGCGTCCTGTCTTCGAGTCTCGATCAGTGTAAATTCCAGTGGTTTTATTTAGGGAAGCGAACTAGGAGTTGAAGTCTCGCGGGGGCGAGCTTTACCCAAAGCTCTTTTGTTCGGGTTTGAACCGCGAAGTTTAGATCTCTGTGTATTGTTGGTTTGGCGGAGTGGCATGTCTTCTATTTGGGGTCAAATCTTGTTGAAGGGGGGTAGAATGTGACACTACGGTATGGTGTGACATTATAAAATGTGAAATTAGAAAATAAAACCTTACGGCTGGAGGTTTACTCGCGTTTTTGGGCCTTAGGGGGATGAAGTGATGTGACACCACGGAGTGTCGTAACCTTATTTAATGTGCATGATGAGGCCAAAAACATTATGAAATATGAAATCGGAGTTTAAACCTATACGGTATGAGGTTTAATCGCATTTTCGGGCCGATTTCGGGAGTTTGGGCCCTTCCGGGGAAGTTTGGGCCTAAGGGGGACGAGTCGTGGGCTTTTGTGGAAGGGTTAGGGGCCCATGAGGGAGGAGGGACCAGGCTAAGGGGGCTTGGGGCGCCCCCTCCCTACCCTAGGTGCCCCCCACATGCCCCTACCTCCCCTTGTGGCGCCTCCCCTAGCCGCTGCCCCCCATTGCCATGCGCCCCCTCCTACCTCCTCCCCATTGCACCACCACCCCTCCACCACCTCTTGCTGCCCTAGGGTAGCCTCTCCACTCCTGCACCTCGAAGATCCATCCATTGGAGCGAGGAGCGAGGAGATCCATTGAGTTTTCGTGCGTTGGGCGAAGGTATGGCCATGGGACTCCTTGGGGTTGGGCTAGGTACTGTCCTAAGGGTCATTATCATGTTTTTAGAGCAATTGGTGGTGCTGGAATTGAGTAGATTAGATTAGATCTAGAAGTTGCCACGTTCTATGTTTTTTGCCAATTTAGATTCCGAATTTGGACGTCTGCATGTGGAAGAAGTTGTAGGTAATTTCGATATCTTTTCGTGGGTATAAAGAACGTCCAATTCCGATCAGCCGTTTGAAAGTTATGGCTGTTTTACCAAGCTTGTTAAAATCTGTGACGTGAATGGAACAGATCACGGTATTCTGTAGATTAAACCACTTTAGATTCCGAATCAGTCTTTCCATATACTTAGAAAAAGTTGGGAAATTTCCTAACCTACGCGAAGATGTACTCGTTTAATTGATTTGGAGTCTTAGAACCCGAGTTATGCCTTTTTGGAAGGCTGCTGTCCCAACGGGACAGAACCTCTGTTTTTGGGTTTTGCGAGTAGTTGGTGATGTCGGGGTAGAAGAGGGTTTGCGTACTGTTTTGTAGACATGATTGTGAGTGTGTGTTCCCTATGTGCAGGTGGTGCGACCCCTGGAGTGCCTTCTACTTCTCGCCAATTCGTCGCCCGTGGTGGAGGCAAGTGTATTGGAATGGGTAGCGGGTTGTAGTTTGTTTGATTGATTGAGATTGAAATTTGAATATATGATATGTTCACATGACATGCTTTAATGTTTGCCATTGATACGATGAATATGTTTATTATGTGATGATGCCATGTATTAATGTACAAGTTATCCAGGATGATGCCATGTGTTAATGTACAAGTTATTCATGATGTTGGCATATTTGCATACATGGCAAGATACATGGGCCGGGCGGTGAGAAAGTCATAACTAGTCTGGGGAAGGTCGGTGAGAAAGTTATGACTATTCCGGAGAGCCAATGAGTAAGTCCTACATCGTGATTCCATTCACCGCGGTGAACGGAAGCGAGGAGTAGGCACCCTCCATCTTCGGGATGGAAGGGGGGAGAGGGTGCACATCGACGGGTGTGTACTCAACCATACCGGTATGAATTTCCAAGGAGATAAGAGCATCGCATCGCATTGCATACATAATGATGATGATAATGATTTGTGAACATGAATGAGATGATATACATGGTATGAGTTGTTGTAGCCATGTAATTGTTTTTGTTTGTACCATTGCAATATACATGCTGAGTGATGAACTCACGCTTGTGTTTATGTTGTTGTTTTTTTAGGTACCATGACATCGGCATGTAGGAAAGGGCATTAGCTACACATCTTCACGTAATTCCAGTCACATTTACCAACCTTGAGTCATGATCATAATAATAGTGACCTGAACTAGGTGTATGGATTAATTTTAATGTGTTGTTGATCATCTTTGCTTAGCTATAGATGTTTGTGTGGTTGGTTTTGGTTTAATTGTTTATGATGATGTTTTATCCATTATATATTGCTACTTTAAATGTCTTATGTTATGAAATATTTTGCTATGATATTGCTATTGTTCAAATCATGATAAAACAAAGGAGATGCTGCCAAAATTTCGGTGTTTAGCATTTGTGCCTTTGCTGAAATTTGTCTTCATGTATGGTATTTAGTTGATGTTTAGTCTATGTTTGGTAGCATTCGGGCATACTAGATGCCGGGGTGTTACAGTAGGGAGAGGAGAACTGATGCTCTAAGCCTAACTCCTCACAGAAGCTACTAAAGTAGGAGTTCTTGAACTCCGTGCCATTGTCACTGCGGATCACTCGTAAGGCACCTGGGAGCTCAACGGACAACCTACAGACCAAACCCCTGAAATGTGAAAAAGACTCATCCTTCGAGGCCATGAAAAACACCCAAGAGTACCTCGAAAAATCATCGACAATGACAAGAATATACCACTTCCCACCTGCTGACTGCACTCGAGCAGGACCAACCGTGTCCATGTGTAGCAGCTATCCTGGTGCATCAGTCATCACTCGGTTGACTGGAGGATGGGAGGCAGCAACCACCTTGCCATGTCGGCAAGGAGAACATACAACATCTTTGACCATCTTAAGTTTAGGCAGGGCACGAATGAGATCATGGCCGCTAACTCGAGTCAAATGATCAAAGCCAATGTGACCAAGTCTCCTATGCCAAAAGGAGAGATCATGGGACTCTGAAGCAATAAGGCAATGGAGAGAGTCTCTAGAGGAAGAAGAAAAATCAGCATAAAAGACTCTCCCAAAACAAGAAATCCCGCAAACAAACTCCCAGAAGAATCGAGGATTCTACAAGAGCTCCTCTTAAAATTGACCTCAAAATCGTCATGAAGAAGCTGAGAGACAGAAAGCAAGTTGAAATGCGGCTTACTGACTAAGGCAACATCCTTAAGAATGAAATGATCGTTAATGTAGACGGTACCTTTAGCAATGACTCTACCCGACGCAGCATCCCCAAAGGTGATCACCTCATCACCGGGATCTCGGTCCAGGGAAGAAAACCAACGGGAGTCTCCAGTCATGTGGCGAGAACAGCCAGAGTCTATGATCCAAACCTCCCCCTTCCCTGTCCTACGGACCTAAATCAAAGAGAGCGAAAAGCAAATGTCTCAGTACCAGGATAGATCAGTGCAGATCTAGGAACCCAATACTGAGTCAATCAGGCAATGAGACTCAAATACCAATGCAGTAGAAGAATGAAATCTAGCACCTCTCCGTGACTCGACTCTCACAAACTCAGACTCCGCTCTAGTCGGACGTCTGGGAACAAGTGCCGGGTTGGTCCACCGAGGTGCAAACGCCGGACCATCCCAGTGCTGTTGCCCAGACCTCCCGCTAGGGAAAAAAACTCACGCCGCTGATATCTACCTCGATGGGAAAAATTAGGAATATCAAGAGGACGACGGAAAGACTGACTCGGGACAGCTCTGGGGCGAAAACCAGAAGTAGAAGCCAAAAAACCAAGCCCCATGCGCTGTCCAAAAACAGAAGACTCTCTAGCTTGTCTATCCTGTCTAGAAGCCGTGTGTGTGTGATGCCCTAGAATTTGAGAGCGATCCTAGGGTTTTCTTTCTTGGTTGTTCCGGAAAGAAAGAGGGTTTTGTCGGGCAATGAAATAATTGAAGATTATGCGGCAATTTAATATTAAAAATTGGAGTTTTGGGCTAGTTTCCGCTGGGCTGAGGCAACCTGGGCCTGGGCCGGGAATTCCTTTTTCCCCCTCTCCTCCCCATGCCTTGGTGGGCCGGCCCACCTCCCCCTTTAAGTGGCGCCCCCTCCCCCGAAACCCTAAGGCGCCTCCCTTCCTCCCCCCTAGCAGCCGCACCCCCTCCTCTTCCTCCCCTGCGTGGTGGCTCAAGATCCATCGCGAAACGCGAAGGAGAAAACGAGAAGAGGATCCGTGGAGGCGAGGAGGATGAACAGATTTCCGTTACGGGATCGCCGCGTTCTTCGTGGGTTCGCAAGGGAGAACTCAGGGTAAAATTCCCAATCTTTTACCCCTGTTCTACCTAGGGATTAGGAGTGTATTAGATCTAGTGGTGAGTGGTTTGGATGGATCTTGATGGGGGAGAAGGGTAGATGTTCACGTGGTGCTGTTTTTGGAAGGGAAGATTGTGCAGCGCGGATTGTTTCGCGTTTTACGTGGCATAGACGATTTGTCCTGCAAAAACCTATAACTATAAAGTTGTAGATAACGTCGATATCTAGCTTCTGTAATTTTTTCAGAATTTTTGGGGCGTAGGTCTGAGAGTTATCGCTGTTTCAATATGACGGACAGAATCTGGAAACAGATTTTGTCCACTGTGTTGGACGTTTGTTTAGGCATATTTAACAGTGGAATTGAAATTTTTGATCTTCATGAAAGTTGTAGATCTCGTCAATATCTAGCTACTGTAATTTTTTTGTATTTTTCTGATCTGTATAAAAAAAGATACGAAATTGTGAAGAGAGGGTGCTGCTGTTTGACCCGGACAGATTGGGGTTTTTGGCGCTTAAGAAGGGAACGGGGATTAGGAAGCGTGTGTTCGAGTTGTGTGATCATTTGTGATGTCGCTATATACTGAAATAATACTTGTACAGGTGGTGCCCCTTCTGGACGCAACTAGGTTTGTCATCCACGTTGGTAAAGGCAAGTGGAAGTAGTTGTATTGTTAAGCTATACATTGTTGTTTGCTTCGCCTTCATTATAAACTCCAATTACAGCAATCATACATGGTTTAATCACTTGCTTTGAGGTAAGGTGAAGAAGGATGTTGTTTACCGGATGAATTGTCTAAACATTTCATCTCTATGATATTTGTTTTCTATCCATGCTATATGATGATATGCAAACATGTGGACTCAGTGGGAGGAGTTATGAATGAATTCATGCATGAAGCATTAACTGCATAATCATGCATTGGAAGTTTGTCGACGCTTGGCGTGCGCGACCGATCACAGTACAACACCGTGTGTTCTGAGAAAGGGCACGGTGAGGAGGAACATGGCATAAGCATGTGCATCAATCATATGCATTTCTTGAAGTGGTGTGGACTCTTTGATGTGGTATTGTATATGAGGAATGTGGACTCTTTGATGTGGTATTGTATATGAGGAATGTGGAATGATAGATATATGGTGGATGTTTTATTTGTATTAGTTGTTCCGCTTCGAGATTACCCAATCTCACTACTTGCTGTTTTGATGTTTTCAGGTAGCGCACGTGAGTCGTAAGCATGAAGGGTGGGCTAGCAACACAATAAATTTTCTGTTGTCATCATGACACACATGATCTAGTGTTTTAAATAATTCATTAGTTGGATGCAATTTTATTTCATTTAGACCTTTTGTTGTCCCTTCATAGATGTGTTTTATTTATGGTTAATACCTGGTTGAATTAGACTCGTTGTCTCTAGTTTTGATGTCGTGATATTATTCCTATTCGAATTGCTTCCGTACTATCCTGTTTTAGGGGAAATGCTGTCGATCTGTTCTTGTACAACAGTTTAGATTTATGGGGTGTTATAGTTGGTATAAGAGCGGGCTGTAGGTCCTTGGAATGTCTATTTTTAGTGTCATACTATAGGATACAACTAAAATGTGATGTGGAATAACTTAGAAACATGGCCTAGGTTTTAACTAAAATTTTGTCATAGGATAGCAACATTAAAACTTGTGTAAGTGGAATCACTAATTTAAAATTTGACACACATGGATGCACAGTAGGAAAGGGTATGGGTATCGTTGTCTTATGCTAAAAGGTTGAATTTAAGCTTTGTTGTTGAATGCTACTTTTGATGATGTATAATGCTATATTTATGATAGATTTGATTGAGTTGCTTCATTTGTGATAAAGTGTGGTTGTGGTGCCGAAGGGTTTCGGTCACCTTTTGTTTGTAGTGAGGCTGTGGTTTGACGGTGTGGTCGGGTAGAGTCACCACCGAAGAACTATTAAACCCTGTAGGGAAAGAGTGCGTATCCGTGTCACATTTGTAGATCGGGTAGTGACTGGAGTCAAATAGAAGAGGTTGGTGATGGATTCCTTCGGATGTTCTTTATCGTGCTGACGATCGGTTTTGGTTGGTTTTCTGGGTATGTGGTTGGTTCGAAACCGAGGAAGATGCTTAGTTTTGAGCACTCGCTGATTTGTCCTTTTGGCGGTTTGTGGTTTTGTCTCCTTTGAGTGAAGACACAGAAGAAGAGTTCTACGCTATGCGTCTTTTGGTCACAATTTTGCTTTGGCACTGATTTATTGTGATGGACTGTCGTTGGGAGGAAATTTACGTGGTTGTTGTTTCCGATTTTTTTTTAAAAGAAGGGGTTGGAGTTTCTCTGTTGCAGATCAAGCTGGATGGAGCTAAGTTTGAATCTTTATCGGAAAATTTTAGTTGGACATTTGGTCTTCCCTTTTGCATCCGTCTTCCTTTGTGGAAAGTGTAGGTTTTGGATTTCTTGAAGAGTTTTGGCTACTATGATTGGACATTTGAGGGTCGAGCTCTCTTGCATTTATGTTTGGATTTTGCTTTTCTCCCTTGCATGAAAAGAAGAAATTTTTATCGGTGTTTGTTCTTGATCTAGAACTGTGTTTTTTTTTATGTTTGGGTTTGCCTCCTGTTTGTCAAGGGTAGGTGACCCATGACGGTGTTTAGAAATTTTATGTCTGTGTTACGTAGTATGTAACAATGTGGTTTATGGAATGATGTACTTCTAAGTTAATTTGTGAGTTGAATCAATTAAAATGTAATTGTTATCTTTAGCTTGAGATTAAATAAACTTCTAGTATTGTAGATTGCTCTATAAGCGATAATGATTGAATGTGTTAATGTGCTTGCTTAGTATTTATTGCATTATTTTAATGTGCCCTTGACCATGGACAATGTTTAAAGCTTTAAATCTTGATGCGTTGTTAGAACATTACGATGATGTAAACTCTTGTGAAGGTAATAGAAAATTAGTGGGTTATTTAGAGACATTTTAATATAAGGTCGGTAGAACAATTTAATTGTAATGGTGGACTACCGATATTGTTAAAGAAACCATGCTTTGGTTGTTTAAAGATGTTCTAATTTAATCGTGTTGGCTAGTGACTTTAACTTGGAAATTGATTAGAGTTGATATTTATGACGTTGCAAACTATTAGTAGATTCGGAAGTATGCAATATGCGTTCCAATAATGCTAGTATCGATATCAATTGGGAAGACATAAGTTTTTGCCATTGCCGTAAGAGCTTTGTGATGATTTCACCTATTCAGTTCACTTTAAAAAAGGTGGAGTATGTCTTGGAGTGGCAATTTTGCTATAACCCGTGTATAGGGTAGCTAAAAAAAAAATTAAATTTAATTTAGCGTTGTTGTTATAAGAGCTTTGTATGGCTTAAATTATTCAATCTATTTTACATAGTTGGAGTATGTTGTGTAGTGACAGTTTGTCATAGCCTATGGATAGGGTAACTAAAAGCAATGTTGTTGTTTTACAATTATGCCAATTATTGATATTGATGACTTAGTAGTGGTGGTAATCGATTAGATTAATTGTTGAAAACCTTTGTTAAAATGGTGGAAATTGTAACATGTTGTGATGGAGTGAACCAGGGATAGTTAGCATGACGCGTGATTTTGTCCTTAATAAATGTATGTTTTAAACTTCTATTTACGATTGGTGCCTTGTTGAGATAATATTTACTTGTTGAGTCATCTTTTAGGTGAATAAATTTCCATTGTCGAGATGTTGACGCGTATGTGGTATGGAATTTATAGGTTCATCATGCTGAAAGACTTGTTGAAGCACTGCCTTTCAAATTTAGAATATGATGATATAGGTTAGGCTGCTCCGTGGGGATCTTGATGAGGTAGTGTTGGTTGGATGTGTTTTTGATAAGCACTGTGAACTTTATTTATAATTGTGGAAAAGGTAATAAGAGTAAGAATTTGTTGTGTAGTTGTTGTTAAATCCTGATGGGCCTTCTCAATGAGTAAATAGGGAAGATTGAAATCTAAATGGTAAGGTTAGTGGAATGCTATAGATGGTGGGAGTTATGCTGAACTTATGTTTAAAAATTCATATGGATTGGTTTGTTTGTTTGATATTTGGGTTGAATACTTTCGGTCAAAGTATTCTTTGTGCTGTGTTTCAGAGTTTCCCTAAACTTAGAATGATTCTGCCAAATGTGGGTTAATTTCGAGGCTTAAAACAAGGATAAAAGAATGATTAACCTTGAAGTAATTTGTGGAGACTTTGGAATGTTATTCTATTAAATATCGTCATTCATTCATCTTTGATAAGAAAACTTGCTCAAGTTATGAATGCGACATTTATGCTCAAGGATGTATGCTTTGACTGTGTCCATAGTTTTCAAGGTCGAGTTATCGGTTGCATTGTTGATCAAAAGAAGTAGCTAATCCAATGTAAGATTTGGAACTTCATGATCTGGAAATATTTGTATTTCTATTTTGAGCTAGAGTTGTGTTGTGGTGTGAGGTGTTTGACAGTTTTTGTTTAAGAGACGATTCTTCTGGTTGTGACATGAATGATATTCGTGGTTGAAACAATTTTTCTGTTGGGAAGTGAGTTTGGTTCCTTTTTAAGGAAAAAAGAGATGGTGGTTGTGTGGAAGCATTTAATTCCTTGATCGGTTTCTTTTTACGAATGGCTTGGCCTTGGATAAAAGTGAGATGATTTGTTTTGGTAAAAGTGAAATGCATTTGCAGAAGACTTTCGCGGTGTTTCTCTTTTGAATAGAGCTTCTCCCCGAAGATTTTTTTTTTGTGGTTTTGGTTCTATGGAGTTCCTCTTCCAAGTTGAGTTCCCGTGTATGTGAATTTCAGCCCTTTGGTTTAAAGGTGGTGTTTGTCGTTCGTTGTGTTAGTGAGAATTAAGATTTCTTTTATGTTCAAGCTTGGGGGTAAGAAAATGAATGTTTATGTTATGGTTGAGTATATTCAAGGATTGTACTCCTTGCCCTGGTCCTTGGGTGGAAGAATGTGAAGGCAAAACCTTCTTACAAGGGAAAACTAGTGTGGGTCGCTGATCGTAAGTAGTTTAAAAGTGAAGAGTAAAGGAAGGTTGTGTATGACTCAATTCAAACCTTTTTTTGGAGAATTGTTTTCATTGATGTGTTCCTCGGTGGGGTTGCTTAATTTAGTAGTGGACAACTTGGAAGTTGCATGTAATTACATTAATTTTTTGGAACTTTTGTCGCTGGGTTCGAGCGAGTTTGTGTCAACCGTAGTGATTGTGTTCGGTTGTTATTGTCTCTTGCGGGTTAAAGGACCCTGGTTGTAAAGTAGGCCTTTCCTTTTGGTGGTAGTGTTGGGTATTGGTTTTTTGTTGAAGATCAATTTTTTTGCAAGGTTCTAACCTCGTTCGTTCAAATAGCTGGTGGTCTTGGAGTGTATGTCTCACCTGGTTTGTCGTCGTCTTGAATACGGCGAACCACAGTAGAGGGGTTGTGGTGTGAAAACACGTTTGTGCGTGGGAGATGAAGAGGGTTCTAGAGACTGTACCATTTTCTTCTGGAGAGTGGTTGGAATAAGGAGTGCGAGACCGTTTTCTTTCATGGTCTATTTGGGAATTGAAGTGAAGGTGGAACCGTGAGAGGTTGCACTCTGTTGAGCTAAATCAACATTTTCTCGCTAGTGTTGGTTTTGAGAACTCGCTTGTCGTTTATTCCGATTTGAGTCTTTGTGTGAATGTTTTGTGTTGCAAAGAAGTCTTTTGTCCCTTAGGGACTTTGTTGTTGATTTTGATGTGTCTTAGATTCGGGGACGAATCCTTTTAAGGTGGGGAGATTGTGATGCCCTAGAATTTGAGAGCGATCCTAAGGTTTTCTTTCTTGGTTGTTCCGGAAAGAAAGAGGGTTTTGTCGGGGAATGAAATAATTGAAGATTATGCGGCAATTTAATATTAAAAATTGGAGTTTTGGGCTAGTTTCCGCTGGGCTGAGGCAACCTGGGCCTGGGCCGGGAATTCCTTTTCCCCCCTCTCCTCCCCATGCCTTGGTGGGCCGGCCCACCTCCCCCTTTAAGTGGCGCCCCCTCCCCCCAAACCCTAAGGCGCCTCCCTTCCTCCCCCCTAGCAGCCGCACCCCCTCCTCTTTCTCCCCTGCGTGGTGGCTCAAGATCCACCGCGAAACGTGAAGGAGAAAACGAGAAGAGGATCCGTGGAGGCGAGGAGGATGAACAGATTTCCGTTACGGGTATCGTCGCGCGTTCTTCGTGGGTTCGCAAGGGAGAACTCAGGGTAAAATTCCCAATCTTTTACCCCTGTTCTACCTAGGGATTAGGAGTGTATTAGATCTAGTGGTGAGTGGTTTGGATGGATCTTGATGGGGGAGAAGGGTAGATGTTCACGTGGTGCTGTTTTTGGAAGGGAAGATTGTGCAGCGCGGATTGTTTCGCGTTTTACGTGGCATAGACGATTTGTCCTGCAAAAACCTATAACTAGAAAGTTGTAGATAACGTCGAGATCTAGCTTCTGTAATTTTTTCAGAATTTTTGGGGCGTAGGTCTGAGAGTTATCGCTGTTTCAATATGACAGACAGAATCTGGAAACAGATTTTGTCCACTGTGTTGGACGTTTGTTTAGGCATATTTAACAGTGGAATTGAAATTTGTGATCTTCATGAAAGTTGTAGATCTCGTCAATATCTAGCTACTGTAATTTTTTTGTATTTTCTGATCTGTATAAAAAAAGATACGAAATTGTGAAGAGAGGGTGCTGCTGTTTGACCCGGACAGATTGGGGTTTTTGGCGCTTAAGAAGGGAACGGGGATTAGGAAGCGTGTGTTCGAGTTGTGTGATCATTTGTGATGTCGCTATATATTGAAATAATACTTGTACAGGTGGTGCCCCTTCTGGACGCAACTAGGTTCGTCATCCACGTTGGTAAAGGCAAGTGGAAGTAGTTGTATTGTTAAGCTATACATTGTTGTTTGCTTCGCCTTCATTATAAACTCCAATTACAGCAATCATACATGGTTTAATCACTTGCTTTGAGGTAAGGTGAAGAAGGATGTTGTTTACCGGATGAATTGTCTAAACATTTCATCTCTATGATATTTGTTTTCTATCCATGCTATATGATGATATGCAAACATGTGGACTCGATGGGAGGAGTTATGAATGAATTCATGCATGAAGCATTAATCGCATAATCATGCATTGGAAGTTTGTCGACGCCAGGCGCAATCAAGAGTGCAGTACAACACCGTGTGTTCTGAGAAAGGGCACGGTGAGGAGGAACATGGCATAAGCATGTGCATCAATCATATGCATTTTATCAAGTGGTGTGGACTCTTTGATGTGGTATTGTATATGAGGAATGTGGACTCTTTGATGTGGTATTGTATATGAGGAATGTGGAATGATAGATATATGGTGGATGTTTTATTTGTATTAGTTGTTCCGCTTGCTGAGATTACCCAATCTCACTACTTGCTGTTTTGATGTTTTCAGGTAGCGCACGTGAGTCGTAAGCATGAAGGGTGGGCTAGCAACACAATAAATTTTCTGTTGTCATCACGACACACATGATCTCGTGTTTTAAATAATTCATTAATTGGATGCAATTTTATTTCATTTAGACCTTTTGTTGTCCCTTCATAGATGTGTTTTATTTATGGTTAATACCTGGTTGAATTAGACTCGTTGTCTCTAGTTTTGATGTCGTGATATTATTCCTATTCGAATTGCTTCCGTACTATCCTGTTTTAGGGGAAATGCTGTCGATCTGTTCTTGTACAACAGTTTAGATTTATGGGGTGTTACAGTGTGCCTTAGGCGCACTCAGAGTCTAGGGATGACCCTGAATACCCCTAAGGGCACGAACACGCTCACGCCGAGAGATCTTGGCGCGTTTGAAGCAGAAATTAGCTATATGTCCATCCTTCTGACAGAATGTGCATGTATACTTCGCCTTGGGGGCTAGAGTAGCATGAGAAGTACCCTTCTCGTCAGACATCCCGTGGACAATCCCTGCTGATCTAAACACAATGGTGCTCACCTATGGAGCCACCACTATCTCTCCGCTCTTGGAGGCACGCACAACAGTGGGCGGATGCGCCCATGTATGCTCCAAGGCATCAAACCCTAGACCTTGATTGAATCTGCTAATCTTGGACTGATCTAGGATAAGATTGAGCTTCTTCTTACCTCCAACAAACTTCTCGAGAGTGTTCATAAGGTACTGACACTCTCGAAAAAGTAAGGCACAAGAAGAGCAAGGGGAAGGAGTAACAGGGGAAGAGCCAGATGGAGAAGAGCGAACTAAACGATCAAATCTCTCCCTATACAAAGCAGCCTCAATCTTGACGGACTCGCAAGAACACAAGGAGAGTCTCTAATCCTACCCACCTGAGCTTTGAGCTTCTTCCTAAGATCTACATGAATTTGATTCATGTCCTCTGCTACCCCAACACATGGCATGCAACCATTTTGTGACTTAGCTAGTAGATCCTTAGCAAATTTTGAGTTTTCAAGCACCAAGTCATCATAAGCATTTTTTAGTTGCATACAACCCTCACATGAGCTGATTGGGTCCTTAGAAGCATGCTTTTCAAGTTCATCATTTCTAGCAGATAGCTTCCTAACGTGACAACTCATGTCATCAATTTCAGCGAGAAGCTTAGGGCAATTAGCACATGAAGTATTTGTGTGAGTGCGAAGAAAACTAGCATCAACAGGAATAGGATCTACTAGACATGTACTAGCATCCTTTGACCTAAGTGACTCAATATCAGAAACCACACTATCATGTAGAGTCCTTAGGTTCTCCAGCTCCACAAGCAAAGAATCACACAAAGTACATGTGACACCACGGATTGTCCTAAACTTATAAAAAGGGAATTATGAGGACCAAACATTACGAAATATGTTATTCAAGGTTAAAAACCATATGGTTTGGGTTTTTATTTCGTTTCGGGAGGTTTTCAGGCTTTTGGGCCACTCCGGGGACGTGCGGGCCTTGGGGAAAACTTAGTGGGCCAAGTGGTGGTTTCCTTGGCCCATGAGGGGATGAGGAGGGGGGAGAGAGCTGCTGCCCTAGCTCCTCCCCACCCTTGCGCCGCACCCCCCCCCCTTTGCTTCCTCTTCCTCTCCCTCCACCTCCCACCTTCCTCCTCTCTAGATCTCCCTCTCCCTCACCTCCACCCCTCCCTTGCGCCTCCTCTCCCATACCCAGCGACCTCGGTGCAACCTCCTCGCTGCCACACCGTGCCGTGGTGCTGTCCTCATTGGTGGGAGGACTCGCGACGTGGAGATCCGGCGGGAGGAGGAGTTCGGGTGGAGATCTTGCGAGGAAATTGTGATTCTTCAAGAAGGTAATGGGGGAACTCTTTGGGGTGGATCTTTTACTGCTGTAGAGGTTGAATAATATGTTTTTAGATCAAGGGAGGTGCTGCCATGGGGTAGGATTGATGAAATTTAGAGTTGTATTCACGTTCTGGTTCGGGCAGATTGGGAACCCGAGCTAGGGCAGGCGTTTTCGCAAATTTAGAGTTTGAATCTGACCGTACGGACTTCTAGGAAGTTATAGATAATTTCATTATCTTTCCGTACATATAAAGAAATTGAAATTCCGCCCAGCCGTTAGGAAGTTATGGCTGTTTTACCGAGCGCTGTCAAATCTGTGACGAGATTGAGACAGTTCGTGTTCAACGTTAGATTAAACAACCTTAATGTCCGAATCAGTCTTTCCCTATAACTAGAAAAAGTTTGGAAATTTCCTAAGCTACGCGAGGGTGTACTCGTTTATTCAATTTGGAGTTCTAGAACTCAAGTTATGATTTTTCGAAGCCGCTGTCCAGAACGGGGCAAAATCTGTGATTTCGGGGTTTTGGAGTATATAGCGTATTAGGTGTAGTGGGTACTGTTTTGAGGAGTCGAATTAAGTGTGTAGCACATGTTTGCAGGTGGTGTGCCTCCGGGAGTGCCCTCGACCTCTCGTCACTCCGTTGCCCGCGGTTGAAGGCAAGTGTGTTGTGTGGATTGAACATTATATGTGTTGCTAGAATTGCTTGATAGTGTTTGGGATAGATAACATGTTGTCTTGCCATGAACTACATGTTATAATTGTTATGATGTCCTTATGCCATGTTTTAAATATTGTTGATGATATGATGTCTTCATGCCATGATTAAAATGCTTGATGAGGATAAGTGATTTACATGCTATGTTGTGAATGGGCACCGTCGATGGTTGAATACGGCCCTACATGTTGAGATGCCATGTGTTGCTATGCAATACTTCTATTTGTGTATACATGGCTGTCCATTTTGCATGCATGGCATATTTCCATGGCCGGCCGGTGAGATAAGTCATAACTATTCCGGTAGGGTCGGTGAGAACTGTTATGACTAGTCCGGGGCTAAACTTTTGAGTAAGACCTACATCGTGATTCCATCCACCGCGGTGAATGGAAGCGAGTGATAGGCACCCTCCATCTTCGGGATGGAAGGGGGAAAAGGGTGCATGCCGACGGGTGTGCACTCAACCATACCGGTATGAGAATTCCAGGAGACATGTGCAATGCATAGCATGAATGATATACATGAATGAAGAAGTTTATGAATTAATGATGAGAGTACTCATGAGGTGTTCATGAAATGATTATCATGTTGTTTTAAAGAGTGTATATAATGTCAAGTATGATGTGTTGTGGTATAACTGTGGAGACTGGTATGATGGTTTGTTGTTTTGGATCCTTGTCGATTCATTATATTACACCTTGCTGAGTTTTGAACTCACGCTTGTGTTTTTTTGTTGTTTGTTTCTTTAGGTACCATGAAATCGGCGCGCGGGAAAGGGATTTAGCTACACTCCTTCACGTAGCATCATAATCGAGCTAATTCACCTATTTTTGAGACATTGCAATAATCTTTAGTTTATGGTCTTAATATTTGGTTGTTTCCCCCATGTGGATCACGTGGGGCTATGGAGTGACTTGTGATATCTTCCTAGACTTAAATTGAGGCTTATTTTATTGCTAGCGACGCCTATTGATGTTTTAATTGATGATTGGTTATCATTATCGCTGCGTGTGAAGGTCTTGTTTATCCTACATTTTGTTATGATGATTATGTTGTTAAGTTTCATGCAAAAAACAAAGGAGATGCTGTCAAAATTTTCAATTATTCTAAATGATAACTTGCTGGAATTTACTTTAATTTATGGTATTAAATGTGTTATGGTCTATGTTTGGTGACGTTCTGGGCTTAGTAGAAGCTGGGGTGTTACAGTTGGTATCAGAGCGGGCATTAGGTCCTTGGATTATGTATTTAGTGTCATACATAGGTTCAACTAAAACTTTGAAGTGGGATAATCTAGAAACATGGCTTAGGTTGTAACTAAAACTTTGTTATAGGATAGCAACCTTAAAAATTTGCAAGAATGGTATGACTAAATTAAAATCTGACACACTTGGATGCACAGTAGGATGGGTTTATGGATTTCGATTTCCTTTATCGCGCTGTTTATTTGTTGAAAGTTTTGATTATGTTGATGTTGTGATTATGATTGTGAATATGCTTGCTTGTGTATTTGTAGCAGCCATGCCGAGGGTAGAGGCCGTGGACGCCGTGGCGTCGAGGTCGTGGGCGAGGCTCTCGTGTAGTTGCGAGTCTGCCGAGGGTAGCGCCGCCCAATGCTCATGGGCCAGCTCGGGAGGAGCTTCAGCCTGATCCGGGCGGGTGCCCGCCGCCAATGACGACCTAGTTCAGGCTCTGCAGAGGGAGATTCAGGAGGCTGCGCCCGGCGGTGCGGGCAGCCCCTGTTGTTGTGCCTCCCCTGTGATGGCCCAGTTGTGCCTCCCCTGCATTGGCCTCGTTGTTGGCCCCGCTGCGGAGCCGAGGATGAGTCTTCGAGAGTGGATGTCCCTCCGTCTTGACACCTTTGACTGAGCGGGCACGCCGGCAGCCGCAGATTGGCAGCGGTACATGGAGCGGCGGTCGAGGTTTTGGAGCTGACCTCGGTTCAAAGGGCTCGCTTTGTGGCCTTTCACCTGAAGGGCCAAGTCGACATTTGGTGGGAGGGGTTCTTGCCGCTAGAGCCCCGCTCTTGGGCCGACCACTTGGGAGGATTTTGTGGCTCGCTTCCGAGCCAAGTACTACCCGAGTCCTTCCTCGAGAGGATGGAGCATACTCGGCGACTCTTTCCCAGGAAAGAAGTCGGTAGCAGTATGAGGCGGAGTTCAACGGCGTGGTGCGTTCGTGCGGTATTGCTGCGTGAATGATGACAGGAGAAGGCAAGGAGGTTCCGTAGGGGCCTCAACCAGGAGTTCAGAGTTATCATGGGGCGATCGGCCCTCGTGACTTCTCGCTCCGTGGTGGAGCGGCGAAGGGCATGGAGCTCGAGTTGGAGCTCTCTGGGATAAGCAAAACCCGGGTGGTTCAGGGTCCCACGGCCCCGGTGGGGGCGAAGAGGACTTTGGTGGAGGGGTGGGTCTTCTCGCCGACCCACCTTCAAGAAGTTCAAGGGAGGACAGGATCTTCCTCGAGGGCTAAGAAGCCGCCCAGCCGCCTTCCTCGCGAGCGGAGTGTTCGGCTGTGCCCGGGCAGGGCATGATGTGCTTCAAGTGCGGTGGTGAGCACCGTGCTTCCGAGTGTGGTTGGGTGGGAGTTGCAACCACTGTGGGCAAGCCCGGCCACATGGGACAAGTCTGCCGGATGAATCCGGTAGCATCATCAAGTGGGAGGCGGTGCCTTCTCCTCCCACTCGGTAGCGTCTTCCCGAGGATCGGTGCACATGATGGCTGCTCCTGTGTCTCGGCCACCCTTTGCGTGGGCGCCACCGGTGCTTATTGGTCCCCCCCGCCGTCGGCTCCTCCCGGCTACTTCCGCCTCCTCCGGCCTTGTTGGGACACTCACCGCATGTCGGGGCCCCGATGCCTCGGTGCCACCTGGAGTGTACGCCTTGCCGATTTGAGTCGGTAGGGCATCCCGAGGTGGTTTCGTACTCTACTTGTGGATTCAGTTGATGCCCTTGTTTTGTTTGATTAGAGCATCCTATTCTTTTGTGTCGTCGGAGTTTGCTAGTAGAGCAAAGCTGGGAGTTCAGCGGATTTTTGAGTCTGTGCTGGTCAGTTCTCCTGGGGGTTTGATTGCTAGTTCTTTGGTTTGTCCGGGTTGCACTGTTGCTATTGATGATGAGGTTTTCTTTGCCAACCTTATGGTAATTCAGTTAGCTCCTTTTGATGTCATTTTGGGCATGGACTGGTTGCATCGATGTCGTGCCGATTCTGTTGCTTTCGGAGGACAGTTACTTTGCAGGCCCCGTCGGGGGTGGAGTTGACCTTTCAGGGTGGAGTACCCTCCAATTCTATCTTCGTTTTGACTATCTTGTTTCCCAGTCGTCGTTTGAGGCATTTAGGTGTTCTCTTGGCACTTTCTGAAAAGCCATCTTCTTCGGTAGTCATTGAGGAGATTCCTGTGGTAAAGGAATTTGTTGATGTTTTCCCCGATGATTTGCCTGGTTTGCCTCCCGTGAGAAGCGTGGAGATTCGTATTGACCTTGTTCCGGGTACTCGGCCTATTTCTATCGCTCCATACCGCTTGGCTCGTCCTTTTCAAGACGAGTTGAAAAAGCAGTTGGAGGATTTGTTGGCCAAGGGTTTTATTCGGTATGATGTGTCGCCATGGGGAGCACCAGTCCTTTTTGTTTCAAAGAAGGATGGTAGTTGGCGCATGTGCATCGACTATCGTGCTTTCAATCGGTGTGATCAAGAACAAGTATCCGTTGCCCGCATTGAGGATCTATTTGACCAACGAAGGGAGCAAAGGTGTTCTCCAAGATTGATCTTGATGCGGTTATAATCAGATTCGTGTGAGGAACAAGATATTGAGAAGATCGCTTTCTCCACTAGGTATGGGCACTATGAATTTAAAGTTATGTCTTTTGGACTAACTAATGCCTGCTATTTTTATGGAGGCGATGAACAGTATGTTACACCATATCTTGATGAGTTTGTGGTAGTGTTCATCGATGACATTACGATTTACTCTAAATCGAGAAGAAGAACATGAGCGACATTTGAGGCTTGTCTTGAGTACATTGAGAGCATCACTTCTTTGCTAAGTTGAAGAAATGCGAGTTACGGATTTCAGAGGTGGGTTTTCTTGGCCACATCATCAATCCAGATGGCATATCAAGAGATCCTAGCAAAGTCTCACAATCTGGATTGGAAGAGACCTTCCAACGTTAAAGAGGTTCGAAGTTTCCTTGGGTTGGCTGGCTATTATCGACGCTTTGTGCAGGATTTCTCCATCATTGCTAAGCCGCTTTCACAGTTGACTCAGAAGGAGATGAAATTTCAGTGGACTACAGATTGTGAGTGCAGTTTCTGCACTTTGAAGGAGAAGTTAGTGACTGCTCCTGTTCTTACCCTTCCCGAGCTGGAGGCGTTTCCTTGTCTATTCGGACGCTTCGCCTGCAGGATTGGGTTGTGTGCTCATGCAAGAGGGCAAAGTGATTGCTTATGCGTCAAGACAATTGAAAAAGCATGAGCAGAATTACCCCACTCATGATCTTGAGTTAGCCGCTGTTGTGTTTGCATTGAAGTTATGGAGGCATTACCTGTATGGTGAGTCTTGTGACATTTTCACTGATCACAAGAGTCTCAAGTACATCTTTACTCAGAAAGATTTGAACTTGAGACAGAGGAGATGGCTAGAATTGATAAAAGATTATGATCTCACAATCCAAGTATCATCAGGAAAGGCAAATGTGGTGGTCGACGCTCTCGATGCAAGACAATGCCCCTGTTGTGGATTGTCTTGTTGCTGATTTTGAGCGTTTGGGAGTCTCCCATTGCTGCGGGGACCGTGCAAGCTGAAACTCAATTGATTCTTGAGTCGGGCCGATCCTCGAGCGTGCAAAGTGGAGGCACAACAGCATGATCGGTTGCTCCAGCAGGTGAGGAAACGCCTTGAGGATGGCAAGTCTGGAGACTTTGCCGTTGATGATGTGGGAGCTTTGAGGTTTCAGGGTCGTTTGTGCGTGCCTCAGAAATCCCAAGTGAGAGAGGATATTCTGAAGGAGGCTCATCGCACCCCGTACACGGTCCATCCTGGGGAGACCAAGATGTACAGGGATTTGAAGAAGAACTTCTGGTGGAAAAGGATGAGAGTGGATATTGCCAAGTATGTGGCGTCTTGTGGGATCTGTCAGAAGATCAAAGCTGAGCATAAGCGTCCCGCCGGTCTGTTGCAGCCGTTGGAGATCCCTGTGTGGCCATGGGATGACATCTCCATGGATTTTGTGGTTGGTTTACCTCGTTCTCCACGAGGGAAGGATGCTGTTTGGGTTGTGGTGGATCGTCTCAGCAAGTCCGCGCATTTCATTCCTGTCCGCACTACCAACTCGTGGCGAGTTGGCTCCCATCTATGTGCGGGAGATAGTGAGATCGCATGGTGTGCCCAAGACCATTATTTCTGATCGGGATGCGAAGTTTGTCTCCAAGTTCGGGAGAGTTTGCAGAGTGCTTTGGAGTACGCAGCTTCGCCTCAAGATCGCCTTTCACCCTCAGACGGATGGGCGATCTGAGCGTACCATCCAGACTTTGGAGGACATACTCGGGGCTGTGTGTTGGCTTGGAAAGGTAGTTGGGAAGATCATTTGCCTCTTGCAGAGTTTGCTTATAATAACAGCTACCATTCCAGCATCCGGGCTGCTCCTTATGAAGTACTTTATGGCCGGAAGTGCCGATCGCCACTTTGTTGGGATGCAGTGGGAGAGAGAGCCGTTCTTGGTCCAGACTGGGTGCAGCAGACAGTGGATCGTGTGGCAGAGGTGCGACAGAACCTTCTCGCAGCACAGAGCAGGCAGAAAAGTTATGCTGACGTGAGAAGGCGGGATTTAGAGTTTGAGGTGGGTGACAATGTGCTTTTGCGAGTGTCTCCTACCAAGGGTGTGGTACGCTTTGGTACCAAAGGGAAGCTTAGCCCAAGATATGTTGGGCCATTTCCTATTTTGGCTCGAGTCGGCAAGTTGGCTTACCGCTTGGGGCTACCGGATTCGATGCAAGGAGTTCACAATGTGTTTTATGTATCGATGCTGAGGAAGTATTTGCACGATCCGGAGTTGGTGGTTCCGTTAGAACCACTGGCGGTTGATCAGAACCTCACTTTTGAGTCCAGACCTGTGAGAATCCTGGAGAACTCAGAGCGAGTGCTGAAGAACAGGACGCTCAAATTTGTTAAAATTTTGTGGTCGCACCAGACTGAGAGGGAAGCAACTTGGGAGCTGGAGTCTCGTATGCGCGAGAAGTATCCCGAGCTTTTCGTCTCAGGTATGTGATGTGAAAATCTAGTTGTCCTTCGTTGTGCTGGGTTCCGTGATGGTGCGTTTTAGATTCGAGGTCGAATCCTGTTGAAGGAGGGGAGAATGTGACACCACGGATTGTCCTAAACTTATAAAAAGGGAATTATGAGGACCAAACATTACGAAATATGTTATTCAAGGTTAAAAACCATATGGTTTGGGTTTTTATTTCGTTTCGGGAGGTTTTCGGGCTTTTGGGCCACTCCGGGGACGTGCGGGCCTTGGGGAAAACTTAGTGGGCCAAGTGGTGGTTTCCTTGGCCCATGAGGGGATGAGGAGGGGGGAGAGAGCTGCTGCCCTAGCTCCTCCCCACCCTTGCGCCGCACCCCCCCCCCCCTTTGCTTCCTCTTCCTCTCCCTCCACCTCCCACCTTCCTCCTCTCTAGATCTCCCTCTCCCTCACCTCCACCCCTCCCTTGCGCCTCCTCTCCCATACCCAGCGACCTCGGTGCAACCTCCTCGCTGCCACACCGTGCCGTGGTGCTGTCCTCATTGGTGGGAGGACTCGCGACGTGGAGATCCGGCGGGAGGAGGAGATCGGGAGGAGTTCGGGTGGAGATCTTGCGAGGAAATTGTGATTCTTCAAGAAGGTAATGGGGGAACTCTTTGGGGTGGATCTTTTACTGATGTAGAGGTTGAATAATATGTTTTTAGATCAAGGGAGGTGCTGCCATGGGGTAGGATTGATGAAATTTAGAGTTGTATTCACGTTCTGGTTCGGGCAGATTGGGAACCCGAGCTAGGGCAGGCGTTTTCGCAAATTTAGAGTTTGAATCTGACCGTACGGACTTCTAGGAAGTTATAGATAATTTCATTATCTTTCCGTACATATAAAGAAATTGAAATTCCGCCCAGCCGTTAGGAAGTTATGGCTGTTTTACCGAGCGCTGTCAAATCTGTGACGAGATTGAGACAGTTCGTGTTCAACGTTAGATTAAACAACCTTAATGTCCGAATCAGTCTTTCCCTATAACTAGAAAAAGTTTGGAAATTTCCTAAGCTACGCGAGGGTGTACTCGTTTATTCAATTTGGAGTTCTAGAACTCAAGTTATGATTTTTCGAAGCCGCTGTCCAGAACGGGGCAAAATCTGTGATTTCGGGGTTTTGGAGTATATAGCGTATTAGGTGTAGTGGGTACTGTTTTGAGGAGTCGAATTAAGTGTGTAGCACATGTTTGCAGGTGGTGTGCCTCCGGGAGTGCCCTCGACCTCTCGTCACTCCGTTGCCCGCGGTTGAAGGCAAGTGTGTTGTGTGGATTGAACATTATATGTGTTGCTAGAATTGCTTGATAGTGTTTGGGATAGATAACATGTTGTCTTGCCATGAACTACATGTTATAATTGTTATGATGTCCTTATGCCATGTTTTAAATATTGTCGATGATATGATGTCTTCATGCCATGATTAAAATGCTTGATGAGGATAAGTGATTTACATGCTATGTTGTGAATGGGCACCGTCGATGGTTGAATACGGCCCTACATGTTGAGATGCCATGTGTTGCTATGCAATACTTCTATTTGTGTATACATGGCTGTCCATTTTGCATGCATGGCATATTTCCATGGCCGGCCGGTGAGATAAGTCATAACTATTCCGGTAGGGTCGGTGAGAAATGTTATGACTAGTCCGGGGCTAAACTTTTGAGTAAGACCTACATCGTGATTCCATCCACCGCGGTGAATGGAAGCGAGTGATAGGCACCCTCCATCTTCGGGATGGAAGGGGGAAAAGGGTGCATGCCGACGGGTGTGCACTCAACCATACCGGTATGAGAATTCCAGGAGACATGTGCATTGCATAGCATGAATGATATACATGAATGAAGAAGTTTATGAATTAATGATGAGAGTACTCATGAGGTGTTCATGAAATGATTATCATGTTGTTTTAAAGAGTGTATATAATGTCAAGTATGATGTGTTGTGGTATAACTGTGGAGACTGGTATGATGGTTTGTTGTTTTGGATCCTTGTCGATTCATTATATTACACCTTGCTGAGTTTTGAACTCACGCTTGTGTTTTTTTGTTGTTTGTTTCTTTAGGTACCATGAAATCGGCACGCGGGAAAGGGATTTAGCTACACTCCTTCACGTAGCATCATAATCTAGCTAATTCACCTATTTTTGAGACATTGCAATAATCTTTAGTTTATGGTCTTAATATTTGGTTGTTTCCCCCATGTGGATCACGTGGGGCTATGGAGTGACTTGTGATATCTTCCTAGACTTAAATTGAGGCTTATTTTATTGCTAGCGACGCCTATTGATGTTTTAATTGATGATTGATTATCATTATCGCTGCGTGTGAAGGTCTTGTTTATCCTACATTTTGTTATGATGATTATGTTGTTAAGTTTCATGCAAAAAACAAAGGAGATGCTGTCAAAATTTTCAATTATTCTAAATGATAACTTGCTGGAATTTACTTTAATTTATGGTATTAAATGTTTTATGGTCTATGTTTGGTGACATTCTGGGCTTAGTAGAAGCTGGGGTGTTACAGTACAGCTATCAGATCTCGGGAGGAACAAGATCTAAGTGAAGCTAACTCTCGAGATAAGGTACCTACTTCCTTCTCTAGATCCAAACACTTAGCTCTAGACTTGGAATGAAATTTTCCTAGTTTGATAAAAGCATCATGGAGCTGGTCATAAGAAGGTACCTCCTCCGTGTCGCTGTACAGCTCGGTGTCGGGTACTTCCATGGCATTGGAGTCAATGAAGCACATGCCGGAGAAATCATTGCCGCCCTTCGCCTTCTCTTGCGGTTCATCCTCGTCCTCGTCCTCATTGCTCCATGTCTCCGTGTTGGAGAGCTCAAGGTCGTCGAGCGTGGCGAGGACGCGGTGAAAGAGCTTCTTGCCCTTGGTGAACTTGCGGTGTTTCTTCTCTTACGGCGGCTCGCGAGCTGGAGGCTTCTTGTTGCGGTTCTTGTTGATGTAGTCGTTCTTGCCTGCACCGTCTTGTTCATTATTGCCCTTCTCCAGCTTGGGGCAGTTTGCCCGAATGTGGTTGGGGCCACCACACTCAAAACAAGTGAACTTGCCACTCCTCTTCCTATCTCTCACCCTCTTGTAAATGTTCAAAAATTTTCGAGCGACAAGAGCAAGCTCGTCTTCTGGAAATTGTTCCCGAACGTCATCGCTTACGTCGCAAAGAGCAGGGAGAGAAAAACCAGAAGAGAAGTCAAGAGGGGGTCCAGAAGTGGAATACCCAATGGGATCGGAAACCAATGCCATCGTTTGGGACTTCGTCCTGCGAGCGACGATATCGAGCTCATGAGTCTTGAGGCGGGAATACAACCCGTCAAGAGTCAAGGTCAACAAGTCCGTATGGTCCATGATGGTGGTTACCTTCATGTCCCAAATCCTTAGATCGAGTGCTCGAAGAAAATGCCTCGCATTCTCCGAATCAGTGTATGAACAACCCACTGACCGAAGATTGCTGAGAATCTTTGCAAAACGAGCAAAGCACTCATCAAGGCTCTCACCAGCGTGCTGCTCAAACTTGTTGTAGTCACGCTTAAATTGATCCTGTTCTTAGTGTTATGCCCTTGAGGCAATCATATGGATGATTGAAACATGACTATGTTTATGAATAATAATATGATTATTGGTCCAATGAATGTATATCATTGTTTTGATCAACAAGTGTGTGACTTGTTTATGAAGCTCTTTACTTATTGATATAATTCGATAAATATCTCTGATCGGATATCATCGTATAGGACAACGATGAATAGATCAGCACATGTACTGATCGATGATCATGTTTCATAGATCATGGGATGTGGAGATATCATCAATACATTGTGAACACATGTTGAAGAACATGGGTTAGGTAGACCCACAATGAGACACTGCGAGAATGTTACATTCTTATGTGTCATCAGTGTATCTCATACATAGTAGATGTATGATCCTTAGACCTGAGATTGTCATATTTCCTACATGTGAAATAGTTTACCTTGGGGTTACCAAACACTATTTCCTAACCGGATAGTTATAAAGGTAGCTTTCATGTTCACTATGAAACATGCAGAGGGAAGTGAGCGATCAAGATGGGATTTGCCACTCCGGTGTAACGGAGATATATGGGAAGTGCATGGCCATGCCGTGATTGAGGAGTCAATCACAACTTATTAATATATCACGGATACGAGAGATGGATTGAACTGTCAAAGGATGACATTCTTCTCGCCTTGAGTTCGATCTTCATATAATTTGGCAAAGGGATTATTACATCAGTACTTTAGTCATATGCGTTTGGGAGTTGGCATGCTCTGCAAGGAGCCGATACCAACTATTGGATTAGAAAAAGGGTCTTCCAAATCCATGTCGAAATGCGCATGAACCTACAGGGTCACACACTTAACGGGCTGGGACGCATTAATTCGGATTGGATCCATAATTAATGGACCTCGTGGGCTTAGCACGTAGATGGGCCCTAACTGCCTAGGGTTTCACCTCGTGGCTATATAAGGATGGGAGGAGGCTGGACGCAGCACACACTTTCCAGTGCGTTTTAGAGGTGTTTCGCCAGAAACCCTAGCCACCTCCTCTCGCTGCCCCTACCGAGCGATCCGGTGCTTACACACCAACGCACGGTGTCCCATCCCTGGACGTGTGGACTACTGTGGTGACGCTGCTGTGACTACGGCGTGCGAGGACGATCCGCGGCCAGACGAGGCGAGGACGATCCGCGGCCAGACGAGGCGAGGACGATCCGCGGCCAGACGAGGCGAGGACGATCCGCGGCCAGACGAGGCGGGAACGATCCACTACATCGACGCGCGAAGGATTCCGCAACTGCGCGTCTAGTGGTAATTGATCTATGATCCTATTCTTGTGAGTAGCTTTCTGGTTGCGCGGTAGAAATTTTTTAATTTGTGCTAGAGTAGCATACCGCGTTCCTCAACACCTGTCTCACGGACTTGATCTGAGTGGTGCCCTCATGGTAAGCATTGAGGGTCACCCAGATCTCGTGAGCCGATCGTAGGTGAGAGACGCGATCATACTTACTACGGCTAAGTCCCTATATGAGGAGGTTCTTGGCCTTAGCGTTTGCCTCAACGCCAGCCATGTTTGCGGTGTTGACGTTCTCATCGGCCGTAACCTCATACGGGTGTTTCACCTTCTGCCATAAAGAAAAGCCCTGGGCAGTGATGTATGTCTCCATCTGAACCTTCCAGAATGGATAATCAACTCCAGCAAAAATTGGAGGCTTAGTTGAGTACTTGTTTGTCGCCATGGCTCTTGAGACCGGTCAAGATCTATAAAAGAGCAAAACCGGCTCTGATACCAATTGAAAGACCGAGATGGCTATCAGAGGGGGGTGAATGATTCCAAATAAAATTATCCCCTACTCAACGTACTCCAAACAATCCCGCAAAGAAACTCGGTGCTGCTCAAAATCGCAAAATCCGCAAAATCGGGAACGACTAGACAACTATGTGTATCCCTAGCTTACATGGATGAGAACCATGAATCATGTGCAGGATTTTCAAATCACATTCCTGGTTGTCAAGTGTCCAAAGCAAAGAGGGATCAATTCAAATACTTCTTTTCTAAAAGAGATCAAGCCAAAACACAAAAGCCTCTTTAGAAAAGCAAAAACAGATTTTTCAGGAATTGTCCTCAATTAGAGCAGGTGGATGGTGGACATATATTGCTCCACAATTTTTGGAAATTTTTCAACCTGTGAGAATATGAGTCTTCAAGCACTCTACCAAAAATCACCACCAAAAGACTTATACAAAAATCAGGAAAAATCAAGGACTACGAACCGTTAGGATCTTCAATCAGGAATTTTGGGGCTCGGTTTTCACCTCATAGATCCCAAATGGTGCAACCAGTGGACTCCAAAATTTTTCCACAAATGGATATATGAGCTAAAGTAAATTGCGAGAATTTACATGCGGGAAAGTAAATGCTGAATTTAAATTGCGTAAAGTAAAGACATAATGTAAATGCGGAATTTAAATTCACAAGAATGTAAAGAAAATATTTGTATTTTCTGGTTGGAAGGTTTACAAAGCTTCACTTCATGTGGTCAAAGCTGAAAGGAGCAACTCAAACCTTCAAGTGAGGGAGGACACTCCTCCCCCTCTATTTATACTACTTTAGGGCCACCTACCACCCTTGGATGTGTCCCAAACACTAGGGCACTAAACTAAGGGCTAGGATTAACCCTCTAATTTCACCCCACACATGGGCTTTACATGGGCCACATTGGCCGTACATGGGTTTTAAACACAACCCGATCAACCCGATGCAACGGGCTTTCATCCACCGGACTTGACCGCTCAGTTTCCTCCTCTTCGAGCCTCCAACCCGAACCGAAAACCTTGACCGCTCCGGACCTCAAGTCCATTTCCATGACATCCAAGTGATCCTTGTTTGAGCCCAACCATCACATCGGCATCCTTGACCGCTCCGGACCTCGGTTCTCCCAACCTAGTCCCGGTACTCACCAACAACCATAGCTGCCTCAGGAACCTGTACCACAAGGAACAAACCATTTTGCACATACCACAATGCACATAACTTTTTCTTCCTGCATGTTAGTTAAAAATTATCATTAATTCAAACATGCAATACCGAGTCAAATCAAACTCAAACCTGAGCACACCTTTCTCAAATAAAGTCAAATACTCATAACAAATATGGATGGACCTCCACATGGTCCTTCAGGTTGAGATATGATTATGATGTTGCACATGAAGTATGACTTAATCATGATGTTAAGTTTGTTATGTAGTGATGATAATATTGAATTGTTCTGTTTGACCCATTGCAATATACTTGCTGAGTGATGAACTTACGCTTGTGTTTGATGTTGTTTTAGGTACCATGATACCAGCATGTGGCAAGGGGCAATAGCTACACATCTTCACGTAGTTCCAGTCACATTTACCAAATTTGAGTCATGATCATAATAAGTGCCATGAACTTGGTGTATGGAATAATATTTAGTGTGCTTGTCATCCTTATTTGCTTAGCTATAGATTATGGGGTGGTTGGATTTGGTTTTATTGGTTTATGTTGATGCTTTATCCATTTATATTACTGCTTTAGATGTCTTATGTTATGATATATCTTGCCATGTTATTGCTATTGTTTCAATTCATGTTAAAACAAAGGAGTTGCTGCCGAAATTTTGGTTTTTAGCATTGTGCCCTTGCTGTAATTTATCTTTGTTTATGGTATTTATGTGATGTTTAGTATATGTTTGGTAGCATTCGGGCATACTAGATGCCGGGGTGTTATAGATATGATATTTAACCCTGTTTGACTGTGTGTACTAGCGCGATTCTTGGCTAGTACAGAATACACAGAGGGTCCGGATTTGCAGTTTTGGGTCCCGACAAAGGAAAGATAAAGCAATCTCTGAAGCTATGATGATTCCAGGGACATTCCTTAACAAAATGACCTAACTCACCACAGTTGTGGCAGGAATGTTTTGGGTGGTCTTGCTGGATTGAGGGGGCATTCTCTTCATTTTCACATTGCACCAAAGCAAGCTTCTCTTCTATGATACGAAGCCAGATTTCTGCATCATTGAGAGTGGCTGATCCATCAACCATGGGTGGTTTGGTTTTCATGAATAAGGCAAACTTTGACTGTGAACAATGAGTTGTAACTTTAGTGGTGGAGGGATTGATTTTGGCACTAACATCATTCATCTATTGTATCATTGTCAGCATAAGCTGCGTCTGGGCGGTGAACAACTGATCCATGTTTTGAACTATCATAGTATGTACGGGGAACGGCTGCTGGTCCCACTGTCGGGACCCGAATCTGCAAATTCGGACCCTCTGTGTATTCTGTACTAGTCCAGGATTGCGCTAGTACACACAGTCAAATAGGGTTAAATATCACATCCATACACAGCGGAATTATAAATAAAGTACTTCAAAACATTAATATAAATTGTTGCAAGACCCTAAGGTCAACTTACAATATCCAGCCACGCAGGGCTTACAATAACAAAAGTAAATAATCAGCAGCAGAATGAAGAACGTCGGTGACACCTTATTAGTTGCCACTCGGTCCGGATTCGTTTCTGTAGAGTCCAATTCGTTTCTTGTCAGTTACAATAACAAAAGTAAACAGGGTTAGGGTTTAGGGTGACACCCTAAACCCTAACCCTAAAACCCTAAACCAGGAACATGACAATTCGTTTCTGTAGAGTCCAATGGAGCAACCACTCGGAAAGCGAAGCGGCTTGGGAGCGTGAAGAAGACCAAAGAAAGAATCTCCTAACCTATTATTTAGTTAACCCTGAATCTCGGGGACGAGATTCTGTTAAGAGGGGGAGGTTTGTATCACCTCAAAATTTGATCTTAAAATATTTATTGTGTTTCTAGGATTATTTGTAATGTTCTGAAATTTACTTGGGATCCTCGCGAATAATCTTCTAGGGACATTCCTTAACAAAATGACCTAACTCACCACAGTTGTGGCAGGAATGTTTTGGGTGGTCTTGCTGGATTGAGGGGGCATTCTCTACATCTTCACATTGCACCAAAACCAGCTTCTCTTCTATGACATGAAGCCAGATTTCTACATCTTTGAGAGTGGCTAATTGTCGGGACCCGAATCTGCAAATCCGGACCCTCTGTGTATTCAGCACTAGTCCAGGAACGCGCTAGTGCACACAGTCGTAACATCGGTAAATATCACAATCATACCACTCGATATTAATAAAGTACTTTAATTAGATAGTCAAACTGGTTGCTCGACCTTATGGTCAAGTTACAAATATACGCCACGCAGGGCGAAACTTATCAAGAGAGAAATAGTAGCAGCGGAAAAATAAGATAACTTCGTGGCGCCATCCAAAGATACCACGTGCAACCGATCGGGCTCGCTCCCTAAGTAGACGGTTCCTCTTCGAGCTCCTCCTCCAAAGCTGGTGTAGTCTCCTCTTCAACTGGTGTTGTATTGTGGCAAGGGTGAGTACTTGGTACTCAGCAAGTCATGCACAGAATGCAGCTAACATACTACATGCGTGGCTTAATACAAAGGAATAGCTCAGGGTATATTTGCAATAAAACAGCATTTGACAAGTAGCATAAGTAGATTCGAAAGCAATAGAAACAAGTATAGTATCAATAACTTTTCCAGGGGTTTAATCAACATTCTTCCCATTCCTAAACCACATTTCCATCAACATCATTATTTAACCAAACCCAACCTTTCAAGTCCAAGTTATTTTCAAGAAAATCTAACCCTTGACTATAATTCCCGAGCGATGTCCAATACCGCGGACACGGCTATTCGAATAGATTCTACACTCTGCAGAGGTTATGCACTTTACCCACAAGATACAGTCAAACACCACAAAGGCGAGTTCCCATAACAAAGTCTTTTGGAAACTTCTAACAATACAAGTGAGCCTCCCCGGTTATTGCACACTAACCCTTCCCTTAGCTAAGGCGAAGTTTAGGCCAATCAACCGTTAGATGGGTACCTGGCCTCAGCCCCGGTACGCTCCCCCATACAACTTACACAAAGGGTGTAGTTGACCTCCTGAGGTCCCACAGGTACGTTATTAGCAACTTAGTCAACTAGGTCCGTCCCATTACAGACATGTGGTTGCACGCTTGACTCAGTTCAAAGGCTTGCAAGGTTAAGTCCTTAGGGTGACCAGGGCAAGACTACCCGAAGAACCAAAACAACATTCCCAGTGCCACAACTGGCCCACCTGATCATTCTTGCCACATGCCCCGGTCAAAAGCTATTTATCAAACCCCAGTTGATTACCATGCACCACGTGCCTTCAACATCACATGATACCTTTCCAAAACAGGTTCAATATATCATTAAGTCAATATTAACATTTGATTGTCCAAAATCATGTCTTGAGCACGTAGCAGGTCTAAGCCATATACTACAACGGTCTACAAACCCATGTTGGCAATTTAGTAATGTCCAACTAGTAATCCACAACTAGGGTGACAAGGGTCATGGCACATATTTAAGTAATTAAGGTGTCATACAGCAAATTGGTATTTATCTAATTCCCCATAGTAAAGCATTTTCTATTTGAACTAGCATGCAATAATTTAAATCAAAATAGATTTCAAAATAGGATCAACATGGTCAAAGCACAACTTGCCTTCAAAAAGTACTTGTTCTTGGTCTTGAGTTGGATCCTGAGTCAACACTTCTCCTTCGAATCCTTCCGGCACTTCAACGTATACTCGTAACGCGTGCAAATAGCAATACACGAATAAACAATAGGCAAAAAGTGTCCAAACAACCAAATAAAATCCATAAACAGAGAGAACATAATTTTATGAATTTTTAGGAACTGGAATCGCTCAATTCGGAGTTAAAACACAAAAGTTATGATTATTTAAAGTTTAAATAATCAATTAAATAATATTACAGAGAAAAACTTTAGTCCAAACATTAAATAAAATTCATAATTAGGTAGATCTCAATTTTATATAAATTTAGAAATTTGAATCACTCAAATCGGAGTTGAAACGCAAAAGTTATAAGCGTTTGAAGTTTGAAACAAAATCTGAAATCATTATTTCGAATTAATAAATCATTTTCTTTTTCGGAAATTAATTATTGCGTCAGCCTGGACACGTGGCAGCCTCTGATTGGGCGGCTGACGTCAGCCGGTCCATGGGTTCAGCCCACGGCTTGGCTCGGTCCGCCGTGAACCCGATCCACGGCTCGGGTCGCTGACAGGTGGGTCCCACATGTCAGAGACACGCTCCTCACGTTCACATGGCTTGGCTCGGCACACGTGGCTCAATCTCGGCCGTTGATTTGAAAATCAATGGCCCAGATTGGATCTAGGCTTCACGTTCAAAACTACACGGTTGATCCGGGCCGTTCGATCTAGATCGGACGGTCCAGATCTAATCTAATGCTGACGACGCGGCTAACCCTAGCCGTATGATCTAAATCTAACGGTTGAAATCTAATCCGGTACGGGAACAGTAACGGGGCGACGTGGCCTCACCTCGTGCGTTGGATCTTGATCCGACGGTTCACCGAGCTCGCGGACGACGATGGCACGCGGCGGCATGGGTTCACCGGCGACGAGGACGAAGACCACGACAGCGGCGCTTCGGGGCGTCTTCGGCCAAGTGAGTGCACCCTACAAGTGCGCCTTGACGCGAGGTTCTCAGATCCGGGCTCGAACGCGGCGGAGGATGACGAACGGCGCCGGAAACGAAGGGAAACCGCGGCGGCACACCACGAACTTCGGCGAGAAATCGTGAGGCGACGGCGGCGGCTTAAGCGTGGAGATCCAGGGCACGGGAAGGAGCAAAAAGGCGGCGGGGTCGGATCCTTATATGGGGCCTCGACGTGCGGGAATCCCGCGAACCCTAACGGACACGGCGGCGCTCTCCGACTCGGACACGGGAAGACGACGCATTCACGGCCGTCCACGCGTCCCGCTCAACGGCCCAGATTCCCCCGGGCGCAACGGATCCGGACCGGATCCGGTCGAAGCGATGCGGCTCAATTCCTGACCGTTGGATCTTGATCCAATGGTCTCGCGCGATTGGGGTTCGGCCCGATCGATTTCGGCTCGGTCGGATTCGAACTCGAGTCAGACTCGGGCTCGGTCGGATGAACAGTACTTGACCCGACTCGATTTTCCAACGATTTAATATTTAAAATAATTCCCAGTAATTCATTTAATTCAAGAAAAATAGCAAAATACTCAGAAAAATTCCAGAAAAATTCTGGAAAATATTTTGGGACATTTTGGACTCAAATAAAATATTTCCAACAAATTTTTATTTGCAAAGTTTAATTCTTTAATTATTTCAAAATGGAATAAATTCAATAAATTCCAAATAAATCCAAATAAATCCCAGAAAATTCCAAAAATTCACCAAAGTGCCAAATCACACATGAATTTAAAAAAAGCAAAATTTGGGGGTGTTACACTGATCCATCAACCATGGGTGGTTTGGTCTTCATGAACAAGGCAAACTTTGACTATGAACAATGAGTTTTATCTTTAGTGGTGGAGGGATTGATTTTGGCACTAACAGCATTCATCTGTTGCATCATTGTCAGCATAAGCTGAGTCTGGGCGATGAACAACTGATCCAAGTTTTGAACTATCACAGTTTGTATGGTGAACCGCTGCTGGTCCCTCTGTCGGGACCCGAATCTGCAAATTCGAACCCTCTGTGTATTCTGTACTAGTCCAGGATCGCTAGTACACACAGTCAAACAGGGTTAAATATCACATCCATACACAGTGGAATTATAAATAAAGTACTTCAAAACATTAATATAAATTGTTGCAAGACCCTAAGGTCAACTTACAATATCCAGCCACGCAGGGCTTACAATAACAAAAGTAAATAATCAGCTTCAGAATGAAGAACGTCGGTGACACCTTATCAGTTGCCTGTGCGTGGATGGATATTGTAAGTTGACCTTAGGGTCTTGCAACAATTTATATTACTATTTTGAAGTACTTTATTTATAATTCCGCTGTGTATGGATGTGATATTTAACCCTGTTTGACTGTGTGTACTAGCGCGATCCTGGACTAGTATAGAATACACAGAGGGTCTGGATTTGCAGATTCGGGTCCCGACAATGCCTCATCTGCAAACGGAGGTGTTTCATCGAATTGGTTGTGCTCTTCTTCATCTACGACATTTTCAACTCCAACAAGCCGCCTCTTGCCATGAAGTACGACGTGCAACCTCGGATTGGCTGGATCATGCACGTAGAAAACTTGAGTTGTTTGCTTTGTAAGGACGAACGGTTCATCTTTGTAGGCTAGTCCATTGAGATCAACAACAGTAAAACCTCTTTTGTCGACCTTCACTCCGTGAGGAAGTCTCACCCACTTACATCGAAACAATGAAACTTGGTATATTCCATAATCGAGCTCCCATATTTCTTCGATCATCCCATAGTAACAGTTCATTGCAGTTGATGATCCTCTTTTCGAGTGATCATTGGACAAAGCATCTTTGCTCACACCAATATTTTGCACTGTACTCTGTGCATCTTGATTTTTAATATAAAATGTGTATCCATTAATATCGTAACCCTGCCATGTCGGTACATTACATCTTGGTCAGTCAGCCAACCATTTGACAGCCTCTGTACTGACGGAGACCTTCACCTTTTCCTTGAACCATGTAAGGAATTGATCGTCGTGTTCTCATGTGATGGAAAGGTCATCCATATGTGGATTCTTTTCCCGTAATATCAACTTGTGCTGCTGGATGTATGGATGAACTTCAGCGCTATATTACAAGACCGTAAAATGCACTTTATAGTACATATCAAACTGTGGACTCATTAGATTTGACCCAATGGTTCCTTGCCACCAAGTCTGCCCTCATGACGAGATATAGGAACACGAATAGGTTGTCTTTTACCTAGATAGTCCACACAGAACTCAATAACCTCTTCAGTCCCGTAACCTTCAATAATACTACCCTCATGCTTCGACTTGTTCCTCACGTATGACTTTAATATACACATGTACCTCTCGAACGGATACATGTAACGCAGGAATGCGGGTCTTCAAATCTTAATCTTTCTAACAAGATGAACAACGAGGTGGACCATGACATCGAAGAACGACAGGGGGAACTGCATCTCAAGCTGACAAAGAGTCTGCACCACCTCACTCTGTAAGTTGTCTAGTATATCGGGATCAATAACCTTGCATGAAATCGCATTCAAGAAATAACATAGCTTTGTGATTGCCAACCTGACGTCATCTGGTAGAATATTTCTGATTGCAACAGGGAGCATTTGGGTCATCAAAACATGACAGTCGTGGGACTTCATACCAAGCAACTTAAATTATCCATAGACACAAGCTTCTTAATGTTTGCAGAGTAGCCTGATGGAACATTAATATCATGGAGACACTTGTAGAGGTCTTCTTTCTCTTTCTTGGATAAGGTGTAGCATGCAACAGGGATGTATGGACCTTTTCCATCCTCCTCTATCACTTCAAGCTTGGGCCTGATTCCCATGTACGTCATATCGTGGTGAGCATTCACACCATCCTTAGTCTTCCCAAGTATGTTTAGAAGGATGCCTACCAAATTATCACAAACATTTTTCTCAATGTGCATGACATCAATACATTGACAGACATCTAACTCCTTCGAATATAGTAAGTCCCAAAATATCGTCCTCTTCTTCCAAGTAGTTCTAGGATGAACAGATTTACGGCCTTGCTGTACTGAACATCGATATCCTCTACGCGTGAATATACTTGCCTTCCACTCATAGGCTGCGGGGCTGCACGAACTTCCCTCTTTCCATCAAATTTGTCATCTATCTTACGATATCGATGACTTCGAGGTAGAAACCTACGGTGACCCATGTACACCATTTTCTTCGAATTCGGCAGCCACAAGCTATCAGTGTCCTCTTCACAAATTGGACAAGCTTTGGCTCCCTTCGTGCTGTAGCCCGCCAAATTACCAAGGGCTGGGAAATCATTTATGGTGCAAAATATCATAGCCCGTAGGGTGAAGTTTTCTTTTGTATGCATCCCACACCTTGACCCCCTCATTCCACAATTTTACCAAATCATCAATTAGTGGTGCTTGGTACACATCGATATCATTACCCGGCTATTTGGGTCCCAAGATTAGCAACGACATCATGATATACTTCCGCTTCATGCATAACAAAGGAGGGAGATTGTAGATACACAGCAAAACTGGCCAGTACTGTGTCGACTGCTCATATTACCAAACGGATTCATTCCATCTGTACTCAATCCAAATCTTATGTTCCTCATCTCGGCACCAAACTCCTCATGTTACCAATCAATGTTTCTCCATTGCAACGAATTAGCAGGGTATCTCAACTTGCCATCTTCCTTTCGAGATTCATAATGCCAACGCAACAATTTTGCCTCTTTGGGATTTGCAAACAACCACTCTAAACGGGGAATGATGGGAAAATACTGTAACACCCCGGCATTTAATATGCCTGAATGCTACCAAACATAAGCTAAACAACATCTAAAAGCCACATTTAACATAAAATTCCAGCAAAGGTGCATAGGCTAAAAATCGAGATTTCGGCAGCACCTCCTTTGTTTTAACATGGATTTAAGGAGCAGCAACACTATAGCATTATAAGGCAATATGAGAGACATCTAAAACAGCAATAAATAGAGTCTTAACGACAATACAAGACTAACATCAAGCACTTAAAGTCTCCAAGTGTCAAATGAACAATAAATCTCTCAGAAACCAAGCTAAACCTTAAATCAAGGATCATCACTATCAAACTAATGGAATGACTTGTGGAATCATTATGGTGAAGCTACGTGTGGGCGTGTGACTATTTCCCTTCCCCGCATGCCGATCTCATGGTACCTAAAACAACAAGAAAACACAAGCGTGAGTTCGAAACTCAGCAAGCATATTGCAATGGACAACAAGAACATCAACATGGCAATAACATCTCCTATCATGTAAATCATCTTATTCGTAAACACTTAACATTGTCATCATCAATATGTATGCGATGTAATGCAATGCTCATGTCTCCTTGGAAACTCATACCAGTATGGTTGAGTACACACCCGTCGGTGTGCACCCTCTCCCCCCTTCCATCCCGAAGATGGAGGGTGCCTACTCCTCGCTTCCACAACCCACGGTAGATGGAATCACGATGTAGGACTTACTCTATTGGCTCTTCGGATTAGTCATAACTTTCTCACCGACCTTCCCGGATTAGTTAATGACTTTCTCACCGCCCGGGCCATGTAACATGTCATGTATGCAAGCATGCCAACATCATATAAAACTCATATATTAACACATGGCATCATAACATCTTAAACATGCTCATCATATCATAGCAATCATTAGAACATGGCAAGTGGACATATATCATGTAGACAATTCCATCTAATCTCAACATGCAACCTACAACTCGCTATCCATCACAACACACTTGCCTCAACCACGTGCAACGGATTGGCGGGAAGTAGAGGGCACTCCCGGGGTCGCACCACCTGCACATGGGTATCACACACTCACAATCATAACCACAGAACAGTATGCAAACCCTCATCTACCCCGACATTGCCAACGACTCGCAAAACCTAAAAACAGAGGTTCTGTCCCGGCGGGACAGCAGCCTTGCAAAAGGCATAACTTGGGCTCTGGGACTCCGAATCAATTAAACGAGTACATCCTCGCATAGCTTAGGAAATTTCCCAACTTTCTCTAGGTATAAGGAAAGACTGATTCGGCCTCTAAAGTTGTTTAATCTACAGATTACCGAGATCTGTTCCAATCGCGTCACAGATTTTAATACGCTCGATAAAACAGCCATAACTTTCAAACGGCTGGGCGGAATTTAACGTTCTTTATATGCACGGAAAGATAATAAAATTCTCTACAACTTCTTAAAAGTCCATACAGTCAGATTCGAAATCTAAATTGGCGAAAACAGGAACCCTAGGTCGACTGCTCATGCTGTCCCAAAACAGAAACGTGGCAACGTCTAGATCTAACCCAAATTACTCCAATCCAGCACCACCAATTGATCTAAAAACTTGATAATCACCCTAAGAACAGTACCTAGATAAATCCCAGGGAACCCCATGATCATACCTTTGCCCGACGAACGAAACTCCAAAAGATCTCCTCGCGGATCGCTCCTCGCTCCACACTCCTCGCTCCAATGGATGGATCCACGAGGTTGCAGAGGTGGGGAGACCACCCTAGGGCAGCAAGGGGATGGAGGAGAGGTGGGGAGGTGGAGAGGCAAGGGGGGCGGCTAGGGCTTGGTGGTGGAGAGGGGGCGCAAGAGGGGAGGTGGGGGCGCAAGGAGGGGGTGGGGGTGCACATAAAGGGCAGGGGGAGCCCTCCCACCAGCCCACAACACGGACTCCGTGTCCGAGAAGGTTTCCTAAACCATCCCACCAAAGCCCACAACCCCTCTTTAAGGCCCAAAAACCCCCGGAAAGGCCCAAAACCCCGGAAATGGCCCGGAAACGATAATAACCTCCAAATCCAATGGTTTTAACCTTATTTCCACATCTCATACTGTTTTTGACCAAATCATGCACATTAATTAAGGTTACGACACTCCGTGGTGTCACAAATACCACAATACCTTGGATGGTGCCCCTTTTTCACATCTTCACTGTCGTCGATTCGGCACTTACGCTTCTTGTCATTATGCTTCTCATTTTGTTTGTACCGGGGTACACCACAAACTAGACAAATGCTCAGTTCCTTACGGACGTTGTGTTATAATATGCAATCATTTGGACATGCATGTATCCTTTCTATTTGTTGGCATCTCATTTCCCTCTAGAAGCATATCCGATAGAAGTACTAAAAGTGCATTGAAACTTGTATCTGTCAAACGGTATTTTGCCTTCAGTTTAAACAATGCAAGGACCAAACCCAACTTGGTGCATTCCGCTTTGCAACCCGAAAACAACGGTTTGGCATCGTCATTCATCATGCTTTTAAATTTTTTGAACTCTCTTTCCGTGTAATTTCCCTCCACATCCCGCAATATTTGATCTAAATTATCCTCATCAAACAGGGGTACTACCTGTCTTCCCATGATGGATCCAACACGTGTAATTCCTCACGAAGCCACGTCGAATCAAATGGCCTTCAATTTGAGCTGAGTTATTAAATCTCCTGAGTTTGGTGCAATCAATACAAGGACAATATATAAACTTTACACCACTATAACCATATCTACGTCTGCAATTCTTAGGAACTCCTTAACTCCCCTCTAAAATTCAGCACTCATCCGGCTTTTTTGATACATCTATTCTTCATGGTTCATCTACAATTAAACCACAAACAATAAATTAATAATGCCAATGAGCGACAACTACCTATTTAATTACTACTCCAAAGAAAATTTCGGCAGCATCTCCCCGCTGTTCTCCAAATACACGTCTCGACAACAGGTCAAGAGGATGTGTATTCGGAGAACACCAGGGAGATGCTATTGAAACTTTCTGTAGAGTTTGTACAACAGCTTAAGAACTTGCCCGAGCCACATATCCTCGAACTGTCCAAAAAACATGGACAATTCGAGACTGCTTATTTATAAAAATGACATTTTATCATATTTATAAACAAGCACCCTCGAACGGGAGACGCATAGGTTACGGAACCTAAACTACTCTACCATTGATCATATTAATTATATTGAAACAATAATAACATGTAATGTACACATTCATCAAATAAAAAAAATTCATTTAATTTGTACTGCAATATTGAAGGGATTTGTAGGAATTAATGTTGATCACCTTTTGAAGAAAACCACAAATGAGGGGAAATCTATCTCTTGATCAGGCTAGCTAGGGTTTCAATTAACTTTAACACTCAACCCACTAATCTCCTCCACGATTTAATTTCTCAACCATATGGGCTAATGACAGATAACACATTCACCAAATCAAAATCGAATAATGAATTAGTGCAAAATTGAAGGCTTTTCAAGGAATGATGTAATATCCCAAATTTGTGCTCTTACTTAATTTATTGAGTTACTTGAATTCATGGAATTTTTTAGAATTTATTTGGATTTAATTTGAATTTATTCCCTTATGAGTTAATTAAATATTTAAAATTTTACAAAAAATTTTGTTGGAAATATTTTATTTGAGTCCAAAATGTATCAAAGTATTTTCCAGAATTTTTCTGAGTATTTTGCTATTTTTATCGTTTAATTGAATTTCTAGAAATTATTTTAAAAATTTAAATCGCTGGAAAAACCATACCAGGTTTTACAGTAGCACCGACCCGAGTCAGACTCAAGTCCGACCGAGCCAGACCAGAGCTGGACCAAACACTAATCGCGCCGACCGTTGGATCGAGATCCAACGACCAGGATCGAGCCACGTGCACACGCGCATTGAATCGTTGGATCGAGATCCGACGGTTGTGCTTTTGCACGCGTATGCGCAAGACGGAGGCCGTTGGATCTAGCCACGTGGACGGCCGATATTGCATCACGACACCTGTCCGTGTCCGTGCAAAACTCCGCCACCCTATACCGGCCTTGCCGCATAATCCACGTGTATCTCGAGGTTCGCCTTCGCGTTGCGCTCCTGTTGCCCTAGCCTCCGCCGCCCGTAGAGCTCCATCATGCCCACAATTGCTCACCGTAGTTCATTATGCTTCGGGGGAGTTTCTGCCGCTGTCCGCTGTTCTCCGCCGAAGTGGTGCCCAGATCTGAGACCATCGCGACGAAGCGCACTTGGGGGTACCACTCACCTCGCTGGAACAGTCCCGAAGCGCCATTGGCTAGGTCGTCGTCCTCAACTCCGGCCACCGCTGCTCCGCCGCGACATCGCCGGATCCGCGAGCTCCACCAGTCGTCCAATCAAAATCCCGTATTACGATTTATATCTTCTTTCAGCCGTTAGATATATATCGTATGGTTAGGATTAGATCACTTGGTATTGTTTAGATCTATTAGCAGCCGTTAGATCTAGATCCAACGCACTAGATTGAGCCACATAGTCCCTTAACCGCACCGTGCTAGATTAGATCTCAGCCGTTATATCTAGATCGTACGGTTAGATTCAACCCACGTTGTAGCGCTAGAGGCAATCCCAGCCGTCCGATCAAGATTGTACGGTATACATCATTCCACGCGTCAGCTTCTGGGTTATACCACGTCGCCCTTAGCGACGCGGTGAACTTGATCCAATCTCAGCCGCTGATTCGAAAACGAACGGTCCGAATCAACCGCATTAGCCCAAACGTGCAGGATCCAGATCTAATCTTGACCGTCGAATTTCAAACCGACGGCCCAGATTGTGCCATGTGTGCGGAAGCTAAACCAGCGCGGTCAGCGCAGGTGACGCCCGGTCGTCGCTGACGTCACCATGACATCAGCATTGGGCCCGCTTGTCAGCCGCTAGCTAACCGCACGATGACATCATCCGTGACGTCATGCTGACATCATGATGGGGCCCGCGTGTCAGCCGTCCCCTCGGCCGAGCGTGCTGATGTCAGCGTGATGTCATCACAGGTGGGACCCATGTGTTAGTGACACGTGCCCCTGTGGACCAGGTCCACGGTGGACCCGAGTCGAACCGTGGACCAGGTTTATGGACCGGATGACCCAAGTATGACGTCATAATTCGATTTTCCTTTACAAAAATAATTCAGTGGAAATTCAAAATGCGCGCTGACGTCATCTGACATCATATTGCGGATTTTTCAATAGAAAAATAAATGAATTAATTTGTTTTATTCTATTAATTATTTTCCAAACTTCAAACGGCTATAACTTTTGCGTTTTTACTCCGATTGAGGTGATTCCAATTTCTTAATTTTTATAAAATTGAGCTCTATTTATTGGTGAATTTTATTTAATTTTTGGACATGAGTTTTTCCTCTGTTTTATTTATTTGGTGTTTATTTATCCAATTCACATAGACATTGAACTTCCCGAAGGCTTCGTAGGAGAAGTTTTGACCCAAGAACAAGTTCAAGACCAAGAACCAGTACTCTTTGAAGGCAAGTTATGCTTTGATCATAATGATCCCACTTTTGAAAATTATGTTGATTCAAAGTATTGCATGATAATTTAATTAGAAGTGATTTTAATTAATTATGGGAATTAGCTAAATGCCTAATTTATGTATGCCACCTTGTTATATATAATTGTATGCCCTGAATCTTTTTATCACGCTAGGTGGTGGATTAACTAGTTGGGCATTATTAATTTACCAACATGAGTTAATTTAGATCGATGTAGTGTGCTTAGCCCTACCATGTGATAAAGACATGATTTCGGAATATCAATCATTACTGTTGACTTAATGACATATGGAACCTGTTTTGGAAAAGTGTCATGTGTTATTGACGATGTTGATGGCACGTGGTGCATGACAATCAACCGGGGAGATAAAATGATTAAGACTGGGGGCATGTGGCAAGATTTTTATGGCGGGCCAAGGGTGGCGCCGGGGGAGTCGTTTTGGTTTTGCTAATTGGGTAGTCTTGCCCTGGTTAACCGTAACACCCCGGCATTTAATATGCCCGAATGCTACCAAACATAGACTAAGCAACCTCTAAATACCACAATTACCAGAAAATTACAGCAAAGGAGCAAATGCTAATACCGAAAATTTCGGCAGCATCTCCTTTGTTTTTCCATGAATTGAAGCAACAATAATATTAACAAGTCAAGATAGCATAATGAACGATAGCAATAACATGACCAATCGGAAATTCAACCTCCATACAACTAAAGATATAAGTCTATCCGTCACATATCAAATATGGCCTAATCATTTACTCATGACAACCAACGAAGCATCAAAACCACAATTTAGTTCAGTGAATTAACCATCACAACTAAAGGAGAGAACATGTCATTGTTTATATGTGTGATGCTAAGTGATGACGTGTGACTAGCTCCCTTTCCAGCATGCCGGTTTCATGGTACCTAAGAAAAACAACATAAACACAAGCGTGAGTTCATCACTCAGCAAGTATATTGCAATGGAACAAGAAAATACATTCTAATACATTCATCACAACTTTTCACATACGACATCATACACATCTCATATTCATAGCGTAAGCATATCATTAACATCATCATATATCATCATCATATAACATCCTCATATAATGCAATGCAATGCGATGCACATATCTCCTGAAAACTCATACCGGTATGGTTGAGTACACACCCGTCGGTGTGCACCCTCTCCCCCCTTCCATCCCGAAGATGGAGGGTGCCTACTCCTCGCTTCCATACACCGCGGTGGATGGAATCACGATGTAGGACTTACTCATTGGCTCTCCGGAATAGTCATAACTTTATCACTGACCTTCCCCGGACTAGTTATGACTTTCTCACCGCTCGGGCCATGTATCATGCCATGTATGCAAATATGCTAACATCATAAATAACTTTGTACATTAACACATGGCATCATAACATAATAAACATATTCATCATATCATTGGCAATCATTAAGGCATGGCATGTGAACATAACATGTATTCAATTTTAATCTCAACCAATCAAGCAAACATCAGCTTGCTACCCATTGCAATACACTTGCTCAACCACGGCGACGGATTGGCGAGACGTAGAAGGCACTCCGGGGTCACACCACCTGCACATAGGGACCACACACTCACAATCATGTCCACAAAATAGTAAGCAAAACCTCTTCTACCCCGACATCACAAACTACTCGCTAAACCCAAAAACAGAGGTTGTCCCGTAGGGACAACAGCCTTCCAAAAGGCATAACTCAGGTTCTAATACTCCGAATCAATTAAACGAGTACATCCACGCGTAGCTTAGGAAATTTCCCAACTTTTTCTAATTATATGGAAAGACTGATTCGGACTCTAAAGTGGTTTAATCTACAGAATAACGTGATCTGTTCCAATCACGTCACAGATTTTAATACGTTCGGTAAAACGAGCATAACTTTCAAATGACTGGGCAGAATTGGACGTTCTTTATACCCACTGAAAGGTCTTGAAATTACCTACAACTTCTTCAACAGCCGTACGATCAAATTCCAACTCTAAATTGGCGAAAACACAAACCCTAGGTCGACTGCTCATGCTGCCCGAAACAGAGAACGTGGCAACTTCTAGATTTCATCTAATCTACTCAATTCCAGCACCACTAATTGATCTAAAAACATGATAATAACCCTTAGAACAGTACCTATACCAACCCCAAGGATTCCCATGGCCATACCTTCGCCCAACGCCCGACAACCCAACGGATCTCCTCCCCGCTCGCGCGATCTCCTTCCTCGCTCCAATTGCGCCAGATCTCCTCGTCGCAGAGCGCTCCAATGGATGGATCTTCGAGGTGTTGAGGTGGAGAACTCCCCTAGGGGAAGCAAGGGAGGTTGATAGGTGGGAACTCACCTAGGATCGGCTAGAGGAGGTGGAGGAGGAAGGGGAACAAGGTGGCGGCTAGGGGAGGCAAGGGGGAGGCGCATGGGGGAACAAGGGAGGCGGCTAGGGTTTGTGGGAAGGGGTGGGGCGCAGGGGGCTGGGCAGCAGGTTTTGCTGCCCAATAACTCCTCCACATGGGCCAAATCTTCCCCACCTTCAGCCCACATTGGTCCCCCAAGGCCCGAGTTAGGTCCCCCAAGGCCCAAATTCCCCCGAAAGGCCCAAATTCTTCCCCGGAAAGGCCCAAACTCCCAAAAGAGGCCCAAAACATGATACAAAAGTCGTACTTTAATGCCGACGTCGAAAAAGTCTCATACTGTCATTCCGTAGTGTCACATTCTCCCCCCTTAAACACGATTCGACCTCGAATCCAAACGAACTCCAAGAACCACAACAAAACCCCTATAGGGCTAAACTCCTGTGCAACAAGAGGCAACCACACAAAACTCAAATAGAAGGAACGACAAACAAACTCCCAAAAACAACTCTTAGCGAGAAAGAGTTACTTAGCTCAACTAAGTGCAGCCTCTCACGGTTCCACCTTTCCTTCCAATTCCCCAACCAGAATTCGCGATTTCACCCACTAAAGGGCTCCATCAAACTAAGACGCCCAAATCCTCACGACAACCACTTCACACGACTATCACAACCAACCTGGCTACCACATTTCATTAAACACAACATGACACAAACAAAGCGAGTCACATTCCGTTTAACAGCTGTAATATCCCGAGTATTTTTATACTCGAAGCACTGTAGCATTGTACACAAACGTTGTTCAATAATACATCAAGTTTGTGTGTTTCTGTATTTTGGGCTGAGTAGACTCGACTGGGATCCAAAAGAACCCTTTAACTTAATTAAACTCACTCAAAATCAAATCGAGTTCAATTGCGGTTAGTAATTGTCCTTTTGGACAAATTGGAAATTGAGGAAATTAAATGTCTAAAAGTCCTCAAAAACTATCCAAAATATCTTAGAAGTATTCAAAATCAACTTTTGATGTTTGAATCTTCAAGTTTTGGCCTTTGACCATTTTACCCCTCCTTAAGTGCATAGTGTGTATACCCTTTTATTCCCTCATTTCCAAAGCCACTCCCCATTTCCCCATCCTCTCCTCACACGTTTTGATCAAGAGGAAGAGAGGAGAAGGAGCCCAAGCACTTGAGCACCCAAATCCGCGGATTCCGGGCGATTCAACTGACAAAAATCGAATCGGAGGCTGGATTTGGCGTCCTCATCGCGTTCCTCACCCTCTCAACCCCTCCGGGTGAGAAATCCATCGAGTCTCATCGACATTTCTCGGAGCTCCCATGGTGCTTTTACAATCTGACATGATTTCTCGACTCCCGGGTCGATCCTCTTGCCGTAGCTACGACTCTTTTCTCCTGTAGCTTCGCATTTCATCAAGTTTTCCCAAACCCTAGCCTAGGCCATGTCTAGGTACCATGTGTTCAACGCATCGCATAGCAATTCTGCTTTAAAATCTAGAGTCAGGTCGTCGTTAGGTCCGTTTAACTCTATAGTCGACCTGGCTTTTAGCCATCTTCAAAATCGAGCATGCTCTCGCTAGGTCTTCGGTTTGTCGGAGTTCTAGTGAGGTAGGGCATGTATAGACTGTTCCATCTGCAATTCTGGTAGCTAGAGCCGCTACCGGAGGAATCAGAATTCAATTCTGCATAGCCGAAATTTATTTTATTTCTCTAGGCATTAATTATTTTTGCAAAGTTCTAGAGGTCCGAAGTGTGAATCGACAACTTCATTAGCTCTTCTGATAGCTTTTATCGCGATCAGAAGAGTCAGAACTGTATTTCAGCAAATCCTGCTAGCACTTGTCAGCTCTAGGTCACTTTATTTTTGAAAAATCCTAGAGGTCTAGTGATCAAATGGATAGCCTGGATGTCAGGGCCCCAAATTTCAAAATTCTGGGACATCCGGAGTATCCGGATCAACATCCGGAATGTCCGGACATAACCCAGAATGTCCGTATATATTGTCCGGAGTATCCGGATTAACCTGACCGAGCGCCTCAACCCGGAGTGTCCGGACCAAATGTCCGGAGTGTCCGGGTTAGTGCTACCGAAGACCCCAACCCGGAGTGTCCGGGTTGAGCGTCCAGGATCGGGTCCAGCATGGTAGCCGCGGTGATGGGCGAGGTTGGCCCACCGGCTATCTCGACTTCCTGCACACACAGCCACCTGTCTTATCGCGGGCCACCGATCCGTTGGAGGCCGACGATTGGCTGCGCACGATAGAGCAGAAGTTTGCTCTTATCGACTGTGGGGAGCTCCAGAAGGCCCACTTCAGCGGCGGCGGCTCCAGGAGCCTGCTGGTGCTTGGTGGGCCAATTTGCGGGTGATGCGACTGCCGGGCACCGATTTACTTGGGCTGAGTTCCGTGAGGCGTTTGGGTGTACCACATCCCGAAGGGCCTCATCGACATGAAGAAGCGTGATTTCCGCTCTCGGCGAGTTCGGCAAGTCGGTGGTTGACTACTCGCAGGAGTTCAACTACAGTGCAAGACGCCGGAGGAGGTTGACACCGACCGTAAGAAGCGGTGGTCGGTTTGTGAGTGGGGTGACAACGAAGATGCAGGATAAGCTGTCCGTCTGCGACCGCCGACTTCAATGACCTGGTGAGTCAGGCGATCACCGTTGAGCACAAGATGCGGGCTCATCGGGAGGAGAAGAAGAGGAAGCGGGCGACGCCAGTACTCGTGGCGGCGGCAGCTCGCGATGGGCTCGGCGGTCGTATCGGCCGAGGCCTTCTCGCTCAGCCGTCTCAGTCGGTCGCGACAGCCCGGCCGTCGGTTGCCGCTTCCCGGCCACGACCACCACTACCGCCACCGGCAGCCAGAGCAGCAGCGGGTTCCGCTCCCGGTCCGTGCTACAATTGCGGACGTGCAGGCCACTTCATCCGGGACTGCCCATTCCCACGTCGGGGCAACAGTGCCAGTGCTCCACGGCTTCAGGGCGCGATGGCACCGCCGCCGTTGCCTACGTCGAGCCGAGGCAGCGTCACCTTCGTCGACGCCGAGGCGGTTCCTGAGGGCTCCGCCGTGCTAGCTGGTACGTTCCTTGTTGAGGGGCATGAGGCTAGGGTGTTATTTGATTCAGGGGCCTCCCATTCCTTTATTCGCACGGGGTTTGCGGAGCAGCATCAGATGAGGGTCAGTAGCAGTGTCACCTCCTTTCTGATTGAGGCACCGGGGTCGAAGATCACGGTCAGGCAGATGGTTCAGAAGGCAGTGGTTCAGATTCAGGGGATTCCGTTCACTGTCAGCTTGCTGCTTCTAGACCTTCGGGGAATAGATGTCATCCTGGGGATGAGTTGGCTGACACGACAGCAGGCTGTTTTGGATTGCTGTAGTCGTACCCTGTCACTCCGAAATCCGAAGGGCGGCCGACTCACCCTACTTCTTAACGAGAACAAGGCCACCTTGTGTTCGCTAAATGGGACAGAAGTTGAAGAGCTGGACTCGATTCCCGTGGTGTCTGAGTTTCCCGATGTGTTCCCAGCAGAATTACCGGGAATGCCACCTGATAGGGACATTGAGTTCGTCGTTGAGCTTCAGCCAGGGACTGCTCCGGTATCCAAGCGGCCGTACCGGATGCCGCCAAATGAATTGGCTGAGCTAAAGACCCAGCTGAAAGGATTGATGGACAAGGGGTTCATCCGACCGAGCTCCTCGCCTTGGGGCTGCTCGGTTTTGTTTGTGGCCAAAAAGGACGGTTCCTTGCGCCTCTGCGTTGACTACCGTCCTCTGAATGCAGTCACCGTCAAGAACAAGTACCCGTTGCCCCGGATTGATATTCTGTTTGATCAGCTGACTGGCGCACGAGTATTCTCAAAAATTGATCTGCGGCTCGGATATCATCAGATTAAGATCCGAACAGAAGACATTCTGAAGACTGCTTTCTCCACCAGATACGGACTCTACGAGTATATCGTGATGTCGTTCGGTCTGACGAACGCACCGGCGTATTTTATGTATCTGATGAACTCTATCTTCATGGAAGAACTGGATTCCTTTGTCGTCATCTTCATTGATGACATCCTGATATATTCAGCCAATGAAGAAGAGCATGCCAAACATCTTCGCATTATCCTCGGGCGACTCAGGGAGCACCGCCTGTATGTGAAATTCAGTAAATGCGAGTTCTGGCTGAAGGAAGTGTCGTTTTTAGGGCACGTCCTTTCTGAGCGGGGCGTGGCGGTTGACCCAAGCAAGGTTCGGGATGTGCTCAAGTGGGAGCAGCCCAAGACTGTCACGGACATCCGCAGTTTTCTTGGACTGGCTCGGTATTATCGCCGTTTCATCCAGGACTTCTCCAAGATTGCGAAGCCGATGACTGAGCTGCTCAAGAAGGGAGTTGAGTTCAGATGGTCAGCGAGCTACGAGAGCGCCTTTCAGACACTGAAGCAATGTCTGACTACGGCTCCTGTCCTCACTCGGCTGGATATCCACAAGCCTTTTGATGTGTATTGTGATGCGTCAGGCATTGGGCTTGGCTGTGTGCTTATGCAAGAAGGCCGGGTCGTTGCCTACGCATCTCGGCAATTGAAGCATCATGAGGAGCACTACCCCACCCACGATTTGGAGCTTGCAGCAGTGGTGCATGCCTTGAAGATCTGGCGCCACTATCTCTTGGGGAACAAGTGCAATATTTATACTGATCATAAAAGTCTCAAGTACATCTTCACTCAGGCGGATCTGAACATGAGACAGCAGAGATGGCTCGAGCTGATCAAAGACTACAGTCTGGAGGTGCATTACCACCCGGGGAAGGCGAATGTGGTAGCTGACGGGTTGAGTCGCAAAGCTCAATGCAGCTGCTTTACTCTCCAGTCCCCGAGTGTCTCCCTCTATGCCGAATTCCAGAGACTCGGCTTGGAGATGGGCGAGCAGGGATTCATAGCTAATCTCGAGTTGAGATCTACATTGCTCGATCAGATTCGAGAGGCACAGACAAAGGATGAAGAAGTTGCTCAAATCCGGGATAAATTGAATTTGGGGCAAGCTGCTGAGTTTCGCCTGGATGATCAGGGAACCTTGTGGTTCGGCGACCGCATAGTTGTCCCTGATGACCAGGAGTTGAAGCGAAGGATTCTCGATGAGGCGCATAACTCCTTGCTTACCATTCACCCGGGCAGCAACAAGATGTATCAAGACCTGAGGCGGCAGTTTTGGTGGACTCGCATGAAGCGCGAAGTCGCTCGCTATGTGTCGGAGTGCGACGTTTGCAAGCGGGTGAAGGCCGAACACCTCAAGCCAGCAGGTACCCTTCAGCCTCTTCCTATTCCAGTTTGGAAGTGGGAGGATGTTACCATGGACTTCATTACCGGCATGCCGACCACTTCCTCAGGCCGTGACTCGATTTGGATAATCATCGATCGACTAACGAAGTCTGCGCACTTCTTGGCCGTTTGCACCAAGTATCGAGTCAAGAAGTATGCGGACTTGTATATCTCCCGGATCGTAAGTCTGCATGGAGTGCCCAAGCGGATAGTTTCAGACAGAGGCTCTCAGTTGACTTCTCAATTTTGGAGAAGCCTGCATGAGGCCTTGGGCACGAAGCTGCTCTACAGTTCAGCATACCACCCTCAGACTGACGGTCAGACTGAGAGGGTCAATCAGATCCTCGAAGACATGTTGAGGGCTTGTATCTTGTCCTACAGGAAAAAGTGGGAAGAGTGTCTTCCATACGCCGAGTTTGCGTACAACAACAGCTACCAAACCAGTATCCAGATGTCTCCGTTCGAGGCGCTTTATGGTCGCAGTTGTCGAGAGCCGCTGAACTGGTCAGAAAGTGGGGAACGCTCCTTGATTGGGCCTGAGTTAGTTGTGGAGGCGGAAGAAAAGGTCAGGACTATCCAGGAAAAATCTGAGGATAGCGCGGTCGCGACAGAAGAGTTATGCTGATCGCCGTAGGAGACCCCTCTCCTTCGACATTGGCGACTTCGTATATCTGAAGGTTTCTCCTCTCCGTGGCACCCGTCGCTTTGGAATTAAAGGGAAATTGGCACCTCGCTACATAGGACCGTTCCGGATCCTTGGGAGACGTGGTCAAGTGGCATATCAGTTGGAGCTTCCTCCCTCTCTAGCGATGGTCCACGACGTTTTCCATATATCACAGTTGAAGAAGTGCCTCCGTACTCCGTTTGAGTCTCTGGAGGTGGAGGACCTCGAAGTTCAGCCTGAACCTGAATTATCTTACCAAGAGCATCCTATTCGAGTTTTGGATGAGGCCGAACGCAAGACCCGTCGACGGACTCTCAAGTTCTACAAAGTTCAGTGGAGCAATCACACTAAGGACGAAGCTACTTGGGAACCCGAAGATCGACTAAGGACCGAGTACCCTGAATTCTTCGATACCGTGTAAGTGACCAGTAAGCAAACTCCCCGCAATCCTAAGTTATTAATTCGCGCGTGTTCCGCCCTGTTGTGCGTTGTCCTGAATCTCGGGGCGAGATTCCCTTAAGGGGGGAGGGTTTGTCAGGGCCCCAAATTTCAAAATTTTGGGACATCCGAAGTATCCGGATCAACATCCGGAATGTCCGGACATAACCCGGAATGTCCGTATATATTGTCCGGAGTATCCGGATTAACCTGACCGAGCGCCTCAACCCGGAGTGTCCGGACCAAATGTCCGGAGTGTCCGGGTTAGTGCTACCGAAGACCCCAACCCGGAGTGTCCGGGTTGAGCGTCCGGAGAGTCCGGAATGTGCGGGGGTTTAGTATAAAAATCCCATTTCGTGGCTCCCCTCCATTCTTTCTCTTCCATGTCGTTTCCCCACTCCTTGGTGCTACACTCCTCCACCCTAGCTCCACTCCGGTGAGCTCCCCACCGGCCGGTGACCTTCCGTGGCTCCTCCCCGGCGGCTCCTCCATCCCGTGGAACTCCTCCTCAAGCCGGCATCCTCCTTCCTCCACCCGGCGTTGCTTCTCCTCCATCTTCTTTGGGGGTAGGTCTTTCTCTTGGGGGTTGATTCGTGGGTTTCTTGGGTTCGAAGGCCATCCATGATGGGTTTAGGGTTTAGGTTTGGATTTGGGAGTTTGGAGTTGGATCTTGAGCTCTAGGGTTTTGGGTATAGTGGTTCTAGGGTTGGTTTGGGGCTTAGCTTGATGAATGTGGGTACTACTGAGGTAGATCGGGTAGTGGTAATGCCGATCCAAGGGTCGATTAGAGTTGGCTTGTGGTTTTTGTGGTGGGGTATCGTTTTCTCGAGGTCTAGCTAGCTTGAAGTTCCCTCGGCTTTGCCGCGTGTAGGAATGTCGTAGATCGGGTCCCCGCGGTGCCGTGGAACTTGGCGGCACCTCGATCCGTCGAGTCATTGGGTAAAACTCGCCAGGTCCGGAGTGTCCGGACTAAAAGCCCGGAGTGTCCGCCCTAGGCCGGAGTATCCGGACACACGGTCCGGAATGTCCGGGTTAGCCGGACTGTCCGGGTTCCCCTGGTCTGTTCGGTTGAGGGTTTTGCAAATTGTGGTATTTTTGTTGTTTCTTTCGCATGGCATGCATTTCATTGTGCATTGTATTCGTGTAGAGAACGATCCCGTGGGGCTTGACGCCGCGGCAACTGAGGGTACTACCGGAGAGCCGGCTATCGCCGATCCGCAAGGAGAAGATCAAGGCAAGCACCTATGCATCTTGAACCCGTATTAATTGTGTTTTTGTGAATAAACTGCTTAATTGGTGAAATAAGTCTGCATTAGGAATTGAATTGGGTTAGGGTTAGATCCTATTTGTTGCACATTCGTCCCTTGCATTTGTGAATACTTCCGTTGAAACTAGTATGGGTATTAAATGAGTCACTGCTTAGGATTGCTTAGAGGTTGGGATTTGGGCCAAGTAGCGGAAGGTTCCGTCGCTTGAGGTCGTTACTTTACCCATGATGAAAAGAGTGGGCATGGATGGGTGGTTGGAAAAGAAAAGATGAATTGGAGACCGGGCGGGAAGGTTGGGACATTGGGTAAGGAGACCCGATGTGGTAGTTCCCGTCTGAGTCGATTAAGGACCGATTCGATGGTTGCCCTTTGATTGAGCACACCCCGGTTGGTCGCATGCCCAATTATGGTACGGTAAGCCACTCTTTCTCTCATACGGAATCGATGGACCGTAACTTCCTGTGGTTGGACGTGGTTGAGGGCGAGGCTTAGACCGACTCTCGAGCGCCAAGCCAAGCTTGGGGCTGCTCGAGGGGGTGCTAGGTTTTCGGGCCACATGAGGACGCTTCAGCGATTGGGTATGATTGGGAGGGGGTTGACACTAGGCCCTTGTGGTAAGTGTCGTGCGATCAATGCTTCCCTGCAGGGTTAATTAAGCGATTCGAATTGCCGCGCTCTTGGATATGAGCAAGCTCTTTCATCGCACAGTCATGTAGTAAGAACTTGAACCGAGGTTCGCCGTCGAGCTTGAGCCCAAATAAATTTGTGATGAGATTAATTGTTGTGAATTAATGATTGCAACTTCATTTTAGAAGTAGGCGCTGTTACAACTGCTTAACTTGTAAATTTAGTAGTTAGGTAATTAATATAACAAATGTTAAGCTTTCTGCACTTTTACCTCCAGTCTGGTTCTTTGCTACATCCAAATGCATAACCTTTGGAGTCGGTCATATATGGACCCACGGGTAAGTCTTGCGAGTACCTTTCGTACTCATGCTTCTGTTTTGTGGTTTTCAGGTGAGGATCAGGTTGGCGGGTGTGAGTTCTGCCCATACTGCCTCTCGGTGACCGGGCGGGGCACCGAGTAGCGGCTTGGCGATGCCTTCTACGCCCGGGATTGTTCAGGGGCAGAACACTTCCGTGGATTGCTTTACTTTTGTTTAATGCGATGGTTGATTATTTTGTTGTATAGATAGATGCGATTCGATGGGCTTTTGGATAAAAAAAAATGGTTGGTCACGTGGATGTCGGGCTCCGTGTGTGTTTTCCTTAACTGCTGATACTTGGGTGGTACTGTGAATGTTGCTTTTACTTTCTATATATATATATATTGAACTGTGTTTTTCTTGTCTGCTGAGTGGATGTCCGTAGAATCTAGAGTGGTCATGCCGAAATTTTCCAGATTTTGGAGTCTTGGTCAATTCTTAGTTCTGGTGTGGTTTAGAGTCTTGGAGTCGTTGCTAAGTGTGGTTTGGTGGTTGTCGGGTTTGTCTTTGTGCCGCTTGTTTTCCGCTTGCGTGTTGGTTCGAAGGTTTCGGGTTCGTTGCCCCCTTTATGCAAATTGAGTTGATATCGTGTTGGAACCGGTATGAGGGGCGATCCTGGGCGAGTTCGGGTCGCATACCGGGGGAATACCGAGACGGTTGTTGAGTTCATCGAATGGAGATGACGCTGTCTTGATTGGACTTGGGTGTTAGCACTGCGAGCGCCATCAGCGATCCGTTGCTAACCTCCAAATCCGATGTGGACGACGGGACATTTGATAACCCGAGGACGGTCTGGACGGCTCCCTGACACTGGACGGCTTCCCTGCGAGTAGAGACCTCGATTAGCATTGTCGAAATTCAGTTTCGGCAAATTCCCGATATACTTTGTTGCTCTAGGTCACTAGTATTTTTGCAAAATGCTAGACCTCCAGGGCATGTAGTGAGTATGCCGTTAGTCTTCGTAGATATTAGAAAAGCAATTAGAATCGCTAGATTTGCATTTTGCTAGCCCGCATTTTATTTTATTCCTCGAGATCCAATTATTTTTATAAAATGCCAAGGACCTATAGCACGCATGGTCGGCACTATCAGCTCTCTCGGTGCTTGTAAACGAGCTCTGAAGGGTTGATTTTGCATTTTCCTAGCTCCCATTTTATTTTAGTGATCATAGTGACCAAAGCCATTTAATGAGTTTTCACTTCGTTTAGCTTTGTTTAAGGTCACTAAGGTCGATAGCATGCTTCACGTATGCTTTAGATCGCATTCAAGCCGCTTTTCGGACTTTATGCGATCGAAGGTGCATTTATCGAGCCAAATTACGCTTTTGATCCGTATTCAATGTAGGTTAAGTGAATTTCAGTGGGGTAAGGCCTAGATAGGTCCTAAATGTCCTAAACTACGTATTAGTAAGCCCTAAATAAGTCGTCGCTTCATTTATTGCGTTTTGCACCTTTTTGCTATTTTGGGCGAAAACAGCCGTTTTTAGCCGTTTTGGTCATTATGGCCGTTTTTGAAGATTTAAAGCAAATTGCGTTTCTACCGAGCGTTTTAGTTAGGTAATGAGTGTTTGAATCCGTATCGGGAACCCACGCGTGGATTCGATCGCGTTTGGACTCAATACGGACTCAAAACGATTTTTGTCGGTAATTACTCCGCGGTTTTGTGTTTTGATTCAATTTTGGTCAATTTCATTAGGAATTGCTTTGCAACCGATCCAACTAAGTCCTAAATATCTTGCTTTAGCTTGTTGCGAAGTCAGAAAATCATTTCGCGCAAAAATCCGCAAAAGTGGTCATTTGGCGGATTTCCGTCGAAACGATCGTTTTCGGCCGTTTCGGAAAATTTGTCGTTTTAGGTCCCGGTTGATCGTTTTAGTACCAAACAAGTTCCATTAAGTTCCTTTAGGTCTATTATACCTATTTCTAGGTATTTAACCAAATTTTGTTGTATTTTTCTTCAGTTTATATATTTTCGTTCGCGTAGGGTAGAAACCGTCGTATTTGTCGCAATTTCGCCGTTTTTCTCGTTTTGCTCTTTTCTTTTCTCTCTGAGCACTTGTTTGAGTCTTATTTGATGTTAAGTTGATGTTTATGCACTTAATTCTCTTTTTCGCTAATTTATTTCGCTTTCGTCGTTTTTCCTGTTTTTGCTCGTTTAGAGGCTAGCGAGTCAGGATTCGCATCAAGCACTCCTGAAATCATCCCGAACATCACCGAAGAGCAACAACAAGGCAAGCACCTCCTTTGAACATATTGATCCCATATTTCACGATGTTTACTTTGATTTCTCAAACTATATGCATTGTTTAAATTCAATAAAGTGCTAGTTGTGGGAATGGTAGATATACCCTGATTTGGTGGATTTCCTCAATTTAATTCCCTCGAATCCCTTGACAACCTTAAGTAGGGTTAGACAATTAAATAAATTGTCAATTGGGTATAAACAAATCTAGTAACTGCACATGCTTAGACAATGCAATAGGAGTGAGTCTGAAAATCAGTCATTTACCAAACACTCAAAACTATGGATTATGGTAATTGGTTTTGAAAATGTGACTTGTGAAAGTACTTTGGTAAATGTGGAATGTCTAGTCGGTAATTAGACTTGGCGGGAGGTATATTATGTGCTAGTTACATTGGTGGCGAGTGGTTGGCTAGTTAAGTGGACTTCCCCGCTTGAGTCACTAGGCAAAAACTATAAGGACTGAACTTGAGACGCTTTCTGAATGAACGCAGCGCAACCACGCAAGCTGGTATGGGACAGTCTATTCTAGTACCTAAAGTGTGAGGGTTAGTGTACTGCTGTTGGTAGGCCGAAGAGTGGGCGATCTCCCACGTAGAAGCGAGGCCGGCCACGGTGTATGTTTTCAAAAACCACCGGTTGTACCTTTGTGTGCATAGGTAGATGCGGCGTGGTAGATCCTCGATTCATAAAATGATACAACGGCGTATGCCATGCTATGGGAAATGCCGCTGACGTATTTTGGCGCCGTCACAAGGTTTCTTCTCCGGTGGCTCCCTTCGTGTGGAGTTGGCCTCTTCGCCATAGCAGGGGTTTTAAATCGCCGGTCTTTGGGGTGTGGCTAAACCCTTAACGATGGAAACGAATAGTTCATTCTTGCATATCGGGTACCTCTCGGTATCGCGTGTATCCTGGCTGACAGGAGTGCAATTATGAATTGTGTTTGGGTAAAGTGTGCAAACTCTGCAGAGTCTTAAAGCAAATCTAATCGATTAGCCGTGCTCACGGTTAAGAGCAATTCTTCAGTTAATGGATCGAGTATAGTATTTGTTTTGGTTTCAAAAATAAAAAGTTACTTCGGAGTCTAGCTAAAGGTATTTGGTTCGGTATGGTACTTGGTGGATTTATGCATATATGGATGTCGTTCGTATCCCGAGATGCGATCATGGATGATGGCAGCCGAGAAGCTCAAATGTTACATATCTTTGTAAATATGTTTTATTCAAGCTGTCTTTTACATTATGTACTACTTTTCGATGAACTGTTTCAGCTGCCGCTTTTATAACATACCTAGTGTAGCAGCCATTTCATTTGTATCGGCCTGCATTTAATTATATTTCCATACACTAAAGTCTTGCGAGTACATACGTGTACTCACCGTTGCTTGCTAACCTTTTTCCCAGAGGAAGGTGCGATGATGTCCTGGATGATGGCGAGCCTCACTTCGTGAGCTTTGTGGCTTCATGGGCCCTTCCTCGATCAGCTGACCTTAGGGTTGGTGGGCCAGGCTTATTTGGTTGTGTTTCTTTTGGGTTTCATTGTCGTACTTCTTCTTTTGGCTTATATTATATTTACGCAAGTTCTACACCCGATTATGTAAATTAAATTAGCTTACGTGCTTTGATATTCGCGTTGTTGGTATGCGATCTTGGGCTCTTGATCCAGGGAACGATGTCTGGTGCGTCACAGTGCTGGGTTTGAAGCTAGGATTTCAATTGTGGTGATCGAAATTTTTAGGTTCAGATTTCCGGTACCGAGAACCCTGTTGCTATACGGTGCCGTACACTACAGTAGACGGTGTACAGTACGGTATAGGAAGAGGGGCTCTCACAACAACCTCACTACATTCCCGAGAAATGCCATCGAAAGAAATAACCCATTAAGGCACATTTGCCCTTCCGATACACGATCATGCTAACATTTCATTCCATCCTCTCCCAAGAAAGTCTCAAACCCAGAGACAACTAGTTAAGACAAGTGCTCACAGCAGGATAATTATCACCGAACTACCATCAACTTCACTTCCACCTATCGATACTCTTAATAAAGGTTAAACCCATACATCATCAACCTCCATCACAAACCACCCTTACACCACTAAGGTTCGACACCTAGCCCCAAGCTAGGATCGTAAAACCTTACCAAACCACAATTGGCTCCTTTCTTAAGAGGGTCTCGCCCTCACACAATAACACTTAGTTATCAAGCCCAAGTGTACATATATTTTGCATATTCAACCATAAACCAAGAACATTCATATCCTCACTCCCATCTATAGAGCAAAAGAGGTACAATTCTTTTGAACCTAAGTGGACCACATACGACAACTCAAATCCAAAGCGTTAACAACCACTTTGGAAAGAATTCGGCAGCATCCAAGGAGCATTCATCATTTTTTTTCCAAGCCAAATCGCAAAGGAAGCACAAATCCCCTACACCACAACCAAAATACCAGAAATTCTTCATTCTTTCATTTCATACTAGAAAGAAAGGGACATCTCGATTCATGACATGAATGCAAACTTTTCTAGAGCACTCCGGATTAGTCATATATCCATATATGACTTTCTCACCGACCTGGCTCAACGACTCCTTTATGATTAATTATGCATAAACAATGTCTCGTTTTCCATTTCACCATTCATTCATCATGTAACAACAGTACCGAATAGTCATTCACCAAATGACTTCTTCCTCGGTATCACATAATTGAAACACAATTAACATCGAAGGTTGCAGTAACTCATATAGACTATGACGGCAACATCATTAATAGGAACACCACATCGTATAGGAAGCCACATCAATTTGAAAACTAAACTTGCAAAACATCGCATTTTAACCAAAATCAACATTTTCGAAAAGAACATCGACTCCAAAGTCAAACATCTGTACACACAACCGCCACATATTTTTCTCAAAAGAAAGGGAAACTCATATCCCAAAAGAGAACACTTTGCTAACAACATCACCGATGAAACATCCAAAAAAACCACCTTTTGGAGCACTTGCAAACACCACACAAGTTATGCAAATAAATCCAACTCCAGTCAAAAAGAGTTACAAATTAAATCTCAAGAGTTTCCAACACAACCCACTATGCCCATCTGCTTCCGTTAAAATTTATTCCAAAGATAATTCAGGGTGAACGCGAAGGAGCGCGATCCACTCAAAAACTTTTGGGTGCAAATCCATACTCATAACACAAATTAAACAAAATAGCCAAAACCAAAGATTGGCACCAATAGCTACGGGTTTTAGGGAAACTCGAAAACACAACACAAGGAATACCTTGACCGAAGGCATTCAACCAAAATGGCAAACAACCACACCAGTTGAAAGGGTTTTAAACACCAGCTCACCATGAATCCCACCATAACTTGTATTCAACTACACTTACTATTTACGCATTCAATAATCACTATTTACTCATCAAGAGAGACCAACCGGATTTAACAAAATTTACATAACAATTTCTTTCTCTAGTTACCATTCCTAACACTTTTAATTAAGGTTTAAGATGCTTATCACAAAGGCACCCAACCAAGACTACATTGACATGATCCCCACGGATCACCAAATCATAATACATCTTATTCTAAATTTGAAACATAGTACTTCAACAAATCTTTCAGCATGATCAACCAATAAATTTCATACCACCCATATGTAAACGTCTCGACAATCGAAACTTATTCAGTTAACAAGCGACTTCAACATGTAAATATTATCTCCACAGGGAAGAATTTGTAAGTGAGACTCTAAGTTATACTTTCATGAAGGATAAAATCATTCAACATGTTAATTATCCAAAGCTCATTCCATCGCAACATGTTAAAATTTTCCTCTATTTAACCATGGTTTTCCAACGAGTAATCTAAACAGTTACCACCACTACTTAGTCATCAATAACAACAAATGGGCATGATCATCAACCAACAACATTACTTTTAGCTACCCTATACAGAGGTGATAACAAAATTACCACCACACAACATACTCCAACTATTTAAAATAGATTGAATACTAGCATTAACACTGCCCTTAACAACATCATTAAAAATAAGTCTTATGTCTTCTCAATTGATATCAATACTAACATTGTAGAGACACAACTGCATACTTCCAAATATACTAGTAGTTTGCAACAACGTAAATAGCAACTCTAATCAACTTCCAAATTAAAGTCACTAGTCAACACGATTAAATTTCTCTATTAATACGTTAGATTAGAACATCTTTAAACAACCAGCAAAGTTTCTTTAACAATAACAGCAGTCTACATGATCTTAATGTTCTAACTATGCATCAGGGTTTAAAACTTTAAACATAATCGGGGGTCATAAGCACCTTTAAAGCAAAACAACAGATTATAAGCATGTACATTAACCCATTTAATCATTCTCGCTACAGAGTAAACTACAACACTAGTAGTCTATTTATTCTCAAGCTAGAGATAACAACCGCATTGAATTGTTTAAACTCACAAATTAACTTAACAACACATCATCCCATAAACCACATTGGTACATGCTACATAACATGCTAAACAACAATTATTACTAGGGACAAACGATTTCAGTCAAAAAACTACTTACTTTGTTTGCAGCATTTTAGTTTTAAAACTCATCCCAAATTCATATGAAAACTTGACTGTCAAAATTGCAATGAGACAAACCCAAACATGGTCATGCAAAAGGAATTCTCCAAAACACTTTTTAATCTCAAGGACTCCCACAGAGGAAAATGGTTGAAAGACAATTTTCTCGAAAGGGAACCAAGCAATCAAGTAATCCTTTTCAAATAAAACCTTAACACCAAACCCCAACCTTTCACGAAACAAGAAGGGTTTCAAAGATGATTTCTCAAACCAGTAAAATGACGAAATCACACACCACTTACATCTACAAAGCCACAGAACTTCAGCCCTAACAACCAGGTCTGGCATAACACCGCAATAGCTCCTTTAACCTCGAAGAAAGACAAACACAGGAATAAATTGAATGCTTCTTCCCCATAAAGCAATCAACAAACTAAGCATCAAAGCTGGAAAGGCGACCAAAAGAAACGCAACACTAGACTCTTCTTATTCATCTTCAACCAAGGAAGACAAAACCACACACCGCATACGGAACAATCCGCGAAAATCCAATATCAAACACTTTTCTTTTTGTTTCAGTCAACTAAAACCAAGAAAACCAACCAAGATCGACCACAGAACGATAAAGAAGATCCGAAGGAATCCACCACCAATCTCTTCTATTAGTCTCCAGTCAACTACCCGATCTACGATAGAAAAGGTAACCACTCTTTCCCCACAAGGGGTTAATAGTTCTTCGGTGATGGCTTTAACTGGCCATACCGTCAAACCACACCCTTAGTATGAACAAAAAGATGTGACAGAAACCCTTCGGCACCACAACCCCACTCTATCACAACAACAAGAACAATTCAATCATTTATCTCATTGACATAGCAACATGCATTATCAAATGAAGCATTCAACATCAAAGCTTAAATACAATATTTAAGCGTAAAGAAACGATACACATACCCTTTCCTACTGTGCATCAGTTGTGTGTCAAATTTAAGATTAGTTATACCACTTTTGCAAGTTTTAATGTTGCTATCCTTATGACAAAATTTTAGTTAAAACCTAAGCCATCTTTCTAAGTTATTCCACATCACATTTTAGTTGTACCCTATAGCATGACACTAAAAATACGCATTCCAAGGACCTACAGCCCGCTCTGATACCAACTGTAACACCCCGGCATTTAATATGCCCGAATGCTACCAAACATAGACTAAGCAACCTCTAAATACCACAATTACCAGTAAATTATAGCAAAGGAGCAAATGCTAATACCGAAAATTTCGGCAACATCTCCTTTGTTTTTCCATGAATTGAAGCAACAATAATATTTAACAAGTCAAGATAGCAAAATGAACGATAGCAATAACATGACCAATCGGAAATTCAACCTCCATACAACTAAAGATATAAGTCTATTCATCACATATCAAATATGGCCTAATCATTTTACTCATGACAACCAACGAAGCATCAAAACCACAATTTAGTTCAGTGAATTAACCATCACAACTAAAGGAGAGAACATGTCATTGTTTATATGTGTGATGCTAAGTGATGACGTGTGACTAGCTCCCTTTCCCGCATGCCGGTTTCATGGTACCTAAGAAAAACAACATAAACACAAGCGTGAGTTCATCACTCAGCAAGTATATTGCAATGGAACAAGAAAATACATTCTAATACCTTCATCACCACTTTTCACATACGACATCATACACATCTCATATTCATAGCGTAAGCATATCATTAACATCATCATATATCATCATCATATAACATCCTCATATAATGCAATGCAATGCAATGTAATGCGATGCACATATCTCCTGGAAACTCATACCGGTATGGTTGAGTACACACCCATCGGTGTGCACCCTCTCCCCCCTTCAATCCCGAAGATGGAGGGTGTCTACTCCTCGCTTCCATACACCGCGGTGGATGGAATCACGATGTAGGACTTACTCATTGGCTCTCCGGAATAGTCATAACTTTCTCACCGACCTTCCCCGGACTAGTTATGACTTTCTCACCGCCCGGGCCATGTATCATGCCATGTATGCAAATATGCCAACATCATAAATAACTTTGTACATTAACACATGGCACCATAACATAATAAACATATTCATCATATCATTGGCAATCATTAAGGCATGGCATGTGAACATATCATGTATTCAATTTTAATCTCAACCAATCAAGCAAACATCAACTCGCTACCCATTCCAATACACTTGCCTCCACCACGGCGACGTACTCTGTTTCGGGCAGCATGAGCAGTCGACCTAGGGTTTGGGTTTTCACCAATTTAGATTCAGAATTTGGTCGTTCGCCTGTTGAAGAAGTTGTAGGGAACTTCAATAAATTTCAGTGCATATAAAGAACGTCCAATTCCGCCCAGCCGTTTGAAAGTTATGCTCGTTTTACCGAACGTATTAAAAACTGTGACGTAATTGGAACAGATCACGATATTCTGTAGATTAAACCACTTTAGAGTCCAAGTCAGTCTTTCCATATACTTATAAAAAGTTAGGAAATTTCCTAAGCTACACGAGGATGTACTCGTTTAATCGATTCGGGGTCTTAGAACCCGAGTTATACTCGTTGCAAGTCTGCTGTCCCGGCGGGACAGAACCTCTGTTTTTGGATTGTGCGAGTAGTTTGCGAAGTCGGGGTAGAAGAGTGTTTGCGTATTGTTTTGTGGGCATGGTTTTGAGTGTGTGGTGACTATGTGCAGGTGGTGTGACCCCGGGGGTGCCCTCTACTTCTCGCCAATCCGTCGCCTGTGGTTGAGGCAAGTGTATTGGAATGAGTAGTGGGTTGTAGTTTGTTAGATTGGTTGAGATTGAAATTGAATATATGATATGTTCACATGCCATGCTTTAATGGTTGCCATTGATATGATGAATATGCTTATTATGTTATGATGCCATGTGTTAATGTACAAGTTATTTATGATGTTGGCATGTTTGCATACATGGCATGATACATGGCCCGGGCGGTGAGAAAGTCATAACTAGTCCGGGGAAGGTCGGTGAGAAAGTTATGACTATTCCGGAGAGCCAATGAGTAAGTCCTACATCGTGATTCCATCCACCGCGGTGTATGGAAGCGAGGAGTAGGCACCCTCCATCTTCGGGATGGAAGGGGGGAGAGGGTGCACACCGACGGGTGTTTACTCAACCATATCGGTATGAGTTTCCAGGAGACATGTGCATCGCATCGCATTGCATACATGATGTGTGACACTACGGTATGGTGTGACACTATAGAATGTGAAATTAGAGATTAAAACCTTTCGGCTTGAGGTTTACTCGCGTTTTTGGGCCGTTTGAAGTATTGTGACACCACGGAGTGTCGTAACCTTATTCAACGTGCGTGATACGGTCAAAAACAGTATGAGGTGTGGAAATAAGGTTAAAACCATAGGATTTGGAGGTTAATAACGTTTCTGGGGTTTTGGGCCTTCCCGGGGGGATTTTGGGCCTTAAAGGGGGGTTGTGGGCTTTGGTAGGATGGATTAAGAGTCCATTTAGGACTAAGATTCAGAGTAGGGGCTGGTAAAAGGGGGTCCTTGCTGCCCTTTGGGCACCCACCCCCTCTTTTGGTGCGCCCCCACCATCCTCCCCCTTGGCCCTAGCCGCCACCTCCCCTCTCCCTCCCCAATTGGCCGTGCGCCCCCTTGACCTTGCCCTCTCCACCTCTCCACCTCTCCTCCACCCCCCTTGCTGCCCTAGGGTGGCCTCCCCACCCCTGCATCCTCGTGGATCCATCCGAGGAGCGAGGAACGAGGAGCGAGGAGATCTATTGGAGTTTTCGTGCGTCGGGCAAAGGTATGATCATGGGGTTCCCTGGGATTGATCTAGGTACTGTTCTTAAGGTGATTATAAAGTTTTTAGATCAATTGGTGGTGCTGGATTGGAGTAATTTGGGTTAGATCTAGACGTTGCCACGTTTCTGTTTTGGGACAACATGAGCAGTCGACCTCGGGTTCCTGTTTTCGCCAATTTAGAGTTGGAATCTGACCGTACGGACTTTGAAGAAGTTGTAGATAATTTCATTATCTTTCAGTGCATATAAAGAACGTTAAATTCCGATCAGCCAATGAGTAAGTCCTACATCGTGATTCCCTTCACCGCGGTGAACGGAAGCGAGGAGTAGGCACCCTCCATCTTCGGGATGGAAGGGGGGAGAGGGTGCACACCGACGGGTGTGTACTCAACCATACCGGTATGAGTTTCCAAGGAGACATGAGCATTGCATTACATCGCAAACATAATGATGATGACATTGTTAAGTGTTCATGAATGAGATGATATACATGATGGGAGATGTTATTGCCATGTTGTTGTTCTTGTTGTCCATTGCAATATGCTTGCTGAGTTTCAAACTCACGCTTGTGTTTTCTTGTTGTTTTAGGTACCATGACAACGGCATGCGGGGAAGGGAAATAGTCACACGCTGTAACACCCCAAAATTTTGCTTTTCTTACATTCATGCGTGATTTGGCACTTTTGTGAATTTTTGGAATTTTCTGGAATTTATTTGGATTTAATTTGAATTTATTCCATATTTAAATAATTAATGAAATTAAATTTTCAAATAAAGTTTTGTTGGAAATATTTTATTTGAGTCCCAAATGCCCTAAAATATTTTCCAGAATTTTTCGGGAATTTTTCTGAGTATTTTACTATTTTTCTTGAATTAAATGAATTATTGGAAATTATTTTAATTATTAAATCGCTGGAAAAATGCGATCGGGTTTTACTGTTCATCCGACCGAGCCGCACCCGAGTAAGACTCGAGTCCGACCCGAGCCAGCCGAGTCGGTCGAACCCAACCCTAACCCAAGTTGATCTCGATCCAACGGTCCGGATTGGATCGCACCGGTTCGAGCCGAGACCGGGCCGGATCCGGTTTCGACCGTACGATCGTGGCCGTTGATCGCGCCACGTGGACGGTGGACCATCGTCGTCCCCGCCGGATCCGAGCCGGACTCCGCCGCCGCGCTCGCCGCCGTGTCGGTCTAGGTTTCAGTTTTCCGCGCGGACGCCGAGGGTATTTAATGCCCGGGTTGCACCTCGAGGACTGCCTTGACCCCGCGCAGCCACTGCCCTAGCTCAAGAGCCCGGCCGAGGGTTCGCCGGAATCGCTCGCCGAAGTTTGAGGGGAAGCCGCCGCGGTTCTAGCCGTTTTCCGCCGACGCCCGCCTTCCTCCACCGTGTCCAAGACCGGATCCGGAACCCCCGAAGCCAGGCGCACCCGTAGCGACAACTCACCTCGCCGGAGCGCGCCCGAAACGCCGAGGCCATGGTCATCGTCTTCATCCCCGGCCAAGCTAGCACCCCCGCGTGCCATCGCCGTCATCGAGCTCGGACAGCCGTCCGATCAGGATCGCACGGTCGCGGTAAGCCCACGTTCTCTCTCAGACCCTAGAACCCAGATCAGATCTGGACCGTTGGATCAAGATCCAACGGCCCACGATCGGCCACGTCATCCGTAACGTGGATAACGTTACGGGTTAAGGATGTTTTCAACCGTTGGATCAAGATCCAACGGCCCACGATCACCGTGTAGTTTTCAACGTGTTAACCCCTGGATCTAATCGCGGCCGTTGATTTTCAAATCAACGGACACGATCGTGCCACGTGTCCGGGGAGCCGAGCCGCCGTGCCCACGCGCGCGTGTGTGGGTCACTGACACGCTGGGCCCGCGTGTCAGCGACCGCACCATGACGTCACCCATGACGTCACAGTGGGTCCCACTTGTCAGCGCAACGGGCTGAGTCCCCGCTGACGTCAGCAATGACGTCACCCGAGTGGCCCCACCTGTCAGTCTCACGTGAGCCGTGGACCGAGTCCACGGTGGACCGAGTCCACGGTGGACCGAGCCGAACCGTGGGCTGAGCCCATGGACCGGCTGACGTCAGCCGCCCAATCAGAGGCTGCCACGTGTCCTCGCTGACGCAATAATTAATTTCCGAAAAAGAAAATGATTTATTAATTCGAAATAATGATTTCAGATTTTGATTCAAACTTCAAACGCTTATAACTTTTGCGTTTCAACTCCGATTTGAGTGATTCAAATTTCTAAATTTGTATAAAATTGAGATCTACCTAATTATGAATTTTATTTAATTTTTGGACTAAAGTTTTCCTCTATAATATTATTTAATTGATTATTTAAACTTCAAAATGCTATAACTTTTGTGTTTTAACTCCGAATTGAGCGATTCCAGTTCCTAAAAATTCATAAAATTATGTTCTCTCTGTTTATGGATTTTATTTGGATGTTTGGACACTTTTTGCCTATTGTTTATTCGTGTATTGCTATTTGCACGCGTTACGAGTAGACGTTGAAGTGCCGGAAGGATTCGAAGGAGAAGTATTGACTCAGGATCCAACTCAAGACCAAGAACAAGTACTTTTTGAAGGCAAGTTGTGCTTTGACCATGTTGATCCTATTTTGAAACTTATTTTGATTTAACTTACTGCATGCTAGTTCAATTAGAAAATACTTTATTTAAATATGGGGAAATTAGATAAATACCAATTTGCTGTATGACACCTTGATTACTTAAATATGTGCCATGACCCCTTGTCACCCTAGTTGTGGATTACTAGTTGGACATTACTAAAATTGCCAACATGGGTTTAGACCGTTGTAGTATATTGCTTAGACCTGCTACGTGCTCATGACATGATTTTTGGACAATCAAATGTTAATATTGACTTAATGATATATTGAACCTGTTTTGGAAAGGTATCATGTGATGTTGATGGCACGTGGTGCATGGTAATCAACTGGGGTTTGATAAATAGTTTTCGACCGGGGCATGTGGCAAGGATGATCAGGTGGGCCAGTTGTGGCACTGGGAATGTTGGTTTGGTTGTTCGGGTAGTCTTGCCCTGGTCACCCTAAGGACTTAACCTTGCAAGCCTTTGAACTGAGTCAATCTTGCAACCACATGTCTGTAATGGGACGGACCTAGTTGATTAAGTTGCTAATAACGTACCTGTGGGACCTCAGGAGGTCAACTACACCCTTTTTGTAAGTTGTACGGGGGAGCGTACCGGGGCTGAGGCCAGGTACCCATCTAACGGTTGATTGGCCTAAACTTCGCCTTAGCTAAGGGAAGGGTTAGTGTGCAATAACCGGGGAGGCTCACTTGTATTGTTAGAAGTTTTCGAAAGACTTTGTTACGGGAACTCGCCTTTGTGGTGTTTGACTGTATCTTGTGGGTAAAGTGCATAACCTCTGCAGAGTGTATAATCTATTCGAATAGCCGTGTCTGCGGTATTGGACATCGCTCGGGAATTACAGTCAAGGGTTAGACTTTCTCAAAAATAACTTAGACTTGAAAGGTTGGGTTTGGTTTAATAATGATGTTGATGGAAATGTGGATTAGGATGGGAAAGATGTTTACTAAACTCCTTGAAAAATTAGTTATGCTTTACTTGTTTCTACTGCTTTCGAATCTACTTATGCTACTTGTCAAATCTTTGTTTCGCAAATATACCTTGAGCTATTCCTTTGTATCAAGCCATGCATATAGTATATTAGCTTGCATTCTGTGCATGACTTGCTGAGTACCAAGTACTCACCCTTGCCACAATACAACACCAGTTGAAGAGGAGACTACACCAGCTTTGGAGGAGGAGCTCCAAGAGGAACCGTCTACTTAGGGAGCGAGCCCAGTCAGTTGCCTGTGGTATACTGGATGGCGCCACGAAGTTATCTTATTTTTCCGCTGCTATTATTTCTCTCTTAATAAGTTTCGCCCTGCGAGGCGTACATTTGTAACTTGACCATAAGGTCGAGCAACCAGTTTGACTATTTAATTAAAGTACTTTATTAGTATCGAGTGGTATGATTGTGATATTTACCGATGTTAAGACTGTGTGCACTAGCGCGTTCCTGAACTAGTGCTGAATACACAGAGGGTCCGGATTTGCAGATTCGGGTCCCGACACACGCCCACACGTAGCTTGACCATAATGATTCCACAAGTCATTCTATTAGTTTGATAATAAATTGCGTGTGATGATCATTGCTTTAATGTTAAGCTTTACTATTTGAGAGTTTATTTGTTCATTTGACACTTGGAGACATTAAGGGCTTGATGTTAGACTTATATTGTCGTTAAGTCTTCAATAATTGCTGTTTTAGATGTCTCTCATATTGCCTTACATTGCTATAATATTGTTGATTCTTCGTAGCATGTTAAAACAAACGAGATGCTGCCGAAATCTCGGTTTTTAGCATATGTACCCTTGCTGGAATTTATGATAAATTATTGTATTTAGATGTTGTTTAGCTTATGTTTGGTAGCATTCGGGCATATTAAATGCCGGGGTGTTACAGTTGGTATCAGAGCGGGCTGTAGGTCCTTGGAATGTGAATTTTTTAGTGTCATGCTATAGGGTACAACTAAAATGTGATGTGGAATAACTTAGAAACATGGCTTAGGTCTTAACTAAAATTTTGTCATAGGATAGCAACATTAAAACTTGCAAAAGTGGTATAACTAATCTACAATTTGACACACAATGGATGCACAGTAGGAAAAGGGTATAGGTATCGTTTCCTTACGCTTAAATGTTGTATTTAAGCCTTGTTGCTAAATGCTATATTTGATATAGTACGTTGCTATGTCTATGAGATAAATGATTGAATTATTCCTGTTGTGGTGATAAAAGTGGGGTTTTGGTGCCGAAGGGTTTCGGTCACCTCTCTTATTTCATAGTAAGGTTGAGGTTTGACGGTGTGGCCGGTTAGCGCCATCACCGAAGAACTATTAACCCTGTAGGAGAAGAGTGCTTATCCTTTCTGTCGTTGATCGGGTAGTTGACTGGAGTCAAATAGAAGAGTTGGTGGTGGATTCCTTCGTATGTTCTTTGCCGTTCTGACGGTTGGTTTTCGTTGCTTTTCTTGGCTTTAGTTGAGTTGAATCAAATGAAAAGTGTTGGGTTTGCGCGGATTGTGTCGTTTGCGGTGTGTGGTTCTGTCTTCCTTGGCTGAAGACGAAGAAGAGGAGTCTAGTGTTGCGCTTCTTTTGGGCGCCTTTACAGTTTTGATGTGTGAAATCATGTGCTGAAAAATTGGCTTAGAATTGAATTTGCAAAAATGTGTTTGTTCATGTGTTTTGACAATTTGAAAAGAAACAGTAAGTTTGGCTTTAGCGCCGGACCAAACTTAAAGAAAACAGTAAGTTTCCCATCTACGACGGACCAAATTTTTTGGTCCTACGTGAACATGTTTTTGGCAACCTCATTTTCCCATCTACGACGAACCAAATTTTTTGGTCCTACGTGAACATGTTTTTGGCAACCTCATTTTCTCATGGTCCTACGTGAATGCGTTTTTGCTCGATTAGGGTTTTGAGCAAACTTGGAATTGAGTTTTTGGTTTGACCTTGAGATTATGAAATTGGTGAGAATTTCATGATGCTTGTTTTGAAGTAGAATTTATGCAATGCTCGTGTGAGTATTTGCATGGACTAATGTTGAGTCAAGTCGCGGACTTGTGCTCAAAATTGTTTTGTGGTTTGTTCATGTGCAGGTATTGCTCGAGGGCGAACGTGGTCGATGACGGGACCGGAACTAGGTTCATGGAGGAACTGAGGTCTTGGTGGTCAAGGATGTCATGCGGGACGTTCGGGCTAAGAGAATGGTGCCCATGAAGAATGGTTAGTCACGTGAGAATGGCAGGAGGTCATTCGCGTGCAAAGTGTTAGTCACGTGAGTATGGCAGGTGGCCATACGCGTGCAAAGTGTTAGTCACGTGAGTATGGTAGGGTTGCCATACGCGTGCAAGAGTTGTACTCGGCCAGGTTGGGCCAAGTAGAGTTGTGTTGGATACAGATTCCTTCTAGGGAATAGGAATTGTATTCAGAACTCCTTGTGGGTTGGTCCTTTAAATAGGAGGGGTTGTCTCCTGTTGAAGGGCATCAAGCAGAGCTGAGCGCATCAAGCTTTGAGCAAGTTTTAGGGTTTGTACTCTTTTGATGAGAGTACTTTAGACAAAAAGAAATAAAGATCAATTCTTCCAAGATTCTTGCGTGCTACAGTAACCGCGTTGCTACAGTGTTTTCTGTTTTGGTTCTTGTTTGAATGCTTGTTCTAATTCTAGATTGGTTTTTGATCGTTCAGTTTCATCTTGATTTGATCCATCAAAAACCTTTCTAGGGTATTGATTTAGAGTTCCTCAAAGTCTAGTTGATTAATCTTTTGAAGATCTTGTTTAATCTTGAAGTTTTGATTAGATTAGTTTTCGTCAAGTTCTAGAATAGCAAGCTTGCGAGGTTCATAACTTTTGATCCGTAAGTCCGATCGAGCTGATTCTTTTTGAGTTCGATTCGTATTGGAATCAAGTTTCTTGTGTCCAAATTTCAGATCGTTCCGACGGTTGGATCTCCGGGAATTCGCGTTTTACCAAACCTCTATCATTCTGTTTTTGTCGAAAACGAGGCAATTATTTGGTTCTGTTTTGGGGTGAACTTTTAATAGATCAAGAATTTGGTTTTCGCTTCCGCACAATCATTCACCCCCCCTCTGATTGCTATATTCGTATACTTCGATCCTACAAGTGGTATCAGAGCGAGGTTTTTCTAATCTATCTTAACCGGTGATTAGATTAATGGATCGTTATTCGACAAAACCATGTGTGTTCGATGGTGTTGATTTTCAGTTTTGGAATGCCAAAATGGAGGCGTTCATCCAAGCACAAGGCTTCACAATTTGGGAGAAGGTCTACAAGCCATATGAAGTATCTGCAAACGACAACGTCAACGACACCAATCGCACACATGTTGAAGCAAACAGCAAGGCGCGCAACTTGATCATCTAAGGTTTGGGACGCAGCGACTTTGACCGTGTGATCCATCTCAAGTCCGCATATGATGTATGGAAATCTCTTTGTGATTACCATGAGGGTTCTAACACTATTAAAGAGGTTCGTCAAGATCTTTACAAAAAAGAATACATGCGATTTGAGATGAAACCCGGTGAGTCGCTAGATGACTTCTTTGCACGTTTGAATAAAATTCTTAGTAATCTTCGTGCTGTTGGAGTTAGCTTTGATGATGCTGCTAATGCTAGACAATTGCTTGGTGCTTTAGACATGTCTATTTGGGAGATGAAAGTTACATCCATTAGAGAATCTACTATCATGAGTACACTTACATTAGATGTTCTGTATTCTAAATTGAAAACTCATGAGTTGGATGTTCTTGCAAGGAATGGTAATATTAAATCAATTGCTTTGATCTCTAACCCTAACATGTCAAATGCAAATTCTTCTTCTAGCTTTGCCTTGTCTTCCATGTCTTCTTTAACAGATGAGCAACTTGAAGAGTTTCCTGAAGAAGATCTGGCACTACTCTCTTCTCGCTTTAACAAAGCTTTGCAGAATGTGAGAATGAGAAAGAGAGGTGGTCCTCCAAGATGCTATGAGTGTGGTGACCTCAACCATATTCGCAGAAATTGTCCTAAGCTTGCAGGAAAAACATCAAAGGAGGAGAAGGACAACGACAGAAGGAATGAGAATAAAAGGTTCTCGTGAAATGATAGGAAGAAGAAGAGCTTCATCAACCGCAAGGTGGTTCACCGAGTTCTTTCCGCTCTTGAACAAGTCAATTTGAGCGATGTGGACTCAGAGAGCAGCGAAGATGATGCAACTCCAAGCAAGCATGATTTGATGGGATTGTGTCTCATGGCAAGCAGCAAGGATAGCTTCACCGAGGACATCAATGACAGCGACTTCAATGAGGTAGATCCTTCTTATGATGAATTAGCCAATGTCAAGTGTCTGCCTCTGGAAAATTACTTGACAAACGTGATAGAAAAATTAAGAAACATGATATTCTTGTGGAGTCATTGAATGCTGAAATTGCCAGACTTAAGACTTTGATTCCTGATGATGATACTTGTAAATCATGTGACTTAATTTACAATGAGCTCACCTTGCTTAGGAAAGAACACGCTCTTCTGTTGCATCTAAATGAGAAAAATGAGAAACATGTTAAACATGCTAGCTGTTCCACTGATGATTTGCATGGTTCAACTTCTTGTTCTAAATGCTCAACTCTTGAATTAAAATTGAAAGATGCAAATGCTAGGGTTTCTCAATTGACTGATAATTTGCTTTCACATGAAATTCTCTCATGCTCAACTTGTCGCAAGCAAAAAGAAAAAGTAGATGTTCCCTGCAATAATTGTTTAACTCTTGCTAAGAAAGTTGATTACTTGCAAAACTCTTTGGAACGATGCACTAATGGCAAGAAAAAATTGAACATGATTTTGGATCAATCTAAGGTTTGCTCAAACAAGAGAGGTTTAGGTTTTGATCTTCATGCTTCATTTGAAACTAAACCTCGCACTGTTGTTAATGCTCCTTGCAATGACAAAATTAAGATTCTTAATGAGCCTAAAAAGATTGCTTTTAAATCTGCTGGTTTTCTTTCTTCTATTATGATGAATGCAAAATGTGCTTCTACTGTTAAAGACAAACTTTATGCTAAGTACACTTGCACTCATTGTGGTAGAGATGGACATCTAGTAGATTTTTGCTTTAGGCTAGCCAAACAGCAAAAAACATAAAGGACTAAGGCTAAGTATAATTTCAGAAAGGCACACTTTGCTTCTCACTATGTGCCTAGGGTGATGCAAACACCTTTTGTTGCTAGAAACACGGGACATGACAAATCTGTTTGTATGCATAAAAATTCTCGTGTTGTGCCTACTATTGTGCGTCGTGTGTCTCAGTGCTGGATTCCCAAAAATCTCATTCCTAACCCCAGTACTGAGACCTCGACATGTTTTGTTGCTATGTAGGCTTCTCGCGCGAGGAAGGAAAACATATGGCTAGTGGATTCCGGATGCTCACGCCACATGTCCAGTGATAAGAATTGGTTCTCCTCCCTCACTCGTGCATCTCGTGCTGAAAGTGTTACTTTTGGAGATGCTTCTTCCTCTTCTGTTGTGGCAAAAGGTACAATAAAGGTAAGTGACAAGTTTATGTTCAAAAATGTGGCTCTTGTTGAAAATTTGAAATATAACTTGCTTTCTGTCTCACAAATGCTTGATGAAGATCTTGAGATAAGCTTTAAGAAAAATGAATGCAAAGTACTAGATGCTTCAGGTGATCTTGTGTTCAAAATTTCTCGTTTTGGAAGAGTATTTAAAGCTGATTTTGATGCATCACCTTCTTCTAAACATAGGTGTCGAATTGCCAATGTTTCTAAAGATTTATTCTTTTGGCATCGTAGACTTGGTCATGTTGGTTTTGATCATCTTACTCGTGTTAGTGGTTTAGATCTCATACGTGGCTTGCCTAAGCTTAAGGGTGATAGCAATCTAGTATGTTCTTCGTGTAGACATGGTAAGATGTGTGACACTACGGTATGGTGTGACATTATAGAATGTGAAATTAGAGAATAAAACCTTTCGGCTTGAGGTTTACTCGCGTTTTTGGGCCGTTTGAAGTGATGTGTCACCACGGAGTGTCGTAACCTTTAAAATGGTGCATGTTAAGGTCAAAAACTTTATGAAATATGGTATGGCAGGTTAAAACCATAAGGTATGGAGGTTAATAACGTTTAGGGCCGCTGGGAGTTTTGGGCCTTCCCGGGAGTTTGGGCCTTAAGTGGGCTTTGGTGGGATGGAGTAGGTCTCCGTAACGGACTAGGATTGGGTGTGGGGGCTGGTAAAAGGGCTCCCCACCAGCCCTTGGACGTTCACCCCTGCCCCTTGTGCGCCCTTCCCCCCACTTGCCCTTTTCCTAGCCGCCTCCCTCCTCCCTTGGCCGTGCGCCACCCCCACCCATTGCCCCAATGCTCCCCAACACTCCACCACCTCTCCTCCACCCCCTTGCTGCCCTAGGGTGGTCTCCACACCTCTGCACCTTGTGGATCCATCCGTTGGAGCGAGGAGCGTGGAGCGAGGAGCGATCCGCGAGGAGATCTATTGGAGATTCGTTCGTTGGGCAAAGGTATGATCATGGGGATCCTTGGGTTTGATCTAGGTACTGTTCTTAGGGTGTTTATGAAGTTTTTAGATCAATTGGTGGTGCTGGGTTGGAGTTCTTTGGGTTAGATCTAGACGTTGCCACGTTTCTGTTTTCGGGCAGATTGAGCAGTCGGGCTAGGGTTCGAGTTTTCGTCGATTTAGAATCCGAATCTGTCCGTACGGACTTAAAATAAGTTGTAGATAATTTAATTATATTTCTGTGGACATAAAGCACGTTAAAATCCGATCAGCCGTTTGAAAGTTATGGCCGTTTTACCGAGTGTGTTAAAATCTGTGACGCGATTGGAACAGATCGTAGTAATCTGTAGATTAAACAATTTTAGATTCCGAATCAGTCTTTCCGTATAACTAGAAAAAGGTAGGAAATTTCCAAAGCTTCGCGATGGTGTACTCGTTTAATCGATTTGGAGTCCCAGAACTCAAGTTATGGCCTTTGCAAGGCTGCTGTCCCGCCGCGACAGAACCTCTGTTTTTAGGTTTGCAAGTAGTGGGCAATGTCGGGTTAGATGGGGATTTGTGTACTGTTTTGTGGGCATGATTGTGAGTGTGTGATGCCTATGTGCAGGTGGTGTGACACCGGGAGTGCCCTCGACTTCCCACAAATCCGTCGCCCGCGGTTGAGGCAAGTGTGTTGTAATGTATAGCGGATTGTAGGTTGCTTGTTGATATTGGATGAAAGATTGAATACTTGCTATGATCACTTGCCTTGCTTGCTGTTTTCCAATGATATATTGAGTATGATTATCATGATATGATGCTATGTGTCTATACTTATCATGATTCGATGCCATGTGTAATATTTGTCATGATGAGATGCCATATGTTTATGTACATGTGAAATATGATAATTGGCATAGTTGCATGCATGACATGAGATAGAGCGAGGGCGGTGAGAAAGTCATAACTAGTCCGGCAAGGTCGGTGAGAAAGTTATGACTAGTCCGGAACGCCATTGAGTAAGACCTACATCGTGATTCCATCCACGTGGTGAATGGAAGCGAGGAGTAGGCACCCTCCATCTTCGGGATGGAAGGGGGGAAAAGGGTGCACACCGACGGGTGTGTTCTCAACCATACCGGTATGAGTTTCCAAGGAGATATGAGCATAACATTGCATTGCATTGCATTGCAATACATGTTTAATGATGATGATGTTGTTATGTGCTCAAGTATGAGATGTTATATGTGATGTAAGGTATTATTGTCTTGTAAATGATCTTGTTGTCCATTACAATATGCTTGCTGAGTTTTCGAACTCACGCTTGTGTTTTATGTTGTTTTTAGGTACTTTGAGATCGGCATGCGGGAAAAAGGGGTCTAGCTACACTTCTACACGTAGCTCTACCATCATAGTCCATAATTAATCACTTGGAGACATGATATTAAGAGTTGTGCCTTAAACTTAATGTATGGTTTAATTTAGCATGCTAGTGATTCCTTATTTGCTTCGTTTTAGTTTATGAAGTGGTTGAGCGTGGTATTATTGGCGTAATTTGATGATATATCCATTTATGTTGATGTTTTAGATGTCGTGGTGCTATGATATATCTTGCCATGATATTGATATGGTGTTAATTCATGGAAAAACAAAGGAGATGCTGCCGAAATATCGGTTTTTAGCATATGTACCTTTGCTGGAATTTATGTTTAAATGTGGTATTTAGATGTTGTTTAGCTTATGTTTGGTAGCATTCGGGCATATTAAATGCCGGGTGTTACTGATTAGTATCGAGCGTCTGTAGGTCCTTGGAATGCGTATTTTTAGTGTCATGCCATAGGGTACAACTAAAATATGATGTGGAATAACTTAGAAACATGGCTTAGGTTTCAACTAAAACTTTGTCATAGGATAGCAACATTAAAACTTGCAAAAAATGGTATAACTAATCTAAAATTTGACACACACTGGATGCACAGTAGGAAAGGGTATGGGTATCGTTTCTTTACGCTTAAATGTTGTATTTAAGCTTTGATGTTGAATGCTTCTTTTGACAATGCATGTTGCTATGTCAATGATATATGTTGTGGTGATAAGAGTGGGGTTGTGGTACCGAAGGGTTTCGGTCACCTCTTGTTGTTTATAGTTAGGGTGAGGTTTGACGGTGTGGCCGGTTAGCGCCATCACCGAAGAACTGTTAACCCCTGTAGGAGAAAAGCGCTTACCCTTTCTGTCGTAAATCGGGTAGTTGATTGGAGACGAAAAGGAAGAGTTAATGGTTGTTTCCTTTGGATGTTCTTTGTCATTCTGACGGTCGATGTTTGTTGCTTTTCTTGGCTTTAGCTGTTTTGAACCAAATGAAAAGGTGATGGGCTTTCGCGGATCGTTCCGTATGCGGTGTGTGGTTTTGTCTTCCTTGGGTGAAGACAAAGAAGAGGAGTCTAGTGTTGCGCTTCTTTTGGGCGCCTTTCCAGTTTTTGATGCCTGTTAATTGCTTTATGAAGAACAAGCATTCGATTTATTCCTGTGGTTGTCTGTCTCCAAGGCTAAAGGAGTTTTGTTCGGAGTTGTGCGGACACTGGTCGGGGCTGAAGTTCGTGGGCTTCGTAGTAGTAAGTGGTGTTTGATTTCATCATTTTACTGGTTTGAGAAATCATTTTTGAAAGTCCCTCTTGAGTCGTGAAAGTTAGGGGTTTGGTGTTAAGGTTTTATTTGAAAAGGTTAATGGAGCACTTGGTTCCCTTTCGAGAAAAGTTGTCTTCCAACCAGTTTCCTCTATGGAAGTCTTTGAGATTGAAAAGTGTTTTGGAGAATTCCTTTGCATAACCAAGTTTGGGTTTGTCTCATTGCAATTTTGAGAGTCAAGTTTCCTTATGAATTTGGGATGAGTTTTAAAACTAAAATGCTGTAAACAAAGTAAGTAGTCTTTTGACTGAAATCGTTTGTCCCTAGTAAGAATTGATGTTTAGCATGTTATGTAGTAGGTAACAATGTGGTTTATGGATTGATGTGTTGCTAAGTTAAATTTTGAGTTGAATCAATTCAATGTGAGTAAAATCTCTAAGTTTGAGAATAAATAGACTACTAGTGTTGTAGTTCACTCTTAGCGAGAATGATTGAAAGTGTTAATGTTCATGCTTAGAATCTGTTGCCTTGCTTTAAAAGTGCTTATGATCCTCGTTAATGTTAAAAGTTTAAACCTTGATGCATAGTTAAAACATTAAGATGATGTAAACTGCTAATATTGTTAAGAAGCTTTGCTTGGTGTTTAAAGATGTGCTAATCTAACGGATTAGTAGAGACTAGTGACTTTAATTTGGAAGTTGATTGGAGTGGTTATTTATGTTGTTGCAAACTACTAGTATATTTGGAAGTATGCGATTGTGACCCTTCAATGCTAGTTTTCAATCTATTTTAAATAGTTGGAGTATGTTGTAATTTTGTTATCACCTATGTATAGGGTAGCTAAAAGTAATGTTGATCGGTTGATGATTATGCCCATTTGTTTTTATTGATGACTTAGTAGTGGTGGTAGTTGTGTAGAATACTTGTTGGAAACCATTGACTAAATGGAGGGTGTTGTAACCTGTGGTGATGGAGTGAACCATGGATAATTAACCTGATATAGAGTTTTATCCTTAATGAATGTATGCCTTGGAATCCTAGCTATGAACTTTGTCTTGTAGAGATAATATTTACATGTTGAAGTCGTTGTTTAACTGAATAAGGTTCGGTTATCGAGACGTGAATAGATAGGAGGTATGAAATTTATATGTTGATCTTCTTTGAAAGATTTGTTGAAGTGCTATGTTTCAAATTTAGAATAAGAAGTATTATGATTCGGTGATCCGTGGGGATCATATCATTATAGTCTTGGTTGGGTGCCTTCTTGATAAGCATCATAAACCCTTATTAAAAGTTTTGGGAATGGTAACTAGAGGAAGAATTTGTTGTGAAGCTTTTGGTTGAATTGTGTTGGGGCTCCTCAGGAGTAAAGTGATTATTAAAGTCTTTTAATGGAAAGCGTAGTGGAATTCTAGAGATGGTTCTTTTTATGTTGAGCTTGTGTTTAAAAGCTTTTGGACTGGTTTGGTTGTTTGCCATTTTGGTTGAAGGGTTTTCGGTCAAGGTGTTCCTTATCTTTGTGTTTGAGTTTCCCAAAACTCGTAATGTTTGGTGTCAACCTTTGGTTTTGGCGAATTTGTTTAGTTCGTGTTGTGAGTTTGGATTTACATCCAAAAGTTTTGAGTCGATCGCGCCTTTCGCATTCGTGACCGGATTATCTTTGGAATTAATGTTAAAAGGAAGCATATGGTCTTAAAGGGTTGTGTTGGAAACTTTTGAGTTGAGCCCTTAATGTGTAACTCTTTTGGCTAGAGTTGGAGTTGTTTTGAAAATGTGTCGATGTTGCGAGTGCTTCAAAAGGTGGACTTTATGAAAGTTTTACAAAGTGATTTTGTTAGTGAGGTGTTCCCCTTTTGGGAATGAGTTTCCCTCTCCTTGAGGAAGTTCGTGATGGTTGTGGGAGCAGATGCTCGACTTGAAATTTTGATGTTCTTTTCCAAAATGTTGAATTTGGATGAAATGCAATGTTGTGCAAGTTCAGTTTTCAACCGATGTGGGGTCTTTTACGACGTGGTGTTTTATCACAACTATGCTGCCGTCATAGTCTATATGAATTTCCGCAACCTTCGATGTTAATTGTGTTTCCATCATTTGATACGAGGAAGAAGTCATTTGGTGAATGACTATTCGGTGCCGTTGTTACATGATGAATGAAGGGTGAAAAAGGAAAACGAGACATTGTTTATGCATAATTAATCATAAAGGAGTCGATGAGCCAGGTCGGTGAGAAAGTCATATAAGGATATATGACTAATCCGGAGTGCTCTTGAAAAGTGTGCATGCATGTCAAGAATCGAGATGTCCATTTCTTTCTAGTATGAAAAGAAAGAATGAAGGATTTATGCTTCCTTTGTGATTTGGCTTGGATGTTGCCGAATTCTTTCCAAAATGGTTGTTAACGCTTTGGGTTTGAGTTGTCGTGTGTACACTTGGGGATGATACCTAAGTGTTTTTGTGTGAGGGCGAGACCCTCTTAAGAAAGGAACCAATTGTGGTTTGGTAAGGTTTTTCGATCCTAGCTTGGGGCTAGGTGTTGAACCCTAGTGGTATAAGGGTGGTTTGTGATGGAGGTTGATGATGTATAGGTCTAACCATTATTAAGTGTAGCGATGGGTGGAAGTGAAGTTGACGGTAGTTCGGTGATATTTGTCCTGCCGTGAGCATTTGTCGTCACTAGTTGTTCTTGGATTTGAGTCTTGTCTAGGAAAGGATGGAATAAAATGTTAGTATGATGGTGTATCGGAAGGGCAAGTGTGCCTTAATGAGTTTTCCCCTCGATGGAAATTTTCGGGAATGTAGAAAGGTCGTTAAAGGAATTGTGACTTCCTTTGATTATGTCATGTTGAGTTTAATGGAGTATGGTAGTCAGGTTGGTTGTGATAGAAGTATGAAGTGTTTGCCGTGAGGATTCGAGCATTTTGGGTTGATGGAGCCCTTTGTGGTTGAAACACAGATTCTGTTGGGGAATTGAAGTGAAGGTCGATTTGTGAGGGGTTGCCCTTAGTTGAGCTAGATCAACACTTTTTCTCTATGTGTTGGTTTTGGGAACTCGTTTGTTGTTTGTTCCGGTTTTAGTCGTTGTGTGAATGTTTTGTGCTGCAGAGAAGCCGTTTGTCCCTTGGGGATTTTGTCATTGATTTTGGCGTCCTTTGGATTCGAGGTCGAATCCTGTTGAAGGGGGGGAGAATGTGACACTACGGTATGGTGTGACATTATAGAATGTGAAATTAGAGAATAAAACCTTTCGGCTTGAGGTTTACTCGCGTTTTTGGGCCGTTTGAAGTGATGTGTCACCACGGAGTGTCGTAACCTTTTAAATGGTGCATGTTAAGGTCAAAAACTTTATGAAATATGGTATGACAGGTTAAAACCATAAGGTATGGAGGTTAATAACGTTTCCGGGCCGTTTTCGGGGTTTTGGGCCTTCCCGGGGGAGTTTGGGCCTTAAGTGGGCTTTGGTGGGATGGAGTAGGTCTCCGTAACGGACTAGGATTGGGTGTGGGGGCTGGTAAAAGGGCTCCCCACCAGCCCTTGGACGTTCACCCCTGCCCCTTGTGCGCCCTTCCCCCCACTTGCCCTTTTCCTAGCCGCCTCCCTCCTCCCTTGGCCGTGCGCCTCCCCCTCCCTTTGCCCCATTGCTCCCCAACTCTCCACCACCTCTCCTCCACCCCCTTGCTGCCCTAGGGTGGTCTCCACACCTCTGCACCTTGTGGATCCATCCGTTGGAGCGAGGAGCGTGGAGCGAGGAGCGATCCGCGAGGAGATCTATTGGAGATTCGTTCGTTGGGCAAAGGTATGCTCATGGGGATCCTTGGGTTTGATCTAGGTACTGTTCTTAGGGTGTTTACGAAGTTTTTAGATCAATTGGTGGTGCTGGGTTGGAGTTCTTTGGGTTAGATCTAGACGTTGCCACGTTTCTGTTTTCGGGCAGATTGAGCAGTCGGGCTAGGGTTCGAGTTTTCGTCGATTTAGAATCCGAATCTGTCCGTACGGACTTAAAAGAAGTTGTAGATAATGTAATTATCTTTCCGTGGACATAAAGCACGTTAAAATCCGATCAGCCGTTTGAAAGTTATGGCCATTTTACCGAGCGTGTTAAAATCTGTGACGCGATTGGAACAGATCGTAGTAATCTGTAGATTAAACAATTTTAGATTCCGAATCAGTCTTTCCATATAACTAGAAAAAGGTAGGAAATTTCCAAAGCTTCGCGATGGTGTACTCTTTTAATCGATTTGGAGTCCCAGAACTCAAGTTATGGCCTTTGCAAGGCTGCTGTCCCGCCGGGACAGAACCTCTGTTTTTAGGTTTGCAAGTAGTGGGCAATGTCGGGTTAGATGGGGATTTGTGTACTGTTTTGTGGGCATGATTGTGAGTGTGTGATGCCTATGTGCAGGTGGTGTGACACCGGGAGTGCCCTCGACTTCCCACAAATCCGTCGCCCGCGGTTGAGGCAAGTGTGTTGTAATGTATAGCGGATTGTAGGTTGCTTGTTGATATTGGATGAAAGATTGAATACTTGCTATGATCACTTGCCTTGCTTGCTGTTTTCCAATGATATATTGAGTATGATTATCATGATATGATGCTATGTGTCTATACTTATCATGATTCGATGCCATGTGTAATATTTGTCATGATGAGATGCCATATGTTTATGTACATGTGAAATATGATAATTGGCATAGTTGCATGCATGACATGAGATAGGGCGAGGGCGGTGAGAAAGTCATAACTAGTCCGGCAAGGTCGGTGAGAAAGTTATGACTAGTCCGGAACGCCATTGAGTAAGACCTACATCGTGATTCCATCCATGTGCTGAATGGAAGCGAGGAGTAGGCACCCTCCATCTTCGGGATGGAAGGGGGGAAAAGGGTGCACACCGACGGGTGTGTACTCAACCATACCTGATCTGAGTTTCCAAGGAGATATGAGCATAACATTGCATTGCATTGCATTGCAATACATATTTAATGATGATGATGTTGTTATGTGCTCAAGTATGAGATGTTATATGTGATGTAAGGTATTATTGTCTTGTAAATGATCTTGTTGTCCATTACAATATGCTTGCTGAGTTTTCGAACTCACGCTTGTGTTTTATGTTGTTTTTAGGTACTTTGAGATCGGCATGCGGGAAAAAGGGGTCTAGCTACACTTCTACATGTAGCTCCACCATCATAGTCCATAATTAATCACTTGGAGACATGATATTAAGAGTTGTGCCTTAAACTTAATGTATGGTTTAATTTAGCATGCTAGTGATTCCTTATTTGCTTCGTTTTAGTTTATGAAGTGGTTGAGCGTGGTATTATTGGCGTAATTTGATGATATATCCATTTATGTTGATGTTTTAGATGTCGTGTGCTATGATATATCTTGCCATGATATTGATATGGTGTTAATTCATGGAAAAACAAAGGAGATGCTGCCGAAATATTGGTTTTTAGCATATGTACCTTTGCTGGAATTTATGTTTAAATGTGGTATTTAGATGTTGTTTAGCTTATGTTTGGTAGCATTCGGGCATATTAAATGCCGGGGTGTTACAAGATGATTGCAGGTTCACATCCACCTCTTACCATGGTGATGACAAACGCTCTAGGACAGCTACTACATCTTGACACTGTTGGATCATCTCGAGTTCAATCTTTTGGAGGCAAGTGGTATGTGCTTGTGATTGTTGATGATTTTTCTAGATACTCTTGGGTATACTTTATGGCATCTAAGGATGAGGCTTTTAGTCATTTTAGATGTCTTGTTCTTAGGCTTTCTGTTGATCATCCAGGAGCTCTTAGAGCGATTAGAAGTGATAATGGAACTGAGTTTAAAAATTCTTCTTTTGATCTCTTTTGTGCTGAAAAAGGAATTGATCATCAATTTTCATCACCTAGAGTGCCTCAACAAAACGGTGTAGTCGAAAGGAAAAACAGAACATTGGTTGAGATGGCTAGAACCATGTTAGATGAACATCACTCTCCTAGAAATTTTTGGGCTGAAGCTATTTCAACTGATTGTTATGTTTCAAACCGTGTGTTTTTGAGATCAAAATTGGGTAAGACTCCATATGAGCTTCGGTTTGGACATAGACCTTCTGTTTCTCACTTTCGAGTTTTTGGTTGCAAATGTTTTGTCTTGAAATCTGGAAATCTTGATAAATTTGAAGCTAGATCAACTGATGGCATTTTTCTTGGATATCCTGCTCATACTCGTGGCTATCGTGTGCTTGTTTTGGAAACTAACAAAATTGTGGAAACTTGTGAAGTTACTTTTGATGAGGCTAGTCCAGGCACTAGTCCAAGTGATGCAGGTACAGGCGCATACATTCAGGGGGAAAAAATCTTTGAAGATAATGATGATGTTGAAGATGAGGTCTTGACTCTTCCTAATGCACAACAAGCTGTAGCACCCTTGGCACCTACTACTACATCACCTACAGCTAACCATCCTCAAGCTACAACATCATCTGTACATGCTGAAAATGAAGAAGGAGAAGGAGAAGTCTCAAAAGCCAATGCTCCCTTGCACATTCAAAAAATGCATCCATCTGAACAAATGATTGGAGACCTAAATGAGAGAGTCACTCGATCCAGGTTTATTCATTCTGACACTCATGCTCATTCTGCTTTAGTTGCTTCTTTTGAACCCAAAGATATATCTCATGCATTGTCTGACGAATCTTGGATCAATGCCATGCATGAAGAATTAGAGAATTTTGAACGAAATAAAGTTTGGAAACTTGTCTCACCACCTCCTGATTTTAATGTTATTGGAACTAGATGGGTTTTCAAAAATAAACAAAGTGAGGATGGTGTTGTTGTTAGAAACAAGGCTAGATTGGTTGCTCAAGGTTACACTCAAATTGAAGGCTTAGATTTTGATGAAACCTTTGCTCCTGTTGCTAGAATTGAAGCCATTAGAATCCTTTTAGCTTTTGCTGCATCCAAAGGTTTCAAATTGTATCAAATGGATGTGAAAAGTGCTTTTCTTAATGGCTACATAAATGAGGAGGTTTATGTCAAGCAACCACCTGGTTTTGAAAATCCAAAGTTTCCAAATCATGTGTTCAAACTATCAAAAGCTTTGTATGGTTTGAAACAAGCCCCTAGAGCATGGTATGATAGGCTAAAAACCTTTTTACTTGAAAGGGGGTTTTCAATGGGAAAGGTTGACAAAACTCTCTTTTTACTCAAGCAAGGCAATGTTCAACTATTCGTTCAGATTTATGTTGATGATATTATCTTTGGTGGTTCCTCTCATGTTTTAGTGTCTGAGTTTTCAGAAACAATGAGGAAGGAGTTTGAGATGAGTATGATGGGTGAGTTGACATACTTTTTGGGATTTCAAATCAAGCAAACAAAGGATGGTACTTTTGTGCATCAAAGCAAATACACAAAAGATTTGTTGCATAGATTTGGGATGGAAAACAGCAAACCGATCATGACACCCATGGAGAGCGCTTGCACACTTGATCCGGATGAAGATGGTGAGCCGGTTGATCAAAAGGAATATAGAAGCATGATAGGTTCACTTTTGTACCTCACTGCATCAAGGCCGGATATACAATTTGCTGTGTGCTTGTGTGCTCGTTTTCAAGCTTCCCCACATGCTTCACATCGACAAGCTGTCAAGCAAATTTTCAGGTATCTTCATGGAACTCAAGATTTTGGCATTTGGCTTTCTGTTTTCTCATGCATTAGTTTAAGAGCCTTTTCTGATGCTGATTTTGGAGGATGTAGAATTGATAGAAAAAGTACTTCTGGTACATCTCATTTCTTGGGCAATTCTCTTATTGCATGGTCATCTAGAAAACAATCTTCTGTTGCACAATCAACTGCTGAATCTGAATATGTGGCTGCTGCTAGTTGTTGTTCTCAAATTCTTTGGATAGTAGCTACACTTAAAGATTATGGGGTTAATTTGGATAGTGTTCCTCTTTTGTGTGATAACACTAGTGCAATTTGCATTGCTAAGAACCCCGTGCAACACTCTAGAACAAAACACATTGACATTAGATTTCACTTTCTTAGAGATCATGTTGAAAAAGGCAACATTGTGCTTCATCATGTGGATACTGAACATCAATTGGCAGACATTTTTACAAAACCTTTGTCTTCTTCTCGTTTTGCTTTCATTCGGGGAGAACTTGGGATTGTTCATCCAATGGGTTTGTTTTGAGGGGGAGTTTCCTTGCCAAGTTCTTTCACTTGATGAGCTCACTTTATCATATTTCTTTATATGTTATGTAATTGAGCTAATATATGATAATCTAATTGTCTCACTTGAACTAAAAATGACATTGCGGAATTCCCTAGACTGATTGCCTATAGCTAAATACTCTGTGATATCTTACTATTCTAGGCTTGTTATTGAATTTTCTTGACAAATTTGGGCTATGGAGCAAGTGTATTTTCAGCTTTACTCTTTCATAAGACCTTTTAATCATTTTTGCATGTTTTACAATCAAAGAAAAAGAAAAGAAAAAGGGAATCAATAAAAAAGGGTTGTTAAAAGCAAAAGCTTCAAGTTGTATGCTTCATGCGTGCTTTTCCTAAAAAAATAAATAATAAGATGTATGCTTCAAGCATGCCATTCCCTCAAAGATAAGATGTATGCTTCAAGCATGCCACTCCTAGAAAATAAAAGAAGTATGCTTCAAGCATGCCACATGCAATTTATTGTTTAAAGATTAAATTGGTCTACTAGATTGGAGTTGAAACTACTTGCTCGCCCTAAGTTGTTAGTTGCTTCAATTTTTAAAGCCTTGCTTTTTCTGCTAAGATCTTGCTTAGTACTTGGCTATAGTTGACTAAATTGAGGTTGAGATGCATGTCATTCCCTAACTTGTTAAAATCACATCAAGATCATGTATTTTGCATATTATGTGATATATAAGGTCATATGATCGAATGAGCTCCTCTTTTCTTATCTTGGCACTCCCTTGTTTCTCCTTGTGAAATCTTTGCTACAGGAAAAATTTTGAACCTGTTCTCTCTTTTGTACTCTTGATGAATCCATTGTCAAAGGGGGAGAAATTTGGGAATCGTTGAAAAGTTTAAGGAAAATTTTGGGAGAAGTTTGGAGAATATTGAAATTTTTGGGCACATTGCACATTCACACACATTTTCCTTCTCAGGGGGAGATTTTGTTTTGCATTTTGGTCAAAGGGGGAATTCTGTGTTTTCCCTTTTTGGTCCTTGATCCTTTGGATTTCAAAATCTTTTGTAAAGTGTATGCCAAATGTTCAATTCTAAGTGGTGTTGCCAATGTTTTCATCAAGGGGGAGATTGTGAAATCATGTGCTGAAAAATTGGCTTAGAATTGAATTTGCAAAAATGTGTTTGTTCATGTGTTTTGACAATTTGACAAGAAACAGTAAGTTTTGCTTTGGCGCCGGACCAAACTTAAAGAAAACAGTAAGTTTCCCATCTACGACGGACCAAATTTTTTGGTCCTACGTGAACATGTTTTTGGCAACCTCATTTTCCCATCTACGACGGACCAAATTTTTTGGTCCTACGTGAACATGTTTTTGGCAACCTCATTTTCCCATCTACGAAGGACCAAATTTTTTGGTCCTACGTGAATGCGTTTTTGCTCGATTAGGGTTTTGAGCAAACTTGGAATTGAGTTTTTGGTTTGACCTTGAGATTATGAAATTGGTGAGAATTTCATGATGCTTGTTTTGAAGTGGAATTTATGCAATGCTCGTGTGAGTATTTGCATGGACTAATGTTGAGTCAAGTCGCGGACTTGTGCTCAAAATTGTTTTGTGGTTTGTTCATGTGCAGGTATTGCTCAAGGGCGAACGTGGTCGATGACGGGACCGGAACTAGGTTCATGGAGGAGCTGAGGTTCGGGACTAGGTTCAGGGAGGAACTGAGGTCTTGGTGGTCAAGGATGTCATGCGGGACGTTCGGGCTAAGAGAATGGTGCACATGAAGAATGGTTAGTCACGTGAGAATGGCAGGAGGTCATTCGCGTGCAAAGTGTTAGTCACGTGAGTATGGCAGGTGGCCATACGCGTGCAAAGTGTTAGTCACGTGAGTATGGTATGGTTGCCATACGCGTGCAAGAGTTGTACTCGGCCAGGTTGGGCCAAGTAGAGTTGTGTTGGATACAGATTCCTTCTAGGGAATAGGAATTGTATTCATAACTCCTTGTGGGTTGGTCCTTTAAATAGGAGGGGTTGTCTCCTATTGAAGGGCATCAAGCAGAGCTGAGCGCATCAAGCTTTGAGCATGTTTTAGGGTTTGTACTCTTTTGATGAGAGTACTTTAGACAAAAAGAAATAAAGATCAATTTTTCCAAGATTCTTGCGTGCTACAGTAACCGCGTTGCTACAGTAACCGCGTTGCTACAGTGTTTTCTGTTTTGGTTCTTGTTTGCATGCTTGTTCTAATTCTAGATTGGTTTTTGATCGTTGAGTTTCATCTTGATTTGATCCATCAAAAACCTTTCTAGGGTATTGATTTAGAGTTCCTCAAAGTCTAGTTGATTAATCTTTTGAAGATCTTGTTTAATCTTGAAGTTTTGATTAGATTAGTTTTCGTCAAGTTCTGGAACAGCAAGCTTGCGAGGTTCATAACTTTTGATCCGTAAGTTCGATCGAGCTGATTCTTATTGGGTTCGATTCGTATTGGAATCAAGTTTCGTGTGTCCAAATTTCAGATCGTTCCGACGGTTGGATCTCCGGGAATTCGCGTTTTACCGAACCTCTGTCATTCTATTTTTGTCGAAAACTGGGCAATTATTTGGTTCTGTTTTGGGGTGAACTTTTAATAGATCAAGAATTTGGTTTTAGCTTCCGCACAATCATTCACCCCCCTCTGATTGCTATATTCGTATACTTCGATCCTACATGATGTTTAGTTCGTTGATTGCTTTATGGGGAAAAAGCATTCAATTTATTCCTGTGTTTGTCTTTCTCCGAGGTTAAAGGAGTTATTGTAGAGTTATGCCAGACCTGGCTGTCAGGGCTGAAGTTCTGTGGCTTTGTAGTAGTACGTGGTGTTTGATTTCGTTATTTTACTGGTTTAAGAAATCATCCTTGAAAAAAAAACCTTCTTGTTTTGTGAAAGATTGGGGTTTGGTGTTAGGGTTTTATTTGCAAAGGTTTATTTGATCGGTTGGTTCCGTCCTGTGGGAGTCTTTGAGATTTAAAAGTGTTTTGGAGAATTCCTTTGCATGACCAAGTTTGGGTTTGTCTCATTGCAATTTTGAGAGTTAAGTTTCCTTATGAATTTGGGATGAGTTTTAAAACTAAAATGCTGCAAACAAAGTAAGTAGTCTTTTGACTAAAATCGTTTGTCCCTAGTAAGAATTGATGTTTAGCATGTTATGTAGTAGGTAACAATGTGGTTTATGGATTGATGTGTTGCTAAGTTAAATTTTGAGTTGAATCAATTCAATGTGATTAATATCTCTAGCTTGAGAATAAATAGACTACTAGTGTTGTAGTTTACTCTTAGCGAGAATGATTGAATGGGTTGATGTACATGCTTAGAATCTGTTGCCTTGCTTTCAAAGTGCTTATGATCCTCGTTAATGTTTAAAGTTTTAAACCCTGATGTATGGTTGAAATATTAAGATGATGTAGACTGCTGTTATTGTTAAAGAAACTTTGCTGGTTGTTTAAAGATACTCTAATCAAATGGATTAATAGAGAAATTTAATCAGGTTGACTAGTGGCTTTTATTTGGAAGTTGATTAGAGTTGATGTTTATGTTGTTGCAAAATATTAGCATGGTTGGAAGTATGCAGTCATGTTCCTAAAATGCTAGTGTCGAGGCCAATTGGAAAGATATGGGTTTTGTAGTTTGATGATATTGCAAGAACTTCGTGCTGGTCTAACTTATTAAATTTAATTTAATAGTTGGAGTATGTTGTGTAGTGACAATTTTGTTGTAACCTGTCTATAGGGTAGCTAAAAGTAAAGTTGTCGTTTGATGATTATGCTCGTTGGTTGTTATTGATGACTAAGTAGTGGTGGTAATTGTTTAGATTACTTGTTGAAAACCATGGTTAAAATAGAGGAAAATTTTAACATGTTGCGATGGAGTGAGCTTTGGACAATTAACATGATGTACAATTTCATCCTTAATGAATGTATGTCGTAGAATCATATTTATGAACCTTGTCTTGTGGAGGTAATATTTACATGTTGAAGTCGCTTGTTAACTGAATAAGTTTCGATTGTCGAGACGTTTACATATAGGTGGTATGAAAGTTATTGGTTGGTCACGCTGGAAGTTTTGTTGGAGCACTTGTTTCAAATCTAAAATATGATGTTATTTGTTATGTTGGTCAATGGGGACCTTGTTGACTTAGTCTTCATGGGTTGTCTTTTCGTAAGCATCATAAACTTTATTTATAAGTATTGGGGAAGATAATAAGAGAAGGAATTTGTTGTGAAGCTTTGGGTTGTATTGTGTTGGGGCTCCTTAGGGAGTAGATAGTAATTATTGAAGTCTTTTAATGGAAAGCGTAGTGGAGTACTAGATATGGTTCTTTTTATGCTGAGCTTGTGTTTAAAAGCTTTTGGACTAGTTTGGTTGGTTGCCATTTTGCTTGAAGGGTTTTCGGTCAAGGTGGTCCATATGTTGTGTTTCAGAGTTTTCCCTAAAACTCGTAGAAAGTGGTGCAAATATTTGGTTTTGGCTAATTTGTTTAGTTGGTGCTATGAGTATGGATTTTCACCCCAAAAGTTTTGAGTCGATCGCGCCTTTTCGCGTTCGCACTGATTCATCTTTGGAATAAATTTTAAAGGAAACAGATGGACTTAGTGGGTTGTGTTGGAAACTCTTGAGATTTAATTTGTAACTCTTTTTGGCTAGAGTTGGAGTTGTTTTGAAAATGTGTGTGATGTTTGCGAGTGCTTCAAAAAGGTGGACTTTATGAAAGTTTTACAAAGTGATTTTGTTAGTGAGGTGTTCCCCTTTTGGGAATGAGTTTCCCTCTCCTTGAGGAAGTTTGTGATGGTTGTGGGAGCAGATGCTCGACTTGAAATTTTGATGTTCTCTTCCAAAATGTTGAATTTGGGATGAAATGCAATGTTGTGCAAGTTCAGTTTTCAATTGATGTGGGTTCTTTTACAATGTGGTGTTTTACTGTCAACTATGCTGCCGTCATAGTCTATATGAATTTCCGCAACCTTCGATGTTAATTGTGTATCCATCATTTGATACCGAGGAAGAAGTCATTTGGTGAATGACTATTCGGTGCCGTAGTGGAGAAAGCAGTCTTCTCAATGTCCTGCTCCCTCACACGGATCTAATTATACCCCGACTGAAGATCAATCTTGGAGAACACCTTTGCTCCCTTCAGTTGGTCAAACAGATCTTCAATACGAGGCAAAGAATACTTGTTTTCGACGTCACTTGATTAAGAGCACGATAATCAATGCACATACGCCAACTTCCATCCTTCTTCGAGACGAAGAGGACGAGTGCTCCCCATGGAGAAACGCTACGCCGAATAAAGCCCTTGGCCAATAGATCCTCCAACTGCTTCTTCAACTCGTCTTGAAAAGGATGAGCCAAGCGGTATGGAGAGATAGAAATAGGTCGAGTGCCAGGAACAAGATCAATACGAAACTCCACATTCCTCACGGGAGGTAGACCACACAACTCATCAGGGAATACATCAACAAACTCCTTCACTACAGGAATCTCCTCAATGGAGACTGAAGAAGATGGCTTTTCTGACATAACCATGAGGAAACCCAACTGCCTCAAACGGTGACCAGAAAATATACTAGTCAAAGCAAAGACGGAACTGGAAGGTATACCACCCTGAAAGGTCAACTCTACCCCCGACGGGGCCTGCAAGGTAACCGTCCGCAAAAAGCAATAGATCTTAGCATGGTACTGATGCAACCAGTCCATGCCCAAAATGACATCAAAAGGAGCCAACTGGATCACCATAAGATTGGCAAAGAAAACCTCATCATCAATGGAAATGGTGCAACCGGGGCAAACCAAAGAACTAGCAATCAAACCCCCAGGAGAATTGACTAACACGGACTCAGAAATCTGCTGAACTCCCAACTTAGCCCCACTAGCAAACTCAGACGACACAAAGGAATAGGATGCTCTGGAATCAAACAGAACAAAGGCATCAACGGAATCCACGAGCAGAGTACCTGAAACCACCTCTGGATGCCCGGTTGACTCGGCGGTCGGCAAGGCGTACACTCTTGGTGGCGCCGGGACAGTAGGAGCCCCGACTCCCGGCTGATGCCCCAACAAGGCTGGGGGCGGAGGAGGCAACTGAGGAGGAGCAGACGGCTGCGGGCACCAGTAAGTTTCTAGTGGCGCCCACGCAAAGGGCGGCTGAGGAGCTAGAGCTGCCATCATGTGCACCGATCCTCTGGAAGACGCCGCTGGAGTGGGAGGAGAAGGCACTGTCTCCCACTTGATGATGCTACCGGGATTCATCCGGCAGACTCGTCCCATGTGGCCAGGCTTGCCACAGTGGTTACAACTTCCAGTCCAACCACACTCCGAAGCACGGTGCTCGCCACCGGACTTGAAACACATCATGCCCTGCCCGGGCATAGGACGAACAGCCGCTCGCGAGGAAGACGACTAAGGCGGCCTCATCTTAGCCCCTGAGGAGGAGCCCTGTCCTTCCTCGAACTTCTTGAAGGTGGGTCGCTGAGAAGACCCACCTCCTCCAACAAAGGTCCTCTTTTGGCCCCCGCTTGGGGCCGCAGGAACCCCTGAACCACCCGGGTTCTGCCTATCCCGGGAGAGCTCCAACTCGAGCTCCATGCCCTTCGCCTGCTCCACCACGGAGCAGAAGTCACGAGGGACGGTCGCTGCCATGACAACTCTGAACTCCTGGTTGAGGCCTCTACGGAACCTCCTCGCCTTCTCCCTGTTATCGGCTACCACCGTCGGCACAAAGCGCACCACGCTGTTGAACACTGCCTCATACTCTGCCACCGACCTCTTTCCCTGGGAAAGAGTCATCAGAGTATGCTCCATCCGCTCAAGGAAAGTCTCTGGGTAGAACTTGGCTCGGAAGCGAGTCACAAAGTCCTCCCAGGTGACCGGACCAAGATAAGGGGCTCTAGCAGCCAGAACCCCCTCCCACCAGATATCAGCTTGGCCCTTCAGCTGAAAGGCCACAAAACGAGCCCTCTAGACCGAGGTCAGCTCTAGGACCTCAAGCTGCCTCTCCATGTACCGCAGCCAATCTGCGGACTGGATCGGCATGCCCGCTCCGTCAAAAGTGTCGAGACGGAGGGACATCCACTCCCGGAGCCTCATCCTCGGCTCCGACACAGCGGGGGCAAAAACTGGGGCCGCTGCAGGGGGAGGCACTGCAGCAGGGGCTGCCCGCAACTGCTGGCGTAGCTCCTGAACCTTCCTCTGCAGAGCCTGAACTAAATCCTCATTGGCGGCGGGTACCTCCGCCCCTAACTGTGCCGCCGAGAGCTCCTCCTGCGCTGGAACATGAGCATTGAGCGAAGCGCTACCATCAGCTACAGACTCCGCAACTCCCTGAGAACCTCGCCCCTGGCCTCCACGGCCACGGCGACCACGGCCTTTACCCCTCGGCATGGTTGCTACAAACAGACAACCATCCATTCACATAAATATAAGCACAACATCATATAATCAAGAACAACATCTAAATACCCTGAATTAAGGTAAATTCCATCAAAGGAGTAAATGCTAAAACCTGAGATTTCGGCAGCATCTCCTTTGTTTTAACATGATGTGAAGGAGCAACAACATTATGGCAATATAAGGCAATATGAGAGACAACTAAAACAGCAAAAATTAAAGACTTAACGACAAAATAAGTCCACTTGCAAGCATTTAATGTTTCCAAGAGTCAAACGAACCATAAGACTCTCATATAGCAAAGCTAAACCTTAAAGCAATAACCATCACATGCAGTTTATTATCAAAAACTAATTGAATGACTTGTGGAATCAATTGAGTGAAACTACGTGCGGAAGTGTGACTATTTCCCTTCCCCGCATGCCGGTCTCATGGTACCTAAAACAACAACAAAACACAAGCGTGAGTTCAAAACTCAGCAAGCATATTGCAATTGTACAACAAGAACAATTACATGGCAGTAATATCTCACATCATGTATATCATCTCATTCATGAACACATAACATTATCACCATCATTATGTATGCAATGCAATGCGATGCTCATGTCTCCTTGGAAACTCTTACCGGTATGGTTGAGTACACACCCGTCGGTGTGCACCCTCTCCCCCCTTCCATCCCGAAGATGGAGGGTGCCTACTCCTTGCTTCCGTTCACCGCGGTGAATGGAATCACTAGGTAGGACTTACTCATTGGCTCTCCGGAATAGTCATAACTTTCTCACCGACCTTCCCCGGACTAGTTATGACTTTCTCACCGCCCGGGCCATGTAACATGCCATGTATGCAAATATGCCAACATCATAATTTACTTGTACATTAACACATGGCATCATAACATAATAAGCATGCTCATCATATCATTGGCAATCATTAAAGCATGGCAAGTGATCATATCATATAAACAAATTCATCTAGTCTCAACTAGCAACTTACAAATCACTATCCATTACAATACACTTGCCTCAACCACGAGCAACGGATTGGCGGGAAGTAGAAGGCACTCCCGGGGTCACACACCTACACATGGGTACCACACACTCACAATCATGTCCACAAAACAGTATGCAAACCCTCATCTACCCCGACATTGCCAACTACTCGCAACACCCAAAAAACAGAGGTTCTGTCCCGTCGGGACAGCAGCCTTCCAAAAGGCATAACTTGAGCTCTGGGACTCCGAATCAATTAAACGAGTACATCCTCGCGTATCTTAGGACATTTCTAACTTTTTCTAAGTATAAGGAAAGACTGATTCGGAGTCTAAAGTGGTTTAATCTACAGAATACCGTGATCTGTTCTAATCACGTCACAGATTTTAACACACTCGGTAAAACAGCCATAACTTTCAAACGTTTGATCGGAATTGGACGTTCTTTATACCCACGGAAAGATATTGAAATTACCTACAAATTCTTCAATAGGCGGATGACCAAATTCAGAATCTAAATTGGTGAAAAACTAAACCCTAGGTCGAGTGCTCATGCTGTCAAAAACAGAGAACGTGACAACTTCTAGTTTTCACCTAATCTACTCGATTCCAGCACCACCAATTGATCTAAAAACATGATAATGATCCTTAGAACAGTACCTAGGCCAACCCCAAGGAGTCCCATGGCCATACCTTCGCCCGACGCACGAAAACCCAATAGATCTTCTCCCGGATCGCTCCTCGCTCCAATGGACGGATCTCCGAGGTGCAGGGGTGGAGAGGCTACCATAGGGCAGCAAGGGGTGGAGGAGAGATGGTGGGGGAGGTGGTGGAGAGGTGGGGAGCAAAGGGGCAAGGGGGGTGGGGGCGCACGGCCAAAAGTGGAGGAGGGGGATGGGGCGGCTAGGGCACAAGGGAGGAGGTGGGGGCGCACAAGTGGGGGGGCGCAAGGAGGGCAGGGGGAGGCCCTTTTACCAGCCCACACAAGTTTCCTAGTCCTAAATGGACTCATACTCCATCCCACCAAAGCCCACAACCTCTCCTTTTAGGCCCAAACTCCCCCGGAAAGGCCCAAACTCCCGGAAACGGCCCAGAAACGCAATTAAACCTCATACCATATGGTTTTAACCTCCAATACCATATTTCATAATGTTTTTAACCTCATTATGCACATTAAATAAGGTTACGACACTCCGTGGTGTCACAGCCGTATTGGATTGTGGCAGCAGAGTAGTGTTTGTAGAGAACCAAAATGGAGAAAAAGTAGAATTTAAAGCAATCGTAGTCCGAGATGGAAAACTATTGATCAATAGCATGGAGACTGCCAGACTAGAAGATGTGCCATTGGTAAAAGAGTTTCTTGATGTTTTCCGGAGGATTTGCCGGGAATGCCACCGGATCGAGATATCTAGTTCGTGATTGCGTTTGTACCCGGAACAGCCCCGATTGCGAAGAGACCCCATAGGATGTCCACAGAAGAGACAGTGGAAATGAAGAAGCAGATTGAAGAACTCATGGAAAAAGGTTTTATTAAACCTAGTTCATCACCATGGGGAGCACCGGTGTTGTTTGTCAAGAAGAAGGATAGAAGTTTTAGAATGTGTATAGACTATCATGCACTTAATGAAGTGACGGTAAAGAATAAATATCCTTTGCCCAGGATAGATGATCTTTTTGACCAGTTAAGAGGAGATAGGGTGTTTTCAAAAATAGATCTTCGATCTGGATATCATCAATTAAAGATTCGGACTGAGGACATACCAAAGACAGCTTTTTCGTCAAGGTATGAATTCACGGTCATGTCCTTTGGATTAACCAATGCCCCGGCATATTTCATGAATATGATGAACAAAGTATTCGTGAAATATTTTGACAGGTTTGTCGTCGTTTTCATTGATGACATCCTAGTTTACTCCAAAACAGAAGAAGAGCATACAAAACACCTATGGATGGTTTTGGAATAGCGAAGAGAAAACCAACTATATGCAAAATTTAGCAAATGTGACTTCTGGAAAAAGAAGGTAGAGTTACTGGGTCATGTAATGACTGTCGAAGGAGTAGCTGTTGATCTGAAGAAAGTGGAGGCAGTGTTACATTCGGAGCAACCAAAGTTACCCAGATAAGGAGTTTTCTCGGAATGGCGGGATATTACCGCCGGTTCATCGAGGGTTTTTCATCAATTGCAAGACCTCTTACGCAATTGTTGAAAAAGAAGAAAAAGTTCGTATGGATGCCAGAGTGCGAGTAGAGTTTCTAGGAACTGAAGAAGCGTCTAACTTCGGCACCTGTCTTAGTGTTGCCAGATGTAAGGAACAGTTTTGACATATATTGTGATGCTTCGCGCCATGGACTCGGATGCGTACTGATGTAGAACAGAAAATTGGTAGCTTACACATCAAGACAATTAATGCCATATGAGTAGAATTACACAACTCATAACCTGGAATTAGCTGCTGTAGCGCACGCCCTTAAAATATGGTGTCACTATCTCATCGTCAACCGATTTGAAATATATACTGAGCACAAAAGTTTGAAATATATATTCACTCAATCGGATCTTAACATGAGGCAAAGAAGATGGTTAGAATTAATCAAGGATTATGACATCGGAATCCACTACCATCCAGGAAAAGCAAATGTGGTGGCTGATGCTTTGAGTCAGAAAAGCCACAGCTTGAATTTGGTGGTTGAAGAAAATCAATTTGACTTGTGTAAAGAGCTTTAGAAGGTAAGATTGGAGGTTGTACCTAGAGGATATTTGGCTACCATGGAAGTAAAGCCGACTCTAGAAGAGTAGAACATGGAAGGTCAAAAGGATGATGATAAGATTCTCAGGATCAAATCCAAGAGGGATGAAGGCTTAGCCAATGACTTCAGACTAGATGAGCAGGGTACCTTGTGGATGAAAAATAGAATCTGCATACCTCATAAACCTGAATTGAAAAAGTTGATACTTGAGGAAGCACATGATTCTAAGTACTCCATTCATCCAGGAAGTGCAAAAATGTAACAAGACCTCAAGGAAAATTATGGTGGCCAAACATGATACAAGAAGTTGCCGAACACGTCGCATTGTATGATATATGCATCAGAGGCTAGCAGGACTGTTGCAACCTTTGAAAGTACCTGAGTGGAAGTGGGAGGAAATCGGTATGGATTTCATTACCGGTTTACCCAGAACTCAATAAGGATTTGATTCAATATGGGTGATAATTGATTGCCTAACCAAAGTCTCCCACTTTATTCCGGTGAAAACCACTAACTCCGGAGATCATCTAGCTGAGCTATATATGGCCAGAATTGTGTGCTTGCATGGTGTACCAAATAAGATAGTATCGGATCAAGGTACTCAATTTACCTCAAGATTTTGGAATAAGTTGCATACGGCAATGGGCACCCGTTTGAATTTCAGTACGGCGTACCATCCGCAGACAAATGGTCAGACTGAAAGAGTAAATCAGATACTCGAGGATATGTTAAGAGCTTGTGCTCTGTCATATGCCACTTCATAGGACAAATGTATGCCATACGCAGAATTTAACTATAACAACAGTTATCAAGCTAGCCTCAAAATGTCTCCATTTGTAGCATTATACGGTTGTCCATGTCGGATACCGTTAAATTGGAACGAGACGGGAGAACGTCAAATATTTGGGCCCGACATTCTTACCGATGCTGAGAAAAAGATTGCCATGATTAGGGAAAGACTGAAGACTGAAAATCAAGGCAAAAGAGTTACACTGACAACCGACTCCGCAAGCTAAGCTTTGAGCTAGAGGATTATGTATATCTCAGGGTCACTCTGCTCAAAGGAGTTAAAACGTTCCACACAAAAGGAAAACTTGCCCCAAGATACGTCGGTCCATTCAAGATCTTGAGCCACGTAAAGGTGAAGTCGCATATCAATTGGAGTTGCCGCAATCTTTAGCAGGAGTGAACGACGTATTCCATGTGTCCCAACTTAAGAAATCCCTTCGAGTGCCAACTGAACAAACACCTCTGGAAGAGATCGAGCTGCAAGAAGATCTGACCTACAAAGAGCATCCAGTTAAGGTCTTGGACACATCTGAACAAGAAACCAGGAACAAGACAATTCGTTTCTACAGAGTTCAATGGAGCAATCACTTAGAGAACAAAGCAACATGGGAACGTGAAGAAGACCTGAAGAAAGAATTTCCCAACTTATTCTCTAGTTAACCCTGAATCTCGGGGATGAGATTCTGTTAAGGGGAGGAGGTTTGTAACACCCCAAAATTTGCTCTTAATATATTTAATGTATTTTTGGGATTATTTGGAATTTTTTTGGAGTTGTTTGGAATCTTTGAGGTTAATTTGAATTCAAGCCTTATTGAACTAATTGCATTAAATAAAGATCATGCATTTTTGCAAAAGCATAAAATCCAAAATTTTGTTTATAATAAAGATAGTTGGTAGATGAGAGTGTTTTATCCACTAAAAGAATGTTTGCTCAAAAACATGTTATATAAATTAATTTGTGGATTTCATAAAAATATATAGAAGTGTTTGATCCACTAAAAGAATTCTTATAGAAAATCCAGATATCGAAAAATCACAAAACCAACTTTATAAAGATCCAAATATTTCCTAGTAATTTAGAGGAATTTTTCAAGATCTTTAGAACCTTTTTGCTATTTCATCCTAAGCGCGTTTTGTTTCAGCATTATTTAAATTCCCAAATCACGTCGCATTACATGTACCTGAACTCAACTCGTCCATTTTTGTTAAATTCCTTGTTTCCAATTTATACAAAGGCTAGCAACTAGATTACATGCATGCATTCACCACTCATGTAACTGAACTCATTGAAGCCTACACATGCATGCATGTAACGTGAGGTTCAGAGCTCATGAAGCCTTTCGAAATCTACACATGCATGCATGTGTACGTTTCCTCTCCAGCTTACTCATTCAAGCCTACACACATGCATGCACGTAATGAAATTCCATTTCCAGCCGTTTCTACTCCCAGCCGTTTCCATTCATTGTGTGAATTTCTCCATTGAAGCTGCCACAAGAAGCCTTTCCATTCCAGTCATTTCTTGCTCCTCCTTTATTCATCAATCTCCTATACGTTTCCTTCCAGCCGATTCCCTCATTCTAGCCATTTCTCCTGCCATTCCTTCACTTCTCTACCGATCTTTTGTTCCGCCGTTGACACCGCCGATTGACGCCGCCACCGCCGCCGACGCACTCTCCGGCCACGCCTCTTCCTACGCTGACGACTCTGCGCTGCTCACTGACCGGCTGCCTGCTCGGTCGAGCTGAGATATGTGGTCCTTCTGTTGGACGGACGCATGAGTACATAATATATACAATAGGGATGATCCGCATGTACGTACACATATATATTTATATGTTAGCATGTATACGTATATACTAGGATGACTTGCATGCATAATTTTCTATATGCATGCCTACGTATGTATTATGCAGCATGAGTATATACCTATCTATATTAGGACCCGTAGGCATATTTACACATGTATATTTGTGATACTACGGAATGACGGTATGAGTCATTTTTGATCTCGGCCATAAGGTACGACTCTTGTAACATGTTTTTGCGCCGTTTCTGCAAGTGTGGGCCTTTCTGGGGGATTTTGGGCCTTTCCGGAGGGGAATTGGGCCTTCCGGGGGAGTTCGGGCCTTGGGGGGTCCATGTGGGCCAAAGGTGGGACATATTTGGGCCTTTTGGAGGTGGTCTAGGACAGCAAAACTGCTGCCCTAGCCCTACCTGCGCCCCAAACAAATCCCCTCCCTAGCCCTAGCCCCCACTTGTTTCCGCTCCACCCCATTGCCTCCTCCTCCCTAGCCGCCACCCCTCCCTCACCCTTGCGCCTCCTCCCCCACCCTTGCTGCGTTCCCCTCGCTGCCACGCCACGCCATGGTGCTGCCCTCGCCGTGGGAGGATCCGCGACGAGGAGAACCGGTGGCAACGTCGCGTGGGAGCAAGATCGGGCGATCGAGAGGCATTCTTCGTGTTCGTCGTTCGTTGGATTAAACAACATTAGAGTCCGAACCAGTCTTTCCCTATAACTAGAAAAAGTTGGGAAATTTCCTAAGCTATGCGAGGATGTACTCGTTTATTCAATTTGGAGTCCTAGAATAGAAGTTATGCCCGTTGGAAGGTTGCTGTCCCGAAGGGACAGATTTGCTGTTTTCTGATTTTAGGAGTTGTAAGCGAAGTCGGGGTAGTGGGATATATGTGTGCTGTTTTGTGGACTCGATTTGAGTGTGTGGCACGTGTTTGCAGGTGGTGTGCCTCCAGGAGTGCCCTCAACCTCTCGTCACTCCGTTGCCTATGGTTGAAGGCAAGTGTGTTGTGATGGATAGCGAGTTGTAGGTTGCATGTTGAGATTAGATGAAATTGTCTATATGATATATGTCCACTTGCCATGTTTTAATGATTGCTATGATATGATGAGCATGTTTAAGATGTTATGATGCCATGTGTTAATATATGAGTTTTATATATTGTTGGCATGCTTGCATACATGACATGTTACATGGCCCGGGCGGTGAGAAAGTCATTAACTAATCCGGGAAGGTCGGTGAGAAAGTTATGACTAATCCGGAGAGCCATTAGAGTAAGTCCTACATCGTGATTCCATCTACCGTGGGTGGTGGAAGCGAGGAGTAGGCACCCTCCATCTTCGGGATGGAAGGGGGGAGAGGGTGCACACCGACGGGTGTGTACTCAACCATACCGGTATGAGTTTCCAAGGAGATATGAGCATAGCGTTGCATTGCATTACAATACATATTAAATGATGAGGATGTTGTTATGTGTTCAAGTTTGAAATGTTATATGTGACGTGAGGTATTATTGTCTTGTAAATGATCTTGTTGTCCATTACAATATGCTTGCTGAGTTTTCGAACTCACGCTTGTGTTTTATGTTGTTTGTTTATTTAGGTACAATGAAATCGGGCGTATGGGAAAGGGATCTAGCTACACTCCTCCACGTAGTATCATAATCTAGCTAATTCACCTGTTTTGGAGACACGACAATAAGTATTACAATAATCATTAGTGTATGGTCTGTATGTTTGGTTGTTTCCCTCATGTATATCATGTGGGGCTATGGAGGGAGTTGTTTTAACTTCCTAGAGTTAAATTGATGCTTATTATTTTGCTATCGATGCTTATTGATGTTTTAGTTGATGATTAGCTATCCTTATCGCTGCGTATGGATATCTCGTTTGTCTTACATATTGATATGATTCTATGTTGTTAAGTTTCATGCAAAAACAAAGGAGATGCTGTCAAAATTTCCAATTATTCCAAATGATTACTTGCTGTAATTTACCTTAAATTATGGTATTAAATGTGTCATGATCTATGTTTGGTGACATTCTGGGCTTAGTAAAAGCTGGGGTGTTACAGTTGGTATGAGAGCGGGCTGTAGGTCCCTGGAATGTGTATTTAGTGTCATAACTATAGGTTCAACTAAAATATGAAGTGGAATAACCTAGAAACATGGCTTAGGTTTTACTTAAAACTTTGCCATAGGATAGCAACATTAAAACTTGTGTAAGTGGAATAATTAATTTAAAACTTGACACACTTTGTTGCACAGTAGGAATGGGTATGGGTACCGTTGCTTTACGCTTAAATGTTGTATTTAAGCTTTGATGTTGAATGTTACATTTGGTAATATATGTTGCTATGTTTATGAAAGAATTGATTGTGTTGATATAATTGAGATTATGTGGGTTGTGGTGCCGAAAGGGGTTTCGGTCACCTTCTGTTGTTTGTAGTAATGTTGGGTTTGACGGTGTGGCCGGGTAGTGCCATCATCGATGGACTTTTAACCTCCTGTTGGGAGAGTGCTTATCCTTTCTGTCGTAGATTGGGTAGTTGGTTGGAGTCGAGTAGTAGAGTTGTGGAATGACCCTCCGAATTTTTCTTTGCCGTTTTGACGAACGGTTTTGGTTGGTTTTTGGTTGGTTGAAATAAAAGAAAAAGTGTTCGGTTTTGGATACTCACCGATGGTTCTTTTGGTGGTTTTGGTTTTGTCTTCTTGGGTTGAAGACAAAGAAGAATTTCGGGTTGCGCCTCTTTTGGTCGCCTTGTCAGCTTTAACGCCCGATTTGTTGTTTGCCTTATAGAGAAACTTATAGATTGATTCTTGGGTTACCATTCTCCAATTTGAAAAGAATTTATTGAAGTTCCGATGAAAAATCTAAGTCGCATGGATTTAGGTGTCAAGGTTTTGTCGGAAAGGATGTGGTTGATCGGTTGCTTTACGGAGAAAGATTTCAATTTATTCTTGTGTTTGTCTTTTTTCGAGGTTTAAAAGAGTTATTGCGGTGTTGTGCCAGATCTTGTTGTTGGGGCCTAAGTGGTGTTTGATTGCCATGATGACTTGCTTGGGAATTCATCTTTGAAAAACCGTTTGTTTCGTGAAAGTTTGAAGTTTGGGGTTATGGCCTAAAAATTTTTGTTAATCGCTTGGTTTTTCCTCGTGCAACCATCTTCCTTCGTGGAAGTTGTTGATCTCGAGAGTTGTGGAGTAGTTGCGTGTCGGCATTTGGGAATTTAAGAGTTGACTTCTCTTGTGATTTATGGTTGAGCTTTCCGGAAGGAAAGGTGTTTTGGGTGTTGTTCTTTTCTGGAGTAATTATGGTTTCCTTAAGAGTTGGGTGCGTGATTCACGCGAATGTTTAAGAAGTTAAGTGTATGACAAGAAGTTAGAGTTTTCGGATGTTATGAGCTAGTGGTTCGGTTAAAGTGAATTTGTTGTTTGTTTAAAGATAAACTAAAATATTGTGTTGATAAGAGATGATTAAACGAGACGTCAGGTGATCCAAAGTGAAAGTTGATTAGTGGTGTGTGCAAAGTGATGCGGGTTAAGGAATCTAATGGATGTTTGAGATTCGTTAGCATAGAATGTCTCGGTTGATGAACTTGTTATAGCAAGAAGATGGTGTGAAATTCTGCCTATTGTAGCTGGTGGGTCAGTTAATATTGTGGGTCGACAATATGACTTAAAATTCGTGTAATCAATTAATGAGGATATATGGAATGATTGTAGGAAAGGTTGAATTATTCTTGATGAGGTGCATGCGGGATCCGTATTTATGAGGAATGTCTAGTGGAGATCGTGTCGCGTGGTTAGTATTAATTATTGGTGGAATGAACTGGTGATATGGAATATGTGACTTAGGGATTATACCCAGGGTAATTGTTGATTACGCCGGAATAATTGTAAAGAGATGTGTGCTACGCTTGGGATAATAAGTTGCATGAATAATGGTTCGTCATGGTTAGTAGACCAAAAGAAGTTGTTGATATGCGTGTTATGTTGGATTAACTGATAAGTTAATTGTGCTGGAGTTGTGAGAACGTGGTTCTCCTTGTTGGTTGTCATACGGTAGATATGGTCTACGGTTCGTTGGTAATATAATCAATTGTGGTTATATGAACAGTGAAAAGTGATTTTATCAAGAGCAGATGTTGTAGCTTGTGTGCAACAGTGTTGGACTTCTCGGGATTTGGGTGATTATGACATCCGTTTTGGCTAAGAGTATTGGAATGCGAGTAATGGTGGGATTTGAGTCGAACTTTCTTTTGAAGGTTTACGGATTCAAATGAATGTATAAATTTTCTGGGAGTGCCTGCCTCTTTGTTTAGGCGTCTTGATTAGTGTGCAATAAAATCTCCCCTGATTAAGTGGCATTTTGTCAAGTTACAAACTTGACTCCGATGATTGGAAACATGGATGAAAGAGTAATATTTGAAGTAACCGGCTTATGAGTTTCAAATGTGGTGGGGTATTGAACCATGCCAATCATTGGATTTGGGTTAATCTGTTTAGTCTATGCTATGAGTATGGGTTAACACCCAAAGCGTTGGAGTGGGACGCTCTCTTTAGCGTTCAACTGATTTATCTTTGGTAATCCTGGAGTTAAGCGCTTAAATTGTAATTCTATCGTGACTAGAGTTGGATTGATTTGGGAAACGTGTGTGGTTTTTGCGAGCGTTTCAAAAAGGTGAATCTTATGATTGTTTCATTAGTGTTTTTGTTGATAAAATGTTCCCTGCTGGGAATGTGTTTCCTTTCTCTTTAAGAGAATTGGTAGCGGTTATTAGGCGTAGATGTTTGATTTGAGAGTTGATGCTATCTTCTGTTATTGGCTTTGGTTAAAATGCGATGTTTTGCGCGCATTGAGTGCAGTGGTTGTTGGGTTGTGAGGCGATATGGTATTTTTCGGTTAACGCCGTCGTAGTTTATGCGAATTTGAGCAACCATCGATGTTGTTGGGTGTCAATCATGTGACAAGGAGAATGAAGTCTCTTTGTGAATGGTTAATGGGTATCGTGGTTACATGATGAATAAATGGTGAAAAAGATTCATGATATCGTTTTTATAAGCATAAAAGAGTTGTTGAGCCAGGACGGTGAGAAAGTCATATAGAGACATATGACTAATCCGGAGTGCTCTTGTAGAATTCGCATTCGTGTTATGAATCGAGATTTTTCATTGCTCTCTAGCATGAAAATGAATGAATGGATAAATGCTGGTATTTTGGTTTTGTTATGCAAGGGATTTGATTTTTCCCTTTCTCTTCGAGAGTTTTTGTGGCAGTTCTCTTCCAAGATGTTGATTTTGGTTAAAGTGAAAAGTTTGGCTGTGGTGAAAGCGAGTCGAGTTGTCTTTAATTGTTGAGAACTTTTGTCAAGAGAATTGTGTGGAGTCTCTATTTGTTTGAGAACTAAATCTGTACTCGGATGGAGGCCAATTGATCGGCAACACTTGGGGTAAGTGATCACGCCAATTGATTGATCTCGACCTGAGCTTCCCGCAACCGTGTGTCTAGTATCGGTTCCCTCGATCAGTAGCCCAGTTCCCACATGTTGTCAATCGAGATAGATCATTTCCATGCAAGAGTAAATAATTTACAACTGAAAGGTAGAGTTATTACAACTTGCTTAATATTACAGGTTACAGCCTCATGGCCTACACAAGTCCAAAAGACAGAATAAAACATATCAGATGTTCAAAAGAGAAACGCACAGTGTGTCGTCCACCCATAGGCAACTGACTGGAACGGATTCCAATTAACCCTCGGCAAATTCGTCAAACTCCGACGCGAACTATGACTTGCCGGGATTGTCCTCATTACCTTCTTCTCCTTCTAGCCAAAATTCGTCAAAACAAACGGTGAGTACACGTATGTACTCGCAAGACTTTGGTGTATGGGAATAGTTACATAGATGCATGCTACAACAATGAAAGTAGGTTTCTACACTAAGTCTATTTGAGAACAAAGAAGGTTTTGTTTGCAATACGATAATAGATTCCAACATGCATAATTTATAAAGAGGTTTCCAAAGGACATTTTAAAGTAACAACAATAACATGAAATATTTGAACCATAACCAAAATCCAACCATTCTGATTCTAACCCTTAGACAAACCTTTCCGTTCTCCACTATCCATAAACCATTCACCAACCCAACCCTTCTCCTGACAAACCAACTCCAGCCAAACCAAAACCAGCCCAAACCTTTACTTTTCCAAAACTAAAACCGAATCAAAATCTATACTTGATAATACTTCCCAAGCTGCTCTTAACAGTGAGCATGGCTAATCGATTAGTTTATTTATCTCTACAGAGACTGTACATTGTACCCACATGACACGTTCTAGCAATCATGTCATTCATGTCACGCGATACTTATCGTACCTGTTTTGCTATACAGGGATGAAACATTTCGAGAGATAGGGGTTTACATCTTGCACCGGCCCGGTAATGTGCGTTCATTGCTACAGCCATAGAGGATGGCCACTAGTGGTCCCAACAGGCGCCCACTAGCCCATGACTACCCATAGTAGGCATTACCGTTGTATTGGGTAAACTCTCCCTCGACACCTTGACAAGAGAGTCCCTAAAACACACCGACACCACAGGTGTATCCATACCCCTTTGCCCTCCTTAAGTGCAAGACCAGACCTTTCCCAATGTACTAGGTCATGGACATCCCATACTGGCACATGTGGTTGCAAGTTTTGACTTAGTGATAACATCAAGTTCAGTCCTTATGGTGACTCAAGCGAGATCTTCCAAACTCACTTGCTACGGCAATAGAGGATTGGCACTAGCGGCCCCACGGAGCTCCCACTAGTTCGCAACCTCCCCATAGTGAGGAACCAAACCAAAACAATGACCATTCCAAAACAAGCCCCAGGCTTGAGATCCCAACCAATATCCATTCCAACCCTCCAGCCGGAACAACCAAACCAACCCAAACCGTTTCCAAATCACCAACTGCACACATTTCGCCCAGGTCTAAACTTTCCGTATTTTTCATTTTACTCACACAACCATTTCCTTTTTCAGCCAACACAAAACACCACTCAGGTTTTTCAAGCCAAAACCCAAATTCCAACCATAACCCAACCCAACCACCATTTTATCTCCAGGAGAACTGTAAATGAGTGTGATGCAATCTCCAGTAGCAATTACTATTGCGGGGTTAAGCATATGCAATTATTACTCATTATTATCCTCTTGACATTTACTACTATGCCTATTATTGGCTTAGAATCTGACAAGGTTCACAGTTCAATTCTAATTAAGGAAATCCACCAAATCTGGGATTAACTACCAATTCCCACAAACTATCATTATAATGAACATACATGCATGCATAATTGTTTTGACAAATGAAAGTAGAATTTGCAAATATAGGATTCAAGATGGTCAAAGAAGGTGCTTGCCTGTTTGCTCTTCAACGAAATCGGACTACGGAACGAAGTCGGGGTCATCTACGGTGTTTGATACATCAACGTCGACGCGAAAAGTAATAAAACCAATAACACCAATCAAAATAGCGAAAGAAGAGATCAAACACAAATAAAAACCAAAAACGGGAAACGAGAACTCGATCGGAAAAGGAAATCAGAGTTTCTACCCTAAGCCTGGCAGTACCGATGGCTGTTGGGCGGTAGTGCCATTTTGGGCTGGCAGTACCGTCCAGCAAGTCTGGTAGTGCCGCTGGCTGGGAACCAAAATGGACGCTCTCTGGAAAAAAGGTACCGGGGTTACCTCCGGTACTACCGTGAGGGCGGCAGTACCGGCCTCACGGTCTGGTAGTGCCGGTCTACAGAGATCGAAATGGGGACCTCTCTGGAAATTCAATGCCGACATTGTGGCCGCGGTAGTGCCGCTCGGGTGGCAGTACCGGCCGCACAAGGCGGTAGTGCCGGCCTATAGAGAATTCCAAAATTCCAAAATGGGAAATTGCGCGATTGAGTTCGAAACATTGCGGCAAAGGCGTCGATAGGTTCCTAGCGATGCCAGGGACTTATTTGCGTTGGCCACGATGAGTTTCGAGCTCAATTGCCCGATTTCCCCCCTTTTTGTCCTAACGGAGGACGAAAACGACGGAAAATCGGGTTTCGACCCAAAATAAGTCCAAATTCGATTTTCGTCGTGGTAACGGGACATCTACAGCACTAGGGACCCATACGGGTTGGATTGAGGGTTTTGGGACTTCATAATGCGAAATTGCTTCGAATGCCCAAAATGCAACTTTTTGCAAATCTGCCGAAGCAGCGGATTTGCAACACCCGTATTGATTCCATTAGCGCATTAAGGTCCTACACGACCGAGAGATCGACTACAATCTCGGTGCACGACGATCGAACTCCTGAAACTCGAAAACCCTAATTAATCCTGAATTTGATTCTGGACCCGAGTCCAGTTCAAACTCGATTCTTCCGTCAGAATGAACCTTCGAGGCGTGGGATATATTCATGAGTCATTTTCTTGACTTTTCGGAGCTAGGGTTTCAAAAGGGAAGTCTCCGAAATTTTGAGAAGCGAACTTTTGAGGTGAATAAATCCAAAGAGAGGTAGATCAGGGTTTCTGGAACGAATTGATTGTGCAAAATAATCTTTCTTACCCTAACCAACTAGGTTCTCAAGGGTTTAACCAAAGGGAAAAGAAAAGAAACAAAAGGGATGAAGCTAGGGTTTGAGATTAAACCTAGGGAATGAGCTCAACCTTGGATCTATCACTTGTGAAGCTCCTTGGGGACTTGATGAAGCTTCCTTGCACCTTGAACTTGGGTCTTCTTGCTCCAATCTTGCTCAACCCGGTCGGAATTGGAGGAGGAGAGGTGGATCTCGAGTTGAAAAAGAAATGGAGAGGGAGATCAAGAGAGAGAGAGAGAGAGGGAGGAGGGGCAAATGAGGGAAGGGGAAGAGGGGGCCCTCCCCTGGGGTTTTGGCGACGTGGGGTGGCACGAGAATCGAGAAAAAGAGTGATGGCCGACGATGTGCAAAACAGGGGCTTTGTCCCCCGTTCTTGAGAGGAGCCGCCCAGACCGTCCTCGTGTTATTAGAAGGTTGAGTCATCCTAATCGGATTTGGAGGCTAACAGCGGATTGCCGAGGGCGCTCACAGTGCTAGCATCCAAGCCCAATTGAGACAACACTAGAATCCTTCGAATAACTCGACAACAATCCCGGTATTCCCCCGCTATGCGACCCGAAACACACCCAGGATCCCTGCATACCAGTTCCCAATGACATATCAGCTCAATTTGCATAAAGGGGGCAACGAACTCGGAACACCACAACCAGACACGCGCGGAAGCAAGACCAACTAAACAACCCAAACAAACCCCAGCACAAAGACAAAACCCCACGACCACAACCAACAACAACAAGGCACGAAGGCCAACAAAGGACGAGACAACAACATAAGCACGAGGGGAGTAACAACATACATCAAGTGTCAACTGACAAAAAGGATCCAAGTATCCAACATGATTAAAACATCGTTTTAAGCTAACTATACAGCAAAAGGGCATACAACTATTAAGCTAGAACGAAAAGTAATTCATCTCCGGAAGTGTTCTGCCACTGAACACTCCCGGGCGTGTGCGATGATGAAGGTAGCCTCTACTCGGTGCCCCGCCCAATCATCGAGAGGCAGTACGGACAGAACTCACATCCATCCGGATCCTCACTTGAAAATCCACAAAGCAAGGCATGAGTACAGAAGGTACTCGCAAGACTTACCCGTGGTCCATATATGACTGACTCGAAAGGGTATGCATTTGGATGTAGCAAGGAATCAAGCTTACGGTACAAAGTGCGGAAAAGCTTAACTTTGTTGTTTAATTACAATCCACTACTCAATTCACCAATTTCTTAGCTTTCGTGGACAGCGCCTATTACTAAAGTGAAATTTGAAACCTTGCAGTTAAAGTAAAACCAGTGTCAACATAGCCAAGTACCACCATCACAACCAACCATCATTTAGTTCAAGTTCTTACTACGTTGAAATGTCGGATGACGCGAGCGTGCTCATATCCGAGAGCGCGGCAATTCGAATCGCTTATTCACCCTGCAGGGGATCATCAATCGCACGACATGTGCCACAAAGAACCTCATTTCAACCCTCTTCCCATCCGTACTAACTCGTTGGGCCATCTTCATGCGGTCCGAGCACCTAGCACCCCCTCGAGCGGCCCAAGCCCGGCTTGGCCCTCGAGAGTCGGCCTAAGCCTCGCCCTCAACCACGCCCAACAGCATGAGGGCACACCCCATCGAATTAGCATGCGATGAAAGAATAGCTTTACCGTCCCATTCCGGCATGCGACTGACAAGATGTGCTCGATCAACATGGCAAACAACGGATCGGTCCTCAACCAACACAGGCGAGACTACCACACTCGAGTCTCCACACCCAAGTGCCCCAACTTTCCCGCCCAGTCTCATTTCATTTTCCATTTCTACTTATAACCACAACCATTGCAACTTGATAAATGTGAAGTAATTTAACATCAAGCGATGGAACCATCCATCACTTGGCCCATACCCGACATCTAAGCAAACTAAGCATGGATACAATATAATTACCCATACTGGCTCCAAGGAAGGTGTTCAACAATTAACAAGGATGTATATGCAACAATTGGGATCTAGTACCATTTCCACAATTCAACTCCTAATGCATGACTTAATCACCCTATAAGCAATTTATTCACAAAAGTAAGATTTCATAACGGGTTGGATATGCTTAGGTGCTTGCCTGATGCTTCTGCTTGTGTATCAACCACGACTTGCTCTTCGGCAATCCCCTCAACCACGGTCACGTCTGTCAGCGCGGTCTCGTTCTCTACACGAACATAGTGCATGTTAAGATGCATGCGATGCAAATGAAATGAAGACAATGCAATTATCCCACCGAAACAGCCCAGTTAATCCGAACAGTCCGGATGTTTCATCCGGACACTCCGGATAAGCCGGACATTCCGAGCCATTTAGCCGGACACTCCGGACATGGTGCATTTCGCACAATGACTATAGGGATTGGAGTGGTTTCCGAGTTCTACGGCACCACAAGAACCCGATCTACAACTTTCCTACACGCGGCCAAGCCGGAGAAGCTCCGAGCTAGCCCAAACACGATGAAATGACGCTCGCCTCTAAAAACTCTAATCCAAACCTAATCCGATGCTTAGAACGGCATCATCTAACCCCGATCTCTCACCCTACACCCTACATTGCCTAATCCAACCACCCACCAAAAACCCTAACACTCCAAGGTTTACCCCCAAACCCCCAATCTACATGCCAAACCCCAAATCTACTCCCATGGACGCCCTAGAACCAAGAACCCATTAATCAACTCCAAGAAGAGGTCTCACCTTCAAGGAGGATGAAGAAGAAGAAGGGGAAGCCGGGTAGGAAGAGGAAGACGCCGGCTTGGGGAGGAGCTTGAGGACACCGGGGTGAGGTAGTCGCTGGGGAGGAGCACGGGAGAATGCCCGCCGGTGGGGAATCACCGGGGATGAGCTCGGGGTGGAGGAGAGCACTCACAATGGAGTGGAGAGCAATAAATGTGAGGGGAAGTGAGTGAGGAGACAAGAAATGGGATTTTTATACTCAAGTCCCGCAAGGTTCGGATACTCCGAACGTCTAACCTGGAGACTCCGGGTTGGGGTCTTCGGTAGGGTTAACCCGGACACTCCAGACAATTAGTCCGGATACTCCGGGTTGAGGTGTTCGGGCGAGCTAATCCGGATACTCCGGACATTTAATCCGGACATTCCGAGTTATATTCGAACATTCCGGATGTTTAATTCGGATACTCCGGATTTCCCAGAATTTTTGAAATTAGGGCCTTGACAAACCCTCCCCCCTTAAAGGAATCTCGTCCCAAGATTCAGAACAAACGCACAGGCAGAATAGAACGTAGATGGACAGTACGGTCGCGCACTAATCGATATGCCTTGAATTGCGAAGAACTGTACACTGGTACTTACAAGGCATGGAAGAACTCAGGATATTCAGTCTTCAATCGATCTTCGGGCTCCCAAGTAGCTTTGTCCTGGTGTGATTGCTCCACTGAACCTTATAGAATTTAAGAGTCCTTCGATGGGTCTTGCGTTCAGCTTCATCTAAAACCCGAATAGGATGCTCTTGGTAAGATAGATCAGGTTCAGGCTGAACTTCGAGTCCATCCACCTCCAATGACTCGAAAGGAGTACGAGGCACTTCTTCAATTGAGATATATGGAAGACGTTGTGGACCATTGCCGGAGAGGGGGGAAGCTCCAGCTGATATGCCACTTGCCCACGCCTCGCCAGGATCTGAAAAGGTCCTATGTAGCGAGGTGCCAATTTTCCCTTAACTCCGAAACGACGGGTGCCCCGGAGAGGAGACACCTTCAGATAGACATAATCACCAACATCGAAGGAGAGGGGTGTCGGGACCCGGATTTACAAATCCGGAACCCTCTGTGTTTACCGCACTAGTCCAGGATCACGCTAGTGCACACAGTGGCAGCAAAATTGACATATCATTCCATTATCGAATTAACTATGAAAGTAGCAAATAGTAACAACAGACCTTATGGTCAAGTTTACATAATTGTGCCTTAAGGGCTTAAGAAACAAATAAAACTCTTGCTGCGGAAAAAATAAAAATAACTGGGACCATACGACATGCCACAGGCTATCGTCTGGGGAAATGCCATCCTAGTTCACGTAGTCTTCATAATACTCCTCGTAGAACTCGGTATTTCCCTGATCTTCCTCAGCAACTGATCAACAAAGGCATAAAGCCGTGAGTACAAAAAGTACTCAGCAAGCCACAGGGAATGATGCAAATAATGTATGGCTTGACAAAGGATAACGATAGGGTTATTTTGCAGAAAGCGATAACTTGAATGTAAATACAATGTATAGATTCAAAGCTTAATTGACAAAGATAATAATAACTGATAAATCAAGGGTAAACAACAACACAAGATTGGTGAGGCATCACCCATCACCAACTAGATCATTATCAACCACTAAACTCAACAGTATTAATAATTTGACATCGAAAACAATAGTGAACTTCCCGTTCACTTCCAACAAACCCAACCTTCAACATTTTCTAAAAACACTATACCCCGTGTGAAATTCCCAGGCACGTCCATGACCGCGGACACGGCTATTCGAATAGATTAACACACACTCTGCAGAGGTTGTACAGCTTTACCCACAAGATATGACCAACTCTTATTGCCATACGTAATTAACACACTTCCTTTGGTGTGTCGGCAGAGAGATCATAACAAGACCTTTACAATGCTCTGTATAAAACCAGTACTACCTGCTAAGGTTTCACCCCTTAGGGCCCCCTCTTGCGCCTCGTGAGTCTACCCGTCTATCTCGGAACCCACACAACCACAACAGTACTTAAATTTAGACATTGCAAATTATTTAGCCAGGTCTGTCGCCAAACTGTGGGATTCATGGCCTACAATTATATACGATATGGTGGCAAACAACAATTAGGCATTTAACTAATCCCCAGAATTATACAAAACAATTCTAATTAAATTAGCATGCATTAATTTGGAATCAATATAACTTTCACAAATGGGATCAATATGATCAAAGCATAACTTGCCTTCAATGAGCAACTAGTTGTAACACCCCAGCTTCTACTAAGCCCAGAATGTCACCAAACATAGACCATAACACATTTAATACCATGATTTAAGATAAATTACAGCAAGTAATCATTTCGAATAATTGAAAATTTCGACAGCATCTCCTTTGTTTTAGCATGAAAATGATCGACATAGCATCATATCAATTTATAAGACAAACAGGATATCAACATGCAGTGATAATAATAGCTAATCATCAACTAACACATCAATAGACATCGCTAACAAAAGAATAGGCATCAATTTAAGTCTAGGAAGATATAACAATTCACTCCTTAGCCCCACATGATTCACATGAGGGAAACAACCAACATTAAGACCATAAACTAATGATTATTGCAATACTTATTGCAGTGTCTCCAAAAGAAGGTGAATTAGCTAGATTGTGATACTACGTGGAGGAGTGTAGCTAAATCCCTTTCCCGCGCGCCGATTTCATGGTACCTAAAGAAACAAACAACGAAAACACAAGCGTGAGTTCATCACTCAGCAAAGTGTATTGCAATGGAACAACAAGGATCAAGACAACAAACCATCATTCCAGTCTCCACCGTTATATCACAACACATCACATTTAACATAATTTACAACCTTTAAAACAACATGGTAATCATCTCATGAGCATCTCATGAGTACTCTCATCATCATCTCATAAACACCTTCATTTATGAAATTCATTCATGCAATGCAATGCACATGTCTCTGGAATACTCATACCGGTATGGTTGAGTGCACACCCGTCGGCATGCACCCTTTTCCCCCTTCCATCCCGAAGATGGAGGGTGCCTATCACTCGCTTCCATTCACCTCAGTGAAGGAATCACGATGTAGGACTTATTCGAAAGAATAGCCCCGGACTAGTCATAACAGTTCTCACCGCCCCTACCGGAATAGTTATGACTTATCTCACCGGTCGGCCATAAAAATATGCCATGTATGCAAAATGGACAGCAACGTAAACATGAATAGAAATATTGCATATCAACACTTGGCATCTTAACATGTAGGACCGTACCCAACAATCGACGGAAACCGTACAAAACATGGCATGTGAATCATTCATCTACGACAAGCATATGTAATCATGGCATGAGGTCACCATATCATTGATATCATTTAATTCATGGCCTAAAAACATCATATCAAATATAACTTGTAAACCATGGCAACACAACATGTTATCTATTCCAAATGCCATCAAACCAATCTAGCAACACATAAAGCACACAATCCACACAATACACTTGCCTTCAACCACGGGCAACGGAGTGACGAGAGGTTGAGGGCACTCCTGGAGGCACACCACCTGCAAACACGTGCCACACACTCAATTCGAGTCCACAAAACAGCACACATAAATCCCGCTACCCCGACTTCGCTTACAACTCCTAAAATCAGAAAACAGCAAATCTGTCCCTTCGGGACAGCAGCCTTCCGACTATCATAACTTCTGTTCTAGTACACCAAATTAAATAAACGAGTACACCCTCGCGTAGCTTAGGAAATTTCACAACTTTTTCTAGTTATAGGGAAAGACTGATTCGGAATCTAAAGTTGTTTAATCTAACGTTGAACACGAACTGTCTCAATCTCGTCACAGATTTGACAGCGCTCGGTAAAACAGGCATAACTTCTAAACGGCTGGGCGGAATTTCAATTTCTTTATATGCACGGAAAGATAAGGAAATTATCTACAACTTCCTAAAAGTCCGTACGGTCAGATTCAAACTAGAAATTGGCGAAAACGCCTGCCCTAGCTCGGGTTCCCAATCTGCCCGAACTGGAACGCGAATACAACTCTAGTTTTCATTAGATCTAACCCATGGCAGCACCTCCCTTGATCTAAAAACATGGTAATCACCCTCTATAGCAGAATAAGAACTACCCCACAAGATCCCCCCATTACCTTCTTGGAGGAACACGAATCGACGGCCGAATCTTCGCATTCCTTCCCCAGTTTTCCTCCCACGCGCCGATCCCGTCCAATCCACTCGCCGCGGAGCTCCTCCATGGCAAGGGCAGCAGCGGGGCAAGTTGTAGCAGCGAGGAGGCGTCCTTGGGGGCGCAAGGAGGAGGGGGTGGTGCAGCTTGAGGTGGAGGAGGAGGAGATTTGGGGAAGATGGGGGAGAGGAGGTGGGGGGTGGCGGCTCCAAGGGGGAGAGATGGGGGCGCATGGGGGAGGGGCAGCAGGTGGGGGCGCATGGGGGAGGGGCAGCAGGTGTGCTGCCCTAGCACACCCCCACATGGGCCCAATTCATCCCACTGACGGCCCAAATTGTTTCCCCCACGGCCCGATCACCCGGAAACGGCCCAAAACGACCCCGGAGAGGCCCGAAACGCGCTAAAACGCCAAACCGTAGGGTTCTAAATGTAAAAGATCACAAATTATCTCATTTACGACGTCTTATCACATTTTATCATACTTTTTAACATATCATCACCTAATTTCAAATCCCGACATTTCGTGGTGTCACATTCTACCCCCCTTCAACAGGATTCGACCTCGAATCTTACACGTCAACTCTAAAATAAAGTCCCCTATGGACTCATCTTCTTTGCGAACTCAACACACCCACGCAAAGACTCAAACAGTAGCAACGACAACTCAATTCTCCAAATCCATCTATTAACAAGAGTGACTTGACTTAGCTTAACTAAGCACAACTTGACATGATTCCTCATTTTCTTCAATCTCTATCATGAATCACAAACTCAGAATGACACAATCATCATGAAACACTTTTTTTTTTCACCATTAGTATTAAAACGGTCAACCGAGGTTCCAAACTTGAACCCCCAAAAGACCATTTTCACAAAACCCCATCTCTTCCAATTATTTGACCCCTTTTCACAAGGAATCAAAATTTACTAATGTTATCTTCGCTCATAGCCTACATCAACCATACTTTCCTTTCGACTGCCAACCACACTACACTTTTCATTCTATACTCTCCCAGGCATAACGCACACCCAGGGACATCTAGCTAAGACAATGTCCACGATAGAGCTATTTTTTTTACATCACAGTTTCTATAACATTTGCTTCCACCAACGATACCTTCAACCAAATTCAAACCACGACATCATCAACCTCCATCATCATCCACCCTCATACCACTAATGTGCAGCACCTAGCCCAAGCTAGGACCGTATCTCACTACCAAAACTCAATTGGCACTTTTCCCCAAGAGGATGTCGTCCTCACAAACAATTCACACAAATAACGAAGCCCACGAGTATAGCTCTTAGATTATACTCAACAATAACCTGAGACCCTTCGTATTCTCACTCCTATCAATAAATCAAAAGAAGTACGATGCTTTTGAATCCAAGTAGACTACCTACAACAACTCGAACCTCAAAGCGCCACAACTCACTTTGGAAACAAAACCGATAACAATGAAAGACCACCCTTTTTCTTCTCCTAAGTCAAGCCACCAAGGAAAACTCAAATCTCCAATCAATGTGATACAATTCGCATCGGGGAGCACTCAAACAAATAGAGACTCCACACAATTCTTTTGACAGAAGTTCTCAACAACTAAAAACAACTCGACTCGCTTTCACCACAGCCAAACTTTTCATTTTAACCGAAACTAACATTTTGGAAGAGAACTGCCACAAAAACTCTCGAAGAGAAAGGGAAACTCAAATCCCTTGCATAACATAACCAAAATACCAGCATTTATCCATTCATTCCTTTTCATGCTAGAGAGCAATGGAAATCTCGATTCATGACACGAATGCGAATTCTTCAAGAGCACTCCGGATTAGTCATATGTCTCTATATGACTTTCTCACCGTCCTGGCTCAACAACTCTTTTATGCTAAAAAAAAACGATGTCATGAATCTTTTTCACCATTCATTCGTCATGTAACCATGATACCCATTAACCATTCACAAAGAGACTTCATTCTCTTTGTCACATGATTGACCACCAACAACATCGATGGTTGCTCAAGTTCGCATAAACTACGACGGCGTTAACCGAAAAATACCATATCGCATCACAACCCAACATCCACTGCACGCAATGCGTGCAAAACATCGCATTTTTACCAAAGCCAATAACAGAAGATAGCATCAACTCTCAAATCAAACATCTACGCCTAATAACCGCTACCAATTCACTTAAAGAGAAAGGAAACACATTCCCAGCAGGGAACACTTTACCAACAAAATCACTTATGAAACAATCATAAGATTCACCTTTTTGAAACGCTCGCAAACACCACACACGTTTCCCAAATAAATCCAACTCTAGTCACGATAGAGTTACAATTTAAGCGCTTAACTCCAGGGTTACCAAAGATAAATCAGTTGAACGCTAAAGAGAGCACCCCATTCCAACGCCTTGAGTGTAAATCCATACCCATAGCATAGACTAAACAGATTAGCCCAAATCCAAAGATTGGCATGGTTCAATACCACGCCACATTTGGGACCCATAAGCCGGTTACTTCAAATACTACTCTTTCATCCATATTTCCAATCATCGGAGTCAAGTTTGTAACTTGGCAAAACTGCCACTTAATCAGGGGAGATTTTATTGCACACTAATCAAAACGCCTAAACAAAGCGGCAGGCACTTTAAAAAATTTATACATTCATTTGAATCTGTAAACCTTCAAAAGAAAGCTCGACTCAAATCCCACCATTACTCGCATTCCAATACTCTTAGCCAATACGGATGTCACAATCACCCAAATCCCGAGAAGTCCAACACCGTTGCACACAAGTTACAACATCTGCTCTTGATAAAATCACTTTTCACTGTTCATATAACCACAATTGATTATATAACCAACGAACCATAGACCATATCTACCGTATGGCGAGTCATCAAGGAGAACCATGTTCTCACAACTCCAAAGACAATTAACTTATCAGTTAATCCAACATAAGACGCATACCAACAACTTCTTTTGGTCTACTAACCACGACGAACCATTATTCATGCAACTTATTATCCCAAGCGTCGCACAACATTTCTTTACAACTATTCCGGCGTAATCAACAATTACCCTGGGTATAATCCCTAAGTCACATATTCCATATCACCAGTTCATTCCACCAATAATTAATACTAGCCACGCGACACGTTCTCCACTAGACATCCCTCATAAATACGGATCCTGCATGACATCTATCAAGAATAATTCAACCTTTCCTACAATCATTCCATATATCCTCATTAATCGATTACACGTATTTTAAGTCATATTGTTGACCCACAATATTAACTGACCCACCAGCTACAATGGGCAGAATTTCACACCATCTTTTTGCTATAACAAGTTCATCAACCGAGACATTCTATGCTAACTAATCTCAAACATCCATTAGATCCCATAACCTGCATCACTTTGCACACACCACTAATCAACTTTCACTCTGGATCACCTGACGTCTCGTTCAATCATCTCTTATCAACACAATATTTTAGTTTATCTTTAAACAAACAACAACTTCACTTTAACCGAACCACTAGCTCATATCATCCTAAAACTCTAACTTCTCATCATACACTTAACTTCTTAAACATCCACGTGAATCACGCACCCAACTCTTAAGGAAACCATAATTGCTCCAGAAAAGAACAACACCCAAAACACCTTTCCTTCCGGAAAACTCAACCATAAATCACAAGAGAAGTCAACTCTTAAATTCCCAAATGCCGACATGCAACTACTCCACGACTCTCGAGATCAACAACTTCCGCGAAGGAAGATGGTTGCAAGAGGGAAAACCAAGCGATTAACCAATTTTTTTCCAGATAAGGCCATAGCCCCAAACTTCAAACTTTCACGAAACAAACGGTTTTTCAAAGATGAATTCCCAAGCAAGTCATCATTGCGATCAAACACCACTTAGGCCCCGACAAAGAAGATCTGGCACAACACCGCAATAACTCTTTTAAACCTCGAAAAAGACAAACACAAGAATAAATTGAAGTCTTTCTCCGTAAAGCAACCGATCAACCACATCCTTTCCGACAAAACCTTGACACCTAAATCCATGCGACTTAAATTTTTCATGAACTTCAATAACTTCCTTTCAAGTTGGAGAATGGTAACCCAAGAATCAATCTATAAGTTTCTCTATAAGGCAAACAACAAATCCAAGCGTTAAAGCTGACAAGGCGACCAAAAGAGGCGCATCCCGAAATTCTTCTTTTGTCTTCAACCAAAGAAGACAAAACCAAAACCACCAAAAGAACCATCGGTGAGTATCCCAAAACGAACACTTTTTCTTTTATTTCAACCAACCAAAAACCAACCAAAACCGTTCGTCAAAACGGCAAAGAAAATTCGGAGGGTCAATCCACAACTCTACTACTCGACTCCAACCAACTACCCAATCTACGACGAAAGGATAAGCACTCTCCCAACAGGAGGTTAAAAGTCCATCGGTGATGGCACTACCCGGCCACACCGTCAAACCCAACAATACTACAAACAACAGAAGGTGACCGAAACCCCTTTTCGGCACCACAACCCACATAATCTCAATTGTATCAACACAATCAATTCTTTCATAAACATAGCAACATATATTACCAAATGTAACATTCAACAACAAAGCTTAAATACAACATTTAAGCGTAAAGCAATGGTACCCATACCCATTCCTACTGTGCAACAAAGTGTGTCAAGTTTTAAATTAATTATTCCACTTACACAAGTTTTAATGTTGCTATCCTATGGCAAAGTTTTAAGTAAAACCTAAGCCATGTTTCTAGGTTATTCCACTTCATATTTTAGTTGAACCTATAGTTATGACACTAAATACACATTCCAGGGACCTACAGCCCGCTCTGATACCAACTGTAACACCCCAGCTTCTACTAAGCCCAGAATGTCACCAAACATAGACCATAACACATTTAATACCATGATTTAAGATAAATTACAGCAAGTAATCATTTCGAATAATTGAAAATTTCGACAGCATCTCCTTTGTTTTAGCATGAAAATGATCGACATAGCATCATATCAATTTATAAGACAAACAGGATATCAACATGCAGTGATAATAATAGCTAATCATCAACTAACACATCAATAGACATCGCTAACAAAAGAATAGGCATCAATTTAAGTCTAGGAAGATATAACAATTCACTCCTTAGCCCCACATGATTCACATGAGGGAAACAACCAACATTAAGACCATAAACTAATGATTATTGCAATACTTATTGCAGTGTCTCCAAAAGAAGGTGAATTAGCTAGATTGTGATACTACGTGGAGGAGTGTAGCTAAATCCCTTTCCCGCGCGCCGATTTCATGGTACCTAAAGAAACAAACAACGAAAACACAAGCGTGAGTTCATCACTCAGCAAAATGTATTGCAATGGAACAACAAGGATCAAGACAACAAACCATCATTCCAGTCTCCACCGTTATATCACAACACATCACATTTAACATAATTTACAACCTTTAAAACAACATGGTAATCATCTCATGAGCATCTCATGAGTACTCTCATCATCATCTCATAAACACCTTCATTTATGAAATTCATTCATGCAATGCAATGCACATGTCTCCTGGAATACTCATACCGGTATGGTTGAGTGCACACCCGTCGGCATGCACCCTTTTCCCCCTTCCATCCCGAAGATGGAGGGTGCCTATCACTCGCTTCCATTCACCTCAGTGAAGGAATCACGATGTAGGACTTATTCGAAAGAATAGCCCTGGACTAGTCATAACAGTTCTCACCGCCCCTACCGGAATAGTTATGACTTATCTCACCGGTCGGCCATGAAAATATGCCATGTATGCAAAATGGACAGCAACGTAAACATGAATAGAAATATTGCATATCAACACTTGGCATCTTAACATGTAGGACCGTACCCAACAATCGACGGAAACCGTACAAAACATGGCATGTGAATCATTCATCTACGACAAGCATATGTAATCATGGCATGAGGTCACCATATCATTGATATCATTTAATTCATGGCCTAAGAACATCATATCAAATATAACTTGTAAACCATGGCAACACAACATGTTATCTATTCCAAATGCCATCAAACCAATCTAGCAACACATAAAGCACACAATCCACACAATACACTTGCCTTCAACCACGGGCAACGGAGTGACGAGAGGTTGAGGGCACTCCTGGAGGCACACCACCTGCAAACACGTGCCACACACTCAATTCGAGTCCACAAAACAGCACACATAAATCCCGCTACCCGACTTCGCACAACTCCTAAAATCAGAAAACAGCAAATCTGTCCCTTCGGGACAGCAGCCTTCCGACTATCATAACTTCTGTTCTAGGACACCAAATTAAATAAACGAGTACACCCTCGCGTAGCTTAGGAAATTTCCCAACTTTTTCTAGTTATAGGGAAAGACTGATTCGGACTCTAAAGTTGTTTAATCTAACGTTGAACACGAACTGTCTCAATCTCGTCACAGATTTGACAGCGCTCGGTAAAACAGGCATAACTTCTAAACGGCTGGGCGGAATTTCAATTTCTTTATATGCACGGAAATATAAGGAAATTATCTACAACTTCCTAAAAGTCCGTACGGTCAGATTCAAACTAGAAATTGGCGAAAACGCCTGCCCTAGCTCGGGTTCCCAATCTGCCCGAACTGGAACGCGAATACAACTCTAGTTTTCATTAGATCTAACCCATGGCAGCACCTCCCTTGATCTAAAAACATGGTAATCACCCTCTATAGCAGAATAAGAACTACCCCACAAGATCCCCCATTACCTTCTTGGAGGAACACGAATCGACGGCCGAATCTTCGCGTTCCTTCCCAGTTTCCTCCCACGCGCCGATCCGTCCAATCCACTCGCCGCGGAGCTCCTCCATGGCAAGGGCAGCAGCGGGGCAAGTTGTGGCAGCGAGGAGGCGTCCTTGGGGGCGCAAGGAGGAGGGGGTGGTGCAGCTTGAGGTGGAGGAGGAGGAGATTTGGGGAAGATGGGGGAGAGGAGGTCGGGGTGGCGGCTCCAAGGGGGAGAGATGGGGGCGCATGGGGGAGGGGCAGCAGGTGGGGGCGCATGGGGGAGGGGCAGCAGGTGTGCTGCCCTAGCACACCCCCACATGGGCCCAATTCATCCCACTAACGGCCCAAATTGTTTCCCCCACGGCCCGATCACCCGGAAACGGCCCAAAACGACCCCGGAGAGGCCCGAAACGCGCTAAAACGCCAAACCGTAGGGTTCTAAATGTAAAAGATCACAAATTATCTCATTTACGACGTCTTATCACATTTTATCATACTTTTTAACATATCATCACCTAATTTCAAATCCCGACATTTCGTGGTGTCACACTAGTCTTGATCTAAGACTTGATCTTGAGCTTGATCTTCAACTTCCTCACCTTCGCATAGTTCAATGTCTACGCGTAGCAGATAAAGAACCAAATAAACATCCACAAACAACGAATAAACACACATTCGAAAAATGCCGCAGATCAAACTAATTCGTAATTTCATGAAAACTTCCAGATAATTGGTTTAGCATTTTCTAAGATTTATAAAATTTAGTTCGACATTTTTGGACGTATAGTTTAAGATCTATAAAATTCATAAGTTTGGAGATTCCATGAATAATTTATCATTATAAATTTATTTATAAAATTTCATAAAAATTACTGTGGAAAGGTATTAATTTATACTACTTATCAAAATTTGTCGCATACTATTTGGAGCTATAACGAATTTGTAGCGGAAAAGACAAAATTCGTAATTTTGGTGAACGTAACAAATCAACGTTACGTAGAATGCATGCATGGTGCTATTCATCCCATATATGCATATTCTTCATGTGTTTGTCTTGGTGCTTTGGCTTTGCGAGAGAGACAGAGAAAGAACAACCAACGATGACCAGAACGACGAGTGCAGGTTGGCCGAAGGTCAGCGTCCGCGACGGTGTCAACAGCGGCGGCGATGGCGACAAGACATGGTTATAGTTGCCCGCTGACAGCAGGAAACTAGAATCAAACATCGTGGTGGGTATATATATATATTTGCAAACCATCCTAGTAATATACGTATACATACATATGGAAGGTTGTACTAGCGAATCGGTTGAATATATATACATGCAGATCAACCGAATATAACCGAAGGTATACATATATATCTGTACATCATACTTTGTATATATATATGTATACATGCTACGACTAATATAGAAACATGCATGCGCCTAGCGAGAATTTATATACATATGTATACTAACTACGGCTATTATAAATACATGCATGCTACGTGAAAAAAATAGCATAGTGTGTATATATATGGATGCATGCTACGACGAGTATAGGTACATGCATTCGGTCTCACATATATATGTCTATACATGCATGCGTACGGCACGTTCAAGTATATATATACACATATACTTGCATACAATCCTAATATATATATATATATATATATATGTATGTATGTGTGTGTGTTCACGTGTATAGCCAAATATATATATATATATCTATATACATGCGCTCACCTAATATATACGTATACACACCAACATATATATGTAAACACACACGTTATAACACATACTATATATACATGCGTATAGTCTATTATTTCCATGTATGATGTAACACTGGGTGTCCCGATCTTTCGATGAGAATGATAACCTTCGATTTGGGAGGAGACGACTTTGACGATCCGACTACAACGTACAACGACGATGCGCCTTAGCAATCGCTAAACCAACTCTAGAGGGTTATTGACCTTGCTGTGGGCACGATCAACCTGATCACGAAGATCAATTCCTGCAAGCAATCGAAGAACAAGCAAGAACAAGGCAAAAGCAATCTAAAATTGCAAATATAGATGAAGTATTGAAAAGTTGGGGTTCCGACACAAGGAGCTTGTTAGGTAATTTGTTGAGCACGTCTAAAAGACTCAAATAGTAGCAAAAGGCTAAACTATCAAATAACCAAAACCCAAGTTATTTTGGGGACTCCTAGCTATTTATAGGAGAAATAGGAGGCCAAAACCAGGCTTGGGGCGTCCAAAACACCCCATGGCCGAGTAGGACTCGTATTCCTAGTTTGACTCGGATTTGGAAAGATGGCCGAACTTGTTTTGCAGATTCCGTTGACTCGTAAGGAATTTGGAGGTGGGGCCGGATCCGTTGGAAAGAGGGCAGCGAGACCTTTCAAACCAGTACTCATAGACCTCAAACACCCTTGTGGATCAAAAGTTATAGTCGTTTGAAGTTGGTGCTGTCCGGAGGCCGAATCCGAGTTGAACTTGTGCACCGGAAGAATTGGCTTCATGCTTGACGCGTTTGGGAGTCCTTCTCCTTGGTTCCTAAGGACAATAAAATCATCACAAGGATTAAATAGCATTCCATTCATTAAATTATTTGTATGCAACCCAAGAAGCATTCACCTGGTAATTGAATTGACGCGGCGCGAGCTCGAGTAATTGGCCCTTGTATTACATTGTTGGCTTCAATTGGGTTTGTAGGCATGGCCGTATGCATGGTAGTGATGTCCTCATCATCCTCCCCTTCTTGCATTTGAGTCGTCCTCGAATCAAGTTCATCATCTTCTCCCAAGTTTGTCTTTAGATCTGATAATTCATTTGACGGGCTCGAGCTCGAGTCAATGGTCCTTGAACCGACGAAGATGTAGAAGGATGGCCAAGGTGGGGGTCGATAAAGCCATGCAGATGGAGCCATCATAGTAGTTGTATACGAAGTAGAGGATGCCGTGAAGTGTCGCCAACTTAATGGTCCTGGCCAAGGTGGGGGTCGATGAAACCATGCAGTTGATATAACTGTAGCAATACTTGGTGATGACCATATGTATGCAGTGTTAGTTCTGTCCATGATGAGCATGGTCTCATCAATGTATGAAAAAAAATTAGGTACTAGCATATGTATACATGTGTTCATGGTTTGGCCATGCGTATAGTCCTAGTGTTTCCATGTATGCAAGATTATGTACCAACATATTTACATGCACAAATACACATATACAAGATCAATAGATCGATACAGAAAGAGTGCGCGCAAAAGAGAAAAAGGGAAAAGAGTACCGATTAGCGGCAGACAGCGGCACAGACCGTCGGTGTGACCCTACGGAATGACGTGACATTATAAATTGTGAAATTGGAGAATAAAACTTTATGTTATGAGGTTAAATCGCATTTTGGGGCCATTTTCGGGAATTTGGGCCTTCCCAGGGCGATTTGGGCCGACCCCACATGGGCCGAAGGTTGAGTTTTCCGGCCCATGTGGGGGAGGAGGGCAGCAAAAGCCCTGCCATGCGCCAGCCCCCCCCATTTGGTGGGCCTCCACCTCCTCCAACCCTAGCCGCCCCCCTCTCCCCTTTGGCGCCTCCACCCTTCCCCTCCTCCCCACCATCTCTAGTCGGCCATAGGCGAGCTCCACCCCACCCCTTGCTGCCATGCTCTCTCACGCCGTTGCCCTCGCCATTGGGGAGCTCAACGACGAGGGGATCCGACGGGATTGGCGCGTGGAGGAAGATCGGGCGATCAGGAGGAGTTATCGTCGGTTCATCGTTCGTCGGGCTAAGGTACGGTGATGGGGCATCTTTGGGGTGGATTAGGTGCTATGCTAGAGGAGGTTTTGGTGCTATTAGATCAAAAGGTCGTGCTGCCATTGGTTAGATTTCATGAAAATTAGAGTTGTCATGGTGTTCTGTTTCGGGCAGATTGGACGTCTGACCTAGGGTTTGGGCTTTCGCAATTTTAGAGTCGGAATTTGGTCGTTTGCCTGCTGAGAAAGTTGTAGGTAATTTCAATACCTTTCAGCGGACACCAAGAACATGAAATTCCATCAGCCATTTGAAAGTTATGGCTGTTTTACAAAACGCGTTCAAAACTGTGACGTGATTGGGACAGATCATGTTGATCTGTAGATTAGTCAATTTTAGAGGCCGAATCAGTTTTTCCCAATACTTAGAAAAAGCTAGGAAATTTCCTAAGCTACGATAAAATGTACTCTTTTACTTAATTTGGTATGACACTACGGAATGTCGTAATCTTTTAAAATGTGAAATTAAAGGTTAAAACTTTACGTGATGCCGTTTAATTGCGTTTCTGGGCCGATTTCGGGAGTTTGGGCCTTTCCGGGGAAGTTTGGGCCCAAGGGGGATGAGTTGTGGGCTTTAGTGGAAGGGGTATGGGCCCATGAGGGGGTGGGAGACCAGGTTAAGGGGGCTTGGTGTGCCCCCTCCCTGCCCTAGCCGCCGCCCACACGCCCCCTCCCCCCTTGTGGCGCCTCCCCCTCTCCCCAATCTAGCCACCGCCCCCCATTGCTGTGCGCCCCCCTCCATCTTCCCCCTTGCACCACCACTTCTCCCCTCCCCTCTCCACCATCCTTGCTGCCCTAGGGGAGCCCCTCACCTCGCCATCCCGCTATTCCCGCTATTTTCACCATTGGAGCGCTCCGCGACGAGGAGATCCGGTGGATTTGGAGCGAGGAAGGAGATCGGGAGAACCGGGAGGAGATTCGCCGGTTCAGCGTTCGTTCGTCGGGAGAAGGTATGGCTAAGGGTAGTCCTTGGGGATGGTCTAGGTGCTGTGCTAGAGGGTATTTGGATGCTTTTAGATCAAGAGGTGGTGCTGTCATTGGGTAGATTGGTTTAAATCTAGATGTTTCTTAATTCCCTGTTTCGGGCAGATTGTGCAGTCGACCTAGGGTTTGAGTTTTCGCTATTTTACATTCGGGATTTGGTCCTCCGCCTGTTCAAGAAGTTGTAGGTAACTTCAATACGTTTAAATGGACATAAAGAATGTCCAATTCCGCCCAGCCGTTTGAAGGTTATGCTCGATTTACCGAACGTGTTCAAATCTTTGACGTAGCTGGGACAGAACATAATGTTTTGTAGATTAGACAAGTTTAGAGTCCGAATCAGCTTTTACCAATACTTAGAAAAAGTTAGGAAATTTCCTAAGATTCGCGAGGATGTACTCATTTAACGATTCGGAAGCCTAGAACTAAAGTTATGATAGCTTGAAGTCTGCTATCCGGGCGGGACAGATTCTCTGTTTTTCGATTTTGGGAATAGTTTGTGAAGTTGGGGTAGACGAGCTTTTGCGTACTATTTTCGAGGCACGTTTTGAGTGAGTGGTATGCTTGTGCAGGTGGTGTGACCCCGGGAGTGCCCTCAACCTATCGCCAATCCGTCACCCGAGGTTAAGGCAAGTGTATTGGAATGGGTATCGTTTTGATTGTTGCTAGACTTTATTAGATGCAACTTGCTTTATGATATGATGCTAAGATTGATGTTTGCCTATGACATGATGAACATGATTACATATTGATCATGATTGCGTTGTATTTAATGTTTATACCAATCTTGACATGTTTATGTCATATGTGCATTCATAATGGAAGAGGCGTCCCATGCTGATGCGGGCCTTTGTGTTCACACGTAGTGAACACAAAAGACCTACCTCGTAGTCCCATCCATGGGTGTGCATGGGAGCGAGTCAGTAAGAGTAGGCACCCTCCATCTATGGGATGGAAGGGGAAGGGGGTGCATGCCGACGGGTGTGTACTCGGCAATACCGGTATGTGCTTCGAGGAGATATGAGCATTTGCATTGCATACATGATGATGATGAAATGATTACAATGATGTTGAGGCAGGAGAATGATGTTATATATGAAACCATGACTTGTTCATGATGTTGAGCATGGTATGTAGTGATGATAATATTGAATTGTTCTGTATGACCCATTGCAATATACTTGCTCAGTGATGAACTCACGCTTGTGTTTTATGTTGTTTTAGGTACCATGACACCGGCATGTGGGAAGGGGCATTAGCTACACATCTTCACGTAGTTCCACAAAAATAGGCAGATTTATCAACTTGAGTCGTGATCATAATAAATGCCATGAAACTTGGTGTATGGATTAAGTTGTGTGCTTGTGTTCCTTATTTGCTTCGCTATAGTTTATGGAGTGGTTGGATTTGCTATTATTGGTTTATGCTGATGCTATATCCATTTATAGTGCTGCTTTAGATGTCTTATGTTATGATATAACTTGCCATGTTATTGCTATTGCTTCAATTCATGTTAAAACAAAGGAGATGCTGCCGAAATTTCGGTTTAGCATTTGTGCTTTTGCTCTAATTTATCTTTATTTGTGGTATTTAGATGTTGTTTAGTCTATGTTTGGTAGCATTCGGGCATACTAGATGCCGGGGTGTTACAGTTGGTATCAGAGCGGGCTGTAGGTCCTTCGAATGTGTATTTTTAGTGTTATACTATAGGATACAACTAAAATGTGATGTGGAATAATTTAGAAAGATGGCTTAGGTTTCAACTAAAATTTTGTCATAGGATAGCAACATTAAAACTTACAGAAGTGGAATAAGTAATTTAAAATTTGACACACTTGGTAGCATAGTAGGATGGGGTTTTGGTTCATCTTTGCATTTCGCTTGATCATTTGTTGAAGACTATGTTTATGATGATGTTTGATCCTTGCTTTTGCTTATGTGATGATGTGCGTATGATTGTGTGATTATATGGTTGTCTGACTATAGCAGCCATGCCGTGGGGTAGAGGTTGTGGTCGTCGTGGCCGTGGAGGCCAAGGGCGAGGTTCTCAGGGAGTTGCGGAGTCTTTAGCTGAGGGGAGTGCTTCGCTCAATGCTCATGGGCTAGCGCAGGAGGAGCTCACGGTGGCATAGTCGGGGGCTGAGGTGCCGGCCGCCACTGCGGACTTGGTTCAGGCTCTACAGAGGGAGGTTCAGGAGCTGCGCCAGCAGTTGCGGGCAGCCCCTGCTGTTGTGCCTCCCCTGAAGTGGCCCCAGTTGCTTCCCCCACTGTGCCGGAGCCGAGGATGAGTCTCCGGGAGTGGATGTCCCTCCGTCTGGACACTTTTGATGGAGCAGGCACGCCGGTCCAATCCTCAGATTGGCTGCGGTACATGGAGTGGCAGTTTGAGGTTCTGGAGATGACCTCGGTCCAGAGAGTTCGCTTTGTGGCCTTTCAGCTAAAGGGCCAAGCGGATATCTGGTGGGAGGGGGTTTTTGCTGCTAGAGCCCCCGCTCTTGGACCAGTCACCTAGGAGGACTTTATGGCTCGCTTCCGAGCCAAGTTCTACCCAGAGTCTTTCCATGACAGGATGGAGCATACTCTCACAACTCTTTCCCAGGGGAAGAGGTCGGTGGCAGAGTATGAGGTGGAGTTCAACAGCGTGGTGCACTTCATGCCAGCTGTGGCAGCTCATGACAAGGAGAAGGCGAGGAGGTTCCGTAGGGGCCTCAACCAGGAGTTAAGAGTTATCATGGGGGCGACTGCCCTCGTGACTTCTTCTCCATGGTGGAGCAGGTGAAGGATATGGAGCTTGAGCTGGAGATCTCCAGGGATAAGAAAAACCCTGGTGGTTCGGGGATTCCGACGGCCCTGGGCAGGGGCCAGAAGAGGACTTTTGGTGGAGGAGGTGGGTCTTCTCAGCGACCCACCTTTAAGAAGTTCAAGGGGGGACAGGTTTCCTTCTCAGGGGCCAAGGGGAAGATGCCCCAGTCCACTTCTTCGTAGGTGGCTGTTCTCCTGCGCCAGGGCCGGGCATGATCTGTTTCAAGTGCGGGGGTGGACACCGTGCTGCGGAGTGTGGTTGGTCCGGGGACTGCAACCACTGTGGCAAACCTGGTCATATGGGATGAGTCTGCCGGATGAATCCCAGTAATTCAAGGGGTTCCATTCCTTATCAACTTGCTACTCCATGATCTTCGTGGGTTGGATGTTATCTTTGGCATGAATTGGTTAACACGGCAGCAGGACGTTCTAGAATGTTCTCGTCGTTCCATCTCGCTCAATGGACCGAAGGGCGACGTGCTAACTCTACTTCTCGATGATGGCGAGGCCACTCTTTGTCCCTTGAATGGCACTGAAGTTGAGGAATTAGAGTCCATTTCTGTGGTTTCGGAATACCCAGATGTGTTCCCAGCGGAATTGCCAGAGATGCCTCCCGATCGGGACATTGAGTCTGTAGTCGAGCTTCAACCTAGGACTGCCCTAGTTTTCAAGCGGCCGTATCGGATGCTGCCAAATGAATTGGCCGAACTGAAGACTCAGCTGAAGGAACTGATGGACAAGTGATTCATTCGCCTGAGCTCCTCACCCTAGGGCTGCTCGGCTCTCTTCGTGACCAAGAAGGACGGTTCTCTTCGCTTGTGTGTTGATTATCGTCCCTTGAACGCAGTCACTGTCAAGAAAAAGTACCCTCTGCCTCGGATTGACATCCTGTTTGATCAGCTTGCTGGTGCACGGGTGTTCTCCAAGATTGACTTGAGGCTTGGTCTGAGGAGCCGCCCAGACTGTCCCCGGGTTATTAGAAGGCTCGGCCGACCCCATCGGATTTGGAGGCAAACAACGGACCGTCGAGGGCGCTCGTAGTGCTAGCATCCAAGCCCAACTGAGATGACAGTGAGACTCTTCGAACAGCTCGACAACAATCCCGGTATTCCCCCGGTATGCGACCCCAAAACTCGCTGTAACACCCTACAAATCTAAACTGTCGTACAAGAAAATTTCGACAGCATCTCTCCTAAAATTAGGACAAAACGGAAGCGACAACAAGATTCATAATAACCATTATAAACAGGAATAACATAAAAGCATCAATACTAGAGATAACAAGTCTAAATCAACCAGAAAACAAACATAAACGTAAAACAGCTCCAAAGAGGACATCAACAGGTCTATGATTAATAAAATTTCAGCAAGCTAATGAATTATTAAATGCACTAGTCCATGTGATTCGTGATGACCCCGAAGGGTTGATTGTGCTACTAAGCCCACCCTTCAAGCTTACGACTCGCGAGAACTACCTGAAAACAACAAAATAACAAGGGGTGAGATTGGGTAATCTCAGCAAGCGGAACAACTTCTAACGAATAACACAGCCACAGTAAAACTAGCATACCAAATTCCTCATGTCCAATACCACATTATAGAGTCCACACAACCTCAGTAAAATGCATATGATTGTGCACATGCTTATGCCATGATCCTCCTCACCGTGCCCTTTCTCAGGAACACACGGTGTTGTACGGTCTTGATCGCGCACGCAAGCGTCGACAAACTTCCAATGCATGATTATGCAGTTAATGCTTCATGCATAAATACATTCATAACTTCCCACTCTGAATTCACATGCTTGCATACCATCAAATAACATGGATAGAATGCGAACATCATTGAGATAGAATATCTCCACAATTCATCATTCTTACTCATGATTCAAAAGCCAAACAACCACATCACAATGCAGGATAGGATATTGTAATCTCATAAACAAGTAGTTAAACCATGTAGGTGTGCTGCAATTAAGGTTTATATTGAAGACGAAACAAATAGCGAGTTATAGTTTAGCAAGACCGCTACTTCCACTTGCCTTTACCAACGTGGATGACGAACCTAGATGCGTCCAGAAGGGGCGCCACCTGTACAAGTATTATTTCAGTACATAGCGACATCACAAATGATCACACAACTCGAACACACGCTTCCTAATCCCCGTTCCCTTCTTAAGCGCCAAAAACCCCAATCTGTCCGGGTCAAACAGCAGCACCCTCTCTTCACAATTTCGTATCTTTTTTTATACAGATTATAAAAATACAAAAAAATTACAGTAGCTAGATATTGACGAGATCTACAACTTTCATGAAGATCACAAATTTCAATTCCACTGTTAAATATGCCTAAACAAACGTCCAACACAGTGGACAAAATCTGTTTCCAGATTCTGTCCGTCATCTTGCAACAGCTATAACTCTCAGACCCACGCCCCAAAAATTCTGAAAAAAATACAGAAGCTAGATCTCGACTTTATCTACAACTTTCTAGTTATAGGTTTTTGCAGGAAAAAATCGTCTATGCCACGTAAAACGTGAAACAATCCGCGCTGCACAATCTCCCCTTCCAAAAACAGCACCACGTGAACATCTACCCTTCTCCCCCATCAAGATCCATCTAAATCACTCACCACCAGATCTAATACACTCCTAATCCCTAGGTAGAACAGGGGTAAAAGATTGGGAATTTTACCTTGATTTCTCCCTTGAGAACCCACGAAAAACGCGCGATGATTCCCGAATATTTTATCTGCTCGTATTCCTCGCCTCCACGGATCCTCTTCTCTCTTGCTCCTTGGCGTTTCGCGGTGGATCTTGAGCCACCACGCAAGGAGGAAGAGGAGGGGTGGTGTGGCTGCTAGGAGGAAGGGGGTGCCCTAGGGCTTTTGGGGGGGTGACACCCCTTTTATATGGTGGGCCGGCCCACTAGGGGAAAAGAGAGAGAGGTGGGGAGGGGATTCGCAGCCCAGGCCCAGGTTTTCCTCGGCCCACTGTTTCTAGCCCGACAACTCCAAATTTAATATTAAAACGCCGGATAAAGTTCAATTATTTCATCCCCCGACAAATCCTTCATTCCTCTCCCGAAACAAAACCAGGAAAAGGAACCCTAGAATCGCTCTGACGCTCTAAGGCATCACACTCGCCCAAGATCCCCGCATACCGGTTTACAACCTTGTATCAAATCGATTTGCATAAAGGGGGCAACGAACTCGAAGACCCCACAACCAGGCACGCGCGGAAGCAAAACTAACCAACGACCAAACAACCCCAGCAGAAAGACAAGACCCCACGACCACAACCCCAACAACAGAAGCAAGGCACGAAGGCTGACAAAGACAGGAGTAGAACAATAAGACAAGGCGGGCAATGGCATACAACAGAAGTCAACTACAAAAGAACCCAAGTACACCATGTAAGGGACAATGCTTAAACTAACTATACAACAAAAGAATACACAACTATCAGACTAAATCCAAAAGTATAACATCTCCGGAAGTGTTCTGCCACTGAACACTCCCAGGCGTGTACGACGACGAAGGTAGCCTCTACTCGGTGCCCCGCTCGGTCACCGAGAGGCAGTAGGGGCAAAACTCACACCCCGCGGGATCCTCACCTGCAAAACCACAAAAGCAGAAGGCTGAGTACGGAAGGTACTCGCAAGTCTTACCCGTGGTCCATATATGACCGACTCCAAAGAGTATGCATTTCGATGTAGCAAGGGAATCAGCTGAAGTTAAAAGTGCGGAAAGCTTAACTTTGTTGATTATTTAGTACCGCTATTCAATTCACAATTTAAAGCAGTTGTACCAGCAACTACTTCTAGAGTGGAGTTCAACATTTAAGGATAACCAAGCAAGTGACCCCATAACAATTTCGAGCTCAAGCCCAAAGGAGAACTTCAGTTCAAGTAATTACTACGTTGAATGTGTGATGACCAAGCGTGCTCATATCCGAGAGCGCGGCAATTCGAATCGCTTAATTAACCCTGCAGGGAAGCATTGACCGCACGACATGTGCCACAAGGAACCTCGTGTCAACCATCCTCCCATCCATACCAATCCATCGGGGACATCTTCATGTGGTCCGAGCACCAAGCACCCCCTCGAGCGGCCCAAGCCCGGCTTGGCCATCGAGAGTCGGCCTAAGCCTCGCCCTCTCCCATGCCCAACCACATGAGGTGTGTGCCCCATAGAACGGCATGCGATGAAAGAATAGCTTTACCGTCCCATACCTGCATGCGATCAACCAATTTGTGCTCGATCAAAGGGCAAACAACGGATCGGTCCTCAACTGACACAGGCAAGACTACCTCAATTGGGTCTCCACAGCCAAGTGATCCAACTCTCTCGCCCGGTCCAATTTCACATTCCATTTTCACTCGTAACCGTAACCACTGCCATTGCAACCCAAAGTTTGTGAAGTGGAACGATCTCAAGCGATGGAACCATCCACCACTTGGCCCATACCCGACTTCTAAGCAAACTAAGCATGGACACAATTAATACCCATAATCTAGCTCCAACGGAGGTGTTCAACAAGTAACAAGGATGGCACATGTAACAAGTATGATCTAGCCCTATTCCCACAATTAACTCCTAATGCATACTTAACATCCAATAAGCAGTTCATTCACAAAATAGAATTACAGTTAGGGTTGAATATGCTTAGGTGCTTGCCTGATGCTTCTGCTTGCGGATCGACGACAAGTTGTTCGTTGGCAATCCCTTCAACCACGGTCACGTCAGTCACCGCGGTTTCGTTCTCTACACGAACACAATGCATGAATGAGATGCATGCTACGCGAATGAAACATGTACATTGCAAATCCCCCACCGAACAGACCAGGTGAACCCGGACTGTCCGGATTTAATATCCGGACAGTCCGGCTAACCCGGACATTCCAGATAATTAGGTCCGGACATTCCGGACTAAGGCGGACACACCGGACCATGCGCATTTCGCCCAACTTAACCAAAGGATCAAAGTGCTACCGAGTCTAGGGCACTGTGAGGGCCCGATCTATGACTTTCCTACACGTGGTCGAGCCGGAGAAGCTCCGAGCTAGCTCAAACCACGACGAATGAGGCTCATTCCTATCATCGCTAACCAAAACCTAATCCGATGCTTACAATGGCATCATCCTACCCCGATCTACAATCCTAACGCCCAACATTGTCTAAACCATCCCAAAATCCAACCACCCACCAAAACCCTAACACTCCCAGGTTAATCCCAACTCCCAATCTACACACCAAACCCCAAATCCAACCCCATGGACGCCCTAGAACCCAAGAACCCACGAATCAAGCTCCAAGGAGGTCTCACCTTCTGGGAGGACGAAGGAGAGGAAGGGGAAGCCGGGTAGAGGGAAGGGGACGCCGGCTTGGGGAGGAGCTTGAGGTCACCGGGGTGGAGGAGTTCACCTGGGAGGAGCACGGGAGGTCGCCGGGGACTTACTTGGGGTGGAGGAGAGCTCACGGGAGAGGAGGAGAGCCAAGAGTGGAGAGGGAGTGAGTGAGGAGCTAAGACAACCGGAGTTTTGTACCCACCCCCCAATAAGTCCGAACACTCCGGATCTATAACCCAGAGACTCCGGGTTGGCGTCTTCGGTAGTTAACCCGGACACTCCGGACAATTAGTCTGTATACTCCGGGTTGAGGTGTTCGGTCGAGCTAATTCGGATACTCCGGACATTTAATCCAGATATTCTGGGTTATATCCGGACACTCCGGATGTTTAATCCGGATACTCCGGATGTCCCAGAATTTTTGAAGTTGGGGCTTTGACAAACCCTTCCCCCTTAAAGGAATCTCGCCCCGAGATTCAAGACAAGCGCACAGATAGAGCGGAACACGGATAGACCGTACAACCACATTCGGATTGACATGTTTGGGGTTACGAAGAGTTTGCATACGGGCAACTTACATCACATGGAAGAACTCGGGATCCTCGGCCTTTAAACGATCTTCGGGCTCCCAAGTGGCTTCGTCTTCAGTGTGATTGCTCCACTGAACTTTGTAGAACTTGAGAGTCTTCCGACGGGTCTTGCATTCAGCTTCATCCAAAACCCGAATTGGATGCTCTTGGTAGGACAGATCTGGCTCCGGCTGAACTTCGAGTTCCTCCACTTCCAGTGACTCAAAAGGAGTACGGAGGCACTTCTTCAATTGAGATATGTGGAAGACGTCATGGACCATTGCCAGAGAAAGAGGAAGTTCTAGCTGATACGCCACTTGACCACGCTTCTCTAGAATCCGGAATGGTCTGATGTATCAAGGTGCCAACTTTCCTTTGATTTCGAATCGACGGGTGCCCCGGAGAGGAGACACCTTTAGGTAAACAAAATCACCAACATCGAAGGAAAGTGGTCTCCTACGACTGTCGGCATAGCTCTTCTGCCGCGATTGTGCTACTCTCAGATTCTCACGAATGGTTTTCACCTTTTCTTCTGCCGCCTTAACCAGATCCGGCCCAAAGAACGGTCGCTCTCCACCCTCGGACCAGTTCAGGGGTGTCCGACAGCTGCGACCATAAAGCGCTTCGAAAGGAGACATCTTGATGCTGGTCTGGTAGCTGTTGTTGTAAGCAAACTCAGCATAAGGAAGGCACTCATCCCATTTCTTCCCATAAGACAAAACACAAGCCCGCAACATATCCTCGAGGACTTGATTGACCCTCTCGGTTTGACTGTTAGTCTACGGATGATATGCCGAGCTGTGGAGTAGTTTGGTGCCCAATGCCGCATGCAAACTTCTCCATAATTGGGAGACGAACTGAGAGCTGCGATCTGAAACTATTCGCTTTGGCACTCCATGAAGGCACACAATCCGGGATATGTACAGCTCCACATATTTGATGGCTCGGTAGGTGGTGCGAACGGCTAGAAAGTGTGCGGACTTTATCAACCGGTCGACTATAACCCAGATCGAATCATGACCCGAGGAAGTCATTGGCAGCCCGGTGATGAAATCTATGCTGATGTCTTCCCATTTCCAACTTGGAATGGGCAACAGCTGAAGAGTACCAGCTGGCTTAAAGTGTTCAGCCTTCACCCTTTTGCAGACATCGCACTCAGCCACATAGCGAGCAATCTCACGCTTCATGCGAGTCCACCAAAACCGTTGCTTCAGGTCTTGGTACATTTTGTTGCTGCCCGGATGAATTGTGTGCAAAGAGTTGTGGGCCTCATCGAGAACTTTTCTTCACAATTCATGGTTCTCGAGGACGACCAATCGCTCACCGAACCATAAGGTTCCACGGTCATCAAGGTGGAAGTCAGTGGCTTGGCCGGAACTCAGTTTGCTGCATACTTCGGCAACGTCATTGTCCCCCTTTTGAGCCTCTCTAATCTGATCCAGCAACGTGGAATTCAACTCCAGATTAGTTATGAACCCTTCTTCAACAATTTCTAAGCTGAGTTTCTGCAATGCGACACAGAGGGTGGTGCTTTGGGGTTGAAGAGTGAGACAGTTGCAATGAGCCTTACGACTCAACGCGTCAGTTACCACATTAGCCTTTCCTGGGTGGTAATGGACTTCCAAACTGTAGTCCTTGATCAACTCAAGCCACCTTCATTGCCTCATATTCATATCTGCCTGAGTGAAGATGTACTTGAGACTCTTGTGATCGGTATAGATGTTGCACTTGTTCGCCAGGAGATAGTGGCGCCAAATTTTTAAAGCATGGACCAGTGCTACGAGCTCCAAGTCATGGGTTGGGTAGTGCTCTTTGTGATGCTTCAATTGTAGAGATGCATAGGCAACAACCCGACTTTCTTGCATAAGCACACAGCCAAGGCCGATACCTGATGCGTCACAATAGACATCAAACGGCTTATGGATATTCGATTGCATAAGAGCAGCAGCTGTAGTCAGGCACTGCTTCAGAGTCTGGAATGCTCGCTCACAGCCCACTGACCATTTGAACTCGGCGCCTTTCTTCAGTAGCTCCGTCATAGGCTTGGCGATCTTTGAGAAATCCTGAATGAATCAGCGGTAATAACCCGCAAGCCAAAGAAAACTGCGGACCTCCGTAACTATCTTGGCTTGCTCCCATTTGAGGACATCCTGTACTTTGCTTGGGTCAACAGCGACACCTTGCTCAGAGAGGATGTGTCCCAAGAAGGATACCTCCTTCAGCTAAAATTCGCACTTGCTGAACTTGTCATAAAGGCGGTGTTCTCGAAGTCGCCCGAGAACGATGCGAAGATGTTTTGCATGCTCTTCCTCATTGGCTGAATAGACTAGGATGTCATCAATAAAGATGACCACAAAGGAATCAAGCTCTTCCATGAAGATAGAGTTCATGAGGTACATGAAGTACGCCGGTGCATTCGTTAGACCGAACGACATGACGGTGTACTCATATAACCCATATCGGGTGGAGAATGCTGTCTTTGGGACATCCTCAGCTCGAATCTTGATCTGATGGTACCCGAGCCTCAAGTCAATCTTGGAGAATACCCGTGCACCAGCAAGCTGATCAAACAGGATATCTATCCGAGGCAGAGGGTATTTGTTCTTGACAGTGACTGCATTCAAAGGATGATAATTGACACAAAGGCGAAGAGAACCGTCCTTCTTGGTCACGAAGAGAGCCGAGCAGCCCCAAGGTGAGGAGCTCAGATGAATGAATCCCTTGTCCATCAGTTCCTTCAGCTTAGTCTTCAGTTCGGCCAATTCATTGGGTGGCATTCTATACGACCGCTTGGACACGAGAGCAGTCCCGGGCTGAAGCTCCACTATGAACTCAATGTCCCGATCAAGTGGCATACTTGGCAGTTCCGCTGGGAACACATCCGGGTACTCCGAAACCATGGGAATGGATTCTAATTCTTCAACTTCGGCGCCATTCAAGGAGTAAAGTGCGGTCTTGCCATCATCAAGGGGTAGAGTCAGCAAGTCGCCCTTTGGTCCCTTGAGTGAGATGGAATGGCGAGAACAATCTATAATGGCCCGCTGCCATGTGAGCCAATTCATGCCTAAGATAACATCTATCCCACGAAGATCGAGGAGCAGCAAGTTGACAAGGAAAAGAACCCCTTGGATTTGCACAGTGGCCTTTTAGACCACTTGATTTGCAACAATCTTAGAACCCAGTGCTTCAATCAGGAACGAGGTACGGCCACAACTCGCTTTCATCTGATGTTGCATGGGTGAAATGTTCGCTAATGAAGGAATGGGAAGCCCCCGAGTCAAACAACACCCTAGCAGCATGTCCCTCAATGCATAACGTACCCGTTAGCACGGTGTCGCCCTCAGGAATCGCCTCAGCATCCACATAGTTGACGCAGCCATGGGCAGGTGCACGAAGTGGAGGTAGAGGTGGTGCAGTCACGCTTTGGGGTCTTGGGGCGTTGGGAGTGTTGCCACTCCTTGCTAAGGGACAGTCGCGGATGAAGTGCCCCGCACGCCCATAGTTGTAGCATGGACCCGGTCCCGAGCGGTCACCACCCGCACTCCGGGCTATGGCAGCGGAGTTCGAGGAGCGGGATAGGAGGCCCTGCCATTCCAGTCGGCAGGGGAGGCACAGGAATGGGGGCCCTCGGTGGTGGAAAAGAAATCCATGCCCGCTCTGAACTGCCACCCGCTGAGAACTGCAATGACCTCTTCCGCTTCTTCTCGTCTTGATGGCTCCTCATCTTGTGCTCCACGGTGATCGCCCGACTCACCAAAGCATTGAAGTGGAAATCACACACTGAGAGCTTGTCTTGCATCTTTGCCGTCAGTCCGTTCATGAAGCGATCTTGCTTCTTCTGATCGGTGTCGACTTCCTCCAGCGCATATTGAGCCAAGTAATTGAACTCCCATGACTAGTCCATCACTGACTTGCTCAACTGCTTGAGGGCAATAAATTGCCGCTTCTTGATGTCCATGAGTCCTTTCGGGATGTGGTACGCCCGAAAAGCCTCACGGAACTCCGCCCCTCGTCACCTGATGACTAGCTGGCTGCATGACCAGGAAGTTGGCCCACCATGCACCGGCAGGACCTTGAAGCTGCTGCGCTGTGAAAGGCACCTTCTGGAGATCCTCACAATGGATGAGCGTAAACTTACGTTTCCATCGGTGCCTGACCAATCGTCGACCTCAGCGGATCACTGGCCCTGGAGAACGTCGGCGGCTGAGTGTGCAGGAAATCCAGGTAGCCATTGGGTCGGCCTCGCCCGTCACCACGGCCACCTAGAGCAGCTTGATTCTGGACAAGCATCTCCAGAATGCGGTTGGTGGTCTACTGGTTCTGCCCCGACCGCATCAGAACATCCAACAGGTTGGGAGGAGGATGTGGGTCGCCACGGCCAGGCTACGATTGCCCAGCACCATCATCACCTCCCGCAGTTCCACGGGTCCTCATGCTGTCGTCAATCAAGTTAGACAACAAGAGTTAGACCCCACATGGAAAGGTAGGTCTTAAACCCGACAACCTACAAACTAAACCCAAGTTAGACTGTAGCACTCCGCACTGGAGTCCAACAAGTCTAACACACCCAAAACACAGTTCACAATGCAAATGACAAGGCACATGCATGACATGAGATGCACGATTCCAACATAACCCACACTCACCACATATACACATAGGGCGGGATAAAAGCACTACCTTCTACCTAATGCATGATGACACTCCTAATCAATTCCCTAAGTGGTCGTCGAGTTTCGGGTTCGTCTTTATGCACCTTGCTCTGATACCAGCCCTGTGAGGAGCCACCCAGACCGTCCCCGGGTTATTAGAGGGCTCGGAAGACCCCGTTGGATTTGGAGGCTAACAACGGACCGCCGAGGGCGCTCGCAGTGCTAGCATCCAAGCCCAACTGAGACGACAGTGAGACTCTTCGAATAGCTCGACAACAATTCCGGTATGCGACCCCAAAACTCGCCCAGGATCCCCGCAAACCGGTTTACAACCTTGTATCACATCAATTTGCACAAAGGGGGCAACGAACTCGAAGACCCCACAACCAGGCACACGCGGAAGCAAAACTAACCAACGACCTAACAACCCCGGCACAAAGACAAGACCCCACGACCACAACCCCAACAACAGAAACAAGGCACGAAGGCCGGCAAAGACAGGATTAGAACAATAAGACAAGGCAGGCAATGGCATACAACAGAAGTCAACTACAAAAGAACCCAAGTACACCATGTAAGGGACAACGCTTAAACTAACTATACAACAAAACAGTACACAAGTATCAGACTAAATCCAAAAGTGAAACATCTCCGGAAGTGTTCTTCCACTGAACAATCCCGGGCATGTATCACAACGAAGGTAGCCTCTACTCGGTGCCCCGCCCGGTCACCGAGAGGCAGTAGGGGCAAAACTCACACCCCGCGAGATCCTCACCTGCAAAACCACGAAAGCAGAAGCCTGAGTACGGAAGGTACTCGCAAGTCTTACCCGTGGTCCATATAAGACCGACTCCAAAGTGTATGCATTTGGATGTAGCAAGGGAATCAGCTGAAGTTAAAAAGTGCGAAAAGCTTAATTTTGTTGATTATTTAGTACCGCTATTCAATTCACAATTTAAAGCAGTTGTACCAGCACCTACTTCTAGAGTGGAGTTCAACATTTAAGGATAACCAAGCAAGTGACCCCATAACAATTTTGAGCTCCAGCCCAAAGGCGAACTTCAGTTCAAGTTATTACTACGTTGAATGTGCGATGACCAAGCATGCTCATATCCGAGAGCGCGGCAATTCAAATCGCTTAAATAACCCTGTAGGGAAGAATTGACCGCACGACACGTGCCACAAGGAACCTCGTGTCAACCATCCTCCAATCCATACCAATCCGTTGTGGACATCTTCATGCGGTCCGAGCACCTAGCACCCCCTCAAGCGGCCCAAGCCCGGCTTGGCCGTCGAGAGTCGGCCTAAGCCTCGCCTGCTCCCACGCCCAACCACATGAGGTGTATGCCCCATCGAACGGCATGCGATGAAAGAATAGCTTTACTGTCACATACCAGCATGCGATCAACCAATTTGTGCTCGATCAAAGGGCAAACAACGGATCGGTCTTCAACTGACACAGGAAAGACTACCTCACTTGGGTCTCCACACCCAAGTGATCCAACTCTCTTGCCCGGTCCCATTTCACATTCCATTTTCACTCGTAACCGTAACCACTACCATTGCAACCCAAAGTTTGTAAAGTGGAACGATCTCAAGCGATGGAACCATCCACCACTTGGCCCATACCTGAATTCTAAGCAAACTAAGCATGGACACAATTAATACCCATAATCTAGCTCCAACAGAGGTGTTCAACAAGTAACAAGGATGGCACATGCAACAAGTAGGATCTAGCCCTATTCCCACAATTAACTCCTAATGCATACTTATCATCCAATAAGCAGTTCATTCACAAAATAGAATTACAGTTAGGGTTGAATATGCTTAGGTGCTTGCCTGATGCTTCTGCTTGCGGATCGATGACAAGTTGTTCGTCGGCAATCCCTTCAACCACGGTCACGTCGGTCACCGCGGTTTCGTTCTCTACACGAACACAATGCATGAATGAGATGCATGCAACGCGAAAGAAACATGTACAATGCAAATCCGCCACCGAACAGACCAGGTGAACCCGGACAGTCCGGATTTAATATCCGGATAGTCCGGCTAACCCGAACATTCCGGATAATTAGGTCCGGACATTTCGGACTAAGGCGGACACTCCGGACCCTTGTCCGGACACTCTCGACCCTGCGCATTTCACCCAACTTACCAAAAGGATCGAAGTGCTACCGAGTCCTAGGCATCGCGAGGGCCCGATCTACGACTTTCCTACACGTGGCCGAGCCAGAGAAGCTCCGAGCTAGCTCAAACCACGACGAATGAGGCTCATTCCTAACATCTCTAACCAAAACCTGATCAGATGCTTAGAATGGCATCATCCAACCCCGATATACAATCCTAACGCCCAACATTGCCTAAACCACCCCTAAATCCAACCACCCACCAAAACCCTAACACTCCCAAGTTAATCCCAACTCCCAATCTACACACCAAACCCCAAATCCAACCCCATAGACGCCCTAGAACCCACGAATCAAGCTCCAAGGAGGTCTCACCTTCAAGGAGGACGAAGGAGAGGAAGGGGAAGCCGGGGAGAGGGAAGGGGACGCCGGCTTGGGGAAGAGCTTGCGGTCACCAGGGTGGAGTTCACCGGGGAGGAGCACGGGAGGTCGCCGGGGACGTGCTTGGGGTGGAGGAAAGCTGACGAGAGAGGAGGAGAGCCAAGAGTGGAGAGGGAGTGAGTGAGGAGCTAAGACAACCGGAGTTTTGTACCCAACCACTGATAAGTCCAAACACTCCGGATCTTTAACCCAGAGACTCCGGGTTGGGGTTTTCGGTAGTCAACCCGGACACTCCGGACAATTAGTTCGGATACTCTGGGTTGAGGTGTTCGGTCGAGCTAATCCGGATACTCTGGACATTTAATCCGGATATTCCGGGTTATATCCGGACACTCCAGATGTTTAATCTGGATACTCCGGATGTCCCAGAATTTTTGAAGTTGGGGTCTTGACACTTGGGTATCTTCATATCAAGATTCGGGCCGAGGATATCCCGAAAACAGCTTTCTCCACCCGATATGGCCTATATGAGTACACCGTCATGTCGATCGGCCTGACGAATGCACCGGCGTACTTCATGTACCTCATGAACTCCATCTTCATGGAGGAGCTCGATTCTTTTGTGGTTATCTTCATTGACGACATCCTGGTTTATTCAGCCAATGAGGAAGAGCATGCAAGGCATCTTCGCATCGTTCTCGGGCGACTCCAGGAACATCGCCTTTACGACAAATTTAGCAAGTGCGAGTTTTGGCTGAAGGAGGTATCTTTCTTGGGACACGTCCTCTCGGAGCAAGGTGTCAATATTTACCCAAGTAAAGTGCAAGATGTTCTCAAGTGGGAGCAATCCAACACTATCACAGAGGTCCGTAGTTTTCTTTGGCTTGCCGGCTATTATCGTCGTTTCATTTAGGATTTCTCCAAGATCGCTAAGCCCATGACGGAGCTACTGAAAAAGGGTGTCGAGTTCAACTGGTCTGTGGGCTGTGAGCAATCATTTCAGACTCTAAAACAGCGCCTGACTACGGCTCCTGTCCTCATACAACCTGATATCCACAAGCCTTTCAATGTTTATTGTGATGCATCTGGTATCGGCCTTAGTTGTGTACTTATGCAAGAAAGCCGGGTTGTTGCCTATGCATCTCGGCAATTGAAACATCATGAAAAGCACTACCCAACTCATGATTTGGAGCTTGCAGCAGTGGTCCACGCCTTAAAAATCTGGCGCCACTATCTCCTGGGGAACAAGTGCAATATCTACACCAATCACAAGAGTCTCAAGTACATCTTAACTTAGGCAGATCTGAATATGAGGCAAAGAAGATGGCTTGAGTTGATCAAAGACTACAATTTGGTGGTCCATTACCACCCGGGAAAATCCAATGTGGTGGCTAATGCGTTGAGTCGCAAGGCTCGATGCAACTGTCTCACTCTTCAACCCCGGAGTGCCACCCTCTGTGCCGAATTCCAGAAACTCGGCTTAGAGATGGTTGAAAAAGGTTCCTTGGCAAATCTGGTGTTGAATTCCACGCTGTTGGATCAGATTAGGAAATCTCAAAAGGGGGACAGTGACGTTGCCCAAATATGCAGCAAACTGAGTTCCGGCCAAGCCACTAACTTCCATCTTGATGACCGTGGAACTGTATGGTTCGGTGAGCGCTTGGTCATCCCCGAGAACCAAGAATTGCGAAGAAAGGTTCTTGATGAGGCCCACAACTCCTTGCTCACAATTCATCTAGGCAGCAACAAAATGTATCAAGATTTCAAGCAACGATTTTGGTGGACCCGCATGAATCGCGAGATTGCTCTCCATGTGTCTGAATGCGATGTCTGCAAAAGGGTGAAGGCTGAGCATCTTAAGCCAGCGGGCACTCTTCAACCGCTGCCATTCCAAGTTGGAAGTGGGAAGATATTGGTATGGATTTGATCACCGGGCTGCCAACGACTTCTTCGGGTAACGACTCGATATGGGTTATAGTCGATCGGTTGACAAAGTCCGCACAAATTTCTAGCCGTTCGTACCATCTATCCAAGCAAGAGGTATGCGGAGTTGTACATCTCTCGGATTATATGTCTTCATGGGTACCCAAGCGGATAGTTTCAGATCAAGGCTCTCAGTTTATTTCTTGATTCTGGAGAAGTCTGCATGAGGCGTTGGGTACCAAGCTACTCCACAGCTCAGCATATCATCCACAAACTGACGGCCAAACCGAGAGGGTCAATCAGGTCCTTGAGGATATGTTGAGAGCTTGTGTTCTATCTTTCAGGAAGAAATGGGACGCCTTCCATATGCCGAGTTTGCTTACAACAACAGCTACCAGACCAGCATCAAAATGTCTCATTTCGAAGCACTATATGGTTGTAGCTGTCGGCACCCCTGAACTGGTCCGAGAGTGGGGAATGACCATTCTTTGGACCTGATGTGGTTAAAGCTGCGGAAGAGAAGGTAAAGACCATTCAAGAGAATTTGAGAGTAGCACAATCACGGCAGAAGAGCTATGCTGATCGCCGTCGGAGACCTCTCTCCTTCGACGTTGGTGATCATGTCTATCTGAAAGTATCTCCTCTCCGGGGCACCCGTCGTTTCGGAGTTAGGGGGAAAATGGCACCTCGCTACATAGGACCTTTTCGGATCCTTGCGAGGTGTGGTCAAGTGGCATATCAGCTGGAGATTCCTCCTTCTATAGCAATGGTTCACGACGTATTCCATGTATCTCAGTTGAAGAAGTGCATCCGTACTCCCTTCGAGTCACTGGAGGTGGACGAACTCGAAGTTCAGCCTGAACCTGATCTGTCTTACCAAGAGCATCCTATTCGGGTTTTAGATGAAGCTAAACACAAGACCCGTCGGAGGACTCTCAAGTTCTACAAGAGTCAGTGGAGTAATCACACTGAAGACGAAGCCACTTGGGAGCCCGAAGATCGTCTGAGAACCGAGTACCCTGAGTTCTTCCATACCATGTAAAGTACTAATGTGCTAACTCTTTACAATGCTAGGCAGTTCGATTAGTATGTGATTGCATGGTCCATATGTATTCTGTCCTGCTTACGTGCTTGTTCTGAACCTCGGGGCGAGATTCCTTTAAGGGGGGAGGGTTTGTTAAGGCCCCAATTTCAAAAATTCTGGGAAATCCGGAGTATCCGGATTAAACATCCGGAATGTCTGGATGTAACCCGGAGTATCCGGAAGAATCATCCGGAGTATCCGAACTGGGTCTACCGAAAGCCCTAACCCGGAATGTCCGAATTAAATGTCTGGAGTGTCTGGATTGGGTTGACCGAACACCCCAACCCGGAGTATTCAAACTAATTGTCCGGAAAGTCCAGACTTTGCGGGACTTGAGTATAAAATCCCATTTCGTGGCTCTTCACTCACCTCACCTCACACTTGTTGCTCTCCACCTCTCCCGTGCGTCTCCCCCACCCTGAGCTCATCTCCGGTGACTCCCCATCGGCCGACGTACTCCCGTGCTCCTCCCCGGTGACTTCCCCACCCCGGTGTCCTCAAGATCCTCTCCAAGCCAGCGTCCTCCTTCCTCTACCTGGCTTCCCCTCCTTCTTCTCCATCCTCCTTGAAGGTAAGACCTCTTCTTGGAGTTGAATCATGGGTTCTTGGTTCTAGGGCGTCCATGGAAGTAGATTTGGGGCTTGGTCTTGTAGTTTGAGGTTTGGGGGTTACTTTGGGTGTTAGGGTTTTTGGCGGGTGGTTGGATTTTGGGGGTTGGATAAGGCAACGTAGGGTGTAGGGTGAGAGATCGGGGGTAGATGATGCCATCCCAAGTGTTTGATTAAGTTTTGGTTGGGGTTTTTAGGGGTGAGCATTGTTTCGTCGTGTTTGGGCTAGCTCGGAGCTTCTCCAGCTTGGCCGCGTGTAGGAAAGTTGTAGATCGGGCCCTCGTGGTGTCATAAGACTTGGGAGCATCTCAATCCCGCCCGCCGTTTTTCCAAGCCTTGGATCATCCGGAGTGTCCGGATAGATGGTCCAGAATGTCCGGCTTATCCGGACTGTCTGGATATTAAACCCGAACTGTCCGGGTTGGCTGATCTGTAACTCGCGCAGTTTCACCGGGTGTGCTGTTTTTCGGCGGGGTTTGCATTATATTTCATTTCATTGCATGGCATGCATCTTAATTATGCATTGTACTCGTGTAGAGAGCGAGACCGCGGTGACTGACATGGTCGTGGTAAAAGGGATTGCCGAAGAACAAGTCGTGGTTGATAGGCAAGCAGAAGCATCAGGCAAGCACCTAAGCATATTCAACCCTATTTGTAATTCTATTTTTGTGAATGAACTGCTTATTGGATGTTTAAGTATGCATTAGGGGTCGAATTGGGGGATTGAATGTAGAACCTAATTGCTGCACTCATCTTCCTTGGAACTTGTTAAACATCTCCTTTGGAGCTAGTTTATGGGTAATTATATGTGTCCATGCTTAGTTTGGCTTAGGTGTCGGGTATGGGCCAAGTGGTGGATGGTTCCGCCGCTTGTGAGCTTTTACTTCACAATCAATTGGGTGCAATGGTTATGGTTATGAGGAGAAATGGAAATTAAAATGAGACCGGGCGAGAGGTTGGTTCACTTGGGTGTGGAGACTCAAGTGTGGTAGTCTCGTCCATGTCGGTTGAGGACCGATCCGTTGTTTGCCATGTTGATCGAGCACACTTCGTTGGTCGCATGCCGGAAATGGGCCGGTAAGCTATTCTTTCATCGCATGCTACTTCGATGGGGTGTGCCCTCATGCGGTTGGGCGTGGTTGAGGGCGAGGCTTAGGCCGACCCTCGGGGGCCAAGCCGGGCTTGGGCCGCTCGAGGGGGTGCTAGGTGCTCGGACCGCATGAAGATGGACCAACGAGTTAGTATGGATGGGAGGAGGGTTGACATGAGGTTCCTTGTGGCACATGTCGTGCGATTGATGATCCCCTGCAGGGTGAATAAGCGATTCTAATTGCTGCGTTCTCGGATATGAGCACGCTCGCGTCATCCGACATTTCAACGTAGTAATAACTTGAACTTAATGCTAGTTGGTTGGATGGAGGTACTTGTTTATGAGGTTTCTTGCTTTGCTTTAATTGTAATGCTTCAGATTCCACTCTAGTAATAGGTGTTGTCTACAAGTGCTGTAAAAATTTGTAAAATTGGAGTAGTGGATTGTAATTGTACAACAAAATTAAGCTTTTCCGCACTTTTACCTTAAGCTTGATTTCTTGCTACATCCAAATGCATACTCTTCTGAGTCGGTCATATATGGACCACGGGTAAGTCTTGCGAGTACCTTCCATACTCATGCTTTTGCTTTGTGGATTTTCAAATGAGGATCCGAACGGATGTGAGTTCTGTCCGTACTGCCTCTCGGTGACCGGGCGGGGCACCGAGTAAAGGCCATCTACACCGTCGTACACGCCCGGGAGTGTTCAGAGGCAGAACACTTTCGGAGATGCATTGCTTTTGGGTTAAGTTTGATAGTTGTATGTATTTTGTTGTATTGTTAGTTTCAAAACTATGTCTTTTTATCCTTTGGTACTTGGTTTCTTTTGTAGTGAACACTTGTATGTTGTTACTCACCTTGTTTTTGTGATGTTATTTCTGTCTTCGTTGGCCTTTGTGCTTCGTTGTTGCTGGTTGTGGTCGTGGGGTTTTGTCTTTGTGACGTGGTGGTTTTGTTGTGTTGGTTAGTCTTGCTTCCGCGTGCGTGTCTGGTTGTGGGGTTCCAAGTTCGCTGCCCCCTTTATGCAAATTGAACTGATATGTCATTGGGAACTGGTATGTGGGGATCCTGGGCGAGTTCAGGTCGCGTACCGGGGGAATACCGGGATTGTTGTCGAGTTATTCGAAGGGCCTCACTGTTGTCTCAGTTGGGCTTGGGTGCTAACACTGCAAGCGCCCTCGGCGGTCCGTTGTTAGCCTCCAAATCCGATGGGGTTGACCGAGTCTTCAAATAACCCGAGGACGGTCTGGATGGCTCCTCTCATAGGTGTTGGGGAACGCGGTATGCTACACTAGCACAAATTAAAATTTCTACCGCAAACCAGAAAAGCTACTCGCAAGAAGGGGATCATAGATCTATTACCACTAGACGGGCAGTTGCGGAATCCTTCGCACTTCATTGTAGTGGATCGTTCTCGGCGTGGATCATCCTCGCCGCGGATCGTCCTCGCCACGGATCGTCCTCCCCACGGATCGTCCTCGCCGCGGATCGTCCTCACTGCGGATCGTCCTTGCTACGGATCGTCCTCTCTGCAGATCGTCCTCTCCACGCCGCAGTAGCAGCAGCGTCACCACAGCAGTCCACACGTCCGGGGATGGAACGCCGTGCGTCGGTGTGCAAGCACCTGGTCGCTCGGCAGGGGCAACGAGAGGAGGTGGCTATGGTTTCTAGCGAAACACCTCTAAACCGCACGAAAGTGTCTGTTGCGCCCAGCCTCCTCCCCTCCTTATATAGCCGCGAGGTGAAACCCTAGGCAGTCAGGGCCCATCGACGCGCTAAGCCCACGAGGTCCATTAATTACGGATCCAATCCGAATTAATGCGTCCCATCCCGTTAAGTGTGTGACCCTGTAGGTTCATGCGCATTTGGACATGGATTCGGAAAACCCCTTTTCTAATCCAATAGTCGGTAGCGGCTCCTTGCAGAGCATGCCAACTCCCAAATGCATATGACTAAAAATCGATGTAATAATCCCTTTGCCAAACTATATGAAGATCGAACTCAAGGCGAGAAGCATGTCATCCTTTGACAGTTCAATCCATCTCTCGTATCCGTGATATATTAATAAGTTGTGATTGACTTCTCAATCACGGCATGGCCATGCACTTCGTTAATCATATCACACGAGTGGCCTAGACATATATCTCTGTTACATTGGAGTGGCAAATTCCATCTTGACTGCTCACTTCCCTCTACATGTTTCATAGTAAACATGAAAGCTACCTTTATAACTATCCGGTTAGGAAATAGTGTTTGGCAACCCCAAGGTAAATTATTACACATGTAGGGAATATGACAATCTCAGGTCTAAGGATCATACATCTACTATGTATGAGATACACTGATGACACATAAGAATGTAACATTTCCGCAATGTCCCATTGTGGGTCTATCTAACACATGTTCTTCAACATGCGTCCACAATGTATTGATGATATCTCCATATCCCATGATCTATGAAACATGATCATCGAACAATACATGTGCTAATCTATTCATCGTTGTCCTATACGATGATATCCGATCTGAGATATTTATCGAATTATATCAATAAGTAAAGAGCTTCATAAACAAGTCACACACTTGTTGATCAAAACAATGATATACATTCATTGGACCAATAATCATATTATTATTCATAAAACATAGTCATGTTACAATCAACCATATGATTGCCTCAAGGGCATAACACTAACAATCTCCCACTTGCACTTGAGTCAATCAATTAAGTATCTAATACCAATAGACCTCGTGTGCACCTCATGCTTAGGCTGTGGTAGTGGCTTTGTCAACGGAACAACCACATTGGCTTCCGTATGTACTTTGCATATCTTCACGCCACCTCTATCCACAATTTCACGAATAAGGTGAAAGCGTCGGAGTATATGTTTGGACTTCTGATGTGATCTAGGCTCTTTTGCTTGTGCAATGGCACCACTATTATCGCAATAGATATCCATTGGACTAGAGGCACTAGCGACCACACCAAGCTCCGAGATAAACTTCTTTATCCATACAGCTTCTTTTGTTGCATCCGAAGCCGCAATGTACTCCGCTTCTATCGTAGAGTCAGCCACCGTGCTTTGCTTGGAACTCTTCCAGCTTACTGCTCCTCCTTTTAGTGTAAACACAAAACCGGATTGTGATCGAAAATCATCTTTGTCAGTTTGGAAGCTTGCATCGGTGTAACCTTTTACAACCAGTTCTTCCTCACCTGCAAAGACTAGGAACATACCCATAGTTCTTCTCAAGTACTTTAGGATGTTTTTCACGGCTATCCAATGACCATCACCGGGATCCGCTTGGTATCTACTTGTGACACTTGGAGCATATGAGACATCTGGGCGCGTACAGATCATGGCAGACATGATAGATCCAATAGCCGAAGCATATGGAATCTTGCTCATCCTGTCTCGCTCATCAGTTGTCGAAGGACACTGATTCTTGCTTAGACTGATGCCATGTGACATTGGCATGAAACCTCTCTTAGATTCATGCATATTGAACCTTTTCAATACTTTGTCAATGTACGTTTCCTGGCTTAATCCAATCAACCTTTTTGATCTATCTCTATAGATCTTTATGCCCAAGATATAATGAGAAACTCCTTTTCAATGAAGTCTTAACGTCTTCAAGCATAGGAATATCATTCCCGATCAATAATATGTCATCCACATACAAGATCAGAAACACAAGTGCGCTCCCACTAGCCTTCTTGTAAACACAAGGCTCTTCTTCATTTTTGATAAAGCCAAATCCTTTGATCACTTCATCAAAACGAATGTTCCAACTCCGAGATGCTTGCTTTAACCCATAAATGGATCTCTGAAGCTTGCATATCTTTTTAGCATTTTTAGGATCAACAAAACCCTCAGGTTGTATCATGTATACATCCTCAGATAGATTCCCATTAAGGAAAGCTGTCTTGACGTCCATCTGCCATATTTCATAATCGAAATATGCAGCAATTGCTAAAATGATCCGGACAGACTTGAGCATGGCTACCGGTGAAAAGGTTTCATCATAGTCAATTCCTTGAACTTGTTTGAAACCCTTTGCCACCAACCGTGCCTTATAGATTTGAACATTTCCATCTACGTCTGTCTTCTTCTTGAAAATCCATTTGCATTCTATGGTTTTTACACCATCAGGAGGATCGACCAAGTTCCAAACTTGATTGTCATGCATGGATTGAATTTCGGATCTCATGGCTCCAAGCCATTTTTCGGAGTTTGGGTCCATCATCGCTTCTTTGTAAGTCATGGGCTCATCTTTTTCCAATAATAATATATCATGTCCATATCTTATGGGTTCATGATGCGGCCTCCCCGACCTACGTAGGGCTGGTGTCTCTTCCACAGGTTGTACACCACTTTGTACATCTTGTGAAGGTTCAGTGGTAGCTTCAACATATTCATGCGATTCTCGAATTTCATCAAGATGCACATCACTCCCACTGATTTCTTTGGAAAGAAACTCTTTTTCCAAAAAGACACCATTTCGAGCAACAAAAACTTTGTTCTCATTTCTTTTATAAAAGTAATATCCTTTTGTTTCTTTAGGATACCCCACAAAGAAGCATTTTTCTGATTTAGGTGCGAGTTTATCTGATTCAAACGTTTTACATAAGCCTCGCATCCCCATATCTTGAGAAATGACAATATGGGACTTCTCCCGGTCCATATCTCATATGGTGTCTTCTCAACGGATTTTGATGGGACCCTATTTAATGTGAACGCAGCTGTCTCTAGAGCGAACCCCCAGAAGGATAATGGCAGATCTGTTTGGCTCATCATTGACCGAACCATATCCAATAAAGTTCGATTCCGTCGTTCGGATACGCCATTCCATTGAGGCGTTCCTGGCGGAGTAAGTTGTGGAACGATTCCACATTGCTTTAGATGATCTCCAAACTCTTGGCTCATGTATTCGCCACCATGATCTGATCGTAAGTGTTTTATTGATTTGCCAAGTTGATTTTGTACTTCGTTCTGAAACTCTTTGAACTTTTCAAAGGTTTCAGACTTATGCCTCATTAAATAGATATATCCATATCTACTAAAGTCATCAGTAAAAGTTACAAAGTACTGAAACCCACCTCTAGCAATCGAGCTCATTGGTCCACATACATCTGTATGTACTAGGGCCAACAATTCACTCGCCGTCTCACTAAAACCTGTGAAAGGGGTTTTTGTCATCTTGCCAAGTAAAAAAGACTCACATGTTTCAAATGATTCAAAATCAAATAAAGTGAGAAGTCCATCACCATGGAGCTTCTTCATGCGCTTCTCATTTATGTGACCCAAGCGACAATGCCATAAAAAGGTAGGGTTTAAATCATTTGGTCGAGGCCTTTTGACATTAATGTTATAGACATGTTTTTCTTTGAGTTCAAGGACGTATAACCCATCCACCATGGGACAACGACCATAATACATATCATTCAAAAATATTGAACAAACAAAGTTCTTTATTCTGAATTCATAACCTTCATGTTCCAAACAGGAAGATGAAATAATGTTTCTACTCATAGATGGAATAAAATAACAATTATTAAGTTCTAACACTAATCCTGAAGGCAAATGCAATGGGTATGTGCCAACAGCAAGACCAGCAACTCTTGCTTTATTCCCCACGCGGATATCCACTTCTCCCTTTGCCAAGTCTTTACTCTTTGTTCGCCCCTGCATCGAATTGCAAATGTGAGCAACCGATCTGGTATCATATACCCAAGAGCTGGAATAAGAAGTAGCAGGATTAATTTCTATAACATTAATACCTGAAGTGGATGTCACACTTCCATTCCTTTTATCTGCCAGGTACTTCTCGCAGTTCCGTTTCCAATGTCCTGACTTCTTGCAGTAGAAGCACTGGGTTTCGGGTTGAGGGCCGACTTTGAGCTTCTGAAGCTTAGTTTTGAGGCTCGTGATCTCATCTTGAGCCTTGCCCTTGCCCTTTCCCTTTCCCCAAGCCTTAGCTCTCTTCTTTTTGAAGGCAGTTGTCTTCTGAACCATCATCACATGATTGGGTTTCTTCTTAATGCTTTCTTCGGCAGCCTTGAGCATCCCATGTAGCTCGGTCAAGCTCTTCTCCATGCTATTCATATGAAAATTCATAATGAATGGCTCAAAGCTCTGAGGCAGAGACTGGAGAATTACGTCTGTAGCCAGACCAATGCTAAGGGGAAACTCAAGCTTTTCCAATCTCCCAATGTAGCCAATCATCTTGATTACATGTGGGCTGACCGGATTGCCTTCAGCCAGCTTACAAGCAAACAGAAGCTTTGAGATACCATACCTCTCAGCCCTTGCTTGATTCCCAAACATGCCCTTCAAGCCCACAATCATATTGTAAGCATCCGGGTCCTCATATTGCTTTTGCAGCTCAGAGTCCATGGTGACAAGCATGAGACAATGAGACCTCTGAGAGGCATTAACATGTTTTTCATAGTCAGCCTTCAAATTCCGAGGAGCATTTTCGGCTGGTTCATCAGGAATCGGACTCTCTAGAACATATTCTTTCTTTTCATGTTTGAGAACAATTCTCAAGTTGCGATACCAATCCACAAAATTTGTTCCATTTAGTTTTTCTCTTTCCAAAACCGATCTCAAAGCAAAACCAGGTGCAGCAGGAGGTGCCATTGAACTACAACAAAAACATGCAAAGTTTCTAAGCACTATGTTTCTATAATACTTTTATTAAACATTTTAACAAAAGAAACTCCTATCATGTGCCCCCTTTATGGACACATGGTGAGTAATCAAGATCCATATTCATCAAACACTAGTGAGCTTTGGCATCACCGCTAGAAATCTAATGACATAGGTAAGCAACATCTTTGCTAATTACATCTTATGTAACTCTTGTTGGTTGAGCATGAAAACAAGTAATGAATGCCTCCGTCAACTTGAGTCATGGCCAGGTCAACTCGCCCCTAGGGCTCACATGAGGGAGGGAGCACTTCCCGTTTCCGAGTGCCAATTAAGAAACCTAGCCTCATGTGTGTTTTCCTAGACACCAATCGTCTTGTATCCGTTCCTTCATTACTGAAATCATATTCCAACCACTTATGTACTTAAGCCCAAAACCGTTTTGATAGCTTACTTAAATCAACCATTGTTATGCGCGATGTGTTCAATACATCCCTATCATCTATTAAGATAGTCATTGATATACTACTTTGGCAGTCATATCAATAATGATCTAAATTCTTGATAGGTGCAACAATTGGATGGACAAAAAAGATTTAAAATTTTAACTATAGGGATGAACAATATCTACTATGAACATGGCATCACATGCAATGAGCATAAAGAAAATAGCAAGGATTAAACACACATCCACATATAATCAAATTAAGATGTGAAATAGTATAGCCCTTAGCATTAGGATCTCCATCATCATGCTTGATTGTTCACCTTGCCATCATGTTTGATTGTTCACCTTGGCGTCATGTTTGATGCCAACATCTTCATCATTGTAGATGCAACTCCTTACAACTTTGATAATGAATATTACATGAGGGTTTGAAACATCACAAGTCGACACGCAGGTCGTTATACATTTTAGATTGAAATAGCCTTATGGCTTGACACGGCACGCAGGCCATGTAAATATTATATGCATCACATACACATAGGCCATACTATTTCACATAACATCCTGCAAAAATGAGTTAAACAAAATAGATTCTACGACAGCGGGGTTCCAAGGGGCAGCACCCTGGCGGGTCCAGGCGGCGCCCAGGTGGGGTTCAAGGCGGCGCCCACGCAGCGATCCGATCTGTTAACAATCAAACGCCCTCAAAATCTCCACGGATCAATCAAATTTACCCAATCCGATTCAATCTGATTGGCTTGGTCCCATATGGTTGCGATTCGTGAACCCTGATGGCGGTAACCTGACCGGTAAGGGCAACGTCATACCATGAACGGACTCACCCAAATCAAGATTGATTCAGTTTGCACTTTCCTCAAACCCTAAACCGATCGATCTCATCGACAGCTGCCTCCACCAATTCATCACATGAATTGGTTGAACATGTAATAGATCCAATCTACTATCCTCACATACCATATGTGCAACATCCAGATCACAAATCTACGCGAGATGGCTCTGATACCACTGTTGGGGAATGCGGTATGCTACACTAGCACAAATTAAAATTTCTACCGCAAACCAGAAAAGCTATTCGCAAGAAGGGGATCATAGATCTATTACCACTAGACGCGCAGTTGCAGAATCCTTCGCACGTCGTTGTAGTGGATCGTTCTCGGCGTGGATCATCCTCGCCGCGGATCGTCCTCGCCACGGATCGTCCTCTCCGCAGATCGTCCTCTCCACGCCGTAGTAGCAGCAGCGTCACCACAGCAATCCACACGTCCGGGGATGGAACGCCGTGCGTCGGTGTGTAAGCACCGGGTCGCTTGGTAGGGGCAACAAGAGGAGGTGGCTAGGGTTTCTGGCGAAACACCTCTAAACCGCACGAAAGTGTGTGTTGCGCCCAGCCTCCTCCCCTCCTTATATAGCCACGAGGTGAAACCCTAGGCAGTCAGGGCCCATCTACGCGCTAAGCCCACGAGGTCCATTAATTACGGATCCAATCCGAATTAATGCGTCCCAGCCCGTTAAGTGTGTGACCCTGTAGGTTCATGCGCATTTGGACATGGATTCGGAAAACCCCTTTTCTAATCCAATAGTCGGTAGCGGCTCCTTGCAGAGCATGCCAACTCCCAAATGCATATGATTAAAGTACTGATGTAATAATCCCTTTGCCAAACTATATGAAGATCGAACTCAAGGCGAGAAGCATGTCATCCTTTGACAGTTCAATCCATCTCTCATATCCGTGATATATTAATAAGTTGTGTGTAACACCCCGGCATCTAATACGCCTGAATGCTACCAAACATAGGCTATGTATCATCTAAATACTACAAATAAAAGAAAATTACAGCAAAGGAACAATTGCTAGAACCGAAAATTTCGGCAGCATCTCCTTTGTTTAATCATGATCTCGAGCAACCATAATAGCGTAGCAGAATATGACATAATATGAAACATCTAAAACAGCAATAATAAGCGACACGGAAGCAATATAAGTCCACTTTAAGCATCCCAAAGTCATCATTAGCCAAATGAAATGAATAAGGCAATCCTAGCACACATCTAAACCATAAACATCAATTGTATCACATTAAGTTTATTGTCATGACTCCAAATGATTCCATTGTGGAATCAATTGCGTGAACTACGTGGAGATGTGTGACTATTCCTCTTTTCCCTCATGCCGATCTCAAGGTACCTAAAAACAACATAAAACACAAGCGTGAGTTCAAATCTCAGCAAAGTGTATTGTAATGGAAAAACAAAGATCAAGTCAACAAACCATCATCACCAATCTCCAAAAGCCCATCATAACACAACATGGTTAGCATTCCAAACATCTTTTAAGCATCCATGTATTCATCTCGTGAGCAACTCATAAGTATTCACATCGTCATCTCATAAACATCATCATATACATATTTCATTAATGCAATGCAATGCACATGTCTCCTTGGAAACTCATACCGGTATGGTTGAGTGCACACCCGTCGGCATGCACCCTTTTCCCCCTTCCATCCCGAAGGTGGAGGGTGCCTATCACTCGCTTCTATTCACCACGGTGGATGGAATCACGATGTAGGTCTTACTCAAGAATAGCCCCGGACTAGTCATAACGGTTCTCACCGACCCTCCCGGAATAGTTATGACTTATCTCACCGCCGACCATGAAAATATGCCATGTATGCAAAATGGACAACAACGTACACATATATAGGAGTATTGCATATCATCACATGGCATGTAATCCACTTATCAACAATAAGTACATTTAAATCATGGCATAATGGCTTCATATCAAGCAATACATGTAATTCATGGCAAGACAACATGTTATCTATTCCAAATACTATGAAGCACAACTAGCAACACATATAGCATACAATTCACACAACACACTTGCCTTCAATTGCGGGCAACGGAGTGACGAGAGGTTGAGGGCACTCCCGGAGGCACACCACCTGCAAACACGTGCCACACACTCAAATCAAGCCCATAAAATAGTACACATACATCCCACTACCCCGACTTCGCTTACAACTCCTAAAATCAGAAAACAGCAAATCTGTCCCTTCGGGACAGCAGCATTCCAAAGGGCATCACTTCTGTTCTAAGACTCCAAATTGATTAAATGAGTACACCATCGCGAAGCTTAGGAAATTTCCTAGCTTTTCCTAAGTATTGAGAAAAGCCAGATCGGCCTCTAAAATTGTTTAATCTAATGTTGAACACGAACTGTCTCAATCTCATCACAGATTGGACAGCGCTCGGTAAAACGGCCATATCTCCCAAACGGCTGGGTGGAATTTCGACTTCTTGTACTCCAATTAAAGATAATTCAATTATCTACAACTTTCTCAACAGGCGGCCGTCCAAATTCGGAATCTAAATTAGTTTAGTCTAATGTTGAACACAGACTGTCCCAACCTCAGCACAGATTGGACAGCGCCCACCAAAACGGCCATAACTTTCAGACCGTAACTCCAAAAAATCTCAAAAAAAAAACACAAAATAGGTCTTGACAATACCTACAACTTCTTCAACAGGCGGTCGGCCAAATTCCGAAGCTAAAATTGCGAAATCGCACCCCCTAAAACGGACTCCAAATCTGCCCGAAACTGAGTACAATACGAACTCTAGTTCTTTTCAGATCTACTCCATGGCAGCACGTCCTCTTGATCTAAAAACTCCAAATCTACCATGAGAACAGCACCTAGACCTTCCCCAAGGTTTCCCCATGGACATACCTTAGTCCGACGAACGACGAACACGAAAATGTCTCTCGATCAACCAATCTCGCTCCCATGCGCCAAATCCTTCGGGATCCCTCGTCGCGGTTCTTCCAAACAGCGAGGGCAGCACGTAGACATGTCGTCGCAGCGAGGGGAGGGGTTGGATCACAGCCAAGGTCTTTGGCTAAAGGTGGAGGCGCCACAAGGGGAAGGAGATGGGGCGGCTAGGAGGGGAGGGAGTGGGGCGGCGGCTTGGGGAGGAGAGCAAGGGGGGTGGGGCGCCCTAGGGCATGGGGAGGGGGCGCATGAGCAGGTGTTTGCTGCCCTCCTCCCCCACATGGGCTAAAAACTCCCCCCTTTGGCCCAAGTGGGTTCCCCCCAAAGGCCCAATTCGCCCCAGAAAGGCCCAAACTCCCGAAATCGGCCCGGAAACGCGATTAAACTGCATACCATAAAGTTTTATTCCCTAATTTCACATTTTATAAAGTCACACTCTCTAATTTCACCTTTTACAGTGTCTCGATATTCCGTAGTGTCACATTGTGATTGACTTCTCAATCACGGCATGGCCATGCATTTCATTAATCATATCACACGAGTGGCCTAGACATATATCTCCGTTACATTGGAGTGGCAAATTCCATCTTGACTGCTCACTTCCCTCTACATGTTTCATAGTAAACATGAAAGCTACCTTTATAACTATCCGGCTAGGAAATAGTGTTTGGTAACCCCAAGGTAAATTATTACACATGTAGGGAATATGACAATCTAAGGTCTAAGGATCATACATCTACTATGTATGAGATACACTGATGACACATAAGAATGTAACATTCCCGCAGTGTCCCATTGTGGGTCTATCTAACACATGTTCTTCAACATGCGTCAACAATGTATTGATGATATCTCCATATCCCATGATCTATGAAACATGATCATCGAACAATACATGTGCTGATCTATTCATCGTTGTCCTATACGATGATATCCGATCTGAGATATTTATCGAATTATATGAATAAATAAAGAGCTTCATAAACAAGTCACACACTTGTTGATCAAAACAATGATATACATTCATTGGACCAATAATCATATTATTATTCATAAAACATAGTCATGTTACAATCATCCATATGATTGCCTCAAGGGCATAACACTAACAATATGGTGACGAGGGTTTATGGCACATAAATAATTAATCAAGGTGTCATACTGCAATTTGGCATTTATCTAATTTCCCAGATTTTTTAAAGCATTTTCTAATTGAATTAGCATGCAATAATTTAAATCAGATAGATTTCAAAAATGGGATCAATATGGTCAAAGCATAACTTGCCTTCAAAGAGTACTTGTTCTTGGTCTTGAGCTGGCTCTTGGTTCAACACTTCTCCTTCGAAGCCTTCGAGTGCTTCAACGTCTACTCGTAAAGCATGCAAATAGCAACAAATAAATAAAACAGTACATGCACATTTCTCAAAACATCAAATAAAGTCCATAAACAGAAAGGGCATAATTTTACAAATTTTTAGAAATTTGAATCGCCCAAATTGGAGTTAAAATGCAAAAGTTATAATTGTTTAAAGTTTAAAGAATCTATTAATTAAATATAAACAGATAAAAATTCATGTACAAAAATTAATTAAAATTCATATTTGAGTAGAACTCAATTTTATAAAAATTTAGAAATTGGAACCACCCAAATCGGAGTTAAAATGCAAAAGTTACAAGCGTTTGAAGTTTGAAAATTCAAATAAATCAATAAACCGAATTAATTCATTTTTTTCTATTGAAAAATCCGAAAAATGACGTCAGCATGACGTCATCACGCTATTTGAATTTCCACCGAATTATTTTTTTATTGAAAAATCGAATTATTGCATTAGCATGACGTAAGCCGGTCCATGGACTCGGTCCACGGCTCAGGCTCGGTCCACCGTGGACCCGGTCCCCGGGTTCACACGTCACTGACACGTGGGACCCACTGGATGACGTTAGCACTGACGTCATCGCGCTTCGGCCGAGCGGACTGACACGCGGGCCCCACCAGTGACGTCAGCATGACGTCATAGGTGACGTCATGGACCCGTTGGACAGCCGTTGACACGCGGGCCCCACTGTAATAGCCCAAAGTTGTTTGCTAGCTAATTTGTGCAGGGCATGCTCATATCATTCATAATAGTGGCATAATTGACACTTAATTAAGACTATATAAATGCTAGCATCCTTTTTAGTTAGATAAGTATGAAGTTGTAATGTTCGTGACACTTAAAAACTGCTACTCATTTATACCCATGCTTTATTCACCATTAGTAAATGACATGTCGACCCTACATGTAAATGAGAGAGAGTCGACTGCACACACCTAATCTGTCATTTCTCACCTTATCCACTTCTACCCACCTCCCCACCCACTCCATGACATGTGGGACCAAGCCCCACATGTAAGGGGTGGGGTGGACCACTATATAAATGCCCTCACCTTGGTTTCTCCTCCCCACACTCTCATTTTCTGCTCACCCATTTTAGAAAATAGCAAGTAGAGCAAGCAAGAACACTCCTCCTTCACTTCCCCATTTCACCCCACACAATCCATCCAAAAACTGAGATTGAGCTTGTGCATGCAACACCATTGTGATACTTAGATGAAGGGCTTCAAATCCATCCAAGTGGATTTTGAATGTGCCAAGTTTTGGGTGAGTTCTAATCCTTCCTTTACTCTCCCTTTTTCAGAAATTTTGTTATGTGGAGCTCATCCATCTTCCTTTCCATGAAAATCATCTCCCCGTCGATGATCGGGTCGTGCATGTTGTGTTGCAAGCTTGAGGAGGAGGAGTTGATGCTACTACAAGCTAAAGAGGAGGAGGCATTGCTTCTACAAGCGAGGAGGAGTTGATACCAGGAGGAACACCGAAGATCACCTTCACGGCGTCATTCTTGATCTCTTCATCAAACCAACCTTCCACCAAGAGCAAGAACATCCTTGTGGTGATAAGGTTCTACCCTACTCCATTTTCTTGAAGCGTAGGAGCACAATGTGTAATAGCCATTGAAAGACTTGAACAAAAATCTTGTTGGATTGTACAGTTCGACACACATCGGAACTTCCGGCCCCAAATCGAAACATCCGATGTGGCTAAAACTCCAGAAAATGTTTAAATCCTAACCCTGTCTACGCTGGAAATTTACACATATCGGAGCATCTGATGTTCACATCGGAACTTCTGAAGTTTCCAAAGAAACACCTTTCGTGTATTCTAACGGGAAAAAATTTTTCTAAGTCTGGATCGGAACTTCCGATGTGTCCAGAGAAGCACCTTTGTGAATTCCAACTAAAAATTTTCTAAGTCTGGATCGGAACTTCCGATACTAACACTACTACAGAACTCGCAATAGGTGTTGGCCTATCTGTGTCGGTTTTTTTCGAACCGACAGAGATAAAGATTTTGTGTCGGTTCTAAAACTCAAAATGGAAGGAAGCTTATTTGTGTCGGTTTGTAATTAAAACCGACACAAATAATTACTTATTAGTGTCGGTTTGTAATTGAAACTGACACAAATAGTATTTGTGTCGGGTTGTATATGGAACGGGCACATATATAAATTATTAGTGTCGGTTGTAATTACAAACCGACACAAATATTTTTCCAATTATTAGTGTTGGTTTGTAAATGGAACGGTACAAATAAGTCATTATTTGTGTCGGTTGTAACAATAACCGACACAAATAAGTAAAATTTGTGCCGGTTCCATTTACGAACCGACACTAATACTCCCCCTATATAATTAACTACTCACAGCTCCTGCTCCATTCCCGATCAGTTCTTCCTCCCCGACAGCAAACTCTTCCTTCTTGCCTTCTTGCTCGATTGATTTCATTTGCTGCATTTTGAGTGTTTGTACTTCCTCTAGTTGTTCCAAGGTGAGTAATTTCTTCTCCTCTCTTGATATGTGGTGATCTAGATGCAATTTAATGTTTAGAATTTGTACAATTAAGGTTAATTTATATGTAGCTTTAGATTTAGTTTGTTTAATTGATGTAGCATTTTGTAGATGATGAATTTATTACCTAGCTCCATTAGATGAAGTTTTGCTTAGTTTTATATAATGTAGATTAAAATTATGTCCATCTATTATTGTTAGCTAATTAATTATTATCAAACATATATTAAATTTTAATAAGCATTGATTTGTAGTGATTTAGTTGAAATTTATTGTTTACATCTGATTCAATTAAGATTAAATTATATGAGCTCAAATTATGGTTTGGATTGATTTTGTTTTTATTGATCTAGCATTTTGTAGATGTTGAATTTATTACCTAGCTCCATTAGATGAAGTTTTGCTTAGTTTTATATAATGTAGATTAAAATTATGTCCATCTATTATTATTGATCCAGTTGAAATTTAGTGCTTACATCTAGTTCAATTAAGGTTAATTTATATGTGGTTCAAATTAAAGGTTTATTTTTAGTTTGTTTTTATTGACCTAGCATATTGTAGATGATTAATTTATTTAATTTAGATATTATATTTTAACAAGCATTGGTTTGTGGATTCTAGTTGTAATTTGATGTTTAGACCAAGTTCAATTAAGGTTAATTTGATAATCGTTTATGTTAATTAATCGTAGATGGACCGGAGATGGATGTACAATGCAGATCGTTACAGTTGAGAATACATCGATGGCGTCTCTGCTTTTCTAAGATTCGTTGAGGAGAAGTTGCAAAATAAAAAGGAATGCATACATCGTCCATGTATTGATTGCAAGAATGAGAAGATGTTTTCAGACAAAGAGCATATCCACTTGCACTTGATTCGAAGGGGTTTTTTACCTGGATATACACATTGGACAAGGCACGGTGAAGAAGATATCATAAATGAAGGGGATAACGTCATCAACGACGGAGCTAGCAACATGGTAGCTGACATCGGTTACGGATCCGATGAGGATAGGTTGCTCGTGGATGATGACAATAATCTGGCTCAGATGTTGCGCGATACAGAAGGGAACTACATGTGATGCCTTAGAATTTGGGAGTTACCGTAGGGGGGGTTTTCTCCCTTGTTTCGATTTCGGAAGGAATGAAGGAAAAGTTGGAAGATGAAATAATTGAGTTTTATGCTGCAATTTAATATTAAAAATTGGAGTTTTGGGCTAGTTTTAGCTGGGCTGAGGCAACCTGGGCCTGGGCCGGGAATTCCCTTCCCACCTCCCCCTCCCCATGCCTTGGTGGGCCGGCCCCTTTAGGTGGCGCCACCCCCTCCCAAAACCCTTGGGCGCCACCCCCCTTGGTAGCCACCTCCTTCCCCTTGGCAGCCGCCCCCTCCCCTTCTCCTTACCGGCGTGGTGGTTCGGGGATCCACCGCGGTTCGCGAAGAAAATTCGAGAGGAGGATCCGAGGAGGCGAGGAGGAGGGACAGATTTTCGTTTTTGGGGATCGTCACGCGTTCTTCGTGGGTTCTCAAGGGAGAACTCAAGGTAAAATTTCCGATCTTTTACCCTCTGTTCTACCTAGGATTAGGAGTGTATTAGATCTGGTGGTGTTTGGTTTGGATGGATTTTGATGGGGTAGAAGGGTAGTTGTTCACGTGGTGCTGTTTCTGAAAGGGGAGATTGTGCAGCGCGGATTGTTTCGCGTTTTACATGACATAGATGATTTTTCCTGCAAAAACCTATAGCTAGTAAGTTGTAGATAACATCAAGACCTAGCTTCTATAATTTTTTCAGAATGTTTGGGGTGTCGGTCTGAGAGTTATCGCTGTTGGAAGATGACGAGCAGAATCTGGAAATAGATTTCGTCCACTGTGTTGGACGGTTGTTTAGGCATATTTAACAGCGGAATTGAAATTTTTGACCTTCATGAAAGTTGTAGATCTCGTCAATGTCTAGCTACTGTATTTTTTTGTATTTTTATGAACAGTAGAAAAAAGATACGAAATTGGGAAGAGAGGGTGCTGCTGTTCGATCCGGACAGATCGGGGTTTTTGGGCGCTTAAAATGGGAACGGGGAGTAGGAAGCGTGTGTTTGAAATGTGTGATCAATTGTGATGTCGCTATGTACTGAAATAATGTTTGTTCAGGTGGTGCCACTGCTGGGCGCGACTAGGTTCATCGTCCACGTCGGTAAAGGCAAGTGGGAGTAGTTGTATTGTTAAGCTATACATCGTTGGTTTACTTCGCCTTCATTATGAACTTCAATTACAGCAATCATACATGGTTTAATTGCTTTCTTATAGGATTGCTATACTCTGACTAGCATTGTGATATTGTGGTTTGGCTATGAATCATGAGTAAGGTGAAGAATGATGTTGTTTACCTGATGAATTGTCTAATTACTTCATCTCAATGTTATTTGCTTTCTATCCATGCTATAAGATGATAGGCAAACATGTGAACTCAGTGTAGGAGATTTTGAATGAATTCATGCATGAAGCATTAACTGCATTATCATGCATTGGAAGTTTTGTCGATGCCAGCGTGCGCAACCGTACCGGTACAACACCATGTGTTCCCGAGAAAGGGCACGGTGAGGAGGAGCATGGCATAAGCATGTGCACAATCATATGCATTTTACTGAAGTTGTGTGAACTCTATGATGTGGTATTGGATATGAGGAATGTGGTGTGCTAGATTTATGGTGGATGTGTTATTTGTATTAGTTGTTCCACTTGCTGAGAATACCCAATCTCACTACTTGCCGTTTTGATGTTTCCAGGTAGCGCACGTGAGTCATAAGCATGAAGGGTTGGCTAGCAACACAAGAAATCTTCTGGTGTCATCACGACTCACATGAACTAGTGCATTAAATAATTCATTAGTTGGCTGAAATTTTATTACACATAGACCCATTGTTGTTCCCTTTAAACTTGTTCTCGTTTATGGTTGTCCCATTAGAGATGTGTTATGTTTATGGTTGATACCTGGTTGAATTAGACTTGTTGTCTCTAGTTTTGATGTCATGATATTATTCCTATTTGAATTGCTTATCATGGACCTTGATTTTATGAATTGCTTCCGTATTGTCCTGTTTTAGGGGCAATGCTGTTGAATTTTTCCTGTACAACAGTTTAGATTTACGGGGTGTTACACTACACTAGTCAGAGAGAGTTTAATCAATTCCAATGTTTGATGGAGGACTCAGACAAACCTTTGTTCCCGGGTTGTAAGGAGGAATACACAAAGTTGCACGCCGTGCTTTCACTACTAAAATTGAAGGCAAGCAATAGTTGGTCCGATAAGAGTTTCACGGCGTTGTTACATCTCTTAGCGGACATGCTTCCTGAGGGAAACATAGCCTGAAACCACATATCTTACAAAGAAGGTTGTATGTCCATTGGGATTGCAAGTAGAAAGAATACATGCATGTCCAAACGACTGTATACTCTATCGCAAAGAGTATTCAGACATGCATGTATGTCCGGTATGCAAATCATCGAGATACAAGCGTAAGAGTGATGACAGCAATGTCATCGAGGTGTCGAAAGGACCTTGTGCTAAAGTTGTATGGTATTTGCCAGTAATACCTCGGTTGAAGTGTTTATTTGGAAACAAAAAGCACGCCAAATTGTTGCAATGGCACTCAGAAGAGCGTAAGAGGGATGGAAAGCTAAGACACCCTGCTGATTCTGCCCAATGGAGAACCATCGATAGGCTCTTTAGGAACAATTTTGGAAATGAACCTAGGAATATAAGGTTTGGATTGAGTACAGATGGAATGAATCCTTTCGGTAATATGAGTAGCATTCATAGCACTTGGCCCGTGACTCTCTGTATCTACAACCTTCCTCCTTGGTTGTGTATGAAGCGAAAGTACATTATGATGTCGCTCCTTATTCAAGGGCCGAGACAACCTGGCAACGATATTGATGTATACCTGCAACCATTGGTGGAAGATCTTGTGATACTGTGGAACGAAGGTGTGCAGGTATGGGATGAGTACAAATGAGAGTACTTCATTCTACGTGCACTATTGTTTTGCACCATCAATGATTTACCTGCCCTAGGTAACCTATTTGGTCGTACTATAAAAGGAGCCAAAGCCTGTCCACAATGCTTGGATGAAACAGATAGTCTGTGGCTCAATAACTCAAGAAAAACTGTGTATATGCGCCACCGTAGGTTCCTTCGAAGGTGTGATGCCCTAGAACTTTTCTTCCTTGTTTTTGTTTCGGAGAGGATTGACGGAATTGTCGGGGAATGAAACAATTGAAGAAAATGCTGCATTTTAATTTTTTATTTTGGGTTTTGGGCTAGGGAGTAAAAGGCCGAAGAAAACCTGGGCCTGGACTGAATCTCTCCTCCCACCTCCACCTCCACCACCCTAGCGGGCCGGGCCCACTAGTGCGCCCGCCCATGTGGCCGGCCACACCCCAAAAACCCTAGGCGCCTCCCACTCCCTCTCCTCCCTAGCAGCCACCTCTCCCCTCCCCTTCCTCTCCCCCACGTGGTGGCTCAAGATCCACCGCGAATCGCGAAGGAGAAGGCGAGGAGCGACTGCGAGGCGTGGAGGACGAGCAGATCGCCGATTCGGGTTCTTCGCGTGTTCTTCGTGGTTCGCAGGAGATCACTAGGTAAAATTCCCAAACTTTTACCTCTGTTTTACCTAGGGATTAGGAGTATATTGGATCTGTGGTGAGGGTTTTGATGGATCTTGTTGGGGAGAAGGGTAGATGTTCACGTGGTGCTGTTTCTGGAAGGGGATTTGTGCAGCGCGGATTGTTTCATGTTTTTCGTGGCATAGATGATTTTTCCTGCCAAAACCTATAACTAGAAAGTTATAGATAACGTCGAGACATAGCTTCTGTATTTTTTTCAGAATTTTTGGGAAAGTGTTCTGAGAGTTATCGCTGTTGCAAACCGACGAACAGAATCTGGGAACAGATTTCATCCACTGTGTTGGACGACTGTTTAGGCATATTTAACAGAGGAATTAGAATTTATGATCTTCTGGAAAGTTGTAGATCTCGTCAATATCTAGCTCCTGTAATTTTTTCATATTTTTTTGTTCTGTAGAAAGAAAGATACGAAAAAGAGAATGGGGGTTGCTGCTGTTCGGTCCGGACAGAACGGGGTTTCGTGTTGGAAAAGGGGAACGGGTTGTAGGAATTCATGATTTGAGTTGTGTGATCAATTGTGGTGTTATTACATACTGAAAATATGCTTGTACAGGTGGTGCCCCTTCTGGACGCAACTAGTTCCGCTTGTTCACGTCGGTAAAGGCAAGTGGAAGTAGTGTTAGGGTTGAGCTATACATCGTTGTTTTGCATTGCCTTCGTTATATTTTCCGATGACATTAATCATACATGGCTTGATCATCTGCTAAGAAGATTGCAATAATTAAATTAGCAATGTGATGATGTGTTTTGGCTTTGATCCATGAGTAAAGAGAAGAATGATGTTGCCTATTGGTTGAATTGCCTAAATAGTTCATCACAATGTTATTTGTTTTCTATCCATGTTATATGATGGCATGCAAATATGTGGACTCAATGTGGAAGTTTATGAATGAATTCATGCATGAAGCATTCACTGCATAATCATGCATTGGAAGTTTGTCGACGCCAGCGCGCGATCAGATCGCAGACAACAATCGTGTGTTCCCAGAAAGGGCACGGTGAAGAGGAGCATGGCATAAGCATATGCACAAGCATGAGCATTTTATTGAGGTTGTGGTAATCAATGTTGTGGTGTTGAAAGTAAAGCATGTGGCGTGTTAAATTCTTGATGGAGGTGATGATGTGTTAATTGTTCTGCTTGCTGAGATTTCCCAATCTCACCGCTTGTGTTTTGTTGTTTTTCGTAGCGTGCAAGAGACATAAGCATGAGGGTGGCTAGCAACACAATAAACCTTCGAATGACATCACAACTCCCATGAACTAGTGTTTATTTAATACATTAGCTTGCTGAATTTTATTTGCACTTAGACTATTTGTTGTTATGTCTAAACTTATACTTGATTACGGTTATTTAGACTTGTTGTCGCTTAGTATTGTTGAATTGCTTATATTCTTGTTTGAATTGCTTATCATGAAATGCTTCCGTAATGTCCTGCTTTTTAGGGAGATGTCATAAATTTTCTTGTTCTATAGTTTAGTTTTACTGGTGTTACAGCTTGGTATCGTGAGCGGGCTTAGGTCCTTGGTGTATGAGTTTAGAGAGATATTCTAACATGAACTAAAATTTTGTCAGTGTGAAATTAGTAACATTGCTTAGGTAACTCTTTAAATTGCCATAGGATAATAAAACTTTTAATACGGAATAGGATTGTTAATCAACTTTAAAATTGACACACTTGCACTATTAGTAGGATGGGATGGGCCATTGCATGGCATGCGATGTTCGATTATATTTATGGTTTGATTGTTGGTGTTACAATTTTGCTTATGTTCTTGTTGGTGTGACTGCTTTGTTTGCGGCTTGTTGGCATAAAAGATGCCACCAGGACGCGCTACGACATGTGTCATTCGGGAGGCGACGCCTGAGTCGGAGAAAACGAGACTACCCAGCCGAGGGTGGTGTTTCCGCGAGTTATGGCCGCCATGAGAGCGATGCAGAGGAGTTGGCGCGCCGAGGCAGATGCACCACGCCCCGCTGCGAAGCGCGACAGCGGTGGCATCAAGCTGCGAGAGTGGGTTGGGCCGAGACCGACAGTTTTGATGGTGCGGGCACTCCGATCCAGCGGGCGGATTGGCTGTCCTTATGGAGTTGCATGGACGCTTTTGAGGTGGCGGCGCAAGATCGTGGTTCGCTTTGTAGCACACCAAGGGAGAAGCTCAACCGTGGAGGGGTGTCGCCCTGAGGGGTGCGTAAGGTGACCCCTCTCGGGAGGAGTTTGTCCCAAGAATTTGAGAGGAGGTTTCACTCACCTTCCTCGATTAAGATGCAAATTGACTTGGGACAAGATGTCAAGACAAGAAGATCGTATGAGTACGAGGTTGGCTTCAACCGATCAGACGCTTTGTGCCCCATGTGGCACGTGACGAGGTGGGAGAAGGCAGATGAACGTTCGGCAGAGGACTCCGGCTCCCGCCATTCGCCATATGTAAGCGCTTTTCCCCATTGCTTCCATTTCCGACAATGGTGGAGCAAGCCTGGGTGTAGAGCCGCACTGAACTACACCGAAGAGCACGCAAACCCGCCCAGAGAGCAGTGGTGTTAAGGGCCCTCCAGAGAAGAAGGGCCAATCCTCCGTACTTGGAATAAGAAGGGAAGAATTTTCGCCGCCACACTCTATGGTGGTCAGTCTACTCAAAGAAGACACCCTCGTGGGAGGTGCGTCAAGACTGCATGCATAGTCACTCCTGGCACGGGATGGTATGTTCGCTGTGGCGATTCCCCATCGCCGCAATGAGTGCTCGTGGAAGGGAAGGTGCACCATCTGGTGTCGGGAGGATCAAGGATGTGGTGGCCTGGAAGAACTCCAACGGCAAGTCGCGTGGGAGCCGGTGATATCTTCACCAGCGGATGGCCGTGAGGCGTGATGCATATGTTGCCATCACCTACTTTGCAAAGACCTCCCGCGCCTACTCCGACTCCCTCGTTTCTACCCGGCGCCACTCTCGTGGACTTACTGGATGCCCCAGCCTTCCACCGCCACCTTCCTCCGACTCTCGCCAGGTCCTCGCGTACCGACGATCCAGATGCGAGGACGACCATCTCGGGCCTACTCGGGAGTCCACGCTTTGCCCTCTTCTGTGGGATGCGGATCGTGGCAATGTGGTGATGTACTATTTCTAATTTGTGTTGCCAAGGTGTTGTTCGACCTCGGCGCCAGCTACCGCTTGTCTCTCGGGATTTTGTTGTTCGGCCGGTCTGGCCTGCGCGTAGTTTGGGTGATGCCGTGGTGGTTAGTGCACCGCAAGGCTTGATTTCTAGTTCCGAGGGTCCGCTGGTCACAATTTCGTAGAATACACCGACGCAGGTGTTCTATGGCGACTGGTGGTGATCTCCTTGGAGCCGCTTTGATGTTATCCTCTGGCATGGATCAAGCTATCCCAGCATCAGCGGTGATTGATTGTGCTTGGAGGATGCTTACTTTGCATGCTCCTTCCGGGCAAGAGATAACTCTTCCAGGGGAGTGCTATGCGGTACTCTCCTTCTTGTGTAAGCTATTCCCAAACTCGCAGATGTTGAAATCAGTGGTCCTCCGTCCATGGTTGAGGGTCGAGAGGAAGAGAAGAGTTTGGAGGGCATTGCCATAGTTTGTCGTTATCCAGATGTAAGCCTCAGGTGAGCTTCCTGGATTGCTCCGAGCGGGAGACTATTTTCCGTATTGATCTTGTTCCTGCACGAGGCCAATCTATAAAACTGCACTGATGGCTCCAATAGAACAAGTTGAGTTGAAGAGGCAATTGGATGAACTCCTGGCTAAGGGGTTTATTAGAGTGAGCTCGCTCCTTGGGCGGCCCCGGTCTTGTTCGTGGAGAAGAAAGATGGCACCAAGCGGCTATGTGTGGACTACACGGGCGCCAATCAAGTTACCATTAAGAACAAGTACCCATTGCCTCAGATTGATGATCTTTTTGATCAATTGAGGGTGCCAAAGTATTCTCCAAGATTGATTTGGTAACTGGGTATCATCCACTATGATTAAGGAGGAGGATATTGAAAAGACTCGCTTTCAACACAAGGTATGGGCATTTTGAATTGTAGTCATGTCTTTTGACTAACTAATGCTCCCGCTTTTTATGGAAGCAATGAACAGGATGCTCCATGAATATCTTGATGACTTTATTGTCGCCTCATTGACGACATTCTTGTCTACTCAAGTCCGAGGAGGAGCACGCCTGCGCATCTTGGTCTAGTTTTTGGAAGCTCTTCGTAAGAATCAATTCTATGCCAAACTCAAGAAGTGCGCCTTCGTTGCTGGAGGTGAGCTTCCTTGGGCATGTCATCAACCAAAGTGGTGTCACAACTGACCCAAAGAAGGTTGCCTGTGGTTGAATGGCGAAGACCGTTTAGTGACGGAAATCGTGGAGTTTCTTGGGTTGGCAGGGTTATTACCGCGCTTCAGGCATAATTTCTATCATAGCTAAGCCGATGACAAGGCTCACTCGAGAAGGGGTTCCTTTCATCCGGTCGTGGAATGTGAGGCCGCTGACGCTAAAGAGCAAATCGTCAATGCACCTATTTTATCCTTGCTCTATGAGTGGCAAGCGTTATACGCAGCATGCCTCAGATTGGTTTGGGTTGTGTGCTCATGCAAGAAGGCTGTGGTCATTGCTTATGCTTCAAGACACGAAAAAAGACTCATGAATGTAATTATCCCACCCATGATCTCTTGAGTTAGCCTGTGGTTTTTGGCTTTGAAATTGTGGAGGCACTATCTTTATGGGGAGTCTTGTGATATTTTCTACTGATCATAAGAGCTCTCAAATATATATTCACCGCCGGGAGCTGAATCATGCGGGTAACGTAGATGGTTGGAATTGATAAAGGACTTCGATGTGTCGATCCAAAGATCATCCCGGCAAGGCTAATGTTGTATGATGCCTTGAGTAGAACGGAGTCCTCAAGATCATTGCGGCCTTTGGTTGCAGAGTTGGAAAGAGGACAGTGTCACTTATCGCTTTGCCGGGTTGCAAAAATGAGACTCGATGATCATTCGCCTTGCATACCCGAGCGAGTGCATGAGGCTCGGGCCATGATCGCTTGCTTCAGGAGGTTCGGCGGAGGATTTCAGAGGGAAACCTCGTGAATTCAAGAGCAGACAGCATGGTTCTATTCGGCTTAGAGGTCAGCTTTTGTGTGCCTCGGGAAATCGGATGTGAAGATGGACATTCTAAGGAAGCCCATAGACTCAGATTCCGCTCATCCCCGTGAGACCAAGATGTATCGGATCTCAAACAGAAGTTTTTGGTGGAAGAGGATGAAGGTGGATATTGCCAAGTATGTGGCTTCGTGGAGGTGCCAACAGTAAAAGCTGAGCATAAGAGACCGCCTGGTCTGCTACATGTACCATTGGAAATTCCAGAATGGAAGTGGGAACACATCACTATGGACTTTGTGATTTACACGCCACCGCGAGGTAGAGATGCCATTTGGGTGGTTGTGATAGACTCACTAAGTCAAGACATTTTATTCCAATGAAGACGACCAATTCGCACACTGTATCTAGTTCCCTTGTACATGAAGGAAGTGCTTAGACTCCATGGTGTGCCTAAATCGATTGTCTCCGATCGAGACACTAGATTTGTGTCCCATTTTGGCAGAGTTTGCATAGTGCTTGGGAACAAAACTCTCTCAAAGACATCTTTTCATCCTCTATTGCATGGCCGGGCTGAGTGACCATCCAGACTCTAGAGGACATGCTTCGAAAGCAGTGTTCTATCTTGGAAGGGAAGTTGGGAGGATCACTTGGCCTTGGTAGAGTTTGCTTACACAACAGTTACCAGCAGTATTCGAATGGCTCCATTCGAGGCGCTTTATGGTCGAAAAGTGTGTTTCTCCACTTTGCTGGGATACAGCTTGGAGAAAAATCATTGCAGGTCCTGATTGGGTTCAACACTTTGAGAAGGTGCAGAGATACATACGAATCTCCGTCGCCAGAGCCGGCCAAGAGTTATGCCGATAACAGGAGACGAGATTTGGAGTTTGTAGTGGGTGATCAAGTCCTTCTCAAGGTATCTCCATCAAAGGGTGTTGTTCGCTTTGGTACCACTGGCAAGCTTAGCCCGAGGTACATTGGTACGTCCTGGAGTGGCTCAGGTGGGCTTTGGCATACCGTCTGAGTTGCGACTTTGAAGGGAGTGCATGATGTCTTCCATGTCTCTATGTTACTAAGTATCTCCATGACCCGTGAGCATAAGATTGACTTGGAACCGATTACAATGAGCAAGATTTGACTTTGAGTGCCATCCACTCAATTTTAGACTTTCTGAGCGAGTCATGAGGAGGAGAACCATCCGCTTTGTGAAAGTTTTGTGGACCAACTGGCCTGAAAGGGGAGGCAACTTGGGGAACTCGAAGACCAGATAAGTGAAGAAGTACCCTACGCTATTTGAGGACGCTGGGGTAAGTCGTGGTTTACCTTTGCCTTCCTCCTTTTTCCTTTTGGTCTCAGAGCTAAAAGAAGTAGATTCGGGACTAATCCTTTTAAGGAGGGGAGAATGTGATGCCCTAGAACTTTTCTTCCTTGTTTTTGTTTCTGAGAGGATTGACGGAATTGTCGGTGAATGAAACAATTGAAGAAAATGCTGCATTTTAATTTTTTTTATTTTGGGTTTTGGGCTAGGAGTAAAAGGTCAAGAAAACTCTGGGCCTCGACCGAATCTCTCCTCCCACCTCCACCTCCCACCACCCTAGTGGGCCGGCCCACTAGCGGTGCGCGCCGCCCCATGTGTGGCCGGCCACACCCCAAAAACCCTAGGCGCCTCCACTCCCTCTCCTCCTAGCAGCCACCTCCTCCCTCCCCCTCTCCCCACGTGGTGGCTCAAGATCCACCGCGAATCGCGAAGGAGAAGGCGAGGAGCGACTCCGTGAGGCGTGGAGGACGCAGCAGATCGCCGATTCGGGTTCTTCGTGTTCTTCGTGGGGTTCAAGGGAGATCACTAGGTAAAATTCCCAAACTTTTACCTCTGTTTTACCTAGGGATTAGGAGTATATTGGATCTGGTGGTGAGGGTTTTGGATGGATCTTGTTGGGGGAGAAGGGTAGATGTTCACGTGGTGCTGTTTCTGGAAGGGGGATTTGTGCAGCGCGGATTGTTTCGCGTTTTTCGTGGCATAGATGATTTTTCCTGCCAAAACCTATAACTAGAAAGTTATAGATAACGTCGAGACATAGCTTCTGTATTTTTTTCAGAATTTTTGGGAAAGTGTTCTGAGAGTTATCGCTGTTGCAAACCGACGAACAGAATCTGGGAACAGATTTCATCCACTGTGTTGGACGACTGTTTAGGCATATTTAACAGAGGAATTAGAATTTATGATCTTCTGGAAAGTTGTAGATCTCGTCAATATCTAGCTCCTGTAATTTTTTCATATTTTTTTGTTCTGTAGAAAGAAAGATACGAAAAACAGAATGGGGTTGCTGCTGTTCGGTCCGACAGAACGGGTTTCGGTGTTGGAAAAGGAACGGGTTGTAGGAATTATATTTGAGTTGTGTGATCAATTGTGGTGTTATTACATACTGAAAATATGCTTGTACAGGTGGTGCCTCTTCTGGACGAACTAGTTCCGCTTGTCTACGCCGGTAAGGCAAGTGGAAGTAGTGTTAGGGTTGAGCTATACATCGTTGTTTTGCATTGCCTTCGTTATATTTTCCGATGACATTAATCATACATGGCTTGATCATCTGCTAAGAAGATTGCAATAATTAAATTAGCAATGTGATGATGTGTTTTGGCTTTGATCCATGAGTAAAGAGAAGAATGATGTTGCCTATTGGTTGAATTGCCTAAATAGTTCATCACAATGTTATTTGTTTTCTATCCATGTTATATGATGGCATGCAAATATGTGGACTCAATGTGGAAGTTTATGAATGAATTCATGCATGAAGCATTCACTGCATAATCATGCATTGGAAGTTTGTCGACGCCAGCGTGCGCGATCAAGAGTCGTACAACACCGCGTGTTCTCGAAAGGGCACGGTATGAAGAGGATCATGGCATAAGCATATGCACAAGCATGAGCATTTTATTGAGGTTGTGGTAATCAATGTTGTGGTGTTGAAAGTAAAGCATGTGGTGTGTTAAATTCTGATGGATGTGATGATGTGTTAATTGTTCCGCTGTTGAGATTTCCCAATCTCAACGCTTGTGTTTTGTTGTTTTTCGTAGCTGCAAGAGACATAAGCATGAGGGGTGGGCTAGCAACACAATAAACTCCTTCGAATGACATCACAACTCCCATGAACTAGTGTTTATTTAATACATTAGCTTGCTGAATTTTATTTGCACTTAGACTATTTGTTGTTATGTCTAAACTTATACTTGATTACGGTTGGCTTAGACTTGTTGTCGCTAGTATTGTTGAATTGCTTATATTCTTGTTTGAATTGCTTATCATGAAATGCTTCCGTAATGTCCTGTTTTTAGGGGAGATGCTGTCGAAATTTTCTTGTTCTATAGTTTAGTTTTACGGGGTGTTACAGAAGGAATCACCCCTACCGCAATATGAAGAAACAATTTGACGGAACAAAGGAGAACAGTTTAGCTCCAAGGCCTCGTCGTGGGGAAGAAGTATATGATATGGTTAAGGATATTAAAGTTGTACTTGGAAAAGGTAGTAATAATACTTCGAGATCCCGAACTGAGAAGACCACATGGAAGAAGAGATCGATATTTTGGGACTTGCCCTATTGGAAAGACTTAGAAGTTCGATACTGCATCGATGTCATGCACGTAGAGAAGAATGTATGTGACAGCTTGATTGGTCTTTTATTGGATATTCGTAGCAAAACCAAGGATGGACTCAAGTCACGAAAGGACCTAGAAGATATGAAAATCAGATCCGAGCTACATCCTCAAGACACCGGGTCAGGCCGACTTTATCTTCCCCCAGCTTGCTACAGTCTATCCAAGAAAGAGAGAACAGAACTTTGCAAGTGCTTACATGGTGTGAAAGTTTCATCCGGTTATTCCGCAAACATGAAGAAACTGGTCTCGATGAAAGATTTGAAGTTAACTGGAATGAAGTCTCATGATTGCCATGTGATGATGACACAAATGCTTCCTATTGCAATTAGAGGTATTTTGCCTGACAAAGTCCGAGAGACAATAATGAGGTTATGTTTCTTCTTTAACGCAATTTCACAGAAGGTCATCAATCCCGTTGGACTATGTGAACTGCAGGGTGATGTGGTCAAGACTCTCTGCCAACTAGAGATGTATTTTCCTCCATCATTTTTTAATATCATGGTCCATCTCATTGTTCACCTTGTGAATTATATAAAGATATGTGGCCCCGTATTCTTGTATCAGATGTACCCGTTTGAGAGGTACATAGGAGTACTGAAGAAATATGTACGTAATCGATCTCGGCCGGAGGGTTGCATTGTAAAAGGTTATGCAACTTAGGAGGTTATCGAGTTCTGCGTCGATTACATGGACAATGGCGATCCGGTTGGTATGCCTGTATCTCGACATGAGGGTACGCTAGCCGGGAAAGTGGTCATCGGAAAGAAATCAATAAATACTTAAGATCATGTTTTGTTCGAACAAGCACATTTCACAGTCTTGCAACAATCAGTTGAGGTGTCCTCGTACATGGACTTGCATAAGGATGAGCTACGGAGGGAAAACCATGTGAGGAGCCGCCCAGACCGTCCTGGTTATTAGAAGGCTCGGTCAACCCCATCAGATTTGGAGGCTAACAGCGGACCGCCGAGGGCGCTCGTAGTGTTAGCACCCAAGCCAAACTGAGACGACGTTGAGACTCTTCGAATAACTCGACAACAATCCCGGTATTCCCCTGGTATGCGACCCCAAACACGCCCATGATCCCCGCATACTGGTTTACAACCTTGTATCACATCAATTTGCACAAAGGGGGCAACGAACTCGAATACCCCACAACCAGACACGCGCGGAAGCAAAACCAACCAAAACAAACCAACGCCCCGGCACAAAGACAAAACCCCACAACCACAACCACAACAACAGCAACAAGGCACGAAGGCCGGAAAAGATAGGAGAAGAGCAAAACAAAAGGTGGGCAATGACATACAACAACGACCAAGTACACCATGCAATTAAGACATCGTTTAACCTAACGGTACAACAAAAGAGTGCACGACTATAAGACTAGAACCAAAAGTAAAGCATCCCCGGAAGTGTTCTGCCTCTGAACACTCCTGGGCGTGTACGACGGCGATAGCCTCTACTCGACGCCCCGCCCGATCACCAAGAGGTAGTAGGGGCAAAACTTACACCCCGCGGGATCCTCACCTGCAAAACCACAAAAGCAGAAGCCTAAGTACGGAAGGTACTCGCAAGTCTTACCCGTGGTCCATATATGACCGACTCTAAAGAGTATGCATTTGGATGTAGCAAGGAAATCAGCTGAAGTTGAAAGTGCGGAAAGCTTAACTTTGTTGATTATTTAGTACCGCTATTCAAGTTCACAATTTAAAGCAGTTGTACCGGCACCTACTTCTAGGGTGGAGTTCAACGATCACATTAACAAAGCAAATAATCTTATAACCTTTCCGAGCTCAAGCCCAAAGATGAACTTCAGTTCAAGTTATTACTACGTTGAATGTGCGATGACCAAGCGTGCTCATATCCGAGAGCGCGGCAATTCGAATCGCTTAATTAACCCTGCAGGGAAGTATTGACAACACGACATGTGCCACGAAAGAACCTCATGTCAACCCCCTCCCATCCATACCCATTCGTTGGAGCGTCTTCATGCAGTCCGGAAACCTAGCACCCCCTCGAGCGGCCCCAAGCCCGGCTTGGCGCCTGAGAGCCGGCCTAAGCCCCGCCCTCAACCACGTCGAACCGCATGAGGCCACGGTCCATCGAACGACATGCGATGAAAGAGCGGCTTACTGTACCATAATCGGGCATGCGATCAACCAATTTGTGCTCAATCAAAGGGCAAACAATAGACCGGTCCTCAACTGACACAGGCGAGACTACCTCACTTGGGTCTCCACACCCAAGTGATCCAACTCTCTCGCCTGGTCCCATTTCATATTCCATTTTCACTCGTAACCGTAACCACTGCCACTGCAACCCAAAGTTTGTAAAGTGGAACGATCTCAAGCGATGGAACCATCCATCACTTGGACCATACAAGACTTCTAAGCAAACTAAGCATGAACAGAATTAATACCCATAATCTGGCTCCAACGGAGGTGTTCACAAGTAACAAGGATGGCAGATGCAACAAGTAGGATCTAGCCCTATTCCCACAATTAACTCCTAATGCATACTTAGCATCCAATAAGCAGTTCATTTACAAAATAGAATTACAGTTAGGGTTGAATATGCTTAGGTGCTTGCCTGATCCTTCTGCTTGTGGATCAACGACAAGTTGTTCGTCGGCAATCCCTTCAACCATGGTCACGTCGGTCACCGCGGTTTCGTTCTCTACACGAACACAATGCATGAATGAGATGCATGCAATGCGAAAGAAACAATTATAATGCAAACCCCCCAACGAATAGACCAGGTGAACCCAAACAGTCCTGCTTTAATATTCGGACAGTCCGGCTAACCCGGACATTCCGGATAATTAGGTCCGGACATTCCGGACTAGGGCAAACACTCCGGACCCTTGTCTGGACACTCCAGACCCTGCGCATTTCGCCCAACATACCCAAAGGATCGAAGTGCTATCGAGTCCTACGGCACCGCGAGGACCCGATCTACTACTTTCCTACACGCGGTCGAGCCGGAGAACCTCTGAGCTAGCTCAAACCATGACGAATGAGGCTCATTCTTAACATCCCCAACAAAAAACCCAATCCGATGCTTAGAACGGCACCATCAAACCCTGATCTCTAACCCTAACCTCCAATATTGCCTAAATCACCCCAAAATCCAACCACCCACCAAAACCCAAACCTCCCAAATTAACCCCAAACCCCCAATATAAACACCAAACCCCAAACCCAACCCCATGGACGCCCTAGAACCCAAGAACCCACGAATCAAGCTCCAAAGGTGTGAAATCATGTGCTGAAAAATTGGTTTTGAACTGAAAAATTAACTTAGAATTGGATTTGCAAAATGTGCTTGTGCATGTGTTTGACAACCTGACAAGAAACAGTAAGTTTCGCTTTTGCGCCGGACCAAGCTCTCAAGAAACAGTAAGTTCCCCATCTGCGACGGACCAAGTTTTTGGGTCTGTCGTGGACATGTTTTTGAACTCATTGAGCCAAACTCAATTTTCCTCAAAACCAGTAAGTTGTGCATGTACGACGGACCAAGTTTTGGGTCTGTCGTGGACATGTTTTTGAACTCATTGAGCCAAACTCAATTTTCCTCAAAACCAGTAAGTTGTGCATGTACAACGGACAAAGTTTTGAGTCTGTCATAAACGTGCTTTTGAGCGCATGAGCCAAACTCTTTTTTTCAAGGAACCGAGATTTTCACTTGTACAACGGACCGATTTTGTTGGTCTGTCGTGAATGGACTTTTTTCTAGGGTTTTAATCTTTGTCCGTTGTGAACGTGTTTTTGCTCGGTTTTGATGGCTTCTTGGAACAAGAGACTTTCACGTGTACAACGGACCGATTTTGTTTGTCCGTCGTGAATGGATTTTTTCTAGGTTTTTTATTCTTGGTCCGTTGTGAACGTGTTTTGCTCGGTTTGGATGTTTTGCAAGAATTGAAATGATTTGAATTTGAGATTATGAATTTTGTGATGATTTCATGATGTGTGTTCTGAAGTGGACTTTATGCAACGCTCATGTGAGTAGTTGCATGGATTGACATTGAGTCAAGTCGTGGACTTGTGCTCGGATTCGTTTTGTGGTTTGTTCATGTGCAGGTATTGCTTGAGGGCGAATGTGGTCGATGACGGGACCGGAATTAAGTTCATGGAGGAACTGAGGTTCGGGACTAGGTTCAGGGTGGAACTGAGGTCTTGGTGGTCAAGGATGTCATGCGGGACGTTCGGGCTGAGAGAATGGTGCACATGAAGAATGGTTAGTCACGTGAGAATGGCAGGAGGTCATTCGCGTGCAAAGTGTTAGTCACGTGAGTATGGCAGGTGGCCATACGCGTGCAAAGTGTTAGTCACGTGAGTATGGTAGGGTTGCCATACGCGTGCAAGAGTTGTACTTGGCCAGGTTGGGCTAAGTAGAGTTGTGTTGGATACAGATTCCTTCTAGGGAATAGGAATCGTATTCAGGACTACTTGTGGGTTGGCCCTTTAAATAGGAGGGGTTGTCTCCTGTTGAAGTGCATCAATCGTAGCTGAGCGCATTGAGAGCCTCAAGCTCAGTTTTAGGGTTTGTACTCTTTTGATGAGAGTACTTTAGACAAAAGAAATAAAGATCAATTCTTCCAAGATTCTTGCGTGCTACAGTAACCACGTTGCTACAGTGTTTTCTGTTTTGGTTCTTGTTTGCATGCTTGTTCTAATTCTAGATTGGTGTTTGATTCTTGAGTTTCATCATGATTTGATCCATCAAAAACCTTTCTAGGGTATTGATTTAGAGTTCCTCAAAGTCTAGTTGATTAATCTTTTGAAGATCTTGTTTAATCTTGAAGTTTTGATTAGATTAGTTTTCGTCAAGTTCTGGAACAGCAAGCTTTCGAAGCTCATAACTTTTGATCCGTAAGTCCGATCGAGCTTATTCTTTTTGGTTTCGATTCGTATTGGAATCTAGTTTCTTGTGTCCAAATTGCAAATCAATCTAACGGTTGGATCTCCAGGAATTATCGTTTTACCGAACCTCTGTCATTCTGTTTTTGTCGAATACGAGGCAATTATTTGGTTCTATTTTTGGGGTGAACTTTTAGTAGATCAAGAATTTGGTTTTAGCTTCCGCACAATCATTCACCCCCCCTCTGATTGCTATATTCGTATACTTCGATCCTACAAGTGGTATCAGAGCGAGGTCTTTCTAATCTATCTTAACCGGTGATTAGATTAATGGATCGTTATTCGACAAAACCGTGTGTGTTCGATGGTGTTGATTTTCAGTTTTGGAAGGCCAAGATGGAGGCGTTCATCCAAGCACAAGGCTTCACAATTTGGGAGAAGGTCTACAAGCCATATGAAGTCCCTACAAACGACAACGTCAACGACACCAATCGCACACATGTTGAAGCAAACAGCAAGGCACGCAACTTGATCATCCAAGGTTTGGGACGCAGCGACTTTGACCGTGTGATCCATCTCAAATCCAAGATATGAGGTATGGAAATCTCTTTGTGATTACCATGAGGGTTCTAACACTATTAAAGAGGTTCGTCAAGATCTTTACAAAAAGGAATACATGCGATTTGAGATGAAGCCTGGTGAGTCACTAGATGATTTCTTTGCACGCTTTAATAAAATTCTTAGCAATTTGCGTCTGTTGGAGTTAGCTTTGATGATCCGCTAATGCTAGACAATTGCTTGGTGCATTAGACATGTCTATTTGGGAGATGAAAGTTACATCCATTAGAGAATCTACTATCATGAGTACACTTACCTTAGATGTTCTTTATTCCAAGTTGAAAACTCATGAATTAGATATTCTTGCTAGAAAGAATGATCATAAATCAATTGCTTTGACATCTCAATCTAGCATATCTCATAATGGTGCTGCTTCAAGCTTTGCTCTATCTTTCTTGTCTTCACTAACCGATGAACAGATTGAGCAATTCCCAGAAGAAGACTTGTCACTACTCTCTTCTCGCTTTAACAAAGCTGTACAAAATGTGAGAATGAGAAAGAGAGGTGGTGGTGGCCCTCCAAGATGCTATGAGTGTGGTGATCTCGACCATATTCGTCCAAACTGTCCTAAACTTGCAGGTAAAGCATCAAGGGAGGAGAAGGACAACGACAGAAGAAAAGAGAAGAAGTTCTCTTCAAGTAATAGAAAGAAGAAGAGCTTCATCAACAGCAAAGTTGTCCACCGAGTTCTTTCCGCTCTTGAACAAGTCAATTTGAGCGATGTGGATTCAGTTATCGGTGAGGACGATGCAACACCAAGCAAGCATGAGTTGACGGGGTTGTGTCTCATGGCTAAAAGCGACAACGGCTTTAATAAGGGCGACCACGGCGACTTCAATGAGGTAGATCCTTCTTACGATGAATTAGCTATTGCTGTTGCTCGACTTGGTAAATTGCTTGATAAACGTGACAAGAAAATTAAGAAACATGATTTTGTTGTTGAGTCATTGAATGCTGAAATTGCTAGACTTAAAACCTTGATTCCTGATGATGATGCTTGCAAATCATGTGACTTAATTTACAATGAGCTTACTTTGCTTAGGAAAGAACATGTTACCTTGTTAGAGCAAATCAATGCTGAACATGAGAAAAATGAGAAACTTGTTAAACATGCTAGTTGTTCTACCATTGATTTACATGATACAACTCCATGTTCTATATGCTCCATACTAGAATTGAAGTTGCATGATGCAAATGCTAGGGTTTCTCAAATGACAGAAGATTTGCTTACACATGAGGTTCTTTCATGCTCAACTTGTCGCATAAGCAAAAGGAAAAGTGGACGTTCCCTGTAATAATTGTTTAACTCTTTCTGGAAAAATTGATTACTTGGAAAAGTCATTAGAACGTTTCACTAAAGGAAAGAAAAACCTAAACATGATCTTGGATCAATCAAAAGTCAGCACTCATAACAAAGGTTTAGGTTTTGATTCATATGCTCATCATAAATCACATGCTCCCACTGTTGTCAAAACACTTGAAAGTGGAAAATTTGAAATTATCAATGAGCCTAAGAAAACTGTCTTTAAATCTGCTGGTCTTTTATCTTCTACTATGATGAATGCAAAATGTGCTTCTACTGTTAAAGCAAAACATCATGTTAACTACACTTGCACTCATTGTGGTAGAGATGGACATTTAGTAGACTTTTGCTTTAGACTAGCTAAACAACAAAAGAGAGAAAGGTTTAATGCTAGGTCTAATTTCAGAAAGGCACACTCTACTTCTCATTATGTGCCTAGGGTAAAGTAAATACCTTTTGTTTCTAAAAACACGGAAAAAGGCAAATCTGTTTTTGTACATAAGAATACTCGTGTTGTGCCTACTGTTGTACGTCGTGTGTCTCAGTACTGGATTCCTAAACATCTTATTTCTAACCCCAGTACCGAGGCCTCGACAATTTCTGCTTCTATGTAAGCTTCTCACGCGAGGAAGGAGAACATGTGGCTAGTGAATTTCGGATGCTCACTTCATATGTTCAGTGATAAGTTTTGGTTCTTCTTCACTCGTGCATTTCATGCTAAAAGGGGAGAGTGTCTTTGTTCATAAAAGATGATGATGATGCTGTTGAGGATGAAAATGGTGAGCCAGTTGATCAAAAGGAATATAGAAGCATGATAGGTTCACTTTTGTACCTCACTGTATCAAGGCCGGATATACAATTTGCTGTGTGCTTGTGTGCTCGTTTTCAAGCTTCCCCACGTGCTTCACATCGACAATTTGTCAGCGAATTTTCAGGTATCTTCATGGAACTCAAGATTTTGGCATTTGGCTTTCTGCTTCCTCATGCATTAGTTTAAGAGCCTTTTCTGATGCTGATTTTGGAGGATGTAGAATTGATAGAAAAAGTACATCTGGTACATGTCATTTCTTGGGCAATTCTCTTATTGCATGGTCATCTAGAAAACAATCTTCTGTTGCACAATCAATTGCTGAATCTGAATATGTGGCTGCTGCTAGTTGTTGTTCTCAAATTCTTTGGATAGTAGCTACACTTAAAGATTATGGGGTTTATTTGGATAGTGTTCCTCTTTTGTGTGATAACACTAGTGCAATTTGCATTGCTAAGAACCCCATGCAACACTCTAGAACAAAACACATTGACATCAGATTTCACTTTCTTAGAGATCATGTTGAAAAAGGCAACATTGTGCTTCATCATGTGGATACTGAACATCAATTGGCAGACATTTTCACAAAACCTTTGTCTTCTTCTCGTTTTGCTTTTATTCGGGGAGAACTTGGGATTGTTCATCCAATGGGTTTGTTTTGAGGGGGAGTTTCTTTGCGAAGTTCTTTCACTTGATGAGCTCACTTTATCATATTTCTTTATATGTTATGTAATTGAGCTAATATATGATAATATAATTGTCTCACTTGAACTAAAAATGACATTGTGGAATTCCCTGGACTGATTGCCTATAGCTAAATACTCTGTGATATCTCACTCTTCTAGGCTTGATATTGAATCCTCTTGACAAATTTGGGCTATGAAGCAAGTGTGGTTTCAACTTTACTCTTTCATAAGACCTTTTAATCACTTTTGCATGTTTATAATCAAGAAAAATGAAAAGAAAAGGGAATCAATAAAAAAGGTTGGTAAAAGCAAAAAAACCTCAAGTTATGTGCTTCAGGGTGCTTTCCCTAAAAGATAAGATGTATGCTTCAAGCATGCCATTCCCTCAAAAGACAAGATGTATGCTTCAAGCATGCCACTCCAAGGAAATAAAAGAAGTATGCTTCAAGCATGCCACATGCAGTTCACTGTTTAAAGATTAAATTGGTCCACTAGATTGGAGTTGAAACTACTTGCTCGACCTGATTTGTTATTTGCTTCAACTTTGAGCCTTTGTTTTTCTACTAAAGGTTTTGCTTAGTACTTGGCTATAGTTGACTGAATTGAGGTTGAGATGCATGTCATTCTCTAACTTGTTAAAATCACATCAAGATCATGTATTTTGCATATTATGTGATATATAAGGTTATATGATCGAATGAGCTCATCTTTTCCTATCTTGGCACTTCCTTGTTTCTCTTTGTGAAATCATTGTTTCAAGAAAAATTTTGAACCTGTTCTCTCTCTTGTACTCTTGCTGAATCCATTGTCAAAGGGGGAGAAATTTGGGAATCTTTGAAAGGGGGAGAAGAAAAAGGGGGAATTGTTTTTGGAATTTTGAGAAGTTTGGGAGAAGTTTGGAGAATTCTGGAATTTTTTTTTGGCACAGTGCACATTCAAACACATTTTACTTCTCAAGGGGAGTTTTTGTTTTGCTTTTTGGTCAAAGGGGGGATTCTGTGTTTTCTTACCTTGGTCTTTGATCCTTTGGATTTCAAAATCTTTTGTAAAGTGAATACCAAATGTTCAATTCAAAGTGGTGTTGCCAATGTTTTCATCAAGGGGAGATAGTGAAATCATGTGCTGAAAAATTGGTTTTGAATTGAAAAATTAACTTAGAATTGGATTTGCAAAATGTGCTTGTGCATGTGTTTGACAATCTGACAAGAAACAATAAGTTTCGCTTTTGCGCCGGACCAAGCTCTCAAGAAACAGTAAGTTCCCCATCTGCGACGGACCAAGTTTTTGGGTCTGTCGTGGACATGTTTTTGAACTCATTAAGCCAAACTCAATTTTCCTCAAAACCAGTAAGTTGTGCATGTACGACGGACCAAGTTTTGGGTCTGTCGTGGACATGTTTTTGAACTCATTGAGCCAAACTCAACTTTCCTCAAAACCAGTAAGTTGTGCATGTACAACGGACAAAGTTTTGAGTCTGTCGTAAACGTGCTTTTGAGCGCATGAGCCAAACTCTTTTTTTCAAGGAACCGAGATTTTCACTTGTACAACGGACCGATTTTGTTGATGCATCGTGAATGGACTTTTTTCTAGGGTTTTAATCTTTGTCCGTTGTGAACGTGTTTTTGCTCGGTTTTGATGGCTTCTTGGAATAAGAGACTTTCACGTGTACAACGGACCGATTTTGTTTGTCCGTCGTGAATGGATTTTTTCTAGGTTTTTTATTCTTGGTCCGTTGTGAACGTGTTTTGCTCGGTTTGGATGTTTTGCAAGAATTGAAATGATTTGAATTTGAGATTATGAATTTTGTGATGATTTCATGATGCGTGTTCTGAAGTGGACTTTATGCAACGCTCATGTGAGTAGTTGCATGGATTGACATTGAGTCAACTCGTGGACTTGTGCTCGGATTCGTTTTGTGGTTTGTTCATGTGCAGGTATTGCTCGAGGGCGAATGTGGTCGATGACGGGACCGGAACTAGGTTCATGGAGGAACTGAGGTTCGGGACTAGGTTCAGGGAGGAACTGAGGTCTTGGTGGTCAAGGATGTCATGCGGGACATTCGGGCTAAGAGAATGGTGCACATGAAAAATGGTTAGTCACGTGAGAATTGCGGGAGGTCATTCGCGTGCAAAGTGTCAGTCACGTGAGTATGGCAGGTGGCCATACGCGTGCAAAGTGTTAGTCACGTGAGTATGGTAGGGTTGCCATACGCGTGCAAGAGTTGTACTTGGCCAGGTTGGGCTAAGTAGAGTTGTGTTGGATACAGATTCCTTCTAGGGAATAGGAATCGTATTCAGGACTACTTGTGGGTTGGCCCTTTAAATAGGAGGGGTTGTCTCCTGTTGAAGTGCATCAATCGGAGCTGAGCGCATTGAGAGCCTCAAGCTCAGTTTTAGGGTTTGTACTCTTTTGATGAGAGTACTTTAGACAAAAGAAATAAAGATCAATTCTTCCAAGATTCTTGCGTGCTACAGTAACCGCGTTGCTACAGTGTTTTCTATTTTGGTTCTTGTTTGCATGCTTGTTATAATTCTAGATTGGTTTTTGATTCTTGAGTTTCATCATGATTTGATCCATCAAAAACCTTTCTAGGGTATTGATTTAGAGTTCCTCAAAGTCTAGTTGATTAATCTTTTGAAGATCTTGTTTAATCTTGAAGTTTTGATTAGATTAGTTTTCGTCAAGTTCTGGAACAGCAAGCTTGCGAAGCTCATAACTTTTGATCCGTGAGTCCGATCGAGCTAATTTTTTTGGGTTCGAATTGTATTGGAATCTAGTTTCTTGTGTCCAAATTGCAGATCAATCTAACGGTTGGATTTCCAGGAATTCTCATTTTACCGAACCTCTGTCATTCTGTTTTTGTCGAATACGAGGCAATTATTTGGTTCTATTTTGGGGTGAACTTTTAGTAGATCAAGAATTTGGTTTTAGCTTCCGCACAATCATTCACCCCCCTCTGATTGCTATATTCGTATACTTCGATCCTACGAAAGGAGGTCTCACCTTCAAGGAGGATGAAGGAGAGGAAGGGGAAGCCGGTTAGAGGGAAGGGGACACCGGCTTGGGGAGGAGCTTGAGGACACCGGAGTGGAGGAGTCGCCGGGGAGGAGCACAGGATGTCGCCGGGGATGTGGTTGGGGTGGAGGAGAGCTCACGGGAGAGGATGAGAGCCAAGAGTGGAGAGGGAGTGAGTGAGGAGCTAAGACAACCGGAGTTCTGTACCCAACCCCCGATAAGTTCGGACACTCCGGATCTTTAACCCGGAGACTCCAGGTTGGGGTCTTCGGTAATCAACCCGGACACTCCGGACAAATAGTCCGGATACTCCGGGTTGAGGTGTTCGGTCGAGCTAATCCGGATACTCCGGACATTTAATCCGGATATTCTGGTTTATATCCGGACACTCCGGATGTTTAATCCGGATACTCCGGATGTCCCAGAATTTTTTTGAAGTTGGGGCCTTGACAAACCCTCCCCCATTAAGGGAATCTAGCCCCGAGATTCAGAACCGACACATACGCAGGATAGAATGCGGATGGACAATATGGTCGCGCACTAATCGATATGCCTTTAATTTGCGAAAAACTATATACTGGTACTCACATGGCATGGAAGAACTCGGGATACTCGACCTTTAAACGATCTTCGGGCTCCCAAGTGGCTTCGTCTTCAGTGTGATTGCTCCACTGAACTTTGTAGAACTTGAGAGTCTTTCGACGGGTCTTGCATTCAGCTTCATCCAAAACCCGAATAGGTTGCTCTTGTTAGGACAGATCAGGCTCCGGCTGAACTTCGAGTTCATCCACTTCCAGTGACTCGAAAGGAGTACGGAGGCACTTCTTCAACTGAGATGTGTGGAAGACGTTGTGGACCATTGCTAGAGAGGGAGGAAGCTCCAGCTGATATGTCACCTGACCACGCTTCTCAAGAATCCGGAAGGGTCCGATGTATCGAGGTGCCAACTTTCCTTTCATTCCGAATCGACGGGTGCCCCGGAGAGGAGACACCATCAGGTAAACAAAATCACCAACATCGAAGGAAAGAGGTCTCCTACGATGGTCGGCATAGCTCTTCTGCCGCGATCGTGCCACTCTCAGATTCTCTCGAATGGTTTTCACCTTTTCTTCTGCTGCCTTAACCAGATCCAGCCCAAAGAACAGTCGCTCTCCACCCTCGGACCAGTCAGGGGTGTCCGACAGCTCTGACCATAAAGCGCTTCGAAAGGAGACATCTTGATGCTGGTCTGGTAGCTGTTGTTGTAAGCAAACTCAGCATAAGGAAGGCACTCATCCCATTTCTTCCCATAAGACAAAACACAAGCCCGCAACATATCCTCGAGGACTTGATTGACACTCTCGGTTTGACCATCAGTCTGCGGATGATATGCCGAGCTGTGGAGTAGTTTGGTGCCCAATGCTGCATGAAAACTTCTCCAGAATTGGGAGATGAACTGAGAGCCGCGATCTGAAACTATTCGCTTTGGCACTCCATGAAGGCACACAATCCGGGATATGTACAGCTCCGCATATTTGATGGCTCGGTAGGTGGTGCAAATGGCTAGAAAGTGTGCAGACTTTGTCAATCGGTCAACTATAACCCAGATCGAATCATGACTCGAGGAAGTCATTGGCAGCCCGGTGATGAAATCCATGCAGACATCGCACTCAGCAACATAGCGAGCAATCTCACGCTTCATGCGAGTCCACCAAAACCGTTGCTTCAGGTCTTGGTACATTTTGTTGCTGCCCGGATGAATTATGAGCAAAGAGTTATGGGATTCATCAAGAACCTTTCTTCGCAATTCATGGTTCTCGCGGACAACCAAGCGCTCACCGAACCATAAAGTTCCACGGTCATCAAGGTGGAAGTCAGGGGCTTGGCCGGAACTCAGTTTGCTGCATATTTCGGCAACGTCACTATCCCCTTTTTGTGCTTCCCTGATCTGATCCAACAGCGTGGAATTCAACTCCAAATTAACCAAGAATCCTTCTTCGCCCATCTCTAAGCCGAGTTTCTAAAATTCGTCACAGAGGGTGACACTTTGGGACTGAAGAGTGATGCAATTGCATTGAGCCTTGCGACTCAACGCATCAGCCACCACATTGGCTTTCCCCGGGTGGTAATGCACTTCCAGGCTGTAGTCTTTGATCAATTCAAGCCACCTTCGTTGCCTCATATTCAGATCTGCCTGAGTGAAGATTTACTTGAGGCTCTTGTGATCGGTGTAGACATTGCACTTGTTCCCAAGGAGATAGTGGCGCCAAATTTTCAAGGCATGGACCACTACTGCTAGCTCCAACTCATGGGTTGGGTAGTGCTCTTCATGATGCTTCAATTGTCGAGATGCATAGGCGACGACCCAGCCTTCTTGCATAAGCACACAGCCAAGGCTGATACCTGACGCGTCGCAATAGACATCAAATGGCTTGTGGATATCTGGTTGGGTAAGGACAGGAGCTGTAGTCAGGCGCTGCTTTAGAGTCTGGAACGCCCTCTCACAGTCCGCTGACCATTTGAACTCGGCACCCTTTTTCAGCAGTTCAGTCATGGGCTTGGCAGTCTTCGAGAAGTCTTGAATGAATCGACGGTAATAGCCTGCAAGCCCAAGAAAATTGCGAATCTCGGTGACTGTCTTAGGTTGCTCCCACTTGAGGACATCCTGTACCTTACATGGGTCAATAGTGACACCTTGCTTGGAAAGGACATGTCCCAAGAAGGATACCTCCTTCAGCCAAAACTCGCACTTGCTGAACTTGGCATAAAGGCGATGTTCTTGAAGTCTCCTGAGAACAATGCGAAGATGTTTTGCATGCTCTTCCTCATTGGCTGAATAGACTAGGATGTCATCAATGAAGATAACCACAAAAGAATCGAGCTCCTCCATGAAAATGGAGTTCATGAGGTACATGAATTACGCCGGCGCATTCATCAATCCGAATGACATGACGGTGTACTCATATAACACATAACAGGTAGAGAAGGCCGTCTTCGGGACATCCTCGGCTCGAATTTTGATTTGATGGTACCCGAGCCTCAAGTCAATCTTGGAGAAGACCCGTGCACCAGCAAGCTGATCAAACAGGATATCGATCCGAGGCAGGGGGTAATTATTCTTGATAGTGACGGCGTTCAGCGGTCGATAATCAACACAGAGTCGAAGGGAGCCATCCTTCTTGGTCACGAAGAGAGCTGAGCAGCCCCAAGGCGAGGAGCTCGGATGAATGAATCCCTTATCCATCAGTTCTTTCAGCTAAGTCTTCAATTCGGCCAATTCATTGGGTGGCATTCTATACGGCCGCTTGGATACGGGAGCAGTCCCGGGCTGAAGCTCCACTACGAACTCAATGTCCTGATCAGGTGTCATCCCTGGCAGTTCCACTGGGAACACATCTGGGTATTCCGAAACCATGGGAATGGATTCTAATTCCTCAACTACAGTACCATTCAAGGAATAAAGAGCGGCCTTGCCATCATCCAAGAGTAGAGTCAGCAAGTCGCCCTTCAGTCCCTTGAGTGAGATGGAATGACGAGAACAATCTATAATGGCCCGCTGCCATGTGAGCCAATTCATGCCCAAGATGACGTCCATCCCACGGAGGTCAAGGAGCAGCAGGTTGGTAAGGAATGGAACCCCTTGGATTAACACAGTGGCTTTTGGGACCGTTTGATTAACAACCATTTTTGAACCTAGCGCTTCAATTAGGAAGGAGGTATGGCTGCAACTCGCTTTCATTTGATGTTGCACGATGAAATCGTTGCTAATGAAGGAATGGGAAGCCCCCTAGTCAAATAATACCCTAGCAGCATGCCCCTCAATGCATAATGTACCCGTCAGCACGGTGGCGCCCTTAGGGATCGCCTCAGCATCCACATAGTTGACTCGACCACGACTCGGTGTAGGAAGTGGAGGTAGAGGTGGTGCAGTCGCGCCTTGGGGTCTTGGGGCGTTGGGAGCGTTGCCCCTCCTTGGGAAGGGATAGTCGCGGATGAAGTGCCCCGCACGCCCACACTTTTAGCAGGTACCCGGTCTAGAGCTCGTCACCACTCGCACTCTGGGCTGTGGCAGCGGAGGTCGAGGAGCGGCGACAGGAGGCCTTGCCATTCCAGCCGGCAGGGAAGGTACAGGGACAAGGGCCCTTAGTGGTGGAAGAGCAACCCATGCCCGCTGTGAACTGGCACCAACTGAGTACGGCACCGCCCTCTTCCACTTCTTCTCATCCTGATGGCTCCTCATCTTGAGCTCCACGGCGATCGCCCAACTCGCCAAGGCATTGAAGTCGGGGAAATCACACACTGCGAGCTTATCTTGCATCTTTGCCGTCAGTCCGTTCATGAAGCAATCTTGCTTCTTCTGATCGATGTCGACCTCCTTCGGCGCATATTGAGCCAAGTAATTGAACTCCCGCGAGTAGTCCATCACCGACTTGCTCAACTGCTTGAGGGCAAGAAATTGCTGCTTCTTGATGTCCATGAGTCCCTTCGGGATGTGGTACACCCGGAAGGCCTCACGGAACTCCGCCCATGTCACCTGGTGACCAGTAGGCTGCATCACCAAGAAATTGGCCCACCATGCACCAGCAGGTCCTTGAAGCTGCTGCGCTGCGAAAGGCGCCTTCTGGAGATCCTCACAATGGATGAGCGCAAACTTCTGCTCCATGGTGCTCATCCAATCGTCAGCCTCCAACGGATCACTGGCCCTGGAGAACGTCGACGGCTGAGTGTGCAGGAAATCGAGGTAGCCATTGGGTCGGCCTTGCCCATCACCACGGCCACCTAGAGCAGCTTGATTCTGGACAAGCATGTCCAGAATGCGGTTGGTGGTCTGCTGGTCCTGCTCCGACCGCATCAGAACCTCCAAAAGGTTGGGAGGAGGAGGCTAACAGCGGACCGCCGAGGGCACTCGCAGTGTTAGCACCCAAGCCCAACTGAGACGACGTTGAGACTCTTCAAATAACTCGACAACAATCCTAGTATTCCCCCGGTATGCGACCCGAAACACGCTCAGGATTCCCGCATGCTGGTTTACAGCCTTGTATCACATCAATTTGCACAAAGGGGCAACGAACTCGAAGACCCCACAACCAGACACGCGCGGAAGCAAAACCAACAAAAACAATCCAACGCCCCAGCACAAAGACAAAACCCCACGACCACAACCACAACAACAGCAACAAGGCACGAAGGCCGGCAAAGACAGGAGAAGAACAAAACAAAAGGTGGGCAATGACATACAACAACGACCAAGTACACCATGCAATTAAGACATCGTTTAACCTAACTGTACAACAAAAGAGTGCACGACTATTCGACTAGAACCAAAAGTAAAGCATCCCCGGAAGTGTTCTACCTCTGAACACTACCGGGCGTGTACGACGGCGATAGCCTCTACTCGGCGCCCCGCCCGGTCACCGAGAGGTAGTACGGGCAAAACTCACACCCCGCGGGATCCTCACCTGCAAAACCACAAAAGTAGAAGCCTGAGTACGGAAGGTACTCGCAAGTCTTACCCGTGGTCCATATATGACTGACTCCAAAGAGTATGCATTTGGATGTAGCAAGGAAATCAGCTGAAGTTGAAAGTGCGGAAAGCTTAACTTTGTTGATTATTTAGTGCAGTTGTACCGGCACATACTTCTAGGGTGGAGTTCAACGATCACATTAAAAAAGCAAATAATCTCATAACCTTTTCGAGCTCAAGCCCAATGGCGAACTTCAGTTCAAGTTATTACTACATTGAATGTGCGGTGACAAAGCGTGCACATTTTCGAGAGCGCGGCAATTCGAATCGCTTAATTAACCCTGCAGGGAAGCATTGACCGCACGACATGTGCCACGAAGGAACCTCATGCCAACCCCTCCCATCCATACCCATTCGTTGGAGCGTCTTCATGCAGTCCGGAAACCTAGCAACCCCTCGAGCGGCCCCAAGCCCGGCTTGGCGCTCGAGAGCTGGCCTAAGCCCCGCCCTCAACCACGTCCAACCGCATGAGGCCATGGTCCATCGAACGACATGCGATGAAAGAGCAGCTTACCGTACCATACTCGGGCATGCGATCAACCAATTTGTGCTCGATCAAAGGGCAAACAACAGATCGGTCCTCAACTAACACAAGCGAGACAACCTCACTTGGGTCTCCACAACCAAGTGATCAAACTCTCTCGCCCAGTCCCATTTCATATTCCATTTTCACTCGTAACCGTAACCATTGCCACTGCAACCCAAAGTTTGTAAAGTGGAACGATCTCAGGCTATGGAACCATCCATCACTTGGCCCATACCCGACTTCTAAGCAAACTAAGCATGGACACAATTAATACCCATAATCTAGCTCCAACGGAGGTGTTCACAAGTAACAAGGATGGCACATGCAACAAGTAGGATCTAGCCCTATTCCCACAATTAAACTCCTAATGCATACTTAACATCCAATAAGCAGTTCATTCACAAAATAAAATTACAGTTAGGGTTGAATATGCTTAGCTGCTTGCCTGATGCTTCTGCTTGCGGATCGACGACAAGTTGTTCGTCGGCAATCCCTTCAACCATGGACACGTCGGTCACCGCGCTTTCGATCTCTACACGAACACAATGCATGAATGAGATGCATGCAATGCGAAAGAAACAATTATAATGCAAATCCCCCCCACCGAACAGACCAGGTGAACTCGGACAGTCCGGGTTTAATATCCTGATAGTTCGGCTAACCTGGACATTTCGGACTAGGGCAGACACTCCGGACCCTTGTCCGGACTCTCCGGACCCTGCGCATTTCGCCCAACATACCTAAAGGATCGAAGTGCTACCGAGTCCTGCAGCACCGCGAGGGCCTGATCTACGACTTTCCTACACGCGGTCCAGCCGGAGAAGCTCCGAGCTAGCTCAAACCACGACGAATGAGGCTCATTCTTAACATCTCCAACCAAAAACCCAATCCGATGCTTAGAACGGCACCATCTAACCCTGATCTCTAACCCTAACCTCGAATATTGCCTAAATCACCCCAAAATCCAACCACCCACCAAAACCCTAACCTCCCAAATTAACCCCAAACCCCAATATATACACCAAACCCCAAATCCAACCCCATGGACGCCCTAGAACCCAACAACCCACGAATCAAGCTCCAAAGGAGGTCTCACCTTCAAGGAGGATGAAGGAGAGAAAGGGGAAGCCGGTTAAAGGGAAGGGGACGCCGGCTTGGGGAGGAGCTTGAGGACACCGGACTGGAGGAGTCACCGGGAAGGAGCACGGGATGTCGCCGGGGACGTGCTTGGGGTGGAGGAGAGCTCACGGGAGAGGAGGAGAGCCAAGAGTGGAGAGGGAGTGAGTCAGGAGCTAAGACAACCGGAGTTTTGTACCCAACCCCCGATAAGTCCGGACACTCCGGATCTTTAACCTGGAGACTCCGGGTTGGAGTCTTCGGTAATCAACCCAGACACTCCGAACAATTAGTCCGGATACTCCAGGTTGAGGTGTTCGGTCGAGCTAATCCGGATACTCTGTACATTTAATCCGGAGATTCCGGTTTATATCCTGACACTCCGGATGTTTAATCCTGACACTCCGGATGTCCAAGAATTTTTTTGAAGTTGGGGCCTTAACAAACCCTCCCCGCTTAAGGGAATCTAGCCCTGAGATTCAGAACCGACACATAGGCAGGATAGAATGCGGATGGACAGTATGGTCGCGCACTAATCGATATGCCTTTAATTTGCGAAAAACTATATACTGGTACTCACATGGCATGGAAGAACTCGGGATACTCGACCTTTAAACAATCTTCGGGCTCCCAAGTGGCTTCGTCATCAGTGTGATTACTCCACTGAACTTTGTAGAACTTGAGAGTCTTCCGACGGGTCTTGCGTTCAGCTTCATCCAAAACCCGAATAGGATGCTCTTGGTAGGACAGATCAAGCTCCGGCTGAACTTTGAGTTCATCCACTTCCAGTGACTCAAAAGGAGTACGGAGGCACTTCTTCAACTGAGATATGTGGAAGACGTTGTGGACCATTGCCAGAGAGGGAGGAAGCTCCAGCTGATACGCCACTTGACCACACTTCTCAAGAATCCGGAAGGGTCCGATGTATCGAGGTGCCAAGTTTCCTTTGATTCCGAATCGACGGTTGCCCCGGAGAGGAGACACCTTCAGGTAAACAAAATCACCAACATCGTTATGCTCTAGATGACACCTCCACCGACGAGCGCTAACAAGAGAGCTTCATGGAGGGACTTTCCGAGGAGTTGCAGTTGGAGCTCGCTGCACATGTGTAGGATCGAAGTATATGAATATAGCAATCAGAGGGGGGGCGAATGATTGTGCGGAAGCTAAAACCAAATTCTTGATCTATTAAAAGTTCACCCCAAAACAGAACCAAATAATTGCCTCGTTTTTGACAAAAATAGAATGACATAGGTTCGGTAAAACGCGAATTCCCGGAGATCCAACCGTCGGATCGATCTGAAATTTGGACACAAGAAACTAGATTCCAACACGCATCGAACACAAAAAGAATCATCTCCATCGGACTTACGAATCAAAAGTTATGAACCTCGCAAGATTGCTGTGACAGAAGATGACGAGAATTAATCTAACCAAAACATCAAGATTAAACAAGAACGACAAAAGTTTAATTAACTAAACTTAGAGAAACCCTAAATCAATTCTCTAGAAAGGTTTTGATGGATCAAATCAAGATGAACCTCAAAGAACAAAAACTAATCTAGAACCAGAACAAGCATGCAACCAAAAACCAAAACAGAGACACTGTAGCAACGCTAAGCATCAGAGCACGCAAGGATCTGGAAGAATTGATCTTTATTTCTTTTGTCTAAAGTACTCTCATCAAAAGAGTACAAACCCTAAAAACTGAGCTCAAGCTCTCAATGCGCTCAGCTCTGCTTGATGCCCTTCAACAGGAGACACCCCTCCTATTTAAAGGAGCAAAACACAAGGAGTTTTGAATACAATTCCTAATCTAGAAAGAGTATGTATACAACTCCTCTTAGCCCAACCTGGCCGAGTACAACTCTTGCACGCGTATGGCAACCCTACCATACTCACGTGACTAACACTTTGCACGCATATGGCCACCTGCCATACTCACGTGACTAACTCTTTACACGCGAATGACCTCCTGCCATTCTCACGTGACTAACCATTCTTCATGTGCACCATTCTCTTAGCCCGAACGTCCCGCATGACATCCTTGACCACCAAGACCTCAGTTCCTCCCTGAACCTAGTCCCGAACCTCAGCTCCTCCATGAACCTAGTTCCGGCCCCGTCATTGACCACGTTCGTCTTCGAGCAATACCTGCACATGAACAAACCACAAAACAATTCCGAGCACAAGTCCACGACTTGACTCGCATCAATCCATGCAAATACTCACACGAGCATTGCATAAAGTCCACTTCAAGCATCATGAAATTCTCACAAATTTCATAATCTCAAAAACAAATCAAACACAATTCCAATTTTGCTCAAAACCCTAATCGAGCAAAAACGCATTCACGACGGACCAAAAAATATGGTCCGGCGTACACATGAAAAAGTCACTCAAAAAAAACCATTCACGACGGACCAACAAAATCGGTCCGATGTATAAGTGAAAGTCTTGGTTTCAAGAAGAAATCATTCCGGCGAAAACACGTTCACGACAGACTAAAAGAAATCAGTCCGTCGTACATGCGAAATCAATCCTCAAAAAGCCGTTCACGACTGACCAAAGAAATTGGTCCGACGTACATGCAAAACTTACTGGTTTCTTGGAAAATTGAGTCCGGCTCATGAGCTCAAAAGCACGTCCACGGCAGACCCAAAAACTTGGTTCGGCGCAAACACAAAATCGGTTCGGCGCAAAAGCGAAACTTACTGTTTCTTGTCAAATTGTCAAACACATGCACAAGCACATTTTGCAAAACCAATTCTAAGTTAATTTTTCAGTTCAAAGCCAATTTTTCAGCACATGATTTCACAACATGAATTCCGCAATTTCCAACATTTAGTCAACAAGACCATAGTGGTGGACGAGAAGCGGGAAAACTGGAAGAGTCATGCAAGCGCAAGCGAGCAGCTCAGATTCTAGCTAGCAACAGCTCGCAACCGCCACGCGCCACTCGTCCCCCGCCTTCCAATTATCAAGCTCTGACATCCCCAAGACCTCCGGTACCTGTTGCGCATCAACCGCAATAGAATTTTCTGCCGAATGCCAGTGGGAATCAGCGAGGAGGCAACACTCAAGGCCGCCCAGTTCTAGTGTGCTACCAATGCAAGAAGCCTGGGCACTTTGCGCGGCAATGCCCACAAAGGAACCCAGTGACGTCAGGGACTCGAACGCCGAATGCAGCCAGAGCCGCACCACCACCAACGCCACGGCCAGCTCCACCGAGAGCCGTGCCGGCACAACCATGCGGTCCCATCAACCACGTCACCGCCGAAGAAGCTCAGGATGCGCCGGATGTGGTGTTGGGTACGCTTCTTGTCAACTCCTACCCAGCTACTACATTATTTGATTCCGGAGCATCGCACTCATTTATCCGAGAGGGGTTTGCTACTCATAATGGGTTTCCAGTCCAACCATTGCATCCGCCTCTTCTCATTAGAACGCCAGGATCGGAGTTGAGAACCGATCAAATTTGTCAGGGAATTAGCATAGAAGTCAATGGGGTAGAATTTCTGGCTGACTTGATCATGATCGAGACGAAGGGAATTGAAGTTATTCTTGGGATGGATTGGTTGTCCAAGCATCAGGGATACATCGACTGTGCACAAAAATCCATCTCCCTCACAAGTACAAGCGGCAAGCAAGTTGTCCTTGCATCTAGTTTTGATTCTACTCATCTCTATGCCTTGAGGGATGAGCCATTTCTTGGGATTAGTGGTGTACCAGTGGTATGTGACTACCCGGATATCTTTCTAGAAGAATTACCGAGGATGCCACCAGACCAGGAGGTTGAATTCGTCATTGAATTGTGAATAGCCCCGATATCTAAGCGTCCATATCGAATGCCTCCAAATGAGTTGATTGAATTGAAGAAACAACTCGCGGAATAGCAAGAGAAAGGTTTCATCCGACCGAGCTCCTCACCCTGGGGATGCCCGGTACTGTTTGTGAAGAGGAAGGATAACAGTTTGCGGATGTGTGTTGACTACTGCTCGTTGAACGAGGTAACGGTCAAGAACAAGTATCCACTTCCACGAATCGATGATTTGTTCGATCAAATGACCGGAGCCCATGTATTCTCCAAAATTGACTTAAGGTCCGGTTATCATCAAATCAAAATCAGAGCAGGAGACATCTCGAAGATGGCATTCTCTACTCGTTATGGCCTATACGAGTATACCGTCATGTCTTTCGGTTTAACCAATGCACTGGCCTACTTCATGAGTCTAGTGAATTCAGTTTTCATGGAGTACCTCGACAAATTCGTTGTCATCTTCATTGACGACATTCTCGTCTACTCCAAATCTGAAGAGGAACATGAAGTACACCTTCAAGTAGTCCTGGAAAAACTGCAAGAACACCGACATTATGCAAAATTCAGCAAGTGTGAATTTTGGCTAAAGGAAGTTACCTTCCTAGGCCATGTGCTGTCGGAAGGCGGAGTTGAAGTTGACCCAAGCAAAGTGCAATTAGTACTTAATTGGGAACAGTCCAAATTTTGAAATATTTTATTTGAGTCCAAAATCTCTCAAAGTATCATAAACTATTTCCAACAAAATTTTATTTAACACTTTTAATTCTTTAATTATTTCAAAAGGGAATAAATCCTAATTAAATCCAAATAAATTCCAGAAAATTCAAAAAATTCACCAAAGTGCAAAATTTTATTTAAATGCATGAAAAGAAAAAAAATTAGGGTGTTACAAACCTCCCCCTTAACAGAATCTCGTCCGCAAGATTCTGGCTAACTAAGGAATAGGTTCGAAAATTCTTTCTTCAAATCCTCCTCGCGCTCCCAAGTTGCTTCACTCTCTGCATGGTTCCTCCACTAGACTCTGCAGAAATGGGTTGACTTAGTCATAGAGAAACGGTCTGGGAGTTGGAGTCTTGCATGCGCGAGGAATACACAAAGCTATTCTCATCAAGTATGAACCGTGAAGTTTAGTTCTCTTGTGTTGTCTGTTTTCTATAGTGGCTCGCCTTGGAATCGAGGTGAATCCTGTTGAAAGGGGGGGGAGAATGTGACACCCCAGATTGTGACATTATAGATTTTGGCAATATGGTACGACTTTATACCAACTTTTTGGGCTTTTCAGCGTGTTTGGTCCTCTTCGGGGGAGTTTGGGCCTTACGGGAGCTAGTGTGTGCCTTTGGTGGAGGCTCTTGGCCCATGTGGGGGAGTGGGGGCTGAAAGTTCAGCCCTTGCACCCTAACCCTAGCCCCCATGCGCCCCACCCCCTCTCCTCCCATCCATGAGCCCCTCCCCTCCCTCCTAGCCACCACCTCCTGCTCTCCTCTTCCCCCCATGCACCACCATCCCCTTGCACCTCTCCTTCTCCCCTAGCCGGCCCTAGAACCTCCACCTCCTTGCTATCTCGCTGTCCGAGAGCTCTCCGTCCAAGAAGATCCAGCATTCCCAGCGTTTTCGGCGTTCCAGGCGATTTGGAGGAGAGATCGGGTCGCAAGGAGGAGGCGTTCGTCGACCGGGTGATCCGTCAAGAAGAGGTACTGAGAGGAGCCACCCAGACCATCCACGAGTTATAAGAAGTCTCGGTCAACCCCATCGGATTTGGTGGCTAACAACGGACCGCCAAGGGCGCTCCCAATGTTAGCACCCAAGCCCAACTAAGACGACAGCGAGACCTTTCGAATAACTCGACAACAATCCCGGTATTCCCCCGGTATGCGACCCGAAACATGCCCGGGATCCCCGCATACCGGTTTACAACCTTGTATCACGTCAATTTGCATAAAGGGGGCAATGAACTCGAAGACCCCACAACTAGGCACGCGCGGAAGCAAGACCAACCAAACAGCCAACAAACCCGGCACGAAGACAAAACCCTACGACCACAACCCACAACGACAGCAGCAAGGCACGAAGGCCGGCAAAGACAGGAGATAGAACACTAGGATAAAGTGGGCAAAACATTCAACAGAAGTCAACTACAACAGGAACCAATTACTTTAGGCACATAAGACATCGTTAAATTAACTATACAACAAAAGAGTGCACAACTACAGACTAGGCCCAAAAGTAAGACATCTCCGGAAGTGTTCTGCCTCTGAACACTCCCGGGTTTGCACGACGATGTAGAGAGCCCCTACTCGGTGCCCCGCCCGGTCACCGAGAAGCAGTATGGATAGAACTCACATCCGCCCTGATCCTCAACTGAAAACCACAACAGCAGAAGCATGAGTACAGAAGGTACTCGCAAGACTTACCCGTGGTACATATATGACCGACTCCAAAGAGTATGCATTTGGATATAGCAAGGAAATCAGCTGAAGTTAAAAGTGCGGAAAGCTTAACTTTGTTGATGAATTGGTATCGCTATTCAATTCACAATTTAAAGCAGTTGTAACGGCACCTACTTCTAGGATGAAGTTCAACATTCAACAATAACAAAGCGAGTGACCTCATAACATTTTCGAGCTCAAACCCAAAGGCGAACTTCAGTTCAACTTATTACTACGTTGAATAACAGATAACCAAGCGTGCTCATATCCGAGAGCGCGGCAATTTGAATCGCTTAATTAACCCTACAGGGAAGCATTAATCACACGACACGTGCCCCAAAGAACCTCGTGTCAACCATCCTCCCATCCATACCAATTCGTTGGGGACATCTTCATGCGGTCCGAGCACCTAGCACCCCCTTGAGCGGCTCAAGCCCGGCTTGGCCCTCGAGAGTCGGCCTAAGCCTCGCCCTCAACCACGTCCAACCACATGAGGTGTATGCCCCATCGAATGGCATGCGGTGAAAGAATAGCTTTACCGGCCCATTTTCGGCATGCGATTAACCAATTTGTGCTCGGCCACAGTTAAACATCGGATCGGTCCTTAACTGATTTAGGCGGGACTACCACAGTTGAGTCTCCTTATCCAACTGCCCATCTCTCCCGCCCGGTCTCCAATTAAACCTTTTTCCACAACACCACCACAAGCAAACAATTCCACAGAATGTAAGGTAACAAAACCTCAAGCAGTGGAACCATCCACCACTTGGCCCAAACCCGACCTCTAAGCATACTAAGCACGACACAATTAATACCCATAATCTAGCTCCAACGGAGGTGTTCAACAAGTAACAAGAAAGGTACATGCAGCAAATAGGATCTAGCCTATCCCACATTTCAATTCCTAATGCAACACTTAATCACCCAATAAGCAGTTAATTCACAAAAGTAAATTACACATATCGTTCAAGATGCTTAGGTGCTTGCCTTGAGCTTCTGCTGGCGGATCGACGACAAGCTGCTCGTCGGCGATCCCCTCAACCACGGCCACGTCAGTCACCGCGGAATCGATCTCTACACGAACACAATGCATAATGAGATGCATGCAATGCGAAAGAAACAAATACAATGCAAACCCCCCCACCGAACAGACCAGGTGAACCCGGACAGTCCGGGTTTAATATCCAGAAAGTTTGGATAACTCGGACAGTTCGGATAATTAGGTCCGGACACTCCGGACTGTCGTTCGGACACTCCGGACCTTGCGCATTTCGCCCAACTTGCCCAAAGGATCGGAGTGCTACCGAGTCCTACGGCACTCGAGGGCCCGATCTACAACTTTCCTACACACGGTCGAGCCGGAGAAGCTCCAAGCTAGCTCAAACCATGACGATCGAGGCTCACTCATAACATCTCCAACCAAAACCTAATCTAACACCTAGAATGCCACCATCTACCCCCGATCTCTTAGTCTAACACCCTACATTGTCTATTGCACCCCAAAATCCAACCACCTACCAAAACCCTAACATTCCAAATAGTTACCCCCAATCTCCAATCTATACACCAAATCCCAAATCCAGACCCCCAAGGACTCCCTAGAACCCAAGAACCCACGAGTAGACTCCAAGAATAGGCCTCACCTTCGAGGAGGATGAAGGAGAGGAAGAGGAAGCCAGGAAGGAGGAAGGGGACGCCGGCTTGGGGAGTTGCTTGAGGTCACCGGGGTGGAGGTGTTCGCCGGGGAGGAGCACGGGAGGTCGCTGGGTGAGGAGACCACCGGGGAGGAAGTTGGGGTGGAGGAGACGCACGGGAGAGGTTGAGAGCAAGTGGAGGAGGAGAAATGAGTGAAAGCCACGAAATGGGACTTTTGTACTAAACCCCCGCAAAGTCCGGACACTCCGGACGTTTAACCCGGAGACTCCGGGTTGGGGTCTTCGGTAGCATTAACCCGGACACTCCAGACAATTAGTCTGGACACTCCGGGTTGAGGTGTTCGGTCGAGCTAATTCGGATACTCCGGACATTTAATCCGGATATTCTGGGTTATATACGAACACTCCGGATGTTTAATCCGGATACTCCGGATGTCCCAGAACTTTTGAAATTTAGGGCCTTGACAAACCCTCCGCCCTTAAGGGAATCTCGCCCCGAGATTCAGAACAAGCGCATGAGCAGAATAGAACGTAGATGCGCAGCACGGTCGCGCACTAATTGATAATGCTTGAATTTCAAGGAATTTCAAGGAATTTCAAGGAAGAATTCAGGATACTCGGTTTTCAGACGATCTTCGGGCTCCCAAGTGGCTTCGTCTTCAGTGTGATTGCTGTTGGGGAACGCAATATGCTACTCTAGCACAAATTAAAAAATTTCTACCGCGCAACCAGAAAGCTACTCCCAAGAATAGGATCATAGATCAATTACCACTAGACGCGAAGTTGCGGAATCCTTCGCGCGTCGATGTAGTGGATCATTCCCGCCGCAGTCGTGGATCGTCCTCGCCTAGCCGTGGATCGTCCTCGCCTCGCCGTGGATCGTCCTCGCCTCGTCTGGCTGCGGATCGTCCTCGCACGCCGCAGTCGCAGCAGCGTCACCACAGCAGTCCACACGTCCAGGGATGCGACACCGTGCGTCAGTGTGCAAGCACCGGATCGCTCGGCAGGGGCAGCGAGAGGAGGTGGCTAGGGTTTCTGGCGAAACACCTCTAAAACGCACGGGAAAGTCTGTCTTGCGTCCAGCCTCCTCCCCTCCTTATATAGCCACGAGGTGAAACCCTAGGCAGTCAGGGCCCATCTACGTGCTAAGCCCACGAGGTCCATTAATTACGGATCCAATCCGAATTAATGCGTCCCAGCCCGTTAAGTGTGTGACCCTGTAGGTTCATGCGCATTTGGACATGGATTTGGAAGACCCTTTTCTAATCCAATAGTCGGTAGCGGCTCCTTGCAGAGCATGCCAACTCCCAAACGCATATGACTAAAGTACTGATGTAATAATCCCTTTGCCAAACTATATGAAGATCGAACTCAAGGCGAGAAGAATGTCATCCTTTGACAGTTCAATCCATCTCTCGTATCCGTGATATATTAATAAGTTGTGATTGACTCCTCAATCACGGCATGGCCATGCACTTCCTTAATCATATCACATGAGTGGCCTAGACATATATCTCCGTTACATTGGAGTGGCAAATTCCATCTTGACTGCTCACTTCCCTCTACATGTTTCATAGTAAACATGAAAGCTACCTTTATAACTATCCGGTTAGGAAATAGTGTTTGGTAACCCTAAGGTAAACTATTACACATGTAGGGAATATGACAATCTCAGGTCTAAGGATCATACATCTACTATGTATGAGATACACTGATGACACATAAGAATGTAACATTCTCGCAGTGTCCCATTGTGGGTCTATCTAACACATGTTCTTCAACATGCGTCCACAATGTATTGATGATATCTCCATATCCCATGATCTACGAAACATGATCATCGAACAATACATGTGCTGATCTATTCATCGTTGTCCTATACGATGATATCCGATCAGAGATATTTATCGAATTATATCAATAAGTAAAGAGCTTCATAAACAAGTCACACACTTGTTGATCAAAACAATGATATACATTCATTGGACCAATAATCATATTATTATTCATAAACATAGTCATGTTATAATCATCCATATGATTGCCTCAAGGGCATAACACTAGCAATTGCTCCACTGAATTTTGTAGAACTTGAGAGTCTTCCGACGGGTTTTGCGTTCAGCTTCATCAAAAACCCGAATAGGATGCTCTTGGTAGGACAGATTAGGCTTAGGCTGAACTGTGAGTTCATCTACCTCCAGTGAGTCAAAGGGAGTACGGAGGCACTTGTTCAACTGAGATATATGAAAGACATCATGGACTATCGCTAGAGAAGGAGGAAGCTCCAGCTGATACGCCACTTGACCACGTTTCGCAAGGACCTGGATGGGTCCTGTCGTGGGGGCTCCTGTCCTGGTACAGTGATACTCCATTACTGTTGCACGGGCCTGGTTAATCACGCAACCAGTAACGTAACGATCACGGCATCACGACAGACTCAGATTGAAACCACTTGGTCAGCATGATACTCGAGTAATGAGGTCACATGCTAGCCAATTGGATGCAATTTGAGCTTCCCGCAACCATGTGATAACCACTAGTCCCTGGATCAGTAGGCTAGTGTCACATGTTGAGAAGGTAGAGTCTCGTCCAAGCGAACGCAATATAAGGGCAGAGGTAATATATTACAGTGATAGATAATAATATTACAACTTGTTTCTGTTTACAAAATGCCGATTGGCTAAAAGTAAACTGCAGAGAAAAACATCAGAGAAACAAAAGTAAAGCGGCCGCGGTGTGCCTCCATTCCCTCAGGCAACCAGCTAGCAACTAGCTCCGCTAGCCGTCAAACGCACCACCTGCGTCTGGGTCACTGAACTCCTGGTCACCTTCTTCCTCACCTGCATCTTCTGCTCCTCACGCAAATTTTCAGAGCAAACGGTGAGTACACGTATGTACTCGCAAGACTTTATTGTTTGCAAGTATAAATATAATGCAGGCTAAACAATGAAGATGGTTGCTATTCTAGTTCAGATTTGCATGAAGCTGAAGTTATTTGCAATAGACTAATAGATTGGAATACTGCACTGTTTATAAAACATTTAGTAAATGGGAATAAATCAATACATAATGTAATTGTACATTTCATTCAACATCAAATTTTCTTCAACATATCCCACACCACCATCACATGGCAACAGGAATCATTTCCTTCAACAGAACCAACACCACCATCACATGGCATCAAGAATCACCACCAGCTTGATCAAATCACCAAACCAACCGATCTTTGAGTTCAACGACTCAACATTTGCATGAAACAGCCCAACATTTAAAAGATCTACCGATTTCAAATCTTTTTCAAAAATCAAAACCAAAATACTATACTTGACAGTAAATACCCAAGATGCTCGTGACCGTGAGCACGGCTAATCGATTAGTTTGATTAATCTCTGCAGAGAATGCACACTTTACCCACACGACACGCTCTAGCAATCATTTCAACCATGCCACGCGATACATACCGTATCCGCTTTGCTAGATAGTGACGAAATTCTTCCAATTGTCGGCACCTAGTCTTGCGTCAGCCCCGGCGATGTGCGCTCTTTGCTTTGGGTGGGGGCTCCACACACCCACACAGAGTACCCCCGGGCCAGGCGAGAGTACCCCCCAATTAAGGTATTTGGGTACCTTAAACTCCAAACCTGATTCACCCACATGGATCCAACGATGGCTAACAGCCCATCGTGCCTTTTACCCTAAGCAAAGCATCCACCGTTGTTTCACGAAAGTCTCCAACACCTGCGCGTGGTGAGGGAGTATTCTAAGCAACACCAGCACGTCGGTATTGCCCAACTACTTCGACCTACCACGGCGCAAGATCAAATTTCAACTCCTGTACTGGGTTTAGGCTATCCCATACTAGCACATGTGGTTGTACGAAAGGACTTGGTTAAAAACGTCAAGTTCAGTCCTTAAGATAGCACAGACGAGACCTCCCATCATCCGTCCGGCATAAATCACCGTACACCTTTTCCTTTTTCATCTTTTACCAACATAGCCTTTGTTTTTCCGAAATCACCATTTCCGAAATCCTAATAACGTATCGAAAATCTTTGATTGACTGAGTCCACCGATCATTATTCAATCAGTCTAAAGCTGGGCTAAGCGTATGCAACTATTAGACTTATAACCCCTGACGACACTTATTATAGCGTCTATCCTTAAACTAGGGTTACTCAAGGATTTTAGGGTAACAACGATATTAAGATAAGCCATCCAACCATTAGGGTAACTACCTATTCCCACCATTTAAAAACTTGTAATAATCATATGCATGCGTAATCATTTTGCAAAACATTAAATACTTTTGCAATTATAGGAGCAATATGTTCAAAGGGGGTGCTTGCCTGCTTGCTCTGGGTTTTGCGTGTCCTCTGGGTCGAAGTCCGGATCCTCGCCTACTGCTCCTGAGGTGTCAACGTCTAAACGAAAGAGCGACAAAAGAAATAACGAGGAAACGATTAAGATCCAACGAGAACAAGGCAAAAAGCTCAAAGAAGCGGACAACAACCAATAAGCGAACGCGAGAGGGAAAACTTAAACAAAAACCAGAATTTGAATTGGAGACCGGCAGTACCGGCGTACAAACCCTGCTAGTGCTGCCCTACTACCGGCAGTACTGGCCTTAAGGGTTGGTAGTACTGGCGGCTGCGAATCCTAAAAGAGGACCTCTCTAGAAAATAACTACCGGCTTTGCGGGAGCGGTAGTGCCAGCCTAAGCCCGGTAGTACCGGCCACAAGGGTCGGTAGTGCCGGCCTGAGCAGTAGTACCGGACTTACCACATCGGTAGTGCCGGCCACAAGTCGACTGAATTTTCCAGAAAAAGGATTTTCGCACAAACGACTTCGGAATTTCGCGGCGATTGCATGGATGGGTTCTCGGAGATGACAAGGACCCATTTACGCAAACCACCTGAGGTTTCGGCCTCGTTTGGCCTAATTTCTAATCTGAGAAACTCTAAAGTCCTAATTCATGCTAAATTCTGACTTTCTCCCCGAATCGAATTCTAACTCGATTCTTTTCGCGAAACTCGGACTTTAACGACATCGAATACATTATAGTGTCCTTTTCCTAGCTTTTGGTACTAGGGTTCCAAGGATTACTTCCAAAAGCTATGAAAATGACATTTAACCAAATATACCCGATAAAAACGAATTTAGGGTTTCCGATCTCAGTTTTCGCGCTAACGAGAACTCTAGCACTTAACCTAGGTCTAGAAACTCAGCTAACTAAAAGTTGAGTACTACCACTAGGTTTTCTAGGGTTTTGGCTAAAAGAAAAGTTGATAGAAATGAAGAAAAGTACATGATCAAGCTCAAGTCATTACAGATCTGACTGAAACTTGCTCCACTCACCACAGTGCTCGTCTAGGGTTTGGGAAGCGACGTCCTCCTCCTTGACCAGCTGCTCCACGAGCTCCAGAACACCGGAGGGAGAGGTTTAGCTGGAGGGAAAACTCGAGAGAGAGGGAGAGAGCTCCATGGGAGAGAGAGCTAGAGAGGGAGAGCTAGAGGGTGAGGGTGAGAGTTAGAGGGAGTGAAGGAGAGTGAGCTGGGTGGAGGGAGAGAGTGAGAATAACTCTCTAGTAGAAGAGGAGGTGGCCAGGGCAACGGGCAGCAGAGAGGGCTCGCCTGCCCCGATCGCCTCAAGCCGATCTGCAAACCAAGGCCGATCTCTGCACGCCACCTAGGGCAGAAAAACCCCAAAAACCCCCAAAAAAACTCCGAAACTCACGAATCCTTCCCGAAAACCTTTAGGATAGACTCTAGGATAGCTAAAGAAGGTTTGCAAACTACGGTTGCTCGGAAATTCTAACCGCAACACGAAACGAGATTTTGGAACAAAAACTAAAACGAAACAAATCGAGCAAACAAATCCAAAAACAATTAACTCCAAATTGAAATCCAAATGACTCTCAAAGGATAATTAACATTTGAAAAGGGAAGAACAAACTCAGGATGTTACAGGTCCGATGTTTCGAGGTGCCAATTTTACCTTGATCCCAAATCGACGGGTGCCCCGGAGAGGAGACACCTTCAGGTAGACATAATCACCAACGTTGAAGGAGAGGGGTCTCCTACGTCGATCAACATAGCTCTTCTGCCGTGATTGTGCTACCCTCAAGTTTTCTTGGATGGTCTTCACCTTTCCTTCTGCCTCAATGACCAGTTCAGGCCCTAGGAACGAACGTTCCCCACTCTTAGACCAGTTGAGGAGTGCTTGGCAGCTACGACCATACAGTGCTTCAAAAGGGGATATTTTGATGCTGGTTTGGTAGTTGTTGTAAGCGAACTCAGCATAGGGAAGACATTCATCCCACTTCTTCCCATAGGATAAGACACAAGCCCTCAACATATCCTCGAGGATCTGATTGACGCTCTCGGTCTGACCGTCGGTCTGCGAATGATATGCTGAGCTGTGGAGTAGCTTAGTGCCAAAGGCCTCATGCAGACTTCTCCAGAACCGGGAAACAAATTGAGTGCCTCGGTTTGAAACTATCCGCTTGGGCACCCCACGAAGAAACACAATCCGAGAGATGTACAACTCCGCGTACCTCTTGGTGGGATAGGTGGTGCGAACGGCTAGGAAATGTGTGGACTTCGTCAGCCCATCGACTATAACCCAGATCGAGTCATGACCCGAAGAAGTCGCCGGCAGGCTGGTGATGAAATCCATGCTGATATCCTCCCACTTCGAACTTGGAATGGGAAACGGCTGAAGAGTACCAGCTGGCTTAAGGTGTTCAGCCTTCACCCTTTTGCAGACATCCCACTCAGCCACATAGCGAGCAATGTCATGCTTCATGCGAGTCCACCAAAATCTCGGCTTCAAGTCTTGGTACATCTTGTTGCTGCCCGGATGGATCGTGAGCAAGGAGTTGTGGGCTTCATCAAGAACCTTCCTTCGCAATACTTGGTTCTCGGGGATGACCAAGCACTCACCGAACCATAAAGTTCTACGGTTATCAAGATGGAAGTCAGTGGCTTGGCCAGAACTCAGTTTGCTGCATATTTCGGCGATGTCACTGTCCCCTTTTTCTGGTTCCCTAACTTGATCAAACAGTGTGGAACTCAACTCCAGATTAGCCAAGAATCCTTCTTCGCCCATCTCTAAGCCGAGTTTCTGAAATTCGGCACAGAGTGTGGCACTTTGGGGTTCAAGAAGGAGGCAATTGCATTGAGCCTTGCGGCTTAATGCGTTAGCCACCACATTGGCTTTCCCCGGGTGGTAATGGACTTCCAGATTGTAGTCCTTGATCAACTCGAGCCACCTTCGCTGCCTCATGTTCAGGTCTGCTTGAGTGAAGATGTACTTAAGACTTTTGTGATCGGTGTAGATGTTGCACTTGTTCCCCAAGAGATAGTGGTGCCAGATTTTTAAAGCATGGACCACTACTGCAAGCTCCAAATCATGAGTGGGGTAGTGCTCTTCATGATGCTACAATTGTCGAGACGCATAGGCAACAACCCGGCTTTCTTGCATAAGCACACAACCAAGGCTGATACTTGACGCGTCGCAATAGACCTCAAACGGCTTATGGATATCCAGTTGCGTAAGAATAGGAGTTGTAGTCAGGCACTGCTTCAGAGCCTGGAATGCTCGCTCACAGCCCACTGACTATTAGAACTCGGCGCCTTTCTTCAGTAGCTCTGTCATTGGCTTGGCAATCTTCGAGAAGTCTTGAATGAACTGGCGGTAATAGCCTGCAAGCCCAAGAAAACTACGAATCTTGGTGACTGTTTTGGGTTGCTCCCATTTGAGGACATCCTGTACTTTGCTTGGGTCGACAGCGACACCTTGCTTAGAGAGGACGTGTCCCAAGAAAGATACCTCCTTCAGCCAAAACTCGCACTTGCTGAATTTGGCATAAAGGCGATGTTCTCGAAGTCGCCTGAGAACAACATGGAGATGCCTCGCATGCTCTTCCTCACTTTTCGAGTAGACAAGGATGTCATCAATGAAGATAATCACGAAAGAATCGAGCTCCTCCATAAAGATGGAGTTCATGAGGTACATGAAGTACGCCGGCGCGTTTGTCAGCCCAAATGACATGACGGTGTACTCATACAGACCATATCGGGTAGAGAAGGCTGTCTTTGGGACATCCTCAGCTCGAATCTTGATCTGATGGTACCCGAGCCTCAAGTCAATCTTGGAGAACATCCGCGCACCAGCAAGCTGATCTAACAGGATATTGATCCGAGGCAAAGGGTATTTGTTTTTGACAGTAACTGCATTTAAAGGACGATAATCGACACAAAGGCGAAGAGAACCGTCCTTCTTGGTCACGAAGAGACTCGAGCAGCCCCAAGGTGAGGAGCTTGGGCAAATGAACCCCTTGTCCATCAGCTCCTTCAGTTGCTTCTTCAACTCGGTCAATTCATTTGGCAGCATCCGATACGGCTGCTTGGAAACTGGAGCAGTCCCGGGTTGAAGCTTCACTACAAACTCAATATCCCGATCAGGTGGCATCTCTGGCAGTTCCGCTCGGAACACATCCGGGTACTCCGAAATCACGGGAATGGACTCTAATTCTTCAACTTCGACGCCATTGAAGGAGTAAAGAGCAGTCTTGCCATCATCCAGGAGTAGAGTCAGCAAGTCACCCTTGGGTCCCTTGAGTGAGATGGAGCGATGAGAACAATCGACGAAAGCCTGCTGCCGTCTGAACCAGTTCATGCCCAAGATGACATCTATTCCACAAAGATCGAGGAGCAGCAGGTTGACACGGAAAAGAAACCCTTGGATTTGCATAGTGGCCTTCTGGACCACATGATTTGCAACAATCTTAGAGTCCGGTGCTTCAATTAGGAACGAGGCACGGCCATAACTCACTTTCATTTGGTGTTGCATGGCAAAGTCTTTGCTAATGAAAGAATGGGAAGCCCCTGAGTCAAATAACACCCTAGCAGCATGACCCTCAATGCACAACGTACCAGTCAGCACAGTGGAGCCCTCAGGGATCGCCTCAGCATCCACATAGTTGACTCGGCCCTGGGTCGGCGCAGGAAGTGGAGGTGGTGCAATCGCGACTAGAGGCCGTGGGGCGTTGGGATTGTTGCCCCGCCTTGGAAATGGGCAGTCACGGATGAAATGCCCTGCACGCCCACAGTTGTAGCACGAGCCTGGTCCAGAGCTCGTCACCACTCGCACTCCGGGCTGTGGCTAGGGAGGACGAGGAGTAGCGATAGGAGGTCTGGCCACTCCAGCCGGTAGGGAAGGCACCGAAACAGGGGCCCTCGGTGGTGGAAAAACAGTCTGTGCCCGCTGTGAACTTCCACCCGCCGAGTACTGAACCGCCCTCTTCCGCTTCTTGTCATCTTGATGGCTTCTCATCTTGTGCTCCACAGTGATCGCCTGACTCACCAAAGCATTGAAGTCGGTGAAGTCACAAACAGAGAGATTATCCTGCATTTTGGCCGTCAGTCCACTCATGAAGCGATCCTGCTTCCTCTGATCAGCGTCGACTTCCTCTGGCGCATACTGAGCCAAGTAATTGAACTCTCGTGAGTAGTTCATCACTAACTTGCTCAACTGCTTGAGGGCAAGAAACTGCTGCTTCTTGATGTCCATGAGTCCTTTCGGGATATGATAAGCTCGAAAAGCCTCACAAAACTCTGCCCATGTCACCTGGTGACCGGCAGGCTGCATGACTAGGAAATTGGCCCACCATGCCCCGGCTGGACCCTGAAGCTGCTGCGCCGCGAATGGAGCCTTCTGAAGATCCTCGCAATGAATGAGCGCAAACTTCTGCTCCATGGTGCGCAGCCAATCATCAGCCTCGAATGGATCACTGGCCTTGGAGAACGTCGGCGGCTGAGTGTGCAGGAAATCCAGGTAGCCATTGGGTCGGCCTCGTCCATCGCCGCGGACACCTGGAGCAGCTTGACTCTGGACAAGCATCTCCAGAATGCGGTTGGTGGTTTGCGGGTTCTGCTCCGATCGCATCAAAACATCCAATAGGTTGGGAGGAGGAGGCAGATCGCCATGGCTAGGCTGCGATTGTCCAGCGCCATCATCACCTCCCGTAGTCCCACGGGTCCTCATGCTATCGTTAATCAAATCAGACAACAAGAGTTAGACCCCACGGAAAAGGATAGGTCTTTAACTTGGTAAAACCCCCAAACTAACCCAACTAGACTGCAGCACTCCGCCATGGAGTCCAACGAGTCTAACACACCCACAACACAGTTCACAATGCAAAATGGCTTGATACATGCATGACATGATGTGAAATGCACGAGTCCAACGCATTCCTCACTCAACATATATATACATAGGGCGGGGTATAGGTACTACTTCTACTTAATGAATTATGACAGTCCTAATCAATTCCCTAAGTGGTCGTCAAATTTTCGGGTTCGTCTTCATGCACCTTGCTCTGATACCAGCGCTGAGAGGAGCCGTCCAGACCGTCCCCGGGTTATTAGAAGGCTCGGCCAACCCCATCGGATTTGGAGGCTAACAACGGACCGCCAAGGGCGCTCCCAGTGTTAGCACCCAAGCCCAAATAAGACGACAGCGAGACCTTTCGAATAACTCGACAACAATCCCGGTATTCCCTCGGTATGCGACCCGAAACACACCCAGGATCCCCGCATACCGGTTTACAACCTTGTATCACGTCAATTTGCATAAAGCGGGCAACGAACTCGAAGACCCCGCAACCAGACACGCTTGGAAGCAAGACCAACCAAATAGCCAACAAACCCGGCACGAAGACAAAACCCTACGACCACAACCCACAACGACAGCAGCAAGGCACGTAGCTGTACAACCAAAAGATCCAACCCTATCCTATACAACAAAAGTAAAACTCCTCCAGAAGTGTCATGCCCTGAACACTTCCAGGCGCACACGCGTCGACAGCCTCTACTCGCTCCCGCCTGGTCACCAGGCGATGAGGGGCAAAACTCACACACCGCTGGATCCTCACCTGCAAAACCACCAAAACCAGAAGCCTGAGTACAGAAGGTACTCGCAAGTCTTACCCGTGGTCCATATATGACCGACTCCAAAAGGATATGCATTCTGGATGTAGCAAGGAATAGGCTCAAGGTAAATTGTTGCTGAATTGCTTATCGTTTGTTGTTTAGTTACTCGAACTACTCAACTCACAATTTTAAAGCGGTTGTAACATCGTCTACCACTAAATGAAGTTAACATTTAACAATTCACAGCAATTATTCCACATTCGTTTCGAGCTCAAGCCCAACAGCAAACTTTAGTTCAAGTGATTACTACGTGTAGTAACAGCTGACCAAGCGTGCTCATATCCGAGAGCGCGGCAATTCGAATCGCTTAATTAACCCTGTAGGGAAGCATTGATCACACGACATGTGCCACAAAGGAACCTCATGTCAACCCCCTCCCATCCATACCCATTCGTTGATGCATCTTCATGCGGCCCGAAAACCTAGCACCCCCTCGAGCGGCCCAAGCCCGGCTTGGCGCTCGAGAGCCGGCCTAGGCCTCGCCCTCAACCACGTGCAACCGCATGAGGGCATGGCTCATCGAACGGCATGCGATGAAAGAGCGGCTTACCGTACCATAATCGGGCATGCGATCAACCTAAAGGTGCTCAGCCACAGTTAAACATCGGATCGGTCCTTAGCTGAATCAGGCGGGACTACCACATTTGGGTCTCCTTACCCAAACGTCCAACTCTCCCGCCCGGTCTCCAATTTCAACCGTTCAATTTCTCATAAGTAACCCATTGCAACCCAATACTTGTGAAGTAAAATAATCTCAAGCGGTGGAACCTTCCACCACTTGGCCCAGCCCGACTTCTAAGCATACTAAGCATGACACAATTAATACCCATAATCTAGCTTCAATGGAGGTGTTCGACAAGTATGAAGGAGGGTATGTGCAACAATTAGGATCTAATCCTATCCCACAATTCAATTCCTAATGCAGTACGTAATTCACAATTAGGCCATTGATTTGCAAAAATATATTCATACAGGGTTCAAGATGCATAGGTGCTTGCCTTGTTCTTCTGCTTGCGGGTCGGTGGTAGCTGGCTCTCCAGTAGCACCCTCAGTCACCGCGGAGTCAAGTCCCGCGGGATCGCTCTCTACAGGGGGTACAATGCACAAATAAGATGCATGCAATGCATATGAATGAAGTACAATTGTAAAACCCCCAAGCAATAGCTCAACTGACAGAAATCCTGCGTGAGAGACAGACAAGCCAGTCCGGATAATTTATCCGGATAGTCCGGATAATCCGGACACTCCGGGCCTTTTGTCCGGATACTCCGGACCAGGAGCATTTGGTCCATCACGACCTAGGGATGGAAGTCCTACCACTCTCTACGGCGTCACAACGACCCGATCTACGACTTTGCTACACCTTGCACGGTCGGAGAAGCTTCGAGCTAGCCCAAACCTCGAGAAAACGGCGCTAGCTAGAGTAAACCCCAAACAAACCTATTTTAGCTCTCGGGATGGCATCATTGCTACCTGATCTACCACCCTAGCACCCACATTCACCAACCCAAGTCCCAAATCCAACCCAACAATCACCACACCTCAAAACCCTAGAACTCCAAAGTTCATCCCCAACTCCCAAATCTAAATCCAAACCCTAACCCCACCATGGAGGGCCCTAAAACCCAAGAAACCCACGAATCAACTCCCGTATGGGACCTTACCTTCGAGGAGGAGGAAGAGGAAAGAATAGCCGGGCAGAAAAAAGAGAACACCGGCTTGGGGAGGGGCTTGAGGATGCCGGGGAGAAGCCACGGAGACTCACCGGCTGGTGGGGAGCTCACCAGAGACAAGGGCGGGGTGGAAGAGATGCACGGGAGAGATGAGGAGCAAGTGGAGAGGAGGAGGAATAAGTGAATGCCACGAAATGGGACTTTTATACAAAACCCCCGCACATTCCGGACATTTAATCCAGAGACTCCGGGTTGGGGTCTTCGTTAGAACTAATTCCGGACACCCCGGACACTCCGGACAATTTGGTCCGGATACTCTGGGTTGAGGTGTTCGGAAGCACTAACTCGGATACTCCGGACATTTTGTCCGGACATTCCGGGTTATATCCGGATACTCCGGATGTCCCAGAAATTTTAAAATTCAGGGCCTTGATAAACCCTCCCCCCTTAAGGGAATCTCGCCCCGAGATTCAAAACAAGTGTACAGGCGGAATAGAATGAAAATGGACCGGACTGTCGTGCTCTAATCGATACGCCCCTCATTGCGAAAGATGGTACACTAGTACTTACATGGCATTGAAGAACTCAGGATACTCGGTCTTTAGGCGATCCTCGGGCTCCCAAGTAGCTTCATCTTCAGTGTGATTGCTCCACTGAATCTTGTAGAATTTGAGCGTTCTCCTCCGAGTCTTGCGTTCCGCTTCTTCCAGAACCCGAATCGGACATTCTTGATAGGACAGATCCGGTTTAGGCGCGACTCCTAGATCATCCACTTCAAGTGACTCGAAAGGAGTACGGAGACACTTCTTCAACTGAGATATGTGGAAGACATCGTGAACCATTGCTAGAGAGGGAGGAAGCTCTAGCTGGTACGCCACTTGGCCTCGCTTCGCAAGGACCCAGAATGGTCCTATGTATCGAGGTGCCAGTTTTCCTTTAAGCCCAAACCGACGAGTGCCTCGAAAAGGAGATACCTTCAGATAGACGAAGTCGCCAACGTCGAAGGAGAGGGGTCTCCTACGGGGATCAGCATAACTTTTCTGTCGGGACTGTGCTATCCTCAAGTTCTCCTGAATGATCCTCACTTTTTCTTCCGCCTCCAAGACTAGTTCAGGTCCAAGAAATGAACGCTCCCCGCTCTCGGATCAATTTAGAGGTGTCCGACAGCTACGACCATACAGTGCCTCAAAAGGGGACATTTTGATGCTGGTTTGGTAGCTGATATTATATGCAAACTCGGCATACGGGAGATACTCCCATTTCTTCCCATAGGACAGTACGCATGCCCTTAGCATATCTTCGAGGATCTGATTGACCCTCTCGGTCTGGCCGTCAGTTTGAGGGTGATACGGTGAGCTGTGGAGTAGCTTCGTGCCCAGTGCTTCATGCAGACTTCCCCAGAACCGAGAAAGAAACTGAGAGCCTCGATCTGAAATTATCCGCTTGGGTACTCCATGAAGACATACGATCCGCGAGATATATAACTCCGCATATCTCTTGGTAGGGTAATTGGTGCGAACAACTATGAAGTGTGCAGACTTTGTCAACCGGTCGACGATCACCCATATCGAGTCGTGACTCGACGAAGTTAGAGGCAAGCCGGTAATGAAGTCCATACTAATATCTTCCCACTTCCAGCTTGGAATGGGTAGCGGCTGAAGAGTGCCAGCTGGTTTGAGATGTTCGGCCTTTACCCTCTTGCAGACATCACACTCTGACACATAGCGAGCAATCTCGCGCTTCATGCGAGTCCACTAGAATTGCCGCTTCAAGTCCTGATACATTTTATTGCTGCCCGGATGGATCATAAGCAAGGAATTGTGGGCTTCATCAAGGATCCCCCATTTTAACACTTGATCAGCGGGGACGACTATGCGCTCACCGAACCATAAGGTTCCTTGATCATCCAGACGGAAGCCAGGAGCTTGACCAGACTTCAAGTTAGTGTGGATTTGGGTAACACCCTCATCCAACTTTTGAGCCTCTCGAATCCGATCAAGCAATGTGGACTTCAATTCCACATTAGCCAAGGTCCCTTCTTCTATCATTTCCAAGTTGAGCTTTTGAAACTCAGCACAGATGGTAGCACTCCAGGGTTGAAGAGTGAGGCAATTGCACCGAGCCTTGCGACTCAATGCGTCTGCCACCACATTGGCTTTACCCGGGTGATAATGTACCTCGAGAGTGTAATCCTTGATCAACTCAAGCCACCTTCTTTGTCTCATATTCAAGTCTGCCTGAGTGAAGATGTACTTGAGGCTCTTGTGATCGGTATAGACATTGCACTTAGTCCCCAGAAGATAGTGACGCCAAATCTTCAAGGCATGGACCACTGCAGCAAGCTCTAGATCATGGGTTGGGTAGTGCTCTTCATGGCGCTTTAGTTGCTGAGACGCATAGGCAACAACCCGGCCATCTTGCATAAGCACACAGCCAAGTCCGATGCCAGATGCATCGCAATACACATCAAACGGCTTGTGAATATCAGGCTGGGTAAGAACTAGAGCAGCAGTGAGGCGCTGTTTCAGAGTTTGAAATGCCTGCTCACATCCCACTAACCACTTGAATTCGGTGCCCTTCTTCAGTAACTCTGTCATGGGCTTGGCTATCTTAGAGAAGTCCTGAATGAAACGGCGATAATAGCCAGCCAGCCCAAGGAAACTGCGAATCTCCGTGACAGACTTGGGCTGTTCCCATTTGAGCACATCCTGCACTTTGCTTGGGTCAACGGCTATGCCTCTCTCGGAAAGGACATGCCCCAAGAAAGATACCTCTTTCAGCCATAACTCGCACTTGCTGAACTTCGCATACAAGCGGTGTTCCCGAAGTCTCTGAGAACGACGTGAAGGTGCTTGGCATGATCTTCCTCGTTGGCTGAATAAATGAGGATGTCATCGATGAGGATGACGACAAAGGAATCCAACTCCTACATGAAAATGGAGTTCATGAGGTACATGAAATACGCCGGCGCGTTTGTCAAACCAAACGACATGACGGTGTACTCATACAACCCATATCGGGTGGAGAAGGCAGTCTTCGTGATGTCTTCGGCCCGGAACTTGATCTGATGGTACCCGAGTCTCAGGTCAATCTTAGAGAACACCTGTGCACCAGCAAGCTGATCAAACAGGATATCAATCCGAGGCAGGGGATACTTGTTCTTGATAGTGACAGCATTCAAGGGACGGTAATCCACACAGAGGCGAAGTGATCCGTCCTTCTTAGTCACGAATAGAGCCGAGCAGCCCCAGGGCGAGGAGCTCGGGCGAATGAAGCCCTTATCCATCAACTCCTTCAGTTGCTTCTTCAACTCGGCCAATTCATTGGGTGGCATCCGGTACGGTTGCTTGGACACGGGAGCAGTACCGGGCTGAAGCTCCACCACGAATTCGATGTCCCGATCAGGTGGCATCGATGGTCTTTGGGAATACATCCAGGTACTCAGACACCACTGGAACGGACTCTATCTCCTCGATCTCAGCACCATTCAGGGAACAGAGGGTGGCCTTGCCCTCATCAAGAAGTAACGTTAGCCAACCGCCCCTTGGTCCCTTGAGTGAGATGGTGCGGCGTGAACAATCAAGGATGGCGTGTTGGCGCGTCAGCCAATTCATACCTAGAATGACATCCAATCCCCAAAGGTCAAGAAGTAGAAGATTAACCGTGAAGGGAACCCCTTGAACTTGCACCGACGCCTTTTTAACTACTTGATTCACTACAATCTTTGACCCCAGCGCCTCAATAAGAAATGGAGTGGCGCTGCTACTCACTCTCATCTGATGGTGCATGGCGAACTCCTTACGAATGAAAGAATGAGATGCCCCCGAGTCAAACAATACCCTAACAGAAAGCCAATTAATGCAGAACATACCCGTCAGCACTATGTTGCCCTCCAGAATCTCCTCAGCATCAACGTAGCTGACGCGGCCACAAGCTGGTGCTGGAAGTGGAGGTGGTGCTGTCGCAACTAGAAGCCGTGGGGCGGTAGAATTGTTGCCCCGCCTTGGAAATGGGCAGTCTATGATGAAGTACCCTGCACGCCCACAGTTGTAGCATGGGCCCGGTCCAGCGGTCGCTATCGCCCGTGTCCTCGACTGTGGTGTTGGAGGCCGAGGAGCAACCACAGGAGGTCGGGCCATCCCAGTCGGTAGGGGAGGTGCGGTAGTAGGGGCCCTCAGTGGTGGAAGAGGAACAGTCCGGGCCCGCTGCGAACCGCTGCCCATCGAGAGCTGTGCGCCTCGCTTTCGCTTCTTCTCCTCTTGGTGGGTTCTCATCTTGTGCTCAACGGTGATCGCCCGACTCACCAAACCATTGAAGTCGGCGAAGTCGCACACCGATAGCCTATCCTGCATCTTGGCGGACAACCCATTCATGAACCGACCCTGCTTCTTCTCATCGGTATCCACTTCCCCCGAAGCATACTGAGCCAGATAATTGAACTCCCGGGAATAGTCCATCACGGACTTGCCCAACTGCTTGAGGGCAAGAAACTGCTGCTTCTTGATATCCATGAGTCCCTTCGATATGTGGTACGCCCGGAAGGCCTCACGGAACTCCGCCCAGGTCACCTGATGACCGGCAGGTTGCATCACCCGGTAGTTTGCCCACCAAGCACCGGCAGGACCCTGAAGCTGCTGCGTTGTGAAGTGCGCCTTCTGAAGGTCCTCACACTGGATGAGAGCGAATTTCTGCTCTATCGTGCGCAGCCAATCATCAGCCTCGAAAGGGTCGCTGGCCCGAGAGAAAGTCGGCGGCTGGATGTGGAGGAAGTCTAGATAGCCATTTTGCTGGCTTCGTCCGTCGCCGCGGCCACCTTGAGCAGTCTGGTTCTGGACCAGCATCTCCAAGATCCTATTGGTGGTCTGCTAGTTCTGCTCAGATTGCAGCAAGATATCCAGCACATTGGGAGGAGGAGGCGGATCGCCATGGCCAGGCTGCGATCGCCCAGCATCATCATCACCGCTCATGCCTCCACGGGTCCTCATTCTGTCGTTAACCAAGGTCATACGACAAGAGTTAGAACCCTCCCGGAAAGGACAAGTCCTAAACGCAGAAAACCCCGACCCGGCCCACTTTAGATCAGAGCACTCCATAATGGAGTCCCACAAGTCTAACACACCATAACACAACACACGATACAGATGGCCATGCACATGCATGATATGAGATGAGATGCACAATTCCAACGTAACCCTCACACTCACCACTATAACCTGGGGCGGGGATAAGTATTACCCTCTAACTAATGCATTATGATACTCCTAAACAATCTCCTAACTGGTCATCAAGTTGGGGTCTGTCTTTGTGCCTTGCTTTGATACCAGCGCTGAGAGGAGCCGCGCAGATCATCCTCGAGTTGTTGGATGAACAGTTGCTCCCATCGGATTTGGATCCTAGCAACAAATCACCGTAGGTGATCTCGGTGATAACACCCAAGCCCAATCGAGACAACTCTAAGGACATCCAAGAAATTCGACAACCATCCCGGTATTCCCCCGGTATGCGATCCGAAACTCGCCCAGGATCCCCACATACCGGTTCCCAAGGCCATATCGAAACTCAATTCGCACAAAGGGGCATCGAGCCCCGAACTTCACTACCAGAGGCGCAAGAATCGCGGAAGCAACAAAACACACAACACGGCACACAGAAGCCCAAAGAACGACCAAACAAACGCAACCACAAGACAAAACGAATGAGAACGAAAATGGCATTACAAAACACAAGCGTAGCTGTACAACCAAAAGATCCAACCCTATCCTATACAACAAAAGTAAAACTCCTCCAGAAGTGTCATGCCCAAAACACTTCCGGGCGCACACGCGTCGACCACCTCTACTCAGTGCCCCGCCCGGTCACCGACAGACAGTAGGGGCAAAACTCACACACCGCTGGATCCTCACCTGCAAAACCACCAAAAGCAGAAGCCTGAGTACAGAAGGTACTCGCAAGTCTTACCCGTGGTCCATATATGACCGACTCCAAAAGGATATGCATTCTGGATGTAGCAAGGAATAGGCTCATGATAAATTGTTGCTGAATTGCTTATCGTTTGTTGTTTAGTTACTCGAGCTACTCAATTCACAATTTTAAAGCGGTTGTAACATCGTCTACCACTAAATGAAGTTAACATTTAACAATTCACAGCAATTATTCCACATTCGTTTCGAGCTCAAGCCCAACGGTGAACTTCAGTTCAAGTTATTACTACGTGTAGTAACAGCTGACCAAGCTTGCTCATATCCGAGAGCGCGGCAATTCGAATCGCTTAATTAACCCTGCAGGGAAGCATTGATCACACGACATGTGCCACAAAGGAACCTCATGTCAACCCCCTCCCATCCATACCCATTCGTTGAGGCATCTTCATGCGGCCCGAAAACTGTAATATCCCGAGTATTTTTATACTCAAAGCACTGTACCATTGTACACAAACATTGTTCAATAATACATCAAGTTTGTGTATTTCTGTATTTTGAGCTGAGTAGACTCGACTGGGATCCAAAAGAACCCTTCAACTTAATTAAACTCACTCAAAATCAAATTGAGTTCAGTTGCAGTTTGTAATTGTCCTTTTGGACAAATTGGAAATTGAGGAAATTAAATGTCTAAAAGTCCTCAAAAACTATCCAAAATATCTTAGAAGTATTCAAAATCAGCTTTAGATGTTTGAATCTTCAAGTTTTGGCATTGGACCAAAATGCCCTTCGTAAGTGCATAGTATCTATACATGTGCCAACTCATTTCCAGAGCCAACCCAACCAGCCATTTCCTTTCCCACCCTATCCCACACGTCCCAAGCAAGGGAGAAGGAGAAAGAGAAGAAGGCCACCCAATCCAGCCATTTGGAGCCGTTTCGACCGGTGAAAAGCTGTCTGGAGGTGGGATTCGGCGTCCTCGCCATGATTCCCATCTTCTGACACCCTCAGGTGAGCTCCTTGCGAAGATCCATCGTCGTTTCTCGGAGTTCCCATGGTATTTTCGCGTTTTGACTCGATTTCTCAGCTCCCGGGTCATCCTTCTCACCGTGGCTACGAGTTTCCCCTTTGTAGCTTCGCGATTCGTCAAGTTTCCCCAAACCCTAGCTAACCCTAGCTCTAGGTACCATGTGTTCGATGCATCGCATAGCAATTCTGCTTTAAAATCTAGACTCAGGTCGTCGTTAGGTCCGTTTAACTCTATAGTCGACCTGGCTTTTAGCCATCTTCAAAATCGAGCATACTCTCGCTAGGTCTTCGGTTTGTCGGAGTTCTAGTGAGGTAGGGCATGTATAGACTGCTCCATTAGCAATTCTGGTAGCTAGAGCCGCTACCGGAGGAATCAGAATTCAATTCTGCCTAGCCGAAATTTATTTTATTCCTCTAGGCGTTAATTATTTTTGCAAAATCCTAGAGGTCTAGTGATCAAATGGATAGCCTGAGCGGCTTCCCTGCGAGCAGAGACCTCGATTAGCAGTATCGGAATTCGGTTTCAGCAAATTCCTGATGTACTTTGCTGCTCTAGGTCACTAGTATTTTTGCAAAATGCTAGACCTCCAGGGCATGTAGTGAGTATGCCGTTAGTCTTCGTAGATACTAGAAAAGCAATTAGAATCGCTAGATTTGCATTTTTCTAGCCCGCATTTTATTTTATTCCTCGAGATCCAGTTATTTTTATAAAATGCCAAGGACCTGTAGCACGCATGGTCAGCACTATCAGCTCTACCGGTGCTTGTAAACTAGCTCAGAAGGGTTGGTTTTGCATTTTCCTAGCTCCCATTTTATTTTAGTGATCATAGTGACCAAAGCCATTTAATGAGTTTTTGCCTCGTTTAGCTTCGTTTAAGGTCACTAAGGTCGATAGCATGCTTCACGTATGCTTTAGATCGCATTCAAGCCGCTTTTCGGACTTTTCCCGTTTCTCGGGTGTTTGCCAAGTTTAAGCGGGCAATTGAGCAAAAGTCCAACTAAATTAAGTCAACTATGTTGGGGAATAGCTCCGACAGGTCGTAAGTATCCCTAAGCAACTAGCCGAGGGCTTAAAACAAGGCTTGCGGCATTCATAGTCAAAATGGCCCTTTTGGGTGATTTGACTCGATTTCAAGCCATTTGGCCATTTTGGCCATTTTCCACATTTTAGTGCTTCTTTGCCAGTTAGCTATCGGAATAAGTCATTTAGGATCATTTAAGCCTAATGAAGTCGAAAACGTGCTTCTCGCGCAAGTGGAATCGCGTTTGAGCCGTTTTCGGACTTTATGCGATCGAAGACGCATTTATCGAGCCAAATTACGCTTTTGATCCGAATTCAATGTAGGTTAAGTGAATTTCAGTGGGGTAAGGCCTAGATAGGTCCTAAATATCCTAAAATACCTATTAGTAAGCCTAAGAAAAGTCGCCGCTTCATTTATTGCATTTTGCACCTTTTTGCCATTTTGGGCGAAAATGGCCGTTTTTAGCCGTTTTGGTCATTATGGCCGTTTTTGAAGATTTAAAGCAAATTGCGTTTCTACCGAGCGTTTTAGTTAGGTAATGAGTGTTTGAATCCGTATCGGGAACCCACGCGCGGATTCGATCGCGTTTGGACTCAATACTGACTCAAAACGATTTTTGTCGGTAATTACTCCGCGGTTTTGTGTTTTGATTCAATTTTGGTCAATTTCAATAGGAATTGCTTTGCAACCGATCCAACTAAGTCCTAAATATCTTGCTTTAGCTTGTTGCGAAGTCGGAAAATCATTTCGCGCAACAATCCGCAAAAGTGGTCATTTGGCGGATTTCCGTCGAAACGATCGTTTTCGGCCGTTTCGGAAAATTTGTCGTTTTAGGTCCCGGTTGATCGTTTTAGTACCAAACGAGTTCCATTAAGTTCCTTTAGGTCTATTATACCTATTTCTAGGTATTTAACCAAATTTTGTTGTATTTTTCTTCAGTTTATATATTTTCATTCGCGTAGGGTAGAAACCGTCGTATTTGTCGCAATTTCGCCGTTTTTCTCGTTTTGCTCTTTTCTTTTCTCTCTGAGCACTTGTTTGAGTCTTATTTGATGTTAAGTTGATGTTTATGCACTTAATTCTCTTTTTCGCTAATTTATTTTGCTTTCGTCGTTTTTCCTGTTTTTGCTCGTTTAGAGGCTAGCGAGTCAGGATTTGCATCAAGCACTCTTGAAATTATCCTGGACATCACCGAAGAGCAACAACAAGGCAAGCACCTCCTTTGAACATATTGATCCCATATTTCACGATGTTTACTTTGATTTCTCAAACTATATGAATTGTTTAAATTCAATAAAGTGCTAGTTGTGGGAATGGTAGATATACCCTGATTTGGTGGATTTCCTGAATTTAATTCCCTCGAATCCCTTGACAACCTTAAGTAGGGTTAGACAATTAAATAAATGTCAATTGGGTATAAATGAATCTAGTAACTGCACATGCTTAGACAATGCAATAGGAGTGAGTCTGAAAATCAGTCATTTACCAAACACTCAAAACTATGGATTATGGTAATTGGTTTTGAAAATGTGACTTGTGAAAGTACTTTGGTAAATGTGGAATGTCTAGTCGGTAATTAGACTTGGCGGGAGGTATATTATGTGCTAGTTACATTGGTTGCGAGTGGTTGGCTAGTTAAGTGGAGTTCCCCGCTTGAGTCACTAGGCAAAAACTATAAGGACTGAACTTGAGACGCTCGAATGAACGCAGCGCAACCACGCAAGCTGGTATGGGACAGTCTATTCTAGTACCTAAAGTGTGAGGGGTTAGCTTTGTACTGTTGGTAGGCCGAAGAGTGGACGATCTCCCACGTAGAAGCGAGGCAGCGGTGTATGTTTTCAAAACCACCGGTTGTACCTTTGTGTGCATAGCTGGTAGATGCGGCGTGGTAGATCCTCCAGTTCATAAAATGATACAACGGCGACGCCATGCTATGGGAAATGCCGCGATGCGTATTTTGGCCGCCCGTCACAAGGTTTCTTCTCCAGTGGCTCCTTCGTGTGGAGTTGGCCTCTTTCGCCATAGCAGGGGTTTTCGCCGGTCTTTGGGGTGTGGCTAAACCCTTAACGATGGGAACGAATAGTTCATTCTTGCATATCGGGTACCTCTCGGTATCGCGTGTATCCTGGCTGACAGGAGTGCAATTATGAATTGTGTTTGGGTAAAGTGTGCAAACTCTGCAGAGTCTTAAAACAAATCTAATCGATTAGCCGTGCTCACGGTTAAGAGCAACTCTTCAGTTAATGGATCGAGTATAGTATTTGGTTTGGTTTCGAAAATGAAAACCTACTTTGGAGTCTAGCTAGATATGTATGATGGTTTGATATGTGGTTCAGTACTTGGTGGATTTATGTTTGTATGAATGTCGTTTCGTATCTCATTTGCGATCATGGATGGTGGCAAATGAGAAGCTCAGATGTTACGATTATAGTAAATGTGTTTTATTTAAACTGCTGTCTTTTAAATTATGTAATACATTTCGATAAACTGTTTCAACTGCCGCTTTTCGCAATAGACTTAGTGTAGCAACCTGTTCATTTGTATCAGTCTGCACTAATTATATTTCCATACACTAAAGTCTTGCGAGTACATACGTGTACTCACCGTGCTGTTCCTAACTTTTTTCCCCAGAGGAAGGTATTGCTGATGTCCTGGATGATGGTGAGCCTCACTTCTGTGAGCTTTGTGGCTTCGTGGGCCCTTCCTCCAGTCAGTAGCCTTAGGGTTGGTGGGCCAGCTTATTTGGTTGTGTTTCTTTGGGTTTCATTGTCGTACTTCTTCTTTTGGCCTGTATTATATTTCTGCAAGTTATACACCCAGTTATGTAAATTAAATTAGCTTCTGTGCTTTGATATTCATGATGTTGGTATGCGATACTGGGCTACTGATCCAGGGAACCAGTATCTGGTGCGTACTGGTACCGGGTTTGAAGCTAGGATTTCGATTGCGATGATCGAAATTTTTAGGTTCAGATTTCCGGTACCGAGAACCCTGTTGCTATACCCTATTGCTATAGGAAAAAGGGGCTCTCACAAAAACCTAGCACCCCCTCGAGTGGCCCAAGCCCGGCTTGGCGCTTGAGAGCCGGCCTAGGCCTCGCCCTCAACCACGTCCAACCGCATGAGGGCATGACTCATCGAACGGCATGCGATGAAAGAGCGGCTTACCGTACCATAATCGGGCATGCGATCAACCTAAAGGTGCTCAGCCACAGTTAAACATCAGATCGGTCCTTAGCTGACTCAGGCGGGACTACCACATTTGGGTCTCCTTACTCAAACGTCCAACTCTCCCGCCCGGTCTCCAATTTCAACCATTCAATTTCTCATAAGTAACCCATTTCAACCCAATACTTGTGAAGTAAAATAATCTCAAGCGGTGGAACCTTCCACCACTTGGCCCAACCCGACTTCTAAGCATACTAAGCATGACACAATTAATACCCATAATCTAGCTTCAATGGAGGTGTTCGACAAGTATAAAGGAGGGTATGTGCAACAATTAGGATCTAATCTTATCCCACAATTCAATTCCTAATGCAGTACGTAATTCACAATTAAGCCATTGATTCGCCAAAATATATTCATACAGGGTTCAAGATGCATAGGTGCTTGCCTTGTTCTTCTGCTTGCGGGTCGGTGGTAGCTGGCTCTCCAGTAGCACCCTCAGTCACCGCGGAGTCAAGTCCCGCGGGATCGCTCTGTACACGGGTACAATGCACAAATAAGATGCATGCAATGCATATGAATGAAGTACAATTGTAAAACCCCCAAGCAATAGCTCAACTGATGGAAATCCCGCGCGAGAGACAGACAAGCCAGTCCGGATAGTCCGGATAATTTATCCGGACACTCCGGGCCTTTTGTCCGGATACTCCGGACCAGGAGCATTTGGTCCATCACGACCTAGGGATGGAAGTCCTACCACTCTCTACGGCTTCACAACGACCCGATCTACGACTTTGCTACACCTTGCACGGTCGGAGAAGCTACGAGCTAGCCCAAATCTCGAAAAAACGGCGCTAGCTAGAGTAAACCCCAACCAAACCTATTTTAGCTCTCGGGATGGCATCATTGCTACCCGATCTACCACCCTAGCACCCACATTCACCAACCCAAGTCCCAAATCCAACCCAACAATCACCACACCTCAAAACCCTAGAACTCCAAAGTTCATCCCCAACTCCCAAATCTAAATCCAAACCCTAACCCTACCATGGAGGGCCCTAAAACCCAAGAAACCCACGAATCAACTCCCGGAAGGGACCTTACCTTCGAGGAGGAGGAAGAGGAAAGAGTAGCCGGGTAGAAAAAGGAGAACACCGGCTTGGGGAGGGGCTTGATGATGCCGGGGAGAAGCCACGGAGACTCACCGGCCGGTGGGGAGCTCACCAGAGACAAGGGCGGGGTGGAGGAGATGCACGGGAGAAATGGGGAGCAAGTGGAGAGGAGGAGGGATAAGTGAAAGTCACGAAATGGGACTTTTATACAAAACCCCCGCACAGTCCGAACATTCCGGACATTTAACCCGGAGACTCCGGGTTGGGGTCTTCGGTAGAACTAATTCCGGACACCCCGGACACTCCGGACAATTTGGTCCGGATACTCCAGGTTGAGGTGTTCGGAAGCACTAACTCGGATACTCCGGACATTTTATCCGGACATTCCGGGTTATATCCGGATACTCCGAACATTTTATCTGGATACTCCGGATGTCCCAGAAATTTTAAAATTCAGGGCCTTGACATCACCGGGGTGGAGGAGTTCGCCGGGGAGGAGCACGGGAGGTCGTGAGGTGAGGAGCCCACCGGGGACGAGGTTGGGGTGGAGGAGACGCACGGGAGAGGTGGAGAGCAAGTGGAGAGGAGGAGAAATGAGTGAAAGCCACGAAATGGGACTTTTATACAAAACCCCCGCATAGTCCGGACACTCCGGACGTTTATCCCGGAGACTCCGGGTTGGGGTCTTCGGTAGCATTAACCCGCACACTCCGGACACTCCGGGTTGAGGTGTTCGGTCGAGCTAATCCGGATACTCTGGACATTTAATCTGGATATTCCGGGTTATATTCGGACACTCCGGATGTTTAATCCGGATACTCTGGATGTCCCAGAACTTTTGAAATTTGGGGCCTTGACAGGTACGGATTTGGCGTCATGTTCGGGGTGGTCTAGGTGCTATTAGATGGGGTATTCCATGCCTTAGATCCATGTTTAGGTTCTGTGATTAGAAGGGTTTAGATTGATTTTATCTTTGTCTTGCGTTCTGTCCTCGGACAGATTGGGTCATCGGCCTTCGATTGCGTTTCTGGCAATTTTAGACTCGAAATTTGGTCATCTGCCTGTTGAATAAGTTGTAGGTAACTTCAATACCTTTCAGTGGATATAAAGAACATCCAATTCCTCCAAGCCGTTTGAAAGTTATACTCGTTTTACCGAACATGTTCAAAACTGTGACGAGATTGGAACAGATCACGGTATTCTGTAGATTAAACCACTTTAGATGCCGAATCAGTTTCCATATACTTAGAAAAAGTTAGGAAATTTCCTAAGCTACGCGAGGATGTACTCTTTTAATCGATTCGGAGTCCTAGAACTAAAGTTATGCAAGATTGAAGTCTGCTGTCCTAGGGGGGACAGATTCTCTGTTTTTCTTTGTCGGGAGTAGTTTGCGAACTTGGGGTAGATGGGCGAGGGCGTACTGTTTTGTGGGCACGTTGTGATTGTGTGGCATCTATGTGCAGGTGGTGTGACCCCGGGAGTGCTCTCAACCTCTCGCCAACCCGTCGTCCGAGGTTGAGGCAAGTGTATTGTAAGGGGTAGTGTAATGTATGTTGCTAGTTGTGACTAGTTGCAAATTGCTTACATGTTGTGATATCTTGCCATGATTAGTGCTTGCCTATGTTATGATGAAAATGGACTATTATGATGCTATGCCGTGTTTAGTTCAGTTTGATGCAAGATGTTTATGTTTATGGCATATGTTGCATACATGGCATGAAATCTGGCCCGGTCGGTGAGAACGTCATAGTCCGGTAAGGTTGGTGAGAACGTTATGACTAATCCAGAGCTCCATGGTTGTAAGACCTACCTCGTGATTTCACCCACGTGGTGAGTGGAAGCGATGTGTAGGCACCCTCCATCTACGGGATGGAAGGGGGAAGAGGGTGCACGCCGACGGGTGTGCACTCAGCAATACCGGTATATGCTTCCAGGAGACATGTGCATTGCATTGCATTGCACTATATGATGATGTTATATGATGGTGATATATGATGATGTCAATGAGATGCATACAATGTGAATATGAGATGTTTATGATGTTGTATGTGAAAAGTGGTGATAAAGGTATTGGAATGTATTTTCTTGTTCCATGCAATATACTTGCTGAGTGATGAACTCACGCTTGTGTTTATGTTGTTTTTCTTAGGTACCATGAAATCGGCATGCGGGAAAGGGAGCTAGTCACACGTCATCACTTAGCATCACACATTTAAACAATGACATGTTCATTCCTTTAATTGTGATGGTTAATTCACTGAACTAAACTGTGGTTTTGATGCTTCATTGGTTGCCATGAGTAAATGATTAGTGACATGAGACGGATAGTCTTATATCCTTAGTTGTATGATGGCTGAAATTCCTATTTTGTCATGTTATTGCTATCGTTCTTTATGCTATCTTGATATGTTAAGATTGTTGTTGCTTCAATTCATGGAAAAACAAAGGAGATGCTGCCGAAATTTTTGGTTTTAGCATTTACTCCTTTGCTGTAATTTATCTTAATTTATGGTATTTAGATGTTGTTTAGCCTATGTTTGGTAGCATTCAGGCATGCTAGATGTCGGGGTGTTACAGCCAGATCCGAGTACATAAAAACATTAATCAAAACAAACGTGAGTCGAAGACTCAGCAAAGTGCATCATATCAAATATATACACACATAGTGATGATCAAGATAAATCCTACCATTGAATGGTAAGTGCGCACGAGTAAAAACATATGGATAATCACATAGGAATATAAACACATTCACTAGAACATTTCTTTGCGTTTAATCATGCCTATTTTCACTATTTATCACATTGATCACCATTCATCATCACCAATGATATGCAATGCAATTATGCTTGCATGCTCAAATGCACCTTTTCATTATCTATACCGGTATAGTTGAGTGCACACCCGTCGGTGTGCACCCTCTCAGTCCCCTCCATTCCGTGGAGGGAGCCTACCAAAGTAGGTCTTACTCAAGAGCCTCAAGTCAAGTCATATAACGTTCTCACCGACCTGGCACATGCACTCCAAATTAGTTATATGACTCACCTAACGACCTGGCTCATATGCACTATTCATGATATGAATGCAACATAATCATGACATGAATTCAACATAATCATTTAGCATTCCTCTTTTATCCAATGCAAGGTCCTATCACAAGGGCACGTGCACGACAGCTAAATCAACAGGTTAACTCGTTTCTCAGGTTGCATAATTTTACATTGGAGAATAGACCACTACTTAATAATATTCTTATGCTTAGGAACCTGGGCAAGGATCATCAAGGGAACATTAATCTGCCAACACAAGTCATAAAGCAATGTGGGAATGCGAAAGGTTTCAGCTCGGCCTCCAATGACCAGTCTGACTTTAAACGCTCATAGAAAATGCAAATGCACTCTGATTGGGGCGTGTGAGTACTTGATCAAAAGATAATTTTGTCCTCTTTCCAATGGATCCAGCCCCGCTTTAAAATTCCACGCGACTCAATCACAGCAAGCAAAACACTCCGGCTGTCTCAGACTCTTCTGTTGCTGCGCCACCAATAATGTTGGGCTAAGTTCCCATGTAAATTAAAGTGGTGTAAAAGCACCCCCCTAGCAGCCAACTCATGGGTATATGTATCTTGGACCAGATCCATCTTATTTTCCTTAGGTTTTGTTAAGTTTAGTTGCCCCCATGTGTGGAACTTTAACCTTGTTCTCCTGACTCGACTAGAGCAGCAGTAAACAAGTTCTGAACCTCAGTTCGTGTGTGTGCTTTATTCTTGTTCTTGCTAGTTCTTCGGGTGCTTGCAAGAATAGACTTTCGTGGTCAGGTCATCCATGTCTTGGCATGGTTGATAACGATTAGAAGCGTGGTTTAGCGATTGCGGGCACTTATCCTTGCGTGGTTCGTAGCCGGATCGTCAAAGTCATTCTCCGCCAAATCAAAGTTATCCCCTCACCGGAAGATCGGGCACCTGTGTGCACATCAGGTTGTGACACGTTGTGGTGTTTTACTGTTAACTATGATGCCGTCATAGTTTATCTGACTTATTGCAATCATCGATGTTATGGGCGTTTCATCATGTGATACCGAAGAAGTCTTTTGGTGAATGACTATTCGGTATTGTTTGTTACATGATGAATGAATGGTGAAAAAGAACAATGACAATGTTTATGTACAACTAAACATAAAAGAGTCGATGAGCTAGGTCGGTGAGAAAGTCATATATGGATATATGACTAATCCGGAGTGCCATTGAAAAGTGTGCATGCATGTCATAAATCGATATTTCTATTTCTTTCCGGTATGAAAAGAAACAATGAAGAATTTCTGATATGTTGGTTGTGGTGTAGGAGATATATTGTGACACCCCAGAATATGACATTTTAGAATTCAGCATTTTGGTACGACCTTATAGCGTGTTTTTGGGCCGTTTTCGGGTGTTTGGTCCTCTCCGGGGGACTTTGGGCCTTGGGGGTTGAGTTGGGCCTCCGGTGGAAGGGTTTGGGCCCAAGGGGGGACTTTTAGGCAGCCAAATCTGGCCCTAGCCCCCCCATGCGCCTCCACCCTTCCCCTTCCTCTCCATCTTCCCCCATGGCGCCACCACCTCTCCTCTCCCCTCTACACCCCCCTTGCTGCCCTAGAAGAGATCCCCACCTCGCCATCCCATTGTTCTCTCCATTGGGAAGCCCCGCGAGGAGGAGATCCGGCGGTTCCGGCGCGAGGAAGACGATCGGGAACCCGGGTGGAAGGAATTTCGGCGTTCGTCGTTCGTCGGGTAGAGGTATGGTCTTAGGCAATCCCTGGGGTTGGTCTAGGTGCTGTGGTAGAGGGTGTTTAGATGCTTTTAGATCAAGTGGTGGTGCTGTGATTGGGTAGATTAGATGAAAACTAGAGTTTGCCACATTCTCTGCTTCGGGCAGATTGTGCAGTCGACCTAGGGTTTGAGTTTTCGCAACCTTAGAATCGGAATTTGGTCGGCCGCCTGTTGAGAAAGTTGTAGGTAACTTCAATACCTTTCAGTGTACATAAAGAACGTCCAATTCCGCCCAGCCTTTTGAAAGTTATGCTTGATTTACTGAACGTGTTCAAAACTGTGACGAGATTGGAATAGATCACGGTATTCTGTAGATTAAACCACTTTAGAGGCCGAATCAGTTTTTCCCTATACTTAGAAAAAGTTAGGAAATTTCCTAAGCTACGCGAGGAGGTAACTTCAATATGTTATGCAATGGTTTATGGTTAATGATTATGGCATATGTTGCATACATGGCATGGAACTTGGCCCGGTCGGTGAGAACGTCATAACTATTCCGGTAAGGTCGGTGAGAAAGTTATGACTAATCCGGAGTGCCATGGTTGTAAGACCTACCTCGTGATTCCACCCACGTGGTGAGTGGAAGCGATGTGTAGGTGATGAAAGAATAGCTTACCGTCCGATTCCGGCATGCGACCAACAAAGTGTGCTCGATCAACAGGGCAAACAACGGATCGGTCCTCAACCGACATGGGCGAGACTACCACACTTGAGTCTCCACACCCAAGTGATCCAACTTTCTCGCCCGGTCTCAATTTACATTCCATTTCTACTCACTAACACAACCATAACCATTGCAACCCAGTATTTGTGAAGTGTAACAATCTCAAGCGATGGAACCATCCATCACTTGGCCCATACCCGACAGCTAAGCAAAACTAAGCGTGGACACAATATATTTACCCATACTAGCTCCAAAGGAAGTGTTCAACAATATCGAAGGGTGTATGTGCAGCAATTAGGGTTCTAACACCATTCCCACAATTCAACTCCTAATGCATGACTTAATCACCACATAAGCATTTTATTCACAAAAATAAGATTACCAATAGGATTGAATATGCTTAGGTGCTTGCTTGATGCTTCTGCTTGAGTATCGACCACAACTTGCTCCTCGGCAACCTCCTCGGTCACCCCCGTTCCAATCTCTGCGGAGTCGTTCTCTACACGAGTGCAATGCATAATAAGATGCATACAATGCAATTAAATGGAAAACATTGCATTTCCCCCACCGACCCATACCAGCCAATCCGGATAGTCTGGATATTTCATCCAGACAATCCGGATAACTCGGACATTCCGGACAATTTGTCCGGACATGGCGCATTTCGCCCAATGAGCCAAGGGATTGGAGTGGTTTCTGAGTTCTATGGCACCACGAGAACCCGATCTACAACTTTCCTACACGCGGCCAAGCTGGAGAAGCTTCGATCTAGCCCAAACACGACGAAATGACGCCCACTTCTAAAAACCCCAACAAAAACTTAATCCAACTCTAAGAATGACACCATCTACCCCCGATCTCTCACCCTACACCCTACATTGCCTAATCCACCCCTAATCCAACCACCCACCAAAACCCTAACACTCCCAAAGTCACCCCCAACCTCCAAATCTACACCCCAAGCCCCAAATCCACACCCAAGAACGACCCTAAAACCCAAGAACCCATGAATCAACTGCAAGAAGAGGTCCTACCTTCAAGTAGGATGATGGAGAGGAAGGGGAAGCCGGGTAGAGGAAGGAGGACGCCGGCTTGGGGAGGAGCTTGAGGTCACCAGAGTGGAGGAGTCACCGGGGAGGGGCACGGGAGGACGCCGGCCGGTGGGGTGTCACCGGAGATGAGCTCGAGGTGGAGGAGAGCACGCAAGAGAGGTGGAGAGCAACAAGTGTTGAGTGGAGTGAGTGAGGAGCCAAGAAATGGGATTTTATACCCGAACCCTGCAAAGTACGGATACTCCAGACCTTTAGTCCGGACACTCCGGATAATTCATCCGAACATTCCTGGTTAGGACTTTCGGGCAGACCCAGTTCGGACACTCCGCATGTTGCATCCGGATACTCCGGGTTCCATTACTCGAGATATGGAAGATGTCGTGGACCATTGCTAGAGAGGGAGGAAGCTCCAGCTGATATGCCACTTGGCCGCGCCTCGCAAGGATCAGAAAAGGTCCTATGTAGCGATGTGCCAGCTTTCCCTTAACTCCGAAACGACGGGTGCCCCGGAGTGGAGACACTTTCAGATAGACGTAATTACCAACTTCGAAGGAGAGAGGTATCCTACAACGATCAGCATAGCTCTTATGCCATAGTTGTGCTACCTTCAGGTTTTCTTGAATGGTCTTCACCTTTTCTTCTGCAGCTTTAACCATATCAGGTCCAAAGAATGGTCGTTCCCCACTGTCGGACCAGTTCAAGGGTGTCTGACAGCTACGACCATAGAGTGCTTCGAAAGGGGACATTTTGATGCTGGTTTGGTAGCTGTTGTTGTAAGCGAACTCAGCATAGGAAAAACATTCATCCCATTTCTTCCCATAAGACAGAATACAAGCCCTCAACATATCCTCAAGGATCTGATTGACCCTCTAGGTTTGACCGTTAGTCTGTGGATGATATGCTGAGCTGTGTAACAGCTTGGTGCCCAATACCTCATGCAAACTTTTCCAGAATCGAGAAACAAACTGAGAACCTCGATCTGAAACTATCCGCTTTGGCACTCCATGAAGACATACAATCCGAGAGATGTACAACACCGTGTACCTCTTGGCTGGATAGGTGGTGCGAACAGCTAGGAAATGAGCGGACTTTCTCAACCGGTCGACTATAACATATATCGAGTCATGACCCGCAGAAGTCGTCGACAGGCCGGTGATGAAATCCTGTTGCGCTGGGGCGAGCTGGGGGCTCCTGTCCTGGTACAGTGATACTCCATTACTATTGCGCAGGCCTGGTTAATCACGCAACCAGTAACGTAACGATCATGGCATCACGACAGACTCAGATTGAAACCACTTGGTCAGCACGACACTCGACTTATGAGGTCATATGCCATCCAATTGGTTCCAATTTGAGCTTCCCGCAACCATGTGATAACAACTAGTCCCTGGATCAGTAGGCTAGCGTCACATGTTCAGATAGGTAGTATCACATCCAAGCCAACAAAAATTAAGAGTATAAGTAATATATTAAAATGATAGATAATAATATTACAACTTGTTCCTGTTTACAAAAGGCTGACTGGCTTAAAGTAAACTGAAGAGGAAAACAAAAGAGAAACAAAAGCAAAGCGGCCACAGTGTGCCTCCATTCCCATAGGCAACCGGCGAGCAACTAACTCTGCTAGCCGTCAAATGAACCACCCGCGTCGGCGTCGTCAAACTCTGGATCCACTCCGTCTTCTCCTTCATCTTCTGCTCATCACGCAAATTTTTAGAGCAAACAGTAAGTACACGTATGTACTTGGAAGACTTTATTGTTTGCAAGTATATAATAATGCAGGCTAATCAAAGAAGATGGTTGCTATTCTAGTTCAGATTTGCATGAAGCCGAAGTTATTTACAATAGACTAATAGATTCGAAATGCTTCACAGTTTATAAAGCATTTATTAAAAGAAAGTAATTCAACATATAACTCAACATATAATGCACAATTCATTCCATATTCAATTTCCTCCAACATATCCAACACCACCATCACATGGCATCAAGAACCATATCCAACATACCATCATATGGCATCTAGAACCACCACCATCACATGGCTTCAAGATCCATAACCAACATACCATCACAATTGAATTACCAATCCAATCGGTCTTTGAGTCCAATGACTCAACATTCTGCATGCTACAACCCATCACTTAAAAGATCTACCGGTTCCAAAATATTTTCCAAAACAAAACCAAAATACTATACTTGACATCAGATACCCAAGATGCTCGTGAATGTAAGCACGGCTAATCGATTAGTTTGATTAATCTCTGCAGAGAATGCACACTTACCCACACGTCACGCTCTAGCAATCATGTCAACCATGCCACGCGATTCATACCGTATCCGTTTTGCTAGATTGTGACGAAACTCTTCCAATCGTCGGCATTTGGTCTTGCATCAGCCCCGGCGATGTGCGCTCTTTGCTTTCGGTGGGGGCTCCACACACCCACACAGAGTACCCCGGGCAAGGCGAGAGTACCCCCCAATTAAGGTGTTTGGACCTTAAACTCCAAACCTGATTCATCCACACGGATCCAACGATGGCTAACACCCCATCGTGCCTTTTACCCGCAGCAAAGCATCCACCGTTGTGTCACGAAAGTCTCCAACACCTGCGCGTGGTGAGGGAGTATTCTAAGCAACACCAGCACGTTGGTATTGCCAAAACTACTTCGACCTACCATGGCGCAAGATCAAATTCCAACTCTTGTATTGGGTTTAGGCTATCCCATACTAGCACATGTGGTTGTACGAAAGGACTTAGTTAAAAGCGTCAAGTTCAGTCCTTAGGATTGCACAGACGAACCTCCCATCATCCGTCCGGCATAAACCACTGCACACCTTTTCCTTTTTCATCTCTTATCAACATAGCCTTTATTTTCCAAAATCATCATTTCAAGAATCCTAGTAATGTATCAAAAGACTTTGATTGAATGAGTCCACCGATCATTATTCAAACAGTCTAAAGATGGGCTAAGCGTATGCAACTATTAGACTTATATTCCCTGGCGACACTTAATATAGCGTCTAACCTTAACCTAGGGTTACTCAAAGATTTCAGGGTAACAACGAGGTTAAGATAAGCCATTCAACCATTAGGATAACTACCATTTCCCACCATTTAAATATTTGTAATAATCATATGCATGCGTAATAGTTTTGCAAATCATCAAATACTTTTGCAATTATAGGAGCAATATGTTCAAAGGGGGTGCTTGCCTGTTTGCTCTTGGTTTTGTGTCCTCTTGGTCGTAGTCTGGATCCTCGCCAACTACTCCCGAGGCGTCAACGTCTAAACGAAAGCGCGACAAAAGGAACAACGAGAAAACGAGTAAGATCCAACGAGAACAAGGCATAAAGCTCTAAGAATCGGGCAACAACCAACAAGTGAACACGGGAAAGAAAACTCAAACGAGAACCAAATTTTAAACAGAGACCGGCAGTACCGGCATCTAAATCCCAGTAGTGCCGCCCTACAGCACGGCAGTACCGGCCGGAAGGGTCAGTAGTACCGGAGGCAGCGAACCCAAAAGGGGACCTCTCTGGAAAATAACTACCGGCATTGCGGGGGTAGTAGTGCCGGCCTACAGCCCGGTAGTACCGGCCGCAAGGGTCGGTAGTGCCGGCCTGAGCGGCAGTACCGGACTCACCACGTCGGTAGTGCCGGCCACAGGTCGACAAGGTTTTCCAGAAAAAGGGTTTTCGCACAAACGACTTCGGAACGCGGTGATTGCATGGATGGGTTCTCGGAGATAGTAAGGACCCATTTACGCAAACCACTTGAGGTTTCGACCTCGTTTGACCTAATTTCACATTCGAGAAGTTCTAGAGTCCTAATTCACGCTAAATTTCGACTTTCGCCCAGAATCAAATTCAAATTCAATTCCTTTCACGAAACTCGAACTTTAACGGCGCCGAATATATTCTAGCATCATTTTCCTAGCTTTTGGAACTAGGGTTTCAAGGGTTACTTCCAAAAGTTACGAAAATGACATTTAACCAAATATATCCGATAAAAACGTACTTAGGGTTTCTAATCTCAGATTTCGTGCTAAAGAGAACTCTAGCACCTAACCTAGGTTTAGAAACTCAGCTAACTAGATGTTGAGCACTACAACTAGGTTTTCTAGGGTTCCAACTAAGACAACAAAGAGTAAAGGAAGCAGAACTAGAGAAGAGAACTCAGATCGTAGCAGAGTTGAATAAAACTCGTCTCACTTACCACGAATCGTCGCTAGGGTTTGAGAAACTGATCTCCACCTTGCCTAGCTTCTCCACAAGCTGAAGAACACTAGGGAGAAGGGTTTAGATGGAGAGAGTGCTTGAGAGTGAGAGGGAGAGCTCCATGGGAGAGAGAGCTAGGGAGAGAGAGCTAGAGGGTGAGGGTGAGAGTTAGATGGAGTGAAGTGTGGGGGAGGGAGTCGGCTGGGGGAGGTGACTTAGAGAGGAAGACTCTAGGAGCTGAGGTGGCTGGGCAACGGGCAGCAGGTAGGGCTCTACCCCTGCCCGGTTGCCTCAGCCGGCATACCGTCCAGGGCCGGCGGTACTGCCGCCCAAGGCAGAAAAACCCCCAAAAAATTCCGAAACTTAGGAATCCTTCCCACAAACTTTTAGGATGGATTATAGGATAGCTAAAGAAGGTTTAGAAGCTACGATTGCTACACGAGTCTAAACGGAGATCGAAATCAAATTTTAACCCAACTTCCTCAAAACCAATCGAAAGATTAAAAGCAAACAAGATTAACTCCAAATAAAGATGCGAACAACACTTAAAGCTTTAATTAACATTCCAAAAGATGATTAGAAACTCAGGATGTCTTAGTTCTACCCCCTTACAATAATCTCATCCTCGAGATTACAAGGTTTTGGAAAAGAAAGATGGAAACTCGGATCGAAGACGATCTTCACGTTCCCAGGTTGCTTCTTCTTCGGTGTGGTTACTCCACTGAACTCGAAGCATCTTGATTACGTGATTACGAGTAAGACATTTAGCTTCGTCCAGAACGCGAATTGGATATTCAAGATATGTAAGATCTGGTTGAAGTTCAATTGCGTCCAGAGGAGTGAGTTCAGTAGGAACTCTAAGACACTTCTTCAACTGAGAGACATGAAACACGTCATGCACATCCGGAAGTTGAGGTGGGAGCTCCAACTGATATGCTACTTCACCCTTCCTTGCAAGAATGCGATATGGACCGACGTATCTCGGCGCTAACTTTCCGCGAACTTGGAATCGTTTTGTGCCACGTAATGGCGACACCTTAAGATAGACAAAATCGTCTACATTGAAGCTCATATCACGATGGCGATTATTGGCATAGCTCTTTTGTCTAGACTGAGCTTCTTTCAACCGATCGCGGATTAGCCTGACTTGCGTCTCAGCTTCCTGAATCACTGTGGGTCCAAAGAACTCTCTTTCACCGACTTCGGACCAGAAAAGAGGAGTTTGGCACTTTCTTCCATACAGTGCTTCAAACGGAGACATTTGAAGGCTTGCTTCATAATTATTATTGTAGGAAAACTCAGCAAACGCTAAACACTTCTCCCACTTCGAGTTATACGAAAGAATACAAGCTCTGAGCATGTCTTCCAGGACTTGATTCTTTCTTTCAGTCTGTCCATCCGTCTGGGGATGGTAAGCTGTGCTCAAGAGCAGCTTAGTTCCTAGGAGTTCATGCAAATTCTTCCAGAACCGCGAAGTGAATTGGGGGGATCCACGGTCAGACACAATGACTTTAGGAATCCCATGTAGTCGGACAATATGGTTCAGGTAGAGTTCTGCAAGTTTAGCTCCATCGTAGGTAACGCGTACCGGTATGAAATGAGCAACTTTGGTTAACCGGTCAACAATCACCCAAATAGAGTCATGGCCATTAGCTAATTTTGGCAGGCTAGTGATGATGTCCATTCCGACCTCATCCCACTTCCACTCTAGAATCTTCAAGGGTTGAAGCATTCCAGCTGGTCGTTGATGCTCTGCCTTAACTCGCTGACACACGTCACAAATGGCGACGTACGCGGCGATATCTCTTTTCATACTAGGTCACCAAAACTTCTTTCAGATATCTTGATACATTTTAGTACTTCCAGGGTGGATTGACAATGGAGTCTCATGAGCTTCTTTCAAGATCAAATCTTTGATCTCTTGATCATTCAAGACGTATATTTGATGTCCATGCATGATCAGACCATCGACTCGTTCTGAAAACACCGATGATGCGCTTTCTTTCAATTTATGCTTGATCTCAGCTACTCCTTCATCTTTCAACTGAGCAGCCTGAATTTGGGACTCAAGGGTAGGTAATAGGGTCAATGCAGCCACAAATCCTTCCCCTACAATCTCCAAGTTGAGTCTACAAAACTCATCTAGTAACTGGGGTTGACAGACACCAGTCAAGGTATTACTAGTGTGTAGCTTGCGACTAAGGGCATCAGCTACCACGTTAGCCTTTCCTGGATGATAATGAATTCCCAAATCATAATCCTTGATTAGCTCCAACCACCGGCGATGTCTCAAGTTTAGATCTGGTTGGGTGAAAAAGTATTTCAGGCTCTTATAGTCGGTAAATATCTCAGTTCGGTTTCCGATGAGATAATGATGCCATAACTTAAGAGCATGAATTACGGTAGCCAATTCTAGATCATGAGTCGGATAATTGGCTTCATGAGGTTTCAGTTGGCGTGAAGCATACTCCACGACTTTTCCTTCCTGCATTAGCACACAACCAAGACCCTGACGTGATGCATCACAGAATACGTTAAAATTTTTGTGCACATCAGGCAAGACAAGAATCGGAGCTATCGTAAGCCTTCCCTTCAACTCTAGGAAACTAGCCTCACAAGCTGACGTCCACTCAAACTTCTTCTCCTTCTTGAGTAACTCAGTCATCGGCTTGGAAATTTTGGAAAAGTTTTCAATGAATCGCCGATAGTACCCGGCTAACCCAAGAAAACTTCGGACTTCGAGAACAGTCCGTGGCTATTTCCAGGCGAGTACATCTCTCATCTTAATAGGATCAACAGCTACACCTCCTTCGGAAAGAACGTGGCCTAAGAAGGCAACTTCTTTGAGCCAGAACTCACATTTGCTGAACTTGGCATACAGCTGATGTTCACGCAGTTTATCAAGTACTAAATGCAAATGGAGTTCATGCTCCTGCTCACTCCGAGAATAGATAAGAATTTCATCAATGAACACCACCACAAATTTATCTATGTATTCCATGAATACCTTATTCGTGAGGTTCATGAATGTGGCTGGTGCATTGGTGAGTCCAAAAGAAACTACTGTATACTTGTACAAACCATATCGAGTAGTAAAAGCAGTCTTCTGAATATCTTCCGGTCCAATCTGGAGTTGGAAGTACCCCAGTCTCAAGTCAATCTTAGAAAAGACTCGAGCTCCACTTAATTGATTAAACAATTGATCAATCCGGGGAAAAGGATACTTATTTTTGATAGTGACTTCATTTAAGGACCGATAGTCCACGCACATGCGTAAACTACCATCTTTCTTCTTGACGAAGAGCACTGGACTACCCCATGGAGACAAACTAGGGCGAACAAAACCCTTAGCCAATTGCTCCTTGAGTTGTTTATTCAACTCCAACAACTCATCAGAGGGCATCCGATACGGACGTTTGGACAATGGTGCTATTCTGGGCAGCAAGTCAATAACAAACTCCACATCCCGATCTGGGGGCAATCCCGGCAATTCTTCAGGAAACACATCAGGATACTCATAGACCACTGGCACTTGACTTAACTCCGACACAGAAAACGAATGGAGAGAAGCCTTAAACACATTTGATCGACTGGAGTAATACTTAGTCTAGATTCCGCCCGAATTCACCAGAGAAATGGAACGGTTTGCACAATCAATATGTCCTCGATTTTGAGATAACCAATCCATCCCAAGGATAACATCGAGTCCAGGGGTTTCAATCTGAATTAGATTTCCCAAAAATAGGAGTTCATTGATCACTATGGGTACTCTATAGCATATGCGCTCAGCTCGCATAACCGAACCAGGAGAATAGACTAACATTGGACCTCGCAATCTGTTAGTCTCAACCTTATGTTTCATAACAAACTTTGAAGAAATGAAAGAATGCGAAGCGCCCGAATCAAATAATACCAAAGTGGGTACTGAGTGTACAAGAAACATACCAACTACCACATCTGGAGCATTACTGGCCTCTTTCGCTGTCACTAGGTTAAGTCGACCACGGGCTTGACTCGGGGCTACTTTTTGGCTAGAACGCCCTCCTAGGTGTCCACCGCGCCCGGTTACAGAACCTTGCGGGCGAATCGGACCGCTTGTAACTTGGGGTCGAGCAGCAACATGACGTTTGCTCGGACAAACGGTAGAGATGTGTCCCTTCTCACCGCAAGCATAGAAGGTGAGTGCGGCCATCCTATCCTGCCCTCCACGAATCTGTCCTCCGTGTCCAGAAGGCTGAGCCGCAGACAGAACAGGTTGGGGAAAGCTCCTCTGAGATCGTGGAGGCGGCGATGCCACGGACTGAGCACTGATGGTTTGCCCAGAATGCGGTCTCGAAGTACCAGCACCGGCAGACTTCCAAGCCATCCACTTATGCTTCCGGCTCTCCAAAACTGCCTTGCCACTGTCCACTACACAAATCGCCTTGTCCACAAGCACTTGCATATTGGGGATGTCAAGTGGTGCGAGCGAATGATGAATCTCCTCATTGAGATGCTGACGAAACAAAGAGACTTTTCGAGCTTCGCTCGGGACCTCATCTGCTACATAACGGACCAGATAATTGAACTTATGCGGATAGTCCATCACTGACATAGACCCCTGACGAAGATCATAGAACTCTCGTTTCTTTATTTCCATCAGACTAGCAGGAATGTGCGCTGCACGAAAGGCTCCTTTAATATCCTCCCAAGTCATGACCTGACCAGGTGGACGAATTGCCTTAACACTACCCCACCAAGATGCTGCTGTGCCTTGGAGAGAGTAAGCAGCGTACTGAACCTTTTCCTCATCAGTACACCTCACGAGGTCGAGTTTACCTTCGACATCGCGAAGCCAATTGTATGCATCCAGAGGATCGGTCACTGATGAGAAGTTTGGCGGGCGAGTTCGCTGGAACTCGGCCAACCTTGATTGGGGTTGCATTGCTGCCAAACCACCATAAGCAGCGGCACCAAGGTTCTCGGAATTCTGCACCAACTGCTCCAACAAGCCGGTCTGCATAACAAGAACTTGGGCCATCGACAGAGGTGGAGGTAACTCTTCGCTTTGGGCGTCGTGATGACTAAGCGATGCCTCCCGATTACAGACTGGCTCATTAGAGTGATGGGATCCCTGGCTACGGGATCTGGGCAAAGGTGGATCATGACGCTCTGGATTCGGCATTGCCACAGCTGGTTCTTGGCTATTCTAAGCAAAACCCCGGGTCATCACAGAACGATCAACACGTCTCTTCGGCGGCATCCTGTTGACACAAAGACTTAGAGACAAGTATCACAAGAGCCCATCGAAGAACGTGGGGATTTTGAACAACAGTTGCAGAACTCAAGCATAACCCATCACATAGCCATACAAAATTCAAAGTATGCATCACAATGGAAGGATTACAAAGGTGATAGATTTACAGATGATAACTTAGCACGTCTTTTCGCGCTACAGGGGATTATTTACAACTCCACCAACATCAACTACCACTAGTTCCACGAAAGTAATTACAATAAAAGGTTTCTTCCGCCAGCTCGTAATTACAACAAAAGCGAGCTGTAGATCCAACTACCTATTAGGTTAAAGATCTAATCCTAGACAGGACCACCGTTCGCAGCAGGGACATTCGAGGTGCCTAGGGCTACAGAGGAAGCAGTTGACTCTGCAGGAAACAACCACTCGTACTCGCGTCCACCAAACAGCAGGTTACGTCCTAGCATAGCAGTCGCAGAAGCACTAGGGCGCACAGCAGAAACACGACAACGGCTGCTACCTCGAACAGACATCCTAGCACTGCGAGAGACCCGACGATAAGATCCATAAGGACGGGGTAACTCCTCAGCAGGCTCAAGGTCATCATTCTCCCCATAGATCATCCCAGTAGTAAAGAAACCATAGTTGATGAAGGGCGCCATATTACTTTCTAGCTCAGAAATACGGCGTCGAGCAAGCAACCGTTCTTCCCGGAGATGAAGCAAATAGCGGTCGAGAGACCTCACAAACCCAGTCTGCCAAATCTGTACAGGATCCAACAGTGGATAATCTGGCACATACAGGTTCTCCTGGCTGTCCAGCTCACGAGAGGGACAAACAGGGAATAACTGAGCCATCTCTGGTACATCAAAGCGAAGCCTCAAAATTGCAATGTATGCTCCATCGAGTAGAGCTGCAAGAGGACTTGGCGCTGTACCGTGATACAGACGGTTTTGCTCCCCTTCGTGGTGTCCACGAATGGAAACTTCAGCCACATACAGGGAGGAAGCAGGACTAAGTCCAGCACATGAGATTAAGTACCCTGACGGATCAGGAAAGCCAACACGCTGCATCATCTCCCAGAGGGTAGCCTAAACTGAGCCCTCCAGAATCGCAGATGTGAAATGACAGGGTTCCCAACGTCCAAACATCTAAGATTAAGAAGGGAAATAGATTAGTAACATCCTCAACAAATGGAAATCCGAAATAAATAGAAATTAAATGAACGGAAAAGCCCAACAACGAATCAATAAACGAAAACTCACGATTTTAAGCCTTAACCTTATCATTACTCGATTCTTAGCTATCTCTTGAAGTAGATAAGCTTCCCAAATGACTCTAACTTAATTTTTGAATAGGATCGGGAAAATAGATCGAACCGAATATCCCATTTGCTTTTGCCCTGGAAATCTGACTTTGAAAGCCAAGATAAAGGAAAATTCCATTTTGAAGCCCAAAACCAGAAGAGATACTATAGAAAAAAAAAGATCATCATTCTACGTTTTCACAATTAAGGAGTGCATAATCAAAATAACCTTTAAGAAAAGTCACTTCCTTAATCCTATCGATTACTACCTATGTTCTCCTTCAAACCAGCCTGCAAGCCTGCTAGCCTACCAGTCTGCCAACCTGGTAACCTGCTAGCCTGCTCTGATACCACTTCCTATCGCGCTGGGGCGAGCTGGGGGCTCCTGTCCTGGTACAGTGATACTCCATTACTGTTGCGCAGGCCTGGTTAATCACGCAACCAGTAACGTAACGATCACGGCATCACGATAAACTCAGATTGAAACCACTAGGTCAGCACGACACTCGACTTATGAAGTCATATGCCATCCAATTGGTTTCAATTTGAGCTTCCCGCAACCATGTGATAACCACTAGTCCCTGGATCAGTTGGCTAGCGTCACATGTTGAGATAGGTAGTATCACATCCAAGCCAACACAAATTAAGAGTATAAGTAATATATTACAACGATAGATAATAATATTACAACTTGTTCCTGTTTACAAAAGGCCGACTGGCTTAAAGTAAACTGAAGAGGAAAACAAAAGAGAAACAAAAGCAAAGCGGCCACGGTGTGCCTCCATTCCCACAGGCAAGCGACGAGCAACTAACTCCGCTAGCCGTCAAACGAACCACCCGTGTCGGCGTCGTCAAATTCTGGATCCACTCCGTCTTCTCCTGCTTCTTCTGCTCCTCACGCAAATTTTTAGAGCAAACGGTGAGTACACGTATGAAATCGCAAGACTTTATTGTTTGCAAGTATATAATAATGCAGGCTAATCAAAGAAGATGGTTGCTATTCTAGTTCAGATTTGCATGAAGCCCAAGTTATTTACAATAGACTAATAGATTCGAAATGCTGCACAGTTTATAAAGCATTTAGTAAAAGAAAGTAATTCAACATATAACTCAACATATAATGCACAATTCATTCCATATTCAATTTCCTCCAACATATCCAACACCACCATCACATGGCATCAAGAACCATATCCAACATACCATCATATGGCATCCAGAACCACCACCATCACATGGCATCAAGATCCATAACCAACATACCATCACAATTGAATTACCAATCCAATCGGTCTCTGAGTCCAACGACTCAATATTCTGCATGCTACAACCCATCATTTAAAAGATCTACCGGTTCCAAAATATTTTCCAAAACAAAACCAAAATACTATACTTGACATTAGATACCCAAGATGCTCGTGACTATGACACGGCTAATCGATTAGTTTGATTAATCTCTGCAGATAATGCACACTTTACCCACACGACACGCTCTAGCAATCATGTAAACCATGCCACGCGATACATACCGTATCCGTTTTGCTAGATTGTGACAAAACTCTTCCAATCGTCGGCATTTGGTCTTGCGTCAGCCCCGGCGATCTGCGCTCTTTGCTTTGGGTGGGGGGTCCACACACCCACACAGAGTACCCCCGGGCCAGGCGAGAGTACCCCCCAATTAAGGTGTTTGGGTACCTTAAACTCCAAACCTGATTCACCCACACGGATCCAACGATGGCTAACACCCCATCGTGCCTTTTACCCTAAGCAAAGCATCCACCGTTGTTTCACGAAAGTCCCCAACACCTACGCGAGGTGAGGGAGTATTCTAAGCAACACCAGCACGTCGGTATTGCCCAACTACTTCGACCTACCACAGTGCAAGATCAAATTCCAACTCCTGTACTGAGTTTAGGCTATCCTATACTAGCACATGTGGTTTTACAAAACGACTTAGTTAAAAGCGTCAAGTTTAGTCCTTAGGATTGCACAGACGAGACCTCCCATCATCCGTCCGGCATAAACCATTGCACACCTTTTCCTTTTTCATCTTTTATCAACATAGCCTTTATTTTCCAAAATCATCATTTCAAGAATCCTAGTAATGTATCAAAAGACTTTGATTGACTAAGTCCACCGATCATTATTCAAATAGTCTAAAGCTGGGCTAAGTGTATGCAACTATTAGACTTATATTCCCTGGTGACACTTAATATAGCGTCTAACCTTAACCTAGCGTTACTCAAAGATTTCAGGGTAACAACGAGATTAAGATAAGCCATCCAACCATTAGGATAACTACCATTTCCCACAATTTAAATATTTGTAATAATCATATGCATGCGTAATAATTTTGCAAATCATCAAATACTTTTGCAATTATAGGAGAAATATGTTCAAAGGGGGTGCTTGCCTGTTTGCTCTTATTTTTGCGTGTCCTCTGGGTCATAGTCTGGATCCTCACCAACTGCTCCCGAGGCGTCAACGTCTAAACAAAAGCGCGACAAAAGGAACAACAAGAAAACGAGTAAGATTCAACGAGAACACGACATAAAGCTCTAAGAATCGGGCTACAACCAACAAGCGAACACGGGAAAGAAAACACAAACGAGAAACAAATTTTAAACAGAGACCAGCAGTACCGGCATCTAAATCCCGTTAGTGCCGCCCTACAGCCCGACAGTATCGGCCGGAAGGGTCGGTAGTACCGGAGGCAGCGAACCCAAAAGGGGACCTCTTTGGAAAATAACCACCGGCGTTGCGTGGGCGGTAGTGCCGGCCTACAGCCTGGCAGTACCGGCCGCAAGGGTCGGTAGTGGCGGCCTGAGCGGTAGTACCGGACTCACCACGTCGGTAGTGCCGGCCACAGGTCGACAAGGTTTTCCAGAAAAAGGGTTTTCGCACAAACGACTTTGGAACTTCGCGGCGATTGCATGGATGGGTTCTCGGAGATGGTAAGGACCCATTTACACAAACCACTCGAGGTTCCGTCCTCATTTGACCTAACTTCACATCCGAGAAGTTCTAGAGTCCTAATTCACGCTAAATTCTGACTTTCGCCCCGAATCGAAATCAAATTCGATTCCTTTCGTGAAACTCGAACTTTAACAGCGTCGAATATATTCTAGCATCATTTTCCTAGCTTTTGGAACTAGGGTTTCAAGGGTTACTTCCAAAAGTTACGAAAATGACATTTAACCAAATATATCCGATAAAAACGTAGTTAGGGTTTGTAATCTCAGATTTCATACTAAAGAGAACTCTAGCACCTAACCTAGGTTTAGAAACTCATCTAACTAGATGTTGAGCACTACAACTAGGTTTTCTAGGGTTCCAACTAAGACAACAAAGAGTAAAGGAAGCAGAACTAGAGAAGAGAACTCAGATCGTAGCAAGTTGAATAAAACTCGACTCACTTACCACGAATCGTCGCTAGGGTTTGAGAAACTGATCTCCACCTTGCCTAGCTTCTCCACAAGCTCAAGAACACTAGGGAGAAGGTTTTAGATGGAGAGAGTGCTTGAGAGTGAGAGGGAGAGCTCCATGGGAGAGAGAGCTAGGGAGAGAGAGCTAGAGGGTGAGTGTGAGAGTGAGAGTTAGAGGGAGTGAAGTGAGGGGGAGGGAGTCGGCTGGGGGAGGTGACTTAGAGAGGAAGACTCTAGGAGCGGAGGTGGCTGGGCAATGGGCAGCAGGGAGGGCTCTGCCCCTGCCCGGTCGCCTCGGCCGGCATTACCGGCTAGGGCCGACGGTACTGCCGCCCAGGGTAGAAAAACCCCAAAAACCCCCAAAAAAACTCCGAAAATTAGGAATCCTTCCCGGAAACTTTTAGGATGGATTCTAGGATAGCTAAAGAAGGTTTAGAAGCTACGATTGCTACATGAGTCTAAATGGAGATCGAAATCAAATTTTAACCCAACTTCCTCAAAACCAATTGAACGATTAAAACTAAACAAGATTAACTCCAAATAAAAATCCGAACAACACTTAAAGCTTTAATTAACATTCCTAAAGATGATTAGAAACTCAGGATGTCACAAATCCATCCCAATCTCTTCCCACTTCCAGCTAGGAATGGGCAGCAACTGAAGAGTACCGGCTGGCTTAAGATGTTTCGCCTTCACCCTTTTGCAGATATCGCATTCGGCCACATAGCGAGCAATCTCACGCTTCATGCGAGTCCACCAAAACCTTTGCTTCAAGTCTTGATACATCTTGTTACTACCCGAATGGATTGTGAGCAAGGAGTTGTGGGCTTCATCAAGAACTTTTCTTCACAATTCTTGATTTTCAGGGACGACTAGGCGCTTACTGAACCATAAGGTTCCACGGACATCAAGATGGAAGTCAGTGGTTTGGCCAGAACTCATTTTGCTGCATATTCGGGGAACGTCGCTGTCCCCCTTTTGAGCCTCTGTGATGCCCTAGAATTTGAGAGCGATCCTAAGGTTTTCTTTCTTGGTTGTTCCGGAAAGAAAGAGGTTTTTTGTCGGGGAATGAAATAATTGAAGAATATGCGGTAATTTAATATTAAAAATTGAAGTTTTGGGCTAGTTTCCGCTGGGCTGAGGCAACCTGGGCCTGGGCCGGGAATTCCCTTTTCCCCCTCTCCTCCCCATGCCTTGGTGGGCCGGCCCACCTCCCCCTTTAAGTGGCGCCCCTCCCCTTTGCCCTAGGGCGCCTCCCCTCCTCCCCCTTGGCAGCCGCCCCCTCCCCTTCTCCTTCCCAGCGTGGTGGTTCGTGGATCCACCGTGGTTCACGAAGATTTTACGAGAGGAGGATCCGAGGAGGCGAGTAGGAGGGACAGATTTCCGTTCTTAGGAATCGTCGCGCGTTCTTCGTGGGTTCACAAGGGAGAACTCGAGGTGGTGCCACTGCTGGGCGTAACTAGGTTCATCGCCCACGTCGGTAAAGGCAAGTGGAAGTAGTTGTATTGTTAAGCTATACATTGTTGTTTGCTTCGCCTTCATTATAAACTCCAATTACAGCAATCGTACATGGTTTAATCACTTGCTTTGAGGTAAGTTGAAGAATGATGTTGTTTACCAGATGAATTGTCTAAACATTTCATCTCTATGATATTTGTTTTCTATCCATGCTATATGATGATATGCAAACATGTGGACTCAGTGGGAGGAGTTATGAATGACTTCATGCATGAAGCATTAACTGCATAATCATGCATTGGAAGTTTGTCGACGCCTTGGCGTCTTGTGGCAAATGCAGTACAACACCGTGTGTTCTTGAGAAAGGGCACGGTGAGGAGGAACATGGCATAAGCATGTGCATCAATCATATGCATTTTACTGAAGTGGTGTGGACTCTTTGATGTGGTATTGTATATGAGGAATGTGGAATGCTAGATATATGGTGGATGTTTTATTTGTATTAGTTGTTCCGCTTGCTGAGATTACCCAATCTCACTACTTGCTGTTTTGATGTTTTCAGGTAGCGTACGTGAGTCGTAAGCATGAAGGGTGGGCTAGCAACACAATAAACTTTCTGATGTCATCACGACTCACATGATCTAGTGCTTTAAATATTTCATTAGTTGGATGAAATTTTATTTCATTTAGACCTATTATTGTTCCCTTTAAACTTGTTCTCGTTTATGGTTGTCCCTTTAGAGATGTGCTTTATTTATGGTTAATACCTGGTTGAATTAGACTCGTTGTCTCTAGTTTTGATGTCGTGATATTATTCCTATTCGAATTGCTTCCGTATTATCCTGTTTTAGGGGAAATGCTGTCGACTTGTTCCTGTACAACAGTTTAGATTTATGGGGTGTTACAGTTGGTATCAGAGCGGGCTGTAGGTCCTTGGAATGTGTATTTTTAGTGTCATACTATAGGATACAACTAAAATGTGATGTGGAATAACTTAGAAACATGGCCTAGGTTTTAACTAAAATTTTGTCATAGGATAGCAACATTAAAACTTGTGTAAGTGGAATCACTAATTTAAAATCTGACACACATGGATGCACATTAGGAAAGGGTATGGGTACCGTTGCTTTCCGTTTAAATATTGTATCTAAGCTTTGATGTTGAATGCTACTTTTGATGATGTATAATGCTATATTTATGATGGATTTGATTGAGTTGCTGCATTTGTGATGAAGTGGGGTTGTGTTGTCGAAGTGTTTCGGTCACCTCTTGTTGTTCATAGTAAGGGTGTGGTTTGACGGTGTGGCCGGTTAACGCCATCACCGAAGAATTATTAACCCCTGTAGGAGGAGTGTTTACCCTTTCTGTCGTGGATCGGGTAGTTGACTGGAGTCAAATAGAAGAGATTGGTGGTAGATTCTTTCGGATGTTCTTTATCGTTCTGACGGTCGGTCTTGGTTGGTTTTCTTGGTTTTAGTTGATTGAAATCATAAGAAAAGTGTTTGGAATTTGGATTTTCGTGGAGTGTGCCTTCGGTGTTTCTTGGTTTTGTCTTCTTTGGGTGAAGACAAAGAAGGGGAGTTTTGTGTTGCGCGCCTTTGGTCGCCTTTTGACTTTGACACCTGTTTAGTTGGTTGCCTTGCAAAGAAAGGTATAGCTTTTGGTTCTTGTGTGTCTTGCTCTGAGTTTAAAAGAAGATATTGAAGCGTGTGTAAAAAGTTAAGTTGTGTCGATTTATGTTTTGTGCCTTTGTTCGTAAAAGTTTACTTGATCGCTTGGTTCCCTCCTTTGGGAGTCTTTAAGATTGAAATGTGTTTTGGAGTCATGTCCTATTGCAAATTTGAGAGTCAAGCTTCTTTGTGAGTTTTGGTTGAGTATTAAAAAAAAATGCTGCAAATAAAGTAAGTATTCGTTTGACTGAAATTACTTGTTAAAAGTGGAAATTGTTGTTTAGCATGTTATGTAGCATGTAACAATGTGGTTTATAGAAATGATGTACTCCTTAGTTAATTTGCGAGTTGAATCAATTAAGTGTAATTGTTACCTTTAGATTAAGATTAAATGAACCTCTAGTGATGTAGAGTACTCCATAGTGGGGACGATTAAATGTGTTAATGTACATGCTTATAATCTGTTGCTTTGCTTTAAAAGTGCTTATGACCCCCGATAATGTTTAAGGTTTTAAACCCTGATGCATGGTTAGAACATTAAGATGAGGTAGACTGCGGTTATTGTTAAAGAAACTTTGCTGGTTGTTTAAAGATGTTCTAATCTAACGGATTAATAGAGAAAATTTAATCGTGTTGACTAGCGACCTTAATTTGGAAGTTGATTAGAATTGCTATTTACGTTGTTGCAACCTACTAGTATGTTGTGTGGTGGTAATTTTGTTATCACCTATGTATAGGGTAGCCAAAAGTAATGTTGATGGTTGATGTTTATGCCCATTTGTTGTTATTGATGACTTGGTAGGGTTGTTAATTGTTGGAAACCATTGATCCAATAGAGAAAAGTGTAAAAGCGTGGAATTATGTCGAGTTCATGTTGTGATGGGATGAACATTGGATAACAATCATGATGCAAGATTTTAACCTTAATGAATGCATGTCTTAGAATCCTGTTACTTAATTTTATCTTGTAGAGATAATACTTATTGGTTGAAGTCATTTTATTGATTGAACAAGTTTTAATTGTCAAGATGTTGATGTATGGATGGTATAAAATTGATACGTTGATCATGCTTAAGTATATGTTGAAGTACTATGTTTGAAATATAGAATACATTGATATATGATGTGTTGGTCTGTGGGGATCATGATGAGGTAGTATATAATGGAAGACGTTTTGTTAATCATCATAAACTGTATTTATAAATGTTGGGAAAGGTAACTAGAGAAAGAATTGGTTATGTAGCTTTTGGTTGAATTATATTGAGGCTTCTCGATGAGTAAATTGTAACACCCCGGCATCTACTATGCCTGAATGTTACCAAACATAAGCTAAACAACATCTAAATACCACATTTAACATCAAATTCCAGCAAAGGTGCATAGACTAAAAACCGAGATTTCGGCAGCACCTCCTTTGTTTTATCATGAATTTAAGAAACAGCAACAATATAGCATTATATGGCAATAAGAGAAACATCTAAACAGCAATAAATAAAGTCTTAACGACAATAAAAGACTAACATTAAGCTCTTAAGGTTCCAAGTGTCAAACAAACAATAGAACTCTCATTAACCAAGCTAAGACTTAATTTAAAGGCCATCACACGCAATTTATTATCCAACTAAATGAATTGACTTGGCGAAACATTAAGGTGAAGCAACGTGTGAGCGTGTGACTATTCCCCTTTCCCGCATGCCGTTCTCATGGTACCTAAAACAACAAGAAAACACAAGGGTGAGTTCGAAAACTCAGCAAGCATACTGCAATGGACAACAAGCATAACAACAAGTCAATAACATCTTTCATCATGTATAACATCTCATTCATGAATACTTATCAATATCATCATCAATTTGTATGCGATGTAATGCATTGCTCTCGACCCTCTGGAACCTCATACCGGTATGGGAAGTACACACCCGTCGGTGTGCACCCTTTCCTCCCTTCCATCCCGAAGATGGAGGGTGCCTACTCGCTTCCAAACACCACGTGGATGGAATCACGACATAGGACTTACTCAATGGCGTTCGGACTAGTCATAACTTTCTCACCGACCTTGCCGGACTAGCTATGACTTTCTCACCGCCTCGCCCTATCTCATGACATGCATGCAACCATGCCAAATATCATATTCAATTCACATATTAACACATGGCATCATAATATGTTAAACATGCTCATCATATCATATCAATCATTAAAACATGGCAAGTGGACATATATCATGTAGGCAATTCCATCTAATTTCAACATGCAACCTACAACTTGCTATCCATCACAACACACTTGCCTCAACCACGTGCAACGGATTGGCGGGAAGAAGAGGGAACTCCCGGGGTCACACCACCTGCACATAGGCATCACACACTCACAATCATAACCTCAAAACAGTACACACGCCCCCATCTAACCCGACATTGCCAACTACTCGCAAAACCTAAAAACAGAGGTTCTGTCCCGGCGGGACAGCAGCCTTGCAAAAGGCATAACTTGAGTTCTGGGACTCCAAATCGAATAAACGAGTACACCGTCGCGAAGCTTAGGAAATTTCCCAACTTTTCCTAGTTATAGGGAAAGACTGATTCGGACTCTAAAATTGTTTAATCTACAGATTACCACAATCTGGTCCAGTTACGTCACAGATTTTTAGGCGCTCGGTAAAACAGCCATAACTTTCAAACGGCTGATCGGAAATTAACGTGCTTTACGTCCACGGAAAGATAATTAAATTATCTACAACTTCCTAGAAGTCCGTACGGTCTGATTCGGACTCTAAATCGACGGAAACTCGAACCCTAGTTCGACTGCTCAATCTGCCCGAAAACAGAAACGTGGACAAGTTTAGATCTAACCCAAATTACTTCAAACCAACGCCTCCAATTGATCTAAAAACTTGATAAACACCCTAATAACAGTACCTAGATCAATTCCAAGGATCCCCAAGATCATACCTTTGCCCGAAGCACAAAACTCCAATCAATCTCCGCGGATCTCCTCGCGAATCGCTCCTCGCTCCACGTTCCTCGCTCCTCGCTCCTTGCTCCTCGCTCCTCGCTCCACGGGATGACTCCACAAGGTGCAGGGGTGGGGAGGCCACCCTAGGGCAGCAAGGGGTGGAGGGGAGGTGGTGTGGAGGTGGAGGAAAGGGAGGGGGGTGCGCACGGTTTTGGGGGGCTAGGGCTTAGGGGAGGGGGAGGGAGGAGAGGGGCGCAAGAGGGGGAGGTGGGGGCGCAACAACAGCAGCATGGCAGCAAGGGGGCTGGGGGGAGCCCCTTTTATCAGCCCTCAACCCAATCCTAGTCCGTTACGGAGTCCTAATCCATCCCACCAAAGCCCACCAAGGCCCAAAACTCCTCCGGGAAGGCCCAAAACCCCGAAAACGGCCCGGAAACGGCCCGGAAACGATATTAACCCCCGATCCTTATGATTTTAACCTTATTTCCACATCTCATACTGTATTTAACCTTATCATGTTCAAAAATTAAGGATACGACACTCCGAGGTGTCACATAAATAGTGTATATTGAATGCTTAAATAGTAAGTATAGTGGAATACTGTAACACCCCGACATTTAATATGCCTGAATGCTACCAAACATAAGCTAAACAACATCTAAATACCACATTTAACATAAAATTCCAGCAAAGGTGCATAGGCTAAAAACCGAGATTTCGGCAGCACCTCCTTTGTTTTAACATGGATTTAAGGAGCAACAACAGTATAGCATTATAAGGCAATATGAGAGACATCTAAAACATCAATAAATGGAGTCTTAACGACAATATAAGACTAACATCAAGCACTTAAAGTCTCCAAGTGTCAAACGAACAATAAAACTCTCATAAACAAAGCTAAACCTTAAAGCAATAATCATCACACGCAATTTATTATCAAACTAATAGAATGACTTGTGGAATCAATATGGTGAAGCTACGTGTGGGCGTGTGACTATTTCCCTTCCCCGCATGCCGTTCTCATGGTACCTAAAATAACAAGAAAACACAAGCGTGAGTTCGAAACTCAGCAAGCATATTGCAATGGACAACAAGAACAATATCATGGCAATAACATCTCCCATCATATATATCATCTCATTCATGAACACTTAACAATATCATCATTATTATGTATGCAATGTAATGCAATGCTCATGTCTCCTTGGAAACTCATAACGGTACGGTTGAGTACACACCCGTCGGTGTGCACCCTCTCCCCCCTTCCATCCCGAAGATGGAGGGTGCCTACTCCTCGCTTCCGTTCACCGCGGTGAATGGAATCACGATGTAGGACTTACTCATTGGCTTTCCGGATTAGTCATAACTTTCTCACCGACCTTCCCGGACTAGTTATGACTTTCTCACCGCCCGAGCCATGTAACATGCCATGTATGCATTTATGCCAACATCATATTTAACTCACATATTAACACATGGCATCATAACATATTAAACATGCTCATCATATCATTGGCAATCATAAAAGCATGGCAAGTGATCATATATCATGTAGTCAATTCCATCTATTCTCAACAAGCAACCTACAAATCGCTATCCATCACAACACACTTGCCTCAACCACGGGCAACGGATTGGCGGGAAGTAGAGGGCACTCCCGGGGTTGCACCACCTGCACATAGGTACCACACGCTCACAATAATGTCCACAAAACAGTACGCAAACCCTCGTCTACCCCGACATTGCCAACTACTCGCAAAACCTAAAAACAGAGGTTCTGTCCCGTCGGGACAGCAGCATTGCAAAAGGCATAACTTGAGTTCTGGGACTCCGAATCAATTAAACGAGTACATCCTCGCGTAGCTTAGGAAATTTCCCAACTTTCTCTAGGTATATGGAAAGACTGATTCAGATTCTAAAGTCATCTAATCTACAGATTACCGTGATCTGTTCCAGTTACGTCACAGATTTTAACACGCTCGGTAAAACGGCCATAACTTTCAAACGGCTGATCGGATTTTAACGTGCTTTAAGTCCACGGAAATATAATTAAATTATCTACAACTTCTTTTAAGTCCGTACGGACAGATTCGGATTCTAAATCGACGAAAACTCGAACCCTAGCCCGACTGCTCAATCTGCCCGAAAACAGAAACGTGGCAACGTCTAGATCTAACCCAAAGAACTCCAACCCAGCACCACCAATTGATCTAAAAACTTCATAAACACCCTAAGAACAGTACCTAGATCAAACCCAAGGATCCCCATGATCATACCTTTGCCCAACGAACGAATCTCCAATAGATCTCCTCGCGGATCGCTCCTCGCTCCACGCTCCTCGCTCCTCGCTCCTCGCTCCTCGCTCCTCGCTCCAACGGATGGATCCACAAGGTGCAGAGGTGTGGAGACCACCCTAGGGCAGCAAGGGGGTGGAGGAGAGGTGGTGGAGAGTTGGGGAGCAATGGGGCAAAGGGAGGGGGAGGCGCACGGCCAAGGGAGGAGGGAGGCGGCTAGGAAAAGGGCAAGTGGGGGGAAAGGCGCACAAGGGGCAGCGGGTGAACGTCCAAGGGCTGGTGGGGAGCCCTTTTACCAGCCCCCACACCCAATCCTAGTCCGTTACGGAGACCTACTCCATCCCACCAAAGCCCACTTAAGGCCCAAACTCCCCCAGGAAGGCCCAAAACCACGAAAACGCCCCGGAAACGGCCCGGAAACGTTATTAACCTCCATACCTTATGGTTTTAACCTGCCATACCATATTTCATAAAGTTTTTGACCTTAACATGCACCATTTAAAAGGTTACAACACTCCGTGGTGACACATCACTTCAAACGGCCCAAAAAACGCGAGTAAACCTCAAGCCGAAAGGTTTTATTCTCTAATTTCACATTCTATAATGTCACACCATACCGTAGTGTCACATTCTCCCCACTTCAACAGGATTCGACCTCGAATCCGAAGGACGCCAAAATCAATGACAAAATCCCCAAGGGACAAATGGCTTCTCTGCAGCACAAAACATTCACACAACGACTAAAACCGGAACAAACAACAAACGAGTTCCCAAAACCAACACATAGAGAAAAAGTGTTGATCTAGCTCAACTAGGGGCAACCCCTCACAAATTGACCTTCACTTCAATTCCCCAACAGAATCTGCGTTTCAGCCACAAAGGGCTCCATCAACCCAAAACGCTCGAATCCTCACGGCAAACACTTCATACTTCTATCACAACCAACCTGACTACCATACTCCATTAAACTCAACATGACATAATCAAAGGAAGTCACAATTCCTTTAACGACCTTTCTACATTCCCGAAAATTTCCATCGAGGGGAAAACTCATTAAGGCACACTTGCCCTTCCGATACACCATCATACTAACATTTTATTCCATCCTTTCCCAGACAAGACTCAAATCCAAGAACAACTAGTGACGACAAATTCTCACGGCAGGACAAATATCACCGAACTACCGTCAACTTCACTTCCACCCATCGCTACACTTAATAATGGTTAAACCCATACATCATCAACCTCCATCACAAACCACCCTTATACCACTAGGGTTCAACACCTAGCCCCAAGCTAGGATCGAAAAACCTTACCAAACCACAATTGGTTCCTTTCTTAAGAGGGTCTCGCCCTCACACAAAAACACTTAGGTATCAACCCCAAGTGTACACACGACAACTCAAACCCAAAGCGTTAACAACCATTTTGGAAAGAATTCGGCAACATCCAAGCCAAATCACAAAGGAAGCATAAATCCCCTACACTACAACCAAAATACCATAATTTCTTCATTCTTTCTTTTCATACTAGAAAGAAATGGACATCTCGATTCTTGACATGCATGCACACTTTTCAAGAGCACTCCGGATTAGTCATATATCCTTATATGACTTTCTCACCGTCCTGGCTCGTCGACTCCTTTATGATTAATTATGCATAAACAATGTCTCGTTTTCCTTTTTCACCCTTCATTCATCATGTAACAACGGCACCGAATAGTCATTCACCAAATGACTTCTTCCTCGGTATCAAATGATGAAAACACAATTAACATCGAAGGTTGCGGAAATTCATATAGACTATGACAGCAGGATAGTTGACAGTAAAACACCACGTCGTAAAAGACCCCACATCAGTTGAAAACTGAACTTGCACAACATTGCATTTCATCCAAATTCAACATTTTGGAAAAGAACATCAAAATTTCAAGTCGAGCATCTGCTCCCACAACCATCACGAACTTCCTCAAGGAGAGGGAAACTCATTCCCAAAAGGGAACACCTCACTAACAAAATCACTTTGTAAAACTTTCATAAAGTCCACATTTTTGAAGCACTCGCAACATCACACACATTTTCAAAACAACTCCAACTCTAGCCAAAAAGAGTTACACATTAAGGGCTCAACTCAAAAGTTTCCAACACAACCCTTTAAGACCATATGCTTCCTTTTAAAATTAATTCCAAAGATAATCCAGTGCGAACGCGAAAGGGCGCGATCGACTCAAAACTTTTGGATGTAAATCCAAACTCACAACACGAACTAAACAAATTCGCCAAAACCAAAGGTCGACACCAAACATTACGAGTTTTGGGGAAACTCAAACACAAAGATAAGGAACACCTTGACCGAAAACCCTTCAACCAAAATGGCAAACAACCAAACCAGTCCAAAAGCTTTTAAACACAAGCTCAGCATAAAAAGAACCATCTCTAGAATTCCACTACGCTTTCCATTAAAAGACTTTAATAATCACTTTTTACTCCCTGAGGAGCCCCAACACAATGCAACCAAAAGCTTCACAACAAATTCTTCCTCTAGTTACCATTCCCAAAACTTTTAATAAGGGTTTATGATGCTTATCAAGAAGGCACCCAACCAAGACTATAATGACATGATCCCCACGGATCACCGAATCATAATACTTCTTATTCTAAATTTGAAACATAGTACTTCCACAAATCTTTCAGCAAGATCAACATATAAATTTCATACCTCCTATCTATTCACGTCTCGATAACCGAACCTTATTCAGTTAAACAACGACTTCAACATGTAAATATTATCTCTACAAGACAAAGTTCATAGCTAGGATTCCAAGGCATACATTCATTAAGGATAAAACTCTATATCAGGTTAATTATCTATGGTTCACTCCATCACCACAGGTTACAACACCCTCCATTTAGTCAATGGTTTCCAACAAGTATTCTACACAACTACCACCACTACTAAGTCATCAATAAAAACGAATGGGCATAATCATCAACCGGTCAACATTACTTTTAGCTACCCTATACATAGGTGATAACAAAATTACAACATACTCCAACTATTTAAAATAGATTGAAAACTAGCATTGAAGGGTCACAACTGCATACTTCCAAATATACTAGTAGTTTGCAACAACATAAATAACCACTCCAATCAACTTCCAAATTAAAGTCACTAGTCTCTACTAATCCATTAGATTAGCACATCTTTAAACACTAAGCAAAGCTTCTTAACAATATCAGCAGTTTACATCATCTTAATGTTTTAACTATGCATCAAGGTTTAAACTTTTAACATTAACGAGGATCATAAGCACTTTTAAAGCAAGGCAACAGATTCTAAGCATGAACATTAACACTTTCAATCATTCTCGCTAAGAGTGAACTACAACACTAGTAGTCTATTTATTCTCAAACTTAGAGATATTAATCACATTGAATTGATTCAACTCAAAATTTAACTTAGCAACACATCAATCCATAAACCACATTGTTACCTACGACATAACATGCTAAACATCAATTCTTACTAGGGACAAACGATTTCAGTCAAAAGACTACTTACTTTGTTTACAGCATTTTAGTTTTAAAACTCATCCCAAATTCATAAGGAAACTTGACTCTCAAAATTGCAATGAGACAAACCCAAACTTGGTTATGCAAAGGAATTCTCCAAAACACTTTTCAATCTCAAAGACTTCCATAGAGGAAACTGGTTGGAAGACAACTTTTCTCAAAAGGGAACCAAGTGCTCCATTAACCTTTTCAAATAAAACCTTAACACCAAACCCCTAACTTTCACGACTCAAGAGGGGCTTTCAAAGATGATTTCTCAAACCAGTAAAATGATGAAATCAACCACCACTTACTACTACGAAGCCACAGAACTTCAGCCCTGACAGCCAGGTCTGGCACAACTCCGAACAAAACTCCTTTAGCCTTGGAGACAGACAACCACAGGAATAAATCGAATGCTTGTTCTTCATAAAGCAATTAACAGGCATCAAAAACTGGAAAGGCGCCCAAAAGAAGCGCAACACTAGACTCCTCTTCTTCGTCTTCACCCAAGGAAGACAAAACCACACACCGCATACGGAACGATCCGCGAAAGCCCATCACCTTTTCATTTGGTTCAAAACAGCTAAAGCCAAGAAAAGCAACAAACACCGACCGTCAGAACGACAAAGAACATCCGAAGGAAACCACCATTAACTCTTCCTTTTCGTCTCCAATCAACTACCCGATTCTGACAGAAAGGGTAAGCGCTTTTCTCCTACAGGGGTTAACAGTTCTTCGGTGATGGCGCTAACCAGCCACACCGTCAAACCTCACCCTAACTATAAACAACAAGAGGTGACCGAAACCCTTCGGTACCACAACCCCACTCTTATCACCACAACATATATCATTGACATAGCAACATGCATTGTCAAAAGAAGCATTCAACATCAAAGCTTAAATACAACATTTAAGCGTAAAGAAACGATACCCATACCCTTTCCTACTGTGCCTCCATGTGTGTCAAATTTTAAATTAGTTATACCACTTTTGCAAGTTTTAATGTTGCTATCCTATAACAAAGTTTTAGTTAAGACCTAAGCCATGTTTCTAAGTTATTCCACATCACATTTTAGTTGTATCCTATAGCATGATACTAAAAATTCACATTCCAAGGACCTACAGCCCGCTCTGATACCAACTGTAACACACCGGCATTTAATATGCCTGAATGCTACCAAACATAAGCTAAACAACATCTAAATACCACATTTAACATAAAATTCCAGCAAAGGTGCATAGGCTAAAAACCGAGATTTCGGCAGCACCTCCTTTGTTTTAACATGGATTTAAGGAGCAACAACAGTATAGCATTATAAGGCAATATGAGAGACATCTAAAACAGCAATAAATGGAGTCTTAACGACAATATAAGACTAACATCAAGCACTTAAAGTCTCCAAGTGTCAAACGAACAATAAAACTCTCATAAACAAACCTAAACCTTAAAGCAATAATCATCACACACAATTTATTATCAAACTAATAGAATGACTTGTGGAATCAATATGGTGAAGCTACGTGTGGGCATGTGACTATTTCCCTTCCCCGCATGCCATTCTCATGGTACCTAAAATAACAAGAAAACACAAGCGTGAGTTCGAAACTCAGCAAGCATATTGCAATGGACAACAAGAACAATATCATGGCAATAACATCTCCCATCATATATATCATCTCATTCATGAACACTTAACAATATCATCATCATTATGTATGCAATGTAATGCAATGCTCATGTCTCCTTGGAAACTCATACCGGTATGGTTGAGTACACACCCGTCGGTGTGCACCCTGTCCCCCCTTCCATCCCGAAGATGGAGGGTGCCTACTCCTCGCTTCCGTTCACCGTGGTGAATGGAATCACGATGTAGGACTTACTCATTGGCTTTCCGAATTAGTCATAACTTTCTCACCGACCTTCCCGGACTAGTTATGACTTTCTCACCGCCCGAGCCATGTAACATGCCATGTATGCATTTATGCCAACATCATATTTAACTCACATATTAACACATGGCATCATAACATATTAAACATGCTCATCATATCATTGGCAATCATAAAAGCATGGCAAGTGATCATATATAATGTAGTCAATTCCATCTATTCTCAACAAGCAACCTACAAATCGCTATCCATCACAACACACTTGCCTCAACCACGGGCAACGGATTGGCGGGAAGTAGAGGGCACTCCCGGGGTTGCACCACCTGCACATAGGTACCACACGCTCACAATAATGTCCACAAAACAGTACGCAAACCCTCATCTACCCCGACATTGCCAACTACTCGCAAAACCTAAAAACAGAGGTTCTGTCCCGTCGGGACAGCAGCATTGCAAAAGGCATAACTTGAGTTCTGGGACTCCGAATCAATTAAACGAGTACATCCTCGCGTAGCTTAGGAAATTTCCCAACTTTCTCTAGGTATATGGAAAGACTGATTCGGACTCTAAAGTCGTCTAATCTACAGATTACCGTGATCTGTTCCAATTACGTCACAGATTTTAACACGCTCGGTAAAACGGCCATAACTTTCAAACGGCTGATCGGATTTTAACGTGCTTTAAGTCCACGGAAATATAATTAAATTATCTACAACTTCTTTTAAGTCCGTATGGACAGATTCGGATTCTAAATCGACGAAAACTCGAACCCTAGCCCGACTGCTCAATCTGCCCGAAAACAGAAACGTGGCAACGTCTAGATCTAACCCAAAGAACTCCAACCCAGCACCACCAATTGATCTAAAAACTTCATAAACACCCTAAGAACAGTACCTAGATCAAACCCAAGGATCCCCATGATCATACCTTTGCCCAACGAACGAATCTCCAATAGATCTCCTCGCGGATCGCTCCTCGCTCCACGCTCCTCGCTCCACGCTCCTCGCTCCAACGGATGGATCCACAAGGTGCAGAGGTGTGGAGACCACCCTAGGGCAGCAAGGGGGTGGAGGAGAGGTGGTGTAGAGTTGGGGAGCAATGGGGCAAAGGGAGGGGGAGGTGCACGGCCAAGGGAGGAGGGAGGTGGCTAGGAAAAGGGCAAGTGGGGGGAAAGGCGCACAAGGGGCAGGGGGTGAACGTCCAAGGGCTGGTGGGGAGCCCTTTTACCAGCCCCCACACCCAATCCTAGTCCGTTACGGAGACCTACTCCATCCCACCAAAGCCCACTTAAGGCCGAAACTCCCTTGGGAAGGCCCAAAACCCCGAAAACGGCCCGGAAACGTTATTAACCCCCATACCTTATGGTTTTAACCTGCCATACCATATTTCATAAAGTTTTTGACCTTAACATGCACCATTTAAAAGGTTACGACACTCCGTGGTGACACATCACTTCAAACGGCCCAAAAACGCGAGTAAACCTCAAGCCGAAAGGTTTTATTCTCTAATTTCACATTCTATAATGTCACACCATACCGTAGTGTCACAAATACTAGATATGGTGGCTTTCATCCTGAGCCTGTGTCTAAAACCTTTTGAACTGGTTTGGTTGGTTGCTATTTTGGTTGAATACTTTTTGTCGAAGTGTTTCTTCTGTTGTGTTTCAGAGTTTCCCTAAAACTCGTAGTGATTAATGCCAACCTTTGGATTTGGATAACTTGTTTAATTTGCACTATGAGTATGGATTTACACCCAAAAGTCTTTGAGTGGATCGCGCCCCTTCGCGTTCGCACTGAATTATCTTTGGAATTAATTTTAAAGGAAGCAGATGGACATAGTGGGTTGTGTTGGAAACTCTTGAGATTTAATTTGTAACTCTTTTTGACTAGAGTTGGATTTATTTGCATGATGTGTGTGACGTTTGCGAGTGCTTCAAAAAGGTGGATTATATGAGTGTTTCATAAGTGAATTTGGTTAGTGAAGAGTTTCTTTTGGGAATGAATTTCCCTTTCTTTCGAGAAAAAAAATTGTGGCGGTTGTTTGTGCAGATGTTTGACTTTGGAGTCGATGTTCTTTTCCAAAATGTTGATTTTGGTTAAAATGCGATGTTTTGCAAGTTTAGCTTTCTATCATTGGTGGGTTTTGATACGATGTGGTGCCTTAATGTTAACTATTCTGCCGACATAGTTTATATGAATTAGCGCAATCCTCGGTGTTATTCGAGTTTTATTCATGTGTTACAGAGGAAGAAGTCGTCTTGTAAATGACTATTCGATAGTGTTGTTACATGATGAATGAATGGTGAAAAGTAAACATGACATTGTCTATAGATGTTAAATGATAAAAGAGTCGTTGAGCCAGGTCGGTGAGAAAGTCATATATGGATATATGACTAATCCGGAGTGCTCTTGGAAAGCTGCATGCATGTTCTGAATTGAGATTTCAATTGCCTTCTAGTACGGGAAGTAAGAACGAATATCTTCTGATATGTTGGTTGTGGTGTAAGAGATCTGAGCTTTCTTTGCATTTGGCTTAGGAAAAAAAATGAGTACTCTTGGGTTGTTGCTGAATTCTTTCCAAAGTGGCTTTTAGCGCTTTGGAGTTCGAGTTGTTGGATGTGAATCATTTGGGGATCATGGGTCTTGGTTGAGCTTCCTCAATGATTCTACCCTTGGTTCTGATTCTTTGAAAGGAAGAATGCGAGGACGAAACCTTCTAAGAAAGAGGAATTTAGTGTGGGTTGGTAATGACCTAAGATATTAGATGTTGCTAGTAGATGATCGTAAACAGTTTAAAAGTGAAGAGTAAAGGAAGGTTGTGTATGACTCAATCCAAACCTTCTTGGAGAATTGGGTCATTGATGTGTACCTAGGTGGGGCTGTTTAAATTATCAGTGGACCACTTGGAGGTTGCTAGTAATTGTTTTTCCTTTTCAGAGTGTATTGGACCTTTCTGTCGCTGAGGTTGAGCGAGGTTGTGTCAACCATAGCGATTTTGTTCGGTTGTTACTGTCTCTTGCGGGTTTAAGGACCCTGGTTGTAAAGTAGGCCTTTCCTTTTGGTGGTAGTGTTGGGTATTGGTTTTTTGTTGAAGATCAATTTTTTTTTGCAAGGTTCTAACCTCGTTTGTTCAAATAGCTGGTGGTCTTGGAGTGTATGTCTCACCTGGTTTGTCGTCGTCTTGAATACGGCGAACAACAGTAGAGGGGTTGTGGTGTGAAAACACGTTTCTGCGTGGGAGATGAAGAGGGTTCTAGAGACTGGTACCGTTTTCTTCTGGAGAGTGGTTGGAATAAGGAGTGCGAGACCGTTTTCTTTCATGGTCTATTTGGGATTTGAAGTGAAGGTGGAAACGTGAGAGGTTGCACTCTGTTGAGCTAAATCAACATTTTCTCGCTAGTGTTGGTTTTGAGAACTCGCTTGTCGTTTATTCCGGTTTGAGTCCTTGTGTGAATGTTTTGTGTTGCAAAGAAGTCTTTTGTCCCTTGGGGACTTTGTTGTTGATTTTGGTGTGTCTTAGATTCGGGGACGAATCCATTTAAGGTGGGGAGATTGTGATGCCCTAGAATTTGATAGCGATCCTAAGGTTTTCTTTCTTGGTTGTTCCGGAAAGAAAGAGGTTTTTTGTCGGGGAATGAAATAATTGAAGAATATGCGGTAATTTAATATTAAAAATTGGAGTTTTGGGCTAGTTTCCGCTGGGCTGAGGAAACCTGGGCCTGGGCCGGGAATTCCTTTTTCCCCCTCTCCTCCCCATGCCTTGGTGGGCCGGCCCACCTCCCCCTTTAAGTGGCGCCCCCTCCCCTTTGCCCTAGGGCGCCTCCCCTCCTCCCCCTTGGCAGCCGCCCCTCCCCTTCTCCTTCCCAGCGTGGTGGTTCGTGGATCCACTACGGTTCGCGAAGAATTTACGAGAGGAGGATCCGAGGAGGCGAGTAGGAGGGACAGATTTCCGTTCTTAGGAATCGTCGCGCGTTCTTCGTGGGTTCACAAGGGAGAACTCGAGGTGGTGCCACTGCTGGGCGTAACTAGGTTCATCGCCCACGTCGGTAAAGGCAAGTGGAAGTAGTTGTATTGTTAAGCTATACATTGTTGTTTGCTTCGCCTTCATTATAAACTCCAATTACAACAATCGTACATGGTTTAATCACTTGCTTTGAGGTAAGTTGAAGAATGATGTTGTTTACCGGATGAATTGTCTAAACATTTCATCTCTATGATATTTGTTTTCTATCCATGCTATATGATGATATGCAAACATGTGGACTCAGTGGGAGGAGTTATGAATGAATTCATGCATGAAGCATTAACTACATAATCATGCATTGGAAGTTTGTCGACGCTTGGCGCGATCAGAGACGGCATACAACACCGTGTGTTCCTGAGAAAGGGCACGGTGAGGAGGAACATGGCATAAGCATGTGCATCAATCATATGCATTTTACTGAAGTGGTGTGGACTCTTTGATGTGGTATTGTATATGAGGAATGTGGAATGCTATATATATGGTGGATGTTTTATTTGTATTAGTTGTTCCGCTTGCTGAGATTACCCAATCTCACTACTTGCTGTTTTGATGTTTTCAGGTAGCTTACGTGAGTCGTAAGCATGAAGGGTGGGCTAGCAACACAATAAACTTTCTGATGTCATCACGACTCACATGATCTAGTGCTTTAAATATTTCATTAGTTTAATGAAATTTTATTTCATTTAGACCTATTGTTGTTCCCTTTAAACTTGTTCTCGTTTATGGTTGTCCCTTTAGAGATGTGTTTTATATATGGTTAATACCTGGTTGAATTAGACTCGTTGTCTCTAGTTTTGATGTCGTGATATTATTCCTATTCGAATTGCTTCCGTATTATCCTGTTTTAGGGGAAATGCTGTTGACTTGTTCCTGTACAACAGTTTAGATTTATGGGGTGTTACAGCCTCTCGAATATGATCCGATAGCATGGAATTCAACTCCAGATTTACCAAGGACCCTTCTTCGACCATCTCTAAGCCGAGTTTCTAAAATTCGGCACAGAGGGTGGCACTTTGGGGTTGAAGAGTGAGGCAATTGCATCGAGCCTTGCGACTCAACGCGTCAGCCACCACATTGGCTTTTCCCGGGTGGTAATGCACTTCTAGGCTATAATCTTTGATCAACTCAAGCCATCTTCTTTGCCTCATATTCAAATCTGCCTGAGTGAAGATGTATTTGAGACTCTTGTGATCGGTATAGATATTGCACTTATTCCCAAGGAGATAGTGGCGCCAGATTTTTAAAGCATGGACCACTGCTGCAAGCTCCAAGTCATGAGTTGGGTAGTGCTCTTCATGGCATTTCAATTGCCGAGATGCGTAGGCGACAACCTGGCTTTCTTGCATAAGCACGCAGCCAAGGCCGATGCCTGATGCATCGCAATACACATCGAATGGTTTGTGGATATCAGGTTGAGTGAGGACAGGAGCTATACTCAGGCACTGCTTCAGAGTTTGGAATGCTCGCTCACAGCCCACTGACCATTTAAACTTAGCACCCTTCTTCAGTAGTTATATCATGGGTTTGGCAAACTTGGAGAAGTCCTGAATGAAACGGCGATAATAGCCAGCAAGCCCAAGAAAACTATGGATCTCTGTGACAGTTTTGGGCTGCTCCCACTTGAGGACATCCTGGACCTTACTTGGGTCAACAGCAACACCTTGCTGAGAGAGGACGTGTCCCAAGAAAGATACCTCCTTCAGCCAAAACTCGCACTTGATGAATTTCGCATAAAGGCGATGTTCCCGGAGTCGCCCGAGAACGATGCGAAGATGTTTTGCATGCTCTTCCTCATTGGTTGAATAGATGAGAATGTCATCAATGAATATGACCACAAAGGAATCGAGCTCTTCCATGAAGATGGAGTTCATGCGGTACATGAAGTACGCCGGTGTATTCGTCAGACCGAACGACATAACAGTGTACTCATATAAGCCATAACGGGTAGAGAAGGCTATCTTCGGGATATCCTTGGCCCAGATCTTGATTTGATGGTACCCGAGTCTCAAGTCAATCTTGGAGAACACCCGTGCACCAGCAAGCTGATCAAAGAGGATGTCGATCCGAGGTAGAGGGTACTTATTCTTGACAGTGACTGCATTCAGTGGTCGATAATCCACACAGAGTCGAATGGAGCCGTCCTTCTTGGTTACGAAGAGAGCCGAGCAGCCCCAAGGGGAGGAACTCGGGCGAATGAACCCCTTGTCCATCAGTTCCTTCAGTTGAGTCTTCAATTCGGCCAACTCATTCGGTGGCATTCTATACGGCCATTTGGAAACTGGGCAGTCCCGGGCTGAAGCTCGACTACGAACTCAATATCCAGATCAGGCGTCATCCCTAGCAGTTCCGCTGGGTACACATCCGGGTATTCCGAAACCATGGGAATGGACTCTCTAGCTCCTCAACTTCAGTGCCATTCAAAGAACAAAGAGCGGCCTCGCCATCATCGAGAAGCAGAGTTAGCACGTCGCCCTTTGGTCCCTTGAGCAAGACGGAATGATGAGAACAATCTAGAATGGCCTGCTGCCTTGTTAACCAATTCATGCCCAAAATGACATCCATCCCACAAAGATCAAGGAGCAGCAGGTTGACAAGGAAGGGAACCCCTTGGATTTGCATAGTGGCTTTTTGGACCACTTGATTAACAATAATCTTTGAACCTGGTGCTTCAGTTAGGAATGATGTGTGGTTGCAACTCACTTTCATCTGATGTTGCATGACAAAATCTTTGCTAATGAAGGAATGGGAAGCCATCGAGTCAAATAACACCCTAGCAGCATGTCCCTAAATGCATAACGTACCCGTCAGCATGGTGGCGCCCTCGGGAATCGCCTCAGCATCAACGTAGTTGATGCGGCCACGGGTAGGTGCAGGAAAGTGGGGGTGGTGCAGTTGCGCCTTGAAGTCTCGGGGCGTTGGAACTGTTGCTCCTCCTTGGAAAGGGATAATCGCGGATGAAATGCCCCGCACACCCATAGTTGTAGCATGGGCCCGGTCCAAAGTTTGTCACCACACGCACTCTGGGCTGTGGCTGCGGGGGCCGAGGAATAGCGACAGGAGGTTAGGCCATCCCAGCTGGTAGGGGAGGCACAAGAGCAGGGGCCCTCGGTGGTGGAAGAGGAACAGTTCGGGCCCGTTGCGAGCTGCCACCCGCCGAGTACTGCACTGACCTCTTCCGCTTCTTCTCCTCTTGATGGTTCTTCATCTTGTGCTCTACAGTGATCGCCCGACTCACCAAAGCATTGAAGTCGGGGAAGTCACAAACAGAGAGCTTATCTTGCATCTTGGTAGTCAGCCCGTTCATGAACCGATTCTGCTTTTTCTGATCGGTATCGACTTCCTCCGGTGCATATTGGGCCAGATAATTGAACTCCCGCGAGTAGTCCATCACGGACTTTCTCAATTGCTTGAGGGCAAGGAACTACTGCTTCTTAATATCCATGAGCCCCTTCGGGATATGGTATGCCCGGAAAGCCTCACGGAACTCCGTCCAAGTCACCTGGTGACCGGCGGGCTGCATGACCAGGAAGTTAGCCCACCAAGCACCAGCAGGGCCCTGAAGCTGCTGCGCTGGGAAGGGAGCATTATGAAGGTCCTCACAGTGGATGAGAGCAAACTTCTGCTCTATCGTACGCAGCCAGTCATCAGCTTCCAACGGATCGCTGGCCCGGGAGAATGTTGGCGGCTGAGTATGCAAAAAATCCAAGTAGCCATTCGGTCGGCCTCGCCCTTCACCGCGGCCACCTGGAGCGGCCTGATTCTGGACCAACATCTCCAAGATCCTGTTGGTAGTCTGCTGGTTCTGCTCTGATCGCAGCAATACATCTAGCAGGTTGGGAGGAGGAGGCGGATCGCTACCGCCAGGCTGTGATCACCCAGCACCCCCATCATCTCCCGAAGTTCCGCGTGTCCTCATTCTGTTGTCAACCAAAGTCAGACGACAAGAGTTAGACTCCACGTGAAAGGAATGGGCCTTAAACTTGGCAAAACCGTGAACTAAACCTAATCTAGACTGCATCACTCCGCAATGGAGTCCTACAAGTCTAACATACCCAAAAAACAACTCATGATACAAAACAGAATGGCACATGCGTGATATGACATGAGATGCACGATTCCAACGTAACCCCTTTTTCCCACACACACTCCTTATACAGCATAGGGCGGGAATAAATACCATCTCCTACCTAATGCATGATGCAAATCCTAATCAATCCCTAAGTGGTCGTCAAGTTTTGAGTTCATCTTCATGCACCTTGCTCTGATACCAGCCTTGTCAGGAGCCACCCAGACCGTCCTCGGGTTATTTGAAGGTTTAGTCGTCCTAATCGGATTTGGAGGCTAACAACGGATCACCTAGGGCGTTCGCAGTGTTAGCACCCAAGCCCAATCGAGACAACAGTGAGACCCTTCGAATCGACAACAATCCCGGAATTCCCCCGGTATGCGACCCGAAGCTAGTCCATGATCCCCACATACCGGTTTCTATTGCCATATCAGCTCAATTTGCATAAAGGGGGCAACGAACTCGAAACCCCACAACTAGAGTACGCGACGTGGAGGCAAGACAAGCCAAGCCAACGCCGGCACGAAGAGAAAACCCAACAAGGATCCAAACACACCCGACAACCACCAAGCACAGAAGTAACGAACGAAAAAAACGTGAGCACAAAAGTACACTAAAGATTTGCATAATAGTGGCCAAAGGTTCAAGTGAAGACATAACATATTTTGAAACCAGCTGTACAACAAAAAACGACACACACCACTAAACTAGCAAAAGTACAACTCTTCCGGAAGTGTCCTGCCCCTAAACACTTCTGGGCGCAAGTAGCGACGCCGGTAGCCTCTACTTGGTGCCCCGCCCGATCACCGAGAGGCAGTACGGACAGAACTCGCATCCGTCTGGATCCTCACCTGAAAACCACAAAGCAGAAGTATGAGCACAGAAGGTACTCGCAAGACTTACCTGTGGTCCATATACGACCGACTTGAAAGGATATGCATTTGGATGTAGCAAGGAAATCAGCGGAAGTTAAAAGTGCGAAAAGCTTAAATTTGGTTGCATAATTAATTGCATCTACTCAATTCATAGGTTTACAGCATTCATAAACAGCACCTATCACTAGAGTGATATCTGAGCTAAACATTCAAATTAAGGCAAGCAAATCATGATCGAGTACCAACATCATCGTACTAACTAGTCTCAAGTTCAAGTTGTTACTACGTCGAAATGTCAGATGATGTGAGCGTGCTCATATCCGAGAGTGCGGCAATTCGAATAGCTTATTCACCCTGTAGGGGATCATCAATCTCACAACATGTGCCACAAAGAACCTCATGTCAACCCTCCTCCCATCCATACCAACCCGTTGGGGCATCTTCATGCGGTCCGAGCACCTAGCACCCCCTCAAGCGACCCAAGCCCGGCTTGGCCCTCGAGGGTCAGCCTAAGCCTCACCCTCAACCACGTCCAACCGCATGAGGGCATGGCCCATCGAATGGCATGCGATGAAAGAATAGCTTACCATCCCATTCCGGCATGCGGCCAACAAAGTGTGCTCGATCAACATGGCAAACAACGGATCGGTCCTCAACCGACACGGACGAGACTACCACACTTGAGTCTCCACACCCAACTGATCCAACTTTCTCGCCCGGTCTCAATTTACATTCCATTTCTACTCACAAACACAAACATAACCATTGCAACCCAGTATTTGTGAAGTGTAACAATCTCAAGCGATGGAACCATCCATCACTTGGCCCATACCTGACAGCTAAGCAAAACTAAGGGTGGACACAATATATTTACCCATACTAGCTCCAAAGGAAGTGTTCAACAATATCGAAGGGTGTATGTGCAGCAATTAGGGTTCTAACACCATTCCCACAATTCAACTCCTAATGCATGACTTAATCACCACATAAGCATTTTATTCACAAAAATAAGATTACCAATAGGATTGAATATGCTTAGGTGCTTGCCTGACTCTTCTGCTTGAGTATCGACCACAACTTGCTCCTCGGCAACCTACTCGGTCACCCCCGTGCCAATCTCCACGGAGTCGTTCTCTACACGAGTGCAATGCATAATAAGATGCATGCAATGCAATGAATTGGAAAACAATGCATTCCCCCACCGACCCAGACCAGCCAATCCGGATAGTCCAGATATTTCATCTGGACAATCTGGATAACTCGAACATTCTGGACAATTTGTCCGGACACTCCGGACATGGCGCATTTCGCCCAATGACCCAAGGGATTTGAGTGGTTTCCGAGTTCTACGGCACCACGAGAACCCGATCTACAACTTTCCTACACGCGGCCAAGGCGGAGAAGCTCCGAGCTAGCCAAAACACGATGAAACGACGCCCACTTCTAAAAACCCCAACCAAAACTTAATCCAACACTAAGAATGACACCATCTACCCCCGATCTCTCACCCTACACCCTACATTGCCTAATACACCCCTAGTCCAACCACCCACCAAAAACCTAACACTCCCAAAGTCACCTCAACCCCCAAATCTACACACCAAGCCCCAAATCCACACCCAAGAACGACCCTAGAACACAAGAACCCACGAATCAACTCCAAGAAGAGATCCTACCGTCAAGGAGGATGAAGGAAAGGAAGGGGAATCCGGGTAGAGGAAGGAGGACGCTGGCTTGGGGAGGAGCTTGAGGTCACCGGATTGGAGGAGTCACCGGGGAGGAGCATGGGAGGACGCCTGCCTGTGGGGTGTCGCCGAAGATGAGCTCGAGATGGAGGAGAGCACGCAAGAGGGGTGGATAGCAACAAGTGTTTAGTGGAGAGAGTGAGGAGCCAAAAAATGGGATTTTATACCTGAACCCCGCGAAGTCCGGATACTCCGGACCTTTAGTCCGGACACTCCGGGTTGGGGCATTCGGTCAACCCAATCCGGACACTCCGGATAATTTATCCGGACATTCCGGGTTAAGGCTTTCGGGCAGACCCAGTTCGGACACTCCGGATGTTGCATCCGGACACTCTGGGTTCTATCCGGACATTCCGGATATTTTGTCCGGATACTCCGGATTACCCAGAATTTCGGCATAGGATCCAATCGTCGCGTGAGTCGAATTTTGGATCGGGGCCCTCACAAGTAGTACATCACTCAGCAAACTGTATTGCAATGGGATAGAATAACAACATTATTCATTAGCATCAATATCACATACCATAACACATCATCATGAGCATCTCATAGTTCATCTTCATAAACATCTCATAATCATTCTCATTCATGCAATGCAATGCACATGTCCCCTTGAAGCACATACTGGTATTGCCAAGTGCACACCCGTCGGTGTGGACCCTCTTTCCCCTTCCATCCCGTAGATGGAGGGTGCCTGCTCTTACTGACTCGCCCCCATACACAACCGTGGATGAGACTACGAGGTAGGTCTTTCGTGTTCACTACGTGTGAATAGAGAGGCCTGCATCAGAATGGGTCACCTCTTCCATCATGAATGCACATATGCCACATCATGTTATAATTTGCATAGAGGAAATCTCAATATAATAACAACATGATATAACTTGCATAAAGGAAAAACTCAATATAACAATATGATATAGCTTGCATAAAGGAAACTCCATATAACAATGGCATATCCTTAAACGAATCATGAATATCATAACTCATGCAAGGATCAACATGGCAAACACATCACATAGCATCATGGCGCAACTATACATCTAGCTGACCGCCCAAAACCCCAAATCCATCCCAATACACTTGCCTTGAACCATGGGCGATGGATTAGCGAAAGGTTGAGGGCACTCCCGAGGTCACACCACCTTAGCTCGATGAATGACGAACTGACGAAAACTCCTCCCGGTCGCCCGATCTCCATCCATGCGCCAATCCCGCCGGATCCTCTCATCGCGGAGCTCCCCAATGGCGAGGACAACGGAGTGGAAGGACATGGCAGCAAGGGGGGAGGTGGAACTCGCCTAGGGCCGGCTAGGGGTGGTGGGGAGGAAGGGAGGGGGTGGCGCATGGGCGAGAGGGATGGGCGCATGGGGGGTGGCGGCTAGGAGGTGTGGGAGGGAGAGGGAAGTGGGCGGCTAGGGTTGTGGGCGGGCACAAGGGTCGCAAGGGGCAGGTCCTTGCAGCCCCAACACTCCCACATGGGCCTAGGGTTCCCACCTACAGCCCAACTTGATCCCCCAAGGCCAACACTGCTTCCCCCAAGGCCCAAACTCCCCTGGACCGGCCCAAACACCCGGAAACAGCCCAAAACACGATATAACCTCATACCTTATCTGCCAAAATCTATAATGTCACACTCTGTCATTTCGTAGTGTCACATTCTTCTCCCCTTCGACAGGATTCGACCCCGAATCCGAGACACACCACTACGCAAACATACAAATCAAAGGGAGCTAAGGTTCACTTCTCAGAACCTGCTCAGAAACCCCTACGGATTGCACTAGCCAGAACTCAAAAGCAAGGAGCTAAGACTCGAAGACTAACGGCTCTACCGATAACTCACATTCAAAACTTGCCAGAACTTTTACTCAACAATGGTACACAAAGCACTCACACAAGGCCTTAGAATGTCCCAAGCAACAGGATCAAATCCCAAACAGACAACGAAGGAAAACGGTCTCACACTCCTCATTCTATGCGTTCCTTAGCACTAAAGTGTCTGATCCCTTTAATCGATGCTACTCTCCAGAAGAACACGGCACAAACCTATAGAACCCTTTTCAGCTCCCACGCACAAAAGTGTTTTCACACCTCAACCTCTCTGATGTGGTTTGTTGTATTCAAGACGACGTGAACCAAGTGAGACACTTCACTCCAAGACTACCAACTGCTTGAACAATCGGGGTTATAACCTTGAAGAAAGATTTGATCTTTTACCAAAAAACCAATACCCACCACTACCACCGAACGAAAAGCCTACTTTATAATCGGGGTCCTTGAAACCCGCAAAAACAATACAACCGAGCAATCCTCTTCGGTTGACACAACTCGCTCAAAGATCGGCGATAAAAGATCCAATACACTTCGAAAAGGAAAAGCAATTACTAGCAACCAGCAAGTGGTCCACTAATAATTTAATCAACCCCACCGAGGAACACATCAATGACACAATTCTCCAAGAAGGTTTGAATTGAGTTATACACACCTTCCTTTACTTCTCACTTTTTAAACTGTTTATGATCCACTACTAGCAACACCTAATAGCTTAGGACAATAACAACCCACACTAGATTTCTCTTTCTAAGAACGTCTCGCCCTCAAGCTCATCCACTCAAAGAATTAGAACAAAGAGTACAACTATTGAGTAAGCTCAACCATAAACCATGAACCCAATTGATCCCCATGCATAAATTTGAATCTAATGCACTACAATCACTCTGGAAAGGATTCGACAACATCCAAAGAGCACTCATTTTAATTTTCCGAGCCAAGACGCAAAGGAAACACAAATCTCCTACACCACAACCAAAATACCAGAAATTCTTCATTATTTCTTTTCATACTAGAAAGAAATGGACATCTCGATTCATGACATGAATGCAAACTTTTCAAGAGCACTCCGGATTAGTCATATATCCACATATGAATTTCTCACCGACCTGGCTCATCGACCCTTTTATCATTAAATATCTATAAACGAGGTCATGCTTCCTTGTCACCATTCATTCATTATGTAACAACAATACCGAATAGTCATTCACCACAAGACTTCTTCCTCGGTATCACATGATTGAAACACAATTAACATCGATGATTGCACTAAATCATATAACTATGACGGCAACACCATTAACAGCAAAATACCACGTCGTGTTAGAACCCACCATCAATTGAAAGATAACCTTCCAAAACCTCGCATTCTAACTAAAATCAACATTTTGGAAAAGAACATCAACTCCAAAGTCAAAGATCTGCACACGCAACCACCACAAATTTTCGCAAATAGAAAGGGAAACTCATTTCAAAAGGGAACACTTCACTAACAAAATCACTTTTGAAACATTCAGAAAATCCACGTTGTGAAGCATTTGCAAACACCACACATATTTTCCAAATAACTCCAACTCTAGCCACATAGAGTTACAAATTGAATCTCAAGAATCTCCAACACAACCCACTACGTCCTTCTGCTTCCTTTAAAATTTACTCCAAAGATAATTCAGTGCGAACGCGAAGGAGCGCGATCCACTCAAAGACTTTTGGAAGTAAATCCATACTCATAGCACAAACTAAACAAATTAGCCAAAACCAAAGATTGGCACTAATCACTACGAGTTTTGGGGAAACTCTGAAACACAACATAAGGAACACCTTAACCGAAAGCATTCAACCCAAATAGCAAACAACCAAACCAGTCCAAAGGTTTTAAACCCAAGCTCAACATAGATACAACCACCTCTAGTGTTCCACTATGCTTTCCATTAAAGACTTCAATATTCACTATTTACTCATTGAGAAGCCCTACCATAACTCAACTAAGAACTACATAACAAATTCTTCCTCTAGTTACCTTTCCCAACACTTATAAATAAAGTTTATGATGCTTATCAAAAAGACATCCAACCAATACTACCTCAACATGATCCCCACGGACCATCAAATCATACAACATCATATTCTAAATTTGAAACAAGTACTTCAACAAATACTTTGGCATGATTAATTTATCCATTTTATACCACCTATACGTCAACATCTCAACAATCAAAACTTACTAAATCAATAAATGACTTCAACACATCAATGTTCGGCTTATCCGGATTGTCTGGATATTAAAGCCGGACTGTCCGGGTTGACTGATCTGTAACTCACGCAATTTCACCGGGTGTGCTATTTTTTGGCGGGGTTTGCATTGTATTTCATTTCATTGCATGGCATGCATCTTAATTATGCATTGTACTCGTTTAGAGAGCGAGACCGCGATGACTAACGTGGTCATGGTTGAAGGGATTGCCGAAGAGCAAGTCGTGGTTGATATGCAAGCAGAAGCATCAGGCAAGCACCTAAGCATATTCAACCCTATTTGTAATTCTATTTTTGTGAATGAACTGCTTATTGGATGTTTAAGTATGCATTAGGAGTCGAATTGGGGGATTGAAAGTAGAACCTAATTGCTGCACTCATCTTCCTTGGAACTTGTTAAACATCTCCTTTGGAGCTAGTTTATGGGTAATTATATGTGTCCATGCTTAGTTTGGCTTAGGTGTTGGGTATCGGCCAAGTGGTGGATGGTTCCGCCGCTTGTGAGCTTTTACTTCACAATCAATTGGGTGCAATGGTTTTGGTTATGAGGAGAAATGGAAATGAAAATGAGACCGGGCGAGAGGTTGGTTCACTTGGGTGTGGAGACTCAAGTATGGTAGTCTCATCCGTGTCGGTTGAGGACCGATCCATTGTTTGCCATGTTGATCGAGCACACTTTGTTGGTCGCATGTCGGAAATGGGCCGGTAAGCTATTCTTTCATCGCATGCTACATCGATGGGGTGTGCCCTCATGTGGTTGGGCGTGGTTGAGGGCGAGGCTTAGGCCGACCCTCGGGGGCCAAGCCGGGCTTGGGCCGCTCGAGGGGGTGCTAGGTGCTCGGACCGCATGAAGATGGCCCAACAAGTTAGTATGGATGGGAGGAGGGTTGACATGAGGTTCCTTGTGGCACATGTCGTGCGATTGATGATCCCATCCAGGGTGAATAAGCGATTCTAATTGCCGCGTTCTCGGATATGAGCACGCTCACGTCATCCGACATTTCAACGTAGTAATAACTTGAACTTAATGCTAGTTGGTTGGATTGAGGTACTTGTTTATGAGGTTTCTTGATTTGCTTTAATTGTAACGCTTCAGATTCCACTCTAGTAATAGGTGCTGTCTACAAGTGCTGTAAAAATTTGTAAAATTGTAGTAGTGGATTGTAATTGTACAACAAAGTTAAGCTTTTCCGCACTTTTACCTTAAGTTTGATTTCTTGCTACATCCAAATGCATACTCTCTTGAGTCGGTCATATATGGACCACGGGTAAGTCTTGCGAGTACCTTCTGTACTCATGATTTTGCTTTGTTGATTTTCAGGTGAGGATCCGGACAGATGTGAGTTCTGTCCGTACTGCCTCTCGGTGACCGGGCGGGGCACCGAGTAAAGGCCATCTATGCCGTCGCACACGCCCGGGAGTGTTCAGAGGCAGAACACTTTCGGAGATGCATTGCTTTTGGGTTTAGTTTGATAGTTCTATGTCTTTTGTTGTGTAGTTAGTTTCAAAACTATGTCTTTTCTATCCTTGGGTACTTGGTTTCTTTTGTAGTGAACACTTGTATGTTGTTACTCACCTTGTTTTTGTGATATTATTTCTATCTTTGTTGGCCTTTGTGCTTCGTTGTTGCTGGTTGTGGTCGTGGGGTTTTGTCTTTGTGTCGTGGTGGTTTTATTGTGTTGGTTAGTCTTGCTTCCGCGTGCGTGTTTGGTTGTGGGGTTCCGAGTTTGTTGCCCCCTTTATGCAAATTGAGCTGATATGTCATTGGGAACCGATATGCGGGGATCCTGGGCGAGTTCGGGTCGTGTACCGGGGGAATACTGGGATTATTGTCGAGTTATTCGAAGGGCCTCACTATCGTCTCAGTTGGGCTTGGGTGCTAACACTGCAAGCGCCCTCGGCGGTCCATTGTTAGCCTCCAAATCCGATGGGGTTGACCGAGTCTTCAAATAACCCGAGGACGGTCTCGGCGGCTCCTCTCATAGGGTGACAAAGGGTTTATGGCACATAAGTAATTAATCAAGGTGTCATACTGCAATTTGGCATTTATATAATTTACCAGATTTTTTAAAGCATTTTCTAATTGAATTAGCATGCAATAATTTAAATCAGATAGATTTCAAAAATGTGATCAATATGATCAAAGCATAACTTGCCTTCAAAGAGTACTTGTTCTTGGTCTTTAGCTGGCTCCCGGTTCAACACTTCTCCTTCGAAGCTACACCCAAATGCATCTCCTTTGGAGTCGGTCATATATGGACCCCGGGTAAGACTTGCGAGTACCTTTTGTACTCAGGCTTCTGCTTTGTTGTTTTGCAGGTGAGGAGTTGGGCAGTTGTGAGTTCTGCCCGTACTGCCTCTCGGTGTCCGGGCGGGGCACCGAGTAGAGGCTGTTTAGCGCCTCGCGCACGTCCGGGAGTGTTCAGGGACAGAACACTTCCGGAGAGGCTTAAATTTTTGTTGTTGTGGATGAATTCTCGTTTGTTGTTTAATTAGTTCGTCCACACTTGTGTAGCTCTCGGTTCTATATCTTTCTGTTGTCGATTTAGATGTTTAACTCTGTCTTGTGGTTGAGTACTTAGAACTACTTCTGATGTTGGATTATGGTTGTGATATATATATCAACTGCTGTTTCCTTGTGTGCTGAGTGGATGTCCGTAGTTTGCAAAAAGGTCATGCTGAATTTTGGTAGAATTTTGGGTCTTAGTGTTTCTCGTATTCGGATTGGGTTGGTGTTTGGTTTTTGTGTGGTTCTCGCGTTGGGTTTTGGTTGTGGTTGTCGGGTTTGTCTTTTTGCGTGTGTTTGCTTCCGCGCTACGTTTGGTTTTATAGTTTCGCGTTCGTTGCCCCCTTTACGCAAATTGAGTTGATGTGGTCTTGGAAACCGGTATGTGGGATCCTGGGCGAGTTTTGGGTCGCATACTGAGGGAATACCGGGATTGTTGTCGAGTTATTCGATTTGCATCTTTGTTGCCTCGCTTGGGCTTGGGTGCTAGCACTGTGAGCGCCATCGGCGACCCGTTGCTAGCCTCCAAATCCGACGAGAGCGACAGGGCATTCAAATAACCAGAGGATGGTCTGGGCGGCTCCTCACAGGCTGGTATTAGAGCAAGTTGCATAAAGACGAACTGTGAACTTGACAACCATTGTTTAGTATGGTATCCCCGCCCTAGGGTATAATTGGTGAGTGTGGGAAAAGAGTTGACGTTGGAACCGTGCATTTCATGCCATGCATATAAAATCCATGTCATACCAAGCACGCATATGCCTTGCCATATCATTTTGCATCTTGATCTATGCTTTCATGTATGTTGGATTTGTAAAATTCTTTTGTATCGTGTTACCTTCTAGATCATGTTTTGATTCGAATTTTTCATTAAGTCTTAGAGCCTATCCCTTCCTTGTGGAGTCTAACTCTTGTCGTCTGACTTTGGTTTACGACAGAATGAGGACCCGCGGTGGTACGGGAGGTGATGATGGTGCGGGGGGATCTCAAGATCCGCCTCCACCTCCAAATTTGCTGGATGTCTTGCTCAGGTCCGAGCAGAATCAGCAGGCGACCAACCGTATTCTGGAGATGTTGGTGCAGAACCAGGCACCTCGTGGTGACCATGTTGGGCAAGGTCGACCCAATGGCTACCTCGACTTCTTGCACACTCAGCCGCCGACCTTTTCTCGGGCGGTTGATCCTTTGGAGGCCGATGATTGGCTCCGCACGATCGGGCAGAAGTTTGTGCTGGTCGGTCGCGATGACCTCGAAGGCACCATTTGCGGCGCCATGCCTTCAGGAGTCGGTGGTGCATGGTGGGCCAACTTCACGGTGATGCGGCCCGGTGGGGCATTAGGTTACTTGGGCAGAGTTCCGGGAGGCTTTCCGGGCCTATCATATTCCCAAGGGCCTAATGGACATCAAGAAGCAGCAGTTCCTTGCGCTTCGACAGCTGAGCAAGTCTGTCATGGACTATTCACGCGAGTTCAACCATCTCGCTCAGTATGCGCCTGAGGAAGTGAACTCTAATGATAAGAAGCAAAATAGGTTCATCAATGGGCTGTCAGCGAAGATGCAAGACAAGCTCTCTGTTTGTGACTTTACTTATTTCAATGCCCTGGTGAGCCGGGCGATCACGGTTGAGCATAAGATGCAGATCCATCAGGAGGAGAAGAAGAGGAAGCGGGTGTGGCAGACTTCAGCTGGTAGCAGCTCGCAACTCCTCTTCCGCCTTCGAGGGCACCGGCTTCTGCACCTCCTTGGCCGGCTTTTGCGGCTAGGCCACCGGTTGCCGCTCCTTGGCCATCACAGCTACCGCCGTGGGCGAGTTCTGGCCCGGGCCCGTGCTACAATTGCGGGCGGGCTGGACACTTCATCAGAGATTGTCCCTTCCCAAGAAGGGGCAGTACTGCAGCTGCTCCTCGACCTTCAGGCACCTCAGCACTACCTACACCTCCAGTGCAGCACCCGGGTCACGTCCGCTACGTCGACACCGAGGCGATCCCTGAAGGTGGCACGGTTCTGGCAGGTATGTTGTTTGTCAATGGCTATGCTGCTAGGGTTCTGTTTGACTCGGGGGCATCGCACTCTTTCATTAGCAAAGTCTTTGCCTTGCAACAACAGATGAGTGTGAGTAGCAGCGGTACCTCTTTTCTCATTAAGGCAGTCGGTTCAGAGATGGTAACCACCAAAGGCATTACGAAGGCGTCGATCTTGATTCAGGGGATTCCTTTCCTTGCCAACCTGCTGCTCCTTGAATTGCGTGGACTACATGTCATTTTGGGTATGAACTGGATCACATCGCGGCAGGCCATCATCGATTGTTCTCGCCGCTCAGTCTCACTCAGGGGACTGAAGGGCAGCCGGTTGACCTTACTCTTCAGCGAGGGCAAGGCCACACTTTGCTCTTTGAATGGCGACGAGATCGAGGAGATCGATTCTATCCCAGTTTTTGTGGAGTATCCCGATGTATTCCCAGCGGAGTTGCCAGGGATGCCTCCTGATAGAGATGTCGAGTTCGTTGTCGAGCTCCAGCCCGGGACTGCTCCAATCTCGAAGCGGCCGTACCGAATGCCGGCCAATGAGTTGGCCGAGTTGAAGACTCAGTTGAAGGAGCTGATGGACAAGGGTTTCATTCATCCGAGTTCCTCACTATGGGGTTGCTCAGCTCTCTTTGTGACAAAGAAGGACGGTTCTCTTCGTCTGTGCGTCGATTACCGCCCGTTGAATGCGGTCACTATCAAGAGCAAGTATCCGCTGCCTCGGATCGACATCTTGTTTGATCAACTCGCCCGGGCATGGGTGTTCTCGAAGATAGATCTGCGGCTCGGATACCATCAGATCAAGATCCGAGCTGAGGATGTTCCCAAGACGGCTTTCACAACCAGATATGGCTTGTATGAGTATACCGTCATGTCCTTCGGCTTGACGAAAGCCCCAGCGTATTTCATGTACCTGATGAACTCTATCTTCATGAAGGAACTTGATTCCTTCGTGATCATCTTCATTGACGACATTCTCATTTACTCAGCCAATGATGAAGATCATGCTAAGCATCTGCACATTGTTCTCGGGAGACTCCGGGAGCATCGCCTCTACGCCAAGTTTACCAAGTGCGAGTTCTGGCTGAAAAAGGTGTCTTTCTTGGGGCATGTTCTCTCTGAGGACGGTGTGGCTGTCGATCCAAGTAAAGTGCAAGACGTGCTCAAGTGGGAACAGCCCAAAACTGTCACCGAGATCCGCAGCTTCCTTGGGCTTGCAGGATATTATCGCCGCTTCATTCAGGATTTTTCGAAGGTTGCCAAGCCCATGACCGAGGTACTAAAGAAAGGGGTTGCATTCAGATGGTCAACGGGCTGTGAGGAAGCATTCCAAACTTTGAAGCAGCGCCTCACTGCAGCTCCTATCCTCACCCAACCAGACATCCACAAGCATTTTGATGTTTATTGTGATGCGTCGGGTATTGGACTTGGCAGTGTGCTTATGCAAGAAAACCGAGTCGTCGCCTATGCATCTCGGCAGTTGAAACGTCATGAAGAGCACTATCCCACTCATGATTTGGATCTTGCCGCTGTGGTGCATGCTCTAAAGATTTGGCATCATTATCTTCTTGGGAACAAGTGCAATATCTATACCGATCACAAGAGTCTCAAGTACATCTTCACTCAAGAAGATTTGAATATGAGGCAACGGAGGTGGCTTGAACTCATCAAAGATTACGACCTAGAGGTGCATTATCATCCGGGGAAGGCCAATGTGGTAGCTGATGCATTGAGTCGCAAGGCTCGGTGCAATTGTCTCACGCTTCAGCCCCAATGTGCCACCATTTGTGCCGAATTCCAGAGGCTCGGCTTGTAAATGGTCGAAGAGGCATACTTGGCGAACTTGGAATTGAATTCCACGCTGCTGAACCAGATCCGAGAAGCACAGTAGAAGGATGAGGGTGTGGCCCAGATTCGTGACAAGTTGAACTTGGGCCAAGTCGCTGAATTCCAACTTGACGGTCATGGGACACTTTGGTTCGGCAAGCGACTAGTTGTCCCTGAGGACCAAGAATTGAAAAGGGTGATCCTTGATGAAGCCCACAACTCGTTGCTCACCATTCATCCGGGCAGCAACAAAATGTACCAAGATCTGAGCGATAGTTTTGGTTGCCTCGTATGAAGCGTGAGGTGGCTCGCTATGTGTCCGAGTGTGATGTTTGTCAGAGAGTAAAGGCCGAGAATCTCAAGCCAGCCGGCGCCCTTCAACCGTTGCCCATTCCTAGTTGGAAATGGGAAGACGTCAGTATGGACTTTATTACTAGCCTACCAACAGCTACTTCAGGCTGTGATTCGATATGGGTGATAGTGGACCGGCTGACAAAGTCCGCGCACTTTCTGGCGGTAGGCACCACTTATACATCCAAGAAGTATGCGGAGCTATACCTATCCCGAATTGTCTGTCTCCATGGGGTACCCAGGCGGATAGTCTCAGATCGGGGCTCTCAGTTCGTTTCTCGATTTTGGAGGAGCCTGCATGAGGCATTGGGCACAAAGCTGCTCCTGGCTCGACATAATATCCATGAGGCAAGCGGCTAGACCGAGAGAGTCAATCAGATACTCGAGGACATGTTGAGGGCCTGTGTCCTCTCTTTTGGGAAGAAATGGGAAGAGTGCCTTCCATATGCTGAGTTTGCTTACAACAATAGCTACCAAGCGAGCATCTAGAAGTCTCCATTTGAAGCGCTCTACGGGCGTAGCTGTTGGGCCCCTCTGAATTGGTCCGAGAGTGGAGAGCGTGCTTTGTTTGGACCCGATTTGGTTGTGGAGGCGGAAGAGAAGGTGAGAACCATTCAGAACAATTTGAAAGTGGCACAGTCGCGGCAAAAGAGCTATGCCGATCGTCGTCGAAGACCTCTCACTTTCGATGTTGGCGACTACGTCTACCTGAAGGTGTCTCCCCTCCGGGGCACACGTCGTTTTGGGATTTTGGGAAAGCTGGCGCCTTGCTACATTGGACCCTTTCGGGTACATGATTGGCGCGGTCAAGTGGCATATCGGCTAGAGCTTCCTCCATCTCTAGCGATGGTCCACGACGTGTTCCATATCTCACAGCTAAAGAAGTGTGTTCGTACTCCCTTCGAGCAGATTGCAGTGGATGAACTCGAGGTTCAGCTTGAACCTGATCTGTCTTATCAAGAACATCCGATTCGGGTTTTGGAAGAAGCTGAACGTAAGACTCGAAGGAAGAATCTCAAATTTTATAAAGTTAAGTGGAGCAATCACACTGAAGGTGAGGCCACTTGGGAGCGGGAAGACCATTTGAGAAGCGAGTATCTCGAGTTCTTCCAAAATTTGTAAGTGTCCTTCGCAGCATTTGTCTGTATTCAATCCTTTTTCAGTTATGCGCTCATTTTTTAATCTCGGGGCGAGATTCCCCTAAGGGGGGAGGATTTGTCATGGTCCCGAATTCGAATTCGATTCTAACGGCTAAGTTTCGCATCAATTAAGTTTTAGCCGCTCTTAAGGTCAATTCCCGGCTTTAGTTAATGTCCTAAACTGCCACTTACGAGTATCCCAAGCTTAACCAAAAGTTTAGAGCCAAAAATTTCAGTCCGCACTTGTGACTTTCAACCAACTTTGGAGCCTTGTAACTTGCAATCTATAATGACCTAGAGTGCGCAGGTTACATGGTTGCGAAGTAAAAACATTTCTCTATATAGTGGTGGAGTCATCTCGCCAATCCGGTGTCAAACACTAATTTTAAACTTGGCTCAAAAAGTGAATCTAGCGCTGTTTTGTGTTGGAGGACTTAGCCAATTTGGTTGGTTTGCTTGGGGGGTATTTTGGGGAGATGAAAGTGTGGGTTATGTGGTGTGGGTGGCAGCCAATTCATCCCCATTTTTTCCCAAACCGTGAGCTGCTCACGTCCTCTTCTTCCTCCCTCCACCACACATCCACTCCATTGGAGCACCTCCAACCGGCCACCTCCTCCACCGGCGGTGAGCTCCGGCGACCTCCCCTGCTCCTCCTCCACCGGAGCACCCCACCCCAGCAGCTCCCCCAACCGGCCTGCGCCCCCCATCTCCTCCAAGCTTCCTCTCTCCCTCCATGGTCATCTCTTGAATGAGCTAGGTGAGAGCCTCCCCAAAACTTGGATCTACCTCCATGGGGTCCCTAGATGCTATCCATGGAGTTCTAATGCTTAGTTTTGAGGAGAAATGATGTGGGAGCAAAGTTAGGGTTGAGTGGAAAATCTGTCATTTTCGGGCAGATTTTTGGCTCTCAGTTTTCTGTGAATTCGAGCTACTTAGACGCCGAATTGGAGTTTACATTTGCTTAGGAAGTTGTAGAGGGTGAAATTATCTAGCATCTCCAACTAGAATCACTCCATTTGGACATTCCATTAGAAAGTTATGCCATTTTTAGTTTCGACTGTCCGAAATAGACGAAATTGGTGAATTGGATATTGAGCTGCGAATTAGAATTTATTGGAGGCCGAATTTGAAAAACATTTTGCCTGAGAACTTGTAGGGAATTTCGTGTAGATTTCAAAAATGTATTTGTTTGCTTATTTTGGATGAATTTTGAGTAAGTTGTGCCGGTTTGAAGTAGTGCCCAGATTTCTAAAAAAAAGCTCAAAATCCCCAATTTCGGTTTTTGTCTTCAATGTTCAGATTAGGGGCTTTAGATCCATTTGCTAAGTGTGTAGTTGAGTAATAAGAGTATGTGTCCTGTTTATGGCCATTTGTATTGCAATCTGCCAAGAAATTGAAAGATTTCAAAAATTCAGATTTTTGAATGTGAGGTTCAGATTCCAGTTTGGGGACTTTAAGTCCAAGTCCCAAGGGTTTAAATGAGTAATAACTGTAGATTATCCTAATTTGGTCATTAGAGTGCAAGAAAATCAATTTTGGAATTAGCCATTCCAAAGTTGTGTTTGTTTAGTGGAGTATGATGCTAAATTCAGATTTTTTTCTATAGGTTTGAAGTAAATGTTAGCACTATGTCGATTGTTGTGAATTGTGATGATTGTTGCACCTTTAAAACTTCCATGGTTTATACATTGAATAATTCATCTCATATGCATCGGATACATCTCATTTCATACATATGTATCGTGTAGCGAACGATTCCGCGGGAGTTGACGCGGCGGCAGCCGACGAGGGTGCCGTGGGTCAAGAGGGTGAGGTTTATAGCGAAGCACAAGGCAAGCTCCTATGCATATCTAACCCTGTATATCATTTTAATTTGGAGAATAACTTGCTTATTCGATTGCTTAAGTATTAGCATTAGGAATTGAACTGTGGGTTAGGTTAGATCCTAATTGCTGCATTTACTCCTTGATGTTGTTAATCCTATCCTTGAAGCTAGCTTATGGGTAATTAAGTCATATCATGCTTAGCTTTGCTTAGAGGTCGGGATGGGCCGAGTGGTGGAGGGTTCCGCCGCTCGAGATTAAATGTTTATACATGTTGAGCTATGGGAAAATGGTGGCAAATGGTTTTGAGAATGTTAAACTTGTGGGCCGAGCGAGAAGGTTGTTTGTTTGGGTATGGAGATTCAAACGTGTAGTCTCGTCCGTGCCAATTAAGGACCGAGCCGTAAGGAGGATACGGATTGAGCACCCCCGGTTGGTCACATGCCTGATTATGGTAGGGTAAGCCCTGTTTTATCTCATGCTTACTCGAAGGACTACGACCTCATGCGGTTGGGCGTGATGATGCGGGCGAGGCCTAGGCCGGTTCTCAAGTGGCCAAGCCGGGCTTGGCCTACTCGAGAGGGTGCTAGGTTTTCGGACCCATGAGGGTACTTCGGCAAGTAAGTATGGATGGGAGGGGGTTGACATGAGGTTCCTTCGTGCACATGTCGTGTGATCAATGCTTTCCCTGCAGGGTTAATTAAGCGATTCGAATTGCCGAGCTCTCGGATATGAGCAAGCTTCATCTAAACTTTCCCTGCGAGTAAATAACTTGAATATGTGGTTCACCTTTGGGTTGGAGCCTTAATCTGAAAAATGGTGGTTGCTTTAATTGATGATGATCTCAACTCATGCTCGAAGTAGGTGCTGTTTATAACCGCTTTAAATGTGGTAATCTGATTAGTAAAAGAACCATACAACAAATGTTAAGCTTTCCGCACTTATACCTTATGCCTACCTTTGCTACACCCAAATGCATCTCCTTTGGAGTCGGTCATATATGGACCCCGGGTAAGACTTGCGAGTACCTTTTGTACTCAGGCTTCTGCTTTGTTGTTTTGCAGGTGAGGAGTTGGGCAGTTGTGAGTTCTGCCCGTACTGCCTCTCGGTGTCCGGGCGGGGCACCGAGTAGAGGCTGTTTAGCGCATCGCGCACGTCCGGGAGTGTTCAGGGACAAAACACTTCTGTAGAGGCTTAAATTTTTGTTGTTGTGGATGAGTTCTCGTTTGTTGTGTAATTAGTTCGTCCACACTTGTGTCGCTCTCGGTTCTATATCTTTCTGCTGTCGAGTTAGATGTTTAACTCTGTCTTGTGGTTGAGTACTTAGAACTACTTCTGATGTTGGATTATGGTTGTGATATATATATCAACTGCTGTTTCCTTGTCTGCTGAGTGGATGTCCGTAGTTTGCAAAAAGGTCATGCTGAATTTTCGTAGAATTTTGGGTCTTAGTGTTTCTCGTATTCGGATTGGGTTGGTGTTTGGTTTTTGTGTGGTTCTCGCGTTGGGTTTTGGCTGTGGTTGTCGGGTTTGTCTTTTTGCGTGTGTTTGCTTCCGCGCTGCGTTTGGTTTTATAGTTTCGCGTTCGTTGCCCCCTTTACGCAAATTGAGTTGATGTGGTCTTGTAAACCGGTATGTGCAATCCTGGGCGAATTTTGGGTCGCATACCGAGGGAATACCAGGACTGTTGTCGAGTTATTCGATTTGCATCTTTGTTGCCTCGCTTGGGCTTGGGTGCTAGCACTGTGAGCGCCATCGGCGACCCGTTGCTAGCCTCAAAATCCGACGAGAGCGACAGGGCATTCAAATAACCTGAGGACGGTCTGGGCGGCTCCTCACAGGTTGCTCGTGGATGATGACAATAATCTGGCTCAGATGTTGCGCGATACAGAAGGGAACTACACTAGTCAGAGAGAGTTTAATCAATTCCAATGTTTGATGGAGGACTCAGACAAACCTTTGTTCCCGGGTTGTAAGGAGGAATACACATAGTTGCACGCCGTGCTTTCACTACTAAAATTGAAGGCAAGCAATGGTTGGTCCGATAAGAGTTTCACGGCGTTGTTACATCTCCTAGTGGACATGCTTCCAGAGGGAAACGTATTTCCTAAAACCACATATCTTGCAAAGAAGGTTGTATGTCCATTGGGATTGCAAGTAGAAAGAGTACATGCATGTCCAAACGACTATATACTCTATCGCAAAGAGTATTCAGACAAGCATGTATGTCCGGTATGCAAATCATCGAGATACAAGAGTAAGAGTGATGACAGCAATGTCATCGAGGTGACGAAAGGACCTCCTGCTAAAGTTGTATGGTATTTGCCAATAATACCTCGGTTGAAGCGTTTATTTGGAAACAAAAAGCACGCCAAATTGTTGCAATGGCACTCACAAGAGAGTAAGAGGGATGGAAAGCTGAGACACCCTGCTGATTCTGCCCAATGGAGAACCATCGATAGGCTCTTTAGGAACAATTTTGGAAATGAACCTAGGAATATAAGGTTTGGATTGAGTACAGATGGAATGGATCCTTTCGGTAATATGAGTAGCATTCATAGCACTTGGCCCGTGACTCTCTGTATCTACAACCTTCCTCCTTAGTTGTGTATGAAGCGAAAGTACATTATGATGTCACTCCTTATTCAAGGGCCAAGACAACCTGGCAACGATATTGATGTATACCTGCAACCATTGGTGGAAGATCTTGTGATACTGTGGAACGAAGGTGTGCAGGTATGGGATGAGTACAAACGAGAGTACTTCACTCTACGTGCACTATTGTTTTGCACCATCAATGATTTACCTGCCCTAGGTAACCTATTTGGTCGTACTATAAAAGGAGCCAAAGCCTGTCCAAAGTGCTTGGATGAAACAGATAGTGTGTGGCTCAACAACTCAAGAAAAACTGTGTATATGCGCCATCGTAGGTTCCTTCGAAGGAATCACCCCTACCGCAATATAAAGAAACAATTTGACAGAACAAAGGAGAACGGTTTAGCTCTAAGGCCTCGTTGTGGGGAAGAAGTATATGATATGGATAAGGATATTAAAGTTGTACTTGGAAAAGGTAGTAATAATACATTGAGATCCCGAACAGAGAAGACCACATGGAAGAAGAGATCGGTATTTTTGGACTTGCCCTATTGGAAAGACTTAGAAGTTCGATACTGCATCGATGTCATGCACGTAGAGAAGAATGTATGTGACAGCTTGATTGGTCTTTTATTGGATATTCGTAGCAAAACCAAGGATGGACTCAATCACGAAAGGACCTAGAAGATATGAAAATCAGATCCGAGCTACATCCTCAAGACACCGGGTCAGGCCGACTTTATCTTCCCCCAGCTTGCTACAGTCTAACCAAGAAAGAGAGAACAGAAATTTGCAAGTGCTTACATGGTGTGAAAGTTCGTCCGGTTATTCCGCAAACATCAAGAAACTGGTCTCGATGAAAGATTTGAAATTAGCTGGAATGAAGTCTCATGATTGCCATGTGATGATGACACAAATGCTTCCTGTTGTAATTAGAGGTATTTTGCCTAACAAAGTCCGAGAGACAATAATAAGGTTATGTTTCTTCTTTAACGCAATTTCATAGAAGGTCATCGATCCCGTTGGACTATGTGAACTGCAGGATGATGTGGTCAAGACTCTCTGCCAACTAGAGATGTATTTTCCTCTATCATTTTTTGATATCATGGTCCATCTCATTGTTCACCTTGTGAATGAGATAAAGATATGTGGCCCCGTATTCTTGCATCAGATGTACCCGTTTGAGAGGTACATGGGAGTACTGAAGAAATATGTATGTAATCGATCTCGGCCGGAGGGTTGCATTGTAGAAGGTTATGCAACTGAGGAGGTTATCGAGTTCTGCGTCGATTACATGGACAATGGCGATCCGGTTGGTGTGCCTGTATGTCGACATGAGGGTAGGCTAGCTGGGAAAGGGGTCATCGGAAAGAAATCAATAAATACTTACGATCATGTTTTATTCGAACAAGCACATTTCACAGTCTTGCAACAATATGTTGAGGTGTCCTCGTATATGGACTTGCACAAGGATGAGCTACAGAGGGAAAACCAAGGACGATCAGAGGTTTGGATAATAAAAGAGCACAACCGTTTGTTCAATCATTCGTTTAAGGAACACATGACTGGGAAAGAAATGAGTGTTACGTTGAGGTGGTTGGCAAAGGGGCCATCAGGTACAATCGTGACATGGCAAGGATACGACATAAATGGGTATACATTTTACACTAGAGCTCAAGATAGGAAAAGCACTTACCAAAACAGTGGTGTTCGCATAGATGCTTATGACAACATAGGCAGTAAGAAGACCAGCTTCTATGGGTTCATAGAGGAGATTTGGGAGCTCGACTATTGTATTTTCAAGATCCCGATGTTGCAGTGTCGTTGGGTCCAACTCCCAAAGGGTGTGAAGGTGGACAAGTATGGCTTCACTATTGTGAATATTGAACATGTTGGATACACAAATGAATCATTCGTACGAGCGAAGCAAGTAGCACAAGTCTTCTATGTAATCGACCCGGCAGATAAGAAGCGCCATGTTGTTCTTCACGGAAAAAGAAGGATCGTCGGAGTTGAGAATGTTGTGGATGAGGACGAGTACTGTAACACCCCGACATTTAATATGCCTGAATGCTACCAAACATAAGCTAAACAACATCTAAATACCACAATTAAACATAAATTCCAGCAAAGGCGCACATGCTAAAAACCGAGATTTCGGCAGCATCTCCTTTGTTTTAACATGAATTGAAGGAGCAACAACAGTAACACAAGTTATATCATAATGGAAAGCATCTAAAACAGCAATAATTAACAACTTAGCAACAATGTAAGTCTAGTTCCAAACATATAATGTCTCAAAGAGTCAAACGAATGAAAAGATTCTCATTTACCAAAGCTAAGCCTTAAAGCAATGATCATCACACGCAATTTATTATCAACACTAATTGAATGACCTGTGAAATCAAAAGAGTGAAGCTACGTGTGGAAGTATGACTATTTCCCTTCCCCGCATGCCGGATTCATGGTACCTAAAAGAAAACAACATAAACACAAGCGTGAGTTCATCACTCAGCAAGCATATTGCAATGGACAACAAGAACAATAACATGGCAATAATGTCTCACATCATGTATATCATCTCATTCATGAACACATAACATTATCATCATCATTACATATGCAATGCAATGCAATGCTCATGTCTCCTTGGAAACTCATACCGGTATGGTTGAGTACACACCCGTCGGTGTGCACCCTCTCCCCCGTTCCATCCCGAAGATGGAGGGTGCCTACTCCTCGCTTCCAAACACCACGTGGATGGAATCACGATGTAGGACTTACTCAATGGCACTCCGGATTAGTCATAACTTTCTCACCGACCTTCCCCGGACTAGTTATGACTTTCTCACCGCCCAGGCCATGTAACATGCCATGTATGCAATTATGCCAACATCATATTTAACTCGTACATTAACACATGGCATCATAACATAATAAACATGCTCATCATATCATTGACAATCATTAAAGCATGGCAAGTGATCATATATCATGTAGTCAATTCCATCTATTCTCAATAAGCAACCTACAAATCGGTATCCATTACAACACACTTGCCTCAACCAAGGGCAACGGATTGGCGGGAAGTAAAAGGCACTCCCGGGGTCGCACCACCTGCACATAGGTATCACACACTCACAATCATGTCCACAAAACAGTACGCAAACCCTCATCTACGCCGACATTGCCAACTACTCGCAAAACCTAAAAACAGAGGTTCTGTCCCATCGGGACAGCAGCCTTCCAAAAGGCATAACTCGGGTTCTAAGACTCCGAATCAATTAAATGAGTACATCCTCGCGTAGCTTAGGAAATTTCCCAACTTTTTATAGGTGTAGAGAAAGACTAACTCGGAATCTAAAGTTGATTAATCTACAAAATACCGTGATCTGTTCCTATCATGTCACAGATTTTAACACGCTCGGTAAAACAGCCATAACTTTCAAACGGCTGGGCGTAATTTAATGTTCTTTATATCCACGGAAAGATAACGAAATTATCTACAACTTCTTCAACGTCTGTATGACCAGATTCTGAATCTAATGTGGCGAAAAACCTAACCCTAGGTCGACTGCTCATGCTGCCCGAAACAGAGAACGTGGCAACTTCTAGATCTAATCCAATCTACTCAATTCCAGTACCACCAATTGATCTAAAAACTTTATAAACACCCTTAGAACAGTACCTAGACCAACCCCAAGGATTCCCATGGCTATACCTTTGCCCAACGCACGAAAACCCAATAGATCTCCTCCCGGTTCGCGCGATCTCCTTCCTCGCTCCAATCCCGCCGGATCTCCTCGTCGCGGAGCGCTCCAACGGATGAATCTTTGAGGTGTGGAGGTGGAGAACTCCCCTAGGGGCATAAAGGGATGAGGAGAGGTGGTGGAGAGGTGGTGGAGCAATGGGGAGCAATGAGGGAGGTGGAGGCTCCACAAGGAGGAGGTGTGGAGGTGTGGGGGGCGGCTAGGACTTGTGGGGGCGCAAGGGCAGGGGTGAACGCCTAAAGGGGCTGGGGGAGGCCCCAACCAGGTATCCTACTCCTATTAGGACTCAAAATCCATCCCAGCAAAGCCCACGAGCCTTTCCTTTAGGCCCAAACTCCCCCGGAAAGGCCCAAAACCCCGAAAACGGCCCGGAAACGCTATTAAGCCTCCTATCATATGGTTTTAACCTCCAATACCATATTTCATAAAGTTTTTTGACCTTAACATTCACATTAAATAATGTCACACCATTCCGTAGTGTCACATTCTCCCCCCCCTTCAACAGGATTCAACCCCGAATCCGAGACACGCCACTTCGCAAACAATCAAATCAAAGGGAGTTATGGTCCACACCTCAGAACCCGCTTAGAAGCCCCTACGACTTGCACCAGCCAGCACTCAGAGGCAAGGAGCTAAGGATCAAAGTAGCGACTCTAAAGATAACTCACAATCAAAAACTTGCGAGAACTTTACTCAACATTGAAACACAAAGCACTCAAACAAGGCCTCGGCATGACCCAAGCGATAGGATAAAATCCCAAACAGACCACGCAGGAAAACGGTCTCATACTCCTCATTCTAAGCATTCCTTGGCACTGAAGTGCCCGATCCCTTTAACTCAGGCTACTCTCCAGAAAAACACGGTACCAACCTCCCTTCTGTGGTTCCTTGTACTCAAGACGACGCGAAGCAGGAGAGACACAACGCTCTAAGATTACCACAGAACGAACAACCTACTTTAACCAGGATTTGTAAGACTCGCGTAACCGAAACGACCGAACTTTCCCATGCGGTTTGACACAACTCGCTTCTTGCCCAACGACAAAAGCACCAATACACTTCAAAAGGAAAAACGATCACTAGCAACCACCAAGTGGTCCACTCAAAATGTAATCAACCCTACTGAGGAACACCTCAACGACACAATTCTCCACGAAGGTTTGCATTGAGTCATACACAACCTTCCACTCAAAGGACCACGATAAAGAGCACAATCATTGAGTGAGCTCAACCATAACATGAACCCAAGTGGCCCTCATCCAACAACTCAAACCCCAAAGCGTTAAAACCACTTTGGAAAGGATTCAACAACAACCAGAGAGTATTCATTTTAATTTCCTAAGCCAAAACGCAAAGGAAACACACATCGCTTCACCACAATCAACACCAGAAATTATTCATTCTTTTCTTTTCATACTAGAAAGCAAAGGAAATCTCGTTTCATGACATATCTCCATATATGACTTTCTCACCAACCTGGCTCAACGACTCTTTTATCATTTAACATCTACAGACGATGTCTTGTTTACTTTTCACCATTCATTCATCATATAACAACAATACCGAAAAGTCATTCACAAAAAGACTTCTTCCTCGGTATCACATGATTGAAATACAAATAACACTGACAGTTGCGCTAAATCATATAGACTATGACAGCAACAACGTTAACAACAAAACACCACATCGTGTGAAAACCCATCATCCATTTAAAACTAACCTTGCAACACCTCGCAAAAACAAACTCAACCTTTTGGAACAGAACATCGACTCCAAAGTCAAACATCTGCACACACAACCGCCATAAATTTTATCAAAAGAGAGGGAAACTCAATCCCAAAAGAAAACTCCTCACTAACCAAATTCACTTATGAAACTTTCATAAAAACCAGACTTGTGAAACATCCGCACACCAGACACATTTTCCAAATGACTCCAACTCTAGCCAAACAGAGTTACACATCAAGGGCTTAACTCAAAAGTTTCCAACACAACCCTTTATGACCATCTGCTTCCTTTTAAAATTAATTCCAAAGATAATTCGGTCTGACGAAAGTAGCGATCGACTCAAAAACTTTTGGGGTGTAAATCCATACTCATAGCACCAACTAAACAAATTAGCCAAAACCAAATATTTGCACCAATTTCTACGAGTTTTAGGGAAACTCTGAAACACAGCATATGGAATATCTTGACCGAAAACCCTTCAAACCAAAAGGGCAAACAACCGACCCAGTCCAAAAGGTTTTGAACACAAGCTCAGCATAAAAAGAACCATCTCTAGTACTCCACTACGCTTTCCATTAAAGACTTCAATAATCACTATTTACTCCCTGAGAAGCCCCAACACAATTAAACCAAAAGCTTATAGCGAATTCTTCCTCTAGTTAACATTCCTAACACTTTTAATTAGGGTTTATGATGCTTATCAAAAATGCACCCAACCAATACTATATTGACATGATCCCCACAGATCACTGAATCATAATACTTCTTATTCTCTATTGGAGCATAGTACTTCAACAAATCTTTCAACAAGATCAACATATAAATTTCATACTTCCTATATATTCACGTCTCGACAACCGAACCTTATTCAGTTAAACAACGACTTCAACATGTAAATATTATCTCCACAAGGAAGAATTCGTAAGTGAGACTCTAAGTTATACTTTCATTAAGGATAAGACCATTTATCATATTAATTATCCAAAGCTCACTCCATCGCAACATGTTAACATTTTCCTCTATTTAACCATGATTTTCCAACGAGTAATCTAAACAGTTACCACCACTACTTAGTCATCAATAACAACAAATGGGCATGTTCATCAACCAACAACATTTCTTTTAGCTACTCTATTCAAAGGTGATAACAAAAACTACCACCACACAACATACTCCAACTATTTAAAATAGATTGAATACTAACATTAACACTGCCCTTAACAACATCATTAACAAAAAGTCTTATGTCTTCTCAATTGATATCAATACTAGCATTGTAGAGACACAACTGCATACTTCCAAATATACTAGTATTTTGCAACAACGTAAATAGCAACTCTAATCAACTTCCAAATTAAAGTCACTAGGCAACACGATTAAATTTCTCTATTAATCCATTAGATTAGAGCATCTTTAAACAACTTGACAAAGTTTCTTTAACAATAACAGCAGTCTACATCATCTTAATGTTTCAACTATGCAATAGGGTTTAAAACTTTAAACATTATCAAGGGTCATAAGCACTTTTAAAGCAAAGCAACAGATTCTAAGCATGTACTTTAGCACATTCAATCATTCTCGCTAAGAGTAAACTACAACACTAGTAGTCTATTTATTCTCAAGCTAGAGATAACAACCACATTGAATTGTTTCAACTCAAAAATTAACTTAACAATGCATCATCCCATAAACCACATTGGTACATGCTACATAATATGCTAAACAGCAATTCTTACTAGGGACAAACGATTTCGGTCAAAAGATTACTTACTTTGTTTGCAACATTTTAGTTTTAAAGCTCATCCCGAGTTCATAAGGAAACTTGACTCTCAAAATTGCAATGAGACAAACACAAACTTGGTCATGCAAAAGGAATTCTCCAAAACACTTTTCATTCTCAAAGACTCCCATAAAGGAAAATGGATGAAAGACAATTTTCTTAACGGAAACCAAGCGACCAAGTAATCCATTTCAAATAAAACCTTAATCTCAAACCCCAAACTTTCACGAAACAAGAAGGATTTTTCAAAGATGATTTCTCAAACCAGTAAAATGACGAAATCAAACACCACTTACTCCTACAAAGCCATAGAACTTCAGCCACGATAGCAGTGCGGCACAACTCATAAAAACTCTTTTAACCTCGGAGAAAGACAAACACAGGAATAAATTGAATGCTTCTTCCCTATAAAACAATCAACAAACTAGGCATTAAAACTGGAAAGGCACCCAAAAGAAGCGCAACACTAGACTCCTCTTCTTCGTCTTCAACCAAGGAAGACAAACCCACACACCACATGCGGAACAATCCGCGAAAATCCAATACCAAACACTTTTCTTTTGGTTTCCATCAACTAAAACCAAGAAAACCAACCAAGAACGACCATGGAACGATAAAGAACATACGAAGGAATCCACCACCAAACTCTTCTATTTGACTCCAGTCAACTACCCGATCTACGACAGAAAGGGTAAGCACTCTTCTCCTACATGGGTTAATAGTTCTTCGGTGATGGCACTAACCGGCCACACCGTCAAACCTCACCCTTACTATGAACAAAAAGTGGTGACCGAAATCCTTCGGCACCACAACCCACTATATCACAAATAACAACAACAATTCAATCATTTATCTCATAGACATAGCAACATGCTTTATCAAATGAAGCATTCAACATTATAGCTTAAATACAACATTTAAGCGTAAAGGAACGATACCCATACCCTTTCCTACTGTGCATCCAGTGTGTGTCAAATTTTAGATTAGTTATAACACTTTTGCAAGTTTTAATGTTGCTATCCTATGACAAAATTTTAGTTAAGACCTAAGCCATGTTTCGAAGTTATTCCACATCACATTTTAGTTGTACCCTATAGCATGACACTAAAAAAATACGCATTCCAAGGACCTACAACCTGGCTGGCTCTGATACCAACTGTAACACCCCGACATTTAATATGCCTGAATGCTACCAAACATAAACTAAACAACATCTAAATACCACAATTAAACATAAATTCCAGCAAAGGCACACATGCTAAAAACCGAGATTTCGGCAGCATCTCCTTTGTTTTAACATGAATTGAAGGAGCAACAACAGTAACACAAGTTATATCATAATGGAAAGCATCTAAAACAGCAATAATTAACGACTTAGCAACAATGTAAGTCTAGTTCCAAACATATATTGTCTCCAAGAGTCAAACGAACGAAAAGATTCTCATTTAGCAAAGCTAAGCCTTAAAGCAATGATCATCACACGCAATTTATTATCAACACTAATTGAATGACTTGTGAAATTAAAATAGTGAAGCTACGTGTGGAAGTGTGACTATTTCCCTTCCCCGCATGCCGGATTCATGGTACCTAAAAGAAAACAACATAAACACAAGCGCGAGTTCATCACTCAGCAAGCATATTGCAATGGACAATAAGAACAATAACATGACAATAATGTCTCACATCATGTATATCATCTCATTCATGAACACATAACATTATCATCATCATTACGTATGCAATGCAATGCAATGCTCATGTCTCCTTGGAAACTCATACCGGTATGGTTTAGTACACACCCGTCGGTGTGCACCCTCTCCCCCCTTCCATCCCGAAGATGGAGGGTGCCAACTCCTCGCTTCCAAACACCACGTGGATGTAATCACGATGTAGGACTTACTCAATGGCTCTCCGGATTAGTCATAACTTTCTCACCGACCTTCCCCGGACTAGTTATGACTTTCTCACCGCCCGGGCCATGTAACATGCCATGTATGCAATTATGCCAACATCATATTTATCTCGTACATTAACACATGGCATCATAACATAATAAACATGCTCATCATATCATTGGCAATCATTAAAGCATGGCAAGTGATCATATATCATGTAGTTAATTCCATCTATTCTCAACAAGCAACCTACAAATCGGTATCCATTACAACACACTTGCCTCAACCACGGGCAACGGATTGGCGGGAAGTAGAAGGCACTCCCGGGGTCGCACCACCTGCACATAGGTATCACACACTCACAATTATGTCCACAAAACAGTACGCAGACCCTCATCTACGCCGACATTGCTAACTACTCGCAAAACCTAAAAACAGAGGTTCTGTCCTATCGGGACAGCAGCCTTCCAAAAGGCATAACTCGGGTTCTAAGACTCCGAATCAATTAAACGAGTACATCCTCGCGTAGATTAGGAAATTTCCCAACATTTTCTAGGTATAGGGAAAGACTGACTCGGACTCTAAAGTTGTTTAATCGACAAAATACCGTGATCTGTTCCAATCACATCACAAATTTAAACACGCTCCGTAAAACAGCCATAACTTTCAAACGGCTAGGCAGAATTTAATGTTCTTTATATCCACGAAAAGATAACGAAATTATCTTCAACTTCTTCAATGTCCGTACGACCAGATTCTGACTCTAATTTGGTGAAAAACCGAACCCTAGGTCGACTGCTCATGCTGCCCGAAACAGAGAACGTGGCAACTTCTAGATCTAATCCAATCTACTCAATTCCAGTACCACCAATTGATCTAAAAACTTGATAAACACCCTTAGGACAGTACCTAGACCATCCCAAGGATTCCCATGGCCATACCTTTGCCCAACGCACGAAAACCCAATAGTTCTCCTCCCGGTTCGCGCGATCTCCTTCCTCGCTCCAATCCCGCCGGATCTCCTCGTCGCGGAGCGCTCCAACAGATGGATCTTTGAGGTGTGGAGGTGGAGAACTCCGCTAGGGGCAGCAAGGGAGGAGGAGAGGTGGTGGAGAGGTGGTGGAGCAATGGGGAGCAATGGGGGAGGTGGAGGCGCCACAAGGAGGAGGTGGGGAGGTGTGGGGGCGGCTAGGACTTGTGGGGGCGCAAGGGCAGGGGGTGAACGCCTAAAGGGGCTGGGGGATGCCCCAACCAGGTCTCCTACTCCTATTAGGACTCAAAATCCATCCCACCAAAACCCACGACCCTTTCCTTTATGCCCAAACTCCCCCGGAAAGGCCCAAAACTCCGGAAACAGCCCGAAAACGGCTCGGAAACGCTATTAAGCCTCCTATCATATGGTTTTAACCTCCAATACCATATTTCATAAAGTTTTTTGACCTTAACATTCACGTTAAATAATGTCACACCATTCCGTAGTGTCACAAGTACAACCAGTTTGACGAGTTGCCACCTTTCGTAGATGGAAGCATTAGGCTAGAGGAAGAAACCACTGAGGAAGAAGCTACCTATCATCATGATGATCATGAAGAAGGGAAAATTGTGAAAGAAAATTAGGTAGGAGTAATGTCAATGTGATGTCAAAAATATAATGTAAATATGATGTCAAAAATATGCATTTATGTGGACTTTTAGTTGTTTTTGTCATGTTGATTACAATTTTGGAATATTTGTATAATATCAAAAAAAACTAGGAAGCCTACCTTTTAAATAACATATATACCAATTATATTAATACACTGAGTAGATTATTTACGTGGACTTTTAGTTGTTTTTCTCATGCTGATTACATTTTTAGAATATTTTTATAATATCAAAAAAACTAGGAATCCTAGCTTATAAATAAAGTATATACCTATTATATATTTATATAGACTTTTAGTTATTATTCTCATGTTGATTACAATTTTGGGATATTTTTATAATACCAACAAAACTAGAAATCATATCTTCTAAATAAAATATATTGCTATTATATATTTATGTGGACTTTTAGCTATTATTATCATGTTGATTACAATTTTGGGATATTTTTATAATACCAAAAAAATAGAAATCGTAGCTTCTAAATAAATTATGTACCTATTATATATTTATGTGGACTTTTAGCTATTATTCTCATGTTGATTACATTTTTAGGATATTTTTATAATATAAAAAAACTAGAAATCCTACCTTTTAAATAAGATATATACCTATTATATTAATGCACTTTTAATGTCAATTTTAATATGAAACCGACACTAAAACTATATTTTGTGTCGGTTCGTAGTTTCAACCGGCACAAATTATGCACTTTCCGTGTCGGTTTTAATATGCAACCGACACTAAAACTATTTTGTGTCGGTTCGTAGTTTCAACCGGCACAAATTATGCAATTATAGTGTCGGTTTTAATATGGAACCGACACTAAAACTATATTTTGTGTCGGTTCTTTTATTGAACCGACACAAATACTTCACCATATATACATTCGTTGAACCCTTGAACTCTAAACAAAGTCCCTCCACGCCGTGCCCTTGAACCCTAAACCTAAGTCCGTCGCCCCCGTCCCCGTCCGCGTTGCCGCCCACGCCTTCGCCCCAGGGCACCATCCACGCCGCCTTGACGCCGCCCGGACGCCACCCACGCCGCCCAAGCAAGCGCCCGACCAGGACGCCGCTTTCGAACAACCACGCCGACCCCAGACGCTGCACGACGCCCACGCCGCCCCGTCGCCACCGGCGCCGACGCCGACCAGACGCCGCCAGACGCCTGGACGCCGCCCACGCCACCCGGACGCCACCCACACCACCCGGAGGCCGCCCAGACGCGCACGCCAACCCCTCTGGTTCCCCTTTTCCTTTGGATGCCGAATCCCCCCCACCCCATGCTCTATGAATGTTAATGCCGCCCACGCCATGCTCTGTGAATACTTACTGTGTCTTTGAATGCTTACAAATAGCATGATGGCAATGGCTTCATAATGCTTAGAAACTGATGGATCATGATCTCAGGGTATTTGTGGGAGGTTCTGCAGAACTTTGTTCATAGATGGATTGGCTTAGTAAATGATGATTTGATACTAGGCCATGTAGTGGAATTGTTGCCCCTTTTCGGTCTATGATGATTAATTTAGATGGACGGCGCTTAGCAGTATCGTGGCGATACCTATGGTTATTGTCGCCCATTAGAGAGTGAAACAATACCATGGGGACGAACGATATCACTGAACTGCAACCACTAATTTAAACTGATTTAGGCTTGCTTACGGTTGATGATGCAAGTAATAATATTGATTAAAGGATGATATATGGGTTGGATGGCTCGCGATGATGCCCTAAGCTTGTTTGTGCGCCGGGGAAGCACGAATAGCTTAGGGAACGCACGGTGCAACCCACACGATATAAAAATTAAAGCTGAGACCAATCTCTTAATTGCTATTTGCCATAACCATGTCTTTTTAAAGGATTGAATGATTGCCTTGGATGGAAAATGAAATGGGGAAGACTGTTGCTAGGCATTGGATTGTTACCTAAGATGAATTTGTATGTAAGGGTGTTGGGTTAACGAAGGCATAGCCTTGCTGCTGCCATCATTTGATCCTTGCTGCTGCTGCTACCGTTGTAATGGTGACATGAACTTGGGTGGCTTTTATAGCCTCAAAATGGGACAGAAAATGGCTTTTTCTATGTTTTAGTATGCGAGGATTAGAATATGCTATGTTTCAGTATGTGAGGATTAGAATATGCTATGTTTCAGTATGCGAGGATTAGAAAACAGCTTTTGCTATGTTAAGTGATTGTCCTAATTTTTTTCCATCTTCTGTCATCACATGCCAAAGTGTGCATTCTTCTAACTTTTAATGTACATGTCAGTGCTTCAATGTTTTCTTGAAACCCTATCTTTTATTGCTCGATGATGCAAATTGGGTCAAATGATGAATTGGACAATTAAGGTTGTGAATTAGGCTTTGAATCAGTAGACTTACATGCTAGAAATTGTTTAATTCATTTCGCTGTTGCAAAGCTTGTTCATTATTGATTACTTTCTGTAGTTGTCCTCTTTTGATTACTGTCTGTGTTACTTTATTTGCCTACATGGTACTATATGTATATATGTATTATTCTGAATTATGATCATAAGAACAGTGGCTGAAATATGCAGTCGACCAAGTCTTGAGGTGAGGGAGGACCAAGCAGGACTGCAGGGGAAGCCACATGCCCCTTACTATCTTAAGAGCTCTGAAAAGAAGGAAGTCTTTGTTTGGTTAAAAACAACAAGTTTCCAGACGGATACGCAGCGAACCTAAGGCGTGCAGTGAGTATCACGACAGGTAAGCTAAATGGCCTAAAGAGTCATGATTACCATATAATCATGGAAAGATTAATTTCTGTAATGTTCCATGGATACTTCCCTGATGATGTGTGGAGAATGTTGGCAGAGCTTAGTTTCATGTACAAACAGATATGTTCGAAAAAAATCAAGAAATCAATGATGCAAAAGTTGAAGGAAGTTATACCTGTGCTAGTATGCAAGATGGAGATGTTATTCCCACCAGGTTTCATGAATGCAATGCAACATTTGTTGGTACATCTACCGTGCGAAGCAGAGGTTGGTGGGCTGGTACAATACCGATGGATGTATCCTATAGAACGAAACCTTAAGAAAATTAGGGCAACTATGGGTAACAAAGCACGAGTTGATGGCTGCATCGCAGAAGCATTTTTTCTTAAAGAGATTTCATATTTCTTGAGTACATATTTTTCATACGAGCACAACAATAATGCTCATATTCCGAGATACCAGCCATCGGATGAAACACATGGTTTCGATCTTCAGATATTCCGAGGACATGGACACGCCGTTGGGGCCAGTTCGAATCATGAGCTGTCTCGCGAAGAGTGGAATGAAACACTGTTATACATGTACTACAACATTCCAGAAATGGAACAATATTTTCCTGTAAGTACTTGTCATTTATTTCTAACTTGATTTGTCCCGTTACAACCAAAATGAACCGATTAAAATGTAGGTTGTTTGATCAGCAACAATGGAATTCATCGCGAAAACCTACAAGTGCACAACTTGACAACTTTTGACGCAATGGTTTACGTGGTGGTCCTAACTTTGTGACTTGGTTTCGACAGCACGTATATTTCTTATCTGAGAAGAGCCGCCCAGAATGTCCTTGGGTCATTCGAAGACTCGGTCAACCCCGTCGAATTTGGAGGCTAACAACGGACCGCCGAGGTCGCTCGCAGTGTTAGCACCCAAGCCCAACTGAGACGACAGTGAGGCCCTTCGAATAACTCGACAACAATCCCGGTATTCCCCCGGTACGCGATCCGAACTCGCCGAGGATCGCCCCGCGTACCGTCTTACAAGCCACATCGATACAATTTGCATAAAGGGGCAATGAACTCGGAACCCCACAACTAAACACGCATGCGGAAGCAAGATTAACCAACACAACTAAACAAACCCCGGCACAAAGACAAAACCCCATGACCATAACCAAACAACAACAAGGCACGGAGGCCAACAAAGGTAGAAACAAGAACACAAGTACGAGGGGAGTAACAGCATACAATAAGGGTTCACTACAAAAGAAACCAAGGATCCAAGGATGGAAACGACATAGTTCTGAAACTAACTATACAACAAAAGAACCCCTATCTATTTAACTATACCCAAAAGTAAAACATCTCCGGATGTATTCTGCCTCTGAACACTTCTGGGCGTGTACGATGGTGAAGGTAGCCTCTACTCGGTGCCCCGCCATGTCACCGAGAGGCAGTACGGACAGAACTCACATCCGTATGGATCCTCACCTGAAAACCACAAAGCAAAAGCATGAGTACGGAAGGTACTCGCAAGACTTACCCGTGGTCCATATATGATCGACTCGAAAGAATATGCCTTTGGATGTAGCAAGGAATCAAGCTTACATTAAAAAGTGTGAAAAAAGCTTAACTTTGTTGTTTAATTACCTTCCACTACTCCATTTACAAATTTTACAACACTTGTAAACAGCACCTATTACTAGAGTGGAATCTGATGCGTGACAAATAAAGCAAAGCAAGTAACCTCGTAAACAAGTACCTCCATCCAACCAACTAACATTAAGTTCAAGTTATTACTACGTTGAAATGTCGGATGACGCGAGCGTGCTCATATCCGAGAGCGCGGCAATTCGAGTCGCTTATTTACCCTGCAGGGAATCATCAATCACACGACATGTGCCACAAAGAACCTCATGTCAACCCTCCTCCCACCCATACCAACCCGTTGGGGACATCTTCATGCAGCCCGAGCACCTAGCACCCCCTCGAGCGGCCCAAGCCCGGCTTGGCCCTCGAGGGTCGGCCTAAGCCTCGCCCTCAACCACGCCCAACCGCATGAGGGCATGCCCCATCGAATGGCATGCGATGAAAGAATGGCTTCACCGTACCATTCCGGCATGCGACTGACAAGGTGTGTGTAACACCCCAATTTTTGTTTTTCATGAATTTAAGTGTTATTTTGCACTTTTGTGAATTTTTGGAATTTTCTGGAATTTATTTGGAATTTATTTGAATTTATCCCCTTTTGAAATAATTAAGGAATTTAATTTTACAAATAAAATTTTGTTGGAAATATTTTATTTGAGTCCCAAATGTCCTAAAATATTTTCCAGAATTTTTCTGGAATTTTTTTGATCATTTTGCTATTTTTCTTGAATTATTTGAATATCTAGAAATTAATTAAAGTATTTAATCGCTGGAAAAACCAAACCGGGTTTTTCTGTTCATCCGACCGGATCCGAGTCCGAGTCAGACTCGAGTCCGACCCGAACCACGGTCGAACCGGACGCGAGTCCAACCTAACCCTATATCGCGTGACCGCTGGATCAAGATCCAACGGCCACGATCGCGCCACGTCACCCGAGCCCGACTCCGACCGAGCCAGCCAGGACACCGAGCCGGACCCAAGCCCAAACCTTGCAATCGTTGGATCTCGATCCAATGACCGAGATTGCGCCACGTCACCCAATTCGAATCCATTTCGGATTCCGCTGCCGCAGCCATGTGGACCTCGGTTTCTGCGGTTTTCACGGACGCCGAGGGGCCAATTTAATGCGCCACCACCCCTGTCGTGTAGCCCGTTCCCGTGTGCACCCAAATCCCTAACTCACCAAGCTCAAGCCGCCGTGGTTGCGCCGCAATCGCTCGTCGTAGTGGATTTAGGGTTCCGTTGCGGTTCTTCGTCGTTTCCGCCGCCGTCCGCCGTTCTCCGCCGTGTTGGTGCCCAGATCCGGAACCGCAAGGACAAGACGCGTCGGGAGGTACCATCCACTTCGCCGGATTAGCGCCCAAACGCCGTCGGGCGTGTCGTCGTCTTCATCTCCGGCCAGCCAGCTCCGCCGCACGCCATCGCCGACACGCGAAGCTTCTCCGCCGTTGGATCCTCATTGCACGGCTGAGATTCGTCCACGTCATCCCTGGGTAATTTCCACGTTTTAGTTTTTAGATCTGTTTCCAATGGTTTATATCGCGCCACGTAGCCATAACTGCACCGTGCATGGATAGATCTCAGCCGTTAGATCTAGATCGTACGGCTAGGGTTAACCCACGTTGTAGCTTTAGATCGGATCTCGACCGTCCGATCAAGATCGAACGGTCCAGATCAACCGAGTAGTTTCCAACGCGTGAGGTTGGATCTGATCTAGACCATTCATTTTCAAATCAACGACCCAGATCGTGTCGTGTGTCCAGTATTTGGACCGTCGCGGTTAGCGCGGTCAGCCGCGGTCGCCGCTGACGTCAGCACGTGACGTCAGCATGGGACCTTCGTGTCAGCAGCTCAGCCGAACCACACCATGACATCACCGCTAACATCACGGTTACCGCTGTCAGCCATCCTCAGCCGAGCGTGATGACGTCACCGCTGACGTCATCCGAGGGGGCCCACATTTCAATGACACATGTCCTCGTGGGCCGAGTCCACGGTGGACCGAACCGCGCCGTGCGCCGGGTCCATGGACCCGAGGCGACGTGGCGGCTCCCGATTGGTCCACGTGTCGTGCTGACGCAATAAATCATTTTTCCGAAAAAGAAATTATTTATTTAATTCGGTTTATTGATTTTAAATATAGTTTCAAACTTCAAACGCTTATAACTTTTGCGTTTCAACTCTGATTTGGGTGATTCAAATTTCTAAATTTTCATAAAATTGAGACCTACCCAAATATAAATTTTAATTAATTTTTGATTAGGAATATTTGTCTGTTTATATTTAATTAATGGTTTCATTAAACTTTAAACAATTATAACTCTTGCATTTTAACTCCAATTTGGACGATTCCAGTTTCTAAAAATTTATAAAAATGTGCTCTCTCTGTTTATGAAGTTTATTTGAACTTTTGAACACCTTTGTGTACTATTTTATTTATGGATTGCTATTTACACGCGTTACGAGTAGACGTTGAAATACCCGAAGGCTTCGAATGAGAAGTATTGACCCAGGAGCCAGCCCAAGACCAAGAACAAGTACTCTTTGAAGGCAAGTTGTGCTTTGACCATGTTGATCCCATTTTGAAATTAATTTTATTTAAATTATTGCGTGCTAGTTCAATTAGAAAATGCTTAAATTAATTTTGGGAGATTAGTTAATTGCCCAGTTGTTGTATGCCACCTTGACATAAATGATCGTATGCCATGACCCCCTTCTCAACCTAGTTGTAGATTAAATAGTTGGACATTATTAAATTGCCAACATGGCAACTAGACCGATGTAGTATGCTTAGATTTGCCACGTAACATGTTTTGACAATTACATGATAACATTGACTTAATGAGATATGGAACCTGTTTTGAGAAGTGTCATGTGTTATTGATGATGATATTTATGGCACGTGGTGCGTGGTAAATGGCTAGTTATGGCACTAGGAGCGTTGATTTGGTTCTTCGGGTAGTCTTGCCCTGGTCACCCTAAGGACTTAACCTTGCAAGCCTTTGAACTGAGTCAAACGTGCAACCACATGTCTATAATGGGATGGACCTAGTTGATTAAGTTGCTAATAACGTACCTGTGGGACCTCGGGGTATCAATTATACCTTTTGTGTAGTTGTACGGGGGAGCGTACCGGGGCTACGGCCAGGTACCCATCTAACGGTTGATTGGCCTAAACTTCGCCTTGGCTAAGGGAAGTGTTAGTGTGCAATAACCGGGGAGGCCCACTTGTGCTGTTAGAAGTTTCAAAAAGACTTCGTTACGGACACTCGCCTTTGTGGTGTTGGGCTGTATCTTGTGGGTAAAGTGCATAACCTCTGCAGAGTGTAAAATCTATTCGAATAGCCGTGTCCGCGGCATTGGACATTGCTTAGGAATTACAGTCAAGGGTTAGACTTTCTTGAAAATAACTTGGACTTGAAAGGTTTGGCCTGGTTTAATAATGACATTGATGGAAATGTGGATTAGGAATGGGAAAGATGTTTATTTAACTCCTGGAAAAGTTATTGATCTTATACTTGTTTTTACTGCTTTCGAATCTACTTATGTTACTTGTCAAATCTTTGTTTCTTGCAATTATACCATGTTTGCTCCTTTGTACTAAGCCATGCATGTAGTATATTAGTTTGCATTCTGTGCATGACTTGCTGAGTACCAAGTACTCACCCTTGCCACAATACAACATCAGTTGAAGAAGAGTCTACACCAGCTTTGGAGGAGGAACTCCAAGAGGAACCGTCTATCTAGGGAGCGAGCCCAGTCAGTTGCCTGTGGTATACTGGATGGCGCCACTAAGTTATCTTATTTTCCGCTGCTGTTATTTCTATTTTAATAAGTTTTCGCCCTGCGTAGCGTATATTTGTAACTTGACCTTAAGGTCGAGCAACCAGCTTGGTTAACTAATTAAAGTACCTTATTATTCGTTGAGTGTGACTGTGATATGTACCAAAGTTGAGACTGTGTGCACTAGCGTGATCCTGGACTAGTGCGGAATACACCGAGGGTCCGGATTTGCAAATTCGGGTCTCGACATTGTGCTCGTTCAACATGGCAAACAACGGATCGGTCCTCAACCGACACAGGCGAGACTACCACACTTGAGTCTCCACACCCAAGTGAACCAACCTCTCGCCCGATCTCATTTCATTTCCCATTTCTCCTCATAACCATAACCATTGCAACCAATTGATTGTGAAGTAAAAACTCACAAGCGACGGAACCATCCACCACTTGGCCCATACCCGACACCTAAGCCAAGCTAAGCACGGACACATATAATTACCCATAAACTAGCTCCAAAGGAGATGTTTAACAAGTTCCACGGAAGGTAAGTGCAGTAATTAGGTTCTATTTTCAATTCCCCAAATCGACTCCTAATGCATACTTAAACATCCAATAAGCAATTCATTCTTAAAAATAGAATTACAATTAGGGTTTAATATGCTTAGGTGCTTGCCTGATGCTTCTGCTTGCGTATCAACCATGACTTGCTCTTCGGCAATCCCCTCAACCACGGTCACGTCAGTCACCGCGGTCTCGCTCTCTACACGAGTACAATGCATAATTAAAATGCATGCCATGCAATGAAATGAATTACGATGCAAACCCCGCCAAAAAACAACGCAGCCGACGAAAATTGCGCGAGTCACAGACCAACCAACCCGGACAGTCCAGGTTTTATATCCGGATAGTTCGGATAAGCCGGACACTCCGGGCAATTTGTCTGGACTCTCCGGATTATCCAAGACTTGGAAAACAGCGCGCAAGATTGAGGTGCTCCCAAGTCTTACGGCACCGCGAGGGCCCGATCTACAACCTTTCTACACATGGCTAAGCCGGAGAAGCTCCAAGCTAGCCCAAATCACGACGAATCGAGGCTCATTCCTACAAACCACCACCAAACCCAAACCCAATGGTAAGGGTGGCATCACCGCTACCCGATCTCTGAACCTAGCATCCCAACATTCCCCTAATCCACCCCCCAAATACAACCACACACCCAAAATCCTTACATTCCCAAGATTGGCACCCAAAACCCCCGATCTACAAAACCTAGCCCCCAAATGCTCCTAGAACCTCAAGAACCAAGGAGCCAACTCCAAGAAGAGGTCTCACCTTCAAGGAGGGCGAAGAAGATGGAGAGGAAACCGGCTAGGGGAAGGAGGACACCGGCTTGGGGAGGAGCTCGAGGACACTGGGGTGAGGTAGTCGCCGGGGAGGAGCACGGGAGGACGTTGGCCGGTGGGGAGTCGCTGGAGTTGAGGTTGGGGTGGAGGAGAGACGCACCAAGGAGTGGGGAGCCAAAGGTAGAGGGAGAAATGAAGTAGGGGACAAGAGAAACGGGTCTTTATATTAAAACCCCCGACAAATCCGGACTCTCCGGACAATTAGTCCGGATACTCCGGGTTGGGGTGTTCTGTTGACCCAAATCCGGACACTCTAGATATTTTATCCAGACATTCCGGGTTAGGGCGTTTGGGTAGACCCAGTTCGGATACTCCGGATGATTCATCTGGATATTCCGGGTTATATCCGGACATTCCGGGTGTTTAATCCGGATACTCCGGATTTCATAGAATTTTTTAAATTGGGGCCTTGACAAACCCTCCGCCCTTAAGGGAATCTCGCCCTGAGATTCAGAACAAACGCATAGGTAGAATAGAACGTAGATGGATAGCACGGTCGCGCACTAATCGATATGCCTTGAATGGCGAAAAACTGTACACTTGTACTCACATGGCATGGAAGAACTCGGGATACTCGGGCTTCGGACGATCTTCGGGCTCCCAAGTAGCTTCGTCTTTGGTGTGATTACTCCACTGAACCTTGTAGAACTTAAGAGTCCTTCGACGGGTCTTGCGTTCAGCTTCATCCAAAACCCGAATAGGATGCTCTTAGTAAGACAGATCAGGTTCAAGCTGAACTTCGAGTTTGTCCACCGCCAATGACTCGAAAGGAGTACGGAGGCATTTCTTCAATTGAGATATATGGAAGACGTTGTAGACCATTGCAAGAGAGGGGGAAACTCCAGCTGATATGCCACTTGACCACGCCTCGCAAGGATCTGAAAAGGTCCTATGTAGCTAGTGCCAATTTACCCTTAACTCCGAAACGACGGGTGCCCTAGAGAGGAGATAATTTCAGATAGACATGATCACCAACATCGAAGGAGAGAGGTCTCCTACGGCGGTCAGCATAGCTCTTCTGTCGTGATTGTGCTACTCTCAGATTCTCTTGAATGGTCTTTACCTTCTCTTCCGCAGCTTTAACCACATCTGGTCCGAAGAATGGTCGCTCTCCACTCTCGGACCAGTTCAGGGGTGTCCGACAGCTACGACCATAAAGTGCTTCGAAAGGAGACATCTTGATGCTGGTTTGGTAGCTGTTGTTGTAAGCAAACTCGGCATATGGGAGGCATTCGTCCCATTTCTCCCCGAAAGATAGAACACAAGCCCTCAACATATCCTCAAGGAGTTGATTGACCCTCTCGGTTTGACCATCAGTCTGTGGATGATATGCTGAGCTGTGTAACAGCTTGCTGCCCAAAGCCTCATGTAGACTTCTCCAGAATCGAGAAACAAACTGAGAACCTCGATCTGAAACTATTCGCTTTGGCACTCCATGAAGGCACACAATCCGGGAGATGTATAACTCCGCATACCTCTTGGTTGGATAGGTGGTGCGCATAGCTAAGAAATGGGCGGACTTCGTCAATCGGTCGACTATAACCCAGATTGAGTCGTGACCCGAAAAAGTCGTCGGCAGGACGGTGATGAAATCCATGCCAATGTCTTCCCACTTCCAACTTGGAATGGGCAACGGCTGAAGAGTGCCAGCTGGCTTAAGATGTTCAGCGTTCACCCTTTTGCAGACATCGCATTCAGACACATAGAGAGCAATCTCGCACTTCATGCGAGTCCACCAAAACCGTTGCTTCAAATCTTGATACATTTTGTTTGCTGCCCGGATGAATTGTGAGCAAGGAGTTGTGGGCTTCATCAAGAACCCTTCTTCGCAATTCTTGGTTCTCGGGGACGACCAAGCGCTCACCGAACCATGAGTTTCCATGATCATCAAGATGGAATCCCGCGGCTTGGCTGGAACTCAGTTTGCTGCATATTTGGGCAACGTCACTGTCCCCCTTTTGAGCTTCCCTAATCTGATCCAACAGTGTGGATTCAACTCCAGATTTGCCAAGGACCATTTTTCAACCATCTCTAAGCCGAGTTTCTGGAATTCGGCACAGAGGGTGGCACTCCGGGGTTGAAGAGTGAGGCAATTGCATCAAGCCTGATGACTCAACGCATCAGCCACCACATTGGCTTTTCCCGGGTGGTAATGCACTTACAGATTGTAGTCTTTGATCAACTCAAGCCATCTTCTTTGCCTCATATTCAGATCTGCCTGAGTGAAGATGTACTTGAGACTCTTGTGATCGGTGTAGATGTTGCACTTGTTCCCAAGGAGATAGTGGCGCCAGATTTTCAAGGCATTGACCACTGCGGCAAGCTCCAAGTCAAGAGTTGGGTAGTGCTCTTCATGGTGTTTCAATTGCCGATACGCATAGGCAACAACCCGGCTTTGTTGCATAAGCACACAGCCAAGGCTGATACCAGATGCATCACAATAAACATCAAAAGGCTTGTGGATGTCGGGTTGTGTGAGGACAGGAGCCGTAGTCAGGCATTGTTTCAGAGTCTGAAATGCTTGCTCACAGCCCACTGACCATTTGAACTCGGCACCCTTTTTCAGTAGCTCCGTCATGGGCTTAACGATCTTTGAGAAATCCTGAATGAAACGGCGATAATAGCCGGCAAGCCCAATAAAACTATGGACCTCTGTGATAGTGTTGGGCTGCTCCCACTTGAGAACATCATGCACTTTACTTGGGTCAACAGCGATGCCTTGCTCAGAGAGGTCGTGTCGCAAGAAAGATACCTCCTTTAGCCAAAACTCGCACTTGCTGAACTTGGCATAAAGGTGATGTTCCCGGAGTCACCCGAGAACGATGCGAAGGTGTTTTGCATGTTCCTCCTCATTGGCTGAATAGACGAGGATGTCATCGATGAATATGACTACAAAAGAATCGAGCTCATCCATGAAGATGGAGTTCATGAGGTACATGAAGTACGCAGGTGCATTCGTCAGACCAAACGACATGACGGTGTACTCATATAAGCCATAACGAGTAGAGAATGCCGTCTTTGGGACATCCTCAGCTCGAATCTTGATCTGATGATATCCAAGCCTCAAGTCAATCTTGGAGAACACGCGCGCACCAGCAAGCTAATCAAACAGGATGTCAATCCGAGGCAGAGGGTATTTGTTCTTGACAGTGACTGCGTTCAAGGGACGATAATCAACACACAAGCGAAGAGAACCGTCCTTCTTGGTCACGAAGAGAGCCGAGCAGCTCCAAGGTGAGGAGCTTGGATGAATAAATCCCTTGTCCATCAATTCCTTCAGCTGAGTCTTCAGTTCGGTCAATTCGTTCGGTGGCATTCTATACGGCCACTTGAACACAGGGGTAGTCCCGGGCTGAAGCTCAACTACGAACTCAATATCCCGATTGGGCGGCATCCCTGGCAGTTTCGTTGGGAACACATCTGGGTACTCCGAAACCACGGGGATAGACTCTAGCTCCTCAACTTCAGTGCCATTCAAGAAACAAAGGGTGGCCTCACCATCATCGAGAAGTAGAGTTAGCACGTCGCTCTTCGGTCCCTTGAGCGAGATGGAACGACGGGAACATTCTAGAACGGCCTGCTGTCGGGTTAGCCAATTCATGCCCAAGATGACATCTATTCCACGGGGGTCAAGGAGCAGCAGGTTGACACAGAAAGGAACTCCTTGGATTTGCATAGTGGCTTGTTGGACTACTTGGTTAGCAGCAATCTCTGAACCCGGTGCTTCAATTAGGAACAAGTTGCGGCTACAACTTACTTTCATTTGACGTTGCACGACAAAATCCTTGCTAACGAAGGAATGGGAAGCCCCCGAGTCAAATAACACCCTAGCAGCATGTCCCACAATGCACAACGTAACAGTCAGCACAGTGGCGCCCTCGGGAATCGTCTCAGCATCAACGTAGTTTACTCGACCACGGTTCAGCGCAAGAAGTGGAGGTGGTGCAGTCGCGCCTTGAGGTCTTGGGGCGTTGGAATTGTTGCCCCTGCTCGAAAAGGGACAATCACGGTTGAAATGCCCCGCACGCCCACAGTTGAAGCATGGGCCCGGTCCAGAGTTCGTCACCACACGCACTCCGGGTTGTGGCTACGGAGGTCGAGGAGCAGCGACAGGAAGCCAGGCCATTCCAGTCGGTAGGGGAGGTGCAGGAACAGTGGCCCTCGGTGGTGGAAAAGTAGTCCGGACCCGTTGCAAACTACCACCCGCCGAGTACTGCACTGACCTCTTCCGCTTCTTCTCATCTTGATGGCTCCTCATCTTATGCTCCACGGTGATCGCCCGACTCACCAAGGCATTGAAATTGGGGAAATCACACACAGAGAGTTTATCTTGCATCTTTGTCGTCAGTCCGTTCATGAAGCGATCTTACTTCTTCTGATCGGTATCGACTTCCTCCGGCGCATACTGCACCAAGTAATTAAACTCCCGTGAATAGTCCATCACGGACTTGCTCAATTGCTTGAGGGTAAGGAATTGCTGCTTCTTGATATCCATGAGCCCCTTCGGGATATGATACGCCCGAAAGGCCTCACGGAACTCTGCCCATGTCACATGGTGACCGGCAGGCTGCATGACGAGGAAATTGGCCCACCAAGCACCGGCAGGACCTTGAAGCTGCTGCGCGGCGAAAGGTGCCTTCTGAAGATCCTCACAATGGATGAGCGCAAAATTCTGCTCCATCGTGCGCAGCCAATCATCGGCTTCCAACGGATCACTGGCCATTCGGTTGGCCTCGCACCTCACCACGGCCACCTGGAGCGGCCTGATTCTGGACAAGCATCTCCGAAATCCGGTTGGTAGCCTGCTGGTTCTGCTCTGACCGCAGCAATACATCCAGCAGGTTGGGAGGAGGAGGCGGATCGCTACCGCCAGGCTGCGATCGACCAGCGCCATCATCACCTCCTAAACCACCGCGGATCCTCATTCTGTCATCAACCAATTCAGACAACAAGAGTTAGGCCACACGGAAAGGATAGGTCTTAGATTCGATAAACCCACGAACTAAACCCAAGTCAGACTGTAGCACTCCGCACTGGTGTCCAACAAGTCTAACACACCCAAAACACGATTCACGATGCAACATGGCATGGCACATGCATGATATGACACGAAATGCACGATTCCAACGCAACCCACACTCACCATTTATATACATAGGGTGGGTTATAAGTACTAACTTCTACCTAATGCATTATGGCAGTCCTAATCAATTCCCTAAGTGGTCGTCAAGTTTCGGGTTCGTCTTCATGCACCTTGCTCTGATACCAGCCCTGAGAGGAGCCGCCCAGACCGTCCTCGGGTTATTCGAAGACTCGGTCAACCCCGTCGGATTTGGAGGCTAAAAACGGACCGCCGAGGGTGCTCGCAGTTTTAGCACCCAAGCCCAACTGAGACGACAGTGAGGCCCTTCGAATAAACAACAATCCCGGCATTCCCCCGGTACGCGACCCGAACTCGCCTAGGATTGCCCCGCGTACTGGCTTACAAGCCATATCGATACAATTTGCATAAAGGGGCAACAAACTCGGAACCCCACAACCAGACACAAACGCGGAAGCAAAAGTAACCAACACAACAAAAAAAACCCCGGCACAAAGACAAAACCCCACGACCACAACCAAACAACAACAAGGCACAGAGGCCAACAAAGGTAGAAACAAGAACACAAGTACAAGGGGAGTAACAGCATACAATAAGGGTTCACTACAAAAGAAACCAAGGATCCAAGGATGGAAACGACATAGTTCTGAAACTAACTATACAACAAAAGAACCCCTATCTATTTAACTAGACCCAAAAGTAAAACATCTCCGGAAGTATTCCGCCTCTGAACACTTCCGGGCGTGTACGACGACGAAGTTAGCCTCTACTCGGTGCCTCGCCCAGTCACTGAGAGGCAGTAAGGACAGAACTCACATCCATCCGGATCCTCATCTGAAAAGCACAAAGCAAAAGCATGAGTACAGAAGGTACTCGCAAGACTTACCCGTGGTCCATATATGACCGACCCAAAAGAATATGCCCTTGGATGTAGCAAGGAATCAAGCTTACGGTAAAAAGTGCGGAAAAAGCTTAATTTTGTTGTTTAATTACCTTCCACTACTCCATTTACAAATTTTACAACACTTGTAAACATCACCAATTACTATAGTGGAATCTGAAGCATGACAAATAAAGCAAAGCAAGTAACCTCATAAACAAGTACCACCATCCAACCAACTAACATTAAGTTCAAGTTATTACTACGTTGAAATGTAGGATGACACGAGCGTGCTCATATCCGAGAGCCGGCAATTCGAATCGCTTATTCACCCAGCAGGGGATCATCAATCGCACGACATGTACCACAAAGAACCTCATGTCAACCCTCTTCCCACCCATACCAACCCGTTGGGGTCATCTTCATGCGGACCTAGCACCTAACACCCCCTCGAGTGGCCCAAGCCCGGCTTGACCCTCGAGGGTCTTCCTAAGCCTCGCCCTCAACCACGCCCAACCGCATGAGGGCATGCCCAATCGAATGGCATGCGATGAAAGAATGGCTTTACCGTCCCATTCCGGCATGCAACTGACAAGTTGTGCTCGATCAACATGGCAAACAACGGATCGGTCCTCAACCGACACAGGCGAGACTACCACACTTGAGTCTCCACACCCAAGTGAACCAACCTCTCGCCCGGTCTCATTTCAATTTCCATTTCTCCTCATAACCATAACCATTGCAACCAATTGATTGTGAAGTAAAAAATCACAAGTGGCGGAACCATACACCACTTGGCCCATACCCGACACCTAAGCCAAGCTAAGCACGGACACATATAATTACCCATAAACTAGCACCAAAGGAGATGTCTAACAAGTTCCACGGAAGGTAAGTGCAGCAATTAGGTTCTACTTTCAATTCCCCAAATCGACTCCTAATGCATACTTAAACATCCAATAAGCAATTCATTCTCAAAAATAGAATTACAATTAGGGTAGAATATGATTAGGTGCTTGCCTGATGCTTCTGCTTGCGTATCAACCACGACTTGCTCTTCGGCAATCCCCTCAACCATGGTCACGTCAGTCATCGCGGTCTCGATCTCTACACGAGTACAATGCATAATTAAGATGCATGTCATGCAATGAAATCAATTACAATGCAAATCCCGCCGAAAAATAGCGCAACTGACGAAAACTTCGCGAGTCACAGACCAGCCAACTCGGACAGTCCGGATAAGCCGGACACTCCGGGCAATTTGTCCGGACTCTTCGGATGATCAAGACATGGAAAACGACGCGCAAAATTGAGGTGCTCCCATGTCTTACGACACCGCGAGGGCCCGATCTACAACCTTTCTACACATGGCTAAGCTAGAGAAGCTCCGAGCTAGCCCAAATCACGACGAATCGAGGCTCATTCCTACAAACCACCACCAAACCCTAACCCAATGGTAAGGGTGGCATCACCGCTGCCCGCTCTCTAAACCTAGCATCCCAACGCTCCCCTAATCCAACCCCCAAATCCAACCACACACCCAAAACCCTAACTGTAACACCCCGGCATTTAATATGCCTGAATGCTACCAAACATAAGCTAAACAACATCTAAATACCATAATTAAACATAAATTCCAGCAAAGGCGCACATGCTGAAACCGAGATTTCGGCACCATCTCCTTTGTTTTAACATGAATTGAAGGAGCAACAACAGTATAGCAATATAAGGCAATATGAGAGACAGCTAAAACAGCAATAATTAAAAACTTAATGACAGTATAAGTCTATTATCAAGCAGTTAATGTCTCCAAGAGTCAAACGATCAATAAAACTCTCATATAGCAAAGCTAAACCTTAAAGCAATAATCATCACACGCAGTTTATTATCAAAACTAATAGAATGACTTGTGGAATCAAAATGGGTGAAGCTAGGTGCGGACGTGTGACTATTTCCCTTCCCCGCATGCCGTTCTCAAGGTACCTAAAACAACAAGAAAACACAAGCGTGAGTTCAAAACTCAGCAAGCATATTGCAATGGTACAACAAGAACAATTACATAGCAATAATATCTCACATCATGTAAAACCATCTCATTCATGGTCACATATTATCATCATCATCAATATGTATGAAGTGCAATGCGATGCTCATGTCTCCTTGGAAACTCATACCGGTATGGTTGAGTACACACCCGTCGGTGTGCACCCTCTCCCCCCTTCCATCCCGAAGATGGAGGGTGCCTACTCCTCGCTTCCGTTCACCGCGGTGAATGGAATCACGATGTAGGACTTACTCATTGGCTCTCCGGATTAGACATAACTTTCTCACCGACCTTCCCGGACTAGTTATGAATTTCTCACCGCCCGGGCCATGTAATCATGCCATGTATGCAAATATGCCACATCATAATCAACTTGTACATTAACACATGGCATCATAACATGATAAACATACTCATCATATCAATGGCAATCATTAAAGCATGGCAAGTGATCATCACATATAATCAATCTCATCTAGTCTCAACTAGCAACCTACAAATCGCTATCCATTACAATACACTTGCCTCAACCACGGGCGACGGATTGGCGAGAAGTAGTAGGCCCTCCTGGGGTCACACCACCTGGACATAGGGACCACACACTCACAATCAAGCCCACAAAACAGTACGCAAACCCTCATCTACCACGACATTGCCAACTACTCGCAAAACCCAAAAACAGCGGTTCTGTCCCGTCGGGACAGCAGACTTCCAAAAGGCATAACTCGGGTTCTAGGACTCCGAATCAATTAAACGAGTACATCCTCGCATAGCTTAGGAAATTTCCCAACTTTTTCTAGGTATAGGGAAATACTGATTCGGAATCTAAAGTTGTTTAATCTACAAAATACTGTGATCTGTTCCAATCACATCACATATTTTAACACGCTCAGTAAAACAGCCATAACTTTCAAATGGCTTATCGGATTTGTACGTTCTTTATATCCACTGAAATATAATGAAGTTATCTACAACTTCTTCCACATCCGTACGACCATATTCGGAATCTAAATTGGCGAAAAACCGAACCCTAGGTGGACTGCTCATGCTGTCCGAAACAAAGAACTTGACCAACTCAAGAATCCATCTAATCTAATCAAATCCAGCACCACCAATTGATCTAAAAACATGATAATCACCCTTAGAACAGATCCTAGACCATGCCCAAGGATTCCCATGGCCATACCTTCGCCCGACGACCGAAAACCCAATGGATCTCCTCCCGGTTCGCGCGATCTCCTTCCTCGCTCCAAATCCACCGGATCTCCTCATCGCGGAGCACTCCAATGGACGGATCTTCGAGGTGTTGAGGTGGAGAACTCACCTATGGGCAGCAAGGGAGGTGGAGAGGGGAGGAGAGGGGTGGTGGCGCCATGGGGGAAGATGGAGAGGAAGGGGAAGGGTGGAGGCACATGGGGGGCTAGGGGGTGGCGGCTGGGTTGGGAGAGGGAGTTTGGGGCGCACCAAGGGGTGGGTCCAGATTTGGCTACCCAAAAGTCCCCCCCTTGGGCCTAAGCCCTTCCATCGGAGGCCCAACTCAACCCCCAAGGCCCAAAGTCCCCCGGACAGGCCCAAACACCCGAAAACGGCCCAAAAACACGCTATAAACGGCATAACGTAAAGTTTTAACCTCCATTTACATATTTTATAATGTTTTGACCTCAACATCCACATTTTATAAGATTACGATACTCCGTGGTGTCACATTCTCCCCCCCCCTTCAACAGGGTTCGACCCCGAATCCGAGACACGCCACTTCGCAAACAACCAAATCGAAGGGAGCTATGGTTCACGCCTCAGAACCCGCTTAGAAGCCCCTACGATTTGCACCAGCCAGCACTCAGAAGCAAGGAGCTAAGGATCAAAGACTGACAACTCTAAAGATAACTCACATTCAAAACCTGCCAGAATTCTTACTCCACTTTGAAACACCGAGTACAAACATAGGGATTCAGAACGTCCCAAGCAAAAAGATAACTTCCTAAGCTGACAATGAAGGGAAATGGTCTCATATTCCTCATTTTTATGCATTCCTTGGCACTAAAGTGCCCGATCCCTTTAACCGATGTTTCTCCTCAAAAGAAAACGGCACCAACCTCTAGAACCCTCTTCAGCTCCCACGCACAAAAGTGATTTCTCATCTCAACCTCTCTACTGTGGTTCGTCGTATTCTAGACGACGCGAACCAAGCAAGACACAACACTCCAAGACTACCAACTGCTTGAACAATCGGCTAACACCTTGCAAAATATTGACCTTTTACAAAAGACCAATACCCACCACTACCACCGAAGGAAAAACCTAATTTATAACCAGGGTCCTTAAAACCCGCAAAAACAATATCAACCGAGCAATCCACATCGGTTGACACAACTCGCTCAGAGCTCGGCGACAAAAGATCCAATACACTTCGAAAAGGAAAAGCAATTACTAGCAATCACCAAGTGGTCCACTAATAATTTAATCAACCCTACCGAGGGACACATCAACGACACAATTCTCCAAGAAGGTTTGCATTGAGTCAAACACAACCTTCCACTCAAAGGACCACGATAAAGAGCACAATCATTGAGTGAGCTCAACCATAAACATGAACCCAAGTGGCCCTCATCCAACAACTCAAACCCCAAAGCACTAAAACCACTTTGGAAAGGATTCGACAAAAACCAGAGAGTATTCATTTTAATTTCCTAAGCCAAAACGCAAAGGAAACACAAATCCCTTCACCACAACCAACACCAAAAATTATTCATTCTTTTATTTTCATACTAGAAAGCAAGGGAAATCTCGTTTCATGACATGAATGCACATTCCTCAAGAGCACTCCGGAATAGTCATATCTCCATAATATGACTTTCTCACTGACCTGGCTCAACGACTCTTTTATCATTTAACATCTATACACGATGTCCTGTTTACTTTTCACCATTCATTCATCATATAACAACAATACCGAAAGGTCAATCAACAAAAGACTTCTTCCTCGGTATCACATGATTGAAATACACATAACACTAACAGTTGCGCTAAATCATATAGACTATGACGGCAACATCGTTAACAACAAAACACCACATCGTGTGAAAACCCAACATCCGTTTAAAACCAAACTTGCAACACCTCGCAAAATCAAACTCAACCGTTTGGACCAGAACATCGACTCCAAAGTCAAACATCTGCACACACAAACGCCATAAAATTTATCGAAAGAGAAAGAACTCAAACCCAAAAGAAAACTCTTCACTAACCAAATTCACTTATGAAACATTCATAAAAAAAATCCAGACTTGTGAAACATCCGCACACTAGTCACATTTTCCAAATGACCCCAGCTCTAGCCAAACAGAGTTACACATTAAGGGCTTAACTCAAAAGTTTCCAACACAACTCTTTATGACCATCTGCTTCCTTTTAAAATTAATTCCAAAGATAATTCAGTGCGAACACGAAAGGGCGCGATCGACTCAAAAACTTTTGGGGTGTAAATCCATACTCATAGCACCAACTAAACAAATTAGCCAAAACCAAATATTTGCACCAATTTCTATGAGTTTTAGAGAAACTCTGAAACACAGCATATCGAACACCTTGACCGAAAACCCTTTAACCAAAATGGAAAACAACCAAACTAGTCCAATAGCTTTTGAACACAAGCTCAGCATAAAAAGAACCATCTCTAGTACTCCACTACGCTTTCCATCAATGACTTCAATAATCACTATTTAGTCCTTGAGGAGCCCCAACACAATTAAACCAAAAACTTCACAACAAATTCTTCCTCCAGTTACCATTCCCAACACTTTTAATTAGGGTTTATGATGCTTATCAAAAAGGCACACAACCAAGACTATATTGACATGATCCCCACGGATCACCGAATCATAATACTTCTTATTCTAAATCTGAAACATAGTACTTCAACAAATCTTTCAGCAAGATTCAACATATAAATTTCATACCACCTATATGTAAACGTCTCGACAATCGAACTTATTCAGTTAAACAACGACTTCAACATGTAAATATTATCTCCACAGGGAAGAATTCATAAGTGAGACTCTAAGTTATACTTTCATTAAGGATAAGATCATTTATCATGTTAATTATCCAAAACTCACTCCATCGCAACATGTTAAAATTTTCCTCTATTTTAACCATGGTTTTCCAACGAGTAATCTAAACAGTTACCACCACTACTTAGTCATCAATAACAACAAAAGGGCATAATCGTCAACCAACAACATTACTTTTAGCTACCCTATACATAAGTGATAACAAATTACCACCACACAGCATACTCCCACTATTTAAAATAGATTGAATACTAGCATTAACACTGCCCTTAACAACATCATTAGCAATAAGTCTTATGTCTTCTCAATTGATATCAATACTAGCAATGTAGAGACACAACTGCATACTTCCAAATATACTAGTAGTTTGCAACAACGTAAATAGCAACTCCAATCAACTTCCAAATTAAAGTCACCAGGCAACACGATTAAATTTCTCTATTAATCCATTAGATTAGAGCATCTTTAAACAACCAGCAAAGTTTCTTTAACAATAACAGCTGTCTACATCATCTTAATATTTCAACTATGCATCAGGATTTAAAACTTTAAACATAATCGGGGATCATAAGCATTTTTTATAACAAAGCAACAGATTCTAAGCATGTACATTAACACCTTTAATCATTCTCGCTAAGAGTAAACTACAACACTAGTAGTCTATTTATTCTCAAGCTAGAGAGAACAACCGCATTGAATTGTTTAAACTCACAAATTAACTTATCAGTACGTCATCCCATAAACCACATTGGTACATGCTACATAACATGCTAAACAACAATTCTTACTAGGGACAAACGACTTTTGTCAAAAGACTACTTGCTTTGATTACAACATTTTAGTTTTAAAACTCATCCCAAATTCATAAAGAAACTTGACTCTCAAAATTGCAATGAGACCAACCCCAAACTTAGTCATGCAAAAGGAACTCTACAAAACACTTTTCAATCTCAAAGGCTCCCATAGAGGAAAATGGTTGAAAGACAATTTTCTTAAAGGAAACCAAGCGATCAAGTAATCCATTTCAAATAAAACCTTAACCTCAAACCCTAAAGTTTCACGAAACAAGAAGGGCTTTCAAAGATGATTTCTCAAGCCAGTAAAATGTAGAAATCAAACACCATTTACTCCTACAAAGCCACAGAACTTCAGCCCTGACAGTCAGGTCTGGCATAACACCGCAATAACTCCTTTAACCTCGGGGAAAGACAAACACAGGAATAAATTGAATGCTTCTTCCCATAAAATAATCAACAAACTAAACATCAAACTGGAAAGGCGTCCAAAAGAAGCGCAACACTAGACTCCTCTTCTTCGTCTTCAACCAAAGAAGACAAAACCACACACCGCATACGGAACGATCCGCGAAAATCCAATACCAAACACTTTTCTTTTGGTTTCCATCAACTAAAACCAAGAAAACCAACCAAGACCGACCACAGAACGATAAAGAGCATCCAAAGGAAACCACCACCAAACTCTTCTATTTGACTCCAGTCAACTACCAGATTAACGACAGAAAGGGTAAGCACTCTTCTCCTACAGGGGTTAATAGTTCTTCGGTGATGGCGCTAACCGGCCACACCGTCAAACCTCACCCTTACTATGAATAAAGAGAGGTGGCCGAAACCCTTCGGCACCACAACCCGATTTTAACACAATAACACGAACAATTCAATTCAATTTTCTCATACACATAGCAGCATACTATATCAAATATAGCATTTAGCAACAAGGCTTAAATGCAACATTTAAGCGTAAACAACGACACCCATACCCTTCCTACTGTGCATCCATGTGTGTCAAATTTTAGATTAGTTATACCACTTTTGCAAGTTTTAATGTTGCTATCCTATGACAAAATTTTAGTTAAGACCTAAGCCATGTTTCTAAGTTATTCCACATCACATTTTAGTTGTACCCTATAGCATGACACTAAAAAATACACATTCCAAGGACCTACAGCCCGCTCTGATACCAACTGTAACACCCCGTGTAACACCCCATAAATCTCAACTGTTGTACAAGAAAAAAATTCGACAGCATTTCCCCTAAAACAGGACAATACGGAAGCAATTCAAATAGGAATAATATCACGACATCAATACTAGAGACAACGAGTCTAATTCAACCAGGTATCAACCATAAGTATAACACATCTCTAATGGGACAACCATAAACGAGAACAAGTTAAAGGGAACAACAATGGGTCGAAATGTAATAAAATTGCATCCAACTAATGAATTATTTAAAGCACTAGTTCATGTGAGTCGTGATGACACTAGAAGATTTATTGTGTTGCTAGCCCACCCTTCATGCTTACGACTCACGTGCGCTACCTGGAAACATCAAAACAGCAAGTAGTGGGATTGGGTAATCTCAGCAAGCGGAACAACCAATACAAATAACACATCCACCATATATCTAGCATTTCACATTCCTCATATCCAATACCACATCAAGGAGTCCACACCACTTCAGTAAAATGCATATGATTGTGCACATGCTTATGCCATGATCCTCCTCACCGTGCCCTTTCTCAGGAACACACGGTGTTGTACTGCCTCTGATCGCGCCTTATGGCGTCGACAAAACATCCAATGCATGATTATGCAGTTAATTCTTCATGCATGAATTCATTCAGAATCTCCCACACTGAGTTCACATGTTTGCCTATCATCTTATAGCATAGATAGAAAGCAAATAACATTGAAATGAAGTATTTAGACAATTCATCAGGTAAACAACATCATTCTTAACATTACTCATGATTCATAGCCAAACCACAACATCACAATGCTAGTCAAGATATTGCAATCCTCAAAGCAAGTGATTAAACCATGTATGATTGCTGTAATTGGAGTTTATAATGAAGGCGAAGCAAACAACGATGTATAGCTTAACAATACAACTACTTCCACTTGCCTTTACCGACGTGGACGATGAACCTAGATGCGCCCAGCAGTGGCACCGCCTGAACAAAAATTATTTTAGTACATAGCGACATCACAATTGATCACACAATTCAAACACACGCTTCCTACTCCCCGTTCCCATTTAAGCGTCAAAAAACCCCGATCTGTCCGGATCGAACAGCAGCACCCTCTCTTCCCAATTTCGTATCTTTTTTTATACTGTTCATAAAAATACAAAAAAAATATAGTGCCTCCACAATTTCAAGGCAAAAACCAGAGCGGCTAACTCGAGGTCATGGGTGGGATAATTCTGTTCATGAGTCTTCAACTGTCTTGAAGCATAAGCGATGACACAGCCTTCTTGCATGAGCACACAACCCAAACCATTCCTGGAGGCATCTGCATACACTGTATAACTCTTGCCACTCACAGGTAAGGATAAAATAGGTGCATTGACCAGTTTGCTCTTTAGCGTCTGGAAACTAGCCTCACATTCCCCTGACCAGATGAAAGGAACCCCCTTCTGTGTGAGCCTTGTCATCGGTTTAGCAATGATAGAAAAATTGTGCACGAAGCGCCGATAATAACCTGCCAACCCAAGGAAACTCCTGATTTCCGTCACACTAGACGGTCTTCGCCATCCAACCACAGCAGCAACCTTCTTTGGGTCAACTGTGATACCATTTTGGTTGATGACATGCCCAAGGAAACTCACCTCCGACAACCAGAAGGTGCATTTCTTGAGTTTGGCATAGAATTGATTTCTACGAGGAACTTCCAAAACTAGACCGAGATGTACGGCGTGCTCCTCCTCGGACTTCGAGTAGACAAGAATGTCGTCAATGAAGACGACGATAAAGACATCAAGATATTCATGGAGCATCCTGTTCATGGCTTCCATAAAGACGGCAGGAGCATTCGTTAGTCCAAAAGACATGACTACAAACTCAAAATGCCCATACCTCATGTTGAAAGCCGTCTTTTCAATATCCTCCTCCTTAATCCGCAACTGATGATACCCAGATTGCAGATCGATCTTGGAGAATACTTTGGCACCCCTCAATTGATCAAAAAGATCATCAATACGAGGCAATGGGTACTTGTTCTTAATGGTAACTTGATTGAGCGCCCGGTAGTCCACACATAGCCGCTTGGTGCCATCTTTCTTCTCCACAAACAAGACCGGGGCCGCGCAAGGAGACGAGCTCACTCTAATAAACCCCTTCGCTAGGAGTTCATCCAATTGCCTCTTCAACTCAACTTGTTCTATTGGAGCCATCCGGTACGGGGTTTTATAGATTGGCCTCGTACCAGGAACAAGATCAATGCGGAAAATAGTCTCCCGCTCTGGGGGCAATCCCGGAAGCTCACTGGGAAACACATCTGGATAACGGCAAACTATAGCAATGCCCTCCAAACTCTTCTCTTCCTCTCGACCCTCAACCATGGACCAGAGGACCCCTGATTTCAACATCTGGGAGCTTGGGAATAGCTGACACAAAAAGGAGAGGGAGTACCGCATAGCGCTCCCTTGGAAAATTAACTCTTGCCCAGAAGGAGCATGCAAGAGCATGCAAAATAACTATCCTCCAAGCACAATCAATCACCGCTTGGTACTGAGATAGCCAGTCCATGCCAAGGATGACATCGAACGGCTCCAATGAAATCACCACCAAATTCGCCACGAACTCCTCTTCAGCTAGCAGAAAGTGACAGCCCTGACAGACCCTCGAACTAGAAATCAAGCCTTGCGGTTCACTAACCACCACGGCATCATCCAAGCTCTGTACTGACAGACCAGCCCAAAAAACAAAATCCAAAGAGACAAACGAGTAGCTAGCGCCAGAGTCGAACAACACATTGACAACCACAGAATTAACAGAAAATAGTACCTGTCACCACATTGCCACGATCCAGTTCCCCCGAAGAGGGCAAAGCGTGGACTCCCGAGGTAATCTGAGATGGAGTAGCCCTCACCTCTGGATAAGTCAGCGCAGGGACCCACGGCGAAGCCCCGGAAGAAGACGGCGGTGGAAACTGGGGCATCCAGTAAGTCCCTGGGGATGGTGCATGGTAGAACGAAGGAGTCGAAGTAGGCGCCGGGAGGTACTGCGGGGTAGGGGTGATGGCAACATATGCATCACGCCTCCCTGACGATGTCCGCCTGGTGAGGATGTCACCGGCTCCCAACGCAGCTTGCCGTTGGGGTTCTTCCTGCACACCGCATCCTTGTGATCCTCCCGACCACAGATGGTGCACCTTCCCTTCCATGAGCACTCGCTACGGCGATGGGAATCGCCACAACGAAAACATACCATTCCCATGCCAGGAGTGACGATGGCACGGTACTGGGGCGCACCTCCTCCTGAGGTGTGCTGCTGAGTAGGACGGCCACCATAGGGCTGGTGGCGATAGTTCTTCCCCTTCTTACACCAAGTACCAGAGGATCCTTCTTGCGCACCTCGGAGACCCGACGCTCGAGATCGGCTATCTTGGCGTCTTGCTCGCGATGGTACGCCCAGAACTCTTCTGCTGGAACTGCGGAGGCGTCGATGTCCTCCATAGCCTTCGCAGCAAACTTCGAGCAAAAAAGGAAGGAAAGTCAAAAAGAACCTCCGGAAGATTGCTCGCCTTATGGAAAAAGATAGAAGTGAAGGACTTACCAGAAGAGCCCGGCTGACCAGCTTGTCCTGAAGCCGCTGGCGGTCGGTAGCGCCAGCTCGGAAAAAGGGGTTGACCCACGCAGGATCATCCTGATCCCGAGCTGGCGCGTCAAGATCTTGCCCCTCCTGGGCACCCGGTGATCCCGGGAGGGCAACGGCGTTTCCTCCTTCGACCAACCCCAGGCCGTCCTGAGGTTGGTCTTCCTCAACGATAGGCGGCTCATGGCCGCCTTCCTCCTGTTCGGCAACTGTTGTACAAGAACAATTCGACAGCATCTCCCCTAAAACAGGATAATACGGAAGCAATTCGAATAGGAAAAATATCACGACAACAATACTAGAGACAACGAGTCTAATTCCACCAGGTTTCAATACTAGAGACAACGAGTCTAATTCCACCAGGTATCAACCATAAATATAACACATCTCTGATGGGACAACCATAAACGAGAACAAGTTTAAAGGGAACAACAATGGGTCTATATGTAATAAAATTTCAGCAAGCTAATGAATTATTTAAAGCACTAGTTCATGTGAGTCGTGATGACACCAGAAGGTTTATTGTGCTGCTAGCCCACCCTTCATGCTTACGTCTCACGTGCACTACCTGAAAACATCAAAACAGCAAGTAGTGAGATTGGGTAATCTCAGCAAGCGGAACAACTAATACAAATAACACCTCCACCATAAATCTAGCATACCACATTCCTCACATCCAATACCACATCATAGAGTCCACACAACCTCCGTAAAATGCATATGATTGTGCACATGCTTATGCCATGATCCTCCTCACCGTGCCCTTTCTCAGGAACACACGGTGTTGTATCAAGATTTGCCAGACGCCAAGGCGTCGACAAACTTCCAATGCATGATTATGCAGTTAATGCTTCATGCATGAATTCATTCATAACCCCCCCCCACTGAGTCCACATGTTTGCATATCATCATATAGAATGGATAGAAAGGAAATATCATTAAGATGAAATGTTTAGACAATTCATCAGGTAAACAACATCATTCTTCACCTTACTCATGATTCATAGCCAAACCACAACATCACAATGCTAGTCAAGATATTGCAATCCGCAAAACATGTGATTAAACCATGTATGATTGCTGTAATTGGAGTTTATAATGAATGCGACGCAAACAACGATGTATAGCTTAACAATACAACTACTTCCACTTGCCTTTACCGACGTAGATGACGAATCTAGTTGCGTCCAGCAGTGGCACCACCTGAACAAACAATATTTCAGTAGATAGCGACATCACAATTGATCACAATTCGAACACACGATGCCTACTCCCCGTTCCCATTTAAACGTCAAAAAACCCCGATCTGTCCGGATCAAACAGCAGCACCCTCTCTTCCCAATTTCGTATCTTTTTTTCCTAATTTTCATAAAAATACAAAAAAATTACAGTAGCTAGATATTGACGATATCTACAACTTTCATGAAGGTCAAAAATTTCAATTCCACTATTAAATATGCCTAAACAACCGTCCAACACAGTGGACGAAATCTGTTTCCAGATTCTGTTCGTCATCTTCCAACAGCGATAATTCTCATACCGACGCCCCAAAAATTCTTAAAAAATTACGGAAGCTAGGTCGCGACATTGTCTACAACTTTCTAGTTATAGGTTTTTGCAGGAAAAATCGTCTATGTCATGCAAAAAGCGAAACAGCCGCGCTGCACAATCTGCCACCACAGAAACAGCACCACGTGAACGACTACACTTCTACCCCTTCAAATCCCGTCCAACCCGATCACCACCAGATCTAAAACACTCCCAAACCTAGGTAGAAACAGGAGAAAAATTCTGGAAATTTACCTAGAGTCCTTCCTCGAGAATCCACGGAAAGCACGCGACGAACCCCGAATCTGAAATCTGCTCGTCCTCCACGCCTCCACGGATCCCTTCTCGCTCTCTCCTTCGCGTTTCGTGGTGGATCTTGAGCCACCATGCAGGGGAGGAAGAGGAGGGGGTGCTGCTGCTAGGGGGAGGAAGGGGAGGCGCCTTAGGGTTTGCGGAGGGGGTGGCGCCACCTAATGGGGAGGTGGGCCGTCCCACCAAGGCATGGGGAGGAGAAGGTGGGAAGGGAATTCCCGGCCCAGGCCCAGGTTGCCTCAGCCCAGCTAAATCTAGCCCCAAACTCCAATTTTTAATATTAAATTGCAGCATATTCTTCAATTATTTCATTCCCCGACAAAACCCTCCTTTCCGGAACAACCAAGAAAGAAAACCATAGGATCGCTCTCAAGTTCTAGGGCATCACAATCTCCCCTCCTTAAAAAGGATTCATCCCTGAATCTTCTCCTTTTAGCTACGGACCTAAAAGAAAAAAGGAAGGAAAAAGGTAAACCACGACTTACCCCCAGCGTCCTCAAAGAGTGTAGGATACTTCTTCCGCATTTGGTCCTCAGGTTCCCAAGTTGCCTCCCGCTCAGACTGATTGGTCCACAAAACTTTCACAAATCTGATGGTTCTCCTCCTCATGACTCGCTCTAAAGAGTCTAAAATTCGAAGTGGTTGGCACTCCAAAGTCAAATCTTGCTCAACTGTAATCGGCTCCAAGTCAATCTTATGCTCTGGGTCATGGAGATACTTCCGTAACATAGAGACATGGAAGACATCATGCACTCCCTTCAAAGAGTCTGGCAACTCCAGACGGTATGCCGAACTGCCCACTCGGGCCACCACTGGGAACGGACCAATGTACCTCGGGCTAAGCTTGCCGGTAGTACCAAAATGGACTATACCCTTTGATGGAGATACCTTGAGAAGGACTTGATCACCCACTACAAACTCCAAGTCTCGTCTTCTGTTATCGGCATAACTCTTCTGACGGCTCTGGGCGGCCAGGAGGTTCCGCCGTATCTCTTGCACCTTCTCGAAGGTCTGTTGAACCCAATCCGGACCCTGCAATGATTTTTCACCGGTTGGATCCCAGCAAAGTGGAGAAACACATTTTCGACCATAAAGCGCCTCGAATGGAGCCATCCGAATACTAGCCTGGTAACTGTTATTGTAGGCAAACTCTACCAAGGCCAAGTGATCCTCCCAACTTCCCTTCCAAGAAAGAACACACGCTCGAAGCATGTCCTCTAAAGTCTGAATGGTCCGCTCAGACTGGCCATCTGTCTGAGGATGAAAAGATGTGCTGAGAGAGAGTTTTGTTCCCAAAGCACTATGCAAGCTCTACCAAAACAGGGACACAAATCTAGTGTCTCGATCGGAGACAATCGATTTAGGCACACCATGGAGTCTAAGCACTTCCTTCATGTACAAGGGAACTAGATCTGGTGCCGAATTGGTCGTCTTCATTGGAATAAAATGTGCGGACTTAGTGAGTCTATCCACAACAACCCAAATGGAATCTCTACCTCACGGTGAGCGGGGTAACCCAATCACAAAGTCCATAGTGATGTGTTCCCACTTCCATTCCGGAATTTCCAATGGCTGTAACAGACCGGCAGGTCTGTTATGCTCAGCTTTTACCTGTTGGCACACTCCACAAGAAGCCACATACTTCGCAATATCCACCCTCATCCTCTTCCACCAGAAACTCTGTTTCAAATCCCGATACATCTTGCTCTCGCCAGGATGAACGGAATACGGAGTCCTATGGGCTTCCCTTAGAATGTCCATCTTCACATCCGATTTCTGAGGCACACAAAGACGGCCTTCTAAACCGAATAGAACCATGCTCGTCTATACTGAATTCCCGAGGTTTCCCCTTTAAAATCCTCCGCCGAACCTCCTGAAGCAAACGATCCTGCAACTGAGCCTCATGCACTCGCTCGGGTATGCAAGACTGAATGATCATCTGAGTCTCATCTTGCGCAACCCAAGGAAACTCCTGATTTTCGTCACACTACACGGTCTCCCATCGAGTTTATGTCAAGGAAACGCCTGCGGGGTTGCTCTCTACGTGGTCGTGGGTTCGATCCCCACGGACGGCGCCAGCTGTCGACGATTGGAGAACGGGCTCCCGTCGAGCTTACTTGTTGAATGGGGGATCAACAGAGCCCCGTCGTACGGACCGAGGAGGTCGTTCGAGCGATGCTAGGTTGGGAGAAGGGGGACACGGTGTTTATCCTGGTTCGGGCCTCTCACTGCCGAGATAACAGCCCTACTCCAGTGTATTGTGTTCTATCTCTTAGTCCCCTCGCTACAGAGATCTTGAGGGGTTTAAATACTATGACTAGAGGTACAAAGAAGGTAACTACCTCCTGGGATCACGCCATGTATCCATATTTGTGATTCGTCCTTGATTCGTGCGTTGTTTGAGTTTCGGGTAAGATTTCCCTTGATCTTCGGCTGATTGGTTGTCTCCTTCCTTCCTCGTAGCGCTCGTCGGGTCCACCGACCAAACACCTGAGTAGGTCGTGGTCTCTACGAGCATGCTTGCTCGTGGGGGGCGTTTGGTATGGTCGCGAGTAAAGGTGCGCACGGGTATGCTCGGAGGAAGAGGAGGGATGCTCGTTTCATTCTCCCGAGCATCTTCTTTCAGTATCGCCTGGTCGGTGGGCTCAGCTTTTCACGGGGGTACCGTGGTCTTTTTCCAGATAGCCAATCCCCGACAGCTAGCCCCCGAGATAGCCAATCCCCGACAGCGTTCCCGGCTAACAAGGCGATCTTCTCAGTACAAACTGATCGAAGGCGACCTATACCGAAAAGGCGCATTAGGAATCCTTTCCAGATGCGTCTCTCAGGAGGAAGGCCAATACCTTCTTCGTGATATCCATGAAGGAATGTGCGGAGCTCACTCGTCTTTTAGAACGCTTGTGAGCAAGGCCTTCCGATTGGGTTACTACTGGCCTACGGCCTTGACAGATGCACGGTCAATCGTAACGACTGCCGAGCATGCCAGTTCCATGCTCGCAAAGCTCGTCAACCAGCATACGCCCTGCAAACCATACCGCTTTCGTGGCCATTCTCGACCTGGGGGCTCGACGTCCTTGGACCTTTTCCCCGGGGTCAAAAGGGCTGCAAGTATTTGCTCGTGGCCATCGACACTTTCACTAAGTGGATAGAGGCCGAGCCTGTCTCAACCATCTCGGCCCAGGCGGCCAAGAGGTTCCTCTGCAGCAATGTGATAACTCGGTTCGGGATACCCAACCGTCTCATCACAGACAACGGGACCCAGTTCACCAGTGAACTGTTCCAAAGTTACTGCGAGGAGGTCGGGACCAAGGTCTGTTTCGCCTCTGCGGCACATCCACAGAGCAACGGAGCAGCCGAACAAGCAAATGGGCAGTTAGTTCAGGGCATAAAAAAAGGGTCTTCAAGAGCCTCAGCCAGAACAGGCAGCAGTGGGTGGATGAGCTTCCCGCCGTTCTTTGGTCCGTCCGCACCACGACGAGTCGGGCCACAGGCGAAACGCCTTTCCAACTCGTCTAAGGTGCGGAGGCCATTTTGCCTGCCGAAATTATGCTAGGTTCCCCAAGGGTGCAACTGATCGATTCCATCGATCAGGAGGATGAACGCCTCCTCGACCTAGACCTCATCGAAGCAACACGCGAACGGGCGCTGCTCCGGTCTACGATTTACCTACAAGCTCTTCGTAGGCACGCGGCCAAGTCAGTCCGACCAAGGTCCCTGCAAGTTGGTGACATGGTCTTACGAAGACTTCAAGACCTATCGAAAGCCAATAAGATGACCCCAAGATGGGAGGGACCCTACACGGTCGTGTCCACGGCACGCCCGGGGGCTGTTCGCCTCGCGATGGAGGATGGTCGGGAGCTCGCCAGCACCTGGAACATTGATCAACTACGTAAATTTTACGTTTAGACGCGTACCCCTATCTCGCGCCCTTTGCGTTTCTTCCTATAAAACGTTTTCTTTCCTTCTAATTTTTGTCCTCGCTTTATCAAACTAGCATCGTCGTCTACCAGCACCACAGGCGAGCTTATCCAACAATTATGTACACACCATTCCCCTTGGCCTCCGGCCGGATGCTCACCCATCCGATCACTTTCCACAGTAGCTCTTCGCTGTATGTGTGGTCGGTCGCGAGCATCCATTTAAGCCCGATACAGCGACCACTCGGGTATGGCAACCGTACGTATAGTTGGCTTAAAGCCCATCTACTCTGCGCACGTAACAATGCTCGTGCTCATATTTCTCTCAACGCAATCGACTTGTCTAAATCGTTCAAAAAGCGTTACGATCAAAGTATCCCTCGGCTTTCCCGTGAACAAACTTGTGCTTGCAATAGTAGAGGCACGACCTTTGTCCACGGTGGGGGCTCCGTATGATAGGAACGTCCCATCCTTTTTCAAGGATTCTTTGCTCGTATCCATGTTATATGCTCCTATGCAGGGACTTGGTCTTTTCGAGGATTCTTCGCTCGTATCCATATTGTATGCTCTTATGCAGGGACTTGGTCTTTTTTCTGCAGAACTGGGTTCGTGCGAGCATACATTGAAAGCGGACTCGAGAAAAACAGGCAAGGACCCAAACATCTGCGATTTTGCTCATTTAACCCAAAAGGTTGTTTTCTTTTCTACAGGATTTGCACGAGCTAAAAAGGAAAAAAGAAGAGCTAAGTCCTATGCTCGGCCTGGAGGGCGGCAAGCTCCTCCTTAAGGGAGTCGACCTCTGCCTCCAGGTCCAAAACCTTTCGCCAAGCAGCGCGACCTTCAGCCGCGCTGTCCCGAAGGCGTTGCGCCTCCTTGAGCTGGGCCTCTTCGCGCTCCCGAGCTCGCTGAAGGTCGCCGCACAGGTCGGGGACCTCCTGCCGCAGCTTCACCAGTTCCTCTTCGAGATCGGCACAGTTCTGTTCGAAAGTGCTCTTCGCCGTCTCGCTCTCAAAGAGCTGGTCCCGAAGCCCGACGATGAGGCTCTTCGCCGACTCCAGCTCCTTCAGGTCGGCCTCGCGCACCTCGGAGACCCGACGCTCGAGATCGGCGATCTTGGCGTCTTGCTCGCGATGGTACGCCCAGAACTCTTCTGCTGGAACTGCGGAGGCGTCGATGTCCTCCATAGCCTTCGCAGCAAACTTCGAGCAAAAAAGGAAGGAAAGTCAAAAAGAACCTCCGGAAGATTGCTCGCCTTATGGAAAAAGATAGAAGCGAAGGACTTACCAGAAGAGCCCGGCTGACCAGCTTGTCCTGAAGCCGCTGGCGGTCGGTAGCGCCAGCTCGGAAAAAGGGGTTGACCCACGCAGGATCATCCTGATCCCGAGCTGGCGCGTCAAGATCTTGCCCCTCCTGGGCACCCGGTGATCCCGGGAGGGTAACGGCGTTTCCTCCTTTGACCAACCCCAGGCCGTTCTGAGGTTGGTCTTCCTCAACGACAGGTGGCTCATGGCCGCCTTCCTCCTGTTCGGCCGCTGCGCTCGGGGGCTGGACGCCAACTGTGAGCGCACCCTCCCCTCGCTCCGCGGCCAGGGGCGATTGGTCGAGGATGACCACTTCCGCCCCTTTCACCTCCGCGGCCGGAGGCGATTGGTGCTCCGCGACCGGAGACAATTGGTCGAGGACGACCACCTCCTGTCCCTGGTCTGCGGCTGGAGGCAACTGGTCGTCGACGACCACCTCTTCTCCTCGGTCCCCGGCCAGGGGTGGCTGGTCGATCACCACCACTTCTCCCCCTTGGTCCGCGACTGGAGGCAGCTGGCCGACAGCGACCGACTCCTCTTCTTAACTCACGGCCAAGGGCTGTGGGTCGAGAGCCACCAACCCTCGACCATCGGAGGCCGTCGTTTGGGTCTCGTGTAACACCCTACAAATCTAAACTGTCGTACAAGAAAATTTCGACAGCATCTCTCCTAAACTTAGGACAAAACGGAAGCGACAACAAGATTCATAATAACCATTATAAACAGGAATAACATAACAGCATCAATACTAGAGATAACAAGTCTAAATCAACCAGAAAACAAACATAAACGTAAAACAGCTCCAAAGAGGACATCAACAGGTCTATGATTAATAAAATTTCAGCAAGCTAATGAATTATTAAATGCACTAGTCCATGTGATTCGTGATGACCCCGGAGGGTTGATTGTGCTACTAAGCCCACCCTTCAAGCTTACGACTCGCAAGAACTACCTGAAAACAACAAAATAACAAGGGGTGAGATTGGGTAATCTCAAAGAAGCGGAACAACTTCTAACGAATAACACAGCCACAGTAAAAGTAGCATACCAAATTTCTCATGTCCAATACCACATTATAGAGTCCACACAACCTCAGTAAAATGCATATGATTGTGCACATGCTTATGCCATGATCCTCCTCACCGTGCCCTTTCTCAGGAACACACGGTGTTGTACTGCACGGCCGCACATCAAGGCGTCGACAAACTTCCAATGCATGATTATGCAGTTAATGCTTCATGCATAAATACATTCATAACTTCCCACTCTGAATTCACATTCTTGCATACCATCAAATAACATGGATAGAATGCGAACATCATTGAGATAGAATATCTCCACAATTCATCTTGCAAACAACATCTTTCTTCATTCTTACTCATGATTCAAAAGCCAAACAACCACATCACAATGCAGGATAGGATATTGTAATCTCATAAACAAGTAGTTAAACCATGTAGGTGTGCTGCAATTAAGGTTTATATTGAAGACGAAACAAATAGCGAGTTATAGTTTAGCAAGACCGCTACTTCCACTTGCCTTTACCAACATGGATGACGAACCTAGTTGCGTCCAGAAGGGGCACCACCTGTACAAGTATTATTTCAGTACATAGCGACATCACAAATGATCACACAACTCGAACACACGCTTCCTAATCCCCGTTCCTTCTTAAGCGCCAAAAACCCCAATCTGTCCGGGTCAAACAAAGAGCACCCTCTCTTCACAATTTCGTATCTTTTTTTATACAGATCATAAAAATACAAAAAAATTACAGTAGCTAGATATTGATGAGATCTACAACTTTCATGAAGATCACAAATTTCAATTCCACTGTTAAATATGCCTAAACAAACGTCCAACACAGTGGACAAAATCTGTTTCTAGATTATGTCCGTCATCTTGCAACAGCGATAACTCTCAGACCCAAAAATTCTGAAAAAATTATAGAAGCTAGATCTCGACGTTATCTACAACTTTCTAGTTATAGGTTTTTGCAGGAAAAATCGTCTATGCCACGTACAACGCGAAACAATCCGCGCTGCACAATCTCCCCTTCCAAAAACAGCACCACGTGAACATCTACCCTTCTCCCCCATCAAGATCCATCTAAATCACTCACCACTAGATCTAATACACTCCTAATCCCTAGGTAGAACAGGGGTAAAAGATTGGGAATTTTACCTTGAGTTCTCCCTTGAGAACCCACGAAAAACGCGCGACGATTCCCGAAACAGAAATCTGCTCGTCCTCCACGCCTCCACGGATCCTCTTCTCGCTTGCTCCTTCGCGTTTCGCGGTGTATCTTGAGCCACCGCGCAAGGGGAGGAAGAGGAGGGGTGGTGTGGCTGCTAGGGGAGGAAGGGGGGAGCCCTAGGGCTTTTGGGGGGTGTGACACCCCTTTTATATGGTGGGCCGGCCCACTAGGGGAAAAGAGAGAGAGGTAGGGAGGGGATTCGCAGCCCAGGCCCAGGTTTTCCTCGGCCCACTGTTTCTAGCCCGACAACTCCAAATTTAATATTAATACGCCGGATAAACTTCAATTATTTCATCCCCCGACAAATCCTTCATTCCTCTCCCGAAACAAAACCAGGAAAAGGAACCCTAGAATCGCTCTGACGCTCTAAGGCATCACATTCTCCCCTCCTTAAAAGGATTCGTCCCCGAATCTACTCCTCTTTGCTACAGAACCTTAAAAAAAGGAAGGCAAAATGGTAATCAACACTTTACCTTCAGCATCCTCAAAGAGTGTAGGATACTTCTTCCGCATCTGGTCCTCAAGTTCCCAAGTTGCATCCCGCTCAGACTAATTGGTCCACAAATCTTTCATTGGACACTAACACGAACTATTCCCCTATTAAATAAAGGACACCTATTAGGTGAATCTGGTATCGATCTGGAATCTCAACTCCCACTTCTCTCTTCAACCCGATCACGAAACTCCGCATTCCAATCTCAACTCCTCTACCACAGTTCGTCGCATTCTGGACGACGCGAACCATGTGAGACACAACGCTCTAGGTAAGTCTCTAAATCAACCCAAACACAAACTCCTATCTCCTACAAGTGATTGATCTTTTACAAAAAGAACCAATATCCACCCATACCAACGACAGAGATAGCCTACTTTACAACCAGGGTCCGTAAATCCGCAGAAACAATAACAACCGAACACAATCACTACGGTTGACACAAACTCGCTCGAACCCAAATGACAAAAGTTCCAAAAATTAATGTAATTACCTGCAACTTCCAAGTTGTCCACTACTAAATTAAGCAACCCCACCGAGGAACACATCAATGAAAACAATTCTCCAAAAAAAGGTTTGAATTGAGTCATACACAACCTTCCTTTACTCTTCACTTTTAAACTACTTACGATCAGTGACCCACACTAGTTTTCCCTTGTAAGAAGGTTTCGCCTTCACATTCTTCCACCCAAGGACCAAGGCAAGGAGTACAATCCTTGAATATACTCAACCATAACATAAACATTCATTTTCTTACCCCCAAGCTTGAACGTAAAAGAAATCTTAATTCTCACTAACACAACGAAAGATAATCACCACCTTTAAACCAAAGGGCTGAAATTCACATACACGGGAACTCAACTTGGAAGAGGAACTCTATAGAACCAAAACCACCAAAAAAAATTTTCTTCGGGGAGAAGCTCTATTCAAAAGAGAAACACCGCGAAAGTCTTCTGCAAATGCATTTCACTTTTACCAAAACAAATCATCTCACTTTTATCCAAGGCCAAGCTATTCAAAAAAGAAACCGATCAAGGAATTAAATGCTTCCACACAACCACCATCTCTTTTTCCTTAAAAAGGAACCAAACTCACTTCCCAACAGAAAAATTGTTTCAACCACGAATATCATTCATGTCACAAACTAAGAATCGTCTCTTAAACAAAAGCTGTCAAACACCTCACACCACAACACAACTCTAGCCCAAAATAGAAATACAAATATTTCCAGATCATGAAGTTCCAAATCTTACATTGGATTAGCTACTTCTTTTGATCAACAATGCAACCGATAACTCGACCTTGAAAACTACGGACACAGTCAAAGCATACATCCTTGAGCATAAATGTCGCATTCATAACATAAGCTAGTTTTCTTATCAAAGATGAATGAATGACGATATTTAATAGAATAACATTCCAAAATCTCCACAAATTACTTCAAGGTTAATCATTCTTTTATCCTTGTTTTAAGCCTCAAATTAACCCATATTTGGCGTAATCATTCTAAGTTTAGGGAAACTCAAACACAAAGACAAAGAATACTTTGACCGAAAGTATTCAACCCAAATATCAAACAAACAAACCAATCCATATGAATTTTTAAACATAAGTTCAGCATAACTCCCGCCATCTATAGCATTCCACTACCCTTACCATTTAGATTTCAATATTCCCTATTTACTCATTGAGAAGGCCCATCAGGATTTAACAACAACTACACAACAAATTCTTACTCTTATTACCTTTTCCACAATTATAAATAAAGTTCACAGTGCTTATCAAAAACACATCCAACCAACACTACCTCATCAAGATCCCCACGGAGCAGCCTAACCTATATCATCATATTCTAAATTTGAAAGGCGATTGCTTCAACAAGTCTTTCAGCATGATGAACCTATAAATTCCATACCACATATGCGTCAACATCTCGACAATGGAAATTTATTCACCTAAAAGATGACTCAACAAGTAAATATTATCTCAACAAGGCACCAATCGTAAATAGAAGTTTAAAACATACATTTATTAAGGACAAAATCACGCGTCATGCTAACTATCCCTGGTTCACTCCATCACAACATGTTACAATTTCCACCATTTTAACAAAGGTTTTCAACAATTAATCTAATCAGTTACCACCACTACTAAGTCATCAATATCAATAATTGGCATAATTGTAAAACAACAACATTGCTTTTAGTTACCCTATCCACGGGTTATAGCAAAATTGCCACTCCAAGACATACTCCAGCCTTTTTTTTAAAGTGAACTGAATAGGTGAAATCATCACAAAGCTCTTACGGCAATGGCAAAAACTTATGTCTTCCCAATTGATATCGATACTAGCATTATTGGAACGCAACTGCATACTTCCGAATCTACTAATAGTTTGCAACGTCATAAATATCAACTCTAATCAATTTCCAAGTTAAAGTCACTAGCCAACACGATTAAATTAGAACATCTTTAAACAACCAGCATGGTTTCTTTAACAATATCGGTAGTCCACCATTACAATTAAATTGTTCTACCGACCTTATATTAAAATGTCTCTAAATAACCCACTAATTTTCTATTACCTTCACAGTAGTTTACATCATCGTAATGTTCTAACTACGCATCAAGATTTAAAGCTTTAAACATTGTCCATGGTCAAGGGCACATTAAAATAATGCAATAAATCCTAAGCATGCACATTAACACATTCAATCATTATCGCTATAGAGCAATCTACAATACTAGAAGTTTATTTAATCTCAAGCTAAAGATAACAATTACATTTTAATTGATTCAACTCACAAATTAACTTAGAAGTACATCATTCCATAAACCACATTGTTACATACTACGTAACACAGACATAAAATTTCTAAACACCGTCATGGGTCACCTACCCTTGACAAACAGGAGGCAATCCCAAACATTAAAAACAAACACAGTTCTAGATCAAGAACAAACACCGATAAAAATTTCTTCTTTTCAGGCAAGGAAGAAAAGCAAAATCCAAACATAAATGCAAGAGAGCTCGACCCTCAAATGTGCAATCATAGTAGCCAAAACTCTTCAAGAAATCCAAAACCTACACTTTCCACAAAGGAAGACGGATGCAAAAGGGAAGACCAAATGTCCAACTAAAATTTTCCGATAAAGATTCAAACTTAGCTCCATCCAACTTGATGCAACAGGAGAAACTCCAACCCCTTCTTTTTTAAAAAAAAAAATCGGGAAACAACAACCACGTAAATTTCCTCCCAACGACGAGTCCATCACAATAAATCAGGTGCCAAAGCAAAATTGTGACCAAAAGACGCGCAACGTAGAACTCTTCTTCTGTGTCTTCACTCAAAGGAGACAAAACCACAAACCGCCAAAAGGACAAATCAGCGAGTGCTCAAAACTAAGCATTTTCCTCGGTTTCGAACCAACCACATACCCAGAAAACCAACCAAAACCGACCACAAGACGGTAAAGAACATCCGAAGGAATCCATCACAAACCTCTTCTATTTGACTCCAGTCACTACCCGATCTACGACAGACACGGATAAGTACTCTTTCCCTACAGGGGTTTAAAAGTTCTTCGGTGGTGACTCTACCCGGCCACACCGTCAAACCACAGCCTCACTACAAACAAAAGGTGACCGAAACCCTTCGGCACCACAAGCACACTTTATCACAAATGAAGCAACTCAATCAAATCTATCATAAATATAGCATTATACATCATCCAAAGTAGCATTCAACAACAAAGCTTAAATTCAACCTTTAAGCATAAGGCAACGATACCCATACCCTTTCCTACTGTGCATCCATGTGTGTCAAATTTTAAATTAGTGATTCCATTTACACAAGTTTTAATGTTGCTATCCTATGACAAAATTTTAGTTAAAACCTAGGCCATGTTTCTAAGTTATTCCACATCACATTTTAGTTGTATCCTATAGTATGACACTAAAAATAGACATTCCAAGGACCTACAGCCCGCTCTGATACCAACTGTAACACCCTACAAATCTAAACTGTTGTACAAGAAAATTTCGACAGCATCTCTCCTAAACTTAGGACAAAACGGAAGCGACAACAAGATTCATAATAACCATTATAAACAGGAATAACATAACTGCATCAATACTAGAGATAACAAGTCTAAATCAACCAGAAAACAAACATAAACGTAAAACAGCTCCAAAGAGGACATCAACAGGTCTATGATTAATAAAATTTCAGCAAGCTAATGAATTATTAAATGCACTAGTCCATGTGATTCGTGATGACCCCGGAGGGTTGATTGTGCTACTAAGCCCACCCTTCAAGCTTACGACTCGCAAGAACTACCTGAAAACAACAAAATAACAAGGGGTGAGATTGGGTAATCTCAGCAAGCGGAACAACTTCTAACGAATAACACAGCCACAGTAAAAGTAGCATACCAAATTCCTCATGTCCAATACCACATTATAGAGTCCACACAACCTCAGTAAAATGCATATGATTGTGCACATGCTTATGCCATGATCCTCCTCACCGTGCCCTTTCTCAGGAACACACGGTGTTGTAAGACGTCTTGATCGCGCCTGTTGGCGTCGACAAACTTCCAATGCATGATTATGCAGTTAATGCTTCATGCATAAATACATTCATAACTTCCCACTCTGAATTCACATTCTTGCATACCATCAAATAACATGGATAGAATGCGAACATCATTGAGATAGAATATCTCCACAATTCATCTTGCAAACAACATCTTTCTTCATTCTTACTCATGATTCAAAAGCCAAACAACCACATCACAATGCAGGATAGGATATTGTAATCTCATAAACAAGTAGTTAAACCATGTAGGTGTGCTGCAATTAAGGTTTATATTGAAGACGAAACAAATAGCGAGTTATAGTTTAGCAAGACCGCTACTTCCACTTGCCTTTACCAACGTGGATGACGAACCTAGTTGCGTCCAGAAGGGGCACCACCTGTACAAGTATTATTTCAGTACATAGCGACATCACAAATGATCACACAACTCGAACACACGCTTCCTAATCCCCGTTCCCTTCTTAAGCGCCAAAAACCCCAATCTGTCCGGGTCAAACAGCAGCACCCTCTCTTCACAATTTCGTATCTTTTTTTATACAGATCATAAAAATACAAAAAAATTACAGTAGCTAGATATTGACGAGATCTACAACTTTCATGAAGATCACAAATTTCAATTCCACTGTTAAATATGCCTAAACAAACGTCCAACACAGTGGACAAAATCTGTTTCCAGATTCTGTCCGTCATCTTGCAACAGCGATAACTCTCAGACCCAAAAATTCTGAAAAAATTACAGAAGCTAGATCTCGACGTTATCTACAACTTTCTAGTTATAGGTTTTTGCAGGAAAAATCGTCTATGCCACTTACAACGCAAAACAATCCGCGCTGCACAATCTCCCCTTCCAAAAACAGCACCACATGAACATCTACCCTTCTACCCCATCAAGATCCATCTAAATCACTCACCACTAGATCTAATACACTCCTAATCCCTAGGTAGAACAGGGGTAAAAGATTGGGAATTTTACCTTGAGTTCTCCCTTGAGAACCCACGAAAAACGCGCGACGATTCCCGAAACGGAAATCTGCTCGTCCTCCACGCCTCCACGGATCCTCTTCTCGCTTGCTCCTTCGCGTTTCGCGGTGGATCTTGAACCACCACGCAAGGGGAGGAAGAGGAGGGGTGGTGTGGCTGCTAGGGGAGGAAGGGGGGCGCCCTAGGGCTTTTGGGGGGGTGACACCCCTTTTATATGGTGGGCCGGCCCACTAGGGGAAAAGAGAGAGAGGTGGGGAGGGGATTCGCAGCCCAGGCCCAGGTTTTGCTCGGCCCACTGTTTCTAGCCCGACAACTCCAAATTTAATATTAATACACCGGATAAACTTCAATTATTTCATCCCCCGACAAATACTTTATTCCTCTCCCGAAACAAAACCAGGAAAAGGAACCCTAGAATCGCTCTGACGCTCTAAGGCATCACACCTCGCTTGCGCTTGCCACTTCGCAGGGGACTAGGGCCAAGGCTTCCTGGTTCTCGGCCCCCTACGGCTCTTGCTCCTCCGCGGCTGGAGTAGGTTCCACATCCGCTGGGGGAAGCTCGGGCTCCGCCGAGGGAAGCTTGGACTCCGCTGAGGGCGCAGCCGGCACCGACTCCTCCTCCGCCTCGGCCATTACTTGGTCGAAGACGCGGTCGAGCTCGGCGTCAACTGCAGAGTCGATAATCTCCTCAGCCATTTGACAAAAGTCCAAGAGCAACATCCGAGCTATCACGCCCACGCCAAACGGAGTGGGGTTAGCCCGAAAAAAAAATCGCAAGACAAGAACGAAGAAACCAAACAAGAGGACCAAGCGGAGCTTACCTTCTGCCCGGTGAGCAACGTCATCCTCCTCGGTCTCCTCACTTCGGGCCACGGGCGTCCTACCCGCGGCGGCCTCATAGGCCTCAGCGACGGCCACGACGTGATCTTCCGCGGCACCGCTGGCTCGCGCCATCGCCGGGTCAACATCGTCCATGTCGACCCCTTCCAATGCAGAGGTTGATCGTGAAGTCGACCTCCTGCTCCTCCTGACCAGAGCGTAGGAGTCTTCCTCCTCTTCCTCCTCCTCAGGGTCCTCGACCACCTGAGCGAGCTGGTCCTGGAGACTCTTGATTTTTCTCTCCAGTTGCTCCTTGCTCGGGGGGGACCTAGCCTCCTCCTCGGCCTTCTTCGCCTACTCGGCGAGCTGTTCCAGTCAGCCCATCAGCTCCGGCCTCCTCCGTTTGAAGTCATCAAACCAGATTCGAAGCTCGCTTAACTCCCGGCGGTCGGCGTACTCAAGGTGTTGCGTCGGAGGAGTCCTGGTCGAAGCTTGGCGCTTCAACCGCTTGGCGCAAGGAGGTGAGGCAGACGCTTGACGAGTCTGACCCGCCGACCTCTTGCGGGAACCCCTGGCCGGGGGATCAGCTTGCGGCAGCGACGCGGTGCTCAACACGGCGAGCTCGAGGGCGACCTTCTCCTGCAAACAGAAACAGGGAGAAATGAGCTCGGAGAACATGCCCTCGGGCAGGAGCAAATAGATGTACTTACCGCATCGCCGTGGTCAAAAACGTTCTTGGGGATCTGACGATTGGGCGTCAGCTCCTTCTCCTTCGGGGTGCCGAACATCTCGGTGACCCTCTCATCAACCCAGTCCATCCTCGGAGCTGCGACACAACCAAGGGTTAAAAGAAAAAGTAGCGCCAATTCACCAGGAAGCAACAGTGCTCGAGAAAGAGGTCCAAGAACATACCTGCGTTATCCTCACGAGTGAGGTCATGCCACCCGGTCACCTCGAAGAAAGGGTGCTCGCGGCACCTCAGGGGGGACACCCTGTTGAAGGTAAAATCCCGGGCAATGTCCCGACCAGTGAGCCCCATCTGGGCGAGCTCGCTGATCGTCCTGAGCACCCGCTCTTCCTCAGGCTGCATGGGCGGGCGCGCCGTCTCAGTAGGCGGAGCGGCCTCCCTAGTATAGACCAATTGGGACCCCTCCGCCTTCTTCTGGTAAAACCAAAGGTTGGCCCAACCCGACACCGAGTCCTTCAAAGCAACAAGAGGGTAGTCGTATGGTCGGTTGGGCCGAAGACGAAGATAGACGCAGCCGGTGGGACCTTCCCGGTCGGTGCGAAAGGGAGAATAGAAATGGAAGAAAAGGCTGGCGGTGGGCATCACACCCACGAATGCCTCGTAGAGGTGGGAGAAGACCGCAAGGGCGAGAATGGAGTTGGGGTGGAGATGAGAGATTTCGCACCCACAAAAGGCAACCACGGAGGCGAGGAAATCGCTCTCGGGCAGGCGAAGCCCGTTGACGGCATACAGCTCGCAGGAGACGATCTCCGCCTCCCGTGGCACCGGCGTCGCGTCGCTCCCAGGCACTCGACCCGAGCTTGGGTCGATGCACCCCTCGTCTGTGAGCACCTGGAGCCTCCTACGGGTCATCTGGCTAACTTTGAAACACGCCATGGCCAAAGGAGGAAGGAGAGTGAAAAGGGTTGTTGGGCGCTAGGGCTCCTAGAAGATTTTTTGGCCAAAGATGAGCAAAGAAACACGGTGTAACTCCGACCTCTCCCGGTAGAAAGGGTTAAAAAGACAGCGATGGGATAGGTTAAAAATCGCCGCCTATCACATAGCGACACCTGCCCGGTGAAAACGCACTTTCCAAGAAACTACCGTACCGTTACAGGGAGGCTTCTCAGAGAAGGAACCGCAGAACAACCAAACGACGCGCCCACGCGGAGCAAGCACGCGGTGGGTAAAAAGGTCGTCTCCCGACGTAAAATGGTCGTAAGCCACGACCAAAAGAAATTCAATCCCCCCTTCAAGTCTTCTTAGGCTCAAGGGGAAGCCCGAGGGTTCCCCGCTTGAACCTCGGGGGCTAGCTGTCGGGGATTGGCTATCTGGCAAAAGACCACGGTACCCCCATGAAAAGCTGAGCCCACCGACCAGGCGATACTGAAAGAAGATGCTCGGGAGAATGAAACGAGCATCCTTCCTCTTCCTCCGAGCATACGCGTGCGCACCTTTACTCGCGACCATACCAAATGCCCCCCCGCCCACGAGCAAGCATGCTCGTAGAGACGATGACCTACTCAGGTGTTTGGTCAGTGGACCCGGCGAGCGCTACGAGGAAGGAAGGAGACAACCAATCAGCCGAAGATCAAGGGAAATCTTACCCGAAACTCAAACAACGCACGAATCAAGGACGAATCACAAATATGGATACATGGCGTGATCCCAGGAGGTAGTTACCTTCTTTGTACCTCTAGTCATAGTATTTAAACCCCCCTGAAGATCTGTAACAGGGAGGGACTAAGAGATAGAACACAATACACTGGAGTAGGGCTGTTATCTCGGCAGTGAGAGGCCCGAACCAGGATAAACACCGTGTCCCCCTTCTCCCGACCTAGCCGTACCGGTACAACACCGTGTGTTCCTGAGAAAGGGCACGGTGAGGAGGATCATGGCATAAGCATGTGCACAATCATATGCATTTTACTGAAGTGGTGTGGACTCCTTGATGTGGTATTGGATCTTTTACCCCCTTTTCTACCTAGGATTAGGAGTGTATTAGATCTGGTGGTGTTTGATTTGGATGGTTTTTGATGGGGTAGAAGGGTAGTTGTTCACGTGATGCTGTTTCTGAAAGGGAAGATTGTGCAGCGTGGATTGTTCCGCGGTTTACGTGGCATAGATGATTTTCCCTGCAAAAACCTATAACTAGAAAGTTGTAGACAACGTCGAGACCTAGCTTCTGTAATTTTTTCAGAATTTTTGGGCCGTCGATCTGAGTGTTATCGCTGTTGGAAGATGACGAACAGAATCTGGAAACAGATTTCGTCCACTGTTTTGGACGGTTGTTTAGGCATGTTTAACAGCGGAATTGAAATTTTTGACCTTCATGAAAGTTGTAGATCTCGTCAATATCTAGCTACTGTAATTTTTTTTGTATTTTTATGAAAAGTATAAAAAAAGATACGAAATTGGGAAGAGAGGGTGCTGCTGTTCGATCCGGACAGATCGGGGTTTTTTGGCGCTTAAATGGGAACGGGGCGTAGGAAGCGTGTGTTTGAATTGTGTGATCAATTGTGATGTCACTATGTACTGAAATAATGTTTGTTCAGGTGGTGCCACTGCTGGGCGCATCTAGGTTCATCGTCCACGTCGGTAAAGGCAAGTGGAAGTAGTTGTATTGTTAAGCTATACATCGTTGTTTGCTTCGCCTTCATTATAAACTCCAATTACAGCAATCATACATGGTTTAATCACTTGCTTTGAGGATTGCAATATCTTGACTAGCATTGTGATGTTGTGGTTTGGCTATGAATCATGAGTAATGTTAAGAATGATGTTGTTTACCTGATGAATTGTCTAAATACTTCATCTCAATGTTATTTGCTTTCTATCTATGCTTTAAGATGATAGGCAAACATGTGAACTCAGTGTGGGAGATTCTGAATAAATTCATGCGTGAAGCATTAACTGCATAATCATGCATTGGAAGTTTTGTCGACGCTTGGCGTGGCGACCGTGCATACAACACCGTGTGTTCCTGAGAAAGGGCACAGTGAGGAGGATCATGGCATAAGCATGTGCACAATCATATGCATTTTACTGAAGTGGTGTGGACTCCTTGATGTGGTATTGGATATGAGGAATGTGGAATGCTAGATATATGGTGGAAGTGTTATTTGTATTAGTTGTTCCGCTTGCTGAGATTACCCAATCTCACTACTTGCTGTTTTGATGTTTCCAGGTAGCGCACGTGAGTCGTAAGCATGAAGGGTGGGCTAGCAACACAATAAATCTTCTGGTGTCATCACGACTCGCATGAACTAGTGCTTTAAACAATTCATTAGTTGGATGCAATTTTATTACATATCGACCCATTGTTGTTTCCTTTAAACTTGTTCTCTTTTATGGTTGTCCCATTAGAGATGTGTTATACTTATGGTTGATACCTGGTTGAATTAGACTCATTGTCTCTAGTATTGATGTCGTGATATTATTCCTATTTGAATTGCTTCCGTATTGTCCTGTTTTAGGGGAAATGCTGTCGAATTTTTCTTGTACAACAGTTGAGATTTATGGGGTGTTACACCCCGGCATTTAATATGCCTGAATGCTACCAAACATAAGCTAAACAACATCTAAATACCACAATTAAACATAAATTCCAGCAAAGACGCACATGCTAAAACCGAGATTTCGGCAGCATCTCCTTTGTTTTAACATGAATTGAAGGAGCAACAACAGTATAGCAATATAAGGCAATATGAGAGACAGCTAAAACAACAATAATTAAAGACTTAATGACAGTATAAGTCTATTATCAAGCACTTAATATCTCCAAGAGTCAAACGATCAATAAAACTCTCATATAGCAAAGCTAAACCTTAAAGCAATAATCATCACACGCAATTTATTATCAAAACTAATAGAATGACTTGTGGAATCAAAATGGGTGAAGCTACGTGCGGACGTGTGACTATTTCCCTTCCCTGCATGCCGTTCTCAAGGTACCTAAAACAACAAGAAAACACAAGCGTGAATTCAAAACTCAGCAAGCATATTGCAATGGTACAACAAGAACAATTACATAGCAATAATATCTCACATCATGTAAAACCATCTCATTCATGGTCACATATTATCATCATCATCAATATGTATGAAGTGCAATGCGATGCTCATGTCTCCTTGAAAACTCATACCGGTATGGTTGAGTACACACCCGTCAGTGTGCACCCTCTCCCCCCTTCCATCCCGAAGATGGAGGGTGCCTACTCCTCGCTTCCGTTCACCACGGTGAATGGAATCACGATGTTGGACTTACTCAATGGCTCTCCGGATTAGTCATAACTTTCTCACCGACCTTCCCGGACTAGTTATGAATTTCTCACCGCCCGGGCCATGTAATCATGCCATGTATGCAAATATGCCACATCATAATCACCTTGTACATTAACACATGGCATCATAACATGATAAACATACTCATCATATCAATGGCAGTCATTAAAGCATGGCAAGTGATCATCACATATAATCAATCTCATCTAGTCTCAACTAGCAACCTACAAATCGCTATCCATTACAACACACTTGCCCCAACCACGGGCGACGGATTGGCTAGAAGTAGTAGGCCCTCCCGGGGTCACACCACCTGCACATAGGGACCACACACTCACAATCAAGCCCACAAAATAGTACGCAAACCCTCATCTACCCCGACATTGCCAACTACTCGCAAAACCCGAAAACAGCGGTTCTGTCCTGTCGGGACAGCACCCTTCCAAAAGGCATAACTCGGGTTCTAGGACTCCGAATTAATTAAACGAGTACATACTCACGTAGCTTAGGAAATTTCCCAACTTTTTCTAGGTATAGGGAAAGACTGATTCGGACTCTAAAGTTGTTTAATCTACAAAATACCCTGATCTGTTCCAATCTCGTCACAGATTTTAACACGCTCGGTAAAACAGCCATAACTTTCAAACGGCTGATCGGATTTGGACGTTCTTTATATCCACTAAAATATAATGAAATTATCTACAACTTATTCAACATCCGTACGACCAGATTCGGAATCTAAATTGGAGAAAAACCGAACCCTAGGTGGACTGCTCATGCTGTCCGAAACAGAGAACGTGACCAACTCAAGAATCCATCTAATCTAATCAAATCTAGCACAACCAATTGATCTAAAAACATGATAATCACCCTTAGAACAGATCCTAGACCATCCCCAAGGATTCCCATGGCCATACCTTCGCCCGACGACCGAAAACCCAACGGATCTCCTCCCGGTTCGCGCGATCTCCTTCCTCGCTCCAAATCCACCGGATCTCCTCATCGCGGAGCGCTCCAATGGACGGATCTTCGAGGTGTTGAAGTGGAGAACTCACCTAGGGGCAGCAAGGGAGGTGGAGAGGGGAGGAGAGGGGTGGTGGCGCCATGGGGGAAGATGGAGAGGAAGGGGAAGGGTGGAGGCACATGGGGGGGCTAGGGGGTGGCGGCTAGGGTTGGGAGAGGGAGTTTGGGGCGCACCAAGGGGTGGGGGCCAGATTTTGCTGCCAAAAAGTCCCCCACTTGGGCCCAAACCCTTCCACCGGAGGCCCAACTCAACCCCCAAGGCCCAAAGTCCCACGGAGAGGCCTAAACACCCGAAAACGGCCCAAAAACACGCTATAAACGGCATAACGTAAAGTTTTAACCTCCATTTACATATTTTTATAATGTTTTGACCTGAACATCCACATTTTATAAGATTACGACACTTCGTGGTGTCACACTAACATTCCCGAGATTGGCCCCCAAAACCCCCGATCTACAAAACCTAGCCCCCAAATGCTCCTAGAACCTCAAGAACCAAGGAGCCAACTCCAAGAAGAGGTCTCACCTTCAAGGAGGACAAAGAAGATTGAGAGGAAACCGGGTAGGGGAAGGAGGACACCGGCTTGGGGAGGAGCTCGAGGACACCGGGGTGAGGTGGTCGCCGGGGAGGAGCACGGGAGGACACCGGCAGGTGGGGAGTTGCCGGAGTTGAGGTTGGGGTGGAGGAGAGACGCACCAAAGAGTGGAGAGCCAAAGGTAGAGGGAGAAATGAAGTAGGGGATATGAGAAACGGGTCTTTATATTAAAACTCCCGACAAATCCGGACTCTCCAGACAATTAGTCCGGATACTCCGGGTTGGGGTGTTCTGTCGACCCAAATCCGGATGATTCATTTCTCCCGGACATTCCAGGTTAGGGCGTTCGGGTAGACCCAGTTCGGATACTCCAGATGATTCATCCGGATATTCCGGGTTATATTCGAACATTCCAGGTGTTTAATCCGGATACTCCAGATTTCCCAGAATTTTTGAAATTGGGGCCTTGACATTATCACACTGGTTTATGTGGTGGCCCTAATTTCTTATCATCCATATTGAATTTTATTCCCGACATTTGCAGTGCATGCGTGATCCTGTTGTACATGAGGACCTTCGGCAGCTATCACACAGTAGCACGACCATAAGAAAGTTTGGTCGGTACAATGTGAATGGGTTTCGCTTTCGTACTGCTTCGTTAGAAGCAAGCCGTCCTCAAGCAGCCACAATAAATGGCTGAGTAGTCACTACTGCAGAGGGAGCAGATGGTCGACAAATTGAATATTATGACATTCTTCAGAACATAGTGGAGATTAAGTTTGGTGGCCGAAAGGAATTGAGAGTAACTTTCTTTTATTGTGATTGGTTCAACGATAAAATGGGGATACGGCGAAACCACAATCTTGGCTTAGTGGAGGTTAGACATGAGTTACGCCTTGCAGGTCACAACTCATTCATACTTGCTCACCATGTTGAGCAAGTGTACTACCTTCAATATCCATGTCCCAAGGAAAATTTAAAACCATGGTGGTTCACTACAGGAAAGTGATGTATTTTCGTCAGCCAGAAGCCGACGAAAATAAGCCGAAAACCGATGAAAATATATATTTTCATCGGCCTACCGACGAAAATAAGTCGACGAAAATACAATTTTTTTCGTCGGCAGCCGACGAAATTGCAGTATTTTCGTCGGCCTGGGCTGACCGACGAAAATATTGGATGGATTAGAGCTGTCGCCGTAAATGCTGACGTGGCTTGTCATTTTCGTCGGCTTGGACGACGAAAATACCTGGGTCTTATTTTCATTGGCCTGGCCGACGAAAATACCCTGGTCTTATTTTCATCAGTCTGGCCGACGAAAATACCCTGTGCCTTATTTTCATCAGCCTGGCCGACGAAAATAACTTGGGATTTTTTTTCATCAGCCTGGCCGACGAAAGTATCGTATTTTCAAAAAAAAAAATCTGGAAAATCACAGAATTCATAGAATTCACAGAAATTATAACATTCATCTCATACACATGCGACGATAAGTATTGATCTCATACACATGCTGTTAGTGTTATGCCCTTAAGGCAATCATATGGATGACTGAAACATGACTATGTTTATGAATAATAATATGATTATTGGTCCAATGAATGTATATCATTGTTTTGATCAACAAGTGTGTGACTTATTTATGAAGCTCTTTACTTATTGATATAATTCGATAAATATCTCTGATCGGATATCATCGTATAGGACAACGATGAATAGATCAGCACATGTACTGATCGATGATCATGTTTCATAGATCATGGGATATGGAGATATCATCAATACATTGTGAACACATGCTGAAGAACATGGGTTAGGTAGACCCACAATGAGACACTGCGAGAATGTTACATTCTTATGTGTCATCAGTGTATCTCATACATAGTAGATGTATGATCCTTAGACCTGAGATTGTCATATTTCCTACATGTGTAATAGTTTACCTTGGGGTTACCAAACACTATTTCCTAACCGGATAGTTATAAAGGTAGCTTTCATGTTCACTATGAAACATGCAGAGGGAAGTGAGCGATCAAGATGGGATTTGCCACTTCGGTGTAACGGAGATATATGTCTAGGCCACTCGTGTGATATTATTAAGGAAGTGCATGGCCATGCCGTGATTGAGGAGTCAATCACAACTTATTAATATATCACGGATACGAGAGATGGATTGAACTGTCAAAGGATGACATTCTTCTCGCCTTGAGTTCGATCTTCATATAGTTTGGCAAAGGGATTATTACATAAGTACTTTAGTCATATGTGTTTGGGAGTTGGCATGCTCTGCAAGGAGCCGCTACCAACTATTGGATTAGAAAAAGGGTCTTCCAAATCCATGTCCAAATGCGCATGAACCTACAAGGTCACACACTTAATGGGCTGGGACGCATTAATTCGGATTGGATCCGTAATTAATGGACCTCATGGGCTTAGCACGTACGTAGATGGGCCCTGACTGCCTAGGGTTTCACCTCGTGGCTATATAAGGATGGGAGGAGGCTGGACGCAGCACACACTTTCCCGTGCGTTTTAGAGGTGTTTCGCCAGAAACCCTAGCCAGCTCCTCTAGCTGCCCCTACCGAGCGATCCGGTGCTTGCACACCGACGCACGGTGTCCCATCCCTGGACGTGTGGACTACCGCGGTGACGCTGCTGCGATTGCGGCGTGCGAGGACGATCCGCGGCCAGACGAGGCGAGGACGATCCACGGCGAGGCGAGGACGATCCAAGACGAGGCGAGGACGATCCGCGGCCAGGCGAGGCGAGGACGATCCACGGCGAGGCAAGGACGATCCACGACTGCAGCGGGAACGATCCACTACATCGACGCGCGAAGGATTCCGCAACTGCGCGTCTAGTGGTAATTGATCTATGATCCTATTCTTGCGAGTAGCTTTCTGGTTGCGCGGTAGAAATTTTTTTTAATTTGTGCTAGAGTAGCATACCGCGTTCCTCAACACATGCGACGATAAACATTCATCTCATACACATGCGACGATTTTAAGTTCATCTCATACACATTACAACAATAATAGTTCATCTCATACACATTATGACGATATGCATTCATAGAAGCAGTACGATGATATGCAGTCATAGAAGCAGTACGATGATATGCATTACAACAATATGCATTCATCTCATACACACTACAACAATAATAGTTCATCTCATACACATTATGACGATATGCATTCATAGAAGCACTACGATGATATGCAGTCACATAGAACATGTTAAACATAAAATTACATTGTTCAACTTGGATGTGTGTCGAAGTTGTGGCCACTACCTGCATCACCTCCTGAATTGTGATATTGGTCGACAGGCGTCCCCGAACCAGTAGCAACATCATCTCCAACATTTGTTCCCGGTCCAGCAGGCGGTGTTGTCGAACCCTATAGGAATCAAATTAGTTATTAGTTAATTTCACAGGAAAGACCATGTAACACCCCGGCATTTAATATGCCCGAATGCTACCAAACACAAGCTAAACAACAACTAAATACCACATTTAACATAAAATTCCAGCAAAGGTGCATAGGCAAAAAACCGAGATTTCGGCAGCACCTCCTTTGTTTTATCATGAATTTAAGGAACAGCAACAATATAGCATTATATGGCAATAAGAGAAACATCTAAAACAGCAATAAATAAAGTCTTAACGACAATAAGAGACTAACATTAAGCTCTTAAGGTTCCAAGTGTCAAACAAACAATAGAACTCTCATTAACCAAGCTAAGACTTAATTTTAAAGACCATCACACGCAATTTATTATCAAACTAAATGAATTGACTTGGGGAAACATTAAGGTGAAGCAACGTGTGAGCGTGTGACTATTCCCCTTTCCCGCATGCCGTTCTCATGGTACCTAAAACAACAAGAAAACACAAGGGTGAGTTCGAAAACTCAGCAAGCATACTGCAATGGACAACAAGCATAACAACATGGCAATAACATCTTCCATCATGTATATCATCTCATTCATGATTACTTATCAATATCATCATCAATTTGTATGCGAAGTAATGCAATGCTCCTGACCCTCTGGAACCTCATACCGGTATGGGAAGTACACACCCGTCGGTGTGCACCCTTTCCTCCCTTCCATCCCGAAGATGGAGGGTGCCTACTCGCTTCCAAACACCACGTGGATGGAATCACGACATAGGACTTACTCAATGGCGTTCCGGATTAGTCATAACTTTCTCACCGACCTTGCCGGACTAGTTAAGACTTTCTCACCGCCCTCGCCCTATCTCATGACATGCATGCAACCATGCCAATTATCATGTTTAATTCACATATTAACACATGGCATCATAATATGTTAAGCATGCTCATCATATCATATCAATCATTAACACATGGCAAGTGGACATATATCATGTAAACAATTCCATCTAATCTCAACATGCAACCTACAACTCGCTATCCATCACAACACACTTGCCTCAAACACGTGCAACGGATTGGCGGGAAGAAGAGGGCACTCCCGGGGTCACACCACCTGCACATAGGCATCACACACTCACAATCATAACCTCAAAACAGTACACAAACCCCCATCTAACCCGACATTGCCAACTACTCGCAAAACCTAAAACAGAGGTTCTGTCCCGGTGGGACAGCAGCCTTGCAAAAGGCATAACTTGAGTTCTGGGACTCCGAATGAAATAAACGAGTACACCCTCGCATAGCTTAGGAAATTTCCCAACTTCCTCTAGGTATAAGGAAAGTCTGATTCGGCCTCTAAAGTTGTTTAATCTACAGATTACCGAGATCTGTTGCAATTACGTCACAGATTTTTAGGCGCTCGGTAAAACAGCCATAACTTTCAAACGGCTGATCAGAAATTAACGTGCTTTACGTCCACGGAAAGATAATTAAATTATCTACAACTTCCTAGAAGTCTGTACGGTCAGATTCGAACTCTAAATTGACAAGAACTCGAACCATAACTCGACTGCTCAATCTGCCCGAAAACAGAAACGTGGACAAGTTTAGATCTAACCCAAATTACTTCAAACCAATGCCTACAATTGATCTAAAAACTTGATAAACAACCTAATAACAGTACCTAGATCAAATCCAAGGATCCCCATGTTCATACCTTTGCCCGAAGCACAAAACTCCAATCAATCTCCGCGGATCTCCTCGCAAATCGCTCCTCGCTCCACGTTCCTCGCTCCTCGCTCCTCGCTCCACGGGATGACTCCACGAGGTGCAGGGGTGGGGAGGCCACCCTAGGGCAGCAAGGGGTGGAGGGGAGGTGGTGTGGAGGTGGAGAGGTGGAGGGGGGGCGCACGGCTAGGGGATGGGAAGGGTGGCGGCTAGGGCTTTGGGGGGAGGAGAGGTGGGAGGTGGAGGGGGATGTGTGGGCGCATAGGGGTGTGGGGGCGCCCATATAGGGCTGGGAAAGCCCTCCCACCAGCCCCCAACACTGATTCCGTGTCCAAGGAGGAGCCCTAATCCATCCCACCAAGGCCCACAACCCCTTTTTAAGGCCCAAAAACCCCCGGAAAGGCCCAAAACCCCGGAAACGGCCCGGAATCGGCCCGGAAACGTTATTAACCTCCAATTCTTATGGTTTTAACCTTATTTCCACATCTCATACTGTATTTAACCTTATCATGTTCAATAATTAAGGATACGACACTCAGGTGTCACATTCTTCCTTCAACAGGATTCGACCTCGAATCTAAACGCACCAATCATGAAACCCAAAGAAACCAAAGACAGCTAGGTTTTCACATCACACACCTGAGGCGAAAAGTTCGGGATACTTCGCGCAAGATGCGAGATTCCAGCTCCCAAGTCGCTTCTCTCTCGGTCTGATGTGACCACAGGACCTTGACAAACTTAAGCGTCCTGTTCTTCATCACTCGCTCTGAAGTTCCCAGAATTTCCACAGGACGGGACTCGAAGGTGAGGTCCTGCTGAAGCACTAATGGTTCCAACGGAACCACCAACTCCGGATCATGCAAGTATTTCCTCAACATCGAGACATGGAACACATTATGCACACCTTGCATGGATTCCGGTAGCTCTAGGCGATAGGCCAACCTGCCAACTCGGGCGAGGATAGGAAAAGGCCAAACATACCTTGGACTGGGCTTTCCTTTGGTGCCAAAACGCACCACACCCTTGGTGAGAGATACTCGCAAGAGTACGCTATCACCCACCTCAAACTCCAAGTCTCGCCGCCTCACATCAGCATAGCTTTTCTGTCGCTTCAGGCCGCGAGAAGGTTCTGCCGAACCTCCGACACGCGATCAATACCGCTGCACCCAATCCGGTCCAAGAATAGCTCTCTCGCCCACGGCATCCCAACAAAGTGGCGATCTGCACTTCCGGCCATACGATTACCTCATAAGGAGCGGCCAGGATCTTTGGAATGATAGCTGTTATTGTAAGCAAACTCTGCAAGGGGCAAATGGTCTTCCCAGCTACCCTTCCAAGCCATCACACAGGCCCTGAGCATGTCCTCCAAAGTTTGGATGGTACGCTCAGACTGCCCATCTGTTTGAGGGTGAAAAGCGGTACTAAGGCGAAGCTGCGTACCCAAAGCATTCTGCAAACTCTCCCAGAACTTGGAGACGAACTTCGCATCCCGATCAGAAATAATGGTCTTGGGTACACCATGCAATCTCACAATCTCCCGCACATAGATGGGAGCCAACTCGCTCGCTGAATTGGTCGCGCGGATGGGAATGAAATGCGCAGACTTGCTGAGACGGTCCACCACAACCCAAACAGCATCCTTCCCTCGTGGAGTACGAGGTAAGCCAACCACAAAATCCATGGAGATGTCATCCCATGGCCACACAGGAATCTCCAAAGGCTGCAACAAGCCAGCGGGACGCTTATGCTCAGCTTTGATCTTCTGGCAAATCCCACAAGACGCCACATACTTGGCAATATCCACTCTCATCCTTTTCCACCAGAAATTCTTCTTCAAGTCCCTGTACATCTTGGTCTCCCCAGGATGGACCGTGTACGGGGTGCGATGAGCTTCTTTCAGGATGTCTTCTTTCACTTGAGATTTCTGGGGTACACACAGACGGCCCTGAAACCTCAAAGCTCCCGCATCATCAACAGTAAAGTCTCCAGACTTGCCTTCCTCAAGGCGTTTCCTCACCTGCTGGAGCAAACGATCATCTTCTTTGTGCCTCTCGTGACACGCCAGAATCGGACTCAAGAATCATTTGAGTTTCAGCCTGCACGGTCCCCGCAAAGCAATAGGAGACTCCCAAACGCTCAAAATCAGCAACAAGACAATCAACAACAGGGGGCATTGTCTTGCGACTGAGGGCGTCGGCCACCACATTTGCTTTCCCCGGATGATACTGGATAGTGAGGTCATAATCCTTTATCAACTCTAGCCACCTCCTCTGCCTCAAGTTCAAATCTTTCTGAGTAAAGATGTACTTGAGGATCTTGTGATCAGTGAAAATATCACAAGACTCGCCGCATGAGTAATGCCTCCATATCTTCAATGCAAACACCACGGCGGCTAGCTCAAGATCATGCGTGGGATAATTCTGCTCATGCTTTTTCAACTGCCTCGAAGCATAAGCAATCACCTTGCCCTCTTGCATGAGCACACACCCAAGTCCCAACCGAGAAGCATCGAATAAACAAGTGAAGCGCTTTCCCGGCTCGGGAAGGGTAAGAACAGGAGCGATCACTAACTTCTCCTTCAAAGTGCAGAACTGTGCTCACATTCTGCAGTCCACTGGAATTTCATCCCCTTCTGAGTCAGCTGCGAAAGTGGCTTGGCAATGATAGAGAAATCCTGCACAAAACGCCGATAGTAACCAGCCAACCCAAGGAAACTACGCACCTCTTTGACATTGGAAGGCCTCTTCCAATCCAAAACTGCTGAGACTTTGCTAGGATCTACCGATATGCCCTCTGGATTGATGATGTGGCCAAGAAAACCCACCTCTGAAATCCAGAACTCGCACTTTTTCAGCTTAGCAAAGAACTGATTCTCCCTCAAGATGCTCAGCACAAGCCTCAAGTGTCGCTCATGCTCCTCTTCTGATTTGGAGTAAATCAGAATGTCATCGATGAACACTACCACAAACTCATCAAGGTACTTGTGTAGCATACTGTTCATCGCCTCCATAAAGACAGCAGGGGCATTAGTTAGTCCAAAAGACATAACTTTAAATTCATAATGCCCATACCTAGTGGAGAAAGCAGTCTTCTCAATGTCCTGCTCCCTCACACGGATCTAATTGTACCCCGACTGAAGATCAATCTTGGAGAACACCTTTGCTCCCTTCAGCTGGTCAAACAGATCCTCGATGCGATGCAAAGGATACTTGTTCTTGACTGTCACTTGATTAAGAGCACGATAATCAATGCACATACTCCAACTTCCATCCTTCTTCGAGACGAAGAGGACGGGTGCTCCCCATGGCGAAACGCTACGCCGAATGAAGCCCTTGGCCAACAGATCCTCCAACTGCTTCTTCAACTCGTCTTGAAAAGGACGAGCCAAGCGGTATGGAGAGATAGAAATAGGTCAAGTGCCAGGAACAAGATCAATACGAAACTCCACATTCCTCACAGGAGGTAGACCAGGCAACTCGTCAGGGAACACATCAACGAACTCCTTCACTACTGAAATCTCCTCAATGGGAACTGAGGAAGATGGTTTCTCAGACAAAGTCATGAGGAAACCCAACAGCCTCAAACGCCGACCAGAAAACAAACTAGTGAAAGCAAAGACGGAACTGGAGGGTATACCACCCTGAAAGGTCAACTCTTCCCCGGACGGGGCCTGCAAGGCAACTGTCTTCCAGAAACAACAGATCTTAGCACGGCATCGATGCAGCCAGTCCATGCCCAAAATGACATCAAAAGGAGCCAACTGGATCACCATGAGATTGGCAAAGAAAACCTCATCATCAATGGCAATGGTGCAACCAGGGCAAACCCAAGAACTAGCAATCAACCCCCCAGGAGAACTGACTAACACGGACTCGTAAATCCATTGAACTCCCAACTTAGCTCTACTAGCAAACTCCGACGACACAAAAGAGTAGGATACTCCGAATCAAATAGAACAAAGGCATCAACGGAATCCACGAGCAGAGTACGAAACCACCTCTGGATGCCCGGTGACTCGGGCGGTCGGCAAAGCGTACACTCTTGGTGGCGCCGACGTATGAGCCCCGACTCGGTGATGCCCCATCAAGGCTGGGGCGGAGGAGGCAATCGAGGAGGAGCAGACGGTCATGCGGTACCAAGACGCGCTGGTGGTGCCTACGCACGTATGCGTCGAGAAACAGGGGTAGCCTATCATGTGCACCGATCCTCTGGAAGACGCCGCTGGAGTGGGAGGAGAAGACACCGTCTCCCACTTGATGATGCTACCAGGATTCATCCGGCAGACTCGCCCCATATGGCCGGGCTTGCCACAGTGGTTGCAACTCCCGGTCCAACCACACTCTGAAGCACGGTGCTCACCACCGCACTCGGAACGATCCGCGAATATCCAATACAAAACACTTTTCTTTTGGTTCAACTCAACTAAAGCCAAGAAAACAAATAAACCGACCGCCGTAACGGCAGAGAACAACCGAAGGGAACCACCATCAACTCTTCTATTTGACTCCAGTCAACTACCCGATCAAGGACAGAAAGGATAAGCACTCTTCTCTTACAGGGGTTAATAGTTCTTCGGTGATGGCGCTAACCGGCCACACCACAAACCTCACCGTTACTATGAACCAAAAAGAGGTGACCGAAACCCTTCGGCACCACAACCCCACTTTTATCACCACAACAGGAACAATCCAATCATTTATACAGACAGACTCCGCAACTCTTTGGGAGCCTCGCCCCTGGCCTCCACAGCCACCACGGCCCCACGGCCTCTACCCCTCGGCATGGCTGCTTAGACAGACAACCATCCAAACACAAAAACATAAACACAAAATCACACAATCAAGATCATAGATCAAACATCATCATAAGCATATCCTTCATTAAATAATTAAGCGCAATGCAATGATGAACCAAAACCCCATCCTACTGTGCAACCAAGTGTGTCAAATTTTAGATTAGTTATACCACTTTTGCAAGTTTTAATGTTGCTATCCTATAACAAAGTTTTAGTTAAGACCTAAGCCATGTTTCTAAGTTATTCCACATCACATTTTAGTTGTACCCTATAGCATGACACTAAAAATTCACATTCCAAGGACCTACAGCCCGCTCTGATACCAACTGTAACACCCCGGCATTTAATATGCCCGAATGCTACCAAACACAAGCTAAACAACAACTAAATACCACATTTAACATAAAATTCCAGCAAAGGTGCATAGGCTAAAAACCGAGATTTCGGCAGCACCTCCTTTGTTTTATCATGAATTTAAGGAACAGCAACAATATAGCATTATATGGCAATAAGAGAAACATCTAAAACAGCAATAAATAAAGTCTTAACGACAATAAGAGACTAACATTAAGCTCTTAAGGTTCCAAGTGTCAAACAAACAATAGAACTCTCATTAACCAAGCTAAGACTTAATTTTAAAGACCATCACACGCAATTTATTATCAAACTAAATGAATTGACTTGGGGAAACATTAAGGTGAAGCAACGTGTGAGCGTGTGACTATTCCCCTTTCCCGCATGCCATTCTCATGGTACCTAAAACAACAAGAAAACACAAGGGTGAGTTCGAAAACTCAGCAAGCATACTGCAATGGACAACAAGCATAACAACATGGCAATAACATCTTCCATCATGTATATCATCTCATTCATGATTACTTATCAATATCATCATCAATTTGTATGCGAAGAAATGCAATGCTCCTGACCCTCTGGAACCTCATACCGGTATGGGAAGTACACACCCGTCGGTGTGCACCCTTTCCTCCCTTCCATCCCGAAGATGGAGGGTGCCTACTCGCTTCCAAACACCACGTGGATGGAATCACGACATAGGACTTACTCAATGGCGTTCCGGATTAGTCATAACTTTCTCACCGACCTTGCCGGACTAGTTAAGACTTTCTCACCGCCCTCGCCCTATCTCATGACATGCATGCAACCATGCCAATTATCATATTTAATTCACATATTAACACATGGCATCATAATATGTTAAGCATGCTCATCATATCATATCAATCATTAACACATGGCAAGTGGACATATATCATGTAAACAATTCTATCTAATCTCAACATGCAACCTACAACTCGCTATCCATCACAACACACTTGCCTCAAACACGTGCAACGGATTGGCGGGAAGAAGAGGGCACTCCCGGGGTCACACCACCTGCACATAGGCATCACACACTCACAATCATAACCTCAAAACAGTACACAAACCCCCATCTAACCCGACATTGCCAACTACTCGCAAAACCTAAAACAGAGGTTCTGTCCCGGCGGGACAGCAGCCTTGCAAAAGGCATAACTTGAATTCTGGGACTCCGAATGAAATAAACGAGTACACCCTCGCGTAGCTTAGGAAATTTCCCAACTTTCTCTAGGTATAAGGAAAGTCTGATTCGGCCTCTAAAGTTGTTTAATCTACAGATTACCGAGATCTGTTCCAATTACGTCACAGATTTTTAGGCGCTCGGTAAAACAGCCATAACTTTCAAACAGCTGATCGGAAATTAACGTGCTTTACGTCCATGGAAATATAATTAAATTATCTACAACTTCCTAGAAGTCTGTACGGTCAGATTCGAAATTTAAATTGACGAGAATTCGAACCCTAACTCGACTGCTCAATCTGTCCGAAAACAGAAACGTGGACAAGTTTAGATCTAACCCAAATTACTTCAAACCAACGCCTCCAATTGATCTAAAAACTTGATAAACAACATAATAACAGTACCTAGATCAAATCCAAGGATCCCCATGTTCATACCTTTGCCCGAAGCACAAAACTCCAATCAATCTCCGCGGATCTCCTCGCGAATCGCTCCTCGCTCCACGTTCCTCGCTCCTCGCTCCACGGGATGACTCCACGAGGTGCAGGGGTGGGGAGGCCACCCTAGGGCAGCAAGGGGTGGAGGGGAGGTGGTGTGGAGGTGGAGAGGTGGAGGGGGGGGCGCACGGCTAGGGGATGGGAAGGGTGGCGGCTAGGGCTTTGGGGGGAGGAGAGGTGGGAGGTGGAGGGGGATGTGTGGGCGCATAGGGGTGTGGGGGCTCCCATATAGGGCTGGGAAAGCCCTCCCACCAGCCCCCAACACTGATTCCGTGTCCAAGGAGGAGCCCTAATCCATCCCACCAAGGCCCACAACCCCTTTTTAAGGCCCAAAAACCCCCGGAAAGGCCCAAAACCCCGGAAACGGCCCGAAATCGGCCCGGAAACGTTATTAACCTCCAATTCTTATGGTTTTAACCTTATTTCCACATCTCATACTGTATTTAACCTTACCATGTTCAATAATTAAGGATACGACACTCCGAGGTGTCACAGACCAACATTCTAAAAATGACAAGTTACTAGTAAATACCATTTGCGGAGGTTGGAAGAAAGGAGGTGCGGAAGGAGGACGAAATGTAGGCAAGTTAACAGCAGCTGATCCAAGGTGTGTAGCTAAAATTTCCTAAAAAAATTATAGATATAAGAGCACAAACAAATATAAGTATTGTGACACCAATTAGCAAACTAAATGATTAAGTTTATAAAAAGTGCATACAATTTGGCCATTAGCACTATAAGCAATCATGTATCATCAAAATTTGTCATTCCACTTCATGCTATTTGAATGATCAATTCTATAGGAAATTGCACACATGGTCAAGCATAAAAGCATGGATCATCAAAATTATATAGAAAATGATCAATTCTATAGGAAATTAAATACAAGCATTAATTATCAAAATTCATCATTCCAAGTACATACAAGCATTAATTAGAAAACACATCTAGCACATATGACATAAATTTAATAAATTTATTGAAATTGTCATTTTAAAGTGATTTTAGCCAAAATGATACAATCTACACAAACAATAAAAATATACTCATTGTAGGCATGAAATCGTAAACAGCTTACTTGAAAGTATTGTTGTTGTTGTGCCTGCCATTGAACAAAATAGGCTTGGGTTTGCATTGCACTTTCGTGTTGCTGCCTCATCATATCCTGTTGTTGCCTCATCGCCTCTCGTTGTTGCCTTAACTCCTCCTCTAGTCGTGCCTCACGTGAGCTCCGTGCACTGCTTTGGGATGATTGAGATGACCTCGCCTCTCCTAAAGCCTCGCATCTGGGCATTTCCGTAACCAAGGCAAGTCCACCTCGAGGTACTCATCCTCTTGAAGGTAGATCTGTGAAGCACCTAACTTCTTGTTCATGTCCTCCTTTTTGATCTTCTTGTAGTACAGGCACACGCTTGTATACGAGCATTTGACATCATATCCTTCGTAACCCTGGTTGCAGCCTTGTCAAACACACATCTAGCTTTAGCTGCAAGTAAATCCTCCTGACCCTCTGGCAAACGGTACCTCTCCTAATTGGAAAAAATTATGAGTTAGACAATGTAATATAGACGTCAAAATTTATTAAATAAAGTGCAACCAATATCATTACCCAAAAGTCCTTCCACACCCTCTGTGCAACATTTCCCTGTTGGCCATCTATAGCCAACGCATAGTGATCCCACTTCATTGCTGGCTTCGAAACGCCTCTAACCACAACCATCCCCGGATAGTGGTACCGATAGAGAGATCCTAATGTAGCATTCACAGGCCTTAACCGATTTCGACCCTCCCAGTCAACATCAATCCATTGCCTACAAAATACAATTTTCAAGGAAATTAGATCATCAATAATGAATTGATAACAAATTTTAAGTTGAAACTTACCAATCACCATGTGGCACGATCACCCTTCTTGACCTAGGGTCTGTAATTGCAGGAGGAATCAAATTAGATCCACTATATCTGAAATATACACATAATGTTAAGCACAACTAATAAAATATATAATTGCAAGTTGCTTCAATAATTATGACCTAAAGACGGTTTCAGCATCTTCCCTCTCATCCCCTGCATCATCACCACAATCAATATCTTCCCCCTCATCCCCTGCATCTTCCCCAGCCCCATCTTCCCCAACCTCATTCTCCTCCTCCGCCTCTTTACTATTCCCACCGCTATCTTCAGCCTCATTCTACTCCGCCTCTGGTAAAGCCTCCTCTGATGGATTAACCTCCCGCGAAGCGTCGTCGAGGCATTTCTGGAATGCGCTTCGTCGCCTCGGCTGAGAACTACTACCCATAAATAAAGAACCGCTTGAACATTGGCTTTTTGAAGATGAAGATCCATCTTTCTTCTTGCCCTTTGAAAGCAACTTGCCACCAATATGGACAAACGACCTCATCCTATTTCTGAAAATGTAAAAAACATTAGTACATAACAAAAAAACCATTATGGTTACATAATAAAAAATGCAACAGTTATGTCGTTACATTGATTAGAAATCATCGGCATCGGGTGGTTCAATGGTAATATTATGCAAACTACCACGTCGACGCTGCTGCTGTTTCTTTTTTTGAGTACCCAAGTCACGCCTTTGTCGTTTTCTTTTGCGAGTATCATCCACTATAATATCATTAGTGTCGCCGACTATTTGATCAAGTACCAGCCCAGTCTCTATTCCAAATGAGTTGGGTAAATCTCCTTCTTGGTATGCCTCTTGACCGTTGTTATCGATCTCATTTTCCACATAATATTCATCTCCAGGGGTGTTCAACCGACCAGGAGGATTGGCCTTATGAACAACCCACCACGGTGACAAATACGGCTTGTTGCTTGGATATGACATATAATAAACCTGTTCAACTATGCTCGCCAGTACGAACGGATCATACCCTGTAAGGCGCGACTCATGATTAACTTCCACAATCCCTATTTTGTTGTTACATTTTGTTCCTATCTTAGGATCAACGCTAAACCAATCACAGTAAAAGAACACTACCCTGAAGTCTTTTGCCCCTCCGAACTTGAACTTTACTATGTCCTGAATAACACCATAAAACTCGGTGGCACGACCATTCACATCATACGTCTTAGTGACAATTCCACTGTTCGTTGTGGCTGCTTGTGGGTGTTTTGCTTCAAATTTGGTGGAACGAAAGCGCCATCCGTTGACATCATAACGTCCATAACTCTTTGCAGTTGTGCTTCCATGTGATAATTGGCGTAGGTCCTCATGTACGTCACATTCCCTCATGCACTGCAATATTAGTTAAGTTTTTGAAGTGAATTACTTAAATACAATTTGTTATAATTTTCGAAGTGAATTAGTTAAATACAATTTGAAGAGAACAATACATGTTGTCGAAACCAAGCGACGAAACTAGGACCACCATGTAAACCATGATGTCGTAATTTGTAAAGTTGTTTAGGGGTACGTTGTCGTGCGGATCTCCAGTATTGATCGTCAAACAACCTGGAAATTGTTCAACGGATATTGAGTACTTGTGTGTCAACAGATTTAAGGGAATTTTATTCAATGGAAGTACTTACTTGAAATACTTATCCATTTCCTCGATGTTGGCGTACATATACAACAATGCGGCATTCCATTATTGCGGAGACAGCTCGTGATTAGAACTACCACCCACAGCTTTGCCATTCCATTGGAATATTTTTAGATTATTGACAGGGGTGTCTTCAGGTGTGTGGACGTACCGTGGAATATGAGCATTTATGTTGTGTTCATCTGCAAAATATGTACTCGCATAATACGATATCTCCTTAAGGAAGAATGCTTCTGCGATACATCCTTCAACTCTTGCTTTGTTACGCACAATTGCTCGAAGTTTCTTCAGATTCCGTTCTATTGGGTACATCCATCGGTATTGTACAGGCCCTGCAACCTCTGCTTCATATGGCAAATGTACCAATAGATGTTGCATTACATTCATAAAACCTGGTGGGAATACCTTCTCCATCTTGCATATAAGTACCGGTATGTCCTTCTTCAGCTTTTTCATTACTGTTTTATTTATTTGCTTAGAACATAGCTGTCTGTAGAAGAAACTTAGCTCTGCCAACATTGTCCAAACATCGTCTTGCAGATAACCACGGAACATTACAGGTAGTAGCCTTTCCATGATAATATGGTAGTCATGGCTCTTTAAACCATTTAGCTTGCTCACATAAAGGTTTCATCGCTGCTCGTCTTAGGTTCGCTGCGTAACCATCAGGAAATTTGACATTTTTCAACCACAAAAATACCTCCTTTCACTCGGCAGGTTTGAGGCAGTAGGGAGCACGTGGCTTCCCTGTCCGTCCGGCTTTGTCTGACCTCACCTCTATGGTAGGTCGATTACATATCTCAGCCATGTCCTTACGTGCTTTAATATTGTCTTTTGTTTTGTCTTTGAAATCAAAAATCATATTGATGATGCTTTTTGCAACATTTCGTTCCTGATGCATCACATCGATATTATGTCTGAGGATTAGGGATTGAGCATAAGGAAGACTCCAAATGCAGGATATGTGAGTCCAGTTGTGTGTCTCCTTGAACCCTCCATATCCATCCTCTGTATTGACTAAATTATTGTGCCAAGCAACAATCTCATGACCGTTCAACCGTTTTGGTGGCCCTTTACTAATGGTTGTCGCTTTGCGAAAAGCGTTGCTCTGTGTCCTGAACGGGTGATTAGGAGACATGAAACGTCGATGACAGTCAAAGAAGCAGAATTTGCCACCGTTTTTCAAACGAAAGGCATCCGTGTCACCCATGAATATTGGACAACACAATCTACCATGTGTGCTCCATCCCGAGAACATGCCATATGCAGGAAAATCGTGAATAGACCAAAGATATGCACCACGCATGTTAAAGTAATCTTTTTTGTTCCTGTCATATGTCATCACCCCATTCCATAACTCTTTCAACTCATCGATCACAGGTTGCATGAACATATCTAAGTACTTTCCTAGATGGTCAGGCCCCGGTATGATGAGGGTTAAGAAAACGTACTCATCTTTCATGCATATCGAAGGTGGCAGATTATATGGAATTGCAAAAATGGGCCAACATGAGTACGAGGCCGCACTTGTGTTGAAAGGTGTGAAACCATCAGTCGCCAACCCAATACGGAAATTGCGGGGGTCTTTAGCAAAATCTGTGTCATATTGATCCAACGCCTTCCAATCCTCGGCATCAGAAGGATGACCCATTAGCCCATTGTTCTCACGAACGCCTTCCTTGTGCCACCTCATATGCTTCGTAGTCGTCCTAGATAGGTACGACCGTTGAAGCCTTGGTATTAGGGGCATGTGTCGTAACACCTTCACTGGCACAGTTGTCATCTGCATATTCCCCTCTTCGTCGACCATCTCCATATATCTCGATTTCATGCAATACACACAATGATCCTTGTCCTCGTGTTCCTTCCAGAACAACATGCAATTGTTAACACATACATCAATCTTTTGGTAAGGCATTCCTAAACCGGCCAACAACTTCTTTGAACGGTAGAAGTCCTTTGGCATCTTATGAGGTTTTGGAAGGATATCACAAATCAAATCGACTATATCATTGTAACAACTTACAGAGTGATTGTACTTCGATTTTATAGCCATGAGTCGTGTCACAGCGCCTAGCTGTGTCACATCTGTAGACTCATGCAAAGAATCTTCTGAAGCAGAAAGTATCCTAAAGAATTTCTCGACCTCTGGCCTAGGGACATCCTCAAACTGATGAGCAATATCATTGACTAGCTCATCCATTCTATCCTCAGGCTCATCTGATTGATCGACATAATTCGATGTCGCTCCTATTTGTGACTCACCATGCTCGAACCACGTGAGGTAATCCGGCATGAAACCATATTTACATAGGTGATGCTCCATACTAGGCTTGGACTGTCGAGCAAAGTTCTGGCACCTAGAACATGGACATTTCGCCAACCCGCCACCAAGAGATGAGGAATAAGCGTGATCCAGAAAACCTTGTGTCTTAACCTTCCATTCTTGTGTGTGTCACCCAGTGCTTGTCCAACCATCGTACATCCATCCACGATCATCTCCCATTTTGTATGCTATACTGAATGCATAAATAATTTTGAAAGTGAGGTACACATCCTAACAAGAGATCTAGGTAAGGATAGGTCCTAAACCCACCTGGGAATAGACAGTTAAGCCCAGTTTTTATGACATGCCGTACAATCCGAACGAAATTTCGGTAGCATAACCCTGCTGTTCCCCGAATGCACGACTAATTGATGTGCATCGGAGAACAATTGGGTTACGCTGTCGAAATTTTCGTTTGAATTATACAACACGTCATAAAAACTAGGTTTAACCATCCATTCCTAGGCTGTCCGAAATCGTGGACAATTCCGGAACGACAAAGCTGACAGCTTAATGTGAACCGTGTCGCTCCCGAATGGGTGACGTATAGGTTGGGTGACTTGTGTGTATAGAATATTTAAATTCGATACATATCACTTGTGAGTATGAAATGATTAAATGTTCATGGTATGAAAAGTAAAATTAACCCTTCGTCCAATGCATAGTGACAAATGCATACTTGCATACTAGCACACTTGCATGTATAATTACAAACATGAAATTCGATACATAAGGACAAATTCGATACATAATGACAAATGCATTACAATTATACACATGAAATTCGATCCAAACTAGAGTTTTCGATACATAATGACAAATGCATTACAATTACAAACACGAAATAAATGTAAAGCTAACAATCACATATGCATACTTGCATACAAGCATACTTACCCCAACAAACAAATTATGACAAACTTGCCTACTAACATCACAATTGAATCTGCATACTACCATAATTGAATCTAACATATACCACATAATCACAGTAACTAAAATTATCACATACTTGCATACTACCACACAATATACAAACTAATCTATACCAGGTCACAAACTATGCTAAATAATAGGTACAAGTTTTAAACAGAGAATCACATTATATACTATCAAGCATTAGCATGAAGTAAAGTGTTGAAGGCCATTTTTGCAACCATGATTAGCATGAATTACATTATAGACTTGCTTCATCAAGCATAAAAAAGGAGCAACAATGACAGTATGTACCGGGACGACGATGAGGCAAGGCGTGAGGATGGGCACCGGGGACGGGGCAACTGGGCGTAGGGCCGTCGGGGGCGGGGCAGATGGCCGTGGAGTGGCCGCAGATGGGGGCGGGCCGGACGCGTACGCTGGGGCGGGCGCAGGACGACGCGGCCGGGCGCGTGGCGCCGGGCGGGCTGCCGGGCGCGTAACCAGGGGCGGGCGGACGGGCGGCCGCTGGCTGGGCTGCCAGAGACAGTGGACGGCGGCCGAACGCTGGCGCCGGGGCGGCGCAGCGGCGCGCCGGGCGCTGCGTGGCGCCGGGGCGGGCTGCCGGCGCATAGCTACCAGGGGCGGGGCGGGCGGGATAGGCGGCGGCCGCGGGCTAGCCGGAGACAGGGACGGCACGGACGCGACGGGTCGGAGACGGGACGGCACGGACGCTGGGCGAGACGGGCGGCCAGCCGCGAGCGGGCCGAAGACAGGGACGGTACGAACGCGGGGCGGCCGGACGCGGGCTGGTCGGAGACGGGGAAGGCAGGGCGCGGGCTGGCTGGAGATGGGGATTTGCGCGGGATGGCCTGGCGCGGGGTGGCGAGACGCGCGGCAAGAAAATATTTGGGGGTAAATCGCTATAGGGTAGGCTATTATTTCCCGGGTGACGTGGCCTAATGTCGTCGGCTGAGCCGACGAAAATAAGTTATTTGTGTCGGCCAGGCCGATGAAATTAATCGCCCTGGTGACGTGGCCTAATGTCGTCGGCTTCACCGACGAAAATAACATATTTGTGTCGGCCTGGCCGACGACAATACTGCCCCAAAATTTTGAAATTTGCGCGAGTCGCTGGGCCACATATTATCGCCGGCCAAGCTGATGAAATTAACTAAGTTATTTGTTGTTGTCGGCTTAGCCGATGAAGATACATATAGTTTCGTCGGTTTCACCGTGGCCGACGAAATAAAGTATATAATGTCATCGGCTTCTTTTTGGCCGATGAAAATACGTATGGCCGACGGAAACATATCGTTTTCCTGTAGTGGTTGTTTACAAAGTGAATCCTCCTGGTCGCTTAAACACTCCTGCGAATGATGAGTATATTGAAAGTGAGTTAGACAACACGGTTGATGGGGCCTAACAAGAAGATCGATTGCCTGGGTCATTTGATGTGGACATCGGGTCTACACTAAATGAATTAGTTGGGGACACGGCAGATGTTATCATGGAGGATATCAGACGGAAGAAACGACGCCGTGCACTTGACTCTCACCATGTTCCTAACGACGTCGATTACTTCTAATAAGTACAAATATTGCAATATTTATTTTCTTTTATGTACTCTGAATGTTTTGTGTATTTTGATTGTTGTACTTGTGCTTAACCTAAAACTATTTTTGTTCAACAGGATGAAGTCATTTTTCCGGCACACTGGGTCGTCTTCGAAATCAAAGATGAAGGATGGGTCCTCCTCGAAGAGTCAAAAATTCCTTTTTAGAGGGTCTAGTTCACATCACAGCAGGCAGAGACAGTTCGAGAGATGCTTAGAGGAGGTTGTATAGTTTAACTTGTGTTATTTTCATTCTTTTCATTTATACATGCACTAATTACATTTACATGTAAATATTCTCAACTGGGCAGGCAGGAGAGTGGACAGGAGGCAAATGAGTATGTGGTTGAGGTCAGACAGAGGGAGGCGGCGGGGAGGTCAGACAGAGGAAGCAAAGTATGAGGTCTGTACAAGAGGAAGCAGTGCGGGAGGCTGTGGAGGAGGTAGCTGTGTAGGACACAGCGGTTGGATCTGCGGAGGAGGAATGCGATGATGATGGGGATGGTGAGGAGGAGGGATATGGTGAAGAGGGAGCAGATGCTCCTGTCTTCAGGTATTATTTACAAACAACTAGTAAGTGTTAATTATGTACTGCAGTTGTCATGAACATGAATTCTATGCTTATTTCAGGTATAGAGGGACTAATCAGATTCCTCCGGTAGCAGTTCCTCAGGCACGGAGACTGATTGTGCCACATGGAGATTGGTAAATTATTAAAATTTGTGAGCATTAAACAAAAAGTGAACCATAAAGATGTGTTTGACAATGCAGCCACCAGGACTGTGAAGGAAATGATGTACCAAGCCCGCATCCAAGCGGTCAACTTGTACTACAAGCGAGTGCTTCACCAGGAGATGAGCAAGAAGCTTGGTGCTTCAAAAATCTACCTTCGTGAGGATCAGTATCGAAAGGCTATGTTGCCTTGGTTTAACAAGTGCCCTGATGCATGGGAAGCTCTTAGCCACTACTGGGCCCCTCATGAATTTGTTCAGAAATCTAACCAAAAGAGAGGTAACAAGGAGGCGGGTCCGAGAGTAGTTCAACGCTACGGAGTCGACGGATATCTTCGTCTTGCACGATGCATGGTATGTTTCTTAATGTTTAGTTTTAAATTGTCAAATTTATCTTTCGATCTCTTCGAAATATTGGCGAATGACTGATTTACAGGAAGCTCAAAGCGGCAATCGGCCCACGGACATTGAAGCTTACATACGGGGTCACATAGGTTCTAATCCTACACAGCCTGAGCAGCTATGCAGTGAAACGGTGACCCAGAGCTTGGTTAGTACGTAATGGTTATAAACAACTCTATTGACTATTTTTCATTTAACTTTTATGCATGAACTACAAATTTTGTAGGCTAGTTACGGGAAAGTGATGACAGACACTCACGGGCTTGAGTTTGACTAGAGGAAACAAGATGTTGACCTTGTCGCTTTGTACAATAGCGAGGGGTGGCAAGAAACATGGTCGGTTTACCATGTTTAATGGAATTGTTGATTCCACCATAGTCATAAGTTCGGCAAGGTCGTCTCAATCCTCCCAGAGAAATGGGCATAGCGCTCATGAGACTCGACTGGAGGACGAGTTGAGACAACAAGCAGCCCATTAGAGTCGACTTCAGGAGCAGCTGCGACAGCAACAAGAGTACTTTGTTGCATGGCAGGCGCAGCAGCAGGCGGCTCTACAAGTAAGTCGTTTGGTTGAATCCCAAAAATTCATATACTTATGTATATTTCGTCGTATGTTTGTATTCATGCTAGCCTTTTGTGTGCTGAGTGGATGTGTGCAAATTCATATACTTATGTTGTTATTGATATTACATTGAATACTGTCTTTTGCCTGCTGAGTGGATGTCCACTGTTTTACGGGAGGTGCTACCGAAATTTGTATTAATTTCGGCAACCTCCTAGTCGTTCTTGCTTTATATACATAAAAATTTAAACTTACTAGAAGCAAACTACAAATTTACTTTTAGTTATGTATTTTAGCATTCATTCTTTAATTTTAGTTATATGTCGATGATTGTATGCATGCTTTAATTTTAGCTATATATTCATGCCAATTACATTTGTTTGGTTATATGCTTTAATTTTAGTTATGTATTCATGCTTTAATTTTAGTGATATGTCAATGATTCATGCTAATTACATTTCTTTGGTAGGAATATATGATGCAGCAGTTCGGAAGAGCACTAAATCTTCCGCCGTTCCAACCTCCACCCTTGTTTACCCCGCAATCTCCCAACATGGTATCATCAAGTATTTAAATTTGTTTTAAATTTGTTTTAACGTAATCTAGCTGTCTAACATATGTTCGTTGATATAGGGTTCGGCGGACCGCACACCGGATGCACATGTTGGAGGCACCTGCGCTTCTTTTTCGAGGACTCCGCCGTCGGTTGGTGGCTTCTTAAACTCGGGAGGTGACGCCGGTAGTGGGAATCACTTTGAAGATACTCCACCAAATTGATGTTTGTATGAACAATGAGTAGTATGGTTCAATTGTTATATGTCATGTCTGCAAATTGAAGTTTCTATCTGTTGTATGTCATGTATGCAAATTGAAGTTTCTATATGTATGTCTTATGTTATGTTTGCAAATTGAATTCAGTCATCTGAATGGATGGATTGATATTGGTTTATATGAATGCATGATTGAATGGCTTGAATTGATATTGTATGCCATCTGAATTGATATTTTGCTGATCAAATCCAGCCGGCTGGAATCGATATTAGGCTGCCTGTCGCTCCAGTATTTACGTCGGCCTGGGCCTAGCCAGCGTAAATAGCCCAAGTATTTACGTCGGCCAGGGCCGGGCCGACGTAAATACTTATTACTCTGGCTGGCAATGAACGTACAGTATTTACGTCGGCCAGACACAGGCCGACGTAAATACTTGGGCTATTTACGTCGGCCTGGCCAACGTAAATAAGTGCCACGTCACCACTACTCCAGCCTGATGAGTACTACTATTCCTATTTACGTCGGCCTCGTGGCCGACGTAAATATGGGCTATTTACGTCGGTGCCAACGTAAATAAGACCTATTTACGTCGCCAGGTTTACGTCGGCCTATTTACGTCGGCATGCCGACGTAAATATCTATTTACATCGGCTTTTGCCCTATTTACGTCGGCTTCTGACCGACGTAAATAGATCGAATTCCTGTAGTGGTTGGTGCTAGTGCACCGACACACAGCTTTTCTTCCCGCAATGTGTGGATTCCTGTAGTGGTTGGTTGGTTGCACTGCTTGACTAGTAGTAACGATTCAAGATATCATACTTGCTTGATTTTCTGGTTCATGCAGTAGATTTTTTAATTAGAGGTACTGCAGCGTACCATGTTCATTGATGCACTTCGCGTGATCTCTAGCATTAGAGCAGCTGCTGGTCTTGCAGAAACGAGAAATCTTGCCTTACACGATCTGATAGATCGACGTCGCTGCCGCGCGGAGGTTGACCACAGAATATGGTCCCGATATTGATGCGGTGACTTGTGCGTGGTGACCTTTCCAATCGATCGAATCAAGCGCAACGACCAAAGTTAACTAGGCTTTTCTTTGGTCTTAGCCCCCCGCAAAATCTGTGGCAAAAGATTTCCCTGCAGCCCTTTAGACAAAGAACATGGACGGTGGTCGCCCTTAGCTGCGATCGTACCTAAAGTAGTATAAAGCTCGTATGTATACATTACCCGCCAAATGGACTACTAGCTACGTACCCCTCCAATGTGTACTAGCTAATCAGTCCAACATGAGTTTGTGTCTATACTCTATAGACAACAAAGAGCTTTTTGCAGAAAGAGCCTTATATATGCCGATATTTCTGTAATAAATATTTAACTTTGAACTATGTATTACACATATCTATTCTTGTTCAAATATCATTTAGAATACATGCAGTTAACATTTCAAGACACTACTACAAAATCGGGCATCACAACCGGCCTATTAGAAACGGTTTGGTGCGAACCGGTTGTAATGCTCACACCAGAAGCGGTTCGTGGCAACAGGCCGGAGGGGATCTCTAGAAGCGGTTCGTGGCACGAACCCCTTCTAAAGCCCCACCTTTAGAAGCGGTTCGTGTCACAAACCCCTTCTAAAGATCTTTACAAGTGGTTCGTGGCCCCAACCGCTTCTAAAGCTTTAGAAGGGGTTCGTGTCACAAACCCCTTCTAAAGATCTTTACAAGTGGTTCGTGGCCCCAACCCCTTCTAAAGACCCCCTTCAGAAGGGGTTCGTGTCACGAACCGCTTGTAGAAGCCCGATTTTAAAAATAATAAAAGGAAAGCGTGCCCTACTCTATTAAAGAGCACGCGTGGGTGGGTTGGTTAGATGGATGAGGTGAGTCACGAGGATGAAGTGCTGGTCGTGGGTTCGAATCCCGTTCCCACAATATTTCTACTGCCTTTTACCGCTTGGTGTCGCACCATCACAAGCGGTTCCTATAACCGCTTATGATACCGTTCGAGGTATCACAACCGGTTGCCTATAAGCGGTTGTAAAACCGCTTCTAGAAGTGGTTCCGAACCGCTTCTAGAAGTTGATTCTGTAGTAGTGAGACTTTGATCAGTAATATTAAAATTTGTAATTAATATGGGAATGATATTAAAATTTATACTAAAACCGTCTATGATATTGATGTATATCACATACAGTTTCAAAATAGAACCGTTTGTGATGGCTACATAGTCATCACCGATGGCTTTAGTATAAAACTGTCTGTATGTTGTCACTGACGGTTGCACTATGGAACCGTGTGTGATGTTCCTCATCACCGATGGTTTTTTGGTTTATCAAAACCGTCTGTGATGAGACGAATATAAGCCTTTCTGTAGTAGTGTATTACACATATCTATTCTTGTTCAAATATCGTTTAGAATACATGCAGCTAACTTTTCAAGACTTTGATCAGTAATATTAAAATTTGTAATTAATATGGGATGGATGTTGCCATATCTATCATAAAAATACTTTCATATAATAATACTTTTTACTAACATATGTACTTTGAAAAAATAATGGTCAAAGATGTGTGTTGTTGACTATACGTTGGCAAAACTCAAACATAGGTAAAACAGAACGAAGCCGGTACCTCGACATTTAAAAAAGTTCTTTTATGTTTGTTGAAAATCAAACAAACAGTAGTCTTGGACCAGAAAAAAAAAAAAAGAAGAAAAACAAGCGCCCAGCCAGTCACGCCACAGCAGTCAGCGGGCGAACAAGCAGTGATGACTCACTATAGCTAGCCTAGCCAGAGTTCGAAGGGGTTTTCTCTTCTCCGGGAAGACGGTGGATGATTGTCGGGCCTCGGCTTTCTTGGTCGAGCGTCCACACGCCTGGGGGTTGAAATCGTTGCCATCCGGCCGTTAATGCGTCGCTCTCGACGCCGGGGGTGGGTTTGGTTATTGGCCGTTTTAAATGCGGCCAGGCCAGGGCGCGGGATGCTTCCTTGCTCGCGCGACCGCTCGATCATCGTGGTCGTGGTCCGGCCGGCCGGCCGGTACGGAGAAAGCGACCACATGCACGCATCAGATTTGGCGGGGCACGCAGTGACGGTCAAACAAAGCAATCGACCCCGGATAAAAAACTAATTTTAACGGTGGTTTTATTCGTAGTTAAAACATTGACGATTTTAGAAAAAAAAAGGTTAAAAACGTTGCTACCATAGATTGAGATAGATAATTGGCACTGATAAGCTAAGCTAGCTTTGAAATTATGATCACTACTACAGAATAGGATATTACTATCGCATCATTTGTGTCGGTTCCTTACCTTAGCAAAAAAAAACCAATTGCGATGTGTCACAAATTTTCGTAAAAGAGTCACCACAATTGGTTCTAGACTAGAACCGATTGTGATGAAAACCCTCATCACAGTCGGTTCTAACTATAATCGATTGTGATGATTTCTTGTTAGAACCATGTTCGCGCTAAAAATGTGAAGCAAGATTCTTAGCCTCGAACACACAAGACAAACACCGGGTTTGCAGAGCGTGCCAGTCAATTTGACCTGAAATTAACAAGGTAGAATTTGTAATTTGATCAAAGCCGATAAGCAAAGATTATCGGCTTAACGCTAGTCGGCTGGAGACCGATTAGGGGATAACTAGATCAACCAGTTACGGTTAATCCGAATACAAGGTAAAATCAGCTTTGAGAAGGCGATGCGCAGCAAAACAAAGCAGATCAAACCTGGTGAAATCGGCTAAAACCAACAATCGGCGATGCGCAGCTATGTTGATTCCGTCGACTTGCAGAGAGGTCTATGAATCTAAGAAAAAACGACGTAAAAGGAAATGTAAAAAGTAGATGTGTGTGTGTTGGATTGGTTCTTCGCCCCCTGGGTCTTCTGATTTATATGCTTCGTCCGATCCGAATCCTGCTTAGATACGGCAGCCGGATTTGTATTGGTTTCTTCATCCGATTCCTTTCTATCTTTGAATACCGTCCATATCGGTTACAGTTTACTCCTTTTCCCGTGCGTAGTCTTTCCGTTCCCTGTATATGCTGAAAATTGATGCAAACATATGCCCCCCATTTTTGAAAGATAACTTGTTATCTTTTCAAAAATCCTGTTGCCTTTTTTCCATAATCGGCTTGTCGTTTAAGATTCACCTCGATAACCTCCCATTAAATGGTGCCGTAAAAATCTCAGTGCGTTTTTAATGCAGCAACCGTTCCCGCCTGTTCACCTTTTTCACCATGGTATAAATACGAGGTCCCTCCAACGGTCATTTTCACGCTTTTGCGCTCTCGTTCATCTTGAAATCGGCTTTTCTTCGAGCAAATCTCCTCCTTGTTGCATCGGCTGAAATGGACGCATCTCAGGTACTCATTCCGATTCCAAATAGTGACCATCAATACTTTCTGGGCCCAATAGGAACTATAGAAGCCAATACTGTTATTGGAGATGAGATCCCTAGACTCCCTTTGTCGGCCCCTGATTATAATGTAGCGGAATGGGGTAAGAGTTTTAGATCTTGGCCGACGGCCCTTAAGGGTTGGAGATCCTGGTATATTAGAGTATCGGCCCAAAAAAGGGCAGAATGGGAGAGGATGGGTATTGCTGAAAGTCTTCCTTTGTCTTTAGCCGCCCCAGAACCTAACAAACCTTTGGTAGCCGTAGCTTGTTATTTCTGGTCGGACTCTTTTAATTCTTTTTTCTTCCCGACTGGCCCTATCGGCCCGACCCTTTTAGACATGGCCGAGCTGTGCTGCCTCAGGCCCGATGGAGACCAAATATCGGCTTTCAGCGGGAAGCCGAGATATAAACTGACCCGTAAAAAAGGAGAAGGCTGGTTCAAGTATATTCAAAATAATAACAAGGTAACCGGCCCTGTGTCGGACGAGGAGCACGTTGCTTTCCTTAACCTATGGCTGGACTGATTCCTCTTTTGCGGTGCTTCTCTAGGGCCAACCCAAGTCTATCAATTTATGGCTGAGCAGCTGGTAGAGGGCCGTCGGCTAGCTTTGGGGAAGTCATTGCTAGGTGCCGTTTACTATATGATGCACATCATTCGTAGTCGGCTTTTTACCGGCAATGGCCGTTATGTTGTTGGTAACATCGGGGGGCCCTTATGGTTCATTCAGATTTGGCTTTACCGTGTTTTTGGCCGTCTTATTATCCCTGATCCTTCAGAAGAATCGGTCTTTCCGATGGAAGACTATCCTGAGGATATGACCCCTAGATTTCAACCTAGCCGATCCACAGGTGAAAAATTGATCATGTTTTCTTCTAATGAGCAAAAAATGTCTCCGGCTGGCGTCCACAAATTTCTATCCTTTTTCTTAAACCTCAGTCAAGCCTCTTTTAGTCGTCGGGATTTCTTTTCATATAACCAATTGGATGGTCTCCCTTGGCCTTCCTTCCTTCATCTGAATTACAATAGCTCCTTAATGCCTCAGTCAACTCTCGACCTTCTTCCTTTGATGATTTCTCCTTGCATTCTTCACATCGGCTTGAGTACTCGAAACTGTGACACCACGGAGTGTCGTAACCTTAATTAATGTGCATGATTTGGTCAAAATCGGTATGAGATGTGGAATTAAGGTTAAAACTATAGGATATGGAGGTTAATAGCTTTTCAGGCCGCTTTCCGGCCGCTGGGTTTTGGGCCTTCCCGGGGGAGTTTTGGGCCTTGGTGGGCTTTGGTGGGATGGATTAGGTCTCCGTAACGGACTAGGATTGTGTTGAGGGCTGGTAAAAGGGGCTTCCCCCAGCCCCCTTGCGCCCCATGCAGCATTGGTGCGCCCCTCTCCCTCCCCCTCCTAAGCCCTAGCCGCCACCCCCTCTCCCTCTCCCTCTCGTGCGCCTCCACCTCCCCCTTTGCCCCATTGCTCCCCACCTCTCCACCACCTCTCCTCCATCCCCTTGCTGCCCTAGGGTGGTCTCCACACCTCTGCACCTTGTGGATCCATCCGTTGGAGCGAGGAGCGAGGAGCGTGGAGCGAGGAGCGAGGAGCGTGGAGCGAGGAGCGATCCGCGAGGAGATCTATTGGAGATTCGTTCGTTGGGCAAAGATATGATCATGGGGATCCTTAGGTTTGATCTAGGTACTGTTCTTAGGGTGTTTATGAAGTTTTTAGATCAATTGGTGGTGCTGGGTTGGAGTTCTTTGGGTTAGATCTAGACGTTGCCACGTTTCTGTTTTCGGGCAACATGAGCAGTCGACCTAGGGTTCGAGTTTTTGTCGATTTAGAATCCGAATCTGTCCGTACAGACTTAAAAGAAGTTGTAGATAATTTAAGTATCTTTCCATGGACATAAAGTTCGTTAAAATCCGATCAGCCGTTTGAAAGTTATGACTGTTTTACCGAGCGTGTTAAAATCTGTGACGCGATTGAAACAGATCGTAGTAATCTGTAGATTAAACAATTTTAGATTCCGAATCAGTCTTTCCGTATAACTAGAAAAAGGTAGGAAATTTCCTAAGCTTCGCGATGGTGTACTCGTTTAATCGATTTGGAGTCCCAGAACTCAAGTTAGGGCCTTTGCAAGGCTGCTGTCCCGCCGGGACAGAACCTCTGTTTTTTGGTTTGCAAGTAGTGGGCAATGTCGGGTTAGGTGGGGATTTGTGTACTGTTTTGTGGGCATGATTGTGAGTGTGTGATGCCTATGTGCAGGTGGTGTGACCCCGGGAGTGCCCTCTTCTTCCCGCCAATCCGTTGCACGTGGTTGAGGCAAGTGTGTTGTGATGGATAGCGAGTTGTAGGTTGCATGTTGAAATTAGATGGAATTGTCTACATGATATATGTCCACTTGCCATGTTTTAATGATTGCTATGATATTATGAGCATGTTTAAGATGTTATGATGCCATGTGTTAATATATGAGTTTTATATATTGTTGGCATGCTTGCATACATGACATGTTACATGGCCCGGGCGGTGAGAAAGTCATTAACTAATCCGGGAAGGTCGGTGAGAAAGTTATGACTAATCCAGAGAGCCAATAGAGTAAGTCGTACATCGTGATTCCATCTACCATGGGTTGTGGAAGCGAGGAGTAGGCACACTCCATCTTCGGGATGGAAGGGGGGAGAGGGTGCACACCGACGGGTGTGTACTCAACCATACCGGTATGAGTTTCCAGGGAGACATGAGCATTGCATTACATCTCATACATATTGATGATGATAATGTTAAGCCACTTTCGCAGCTGACTCAGAAGGGGATGAAATTCCAGTGGACTGCAGAGTGTGAGCACAGTTTCTGCACTTTGAAGGAGAAGTTAGTGATCGCTCCTCGTTTACTCCTTCCCGAGCCGGGGAAGCGCTTCACGGTGTATTCTGATGCTTCTCGGTTGGGACTTGGGGGTGTGCTCATGCAAGAGGGCAAGGTGATTGCTTATGCATCGAGGCAGTTGAAAAAGCACGAGCAGAACTATCCCACGCATGATCTTGAGCTAGCCGTCGTGGTGTTTGCATTGAAGATATGGAGGCATTACCTGTACGGCGAGTCTTGTGACATTTTCACTGATCACAAGAGCCTCAAGTACATCTTTACCCAGAAAGATTTGAACTTGAGGCAGAGGAGGTGGCTAGAATTGATAAAGGATTATGACCTTACTATCCAAAGATCATCCGGGAAGGCAAATGTGGTGGCCGACGCTTCACCGCAAGACAATGCCCCTATTGTTGATTGTCTTGTTGCTGATTTTGAGCGCTTGGGGTCTCCTACTACTTTATGGGACCGTGCAAGCTGAAACTCGATTGATTCTTGAGTCAAGAATTCCAGCGTGCACGGGAGGCACAAAGAAGATGACCGTTTGCTCCAAAGAAAGTAGGAAACGCCTTGAGGATGGCAAGTATGGAGACTTTACCGTTGATGATGCGGGAGCTTTGAGATTTCAGGGCCGTTTGTGCGTACCTCAGAAATCTCAAGTGAAAGAAGACATTCTGAAAGAGGCTCATCGCACCCCGTACACGGTCCATCCTGGGGAGACAAAGATGTACAGGTACTTGAAGAAGAATTTCTGGTGGAAAAGGATGAGAGTGGATATTGCCAAGTATGTGGCGTCTTGTGGGATCTGTCAGAAGATCAAAGCTGAGCATAAGCGTCCCGCCGGTCTGTTCCAGCCATTGGAGATTCCTGTGTGGCCATGGGATGACATCTCCATGGATTTCATGGTTGGTCTACCTCGTTCTCCACGAGGGAAGGATGCTGTTTGGGTTGTGGTGGACCGTCTCAGCAAGTCTGCGCATTTCATTCCGATCCGCACGACCAATTCTGCGAGCGAGTTGGCTCCCATCTATGTGCGGGAGATTGTGAGACTGCATGGTGTACCTAAGACCATTATTTCTGATCGATGCGAAGTTCGCTCTCCAAGTTCTGGGAGAGTTTGCAGAGTGCTTTGGAGTACGCAGCCTTCGCCTTAGTACCGCTTTTCACCCTCAGACGGATGGGCAGTCTGAGCGTACCATCCAGACTTTGGAAGACATGCTCAGGGCCTGTGTGATGGCTTGGAAAGGTAGCAGGGAGGATCATTTGCCTCTTGCGGAGTTTGCTTACAATAACGGCTATCATTCCAAAGATCCGGCTGCTCCTTATGAGGTACTATATGGCCGGAAGTGCAGATCGCCACTTTGTTGGGATGCAAGTGGGCGAGAGAGCGATTCTTGGACCGGATTGGGTTCAGCAGATCGTTGATCGTGGTGGCGGAGGTACGGCAGAACCTTCTCGCAGAAGCAGAGCGCATGTAAGAGCTATGCCGATGTGAGGCGGCGAGACTTGGAGTTTGAGGTGGGTGATAGCGTACTCTTGCGAGTATCTCCCACCAAGGGTGTGGTGCGTTTGGCACCAAAGGAAAGCTCACCCAAGGTATGTTGGGCCTTTTCCTATCATCGCCTCGAGTTGGTAGGTTGGCCTATCGCCTGGAGCTACCGGAGTCAATGCAAGGTGTGCATAATGTGTTCCATGTCTCGATGTTGAGGAAATACTTGCATGATCCGGAGTTGGTGGTTCCGTTGGAACCATTAGTGCTTGAGCAGGACCTCACCTTCGAGTCCTGTCCTGTGGAAATTCTGTGGACTTTGAGCGAGTGATGAAGAACCTGACGCTCAAGTTCGTTAAAGTTTTGTGGTCTCATCATCGAGAGAGAAGCAACTTGGGAGCTGGAATCTCGCATGTGTGAGAAGTATCCCGAGCTTTTCGCCTCAGGTATGTGATGTGAAAACCAAGCTATCTTCGGTTTTACTGGGTTGCGCGTTGGTACGTTTTAGATTCGAGGTCGAATCTGTTGAAAGGAAGAATGTGACACCACGGAGTGTTGTAACCTTAATTAATGTGCATGATTTGGTCAAAATCGGTATGAGATGTGGAATTAAGGTTAAAACTATAGGTTATGGAGGTTAATAGCTTTTCCGGGCCGTTTTCGGGGTTTTGGGCCTTCCCGGGGGAGTTTTGGGCCTTGGTGGGCTTTGGTGGGATGGATTAGGTCTCCGTAACGGACTAGGATTGTGTTGAGGGCTGGTAAAAGGGGCTTTCCCCAGCCCCCTTGTGCCCCATGCAGCATTGGTGCGCCCCTCTCCCTCCCCCTCCTAAGACCTAGCCGCCACCCCCTCTCCCTCTCCCTCTTGTGCGCCTCCACCTCCCCCTTTGCCCCATTGCTCCCCACCTCTCCACCACCTCTCCTCCATCCCCTTGCTGCCCTAGGGTGGTCTCCACACCTCTGCACCTTGTGGATCCATCCGTTGGAGCGAGGAGCGATCCGCGAGGAGATCTATTGGAGATTCGTTCGTTGGGCAAAGGTATGATCATGGGGATCCTTGGGTTCGATCTAGGTACTGTTCTTAGGGTGTTTATGAAGTTTTTAGATCAATTGGTGGTGCTGGGTTGGAGTTCTTTGGGTTAGATCTAGACGTTGCCACGTTTCTGTTTTCGTGCAACATGAGCAGTCGACCTAGGGTTCGAGTTTTGGTCGATTTAGAATCCGACTCTGTCCGTACGGACTTAAAAGAAGTTGTATATAATTTAATTATCTTTCCGTGGACATAAAGTTCGTTAAAATCCGATCAGCCGTTTGAAAGTTATGACCGTTTTACCGAGCGTGTTAAAATCTGTGACGCGATTGGAACAGATCGTAGTAATCTGTAGATTAAACAATTTTAGACTCCGAATCAGTCTTTCCGTATAACTAGAAAAAGGTAGGAAATTTCCTAAGCTTCGCGATGGTGTACTCGTTTAATCTATTTGGAGTCCCAGAACTCAAGTTAGGGCGTTTGCAAGGCTGCTGTCCCGCCGGGACAGAACCTCTGTTTTTAGGTTTGCAAGTAGTGGGCAATGTCGGGTTAGATGGGGATTTGTGTACTGTTTTGCGGGCATGATTGTGAGTGTGTGATGCCTATGTGCAGGTGATGTGATCCCGGGAGTGCCCTGTTCTTCCCGCCAATCCGTTGCACATGGTTGAGGCAAGTGTGTTGTGATGGATAGCGAGTTGTAGGTTGCATGTTGAAATTAGATGGAATTGTCTACATGATATATGTCCACTTGCCATGTTTTAATGATTGCTATGATATTATGAGCATGTTTAAGATGTTATGATGCCATGTGTTAATATATGAGTTTTATATATTGTTGGCATGCTTGCATACATGACATGTTACATGGCCCGGGCGGTGAGAAAGTCATTAACTAATCCGGGAAGGTCGGTGAGAAAGTTATGACTAATTTGAGAGCCAATAGAGTAAGTCCTACATCGTGATTCCATCTACCGTGGGTTGTGGAAGCGAGGAGTAGGCACCCTCCATCTTCGGGATGGAAGGGGGGAGAGGGTGCACACCGACGGGTGTGTACTCAACCATACCGGTATGAGTTTCCAAGGAGACATGAGCATTGCATTACATCTCATACATATTGATGATGACAATGTTAAGTGTTTATGAATAAGATGATTTACATGAAGGGAGATGCTATTGCCATATTGTTGTTCTTGTTGTCCATTGCAATATGCTTGCTGAGTTTCGAACTCACGCTTGTGTTTTCTTATTGTTTTAGGTACCATGAGAACGGCATGCGAGAAAGGGAATAGACACACGCCCACACGTTGCTTCACCTTAATGTTTCCCAAGTCAATTCTTTTAGTTTGATAATAAATTGCGTGTGATGGTCATTAGATTAAGGCTTAGCTTGGTTAATGAGAGTTTTATTGTTCGTTTGACACTTGAAACTTTAAGTGCTTAATGTTAGTCTTTTATTGTCGTTAAGACTCTTTTTATTGCTGTTTTAGATGTTTCCCTTATTGCCATATAATGCTATATTGTTGTTGCTCTTTAAATTCATGATAAAACAAAGGAGGTGCTGCCGAAATCTCGGTTTTTAGCCTATGCGCCTTTGCTGGAATTTTATGTTAAATGTGGTATTTAGATGTTGTTTAGCTTATGTTTGGTAGCATTCAGACATATTAAATGCCGGGGTGTTACAGTTGGTATCAGAGCGGGCTGTAGGTCCTTGGAATATGTATTTTTAGTGTCATACCTTAAGTTGCAACTAAAAATATGATGTGGAATAACTTAGAAACATGGCTTAGGTTCTAACTAAAACTTTGTTGTAGGATAGCAACATTAAAACTTGCAAAAGTGGTATAACTAATCTAAAATTTGACACACTTGGTTGCACAAAGAGGATGGGGTTTTGGTTCATCATTGCATCGCGCTTGATTATGTGATAAAGAATATGTCTATGATGATGTTTGATCTATGTTCTTGGTTGTGTGATGTTGTGTTTATGTTTTTGTGTTTGGATGGTTGTCTGTCTGAAGCAGCCATGCCGAGGGGTAGAGGCCGTGGGCGCCGTGGCCGTGGAGGCCAGGGGCGAGGCTCCTGTGGAGTTGAGGAGTGCATTGCACGAGGGTAGCGCCGCTCAATGCTCGTGGGCGGCTCGGGAGGAGCTTCCACCTACAGATGGGGTGCCCGCCGCCAATGATGATTTACTGTGCTCTGCAGAGGAGATTCAGTGAGCTGCGCCCGGCTAGCCATGGCAGCCCCTGCTGTGGTGCCTCCCCCTGCAGTGGCCCCAGTTGTTGCCCCCGCTGCGCCGGAGCCGAGGATGAGTCTCCGGGAGTGGATGTCCCTCCGTCTTGACACTTTTGACGGAGCGGGCACGCCGATCCAGTCCGCAGATTGGCTGCGGTACATGGAGAGGCAGTTTGAGGTCCTAGAGTTGACCTCGGTCCAGAGGGCTCGCTTTGTGGCCTTTCAGCTGAAAGGCCAAGCTGATATCTGGTGGGAAGGGGTTACTGGCCGCTAGAGCCCCGATCTTGGTCGATCACTGGGAGGACTTTGTGGCTCGCCTAGAGCCAAGTTCTACCTGCAGTCTTTTCTTGAGAGGATGGAGCATACTCACGACTCTTTCCCAGGAAAGAGGTCGGTAGCAGTATGAGGTGGAGTTCAACAGCGTGCAGTGCGCTTCGTGGCCGGGCCGTGGCACCACTGACAGGGAGAAGGCGAGGAGGTTCCGTGAGGGGCCTCAACCAGGAGTTCAGAGTTGTCATGGGGGCGATCGCCCTCGTGACTTCTCGCTCCGTGGTGGAGCGAGCAAAGGGCATGGAGCTCGAGTTGGAGCTCTCCCGGGATAAGCAAAACCCGGCGGTTCAGGGGTTCTGCGGCCCAAAGGGGGCCGAAGAGGACCTTTGGTGGAGGAGGTGGGTCTTCTCGACCCACCTTCAAGAAGTTCAAGGGGACAGGTGGCTCCTCCTCGTGGGCTAAGATGGGGCCGCCAGCTGCCTTCTTCGCGAGCGGCTGTTCGTCCTGTGCCCGGGCAGGGCATGAAGTGTTTCAAGTGCGGTGGTGAGCACCGTGCTTCAGAGTGTGGTTGGACTGGGAGTTGCAACCACTGTGGCAAGCCCGACCACATGGGACGAGTCTGCCGGATGAATCCCAGTAGCATCATCAAGTGGGAGACAGTGCCTTCTCCTCCCACTCCAGCGGCGTCTTCTAGAGGATCGGTGCACATGATGGCTGCTCCTATTTCTCAGCCGCCCTTTGCTTGGGCACCACCAGCGGCGTACTGGTGCCCGCAGCCGTCTGCTCCTCCTCAGTTGCCTCCTCCGCCCCCAGCCTTGATGGGGCATCAGCCTGGAGTCGGGGCTCCTTCTGTCCCGGCGCCACCAGGAGTGTACGCTTTGCCGACCGCCGAGTCAGCCGGGCATCCAGAGGTGGTTTCAGGTACTCTGCTCGTGGATTCCGTTGATGCCTTTGTTCTGTTTGATTCCGGAGCATCCTATTCTTTTGTGTCGTCGGAGTTTGCTAGTAGAGCTAAGTTGGGAGTTCAGCGGATTTCTGAGTCCGTGTTAGTCAGTTCTCCTGGGGGTTTGATTGCTAGCTCTTTGGTTTGCCCGGGTTGCACCATTGCCATTGATGATGAGGTTTTCTTTGCCAATCTTATGGTGATCCAGTTGGCTCCTTTTGATGTCATTTTGGGCATGGACTGGCTGCATCAGTACCATGCCAAGATCTGTTGTTTCTGGAAAACGGTTGCCTTGCAGGCCCCGTTAGGGTAGAGTTGACCTTTCAGGGTGGTATACCTTCCACTCCGTCTTTGCTTTGACTAGTCTGTTTTACGGTCACCGTTTGAGGCATTTGGGTTTCCTCATGGCTTTGTCGGAAAAGCCATCTTCTTCGATTTCCATTGAGGAGATTCCTATAGTGAAGGAGTTCGTTGATGTGTTCCTGACGAGTTGCCTGGTCTACCTCCCGTGAGGAATGTGGAGTTTCAGATTGATCTTGTTCCTGGCACTCGACCTATTTCTATCTCTCCATATCGCTTGGCTCGTCCTTTTCAAGACGAGTTGAAGAAGCCGATTGGAGGATCTCATGGCCAAGGGCTTCATTCGGCGTAGCGTTTCGCCATGGGGAGCACCCGTCCTCTTCGTCTCGAAGAAGGATGGAAGTTGGCGTATATGCATTGATTATCGTGCTCTTAATCAAGTGACAGTCAAGAACAAGTATCCTTTGCCTCGCATCGAGGATCTGTTTGACCAACTGAAGGGAGCAAAGGTGTTCTCCAAGATTGATCTTCAGTCGGGGTACAATCAGATCCGTGTGAGGGAGCAGGACATTGAGAAGACTGATTTCTCCACAAGGTATGGGCATTATGAATTTAAAGTTATGTCTTTTGGACTAACTAATGCTCCTGCTGTCTTTATGGAGGCGATGAACAGTATGCTACACACGTATCTTGATGAGTTTGTGGTAGTGTTCATCGATGACATTCAGTTTACTCTAAATCGGAAGAGGAGCATGAGCGACATTCGAGGCTTGTCTTTGTGCACCTTGAGGGAAAATCAGTTCTTTGCTAAGCTGAAAAAGTGCGAGTTACGGATTTGAAGTGGGTTTTCTTGGCCACATCATCAATCCAGAGGGCATATCTGTAGATCCTAGCAAAGTCTCAAAGAGTTTTGGATTGGAAGAGGCCTTCCAATGTCAAAGAGGTGCGTAGTTTCCTTGGGTTGGCTGGCTACTATCGGCGTTTCGTGCAGGATTTCTCTATCATTGCCAAGCCACTTTCGCGGTGACTCGTAAGGGGATGAAATTCGGTGGACTGCAGAGTGTGAGCACAGCTTTACGCACTTTGAAGGAGAAGTTAGTGATCGCTCCTGTTCTTACTGCTTCGAGCCGGGAAGCGCTTCACGGTGTATTACGATGCTTCTCGGTTGGGACTTGGGGTGTGCTCATGCAAGAGGGCAAGGTGATTGCTTATGCATCGAGGCGATTGAAAAGCACGAGCGTAACTATCCCACGCATGATCTTGAGCTAGCCGTCGTGGTGTTTGCATTGAAGATATGGAGGCATTACTCAGACGGCGAGTCTTGTGACATTTTCACTGATCACAAGAGCCTCAAGTACATCTTTACCAGAAAGATTTGAACTTGAGGCAGAGGAGGTGGCTAGAATTGATAAAGGATTATGACCTTACTATCCAAAGTATCATCCGGGAAGGCAAATGTGGTGGCCGACGCTCTCGCAAGACAATGCCCCCTATTGTTGATTGTCTTGTTGCTGATTTTGAGCGTTTGGGGGTCTCCTACTACTTTGCGGGGACCGTGCAAGCTGAAACTCGATTGATTCTTGAGTCAGCAATTCCCGAGCGTGTACGGGAGGCACAAAGAAGATGACCGTTTGCTCCAAAGAAAGTAGGAAACGCCTTGAGGATGGCAAGTATGGAGACTTTACCGTTGATGATGCGGGAGCTTTGAGATTTCAGGGCCGTTTGTGCGTACCTCAGAAATCTCAAGTGAAAGAAGACATTCTGAAAGAGGCTCATCGCACCCCGTACACGGTCCATCCTGGGGAGACAAAGATGTACAGGTACTTGAAGAAGAATTTCTGGTGGAAAAGGATGAGAGTGGATATTGCCAAGTATGTGGCGTCTTGTGGGATCTGTCAGAAGATCAAAGCTGAGCATAAGCGTCCCGCCGGTCTGTTCCAGCCATTGGAGATTCCTGTGTGGCCATGGGATGACATCTCCATGGATTTCATGGTTGGTCTACCTCGTTCTCCACGAGGGAAGGATGCTGTTTGGGTTGTGGTGGACCGTCTCAGCAAGTCTGCGCATTTCATTCCGATCCGCACGACCAATTCTGCGAGCGAGTTGGCTCCCATCTATGTGCGGGAGATTGTGAGACTGCATGGTGTACCTAAGACCATTATTTCTGATCGGGATGCGAAGTTCGTCTCCAAGTTCTGGGAGAGTTTGCAGAGTGCTTTGGGTACGCAGCTTCGCCTTAGTACCGCTTTTCACCCTCAGACGGATGGGCAGTCTGAGCGTACCATCCAGACTTTGGAAGACATGCTCAGGGCCTGTGTGATGGCTTGGAAAGGTAGCTGGGAGGATCATTTGCCTCTTGCGGAGTTTGCTTACAATAACGGCTATCATTCCAAAGATCCGGCTGCTCCTTATGAGGTACTATATGGCCGGAAGTGCAGATCGCCACTTTGTTGGGATGCAAGGGCGAGAGAGCGATTCTTGGACCGGATTGGGTTCAGCAGATCGTTGATCGTGTGGCGGAGGTACGGCAGAACCTTCGCAGCCAAGCAGAGCGCAGAAGAGCTATCCGATGTGAGGCGGCGAGACTTGGAGTTTGAGGTGGGTGATAGCGTACTCTTGCGAGTATCTCCCACCAAGGGTGTGGTGCATTTTGGCACCAAAGGAAAGCTCAGTCCAAGGTATGTTGGGCCTTTTCCTATCATCGCCCGAGTTGGTAGGTTGGCCTATCGTCTGGAGCTACCGGAATCTATGCAAGGTGTGCATAATGTGTTCCATGTCTCGATGTTGAGGAAATACTTGCATGATCCGGAGTTGGTGGTTCCGTTGGAACCATTAGTGCTTGAGCAGGACCTCACCTTCGAGTCCTGTCCTGTGGAAATTCTGGGGACTTCGGAGCGAGTGATGAAGAACCGGACGCTCAAGTTCGTTAAAGTTTTGTGGTCTCATCAGACCGAGAGAGAAGCAACTTGGGAGCTGGAATCTCGCATGTGTGAGAAGTATCCCGAGCTTTTCGCCTCAGGTATGTGATGTGAAAACCAAGCTATCTTCGGTTTTACTGGGTTGCGCGTTGGTACGTTTTAGATTCGAGGTCGAATCCTGTTGAAAGGGGGAAGAATGTGACACCACGGAGTGTTGTAACCTTAATTAATGTGCATGATTTGGTCAAAATCGGTATGAGATGTGGAATTAAGGTTAAAACTATAGGTTATGGAGGTTAATAGCTTTTCCGGGCCGTTTTCGGGGTTTTGGGCCTTCCCGGGGGAGTTTTGGGCCTTGGTGGGCTTTGGTGGGATGGATTAGGTCTCCGTAACGGACTAGGATTGTGTTGAGGGCTGGTAAAAGGGGCTTTCCCCAGCCCCCTTGTGCCCCATGCAGCATTGGTGCGCCCCTCTCCCTCCCCCTCCTAAGACCTAGCCGCCACCCCCTCTCCCTCTCCCTCTTGTGCGCCTCCACCTCCCCCTTTGCCCCATTGCTCCCCACCTCTCCACCACCTCTCCTCCATCCCCTTGCTGCCCTAGGGTGGTCTCCACACCTCTGCACCTTGTGGATCCATCCGTTGGAGCGAGGAGCGATCCGCGAGGAGATCTATTGGAGATTCGTTCGTTGGGCAAAGGTATGATCATGGGGATCCTTGGGTTCGATCTAGGTACTGTTCTTAGGGTGTTTATGAAGTTTTTAGATCAATTGGTGGTGCTGGGTTGGAGTTCTTTGGGTTAGATCTAGACGTTGCCACATTTCTGTTTTCGTGCAACATGAGCAGTCGACCTAGGGTTCGAGTTTTGGTCGATTTAGAATCCGACTCTGTCCGTACGGACTTAAAAGAAGTTGTATATAATTTAATTATCTTTCCGTGGACATAAAGTTCGTTAAAATCCGATCAGCCGTTTGAAAGTTATGACCGTTTTACCGAGCGTGTTAAAATCTGTGACGCGATTGGAACAGATCGTAGTAATCTGTAGATTAAACAATTTTAGACTCCGAATCAGTCTTTCCGTATAACTAGAAAAAGGTAGGAAATTTCCTAAGCTTCGCGATGGTGTACTCGTTTAATCTATTTGGAGTCCCAGAACTCAAGTTAGGGCGTTTGCAAGGCTGCTGTCCCGCCGGGACAGAACCTCTGTTTTTAGGTTTGCAAGTAGTGGGCAATGTCGGGTTAGATGGGGATTTGTGTACTGTTTTGCGGGCATGATTGTGAGTGTGTGATGCCTATGTGCAGGTGATGTGATCCCGGGAGTGCCCTGTTCTTCCCGCCAATCCGTTGCACATGGTTGAGGCAAGTGTGTTGTGATGGATAGCGAGTTGTAGGTTGCATGTTGAAATTAGATGGAATTGTCTACATGATATATGTCCACTTGCCATGTTTTAATGATTGCTATGATATTATGAGCATGTTTAAGATGTTATGATGCCATGTGTTAATATATGAGTTTTATATATTGTTGGCATGCTTGCATACATGACATGTTACATGGCCCAAGTGAGAAAGTCATTAACTAATCCGGGAAGGTCGGTGAGAAAGTTATGACTAATCCGGAGAGCCAATAGAGTAAGTCCTACATCGTGATTCCATCTACCGTGGGTTGTGGAAGCGAGGAGTAGGCACCCTCCATCTTCGGGATGGAAGGGGGGAGAGGGTGCACACCGACGGTTGTGTACTCAACCATACCGGTATGAGTTTCCAAGGAGACATGAGCATTGCATTACATCTCATACATATTGATGATGACAATGTTAAGTGTTTATGAATAAGATGATTTACATGAAGGGAGATGCTATTGCCATATTGTTGTTCTTATTGTCCATTGCAATATGCTTGCTGAGTTTCGAACTCACGCTTGTGTTTTCTTATTGTTTTAGGTACCATGAGAACGGCATGCGAGAAAGGGGAATAGACACACGCCCACACGTTGCTTCACCTTAATGTTTCCCCAAGTCAATTCTTTTAGTTTGATAATAAATTGCGTGTGATGGTCATTAGATTAAGGCTTAGCTTGGTTAATGAGAGTTTTATTGTTCGTTTGACACTTGAAACTTTAAGTGCTTAATGTTAGTCTTTTATTGTCGTTAAGACTCTTTTTATTGCTGTTTTAGATGTTTCCCTTATTGCCATATAATGCTATATTGTTGTTGCTCTTTAAATTCATGATAAAACAAAGGAGGTGCTGCCGAAATCTCGGTTTTTAGCCTATGCGCCTTTGCTGGAATTTTATGTTAAATGTGGTATTTAGATGTTGTTTAGCTTATGTTTGGTAGCATTCAGGCATATTAAATGCCGGGGTGTTACAGAAACAGAACATTTCAGCCGACTTATGAGTTCTACCATCCTTCCGTGTATGCACGCTAGTTAGGCTTTGGTCAAACGATTCCTTGTTTCCAACTATTTGACCGGATAAAGCCTCGAAACAAAGTTACTAACATTACCGCCGCGGAGCTTATAACTGAATTGGCCGACGAATTCCAAGTTGTGGGCCTGCCTTTCCTCGTATTGAACACGCGTCGGGCAGGCCAATTTACCTCATGGTGGGCTACCGTGGCGGAGTCTCTTTTGCAGGGAAGGTCCATGAAGGATGTTGTTTCCAAATTCCTCCCCGGTTTTATGGAGCCATCGGAGGTCTCTTCAGGGCCTAGCTCAAGTTCTGGTTATACTAACTCGTCTTTAGAGGTATTCTATTTTTGGTACGCTTTTATCGAAAGAGGTTTGTCACTGGCTTGACCGTTCCTTCTCTCTCAGACCAGCAAGAGATCGGCTCCCGCATCTGCGGCATCGGTCGACGAAGGATCAAAGAGGCAGCGACCGTCGACCGCTCTCGCTGGTTTATCTTTTGGGACATTAGGCATTGAGAGCCCTTCACTGTCGGATCTTGCCAAGCAGCGTGCGGAAAGTGATTATACTTGTAACATGCTTTCGGAATTATTTTCCTATCGGCTAACCCTGATTTTGCCATCTTCAGGGAAGAAAAAGAAGAGTCGCAAGGTTGTGATAAAACGATCTTCCAGATCGGCTGGTGCGGCATCTCCCACTGGATCGGCTACTGCGGTTAGTTCTTATTCAAAATATGCGTTTGTATTGACTTATACCGAAACTGATCATCTTGATACGAAACTTGTCTTTTTAGGAGACTCCCCCCTTGTTGGCCTCCGCTGCTGATACGCATAGATCTTCATCGGTCCCTACGTTGGCATCTGTTCCTACTGAGCCGATTTCTCCCCAGCTTCCGAAACTGCCTTTGGCTCCTCCACCAGCACCATTGGCTTCCGCACCCATGACCATCTCCAGTGGAGGTCCAACTCCTCCGGTGTTGGAGATAAATCCCGCGGATCTCCTCGGCTTTGACCTGGATGATCTGAATGACCCGGAGGTGATAGCCACGGACGACTACCCAGCTGATGTTCGAGTGATACTGGACGCATCTGCTCAGGCGTCGGCTGTTGTGACTTCTGTCCCGGGCATGCAGCAACGGCTTAATTCCCTCCTGAACGAAGTCATGCAACCTGAAGCGCAGCTTTTGGCCGATACCCAACCATTGCGAACTGCTATGGCCGCGGTTGAAGCCGATCTGCCTCCGACGATTATGAGGGCCTTGCTGGAAGTTTGCCATCTGGATAGCCAAAAGGAGGTGGTGGCGGCCACGAAAAATAGGATAGCCCAGAGAACTGCTCAGCAAGCCGACCAGGAGCATCTTGATAAGCTGGTAGCCGATGCCAAGTCTAAGAAACGGCAGTTCGACCAAGATGCGACCAATGCCAAGTTACTGAAGGAACAGACTCAGAAACTTGAACTGGCCAAGAAATCCCTTGAAGAGCAACTGGTTAAAATTTCTGATGAACTGGTCGACTATCACACACGTGCTACTTCATCAGCTGCTGCTCTAGTCAGCCAGAAAACGAACCCTTGGTGAGATTGTAGCCCAGGTGAAGACGCAGTCGGCCAAGTGAAAAGTTATTCCTGGGTCTACGGTTGAAGACAAGCGCGTAGTGGATAGCGTCCAAGAGACGATCGGCAAGGCGGTAGCGGCATTGTCAGGCTTAGGAGCTCATTTGCCCGGGTCAGGGCTGTAATCTTAGTTTAAACTTGGCTTACTGGAATTGCTGATTCTATCGGCTGTGTAGCCGATCTTTTGCGATATGGACCGAACTGATGTAAATGTTTCATGATTTGGCCGATGGTTTTTATTTTATGAAACACTTGATCGACTTTACTCTGTTTATTAGGATCCGACCCAAATGCTAGGGTGGTAAGCCTTTAAATACTTTCCGTTGATGGCTTTAGGTAGGATGAATCCGTCTAAGGACTCCAGTATATACGAATTCCCGCCAATCGGCCGATTTATCTTATAAGGCCCTTCCCATGTTGGAGACCATTTGCCGAATCGATTATCCTTAGACCCGATTGGCAACACGGTTTTCCATACCAAATCGGCTTGACTGAAGGATTTTAAAATCACCTTTTTGTTATATGACCTGTCAACCCTCTCTTTATTCCTTTTAAGCCGATCTAGCGCAATCAGCCTTAGTTCAGCTAAGTCATCTAAATTGTCAAGCATTGCCTATTCGTATTCATCGGCTGACAAATTATTTTGCTTAAATAGCCTTACTGAGCCGATGTTGATCTCCACGGGCAGAACGGCTTCTTGCCCATATACCAACTGAAAAGGTGATAATTTAGTCGATCCGTGATGAGATAGCCGATAAGCCCATAAAGCTTCCGATAGTGTTGAATGCCAATTTCTTGGTTTCTCCACGATTTTCCTTTTTATTAATTTTATTAATGTCTTGTTTGATGACTCGGCCTGTCCATTGGCCTGAGCGTAATAAGGAGAAGAGTTGAGTAATTTTATCCCAAGACTTTCCGCAAAACCTTTGAATTCGTTAGACATGAACACAGTCCCTTGATCAGTGGTAATCGTCTGTGGAATTCCAAACCGATGGACGATGTGTTCATTTACAAAGTCGATCAGCTCTTTGCTAGTAACCTTTTTGAGTGGTACAGCCTCAACCCATTTTGAAAAATAGTCTGTGGCTGCAAGGATGAATTATGTCCTTTACTGGATGACGGAAATATCTGGCCGATTATATCTATGCCCCATCCCCTAAACGGCCATGGCTTTATAATCGGATGCAAAGCCGATGCTGGTGCTGACTGTATGTTACCAAACTTTTGGCAGGTTTGGCATCCTTTATAATATCTCGGCGCTCTTCTAACATTGTCGGCCAAAAATATCCCGTTCGTCTGAGTAACCATTTCATTTTATGGGCCGATTGATGTGATCCACAAATTCCTTCATGGACTTCTCCCATCGCTATTTTGGCTTCCTCATTTCCTAGGCACCTTAGCAATAAGCCTTGCATGGTTCGAAAGTATAATACATCTTCCAGTAGAATATATTTGAGTGATTTGCGCCTGACCTTCTGCTCAGTCGGCTTAGATGGGTCTGATAAATACTCCCTTATTTCTGTTCTCCAGTCGACAGGATGGACACACAAGATCGGCCAAACGTTTAGCTCGATTGGTTCCTGTCGGCTTTCAATCCTGTACTCGATGCACACCGTACAACCGGTTTGCTTTGTCATTAGCTTCTTCCGGGATATGTTCTACAGAAAACGTAGTAAACGTCTCAATAATCTGGAGGCATTGCTGCAAATATTGGGTTAGTGCACCATCGTTGCATCGGTATTCCCCCTTGACTTGCTGTACAATTAACATCGAGTCTCCAAAAGCTTCGACGTTTTTTACCCCGATGTCGTCTAGCAATCGTAGTCCCTCAATAACGCTTCATACTCTGCTTGATTATTTGAACATCGACCAGTTAGCCGATACATGAATTCGTACTCCTGTCTTCTGGGTGAAATTAATACTACGCCGATGCCCTCGCCCTCTTGGCACACGGATCCATCGAAATATAACTGCCAAGGGGCTACATCGGCCGTTCCTATTAATGTTTCACTTCCTGCAATAAAATCGGCCACAGCTTGCCCCTTTATAGATTTAGCCGATTCATAGGTCAAATCGAACTCAGTTAAGGCGTATGCCCATTTACCAAGCCGACCTCGCAAGATTGGTGCTGATAAAATGTATTTGACTACATCGGTTTTGTAGACTATGACGCATTTGGATGCCAGCATATAATGTCTTAATTTAGTGCAAGCAAAATATAAAGACAAGCATAATTTTTCTACTAGGGGATACCTGGTTTCTGCATCCAAAAGACGTAGACTTAGATAAAATATTGCTCGTTCCTTTCTGTCGGCTTCCTGTGTTAAAACTGCCCCTACTGTATCACCTTCAGCTGATATATATAGTTTAAAAGGTATACCATGCTTCGGTGCAGTCAACACTGGTGGGCTCATCAGATAGCCTTTTATGTCGTCAAAGGCTTTTTGTTGATCGGCTCTCCATTTGAATTCTTGGTCGTCTTTAACCTTCAGCAGTGGTGTGAAGGCTCGAATACGTCCTGACAAGTTCGAAATGAAACATCGCAAGTAGTTGATTTTCCCTATCAATACTTGCAACTCCTTTTTGTTTGTTGGTGGTCTAGTATCGGCTATAGCTTTTACCTTGGCCTGGTTTACTTCAATCCCTTTTTCATGTACTGTAAATCCAAGGAACTGTCCAGCCGATACTCCAAAAGCACACTTGAGTGGATTCATTTTTAACCCATGTAACCTCGTGCTCTCGAACATCCTTTCTAAGTCGGCTAAATGTTGCCGGTGTTCTTTGGACTTTACTACCACATCGTCAATGTATATTTCCACAGTATTGCCGATCAAATCATGGAAAATATGGTTCATAGCACGCTGATAAGTGGCGCCAGCATTTTTTAAACCGAAGGTCATCACTTTCCATTCATATAGCCCTAGAGCTCCTGGGCATCTGAAAGCCGTTTTAGGTATATCGGCTTCGGCCATGAATATCTGGTTGTATCCGGCATTTCCATCCAAAAAACATATGATTTTGTTCCCGGACGCAGCATCGATAAGCATATCGGCTATAGGCATCGGATACTCATCCTTTGGTGTGGCTTTATTCAAATCTCTAAAATCAACACACACCCTAAGTTTGCCATTTTTCTTTTTTACAGGGACGATATTCGAGACCCATTCAGCATATCGGCAAGGCCGGATAAACTTTGCTTCTAGCAATCGTCCCACTTCTTCTTTTATGGCGTCATACAACGTAGGATTAAACCGTCTAGGGTACTGCTTGAATGGCCGATATCCAGGTTTTATTGGTAGCCGATGTTCAACTAGTTGTCGGCTTAAACCTGGCATCTCATAATATTCCCATGCAAAGCAATCTCTATATTTCTTGAGTATTTCGACCAACTTTGCTTTATAACTTGGTTCTAATTTAGCACTTACAAATGTTGGTCTTTTACTATCTAATATTAATACGCCGCATAAACTTCAAATATTTAATTCCCCAACAATTTCCCTCATTCCTCCCGAAACAAAACCAGGAAAAAGGAACCCTAGAATCGCTCTGACGCTCTAAGGCATCACATTCTCCCCTCCTTAAAAGGATTCGTCCCCGAATCTACTCCTCTTTGCTACGGAACCTTAAAAAAAAGAAGGCAAACTGGTAATCAACACTTTACCTTCAGCATCCTCAAAGAGTGTAGGATACTTCTTCCGCATCCGGTCCTCAAGTTCCCAAGTTGCATCCCGCTCAGACTAATTGGTCCACAAATCTTTCATTGGACACTAACACGAACTATTCCCCTATTAAATAAAGGACACCTATTAGGTGAATCTGGTATCGATCTGGAATCTCAACTCCCACTTCTCTCTTCAACCCGATCGCGAAACTCCGTGATTCCAATCTCAACTCCTCTACCACGATTCGTCGATTCGACGACGCGAACCATGTGAGACACAACGCTCTAGGTAAGTCTCTAAATCAACCCAAACACAAACTCCTATCTCCTGCAAGTGATTGATCTTTTACAAAAAGAGCCAATATCCACCCTTACCAACGACAGAGATAACCTACTTTACAACCAGGGTCCGTAAATCCGCAGAAACAATAACAACCGAGCACAATCACTACGGTTGACACAAACTCGCTTGAACCCAGCGACAAAAAGTTCCAAAAATTAATGCAATTACCTGCAACTTCCAAGTTGTCCACTACTAAATTAAGCAACCCCACCGAGGAACACATCAATGAAAACAATTCTCCAAAAAGGTTTGAATTGAGTCATACACAACCTTCCTTTACTCTTCACTTTTAAACTACTTACGATCAGCGACCCACACTAGTTTTCCCTTGTAAGAAGGTTTCGCCTTCACATTCTTCCACCCAAGGACCAGGGCAAGGAGTACAATCCTTGAATATACTCAACCATAACATAAACTTTCATTTTCTTACCCCCAAGCTTGAACGTAAAAGAAATCTTAATTCTCACTAACACAACGAACGACAATCACCACCTTTAAACCAAAAGGCTGAAATTCACATACACGGGAACTCAACTTGGAAGAGGAACTCCATAGAACCAAAAACACCAAAAAAAAAAAATTCTTCGGGGAGAAGCTCTATTCAAAAGAGAAACACCGCGAAAGTCTTCTGCAAATGCATTTCACTTTTACCAAAACAAATCATCTCACTTTTATCCAAGGCCAAGCAATTCAGAAAAAAGAAACCGATCAAGGAATTAAATGCTTCCACACAACCACCATCTCTTTTCCCTTAAAAGGAACCAAACTCACTTCCCAACAGAAAAATTGTTTCAACCACGAATATCATTCATGTCACAACCAGAAGAATCGTCTCTTAAACGAAAACTGTCAAACACCTCACACCACAACACAATTCTAGCCCAAAATAGAAATACAAATATTTCCAGATCATGAAGTTCCAAAACTTACATTGGATTAGCTACTTCTTTTAATCAACAATGCAACCGATAACTCGACCTTGAAAACTACGGACACAGTCAAAGCATACATCCTTGAGCATAAATTTCGCATTCATAACTTAAGCTAGTTTTCTTATCAAAGACGAATGAATGACGATATTTAATAGAATAACAATCCAAAATCTCCACAAATTACTTCAAGGTTAATCATTCTTTTGTCCTTGTTTTAAGCCTCGAAATTAACCCACATTTGTCGTAATCATTCTAAGTTTAGGGAAACTCAAACACAAAGACAAAGAATACTTTGACCGAAAGTATTCAACCCAAATATCAAAATGCATACAAACCAATCCATATGAATTTTTAATCATAAGTTCAGCATAACTCCCGCCATCTATAGTATTCCACTACCCTTACCATTTAGATTTCAATATTCCCTATTTACTCATTGAGAAGGCCCATCAGGATTTAACAACAACTACACAACAAATTCTTACTCTTATTACCTTTTCCACAATTATAAATAAAGTTCACAGTGCTTATTAAAAACACATCCAACCAACACTACCTCATCAAGATCCCCACGGAGCAGCCTAACCTATAACATCATATTCTAAATTTGAAAGGCAGTGCTTCAACAACTCTTTCAGCATGATGAACCTATAAATTCCATACCACATACGCGTTAACATCTCGACAATGGAAATTTATTCACCTAAAAGATGACTCAACAAGTAAATATTATCTCAACAAGGCACGAATCGTAAATAGAACTTTAAAACATACATTTATTAAGGACAAAATCACGTGTCATGCTAACTATCCATGGTTCACTCCATCACAACATGTTACAATTTCCCCCATTTTAACAAAGGTTTTCAACAATTAATCTAAACAGTTACCACCACTACTAAGTCATCAATATCAATAATTGGCATAATTGTAAAACAACAACATTGCTTTTAGTTACCCTATCCATAGGCTATGACAAACTGTCACTACACAACATAATCCAACTATGTAAAATAGATTGAATAATTTAAGCCATCAAAAGCTCTTAAAACAACAACGTTAAATTAAATTTAATTTTTTTTAGCTACCCTATACACGGGTTATAGCAAAATTGCCACTCCAAGACATACTCCACCTTTTTTAAAGTGAATCGAATAGGTTAAATCATCACAAAGCTCTTACGGCAATGGCAAAAACTTATGTCTTCCCAATTGATATCGATACTAGCATTATTGGAACACAACTGCATACTTCCGAATCTACTAATAGTTTGCAACGTCATAAATATCAACTCTAATCAATTTCCAAGTTAAAGTCACTAGCCAACACGATTAAATTTCTCTACTAACACGTTAAATTAGAACATCTTTAAACAACCAGCATGGTTTCTTTAACAATATCGGTAGTCCACCATTACAATTAAATTGTTCTACCGACCTTATATTAAAATGTCTCTAAATAACCCACCAATTTTCTATTACCTTCACAGTAGTTTACATCATCTCTTAATGTTGTAACTACGCATCAAGATTTAAAGCTTTACACATTGTCCATGGTCAAGGGCACATTAAAATAATGCAATAAATCCTAAGCATGCACATTAACACATTCAATCATTATCGCTATAGAGCAATCTACAATACTAGAAGTTTATTTAATCTCAAGCTAAAGATAACAATTACATCTTAATTGATTCAACTCACAAATTAACTTAGAAGTACATCATTCCATAAACCACATTGTTACATACTACGTAACACAGACATAAAATTTCTAAACACCATCATGGGTCACCTACCCTTGACAAACAGGAGGCAATCCCAAACATTAAAAAAACAAACACAGTTCTAGATCAAGAACAAACACCGATAAAAAAATTTCTTCTTTTCAGGCAAGGAAGAAAAGCAAAATCCAAACATAAATGCAAGAGAGTTCGACCCTCAAATGTTCAATCCTAGTAGCCAAAACTCTTCAAGAAATCCAAAACCTACACTTTCCACAAAGGAAGACGGATGCATAAGGGAAGACCAAATGTCCAACCAAATTTTTCCGATAAAGATTCAAACTTAGCTCCATCCAGCTTGATATGCAACTGAGAAACTCCAACCCTCTTCTTTTTTTAAAAAAAAAAATCGGGGAAACAACAACCATAGAAATTTCCTCCCAACGACAGTCCATAACAATAAATCAGGTGCCAAAGCAAAATTGTGACCAAAAGACGCGCAACGTAGAACTCTTCTTCTGTGTCTTCACTCAAAGGAGACAAAACCACAAACCGCCAAAAGGACAATCAGCGAGTGCTCAAAACTAAGCATTTTCCTCGGTTTCGAACCAACCACATACCCAGAAAACCAACCAAAACCGACCGTCAACACGGTAAAGAACATCCGAAGGAATCCATCACCAACCTCTTCTATTTGACTCCAGTCACTACCCGATCTACGACAGACACGGATAAGTACTCTTTCCCTACAGGGGTTTAATAGTTCTTCGGTGGTGACTCTACCCGGCCACACCGTCACACCACAGCCTCACTACAAAAAAAAGGAGACCGAAACCCTTCGGCACCACAACCTCCCTTATCACGATAACAAGAACAACTCAATCAATCATCTCAAAATCATAGTAACATACATTATCAAACGTAGCATTCAACAACAAAGCTTAAATTCAACCTTTAAGCATGAGGCAACGATACCCATACCCTTTCCTACTGTGCATCCATGTGTGTCAAATTTTAAATTAGTTATTCCACTAACACAAATTTTATTGTTGCTATCCTATGGAAATTTTTTTTAAGTATAACCTAAGCCATGTTTCTAAGTTATCCCAAATCACATTTTAGTTGAACCTATGGTATTTCACTAAGTTCATACACGACGGACCTGAAGCCCACTCTGATACCAACTGTAATACCCTACAAATCTAAACTGTCGTACAAGAAAATTTCGACAGCATCTCCCCTAAAATTAGGACAAAACGGAGGCGACAACAAGATTCATAGTAAACATTACAAACAGGAATAACATAAAAGCATCAATACTAGAGATAAGAAGTCTAAATCAACCAGAAAACAAACATAAACGTAAAACAGCTCCAAAGAGGACATCAACAGGTCTATGATTAATAAAATTTCAGCAAGCTAATGAATTATTAAATGCACTAGTCCATGTGATTCGTGATGACCCCGGAGGGTTGATTGTGCTACTAAGCCCACCCTTCAAGCTTACGACTCGCGAGAACTACCTGAAAACAACAAAATAACAAGGGGTGAGATTGGGTAATCTCAGCAAGCGGAACAACTTCTAACAAATAACACAGCCACAGTAAAACTAGCATACCAAATTCCTCATGTCCAATACCACATTACAGAGTCCACACAACCTCAGTAGAATGCATATGATTGTGCACATGCTTATGCCATGATCCTCCTCACCGTGCCCTTTCTCAGAACACACGGTGTTGTTAGACTGCTTGATCAAGACGCCAAGGCGTCGACAAACTTCCAATGCATGATTATGCAGTTAATGCTTCATGCATAAATACATTCATAACTTCCCACTCTGAATTCACATGCTTGCATACCATCAAATAACATGGATAAAATGCGAACATCATTGAGATAGAATATCTCAACAATTCATCTTGCAAACAACATCTTTCTTCATTCTTACTCATGATTCAAAAGCCAAACAACCACATCACAATGCAGGATAGGATATTGCAATCTCATAAACAAGTAGTTAAACCATGTAGGTGTGCTGCAATTAAGGTTTATATTGAGGACGAAAGAAATAGCGAGTTATAGTTTAGCAAGACCGCTACTTCCACTTGCCTTTACCAACGTGGATGACGAACCTAGTTGCGTCCAGAAGGGGCACCACCTGAACAAGCATTCTTTCAGTATATAATAACATCACAATTGATCACACAATTCAAACACGCGTTTCCTACAACCCGTTCCACTTTTAAAACACCGAAACCCCGATCTGTCCGGATCAAACAGCAGCACCCTCTCTTCACAATTTCGTATCTTTTTTTATACAGATCATAAAAATATAAAAAAATTATAGGAGCTAGATATTGACGGGATATACAACTTTTATGAAGATAATAAATTTCAATTCCATTGTTAATTATGCCTAAACAGACGTCCAACACAGTAGACGAAATCTGTTTCCAGATTCTGTTCATCAACTTCCAACAGCTATAACTCTCAGACCGTCGTCCCAAAAATTCTGAAAAAATTACAGAAGCTACATCTCGACATTATCTACAACTTTCTAGTTATACGTTTTGGCAGGAAAAATCGTCTAGGTCACGTAAAACGTGAAACAATCCGTGCTGCACAATCTCCCCTTCCAAAAACAGCACCATGTGAACATCTACCCTTCTCCCCCATCAAGATCCATCCAAACCACTCACCACCAGATCTAATACACTCCTAATACCTAGGTAGAACAGGGGTAAAAGATTGGGAATTTTACCTTGAGTTCCCCTTTACAAACCCACGAAGAACACGCGACGATCCCCGGAGCGGAAATCTATTCGTCCTCCTCGCCTCCACGGATCCTCTTCTCGTTTTCTCCTTCGCGTTTCGCGGTGGATCTTGAGCCACCACGCAAGGGGAGGAAGAGGTTGAGTGGGGTGGCTACTAGGGGGAGAGGGGGAGGTGCCCTAGGGTTTGGGGTGGGGTGGCCGGCCACATGGGAAGGCGCCACCCCTTTAGGGGGAGGTGGGCCGGCCCACTTAGGGCGTGGGGAGGGGGAGGTGGGACAAGAATTCTCGGCCCAGGCCCAAGTTTTCCTTGGCCCACTGTTTCTAGCCCGAATACTCCATATTTAATATTAATACGCCGCATAAACTTCAAATATTTAATTCCCCAACAATTTCCCTCATTCCTCCAGAAACAAAACCAGGAAAAAGGAACCCTAGAATCGCTCTGACGCTCTAAGGCATCACAGATACCAATTGAAAGACCGAGATGGCGATCAGAGGGGGGGTGAATGATCCCAAATAAAATTATCCCCTACTCAACGTACTCCAAACAATCCAGCAGAGAAACTCGGTGCTCCTCAAAATCGCAAAACCCGCAAAATCGGGAACGACTAGACAACTATGTGTATCCCTAGCTTACATGGATGAGAACCATGAATCATGTGAGGGATTTTCAAATCACAATCCTGGTTGTCAAGAGTCCAAATCAAAGAGGGATGAATTCAAATACTTCTTTTCTAAAAGAGATCAAGCCAAAACACAAAAGTATCTTTTAGAAAAGCAAAAGCAGATTTTTCAGGAATTGTCCTCACTTAGAGCAGGTACATGGTGGACTTATGTTGCTCCAAAATTTATGGGAAATTTTTACCCTGTGAGAATATGAGTCTTGAAGCACTCCACAAAAAATCACCACCAAAAGCCTTATAAAAAAATCAGGAAAAATCAAGGACTATGAATAGTCAGGATCTTCAATCAGGAATTTTGGGGCTCGGTTTTCAGCTCAAGGTCCCAAATGGTGCAACCAGTGGACTCCAAAATTTTTCCACAGATGGATATATGAGCCACGCACCTTATCCAACAAGAATCAATCAAAAATGTTTTTCCATATTTTTCTAAAAATCAAAGACTGACTGCTGCGCGAAGAACAAGTTCAGGACAAATTTGCAATCTTGATAGAAACTTGATCTCTAGTCTATCCTAGGGTGCAAGAAAGATGTAAAACCAAATGAGCACCCTCAAGAAATCCTTGATCAACAGTATTTAGAAGGAGAGGAGGAAGATCCAAATTGCGAGAAAGTAAATTGCGAGAATTTACATGCGGGAAAGTAAATGCTGAATTTAAATTGCGTAAAGTAAAGACATAATGTAAATGCGGAATTTAAATTCACAAGAATGTAAAGAAAATCTTTGTATTTTCTGGTTGAAAGGTTTACAAAGCCTCACTTCATGTGGGCAAAGCTCAAACGAGCAACTCAAACCTTCAAGTGAGGGAGGACACCCCTCCCCCTCTATTTATACTACTCTAGGGCCACCTACCACCCTTGGATGAGTCCCAAACCCTAGGGCACTCCACCAAGGGCTAGGATTAACCCTCTCATTTCACCCCGCACATGGGCTTTACATGGGCCACATTGGCCATACATGGGTTTTAAACACAACCCGATCAACCTGATGCAACGGGCCTTTATCCGCCGACTTGACCGCTCAGTTTCCTCGATAGAGGTGACGTGAAGATATGCAAAGTACATACGGAAGCCAATGTGGCTGATCCATTGACAAAGCCACTGCCACAGCCTAAGCATGAGGTGCACACGAGGTCTATTGGTATTAGATACTTAATTGATTGACTCAAGTGCAAGTGGGAGATTGTTAGTGTTATGCCCTTGAGGCAATCATACGGATGATTATAACATGACTATGTTTATGAATAATAATATGATTATTGGTCCAATGAATGTATATCATTGTTTTGATCAACAAGTGTGTGACTTGTTTATGAAGCTCTTTACTTATTGATATAATTCGATAAATATCTCTGATCGGATATCATCGTATAGGACAACGATGAATAGATCAGCACATGTATTGTTCGATGATCATGTTTCATAGATCATGGGATATGGAGATATCATCAATACATTGTGGACGCATGTTGAAGAACATGGGTTAGATAGACCCACAATGGGACACTGCGAGAATGTTACGTTCTTATGTGTCATCAGTGTATCTCATACATAGTAGATGTATGATCCTTAGACCTGAGATTGTCATATTCCCTACATGTGTAATAGTTTACCTTGGGGTTACCAAACACTATTTCCTAACTGGATAGTTATAAAGGTAGCTTTCATGTTTACTATGAAACATATAGAGGGAAGTGAGCAGTCGAGATGGAATTTGCCACTCCAATGTAATAGAGATATATGTCTAGGCCACTCGTGTGATATGATTAAGGAAGTGCATGGCCATGCTGTGATTGAGAAGTCAATCACAACTTATTAATATATCACGGATACGAGAGATGGATTGAACTGTCAAAGGATAACATGCTTCTCGCCTTGAGTTCGATCTTCATATAGTTTGGCAAAGGGATTATTACATCAGTACTTTAATCATATGCGTTTGGGAGTTGGCATGCTCTACAAGGAGCCGCTACCGACTATTGGATTAGAAAAGGGTTTTCCGAATTCATGTCCAAATGCGCATGAACCTACAGGGTCACACACTTAACGGGCTAGGATGCATCAATTCGGATTGGATCCGTAATTAATGGACCTCGTGGGCTTACGCGTAGATGGGCCCTGACTGCCTAGGGTTTCACCTTGTGGCTATATAAAGAGGGGAGGAGGCTGGACGCAGAACAGACTTTCGTGCGGTTTAGAGGTGTTTCGCCAGAAACCCTAGCGACCTCCTCCCGTTGCCCCTGCCAAGCGACCCGGTGCTTGCACAACGATGCAGGGCGTTCCATCCCCGGACGTGTGGACTGCTGTGGTGACGCTGGTGCTACTGCGGCATGGAGAGGACGATCCGCAGCGAGGACGATCCGTGGTGAGGACGATCCGCAGCGAGGACGATCCACGCCGAGAACGACCCACTACAACAACGTGCGAAGGATTCCGCAACTGCGCGTCTAGTGGTAATAGATCTATGATCCCCTTCTTGTAGTAGCTTTTCTGGTTTGTGGTAGAAATTTTAATTTGTGCTAGAGTAGCATACCGCGTCCCCCAACAAGGAGGTCACAACACGATGGTGACTTGCACGACATCCTTAAGGGGCGTCGTGCGCACGTGCAGCGTCGCGTGGGCCACCCGATGTCTAGCAGTCGGGGGGATACGTCGCTCCCTGGCTCCAGGGAGAGCGTAGACTCGCACTACTCGACCCCATCCCGGGGCTTAGGGGTGGGCGAGCGACGCTGCTCCCCCTACAACGTCGGATACCAGGCGTTTTCCCTCCGCCTACGCCAAGCTGCGTGGCCGGAGAGGTTCCGCCCCGCGTCCATCGAGAAGTACGACGGCACCACCAACCCGGAGGAGTTCCTGCAGATCTATACCATGATGGTGCGCGCCGCGGGATGGTCAGAGAAGATCATGGCTAACTACCTCCCGACATCGCTGACGGGCTCTGCCCGCTCCTAGCTGTTGAACCTCCTGCGAGGCTCCGTGCACTCGTGGGAGGGATTGTGCGACATCTTTGTTGCCAACTTTCAGGGCTTCTACACTTAGCCGGGCGTGGAGGACGACCTCCACGCCTTGGAACAGACAAAGGGGGAGTCCCTGAGGGAGTTCATTCGGTGGTTCCGCCACTGCCAAAACACGACCCCCCAGATTTCCGAGCAATCGGTGATTATCGCCTTTTGGAGGGGGGTCCGAGACCAAAAGATGCTGAGAAGATGGCTACCCGCACCATTTCAACCACCTCCGAGCTGTTCTCCCTTGCGCATAACTGCGCCAGGGCGGCGGAGGCCCGGGAGCGCACGGCGGGGCCGTCCGACCACAGTGAACCGGGAACCTCAAAGGCTTCGGATCACAAGAAGAAGAAGAAGCGCAAGGAGATCGGCGCTGGAGACATCCTAGTCGCTGAGCTGGAGACCAAGCCCTAGAAGCGCGACCACCGGGACCGGAGGGGTGATTGCCGAGACTCGCGCGGCGACCGCGGGAACCGCAGTTCACCCCGCCGGGAAGAATACGGGGGCAGACCTTACTGCCCCATCCAGAGGACCAACGGGCATGATCTGGCGGATTGCCAGGTCATGTCCAAGCTGATGGAGCAGCGGCTTAAGGAACGCCGCGAAGATGACCACGTTGACGCGGGCGAAGACCCTGCTCTGCTGGCCTTTCAGCAAGTGGAGCACACGGTGGCGTTCATTCACGGTGGCTCCGCCACCTACTCCTCAAACTCGTAGTACAAGCGAGAAGTGAGGGAAGTTTGCGCCACCGTACCAACTCCCGGGGCGAGCAGGCTACTGAAGTGGTCGGAGGAGCCGATCACCTTCAGTCAAGCTGACCACCCGTAGAGCACCTAAGGCCTGGGCCATCTCCCGATCGTGGTTTCTCCCACGGTCCGGAATGCGAGACTTGGGTGAGTGCTTGTCGATGGAGGGAGCTCCATCAACCTTATGCCCGTCGGGGCGTTTAAGGCACTCCAAATTCCTTATGAGGAGCTGCACCTGGCCCCTCTCTTCTACGGAGTTGCCCCTGGGGTGGGCTTGATGCCCCTAGGACAAGTCCGGCAGCACGTCACGTTCGGGAATGTGGAGAACTTCTGGACAAGGAAAATTAACTTCGAGATTGCAGACTTCAACCTCCCCTACAATGCTTTGCTTGGGCGACCAGCTCTTTTCAAGTTCATGGCGGCCACGCATTACGCCTACATGATGATGAAGATCCTAGGGCCTGGGGGCCCAATTACTGTGAGGGTGGATCGGCTGGAAGCCCTGCGCCTCAGCAAGCAGGTGCAGGATCTGGCCAGCACCACCTGCTCGGCCCGAGGCGATGACGACCACCCAGAGCTCCCCCGGTCAAGGCCCGCGCCTCACCTGGTTCCTCGGGTGAGGTGAAGGCAGTCCCCGTGGGCGAGGACGGTTCTGGGAGGGTCGTGAGGATTGGTGCCAGCCTCAGCACCAAATAGGAAGACGCGCTCGTCACCTTCCTCCAGTCTAACTTAGATGTGTTCGCCTGGGAACTGTCTGAGATGACCGGGGTCCCTAGTGAGGTGATTGCGCATCAGTTGGCAACGCTCCCTGGAGTGCACCCAGTCCGGCTGAAAGTCCGGAGGCAGGTACCAGAGCGGCAGGATGCCATTCGGGATGAGGTAGAGAAACTACTGCAGGCGAGGATTATACGGGAGTCCGCCTACCCCGAGTGGCTGGCCAACCCTATGCTCGTCAAGATGTCGAACGGGAAGTGGCGGATGTGCATTGACTTCACCGACCTCAACAAAGCCTGCCCCAAGGACCCGTACCCCCTGCCGGGGATAGACATTGTCGTCGATTCCACAGCAGGGTGCGAGGTCTTGTGCTTCCTAGATGCCTACTCCGGTTACCAACAGATCAGCATGGCGCGAGAAGACGAGGAGAAGACTGCTTTTGTGACCCCTCTAGGCGTGTACTGTTATGTCCGAATGCCATTTGGGTTGAAGAACTGTAACATCCCCAAAATTTGCTTTTAATATATTTGGTGTGTTTCTGGGATTATTTGTAATTTTTCAGAGTCTACTTGGAAGCCTTGCGAGTAAGTCGGATTCACATTTATTGAACTAATCGTATTAAATAAAGATCAGGCATTTTCGAATAAGCGTAAAATTTAAAACTTTGTTGATAATTAAGATAGTTGGTAGACGAGAGTGTTCGCTTCAAATATTTTCGAAAAACATATTATATAACTTAAGTCGTTGATTTTATAAAAATCGGTACAGGTGTCTGATTCACGAAAATAATTTTTGCGAGGAATCTATACGTCGAAAAATCACGAAACCAACTTCGTTAGGTTCCAAATAGTTCCTAGTATTTTAGAGGAGTTTTTCAGATTATTAGAACCTCTGTGTTACTTTTTTCCCTCAAAACGTTTTGGAACGTATATGCGTATATACTACGTGCGTGAATGGATGATAGACTTTCTAACTGCTCGTGTGTATTTGTATAACATGTATGTGTATGCATATACACATGCATATGGGATTTGGTAACGCAGCATGCATGAGTTACGAACTGGAGACCTTCAGCATGTAGTGGTTAGTTAGTAGTGCATTCTAATTGTTTCTTCTGCCAGCCGTTAATTACTTCCATTCCATAATGCATGTCGTTTGATTTTCCCTGGCCGTTTCCAGTGCATGTGCGCATGAAGTTTTCTTCTCCAGCATTTCTTCCATTTACTAGCGATCAAAGTTCTGGCTGTTTCCACTCCCTACGTGCACTACTCCATGCATGGAAATCATCTCCAATGGAGTGACGTGAGTTACTCCAACACATGAATCCTTTCCTTTCCAGCCGTAACTAGTCCCTTTGCATGCCAGCCGTTTCCACACCAGATTAATTCAGCCATTCTTCCATTTACTAGCACTACTACAGAAAACCTCATCTGTGTCGGTTTGAAACCGACATTAGTGTCGGTTTTCAAACCGACACAGATGTACCGACAGTAATAATCGAAGATTATTAGTGTCGGTTTTCAAACCGGCACTAATATGACTATTTGTGTCGGTTTTTGGCTAGAACCGACACAGATAATATTATCTGTGTCGGTTTTTGGTTAGAACCGACACAAATAATATGATTATTTGTGTCGGTTTTTGGCTAGAACCGACACAGATAGTATTATTTGTGTCGGTTTTTAGCTAGAACCGACACAAATAATATGATAAAAAATATATCTGTTATTATTTGTAGTTGTGTTAAATCTGGCTCCATGCCACGCATCAACCACATATAGCTCATACTAATCTGTGCTCTTACCTAAGCACATTTAATTTCAAAGTTCTAACATGATTGAGCTTAACTTCCCGAGAGGTCACCCATCCTAGAACTACTCTCACCCAAGCACGCTTAACTTCGGAATTCTTACAGGATATAGTGTTTTAGTACTGCAGTGATCGCATGTGACATATAACGCGTTCTTCTCCTCTTAACCCTGCAGAGCACCCGAAAACCAATTTTAATTTTCTCATATTCTAAACACGGTTTGGGATATATTTTAATGTTATCGTACTCCAAAACGGGTACTAAACTTCGGAGGCCGTTTTGAGGTCTTAAACGATGTTTTTGTTTAAATTCTTTCGTCTTGCTCGCACTCACACAAGTAAATAATTGAAAAACCTACTCTTTTATGGATAGAGCTTCTCGTCATCTTTCTAACAAGCCAAAGAACGCCTCAATCGGAGTTACGAGTCAAAAGTTACGACCGTTTTACTATCACACAGAGACGCGGACTATTTGTGTCGGTTTTTGGCTAGAACCGACACAGATAGTATTATTTGTGTCGGTTTTTGGCTAGAACCGACACAGATAGTATTATTTGTGTCGGTTTTTAGCTAGAACCGACACAAATAATAGGCAGACTATTTGTGTCGGTTTTTAGCTAGAACCGACACATAAAATTGGACTATTTGTGTCGGTTTTTTGCTAGAACCGACACAAATAATATGACTACTATTAGTGTCGGTTTTTGGCTAGAACCGACACAAATAATGCATTATTTGTGTCGGTTTTTAGCTAGAACCGACACAAATAGTGTTCCCGTCATTTTGAGTTTTAGAACCGACACAAAAACTTTATTTGTGTCGGTTCCAAAAAAACCGACACTAATGGACCGACTCCTATTAAGTGTTTTGTAGTAGTGTAGTAACGCTCCCATTTCCTGCCATGCTTGAACATCCCGCCGTTCCTTCATTCCAAGCTGTTTCCATTCTCCAACCATTGCATGCACGCACGTATGCACACAAGGAGGGCCCTTCCTCTTCCAAACGTTTCCATCTATTAGTAAGTCTCTACTTTCTAAGCCACACATGAAGCCATTTTCTTCCAGCCATTTTGTTTTCCTCTAGCAGCACTTCTCCATCTCCTGCACTCGCGCGAACTAGCAACACTGACGAACTCTTCGGCCACGCCTCCTCCCGCGCTCGTCGACCTGCGCTGTTGTCGCCGACTGTGCTCCGACATTCGACTGACCGACCGCCGGTTAAGCCGCCGTCGTCGTCGTCGCCTTCACCGCCATTGTCTTCGCCGTCGGTTACTTCACCGCCGTAGCCATCGCCGTCGCTTCCGCCGTAGTCGCCTTCGCCGTCGCCGCTGCCGTCTACATCGCCACTGCCGTCTACGTCGTCGCCGCCGTCTACGTTGCCACAACCTTCGCCGTCATCGCCGCCGTTTATGTCGACGCCGACCTCCGGCCACGCCTTTTCTCGCGCCGACGGTCTGCGCTACTGCCTGTCGTCGATCGGTACTCTCTCGCCTTTCTTTTGCGCGTGTTCTATTTCTACCGGTTGATTGATCCTGTCGACGCGTAATCATGTATATATATATGTTCGTATATATACGTATAGGTTAGGCAGATGTATTCTGTAGCCTGCGCATATACATGTCTACATGTAGGTACTCGGTCGATTCACGTGTAGATGTAGTCACACTTAGATATATTCGGTTGCTACGCAAGTAAAAATATATATCGTAGCGTATTGATTTGGTACTCTCTGTTATTAGACGCTAGTAGTATGTATACATATTGATATATTTGTCGGATCTGTATATGTATATTCGGCCGTTTCGCAAGCTTAATTTTTTTATACGAGTATACGGTTATATTAGGAAGAATACGTATTTAAATATGCTTTTTATACGTGGTTTCGGTTTTCTTCTCATGTGTCCTAGCCGAATAGGAGTATACACATATATACTGTGAATAGTGCCATGCAGAATAGGATTAAAGGCTAGTTATACGTGAGTTTTCCCGAAACTATGAATTTTCTCTTTTTTGCTACAAATTCGTTCTAAGTCCGAATAGTATGCGACAAATTTTGTTAATTAGTACAAATTAATACCTTTCTACAGTAATTTTTATGAATTTTTATAATTAAATTTGTACTATTAAATTATTCACGGAAAGTCCAAACTTGCAAATTTTGTTTCTCTTAAACTATACGTCCAAAAATGTCTAAATAAATTTTATAAATCTTAGAAAATGTTATACTAATTGTCTGGAAGTTTTCGTGAAATTACAAGCTAGTTTGATTTGTAGTATTTTTCTGCATGTGTGTTGTACGTTGATTTGCGTGTTTATTTGGGTTCTTTATCTGTTACGCGTAGACGTCGAGCTGTGTGAGGACCCGGATTTCGAAGATCAAGCTCCAGCCCCTCGCTACTTTACGAAGGCAAGTTATGCTTTGACCATATTGTTCCTTGCTTTTGAAAATATATTTTGTTTTAAGTTATGCATGTTATATTGATTAAAATGAATAATTTAATTTGGGTAAAATAGCTAATCAACCTATTTGTTAATTCCATCTTTGATGATTAATATTTGTATGCCATGTATTCATTGTCACCATAAGTTGGGTTTAAATAGTTGGATGTTATATTGTGCAAACACGGGAGGCTAGACCGTGATTAGTTGCTTAGCTATGCTTACGTAAAATGTGCTTCAAATGGCAAAATAATATTGACTAAGTTATATGGAATGAGTTTTGGAATTAGTGTAATCTTGCCACGTAATGATGTGAAGTGTAGGTACCCTTGTGGTTCTACATGGTAATTGATATTATTGTTGGCATGCGTTGCACAACAATCAAACTGGGGTGATAAATAGATTTAGACCGGGGCAAGTGGCAAGAATGATAGGGTGGGCCATAAGTGGCACTCGGAAAGTCATTTTTGGTTCTTCGGGTAGTCTTGCCCTGGTCACCCAAAGGACTTAACCTTGCAAGCCTTTGAATTGGGCCAATCATGCAACCACATGTCTGTAATGGGGCGGACCTAGTTGAGTAGGTTGCTAATAACTTGCGTTTGGTACCTCAGGGTGTCAACTACACCTTTTGTGTAGTTGTACGGGGGAGCGTACCGGTGCTACGGCTAGGTACCCTATCCAACGGTATGTCGGTCCCATACTTCGCCTCTGCTGAGGGAAGGGATGGTGTATGGCAAAAACCGGAGAGGTCCACTTGTATAGTTAGAGGCTTATGAAAGGCTTTGTTATGATCACTCATTCGCATACTCTTTTATGGCGATTTACGGCAGACGTGGTGAGTTGATTATATCTTGTGGGTAAAGTGCATAACCTCTGCAGAGTTTGTCAAAACTCTTCGAATAGCCGAGTCCACGGTACTGGACAATGCTCGGGGATTACAGTCAAGGGTTAGACCTTCTAAAATAAAATGTGGGATGGGTGGCTGTAGGCCAGAGATAATTGCTAAAGTGATATAGGGTGTTGTGCCAAACTGCTTGAAAAGGGATTGATAACATATTATATAATAAGGTTTTACTGCTTTTGAATCTATTAGGATTATTGAATCAAAGCAAAATGCTGTTTAATGCAAAAGAACCACTTAAGCCATTCCTTTGGAAGAAGCCATGCATATAGTAGTCGGATTGCACCTCTGTGCATGACTTGCTGAGTATGTTGTATACTCACCCTTGCTTTCAACACAATCATCAGTTGAGGAGAAGACTGCAACTTCAAAGAAGGTGAAGTTCCACGAGGAGGCAATTATCTAGGAGTTGAACCTTGTCAGTTGCCTGTGGCATGCTGATGGGTGTCACCGATGTTCTTCATTCCGCTGTTGATTATTTACTTTTGTTATTGTAAGCCCTGCGTGGCTGAGTATTGTAAGGTGACCTTAAGGTCTTGTAACAATTTATAGTAATGTTTTGAAGTACTTTATTTTTATTTCCGCTGTGTAAGGTGACCTTAAGGTCCGGCTTTGCATATTCGGGTTCCGACAAGAACGCTGGTTCAACCTACCAATGAGCTATACACACTGTATTTCGGTCACAAATTGGAAAAAATCTTGAAGTATATGTAGATGACTTGGTAGTGAAGACCAAAACAACTACAAGGCTTGTTGAAGATCTGGAGGAGACTTTCTCCCACCTCCGGCAGTATTGTTTGAAGCTAAATCCTAAGAAGTGTGTGTTCGGTGTGTCATCTGGAAAGCTGCTTGGGTTCCTCGTTTCCAATCGCGGAATCGAGGTCAACCAGGAAAAGATCACGGCCATCGAGCGCATGTAACCGCCCACATGGCTCAAGCAAGTCTAGTGCCTGGCTGGTCGCCTGGCCTCTCTTGGTCAGTTCATAGCCCGACTTGGAGAGAAGAGTCTCCCCTTTTTCAAGCTATTGAAGAAGACCAACTCCTTCAAGTGGACTGCAGAAGCACAACAGGCACTAGAAGATTTGAAGAAGTACCTCTCCACCCCTCCGGTGCTGGTCGCTCCCGAGCCAGGTGAGTCGCTACTGTTATATGTGGTGGCCAGTCCTGCGGTCGTGAGTGCGGCGCTAGTGGCGGAGCGTGAGAGTGTATAGCGGCCAGTTTACTACATTAGCAAGGTGTTACATGACGCGGAAACAAGGTACCCGCAAGCCCAAAAGATGGTATATGCCGTGCTGGTGGCGTCAAGGAAGAAGCGGCATTATTTCCAAGGAAGCGAGATCACAGTGGTTTCGGCCTATCCCTTGCGCGAGATTCTTCACAACCGCGAAGCTGAAGGCCGCATCGCCAAGTGGTCTATGGAGCTGGGGTAGTTTGGCCTCAAATTCGCCCCCCGTACTGCAATCAAGAGTCAAAGGCTGGCAGAGTTCGTTGTTGAGTGGACTCCTGCCGAGTCCGAGACTGAGGAAACCCCCGCGCCCTCCCCCTAGCCACTTTACTTCGACGGTTCCTTCAGGCTCGAAGGCGCGGGGGCTGGGGTCCTCCTGGTTTCCCCAACCGGGGACCTCCTCAAGTACGTGGTCGTCCTGGACTTCAAGGCCACCAACAACGTTGCCGAGTATGAAGGCTTGTTGGCGGGGCTTTGCGCCGCCGCGGCGATCGGAGTTTGGTGTTTGGAAGTCAAGGGCGACTCATTGCTGTCGTCAAACAAGCGAGAAATGAGTTCTCCTGCTCTGATCCTGTCATGGCAGAGTACTTTGCAGAGGTCAGAAAGATGGAGCGACATTTCGACGGTCTTGGGTTTCTGTGAAGAAATGGGCACCAAGGTTTGTTTTGCCTCGGTGGCCCACCCGAGGAGTATTGGCCAAGTCGAGAGGGCCAATGCGCTGGTGCTGAAGGGCCTCAAGACCAGGGCATTTGATCGACTCCACAAGCGAGGAACCCGGTGGACTGAAGAACTCCCGTCAATATTGTGGTCGCTCCGCACCAATCCCAGTCGGGCCACCAGAGAAACTCCTTTCTTCCTGGTCTACGGCGCCAAAGCTGTCCTACCATCGGAGCTGGCCTTAGGGTCACCGCGCGTAGTGGCGTTCACAGAGGAAGCACATGAAGATCTGCGTCGAGAGGATGTCAATCTCCTGGAAGAGGTACGAGATCGCGTAGCCTTGCGCGCTGCCCTGTACCAGCAGAGTCTCAGGCGGTACCACGCCGCCCGGGTTAGCGAGAGAACACTAGCAGTGGGCGACCTGGTCTTATGCAGAGTTTAGACGCATACCGGGTTGCACAACCTGTCTCCCCAGTGGGAGGGCCCCTTTAAGGTGGTCTCAGTCTCTCGTCCCGGGGTGGTCAGGTTGGCCACTGAAGACGGGAAGGAGCTAGCAAACTCCCAAAACATAGAACTCCTACGCAAGTTCTATCCCTAAATTGGCTGTAAGAACAAAGCTGTGTATCCCGGCCAGCCGGTTTGTGTTTTCCTTTCCTGGGCTGGTGGGGGAAGCCTCTATTTAATCCAGTGTTCAGTTTCTATTCAAGGCAGTTGCCACCTTTGATTCTCTTTTTCCTGGTTTGCGCCCCGATGGGCCGTGTCCGCGTAATCGCCCTCAGTACCTTAAGGCTCTCTGAATTCTCGACGGTTAAAGTGGGACCACTGGGTGAGCGTGGCGTGCAGGGATAGGCGATTGGATGGCTAGTTTGGCAAGGTCATGACGCTCAGGGTGTCCCCATGAGAACCGGCGACTCAAACACCACTACCGAAAGCCTACTACCCTGCCACACTTCACCAAGTGTTCGGCCCCAAGAGACCGTGAGAGTGATTAATTCCACAAGGTCCTAAGGTCTTGAGATATCGATATCTCGGCGCGAGGGATCCGTGCCCTGCACCCCGACTAACACTTAACGCGTGCGCTTGCCTTTTTGTTCGTCCAGAACCAACATAGTGGAGGCGCGGGCAAGCGTCCAAACATGAGACATGCAAAGGGAAGTGCATGCATTTATAAACAAGAAATTAACTTGCAGGAGTCTTTTTACAGAGGACGGCAAAACAAAAAAGCAAGCAAGGCCAAATCTGGAGTTTTAACTCCTCGTCTGCTGCGACTTCCGCGGCTGCCTGGTCCTCCACCGGGTCAACGTCCAGCCTGAGTGCCACGTCCTCGGCCACTGTTTCCAGCGTTGGGTTGACCATCTCGAGCTGGTCGGCAATCCGGGTCAAGCAGAAGGCATAGTGCCGGGTCATCTGCTCGATCGGGGCCGGCTGCTCCAGCCCCAACATGGAGGTGGTCTCGGCCTCCGCGCGGAGCCACTCACCCTTCTCCTCGTCGCGCTCTCGAGTGATCGCCTCGACGCGTAGGGCTCCTTGCTCCCTCTCCTGCTGTAGGTCCCGCTCCAACCGCTCCATTCGGCCGCTCCTGTCCTGCACCTCCTTGCGGAGGCGGTTGTTCTCCACGGTGGCCTCCCTCAGCCTCTCCTTGCTCTTTGCGAGGCGGCCGCTCATGTTGGAGTGCAGTTCGCCGAGGGCGGCCAGTAGAGCGTCCGCGTTTGCCGAGGGGATTGAGGCGCTGGGGACCTCCGGAGTGGGCGGCAAGCCCGTCCCGCCTTCGTGCGGTAAGAATTCCGCCCCTACAGCGGCCACCTGGGGGCCGCCTGGGTCGTCTTGGTGCTCAACCACCACAGCCGGCGCTGTCGCGGCCGCTGCGGCGCCCTGGTCGCCCCCGGCTGGGGCACTCGAAGTAGTCGCCCTGAAGAAGGTAAAAAGGAGGTAAACCTCTCAGATTAAAAGACCTTGACAATGTGCTATGTGTCAGTTTACGTACTCGGCGGAGGGCCTCCTAAAACGAGGCGCGGCCGGAGCGAGCGTCAGTCCCCCTCGCGGCGTCGGTACTGGCAAATTGACATGCGCCGGTGGGGGCGGAGGAAGGACCAGTGCCGGCGGCAGCGGCGGAGGCGGATTGACCTGCGCCGACGGCGATGGATTAAGGACCGGTGCCAGCGGCGGTGGTGGAGGCGTATCGACCTATGCCGGCAGCGACGGAGGAAGCACCGGTGCCGGCGGCGGCGGCGGAGCCTGGTCAACCTGCGCCGGCGGTGGCGGAGGAAGGACCGGTGCTGGCGGAGCTATGGTCGGAGCGGCGCCAATTGAAGTGGTAGCTGCGGCCTCCGTAGAGCTCCCCGCCCCGGTCGTGGTCGCCGCGCCCCCTGGCGGGCCGCGAACCCTCCTAAGGTTGGCGCCAGGGGCATCGTCGTCAGCGGGGTCCCGGATCCTCTGGTCGCCAACTGGAGGAGGGTCCCGGATCGTCAACGTCTCTTGGAGGGGCGTGTTCACCAGCCGTTCCCGGGGCTCCACTCGGTAGAGTGGGAGCGCGCCCGTCGAGAAAGGCGGGAGGTTGCTGGAGTCGCCCAACAAGCCCATCCAGGATTCAAGTTTCGCGGGGGACAAGTCCCCTGCGGCTGAAAAAAAAAAGAGAAGAAGAAAGAAAAGAAGAGAAATGAAAAAAGAAAGAGGAGTGAAGCCTTCGTTAGTTCAACGACAGTTGTAAAAAGCACTAGAAAGAGAGAAAAACAAATAACCTACCTCCGGGACCTGTGCTGGTCATGTCGTCCAGGCCCGTGTACTGCCAGGCAGGGCGAACACGACGGCGCAGGGGGCTGATTCTCCGAGAGATGTAGTCCTGGAGAACCATGCCTCCCGTTAGGCCCGCTATTCGCAGCTGGTCCACGCGGGCCAACATCGTCTGAAGCTCGGGCGTCTCATCGACGTGAGATCCTAGGTGGGGGTGCTGGCCGCTGGCCCAGTCGGCAACTCCAGGGCCTCTACGCCACGGTCGTCCTCGACGTACAACCACTCATTGTGCCAAATCCTCTAGTTCGAGCGGAGGTCCAGCGGAATGTAGCGGGAAGCCGCGCCATCCCGAAGGCAGAGGTGGCAGCAGCCTGCCGTAGTGGAGGTGTCCTTGGCCGCGCGCAAGCAATAGAAGAAGCGGAAGAGAGGAAGGTTGGGGGCCACTCCGACGAACATCTCGCAGAAGTGGGCAAAGACAGCTAGAAGGATGATGGAGTTAGGAAGAAGGTGAATGTTGTGAATGGAGTAGAAGTTGAGGACGGCGAGGTAGAAGTCGGAGATCGGCGGGGGGAGACCCGCTAGCATCCCCTAGTCGAAGAAGATTACTTCTCGCGGGCGGCAGCGGGGCACAGCGGTCCCGACGCGAGTGCGGACGGTGCCGCCTACGACGTACCGGGCAAACCTCTCGGCGTCGACATCCTCGACGGTCGATGGAGGGAGCAAAGGTGCTGGCGGTGCAATGTGAGCGAAGGTGCAAGTCGGAGGCGATGCACGACAAAGGAGCAGTTCGCAGGAAGCAAAGGCTAGGGCTTAGCAGATGGGCGAGATTGAAAGGAAAGAACGAACCGCCTCCCCCCGGAGCCACATATATATGTAGGCGCATGGAGCAGTGCTTTGGCGAGGGACCCGAGGGGGTACGGAGGTTCGATGGCAGGAGACCCGAGGGGGCGCGGCGGCTCGCTGGCGGGAAACCCAAAAAAAAATCAAGAAAGGTACAGGCATGTTCCCAAGGACCACGCTGGTTACGAGGCGGGGGCGGCTGCACGCTTCACCTCGATGCCCAAAAACGGCGGTGGTAATTAAAGCCACAACGTTACGTGGGCTTTTATGATGGACCCACCGGGGAGACTGAGCCGCTTTTGTTTCCAAAAAGGTATAAAGGGCGCTCCAGGGTGGGTCCGGGGGCTACTATTGGCGTATATTCTACACCAGGGTGCCCACTATACTGTAGTAAGAGCCGCCAGCGGACAGGTGGCATCCAGGCCACGCCGCTGGCGGTCATTGAAGTGGCCACCCAGCGGACATGTGGCGATCAGGCCACGTCGCTGGCAGCCAGTAGTGTGATCGCCCAGCGAACACGTGGCGACCAGGCCACGCCGCTGGCGGTCAGTAAGGTGGCTGCCCAGCGGACAGGTGGCGACCAGGCCACGCCGCTAGCGGCCAGCAGTGTGATCGCCCAGCGGACACGTGGCGTCCAGGCCACGCCGCTGGCAGTCAGTGAGGTGGCCGCCCAGCGGACGAGTGGCGACCAGGCCGCGCCGCTGGCGATCGCCAAGATGGTTGCCTGGCGGACGCACGGCGCCCAGTCCACACCATTGGCGCTTAGTTCCCGAGGCCACCTAGCAACTTGCGCAGGCGCACAGAAAGTCAAAGACATTTAATGCGTATCGTGCACATTAAATGGGAGTAATGAAGGCCACAGTATGGCGGTGCGTGTTTCCAACGCGCGCCATTATTACTATGACGTCACGGTGCAATTTCCCACCCCGGCAGAGCGGGCAGAGCCGGCAGGCGCAGGACCCGAGGCGGGGGAGAGGACGGCTGTGCCAGGGCATTAAGTGTGCTGCAAGAACAGTGACATGCGCATTAAATGCAGCATGTCAAGTATATTCAATGTACTGCACTTTTGTAAGTCCCGTGCGCCCCAGCCAACCCGAGTATAAAAGGTAGCTGGGGTATATGGGAGAGGGGGTACTGTTTTGTGGACATGATTGTGAGTGTGTGGTACCTATGTGCAGGTGGTGTGACCCCGGGAGTGCCTTCTTCTTCCCGCCAATCCGTTGCCCGTGGTTGAGGGAAGTGTATTCTAATGGATAGCGATTGTAGGTTGTTTGATTGATTGAGATTGAAGTTTGAATATATGATATGTTCACATGCCATGCTTTAATGTTTGCCAATGATATGATGAATATGTTTATTATGTGATGATGCCATGTGTTAATGTACAAGTTATCCATGATGATGCCATGTGTTAATGTACAAGTTATTCATGATGTTGGCATATTTGCATACATGGCAAGATACATGGCCTGGGCGGTGAGAAAGTCATAACTAGTCCGGGGAAGGTCGGTGAGAAAGTTATGACTAATCCGTAGAGCCAATGAGTAAGTCCTACATCGTGATTCCATTCACCGCGATGAACGGAAGCGAGGAGTAGGCACCCTCCATCTTCGGGATGGAAGGGGGTAGAGGGTGCACACCGACGGGTGTGTACTCAACCATACCGGTATGAGTTTCCAACGAGACATGAGCATCGCATTGCATTGCATACATAATGATGATGATAATGTTATGTGTTCATGAATGAGATGATATACATGATGTCAGATATTATTGCCATGTAATTGTTCTTGTTGTCCATTGCAATATGCTTGCTGAGTTTCGAACTCACGCTTGTGTTTATGTTGTTTTTCTTAGGTACCATGAAACCGGCATGCGGGTAAAAGGGTTTAGCTACACATCTACACGTAGCTCCACACAAATTAGACAGTGTTATCATTTGGAGTCATGATAATGAAAGTATTGCCATGAAACTTGGAGAATTGCTTAACTGTGTGCTCGGTCTTACTATTTGATTCGTTTAGCTCATAAAGTGGTTGAATGCTTTATCCTGGACTTATTTTGTTGCTATGTCACATGTTATTGCTGTTTTAGATGCTTTCCATTATGATATAACTTGTGATACGTTGTTGTTGCTCCGAATCATGGAAAAACAAAGGAGATGCTGCCGAAATTTTCGGTATTAGCATTTGTTCCTTTGCTGTAATTTACTTGTAATTGTGGTATTTAGAGGTTGCTTAGTCTATGTTTGGTAGCATTCGGGCATATTAAATGCCAGGGTGTTACACCGAATCAATTAAACGAGTACATCCCCGCGTAGCTTAGGAAATTTCCCAACTTTTTCTAAGTATATGGAAAGACTGATTCGGACTCTAAAGTGGTTTAATCTACAGAAAATCGTGATATGTTCCAATCACCTCATAAAGATCCCCACAGACCAACACATCATATAACAATGTATTCTATATTTCAAACATAGTACTTCAACAGATACTTAAGCATGATCAACGTATCAATTTTTTTTATACCATCCATAGATCAATATCTTGATAATTAAAACTTGTTCAATCAATAAAATGACTTCAACAAATAAGTATTATCTCTACAAGGCAAAGCTCGTAACTATGATTCTAAGACATACATTCATTAATGATAAAATTCTACATCATGTTAATTATCCATGGTCCGCTACATCACAACATGATACAGTAACCTCCATTTTAACAAGGATTTTCAACAATTAATCTAAGCAATTACCACCGCTACTAAGCTATCAATATCAATAATTTGCATAATCATCAATCAACAACATTGCTTTTAGCTACCCTATACATAGGTTGCAACAAAATTGTCACTACACAACATACTCCAACTATTAAATTATATTTAATAAGTTAGACCTTCACGAAGCTCTTACAATATCATCAAACAACAAAACCTATACCTTTCCAATTGGTCTCGATACTAGCATTTTAGGAACACGGCTGCGTACTACCAATCATGCTAATATTTTGCAACAACATGAATAGCAACTCTAATTAACTTCCAAGTTAAAGCCACTAGTGTGACACTACGGTATGGTGTAACATTATAAAATGTGAAATTAGAGAATAAAACCTTTCGGCTTGAGGTTTACTCGCGTTTTTGGGCCTTATGAAGTGATGTGCCACCACGGAGTGTCGTAACCTTCTAAATGGTGCATGATGAGGTCAAAAACATTATGAGATGTGGAATTAAGGTTAAAACCATAGGGTATGAAGTTTAATCGCGTTTCCGGGCCTCTCCGGGGGAGTTTGGGCCTTGCGGGAGCTAGTTTGGGCCTTGAGGGAATTAAATGGGCCGTCAGTGGGGGCTTTTTGGCCCATGTGGGGGGGAACCTGCCAACCCCTTTAGGGTTTCCCCCCATGCGCCCCAAACCTCCTCCTCCTCTCCCTCATGCGCCCCCACACCTCCTCCTCCTCCCACAAGCGCCTCCATCTTCCCTAGCCGCCCATCCTTGCGCCCTTTGCTCCCCACCTCTCCACCACCTCTCCTCCACCCCCTTGCTGCCCTAGGGTGGCCTCCCCACCCCCTGCACCTCGAGGATCCATCCATTGGAGCAAGGAGCAAGGAGCAAGGAGCCATTCAGTTTTCGGTCGTCGGGCGAAGGTATGTCCATGGGACTCCTTGGGGTTGGGCTAGGTACTGTTCTAAGGGTGTTTATCATGATTTTAGATCAATTGGTGGTGCTGGAATTGAGTAGATTGGATTAGATCTAGATGTTGCCACGTTTCTGTTTTGGGACAGCATGAGCAGTCGACCTAGGGTTCAGTTTTTCGCCAATTTAGATTTGGAATTTGTTCCTACGGAAGTTGAAGAAGTTGTAGATAATTTCATTATCTTATAGTGGGTATAAAGAACATTAAATTCTGATCAGCCGTTTAAAGTTTTGGCTGTTTTACCGAGCGTGTTAAAATATGTGACGCGATTGGAACAAATCACGGTAATCTGTAGATTAAACAACTTTAGATTCTGAATCAGTCTTTCCATATACCTAGAAAAAGTTGGGAAATTTCCTAAGCTACGCGAGGATGTACTCGTTTAATTGATTCGGAGTCCCAGAACTCAAGTTATGCCTTTTAGAAGGCTGCAGTCCCAACGGGACAGAACCTCTGTTTTTGGTTATTGCGAGTAGTTGGCAATGTCGGGGTAGATGAGGGTTTGCGTACTGTTTTGTGGACATGATTGTGAGTGTGTGATACCTATGTGCAGGTGGTGTGACCCCGGGAGTGCCTTCTACTTCCCGCCAATCCGTTGCCCGTGGTTGAGGCAAGTGTATTGGAATGGGTAGCGGGTTGTAGTTTGTTTGATTGATTGAGATTGAAATTTGAATATATGATATGTTCACATGCCATGTTTTAATGTTTGCCATTGATATGATGAATATTTTTATTATGTGATGATGCCATGTGTTAATGTACAAGTTATCCATGATGATGCCATGTGTTAATGTACAAGTTATTCATGATGTTGGCATATTTGCATACATGGCAAGATACATGGCCCGGGCAGTGAGAAAGTCATAACTAGTCCGGGGAAGGTCGGTGAGAAAGTTATGACTATTCAGGAGAGCCAATGAGTAAGTCCTACATCGTGATTCCATCCATCGCGGTGTGGGGAAGCGAGGAGTAGGCACCCTCCATCTTCGGGATGGAAGGGGGAGAGAGTGCACACCGACGGGTGTGTACTCAACCATACCGGTATGAATTTCCAGGAGACATGTGCATCGCATTGCATTACATTGCATTGCATTATATGAGGATGTTATATGAGGATGATTTATTATGATGTCAATGATATGCTTACACTATGAATATGAGATGTGTATGATGTTGTATATGAAAAGTAGTGATGAAGGTATTGGAATGTGTTTTCTTGTTCCATTGCAATATACTTGCTGAGTGATGAACGCACGCTTGTGTTTATGTTGTTTTTCTTCGGTACCATGAAACCAACATGCAGGAAAAAGGGTTTAGCTACACATCTACACGTAGCTCCACACAAATTAGACAGTGTTATCATTTGGAGTCATGATAATGAAAGTATTGCCATGAAACTTGGAGAATTGCTTAACTGTGTGCTCGGTCTTACTACTTGATTTGTTTAGCTCATGAAGTGGTTGAATGCTTTATCCTGGACTTATATTGTTGCTATGTCACATGTTATTGCTGTTTTAGATGTTTTTCGTTATGATATAACTTGTGATACTTTGTTGTTGCTCCGAATCATGGAAAAACAAAGGAGATGCTGCCGAAATTTTTGGTATTAGCATTTGTTCCTTTGCTGTAATTTAGCTTAATTCATGGTATTTAGGTGTTGTTTAGTCTATGTTTGGTAGCATTCGGGCATATTAAATGCCGGGGTGTTACAGTTGGTATCAGAGCCGGCTGTAGGTCCTTGGAATGTGTATTTTTAGTGTCATGCTATAGGATACAATTAAAATGTGATGTGGAATAACTTAGAAACATGGCCTAGGTTTTAACTAAAATTGTCATAGGATAGCAACATTAAAACTTGCAAAAGTGGTATAACTAATCTAAAATTTGACACACGATGGATGAACAGTAGGAAAGGGTATGTGTATTGTTTCTTTACGCTTAAATGTTGTATTTAAGCTGTAACACCCCAGCTTTTACTAAGCCCAGAATGTCACCAAACATAGACCCTAACACATTTAATACCATAATTTAAGGTAAATTACAGCAAGTAATCATTTGGAATAATTGGAAATTTTGGCAGCATCTCCTTTGTTTTTGCATGAAACTTAACAGCATAGCATCATATCAATATGTAAGACAAACGAGATATCCATACGCAGCGATAAGGATAGCTAAACATCAACTAAAACATCAATAAGCATCGATAGCAAAATAATAAGCATCAATTTAAATCTAGGAAGTTAAAACAACTCCCTCCATAGCCCCACATGATACACATGAGGGAGACAACCAAACATACAGACCATACACTAAAGATTATTGTAATGCTTATTGTCATGTCTCCACAACAGGTGAATTTGCTAGATTATGATACTACGTGGAGTAGTGTAGCTAAAACCCTTTCCCGCGCCGATTTCATGGTACCTAAAGAAAACAAACAACGAAAATACAAGCGTGAGTTCATAACTCAGCGAAGTGTAATACAATGGAAAACAGAGTGCAAGACAACAAACCATCAACTTCAATCTTCATAAGCATTACATATCACATCATTACCATTCTCACGCATTACACGACATGGTAAAAACATCATAATCATCTCTTGATCAATATGGTGTTCGTCTCATGAACTCATGAACAATTCAACAACATTCTCATTCATAGTTTCACTCATGCAATGCAATGCACATGTCTTCCGGAATACTCATACGGTATGGTTGAGTGCACACCCGTCGGCATGCACCCTTTTCCCCTTCCATCCCGAAGATGGAGGGTGCCTATCACTGCTTCCAGTCACCTCGGTGATGGAATCACGAGGTAGGACTTACTCAAACGAATGGCCCCGGACTAGTCATAACGGTTCTCACCGCCCCTACCGGAATAGTTATGACTTAACTCACCGGCCAGCCATGAAAATATGCCATGCATGCAAAATGGACAGTAACGTATTCATAAATAGAATATTGCATATCAACGTATGGCCTCTCAACATGTAAGACCGTGATCAACAATCAACGGTAACCTTTCAAAGACATGGCATGAATCCTTTATCAACGACAAGCATTTTAATCATAGCATGAGGACCCCATATCATCGACATTATTTCAATCATGGCCTAAGGACATCCTATCCATTATAACATGTAATTCCATGGCATGGCAAGACAACATGTTAACTATTCCAAATACCATCAATCAATTCTAGCAGCACGTATAACATAAAAACCACGCAAAACACTTGCCTTCACCCACGAGTAACGGAGTGACGAGAGATTGAGGGCACTCCCGGAGGCACACCACCTGCAAACACGTGCCACTCACTCAAATTGGGTCCACAATACAGTACACAAATAAATCCCACTACCCGACTTCGCATACAACTCCTAAAATCAGAAAACAGCAAATCTGTCCCTTCGGGACAGCAGACTTCCAATGGGCATAACTTCTGTTCTAGGACTCCAAATTGAATAAACAAGTACATCCCCGCATAGCTTAGGAAATTTCCCAACTTTTTCTAGTTATAGGGAAAGACTAATTCGGACTCTAATGTTGTTTAATCTAACGTTGAACACGAACTGTCCCAATCTCGTCACAGATTTGACAGCGCTCGGTAAAACAGCCATAACTTCTAAACGGCTGAGCGTAATTTCAATTTCTTTATATGCGCGGAAAGATATGGAAATTATCTACAACTTCCTAAAAGTCCGTACGGTCAGATTCAAATTCGAAATTGGCGAAAACGCCTGCCCTAGTTCGGGTTCCCAATCTGCCCGAACCAGAACATGAACACAACTCAAGATTTCATCAATCCTACCCCATGGCAGCACCTCCCTTGATCTAAAAACATGAAATTCATCCCTATAACAGTACCTAGACCCAAACCCAAGGATCACCCATGCCTTACCTCCTCCCGACGAACGACGAACGCGAGATCTATCCTCCCGAGCCTCCCGAACGTCCTCCTCGCGCTAGAATCGCCGGATCTCCTCGTCGCGGGGCTTCCCGTTGGAGGGGACAGCGAGGTTGTGTGGTGGGGGATCTCCTCTTTGCAGCAAAGGAGGTGGAGAGGAGGAATTGGGGCGCACCCAAGGGGAGGGGAGGAGGCGCCAAGAGGGAGAGGAGGAGGCACCCAAGAGAGATGGGGATTGGGGAGGGGCGGCTAGGGCAGGGAGGACGCCCTAGCCCCAAAATCCTGCCTCTTCTCCCTCATGGGCCCTAACTCTCTCCCACCAAGGCCCACGACTCACCCCTAAGGCCCAAACTCCTCAGGAAGGCCCAAACTTAGAAATCGGCCCGAAACGCGATTAAACTGCATAACGTAAAGTTTTAATCTCCGATTTCATACTTTATAAGGTCACATTCTCTAATTCACATTTGTTTACGGTGTCTCGGCATTCCGTGGTGTCACATTCTCCCCCCCTTAAACAGGATTCGACCTCGAATCCGAACGAACGCTAAGAACCACAACAAAGCCCCTACAGGACAAAAACTTCTGTGCAACAGAAGTGTGAGCACCCCCTCTTCCTATACTGTACTGTACGCCGTCCACTGTAGCGTATAGCACTGTATAGCAACAGGAAGCCTCGACACCGAAAATCCGAATCTAAAAATTCGATCGACGGGATCGAACACTTAGCTTCGACTCGGTGCTCAGACGATCTCGACATCGATCCCTGGATCAAGAGCTCAAGATCGCTGCACTCCACAACCCGAGTATCAATGCACGAAAAGATAAACTAACTTAATTTACATAACTAGGTATAAATCTTGTACAAGTGTATTACGTAATCCAAAAGAAGTACAAATGACAAATGAAACAAAAGAAAGACAACCAGCGCGGTGGCTCGACCACCCCACAGGCTCTTGATGGAGGGAAGACTCTGGCCGCAACACTCGCAGAATTGGGGCTCGCCATCATCCGGGACATCATCATTACCTTCCTCTGTGGAAAAGGGTTAGCAAAGAACGGTGAGTACATCGTATGTACTCGCAAGACTTTAGTGTATGCAATTATAATTAATATGCAGGCTGATACGATTGAAATGGCTACTACACTAAGTCTATTGTAAAAGCAGGATTTGAAACAGCTTCATCGAAATGTAATACATAATTTGAAAGACAGCATTTTGAATAAAACATATTTACAATATATGTAACATTTGAGTCTCTCAACTGCCACCATCCATGATCGCAGTTGAGATACGAATTGACATCCATATATTCATAAATCCTCCAAATACCATATTCACTCATTCATAAATCCATCAAGTACCATATCGATCCACATACTTTAGATAGACTCCAAAATAGATTTTCATTTTCAAAACCGAACCAAATTTCTATACTTGATATGATTAAAGAAGATTTGCTCATAACCGTGAGCACGGCTAATCGATTAGAATTATTTGATACTCTGCAGAGTTTGTGCACTTTACCCAAACACAACTCAGACTTGCATCCCTGTCATCCAGGGTACACGCGATACACGAGGTATCCGATATACAAGAATGATCTATTCTTTCCCATCGTTGAGGCTATAGCCACACCTCAAAGACCGGGCGACGATAAACCCACTACTATGGCGATAAGAGGCCAACCACCACTCAGGCGGCCACGGAATATCCATCGTGACGACGGCGAGTTTTTGCCGCGGCATTATCCCATAGCAAGGCGTACACCGTTGTATCAATCAAACATGAACTGGAGCGATTCCCATTTGCATAAGTACAAGCGCACTCACGAAGGTGCATACGGGCGGGTCGTGAGGACACACACACCGCGCCGATCGCTTCAACACGGAAAAGGTCCACACTTCGGCCTACCAACAGGCATGGCTATCCCTCACACTTCAGGTACTAAAACAGGCTGCCCCATCCCAGCATTGCGCGGTTGCACGGTGTTCATTCAAAACCGTCACAAGTTCGGTCCTTATATTTTTGCCTAGTGACTCAAGCGGGAACTCCACTTAACTCGCCAACCAATCGCCACCATGTTTAACTAGCACATATTATACCTCCCGCCAAGTCTAATTACCAACTAGACACTGCACATTTTTATCAAATTACCTTTACAAGTCACATTTCCAAAACATTTCCAAAACCAGTTACAATTATCATAAGTTTTGAGCATTTGGTAAATGACTGACTTTGCTCATCTCTATTGCAGTGTCTAAGCATATGCATTTACTAAGTCGTTTATACCCAAGTGACATTTTATTAATTGTCCAACCCTACTAAGGCTATCAATGAACTCGGGAATTTAATTGAGGAAAAACCACCAAATCAGGGTATATCTACCATTCCCACAAACTAGCACTTTCTTGAATATAAACAATGCATATAGTTTGAGAAATCAAAGTAAACATCGTGGAAATATAGGTTTCAAGATGGTCAAAGGAGGTGCTTGCCTTGTTGTTGCACTTCGGTGATGTCCGGGATGATGTTCGGGTCGTTCGAGGCGAAGCCCGACTCGCTAGCCTCTAATCGGTCAAAGCAACAAAAACGACAAAAAGAAATACAACTTAGCAAAAGCAAGATTTAAATGCACAAATGCCAACTAAACATCAAATAAGACCCACTTAAATATTTAAAGGAGAAAGAAATGAAGAAAACGAAGAAAATGTGAAACTATGACCTATTATGTCCATTTCGGCCGAACAAGTGCCAAAATGGATTAAAACGCAAAATGAAGTAAAACCCAACTAAACTTAGTGAAATACCTAAAAATAGGTATAACATACCTAATGGGACTTATTGGAACTTGTTTGAAGTTGAAATGATCAACCGGAGCTAAAACGATTTAAAAAGGCGTATTCTTTACCTACGTGAATAAAAATACGTAAATTGAAGACAAATGCAATTAAATTTGCATGTGGAGCCTCAATATGGCCTCAGGTACATAACTAGGTGCTAAAACGCCGAAAGATCGAAGAAAAACCTTTCGGCCCTAAAAGCGACAAATTTGCCGAAGCGGTAAAACGATCGTTTTGTCGAAATCCGTTAAACGGCCAATTTTGCGGATTTTTGCGCAAAACAGGTTTCCGACAACGCAACAAGCTAAAGCAAGATATTTAGGACTTAGTTGGATTGGTTGCAAAGCAATTCCTAATGAAATTGACCAAAATTGAATCAAAATGAAAACCGCGAGTAATTTCCGACAAAACCGCTTTTGAGTCCGTATTGAGTCCAAACGCGATCGAATCCGCGTGTGGGTTCCCCGATACGGGTTCGAACACTCAACACCTAACTAAAACGCCGGTAGATTAGCAATTTGCATCGAATTCGCAAAAGCGGCCAAAACGATCAAAACGACTGCTAACGACAAAAAACGATCAAAACCGTCAAAAGGTCGTTTTGATCAAGAATGTCGTGAAACTTCGCTGGACCCGCAGCTAGACACTTGGAGGTAATAATGACTTATCGGAGCCAATCACCGCCAAAATTGACTTAACCTACTCGGACTTTTGATCAAACGTCCGCGTAACTCCCAGATTTACCCGGCACGACAAAAGTCAGGAAAAGGGCCAAAATGGGATCTAAAGCACACGTGAAGCATGCTTTCAACCTTAGGGACCTTAAACGAGGCGAATCAAGCGAAAAACCAAGAACGGCTTTGGGCCCTCTAATTATTAAAATAAAATGCGAAGTGCTAAAATGCAAATCTAGCATTTTTAGCCACCTGCTTTAGCCTCTAAGAAGACTAATGGTGAAGTCGATTCGTGCTCAGGAGCTCTAGGATTTTATTCAACCAATTGAGACCTAGAGCAGCAAAGTATGCTGCAAAATGGTCAAAACTAAACTCCGTATTTTTATCGGGTTTCTACTAGCTAGAAAGCTATAGGGGCTATCCATTTGGTCATCGGACCTCTACGATTTTTCGCAAATAGAGTGACCTAGAGCTGACAACTTTGTGTAGGATGCGACAAATTGAATTCGACTCTTCCGATCGCGACTACGGCTATCGAAGAGCTAATAGAATCGTCGATTCAAGCTACGGACTCCTAGTATTTTGTGAAAACACTTAACACCTAATTAAATAAAATAAAATCCGGCTTATCGTAATTGAATTCGATTCTTCCGATAGCGGCTCTAGCTACCGAAGTGTTATGGGAAAAATCTATACATGCTCTACCTCACTAGAACTCCGACAAACCGAAGACCTAGCGAGAGCATGCTCGATTTTGAAGATGGCTAAAAGCCAGTCGACTATAGAGTTAAACGGACCTAACGACGACTGAGTCTAGATTTTAAAGCAGAATTGCTATGCGATCGTTGAACACATGGTACCTAGACATGGCCTAGGCTAGGGTTTGGGAAAACTTGATGAAATGCGGTTACAGGAGAAAAGAGTCGTAGCTACGGCAAGAGGATCGACCCGGGAGTCAAGAAATCAGGTCAGATCGCAAAAGCACCACGGGAACTCCAAGAGACATCGATGAATCTCGATGGAATACTCACTTGAAGGGGTTGAGAAGATGGGGAACGCGATGAGGACGCCAAATCCAGCCTCCGATTCGATTTTCGTCGGTTGAATCGCCCGGAATCCGCGAATTTGGGTGGCCTTCTTCTTCTCTTTCTCCTTCTCCCTTGCTTGGGACGTGAGGGATGTGGAGGAAATGAACTTGGCTGTTGGTTGGGGATGGCTAACACATATATATGCACTATGCACTTATGAGGGGTATTTTGGTCAAGTGACAAAACTTGAAGATTCAAACTTCCAAAGCTGATTTTGAATACTTCTAAGATATTTTGGATAGTTTTTGAGGACTTTTAGACATTTAATTTCCTCAATTTCCAATTTGTTCAAAAAGGACAATTACGAACCGCAATTGAACTCGATTTGATTTTGAGTGAGTTTAATTAAGTTAAAGGGTTCTTTTGGATCCCAGTCGAGTCTACTCAGCTCAAAATACAGAAATACACAAACTTGATGTATTGCTGAACAACGTTTGTGTACAATGGTACAGTGCTTCGAGTATAAAAATACTCGGGATATTACAGTCTACCCCCCTTACAAAAATCTCGTCCTCGAGATTGCTAATCCTCTCGAAGAAAGTCGGGGTATTCTGAATATGGTCTTCACGCTCCCACGTGGCTTCATCTTACGAATGGTTGCTCCATCGACCTTGAGCATCTTGATAACCTCGATTGCGAGTGTGACGCCAAATTGTCTCGAGAATACGGACTGGATACTCTCGATACGAAAGATCAGGCTGCAAATCAAGATGGTCCAATTGGGTAACTTCTGATGGAACCCGAAGACTCTTCTTCAATTGGGACACGTGGAACACATCGTGAACGTCCGAAAGATGTGGTGGTAGCTCAAGTCGATAAGCTACAACACCAACCTTCTCGAGAATCTGGAACGGACCAATGTATCGCGGAGCTAGCTTCCCGCGGACTTGAAATCTGCGAGTGCCGCAGAGTGGTGAGACCTTGAGGTAGACAAAGTCACCCACCTCAAAGCTCAACTCGCGGCGACGGCGATCAGCGTAGCTCTTCTGTCTGGACTGAGCTTCCTTCAGCCGGTCCCGAATCAAGCTGACTTGCCTTTCAGCCTCTTCAATCACGGCTGGCCCGAAGAATTGCCTTTCACCGACCTCGGACCAAAACAAGGGCGTTCTGCACTTCTTGCCATAAAGAGCCTCGAATGGCGACATCTGAAGGCTGATTTGATGACTGTTGTTGTAGGAGAACTCAGCAAATGGCAAGCATTTCTCCCACGACTTGCTGTAGCACAGCACACAAGCCCTTAGCATGTCTTCAAGGATTTGGTTTGCCCTTTCCGTCTGTCCGTCAGTTTGGGGATGGTAAGCGATCAAGGATAGCTTAGTGCCAAGAATGGACTGCAAACTCTCCCAAAATCTGGAGGTGAATCATGAACCACGGTCAGAGACTATGACTTTTGGAACTCCATGGAGCCGAACAATATTATGCAAATAGAGTTCCGCTAGCTTGGCTCCAGAATAGGTGGTACGAACTGGGATGAAATGAGCTACCTTGGTCAGACGGTCAATGATCACCCAAATAGAGTCGTGACCGGCGGAGGACCTCGGTAGGCCGGTAATGAAATCCATCCCAATCTCTTCCCACTTCCACTCAGGGATCTGCAATGGCTGAAGTAATCCGGCTGGCCTTTGATGTTCAGCCTTGACACGCTGGCACACATCACAATGTGCCACATGAGCCGCGATCTCCTTCTTCATACCTGGCCACCAGAATTGCCTGCGAAGGTCCTGGTACATCTTGGTGCTGCCAGGATGAACAGAGAGAGGGGTATCATGGGCTTCTGACAGGATCAACTCCTTGATCTCTATATCATCTGGGACATACATCTGCTGCCCATGCATGATCAGCCCATTGGACCCCTCATAGAAACCTGGAGATGCGCCATCTTCAGTCAACTGGCGTCTAATCTCAATCACAGCATCATCTTGGAGTTGAGCTGCCTGAATCTGAGACTCTAGAGTGGGTTGTACGGCTAAAGCAGAAATGTAACCATACTCAACCACTTCTAGATTGAGCTTCTGAAACTCTTCAACCAGCTGAGACTGGCCAATGACACCCAAGGCATTCACTGTGTGCAGCTTGCGACTGAGGGCATCTGCAACCACATTCGCCTTGCCAGGATGGTAATGAATACCCAAATCATAGTCTTTGATCAGCTCTAGCCATCGACGCTGTCTCAAATTCAGATCTGGCTGCGAAAAGAAGTACTTTAAGCTTTTGTGGTCGGTGTAGATCTCACATCTGTTTCCTATGAGATAATGTCGCCACAGCTTGAGAGCATGAACAACAGCTGCAAGCTCCAAATCATGCGTCGGGTAATTGGCTTCATGAGGCTTTAGCTGTCGAGAAGCATAAGCAACCACTTTGCCCTCCTGCATCAACACACAACCAAGTCCAAGACGGGATGCATCACAATAGACATCGAAGTTCTTGTGAATGTCAGGAAGGACCAACACTGGTGCAGTGGTGAGTCTATTCTTCAGCTCCTGAAAACTGGACTCACAACCAGGTGACCACTCGAATTTCTTCTCCTTCTTGAGTAGCGCTGTCATTGGCTTAGCAATCTTGGAGAAGTTCTCGATAAACCGGCGATAGTATCCGGCAAGACCGAGAAAACTCCGAATCTCAGGGACATTGCGGGGCTGCTCCCAACTGAGTACATCCTGTACCTTGCGTGGATCAACTGCTACCCCACCTTCTGACAGGACATGCCCCAGAAACTCCACTTGCTTGAGCGTAACTCGCACTTACCGAACTTGGCATACAAGCGATGCTCGCGGCTTGCTAAGCACCATATGCAAGTGAAGTGCGTGCTCATCATCATCCTTAGAGTATATGAGGATGTCATCAATGAACACAACCACAAATCTATCAAGGAACTCCATGAAGACTTTGTTCATCGATTCATGAAGGTGGTGGTGCATTGGTGAGGCCAAATGAAACAAGCGTGTACTGCATGCACCGTAGCGAGTAGTGAATGCGGTCTTCACAATATCCTCCGGACGGATCTTGAGCTGAAAATAGCCGGATCTCAAGTCTATTTTGGAGAAGACTCGAGCTCCGCCTAATTGGTCAAACAAATCGTCGATCCGAGGGAGAGGATACTTGTTCTTGACAGTGACCTCATTCAAAGACCGGTAATCAACGCACATGCGAAGAGTGCCGCTTTTCTTCTTCACAAACAGAACTGGATCGCCTCAGGGAGAAGAAGCTGGACGAATGAACCCCTTCTCTAACTGCTCCTTGAGCTGAGTCTTCAACTCAATCAGCTCATCAGCAGGCATCCTGTACGGACGCTTAGAAATTGGAGAAGTGCCAGGTAAGAGATCGATGATGAACTCCAAATCACGATCAGGTGGCAAACCTGGCAACTCATCAGGGAACACATCGGGGTACTCACATATCACCGGTACCTGACTGGTCTCCGGAACAGAAAGAGCACTGAGTAAAGGCTGCTGCACTGCTGGAACAGAAGAAAAGGTAACAGCAATGCCATCAGGGTTGACTAATGAAATTGACCTCCTGGCACAATCAATTTGCCCCTGATTCTTGGACAACCAATCCATACCCAAAATCACATCAAGACCTGATGTCTCAATGTTGATAAGATCACCCCGAAATTCTACCTCGTTGATCTCAATTCTAACCCCTGGACTCATGAGCTCGGCAGTCAAAACGGATCCAGGTGAACGGATCAACAAGTACCTCTCGAGGCGAACAGAATGAACCTCATGCAAAGCAACAAACTGTGAAGAGATGAAAGAATGCGATGCTCCAGAGTCAAATAGAACCAAAGTGGGCACGGAATGAACAGACAACGTACCCAACACAAACATACTAAAAGCATTCATTCAAAGAAGCATAAGAACCAATTCAAAAACCAACTCAGGGAAACGACAAAATAATCCCTAATTACAATCACAGACATCTAACCTTAACCCATTCTGAGCTAAACCCGTGTTCCTTCTAATTCTTTTGAACAAGTTAGAAGAAAGAAACAAATTTTGAAATTTGGATTAAGATCAGATTCATTTTGAAAAGTAGATAAGAGAAAAGCTATAGAATGGACAAGAATAGCATTCTACATTTTCCAATTAAGATTTGTAACTTCAAAATAAATTTTGAGAGGAAAATCTGTTCCTAAGTCTAACGACCAGGCTAACTAAGTCTTCCTGTAGTCATTGGCTCGATACCAACGCTGTGAGCACCCCTCTTCCTATCTTGCATCAGACGCCGTCCATCGTAGCGTATAGCATTGTATAGCAACAGAAGCCTCGACATCGAAAATCGAATCTAAAAATTCGATCGACGGGATCGAACACTTAACCGGACCCGGTGCTCAGACGCATCGAGCATCGGATCCTAGATCAAGAGCCCAAGATCGCAGCGTACCCACAACCCGAGTATCAATGCGAAAAGATAAACTAACTTAATTTACATAACTAGGTATAAATCTTGTACAAGTGTATTACAGAATCCAAAAGAAGTACAAATGGCAATGAAACAAAGAAAGACAACCCGGTAAATGGCCCGACCACCCCACAAAGCATCGTGGAGGGAAGACCTCTGGCCGCAACACTCGCATGAGTGGGGCTCGCCATCATCCGGACATCATCATTACCTTCCTCTCGTGGAAAAAGGGTTAGCGAAGCGGTGAGTACACGTATGTACTCGCAAGACTTTAGTGTATGCAATTATAATTAATATGCAGGCTGATACGATTGAAATGGCTACTACACTAAGTCTATTAGTAAAAGCAGATTTGAAAGCAGTTCATCGAAATGTAATACATAATTTGAAAGACTGACATTTTGAATAAAACATATTTACAATATATGTAACATTTGAGTCTCTCAAGCGCCACCATCCATGATCGCGGTTGAGATACGAATTGACATCCATATATTCATAAATCCTCCAAATACCATATTCACTCATTCATAAATCCATCAAGTACCATATCGATCCACATACTTTAGATAGACTCCAAAATAGATTTTCATTTTCAAAACCGAACCAAATTTCTATACTTGATATGATTAAAGAAGATTTGCTCATAGCAGTGAGCACGGCTAATCGATTAGAATTATTTGATACTCTGCAGAGTTTGTGCACTTTACCCAAACACAACTCAGGACTTGCATCCCTGTCATCCAGGGTACACGCGATACCACGAGGTATCAGATATACAAGAATGATCTATTCTTTCCCATCGTTGAGGCTATAGCCACACCCGACCTGGCTGACGATAAACCCACTACTATGGCGATAAGAGGCCAACCACCACTCGGCGACCACGGAATATCCATCGTGACGACGGCGAGTTTTGCCGCGGCATTATCCCATAGCAAGGCGTACACCGTTGTATCAATCAAACATGAACTGGAGCGATTCCCATTGCATAAGTACAAGCGCACTCACGAAGGTGCATACGGCGGGTCGTGAGGACACACACAGCGCTCATTTGCTCAACACGGGGAAAAGGTCCACGCCCGGCCTACCAGCAGGCATGGCTATCCCCTCACACTTCAGGTACTAAAACAGGCTGCCCCATCCCAGCATTGCGCGGTTGCACGGTGTTCATTCAAAACCGTCACAAGTTCGGTCCTTATATTTTTGCCTAGTGACTCAAGCGGGAACTCCACTTAACTCGCCAACCAATCGCCACCATGTTTAACTAGCACATATTATACCTCCCGCCAAGTCTAATTACCAACTAGACATCGCACATTTTTATCAAATTACCTTTACAAGTCACATTTCTAAAACATTTCCAAAACCGATTACAATTATCATAAGTTTTGAGCATTTGGTAAATAGTGACTTTGCTCATCTCTATTGCAGTGTCTAAGCATATGCATTTACTAAGTCGTTTATACCCAAGTGACATTTTATTAATTGTCCAACCCTACTAAGGCTATCAATGAACTCTGGAATTTAATTGAGGAAAAACCACCAAATCGAGGTATATCTACCATTCCCACAAACTAGCACTTTCTTGAATATAAACAATGCATATAGTTTGAGAAATCAAAGTAAACATCGTGAAATATAGGTTTCAAGATGGTCAAAGGAGTGCTTGCCTTTTGTTGCACTTCGGTGATGTCAGGGATGATGTTCGGATTAGTTCGGCTTGACTCGCTAGCCTCTAATCGGTCAAAGCAACAAAAGCGACAAAAGAAATACAACTTAGCAAAAGCAAGATTTAAATGCACAAATGCCAACTAAACATCAAATAAGACCCACTTAAATATTTAAAGGAGAAAGAAATGAAGAAAACGAAGAAAATGTGAAACTATGACCTATTATGTCCATTTCGGCCGAACAAGTGCCAAAATGGATTAAAACGTGCAAAATGAAGTAAAACCCAACTAAACTTAGTGAAATACCTAAAATGTTATACCTATTTTTAGGTATTTCACTAAGTTTAGTTGGGTTTTACTTCATTTTGCACGTTTTAATCCATTTTGGCACTTGTTCGGCCGAAATGGACATAATAGGTCATAGTTTCACATTTTCTTCGTTTTCTTCATTTCTTTCTCCTTTAAATATTTAAGTGGGTCTTATTTGATGTTTAGTTGGCATTTGTGCATTTAAATCTTGCTTTTGCTAAGTTGTATTTCTTTTGTCGCTTTTGTTGCTTTGACCGATTAGAGGCTAGCGAAGTCGGCTTCGCCGAACGACTTAACATCATCCCTGACATCACCAAGTGCAACAACAAGGCAAGCACCTCCTTTGACCATCTTGAAACCTATATTTCATGATGTTTACTTTGATTTCTCAAACTATATGCATTGTTTATATTGATAAAGTGCTAGTTTGTGGGAATGGTAGATATACCCTGATTTGGTGGTTTTTCCTCAATTAAATTCGAGTTCATTGATAGCCTTAGTAGGGTTGGACAATTAATAAAATGTCACTTGGGTATAAACGACTTAGTAAATGCATATGCTTAGACACTGCAATAGAGATGAGCAAAGTCGATCATTTACCAAATGCTCAAAACTTATGATAATTGTAACTGTTTTGGAAATGTTTTGGAAATGTGACTTGTAAAGGTAATTTGATAAAAATGTGCGATGTCTAGTTGGTAATTAGACTTGGCGGAGGTATAATATGTGCTAGTTAAACATGGTGGCGATTGGTTGGCGAGTTAAGTGGAGTTCCCGCTTGAGTCACTAGGCAAAAATATAAGGACCGAACTTGTGACGGTTTTTGAATGAACACCGTGCAACCGCAATGCTGGGATGGGGCAGCCTGCTTAGTACCTGAAGTGTGAGGGGATAGCCATGCCTGCTGGTAGGTCAAGAGTGGACCTTTTCCCCGTGTTGAGCAAATCAAGCGCTGTGTGTGTCCTCACGACCGCCGTATGCGCCTTCGTGTGCGCTGTACTTTTGGCAGCAGGGAATCGCCCAGCTCATGTTTGTTGATACAACGGTACGCCTTGCTATGGGGTAATGCCGCTGACCAACAATTCGCCGTCACGATGAGTATTCCGTGGCGCCGATGGTGGTTGGCCTCTTATCGCCATAGTAGTGGATTTGTCGTCACCGGTCTTTGGGTGTGGCTATAACCTCAACGATGGGAAAGAATAGATCATTCTTGTATATCGGATACCTCGTGTATCGCTGCGTACCCTGGATGACAGGATGCAAGTCCGAGTTGTGTTTGGGTAAAGTGCGCAAACTCGCAGAGTATCAAATAATTCTAATCGATTAGCCGTGCTCACGGTTATGAGCAATCTTCTCTAATCATATCAAGTATAGAGATTTGGTTTGGTTTTGAAAACGAAAACCTATTTCGGAGTCGGTATAAAGTATGTGGTGGAATGGTACTTGATGGAATTGTGGATATGTGTATATGATTCTCGATGGGATTATGTATGGATGTCGATTCGTATCGATTCGCGACCATGGATGGTGGCGTTTGTGGAGCTCGATTGTTACATACATCGTAAATATGTTTTATTCAAGCTTCATTGTCTTTCAAATTATGCATTACTGATGATGGCTATTTTAAATCGACTTTACGCAACTAACCCAGTGTAAAAGCTTTACCCGTTGAATCAGCCTGCATTTAATTATATTCGCATACACTAAAGTCTTGCGAGTACATACGTGTACTCACCGTTGCTGCTAACCCTTTTTCCACAGAGGAAGGTAATGATGATGTCCCGGATGATGGCGAGCCCCTTTCGCGGTGTTGCGGCTTCAGAGTCCCTCCCTCGGTCAAGAGCCTTGTGGGGTGGTCGGGGGCTATGTTGGTTGTCTTTCTTTTGTTTCCGCTGTCGCTTTACTTCTTTTGGATTCTGTAATGTACTCGTGTAGGGTTTACACCCAGTTATGTAAATTAAATTAGTTTATCTTTTCGTGCATTGATACTCGGGTTGTGGGTACGCGATACTGGGCTACTGATCCAGGATCGATGTCAGTGATCGTCTGAGGCGGTCGAGAAGCTAAGGGTTCGATCCCATCGATCGAATTTTTAGATTCAGATTTTCGGTGTCGAGGCTTCCTGTTGCTATACGGTGCTATACGCTACAGTAGATGGCGTACAGTACGGTATAGGAAGAGGGGGTGCTCACAGCGTTGGTATCAGAGCCATTGACTGCAGGAGGACTTAGTTAGCCTGGACGTTAGACCTAGGGACAGATTTTTCTTCTCAAAATTTATTTTGAAATACAAAACTCTATTTTCAAAGTGTAGAATGCTATTCTTGTCCATTCTATAGCTTTTCGCTTATCTACTCTTCAAAATGAATCTGATCTTAATCCAAATTTCAAAATTTGTTTCCTTCTTCTATCTTGTTCAAAAGGATTAAGAGGAATGCGGTTTTAGCTAAGAATGGGTTAAGGATAGATGTTTGTGGTTGTAATTAGGGATTATTTGTCGTTTCCCTGAGTTGGTTTTTGAATTGGTTCTTATGCTTCTTTGAATGAATGCTTGTAGTGTGTTTGTGTTCATGAGTGCATCCTTTGGGATCAATCATTACGCACTTGATTTGCAGATTAGTTGACTCAACTGTGCATTTCAGATGCCTCCTCGAAGGAGAACGATTCGTGCGCTTCCAGCGGTGATGATCTTGGGAGGCGTGGCAAAGCGATGGGAGCGGGGCCCAACGATCGCGGGTCCCTACCGGTGGGTCGGTGGGGCTCGATCTCGGCTACATGCCCAGTGAGGAGCTCCCTCCACCTCCTCCTGCTCCCGACATGGCTGCACTCATGTTGCGGCGGACTCGGCTCATGGAGCTGATGGTCCAGCTGTCCAGGGGCAGCAACGGCAAGAAGAAGCGGCGGCCGATCTCGGTTGTCGGAGTTCCCGAACTCGGCCGCCGAGCTTTTCTTGACTCTGAGATCCGATGGAGGCGGAGGATTGGCTTAGCGACATGGAGGAAGTTGGAGTTAGTCGGTTGCACCGATGCGGAGAAGGTTCGATGCACCGCCTACTACCTCCAGGACCAGCGGCCGTGGTGGAGAGCGGCTTCAAGGCATTCGCCTGCAGATCAGTCACCACATGGGCGAGTTCAAGTCCGCCTTCGCTCCCTCCAGGGTCCAGCACGCTTGATCGAGAACAAGAAGCGGGAGTTCTACGACCTTCGCCAGGGGTCTATGACAGTGATGGACTACCTCCACCGCTTCAACCATTTGTCACGCTATGTTGCTGATGAGGTGACCACCGAGGCTAGGAGAGTGACATTGTTCAAGGAGCACCTCACCGAGGAGATCCGTTTCGGCTCGCCCGGTCATGACATTCCTAGCCTGCAGGTCTTGGTGGGCAAGGCCATTAGCATTGAGGATGGCGCCAAGGCGCTTATGGAGAGCCGCGAAGCGCAAGTGGGCAGCTCGGCCGGCGATCGGCCGGGCCTTCCAGACTTCGCACCTTCACTCGATCGGCCTCGGCCTTCCAGCGCCGCTTGATTCGAGAGGTCCTGTGGCTTACTTCCTCGCCCAGAGTTCGTCACGATCACCAAGCCGCCCGATCTGGCAGATTGGGGTCCCAGAACCCATTTGGCCATATCACTTGCCGCTGCGGCGAGAAGAGCCACTTCGCGATGCTGTCCGGCGAGCAGGCAGCAGCGTGATAGCTCAGGGTGCACCGGCCGTCCCGAGTCGATCTGGTGGGCGTGGGAGTGAAGCGTCAGGGCGCCCGGTTCCGAGCAGCTTGGCTCGGGCCATGGCGCTGAATGTGGCCACCGCAGAAGGAAGCGGCAGCGGCTCGGATGTGGTGTTGGGTACGTTGTCTGCTCATTCCGTACTCCGCCTTGGTATTATTTGACTCTGGGCGTCGCATTCCTTTATTTCTTCACGGTTTGTTGTTCAAAGATGAGGTCTGTTCTTTGTACCTCGAGAAGTACTTGTTGATCCGCTCGCTGGATCTGTTTTGACCGAGCTCGTGAGTCCAGGGGTTAGAATTGAGATCAACGGGGTAGTTTTTCGGAGTGATCTTATCAACATTGAGACATCGGGTCTTGATGTGATTCTGGGTATGGCCTGGTTGTCCAAGCATCAGGGGCATATTGATTGTGCCAGGAGATCCATTTCATTAGTCAACCACGATGGCATTCTTTGTCACCTTTTCTTACATTCGGCGGTCGCAGCCTTTGCTCGGTGCTCTTTACGTTCGAGGATCGATCAGTACCGGTGATATGTGAGTACCCGATGTGTTCCACGATGAGTTGCCAGGTTGCCACCTGATCGTGATTTGGAGTTCATCATCGATCTCTTACCTGGCACTTCTCCAATTTCTAAGCGTCCAGACAGGATGCCTGTGATGGCTGATCGAGTTGAAGATTCAGCTCAAGGAAGCGATTAGAGAAGGGGTTCATTCGTCAGTTCTTCTCCACAGGGCAGCCTGATTCTGTTTGTGAAGAAGAAAGACGGCACTCTTCGCATGTGCGTTGATTACCGGTCTTTGAATGAGGTCACTGTCAAGAATAAGTATCCTCTCCCTCGGATCGACGATTTGTTTGACCAATTAGGCGGAGCTCGAGTTTTCTCCAAAATAGACTTGAGATCCGGCTATTTTCAGCTCAAGGTCCGCCCGGAGGATATCGTGAAGACCGCATTCACTACTCGCTACTGATGCATGCGAGTACACGGTTGTTTCATTCGGTCTCACTAACGCACTGACCACCTTCATGAATCGATGAACAAAGTCTTCATGGAGTTCCTTGATAGATTTGTGGTCGTGTTCATTGACGACATCCTCATATACTCTAAGGATGATGATGAGCACGCACTTCACTTACATATGGTGCTTAGCAAGCTTCGCGAGCATCAGTTGTATGCCAAATTCAGTAAGTGTGAGTTCTGGCTCAAGCAAGTGGAGTTTTGGGACATGTCTGTCGAGAAGGTGGGGTAGCGATTGATCCACGCAAGGTACAGGATGTACTCGGTTGGGAGCTTGACCCTTAATGTCCCTGATATTCGGAGTTTTCTTGGTTTAGCCGGATATTATCGCCGGTTTATCGAGAATTTCTCCAAGATTGCTAAGCCACTGACAGAGCTACTCAAGAAAGACAAGAAGTATGAGTGGTCGCTTGATTGTGAGTCCAGTTTTCAGGAGCTGAAGAATAGACTCACCACTGCACCAGTGTTGGTCCTTCCCGACATTCACAAGAACTTTGATGTCTATTGTGATGCATCCCGTCTTGGACTTGGATGTGTGTTGATGCAGGAGGGCAAAGTGGTTGCTTATGCTTCTCGACAGCTAAAGCCTCATGAAGCCAACTACCCGACCCATGATTTGGAGTTGGCAGCAGTTGTTCATGCACTCAAGCTGTGGCGGCATTATCTCATAGGCAACAGATGTGAGATCTATACCGACCACAAGAGCTTGAAGTACTTCTTCTCCCAACCAGATCTAAATTTGAGACAGCGTCGATGGCTAGAGCTGATCAAAGACTATGATCTGGGTATTCATTACCATCCTGGCAAGGCAAATGTGGTTGCAGATGCCCTCAGTCGCAAGCTACACACAGTGAATGCCTTGGGTGTCATTGGCCAGTCTCAGCTGGTTGAAGAGTTTCAGGAGCTCAATCTAGAAGTGGTTGAGTATGGTTACGTTTCTGCTTTAGCCATACAACCCACTCTAGAGTCTCAGATTCGAGCAGCTCAACTACAAGATGATCTTTGTGATTGAGATTAGACGCCTTGATTGGTGAAAATGGCGCATCTCCGAGGTTTTTCTCGTGAAGTCAATGGGCTGATCTTGCATGGGCAGCAGTGTATGTCACGATAATGTTGAGATCAAGGGTTGATCTGTCGAAGCTCATGATACTCCTCTCTGTCCATCTGGCAGCACCAAGATGTACCAGGACCTTCGCGAGCAGTGCGGTGGCGGTATGAAGAAGGAGATTGCAGCTCATGTGGCGCATTGTGATGTGTGCCCGGCGTGTCAAAGTGAGCATCAAAGGCGGCCGGATTACTTCAGCCATTGCAGATCCCTGAGTGGAAGTGGGAAGAGATTGGGATGGATTTTATTACCGGTCTACTGAGGTCCTCCACGGTCACGACTCTATTTGGGTGATCATTGACCGTCGACCAAGGTAGCTCATTTCATCGATTCGTACCACCTATGCAGGCCAAGCTAAGCGGAACTCTATTTGCATAATATTGTTCGGCTCCATGGAGTTCCAAAAGTCATAGTCTCGACCAGTGGTTCATGATTCACCTCGATTTTGGGAGAGTTTGCAGTCCATTCTTGGCACTAAGCTATCCTTGATCGCTTACCATCCCCAAAGCGGCAGACAGACGGAAAGGGCAAACCAAATCCTTGAAGACATGCTAAGGGCTTGTGTCTTTGTGCTCTGACAAGTCGTGGGGAGAAATGCTTGCCATTTCTTTGAGTTCTCCTACAACAACGATCATCAAGTCGGTCTTGAGATGTCGCCTTCCGAGGCTCTTTATGGCGAGGAAGTGCGAACGCCACTTGTTTTGGTCGAGGTTGGTGAGAGGCAATTCTTCGGGCCAGCCATGATTGAAGAGGCTGAAAGGCAAGTTAGCTTGATTCGAGACCGGCTGAGAGAAGCTCAGTCTCGTCAGAAGAGCTATGCTGATCGCCGTCGCCGCGAGTTGAGCTTTGAGGTGGGTGACTTTGTCTACCTCAAGGTCTCACCACTCCGGTACTCGCAGATTTCAAGTCGCGGGAAGCTAGCCCCGCGATACATCGGTCCGTTCCGGATTTTTGAGAAGGTTGGTGTTGTGGCTTATCGGCTTGAGCTACCGCCACATCTTTCGGACATTCACGATGTGTTCCACGTGTCCCAATTGAAGAAGAGTCTTCGGGTTCCATCGGAAGTTACCCAATTGGACCATCTTGATTTGCAGCCTGATCTTTCGTATCGAGAGTATCCAGTCCGTATTCTCGAGACAGCTGAGCGTCACACTCGCAGTCAGGTCATCAAGATGCTCAAGGTCCAGTGGAGCAACCATTCGGAAGATGAAGCCACGTGGGAGCGTGAAGACCATATTCAGGCAGAATACCCCGACTTTCTTCGAGAGGATTAGCAATCTCGAGGACGAGATTTTTGTAAGGGGGGTAGACTGTAATATCGAGTATTTCTATACTCAAGCCACTTTGTACATTTGTACTCAAACGCTGTTCAATAATACCTTTGTGCTTGTGTATTTCCGTATCTTGAGTGAACATACTTGCTTGGGATCGAAAGAACCCTTCAACTTAAGTAATTTCGCTCATAAGTAAATTCAAATTAGGTTGGGCAAGTGCACTGTGACCTATTAACTTCCAAAATACTTTGGGACAATTAGTAATCAACCTGGAAGCTTTAGCCGTCAAGGCCCAAGTTCAAAAGTTCGGGATGTCCGGAGTATCCGGATCCAACCGGAATGTCAGGACAAAGTCCGAGTATCCGGATTGGGCTGGCCGAAGCGCTCAACCCGGAGTGTCGGACCAATGTCCGGAGTGTCGGGTTAGTGTTCACAAGACCCCAACCGGAGTCTCGGGTTGAGTCCGAGAAGTCCGTATTGGCGTGGGGTTTTGTATAAAAGTCCCATTTCGTGGCTCCCTTCCATTCTTTCTTCTTCTACTTTGGTTTCCCCACTTCCTTGGTGTTCTCTCCACCACCCCGAGCTCCTCTCCGGCGAGCCACCGGTCCGGTGACCCTCCCCGGTGACTCCTCCATCTCGGTGTGCTCCTCCCCAAGCCGTCATTCCCCATCCTCCACCCGGCGTTGCTCCTCCTCCATCTTCCTTGGAGGTAAGCTTTTCTCTTAGGGTTTGATTCGCGGGATTTTTGGGTTCTAGAGCCGTTCATGGTGGGTTTAGGACTTAGGTTTGGATTTGGGAGGCTAGGGTTGAACTTGGATTCTAGGGTTTTGGGTGTAGTGGTTCTAGGGTTGAAAATGGGATTGGGATTAGTGAATGTGGTATGCTAGAGTGGTAGATCGGGTAGTAGTAATGTCGATTTAAGGAGTTGTTAGTGTGAGTTAGAGATTTGGCGGGTTAGCGACGTTTTCTCGTAGAATCGGCTAGCTCGGAGCTCCTTCCGGTTCGCTAGGTGTACGAAAGTCGTAGATCGGGTCGCGGTGAAGTTGTAGGAAGTGGTAAGGTCTCCGTCTCCTCGTCGAGTTGGACCAAATGCCCTAGGACCGGAGTATCCGGGCATATGGTCCGGAGTGTCCGGATTGTCCGGAGTATCCGGACGAAACGGTCCGGAGTGTCCGGCCTATCCGGACTGTCCGGATGCAAAACCCGGACTGTCCGGATGCAAAACCCGGACTGTCCGGGTTAAGCTGTTCTGTCCGGTCGTGATGTGTTGTCCGAGTGCGTTGTTTCTTCAGGGTTTCTTGGTTGTACTTCATTCTTGTGTATCGCATGCACTTCATGGTGCATTTAAAACTTTCTTTTGCTAAGTTGTATTTCTTTTTGTCGTTTTTGTTGCTTTGACCGATTAGAGGCTAGCGAGTCGGGCTTCGCCTCGAACGACCCGAACATCATCCCGGACATCACCGAAGTGCAACAACAAGGCAAGCACCTCCTTTGACCATCTTGAAACCTATATTTCACGATGTTTACTTTGATTTCTCAAACTATATGCATTGTTTATATTCAGTAAAGTGCTAGTTTGTGGGAATGGTAGATATACCCTGATTTGGTGGTTTTTCCTCAATTAAATTCCCAGAGTTCATTGATAGCCTTAGTAGGGTTGGACAATTAATAAAATGTCACTTGGGTATAAACGACTTAGTAAATGCATATGCTTAGACTTGCAATAGAGATGAGCAAAGTCAGTCATTTACCAAATGCTCAAAACTTATGATAATTGTATTGGTTTTGGAAATGTTTTGGAAATGTGACTTGTAAAGGTAATTTGATAAAAATGTGCGGTGTCTAGTTGGTAATTAGACTTGGCGGGAGGTATAATATGTGCTAGTTAAACATGGTGGCGATTGGTTGGCGAGTTAAGTGGAGTTCCCGCTTGAGTCACTAGGCAAAAATATAAGGACCGAACTTGTGGCGGTTTTTGAATGAACACCGTGCAACCGCGCAATGCTTTGGGATGGGGCAGCCTGTTTTAGTACCTGAAGTGTGAGGATAGCCATGCCTGTTGGTAGGTGAAGAGTGGACCTTTTCCTGTGTTGGCGATCAAGCGCGGTGTGTGTCCTCACGACCCGCCGTATGCGCCTTCGTGTGTGCGCTTGTACTTTTGCGGCGAGGAATCGCTCCGATTCATGTTTGTTGATACAACGGTGTACGCCTTGCTATGGGGTAATGCGCGGCCAACAATTACGCCGTAAATCACGATGAGTATTCGTGGCCGCCTGAGTGGTGGTTGGCCTCTTATCGCCATAGTAGTGGATTTGTCGTCACGGTCTTTGGGGTGTGGCTATAACCTCAACGATGGGAAAGAATAGATCATTCTTGTATATCGGATACCTCGTGTATCGCGTGTACCCTGGATAGCGAGGGATGCAAGTCCGAGTTGTGTTTGGGTAAAGTGCGCAAACTCTGCAGAGTATCAAATAATTCTAATCGATTAGCCGTGCTCACGGTTATGAGCAATCTTCTCTAATCATATCAAGTATAGAGATTTGGTTTGGTTTTGAAAGCGAAAACCTATTTCGAGTCGGTATAAAGTATGTGGTGGAATGGTACTTGATGGAATTGTGGATATGTGTATATGATTCTCGATGGGATTATGTATGGATGTCGATTCGTATCGATTGCGACCATGGATGGTGGCAGTGTGGAGCTCGATTGTTACATACCTTTGTAAATATGTTTTATTCAAGCTGCTTTGTCTTTCAAATTATGCATTACTTTTCGATGAACTGTTTTAAATCCAGCTTTACGCAACTAACTTGATGTAAAAGCTTTACCCGTTGAATCAGCCTGCATTTAATTATATTCGCATACACTAAAGTCTTGCGAGTACATCGTGTACTCACCGTTCTTTGCTAACCCTTTTTCCACGAGAGGAAGGTAATGATGATGTCGGATGATGGCGAGCCCCTTTTACTGCGAGTGTTGCGGCTTCGTAGTCCCTCCCTCGATCGGTAGCTTTGTGGGGTGGTCGGGCCGACTTATTGGTTGTCTTTCTTTTGTTTCATTGCCGCTTTACTTCTTTTGGATTCTGTAATGTACTCGTGTAGGGTTTACACCCAGTTATGTAAATTAAATTAGTTTATCTTTTCGTGCATTGATACTCGGGTTGTGGAGTGCAGCGATCTTGGAGCTCTTGATCCAGGGATCGATATCAGATGCGTCTGAGCACCGGTCAAAGCTAAGGGTTCGATCCCATCGATCGAATTTTTAGATTCAGATTTTCGATGTCGAGGCTTCTGTTGCTATCACGGTGCTATACGCTCTGATAGATGGCGTCTGATGCACGGTATAGGAAGAGGGGTGCTCACAAAAATCACTTATGAAACAATCATAAGATTCACCTTTTTGAAGCAGCTATAAACACCACACACGTTTCCCAAATAAATCCAACTCTAGTCACGATAGAATTACAATTTAGCGCTTAACACCAGGGTTACCAAAGATAAATCAGTTGAGCAGCTAAAGAGGCGTCCCACCCCAACGCTTTGGGTGTTAAACCATACTCATAGCATAGACTAAGCAGATTAGCCCAAAACCAAAGATTGGCATGGTTCAATACCACACCACATTTGGAACCCATAAGCCGGTTACTTCAAATACTACTCTTTCATCCATATTTCCAATCATCGGAGTCAAGTTTGTAACTTGACAAAATGCCACTTAATCAGAGGAGATTTTATTGCACCCTAATCAAGACGCCTAAACAAAGAGCGAGGCACTCCCGAGAAAATTTATACATTCATTTGAATCAGTAAACTTTCAAAAGAAAGTTAGACTCAAATCCCACCATTACTCGAATTCCAATACTCTTAGCCAATACGGATGTCATAATCACCCGAATCCCGAGAAGTCAAACCTTTATTTGCACACAAGCTACAACATCTGCTCTTAATAAAATCACTTTTCACTGTTCATATAACCACAATTGATTATATTACCAACGAACCATAGACCATATCTACCGTATGACAATCAACAAGGAGAACCACGTTCTCACAACTCCAGCACAATTATCTTATCAGTTAATCCAACATAAGACGCATATCAACAACTTCTTTTGGTCTACTAACCATGACGAACCATTATTCATGCAACTTATTATCCCCAAGCGTAGCACACATCTCTTTACAATTATTCCGGCGTAATCAACAATTACCCTGGGTATAACCCCTAAGTCACATATTCCATATCACTAGTTCATTCCACCAATAATTAATACTAACCACGCGACACGATCTCCACTAGACATCCCTCATAAATACGGATCCAGGCGGACATCTGTCAAGAATAATTCAACCTTTCCTACAATCATTCCATATATCCTCATTAATTGATTACACGCAATTTTAAGTCATATTGTCGACCCACAATACTAACTGACCCACCAGCTACAATAGGCAGACTTTCACACCCTCTTCTTGCTATAACAAGTTCATCAACGAGACATTCTATGCTAACTAATCTCAAACATCCATTAGATTCCATAACCGCATCACTTTGCACACACCACTAATCAACTTTCACTTTGGATCACTCGACGTCTCGTTTAATCATCTCTTATCAACACAATATTTTAGTTTATCTTTAAACATACAAAAAGTTTACTTTAACCGGACCACTAGCTCATATCAACAGAAAACTCTAACTTCTCGTAATAAACTTAAATTCTTAAACATCGCGTGAATCACGCACCCAACTCTTAAGGAAACCATAATTGCTCCGTAAAAGAACAACACCCAAAACACCTTTCCTTAGGAAAGCTCAACCATAAATCACAAGAGAAGTCAACTCTTAAATTCCCAAATGCCGACACGCAACTACTTCACAACTCTCGAGATCAACAACTTCCGCGAAGGAAAATGGTTGCAAGAGGAAAACCAAGCGATTAACCAAATCTTTTTTGAGATAAGGCCATAACCCCAAACTTCAAACTTTCACGAAACAAATGGTTTTTCAAAGATGAATTCCCAAGCAAGTCATCATTGCAATCAAACACCACTTAGGCCCCAACAACAAGATGCGGCACAACACCGCAATAACTCTTTTAAACCTCGGAGAAAGACAAACACAAAAATAAATTGAAACCACATCCCTTCCGACAAAACCTTGACACCTAAATCCATGCGACTTAGATTTTTTCATCAGAACTTCAATAACTTCCTTTCAAATTGGAGAATGGTAACCCAAGAATCAATCTATAAGTTTCTCTATAAGGCAAACAACAAATCAAGGCGTCAAAGTGGCAAGGCGACCAAAAGAGGCGCAACCTAAATTCTTCTCTTGTCTTCAACAAAAGAAGACAAAACCAAAACCACCAAAAGAACTATTGGTGAGTATCCAAAACCGAACACTTTTTCTTTTATTTCAACCAACCAAAAACCAACCAAAACCGTTCGTCAAAACGGCAAAGGAAGTCGGAGGGTCAATCCACAACTCTACTACTCGACTCCAACCAACTACCCAATCTACGACAGAAAGGATAAGCACTCTCCCAACAGGAGGTTAAAAGTCCATCGGTGATGGCACTAACCGGCCACACCGACAAACCCAACAATACTACAAACAACAGAAGGTGACCGAAACCCCTTTCGGCACCACAACCCACAAAATCTCAAATGTATCAACACAATCGATTCTTTCATAAACATAGCAACATATATTACCAAATGTAACATTCCACATAAAAGCTTAAATACAACATTTAAGCGTAAAGCAACGGTACCCATACCCATTCCTACTATGCAACAGAGTGTGTCAAGTTTTAAATTAGTTATTCTACTTACACAAGTTTTAATGTTACTATCCTATGGCAAAGTTTTAAGTAAAACCTAAGCCATGTTTCTAGGTTATACCACTTCATATTTTAGTTGAACCTATAGTATGACACTAAATACACATTCCAGGGACCTACAGCCCGCTCTGATACCAACTGTAACACCCCAGCTTTTACTAAGCCCAGAATGTCACCAAACATAGACCCTAACACATTTAATACCATAATTTAAGGTAAATTACAGCAAGTAATCATTTGGAATAATTGGAAATTTTGGCAGCATCTCCTTTGTTTTTGCATGAAACTTAACAGCATAGCATCATATCAATATGTAAGACAAACGAGATATCCATACGCAGCGATAAGGATAGCTAAACATCAACTAAAACATCAATAAGCATCGATAGCAAAATAATAAGCATCAATTTAAATCTAGGAAGTTAAAACAACTCCCTCCATAGCCCCACATGATACACATGAGGGAGACAACCAAACATACTGAGACCATACACTAAAGATTATTGTAATGCTTATTGTCATGTCTCCACAACAGGTGAATTTGCTAGATTATGATACTACGTGGAGTAGTGTAGCTAAAACCCTTTCCGCGCCCGATTTCATGGTACCTAAAGAAAACAAACAACGAAAATACAAGCGTGAGTTCATAACTCGTGAAGTGTAATACAATGGAAAGCAGAGTGCAAGACAACAAACCATCAACTTCAATCTTCATAAGCATTACATATCACATCATTACCATTCTCACGTACCACGACATGGTAAAAACATCATAATCATCTCTTGATCAATATGGTGTTCGTCTCATGAACTCATGAACAATTCAACAACATTCTCATTCATAGTTTCATTCATGCAATGCAATGCACATGTCTTCCGGAATACTCATACCGGTATGGTTGAGTGCACACCCGTCGGCATGCACCCTTTTCCCCTTCCATCCCGAAGATGGAGGGTGCCTATCACTCGCTTCCAGTCACCTCGGTGATGGAATCACGAGGTAGGACTTACTCAAGCGAATGGCCCCGGACTAGTCATAACGGTTCTCACCGCCCTACCGGAATAGTTATGACTTAACTCACCGGCCAGCCATGAAAATATGCCATGCATGCAAAATGGACAGTAACGTATTCATAAATAGAATATTGCATATCACCGTATGGCCTCTCAACATGTAAGACCGTGATCAACAATCTACGGTAACCTTTCAAAGACATGGCATGAATCCTTTATCAACGACAAGCATTTTAATCATAGCATGAGGACCCCATATCATCGACATTATTTCAATCATGGCCTAAGGACATCCTATCCATTATAACATGTAATTCCATGGCATGGCAAGACAACATGTTAACTATTCCAAATACCATCAATCAATTCTAGCAGCACGTATAACATAAAAACCACGCCAAAACACTTGCCTTCACCCACGAGTAACGGAGTGACGAGAGGTTGAGGGCACTCGAAGAGCACACCACCTGCAAACACGTGCCACTCACTCAAATTGGGTCCACAATACAGTACACAAATAAATCCCACTACCCGACTTCGCATACAACTCCTAAAATCAGAAAACAGCAAATCTGTCCCTTCGGGACAGCGGACTTCCAATGGGCATAACTTCTGTTCTAGGACTCCAAATTGAATAAACAAGTACATCCCCGCATAGCTTAAGAAATTTCCCAACTTTTTCTAGTTATAGGGAAAGACTAATTCGGAATCTAATGTTGTTTAATCTAACGTTGAACACGAACTGTCCCAATCTCGTCACAGATTTGACAGCGCTCGGTAAAACAGCCATAACTTCTAAACGGCTGAGCGGAATTTCAATTTCTTTATATGCACGGAAAGATAAGGAAATTATCTACAACTTCCTAAAAGTCCGTACGGTCAGATTCAAATTCGAAATTGGCGAAAACGCCTGCCCTAGTTCGGGTTCCCAATCTGCCCGAACCAGAACATGAACACAACTCAAGATTTCATCAATCCTACCCCATGGCAGCACCTCCCTTGATCTAAAAACATGAAATTCATCCCTATAACAGTACCTAGACCCAAACCCAAGGATCACCCATGCCTTACCTCCTCCCGACGAGCATTTAACGCGAGATCTATCCTCCCGAGCCTCCCGAGCGTCCTCCTCGCGCTAGAATCGCCTGATCTCCTCGTCGCGGGGCTTCCGTTGGAGGGACAGCGAGGTTGTGTGGTGGGGGATCTCCTCTTTGCAGCAAAGGAGGTGGAGAGGAGGAATTGGGGGCGCACCCAAGGGGGAGGGGAGGAGGCGCCCAAGAGGGAGAGGAGGAGGCACCCAAGAGAGATGGGGATTGGGGGAGGGGCGGCTAGGGCAGGGAGGGACGCCCCTAGCCCCCAAAATCCTGCCTCTTCTCCCTCATGGGCCCTAACTCTCTCCCACCAAGGCCCACGACTCACCCCCCTAAGGCCCAAACTCCTCCGGGAAGGCCCAAACTTCCGAAATCGGCCCGGAAACGCGATTAAACTGCATAACGTAAAGTTTTAATCTCCGATTTCATACTTCATAAGGTCACATTCTCTAATTCACATTTGTTTACGGTGTCTCGGCATTCCGTGGTGTCACATAAGCTATGATGTTGAATGCTTCCTTTGATAATGCATGTTGCTATGTCTATGAGATAAATGATTGAATTGTTCCTGTTGTGGTGTTAAAAGTGGGGTTATGGTGCCGAAGGGTTTCGGTCACCTCTCTTATTTCATAGTAAGGGTGAGGTTTGATGGTGTGGCCGGTTAGCGCCATCACCGAAGAACTATTAACCCCTGTAGGAGAAGAGTGCTTATCCTTTCTGTCGTTGATTGGTTAGTTGACTGTAGTCAAATAGAAGAGTTGATGGTGGTGTCCTTCGGATGCTTTTTTCACCGTTCTGACGGTCGGTTCTGGTTGGTCTTCTTTGTTTTTAGTCGATTGAAATCAAAAGAAAAGTGTTTGGTTTTGGATTTTCGCGGATTGATCAACAGGCGGTTTGTGGTTTTGTCCTCCTTGGGTGAAGACGAAGAAGAAGTCTAGTGTTGCGCTTCCTTTGGTTGCCTTTCCAGTTTTGATGCCTAGTTTGTTGGTTGCTTTATGGGGAAGAAGCATTCAATTTATTCCTATGTTTGTGTTTCTCCGAGGTTAGAGGAGTTATTGCAGAGTTATGCCAGACCTGGCTGTCAGGGCTGAAGTTCTGTGGCTTTATAGTAGTACATGGTGTTTGATTTTGTTATTTTACTGGTTTAAGAAATCATCTTTGAAGAACCCTTCTTCTTTCGTGAGAGTTTGGGGTTTGGTGTTAAGGTTTATTTGCAAAGGTTTATTTGATCGCCTGGCTCCCTCCAGTAGTACAGTAGTAGTCTTTGAGATTGAAAAATGTTTTGGAGAATTCCTTTTGCACGACCAAGTTTGGGTTTGTCCCATTGCAATTTTGAGAGTCAAGCTTCCTTATGAATTTGGGATGAGTTTTAAAACTAAAATGCTGCAAACAAAGTAAGTAGTCTTTTGGCTGAAATCGTTTGTCCCTAGTAAGAATTGATGTTTGGCATGTTATGTAGTAGGTAACAATGTGGTTTATGGATTGATGTGTTGCTAAGTTAAATTTTGAGTTGAATCAATTCAATGTGATTAATATCTCTAGCTTGAGAATAAATAGACTACTAGTGTTGTAGTTTACTCTTAGCGAGAATGATTGAATGGGTTAATGTACATGCTTAGAATCGGTTGCCTTGCTTTAAAAGTGCTTATGATCCCCGATTATGTCTAAAGTTATAAACCCTGATGCATAGTTAAAACATTAAGATGATGTAGACAGCTGTTATTGTTAAAGAAACTTTGCTGGTTGTTTAAAGATGTTCTAAACTAATGGATTAATAGAGAAATTTAATCGTGTTGACTAGTGACTTTAATTTGGAAGTTGATTGGAGTTGCTATTTATGTTGTTGCAAAATATTAGCATGGTTGGAAGTATGCAGTCGTGTTCCGAAAATGCTAGTGTCGAAGCCAATTAGAAAGATATGGGTTTTGTAGTTTGATGATATTACAAGAACTTTGTGCTGGTCTAACTTATTAAATTTAATTTAATAGTTGGAGTATGTTGTGTAGTGACAATTTTGTTGTAACCTATCTATAGGGTAGCTAAAAGTAATGTTGTCGTTTGATGACTATGCTCGTTGGTTGTTATTAATAACCTAGTAGTGGTGGTAATTGTTTAGATTACATGTTGAAAACCATGGTTAAAATAGAGGAAAATTTTAACATGTTGCGATGGAGTGAGGTTTTGATAATTAACATGATGTAGAATTTTATCCTTAATGAATGTATGTCTTAGAATCATAGTTATGAACTCTATCTTGTAGAGATAATATTTACATGTTGAAGTCGCTTGTTAACTGAATAAGTTTCGATTGTCGAGACGTTTACATATAGGTGGTATGAAAGTTTTTGGTTGGTCACGCTGAAAGTTTTGTTGGAGCACTTGTTTCAAATCTAGAATATGATGTTATTTGTTATGTTGGTCAGTGGGGATGTTGTTGACTTAGTCTTCGTGTGATGTCTTTTCGTAAGCATCATAAACTTTATTTATTGGAGAAGATAATAAGAGAAAGAATTTGTTTTGAAGCTCTTGTTGTAACCTAAGGGGTTTCTCGATGAGTAAAAAGTGTAATTTTAATGTTTAAAAGGATAAGAATAGGGTTTCATGCTGAGCTTGTGTTTAAAACCTTATGGACTGGTTTGGTTGTTTGCCATCTTGGTTGAATGCTTTCGGTTGAGGTGTTCCTTATGTTGAGTTTCAGAGTTTCCCCAAAACTCGTAGTGTTTGGTGTCGACCTTTGGTTTTGGCGAATTTGTTTAGTTCGTGTTGTCAGTTGAGTTTACATCCAAAAGTTTTTGAGTGGATCGCGCTCCTTCGCGTCCACACTGAATTATCTTTGGAATAAATTTTAAAGGAAACAGATGGACATAGTGGGTTGTGTTGGAAACTCTCAAGATTTAATTTGTAACTCTTTTTGGCTAGAGTTGGAGTTGTTTTGAAAATGTGTGTGATGTTTGCGAGTGCTTCAAAAAGGTGGATTTTATGAAAGTTTTACAAAGTGATTTTGTTAGTGAGGTGTTCTGTGACACCACGGAGTGTCGTAATCTTATAAAATGTGGATGTTGAGGTCAAAACATTATAAAATATGTAAATGGAGGTTAAAACTTTACATTATGCCGTTTATAGCGTGTTTTTGGGCCGTTTCGGGTGTTTTGGGCCTCTCCGGGGGACTTTGGGCCTTGGGGGTTGAGTTGGGCCTCCGGTGGAAGGGTTTGGGCCCAAGGGGGGGGACTTTTGGGCAGCCAATTCTGGCCCCCACCCCTTGGTGCGCCCCAAACTCCCTCTCCCAACCCTAGCCGCCACCCCCTAGCCCCCCCATGCGCCTCCACCCTTCCCCTTCCTTTCCATCTTTCCCCATGGCGGCATCACCCCTCTCCTCCCCTCTCCACCTCCCTTGCTGCCCCTAGGGGAGATCCTCACCTCAGCACCTCGAAGATCCATCCATTGGAGCACTCCGCGACGAGGAGACCGGTGGATTTGGAGCGAGGAAAAGGATCGCGCGAACCGGGAGGAGATCTATTGCGTTTTCGTGCGTCGGGCGAAGGTATGGCCATGGGACTCCTTGGGATTGGTCTAGGTACTGTTCTTAGGGTCATTATCATGTTTTTAGATCAATTGGTGGTGCTGGAATTGAGTAGATTAGATTAGATCTAGAAGTTGCCACGTTTATGTTTTGGGACAGCATGAGCAGTTGACCTAGGGTTCAGTTTTTTGGCAATTTAGATTTGGAATCTGGTCATACGGACGTTGAAGAAGTCGTAGGTAATTTAATTATCTTTCCGTGAACATAAAGAACGTTAAATTCCGATCAGCCGTTTGAAAGTTATGGCTGTTTTACCGAGCATGTAAAAATCTGTGACGTGATTGGAACAGATCACGGTATTTTGTAGATTAAACAACTTTAGAGTCCGAATCAGTCTTTCCCTATAACTAGAAAAAGTTGGTAAATTTCCTAAGCTACGCGAGGATGTACTCTTTTTATTGATTTGGAGTCTTAGAACTTAAGTTATGGCCGTTGGAAATCTGCTGTCCCAGCGGGACAGAGCCTCTGTTTTTGGGTTTTGCAAGTAGGGTGCGAAGTCGGGTTAGATGAATGTTGTGTAATGTTTTGTGGGCATGTTTGTGAGTGTGTGATGCCTATGTGCAGGTGGTGTGACCCCGGGAGTGCCCACTACTTCTCATCAATCCGTCGCCGGAGGTTAAGGCAAGTGTATTGGAATGGGTAGCGAGTTGTAGATCGCTAGTTTTGATGAGTTGAAATTGAATTTATGATGCGATAACATGCCATGCTTTAATGGTTGCTATTGGTATGATGAAAATGATCCATTATGATTCTATGCCATGATTGGTTTAAGTAAATGTGCAAATTAGTTTATGATGTTGGCATCTTTGCATTCATGGCATGAGACATGGCGAGGGCGGTGAGAAAGTCATAACTAGTCCGGTAAGGTCGGTGAGAAAGTTATGACTAGTCCGAAACACCATTGAGTAAGACCTACATCGTGATTCCATCCACGTGGTGAATGGAAGCGAGGAGTAGGCACCCTCCATCTACGGGATGGAAGGGGGGAGAGGGTGCACGCCGACGGGTGTGCACTCAGCTATACCGGTATAAGCTTCCAGGAGATATGAGCATTGCATTGCATCGCATTGCATACATGATGATGATGATGATGATATGTGAACAATGATTTTGAGACGTGAATATGATGTTGAATACGAGATTATGACTTGACCATGAAGTTGAGCATGGTATGTAGTGATGTTACATTGACTTGTTTTTTTTTGGCCCATTGCAATATACTTGCTGAGTGATGAACTCACGCTTGTGTTTTATGTTGTTTTTAGGTACTTTGAGACCAGCATGCGGGAAAAGGGTTTAGCTACACTTCTACACGTAGCTCCACATTCATAGTCTATGTTTAATCACATGGAGACATGATAATAAGATTTGTGCCATGAAACTTGGTGCTCGGCTTGGTTTTGAGCTTAAGTTCATCTTTTGCTTCACTATAATTGGTGAAATGGTTGAATTCGCTGTTTGTAGATATAAGTGTTGCCATATCAATTGTTATTGCTGTTTTAGTTGTCATTTACCAAGCTATATCTTGTCTTACTATTGTTGTTGCTTCGAAGCATGAGAAACAAAGGAGATGCTGCCGAAATTTTCGGTTTTAGCATTTGCTCATTTGCTGTAATTTATGTTAATTTGTGGTATTTAATGTTGTTTAGTCTATGTTTGGTAGCATTCAGGCATACTAGATGCTGGGGTGTTACAGTTGGTATCAGAGTGGGCTGTAGGTCCTTGGAATGTGTATTTTTAGTGTCATGCTATAGGGTACAACTAAAATGTGATGTGGAATAACTTAGAAACATGGCTTAGGTTTTAACTAAAATTTTGTCATAGGATAGCAACATTAAAACTTGCAAAAGTGGTATAACTAATCTAAAATTTGACACACATGGATGCACAGTAGGAAAAGGGTATGGGTATCATTGCTTACGCTTAAATATTGTATTTAAGCTTTGATGTTGAATGCTAAAGTTGGTAATGTATATTGCCATGTTATTGAGAGATTTGATTTTATTGTTCTTGGTATTGTGTTAAAGTGGGGTTGTGGTGCCGAAGGGTTTCGGTCACCTTTTTGTTTATAGTAAAGTTGTGGTTTGACGGTATGGCCGATGAAAGCCATCACCGAAGAACTATTAACCCTTGTGCGGAAAGAGTGCTTATCTTTTCTTTCACAGTTTGGGTAGTTGATTGGAGTAAAAAAGAAGAGTTAGTGGTGGATTCCTTCAGATGTTCTTTACCGTCCCGACGGGCGGTTTGGTTGGTTTTCTTGGTTTTAGTTGATTGAAACCAAAAGAAAAGTGCTTGGGTATTGGATTCTCGCGGATTGTTCTTTTGGCGGTTTGTGGTTTTGTCTTCTTTGGGTGAAGACAAAGAATAAAAATTTTGTGTTGCGCGTTGTTGGTCGTAATCTTTGCTTTGACACTCGGTTTTGTTGGTTGCCTTGCAAAGAAAAGTATAGTTTTGGTTCTTGTGTGTGTCTTACTCTGAGTTTAAAAGAAGTTATTGAAGCGTGTGCAAAAAGTTAAGTTGTGTCGATTTATGTTTTGTGCCTTTGTCCGCAAATGTTTATTTGATCGCTTGGTTCCCTCCTTTTGCATGACCAAGTTTGGGTTTGTCTCATTGCAATTTTGAGAGTCAAGTTTCCTTATGAATTTGGGTTGAGTTTTAAAACTAAAATGCTGCAAACAAAGTAAGTAGTCTTTTGACTTTAATCGTTTGTCTCTAGTGAGAATTGTCGTTTAGCATGCTATGTAGTAGGTAACAATGTGGTTTATGGAATGACGTGTTGCTAAGTTAAATTTTGAGTGGAATCAATTTAATGTGATTATCATCTCTAGCTGGAGAATAAATAGACTACTAGTGTTGTAATTTACTCTGTAGCGAGAATGATTAAATGGGTTAATGTACATGCTTAGAATCTGTTGCGTTGCTTTAAAAGTGCTTATGATCCTTGTTAATGTTAAAAGTTTAAACATTGATGCATAGTTAGAACATTAAGATGATGTAAATTAATGATACTGTTAAAGAAACCTTGCCGATTGTTTAAAGATGTTCTAATCTAACGGGTTAATAGAGAAATTTAATCATGTTGACTAGTGGCTTTAATTTGGAAGTTGATTAGAGTTGCTATTTATGTTGTTGCAACCTACTAGTATATTTGGAAGTATGCAGTTGTGTCTCTACAATGCTAGTATTGATATCAATTGAGAAGACAAACGACTTATTGTTAATGATGTTGTTAAGGGCAGTGTTAATGCTAGTATTCAATCTATTTTAAATAGTTGGAGTATGTTGTGTGGTGGTAATTTTGTTATCACCTATGTATAGGGTAGCTAAAAGTAATGTTGTTGGTTGATGATTATGCCCATTTGTTGTTATTGATGACTAAGTAGTGGTGGTAACTGTTTATATTACTTGTTGGAAAACCATGGTTAAAGTAGAGGAAAATTTTAACATGTTGCGATGGAGTGAGCTTTGGATAATTAACATGATGAATGATTTTATCCTTAATGAAAGTATAACTTAATCTCACTTACGAATTCTTCCCTGTAGAGATAATATTTACATGTTGAAGTCGCTTGTTAACTGAATAAGTTTCGATTGTCGAGACGTTTACATATAGGTGGTATGAAATTCATTGGTTGATCATGCTGAAAGATTTGTTGGAGCATTTGTTTCAATCTAGAATATGATGTTATATGATATGTTGGTCCATGGGGATCTTATTGACGTAGTCTTCATTGAATGTCTTTGGATAAGCATCATAAACTCTATTTATAAGTATTGGGAAAGGTAATAAGAGAAAGAATTTGTTTTGTAGCTCTTGTTGTAACCTGAGGTGTTTCTCGATGAGTAAATAGTGAATATTGAATGTTTAAAAGATAAGTATAGGGTTTCATGCTGAGCTTGTGTTTAAAACCTTTTGGAATGGTTTGGTTGTTTGCTATCTTGGTCAAATGCTTTCGATCAAGGCGTTTTTTATGTTGTGTGTCAGAGTTTCCCTAAACTCGTAGGGATTGGTGTTGATCTTTGGGTTTGGCCCATTTGTTTAGTTGTGATATGAGTATGGATTTGTGATACTATGGAATGTCGAGACTTTATAATTTGTGATAATAGGTTATAAAATGTGGTAAAATGGGATAGGTTGGGGATTTTGCAACTAAAACCCTGAGATTTCACGTTTTAACGCGTTTCGGGCTGTTTCCGGGCTTCCAGTCCTCTCCGAGGTCGATTTGGGCCTTGGGGGGAATTCGTGGGCCGGAGGTGGGGCACTTGGGCCCATGTGGGAGTAGTGGGGGGGCAGCACACCCTGCTGCCTTAGCCCCCACCCCTCCATTGCGTAGCCCCCATCCCCTCATCTCCCATCTCCTCCTCCCTCTAGCCCCTCCTCCTCTTCCTGCACACCCCAAGCCGCACCACCCCTCCTCCTTGCGCCTCCTCCCCCACCACCACATGCCCTTGCTGCGTCCCCCTCGCTGCCATGCCACGCCATGGTGCTGCCCTCGCCGGTAAGAGGATCCGCGACGAGGAGAACCGGTGGCCACGTCGCGTGGGGAGAGATCGGGTGGAGTTCGCGCGAAGGAGAGCGATCGATTCGTGGTTCTTCAAGAAGGTAATGGGGGAAACCTTTGGGGATTGATTAGATGCTGTGTAGTGGTGGATTATCATATTTTTGGATCATGGGAGGTGCTGCCATGGGGTAGATTTGTTGAAAACTAGAGTTGTATTCGCGTTTTGGTTCGGGCAGATTGGGAACCCGAACTAGGGCAGGCGTTTTCGCCAATTTCGAGTTTGAATCTGACCGTACTGACTTTTAGGAAGTTGTAGATAATTTCCTTATCTTTCCGTGTATATAAAGAACGTTAAAATCCGCCCAGCCGTTTGGGAGATATGGCCGTTTTACCGAGTGCTGCCAAATCTGTGACGAGATTGGGACAGTTCGTGTTCAACGTTAGATTAAACAACATTATAATCCGAATTAGTCTTTCCCTATAACTAGAAAAAGTTGGGAAATTTCCTAAGCTACGCGGGGATGTACTCGTTTATTCAATTTGGAGTCCTAGAACCGAAGTTATGCCCATTGGAAGGCTGCTGTCCCGAAATGACAGATTTGCTGTTTTCTGATTTTCGGAGTTGTAAGCGAAGTCGGGTAGTGGGATTTATATGTTTGCTGTTTTGTGGACTCGATTTGAGTGTGTGGCACGTATTTGCAGGTGGTGTGCCTCCGGGAGTACCCTCTACGTCCCGCCACTCCGTCCCCCGCGGTTGAGGCAAGTGTAATGGAATGAGTAGAGAGTTGTAGGGTGTTTGATGATGAGATGCAATGGAATTTATGTTGAGTACTTATGCCATGCTTTATATGTTATCACCGATATGATGTCCTCATGCCATGATTTAAATGCTTGCTGTTGTTATGATGTCCTCATGCCATGCTTGAGAAGGTTGCCGTTGGTATGTGTTTTGAGCTATCTTGATGTGATGCCATGAGACAATATGCAAGATGTATTTAAGTACGTTGCTGTCCATTGTGCATACATGGCATATTTTCAAGGCCGGCCGGTGAGATAAGTCATAACTATTCCGGTAGGGTCGGTGAGAACAGTTATGACTAGTCCGGGGCTATTCTTTTGAGTAAGTCCTACATCGTGATTCCATCACCGAGGTGAATGGAAGCGAGTGATAGGCACCCTTCATCTTCGGGATGGAAGGGGGAAAAGGGTGCATGCCGACGGGTGTGCACTCAACCATACCGGTATGAGTATTCCAGAAGACATGTGCATTGCATTGCATGAATGAAATACATAAATGAAGATGTTTATGAGATGGTGATGAGAGTACTCATGAGATGCTCATGAGATGAATAGCATGTTGTTTTAAAGGTCGTATATAATGTTAAATATGATGTGTTGTGATATAACTGTGGAGACTGGAATGATGGTTTGTTGTCTTGATCCTTGTTGATCCATTTCAATACACTTTGCTGAGTTATGAACTCACGCTTGTGTTTTATGTTGTTTGTTTATTTACGTACAATGAAATTGGCGTGCGGGAAAGGGATCTAGCTACACTCCTCCATGTAGTATCATAATCTAGCTAATTCACCTGTTTTGGAGACACGGCATTAAGTATTACAATAATCATTAGTGTATGGTCTGTATGTTTGGTTGTTTCCCTCATGTGTATCATGTGGGGCTATGGAGGGAGTTGTTTTAACTTCCTAGATTTAAATTGATGCTTATTATTTTGCTATCGATGCTTAGTGATGTTTTAGTTGATGATTAGCTATCCTTATCGCTGCGTATGGATATCTCGTTTGTCTTACATATTGATATGATGCTATGTTGTTAAGTTTCATGCAAAAACAAAGGAGATGCTGTCAAAATTTCCAATTATTCCAAATGATTACTTGCTGTAATTTACCTTAAATTATGGTATTAAATGTGTTATGGTCTATGTTTGGTGACATTCTGGGCTTAGTAAAAGCTGGGGTGTTACAGGATTGACACCCAAAAGTTTTAAGTGGATCGCGCTCCTTCACGTTCGCCCTGAATTTTCTTTGGGAATAAATTTTAAAGGAAGCAGTTGGACATAGTGGGTTGTGTTAGAGTTTCTTGGGATTTAATTTGTGACTCTTTTTGGCTAGAATTGGAGTTATTTGGAAAATGTGTGTGGTGTTTGCAAGTGTTTCAAAAGGGTGGATTTTATGAATGTTTCATCAGTGATTTTGTTAGTGAAGTGTTCCCTTCTTGGAAATGAGTTTCGCTTTCTTGTTGAGAACATTTGTGGCAGTTGTGTGTGCTGATGTTTAACTTTGGAGTCGATGTTCTTTTCCAAAATGCTGATTTTGGTTAAAATGTGAGGTTTTGCAAGTTTAGCTTTCGAGAAATGGTGGGTTCTGACATGACGTGGTGTGTTCCAGCTAACGGTGTTGCAGTCATAGTCTATATGATTTAGTGTAGCCGTCAATGTTATGTGTGTTTCAATCATGTGATACCGAGGAAGAAGTATTTTGGTGAATGACTTTTCGGTATTGTTCTTACATGATGAGTGAATGGTGAAAACGAAGCATGGCATCGTTTATAAATGTTCAATGATAAATGAGTCGGTGAGCCAGGTCGGTGAGAAAGTCATAGATGGATATATGACTAATCCGGAGTGCTCTTTAAAAGTGTGCATTCTTGTCATGTATCGAGATTTCCATTTCTTCCTAGTATGAAAAGAAAGAATGAATAATTTGTGGTGTTTTGGCTGTGGTGTTAGAGTTTTGAGTTTTCTTTGCGATTTGGCTTAGAAAAATGACATGAGTACTCTTTGGTTGTTGCCGAACTCTTCCCAATGTGGCTTTTAGCGCCTTGGAATTCGAGTTGTTGGATGTGGATCATTTTGGGTTCATGGGTCTTGGTTGAGCTTACTCAATGATTGTACTCTTGTTCCGATTCTTTGAAAGGAAGAATGCGAGGGCTAAACTTTCTTAGAAAGAGGAATCTAGTGTGGGTTTGTAATGACCTAAGATATTAGGCGTTGCTAGTGGTTGATCGTAACTAGTTTGGAAGTGAAGAGTAAAGAAGGTTGTGTAGGACTCAATTCAAACCTTCTTGGAGACTTGTGTCATTGATGTGTCCCTCGGTAGGGTTGATTAAATTATTAGTGGACCACTTGGTGGTTGCTAGTAATTGCTTTTCCTTTTCGAAGTGTATTGGATCTTTTGTCGCCGAGCTCTAAGCGAGTTGTGTCAACCAATGTGGATTGCTCGGTTGATATTGTTTTTGCGGGTTTTAAAGACCCTGGTTATAAAGTAGGTTTTAGATCTCCTCCCGTTTCGCATGATCTCCTTCCTCGCTCCAAATCCACCGGATCTCCTCGTCACGGAGCACTCCAATGGACGGATCTGCGGGGTGGTGAGGTGGAGCGGCTTCCCTAGGGCAGCAAGGGTGGTGGAGAGGGGAGGGGAGAGGTGGTGGCACCACGGGGGAAGATGGAGAGGAAGGGGAAGGGTGGAGGCGCATGGTAGGGGGGCTAGGGGGTGGCGACTAGGGTTGGGAAAGGGAGTGGGGGCGCACCAAGGGGTGGGGGCCAGATTTGGCTGCCCAAAAGTCCCCCCCTTGGGCCGAAACCCTTCCACCAGAGGCCCAACTCAACCCCCAAGGCCCAAAGTCCCCCGGAGAGGCCCAAACACCCGAAAACATCCCAAAAACGTGCTATAAACGGCATAACGTAAAGTTTTAACCTCCATTTTGACATTTTATAAAGTTTTGATCTTCCGTAGTGTCACATTCGGGGTCTTAGAACACGAGTTATGCTCGTTGAAAGTCTGCTATCCCAACGGGACAAAATCTCTGTTTTAGGGTTTTGCGAGTAGTTTGCGATGTCGGGGTAGAAGAGTATTTGCGTACTGTTTGGTGGACATGATTGTGAGTGTGTGGTACCTATGTGCAGGTGGTGTGACCCCGGGAGTGCCTTCTACTTCTCGCCAATCCGTCGCCCGTGGTTGAGGCAAGTGTATTGGAATGGGTAGCGGGTTGTAGTTTGCTAGATTGGTTGAGATTGAAATTGAATATATGATATTTTCACATGCCATGCTTTAATGATTGACATTGATATGATGAATATGCTTATTATGTTATGATGCCATGTGTTAATGTACAAGTTATTTATGATGTTGGCATGTTTGCATACAAGGCATGATACATGGACCGGGCGGTGAGAAAGTTATAACTAGTCCGGGGAAGGTCGGTGAGAAAGTTATGACTATTCCGGAGAGCCGATGAGTAAGTCCTACATCGTGATTCCATCCACCGCGGTGTATGGAAGCTAGGAGTAGGCACTCTCCATCTTCGGGATGGAAGGGAGGAGAGGGTGCACACCGACGGGTGTGTACTCAACCATACCGGTATGAGTTTCCAGGAGACATGTGCATCGCATCGCATTGCATACATGATGATGATGATAATGATATGTGATCATGAATAAGATGATAGACATGATGTGAGTTGTTGTAGCCATGTAATTGATCTTTTGTACCATTGCAATATACTTGCTGAGTGTTGAACTCACGTTTGTGCTTTCTTATTGTTTTAGGTACCATGAAACCGGCATACGGGGAAGGGAATTAGCTACACATCTACACGTAGCTCAACACTTATAGACAATTTATTCAACTTGGTCATGATAATAAGAGTAGTGCCATGCAACTTGGTGCAATGGTTAATTTGTGTGCTTGGTTTCCTGAATTACATCGTTTGGCTCATAAGATGGTTGGAATCTTTATTCTAGGCTTATACTGCTGCTAGAACCCTTGTTATTGATGATTTAGATGTCATTCTTTATACTATATCCTATGATCTTATTGTTGTTGCTTCAATTCATGGAAAAACAAAGGACATGCTGCCGAAATTTTCAGTTTTAGCATTTACTCCTTTGCTGTAATTTATCTTAATTTATGGTATTTAGATGTTGTTTAGCCTATATTTGGTACCATTCAGGCTTGCTAGATGCCGGGGTGTTACATCATCATAACATAATAAAACATATTCATCATATCAATGGCAAACATTAAAGCATGGCATGTAAACATGTCATATATGCAATTTCAATCTCAACAAAACTAGCAATCTCAACAAACATAGTAGTTCCTCCTATACGTCAACATCTCAACAATCAAAACTTACTAAATCAATAAATGAATTTAACACATCAATGTTATCTCCATAGGACAAAATTCGTAAGTAGGATTCTAAGATATACAATCAATAAGGATAGTGTAACACCCCGGCATCTAATATGCCTGAATGCTACCAAACATAAGCTAAACAACATCTAAATACCATGAATTAAGGTAAATTACAGCAAAGGAGTAAATGCTAAAACCCGAGATTTCGGTAGCATCTCCTTTGTTTTAACATGATTTGAAGGAGCAACAACAGTATAGCAATATATGGAATATGAGAGACAACTAAAAACAGCAATAATTAACGATTTAGCAACAATATAAGTCTAGTTTCAAATATTTAATGTCTCCAAGAGTCAAACGAACAATAAGACTCTCATTTAGCAAAGCTAAACCTTAAAGCAATAATCATCACACGCAATTTATTATCAAAAACTAATTGAATGACTTGTGAAATCAAATGAGTGAAGCTACGTGCGAAAGTGTGTCTATTTCCCTTCCCCGCATGCCGGTCTCATGGTACTTAAAATAACAAGAAAACACAAGCGTGAGTTCAAAACTCAGCAATCATATTGCAATGGTACAACAAGAACAAGTACATGGCAATAATATCTCACATCATGTAAACCATCTCATTCATGATCACATATCATTATCATCATCATTATGTATGCAATGCAATGCTATGCTCATGTCTCCTTGGAAACTCATACCGGTATGGTTGAGTACACACCCGTCGGTGTGCACCATCTCCCCCCTTCCATCCCAAAGATGGAGGGTGCCTACTCCTCGCTTCCGTTCACCGCGATGAATGGAATCACGATGTAGGACTTACTCATTGGCTCTCCGGAATAGTCATAACTTTCTCACCGACCTTCCCCGGACTAGTTATGACTTTCTCACCGCCCGGGCCATGTAACATGCCATGTATGCAATTATGCCAACATCATATTTAACTTGTACATTAACACATGGCATCATAACATAATAAACATGCTCATCATATCATTGGCAATCATTAAAGCATGGCAAGTGATCATATCATATAGTCAATTTCATCTATTCTCAACAAGCAACCTACAAATCGCTATCCATTACAATACACTTGCCTCAACCACGGGCAACGGATTGGCGGGAAGTAGAAGGCACTCCCGGGGTCACACCACCTGCACAAAGGTACCACACACTCACAATCATGTCCACAAAACAGTACACAAACCCTCATCTACCCCGACATTGCCAACTACTCGCAACACCCAAAAACAGAGGTTCTGTCCCGTCGGGACAGCAGCCTTCCAAAAGGCATAACTTGAGTTCTGGGACTCCGAATCAATTAAACGAGTACATCCCCGCGTAGCTTAGGAAATTTCCCAACTTTTTCTAAGTATAAGGAAAGACATTCAGAATCTAAAGTGGTTTAATCTACAGAATACCGTGATCTGTTCCAATCACGTCACAGATTTTTACACGCTCGGTAAAACAACCATAACATTCAAACGGCTGATCAGAATTTAATGCTCTTTATACCCACTGAAAGGTATTGAAATTATCTACAACTTCTTCAACAGGCGGACGACCAAATTCGGATTCTGAATTTGTGAAAAACTCAACCCTAGGTCGACTGCTCATGCTGTCCAAAACAGAGAACGTGGCATCTTCTAGATCTAATCCAATCTACTCAATTCCAGCACCACCAATTGATCTAAAAACATGATAATCACCCTTAGAACATTACCTAGACCAACCCCAAGGATTCACATGGCCATACCTTCGCCCGACGCACGAAAACCCAATAGATCTCCTCCCGGTTCGCGCGATCTCCTTCCTCGCTCCAAATCCACCGGATCTCCTCGTCGCGGAGCGCTCCAATGGATGGATCTTCGAGGTGGTGAGGTCAAGAACTCACCTAGGTGCAGCAAGGGAGGTGGAGAGGTGGTGGAGAGGGGTGGTGGCGCCATGGGGGAAGATGGAGAGGAAGGGGAAGGGTGGAGGCGCATGGTGGGCTAGGGTGTGGCGGCTACGGTTGGGAGAGGGAGTTTGGGGTGCACCAAGGGGTGGGGGCCAGATTTGGCTACCCAAAAGTCCCCCCTTGGGGCCAAAACCTTCCACCAGAGGCCCAACTCAACCCCCAAGGCCCAAAGTCCCCCGAAGAGGCCAAAACACCCGAAAACGGCCCAAAAACACGGTATAAACGGCATAACGTAAAGTTTTAACCTCTATTTACATATTTTATAATGTTTTGACCTCAACATCCATATTTTATAAGATTACGACACTCCGTGGTGTCACATTCTCCCCCCCTTCAACAGGATTCGACCACGAATCCGAGACACGCCACTTCGCAAACAACCAAGTCGAAGGGAGCTATGGTTCACGCCTCATAACCCGCTTAGAAGCCCCTACAATTTCCACCAGCCAGCATTCAGAAGCAAGGAGCTAAGGATCAAAGATTGACAGCTCTAAAGATAACTCACATTCAAAACTTGCCAGAATTCTTACTCCACTTTGAAACACCGAGTACAAACATAAGGATTCAGAACATCCCAAGCAAAAGGATAACTTCCTAAGCTGACAATGAAGGGAAATGGTCTCATATTCCTCATTTTTATGCATTCCTTGGCACTAAAGTGCCCGATCCCTTCAACCGATGTTTCTCCTCAGAAGAACACGGCACCAACCTCTAGAACCCTCTTCAACTCCCACGCACAAAAGTGCTTTCACATCTCAACCTCTCTACTGTGGTTCGTCGTATTCTAGATGACGCGAACCAAGCAAGACACAACACTCCAAGACTACCAACTGCTTGAACAATTGGCTAACGCCTTGCAAAAGATTGACCTTTTACAAAATTCCAATACCCACCACTACCACCGAAGAAAAAACCTACTTTATAACCAGGGTCCTTAAAACCCGCAAAAACAATATCAACCGAGCAATCTACATCGGTTGACACAACTCGCTCAGAGCTCGGCGACAAAAGATCCAATACACTTCGAAAAGGAAAAGCAATTACTAGCAACCACCAAGTGGTCCACTAATAATTTAATCAACCCTACCGAGGGACACATCAATGACACAAGTCTCCAAGAAGGTTTGAATTGAGTCCTACACAACCTTCCTTTACTCTTCACTTCCCAACTAGTTACGATCAACCACTAGCAACGCCTAATATCTTAGGTCATTACAAACCCACATTAGATTCCTCTTTCTAAGAAGGTTTAGCCCTCGCATTCTTCCTTTCAAAGAATCGGAACAAGGGTACAATCATTGAGTAAGCTCAACCAACACCCATGAACCCAAAATGATCCACATCCAACAACTCAAACTCCAAGGCACTAAAAGCCACATTGGAAATAGTTCGGCAACAACCAAAGAGTACTCATGTCATTTTTCTAAGCCAAATCGCAAAGAAAACTCAAACCTCTAACACCACAGTGAAAACACCACAATTTATTCATTCTTTCTTTTCATACTAGGAAGAAATGGAAATCTCAATACATGACAAGAATGCACACTTTTCAAGAGCACTACGGATTAGTCATATATCCATATATGACTTTCTCACCGACCTGGCTCACCGACTCATTTATCATTGAACATTTATAAACGATGCCATGCTTCGTTTTCACCATTCACTCATCATGTAACAACAATACTGAAAAGTCATTCACCAAAAGACTTCTTCCTCGGTATCACATTATTGAAACACACATAACATTGATGGCTGCGCTAAATCATATAGACTATGAGTGGAACACCGTTAGCTGGAACACACCACGTCATGTCAGAACCCACCATTTCTCGAAAGCTAAACTTGCAAAACCTCACATTTTAACCAAAATCAGCATTTTGGAAAAGAACATCGACTCCAAAGTTAAACACCAGCACACACAACCGCCACAAATGTTCTCAACAAGAAAGGGAAACTCATTTCCAAGAATGGAACACTTCACTAACAAAATCACTGATGAAACATTCATAAAATCCACCCTTTTGAAACACTTGCAAACACCACACACATTTTCCAAATAACTCCAATTCTAGCCAAAAAGAGTCACAAATTAAATCCCAAGAAACTCCAACACAACCCACTATGTCCAACTGCTTCCTTTAAAATTTATTCCCAAAGAAAATTCAGGGCGAACGTGAAGGAGCGCGATCCACTTAAAACTTTTGGGTGTCAATCCATACTCATAGCACAACTAAACAAATGGGCCAAACCCAAAGATCAACACCAATCCCTACGAGTTTAGGGAAACTCTGACACACAACGTAAAAAAAACGCCTTGATCGAAAGCATTTGACAAAGATAGCAAACAACCAAACCAGTTCAAAAGGTTTTAAACACAAGCTCAGCTTGAAACCCTATACTTATCTTTTAAACATTCAATATTCACTATTTACTCATCGAGAAAACCCGTGAGGTTACAACAAGAGCTACAAAACAAATTCTTTCTCTTATTACCTTCCCCAATACTTATAAATAGAGTTTATGATGCTTATCCAAAGACATTCAACGCAGACTACGTCAATAAGATCCCCACGGACCAACATATCATATAACATCATATTCTAGATTGAAATAAATGCTCCAACAAATCTTTCAGCATGATCAACCAATGAATTTCATACCACCTACATGTAAACGTCTCGACAATCGAAACTTATTCAGTTAACAAGCGACTTCAACATGTAAATATTATCTCCACAGTGAAGAATTCGTAATTGAGATTAAGTTATACTTTCAGTATGGGTAGAATCATTCATCATGTTAATTATCCAAAGCTCACTCCATCGCAACATATTAAAATTTTCCTCTACTTTAACCATGGTTTTCCAACGAGTAATATAAACAGTTACCACCACTACTTAGTCATCAATAACAACAAATGGGCATAATCATCAACCAACAACATTACTTTTAGCTACCCTATACATAGGAGATAACAAAATTACCACCACACAAAATACTCCAACTATTTAAAATAGATTGAATACTAGCATTAACACTGCCCTTAACAACATCATTAACAATAAGTCGTACGTCTTCTCAATTGATATCAATACTAGCATTGTAGAGACACAACTGCATACTTCCAAATATACTAGTAGGTTGCAACAACATAAATAGCAACTCTAATCAACTTCAAATTAAAGCCACTAGTCAACATGATTAAATTTCTCTATTAACCCGTTAGATTAGAACATCTTTAAACAATCGGCAAGGTTTCTTTAACAGTATCATTAATTTACATCATCTTAATGTTCTAATTATGCATCAAGGTTTAAACTTTTAACATTAACAAGGATCATAAGTACTTTTAAAGCAAGGCAACAGATTCTAAGCATGTACATTAACCAATCTAATCATTCTCGCTACAGAGTAAACTACAACACTAGTAGTCTATTTATTCTCAAGCTAGAGATGATAATCACATTGAATTGATTCAACTCAAAATTTAACTTAGCAACACGTCATTCTATAAACCACATTGTTACCTACTACATAGCATGCTAAACGACAATTCTCACTAGTGACAAACGATTTCAGTCAAAAGACTACTTACTTTGTTTGCCGCATTTTAGTTTTAAAACTCAACCCAAATTCATAAGGAAACTTGACTCTCAAAATTGCAATAAGGCAAACCCAAACTTGGTCATGCAATAGGAAATTCTCCAAAACACTTTTCAATCTAAAAGACTCCCATAGAGGAACATGGTTGAAACACAATTTTCTTAAAAGGGAACCAAGCGATCAAGTAATCCATTTCAAAGAAAACCTTAACACCAAACCCCAAACTTTCACGAAACAAGAATGGCTTTCAAAGATGATTTCTCAAACCAGTAAAATGACGAAATCAAACACCATTTACTCCTACAAAGCCACAGAACATTAGCCCTGACAACCAAGTCTGGCATAACGCCGCAATAACTCTTTTGACCTCGGAGAAAGACAAACACATGAATAAATTGAATGCTTCTCCCCATAAAGCAATCAACAAACTAAGCATCAAAGCTGGAAAAGTGACCAAAAGAAGCACAACACTAGACTCTTCTTCTTCGTCTTCAACCAAGGAAGACAAAACCACATACCGCATACGGAACAATCCCCGAAAATCCAAGACCAAACACTTTTCTTTTGATTTCAATCGACTAAAAACCAGGAAGACCAACCAAAACCGACCGTCAGAATGGTGAAAAGCATCCGAAGGAAACCACCATCAACTCTTCTATTTGTCTCCAGCCAACTACCCGATCTAAGATATAAAAGGTAAGCACTCTTTCCCCACAAGGGGTTAATAGTTCTTCGGTGATGGCTTTAACCGGCCATACCGTCAAACCACACCCTTACTATTAACAAAAGTGGTGATCGAAACCCTTCGGCACCACAACCCCACTTTATCACCATAATAGGCACAATTCAATCATTTATCTCATAGACATAGCAACATGGATTATCAAATGAAGCATTCAACATCAAAGCTTAAATACAACTATTAAGCGTAAAGGAACGATACCCATACCCTTTCCTACTGTGCATCCATGTCTGTCAAATTTTAGATTAGTTATACCATTTTTTTTGCAAGTTTTAATGTTGCTATCCTATGAAAAAAATTTAGTTAAAACCTAAGCCATGTTTCTAAGTTATCCCACATCACATTTTAGTTGTAACCTAAGGTATGACACTAAAAATACACATTCCAAGGACCTACAGCCCGCTCTGATACCAACTGTAACACCACGGCATCTAATATGCTTGAATGCTACCAAACATAAGCTAAACAACATCTAAATACCATGAATTAAGATAAATTATAGCAAAGGAGTAAATGCTAAAACCCGAGATTTCGGCAGCATCTCTTTTGTTTTAACATGATTTGAAGGAGCAACAATAGTATAGCAACATATGGAATATGAGAGACAACTAAAAACAGCAATAATTAACGACTTCGCAACAATATAAGTCTAGTTTCAAACATTTAATGTCTCCAAGAGTCAAACGAACAATAAGACTCTCATTTAGCAAAGCTAAACCTTAAAGCAATAATCATCACATGCAATTTATTATCAAAAACTAATTGAATGACTTGTGAAATCAAATGAGCGAAGCTACGTGCGAAAGTGTGTCTATTTCCCTTCCCTGCATGCCGGTCTCGTGGTACCTAAAATAACAAGAAAACGCAAGCGTGAGTTCAAAACTCAGCAAGCATATTGCAATGGTACAACAAGAACAAGTACATGGCAATAATATCTCACATCATGTAAACCATCTCATTCATGATCACATATCATTATCATCATCATTATGTATGCAATGCAATGCTATGCTCATGTCTCCTTGGAAACTCATACCGGTATGGTTGAGTACACACCCGTCGGTGTGCACCCTCTCCCCCCTTCCATCCCGAAGATGGAGGGTGCCTACTACTCGCTTCCGTTCACCGCGGTGAATGGAATCACGATGTAGGACTTACTCATTGGCTCTCCGGAATAATCATAACTTTCTCACCGACCTTCCCCGGACTAGTTATGACTTTCTCACCGCCCGGGCCATGTAACATGCCATGTATGCAATTATGCCAACATCATATTTAACTTGTACATTAACACATGGCATCATAACATAATAAACATGCTCATCATATCATTGGCAATCATTAAAGCATGGCAAGTGATCAGATCATATAGTCAATTTCATCTATTCTCAACAACCAACCTACAAATCGCTATTCATTACAATACACTTGCCTCAACCACGGGCAACGGATTGGCGGGAAGTAGAAGTCACTCCCGGGGTCACACCACTTGCAAAAGGTACCACACACTCACAATCATGTCCACAAAACAGTACGCAAACCCTCATCTACCCCGACATTGCCAACTACTCGCAACACCCAAAAAACAGAGGTTCTGTCCCGTCGGGACAGCAGCCTTCCAAAAGGCATAACTTGAGTTCTAGGACTCCAAATCAATTAAACGAGTACATCCTCGCGTAGCTTAGGAAATTTCCCAACTTTTTCTAAGTATAAGGAAAGACTGATTCGGAATCTAAAGTGGTTTAATCTACAGAATACCGTGATCTGTTCCAATCACGTCACAGATTTTAACACGCTTGGTAAAACAGCCATAACTTTCAAACGGCTGATCAGAATTTAACGTGCTTTTTACCCACTGAAAGTTATTTAAATTATCTACAACTTCTTCAACAGGCGGACGACCAAATTCGGATTCTAAGTTGGTGAAAAACTCAACCCTAGGTCGACTGCTCATGCTGTCCAAAACAGAGAACGTGGCAACTTCTAGATCTAATCCAATCTACTCAATTCAAGCACCACCAATTGATCTAAAAACATGATAGTAACCCTTAGAACAGTACCAAGACCAACCCCAAGGATTCCCATGGCAATACCTTCGCCCGACGCACGAAAACCCAATAGATCTCCCGGTTCGCGCGATCTCCTTCCTCGCTCCAAATCCACCGGATCTCCTCGTCGCGGAGCGCTCCAATGGATGGATCTTCGAGGTGGTGTCATGGGGGCTCCTGCCCTAGTATAGTGATACTCCATTACTGTTGCGTGGGCCTGGTTAATCACACAACCAGTAACGTAATGATCACGGCATCACGACAGACTCAGATTGAAACCACTTGGTCAGCACGATACTCGGCTAATGAGGTCACATGCCATCCAATTGGTTCCAATTTGAGCTTCCCGCAACCACGTGATAACCACTAGTCCCTGGATCAGTAAGCTAGTGTCACATGTTGAAGCAGGTAGAGTCTCATCCAAGCGAACGCAATTTAAGGGCAGAGGTAATATATTACAGCGATAGATAATAATATTACAACTTGTTTCTGTTTACAAAATGCCGATTGGCTTAAAGTAAACTGAAGAGAAAAACATCAGAGAAACAAAAGTAAAGCGGCCACGGTGTGCCTCCATTCCCACAGGCAACCGGCGAGCAGCTAACTCCGCTAGCCGTCAAACGCACCACCCGCGTCTGGGTCACTGAACTCCTGGTCACCTTCTTCCTCACCTGCGTCTTCTGCTCCTCACGCAAATTTTCAGAGCAAACGGTGAGTACACGTATGTACTCGCAAGACTTTATTGTTTGCAAGTATAATAATAATGCAGGCTAGTCAATGAAGATGGTTGCTATTCTAGTTCAGTTTTGCATGAAGCTGAAGTTATTTGTAATAGACTAATAGATTGGAATACTGCACAGTTTATAAAGCATTTAGTAAATGAGAGTAAATCAATACATAATGTAATTGTACATTTCATTCAACACCCAAATTCCTCCAACATAAGCAACACCACCATCACATGGCATCAGGAATCATTTCTTTCAACATAACCATCATACCATCACAAGGCATCAAGTATCACCACCAGCTTGATCAAATCACCGTCCAACCGATCTCTGAGTTCAACAACTCAACATTTGCATGATACAGCCCAACATTTAAAAGATCTACCGATTTCAAATCCTTTTCAGAAATCAAAACCAAAATACTATACTTGACAATAAATACCCAAGATTCTCGTGACCGTGAGCATGGCTAATCGATTAGTTTGATTAATCTCTACAGAGAATGCACACTTTACCCACACGACACGCTCTAGCAATCATGTCATCCATGCCACGCGATACATACCGTATCCGTTTTGCTAGATAGTGACGAAACTTTTCCAATTATCGGCATTTAGCCTTGCATCAGCCCCGGAGATGTGCGCTCTTTGCTTTGGGTGGGGGCTCCACACACCCACACAGAGTACCCCCGGGCCAGGCGAGAGTACCCCCCAATTAAGGTGTTTGGGTACCATAAGCTCCAAACCTGATTCACCCACACGGATCCAACGATGGCTAACACCCCATCGTGCCTTTTACCCTCAGCAAAGCATCCACCGTTGTTTCACGAAAGTCTCCAACACCTGCGCGTGGTGTGGGAGTATTCTAAGCAACACCAGCACGTCGGTATTGCCCAACTACTTCGACCTACCACGGCATAAGACCAAATTCCAACTCCTGTACTGGGTTTAGGCTATCCCATACTAGCACATGTGGTTGTACGAAAGGACTTGGTTAAAAACATCAAGTTCAGTCCTTAGGATTGCACAGACGAGACCTCCCATCATCCGTCCGGCATAAATCACTGTACACCTTTTCCTTTTTCATCCTTTACCAGCATAGCCTTTATTTTTCCAAGATCATCATTTCCGAAATCCTAATAACGTATTGAAAAACTTTGATTGACTGAGTCCACCGATCATTATTCAATCAGTCTAAAGCTGGGCTAAGCGTATGCAACTATTAGACTTATATTCCCTGGCGACACTTATTATAGCGTCTATCCTTAAACTAGGGTTACTCAAGGATTTTAGGGCAACAACGAGATTAAGATAAGCCATCCAACCATTAGGGTAACTACCTATTCCCACCATTTAAATACTTGTAATAATCATATACATGCGTAATAGTTTTGCGAAACATCAATTACTTTTGCAATTATAGGAGCAATATGTTCAAAGGGGGTGCTTGCCTGCTTGCTCTGTGTTTTGCGTGTCCTCTGGGTCGAAGTCCGGATCCTCGCCTACTGCTCCCGGGGCGTCAACATCTAAACAAAAGCGCGACAAAAGAAATAACGAGGAAACGATTAAGATCCAACGAGAACAAGGCAAAAAGCTCAAAAAAAGCGGACAACAACCAATAAGCGAACACGAGAGAGAAAAACTTAACGAAAACCAAAACTTCAACTGGAGACCGGCAGTACCGGCATACAAATCCCGGTAGTGCCGCTCTTATCGGCGATCTGCGACCTCAAGGGTCGGTAGTACCGGAGGCAGCGAACCTAAAAGAGGACCTCTCTGAAAAATAACTATCGGCGTTGCGGGAGCGGTAGTGCCGGCCTAAACCCGGCAGTACCGGCCACAAGGGTCGGTAGTGCTGGCCTGAGCGGCAGTACTGGTCTCACCACTACGGTAGTGCTAGCCACAGGTCGACTGAATTTTCCAGAAAAAGGATTTTCGCACAAACGGCTTCGGAATTCGCGGCGATTGCTTGGATGGGTTATCGGAGATGGCAAGGACCCATTTATGCAAACCACTCGAGGTTCCGACCACGTTTGGCCTAATTTCTAATCCGAGAAGCTCTAGAGTCCTAATTCACGCTAAATTCTGACTTTCACCCCGAATCGAATTCAAACTCGATTCCTTTCGCGAAACTCGGTCTTTAACGACGTCGAATATATTCTAGTGTCCTTTTCTTAGCTTTTGGAACTAGGGTTCCAAGGTTTACTTCCAAAAGCTACGAAAATCACATTTAACCAAATATATCCGATAAAAACGTATTTAGGGTTTCTGATCTTATATTTCGCACTAAAAAGAACTCTAGCACCTAACCTAGGTTTAGAAACTCAGCTAACTAGAGGCTGATCATTACAACTAGGGTTCCTAGGGTTCCAACTAGGACAACAAGGAGTAAAGGAAACATGAACTAGTGGAGAGAACTCAGATCACAGCAGAGTTGCCTAGAACTCGATCCACTTACCACAGATTGCTGCTAGGGTTTGAGAACGGCGATCTCCTCCGTGGCTTGTTTCTCCTCGAGCTCAAGAACACCAGAGAGAGAGTTTTAGAGAGAGGAACAGCTTGAGAGAGAGGGAGAGAGCTCCATGGGAGAGAGAGCTAGAGAGGGAGAGCTAGAGGGTGAGGGTGAGAGTGAGAGGGTGTGAAGTGAGAGGGTGCAGGGGGAGGAGAACCCTCTAGAAAAGAGGAGGTGGCCAGGGCAACGGGCAGCAGAGAGGGCTCTGCCCCCTGCCCGGTCGCCTCGGCCGGCGATCGGCAGGGCGGCAGTGATCGCCGCCAGGCGTAAAAAACCCAAAAACCCCCCAAAAAACTTCGAAACTCAAGAACCCTTCCCAGAAACCTTTAGGATAGATTCTAGGATAGCTAAAGAAGGTTTGGAAACTACGGTTGCTCGGAAGTCCTAACCGCAACACGAAATAAGATTTTGGAGCAAAAACTAAAACGAAACAGATCAAGCAAACAAATCCAAGCACAAATAACTCCAAATTGAATTCCAAATAACTCTCAAAGGATAATTAGCATTTAAAAAGGCAAGTACAAACTCAGGATGTTACAGGTGGTGAGGTCAAGAACTCACCTAGGTGCAGCAAGGGAGGTGGAGAGGTGGTGGAGAGGGGTGGTGGCACCATGGGGGAAGATGGAGAGGAAGGGGAAGGGTGGAGGCGCATGGGGGGCTAGGGGGTGGCGGTTAGGGTTGGGAGAGGGAGTTTGGGGCGCACCAAGGGGTGGGGGCCAGATTTGGCTGCCCAAAAGTCCCCCCATTGGGCCCAAACCCTTCCACCAGAGGCCCAACTCAACCCCCAAGGTCCAAAGTCCCCCGAAGAGGCCCAAACACCCGAAAACCGCCCAAAAACACGCTATAAACGGCATAACGTAAAGTTTTAACCTCTATTTACATATTTTATAATGTTTTGACCTCAACATCCACATTTTATAAGATTACGACACTCCGTGGTGTCACAGATAGAGTCTTACATCATGATAATTATCCATTGTTCACTCCATCACCACATGTTACAAGTTCCTCCATTTTTAACCATGGTTTTCAACATGTAATCTAAACAATTACTACCACTACTTAGTCATCAATATCAACAAATGTGCATAATCATCAAACAACAATATTGCTTTAAGCTACCCTATACATAGGTTATAACACAATTGCCGCTACACAACATACTCCAACTATTGAAATAAATTTAATAAGTTAGACAATCCCATTGCTCTTAACAATAACATCAAACAACAACTCCTACCTTCTCAATTGTCATCTGTATTAGCATTTCAAGAACACAATTACATCCTTCCAATTATTTCCATAGTTCATATAGCAAACATAATGCATAGGAAATGAGATGGTACTCTACGCTTCTTATTAGTTGGAAGGGACCGCCACAGAATGGTGGGAGAACTTCTGCGCAACGCAGGAGAACCCTCAGGACATCACTTGGGAGGAGTGTACAGCCGCATTTCGTCAGTATCACGTGCCGGAAGGAAGGCTTTGCTGCTAAAAATGATTTGGAGATTGCAAGACTTAAATGCATGCTTTTAGTTCAAACCCCTGGTTCCGAACTCCGAACGAAAGTAGGATGTTATGGGGTAAGAATATTAATAGATGGGATAGAGTTCCTAGCGAACCTTATTATGTTGGAAACCCAGACCCTAGATGTCATCTTGGGAATGGATTGGTTATCTAAGCACAAGGCCGTGCTAGACTGTGGACGAAGAGTCATATCAGTTGAAAGCCCGTGTGGGAGAAAAGTGGAATTTCAAGCGACTGCCGTTAGAGATGGACAGTTGATGGTTAATAGCGCAAAGGCAATCAGCATAGAAGATGTCTCAGTAGTGAATGAGTATCCAGATGTTTTTCCTGAAGATCTACCTGGTATGCCGCCAGATAGAGACATAGAGTTTGTGATAGAGCTTGTACCTGGTACAGCGCTGATAGCAAAGAGACCCTATCGAATGTCCACCGAAGAATTGTTAGAAATGAAGAAGCAACTTGAAGAGTTAATGGAGAAAGGATTCATCAGACCGAGTTCGTCGCCGTGGAGAGCGCCAGTTCTGTTCGTCAAGAAGAAGGACGGGAGTTTCAGGATGTGCATTGACTACCGTGCACTTAATGAAGTCACCGTGAAGAATAAATACCCGCTACCCAGGATCGATGATTTGTTTGATCAGCTGAGAGGAGCCGGAGTTTTCTCCAAGATTGATCTGAGATCGGGATACCACTAGTTGAAAATCCGATCAGAAGATATTCCGAAGATTGCATTTTCGTCAAGATATGGACATTACGAGTTTACAGTTATGTCCTTTGGCTTAACGAATGCGCCAGCCTACTTCATGAATATGATGAATAAGGTGTTCATGGAATATTTGGACAAGTTTTTTGTTGTGTTCGTAGATGATATCTTAATCTACTCCAAGACAAAGGATGAACATGCAGAGCACTTAAGGCGAGTTTTGGAAAAGCTAAGGGAACTGCAACTCTTTGCCAAATTCAGTAAATGTGACTTTTGGAAGGACAAGGTGGAGTTCCTCGGACATGTAATGACCGCATAGGGAGTCGCCGTAGATCCAAGCAAGGTAGAAGCCGTGTTACATTGGGAGCAGCCGAAGAACGTGACCTAGATCCGGAGTTTCCTTGGTATAGCAGGTTACTACCGCCGCTTCATTGAAGGCTTTTCGACAATTGCGAAACCTCTTACGCAATTGTTAAAAAAGGAGAAGAAGTTTGCATGGATGCCGGAGTGCGAAAAAGGTTTTCAAGAACTAAAGAAACGATTGACATCAGCGCCGGTGTTGATTCTACCGGACGTCAATCAAAGCTTCGATATTTATTGTGATGCATTGTGCCAAGGACTTGGATGTGTGCTGATGCAGAATGGAAAGGTCGTCGCTTATGCATCAAGGCAGCTGAGGCCGCATGAAGAGAATTATCCAACACATGACCTAGAGTTAGCTGCCGTAGTGCATTCTTTGAAGTTGTGGTGTCACTATTTGATTGGAAACAGATGTGAAGTTGTAACACCCCGGCATCTAGTATGCCCGAATGCTACCAAACACAAGTTAAACAACCACTAAATACCACATTTAACATAAAATTCCAGCAAAGGTGCATAGGCTAAAAACCGAGATTTCGGCAGCACCTCCTTTGTTTTATCATGAATTTAAGGAACAGCAACAATATAGCATTATATGGCAATTAGAGAAACATCTAAAACAGCAATAAATAAAGTCTTAACGACAATAAAAGACTAACATCAAGCTCTTAAAGTTCCAAGTGTCAAACAAACAATAGAACTCTCATTAACCAAGCTAAGACTTAATTTAAAGGCCATCACACGCAATGTATTATCAAACTAAATGAATTGACTTGGGGAAACATTAAAGTGAAGCAACGTGTGAGAGTGTGACTATTCCCCTTTCCCGCATGCCGTTCTCATGGTACCTAAAACAACAAGAAAACACAAGGGTGAGTTCGAAAACCCAGCAAGCATCGCAATGGACAACAAGCATAACAACAAGTCAATAACATCTTTCATCATGTATAACATCTCATTCATGAATACTTATCAATATCATCATCAATTTGTATGCGATGTAATGCATTGCTCGACCCTCTGGAACCCCTTACAGGGATGTGAAGTACACACCCGTCGGTGTGCACCCTTTCCTCCCGTCCATCCCGAAGATGGAGGGTGCCTACTCGCTTCCAAACACCACGTGGATGGAATCACGACATAGGACTTACTCAATGGCGTTCCGGATTAGTCATAACTTTCTCACCGACCTTGCCGGACTAGTTAAGACTTTCTCACCGCCCTCGCCCTATCTCATGACATGCATGCAACCATGCCAATTATCATATTTAATTCACATATTAACACATGGCATCATAATATGTTAAACATGCTCATCATATCATATCAATCATTAACACATGGCAAGTGGACATATAGCATGTAAACAATTCCATCTAATCTCAACATGCAACCTACAACTCGCTATCCATCACAACACACTTGCCTCAACCACGTGCAACGGATTGGCGGGAAGAAGAGGGAACTCCGGGGTCACACCACCTGCACATAGGCATCACACACTCACAATCATAACCTCAAAACAGTACACACGCCCCATCTAACCCGACATTGCCAACTACTCGCAAAACCTAAAAACAGAGGTTCTGTCGGCGGGACAGCAGCCTTGCAAAAGGCATAACTTGAGTTCTGGGACTCCAAATCGAATAAACGAGTACACCGTCGCGAAGCTTAGGAAATTTCCCAACTTTTTCTAGTTATAGGGAAAGACTGATTCGGACTCTAAAATAGTTTAATCTACAGATTACCACAATCTGGTCCAGTTACGTCACAGATTTTTAGGCGCTCGGTAAAACAGCCATAACTTTCAAACGGCTGATCGGAAATTAACGTGCTTTACGTCCACGGAAAGATAATTAAATTATCTACAACTTCCTAGAAGTCCGTACGGTCTGATTCGGATTCTAAATCGACAGAAACTCGAACCCTAGTTCGACTGCTCAATCTGCCCGAAAACAGAAACGTGGACAAGTTTAGATCTAACCCAAATTACTTCAAACCAGCGCCTCCAATTGATCTAAAAACTTGATAAACACCCTAATAACAGTACCTAGATCATCCCCAAGGATCCCCAAGATCATACCTTTGCCCGAAGCGCAAAACTCCAATCAATCTCCGCGAATCTCCTCGCGAATCGCTCCTCGCTCCACGTTCCTCGCTCCTCGCTCCTTGCTCCTCGCTCCTCGCTCCACGGGATGACTCCGCGAGGTGCAGGGGTGGGGAGACCACCCTAGGGCAGCAAGGGGTGGAGGGGAGGTGGTGTGGAGGTGGAGGAAAGGGAGGGGGATGCGCACGGTTATGGGGGCTAGGGCTTAGGGGAGGGGAGAGGAGGAGAGGCGCAAGAGGGAGGTGGGGCGCAAGGGGCTGAGGTGGGGGCGCAAGGGGGCAGGGGGAGCCCCTTTTAACAGCCCTCAACCCAATCCTAGTCCGTTACGGAGTCCTAATCCATCCCACCAAAGCCCACCAAGGCCCAAAACTCCCCCGGGAAGGCCCAAAACCCCGAAAACGGCCCGGAAACGGCCCGGAAACGTTATTAACCCCCGATCCTTATGATCTTAACCTTATTTCCACATCTCATACTGTATTTAACCTTATCATGCTCAATAATAAGGTTACGACACTCCGAGGTGTCACATTCTTCCCCCCTTCAACAGGATTCGACCTCGAATCTAAACGCACCAATCACGAAACCCAGCAAAACCAAAGACAGCCAGATTTTCACATCACATACCTGAGGTGAAAAGCTCGGGATACTTCTCGCGCATGCGAGATTCCAGCTCCCAAGTCGCTTCTCTCTCGGTCTGATGTGACCACAAGACCTTGACAAACTTAAGCGTCCTGTTCTTCATCACTCGCTCTGAAGTCCCCAGAATTTCCACAGGACGGGACTCGAAGGTGAGGTCCTGCTGAAGCACTAATGGTTCCAATGGAACCACCAACTACGGATCATGCAAGTATTTCTTCAACATCGAGACATGGAACACATTATGCACACCTTGCATGGATTAGGTAGCTCTAGGCGATAGGCCAACCTGCCAACTCGGGCGAGGATAGGAAAAGGCCCAACATACCTTGGGTGAGCTTTCCTTTGGTGCCAAAACGCACCACACCCTTGGTGGGAGATACTCGCAAGAGTACGCTATCACCCACCTCAAACTCCAAGTCTCGCCGCCTCACATCAGCATAGCTCTTCTGTCTGCTCTGTGCTGCGAGAAGGTTTTGCCGAACCTCCGACACGCGATCAACAGTCTGCTGAACCCAATCCGGTCCAAGAATAGCTCTCTCGCCCACAGCATCCCAACAAAGTGGCGATCTGCACTTCCGACCATACAGGACCTCATAAGGAGCAGCCGGATCTTTGGAATGGTAGCCGTTATTGTAAGCAAACTCTGCAAGGGGCAAATGGTCTTCCCAGCTACCCTTCCAAGCCATCACACAGGCCACGAGCATGTCCTCCAAAGTTTGGATGGTACGCCAGATCGCCCATCTGTTTGAGGGTGAAAAGCGGTACTAAGGCAAAGCCGCGTGCCCAAAGCACTCTGCAAACTCTCCCGAACTTGGAGACGAACTCGCATCCCGATCGAGAGATAATGGTCTTGGGTACACCATGCAATCTCACAATCTCCCGCACATAGATGGGAGCCAACTCGCTCATTGAATTGGTCGTGCGGATGGGAATGAAATGCGCAGACTTGCCGAGACGGTCCACCACAACCCAAACAGCATCCTTCCTCGTGGAGAACGAGGTAGACCAACCACGAAATCCATGGAGATGTCATCCCATGGCCACACAGAACCTCCAAGGGCTGCAACAGGCCGGGGACGCTTATGCTCGCCTTTGATCTTCTCGGCAAATCCACAAGACGCCACATACTTGGCAATATCCACTCTCATCCTTTTCCACCAGAAATTCTTCTTCAAGTCCTGTACATCTTGGTCTCTCGGGATGGACCGTGTCTGGGTGCGATGAGCTTCTCTCGAATGTCTTCTTTCACTTGAGATTTACGGGAGCGCATGACGACCCTGAAACCTCAAAACTCCCGCATCATCAACGGTAAAGTCTCGACTTGCCATCCTCAAAGCGTTCCTCACCTGCTGGAGCAAGCGATCATCTTCTTTGTGCCTCCCGCTGCACGCTCGGGAATCGTTGACTCAAGAATCAATTGAGTTTCAGCTTGCACGGTCCCATAAGCGGTAGGAGACTCCCAAGCGCTCAAAATCAGCAACAAGACAATCAACAACAGGGGCATTGTCTTGCGATCGAGAGCGTCGGCCACCACATTTGCCTTCCCGGATGATACCGGATAGTGAGGTCATAATCCTTTATCAATTCTAGCCACCTCCTCTGCCTCAAGTTCAAATCTTTACGAGTAAAGATGTACTTGAGGCTCTTGTGATCGATAAAAATATCACAAGGTTCGCCGTACAAATAATGCCTCCATATCTTCAATGCAAACACCACGGCGGCTAGCTCAAGATCATGGGTGGGATAGTTACGCTCATGCTTTTTCAGCTGCCTCGAAGCATAAGCAATCACCTTGCCATTTTGCATGAGCACACAACCAAGTCCCAACCGAGAAGCATCGAGAATAAACAGTGAAGCGCTTCCCGGTTCGGGAAGGGTAAGAACAGGAGCGATCACTAACTTCTCCTTCAAAGTGCAGAAGTTTGTGCTCACACTCTGCGATCCACTTTGGAACTTCATCCCCTTCGAGTCGGTTGTGAAAGTGGCTTGGCAATGATAGAGAAATCCTGCACAAAACGCCGATAGTATCCAGCCAACCCAAGGAAACTACGCACCTCTTTGACATTGGAAGGCCTCTTCCAATCCAAAACTCTTGAGACTTTGCTAGGATCTACCGATATGCCCTCTGGATTGATGATGTGGCCAAGAAAACCCACTTCAAATCCGTAACTCGCACTTTTTCAGCCTTAGCAAAGAATTGATTCTCCCTCAGGGTACTTAGCACAAGCCTCAAGTGTCGCTCATGCTCCTCTTACGATTTAGAGTAAATCGAGAATGTCATCGATGAACACTACCACAAACTCATCAAGGTACTTGTGTAGCATCTTGTTCATCGCCTCCATAAAGACAAAGGAGCATTAGTTAGTCCAAAAGACATAACTTTAAATTCATAATGCCCATACCTAGTGGAGAAAGCGATCTTCTCAATGTCCTGCTCCCTCACACGGATCGATTATACCCGATGAAGATCAATTTTGGAGAACACCTTTGCTCCCTTGATTGGTCAAACAGATCCTCGATGCGAGGCAAAGGATACTTGTTTTTGGTATCACTTGGTTAAGAGCACGATAATCAATGCACATACGCCAACTTCCATCCTTCTTGAGACGAAGAGGGCGGGTGCTTCCATGGCGATACGCTACGCCGAATGAAGCCTTTGGCCATGAGATCCTCCAATCGCTTCTTCAACTCGTCTTGAAAAGGTCGAGCTAAGCGGTATGGAGAGATAGAAATAGGTCGAGTGCCGGAGCAAGATCAATCTGAAACTCCACATTCCTCACGGGAGGTAGACCAGGCAACTCGTCAGGAACACATCAACGAACTCCTTCACTACAGAAATCTCCTCAATGGAAATCGAAGAAGATGGTTTCTCGAGACAAAGTCATGAGAAACCCAATAGCCTCAAACGACCCGGAAAACAAACTAGTCAAAGCAAAGACGGAGCCCGGAGGGTATACCACCCTGAAAGGTCAACTCTTCCCGGACGGCCTGCAAGGAAAGCTGTCTTCCGAAACAACAGATCTTAGCAGATGCGATGCAGCCAGTCCATGCCCAAAATGACATCAAAAGGAGCCATTGGATCACCTTGAGATTGGCAAAGAAAACCTCATCATCAATGGCAATGGTGCAACCAGGGCAAACCAAAGAACTAGCAATCAAACCCCAGGAGAAGCGACTAACACGGACTCGAGAAATCCATTGAACTCCCAACTTAGCTCTACTAGCAAACTCAGCGACACAAAAGAATAGGATGCTCCGGAATCAAATAGAACAAAGGCATCAACGGAATCCACGAGCAGAGTGAAACCACCTCTGGATGCCGGTGACTCGACGGTCGGCAAAGCGTACACTCTGGTGGCGGCAGGGACGAATGAGCCCGACTCGGTGATGCCCCATCAAGGTTGGGGCGGAGGAGGCAGCGAGGAGGAAGCAGACGGTGTGGGCACCAAGACGCCCGGGTGGCGCCACGCAAAGGGTGGGTGAGAAACAGGGCAGCCATCATGTGCACCGATCCTCTAGAAGACGCTACCGGAGTGGGAGGAGAAGGCACCGACTCCCACTTGATGATGCTACCGGGGTTCATCCGTGACTTCGCCCCATATGGCCGGGCTTGCCACGCAGTGGTTGCAATTCCCGGTCCAACCACACTCTGAAGCACGGTGCTCGCCACCGCACTTGAAGCACTTCATGCCTGCCCGGGCACACGGGGCCAACAATGGCTCGCGAAGAAGGCAGCGGGCGACCCCATCTTAGCCCCGAGGAGGAGCCTGTCCTCCCTTGAACTTCTTGAAGGTGGGGCCGAGAGGACCCACCTCCTCCACCAAAGGTCCTCTTCGGCCCCTTTGGGCCGCAGAACCCTGAACCTCCGGGTTACGCTTGTCCCGGGAGAGCTCCAACTCGAGCTCCATGCCCTTCGCTTGCTCCACCACAGGCCGAAGTCACGAGGACAGTCGCCCCATGACAACTCTGAACTCTGGTTGAGGCCCCTCACGGAACCTCCTAGCTTTCTCCCGATCGTCGGTGCCACAGTAGTAGTCTGAAGCGCACCATTTGTTGAACTCCTTCTCATACTGCCACCGACCTCTTTCCTGGGAAAGAGTGGTCGAGTAAGCTCCATCCTCTCAAGGAAAGACTGCAGGTGGAACTTGGCTCGAGCGAGCCACAAAGTCCTCGGTGTGATCGACCAGATCGGGGTTCTAGCGGCGAACCCCCTCCCACCAGATATCGGCTTGGCCCTTGGTGAAAAGCCACAAAGCGAGTCCTCCGAACCGAGGTCAACTCTAGGACCTCAAAGCTGCCTCTCCATGTACCGCAGCCAATCTGCGGACTGGATCGGCGTGCTGCTCCGTCGAAAGTGTCAAGGCGGAGGGACATCCACTCCAGGAGACTCATCCTCGGCTCCGGTGCAGTGGGCAACAACAGGGGCCAGCTGCGAGGGAGGCACAACAGCGAGGGCTGCCCGCATGGCTGGCGGCGCAGCTCTGAATCTCCCTCTGCGAGCCTGGACTAAATCTTCATTGGCGGCGGGCACCTGCCTCGACCGCAGACAGCTGGAAGCTCCTCTGAGCTGGCCCACGAGCATTAAGCTAAACGCTACCCTCGACCAGCAGACTCCTCAACTCCCTGGGAGCCTCGCCCCTGGCCTCCACGGCCACGGCGTCCACGGCCTCTACCCCTCGGCATGGCTGCTTAGACAGACAACCACCCAAACACCAAAGCACACAATCAAGATCATAGATCAAACATCATCATAAGCATATTCCTTATCACATAATCAAGCGCGATGCATTGATGAACCAAAACCCATCCTACTGTGCAACCAAGTGTGTCAGATTTTAGATTAGTTATACCACTTTTACAAGTTTTAACGTTGCTATCCTATAACAAGGTTTTAGTTAGAACCTAAGCCATGTTTCTAAGTTATTCCACATCACATTTTAGTTGTACCCTAGGATAGCTAAAGAAGGTTTGGAAACTACGGTTGCTCGGAAGTCCTAACCGCAACACGAAATAAGATTTTGGAGCAAAAACTAAAACGAAACAGATCAAGCAAACAAATCCAAGCACAAATAACTCCAAATTGAATTCCAAATAACTCTCAAAGGATAATTAGCATTTAAAAAGGCAAGTACAAACTCAGGATGTTACAGGTGGTGAGGTCAAGAACTCACCTAGGTGCAGCAAGGGAGGTGGAGAGGTGGTGGAGAGGGGTGGTGGCACCATGGGGGAAGATGGAGAGGAAGGGGAAGGGTGGAGGCGCATGGGGGGCTAGGGGGTGGCGGTTAGGGTTGGGAGAGGGAGTTTGGGGCGCACCAAGGGGTGGGGGCCAGATTTGGCTGCCCAAAAGTCCCCCCATTGGGCCCAAACCCTTCCACCAGAGGCCCAACTCAACCCCCAAGGTCCAAAGTCCCCCGAAGAGGCCCAAACACCCGAAAACCGCCCAAAAACACGCTATAAACGGCATAACATAAAGTTTTAACCTCTATTTACATATTTTATAATGTTTTGACCTCAACATCCACATTTTATAAGATTACGACACTCCGTGGTGTCACAGATAGAGTCTTACATCATGATAATTATCCATTGTTCACTCCATCACCACATGTTACAAGTTCCTCCATTTTTAACCATGGTTTTCAACATGTAATCTAAACAATTACTACCACTACTTAGTCATCAATATCAACAAATGTGCATAATCATCAAACAACAATATTGCTTTAAGCTACCCTATACATAGGTTATAACACAATTGCCGCTACACAACATACTCCAACTATTGAAATAAATTTAATAAGTTAGACAATCCCATTGCTCTTAACAATAACATCAAACAACAACTCCTACCTTCTCAATTGTCATCTGTATTAGCATTTCAAGAACACAATTACATCCTTCCAATTATTTCCATAGTTCATATAGCAAACATAATGCATAGGAAATGAGATGGTACTCTACGCTTCTTATTAGTTGGAAGGGACCGCCACAGAATGGTGGGAGAACTTCTGCGCAACGCAGGAGAACCCTCAGGACATCACTTGGGAGGAGTGTACAGCCGCATTTCGTCAGTATCACGTGCCGGAAGGAAGGCTTTGCTGCTAAAAATGATTTGGAGATTGCAAGACTTAAATGCATGCTTTTAGTTCAAACCCCTGGTTCCGAACTCCGAACGAAAGTAGGATGTTATGGGGTAAGAATATTAATAGATGGGATAGAGTTCCTAGCGAACCTTATTATGTTGGAAACCCAGACCCTAGATGTCATCTTGGGAATGGATTGGTTATCTAAGCACAAGGCCGTGCTAGACTGTGGACGAAGAGTCATATCAGTTGAAAGCCCGTGTGGGAGAAAAGTGGAATTTCAAGCGACTGCCGTTAGAGATGGACAGTTGATGGTTAATAGCGCAAAGGCAATCAGCATAGAAGATGTCTCAGTAGTGAATGAGTATCCAGATGTTTTTCCTGAAGATCTACCTGGTATGCCGCCAGATAGAGACATAGAGTTTGTGATAGAGCTTGTACTGCACAATACGATAGCAAAGAGACCCTATCGAATGTCCACCGAAGAATTGTTAGAAATGAAGAAGCAACTTGAAGAGTTAATGGAGAAAGGATTCATCAGACCGAGTTCGTCGCCGTGGAGAGCGCCAGTTCTGTTCGTCAAGAAGAAGGACGGGAGTTTCAGGATGTGCATTGACTACCGTGCACTTAATGAAGTCACCGTGAAGAATAAATACCCGCTACCCAGGATCGATGATTTGTTTGATCAGCTGAGAGGAGCCGGAGTTTTCTCCAAGATTGATCTGAGATCGGGATACCACTAGTTGAAAATCCGATCAGAAGATATTCCGAAGATTGCATTTTCGTCAAGATATGGACATTACGAGTTTACAGTTATGTCCTTTGGCTTAACGAATGCGCCAGCCTACTTCATGAATATGATGAATAAGGTGTTCATGGAATATTTGGACAAGTTTTTTGTTGTGTTCGTAGATGATATCTTAATCTACTCCAAGACAAAGGATGAACATGCAGAGCACTTAAGGCGAGTTTTGGAAAAGCTAAGGGAACTGCAACTCTTTGCCAAATTCAGTAAATGTGACTTTTGGAAGGACAAGGTGGAGTTCCTCGGACATGTAATGACCGCATAGGGAGTCGCCGTAGATCCAAGCAAGGTAGAAGCCGTGTTACATTGGGAGCAGCCGAAGAACGTGACCTAGATCCGGAGTTTCCTTGGTATAGCAGGTTACTACCGCCGCTTCATTGAAGGCTTTTCGACAATTGCGAAACCTCTTACGCAATTGTTAAAAAAGGAGAAGAAGTTTGCATGGATGCCGGAGTGCGAAAAAGGTTTTCAAGAACTAAAGCGATTGACATCAGCCCCGGTGTTGATTCTACCGGACGTCAATCAAAGCTTCGATATTTATTGTGATGCATTGTGCCAAGGACTTGGATGTGTGCTGATGCAGAATGGAAAGGTCGTCGCTTATGCATCAAGGCAGCTGAGGCCGCATGAAGAGAATTATCCAACACATGACCTAGAGTTAGCTGCCGTAGTGCATTCTTTGAAGTTGTGGTGTCACTATTTGATTGGAAACAGATGTGAAGTTGTAACACCCCGGCATCTAGTATGCCCGAATGCTACCAAACACAAGTTAAACAACCACTAAATACCACATTTAACATAAAATTCCAGCAAAGGTGCATAGGCTAAAAACCGAGATTTCGGCAGCACCTCCTTTGTTTTATCATGAATTTAAGGAACAGCAACAATATAGCATTATATGGCAATTAGAGAAACATCTAAAACAGCAATAAATAAAGTCTTAATGACAATAAAAGACTAACATCAAGCTCTTAAAGTTCCAAGTGTCAAACAAACAATAGAACTCTCATTAACCAAGCTAAGACTTAATTTAAAGGCCATCACACGCAATGTATTATCAAACTAAATGAATTGACTTGGGGAAACATTAAAGTGAAGCAACGTGTGAGAGTGTGACTATTCCCCTTTCCCGCATGCCGTTCTCATGGTACCTAAAACAACAAGAAAACACAAGGGTGAGTTCGAAAACCCAGCAAGCATACTGCAATGGACAACAAGCATAACAACAAGTCAATAACATCTTTCATCATGTATAACATCTCATTCATGAATACTTATCAATATCATCATCAATTTGTATGCGATGTAATGCATTGCTCCTGACCCTCTGGAACCTCATACCGGTATGGGAAGTACACACCCGTCGGTGTGCACCCTTTCCCCCTTCCATCCCGAAGATGGAGGGTGCCTACTCGCTTCCAAACACCACGTGGATGGAATCACGACATAGGACTTACTCAATGGCGTTCGGATTAGTCATAACTTTCTCACCGACCTTGCCGGACTAGTTAAGACTTTCTCACCGCCTCGCCCTATCTCATGACATGCATGCAACCATGCCAATTATCATATTTAATTCACATATTAACACATGGCATCATAATATGTTAAACATGCTCATCATATCATATCAATCATTAACACATGGCAAGTGGACATATAGCATGTAAACAATTCCATCTAATCTCAACATGCAACCTACAACTCGCTATCCATCACAACACACTTGCCTCAACCACGTGCAACGGATTGGCGGGAAGAAGAGGGAACTCCGGGGTCACACCACCTGCACATAGGCATCACACACTCACAATCATAACCTCAAAACAGTACACACGCCCCATCTAACCCGACATTGCCAACTACTCGCAAAACCTAAAAACAGAGGTTCTGTCGGCGGGACAGCAGCCTTGCAAAAGGCATAACTTGAGTTCTGGGACTCCAAATCGAATAAACGAGTACACCGTCGCGAAGCTTAGGAAATTTCCCAACTTTTTCTAGTTATAGGAAAGACTGATTCGGACTCTAAAATTGTTTAATCTACAGATTACCACAATCTGGTCCAGTTACGTCACAGATTTTTAGGCGCTCGGTAAAACAGCCATAACTTTCAAACGGCTGATCGGAAATTAACGTGCTTTATGTCCACGGAAAGATAATTAAATTATCTACAACTTCCTAGAAGTCCGTACGGTCTGATTCGGATTCTAAATCGACGGAAACTCGAACCCTAGTTCGACTGCTCAATCTGCCCGAAAACAGAAACGTGGACAAGTTTAGATCTAACCCAAATTACTTCAAACCAGCGCCTCCAATTGATCTAAAAACTTGATAAACACCCTAATAACAGTACCTAGATCATCCCCAAGGATCCCCAAGATCATACCTTTGCCCGAAGCGCAAAACTCCAATCAATCTCCGCGAATCTCCTCGCGAATCGCTCCTCGCTCCACGTTCCTCGCTCCTCGCTCCTTGCTCCTCGCTCCTCGCTCCACGGGATGACTCCGCGAGGTGCAGGGGTGGGGAGACCACCCTAGGGCAGCAAGGGGTGGAGGGGAGGTGGTGTGGAGGTGGAGGAAAGGGAGGGGGATGCGCACGGTTATGGGGGCTAGGGCTTAGGGGAGGGGGAGGGAGGAGAGGGGCGCAAGAGGGGGAGGTGGGGGCGCAAGGGGCTGAGATGGGGCGCAAGGGGGGCAGGGGGAGCCCCTTTTAACAGCCCTCAACCCAATCCTAGTCCGTTACGGAGTCCTAATCCATCCCACCAAAGCCCACCAAGGCCCAAAACTCCCCCGGGAAGGCCCAAAACCCCGAAAACGGCCCGGAAACGGCCCGGAAACGTTATTAACCCCCGATCCTTATGATCTTAACCTTATTTCCACATCTCATACTGTATTTAACCTTATCATGCTCAATAATAAGGTTACGACACTCCGAGGTGTCACATTCTTCCCCCCTTCAACAGGATTCGACCTCGAATCTAAACGCACCAATCACGAAACCCAGCAAAACCAAAGACAGCCAGATTTTCACATCACATACCTGAGGTGAAAAGCTCGGGATACTTCTCGCGCATGCGAGATTCCAGCTCCCAAGTCGCTTCTCTCTCGGTCTGATGTGACCACAAGACCTTGACAAACTTAAGCGTCCTGTTCTTCATCACTCGCTCTGAAGTCCCCAGAATTTCCACAGGACGGGACTCGAAGGTGAGGTCCTGCTGAAGCACTAATGGTTCCAATGGAACCACCAACTCCGGATCATGCAAGTATTTCCTCAACATCGAGACATGGAACACATCATGCACACCTTGCATGGATTCCGGTAGCTCTAGGCGATAGGCCAACCTGCCAACTCGGGCGAGGATAGGAAAAGGCCCAACATACCTTGGACTGAGCTTTCCTTTGGTGCCAAAACGCACCACACCCTTGGTGGGAGATACTCGCAAGAGTACGCTATCACCCACCTCAAACTCCAAGTCTCGCCGCCTCACATCAGCATAGCTCTTACATGCTTTCTGGTGCTGCGAGAAGGTTTTGCTGAACCTCCGACACGCGATCAACGATCTGCTGAACCCAATCCGGTCCAAGAATAGCTCTCTCGCCCACGACATCCCAACAAAGTGGCGATCTGCACTTCCGACCATACGATTACCTCATAAGGAGCAGCCGGATCTTTGGAATGGTAGCTGTTATTGTAAGCAAACTCTGCAAGGGGCAAATGGTCTTCCCAGCTACCCTTCCAAGCCATCACACAGGCCCTGAGCATGTCCTCCAAAGTTTGGATGGTACGCTCAGACTGCCCATCTGTCTGAGGGTGAAAAGCGGTACTAAGGCAAAGCCGCGTACCCAAAGCACTCTGCAAACTCTCCCAGAACTTGGAGACGAACTTCGCATCCCGATCAGAGATAATGGTCTTGGGTACACCATGCAATCTCACAATCTCCCGCACATAGATGGGAGCCAACTCGCTCGCTGAATTGGTCGTGCGGATGGGAATGAAATGCGCAGACTTGCTGAGACGGTCCACCACAATACCAATTGGACGTGATCAGACAAGCAGGATTGATCAAGGCTTGTGACGTGAAGATCGTGGTACCTGCCAGGAAGAAGGGCCCAGGCAATCGCCCGATACACTGCACTGCCAGGAGGTCTACAAAGCAGATGGGTATCCAAGAGGTGTTGCGAAGAGCAATGCGGCACATTACCCATATCTACGCCAGAGAATTGGAGAGCACGGTGTTCCGATATCATCCGCGCAGCAATAACCTTCTTGACCCGAAGGCGATTCAGGATGAGAATGCCATGGTTACAAAGTTGGCACGACTTGTTGTCGCCCAGGAGGATGTACTCGATGATACAAGCAAGGAGCTACAGAAGGCCCGCAAGGAGATCACGACGGAGAAGAACAGATGGCGAGAAGCTCAATAGTATGTGTCACACCTCCTGCAAAGGATTGGAGAGTTAGAGACGGCATTGTACGCACCAGAGCCAGAGCCAATGCTTGAGCTGCACGAGCCAGACCCGGAGGAGACAGAGCTTGAGGAGGACACTGCTTCTTCGACTACCACAGATGACACAGTTGCTGGACATGGCGATCATTTCGCGCCTATGCCGCAGCATCCGTACCCAGGCCCTGGAGGTTTTCTCGATGAGTGAGCGTAGGTTCTATAGTGAGACTCCTTCGCCGAGTCGCGTCATAGAATAAAGAGTCACCCTTTAGGCGTTAGACTCCAGTGTTAGTTCGATTTGGATTTTCATTGCTTGCTGAGTGTGCAGTATGTGTTGCAAGGCCCCTAGGCATTGTAAGCAACCATACCAAGTTACTATTGATTAAAATAATAAAGTTGGACCATTAAGTTACACCTTTCGCCCCGCATAAGCTCCATACTACTTGTCTATTCTTGTTTCCCTCTCATCTCTAAAACCTAGAGCAAACCACAGATGGTGAACACTCGTGGAAACCTTGGAGGCAGTGGAAGTGGTTCTCGCCCAGCAGAAAACCCCAATGATGGAGCACCAGCACCGCTTGATTGATATGCAGAATTTGGAGCTTTTCTTGCTGCTCAGACTCGATTGATGCTTGCCATGATGCAACAGATGCAACACGTCCTGCTCAGGCCTTTGCTAATCAAGTTAATCGGGGACAACGCCGAATACAAGACTGCCGAGTTCATGAGAACTCACCCACCCACTTTTTCTCGGGAATGCCAATCCGTTGGAGGTGATGATTGGTTAAGGTCAATTGAGAGGAAGCTACACATTGCTCAATGCATAGGAAATGAGAAGGTACTCTACGCTTCTCATCGCTTGGAAGGAACAGTACTTGAATGGTGGGAGAACTTCGTGCCACGCAAGAGAACCCTCAAGATATCACTTGGGAGGAGTTCACAGTGCGTTTAAATCGATATCACGTGCTGAAGGAATCATGGATCTCAAGAAGGAGGAGTTCGAGCCTTGAAGCAAGGTAATCAGCCGGTGGCGAATACGAACAAGTTCACACAGCTTGCTCGCTACGCACTGAGGATGTAGCGACAGATAAAGCCGCAGACCTCGCTTCATGAAGGGACTTAACTCAGGATTACAGTGGGGTGATCACCCACACCTTTCAGATTTCCAAGAGTTGGTGAATAAGGCACTTATTCTTGAGGACAAGCGCAAGGAACCGGATGAGAACAGAAGCGCAGGATGCGGCATCGAGGATCGCTTCAGGAGCGCAAAACGTTTGAGGGTTGCGCCAAATCAGCTTTTCGATTCCACCGCGAGAATACTACAAGGACACCGTCACCAGCACCAAGACCCGTCAATCGAACTATCAGACCCAGCCCCCAGCTAGAAACGCCGCTCAGTGCGGCAAGAAGGAACAGTGAGACGCTGCTACAACTGCAACGAGCCAGGACACTTTGCCAACAGTTGTCCAAAGAAGACAGCAGGAGTGACCCCAGTCCGCTTAAATCTGGGATCCACACCAGCCAGGACGCCAGCACCAGGAGCCACAACCCAGACTGTGGTGAGAGGCCGAGTCAACCATGTCACCGCAGATGCACTGCAAAATGCCACGGACATCGTACTGGGTAAGTTGCTAGTCAACTCGATACACCTGCTTGATTTTGTTTGATTCCGAGCTTAGCATTCGTTTGTTTCCCAAGGCTTTGCTGCTAAAAATGATTTGGGGATTGCAAGACTTAAATGCATGCTTTTAGTTCAAACCCTGGTTAGAACTCGAACGAAAGTAGGATGTTCTGGGGTGAGAATATTAATAGATGGGATAGAGTTCCTAGCGAACCTTATTATTTTGGAGACCCAAACCTTGGATGTCATTTTGGGAATGGATTGGTTATCTAAGCACAAGGCCGTATTGGATTGTGGACGAAGGACTATCTCAGTTGAGAGCCCGTGTGGAAAGAAAGTGGAATTTCAAGCTACTGCCGTTAGAGATGGACAGTTGTTGGTTAACAGTACCAAGGCAATCAGCATAGAGGATGTCTCAGTAGTGAATGAGTACCCAGATGTTTTTCCTGAAGATCTACCTGGTATGCCGCCAGACAGGGACAGAGGATGAACATGCCGAACACTTGAGGCGAGTTTTGGAAAAGCTGAGAGAACAGCAACTCTTCGCCAAGTTCAGTAAGTGTGATTTTTGGAAGGACAAGGTGGAATTCCTCGGACATGTAATGATCGCAGAAGGAGTCGCCGTTGATCCAAGCAAGGTAGAAGCTGTGTTACATTGGGAGCAGCCGAAGACTGTGACCCAGATCCAGAGTTTTCTTGGAATGGCAGGTTACTATCGCCGTTTCATTGAAGGCTTTTCGACAATTGCGAAACCACTCACGCAATTGCTGAAAAAGGAGAAGTTTGCATGGACGCCAGAGTGCGAGAAAGGTTTTCAAGAACTGAAGAAACGATTGACATCAGCGCCAGTGTTAGTTCTACCGGATGTTAATCAAAGCTTTGATATTTATTGTGACGCATCGCGCCAAGGATCGGATGTGTGTCGATGAGAATGGAAAGGTTGTCGCTATGCATCAAGGCGCTTGAGGCCGCATGAAGAAAATTATCCGACGCATGACCTAGAGTTAGGCTGCCGTAGTGCATGCCTTGAAGATATGGCGTCACTATCGATCGAGAGCAGGATGTGAAGTGTACACGGATCGTAAGAGCCTTAAGTACATATTCACCCAGTCGGATCTGAATATGAGGCAAAGGAGGTGGTTAGAGTTTATCAAGGACTATAATGTTGGAATCCATTACCATCCTGGAAAGGCCAACGTAGTAGCCGATGCTCTGAGTCGGAAAAGCCATACTGTGAGTATGTTGCTAGCCACAAGTCAGGATGAGCTATGTGAGGATTTCCAGAGAATGAAGATTGAGGTGGTACCTAGCGGATTCTTGGCCGCATTGGAAGTGAAGCCTACCCTAGAGGATCAGATCCGAGAAGGACAGAAGGATGATGACAAGATCCGCAGGATTAAGTCCATCAAGGAGGAAGGCAAGGCAGATGACTTCAAGTTGGATGAGCAAGGCACGTTATGGATGAAGGATCGGATTTGTGTGCCCAACAAGAAGGAATTAAAGCAACTGATTTTGGAGGAAGCCCATGACTCCAAGTATTCAATTCACCCAGGAAGCGCCAAGATGTATCAGGATTTGAAGGAAAGATTCTGGTGGTCGAGCATGAAGCCCGAGGTTGCCGAGCATGTTGCGCTGTGCGACATATGCCAGAGAGTCAAGGCAATGCATCAGAGACCAGCAGGATTGCTACAGCCGTTGAAGATACCTGAGTGGAAGTGGGAGGAAATCGGAATGGATTTCATCACCGGTTTACCCAAGACTCAGGGAGGTTATGACTCCATATGGGTTATAGTGGATCGCTTGACCAAAGTAGCCCATTTTATCCCCGTGAAGACCACTTACTCGGGAGATAAGTTAGCAGAGTTGTATATGATCAGGATCGTCTGTTTGCACGGAGTGCCAAAGAAGATCGTGTCGGATAGAGGTACCCAGTTTACCTCGAGGTTCTGGAATAAGCTACATGAAGCCATGGGAACCCGTTTGAACTTCAGTACAGCTTATCATCCACAGACGGATGGCCAGACTGAAAGAGTCAATCAGATTCTGGAAGATATGTTAAGAGCGTGTGCATTGGCTTATGCTACCTCTTGGGATAAGAGTTTGCCGTATGCCGAATTCAGTTACAATAATAGTTACCAGGCTAGTTTACAGATGTCACCGTTTGAGGCACTGTATGGTCGACCATGCCGGACGCCATTGAACTGGAATGAGACCGGTGAGCGCCGTGTCTTTGGGCCTGTTATTCTTCAAGAAGCGGAAGAGCAGATTGCCATGATTAGGGAAAGGTTGAAGATAGCCCAATCACGACAGAAGAGTTATGCTGACAATCATCGCCGGGATTTGAGTTTTGAACCAGAAGACTTTGTATACCTCAAAGTTACGCCTCTCAGGGGAGTTAAGAGGTTCCATGCCAAAGGGAAACTCGCACCCCGTTATGTTGGACCATTTAAGATTTTGAGCCGCAGAGGCGAAGTTACTTACCAGCTGGAGTTACCGCAGTCATTAGCAGGAGTGCATGACGTGTTCCACGTGTCCCAGTTGAAGAAGTGTCTCCGAGTCCCTGAGGAACAGACACCGCTAGAGTCAATTCAGTTGCAAGAAGATTTGACTTACAAGGAGCACCCCGTGAAGATTCTAGACACAATGGATCGAGAGACGAGGAACAAGTCAACCCGCTTCTGTAGAGTTCAATGGAGCAACCATGCAGAGAGCGAAGCAACTTGGGAGCGCGAAGAGGATTTGAAGAAAGAGTTTCCGAACCTATTCTTTAGTAAGCCTTGAATCTCGGGGACGAGATTCTGTTAAGGGGGGAGGTTTGTAACACCCCAAAATTTTGCTTTTCTTAAGTTCATGTGTGATTTGGCACTTTGGTGAATTTTTTTGGAATTTTCTGGGATTTATTTGGAATTTATTTGAATTTATTCAATTTTGAAATAATTAAAGAATTAAACTTTGCAAATAAAAATTTGTTGGAAATATTTTATTTGAGTCCAAAATGTCCCAAAATATTTTCCAGAATTTTTCTGGAATTTTTCTGAGTCTTTTGCTATTTTTAATGAATTAAATGAATTTCTGGGAATTATTTTAAATATTAAATCGCTGGAAAATCGAGTCGGTTCAAGTACTGTTCATCCGACCGGACCCGAGTCCGAGTCCGACTCGAGTCCGACCCGAGCCACGTGACTTGACCGAACCCCATTCGATCCCGACCGTTGGATCGAGATCCAACGGTCCAAATTGGACCGCACCGGTTCGAGCTGAGTCCGCGTCGGATCCGATCGCACCCACGCAATCGTGACCGTCGATCGTGCCACGTGGACGGCCGTGCGTCGTCGTCTCCGCCGAATCCGAGCCGGACTCCGCCGCCGCAGAGCGCCGCTGGCCCGGTTAGGTTTCTGTTTTGTGCGCGCATGTCGAGGCCATTTAAGGCGTGGGTCATCGTCCGAGGTTCGCTTCAACCGTGCGCACCTTTTACCCCACCTCCCGAAACCCTAGCCGCCGCCGTTCGTGCCCGATTGCTCGCCGGAGTTGGTTGGGTCTCCACGGTGGTTTCTGCCGTCTTCCGCCGTGTCCAGAGCCGCTCCGTCGTCACCGAGCCCGTATCTGAAAACCCCTCGCCGAGATGCGCCTGAGCCGTGCAACCATCTCGCCGGAGGAGCACCGCAACGCCGCTTCGAAGGTCGCCTTCCCCAGCTCCGTTCGTCCCCGACCACCGCACCGCCATCAGCCCTCGCGAGCTCTGTGCGCCGTCCGATCTTGATCGTGCGGTTGAGGTGAGTTCACGTGTTTCCAATCCCGATTAGATCTGTTCCGTTGGATCAAGATCCAACGGCCCATGATCACCACATGCCGTAGCAGCGTTAACGTAGGGTTAGATCTGGACCGTCCGATCTAGATCGAACGGCCCACGATCACCGTGTAGTTTTCAACGTGTTAACCCTGGATCTAATCGCGGCCGTTGATTTTCAAATCAACGGACACGATCGTGCCACGTAGCCTAGGCGCGCCGCACCGTGCGGCGCCGCGTGGGCGGCCGACATGTGGGCGCATATGTCAGCCGCACCAAGCCGTCGCGCGATCCCACCGTGGACCCGTGCCGCCCGTGGACCCAGTCCATGGACCGGACACGTGGCAGCGCCCGGGAGGTGCCACGTGTCATGCTGACGTCAGCATGACGTCATCACGGGACCCGTTCAGTGGTGACGTCAGCAAGTCCACGTAGACCAATCGGATACTGACACGTGTCCTCGTTGACGCAATAATTAATTTCCGAAAAAGAAAATGATTTATTACTTCGAAATAATGATTTCAGATTTTGGATTCAAACTTCAAACGCTTATAACTTCTGCGTTTCAACTCCGATTTGAGCGATTCAAATTTCTAAAAATTTATAAAATTCAGATCTAATCAAATATAAATTTTATTTAATTTTTGGACTAAATTTTTTCTCTGTAAAATTATTTAATTGATTATTTAAGCTTTAAATAATCATAACTTTTGCATTTTAACTCCGAATTTGACTATTCCAGTTCCTAAAAATTCGTAAAATTATGTTCTCTCTGTTTATGGATTTTATTTGAATGTTTGGACACTTTTTGCCTATTGTTTATTCGTGTATTGCTATTTGCACGCTTTACGAGTAGACGTTGAAGTGCCGGAGGGATTCGAAGGAGAAGTATTGACTCAGGATCCAACTCAAGACCAAGAACAAGTACTTTTTGAAGGCAAGTTATGCTTTGACCATATTGATCCCATTTTGAAATCTATTTTGGTTCAAATTATTGCATGCTAGTTCAATTAGAAAATACTTTATTTAAATATGGGAAATTAGATAAATGCCTAATTGCTGTATGACACCTTGATTACTTAAATATGTGCCATGACCCCTTGTCACCCTAGTTGTAGATTATTAGTTGCACATTACTAGATTGCCAACATGGGTTTGTAGATCGTTGTAGTATATGGCTTAGACCTGCTACGTGCTCATGACATGATTTTGGACACTCAAACGTTAATATTGACTTAATGACATATTGAACCTATTTGGAAAGGTATCATGTGATGTTGATGGCACGTGGTGCATGGTAACCAACTGGGGTTTGATAAATAGCTTTTGACCGGGGCATGTGGCAAGAATGATCAGGTGGGCCAGTTGTGGCATTGGGAATGTTGTTTTGGTTCTTCGGGTAGTCTTGCCCTAGTCACTCTAAGGACTTCACCTTGCAAGCCTTTGAACTGAGTCAATCTTGCAACCACATGTCTGTAATTGGACGGACCTAGTTGATTAAGTTGCTAATAACGTACCTGTGGGACCTCAGGAGGTCAAGTACACCCTTTGTGTATGTTGTACGGGGGAGCGTACCGGGGTTGCGGCCAGGTACCCATCTAACGGTTGATTGGCCTAAACTTCGCCTTCGCCAAGGGAAGGGTTAGTGTGCAGTAACCGGGGAGGCTCACTTGTATTGTTAGAAGTTTCCGAAAGACTTTGTTATGGGAACTCGCCTTTGTGGTGTTTAACTGTATCTTGTGGGTAAAGTGCATTACCTCTGCAGAGTGTATAATCTATTCGAATAGCCGTGTCCGCGGTATTGGACATCGCTCGGGAATTACAGTCAAGGGTTAGATTTTCTCAAAAATAACTTGGACTTGAAGGGTTGGGTTGGATTAATAATGATGTTGATAGAAATGTGGATTAGGATGAGAAAGATGTTTACTAAACCTGTGAGAAGTTATTTATGCTTTACTTGTTACTACTGCTTTTGAATCTACTTATGATACCTGCTAAATGCTCTTACTGCAAAAATACCTTGAGCCACTCCTTTGTATTAAGCCATGCATGTAGTATATTAGCTGCATTCTGTGCATGACTTGCTGAGTACCAAGTACTCACCCTTGCCACAATACAACACTAGTTGAAGGGGAGACTACACCAGCTTTGGAGGAGGAGCTCCAAGAGGAACCGTCTACTTAGGGAGCGAGCCCAGTCAGTTGCCTGTGGTATACTGGATGGGGCCACGATGTTATCTTATTTTTCCACTGCTACTTTTTCTCTCTTAATAAGTTTCGCCCTGCGTGGCGTTTATTTGTAACTTGACCATAAGGTCGAGCAACCAGTTTGACTATTTATTTAAAGTACTTTATTAGTATCGAGTGGTATAATTGTGATATTTACCGATGTTAAGACTGTGTGCACTAGCGCGTTCCTGGACTAGTGCTGAATACACAGAGGGTCCGGATTTTCAAATTCGGGTCCTGACAGTCACATTCTCCCCCCTTAAACAGGATTCGACCTCCAATCCGAAGAACACCGATTCGACACACCAAGCCCACGAGGGACCCAACCTCAAAGTTAGAACAAAACAACTGAAATGCCCACGTATAGATTTCAAACAAAAGCGAACAATAAACCAACTCTCCAAATCCAATATTAACAAAAGTGACTTGACTTAGCTCAACTATGCGCAACTTGTCACAATTCCTCATTCACTTCAATGTCTACTAAAATTGCCAAGAGACAAAATAATTCCTAGCAATCTGGATTACAAAGAATTTCCTGAACCAGATATCTCATACCACTATCCTCATAATTAATCTGACAAAACTCAAACTAGATTTTCCTTTATCACTACAACACACTATACCACTTACTCGATTATTCTTCTCAACAGAGGAGGTTATTGATTTCTAAACTCAACAGAGGTCTAATCTCCTCTTTCTAACACCCTATCATGAATCATCAAACTCAAAACGACACAATCATCGCTGGACACATCCTGATAACAAGCTTTTAACCCCCCCTTTTTTTCATTAGTATTGAACGATCAACTAGGGTTCCAAACCTGAACCCCCAAAGATTCAATTACACAAAATCCCATCCCTTCCAATTATTTGACCTTTTTCACAAAGAATCAAAATTAACCAATGTCATCTACGTACATCGCCCACATCGACAATAATTTCCTTTCGACTACAAACCACATTACATTTTCATTATATCCTCTCCCAGGCATAATGCACACCCAGGAATAACTAGTTAAGACAATGATCACGTAGCAGCAGTTTCTTGCCCTCAAGCAGTTGAGCAAGTCAGTGATGGACTACTCACGGGAGCTCAATTACTTGGCTCGGTATGCGCCGGAGGAAGTTGATACCGATCAGAAGAAGCAGACTCGGTTCATGAATGGGCCGACCGCCAAGATGCAAGATAAGCTCTCTGTTTGTGACTTCGCCGACTTCAATGCCTTGGTGAGTCGGGCGATCACCGTAGACCACAAGATGAGGAGTCATCAAGATGAGAAGAAGCGGAAGAGGGCGGTACAGTACTCAGCGGGTGGCAGTTCACAGCGGGTCCGGACTGTCCCTTTTTCGCCACTGAGGGCCCCGGTTCCTGCACCTCCCCTGCCGGCTGGAATGGCCCGGCTTCCTATCGCTGCTCCTCGACCTCCGCAGCCGCAGCCCAGAGTGCATGTGGTGACGAGCTTTGGACCGGGTCCGTGCTATAATTGTGGGCGTGCGGGACACTTCATCCACGATTGTCCTTCCCAAGGAGGGGAAACAATTCCAATGCCCCAGGGCCTCAAGGTGCGACTGCACCACCTCCACTTCCTGCATCGAACTGTGGCCGCGTCAACTACGTGGATGCTGAGGCGATCCCCGAGGGCGCCACCGTGCTGACGGGTACGTTGTGCATTGAGGGACATGCTGCTGGGGTTTTGTTTGATTCGGGGGCTTCTATTCCTTCATCCGCAAGGATTTTGCTGTGCATCATCAGTTGGAAGTGAGTTGCAGCAAAACCTCGTTCATAATTGAAGCACCGGGTTCTAAGATGGTTGCAAAACAAGTGGTCCAGAAGGCCACTATGCAAATCCAAGGGGTTCTTTTCCTTGTCAACCTGCTGCTCCTCGATCTTCGTGGAATAGATGTCATCTTGGGCATGAACTGGCTCACATGGCAGCAGGCTATCCTCGATTGCTCTCATTGCTCGATCGCGCTCAAGGGGCTGAAGGGCGACTTGCTGACTCTACTCTTGGATGATGGATAGACCGCTCTTTACTCCTTGAATGCCACTGAAGTTGAGGAATTATAATCCATTCCCATGGTTTCGGAGTACCCGAATGTGTTCCCAGTGGAACTGCCAAGGATGCCGCCCGATCGGGACATTGAGTTCGTAGTAGAGCTTTAGCCCGGGACTACTCCCGGGTCCAAGCGGCCATATAGGATGCCACCAAATGAATTGGCCGAACTGAAGACTCAGCTGAAGGACCTGATGGACAAGGGATTCATTCGCCCGAGCTCCTCACCTTGGGCCTGCTCAGCTCTCTTCGTGACCAAGAAGGATGATTCTCTTTGCTTGTGTGTCGATTATCATCCCTTGAATGCAGCCACTGTCAAAAATAAGTACCCTCTGCCTCAGATTGATATCCTGTTTGATCAGCTTGCTGGTGCACGGGTGTTCTCCAAGATTGATTTGAGGCTCGGGTACCATCAGATCAATATTCGGGCTGAGGATATTCTGAAGACAGTCTTCTCCACCCGATATGGACTGTGCGAGTACACAGTCATGTCATTCGGTCTGACGAATGCACCGGCGTACTTCATGTACCTCATGAACTCTATCTTCATGGAGGAACTTGACTCTTTCGTGGTCATCTTCATTGATGACATCCTCATTTATTCTGCCGACGAAGAAGAGCATACAAAACATCTTCGTGTTGTTCTCGGGAGACTTCGAGAGCATTGCCTGTATGCCAAGTTTAGCAAGTCCAAATGATGGCTGAAGGAGGTATCTTTCTTAGGACACGTCCTCTCTGAGCAAGGTCTCGCTGTCGACCCCAGTAAAGTACAGGATGTCCTCAAGTGGGAGCAACCCAAGACAGTTACGGAGGTCCGCAGTTTTCTTGGGCTTGCGGGCTATTACCGCCGGTTCATTCAAGACTTCTCAAAGATTGCTAAGCCCATGACGGAGCTATTGAAAAAGGGTGCTGAGTTCAAATGGTCAGTTGGCTGTGAGTGAGCATTCTAGACTCTGAAAGAGCGCCTGACTATAGCTCCTGTCCTTAACCAACCTGATATCCACAAGTCGTTCGATGTGTATTGCGATGCATCGGGTATCGGCCTTGGTTGTGTGCTTATGCAAGAAAGCCGGGTTGTCGCCTATGCGTCTCGACAATTGAAGCATCATGAAGAGCACTACCCAGCCCATGACTTGGAGCTTGCAGCAGTGGTCCATGCCTTAAAAATCTGGCGCCACTATCTTCTTGGGAATAACTGCAACATTTATACCGATCACAAGAGTCTCAAGTACATCTTCACTCAGGCAGATTTGAATATGAGGCAACGAAAGTGGCTTGACATCATCAAGGACTACAGCCTGGAAGTGCATTATCACCCGGGAAAAGATAATGTGGAGGCTGACGCGTTGAGTCGCAATGCTCGATGCGATTGTCTCACTCTTCAACCCTAAAGTGCCACCCTCTGTGCCGAATTCCAGATACTCAGCTTAGAGATGGTTGAAAAAGGGTCCTTGGCAAATCTGGAATTGAATTCCACGCTGTTGGATCAGGTTAGGGAAGCTTAGAAGGGGGATAGTGACGTTGCCCAAATATGCAGCAAACTAAGATCCGGCCAAGCCATTGACTTCCATCTTGATGACCGTGGAACTTTGTGGTTCGGTGAGCGCTTGGTCGTCCCCGAAAACCAAGAATTGCGAAGAATAATTCTTGATGAAGCCCACAACTCCTTGTTCACAATCCACCCGGGTAGCAACAAAATGTACCAAGACCTGAAGCAACGGTTTTGGTGGACTCGCATGAGGCGTGAGATTGCTCGCTATGTGGCCGAATGCGACGTCTGCAAAAGGGTGAAGGCAGAACATCTTAAGCCAGCCGGTACTCTTCAGCCGCTGCCCATTCTGAGTTGGAAGTGGGAAGACATAGGCATGTATTTCTTCACCGGGCTGCCAATGACTTCTTCGGGTCACGACTCGGTATGGGTTGTAGTCGACTGGTTGACGAAGTCCGCTCATTTCCTAGCCGTTCGCACCACCTATCCGACCAAGAGGTATGTGGAGTTATACATCTCTCGGATTGTGTGTCTTCATGGAGTGCCCAAGCGGATAGTTTCAGACCGAGGCTATCAGTTCGTTTCCCGGTTCTGGAGAAGTTTGCATGAAGCATTGGGCACCACGTTATTACACAGCTCAGCATATCATCCACAGACTGATGGTCAAACCGAGAGGGTCAATCAGGTCCTTGAGGATATGTTGAGGGCTTGTGTCCTGTCTTATTGGAAGAAGTGGGACGAGTGCCTTCCATATGTCGAGTTTGCTTACAACAATAGCTACCAAGCCAACATCAAAATGTCTCCTTTCGAAGCGCTTTATGGCCGTAGCTGTCGGACACCCCTAAACTGGTCCGAGAGTGGAGAACGTCCCTTCTTTGGACCGGATGTGGTCAAGATAGCAAAAGAGAAGGTGATGACCATTCAAAGGAATTTGAAGGTAGCACAATCAAGACAGAAGAGCTATACTGACCACCGCAGGAGACCTCTCTCCTTCGAGGTTGGTGATTATGTCTACCTGAAGGTGTCTCCTCTCCGGGGCACCCGTCGTTTCGGGGTTAAGGAGAAATTGGCACCTCGCTATATAGGACCTTTTCAGATCCTTACGAAGCGTGGTCAAGTGGCATATTAGCTGGAGCTTCCTCCTTCTCTAGCAATGGTCCACAATGTCTTTCACATATCTCAGTTGAAGAAGTGCCTTCGTACTCTTTTCGAATCATTGGAGGTGGATGAACTCGAAGTTCAACCTGAACCTGATATGTCCTACCAAGAGCATCCTATTCGGGTTTTGGATGAAGCTGAACGCAAGACCCGTCGGAAGACTCTCAAGTTTTATAAGGTCTAGTGGAGTAATCACACTGAAGATGAAGCTACTTGGGAGCCCGAAGATCGTTTGAAGACCGAGTATCCCGAGTTCTTCCATACCATATAAGTTGCTAGCATGCAAACTGTCGGGACCCCGAATTTGCAAATCCGGACCCTCTGTGTATTCAGCACTAGTCCAGGAACGCGCTAGTGCACACAGTCTTAACATTGGTAAATATCACAATCATACCATTCGATACCAATAAAGTACTTTATTTAAATAACCAAACTGGTTACTCGACCTTATGGTCAAGTTACAAATGTATGCCTCGTAAGGCGAAACTTATCCAGAGAAAAATAATAGCAGCGGAAAAATCAAATAACTTCGTGGCGCCATCCAGTATACCACAGGCAACTGACTGGGCTCGCATCCCTAAGTAGACGAGTCTTCTTGGAATTCCTCCTCCAAAGCTGGCGTAATCTCCTCTTCAACTGATATTGTGTTGAGGCAAGGGTGAGTACTTGGTACTCAGCAAGTCATGCACAGAATGCAAGCTAATATACTATATGCATGGCTTGGTACAATGGAATAGCTCAAGGTGTATTTGCAGTAAACAGCATTTGAAAAGTAATGTAAATAGATTCGAAAGCAGTAGAAATAAGTAAAGCGTAAATAACTTTTCAAGAAGTTTAATAAACATTTTTCCCCATCCTAAACCACATTTCCATCATCTTCATTACCAAACCAAACCAACCTTTCAAATCCAAGTTATTTTCAGAAAGTCTAACCCTTGACTGTAATTCCCGAGCATTGTCGATCTGTGGACACGGCTATTCGAATAGTTTCTAAACTCTGCAGAGGTTATGCACTTTACCCACAAGATACAGTCAAACACCACAAAGGCGAGTTCCCGTAACAAAGCCTTTCGGAAGCCTCAAACAACACAGGTGGCCCTCTCCGGTTCGTGCTCTACACCATCCCTTCCCTTAGCCAAGGCGAAGTATGGGACCAACACACCGTTAGATGGGTATCTGGCCACAGCCACGATACGCTCCCGCACAATCACACAAACGGTGTAATTGACACCCTGAGGCTCCACAAGTGAGTCCTTAGCGACTTAGTCAACTAGGGCCGTCCCATTCCAGCCATGTGGTTGCAAGTATGACCCAGTTCAAAGGCTTGCAAGGTTAAGTCCTTAGAGTGACCAGGGCAAGACTACCCAAGAACCAAATCAACATCCCCAATGCCACAAGCTGCCCACCTGATTACTCTTGCCACATGCCCTGGCCGAAATCGTTTATCAAACCCCGCTTGATTACCATGCACCACGTGCCATCAACATCACATGATACCTTTCCAAAACAGGTTCAATATATCATTAAGTCAATATTAACATTTGATTGTCCAAAATCATGTCATGAGCACGAAAGTGAGTCTAAGCAAAGGTACTACAACGGTCTAAACCCATGTTGGCAATTTAATAATGTCCAACTAGTAAACCACAACTAGGGTGACAAGGGATCATGGCACATACTTAAATAATCAAGGTGTCATACTGACAAATTGGTACTTATCTAACCCCATGTTTAAACAAAGTATCTTTCTATTTGAACTAGCATGCAATAGTTTAAATCAAAATAGATTTCGAAATAGGATCAACATGGTCAAAGCACAACTTGCCTTCAAAGAGTACTTGTTCTTGGTCTTGAGTTGGATCCTGAGTCAACACTTCTCCTTCGAATCCTTCCGGCACTTCAACGTCTACTCGTAAAGCGTGCAAATAGCAATACACAAATAAACAATAGGCAAAAACATCCCAAAACTCCAAATAAAATCCATAAACAGAGAGAACATAATTTTCTGGATTTTTAGAAACTGGAATCGTCAATTTTGGAGTTAAGACGCAAAAGTTATGATTATTTAAAGTGTAAATAATCATTTAAATAATTTTACAGAGAAAAACTTTAGTCCAAAAATTAAATAAAATTCATATTTGAGTAGATCTGAATTTTATACAAATTTAGAAATTTGAATCACTCAAATCGGAGTTGAAACGCAAAAGTTATAAGCGTTTGAAGTTTGAAACAAAATCTGAAATCATTATTTCGAATTAATAAATCATTTTCTTTTTCGGAAATTAATTATTGCGTCAGCATGGACACGTGTCAGCTCCTGATTGGCTGGCCGACGCCACCGCTCATGGGCCCAGCTCACGGCGCGGGTTCGGTCCACGGTGGACCGGTCCCACGGCTCCACGTGAGGCACAGCGGGTGGGACCCACTGTCGTCTAAGGGGTCTCACGCAAACGCTGGCCGTGGTGGGCCCTCGACATGCGGGCCCGCGTGTCGAGACACACGCCACACGCCAGACGGCGCTGACCGTCGGTCCATCTCCCCGACACGTGGCGCAATCGCGCCGCTGGTTTGAAAATCAACCCGCGATTGGATCCAGGGTTAACACATTAAAACTACTCGATGATCGTGGGCCGTTCGATCTAGATCGGACGGTCCAGATCTAATCCTATAATAGCAATCGCTACGACGTGGCGACAGGAACCGTTGGATCTTGATCCAACGGTCCAGATCCAATCGGGTTTGGAACACGTGAACTCACCTCAACCGTCCGATCTGGATCTGACGGTTCACCAAGCTCGCGAAGTCCGGCGATGGCACAGCGAGGCTTGGGCACCGGAGACGGGGACGATGACCAAGAGCGCGGCGCTACGGGGCTCCTCCGGCGATGTGCGTGGTCACGTTCGAGTCGCCTTGGCTCGGGGATCCCGGTTCTGGCCTCCTTCTCCTCGGGCGACGGCGGACGGCGGCGAAAGGTGAGAAAAACCACCACAATACCCTAAGCTACTACGGCGAGCAATCCCGAGCAAGCGGCGGCTGCTAGGGTTTAGCAAGCTAAGGCAAAAAGTAGCGCAAGGTCACGGCGGTCCTCGGGGCGCGATCCGGGCATTAAATAGCCCCGGGAGGCGTGCTCAGGGCGGAGCCCTAGTCGGTTCTGGCACAAGACTTTCGGCGGCGGAGTCCGGCTCGGACTTCGGCGGGGAAGACGCGACGAGAACCGTCCCACGTGTCCAGATCAGCGGCCCCGATCGGACCGGGCGCGAACGGTTCGGTCGGACACGGCTCAACCGTGCACGGCGGATCTCACCGTTGGATCTTGATCCATCGGTTGGGATTGATTAGGTTTAGGAGTGGGTTCGGTCGAGTCACGTGGCTCGGTCGGACTCGAACTCGAGTCGACTCGGGCTCGGTCGGATGAACAAGATTTGACCCGAGTTGATTTTCCAAATTTAATATTTAAAATAATTCCCAAGAATTCATTTAATTCATTAAAAATAGCAAATGACTTTAAAAATTCAGAAAATTCTGGAAAATATTTTGGATCATTTTGGACTCAAATAAAATATTTCCAACAAAATTTTATTTGCAAAATTAAATTCTCTAATTATTTCAAAATGGAATAAATTCAAATAAATTCCAAATAAATCCAAATAAATTCAGAAAATTCCAAAAATTCACCAAAGTGCCAAATCACACATGAATTTAAGAAAAGCAAAATTTTGGGGTGTTACAAACCTCCCCTTAATAGAATCTCGTCCACAGAGATTCAGGGGCTTACTAAAGGAATAGGTTTGGAAATTCTTTCTTCAAATCCTCTTCGCTCCCTAAGTCGCCGCTTTCTTCATGGTTGCTCCACTGAACTCTCTAAACGGGTTGACTTGTTTCTAGTTTCTCGATCCATAGTGTCCAAAATCCTCACGGGATGCTCCTTGTAAGTCGATCTTCTTGCGGCTCGATTGACTCCAAGGGCGTTTGCTCCTGGCACTCGAAGACACTTCTTTAGCTGGGACACGTGGAACACGTCATGTACTCCTGCTAACGATTGCGGCAACTCTAGTGGTAAGCAACCGCCTTTGCGGCTCAAAATCCTAAATGGTCCAACATATCGAGGTGCAAGTTTCCCTTGGCATGGAACCTCTTAACTCCCCGAGAGGCGTAACTCGAGGTATACATAGTCCTCTCGTTCAAAACTCAAGTCGGCGACGGTTGTCGGCGTAACTCTTTTGTCGTGATTGGGCTATCTTCAACCTTTCCTAATCGTGGCAATCTGCTTCTTGACTTCTTGAAGTATATCAGGCCGAAGACACGGCGCTCGCCAGGTCTCATTCCAATTCAATGGCGTCCGACAGGGTCGACCATACAAAGGCCTCAAAAGGTGACATCGTAAACTAGCCTCGATAACCATTGTTGTAATCGAACTCGGCATACGGTAAACTCTTATCCCAAGAAGTAGCATAAGCCAATGCACACGCTCTTAGCATATCCTCCGTAATCTGATTGACTCTTTCGGTCTGTCCATCCGTCTGTGGATGATAGGTCATCTTGAAGTTCAAACGGGTTCCCATGGTTTCATGCAACTTATTCCAGAACCTTGAGGTAAATTGGGTACCTCGTCCGATACAATCCACTTTGGCACTCCGTGCAAACAGACAATCTGATCATGTATTATTACGCTAATTTATCTCCGAGTAAGTGGTCTTCACGGGATAAAATGGGCTACTTTAGTCAAGCGATCCACTATAACCCATATGGAGTCATAACCTCCTTGAGTCTTGACAACCGGTAATGACATCCATTCCGATTTCCTCCCACTTCCACTCAGGTATTTTCAGCGGTTGTAGCAATCCTGCTGGTCTATGATGCATTGCCTTGATTCTCTGGCATACGTCGCACAATGCACCATGCTCGGCAACTTCACGTTTCCTACTCGCCACGAATCTCTCCTTGAGATCCCGATACATCTTGGCGCTTCGGGATGAATTGAATACTTGGAGTCATGGGCTTCTTCGAATCGATTGCTTTAACTCCTTCTTGTTAGGCACACAAATCCGATCCTTCATCCATAACGTGCCTTGCTCATCCAACTTGAAGTCCTCTGCCTTGCCTTCCTCCTTGATGGACTTAATCCTGCGGATCTTGTCATCATCCTTCTGTCCTTCTCGGATCTGGTCCTCTAAAGTAGGCTTTACTTCCAATGCGGCCAAGAATCCGCTAGGTACAACCTCAATCTTCATTTTCCGAAAATCCTCACATAACTCATCCTGGCTTGTGGCTAGCAACGTACTCACGGTATGGCTTTTCCGACTCAGAGCATCGGCTACTACGTTGGCCTTCCCGGGATGGTAATGGATTCCAACATTATAGTCCTTGATCAACTCCAACCATCTCCTCTGCCTCATATTCAGATCCGACTGGGTGAATATGTACTTAAGGCTCTTATGATCCGTATATACTTCACATCTGTTTCCAATCAGATAGTGACGCCATATCTTCAAAGCATGCACTACGGCAGCTAACTCTAAGTCATGTGTCGGATAATTTTCCTCATGCGGCCTCAACTGCCTTGATGCATAAGCGACGACCTTTCCATTCTGCATCAGTACACATCCAAGTCCTTGGCGCGATGCGTCACAATAAATATCGAAGCTTTGAGCAACATCCGGTAGAACTAACACCGGTGCTGATGTCAATCGCTTCTTGACTCCTGAAATCCTTTCTCACATTCTCAAGCGCCCATGCAAACTTCTTTTCCTTCTTCAAAGAATTGCGTAAGAGGTTTCGCAATTGTCGAGAAGCCTTCGATGAAACGGCGGTAGTATCCTGCCATTCCAAGGAAACTCCGAATCTGGGTCACCGTCTTTGGTCGTTCCCAATGTAACACGCCTTCTACTTTGCTTGGATCTACTGGCGACTCCTTCTGCGGTCATTACATGTCCAAGAAACTCCACCTTGTCCTTCCAAAAATCACATTTGCTGAACTTGGCGAAAAGTTGCTTTGTTCCTCGACTTTTCCAAAACTCGCCTTAAGTGTTCGGCATGTTCATCCTCTGTCTTGGAGTAGATTAGGATATCGTCTATGAACACGACGACAAACTTGTCCAAATATTCCATGAACACCTTATTCATCATATTCATGAAATAGGCTGGCGCATTCGTCAGTCCAAAGGACATAACTGTAAACTCGTAATGTCCATATCTTGACGAGAATGCAGTCTTCGGAATATCTTCTGATCGGATCTTCAACTGATGGTATCCCGATCTCAGATCAATCTTGGAGAAAACTCCTGATCCTCTTAACTGATCAACCAAATCATCAATCCTGGGTTGCGGATACTTATTCTTCACGGTGACTTCATTGAGTGCACGGTAGTCAATGCACATCCTGAAACTCCGTCCTTCTTCTTGACAAACAAAGCGGTGCTCCCCACGGCGACTAACTCGGTCGACAAATCCTTTCTCCATTAACTCTTCTATTTGTTTCTTCATCTCTACCAACTCCTCGGTAGACATCCGATAGGGTCTCTTTGCTATCGGTCTTTGTGCAGTACAAGCTCTATTACAAACTCTATGTCCCTGTGCAGCGGCATACCGTAGATCTTCGGGAAAAACATCGGGTACTCATTCACTAATGAGACATCCTCTATGCTGATTGCCTTGGTACTGTTAACCATCAACTGTCCATCTCTAAGCTGCAAAGTGGCTTGAAATTCCACTTTCTTCCCACACGGGCTCTCAGCGAGATCGCCCTTCGTCCACAATCCAATACGGCCTTGTGCTTGGATAACCAATCCATTCCCAATATGACGTCTAAGGTGCAGGTCTCCAAAATTATAAGGTTTGCTAGGAACTCTATTCCATCTATTAGTATTCTCACCCGGAACATCCTACTTTCGTTCGGAGTTCGGAACCAGGGGTTTGAACTAAAAGCATGCACTTAAGTCTTGCAATCCTCAAATCATTTCTAGTAGCAAAGCCTTGCGAAACAAACGAATCTAAGCTCGAGTCAAACAAAACTGTTGCAGTCGAGTTAACAAGTAACTTACCCAAGACGACGTCAGTAGCATTCTGCGGTGCATCTGCGGTGACATGGTTGACTCGGCCTCTCACCGCGATGCAGGGGTGTGGCTCTGGTGCTTGGGCGTCCTAGCTGGGTGGTTCCTAGATTGAAGCGGCGGGGTCGCTCCTGCTGTCTTCTTTGGACAAGCTGTTGGCAAAGTGTCTGGCTCGTTGCGATTGTAGCGGCGTCTCACTGTTCCTTCTTTATCGCTCGAGTAAGCGTTTCTAGCGGGGCTGGGGTTTGGTAGTTACGATTGGCAGGTCTTGGTGCCGAGGATGGTGTCCTTGTTGCATTCTCGTGGTTGAAATCAAGAATTGATTTGGTGCAACTCTCAAGCGCTTGCGTTCCACTGGCGTGATCCTTGCTTTGTTGCATCCTGCGCTTCTGTTCTCATCCAGTTCCTTGCGCTTGTCCTCAAGAATAAGCGCCTTATTCACCAACTCTTGGAAATCTGAAAGGTGTGGGTGATCAATCCTACTTGCAATCTGAGTTAAGTCCCTTTATAAAACGAGACTGCCTGGATTTATCCGTCGCTACATCCTCAAAGCGTAGCGTGCTAGCCGTGTGAACTTGTTCGGTAGTCGGCCACTGGCTGATTACCTTGCTTGATGCTCTGAACTCCTCCTTCTTAAGGTCCATGATTCCTTCAGGCACGTGATCTTGTCGGAATGCAAATTGTGAACTCTTCCCAAGTGATATCTTGAGGGTTCTCTGCGTGGCACAGAAATTCTCCCACCATTCAAGTAATGTTCCTTCCAAGCGATGAGAATCGAAGAGAACCTTCTCATATCCTAAGCATAGAGCTATGTTTATATTCCTCTCGATTGATCAAAAAAAATCATCGGCCTCCAATGGATTGGCATACACAGAGAAAGTGGGTGGGTGAGTCCTCATGAACTCGGATAGTCTTGTATTCTGGCGTGGTCCCTGATTAACTTGATTAGCAGTGGCCTGAGCGGTGACGTGTTGCATTTGTTGCATCATAGCATGCATCAACTGAGTCTGAGCAGCAAGAAATGCTCCAAAATTCTGCATATCAACTGGCGGTGCTGGTGCTCCATCATTGGGGTTTTCTGCTGGGCGAGATCCACTCCCATTGCTTCCAAAGTTTCCGCGGGTGTTCACCATCTGAAGGTCCAACTTTATTACTAATAACTTGGTATGGCTGCTTACAATGCCTAAGGGCCTTGCAACACATACTGCACATTCAGCAAACAAAGCAAATCCAAATCGAACTAACTCTGGAGTCTAACGCCTAAAGGGTGACTCTTTATTCTATGACGCGACTCGGCGAAGGAGTCTCACTATAGAACCTATGCTCACTCATCGAGAAAACCTCCACGGCCTGGGTACGGGTGCTGTGGCATAGGCGCGAAACGATCGCCATGTCCAAATGATCGTGTCCTCTGTGGTAGTCGAAGAAGCGGTGTCCTCATCGAGATCCGACTCCTCCGGATCTGGCTCGTGTAGCTCAAATCTTGGCTCGAGTCCGGACCGTACAAAGTCATCTCCAACTCGTCGATCCTTCGCAGAAGGTGTGCCACATACTCTTGAGCTTCCCGCCATCTGTTCTTCTCTGTCGTGATCTCCTTGCGGGCCTTCTGTAGCTCCTTGCTTGTATTATCTAGTACATCCTCCTGGGCGACAACAAATCGTGCCAACTGTGTAACCGTGGCATCCTCATCCTGAATCTCCTTTGGGTCAAGCAGGTTATTGCTGCGCGGGTGATAACGGAACACCGTGCTCTCCAATTCTCTGGCGTAGATACGGGTAATGTGCCGCATTGCGCGTCGTGATACTTCTTGGATACCCATCTGCATTGTAGATCTCCTGGCAGTGCAGTGTATCGGGCGATTGCCTGGGCCCTTTTTCCTAGCAGGTACCTCAATCCTCACGTCACAAGCCTTGATCAATCCCGCTTGTCTGATCACTTCCACTTGGTATTGCGGCTTCTCAAAATCTCCGAGAGTCTGTAGCATATGCCAAAGTTCCGCGGCGTGACCAACTCCCAGATCAACGTAGTTGAACTCTTCCTCCATCTGTCACAAGAGTGCTTTTCGTAAGAACTCGGAATTTTTAAATTGTGACAAGGTAAGGGAAAATTTCAGCAAGAGACAAGAAAAGAGAGAAGGGGATAAGTCGAGATGTCATTTCTTATCTTGACAAACTTTTAGCTTTTAGAAAATAGGTTTTATCCTCACTACGACCATTCTAGCTTAGGGTTGAGCCTACAGTCAAGTATGGCTCTGATACCACCTCTGTCGGGACCCCGAATTTGCAAATCCGGACCCTACGTGGTATTCAGCACTAGTCCAGGAACGCGCTAGTGCACACAGTCTTAACATTGGTAAATATCACAATCATACCATTCGATACCAATAAAGTACTTTATTTAAATAACCAAACTGGTTACTCGACCTTATGGTCAAGTTACAAATGTATGCCTCGTAAGGCGAAACTTATCCAGAGAAAAATAATAGCAGCGGAAAAATCAAATAACTTCGTGGCGCCATCCAGTATACCACAGTAACTGATCGGGCTCGCATCCCTAAGTAGACGAGTCTTCTTGGAATTCCTCCTCCAAAGCTGGCGTAATCTCCTCTTCAACTGATATTGTGTTGAGGCAAGGGTGAGTACTTGGTACTCAGCAAGTCATGCACAGAATGCAAGCTAATATACTATATGCATGGCTTGGTACAATGGAATAGCTCAAGGTGTATTTGCGAAACAGACATTTGAAAAGTAATGTAAATAGATTCAAAGCAGAGAAATAAGTAAAGCGTAAATAACTTTTCAAGAAGTTTAATAAACATTTTTCCCCATCCTAAACCACATTTCCATCATCTTCATTACCAAACCAAACCAACCTTTCAAATCCAAGTTATTTTCGGAAAGTCTAACCCTTGACTGTAATTCCCGAGCATTGTCCAAAGACTGTGGACACGGCTATTCGAATAGTTTCTAAACTCTGCAGAGGTTATGCACTTTACCCACAAGATACAGTCAAACACCACAAAGGCGAGTTCCCGTAACAAAGCCTTTCGGAAGCCTCAAACAACACAGGTGGCCCTCTCCGGTTCGTGCTCTACACCATCCCTTCCCTTAGCCAAGGCGAAGTATGGGACCAACACACCGTTAGATGGGTATCTGGCCACAGCCACGATACGCTCCCCCGTACAATCACACAAACGGTGTAATTGACACCCTGAGGCTCCACAAGTGAGTCCTTAGCGACTTAGTCAACTAGGGCCGTCCCATTCCAGCCATGTGGTTGCAAGTATAACCCAGTTCAAAGGCTTGCAAGGTTAAGTCCTTAGAGTGACCAGGGCAAGACTACCCGAAGAACCAAATCAACATCCCCAATGCCACAACCGCCCACTGATTACTCTTGCCATATGCCCTGGCCGAAATCGTTTATCAAACCCCGCTTGATTACCATGCACCACGTGCCATCAACATCACATGATACCTTTCCAAAACAGGTTCAATATATCATTAAGTCAATATTAACATTTGATTGTCCAAAATCATGTCATGAGCACGAAAGGTGTCTAAGCAAAGGTACTACAGCGGTCTAAACCCATGTTGGCAATTTAATAATGTCCAACTAGTAAACCACAACTAGGGTGACAAGGGATCATGGCACATACTTAAATAATCAAGGTGTCATACAGCAAATTGGTACTTATCTAACCCCCATGTTTAAACAAAGTATCTTTCTATTTGAACTAGCATGCAATAGTTTAAATCAAAATAGATTTCGAAATAGGATCAACATGGTCAAAGCACAACTTGCCTTCAAAGAGTACTTGTTCTTGGTCTTGAGTTGGATCCTGAGTCAACACTTCTCCTTCGAATCCTTCCCAAGACTTCAACGTCTACTCGTAAAGCGTGCAAATAGCAATACACAAATAAACAATAGGCAAAAACATCCCAAAACTCCAAATAAAATCCATAAACAGAGAGAACATAATTTTCTGGATTTTTAGAAACTGGAATCGTCAATTTTGGAGTTAAGACGCAAAAGTTATGATTATTTAAAGTGTAAATAATCATTTAAATAATTTTACAGAGAAAAACTTTAGTCCAAAAATTAAATAAAATTCATATTTGAGTAGATATGAATTTTATACAAATTTAGAAATTTGAATCACTCAAATCGGAGTTGAAACGCAAAAGTTATAAGCGTTTGAAGTTTGAAACAAAATCTGAAATCATTATTTCGAATTAATAAATCATTTTCTTTTTCGGAAATTAATTATTGCGTCAGCATTGACACGTGTCGGCTCTGATTGGCTGGCCGACGTCAGCCGCTCATGGGCCCAGCTCACGGCAGTTCGGTCCACGGTGGACCGGCCCACGGCTCCACGTGAGACCGACAGTGGGACCCACTGTCTGCTAAGTGGTCTCACGCAAACGCGCCAGCCGTGGTGGGCCCTCGACATGCGGGGCCCGCGTGTCGTGACACACGCCACACGCCAGACGGGCGCTGACCGCGTCGGTCCATCTCCCGACACGTGGCGCAATCGCGCCGTTGGTTTGAAAATCAGCGCGCGGATTGGATCCAGGGTTAACACATTAAAACTACTCGATGATCGTGGGCCGCTCGATCTAGATCGGACGGTCCAGATCTAATCCTATAATAGCACCGCTACTGACGCGTGGCGGTGTGAACCGTTGGATCTTGATCCAACGGTCCAGATCCAATCGGGTTTGGAACACGTGAACTCACCTCAACCGTCCGATCTGGATCTGACGGTTCACCAAGCTCGCGAAGTCCGGCGATGGCACGGCGAGGCTTGGGCACCGGAGACGGGGATGATGACCAAGAGCGCGGCGCTACGGGGCTCCTCCGGCGACGTGCGTGGTCACGTTCGAGTCGCCTTGGCTCGGGGATCCCGGTTCTGGCCTCCTTCTCCTCGGGCGACGGCGGACGGCGGCGAAAGGTGAGAAAAACCACCACAATACCCTAAGCTACTACGGCGAGCAATCCCGAGCAAGCGGCGGCTGCTAGGGTTTAGCAAGCTAAGGCAAAAAGTAGCGCAAGGTCACGGCGGTCCTCGGGCGCGATCCGGCATTAAATAGCCCCGGAGGCGTGCTCGGCGGAGCCCTAGTCGATTCTGGCGGCGGAGTCCGGCTCGGACTGGCGGGGAAGACGGCACGAGAACCGCCCACGTGTCCAGATCAGCGGCCCCGATCGGACCGGGCGCGAACGGGTTCGGGTCGGACACGGCTCAACCGTGCAGGCGGATCTCACCGTTGGATCTTGATCCATCGGTTGGGATTGATTAGGTTTAGGAGTGGGTTCGGTCGAGTCACGTGGCTCGGCCTGACTCGAACTTCGAGTCCGACTCGGGCTTGGTCGGATGAACAAGATTTGACCCGAGTTGATTTTCCAGCGATTTAATATTTAAAATAATTCCCAGTAATTCATTTAATTCATTAAAAATAGCAAATGACTCAGAAAAATTCCAAAAAAATTCTGGAAAATATTTTGGATCATTTTGGACTCAAATAAAATATTTCCAACAAAATTTTATTTGCAAAATTAAATTCTCTAATTATTTCAAAATGGAATAAATTCAAATAAATTTCAAATAAATCCAAATAAATTCCAGAAAATTCCAAAAATTCACCAAAGTGCCAAATCACACATGAATTTAAGAAAAGCAAAATTTTGGGGTGTTACACAAACTCTTCGCAACCCCAAACATGTCAACCGTATGTGACTGTGATGTCTATCCGTGTTCCAATCTGTCTATGCGTTTGTCCTGAATCTCAGGGCGAGATTCCTTTAAGGGGGGAGGGTTTGTCAAGGCCCCACTTTCAAAAAATTCTTGGAAATTCAGAGTATCCGGAAAGTCCGGATATAACCCAAAATGTCCGGATTAAATGTCCACAGTATTCGGATTAGCTCGCCCGAACACCTCAACCCGGAGTATCCGGACTAATTGTCCAGAGTGTCTGGGTTAATCCTACCGAAGACCCCAACCCGGAGTCTCCGGGTTGAACGTCCAGAGAGTCCGGACTTTGCGGGACTTAGGTATAAAAATCCAATTTCTTGTCTCCTCATTCACTTCAACTCACACTTGTTGCTCTCCACCTCTCCCCGTGCGTCTCCTCCACCCCAAGCTCGTCTCTGGTGAGCTCTCCACTCCGGCGACCTCCCGTGGCTCCTCCCCGGCGACTCCTCCACTCCGGTGACCTCAAGTTCCTCCCCAAGCCGGCATCCCCTTCCCTCTACCCGGTTTCCCCTTCCTCTCCTTCATCCTCCTTGAAGCTGAGGTCTCTTCTTGGAGTTGATTCGTGGGTTCTTGGGTTCTAGGGCATCCTTGGGGGTAAATTTGGGGCTTGGTGCGTAGATTTGGAGTTGGGGGTAAACTTTGGAAGTGTTAGGGTTTTTGGTGGGTGGTTGGTTTTTGGAGTTGGATTAGGCAATGTAGGGTGTAGGGTGAGAGATCGGGGGTAGATGATGCCATCCTTGGCTTTGGATTGGGTTTTGGTTGGGTCCCTTAGAGGTGAGCCTCGTTCATTGTGGTTTGGGCTAGCTTGGAGTTTCCCCGGCTTTGTTGAGTGTAGGAAAGTCGTAGATCGGGCCTTCGTGAATTAGTAGGGCTTGGGAGCACTCCAATGTCGCTCATCAATTTCCAAGTCCTAGGTCATCCGGAGTGTCAGTCGCACACCACAAAGACGATGGACCATAACGAAGTTTTTCATAAACTTCCATCGTCACCTATGACACTCTCCGGTATTGCCTTCACTACCACCCCTCTCACGAAGAGTCTAAGTGTAGGACCGACAAACACCGTTGGATGGGTACCAAGCCGTAGCTCTGGTACGCTCCCCCACACAGTTACCCCGATATAACTGTCACCCTAAGGTATCATAGGTAAGATTTCAGAATCCTACTAAATTAAGACCGTCCCACTCCAGCCATGTGGTTGTATGAGTAACTCAGTTCAAAGGCTTGCAAGGTGAAGTCCTTAACGGTCCAGGGCAAGACATCCTTCTCTCATGTTTTGGTACAAAGCCCTCACATCACTCATCCCGTTGCCACGAAAGTTGTTGCCACGAAGGCCCCCCAACTGGCACGAAGCCATCTTGCCACTTGCTCTAGTCTAAATCTTTTCCCACCCCAGTTTGATTATTGTGCAAAACATGCCAACAATAATTTCAATTACAATGTAGAATGGCACAGGTGTCCACACTTCATATCATCACATGGCAATATTATAACATTTCCAAAACTCATTCCATATATCATTAATCAATATTCTTTTGTAATTTGAATATCATTCCACGTATAAGCAAGACTAAGCAACTATTCACAGTTTAGCCTCCCGTGTTGGCATAATAGTACATCCAACTAATTAAACCAAACTAAAGGTGACAAGGATATGCTTCCTAATATACGCATGATGTACATATATACATGCTTCCGAATATATCTACATGTATACGTATATATATGTACAGCAGAGTGTATACATATACGGATACGTGCTGCGATTGTTATAAATTCATGCATGCGCCTAGTATATACGTATACAGACTAACATATATACGTAAGCACACATACATCTAACATATATTTACGTACATTCATGCGTATAATCCTATTACTTCCATGTATACAAGACTAAGTACTAACATATATATATATATTCATGATTCGGCCTAATATATGCGTAGAGAGGCATTCGTACTAACATGTATATCTAAACATGCATAAATACATGTGACGAGGTTAATCGATTGAGATAGATAGAGCACGCTCAAGAGAGATGAGGGAGTACCGGTCGGCGGCGGCAATAGCGCAGACCGTCGGCGCGAGAGAAGGCGTGGCCGGAGGTCGGTGTTGATGTAAACGGCAGCGGCGGGACGGCATTGCTAGTTCCAGCGAGTGCAGGAAATGGAGAAACGTGTGTTGCTAGAAAATGGGGAAGTGTTGCTAGAGAATGGAGAAATGGAAAAAGGAAACATCACGCATAGGAATTGGAAATGACTGGAAGATGCATTGCTTGTAGTGGAGGAACATTGCTACTTCAAGTTTACAGGAAATGGGAACTCCTTTGGCATTCAAGCGTTGCAAGAAAATGGAGGATGTGCGTGCGTTGCTAGTAAATGAATGACATGCATGTGGAGGAAACGGCTGGCAATGAAGGACACTAGTGACGGCTGGAAAGAGAAGAATGGAAACGCATGGAGGAAACGTGGCTGGAAGAAAATGGAACGCACATGGGAAAAACAAAGGTCCAAGTATTCATGTATACATGTATATATGCATACACGTTCTCAACTCGTGTTTAAGGAAAAAATAGCATAGGGGTTCTAAAAATCTAAAAAAATCCTCCAAAATACTAGGAACTATTTGGAACCTAACGAAGTTGGTTTCGTGATTTTTCGACATGTAGATTTTTCGCAAAAAAATCTTTTAGTGAATCAGACACCTGTACAGATTTTTATAAAATCAACGACTTAATTTATATAACATGTTTTTCGAAAATATTTGAAAGAAACACTCTCATCTACCAATTATCTTTATTATAAACAAAATTTTGGATTTTATGCTTATGCAAAAATGCGTGATCTTTATATAATGCGAATAGTTCAATAAGCTTGAATTCAAATTAACCTCGAGGATTCCAAATAAATTCCGAAAAATTCCAAATAATCCCAAAAACACACTAAATACATTAAAAGAAAATTTTGGGATATTATAACGGCTTTCCTAAATGGAAACCTAAGTGAGGATGTGTACATGACACAACCTGAAGGTTTTGACGATCCTAAGAATGTTGGCAAGATATGCAAGATTCGAAAGTCCATTTATGGACTGAAACAGGCATCTCAGAGTTGGAAACTTCATTTTGATAAAGTGGTCAAAGAGTTTGATTTCATCAAGAACGAAGAGGAGCCTTAAGTTTACAAGAAGGCAAGTGGGAGCACAAATGTATTTTTTGTCTTGTATGTAGATGACATTCTATTAATTAGAAATGATATTCTAATGTTAGAAACCGTTCAATCTTATCTGAGAAAATGTTTCTCGATGAAAGATTTGGGAGATGCAGCTTACATTTTGGGCATAAAGATCTATAGAGATAGATCGAGGAGGCTAATCGGATTAAGCCAAAGTACGTACATTGACAAGGTTTTGAAACGGTTCGAAATGCATAATTCCAAGAAAGGTCTCCTGCCAATGTCACATGGTGTTAGTCTTAGCAAGACTCAGTGTGCTTCGACACCTGATGAGCTAGATAGAATGAGTAGGATTCCATATGCCTCTGCTATTGGATCCATCATGTACGCCATGTTGTGCACACGCCCAGATGTTTCTTATGCTCTAAGTGTTACAAGTAGATACAAATCAAATTCAGGTGAGAGTCATTGGATGGCTGTAAAAACTATTCTCAAGTACTTGCGAAGGACTAGAGATATGTTCTTGGTCTTTGGAGGTGAAGAAGAGCTCGTCGTAAAGGGTTACGCTGATGATAGCTTCCAAACCGATAAAGATGATTCAGGATCACAATCCAGTTTTGTATTTTGTCTCAATGGTGGGGCAGTGAGCTGGAAAAGTTCCAAGCAAGAGAGAGTAGCTGATTCCATAACAGAGGCAGGAGACACCTTCAGATAGACATACTCACCAACGTCGAAGGAGAGAGGTCTCCTACGGCGGTCAGCATAGCTCTTCTGCCGTGATAGTGCTACTCTCAAGTTCTCTTGGATGGTCTTCACCTTCTCTTCTGCAGCTTTAACCACATCAGGTCCAAAGAATGGTCGTTCTCCACTCTCGGACCAGTTCAGGGGTGTCCGACAGCTACGACCATAAAGTGCTTCTAAAGGAGACATTTTGATGCTGGTCTGGTAGCTGTTGTTGTAAGCAAACTCGGCATATGGAAGGCACTCGTCCCATTTCTTCCCGAAGAATAGAACACAAGCTCTCAACATATCCTCAAGGACCTGATTGACCCTCTCGGTTTGGCCGTCAGTTTGCGGATGATATGCTGAGCTGTGGATTAGCTTGGTACCCAACGCCTCATGCAGACTTCTCCAGAATCGAGAAACAAACTGAGAGCCTCGATCTGAAAGTATCCACTTGGGTACCCCATGAAGACTCACAATTCGAGAGACGTACAACTCCGCGTACCTCTTGGTTCGATAGGTGGTGCGAACGGCTAGAAAATGTGTGGACTTTGTCAACCGATCGACTATAAACCATATCAAGTCATGACCCGAAGAAGTCATCGGCAGGCCGGTGATGAAATCCATACCAATATCTTCTCATTTCCAGCTAGGAATGGGCAGCGGCTAAAGAGTACCGGCTGGCTTAAGATGTTCTGCCTTCACCCTTTTGCAGATGTCGCATTTGGCCACATAGCGAGCAATCTCACGCTTCAAGCGAGTCCACCAAAACCGTTGCTTCAAATCTTGATACATTTTGTTGCTACCTGGATGAATTGTGAGCAAGGAGTTGTGAGCTTCATCAAGAACCTTTCTTCGATATTCTTGGTGTGACACTACGGAATGGTGTGACATTATTTAACGTGAATGTTAAGGTCAAAAACTTTATGAAATATGAAATTGGAGGTTGAAACCATATGGTATGAGGTTTAATTGCGTTTCCGGGCTGTTTCCGGGAGTTTGGGCCTTTCCAGGGGAGTTTGGGCCTAAAAGAAGGGGTTGTGGGCTTTGGTGGGATGGAGTATGAGTCCATTTAGGACTAGGAGTCTTGTGTGGGATGGTAAAAGGCCCCCCTACCCTCCTTGCGCCCACACCCCCCCTTGGGCGCCCCCACCTCTCCCTCCATGCCCTAGCCACCACCCCCACCTCCCCCTCTCCCTTGCATGCGCCTCCACCTCCCCCATTGCTCCCCTTTGCTCCACCACCTCTCCTCCACCACCTTGCTGCCCTAGGGTGGCCTCCCCACCCCTGCACCTCGTGGTTCCATCCGTTGGAGCGAGGAGCGAGGAGCGATCCGGGAGGAGTTTCGTTGGGATTTCGGTCGTCGGGCGAAGGTATGGCCATGGGGCTCCTTGGGGTTGGGCTAGGTACTATTCTAAGGGTGTTTATCATGATTTTAGATCAATTGGTGGTGCTGGACATGAGTAGATTGGATTAGATCTAGATGTTGCCACGTTTCTGTTTTGGGACAGCATGAGCAGTCGACCTAGGGTTCAGTTTTTCGCCAATTTAGATTTGGAATTTGGTTGGCCACATGTAGAAGAAGTTGTAGGTAATTTAATTATCTTTCAGTGGACATAAATAACGTTAAATTCCGATCAGCTGTTAGAAAGTTATGACTGTTTTACCAAGCGTGTTAAAATCTGTGACGTGATTGGAACAGATCATGATATTTTGTAGATTAAACAACTTTAGAGTCCAAATAAGTCTTTCCCTATAACTAGAAAAAGTTGGGAAATTTCCTAAGCTACGCGAGGATGTACTCGTTTAATTGATTCGGAGTCCCAGAACTCAAGTTATGCCTTTTGGAAGGCTGCTGTCCCGACGGGACAGAACCTCTGTTTTTAGGTTTTGCGAGTAGTTGGCAATGTCGGGGTAGATGAGGGTTTGCGTACTGTTTTGTGGACATGATTGTGAGTATGTAATGCCTATGTGCAGGTGGTGCGACCCCGGGAGTGCCTTCTACTTCCCGCCAATCCGTTGCCTGTGGTTGAGGCAAGTGTGTTGTAATGGATAGCGATTTGTAGGTTGTTTGTTGAGAATAGATGAAGTTGACTACATAATATATGATCACTTGCCATGCTTTAATGATTGCCAATGATATGATGAGCATGTTTATTATGTTATGATGCCATGTGTTAATATACGAGTTAAATATGATGTTGGCATAATTGCATACATGGCATGTTACATGGCCCGGGCGGTGAGAAAGTCATAACTAGTCCGGGGAAGGTCGGTGAGAAAGTTATGACGAATCCGGAGAGCCATTGAGTAAGTCCTACATCGTGATTCCATACACATGGTGTTTGGAAGCAAGGAGTAGGCACCCTCCATCTTCGAGATGGAAGGGGGGAGAGGGTGCACACCGACGGGTGTGTACTCAACCATACCGATATGAGTTTCCAAGGAGACATGAGCATTGCATTGCATACATAATGATGATGATAATGTTATGTGTTCATGAATGAGATGATATACATGATGTGAGACATTATTGCCATGTTATTGTTCTTGTTGTCCATTGCAATATGCTTGCTGAGTTTCGAACTCACGCTTGTGTTTTCTTGTTGTTTTAGGTATCATGAGACCGGCATGAGGGGAAGGGGAATAGACACACTTCCACACGTAGCTTCACTCTTTTGATTTCACAAGTCATTCAATTAGTGTTGATAATAAATTGCGTGTGATGATCATTGCTTTACGGTTTAGCTTTGCTACATGAGAGTCTTTTCGTTCGTTTAACTCTTGGAGACATTATATGATTGGAACTAGACTTATATTGTGGCAAAGTCGTTAATTATTGCTATTTTTAGTTGTCTCTCATATTCCATATATTGCTATATTGTTGTTGTTCCTTCAAATCATGTTAAAACAAAGGAGATGCTGCCGAAATCTCGGTTTTTAGCATGTGCGCCTTTGCTGGAATTTATGTTTAATTATGGTGTTTCGATGTTGATTAACTTATGTTTGGTAGCATTCAGGCATATTAGATGCGGGGGTGTTACACTTGGTTCTCGGGGACAACCAAGCGCTCACCGAACCATAATGTTCCACGGTCATCAAGATGGAAGTCAGTGGCTTGGCCGGAACTTAGTTTGCTGCATATTTGGGCAACATCATTGTCCCCCTTTTGAGCTTCCCTAATCTGATCCAATAGCGTGGAATTCAACTCCAGATTAGCCAAGAATCCTTCTTCGCCCATCTCTAAGCCAAGTTTTTGAAATTCGGCATAGAGGGTGGCACTCCGGGGTTGAAGAGTGAGGCAATCGCAGCGAGCCTTGCGACTTAACGCGTCAGCCACCACATTGGCTTTTCCCGGGTGGTAATGCACTTCCAAGCTGTAGTCTTTGATCAACTCAATCCATCTTCGTTGCCTCATATTTAGATCTGCCTGAGTGAAGATGTATTTGAGACTTTTGTGATCGGTGTAGATATTGCACTTGTTCCCAAGGAGATAGTGGCGCCAGATTTTTAAGGCATGGACCACTGCTGCAAGCTCCAAGTCATGAGTTGGGTAGTGCTCTTCATGATGTTTCAATTGCCGAGATGCATAGGCAACAACCCGGCTTTCTTGCATAAGCACACAGCCAAGGCCGATACCTAACGCATCGCAATAAACATCGAACGACTTGTGAATATCCGGTTGTGTGAGGACAGGAGCTGTAATCAGGCGCTGTTTCAGAGTCTGAAATGCTCGCTCGCAGCCCACTGACCACTTGAAGTCAGCACCCTTTTTCAGTATCTTAGTCATGGGCTTAGCGATCTTTGAGAAATCCTGAATGAAACGGCGATAATAGCCGGCAAGTCCAAGGAAGCTACGGACCTATGTGACAGTGTTGGGCTGTTCCCACTCTAGAACATCCTGTACTTTACTTGGGTCGAAAGCAACGCCTTGCTCGGAAAGGACATGCCCCAAGAATGATACCTCCTTCAGCCAAAACTCGCACTTGCTGAATTTGGCATAAAGGCGATGTTCCCGGAGTCGCCCGAGAATGACACGAAGATGCCCTGCATGCTCTTCTTCATTGGCTGAATAGACGAGAATGTCATCAATGAAAATGACCACAAAAGAATCGAGGTCCTCCATGAAGATGGAGTTCATGAGGTACATGAAGTACGCCGGTGCATTCGTCAGACCGAACGACATGACGGTGTACTCGTACAATCCATGACGAGTAGAGAAGGCTATCTTCGGAATATCGTCGGCCCGAATCTTGATATGATGATACCCAAGCCTCAAGTCAATCTTGGAGAACACCCATGGAGCCACAAGCAGATCGAACAGGATGTCGATCCGAGGCAGAGGGTACTTATTCTTGACAGTGACTGCATTCAGCGGTCGATAATCGACACAGAGCCGAAGGGAACCATCCTTCTTGGTCATGAAGAGAGCCGAGCAGCCCCAAGGTGAGGAGCTCGGGGGAATGAATCCCTTGTCCATCAGTTCCTTCAGCTGAGTCTTCAGTTCGGCCAATTCATTGGGTGGCATCCTATATGGCCGTTCGGAAACTGGGGCAATCCCGGGTTGAAACTCAACTACGAACTCAATATCCCGATCGGGCGGCATCCCTAACAGTTCCGCTGCGAACACATCCGGGTATTCCGAAACCACGGGAATGGACTCTATCTCCTCAACTTCAGTGCCATTCAAGGAACAAAGAGCGGCCTCACCATCCTCTAGAAACAAGGTCATCCAGTCGCCCTTCGGTCCCTTGAGCAAAATGGAGTGACGAGAACAATCAAGAATGGCCTGTTGCCGTGTGAGCCAATTCATGCCCAAGATGACATCTATTCCACGAAGATCAAGGAGCAGCAGGTTGAGCAGGAAAGGAACCCCTTTAATTAGCAGAGTTGCCTCTTGGAATACTTGATTAGCAACAACCTTTGAACCCAGTGTTTCAATGAGAAACGAGGTTGTAACACCCCGACATTTAATATGCCTGAATGCTACCAAACATAAGCTAAACAACATCTAAATACCACAATTAAACATTAATTCCAGCAAAGGCGCACATGTGTGAAATCATGTGCTGAAAAATTGGCTTAGAATTCAATTTGCAAAATATGTTTGTGCATGTGTTTCACAAGTTGACAAGAAATAGTGTATCTTTTTCTTGTGCCGGACCAAATTCTCAAAAACAGAGAGTTTCCCTTTTGCGCCGAACTGATTTTGTGTTTGCGCCGGACCAAGTTTTTGGGTCTGCCGTGGACGTGCTTTTGAGCTCAAGAGCCGAACTCAATTTTCCAAGAAACCAGTAAGTTTTGCATGTACGTCGGACCAATTTCTTTGGTCAGTCGTGAACGGCTTTTTGAGGATTGATTTTGCATGTACGACGGACTGATTTCTTTTAGTCTGTCGTGAACGTGTTTTCGCCGGAATGATTTCTTCTTGAAACCGAGACTTTCACTTGTACACCGGACCGATTTTGTTGGTCCGTCGTGAATGGTTTTTTGAGTAACTTTTTCATGTGTACGCCGACCATATTTTTTGGTCCGTCGTGAATGCATTTTTGCTCGATTAGGGTTTTGAGCAAAATTGGAATTGTGTTTGATTTGTTTTTGAGATTATGAAATTTGTGAGAATTTCATGATGCTTGAAGTGGACTTTATGCAATGCTCGTGTGAGTATTTGCATGGATTGATGTGAGTCAAGTCGTGGACTTGTGCTCGGAATTGTTTTGTGGTTTGTTCATGTGCAGGTATTGCTCGAAGACGAACGTGGTCGATGACGGGATCGGAACTAGGTTCATGGAGGAGCTGAGGTTTGGGACTAGGTTCAGGGAGGAACTGAGGTCTTGGTGGTCAAGGATGTCATGCGGGACGTTCGGGCTAAGAGAATGGTGCACATGAAGAATGGTTAGTCACGTGAGAATGGCAGGAGGTCATTCGCGTGCAAAGTGTTAGTCACGTGAGTATGGCAGGTGGCCATACACGTGCAAAGTGTTAGTCACGTGAGTATGGTAGGGTTGCCATATGCGTGCAAGAGTTGTACTCGGCCAGGTTGGGCCAAGAGGAGTTGTATACATACTCCTAGATTAGGAATTGTATTCAGAACTCCTTGTGTTTTGCTCCTTTAAATAGGAGGGTGTCTCTGTTGAAGGGCATCAATCGCATCAATTGAGCCGAGCGCATTGAGAGCCTCAAGCTCAGCTTTTAGGGTTTGTACTCTTTTGTTGAGAGTACTTTAGACAAAAGAAATAAAGATCAATTCTTCTAGATCCTTGCGTGTTACAAGAATTAAGCGTTACAAAGTTGTTTCCTGTTTTGGTTCTTGTTTGCATGCTTGTTCTTTTCTAGATTGGTTTTTGTTCTTTTAGTTTTATCTTGATTTGATCCATCAAAACCTTTCTAGAGAATTGATTTAGGGTTTCTCTAAGTTTAGTTGATTAAACTTTTGTCGTTCTTGTTTAATCTTGAAGTTTTGGTTAGATTAATTCTCGTCATCTTATATCACAGCAAGCTTACGTGGTTCGTAACTTTTGATCCGTAAGTCTGATCGAGCTGATTCTTTACGGGTTCGATTCGTATTGGAATCTAGTTTCTCGTGTCCAAATTTCAGATCGTTCCGACGGTTGGATCTCTGGGAATTCACGTTTTACCGAACCTCTATCATTCTATTTTTGTCGAAAACGAGGCAATTATTTGGTTCTGTTTTGGGGTGAACTTTTAATAGATCAAGAATTTGGTTTTAGCTTCCGCACAATCATTCACCCCCCCTCTGATTGCTATATTCGTATACTTCGATCCTACAAGTGGTATCAGAGCAAGGTTTTTCTAATCTATCTTAATCGGTGATTAGATCAATGGATCATTATTCGACAAAACCTTGTGTGTTCAATGGTGTTGATTTTCAGTTTTGGAAGGCCAAGATGGAGGTGTTCATCCAAGCACAAGGCTTCACAATTTGGGAGAAGGTCTACAAGCCATATGAAGTCCCTGCAAACGACAACGTCAACGACACCAATCGCACACATGTTGAAGCAAACAGCAAGGCGCACAACTTGATCATCCAAGGTTTGGGACGCAGCGAGTTTGACCGTGTGATCCATCTCAAATCCGCATATGAGGTATGGAAATCTCTTTGTGATTACTATGAGGGTTCTAACACTATTAAAGAGGTTCGTCAAGATCTTTACAAAAAAGAATACATGCGATTTGAGATGAAACCCGGTGAGTCGCTAGATGACTTCTTTGCACGTTTCAATAAAATTCTTAGTAATCTTTGTGCTACTGGAGTTAGCTTTGATGATGCTGCTAATGCTAGACAATTGCTTGGTGCTTTAGACATGTCTATTTGGGAGATGAAAGTTACATTCATTAGAGAATCTACTGTCATGAGTACACTTACATTAGATGTTCTGTATTCTAAATTGAAAACTCATGAGTTGGATGTTCTTGCAAGGAAAGGTAATATTAAATCAATTGCTTTGATGTCTAACCCTAACATGTCAAATGCAAATTCTTCTTCTATCTTTGCCCTGTCCTCCGTGTCTTCTTTAACAGATGAGCAAATTGAAGAATTTCCTGAAGAAGACTTGGCACTACTCTCTTCTCGCTTTAACAAAGCTTTACAAAATGTGAGAATGAGAAAGAGAGGTTGTGGTGGCCCTCCAAGATGCTATGAGTGTGGTGATCTCGACCATATTCGTCCAAACTGTCCTAAACTTGCAGGTAAAGCATCAAGGGAGGAGAAGGACAACGACAGAAGAAAAGAGAAGAAGTTCTCTTCAAGTAATAGAAAGAAGAAGAGCTTCATCAACAGCAAAGTTGTCCACCGAGTTCTTTCCGCTCTTGAACAAGTCAATTTGAGCGATGTGGATTCAGGGAGCAGTGAGGACGATGCAACTCCAAGCAAGCATGAGTTGACGGGGTTGTGTCTCATGACTAAAAGCAGCAACAGCTTTACTGAGGACAACCACGACAGCGACTTCAATGAGGTAGATCCTTCCTATGATGAATTAGCTATTGCTGTTGCTCAACTTGGTAAATTGCTTGATAAACGTGATAAGAAAATTAAGAAACATGATTTTGTTGTTGAATCATTGTGAGGACCCCCTCTTCCTATACCGTACTGTACGCCGTCTACTGTAGCGTATAGCACCGTATAGCAACAGGAAGCCTCGACACCGAAGATCTGAACCTAAAAATTCGATCGACGGGATCGAACCCTTAGCGACCGGTGCACAGACGCATCTGATACTAGATCCCTGGATCAGTAGCCCAGTATCGCGTACCCACAACCCGAGTATCAATGCACTAAAAGATAAACTAAGGTAATTACATAACTGGGTGTAAACCTTGAACAAGAGTATTACAGAAACCAAAAGAAGTAAAGCGACAGCGGAAACAAAAGAAAGACAACCAGCGCACTGGCCCGACCACCCCACAAAGCATCGATCGAGGGAGGGACTACGAAGCCGCAACACTCACAGAAAAGGGGCTCGCCATCATCCGGGACATCATCATTACCTTCCTCTGTGGAAAAAGGGTTAGCAGCAACGATGAGTACACGTATGTACTCGCAAGACTTTAGTGTATGGAAATATGAATAAATGCAGGCTGTTTCAACAGGATAAAGCTTCTACACCGGGTTAATTGCAGAAAGCTGGATTTAAAACAGTTCATCGAGAAGTAATACATAATTTGAAAGACAGCAGTTTGAATAAGACATATTTACAGTATATTTAGCAACTGAGCTCCACAGCTGCCACCATCCATGGTCGCGACTGGGATACGAATCGACATCCATACATAATCCCATCGAGAATCATATACACATATCCACAATTCCATCAAGTACCATTCCACCACATACTTTATACCGACTCCGAAATAGATTTTCGTTTTCAAAACCAAACCAAATCTCTATACTTGATATGATTAGAGAAGATTGCTCATAACCGTGAGCACGGCTAATCGATTAGAATTATTTGATACTCTGCAGAGTTTGCGCACTTTACCCAAACACAACTCAGACTTGCATCCTCGCTATCCAGGGTACACGCGATACACGAGGTATCCGATATACAAGAATGATCTATTCTTTCCCATCGTTGAGGTTATAGCCACACCCCAAAGACCGGTGACGACAAATCCACTACTATGGCGATAAGAGGCCAACCACCACTCAGCGGCCACGGAATACTCATCGTGACGACGGCGAATTGTTGGCCGCGGCATTACCCCATAGCAAGGCGTACACCGTTGTATCAACAAACATGAATCGGAGCGATTCCTCGCTGCAAAAGTACAAGCGCACACACGAAGGCGCATACGGCGGGTCGTGAGGACACACACCGCGCTTTGGATCGCTCAACACAGGGAAAAGGTCCACTCTTCGCCTACCAACAGGCATGGCTATCCCTCACACTTCAAGTACTAGAATAGGCTGCCCCATCCCGGCATTGCGGTTGCACGGTGTTCAATTCAAAAACCGTCACAAGTTCGGTCCTTATATTTTTGCCTAGTGACTCAAGCGGGAACTCCACTTAACTCGCCAACCAATCACCACCATGTTTAACTAGCACATATTATACCTCCCGCCAAGTCTAATTACCAACTAGACACTTCACATTTTTACCAATATACCTTTACGATTCACATTTCCAAAACTTTTCCAAAACCAATTACATTTATCATAATTTTGAGCATTTGGTAAGGACTGACTTTGCTCACCTCTATTGCAGTGTCTAAGCGTATGCAATTACTAAATCGTTTATACCCAAGTGACATTTTATTAAATTGTCTAACCCTACTAAGGTTATCAATGATCTCAGGGAATTAAATTGAGGGAAACCACCAAATCAGGGTATATCTACCATTCCCACAAACTAGCAATTTACTGAATATAAACAATGCATATGGTTTGAGAAATCAAAGTAGACATCGTGAAATATAGGTTTCAAGATGGTCAAAGGAGGTGCTTGCCTTGTTGTTGCACTTCGGTGATGTCCGGGATGATGCTCGGATTGTTCGAGGCGAAGCCCGACTCGCTAGCCTCTAATCGGTCAAAGCAACAAAAACGACAGAAAGAAATACAACTTAGCAAAAGAAAGTTTTAAATGCACCATGAAGTGCATGCAATACACAAGAATGAAGTACAACCAAGAAACCCTGAAGAAACAACGCACTAGGACAACACAACACGACCGGACAGAAAAGCCTAACCCGGATAGTCCGGGTTTTGCATCCGGACAGTCCGGATAGGCCGGACACTCCGGACCGTTTCGTCCGGATACTCCGGACACTCCGGACCATATGCCCGGATACTCCGGTCCTAGGGCATTTGGTCCAACTCGACGAGGAGACGGAGACCTTACCACTCCCTACAACTTCACCGCGACCCGATCTACGACTTTCGTACACCTAGCGAACCGGAAGGAGCTCCGAGCTAGCCGATTCTACGAGAAAACGTCGCTAACCCGCCAAATCTCTAACTCACACTAACAACTCCTTAAATCGACATTACTACTACCCGATCTACCACTCTAGCATACCACATTCACTAATCCCAATCCCATTTTCAACCCTAGAACCACTACACCCAAAACCCTAGAATTCAAGTTCAACCCTAGCCTCCCAAATCCAAACCTACGTCCTAATCCCACCATGAACGACTCTAGAACCCAAGAACCCCGCGAATCAAACCCTAAGAGAAAAGCTTACCTCCAAGGAAGATGGAGGAGGAGCAACGCCGGGTGGAGGATGGGGAATGACAGCTTGGGGAGGAGCACACCGAGATGGAGGAGTCACCGGGGAGGGTCACCGGCCAGTAGCTCGCCGAGGAGGAGCTCGGGGTGGTGGAGAGAACACCAAGGAAGTGGGGAAACCAAAGTAGAAGAAGAAAGAATGGAAGGGAGCCACGAAATGGGACTTTTATACAAAACCCCACGCCAATACCGGACTCTCCGGACTCAACCCGGAGACTCCGGGTTGGGGTCTTCGGTAACACTAACCGGACACTCGGACATTGGTCCGGACACTCCGGTTGGATCCGATACTCCGGACAATCCTAACTTTTGAACTTGGGCCTTGACGGCTAAAGCTTCCAGGGTTGATTACTAATTGTCCCAAAGTATTTTGGAAGTTAATAGGGTCACAGGCACTTGCCCAACCTAATTCGAATTTACTTATGAGCGAAATTACTTAAGTTGAAGGGTTCTTTCTGATCCCAAGCAAGTATGTTCACTCAAGATACGGAAATACACAAGCACAGTGTATCATTGAACAGCGTTTGAGTACAAATGTACAGTGGCTTGTGTGGCTTGAGTATAGAAATACTCGGGATATTACAGTCTACCCCCTTACAAAAATATCGTCCTCGAGATTGCTAATCCTCTCGAAGAAAGTCGGGGTATTCTGCCTGAATATGGTCTTCACGCTCCCACGTGGCTTCATCTTCCGAATGGTTGCTCCACTGGACCTTGAGCATCTTGATAACCTGACTGCGAGTGTGACGCTCAGCTGTCTCGAGAATACGGACTGGATACTCTCGATATGAAAGATCAGGCTGCAAATCAAGATGGTCCAATTGGGTAACTTCCGATGGAACCCGAAGACTCTTCCTCAATTGGGACACGTGGAACACATCGTGAGTGTCCGAAAGATGTGGCGGTAGCTCAAGCCGATAAGCCACAACACCAACCTTCTCAAGAATCCGGAACGGACCGATGTATCGCGGGGCTAGCTTCCCGCGGACTTGAAATCTGCGAGTACCGCGGAGTGGTGAGACCTTGAGGTAGACAAAGTCACCCACCTCAAAGCTCAACTCGCGGCGACGGCGATCAGCATAGCTCTTCTGACGAGACTGAGCTTCTCTCAGCCGGTCTCGAATCAAGCTAACTTGCCTTTCAGCCTCTTCAATCATAGCTGGTCCGAAGAATTGCCTCTCACCAACCTCGGACCAAAACAAGGGCGTTCTGCACTTCTTGCCATAAAGAGCCTCGAAAGGCGACATCTGAAGACTGACTTGATGACTGTTGTTGTAGGAGAACTCAGCAAATGGCAAGCATTTCTCCCACGACTTGCTGTAGCACAGCACACAAGCCCTTAGCATGTCTTCAAGGATTTGGTTTGCCCTTTCCGTCTGTCCGTCAGTTTGGGGATGGTAAGTCTGGCAGAAGGATAGCTTAGTGCCAAGAATGGACTGCAAACTCTCCCAAAATCTGGAGGTGAACTGCGAACCACGGTCAGAGACTATGACTTTTGGAACTCCATGGAGCCGAACAATATTATGCAAATGGAGTTCCGCTAGCTTGGCTCCAGAATAGGTGGTACGAACTGGGATGAAATGAGCTACCTTGGTCAGACGGTCAATGATCACCCAAATAGAGTCGTGACCGGTGCAGGACCTCGGTAGGCCGGTAATGAAATCCATCCCAATCTCCTTCCACTTCCACTCAGGGATCTGCAATGGCTGGAGTAATCCGGCTGGCCTTTGATGTTCAGCCTTGACACGCTGGCACACATCACAATGTGCCACATGAGCCGCGATCTCCTTCTTCATACCTGGCCACCAGAATTGCCTGCGAAGGTCCTGGTACATCTTGGTGCTGCCAGGATGAACAGAGAGAGGAGTGTCGTGGGCTTCTGACAGGATCAACTCCTTGATCACTATATCATCTGGGACATACATCTGCTGCCCATGCATGATCAGCCCATTGGACCCTTCAGAGAAGCCTGGAGATGCGCCATCTTCAGTCAACTGGCGTCTAATCTCAATCACAGCATCATCTTGTAGTTGTGCTGCCTGAATCTGAGACTCTAGAGTGGGTTGTACGACTAAAGCAGAAACGTAACCATACTCAACCACTTCTAGATTGAGCTTCTGAAACTCTTCAACCAGCTGAGACTGGCCAATGACACCCAAGGCATTCACTGTGTGCAGCTTGCGACTGAGGGCATCTGCAACCACATTTGCCTTGCCAGGATGGTAATGAATACCCAAATCATAGTCTTTGATCAGCTCTAGCCATCGACGCTGTCTCAAATTTAGATCTGGCTGCGAAAAGAAGTACTTTAAGCTTTTGTGGTCGGTGTAGATCTCACATCTGTTTCCTATGAGATAATGTCGCCACGGCCTTGAGAGCATGAACAACATTGCAAGCTCCAAATCATGCGTCGGGTAATTGGCTTCATGAGGCTTTAGCTGTCGAGAAGCATAAGCAACCACTTTGCCCTCCTGCATCAACACACATCCAAGTCCAAGACGGATGCATCACAATAGACATCAAAGTTCTTGTGAATGTCGGAAGGACCAAAATCGTGCGGTGGTGAGTCTATCCTTCAGCTCTTGAAACTGGACTCACAATCAGGCGACCACTCATATCTCTTCTCCTTCTTGAGTAGCGCTGTCATTGGTTTAGCAATTTTGGAGAAATTCTCGATAAACCGGCGATAGTATCCGGCAAGACCGAGAAAACTCCGAATCTCAGGGACATTGCGGGGCTGCTCCCAATTGAGTACGTCTTGTATCTTGCGTGGATCAACTGCTACCCCACCTTCTGACAGGACATGCCCTTAAACTCCACTTGCTTGAGCCGTAACTCGCACTTACTGAACTTGGCATACAACTGATGCTCGCGAAGCTTGCTAAGCACCATATGCAAGTGAAGTACGTGCTCATCATCATCCTTAGAGTATATGAGGATGTCATCAATGAACACTACCACAAATCTATCAAGGAACTCCATGAAGACTTTGTTCATCAGATTCATGAAGGTGGCTGGTGCATTGGTGAGGCCAAACGAAACAACTGTGGTACTGCATGCATCAGTAGCGAGTAGTGAATGCGGTCTTCACGATATCCTCCGGACGGATCTTGAGCTGAAAATAGCCGGATCTCAAGTCTATTTTGGAGAAAACTCGAGCTCCGCCTAATTGGTCAAACAAATCGTCGATCCGAGGGAGAGGATACTTGTTCTTGATAAAGGACCTCATTCAACGGCCGGTAATCAACGCACATGCGAAGAGTGCCGTCTTTCTTCTTCACAAACAGAATCGGGCTGCCCTGTGGAGAAGAACTGGGACGAATGAACCCCTTCTCTAACTGCTCCTTGAGCTGAGTCTTCAACTCAATCAGCTCATCAGCAGGCATCCTGTACGGACGCTTAGAAATTGGAGAAGTGCCAGGTAAGAGATCGATGATGAACTCCAAATCGCGATCAGGTGGCAAACCTGGCAGCTCATCAGGAACACATCGGGTACTCACATATCACCGCAGACTGATCGTCCTCAGAACGGAAAGAGCACCGAGCAAAGGTCGCCGTGCTGAACGGAAGAAAAGGTGACAAAGAATGCCATCAGGGTTGACTAACGAAATGGATCTCTTGGCACAATCAATATGCCTCGATGCTTAGACAGCCACCCATACCTAATCACATCAAGACCCGATGTCTTAATGTTGATAAGATCACCCGAAAATCTACCCGTTGATCTCAATTCTAACTCCTGGACTCACGAGCTCGGCATCAAAACAGATCCAGCGACGGATCAACAAGTACTTCTCGAGGTACAAAGAATGCACCTCATCCGAACAACAACCGTGAAGAAATAAAGGAATGCGACGCTCGAGTCAAATAATACCAAGGCGGGTGCGGAATGAGCATAACGTACCCAACATCACATCTGGAGCCGCTGCCGCCTCCTCTGCGGTGGCCACATTCAGCGGCCATGGCCCGAGCTGAAGCCGCTCGGAACCGGGCGCCCCGATCGCCACTCCCACGCCACCGATCGATCTCGGGCCGGCCGGTGCACTCGAGCCGTTCACGTTGCTGCTCGCCGACAGCATCGCGGCGGCTCTTCCGCCGCAGCGAAGCAAGTGATATGGCCAAATGGGTTCTGGGACCCCAATCGCCGACTGGCGGCTAGGTGATCGCACCGAACTCGGGCGTGGCGAGGAGGTAAGCCACAGGACCTCTGAACTAGCGGCGCCAAGGCTGGAAGCCGATCGAGTGAAGGTGCGAGTCTGGAAGGTTCGCTACCGGCCGCTGAGCTGCCCACTTGCGCTTGCGGCTCTCCATAAGCGCCTTGGCGCCATCCTCAATGCTAATGGCCTTGCCCACCAAGACCTGCAGGCTAGGAATGTCATGACCGGCGAGCTGGAAACGGATCTCCTCGGTGAGGTGCTCCTTGAACAATGTCACTCTCCTAGCCTCAGTGGTCACCTCATCAGCAACATAGCGTGACAAATGGTTGAAGCGGTGGAGGTAGTCCATCACTGTCATAGACCCCTGGCGAAGGTCGTAGAACTCCCGCTTCTTGATCTCGATCAAGCCCGCTGGAACATGGAAGGAGCGAAAGGCAGTCTTGAACTCTGCCCACGTGGTGACCTGATCTGCAGGGCGAACAGCCTTGAAGCTGCTCCACCACGAAGCTGCCGGTCCCTGGAGGTAGTAGGCGGTGTACTGAACCTTCTCTGCATCAGTGCAACCGACTAACTCCAACTTCCCCTCCATGTCGCTAAGCCAATCCTCTGCCTCCATCGGATCTGTCGCTGAAGAAAAGCTCGGCGGTCGAGTTCGCTGGAACTCCGACAACCGAGATCGCCGCCGCCGCCGCCATTGCTGCCCTCGACAGCTGGACCATCAGCTCCATGAGCTGAGTCTGCCGCAACATGAGTGCAGCCATGTCGGGAGCAGGAGGAGGTGGAGGGAGCTCCTCGCTCTGGGCATGTAGCTGAGACTGAGTCCCAGCTAACCCACCAGTAGGGACCTGCGACTGCTGGGCCCCGCACTCCATCAGATCGCCACGCCCTCAAAGATCATCACCGCTGGAAGCGCACGAACTGTTCTCCTTCGGGAGGCATCTGAAATGCACAGCTTGAGTCAACTAATCAGGCAAATCAAGTGCAGAATGATTGATCCCAAAGGATGCACTCATAAACACAAACACACTAAAAGCATTCATTCCAAGAAGCATAAGAACCAATTCAAAAACCAACTCAGGGAAACGACAAATAATCCCTAATTACAACCACAAACATCTATCCTTAACCCATTCTTAGCTAAACCCGCATTCCTCTTAATCCTTTTGAACAAGATAGAAGAAGGAAACAAATTTTGAAATTTGGATTAAGATCAGATTCATTTTGAAGAGTAGATAAGCGAAAAGCTATAGAATGGACAAGAATAGCATTCTACACTTTGAAAATAGAGTTTTGTACTTCAAAATAAATTTTGAGAAGAAAGATCTGTCCCTAAGTCTAACGTCCAGGCTAACTAAGTTTCCCTGCAGTCAATGGCTCGATACGGTATTTGTGAGGACCCTCTTCCTATACCGCATCAGACGCCGTCTCATCAGAGCGTATAGCACCGTATAGCAACAGGAAGCCTCGACACCAAGATCTGAACCTAAAAATTCGATCGACGGATCGAACCCTTAGCCGGACCGGTGCTGTATGCATCGACATCGATCCCTGGATCAGTAGCCCAAAGATCGCGCACCCACAACCCGAGTATCAATGCACTAAAAGATAAACTAAGGTAATTACATAACTGGGTGTAAACCTTGAACAAGAGTATTACGTAAACCAAAAGAAGTAAAGCGGCAATGAAACAAAAGAAAGACAACCAAATAAGAGCACTGGCCCGACCACCCCACAAAGTGCCATCGGATCGAGGGAGGGATCACGGCCGCAACACTCATTAAAAGGGGCTCGCCATCATCCGGGACATCATCATTACCTTCCTCTGTGGAAAAAGGGTTAGCAGCAACGATGAGTACACGTATGTACTCGCAAGACTTTATTGTATGGAAATATGAATAAATGCAGGCTGTTTCAACAGGATAAAGCTTCTACACCGGGTTAATTGCAGAAAGCTGGATTTAAAACAGTTCATCGAGAAGTAATACATAATTTGAAAGACAGCAGTTTGAATAAGACATATTTACAGTATATTTAGCAACTGAGCTCCACAGCTGCCACCATCCATGGTCGCGACTGGGATACGAATCGACATCCATACATAATCCCATCGAGAATCATATACACATATCCACAATTCCATCAAGTACCATTCCACCACATACTTTATACCGACTCAAATAGATTTTCGCTTTTCAAAACCAAACCAAATCTCTATACTTGATATGATTAGAGAAGATTGCTCATAACCGTGAGCACGGCTAATCGATTAGAATTATTTGATACTCTGCAGAGTTTGCGCACTTTACCCAAACACAACTCAGACTTGCATCCCTGTCATCCAGGGTACACGCGATACACGAGGTATCCGATATACAAGAATGATCTATTCTTTCCCATCGTTGAGGTTATAGCCACACCCCAAAGACCGGTGACGACAAATCCACTACTATGGCGATAAGAGGCCAACCACCACTCAGGCGCCACGGAATACTCATCGTGACGACGGCGAATTGTTGGCCGCGGCATTACCCCATAGCAAGGCGTACACCGCTGTATCAACAAACATGAATCGGAGCGATTCCTCGCTGCAAAAGTACAAGCGCACACACGAAGACGCATACGGCAGTCGTGAGGACACACACACCGCGCTTGATCGCTCAACACAGGGAAAAGGTCCACTCTTCGGCCTACCAACAGGCATGGCTATCCCTCACACTTCAAGTACTAGAATAGGCTGCCCCATCCCAGCATTGCGGTTGCACGGTGTTCAATTCAAAACCGTCACAAGTTCGGTCCTTATATTTTTGCCTAGTGACTCAAGCGGGAACTCCACTTAACTCGCCAACCAATCACCACCATGTTTAACTAGCACATATTATACCTCCCGCCAAGTCTAATTACCAACTAGACACTTCACATTTTTACCAATATACCTTTACGATTCACATTTCCAAAACTTTTCCAAAACCAATTACATTTATCATAATTTTGAGCATTTGGTAAGGACTGACTTTGCTCACCTCTATTGCAGTGTCTAAGCGTATGCAATTACTAAATCGTTTTATACCCAAGTGACATTTTATTAAATTGTCTAACCCTACTAAGGTTATCAATGATCTCAGGGAATTAAATTGAGGGAAACCACCAAATCAGGGTATATCTACCATTCCCACAAACTAGCAATTTACTGAATATAAACAATGCATATGGTTTGAGAAATCAAAGTAGACATCGTGAAATATAGGTTTCAAGATGGTCAAAGGAGGTGCTTGCCTTGTTGTTGCACTTCGGTGATGTCCGGTATTATGCTCGGATTGTTCGAGGCGAAGCCCGACTCGCTAGCCTCTAATCGGTCAAAGCAACAAAAGCAGCGAAAGAAATACAACTTAGCAAAAGAAAGTTTTAAATGCACCATGAAGTGCATGCAATACACAAGAATGAAGTACAACCAAGAAACCCTGAAGAAACAACGCACTAGGACAACACAACACGATCGACAGACAAATTTAACCCGGATAGTCCGGTTTTGCATCCGGATAGTCGGATAGGCCGACACTCCGACCGCTTCGTCCGGATACTCGGACAATCCGGACACTCCGACCATATGCCGGATACTCCGGTCCTAGGGCATTTGGTCCAACTCGACGAGGAGACGGAGACCTTACCACTCCCTACAACTTCACCGCGACCCGATCTACGACTTTCGTACACCTAGCGAACCGGAAGGAGCTCCGAGCTAGCCGATTCTACGAGAAAACGTCGCTAACCCGCCAAATCTCTAACTCACACTAACAACTCCTTAAATCGACATTACTACTACCCGATCTACCACTCTAGCATACCACATTCACTAATCCCAATCCCATTTTCAACCCTAGAACCACTACACCCAAAACCCTAGAATCCAAGTTCAACCCTAGCCTCCCAAATCCAAACCTACGTCCTAATCCCACCATGAACGACTCTAGAACCCAAGAACCCCGCGAATCAAACCCTAAGAGAAAAGCTTACCTCCAAGGAAGATGGAGGAGGAGCAATGCCGGGTGGAGGATGGGGAATGACGGCTTGGGGAGGAGCACACCGAGATGGAGGAGTCACCGGGGAGGGTCACCGGCCGGTAGCTCGCCGAGGAGGAGCTCGGGGTGGTGGAGAGAACACCAAGGAAGTGGGGAAACCAAAGTAGAAGAAGAAAGAATGGAAGGGAGCCACGAAATGGGACTTTTATACAAAACCCCACGCCAATACCGGACTCTCCGGACTCAACCCGGAGACTCCGGGTTGGGGTCTTCGGTAACACTAACCCGGACACTCCGGACATTGGTCCGGACACTCCGGGTTGGATCCGGATACTCCGGACAATCCCAGAACTTTTGAACTTGGGCCTTGACGGCTAAAGCTTCCAGGGTTGATTACTAATTGTCCCAAAGTATTTTGGAAGTTAATAGGGTCACAGGCACTTGCCCAACCTAATTCGAATTTACTTATGAGCGAAATTACTTAAGTTGAAGGGTTCTTTCTGATCCCAAGCAAGTATGTTCACTCAAGATACGGAAATACACAAGCACAGTGTATCATTGAACAGCGTTTGAGTACAAATGTACAGTGGCTTGTGTGGCTTGAGTATAGAAATACTCGGGATATTACAATCATTGAATGATGAAATTGCTAGACTTAAAACTTTGATTCCTGATGATGATGCTTGCAAATCATGTGACTTAATTTGGAATGAGCTTACTTCGCTTAGGAAAGAACATGCTTCCTTGATTGAGAAAATTAATGCTGAAAGTGAGAAAAATGAGAAACATGTTAAACATGCTAGCTGTTCCACTGATGATTTGCATGGTTTAACTTCTTGTTCTAAATGCTCAACTCTTGAATTACAATTAAAAGATGCAAATGCTAGGGTTTCTCAATTGACTGATGATCTGCTTACACATGAGGTTCTTTCATGCTCAACTTGTCGTAAGCAAAAAGGAAAAGTGAATGTTCCTTGCAATAATTGTTTAACTCTTTCTCGAAAAGTTGATTACTTGGAAAAATCATTAGAACGTTTCACTAAAGGAAAGAAGAACCTAAACATGATTTTGGATCAATCAAAAGTCAGCACTCATAACAAAGGTTTAGGTTTTGATTCTTATGCTCATCATAAATCACATGCTCCCACTGTTGTCAAAACACTTGAAAGTGGAAAATTTGAAATTGTCAATGAGCCTAAGAAAACTGTCTTTAAATCTGCTGGTCTTTTATCTTCTACTTTGATGAATACAAAATGTGCTACTACTGTTAAAGCAAAACATCATGTTAAGTACACTTGCACTCATTGTGGTAGAGATGGACATTTAGTAGACTTTTGCTTTAGACTAGCTAAACAACAAAAGAGAGAAAAGTTTAATGCTAGGTCTAATTTCAGAAAGGCACACTCTACTTCTCATTATGTGCCTAGGGTGAAACAAACACCTTTTGTTTCTAAAAACACGGAAAAAGGCAAATCTATTTTTGTGCATAAGAATACTCGTGTTGTGCCTACTGTTGTGCGTCATGTGTCTCAGTACTGGATTCCTAAACATCTTATTTCTAACCCTAGTACCGAGGCCTCGACAATTTCTGCTTCTATGTAGGCTTCTCACGCGAGGAGGAGAACATGTGGCTAGTGAATTTCGGATGCTCACTTCATATGTTCAGTGATAAGTTTTGGTTCTTCTTCACTCGTGCATCTCATGCTAAAAGTGTTGCCTTTGGAGATACTTCTTCCACTTCTGTTTTCGCAAAAGGCACTAGTCCAAATGATGCAAGTACAGGTGCATATGTTCAGGGGGAGAGTGTCTTTGTTCATAAAAGATGATGATGATGCTGTTGAGGATGAGATAATTGGAGGTTTACATGAGAGACTCTTCCCACGTGCTTGTGTGTGCTTGTTTTCAAGCTTCCCACGTGCTTCACATCGACAAGCGTTCAAGTGAACTTTCAGGTATCTCCATGGTACTCAAGATTTTGGCATTTGGCTTTCTGCTTCCTTATGCATTAGTTTAAGAGCTTATTCTGATGTTGACTTTGGAGGATGTTGAATTGATTTGGTTCGTGCCACCTCTTGAGTAATCCCCTTTCTTGAGCATATTGATACTGGATTTCACTTTCTTAGAGATCATGTTGAAAAAGAAAATATTGTGCTTCATCATGTGGATACTGAACATCAATTGGCAGACATTTTCACAAAACCTTTGTCTTCTTCTCGTTTTGCTTTTGTTCGGGGAGAACTTGGGATTGTTCATCCAATGGGTTTGTTTTGAGGGGGAGTTTCCTTGCCAAGTTCTTTCACTTACTGAGCTCACTTTATCATATTTATTTATATATTTTGTAATTGTGCTAATATATGATAATCTAATTGTCTCACTTGAACTAAAAATGACATTGCGAAATTCCCTGGACTGATTGCCTATAGCTAAATACTCTGTGATATCTCACTCTTCTAGGCTTGATATTGAATCCTCTTGACAAATTTGGGCTATGAAGCAAGTGTGGTTTCAACTTTACTCTGTCATAAGACCGTTTAATCACTTTTGCATGTTTACAATCAAAGAAAAAGTAAAGGAAAAGGGAATCAGTTTAAAAAAGGGCTGTTAAAAGCAAAAAACCTCAAGTTATGTGCTTCAGGGTGCTTTCCCTAAAAGATAAGATGTCTGCTTCAAGCATGCCATTCCCTCAAAAGACAAGATGTATGCTTCAAGCATGCCACTCCAAGGAAATAAAAGAAGTATGCTTCAAGCATGCCACATGCAGTTTACTGTTTAAAGATTAAATTGGTCCACTAGATTGGAGTTGAAACTACTTGCTCGCCCTGATTTGTTATTTGCTTCAACTTTGAGCCTTTGTTTTTCTACTAAAGGTTTTGCTTAGTACTTGGCTATAGTTGACTGAATTGAGGTTGAGATGCATGTCATTCCCTAACTTGCTAAAATCACATCAAGATCATGTATTTTGCATGTTATGTGATATATAAGGTTATATGATCGAATGAGCTCATCTTTTCCTATCTTGGCACTCCCTTGTTTCTCCTTGTGAAATCTTTGCTACAGGAAAAATTTTGAACCTGTTCTCTCTTTTGTACTCTTGATGAATCCATTGTCAAAGGGGGAGAAATTTGGGAATCGTTGAAAAGTTTAAGGAAAAAGGGGGAGAAGAAAAAGGGGGAGTTGTTTTTGGAAATTTGAGAATTTTGGGAGAAGTTTGGAGAATTTTGAAATTTTTGGGCACATTGCACATTCACACACATTTTCCTTCTCAGGGGGAGATTTTGTTTTGCTTTTTGGTCAAAGGGGGAATTCTGTGTTTTCTCTTTTTGGTCCTTGATCCTTTGGATTTCAAAATCTTTTGTAAAGTGAATGCCAAATGTTCAATTCTAAGTGGTGTTGCCAATGTTTTCATCAAGGGGGAGATTGTGAAATCATGTGCTGAAAAATTGGATTAGAATTCAATTTGCAAAATATGTTTGTGCATGTGTTTGACAAGTTGACAAGAAATAGTATCTTTTTCTTGTGCCGGACCAAATTCTCAAAAACAGAGAGTTTCCCTTTTGCGCCGAACAGATTTTGTGTTTGCGCCGGACCAAGTTTTTGGGTCTGCCGTGGACGTGCTTTTGAGCTCATGAGCCGAACTCAATTTTCCAAGAAACCAGTAAGTTTTGCATGTACGTCGGACCAATTTCATTGGTCAGTCGTGAACGGCTTTTTGAGGATTGATTTCGCATGTACGACGGACTGATTTCTTTTAGTCTGTCGTGAACGTGTTTTCGCTGGAATGATTTCTTCTTGAAACCGAGACTTTCACTTGTACACCGGACCGATTTTGTTGGTCCATCGTGAATGGTTTTTTGAGGAACTTTTTCATGTGTACGCCGACCATATTTTTTGGTCCGTCGTGAATGCGTTTTTGCTCGATTAGGGTTTTGAGCAAAATTGGAATTGTGTTTGATTTGTTTTTGAGATTATGAAATTTGTGAGAATTTCATGATGCTTGAAGTGGACTTTATGCAATGCTCGTGTGAGTATTTGCATGGATTGATGTGAGTCAAGTCGTGGACTTGTGCTCGGAATTGTTTTGTGGTTTGTTCATGTGCAGGTATTGCTCGAAGACGAACGTGGTCGATGACGGGACCGGAACTAGGTTCATGGAGGAGCTGAGGTTCGGGACTAGGTTCAGGGAGGAACTGATGTCTTGGTGGTCAAGGATGTCATGCGGGACATTCGGGCTTAGAGAATGGTGCACATGAAGAATGGTTAGTCACGTGAGAATGGCAGGAGGTCATTCGCGTGCAAAGTGTTAGTCACGTGAGTATGGCAGGTGGCCATACGCGTGCAAAGTGTTAGTCACGTGAGTATGGTAGGGTTGCCATACGCGTGCAAGAGTTGTACTTGGCCAGGTTGGGCCAAGAGGAGTTGTATACATACTCCTTCTAGATTAGGAATTGTATTCAGAACTCCTTGTGTTTTGCTCCTTTAAATAGGAGGGGTGTCTCCTGTTGAAGGGCATCAATCGCATCAATTGGAGCTGAGCGCATTTAGAGCCTCAAGCTCAGTTTTAGGGTTTGTACTCTTTTGATGAGAGTACTTTAGACAAAAGAAATAAAGATCAATTCTTCTAGATCCTTGCGTGCTACAGTAACCGCGTTGCTACAGTGTTTCCTGTTTTGGTTCTTGTTTGCATGCTTGTTCTTTTCTAGATTGGTTTTTGTTCTTTTAGTTTTATCTTGATTTGATCCATCAAAACCTTTCTAGAGAATTGATTTAGGGTTTCTCTAAGTTTAGTTGATTAAACTGTTGTCGTTCTTGTTTAATCTTGAAGTTTTGGTTAGATTAATTCTCGTCATCTTATATCACAGCAAGCTTGCGAGGTTCATAACTTTTCATCCGTAAGTCCGATCGAGCTGATTCTTTTCGGTTTCGATTCGTATTGGAATCTAGTTTCTCGTGTCCAAATTTCAGATCGTTCCGACGGTTGGATCTCCAGGAATTCACGTTTTACCAAACCTGTATCATTCTATTTTTGTCGAAAACAAGGCAATTATTTGGTTCTGTTTTGGGGTGAACTTTTTTAATAGATCAAGAATTTGGTTTTAGCTTTCGCACAATCATTCACCCCCCCTCTGATTGCTATATTCGTATACTTCGATCCTACAACATGCTAAAAACCGAGATTTCGGCAGCATCTCCTTTGTTTTAACATGAATTGAAGGAGCAACAACAGTAACACAAGTTATATCATAATGGAAAGCATCTAAAACAGCAATAATTAACGACTTAGCAACAATGTAAGTCTAGTTCCAAACATATAATGTCTCCAAGAGTCAAACGAACGAAAAGATTCTCATTTAGCAAAGCTAAGCCTTAAAGCAATGATCATCACACGCAATTTATTATCAACACTAATTGAATGACTTGTGAAATCAAAAGAGTGAAGCTACGTGTGGAAGTGTGACTATTTCCCTTCCCCGCATGCCGGATTCATGGTACCTAAAAGAAAACAACATAAACACAAGCGTGAGTTCATCACTCAGCAAGCATATTGCAATGAACAACAAGAACAATAACATGGCAATAATGTCTCACATCATGTATATCATCTCATTCATGAACACATAACATTATCATCATCATTACGTATGCAATGCAATGCAATGCTCATGTCTCCTTGGAAACTCATACTGGTATGGTTGAGTACACACCCGTCGGTGTGCACCCTCTCCCCCCTTCCATCCCGAAGATGGAGGGTGCCTACTCCTCGCTTCCAAACACCACGTGGATGGAATCACGATGTAGGACTTACTCAATGGCTCTTCGGATTAGTCATAACTTTCTCACTGACCTTCCCCGGACTAGTTATAACTTTCTCACCGCCCGGGCCATTTAACATGCCATGTATGCAATTATGCCAACATCATATTTAACTCGTACATTAACACATGGCATCATAACATAATAAACATGCTCATCATATCATTAGCAATCATTAAAGCATGACAAGTGCTCATATATCATGTAGTCAATTCCATCTATTCTCAACAAGCAACCTACAAATCGGTATCCATTACAACACACTTGCCTCAACCACGGGCAACGGATTGGCGGGAAGTAGAAGGCACTCCCGGGGTCGCACCACCTGCACGTAGGTATCACACACTCACAATCATGTCCACAAAATAGTACGCAAACCCTCATCTACCACGACATTGCCAAGTACTAGCAAAACCTAAAAACAGAGGTTCTGTCCCGTCGGGACATCAGCATTCCAAAAGGCATAACTCCGAATCAATTAAGCGAGTACATCCTCGCGTAGCTTAAGAAATTTACCATCTTTTTCTAGGTATAGGGAAAGACTGATTCAGAGTCTAAAGTTGTTTAATCTACAAAATACCGTGATCTGTTCCAATCACGTCACAGATTTTAACACGCTCGGTAAAACAGCCATAACTTTCAAACGGCTGGGCGGAATTTTACGTTCTTTATATCCACGGAAAGATAACGAAATCATCTACAACTTCTTCAACGTCCGTACGACCAGATTCCGAGTCTAATTTGGCGAAAAACCGAACCCTAGGTCGACTGCTCATGCTGCCCGAAACAGAGAACGTGGCAACTTCTAGATCTAATCCAATCTAATCAATTCCTGTACCACCAATTGATCTAAAAACTTGATAAACACCCTTAGAACAGTACCTAGACCAACCCCAAGGATTCCCATGGCCATACCTTTGCCCAACGCACGAAAACCCAATAGATTTCCTCCCGGTTCGCGCGATCTCCTTCCTCGCTCCAATCCCGCCGAATCTCCTCGTCGCGGAGCGCTCCAACGGATAGATCTTTGAGGTGTGGAGGTGGAGAACTCCCCTAGGGGCCGCAAGAGAGGAGGAGAGTTGGTGGAGAGGTGGTGGAGCAATGGGGAGCAATGGGGGAGGTGGAGGCGCCACAAGGAGGAGGTGGGGAGGTGTGGGGTGGCGGCTAGGACTTGTGGGGGCGCAAGGGCAGGGGGTGAACGCCTAAAAGGGCTGGGGGAGGCCCCCAACCAGGTCTCCTACTCCTATTAGGACTCAAACTCCATCCCACCAAAGCCCACGACCCTTTCCTTTAGGCCCAAACTCCCCCGGAAAGGCCTAAAACCCCGGAAACGGCCCGAAAACGGCCCGGAAACGCTATTAAGCCTCCTATCATATGGTTTTAACCTCCAATACCATATTTCATAAAGTTTTTTGACCTTAACATTCACTTTAAATAATGTCACACCATTCCGTAGTGTCACATTCTCCCCCCCTTCAACAGGATTCGACCCCGAATCCGAGACACGCCGCTTCGCAAACAATCAAATCAATGGGAGTTATGGTCCACACCTCAGAACCCGCTTAGAAGCCCCTATGAATTGCACCAGCCAGCACTTAGAGGCAAGGAGCTAAGGATCAAAGACTGACAGCTCTAAAGATAATTCACACTCAAAAACTTGCGAGAACTTTACTCAACATTGAAACACAAAGCACTCAAACAAGGCCTCGGCATGACCCAAGCGATAGGATAAAATCCCAAACAGACCACGCAGGAAAACGGTCTCATACTCCTCGTTCTAAGCATTCCTTGGCACTGAAGTGCCCGATCCCTTTAACTCAGGCTACTCTCTAGAAAAACACGGTACCAACCTCCCTTCTGTGGTTCCTTGTACTCAAGACGACGCGATGCAGGAGAGACACAACGCTCTAAGATTACCACAGAACGAACAACCTACTTTAACCAGGATCCGTAAGTCTCGCGTAACAGAAATGACCGAACTTCCCCTGCGGTTTGACACAACTCGCTTCTTGCCCAACGACAAAAGCACCGATACACTTCAAAAGGAAAAACGATCACTAGCAACCACCAAGTGGTCCACTCAAAATGTAATCAACCCTACTGAGGAACACCTCAACGACACAATTCTCCACGAAGGTTTGCATTGAGTCATACACAACCTTCCACTCAAAGGACCACGATAAAGAGCACAATCATTGAGTGAGCTCAACCATAACATGAATCCAAGTGGCCCTCATCCAACAACTCAAACCCCAAAGCGTTAAAACCACTTTGGAAAGGATTCGACAACAACCAGAGAGTATTCATTTTAATTTCCTAAGCCAAAACGCAAAGGAAACACACATCCCTTCACCACAATCAACAGCAGAAATTATTCATTCTTTTCTTTTCATACTAGAAAGCAAAGGAAATCTCGTTTCATGACATGAATGCACATACTTCAAGAGCACTCCGGAATAGTCATATCTCCATATATGACTTTCTCACCGACCTGGCTCAACGACTCTTTTATCATTTAACATCTATACACGATGTCTTGTTTACTTTTCACCATTCATTCATCATATAACAACAATACTGAAAAGTCATTCACAAAAAGACTTCTTCCTCGGTATCACATGATTGAAATACACATAACAATCGATAGCTGGCGCTAAATCATATAGACTATGACGGCAACAACGTTAACAACAAAACACCACATCGTGTGAAAACCCATCATCCATTTAAAACTAACCTTGCAACACCTCGCAAAAACAAACTCAACCTTTTGGAACAGAACATCGACTCCAAAGTCAAACATCTGCACACACAACCGCCATAAATTTTATCAAAAGAGAGGGAAACTCAATCCCAAAAGAAAACTCCTCACTAACCAAATTCACTTATGAAACTTTCATAAAAACCAGACTTGTGAAACATCTGCACACCAGACACATTTTCCAAATTACTCCAACTCTAGCCAAATAGAGTTACACATCAAGGGCTTAACTCAAAAGTTTCCAACACAACCCTTTATGACCATCTGCTTCCTTTTAAAATTAATTCCAAAGATAATTCAATGCGAATGCGAAAGGGCGCGATCGACTCAAAAACTTTTGGGATGTAAATCCATACTCATAGCACCAACTAAACAAATTAGCCAAAACCAAATATTTGCACCAATTTCTACGAGTTTTAGGGAAACTCTGAAACACAGCATATGGAACATCTTGACCGAAAACCCTTCAACCAAAAGGGCAAACAACCGACCCAGTCCAAAAGCTTTTGAACACAAGCTCAGCATAAAAAGAACCATCTCTAGTACTCCACTACGCTTTCCATTAAAGACTTCAATAATCACTATTTACTCCCTGAGAAGCCCCAACACAATTAAACCAAAAGCTTCACAACGAATTCTTCCTCTAGTTACCATTCATAACACTTTTAATTAGGGTTTATGATGCTTATAAAAAATGCACCCAACCAATACTATATTGACATGATCCCCACAGATCACTGAATCATAATACGTCTTATTCTCTATTGGAACATAGTACTTCAACAAATCTTTCAGCAAGATCAACATATAAATTTCATACTTCCTATATATTCACGTCTCGACAACCGAACCTTATTCAGTTAAACAACGACTTCAACATGTAAATATTATCTCCACAGGGAAGAATTCGTAAGTGAGACTCTAAGTTATACTTTCATTAAGGATAAGACCATTTATCATATTAATTATCCAAAGCTCACTCCATCGCAACATGTTAACATTTTCCTCTATTTAACAATGATTTTCCAACGAGTAATCTAAACAGTTACTACCACTACTTAGTCATCAATAACAACAAATGGGCATGTTCATCAACCAACAACATTTCTTTTAGCTACTCTATTCAAAGGTGATAACAAAAACTACCACCACACAACATACTCCAACTATTTAAAATAGATTGAATACTAACATTAACACTGCCCTTAACAACATCATTAACAAAAGGTCTTATGTCTTCTCAATTGATATCAATACTAGCATTGTAGAGACACAACTGCATACTTCCAAATATACTAGTATTTTGCAACAACGTAAATAGCAACTCTAATCAACTTCCAAATTAAAATCACTAGGCAATACGATTAAATTTCTCTATTAATCCATTAGATTATAGCATCTTTAAACAACCAGCAAAGTTTCTTTAACAATAACAACAGTCTACATCATCTTAATGTTTCAACTATGCAACAGGGTTTAAAACTTTAAACATTATCAAGGGTCATAAGCACTTTTAAAGCAAAGCAACAGATTCTAAGCATGTACTTTAGCACATTCAATCATTCTCGCTAAGAGTAAACTACAACACTAGTAGTCTATTTATTCTCAAGTTAGAGATAACAACCGCATTGAATTGTTTCAACTCAAAAATTAACTTAACAATGCATCATCCCATAAACCACATTGGTACATGCTACATAATATGCTAAACAACAATTCTTACTAGGGACAAACGATTTCGGTCAAAAGATTACTTACTTTGTTTGCAACATTTTAGTTTTAAAGCTCATCCCAAGTTCATAAGGAAACTTGACTCTCAAAATTGCAATGAGACAAACCCAAACTTGGTCATGCAAAAGGAATTCTCCAAAACACTTTTCATTCTCAAAGACACCCATAAAGGAAAATGGTTGAAAGACAATTTTCTTAACAGAAACCAAGCGACCAAGTAATCCATTTCAAATAAAACCTTAATCTCAAACCCCAAACTTTCACGAAACAAGAAGGATTTTTCAAAGATGATTTCTCAAACCAGTAAAATGACGAAATCAAACACCACTTACTCCTACAAAGCCACAGAACTTCAGCCCTGACAGCCAGGTCTGGCACAACTCCGCAAAAACTCTTTTAACCTCGGAGAAAGACAAACACAGGAATAAATTGAATGCTTCTTCCCTATAAAACAATCAACAAACTAGGCATTAAAACTGGAAAGGCGCCCAAAAGAAGCGCAACACTAGACTCCTCTTCTTTGTCTTCAACCAAGGAAGACAAACCCACACACCACATACGGAACAATCCGCGAAAATCCAATACCAAACACTTTTCTTTTGGTTTCCATCAACTAAAACCAAGAAAACCAACCAAGAACGACCATAGAACGATAAAGAACATACGAAGGAATCCACCACCAAACTCTTCTATTTGACTCCAGTCAACTACCCGATCTACGACAAAGGGTAAGCACTCTTCTCCTACAGGGGTTAATAGTCCTTCGGTGATGGCGCTAACCGGCCACACCGTCAAACCTCACCCTTACTATGAACAAAAAGAGGTGACCGAAATACTTCGGCACCACAACCCACTATATCACAAATAACAAGAACAATTCAATCATTTATCTCATAGACATAGCAACATGCTTTATCAAATGAAGCATTCAACATTATAGCTTAAATACAACATTTAAGCGTAAAGGAACGGTACCCATACTCTTTCCTACTGTGCATCCAGTGTGTGTCAAATTTTAGATTAGTTATACCACTTTTGCAAGTTTTAATGTTGCTATCCTATGACAAAATTTTAGTTAAAACCTAAGCCATGTTTCTAAGTTATTCCACATCACATTTTAGTTGTACCCTATAGCATGACACTAAAAAAATACGCATTCCAAGGACCTACAGCCCGCTCTGATACCAACTGTAACACCCCGACATTTAATATGCCGGAATGCTACCAAACATAAGCTAAACAACATCTAAATACCACAATTAAACATAAATTCCAGCAAAGGCGCACATGCTAAAAACCGAGATTTCGGCAGCATCTCCTTTGTTTTAACATGAATTGAAGGAGCAACAACAGTAACACAAGTTATATCATAATGGAAAGCATCTAAAACAGCAATAATTAACAACTTAGCAACAATTTAAGTCTAGTTCCAAACATATAATGTCTCCAAGAGTCAAACGAATGAAAAGATTCTCATTTAGCAAAGCTAAGCCTTAAAGCAATGATCATCACATGCAATTTATTATCAACACTAATTGAATGACTTGTGAAATCAAAAGAGTGAAGCTACGTGTGAAAGTGTGACTATTTCCCTTCCCCGCATGCCGGATTCATGGTACCTAAAAGAAAACAACATAAACACAAGCGTGAGTTCATCACTCAGCAAGCATATTGCAATGGACAACAAGAACAATAACATGGCAATAATGTCTCACATCATGTATATCATCTCATTCATGAACACATAACATTATCATCATCATTACGTATGCAATGCAACGCAATGCTCATGTCTCCTCGGAAACTCATACCGGTATGGTTGAGTACACACCCGTCGGTGTGCACCCTCTCCCCCTTTCCATCCCGAAGATGGAGGGTGCCTACTCCTCGCTTCCAAACACCACGTGGATGGAATCACAATGTAGGACTTACTCAATGGCTCTCCGGATTAGTCATAACTTTCTCACCGACATTCCCCGGACGAGTTATGACTTTCTCACCGCCCGGGCCATGTAACATGCCATGTATGCAATTATGCCAACATCATATTTAACTCGTACATTAACACATGGCATCATAACATAATAAACATGCTCATCATATCATTGGCAATCATTAAAGCATGGCAAGTGCTCATATATCATGTAGTCAATTCCATCTATTCTCAACAAGCAATCTACAAATCGGTATCCATTACAACACACTTGCCTCAACCACGGGCAATGGATTGGCGGGAAGTAGAAGGCACTCCCGGGGTCGCACCACCTGCACATAGGTATCACACACTCACAATCATGTCCACAAAATAGTACGCAAACCCTCATCTACCCCGACATTGCCAAGTACTCGCAAAACCTAAAAACAGAGGTTCTGTCCCGTCGGGACAGCAGCCTTTCAAAAGGCATAACTCGGGTTCTAAGACTCCGAATGTGACACTACGGTATGGTGTGACATTATAAAATGTGAAATTAGAGAATAAAACCTTTCGGCTTGAGGTTTACTCGCGTTTTTGGGCCTTTTGAAGTGTTGTGACACCACGGAGCGTCGTAACCTTATAAAAGGTGCATGATGAGGTCAAAAACATATTGAAATATGATATGGGAGGTTAAAACCATAAGGTATGGAGGTTAATAGTGTTGTCGGGCCGTTTCCGGGGTTTTGGGCCTTCCCGGGGGAGTTTGGGCCTTAAAGAGGGGGTTGTGGGCTTTGGTGGGATGGAGTGAGAATCCATTTAGGATTAGGAAAGGGGCTTAGGGCTGGTTAAAGGGGGGTTTCCCTGCCCTTTTGGGCGTCCTCCCCCTGCCCCTTGTGCCCCCAAGTGCCCTAGCTGCCTCCCACACCTCCCCACCTCCTCCTTGGGCGCCTACACCTCCCCCAAGCCTCTCCCCTTGCGCCACCACCCTCTCCACCACCTCTCCACCTCCTTTGCTGCGCCTAGGTGAGTTCTTGACCTCACCACCTCGAAGATCGATCCATTGGAGCGCTCCGCGATGAGGAGATCCGGTGGATTTGGAAGCGAGGAAGGGGATCGCGCGAACCGGGAGGAGATCTATTGGGTTTTCGTGCGTCGGGCAAAGGTATGTCCATGTAAATCCTTGGGGTTAATCTAGGTACTGTTCTAAGGGTGTTTATAAAGTTTTTAGATCAATTGGTGGTGCTGGAATTGAGTAATTTGGATTAGATCTAGATGTTGCCAAGTTCTGTTTTTGGGACAGCATGAGCAGTCGACCTAGGGTTTGCGTTTTCGTCAATTTAGAATCCAAATCTGTCCATACGGATGTTGAAGAAGTTGTAGATAATTTCATTATCTTTCAGTGGGTATGAAGCACGTTAAATTCCGCCCAGCCGTTTGAAAGTTATGGCTGTTTTACCGAGCGTGATAAAATCTATGACGTAATTGGAACAGATCACGGTAATCTGTATATTAAACAACTTTAGATTCCGAATCAGTCTTTCCATATACCTAGAGAAAGTTGGGAAATTTCCTAAGCTACGCGAGGATGTACTCGTTTAATTGATTCGGAGTCCCAGAACTCAAGTTATGCCTTTTGCAGGGCTGCTGTCCCGACGGGACAGAACCTTTGTTTTTAGGTTTTGCGAGTAGTTGGCAATGTCGGGGTGTAATATCCCGAGTATTTCTATACTCAAGCCACTGTACATTTGTACTCAAACGCTGTTCAATAATACACTGTGCTTGTGTATTTTCGTGTCTTGAGTGAACATACTTGCTTGGGATCAGAAAGAACCCTTCAACTTAAGTAATTTCGCTCATAAGTAAATTCGAATTAGGTTGGGCAAGTGCCTGTGACCCTATTAACTTCCAAAATACTTTGGGACAATTAGTAATCAACCCTGGAAGCTTTAGCCGTCAAGGCCCAAGTTCAGAAGTTCTGGGATGTCCGGAGTATCCGGATCCAACCCGGAATGTCGGACCGACAGTCCGAGTGTCCGATTGGGCTGGAAGCGGTCCCAATCTCCGAGTGTCCGGACCAATGTCCGAGGTCCGGAGTTAGTGTTACGAAGACCTAACCCGGAGTCTCGGGTTGAGTCCGAGAGTCCGGTATTGGCGTGGGGTCTTGTATAAAAGTCCCATTTCGTGGGCTCTCTTCCATTCTTTCTTCTTCTACTTTGGTTTCCCCACTTCCTTGGTGTTCTCTCCACCACCCCGAGCTCTTCCAGCGAGCCATCGGCCGGTGACCTCCCGGTGACTCCTCCATCTCGGTGTGCTCCTCCCCAAGCCGTCATTCCCCATCCTCCACCGGCGTTGCTCCTCCTCCATCTTCCTTGGAGGTAAGCTTTTCTCTTGTGGTTTGATTCAAGGGATTCTTGGGTTCTAGAGTCGTTCATGGTGGGATTAGGACTTAGGTTTGGATTTGGGAGGCTAGGTTGAACTTGGATTCTAGGGTTTTGGGTGTAGTGGTTCTAGGTTGAAAATGGGATTTGGATTAGTGAGTGTGGTATGCTAGAGTGGTAGATCGGGTAGTAGTAATGTTGATTTAAGAAGTTGTTGGTGTGAGTTAGAGGTTTCATGGTTAGCCGACGTTTTCTCGTAGAATCGGCTTAGCTCTGAGCTTCCTTCCGGTTCGCTAGGTGCACGAAAGTCGTAGATCGGTCGCTGGTGAAGTTGTAGGAAGTGGTAAGGTCTCCGTCTCTCGTCGAGGATTGGACCAAATGCCCTAGGACCGAGTAGACCGGCATATGGTCAGTGTCCTGGATTGTCCGAGTATCCGACGGAAAATGGTCCTGAGTGTCCACGACCTATCCGGACTGTCCGGATGCAAAACCCGGACCGTCGCCCGGTTAGGCTGTGTCCGTCGTGTTGTGTTGTCCGAGTGCGTCGTTTTCAGGGTTTCTTGGTTGTACTTCATTCTTGTGTATTGCATGCACTTCATGGTGCATTTAAAACTTTCTTTTGCTAAGTTGTATTTCTTTCCGCTGCTTTTGTTGCTTTGACCGATTAGAGGCTAGCGCAGTCGGCTTCTCGCCGAACAACCCGAGCATCATCCCGACATCACCGTGCAACAACAAGGCAAGCACCTCCTTTGACCATCTTGAAACCTATATTTCACGATGTCTACTTTGATTTCTCAAACCATATGCATTGTTTATATTCAGTAAATTGCTAGTTTGTGGGAATGGTAGATATACCCTGATTTGGTGGTTTTCCTCAATTTAATTCCTGAGATCATTGATAACCTTAGTAGGTTAGACAATTTAATAAAATGTCACTTGGGTATAAACGATTTAGTAATTGCATACGCTAGACACTGCAATAGAGGTGAGCAAAGTCGGAGTCCTTGCTAAATGCTCAAAATTATGATAAATGTAATTGGTTTTGGAAAAATTTTGGAAATGTGAATCGTAAAGGTATATTGGTAAAAATGTGAAGTGTCTAGTTGGTAATTAGACTTGGCGGGAGGTATAATATGTGCTAGTTAAACATGGTGGTGATTGGTTGGCGAGTTAAGTGGAGTTCCCGCTGAGTCACTAGGCAAAAATATAAGTGACCGAACTTGTGACGGTTTTGAATTGAACACCGTGCAACCGCGCAATGCTGGGATGGGGCGGCCTATTCTAGTACTTGAAGTGTGAGGGGATAGCCATGCTGTTGGTAGGCGAAGAGTGGACCTTTCCTCTGTTGAGCGCCAAGCCGCTGTGTGTGTGTCCTCACGACCCGCCAGATGCGCCTTCGTGTGTGCGCTTGTACTTTTGCAGCAGGGAATCGCTCCATTCATGTTTGTTGATACAACGGTGTACGCCTTGCTATAGGTAATGTCGGCCAACAATTACGCCGTCGTCACGATGAGTATTCCGTGGCCGCCTGAGTGGTGGTTGGCCTCTTATCGCCATAGTAGTGGATTTGTCGTCATAGGCCGGGTGTGGCTATAACCTCAACGATGGGAAAGAATAGATCATTCTTGTATATCCGGATACCAGTATCGCGTGTACCCTGGATGACAGGGATGCAAGTCCGAGTTGTGTTTGGGTAAAGTCGCGCAAACTCGCAGAGTATCAAATAATTCTAATCGATTAGCCGTGTGCTCACGGTTATGAGCAATCTTCTCTAATCATATCAAGTATAGAGATTTGGTTTGGTTTTGAAAACGAAAATCTATTTCGAGTCGGTATAAAGTATGTGGTGGAATGGTACTTGATGGGATTTTGGATATGTGTATATGATTCTCGATGGGATTATGTATGGATGTCGATTCAGTATCCGGCGACCATGGATGGTGGCAATGTGGAAGAGCTCATTATAATCAGAAATATGTTTTATTCAAACTGCTGTCTTTCAAATTAAGTATTACTTCGATGAACTATTTTAAATCGACCGCAATTAACCTGCAAGTAGAAGCTTTATCCCTGTTGAATCAGCTCGCATTTATTTATATTTCCATACACTAAAGTCTTAAGGAGTACATACGTGTACTCACCGCTGTCGCTAACCCTTTTTCCACAGTAGAGAAGGTAATGATGATGTCGGATGATGGCGAGCCCCTTTTCTGCGAGTGTTGCGCCAGAGTCCCTCCCTCCAAACAAGAGCTTTGTGGGTGGTCAGTTACCTACCGGTTGTCTTTCTTTTGTTTCACTGCCGCTTTACTTCTTTTGGTTTCGTAATACTCTTGTTCAAGGTTTACACCGCTTATGTAAAATTATCGAGTTTATCCTTCCGTGCCTTGGTACTGTGGTTGTTGGTACGCGATATCGGGCTCGATCCAGGATCGATCCAAAGATCGATGCGCACAGCACCGGAATCCGGCTAAGGGTTCGATCCTGGCTGATCGAATTTTAGGTTCAGATCTTCGTGTCGAGGCTTCCTGTTGCTATACGGTGCTATACGCCACAGAGACTCGGCACAAGCGGTAGGAAGAGGGGGTCCTCGCCGCTGGTATCGAGCCATTGACTCAGGAGGACTTAGTTAGCCTGGACGTTAGACTTAGGGGCAGATTTTTCTTCTCAAAATTTATTTTGAAGTACAAAACTCTATTTTCAAAGTGTAGAATGCTATTCTTGTCCATTCTATAGCTTTTTAACATCTACTCTTCAAAATGAATCTGATCTTAATCCAAATTTCAAAATTTGTTTCCTTCTTCTATCTTGTTCAAAAGGATTAAGAGGAATGCGGTTTTAGCTAAGAATGGGATTAGGGATAGATGTTTGTGGTTGTAATTAGGGATTATTTGTCGTTTCCCTGAGTTGGTTTTTGAATTGGTTCTTATGCTTCTTTGAATGAATGCTTGTAGTGTGTTTGTGTTCATGAGTGCATCCTTTGGGATCAATCATTCTGCACTTGATTTGCACAGTTAGTTGACTCAAGCTGTGCATTTCAGATGCCTCCCGAAGGAGATCAGGCCAGGCGCTTCAGCATGATGCCGGGGAGCGTGGCGTTGATGGGGAGCGAGGGCCCAACAATGGCCGTGGGTCCCTACCGTGGGTCACTGGGTTGCCCGGCTACATGCCCGAGTGAGGAGCTCCCTCCACCTCCTCCCGCTCCGATATGGCTGCACTCATGTTGCGGCAGACTCAGCTCATGGAGCCGATGGTCCAGGCAGGTGGCAGCAAGAATGGCAAGAAGCAGTCTGGTTGTCGGAGTTCCAAATAACTCGACCGCCGAGCTTTTCTTGACCTACAGATCCGATGGAGGCAGAGGATTGGCTTAGCGACATGGAGGGGAAGTTGGAGTTAGTCGGGTTGCGGATGCGGAGAAGGTTCAAGACACCGCCTACTACCTCCAGGGACCTAGCCTTCGTGGTGGAGCAGCCAGGCTGTTCGCCTCGCAGATCAAAGTCACCACATGGGCGAGTTCAAGATCGCCTTCGCTTCCTTCCATGTTCCCCGGGCTTGATCGAGATCAAGAAGCGGGAGTTCTACGACCTTCGCCAGGGTCTATGGCGGCAGTGATGGACTATCTCCACCGCTTCAACCATTTGTCACGCTATGTTGCCGATGAGGTGACCACCGAGGCTAGGAGAGTGACATTGTTCAAGGAGCACCTCACCGAGGAGATCCGCTTCCAAATACCGCCGGTCATGACATTCCTAGCCTCACTGGTGTCTTGGTGGGCAAGGCCATTAGCATTGAGGATGGCGCCAAGGCGCTTATGGAGAGCTTAAGCGCAAGTGGGCAGCTGGCCAAGCGATCGCGACCTTCCAGACTCGCACTTCACTCGGGCCTGCCTCCAGCCTTGGCGCCGCCGACCAGAGGTCCTGAGGCTTACCTCTCGCCCTGCCGCAGTTGGCGATCACCTAGCCGCCAAAGATCTGTTAGCTTGGGAGTCCCGTAATCCATTTAGCCATATCACTTGCGCTTCTCCTCGGCCGTAAGGGGCTACTTGATGCTGTCGCGAGCAGCAGCGGCGTGACAGCTCAGTGCACCACCGTCCCGTGGTCGGGCCTGTGGACGTGGGAGTGGCCGCAACAGACGCCCAGTTCCGTCTGGGCGTCGGCCATGGCCGCTGAATGTAGCCACCGCAGAAGAGGCAGCAGCTCCAGATGTGGTGTTGGGCACGCTATCTCGCTCATTCCGCACCGCCTTAGTATTATTTGACTCGAGCGTCGCATTCTTTATTTCTTCACGCTTGTTGTTCAAAGAGTTCTTTTGTACCTCGAGAAGTACTTGTTGATCCGTTCTCTGATCCGCTTTGACCGAGCTCGTGAGTCCAGGGGTTAGAATTGAGATCAATGGGGTAGAATTTCGGGGTGATCTTATCAACATTGAGACGTCAGGTCTTGATGTGATTCTGGGTATGGACTGGTTGTCCAAGCATCAGGGGCATATTGATTGTGCCCGGAGATCCGCTTTCATTAGTCAACCCCGATGGCATTGTCACATTTTCTTACGTTCCGCTCAGCGACCTCTCGCCGGTCTCTTTACATTCGGGGACGACCAGTACCGGTGGTATGTGAGTACCCCGATGTGTTCCCTGATGAGTTGCCAGGTCTGCCACCCGATCGTGACTTGAGTTCATCATCGATCTCTTGCCGGCACTTCTCCCATTTCTAAGCTGCCTGCATGTGATGCCCGCGATGAGCCGATCGAGTTGAAGATTTAGCTCAAGGAGCGATTAGAGAAGGGGTCTATCTGGCCCGATTCTTCTCCCCTGGGGGCAGTCGATTTTGTTTGTGAAGAAGAAAGACGGCACTCTTCGCATGTGCGTTGATTACCGGGTCTTTGAATGAGGTCATCAAGAACAAGTATCCTCCTGGACGATGATTTGTTTGATCAATTAGGCTGAGCTCGAGTCTTCCAAGATAGACCTGAGATCCGGCTATTTTCAAACTCAAGATCCGCCGAGGATATCGTGAAGACCGCATTCACCACTCGCTACTGGCCTGTACGTACCGCACATTGTTTCGTTTGGCCTCACCAATGCACCAGCCACCTTCATGAATCTGATGAACAAAGTCTTCATGGAGTTCCTTGATAGATTTGTGGTGGTGTTCATTGATGACATCCTCATATACTCTAAGGATGATGATGAGCATGCACTTCACTTACATATGGTGCTTAGCAAGCTTCGCGAGCATCAGTTGTATGCCAAATTCAGTAAGTGTGAGTTACGGCTCAAGCCAAGTGGAGTTTCAGGGGCATGTCCCGTCAGGAAGGGGTAGCGTTGATCCACGCAAGGTACAAGACGCACTCAATTGGGAGCAGCCCGCCAATATCCCCGAGATTCGGAGTTTTCTGGTCTTGCCGGATACTATCGCCGGTTTATCGAGAATTTCTCCAAAATTGCTAAACCAATGACAGCTTACCAAGAAGGAGAAGAGATATGAGTGGTCGCCGATTGTGAGTCCATTTCCAAGAGTCAAGGATAGACTCACCATCGCACCGTTTTGGTACTTCCAGACATTCACAAGAACTTTGATGTCTATTGTGATGCATCCGTCTTGGACTTGATGTGTGTTGATGCAGGAGGGCAAAGTGGTTGCTTATGCTTCTCGATGCCTAAAGCCTCATGAAGCCAATTACCCGACGCATGATTTGGAGCTTGCAGTCGTTGTTCATGCTCAAGCCGTGGCGACATTATCTCATAGGAAGCCAGATGTGAGATCTACACCGACCACAAAAGCTTAAAGTACTTCTTTCGCAAGAGATCTAAATTTGAGACAGCCGATGGCTAGAGCTGATCAAAGACTATGATCTCTGGTATTCATTACCATCCTGGCAAGGCAAATGTGGCTGCAGATGCCCTCGGCCGCAGCTGCACACGCTGAATGCCTTGGGTGTCATTGGTCTCGGTTGAAGAGTTTCGTAAGCTCAATCTAGAAGTGGTTGAGTATGGTTACGTTTCCGCTTAAATGCCCCGTACAACCCACTCTAGAGTCTCAGATTCAGGCAATTTCAACTACAAGATGATGCCGTGATTGAGATTAGACGCCTGATTGATCGAAAATGGCGCGATCTCCGTGTTTTTCGTGAAGTCCAATGGGCTGATCTTGCATGGGCAGCAGTGTATGTCCTGATAATGTTGAGATCAAGGGGTTGATCCTGTGAAGCTCATGATACTCCTCTCTCGTCCATCCTGGCAGACCAAGATGTACCAGGACCTTCGCAGTACTTGCGGTGGCCAGGTATGAAGAAGGAGATCGCTGCTCATGTGGCGCATTGTGATGTGTGCCGGCGTGTCGGCGCTGAACATCAAAGGCCACCGATTACTTCAGCCATTGCAGATCCCCAGTGGGAAGTGGGAAGAGATTGGGATGGATTTTATTACCGGTCTACCGAGGTCCTCCACCGTCACGACTCTATTTGGGTGATCATTGACCGTCCGACCAAGGTAGCTCATTTCATCCCGATTCCATACCACCTATTCTAGAGCCAAGCCAGCGGAACTCTATTTGCGTATTGTTCGGCTCCATGGAGTTCCAAAAGTCATAGTCTCTGACCTGGTTCTTGATTCACCTCCAGATTTTGGGAGAGTTTGCGGTCCATTCTTGGCACTAAGCTATCCTTCAAAGATGTGCTTACCATCCCAAACTGACGACGATCGGAAAGGGCAAACCAAATCCTTGAAGACATGCTAAGGGCTTGTGTTGTGCTACAAAGTAAGTCGTGGGAGAAATGCTTGCCATTTGTCGAGTTCTCCTACAACAACAGTCCATCAAGTCGCCCGGATGTCGCCGAGGCTCTTTATGGCAAGAAGTGTAACACCACTGCTTTTGGTCCGAGGTTGGTGAGAGGCAATTTTCTGCCATGATTGAAGAGGCTGAAAGAGCAAGTTAGCTGATTCGAGACCGCTGAGAGAAGCTCGGTCTGAAAGAGCTATGCTTGTCGCCGACGCCGCATGAGTTGAGTTTTGAGGTGGGTGACTTTGTTTATCTCAAGGTCTCACCACTCCGCGGTACTCGCAGATTTCAAGTCCGCTGAAGCTAGCCTCGCGATACATCGTCCGTTCTGATTTTGAGAAGGTTGGTGTTGTGGCTTATCGGCTGAGCTACGCCACATCTTTCGGACATTCACGATGTGTTCCACGTGTCCCAATTGAAGAAGAGTCTTCGGGTTCCATCGAAGTTACCCAATTGGACCATCTTGATTTGGGCTGATCTTCGTAGACGAGAGTATCCAGTCCGATTCTCGAGACACGAGCCGTCACACTCAAGATCAGTTATCAAGATGCTCAAGGTCCAGATGGAGCAACCATTCGTAAGATGAAGCCACGTGGAGCGTGAAGACCATATTCAGCGTAATACCCGAATTTCTTCGAGAATTAGCAATCTCGAGACGAGATTTTTGTAAGGGGTAGATCGTAATATCCCGAGTATTTCTATACTCAAGCCATCAGACATTTGTACTCAAACGCTGTTCAATAATACACTGCTTGTGTATTTTCGTGTCTTGAGTGAACATACTTGCTTGGGATCAAAAGAACCCTTCAACTTAAGTAATTTCGCTCATAAGTAAATTCAATTAGGTTGGGCAAGTGCCTGTGACCATTAACTTCCAAAATACTTTGGGACAATTAGTAATCAACCTCGAAGCTTTAGCTCAAGGCCCAAGTTCGGTTCTGGGATGTCCGAGTATCCGGATCCAACCCGGAATGTCGGACAAAGTCCGAGTGTCCGGATTGGGCTGGCCGAAGCGGTCCAACTTGAGTGTCTGACCAATGTCCGGAGGTCCGGGTTAGTGTTACAAGAAGACTAACCCGGAGTCTCCGGTTGAGTCCGAGAGTCCCGTATTGGGCGTGGGGTCTTGTATAAAAGTCCCATTCGTGGCTCTCTTCCATTCTTTCTTCTTCTACTTTGGTTTCCCACTTCCTTGGTGTTCTCTCCACCACCCGAGCTCCTTCTCCAGCGAGCCACCACGGTGACCTCCCAGTGACTCCTCCATCTCAAAGCTCCTCCCCAAGCCGTCATTCCCCATCCTCCACCCTGGCTGTTGCTCCTCCATCTTCCTGGAGGTAAGCTTTTCTCTTAGGGTTTGATTCGCGGATTCTTGGGTTCTAGAGTCGCTTCATGGTGGGATTAGGACTTAGGTTTGGATTTGGGAGGCTAGGGTTGAACTTGGATTCTAGGGTTTTGGGTGTAGTGGTTCTAGGGTTGAAAATGGGATTTGGATTAGTGAGTGTGGTATGCTAGAGTGGTAGATCGGGTAGTAGTAATGTTGATTTAAGGCAGTTGTTGGTGTGAGTTAGAGGTTTGGCGGGTTAGAAGCGTTTCTCGTGAGAATCGGCTAGCTCGGAGCTCCTTCCAGGTTCGCTAGGTGTACGAAAGTCGTAGATCGGGTCAGCGTGAAGTTGTAGGAAGTGGTAAGGTCTCGTCTCTCGCCGAGTTGGACCAAATGCTCCTAGGACCGGAGTATCCGGCATATGGTCCGGAGTGTCCGGATTGTCCGGAGTATCCGACGAAACGGGTCCGAGTGTCCGCCTATCCGGACTGTCGGATGCAAAACCCGACTGTCCGGGTTAAGCTGTTTCGTCCGGTCCGGTCGTGTTGTGTTGTCCGAGTGCGTCGCTTTCTTCAGGGTTTCTTGGTTGTACTTCATTCTTGTGTATTGCATGCACTTCATGGTGCATTTAAAACTTTCTTTTGCTAAGTTGTATTTCTTTCTCGCTGCTTTTTTGTTGCTTTGACCGATTAGATATTAGCGCTAGTCGGGCTTTCTCGAACAACCCGAGCATCATCCCTGACATCACGAAGTGCAACAACAAGGCAAGCACCTCCTTTGACCATCTTGAAACCTATATTTCACGATGTCTACTTTGATTTCTCAAACCATATGCATTGTTTATATTCGATGAAATTGCTAGTTTGTGGGAATGGTAGATATACCCCGATTTGGTGGTTTCCTCAATTTAATTCCCCGAGATCATTGATAACCTTAGTAGGGTTAGACAATTTAATAAAATGTCACTTGGGTATAAACGATTTAGTAATTGCATACGCTTAGACACTGCAATAGAGGTGAGCAAAGTCATCCTTACCAAATGCTCAAAATTATGATAAATGTAATTGGTTTTGGAAAAATTTTGGAAATGTGAATCGTAAAAGGTATATTGGTAAAAATGTGAAGTGTCTAGTTGGTAATTAGACTTGGCGGAGGTATAATATGTGCTAGTTAAACATGGTGGTGATTGGTTGGCGAGTTAAGTGGAGTTCCCGCTTGAGTCACTAGGCAAAAATATAAGGACCGAACTTGTGACGGTTTTGAATTGAACACCAGGTACAACCAAGCATAATGCTGGGATAGGGCGCCTATTCTAGTACTTGAAGTGTGAGGGATAGCCATGCTGTTGGTAGGTCGAAGAGTGGACCTTTTCCCCTGTGTTGGCGATCCAAGCGCGGTGTGTGTGTCCTCACGACCCAGATGCGCTGTGTGCGCGCTTGTACTTTTGCAGCAGGAATCGCTCCAGTTCATGTTTGTTGATACAACGGTGTACGCCTTGCTTATGGGTAATGCGCGGCCAACACCCGTCGTCACGATATGAGTATTCCGTGGGCCGCTGAAAGTGGTGGTTGGCCTCTTATCGCCATAGTAGTGGATTTGTCGTCACGGTGGCTGGGTGTGGCTATAACCTCAACGATGGGAAAGAAAGAATAGATCATTCTTGTATATCTGATACCTCGTATCGCGTGTACCTGGATGACAGGATGCAAGTCCGAGTTGTGTTTGGGTAAAGTGCGCAAACTCGCAGAGTATCAAATAATTCTAATCGATTAGCCGTGCTCACTAAGCTATGAGCAATCTTCTCTAATCATATCAAGTATAGAGATTTGGTTTGGTTTTGAAAACGAAAATCTATTTTAGGTCGGTATAAAGTATGTGGTGGAATGGTACTTGATGGGATTTTGGATATGTGTATATGATTCGATGGGATTATGTATGGATGTCGATTATCTGCATCCCGCAAGTACCATGGATGGTGGCAGGTACGTGGAGCTCGATTAATACGATAATCTTGTAAATATGTTTTATTCAAACTGTCTTTCAAATTAAGTATTACTTTTCGATGAACTATTTTAAATCCAGCTACGCAATTAACCAGTAGAAGCTTTATCCTGTTGAATCAGCCTGCATTTATTTATATTTCCATACACTAAAGTCTTGCAGTACATACGTACTCACCGCTGTCGCTTAACCCTTTTCCACAGAGGAAGGTAATGATGATGTCGGATGATGGCGAGCCCCTTCCGCGAAAGTGTTGCGGCCGTAGTCCCTCCCTCCGCCAAGAGCCTGTGGGTACTGCAAAGCGTCAAGCTGGTTGTCTTTCTTTGTTTCCTGCCGCTTTACTTCTTTTGGTTTCTCGTAATACTCTTGTTCAAGGTTTACACCGCTATGTAAATTATCGTGAGTTTATCCTTCCGTGCCTTGGTACTCGTTGTTGGTACGCTGATATCGGGCTACCGATCCAGGGATCGATGATCGAGATGCGCGCATGCGCACCGGTCCGGTTATGGGTTCGATCCCGTCGATCGAATTTTTAGGTTCAGATCTTCGGTGTCGAGGCTTCCTGTTGCTATACGGTGCTATACGCTACAGTAGACGGCGTACAGTACGGTATAGGAAGAGGGGGTCCTCACACGGGGGTAGATGAGGGTTTGCGTACTGTTTTGTGGACATGATTGTGAGCGTGTGGTACCTATGTGCAGGTGGTGCGACCCCGGGAGTGCCCTCTACTTCCCGCCAATCCGTTGCCCGTGGTTGAGGCAAGTGTGTTGTGATGGATAGCGATTTGTAGGTTGCTTGTTGAGAATAGATGGAATTGACTACATGATATATGATCACTTGCCATGCTTTTATGATTGCCAATGATATGATGAGCATGTTTAATATGTTTTGATGCCATGTGTTAATATGTTAGTTAAATATGATGTTGGCATAAATGCATATATGGCATGTTACATGGCTCGGGCGGTGAGAAAGTCATAACTAGTCCGGGAAGGTCGGTGAGAAAGTTATGACTAATCCGGAAAGCCAATGAGTAAGTCCTACATCGTGATTCCAATCACCGCGGTGAACGGAAGCGAGGAGTAGGCACCCTACATCTTCGGGATGGAAGGGGGGAGAGGGTGCACACCGACGGGTGTGTACTCAACCATACCGGTATGAGTTTCCATGGAGACATGAGCATTGCATTACATTGCATACATAATGATGATGATATTGTTAAGTGTTCATGCATGAGATGATATATATGATGGGAGATGTTATTGCCATGATATTGTTCTTGTTGTCCATTGCAATATGCTTGCTGAGTTTCGAACTCACGCTTGTGTTTTCTTGTTGTTTTAGGTATCAAGTTTCCTTATGAATTCAGGATGAGCTTTAAAACTAAAATGTTGCAAACAAAGTAAGTAGTCTTTTGACTGAAATCGTTTGTCCCTAGTAAGAATTGCTGTTTAGCATGTCATGTAGCATGTACCAATGTGATTTATGGGATGATGCATTGTTAAGTTAATTTGTGAGTTGAAACAATTCCATGCGGTTGTTATCTCTAGCTTGAGAATAAATAGACTACTAGTGTTGTAGTTTACTCTTAGCGAGAATGATTTAATGTGCTAAAGTACATGCTTAGAATCTGTTGCTTTGCTTTAAAAGTGCTTATGACCCTTGATAATGTTTAAAGTTTTAAACCATGTTGCATAGTTAGAACAGTAAGATGATTTAAACTATTGATAGTGTTAAAGAAGCTTTCTTTGGTTGTTTAAAGATGTTCTAATTTAAACATGTTAGTAGAGAAATTTGATCATGCTAGCTTGTGACCTTAACTTGGAAGTTGATTAGAGTTGCTATTCATGTTGTTACAAAATATTAGCATGATTGGAAGTATGCAGTCGTGTTCCTAAAATGCTAGTTTTGATATCAATTGAGAAGACATAAGACTATTTGTTAATGATGTTGTTAAAAACATTGTGCTAATCTAACTTATTAAATCCAATTTAATAGTTGGAGTATGTTGTGTGGTGGAAGTTTTGTTATAACCGATGTATAGGGTAGCTAAAAGCAATGTTGTTGATTGATGATTTTGCAAAGAATTGATATTGATGCTTTGGTAGTGTGGTTAATTGTTGGAAACCATTGATCCAATAGAAGAAAAAGTGTAAAACTGTGGTATTATGTCAAGTACATGTTGTGATGGGTTGAACAATAGATAATAATCATGATGTAAGATTTTAATCTTAATGATTGCATATCTTAGAATCCTATTTACGAATTTTATCTTGTAGAGATATTACTTATTTGTTGAAGTCATTTTATAGATTGAACAAGTTTCAATTGTCAAGATTTTGACGTATGGATGGTATAAATTGATAGGTTGACCATGCTCAAGTAGCTGTTGAAGTACTATGTTTCAAATTTAGAGTAAGAAGTATTATGATTTAGTGATCCGTGGGGATCATGTCAATGTAGTCTGGGTTGGGTGCCTTTGTGATAAGCATCTTAAACCTTAATTAAAAGTGTTGGGAATGGTAACTAGAGGAAGAATTTGTTGTGAAGCTTTTGGTTGATTTGTGTTGGGGCTCCTCAAGGAGTAAATAGTGATTACTGAAGTCTTTAATAGAAAGCGTAGTGGAGTACTAGAGATGGTTCTTTTTATTCTGAGCTTGTGTTCAAAAGCTTTTGGACTGGTTTGGTTGTTTGCCATTTTAGTTGAAGAGTTTTCGGTCAAGGTGTTCCATATGTCGTGTTTGAGTTTCCTAAAACTTCGTATAAATTGGTGCAAATATTTGGTTTTGGCTAATTTGTTTAGTTGGTGCTATGAGTATGGATTTACACCTCAAAAGTTTTTGAGTCGATCGCGCCCTTCGCGTTAGACCGAATTATCTTTGAAATTAATTTTAAAAGGAAGCAGATGGTCATAAAGGGTTGTGTTGGAAACTTTTGAGTTAGCCCTTGATGTGTAACTCTGTTTGGCTAGAGTTGGAGTCATTTGGAAAATGTGTCTGGTGTGCGGATGTTTCACAAGTTTGGATTTTTATGAATGTTTCATAAGTGAATTTGGTTAGAGAAGAGTTTTCTTTTGGGATTGAGTTTCCCTCTCTTTTGATAAAATTTATGGCAGTTGTTTGTGCAGATGTCTAACTTTGTAGTCATTGTTCTTTTCCAAAACGTTGATCTTGGTTAAAATGCGATGTTTTGCAAAGTTTAGCTATCTATTGTTGGTGGGTTCTGATTTGATGTGGTGCCTTACTGTTAATTATGTTGCCGTCATAGTCTATATGATTTAGCGCAACCGTCAGTGTTATGGGTATTTCAATCATTTGATATCGAGGAAGAAGTTATTTGGTGAATGACTATTCGATACCGTTGTTCCATGATGAATGAATGGTGAAAAGTAAACATGACATCGTTTTTACATGTTAAATGATAAAAGAGTCGTTGAGCCAGGTCGGTGAGAAAGTCATATATGGAGATATGACTAATCCGGAGTGCTCCTGAAGAATGTGCATTTATGTCATGAAACGAGATTTCCCTTGCTTTCTAGTATGAAAAGAATGAATGAAGAAATTATGGTATCTTGGTTGTGGTGTAGGGGATTTATGCTTCCTTTGTGTGCTCTTTGGATATTGCCGAATTCTTTTCAAAATGGTTGTTAACGCTTTGGGTTTGAGTTGTCGTGAGTACACTTGGGCTTGATAGCTAAGTGTTTTTGTGTGAGGGCGAGACCCTCTTAAGAAAGGAACCAATTGTGGTTTGGTAAAGTTTTTACGATCCTAGCTTGGGGCTAGGTGTAGAACCTTAGTGGTATAAGGGTGGTTTGTGATGGAGGTTGATGATGTAAGGATTTAACCTTTATTTAGAGTAGTGATGGGTGGAAGTGAAGTTGACGGTAGTTCGGTGATGTTTGTCCTGCCGTGAGCAATTGTCGTCACTGGTTGTTTTGGATTTGAGTTTTGCCAGGGAGAGGATAGAATGAATGTTAGCATGATCGTGTATCGGAAGGGCAAGTGTGCCTTAATGAGTTATTCCCCTCGAGGGAATTTTTCGGGAATGTAGAGAGGTCATTAAAGGAATTGTGACTTGCTTTTATTATGTCATGTTGAGTTTAATGGAGTATGGTAGTCAGGTTGGTTGTGATAGAAGTATGAAGTGTTGGCCGTGAGGATTCGAGCGTTTTGGGTTGATGGAGCCCTTTGTAGTTGGTACGCAGATTCTATTTGGGAATGGAAGTGAAGGTCGACCCGTGAGAGGTTGCCCTTGGTTGAGCTAGATCATTACTTTTCTCGCCAAGTGTTGGTTTTGAGAACTCGTTTGTCGTTTGTTCCGGTTTTAGTCATTGTGCGAATGTTTTGAGCTGCAGAGAAGCCTTTTGTCCCTTGGGGACTTTGTTGTTGATTATGGTGTCCTTCGGATTCGAGGTCGAATCCTGTTGAAGGGGGGAAGAATGTGACACTACGGTATGGTGTGACATTATAAAATGTGAAATTAGAGAATAAAACCTTTCGGCTTGAGGTTTACTCGCGTTTTTGGGCCTTTTGAAGTGTTGTGACACCACGGAGCGTCGTAACCTTATAAAAGGTGCATGATGAGGTCAAAAACATATTGAAATATGATATGGGAGGTTAAAACCATAAGGTATGGAGGTTAATAGCGTTGTCGGGCCGTTTCCGGGGTTTTGGAGCCCAAAACCCCTAACCGCCCGACAACGCTATTAACCTCCATACCTTATGGTTTTAACCTCCCATATCATATTTCAATATGTTTTTGACCTCATCATGCACCTTTTATAAGGTTACGACGCTCTGTGGTGTCACAACACTTCAAAAGGCCCAAAAACGCGAGTAAACCTCAAGCCGAAAGGTTTTATTCTCTAATTTCACATTTTACAATGTCACACCATACCGTAGTTTCACAGATATATGATCACTTGCCATGCTTTTATGATTGCCAATGATATGATGAGCATGTTTAATATGTTATGATGCCATGTGTTAATATGTGAGTAAAATATGATGTTGGCATAAATGCATACATGGCATGTTACATGGCTCGGGCGGTGAGAAAGTCATAACTAGTCCGGGAAGGTCGGTAAGAAAGTTATGACTAATCCAGAAGGCCAATGAGTAAGTCCTACATCGTGATTCCATTCACCGCGGTGAACGGAAGCGAGGAGTTGGCACCCTCCATCTTCGGGATGGAAGGGGGGAGAGGGTGCACACCGACGGGTGTGTACTCAACCATACCGGTATGAGTTTCCAAGGAGACATGAGCATTGCATTACATTGCATACATAATGATGATGATATTGTTAAGTGTTCATGAATGAGATGATATATATGATGGGAGATGTTATTGCCATGATATTGTTCTTGTTGTCCATTACAATATGCTTGCTGAGTTTCGAACTCACGCTTGTGTTTTCTTGTTATTTTAGGTACCATGAGAACGGCATGCGGGGAAGGGAAATAGTCACACGCCCACACGTAGCTTCACCATATTGATTCCACAAGTCATTCTATTAGTTTGATAATAAATTGCATGTGATGATTATTGCTTTAAGGTTTAGTTTTGCTATATGAGAGTTTTATTGTTCGTTTGACCCTTGGAGACATTATGTGTTTGAAACTAGACTTATATTGTTGCTAAGTCGTTAATTATTGCTGTTTTTAGTTGTCTCTCATAATCCATACATTGATATACTGTTGTTGCTCCTTTAATTCATGTTAAAACAAAGGAGATGCTGCCTAAATTTCGGTTTTTAGCATATGTACCTTTGCAGAAATTTGTGGTAACTTGTGGTATTTAGATGTTGTTTAGCTTATGTTTGGTAGCATTCAGGCATAGTAAATGCCGGGGTGTTACACCGAATCAATTAAGAGAGTACATCCTCGCGTAGCTTAGGAAATTTCCCATCTTTTTCTAGGTATAGGGAAAGACTGATTCAGACTCTAAAGTTGTTTAATCTACAAAATACCGTGATCTGTTCCAATCACGTCACAGATTTTAACACGCTCGGTAAAACAGCCATAACTTTCAAACGACTGGGCGGAATTTAACGTTCTTTATATCCACGAAAAGATAACGAAATTATATACAACTTCTTCAACATCCGTATGACCAGATTCCGACTCTAATTTGGCGAAAAACCAAACCCTAGGTCGACTGCTCATGCTGCCCGAAACAGAGAACGTGGCAACTTCTAGATCTAATCCAATCTACTTAATTCCAGTACCACCAATTGATCTAAAAACTTGATAAACACCCTTAGAACAGTACCTAGACCAACCTCAAGGATTCCCATGGCCATACCTTTGCCCAACGCACAAAAACCCAATAGATCTCCTCCCGGTTCGCGCGATCTCCTTCCTCGCTCCAATCCCGCTGGATCTCCTCGTCGCGGAGCGCTCCAACGGATAGATCTTTGAGGTGTGGAGGTGGAGAACTCCCCTAGGGGTAGGAAGAGAGGAGATGTGGTGGAGAGGTGGTGGAGCAATGGGGGAGGTGGAGGCGCCACAAGGAGGAGGTGGGGAGGTGTGGGGGGGGCGGCTAGGACTTGTGGGGGCGCAAGGGCAGGGGGTGAACGCCTAAAGGGACTAGGGGAGGCCCCCAACCAGGTCTCCTACTCCTATTAGGACTCAAACTCCATCCCACCAAAGCCCACGACCCTTTCCTTTAGGCCCAAACTCCGCCGGAAAGGCCTAAAACCCCGGAAACGGCCCGGAAACGCTATTAAGCCTCCTATCATATGGTTTTAACCTCCAATACCATATTCAAAAAGTTTTTTGACCTTAACATTCACGTTAAATAATGTCACACCATTCCGTAGTGTCACAGAGGTGGTGCTACAACTCACTTTCATTTGATGATGCACAGCAAAGTCCTTGCGTATGAAGGAATGAGAAGCCCCTGAGTCGAACAAAACCCTAGTAGCATGTCCCTTAATGCACAACGTACCAGTCAGCACGGTGGTGCCCTCGGGGATCGCCTCAGCATCCACGTAGTTGACACGGCCACAATTCGGCGCAGGAAGTGGAGGTGGTGCAGTCGCGCCTTGAGGTCTCGGGGTGTTGGAATTGTTTCCCCTCCTTGGAAAGGGACAATCATGGATGAAGTGCCCCGCATGCCCATAGTTGTAGCATGGGCCTGGTCCATAGTTCGTCACCACCCGCACTCCGGGCTGTGGCTGCGGAGGCCGGGGAGCAGCGATAGGAGGTCTGGCCATTCCAGCCGGCAGGGAAGGCACAGGAACAGGTGCTGTAGGTGGAGGAAGAGCAATTCGGGCCCGCTGTGAACTGCTGCCCGCCACGAACGGTACCGCCCTCTTCCACTTCTTCTCATCTTGATGGCTCGTCATCTTATGCTCAACGGTGATCGCCCGACTCACCAAGGCATTGAAGTCGGGGAAGTCACACACAGAAAGCTTGTCTTGCATCTTTGCCGTCAGTCCGTTCATGAAGCGATCTTGCTTCTTCTGATCGGTATCGACTTCCTCCGGCGCATATTGGGCCAAGTAATTGAACTCCTGTGAATAGTCCATCACGGACTTGCCCAACTGCCTGAGGGAAAGGAATTGCTGCTTCTTGATGTGCATGAGCCCCTATTGGATATGGTACGCCCGAAAGGCCTCACGGAACTCCGCTCAATTCACCTGGTGACCGGCAGGCTGCATGACCACAAAGTTAGCCCACCAAGCCCCAGCTGGGCCCTGAAGCTGCTGCGCTGCGAAAGGAGCCTTCTGAAGATCCTCCCAGTGGATGAGGGCAAACTTTTGCTCTATCATACGCAGCCAATCGTAAGCCTCTAACGGATCACTGGCCTGGGAGAAGGTCGGCGGCTGGGTGTGTAGGAAATCCAAGTAGCCATTTGGGCGGCCTCGCCCTTCACCGTGGCCACCCGGAGCAGCCTGATTTTGGACCAGCATCTCCAAAATCCGGTTGGTAGCCTGCTGGTTCTGTTCTGACTGCATCAAGACATCCAGCAGGTTGGAAGGAGGAGGCGGATCGCTACCGCCAGGCTGCGATCGTCCAGTGCCATCATCACCTCCCATAGTCCCGCGGGTCCTCATTCTGTCGTCAACCAAAGTCAGACAACAAGAGTCAGACCTACACGAAGGGGAAGTGTCTTAAATTAGATAAACCCGTGGACTAAACCCAAGTCAGACTGTAGCACTCCGCACTGGAGTCCAACAAGTCTAACACACCCAAAACATAGCTTATGATGCAAATGGCATGGCACATGCATGACATGACATGAAATGCATGATTCCAACGTAACCCACACTCACCACGTATATACATAGGGCGGGATACACGTACTAACTTCTACCTAATGCATTATGATAGTCCTAACCAATTTCCTAAGTGGTCGTCAAGTCTCGGGTTCATCTTTATGCACCTTGCTCTGATACTAGTGCTGAGACGGGAGCCGCCCAAACCGTCCTTGGATTATTTGAAGACACGGCCGACCCCGTCGGATTTGGAGGCTAACAACGGACCGCTGAGAGCACTCGTAGTGTTAACACCCAAGCCCAATCGAGACGACGATGAGACCCTTCGAATAACTCGACAACAATCCCGGTATTCCCCCGGTATGCGAACCGAAACACGCCCAGGATCCCCGCATACCGGCTTACAATATTGTATCACATCAATTTGCACAAAGGGGTCAACGAACTCGGAACCCCACAACCAGACACGCGTGGAAGCAAGACCAACTAAACAAACCAAACAAACCTCAGCACAAAGACAAAACTCCACGCAACAAACAACAACAACAGGGCACGCATGTCAACAAAGGCAGAAACAAGAACACAAGCACGAGGCGGGTAACAACATATAACAAGTGTTTACTACAAAAGAAACCAAGTATCCAAGGTAATTAAAACATCATTTCAAACCAACTATACAGCAAAAGAACCCACATCTATTAAGCTAGACCCAAAAGTAATTTATCTCCGTAAGTGTTCTGCCACTGAACACTCCCGGGCGTGTGCGACGACGAAGGTAGCTTCTACTCGGTGCCCCACCCGGTCACCGAGAGGCAGTACGGACAGAACTCACATCCATTAGGATCCCCACCTGAAAACCACAAAGCAAAAGCATGAGTACAGAAGGTACTCGCAAGACTTACCCGTGGTCCATATATGACCGACTCAAAAGAATATGCATTTGCATGTAGCAAGGAATCAAGCTTACGGTACCAAGTGCGGAAAAGCTTAACTTTGTTGTTTGATTACATCCCACTACTCAATTCACCAATTTCTTAGCATTTATGGATAGCACCTATTACTAGAGTGAAATCTGAAACATTACAGTTAAAGTAAAACAAGTGTCAACATAAGCAAGTACCACCATCACAACCACCATCATTTAGTTCAAGTTCTTACTACATTGAAATGTCAGATGACGCGAGCGTGCTCATATCCGAGAGCGCGGCAATTCGAATCACTTATTCACCCTGCAGGGGATTATCAATCGCACAACATGTTCCACAAAGAACCTCATGTCAACCCTCCTCCCATCCATACTAATTCGTTGGGCCATCTTCATGCGATCCGAGCACCTAGCAACCCCTCGAGCGGCCCAAGCCTGGCTTGGCCCTCGAGAGTCGGCCTAAGCCTCGCCCTCAACCACGCCCAACCACATGAGGGCACACCCCATCAAATTAGCATGAGATGAAATAATAGCTTTACCGTCCCATTCGGGCATGCGATTGACAAGATGTGCTCGATCAACATGGCAAACAACGGATCAATCCTCAACCAACACAGGCGAGACTACCACACTTTAGTCTTCACACCCAAGTGCCCCAATTTTCCCGCCCGGTCTCATTTCATTTTCCATTTCTACTTATAACTATAACCATTGCAACTCGATAAACATGAAGTAAATTAATCTCAAGCGATGGAACCATCCATCACTTGGCCCATACCTGACATCTAAGCAAAACTAAGCATGGACACATATATTTACCCGTAAACTAGCTCCAAGGGAGGTGTTCAACAATATCAAATGAGTGTATGTGCAATAATTAGGATCTAGTACCCCTTCCACAGTTCAATTCCTAATGCACGACTTAATCATCCAATAAGCAGTTGATTCACAAAAATAAATTACATGACGGCTTGAATATGCTTAGGTGCTTGCCTTGTGCTTCTGCTTGCGTATCAACCATGACTTGCTCTTCGGCAATCCCTTCGACCACGGCCACGTCAGTCACCGCGATCTCATTCTCTACACGAACACAATGCATAATTAAGATGCATGCCATGCAATGAAATGAAATACACTGCAAACCTCGCCGAAAAACAGTGCAACCGACGAAAACTGCACGAGTTACAGACCAGCCAACCCGGACAGTCCGGGTTTTATATCCGGACAGTCCAGATAAGCCGGACAATCCGGACGTGGCGCATTTCGCCCAATTACCTGAGGGATCGAGGTGCCGCCAAGTTCTACGACACCGTGAGGACCCGATCTATAACTCTTCTACACATGGCAAAGCCAGAGAAGCTCCGAGCTACCCGAAGCACGACGAAACGACGCCCTCTTCTAAAAACCCCAACCAAAGCTTAATACAACCTAAGAATGACATCATCTACTGTAACACCCCAAAATTTTACTTGTCCTAAATTCATGTGTGATTTGGCACTTTGGTGAATTTTTGGAATTTTCTGGAATTTATTTGGATTTAATTGGAATCTATTTGAATTTATTCCATTTTGAAATAATTAAAGAATTTAATTTTGCAAATAAAATTTTGTTGGAAATATTTTATTTGAGTCCAAAATGATCCAAAGTATTTTCCAGAATTTTTCTGGAATTTTTCTGAGTCATTTGCTATTTTTAATGAATTAAATGAATTACTGGGAATTATTTTAAATATTAAATCGCTGGAAATTCAAACTCGGGTCAAGTATCGTTTCATCCGATCGAAGTCGGAACCCGAGTCGGACTCGAGTCCGACCCGAGCCAGTGGACTCGACCGAACCCACTCCTAACCCTAATCAATCCCAACCGTTGGATCAAGATCCAACGGCTGAGATCCGCCTGCACGGCTTCGAGCCAGATCCGCCCGGATCCGATCGCGCCAGGCGATCGTGGCCGCTGATCGCGCCACGCGGACGGCCGAGAGTCGCCGTCTTCGCCGAGACCGAAGCCGGACTCCGCCGCCGCGCCGCCGTGTAGGATTAGGTTTCCGTCTAGGCACGAACGCCGAGGCTATTTAAAGCGTGAGACGCCCCCGAGGTTGCCCTCATCCTTGCGCACCTGCTCTCGAGCCATCTCGCCGAGCCGCCGCTGAGCCGCAATCGCCGCCGGAGTTGTCTCTTCCTCCGCCGAGGTTTGCGCCGCTTCGTCGCCGTCAGTCGTCTTCCGCCGAGAAGGAGCTCGGGATCTTGGATCCCCGCGACGAGACGCACCCGAAGGTAGTATTCATCTCGCCTGAGAAGCCCCTTAGCGCCGCTCCCTTGGTCATCGTTCCCGTCTCCGGTGCGCAGGCCTCGCCGCGCCTTCGCCGGACTCCGCGAAGCTCGTGGGACCGCCGATCCAGATCGGGCGGTTGAGGTGAGTTCACGTGTTATAAACCCGAGTAGATCCGGGACCGCTGGATCAAGATCCAACGGTTCACAATCGCCACGCGTCGTAGCAAAGGCGATTATAGGATTAGATCCGACCGTCCGATCTAAATCGAACGGCCCACGATCAACGAGTAGTTTCAACGTGTTAACCCTGGATCTAATCCGCCGCCGTTGAATTTCAAATCAACGGCCGTGATTGGCGCCACGTGTCGGAAGTTGGACCGACGCGTCGCCGGCCCACGCCGCTGGCGTGTAGACGCCGACACGCGGGCCCGCGCGTGTCGAGGGGCCCGCATGTCGCTGGCTCGACCGCTAAGCGCCGACGCCACCCATGACGCCAGTGGGTCCCACTGCCAAGACCGTGGTCGAGCCTACCGACGCCGGCCGATGACGCTACCCGAGAGGGCCCACATGTCGGGCCTCACGTGGAAGTCGTGGACCGAGTCCACGGTGGACCCGAGCCGAGCGTGGACCAAGTCCATGGACCACCGACGCCACCGCCCAATCGAGGCTGCCACGTGTTCTTGCTGACGCAATAATTAATTTCCGAAAAAAGAAAATGATTTATTAATTCGAAATATTGATTCAAATTTAGATTCAAACTTCAAACGCTTATAACTCTTGCGTTTCAACTCCGATTTGAGTGATTCAAATTTCTAAATTTGTATAAAATTCAGATCTATTCAAATATGAATTTTATTTAATTTTTGGACTAAAGTTTTTCTCTGTAATATTATTTAATTGATTATTTAAACTTTAATAAATCATAACTTTTATGCTTTTAACTCCAAATTTGATTTATTCCAGCTTCTAAAAATCCAGAAAATTATGTTCTCTCTGTTTATGGATTTTATTTGGAGTTTTGGGATGTTTTTGCCTAGTGTTTATTTGTGTATTTGCTATTTGCACGCTTTACGAGTAGACTTTGAAGTGCCTAAGGATTCGAGGGAGAAGTGTTGACTCAGGATCCAACTCAAGACCAAGAGCAAGTACTTTTGAAGGCAAGTTGTGCTTTGACCATATTGATCCTATTTCGAAATCTATATTGATTTAAACTATTGCATGCTAGTTCAAGTAGAAAGATACTTTGATTAAACATGGGGGTTAGATAAATACCAATTTGCTATATGACACCTTGATTACTTAAGTATGTGCCATGACCCTTTGTCACCCTAGTTGTGGTTTACTAGTTGGACATTATTAAATTGCCAACATGGGTTTAGATCGTTGTAGTATGTCGCTTAGACCGCACGTGCTCATGACATGATTTTGGATAATCAAATGCTAATATTGACTTAATGATATATTGAACCTGTTTTGGAAAAGTATCATGTGATGTTGATGGCACGTGGTGCATGGTAATCAACCTGGGTTTGATAAACGATTTCGACCAGGGGCATGTGGCAAGAGTAATCAGTGGGCCGCTTGTGGCATTGGGGATGTTGATTTGGTTCTTGGGTAGTCTTGCCTGGTCACTCTAAGGACTTAACCTTGCAAGCCTTTGAACTGGGTCATACTTGCAACCACATGGTCGGAATGGGACGGCCCTAGTTGATTAAGTCGCTAAGGACTCACTTGTGGAGCCTCAGGGTGTCAATTACACCGCTTGTGTGATTGTACGGGGAGCGATCGTGGCTGTGACAGATACCCATCTAACGGTGTGTTGGTCCCATACTTCGCCTTGGCTAAGGGAAGGGATGGTGTAGAGCACGAACCGGAGAGGACCACTGTGTTGTTTGAGGCTTCCGAAAGGCTTTGTTACTGAACTCGCCTTTGTGGTGTTTGATTGTATCTTGTGGGTAAAGTGCATAACCTCTGCAGAGTATAGAATCTATTTGAATAGCCGAGTCCACTGTGATCGACAATGCTCGGGAATTACAATCAAGGGTTAGACTTTACGAAAATAACTTGGATTTGAAAAGTTGGGTTGGTTTAGTAATGAAGTTGATGGAAATGTGGTTTAGGATGGGGAAAAATGTTTATTAAATTTCTTGAGAAGTTATTTATGCTTTACTTATTTCTATCGCTTTCGAATCTACTTTTATTACTTGTCAAAAGCTGTTTACATCGCAAATATACCTTGAGCTATTCCTTTGTACCAAGCCATGCATATAGTATATTAGCTTGCATTCTCACAAGATGACTTGTCGAGTACCAAGTACTCACCCTTGCCTCAACACAATACCAGTTGAAGAGGAGATTACGCCAGCTTCGGAGGAGGATTTCCAAGAAGACCCGTCTACTTAGGGATGCGAGCCCACCGATTGCCTGTGGTATCTTGGATGGCGCCACGGGTTATTTGATTTTCCGCTGCTGTTATTTCTCTTTTAATAAGTTTCGCCTTGCGAGGCATATATTTGTAACTTGGCCATAAGGTCGAGTAACCCTTTGATTATTTAAATAAAGTACTTTGATAGTATCGTTTGGTATGATTGTGATATATACCGATGTTAAGACTGTGTGCACTAGCGCTGCTTCTGGACTAGTGCTGAACACACAGAGGGTCCGGATTTGCAAATTCGGGTCCCGACAGAGGTGGTATCAGAGCCATACTTGACTGTAGGCTCAACCCTAAGTTAGAATGGTCGTAGTGAGGATAAAACCTATTTTCTAAAGCTAAAAATTTGTGAAGACAAGAAATGACATCTCGACTTACCCCCTTCTCTCTTTTCTTGTCTCTTGCTGAAATTTTCCTTACCTTGTCACAATTGAAAATTCCGAGTTCTTACGTAAAGCACGCTTGTGACAGATGGAGGGAAGAGTTCAACTACGCTGATCCTGGGAGTTGGTCACGCCAAGCATGAGCTTTGGCACATGCTACGACTCTGGAGATTTTGAGAAGCCCCAATACCAAGTGGAAGTGATCAGGCAAGCGGGATTGATCAAGGCTTGTGACGTGAAGATTGAGGTACTGCTAGGAAAAAGGGCCCAGTGCAATCACCCGATACACCGCGACCGCCAGGAGATCCACAATGCAGATGGGTATCCAAGAAGTATCACGACGAGCAATGCGACACATTACCCGTATTCACGCCAGAGAATTGAGAGCACGGTGTTCGCTACTATCCGCGCAGCGATAACCTTCTTGACCCGAAGGAGATTCAGGATGAGGATGCCACGGTGACACGCTTGGCACGATTTGTCGCCGCCAGGAGGATGTACTAGATAATACAAGCAAGGAGCTACAGAAGGCCCGCAAGGAGATCACGACAGAGAAGAACAGATGGCAGGAAGCTCAAGAGTATGTGGCACACCTTCTACGAAGGATTGACGAGTTGGAGATGACTTTGTACGGACTGCACTCCAGAGCTGCCAAGATTGAGCTACACGAGCCAGATCCGTGAGGAGTCGATCTCGATGAGGACATCGCTTCTTCGACTACCACGGATGACACAGCTTGTCGGACATGGCAATCGCTTTCGCGCCTATGCCGCAAAGACCCGCACTCCGTGCCGTGGAGGTTTTCTCGATGAGTGAGCATAGGTTCTATAGTGAGACTCCTTCGCCGAGTCGAGTCATAGAATAAAGAGTCACCCTTTTAGGCGTTAGACTCCAGAGTTAGTTCGATTTGGATTTGCTTTGTTTGCTGAGTGTGCAGTATGTGTTGCAAGGCCTTAGGCATTGTAAGCAGCCATACCAAGTTATTAATAATAAAGATGGACCTTAAAATTACCCCTTTCACCCCGCATAAGTTCCATACTACTTGTCTATTCTTGTTTCCCTCTCATCTCTAAACCTAGAGCAAATCGACAGATGGTGAACACCCGTGGGAACTTTGGAAGCAATGGGAGTGGTTCTCGCCCAGCAGAAAACCCCAATGATAGAGCACCAGCACCGCCAGTTGATATGCAGAATTTTGGAGCCTTCCTTGCTGCTCAGACTCAGTTGATGCATGCTATGATGCAACAAATGCAGCACGCCATCGCCAGGCCATCGCTAATCAAGTTAATCAGTGGACCACGCCGTAATACAAGGTCAGCCAGAGTTCATGAGGACTCACCCACCCACTTTCTTCCGGGAATGCCAATCCATTGGAGGCCGATGATTGGTTAAGATCAATCGAGAGGAAGCTACACATAGCTCAATGCATAGGGAATGAGAAGGTACTTTACGCTTTCTCATCGCTTGGAAGGAACAAATACCGAATGGTGGGAGAACTTCGTGCTACGCAAGAGAACCTCAAGATATCACTTGGGAAGAGTTCACACCGCATTCGACAGATCACGTGCTCAAGGAATCATGGACCTTAAGAAGGAGGAGTTCAGAGCATCAAGCAAGGTAATCAGCCAAAGGTCGACTACCCGAACAAGTTCACACAGCCTAGCACGCCACGCACCGAGGATGTAGCGACAGATAAATCCGCATACCTCGCTTTATGAAGGGACTTAACTCGGGATTGCAAGTAGGGTTGATCACCCACACCTTTCCAGATTTCCAAGAGTTGGTGAATAAGGCACTTATTCTTGAGGACAAGCGCAAGGAACTGGATGAGAACAGGAAGCGCAGGATGCAACAAAGAAGGATCACGCCAGTGAACGCAATAGCTTGAGAGTTGCACCAAATCAATTCTTCGATTCCAACCACGTAATGCAACAAGGACACCATCCTCAAAGACCAAGACCTGCCAATCGTAACTACCAAACCCCACTTCGCTAGAAACGCTTACCTGTGCAACAAGAAGGAACGTTGAGGCGCTGTTACAATCAAGAACGAGCCAGACACTTTGCCAACAGCTTGTCCGAAGAAGACAGCAGAGCGACCCCTTCGCTTCAACCTAGGAACCACCCCAGCTAGGACGCCAAAGATCAGGAGCCACACCCTGCACCGTGGTGAGAGGCCGAGTCAACCATGTCACCGCAGATGCACTGCAGAATGCTACGGACGTCAGATCGGGTAAGTTACTTGTTAACTCAAGACTGCACAGCTTTGTTTGACTGAGCTTCAGATTCGCTTGTTTCGCAAGGCTTTGCTACTAGAAATGATTTGAGGATTGCAAGACTTAAGTGCATGCTTTTAGTTCAAACCCTGGTTCCGAACTCCGAACGAAAGTAGGATGTTCCGGGTGAGAATACTAATAGGTGGAATAGAATTCCTAGCAAACCTTTTAATTTTGGAGACCTGCACCTTAGACGTCATATTGGGAATGGATTGGTTATCCAAGCACAAGGCCGTATTGGATTGTGGACTAAGGACTATCTCGATTGAGAGCCCGTGTGGGAAGAAAGTGGAATTTCAAGCCATCGCAGCTTAGAGATGGACGCTTGATGATTAACAAGACCAAGGCAATCGGCATAGAGGATGTCTCAAAGAGTGAATGAGTACCCGATGTCTTTCCCGAAGATCTACCTCGTATGCCGCTGCACAGGACATAGAGTTTGTGATAGAGCTTGTACTGCACAAAGACCGATAGCAAAGAGACCCTATCGGATGTCTACCGAGGAGTTGGTAGAGATGAAGAAACAGCTAGAAGAGTTAATGGAGAAAGGATTTATCGATCGAGTTCGCCGTGGGGAGCACCGCTTTTGTTTGTCAAGAAAAAGGACGGGAGTTTCAGGATGTGCATTGACTACCGTGCACTCAATGAAGTCACCGTGAAGAATAAGTATCCGCTACCTGTGATTGATGATTTGTTTGATCGCTTAAGAGGAGCCGGAGTTTTCTCCAAGATTGATCTGAGATCGGATACCATCGCTTGAAGATCCGATCGTAAGATATTCAAGATCGCATTCTCGCCAAGATATGGACATTACGAGTTCACAAGATGTCCTTTGGGCCGATTTAATGCGCCAAATTTATTTCATGAATATGATGAATAAGGTGTTCATGGAATATTTGGACAAGTTTGTCGTCGTGTTCATAGACGATATCCTAATCTACTCCAAGACAGAGGATGAACATGCCGAACACTTAAGGCGAGTTTTGGAAAAGCCGAGGAACAGCAACTTTTCGCCAAGTTTAGCAAGTGTGATTTTTGGAAGGACAAGGTGGAGTTTCTTGGACATGTAATGATCGCAGAAGGAGTCGCCAGAGATCCAAGCAAAGTAGAAGCTGTGTTACATTGGGAGCACCAAGATCGTGACCTGCATTCGAGTTTCCTTGGAATGGCAGGATACTACCGCTGCTTTCATTGAAGGCTTCTCGACAATTGCGAAACCTCTACGCAATTGTCAAGAAGGAAAAGAAGTTTGCATGGACGCTGAATGTGAGAAAGGATTTCAGAGCTGAAGAAGCGATTGACGCCAAGACTGTGTTAGTTCTACCGGATGTTGCTCAAAGCTTCGATATTTATTGTGACGCATCGCGCCAAGGACTTGGATGTGTGCCGATGCAGAATGGAAAGGTTGTCGCTATGCATCAAGGCGCTTGAGGCCGCATGAGGAAAATTACCCGACACATGACTTGGAGTTAGGCCGTAGTGCATGCTTTGAAGATATGGCGTCACTATCTCGATTGGAAACAGATGTGAAGTGTATACGGATCATAAGAGTTTTAAGTACATATTCACCCAATCGGATCTGAATATGAGGCAGAGGAGATGGTTAGAGTTGATCAAGGACTATAATGTTGGAATCCATTACCATCCCTGAAGGCCAACGAGTAGCCGATGCTCGAGTCGGAAAAGCCATACCGTGAGTACGCTGCTAGCCACAAGCCGTGATGAGTTATGTAAGGATTTTCGAAAATGAAGATTGAGGTTGTACCTAGCGGATTCTTGGCCGCATTGGAAGTAAAGCCTACCTTAGAGGACCAGATCCGAGAAGGATGTATGATCGATGACAAGATCCGCAGGATTAAGTCCATCAAGGAGGAAGGCAAGGCAGAGGACTTCAAATTGGATGAGCAGGCACGTTATGGATGAAGGGTCGGATTTGTGTGCCTAACAAGGAGGAGTTAAAGCGATCGATTTTGGAAGAAGCCCATGACTCCAAGTACTCAATTCACCCCGAAGCGCCAAGATGTATCAGATCTCAAGGAGAGATTCGTGGCCGAGTATGAAACGTGAAGTTGCCGAGCATGTTGCATTGTGCGACGTATGCCAGAGAGAGTCAAGGCAATGCATCGTAGACCAGCAGGATTGCTACACTACCGAAGATACCTCGAGTGGAAGTGGGAGGAAATCGGAATGGATTTCATTACCGGTTTGTCGAAGACTCAAGGGGTTATGACTCCATATGGGTTATAGTGGATCGCTTGACCAAAGTAGCCCATTTTATCCCCGTGAAGACCACCTACTCGGAGATAAGTTAGCAGAGTTGTACATGATCAGGATTGTTTGTTTGCACGGAGTGCCAAAGAGGATTGTATCGACGAGAGGTACCCAATTTACCTCAAGATTCTCGAATAAGTTGCATGAAGCCATGGGAACCCGCTTAAACTTTAGTATGCCTTATCATCCATGCACGGATGGACAGATCGAAAGAGTCAACCAGATTCGAGGATATGTTGAGAGCTTGTGCATTGGCTTATGCTACCTCTTGGGATAAAAGTTTGCCGTATGCCGAGTTCGCTTACAACAATAGTTATCAGGCTAGTTTACGATGTCACCTTTTGAGGCCTCAGTATGGTCGACCCTGTCGGACGCCGTTGAATTGGAATGAGACCGCGAGCACCGTGTCTTTGGGCGGATATTCTTCAAGAAGTCAAGAACAGTCGCCATGATTAGGGAAAGGTTGAAGATAGCCCAATCTCGACAGAAGAGTTATGCCGACAATCGTCGCCGAGATTTGAGTTTTGAACCGAAGACTTTGTATACCTCAGTTACGCCTCTCGGGGGAGTTAAGAGGTTCCATGCCAAAGGGAAACTTGCACCCTGCTATGTTGGACCATTTAAGATTTTGAGCCGCAGAGGCGAAGTTGCTTATCACCGGAGTTGCCACGCTGCTAAGGTGAGTACATGATGTATTCCATGTGTCTCAGTTAAAGAAGTGTCTCCGAGCTCCTAAGGAACAGACACCGTTAGAATCAATTGAGTTGCAAGAGGATTTGACTTATAAGGAGTATCCCGTGAGGATTCTAGACACAATGGATCGAGAAACTAGAAACAAGTCAACCCGCTTTCAGAGAGTTCAAAGGAGCAACCATGAAGAAAGCGAAGCGACTTGGGAGCGCGAAGAGGATTTGAAGAAAGAATTTCCAAACCTATTCCTTTAGTGAGCCCTGAATCTCGGGGACGAGATTCTATTAAGGGGGGAAGGTTTGTAACACCCCAAAATTTTACTTGTCCTAAATTCATGTGTGATTTGGCACTTTGGTGAATTTTTGGGATTTTCTGGAATTTATTTGGATTTAATTGGAATCTATTTGAATTTATTCCATTTTGAAATAATTAAAGAATTTAATTTTGCAAATAAAATTTTGTTGGAAATATTTTATTTGAGTCCAAAATGATCCAAAGTATTTTCCAGAATTTTTCTGGAATTTTTCTGAGTCATTTGCTATTTTTAATGAATTAAATGAATTACTGGGAATTATTTTAAATATTAAATCGCTGGAAATTCAAACTCGGGTCAAATCGTTTCATCCGGATCGAAGTCGGAACCCGAGTCGGACTCGAGTCCGACCCGAGCCACGTGACTCGACCGAACCCACTCCTAACCCTAATCAATCCCAACCGTTGGATCAAGATCCAACGGCTGAGATCCGCCCGTACCGGTTCGAGCCGTATCCGGCCCGGATCCGATCGCGCCGTGCGATCGTGTCCGTTGATCACGCCACGTGGACGGCTGAGAGTCGTCGTCTTCGCCGAGACCGAGCCGGACTCCGCCGCCGCGCCCGCCGCCGTGTAGGATTAGGTTTCCGTCTAGGGCACGAACGCCGAGGCTATTTAAAGCGTGAGACGTCCCCCGAGGTTGCCCTCATCCTTGCGCACCCGTTCCCCCGAGCCATCTCGCTTGAGACGCCGCCGATGAGCCGCAATCGCTCGCCGGAGTTGTCTCTTCCCTCCGCCGAGGTTTGCGCCGCTTTTCCGTCGTCGCCTGGCCGTCTTCCGCCGAAGGAGCTCAGATCTGGGATCCCCGCGACGAGACGCACCCGAAGGAAGGATTCATCTCGCCGGAGAAGCCCCGTAGCGCCGCGCCCTTGGTCATCGTTCCCGTCTCCGGTGCCCAGGCCTCGCCGCGCCATCGCCGGACTCCGCGAGCTCTGTGGACCGTCAGATCCAGATCGGGCGGTTGAGGTGAGTTCACGTGTTATAAACCCGAGTAGATCTGGACCGTTGGATCAAGATCCAACGGTTCACAATCGCCACGTGCTGTAGCAGTGCGATTATAGGATTAGATCTGGACCGTCCGATCTAAATCGAACGGCCCACGATCAACGAGTACTTTCAACTTGTAAACCCTGGATCTAATCAGAGCAGATGAATTTCAAATCAACGGACGTGATTGCGCCACTTGTCGGGCAGTTGGCCCGACGCGGTCGTGGCCCACGCTGGCAGCGTGACGCTGACACGCGGGGCCCGCGTGTCAGAGGGCCCGCATGTCAGTGGCTGACCCCGCCAAGCGCTGACGTCACCCATGACGTCACAGTGGGTCCCACCTGTCAGCACCGTGGGCTGAGCCCCGCTGACGTCAGCGATGACGTCACCCGAGAGGGCCCACATGTCAGTCTCACGTGGAAGTCGTGGACCGAGTCCACGGTGGACCCGAGCCGAGCGTGGACCAAGTCCATGGACTACCGACGCCACCGCCCAATCAGAGGCTGCCACGTGTTCTTGCTGACGCAATAATTAATTTCCGAAAAAAGAAAATGATTTATTAATTCGAAATATTGATTCAAATTTAGATTCAAACTTCAAACGCTTATAACTCTTGCGTTTCAACTCCGATTTGAGTGATTCAAATTTCTAAATTTGTATAAAATTCAGATCTATTCAAATATGAATTTTATTTAATTTTTGGACTAAAGTTTTTCTCTGTAATATTATTTAATTGATTATTTAAACTTTAATAAATCATAACTTTTATGCTTTTAACTCCAAATTTGATTTATTCCAGTTTCTAAAAATCCAGAAAATTATGTTCTCTCTGTTTATGGATTTTATTTGGAGTTTTGGGATGTTTTTGCCTAGTGTTTATTTGTGTATTTGCTATTTGCACGCTTTTACGAGTAGACGTTGAAGTGCCTAGGAAGGATTCGAGGAGAAGTGTTGACTCAGGATCCAACTCAAGACCAAGAGCAAGTACTTTTTGAAGGCAAGTTGTGCTTTGACCATATTGATCCTATTTCGAAATCTATATTGATTTAAACTATTGCATGCTAGTTCAAGTAGAAAGATACTTTGATTAAACATGGGGGTTAGATAAATACCAATTTGCTATATGACACCTTGATTACTTAAGTATGTGCCATGACCCTTTGTCACCCTAGTTGTGTTTTACTAGTTGGACATTATTAAATTGCCAACATGGGTTTAGATCGTTGTAGTATGCTGCTTAGACCTGCTACGTGCTCATGACATGATTTTGATATTCAAATGCTAATATTGACTTAATGATATATTGAACCTGTTTTGGAAAAGTATCATGTGATGTTGATGGCACGTGGTGCAGGGTAATCAAGCGGGGTTTGATAAACGATTTTCGGCGGGGCATGTGGCAAGAGTAATCAGTGGGCCCGTTGTGGCATTGGGGATGTTGATTTGGTTCTTCGGGTAGTCTTGCCCTGGTCACTCTAAGGACTTAACCTTGCAAGCCTTTGAACTGGGTCATACTTGCAACCACATGGCTGGAATGGGACGGCCCTAGTTGATTAAGTCGCTAAGGACTCACTTGTGGAGCCTCAGGGTGTCAATTACACCGTTTGTGTGATTGTACGGGGGAGCGTATCGTGGCTGTGGCCAGATACCCATCTAACGGTGTGTTGGTCCCATACTTCGCCTTGGCTAAGGGAAGGGATGGTGTAGAGCACGAACCGGAGAGGACCACCTGTGTTGTTTGAGGCTTCCAAAGGCTTTGTTACTGAACTCGCCTTTGTGGTGTTTGATTGTATCTTGTGGGTAAAGTGCATAACCTCTGCAGAGTATAGAATCTATTTGAATAGCCGAGTCCACTGCATCGACAATGCTCGGGAATTACAGTCAAGGGTTAGACTTTCTGAAAATAACTTGGATTTGAAAAGTTGGGTTGGTTTAGTAATGAAGTTGATGGAAATGTGGTTTAGGATGGGGAAAAATGTTTATTAAATTTCTTGAGAAGTTATTTATGCTTTACTTATTTCTACTGCTTCGAATCTACTTTTATTACTTGTCAAAAGTCCCATCGCAAATATACCTTGAGCTATTCCTTTGTACCAAGCCATGCATATAGTATATTAGCTTGCATTCTCAAGATGACTTGTCGAGTACCAAGTACTCACCCTTGCCTCAACACAATACCAGTTGAAGAGGAGATTACGCCGGTTTCGGAGGAGGATTTCCAAGAAGACCCGTCTACTTAGGGATGCGAGCCCGATCGGTTGCCTGTGGTATCTTGGATGGCGCCACGGGTTATTTGATTTTCCGCCGTTATTTCTCTTTTAATAAGTTTCGCCTTGCGAGGCATATATTTGTAACTTGGCCATAAGGTCGAGTAACCCTTTGATTATTTAAATAAAGTACTTTGATAGTATCGTTTGGTATGATTGTGATATATACCGATGTTAAGACTGTGTGCACTAGCGCGTTCCTGGACTAGTGCTGAACACACAGAGGGTCCGGATTTGCAAATTCGGGGTCCCGACATCTACCCCCGATCTCTCACCCAAAACCCAAGCATTGCTCACACCACCCCAAAATCCAACCACCCACCAAAAACCCTAACACTCCAAATCTTACCCACAACCTCAAACTACAAGACCAAGCCCCAAATCTACTTCCATGTACACCCTAGAACCCAAGAACCACGAATCAACTCCAAGAAGGGGTCTTACCTTCAAGGAGGATGAAGGAGAGGAAGGGGAAACCGCGTAGGGGAAAGACGACGCCGGCTTGGGGAGGAGCTTGAGGTCACAAAGATGGGGAAGTCACCGGGGAGGAGCACGGGAGGTCACCGGCCGGTGGGGAGTCGCCGGAGACGAGGTTGGGGTGGAGGAGACGCACCAAGGAGTGGAGAGCCAAAGGTAGGGGGAGAAATGAAGTAGGGGACAATAAAAACGGGGCTTTATATTAAAAACCCCGACTAGTCCGGATACTCCGGGTTGGGGTGTTCGGTCAACCCAATCCGGACACTCCGGACATTCCGGGTTTGGGCTTTCGGTAGACCCAGTTCGGATACTCCGGATGATTCATCCGGATACTCCGGGTTATATCCGGACATTCCGGATGTTTAATCCGGATACTCCGGATTTCCCAGAATTTTTTTTGAAATTGGGGCCTTGACAATATGATACATGCACGTCATCATAATTGAAGCAAGAAACAATTAACATACACAAAAGGATGGTCAAGCAATCGGCCTTTCTTCCACATGGGCATCGCCAATTGTCTTGTAGCGCTTGATTGGCTTTACTAACTCCACCTTTTCCACAACAGGATAATTGATAACCACTTTCATAAATTGGTTACCTTTCTCAACATCATCAACTATTGCATGTGGATCACTACTCAAAAACGTAGCATATGCCACTGATTCTTTATTTAGATATGTCGCAGTCTAGAGAGTTACCATGGTACCAGCCTATATTAGCATTAATATAGTCAAATGATTAAATAAAAAACATGAATTAGTTGTATAAACTAGAATCCAATAATTTTTTGTGATGTTTTTGTACCTTCATTGGAGATGGCTCCATCTGCTTTCAAGACTTGTGTTGTGGAGTCTTCTTTTGAGTGTCTTTTTGTTGTCTACTATAAATTTTGCCGCTTCTTATTCATCTATGGAGAGATAAGATACAATTTGTAACACACTAGTAATTTTGTGCCTTGAATTCACATTGTGTTTTCTCTACAAACAAATAAATGTGATAGATAATCTTACCTACGATAACATCATTTTTCTACCTTCAATAGAATTTGTTCTTTGTATATCAAACTAAAAATGAGAAAACGATTGGTAATCCAATACACAACAAATTAGAACAAATGTTTGTCAAAATTAAAGGCATTCTTTTGTTGTGATCATCGGGATATATTCTAACTATAAAAGTGAATTGAAACTCAATTGAAATATAAAGTGGATGGTCTACATCACTGAAATTTGTTACCTTCCTTTTCATATTATCTGAAGATTATTCCTTAAGTATCAGGATTGAAAAACATAGTTCATGGTTGTTAAATTGCACTTCAACTTAGTCATAATGTTTGTCATGTATACTTCCACTAGACCTTCAATTGTTTAGTCTCTATAAATCACAAACAGTCCATCAACAACTAATGTAGTAAATATTTTGTATCAACTTTGGCTAATTAGTGTAAGTTTCACACCAATGTCATAGTCACATGGATTTTACACTAGCTAACTAGCGGATTTCTCAACACATAAGAATTACCTCTTCTTGTTGGAAATCAGGACCAATGCATGGTGGTGATGATGATCTTTCTTGGCATGGTAACTGTTCCGTCGTACAACCATGTAAATCAACTTTTTGTAGTGTATTTATAAAATGAGTAATAAAAATGTACTAACCTTTTTACGAGAAAAATAATAGATGATTATCCTCATGTATGATCTGTTGGCCCATGCATCTTTCTTTGTTCTATAGTCAAATGGACAAACATTAATTATTATGTATAAGTATGAATGTAGAAAGGGAAAATTGTATTAATGCACTGCTTGCTATTAAACATTGTCAACATCAGTTGTTTGGAAATTCAACTACAAAAAGTATATCATATATGAGTGAAATTTCTATATGTAAGTAAAAAAATAAAATCATAATTACCACTACTTGTTCCTTGTTCCCAAGGCTTCCCTGCTTGTTTAGCAATTCTTGAATAAGTAGACCTTGTTTCTTCACTTGTTCCCTCAACTCTTCTACTTCTTCCACAATATGCATCCATTCCTTAGATGGTGAGCCATCTATTGTAGTAATATTTATGTTCTTAAACTAATGTGATATATGGCCATAGACCTTTTTAGGCACAGGAAGTAATCCCATGCCATGCACTTGCTCAGGTTTTTCTTTGCTCAATATTTGATGCAATGCATCTGTGACACTACGGGATGTCGAGACACCGTAAAAGGTGAAATTAGAGAATGTGACATTATAAAATGTGAAATTTGAGGTTAAAACTATACGGTTTGAGGTTTAATTGCGTTTCCGGGCCGATTTCGGGAGTTTGAGCCTCTCTGGGGCGAATTGGACCTTAGAGGGAAACCCCCCATGGGTCGAGGGTGGGATTTCTTGGCCCATGAGGGGGAGGAGGGCAGCACAAGGGGCTGCATGCACCAGCCCCCCATGATGGTGCGCCCCCCCACCCATTGGTGTGCCCTAGCCGCCCCTCATCTCCTCCTCCTAGCCGCCCCCTCATCTCCCCTCCCCTCCATTGCGCCACCACCCCCTCCACCACCTCTCCACCTTCCTTGCTTCCCTAGGGGAGCCCCTCACCTCGCCAACCCGCTGATTTCACCATTGGAGCGCTTCGCAACGAGGAGATCCGGTGGATTTGGAGCGAGGAAGGAGATCGCGCGAACCGAGAGGAGATTCTTCGGTTCATCATTCGTCGTGCGAAAGTATGGTTAGGGGAAACCTTGGGGTTGGTCTAGGTACTGTTTTAGGGGTTGATATCATGTTTTTAGATCAATTGGTGATGCTGTGATTGGGTAGATTAGATGAAAACTAGAGTTTGCCACGTTCTCTGCTTCGGGCAGATTGTGCAGTCGACCTAGGGTTTGAGTTTTCACAACCTTAGATTCGGAATTTGGTCGTCGGCCTGTTGAATAAGTTGTAGGTAACTTCAATACCTTTCAGTGGACATAAAGAATGTCCAATTACGCCTAGTCGTTTGAAAGTTGTGCTCGATTTAACGAACGTGTTCGAGGAAGTGAGGCCAACATTTGTGCACCCGGCAATGTTGGTAAAGAATTTGATAACTTTGCTACTAGCCAACAACAGTGGCCGCGCGTCTGCAATACCCTTGAAACAAAAAAGTAGCAAAAGAAGATCAGCAGCAACGCTCGGTAGGAAAGCTCAACAAGTCATGCAAAGAATGCAACTACTATACTACATGCATGGCTTAATAGAAAGGAATGGCTCATGGTGTATTTGCAGTAAAACATCATTTGACAAGTAGCGTAAGTAGATTCGAAAGCAGTAAAAAAAACAAGCTTAACATCATTAACTTTTCCAGGATTTAAATAAACATCTTTCCCATTCCTAGCCCACATTTCCATCAACGTCATCATTAAACCCAACCAAACTTTTCAAGTCCAAGTTGTTTTCAGGAAAGTTTAACCCTTGACTGTAATCCCCGAGCAATGTCCAATGCCGCGGACACGGCTATTCGAATAGATTTTACACTCCGCAGAGGTTATGCACTTTACCCACAAGATACAGCCAAACACCACAAAGGCGAGTGATTGTAACAAAGCCTTTCGGCAACTGCTAACTACACAAGTGAACCTTTCCGGTTTTTGCCATACACCATCCATTCCCTTAACAGATGCGAAGTATGGAACCGACATACCGTTGGACGGGTACCATGCCGTAGCCTTGGTACGCTCCCCATTCAAGCTACACAAAAGGTTTAGTTGACACCCGATGTATCACATGCAAGTTATTAGTGACTTACTCAACTAGGACCGTCCCACTCTGGTCATGTGGTTGCACGATTGACTCAGTTCAAATGCTTGCAAGGTTAAGTCCTTAAGGTGACCAGGGCAAGACTACCCGAAGAACCAAATCATCCTTCCCGATGCCACATCTGGCCCACCCGATCATTCTTGCCACATGCCCCGGTCGAAAACTATTTATCAAACCCCCGGTTGATTACCATGCACCACGTGCCATCAACATCATCATCAATAACACATGATACTTTCTCAAAAACACGTTCCATATCTCATTAGGTCAATGTTAACATGTAATTATCAAAATCATATCATGTACACGTGGCAGGTCTAAGCATATACTAGAACGGTCTAAATACCCATGTTGGCAATTTAATAATGTCCAACTATTTAATCCTCAACTAGGGTGACAAGGGGTTCATGGCATACAATTATTTATGTCAAGGTGGAATACAACAACTAGGCAGTTAACTAACCCCAGAATTAAACAAATTAAATTCTAATTAAATTAACATGCAATACTTTGAAATAACATAATTTCAAATGAATGGGATCAACATGGTCAAAGCACAACTTGCCTTCAAAGAGTACTTGTTCTTGGTCTTGAGCTCGCTCCTGGGTCAACACTTCACCTTCGAAGCCTTAGGGCACTTCAACGTCTACTCGTAACGCGTGCAAATAGCAATAAATAAATAAAACAGTACACAAAAGTGTTCAAAAGCTCAAATAAACTTCATAAAAAGGGAGAGCACATTTTTATAAATTTTTACAAACTGGAATCGTCCAAATCGGAGTTAAAATGCAAAAGTTATAATTGTTTAAAGTTTAAAGAATTCATTAAATAAATATAAACAGAGAAATATGCATATTCAAAAATTAATTAAAATTTATATTTAGGTAGATCTCAATTTTATAAAAATTTAGAAATTTGAACCACTCAAATCGGAGTTAAAACGCAAAAGTTATAAGCGTTTGAAGTTTGAAAATTCAAATAAATCAATAAACTGAATTAATTCATTTATTTTTATACTAAAAAATCCGATTATGACGTCAGCATGACGTCAGCACGGGATTTTAATTTCCACCGAATTATTTTTCTATTGAAAAATCGATTTATTGCGTCAGCCGGTCCATGGACTCTGTCCACAGCTCGGCTTGGGTCCACCGTGGACCCGGTCCACGAGCACATGTCTCAATGACATGTGAGACCACTCGGATGACGTCAGCACTGACGTCATCGTGCTCGTGACCGCGCTGACCGCGCCGGTCCAACTCCCAGACACGTGGCTTGATCCGAACCGTTGATTTGAAAATCAACGGTCCAGATTGGATCTGGGCTGCGCACGTTGTGGACAACGTGGCTGATCTGGGCCGTTCGATTTGGATCGGACGGTCCAGATCCGATCGGGTTTCACCGCGTCGGGGGAGGGTGACACGACTGTTAGTGTTATGCCCTTGAGGCAATCATATGGATGATTGTAACATGACTATGTTTATGAATAATATTATGATTATTGGTCCAATGAATGTATATCATTGTTTTGATCAACAAGTGTGTGACTTGTTTATGAAGCTCTTTACTTATTGATATAATTCGATAAATATCTCTTATCGGATATCATCATATAGGACAACGATGAATAGATCAGCACATGTATTGTTCGATGATCATGTTTCATAGATCATGGGATATGGAGATATCATCAATACATTGTGGACGCATGTTGAAGAACATGTGTTAGATAGACCCACAATGGGACACTGCGAGAATGTTACATTCTTATGTGTCATCAGTGTATCTCATACATAGTAGATGTATGATCCTTAGACCAGAGATTGTCATATTCCCTACATGTGTAATAGTTTACCTTGGGGTTACCAAACACTATTTCCTAACCGGATAGTTATAAAGGTAGCTTTCATGTTTACTATGAAACATGCAGAGGGAAGTGAGTAGTCAAGATGGAATTTGCCATTCCAATGTAACGGAGATATATGTCTAGGCCATTCTTGTGATATGATTAAGGAATTGCATGGCCATGCCATGATTGAGAAGTCAATCACAACTTCTTAATATATCACGGATACGAGAGATGGATTGAACTGTCAAAGGATGACATGCTTCTCGCCTTGAGTTCGATCGTCATATAGTTTGGCAAAGGGATTATTACATCAGTACTTTAATCATATGCGTTTGGGAGTTGGCATGCTCTGCAAGGAGCCGCTACCGACTATTGGATTAGAAAAAGGGTTTTCCGAATCCATGTCCAAATGCGCATGAACCTACAGGGTCACACACTTAACGGGCTGGGACGCATTAATTCGGATTGGATCCATAATTAATGGACCTCGTGGGCTTACCGCGTAGATGGGCCCTGACTACCTAGGGTTTCACCTCGTGGCTATATAAGGAGGGGAGGAGGCTGGACGCAGGAGACACTTTCGTGCGGTTTAGAGGTGTTTCGCCAGAAACCTTAGCCACCTCCTCTCGTTGCCCCTGCCGAGCGAGCCGTTGCTTGCACACCGACGCACGGCGTTCCATCCCCGGACGTGTGGATTGCTGTGGTGACGCTGCTGCTACTGCGGCGTGGAGAGGACGATCCGCAGCGAGGACGATCCGTGGCGAGGACGATCCGCGACGAGGACGATCCGCGGCGAGGACGATCCGCGCCGAGAACGATCCACTACAACGATGTGCAAAGGATTCCACAACTGTGCGTCTAGTGGTAATAGATCTATGATCCCCTTCTTGCGAGTAGCTTTTCTGGTTTGCGGTAGAAATTTTAATTTGTGCTAGTGTAGCATACCGTGTTCCCCAACAGTGGTATCAGAGCCATCTCGCATAGATTTGTGATCTGGATGTTGCACATATGGTATGTGAGGATAGTAGATTGGATCTATTACATGTTCAACTGATTCATGTGATGAATTGGTGGAGGCAGCCGTCGATGAGATCGATCGGTTTAGGGTTTGAGGAAAGTGTAAACCGAATCAATCTTGATTTGGGTGAGTCCGTTCATGGTACGACGTTGCCCTTACCGCTCGGGTTACCGCCATCAGGGTTTACGAATCGCAACCATATGGGACCAAGCCAATCAGATTGAATCGGATTGGGTCAATCTAATTGATCCGTGGAGATTTGGAGGGCGTTTTCTTTTAACAGAACACAATCCTCCAAAAAAAAATTTCCAAGGGCGCTGACCGGTCAGCGGGATCGCCGCTAGGGGCGCTGCCCCTTGAACCCCGCCTTGGGCGCTGCCCCTGGACCCCGCCAAGGGTGTTGCCCCTTGGAACCCCGCTGTCGTAGAATCTATTTTGTTTAACTCGTTTTTGCAGGATGTTGTGTGAAATAGTATGGCCTATGTGTATCTGATGCATGTAATATTTTCATGGCCTGCGTGCCGTGTCTAGCCATAAGGCTATTTCAATCTAAAATGTATAACGACCTGCGTGTCGACTTGTGAAGTTTCAAACCCTCATGTAATATTCATTATCAAAGTTGTAAGGAGTTGCATCTACAATGATGAAGATGGTGGCATTAAGCATGATGGGAAAGTGAACAATCAAGCATGACGATGGAGATCCTAATGATATGGGTCATACTATTTCGCATCTTAATTTGATTATGTGTGGATGTGTGTTTAATCCTTGCTATTTTCTTTATGCTCATTGCATGTGATGCCATGTTCATAGTAGATATTGTTCACCCCTATAGTTAAAATTTTAAATCACACTTGTCCATCCAATTGTTGCACCTATCAAGAATTTAGATCATTATTGATATGACTGCCAAAGTAGTATATCAATGACTATCTTAATTGTAACATCCTGAGTTTGTACTTTCCTTTTTAATGTTAATTATCCCTTGAGAGTTATTTGGAATTTAATTTGGAGTTAATTGTTTTTGGATTTGTTTGCTTGGTCTGTTTCGTTTTAGTTTTTGCTCCAAAATCTCGTTTCGTGTTGCAGTTAGAATTTTCGAGCAACCGTAGTTTCCAAACCTCCTTTAGCTATCCTAGAGTCTACCCTAAAGGTTTCCGGGAAGGGTTTTTGGAGTTTCGGAGTTTTTCGGGGTCTTTTGGGGTTTTTTCGCCTGGCGGCGATCTGCCGGCCCTGGCCAGATCGCCGGGCCGAGGCGACCGGGCAGGGGGCAGAGCCCTCTCTGCTGCCCATTGCCCAGCCACCTCAGCTCTTGGAGTCTTCCTATCTAAGCCTCCTCTCCCAGCCGTATTACTCCCTCTCCCTCACTTCACTCCCTCTCACTCTCACCCTCACCCTCTAGCTCTCCCTCTCTAGCTCTCTCTCCCATGGAGCTCTCTCCCTCTCTCTCAAGTTTTCCCTCCAGCTAAACCTCTCCCTTCGGTGTTCTGGAGCTCGTGGAGCAGCTGGTCAAGGAGAAGGACGTCGCTTCCCAAAACCCTAGACGAGCACTGTGGTGAGTGGAGCAAGTTTCAGCCAGATCTGTGATGACTTGAGCTTGATCTTGTACTTTTCTTCATTTCTATGAACTTTTCTTTTAGCTAAAACCCTAGAAAACCTAGTTGTAGTGCTCAACTTTTGGTTGGCTGAGTTTCTAGACCTAGGTTAGGTGCAAGAGTTCTCGTTTGTGCGAAAACTGAGATCAGAAACCCTAAATACGTTTTTATCGGATATATTTGGTTAAATGTCGTTTTCATAGCTTTTGGAATTAAACCTTGGAACCCTAGTTCCAAAAGCTAGGAAAAGGACACTAGAATATATTCGACGTCGTTAAAGTCCGAGTTTCGCGAAAGGAATCGAGTTTGAATTCGATTCTGGGAGAAAGTCGGAATTTAGCATGAATTAGGACTTTAGAGTTTCCCGGATTAGAAATTAGGCCAAACGAGGTCGGAACCACGTGTGGTTTGCATAAATGGGTCCTTGTCATCTCCGAGAACCCATCCATGCAATCACCGCAAAATTCCAAAGTCGTTTGTGCGAAAATCCTTTTTCTAGAAAATTAAGTCGACCTGTGGCCGGTACTACCGACGTGGTAAGTCCGGTACTGCCTCTCAGGCCGGCACTACCGACCCTTGTGGCCGGTACAGCCGGGCTTAGGCCGCTACTGCCGGGCTTAGGCCGGCACTACCGCTCCCGCAACGCTGGTAGTTATTTTCCAAAGAGGTCCTCGTTTAGGTTTCGCAGCCGCCGGTACTACTGACCCTTAAGGCCGGTACTGCCGACTGTAGAGTGGCACTACCGGGGTTTGTACGCCGGTACTGCCGGTCACCAATTCAAATTTTGGGTTTCGTTTAAGTTTTCCCTATCGCGTTCGCTTATTGGTTGTTGTCCGCTTCTTTGAGCTTTTTGCCATGTTCTCGTTGGATCTTAATCGTTTCCTCGTTATTTCTTTTGTTGCGCTTTCGTTTAGACGTCGACACCTCAGGAGCAGTAGGCGAGGATCCGGACTTCGACCCAGAGGACACGCAAAACCCAGAGCAAGCAGGCAAGCACCCCCTTTGAACATATTGCTCCTATAATTGCAAAAGTATTTGATGTTTTGCAAAATGATTACGCATGCATATGATTATTACAAGTATTTAAATGGTGGGAATTGGTAGTTACCCTAATGGTTGGATGGCTTATCTCAATCTTGTTGTTATCCTAAAATCCTTGAGAGTAACCCTAGTTTAAGGATAGACGCTATAATAAGTGTCGTCAGGGATTATAAGTCTAATAGTTGCATACGCTTAGCCCAGCTTTAGGCTGATTGAATAATGATCGGTGGACTCAGTCAATCAAAGATTTTCGATACGTTATTAGGATTTCGGAATTGGTGATTTCGGAAAAACAAAGGCTATATTGGTAAAAGATGAAAAAGGAAAAGGTGTAAGGTGATTTATGCCGGACGGATGATGGGAGGTCTCGTCTGTGCAATCCTAAGGACTGAACTTGACGTTTTTAACCAAGTCCTTTCGTACAACCACATGTGCTAGTATGGGATAGCCTAAACCCAGTACAGGAGTTGGAATTTGATCTTGCGCCGTGGTAGGTCGAAGTAGTTGGGCAATACCGATGTGCTGGTGTTTCTTAGAATACTCCCTCACCACGCGCAGGTGTTGGAGACTTTCGTGAAACAACGGTGGATGCTTTGATGAGGGTAAAAGGCACGATTAGATGCCGACAATTGGAAGAGTTTAAGGTACCCAAACACCTTAAATGGGGGGTACTCTCGCCTGGCCCGGGGGTACTCTGTGTGGGTGTGTGGAGCCCCCACCCAAAGCAAAGAGCGCACATCGCCGAGGCTGACGCAAGATTAGATGCCGACAATTGGAAGAGTTTCGTCACAATCTAGCAAAACGGGTATGGTATGTATCGCGTGGCATGGTTGACATGATTGCTAGAGCGTGTCGTGTGGGTAAGGTGTGCATTCTCTGCAGAGATTAATCAAACTAATCTATTAGCCGTGCTCACGGTCACGAGCATCTTGGGTATTTATTGTCAAGTATAGTATTTTGGTTTTGATTTCAGAAAAGGATTTGAAATTGGTACATCTTGTAAATGTTGGGTTGTATCATGCAAATGTTGAGTCGTTGGACTCAGAGATCGGTTGGTTTGGTGATTTGATCTAGCTGGTGGTGATTCTCGATACCTTGTGATGGTATGATGGTTATGTTGAAGGAAATGATTCCTGTTGCCATGTGATGGTGGTGTTGGATATGTTGGAGAAAATTTGGATGTTGAATGAAATGTACAATTACATTATGTATTGCTTTACTTTCATTTACTAAATGTTTTATAAACAGTGCAGTATTCCAATCTATTAGTCTATTACAAATAACTTCAGCTTCATGCAAATCTGAACTAGAATAGCAACCATCTTCATGTTTAGCCTGCATTATTATTATACTTGCAAACAATAAAGTCTTGCGAGTACATACGTGTACTCACCGTTTGCTCTGAAAATTTGCGTGAGGAGCAGAAAATGCAGGTGAGGAAGAAGGTGACCAGGAGTTCAGTGACCCAGACGCGGGTGGTGCGTTTGACGGCTAGCGGAGCTAGTTGCTCGCCGGTTGCCTGAGGGAATGGAAGCACACCGCGGCCGCTTTACTTTTGTTTCTCTGATGTTTTTCTCTTCAGTTTACTTTAAGCCAATCAACATTTTGTAAACAGAAACAAGTTGTAATATTATTATCTATCGCTGTAATATAATACCTCTACCCTTATATTGCGTTCGCTTAGATGAGACTCTACCTTCTCAACATGTGACACTAGCCTACTGATCCAGGGACTAGTGGTTATCACATGGTTGTGGGAAGCTCAAATTGGATCCAATTGGCTGGCATGTGACCTCATTACTTGAGTAACGTGCTGACCAAGTGGTTTCAATCTGAGTCTGTCGTGATGCCGTGATCGTTACATTATGGGTTGCGTGATTAACCCGGCCCACGCAACAGTAATGGAGTATCACTGTACCAGGATAGGATCCCCCACAACAGGTGGTATCAGAGCAAAGGTTAGTAATTGATAGGATTAAGGAAGAGTCTTTTCCCTTAAAAGTTATTTTGATTATGCACTCCTTAATTGTGAAAACATAGAATGCTGAGCTTTTCTTTTCTGTAGCATCTCTTCTGGTTTTGAGCTTCAAACGAAATTTTCCTCTTATCTCGTCGTTCAAAGTCAGATTTCTAGGGCAAAAGCAAATGGGGTATTCGGTTTGATCTATTTTCCCGATCCTATTCGAAATTTAAGTTAGAAGTATTTGGGAAGCTTATCCACTTCAAAAGATAGTTAAGAATTGAGTAATGATAAGGATAAGGCTTAAAAATTGTGAGTTTCTTTTATTGGTCCGCTGTTGGTTTATTTTCTTTTCGTTTATTTAATTTCTGTTTATTTCGAATTTCCGTTTATTGAGGATGTCACTAACCTGTTTCCCTTCTTAATCTTAGATGTCTGGATGTTGGGAACCCTGCTACTTCACGTCTGCGATTCTAGAGGGCTCAGTTCAGGCTACCCTCTGGGAGATGATGCAGCGTGCTGGCTTTCCTGAGCTGCCAGGGTACTTAATCTCACGTGCTGGACTTAGTCCCGCTTCCTCCCTGTTTGTGGCTGAAGTTTCTATTCGTGGACGCCACGCGGGAGAGCAAACCCGTCAGTATCATGGTACAGCGCCAAGTCCTCTTGCAGCTCTACTCGATGGAGCATATATTGCAATTCTGAGGCTTCGCTTTGATGTACCGAAAATGGCTCAGTTGTATCCTGTTTGTCCCTCTCATGAGCTGGACAGCCAAGAGAACCTGTATGTGCTAGATTATCCACTGTCGGATCCTATGCAGATTTGGCAGACTGGGCTAGTGACGTCCCTTGATCGATATCTGCTTCATCTCCGTGAAGAACTGTTGCTTGCTCGACGCCGTATGTCTGAGTTAGAGAGTAACATGGCGCCCTTGGTTAGCTATGGTTTCTTTACTACTGGGATGATCTATGGGGAGAATGACGATCTCGAGCCTGCTGAGGAGTTACCCCGTCCTTATGGATCTTATCGTCGGGTCTCTCGCAGTGCCAGGATGTTTGTTCGTGGTAGCAACCGTCGCCGTGTTTCGACTGTGCGCCCTAGTGCTTCTGCGACTGCCATGCCAGGACGTAACCTGCTGTTTGGTGGACGCGAGTACGAGTTGATGTTTCCCGCAGAGTCAACTGCTTCTTCTGTAGCCCCAGGCACCTCAGATGTCCCTGCTGTGAACGGTTGTCGTGTTTAGGATTAGATCCCTATCCTAATAGGTAGTAGGATCTACAGCTCGCTTTTGTTGTAATTACGAGCTGGTGGAAGAAAACTTTTGTTGTAATTATTCCCGTGGAACTGGTGGTAGTTGATGTTGGTGGTGTTGTAAATAACCCCCTGTAGCGCGAAGAGACGTGCTAAGTTATCATCTGTAAATCTATCGCCTTGCAATCCTTTCACTGTGATGCATACTTTAAATTTTGTATTGCTATGTGATGGATTGTGCTTGAGTTTCGCAATTGTTGTTCAAAATCCCCGCGTTCTTCGATGGGCTCTTGTGGTACTTGTCTCTAAGTCTTTGTGTCCACAGGATGCCGCCGAAGAGACGTGTTGATCATTCGGTGATGGCCCGGGGTGTTGCTCAAAATAGCCAAGAACCAGCTGTGGCAATACCGAATCCGGAGCGCCAAGATCCACCTTTGGCTAGATCTCGTAGCCAAGGATCTCATCACTCTAATGAGCCAGTAGGTAATCGGGAGGCGTCGCTTAGTCATCACGATGCCCAAAGTGAAGAGTTACCTCCACCTCCGTCAATGGTCCAAGTTCTTGTTATGCAGACCCGCTTGTTGGAACGGTTGGTGCAGAATTCCGAGAACCTTGGTGCCGCTGCTTATGGTGGTTTGGCAGCAATGTAACCCCAATCGAGGTTGGCCGAGTTCCAGCGAACTCGCCCGCCAAACTTCTCATCAGCAACCAATCCTTTGGACACAGACGATTGGCTTCGCGATGTTGAAGATAAACTTGACCTCGTGAGGTGTACTGATGAGGAGAAGGTTTAGTATGCTGCTTACTATCTCCAAGGCGCAGCAGCAGCCTAGTGGGGTAGTGTTAAGGCAATTCGTCCACCTGGTCAGGTCATGACTTGGGAGGAATTTAAAGGAGCCTTTCGTTCAGTGTACATTCCTGCTAGTCTGATGGAGATAAAGAAACGAGAGTTCTATGATCTTCGTCAGGGGTCTATGTCAGTGATGGACTATCTGCATAAGTTCAATTATCTGGTTCGCTGTGTAGCAGATGAGGTCCTGAGTGAAGCCCGAAAAGTCTCCTTGTTTCGTCAACATCTCAACGAGGAGATTCCTCATTCGCTCGCACCACTTGACATCCCCAATATGCAAGTGCTTGTGGACAAGGCGATTTGTGTTGACGACAGCGGTAAGGCAGTTTTGGAGAGCCGAAAGCGTAAGTGGATGGCTCGGAAATCTGCCGGTGCCGGTACTTCGAGACCGCGTTCTGGGCGAACCGTCAGTGCTCAGTCTATGGCATCGCCGCCTCCACGATCTCAGAGGAGCTTTCCCCAACCTGTTCTGTCTGCGGCTCAACCTTCTGGCCGCGGAGGATAGATTCGTGGAGGGCAGGACAGGATGGCCGCACTCACCTGCTATGCTTGCGGTGAGAAGGGACATATCTCTACTGTTTGTCCGAGCAAACATCCTGTTGCTGCTCGACCTCAAGTTCCAAGCGGTTTGATTCGCCCGCAAGGTTCTATAACCGGGCGTGGTGGACACCTAGAGGGCGTTCTAGCCACAAAGTAGCCCCGAGTCAAGCCCGTGGTCGACTTAACTTAGTGACCGCGGAGGTGGCCAGTAATGCTCCAGATGTGGTAGTTGGTATGTTTCTCATACACTTAGTACCCACTTTGGTTTTATTTGATTCGGGCGCTTCGCATTCTTTCATTTCTTCAAGGTTTGTTTTGGAACATAAGGTTGAGACTAACAGATTGAGTGATCCAATGTTAGTCTATTCTCCTGGTTCAGTCATGCGAGCTGAGAGCATATGCCTTAGAGTACACATAGTGATCAATGAAGTTCTATTTTTGGGAGATCTGATTCAGATTGATACCCCTGGACTCAATGTTATCCTTGGGATGGATTGGTTATCTCAAAATCAATGACATATTGATTGCGCAAATCGTTCCATTTGTCTGGTGAATTCAGATGGAATCCAGACTAAGTATTACTCCAGATGATGAAATGTGCTTAAGGCTTCCTTCCATTCGCTTTCTGTGCTGGAATTAAGTCAAGTGCCAGTGGTCTGTGAGTATCCTGATGTGTTTCCTGAAGAATTACCGGGATTGCCCCCAGATCGGGATATGGAGTTTGTTATTGACTTGCTGCCAGGATGTGACACTACGGTATGGTGTGACATTATAAAATGTGAAATTAGAGAATAAAACCTTACGGCTTGAGGTTTACTCGCGTTTTTGGGCCTTATGAAGTGATGTGTCACCACGGAGTGTCGTAATCTTATAAAATGTGGATGTTGAGGTCAAAACATTATAAAATATGTAAATGGAGGTTAAAACTTTACGTTATGCCGTTTATAGCGTGTTTTTGGGCCGTTTTCGGGTGTTTTGGGCCTCTCCGAGGGACTTTGGGCCTTGGGGGTTGAGTTGGGCCTCCGGTGGAAGGGTTTGGGCCCAAGGGGGGGGATTTTTGGGCAGCCAAATCTGACCCCCACCCCTTGGTGCACCCCAAACTCCCTCTCCCAACCCTAGCCGCCACCCCCTAGCCCCCCATGCGCCTCCACCATTCCACTTCCTCTCCATCTTCCCCCATGGCGCCACCACCCCTCTCCTCCCCTCTCCACCTCCCTTGCTACCACTAGGGGAGATCATCACCTCAGCACCTCGAAGATCCATCCATTGGAGTGCTCCGCGACGAGGAGATCCGGTGGATTTGGAGCGAGGAAAAGGATCGCGCGAACCGGGAGGAGATCTATTGGGTTTTCGTGCGTCGGGCGAAGGTATGGCCATGGGACTCCTTGGGATTGGTCTACGTACTGTTCTAAGGGTGTTTATCAAGTTTTTAGATTAATTGGTGGTGCTGGAATTGAGTATATTGGATTAGATCTAGATGTTGCCACGTTTCTGTTTTGGGAGAGCATGAGCAGTCGACCTAGGGTTCAGTTTTTCGCCAATTTAGAGTCGGAATCTGGTCGTACCGATGTTGAAGAAGTTGTAGATAATTTCATTATATTTCAGTGGATATAAAGAACGTTAAATTTCAATCAGCCGTTTGAAAGTTATGGCTGTTTTACCGTGCGTGTTAAAATCTGTGACGTGATTGGAACAGATCACGGTATTTTGTAGATTAAACAACTTTAGGGTCCGAATCAGTCTTTCCCTATACCTAGAAAAAGTTGGAAAATTTCCTAAGCTACACGAGGATGTACTCGTTTAATTGATTTGGAGTTTTAGAACTCAAGTTATGCCATTTGGAAGGCTGCTGTCCCAACGGAACAGAACCGCTGTTTTTGGGTTTTGCGAGTAGTTGGCAATGTCGGGGTAGATAAGGGTTTGTGTACTATTTTGTGGGCATGATTGTGAGTGTGTGGTCCTTATGTGCAGGTGGTGTGACCCCGGGAGGGCCTTCTACTTCTCGCCAATCCGTCGCCCGTGGTTGAGGCAAGTGTATTGTAATGGATAGCGATTGTAGGTTGTTTGATTGATTGAGATTGAAGTTTGAATATATGATATGTTCACATGCCATGCTTTAATGTTTGCCATTGATATGATGAGTATGTTTATTATGTGATGATGCCATGTGTTAATGTACAAGTTAAATATGATGTTGGCATAAATGCATACATGGCATGTTACATGGCCCGGGCGGTGAGAAAGTCATAACTAGTCCGGGAAGGTCGGTGACAAAGTTATGACTAATCTGGAGAGCCAATGAGTAAGTCCTACATCGTGATTCCATTCACCGCGGTGAACGGAAGCGAGGAGTAGGCACCCTCCATCTTCGGGATGGAAGGGGGGAGAGGGTGCACACCGACGGGTGTGTACTCAACCATACCGGTATGAGTTTCCAGGAGATATGTGCATCGCATTGCATTAAATTGCATTGCATTATATGAGGATGTTATATGAGGATGATTTATGATGATGTCAATGATATGCTTACACTATGATTATGAGATGTGTATGATGTTGTGTGTGAAAAGTGGTGATGAAGGTATTGGAATGTGTTTTCTTGTTCCATTGCAATATACTTGGTGAGTGATGGCATTCTGAGTGATGACATTCTGAGTGATGACAAGAGTGATGAACTCACGCTTGTGTTTATGTTGTTTTTTTAGGTACCATGACACCGGCATGTGGGAAAGGGCATTAGCTACAAATCTTCACGTAGTTCCAGTCACATTTACCAACCTTAGTGCCCTGAACTAGGTGTATGGATTAATTTTAATGTGCTGTTGATCCTCTTTGCTTAGCTATAGATGTTTGTGTGGTTGGTTTTGGTTTAATTGTTTATGATGATGTTTTATCCATTATATATTGCTGCTTTCGATGTCTTATGTTATGAAATATTTTGCTATGATATTGCTATTGTTCAAATCATGATGAAACAAAGGAGATGCTGCCGAAATTTCGGTGTTTAGCATTTGTGCCTTTGCTGAAATTTGTCTTCATGTATGGTTTTTGGTTGATGTTTAGTCTATGTTTGGTAGCATTCGGGCATACTAGATGCCGGGGTGTTACACAGGAACAACACCATTGTCCAAACGTCCGTATCGGATGCCCTTTGATGAGTTGTTGGAGTTGAAGAAGCAACTCAAGGAGCAATTAGCTAAGGGTTTTGTTCGCCCTAGTTCGTCTCCATGGGGTAGTCCAGTGCTCTTCATCAAGAAGAAAGATGGTAGTTTACGCGTGTGCGTGGACTATCGATCCTTAAACGAAGTCACTATCAAAAATAAGTATCCTCTTCCTCGGATTGATGATTTGTTTGATCAATTAAGTGGAGCTCGAGTCTTTTCTAAGATTGACTTGAGGATGGGGTACTTTCAACTCAAAATTCGATCGGAAGATATCCAGAAGACTGCGTTTACTACTCGATATGGTTTGTACGAGTATACAGTAGTTTCTTTTGGACTCACCAATGCACCAGCCACATTCATGAATCTCATGAATAAGGTATTCATGGAATACCTAGATAAATTTGTGGTAGTGTTCATTGATGACATTCTTATCTATTCTCGGAGTGAGCAGGAGCATGAACTCCATCTGCATTTAGTGCTTGATAAACTGCGTGAACATCAGTTGTATGCCAAGTTCAGCAAATGTGAGTTCTGGCTCAAAGAAGTTGCCTTCTTAGGCCACGTTCTCTCAGAAGGAGGTGTTGCTGTTGATCCCAGCAAAGTGAAGGATGTACTTGCTTGGGAACAGCCACGGACTATTCCCGAAGTACGAAGTTTTCATGGGTTAGCCGGGTACTATCGGCGATTCATTGAAAACTTTTCCAAAATTTGCAAGCCGATGACTGAGTTACTCAAGAAGGAGAAGAAGTTTGAGTGGACGTCAGCTTGTGAAGTTAGTTTCCTAGAGTTGAAGCGAAGGCTTACATCAGCTCCAATTCTTGTCTTGCCTGATGTGCACAAAAACTTTGACGTATTCTGTGATGCTTCACGTCAAGGTCTTGGTTGTGTGCTGATGCAGGAAGGAAAAGTCGTGGCGTATGCTTCACGCCAACTGAAACCTCATGAAGCCAGTTATCCGACTCATGATCTAGAATTGGCTGCCGTAATTCATCCTCTTAAGTTATGGCGACATTATCTCATCGGAAACCGAGTTGAGATATTTACTGATCATAAGAGTGTGAAATACTTTTTCACCCAACCAGATCTAAACTTGAGACAATGCCGGTGGTTGGAGCTAATCAAGGACTACGATTTGGGAATCCATTATCATCCAGGAAAGGCTAATGTGGTAGCTGATGCCCTCAGTCGCAAGCTACACACTAGTAATACATTATCGGGTGTTTGTCAACCCCAGTTACTGGATGAGTTTCGTAAACTCAACTTGGAGATGGTAGGGGAAGGATTTGTGGCTACATTAACCCTATGACCTACCCTTGAATTCCAAATTCAGGCTGCTCAGTTGAAAGATGAAGGAGTAGCTGAGATCAAGCGCAACTTGAAAGAAAGCGCGTCATCGGAGTTTTCAGAACGAGTTGATGGTCTGATCATGCGTGGATATCAAATTTATGTCCCGAATGATCAGGAGATCAAAGAATTGATCTTGAAGGAAGCTCATGAGACTCCGTTGTCAATCCACCCTGGAAGCACTAAAATGTACCAAGATATTCGAAAGAAGTTTTGGTGGCCTGGTATGAAACGAGATATCACTGCGTACGTCGCCATTTGTGACGTGTGTCAGCGAGTTAAAGCAGAGCACCAACGACCAGCTGGAATCTTCAACCTTTGAAGGTTCCGGAGTGGAAATGGGATGAGGTCGGAATGGACTTCATCACTGGCCTGCCAAAATCAGCTAATGGCCATGACTCTATTTGGGTAATCATCGACCGGTTAACCAAAGTTGCTCATTTCATACCGGTACGCGTTACCTATAATGGAGCTAAACTTGCATAACTCTACCTGAACCATATTGTCCGACTACATGGAATTCCTAAAACCATTGTGTCGAAGTGGACCTGATTCACTTCGCGGTTCTGGAAGAATTTACATGAACTTCTAGGGACTAAGCTGCTCTTCAGTACAGCTTACCATCCCCAGACCGATGGGCAAACTGAAAGAACAAATCAAGTCTTGGAAGACATGCTCAGAGCTTGTATTCTTTCATATAACTCGAAGTGGGAAAAATGTTTAGCATTTACTGAGTTTTCCTACAATAATAGTTATCAAGCAAGCCTTCAAATGTCTCCGTTTGAAGCACTGTATGGAAGAAAATGTCAAACTCCTCTCTTCTGGTCCGAAGTCGGTGAAAGAAAGTTCTTTAGACCCACAGTGATTCAAGAAGCTGAGACGCAAGTCAGGCTAATCCGCGATCGGTTAAAAGAAGCTAAGTCTAGACAAAAGAGCTATGCTGATAATCGCCGCCGTGATCTGAGCTTCAATGTAGACAATTTTGTCTATCTTAAGGTGTCACCGTTACGTGGCACGAAGCGATTCCAAGTTCGCGGAAAGTTAGCGCCGAGATACGTCGGTCCATATCGCATTCTTGCAAGGAAGGGTGAAGTAGCTTATCAGTTGGAGCTTCCACCTCAACTTGTGGATGTGCATGACGTGTTTCATGTCTCTCAGTTGAAGAAGTGTCTTTGAGTTCCTACTGAACTCACTCCTCTAGACGCAATTGAACTTCAACCAGATCTTACATACCGTGAATATCCAATTCGCATTCTGGACGAAGCTGAACGACTTACTCGTAATCACGTAATCAAGATGCTTCGAGTTTAGTGGAGTAATCATACTAAAGAAGAAGCAACCTGGGAACATGAAGATCGTCTTCGATCCAAGTTTCCATCTTTCTTTTCTGAATCCTTGTAATCTCGAGGATGAGATTATTGTAAGGGGGGTAGAGCTGTAACATCCTGAGTTTGTACTTGGCTTTTTAATGTTAATTATCCTTTGAGAGTTATTTGGAATTTAATTTGGAGTTAATTGTTTTTGGATTTGTTTGCTCGATCTGTTTCGTTTTAGTTTTTGCTCCAAAATCTTGTTTCGTGTTGCAGTTAGAATTTTCGAGCAACCGTAGTTTCCAAACCTCCTTTAGCTATCCTAGAGTCTATCCTAAAGGTTTCCGGGAAGGGTTTTTGTTGTTTCGTAGTTTTTCGGGGTCTTTTGGGGTTTTTACGCCTGGCAAGATCACTACGAGGCGACCGGGCAGGGGGCAGAGCCCTCTCTGCTGCCCGTTGCCCAGCCACCTCAGCTCTTGGAGTCTACCTATCTAAGCCTCCTCTCCCAGCCGTATTACTCCCTCTCCCTACCTTCACTCCCTCTCACTCTCACCCTCACCCTCTAGCTCTCCCTCTCTAGCTCTCTCTCCCATGGAGCTCTCTCCCTCTCTCTCGAGTTTTCCCTCCAGCTAAACCTCTCCCTCCGGTGTTCTGGAGCTCGTGGAGCAGCTGGTCAAGGAGAAGGACGTCGCTTCCCAAAACCCTAGACGAGCACTGTGGTGAGTGGAGCAAGTTTCAGCCAGCTCTGTGATGACTTGAGCTTGATCTTGAACTTTTCTTCATTTCTATGAACTTTTCTTTTAGCTAAAACCCTAGAAAACCTAGTTGTAGTGCTTAACTTTTGGTTGGCTGAGTTTCTAGACCTAGGTTAGGTGCAAGAGTTCTCGTTAGTGCGAAAACTGAGATCAGAAACCCTAAATACGTTTTTATCGGATATATTTTGTTAAATGTCATTTTCGTAGCTTTTGGAATTAAACCTTGGAACCCTAGTTCCAAAAGCTAGGAAAAGGACACTAGAATATATTCGACGTCGTTAAAGTCCGAGTTTCGCGAAAGGAATCGAGTTTGAATTCAATTCGGGGAGAAAGTCGTAATTTAGCATGAATTAGGACTTTAGAGTTTCTCGGATTAGAAATTAGGCCAAACGAGGTCGGAACCACGTGTGGTTTGCATAAATGGGTCCTTGTCATCTCCGAGAACCCATCCATGCAATCGCCGCGAAATTCCGAAGTCGTTTGCGCGAAAATCCTTTTTCTGGAAAATTCTGTCGACTTGTGGTTGGCACTACCGACGTGGTAAGTCCGGTACTGTGACTCAAGCCGGCACTACCGACCCTTGTGGCTGGTACTGCCGGGCTTAGGCCGGCACTACCGCTCCCGCAACGCCGGTAGTTATTTTCCAGAGAGGTCCTTGTTTAGGTTTCGCAGCCGCCGGTACTACCGACCCTTAAGGCCAGTACTACCGACTGTAGAGCGGCACTACCGGGGTTTGTACACCGGTACTGCCGGTCTCCAATTCAAATTTTGGTTTTCATTTAAGTTTTCCCTCTCGCGTTCGCTTATTGGTTGTTGTCCGTTTCTTTGAGCTTTTTGCCTTGTTCTCGTTGGATCTTAATCGTTTCCTCGTTATTTCTTTTGTTGCGCTTTCGTTTAGACATCGACGCCTTAGGAGCAGTAGGCGATGATCCGGACTTCGACCCAGAGGACACGCAAAACCCAGAGCAAGCAGGCAAGCACCCCCTTTGAACATATTGCTCCTATAATTGCAAAAGTATTTGATGTTTTGCAAAATGATTACGCATGCATATGATTATTACAAGTATTTAAATGGTGGGAATAGGTAGTTACCCTAATGGTTGGATGGCTTATCTCAATCTTGTTGTTATCCTAAAATCCTTGAGTAACCCTTGTTTAAGGATAGACGCTATAACAAGTGTCGTCAGGGATTATAAGTCTAATAGTTGCATACGCTTAGCCCAGCTTTAGGCTGATTGAATAATGATCGGTGGACTCAGTCAATCAAAGATTTTCGATACGTTATTAGGATTTCGGAAATGGTGATTTCGGAAAAACAAAGGCTATATTGGTAAAAGATGAAAAAGGAAAAGGTGTAAGGTGATTTTTGCCGGACGGATGACGGGTGGTCTCGTCTGTGCAATCCTAAGGACTGAACTTGACGTTTTTAACCAAGTCCTTTCGTACAACCACATGTGCTAGTATGGGATAGCCTAAACCCAGTACAGGAGTTGGAATTTGATCTTGCGCCGTGGTAGGTCGAAGTAGTTGGGCAATACCGACGTGCTGGTGTTGCTTAGAATAATCCCTCACCACGCGCAGGTGTTGGAGACTTTCGTGAAACAACGGTGGATGCTTTGCTGAGGGTAAAAGGCACGATGGGTTGTTAGCCATCGTTGGATCCGTGTGGGTGAATCAGGTTTGGAGTTTAAGGTACCCAAACACCTTAAATGGGGCGTACTCTGTGTGGGTGTGTGGAGCGCCCACCCAAAGCAAAGAGCGCACATCGCCGAGGCTGACGCAAGATTAGATGCCGACAATTGGAAGAGTTTCGTCACAATCTAGCAAAACGGGTACATCCTCGCGTAGCTTAGGAAATTTTGCAACTTTTTATAGGTATAAGGAAAAACTGATTCGGACTCTAAAGTTGTTTAATCTACAAAATACCGTGATTTGTTCCAATCATGTCACAGATTTTAACACGCTCGGTAAAATAGCCATAACTTTCAAACGGCTGATCGGAATTAAACGTTCTTTATACCCACTTAAAGATATTGAAATTACCTACAACTTCTTCACCAGGTGATCGACCAAATTTGGAATCTAAAATTGTTTAATCTACAAAATACCGTGATTTTTTCCAATCACGTCACAGATTTTAACACGCTCGGTAAAACAGCCATAACTTTCAAACGGCTGATCAGAATTAACAATACTTTATACCCACAGAAAGGTATTGAAATTACCTACAACTTCTTCAACAGGCGACCGACCAAATTCGGAATTTAAAATTGTTTAGTCTACAAAATACCGTGATCTGTTCCAATCACGTCACAGATTTTAACACGCTCGGTAAAACAGCCATAACTTTCAAACGGCTGATCAGAATTAAACGTTCTTTATACCCACTGAAAGGTATTGAAATTACCTACAACTTCTTCAACTGGCGGCCGACCAAATTCGGAATCTAAAATTGCGAAAACCCAAACCCTAGGTCGACTGCACAAGCTGCCCGAAACAGAGAACGTGACAACTTCTAGATCTAATCTAATCTACTCAATTCCAGCACTACCAATTGATCTAAAAACATGATAATCACCCTTAGAACATACCCTAACCCAACCCCAAGGATCCCCATGGCGATACCTTCGCCCGACGCACGAAAACCCAATATATCTCCTCCCGGTTCGCGCGATCTCCTTCCTCGCTGCAATCCCGCCGGATCTCCTCTTCGCGTAGCGCTCCAACGGATGGATCTTCGAGGTGTGGAGGTGGAGAACTCCCCTAGGGGAAGCAAGGGAGGTGGAGATGTGGTGGAGAGGTGGTGGAGCAATGGTGAACTGTGGGGGAGGTGGAGTGTGACACCACGGAGTGTCGTACTCTTATAAAATGTGGATGTTGAGGTCAAAACATTATAAAATATGTAAATGGAGGTTAAAACTTTACGTTATGTCGTTTATAGCGTGTTTTTGTGCCGTTTTCGGGTGTTTTGGGCCACTCCGGGGGACTTTGGGCCTTCGGGGTTGAGTTGGGCCTCCGGTGGAAGGGTTTGGGCCCAAGGGCGGAACTTTTGGGCAGCCAAATCTGGCCCCCACCCCTTGGTGCGCCCCAAACTTCCTCTCCCAACCCTAGCCGCCACCCCCTTGCCCCCCTTTGCGCCTCCACCCTTCCCCTTCCTCTCCATCTTCCCCCATGGCGCCACCACCCCTCTCCTCGCCTCTCCACCTCCCTTGCTTCCCCTAGGGGAGTTCTCCACCTCAACACCTCGAAGATCCGTCCATTGGAGCGCTCCGCGATGAGGAGATCCGGTGGATTTGGAGCGAGGAAGGAGATCGCGCGAACCGGGAGGAGATCCGTTGGGTTTCGGTCGTCGGGCCAAGGTATGGCCATGGGAATCCTTGGGGTTGGTCTAGGATACTGTTATAAGGGTGTTTATCATGATTTTAGATCAATTGGTGGTGCTGGACTTGAGTAGATTGGATTAGATCTAGATGTTGCCACGTTTCCGTTTTGTGATAGCATGAGCAGTCGACCTAGGGTTCAGTTTTTCGTCAATTTAGAGTTGGAATCCGATCAGCCGTTTGAAAGTTATGACTGTTTTACCGAGCGTGTTAAAATCAGTGACGTGATTGGAACAGATCACGGTATTTTGTAGATTAAACAACTTTAGAGTCCGAATCCATCTTTCCCTATAACTAGAAAAAGTTGGGAAATTTCCTAAGCTACGCGAAGACATACTCTTTTAATTGATTTGGAGTCTTAGAACTCAAGTTATGGCCGTTGGAAGTCTGCTGTCCCGGCGGTACAGAGCCTCTGTTTTTGGCTTTTGCAAGTAAGGTATGAAGTCGGGTTAGATGAATGTTGTGTAATGTTTTGTGGGCATGTTTGTGAGTGTGTGATGCCTATGTGCAGGTGGTGTGACCCTGGTAGTGCCCACTACTTCTCATCAATCCGTCGCCGGAGGTTAAGGCAAGTGTATTGGAATGGGTAGCGAGTTGTAGATCGCTAGTTTTGATGAGTTGAAATTGAATTTATGATGCGATAACATGCCATGCTTTAATGCTTGCTATTGGTATGATGAAAATGATCCATTATGATTCTATGCCATGATTGGTTTAAGTAAATGTGCAAATTATTTTATGATGTTGGCATTTTTGCATTCATAGCATGAGACATGGCGAGGGCAGTGAGAAAGTCATAACTAGTCCGGTAAGGTCGGTGAGAAAGTTATGACTAATCCGGAACGCCATTGAGTAAGACCTACATCGTGATTCCATCCACGTGGTGAATGGAAGCGAGGAGTAGGCACCCTCCATCTACGGGATGGAAGGGGGGAGAGGGTGCACGCCGACGGGTGTGCACTCAGCTATACCGGTATAAGCTTCCAGGAGATATGAGCATTGCATTGCATCGCATTGCATACATGATGATGATGATATGTGAACATTGATTTTGAGACATGAATATGATGTTGAATATGAGATTATGACTTGACCATGAAGTTGAGCATGGTATGTAGTGATGTTACATTGAATTATTTTTTTTTTGGCCCATTGCAATATACTTGCTGAGTGATGAACTCACGCTTGTGTTTTATGTTGTTTTTAGGTACTTTGAGACCGGCATGCGGGAAAGGTGTTTAGCTACACTTCTACACGTAGCTCCACATTCATAGTCTATGTTTAATCACTTGGAGACATGATAATAAGATTTGTGCCATGAAACTTGGTGCTCGGCTTGGTTTTGAGCTTAAGTTCATCTTTTGCTTCACTATAATTGGTGAAATGGTTGAATTCGCTGTTTGTAGATATAAGTGTTGCCATATCAATTGTTATTGCTGTTTTAGTTGTCATTTACCAAGCTATATCTTGTCTTATTATTGTTGTTGCTTCGAAGCAAGAGAAACAAAGGAGATGCTGCCGAAATTTTCGTTTTTAGCATTTGCTCCTTTGTTGTAATTTATGTTAATTTGTGGTATTTAGATGTTGTTTAGTCTATGTTTGGAAGCATTCAAGCATACTAGATGCTGGGGTGTTACAGTTGGAATCAGAGCGGGCTGTAGGTCCTGGGAATGTGTATTTTTAGTGTCATACCTTAGGTTACAACTAAAATGTGATGTGGGATAACTTAGAAACATGGTTTAGGTTTTAACTAAAATTTTGTCATTGAATGGCAACATTAAAACTTGCAAAAAAAAATGGTATAACTAATCTAAAATTTGACACACATGGATGCACAGTAGGAAAGGGTATGGGTATCATTCCTTTACGCTTAAATGTTGTATTTAAGCTTTGATGTTGAATGCTTCATTTGATAATCCATGTTGCTATGTCTATGAGATAAATGATTGAATTGTGCTTGTTGTGGTGATAAAGTGGGGTTTTGGTGCCGAAGGGTTTCGGCCACCTCTCTTATTTCGTAGTAAGGGTGAGGTTTGACGGTGTGGCTGGTTAGCACCATCACCGAAGAACTATTAACCCCTGTAGGAGAAGAGTGCTTACCCTTTCTGTCGTAGACCAGGTAGTTGACTGGAGATAAAAAGAAGAGTTAGTGGTGGGTTCCTTCGTATGTTCTTTGTCGTTCTGACGGTCGGTTTTCGTTGTTTTTCTTGGCTTTAGTTGATTTGAATCAAATGAAAAGTGTTGGGTATGCGCGGATTGTGTCGTTTGCGGGGTGTGGTTCTGTCTTCCTTGGTTGAAGACGAAGAAGAGGAGTCTAGTGTTGCGCTTCTTTTGGGTGCCTTTCCAGTTTTGTTGCCTATTGATTGCTTTATGAGGAACAAGCATTCAATTTAATGCTGTGGTTGTCTTTCTCCGAGGTTAAAGGAGTTATTGCGGAGTTATGCCAGACCTGGTTGTCAGGGATGAAGTTCTGTGGCTTTGTAGGAGTAAGTGGTGTTTGATTTCGTTATTTTACTAGTTTAAGAAATCATCTTTGAAAAACCCTTCTTGTTTCGTGAAAGATTGGGGTTTGGTGTTAAGGTTTTATTTGCAAAGGTTTATTTGATCGGTTGGTCCCCTCTTGTGGGAGTCTTTGAGATTGAAAAGTGTTTTTGAGAATTTCCTCTTGCATGATCAAGTTTGGGTTTGTCTCATTGCAACTTTGAGAGTCAAGCTTCTTTGTGAGTTTTGGTTGAGTATTAAAAGAAAATAAATGCTGCAAATAAAGTAAGTATTCGTTTGACTGAAATTACTTGTCAAAAGTGAAAATTGTTGTTTAGCATGTTATGTAGTATGTACCAATGTGGTTTATTGAATGACGTATTGTTAAATTAATTTGCGAGTTGAAACAATTAAATGTAATTGTTACCTTTAGCTTAAGATTAGGTGAACCTCTAGTGATGTAGAGTACCCCATAGTGGGAATGATTAAATGAGTTAATGTACATGCTTAGAATCTGTTGCCATGCTTTAAAAGTGCTTATGATGATGTTAAAAGTTTAAACCTTGATGCATAGTAAGAACATTAAGATGATGTAAATTAATGATACTGTCAAAGAAACCTTGCCGGTTGTTTAAAGATGTTCTAATCTAACGGGTTAATAGAGGAATTTAATCATGTTGACTAGTGGCTTTAATTTGGAAGTTGATTAGAGTTGCTATTTATGTTGTTGCAAACTACTAGTATATTTGGAAGCATGCAGTTGTGTCTATACAATGCTAGTATTGATATCAATTGAGAAGACATAAGACGTATTGTTCATGATGTTGTTAAGAGCAGTGTTAATGCTAGTATTCAATCTATTTTAAATAGTTGGAGTATGTTGTGTGGTGGTAATTTTGTTATAACCTATGTATAGGGTAGCTAAAGGTAATGTTGTTGATTGATGATTATGCAAGTTATTGATATTGATGACTTAATAGTGGTGGTAATTGCTTAAATTAATTGTTGAAAATCCTTGTTAAAAATGGAGGTTATTGTAACATGTTGTAATAGAGTGGACCATGGATAATTAACATGATGTAGGATTTTATTCTTGCTGAATGTATATCCTAGAATCATACTCACGAATTTTGTCTTGTAGAGACAACATGTATGTTTTGAAGTCATTTATTGAATTGAGTAAGTTTTATTGTCGAGAAATTGACGTATGGATTGTATAAAATTGGTAGGTTGATCATGCTCAAGTACCTGTTGAAGTGCCATGTTTGAAATAGAGAATACGTTGTTATATGATGTGTTGGTCTATGGGGATCTGTCGGGACCCGAATTTGCAAATCCGGACCCTCTGTGTATTCAGCACTAGTCCAGGAACGCGCTAGTGCACACAGTCTTAACATCGGTAAATATCATAATTATACCACACGATACTAATAAAGTACTTTAAATAAATAGTCAAACTGGTTGCTCGACCTTATGGTCAAGTTACAAATAAACGCCACGCAGGGCGAAACTTATTAAGAGAGAAATAGTAGCAGCGGAAAAATAAGATAACATCGTGGCGCCATCCAGTATACCACAGGCAGCCAGTGGGCTCGCTCCCTAAGTAGACGGTTCCTCTTGGAGCTCCTCCTCCAAAGCTGGTGTAGTCTCCTCTTCAACTAGTGTTGTATTGTGGCAAGGGTGAGTACTTGGTACTCAGCAAGTCATGCACAGAATGCAGCTAATATACTACATGCATGGCTTAATACAAAGGAGTGGCTCAAGGTATTTTTGCAGTAAGAGCATTTAGCAGGTATCATAAGTAGATTCGAAAGCAGTAGTAACAAGTAAAGCGTAAATAACTTCTCACAGGTTTAGTAAACATCTTTCTCATCCTAATCCACATTTCTATCAACATCATTATTAATCCAACCCAACCCTTCAAGTCCAAGTTATTTTTGAGAAAATCTAACCCTTGACTGTAATTCCCGAGCGATGTCCAATACTGCGGACACGGCTATTCGAAAAGATTATACACTCTGCAGAGGTTATGCACTTTACCCACAAGATACAGTTAAACACCACAAAGGCGAGTTCCCGTAACAAAGTCTTTCGGAAACTTCTAACAATACAAGTGAGCCTCCCCGGTTATTGCACACTAACCCTTCCCTTGGCGAAGGCGAAGTTTAGGCCAATCAACCGTTAGATGGGTACCTGGCCGCAGCCCCGGTACGCTCCCCCGTACAACATACACAAAGGGTGTAGTTGACCTCCTGAGGTCCCACATGTACGTTATTAGCAACTTAATCAACTAGGTCCGTCCCATTACAGACATGTGGTTGCAAGATTGACTCAGTTCAAAGGCTTGCAAGGTGAAGTCCTTAGAGTGACCAGGGCAAGACTACCCGAAGAACCAAAACAACATTCCCAATGCCACAACTGGCCCACCTGATCATTCTTGCCACATGCCCCGGTCAAAAGCTATTTATCAAACCCCAGTTGTTTACCATGCACCACGTGCCATCAACATCACATGATACCTTTCCAAATAGGTTCAATATGTCATTAAGTCAATATTAACGTTTGAGTGTCCAAAATCATGTCATGAGCACGTAGCAGGTCTAAGCCATTACTACAACGATCTACAAACCCATGTTGGCAATCTAGTAATGTCCAACTAATAATCTACAACTAGGGTGACAAGGGGTCATGGCACATATTTAAGTAATCAAGGTGTCATACAGCAATTAGACATTTATCTAATTTCCCATATTTAAATAAAGTATTTTCTAATTGAACTAGCATGCAATAATTTGAACCAAAATAGATTTCAAAACGGGATCAATATGGTCAAAGCATAACTTGCCTTCAAAAAGTACTTGTTCTTGGTCTTGAGTTGGATCCTGAATCAATACTTCTCCTTCGAATCCCTCCGGCACTTCAACGTCTACTCGTAAAGCGTGCAAATAGCAATACACGAATAAACAATAGGCAAAAAGTGTCCAAACATTCAAATAAAATCCATAAACAGAGAGAACATAATTTTATTAATTTTTAGGACCTGGAATCGTCAAATTCGGAGTTAAAATGCAAAAGTTATGATTATTTAAAGCTTAAATAATCAATTAAATAATTTTACAGAGAAAAACTTTAGTACAAAAATTAAATAAAATTCATATTTGAGTAGATCTGAATTTTATGAATTTTTAGAAATTTGAATCGCTCAAATCGGAGTTGAAACGCAGAAGTTATAAGCGTTTGAAGTTTGAATCCAAAATCTGAAATCATTATTTCGAATTAATAAATCATTTTCTTTTTCGGAAATTAATTATTGCGTCTGCGAGGACACGTGTCAGTATCCGATTGGTCCACGTGGACTTGCTGACGTCACCACTGAACGGGTCCCGTGATGACGTCATGCTGACGTCAGAATGACACGTGGCACCTCCCGGGCGCTGCCACGTGTCCGGTCGATGGACTGGGTCCACGGGCGGCACGGGTCCACGGTGGACCGGCGCACGGCTTGGTACGGCTGACATGCGGGCCCGCATGTCAGCGGCTCACGTGCGCCCGCACGGTGCGGCGCGCCTAGGCTACGTGGCACGATCGTGTCCGTTGATTTGAAAATCAACGGCCGCGATTAGATCCAGGGTTAACACGTTGAAAACTACACGGTGATCGTGGGCCGTTCGATCTAGATCGGACGGTCTAGATCTAACCCTACGTTAACGCTGCTACGGCATGTGGTGATCGTGGGCCGTTGGATCTTGATCCAACGGTCCAAATCTAATCGGGTTTGGAAACACGTGAACTCACCTCAACCGCACGATCAAGATCGGACGGCGCACAAAGCTCGCGAGGGCTGATGGCGGTGCGGTGATCGGGGACGAACGGAGCTGGGGAAGGCGACCTTCGAAGCAGCGTTGCGGTGCTCCTCCGGCGAGATGGGTGCACGGCTCGGGCGCGTCTCGGCGAGGGGTTTTCAGATACGGGCTCGGTGTCGACGGAGCGGCTCTGGACACGGCGGAAGACGGCAGAAACCACCGTGGAGACCCAACCAACTCTGGTGAGCAATCGGGCATGAACGGCGGCGGCTAGGGTTTCGGGAGGTGGGGCAAAAGGTGCGCACGGTTGAAGCGAACCTCGGACGATGACCCACGCCTTAAATGGCCTCGACATGCGCGCACAAAACGGAAACCTAACCGGACGCGGCGGCTACACGGCGGCGGAGTCCGGCTCGGATTCGGCGGAGACGACAACGCACGGCCGTCCACGTGGCACGATCGACGGTCACGATCGCGTGGGTGCGATCGGATCCGACCCGGACTCAGCTCGAACCGGTGCGGTCCAATTTGGACCGTTGGATCTCGATCCAACGGTCTGGATCGAATGGGGTTCGGTCAAGTCACGTGGCTCGGGTCGAACTCGAGTCGGACTCGGACTCGGGTCCGGTCGGATGAACAGTACTTGACCCGACTCGATTTTCCAGCGATTTAATATTTAAAATAATTCCCAGAAATTCATTTAATTCATTAAAAATAGCAAAAGACTCAGAAAAATTCCAGAAAAATTCTGGAAAATATTTTGGGACATTTTGGACTCAAATAAAATATTTCCAACAAATTTTAATTTGCAAAGTTTAATTCTTTAATTATTTCAAAATGGAATAAATTCAAATAAATTCCAAATAAATCCAAATAAATCCCAGAAAATTCCAAAAAATTCACCAAAGTGCCAAATCACACATGAACTTAAGAAAAGCAAAATTTTGGGGTGTTACAAACCTCCCCCCTTAACAGAATCTCGTCCCCGAGATTCAAGGCTTACTAAAGAATAGGTTCGGAAACTCTTTCTTCAAATCCTCTTCGCGCTCCCAAGTTGCTTCGCTCTCTGCATGGTTGCTCCATTGAACTCTACAGAAGCGGGTTGACTTGTTCCTCGTCTCTCGCTCCATTGTGTCTAGAATCTTCACGGGGTGCTCCTTGTAAGTCAAATCTTCTTGCAACTCAATTGACTCTAGCGGTGTCTGTTCCTTAGGGACTCGGAGACACTTCTTCAACTGGGACACGTGGAACACGTCATACACTCCTGCTAATGACTGCGGTAACTCCAGCTGGTAAGCAACTTCGCCTCTGCGGCTCAAAATCTTAAATGGTCCAACATAACAGGGTGCGAGTTTCCCTTTGGCATGGAACCTCTTAACTCCCCTGAGAGGCGTAACTCTGAGGTATACAAAGTCTTCTGGTTCAAAACTCAAATCCTGGCGATGATTGTCAGCATAACTCTTCTGTCGTGATTGGGCTATCTTCAACCTTTCCCTAATCATGGCAATCTGCTCTTCCGCTTCTTGAAGAATATCAGGCCCAAAGACACGGCGCTCACCGGTCTCATTCCAGTTCAATGGCGTCCGGCAGGGTCGACCATACAGTGCCTCAAACGGTGACATCTGTAAACTAGCCTGGTAACTATTATTGTAACTGAATTCGGCATACGGCAAACTCTTATCCCAAGAGGTAGCATAAGCCAATGCACACGCTCTTAACATATCTTCCAGAATCTGATTGACTTTTTCAGTCTGGCCATCCGTCTGTGGATGATAAGCTGTACTGAAGTTCAAACGGGTTCCCATGGCTTCATGTAGCTTATTCCAGAACCTCGAGGTAAACTGGGTACCTCTATCCGACACGATCTTCTTTGGCACTCCGTGCAAACAGACGATCCTGATCATATACAACTCTGCTAACTTATCTCCTGAGTAAGTGGTCTTCACGGGGATAAAATGGGCTACTTTGGTCAAGCGATCCACTATAACCCATATGGAGTCATAACCTCCCTGAGTCTTTGGTAAACCGGTGATGAACTCCATTCCGATTTCCTCCCACTTCCACTCAGGTATCTTCAACGGCTGTAGCAATCCTGCTGGTCTCTGATGCATTGCCTTGACTCTCTGGCATATGTCGCACAGCGCAACATGCTCGGCAACCTCACGCTTCATGCTCGGCCACCAGAATCTTTCCTTCAAATCCTGATACATCTTGGCGCTTCCTGGGTGAATTGAATACTTGGAGTCATGGGCTTCCTCCAAAATCAGTTGCTTTAATTCCTTCTTGTTGGGCACACAAATCCGATCCTTCATCCATAACGTGCCTTGCTCATCCAACTTGAAGTCCTCTGCCTTGCCTTCCTCCTTGATGGACTTAATCCTGCGGATCTTGTCATCATCCTTCTGTCCTTCTCGGATCTGATCCTCTAGGGTAGGCTTCACTTCCAATGCGGCCAAGAATCCGCTAGGTACCACCTCAATCTTCATTCTCTGGAAATCCTCACATAGCTCATCCTGACTTGTGGCTAGCAACATACTCACAGTATGGCTTTTCCGACTCAGAGCATCGGCTACTACGTTGGCCTTTCCAGGATGGTAATGGATTCCAACATTATAGTCCTTGATCAACTCTAACCACCTCCTTTGCCTCATATTCAGATCCGACTGGGTGAATATGTACTTAAGGCTCTTATGATCCGTGTACACTTCACATCTGTTCCCGATCAGATAGTGACGCCATATCTTCAAGGCATGCACTACGGCAGCTAACTCTAGGTCATGCGTCGGATAATTTTCTTCATGCGGCCTCAACTGCCTTGATGCATAAGCGACAACCCTTTCCATTCTGCATCAGCACACATCCCAGTCCTTGGCGCGATGCGTCACAATAAATATCGAAGCTTTGATTAACATCCGGTAGAACTAACACTGGCGCTGATGTCAATCGTTTCTTCAGTTCTTGAAAACCTTTCTCGCACTCTGGCGTCCATGCAAACTTCTTCTCCTTTTTCAGCAATTGCGTGAGGGGTTTCGCAATTGTTGAAAAGCCTTCAATGAAACGGCGATAGTAACCTGCCATTCCAAGAAAACTCCGGATCTGGGTCATAGTCTTCGGCTGCTCCCAATGTAACACAGCTTCTACCTTGCTTGGATCAACGGCGACTCCTTCTGCGGTCATTACATGTCCGAGGAATTCCACCTTGTCCTTCCAAAAATCACACTTACTGAACTTGGCGAAGAGTTGCTGTTCTCTCAGCTTTTCCAAAACTCGCCTCAAGTGTTCGGCATGTTCATCCTCTGTCTTGGAGTAGATTAAAATATCATCTATGAACACAACAACAAACTTGTCCAAATATTCCATGAACACCTTATTCATCATATTCATGAAATATGCTGGCGCATTCGTCAGACCAAAGGACATAACAGTAAACTCGTAATGTTCATATCTCGACGAAAATGCGGTCTTCGGAATATCCTCCGATCGGATCTTCAACTAATGGTATCCCGATCTCAGATCAATCTTCGAGAAAACTCCGGCTCCTCTCAGCTGGTCAAACAAATCATCAATTCTGGGTAGCGGATACTTATTCTTCACGGTGACTTCATTGAGTGCACGGTAGTCAATGCACATCCTGAAACTCCCGTCCTTCTTCTTCACGAACAAAACTGGTGCTCCCCATGGCGACGAACTTGGTCTGATAAATCCTTTCTCCATTAACTCTTCAAGTTGCTTTTTCATTTCTACCAATTCCTCGGTGGACATCCGATAGGGTCTCTTTGCTATCGGTGCTGTACTAGGTACAAGCTCTATCACAAACTCTATGTCCCTGTCTGGCGGCATACCAGGTAGATCTTCAGGAAAAACATCTGGGTACTCATTCACTACTGAGACATCCTCTATGCTGATTGCCTTGGTACTGTTAACCAACAACTGTCCATCTCTAACGGCAGTAGCTTGAAATTCTACTTTCTTTCCACACGGGCTCTCAACTGAGATAGTCCTTCGTCCACAATCCAATACAGCCTTGTGCTTAGATAACCAATCCATTCCCAAAATGACATCCAAGGTTTGGGTCTCCAAAATAATAAGGTTCGCTAGGAACTCTATCCCATCTATTAGTATTCTCACCCCAGAACATCCTACTTTCGTTCGGAGTTCGGAACCAGGGGTTTGAACTAAAAGCATGCATTTAAGTCTCGCAATCCCCAAATCATTTTTAGCAGCAAAGCCTTGGGAAACAAACGAATGCGAAGCTCCAGAATCAAAGAAAACTGTTGCAGGTACTGAGTTCACTAGCAACTTACCCAGTACGACGTCCGTGGCATTTTGTAGTGCATCTGCGGTGATATGGTTGACTCGGCCTCTCACCACAGTCTGGGGTGTGGCTCCTGGTGCTGGCGTCCTGGCTGGTGTGGATCCCATATTTAAGCGGACTGGGGTCACTCCTGCTGTCTTTTTTGGACAACTGTTGGCAAAGTGTCCTGGCTCGTTGCAGTTGTAGCAGCGTCTCACTTTGTTCCTTCTTGTTGCTGGAGCGGCGTTTCTAGCTGGGGCTGACTGCGATAGTTCGATTGACGGGTCTTGGTCGGTGGCGGTGTCCTTGTAGTATTCGCGGTGGAATCTGAAAAGCTGATTTGGCGCAACCCTCAAACGTTGCTGCGCTCCCTGACGCGATCCCTGATGCTGCATCATGCGCTTCCTGTTCTCATCCAGTTCCTTGCGCTTGTCCTCAAGAATAAGCGCCTTATTCACCAACTCTTGGAAATCTGGAAAGGTGTGGTTGATCAGTCCCACCTGTAATCCTGAGTTAAGTCCCTTCATGAAGTGAGACTGTCTGGCTTTATCTGTCGCTACATCCTCAGGTGCGTAGCGAGCAAGCTGTGTGAACTTGTTCAGGTATTCGGCCACTGGCTGATTACCTTGCTTCAGTGCTCTGAACTCCTTCTTGAGATCCATGATTCCTTCAGGCACGTGATACTGACGAAACGCAGCTGTGAACTCCTCCCAAGTGATATCTTGAGGGTTCTCTTGCGTGGCACAGAAGTTCTCCCACCATTTGGCGGCTGTTCCTTCCAACTGATGAGAAGCGTAGAGTACCTTCTAATTTCCTATGCATTGAGCAATGTGTAGCTTCCTCTCAATTGACCTTAACCAGTCATCGGCATCCAACGGGTTAGCATTCCCAGAGAAAGTGGGTGGATGAGTCCTCATGAACTCTGACAGTCTTGTATTCTGGCGTTGTCCCTGATTAACTTGATTAGCAGTGGCCTGAGCAGTGACGTGTTGCATCTGTTGCATCATGGCATGCATCAACTGAGTCTGAGCAGCAAGAAATGCTCCAATATTCTGCATGTCGATGGCGGCCGGTGCTCCATCATTGGGGTTTTCTGTTGGGCGAGAACCACTTCCACTGCCTCCAAGGTTTCCACGAGTGTTCACCATCTGTGGTTTGCTCTAGGTTTTAGAGATGAGAGGGAAACAATAATAGGCAAGTAATATGGAACTTATGCGGGGCGAAAGGTGTAACTTAAAGGTCCAACTTTATTATTTTAATCAATAGTAACTTGGTATGGTTGCTTACAATGCCTAGGGGCCTTGCAACACATACTGCACACTCAGCAAGCAATGAAAATCCAAATCGAACTAACACTGGAGTCTAACGCCTAAAGGGTGACTCTTTATTCTATGACGCGACTCGGCGAAGGAGTCTCACTATAGAACCTACGCTCACTCATCGAGAAAACCTCCACGGCCTGGGTACGAACGCTGCGGCATAGGCGCGAAACGATCGCCATGTTCAGCAACTGTGTCATCTGTGGTAGTCGAAGAAGCAGTGTCCTCCTCAAGCTCTGGCTCCTCCGGGTCTGGCTCGTGCAGCTCGAGCATTGGCTCTGGCTTTGGTGCGTACAATGCTGTCTCTAACTCTCCAATCCTTTGCAGGAGGTGTGACACATACTCTTGAGCTTCCCGCCATCTGTTCTTCTCCGTCGTGATCTCCTTGCGGGCCTTCTGTAGCTCCTTGCTTGTATCATCGAGTACATCCTCCTGGGCGACAACAAGTCGCACCAACTGTGTAACCATGGCATTCTCATCCTGAATCGCCTTCGGGTCAAGAAGGTTATTGCTGCGCGGATGATATCGGAACACCGTGCTCTCCAATTCTCTGGCGTAGATACGGGTAATGTGCCGCATTGCTCTTCGTGACACCTCTTGGATACCCATCTGCATTGTAGACCTCCTGGCAGTGCAGTGTATCGGGCGATTGCCTGGGCCCTTCTTCCTTGCAGGTACCACGATCTTCACGTCACAAGCCTTGATCAATCCTGCTTGTCTGATCACATCCACTTGGTATTGTGGCTTCTCAAAATCTCCGAGAGTCTGTAGCATACGCCAAAGTTCCGCGGCGTGACCAACCTCCAGATCGACGTAGTTGAACTCTCCCTCCATCTGTCACAAGAGTGCTCACGTAAGAACTCGAAATTTTTAAATCGTGACAAGGTAAGGAAAAATTCAGCAAGAGACAAGAAAAGAGAGAATGGGATAAGTCGAGATGTCCTTTCTTGTCTTGACAAATTTTATCTTTTTAGAAAATAGGTTTTATCCTTACTACGACCATTCTAGCTAGGGTTGAGACTACGGTCAGTATGGCTCTGATACCACCTCTGTCGGGACCCGAATTTGCAAATCCGTACCCTCTGTGTATTCAGCACTAGTCCAGGAACGCGCTAGTGCACACAGTCTTAACATCGGTAAATATCACAATTATACCACTCGATACTAATAAAGTACTTTAAATAAATAGTCAAACTGGTTGCTCGACCTTATGGTCAAGTTACAAATAAACGCCACGCAGGGCGAAACTTATTAAGAGAGAAATAGTAGCAGCGGAAAAATAAGATAACATCGTGGCGCCATCCAGTATACCACAGGCAACTGACTGGGCTCGCTCCCTAAGTAGACGGTTCCTCTTGGAGCTCCTCCTCCAAAGCAGGTGTAGTCTCCTCTTCAACTAGTGTTGTATTGTGGCAAGGGTGAGTACTTGGTACTCAGCAAGTCATGCACAGAATGCAGCTAATATACTACATGCATGGCTTAATACAAAGGAGTGGCTCAAGGTATTTTTGCAGTAAGAGCATTTAGCAGGTATCATAAGTAGATTCGAAAGCAGTAGTAACAAGTAAAGCGTAAATAACTTCTCACAGGTTTAGTAAACATCTTTCTCATCCTAATCCACATTTCTATCAACATCATTATTAATCCAACCCAACCCTTCAAGTCCAAGTTATTTTTGAGAAAATCTAACCCTTGACTGTAATTCCCGAGCGATGTCCAATACTGCGGACACGGCTATTCGAATAGATTATACACTCTGCAGAGGTTATGCACTTTACCCACAAGATACAGTTAAACACCACAAAGGCGAGTTCCCGTAACAAAGTCTTTCGGAAACTTCTAACAATACAAGTGAGCCTCCCCGGTTATTGCACACTAACCCTTCCCTTGGCGAAGGCGAAGTTTAGGCCAATCAACCGTTAGATGGGTACTGGCATGACCAGTGACGCTCCCCATACAACATACACAAAGGGTGTAGTTGACTTCCTGAGGTCCCACAGGTACGTTATTAGCAACTTAATCAACTAGGTCCGTCCCATTACAGACATGTGGTTGCAAGATTGACTCAGTTCAAAGGCTTGCAAGGTGAAGTCCTTAGAGTGACCAGGGCAAGACTACTCGAAGAACCAAAACAACATTCCCAATGCCACAACTGGCCCACTGATCATTCTTGCCACATGCCCCGGTCAAAAGCTATTTATCAAACCCCAGTTGGTTACCATGCACCACGTGCCATCAACATCACATGATACCTTTCCAAATAGGTTCAATATGTCATTAAGTCAATATTAACGTTTGAGTGCCCAAAATCATGTCATGAGCACGTAGCAGGTCTAAGCCATATACTACAACGATCTACAAACCCATGTTGGCAATCTAGTAATGTCCAACTAATAATCTACAACTAGGGTGACAAGGGGTCATGGCACATATTTAAGTAATCAAGGTGTCATACAGCAATTAGGCATTTATCTAATTTCCCATATTTAAATAAAGTATTTTCTAATTGAACTAGCATGCAATAATTTGAACCAAAATAGATTTCAAAATGGGATCAATATGGTCAAAGCATAACTTGCCTTTCAAAAAGTACTTGTTCTTGGTCTTGAGTTGGATCCTGAGTCAATACTTCTCCTTCGAATCCCTCCGGCACTTCAACGTCTACTCGTAAAGCGTGCAAATAGCAATACACGAATAAATAATAGGCAAAAAGTGTCCAAACATTCAAATAAAATCCATAAACAGAGAGAACATAATTTTATGAATTTTTAGGAACTGGAATCGTCAAATTCTGAGTTAAAATGCAAAAGTTATGATTATTTAAAGCTTAAATAATCAATTAAATAATTTTACAGAGAAAAACTTTAGTCCAAAAATTAAATAAAATTCATATTTGAGTAGATCTGAATTTTATGAATTTTTAGAAATTTGAATCGCTCAAATCGGAGTTGAAACGCAGAAGTTATAAGCGTTTGAAGTTTGAATCCAAAATCTGAAATCATTATTTCGAATTAATAAATCATTTTCTTTTTCGGAAATTAATTATTGCGTCAGCGAGGACACGTGTCAGTATCCGATTGGTCCACGTGGACTTGCTGACGTCACCACCGAACGGGTCCCGTGATGACGTCATGCTGACGTCAGCATGACACGTGGCACCTCCCGGGCGCTGCCACGTGTCCGGTCCATGGACTGGGTCCACGGGCGGCACGGGTCCACGGTGGACTGGCGCACGGCTTGGTGCGGCTGACATGCGGGCCCGCATGTCAGCGGCCCACGTGCGCCCGCACGGTGCGGCGCGCCTAGGCTACGTGGCACGATCGTGTCCGTTGATTTGAAAATCAACGGCCGCGATTAGATCCAGGGTTAACACGTTGAAAACTACACGGTGATCGTGGGCCGTTCGATCTAGATCGGACGGTCCAGATCTAACCCTACGTTAACGCTGCTACGGCATGTGGTGATCGTGGGCCGTTGGATCTTGATCCAACGGTCCAGATCTAATCGGGTTTGGAAACACGTGAACTCACCTCAACCGCACGATCAAGATCGGACGGCGCCTGAGCTTCGCGAGGGCTGATGGCGGTGCGGTGGTCGGGGACGAACGGAGCTGGGGAAGGCGACCTTCGAAGCGGCGTTGCGGTGCTCCTCCGGCGAGATGGGTGCACGGCTCGGGCGCGTCTCGGCGAGGGGTTTTCAGATACGGGCTCGGTGTCGACGGAGCGGCTCTGGACACGGCGGAAGACGGCAGAAACCACCGTGGAGACCAACCAACTCCGGCGAGCAATCGGGCACGAACGGCGGCGGCTAGGGTTTCGGGAGGTGGGGCAAAAGGTGCGCACGGTTGAAGCGAACCTCGGACAATGACCCACGCCTTAAATGGCCTCGACATGCGCGCACAAAACGGAAACTTAACCGGATGCGGCGGCTACGCGGCGGCGGAGTCCGGCTCGGATTCGGCGGAGACGACGACGCACGGCCGTCCACGTGGCACGATCGACGGTCACGATCGCGTGGGTGCGATCGGATCCGACCCGGACTCAGCTCGAACCGGTGCAGTCCAATTTGGACCATTGGATCTTGATCCAACGGTCGGGATCGAATGGGGTTCGGTCAAGTCACGTGGCTCGGGTCGGACTCGGGTCCGGTCGGTATGGCCATGGGAATCCTTGGGGTTGGTCTAGGATACTGTTATAAGGGTGTTTATCATGATTTTAGATCAATTGGTGGTGCTGGACTTGAGTAGCTTGGATTAGATCTAGATGTTGCCACGTTTCTTTTTTGGGACAGCATGAGCAGTCGACCTAGGGTTCAGTTTTTCGCCAATTTAGTGTTGGAATCTGGTCGTACGGACGTTGAAGAAGTTGTAGGTAATTTAACTATATTTCTGTGGACATAAAGAACGTTAAATTCCGATCAGCCGTTTGAATGTTATGACTGTTTTACCGAGCGTGTTAAAATCTGTGACGTGATTCGAACAGATCACGGTATTTTGTAGATTAAACAACTTTAGATTCCGAATCAGTCTTTCCCTATAACTAGAAAAAGTTGGGAACTTTCCTAAGCTACGCGAGAATATACTCTTTTAATTGATTTGGAGTCTTAGAACTCAAGTAATGGCCGTTGGAGGTCTGCTGTCCCGGCGGGACAGAGCCTCTGTTTTTGGGTTTTGTAAGTAAGGTGCGAAGTCGGGTTAGATGAATGTTGTGTAATGTTTTGTGGGCTTGTGAGTGTGTGATGCCTATGTCCAGGTGGTGTGACCCCAGGAGTGCCCACTACTTCTCATCAATCCGTCGCCGGAGGTTAAGGCAAGTGTATTGGAATGGGTAGCGAGTTGTAGATCGCTAGTTTTGATGAGTTGAAATTGAATTTATGATGCGATAACATGCCATGCTTTAATGCTTGCTATTGGTATGATGAAAATGATCCATTATGATTCTATGCCATGATTGGTTTAAGTAAATGTGCAAATTATTTTATGATGTTGGCATCTTTGCATTCATGGCATGAGACATGGCGAGGGCGGTGAGAAAGTCATAACTAGTCCGGTAAGGTCGGTGAGAAAGTTATGACTAGTCCGGAACACCATTGAGTAAGACCTACATCGTGATTCCATCCACGTGGTGAATGGAAGCGAGGAGTAGGCACTCTCCATCTACGGGATGGAAGGGGGGAGAGGGTGCACGCCGACGGGTGTGCACTCAGCTATACCAGTATAAGCTTCCAGGAGATATGAGCATTGCATTGCATCGCATTGCATACATGATGATGATGATATGTGAACATTGATTTTGAGACATGAATATGATGTTGAATATGAGATTATGACTTGACCATGAAGTTGAGCATGGTATGTAGTGATGTTACATTGAATTGTTTTTTTTTCGCCCATTGCAATATACTTGCTGAGTGATGAACTCACGCTTGTGTTTTATGTTGTTTTTAGGTACTTTGAGACCGGCTTGCGGGAAAGGGGTTTAGCTACACTTCTACACGTAGCTCCACATTCATAGTCTTTGTTTAATCACTTGGAGACATGATAATAAGATGTGTGCCATGAAACTTGGTGCTCGGCTTGGTTTTGAGCTTAAGTTCATCTTTTGCTTCACTATAATTGGTGAAATGGTTGAATTCGCTGTTTGTAGATATAAGTGTTGCCATATCAATTGTTATTGCTGTTTTAGTTGTCATTTACCAAGCTATATCTTGTCTTACTATTGTTGTTGCTTCGAAGCATGAGAAACAAAGGAGATGCTGCCGAAATTTTCGGTTTTAGCATTTGCTCCTTTGTTGTAATTTATGTTAATTTGTGGTATTTAGATGTTGTTTAGTCTATGTTTGGTAGCATTCAGGCATACTAGATGCTGGGGTGTTACATGGAGGCACCACAAGGAGGAGGTGGGGAGGTGTGGGGGCGGCTAGGACTTGTGGGGGCGCAAGGGCAGGGGGTGGACGCCTAAAGGAGCTGGGGGAGGCCCCCAACCAGGTTTCCTACTCCTATTAGGACTCAAACTCCATCCCACCAAAGCCCACGACCCTTTCCTTTAGGCCTAAACTCCCCCGGAAAGGCCCAAACTCCCGAAAACGTCCCGGAAACGCAAATTAACCTCATAACGTATGGTTTCAACCTCTAATTCCATATTTTATAATGTTTTTGACCTTAACATTCACATTTTGTAATGCCACAATCTCTAATTTCACATTTTATAAAGTCTCGGCATTCCGTAGTGTCACATTCTCCCCCCCTTAAACAGGATTCGACTGTAACACCCCAGCTTCTACTAAGCCCAGAATGTCACCAAACATAGACCATAACACATTTAATACCATGATTTAAGATAAATTACAGCAAGTAATCATTTCTAATAATTGAAAATTTCGACAGCATCTCCTTTGTTTTAGCATGAAAATGATCGACATAGCATCATATCAATTTATAAGACAAACAGGATATCAACATGCAGTGATAATAATAGCTAATCATCAACTAACACATCAATAGACATCGCTAACAAAAGAATAGGCATCAATTTAAGTCTAGGAAGATATAACAATTCACTCCTTAGCCCCACATGATTCACATGAGGGAAACAACCAACATTAAGACCATAAACTAATGATTATTGCAATACTTATTGCAGTGTCTCCAAAAGAAGGTGAATTAGCTAGATTGTGATACTACGTGGAGGAGTGTAGCTAAATCCCTTTCCCGCGCCGATTTCATGGTACCTAAAGAAACAAACAACGAAAACACAACCGAGAGTTCATCACTCGACAAAGTGTATTGCAATGGAACAACAAGGATCAAGACAACAAACCATCATTCCAGTCTCCACCGTTATATCACAACACATCACATTTAACATAATTTACAACCTTTAAAACAACATGGTAATCATCTCATGAGCATCTCATGAGTACTCTCATCATCATCTCATAAACACCTTCATTTATGAAATTCATTCATGCAATGCAATGCACATGTCTCCTGGAATACTCATACCGGTATGGTTGAGTGCACACCCGTCGGCATGCACCCTTTTTCCCCTTCCATCCCGAAGATGGAGGGTGCCTATCACTCGCTTCCATTCACCTCAGTGAAGGAATCACGATGTAGGACTTATTCGAAAGAATAGCCCCGGACTAGTCATAACAGTTCTCACCGCTCCTACCGGAATAGTTATGACTTATCTCACCGGTCGGCCATGAAAATATGCCATGTATGCAAAATGGACAGCAACGTAAACATGAATAGAAATATTGCATATCAACACTTGGCATCTTAACATGTAGGACCGTACCCAACAATCGACGGAAACCGTACAAAACATGGCATGCGAATCATTCATCTACGACAAGCATATGTAATCATGGCTTGAGGTCACCATATCATTGATATCATTTAATTCATGGCCTAAGAACATCATATCAAATTTAACTTGTAAACCATGGCAACACAACATGTTATCTATTCCAAATGCCATCAAACCAATCTAGCAACACATAAAGCACACAATCCACACAATACACTTGCCTTCAACCACGGGCAACGGAGTGACGAGAGGTTGAGGGCACTCCTGGAGGCACACCACCTGCAAACACGTGCCACACACTCAATTCGAGTCCACAAAACAGCACACATAAATCCCGCTACCCCGACTTCGCTTACAACTCCTAAAATCAGAAAACAGCAAATCTGTCCCTTCGGGACAGCAGCCTTCCGACTATCATAACTTCTGTTCTAGACACCAAATTAAATAAACAAGTACACCCTCGCGTAGCTTAGGAAATTTCCCAACTTTTTCTAGTTATAGGGAAAGATTGATTCGGACTCTAAAGTTGTTTAATCTAACGTTGAACACGAACTGTCTCAATCTCGTCACAGATTTGACAGCGCTCGGTAAAACAGGCATAACTTCTAAACGGCTGGGCGGAATTTCAATTTCTTTATATGCACGGAAAGATAAGGAAATTATCTACAACTTCCTAAAAGTCCGTACGGTCAGATTCAAACTAGAAATTGGCGAAAACGCCTGCCCTAGCTCGGGTTCCCAATCTGCCCGAACTGGAACGCGAATACAACTCTAGTTTTCATTAGATCTAACCCATGGCAGCACCTCCCTTGATCTAAAAACATGGTAATCACCCTCTATAGCAGAATAAGAACTACCCCACAAGATCCCCATTACCTTCTTGGAGGAACACGAATCGACGGCCGAATCTTCGCGTTCCTTCCCGGTTTTCCTCCCACGCGCCCGATCCCGTCCAATCCACTCGTCGCGGAGCTCCTCCATGGCAAGGGCAGCAGCGGGGCAAGTTGTGGCAGCGAGGAGGCGTCCTTGGGGCGCAAGGAGGAGGGTGGTGCAGCTTGAGGTGGAGGAGGAGGAGATTTGGGGAAGATGGGGAGAGGAGGTGGGGGTGGCGGCTCCAAGGGGAGAGATGGGGCGCATGGGGAGGGGCAGCAGGTGGGGCGCATGGGGAGGGCAGCAGGTGTGCTGCCCTAGCACACCCCACATGGGCCCAATTCATCCCACTGACGGCCCAAAATTGTTTCCCACGGCCCGATCACCGGAACGGCCCAAAACGACCGGAGAGGCCCGAACGCGCTAAAACGCCAAACCGTAGGGTTCTAAATGTAAAGATCACAAATTATCTCATTTACGACGTCTTATCACATTTTATCATACTTTTTAACATATCATCACCTAATTTCAAATCCCGACATTTCGTGGTGTCACATTCTACCCCTTCAACAGATTCGACCTCGAATCTTACACGTCAACTCTAAAATAAAGTCCCCTATGGACTCATCTTCTTTGCTTGAACTCAACACACCCACGCAAAGACTCAAACAGTAGCAACGACAACTCAATTCTCCAAATCCATCTATTAACAAGAGTGACTTGACTTAGCTTAACTAAGCACAACTTGACATGATTCCTCATTTTCTTCAATCTCTATCATGAATCACAAACTCAGAATGACACAATCATCATGAAAGACATTTTTTTTTCACCATTAGTATTAAAACGGTCAACCGAGGTTCCAAACTTGAACCCCCAAAAGACCATTTTCGCAAAACCCCATCTCTTCCAATTATTTGACCCCTTTTCACAAGGAATCAAAATTTACTAATGTTATCTTCGCTCATAGCCTACATCAACCATACTTTCCTTTCGACTGCCAACCACACTACACTTTTCATTCTATACTCTCCCAGGCATAACGCACACCCAGGGACATCTAGCTAAGACAATGTCCACGATAGAGCTATTTTTTTTTTTTACATCACAGTTTCTATAACATTTGCTTCCACCAACGATACCTTCAACCAAATTCAAACCACGACATCATCAACCTCCATCATCATCCACCCTCATACCACTAATGTGCAGCACCTAGCCCAAGCTAGGACCGTATCTCACTACCAAAACTCAATTGGCACTTTTCCCCAAGAGGATGTCGTCCTCACAAACAATTCACACAAATAACGAAGCCCACGAGTATAGCTCTTAGATTATACTCAACAATAACCTGAGACCCTTCGTATTCTCACTCCTATCAATAAATCAAAAGAAGTACGATGCTTTTGAATCCAAGTAGACTACCTACAACAACTCGAACTTCAAAGCGCCACAACTCACTTTGGAAACAAAACCGATAACAATGAAAGACCACCCTTTTTCTTCTCCTAAGTCAAGCCACCAAGGAAAACTCAAATCTCCAATCAATGTGATACAATTCGCATCGGGAGCACTCAAACAAATAGAGACTCCACACAATTCTTTTGTGAAGTTCTCAACAACTAAAAACAACTCGACTCGCTTTCACCACAGCCAAACTTTTCATTTTAACCGAAACTAACATTTTGGAAGAGAACTGCCACAAAAACTCTCAAAGAGAAAGGGAAACTCAAATCCCTTGCATAACATAACCAAAATACCAGCATTTATCCATTCATTCCTTTTCATGCTAGAGAGCAATGGAAATCTCGATTCATGACACGAATGCGAATTCTTCAAGAGCACTCCGGATTAGTCATATGTCTCTATATGACTTTCTCACCGTCCTGGCTCAACAACTCTTTTATGCTAAAAAAAAACGATGTCATGAATCTTTTTCACCATTCATTCGTCATGTAACCATGATACCCATTAACCATTCACAAAGAGACTTCATTCTCTTTGTCACATGATTGACCACCAACAACATCGATGGTTGCTCAAGTTCGCATAAACTACGACGGCGTTAACCGAAAAAATACCATATCGCATCACAACCCAACATCCACTGCACGCAATGCGTGCAAAACATCGCATTTTTACCAAAGCCAATAACAGAAGATAGCATCAACTCTCAAATCAAACATCTACGCCTAATAACCGCTACCAATTCACTTAAAGAGAAAGGAAACACATTCCCAGCAGGGAACACTTTACCAACAAAATCACTTATGAAACAATCATAAGATTCACCTTTTTGAAACGCTCGCAAACACCACACACGTTTCCCAAATAAATCCAACTCTAGTCACGATAGAGTTACAATTTAAGCGCTTAACTCCAGGGTTACCAAAGATAAATCAGTTGAACGCTAAAGAGAGCACCCCATTCCAACGCCTTGAGTGTAAATCCATACTCATAGCATAGACTAAACAGATTAGCCCAAATCCAAAGATTGGCATGGTTCAATACCACGCCACATTTGGGACCCATAAGCCGGTTACTTCAAATACTACTCTTTCATCCATATTTCCAATCATCGGAGTCAAGTTTGTAACTTGGCAAAACTGCCACTTAATCAGGGGAGATTTTATTGCACACTAATCAAAACGCCTAAACAAAGCGGCAGGCACTCCCAGAAAAATTTATACATTCATTTGAATCTGTAAACCTTCAAAAGAAAGCTCGACTCAAATCCCACCATTACTCGCATTCCAATACTCTTAGCCAATACGGATGTCACAATCACCCAAATCCCGAGAAGTCCAACACCGTTGCACACAAGTTACAACATCTGCTCTTGATAAAATCACTTTTCTCTGTTCATATAACCTCAATTTTTTATATAACCTACGAACCATAGACCATATCTACCGTATGACGAGTCATCAAGGAGAACCATGTTCTCACAACTCGACACAATTAACTTATCAGTTAATCCAACATAAGACGCATACCAACAACTTCTTTTGGTCTACTAACCACGACGAACCATTATTCATGCAACTTATTATCCCAAGCGTCGCACAACATTTCTTTACAACTATTCCGGCGTAATCAACAATTACCCTGGGTATAATCCCTAAGTCACATATTCCATATCACCAGTTCATTCCACCAATAATTAATACTAGCCACGCGACACGTTCTCCACTAGACATCCCTCATAAATACGGATCCCAGACAGACATCTATCAAGAATAATTCAACCTTTCCTACAATCATTCCATATATCCTCATTAATCGATTACACGTATTTTAAGTCATATTGTTGACCCACAATATTAACTGACCCACCAGCTACAATGGGCAGAATTTCACACCATCTTTTTGCTATAACAAGTTCATCAACCGAGACATTCTATGCTAACTAATCTCAAACATCCATTAGATCCCATAACCCGCATCACTTTGCACACACCACTAATCAACTTTCACTCTGGATCACCTGACGTCTCGTTCAATCATCTCTTATCAACACAATATTTTAGTTTATCTTTAAACAAACAACAACTTCACTTTAACCGAACCACTAGCTCATATCATCCTAAAACTCTAACTTCTCATCATACACTTAACTTCTTAAACATCCACGTGAATCACGCACCCAACTCTTAAGGAAACCATAATTGCTTCAGAAAGAACAACACCCACAACACCTGTCCTTTCGGAAAACTCAACCATAAATCACACGAGAAGTCAACTCTTAAAGTCCCAAATGCCGACATGCAACTACTCCACGACTCTCGAGATCAACAACTTCCGCGAAGGAAGATGGTTGCAAGAGGAAAACCAAGCGATTAACCAATTTTTTTCCAGATAAGGCCATAGCCTCAAACTTCAAACTTTCACGAAACAAACGGTTTTTCAAAGATGAATTCCCAAGCAAGTCATCATTGCGATCAAACACCACTTAGGCCCCGACAGCAAGATCTGGCACAACACCGCAATAACTCTTTTAAACCTCGAAAAAAAACAAACACAAGAATAAATTGAAGTCTTTCTCCGTAAAGCAACCGATCAACCACATCCTTTCCGACAAAACCTTGACACCTAAATCCATGCGACTTAAAATTTTCATCGGAACTTCAATAACTTCCTTTCAAGTTGGAGAATGGTAACCCAAGAATCAATCTATAAGTTTCTCTATAAGGCAAACAACAAATCGGGCGTTAAAGCTGACAAGGCGACCAAAAGAGGCGCATCCCGAAATTCTTCTTTTGTCTTCAACCAAAGAAGACAAAACCAAAACCACCAAAAGAACCATCGGTGAGTATCCCAAAACGAACACTTTTTCTTTTATTTCAACCAACCAAAAACCAACCAAAACTGTTCGTCAAAACGGCAAAGAAAATTCGGAGGGTCAATCCACAACTCTACTACTCGACTCCAACCAACTACCCAATCTACGACAGAAAGGATAAGCACTCTCCCAACAGGAGGTTAAAAGTCCATCGGTGATGGCACTACCCGGTCACACCGACAAACCCAACAATACTACAAACAACAGAAGGTGACCGAAACCCCTTTTCGGCACCACAACCCACATAATCTCAATTGTATCAACACAATCAATTCTTTCATAAACATAGCAACATATATTACCAAATGTAACATTCAACAACAAAGCTTAAATACAACATTTAAGCGTAAAGCAATGGTACCCATACCCATTCCTACTGTGCAACAAAGTGTGTCAAGTTTTAAATTAATTATTCCACTTACACAAGTTTTAATGTTGCTATCCTATGGCAAAGTTTTAAGTAAAACCTAAGCCATGTTTCTAGGTTATTCCACTTCATATTTTAGTTGAACCTATAGTTATGACACTAAATACACATTCCAGGGACCTACAACCCGCTTTGATACCAACTGTAACACCCCAGCTTCTACTAAGCCCAGAATGTCACCAAACATAGACCATAACACATTTAATACCATGATTTAAGATAAATTACAGCAAGTAATCATTTCGAATAATTGAAAATTTCGACAGCATCTCCTTTGTTTTAGCATGAAAATGATCGACATAGCATCATATCAATTTATAAGACAAACAGGATATCAACATGCAGTGATAATAATAGCTAATCATCAACTAACACATCAATAGACATCGCTAACAAAAGAATAGGCATCAATTTAAGTCTAGGAAGATATAACAATTCACTCCTTAGCCCCACATGATTCACATGAGGGAAACAACCAACATTAAGACCATAAACTAATGATTATTGCAATACTTATTGCAGTGTCTCCAAAAGAAGGTGAATTAGCTAGATTGTGATACTACGTGGAGGAGTGTAGCTAAATCCCTTTCAGCGCCCGATTTCATGGTACCTAAAGGAACAAACAACGAAAACACAAGCGTGAGTTCATCACTCAGCAAAGTGTATTGCAATGGAACAACAAGGATCAAGACAACAAACCATCATTCCAGTCTCCACCGTTATATCACAACACATCACATTTAACATAATTTACAACCTTTAAAACAACATGGTAATCATCTCATGAGCATCTCATGAGTACTCTCATCATCATCTCATAAACACCTTCATTTATGAAATTCATTCATGCAATGCAATGCACATGTCTCATGGAATACTCATACCGGTATGGTTGAGTGCACACCCGTCGGCATGCACCCTTTTCCCCCTTCCATCCCGAAGATGGAGGGTGCCTATCACTCGCTTCCATTCACCTCAGTGAAGGAATCACGATGTAGGACTTATTCGAAAGAATAGCCCCGGACTAGTCATAACAGTTCTCACCGCCCCTACCGGAATAGTTATGACTTATCTCACCGGTCGGCCATGAAAATATGCCATGTATGCAAAATGGACAGCAACGTAAACATGAATAGAAATATTGCATATCAACACTTGGCATCTTAACATGTAGGACCGTACCCAACAATCGACTGAAACCGTACAAAACATGGCATGCGAATCATTCATCTACGACAAGCATATGTAATCATGGCATGAGGTCACCATATCATTGATATCATTTAATTCATGGCCTAAGAACATCATATCAAATATAACTTGTAAACCATGGCAACACAACATGTTATCTATTCCAAATGCCATCAAACCAATCTAGCAACACATAAAGCACACAATCCATACAATACACTTGCCTTCAACCACGGGCAACGGAGTGACGAGAGGTTGAGGGCACTCCTGGAGGCACACCACCTGCAAACACGTGCCACACACTCAATTCGAGTCCACAAAACAGCACACATAAATCCCGCTACCCCGACTTCGCTTACAACTCCTAAAATCAGAAAACAGCAAATCTGTCCCTTCGGGACAGCAGCCTTCCGACTATCATAACTTCTGTTCTAGACACCAAATTAAATAAACGAGTACACCCTCGCGTAGCTTAGGAAATTTCCCAACTTTTTCTAGTTATAGGGAAAGACTGATTCGGACTCTAAAGTTGTTTAATCTAACGTTGAACACGAACTGTCTCAATCTCGTCACAGATTTGACAGCGCTCGGTAAAACAGGCATAACTTCTAAACGGCTGGGCGGAATTTCAATTTCTTTATATGCACGGAAAGATAAGGAAATTATCTACAACTTCCTAAAAGTCCGTACGGTCAGATTCAAATTAGAAATTGGCGAAAACGCCTGCCCTAGCTCGGGTTCCCAATCTGCCCGAACTGGAACGCGAATACAACTCTAGTTTTCATTAGATCTAACCCATGGCAGCACCTCCCTTGATCTAAAAACATGGTAATCACCCTCTATAGCAGAATAAGAACTACCCCACAAGATCCCCCCATTACCTTCTTGGAGGAACACGAATCGACGGCCGAATCTTCGCGTTCCTTCCCCGGTTTTCCTCCCACGCGCCGATCCCGTCCAATCCACTCGTCGCGGAGCTCCTCCATGGCAAGGGCAGCAGCGGGGCAAGTTGTGGCAGCGAGGAGGCGTCCTTGGGGGCGCAAGGAGGAGGGGGTGGTGCAGCTTGAGGTGGAGGAGGAGGAGATTTGGGGAAGATGGGGGAGAGGAGGTGGGGGTGGCGGCTCCAAGGGGGAGAGATGGGGGCGCATGGGGGAGGGGCAGCAGGTGGGGGCGCATGGGGGAGGGGCAGCAGGTGTGCTGCCCTAGCACACCCCCACATGGGCCCAATTCATCCCACTGACGGCCCAAAATTGTTTCCCCCACGGCCCGATCACCCGGAAACGGCCCAAAACGACCCCGGAGAGGCCCGAAACGCGCTAAAACGCCAAACCGTAGGGTTCTAAATGTAAAAGATCACAAATTATCTCATTTACGACGTCTTATCACATTTTATCATACTTTTTAACATATCATCACCTAATTTCAAATCCCGACATTTCGTGGTATCACATCGACCTCGAATCTGAAGAACGCCAAAAACAACAACAAAGTCCCTAAGGGACAAAAGACTTCTCTGCAGCACAAAACATTCGCACAAAGACTCAAACTGGAACAAACGACAAGCGAGTTCTTAAAACCAACACTTTGCGAGAAAATGTTGATTTAGCCCAACAGAGTGCAACCTCTCCCGGTTCCACCTTCACTTCAATTCCCAAACAGAATTTGCGTTTCAACTACAAAGGGCTCCATCAACCCAAAACGCCCGAAACCTCACGACAAACACTTCACACTACTATCACAACCAATCTGACTACCACACTTCATTAAACTCAACATGACACAATCAAAGCGAGTCACAATTCCTTTAACGACCTCTCTACTTTCTCGAAAATTTTTCATCGAGGGGAATAACTCATTAAGGTACACTTGCCCTTCCGAAACACGATCATGCTAACATTTCATTCCATCCTATCCCAGGCAAGACTCAAATCCAAAAAAAACTAGTGTAGACAATTGCTCACGGCAGGACAAATATCACCGAACTACCGTCAACTTCACTTCCACCCATCGCTACTCTTAACAAAGGTTAAACCCATACATCATCAACCTCCATCACAACCCACCCATCATACCACTAAGGTTCGACACCTAGCCCCAAGCTAGGATCGTAAAACCTTACCAAACCACAATTGGTTCCTTCCTTAAGAGGGTCTCGTCCTCACACAAAAACACTTAGCTATCAAGCCCAAGTGGACCACACACGACAACTCAAACCCAAAGCGTTAACAACCATTTTGGGAAGAATTCGGCAACATCCAAGCCAGATCACAAAGGAAGCATAAATCCCCTACACCATAACCCAAAATACAAGAATTTCTTCATTCTTTCTTTTCATACTAGAAAGAAATGGACATCTCGATTCATGACATGCATGCACACTTTTCAAGAGCACCCCGGATTAGTCATATATCCATATATGACTTTCTCACCGTCCTGGCTCATCGACTCCTTTATGATTAATTATGCATAAGCAATGTCTCGTTTTCCTTTTTCACCATTCATTCATCATGTAACAACGGTACCGAATAGTCATTTACCAAATGACTTCTTCCTCGGTATCAAATAATGGAAACACAATTAACATCGAAGGTTGCGGTAACTCATATAGACTATGACGGTAGCATAGTTAACAGTAAAACACCACATCGCATCCCATCCCACATCAATTGAAAACTGAACTTGCAAAAATATTGCATTTCAACCAAATTCAACATTTTGGAAGAGAACATCAAAATTTTAAGTCAGGCATCTGCTCCCACAACCGTCACAAATTTTCTCAAGGAGAGGGAAATTCATTTCCAAAAGGGAACAACTCACTAACAAAATCACTTTATAAAATATTTATAAAATCCACCTTTTTGAAGCACTCGCAAACATCACACACAATATGCAAATAAATCCAACTCTAATCAAAAAGAGTTACAAATTAAATCTCAAGAGTTACAAAATATTTAAGCGTAAAGCAACGATTCCCATACCCTTTCCTACTGTGCCTCCATGTGTGTCAAATTTTAAATTAGTTATACCACTTTTGCAAGTTTTAATGTTGCTATCCTATAACAAAGTTTTAGTTAAGACCTAAGCCATGTTTCTAAGTTATTCCACATCACATTTTAGTTGTACCCTATAGCATGATACTAAAAATTTACATTCCAAGGACCTACAGCCCGCTCTGATACCAACTGTAACACCCCGGCATTTAATATGCCCGAATGCTACCAAACACAAGCTAAACAACAACTAAATACCACATTTAAACAAAAATTCCAGCAAGGGTATATATACTAAAAAAACCGATATTTCGGCAGCATCTCCTTTGTTTTTCCATGAATTAACACAATATCAATATCATGGCAAGATATATCATAGCACACGACATCTAGAACATCAACATAAATGGACATATCATCGAATTACGCCATTAATACCACGCTCAACCACTACATAATTTATAACGAAGCAAATAAGGAATCGCAAGCATACTAAATTAAGCCATACATTAAGTTTAAGGCACAACTCTTAATATCATGTCTCCAAGTGATTAATTATGGACTATGAAGGTGGAGCTACGTGTAGAAGTGTAGCTAAACCCCTTTTTCCCGCATACCGATCTCAAAGTACCTAAAAACAACATAAAACACAAGCGTGAGTTCGAAAACTCAGCAAGCATATTGTAATGGACAACAAGATCATTTACAAGACAATAATACCTTACATCACATATAACATCTCATACTTGAGCACATAACAACATCATCATCATTAAATATGTATTGCAATGCAATGCAATGCAATGCAATGTTATGCTCATATCTCCTTGGAAACTCATACCGGTATGGTTGAGTACACACCCGTCGGTGTGCACCCTCTCCCCCCTTCCGTCCCGAAGATGGAGGGTGCCTACTCCTCGCTTCCATTCACCACGTGAATGGAATCACGATGTAGGTCTTACTCAATGGCGTTCCGGACTAGTCATAACTTTCTCACCGACCTTCCCCGGATTAGTTATGACTTTCTCACCGCCCTCGCCCCATATCATGCCATGCATGCAACTATACCAATTATCATATCTCATTTGTACATAAACATATGGCATCTCATCATGACAAATATAGACACATGGCATCGAATCATGATAAGTATAAACGCATAGCATCATATCGTGATAATCATACTCAATATATCATTGGAAAACAGCAAGCATGGCAAGTGATCATAGCAAGTATTCAATCTTTCGTCCAATATCAACAAGCAACCTACAATCCGCTATACATTACAACACACTTGCCTCAACCGCGGGCGACGAATTGGCGGGAAGTAGAGGGCACTCCCGGTGTCACACCACCTGCACATAGGCATCACACACTCTCAATAATGCCCACAAAACAGTACACAAATCCCCAACTCACCCGACATTGTCCACTACTCGCAAAACCTAAAAACAGAGGTTCTGTCCCGGCGGGACAGCAGCCTTGCAAAGGCCATAACTTAAGTTCTGGGACTCCAAATCGATTAAACGAGTACGCCGTCGTGAATCTTAGGAAATTTCCCAACTTTTTCTAGTTATAGGAAAAGACTGATTCGGACTCTAAGGTTGTTTAATCTAACGTTGAACACGAACTGTCTCAATCTCATCACAGATTTGACAGCGCTCGGTAAAACAGCCATAACTTCCAAACGGCTGGGCCGAATTTCAATTTCTTTATATTCACTGAAAGGTAATGAAATTATTTACAACTTCCTAGAAGTCTGTACGGCCATATTCCAAATCTAAATTGGCGAAAATGCGAACCCTAGCTCGACTGCTCAATCTGCCCGAAAACAGAAACGTGGCAACATCTAGATCTAAACCAAATTACTCAAATCCAGTGCCTCCAATTGATCAAAAAACTTGATAAACTCCCTAATAACAGTACCTATCTAATCCCCGAGGAGCCCCATGATCATACCTTTGCCCGACGCACGAAAACTCCAATCGATCTCCTCGCTCCTCGCTCCTCGCACCTCGCTCCTCGCTCCTCGCTCCTCGGATGGATCCATGAGGATGCAGGGGTGGGGAGGTCACCCTAGGGCAGCAAGGGGGGTGGAGGAGAGGTCGTGTGCAATGGGGAGCAATGGGGGCGCCATGGGGGCAAGAGATGGGGCGGCTAGGAGGTGGAGGGAGGAGGAAGGGTGGCGGCTAGTGTTAGGGGCGCATGGGGCAGGGGTGGACGCCCCAAGGGCTGGTGGGGAGCCCTTTTACCAGCCCCCACACCCAAACCTAGTCCATTACGGAGACCTACTCCATCCCACCAAAGCCCACCAAGGCCCAAACTCCCCCGGGAAGGCCCAAAACCCCGGAAATGGCCCGGAAAAGCTATTAACCTCCATATCCTATAGTTTTAACCTTAATTCCACATATCATAATGTTATTAACCTTATCATGCACGTTAAATAAGGTTACGACACTCCGTGGTGTCACAACGCTTCAAAAGGCCCAAAAACGCAAGTAAACCTCTAGCCGTAAGATTTTCTTCTCTAATTTCACAATCTGTAATGTCACACCAAAACGTAGTGTCACAGTTCTCCTCGTCGCGGATCCTCCCACCGGCGAGGGCAGCACCGTGGCATGGCGTGGCAGCGATGTCGTCACAACACGGCAAGGGATTGTGGAGGGGGAAGGCGCAAGGAGTGGGGGAGGTGGTTTGCAAGATGTGAGGAGGGAGGGGCGGTTTGGGGGAGATGGGGGAGATGGGGGAGAGGGGTGGCGGATTGGGGGCAAGGGAGGGGCGCACCAAGGAAGGTAGGGCAGCAGGGTGTGCTGCCCTAAAGATCTCCCTCATGGGCCCAATTCATTCCACCTTCGGCCCAATTGCTTTCCCCCACGGCCCGATCACCCAGAAAACAGCCCGAACCTCCCGGAAACGACCCAAAACGACATAGAAATATGGTTTAATCTCATGCCGCAAAGTTTTACTCCCAAATATCATATTTATAATGTCACACCGTTCTGTAGTGTCACAAATAATTAGTTTAACCCTCCCAAACACGAGCAAAACAGTAGCTTTGTCGAGTTGCTGCACCTTCTGGACAGCCGGCAGTAAAAACACGATAACTTTCAGATGGATTAACGAAATCGAAAGATTCCAGTTGGAAATGAAAGATAACTTGATTACCTACAACTAATTCTTCATCCGGACAGAGAGATAAAGCTTCTAACTTGCTCAAAAACATGAAAAACAGAGGCTATAAAATCTGCTCGAAAATATGGATTTGACCAAACCCTAGAGTGGATTGTTTCCCTCCAAAACTTTTCCCCAAATCAACCCTAGGCACCCAAAACAGCAGGAAAATACCCTCAAGAACTATATCTAGCCATGGGGGAAGGCTTACCTTGGCCTCCCTCAAGGAGGAGCCATGGGGAGAAGGAGGAGGAGCTTGGTTGGAGCTGCTGCAGGTGGAGGAGCTGATGGGGGAGCTGCAGCAACTAGGAGGGGCTGGGGAGGAGCTTCAAGGTGCTGCCATAGAGAGGAATGCTTCTCCCACAAGGGGGCTTGGCCAGGACCTTGGGGGTTGCACGGTTTGGGGAGGAAGGAAGTGGGTGGTTGCTGTCCACTAGCTGCTGTTTTTGGTATTGGTTTGGAGCTGCACGCTTGGGGAGAAAGGTTTGGGTGTTTGCTGCGTGTGGGGAGAAAAGAAATGAGTGGGCAGCACTAGTGGGTTGGTGTTTGGCTGTTTTGTTGTGATTTGGTTTGGTGGTTGATGTTTTGTGGCTGTTTTGTGTTCCTTTGCCCACACACACAAGGAGGATAGATAGCATGGTTAACTCCCTAACACTTTTAGCACTAGATTTTGTTTTTGAGCCATGTTAAGAATGAATGAAATCTTTTGAATTGGGGTCAAAACTCAACCATGCTATAGAGAAAAGATTCTAGTTTGTAACCAAACAACATGCACATTCAAAGTCATTATACATCTCCAACTATGAAGCTCTCAACTTTGATGGAACTCACATTTGCAGCTTAAGAATTTTCTAGCTCTAAAATTTTTGTTAAGCTAGGGATACCCCTAAGGGATAGTTTAGAATATGTTCGGAAGTTAGAGATTGACCTTGAGTGCGGCTAAAGATTTGTTAGTGTTAATGCTAGCCGCACGAGTCGAACTCGAATTCGGGGCCTTGACACGTGGCGCAACGTGGGCCGTTGGATCAAGATCCAATGGCCACGTGCGAGCGCTCAATGCTCACGGCTTTGGCGACGTGGCTTGATCTCGACCGTTGGATCTTGATCTAACGGTCGGGACGGTTAGGGTTCGGCCCGACTCGGTTTGGCTCAACCGCGGTTCAGGTCGGACTCGGACTCGAGTCCGACTCGGGCTCGGTCACTTGAACAGTAAAACCAGGTTTGATTTTCCAGCGATTTAGATATTCAAATTAATTTCCAGAAATTCATTTAATTCTAGAAAAATAACAAACTACTCAGAAAAATTCCAGAAAAATTCTAGAAAATATTTTAGTGCATTTGGGACTCAAATAAAATATGTCCAACAAAATTTTATTTCCAAAATTAAATTCTTTAATTATTTCAAAAGGAAATAAATTCAAATTAAATCCAAATAAATCCTAGAAAATTCCAAAAATTGTCAAAAATGCCAAATCTCATTTGTATTCATGAAAAGCAAAAATTGGTGTGTTACACCTATGTGGTGACATTCGCGGCATACTAGGTTCCGGGGTGTTATAGTTGGTATCAGAGCGGGCTTCAGGTCCGTGGTGTGTGAACTTAGTGAAATACCATAGGGTCAACTAAAATCTTGATTTTGGGAAAACCTAGAAACATGGCTTAGGTTATACTTAAAAATTTGCCATAGGATAGCAACATTAAAACTTGTGTAAGTGGAATAATTAATTTAAAATTTGACACACTTGGAGCACAGTAGGATGGGAAATGGTTCCTCATTGCATTACGCCTTATTGTCATTTGAGCTTTGATGAAGAATGTTATGTTTTGATAGGTTATGCTTATGGTTAAGGTTATGAAAGGGTTAAGTGAATAAAGTCGTCTATGTGGTATAGTTGTGTCAAAGGGGTTCAGTTATGTCCTTTTGACCACGGTATGAGCCTTGGTTGTGGGTGTGGCTTCGTAGAGCCACCACCGGAGGTTTAAGATTCTCTAGTAGGGGAGAGTTATTGTTTAATACGGCTTAGAGCGGAGAGTGTGTGGAGATGGTTGTTTTGGTTGTGTAATCGATGGTTTGAGACAAAGAAGAGAGTTTGCTGTTGCGTCTTTATTTCTTGCTTTGCAAAGAAAATTATTGTTTTATTCTTGTCTTTGTCTTTCTTCGAGGTTGAAAGAAGTATTTGTAGTTCTATGCAAAACTTAAGTTGTATGGATTTATGTTTTGTGACTTTTCAGACAAGGAATTACTTGATCACTTGGTTCCCTTTTTGTGAAAAATTGTCTTTCAACCATTTTTTCCTCTGAGGGAGTCTTTAAGATTAAAATGTGTTTCGGATAATTGTTTTTTTTTGCAAGACCAAGTTTGAGTCCTGTTGTGACACCACGGAGTGTCGTATCTTATAAAATGTGAATGTTGAGGTCAAAAACTTTATAAAATGTGAAAATAGAGGTTAAAACTTTACATTATGCCGTTTATAGCATGTTTTTGGGCCGTTTTCGGGTGTTTGGGCCTCTCCGGGGGACTTCGTGTGAGCACCCCCTCTTCCTATACCGTACTGTACGCCGTCTACTGTAGCGTATAGCACCGTATAGCAACAAGAAGCCTCGACACCGAAAATTCGAATCTAAAAATTCGATCGACGGGATCGAACACTTAGCCGGACCGGTGCTCAGACGCATCCGACATCGATCCTGGATCAAGAGCTCCAAAGATCGCTGCACTCCACAACCCGAGTATCAATGCACTAAAAAGATAAACTAATTTAATTTACATAACTAGGTATAAATCTTGTACAAGTGTATTACAGAATCCAAAAGAAGTACAATGACAATGAAACAAAAGAAAGACAACCAAAAGCTTGGCCCGACCACCCCACAAAGGCTACCGACCGAGCGAGGGACTACGAAGCCGCAACACTCGCAGAAAAGGGGGCTCGCCATCATCGGGACATCATCATTACCTTCCTCTGTGGAAAAAGGGTTAGCAGCAACGGTGAGTACACGTATGTACTCGCAAGACTTTAGTGTATGCAATTATAATTAATATGCAGGCTGATACGATTGAAATGGCTACTACACTAAGTCTATTAAGTAAAAGCAGGATTTGAAGCAGTTCATCGAAATGTAATACATAATTTGAAAGACAAGTTTGAATAAAACATATTTACAAAGATAAATAACAACTGAGCTCCACAGCTGCCACCATCCATGGTCGCAGCTGGGATACGAATCGACATCCATACATATTCATAAATCCTCCAAGTATCATATCCACATATCCACAAATCCATCAAGTACCGTATTCAACCACATACTTTATATCGACTCCGAGATAATTTTTCATTTTCAAAACCAAACCAAATTTCTATACTTGATATGATTAAAGAAGATTTGCTCATAACCGTGAGCACGGCTAATCGATTAGAATTATTTGATACTCTGCAGAGTTTGCGCACTTTACCCAAACACAACTCAGACTTGCATCCCTGTCATCCAGGGTACACGCGATACACGAGGTATCCGATATACAAGAATGATCTATTCTTTCCCATCGTTGAGGCTATAGCCACACCCCAGCACCGGCGACGATAAACCCACTACTATGGCGATAAGAGGCCAACCACCACTCAGGCGGCCACGGAATATCCATCGTGGACGACGGCGAAGTTTTTGCCGCGGCATTATCCCATAGCAAGGCGTACACCGTTGTATCAATCAAACATGAATCGGAGCGATTCCTCGCTGCATAAGTACAAGCGCACTCACGAAGGTGCATACGGCGGGTCGTGAGGACACACACACCGCGCCGATCGCTTCAACACGGGGAAAAGGTCCACACTTCGGCCTACCAACAGGCATGGCTATCCCCTCACACTTCAGGTACTAAAACAGGCTGCCCCATCCCAGCATTGCGCGGTTGCACGGTGTTCATTCAAAAACCATCACAAGTTCGGTCCTTATATTTTTGCCTAGTGACTCAAGCGGGGAACTCCACTTAACTCGCCAACCAATCGCCACCATGTTTAACTAGCACATATTATACCTCCCGCCAAGTCTAATTACCAACTAGACACTGCACATTTTTATCAAATTACCTTTACAAGTCACATTTCCAAAACATTTCCAAAACCAATTACAATTATCATAAGTTTTGAGCATTTGGTAAATGACTGACTTTGCTCATCTCTATTGCAGTGTCTAAGCATATGCATTTACTAAGTCGTTTATACCCAAGTGACATTTTATTAATTGTCCAACCCTACTAAGGCTATCAATGAACTCTGGGAATTTAATTGAGGAAAAACCACCAAATCAGGGTATATCTACCATTCCCACAAACTAGCACTTTACTGAATATAAACAATGCATATAGTTTGAGAAATCAAAGTAAACATCGTGAAATATAGGTTTCAAGATGGTCAAAGGAGGTGCTTGCCTTGTTGTTGCACTTCGGTGATGTCCGGGATGATGTTCGGGTCGTTCGAGGCGAAGCCCGACTCGCTAGCCTCTAATCGGTCAAAGCAACAAAAACGACAAAAAGAAATACAACTTAGCAAAAGCAAGATTTAAATGCACAAATGCCAACTAAACATAAAATAAGAACCACTTAAATATTTAAAGGAGAAAGAAATGAAGAAAACGAAGAAAATGTGAAACTATGACCTATTATGTCCATTTCGGCCGAACAAGTGCCAAAATGGATTAAAACGTGCAAAATGAAGTAAAACCCAACTAAACTTAGTGAAATACCTTAAAATAGGTATAACATACCTAATGGGACTTATTGGAACTTGTTTGAAGTTGAAATGATCAACCGGGAGCTAAAACGACGAAAAAGGCGTATTCTTTACCTACGTGAATAAAAATACGTAAATTGAAGACAAATGCAATTAAATTTGCATGTGGAGCCTCAATATGGCCTCAGGTACATAACTAGGTGCTAAAACGCTCGAAAGATCGAAGAAAAACCTTTCGGCCCTAAAAGCGACAAATTTGCCGAAAGCGGTCGAAACGATCGCTTTTGTCGGAAATCCGTTAATCGGACAATTTTTCTGATTTTTGCGCAAAACAGGTTTCCGATAACGCAACAAGCTAAAGCAAGATATTTAGGACTTAGTTGGATCGGTTGCAAAGCAATTCCTAATGAAATTGACCAAAATTGAATCAAAATGAAAACCGCGAGTAATTTCCGACAAAACCGCTTTTGAGTCCGTATTGAGTCCAAACGCGATCGAATCCGCGTGTGGGTTCCCGATCACGGTTCGAACACTCAACACCTAACTAAAACGCTCGGTAGATTAGCAATTTGCATCGAATTCGCAAAAGCGGCCAAAACGATCAAACGACCGTTAACGACCAAAAGCGATCAAAACCGTCAAAATGTCGCTTTGATCAAGAATGTCGTGAAACTTCGTTACGGACCCGCAGCTAGACACTTGGAGGTAATAATGACTTATCGGAGCCAATCACCGCCAAAATTGACTTAACCTACTCGGACTTTTGATCAAACGTCCGCGTAACTCCCAGATTTACCCGGCACGACAAAAGTCCTAAAAGGGCCAAAATGGGATCTAAAGCACACGTGAAGCATGCTTTCAACCATAGGGACCTTAAACGAGGCGAATCAAGCTTAAAAGCCAAGAACGGCTTTGGGCCCTCTAATTATTAAAATAAAATGCGAAGTGGTAAAATGCAAATCTAGCATTTTTAGCCACTGCTTTAGCCTCTAAGAAGACTAATGGTGAAGTCGATTCGTGCTCTGAGCTCTAGGATTTTATTCAACCAATTGAGACCTAGAGCAGCAAAGTATGCTGCAAAATGGTCAAAACTAAACTCCGTATTTTTTTATCTGGCTTTCTACTAGCTAGAAAGCTATAGGGGCTATCCATTTGGTCATCGGACCTCTACGATTTTTCGCAAATAGAGTGACCTAGAGCTGACAACTTTGTGTAGGATGCGACAAATTGAATTCTGACTCTTCTGATCGCGACTACGGCTATCAGAAGAGCTAATAGAATCGTCGATTCAAGCTACGGACTCCTAGTATTTTGTGAAAACACTTAACACCTAATTAAAAAAAATAAAATCCGGCTTATCAGAATTGAATTCCGATTCTTCTGATAGCGGCTCTAGCTACCAGAAGTGCTATGGGAAAAATCTATACATGCTCTACCTCACTAGAACTCCGACAAACCGAAGACCTAGCGAGAGCATGCTCGATTTTGAAGATGGCTAAAAGCCAGGTCGACTATAGAGTTAAACGGACCTAACGACGACCTGAGTCTAGATTTTAAAGCAGAATTGCTATGCGATGCGTTGAACACATGTTACCTAGACATGGCCTAGGCTAGGGTTTGGGAAAACTTGATGAAATGCGAAGCTACAGGAGAAAAGAGTCGTAGCTACGGCAAGAGGATCGACCCGGGAGTCAAGAAATCAGGTCAGATCGCAAAAGCACCACGGGAACTCCAAGAGACATCGATGAATCTCGATGGAATACTCACTTGAAGGGGTTGAGAAGATGGGGAACGCGACGAGGACGCCAAATCCAACCTCCGATTCGATTTTCATCGGTTGAATCGCCCGGAATCCGCGGATTTGGGTGGCCTTCTTCTTCTCTTTCTCCTTCTCCTTGCTCAAGATGTGTGGGAGGAGGTGGGGAAATAAGGAAATGGCTGGTTGGAGGCTTGGAGTGGCTTAAAACACATGTGGGCACTATGCACTTATGGAGGGCATTTTGGTCCAATGCCAAAACTTGAAGATTCAAACATCTAAAGCTGATTTTGAATACTTCTAAGATATTTTGGATAGTTTTTGAGGACTTTTAGACATTTAATTTCCTAAATTTCCAATTTGTCCAAAAGGACAATTACGAACCGCAATTGAACTCGATTTGATTTTGAGTGAGTTTAATTAAGTTAAAGGGTTCTTTTGGATCCCAGTCGAGTCTACTCAGCTCAAAATACAGAAACACACAAGAACAGTGTATTATTGAATAGTGTTTGAGTACAAATGTACAGTGACTCGAGTATAGAAATACTCGGGATATTACAGTCTACCCCCCTTACAAAAATCTCGCCCTAGATTGCTAACGCCTCGAAGGAAGTCGGGTACTGCCTTGGATATGATCTTCACGTTCCCACGTGGCTTCATCTTCTGAATGGTTGCTCCACTGGACCCTGAGCATCTTGATAACCTGACTGCGAGTATGACGCTCAGCTGTCTCGAGAATACGAACTGGATATTCTCGATACGAAAGATCAGGTTGCAGATCAAGATGGTCCAATTGAGTGACTTCTGATGGAATCCGAAGACTCTTCTTCAGCTGGGATACGTGGAATACATCGTGAACGTCCGAAAGATGTGGTGGTAGCTCAAGTCGATAAGCTACAACACCAACCTTCTCGAGAATCTGGAACGGACCGATGTATCGCGGGGCTAGCTTCCCGCGGACTTGGAATTTGCGAGTACCGCGGAGTGGTGAGACCTTGAGGTAGACAAAGTCACCCACCTCAAAGCTCAATTCGCGGCGTCGACGATCAGCATAGCTCTTCTGACGAGACTAAGCTTCTCTCAGCCGGTCCCGAATCAAGCTGACTTGCCTTTCAGCCTCTTCAATCATGGCTGGCCCGAAGAATTGCCTCTCACCAACCTCGGACCAAAACAGTGGCGTTCTGCACTTCTTGCCATAAAGAGCCTCGAAAGGCGACATCTGAAGACTGACTTGATGACTGTTGTTGTAGGAGAACTCAGCAAATGGCAAGCATTTCTCCCACGACTTGCTGTAGCACAAAGACACAAGCCCTTAGCATGTCTTCAAGGATTTGGTTTGCCCTTTCCGTCTGTCTCGTCGCTTTGGGGATGGTAAGCGATCAAGGATAGCTTAGTGCCAAGAATGGACTGCAAACTCTCCCAACATCCGGAGGTGAATCGAACCACGGTCGAGACTATGACTTTTGGAACTCCATGGAGCCGAACAATATTATGCAAATAGAGTTCCGCTTAGCTTGGCTCGAGAATAGGTGGTACGAATCGGGATGAAATGAGCTACCTTGGTCGACGGTCAATGATCACCCAAATAGAGTCGTGGCCGGCGGAGGACCTCGTGAGGCCGGTAATGAAATCCATCCCAATCTCTTCCCACTTCCACTCAGGGATCTGCAATGGCTGAAGTAATCCGGCTGGCCTTTGATGTTCAGCCTTGACACGCTGGCACACATCACAATGTGCCACATGAGCCGCGATCTCCTTCTTCATACCTGGCCACCAGAATTGCCTGCGAAGGTCCTGGTACATCTTGGTGCTGCCAGGATGAACAGAGAGAGGGGTATCATGGGCTTCTGACAGGATCAACTCCTTGATCTCTATATCATCTGGGACATACATCTGCTGCCCATGCATGATCAGCCCATTGGACCCCTCATAGAAACCTGGAGATGCGCCATCTTCAGTCAACTGGCGTCTAATCTCAATCACAGCATCATCTTGGAGTTGAGCTGCCTGAATCTGAGACTCTAGAGTGGGTTGTACGGCTAAAGGTAAATGTAACCATACTCAACCACTTCTAGATTGAGCTTCAAACTCTTCAACCACCGAGATCGCCAATGACACCCAAGGCATTCATCGTGTGCAGCTTGCATCGAGGGCATCTGCAACCACATTCGCCTTGCCAGGATGGTAATGAATACCCAAATCATAGTCTTTGATCAGCTCTAGCCATCGACGCTGTCTCAAATTCAGATCTGGCTGCGAAAAGAAGTACTTTAAGCTTTTGTAGTCGGTGTAGATCTCACATCTGTTTCCTATGAGATAATGTCGCCACAGCTTGAGAGCATGAACAACAGCTGCAAGCTCCAAATCATGCGTCGGGTAATTGGCTTCATGAGGCTTTAGTGCCGAGAAGCATAAGCAACCACTTTGCCCTCCTGCATCAACACACAACCAAGTCCAAGACGGGATGCATCACAATAGACATCGAAGTTCTTGTGAATGTCGTGAAGGACCAACATCGTGCAATGGTGAGTCTATTCTTCACTCTGAAAACCGGACTCACAACCAGGTGACCACTCGAATTTCTTCTCCTTCTTGAGTAGCGCTGTCATTGGCTTAGCAATCTTGGAGAAGTTCTCGATAAACCGGCGATAGTATCCGGCAAGACCGAGAAAACTCCGAATCTCAGGGACATTGCGGGGCTGCTCCCAACTGAGTACATCCTGTACCTTGCGTGGATCAACTGCTACCCCACCTTCTGACAGGACATGCCCTAGAAACTCCACTTGCTTGAGCCAGAACTCGCACTTACTGAACTTGGCATACAACTGATGCTCGCGAAGCTTGCTAAGCACCATATGCAAGTGAAGTGCGTGCTCATCATCATCCTTAGAGTATATGAGGATGTCATCAATGAACACAACCACAAATCTATCAAGGAACTCCATGAAGACTTTGTTCATCAGATTCATGAAGGTGGCTGGTGCATTGGTGATGCCAAATGAAACAACCGTGGTACTGCATGCATCCGTAGCGAGTAGTGAATGCGGTCTTCACAATATCCTCCGGACGGATCTTGAGTTGAAAATAGCCGGATCTCAAGTCTATTTTGGAGAAGACTCGAGCTCGCCTAATTGGTCAAACAAATCGTCGATCCGAGGGAGAGGATACTTGTTCTTGACAGTGACCTCATTCAAAGACCGGTAATCAACGCACATGCGAAGAGTGCTGTCTTTCTTCTTCACAAACAAAACTGGATCGCCTCAGGAGAAGAATCGGGACGAATGAACCCTTCTCTAATCGCTCCTTGAGCCGAGTCTTCAACTCAATCAGCCATCACAGGCATCCTGTACGGACGCTTAGAAATTGGAGAAGTGCCAGGTAAGAGATCGATGATGAACTCCAAATCACGATCAGGTGGCAAACCTGGCAACTCATCAGGGAACACATCGGGGTACTCACATATCACCGGTACACTGATCGGGTCTCCTAATGTAAAGAGCACCGAGTAAAGGTCGCCGCTGGCCGAACAAGAAAAGGTAACAAAGAATGCCATCGTGGTTGACTAATGAAATTGACCTCCTGGCACAATCAATTTGCCCCCGATTCTTGGACAACCAATCCATACCCAAAATCACATCAAGACTCTCGACGTCTCAATGTTAATGAGATCACCAGAAATCTACCCCATTGATCACAATCCTAACCCTGGACTCACAAGCTCGGCGGTCAAACGGATCCAGGTGAACGGATCAACAAGTACCTCTCGAGGCGAACAGAATGAACCTCATGCAAAGCAACAAACCGTGAAGAGATGAAAGAATGCGATGCTCCGAGTCAAATAGAACCAAAGTGGGCACGGAATGAGCAGACAACGTACCCAACACAACATCCGAGCCGCTGCCGCTTCCTTCATGTGGCCACATTCAGCGCGCCACGGCCCGAGCAAGCCGCTCGGGAACCGGGCGACTGATCGTCACCACCCCACGCCCACCGCATCGACTCGGGACGGGCCGGTGCACTCGAGTTGTCCGCCGCCGCTGCTCGGCCGACAGCATCGCGAAGTGGCCCCTCCGCCGCAGGAGAAGCATGTGATATGGCTAAATGGGTTCTGGGACCCCAACCGCTGCACTGCATTTACTAGGTGAATGCACCGAACTCGGGCAGGCGAGGAGGCAAGCCACAGGACCTCTCGAATCGGCGGGCGCTGAAGGCCGAAGCCGATCGAGTGAAGGTGCGAGTCTTGGAAGGTCCGCCACATCGACCGCCGAAGCTGCCCACTTGCGCTATGGCTCTCCATAAGCGCCTTGGCACCATCCTCACGCCGATGGCCTTGCTCACCAAGACACGAAGGCTAGGGATATCATGGCCGGCAAGGCTGAAACCGGATCTCCTCGGTGAGGTGCTCCTTGAACAATGTCACTCTCCTAGCCTCGGTGGTCACCTCATCAAAGAACATAGCGTGACAAATGGTTGAAGCGGTGGAGGTACTCCATCACCGTCATAGATCCTGGCGAAGGTCGTAGAACTCCCGCTTCTTGATATCGATCAAGCCCGCTGAACATGGAAGGAGCGAAGGCGCCTTGAACTCGCCCATGTGGTGACTGATCTGCAGGGCGAAACGACCTTGAAGCCGCTTCCACCACGGCCGGCTGGTCCCTGGAGGTAGTAGGCGGTGTCTTGAACCTGTCCGCATCGGTGCAACCGACTAACTCCAACTTCCTCCATGTCGCTAAGCCAATCCTCCGCCTCCATCGGATCTCGTAGCTGAAGAAAAGCTCGGCGGTCGAAGTTCGGTTGGAACTCCGACAACCGAGATCGCCGCTGCCGCCGCTGCTCGAACAGCCTGGACCATCGGCTCCATGAGCCGAGTCCGCCGCAACATGAGTGCAGCCATGTCGAGCAGGAGGAGGTGGAGGGAGCTCCTCGCTCTGGGCATGTAGCCGAGATCGAGCCCCACCACCCACCAAGAGGGACTGCGATCGCTGGGCCTCGCACTCCATCGCACTACCACGCCCCAAAGATCATCACCGCTGAAGCGCACGAATCGCTTCTCCTCCGGGAGGCATCCTGAAATGCACAGTTGAGTCAATTAAACTGCGCGAAACAGGTGCAAAATGTTTGACTCTTAAGGATACCTCCAAAAGCACAACATTCTACAAACACTCATTCAAAGAAGCATAAGAATCAAATCAAAAGTCAACCTAAGGAAACGACAAATAATCCCTAATTACAACCATAAACATCTAACCTTAACCCATTTTTAGTTAAACCCGTGTTCCTCCTAATTCTTTTGAACAAGATAGAAGAAGGAAACAAATTTTGAAATTTGGATTAAGATCGATTCATTTTGAAGAGTAGATAAGTGAAAGGCTATAGAATGGACAAGAATAGCATTCTACACTTTCAAAATAGAGTTTTGTACTTCAAAATAAATTTTGAGAAGAAAAATCTGTTCCTAAGTCTAACGACTGTGCTAACTAAGTCTTCCTGCAGTCAATGGCTCGATACCAACGCTGTGAGCACCCCTCTTCCTATACCGTGCATCAGACGCTGTCATCAGTAGCGTATAGCACCGTATAGCAACAGGAAGCCTCGACATCAAAAATCCGAATCTAAAAATTCGATCGACGGGATCGAACACTTAGCCGGACTCGTGCTCAGACGCATCCGACATCGGATCCCTGGATCAAGAGCCCAAGATCGCTGCACTCCACAACCCGAGTATCAATGCACTAAAAGATAAACTAATTTAATTTACATAACTAGGTATAAATCTTGTACAAGTGTATTACGTAATCCAAAAGAAGTACAAATGACAAATGAAACAAAAGAAAGACAACCAACGCACTGGCCCGACCACCCCACAAAGCATCGATCGAGGGAGGGACTACGAAGCCGCAACACTCGCAGAAAAGGGGCTCGCCATCATCCGGGACATCATCATTACCTTCCTCTGTGGAAAAAGGGTTAGCAGCAACGGTGAGTACACGTATGTACTCGCAAGACTTTAGTGTATGCAATTATAATTAATATGCAGGCTGATACGATTGAAATGGCTACTACACTAAGTCTATTGCGAAAAGCAGGATTTGAAGCAGTTCATCGAAATGTAATACATAATTTGAAAGACAGCAGTTTGAATAAAACATATTTACAGTATAAATAACAACTGAGCTCCACAGCTGCCACCATCCATGGTCGCAGCTGGGATACGAATCGACATCCATACATATTCATAAATCCTCCAAGTATCATATCCACATATCCACAAATCCATCAAGTACCGTATTCAACCACATACTTTATATCGACTCCGAGATAATTTTTCATTTTCAAAACCAAACCAAATTTCTATACTTGATATGATTAAAGAAGATTTGCTCATAACCGTGAGCACGGCTAATCGATTAGAATTATTTGATACTCGCAGAGTTTGCGACTTTACCCAAACACAACTCAGACTTGCATCCTCGCTATCCAGGGTACACGCGATACACGAGGTATCCGATATACAAGAATGATCTATTCTTTCCCATCGTTGAGGCTATAGCCACACCCCAGCACCGGCGACGATAAACCCACTACTATGGCGATAAGAGGCCAACCACCACTCAGGCGGCCACGGAATATCCATCGTGACGACGGCGAAGTTTTTGCCGCGTATTATCCCATAGCAAGGCGTACACCGTTGTATCAATCAAACATGAATCGGAGCGATTCCTCGCTGCATAAGTACAAGCGCACTCACGAAGGTGCATACGGCGGGTCGTGAGGACACACACACCGCGCCGATTGCTCAACACGGGAAAAGGTCCACACTTCGCCTACCAACAGGCATGGCTATCCCCTCACACTTCAGGTACTAAAACAGGCTGCCCCATCCCAGCATTGCTTGTTGCACGGTGTTCATTCAAAACCATCACAAGTTCGGTCCTTATATTTTTGCCTAGTGACTCAAGCGGGAACTCCACTTAACTCGCCAACCAATTGCCACCATGTTTAACTAGCACATATTATACCTCCCGCCAAGTCTAATTACCAACTAGACACTGCACATTTTTATCAAATTACCTTTACAAGTCACATTTCCAAAACATTTCCAAAACCGATTACAATTATCATAAGTTTTGAGCATTTGGTAAATGACTGACTTTGCTCATCTCTATTGCAGTTGTCTAAGCATATGCATTTACTAAGTCGTTTATACCCAAGTGACATTTTATTAATTGTCCAACCCTACTAAGGCTATCAATGAACTCTGGGAATTTAATTGAGGAAAAACCACCAAATCAGGGTATATCTACCATTCCCACAAACTAGCACTTTACTGAATATAAACAATGCATATAGTTTGAGAAATCAAAGTAAACATCGTGAAATATAGGTTTCAAGATGATCAAAGGAGGTGCTTGCCTTGTTGTTGCACTTCGGTGATGTCCGGGATGATGTTCGGGTCGTTCGAGGCGAAGCCCGACTCGCTAGCCTCTAATCGGTCAAAGCAACAAAAACGACAAAAAGAAATACAACTTAGCAAAAGCAAGATTTAAATGCACAAATGCCAACTAAACATAAAATAAGACCCACTTAAATATTTAAAGGAGAAAGAAATGAAGAAAACGAAGAAAATGTGAAACTATGACCTATTATGTCTATTTCGCCGAACCAGTGCCAAAATGGATTAAAACGTGCAAAATGAAGTAAAACCCAACTAAACTTAGTGAAATACCTAAAAATAGGTATAACATACCTAATGGGACTTATTGGAACTTGTTTGAAGTTGAAATGATCAACCGGGAGCTAAAACGACGGAAAAAGGCGTATTCTTTACCTACGTGAATAAAAATACGTAAATTGAAGACAAATGCAATTAAATTTGCATGTGGAGCCTCAATATGGCCTCAGGTACATAACTAGGTGCTAAAACGCCGAAAGATCGAAGAAAAACCTTTCGGCCCTAAAAGCGACAAATTTGCCGAAAGCGGTAAAAACGATCGCTTTGTCGGAAATCCGTTAAACGGCCAATTTTGGCGGATTTTTGCGCAAAACAGGTTTCCGACAACGCAACAAGCTAAAGCAAGATATTTAGGACTTAGTTGGATCGGTTGCAAAGCAATTCCTAATGAAATTGACCAAAATTGAATTAAAATGAAAACCGCGAGTAATTTCCGACAAAACCGCTTTTGAGTCTCAGATTGAGTCCAAACGCGATCGAATCCGCGTGTGGGTTCCGATACGGTTCGAACACTCAACACCTAACTAAAACGCCGGTAGATTAGCAATTTGCATCGAATTCGCAAAAACGGCCAAAACGATCAAAACGCACCGTTAATCGACCAAAAGCGATCAAAACCGCCAAAAGGTCGCTTTTGATCAAGAATGTCGTGAAACTTCGTTCTTGACCCGCAGCTAGACACTTGGAGGTAATAATGACTTATCGGAGCCAATCACCGCCAAAATTGACTTAACCTACTCGGACTTTTGATCAAACGTCCGCGTAACTCCCAGATTTACCCGGCACGACAAAAGTCCTAAAAGGGTCAAAATGGGATCTAAAGCACACGTGAAGCATGCTTTCAACCTTAGGGACCTTAAACGAGGCGAATCAAGCGAAAAGCCAAGAACGGCTTTGGGCCCTCTAATTATTAAAATAAAATGCGAAGTGCTAAAATGCAAATCTAGCATTTTTAGCCACTGCTTTTAGCCTCTAAGAAGACTAATGGTGAAGTCGATTCATGCTCTGAGCTCTAGGATTTTATTCAACCAATTGAGACCTAGAGCGGCAAAGTATGTCGCAAAATGGTCAAAACTAAACTCCATTTTTTTATCGGGTTTCTATTAGCTAGAAAGCTATAGGGGCTATCCATTTGATCATCGGACCTCTACGATTTTTCGCAAATAGAGTGACCTAGAGCTGAAAACTTTGTGTAGGATGCGACAAATTGAATTCTGACTCTTCTGATCGCGACTACGGCTATCGAAGAGCTAATAGAATCGTCCGATTCAAGCTACGGACTCCTAGTATTTTGTGAAAACACTTAACACCTAATTAAATAAAATAAAATCCGGCTTATCAGAATTGAATTCCGATTCTTCTGATAGCGGCTCTAGCTACCAGAAGTGCTATGGGAAAAATCTATACATGCTCTACCTCACTAGAACTCCGACAAACCGAAGACCTAGCGAGAGCATGCTCGATTTTGAAGATGGCTAAAAGCCAGTCGACTATAGAGTTAAACGGACCTAACGACGACCTGAGTCTAGATTTTAAAGCAGAATTGCTATGCGATGCATTGAACACATGGTACCTAGACATGGCCTAGGCTAGGGTTTGGGAAAACTTGATGAAATGCGAAGCTACAGGAGAAAAGAGTCGTAGCTACGGCAAGAGGATCGACAGGAGTCAAGAAATCAGTCAGATCGCAAAAGCACCACGGGAACTCCAAAAGACATCGATGAATCTCGATGGAATACTCACTTGAAGGGGTTGAGAAGATGGGGAACGCGATGAGGACGCCAAATCCAGCCTCCGATTCGATTTTCGTCGGTTGAATCGCCCGGAATCCGCGGATTTGGGTGGCCTTCTTCTTCTCTTTCTCCTTCTCCTTGCTCAAGACGTGTGGGAGGAGGTGGGGAAATAAGGAAATGGCTGGTTGGAGGCTTGGAGTGGCTTAAAACACATGTGGGCACTATGCACTTATGGAGGGCATTTTGGTCCAATGCCAAAACTTGAAGATTCAAACATCTAAAGCTGATTTTGAATACTTCTAATATATTTTGGATAGTTTTTGAGGACTTTTAGACATTTAATTTCCTAAATTTCCAATTTGTCCAAAAGGACAATTACGAACTGCAATTGAACTCGATTTGATTTTGAGTGAGTTTAATTAAGTTAAAGGGTTCTTTTGGATCCCAGTCGGGTCTACTCAGCTCAAAATACAGAAACACACAAGAACAGTGTATTATTGAATAGTGTTTGAGTACAAATGTATAGTGACTCGAGTATAGAAATACTCAGGATATTACACTTCGGGCCTTGGGGGTTGAGTTGGGACTCTGGTGGAAGGGTTTGGGCCCAAGGGGGGACTTTTGGGCAGCCAAATCTGGCCCCCAACACTTGGTGCGCCCCAAACTCCCTCTCCCAACAATAGCCGCCACCCCCTAGCCCCCCCATGCGCCTCCACCCTTCCCCTTCCTCTCCATCTTCCCCCATGGCGCCACCACCCCTCTCCTCCCCTCTCCACCTCCCTTGCTGCCCCTAGGGGAGTTCTCCACCTCAACACCTCGAAGATCCATCCACTGGAGCGCTCCGCGACAAGGAGATCCGGTGGATTTGGAGCGAGGAAGGAGATCGCGCGAACCGGGAGGAGATCCGTTGGGTTTTCGGTCGTCGGGCGAAGGTATCGCCATGGGAATCCTTAGGGTTCGTCAATTTAGATTCAGAATTTGGTCGTACTGCTGTTGAAGAAGTTGTAGGTAATTTCAATATCTTTCCAACGGGACAAAACCTCTGTTTTTGGGTTTAGCGAGTAGTTTGCGATGTCGGGTTAGAAGAGGGTTTGCTTACTGTTTTGTGGATATGATTGTGAGTGTGTGGTACCCATGTGCAGGTGTTGTGACCCCGGGAGTGCCTTCTACTTTCCGCCAATCTGTTGCCCGTGGTTGAGGCAAGTGTATTGTAATGGATAGCGGTTTGTAGGTTGCTAGTTGAGACTAGATGAACTTGATTATATGATATGATCATTTGCCATGCTTTAATGATTGCCTATGGTATGATGAGTATGCTTATTATGTTATGATGCCATGTGTTAATGTACAAGTTAATTATGATGTTGGCATATTTGCATACATGGCATGTTACATGGCCCGGGCAGTGAGAAAGTCATAACTAGTCCGGGGAAGGTTGGTGAGAAAGTTATGACTATTCCGGAGAGCCAATGAGTAAGTCCTACATCGTGATTCCATTCACCGCAGTGAACGGAAGCGAGGAGTAGGCACCCTCCATTTTCGGGATGGAAGGGGGGAAAGGGTGCACCCCGACGGGTGTGTACTGAACCATACCGGTATGAGTTTCCAAGGAGACATGAGCATCGCATCGCATTGCATACATAATGATGATGTTATTGATATAGGATCATGAATGAGATGATAGACATGATATGAGTTGTTGTAGCCATTTATTTGTTCTTGTGTACCATTACAATATGCTTGTTGAGTGTTGAACTCACGCTTGTGCTTTTCTTATTGTTTTAGGTACCTTGAGATCGGCATACGGGGAAAGGAATTAGTCACACTTATACACGTAGCTTCACTCATTTGCCTCACAAGTCATTCAATTAGGTTTTGGCAATAAACTAGTGTGATGCTTAATGCTTTATGGTTTAGCTTTGCGTTATGAGAGTCTTTTTGTTCGTTTGGCTCATGGAGTCATTGAATGTTTGGAATTAGACTTATATTGTTGTCATGCCGTTTATTTATTGCTGTTTTAGATTTCTCTCTTATTGCCTTTTATTGCCATGCTATTGTGTTTCCTTCAATTCATGTTAAAACAAAGGAGATGCTGCCGAAATTTCGGTTTTTAGCATTTACTCCTTTGCTGTAATTTATGTTTATTTATGGTATTTAGAGGTTGTTTGGTCTATGTTTGGTAGCATTCGGGCATATTAATTGCCGGGGTGTTACAGTTGGTATCAGAGCGTGCTGTAGGTCCTTGGAATGTGTATTTTTTAGTGTCGTGCTATAGGGTACAACTAAAATGTGATGTGGAATAACTTAGAAACATGGCTTAGGTTTCAACTAAAATTTTGTCATAGGATAGCAACATTAAAACTTGGAAAAGTGGTATAACTAAATCTAAAGTTTGACACACAATGGATGCACAGTAGGAAAGGGTATGGGTATTGTTTCTTTACGCTTAAATGTTGTATTTTAGCTATGATGTTGAATGCTTCATTTGATAGAGTATGCTGCTATGTCTATGAGATAAATGATTGAATTGTGCTTGTTGTGGTGATAAAGTGGGGTTGTGGTGCCGAAGGGTTTCGGTCACCACTTTTGTTCATAGTAAGGGTGTGGTTTGACGGTATGGCCGGTTAAAGCCATCCCTGAAGAACTATTAACCCCTGCAGGAGAAGAGTGCTTACCCTTTCTGTCGTAAATCGGGTAGTTGACTGGAGTCAAATAGAAGAGTTTGGTGGTGGATTCCTTCGTATGTTCTTTACCGTTCTAACGGTCGGTTTTGGTTGTTTTTTTTATTTTCGTTGATTGAAATCAAAAGAAAAGTGTTTGGAATTGGATTTTTTTTTCGCGGAGAGTCCCTTCGGTGTTTCTTGGTTTTGTCTCCCTTGGTTGAAGACGAAGAAGAGGAATTTAGCATTGCGCCTTTTTAGTCGCCTTTTGGCTTTGACACTGGTTTTGTTGGTTTCCTTGCAAAGAAAAGTATAGTTGTGGTTCTTGTGTGTCTTACTCTGAGTTAAAAAGAAGTTATTGAAGCATGTGCAAAAAAGTTAAGTTGTGTCGATTTATGTTTTGTGCCTTTGTTCGCAAAGGTTAATTTGATCGCTTGGTTCCCTCCTGTGGGAGTCTTTGAGATTGAAAAGTGTTTTGGACAATTCTTTCGCATGACCAAGTTTGGGTTTGTCTCATTGCAATTTTGAGTGTCAAGTTTCCTTATGGATTTGGGATGAGTTTTAAAACTAAAATGCTGCAAACAAAGTAAGTAGTCTTTTGACTGAAATCGTTTGTCCCTAGTAAGAATTGTTCTTTGGCATGTTATGTAGCATGTACCAATGTGGTTTATGGGATGACGTATTGTTAAGTAAATTTGTGAGTTTAAACAATTCAATGCGGTTGTTATCTCTAGCTTGAGAATAAATAGACTACTAGTGTTGTAGTTTACTCTGTAGCGAGAATGATTAATTGGGTTAATGTACATGCTTAGAATCTGTTGCCTTGCTTTAAAAGTGCTTATGATCCTTGTTAATGTTAAAAGTTTAAACCTTGATGCATAGTTAGAACATTAAGATGATGTAAATTAATGATACTGTTAAAGAAACCTTGCCGATTGTTTAAAGATGTTCTAATCTAACGGGTTAATAGAGAAATTTAATCATGTTGACTAGTGGCTTTAATTTGGAAGTTGATTAGAGTTGCTATTTATGTTGTTGCAACCTACTAGTATATTTGGAAGTATGCAGTTGTGTCTCTACAATGCTGGTATTGATATCAATTGAGAAGACATAAGACTTATTGTTAATGATGTTGTTAAGGGCAGTGTTAATGCTAGTATTCAATCTATTCTCAATAGTTGGAGTATGTTGTGTGGTGGTAATTTTGTTATAACCTATGTATAGGGTAGCTAAACGTAATGTTGTTGGTTGATGATTATGCCGTTTGTTGATATTGATGGCTTAGTAGTGGTGGTAATTGCTTTAGATTAATGGTTGAAAATCCTTGTTAAAAATGGAGGTTACTGTAACATGTTGTGATGGAGTGGACCATGGATAATTAATAAGATGTAGAATTTTATCCATAATGAATGTATGTCTTAGAATCATCGTTACGAGCTTTGCGTTGTGGAGATAATATTTACTTGTTGAAGTCATTTATTGATTGAACAGGTTCTAATTGTCAAGATGACTTATGGATGGTATAAAATTGATAGGTTGATCATGCTAAAGTATTTGTTGAAGTATTATGTTTTAAAATGAGAATAAGATGTTGTATGATGTGTTTGTCTTTGGGGAACAGGATGAAGTAGTATTGGTTGGATGTTTTTTTTATTTTTTATAAGCATCATAAACTTTATTTATAAGTGCTGGGAATGGTAACTAGAGAAAGAAATTGTTATGTAAATTTTGTTAAATCCGGTTGGACTTCCTCAATGAGTAAGTAGTGAATTTTGAAGTCTTTAATGGAAAGCGTAGTGGAACACTAGAGATGATTGTATTTATGCTAAGCTGGTGTTTACAACCTTCTGGACTGGTTTGGTTGTTTGCTATCTTGGTTGAATGCTTTTGGTCAAAGTATTCCTTATGCTGTGTTTCAGAATTTCCCTAAAACTCGTAGAAATTGGTGTCTATTTTTGGATTTGGCTAATTTGTTCAGTTTATGCTATGAGTATGGTTTTACACCAAAAAGTCTTTGAGCAGATCGCACTCCTTTGCGTTCGCGCTGCATCATATTTGGAGTAAATTTTAAAGGAAGCAGAAGGTCTTAGTGGGTTGTGTTGGAGATTCTTGAGATTCAATTTGTAACTCCATTTGGCTAGAGTTGGAGTTATTTGAAAATGTGTGCGGTGTTTGAAAATGCTTCACAATGTGGATTTTATGAATGGTTCATAAGTGATTTTGTTAGTAAAGTGTTCCCTTTTGAAATGAATTTCTCTTTCTTTTTGAAAAAAAAAATTTGCGGTGGTTGTGTGTGCAGAGGTTTGACTTTGGAGTTGATGTTCTGTTCCAAAATGTTGATTTTGGTTAGAATGCGAGGTTTTGCAAGGTTAGCTTTAAATGGATGGTGGGTTTTGACACGACGTGTTGTTTTGCTGTTAACTATGCTGCCGTCATAGTTTTATTCATGTGATACAGAGGAAGAATCCGTCTTGTGAATGACTATTCGGTAGTGTTGTTACATGATGAATGAATGGTGAAAAGTAATCATGACATCGTTTATAGATGTTAAATGATAAAAGAGTCGTTGAGCCAGGTCGGTGAGAAAGTCATATATGGATATATGACTAATCCAGAGTGCTCTTGGGAAAGCTGCATGCATGTCCTAAATCGAGATTTCAATTGCCTTCTAGTACGAGAAGTAATAATGAATATCTTCTGTTATGTTGGTTGTGGTGTAAGAGATCTGAGCTTTCTTTGCATCTTGGCTTAGGAAAAATAAAATGAGTACTCTTTGGTTGTTGCCGAACTCTTTCCAATGTGGCTTTTAGCACTTTGGAGTTCGAGTTGTTGTATGTGGACCAATTGGGTTCATGTTACGGTTGGGCTGACTCATCAATGGTACTGTTTGTCCTGGTCCTTTAAGTGGAAGGATGTGAGGGCGAGGCTTTCTTAGTAAGAGAAATCTGGTGTGGCTAGTAGTTGATCGTAAATGGTGTAGAAGTTGAGTAAAGGAAGGTTGTCTATGTCCCAATTCAAACCTTCTTGGAGAATTGTTTCCGTTTATGTGTCCCTCGGTAGGGTTGAACAAATTATTAGTGGACCACATGGTGGTTGCTAGTAATTGCTTTCGGTTTTCGAAGAGTATTGGATCTTTTTGTCGCCGGGCTATTGAGTGTGTTGTGCCAACCAAAGTGGAATGTTCGGCTGTTGTTGATTTTCCGGGTTTTCAGAACCCTGGCCATAAAGTAGGCTTCTCCGTTCGGTGGTAGTGGGGTGGGTGTTGGTCTTGTTGTAAAAGATCAGAATGTAACCCCGATGGTTCAAGCAGTTAGTAATCTTAGACTGTTGTGTCTCACTTGCTTTGCGTCGTCGCGAATACGACGAACCACATTTGAGAGGTTGAGGCGTCAATCACTGTTGTGCGTGAGAGCGAAAGATGGATCTAGAAGTTGGTACCATGTCCTTCTGGAGAGTGGCTTTGGTTAAAGGGATCGGGCACTTTAGTGCCAAGGGATGTATCGAAGGAAGAGTGTGAGACCGTTTCCTTTCATGGTCTGTTTGGGTTTTTATCCTATCGCTTGGGTCATGCTGAGGCCTTGTATGGGTGCTTTGGGTTTCAATGTTAAGTAAAGTTCTTGCAAGAGGTTGATCATGGGTTATCGTTAGAACTGTGGGTCTTCGAGCCTAAACATCTTACCATCGGGTCTCGATCAGTGTAGTTCAAGTGGCTTTAGTCAGAGAGAGAAGCGGTTTGGGAATTGGAGTCTCGCATGCGCGAGATGTACCCCGAGCTTTTGGCCTCAGGTATGAGATGTGAAACCTAGCTATCTTTTGCTTTGCTGGGTTGTGTATTGGTGTGTCTTGGATTCGAGGTCGAATCCTATTGAAGGGGGGGAGAATGTGACACCACGGAGTGTCGTATCTTATAAAATGTGAATGTTGAGGTCAAAAACTTTATAAAATGTGAAAATAGAGGTTAAAACTTTACGTTATGCCGTTTATAGCGTGTTTTTGGGCCGTTTTCGGGTGTTTGGGCCTCTCCGGGGGACTTTGGGCCTTGGGGATTGAGTTGGGACTCCGATGGAAGGGTTTGGGCCCAAGGGGGGGGGACTTTTGGGTAGCCAAATCTGGCCCCCACCCCTTGGTGCGCCCCAAATTCCCTCTCCCAACCCTAGCCACCACCCCCTAGCCCCCCCATGCGCCTCCACCCTTCCCCTTCCTCTCCATCTCCCCCCATGGCGCCACCACCCCTCTCCTCCCCTCTCCACCTCCCTTGCTTCCCCTAGGGGAGTTCTCCACCTCAATACCTCGAAGATCCGTCCACTGGAGTGCTCCGCGACGAGGAGATCCGGTGGATTTGGAGCGAGGAAGGAGATCGTGCGAACCGGGAGGAGATCCGTTGGGTTTTCGGTCGTCGGGCGAAGGTATGGCCATGGGTATTCTTGGGGTTGGTCTAGGATCTGTTCTAAGGGTGATTATCATGTTTTTAGATCAATTGGTGGTGCTGGAATTGAGTAGATTAGATGGAATCTTGAGTTTGCCACGTTCTCTGTTTCGAGCAGCATGAGCAGTCAACATAGGGCTTGGGTTTTCGTCAATTTAGATTCAGAATTTGGTCGTACGGCTGTTGAAGAAGTTGTAGGTATAAAGAACGTCCAATTCCGCCCAGCCGTTTGAAAGTTATTATCGTTTTACCGAGCGTGTTAAAATCTTTGACTTGATTGGAACATATCACGGTATTTTGTAGATTAAACCACTTTAGATTCCGAATCAGTTTTTCCATATACTTAGAAAAAGTTGGGAAATTTCCTAAGCTACGCAATGATTTACTCGTTTAATTGATTCGGAGTTTTAGAACCCGAGTTATGCCTTTTGGAAGGCTGCTGTCCCAACGGGACAGAACCTCTGTTTTTGGGTTTAGCGAGTAGTTTGAGATGTCGGGGTAGAAGAGGGTTTTCTTACTGTTTTATGGATATGATTGTGAGTGTGTGGTACCCGTGTGCAGGTGGTGTGACCCCGGGAGTGCCTTCTACTTCTCGCCAATCCGTTGCCCGTGGTTGAGGCAAGTGTATTGTAATGGACAGCGGATTGTAGGTTGCTAGTTGAGACTAGATGAACTTGATTATATGATATGATCACTTGCCATGCTTTAATGATTGACTATGATATGATGAGTACGCTTATTATGTTATGATGCCATGTGTTAATGTACAAGTTAATTATGATGTTGGCATATTTGCATACATGGCATGTTACATGGCCCGGGCGGTGAGAAAGTCATAACTAGTCCGGGGAAGGTCGGTGAGAAAGTTATGACTATTCCGGAGAGCCAATGAGTAAGTCCTACATCGTGATTCCATTCACCGCGGTGAACGGAAGCGAGGAGTAGGCACCCTCCATCTTCGGGATGGAAGGGGGGAGAGGGTGCACACCGACGGGTGTGTACTCAACCATACCGATATGAGTTTTCAAGGAGACATGAGCATCGCATTGCATACATAATGATGATGTTATTGATATAGGATCATGAATGAGATGATAGACATGATATGAGTTGTTGTAGCCATGTATTTGTTCTTGTGTACCATTACAATATGCTTGCTGAGTGTTGAACTCACGCTTGTGCTTTCTTGTTGTTTAATACCTTGAGATCGGCATACGGGGAAAGGAATTAGTCACACTTCTACACGTAGCTTCACTCATTTGCCTCACAAGTCATTCAATTGGGTTTTGCCAATAAACTAGTGTAATGCTTAATGCTTTATGGTTTAGCTTTGCGTTATGAGAGTCTTTTTGTTCGTTTGGCTCATGGAGTCATTGAATGTTTGGAATTAGACTTATATTGTTGTCATGCTGTTTATTTATTGCTGTTTTAGATGTCTCTCATATTGCCTTATATTGCCATGCTATTGTGTTTCCTTCAATTCATGTTAAAACAAATGAGATGCTGCCGAAATTTCGGTTTTTAGCATTTACTCCTTTGCTGTAATTTATCTTTATTTATGGTATTTAGAGGTTGTTTGGTCTATGTTTGGTAGCATTCGGGCATATTAAATGCCGGGGTGTTACACTTGTCCTATTGCAATTGTAAGAGTCATGTTTCTTTGTGAGATTTGGTTGGGTTTTCTGAAAAAAAATTACTGCAAATGGAGTAAGTAATATTTTGACTGAAATTCTTTGTCAGTAATGAGAATTGTTGTTTAGCATGTTAGTCAGTATGTAGTGATTTGTCATATAGAATGATGTACTTCTAAGTTAATATTGTGTGTTGAATCAATGAAATGTAATTGATATCTTTTAAAACTAAATAAACTTCTAGTGCCATAAATTATTTCATAGCGAGTAATGATTAAATGTGTTAATGTACATGCTTAGAATTTGTTGTTTTATTTTGAAGTGAGGTAGTACACTCCATTTACTAAATGGGTAGGTGAACATTGTTAATGTTTAAAACTTTAAACTCTGACGCACAGTTAGAATATTGAGATGATGTAAACAACAGATATTGTTAAAGAAACTTTGTTGGTTGTTTAAAGTTGTTCTAATTTAACGTGTTAGCAGAGAAATTTAATCGTGTTGGTTTGTGACCTTAACTTGGAAGTTGATTAGGTCGTTATTTATGTTGTTGCAAACTATTAGTATATTTGGAAGTATGCAGTTGTGTTCTTATAATGCTAGTATCGATGTCAATTGGGAAGATATATGTTTTGTTGTTGTTTTAAGAGCATTGTGGTGGTCTAACTTATTAAATTTATTTTAATAATTGGAGTATGTTGTGTAGTGGCAATTTTTGTAACACCCTGGCACTTAATATGCCTGAATGCTACCAAACATAGGTTAAACAACATCTAAATACCATAAATTAAGGTAAATTACAGCAAAGGAGCAATTGCTAAAAACCGAAATTTCGGCAGCATCCCCTTTGTTTTAACATGAATTGAAGGAACATCAACAGCATAGCAATATATGGCAATATAAGAGGCATCTAAAACAGCAATAATTATAGGCATGACCTTCCGTATTGTTGCTTCTCAATTGATATCAATACTAGCATTGTAGAGACACAACTACATACTTCCAAATATACTAGTAGTTTGCAACAACGTAAATAGCACCTCTAATCAACTTCCAAATTAAAGTCACTAGTCAACATGATTAAATTTTTCTATTAATGCATTAGATTAGAACATCTTTAAACAACCAGCAATGCTTCTTTAACAGTAATAGTAGTCTACATCATCTTAATGTTTTAACTATGCATTAGGATTTAAACTTTTAACATTAACGAGTATCATAAGCACTTTTAAAGCAAGGCAACAGATTCTAAGCATGTACATTAACACATTCAATCATTCTCGCTAAGAGTAATCTACAACACTAGAAGTTCATTTAATCTTAAGCTAAACACAAATATTACATTTAACTAATTCAACTCACCAATTAACTTAAGAACAAATCATTTCCATAAACCACATTGGTACATGCTACATAACATGCTAAACAACAATTCTTACTAGGGACAAACGATTTTAGTCAAAAGACTACTTACTTTGTTTGCAGCATTTTAGTTTTAAAACTCATCCCAAATTCATAAGAAAACTTGACTCTCAAAATTGCAATGAGACAGACCCAAACTTGGTCATGCAAAAGGAATTCTCCAAAACACTTTTCAATCTCAAAGACTCCCATAGAGGAAAATGGTTGAAATACAATTTTCTCGAAAGGGAACCAAGCGATCAAGTAAACCTTTTCAAATAAAACCTTAACACCAAACCCCAACCTTTCATGAAACAAGAAGGGTTTTTCAAAGATGATTTCTCAAACCAGTAAAATGATGAAATCACACACCACTTACTCCTACAAAGCCACATAACTTCAGCCCTAACAACCAGGTCTGTCATAACGCCGCAATAACTCTTTTGACCTTGGAGAAAGACAACACTAGACTCTTCTTCTTCGTCTTCAACCAAGGAAGACAAAACCACACACCGCATACGGAACAATCCGCGAAAATCTAATTCCAAACACTTTTCTTTTGATTTCAATCAACTAAAGTCAAGAAAAGCAACCAAATCCGACCGTCAGAATGGTAAAGAACATACGAAGGAATCCACCACCAAACTCTTCTATTTGACTCCAGTCAACTACCCGATCTACCACAGAAAGGGTAAGCACTCTTCTCCTACAGGGGTTAATAGTTCTTCGGTAATGGCGTTAACTTAACTGGCCACACCGTCAAACCTCACCCTTACTATGAACAAAAAGAGGTGACCGAAACCCATCGGCATCACAACCCCACTATATCACAAGTAACAAGAACAATTCAATCATTTATCTCATAGACATAGCAACATGCATTATGAAATGAAGTATACAACATCAAAGCTCAAATACAACATTTAGGCGTAAAGAAACGATACCCATACCCTTTTCCTACTGTGCATCCATGTGTGTCAAATTTTAGATTAGTTATACCACTTTTGCAAGTTTTAATGTTGCTATCCTATGACAAAATTTTAGTTAAAACCTAAGCCATGTTTCTAAGTTATTCCACATCACATTTTAGTTGTACCATATAGCATGACACTAAAAATACACATTCCAAGGACCTATAGCCCGCTCTGATACCAACTGTAACACGCCGGCATCTAATATGCCTTAATGCTACCAAACATAGGCTAAACAACATCTAAATACCATAAATTAAGGTAAATTACAGCAAAGGAGCAAATGCTAAAAACCAAAATTTCGGCAGCATCCCCTTTGTTTTAACATGAATTGAAGGAACATCAATAGCATAGCAATATATGGCAATATAAGAGGCATCTAAAACAGCAATAATTATAGGCATGATAGCAATATAAGTCTAATCCCAAGCATTCAATGTCTCCATGAGCCAAACGAATAATAAGACTCTCATATTGCAAAACTAAACCATAAATCAAGATGCATCACACTTAATTTATTATCAAGACCCAATTGAGTGACTGTGGGAACAATTGAGTGACGCTACGTGTAGAAGTGTGACTAATTCCCTTCCCCGCATGCCGATCTCATGGTACCTAAAACAACAAGAAAGCACAAGCGTGAGTTCAACACTCAGCAAGCATATTGCAATGGTACACAAAAACAATTACATGGCTACAACAACTCATATCATGTCTTTCATCTCATTCATGATCACATATCAATATCATCACCATTATGTATGCAATGCGATGCGATGCTCATGTCTCCTTGGAAACTCATACCGGTATGGTTGAGTACACACCCGTCGGTGTGCACCCTCTCCCCCCTTCCATCCCGAAGATGGAGGGTGCCTACTCCTCGCTTCCGTTCACCACGGTGAATGGAATCAAGATGTAGGACTTACTCATTGGCTCTCCGGAATAGTCATAACTTTCTCACCGACCTTCCCCGGACTAGTTATGACTTTCTCACCGCCCGGGCCATGTAACATGCCTTGTATGCAAATATGCCAACATCATAATTAACTTGTGCATTAACACATGGCATCATAACATAATAAGCATACTCATCATATCATTGGCAATCATTAAAGCATGGCAAGTGATCATATCATATAATCAATCTCATCTAGTCTCAACTAGCAACCTACAAACTGCTATCCATTACAATACACTTGCCTTAACCACGGGCAACGTATTGGCGAGAAGTAGAAGGCACTCCCGGGGTCACACCACCTGCACATGAGTACCACACACTCACAATCATGTCCACAAAACACTAAGCAATCCCTCTTCTACCCCGACATCGCAAACTACTCGCTGAACCCAAAAATAGAGGTTCTGTCCCGTCGGGACAGCAGCCTTCCAAAAGGCATAACTCGGGTTCTAAGACTCCAAATCAATTAAATGAGTACATCATCGCGTAGCTTAGGAAATTTCCTAACTTTTTCTAAGTATATGGAAAAGCTGATTCGGAACCTAAAGTTGATTAATCTACAAAATACGTGATCTGTTCCAATAACGTCACAGTTTTTAACACGCTCGGTAAAACAGCCATAACTTTCAAACGGCTGGGCGGAATTGGACGTTCTTCATACCCACGGAAAGATATTGAAAGTACCTACAACTTATTCAACAGACGTATGACCAAATTCCGACTCTAAATTCATGAAAACCCAAACCCTAGGTCGACTGCTCATGCTGCCCGAAACAGAGAACGTGGCAACTTCTAGATTTCATCTAATCTACTCAATTCCAACACCACCAATTGATCTAAAAATATGATAATCACCCTTAGAACAGATCCTAGACCAACACCAAGGATTCCCATGGCCATACCTTCGCCCGACGCACGAAAACCCAATAGATCTCCTCCCGGTTTCGCGTGATCTCCTTCCTCGCTCCAATCCCGCCGGATCTCCTCGTCGCGGAGCGCTCCAACGGATGGATCTTCGAGGTGTTGAGGTAGAGAACTCCCCTAGGGGCAGCAAGGGATGCGGAGAGGTTGTGGAGAGGTGGTGGTGCAAGGGGAAGGGGAGATGGTGGCGCATGGCAAGGGGCAAGGGGGCGGCGGCTATGGGAGGGGAAGGAGGAGGAGGTGGGGCGCATGGGGAGGTGTTGGGGGCACCCTAGGGCAGGGTGGCTGCCCCCTCCTCCCCACATGGGCCAAGAAGCCCCCACCTCAGGCCCAAAAAGATCCCCCCAAGGCCCAAGTTTCCCCGGAAAGGCCCAAACGACCGAAAACGGCCCGGAAAAGCGCTATAAAGTCGTACCGAAACGCAAAAATATATATAATGTCATATTTTATATCGTTACGACCTTCCGTAGTGTCACAATTTTGTTATAACCTATGGATAGGGTAGCTAAAAACAATGTTGTTGTTTTATGATTATGCCAACTGTTGATATTGATGACTTAGTGGTGGTAATTAATTAGATTAATTGTTGAAAACCTTTGTTAAAATGGAGGAAACTGTAATATGTTGTGATGGAGTGAACCATGGATAATTAACATGAAGTAGGATTTTATCCTTAATGAATGTATATTTTAGAGTCTTATTTATGATTTTTATCTTGTGGAGATAATATTTACTTGTTAGAGTTATTTATTGATTGATTAAGTTTTGATTTTCGAGATGTTGAATTATGGGTGGTATAAAATTTATAGGTTGCTCAGGCTGAAGGGTATAAAAACTTAGAATATGACGTTAGATGATCTGATGGTCCATGGGGATCATGATGAGGTAGACTTTCTTGGATGTCTTATGATAAGGACCAGAAACTTTATTTATGAGTATTGGGAAAGGAAATTACAGGAAGAATTTGTTATGTGGTTTTTGTTAAATCCTATTGGGGCTTCTCAAGGCGTAAATAGTGAATATTGAAATCTTTAATGGTAAGCGTAGTGGAATATTAGAGATGAGGGTATTTACACTGAACTTATGTTTAAATGTATATGGATTGGTTTGTTCGTATGCTCGTTGGGATGAGTTACCTTTTGGCTATGGCATTCCATACTATGGGTATTAGAGCGTCCCTACATTCGTGTGAATGTTTCCAAACTTGGGTTTAACTTTGTGTGTTGAAAATGTGGATAAAGAATGATTAACTCTAACGTACAATGTGATGGTGTTGGATTGATTTATTTCGTTGAATAGCGTCATTCATTTGTGTTTGCTAAGAAGGTTAGCTTAAGTGATGACTGTGGGATCAACCCTAAAAGAGTGTATGGTTGTATTGCGCTCTTAAGTGTACAAATGAGTCATCTATTGTACTGTGAGTTAAAGAAAACAAGCAAACCCAATGTAATTTTCTGGGGGTTCGGCTGTTGCGAAAGTTGTAGATAATTGAATTACCTTTGAATGAAGATCGAAATCACTAAATTCCGTTTAGCCATTTAAAAGTTATGGTCGTTTTACCGAACGTTATCAAATCTATGATGTGAATGGTGCAATCTGGGATCAACAGTAGATTAGAGGATTTTAGAAGCCAAATTTGTGACATTATAGAATTTAGCATTATAGAATGTGGCATTACAGTAGGAGTTTATACTGTGTTTTTGGGCTTTTTCAGGGTGTTTGGGCCTCTCCCGGGGAGTTTGGGCTTTGCGGGTACTAGTTTGGGCCTTAGGGGAAGTAATTGGGCCATTGGTGGGGGGTTTTTGGCCCATGTGGGGGGATTTCCTGCCAACCCTAGGGCTCTCGACCCCTCCATGCTCCCCCTCCTCCCCTACCACAGCCGCCGGCCCCCAAACCCCCTAGCCGCACACCACCTCCACCCCTATGCGCCGCCCCTCCCTCTCATCTCCACCTCTAGCTGGCCCTAGTTCCTCCACTCGTAGCCCTCTATCTCTCTATTCAGGAGCTCTCCGTCCGAGGCGATCCGGCGATTCCGGTGAGTGGAGGGAGATCGGGCCGGGAGGAGGCGAAGTTCGTCGTTCGTGTGGTTCATCAAGAAGCGATACGTTGATGGGAAGTGCTTGGGGTGAATTAAGTACTATTCTAATGAGGGAATCTAGAGCTAAGAGTCTGTATTGGTGTGCTGCAATTAGATAGATTTGAAGAAAACTAGATCTATTTTGTCGTTCTGTTCTTATGCAGATTAGGGGTATGACTTTGGGCGCGATTTAGAGAATTTTAGCATCGTTTTCTGATCGTCTGGCTATTACAAAAGTTGTAGGTAATTCAATTAACTTTAATTGGACACCAAAAATGTTAAATTCTGTTTAGCTGTTTAAAAATTATGGCAGTTTTACCGAGCGCTATCCAATTTGTGACGCGATTGGTACAGTCTGTGATCAACTGTAGATTAGAGGATTTTATATGCCGAATTAGTTTTCGTGAATACTTAGAAAAAAATGGGAAATTTCCTGCGATTCGAGAAAATGTACTCGTTTACCTGATTTGGAGTTGTAGAACTCAAGTTGTGCTTGTTGGAAGCATGCTGTCCCGGTGGACAGATTCTCTGTTTTTCGGGTTTTATGGGCGGGTTGCGAAGTCGATGAAGTTGATTGTTCTTGTGTTGTTTTGTGGGCACGTTTTTTAGTATATTACACCTATCTGCAGGTGGTGTGACCCGGGGAGTGCTATCCACATCCCGCCACTCCGTCTTGCGTGGTTGAAGGCAAGTGTATTGTGGTGAATATGGCTTGGTGGCCATATGAATTGATATAGATGCGATTCAACGTTATGATGTGTTGCTTTACTATAAATTGTTCTTGCAATTGATTAAATGATTATGAAATGCTATGTTATGGTTGTGAGGATGATTATGTATCTAATTATGTCTATCCAATTGTTGAATTGAGTGCATATGAATGTTTATTCATGTTTATGGCATGTGTGCATTCATAATGGAAGAGGCGACCCATTCTGGTGCGGGCCTCTATGTTCACACGTAGTGAACACGAAAGACCTACCTCGTAGTCCCATCGATAGTGGTGAATGGGAGCGAGTCAGTAAGAGTAGGCACCCTCCACGGGATGGAAGGGATAGAGGGTGCACACCGACGGGTGTGCACACGGCAATACCGGTATGTGCTAAGCAAAGAGACATGTGCATTGCATTGCATTGATGAAAAAGTTGATGATGATTTTTTTATGAGATGTTAATAAAGATGTTTTTTGAGATGTCAAGGATGATGTTTCATATGATGTTAGTGATGATGCTAATGAAAACTGTTATTGTTTTATTCCATTGCAATACACTTTGCTGAGTGATGAACTCACGCTTGTTTTTTTATGATGTTTTTAGGTACCACGAATCTGACATGTGGGAAAGGGAGCTAGACACACGACATCACTTACCGTCACTCATTTAATCAATTGCATACCCTTCCTTTAGTTGTGATGATTACCTCATTGAACTAGTCGTTTTGGTGGACCGGCATGAAGCGCGAGATTGCTCACTATGTGGCCGAATGCGATGTCTGCAAAAGGGTGAAGGCGGAACATCTTAAGTCAGCCGGTACTCTTCAGCCGCTGCACATTCCTAGCTGGAAGTGGGAAGATATTGGTATGGATTTCATCACCGCCCTGCCGATGACTTCTTCGGGTCACGACTCGATATGGGTTATAGTCGACCGGTTGACAAAGTCCACACATTTCCTAGCCGTTCGCACCACCTATCGGGCCACGTTATATAACCCGTTTTCCGAAAATATTTGAAGAGAACACTCACATCTACCCATTATCTTAATTATAAACAAAATTTTGGATTTTATGCTTATTCAAAAATGCATGATCTTTATTTAATACAATTAGTCCAACCAACTTGATTTCAAATTACTCGTGAGGGTTCCAAATAAATTTCGAAACATTACAAATAATCCCAGAAACAAACTTTTGGATTTTATGCTTATTCAAAAATGCATGATCTTTATTTAATACGATTAGTCCAACCAACTTGATTTCAAATTACTCGTGAGGGTTCCAAATAAATTTTGAAACATTACAAATAATCCCAGAAACACACAAAATATATTAAAAGCAATTTTTAGGATGTTACAAACCTCCCCCTTAACAGAATCTCGTCCCCGAGATTCGAGACTAACTGAGAATAGGTTCGGGCACTCCTTCTTCAAATCTTCTTCGTGTTCCCATGTTGCTTCATTTTCTGAGTGATTACTCTACTGGACTTTGCAGAAGCGGGTTGACTTGTTCCTGGTCTCACGATCCATGGTATCTAGAATCTTCACTGGATGTTCTTTATATGTCAAATCTTCTTGCAAATCGATGGCTTCCAAAGGTGCTTGTTCCTCAGGTACCCGCAGACATTTCTTTAACTGTGAGACATGGAATACATCATGTATTCTTGCTAACAATTGATACGCCACTTCACCTCTGCGACTCAGCATCTTGAACGGTCCCACATATCTTGGTGCGAACTTCCCTTTGGCATGAAACCTCTTGACTCCTTTGAGGCGTGTAACTCTGAGATATACGTAGTCCTTTGGCTGAAAGCTCAAATCTCTGCGTCAGTTGTCGGGGTAGCTCTTTTGCCTGGACTGAGCAACCTTCAATCTTTCTCTGATCACCGCGATCTTCTCCTACACTTCTTGCAATATATCTGGTCCAAATACTCGTCGTTCACCAGTCTCATTCCTATTTAATGGTGTCCGACAAGGTCTTCCATACAAAGCTTCAAAAGGTGACATTTGCAAACTTTTTTGGTAGCTGTTGTTATAGCTAAACTCCGCATAAGGTAAACACTTGTCCCACGTAGTGGTATAAGCCAATGCATAGGCTCTGAGCATATCTTCCAATATCTGGTTGACTCTTTCAGTCTGACAATCAGTCTGTGGGTGATAGGCTATACTGAAATGCAGTCAAGTTCCCAAAGCCTCGTGTAACTTTCCCCAAAACCTTGAGGTAAATTGGGTACCCCTATCTGAAACAATCTTCTTCGGTACTCCATGTAAGCAAACAATTCTTAACATGTATAATTCTGCCAATCGATCTCCTGAGTAAGTTGTCTTTACCGGCATAAAATGTGTAACTTTGGTAAGACGATCCACTATGACCCATATGGAATCATAACCAGCTTGTGTCCTGGGCAAACCGGTTATGAAGTCCATACCGATTTCCTCCCATTTCCACTCTGGAATCTGTAGAGGTTGCAGCAGTCCTGCTGGCCTCCGATGCATAGCCTTGACTCGCTGACAAACATCACACAATGCAACATGTTCAGCTACTTCTCTTTTCATACTTGGCTACCAGAACCTTTCCTTCAAGTCCTGGTACATCTTCGCACTTCTGGGATGAATTGAATACTTGGAATCATGAGCTTCCTCCAGTATCATCTGCTTCAGCTCCTTCTTGTCAGGTACACATATACGCTCCTTCATCCACAAGATACCTTGGTCATCCAACCGAAAATCTTTGTCTAGACATTCCTCCATCTTGGATTTGATTTGCTCGATCTGCTCATCATCCGTCTGACCTTCCTTGATCTGATCTTCTAAGTTAGGCTTTACATCCAGAGCAGTTACAAATCCTTCGGGCACAATTTCTAGTTTCAATTTCTGAAAATCCTTGCATAACTCTGCTTGACTGACTTCCATCAACATATTTACACTATGGCTCTTTCGACTCAAGGCATCAGCCAGCACATTAGCCTTACCTGGGTGATAATGAATTTCCACATTATAATCTTTGATCAACTCCAACCACCTTCTTTGTCTCATATTCAAGTCTGGCTAGGTGAAAATATGCTTAAGACTATTGTGATCAGTGTATATTTCACATCTATTACCCATAAGGTATTGACGCCACAGCTTTAGAGCATGCACGACAGACGCTAATTCCAAGTCATGCGTTGGATAGTTTTCCTCATGTGGCCTTAATTGCCTCGATGCATAAGCAACTACCTTTCCATTCTGCATCAACACACATCCGAGTCCTTGACGTGACGCATCACAGTAAATGTCAAAACTCTGAGGAACACAGGTAGAACCAATACTGGTGCCGATGTCAGCTTCTTCTTTAACTCTTGGAAACTCTTATCACATTCATGTGTCCAAGTAAACTTGTTTTCCTTTTTCAACAACTGCGTGAGAGGTCTAGCTATAGTGGAGAAACCTTCCACAAATCGACGGTAATAACCTGCCATTCCAAGGAAGCTTCGGACCTGAGTCACCGTCTTTGGTTGCTCCCAATGTAGGACTACTTCAACTTTACTTGGATCTACTGCCACTCCTTCGGCTGTCATGATGTGTCCCAGGAATTGCACTTTACTTTTCCAGAAATCACATTTGCTGAGCTTAGCAAATAACTGCTATTCTCTTAACTTCTCTAATACCATTCGCAGATGTTCAGCATGCTCCTCTCTGGCTTTGGAATATACCAGAATATCATCTATGAACACCACTACAAATTTATCAAGGTATTCCATAAAAACCTTGTTCATCAAGTTCATGAAGTATGCGGGTGCATTTGTCAATCCGAAAGACATAACTGTAAACTCATAATGTCCATATCTTGATGAAAATGCAGTCTTCGGTATGTCCTCCGATCTTATCTTCAGTTGATGATATCCCAATCGAAGGTCGATCTTAGAGAATACTCATGCTCCTATTAGTTAATCGAACAAGTCATCTATTCTGGGTAGCGGATACTTGTTTTTTATCGTCACGTCGTTCAATGCGCGATAGTCTATACACATACGAAAACTTCCATCCTTCTTCTTGACAAACAGCACTGGTGCTCGGGCGAATGAATCCCTTGTCCATCAGTTCCTTCAGCTGAGTCTTCAGTTCGGCCAATTCATTGGGTGGCATCCTATATGGCCGTTTGGAAACTGGGGCAGTCTCAGGTTGAAGCTCAACTACGAACTCAATATCCCGATCGGGCGGCATCCCAGGCAGTTCCGCTAGGAACACATCCGGGTATTCCGAAACCACGGGAATGGACTCTAGCTCCTCAACTTCAGTGCCATTCAAGGAACAAAGAGCGGCCCCACCATCCTCTAGAAACAAGGTCAACCAGTCGCCCTTCGGTCCCTTGAGCAAAATTGAGCGACGAGAACAATCTAGAATGGCCTGTTGCCACGCGAGCCAATTCATGCCCAAGATGACATCTATTCCACGAAGATCAAGGAGCAGCAGGTTGACCAGGAAAGGAACCCCTTGAATTAGTAGAGTTACCTCTTGGACTACTTGATTAGCAACAACCTTTGAACCCGATGCTTCAATGAGAAACGAGGTGGTGCTACAACTCACTTTCATTTGATGATGCACAGCAAAGTCCTTGCGGATGAAGGAATGAGAAGCCCCTGAGTCGAACAAAACCCTAGTAGCATGTCCCTTAATTCACAACATACCAGTCAGCACGGTGGCGCCCTCGGGGATCGCCTCAGCATCCATGTAGTTGACGTGGCAACAGTTCGGCGCAGGAAGTGGAGGTGGTGCAGTCGCACATTGAGGTCTCAGGGCGTTGGAATTGTTGCCCCTCCTTGGAAAGGGACAATCATGGATGAAGTGCCCCGCATGCCCACAGTTGTAGCATGGGCCCAGTCCAGAGTTCGTCACCACCCGCACTCTGGGGTTTGGCTGCGGAGGCCGGGGAGCAGCGATAGGAGGTCTGGCCATTCCAGCCGGCAGGGAAGGCACAGGAATAGGTGATCTAGGTGGAGGAAGAGCAATTTGGGCCCGCTGTGAACTGCTGCCCGCCACGAACTTTTGGGTGTAATTCCATACTCATAGTACAACCTAAGCAAGTTATCCAAATCCAAAGGTTGGCATTAATCACTACGAGTTTTAGGGAAACTCTGAAACACAACAGAAGAAACACTTCGACCAAAATTATTCAACCGAAATAGCAACCAACCAAACTTGTCCAAAATGTTTTAGACACAAGCTCAGGATGAAACCCACCATATCTAGTATTCCACTATACTTACCATTTAAGCATTCAATATGCACTATATACTCATCGAGAAGTCTCATTATAATTCAACCAAAAGCTACATAACCAATTCTTTCTCTAGTTACCTTTCCCAACATTTATAAATATAATTTATGATGATTAACAAAACGTCTTCCATTCTATAAAACCTCATCATGATCCCCACAGACCAACACATCATATAACAACGTATTCTATATTTCAAACATAGTACTTCAACAGATACTTAAGCATGATCAACGTATCAATTTTTATACCATCCATACATCAACATCTTGACAATTAAAACTTGTTCAATCAACAAAATGACTTCAACAAATAAGTATTATCTCTACAAGGCAAAGCTCGTAACTATGATTCTAAGACATACATTTATTAAGGATAAAATTCTACATCATGTTAATTATCCATGGTCCACTCCATCACAACTGTAACACCCCGGCATTTAATATACCCGAATGCTACCAAACATAAGCTAAACAACAACTAAAAATCACATTTAAACATAAATTCCAGCAAAGGTACATATGCTAAAAACCGATATTTCGGCAGCATCTCCTTTGTTTTTTCATGAATTAACACAATATCAATATCATGGCAAGATATATCATAGCACACGACATCTAAAACATCAACATAAATGGATGTATCATCAAACTACGCCGATAATACCACGCTCAACCACTTCATAAACTATAACGAAGCAAATAAGGGATCACAAGCATGCTAGATTAAACCATACATTAACTTTATGGCACAACTCTTAAAATCATGTCTCCAAGTGATTAATCATAGACTATGATGGTGGAGCTACGTGTAGAAGTGTAGCTAAACCCCTTTTTCCCGCATGCCGATCTCAAAGTACCTAAAAACAACATAAAACACAAGCGTGAGTTCGAAACTCAGCAAGCATATTGTAATGGACAACAATAACAATACCATAGAAAATAACATCTCACATCATGTATATCATCTCAATCATGAACACTTTAACAAAATCATCATCATTGTGTATGCAATGCTCATATCTCCTTGGAAACTCATACCGGTATGGTTGAGTACACACCCGTCGGTGTGCACCCTCTCCCCCCTTCCATCCCGAAGATGGAGGGTGCCTACTCCTCGCTTCCACAACCCACGGTAAATGGAATCACGATGTAGGACTTACTCTATTGGCTCTCCGGATTAGTCATAACTTTCTCACCGACCTTCCCGGATTAGTTAATGACTTTCTCACCGCCCGGGCCATGTAACATGTCATGTATGCAAGCATGCCAACATCATAAAAACTCATATTTTAACACATGGCGTCATAACATCTTAAACATGCTCATCATATCATAGCAATCATTAACACATGGCAAGTGGACATATATCATGTAAACAATTCCATCTAATCTCAACATGCAACCTACAACTCGCTATCCATCACAACACACTTGCCTCAACCACGTGCAACGGATTGGCGGGAAGTAGAAGGCACTCCCGGGGTCACACCTCCTGCACAGGGGTATCACACAATCACATTCATAAACACAAATCATTAGGACAAGCCCCATCTAACCGGACATTGCTCCCTACTCGCAAAACCTAAAACAGAGGTTCTGTCCCGGCGGGACAGCAGCCTTGCAAAGGCCATAACTTGAGTTCTGGGACTCCAAATCGATTAAACGAGTACACCATCGCGAAGCTTAGGAAATTTCCCAACTTTCTCTAGGTATATGGAAAGACTGATTCGGACTCTAAAGTCGTCTAATCTACAGATTACCGAGATCTGTTCCAATCGCGTCACAGATTTTAACACGCTCGGTAAAACGGCCATAACTTTCAAACGGCTGATCGGATTTTAACTTGCTTTATGTCCACGGAAATTTAATTAAATTATATACAACTTCTTTTAAGTCCGTACGGACAGATTCGGATTCTAAATCGACAAAAACTCGAACCCTAGCCCGATTGCTCAATCTGCCCGAAAACAGAAACGTGGCAACGTCTAGATCTAACCCAAAGAACTCCAACCCAGCACCACCAATTGATCTAAAAACTTCATAAACACCCTAAGACCAGTACCTAGATCAAACCCAAGGATCCCCATGATCATACCTTTGCCCAACGAACGAATCTCCAATAGATCTCCTCGCGGATCGCTCCTCGCTCCACGCTCCTCGCTCCTCGCTCCAACGGATGGATCCACAAGGTGCAGAGGTGTGGAGACCACCCTAGGGCAGCAAGGGGGTGGAGGAGAGGTGGTGGAGAGGTGGGGAGCAATGGGGCAAAGGAGGGGGAGGCGCACGGCCAAGGGAGGAGGGAGGCGGCTAGGGCAATGGCAAGTGTGGGGAAAGGGCGCACAAGGGGCAGGGGTGAACGCCCAAGGGCTGGTGGGGAGCCCTTTTACCAGCCCCCACACCCAATCCTAGTCCGTTACGGAGACCTACTCCATCCCACCAAAGCCCACTTAAGGCCCAAACTCCCCCGGGAAGGCCCAAAACCCCGGAAACGTTATTAACCTCCATACCTTATGGTTTTAACCTGCCATACCATATTTCATAAAGTTTTTGACCTTAACATGCACCATTTAAAAGGTTACGACACTCCGTGGTGACACATCACTTCAAACGGCCCAAAAACGCGAGTAAACCTCAAGCCGAAAGGTTTTATTCTCTAATTTCACATTCTATAATGTCACACCATACCGTAGTGTCACATTCTCCCCCCCTTCAACAGGATTCGACCTCGAATCCGAAGGACGCCAAAATCAATGACAAAATCCCCAAGGGACAAACGGCTTCTCTGCAGCACAAAACATTCACACAACGACTAAAACCGGAACAAACAACAAACGAGTTCCCAAAACCAACACATAGAGAAAAAGTGTTGATCTAGCTCAACTAAGGGCAACCCCTCACAAATCGACCTTCACTTCAATTCCCCAACAGAATCTGTGTTTCAACCACAAAGGGCTCCATCAACCCAAAACGCTCGAATCCTCACGGCAAACACTTCATACTTCTATCACAACCAACCTGACTACCATACTCCATTAAACTCAACATGACATAATCAAAGGAAGTCACAATTCCTTTAACGACCTTTCTACATTCCCGAAAATTTCCATCGAGGGGAAAACTCATTAAGGCACACTTGCCCTTCCGATACACCATCATACTAACATTTTATTCCATCCTTTCCCAGACAAGACTCAAATCCAAGAACAACTAGTGACGACAAATGCTCACGGCAGGACAAATATCACCGAACTACCGTCAACTTCACTTCCACCCATCGCTACACTTAATAAAGGTTAAACCCATACATCATCAACCTCCATCACAAACCACCCTTATACCACTAAGGTTCGACACCAAACATTACGAGTTTTGGGGAAACTCTGAAACACAGCATAAGGAACACCTTGACCGAAAACCCTTCAACCAAAATGGCAAACAACCAAACCAGTCCAAAAGCTTTTAAACACAAGCTCAGCGTAAAAAGAACCATCTCTAGAACTCCACTACGCTTTCCATTAAAAGACTTTAATAATCACTATTTACTATCTGAGGAGCCCCAACACAATTCAACCAAAAGTTTCACAACAAATTCTTCCTCTAGTTACCATTCCCAACATTTTTTAATAAGGGTTTATGATGCTTATCAAGAAGGCACCCATCCAAGACTATAATGATATGATCCCCACGGATCACCGAATCATAATACTTCTTATTCTAAATTTGAAACATAGTACTTCAACAAATCTTTCAGCAAGATCAACATATAAATTTCATACCTCCTATCTATTCACGTCTCGATAACCGAACCTTATTCAGTTAAACAACGACTTCAACATGTAAATATTATCTCTACAAGACAAAGTTCATAACTAGGATTCCAAGGCATGCATTCATTAAGGATGAAATTGTACATCATGTTAATTATCCAAAGCTCACTCCATCGCAACATGTTAAAATTTTCCTCTATTTTAACCATGGTTTTCCAACGAATAATCTAAACAGTTACCACAACTACTTAGTCATCAATAAAAACAAATGGGCATAATCATCAACCGATCAACATTACTTTTAGCTACCCTATACATAGGTGATAACAAAATTACAACATACTCCAACTATTTAAAATAGATTGAAAACTAGCATTGAAGGGTCACAACTGCATACTTCCAAATATACTAATAGTTTGCAACAACATAAATAATCACTCCAATCAACTTCGAAATTAAAGTCACTAGTCTCTACTAATCCGTTAGATTAGCACATCTTTAAATACCAAGCAAAGCTTCTTAACAATATCAGCAGTTTACATCATCTTAATGTTTTAACTATGCATCAAGGTTTAAACTTTTAACATTAACGAGGATCATAAGCACTTTTAAAGCAAGGCAATAGATTATAAGCATGAACATTAACACTTTCAATCATTCTCGCTAAGAGTGAACTACAACACTAGTAGTCTATTTATTCTCAAACTTAGAGATTTTACTCACATTGAATTGATTCAACTCAAAATTTAACTTAGCAACACATCAATCCATAAACCACATTGTTACCTACTACATAACATGCTAAACATCAATTCTTACTAGGGACAAACGATTTCAGTCAAAAGACTACTTTGTTTACAGCATTTTAGTTTTAAAACTCATCCCAAGTTCATAAGGAAAATTTGACTCTCAAAATTGCGATGAGACAAACCCAAACTTGGTCATGCAAAGGAATTCTCCAAAACACTTTTTAAATCTCAAAGACTCCTACTGGAGGGAACCAATCGATCAAATATACCTTTGCAAATAAACCCTAACTCCAAACTTTCACAAAATAGGAAGGGTTCTTCAAAGATGATTTTCTTAAACCAACAAAATAACGAATCAAACACCACTTACTTCTACAAAGACACAGAACTTCAGCCCTCGACAGCTGTGCGGCATAACTCATAATAACTCCGTTAACCTCGGAGAAAGACAAACACGAGGATAAATTTGAATGCTTCTTCCCACAAAGCCATCAACAAACTAATCATTAAAACTGGAAAGGCGCCCAAAAGAAGTGCAACACTAGACTCCTCTTCTTCGTCTTCAACCAAGGAAGACAAAACCACACACCGCATACAGAACGATCCGCGAAAACCCAACATTTTTCATTTGATTCAAATCAACTAAAGCCAAGAAAAGCAACGAAAATCGATTGTCGTAGCGGCAAAGAACGCATTTAAGGAATCCACCACCAAACTCTTCTATTTGACTCCAGTCAACTACCCGATCTACAACAGAGAGGGTAAGCACTCTTCTCCTACAGGGGTTAATAGTTCTTCGGTGATGGCGCTAACCGCCATACCGTCAAACCTCGCCCTTACTATGAACAAAAGAGGTGACCGAAACCCTTCGGTACCACAATTCCACTCTATCACAACAACAAGAGCAATTCAGTCATTTATCTCATAGACATAGCAACATGCTTTATCAAAGGAAGCATTCAACATCATAACTTAAATACAACATTTAAGCATAAAGAAACGATACCCATACCCTTTCCTACTGTGCATCCATTGTGTGTCAAATTTTAGATTAGTTACACCACTTTTGCAAGTTTTAATGTTGCTATCCTATAACAAAATTTTAGTTAAGACCTAAGCCATGTTTCTAAGTTATTCCACATCATATTTTAGTTTTTCCCTATAGCATGACACTAAAAATTCACATTCCAAGGACCTACAGCCCGCTCTGATACCAACTGTAACACCCCGGCATTTAATATGCCCGAATGCTACCAAACATAAGCTAAACAACAACTAAAAATCACATTTAAACATAAATTCCAGCAAAGGTACATATGCTAAAAACCGATATTTCGGCAGCATCTCCTTTGTTTTTTCATGAATTAACACAATATCAATATCATGGCAAGATATATCATAGCACACGACATCTAAAACATCAACATAAATGGATGTATCATCAAACTACGCCGATAATACCACGCTCAACCACTTCATAAACTATAACGAAGCAAATAATGGATAACAAGCATGCTAGATTAAACCATACATTAACTTTATGGCACAACTCTTAAAATCATGTCTCCAAGTGATTAATCATAGACTATGATGGTGGAGCTACGTGTAGAAGTGTAGCTAAACCCCTTTTTCCCGCATGCCGATCTCAAAGTACCTAAAAACAACATAAAACACAAGCGTGAGTTCGAAACTCAGCAAGCATATTGTAATGGACAACAATAACAATATCATAGAAAATAACATCTCACATCATGTATATCATCTCAATCATGAACACTTTAACAAAATCATCATCATTGTGTATGCAATGCTCATATCTCCTTGGAAACTCATACCGGTATGGTTGAGTACACACCCGTCGGTGTGCACCCTCTCCCCCCTTCCATCCCGAAGATGGAGGGTGCCTACTCCTCGCTTCCACAACCCACGGTAAATGGAATCACGATGTAGGACTTACTCTATTGGCTCTCCGGATTAGTCATAACTTTCTCACCGACCTTCCCGGATTAGTTGATGACTTTCTCACTGCCCGGGCCATGTAACATGTCATGTATGCAAGCATGCCAACATCATAAAAACTCATATTTTAACACATGGCGTCATAACATCTTAAACATGCTCATCATATCATAGTAATCATTAACACATGGCAAGTGGACATATATCATGTAAATAATTCCATCTAATCTCAACATGCAACCTACAACTCGCTATCCATCACAACACACTTGCCTCAACCACGTGCAACGGATTGGCGGGAAGTAGAAGGCACTCCCGGGGTCACACCTCCTGCACAGGGGTATCACACAATCACAATCATAACCACAAAACAGTACGCAAACCCCCATCTAACCCGACATTGCTCCCTACTCGCAAAACCTAAAACAGAGGTTCTGTCCCGGCGGGACAGCAGCCTTGCAAAGGCCATAACTTGAGTTCTGGGACTCCAAATCGATTAAACGAGTACACCATCGCGAAGCTTAGGAAATTTCCCAACTTTCTCTAGGTATATGGAAAGACTGATTCGGACTCTAAAGTCGTCTAATCTACAGATTACCGAGATCTGTTCCAATCGCGTCACAGATTTTAACACGCTCGGTAAAACGGCCATAACTTTCAAACGGCTGATCGGATTTTAACTTGCTTTATGTCCACGGAAATTTAATTAAATTATATACAACTTCTTTTAAGTCCGTACGGACAGATTCGGATTCTAAATCGACAAAAACTCGAACCCTAGCCCGATTGCTCAATCTGCCCGAAAACAGAAACGTGGCAACGTCTAGATCTAACCCAAAGAACTCCAACCCAGCACCACCAATTGATCTAAAAACTTCATAAACACCCTAAGACCAGTACCTAGATCAAACCCAAGGATCCCCATGATCATACCTTTGCCCAACGAACGAATCTCCAATAGATCTCCTCGCGGATCGCTCCTCGCTCCACGCTCCTCGCTCCTCGCTCCAACGGATGGATCCACAAGGTGCAGAGGTGTGGAGACCACCCTAGGGCAGCAAGGGGGTGGAGGAGAGGTGGTGGAGAGGTGGGGAGCAATGGGGCAAAGGAGGGGGAGGCGCACGGCCAAGGGAGGAGGGAGGCGGCTAGGGCAATGGCAAGTGTGGGGAAAGGGCGCACAAGGGGCAGGGGTGAACGCCCAAGGGCTGGTGGGGAGCCCTTTTACCAGCCCCCACACCCAATCCTAGTCCGTTACGGAGACCTACTCCATCCCACCAAAGCCCACTTAAGGCCCAAACTCCCCCGGGAAGGCCCAAAACCCCGGAAACGTTATTAACCTCCATACCTTATGGTTTTAACCTGCCATACCATATTTCATAAAGTTTTTGACCTTAACATGCACCATTTAAAAGGTTACGACACTCCGTGGTGACACATCACTTCAAACGGCCCAAAAACGCGAGTAAACCTCAAGCCGAAAGGTTTTATTCTCTAATTTCACATTCTATAATGTCACACCATACCGTAGTGTCACAACAACATGATACAGTAACCTCCATTTTAACAAGGATTTTCAACAATTAATCTAAGCAATTACCACCACTACTAAGCCATCAATATCAATAATTTGCATAATCATCAATCAACAACATTGCTTTTAGCTACCCTATACATAGGTTGCAACAAAATTGTCACTACACAACATACTCCAGCTATTAAATTAGATTTAATAAGTTAGACCTTCACGAAGCTCTTACAATATCATCAAACAACAAAACCTATACCTTTCCAATTGGCCTCGATACTAGCATTTTAGGAACACGGCTGCGTACTACAAATCATGCTAATATTTTGCAACAACATGACTAGCAACTCTAATTAATTTCCAAGTTAAAGCTACTAGCCAACACGATTAAATTTCTCTATTAACCCGTTAGATTAGAACATCTTTAAACAACCAGCAAAGTTTCTTTAACAATAACAACAGTCTACATCATCTTAATGTTCTAACTATGCATCAGGGTTTAAAACTTTAAACATAATCGGGGGTCATAAGCACTTTTAAAGAAAAGCAACAGATTCTAAGCATGTACATTAACACCTTTAATCATTCTTGCTATAGAGTAATCTACAACACTAGAAGTTCATTTAATCTTAAGCTAAAGATAAAATTTTACGTTTATCTAATTCAACTCACCGATTAACTTAGGAGTACATCATTTCCATAAACCACATTGTTACATAGTACATAACACGGACATAAACTTTTGTAAACACCTTCATAGGTCACCTACTCTTGACGAACAGGATGCAACCCAACTTTAAAGATAACTACAGCTCAAGAACATGAACGAACACTGCTAAACAACTTCTCTTTTCGAGGCAAGGAAGAAAACAAAACTCCAACAGAAAACAAAACTCCAACAGAAATTTGATAACTTTGCCGCTAACCAACAACAGTGGCCGCGCGTCTGCAATACCCTTGAAACAAAAAAGTAGCAAAAGAAGATCAGCCGCAGACGCTCGGTAGGAAAGCTCAGCAAGTCATGCAAAGAATGCAACTACAATACTACATGCATAGCTTAATACAAAGGAATGGCTCATGGTGTATTTGCAGTAAAACAACATTTGACAAGTAGCGTAAGTAGATTCGAAAGCAGTAAAAAAAACAAGCTTAACATCATAAACATCTTTCCCATTCCTAGCCCACATTTCCATCAACGTCATCATTAAACCCAAGCAAACTTTTTAAGTCCAAGTTGTTTTCAGGAAAGTTTAACCCTTGACTGTAATCCCCGAGCAATGTCCAATGCCGCGGACACGGCTATTCGAATAGATTTTACACTCTGCAGAGGTTATGCACTTTACCCACAAGATAGAGCCAAACACCACAAAGGCGAGTGATTGTAACAAAGCCTTTCGGCAACTGCTAACTACACAAGTGAACCTTTCCGATTTCTACCGTACACCATCCCTTCCCTTCACAGAGGCGAAGTATGGAACCGACATACCGTTGGACGGGTACCATGCCGTAGCCTTGATACGCTCCCCATTCAAGCTACACAAAAGGTTTAGTTGACACCCGAGGTATCACATGCAAGTTATTAGTGACTTACTCAACTAGGACCGTCCCACTCTGGTCATGTGGTTGCACTATTGACTCAGTTCAAATGCTTGCAAGGTTAAGTCCTTAAGGTGACCAGGGCAAGACTACTGAAGAACCAAATCATCCTTCCCGATGCCACATCTGGCCCACCCGATCATTCTTGCCACATGCACCGGTCGAAAACTATTTATCAAACCCCCGGTTGATTACCATTCACCACGTGCCATCAACATCATCATCAATAACACATGATATGTAACACCCCGGCATCTAGCATGCCTGAATGCTACCAAACATAGGCTAAACAATATCTAAATACCATAAATTAAGATAAATTACAGTAAAGGAGTAAATGCTAAAACCGAAAATTTCGGCAGCATCTCCTTTGTTTTTCCATGAATTAAAGCAACAACAATATGATCACAGGTTATAGTATAAAGAATGACATCTAAATCATCAATAACAAGGGTTCTAGCAGCAGAATAAGCCTAGAATAAAGATTCCAACCATCTCATGAGCTAAACGAAGTAAATGAGAAACAAGCACACAAATTAACCATTGCACCAAGTTGCATGGCACTACTCTTATTATCATGACCAAGATGAATAAATTGTCTATAAGTGTGGAGCTACGTGTAGATGTGTAGCTAATGCCCTTCCCCATATGCCGGTTTCATGGTACCTAAGAAAAACAACATAAAGACAAGCGTGAGTTCATCACTCAGCAAGTATATTGCAATGGAACAAGAAAATACATTCCAATACCTTCATCACCACTTTTCACACACGACATCATACACATCTCATATTCATAGTGTAAGGATATCATTGACATCATCATGTATCATCATCATATAACATCCTCATATAATGCAATGCAATGCAATGCGATGCACATATCTCCTGGAAACTCATACCGGTATGGTTGAGTACACACCCGTCGGTGTGCACCCTCTCCCCCCTTCCATCCCGAAGATGGAGGGTGCCTACTCCTTGCTTCCATACACCGCGGTGGATGGAATCACGATGTAGGACTTACTCATTGGCTCTCCGGAATAGTCATAACTTTCTCACCGACCTTCCCCGGACTACTTATGACTTTCTCCCCGCCCGGGCCATGTATCATGCCATGTATGCAAACATGCCAACATCATAAATAACTTGTATATTAACACACGGCATCATAACATAATAAGCATATTCATCATATCAATGGCAAACATTAAAGCATGGCATGTGAACATATCATATATTCAATTTCAATCTCAACCAATCTAGCAAACCACAACCCGCTACCCATTCCAATACACTTGCCTCAACCACGGGCGACGGATTGGCGGCACGTAGAGGGCACTCCCGGGGTCACACCACCTGCACATAGGTACCACACACTCACAATCATGTCCACAAAATAGTACGCAAACAATCTTCTACCCCGACATCGCAAACTACACGCAAAACCCAAAAACAGAGGTTCTGTCCCGTCGGGACAGCAGCCTTCCAAAAGGCATAACTCGGGTTCTCAAAATCCAAAGGGAGTGGGGGCGCACCAAGGGGTGGGGGCCAGATTTGGCTGCCCAAAAGTCCCCGCTTGGGCCCAAACCCTTCCACCGGAGGCCCAACTCAACCCCTAAGGCCCAAAGTCCCCCGGAGAGGCCCAAACACCCGAAAACGGCCCAAAACACGCTATAACGGAGGCATAACGTAAAGTTTTAACCTCCATTTTCACATTTCATAAAGTTTTGATCTTCCGTAGTGTCACATGATACTTTCTCAAAAACATGTTCCATATCTCATAAGGTCAATGTTAACATGTAATTGTCAAAATCATATCATGTACACGCGGCAGGTCTAAGCATATACTACAACGGTCTAAATACCCATGTTGGCAATTTAATAATGTCCAACTATTTAATCCTCAGCTAGGGTGACAAGGGGTTCATGGCATACAATTATTTATGTCAAGGCGGCATACAACAACTAGGCAGTTAACTAACCCAGAAATAAACAAATTAAATTCTAATTAAATTAGCATGCAATACTTTGAAATAACATAATTTGAAATGAATGGGATCAACATGGTCAAAGCACAACTTGCCTTCAAAGAGTACTTGTTCTTGGTCTTGAGCTCGCTCCTGGGTCAACACTTCACCTTCGAAGCCTTCGGGCACTTCAACGTCTACTCGTAACGCGTGCAAATAGCAATAAATAAATAAAACAGTACACAAAAGTATTCAAAATCTCAAATAAACTTCATAAACATGGATAGCACATTTTTATAAATTTTTAGAAACTAGAATCGTCCAAATCGAAGTTAAAATGAAAAAGTTATAATTGTTTAAAGTTTAAAGAATTCATTAAATAAATATAAACAGAGAAATATGCATATTCAAAAATTAATTAAAATTCATATTTAGGTAGATCTCAATTTTATAAAAATTTAGAAATTTGAACCACTCAAATCAGAGTTAAAACGCAAAAGTTATAAGCGTTTGAAGTTTGAAAATTCAAATAAATCAATAAACCGAATTAATTCATTTATTTTTATACTGAAAAATCCGATTATGACGTCAGCATGATGTTAGCACGGGATTTTAATTTCCACCGAATTATTTTTCTATTGAAAAATCGATTTATTACGTCAGCCGTCCATGGACTCTGTCCACAGCTCGGCTTGGGTCCACCATTGACCCGGTCCACGAGCACATGTCTCAATGACATGTGGGACCACTCAGATGACGTCAGCGCTGACGTCATCGTGCTCGGCTGAGGGTGCCTGACACGCGGGCCCCACCGTGACGTCAGCATGATGTCACGGATGACGTCATCGTGCGGTTTGGCAGCCACTAACAAGCGGGTCCCACGCTGACGTCAGCGGCGACCGGGCGCGACCACGCTAACCGCGCCGGTCCTACTCCCGGACACGTGGCTTGATCCGAACCATTGATTTGAAAATCAACGGTCCAGATTGGATCTGGGCCGCGTAGTTGTGGACAACGTGGCTGATCTGGGCCGTTCGATTTGGATTGGACGGTCCAGATCCGATCGGGTTTCACCGCGTTGGGGGAGGGTGACGCGACATGTCCCGATGGCCGACACGTGGCTAAATCTAAGCTGTTTGATTTTGATCGAACGGCCGAGAATGCATCTAACGCTACCACGCGGTTAACGCTAACCGTACGATTTAGATCTAACGGCTGAGATCTATCCAAGCACGGTGCGGTTACGGGTTACATGGCTTCATCTAAGCCGTTGGATCTAGATCCAACAGTTGGGATTGAATCTAAAATTGCAACGTGGATTCGCAGCGGGGTGACATGGACTAACATGAGCCGCACGATCTTGATCGGACGGTGGAGAGAGCTTGTGAGTTCGGCGATGGCGTGCGGCGGAGCTAGGTCAGCGGGGTTGGGGACGACGACCTAGCCAACGGCGTTTCCGTGCATCTCCGGCGAAGTGGGTGGTAACTCCAGGTGCGCCTTGTCCTTGCAGTTCCGGATCTGGGCTCGATGACGGCGGCGGAAACAGCACGAAACCGCGGCGGAACGCACGACCAACTACGGCGAACGATTGCGGTGCGACCACGGTGGCTTGACATCAGTGAGTTAGGGCTACGGGTGCGCACGGAAGAGGGCTACACGGTGGCGGTGGCGTTTCATTAAATAGGGGCCTTGGCTTCCGTGAAAATCGCGGAGACCGAGGACCACCCGGCTACGGCGGAATCCGAATACCATTCGGATTGGGTGACGTGGCGCAACGTGGGCCGTTGGATCAAAATCCAATGGCCACGTGCGAGGGCTCAATGCACACGGCTCGGGCGACGTGGCTTGATCTCGACCGTTGGATCTTGATCCAACGGTCGGGAGGGTTAGGGTTCGGCCCGACTCGGTTTGGCTCGACCGCGGTTCGGGTCGGACTCGGACTCGAGTCTGAATCGGGCTCGGTCGCTTGAACAGTAAAACCAGGTTTGATTTTCCAGCGATTTAAATATTCAAATTAATTTCCAGAAATTCATTTAATTCAAGAAAAATAGCAAACTTCTTAGAAAAATTCCAGAAAAATTCTAGAAAATATTTTAGTGCATTTGGGACTCAAATAAAATATTTCCAACAAAATTTTATTTACAAAATTAAATTCTTTAATTATTTCAAAAGGAAATAAATTCAAATTAAATCCAAATAAATTGCAAAAATTATTAGAAAATGCCAAATCTCATTTGTATTCATGAAAAGCAAAAATTGGCGTGTTACACCTGTGTGGTGACATTCGCGGCATACTAGGTTCCGTGGTGTTACAGTTGGTATCAAAGCGGGCTTGAAGTCCGTGGTGTGTGAACTTAGTGAAATACCATAGGGTCAACTAAAATCTTGATTTTGGGAAAACCTAGAAACATGGCTTAGGTTATACTTAAAATTTTTCCATAGGATAGCAACATTAAAACTTGTGTAAGTGGAATAATTAATTTAAAATTTGACACACTTGGAGCAAAGTAGGATGGGTAATGGTTCCTCATTGCATTACGCCTTATTGTCATTTGAGCTTTGATGAAGAATGTTATGTTTTGATGGGTTATGCTTATGGTTATGGTTATGAAAGAGTTAAGTGAATAAAGTCGTCTATGTGGTATAGTTGTGTCAAAGGGGCTCAGTTATGTCCTTTTGACCACGGTATGAGCCTTGGTTGTGGGTGTGGCTTCGTAGAGCCACCACCGGAGGTTTAAGATTCTCTAGTAGGGGAGAGTTATTGTTTAATACGGCTTAGAGCGGAGAGTGTGTGGAGATGGTTGTTTTGGTTGTGTAATCAATGGTTTGAGACAAAGAAGAGAGTTTGGTGTTGCATCTTTATTTGTTGCTTTGCAAAGAAAATTATTGTTTTATTCTTGTCTTTGTCTTTCTTCGAGGTTGAAAGAAGTATTTGTAGTTTTATGCAAAACTTAAGTTGTATGGATTTATGTTTTGTGACTTTTCAGACAAGGAATTACTTGATCACTTGGTTCCCTTTTTGTGAAAAATTGTCTTTCAACCATTTTTTTCCTCTGAGGGAGTCTTTAAGATTAAAATGTGTTTCGGATAATTGTTTTTTTTTTTGCATGACCAAGTTTGAGTCTTGTCCTATTGCAACTGTAAGAGTCAAGTTTCTTTCTGAGATTTGGTTGGGTTTTCTGGAAAATAAAATACTGCAAACAGAGTAAGTAATATTTTGACTAAAATTCTTTGTTAGTAATGAGAATTGTTGTTTAGCATGTTAGTTAGTATGTAGTGATTTGTCATATAGAATGATGTACTTCTAAGTTAATATTGTTTGTTGAATCAATGAAATTGTAACACCCCAAAATTTTGCTTTTCTTAAATTCATGTGTGATTTGGCACTTTGGTGAATTTTTGGAATTTTCTGAAATTTATTTTGAATTTATTTGAATTTATTCCATTTTAAAATAATTAAAGAATTAAACTTTGCAAATAAAATTTTGTTGGAAATACTTTATTTGAATCCAAAATGTTCCAAAATATTTTCCAGAATTTTTCTGGAATTTTTCTGAGTCTTTTACTATTTTTAATGAATTAAATGAATTTCTGGGAATTAATTTGAATATTAAATCGCTGGAAAATCAAACCGAGTCGGTTACTGTTCATCCGACCGAGTCGGAACCCGAGTCGGACTCGAGTCCGACCCGAGCCACGTGACTCGACCGAACCAGCCCTAAACCTAATCGATCCTGACCGTTGGATCGAGATCCAACGGTCAGGATTGGGCCGCACCGTTTCGACCGGGTCCGGCTCGGACCCGTGCGCGCCTAGCAATCGTGGCCGTTGATCGGACACGTGTATGGCCGTGGGTCGTCGTCTCCGCCGAGTCCGATACGGACTGCGCCGCCGCGCCCTCCGCCGGGTTTGTTAGGGTTCCGGGTTTTGCACGCATGCCTAGGCTATTTAAGGCCCGGACCAGTCCCCGAGGTTGCCCTCTTGCATGCGCCCCGTTTGCCCTAGCTATTAGAGCTCAAGCCGCCGCCAAGCCGTGCCGATTGCTCGCCGAAGTTGGGCGGAGCCGCTACGGTTTCCTCGTCTTCTCCGGCACCGATAGCCCTTGTCCGCCGTGTTGGAGCCCAGGTTCGGAACCCCCAAGACAAGGCGCACCTGCGGGACATCTCGATCACGCTGGAGAACGCCCGTAGCGCCGCGCCCATGGTCATCTTCCCTAGCGTCGGCAACCCAGCCCTGCCGTGACTTCATCTCCGTCCACGAGCTCCGTGCACCGTTGGATCTTCATCGGACGATCACGGTGAGTCCACGTTTCCCCGAAACTTTGGAAAACCAGATCGGATCTGGACCGTTGGATCAAGATCCAACGGCCCACGATCGCCACGTGCTGGAAACTGCGTTAACCTAGGGTAGATCTAGACCGTTGGATCTAGATCCGACGGCCCTGATCATGCCACGTAGCTCTAGCCGCCGCACCGTGCGCGTGGGAGCACGCCACTGACATGTGGGGCCCCCGTGTCAGCCGCGCCGCGCCGGCGTGAGCCCGAGCCACTGACAGGGCGGGCCCGCCTGTCAGCGACCGTGAGCCGTGAATCGGGTCCACGGTGAACCCGAGCCGAGCATGGATCGAGTCCGTGAACCAGCTGATGTCAGCAGACCAATCAGAGGCTGCCACGTGTCCTCGCTGACGCAATAATTAATTTTCGAAAAAGAAAATGATTTATTAATTCGAAATAATGATTTCAGATTTTGATTCAAACTTCAAACGCTTATAACTTTTGCGTTTCAACTCCGATTTGAGTGATTCAAATTTCTAAATTTGTATAAAATTGAGATCTACATAATTATGAATTTTATTTAATTTTTGGACTAAAGTTTTCCTCTGTAATATTATTTAATTGATTATTTAAACTTCAAAATGCTATAACTTTTGCATTTTAACTCCGAATTTGACGATTCCAGTTTCTAAAAATTCATAAAATTACGCTCTCTCTGTTTATGGACTTCATTTGGATGTTTGGATGTTTTTGTCTACTGTTTTATTCATTGGATGCTATTTGCACGCTTTACGAGTAGACGTTGAAGTGCCAGAAGGATTCGAAGGAGAAGTATTGACTCAGGATCCAACTCAAGACCAAGAACAAGTACTTTTTGAAGGCAAGTTGTGCTTTGACCATGTTGATCCTATTTTGAAACCTATTTTGATTTAACATATTGCATGCTAGTTCAATTAGAAAATACTTTATTTAAATATGGGGAATTAGATAAATACCAAATTGCTGTATGACACCTTGATTACTTAAGTATGTGCCATGACCCTTGTCACCCTAGTTGTGGTTTACTAGTTGGACATTATTAAATTGCCAACATGGGAAATTAGATCGTTGTAGTATGTTGCTTAGACACACTTTCACGTGCTCATGACATGATTTTGGACAATCAAATGTTAATATTGGCTTAATGATATATTGAACCTGTTTTGGAAAGGTATCATGTGATGTTGATGGCACGTGGTGCATGGTAATCAACTGGGGTTTGGTAAATAGTTTTTCGACCGGGGCATGTGGCAAGAATAATCAGGTGGGCCAGTTGTGGCATTGGGAATGTTGGTTTGGTTTTTAGGGTAGTCTTGCCCTGGTCACCCTAAGGACTTAACCTTGCAAGCCTTTGAACTGGGTCTAACGTGCAACCACATGTCTGTAATGGGACGGACCTAGTTGACTAAGTTGCTAATAACGTACCTGTGGGACCTCAGGAGGTCAACTACACCCTTTGTGTAAGTTGTACAGGGGAGCGTACCGGGGCTGAGACCAGGTACCCATCTAACGGTTGGTTGGCCTAAACTTCGCCTTAGCTAAGGGAAGGGTTAGTGTGCAACAACCGGGGAGGACCAATTGTATTGTTAGAAGTTTCCGAAAGACTTTGTTACGGGAACTCGCCTTTGTGGTGTTTGACTGTATCTTACGGGAACTCGCCTTTGTGGTGTTTGACTGTGTACAATCTATTCGAATAGCCGTGTCCGCGGTATTGGACATCGCTCGGGAATTACAGTCAAGGGTTAGACTTTCTTGAAAATAACTTGGACTTGAAAGGTTGGGTTTGGTTAAAATAATGTTGTCAATGGAATTGTGGACTAGGAATGGGAAAGATGTTTATTGAACTCCTTGAAAAGTTATTTATGCTTTACTTGTTTCTATTGCTTTCGAATCTACTTATGCTACTTGTCAAATGCTGTTTTACTGCAAATATACCTTGAGCTATTCCTTTGTATCAAGCCATCCATATAGTATATTAGCTTGCATTCTGTGCATGACTTGCTGAGTACCAAGTACTCACCCTTGCCACAATACAACACCAGTTGAAGAGGTGACTACACCAGCTTTGGAGGAGGAGCTCCACGAGGAACCGTCTACTTAGGGAGCGAGCCCAGTCAGTTGCCTGTGGTATACTGGATGGCGCCATGAAGTTATCTTATTTTTCCACTGCTATTATTTCTCTCTTAATATGTTTCGCCCTGCGAGGCATACATTTGTAACTTGACCATAAGGTCGAGCAACCAGTTTGACTATTTAAATAAAGTACTTTATTAGCATCGAGTGGTATGATTGTGATATTTACCGATGTTAAGACTGTGTGCACTAGCGCGTTCCTGGACTAGTGCTGAATACACAAAGGGTTCGGATTTGCAAATTCGGGTCCCGACAGAGGTGGTATCAGAGCCATACTGAATGTAGGCTCAACCCTAGCTAGAATGGTCGTAGAGAGGTTAAAACCTATTTTCTAAAAGCTAAAATTTGTCGAGATAAGAAATGATATCTCGACTTATCCCCTCTCTCTTTTCTTGTCTCTTGCTGAATTTTTCCTTACCTTGTCACGATCTAAAAATTCTGAGTTCTTACGTGAGCACTCTTGTGACAGATGGAGGGAGAGTTCAACTACGTCAATCTGGAGGTTGGTCACGCCGCAGAACTTTGGCATATGCTACTGACTCTCGGAGATTTTGAGAAGCCGCAATACCAAGTGGAAGTGATCAGACAAGCAGGATTGATCAAGGCTTGTGACGTGAAGATTGTGGTACCTGCTAGGAAGAAGGGCCCAGGCAATCGCCCGATACACTGCACTGCCAGGAAGTCTACAATGCAGATGGGTATCCAGGAGGTGTCGCGACGAGCAATGCGGCACATTACCCGTATCTACGCTAGAGAGTTGGAGAGCACGGTGTTCCGATATCACCCGCGCAGCAATAACCTTCTTGACCCGAAGGCGATTCAGGATGAGAATGCCATGGTCACACAGTTGGCACGACTTGTTGTCGCCCAGGAGGATGTACTCGATGATACAAGCAAGGAGCTATAGAAGGCCCGCAAGGAGATCACGACAGAGAAGAACAGATGGCGGGAAGCTCAAGAGTATGTGTCACACCTTCTGCACAAGATTGGAGAGTTAGAGATGGCATTGTATGCACCAGAGCCAGAGCCAATGCTCGAGTTGCACGAGCCAGACCCGGAAGAGCCGGAGCTTGAGGAGGACACTGCTTCTTCGACTACCACAGATGACACAGTTGCTGGACATGGCAATCGTTTCGCGCCTATGCCGCAGCATCCGTACCCAGGCCGTGGAGGTTTTCTCGATGAGTGAGCGTAGGTTCTATAGTGAGACTCCTTCGCCGAGTCGCGTCATAGAATAAAGAGTCACCCTTTAGGCGTTAGACTCCAGTATTAGTTCGATTTGGATTTTCATTGCTTGCTGAGTGTGCAGTATGTGTTGCAGGCCTTTAGGCATTGTAAACAACCATACCAAGTTATTGATATCATTAGTTAATAAAGTTGGACCTTAAAGCTACACCTTTCGCCCCGCATAAGTTCCATATCACTTGTCTATTCTTGTTTCCCTCTCATCTCTAAAGCCTAGAGCAAATCGACAGATGGTAAACACCCGTGGAAACCTTGGAGCCAATGGAAGTGGTTCTCGCCCAACAGAAAACCCCAATGTTGGAGCACCAGCACCGCCACTGGACATACAGAATTTTGGAGCATTTCTTGCTGCTCAGACTCAGTTGATGCATGCTATGATGCAACAAATGCAACACGTTACTGCTCAGGCCACTGCTAATCAAGTTAATCAGGGACAACGCCAGAATACAAGACTGTCAGAATTTATGAGGACTCACCCACCCACTTTCTCTGGGAATGCCAATCCATTGGAGGCCGATGATTGGTTAAGGTCAATTGAGAGGAAGCTACATATCGCTCAATGCATGGGAAATGAGAAGGTACTCTACGCTTCTCATCAGTTGGAAGCAACAGCCGCCGAATGGTGGGAGAACTTCTGTGCCACACAAGAGAACCCTCAGGACATCACTTGGGAAGAGTTCACAGCTGCATTCCGTCAGTATCATGTGCCTGAAGGAATCATGGATCTCAAGAAGGAGGAGTTCAGAGCACTGAAGCAAGGTAATCAGCCTGTGGCCGAATACCTGAACAAGTTCACACAGCTTGCTCGCTACGCACCTGAGGATGTAGCGACAGATAAAGCCAGACAGTCTCGTTTCATGAAGGGACTTAACTCAGGATTGCAGGTGGGACTGATCACCCACACCTTTCCAGATTTCCAAGAGTTGGTGAATAAGGCGCTTATTCTTGAGGACAAGCGCAAGGAACTGGATGAGAACAGAAAGCGCAGGATGCAACAGCAGGGACCACGCCAGGGAACGCAACAGCGTCTGAGAGTTGCGCCAAATCAATTTTTCAGATTCCAGCCACAGAATGCAACCAGGACACCGTCACCAGCACCAAGACCCGTCAATCAGAACTATCGACTCAGCCCAGCCGTAAACGCCGCTTCAGGCAATCAAAGAAGGAACAAGTGAGACGCTGCTACAATCGCAACGAGCCGTGACACTTTGCCAACATTGCCCAAAGAAGACAGCAGGAGTGACCCGATTCGCTTCAACTGGGATCCACCCAGCTAGGACGCCAAAGACCAGAGCCACACCCCAAACTGTGGTGAGAGGCCGAGTCAACCATGTCACCGCAGATGCACTGCAGAATGCTACGGACGTCGTACTGGGTAAGTTACTTGTTAACTCAGTACCTGCAACAGTTTTGTTTGATTCTAGAGCTTCGCATTCGTTTGTTTCACAAGGCTTTGCTGCTAGAAATGATTTGGGGATTGCAAGACTTAAATGCATGCTTTTAGTTCAAACCCCTGGTTCCGAACTCCGAATGAAAGTAGGATGTTCTGGGGTGAGAATACTAATAGATGGAATAGAGTTCCTAGCGAACCTTATTATTTTGGAGACCCAGACCTTAGTGTCATTTTGGGAATGGATTGGTTATCCAAGCACAAGGCCGTATTGGATTGTGGACGAAGGACTATCTCAGTTGAGAGCCCGTGTGGAAAGAAAGTGGAATTTCAAGCCACTGCAGTTAGAGATGGACAGATGATGGTTAACAGCACCAAGGCAATCAGCATAGAAGATGTCTCAGTAGTGAATGAGTACCCAGATGTTTTTCCTGAAGATCTACCTGGTATGCCACCGGACAGGGATATAGAGTTTGTGACAGAGCTTGTACCTGGTACAGTGCCGATAGCAAAGAGACCTTATCGGATGTCCACCGAAGAATTGGTAGAGATGAAAAAGCAACTTGAAGAGTTAATGGAGAAAGGATTTATCAGACCGAGTTCGTCGCCGTGGGGAGCACCAGTTTTGTTCGTCAAGAAGAAGGACGGGAGTTTCAGGATGTGCATTGATTACCGTGCACTCAATGAAGTTACTGTGAAGAACAAATACCCGCTACCCAGGATCGATGATTTGTTTGATCAGCTGAGAGGAGCCGGAGTTTTCTCCAAGATTGATCTAAGATCGGGATACCATCAGTTGAAGATCCGATCAGAAGATATCCCAAAGACCGCATTCTCGTCAAGATATGGACATTACGAGTTTACAGTTATGTCCTTTGGTCTGACAAATGCGCCAGCATATTTCATGAATATGATGAATAAGGTGTTCATGGAATATTTGGTCAAGTTTGTTGTTGTGTTCATAGATGATATCCTAATCTACTCCAAGACAGAGGATGAACATGCCGAACACTTGAGGCGAGTTTTGGAAAAGCTGAGGGAACAACAACTCTTTGCCAAGTTCAGTAAGTGTGATTTTTGGAAGGACAAGGTGGAATTCCTCGGACATGTAATGACCGCAGAAGGAGTTGCCGTTGATCCAAGTAAAGTAGAAGCTGTGTTACACTGGGAGCAGCCGAAGACCGTAACCCAGATCAGAAGTTTCCTTGGAATGGCAGGATACTATCGCCGTTTCATTGAAGGCTTTTCGACAATTGCGAAACCTCTTACGCAATTGCTGAAAAAGGAGAAGAAGTTTGCATAGACGCCAGAATGTGAGAAAGGTTTTCAGGAGCTGAAGAAGCGATTGACATCAGCGCCGGTGTTAGTTCTACTGGATGTTAATCAAAGCTTTGATATCTATTGTGATGCATCGCGTCAAGGACTTGGATGTGTGCTGATGCAGAACAGAAAGGTTGTTGCCTATGCATCAAGGCAGTTGAGGCCGCATGAGGAGAATTACCCGACACATGACCTAGAGTTAGCTGCCGTAGTGCATGCCTTGAAGATATGGCGTCACTATCTAATTGGAAACAGATGTGAAGTATATACGGACCATAAGAGTCTTAAGTACATCTTCACCCAATCAGACTTGAACATGAGGCAGAGGAGATGGTTAGAGTTAATCAAGGACTATAATGTTGGAATCCATTACCATCCCGGAAAGGCAAACGTAGTTGCCGATGCTCTGAGCCGGAAAAGCCATACCGTGAGTATGTTGCTGGCCACAAGTCAGGATGAGCTATGTGAGGATTTCCAGAGAATGAAGATTGAGGTGGTACCTAGCGGATTCTTGGCCGCATTAGAAGTAAAGCCTACCCTAGAGGATCAGATCCGAGAAGGACAGAAGGATGATGACAAGATCCGCAGGATTAAGTCCATCAAGGAGGAAGGCAAGGCAGAGGACTTCAAGTTGGATGAGCAAGGCACGTTATAGATGAAGGATCGCATTTGTGTGCCGAACAAAAAGGAGCTGAAGCAGTTGATTCTAGAAGAAGCCCATGACTCCAAGTATTCAATTCATCCTGGAAGTGCCAAAATGTATCAGGATTTGAAGGAAAGATTCTGGTGGCCGAGCATGAAGCGTGAAGTTGCTGAGCATGTTGCATTGTGAGACGTATGCCAGAGAGTCAAGGCAATGCATCAGAGACCAGCAGGATTGTTGCAGCCGCTGAAAATACCTGAGTGGAAGTGGGAGGAAATCGGAATGGATTTCATTACCGGTTTGCCTAAGACTCAAGGAGGTTATGACTCCATATGGGTTATAGTGGATCGCTTGACCAAAGTAGCCCATTTTATCCCCGTGAAGACCACTTACTCGGGAGATAAGTTAGCAGAGTTGTATATGACCAGGATTGTCTGTTTGCACGGAGTGCCAAAGAGGGTTATATCGGACAGAGGTACCCAATTTACCTCAAGGTTCTGGAATAAGTTGCATGAAGCCATGGGAACCCGTTTGAACTTCAGTACAGCCTATCATCCACAGACGGATGGACAGACCGAAAGAGTCAATCAGATTCTGGAGGATATGCTAAGAGCGTGTGCATTGGCTTATGCTACCTCTTGGGATAAGAGCTTGCCGTATGCCGAGTTCAGTTACAACAACAGTTAACAAGCAAGTTTGCAAATGTCACCATTTGAAGCACTATATGGACGACCCTGTTGGACGCCATTGAACTGGAATGAGACAGGTGAACGCCGTGTCTTTGGGCCAGATATTCTTCAAGAAGCTGAAGAGCAGATTGCCATGATTAGGGAAAGGTTGAAGATAGCCCAATCACGACAGAAGAGTTATGCTGACAACCGTCACCGAGATTTGAGTTTTGAACCAGGAAACTTTGTATACCTCAGAGTTACGCCTCTCAGGGGAGTTAAGAGGTTCCATGCCAAAGGGAAACTTGCACCCCGTTATGTTGGACCATTTAAGATTTTGAGCCGCAGAGGCGAAGTTGCTTACCAGCTGGAGTTACCGCAGTCATTAGCAGGAGTGCATGACGTGTTCCACGTGTCCCAGTTGAAGAAGTGTCTCCGAGTACCTGAGGAACAGACACCGCTAGAGTCAATTGAGTTGCAGGAAGATTTGACTTACAAGGAGCACCCCCCGAAGGTTCTAGACACAATGGATCGAGAAACAAGGAACAAGTCAACCCGTTTCTGCAGAGTTCAATGGAACAACCATGCGGAGAGTGAAGCAACTTGGGAGCGCGAAGAGGATTTGAAGAAAGAGTTTCCGAACCTATTTCTTTAGAAAGCCCTTGTAACACCCCGGCATTTAATATGCCTGAATGCTACCAAACATAAGCTAAACAACATCTAAATACCACAATTAAACATAAATTCCAGCAAAGGCGCACATGCTAAAAACCGAGATTTCGGCAGCATCTCCTTTGTTTTGACATGAATTAACACAATATCAATATCATGGCAGGATATGTCATAGCACACGACAAATAAAACATCAACATAAATGGATATATCATCAAATTACGCCAACAAAAGCATGCTCAACCACTTCATAAGCTATAACCAAGCAAATAAGGAATCACAAGCATGCTAAATTAAACCCTACATTAAGTTTATGGCACAACTCTTAATATCATGTCTCCAAGTGATTAATTATGGACTATGATGGTGGAGCTATGTGTAGAAGTGTAGCTAGACCCCTTTTTCCCGCATGCCGATCTCAAAGTACCTAAAAACAACATAAAACACAAGCGTGAGTTCGAAAACTCAGCAAGCATATTGTAATGGACAACAAGATCATTTACAAGACAATAATACCTTACATCACATATAACATCTCATACTTGAGCACATAACAACATCATCATCATTAAATATGTATTGCAATGCAATGTTATGCTCATATCTCCTTGGAAACTCATACCGGTATGGTTGAGTACACACCCGTCGGTGTGCACTCCTCTCCCCTTCCATCCCGAAGATGGAGGGTGCCTACTCTCGCTTCCATTCACCACATGAATGGAATCACGATGTAGGTCTTACTCAATGGCGTTAGGACTAGTCATAACTTTCTCACCGGCCTTTCCCGGATTAGTTAATGACTTTCTCACCGCACTCGCCCCATCTCATGTCATGCATGCAACTATGCCAATTATCATATTTCACATGTACATAAACATATGGCATCTCATCATGACAAATATTACACATGGCATCGAATCATGATAAGTATAGACACATAGCATCATATCATGATAATCATACTCAATATATCATTGGAAAACAGCAAGCAAGGCAAGTGATCATAGCAAATATTCAATCTTTCATCCAATATCAACAAGCAACCTACAATCCGCTATACATTACAACACACTTGCCTCAACCGCGGGCGACGGATTTGTGGGAAGTCGAGGGCACTCCCGGTGTCACACCACCTGCACATAGGCATCACACACTCACAATCATGCCCGCAAAGCAGTACACAAATCCCCATCTAACCCGACATTGCCCACTACTTGCAAACCTAAAAACAGAGGTTCTGTCCCGGCGGGACAGCAGCCTTGCAAAGGCCATAACTTGAGTTCTGGGACTCCAAATCGATTAAACGAGTACACCATCGCGAAGCTTAGGAAATTTCCTACCTTTTTCTAGTTATACGGAAAGACTGATTCGGAATCTAAAATTGCTTAATCTACAGATTACCACGATCTGTTCCAATCGCGTCACAGATTTTAACACGCTCGGTAAAACGGCCATAACTTTCAAACGGCTGATCGGATTTTAACGTGCTTTATGTCCACGGAAATATAATTAAATTATCTACAACTTCTTTTATGTCCGTACGGACAGATGCGGATTCTAAATCGACGAAAACTCAAACCCTAGCCCGACTGCTCAATCTGCCCGAAAACAGAAACGTGGCAACGTCTAGATCTAACCCAAAAAACTCCAACCCAGCACCACCAATTGATCTAAAAACTTTATAAACACCCTAAGAACAGTACCTAGATCAAACCCAAGGATCCCCATGATCATACCTTTGCCCAACGAACGAATCTCCAATAGATCTCCTCGCGGATCGCTCCTCGCTCCACTCTCCTCGCTCCTTGCTCCTCGCTCCTCGCTCCTCGCTCCAACGGATGGATCCACAAGGTGCAGAGGTGTGGAGACCACCATAGGTCAGCAAGGGGGTGGAGGAGAGGTGGTGGAGAGGTGGGGAGCAATGGGGCTAAGGGGGAGGTGGAGGCGCACAAGAGGGAGAGGGAGAGGGGGTGGCGGCTAGGGCTTAGGAGGGGGAGGGAGAGGGGCGCACCAAAGCTGCATGGGCGCAAGGGGGCTGGGGGAAGCCCCTTTTACCAGCCCTCAACACAATCCTAGTCCGTTACGGAGACCTAATCCATCCCACCAAAGCCCACCAAGGCCCAAAACTCCCCCGGGAAGGCCCAAAACCCCGAAAACGGCCCGGAAAAGCTATTAACCTCCATAACCTATAGTTTTAACCTTAATTCCACATTTCATACTGTTATTAACCTTATCATGCACGTTAAATAAGGTTACGACACTCCGTGGTGTCACAACACTTCAAACGGCCCAAAAACGCGAGTAAATCTCAAGCCGTAAGATTTTCTTTTCTAATTTCACATTTTGTAATGTCACACCATAACGTAGTGTCACAGCCCTGAATCTCGGGGACGAGACTCTGTTAAGGGGGGGAGGTTTGTAACACCCCAAAATTTTGCTTTTCTTAAATTCATGTGTGATTTGGCACTTTGGTGAATTTTTGGAATTTTCTAAAATTTATTTGGATTTATTTGGAATTTATTTGAATTTATTCCATTTTAAAATAATTAAAGAATTAAACTTTGCAAATAAAATTTTGTTGGAAATACTTTATTTGAATCCAAAATGTTCCAAAATATTTTCCAGAATTTTTCTGAGTCTTTTGCTATTTTTAATGAATTAAATGAATTTCTGGGAATTAATTTGAATATTAAATCGCTGGAAAATCAAACCGAGTCGTTTACTGTTCATCCGACCGAGTCGGAACACGAGTCGGACTCGAGTCCGACCCGAGCCACATGACTCGACCGAACCAGCCCTAAACCTAATCGATCCCGACCGTTGGATCGAGATCCAACGGTCAGGATTGGGCCGCACTGCTGACCGTCCGGCCGACTCGCGCTACCGGCAATCGTGGGCCGTTGATCGACACGCACGGCCGCGGGTCGTCGTCTCCGCCGAGTCCGATACGGACTGCGCCGCCGCGCCCTCCGCCGGGTTCGTTAGGGTTCCGCGTTTTGCACGCATGCCTAGGCTATTTAAGGCCCGGACCAGTCCCCGAGGTTGCCCTCTTCCATGCGCCCCGTTTGCCCTAGCTATTAGAGCTCAAGCCGCCGCCAAGCCGTGCCGATTGCTCGCCGAAGTTGGGCGGAGCCGCTACGGTTTCCTCGTCTTCTCCGGCACCGATAGCCCTTGTCCGCCGTGTTGGAGCCCAGGTTCGGAACCCCCAAGACAAGGCGCACCTGCGTGACATCTCGATCACGCCGGAGAACGCCCGTAGCGCCGCGCCTGTGGTCAACTTCCCTAGCGCCGGCAACCTAGCCCTGCCGTGACTTCATCTCCGTCCACGAGCTCCGTGCACCGTTGGATCTTCATCGGACGATCACGGTGAGTCCACGTTTCCCTGAAACTTTAGAAAACCAGATCGGATCTGGACCGTTGGATCAAGATCCAACGGCCCACGATCGCCACGTGCTGGAAACTGCGTTAACCTAAGGTAGATCTAGACCGTTGGATCTAGATCCGACGGCCCTAATCATGCCACGTAGCTCTAGCCGCCGCACCGTGCGCGTGGGAGCACGCCACTGACATGTGGGGCCCCCGTGTCAGCCGCGCCGCGCCGGCGTGAGCCCGAGCCACTAACAGGGCGGGCCCGCCTATCAGCGACCGTGAGCCGTGAATCGGGTCCACGGTGAACCCGAGCCGAGCATGGACCGAGTCCGTGAACCGGCTGACGTCAGCAGACCAATTAGAGGCTGCCACGTGTCCTCGCTGATGCAATAATTAATTTTCGAAAAAGAAAATGATTTATTAATTCGAAATAATGATTTCAGATTTTGATTCAAACTTCAAACGCTTATAACTTTTGCGTTTCAACTCCGATTTGAGTGATTCAAATTTCTAAATTTGTATAAAATTGAGATCTACCTAATTATGAATTTTATTTAATTTTTGGACTAAAGTTTTCCTCTGTAATATTATTTAATTGATTATTTAAACTTCAAAATGCTATAACTTTTGCATTTTAACTCCGAAATTGACGATTCCAGTTTCTAAAAATTCATAAAATTACGCTCTCTCTGTTTATGGACTTCATTTGGATGTTTGGATGTTTTTGTCTACTGTTTTATTCATTGGTTGCTATTTGCACGCTTTACGAGTAGACGTTGAAGTGCCGGAAGGATTCGAAGGAGAAGTATTGACTCAGGATCCAACTCAAGACCAAGAACAAGTACTTTTTGAAGGCAAGTTGTGCTTTGACCATGTTGATCCTATTTTGAAACCTATTTTGATTTAACCTATTGCATGCTAGTTCAATTAGAAAATACTTTATTTAAATATGGGGAATTAGATAAATACCAAATTGCTGTATGACACCTTGATTACTTAAGTATGTGCCATGACCCTTGTCACCCTAGTTGTGGTTTACTAGTTGGACATTATTAAATTGCCAACATGGGAAATTAGATCGTTGTAGTATGTTGCTTAGACCTGCTACGTGCTCATGACATGATTTTGGACAATCAAATGTTAATATTGACTTAATGATATATTGAACCTGTTTTGGAAAGGTATCATGTGATGTTGATGGCACGTGGTGCATGGTAATCAACTGGGGTTTGGTAAATAGTTTTTCGACCGGGGCAAGTGGCAAGAATAATCAGGTGGGCCAGTTGTGGCATTGGGAATGTTGGTTTGGTTCTTCGGGTAGTCTTGCCCTGGTCACCCTAAGGACTTAACCTTGCAAGCCTTTGAACTGGGTCTAACGTGCAACCACATGTCTGTAATGGGACAGACCTAGTTGACTAAGTTGCTAATAACGTACCTGTGGGACCTCAGGAGGTCAACTACACCCTTTGTGTAAGTTGTACGGGGGAGCGTACCGGGGCTGAGGCCAGGTACCCATCTAACGGTTGATTGGCCTAAACTTCACCTTCGCCAAGGGAAGGGTTAGTGTGCAATAACCGGGGAGGCTCACTTGTATTGTTAGAAGTTTCCGAAAGACTTTGTTACGGGAACTCGCCTTTGTGGTGTTTGACTGTATCTTGTGGGTAAAGTGCATAACCTCTGCAGAGTGTACAATCTATTCGAATAGCCGTGTCTGCGGTATTGGACATCGCTCGGGAATTACAGTCAAGGGTTAGACTTTCTTGAAAATAACTTGGACTTGAAAGGTTGGGTTTGGTTAAAATAATGTTGTCAATGGAATTGTGGATTAGGAATGGGAAAGATGTTTATTGAACTCCTTGAAAAGTTATTTATGCTTTACTTGTTTCTATTGCTTTTGAATCTACTTATGCTACTTGTCAAATGCTGTTTTACTGCAAATATACCTTGAGCTATTCCTTTGTATCAAGCCATGCATATAGTATATTAGCTTGCATTCTGTGCATGACTTGCTGAGTACCAAGTACTCACCCTTGCCACAATACAACACCAGTTGAAGAGGAGACTACACCAGCTTTGGAGGAGGAGCTCCACGAGGAACCGTCTACTTAGGGAGCGAGCCCAGTCAGTTGCCTGTGATATACTGGATGGCGCCACGAAGTTATCTTTTTCCGCTGCTATTATTTCTCTCTTAATTAGTTTCGCCCTGCGAGGCTTACATTTGTAACTTGACCATAAGGTCGAGCAACCAGTTTGACTATTTAAATAAAGTACTTTATTAGCATCGAGTGGTATGATTGTGATATTTACCGATGTTAAGACTGTGTGCACTAGCGCGTTCCTGGACTAGTGCTGAATACACAGAGGGTCCTGATTTGCAAATTCGGGTCCCGACAGAAATGTAATTGATATCTTTTAAAACTAAATAAACTTCTAGTGCCATAGATTATTTCATAGCGAGTAATGATTAAATGTGTTAATGTACATGCTTAGAATTTCTTGTTTTATTTTGAAGTGAGGTAGTACACTCCATTTACTAAATGGGTAGGTGAACATTGTTAATGTTTGAAACTTTAAACTCTGACGTGCAGTTAGAATATTGAGATGATGTAAACTACAGATATTGTTAAAGAAACTTTGTTGGTTGTTTAAAGAGGTTCTAATTTAACGTGTTAGCAGAAAAATTTAATCATGTTGGTTTGTAACCTTAACTTGGAAGTTGATTAGGTCGTTATTTATGTTGTTGCAAACTATTAGTATATTTTGAAATATGCAGTTGTGTTCTTATAATGCTAGTATCGATGTCAATTGGGAAGATATAGGTTTTGTTGTTGTTTTAAGAGCATTGTGGTGGTCTAACTTATTAAATTTATTTTAATAATTGGAGTATGTTGTGTAGTGGCAATTTTGTTATAACCTATGGATAGGGTAGCTAAAAGCAATGTTGTTGTTTTATGATTATGCCAATTGTTGATATTGATGACTTAGTGGTGGTAATTAATTAGATTAATTGTTGAAAACCTTTGTTAAAATGGAGGAAACTGTAATATGTTGTGATGGAGTGAACCTTGGATAATTAACATGATGTAGGATTTTATCCTTAATGAATGTATATTTTAGAGTCTTATTTATGAATTTTTTCTTATGGAGATAATATTTACTTGTTAGAGTTATTTATTGATTGATTAAGTTTTGATTTTCGAGATGTTGAATTATGGGTGGTATAAAATTTATAGGTTGCTCATGCTGAAGGGTATAAAAACTTAGAATATGAGGTTAGATGTGACACCACGGAGTGTCGTATCTTATAAAATGTGAATGTTGAGGTCAAAAACTTTATAAAATATGAAAATGGAGGTTAAAACTTTACGTTATGCCATTTATAGCGTGTTTTTGGGCCGTTTTCGGGTGTTTGGGCCTCTCCGAGGGACTTTGGGCCTTGGAGGTTGAGTTGGGCGTCCGGTGGAGGGGTTTGGGCCCAAGAGGGGGACTTTTGGGCAGCCAAATCTGGCCCCCACCCCTTGGTGCGCCCCAAACTCCATATCCCAACCCTAGCCGCCACCCCCTAGCACCCCCATGTGCCTCAACACTTCCCCTTCATCTCCATCTTCCCCCATGGCGCCACCACCCCTCTCCTCCCCTCTCCACCTCCCTTGCTGCCCCTAGGGGAGTTCTCCACCTCAACACCTCGAAGATCCGTCCATTAGAGCGCTCCGCGATGAGGAGATCCGGTGGATTTGGAGCGAGGAAGGAGATCGCGCGAACCGGGAGGAGATCCGTTGGGTTTTCGGTCGTCGGGCGAAGGTATGGCCATGGGAATCCTTGGGGTTGGGCTAGGTACTGTTCTAAGGATGATTCTCAAGTTTTTAGATCAATTGGTGTTGCTGGATTTGATTAGAGTAGATGGATTCCTGAGTTGGTCAAGTCCTCTGTTTCGGGCAGCATGAGCAGTCGACCTAGGGCTTAGGTTTTCGCCAATTTAGAATCGGAATCTGGTCGTACGGATGTTGAAGAAATTGTAGATAATTTCATTATCTTTCAGTGGATATAAAGAACGTCCAATTCCGCCCAGCCATTTGAATGTTATGGCTGTTTTACCGAGCGTGTTAAAATCTGTGACGTGATTGGAATAGATCACAGTATTTTGTAGATTAAACAACTTTAGAGTCCGAATAAGTCTTTCCATATACCTAGAGAAAGTTGGGAAATTTCCTAATCTACGCGAGGATGTACTCGTTTAATTGATTCGGAGTCTTAGAACCCGAGTTATGCCTTTTGGAAGGCTGCTGTCCCAGCGGGACAGAACCTCTGTTTTTGGTTACTGCGAGTAGATGGCAATGTCGGGGTAGATGAGGGTTTGCGTACTGTTTTGTGGACATGATTGTGAGTGTGTGGTACCTATGTGTAGGTGGTGTGACCTCGGGAGTGCCCTCTTCATCTCGCCAATCCGTCGCCCGTGGTTGAGGCAAGTGTATTGGAATGGGTAGCGGATTGTGGGTTTTGATTGATTGAGATTGAAATTTGAATATATGATATGTTCACATGCCATGCTTTAATGTTTGCCATTGATATGATGAATATGTTTATTATGTGATGATGCCATGTGTTAATGTACAAGTTATCCATGATGATGCCATATGTTAATGTTATAACACCCCGGCATTTAATATGCCCGAATGCTACCAAACATAGACTAAACAACATCTAAATACCACAATTAAACATAAATTACAGCAAAGGCGCACATGCTAAAAACCAAAATTTCGGCAGCATCTCCTTTGTTTTAACATGAATTGAAGGAGCAACAACAGTATCACACGTTATATCATAATGGAAAGCAACTAAAACAGCAATAACATGTGACATAGCAACAATATAAGTCCAGGATAAAGCATTCAACCACTTCATGAGCTAAAGGAATCATATAATAAGTCCGAGCACATAGTTAAGCAATACTCCAAGTTTCATGGCAATACTTTCATTATCATGACTCCAAATGATAACACTATCTAATTCGTGTGGAGCTACATGTTGATGTGTAGCTAAACCATTTTTCCCGCATGCCAGTTTCATGGTACCTAAGAAAAACAACATAAACACAAGCGTGAGTTCATCACTCAGCAAGTATAATGCAATGGAACAAGAAAATACATTCCAATACCTTCATCACCACTTTTCACATACAACATCATACACATCTCATATTCATAGTGTAAGCATATCATGGACATCATCATAAATCATCCTCATTTAACATCCTCATATAATGCAATGCAATGTAATGCGATGCGATGCACATATCTCCTGGAAACTCATACCGGTATGGTTGAGTACACACCCGTCGGTGTGCACCCTCTCCCCCCTTCCATCCCGAAGATGGAGGGTGCCTACTCCTCGCTTCCGTTCACCGCGGTGAATGAAATCACGATGTAAGACTTACTCATTCGCTCTCCGGATTAGTCATAACTTTCTCACCGACCTTCCCGGACTAGTTATGACTTTCTCACCGCCCGGGCCATGTAATCATGCCATGTATGCAAATATGCCAACATCATAATTAACTTGTACATTAACACATGACATCTTAACATGATAAACATACTCACCATATCATTGGCAATCATTAAAGCATGGCAAGTGATCATATCATATAATCCATTTTCATCTAGTCTCAACAAGCAACCTACAAATCGCTATCCATTACAATGCACTTGCCTCAACCACGGGCGACGGATTGGCGAGAAGTAGTAGGCCCTCCCGGGGTCACACCACCTGCACATAGGGACCACACACTCACAATCAAGCCCACAAAACAGTACGCAAACCCTCATCTACCCCGACAATGCCAACTACTTGCAAAACCCGAAAACAGCGGTTCTGTCCCGTCATGACAGCAGCCTTCCAAAAGGCATAACTCGGGCTCTAAGACTCCAAATCAATTAAACGAGTACATCCTCGCGTAGCTTAGGAAATTTCCCAACTTTTTCTAGGTATAGGGAAAGACTGATTCCGAATCTAAAGTTGTTTAATCTACAAAATACCCTGATCTGTTCCAATCACGTCACAGATTTTAACACGCTCGGTAAAACAGCCATAACTTTCAAACGGCTGGGCGGAATTTAACGTTCTTTATATCCACGGAAATATAATGAAATTATCTATAACTTCTTCAACATCCGTACGACCAAATTCGTATTCTAAATTGGCGAAAAATCGAACCCTAGGTCGACTTCTCATGCTGTCCGAAACAGAGAACGTGACCAACTCAAGAATTATTTACATGTTGAAGTTGTTGTTTAACTGAATAAGGTTCGGTTGTCAAGACGTGAATATATAGGAGGTATGAAATTTATATGTTGATCTTGCTGAAAGATTTGTTGAAGTATTATGTTTCAAATTTAGAATAAGAAGTATTATGATTCGGTGATCCGTGGGGATCATGTCAATATAGTCTTGGTTGGGTGCCTTTTTGATAAGCATCTTAAACCCTAATTAAAAGTGTTGGGAATGGTAACTAGAGGAAGAATTTGTTGTGAAGCTTTTGGTTTAATTGTGTTGGGGCTTCACAGGGAGTAAATGGTGATTATTGAAGTCTTTAATGGAAAGCGTAGTGGAGTACTAGAGATGGTTCTTTTTATGCTGAGCTTGTGTTCAAAAGCTTTTGGACTGGTTTGGTTGTTTGCCATTTTGGTTGAAGGGTTTTCGGTCAAGGTGTTCCATATGCTGTTTTTCAGAGTTTCCCTAAAACTCGTAGAAATTGGTGCAAATACTTGGTTTTGGCTAATTTGTTTTGTTGGTGCTATGAGTATGGATTTACACCACAAAAGTTTTTTTTTGACTCGATCGCGCCCTTTCGCGTTCGCACTGAATTATCTTTGGAATTAATTTTAAAAGGAAGCAGATGGTCATAAAGGGTTATGTTGGAAACTTTGGAGTTAAGCCCTTGATGTGTAACTCTGTTTGGCTAGAGTTGGAGTCATTTGGAAAATGTGTCTAGTGTGCGGATGTTTCACAAGTCTGGATTTTTATGAATGTTTCATAAGTGAATTTGGTTAGTGAAGAGTTTTCTTTTGGGATTGAGTTTCCCTCTCTTTTGATAAAATTTATGGCGGTTGTGTGTGCAGATGTTTGACTTTGGAGTCGATGTTCTGTTCCAAAGGGGTTGAGTTTGATTTTGCGAGGTGTTGCAAGGTTAGTTTTAAATGGATGATGGGTTTTCACACGATGTAGTGTTTTGCTGTTAACTATGCTGCCATCATAGTTTATATGAATTATCGCAATCCTCGATGTTATTCGAGTTTTATTCATGTGATACAGAGGAAGAAGTCATCTTGTGAATGACTATTCGGTAGTGTTGTTACATGATGAATGAATGGTGAAAAGTAATCATGACATCGTTTATAGATGTTAAATGATAAAAGAGTCGTTGAGCCAGGTCGGTGAGAAAGTCATATATGGATATATGACTAATCCGGAGTGCTCTTGGAAAGCTGCATGCATGTCCTGAATCGAGATTCAATTGCCTTCTAGTACGAGAAGTAAGAATGAATATCTTCTGGTATGTTGGTTGTGCTGTAAGAGATATGAGCTTTCTTTGCATCTTGGCTTAGGAAAAATAAAATGAGTACTCTTTGGTTGTTGCTGAACTCTTTCCAATGTGGCTTTTAGCGCTTTGGAGTTCGAGTTGTTGTATGTGGACCAATTGGGTTCATGTTACGGTTGGGCTGACTCATCAATGGTACAGTTTGTCCTGGTCCTTCAAGTGGAAGGATGTGAGGGCGAGACTTTCTTAGTAAGAGAAATCTGGTGTGGCTAGTAGTTGATCGTAAATGGTGTAGAAGTGAAGAGTAAAGGAAGGTTGCCTATGTCCCAATTCAAACCTTCTTGGAGAATTGTTTCCGTTTATGTGTCCGTCGGTAGGGTTGATCAAATTATTAGTGGACCACTTGGTGGTTGCTAGAAATTGCTTTCGGTTTTCGAAGAGTATTGGATCTTTTTGTCGCCGGGCTATTGATCGTGTTGTGCCAACCAAAGTGGAATGTTCGGCTGTTATTGATTTTGCGGGTTTTCAGAACCCTGGCCATAAAGTAGGCTTCTCCTTTCGGTGGTAGTGGGGTGGGTGTTCGTCTTGTTGTAAAAGATCAGAATGTAACCCCGATGGTTCAAGCAGTTAGTAATCTTAGACTGTTGTGTCTCACTTTGTTTGCGTCGTCGCGAATACGATGAACCACAGTTGAGAGGTTGAGACGTGAATCACTGTTGTGCTTGGGAGCGGAAGATGGATCTAGAAGTTGGTACCATGTCCTTCTGGAGAGTGGCTTTGGTTAAAGGGATCGGGAACTTTAGTGCCAAGGGATGTATCGAATGAGGGGTGTGAGACCGTTTCCTTTCGTGGTCTGTTTGGGATTTTATCCTATCGCTTGGGTCATGCCGAGGCCTTGTATGGGTGCTTTGGGTTTCAATGTTGAGTAAAGTTCTTGCAAGAGGTTGATCGTGGGTTATCGTTAGAACTGTGGGTCTTCGAGCCTAAGCATCTTACCATCGGGTCTCGATCAGTGTAGTTCTAGTGGCTTTAGTCAGAGAGAGAATCGGTTTGGGAACTGGAGTCTCGCATACGCGACAAGTACCCCGAGATTTTCGCCTCAGGTATGAGATGTGAAACCTAGCTATCTTTTGCTTTCTTTGGGTTATGACAGGTGTCTTGGATTCGAGGTCGAATCCTGTTGAAGGGGGGGAGAATGTGACACCACGGAGTGTCGTATCTTATAAAATGTGAATGTTGAGGTCAAAAACTTTATAAAATATGAAAATGGACGTTAAAACTTTACGTTATGCCGTTTATAGCGTGTTTTCGGGCCGTTTTCGGGTGTTTGGGCCTCTCCGGGGGACTTTGGGCCTTGGGGGTTGAGTTGGGCCTCCAGTGGAGGGGTTTGGGCCCAAGGGGGGGGGACTTTTGGGCAGCCAAATCTGGCCCCCACCCCTTGGTACGCCGCAAACTCCCTCTCCCAACCCTAGCCGCCACCCCCTAGCCCCCCCATGCGCCTCCACCCTTCCCCTTCCTCTCCACCTTCCCCCATGGCGCCACCACCCCTCTCCTCCCCTCTCCACCTACCTTGCTGCCCCTAGGGGAGTTCTCCACCTCAACACCTCGAAGATCCGTCCATTGGAGCGCTCCACGACGAGGAGATCCGGTGGATTTGGAGCGAGGAAGGAGATCGCGCGAACCGGGAGGAGATCCGTTGGGTTTTCGGTCGTCAGGTGAAGATATGGCCATGGGAATCCTTGGGGTTGGGCTAGGTACTGTTCTAAGGATGATTCTCAAGTTTTTAGATCAATTGGTGGTGCTGGATTTGATTAGAGTAGATGGATTCTTGAGTTGGTCACGTCCTCTGTTTTGGGCAGCATGAGCAGTCGACCTAGGGCTTAGGTTTTCGCCAATTTAGAGTCGGAATCTGGTCGTACGGATGTACTCGTTTAATTGATTCGGAGCCTTAGAACCCGAGTTATGCCTTTTGGAAGGCTGCTGTCCCGGCGGGACAGAACCTCTGTTTTTGGTTATTGTAATTAGATGGCAATGTCGGGGTAGATGAGGGTTTGCGTACTGTTTTGTGGACATGATTGTGAGTGTGTGGTACCTATGTGTAGGTGGTGTGACCCCGGGAGTGCCCTCTTCATCTCGCCAATCCGGCGCCCGTGGTTAAGGCAAGTGTATTGGAATGGGTAGCGGATTGTGGGTTGTTTGATTGATTGAGATTGAAATTTGCATATATGATATGTTCACATGCCATGCTGTAATGTTTGCCATTGATATGATGAATATGTTTATTATGTGATGATGCCATGTGTTAATGTACAAGTTATCCATGATGATGCCATATGTTAATGTACAAGTTATTCATGATGTTGGCATATTTGCATACATGGCATGATAAATGGCCTGGGCGGTGAGAAAGTCATAACTAGTCCGGGGAAGGTCGGTGAGAAATTTATGACTATTCCGGAGAGCCAATGAGTAAGTCCTACATCGTGATTCCATTCACCGCGGTGAACGGAAGCGAGGAGTAGGCACCCTCCATCTTCGGGAAGGAAGGGGGGAGAGGGTGCACAACGACGGGTGTGTACTCAACCATACCGGTATGAGTTTCCAAGGAGACATGAGCATCGCATTGCATTGCATACATAATGATGATGATAATGTTATGTGTTCATGAATGAGATGATATACATGATGTGAGATATTATTGCCATGTAATTGTTCTTGTTGTCCATTGCAATATGCTTGCTGAGTTTCGAACTCACGCTTGTGTTTATGTTGTTTTTCTTAGGTACCATGAAACCAGCATGCGGGTAAAAGGGTTTAGCTACACATCTACACGTAGCTCCACACAAATTAGACAGTGTTATCATTTGGAGACATGATAATGAAAGTATTGCCATGAAACTTGGAGAATTGCTTAACTGTGTGCTCGGTCTTACTATTTGATTCGTTTAGCTCATGAAGTGGTTGAATGCCTTATCCTGGACTTATTTTGTTGCTATGATACATGTTATTGCAGTTTTAGATGCTTTCCGTTATGATATAACTTGTGATACTTTGTTGTTGCTCCGAATCATGGAAAAACAAAGGAGATGCTGCCGAAATTTTCGGTATTAGCATTTGTTCCTTTGCTTTAATTTTCTTGTAATTGTGGTATTTAGAGGTTGCTTAGTCTATGTTTGGTAGCATTCGGGCATATTAAATGCCGGGGTGTTACATTAGATGATCTGATGGTCCATGGGGATCATGATGAGGGAGACTTTCTTGGATGTCTTATGATAAGGACCAGAAACTTTATTTATGAGTATTGGGAAAGGAAATTACAGGAAGAATTTGTTATGTGGTTTTTGTTAAATCCTATTTGGGCTTCTCAAGGCGTAAATAGTGAATATTGAAATCTTTAATGGTAAGCGTAGTGGAATATTAGAGATGGGGGTATTTACGCTGAACTTATGTTTAAATGTATATGGATTGGTTTGTTCGTATGCTCGTTGGGATGAGTTACCTTTTGGCTATGGCATTCCGTACTATGGGTATTAGAGCGTCCCTACATTCGTGTGAATGTTTCCAAACTTGGGTTTAACTTTGAGTGTTGAAAATGTGGATGAAGAATGATTAACTCTAAAGTAAAATGTGATGGTGTTGGATTGATTTATTTCGTTGAATAGCATCATTCATTTCTGTTTGCTAAGAAGGTTAGCTTAAGTGATGACTGTGGGATCTACCCTAAAAGAATGTATCGTTGTATTGCGCTCTTGAGTGTACAAATGAGTCATCTATTGTACTGTGAGTTAAAGAAAACAAGCAAACCTAATGTAATGTTTTGGAAGCTCTTGACTTGGAAATATTTGTATTACTATTTTGGCTAGAGTTGTGTTTGTTGTGTGAGGTGTTTGAGAGTGTTTCTTAAAGGTGATTTTTCTCATTGTGTCACAAATGATGTTCATGGATGAAGCAATTTTTCTGTTGGGAAGTGAGTCCTGCTTTCTTTTAAGAAAAAGAGGTGGTTGTTGTGTGGTAGTTATTGATGCCTTGAACGGTTTTCACTTTGTCAAATTTCTTGGTTTTGGTGGAACTATGATGATTTGTTTTGGTAAAAGTGAAATGCATTTGTGGAAGACTTATGCAGTTTTTCTCTTTTTAAATGGAGTTTCTCCCCGAGGTAAATTTTGGTGCTTTTGTTTTATGGAGTTCCTCTCTCAAGTTAAGTTCTTATGTGTGTGAATCTTAGCGCCTTGGTTAAAGGTGGTGATTGTCATCCGTTGTGTTAAAGAGAATTGAGTTTCCTTTTGCTTTCAAGCCGGGGATAAGAAAATGAATGTTACAAATCTAGTGTGGGTTGTTAATGACCTAAGTTATTAGGTGTTGCTAGTGGTTGATCCTAAATAGCTTAAAAGTGAGGAGTAAAGAAAGGTTGTGTATGACTCAATTCAAACCTTCTTGGAGAATTGTTTCGTTGATATGTTCCTTGGTAGGGTTGACTAATTTAGTAGTGGACCACTTGGAAGATGCTGGTAATTGCATTACATTTTTGAAGTGTATCGGATCTTTCTGTCGCTGGGTTATGAGCGAGTTGTGCCAACTGTAGTGAATTGTTCGGTTGTTAATATTTTGCGAGTTTAAGGACCCTGGTTAGAGTAGGCAATTCCTTTCGATGGTAATGGTGGTTATTGGTCTTTTTATAAAAGATCAATCTTTTGCAAGGGAGAGGAGTTTGTGTTTCGGTTCCTAGTGGTACAAAGTTATAACCCCAATTGTTCAAGCAGTTAGCAGTTTTAGAGTGTTGTGTCTCGCTTGGTTCGCGTCGTCTTGAATACGACGAACCACAGTAGAGAGGTTGAGGTGTCAAAGCACTTTTGCACGTGGGAGCTGAAGAGGGATCTAGAGTTGGAGATAGAGGTTCGTACCATGTTCTCCTGGAGAGTAGCATTGGTTAAAGGGATCAGGCAATTTAGTGCCAAGGAATGTTTAGAATGAGGAGCTTGAGACTATTTTTTATTCTTGGTCTGGTTAGGAAATTTATCCTATCTTTGGTCGTGCTGAGGCCTTGTGTGAGTGCTTTGTGTTTCAATGTTGAGTAAAGTTCTTGCAAGTTTTGAATGTCAGTTTTCATTAGAGCTGTTGGTTTTTGAACCTAAGCATCTTGCCATCGAGTTCCGATCAGTGTAGTTTCGGGGAAGTCAGAGCATTTATTCAAGGATGTTTTGGTGTTCTAGTGGCTTTAGTCAGTGATAGAAGCGACCTGGGAGTCAGAGTCTCGCATCCGCGAGAAGTACCCAGAGCTATTTTTATCGGGTATGAAGGTGAAACTTAGCTCCCTTCATTTTGGTTGTTGCATAGCAGCGTGTTTAGGATTCAGGGTCGGATCCTATTAAGGGGGATAGAATGTGACATTCGGGAGAGTTTAGGGCGCATTTTCGACTTTTTCCTGGTTTGTGGGATGTTTCCGGGGAGATTGGGCGCTAAGGGGATTAAAGTTGGGCTTCTGGTGGGAGGTTTTGGCCCATGTTGGGGGATTTTGGGCAGCAAACCCTAGCCCACCTCTTCCCCACACCCTATGCACCCCCTCCTCTTTGCCATAGCCGCCGCCCCCTCTCCTCTCACCCTCCCTAGCGACCTCTCCACTCCCTAGCCAGCCCTAGAAAGGGTTCTCCCCCTCCCTTGTTATCCACACCCTCCCCTCTATTGTTCCCTCCGGTGGAAAGCCGTTCAACCGAGAAGAATCGTCGTTTTCGGCGATTGGAGGAAGATCGTGGCCGAGAGAAGGAGTTTTCCGTCTGTTCTTCGATTCTTCGAGTAGAGGTAAGACTTGTAGGTTCTCTTGTGGTGTTTGGGTGCTGATTAGATGGGGGATTTCATGTCTAAAACCCCCAATTAGGTAATGTCTTTAGAAGGGATTAAAGTGGTTGTAGATCTGTTTCGCGTGCTACTCTCGGCCAGTTTAGACAGACGATTTGGGCGCAGTTTTGAGGACTTTATATTCATTTTCTTGGGGTCTGGCTATTGCGAAAGTTGTAGATAATTGAATTACCTTTCAATGAAGATCAAAATCACTAAATTCCGTTTAGCCATTTAAAAGTTATGGTCGTTTTACCGAACGTTGTCAAATCTGTGATGTGAATGGTGCAATCTGGGATCAACAGTAGATTAGAGGATTTTAGAGGCCAAATTTGTGACATTATAGAATGTAACATTATAGAATGTGGCATTACGGTAGGAGTTTATACTGTGTTTTTGGGCTTTTCAGGGTGTTTGGGCCTCTCCGGGGAGTTTGGGCTTTGCAGGTGCTAGTTTGGGCCTTAGGGGAAGTAATTGGGCCATTGGTGGGGTGTTTTTGGCCCATGTGGGGGGATTTCCTACCAACCCTAGGGCTCTCGACCCCTCCATGCTCCCCCTCCTCCCCTACCATAGCCACCGGCCCCCAAACCCCCTAGCCGCACACCCCCTCCTCCCCTATGCGCCACCCCCTCCCTCTCATCTCCACCTCTAGCCAGCCCTAGTTCCTCCACTCGTAGCCCTCTATCTCTCTATTTGGGAGCTCTCCGTCCGAGGCGATCCGACGATTCCGGCGATTCCGACGAGTGGAGGGAGATCGGGCCGGGAGGAGGCAAAGTTCGTCGTTCGTGTGGTTCATCAAGAAGCGGTACGTTGATGGGAAGTGCTTGGGGTGAATTAAGTACTATTCTAATGAGGGAATCTAGTGCTAAGAGTCTCTATTGGTGTGCTGCAATTAGATAGATTTGAAGAAAACTAGATCTATTTTGTCGTTCTGTTCTTATGTAGATTAGGGGTATGACTTTGGGCGCGATTTAGAGAATTTTAGAATCGTTTTCTGATCGTCTGGCTGTTACAAAAGTTGTAGGTAATTCAATTACCTTTAATTGGACACCAAAAATGTTAAATTCCGTTTATCTGTTTAAAAGTTATGGCAGTTTTACCGACCGCTGTCCAATCTGTGACGCGATTGGTACAGTCTGTGATCAACTTTAGATTAGAGGATTTTATATGCCGAATTAGTTTTCGTGAATACTTAGAAAAAGATGGGAAATTTCCTGCGGTTCGAGAAAATGTACTCGTTTACCTGATTTGGAGTTGTAGAACTCAAGTTGTGTTTGTTGGAAGCCTGTTGTCCCGGTGGACAGATTCTCTGTTTTTCGGGTTTTATGGGCGAGTTGCGAAGTCGATGAAGTTGATTGTTCTTGTGTTGTTTTGTGGGCACGTTTTTATTGTATTATATCTATGTGCAGGTGGTTTGACCCGGGGAGTGCTATCCACATCCCGCCACTCCGTCTTGCGTGGTTGAAGGCAAGTGTATTGTGGTGAATATGGCTTGGTGGCCATATGAATTGATATAGATGCGATTCAACTTTATGATGTGTTGCTTTACTATAAATTGTTCTTGCAATTGATTAAATGATTATGAAATGCTATGTTATGGTTGTGAGGATGATTATGTATCTAATTATTTCTATGCAATTGTTGAATTGAGTGCATATGCATGTTTATTCATGTTTATGGCATGTGTGCATTCATAATGGAAGAGGCGACCCATTCTGGTGCTGGCCTCTGTGTTCACACATAGTGAACACGAAAGACCTACCTCGTAGTCCCATCGATAGTGGTGAATGGGAGCGAGTCAGTAATAGTAGGCACCCTCCACGGGATGGAAGGGATAGAGGGTGCACAACGACGGGTGTGCACACGGCAATACCGGTATGTGCTAAGCAAAGAGACATGTGCATTGCATTGCATTGATGAAAAAGTTGATGAAGATTTTTTTATGAGATGTTAATAAAGATGTTTTTTGAGATGTCAAGGATGATGTTTCATATGATGTTAGTGATGATGCTAATGAAAACTGTTATTGTTTTATTCCATTGCAATACACTTTGCTGAGTGATGAACTCACGCTTGTTGTTTTATGATGTTTTAGGTACCACGAATCTGACATGTGGGAAAGGGAGCTAGACACACGACATCACTTACTGTCACTCATTTAATCAATTGCATACCCTTCCTTTAGTTGTGATGATTACCTCATTGAACTAGTCGTTTTGGTGGACCGGCATGAAGCGCGAGATTGCTCACTATGTGGCCGAATGCGACGTCTGCAAAAGGGTGAAGGCGGAACATCTTAAGTCAGCCGGTACTCTTCAGCCGCTGCCCATTCCTAGCTGGAAGTGGGAAGATATTGGTATGGATTTCATCACCGCCCTGCCGATGACTTCTTCGGGTCACGACTTGATATGGGTTATAGTCGACCGGTTGACAAAGTCCACACATTTCCTAGCCGTTCGCACCACCTATCGGGCCACGTTATATAACCCATTTTCCGAAAATATTTGAAGAGAACACTCACATCTACCCATTATCTTAATTATAAACAAAATTTTAGATTTTATGCTTATTCGAAAATGCATGATCTTTATTTAATACGATTAGTCCCACCAACTTGATTTCAAATTACTCGCGAGGGTTCCAAATAAATTTCGAAACATTACAACTAATCCCAGAAACACACATAATATATTAAAAGCAATTTTTAGGATGTTACAAACCTCCCCCCTTAACAGAATATCATCCCCGAGATTCGAGACTAACTAGAGAATAGGTCCGGGAACTCCTTCTTCAAATCTTCTTCGTGTTCCCATGTTTCTTCATTTTCTGAGTGATTACTCCACTGGACTTTGCAGAAGCGGATTGACTTGTTCCTAGTCTCACGATCCATGGTATCTAGAATCTTCACTGGATGTTCTTTATATGTCAAATCTTCTTGCTAATCGATGGCTTCCATAGGTGCTTGTTCCTTAGGTACCCGCAGACATTTTTTTAACTGTGAGACATGGAATACATCATGTATTCTTGCTAACAATTGATACGCCACTTCACCTCTGCGACTCAGGATCTTGAACGGTCCCACATATCTTGGTGCGAGATTCCCTTTGGCATGAGACCTTTTGACTCCTTTGAGGGGTGTAACTTCGAGATATACGTAGTCCTCCGGCTGAAAGCTCAAATCTCTGCGTCGGTTGTCCGGGTAGCTCTTTTGCCTGGACTGAGCAACCTTCAACCTTTCTCTGATCACCACGATCTTCTCCTACACTTCTTGCAATATATCTGGTCCAAATACTCATCGTTCACCAGTCTCATTCCAATTTAATAGTGTCCGACAAGGTCTTCCGTACAAAGCTTCAAAAGGTGACATTTGCAAACTTTTTTGGTAGCTGTTGTTATAGCAAAACTCCGCATAAGGTAAACACTTGTTCCACGAAGTGATATAAGCCAATGCACAGGCTCTAAGCATATCTTCCAATATCTGGTTGACTCTTTCAATCTGACCATCAGTCTGTGGGTGATAGGTTGTACTGAAATGCAGTCAAGTTCCCAAAGCCTCGTGTAACTTTCCCCAAAACCTTGAGGTAAATTGGGTACCCCTATCTGAAACAATCTTCTTCGGTACTCCATGTAAGCAAACAATTCTTAACATGTATAATTCTGCCAATCGATCTCCTGAGTAAGTTGTCTTTACCGGCATAAAATGTGCAACTTTGGTTAGACGATCCACTATGACCCATATGGAATCATAACCAGCTTGTGTCCTAGGCAAACCGGTTATGAAGTCCATACCGATTTCCTCCCATTTCCACTCTGGGATCTGTAGAGGTTGCAGCAGTCCTGCTGGCCTCCGATGCATAGCCTTGACTCGCTAACATACATCACACAATGCAACATGTTCAGCTACTTCTCTTTTCATACTTGGCCACCAGAACCTTTCTTTCAAGTCCTGGTACATCTTCGCACTTCCAGGATGAATTGAATACTTGGAATCATGAGCTTCCTCCAGTATCAACTGCTTCAGCTCCTTCTTGTCAGGTACACATATATGCTCCTTCATCCACAAGATACCTTGGTCATCCAACCGGAAATCTTTGGCTAGACATTCCTCCATCTTGGATTTGATTTGCTCGATCTTCTCGTCATCCGTCTGACCTTCCTTGATCTGATCTTCTAAGGTAGGCTTTACATCCAAAGCAGTTACAAATCCTTCGGGCACAATTTCCAGTTTCAATTTCTGAAAATCCTTGCATAACTCTGCTTGACTGACTTCCATTAACATATTTACACTATGGCTCTTTCGACTCAAGGCATCAGCCACCACATTAGCCTTACCTGGGTGATAATGAATTTCGACATTATAATCTTTGATCAACTCCAACCACCTTCTTTGTCTCATATTCAAGTCTGGCTGGGTGAAAATATACTTAAGACTCTTGTGATCAGGGTATATTTCACATCTATTACCCATAAGGTATTGATGCCACAGCTTTAGAGCATGCACAACAGACGCTAATTCCAAGTCATGCGTTGGATAGTTTTCCTCATGTGGCCTTAATTGCCTCGACGCATAAGCAAATACCGTTCCATTCTGCATCAACACACATTCGAGTCCTTAACGTGACGCATCATAGTAAATGTAAAAACTCTGATGAACATCAGGTAGAACCAATACTGGTGCCGATGTTAGCTTCTTCTTTAACTCTTGGAAACTCTTCTCACATTCATGTGTCCAAGTAAACTTGTTTTCCTTTTTCAACAACTGCGTGAGAGGTCTAGCTATAGTGGAGAAACCTTCCACAAATCGACGGTAATAACCTGCCATTCCAAGGAAGCTTCGGACTTGAGTCACTGTCTTCGGTTGCTCCCAATGTAGGACTGCTTCAACTTTACTTGGATCTACTGCCACTCCTTCGGCTGTCATGATGTGTCCCAGGAATTCCACTTTACTTTTCTAGAAATCACATTTGCTGAACTTAGCAAATAACTGTTGTTCTCTTAACTTCTCTAATACCATTCGTAGATGTTCACCATGCTCCTCTCTGGCTTTGGAATATACCAGAATATCATCTATAAACACCACTACAAATTTATCAAGGTATTCCATAAAAACCTTGTTCATCAAGTTCATGAAGTATGCGGGTGCATTTGTCAATCCGAAAGACATAACTGTAAACTCATAATGTCCATATCTTGATGAAAATGCAGTCTTCGGTATGTCCTCCGATCTTATCTTCAGTTGATGATATCCCAATCGAAGGTCGATCTTAGAGAATACTCCTGCTCCTCTTAGCTGATCGAACAAGTCATCTATTCTGGGTAGCGGATACTTATTCTTTATCGTCACGTCGTTCAATGCGCGATAGTCTATACACATACAAAAACTTCCATCCTTCTTCTTGACAAATAGCACTGGTGCTCCCCAAGGCGACGAACTTGGTCTTATAAAACTTTTTTCCAATAGCTCTTCGATCTGCTTCTTCATCTCTATCAGCTCGTCAGTAGGCATCTGATAGGGTCTCTTCGCTATCGGTGCAGTTCCAGGTACCAGTTCAATCACGAACTCGATGTCCCTATCCGGTGTCATTCCTGGTAGATCATCCGGAAATACGTCTGGATACTCCCTCACAACTGGCACATCTTCTAGGTTAGCTGTCTTCAAGCTGTTAAGCATCAATTGACCGTCTCGTGTAGCGGTTGCTTGGAACTCTACCTTTCTACCATCTGGGCTTTCAACTGATACTACCCTTCGTCCATAGTCTAATACCACTTTATGTTTGGACAACCAATCCATCCCTAATATAACATCTAGGGTCTGGGTATCCAATATCACTAGGTTCGCTAAGCACTCTATTCCATTTATTATTAGTTTCACTCCAGAACATCCTACCTTGGATCGGAGTTCTAATCCAGGGGATTGAACCAAGAGCGTACACTTAAGATCCATAAGAGGCAATTCATTCTGAACAACAAATTCTTGAGAAACAAATGAATGCGATGCTCCTGAATCAAATAAAACTGTAGCAGGTACGGAGTTGATCAGAAACGTACCTAACACAACATCTGTAGCTTCTTGCACTCCTTCAACAGTAACATGGTTGACTCTGGCCTTGCTATTGATTGAGTCTGATTTCCTGCTTGAACATTCCCGCGGTTCAAATTCTGTGCCTGTGTCTTGGTGGGGATGTTTCCAAGGTTGAGGCGTACCGGTGTCACTCCACCCTTCTTAGGACAATTGATGGCGAAATGTCCTACCTCATGACAATGATAGCAGCGTCTTCCTGACATCTGAGAGCTGCCTCCTGCTTGGTTTCCGGTAGTGCGAAGTGGAAAATGCACTTCTTTGGGCCTTGATCGGGTACCAGCGCACGGAGGTTGCCTCTGGGTTGGAACCTTGCTAGTTGCTATGGTACCACCCTAGCTCTCTGCTGACTTGATCGGCCACTCTACTGCGCCATCCTGCGCTTGCGATGGTCGTCCAACTCACGGAGCTTGTCCTCAAGGATCAAAGCTTTGTTGACCAGCTCTTGAAAATCCGGGAATGTGTGGGTGATCAATCGCACCTGCAGTCCGGTGTTCAATCCCTTCAGGAAGCGGGATTGTCTTGCCTTGTCAGTGGCTACGTCCTCTGGAGCGTAACGTGCCAACTGAGTAAACTTATTCAAATAATCGGCCACAAACTGGCCTCCTTGCTTTAGTGATCTGAATTCTTATTTCTTCAGGTCCATGATATCCTCCAGCACATGGTATTGGCGAAACGCAACAGTAAACTCCTCCCAAGTTATCTCCTGGGGATTCTCCTGGGTAGCACGGTAATTCTCCCACCATTCTACTGCTGTTCCCTCTAACTGATGAGAGGCATAGAGTACCCTCTCGTTTCCATGGCACTGAGTGATATGCAGTTTCCTTTCGATTGACCTAAGCCAATCGTCTGCCTCCAAAGGGTTGGCATTTCCAGAGTAGGTTGGTGGGCGGGTTCTCATAAATTTTGAAAGTCTTGTTTGATGTTGAGCCCCCTGGTTTCCTATAAGATTAACATTGTTGGCGGCCTGGGTGGCAATCTGTTGAACCGTCTGCATCATAGTCTGCATCAGTTGCGTCTGACCAGCGAGAAAAGCTCCCAGGTTCTGCATGTCCACGGGTGGTGCATTCGGTGCATCGTTCTGGTTTCCTCCCGGGCGCGAACCACTTCCTCCAGCTCCAACGTTACCATGGGTGTTCACCATCTGCTGATTACTCCAACAATTTAGAGAAGAGAGGGAAAAAGAATAGACAAGCATATAGAATCTTATGCGGGGGAAAATAGGTGTAACACAACTCAAAACCAGCAACTTATGATTAATATTATTATGGTTGCTTATAAGTGCCTTAGGGCAATGCAACGCATATTGACACACGAAAACATAACACCAGTGTGACGCTACGGAATGTCGTAACATTATAAATTGTGACATTACGGGATGTGATATCTTAAATTGTGACTTTACGGAATGAGATTTAATCGTGATTTGGGCCATTTTCGGGAGTTTGGGCCTTTCCGGGGGAGTTTGGGTCTTGGGGGAACAATTTGGGCTTTGGGGATCTTTTTGGGGCAAGGGTGGGGGTTTTCTGGCCCATGTGGGGGGAGGGCAGCAAACCTGCCCTCCCCATGCGCCCACCCCTCCCGCCACTAAACCCTAGCCGCCACCCCTTCCCCTCCCTCTCCACCCTCCCCTAGCCGCCCCCCGTGGCGCCACCCCCTCCCTCCCATCTCCCATCTCTAGCCGGCCCTAGCTCCACCCCTCGGAGTCCTCCATCTCGTTGTCCGGGAGCATTCCATCCACGGGAAACCGGCGGTTCAGGCGTTTCCGGTGAGCGGAGTCCGGGACCGCGACTGACTTGTACATGAGCCTAATGGGTCACACACTTAATGACATTGTTGTGATAGCGATCCGCGATGAGGAGAAGTTGTACCACGTTGAGTTCGACTACGTACAGTGCTTCGAAGCACGTGGGGAGGGTTCACCCACTCTACTTCCGCTGCTAACGTGCTCCAAGGGTAATGCTCCATGATCTCTGACTCGCATGTTTCCTGGGTGTTCGCGGTAGAAAATTTTTGTTTTCGGCTAGCGTAGCACCACGTTCTCCTTCAGTGGTATCAGAGCCAATCTTGCATTGTCTTGGATCTGGATGCTGCACATATGTTGATATGCTATTGAGTTGGTCACGGGTTGATGAGATCAATCGGTATAGGGTTCATGAGGTACGAGTTTGTAGTGCTATGAGGCCAAAAAGATTAGTTCGTTCTTTATCTAGATCGTGCCTCGACTGGTCCATACCAGCTGGAAACACCATCTGGACTTTCGTCATGTGACATCTATGATATTAGCCAACAGATTGAGGCCGCATACGCGCAACCTTCTCGAGGGGCCTACACGATAAAAAGATTAGTTTTTGCTCATTTTGTTTCGTCTCGTGCATTACCCCTACCGGCTGGTAACTCCATCGGGGTAGTAGCCCATGCCAAATAGATCATGCCAACAGATCGAGATCGGTGTGGTTGCCGCCTTCTCAAGGATCTTATGGAAATTGAGACATTCTGATGGCTTGGGATTGGTATGATTTGATCAATCCAATTGAATTTCAATAGCGTTTTCGTAGATGTGATCTATGTTCCCCGAAATTGAGACATTCTGATGGCTTGGGACTGCCGATAGTCAGCGTAGCGCCCACTAATTAAAACTTGTTCACATCGCGCACGCTAGAATTCGATCCAGCGCCTAACTTGTTTTTGCAGGGAATGATGTGAATGGTATGGCTCCCTTGTGTGTATGTGATGCATTAATGTAATTTTCATAGTCTGCGTGCTATGGTTAATTGCAGCTTGGGTTGCCATGTTATTGTATAACGGCCTGCGTGCTGACTTGTGATGCTTCATATCCTCATGTAATTTGTTACTAGCTATTATGTGTAGTAGCTTAGTGTATTATCATGGAGGCTTCTAGCATGGTGACTTGGTGGACATGAAGCACGATGATGGAGATTGGAACACCACGGGCCATACCATTTCTCAAGTCAATATGATTGTTTCTGATGATTCCTGTCATGCTATCCCTTCATATTTCATAGTTGGTGGATATGATTTTCATATGATAGAATAGTTTCCCTCGAAAAATTAAGTGTTCGATGCCATTCCAACAGCTGCACCCATAAGGTCCTGTACGTTAATTGGTAGTTTCAGCATACAGCAGGGTGCCATTAATTTCCATGACCATTGGGATGAAGTCAGACTTCACATGCATAGTATTGGTTTACTTATCGAGGCTATCAAAATGGTTTTGGGCCTCGGGGCATCAGTGTTGGGAGCCAGGGCATTGGATGCCACCCAACGAACAAGAGTCACATACGATGTGATTTGCAAGGGATTGCCTACCTATGTCACTTAGTCCTAGGAGTCGCTTCCGCGCACTAGATCTTTGAATGACTATGGATCTTGTTCTACTAAAATGCACTAGAGGGAAAGTGATTTTAATGGGAGTATCTTTTATTAAAATTGTTTAATGGGAGGTTAACATGAACATTGTGCTAAGACTTTGCTTTACTATTATAGATGTCGCCTAATACTGTCAATAACTCTGGTTTTAACTTGCGATCGATTCTGGATAGAGAGAAGCTCTCTGGAACAAATTTCATTAATTGGTATCGTAACTTGAGAATTGTTATCAAGCAAGAGAAAAAGGAGCTATATCCTAATGAACTAGCTGATGATGCTACTACTGCTGAACGACGTGCTTATGAGAAGCATGTCAATGATGAGTTTGATGTTGGCTGTCTCATGCTTGCTACAATGAACTCTGAGCTTCAAAAGCAATATGAGAACACGAATGCCTATGCTATGATCACATGCCTTCATAGCATGTTTGAGAACTAAGCTAGGGCTGAGAGATACTCGATCTCAAAAGCGCTGTTTGCGTGCAAGCTAACTGAAGGTAGTCTGGTGAGTCCTCATGTGATCAAGATGATTGGTTACATTGAGAACTTGGAGAAACTGAACTCCCCCTTAAGACAAGAGTTGGCCACTGATGCGATTCTCCAGTCGCTTCCTGCAAGCTTCGAGCCTTTCATCATGAACTTTCATATGAATGGCATGGAGAAAAACTTGTCTGAACTGCATGGGTTGCTTAAGACAGCAGAGGAAAGCATCAAGAAAAGCAACAATCATGTGTTGATGGTCCAGAAGGATGGTGGAAAGAAAAGGAAGCGTGGGGCAAAAGGCAAGGGTAAGGATGTGATCTCGAACCCGAAACCTAAGCGTCATGGTAAGACCAAGGGTGGTCCTACTGCTTCCGATGAATGTCACTACTACCATAAACCTGGTCATTAGAGTAGGAACTGCAAGAAATATCTGGAGGATAAAAAGAATGGAACTTTGGTTTCCACTTCAGGTATTAATGTTGTGACACCCCAGAATGTGACATTTTAGAATTCGGCATTTCGGTACAACTTTATAGCGTGTTTTTGGGCTGTTTCCGGGTGTTTGGGCCTCTCCGGGGGACTTTGGACCTTGGGGGTTGAGTTGGGCCTCCGGTGGAAGGGTTTGGGCCCAAGGGGGGACTTTTGGGCAGCCAAACCTAGCCCCAACCCCTTGGTGTGCCCCCCCACTCCCCTCTCCCTCAACCCTAGCCGCCACACACCCATCTCCCCCCCATGCGCCTCCCCCATTGCATCCCTAGCCGCCACCTTGCTTCTTCCTCCCCACCACCTCTAGCCGGCCCTAGGCGAGCTCCACCCCCATCCCTTGCTGCCATGCTCTTCCACGCCATTGCCCTCGCCATTGAGGAGCTCCACGACATGAGGATCCGGCGGGATTGGCGCGTGTAGGAAGATCAGGCGATCGGGAGGCGTGTTCGTCGGATTCTTCATTCGTCGGGCGAAGGTATGGCTAGGGGGTAATCCTTGGGGATGGTCTAGGTGCTGTTCTAGAGGATGTTTTCGTGTTGTTAGATTGAAAGGTGGTGCTGCGATTGGATAGATTTGATGAAAACTAGAGTTTGCATAGGGTTCTGGTTCGGGCAGATTGGGCGCACGACCTAGGGTTTGAGTTTTAGCAATTTTAGAGTCCGAATTTGTTTATCCGCCTGTTGAGAAAGTTGCAGATAACTTCAATACCTTTAATTGGACATCAAGAACGTCCAATTCCGCCCATCCGTTTCAAAGTTATGATCGTTTTACCGAGCGTGTACAAATCTGTGACGTGATTGGGACAGATCGGGTTGATATGTAGATTAGGCAGTTTTAGATGCCGAATCAGCTTTTCCCAATACTTAGAGAAAGCTAGGAAATTTCCTAAGCTTCGCGGTGATGTACTCGTTTACTTAATTTGGAGAACTAGAAATCAAGTTATGCTAGTTTGAAGCCTGCAGTCCCGGGGGACAGATTCTCTGTTTTTCGGCTTTGGGAGTAGTTTGCGAAGTCGGGGTAGATGAGCGATTGTTTACTGTTTTGTGGGCACGGTTTGAGTGTGTGGTATCTATGTGCAGGTGGTGTGACCCCAGGAGTTCCCTCATCCTCTCGCCAATCCGTCGCCCGCGGTTAAGGCAAGTGTATTGGAATGGGTAGCGTGTTGTATGTTGCTAGTCTTGACTAGATGCAAATGGATAACATGATGTGATATCTTGCCATGATTAGTGTTTGCCCATGATATGATGAAAATGGTTTATTATGATGCTATGCAATGATTAGTTGAGTTATGTGCAAGTTGTTTATGTTTATGGCATAATTGCATACATGGCATGAGAACTGGCCCGGTCAGTGAGAAAGTCATAACTAGTCCGGTAAGGTCGGTGAGAAATTTATGACTAATCCAGAGCGCCATTGAGTATGTCCTACCTCATGATTCCATCCACAGCTGTGAATGGAAGCGAGGAGTAGGCACCCTCCATCTACGGGATGGAAGGGGAAAGGGGGTGCACGCCGACGGGTATGCACTCGGCAATACCAGTATGTGCTTCAAAGAGACATGTGCATCGCATTGCATTACATGGATGACGTTGTTTTATGAGATGCTTATGATGTTCTACGACATGCATATGAAGATGATTATGACAATGTTATATGAGAGCATAAATGAAGAAGTTTATAGTTGATTCTCATGATGTGTGAGTGGAATAAAGTATGTATGTGAATTGTTATTGTTTTTGTACCATTGCAATACACTTTGTTGAGTGATGAACTCACGCTTGTGTTTTTATGATGTTTTTAGGTACCATGAAACCGGCATGCGGGAAAGGGAGCTAGTCACACGTCATCACTTAGCATCACACATTTAAACAATGACATGTTCTTTACTTTAATTGTGATGGTTAATGCATTGAACTATATTGTGGTTTTGATGCTTCGATGGTTGTCATGAGTAAATGATTAGTCCATATTTTACATGTGACGGTTAGGATTATATCCTTAGTGGTATGGTGGCTAAAATTCCTGATTCTCATGTTATTGCTATCGTTCATTATGCTATGTTGATATGTTAATATTGTTGTTGCTTCAATTCGTGGAAAAACAAAGGAGATGCTGCCGAAATTTTCGGTTTTAGCATTTACTCCTTTGCTGTAATTTAACTTTATTTGTGGTATTTAGATGTAGTTTAGTCTATGTTTGGTAACATCCAGGCATACTAGATGCCGGGGTGTTACAAATGTTATAGAAATTAGTCTTGCTACTTGTCCTAATGAGTCTTGGGTATTTGATACCGGATCGATGATTCACACTTGCAAATCATTGCATGGACTAAGAAGGATTAGAAGTTATGCAAGTGGTGAGGTGGAAATTCGCGTCGGTAATGGCACAAAGGTTGCTGTAGTGGCCGTTGGCATTTATCCCTTATTGTTACCTTCAATATTAGTTTTGGAATTAAATAATTGTTATTACATTCCAGCTTTGAGTAGAAACATTATCTCTTCTTCATGTTTGGAAGATGGTTTTGATTTTATAATAAAGAACAAACGTTGTTCAATTTATTTCAATGGTATGCTCTATGGTCATTGTCCATTATTGAATGGGCTATATGTGCTAGAACTTGAAGATAAATTTGTCTATAATGTTAATGCTAAAAGGCTCAAAACAAATGATTTTAATTGCACTTATTTATGGCATTGTTGCTTAGGCCACATAAATGAAAAACACATGTAGAAGCTCCATAGAGATGGTCTTCTTGATTCATTTGATTTCGAATCATTTGACACATGTGAATCTTGTTTACTTGGCAAGATGACTAAGACGCCATTCACTTGTTCAAGTGAGAGGGCTAGTGAATTGTTGTCTTTAGTACATACGGATGTATGTGGACCAATGAGCATTGTGGCCAAAGGTAGATTTCAGTACTTCATTACTTTTACTGATGACTTTAGTAGATATGGCAATATCTATTTAATGAAGCATAAGTCTGAATCTTTTGAAAAGTTTAAGGAGTTTCAGAATGAAGTACAAAATCATTTGGGCAAGACAATCAAATTTCTGCGATCTGATCGTGGAGGTGAATATTTGAGCCATGAGTTCAATGATCATCTTAAGAGTTGTGGAATTGTTTCACAATTGACTCCGCCAGGGACGCCTCAGTTGAATGGCGTGTTTGAACGGAGGAATCGAACTCTGTTGGACATGGTTCGATCCAAGATGAGTCAAACTGATCTTCCGTTATCTCTTTGGGGACTTGCTCTAGATACTATTGCGTTCACCTTAAATATGGTTTCATCGAAATCCGTAAGTAAGACACCATATGAGATGTGGAAAGGGAAACGTCCCGATTTGTCTTACCTAAAGATTTGGGGCTATCAGCCTTATGTTAAACATTAAAAGTCAGATAGGCTCCACGCCAAATCGTACAAGTGCTTCTTTGTGGGGTACCCAAGATCTGTAGGGTATTACTTTTATAACTGGGAGAAGGGCAAAGTGTTTGTCACCCGGAATGATGTCTTTTTGGAAAAGGAGTTTTTCAAAAGAGCCAGTGGGAGCAAGGTGCAACTCGAAGAAATTCGGGAAACATCTGAAAATGTTTTAGCTTCCACTGATCCACATGAGGAGATGCAAAGCGTTGCAGAACTGATGGAAGAGGCACCAGTCCCACGAAGGTCTACAAGGGCAAGCCGCGCTCCTGAGAGGTATATGTTCCTCGCTACGGAGCAGCGCGACATTTTATTGTTGGAAAATAATGAGCCCAAGAACTATGCGGAAGCGATGGTGGGACCGGACTCTGAGAAATGGCTGGAGGCCATGAGATCCGAAATAAAGTCCATGCATGATAATCAAGTTTGGGACTTGGTTGATCTGCCTGATGGTGTGAAAACCATTGAGTGCAAAGGGGTCTTTAAGAAAAAGATAGATGACGATGGAAACGTTCACATCTATAAGGCACGGTTGGTGGCAAAAGGGTATAAGCAAATTCATGGTATCGACTATGATGAGACTTATTCACCTATAGCCATGCCGAAGACTATCCTGATCATGCTAGTGATTGCCGCATTTCACGACTATGAGATACATCAAATGGATGTCAAAACAGCTGTCGGGACCCGAATCTGCAAATCTGGATACTTTGTGTATTTTGCACTAGTCCAGGATCACGCTAGCGCACACAGCAATAATAGGGATGAAGTACGACAATCATACACAGCGGAATTAATAATAAAGTACTTCAAATATTAAATAAACTGGTTGCAAGACCTTAAGGTCACCTTACATTAGTCTGCAACGCAGGGCTTACAATAACACAAGTAGATAAACAGCAGCGGAATGAAGAACGTCGGTGACTCCCATCAATATGCCACAGGCAACTGACAAGGTTCAACTCCTGGATAATTGCCTCCTCGTGGAACTTCTCCTTCGAAGTTGAAGTCTTCTCCTCAACTGATGATTGTGTTGAAAGCAAGGGTGAGTACACAGTACTCAGCAAGTCATGCACAGAAATGCAATTCTAGTACAATATTGTCGGGACCCCGAATTTGCAAATCCGGACCCTCTGTGTATTCAGCACTAGTCCAGGAACGCGCTAGTGCACACAGTCTTAACATCGGTATATATCACAATCATACCAAACGATACTATCAAAGTACTTTATTTAAATAATCAAAGGGTTACTCGACCTTATGGCCAAGTTACAAATATATGCCTTGCAAGGCGAAACTTATTAAAAGAGAAATAACAAAGAAATGAAAATCAAATAACCGTGGCGCCATCCAAGATACCACAGGCAACCGACCGGGCTCGCATCCCTAAGTAGACGGGTCTTCTTGGAAATCCTCCTCCGAAATCAAGCGTAATCTCCTCTTCAACTGGTATTGTGTTGAGGCAAGGGTGAGTACTTGGTACTCGACAAGTCATGCAATGTAATGAAAGCTAATATACTATATGCATTGCTTGGTACAAAGGAATAGCTCAGGGTATATTTGCAGTAAACAGCTTTTGACAAGTAATAAAAGTAGATTCGAAAGCAGTAGAAATAAGTAAAGCATAAATAACTTTTCAAGAAGTTTAACAAACATTTTTCCCATCCTACACCATATTTCCATCACCTTCCTTGTTAAACCAACCCATCTTTTCAAAACCAAGTTATTTTCAGAAAGTCTACCCCTTGACTGTAATTCCCGAGCATTGTCGATCAGTGGACTCGGCTATTCAAATAGATTCTACACTCTGCAGAGGTTATGCACTTTACCCACAAGATACAGTCAAACACCACAAAGGCGAGTTCCCGTAACAAAGCCTTTCGGAAGCCTCAAACAACACAGGTGGTCCTCTCCGGTTCGTGCTCTACACCATCCCTTCCCTTAGCCAAGGCGAAGTATGGGACCAACACACCGTTAGATGGGTACTGCCACGGCCACGATCGCTCTGCATAATCACACAAGCGGTGTAATCGACACCCTGAGGCTCCACAAGTGAGTCCTTAGCGACTTAGTCAACTAGGGCCGTCCCATTCCAGCCATGTGGTTGCAAGTATGACCTTCAAAGGCTTGCAAGGTTAAGTCCTTAGAGTGACCAGGGCAAGACTACCCAGAAGAACCAAATCAACATTCCTAACGCTACAACTGGCCCCTGATTACTCTTGCCACATGCCCTTGGTCGAAAACCGTTTTATCAAACTGATTGATTACCATGCACCACGTGCCATCAACATCACATGATACTTTTCCAAAACAGGTTCAATATATCATTAAGTCAATATTAACATTTGATTGTCCAAAATCATGTTATGAGCACGTAGCTTGGTCTAAGTCAGATACTACAACGATCTAAACCCATGTTGGCAATTTAATAATGTCCAACTAGTAAACCACAACTAGGGTGACAAAGGGTCATGGCACATACTTAAGTAATCAAGGTGTCATCTGACAAAGAAATTGGTATTTATCTAACCCCCATGTTTAAGCAAAGTATGTTTGCTAATTGAACTAGCATGCAATAGTTTAAATCAAAATAGATTTCAAGTAGGATCAACATGGTCAAAGCACAACTTGCCTTCAAAAAGTACTTGCTCTTGGTCTTGAGTTGGATCCTGAGTCAACACTTCTCCTCGAATCCTTCCAAGGCACTTCAACGTCTCACTCGTAAAGCGTGCAAATAGCAAATACACAAATAAACACTAGGCAAAAAGATCCCAAAACTCCAAATAAAATCCATAAACAGAGAGAACATAATTTTACGGATTTTTAGAAACCGGAATCAGTCAAATTTGGAGTTAAAGCACTTAAAGTTATGATTATTTAAAGTTTAAATAATCAATTAAATAATATTACAGAGAAAAACTTTAGTCCAAAATTAAATAAAATTCATATTTAGAGTAGATCTCAATTTTATACAAATTTAGAAATTTGAATCGCTCAAATCGGAGTTGAAACGCATAAAAGTTATAAGCGTTTGAAGTTTTGAAATTCAAATCAATTATTAAACCGATTTATTAAATCATTTTTTTTTTTCGAAATTAATTATTAAGGCCAAGCATGGACACGCGTGGCAGCCTGATTGGTGGCATTGACGCCGATCCACGGACGCCGGTTTTTCCGTCCACGGTGGATCCGTCCACTCGGCCGGTCGCGGTGACCGACACGCGGTCCCACACGTCGATGGGTCGCGTGCGGTTGATTTGACCGCCGACATGCGGGCCTACCGGCCCGGTCGACCTACGTTTCACGCCGCGACGGTGCGACCTAAGCGACGTGGCAAGATCTAAGACGCTCGATTGAAATCCTACGGTCCTGAATAGATCTAGGTGCAAAAATAGTAAGGGCTACGTGGCTAAATCCAGGCCACCCGATCTAAATCTAACCGGTGAGAAATAGATCTAGGTCATCGCCATTGCGGATCACGCCGAACTCACCTCAACCGCTCGATGGAAATCCCACGGCCCTCGAGCTCGGAGCGGCAATGGCGGTCTGGCGGGTTTGCGATACCGCAAAGCGGGGCGGCGACACTCCAACCGACAAGCGTTACGAGCGCCCAGGCGAGGTGAGACGTCCCCACCGACGGCTTGAGCTTGCGCACCCGAATCCGGGCTCGGAGGCAACCGAACGGCTTGTTTCGGCGGCGATAGGGACCAAAACCCGCGGCGTCTCGCGTGCTACTCCGGCGAGCAATTGGCGGTGAGGCGGCGCTTGGGCGAAGCGAAAGCTAGGGCGAAGGTGCGATGTCAAGCAGTGGTCCCTCGGGGTGAGTCCCTCCTTTAAATGCTACCTCGGCAGTGCGGAAAATTCGCGAACCCTAATCGAAAGTTCGACTGAGCGGCGGGCGCTATCCGAGTATGACTCGGGGTAGGGACGAAGTCACTGCCGCCCACGTCCCCAATCGACGGTCCCACGCAGCGGCGCGCGGCTCAAGCACTAAGCTGCTGGATCTAGATCCAACGATCGGGGTCTAGGGTTAGAGATTCGGACGCGGTTGAGTCAAGTCAAGGAGCGCACTGTTCGGTTGACCTCGAGTCGGACTTTTGGACTCGAATCGGTCGGATGAACAGTACTTGACCCAAGTTTGATTTTCCAGCGATTTAATATTTAAAATAATTCCTAGTAATTCATTTAATTCATTAAAAATAGCAAATGACTTAAAATTCCAGAAAAATTCTGGAAAATACTTTGGATCATTTTGGACTCAAATAAAATATTTCCAACAAAAATTTACTTGCAAAATTAAATTCTTCAATTATTTCAAAATGGAATAAATTCAAATAAATTCCAAATAAATCCAAATAAATTCCAGAAAATTCCAAAAATTCACCAAAGTGCCAAATCACACATGAATTTAGGAAAAGTAAAATTTTGGGGTGTTACAAATATGCATGGCTTCTTCCAAAGGAATGGCTTAAGTGGTCATGTTGCATCAAGTAACATTTTGCTTTTACCAAATAATCTTAATAGATTCAAAAGCAACGAAACATTATTAAAGTAGTAATAAATTCTCGATTTCCTTCCAAACAGTTTGGCATAAAGCCCTAAATCACTTTAGCAATTATCTCTGGCACACAACCACCCTTCCCACAATTTATTTTTGAAGATCTAACCCTTGACTGTAATCCCCGAGCGTTGTCCAGTACTGTGGACTCGGCTATTCGAATAGTTTTAACACACTCTGCAGAGGTTGTACACTTTACCCACATGATATAGTCGCACACCACAAAGACGATGGACCGGAATGAAGTTTTTCATAAACTTCCATCGACACCTATGACCCTCTCCGGTATTGCCTTCACTACCACCCCTCTCACGAAGAGTCTAAGTGTAGGACCGACAAACACTGTTGGATGGGTACCAAGCCGTAGCTCTGGTACGCTCCCCCACACAGTTAACCCGATGTAACTGTCACCCTGAGGTATCATAGGTAAGATTTCAAAATCCTACTAAACTAAGACCGTCCCACTCCAGCCATGTGGTTGTATGAGTAACTCAGTTTAAAGGCTTGCAATGTGAAGTCCTTAACTGTCCAGGGCAAGACATCCTTCTCTCATGTTTTGGTACAAAGCCCTCACATCACTTATCCCGTTGCCACAAAGGTTGTCGCCACGAAGGCCCACCTGGCACGAAGCCATCTTGCCACTTGCTCTAGTCTAAATCTTTTCTCACCCTAGTTTGATTATTGTGCAACACATGCCAACAATAATTTCAATTACAATGTAGAACCAGACAGGTGTCCGCACTTCATATCATCACGTGGCAATATTATAACATTTCCAAAACTCATTCCATATATCATTAATCAATATTCTTTTGTAATTTGAAATATCATTCCACGTATAAGCAAGACTAAGCAACTATTCACGGTCTAGCTTCCCGTGTTGGCATAATAGTACATCCAACTAATTAAACCAAACTAAAGGTGACAAGGAATTCATGGCATACAAATATTAACATCAAGGTGGTATTAACAATTAGATTGTTTAGCTACTTGACCCAAATTGATTTAATCCATTTTAATCAACATAGCATGCATAATTTAAATAAAAATACATTTCAAAATTTATGAGCAACATGGTCAAAGCACAACTTGCCTTCAAAGAGCAACTGATCTTGATATAGTATTTGATCTTGAGCTTGTTCTTCAACTTCCGCACACTCGCACAGTTCAACGTCTACGCGTAGCAGATAACCAAATAAACACCCAAAAACAACGAATAAACACACATTCGAAAAATGCCGCAAATCAAACTAATTCGTAATTTCAAAAAAATTTCCAAATAATTAGTTTGGCACTACCTAAGATTTACAAAATTTATTTGGACATTTTTGGACCTATAGTTTAGGAGTACAAAATTTGTAAATTTGGACTTTCCGCGAATAATTTAACAGTGTAAATTTATTTATAAAATCTCATAAAAAATAATGTAGAAAGGTATTAATTTCTACTAATTAAAAAAATTTGTTGCAAATGGTTTGGACTTAAAATGAATTTGTAACGAAAAAGACAAAATTCGCAAATCATGGAAAATTTACACGTACAACTAACTTTTAGTTTTCCTTGCATGACACTATTCATGGAGTATATGTGTATTCTTCATTAGTTCGGCTAGGATATGGAAGACTTGGCTACGGTCAATATGAATGCATGCATCCGAATATATATGCTTCCTAATATACGCATGATGTACATATATACATGCTTCCGAATATATCTACATGTATACTTATATAAAAGTACAGCAGAGTGTATACATATACGGATACGTGCTGCGACTGTTATAAATTCATGCATGCGCCTAGTATATACGTATACAGACTAACATATATACGTAAGTACACATACATCTAACATATTTACGTATATTCATGCGTATAATCCTATTACTTCCATGTATACAAGACTAAGTACTAACATATATATATATATATATATTCATGATTCGGCCTAATATATGCGTAGAGGCATTCGTACTAACATGTATATCTAAACATGCATAAATACATGTGACGAGGTTAATCGATGGAGATAGATAGAGCGCGCTCAAGAGAGATGAGGGAGTACCGGTCGGCGACGGCAGTAGCACAGACCATCGGCGCGAGAGAAGGCGTGGCCGGAGGTCGGCGTTGATGTAAACGGCAGCGACGACGGCAATGGCGGCAGCGGTGGTGACGGCATTGCTAGTTCCAGCGAGTGCAGGAAATGGAGAAACGTGTGTTGCTAGAAAATAGGGAAGTGTTGCTAGAGAATGGAGAAATGGAAGAAGGAAACATCACGCGTAGGAAATGGAAATGACTGGAAGATGCGTTGCTTGTAGTGGAGCAACATTGCTACTTCAAGTTTATAGGAAATGGGAACTCCTTTGGCATTCAAGCGTTGCAAGAAAATGGAGGATGTGCGTGCGTTGCTAGTAAATGAATGACATGCATGTGGAGGAAACGGCTAGCAATGAAGGGCACTAGTGACGGTTGGAAAGAGAAGAATGGAAACGCTTGGAAGAAAATGGAAACGCTTGGAAGAAAATGGAACGCATGGAGGAAATGTGGCTGGAAGAAAATGGAACGCACATGGGAAAAGCAAAGGTCCAAGTATTCATGTATACATGTATATATGCATACACGTTCTCAACTCGTGTTTAAGGAAAAAATAGCATAGGGGTTCTAAAAATCTAAAAAATTCCTCTAAAATAATAGGAACTATTTGGAACCTAACGAAGTTGGTTTTGTGATTTTCCGACATGTAGATTTTTCGTAAAAAAATCTTTTAGTGAATCAGACACCTGTACAGACTTTTATAAAATCAACGACTTAATTTATATAACATGTTTTTTGAAAATATTTGAAAGAAACACTCTCACATACCAATTATCTTTATTATAAACAAAATTTTGGATTTTATGCTTATGCCAAAATGCGTGATCTTTATATAATGCGAATAGTTCAATAAGCTTGAATTCAAATTAACCTCGAGGATTCCAAATAAATTCCGAAAAATTCCAAATAATCCCAAAAACACACTAAATACATTAAAAGAAAGTTTTGGGATATTATAACGGCTTTCCTAAATGGAAACCTAAGTGAGGATGTGTACATGACACAACCTGAAGGTTTTGACGATCCTAAGAATGTTGGCAATGTGACACCACGGAGTGTCGTAACCTTATATAATACGAATGTTGAGGTCAAAAACATTATGAAATATGGAATTGGAGGTTGAAACCATACGGTATGAGGTTTATTTGCGTTTCCGGGCCGTTTCCGGGAGTTTGGGCCTTTCCGGTGGAGTTTGGGCGTGGGGGAAAGGGTCGTGGGCCATGGTGGGGAGGAGTTTGAGTCCATTTGGGAGTAGGAGACCTGGTTGGGGGCCTCCCCCAGCCCTTATTGCACCTCCCCCCTGCTGTGTGCGCCCCCACCTCAGTGCCCTAGCCGCCACCCCCACCTCCCCTCTCCCTTGCTTGCACCGCCCCCCCTTTGCTCCCCATTGCACCACCACCCCTCTCCTCTCCTCTCCACCACCCTTGATGCCCCTAGGGGAGTTCCCCACCTCACCACCCTAAAGATCCGTCCATTGGAGCGCTCCGCGACAAGGAGGTCCGGTGGATTTGGAGCGAGGAAGGAGATCGCGCGAACCTGGAGGAGATCCGTTGGGTTTTCGTTCGTCGGGCGAAGGTATGGCCATGGGAATCCTTGGGATTGGTCTAGGTACTGTTCTAAGGGTTAATATAATGTTTTTAGATCAATTGGTGGTGCTGTAGTTGGGTAGATTAGATGGAATCTATAGTTTGCCACGTTCTCTTTTTCGGGCAGCATGAGCAGTCGACATAGGGTTTGGGTTTTCGCCAATTTAGATTCGGAATTTTGTCATCCGCCCGTTGAAGAAGTTGGAGGTAACTTCATTACCTTTCAGTGGGTATAAATAACGTCCAATTCCGCCCAGCCGTTTTAATGTTATGCTCGTTTTACCGAATGTATTAAAAACTGTGACATGATTGGAACAGATCACGGTATTCTGTAGATTAAACCACTTTAGAGTCCGAATCAGTTTTTCCGTATACTTAGAAAAAGTTAGGAAATTTCCTAAACTACGCGAGGATTTACTCGTGTAATCGATTCGGAGTCTTAGATCCCGAGTTATGCTCGTTGCAAGTCTGTTGTTACGGCGGGACAGAACCTCTGTTTTTGTATTGTGCGAGTAGTTTGCGAAGTCGGGGTAGAAGAGTGTTTTCGTATTGTTTTGTGGGCATTATTTTGAGTGTGTGGTGCCTATGTGCAGGTGGTGTGACCCCGGGGGTGCCCTCTACTTCTCGCCAATCTGTCGCCCGTGGTTGAGGCAAGTGTATTGGAATGGGTAGCGGGTTGTAGTTTGCTAGATTGGTTGAGATTGAAATTGAATATATGATATGTTCACATGCCATGCTTTAATGATTGCCATTGATATGATGAATATGCTTATTATGTTATGATGTCATGTGTTAATGTACAAGTTATTTATGATGTTGGCATGTTTGCATACATGGCATGATATATAGCCCGGGCGGTGAGAAAGTCATAACTAGTCTGCTGAAGGTCGGTGAGAAAGTTATGACTATTCCGGAGAGCCAATGAGTCAGTCCTACATTGTGATTCCATCCACCGCGGTGTATGGAAGCGAGGAGTAGGCACCCTCCATCTTCGGGATGGAATGGGGGAGAGGGTGCACACCGACGGGTGTGTACTCAACCATACCGGTATGAGTTTCCAAGGAGACATGTGCATCGCATCACATTGCATACATGATGATGATGATAATTATTTGTGATCATGAATAAGATGATAGACATGATGTGAGTTGTTGTAGCCATGTAATTGTTCTTTTGTACCATTGCAATATACTTGCTGAGTGTTGAACTCACGCTTGTGCTTTCTTGTTGTTTTAGGTACCATGAGACCGGCATGACGGGAAGGAAAATAGTCACACTTCTACACGTAGCTTCACTCATTTGTTCCCACAAGTCATTCAATTGGGTCTTGATAATAAACTAAGTGTGATGCTTATTGATTTATGGTTTAGTTTTGCGTTATGAGAGTCTTATTGTTCGTTTGGCTCATGGAGATATTGAATGCTTGGAATTAGACTTATATTGATGTCATGCCTTTAATTATTGCTATTTTAGATGCCTCTTATATGGCCATATATTGCTATGCTATTATTGTTCCTTCAATGCATGTTAAAACAAAGGAGATGCTGCCGAAATTTCGGTTTTTAGCATTCGTGCCTTTGTTATAATTTACTTGTTTTGTGGTATTTAGAGGTTGCTTAGTCTATGTTTGGTAGCATTCAGGCATATTAAATGCCGGGGTGTTATAGGCAAGATATGCAAGATTCGAAAGTCCATTTATGGACTGAAGCAGACATCTCAGAGTTGGAAACTTCAATTTGAAAAAGTGGTCAAAGAGTTTGATGTAACACCCCGGCATTTAATATGCCCGAATGCTACCAAACATAAGCTAAACAACGTCTAAATACCACATTTAAACATAAATTCCAGCAAAGGTACATATGCTAAAAAACCGATATCTTGGCAGCATCTCCTTTGCTTTTCCATGAGTTAACACAATAACACAATCATGGCAAGATATAACATGGCACACGACATCTATAACATCAACATAAATGGACATAACATCAAATTACGCCAAAAATACTACGCTCAACTACTTCATAAACTATAACGAAGCAAATAAGGAATCACTAGCATGCTAAATTAAACCATACATTAAGTTTAAGGCACAACTCTTAATATCATGTCTCCAAGTGATTAATTATGGACTATGATGGTGGAGCTACGTGTAGAAGTGTAGCTAGACCCCTTTTTCCCGCATGCCGATCTCAAAGTACCTAAAAACAACATAAAACACAAGCGTGAGTTCGAAAACTCAGCAAGCATATTGTAATGGACAACAAGATCATTTACAAGACAATAATACCTTACATCACATATAACATCTCATACTTGAGCACATAACAACATCATCATCATTAAATATGTATTGCAATGCAATGCAATGCAATGTTATGCTCATATCTCCTTGGAAACTCATACCGGTATGGTTGAGTACACACCCGTCGGTGTGCACCCTCTCCCCCCTTCCATCCCGAAGATGGAGGGTGCCTACTCCTCGCTTCCATTCACCACGTGAATGGAATCACGATGTAGGTCTTACTCAATGGCGTTCCGGACTAGTCATAACTTTCTCACCGGCCTTTCCCGGATTAGTTAATGACTTTCTCACCGCCCTCGCCCCATCTCATGTCATGCATGCAACTATGCCAATTATCATATTTCACATGTACATAAACATATGGCATCTCATCATGACCAATATTAACACATGGCATCGAATCATGATAATCATACTCAATATATCATTGGAAAACAGTATGCATGGCAAGTAATCATAGCATGTATTCAGACTTTCATCTAGTCTCACAAGCAATCTACGATCCGTTATTCATTACAACACACTTGCCTCAACCGCGGGCGACAGATTTGTGGGAAGTCAAGGGCACTCCCGGTGTCACACCACCTGCACATAGGCATCACACACTCACAATCATGCCCACAAAACAGTACACAAATCCCCATCTCACCCGACATTGCCCACTACTCGCAAAACCTAAAAACAGAGGTTCTGTCCCGGCGGGACAGCAGCCTTGCAAAGGTCATAACTTAAGTTCTGGGACTCCAAATCGATTAAACGAGTACACCGTCGCGAAGCTTAGGAAATTTGCCAACTTTTTCTAGTTATAGGGAAAAACTGATTCGGACTCTAATGTTGTTTAATCTAACGTTGAACACGAACTGTCTCAATCTCGTCACAGATTTGACAGCGCTCGGTAAAACAGCCATAACTTCAAAACGGCTGGGCGGAATTTCAATTTATTTATATGCACTGAAAGATAAAGAAATTATCTACAACTTCCTAGAAGTCCGTACGACCAGATTCCAACTCTAAATTGGCGAAAATGCCTGCCCTAACTCGGGTCCCCAATCTGCCCGAACCAGAAACGTGGCAACATCTAGATCTAACCCAAATTACTCAAATCCAGCGCCTCCAATTGATCAAAAAACTTGATAAACTCCCTAATAACAGTACCTAGCTCATCCCCGAGGATCCCCATGATCATACCTTTGCCCGACGAACGAAAACTCCAATCGATCTCCTCACTCCTCGCACCTCGCTCCTCGCTCCTCGCTCCTCGGATGGATCCATGAGGATGCAGGGGTGGGGAGGTCACCCTAGGGCAGCAAGGGGGGGTGGAGGAGAGGTGGTGTGCAATGGGGAGCAATGGGGGCGCCATGGGGGCAAGAGATGTGGCGGCTAGGAGGTGGAGGGAGGAGGAAGGGTGGTGGCTAGGGTTAGGGGCGCATGGGGCAGGGGTGGACGTCCCAAGGGCTGGTGGGGAGCCCTTTTACCAGCCCCCACACCCAAACCTAGTCCGTTACGGAGACCTACTCCATCCCACCAAAGCCCACCAAGGCCCAAACTCCCCCGGGAAGGCCCAAAACCGAAAGCGCCGGAAAAGCTATTAACCTCCATATCCTATAGTTTTAACCTTAATTCCACATCTCATAATGTTATTAACCTTATCATGCACATTAAATAAGGTTACGACACTCCGTGGTGTCACAACGCTTCAAAAGGCCCAAAAACGCGAGTAAACCTCAAGCCGTAAGATTTTCTTCTCTAATTTCGCAATTTGTAATGTCACACCAAAACGTAGTGTCACATTCTTCCCCCCTTCAACTGGATTCGACCTCGAATCCGAAGGACACCAAAAACAACTACCAAGTCCCCAAGGGACAAAAGGCTTCTCAGCCGCAAAGGCTCCATCAACCCAAAACGCTCGAAACCTCACGACAAACACTTCACACTACTATCACAACCAACCTGACTACCACACTTCATTAAACTCAACATGACAAAATCAAAGCAAGTCACAATTCCTTTAACGACCTCTCTACATTCCCGAAAATTTCCATCGAGGGAAATAACTCATTAAGGCACACTTGCCCTTCCGGTACACGATCATGCTAACATTTCATTCTATCTTCTCCCAGGCAAGACTCAAATCCAAAAACAACTAGTGACGACAATTGCTCACGGCAGGGCAAATATCACCGAACTACCGTCAACTTCACTTCCACCCATCGCTACTTTTAGTAAAGGTTAAACCCATACATCATCAACCTCCATCACAAACCACCCTTATACCACTAAGGTTCGACACCTAGCCCCAAGCTAGGATCGTAAAACCTTACCAAACCACAATTGGTTCCTTTCTTAAGAGGGTCTCGCCCTCACACAAAAACACTTAGCTATCAAGCCCAAGTGTACACACAACAACTCAAACCCAAAGCGTTAACAACCATTTTGGAAAGAATTCGGCAACATCCAAGCCAAATCACAAAGGAAGCATAAATCCCCTACATCACAACCAACATACCAGAAATTCTTCATTGCTTCTTTTCATACTACAAAGCAAGGGAAATCTCGTTTCATGACATAAATGCACACTCTTCAGGAGCACTCCAGATTAGTCATATCTCCATATATGACTTTCTCACCGACCTGGCTCAACGACTCTTTTATCATGTAACATGTAAAAACGATGTCTCGTTTTCCTTTTTCACCATTCATTCATCATCTAACAACAATACCGAATAGTCATCCACCAGAAGACTTCTTCCTCGGTATCACATGATTGAAACACAATTAACACTGACGGTTGCGCTAAATCATATAGACTATGACGGCAACATCGTTGATAGTAAAACACCACGTCGTAAAAGAACCCACATCAATCGAAAACTGAACTTGCAAAACATTGCATTTCATCCAAATTCAACATTTTGGAAGAGAACATCAAAATTTCAAGTCGAGCATTTGCTCCCACAACCATCACAAACTTCCTCAAGAAGAGGGAAACTCATTCCCAAAAAGGGGAACACCTCACTAACAAAATCACCTTGTAAAACATTCATAAAATCCACCTTTTTGAAGCACTCGCAAACGTCACACACATTTTTAAAACTCCAACTCTAGCCAAAAAGAGTTACAAATTAAATCTCAAGAGTTTCCAACACAAACCCACTATGTCCATCTGTTTCCTTTAAAATTTATTCGAAAGATAATTCAGTGCGAACGCGAAAGGCGCGATCCACTCAAAAACTTTTGGATGAAAACTCAACTCACAACACGAACTAAACAAATTCGCCAAAACCAAAGGTCGACACCAAACACTACGAGTTTTGGGGAAACTCTGAAACTCAACATAAGGAACACCTCAACCGAAAGCATTCAACCAAGATGGCAAACAACCAAACCAGTCCAGAAGGTTTTAAACACAAGCTCAGCATAAAAAGAACCATCTCTAGTACTCCACTACGCTTTCCATTAAAAGACTTCAATAATCACTATTTACTCCCTGAGGAGCCCCAACACAATTCAACCAAAAGCTTCGCAACAAATTCTTCCTCTAGTTACCATTCCCAACACTTTTAATAAGGGTTTATGATGCTTATCAAAAAGGCACCCAACCAAGACTATATTGACATGATCCCCACGGATCACCGAATCATAATACATCTTATTCTAAATTTGAAACATAGTACTTCCACAAATCTTTCAGCAAGATCAATATATAAATTTCATACCACCTATAAGTTCACGTCTCGACAACTGAACCTTATTCAGTTAAACAACGACTTCAACATGTAAATATTATCTCTACAAGACAAAGTTCATAACTAGGATTCCAAGGCATACATTCATTAAGGATAAAACTCTACATCAGGTTAATTATCCATGGTTCACTCCTTCACCACAGGTTACAATACCCTCCATTTAATCAATGGTTTCCATCAAGTATTCTACACAACTACCACCACTACTAAGTCATCAATATCAAAAAATTTGATTATCATCAATCAACACATTGCTTTTAGCTATCCTATACATAGGTGATAACCAAATTACCACCACACAACATACTCCAACTATTTAAAATAGATTGAATACTAGCATTAACACTGCCCTTAACAACATCATTAAGAATAAGTCTTATGTCTTCTCAATTGATATCAATACTAGCATTTATAGGAACACATACGCATACTTCCAAATATACTAATGGTTTGCAACAACATAAATAGCAACTCTAATCAACTTCCAAATTAAAGTCGCTAGGCAACACGATTAAATTTCTCTATTAATCCATTAGATTTAAACATCTTTAAACATCTTTAATACAGCAGTCTACATCATCTTAAAGTTTTAACTATGCATCAGGGTTTAAAACTTTAAACATTATGTGACACCTCGGAGTGTCGTATCCTTAATTTTTGAACATGATATGGTTAAATACAGTATGAGATGTGGAAATAAGGTTAAAATCATAAGGATCGGGGGTTAATAACGTTTCCGGGCCGTTTCCGGGCCGTTTTCGGGGTTTTGGGCCTTCCCGGAGGAGTTTTGGGCCTTGGTGGGCTTTGGTGGGATGGATTAGGACTCCGTAACGGACTAGGATTGGGTTGGGGGCTGTTAAAAGGCTCCCCTGCCCCTTGCGCCCCACCTCAGCCCCTTGCGCCCCACCTCCCCTCTTGCGCCCCTCTCCTCCCTCCTCCCTAAGCCCTAGCCCCCAAAACCGTGCGCACCCCCCTCCCTTTACTCCACCGACACACCACCTCCCTCCACCCCTTGCTGCCCTAGGGTGGCCTCCCCACCCTGCACCTTGTGGAGTCATCCCGTGGAGCGAGGAGCGAGGAGCAAGGAGCGAGGAGTGAGGAACGTGGAGCGAGGAGCGATTCGCGAGGAGATTCGCGGAGATTGATTGGAGTTTTGCGCTTTGGGCAAAGGTATGAACATGAGGATCCTTGGATTTGATCTAGGTACTGTTATTAGGGTGTTTATCAAGTTTTTAGATCAATTGGAGGCGCTGGTTTGAAGTAATTTGGGTTAGATCTATACTTGTCCACGTTTCTGTTTTCGGGCAGATTGAGCAGTCGAACTAGGGTTCGAGTTTCCGTCGATTTAGAATCCGAATCAGACCGTACGGACTTCTAGGAAGTTGTAGATAATTTAATTATCTTTCCGTGGACGTAAAGCACGTTAATTTCCGATCAGCCGTTTGAAAGTTATGGCTGTTTTACCGAGCGCCTAAAAATCTGTGACGTAACTGGAACAGATTGTGGTAATCTGTAGATTAAACAATTTTAGAGTCCGAATCAGTCTTTCCCTATAACTAGAAAAAGTTGGGAAATTTCCTAAGCTTCGCGACGGTGTACTCGTTTATTCGATTTGGAGTCACAGAACTCAAGTTATGCTTTTTGCAAGGTTGCTGTCCCGCCGGGACAGAACCTCTGTTTTTAGGTTTTGCGAGTAGTTGGCAATGTCGGGTTAGATGGGGCGTGTGTACTGTTTTGAGGTTATGATTGTGAGTGTGTGATGCCTATGTGCAGGTGGTGTGACCCCGGGAGTTCCCTCTTCTTCCCGCCAATCCGTTGCACGTGTTTGAGGCAAGTGTGTTGTGATGGATAGCGAGTTGTAGGTTGCATGTTGAGATTAGATGGAATTGTTTACATGCTATATGTCCACTTGCCATGTGTTAATGATTGATATGATATGATGAGCATGTTTAACATATTATGATGCCATGTGTTAATATGTGAATTAAATATGATAATTGGCATGGTTGCATGCATGTCATGAGATAGGGCGAGGGCGGTGAGAAAGTCTTAACTAGTCCGGCAAGGTCGGTGAGAAAGTTATGACTAATCCGGAACGCCATTGAGTAAGTCCTATGTCGTGATTCCATCCACGTGGTGTTTGGAAGCGAGTAGGCACCCTCCATCTTCGGGATGGACGGGAGGAAAGGGTGCACACCGACGGGTGTGTACTTCCCATACCGGTATGAGGTTCCAGAGGGTCAGGAGCAATGCATTACATCGCATACAAATTGATAAGTATTCATGAATGAGATGTTATACATGATGAAAGATGTTATTGTTATTGACTTGTTGTTATGCTTGTTGTCCATTGCAGTATGCTTGCTGAGTTTTCGAACTCACCCTTGTGTTTTCTTGTTGTTTTAGGTACCATGAGAACGGCATGCGGGAAAGGGGAATAGTCACACTCTCACACGTTGCTTCACCTTAATGTTTCCCCAAGTCAATTCATTTAGTTGGATAATAAATTGCGTGTGATGGCCTTTAAATTAAGTCTTAGCTTGGTTAATGAGAGTTCTATTGTTTGTTTGACACTTGGAACTTTAAGAGCTTGATGTTAGTCTTTTATTGTCGTTAAGACTCTATTTATTGCTGTTTTAGATGTTTCTCTTATTGCCATATAATGCCATATTATTGCTGCTCCTTAAATTCATGATAAAACAAAGGAGGTGCTGCCGAAATCTCGGTTTTTAGCCTATGCACCTTTGCTGGAATTTTATGTTAAATATGGTATTTAGTTGTTGTTTAGCTTATGTTTGGTAGCATTCGGGCATATTGAATGCAGTGGTGTTCTGATTGGTATCGAGCTGGTCAGTAGGTCCTTGGAATGTGAATTTTTAGTGTCATGCTATAGGGTACAACTAAAATGTGATGTGGAATAACTTAGAAACATGGCTTAGGTTCTAACTAAAACCTTGTTATAGGATAGCAACGTTAAAACTTGTAAAAGTGGTATAACTAATCTAAAATCTGACACACTTGGATGCACAGTAGGATGGGTTTTGGTTCGTCATTGCATCGCGCTTGATTATGTGATAAGGAATATGCTTATGATGAGGTTTGATCTATGATCTTGATTGTGTGTTTCTGTGTTTGGATGGTTGTCTGTCTAAGCAGCCATGCCGAGGGGTAGAGGCCGTGGACGCCGTGGCCGTGGAGGCCAGGGGCGAGGCTCCCAGAGAGTTGCGGAGTCTGTCTGTATAAATGATTGGATTGTTCCTGTTGTGGTGATAAAAGTGGGGGTTGTGGTGCCGAAGGGTTTCTGTCACCTCTTTTTGGTTCATAGTAACGGTGAGGTTTGACGGTGTGGCCGGTTAGCGCCATCACCGAAGAACTATTAACCCCTGTAGGAGAAGAGTGCTTATCCTTTCTGTCCTTGATCGGGTAGTTGACTGGAGTCAAATAGAAGAGTTGATGGTGGTTCCCTTCGGATGTTCTCTGCCGTTCTGACGGTCGGTTTCGCTGTTTTTCTTGGCTTTAGTTGAGCTGAACCAAAAGAAAAGTGTTTTGTATTGGATTTTAGCGATCGTTCTCGGAAAAGTGCGGTGGTGAGCACCGTTCTTGAGTGTGGTTGGATCGGAGTTGCAACCATCGTGGCAAGCCCGGCCATATGGGGCGAGTCTGCCGGATGAACCCCGTGAGCATCATCAAGTGGGAGACGGTGCCTTCTCCTCCCACTCCGGTGGCGTCTTCGGAGGATCGGTGCACTTGATGGCTGCCCCTGTTTCTCAGCCACCCTTTGCGTGGCGCCACCAGCGGCGTCTTGGTGCCCGCGGCCGTCTGCTCCTCCTCGATTGCCTCCTCCGCCCCAGCCTTGTTGGGGCATCACCGAGTCGGGGCTCATACGTCCGGCGCCACCAGAGTGTGCGCTTTGCCGACCGCCGAGTCACCGGGCATCCAGAGGTGGTTTCGGTACTCGCTCGTGGATTCCGTTGATGCCTTTGTTCTATTTGATTCGGAGCATCCTATTCTTTTGTGTCGTCGGAGTTTGCTAGTAGAGCTAAGTTGGGAGTTCTGGATTTCTCGAGTCCGTGTTAGTCGCTTCTCCTGGGGTTTGATTGCTAGTTCTTTGGTTTGCCCTGGTTGCACCATTGCCATTGATGATGAGGTTTTCTTTGCCAATCTCATGGTGATCGATTGGCTCCTTTTGATGTCATTTTGGGCATGGACTGGCTGCATCGCACTGTGCTAAGATCTGTTGTTTACGGAAGACAGTTTCCTTGCAGGCCCGTCCGTGAAGAGTTGACCTTTCAGGGTGGTATACCCTCCGATTCCTGGTCTTTGCTTTGACTAGTTTGTTTTCTGGTCGGCGTTTGAGGCTATTGGGTTTCCTCATGACTTTGTCTCGAGAAACCATCTTCTTCGATTTCCATTGAGGAGATTTCTGTAGTGAAGGAGTTCGTTGATGTGTTCCTGACGAGTTGCCTGGTCTACCTCCTGTGAGGAATGTGGAGTTTCGTATTGATCTTGCTCAGGGCACTCGACCTATTTCTATCTCTCCATACCGCTTAGCTCGACCTTTTCAAGACGAGTTGAAGAAGCGATTGGAGGATTCATGGCCAAAGGCTTCATTCGGCGTAGCGTATCGCCATGGGGAGCACTCCGTCCTCTTCGTCTCGAAGAAGGATGGAAGTTGGCGTATGTGCATTGATTATCGTGCTCTTAACCAAGTGACAGTCAAAAACAAGTATCCTTTGCCTCGCATCGAGGATCTGTTTGACCAAGCGAAGGAGCAAAGGTGTTCTCCAAAATTGATCTTGATCGAGGTATAATCAGATCCGTGTGAGGGAGCAGGACATTGAGAAGACCGCTTTCTCCACTAGGTATGGGCATTATGAATTTAAAGTTATGTCTTTTGGACTAACTAATGCTCCTATTTGTCTTTATGGAGGCGATGAGCATTATGCTACACAAGTACCTTGATGAGTTTGTGGTAGTGTTCATCGATGACATTCTGATTTACTCTAAATCGGAAGAGGAGCATGAGCGACACTTGAGGCTTGTGCCGAGTACCTGAGGAGAATCAATTCTTTGCTAAGCTGAAAAGTCACGAGTTCTGGATTTGAAGTGGGTTTTCTTGGCCACATCATCAATCCAGAGGGCATATCTGTAGATCCTAGCAAAGTCTCAAAGAGTTTTGGATTGGAAGAGGCCTTCCAATGTCAAAGAGGTGCGTAGTTTCCTTGGGTTGGCTGGCTACTATCGGCGTTTTGTGCAGGATTTCTCTATCATTGCCAAGCAACTTTCAAAGATGACTCGAGAAAAGGGATGAAGTTCCAGTGGACTGCAGAGTGTGAGCACACTTACGCACTTTGAAGGAGAAGTTAGTGATCGCTCTGTTCTTACCCTTCCCGAGCAGGGAAGCGCTTCACTGTTTATTCTGATGCTTCTCGGTTGGGACTTGGGTGTGTGCTCATGCAAGAGGGCAAGGTGATTGCTTATGCTTCGAGGCAGTTGAAAAAGCATGAGCAGAACTATCCCACCCATGATCTTGAGCTAGCCGCCGTGGTGTTTGCATTGAAGATATGGAGGCATTATTTGTACGGCGAATCTTGTGATATTTTTACTGATCACAAGAGCCTCAAGTACATCTTTACTCAGAAAGATTTGAACTTGAGGCAGAGGAGGTGGCTAGAATTGATAAAGGATTATGACCTCACTATCCAGTATCATCCGGGGAAGGCAAATGTGGTGGCCGACGCTCTACCGCAAGACAATGCCCCCTGTTGTTGATTGTCTTGTTGCTGATTTTGAGCGTTTGGGAGTCTCCTACTGCTTTGCGGGGACCGTGCAAGCTGAAACTCAATTGATTCTTGAGTCAGCGATTCCTGAGCGTGTGCGAGAGGCACAACAGCATGATCGTTTGCTCCAGCAGGTGAGGAAACGCCTGGAGGAAGGCAAGTCTGGAGACTTTACTGTTGATGATGCGGGAGTTTTGAGGTTTCAGGGCCGTCTGTGCGTGCCCCAGAATGAAGGGAATATGCCCGAGAGGCAATAATAAATTGTTTATTATCATATTCCATGTTTATAATAGATGTTTATTTCTCATGCTAAAATTGTATTAATCAGAAACGTTAATACATGTGTGTTTAATAAACAAAAAGGTTCCTAGTAAAGCCTCTTTTTAAACTAGCTCGTTGATTAACTGATGATCAAGGTTTCCTGATCATGAACATTGGATGTTATTAATAACGGGGTCATGTCATTAGAAGAATGATGTGATGAACACACACCCAAGTTGGTATAGCAAATACGATCAAGTCATTTAGTTTGTTGTATCAAACACATTCAAATAGCTCTTTTCCTTAGACCATGAGATGATGTCAATCACTAATTCCGGAAGAGTACTTTGATGACATCAAACGCCACTCCGTGAATACGCGTGACTATAAAGATGGATTTGGGTACTATGAAAGTATTAGTTGAGGCTCATGCATCAAGAGTGGGATTTGTCCATCGGATGAGCGAGAGATATACTTCCTGGGCCCTCTCCTGATATCACATTGACATCGCTTGCAAGCATGTGACTAGGTCACAAGAATGTTATATCACGAACGAGTAAAGAGTACTTGTCAGAATTCGGATCGAACTAGGTATAGTTGATACTGATGATCGATCCCGACAAGTAAAATATCGTGAGACAAAAGGAATTGGTTATGTCGTTTTACGGTTTACGCGATCACTAGTTCATCGTTGAGTGAATGGGAGTCATTATGGATCTCCGAGTATCCGATGATTATTGATCCCGAGAGGAGTCTCAATCATGTCCATTTTATTCACGAACCGTAGGGTGACACACTTAAGGTTCATCGATGCATTTGAGTGGATACGAAACACCGGAGAAAAATATGGACAAGACAGGACTGCTTTCATATCGCCGGAATAGTTTCTGGATATCGGAATAGTTAAAGGGGGTATATGTTAATGTTTGTTAATTAAAAGAATTAACAAATATTAAATCTGAAATAAAAATGTTTATGGGAGAAAACCTTTCATTTTCTTGAGTGGGGTTTTAATGGAAATCAAAGTAGTTAATTTGTGAGTGAGAGATCACTCACATGAAGAGAGGGAGGGCAAGGGGCAGCCCCCATGCGCCAGCCACTCCCACCCCTTGGCATGCCTCCTCCTCCTCCTATAAAAGGGAGGAGGAGCTCCTCTCTTGGTGTTCATCCATGACCCTTTGGTTGGTCCATTCTCCCTCCTCCCCCGATCCGTTTTTCGAGCCATGGCTTAAGCTAAGCGCTGCTGAAATTATTTTTCACCACCACCACCACTAAGTCAGTAGTGTTGTTGGAGTTTTCCGGGGATCCACTACTCACGCCTCGCCGAACGAGGGATTGAGGTCATCGCTGATCCGCACGCGTGACCAAGTCACGAGGCGCTGCCGTTTGTGGCGCCATCTTCGCGACTTTGAAGTCGGAGTGTACCTCTACATCAACCACGCTTGTTTGCGGGGAACGTTATTCCCGGCCTAGGTCTACGAGGGTGAGTCCTTCAAACCGTTTACTTGCATCTCCTAGATATGATCTTGGTGTTTGGTTGCAATCGTAGGAAAAATTTTTGTTTTCCATGCTACGAAACCCTTCGATTAGTATCGTGAGCCGTGTTTATGCGTAGATGTTTTGTACGGTTTAAAACACATGTGGATGTGGGCGTTGATGATCATGTTATTGCATACTGGTATTTTGGATCATGGTGGCATAGTGGGATTTGAAGCGGCCCGACTAACCTTACATGTCCTCACATGAGACTTGTTCCACGCCGACATGCAACTAGTATTGCATAAGTGGCTTTATGGTGTCGCTTTCTCCACTATAGTCATGATCTAATTTACAACGGTTTGCTAATAATGTTTTTATCACCGTTGTGGTTCTTGTTCGTGAGGTAAGAATAGTTTTTCCTAGAAAGCCCAAAACCACGTAAAATATGCAAAAATAAATTAGAGGCGCCTAACTTGTTTTTGCAGTGGCTTGTGATGTGATATGGTCATTGATACAAAGATTGTTGTATGAAATGAAATTTATTGTAAATTTAAACAACCGCAGGAGCCATTTGGTTGTTTTTCTTTTATGGCTCAAGTGCATAAATATATGTCCATGTGATATATTGTAATGGAGGAAGACAATCAAGATGGCAAAGATCATGGACCTTGGTGCCATGCGGTGGAATGATGGAGATCATACCATGTCGCACAAGATGGAGATCAAGTGCTTTGAAAGGACCATATCATATCACTTTATTCATGCATGTGATGTTAATCCTTTTATGCATCTTATTTTGCTTGATTATGATCACGCCGATAGCACTATAAGATGATCCCTCCAAATTAATATCAAGATAATAATGTGTTCTTCCATAGTATGCACCGCTAAGAAAGTTCGCTGCTTCAAGCACCACGTGATGATCGGGTGTGATAGACTCTACGTTATACAACGGTGTAAGCGATTTACACATGCAAATACTTTGGTTCTACTTACGAGCCTAGCATGTACAGACATGGCCTCGGAACACGAACCGAAAGGTAAAGCATGAGTCATATGGATGATATGATGAACATATTGATGTCGCTTTGAAACTATGCCGCCTCACGTGATGATCGGTTTGTGATAGTGAATTTGGTTCATGTAATCACTAAAGATGACTAGAGGGATGTTGTTTTTGAGTGGAGTTCTCGTATTAATTTTGAATTAACATTGAACTTAATCTATTATGAACTTAGTCTAAATAACTTTGCAAATATGTTGTAGATGGCACCCCTATTTTCAATTTCAACTGTCATGGAGAAAGAGAAACTAGCCACCAATGGTAGCAACTTTACCAATCAAGGCCCTTAACACGAGGATTCTCCTTATTGGCCAAAGGAGCTATGTGCCAGAAGCACCGCTAGGTGACCCGCATGATGATGCCCCCGAGGGAGGAGAAAATGTTTTCTTGACTCGCAAGGAGGACCAAGATTAGTTCAATGCGGCATTTTGTATGGCCTTGAGCCTGAGTGTAAAACGCTTTGAGCACAAAGAATGCTTTTGATACAATGAGGAGTTGAAAATGATCTTCGACACCCATGCCGCAGAGAGATTATGAAGCTTCAGAAAAGTTCTTTAGTTTGCATGATGGAGGAAACCCCGTTAGTGAGCACGCATCAAAATGTGCCGGCACGATAAACTCATAGCTTTGGGAATAACGATCCCCATTGAGCTAGGAATTCATCGTGTTCTCTGCCTCTCTGCCACCAAGCTACAAGAGCTTGTGATGAACTACAACATGCAGGGCATGAAGAAGTCTCTCCTCGAACTTCATCACAATGCTAAAAGCTATTTGAAGTGGAGATCAAGAAGGAACATCAAGTGTTGATGGTCCAAAAGACTATCGCTTTCAAGAAGAAAGGTAAGTCTAAGGAAACTTCAAGGAGAAGAAGGGCAAGTCTGCTTGCTATCGAGAAGAAGACCAAGGCGGCCCTAAGTCGACATCGAATGTTTTTATTGCAAGGGCACTGGCGCATCGAAGCGCAATCGCCAAAATATCCGGTGATAAGAAGGACGGAAAGTGAGCAAAGGTATATATGATATACATGTTATTGATGTGTACCTTACTAGTACTCGCAGAGTGCACAGGGTATTTGATACCGTTCGGCTGCTAACATATGTAACTCAAACAGAGCTAAGGAATGTTTACAACTAGCAAGGGATGAGAGGTAATGATGCGCGTCGACAATGGATCAAAAGTTGATGTGATCGCCGTCGGGACGCTACCTATCCAATTACCATCGATTAGTTATAAACCTAAATAATTGTTATTTAGTGCTGCGTTGAGCATGAACATCATATCTGGATCTTGTTTAATGCGAGACGGTTATTCATTCAAGTCTGAGAACAATGGTTGTTCAATTTATATGAATAATATCTTTTATGGTCATGCACCCGAAAAGAATGGTTTATTTATTTTGAATCTTGATAATAGTACACATGTTCATAATGTGAATGCCAAAAGAATTAAGTTGAATGATGATATTGTCGTGCATATATGTGGCATTGCCGCTTATGTCATATTGGTGTTAAACGCATGAAGAAGCTCCATTCGATGGACTACTAGAATCACTTGATTATGAATCATTTGAGACATGTGAACCATGCCTCATGGGCAAGATGACTAGAACCCGTTTTCTTACAATGGAGCGGAGCAACCGACTTATTGGAAATCATACATACCGATGTGTGTGGTCCAATGAGTGTGTCAGGTGGTGGATATCGTTACTTATTTCACGGATGATTTGAGTAGATATGGATATATTTACTTAATGAAACACAAGTCTGAAACATTTGAAAAGTTCAAAGAATTTCAGAGTGAAGTAGAAAATCATCGTAACAAAAAAGATCAAATTTCTCACGATCTGATCGTGGAGGAGAGTATCTTAGTTACGAGTTTGGCACACACATGAAACAATGTGAATAGTTTCACAACTCACTCGCTGGAACACCACACAGAATGGTGTATCCGGCCGTGAATCACTTTTATTGGATATGGTTCGACCTATGATGTCCCTTACAGATTTGCCACTTTCATTTTGGGGTCATGCACTAGAAACAAATGCATTCACTTTAAATAGGGCAACTATCTAAACTGCTGAAATGACACCAGTATGAATTATGGTTTGGCAACAAACCTAAGTCATTTCTAAAAGTTTGGGGATGCGATGTTTATGAAGAAACTTCAACTGATAAACTCGAACCCAAAGCGGAAAAATGCGCCTTCATAGGATACCCTAAAGAAACAATTGGGTACACCTTCTATCACAGATCCGAGGGCAAGGTTTTCGCGTTGCCAAGAATGGATCCTTTTGGAAAAAGAGTTTCTCTCGAAGGTGTGAGTAGTAGGAAGGTAGAACTCGGCGAGGTTGTTGAACCTTCTCTTCATGGAATGGCAAGTGAATGTGAAGTTGTTTCGGAGTTGACTTCACCAAATGAAGAGGGAACTAATGATAAGGATCATGAAACTCCGAAAGAGAACACTACCGCACCTCGCAGGTCAACAAGAGCGCATAATGCTCGACTTTATGTTCCTACTATGAATGTCATGGTAGTTGAGAATAATGACCTGCGACGTATGATGAAGCGATGATGAGCCCAGATTCGACAAATGGCTAGAAGCCATGAAATCGAAATGGGATCCATGTATGAAAACCAAGTATGGACTTTGGTGGACCTACCCAATGACCGTAAGGCCCGTTGAGAACAAATGGATTTTCAAAAAGAAAATAGACGCGATGGTAATGTGACCGTTTATAAAGCTTCGACTTGTCGCAGCGGTTTTAAACAAATTCAAGGAGTTGACTACTTATGAGACTTTCTCACCCGTAGCGATGCTAAAGTCTGTTAGGATTATGTTAGCAATTCTGCATTTTTCGATTATGAAATCGGCGAGATGGATGTCAAAATCATGCCTTAATGGAAACATTGAGGAAGAGTTGTATATGATACAACCCAAAGGTTTTGTTGATCCTAAGGATGCTAATAAGGTATGCAAACTTCAGCGATCCATTTATGGACTGAAGCAAGCATCACGGTTGGAATCTCCGCTTTGATGAGGTAATCAAAGGTTTTGGATTTGTCCAAACTTACGGAGAATCTTGTGTTTACAAGAAAGTGAGTGGAGCTCTATAGCATTTCGATATTATATGTGGATGACATATTGTTGATAGGAAATGATATAGAACTTTTGAAAAGTGTAAAAGATTACTTAAACAAGAAGTTTTCAATGAAGGACCTTGGTGAAGCGGCATATATTTTAGGCATCAAAATCTATAGAGATAGATCGAGACGCTAATTGGGCTATCACAAAGTACATATCTTGACAAGATTCTAAAGAAGTTTAGAATGGACCGAAAGTAAGAAAGGGTTCTTACCTATGATGCAAGGCAAGACGCTGAGTAAGACTCAGAGTCCAAATGACAGAAGATAGAGAAGTAATGAATAAGATTCCCTATGCTTGACCATAGGCTCTATCATGTATGCTATGTTGTGTACAAGACCGGATGTGGCACATGCTATTAGTTTGACTAGCTGTACCACCTGATCCAGGTTTTGAACACTTTGACGGCGGTCAAGAATATCTTTAAGTACTTAAGAAGAACTAAGGATATGTTTCTCATATATGGTGGTGAAGAAGAGCTCGCCAAAGTGTTACGCCGACGCTTAGCTTTGACAACTGATCCGGATGACTCTGAGTCTCAATCCGGGTACATTTTTGAAATGAATGGAGGAGCAGTGAGTGGAGAAGTTCCAAGCAATCTGTGGTGGCGGGATCTTCAACAGAGCGACATATTGTCGCTTCGTAAGCCAGGAAGCGGTTTGGATGAAGATGTTCATATCCGAACTAGGTGTGGTTCGAGTGCGTTGGACCCGATGGTTATCTATTGTGACAACAATGGTGCCATAGCCAATGCTAAAGAACCAAGGTCACACAAGAATTCCAAACATATTAAGCGTGGTTTCACTCCATCCGTGAACATGTCAAGGATGGCGATATAAAGATTTGCAAAGTGCACACGGATCTGAATGTGGCAGACTCGTGACTAAAGCTCTCCCAAGGGCAAAACATGATCAACACCAACTCAATGGGTGTTAGAATCATCACAATGTAATCTAGATTATTGACTCTAGTACAAGTGGGAGATCGAAGGGAATATGCCCGAGAGGCAATAATAAATTGTTTATTATCATATTCCATGTTTATAATAGATGTTTATTTCTCATGCTAAAATTGTATTAATCAAACGTTAATACATGTGTGTTTAATAAACAAAAGGTTCCTAGTAAAGCCTCTTTTAAACTAGCTCGTTGATTAACCTGATGATCAAGGTTTCTCGATCATGAACATTGGATGTTATTAATAACGGGTCATGTCATTAGAAGAATGATGTGATGAACACACACCCAAGTTGGTATAGCAAATACGATCAAGTCATTTAGTTTGTTCTTTGTATCAAACACATTCGAAATAGCTCTTTTCCTTAGACCATGAGATGATGTCAATCACTAATTCCGAAGAAGTACTTTGATGACATCAAACGCATCACTCAGAACAGGTGACTATAAAGATGGATTTGGGTACTGCGAAAGTATTAGTTGAGGCTCATGCATCAAGAGTGGGATTTGTCCATCCAGATGACTTGAGAGATATACTCAGGCCCTCTCCGGTGATATCACATTGACATCGCTTGCAAGCATGTGACTAGGTCACAAGAATGTTATATCAGGCAGTAAAGAGTACTTGTTGAACGGATCGAACTAGGTATAGTTGATACTGATGATCGGATCCCTGGACAAGTAAAATGTCGGAGACAAAAGGAATTGGTTATGTCGTTTTTACGGTTTACGATCACTAGTTCATCGCTTGAGTGAATGGGAGTCATTATGGATCTCCGTATCCCGCCGATGATTATTGATCTGAGAGGAGTCTCAATCATGTCCATTTTATTCACGAACCGTAGGGTGACACACTTAAGGTTCATCGATGCATTTGATGGATACGAAACACCGGAGAAAAATATGGACAAGACAGGACTATTTTGGTATCGCCTAATAGTTTCGGGATATCGGAATAGTTAAAGGGGGTATATGTTAATGTTTGTTAATTAAAAGAATTAACAAATATTAAATCTGAAATAAAAATGTTTATGGGAGAAAACCTTCATTTTCTTGAGTGGGGTTTTAATGGAAATCAAAGTGGTTAATTTGTGAGTGGAGAGATCACTCACATGAAGAGAGGGAGGGCAAGGGCAGCCCCATGCTACCACCCACCCCTTGGCATGCCTCCTCCTCCTCCTATAAAAGGGAGGAGGAGCTCCTCTCTTTGGTGTTCATCCATGACCCTTTGGTTGGTCCATTCTCCTCCTCCGCCGATCCGCTTTCGAATGTGGCTTAAGCGCCGCTGAAATTATTTTTCACCACCACCACCACTGTGAGTGTTGTTGGAGTTTTCGAGGATCCACTACTGCTGCCGCTTCCTGGAACGAGGATTGAGGTCATCGTTGATCCGTCGTGTGACCCAAGTACGATATGCCGCTTGTGGCGCCATCTTCGCGACTTTGAAGTCGAGGAGTGTACCTCTACATCAACCACGTTTGTTTGCGGAACGTTATTCCCGCCGTCTACGCAGGGTGAGTCCTTCAAACCGCTTACTTGCATCTCCTAGATATGATCTTGTGTTTGGTTGCAATCAGAGGAAAAATTTTTGTTTTCCATGCTACGAAACCCTTCACGTAAATCTCAAGTGAAAGAAGACATTACGAGAGAAGCTCATCGCACTCAGTACACGGTCCATCTGGAGAGACCAAGATGTACTGAGGACTTGAAGAAGAATTTACGGTGGAAAAGGATGAGAGTGGATATTGCCAAGTATGTGGCGTCTTGTGGGATTTGCCCGGAAGATCAAAGCCGAGCATAAAGCGTCGGCGGCTGTTGCAGCCATTGGAGGTTCTGTGTGGCCATGGGATGACATCTCCATGGATTTGCGTGGTTGGTCTACCTGCGTTCTCCACGAGGAAGGATCTTGTTTGGGTTGTGGTGGACCGTCTCGGCAAGTCTGCGCATTTCATTCCCATCCATACGACCAATTCAATGAGCGAGTTGGCTCCCATCTATGTGCGGGAGATTGTGAGATTGCATGGTGTACCCAAGACCATTATCTCTGATCGGGATGCGAGTTCGTCTCCAAGTTAGGGAGAGTTTGCAGAGTGCTTTGGAGTGCAGACTTTGCCTTAGTACCGCTTTTCACCCTCGAGGCAGATGGCGATGCAGGCGTACCATCCAAACTTTGGAGGACATGCTCAGGGCCTGTATGATGGCTTGGAAGGGTAGCTGGGAAGACCATTTGCCCCTTGCGAGTTTGCTTACAATAACAGCTACCATTCCACAGATCAGGGCTGCTCCTTATGAGGCTTGTATGGTCGGAAGTGCAGATCGCCACTTTGTTGGGATCTTGTGGGCGAGAGAGCTATTCTTGGACCGGATTGGGTTCAGCAGATCGTTGATCGCGTGTCGGAGGTTCGGCAAAACCTTCTCGCAAAGACCTGAGCGACATGAAGAGCTATGCTGATGTGAGGCGGCGAGACTTGGAGTTTGAGGTGGGTGATAGCGTACTCTTGCGAGTATCTCCCACCAAGGGTGTGGTGCGTTTTGGCACCAAAGGAAAGCTCAGTCCAAGGTATGTTGGGCCTTTTCCTATCCTTGCCCGAGTTGGCAGGTTGGCCTATCGCCTAGAGCTACCGGAATCCATGCAAGGTGTGCATGATGTGTTCCATGTCTCGATGTTGAGGAAATACTTGCATGATCCAGAGTTGGTGGTTCCATTGGAACCATTAGTGCTTCAGCAGGACCTCACCTTCGAGTCCCGTCTGTGGAAATGCAGGGACTTGAGGCGAGTGATGAAGAACAGGACGCTTAAGTTTGTCAAGGTCTTGTGGTCACATCAGACCGAGAGAGAAGCGACTTGGGAGCTGGAATCTCGCATGCGCGAGAAGTATCCCGAGCTTTTCGCCTCAGGTGTGTGATGTGAAAACCTAGCTGTCTTTGGTTTTGCTGGGTTTCGTGTTGGTGCGTTTAGATTCGAGGTCGAATCCTGTTGAAGGGGGGAAGAATGTGACACCTCGGAGTGTCGTATCCTTAATTTTTGAACATGATATGGTTAAATACAGTATGAGATGTGGAAATAAGGTTAAAATCATAAGGATCGGGGGTTAATAACGTTTCCGGGCCGTTTCCGGGCCGTTTTCGGGGTTTTGGGCCTTCCCGGAGGAGTTTTGGGCCTTGGTGGGCTTTGGTGGGATGGATTAGGACTCCGTAACGGACTAGGATTGGGTTGAGGGCTGTTAAAGGGCTCCCCTGCCCCTTGCGCCCCCACCTCAGCCCCTTGCGCCCCCCACCTCCCCCTCTTGCGCCCCTCTCCTCCCTCCCCCTCCCCTAAGCCCTAGCCCCCCAAAACCGTGCGCACCCCCCTCCCTTTCCTCCACCTCCACACCACCTCCCCTCCACCCCTTGCTGCCCTAGGGTGGCCTCCCCACCCCTGCACCTTGTGGAGTCATCCCGTGGAGCGAGGAGCGAGGAGCAAGGAGCGAGGAGCGAGGAACGTGGAGCGAGGAGCGATTCGCGAGGAGATTCGCGGAGATTGATTGGAGTTTTGCGCTTTGGGCAAAGGTATGAACATGAGGATCCTTGGATTTGATCTAGGTACTGTTATTAGGGTGTTTATCAAGTTTTTAGATCAATTGGAGGCGCTGGTTTGAAGTAATTTGGGTTAGATCTATACTTGTCCACGTTTCTGTTTTCGGGCAGATTGAGCAGTCGAACTAGGGTTCGAGTTTCCGTCGATTTAGAATCCGAATCAGACCGTACGGACTTCTAGGAAGTTGTAGATAATTTAATTATCTTTCCGTGGACGTAAAGCACGTTAATTTCCGATCAGCCGTTTGAAAGTTATGGCTGTTTTACCGAGCGCCTAAAAATCTGTGACGTAACTGGAACAGATTGTGGTAATCTGTAGATTAAACAATTTTAGAGTCCGAATCAGTCTTTCCCTATAACTAGAAAAAGTTGGGAAATTTCCTAAGCTTCGCGACGGTGTACTCGTTTATTCGATTTGGAGTCCCAGAACTCAAGTTATGCTTTTTGCAAGGTTGCTGTCCCGGGACAGAACCTCTGTTTTTAGGTTTTGCGAGTAGTTGGCAATGTCGGGTTAGATGGGGGCGTGTGTACTGTTTTGAGGTTATGATTGTGAGTGTGTGATGCCTATGTGCAGGTGGTGTGACCCCGGGAGTTCCCTCTTCTTCCCGCCAATCCGTTGCGTGTTTGAGGCAAGTGTGTTGTGATGGATAGCGAGTTGTAGGTTGCATGTTGAGATTAGATGGAATTGTTTACATGCTATATGTCCACTTGCCATGTGTTAATGATTGATATGATATGATGAGCATGTTTAACATATTATGATGCCATGTGTTAATATGTGAATTAAATATGATATTTGGCAAGGGTGCATGCATGTCATGAGATAGTCCGAGGGCGGTGAGAAAGTCTTAACTAGTCCGGCAAGGTCGGTGAGAAAGTTATGACTAATCCGAACGCCATTGAGTAAGTCCTATGTCGTGATTCCATCCACGTGGTGTTTGGAAGCGAGTAGGCACCCTCCATCTTCGGGATGGACGGGAGGAAAGGGTGCACACCGGCGGGTGTGTACTTCCCATACCGGTATGAGGTTCCAGAGGGTCGAGAGCAATGCATTACATCGCATACAAATTGATAAGTATTCATGAATGAGATGTTATACATGATGAAAGATGTTATTGACTTGTTGTTATGCTTGTTGTCCATTGCAGTATGCTTGCTGAAGTTCCGAACTCACCCTTGTGTTTTCTTGTTGTTTTAGGTACCATGAGAACGGCATGCGGGAAAGGGGAATAGTCACACTCTCACACGTTGCTTCACCTTAATGTTTCCCCAAGTCAATTCATTTAGTTGGATAATAAATTGCGTGTGATGGCCTTTAAATTAAGTCTTAGCTTGGTTAATGAGAGTTCTATTGTTTGTTTGACACTTGGAACTTTAAGAGCTTGATGTTAGTCTTTTATTGTCGTTAAGACTCTATTTATTGCTGTTTTAGATGTTTCTCTTATTGCCATATAATGCCATATTATTGCTGCTCCTTAAATTCATGATAAAACAAAGGAGGTGCTGCCGAAATCTCGGTTTTTAGCCTATGCACCTTTGCTGGAATTTTATGTTAAATATGGTATTTAGTTGTTGTTTAGCTTATGTTTGGTAGCATTCGGGCATATTAAATGCCGGGGTGTTACACATTAACAAGGATCATAAGCACTTTTAAAGCAAGGCAACAGATTCTAAGCATGTACATTAACCCATTTAATCATTCTCGCTACAGAGTAAACTACAACACTAGTAGTCTATTTATTCTCAAGCTAGAGATGATAATCACATTGAATTGATTCAACTCAAAATTTGACTTAGCAACACGTCATTCCATAAACCACATTTTTACCCACTTCATAACATGCTAAACAGCAATTCTTACTTGGGACAAACGATTTCAGTCAAAAGACTACTTACTTTGTTTGCAATATTTTAGTTTTAAAGCTCATCCCAAATTCATAAGGAAACTTGACTCTCAAAATTGCAATGAGACAAACCCAAACTTGGTCATGCAAAGGAATTCTCCAAAACAATTTTAAATCTCAAAGACTCCCATCGGAGGAAACCAACCGATCAAATAAACCTTTGCAAATAAAACCTTAGCACCAAACCCCAATCTTTCACGAAACAAGAAGGGTTTTTCAAAGATGATTTCTTAAACCAGTAAAATAACGAAATCAAACACCACTTACTCCTACAAAGCCACTGAACTTCAGCCCTGACAGTCGGGTCTGGCACAACTCCGAACAAAACTCCTTTAGCCTCGGAGAAAGACAACCACAGGAATAAATCGAATGCTTCTTCCCATAAAGAAATCAACAAACTAAGCATTAAAACTTGGAAAGGCGCCCGAAAGAAACGCAACACTAGACTCCTCTTCTTCGTCTTCACACAAGGAAGACAAAACCACACACCGCAAACGGAACGATCCGCGAAAACCCATCACTTTTCATTTGATTCAAATCAACTAAAGCCAAGAAAAGCAACAAACACCGACCGTCAGAACGGCAAGGAACATACGAAGGAAACCACCATTAATTCTTCCTTTTTGTCTCCAATCAACTACCCGGTCTACGACAGAAAGGGTAAGCGCTCTTCTCCTACAGGGTTAACAGTTCTTCGGTCATGGCGCTAACCGGCAACACCGTCAAACCTCACCCTTACTATGAACAAAAAAAAAAAAGATGACCGAAACCCTTCGGTACCACAACCCCACTCTTATCACCACAACATATATCACTGACATAGCAACATGCATTGTCAGAGGAAGCTTTCAACATCATAGCTTAAATACAACATTTAAGCGTAAAGAAACGATACCCATACCCTTCCTACTGTGCATCCAGTGTGTGTCAAATTTTAGATTAGTTATACCACTTTTGCAAGTTTTAATGTTGCTATCCTATAACCAAGTTTTAGTTAGAACCTAAGCCATGTTTCTAAGTTATTCCACATCATATTTTAGTTGCAACTTAAGGTATGACACTAAAAATACATATTCCAAGGACCTACAGCCCGCTCTGATACCAACTGTAACACCCCGGCATTTAATATGCCCGAATGCTACCAAACATAAGCTAAACAACGTCTAAATACCACATTTAAACATAAATTCCAGCAAAGGTACATATGCTAAAAAACCGATATCTTGGCAGCATCTCCTTTGCTTTTCCATGAGTTAACACAATAACACAATCATGGCAAGATATAACATGGCACACGACATCTATAACATCAACAAAAATGGACATAACATCAAATTACGCCAAAAATACTACGCTCAACTACTTCATAAACTATAACGAAGCAAATAAGGAATCACTAGCATGCTAAATTAAACCATACATTAAGTTTAAGGCAGAACTCTTAATATCATGTCTCCAACTGATTAATTATGGACTATGATGGTGGAGCTACGTGTAGAAGTGTAGCTAGACCCCTTTTTCCCGCATGCCGATCTCAAAGTACCTAAAAACAACATAAAACACAAGCGTGAGTTCGAAAACTCAGCAAGCATATTGTAATGGACAACAAGATCATTTACAAGACAATAATACCTTACATCACATATAACATCTCATACTTGAGCACATAACAACATCATCATCATTAAATATGTATTGCAATGCAATGCAATGCAATGTTATGCTCATATCTCCTTGGAAACTCATACCGGTATGGTTGAGTACACACCCGTCGGTGTGCACCCTCTCCCCCCTTCCATCCCGAAGATGGAGGGTGCCTACTCCTCGCTTCCATTCACCACGTGAATGGAATCACGATGTAGGTCTTACTCAATGGCGTTCCGGACTAGTCATAACTTTCTCACCGGCCTTTCCCGGATTAGTTAATGACTTTCTCACCGCCCTCGCCCCATCTCATGTCATGCATGCAACTATGTCAATTATCATATTTCACATGTACATAAACATATGGCATCTCATCATGACCAATATTAACACATGGCATCGAATCATGATAATCATACTCAATATATCATTGGAAAACAGTATGCATGGCAAGTAATCATAGCATGTATTCAGACTTTCATCTAGTCTCACAAGCAATCTACAATCCGCTATACATTACAACACACTTGCCTCAACCGCGGGCGACGGATTTGTGGGACGTAGAGGGCACTCCCGGTGTCACACCACCTGCACATAGGCATCACACACTCACAATAATGCCCGCAAAACAGTACACAAATCCCCATCTAACCCGACATTGCCCACTAGTTGCAAACCTAAAAACAGAGGTTCTGTCCCGGCGGGACAGCAGCCTTGCAAAGGCCATAACTTTAGTTCTGGGACTCCAAATCAATTAAACGAGTCCACCATCGCGAAGCTTAGGAAATTTCCTACCTTTTTCTAGTTATACGGAAAGACTGATTCGGACTCTAAAATTGTTTAATCTACAGATTACTACGATCTGTTCCAATCGCGTCACAGATTTTAACACGCTCGGTAAAACGGCCATAACTTTCAAAGGGCTTATTGGATTTTAACGTGCTTTATGTCCACGGAAAGATAATTAAATTATCTACAACTTCTTTTAAGTCCGTACGGACAGATTCGGAATCTAAATCGTCGAAAACTCGAACCCTAGCCCGACTGCTCAATCTGCCCGAAAACAGAAACGTGGCAACGTCTAGATCTAACCCAAAGAACTCCAATCCAGCACCACCAATTGATCTAAAAAATTGATAATCACCCTAAGAACAGTACCTAGATCAATTCTAAGGATCCCCATGATCATACCTTTGCCCAACGAACGAATCTCCAATAGATCTCCTCGCGGATCGCTCCTCGCTCCACGCTCCTCGCTCCTCGCTCCAACGGATGGATCCACAAGGTGCAGAGGTGTGGAGACCACCCTAGGGCAGCAAGGGGGTGGAGGAGAGGTGGTGGAGAGGTGGGAAGCAATGGGGTAAAGGGGGAGGTGGAGGCGCACAAGAGGGAGAGGGAGAGGGGGGTGGCGGCTAGGGCTTAGGAGGGGGAGGTGGCGGCGCCCAAGGGCAGGAGGAGCACGCCCAAAAGGCTGGTGGGGAGCCCTTTTACCAGCCCCCACACCCAATCCTAGTCTGTTACGGAGACCTACTCCATCCCACCAAAGCCCACCAAGGCCCAAACTCCCCCGGGAAGGCCCTAAACCCCGGAAACGCCCCGGAAAAGCTATTAACCTCCATATCCTATAGTTTTAACCTTAATTCCACATCTCATAATGTTATTAACCTTATCATGCACGTTAAATAAGGTTACGACACTCCGTGGCTACATAACACTTCAACCGGCCCAAAAACGCGAGAAAGCCCTAAGCCGAAAGGTTTCATTCTCTAGTTTCACCTTCTATAACGTCACACCAAACCATAGTGTCACACCGCCACCCTTCCTCCTCCCTCCACCTCCTAGCCGCCACATCTCTTGCCCCCATGGTGCCCCCATTGCTCCCCATTGCACACCACCTCTCCTCCACCCCCCCTTGCTGCCCTAGGGTGACCTCCCCACCCCTGCATCCTCATGGATCCATCCGAGGAGCGAGGAGCGAGGTGCGAGGAGCGAGGAGATCGATTGGAGTTTTCGTGTGTCGGGCAAAGGTATGATCATGGGGATCCTCAGGGATGAGCTAGGTACTGTTATTAGGGGGTTTATAAAGTTTTTTGATCAATTGGAGGCGCTGGATTTGAGTAATTTGGGTTAGATCTAGATGTTGCCACGTTTCTGGTTCGGGCAGATTGGGGACCCGAGTTAGGGCAGGCGTTTTCGCCAATTTAAAGTCGGAATCTGGTCGTACGGACTTCTAGGAAGTTGTAGATAATTTCTTTATCTTTCAGTGCATATAAATAAATTGAAATTCCGCCCAGCCGTTTGCAAGTTATGGCTGTTTTACCGAGCGCTGTCAAATCTCTGACGAGATTGAGACAGTTCGTGTTCAACGTTAGATTAAACAACATTAGAGTCCGAATCAGTTTTTCCCTATAACTAGAAAAAGTTGGGAAATTTCCTAAGCTTCGCGACGGTGTACTCGTTTAATCGATTTGGAGTCCCAGAACTTAAGTTATGGCCTTTGCAAGGCTGCTGTCCCGCCGGGACAGAACCTCTGTTTTTAGGTTTTGCGAGTAGTGGGCAATGTCGGGTGAGATGGGGATTTGTGTACTATTTTGTGGGCATGATTGTGAGTGTGTGATGCCTATGTGCAGGTGGTGTGACACCGGGAGTGCCCTCGACTTCCCACAAATCCGTCGCCCGCGGTTGAGGCAAGTGTGTTGTAATGAATAACGGATCGTAGATTGCTTGTGAGACTAGATGAAAGTCTGAATACATGCTATGATTACTTGCCATGCATACTGTTTTCCAATGATATATTGAGTATGATTATCATGATTCGATGCCATGTGTTAATATTGGTCATGATGAGATGCCATATGTTTATGTACATGTGAAATATGATAATTGGCATAGTTGCATGCATGACATGAGATGGGGCGAGGGCGGTGAGAAAGTCATTAACTAATCCGGGAAAGGCCGGTGAGAAAGTTATGACTAGTCCGGAACGCCATTGAGTAAGACCTACATCGTGATTCCATTCACGTGGTGAATGGAAGCGAGGAGTAGGCACCCTCCATCTTCGGGATGGAAGGGGAGAGGTGCACACCGACGGGTGTGTACTCAACCATACCGTATGAGTTTCAAGGAGATATGAGCATAACATTGCATTGCAATACATATTTAATGATGATGATGTTGTTATGTGCTCAAGTATGAGATGTTATATGTGATGTAAGGTATTATTGTCTTGTAAATGATCTTGTTGTCCATTACAATATGCTTGCTGAGTTTTCGAACTCACGCTTGTGTTTTATGTTGTTTTTAGGTACTTTGAGATCGGCATGCGGGAAAAAGGGGTCTAGCTACACTTCTACACGTAGCTCCACCATCATAGTCCATAATTAATCACTTGGAGACATGATATTAAGAGTTGTGCCTTAAACTTAATGTATGGTTTAATTTAGCATGCTAGTGATTCCTTATTTGCTTCGTTATAGTTTATGAAGTAGTTGAGCGTAGTATTTTTGGCGTAATTTGATGTTATGTCCATTTATGTTGATGTTATAGATGTCGTGTGCCATGTTATATCTTGCCATGATTGTGTTATTGTGTTAACTCATGGAAAAGCAAAGGAGATGCTGCCAAGATATCGGTTTTTTAGCATATGTACCTTTGCTGGAATTTATGTTTAAATGTGGTATTTAGACGTTGTTTAGCTTATGTTTGGTAGCATTCGGGCATATTAAATGCCGGGGTGTTACATTTGATTTCATCAAGAACGAAGAGGAGCCTTGCGTTTACAAGAAGGCAAGTCGGAGCGCAATTGTATTTTTGGTCTTGTATGTAGATGACATTCTATTAATTAGAAATGATATTCTAATGTTAGAAACTGTTCAATCTTATATGAGAAAATGTTTCTCGATGAAAGATTTGGGAGATGCAGCTTACATTTTGGGCATAAAGATCTATAGAGATAGATCGAGGAGGCTAATCGGATTAAGCCAAAGTACGTACATTGACAAGGTTTTGAAACGGTTCAAAATGCATAATTCCAAGGAAGGTCTCCTGCCAATGTCACTTGGTGTTAGTCTTAGCAAGACTCGGTGTGCTTCGACACCTGATGAGCTGGATAGAATGAGTAGGATTCCATATGCCTCTGCTAATGGATCCATCATGTACGCCATGTTGTGCACACACCCAGATGTTTATTATGCTCTAAGTGTTACGAGTAGATACAAATCAAATTCAGGTGAGAGTCATTGGATGGCTGTAAAGACTATTCTCAAGTACTTGCGAAGGACTAGAGATATGTTCTTGGTCTTTGGAGGTAAAGAAGAGCTCGTCGTAAAGGGTTATGCTGATGATAGCTTCCAAACCGATAAAGATGATTCAGGATCGCAATCCAGTTTTGTATTGTCTCAATGGTGGGGCTGTTAGTGTTATGCCCTTGAGACAATCATATCGATGATTGTAACATGACTATGTTTTTATGAATAATAATATGATTATTGGTCCAATGAATGTATATCATTGTTTTGATCCACAAGTGTGTGACTTGTTTATAAAGCTCTTTACTTATTGATATAATTCGATAAATATCTCTGATCGGATATCATCGTAGAGGACAACGATGAATAGATCAGCACATGTATTGTTCGATGATCATGTTTCATATATCATGGGATATGGAGATATCATCAATATATTGTGGACGCATGTTGAAGAACATGTGTTTGATAGACCCACAATGGGACACTGCGAGAATGTTACATTCTTATGTGTCATCAGTGTATTTCATAAATAGTAGATGTATGATCCTTAGACATGAGATTGTCATATTCCCTACATGTGTAATAGTTTACCTTGGGGTTACCAAACACTATTTCCTAACCGGATAGTTATAAAGGTAGCTTTCACGTTTACTATGAAACATGTAGAGGGAAGTGAGCAGTCAAGATGGAATTTGCCACTCCAATGTAACGGAGATATATGTCTAGGCCACTCGTGTGATATGATTAAGGAAGTGCATGGCCATGCCGTGATTGAGAAGTCAATCACAACTTATTAATATATCACGGATACGAGAGATGGATTGAACTGTCAAAGGATGACATGCTTCTCGCCTTGAGTTCAATCTTCATATAGTTTGGCAAAGGGATTATTACATCAGTACTTTAATCATATGCATTTGGGAGTTGGCATGCTCTGCAAGGAGCCGCTACCGACTATTGGATTAGAAAAGGGGTTTTCCGAATCCATGTCCAAATGTGCATGAACCTAAAGGGTCACACACTTAACGGGCTGGGACCACTACACCAGGACTGAGCTATAGCAACATGGGTATATGTTGCTATATCCACACATATGTGTTGCTAGGATAGATAGCAACACATGCGATATGTGATGTTATTGGTCATGTTGCTATGGTAGATATACTGCAACACAAACTAGGTGTTGTTAAACAAAAGAAAAGGTGTTGCAAAGTGGCAACATGTTTTTTATATGTAACAACACATATTTTCAACACATATCTAACACCTGTTAGAAACACATAATTGGTCTATTGCAACACAACTAAGTATACATGTAGATTATGGATTATTTATTTGCTATATATATACACACAAAATATAATTGTTACGAATAATTTTTATTTGATAATTAAGCAATTCATATTAGATGATATATAACACTATTCAACAAGGGCAACGATCAAGAGGTAGTTTGCATTGCATTAATTAAGGAAATAAATATAGGTATTGAAAATCATTCCACATAGAACAGTACATCTCATTTGTTGAGAACAAGAGTAAAATTTGAGTCCTAACATATGAAATTCTACTACTACTACTACTACTACTAATACTAGTATACTACTAGCTAGCACTATCTTTTCCTCATGAAATTCCTTGCTTCTTGATTCTTTGATGAGGTAGACATCCAAATACAATAATTCAACCATTGATCTTTTCAACCTGCAGGAATAATAAGAAAATTGAATGAATGTTAATATACAGGACTTGTGTGACACACCAAAATCAAATCAAGTCGACATTAACATACACAAATTGAAGGCCAAGCAATCGATTTTCCTTTGGTTTGGCCAATTGTCTTGTAGTGCTCCCACGGCCTTACCAACACCTCATGGTCTTCGATAGGATAATTAACACGCACTTTCCAAAATTCGTTACCTAGCTTGAAACCACCTACTTCTGCATCTGGATCACTACTCAAGAATGTAGCAAATGCCACAGTCTCTTTGTTTGGATATCTGTTGGCAGACTTGAGTAGTACGGTGGTACCAAACTGCATTGGATTTTAATAGTCATTAGACGAAAAACATGAATTAGATCTACCATAATTTAGAAGGAACTTTTTATGATTAAACTCATACCGCCATTGCTGAAGGACGGGTCTTCTTTTCAGTCAATTGGTCCTGTCTCCTTTTCATAGTGTTTTGCTGCTGCTTTTGCTTCTTATTATGCTACAGTTTAGACAAAACAAATGTCATTACAACCAACATTGATTAATGATATAATTCATGTTTCGTCATCCTCATTGGATGAGAAATGCAATATTCATAGTCTTGCCTGGACTTCCATTGTTTTTCTACATTGTATAGACTTTCTTCTGTGCTTATCGAACTGAAAATAAGGAGATAAGATTAGCTAGATCATGCAGTGTAAAGAAACTGAAACAATTATTTTTGTATATGAAGGAAAGGCGGTATTAATTCATATGTAACATGATATGCTTATATCCTACTAAAATTCACTACTTACTAACTAGAGATCTCTCAATGACTACCTACAAAATTGTATTATAAAGAGGGAAATTGCATGAAAGCACACCACACCCATCATGTTCAATTTAAAATATCAACCCCTTCATAAGAATGCAAAATCACCTAGCTTTATTTATTTACATTACATGATACAATGGAGTTTGAGAGAGTACTTATTCATTCTTTTTACTGCCTTTAAAAGAGTAAACACAATAGAATTACCTATTCATATGGAAAATCATGAGCAGACCATGATGATGATGCTTCTTGACGTATTTCCTCCTTACTATTAGAACCCTCATGTTGCTAGTTGCATAACATAGTGATGTTAATCAACTAATATATGGTGTGATCTTATACCATGAGTAAAAATGCTTTACTAACCTGTTTGGTAGAATTTTTTTTTCCTGTTGCATGTTGTCTCTGTCCACATGATTGTTTTTGTTCTATGAGTAAATGGACACACGTTAGTTACCTTGTATGTATATAATGGTGTAGTTGCTATAGAATGTAGAAAGGAAATAGCTTTACTAATAAGAAATTTACCCTTAATGTGTTTTGTTGTTCTCTCAAAGAGATGTCTACATCCGATACATTGCACTCAACTCTCTGCACATTTAAACATGCAATGATAAAACAGTATAGCAAAGGCCTATCACTTGATCAACATCTTGTGAATACCTTTCTTTTAGAATGTATCAGATGTGGTTGAAAATTATCATCGTAATTTGCTTGGAAATTAACCTACAGTAAAGATACAGGGTGTAGTAAAATTTTAATATGAAGGACAACAAAGATCTTTTTACCTCTGTTGGTTCTCCGTTCCCAAGGCATGTGAGTTTGTTTTGCAATTCTTCAATCAATCGATCTTGCTTTTTGACATGTTCCTGTAGCTTTTCAACTTTTTGCACTACATGTGTCTCTACATCAGAAGAGGAGCAATCTAAGGTAGAAATTTGTATGTTCTTGAGACGACGTGGCGTTTGATCATAAACATGTTTAGGGATTGGAAGCAATCCCATGCCATGCACTTGTCCCGATTTTTCTTCCTCTAATACTTTGTGTAATGCATCGCCTTCCCATGCAACTTTTCCTTGATCATTTTCTGTCAACTCTGGTTGATCATTGATGCGATTTTCCAACTCAGCCTGCAAATGAAGAATACATGCATATTGTAGTAGTGAGGTCTTATTTTAACCTGATATTTGTGAAAGCATTGTCTGTATATAGCATACCACGTGTTCATGTCCATCTTTGCTCTTCTCTTTGTGTGTCGCTAGGTAGACTTTTGCTCTATCATTTGCTTCTTTTCAGGATCATTTTGCCTCTAAAACCAAAAGGATGTAATCAATATCAAGAAAAACATAGAGAAGAGTACATAACAAAAAAAGTTGACTCACCAGGTCTAACACCCAAGCTTCTACTAAGCCCAGAATGTCACCAAACATAGACCATAACACATTTAATACCATAAATTAAAGTAAATTCCAGCAAGTTATCATTTAGAATAATTGAAAATTTTGACAGCATCTCCTTTGTTTTTGCATGAAACTTAACAACATAGCATCATATCAAAATGTAAGACAAACGAGATATCCATACGCAGCGATAAGGATAACTAATCATCAACTAAAACATCAATAAGCATCGATAGCAAAATAATAAGCATCAATTTAAATCTAGGAAGTTAAAACAACTCCCTCCATAGCCCCACATGATACACATGAGGGAGACAACCAAACATATAGACCATACACTAAAGATTATTGTAATGCTTATTGTCATGTCTCCACAACAGGTGAAATTGCTAGATTATGATACTACGTGGAGTAGTGTAGCTAAAACCCTTTCCCGCGCGCCGATTTCATGGTACCTAAAGAAAACAAACAACGAAAATACAAGCGTGAGTTCATAACTCAGCGAAGTGTAATACAATGGAAACAGAGTGCAAGACAACAAACCATCAACTTCAATCTTCATAAGCATTACATATCACATCATTACCATTCTCACGTACACGACATGGTAAAAACATCATAATCATCTCTTGATCAATATGGTGTTCGTCTCATGAACTCATGAACAATTCAACAACATTCTCATTCATAGTTTCATTCATGCAATGCAATGCACATGTCTTCTGGAATACTCATACCGGTATGGTTGAGTGCACACCCGTCGGCATGCACCCTTTTCCCCCTTCCATCCGAAGATGGAGGTGCCTATCACTCGCGTCCATTCACCGCGGTGGATGGAATCACGATGTAGGTCTTACTCAAAAGTTTAGCCCGGGACTAGTCATAACAGTTCTCACCGACCCTACCGGAATAGTTATGACTTATCTCACCGGCCAGCCATGAAAATATGCCATGCATGCAAAATGGACAGCCATGTATACACAAATAGAAGTATTGCATAGCAACACATGGCATCTCAACATGTAGGGCCGTATTCGACCATCGACGGTGCCCATTCACAACATAGCATGTAAATCACTTATCCTCATCAAACATTTTAATCATGGCATGAAGACATCATATCATCGACAATTTTTAAAACATGGCATAAGGACATCATAACAATTATAACATGTAGTTCATGGCAAGACAACATGTTATCTATCCCAAACACTATCAAGCAATTCTAGCAACACATATAATGTTCAATCCCCACAACACACTTGCCTTCAACCGCGGGCAACGGAGTGACGAGAGGTTGAGAGCACTCCCGGAGGCACACCACCTGCAAACACGTGCCACACACTTAATTCGACTCCTCAAAACAGTACCCACTACACCTAATACGCTATAAACTCCAAAACCCCGAAATCACAGATTCTGCCCCGTTCTGGACAGCGGCTTCGAAAAAACATAACTTGAGTTTTAGAACTCCAAATTGCATAAACGAGTACATCCTCGCGTAGCTTAGGAAATTTCCCAACTTTTTCTAGTTATAGGTAAATACTGAATCGGACTATAAAGTTGTTTAATCTAACATTGAACACGAACTGTCTCAATCTCGTCACAGATTTGACAGCGCTCGGTAAAACGGCCATATCTCCCAAACGGCTGGGCGGATTTTAACGTGCTTTATATGCACGGAAAGATAATGAAATTATCTACAACTTCCTAAAAGTCCGTACGATCAGATTCAATCTCTAAATTGGCCAAAACTCCTACCCTAGTTCGGGTCCCCAATCTGCCCGAACCAGAACGCGAATACAACTCTAGTTTTCATTAGATCTAACCCATGGCAGCACCTCCCTTGATCTAAAAACATGAAATTCATCCCTAAAACAGTACCTAGACCCAAACCCAAGGATCACCCATGCCTTACCTCCTCCCGACGAACGACGAACGCCGAGATCTATCCTCCCGAGCCTCCCGAACGTCCTCCTCGCGCTGGAATCGCCGGATCTCCTCGTCACGGGGCTTCCCGTTGGAGAGGACAGCGAGGTTGTGTGGTGGGGGATCTCCTCTTTGCAGCAATGGTGGTGGTGTGGTGTATTGGGGGGCGCACCCACGGGGGGTGGGGAGGAGGCGCCCAAGAGGGAGAGGAGGAGGCGCCCAAGAGAAAATGGGGAATGGGGGAGGGGCGGCTAGGGCAGGGAGGGACGCCCCTAGCCCCCAAAATCCTGCCTCTCCTCCCTCATGGGCCCTAACTTGCTCCCACCAAGGCCCACGACTCACCCCCCTAAGGCCCAAACTCCCCCGGGAAGGCCCAAACTTCGAAATCGGCCCGGAAACGCGATTAAACCGCATAACGTAAAGTTTTAATCTCCGATTTCATACTTTATAAGGTCACATTCTCTAATTCACATTTGTTTACGGTGTCTCGGCATTCCGTGGTGTCACATTCTCTCCCCCTTAACAGGATTCGACCTCGAATCTTACACGTCAACTCTAAAACAATGTCCACTAGGGTCTCATCTTCTTTGCGAACTCAACACACCCACGCAAAGACTCAAGCGATAACAACGACAGCCCAAATTTCGAAATCCATCGATTAACAAGAGTGACCTGACTTAGCTTAACTAAGCACCACTTTACATGATTCCTCATTTACTTCGATCTCCTATCATGATTCATAAACTCAGAATGACACAATCATCATGAAACACATCCCTTTTTCACCATTAGTATTAAAACGGTCAACCGAGGTTCCAAACTTGAACCCCCCAAAAAGACCATTTACGCAAAACCCCATCTCTTCCAATTATTTGACCCCTTTTCACAAGGAATCAAAATTTACTAATGTCATCTTCGCTCATAGCCTATATCGACCATACTTTCTTTTGATCGCCAACCACGTTACACTTTTCATTCTATACTCTCCTGTGCAAAACGCACACCCAGGGGACATCTAGCTAAGACAATGTCCACGACAAAGCATTTTACATCACAATTTCTATAACATTTGCTTCCACCCAACGATACCTTCAACCAAATACAAACCACGACATCATCAACCTCCATCATCATCCACCCTCATACCACTAATGTCCAGCACCTAGCCCAAGCTAGGACCGTAACTCACTACCAAAACTCAATTAGCACTTTTCCCAAGAGGATGTCGCCCTCACAAACAATTCACACAAACAACGAAACCCACGAGTTTAGCTCTTAGATTATACTCGACAATAACTCGAGACCCTTCTTATTCTCACTCCTATCAATAGTGCAAAAGAAGTACGATTCTTTTGAATCCAAGTAGACCACATACAACAACTCGAACCTCAAAGCGCCACATAACACTTTGGGAAGAACCCGATAACATTAAAAGACCACCCTTTTGCTTTTCCTAAGTCAAGCCGCAAAGGAAAACTCAAATGTCCAATCAACGCGATACAATTCGCATCGGGGAGCTCTCAAACAAATAGAAACTCCACACAATTCTCTTGACATAAGTTCTCAACAACTAAAGACAACTCGACTCGCTTTCACCACAGCCAAACTTTTCATTTTAACCAAAATCAACATCTTGGAAGAGAACTGCCACAAAAACTCTCGAAGAGAAAGGGAAACTCAAATCCCTTGCATAACAACCAAAAAACCAGCATTTATCCATTCATTCCTTTTCATGCTAGAGAGCAATGGAAATCTCGATTCATAACACGAATGCGAATTCTTCAAGAGCACTCCGGATTAGTCATATATCTCTATATGACTTCCTCACCGTCCTGGCTCAACAACTCTTTTATGCTTATAAAAACGATGTCATGAATCTTTTTCACCATTTATTAGTCATGAAACCACGATACCCATTAACCATTCACAAAGAGACTTCATTCTCTTTGTCACATGATTGACACCCAACAACATTGATGGTTGCTCAAATTCGCATAAACTACGACGGCGTTAACCGAAAATACCATATCGCATCACAACCCAACAACCACTGCACGCAATGCGTGCAAAACATCGCATTTTAACCAAAGCCAATACCAGAAGATAGCATCAACTCTCAAATCAAACATCTACTACCAATTCTCTTAAAGAGAAAGGAAACACATTCCCAGCAAGCAACACCTTACCAACAAAATCACTTATAAAACAATCGTAAGATTCACCTTTTTGAGACGCTCGCAAACACCACACACGTTTCCCAAATAAATCTAACTCTAGTCACGAAAGAATTACAATTTAAGCGCTTAACTCTGTGGTTACCAAAGATAAACCAGTTGAACGCTAAAGAGAGCGTCCCACCCCAACGCTTTGGGTGTTAAACCATACTCATAGCATAGACTAAACAGATTAGCCCAAAACCAAAGATTGGCATGGTTCAATACCACACCACATTTGGAACCCATAAGCCGGTTACTTCAAATACTACTCTTTCATCCATATTTACAATCATCGGAGTCAAGTTTATAACTTGACAAAATGCCACTTAATTAGGGGAGATTTTATTGCACACTAATCAAGACGCCTAAACAAAGAGGCAGGCATTCCCAGAAAATTTATACATTCATTTGAATCCATAAACCTTCAAAAGAAAGTTTGACTCAAATCCCACCATTACTCGCATTCCAATACTCTTAGCCAATACGGATGTCAAAATCACCCAAAACCCGAGAAATCCAACACTGTTGCACACAAGCTACAACATATGTTCTTAATAAAATCATTTTTCCCTGTTCATATAACCACAATTGATTATATTACCAACGAACCATAGACCATATCTACCGTATGACAATCAACAAGGAGAACCACGTTCTCACAACTCCAGCACAATTAACTTATTAGTTAATCCAACATAAGTCGCATAACAACAACTTCTTTTGGTCTACTAACCATGACGAACCATTATTCATGCAACTTATTATCCCAAGCGTAGTACACATCTCTTTACAATTATTCCAGCGTAATCAACAATTACCCTGGGTATAAACCCTAAGTCACATATTCCATATCACCAGTTCATTCCACTAATAATTAATACTAACCACGCGACACGATCTCCACTAGACATCCCTCATAAATACGGATCCCAGACAGACATCTGTCAAGAATAATTCAACCTTTCCTACAATCATTCCATATATCCTCATTAATTGATTACACGTATTTTAAGTCATATTGTCGACCCACAATATTAACTGACCCACCAACTACAATAGGCAGAATTTCACACCATCTTCTTGCTATAACAAGTTCATCAACCGAGACATTCTATGCTAACTAATCTCAAACATCCATAGATTCCATAACCCGCATCACTTTGCACACACCACTAATCAACTTTCACTTTGGATCACCTGACGTCTCGTTTAATCATCTATTATCAACACAATATTTTAGTTTATCTTTAAACAAACAACAAATTCGCTTTAACCGAACCACTAGCTCATATCATCCGAAAACTCTAACTTCTTGTCATACACTTAACTTCTTAAACATCTGCGTGAATCACGCACCCAACTCTTAAGGAAACCAAAATTGCTCCAGAAAAGAAAAACACCCAAAACACCTTTCCTTAGGAAAGCTCAACCATATATCACAAGAGAATTCAAATCTTAAATTAACAATTGCCGACACGCATCTACTCCACATCTCTCTAGATCAACACCTTCGGCGAAGGAAGATGGTTGCAAGAGGGAAAACCAGCGATTAACCAAATCTTTTTTCTTTTTGAGATAAAGCCATAACCCCAAACTTCAAACTTTCACGAAACAAGCGGTTTTCAAAGATGAATTCCCAAGCAAGTCATCATTGCGATCAAACACCACTTAGACCCGACAACAAGGTCCGGCACAACACATAATAACTCTTTTAAACCTCGGAGAAAGACAAACACAAGAATAAATTGAAAACTTTCTCCGTAAAACAACCGATCAACCACATCCTTTCCGACAAAACCTTGACACCTAAATCCATGCGACTTAGATTTTTCATCGAAACTTCAATAACTTCTTTTCAAATTGGAGAAGGGTAACCCAAGAATCAATCTATAAATTTCGCTATAAGGCAAACAACAAATCGAGCGTCAAAGCTGGCAAGGCGATCAAGACAGGTGCAACCCTAAATTCTTCTTTTGTCTTCAACCAAAGAAAACAAAACCAAAACCACCAAAAGAACTATCGGTGAGTATCCAAACCCGAACCCTTTTTCGTTTATTTCAACCAACCAAAAACCGTTCATCAAAACGGCAAAGGAAACTCGGAGGGTCAATCCACAACTCTACTACTCGACTCCAACCAACTACCCAATCTACGACAAAAAGGATAAGCACCCTCCCAACAGGAGGTTTAAAGTCCATCGGTGATGGCACTAACCGGCCACACCGTCAAACCCAACAATACTACAAACAACAGAAAGTGACCGAAACCCTTTCGGCACCACTACCCACCGAATCTCAAATGTATCAACACAATCAATTCTTCCGTAAACATAGCAACATATATTACCAAATGTAACATTCAACATCAAAGCTTAAATACAACATTTAAGCATAAAGCAACGATACCCATACCCATTCCTCTTTGTACCTTGAGTGTGTCAAGTTTTAAATTAATTATTCCACTTACACAAGTTTTAATGTTGCTATCCTATGGCAAAGTTTTAAGTAAAACCTAAGCCATGTTTCTAGGTTATCCCACTTCATATTTTAGTTGAACCTATAGTATGACACTAAATACACATTCGAGGACCTCTGACCAGCTCACGATACCAACTGTAACACCCCAGCTTCTACTAAGCCCAGAATGTCACCAAACATAGACCATAACACATTTAACTACATGTGTCTCTACATCAGAAGAGGAGCAATCTAAGGTAGAAATTTGTATGTTCTTGAGACGACGTGGCGTTTGATCATAAACATGTTTAGGGATTGGAAGCAATCCCATGCCATGCACTTGTCCCGATTTTTCTTCCTCTAATACTTTGTGTAATGCATCGCCTTCCCATGCAACTTTTCCTTGATCATTTTCATCAACTCTGGTTGATCATTGATGCGATTTTCCAACTCAGCCTGCAAATGAAGAATACATGCATATTGTAGTAGTGAGGTCTTATTTTAACCTGATATTTGTGAAAGCATTATGCGTATATAGCATACCACGTGTTCATGTCCATCTTTGCTCTTCTCTTTGTGTGTCGCTAGGTAGACTTTTGCTCTATCATTTGCTTCTTTTCAGGATCATTTTGCCTCTAAAACCAAAAGGATGTAATCAATATCAAGAAAAACATAGAGAAGAGTACATAACAAAACAAGTTGACTCACCAAGTGTAACACCCGGCTTCTACTAAGCCCGAATGTCACCAAACATAGACCATAACACATTTAATACCATAAATTAAAGTAAATTCCAGCAAGTTATCATTTTAGAATAATTGAAAATTTTGACAGCATCTCCTTTGTTTTTGCATGAAACTTAACAACATAGCATCATATCAAAATGTAAGACAAGCGAGATATCCATACATAGCGATAAGGATAACTAATCATCAACTAAAACATCAATAAGCATCGATAGCAAAATAATAAGCATCAATTTAAATCTAGGAAGTTAAAACAACTCCCTCCATAGCCCCACATGATACACATGAGGGAGACAACCAAACATATAGACCATACACTAAAGATTATTGTAATGCTTATTGTCATGTCTCCACAACAGGTGAAATTGCTAGATTATGATACTACGTGGAGTAGTGTAGCTAAAACCCTTTCATGCGCCCGATTTCATGGTACCTAAAGAAAACAAACAACGAAAATACAAGCGTGAGTTCATAACTCAGCGAAGTGTAATACAATGGAAAACAGAGTGCAAGACAACAAACCATCAACTTCAATCTTCATAAGCATTACATATCACATCATTACCATTCTCACGTACACGACATGGTAAAAACATCATAATCATCTCTTGATCAATATGGTGTTCGTCTCATGAACTCATGAACAATTCAACAACATTCTCATTCATAGTTTCATTCATGCAATGCAATGCACATGTCTTCTGGAATACTCATACCGGTATGGTTGAGTGCACACCCGTCGGCATGCACCCTTTTCCCCCTTCCATCCCGAAGATGGAGGGTGCCTATCACTCGCTTCCATTCACCGCGGTGGATGGAATCACGATGTAGGTCTTACTCAAAAGTTTAGCCCGGGACTAGTCATAACAGTTCTCACCGACCCTACCGGAATAGTTATGACTTATCTCACCGGCCAGCCATGAAAATATGCCATGCATGCAAAATGGACAGCCATGTATACACAAATAGAAGTATTGCATAGCAACACATGGCATCTCAACATGTAGGGCCGTATTCGACCATCGACGGTGCCCATTCACAACATAGCATGTAAATCACTTATCCTCATCAAACATTTTAATCATGGCATGAAGACATCATATCATCGACAATTTTTAAAACATGGCATAAGGACATCATAACAATTATAACATGTAGTTCATGGCAAGACAACATGTTATCTATCCCAAACACTATCAAGCAATTCTAGCAACACATATAATGTTCAATCCCCACAACACACTTGCCTTCAACCGCGGGCAGCGGAGTGAGCGAGAGGTTGAGAGCACTCCAGAGAGCACACCACCTGCAAACACGTGCCACACACTTAATTCGACTCCTCAAAACAGTACCCACTACACCTAATACGCTATAAACTCCAAAACCCGAAATCACAGATTCTGCCCGTTCTGGACAGCGGCTTCGAAAAAACATAACTTGAGTTTTAGAACTCCAAATTGCATAAACGAGTACATCCTCGCGTAGCTTAGGAAATTTCCCAACTTTTTCTAGTTATAGGTAAATACTGAATCGGACTATAAAGTTGTTTAATCTAACATTGAACACGAACTGTCTCAATCTCGTCACAGATTTGACAGCGCTCGGTAAAACGGCCATATCTCCCCAAACGGCTGGGCGGATTTTAACGTGCTTTATATGCACGGAAAGATAATGAAATTATCTACAACTTCCTAAAAGTCCGTACGATCAGATTCAATCTCTAAATTGGCCAAAACTCCTACCCTAGTTCGGGTCCCCAATCTGCCCGAACCAGAACGCGAATACAACTCTAGTTTTCATTAGATCTAACCCATGGCAGCACCTCCCTTGATCTAAAAACATGAAATTCATCCCTAAAACAGTACCTAGACCCAAACCCAAGGATCACCCATGCCTTACCTCCTCCCGACGAGCAGCGAGCGCCGAGATCTCTCCTCCCGAGCCTCCCGACCGTCCTCCTCGCGCTGGAATCGCCGGATCTCCTCGTCACGGGGCTTCCCGTTGGAGAGGACAGCGAGGTTGTGTGGTGGGGGATCTCCTCTTTGCAGCAAAGGAGGTGGAGAGGAGGAATTGGGGGCGCACCCAAGGGGGGAGGGGAGGAGGCGCCCAAGAGGGAGAGGAGGAGGCGCCCAAGAGAAAATGGGGACTGGGGGAGGGGCGGCTAGGGCAGGGAGGGACGCCCCTAGCCCCCAAAATCCTGCCTCTCCTCCCTCATGGGCCCTAACTTGCTCCCACCAAGGCCCACGACTCACCCCCCTAAGGCCCAAACTCCCCCGGGAAGGCCCAAACTTCCGAAATCGGCCCGGAAACGCGATTAAACCGCATAACGTAAAGTTTTAATCTCCGATTTCATACTTTATAAGGTCACATTCTCTAATTCACATTTGTTTACGGTGTCTCGGCATTCCGTGGTGTCACATTCTCTCCCCATTAACAGGATTAGACCTCGAATCTTAAACGTCAACTCTAAAACAATGTACACTAGGGTATCATATTATTTGAGAACTCAACAAAAACACGCAAAGACTCAAGCGATAACAACGCAGACCCAAATTTCGAAATCCATCTATTAACAAGAGTGACCTGACTTAGCTTAACTAAGCACCACTTGACATGATTCCTCATTTACTTCGATCTCCTATCATGATTCATAAACTCAGAATGACACAATCATCATGAAACACATCCCTTTTTCACCATTAGTATTAAAACGGTCAACCGAGGTTCCAAACTTGAACCCCCCAAAAAGACCATTTACGCAAAACCCCATCTCTTCCAATTATTTGACCCCTTTTCACAAGGAATCAAAATTTACTAATGTCATCTTCGCTCATAGCCTATATCGACCATACTTTCCTTTATTTGCCAACCACGTTACACTTTTCATTCTATACTCTCCCAGGCAAAGCGCACACCCAGGGGACATCTAGCTAAGACAATGTCACGACAAAGCATTTTACATCACAATTTCTATAACATTTGCTTCCACCCAACGATACCTTCAACCAAATACAAACCACGACATCATCAACCTCCATCATCATCCACCCTCATACCACTAATGTCCAGCACCTAGCCCAAGCTAGGACCGTAACTCACTACCAAAACTCAATTAGCACTTTTCCCAAGAGGATGTCGCCCTCACAAACAATTCACACAAACAACGAAACCCACGAGTTTAGCTCTTAGATTATACTCGACAATAACTCGAGACCCTTCTTATTCTCACTCCTATCAATAGTGCAAAAGAAGTACGATTCTTTTGAATCCAAGTAGACCACATACAACAACTCGAACCTCAAAGCGCCACATAACACTTTGGGAAGAACCCGATAACATTAAAAGACCACCCTTTTGCTTTTCCTAAGTCAAGCCGCAAAGGAAAACTCAAATGTCCAATCAACGCGATACAATTCGCATCGGGGAGCTCTCAAACAAATAGAAACTCCACACAATTCTCTTGACATAAGTTCTCAACAACTAAAGACAACTCGACTCGCTTTCACCACAGCCAAACTTTTCATTTTAACCAAAATCAACATCTTGGAAGAGAACTGCCACAAAAACTCTCGAAGAGAAAGGGAAACTCAAATCCCTTGCATAACAACCAAAAAAAACCAGCATTTATCCATTCATTCCTTTTCATGCTAGAGAGCAATGGAAATCTCGATTCATAACACGAATGCGAATTCTTCAAGAGCACTCCGGATTAGTCATATATCTCTATATGACTTCCTCACGATCTGGCTCAACAACTCTTTTATGCTTATAAAAGCGATGTCATGAATCTTTTCACCATTTATTAGTCATGAAACCACGATACCCATTAACCATTCACAAAGAGACTTCATTCTCTTTGTCACATGATTGACACCCAACAACATTGATGGTTGCTCAAATTCGCATAAACTACGACGGCGTTAGCAGAAAATACCATATCGCATCACAACCCAACAACCACTTTGCATAATGCGTGCAAAACATCGCATTTTAACCAAAGCCAATACCAGAAGATAGCATCAACTCTCAAATCAAACATCTACTACCAATTCTCTTAAAGAGAAAGGAAACACATTCCCAGCAAGCAACACCTTACCAACAAAATCACTTATAAAACAATCGTAAGATTCACCTTTTTGAGACGCTCGCAAACACCACACACGTTTCCCAAATAAATCTAACTCTAGTCACGAAAGAATTACAATTTAAGCGCTTAACTCCAGGGTTACCAAAGATAAACCAGTTGAACGCTAAAGAGAGCGTCCCACCCCAACGCTTTGGGTGTTAAACCATACTCATAGCATAGACTAAACAGATTAGCCCAAAACCAAAGATTGGCATGGTTCAATACCACACCACATTTGGAACCCATAAGCCGGTTACTTCAAATACTACTCTTTCATCCATATTTACAATCATCGGAGTCAAGTTTATAACTTGACAAAATGCCACTTAATTAGGGGAGATTTTATTGCACACTAATCAAGACGCCTAAACAAAGAGGCAGGCATTCCCAGAAAATTTATACATTCATTTGAATCCATAAACCTTCAAAAGAAAGTTTGACTCAAATCCCACCATTACTCGCATTCCAATACTCTTAGCCAATACGGATGTCAAAATCACCCAAAACCCGAGAAATCCAACACTGTTGCACACAAGCTACAACATATGTTCTTAATAAAATCATTTTTCCCTGTTCATATAACCACAATTGATTATATTACCAACGAACCATAGACCATATCTACCGTATGACAATCAACAAGGAGAACCACGTTCTCACAACTCCAGCACAATTAACTTATTAGTTAATCCAACATAAGTCGCATAACAACAACTTCTTTTGGTCTACTAACCATGACGAACCATTATTCATGCAACTTATTATCCCAAGCGTAGTACACATCTCTTTACAATTATTCCAGCGTAATCAACAATTACCCTGGGTATAAACCCTAAGTCACATATTCCATATCACGATTCATTCCACTAATAATTAATACTAACCACGCGACACGATCTCCACTAGACATCCCTCATAAATACGGATCAGACGGACATACATCAAGAATAATTCAACCTTTCCTACAATCATTCCATATATCCTCATTAATTGATTACACGTATTTTAAGTCATATTGTCGACCCACAATATTAACTGACCCACCAACTACAATAGGCAGAATTTCACACCATCTTCTTGCTATAACAAGTTCATCAACCGAGACATTCTATGCTAACTAATCTCAAACATCCATAGATTCCATAACCCGCATCACTTTGCACACACCACTAATCAACTTTCACTTTGGATCACCTGACGTCTCGTTTAATCATCTATTATCAACACAATATTTTAGTTTATCTTTAAACAAACAACAAATTAAACTTTAACTTGAACCACTAGCTCATATCATCCGAAAACTCTAACTTCTTGTCATACACTTAACTTCTTAAACATCTGCGTGAATCACGCACCCAACTCTTAAGGAAACCAAAATTGCTCCAGAAAAGAAAAACACCCAAAACACCTTTCCTTCCGGAAAGCTCAACCATAAATCACAAGAGAAGTCAACTCTTAAATTCCCAAATGCCGACACGCAACTACTCCACAACTCTCGAGATCAACAACTTCCGCGAAGGAAGATGGTTGCAAGAGGGAAAACCGGGCGATTAACCAAATCTTTTTTTTTCTTTTTCAGATAAAGCCATAACCCCAAACTTCAAACTTTCACGAAACAAACGGTTTTTCAAAGATGAATTCCCAAGCAAGTCATCATTGCGATCAAACACCACTTAGACCCCGACAACAAGGTCTGGCACAACACCGCAATAACTCTTTTAAACCTCGGAGAAAGACAAACACAAGAATAAATTGAAAACTTTCTCCGTAAAACAACCGATCAACCACATCCTTTCCGACAAAACCTTGACACCTAAATCCATGCGACTTAGATTTTTCATCGAAACTTCAATAACTTCTTTTCAAATTGGAGAAGGGTAACCCAAGAATCAATCTATAAATTTCGCTATAAGGCAAACAACAAATCGAGCGTCTGTGATACTACGGAATGTCGAGACTTTCTAATTTATGATAATAGGTTTTAAAATGTGGTAAAATGGGATAAGTTGGGGATTTTGCAACTAAAACCCTGAGATTTCACTTTTTAACGCGTTTCGGGCCATTTTCGGGTGTTTGGGCCGCTCCGGGGAGGTTTTGGGCTTGAGGGAAACTTCGCGGGCCGGATGGTGGGATCCACTTGGCCCATGTGGGGGTGAGGGGGGGCAGCAAACCCTGCTGCCCTAGCTCTCCCCACCCCCCATGCGCAGCCCCCATCTCCTCTCCCCTCATTCCCCATTTTTTCCCCTCATCTCCCCTCACCTCACCTCTCCTCTCCCTTCCCAACCGCCCCTTCCCTAGGTGCTGCCGGCCCACCCTCTCCTCCCTTGTGGGCGCATCCCAAGGTCTCCTCCTCGCTGCCATGGCGCTGTCCAAGTTGTTGGGAGGGGCTGCGACGAGGAGGATTGGTGGAAACGGCGCGTGGAAGGAAGTCGGGGGAGGAACGCGAAGGTTGGATCGTCGATTGGTGATTCTCCAAGAAGGTAATGGGGGGATCTTGTGGGGTAGATCTCTTGCTGCTGTAGAGGGGGATTATCATGTTTTTAGATCAAGGGAGGTGCTGCCATGGGTTAGATCTAATGAAAACTAGAGTTGTATTCGCGTTCTGGTTCGGGCAGATTGGGGACCCGAACTAGGGTAGGAGTTTTGGCCAATTTAGAGATTGAATCTGATCGTACGGACTTTTAGGAAGTTGTAGATAATTTCATTATCTTTCCGTGCATATAAAGCACGTTAAAATCCGCCCAGCCGTTTGGGAGATATGGCCGTTTTACCGAGCGCTGTCAAATCTGTGACGAGATTGAGACAGTTCGTGTTCAACGTTAGATTAAACAACTTTATAGTCCGAATCAGTCTTTACCTATAACTAGACAAAGTTGGGAAATTTCCTAAGCTACGCGAGGATGTACTCGTTTATGCAATTTGGAGTTCTAGAACTCAAGTTATGTTTTTTCGAAGCCGCTGTCCAGAACGGGGCAGAATCTGTGATTTCGGGGTTTTGGAGTTTATAGCGTATTAGGTGTAGTGGGTACTGTTTTGAGGAGTCGAATTAAGTGTGTGGCACGTGTTTGCAGGTGGTGTGCCTCGGGAGTGCCCTCAACCTCTCGTCACTCCGTTGCCCTTGGTTGAAGGCAAGTGTGTTGTGTGGATTGAACATTATATGTGTTGCTAGAATTGCTTGATAGTGTTTGGGATAGATAACATGTTGTCTTGCCATGAACTACATGTTATAATTGTTATGATGTCCTTATGCCATGTTTTAAATATTGTCGATGATATGATGTCTTCATGCCATGATTAAAATGTTTGATGAGGATAAGTGATTTACATGCTATGTTGTGAATGGGCACCGTCGATGGTCGAATCACGGCCCTACATGTTGAGATGCCATGTGTTGCTATGCAATACTTCTATTTGTGTATACATGGCTGTCCATTTTGCATGCATGGCATATTTTCATGGCTGGTCGGTGAGATAAGTCATAACTATTCGGTAGGGCTCGGTGAGAACTGTTATGACTAGTCCGGGGCTAAACTTTTGAGTAAGACCTACATCGTGATTCCATCCACCGCGGTGAATGGAAGCGAGTGATAGGCACCCTCCATCTTCGGGATGGAAGGGGAAAAGGGTGCATGCCGACGGGTGTGCACTCAACCATACCGGTATGAGTATTCCAGAAGACATGTGCATTGCATTGCATGAATGAAACTATGAATGAGAATGTTGTTGAATTGTTCATGAGTTCATGAGACGAACACCATATTGATCAAGAGATGATTATGATGTTTTTACCATGTCGTGTACGTGAGAATGGTAATGATGTGATATGTAATGCTTACGAAGATTGAAGTTGATGGTTTGTTGTCTTGCACTCTGTTTCCATTGTATTACACTTCGCTGAGTTATGAACTCACGCTTGTATTTTCGTTGTTTGTTTTCTTTAGGTACCATGAAATCGGCGCGCGGGAAAGGGTTTTAGCTACACTACTCCACGTAGTATCATAATCTAGCAAATTCACTGTTGTGGAGACATGACAATAAGCATTACAATAATCTTTAGTGTATGGTCTCAGTATGTTTGGTTGTCTTCCTCATGTGTATCATGTGGGGCTATGGAGGGAGTTGTTTTAACTTCCTAGATTTAAATTGATGCTTATTATTTTGCTATCGATGCTTATTGATGTTTTAGTTGATGATTAGTTATCCTTATCGCTGCGTATGGATATCTCGTTTGTCTTACATTTTGATATGATGCTATGTTGTTAAGTTTCATGCAAAAACAAAGGAGATCTTGACAAAATTTTCAATTATTCTAAATGATAACTTGCTGGAATTTACTTTAATTTATGGTATTAAACGTGTTATGGTCTATGTTTGGTGACATTCGGGCTTAGTAGAAATTTGGGGTGTTCTGCTTGGTATCGAGCTTTGTAGGTCCCTGGAATGTGTATTTAGTGTCATACTATAGGTTCAACTAAAATATGAAGTGGGATAACCTAGAAACATGGCTTAGGTTTTACTTAAAACTTTGCCATAGGATAGCAACATTAAAACTTGTGTAAGTGGAATAATTAATTTAAAACTTGACACACTCTGTTGCACAAGAGGAATGGGTATGGGTATCGTTGTTTTTACGCTTAAATGTTGTATTTAAGCTTTGATGTTGAATGTTACATTTGGTAATATATGTTGCTATGTTTATGAAAGAATTGATTGTGTTGATACTTTTGAGATTATGTGGGTTGTGGTGCGAAAGGGTTTCGGTCACCTTACATTGTTTGTAGTAATGTTGGGTTTGACGGTGTGGCGGTTAGTGCCATCACCGATGGACTTTAACCTCCTGTTGGGAGGGTGCTTATCCTTTCTGTCGTAGATTGGGTAGTTGGTTGGAGTCGAGTAGTAGAGTTGTGGATTGACCCTCCGAATTTCCTTTGCTGCTTTGACGAATGGTTTTGGTTGGTTGAAATAAAAGAAAAAGTGTTCGGTTTTGGATACTCACCGATGGTTCTTTTGGTGGTTTTGGTTTTGTCTTCTTTGGTTGAAGGCAAAAGAAGAATTTCGGTTGCGCCTCTTTTGGTTGCCTGGTCAGCTTTGACGCCCGATTTGTTGTTTGCCTTGTAGAGAAACTTATAGATTGATTCTTGGGTTACCATTCTCCAATTTGAAAAAAGAATTTATTGAAGTTCCGATGAAAAATCTAAGTCGCATGGATTTAGGTGTCAAGGTTTTGTCGGAAAGGATGTGGTTGATCGGTTGTTTTACGGAGAAAGTTTTCAATTTATTCTTGTGTTTGTCTTTCTCCGAGGTTTAAAAGAGTTATTATGTGTTGTGCCAGACCTTGTTGTCGGGGTCTAAGTGGTGTTTGATCGCAATGATGACTTGCTTGGGAATTCATCTTTGAAAAACGTTTGTTTCGTGAAAGTTTGAAGTTTGGGGTTATGGCTTTATCTGAAAAAGAAAAAAAAAAGATTTGGTTAATCGCCGGGTTTTCCCTCTTGCAACCATCTTCCTTCGTGGAAGTTGTTGATCTCGAGAGTTGGGGAATAGTTGCGTGTCGGCATTTGGGAATTTAAGAGTTGACTTCTCTTGTGGTTTATGGATGAGCTTTCCGGAAGGAAAGGTGTTTTGGGTGTTGTTCTTTTCTGGAGCAATTATGGTTTCCTTAAGAGTTGGGTGCGTGATTCACGCGAATGTTTAAGAAGTTAAGTGTATGACGAGAAGTTAGAGTTTTCGGTTGATATGAGCTAGTGGTTCGGTTAAAGTGAATTTGTTGTTTGTTTAAAGATAAACTAAAATATTGTGTTGATAATAGATGATTAAACGAGACGTCAGGTGATCCAAAGTGAAAGTTGATTAGTGGTGTGTGCAAAGTGATGCGGGTTATGGAATCTAATGGATGTTTGAGATTAGTTAGCATAGAATGTCTCGGTTGATGAACTTGTTATAGCAAGAAGATGGTGTGAAATTCTGCCTATTGTAGTTGGTGGGTCAGTTAATATTGTGGGTCGACAATATGACTTAAAATACGTGTAATCAATTAATGAGGATATATGGAATGATTGTAGGAAAGGTTGAATTATTCTTGATGTGATGTCCATGCCTGGGATCCGTATTTATGAGGGATGTCTAGTGGAGATCGTGTCGCGTGGTTAGTATTAATTATTGGTGGAATGAACTGGTGATATGGAATATGTGACTTAGGGTTTATACCCAGGGTAATTGTTGATTACGCTGGAATAATTGTAAAGAGATGTGTACTACGCTTGGGATAATAAGTTGCATGAATAATGGTTCGTCATGGTTAGTAGACCAAAAGAAGTTGTTGATATGCGACTTATGTTGGATTAACTGATAAGTTAATTGTGCTGGAGTTGTGAGAACGTGGTTCTCCTTGTTGATTGTCATACAGTAGATATGGTCTATGGTTCGTTGGTAATATAATCAATTGTGGTTATATGAACAGGGAAAAATGATTTTATTAAGAACATATGTTGTAGCTTGCGTGCAACAGTGTTGGATTTCTCGGGTTTTGGGTGATTTTGACATCCGTATTGGCTAAGAGTATTGGAATGTGAGTAATGGTGGGATTTGAGTCAAACTTTCTTTTGAAGGTTTATGGATTCAAATGAATGTATAAATTTTCTGGGAATGCCTCTTTGTTTAGGCGTCTTGATTAGTGTGCAATAAAATCTCCCCTGATTAAGTGGCATTTTGTCAAGTTATAAACTTGACTCCGATGATTGGAAATATGGATGAGAGAGTAGTATTTGAAGTAACCGGCTTATGGGTTCCAAATGTGGTGTGGTATTGAACCATGCCAATCTTTGGTTTTGGGCTAATCTGTTTAGTCTATGCTATGAGTTTGGGTTAACACCCAAAGCGTTGGAGTGGGACGCTCTCTTTAGCGTTCAACTGATTTATCTTTGGTAACACTGGAGTTAAGCGCTTAAATTGTAATTCTTTCGTGACTAGAGTTAGATTTATTTGGGAAACGTGTGTGGTGTTTGCGAGCGTTTCAAAAAGGTGAATCTTACGATTGTTTCATAAGTGATTTTGTTGGTAAGGTGTTCCCTGCTGGGAATGTGTTCCTTTCTCTTTAAGGGAATTGGTAGCGGTTATGAGGCGTAGATGTTTGATTTGAGAGTTGATGCTATCTTCTGGTATTGGCTTTGGTTAAAAATCGATGTTTTGTACGCATGCGTCTGATGGTTGTTGGGTTGTGATGCGATATGGTATTTTAGGTTAACGCCGTAAGTAGTTTATGCGAATTTGAGCAACCATCAATGTTGTTGGGTGTCAATCATGTGACAAAGAGAATGAAGTCTCTTTGTGAATGGTTAATGGGTATCGTGGTTTCATGACTAATAAATGGTGAAAAAGATTCATGACATCGTTTTTATAAGCATAAAAGAGTTGTTGAGCCAGGGCGGTGAGAAGTCATATAGAGATATATGACTAATCCTGAGTGCTCTTGAAGAATTCGCATTCGTGTTATGAATCGAGATTTCCATTGCTCTCTAGCATGAAAAGGAATGAATGGATAAATGCTGGTTTTTTTGGTTGTTATGCAAGGGATTTGAGTTTCCCTTTCTCTTCGAGAGTTTTTGTGGCAGTTCTCTTCCAAGATGTTGATTTTGGTTAAAATGAAAAGTTTGGCTATGGTGAAATTGAGTCGAGTTGTCTTTAGTTGTTGAGAACTTATGTCAAGAGAATTGTGTGGAGTCTCTATTTGTTTGAGAGCTCCCCGATGCGAATTGTATCGCGTTGATTGGAGATTTGAGTTTTCCTTTGCGGCTTGACTTAGGAAAAGCAAAAGGGTGGTCTTTCAATGTTATCGGGTTCTTCCCAAAGTGTTATGTGGCGCTTTGAGGTTCGAGTTGTTGTATGTGGTCTACTTGGATTCAAAAGAATCGTACTTCTTTTGCACTATTGATAGGAGTGAGAATAAGAAGGGTCTCGAGTTATTGTTGAGTATAATCTAAGAGCTAAACTCGTGGGTTTATTTTTTTTTGTGAATTGTTTTTGATGGCTACATAATCTTGGGAAAAGTGCTAATTGAGTTTTGGTAGTGAGTTACGGTCCTAGCTTGGGCTAGGTGCTGGACATTAGTGGTATGACGGTGGATGATGATGGAGGTTGATGATGTCGTGGTTTGTATTTGGTTGAAGGTATCGTTGGGTGGAAGCAAATGTTATAGAAATTGTGATGTAAAATGCTTTGTCGTGGACATTGTCTTAGCTAGATGTCCCTGGGTGTGCGTTTTGCCTGGGAGAGTATAGAATGAAAAGTGTAACGTGGTTGGCAGTCGAAAAGAATGTATGGTCGATATAGGCTATGAGCGAAGATGACATTAGTAAATTTTGATTCCTTGTGAAAAGGGGTCAAATAATTGGAAGAGATGGGGTTTTGCGTAAATGGTCTTTTTGGGGGGGTTCAAGTTTGGAACCTCGGTTGACCGTTTTAATGCTAATGGTAAAAAGGGATGTGTTTCATGATGATTGTGTCATTCTGAGTTTATGAATCATGATAGCGATTGAAGTAAATGAGGAATCATGTCAAGTTGTGCTTAGTTAAGCTAAGTCAAGTTACTCTTGTTAATAGATGGATTTGGAGAATTGCGTTGTCGTTGCCACTGTTTGAGTCTTTGCGTGGGTGTGTGGAGTTCGTAAAGAAGATGAGTCCCTAGTGGACATTGTTTTAGAGTTGAAGTGTAAGATTCGAGGTCGAATCCAGTTAAGGGGGGTAGAATGTGATACTACGGAATGTCGAGACTTTCTAATTTATGATAATAGGTTTTAAAATGTGGTAAAATGGGATAAGTTGGGGATTTTGCAACTAAAACCCTGAGATTTCACTTTTTAACGCGTTTCGGGCCATTTTCGGGTGTTTGGGCCGCTCCGGGGAGGTTTTGGGCTTGAGGGAAACTTCGCGGGCCGGATGGTGGGATCCACTTGGCCCATGTGGGGGTGAGGGGGGGCAGCAAACCCTGCTGCCCTAGCTCTCCCCACCCCCCATGCGCAGCCCCCATCTCCTCTCCCCTCATTCCCCATTTTTCCCCTCATCTCCTCACCTCACCTCTCCTCTCCCTTCCCAACCGCCCCTTCCCTAGGTGCTGCCGCCCCACCCCTCTCCTCCCTTGTGGGCGCATCCCAAGGTCTCCTCCTCGCTGCCATGGCGCTGTCCAAGTTGTTGGGAGGGGCTGCGACGAGGAGGATTGGTGGAAACGGCGCGTGGAAGGAAGTCGGGGGAGGAACGCGAAGGTTGGATCGTCGATTGGTGATTCTCCAAGAAGGTAATGGGGGGATCTTGTGGGGTAGATCTCTTGCTGCTGTAGAGGGGGATTATCATGTTTTTAGATCAAGGGAGGTGCTGCCATGGGTTAGATCTAATGAAAACTAGAGTTGTATTCGCGTTCTGGTTCGGGCAGATTGGGGACCCGAACTAGGGTAGGAGTTTTGGCCAATTTAGAGATTGAATCTGATCGTACGGACTTTTAGGAAGTTGTAGATAATTTCATTATCTTTCCGTGCATATAAAGCACGTTAAAATCCGCCCAGCCGTTTGGGGAGATATGGCCGTTTTACCGAGCGCTGTCAAATCTGTGACGAGATTGAGACAGTTCGTGTTCAACGTTAGATTAAACAACTTTATAGTCCGAATCAGTCTTTACCTATAACTAGAAAAAGTTGGGAAATTTCCTAAGCTACGCGAGGATGTACTCGTTTATGCAATTTGGAGTTCTAGAACTCAAGTTATGTTTTTTCGAAGCCGCTGTCCAGAACGGGGCAGAATCTGTGATTTCGGGGTTTTGGAGTTTATAGCGTATTAGGTGTAGTGGGTACTGTTTTGAGGAGTCGAATTAAGTGTGTGGCACGTGTTTGCAGGTGGTGTGCCTCCGGGAGTGCCCTCAACCTCTCGTCACTCCGTTGCCCGCGGTTGAAGGCAAGTGTGTTGTGTGGATTGAACATTATATGTGTTGCTAGAATTGCTTGATAGTGTTTGGGATAGATAACATGTTGTCTTGCCATGAACTACATGTTATAATTGTTATGATGTCCTTATGCCATGTTTTAAATATTGTCGATGATATGATGTCTTCATGCCATGATTAAAATGTTTGATGAGGATAAGTGATTTACATGCTATGTTGTGAATGGGCACCGTCGATGGTCGAATACGGCCCTACATGTTGAGATGCCATGTGTTGCTATGCAATACTTCTATTTGTGTATACATGGCTGTCCATTTTGCATGCATGGCATATTTTCATGGCTGGCCGGTGAGATAAGTCATAACTATTCCGGTAGGGTCGGTGAGAACTGTTATGACTAGTCCGGGGCTAAACTTTTGAGTAAGACCTACATCGTGATTCCATCCACCGCGGTGAATGGAAGCGAGTGATAGGCACCCTCCATCTTCGGGATGGAAGGGGGAAAAGGGTGCATGCCGACGGGTGTGCACTCAACCATACCGGTATGAGTATTCCAGAAGACATGTGCATTGCATTGCATGAATGAAACTATGAATGAGAATGTTGTTGAATTGTTCATGAGTTCATGAGACGAACACCATATTGATCAAGAGATGATTATGATGTTTTTACCATGTCGGTATGCGTGAGAATGGTAATGATGTGATATGTAATGCTTACGAAGATTGAAGTTGATGGTTTGTTGTCTTGCACTCTGTTTCCATTGTATTACACTTCGCTGAGTTATGAACTCACGCTTGTATTTTCGTTATTTGTTTTCTTTAGGTACCATGAAATCGGCGCGAGGAAAGGGTTTTAGCTACACTACTCCACGTAGTATCATAATCTAGCAAATTCACTGTTGTGGAGACATGACAATAAGCATTACAATAATCTTTAGTGTATGGTCTGTATGTTTGGTTGTCTCCCTCATGTGTATCATGTGGGGCTATGGAGGGAGTTGTTTTAACTTCCTAGATTTAAATTGATGCTTATTATTTTGCTATCGATGCTTATTGATGTTTTAGTTGATGATTAGTTATCCTTATCGCTGCGTATGGATATCTCGTTTGTCTTACATTTTGATATGATGCTATGTTGTTAAGTTTCATGCAAAAACAAAGGAGATGCTGACAAAATTTTCAATTATTCTAAATGATAACTTGCTGGAATTTACTTTAATTTATGGTATTAAACGTGTTATGGTCTATGTTTGGTGACATTCTGGGCTTAGTAGAAGCTGGGGTGTTACAGCGTCAAAGCTGGCAAGGCGATCAAGACAGGCGCAACCCTAAATTCTTCTTTTGTCTTCAACCAAAGAAAACAAAACCAAAACCACCAAAAGAACTATCGGTGAGTATCCAAACCCGAACCCTTTTTCGTTTATTTCAACCAACCAAAAACCGTTCATCAAAACGGCAAAGGAAACTCGGAGGGTCAATCCACAACTCTACTACTCGACTCCAACCAACTACCCAATCTACGACAGAAAGGATAAGCACCCTCCCAACAGGAGGTTTAAAGTCCATCGGTGATGGCACTAACCGGCCACACCGTCAAACCCAACAATACTACAAACAACAGAAAGTGACCGAAACCCTTTCGGCACCACTACCCACCGAATCTCAAATGTATCAACACAATCAATTCTTTCGTAAACATAGCAACATATATTACCAAATGTAACATTCAACATCAAAGCTTAAATACAACATTTAAGCGTAAAGCAACGATACCCATACCCATTCCTACTGTGCAACAGAGTGTGTCAAGTTTTAAATTAATTATTCCACTTACACAAGTTTTAATGTTGCTATCCTATGGCAAAGTTTTAAGTAAAACCTAAGCCATGTTTCTAGGTTATCCCACTTCATATTTTAGTTGAACCTATAGTATGACACTAAATACACATTCCAGGGACCTACAGCCCGCTCTGATACCAACTGTAACACCCCAGCTTCTACTAAGCCCAGAATGTCACCAAACATAGACCATAACACATTTAACTACATGTGTCTCTACATCAGAAGAGGAGCAATCTAAGGTAGAAATTTGTATGTTCTTGAGACGACGTGGCGTTTGATCATAAACATGTTTAGGGATTGGAAGCAATCCCATGCCATGCACTTGTCCCGATTTTTCTTCCTCTAATACTTTGTGTAATGCATCGCCTTCCCATGCAACTTTTCCTTGATCATTTTCTGTCAACTCTGGTTGATCATTGATGCGATTTTCCAACTCAGCCTGCAAATGAAGAATACATGCATATTGTAGTAGTGAGGTCTTATTTTAACCTGATATTTGTGAAAGCATTGTCTGTATATAGCATACCACGTGTTCATGTCCATCTTTGCTCTTCTCTTTGTGTGTCGCTAGGTAGACTTTTGCTCTATGCGGCTGCTTCTTTTCAGGATCATTTTGCCTCTAAAACCAAAAGGATGTAATCAATATCAAGAAAAACATAGAGAAGAGTACATAACAAAACAAGTTGACTCACCAAGTGTAACACCCCAGCTTCTACTAAGCCCAGAATGTCACCAAACATAGACCATAACACATTTAATACCATAAATTAAAGTAAATTCCAGCAAGTTATCATTTAGAATAATTGAAAATTTTGACAGCATCTCCTTTGTTTTTGCATGAAACTTAACAACATAGCATCATATCAAAATGTAAGACAAACGAGATATCCATACGCAGCGATAAGGATAACTAATCATCAACTAAAACATCAATAAGCATCGATAGCAAAATAATAAGCATCAATTTAAATCTAGGAAGTTAAAACAACTCCCTCCATAGCCCCACATGATACACATGAGGGAGACAACCAAACATATAGACCATACACTAAAGATTATTGTAATGCTTATTGTCATGTCTCCACAACAGGTGAAATTGCTAGATTATGATACTACGTGGAGTAGTGTAGCTAAAACCCTTTCCCATGCGCCGATTTCATGGTACCTAAAGAAAACAAACAACGAAAATACAAGCGTGAGTTCATAACTCAGCGAAGTGTAATACAATGGAAACAGAGTGCAAGACAACAAACCATCAACTTCAATCTTCATAAGCATTACATATCACATCATTACCATTCTCACGCATTACGACATGGTAAAAACATCATAATCATCTCTTGATCAATATGGTGTTCGTCTCATGAACTCATGAACAATTCAACAACATTCTCATTCATAGTTTCATTCATGCAATGCAATGCACATGTCTTCTGGAATACTCATACCGGTATGGTTGAGTGCACACCCGTCGGCATGCACCCTTTTCCCCCTTCCATCCCGAAGATGGAGGGTGCCTATCACTCGCTTCCATTCACCGCGGTGGATGGAATCACGATGTAGGTCTTACTCAAAAGTTTAGCCCGGGACTAGTCATAACAGTTCTCACCGACCCTACCGGAATAGTTATGACTTATCTCACCGGCCAGCCATGAAAATATGCCATGCATGCAAAATGGACAGCCATGTATACACAAATAGAAGTATTGCATAGCAACACATGGCATCTCAACATGTAGGGCCGTATTCGACCATCGACGGTGCCCATTCACAACATAGCATGTAAATCACTTATCCTCATCAAACATTTTAATCATGGCATGAAGACATCATATCATCGACAATTTTTAAAACATGGCATAAGGACATCATAACAATTATAACATGTAGTTCATGGCAAGACAACATGTTATCTATCCCAAACACTATCAAGCAATTCTAGCAACACATATAATGTTCAATCCCCACAACACACTTGCCTTCAAATCAAGGGCAACGGAGTGACGAGAGGTTGAGAGCACTCCCGGAGGCACACCACCTGCAAACACGTGCCACACACTTAATTCGACTCCTCAAAACAGTACCCACTACACCTAATACGCTATAAACTCCAAAACCCCGAAATCACAGATTCTGCCCCGTTCTGGACAGCGGCTTCGAAAAAACATAACTTGAGTTTTAGAACTCCAAATTGCATAAACGAGTACATCCTCGCGTAGCTTAGGAAATTTCCCAACTTTTTCTAGTTATAGGTAAATACTGAATCGGACTATAAAGTTGTTTAATCTAACATTGAACACGAACTGTCTCAATCTCGTCACAGATTTGACAGCGCTCGGTAAAACGGCCATATCTCCCAAACGGCTGGGCGGATTTTAACGTGCTTTATATGCACGGAAAGATAATGAAATTATCTACAACTTCCTAAAAGTCCGTACGATCAGATTCAATTTCTAAATTGGCCAAAACTCCTACCCTAGTTCGGGTCCCCAATCTGCCCGAACCAGAACGCGAATACAACTCTAGTTTTCATTAGATCTAACCCATGGCAGCACCTCCCTTGATCTAAAAACATGAAATTCATCCCTAAAACAGTACCTAGACCCAAACCCAAGGATCACCCATGCCTTACCTCCTCCCGACGAATCCATTTAACGCCGAGATCTATCCTCCCGAGCCTCCCGAACGCGTCCTCCTCGCGCTGAATCGCCGGATCTCCTCGTCACGGGGCTTCCCGTTGGAGAGGACAGCGAGGTTGTGTGGTGGGGATCTCCTCTTTGCAGCAAAGGAGGTGGAGAGGAGGAATTGGGGCGCACCCAAGGGGAGGAGGAGGCGCCCAAGAGGGAGAGGAGGAGGCGCCAAGAGAAAATGGGGAATGGGGAGGGGCGGCTAGGAGCAGGAGGGACGCCCCTAGCCCCAAAATCCTGCCTCTCCTCCCTCATGGGCCCTAACTTGCTCCCACCAAGGCCCACGACTCACCCCTAAGGCCCAAACTCCTGAAGGCCCAAACTTCCGAAATCGGCCCGGAAACGCGATTAAACCGCATAGCGTAAAGTTTTAATCTCCGATTTCATACTTTATAAGGTCACATTCTCTAATTTCACATTTGTTTACGGTGTCTTGGCATTCCGTGGTGTCACATTCTCTCCCCCTTAACAGGATTCGACCTCGAATCTTACACGTCAACTCTAAAACAATGTCCACTAGGGTCTCATCTTCTTTGCGAACTCAACACACCCACGCAAAGACTCAAACAGTAGCAACGACAGCCCAAATTTCGAAATCCATCTATTAACAAGAGTGACCTGACTTAGCTTAACTAAGCACCACTTGACATGATTCCTCATTTACTTCGATCTCCTATCATGATTCATAAACTCAGAATGACACAATCATCATGAAACACATCCCTTTTTCACCATTAGTATTAAAACGGTCAACCGAGGTTCCAAACTTGAACCCCCCAAAAAGACCATTTACGCAAAACCCCATCTCTTCCAATTATTTGACCCCTTTTCACAAGGAATCAAAATTTACTAATGTCATCTTCGCTCATAGCCTATATCGACCATACTTTCTTTTCGACTGCCAACCACGTTACACTTTTCATTCTATACTCTCCCAGGCAAAACGCACACCCAGGGACATCTAGCTAAGACAATGTCCACGACAAAGCATTTTACATCACAATTTCTATAACATTTGCTTCCACCCAACGATACCTTCAACCAAATACAAACCACGACATCATCAACCTCCATCATCATCCACCCTCATACCACTAATGTCCAGCACCTAGCCCAAGCTAGGACCGTAACTCACTACCAAAACTCAATTAGCACTTTTCCCAAGAGGATGTCGCCCTCACAAACAATTCACACAAACAACGAAACCCACGAGTTTAGCTCTTAGATTATACTCGACAATAACTCGAGACCCTTCTTATTCTCACTCCTATCAATAGTGCAAAAGAAGTACGATTCTTTTGAATCCAAGTAGACCACATACAACAACTCGAACCTCAAAGCGCCACATAACACTTTGGGAAGAACCCGATAACATTAAAAGACCACCCTTTTGCTTTTCCTAAGTCAAGCCGCAAAGGAAAACTCAAATGTCCAATCAACGCGATACAATTCGCATCGGGGAGCTCTCAAACAAATAGAAACTCCACACAATTCTCTTGACATAAGTTCTCAACAACTAAAGACAACTCGACTCGCTTTCACCACAGCCAAACTTTTCATTTTAACCAAAATCAACATCTTGGAAGAGAACTGCCACAAAAACTCTCGAAGAGAAAGGGAAACTCAAATCCCTTGCATAACAACCAAAAAACCAGCATTTATCCATTCATTCCTTTTCATGCTAGAGAGCAATGGAAATCTCGATTCATAACACGAATGCGAATTCTTCAAGAGCACTCGGATTAGTCATATATCTCTATATGACTTCCTCACCGTCCTGGCTCAACAACTCTTTTATGCTTATAAAAACGATGTCATGAATCTTTTTCACCATTTATTAGTCATGAAACCACGATACCCATTAACCATTCACAAAGAGACTTCATTCTCTTTGTCACATGATTGACACCCAACAACATTGATGGTTGCTCAAATTCGCATAAACTACGACGGCGTTAACCGAAAATACCATATCGCATCACAACCCAACAACCACTGCACGCAATGCGTGCAAAACATCGCATTTTAACCAAAGCCAATACCAGAAGATAGCATCAACTCTCAAATCAAACATCTACTACCAATTCTCTTAAAGAGAAAGGAAACACATTCCCAGCAAGCAACACCTTACCAACAAAATCACTTATAAAACAATCGTAAGATTCACCTTTTTGAGACGCTCGCAAACACCACACACGTTTCCCAAATAAATCTAACTCTAGTCACGAAAGAATTACAATTTAAGCGCTTAACTCCAGGGTTACCAAAGATAAACCAGTTGAACGCTAAAGAGAGCGTCCCACCCCAACGCTTTGGGTGTTAAACCATACTCATAGCATAGACTAAACAGATTAGCCCAAAACCAAAGATTGGCATGGTTCAATACCACACCACATTTGGAACCCATAAGCCGGTTACTTCAAATACTACTCTTTCATCCATATTTCCAATCATCGGAGTCAAGTTTATAACTTGACAAAATGCCACTTAATCAGGGGAGATTTTATTGCACACTAATCAAGACGCCTAAACAAAGAGGCAGGCATTCCCAGAAAATTTATACATTCATTTGAATCCATAAACCTTCAAAAGAAAGTTTGACTCAAATCCCACCATTACTCGCATTCCAATACTCTTAGCCAATACGGATGTCAAAATCACCCAAAACCCGAGAAATCCAACACTGTTGCACACAAGCTACAACATATGTTCTTAATAAAATCATTTTTCCCTGTTCATATAACCACAATTGATTATATTACCAACGAACCATAGACCATATCTACCGTATGACAATCAACAAGGAGAACCACGTTCTCACAACTCCAGCACAATTAACTTATTAGTTAATCCAACATAAGTCGCATAACAACAACTTCTTTTGGTCTACTAACCATGACGAACCATTATTCATGCAACTTATTATCCCAAGCGTAGTACACATCTCTTTACAATTATTCCAGCGTAATCAACAATTACCACAGGTATAAACCCTAAGTCACATATTCCATATCACCGATTCATTCCACCAATAATTAATACTAACCACGCGACACGATCTCCACTAGACATCCCTCATAAATACGGATCCCGCATACATCTGTCAAGAATAATTCAACCTTTCCTACAATCATTCCATATATCCTCATTAATTGATTACACGTATTTTAAGTCATATTGTCGACCCACAATATTAACTGACCCACCAACTACAATAGGCAGAATTTCACACCATCTTCTTGCTATAACAAGTTCATCAACCGAGACATTCTATGCTAACTAATCTCAAACATCCATAGATTCCATAACCCGCATCACTTTGCACACACCACTAATCAACTTTCACTTTGGATCACCTGACGTCTCGTTTAATCATCTATTATCAACACAATATTTTAGTTTATCTTTAAACAAACAACAAATTCGCTTTAACCGAACCACTAGCTCATATCATCCGAAAACTCTAACTTCTTGTCATACACTTAACTTCTTAAACATCTGCGTGAATCACGCACCCAACTCTTAAGGAAACCAAAATTGCTCCAGAAAAGAAAAACACCCAAAACACCTTTCCTTCCGGAAAGCTCAACCATAAATCACAAGAGAAGTCAACTCTTAAATTCCCAAATGCCGACACGCAACTACTCCACAACTCTCGAGATCAACAACTTCCGCGAAGGAAGATGGTTGCAAGAGGGAAAACCCGGCGATTAACCAAATCTTTTTTTTTTTCAGATAAAGCCATAACCCCAAACTTCAAACTTTCACGAAACAAACGGTTTTTCAAAGATGAATTCCCAAGCAAGTCATCATTGCGATCAAACACCACTTAGACCCCGACAACAAGGTCTGGCACAACACCGCAATAACTCTTTTAAACCTCGGAGAAAGACAAACACAAGAATAAATTGAAAACTTTCTCCGTAAAACAACCGATCAACCACATCCTTTCCGACAAAACCTTGACACCTAAATCCATGCGACTTAGATTTTTCATCGAAACTTCAATAACTTCTTTTCAAATTGGAGAAGGGTAACCCAAGAATCAATCTATAAATTTCGCTATAAGGCAAACAACAAATCGAGCGTCAAAGCTGGCAAGGCGATCAAGACAGGCGCAACCCTAAATTCTTCTTTTGTCTTCAACCAAAGAAAACAAAACCAAAACCACCAAAAGAACTATCGGTGAGTATCCAAACCCGAACCCTTTTTCGTTTATTTCAACCAACCAAAACCGTTCATCAAAACGGCAAAGGAAACTCGGAGGGTCAATCCACAACTCTACTACTCGACTCCAACCAACTACCCAATCTACGACAAAAAGGATAAGCACCCTCCCAACAGGAGGTTTAAAGTCCATCGGTGATGGCACTAACCGGCCACACCGTCAAACCCAACAATACTACAAACAATGTAAAGTGACCGAAACCCTTTCGGCACCACTACCCACCGAATCTCAAATGTATCAACACAATCAATTCTTCCGTAAACATAGCAACATATATTACCAAATGTAACATTCAACATCAAAGCTTAAATACAACATTTAAGCGTAAAGCAACGATACCCATACCCATTCCTACTGTGCAACAGAGTGTGTCAAGTTTTAAATTAATTATTCCACTTACACAAGTTTTAATGTTGCTATCCTATGGCAAAGTTTTAAGTAAAACCTAAGCCATGTTTCTAGGTTATCCCACTTCATATTTTAGTTGAACCTATAGTATGACACTAAATACACATTCCAGGGACCTACACCGCTCGATACCAATCAGTAACACGGCCTTCTACTAAGCCCAGAATGTCACCAAACATAGACCATAACACATTTAACTACATGTGTCTCTACATCAGAAGAGGAGCAATCTAAGGTAGAAATTTGTATGTTCTTGAGACGACGTGGCGTTTGATCATAAACATGTTTAGGGATTGGAAGCAATCCCATGCCATGCACTTGTCCCGATTTTTCTTCCTCTAATACTTTGTGTAATGCATCGCCTTCCCATGCAACTTTTCCTTGATCATTTTCTGTCAACTCTGGTTGATCATTGATGCGATTTTCCAACTCAGCCTGCAAATGAAGAATACATGCATATTGTAGTAGTGAGGTCTTATTTTAACCTGATATTTGTGAAAGCATTGTCTGTATATAGTATACCACGTGTTCATGTCCATCTTTGCTCTTCTCTTTGTGTGTCGCTAGGTAGACTTTTGCTCTATGCTTGCTTCTTTCAGGATCATTTTGCCTCTAAAACCAAAAGGATGTAATCAATATCAAGAAAAACATAGAGAAGAGTACATAACAAAACAAGTTGACTCACCAAGTGTAACACCCCAGCTTCTACTAAGCCCAGAATGTCACCAAACATAGACCATAACACATTTAATACCATAAATTAAAGTAAATTCCAGCAAGTTATCATTTAGAATAATTGAAAATTTTGACAGCATCTCCTTTGTTTTTGCATGAAACTTAACAACATAGCATCATATCAAAATGTAAGACAAACGAGATATCCATACGCAGCGATAAGGATAACTAATCATCAACTAAAACATCAATAAGCATCGATAGCAAAATAATAAGCATCAATTTAAATCTAGGAAGTTAAAACAACTCCCTCCATAGCCCCATATGATACACATGAGGGAGACAACCAAACATATAGACCATACACTAAAGATTATTGTAATGCTTATTGTCATGTCTCCACAACAGGTGAAATTGCTAGATTATGATACTACGTGGAGTAGTGTAGCTAAAACCCTTTCCCGCGCGCCGATTTCATGGTACCTAAAGAAAACAAACAACGAAAATACAAGCGTGAGTTCATAACTCAGCGAAGTGTAATACAATGGAAACAGAGTGCAAGACAACAAACCATCAACTTCAATCTTCATAAGCATTACATATCACATCATTACCATTCTCACGTACACGACATGGTAAAAACATCATAATCATCTCTTGATCAATATGGTGTTCGTCTCATGAACTCATGAACAATTCAACAACATTCTCATTCATAGTTTCATTCATGCAATGCAATGCACATGTCTTCTGGAATACTCATACCGGTATGGTTGAGTGCACACCCGTCGGCATGCACCCTTTCCCCCTTCCATCCCGAAGATGGAGGGTTCCTATCACTCGCTTCCATTCACCGCGGTGGATGGAATCACGATGTAGGTCTTACTCAAAAGTTTAGCCCGGGACTAGTCATAACAGTTCTCACCGACCCTACCGGAATAGTTATGACTTATCTCACCGGCCAGCCATGAAAATATGCCATGCATGCAAAATGGACAGCCATGTATACACAAATAGAAGTATTGCATAGCAACACATGGCATCTCAACATGTAGGGCCGTATTCGACCATCGACGGTGCCCATTCACAACATAGCATGTAAATCACTTATCCTCATCAAACATTTTAATCATGGCATGAAGACATCATATCATCGACAATTTTTAAAACATGGCATAAGGACATCATAACAATTATAACATGTAGTTCATGGCAAGACAACATGTTATCTATCCCAAACACTATCAAGCAATTCTAGCAACACATATAATGTTCAATCCCCACAACACACTTGCCTTCAACCGCGGGCAACGGAGTGACGAGAGGTTGAGAGCACTCCCGGAGGCACACCACCTGCAAACACGTGCCACACACTTAATTCGACTCCTCAAAACAGTACCCACTACACCTAATACGCTATAAACTCCAAAACCCCGAAATCACAGATTCTGCCCCGTTCTGGACAGCGGCTTCGAAAAAACATAACTTGAGTTCTAGAACTCCAAATTGCATAAACGAGTACATCCTCGCGTAGCTTAGGAAATTTCCCAACTTTTTCTAGTTATAGGTAAATACTGAATCGGACTAAAGTTGTTTAATCTAACGTTGAACACGAACTGTCTCAATCTCGTCACAGATTTGACGGCGCTCGGTAAAACGGCCATATCTCCCAAACGGCTGGGCGGATTTTAACGTGCTTTATATGCACAGAAAGATAATGAAATTATCTACAACTTCCTAAAAGTCCGTACGATCAGATTCAATCTCTAAATTGGCCAAAACTCCTACCCTAGTTCGGGTCCCCAATCTGCCCGAACCAGAACGCGAATACAACTCTAGTTTTCATTAGATCTAACCCATGGCAGCACCTCCCTTGATCTAAAAACATGAAATTCATCCCTAAAACAGTACCTAGACCCAAACCCAAGGATCACCCATGCCTTACCTCCTCCCGACAACGACGAACGCCGAGATCTATCCTCCCGAGCCTCCCGAACGTCCTCCTCGCGCTGGAATCGCCGGATCTCCTCGTCACGGGGCTTCCCGTTGGAGAGGACAGCGAGGTTGTGTGGTGGGGGATCTCCTCTTTGCCGCAACGGTGGTGGAGAGGAGGAATTGGGGGCGCACCCACGGGGGGAGGGGAGGAGGCGCCCAAGAGGGAGAGGAGGAGGCGCCCAAGAGAAAATGGGGAATGGGGAGGCGGCTAGGGCAGGGAGGGACGCCCCTAGCCCCCAAAATCCTGCCTCTCCTCCCTCATGGGCCCTAACTTGCTCCCACCAAGGCCCACGACTCACCCCCCTAAGGCCCAAACTCCCCCGGGAAGGCCCAAACTTCCGAAATCGGCCCAGAAACGCGATTAAACCGCATAACGTAAAGTTTTAATCTCCGATTTCATACTTTATAAGGTCACATTCTCTAATTCACATTTGTTTACGGTGTCTCGGCATTCCGTGGTGTCACACCAAGTCCTCCGCCCATCGAGCATAACTCTTTGTCCCTGCCGTATGGGTTGTCTTCCTCATTGAACAACTTCGTTTGTTTCTCTCACTAAGTACCTATTACGGAGTACAAGTAATGTAAATACAGCATGTATTCTTCAATATTTGCATAACTGTACAAATATAGATGAAGCAATAGTATATAAACAGTAGTAGTTTTATTACCTTTCCTTTTTTTGACTTCCAGTGATTGACAAGGACGACCCATTCATCCTCATCCACATCTTTTGGACATCGTCTATACAACACGGATCTCTTCTTCTTCACATTAAATAGAGATTTCTTTAGTGCTGCCTTGTACTGCCTCCAATCTCGCCCAGTTGATTTAAGTATCCATTTCTCGCATGATCGGGGATACAAAAACTTTGTCTAAAATCAGTAAGAAACATTGTGTTAAGGATAAACTACTAGTTTCATGTTGCCTTTTTTCCCAAATAAGATGTAATTACTAATGGATAAGATGTAGAAGATCAGTACATTGGTACAAAATTAAGAGCTATCTAATTACAATATGTTGCAGTAGTAGACAGACCTGTACTAATTGAAGTATTGTTTTGTCTCCTCCATGCTTTTTAACTAATCTCTAGTCTTTCTTGCTAACTGGACAATAACCTCCATTTCTTGCAATTGTGCCCAGAAACTGCCCCAAGACTCCACCTTCCCTCCCAATGGGTTGTCCATGCTTGTTGCATTGCACTACTATGCGTTTCCCCGCTGGAAGATTCCAGACATCCGGTAATAATGTTTCCCCACGTTTCTTTACTTCATCATCTTCATCCATATATATAATTATGTGAGACATATAAAATAAATTTAGGATAAAAATAGATACATTTGATTTTCTCAGCTAGCTTTTGTTTTATGTAATTATATTAGTACCTGACATGTTATGGTGACCATCATCCTAATGCTCAACTTGGACCATATCATCTCCAAAAGCTTGATCTTGAAGCAGCGCCTCATGCTGTTGCAATACCTGTTCACTGCTATTTTGGCTTCTATTGGCATAAGGATCACTGCTTTGTACTACATTCAACCGTTTGCTTCTACGCATTTGTCCTACAAATTGAATTGTTCTTATCATCACAATTGGTGCTAGAATGTTACAAACAATGAGCATTTTTCTTGCTATTTGATTGCAGTAGCAAGGTTTGTAAGACCATTTTCATGAAAAAAATAGAAACAAGTGTTTGGAGGGATTAAACCAAGCAGTAGATAAGCAAGACCACAAACTAGTGAGCTATCCATGTAGATAAACTAGAACAATGCAGTTTTGAATGGGAAATCAAACATCAATTTTGATATTGTTTCTACAATGAAATAATAGTTCTTTCTTTGATCTAGAAAGATGTTTATACTAGTTTTTAGTTCAGGTGAAACTCTTTGCAAATGAAGGGAATCTAGAACATCTGTTGCTAAATTATTCAATGAACAAATTCAAAACAAAAGAAAACTCACTTGTGGTTTTTTCCATATCAGGTAGTGGCAGGGGCACAAAGTCGTGCTGATGAGTTCTAAGTAGTAGCACAACACCAGTAGCAATATTGATCAAAGTCTGAAAATGCAAGCGCATGATGAGGTGCAAAATCTTTGCATCACTTTTATTAGTTGCCAAGTTGAACACAAAAAACATGCTTTACAGAAAATATTTCATTAGTACGGATAGGCAGTGTGTTCTATAAAAAAGCTACATCTAGCTATTATAGTTGTTTCTTGTGCAATCTAAATAGTGAAGAAACCTTGTACTACCAATTCTTTAGATGTAGTTTTAATATTCAGTGTTGGACTAACGTAAACATAAGTTGGATCGGATCAACTTCTATTTTCACAAGATTGTAGTAGGTCGGGCATGACAAATCTAATGATGCACTTCATGGAGATTTTTAAACTAGGATCATGGAATATCTGGAAACAAATAAACACAACAAATTTCAATTGCATATCACCTTCGGTGGCTAGACTACCTGCAATTTTCCAGTGGCTAGACTCCCTGCAATTTCTTAGCCCTTGGCAGGGTATCTATATTCCCCTTCCCCTAACCTCCTCTACAAAATTCAGTAAATTCTATGATATGTATTGGAATTAATAGCAAAACAAAATTGATCAGATTATCAATAAAATGATAATAGGGCATGAGAAGAATAGGGAATCGAACAATGAAATGCCAAATAATAGAATTAACTGAAAAGGAAAACGGATTAGTATAGTGTTATCCCAGACCAGCAAGCTTCGAGTCAATTGATTTGAGAGGTGGTGGGGGGAGGAGATTAGGCGCGGTGCTTAGGAATTGGGGGGATAGTGGCCATAGGTTGTGAGGGAGGAGATTAACCGTGGAGCTTAGGAAATGGGGGAGATGGTGGCCAGGGGAAGATGTGTATGATGAGTTTGAGGAGGATATATAGGGCAGTTGTTAGAGATTTTCTTGTTTAATCGGATGGAGGGAAATTTTTAGATTAGCGGTAAAACACTTTGAGTGCTCGCATAACTATATCTAATATTTATGAGCTCTCTACCATACAGTGAAAAACACAACCGGGCATTTGGTCCAGTGGTATGATTCTTGCTTAGTGTGAGAGAGCTCCCGAGTTCAATTCCCAGAATTCCCCTTTTTATCTTTGTCTCTTTTTCATTCTTTTCCTTCGGTTAAATGCTTGGAGCTTGTAATACTAAAACTGGTAATTGTGAATTCAGGAATGTAAATTTGATAGTATTATGAGACTCCAAAATATCTCAGAGAAACCTAATGTTTTTCTTGTCTAACCTTTTCCATTCATAATATAGTTAGACTACTATAGCCTGACAAATTGTTTTGTGTACAGTCATCATTTCCTCCCAGATAAATCAATTGACTTGATTGATGAAGCAGGTTCACACGTAAGTCATCATTTGTCTCTTTTTCATTCTTTTCCTTCGGTTAAATGCTTGGAGCTTGTAATACTAAAACTGGTAATTATGAATTCAGGAATGTAAATTTGATAGTATTATGAGACTCCAAAATATCTCAGAGAAACCTAATGTTTTTCTTGTCTAACCTTTTCCATTCGTAATATAGTTAGACTACTATAGCCTGACAAATTGTTTTGTGTACAGTCATCATTTCCTCCCAGATAAATCAATTGACTTGATTGATGAAGCAGGTTCACACGTAAGGCTCCATCATGCTATGGTAGAGAATTTGGTCATATGTTGTTATTTGTTTGGATGCACCCGATTCTTGTATTTGCTGGAGATCTTGTCAGGCGCCAATTGAAATCTAAAACCAAACCGACAAAATCTGCCAGAACTGGGATAAAACGAGAGAGAGGAACTAGGGTTCTACTCTAGCAAATAAAAAGTACACTAAGATATGTGCAAACATTTTCTGTTTACATTTTTCCCATTCACCAAGCTTATAGCCTTGCAGTTTTACATCCATTTCACTCAAAAGTAACTATTAAAATGAGTTCCAGCAAGAAACAGAGCAACAGCAGTAAAGAAAACTAGCAACAAAAAAATGACAGCTACAGCCTTCCCATTAGATTCTGTTGATGGGTCATTTAGCCATCTGATCGAATGTTTACTACCCTTCGGATCACCTTAGTCATTGATTTCCCTTAAAGGACTCTACAAAGCATTATGTCTAGTGTAGTATTCTGTCAGCCTTCCCCAATTCAAACTCTGGCCTGACACTTCTGCCAATGAAGAGCAATCAAGAGACAAAACATGCAAGGTGTGTTCTCACATAATCTCTCCATCTGCACATTACCCAAAAAAAAACAAAGTTTGTCAAATTGTATAATAAGGTTCACCTTTACAAACAAAAAAATAATGGCACAAAAGGTTGCAATGACATAGGAAATCTTCCTTGAACTATTGGTTGGAAAAATACATACCTTTATGAAAAAAAAAATTCTCTCCACTATGCTTCATTGTTCGATTCGTTATTATCAGCATACACGGTTATACCCTCAATATCTGTTCTAACCCAATGTTGGGTGTTCTTTGCGTTATTGATCATCTTCCCAAGGTGTGAGACATGGAATGGTGCACTTTCTATGTCATCTATACATTCCTCCTCCCCGGTGTCATATACATCTCTAGGTTTCATCCTCATAACCACAGACCACACTGGGTTTATTTGATCCTCAACATAAAAGACTTGATCAGCTTGATTAGCAAAAATAAATGGCTCATGCTCAATCTTTTGCCCTGTATGTATCAAATGTGAGAAGTTGACTAGTGTATACCCATATTTGTCCTTTTTAATCCCTTTTCCAGTAATAACATCAACCCATTCACATTTAAATAGTAGTACTGAAAATTTGACATAGTTCAGCTCAATTATATCAATCACCCTCCCGTAATACGCCACATCACCTAAAATAGGATTTGCATCACCTGTTTTTGCATAACTAGATGTCTTTGCAGTTAGTACTACTCCACTATTTTGTGTCACTCCATCCAGACGTTTAGGCCTAAAGCGAAAGCCTCGGATGTTGAAAGCACGATAACTTTTTGCTACTTGAACTGGGCCACGAGCTAGCCACCTAATATCTTCTTTAATACTATTCATGCCATTTTCCCTCTCCAAATCCATTATCTGCGTAGAAATAACTAATTCAGATGATGACTTAGGTAATACTTCAAAAGGATGTGAAATGTGGAACTTACATGAGCTCTAAACCATTCATGGAACTTTTCATTTTGGTTTCTCTGAATAAATTTTGGGCTGACATGACGTGGTAGATATTTACTCCTTATCACATCAGCATGCACTCTGCACATCAATTCATAATCTAAGTGAGGAAAGATATTAGTTAAATTGTTCGTAATAATGAAATATTACCTGAGGTACATATTTACATCCGGGCAATTGAACAGCACATATCTATGTGCTTGTAATTTGGCCAAATTTGTTAGAATATACTTTTTGGGCTTTCCAAGTGGTTTTCCGACATGTGGAAATATAGTTGGTACTTGTTCAACATTATAATGTTCAAAGGACTCATCGTTGTCATCATTCCTTGAAGGCCGATTATGCTTTGTCTCAAAACCATGTAGATATCTTGAACAAAATGACATGCACTCATCTGCCAAATACGCTTCAGCAATACATCCCTCAGGGTGAGCTTTATTACGCACATATGACTTCAACACAAGAAGGTACCTACACAAACCAAAAAAAAAATAAACATGTTAATAATCATGTATTGGAATAAATTTAAAAAAAATGGTATATATATGGTTGTTTCTCGGTAAAACATACCTTTCCACAAAGTACATTGATCGATAACATACAGGACCTCCAATTTTCGCCTCTGTTGCTAAATGAATAACCAAATGCACCATAATTGTAAAAAATCCAGGCGGAAATATCATCTCCATACGACATAATGTCACTCTAATTCGTTGCTCTAACTTCTCAAGCTCATCTACATATAGGACTTTTGCACACAGTTCTCTAAAATATGCAAATATATCAAGCAAGACAGCTGCAACATTATCTGGAAGTACACCCCGCAAAGCAACAGGTAGAAGTTGCTGCATTAAAATATGACAGTCATGACTTTTCAGGCCTGAGATTCTCCCTTGAGCAATATTAACACACCTTGAGATGTTTCCAGCATAGCCATCTGGAACTTTTATATCATGAAGGACTTTACAAAACTGTTGCTTTTCTTTTTTAGACAAGGTATAAGAAGCTGGAGGCAAGTAAAACTTATTAGAAGATCTTCTTTGAGGATGAAGCTCTGATCTAATGTTCATTTCTTGCAGGTCTTGCCGTGCTTGTAGGTTGTCCTTTGGTTTTCCCTCCAGGCCTAAAAGTGTCCCATATATATTATCACAAACATTCTTCTCTATATGCATTACATCAAGATTATGTCGGAGTAAGTTGAAATCCCAATAAGGCAAAGAAAATAGGCCACTGACACACTTCCAGGTTTTTGATTTCTCAAAATTATCAATTGCTTTTATCTTATGTACAATTGAAATTTCAGAATTAGCAACAGGCTCTGATCTATGTTCTGGAGTTCCATCGAAAGAATTAACATCGTATCGAAACTCATGACTAGAAGGTAGAAATCGGCGATGTCCCATGAAACAAAACTTGTGCCCATATTTCAAGCGTTTAGAACATGTTTCTTCACGACAAGTCACACAAGCGTACTGACCATTGACACTATACCCTGAAAAAATCCCAATCCCAGGATAGTCACTCACAGTAGACAAAACAACAGCCCGAATGTAACACCCCGGCATTTAATATGCCTGAATGTTACCAAACATAAGCTAAACAACATCTAAATACCACATTTAACATCAAATTCCAGCAAAGGTGCATAGACTAAAAACCGAGATTTCGGCAGCACCTCCTTTGTTTTATCATGAATTTAAGGAACAGCAACAATATAGCATTATATGGCAATAAGAGAAACATCTAAAACAGCAATAAATAAAGTCTTAACGACAATAAGAGACTAACATTAAGCTCTTAAGGTTCCAAGTGTCAAACAAATAATAGAACTCTCATTAACCAAGCTAAGACTTAATTTTAAAGACCATCACACGCAATTTATTATCAAACTAAATGAATTGACTTGGGGAAACATTAAGGTGAAGCAATGTGTGAGCGTGTGACTATTCCCCTTTCCCGCATGCCGTTCTCATGGTACCTAAAACAACAAGAAAACACAAGGGTGAGTTCGAAAACTCGCAAGCATACTGCAATGGACAACAAGCATAACAACAAGTCAATAACATCTTTCATCATGTATAACATCTCATTCATGGATACTTATCAATATCATCATCAATTTGTATGCAGTAATGCAATGCTCGACCCTCTGGAACCTCATACCGGTATGGGAAGTACACACCCGTCGGTGTGCACCCTTTTCCCCCTTCCATCCCGAAGATGGAGGGTGCCTACTCGCTTCCAAACACCACGTGGATGGAATCACGACATAGGACTTACTCAATGGCGTTCCGGACTAGTCATAACTTTCTCACCGACCTTGCCGGACTAGCTATGACTTTCTCACCGCCCTCGCCCTATCTCATGACATGCATGCAACCATGCCAAATATCATATTCAATTCACATATTAACACATGGCATCATAATATGTTAAACATGCTCATCATATCATATCAATCATTAACACATGGCAAGTGGACATATATCATGTAGGCAATTCCATCTAATTTCAACATGCAACCTACAACTTGCTATCCATCACAACACACTTGCCTCAACCACGTGCAACGGATTGGCGGGAAGAAGAGGGAACTCCCGGGGTCACACCACCTTTGCCCGAAGCGCAAAACTCCAATCAATCTCCGCGAATCTCCTCGCGAATCGCTCCTCGCTCCACGTTCCTCGCTCCTCGCTCCTTGCTCCTCGCTCCTCGCTCCACGGGATGACTCCGCGAGGTGCAGGGGTGGGGAGACCACCCTAGGGCAGCAAGGGGTGGAGGGGAGGTGGTGTGGAGGTGGAGGAAAGGGAGGGGGATGCGCACGGTTATGGGGGCTAGGGCTTAGGGGAGGGGGAGGGAGGAGAGGGGCGCAAGAGGGGGAGGTGGGGGCGCAAGGGGCTGAGATGGGGGCGCAAGGGGGGCAGGGGGAGCCCCTTTTAACAGCCCTCAACCCAATCCTAGTCCGTTACGGAGTCCTAATCCATCCCACCAAAGCCCACCAAGGCCCAAAACTCCCCCAAAACCCAAACGGCCGGAAACGGCCCGGAAACGTTATTAACCCCCGATCCTTATGATCTTAACCTTATTTCCACATCTCATACTGTATTTAACCTTATCATGCTCAAAAATTAAGGATACGACACTCCGAGGTGTCACATTCTTCCCCCCTTCAACAGGATTCGACCTCGAATCTAAACGCACCAATCACGAAACCCAAAGAAACCAAAGACACCAGATTTTCACATCACATACCCGAGGTGAAAAGCTCGGGATACTTCTCGCATGCGAGATTCCAGCTCCCAAGTCGCTTCTCTCTCGGCCTGATGTGACCACAAGACCTTGACAAACTTAAGCGTCCTGTTCTTCATCACTCGCTCACGAAGTCCCTAATTTCCACGGGACTCAAGGTGAGGTCCTGCTCAAGCACTAATGGTTCCAATGGAACCACCAACTCCGGATCGTGCAAGTATTTCCTCAGCATCGAGACATGGAACACATCATGCACACCTTGCATGGATTCCGGTAGCTCTAGGCGATAGGCCAACCTGCCAACTCGGGCGAGGATAGGAAAAGGCCCAACATACCTTGGGTGAAGCTTTCCTTTGGTGCCAAACGCACCACACCCTTGGTGGGAGATACTCGCAAGAGTACGCTATCACCCACCTCAAACTCCAAGTCTCGCCGCCTCACATCAAGATAGCTCTTACATGCGCTCTGTCTTTGCGAGAAGGTTTTGCCGAACCTCCGACACGCGATCAACGATGCTGAACCCAATCCGGTCCAAGAATAGCTCTCTCGCCCACAAAGATCCCAACAAAGTGGCGATCTGCACTTCCGACCATACAAGATTACCTCATAAGGAGCGGCCAGGATCTTTGGAATGGTAGCCGTTATTGTAAGCAAACTCTGCAAGGGGCAAATGGTCTTCCCAGCTACCCTTCCAAGCCATCACACAGGCCCTGAGCATGTCCTCCAAAGTTTGATGGTACGCCAGATCGCCCATCTGTCTGAGGGTGAAAAGCGGTACTAAGGCAAAGCCGCTGCACCCAAAGCACTCTGCAAACTCTCCCGAACTTGGAGACGAACTCAGCATCCCGATCAGAGATAATGGTCTTGGGTACACCATGCAATCTCACAATCTCCCGCACATAGATGGGAGCCAACTCGCTCATTGAATTGGTCGTGCGGATGGGAATGAAATGCGCAGACTTGCTGAGACGGTCCACCACAACCCAAACAAAGCATCCTTCCTCGTGGAGAACGAGGTAGACCAACCACGAAATCCATGGAGATGTCATCCCATGGCCACACAGAACCTCCAAGGGCTGCAACAGGCCGGGACGCTTATGCTCAGCTTTGATCTTCCGGCAAATCCACAAGACGCCACATACTTGGCAATATCCACTCTCATCCTTTTCCACCGTAAATTCTTCTTCAAGTCCTCAGTACATCTTGGTCTCTCCAGGATGGACCGTGGGTGCGATGAGCTTCTCTCAGAATGTCTTCTTTCACTTGAGATTGGGGCACGCATGCACGGCCCTGAAACCTCAAAACTCCCGTGATCATCAACGGTAAAGTCTCCCGACTTGCCATCCTCCAGCGTTCCTCACCGCTGGAGCAAACGATCATGCTCTTGTGCCTCCCGCTGACACGCCGGGAATCGTGACTCAAGAATCAATTGAGTTTCAGCTTGCACGGTCCCATAAGCGAGGAGACTCCCAAACGCTCAAAATCAGCAACAAGACAATCAACAACAGGGGCATTGTCTTGATCGAGAGCGTCGGCCACCACATTTGCCTTCCCGATGATACCGGATAGTGAGGTCATAATCCTTTATCAATTCTAGCCACCTCCTCTGCCTCAAGTTCAAATCTTTCTGAGTAAAGATGTACTTGAGGCTCTTGTGATCAGTAAAATATCACAAGATTCGCCAGTACAAATAATGCCTCCATATCTTCAATGCAAACACCACGGCTAGCTCAAGATCATGGGTGGGATAGTTCCGCTCATGCTTTTTCAGCTGCCTCAAGCATAAGCAATCACCTTGCCATTTTGCATGAGCACACAACCAAGTCCCAACCGAGAAGCATCGGAATAAACAGTGAAGCACTTCCCTGGTTCGGGAAGGGTAAGAACAGGAGCAGCCACTAACTTCTCCTTCAAAGTGCAAGCTGTGCTCACACTCTGCAGTCCACTGGAACTTCATCCCTTTGTGAGTCAATTGTGAAAGTGGCTTGGCAATGATAGAGAAATCCTCGCACAAAACGCCGATAGTAGCCACCAACCCAAGGAAGCTACGCACCTCTTTGACATTGGAAGGCCTCTTCCAAACCAAAGCTCGAGACTTTGCTAGGATCTACAGATATGCCCTCTGGATTGATGATGTGGCCAAGAAAACCCACTTCGGAAATCCAGAACTCGCACTTTTTCAGCTTAGCAAAGAATTGATTCCCTCAGGTACTCAAAGACAAGCCTCAAGTGTCGCTCATGCTCCTCTTCTGATTTAGAGTAAATCAGAATGTCATCGATGAACACTACCACAAACTCATCAAGGTACTTGTGTAGCATACTGTTCATCGCCTCCATAAAGACAGCAGGAGCATTAGTTAGTCCAAAAGACATAACTTTAAATTCATAATGCCCATACCTAGTGGAGAAAGCAGTCTTCTCAATGTCCTGCTCCCTCACACGGATCCGATTGTACTCGATCAAGATCAATCTTGGAGAACACCTTTGCTCTTGGTCAAACAGATCCTCGATGCGAGGCAAAGGATACTTGTTTTTGACTGTTACTTGATTAAGAGCACGATAATCAATGCACATACGCCAACTTCCATCCTTCTTCGAGACGAAGAGGACGGGTGCTCCCCATGGCGAAATGCTACGCCGAATGAAGCCCTTGGCCAACAGATCCTCCAACTGCTTCTTCAACTCGTCTTGAAAAGGACGAGCCAAGCGGTATGGAGAGATAGAAATAGGTCGAGTGCCCGAGCAAGATCAATACGAAACTCCACATTCCTCACAGGAGGTAGACCAGGCAACTCGTCGGGGAACACATCAACGAACTCCTTCACTACGTAAATCTCCTCAATGGGAATCGAGGAAGATGGTTTCTCAGACAAAGTCATGAGGAAACCCAACAGCCTCAAACGCCGACCGAGAAAACAAACTAGTCAAAGCAAAGACGGAAGGCTGGAGGGTATACCACCCTGAAAGGTCAACTCTTCCCAGGACGGGCCTGCAAGGCAACTGTCTTCCAAACAACAGATCTTAGCACGGCATCGATGCAGTCCATGCCCAAAATGACATCAAAAGGAGCCAATCGGATCACCATGAGATTGGCAAAGAAAACCTCATCATCAATGGCAATGGTGCAACCAGGCAAACCAAAGAACTAGCAATCAAACCCCCAGGAGAATCGACTAACACGGACTCGGAAATCCTGAACTCCCAACTTAGCTCTACTAGCAAACTCCGACGACACAAAAGAATAGGATGCTCGGAATCAAATAGAACAAAGGCATCAACGGAATCCACGAGCGAGTACCGAAACCACCTCTCGGATGCCCTACCGACTGGGCGGTCAAAGCGCACACTCCTGGTGGCGCCGGACGTAAGGAGCCCCGACTCGGTGATGCCCCAACAAGGCTGGGGCGGAGGAGGCAATCGAGGAGGAGCAGACGGCTGCGGGCACCAAGACGCCGCTGGTGGCGCCCACGCAAAGGGTGGCCGAGAAACAGGGCAGCCATCTTGTGCACCGATCCTCTGGAAGACGCTGGCCGAGTGGGAGGAGAAGACACCGTCTCCCACTTGATGATGCTACCGGATTCATCCGGCAGACTCGTCCCCGTATGGCCAGGGCTTGCCCGCGTGGTTGCAACTCCCGGTCCAACCACACTCAAGCACGGTGCTCACCACCGCACTAACGATCCGCGAAAATCCAATACAAAACACTTTTCTTTTGGTTCAGCTCAACTAAAGCCAAGAAAAACAATAAACCGACCGGCCGAACGGCAGAGAACATCCGAAGGAACCACCATCAACTCTTCTATTTGACTCAGTCAACTACCCGATCAAGGACAGAAAGGATAAGCATTCTTCTCCTACAGAGGGTTAATAGTTCTTCGGTGATGGCGCTAACCGGCCACACCGTCAAACCTCACCGTTACTATGAACCAAAAAGAGGTGACCGAAACCCTTCGGCACCACAACCCCACTTTTATCACCACAACAGGAACAATCCAATCATTTATACAGACAGACTCCGCAACTCTCTGGGAGCCTCGCCCCTGGCCTCCACGGCCATGGCGTCCACGGCCTCTACCCCTTGGCATGGCTGCTTAGACAGACAACCATCCAAACACGAAAACATAAACACAAAATCACACAATCAAGATCATAGATCAAACATCATCATAAGCATATCCTTCATTAAATAATTAAGCGCAATGCAATGATGAACCAAAACCCCATCCTATTGTGCAACCAGGTGTGTCAAATTTTAGATTAGTTATACCACTTTTACAAGTTTTAATGTTGCTATCCTATAACAAAGTTTTAGTTAAGACCTAAGCCATGTTTCTAAGTTATTCCACATCACATTTTAGTTGTACCCTATAGCATGACACTAAAAATTCACATTCCAAGGACCTACAGCCCGCTCTGATACCAACTGTAACACCCCGGCATTTAATATGCCTGAATGTTACCAAACATAAGCTAAACAACATCTAAATACCACATTTAACATCAAATTCCAGCAAAGGTGCATAGACTAAAAACCGAGATTTCGGCAGCACCTCCTTTGTTTTATCATGAATTTAAGGAACAGCAACAATATAGCATTATATGGCAATAAGAGAAACATCTAAAACAGCAATAAATAAAGTCTTAACGACAATAAGAGACTAACATTAAGCTCTTAAGGTTCCAAGTGTCAAACAAATAATAGAACTCTCATTAACCAAGCTAAGACTTAATTTTAAAGACCATCACACGCAATTTATTATCAAACTAAATGAATTGACTTGGGGAAACATTAAGGTGAAGCAATGTGTGAGCGTGTGACTATTCCCCTTTCCCGCATGCCGTTCTCATGGTACCTAAAACAACAAGAAAACACAAGGGTGAGTTCGAAAACTCAGCAAGCATACTGCAATGGACAACAAGCATAACAACAAGTCAATAACATCTTTCATCATGTATAACATCTCATTCATGGATACTTATCAATATCATCATCAATTTGTATGCGAAGTAATGCAATGCTCCTGACCCTCTGGAACCTCATACCGGTATGGGAAGTACACACCCGTCGGTGTGCACCCTTTCCCCCTTCCATCCCGAAGATGGAGGGTGCCTACTCGCTTCCAAACACCACGTGGATGGAATCACGACATAGGACTTACTCAATGGCGTTACGGACTAGTCATAACTTTCTCACCGACCTTGCCGGACTAGCTATGACTTTCTCACCGCCCTCGCCCTATCTCATGACATGCATGCAACCATGCCAAATATCATATTCAATTCACATATTAACACATGGCATCATAATATGTTAAACATGCTCATCATATCATATCAATCATTAACACATGGCAAGTGGACATATATCATGTAGGCAATTCCATCTAATTTCAACATGCAACCTACAACTTGCTATCCATCACAACACACTTGCCTCAACCACGTGCAACGGATTGGCGGGAAGAAGAGGGAACTCCCGGGGTCACACCACCTTTGCCCGAAGCGCAAAACTCCAATCAATCTCCGCGAATCTCCTCGCGAATCGCTCCTCGCTCCACGTTCCTCGCTCCTCGCTCCTTGCTCCTCGCTCCTCGCTCCACGGGATGACTCCGCGAGGTGCAGGGGTGGGGAGACCACCCTAGGGCAGCAAGGGGTGGAGGGGAGGTGGTGTGGAGGTGGAGGAAAGGGAGGGGGATGCGCACTGCGGTTATGGGGCTAGGGCTTAGGGAGGGGAGGGAGGAGAGGGGCGCAAGAGGGAGGTGGGGCGCAAGGGGCTGAGATGGGGGGCGCAAGGGGCAGGGGAGCCCCTTTAACAGCCCTCAACCCAATCCTAGTCCGTTACGAGTCCTAATCCATCCCACCAAAGCCCACCAAGGCCCAAAACCCCAAAACCCCGAAAACGGCCCGGAAACGGCCCGGAAACGTTATTAACCCCCGATCCTTATGATCTTAACCTTATTTCCACATCTCATACTGTATTTAACCTTATCATGCTCAAAAATTAAGGATACGACACTCCGAGGTGTCACACCGAAGTTGGAACATCTCATCTCGAGAAGCATCATATGTAGGTGTGCCGACTTCAAATAACTCAGTTAATTCTTCATAAACTGGCTCCATAAGTACATGGAAACTCTTTCCAGGATACGATGGTCCAGGAATTATTAGAGCAAGCATAAGAGAGGAAGCTTTCATGCATAACCATGGAGGAAGGTTGTAGGGTACTAAGACAACAGGCCAACAACTATAAGTTGAACTCATCATCCCAAAAGGATTGAACCCATCACTAGCAATTCCGAATCTAATGTTCCGGGGATCTGATGCAAAGTCTGGATATCTAGAATCAAGTGCCTTCCAAGCCTGCGAATCAGCTGGGTGACGCAATGCCCCATCCTTTGTACGTTCCTCATCATGCCATCTTGAAGCAGTAGATGTTTCTTTATTCATAAAGAACCTCTTAAGCCTTGGTGTAATTGGAAAATACCGTAACACTTTCCTTGCTGTTGCCTTCTTTCTTTCCTTCTTGGTTAGAGTAGTTTTATCTGCTCTGTTTTTTCCACCTTGAAGTTCCACATTTCAAGCAATAATCATCATTTGCCTTGTGTTTACGATAAAGTTGGCAATTGTTTGGACAAACATGAATTTTTTGATAACTAAGACCAAATTTTCCAATTATCTTTTTAGCCTCAGCAAATGTTCTAGGTATATTCTTACCATTAGGTATTGCCAATTGCAAAATTGCTAGCAAATCATTTAAAGATTTATTACTCCACTTGTTAATGGATTTCGTGTGAAACAAAAATACAAGAAAAGAAAGTTTTGATAGCTCACAACCTTCCCATAAAGGTTAAATCGGCATCTCTAAGCAAGTTATAGAAGGCTTCTGCTTCATCATCTGGTCCAGTTTTTGAAGAATTCGGAGCATCAGAATCCTTCATTGGATGTCCGTTGTCTACATTTCCAAAAGCATCATGGACTAGCTGGTGCATATCAATATTTGCTCCATCATGCTGTGATTGAGTCGCTTGGTTAGCACGGATGTATGCTGCTGTTTCGCCATGACTACTCCAAATAGTGTATCCACGCAGCATTCCATGACAAACTAAGTCATCATATACTTCATTACGATTCTTCAAATTTCTATTTACATATTTGAAACATGGACACCTAATCTTGGCAGTAGGACTCCTATCCTTATATGCAAAGTCAAGAAAACCCTCTATGCGTTTTACATAGTCAGCAATTGGTGTACGGGAACGAAGTAATTTCTTCATAGCTTTTAAATCCATAAAATTTCTATATTAAAAATAGAAAACAATATTAACCTAGTTAAACAAATGCCAAAAACAAAAAAAAATACTTATTTAAAATTTAAAGGCATATGAAAGAAACTAAAGGCATATGACAGAAACTAAAGGAATATCTGGAAACAGATAAACACAAAAAATTTCAATTGCATAACACCTTTGGTGGCTAGACTACCAGCAATTTTCCAGTGGCTAGACTCCCTGCAATTTCTTGGCCCTTGGCAGGGTATATAGATTCCCCTTCCCCTAACCTCCTGTACAAAATTCAGTTAAATCTATGCTATGTATTGGAATAAATAGCAAAACAAAATTAATCAAATTATCAATAAAATGATAATAGGGCATGAGAAGAATAGGGAATCCAACAATGAAATGCCAAACAATAGATCAAACTCAAAAGGAAATCAGATTAATACTCATGGAGGGCCTACTAGGGGAGTGATTTCAGAGGACGTGGGGGAGGAGATTAGGCATGCTGCTCAGGAATTGGGGGGGGGGGACGGTGGCCATAGGAGGTGAGGGAGGAGATTAACCATGGTGCTCAGGAATTGCTAGAGATGGTGGCCAGGTGAAGATACGCATGACGAGGTTGAGGAGGAAAGGGTACTTATTAGAGGTTTTATTGTTTAATTGGATGGAGGGATAATTTTCAGGTTTGCGGTAAAGCACTATGTTAGATGATTTTTGTGAGAACCGATCCAAAAGCATCTGAAGAAGCTAAGGAGGATAGTTGGCAACATGTGCAAAAGTTTTGCCTAATTAACTTTGAGGGAATCAACTTTTCAGATGTTTAGGAGAGGAGTAAAACACGGATCAAATGGCAAAGTGATGGCTACAGTAATTACCGGAAAACTAGCGTAGTAGTTAAATTGTCGTTCTTATTTTTTACTTTCAGTTTTGTCTTTGAATGCTCCCGGTGCTATATCTAAGATTTATGAGCTCTATGATACTGTTAATAACATCAATGGGCAATAGGTCGAGTGGTATGACTCTCACTTAGAGTTGGACAGGTCCAGGGTTCAATTCTCAGAATGCCCATCTCTTTTTTGTTCTTTTTCCTTCGGTTAAATGCTTGGCGAATTAATATCATAATATCAGATTTTGTGGAGAATTAATATCATAATATCAGAGTCAAACACATAAGTACTTTGCAAAAAAACAAAGGAGCATATATGCTCTGTACAGTATGTTCTTGGTAATAGTAAAAGAGGTAATTGTGATTTGAGAAATGTAAATTTAAAAGTACTATGAGACTCCAAAATATGTTAAATTCTAGTTTCTATTGTACATAGGTTACTATTAGACAAACTGAAACCTAATAGAAGGATAATTACATCTCTATTACCAAAAACTTGATTCATTTTGCTTAGCTACTTGATCACTTTCAGTTAAAACTTTCACCGCATGAATTTGTTTGTTGCTTCAGTTGATTCAAACTGACCTGCTGCAACTGATATTTGAAGTATTGTGACTTTGATAATGAATATTTGATTATGGCTACCTTTTTATGAACTACCACTTTTCAACCTGTTCATTATGCTGCTTTCTGAAAAGACTGAAGCTGAACTTACCAACATGTACATTAAGGCATTTTATTCCCTCCTAGCTTCTGCACGTAAGAATTTAATGCCAGCTTTGTAACACCCCGGCATTTAATATGCCCGAATGCTACCAAACATAAGCTAAACAAAATCTAAGTACCACAATTAAACATAAATTCCAGCAAAGGTTCATATGCTAAAAACCGATATTTCGGCAGCATCTCCTTTGTTTTTCCATGAATTAACACAATCTCAATATCATGGCAAGATATATATCATAGCACACGACATCTAAAACAACAACATAAATGGACATAACATCAAGTTACGCCAATAATACCACGCTTAACCACTTCATAAACTATAACGAAGCAAAAAAAGGATTCACAAGCATGCTAGATTAAACCATACATTAAGTTTAGGGCACAACTCTTAATATCATGTCTCCAAGTGGTTAATTATGGACTATGATGGTGGAGCTACGTGTAGAAGTGTAGCTAGATCCCTTTTTCCCGCATGCCGATCTCAAAGTACCTAAAAACAACATAAAACACAAGCGTGAGTTCGAAAACTCAGCAAGCATATTGTAATGGACAACAAGATCATTTACAAGACAATAATACCTCACATCACATATAACATCTCATACTTGAGCACATAACAACATCATCATCATTAAAAAAAAATGTATTGCAATGCAATGCAATGCAATGCAATGTTATGCTCATATCTCCATGGAAACTCATACCGGTATGGTTGAGTACACACCCGTCGGTGTGCACCCTCTCCCCCCTTCCATCCCGAAGATGGAGGGTGCCTACTCCTTGCTTCCACAACCCACGGTAGATGGAATCACGATGTAGGACTTACTCTAATGGCTCTCCGGATTAGTCATAACTTTCTCACCGACCTTCCCGGATTAGTTAATGACTTTCTCACCGCCCGGGCCATGTAACATGTCATGCATGCAACTATGCCAATTATCATATTTCACATGTACATAAACATATGGCAACTTATCATGACAAATATAAACACATGGCATCGAACCATGATAATCATACTCAATATTTCATTGGAAAACAGCAAGCATGGCAAGTGAGCATAGCAAGTGTTCAATCTTTCACCCAATATCAACAAACAACCAACAATCCGCTATACATTACAACACACTTGCCTCAACCGCGGGCGACGGATTTGTGGGACGTAGAGGGCACTCCCGGTGTCACACCACCTGCACATAGGCATCACACACTCACAATAATGCCCGCAAAACAGTACACAAATCCCCATCTAACCCGACATTGCCCACTACTTGCAAACCTAAAAACAGAGGTTCTGTCCCGGTGGGACAGCAGCCTTGCAAAGGCCATAACTTGAGTTCTGGGACTCCAAATCGATTAACCGAGCACACCATCACGAAGCTTAGGAAATTTCCTACCTTTTTCTAGTTATACGGAAAGACTGATTCGGACTCTAAAATTTTTTAATCTACAGATTACTACGATCTGTTCCAATCGCGTCACAGATTTTAACACGCTCGGTAAAACGGCCATAACTTTCAAACGGCTGATCGGATTTTAACGTGCTTTATGTCCACGGAAAAATAATTAAATTATCTACAACTTCTTTTAAGTCCGTATGGACAGATTCGGATTCTAAATCGACGAAAACTCGAACCCTAGCCCGACTGCTCAATCTGCCCGAAAACAGAAACGTGGCAACGTCTAGATCTAACCCAAAGAACTCCAATCCAGCACCACCAATTGATCTAAAAACTTGATAATCACCCTAAGAACAGTACCTAGATCAATTCCAAGCATCCCCATGATCATACCTTTGCCCAACGAACGAATCTCCAATAGATCTCCTCGCGGATCGCTCCTCGCTCAACGCTCCTCGCTCCTCGCTCCTCGCTCCAACGGATAGATCCACAAGGTGCAGAGGTGTGGAGACCACCCTAGGGCAGCAAGGGGGTGGAGGAGAGGTGGTGGAGAGGTTGTCGGGATCCGAATATGCAAATCCGGACCCTCTGTGCATTCCGTACTAGTCCAGGATCACGCTAGTACACACAGGTAAACAGGTTTTAATATCACATCCATACACAGCGGAAATATAAATAAGTACTTGGATAATTAAAATAAACTGTTGCAAGATCTTAAGGTCACCTTACATTATTCAGCCACGCAGGGCTTACTTAAATAAAACATAAATAACAGTTCAGAAGCAAAACAGCGGATATAAAAGATAGTCTTGTGGCTCCATCTTCCCAAAGGCAACTTGAGTGCGGATGGTCCCTTAATTGTCCTGGCCGTCGTTGTACTCCTCTTCCCACGCAGGCATTGACTCTTCTTCTGATTTGTTTTTGGTTTGCAAGGGTGAGTATACAACATACTCAACAAGTCATGCACAGAAGTGCATGTCTAATAACTATATGCAGGTTTATTCCAAAGGATAAGCTCATTTGGTTCTTTTGCATAAAACAGCATTTTACTTTCAAATACTCATACTAAATTCAAATTGATAAAACCATATTATAATATGAATTTCAAAGTCTTTCATCAGTGGTTTGGCACCAAGCCCTACTCAAATTCTTCATCGGCACGAAGCCACCCAATTCCACATTTTATTTTTAGAAGATCTATCCCTTGACTGTAATCCCCGAGCTTTGTCCAGTACCGTGGACTCGGCTATTCGAATAGTTTTGACACACTCTGCAGAGGTTGTACACTTTACCCACATGATACAGTCTCACACCACAAAGGCGATTAACCGTAACGAAGCTTTTCAGAAACTTCTGTCTACACCAATGACCCTCTCCGGTTTGTGCCATACACCATCCCTTCCCTTAACAAGGCGAAGTATGGGACCGACAACACCGTTGGATAGGGTACCAAGCCGTAGCTCCGGTACGCTCCCCCGTACAGTTACCCCAGTGTAGCTGTCACCCTTAGGTATCAAAGGTAAGACTTCAGAATCCTACTAGCCTAAGACTGTCCCACACCAGCCATGTGGTTGTACGAAAGGCCCAGTTCAAAGGCTTGCAAGGTTAAGTCCTTAACTGTCCAGGGCAAGGCATCCATCTCACAACCCCGACCCAAAACATCTCACATCGCTCATTCCAAGGCCGCAAAGGCTGTTTCTCAATATTTGTGCCATAAAGGCCCACCTGGCATAAAGCCTCATACCACTTGCCCCAGACTAAATCTTTTTCCCCACCCTTGTTCAACTATTGTGCAACACATGCCAACAGTAACTTCAGTTACCATGTAGAACCACAAAGGTACCTACACTTCACATCTTCCCGTGACAAGTTCACACTTAACATTCCAAAATCATCTCACTTGTCATTAGTCAATATTATTTTGCTTATTTTGAAACAAGGTTCACGTAAGCACAACTAAGCATCTAGTCACGGTCTAGCCTCCCGTGTTGGCACAATCATATTATCCAACATTTTAATCCCAACTTAAGGCAACAAGGAAACATATGACATACAATTAATATTAACAAGGGTGAGTTAACAATTAGGTTGATTAACTAATTACCCAAATTAAATTATTTATTTTACTCAACATAACATGCATACTTTAAATCGAAATATATATTAAAATGCTAGGATCAAAATGGTCAAAGCACGACTTGCCTTCAAATAGCTGATACTCTTGATCTAAGTCTTGAGCTTGGTCTTCGACTTCCACACTCGCTCAGATCAACGTCTACGCGTAGCAAACAACCAGGTAAACACACAATCGAAAAATGCCGCAAATCAAATTAATGCGTAATTTCGTGAAAACTTCCAGAAAATTAGTTTAGCATATTCTAAGATTTATAAAATTTATTTCGACATTTTGACACGTATAGTTTAGTAGTTGCAAAATTCGCAAGTTTGTACTTTCCGCAATTAATTTAACAGTATAAATTTAATTGTAAAATTTCACAAAAATTACTGTAGAAAGGTATTAATATTTACTAATTTACAAAATTTGTTGCAAGCGATTTGGACTTAAAATGAATTTGTAGCAAAAAAGACAAAATCCGCAATTCCAGGAAAGATTCATGTACAACTCATTTTCCATTTCCCTTGCATGGCACTATTCATTCCATAAACACGTATTCTCTTGGTTCGGCTAGGCTGAATGAGGAGGAACCGAATCAAAATAGCTCACTAAAATGTGTCTGTATTCATTTGCTTTTGAGAGCCTGGTAACAGAGTACCGAATCAGATTATAATATAGATATATGTTCGCACGATCAGTCTAATATATATACACATACACATGCACTTATCTAAAGTATAAACAGAAACAAGCAAGGATAAAAATCAGCAGCAAGATTAGTGCTAGCATCCACAGGCATCCCTTTTTATCTATATGCGAAACGTCTGTGTTTGTCTACATATACACGCGGCTGGCCGAAAGCCTACGTAATCAAGCTAACACACATGTATATACGCTAAAGTATACGTCCATCCGTCCAAACCGTATATACATTTATTCGGCCAAAAATCTACGTTCAGCCGACTAAACTATATATATATATATACGTGAAAATATATATGCATCTACCGTCCACAGTACACGCATATAGAAAAACCATATAAGCCTAACACATGTATACATGCATCAATACATGCAGACAAGATTAATTGATTAATATAGATAGAGCGCGCATAAAAGAAAATAAAGAGAACTACCGGACGACGCGAAGCAGCGGCGCAAATCGTTGGGTGTAGGAAGAAGGCGGCGTGGCCGGAAGGTGCGCTCGCGATGTAGACGATGGCGACGACTACGGCAACGTCCACGTCCGTGGGGCGTCGGCGACCACGGCGGCTACGGCGGCGACGTTGGCGACCACGGAGGCGTAGTCGTACACGGCAGCGACGGCGACCACGTACACGGCGTCGGCGTCCACGGCGACCAAGCAGCGCTCGCCCAAGCAGCACGCAAGCCAGGAGAGATGGCAGCGTGTGGAGGTGAAAGGTAAGACAGCCAAAGTGTTGAGGAGAGGAAGTAACAATGTATAAGGAAAATGGAGGTTGATTAGCAGTATAAATCACCACTAAAGATTTGTAACGGCAGCATTAAGCAGGACTAGTAACCCACGAAACCCCCATAATTGCAGGGAATGGGAAACGTCCCCGTTACGTGCATGCACGCTTGGAGAGAATGAGAATGGAAATGCCAGGCGTCTCAGGCGTACATGTAGGAAGGAAGAATCGGCTAGGAATTTATGGCTACGAAATTGGAAATGTCCACAATCAAATTACTACACGCATTCAACCAAACTTTCCTGTAGACATGCATACGTATACGTATATACGTTCTCCAAAACATGTTTAGGAAGGGAAAAAAAATAGCAGAGAGGTTCTGGAAATCTGAAAAATTCCTGTAAAATACTAGGAACTATTTGGGACTTAACAAAGTTGGTTTCGCGATTTTTCGACGTATAGATTTTCCGCAAAAATTCTTTTAGTGACTCAGACACCTGTACCGATTTTTATAAAATCAACGACTTACGTTATATAGCATGTTTTTCGAAAATAGTTGAGGCGAACACCCTCAACTACCCATTATCTTTATTTTAAAAGAAAATTTTAGATTTTACGCTTATTCGACAATGCCTGATCTTTATTTACTTCAATTAGTTCAATAAACGTGAATCCGATTTACTCGCGAGACTTCCAAGTAGACTCCGAAAAATTACAAATAACCCCAGAAACACACCAAATATATTAAAAGAAATTTTTAGGCTGTTACAGAGGTGGGGAGCAATGGGGCAAAGGGGGAGGTGGAGGCGCACAAGAGGGAGAGGGAGAGGGGGTGGCGGCTAGGGCTTAGGAGGGGGAGGTGGAGGCGCAAAGAGGGAGAGGGAGAGGGGGTGGCGGCTAGGGCTTAGGAGGGGGAGGTGGGGGCGCCCAAGGGCAGGGGGAGCATGCCCAAAAGGCTGGTGGGGAGCCCTTTTACCAGCCCCCACACCCAATCCTAGTCCGTTACGGAGACCTACTCCATCCCACCAAAGCCCACCAAGGCCCAAACTCCCCCGGGAAGGCCCAAAACCCCAGAAACGCCCCGGAAAAGCTATTAACCTCCATATCCTATAGTTTTAACCTTAATTCCACATCTCATAATGTTATTAACCTTATCATGCACGTTAAATAAGGTTACGACACTCCGTGGCGACATAACACTTCAACCGGCCCAAAAACGCGAGAAAACCCTAAGCCGAAAGGTTTTATTCTCTAGTTTCACCTTCTATAACGTCACACCAAACCATAGTGTCACATTCGTCCCCCCTTCAACAGGATTCGACCTCGAATCCGAAGGACGCCAAAAACAACAACAAAGTCCCCAAGGGACAAAAGGCTTCTCTGCAGTACAAAACATTCGCACAACGACTAGAACCGGAAACAAACGACAAACGAGTTCCCAAAACCAACACTTAAAGAAAAAGTGTTGATCTAGCTCAACTAAGGGCAACCGCTCACAGTTCAACTTTCAATTCAAATCCCAAACAGAATCTGCGTTTCAACCTCGAAGGGCTTCAACAACCCAAAACGCCGAATCCTCACGACAAACACCTCACCCTTCTATCACAACCTACCCGACTACACACTTTGCAATAAACTCAACATGACAAAGTCAAAGGAAGTCACAATTCCTTTAACGACCTCTCTTCATTCGAAAGTTTCCATCGAGGGGAATAACTCATTAAGGCACACTAGCCCTTCCGATACACGATCATACTAACATTTTATTCCATCCTTTCCTGTGCAAGACTCAAACCCAAAAACAACTAGTGAAGACAACTGCTCACGGCAGGGCAATTATCACCGATCTACCGTCAACTTCACTTCCACCCATCGCTACTCTTAGTAAAGGTTAAACCCATACATCATCAACCTCCATCGCAAACCACCCTTATACCACTAAGGTTCGACACCTAGCCCAAGCTAGGATCGAAAACCTTACCAAACCACAATTGGTTCCTTTCTTAAGAGGGTCTCGCCCTCACACAAAAACACTTAGCTATCAAGCCCAAGTGTACACACAACAACTCAAACCCAAAGCGTTAACAACAAATTAGGAAAGAATTAGCAAACATACAAGACAAAACACAAAGGAAGCATAAATCCCCTACATCACAACCAACATACCAGAAATTGTTCATTGCTTCTTTTCATACTAGAAAGCAAGGGAAATCTCGTTTCATGACATAAATGCACACTCTTCAGGAGCACTCCGGATTAGTCATATCTCCATATATGACTTTCTCACCGACCTGGCTCAACGACTCTTTTATCATTTAACATGTAAAAACGATGTCATGTTTACTTTTCACCATTCCCTCATCATGTAACCACACTACCGAATAGTCATTCACATGATGACTTTTGCCTCGGTATTATATGAATAAATCTCGAATAACATCAAGAGTTGCGTTAATTCATATAAACTATGACGGCAACATCGTTAATCAACAAAACACCACATCGTGTGAAAACCCATCTTCGATTTAACACTAGCTTTGCAACACCTCGCAAAATCAAACTCAACCCTTTGGAACAGAACATCGACTCCAAAATCAAACATCTGCAGACACAAGCGCCATAAATTTTATCAAAAGAGAGGGAAACTCAATCCAAAAAGAAAACTCTTCACTAACCAAATTCAGTTATGAAACATTCAAAAAAAATCCAGACTTGTAAAACACCCGCACACCAGACACATTTTCCAAATGACTCCAACTCTAGTCAAATAGAGTTACACATCAAGGGCTTAACTCAAAAGTTTCCAACACAACCCTTTATGACCATCTGCTTCCTTTTAAAATTAATTCCAAAGATAAATCGGTCTAACGCGAAGGGCGCGATCCACACAAAAACTTTTGGATGTAAACTCAAACTCACAACACGAACTAAACAAATTCGCCAAAACCAAAGGTCGACACCAACCACTACGAGTTTTGGGGAAACTCTGAAACTCAACATAAGGAACACCTCAACCGAAAGCATTCAACCGACATGGCAAACAACCAAACCAGTTTCAAAGGTTTTTAGACAACAGCTCAACATGAAAGGAACCATCTCTAGTACTCCACTACGCTTTCCATTAAAGACTTCAATAATCACTATTTACTATTTGAGGAGCCCCAACACAATTCAACCGAAAGTTTCACAACAAATTCTTCCTCTAGTTACCATTCCCAACATTTTTAATAAGGGTTTATGATGCTTATCAAAGAGGCACCCAACCAAGACTATAATGACATGATCCCCACGGCTCACCGAATCATAATACATCTTATTCTAAATTTGAAACATAGTACTTCCACAAATCTTTCAGCAAGATCAACCTATAAATTTCATACCACCTATATATTCACGTCTCGACAACCGAACCTTATTCAGTTAAACAACGACTTCAACATGTAAATATTATCTCTACAAGACAAAGTTCATAACTAGGATTCCAAGGCATACATTCATTAAGGATGAAATTGTACATCAAGTTAATTATCCAAAGCTCACTCCATCGCAACATGTTAAAATTTTCCTCTATTTTAACCATGGTTTTCCAACGAATAATCTAAACAGTTACCACAACTACTTAGTCATCAATAACAACAAATGGGCATAATCATCAACCAACAACATTACTTTTAGCTACCCTATACATAGGTGATAACAAAATTACCACCACACAACATACTCCCACTATTTAAAATAGACAGAATACTAGCATTAACACTACCATTAACAACATCATTAACAATAAGTCTTATGCCTTCTCCATTGCTATCAATACTAGCATTGTAGCGACACAACTGCATACTTCCAAAGATACTAGTTGTTTGCAACAACATAAATAGCAACTCTAATCAACATCCAAATTAAAGTCACTAGTCAACACGATTAAATTTCTCTATTAATCCATTAGATTAGAACATCTTTAACAACCAGCAAAGTTTCTTTTACAATAACAGCAGTCTACATCATCTTAATGTTTTAACTATGCATCAAAGTTTAAACTTTTAACATTAACAAGGATCATAAGCACTTTTAAAGCAAGGCAACAGATTCTAAGCATGTACATTAACACATTTAATCATTCTCGCTAAGAGTAAACTGCAACACTAGTAGTCTATTTATTCTCAAGCTAGAGATATTAATCACATTGAATTGATTCAACTCAAAATTTAACTTAGCAACACATCAATCTGTCGGGACCCCGAATTTGCAAATCCGGACCCTCTTTGTATTCAGCACTAGTCCAGGAACGCGCTAGTGCACACAGTCTTAACATCGGTAAATATCACAATCATACCACTCGATACTAATAAGGTACTCTATTTAAGTAGTCAAACTGGGTACTCGACCTTATGGTCAAGTTACAAATATACGCCACGCAGGGCGAAACTTATTAAGAGAGAAATAGTAGCAGCGGAAAATCAAATAACTTCGTGGCACCATCCAGTATACCACAGGCAACTGACTGGGCTCGCTCCCTAAGTAGACGGTTCCTCTTGGAGCTCCTCCTCCAAAGCTGGTGTAGTCTCCTCTTCAACTGGTGTTGTATTGTCGCAAGGGTGAGTACTTGGTACTCAGCAAGTCATGCACAGAATGCAGCTAATATACTACATGCATGGCTTAAAACAAAGGAATAGCTCAAGGTATATTTGCAGTAAAACAGCATTTGACAAATAGCACGAGTAGATTCGAAAGCAGTGGAAACAAGTATAGCTTAGATAACTTTTCAAGGAGTTTAATAAACATCTTTCCCATCCTAATCCATATTTCCATCAACATCATTATTAATCCAACCCAACCTTTCAGATCCAAGTTATTTTTGAGAAAATCTAACCCTTGACTGTAATTCCCGAGCGATGTCCGATACCGCGGACACGGCTATTCGAATAGATTCTACACTCTGCAGAGGTTATGCACTTTACCCACAAGATACAGTCAAACACCACAAAGGCGAGTTCCCGTAACAAAGTCTTTCGGAAACTTCTAACAGCACAAGTGGTCCTCCCCGGTTGTTGCACACTAACCCTTCCCTTAGCTAAGGCGAAGTTTAGGCCAACCAACCGTTAGATGGGTACTGCCGCAGCCCTCAGACGCCCCTGCACAACTTACACAAAGGGTGTAGTTGACCTCCCGAGGTCCCACAGTGCGTTATTAGCAACTTAATCAACTAGGTCCGTCCCATTCTGAGACATGTGGTTGCAAGATTGACTCAGTTCAAAGGCTTGCAAGGTGAAGTCCTTAGGGTGACCAGGGCAAGACTAGAAGAACCAAATCAACATCCCGGTGCCACACAACTGGCCCACCTGATCATTCTTACCACATGCCCCGGTCGAAAAACTATTTATCAAACCCAAGTTGATTACCATGCACCACGTGCCATCAACATCACATGATACCTTTCCAAAACAGGTTCAATATATCATTAAGTCAATATTAACATTTGATTGTCCAAAATCATGTCATGAGCACGTAACAGGTCTAAGCAGTATACTACAACGGTCTAAAACCCATGTTGGCAATTTAATAATGTCCAACTAGTAATCCACAACTAGGGTGACAAGGGGTCATGGCACATATTTAAATAATCAAGGTGTCATACAGCAAATTGGTATTTATCTAATCCCCCATATTTAAATAAAGTATTTTCTAATTGAACTAGCATGCAATAAGTTAAATCAAAATAGGTTTCAAAATAGGATCAACATGATCAAAATAAGTTTAAATAATCAATTAAATAATTTTACAAAGAAAAACTTTAGTCCAAAAATTAAATAAAATTCATATTTAGGTAGATCTCAATTTTATACAAATTTAGAAATTTGAATCACTCAAATCGGAGTTGAAACGCAAAAGTTATAAGCGTTTGAAGTTTTGAAATTCAAATCAATTATTAAACCTGAATTATTAAATCATTTTCTTTTTCGGAAATTATTTATTGCGTCATGGGTGACACGCGTCGGCTCCTGATTGGCTGGTGGCCGACGGTACCGCTCATGGGCTCAGTCCACGGCTTGGCTCGGTCCACGGTGGACTCGGTCCACGGCTCGGGTCGCTGACAGGTGGGACCCCTTGGATGACGTCAGCACTGACGTCACCACGCTCAACGTCGCTACTGACAAGCGGGCCCCACCGTGACGTCAGCGATGATGTCATAGTGCAGTTTTGCTGTCCCGCTGACACGCGGGCCCCGCGTGTCAGAGACACGCGCTCGCGTGTGTGCGACGTGGCCAGGGTACACGTGGCACGATCGTGTCCGTTGATTTGAAAATCAACGGCCACGATTAGATCCAGGGTTAACACGTTGAAAACTACACGGTGATCGTGGGCCGTTGGATCTAGATCGAACGGTCCAGATCTAACCCTACGTTAACGCTGCTACGGCACGTGGTGATCGTGGGCCGTTGGATCTTGATCCAACGGTCCAGATCTAATCGGGTTTGGAAGCACGTGACTTACTGCTGCCGTTCGATCGGGATCGGACGGTCCAGAAGCTTCGCACTGGTGATGGCGGCGCGGCGGGGCTCGGGCTACCGGAGACGAGGACGGCGACCTTCCGTGCGGCGTTTCCGAGGGTCTCCGGCGAGGTGGATGGTGCGGTCCGATGCGCCTTGCTCGTGCGGTTCCAGATCCGGGCTCCAACACGGCGGAGACGGCTTGACGGCGGCGGCGTGCGCACGAACCCGAAGCGAAGCCCTAATCCTACTATGGCGTGCAATTCCTCAGCAAAGATGGCGGCTCGGGCGGTGTGGCTTGGGGCAAAAGGTGCGGCGTCAAACGACGATTCTTGGGGACGGGTCCACGCCTTAAATACGGCCTCGACGTGCGCGCAAATCGGAACCCTAACCGTGTCCCGCTCGGTCACGGCGGAGCTCTCCGGCTTGGATTCGGAACGGAGACGATGGCTGGGAACCGTCCACGTGTCGCGATGAGCGGCTACGATTGCTCACGCCGCGAACCGGTCCGACCGACTCGGGCTCGAGCCGGCGGTCCAATCCGGACCGTTGGATCCCGATCCAACGGTCGGGATCGATTGGGGTTAGGAGTGGGTTTGGTCGAGTCGACTGGCTCGGGTCGGACTCGAGTCCGACTCGGGTTCCGACTCGGTCGGATGAACAGTACTCGACCCGATTGATTTTCCAGCGATTTAATATTTAAAATAATTTCCAGTAATTCATTTAATTCATTAAAAATAGCAAAAGACTCAGAAAAATTCCAGAAAAATTCTGGAAAATATTTTGGGGCATTTTGGACTCAAATAAAATATTTCCAACAAAATTTTATTTGCAAAGTTAAATTCTTTATTTATTTCAAAATGGAATAAATTCAAATAAATTCCAAATAAATCCAAATAAATTCCAGAAAATTCCAAAAATTCACCAAAGTACCAAATCACACATAGATTTAAGAAGAGCAAAATTTTGGGGTGTTACAAACCTCCCCCCTTAACAGAATCTCGTCCCCGAGATTCAGGGCTTACTAAAGGAATAGGTTCGGAAACTCTTTCCTCAAATCCTCTTCGCGTTCCCAAGTCGCTTCGCTTTCTTCATGATTGCTCCACTGAACTCTACAGAAACGGGTTGACTTATTTCTGGTCTCTCGATCCATAGTGTCCAAAATCTTCACGGGATGCTCCTTGTAAGTCAAATCTTCTTGCAACTCAATTGACTCTAGCGGTGTCTGTTCCTCAGGTACTCGGAGACACTTCTTCAACTGGGACACATGGAATACGTCATGTACTCCTGCTAACGACTGTGGCAATTCCAGCTGATAAGCAACTTCGCCTCTGCGGCTCAAAATCTTAAATGGTCCAACATAACGGGGTGCGAGTTTCCCTTTGGCATGGAACCTCTTAACTCCCCTGAGAGGCGTAACTCTGAGGTATACAAAGTCTTCTGGTTCAAAACTCAAATCCCGGCGACGATTGTCAGCATAACTCTTCTGTCGTGATTGGGCGATCTTCAACCTTTCCCTAATCATGGCAATCCGCTTCTTCACCTCTTGAAGAATATCAGGCCGAAGACACGGCGCTCGCGGTCTCATTCCAATTCAATGGCGTCCGACAGTGGTCGACCATACAAAGGCCTCAAAAGGTGACATCTCAGAACTAGCCTGGTAACTATTGTTGTAATCGAACTCGGCATACGGCAAACTCTTATCCCAAGAGGTAGCATAAGCCAATGCACATGCTCTTAACATATCCTCCGTAATCTGATTGACTCTTTCTGGCCTGTCCATCCGTCTGTGGATGATAGGTCATCTTGAAGTTTAAACGGGTTCCCATGGCTTCATGCAACTTATTCCAAAACCTTGAGGTAAATTGGGTACCTCTGTCTGATACAATCCTCTTTGGCACTCCGTGCAAACAGACGATCCTGATCATGTACAACTCCGCTAACTTATCTCCCGAGTAAGTGGTCTTCACGGGGATAAAATGGGCTACTTTGGTCAAGCGATCCACTATAACCCATATGGAGTCATAACCTCCTTGAGTCTTAGGCAAACCGGTAATGAAATCCATTCCGATTTCCTCCCACTTCCACTCAGGTATTTTCAGCGGCTGTAGCAATCCTGCTGGTCTCTGATGCATTGCCTTGACTCTCTGACATACGTCGCACAATGCAACATGCTCGGCAACTTCACGCTTCATGCTCGGCCACCAGAATCTTTCCCTCAAATCTTGATACATCTTGGCACTCCCTGGGTGAATTGAATACTTGGAGTCATGGGCTTCTTCCAAAATCAGTTGCTTTAATTCCTTCTTGTTGGGCACACAAATCCGATCCTTCATCCATAACGTGCCTTGCTCATCCAACTTGAAGTCCTCTGCCTTGCCTTCTTCCTTGATGGACTTAATCCTCACGGATCTTGTCATCATCCTTCATCGCCCTTCCCTGGATCTGATCCTCTAGGGTAGGCTTCACTTCCAATGCGGCCAAGAATCCGCTAGGTACCACCTCAATCTTCATTCTCTGAAAATCCTCACATAACTCATCCTGACTTGTGGCTAGCAACATACTCACGGTATGGCTTTTCCGACTCAAGGCATCGGCAACTACGTTGGCCTTCCCGGGATGGTAATGGATCCCAACATTGTAGTCCTTGATCAACTCTAACCATCTCCTCTGCCTCATATTCAGATCCGACTGGGTGAATATGTATTTAAGGCTCTTATGATCCGTATACACTTCACATCTGTTCCCGATCAGATAGTGATGCCATATCTTCAAGGCATGCACTACGGCAGCTAACTCTAGGTCATGTGTCGGATAATTTTCCTCATGCGGCCTCAACTGCCTTGATGCATAAGCGACGACCTTTCCATTCTCAGACAAAGACACATCCAAGTCCTTGGCGCGATGCGTCACAATAAATATCAAAGCTTTGATTAACATCCGTAGTACTAACACCGGCCGATGTCAATCGCTTCTTCACTCCCAAATCCTTTCTCACATTCTCGCATCCATGCAAACTTCTTCTCCTTTTTCAGCAATTGCGTAAGAGGTTTCGCAATTGTCTAAAAGCCTTCAATGAAACGGCGATAGTATCCTGCCATTCCAAGGAAACTCGGATTGGTCACGGTCTTCTACCGCTCCCAATGTAACACAGCTTCTACCTTGCTTGGATCAACGGCGACTCCTTCTGCGGTCATTACATGTCCGAGGAATTCTACCTTGTCCTTCCAAAAATCACACTTGCTGAACTTGGCGAAGAGTTGTTGTTCCCTCAGCTTTTCCAAAACTCGCCTCAAGTGTTCGGCATGTTCATCCTCTGTCTTGGAGTAGATTAGGATATCATCTATGAACACGACAACAAACTTGTCCAAATATTCCATGAACACCTTATTCATCATATTCATGAAATATCTTTGGCATTCGTTACCCAAAGGACATAACCGTAAACACGTAATGTCCATATCTTGACGAGAATGCAGTCTTGAATATCTTACGATCGGATCTTCAATCGATGGTATCCCGATCTCAGATCAATCTTGGAGAAAACTCGGCTCCTCTCACCTGATCAAACAAATCATCAATCCTGGTAATGTGTACTTATTCTTCATGGTGACTTCATTGAGTGCACAGTAGTCAATGCACATCCTGAAACTCCCGTCCTTCTTCTTGACGAACAAAACTGGTGCTCCCCACGGCGACGAACTCGGTCTGATAAATCCTTTCTCCATTAACTCTTCAAGTTGTTTCTTCATCTCTACCAATTCCTCGGTGGACATCCGATAGGGTCTCTTTGCTATCGGTGCTGTACCAGGTACAAGCTCTATCACAAACTCTATGTCCCTGTCTGGCGGCATACCAGGTAGATCTTCAGGAAAAACATCTGGGTACTCATTCACTACTGAGACATCCTCTATGCTGATTGTCTTGGTACTGTTAACCATCATTTGTCCATCTCTAACTGCAGTGGCTTGAAATTCCACTTTCTTTCCACACGGGCTCTCAACTGAGATAGTCCTTCGTCCACAATCCAATACGGCCTTGTGCTTGGATAACCAATCCATTTCCAAAATAACATCTAAGGTCTGGGTTTCCAAAATTATAAGGTTCGCTAGGAACTCTATCCCGTCTATTAGTATTCTCACCCCAGAACATCCTACTTTCGTTCGGAGTTCGGAACCAGGGGTTTGAACTAAAAGCATGCATTTAAGCCTTGCAATCTCCAAATCATTTTTAGCAGCAAAGCCTTGCGAAACAAACGAATGCGAAGCTCCAGAATCAAACAAAATTGTTGCAGGTACTGAGTTGACTAGCAACTTACCCAGTACGACGTCCGTAGCATTCTGCAGTGCATCCGCGGTGACATGGTTGACTCGGCCTCTCACCACGGTCTGGGATGTGGCTCCTGGTGCTGGCGTCTTTGCTGGGGTGGTTCCCAAATTAAAGCGAACTGGGGTCACTCCTGCTGTCTTCTTTGGACAACTGTTGGCAAAGTGTCCTGGCTCGTTGCAGTTGTAGCAGCGTCTCACTGTTCCTTGCCGATCGCTCGAGCAGCATTTCTAGCGGGGCTGGGTCCAGTAGTTTTGATTGACGGTTCTTGGTGGCCGTGACGGTGTCCTTGTTGCATTTTGTGGCTGGAATCAAAACTGATTTGGTGCAACTCTCAGCGCCGCTATGCGTTCGGGCGTGATCCTCTTTGTTGCATTCTGCGCTTCGTGTTCTCATCCAGTTCCTTGCGCTTGTCCTCAAGAATAAGCGCCTTATTCACCAACTCTTAGAAATCTGGAAAGGTGTGGGTGATCAATCCCACCTGCAATCCTGAGTTAAGTCCCTTCATAAAACGAGATCTGCGGCTTTATCTGTCGCTACATCCTCAGTGCGTAGCGTGCCACCGTGTGTGAACTTGTTCGTAGTCGACCCCGGCCGATTACCTTGCTTGATGCTCTGAACTCCTTCTTGAGATCCATGATTCCTTCAGCACGTGATACCGATTTTAATGCACCGTGAACTCTTCCCAAGTGATGTCCTGAGGGTTCACTTGTGTGGCAATGAAGTTCTCCCACCATTCAATTTATTTCCTTCCAACTGATGAGAAGCGTAAAGTACCTTCTCATTTCCTATGCATTGAGCTATGTGTAGCTTCCTCTCAATTGACCTTAACCAATCATCGGCCTCCAATGGATTGGCATTCCCAGGGAAAGTGGGTGGGTGAGTTCTCATGAACCCTGACAGTCTTGTATTCTGGCGTTGTCCCTGATTAACTTGATTAGCTGTGGCCTGAGCAGTGACGTGCTGCATCTGTTGCATCATAGCATGCATCAACTGAGTCTGAGCAGCAAGAAAAGCTCCGAAATTCTGCATATCCAGTGGCGGTGCTGGTGCTCCATCATTAGGGTTTTCTGCTGGGCGAGAACCACTTCCATTGCCTCCAAAGTTTCCGCGAGTATTCACCATCTGCCGATTTGCTCTAGGTTTTAGAGATGAGAGGGAAACAAGAATAGACAAGTAATATGGAACTTATGCGGGGCGAAAGGTGTAACTTTAAGGTCCAACTTTATTATTGATATCAATAACTTGGTATGGTTGCTTACAATGCCTAGGGGCCTTGCAACACATACTGCACACTCAGCAAGCAATGAAAATCCAATCGATCTAACACTGGAGTCTAACGCCTAAAGGGTGACTTTTTATTCTATGACGCGACTCGGCGAAGGAGTCTCACTATAAAACCTATGCTCACTCATCGAGAAAACCTCCACGGCCTGGTACGGATCTTTGCGGCATAGGCGCGAAACGATTGCCATGTCCGGCAATCGTGTCATCCGTGGTAGTCGAAGAAGCGATGTCCTCATCGAGATCCGACTCCTCGGATCTGGTTCATGTAGCTCGAGTAATCGCTCTGCTCCGTCCGCATAAAGCCATCTCCAACTCGTCAATCCTTCGCAGAAGGTGTGACATACTCTTGAGCTTCCCGCCATCTGTTCTTCTCTGCCGTGATCTCCTTGCGGGCCTTCGTAGCTCTTTACTTGTATCATCGAGTACATCCTCCTGGCGACAACAAGTCGTGCCAATCAGGTGACCATGGCATCCTCATCTGAATCGCCGCCGGGTCAAGAAGGTTATTGCTGCGCGGATGATAACGGAACACCATGCTCTCCAACTCTCTGGCGTAGATACGGGTAATGTGCCGCATTGCTCGTCGTGATACTTCTTGGATGCCCATCTGCATTGTGGACCTCCTGGCAGTGCAGTGTATCGGGCGATTGCCTGGGCCCTTTTTCCTAGCAGGCACCACAATCTTCACGTCACAAGCCCTGATCAATCCTGCTTGTCTGATCACTTCCACTTGGTATTGCGGCTTCTCAAAATCTCCAAGAGTCTGTAACATACGCCAAAGTTCCGCGGCGTGACCAACCTCCAGATCGACGTAGTTGAACTCTCCCTCCATCTGTCACAAGAGTGCTCACGTAAGAACTCGAAATTTTTAAATCGTGACAAGGTAAGGAAAAATTCAGCAAGAGACAAGAAAAGAAAGAATGGGATAAGTCGAGATGTCATTTCTTGTCTTGACAAATTTTTAGTTTTAGAAAATAGGTTTTAACCTTTCTACGACCATTCTAGCTAGGGTTGAGCCTACGGTCAACCTGGCTCTGATACCACTTCTGTCCGGACCCCGAATTTGCAAATCCGGACCCTCTGTGTATTCAGCACTAGTCCAGGAACGCGCTAGTGCACACAGTCTTAACATCGGTAAATATCACAATCATACCACTCGATATTAATAAGGTACTCTATTTAAGTAGTCAAACTGGGTACTCGACCTTATGGTCAAGTTACAAATATACGCCACGCAGGGCGAAACTTATTAAGAGAGAAATAGTAGCAGCGGAAAATCAAATAACTTCGTGGCGCCATCCAGTATACCACAAGCAACTGACTGGGCTCGCTCCCTAAGTAGACGGTTCCTCTTGGAGCTCCTCCTCCAAAGCTGGTGTAGTCTCCTCTTCAACTGGTGTTGTATTGTGGCAAGGGTGAGTACTTGGTACTCAGCAAGTCATGCACATAATGCAGCTAATATACTACATGCATGGCTTAATACAAAGGAATAGCTCAAGGTATATTTGCAAAGAAACAAAGATTTGACAAATAGCATGAGTAGATTCGAAAGCAGTGGAAACAAGTATAGCTTAGATAACTTTTCAAGGAGTTTAATAAACATCTTTCCCATCCTAATCCATATTTCCATCAACATCATTATTAATCCAACCCAACCTTTCAGATCCAAGTTATTTTTGAGAAAATCTAACCCTTGACTGTAATTCGGCGATGTCCAATACCGCGGACACGGCTATTCGAATAGATTCTACACTCTGCAGAGGTTATGCACTTTACCCACAAGATACAGTCAAACACCACAAAGGCGAGTTCCCGTAACAAAGTCTTTCGGAAACTTCTAACAGCACAAGTGGTCCTCCCCGGTTGTTGCACACTAACCCTTCCCTTAGCTAAGGCGAAGTTTAGGCCAACCAACCGTTAGATGGGTACCTGGCCGCAGCCTGCAGACGCTCCCCGTACAACTTACACAAAGGGTGTAGTTGACCTCCTGAGGTCCCACAGGTACGTTATTAGCAACTTAATCAACTAGGTCCGTCCCATTACAGACATGTGGTTGCAAGATTAACTCAGTTCAAAGGCTTGCAAGGTGAAGTCCTTAGGGTGACCAGGGCAAGACTACCCGAAGAACCAAATCAACATCCCTGGCCACAACCGCCCAAATTGATCATTTTTACCACATGCCCCGGTCGAAAAACTATTTATCAAACCCAAGTTGATTACCATGCACCACGTGCCATCAACATCACATGATACCTTTCCAAAACAGGTTCAATATATCATTAAGTCAATATTAACATTTGATTGTCCAAAATCATGTCATGAGCACGTAACAGGTCTAAGCAGTATACTACAACGGTCTAAAACCCATGTTGGCAATTTAATAATGTCCAACTAGTAATCCACAACTAGGGTGACAAGGGGTCATGGCACATATTTAAATAATCAAGGTGTCATACAGCAAATTGGTATTTATCTAATCCCCCATATTTAAATAAAGTATTTTCTAATTGAACTAGCATGCAATAAGTTAAATCAAAATAGGTTTCAAAATAGGATCAACATGGTCAAAGCACAACTTGCCTTCAAAAAGTACTTGTCCTTGGTCTTGAGTTGGATCCTGAGTCAATACTTCTCCTTCGAATCCTTCCGGCACTTCAACGTCTACTCGTAAAGCGTGCAAATAGCAATACACGAATAAACAATAGGCAAAAAGTGTCCAAACATCCAAATAAAATCCATAAACAGAGAGAACATAATTTTATGAATTTTTAGAAACTGGAATCGTCAAATTTGGAGTTATGATTATTTAAAGTTTAAATAATCAATTAAATAATTTTACAAAGAAAAACTTTAGTCCAAAAATTAAATAAAATTCATATTTAGGTAGATCTCAATTTTATACAAATTTAGAAATTTGAATCACTCAAATCGGAGTTGAAACGCAAAAGTTATAAGCGTTTGAAGTTTTGAAATTCAAATCAATTATTAAACCTGAATTATTAAATCATTTTCTTTTTCGGAAATTAGTTATTGCGTCATGGGTGACACGCGTCGGCTCCTGATTGGCTGGCTGACGTCAGCCGGCTCATGGGCTCAGTCCACGGCTTGGCTCGGTCCACGGTGGACTCGGTCCACGGCTCGGGTCGCTGACAGGTGGGACCCCTTGGATGACGTCAGCACTGACGTCACCACGCTCAACGTCGCTACTGACAAGCGGGCCCCACCGTGACGTCATGGTGCGGTTTTGCTGTCCCGCTGACACGCGGGCCCCGCGTGTCAGAGACACACGCTCGCGTGTGTGCGACGTGGCTAGGGTACACGTGGCACGATCGTGTCCGTTGATTTGAAAATCAACGGCCACGATTAGATCCAGGGTTAACACGTTGAAAACTACACGGTGATCGTGGGCCGTTGGATCTAGATCGAACGGTCCAGATCTAACCCTACGTTAACGCTGCTACGGCACGTGGTGATCGTGGGCCGTTGGATCTTGATCCAACGGTCCAGATCTAATCGGGTTTGGAAGCATGTGACTTACCACTGCCGTTCGATCGGGATCGGACGGTCCAGAAGCTTCGCACTGGTGATGGCGGCGCGGCGGGGCTCGGGCTACCGGAGACGAGGATGGCGACCTTCCGTGCGGCGTTTCCGAGGGTCTCCGGCGAGGTGGATGGTGCGGTCCGATGCGCCTTGCTCGTGCGGTTCCAGATCCGGGCTCCAACACGGCGGAGACGGCTTGACGGCGGCGGCGTGCGCACGAACCCGAAGCGAAGCCCTAACCCTACTACGGCGTGCAATTCCTCAGCAAATACGGCGGCTCGGGCGGTGTGGCTTGGGGCAAAAGGTGCGGCGTCAAACGACGATTCTTGGGGACGGGTCCACGCCTTAAATACGGCCTCGACGTGCGCGCAAATCGGAACCCTAACCGTGTCCCGCTCGGTCACGGCGGAGCTCTCCGGCTTGGATTCGAAACGGAGACGATGGCTGGGAACCGTCCACGTGTCGCGATGAGCGGCTACGATTGCTCACGCGCGAACGGGTTCGACCGGACTCGGGCTCGAACCGGTGCGGTCCAATCCGGACCGTTGCATCCCGATCCAACGGTCGGGATCGATTGGGGTTAGGAGTGGGTTTGGTCGAGTCGACTGGCTCGGGTCGGACTCGAGTCCGACTCGGGTTCCGACTCGGTCGGATGAACAAGATACTAATTCGATTGATTTTCCAGCGATTTAATATTTAAAATAATTTCCAGTAATTCATTTAATTCATTAAAAATAGCAAAAGACTCAGAAAAATTCCAGAAAAATTCTGGAAAATATTTTGGGGCATTTTGGACTCAAATAAAATATTTCCAACAAAATTTTATTTGCAAAGTTAAATTATTTAATTATTTCAAAATGGAATAAATTCAAATAAATTCCAAATAAATCCAAATAAATTCCAGAAAATTCCAAAAATTCACCAAAGTACCAAATCACACATAGATTTAAGAAGAGCAAAATTTTGGGGTGTTACACAATCCATAAAACACATTGTTACCTACTACATAACATGTTAAACATCAATTCTTACTAGGGACAAACGATTTCAGTCAAAAGACTACTTTGTTTACAGCATTTTGGTTTTAAAACTCATCCTAAGTTCATAAGGAAAAATTTGACTCTCAAAATTGCGATGAGACAAACCCAAACTTGGTCATGCAAAGGAATTCTCCAAAACACTTTTCAATCTCCAAGACTCCCACTGGAGGGAACCAACCGATCAAATAAACCTTTGCAAATAAAACCTTAGCACCAAACCCCAATCTTTCACGAAACAAGAAGGGTTTTTCAAAGATGATTTCTTAAACCAGTAAAATAACGAAATCAAACACCACGTACTACTACAAAGCCACGTAACTTCAGCCCCGGCGACAGTGTCCGGCACAACTCCGCAATAACTCCTTTAACCTCATAGAAAGACAAACACAGGGATAAATTGAATGCTTGTTCCCCATAATGCAATCAACAGGCATCAAAACTGGAAAGGCGCCCAAAAGAAGCGCAACACTAGTCTCCTCTTCTTCGTCTTCAACCAAGGAAGAGAAAACCACACACCGCATACGGAACGATCCGCGAAAACCCAACATTTTTCATTTGATTCAAATCTACTAAAGCCAAGAAAAGCAAAGAACACCGACCGTCAGAACGGCAAAGAACATACGAAGGAAACCACCATTAACTCTTCTATTTGACTCCAGTCAACTACCCGATCAACGACAGAAAGGATAAGCATTCTTCTCCTACAGGGGTCAATAGTTCTTCGGTGGTGGCGCTAACCGGCCACACCGTCAAACCTCACCCTTACTATGAAATAAGAGAGGTGGCCGAAACCCTTCGGCACCAAAACCCCACTTTTACCACCACAACAGGAATAATTCAATCATTTATCTCATAGACATAGCAACGTACTATATCAAATATAGCATTTAGCAACAAGGCTTAAGTACAACATTTAAGCGTAAACAACGATACCCATACCCTTCCTATTGTGCATCCATGTGTGTCAAATTTTAGATTAGTTATACCACTTTTGCAAGTTTTAATGTTGCTATCCTATGACAAAATTTTAGTAAAAACCTAAGCCATGTTTCTAAGTTATTCCACATCACATTTTAGTTGTACCCTATAGCATGACACTAAAAATACACATTCCAAGGACCTACAGCCCGCTCTGATACCAACTGTAACACCCCGGCATTTAATATGCCCGAATGCTACCAAACATAAGCTAAACAACATCTAAGTACCACAATTAAACATAAATTCCAGCAAAGGTTCATATGCTAAAAACCGATATTTCGGCAGCATCTCCTTTGTTTTTCCATGAATTAACACAATCTCAATATCATGGCAAGATATATATCATAGCACACGATATCTAAAACAACAACATAAATGGACATAACATCAAGTTACGCCAATAATACCACACTTAACCACTGCATAAACTATAACGAAGCAAAAAAAAAGGATTCACAAGCATGCTAGATTAAACCATACATTAAGTTTAGGGCACAACTCTTAATATCATGTCTCCAAGTGGTTAATTATGGACTATGATGGTGGAGCTACGTGTAGAAGTGTAGCTAGATCCCTTTTTCCCGCATGCCGATCTCAAAGTACCTAAAAACAACATAAAACACAAGCGTGAGTTCGAAAACTCAGCAAGCATATTGTAATGGACAACAAGATCATTTACAAGACAATAATACCTCACATCACATATAACATCTCATACTTGAGCACATAACAACATCATCATCATTAAAAAAAATGTATTGCAATGCAATGCAATGCAATGTTATGCTCATATCTCCATGGAAACTCATACCGGTATGGTTGAGTACACACCCGCTTGTGCACCTGTCCCCCTTCCATCCCGAAGATGGAGGGTGCCTACTCCTCGCTTCCACAACCCACGGTAGATGGAATCACGATGTAGGACTTACTCTAATGGCTCTCCGGATTAGTCATAACTTTCTCACCGACCTTCCCGGATTAGTTAATGACTTTCTCACCGCCCGGGCCATGTAACATGTCATGCATGCAATTATGCCAATTATCATATTTCACATGTACATAAACATATGGCAACTCATCATGACAAATATAAACACATGGCATCGAACCATGATAATCATACTCAATATTTCATTGGAAAACAGCAAGCATGGCAAGTGAGCATAGCAAGTGTTCAATCTTTCACCCAATATCAACAAACAACCTACAATCCGCTATACATTACAACACACTTGCCTCAACCGCGGGCGACGGATTTGTGGGACGTAGAGGCACTCGGTGTCACACCACCTGCACATAGGCATCACACACTCACAATAATGCCCGCAAAACAGTACACAAATCCCCATCTAACCCGACATTGCCCACTACTTGCAAACCTAAAAACAGAGGTTCTGTCCCGGCGGGACAGCAGCCTTGCAAAGGCCATAACTTGAGTTCTGGGACTCCAAATCGATTAAACGAGTCGACCATCGCGAAGCTTAGGAAATTTCCTACCTTTTTCTAGTTATACGGAAAGACTGATTCGGACTCTAAAATTGTTTAATCTACAGATTACTACGATCTGTTCCAATCGCGTCACAGATTTTAACACGCTCGGTAAAACGGCCATAACTTTCAAACGGCTTATTGGATTTTAACGTGCTTTATGTCCACGGAAAGATAATTAAATTATCTACAACTTCTTTTAAGTACGTACGGACAGATTCGGACTCTAAATCAACGAAAACTCGAATCCTAGCCCGACTGCTCAATCTGCCCGAAAACAGAAACGTGGCAACGTCTAGATCTAACCCAAAGAATTCCAATCCAGCACCATCAATTGATTTAAAAACTTGATAATCACCCTAAAAACAGTTCCTAGATCAATTCCAAGGATCCCCATGATCATACCTTTGCCCAACGAACGAATCTCCAATAGATCTCCTCGCGGATCGCTCCTCGCTCCACGCTCCTCGCTCCACGCTCCTCGCTCCAACGGATGGATCCACAAGGTGCAGAGGTGTGGAGACCACCCTAGGGCAGCAAGGGGGTGGAGGAGAGGTGGTGGAGAGGTGGGGAGCAATGGGGCAAAGGGGGAGGTGGAGGCGCACAAGAGGGAGAGGGAGAGGGGGTGGCGGCTAGGGCTTAGGAGGGGGAGGTGGAGGCGCACAAGAGGGAGAGGGAGAGGGGGTGGCGGCTAGGGCTTAGGAGGGGGAGGTGGGGGCGCCCAAGGGCAGGGGGAGCACGCCCAAAAGGCTGGTGGGGAGCCCTTTTACCAGCCCCCACACCCAATCCTAGTCCGTTACGTAGACCTACTCCATCCCACCAAAGCCCACCAAGGCCCAAACTCCCCCGGGAAGGCCCAAAACCCCGGAAACGGTCCGGAAACGCCCCGGAAAAGCTATTAACCTCCATATCCTATAGTTTTAACCTTAATTCCACATCTCATAATGTTATTAACCTTATCATGCACGTTAAATAAGGTTACGACACTCCGTGGCGACATAACACTTCAACCGGCCCAAAAACGCGAGAAAACCCTAAGCCGAAAGGTTTTATTCTCTAGTTTCACCTTCTATAACGTCACACCAAACCATAGTGTCACAAGCTTTTTCTTTAACAGAGATTTATATTCATTCTTAATAGTCATGATTAGTAGTACCATTAAAAAGATCTACTATCAAGGCTTACTGTTCAGCAAATTCTGCTTTGTTATATGCATTCCGCCATTATTGATGTATTGGTCAGACATTAAAAGCTTGAGCATCTTATGTTGCATCAAATTGTGTTGTTCATTGCCTTTCAACCGTATTCAGTTAAATTTGCACTTCTACTAACATCTTCTGTATATATTTCTTCATATAAACTTGTAGACAACTATTTGTGTACGATTCAAAAGTGAAGTAGTAGCATGTAGAGTTGTGTATGCTACAGCTCAGAGACAATAGGTTCCTCTTCTTGAAGATCCTCCTTGGTGGGCTATCTTTGATGCTGGTGAGGTATGAATTCAGGAAGTTTGCAGAGTTCTTGCTCACCTTTACAGACTGCCAAAGGGACAATATATACAGAGTATAAAGACAATGACTCCTTTAATGATAGAAAGAACTCTGATGCATTGGCTTCAAAGGTTAAAAAGAACAATTGAAATGATTGGACTTTGAAGTTTTTTTAAATGCATACTAAATTTATATCATTTGCACTTCTATGCAAGTGAGTCCCGCAATTGTTGTTGCTAGTGATAATGTACCCCTCTATGTCAGATCCTAAAAATATGGAAAAACAAATCTGACAAAGTTTGTGGGAATTTTTTCTGGATAGAACAATGGGGAAAATAAGAAATTAAGCTTATCTACTTTGCTCTAATGGAAATAAGTTGTTGGGAATCTCATCTCCCTTTTTCCCATTTCTGTTCAGGCTTATATGCCCCGTCTTTGTTTTTATAGCAAGTAACCAAAAGATGAAACTAAGGGTAGTTCACAGGAAAAACAATGAAACAAGACAATCAACAGTAACTCAATGGTAATTACTGTACAAAATCTACAGCCGTAGGTTTTCGCTTAAGTTGCCTAGAAACATATTTGAACCATTCACCCTTCTTCCATTGAAGTCGATGAACTGTTGTTGCTCCTACCGATTTCCCCCTGGCACTTGCTGCTGAAGATTGTAAATAACTTAAACTGGACTTTGAACTCTACTATGGCTTGGTTCCTGATGCTATACCTTCTAGTTCTAGCCAGGAGAAGGATTCATTGACTAAGGCAGTGTCAGACAAGGTGAATGAGAAAAGTGATAATGAAGGTTAGAGTCTAATATTGACTGTACTCAGGAAAGAGAAAGAGATAGACCAAGAGGCTGCAGGGACCGTGATATCAGGGGTAGGGATTCTGATCGTGATAGCAAGGATCAAGAATCCGATCATGAAAAGGAGCATGATAGAGAAGCAGAGTGGAGATAGCGTTCTAGTGACAAAATTTCAAGCGTTGTCTTGAATATTTATGATTTAAGTTTTGAAGTATGTTAGGTTATTCTTGTATTACGAGATGCCCCTCCAATGCAGGATACTCGGACAAGGAGAAGTCAAGGCACCACACATCTCGAGGTGGATTAATTTGCATAGCAGCCTCTGTAACACCCCGGCATTTAATATGCCCGAATGCTACCAAACATAAGCTAAACAACAACTAAATACCATATTTAACATAAAATTCCAGCAAAGGTGCATAGGCTAAAAACCGAGATTTCGGCAGCACCTCCTTTGTTTTATCATGAATTTAAGGAGCAGCAATAATATGGCATTATATGGCAATAAGAGAAACATATAAAACATCAATAAATAGAGTCTTAACGACAATAAAAGACTAACATCAAGCTCTTAAAGTTCCAAGTGTCAAACAAACAATAGAACTCTCATTAACCAAGCTAAGACTTAATTTAAAGGCCATCACACGCAATTTATTATCCAACTAAATGAATTGACTTGGGGAAACATTAAGGTGAAGCAACGTGTGAGAGTGTGACTATTCCCCTTTCCCGCATGCCGTTCTCATGGTACCTAAAACAACAAGAAAACACAAGGGTGAGTTCGAAAACTCAGCAAGCATACTGCAATGGACAACAAGCATAACAACAAGTCAATAACATCTTTCATCATGTATAACATCTCATTCATGAATACTTATCAATTTGTATGCGATGTAATGCATTGCTCCTGACCCTCTGGAACCTCATACCGGTATGGGAAGTACACACCCGTCGGTGTGCACCCTTTCCTCCCGTCCATCCCGAAGATGGAGGGTGCCTACTCGCTTCCAAACACCACGTGGATGGAATCACGACATAGGACTTACTCAATGGCGTTCCGGATTAGTCATAACTTTCTCACCGACCTTGCCGGACTAGTTAAGACTTTCTCACCGCCCTCGCCCTATCTCATGACATGCATGCAACCATGCCAATTATCATATTTAATTCACATATTAACACATGGCATCATAATATGTTAAACATGCTCATCATATCATATCAATCATTAACACATGGCAAGTGGACATATAGCATGTAAACAATTCCATCTAATCTCAACATGCAACCTACAACTCGCTATCCATCACAACACACTTGCCTCAAACACGTGCAACGGATTGGCGGGAAGAAGAGGGAACTCCCGGGGTCACACCACCTGCACATAGGCATCACACACTCACAATCATAACCTCAAAACAGTACACACGCCCCATCTAACCCGACATTGCCAACTACTCGCAAAACCTAAAAACAGAGGTTCTGTCGGAGGGACATCAGCCTTGCAAAAGGCATATCTTGAGTTCTGTGACTCCAAATAGAATAAACGAGTACACCGTCGCTAAGATAATGAAATTTCCCTAATTTTTCTTGTTATAGGTAAAGACTGATTCGGACTCTAAAATTGTTTAATCTACAGATTACCACAATCTGTTCCAGTTACGTCACAGATTTTTAGGCGCTCGGTAAAACAGCCATACCTTTCAAACGGCTGATCGGAAATTAACGTGCTTTACGTCCACGGAAAGATAATTAAATTATCTACAACTTCCTAGAAGTCCGTACGGTCTGATTCGGATTCTAAATCGACGGAAACTCGAACCCTAGTTCGACTGCTCAATCTGCCCGAAAACAGAAACGTGGACAAGTTTAGATCTAACCCAAATTACTTCAAACCAGCGCCTCCAATTGATCTAAAAACTTGATAAACACCCTAATAACAGTACCTAGATCATCCCCAAGGATACCCAAGATCATACCTTTGCCCGATGCACAAAACTCCAATGAATCTCCTCGCGAATCGCTCCTCGCTCCACGTTACTCGCTCCTCGCTCCTCGCTCCTCGCTCCTCGCTCCTCGCTCCTCGCTCCACGGGATGACTCCACAAGGTGCAGGGGTGGGGAGGCCACCCTAGGGCAGCAAGGGGTGGAGGGGAGGTGGTGTGGAGGTGGAGGAAAGGGAGGGGGTGCGCACAGTTTTGGGGGGGGCTAGGGCTTAGGGGAGGGGGAGGGAGGAGAGGGGCGCAAGAGGGGGAGGTGGGGGCGCAATATGGGGAGGTGGGGGCGCAAGGGGGCTGGGGGAAGCCCCTTTTACCAGCCCTCAACCCAATCCTAGTCCGTTACGGAGTCCTAATCCATCCCACCAAAGCCCACCAAGGCCCAAAACTCCTCCGGGAAGGCCCAAAACCCCTAAAACGGCCCGGAAACGGCCCGGAAACGTTATTAACCCCCGATCCTTATGATTTTAACCTTATTTCCACATCTCATACTGTATTTAACCTTATCATGTTCAAAAATTAAGGATACGACACTCCGAGGTGTCACAGCCTCCATCATCCAATTTTGTTTATCCGAAACTTATGTTTATTATCTTGATTCTTTGTTAAATGGGTAACAATTTTCTTATGCTCACCAACCAACACATCTGGCAAGTGTAGCAACATGACCATTAAGTGTTAAAGGGTAATTCAATGAACTATATGTTTGAGGATTCTACACATGGGTGTTAGCAACATGTAGCATGTGTTGCGGTTGAGTTTTCCTGCAACACAAGCTATATGTGTTGCAACACAAGCTATATGTGTTGCAAAGGGCACTAGTGACGGCTGGAAAGAGAAGAATGGAAACGCTTGGAAGAAAATGGAAACGCTTGGAAGAAAATGGAACGCATGGAGGAAACGTGGCTGGAAGAAAATGGAACGCACATGGGAAAAGCAAAGGTCCAAGTATTCATGTATACATGTATATATGCATACACGTTCTCAACTCGTGTTTAAGGAAAAAATAGCATAGGGGTTCTAAAAATCTAAAAAATTCCTCTAAAATAATAGGAACTATTTGGAACCTAACGAAGTTGGTTTTGTGATTTTTCAACATGTAGATTTTTCGCAAAAAAATCTTTTAGTGAATCAGACACCTGTACAGACTTTTATAAAATCAACGACTTAATTTATATAACATGTTTTTTGAAAATATTTGAAAGAAACACTCTCACATACCAATTATCTTTATTATAAACAAAATTTTGGATTTTATGCTTATGCGAAAATGTGTGATCTTTATATAATGCGAATAGTTCAATAAGCTTGAAATCAAATTAACCTCGAGGATTCCAAATAAATTCCGGAAAATTCCAAATAATCCCAAAAACACACTAAATACATTAAAAGAAAGTTTTGGGATATTATAACGGCTTTCCTAAATGGAAACCTAAGTGAGGATGTGTACATGACACAACCTGAAGGTTTTGACGATCCTAATAATGTTGGCAATGTGACACCACGGAGTGTCGTAACGTTATATAATACGAATGTTGAGGTCAAAAACATTATGAAATATGGAATTGGAGGTTGAAACCATACGGTATGAGGTTTATTTGCGTTTCCGGGCCGTTTCCGGGAGTTTGGGCCTTTCCGGTGGAGTTTGGGCGTGGGGGAAAGGGTCGTGGGCCTTGGTGGGGAGGAGTTTGAGTCCATTTGGGAGTAGGAGACCTGGTTGGGGGCCTCCCCCAGCCCTTATTGCGCCTCCCCCCTGCTGTGTGCGCCCCCACCTCAGTGCCCTAGCCGCCACCCCCACCTCCCCTCTCCCTTGCTTGCACCGCCCCCCCTTTGCTCCCCATTGCACCACCACCCCTCTCCTCTCCTCTCCACCACCCTTGATGCCCCTAGGGGAGTTCCCCACCTCACCACCCTAAAGATCCGTCCATTGGAGCGCTCCGCGACAAGGAGGTCCGGTGGATTTGGAGCGAGGACGGACATCGCGCGAACCGGGAGGAGATCCGTTGGGTTTTCGTTCGTCGGGCGAAGGTATGGCCATGGGAATCCTTGGGATTGGTCTAGGTACTGTTCTAAGGGTTAATATAATGTTTTTAGATCAATTGGTGGTGCTGTAGTTGGGTAGATTAGATGGAATCTATAGTTTGCCACGTTCTCTTTTTCGGGCAGCATGAGCAGTCGACATAGGGTTTGGGTTTTCGCCAATTTAGATTCGGAATTTTGTCATCCGCCCGTTGAAGAAGTTGGAGGTAACTTCATTACCTTTCAGTGGGCATAAATAATGTCCAATTCCGCCCAGCCATTTTAATGTTATGCTCGTTTTACCGAATGTATTAAAAACTGTGACATGATTGGAACAGATCACGGTATTCTGTAGATTAAACCACTTTAGAGTCCGAATCAGTTTTTCCGTATACTTAGAAAAAGTTAGGAAATTTCCTAAACTACGCAAGGATTTACTCGTGTAATCGATTCGGAGTCTTAGATCCCGAGTTATGCTCGTTGCAAGTCTGTTGTTACGGCGGGACAGAACCTTTGTTTTTGGATTGTGCGAGTAGTTTGCGAAGTCGGGGTAGAAGAGTGTTTTCGTATTGTTTTGTGGGCATTATTTTGAGTGTGTGGTGCCTATGTGCAGGTGGTGTGACCCCGGGGGTGCCCTCTACTTCTCGCCAATCCGTCGCCCGTGGTTGAGGCAAGTGTATTGGAATGGGTAGCGGGTTGTAGTTTGCTAGATTGGTTGAGATTGAAATTGAATATATGATATGTTCACATGCCATGCTTTAATGATTGCCATTGATATGATGAATATGCTTATTATGTTATGATGTCATGTGTTAATGTACAAGTTATTTATGATGTTGGCATGTTTGTATACATGGCATGATATATAGCCCGGGCGGTGAGAAAGTCATAACTAGCCTGCTGAAGGTCGGTGAGTAAGTTATGACTATTCCGGAGAGCCAATGAGTCAGTCCTACATCGTGATTCCATCCACCGCAGTGTATGGAAGCGAGGAGTAGGCACCCTCCATCTTCGGGATGGAAGGGGGGAGAGGGTGCACACCGACGGGTGTGTACTCAACCATACCGGTATGAGTTTCCAAGGAGACATGTGCATCGCATCGCATTGCATACATGATGATGATGATAATTATTTGTGATCATGAATAAGATGATAGACATGATGTGAGTTGTTGTAGCCATGTAATTGTTCTTTTGTACCATTGCAATATACTTGCTAAGTGTTGAACTCACGCTTGTGCTTTCTTGTTGTTTTAGGTACCATGAGACCGGCATGACGGGAAGGAAAATAGTCACACTTCTACACGTAGCTTCACTCATTTGTTCCCACAAGTCATTCAATTGGGTCTTGATAATAAACTAAGTGTGATGCTTATTGATTTATGGTTTAGTTTTGCGTTATGAGAGTCTTATTGTTCGTTTGGCTCATGGAGATATTGAATGCTTGGAATTAGACTTATATTGATGTCATGCCTTTAATTATTGCTATTTTAGATGCCTCTTATATGGCCTTATATTGCTATGCTATTGTTGTTCCTTCAATGCATGTTAAAACAAAGGAGATGCTGCCGAAATTTTGGTTTTTAGCATTCGTGCCTTTGTTATAATTTACTTGTATTTGTGGTATTTAGAGGTTGCTTAGTATATGTTTGGTAGCATTCGGGCATATTAAATGTCGGGGTGTTACAGGCAAGATATGCAAGATTCGAAAGTCCATTTATGGACTGAAGCAGACATCTCAGAGTTGGAAACTTCATTTTGAAAAAGTGGTCAAAGAGTTTGATTTCATCAAGAACGAAGAGGAGCCTTGCGTTTACAAGAAGGCAAGTCGGAGCGCAATTGTATTTTTGGTCTTGTATGTAGATGACATTCTATTAATTAGAAATGATATTCTAATGTTAGAAACTGTTCAATCTTATATGAGAAAATGTTTCTCGATGAAAGATTTGGGAGATGCAACTTACATTTTGGGCATAAAGATCTATAGAGATAGATCGAGGAGGCTAATCGGATTAAGCCAAAGTACGTACATTCACAAGGTTTTGAAACGGTTCGAAATGCATAATTCCAAGGAAGGTCTCCTGCCAATGTCAATTGGTGTTAGTCTTAGCAAGACTCAGTGTGCTTCGACACCTGATGAGCTGGATAGAATGAGTAGGATTCCATATGCCTCTGCTAATGGATCCATCATGTACGCCATGTTGTGCACACACCCAGATGTTTATTATGCTCTAAGTGTTACGAGTAGATACAAATCAAATTCAGGTGAGAGTCATTGGATGGTTGTAAAGACTATTCTCAAGTACTTGCGAAGGACTAGAGATATGTTCTTGGTCTTTGGAGGTAAAGAAGAGCTCGTCGTAAAGGGTTACGCTGATGATAGCTTCCAAACCGATAAAGATGATTCAGGATCGCAATCCAGTTTTGTATTGTCTCAATGGTGGGGCTGTTAGTGTTATGCCCTTGAGACAATCATATCGATGATTGTAACATGACTATGTTTTTATGAATAATAATATGATTATTGGTCCAATGAATGTATATCATTGTTTTGATCAACAAGTGTGTGACTTGTTTATAAAGCTCTTTACTTATTGATATAATTCGATAAATATCTCTGATCAGATATCATCGTAGAGGACAACGATGAATAGATCAGCACATGTATTGTTCGATGATCATGTTTCATAGATCATGGGATATGGAGATATCATCAATATATTGTGGACGCATGTTGAAGAACATGTGTTAGATAGACCCACAATGGGACACTACGAGAATGTTACATTCTTATGTGTCATCAGTGTATCTCATACATAGTAGATGTATGATCCTTAGACCTGAGATTGTCATATTCCCTACATGTGTAATAGTTTACCTTGGGGTTACCAAACACTATTTCCTAACCAGATAGTTATAAAGGTAGCTTTCACGTTTACTATGAAACATGTAGAGGGAAGTGAGCAGTCAAGATGGAATTTGCCACTCCAATGTAACGGAGATATATGTCTAGGCCACTCGTGTGATATGATTAAGGAAGTGCATGGCCATGCCGTGATTGAGAAGTCAATCACAACTTATTAATATATCACGGATACGAGAGATGGATTGAACTGTCAAAGGATGACATGCTTCTCGCCTTGAGTTCAATCTTCATATAGTTTGGCAAAGGGATTATTACATCAGTACTTTAATCATATGCATTTGGGAGTTGGCATGCTCTGCAAGGAGCCGCTACCGACTATTGGATTAGAAAAGGGTTTTTCCGAATCCATGTCCAAATGTGCATGAACCTACAGGGTCACACACTTAACGGGCTGGGACGCATTAATTCGGATTGGATCCGTAATTAATGGACCTCGTGGGCTTAGCGCGTAGATAGGCCCTGACTGCCTAGGGTTTCACCTCGTGGCTATATAAGGAGGGGAGGAGGCTGGGCGCAACACACACTTTCGTGCGGCATGGACGATCCGCGGCATGGAGAGGACGATCCGCGGCGAGGACGATCCGTGGCGAGGACGATCCACTACAATGACGTGCGAAGGATTCCGCAACTGCACGTCTAGTGGTAATAGATCTATGATCCCCTTCTTGCGAGTAGCTTTTCTGGTTTGCGGTAGAAATTTTAATTTGTGCTAGTGTAGCATACCGCGTTCCCAACAGTGGTATCAGAGCCATCTCGCATATATTTGTGATCTGGATGTTGCACATGTGGTATGTGAAGATAGTAGATTGGATCTATTACATGTTCAACCAATTCATGTGATGAATTGGTGGAGGCAGTCGTCGATGAGATCGATCGGTTTAGGGTTTGAGGAAAGTGCAAACCGAATCAATCTTGATTTGGGTGAGTCCGTTCATGGTACGACGTTACCCTTACCGGTCGGGTTACCGCCATCAGGGTTCACGAATCGCAACCATATGGGACCAATCCAATCAGATTGAATCGGATTGGGTCAATTTGATTGATCCGTGGAGATTTTGAGGGCGTTTTCTTTTAACAGAACGCAATCCTCCGAAAAAAATTTCATGCTCCTTTGATTGATCCGTGGAATCGCCGCCAGGGGCGCTGCCCCTTGAACCCCGCCTTGGGCGCTGCCCCTTGGAACCCCGCTGTCGTAGAATCTATTTTGTTTAACTCATTTTTGCAGGATGTTATGTGAAATAGTATGGCCTATGTGTATGTGATGCATGTAATATTTACATGGCCTGCGTGTCGTGTCAAGCCATAAGGCTATTTCAATCTAAAATGTATAACGACATGCGTGTCGACTTGTGATGTTTCAAACCCTCATATAATATTCATTATCAAAGTTGTAAGGAGTTGCATCTACAATGATGAAGATGGTGGCATCAAGCATGACGCCAAGGTGAACAATCAAACATGATGGCAAGGTGAACAATCAAGCATGATGATGGAGATCCTAATGCTAATGGCCATACTATTTCACATCTTAATTTGATTATATGTGGATGTGTATTTAATCCTTGCTATTTTCTTTATGCTCATTGCATGTGATGCCATGTTCATAGTAGATATTGTTCATCCCTATAGTTAAAATTTTAAATCATACTTGTCCATCCAATTGTTGCACCTATCAAGAATTTAGATCATTATTGATATGACTGTCAAAGTAGTATATCAATGACTATCTTAATAGATGATAGGGATGTATTGGACACATCGCGCATAACAATGGTTGATTTAACTAAGCTATCAAAACGGTTTTGGGCTTAAGGACATAAGTGGTTGGAATATGATTTGATGAATGAAGGAACGGATACAAGACGATTGGTGTCTATGAAAACACACATGAGGCTAGGTTTCTTAATTGGCACCCGGAAACGGGAAGTGCTCCCTCCCTCATGTGAGCCCTAGGGGCGAGTTGACCTGGCCATGACTCAAGTTGACGGAGGCATTCATTACTTGTTTTCATGCTCAACCAACAAGAGTTACATAAGATGTAATTAGCAAAGATGTTGCTTACCTATGTCATTAGATTTCTAGCGGTGATGCCAAAGCTCACTAGTGTTTGATGAATATGGATCTTGATTACTCACCATGTGTCCATAAAGGGGGCACATGATAGGAGTTTCTTTTGTTAAAATGTTTAATAAAAGTATTATAGAAACATAGTGCTTAGAAACTTTGCATGTTTTTGTTGTAGTTTAATGGCACCTCCTGCTGCACCTGGTTTTGCTTTGAGATTGGTTTTGGAAAGAGAAAAACTAAATGGAACAAATTTTGTGGATTGGTATCGCAACTTGAGAATTGTTCTCAAACATGAAAAGAAAGAATATGTTCTAGAGAGTCCGATTCCTGATGAACCAGCCAAAAATGCTCCTCGGAATTTGAAGGCTGACTATGAAAAACATGTTAATGCCTCTGTAGAGGTCAGCTGTCTCATGCTTGTCACCAAGGACTACATTTGCAAAAGCAATATGAGGACCAGGATGCTTACAATATGATTGTGGGCTTGAAGGGCATGTTTGGGAATCAAGCAAGGGCTGAGAGGTATGGTATCTCAAAGCTTCTGTTTGCTTGTAAGCTGGATGAAGGCAGTCCGGTCAGCCCACATATAATCAAGATGATTGGCTACATTGGGAGATTGGAAAAGCTTGAGTTTCCCCTTAGCATTGATCTGGCTACAGACGTAATTCTCCAGTCTCTGCCTCAGAGCTTTGAGCCATTCATTATGAATTTTCATATGAATAGCATGGAGAAGAGCCTGACCGAGCTACATGGGATGCTCAAGGCTGCCGAAGAAAGCATTAAGAAGAAACCCATTCATGTGATGATGGTTCAGAAGACAACTGCCTTCAAAAAGAAGAGAGCTAAGGCTTGGGGAAAGAGAAAGGGCAAGAGCAAGGCTCAAGATGAGATCACGAGCCTCAAAACTAAGCTTCAGAAGCTCAAAGTCGGCCCTCAACCCGAAACCCAGTGCTTTTATTGCAAGAAGTCAGGACATTGGAAACGGAACTGCGAGAAGTACCTGGCAGATAAAAGGAATGGAAGTGTGACTTCCACTTCAGGTATTAATGTTATAGAAATTAATCTTGCTACTTCTTATTCCAGCTCTTGGGTATATGATACCGGATCGGTTGCTCTCATTTGCAATTCGATGCAGGGGCTGACAATGAGTAAAGACTTGGCAAAGGGAGAAGTGGATATTCGCGTGGGGAATAAAGCAAGAGTTGTTGGTCTTGCCGTTGGCACCTACCCATTGCATTTGCCTTCAGGATTAGTTTTAGAACTTAATAATTGTTATTTTGTTCCATCTATGAGTAGAAACATTATTTCATCTTCCTGTTTGGAACATGAAGGTTATGAATTAAGAATAAAGAACTTTGTTTGTTCAATATTTTTGAATGATATGTATTATGGTCGTTGTCCCATTGTGGATGGGTTATACGTCCTTGAACTCAAAGAAAAACATGTCTATAACATTAATGTCAAAAGGCCTCGACCAAATGATTTAAACCCTACCTTTTTATGGCATTGTCGCTTGGGTCACATAAATGAGAAGCGCATGAAGAAGCTCCATGGTGATGGACTTCTCACCTCATTTGATTTTGAATCATTTGAAACATGTTAGTCTTGTTTACTTGGCAAGATGACAAAAACCCCTTTCACAGGTTTTAGTGAGAGGGCGAGTGAATTGTTGGCCCTAGTACATACAGATGTATGTGGACCAATGAGCTCGATTGCTAGAGGTGGGTTTCAGTACTTTGTAACTTTTACTGATGACTTTAGTAGATATGGATATATCTATTTAATGAGGCATAAGTCTGAAACCTTTGAAAGGTTTAAAGAGTTTCAGAACGAAGTACAAAATCAACTTGGCAAATCAATAAAACACTTACGATCAGATCGTGGTGGCGAATACTTGAGCCAAGAGTTTGGAGATCATCTAAAGCAATGTGGAATCGTTCCACAACTTACTCCGCCAGGAACGCCTCAATGGAATGGTGTATCCGAACGACGGAATCGAACTTTATTGGATATGGTTCGGTCAATGATGAGCCAAACAGATCTGCCATTATCCTTCTGGGGGTTCGCTCTAGAGACAGTTGCATTCACATTAAATAGGGTCCCATCAAAATCCGTCGAGAAGACACCATATGAGATATGGACCGGGAGAAGTCCCATATTGTCATTTCTCAAGATATGGGGATGCGAGGCTTATGTAAAATGTTTGCAATCAGATAAACTCGCACCTAAATCAGAAAAATACTTCTTTGTGGGGTATCCTAAAGAAACAAAGGGATATTACTTTTATAAAAGAAGCGAGAACAAAGTTTTTGTTGTTCGAAATGGTGGCTTTTTGGAAAAAGAGTTTCTTTCCAAAGAAATCAGTGGGAGTGATGTGCATCTTGATGAAATTCGAGAATTGCATGAATATGTTCAAGCTACCACTGAACCTTCACAAGATGTACAAAGTGTTGTACAACCTGTGAAAGAGACACCAGCCCTACGTAGGTCGGGGAGGCCGCATCATGAACCCATAAGATATGGACATGACATATTATTATTGGAAAAACATGAGCCCACGACTTACAAAGAAGCGATGATGGACCCAAACTCTGAAAAATGGCTTGGAGCCATGAGATCCGAAATTCAATCCATGCATGACAATGAAGTTTGGAACTTGGTCGATCCTCCTGATGGTGTAAAAACCATAGAATGCAAATGGATTTTTAAGAAGAAGACAGACGTAGATGGAAATGTTCAAATCTATAAGGCACGCTGTAACACCCCGGCATTTAATATGCCTGAATGCTACCAAACATAAGCTAAACAACATCTAAATACCACATTTAAACATAAATTCCAGCAAAGGCGCACATGTTAAAAACCGAGATTTCGGCAGCATCTCCTTTGTTTTAACATGATTCGAAGTAGCAACAACAGTATAGCAATATATAGAATATGAGAGACAACTAAAAACAGCAATAATTCATGACTTAGCAACAATAAACGTCTAGTTTCAACCACATAATGTCTCCAAGAGTCAAACGAACCAAAAGACTCTCATTTGGCAAAGCTAAGCCTTAAAGCAATAACCATCACACGCAAAATTATTATCAACACTAATTGAATGACTTGTGAAATCAAAACAGTGAAGCTACGTGTGGGAGTGTGACTATTTCCCTTCCCCGCATGCCGATCTCATGGTACCTAAAACAACAAGAAAACACAAGCGTGAGTTCGAAACTCAGCAAGCATATTGCAATGGACAACAAGAACAATAACATGGCAATAAAATCTCACATCATGTGTATCATCTCATTCATGAACACTTAACATTATCATCATCATTGTGTATGCAATGCAATGCTCATGTCTCCTTGGAAACTCATACCGGTATGGTTGAGTACACACCCGTCGGTGTGCACCCTCTCCCCCCTTCCATCCCGAAGATGGAGGGTGCCTACTCCTCGCTTCCGTTCACCGCGGTGAATGGAATCACGATGTAGGACTTACTCATCCGGATTAGTCATATCTTTCTCACCGACCTTCCCGGATTATATATGACTTTCTCACCGCCCGGGCCATGTAACATGTCATGTATGCAATTATGCCAACATCATATTTAACTCATATATTAACACATGGCATCATAACATCATAAACATGCTCATCATATCATTGGCAATCATTAAAGCATAGCAAGTGATCATATATCATGTAGTCAATTCCATCTATTTTCAACAAGCAACCTACAAATCGCTATCCATTACAACACACTTGTCTCAATCACGGGCAACGGATTGGCGGAAAGTAGAAGGCACTCCCGGGGTCGCACCACCTGCACATAGGTATCACACGCTCACAATCATGCCCACAAAATAGTACGCAAACCCCCATCTACACCGGCATTGCCAACTACTCGCAAAACCTAAAAACAGAGGTTCTGTCCCGTCGGGACAGCAGCCTTGCAAAAGGCATAACTTGAGTTCTGGGACTCCGAATCAATTAAACAAGTACATCCTCGCGTAGTTTAGGAAATTTCCCAACTTTTTCTAGTTATAGGGAAAGACTGATTCGGACTCTAAAGTTGTTTAATCTACAGATTACCGTGATCTGTTCTAATCACGTCACAGATTTTAACACGCTCGGTAAAACAGCCATAACTTTCAAACGGCTGGGCGGAATTTAACGTTCTTTATGTCCATTGAAAGATAATGCAATTATCTACAATTTCTTCAACATCCGTACGGACGGATTCGGATTCTAAATTGACGAAAAACGTAACCCTAGGTCGACTGCTCATGTTGTCCCAAAACAGAGACGTGGCAACATCTAGATCTAATCCAAATTACTCAAATCCAGCACCACCAATTGATCTAAAAACTTTTTAAACACCCTAAGAACAGTACCTAGATCAACCCCAAGGATTCCCATGATCATACCTTTGCCCGACGTACGAAAACTCCAATAGATCTCCTCGCTCCTCGCTCCTCGGACGTATCCACGAGGATGCAGGGGTGGGGAGGCCACCCTAGGGTAGCAAGGGGGTGGAGGAGAGGTGGGGCGGTGGAGAGGAGAGAACAAGGGGGGGCGCACGGCCAACACAAGGGGGTGGAGGGCGGCTAGGGCAAGGAGAGGTGGAGGGGGTGGACTTCAATGGGGGTTGGGCGCACCAACGGCTGCAAGGCCCCCTTTTACCAGCCCCTACTCTGAATCCTAGTCCTAAATGGACTCATAATCCATCCCACCAAAGCCCACAACCCTCCCCTTAAGGCCCAAAATCCCCCGGGAAGGCCCAAAACACCGGAAACGGCCTAGAAACGGCCCGGAAACGTTATTAACCTCCAAAACCTATGGTTTTAACCTTATTTCCACATCTCATACTGTTTTTGACCTTATCATGCACGTTAAATAAGATTACGACACTCCGTGGTGTCACATTCTTCAAAAGGCCCAAAAACGCGAGTAAACCTCAAGCCGAAAGGTTTTATTCTCTAATTTCACATTCTATAATGTCACACCATACCGTAGTGTCACATTCCTCCCCCCTTCAACAGGATTCGACCTCGAATCCGAAGGACAAAAGACTTCTCTGTAGCACAAAACAACCGCACGAAACCTCAAACCGGAACAAACGACATGCGAGTTCTCAAAACCAACACTTGGTGAGAAAAGTAATGATCTAGCTCAACTAAGGGCAACCTCTGTAACACCCCAAAATTTTGTTGTTCCTAAATTTATGTGTGATTTGGCACTTTGGTGAATTTTTGGAATTTTCTGGAATTTATTTGGATTTATTTGGAATTTATTTGAATTTATTCCATTTTGAAATAATTAAAAAATTTGACTTTGCAAATAAAATTTTGTTGGAAATATTTTATTTGAGTCCAAAATGTTCCAAAATATTTTCCAGAATTTTTCTGGTATTTTTCTGAGTATTTTACTATTTTTCTTGAATTAAATGAATTACTGGAAATTATTTTAATTATTAAATCGCTGGAAAATCGAGTCGGGTCAAGTATCGTTTCATCCGATCGAACCGAACCCGAGTCAGACTCGAGTCCGACCCGACCCACGTGATCCGGTCAAACCCTGATTGATCCGGACCGTTGGATCGAAATCCAACGGTCGGAATTGGGTCGCACCGATCAAACCAGATCCGGCCCGGACCCATTGCGCCGTGCGATCTCGGCCGTGGATCGGGGCCACGTGGACGGCCACGATTTCGTCGTCTTCCCGAGTCCCGCCGGATCGCGCCGCGCCAGCGCCGCCGTGTCCGTTAGGGTTTCACGATTTGCGCGCACGTCGAGGCACTATTTAAAGCCCCGAGGCCACCCCGTTGAAGCTCTTTGCCGTGCACAACTTTCCCCTCAAGTTTCCGAGCCCTAGCCGCCGCCGTCTAGCCGCAAGAGCTCACCGTAGTTGCTTCTCTCTTCCACCGCGTTCCTTTGCCAATTCCGCCGACGCCCGCCGTTCTCCGCCGCACCCGAAGGCAGATTTGGAATCCCCGCGACGAGGCGCACCCGTGCATACCACCCATCTCGCCGGAGAAGCCCTCGAGCGCCGTTGGTCGTGTCGTCTTCCCCAGCTCCGGTACGCTCCCTCCGCCGCGTGGCCATCGACGTCTTCAAGTACCCTCAACCGTCCAATCAAGATCCGACGGCTACGGTAAGCCACGTGCATCTCAAACCCGTCAACCTAGATCAGATCTGGACCGTTGGATCTAGATCCAACGGCCCACGATCACCGTGTAGTTTGTAACGGTGTTAGCCTAGGGTAGATCTGGACCGTCCGATCTAGATCGAACGGCCCAGATCGACCGTGTAGTTTTCAACACGTCAACCTTAGATCTAATCACGGCCGTTGATTTTCAAATCAAAGGACACGATTGTGCCACGTGTGCCCTGGCCGCGCGGCGATACACGAGCGCGTTTTGACACGCGGCCCGCATGTCGGGCCGGTCACCGAATCGCACCGCGGACGCCACCCACGTCCGCCACGGTGGGGCCCACTTGTCAAGAGCATCGCCGGCGTGGTGACGCTGTCGATCTTGGCGTCATCCAATGGGTCCCTTTGTCGCTGGCACGCGCCGTGGACCGAGTCCACCGTGGGCCGAGGCAAGCCGTGGCCGATTTGATGAGCCCATGGCGGTGACGTCGACCGACCAATCGAGGAGCCGCCACGTGTCACCCATGACGAAATAAATAATTTCCGAAAAAGAAAATGATTTAATAATTCGGTTTAATAATTGATTTGAATTTCAAAACTTCAAATGCTTATAACTTTTGCGTTTCAACTCTGATTTGAACGATTCAAATTTTAAAAATTCATAAAATTCAGATTTACTCAAATATGAATTTTATTTAATTTTTGGACTAAAGTTTTTCTCTGTAATATTATTTAATTGATTATTTAAACTTTAAATAATCATAACTTTTGTGTTTTAACTCCGATTTGAGCGATTCCAGTTCCTAAAAATTCATAAAACTATGTTCTCTCTATTTATGAACTTTATTTGGATGTTTGGACACTTTTTGTCTACTATTTTATTCATTTGTGGCTATTTGCACGCGTTACGAGTAGACGTTGAAGTGCCGGAAGGATTCGAAGGAGAAATATTGACCCAGGAGCCAGCTCAGGACCAAGAACAAGTGTTATTTGAAGGCAAGTTGTGCTTTGACCATGTTGATCCTATTTTGAAACTTATTTTGATCTAATTTATTGCATGCTACTTCAATTAGAAAATACTTTATTTAAATATGGGAAATTAGATAAATGCCAAATTGCTGTATGACACATTGGTTAATTATATATACTAGTTACATGCCCGTGCGTTGCTACGAAAAACAAAATTGATAACGAAAAATACAATCTTTGATGTTAGTAGTGAATAACAAAGCCGCAAGAGCACACAGAAAACGATCATAAATCTTCTCAATCTCATTGTCAGAGAGATTCCAAGCATTGAACAATACGCACTGAATATCCGCATGCACAAGGGCACCTTCTATTTCTCCCGATTGCAAAAGTTTCTATGGTTTCTCCCGATTACAACATACTTAGAGATGATATTCTTGGTATACGTCTCGGAAGATCTTAAAATAAACAGTTACATTGTAACACGACTTGAATATGATTTCAATCAAAACCTTGTCTATGATGTGAGTACTTCTCTATAGACAATGTTTTTTGTGAGGTTTCCATTAGTATTTTTAGACTTTCGACCCTTATCCTTCTCCTTGTCAGCGACGGCAAGTATCTTGATATTGCTTCTAGCGGTGGCTCTAGATAGCACAACATACAATTGCCCATGAGAGAAAACCGGTTCAGGGAGGTAGACACCAACATTCGGGATGGTCTGTCCTTGTGCCTTGTTGATTGTCATTCTTGGCCCGAGCCTGATAGGGAACTGCTTCCTCTTGAATCTAAATGGGAACATCTCGTCATCAGAGGGACATAGAGGTATTCGAGGTAGAAACACCCTCTTCCCGGCGTGCTGGCCAAGCACAATCTCGGCATCTATAGTATTCTTTTGGAATGCCCGGACTACAAGTCTCGTCCCGTTGCATAGTCCATTTGCAGGGTCAATGTTCCGCAACAGTATCACGGGACAGTTAATCTTCAGCTTGAGTATATGCGGAGGTAGACCGTTAGGGGTCAGGGTGTTTAGGAATTCAGGAGGGTAGTAGCTATGGGGATCATCCTCTGCAGAATCGAAGCTATGGTACACCATCTCCTCACCACGAAACATGTCAATCATCTTCGTATTGATCCTATCAATGGACTCGTTCCGGGTCGACAGGATGGCTCGAGATGTGATATAGTTGGCATCCGATAGGTTGTCATTCAGCATAGGAAATACACTCTGTATGAGTTTATCGATGTCTTTGCCATTTCCTGTAAATGGAATACAGATCTGCTCGGGAAGCCGCACGCAGCCATCCTCATTAGTCTCCTCGATACCATTCCCGATCCGCAATAGGAACTCTGCGTACTCAGGATCACCCTGGGCCCTCATGTTATGTACGAGCCTTAGCTGCCGCATGCAATCCCATAGGTATGACTTACGCAATGTCGCGTCAATTATTTCTGGCCTCGTCCCTCATTTAACAACCGGTAGAACCTGCCGGAAGTCTCCACCAAACACGATCGTTTTCCCACCGAATGGCAGGTCACGTCGGCCCATGATGTCCCGCATGCTACTGTCCAGGGCCTCCATCGCCTGTCGCCTCGTCATGGAGGCTTCATCCCATATTATCAATGACGCCTGCTGAAGAAGCTTAGCGGTCCCACTTTGCTTTGTGAAACTACATACCGCCCCATTTGTAACGTTGAGTGGGATCTTAAACCTCGAGTGCGCTGTCCTACCTCCAGGCATGATGGATGCGGCTACGCCCGACGTCGCGGTTGCCACTGCTATCTTGCCATCACCTCGGATCTTCGCGAGCAAAGCTTTATATAGGAATGTCTTTCCGGTGCCTCCCGGGCCATCTACGAAGAAGACTCCTCCATTGCCACTGTCAACCGCAGATAATATATCGACGTACGCTGCCATTTGCTCAGGGTTGAGGGAGGACGATAGGGATATATGATCATCGTCGACCTGGATTGTTGACTCCTCGTATATCTCTCTGACATCTATATCGGCGTTGTCGTGAGACTCATCTATAACAGGAAGAGGAAATGATGTTATGTCCTTCCCCATCGATTGCAGCATATTTCTGATGTCCAATAGCACCATCTGCTCAACCGTCTGTTGGCATGCATAGGAACGGCGGTAGTCATCTAACATTCCCTCGAGATGCCTTTCCCATAGCCCACACACGTCGTTTGGCTCGCAGAACACGATATAGTTGCAAATAGCCTCTGAGCGATGATGGCATCCGGAATAGCTCAGCCTCACTAAGGCACTCCTCTAGGGTGTTGTCAGCCTCGATTAGTCCCCTATTCTCAGCGGCTTCACGGAAGAACGGGTAGACTACACCATTCACCGTCCTAAGTTCTTCAAAGGAGGTGGCACAGTGCACGTGGTTTAGGAGAACCCTTAGATAGTAACGCTCCCCTCGTTCGGACGAGCCGACACGATTCTCGCCAACTTGTGTTCGTTCTACCCTCTTCTTCCACTGCTTGATCCCCGTCGCCAAATAAATGCATTTGGAAAATTCCTGCATAAGATCCTCGAGCCTCCTCGCATGTTCGGTTCATGTTGAAATACTCTGTCAACATGGTCCTCTCGACGCAATGCTGGGCAACAACATCATGAAGATCTTGACCAGCGGCGAACGAGACAATGTGCATGTTCGGTAGATGTAGATGCATTTGCAACACGGGTGGGGAGATCTTGCTAAGGTCGGCCGTAGATCCTCCATAGAGCTTAGGTGGGGTAACCCACCTAGCGTCCCTAAACTGATTGATCTCGTCAATATTTCCGTTGCTATCGGGTTCATTGAGAGCTCTGAAGCACGGTCGTGGCCTTTGTAAATATACTTGAATAGGTATTTTACTGACTTTTATGCTTGAGCAAACCTCCACATTTATATGGCGCTTGTACTTCCTCAGAAGGTAAGGGTTGTATGGCACTACCCACCTATTGTCAAGCGTTCGCCCTCGAACCTTTGCATGGCGGCCATTATCCCTTCTCCTGTATAAGGGATATGAATCATTGCCTTGTGTTGTAGATGCATTGAAATGACGTGGGTAGTAGTTCTTGCATCTACCCTCCCGCATGCACACATTCTTCGGATTTAGGACTCCGCATGGGCCATGCATCATATGCTTAATGATCATCTCGTACAACTCTGGATACTTGTTCCTATTTGGGAGCTCAGCGGAGATGAGACAATCAAACTGCTCTGGACAAGTGAGCTTGTACCCTCCCTTCATGATAAGAAGGAAGTGAACATGCGGAAGACCCCTCTTCTGGAACTCGATGACGTACACATAAGCAACTACTATGCCAAGGATATGCCTCTTGAATAGTTGTTCCTTGATGCTCTCAAGCTTGGCTCTGAATACCCGAACGATGAGATCAGGTCGATCCTGTGGGGTCTGTCCAGGCTCTAGCTCTCGTATTATCTCTTCCCAGTTAGGGTTGCAAGTCATAGTTAAGAAGATGTCCGGCTTCCCGTAATTCTGCACCAAGGCCATAGCATCCAGGTACCTTCGTTGCATATCTCTACCACCCCCAATGAATGAAGCTGGGAGCACGATCCTTTTGCCCACAGCTTGCGCACGACTCTCTCCAGACTCTATGCTATCAACCAAGCCCTGATACAGATCGGCTCGTATCTCCTTTTGGTGGTGCCTGATGTAGTCCAGCCTTGTACCCTCCACCTTGATGTACATGTGTAACACCCCAGCTTCTACTAAGCCCAGAATGTCACCAAACATAGACCATAACACGTTTAATACCATAAATTAAAGTAAATTCCAGCAAGTTATCATTTAGAATAATTGAAAATTTTGTCAGCATCTCCTTTGTTTTTGCATGAAACTTAACAACATAGCATCATATCAAAATGTAAGACAAACGAGATATCCATACGCAGCGATAAGGATAACTAATCATCAACTAAAACATCAATAAGCATCGATAGCAAAATAATAAGCATCAATTTAAATCTAGGAAGTTAAAACAACTCCCTCCATAGCCCCACATGATACACATGAGGGAGACAACCAAACATACAGACCATACACTAAAGATTATTGTAATGCTTATTGTCATGTCTCCACAACAGTGAATTTGCTAGATTATGATACTACGTGGAGTAGTGTAGCTAAAACCCTTTCCGCGCCGATTTCATGGTACCTAAAGAAAACAAACAACGAAAATACAAGCGTGAGTTCATAACTCAAATGAAGTGTAATACAATGGAAACAGAGTGCAAGACAACAAACCATCAACTTCAATCTTCGTAAGCATTACATATCACATCATTACCATTCTCACGCATACCGACATGGTAAAAACATCATAATCATCTCTTGATCAATATGGTGTTAGTCTCATGAACTCATGAACAATTCAACAACATTCTCATTCATAGTTTCATTCATGCAATGCAATGCACATGTCTTCTGGAATACTCATACCAGGTATGGTTGAGTGCACACCCGTCGGCATGCACCCTTTTCCCCTTCCATCCCGAAGATGGAGGGTGCCTATCACGCCTTCCATTCACCGCGGTGGATGGAATCACGATGTAGGTCTTACTCAAAAGTTTAGCCCCGGACTAGTCATAACAGTTCTCACCGACTTCTACCGGAATAGTTATGACTTATCTCACCGCCAGCCATGAAAATATGCCATGCATGCAAAATGGACAGCCATGTATACACAAATAGAAGTATTGCATAGCAACACATGGCATCTCAACATGTAGGGTCAGATTCGACCATCGACGGTGCCCATTCACAACATAGCATGTAAATCACTTATCCTCATCAAACATTTTAATCATGGCATGAAGACATCATATCATCGACAATATTTAAAACATGGCATAAGGACATCATAACAATTATAACATGTAGTTCATGGCAAGACAACATGTTATCTATCCCAAACACTATCAAGCAATTCTAGCAACACATATAATGTTCAATCCACACAACACACTTGCCTTCAACCGCGGGCAACGGAGTGACGAGAGGTTGAGGGCACTCGAGGCACACCACCTGCAAACACGTGCCACACACTTAATTCGACTCCTCAAAACAGTACCCACTACACCTAATACGCTATAAACTCCAAAACCCGAAATCACAGATTCTGCCCGTTCTGGACAGCGGCTTGAAAAAACATAACTTGAGTTCTAGAACTCCAAATTGCATAAACGAGTACATCCTCGCGTAGCTTAGGAAATTTCCCAACTTTTTCTAGTTATAGGTAAAGACTGATTCGGACTATAAAGTTGTTTAATCTAACGTTGAACACGAACTGTCTCAATCTCGTCACAGATTTGACAGCGCTCGGTAAAACGGCCATATCTCCCAAACGGCTGGGCGGATTTTAACGTGCTTTATATGCACGGAAAGATAATGAAATTATCTACAACTTCCTAAAAGTCCGTACGATCAGATTCAATCTCTAAATTGGCCAAAACTCCTACCCTAGTTCGGGTCCCCAATCTGCCCGAACCAGAACGCGAATACAACTCTAGTTTTCATTAGATCTAACCCATGGCAGCACCTCCCTTGATCTAAAAACATGATAATCCCCTCTACAGCAGCAAGAGATCTACCCCACAAGATCCCCCATTACCTTCTTGGAGAATCACCAATCGGCGATCCAACCTTCGCGTTCCTCCCCGACTTCCTTCCACGCCGCCGTTTCCACCAATCCTCCTCGTCGCAGCCCCTCCCAACAACTTGGACAGCGCCATGGCAGCGAGGAGGAGACCTTGGGATGCGCCCACAAGGGAGGAGAGGGGTGGGGCGGCAGCACCTAGGAAGGGGCGGTTGGGAAGGGAGAGGAGAGGTGAGGTGAGGGAGATGAGGGAAAAATGGGGAATGAGGAGAGGAGATGGGGCTGCGCATGGGGGTGGGGAGAGCTAGGGCAGCAGGGTTTGCTGCCCCCTCACCCCACATGGGCCAAGTGGATCCCACCATCCGGCCCGCGAAGTTTCCCTCAAGCCCAAAACCTCCCGGAGCGGCCCAAACACCAAAAATGGCCCGAAACGCGTTAAAAGTGAAATCTCAGGGTTTTAGTTGCAAAATCCCCAACTTATCCCATTTTACCACATTTTAAAACCTATTATCATAAATTAGAAAGTCTCGACATTCCGTAGTATCACATTCTACCCCCTTAAGCTGGATTCGACCTCGAATCTTACACTTCAACTCTAAAACAATGTCCACTAGGGACTCATCTTCTTTACTGAACTCCACACACCCACGCAAAGACTCAAACGTGGCAACGACAACGCAATTCTCCAAATCCATCTATTAACAAGAGTAACTTGACTTAGCTTAACTAAGCACAACTTGACATGATTCCTCATTTACTTCAATCGCTATCATGATTCATAAACTCGAATGACACAATCATCATGAAACACATCCTTTTACCATTAACATTAAACGGTCAACCGAGGTTCCAAACTTGAACCCCCCAAAAAGACCATTTACTAAAACCCCATCTCTTCCAATTATTTGACCCTTTTCACAAGGAATCAAAATTTACTAATGTCATCTTCGCTCATAGCCTATATCGACCATACTTTCTTTTCGATCGCCAACCACGTTACACTTTTCATTCTATACTCTCCCGAGCAAACGCACACCCAGGGACATCTAGCTAAGACAATGTCCACGACAAAGCATTTTACATCACAATTTCTATAACATTTGCTTCCACCCAACGATACCTTCAACCAAATACAAACCACGACATCATCAACCTCCATCATCATCCACCGTCATACCACTAATGTCCAGCACCTAGCCCAAGCTAGGACCGTAACTCACTACCAAAACTCAATTAGCACTTTTCCCAAGAGGATGTCGCCCTCACAAACAATTCACACAAACAACGAAACCCACGAGTTTAGCTCTTAGATTATACTCAACAATAACTCGAGACCCTTCTTATTCTCACTCCTATCAATAGTGCAAAAGAAGTACGATTCTTTTGAATCCAAGTAGACCACATACAACAACTCGAACCTCAAAGCGCCACATAACACTTTGGGAAGAACCCGATAACATTGAAAGACCACCCTTTTGCTTTTCCTAAGTCAAGCGCCAAAGGAAAACTCAAATCTCCAATCAACGCGATACACTATCGGGAGCTCTCAAACAAATAGAGACTCCACACAATTCTCTTGACATAAGTTCTCAACAACTAAAGACAACTCGACTCAATTTCACCATAGCCAAACTTTTCATTTTAACCAAAATCAACATCTTGGAAGAGAATTACAAAAACTCTCGAAGAGAAAGGGAAACTCAAATCCCTTGCATAACAACCAAAAAAACCAGCATTTATCCATTCATTCCTTTTCATGCTAGAGAGCAATGGAAATCTCGATTCATAACACGAATGCGAATTCTTCAAGAGCACTCGGATTAGTCATATATCTCTATATGACTTCCTCACCGATCCTGGCTCAACAACTCTTTTATGCTTATAAAAGCGATGTCATGAATCTTTTTCACCATTTATTAGTCATGAAACCACGATACCCATTAACCATTCACAAAGAGACTTCATTCTCTTTGTCACATGATTGACACCCAACAAAATTGATGGTTGCTCAAATTCGCATAAACTACGACGGCGTTAACCAGAAAATACCATATCGCATCACAACCCAACAACCATCAGACGCAATGCGCAAAACATCGTGATTTTAACCAAAGCCAATACCAGAAGATAGCATCAACTCTCAAATCAAACATCTACGCCATAACCGCTACCAATTCCTTAAAGAGAAAGGAACACATTCGAGGAACACCTTACCAACAAAATCACTTATGAAACAATCGTAAGATTCACCTTTTGAAACGCCGCAAAACACCACACACGCTTCCCAAATAAATCTAACTCTAGTCACGAAAGAATTACAATTTAAGCGCTTAACTCGGTGTTACCAAAGATAAATCAGTTGAACGCTAAAGAGAGCGCCCCACTCAACGCTTTGGGTGTTAACCCAAACTCATAGCATAGACTAAACAGATTAGCCTAAAACCAAAGATTGGCATGGTTCAATACCACACCACATTTGGAACCCATAAGCCATTACTTCAAATACTACTCTCTCATCCATATTTCCAATCATCGGAGTCAAGTTTATAACTTGACAAAATGCCACTTAATCAGGGAGATTTTATTGCACACTAATCAAGACGCCTAAACAAAGAGGGCATTCGGAAAATTTATACATTCATTTGAATCCATAAACCTTCAAAAGAAAGTTTGACTCAAATCCCACCATTACTCACATTCCAATACTCTTAGCCAATACGGATGTCAAAATCACCCAAAACCCGAGAAAATTCAACATCAAGCACGCAAGCTACAACATATGTTCTTAATAAAATCATTTTTCCCTGTTCAGATAACCACACTGGCTGATATTACCAACGCACCATAGACCATATCTACCCGATGACAATCAACAAGGAGAACCACGTTCTCACCACTCCAAAGACAATTAACTTATCAGTTAATCCAACATAAGTCGATATCAACAACTTCTTTTGGTCTACTAACCATGACGAACCATTATTCATGCAACTTATTATCCCAAGCGTAGTACACATCTCTTTACAATTATTCCAGCGTAATCAACAATTACCCTGGTATAAACCCTAAGTCACATATTCCATATCACCGATTCATTCCACCAATAATTAATACTAACCACGCGACACGATCTCCACTAGACATCCCTCATAAATACGGATCCCGCATGTACATCCTGTCAAGAATAATTCAACCTTTCCTACAATCATTCCATATATCCTCATTAATTGATTACACGTATTTTAAGTCATATTGTCGACCCACAATATTAACTGACCCACCAACTACAATAGGCAGAATTTCACACCATCTTCTTGCTATAACAAGTTCATCAACCGAGACATTCTATGCTAACTAATCTCAAACATCCATTAGATTCCATAACCCGCATCACTTTGCACACACCACTAATCAACTTTCACTTTGGATCACCTCGACGTCTCGTTTAATCATCTATTATCAACACAATATTTTAGTTTATCTTTAAACAAACAACAAATTCACTTTAACCGAACCACTAGCTCATATCAACCGAAAACTCTAACTTCTCGTCATACACTTAACTTCTTAAACATTCGCGTGAATCACGCACCCAACTCTTAAGGAAACCATAATTGCTCCAGAAAAGAACAACACCCAAAACACCTTTCCTTCCGGAAAGCTCATCCATAAACCACAAGAGAAGTCAACTCTTAAATTCCCAAATGCCGACACGCAACTATTCCCCAACTCTCGAGATCAACAACTTCCACGAAGGAAGATGGTTGCAAGAGGGAAAACCCGGCGATTAACCAAATCTTTTTTTTTCTTTTTCAGATAAAGCCATAACCCCAAACTTCAAACTTTCACGAAACAAACGTTTTTCAAAGATGAATTCCCAAGCAAGTCATCATTGCGATCAAACACCACTTAGACCCCGACAACAAGGTCTGGCACAACACCGCAATAACTCTTTTAAACCTCGGAGAAAGACAAACACAAGAATAAATTGAAAACTTTCTCCGTAAAACAACCGATCAACCACATCCTTTCCGACAAAACCTTGACACCTAAATCCATGCGACTTAGATTTTTCATCGGAACTTCAATAAATTCTTTTTTCAAATTGGAGAATGGTAACCCAAGAATCAATCTATAAGTTTCTCTACAAGGCAAACAACAAATCGGGCGTCAAAGCTGACTGTGCAACCAAAAGAGGCGCAACCCGAAATTCTTCTTTTGCCTTCAACCAAAGAAGACAAAACCAAAACCACCAAAAGAACCATCGGTGAGTATCCAAAACCGAACACTTTTTTCTTTTATTTCAACCAACCAAAACCATTCGTCAAAACGGCAAAGGAAATTCGGAGGGTCAATCCACAACTCTACTACTCGACTCCAACCAACTACCCAATCTACGACAGAAAGGATAAGCACCCTCCCAACAGGAGGTTAAAAGTCCATAGGTGATGGCACTAACCGGCCACACCGTCAAACCCAACATTACTACAAACAACAGAAGGTGACCGAAACCCCTTTCGGCACCACAACCCACATAATCTCAAAAGTATCAACACAATCAATTCTTTCATAAACATAGCAACATATATTACCAAATGTAACATTCAACATCAAAGCTTAAATACAACATTTAAGCGTAAAGCAACAGTACCCATACCCATTCCTACTGTGCAACAGAGTGTGTCAAGTTTTAAATTAATTATTCCACTTACACAAGTTTTAATGTTGCTATCCTATGGCAAAGTTTTAAGTAAAACCTAAGCCATGTTTCTAGGTTATCCCACTTCATATTTTAGTTGAACCTATAGTATGACACTAAATACACATTCCAGGGACCTACAGCCCGCTCTGATACCAACTGTAACACCCCAGCTTCTACTAAGCCCAGAATGTCACCAAACATAGACCATAACACGTTTAATACCATAAATTAAAGTAAATTCCAGCAAGTTATCATTTAGAATAATTGAAAATTTTGTCAGCATCTCCTTTGTTTTTGCATGAAACTTAACAACATAGCATCATATCAAAATGTAAGACAAACGAGATATCCATACGCAGCGATAAGGATAACTAATCATCAACTAAAACATCAATAAGCATCGATAGCAAAATAATAAGCATCAATTTAAATCTAGGAAGTTAAAACAACTCCCTCCATAGCCCCACATGATACACATGAGGGAGACAACCAACCCTCCAGACCATACACTAAAGATTATTGTAATGCTTATTGTCATGTCTCCACAACAGTGAATTTGCTAGATTATGATACTACGTGGAGTAGTGTAGCTAAAACCCTTTCCGTACGATTTCATGGTACCTAAAGAAAACAAACAACGAACATACAAGCGTGAGTTCATAACTCAGCGAAGTGTAATACAATGGAAACAGAGTGCAAGACAACAAACCATCAACTTCAATCTTCGTAAGCATTACATATCACATCATTACCATTCTCACGCATTACCTACATGGTAAAAACATCATAATCATCTCTTGATCAATATGGTGTTCGCCTCATGAACTCATGAACAATTCAACAACATTCTCATTCATAGTTTCATTCATGCAATGCAATGCACATGTCTTCCGGAATACTCATACCGGTATGGTTGAGTGCACACCCGTCGGCATGCACCCTTTTCCCCTTCCATCCCGAAGATGGAGGGTGCCTATCACTCGCTTCCATTCACCGCGGTGGATGGAATCACGATGTAGGTCTTACTCAAAAGTTTAGCCGGACTAGTCATAATAGCTTCTCACCGACCTACCGAATAGTTATGACTTATCTCACCGCCAGCCATGAAAATATGCCATGCATGCAAAATGGACAGCCATGTATACACAAATAGAAGTATTGCATAGCAACACATGGCATCTCAACATGTAGGGTCAGATTCGACCATCGACGGTGCCCATTCACAACATAGCATGTAAATCACTTATCCTCATCAAACATTTTAATCATGGCATGAAGACATCATATCATCGACAATATTTAAAACATGGCATAAGGACATCATAACAATTATAACATGTAGTTCATGGCAAGACAACATGTTATCTATCCCAAACACTATCAAGCAATTCTAGCAACACATATAATGTTCAATCCACACAACACACTTGCCTTCAACAAGGGCAACGGAGTGACGAGAGGTTGAGGGCACTCAGAGGCACACCACCTGCAAACACGTGCCACACACTTAATTCGACTCCTCAAAACAGTACCCACTACACCTAATACGCTATAAACTCCAAAACCCGAAATCACAGATTCTGCCCCGTTCTGGACAGCGGCTTGAAAAACATAACTTGAGTTCTAGAACTCCAAATTGCATAAACGAGTACATCCTCGCGTAGCTTAGGAAATTTCCCAACTTTTTCTAGTTATAGGTAAAGACTGATTCGGACTATAAAGTTGTTTAATCTAACGTTGAACACGAACTGTCTCAATCTCGTCACAGATTTGACAGCGCTCGGTAAAACGGCCATATCTCCCAAACGGCTGGGCGGATTTTAACGTGCTTTATATGCACGGAAAGATAATGAAATTATCTACAACTTCCTAAAAGTCCGTACGATCAGATTCAATCTCTAAATTGGCCAAAACTCCTACCCTAGTTCGGGTCCCCAATCTGCCCGAACCAGAACGCGAATACAACTCTAGTTTTCATTAGATCTAACCCATGGCAGCACCTCCCTTGATCTAAAAACATGATAATCCCCCTCTACAGCAGCAAGAGATCTACCCCACAAGATCCCCATTACCTTCTTGGAGAATCACCAATCGACGATCCAACCTTCGCTCCTCCCCGACTTCCTTCCACGCGCCGTTTCCACCAATCCTCCTCGTCGCAGCCCCTCCCAACAACTTGGACAGCGCCATGGCAGCGAGGAGGAGACCTTGGGATGCGCCCACAAGGGAGGAGAGGGGTGGGGCGGCAGCACCTAGGGAAGGGGCGGTTGGGAAGGGAGAGGAGAGGTGAGGTGAGGGGAGATGAGGGGAAAAAAATGGGGAATGAGGGGAGAGGAGATGGGGCTGGCAAGATGGGGGTGGGGAGAGCTAGGGCAGCAGGGTTTGCTGCCCCCCTCACCCCCACATGGGCCAAGTGGATCCCACCATCCGGCCCGCGAAGTTTCCCTCAAGCCCAAAACCTCCCCGGAGCGGCCCAAACACCCGAAAATGGCCCGAAACGCGTTAAAAAGTGAAATCTCAGGGTTTTAGTTGCAAAATCCCCAACTTATCCCATTTTACCACATTTTAAAACCTATTATCATAAATTAGAAAGTCTCGACATTCCGTAGTATCACAACATGTCAACCGCGTACTGCTGCAATAGGCGCTTGCCGTATAACAAGGCGTTGAATATCCCACGACGCATCTGGAATTTGTAGCAGTAGTAGTCCCTTACAGTAACGCAAAGCCGGTTATTCGAATCTATGCAAAAGAGGGACATATAGTCAGATGATAATATGTACATCAATAATGATGAGATTCAAGGTTAATAGCAATACTCACCTTGATCCTCGTAGTGACTATTGTTATTGTTATTTTCTGATGCCCGGATTACAACTTCAACGGGCACACCATGCTTGGGGATCTGTGGATGCCATCCTAGTTCTCCTCTTGGGAAGAAGAGTGGATACGATAGGGGTCGTAGCATCCATAGTGAGACTTTATCTTGAACTTCTCATTGTTGTTGCCATATAGGATTACGCTGCGATTGAATTCTCTGCGTCGCTCATTGCCCTCAACCCACACAAATGGCCACTTCGACAAGCATCTGGCCTGTTGTACACTCGTTGATCCATCTGTAAGTCGGTGTTAAGTGATACACGATATTCTGGAGGTTTTCGTATTGGCCTAGGCTCCTAAAAGTTTGAGAGTAGGGGTTGTCTGGAGGATGTTGACCAACCTCCTAACGACTTCCTGGTCGAGGCTAGGTGAGTAACGAAACCGGTGATTCAGACTGGGGTCGTCGTCATAGAAATAGAGTTCCAAATGATTTGGACCGGATTCGCTCGGGCCAAAGGAATGGACATTGTGGTAAATTTGTCCGTGGGCTCGAAATGTGTACACTCCAGATCTCATGTTAGTATAGTTCTCATCAAGACTCACGCCTAGGCTGGTGAAGGAGAAGTGACCGTTGAAGAATCTTATGTTTTCGCGAAAATGCCTAGCATCAGCATCTGCACTCGACCAAAGCCTGAGGAGTTCGGGAATTGGCTCTGGATCTGATAGCCTGATTTTACCATTGCGACAACAAAACCCATTCGTCTCATGCTGAAACCTCTTTGCACCGCAATGCTTGCAGTCTGACTCAGTCTTCAACATATGTGTGCTATCGGGAATGTTGCTATACACATGATTGTAGGGATCTTGGACATCCGAGGCCGCTGGAGAGTCCCTATCCTCCATTTCGTCATCATCTGGATGGATTTAAGTTGAGGGGATTATGATAGTTGTTGAATTCCATATAAAGAAGAGAGAAATGTCATCTAAACTACCTCCACCGACGAACATGTAGTACTCCTCATCCATATCCTCCTCTACGATTGTTTCTATACCACCTGTCATTTTCCATGAGTACATGTTAATAATGGTTACATAGTTACAAAGGTAAATCTAGTTATAGATATTACCATTGTCTGTAATGAATGACTGCATTGAGGGACCTGCAATAGCGAAGCCATGCGATGATGGATTGGTCGCCAATGAAGCATCTGACTGTGAGCATTTCATTGCAATTGACTCAGAGCATGGGGTGTCTCTCCTACTCCCATAGATTGCATTACATTCATGTAACAATGATTGTCTATCATGTGGTGTAATTATTTGCCTGGCTGATCTTCTACGGGCGTTAATGTCATCCCTCTCCTCTCTTCTACACGCTCTTCGATGAGCATTTGACTCATGCCTTTCTTTAGGAGCCAAACTTTGCCTACGCGCTCTTCGACGGGCATTAATCTCTTCCCTTTGTTCAGGTGTTAAACTTTGATGACGTGCTCTCTGACGTTCTCGTCTCGCTAGCCTTTGCTCACGGTGTAAGAGCTGCATTCCACGCATTTTGTCGTTGACGCCTTGATTGTATTTGCTCCTCTCTAAGGTTTGCATTTCTTACAAACCGCCCACTATAACTTGGTACACTTTGTTGAGGTGTAATGTGAGCCACTACTTGATCAAAATTCAGTTGTGTTTGGACCTCTGTCATGGCAATGAACTTTCAGCAACATCACGGTAATTCATCCTACCTGAAGTGTACAAGCGATATAATATAATGAGCTATTTTGAGTAGGAATGTTTGTGATTAGAACACATCATAGGAAAAAAAGCAACTTGTACCATTTGAGCAATCGTCTTGTAACGATACACCCATTGTGAGGGTACTTTGAGGTGTAATTGTGTATAGCATAGGTGTTTGATTGTGATCATCTTCTTTGTCCGAAGACGAAAATATTTGACTTTGAATATTGTCTCCATCACGTATAAATAAGCTAGCAGATGCTTGCGGCAAAAGAGCAGTGCGAACTCTCTTTGGAGCATGATGTGCATCCATCACTGCCAAAATGATATTTCCAGAAATAATATCACTGATTGCGATTAATACTATAAGCCAAAATTTAATAGGATGGCAATATAGCAACCTTCTTTCCCTTTCCGTGATGATTGGCTTGGATGATGCGACATAATTGTCAAAATTGTTTGAAGTTTAGGCCACCTCCTGTAGGCAGTAGGTATGGCTAGATCTTGTCCATTCGATGACATAAATGAATTGCAGTCAATCAATGATACTCAGGTTAACATTTGCAAATTGAGTTCCATTCCTCCTATTTAATAGTGCGAAAAATAATAAGCATCACAATGAAACAAAGGCAAGATACGAGCTATTCAAAAGTATCACACATGTAGTTGGGCTAGTTTGATGTGAATCACGAAGCCAATTCACGGATGTTGTCATCGTTCACCACTTATATTAAAGTTAAATTCATTTAGAGAAAAGAAAAGAGAAAAACAAGAAAATAAAATCTAGAATCATTTTCCACTTATTGCTCACCATTTTAGTTTTCTTTTATCTTGGACCAGGTTGATATATATATTGTTATTATAATTGTTTGTATATACATATATGTTTTTCTGTCCAAATGATTTTGGTAGTTAATATTTTATTAATATTTCCACTAATTTGTATACACCTTGCACCAATATGATTTTATTTATTTATTTGTTCAATTGGCAACCCAGGCCCCGCTCCCCCAGGCCCCGCTCCCCAAATTTCTAACCTTCCCCACTCCTCCAAAGATCGCGTGCCACGGAACCTTCCCCATTCTCAAGGATTCAAATTTCGTTTTCGGACTCCGTCTCGGGCCAGGCCGAAATCCGAAATTTCGGCGAGATTCGGAAATTTCGGCCAAATTTCGAACGAAATTAAAAAAAAAAAACGATTTGAATCCGGCTTTTTTTAAACCGAGAAAAACGAAATCTCGGGTGAAATTGCCGAGATTTCGCTCTAATTCAAATGAACAAAAAATGGTTCAAATGACGTTAAAAAAATTTGAAAATTTTTTTGGATGATCCTGACACATCACTAATGTTCCCATAAAAATTTCAGATAGTGATCATGCCTAAGCAATTTTTAAAAAATCCTGACACATCACTAATGTTCCTCAAATTTACTATGGTTTGGATGCTTCTCAATTTTACTATGGGTTGGATGTAGGAAATTTTACTATGGTTTGTATGTAGGAAATTTTACTATGGGTTGGATACTATTTCGATCGACCACGGCCCACGGCCCACGAGCCTAGGAGGGACGGAGGGTACTCATTACTCAAGTCTCGCCGGACATTCGATTCCCTAATTCTCCAACCCCGATTCTGCTAACCCTAGTGCTCCCGCCGCCGCTTTGCTCGGCCTCCCACCGCCGCCGCTCCCGAGTCTCGCTGCGGCCGCCTCCTCCGGGACTCCGCGGCAGAGCCGCCTCCTCCCGGGACCCGCCGCCTCCTCCCGGGATCCGCCGCCGCGTCCTCCTCCTCCCGGGATCCGCCGCCGCCATGGCGGACAAACTGAGCCAGCCTAGACGTCCCGCTGGTCGACGCCACCGTCGCCGCCTTCTACGGCCGATTCATTCTTTCCCCAATCCCCATTCCCAGCCTCCCGGTCCCAGCCACATGCGGCGCCAAACTCCTAGCTGAAAACACGAAGTCGTGGGCTCGCGGTCGCTGCTAGCGGCGTCTCTCCGTCGGCTCGTCCAACCCCGCAGCTCCGCCGCCCTCCGAGCTCCAAGGCTCCGCTGTTCCGCCCTCTAGTCCTCTCCGCCTCTCCGGCCGTCGACGATGGCTCGCCATTCCGCCTCTCCGGGCCGATCTGATCTGTGCTCGCCGCCGTCCGTCCTCAAGTCCAGCCGGTGAGGTAAAACTCCAAGTCCATATGGAGATGATGTCTTTGCTAGTTCTGCTAAAGTGCTAATTCTGGACTTAGCTTTAAGAGGAGGAATCAATGTCTTTGCTAGTTTTGTCTTTGCGTAATGTTATGTCTTTGGCTCTTTGCTAGTTCTGTAATGATGTCTTTGCTAGTTCTGTAATGATGTCTTTGCTAGTTCAGTAGTTCTACTTGTGCTGTTCTGGACTTGGCTTTCCAGTTTCCATGCTTCCGTGTAACTGTTAATGTTGTCTGCTTTAGATTTCCAGTTTCCATTCTTCCGTGTAGCTTTCCAGTTTCTATGTATAATGTTGTCTGCTTTACATTTGTAAGCTTCAGTCATCGACTCATTCAGGTTATGCTGTGAGTTGTGACATTGTTGTCTGCTTTAGATTTGTTTTTCAGAATCGGGCGTTGTCTGCATTGTCTTGATGCTATTCGGTTAAGAAAACCGAATTAACCGAACCGAATCGGTTCGTTAATTGACCGGTTTTTAAGAAATTTCGGTTTCGGTTCGGTTCACAAAATTCAAAAACCGAAATTTTTAAAAACCGAAAAAACCGAACCGAAAAAACCGAATTAACCGAATGCCCACCCCTATAGTCACTCGCGGATTCCTCTTGCTCCCCCACCCGCTGCGAATCCATCGCGTATTTTTGTTTTATTAGTCTATTCGAGTCCTACCAAGAGTGCTTAGCGGTGGTGGTGGTAGTAGTACACCGGTGGTGGTGCCGCGATCTTGATGGAATTCATTGCTGTGGTTACGATCCATTCGGTTGTTTTGTTTGGACACTCAAGAACGATCCAATCCTTTTATTATTTTACTCTTGCAAGCCGTTGCTGATTCGATTCGTTTCTTCCGTGTTTTTGCCCTTGTGTTTCAGGAATTGGGTTGTTCTTGCAAGTGCGTGGAGTGCGTGTGTTTGTTTTGTGCAGCTCTTGGATAATCTCTTCACGTAGAGCAATGTAACTATTTACCGGAATCTGTGTTCTTGATTTCGGCGTGTTTATTGTTATTGTCCTTGCTCCTAGTGCTGAACACACGCGCGCTATCGATTTTATGCAGAGAATGGCACTGCCGATGACGGCACCGGCGTGCCGTCGTTCATTGAGTACACCTTGACAAGCTCCGTGCGGCGACCGACGGCCGCTTCGAACCGCATTGTGTTTCCGAGCACGGCGAAGGCGCCCAATGTCATCTACCGCGGCACACTCTTCAGATCCGGCTGCACCGTCGCCGTCAAAGCGCTCGACCGCTCTGCCTGGCTCGACTCCCGCTTCTTGGTTTGTGTAGCTTGCTTCGTAGGATGTATCATTTGCTGTATTCGCCTAGCCTTCGTGGCATTTGATTAGATGGTATCATGTTTGCAGGAGGAGGCGAGGGTGTTGGGCAGCTGCGGAGTGGCGGCTGGCCAACCTGATCGGAGTGTTAGCGAGGGCGACGAGCGGCTGCTCGTCGCCGAGTTCATGCCACACGAGACCTTGGCAAAGCACCTCTTCCACTGTATGTTTGTTATGCACTTCTTTTCCCTTCTTCAAGTGTATTAATCAAGTGAGTATATTGGGTTTGGTAGTGTTGTTTCTGATTTGGTAGTACGATTGTAGGCATCAAGGAGATAAGATTGCACCCTTATTTAAAGATGTGTTTGTCATGCATCCTATGTTGCATTGAAGTAATCTGTGCTATAGAATCCTTTTGTCGTTTGTTTGGTCTGGTCCTATTTCTGTTCTTCTAGGTCGATCGAAATAGACACATTGTTGTCAGTGTTTTGTTTGGGGTACAGTGGTAGGCATTAGGGTGATTAGTTATTTATTGCCTTTACGGAAATAAGGCAGAGTAACAAAGAGCAACTAAGAGCAACCTCTATGTGCAACTTTTTGGCTTAGGTTTGAAACATATAATTATCGTTAAAATTCTATGCGGTGGCTGCATATCTAGAAAGCAACGACATAGCCGGCTTATTAAAGGAGCTCATGTCGGGAGGGTCTGGGAAATAACTTCTTATCCCATATACGTTCTTTTGATGCCAAGTTCCCTCCTAAGTCATGTTATTATCCTTCATTTGCTAAGAATATACAAATAAAGTAATGCTAATGAGTAATAAAATGATATACAAAAGAATAATTAAATCTCCATATGGTTTGATCCCTTCCTTTTGTGATACTTGCAGAATCACATGCGCATACTGGAGATATCTCCGTAAAATAGAGCTGCATTACTATCGGGTCCCGAGTACCTCATTGGAATTTCATATGTTGATGATAATCGAGGTTTTTAAGGTAGGAATGTTAGAACTATATTCAGCATATGTTGCAGAATTTGATTGAAACTTGATAACCTAAAATTTCATATGTTGATTGAGGTGTGGATGTGTGGTAGGAGAAGAAATGGTGATTGACCCCTTTCTCGCCGGCTTCTTCTTTTGCACCCACAAGCTAAGCTCTCTCCTCATACTGGTTTTAATTGTATGATGCTTGGTTTTAATTGTCTTGTGAATTGAGCGGCAATTAAGCTTCTTTGTTGCGTCAATTGACCTGCCTTGTGAATTGAACTGGCTAATTAGTGTTTGTTTCATTTGAAAATGGCTGGAAGCGGGAAGGATGTAGTTTCTTGCATTATTGAAAGTTTTTTCAAAATGTTCCCCGGCGGGAACTGGGGCTTGCGTCTTGTGAATGCACAATTGAACTGGCGATTGGTTTTAATTGTCTTGTGAATTGAACTGGCAATTAAGCTTCTTTTGTTGCGTCAATTGACCTGTCTTGTGAATTGAATCGGCTAATGAGTGTTTGTTTCATTTGAAAATGGCCGGAAGGGAAGGATGTAGAAAGGACCATTGCCACCAACTGATGATTTAGAATAGTAGAGATACTGTGTTGAAATGAAGTACTCACATCAAGCATTGCGATAACGTTCAATCTCTTATTACGTATATGGATTTTTTATTTGTTTTCCTTGGTTCTAATTGAGATTAATAATGCCTGGCTAGGGTACGCTGGTTAATTAAATTGGAGTGCATATTTTGAAAGAGGTATGCATACATATATACATATGTATATACTAATTATTTAGCTACACGTACGCAGTAGGAATTATTTGTGAATGGTGATGAGATGAGCACGCCTTGTGGTAGATATTCTTATGAGTAGTGACAATGTCACCTCACACTTTTGCTTGTCTTGCCATTAATCTCAGTTGTCCTTATTTATCTGTTTACTCCTTTGCTCTCTCCCTCCATCCCTCTCTCTCTCTCTCTCTCTCTGCCCTCCCTTTCTTGCAACACCTCCATAATATTCTTGAGATCTCGCTCCCTTATTCAATATAGCTTGCCTTTTCATATCTTCTTTGTCTACACACCTCACCTTTCCCCTGCTGCAGCTTGTAGTAGGAGGATAAGCTGATCTCTATATCTCTCTCCCACAGATCACTACCAGAGAGACAAGAGTTAGGCTGTCCTACACGATCATATGCTACCTCCTCCTACAATTCTTTGATTCATCAAGCTAAAGAGACAAGAATTACTAATCTTGTTTGTTTTTCCATTTCTATTCGTTTCTCCTGTCTTTTCCATTCTCAAGCAGCCTTGTTGCATAGCAAAGGATCTTGGAATGTTCAAGTCTTGATAATTTTGTGATGAAAAATTTGTACTTTTTAAGATACTTGTTGAAATGAAGTACTGCCAAATCGCTATTGCAGTAACGTTCAATCTCTTATTGTGCAAAAGTTATAAATCAAGTTGCGTGTGCTTTATACTAAGCATGACTAAAGGCAGCTAGTGAGTATATACATACACGCGTTGCTTTAGAAAGAGTATATATGTATACATACAAGATTAATATGCAGCTAGGTACGCTGGTTAATTAAATTGGCGTGCATATTTTGAAGAGGTATGCGTACATATATACGTATGTATATACTAATTATTTAGCTACACGCACGCAAAGAAGAATTTGTCAAACACACATAAACGTGTCCGTAAAGATGGAGATATACCGATTGAGCTGATCCAAGAGGTAAATTTGTCAAACACACATAAACGTGTCCATAGAGACAAATATACAGTGATCATAGTAATAAAACCTATCTAGCATCCAGTTACATCACCTATCATATTAGCCTAATGTCTAACGATCCAAATGGCGTCGATTGGTAGTCCAAGTAACCACACGAGCAAGATATGCCCACCTCCTTTCAATAAACTTTTTAAGAATGTCGATCAAATGCTCCTGCTACCAGGAGGGTGCCGAAAGTCTAAAATAATAATTTAAGACGTGTTAGAGAAAATAAGTTAAAAGTTTATTTTGTATATAGTTTGTTTCTTATCTAAACTAAATACACTTACTTTGAAGTGCTTGTGTTGTGGGAAGATGGGGCGAATGCTAGTTTTGTGTAACGTGTAGTCTCCACACATCCTGCTTTTAAAGATCAACATACATATTAATACAAGTTTTTTAAATCAACATTAACTATAGCCTTTGTTATTTTATTTTATAGGTTAATGAATTAGTTATCAGATTCTGTTATCTTTTTTCAACATTGTTGCAAGAAGGACGTGGTGATTGGCCTTAGCCTCCGACCAACTGAGAACATGTTGGGTTAAATGCTCATCCCATACTTGAACAACTAATAAGTTAAACCTACAATTAAACATAAGAAGAATATTATAAATATTGTGCACAAATTAGTTTGAGTTAATATGTACTTTGTGAAAATAAAAATAGCTTTACCTTGTGTCTAGCAATATCACCTCTCTATGGACTATACGGCGTGGAAAGGTTTCGTAGTACTCAAGATCACCACAATGGACCACCACTCCAACTATATCTGGATGACATGTTGTATGTTTATTTTTTTGGCTTCAAAATCTCATTTAATATCAGATCTGCTAAAAAGAAATTTTGAACCATACCTACAAAAGTTTTGTTCGGACGTCCATACACATCATCAAATGGCATAAAATGATTTGGGTATAGAGTAAAATCAATTAAGACCGCAGAAGGTCGGCGGTTGTGCGGTCGATTAGCGTGCACTCATAAGAGTTTGAATGTTCAAACTGGACTTCCTCATAGTTAGGCTGGAATCGACACGATGAATGTTGTACTTACGGCCTTCATTGAGTGCTAAGTTACATCTATGAACATTTCTGCCCCTGACAATAGCTTCCATTTTTGATCCCTTTAAATTTGGAATAAACCATGTTAGCTGGCAATAAAAATAATTTCAAGGGTTGAATTGAATTTTGTTTGGACTTACAGTCTCATCCACAAAGATAAATCGAAGCATATCACCGTTATCTTGAACAGGGAATTTGACATCTACTAAAACACAGATGCTCCAAAACATATCCACATCCCCAAATTCAATATTGTCGAACACCTTGAAACTAATAAAAAGAGCATATTTATTCTTTTGGTATATGTGTAATTAGATGGATGAGATAGTGCAGTAAACTCACCTAGGCACCACGGGGCTTTCAGAAAATAGCAGACGTTCTCTTTCTTGTTGGATTAATTGGCGCCATAGAAATGTCCTTTAAGTACTTCATTACATAAAATGAGTTTATAGAAGGCATTAGCAATTGCTATTTGCACGACTATTGAAATATTAAGTCATACAATACTTGAAGTTGTTGGTAGATCTGTTTTTTCCATGCATAAGCACATAGTACGCACAAACAATACTAATACAACAGAAATCAGTATTGTGTTTCTTTGGTGTTGAATAAGAAACTTTAGGTCTGCATAACAACAAAGGTTTCATGGATTCATTTAAGCATGAGAAAAATGCTTGGAAGGTAGTTTAGTGACAAAATTCGGTGACAACAATGTGTTGCCAAATGAGTAAGCATGAGAAAAATGCAAGTTCGGCATCTTAAGGTGCTACATACGATGTAACTGCTTCATCTAAGGGGAATCCATTTTTACATATTTTTGACAAACAAATGGCTGCATATTTATGAAGAGTGTATATCTCAGACTATAGTCCCCTCAACGACTTCCCCTTTTTGACATCTTATGCTAGTATATATCTCGCATACTTTGTTATACCTAGTATGTTTTTTCATGCCCTGAATCGACAATATTTCACTATAATTTTTCTCGATAAACTTTTCCTTATGTTAGGCGAACAAGTGGGCCCATAAGGAGAGCTAAGGGTAATTTGGACACGAGAAGAGGTTACTTCACTTGTCTATTACATGGAATATAAACTTTTATTCATACTGCATGTATGCTAATGTGCAACATAAATAATTAAATATTTAGTTTGGTTTGTATATCTATCTAATACGAACATATGCAAAGACAATATTTTCCCTTTGTAAAAGTTATATTCTGTCGTTTTTATTTTTATGGTCTGATCATGTTGATGATTTTGTCACTAAAAGTTTATCTTTTCTTTATGTTTGAGAAATAATTTTGCTGTTTGATTCCAATATACACTCCAAAGCTGTTGCTAATTGGTCTCAACATATGGCAACAGGATGAAACTTTGCGGAAAGGCGGTTGAAGCATTCAAGGGCGTAAGCTGGAAGAAAATAGGTGTGCCTCTTCTTTACAACGACAACTCGTACACCCAGTTGTCCTTGTGATTAGCTCAAATTTTCCTTTAGATGGTTCTACAGGACATTTTAACTTCCAGGAAGATCACAGCTCACTTTGATTCCCACTTTTTCTTGAGAGAGGGAGCTCACTTGTTCTTTTATATGTGTGTTGCAACTTCTGAAATTTTCATTTCACAATCCTATCTTGATTTTGTTTTTATCCAACTCTGAAGTTTGTTAATGCAAAGTACATGGTGCGAGAACAAGATTATGATATATTCACCTTATGAATAGCACAACTGAACAAGGTAGGAACCATAAATTTTGATAATGCAAAGTACATGTATCCAAATCTTGATAAACCAGCAGAAACCATAAATTTTATATTTTTAATGACTATGTTTTAAGCTAGTTTAATGTTTGCTTAACTGAATTTTTGTGCGTGCTGCATGGTATCCAAATTTAGTTCCATTTATCCATGATGATTAAGATGATCTTCTTCGTAACTTAACTATTCCTGCCTTCAACTTCAGAAGTGATGCTCAAAGGTCTGAATAGAATTCCATGTGAAAGGGTAGATGTTAGCTTCAAGAAAAGTAGACAAAGAATTTTCGCTCATAGCACCATTCAGGTATTTACTGTTTATTGCCAAAGGGCTTTCTTGATAAACCAGCAGAAACCATAAATTTATATTTTTAATGACTATGTTTTAAGCTGGTTTAATGTTTGCTTTGGAACTGAATTTTGTGCGTGCTGCATGGTATCCGAATTTAGTTCCATTTATCCATGATGATTAAGTTGATCTTCTTCTTAACTTAACTATTCCTGCCTTCAACTTCAGTATGAGCTGTCAAGTGGGGCTGCATAGTGGGGTTAGAGACAGGAGATAGATTTTGTTTCTTCTAAAAATGCATAAAGGCTAGAATATGATCCACATAACTTGTGATGCCACATAATGTTGAGTAATACTAAATTTGAGCTATGAAAACTTCACTTGCAGGTGTTTACTCAGCATTAATGATATGCATAATTTTAGCTGTTTGCTTAATTGCAGACATTTTTGTTTGTCTGGTTGTTTTAAATTGCACCAGTATGTTGGACCCATTTGATGAAAGATATGTGTTTTTAACATCCGCCTTGAGGACTTGTCTATTAGTTTTGAATTATTTTTGTCCTGATCTCGTTTTATTTTCCACTAATGGGTCATTTCATTTGTCCGGACTCGGAGTCTCAAGCATGGGAGGGCAATTGTAGTGTCCACATGTACATCAGTGGTGTCTATTGTGTCTGGTGTTGTAACCGGTATGGTAGCACTTGATGAACATCTTCCAACAGCTCCCACTGGACGTTTTTTTATCTTACTTGGATGGTAATATTTTTTTAAACTAAATTGTGTTTTTACTCTGTATTGTGTGCTTGTTGTTGACTGATTTTGGTCCCGTGTCTCTGGCTTCCATTCTTAGCTACTACAGTGTACAATTTCATATAATGCTGCACTTAGAGGTTGCTGGAAATAGTCTACAGCATGTCGTTGTTACGTAAGTTGTGTTGGTTTCACTTTCATCATGACAGAATCTAGTGAGTTCTTAGTTATTCCAATTTACTCCAATAAGCCTGCTAGTTTGTAAAATCAGCTGTGCTTAAATAACTAATGGATACTGGTAGATAAATCAGCAAGATATTAGGACAATAATATCAGTATTGGACCCTTGGACTTGAAGCTAATTTCCTTCCCTAATGAAAGCTAATAAATGCTAGTTTCCAACGTTGGAAGATGAATTAATTTTAGCCCACTGTTATTATTATTCGATTTGATCTGGTCTAGATATAGAGTTAGTTTTCTCTGCAAAAAAATCCACACCTTGCCTACATTTCGGTTTTAAGCTTCTTTTTTTGAGAAGTAATCACCAATCGCTAGAAAACTAAGCAAACTGCAGCCATATGATGATAATACAATTGCTTATTTCTTGCTTGTTTTGCTGAATGGAAAGATCATGACCTGTGTGTTCTTGGTATTTGTGTGTTGTATATAATGTTTTGAAACTATATTATATTCATTCATATATTTAAGCATATTTGCATAAGAACCAAAGACTATGTAAATGAGTAGAAACTGTCACTTTATATATAGTAGAGATAGAGATGTGTATGATGCTTCAATAGTGGAAGGATGGAAGCGCTTTGACTCGTGTGTTGTTGGTATTGACAGATGCTCATTTGAGATCACTGCGGATGGAAGAATGGAAGTCTTCCCGCTTCTTTTCTTCATTGCGGATGGTATTGACCAATGCGGATGGTATGGAAGACTTCTTCCCTCTTCTTTTCTTACTGCGGATGGTATGGAAGAATGGAAGAATGGAAGTCTTCTGCATAAGAACCAGCACTATGTAAATGAGTAGAAAGCTGTCACTTTATAGTAGAGAAGTAGAGATAGAGATGTGTATGATGCTTCAATAGTGGAAGGATGGAAGCGCTTTGACCTGTGTGTTCTTGGTATTGACAGATGCTCACCGGTGAGGTCATGCGGATGGAAGAATGGAAGTCTTCCCGCTTCTTTTCTTCATGCGGATGGTATTGACCAATGCGGATGGTATGGAAGACTTCTTCCCTCTTCTTTTCTTATCATGCGGATGGTATGGAAAAATGGAAGAATGGAAGTCTTCTGATAAGAACCAAAGACTATGTAAATGAGTAGAAAGCTGTCACTTTATAGTAGAGAAATGGAAGTCTTCCCTCTTCTTTTCTTCATGCGGATGGTATGGAAGAATGGAAGAATGGAAGTCCTGTGCATACCAACCAGACTCTATGTAAATGAGTAGAAAGCTGTCACTATATATAGTAGAGATAGAGATGTGTATGATGCTTGGTTTTAATTGTCTTGTGAATTGAACTGGCAATTAAGCTTCTTTTGTTGCGTCAATTGACCTGTCTTGTGAATTGAACTGGCTAATTAGTGTTTGTTTCATTTGAAAATGGCTGGAAGCGGGAAGGATGTAGTTTCTTGCAGTATAGAAAGATTTTTTTCTAAATGTTCTGCTGAAGCTGCGGCTTGCGTCTTGTGAATGCACAATTGAACTGGCGATTGGTTTTAATTGTCTTGTGAATTGAACTGGCAATTAAGCTTCTTTTGTTGCGTCAATTGACCTGTCTTGTGAATTGAACTGGCTAATTAGTGTTTGTTTCATTTGAAAATGGCTGGAAGCGGGAAAGATGTAGAAAGGACCACTGCCACCAACTGATGATTTAGAATAGTAGAGATGTGCCATGACCCTTGTCACCCTAGTTGTGGTTTACTAGTTGGACATTATTAAATTGCCAACATGGGAATTTAGACCGTTGTAGTATATTGCTTAGACCTGCTACGTGCTCATGACATGGTTTTTGGACAATCAAATGTTAATATTGACTTAATGATATATTGAACCTGTTTTGGAAAGGTATCATGTGTTGTGATGCTGATGGCACGTGGTGCATGGTAATCAACTGGGGTTTGATAAATAGCTTTTGACCGGGGCATGAGGCAAGAATGATCGGGTGGGCTAGTTGTGGCACCGAAAACGTTGGTTTGGTTCTTCGGGTAGTCTTTTCCTGGTCACCCTAAGGACTTAACCTTGCAAGCCTTTGAACTGGGTCAATCGTGCAACCACATGTCTGTTATGGGACGGGCCTAGTTGAATAAGTTGCTAATAACATACCTGTGGGACCTCAGGTTGTCAACTACACCGTTTGTGTAAGTTGTACGGGGAGCGTGCACTGGCTGCGCCAGTACCCATCTAACGGTGGATTGACCTAAACTTCGCCTTAGCTAAGGGAAGGGTTAGTGTGCAACACCGGAGAGGACCACTTGTATTGTTAGAAGTTTCCGAAAGACTTTGTTACGGGAACTCGCCTTTGTGGTGTTTGACTGTATCTTGTGGGTAAAGTGCATAACCTCTGCAGAGTGTAAAATCTATTCGAATAGCCGTGTCCACGGTATAGGACATCGCTCGGGAATTACAGTCAAGGGTTAGACTTTCTTGAAAATAACTTGGACTTGAAAGGTTGGGTTTGGTTTATTAATGATGTTGATGGAAATGTGGATTAGGAATGGGAAAGATGTTGATTAAACTCCTGGAAAAGTTATTGATGTTATACTTGTTTCTACTTCTTTCGAATCTACTTATGATACTTGTTAAATGCTTTTACTGCAAATATACCTTGAGCCACTCCTTTGTATTAAGCCATGCATGTAGTATATTAGCTGCATTCTGTGCATGACTTGCTGAGTACCAAGTACTCACCCTTGCCGCAATACAACACCAGTTGAGGTGGAGACTACACTAGCTTTGGAGGAGGAGCTCCAAGAGGAACCGTCTACTTAGGGAGCGAGCCCAGTCAGTTGCCTGTGGTATACTGGATGGCGCCACGATGTTATCTTATTTTCCGCTGCTATTATTTCTCTCTTAATAAGTTTCGCCCTGCGTGGCGTATATTTGTTACTTGACCATAAGGTCGAGCAACCAGTTTGACTATTTAATTAAAGTACTTTATTAGTATCGAGTGGTATGATTTGTGATATTTACCGATGTTAAGACTGTGTGCACTAGCGCGTTCCTGGACTAGTGCTGAATACACAGAGGGTCCGGATTTGCAAATTCGGGTCCCGACAGAGGTGGTATCAGAGCCATACTGACCGTAGGCTCAACCCATAGTTAGAATGGTCGTAGTGAGGATAAAACCTATTTTCTAAAGATAAAATTTGCCAAGATAATGAATGAATTCTCGACTTACCCCTTTTCTTTCTTGTTCATACCCTTGCTGAGTTCTTTTTGTCTTCCACATTGGTTTTAAAGTGCTGCGATCTTACGCAAGTATCCTTTGACAGATGATGATGAAGAACAACTACGCCGAGCGTGAAGGAGGCTATGCCGCCGAGTTGTGGCGTATGCTTCAGTTTCTTGGAGGTTTTGAGAGGCCGCTCTACCGAGGGACTACACTTGTGCAAGCAGGACTGGTCACAGGATGGGACGTCCGGATCACGGTGTATGCCCGAGAGAAGACCAAGTTCAGTCGCCCTTTCCACTTCACCGCCAGGAGGTCTACCTTTGAGATGGGAATCCAGGAAGTGTCGCGTCGAGCGATGCAGCAGATCGCTCGCACCTACTCCAGGGAGCTGGAGGGCACAGTGTTCCATCACCACCCACGCCGAGACAGCAGAGCTCAACGGAAGCCGATAGATGATGAGGATGCTACCATCACTCACTTAGCCAGATTCGTCGCTGCTCAGGAGGAGCTGATCGAAGACACAGTTCAGGAGTTGAAGAAGGATCATGAGCAGGTTGAGGAAGAGAAGAAGCACTTGGAGAATGCTCGTGAGTATGTTGCTTTTGCTGTGGAAAGGATCGCAGAGTTGGAGACTGCACTGTATGGACAGGGTCCCGATCCAGTGTTGGAGTTGGATGCTCCAGACCCAGAGGAGGAACCAGAAGAGGCGCCACATCCACAGCAACAGCCAGATCCAGAGCCAGAGGAGGACGCCGCGTCGTCAACCATAGCTGCAGTTGTGGGGCATGGCGATTGTTTCGTGCCGATGCCGCCGCACCCGCCGCGAGGAGGCAGTGGAGGTTTTCTCGATGAGTGAGCGTAGTCGTTAAGGTTTAGACTCCTCCGTCGAGTCGCGTTATAGAATAAGAGTCACCCTTAGAGTCGATTTGGATTTTCATTGTTTGCTGAGTGTGCAGTATGTGTTGCAGGCCCTTAGGCATTGTAAGCAACCATACCAAGTTATTAATATTATTAATAATAAAGTTGTATTTTGGGTTACACTTTTTCCCCGCATAAGTTTTCCCTATTACTTGTCTATTCTTGTTCCCTCTCATCTCTAAAACTTGGAGAAATCGACAGATAGTGAACACCTGCGGAAACCTTGGAGGCAATGGCAGTGGTTCTCGCCCAGCTGGAAACCCCAACAATGGAGCACCTGCACCCCAACCAGCACCGCCAGTTGACATGCAGAATTTTGGAGCTTTTCTTGCTGCCCAGACTCAGTTGATGCATGCCATGATACAACAGATGCAGCACGTCACCGCTCAGGCCACAGCTAATCAAGTCAATCAGGGACAACGCCAGAATACAAGACTGTCAGAGTTCATGAGGACTCATCCACCCACTTTCTCCTGGAATGCTAACCCGTTGGAGGCCGATGATTGGTTAACGTCAATTGAGAGGAAGCTACACATTGCTCAATGCATGGGAAATGAGAAGGTACTCTACGCTTCTCATCAGTTGGAAGGAACAGCCGCCGAATGGTGGGAGAACTTCTGCGCTACGCAGGAGAACCCTCAAGATATCACTTGGGAGGAGTTCACAGTGCGTTTGCAAGATTATCACGGCGGAAGGAATCATGGACCTCAAGAAAGAGGAGTTCAGAGCACTGAAGCAAGGTAATCAGCCGGTGGCCGAATACCTGAACAAGTTCACACAGCTTGCACGCTACGCACCTGAAGACGTAGCGACAGATAAAGCCAGACAGTCTCGCTTCATGAAGGGACTTAACTCAGGACTACAGGTGGGACTGATCACCCACACCTTTCCAGATTTTCAGGAGCTTGTGAATAAGGCGCTTATTCTTGAGGACAAGCGCAAGGAACTGGATGAGAACAGGAAGCGCAGGATGCAGCATCAGGGATCGCGTCAGGGAGCACAGCAACGTTTGAGAGTTGCGCCAAATCAGTTTTTCAGATTCCAGCCGCAGAATGCAACAAGGACACCGTCACCAGCACCAAGACCCGTCAATCAGAACTATCAGACCCCAGCCCCAGCCAGAAACGCCGCTTCAGGCAGTCAACAAGGGACAGTGAGACGCTGCTACAACTGCAACGAGCCAGGGCACTTTGCCAACAGTTGTCCTAAGAAGACAGCAGGAGTGACCCCAGTCCGCTTCAATCTGGGATCCACACCAGCCAGGACGCCTGCACCAGGAGCGAACCGAGGGACAGCACAGTCAGGAGCAGCACCCCAGACCGTGGTGAGAGGCCGAGTCAACCATGTCACCGCAGATGCACTGCAGAATGCCACGGATGTCGTACTGGGTAAGTTACTTGTTAACTCAGTACCTGCAACAGTTTTGTTTGATTCTGGAGCTTCGCATTCGTTTGTTTCACAAGGCTTTGCTGCTAAAAATGATTTGGAGATTGCAAGACTTAAATGCATGCTTTTAGTTCAAACCCCTGGTTCCGAACTCCGAACGAAAGTAGGATGTTCTGGGGTGAGAATACTAATAGATGGGATAGAGTTCCTAGCGAACCTTATTATTTTGGAGACCCAGACCTTAGATGTTATTTTGGGAATGGATTGGTTATCCAAGCACAAGGCCGTATTGGATTGTGGACGAAGGACTATCTCAGTTGAGAGCCCGTGTGGAAAGAAAGTGGAATTTCAAGCTACCGCCGTTAGAGATGGACAGTTGATGGTTAACAGCACCAAGGCAATCAGCATAGAAGATGTCTCAGTAGTGAATGAGTACCCAGATGTTTTTCCTGAAGATCTACCTGGTATGCCGCCAGACAGGGAATAGAGTTTGTGATAGAGCTTGTACCTGGTACAGCGCCGATAGCAAAGAGACCTTATCGGATGTACACTGCAGAATTAGTAGAGATGAAGAAGCAATAAGACCGAGTTCGTCGCCGTGGGGAGCGCCAGTTTTGTTCGTCAAGAAGAAGGACGGGAGTTTCAGGATGTGCATTGACTACCGTGCACTTAATGAAGTCACCGTGAAGAATAAGTATCCGCTACCCAGGATTGATGATTTGTTTGATCAGCTGAGAGGAGCCGGAGTTTTCTCCAAGATTGATCTGAGATCGGGATACCATTAGTTGAAGATCCGATCAGAAGATATTCCGAAGACCGTATTCTCGTCAAGATATGGACACTACGAGTTTACAATTATGTCCTTTGGTCTGACAAATGCGCCAGCATATTTCATGAATATGATGAATAAGGTGTTCATGGAATATTTGGACAAGTTTGTTGTTGTGTTCATAGATGATATCTTAGTCTACTCCAAGACAGAGGATGATCATGCAGAGCACTTCAGGCGAGTTTTGGAAAAGCTGAGGGAACAGCAGCTCTTCGCCAAATTCAGTAAATGCGATTTTTGGAAGGACAAGGTGGAGTTCTCGGACATGTAATGACCGCAGAAGGAGTCGCCGTTGATCCAAGCAAGGTAGAAGATGTGTTACATTGGGAGCAGCCAAAGACCGTGACCCAGATCCGAAGTTTCCTTGGAATGGCAGGTTACTATTGTCGTTTCATTGAAGGCTTTTCGACAATTGCGAAACCTCTTACGCAATTGCTGAAAAAGGAGAAGAAGTTTGCATGGACGCCAGAGTGCGAGAAAGGTTTTCAAGAATTGAAGAGGCGATTGACATCAGCACCGGTTTTAGTCCTACCGGACGTCAATCAAAGCTTTGATATTTATTGTGACGCATCGCGCCAAGGACTTGGATGTGTGCTAATGCAGAATGGAAAGGTCGTCGCTTATGCATCAAGGCAGTTGAGGCCACATGAGGAGAATTATCCGACGCATGACCTAGAGCTAGCTGCCGTAGTGCATGCTTTGAAATTATGGCGTCACTATTTAATTGGAAACAGATGTGAAGTATACACGGACCATAAGAGTCTTAAGTACATCTTCACCCAATCAGACCTGAACATGAGACAAAGGAGGTGGTTAGAGTTGATCAAGAACTACAACGTTGGAATCCATTATCATCCCGGAAAGGCCAACGTGGTGGCCGATGCTCTGAGTCGGAAAAGCCATACCGTGAACATGTTGCTAGCCACAAGTCAGGAGGAACTATGTGAGGATTTCCATAGAATGCAGATTGAAGTCGTACCAGAAGGATTCTTGGCCGCATTGGAAGTGAAGCCTACCTTGGAGGATCAGATCCGAGAAGGACAGGAGGATGACGACAAGATCCGCCGGATTAAGTCCAACATGGACGAAGGTAAGGCAGAGGACTTCAAGTTGGATGAACAAGGCACGTTATGGATGAAGGATCGAATTTGTGTGCCAAACAAGAAGGAACTGAAGCAGTTGATTCTAGAAGAAGCCCATGACTCTAAGTATTCAATTCATCCTAGAAGTGCCAAGATGTATCAAGATTTAAAAGAAAGATTCTGGTGGCCGAACATGAAGCGTGAAGTTGCCGAGCATGTTGCGCTGTGCGACATATGCCAGAGAGTCAAGGCAATGCATCAGAGACCAGCAGGATTGCTACAGCCGTTGAAGATACCTGAGTGGAAGTGGGAGGAAATCGGAATGGACTTCATTACCGGTTTGCCGAAAACTCAAGGAGGATATGATTCTATATGGGTTATAGTGGATCGCTTGACCAAGGTCGCCCATTTTATCCCTGTGAAGACCACTTACTCGGGAGATAAGTTAGCAGAGTTGTACATGATCAGGATCGTCTGTTTGCACGGAGTGCCAAAGAAGATCGTATCGGATAGAGGTACCCAGTTTACCTCGAGGTTCTGGAATAAGCTGCATGAAACCATGGGAACCCGTTTGAACTTCAGTACAGCTTATCAACCACAGACGGATGGTCAGACTGAAAGAGTCAATCAGATTCTGGAGGATATGTTAAGAGCGTGTGCATTGGCTTATGCTACCTCTTGGGATAAAAGTCTGCCGTACGCCAAGTTCAGCTACAACAACAGTTACCAAGCAAGTTTGCAAATGTCACCATTTGAAGCACTATATGGTCGACTCGCTTGACACCATTGAATCGAATGAGACAGGTGAACGCCGTGTCTTTGGACCAGATATTCTTCAAGAAGCCGAAGAACAAATTGCCATGATCAGGGAGAGATTGAAGATAGCCCAATCACGACAGAAGAGTTATGCTAACAACCGTCGCCGAGACCTGAGTTTCGAACCGGAAGATTTCGTGTATCTCAGAGTCACCCCGCTCAGAGGAGTTAAGAGATTCCATGCTAAAGGAAAACTCGCGCCGAGATATGTCGGACCATTCAAGGTTCTCAGCCGCAGAGGTGAAGTCGCTTATCAGCTAGAGTTACCACAATCACTAGCAGGAGTGCATGACGTGTTCCACGTGTCCCAGCTGAAGAAGTGTCTCAGAGTACCTGAGGAGCAGACACCGCTAGAGTCAATTGAGCTGCAAGAAGATTTGACCTACAAGGAGCACCCCGTAAAGATTTTGGACACAATGGACCGAGAGACAAGAAACGAGTCAACCCGTTTCTGCAGAGTTCAATAGAGCAACCACGCGGAGAGTGAAACAACTTGGGAACGCGAAGAGGATTTGAAGAAAGAGTTTCCGAACCTATTTCTTTAGAAAGCCCTGAATCTCGGGGACGAGATTCTGTTAAGGGGGGGGAGGTTTGTAACACCCCAAAATTTTGCTGTTCCTAAATTCATGTGTGATTTGGCACTTGGTGAATTTTTGGAATTTTCTGGAATTTATTTGGATTTATTTGGAATTTATTTGAATTTATTCCATTTTGAAATAATTAAAGAATTTGACTTTGCAAATAAAATTTTGTTGGAAATATTTTATTTGAGTCCAAAATGTTCCAGAATTTTTCTGGAATTTTTCTGAGTATTTTACTATTTTTCTTGAATTAAATGAATTACTGGAAATTATTTTAATTATTAAATCGCTGGAAAATCGAGTCGGGTCAAGTACTGTTTATCCGACCGGAACCGAACCCGAGTCAGACTCGAGTCCGACCCGAGCCACGTGATCCGGTCAAACCCTGATTGATCCGGACCGTTGGATCGAAATCCAACGGTCGGAATTGGGCCGCACCGATCAAACCAGATCCGGCCCGGACCCGTTGCGCCGTGCAATCTCGGCCGTCGATCGGGGCCACGTGGACGGCCATGATTTTGTCGTCTTCCCGAGTCCCGCTCGGACTGCGCCGCCGCGTAGCCGCCGTGTCCGTTAGGGTTTCGCGATTTGCGCGCACGTCGAGGCACTGTTTAAAGCCCCGAGGCCACCCCGTTGAAGCTCTTTGCCGTGCGCACCTTTCCCCTCAAGTTTCTGAGCCCTAGCCGCCGCCGTCTAGCCGCAAAAGCTCGCCGTAGTTGCTTCTCTCTTCCACCGCGTTCCTTTGCCGATTCCGCCGACGCCCGCCGTTCTCCGCCGCACCCGAAGGCAGATTTGGAATCCCCGCGACGAGGTGCACCCGTGCATACCACCCATCTCGCCGGAGAAGCCCTCGAGCGCCGTTGGTCGTGTCGTCTTCCCCAGCTCCGGTCCGCTCCCTCCGCCGCGTGGCCATCGACGTCTTCGAGCACCCTCAACCGTCCGATCAAGATCCGACGGCTACGGTAAGCCACGTGCATCTCAAACCCGTCAACCTAGATCAGATCTGGACCGTTGGATCTAGATCCAACGGCCCACGATCACCGTGTAGTTTGTAACGGTGTTAGCCTAGGGTAGATCTGGATCGAACGGCCCAGATCGACCGTGTAGTTTTCAACGCGTCAACCTTAGATCTAATCACGGCCGTTGATTTTCAAATCAACGGACACGATTGTGCCACGTGTGCCTTGGCCGCGCCGTGCGCACACGAAGCGGCGTGTCTCGACACGCGGGGCCTGTCGGTCACGGGTCACCGGACCGCGGACGCCACCCCTGACGTCACGGTGCGGCCCGCTTGTCAGTAGCGTCGTCGAGCGTGGTGACATCAATGCTGACGTCATCCAATAGGTCCCACCTATCAGTGGCACACGCGCCGCGGACCGAGTCCACCGTGGACCGAGCCAAGCCGTGGGCTGAGCCCATGAGCCGGCTGATGTCAGCCAGCCAATCAGGAGCCGACGCGTGTCACCCATGACGAAATAAATAATTTCTGAAAAAGAAAATGATTTAATAATTCGGTTTAATAATTGATTTGAATTTCAAAACTTCAAACGCTTATAACTTTTGCGTTTCAACTCCGATTTGAACGATTCAAATTTCTAAAAATTCATAAAATTCAGATCTACTCAAATATGAATTTTATTTAATTTTTGGACTAAAGTTTTTCTCTGTAATATTATTTAATTGATTATTTAAACTTTAAATAATCATAACTTTTGTGTTTTAACTCCGATTTGAGCGATTCCAGTTCCTAAAAATTCATAAAATTATGTTCTCTCTGTTTATGAACTTTATTTGGATGTTTGGACACTTTTTGTCTACTATTTTATTCATTTGTTGCTATTTGCACGCGTTACGAGTAGACGTTGAAGTCTTTGGAAGGATTCGAAGGAGAAATATTGACCCAGGAGCCAGCTCAGGACCAAGAACAAGTGCTATTTGAAGGCAAGTTGTGCTTTGACCATGTTGATCCTATTTTGAAACCTATTTTGATCTAATTTATTGCATGCTAGTTCAATTAGAAAATACTTTATTTAAATATGGGAAATTAGATAAATACCAAATTGCTGTATGACACCTTGGTTAATTATATATATGTGCCATGACCCTTGTCACCCTAGTTGTGGTTTACTAGTTGGACATTATTAAATTGCCAACATGGGAATTTAGACCGTTGAAGTATATTGCTTAGACCTGCTACGTGCTCATGACATGGTTTTTGGACAATAAAATGTTAATATTGACTTAATGATATATTGAACATGTTTTGGAAAGGTATCATGTGTTGTGATGCTGATGGCACGTGGTGCATGGTAATCAACTGGGGTTTGATAAATAGCTTTTGACCGGGGGATGAGGCAAGAATGATCGGGTGGGCCAGTTGTGGCACCGGAAACATTGGTTTGGTTCTTCGGGTAGTCTTGCCCTGGTAACCCGAAGGACTTAACCTTGCAAGCCTTTGAACTGGGTCAATCGTGCAACCACATGTCTGTTATGGGACGGACCTAGTTGAATAAGTTGCTAATAACATACCTGTGGGACCTCAGGTTGTCAACTACACCGTTTGTGTAAGTTGTACGGGGGAGCGTACCGGGGCTGCGGCCAGGTACCCATCTAACGGTGGATTGACCTAAACTTCGCCTTAGCTAAGGGAAGGGTTAGTGTGCAACACTGGAGAGGACCACTTGTATTGTTAGAAGTTTCCGAAAGACTTTTTTACGGGAACTCGCCTTTGTGGTGTTTGACTGTATCTTGTGGGTAAAGTGTATAACCTATGCAGAGTGTAAAATCTATTCGAATAGCCGTGTCCGCGGTATTGGACATCGCTCGGGAATTACAGTCAAGGGTTAGACTTTCTTGAAAATAACTTGGACTTGAAAGGTTGGGTTTGGTTTATTAATGATGTTGACGGAAATGTGGATTAGGAATGGGAAAGATGTTGATTAAACTCCTGGAAAAGTTATTGATGTTATACTTGTTTCTACTGCTTTCGAATCTACTTATGATACTTGTTAAATGCTCTTACTGCAAATATACCTTGAGCCACTCCTTTGTATTAAGCCATGCATGTAGTATATTAGCTGCATTCTGTGCAAGACTTGCTGAGTACCAAGTACTCACCCTTGCCGCAATACAACACCAGTTGAGGAGGAGACTACACTAGCTTTGGAGGAGGATCTCCAAGAGGAACCGTCACTTTGGGAGCGAGCCCAGTCAGTTGCCTGTGGTATACTGGATGGCGCCACGATGTTATCTTATTTTTCGCTGCTATTATTTCTCTCTTAATAAGTTTCGCCCTGCGTGGCTTATATTTGTAACTTGACCATAAGGTCGAGCAACCAGTTTGACTGTTTAATTAAAGTACTTTATTAGTATCGAGTGGTATGATTTGTGATATTTACCGATGTTAAGACTGTGTGCACTAGCGCGTTCCTGGACTAGTGCTGAATACACAGAGGGTCCGGATTTGCAAATTCGGGTCCCGACAACCTCTCACAGGTCGACCTTCACTTCCATTCCCAAATAGAATCTGCGTTTCAACCACAAAGGGCTCCATCAACCCAAAACGCTCGAATCCTCACGGCAAACACTTCATACTTCTATCACAACCAACCTGACTACCATACTCCATTAAACTCAACATGACAAAATTAAAGGAAGTCACAATTCCTTTAACGACCTTTCTACATTCCCGAAAATTTCCATCGAGGGGAAAACTTATTGAGGCACACTTGCCCTTCCGATACACTATCATACTAACATTTTATTCCATCCTTACCCAGACAAGACTCAAATCCAAGAACAACTAGTGACGACAATTGCTCACAGCAGGACAAATATCACCGAACTACCATCAACTTCACTTCCACCCATCGCTACTCTTAATAATGGTTAAACCCATACATCATCAACCTCCATCACAAACTACCCTTATACCACTAAGGTTCGACACCTAGCCCCAAGCTAGGATCGTAAACCTTTACAAAACCACATTTGGTTCCTTTCTTAAGAGGGTCTCGCCCTCACACAAAAACACTTAGCTATCAAGCCCAAGTGGACCACACACGGCAACTCAACCCAAAGTGTTAACAACCATTTTGGAAAGAATTCGGCAACACCCAAGCCAAATCACAAAGGAAGCATAAATCCCCTACAACCAAAATACCATAATTTCTTCATTCTTTCTTTTCATACTAGAAAGAAATGGACATCTCGATTCATGACATGCATGCACACTTTTCAAGAGCACTCCGGATTTGTCATATATCCTTATATGACTTTCTCACCGACCTGGCTTGTCGACTCCTTTATGATTAATTATGCATAAACAATGTCTCGTTTTCCTTTTTCACCCTTCATTCATCAAGTAACAATGGTACCGAATAGTCATTCACCAAATGACTTCTACCTCGGTATCAAATGAATAAATCTCGAATAACATCGAGAATTGCGCTAATTCATATAAACTATGACGGCAGCATAGTTAACAGTAAGGCAACACATCATATCAGAACCCACCAACGATAGATAGCTAAACTTTGCAAAACATCGCATTTTAACCAAAATCAACATTTTGGAAAAGGACACTGACTCCAAAGTTAAACATCTGCGTGAACAACTGCCATAAATTTTTTCAAAAGAGAGGGGAACTCAATCCCAAAAGAAAACTCTTCACTAATCAAATTTACTTATAAACATTCATAAAAATCCAGACTTGTGAAACATCCGCACACTAGACACATTTTCCAAATGACTCCAACTCTAGCCAAACAGAGTTACACATCAAGGGCTTAACTCAAAAGTTTCCAACACAACCCTTTATGACCATCTGCTTCCTTTTAAAATTAATTCCAAAGATAATCCAGTGTGGACGCGAAGGAGCGCGATCCACTCAAAAACTTTTGGGATGTAAATCCATACTCATAGCACCGACTAAACAAATTAGCCAAAACCAAATATTTGCACCAATTTGTACGAGTTTTAGGGAAACTCTGAAACACACCATATGGAACACCTTGACCGAAAACCCTTCAACCAAAATGGCAACCAACCAAACCAGTCCAAAAGCTTTTAAACACAAGCTCAGCATAAAAAGAACCATCTCTAGTACTCCACTACGCTTTCCATTAAAAGACTTCAATAATTACTATCTACTCCCTAAGGAGCCCCAACACAATACAACCAAAAGCTTCACAACAAATTCTTTCTCTTATTATCTTCCCCAATACTTATAAATAAGGTTTATGATGCTTACGAAAAGACATCCCACGAAGACTAAGTCAACAAGATCCCCATTGACCAACATAACAAATAACATCATATTCTAGATTTGAAACAAGTGCTCCAACAAAACTTTCAGCGTGACCAACCAATAACTTTCATACCACCTATATGTAAACGTCTCGACAATCGAAACTTATTCAGTTAACAAGCGACTTCAACATGTAAATATTATCTCCACAAGACAAGGTGCGCAAATATGATTTTGAGACATACATTCATTAAGGATGAAATTCTACATCATGTTAATTATCCATGGTTCACTCCATCACAACATGTTACAATAACCTCCATTTTTTTTAGCAAGGATTTTCAACAATTAATCTAAGCAATTACCACCACTATTAAATCATCAATATCAATAACTTGCATAATCATCAATCAACAACATTACCTTTAGCTACCCTATACATAGGTTATAACAAAATTACCACCACACAACATACTCCAACTATTTAAAATAGATTGAATACTAGCATTAACACTGCTCTTAACAACATCATGAACAATAAGTCTTATGTCTTCTCAATTGATATCAATACTAGCATTGTATAGACACAACTGCATGCTTCCAAATATACTAGTAGTTTGCAACAACATAAATAGCAACTCAAATCAACTTCCAAATTAAAGCCACTAGTCAACATGATTAAATTCCTCTATTAACCCGTTAGATTAGAACATCTTTAAACAACCGGCAAGGTTTCTTTTACAATATCATTAATTTATATCATCTTAATGTTCTTACTATGCATCAAGGATTAAACTTTTAACATTAACGAGGATCATAAGCACTTTTAAAGCAAGGCAACAGGTTCTAAGCATGTACATTAACCCATTCAATCATTCTCGCTAAGAGTAAACTACAACACTAGTAGTCTATTTATTCTCAAGCTAGAGATATTAATCACATTGAATTTATTCAACTCAAAATTTATCTTAGCAACACATCAATCCATAAACCACATTGTTACCTACTACATAACATGCTAAACATCAATTCTTACTAGGGACAAACGATTTCAGTCAAAAGACTACTTACTTTGTTTGCAACATTTTAGTTTTAAAACTCATCCCAAATTCGTAAGGAAACTTGACTCTCAAAATTGCAAAGAGACAAACCCAAACTTGGTCATGCTAAGGAATTCTCCAAAACACTTTTAAATCTCAAAGACTCCCACAGGAGGGAACCAACCGATCAAATAAACCTTTGCAAATAAAACCTTAACTCCAAAGTTTCACGAAACAGGAAGGTTCTTCAAAGATGATTTTCTTAAACCAGTAAAATAACGAAATCAAACACCACATACTACTACAAAGCCACCGAACTTCAGCCCTGGCATAACTCCGCAATAACTCCTTTAACATCGGAGAAAGACAAACACAGGAATAAATTTGAATGCTTCTTCCCCATAAAGAAATCAACAAACTAAGCATTAAAACTGGAAAGGCGCCCAAAAGAAGTGCAACACTAGACTCCTCTTCTTCGTCTTCAATCAAGGAAAACAAAACCACACACCGCATACAGAACAATCCGCGAAAATCCAATACCAAACACTTTTCTTTTGGTTTCCATCAACTAAAACCAAGAAAACCAACCAAGACCGACCACAAAACGATAAAGAACATCCGAAGGAATCCACCACCAAACTTTTCTATTTGACTCCAGTCAACTAAAACCAAGAAAAGGGTAAGCACTCTTCTCCTACAGGGGTTAATAGTTCTTCGGTGGTGGCGCTAACCGGCGACACCGTCAAACCTCACCCTTACTATGAAATAGGAGAGGTGGCCGAAACCCTTCGGCACCACAACCCACTTTATCACAACAACAAGAACAATTCAATCATCTATGTCATAGACATAGCAACATGCATTAACAAATAAAGCATTCAACATCAAAGCTTAAATACAACATTTAAGCGTAAAGAAACGATTCCCATACCCTTTCCTACTGTGCATCTAGTGTGTGTCAAATTTTAGATTAGTTATACCACTTTTGCAAGTTTTAATGTTTCTATCCTATGACAAAATTTTAGTTAAGACCTAAGCCATGTTTCTAAGTTATTCCACATCACATTTTACTTGTACCCTATAGCATGACACTAAAAATATGCATTCCAAGGACCTACAGCCCGCTCTGATACAAACTGTAACACACCGTCATTTAATATGCCTGAATGCTACCAAACATAAGCTAAACAACATCTAAATACCACATTTAAACATAAATTCCAGCAAAGGCGCACATGCTAAAAACCGAGATTTCGGCAGCATCTCCTTTGTTTTAACATGATTCGAAGCAGCAACAACAGTATAGCAATATATAGAATATGAGAGACAACTAAAAACAGCAATAATTCATGACTTAGCAACAATAAACTTCTAGTTTCAACCACATAATGTCTCCAAGAGTCAAACGAACCAAAATACTCTCATTTGGCAAGGCTAAGGCTTAAAGCAATAACCATCACACGCAAATTTATTATCAACACTAATTGAATGACTTGTGAAATCAAAAGAGTGAAGCTACGTGTGGGAGTGTGACTATTTCCCTTCCCCGCATGCCGATCTCATGGTACCTAAAACAACAAGAACAATAACATGGCAATAAAATCTCACATCATGTGTATCATCTCATTCATGAACACTTAACATTATCATCATCATTGTGTATGCAATGCAATGCAATGCTCATGTCTCCTTGGAAACTCATACCGGTATGGTTGAGTACACACCCGTCGGTGTGCACCCTCTCCCCCCTTCCATCCCGAAGATGGAGGGTGCCTACTCCTCGCTTCCGTTCACCGCGGTGAATGGAATCACGATGTAGGACTTACTCATTGGCTCTCCAGATTAGTCATATCTTTCTCACCGACCTTCCCGGATTAGATATGACTTTCTCACCGCCCGGGCCATGCAACATGTCATGTATGCAATTATGCCAACATCATATTTAACTCATATATTAACACATGGCATCATAACATCATAAACATGCTCATCATATCATTGGCAATCATTAAAGCATGGCAAGTGATCATATATCATGTAGTCAATTCCATCTATTTTCAACAAGCAACCTACAAATCGCTATCCATTACAACACACTTGTCTCAACCACGGGCAACGGATTGGCGGAAAGTAGAAGGCACTCCCGGGGTCGCACCACCTACACATAGGTATTACATGCTCACAATCATGCCCACAAAACAGTACGCAAACCCTCATCTACCCCGGCATTGCCAACTACTCGCAAAACCTAAAAATAGAGGTTCTGTCCCGTCGGGACAGCAGCCTTGCAAAATGCATAACTTGAGTTCTGGGACTCCGAATCAATTAAACGAGTACATCCTCGCGTAGCTTAGGAAATTTCCGAACTTTTTCTAGTTATAGGGAAAGACTGATTTGAAATCTAAAGTTGTTTAATCTACAGATTACCGTGATCTGTTCCAATCACGTCACAGATTTTAACACGCTCAGTAAAACAGCCATAACTTCTAAACGGCTGGGCGGAATTTAACGTTCTTTATATCCACTAAAATATAATGAAATTATCTACAACTTCTTCAACATCCGTACGGACAGATTCGGATTTTAAATTGACGAAAAAAGTAACCCTAGGTCGACTGCTCATGCTGTCCCAAAACAGAGACGTGGCAACATCTAGATCTAATCCAAATTACTCAAATCCAGCACCACCAATTGATCTAAAAACTTGTTAAACACCCTAAGAACAGTACCTAGATCAACCCCAAGGATTCCCATGATCATACCTTTGCCTGACGTACGAAAACTCCAATAGATCTCCTCGCTCCTCGCTCCTCGCTCCTCGCTCCTCGGATGGATCCACGAGGATGCAGGGGTGGGGAGGCCACCCTAGGGCAGCAAGGGGGTGGAGGAGAGGTGGGGAGGTGGAGAGGTGGAGAGGAGAGAGCAAGGGGGGGCGCACGGCCAACACAAGGGGGTGGAGGGCGGCTAGGGCAAGGAGAGGTGGAGGGGGCGCACTTCAATGGGTGGTGGGCGCACCAAGGGCAGCAAGGCCCCCTTTTACCAGCCCCTACTCTGAATCCTAGTCCTAAATGGACTCATAATCCATCCCACCAAAGCCCACAACCCCCCTTTAAGGCCCAAAATCCCCCGGGAAGGCCCAAAACCCCGGAAACGGCCCGGAAACGTTATTAACCTCCAAAACCTATGGTTTTAACCTTATTTCCACATCTCATACTATTTTTGACCTTATCATGCACGTTAAAATAAGGTTACGACACTCCGTGGTGTCACATTCTTCAAAAGGCCCAAAAAACGCGAGTAAACCTCAAGCCGAAAGGTTTTATTCTCTAATTTCACATTCTATAATGTCACACCATACCGTATTGTCGCACACGGTTGGTGGCAAAGGGTTTCAAACAAGTTCAAGGAATTGACTATGATGAAACCTTTTCACCGGTAGCCATGCTCAAGTCTGTCCGGATCATTTTAGCAATTGCTGCATATTTCGATTATGAAATATGGCAGATGGACGTCAAGACAGCTTTCCTTAATGGGAATCTATCTGAGGATGTATACATGATACAACCTAAGGGTTTTGTTGATCCTAAAAATGCTAAAAGATATGCAAGCTTCAGAGATCCATCTATGGGTTAAAGCAAGCATCTCGGAGTTGGAACATTCGTTTTGATGAAGTGGTCAAAGGATTTGGCTTTATCAAAAATGAAGAAGAGCCTTGTGTTTACAAGAAGGCTAGTGGGAGCGCACTTGTATTTCTGATCTTGTATGTGGATGACATATTATTGATCGGGAATGATATTCCTATGCTTGAAGACGTTAAGACTTCATTGAAAAGGAGTTTCTCAATGAAGGACTTGGGAGAAGCATGTTATATCTTGTGCATAAAGATCTATAGAGATAAATCAAAAAGGTTGATTGGATTAAGCCAGGAAACGTACATTGACAAAGTATTGAAAAGGTTCAATATGCATGAATCTAAGAGAGGTTTCATGCCAATGTCACATGGCATCAGTCTAAGCAAGAATCAGTGTCCTTCGACAACTAATGAGCGAGACAGGATGAGCAAGATTCCATATGCTTCAGCTATTGGATCTATCATGTATGCCATGATCTGTACGCGCCTAGATGTCTCATATGCTCTAAGTGTCACAAGTAGATACCAAGCGGATCCCGGTGATGGTCATTGGATAGCCGTGAAAAACATCCTAAAGTACCTGAGAAGAACTAAGGGTATGTTCCTAGTCTTTGGAGGTGAGGAAGAACTGGTTGTAAAAGGTTACACCGATGCAAGCTTCCAAACTGACAAAGATGATTTTCGATCACAATCCGGTTTTGTGTTTACACTAAATGGAGGAGCAAAGAAGTGGAAGAGTTCCAAGCAAAGCACGGTGGCTGACTCTACGACAGAAGCGGAGTACATTGCGGCTTCGGATGCCGCAAAAGAAGCTGTATGTATAAAGAAGTTTATCTCGGAGCTTGGTGTGGCCGCTAGTGCCTCTAGTCCAATGGACATCTATTGCGATAATAGTGGTGCCATTGCACAAGCAAAAGAGCCTAGATCACATCAGAAGTCCAAACATATACTCCGACGCTTTCACCTTATTCGTGAAATTGTGGATAGAGGTGACGTGAAGATATGCAAAGTACATACGGAAGCCAATGTGGCTGATCCGTTGACAAAGCCACTACCATGACCTAAGCATGAGGCGCATTACGAGGTCTATTGGTATTAGATACTTAATTGATTGACTCAAGTGCAAGTGGGAGATTGTTAGTGTTATGCCCTTGAGACAATCATATGGATGATTGTAACATGACTATGTTTTTATGAATAATAATATGATTATTGGTCCAATGAATGTATATCATTGTTTTGATCAACAAGTGTGTGACTTGTTTATGAAGCTCTTTACTTATTGATATAATTCGATAAATATCTCTGATCGGATATCATCGTAGAGGACAACGATGAATAGATCAGCACATGTATTGTTCGATGATCATGTTTCATAGATCATGGGATATGGAGATATCATCAATATATTGTGGACGCATGTTGAAGAACATGTGTTAGATAGACCCACATTGGGACAGTGCGAGAATGTTACATTCTTATGTGTCATCAGTGTATCTCATACATAGTAGATGTATGATCCTGAGACCTGAGATTGTCATATTCCCTACATGTGTAATAGTTTACCTTGGGGTTACCAAAAACTATTTCGTAACCGGATAGTTATAATGGTAGCTTTCATGTTTACTACGAAACATGTAGAGGGAAGTGAGCAGTCAAGATGGAATTTGCCACTCCAATGTAACGGAGATATATGTCTAGGCCACTCGTGTGATATGATTAAGGAAGTGCATGGCCATGCCGTGATTGAGAAGTCAATCACAACTTATTAATATATCACGGATACGAGAGATGGATTGAAATGTCTAAGGATGACATGCTTCTCGCCTTAAGTTCGATCTTCATATAGTTTGGCAAAGGGATTATTACATCAGTACTTTAATCATATGCATTTGGGAGTTGGCATGCTCTGCAAGGAGACGCTACCGACTATTGGATTAGAAAAGGGGTTTTCTGAATCCATGTCCAAATGTGCATGAACCTACAGGGTCACACACTTAACGGGATGGGACGCATTAATTCAGATTGGATCAGTAATTAATGGACCTCGTGGGCTTAGCGCGTAGATGGGCCCTGACTGCCTAGGGTTTCACCTCGTGGCTATATAAGGAGGGGAGGAGGCTGGGCGCAACACACACTTTCGTGCGGTTTAGAGGTGTTTCGCCAGAAACCCTAGCCACCTCCTCTCGTTGCCCCTGCCGAGCGACCCGGTGCTTGCACACCGACGCACGGCATTCCATCCCCGGACGTGTGGACTGCTGTGGTGACATTGCTGCTACTGCGGCGTGGAGAGGACGATCCGCGGCGAGGACGATCCGTGGCGAGGACGATCCGCGGCGAGGACGATCCATGGCGAGGACGATCCGCGGCGAGGACGATCCGCGGTGAGGACGATCCGCGCTGAGAACGATCCACTACAACGTCGTGCGAAGGATTCCGCAACTGCACGTCTAGTGGTAATAGATCTATGATCCCCTTCTTGCGAGTAGCTTTTCTGGTTTGCGGTAGAAATTTTAATTTGTGCTAGTGTAGCATACCGCGTTCCCAACAGGGGCAGTGAGCTGGAAAAGTTCCAAGCAAGAGAGAGTAGCTGATTCCACAACAGAGGTAGGAGACACCTTCAGATAGACATAATCACCAACGTCGAAGGAGAGAGGTCTCCTACGGCGGTCAGCATAGCTCTTCTGTCGTGATTGTGCTACCCTCAAGTTCTCTTGGATGGTCTTCACCTTCTCTTCTGCAGCTTTAACCACATCAGGTCCAAAGAATGGTCGTTCTCCACTCTCGGACTAGTTCAGGGTTGTCCGATAGCTACGGCCATAAAGTGCTTCTAAAGGAGACATATTGATGCTGGTCTGGTAGCTGTTGTTGTAAGCAAACTCGGCATATGGAAGGCACTCGTCCCATTTCTTCCCGAAGGATAGAACACAAGCTCTCAACATATCCTTAAGGACCTGATTGACCCTCTCGGTTTTTCCGTCAGTTTGCGGATGATATGCTGAGTTGTGGATTAGCTTGGTACCCAACGCCTCATGCAGACTTCTCCAGAATCGAGAAACAAACTGAGAGCTTCTATCTGAAACTATCCGCTTGGGTACCCCATGAAGACACACAATCCGAGAGACGTACAACTCTGCATACCTCTTGGTTGGATAGGTGGTGCGAACGGCTAGAAAATGTGTGGACTTTGTCAACTGGTCGACTATAACCCATATCGAGTCATGACCCGAAGAAGTCGTCGGCAGGCCGGTGATGAAATCCATACCAATATCTTCCCACTTCCAGCTGGGAATGGGCAGCTGCTGAAGAGTACCGGTTGGCTTAAGATGTTCCGCCTTCACCCTTTTGCAGACATCGCATTCGGCCACATAGCGAGCAATCTCATGCTTCAAGCGAGTCCACCAAAACCGTTGCTTCAAATCTTGCTACATTTTGTTGCTGCCTGGATGAATTGTGACCAAGGAGTTGTGGGCTTCATCAAGAACCTTTCTTCGTAATTCTTGGTTCTCGGGGACGACCAAGCGCTCACCGAACCATAAAGTTACACGGTCATCAAGATGGAAGTCAGTGGCTTGGCCGGAACTCAGTTTGCTGCATATTTGTGCAACGTCACTGTCCCCCTTTTGAGCTTCCCTAATCTGATCCAACAGCGTGGAATTCAACTCCAGATTAGCCAAGAATCCTTCTTCGCCCATCTCTAAGCTGAGTTTTTGAAATTCGGCACAGAGGGTGGCACTCCGGGGTTGAAGAGTGAGGCAATCGCAGTGAGCCTTGCGACTTAACGTGTCAGCCACCACATTGGCTTTTCCCAGGTGGTAATGCACTTCCAGGCTGTAGTTTTTGATCAACTCAAGCCATCTTCTTTGCCTCATATTTAGATCTGCCTGAGTGAAGATGTATTTGAGACTTTTGTGATCGGTGTAGATATTGCACTTGTTCCCAAGGAGATAGTGGTGCTAGATTTTTAAGACATGGACCACTTCTGCAAGCTCCAAGTCATGAGTTGGGTACTGCTCTTCATGATGTTTCAATTGCCGAGATGCATAGGCAACAACCCGGCTTTCTTGCATAAGCACACAGCCAAGGCCGATACCTAACGCATCGCAATAAACATCGAACGATTTGTGAATATCTGGTTGTGTGAGGACAGGAGCTGTAGTCAGGCGCTGTTTCAGAGTCTGAAATGCTCGCTCACAGCCCACTGACCACTTGAACTCAGCACCCTTCTTCAGTAGCTCAGTCATGGGCTTAGCGATCTTTGAGAAATTCTTAATGAAATGGCGATAATAGCCAGCAAGTCCAAGGAAGTTACCGACCTCCGTGACAGTGTTGGGCTGTTCCCACTAGAGAACATCCTGTACTTTACTTGGGTCGACAGCAACGCCTTGCTCGGAAAGGACATGCCCCAAGAAAGATACCTCCTTCAGCCAAAACTCGCACTTGTTGAATTTGGCATAAAGGCGATGTTCCCGGAGTCGCACGAGAACGACACGAAGATGCCTTGCATGCTGTTCTTCATTGGCTGAATAGACGAGAATGTCATCAATGAAAATGACCACAAAAGAATCGAGCTCCTCCATGAAGATGGAGTTCATGAGGTACATGAAGTACGTCGGTGCATTCGTTAGACCGAACGACATGACGGTCTACTCGTACAATCCATAACGAGTAGAGAAGGCTGTCTTCAGAATATCCTCGGCCCGAATCTTGATCTGATGATACCCAAGCCTCAAGTCAATCTTGGAGAACACCCGTGCACCCACAAGCTGATCGAACAGGATGTCGATCCGAGGCAGAGGGTACTTATTCTTGATAGTGACTGCATTCAGCGATCGATAATCGACACAGAGTCGAAGGGAACCGTCCTTCTTGGTCACGAAGATAGCCGAGCAGCCCCAAGGTGAGGAGCTTGGGCGAATGAATCCCTTGTCCATCAGTTCCTTCAGCTGAGTCTTCAGTTTGGCCAATTCATTGGGTGGCGTGACCGTTTGGAAACTGGGGCAGTCACGGGTTGAAGCTCAACTATGAACTCAATATCCCGATCGGGCGGCATCCCTGGCAGTTCCGTTGGGAACACATCCGGGTATTCCGAAAGCATGGGAATGGACTCTAGCTCCTCAACTTTAGTGCCATTCAAGGAACAAAGAGCGGCCTCACCATCCTCTAGAAACAAGGTCAGCCAGTCGCCCGTCGGTCCCTTGAGCAAAATGGAGCGATGAGAATAATCTAGAATGGCCTTTTGCCGTGCGAGCCAATTCATGCCCAAGATGACATCTATTCCACGAAGATCAAGGAGCAGCAGGTTGACCAGGGAAGGAACCCCTTGAATTAGCAGAGTTTAGCAACAATCTTTGAACCCGGTGCTTCAATGAGAAACGAGGTGGTGCTACAACTCACTTTCATTTGATGATACACAGCTGTGACACTACGTTTTGGTGTGACATTACAAATTGCGAAATTAGAGAAGAAAATCTTACGGCTTGAGGTTTACTCGTGTTTTTGGGCCTTTTGAAGCGTTGTGACACCACGGAGTGTCGTAACCTTATTTAACGTGCATGATAAGGTTAATAACATTATGAGATGTGGAATTAAGGTTAAAACTATAGGATATGGAGGTTAATAGCTTTTCCGGGCCGTTTCTGGGGTTTTGGGCCTTCCCGGGGGAGTTTGGGCCTTGGTGGGCTTTGGTGGGATGGAGTAGGTCTCCGTAACGGACTAGGTTTGGGTGTGGGGGCTGGTAAAAGGGCTCCCCACCAGCCTTTGGGGCGTCCACCCCTGCCCCATGCGCCCCTAACCCTAGCCGCCACCCTTCCTCCTCCCTCCACCTCATAGCCGCCCCATCTCTTGCCCCCATGGCGCCCCCATTGCTCCCCATTGCACACCACCTCTCCTCCACCCCCCTTGCTGCCCTAGGGTGACCTCCCCACCCCTGCATCCTCATGGATCCATCCGAGGAGCGAGGAGCGAGGAGCGAGGTGCGAGGAGCGAGGAGCGAGGAGCGAGGAGCGAGGAGATCGATTGGAGTTTTCGCAAGGCCGGGCAAAGGTATGATCATGGGGCTCCTCGGGGATGAGCTAGGTACTGTTATTAGGGAGTTTATCAAGTTTTTAGATCAATTGGAGGTGCTGGATTTGAGTAATTTGGGTTAGATCTAGATGTTGCCACGTTTCTGTTTTCGGGCAGATTGAGCAGTCCAGCTAGGGTTCGCATTTTCGCCAATTTAGAGTTGGAATATGGCCGTACGGACTTCTAGGAAGTTGTAGATAATTTCCTTACCTTTCAGTGCGTATAAAGAAATTGAAATTCCGCCCAGCCGTTTGGAAGTTATGGCCGTTTTACCGAGCGCTGTCAAATCTGTGACGAGATTGAGACAGTTCGTGTTCAACGTTAGATTAAACAACCTTAGAGTCCGAATAAGTCTTTCCCTATAACTAGAAAAAGTTGGGAAATTTCCTAAGCTTCGCGACGGTGTACTCGTTTAATCGATTTGGAGTCCCTGAACTTAAGTTATGGCCTTTGCAAGGCTGCTGTCCCGCCTGGACAGAACCTCTGTTTTTAGGTTTTGCGAGTAGTGGGCAATGTCGGGTGAGTTGGGGATTTGTGTTCTGTTTTGTGGGCATTATTGAGAGTGTGTGATGCCTATGTGCAGGTTGTGTGACACCGGGAGTGCCCTCTACTTCCCGCCAGTTCGTCGCCCGCGGTTGAGGCAAGTGTGTTGTAATGTATAGCGGATTGTAGGTTGCTTGTTGATATTGGATGAAAGATTGAATACTTGCTATGATCACTTGCCTTGCTTGCTGTTTTCCAATGATATATTGAGTATGATTATCATGATATGATGCTATGTGTTTATACTTATCATGATTCGATGCCATGTGTCTATATTTGTCATGATGAGAGGCCATATGTTTATGTACAAATGAGATATGATAATTGGCATAGTTGCATGCATGACATGAGATGGGGCGAGGGCGGTGAGAAAGTCATAACTAATCCGGGGAAGGTCGGTGAGAAAGTTATGACTATTCCGGAACGCCATTGAGTAAGACCTACATCGTGATTCCATTCACGTGGTGAATGGAAGCGAGGAGTAGGCACCCTCCATCTTCGGGATGGAAGGGGGGAGAGGGTGCACACCGACGGGTGTGTACTCAACCATACCGATATGAGTTTCCAAGAGATATGAGCATAGCATTGCATTGCATTGCATTACCATACATATTAAATGGTGAGGATGTTGTTATGTGTTCAAGTTTGAGATGTTATATGTGACGTGAGGTATTATTGTCTTGTAAATGATCTTGTTGTCCATTACAATATGCTTGCTGAGTTTTCGAACTCACGCTTGTGTTTTATGTTGTTTTTAGGTACTTTGAGATCGGCATGCGGGAAAAAGGGGTTTAGCTACACTTCTACACGTAGCTCCACCATCATAGTCCATAATTAATCACTTGGAGACATGATATTAAGAGTTGTGCCTTAAACTTAATGTATGGTTTAATTTAGCATGTTTGCGATTCCTTATTTGCTTCGTTATAGATTATGAAGTGGTTGAGCGTGGTATTAATGGCGTAATTCGATGATATGTCCATTTATGTTGATGTTCTAGATGTCGTGTGCTATGATATATCTTGCCATGATATTGATATTGTGTTAATTCATGGAAAAACAAAGGAGATGCTGCCGAAATATCGGTTTTTTAACATATGTACCTTTGCTGGAATTTATGTTTAAATGTGGTATTTAGTTGTTGTTTAGCTTATGTTTGGTAGCATTCGGGCATATTAAATGCCAGGGTGTTACAACAGCAAAGTCCTTGGGAATGAAGGAATGAGAAGCCCCTGAGTCGAACAAAACCCTAGTAGCATGTCCCTTAATGCACAACGTACCAGTCAGCACGGTGGCGCCCTCGGGGATCGCCTCAACATCCACGTAGTTGACATGGCCACAGTTCGGCGCAGGAAGTGTAGGTGGTGCAGTCGGGCCTTGAGGTCTCGGGGCGTTGGAATTGTTGCCCCTCCTTGGAAAGGGACAATCATGGATGAAGTGCCCCGCACGCCCACAGTTGTAGCATGGGCCCGGTCCAGAGTTCGTCACCACCCGCACTCCGGGTTGTGGCTGCGGAGGCCGGGGAGCAGCGACAGGAGGTCTGGCCATTCCAACCGGCAGGGAAGGCACAGGAACAGGTGCTCTAGGTGGAGGAAGAGCAATTCGGGCCCGCTGTGAACTGCTGCCCGCCACGAACTGTACCGCCCTCTTCCGCTTCTTCTCATCTTGATGGATCCTCATCTTATGCTCCACGGTGATCGCTCGACTCACCAAGGCATTGAAGTCAGGGAAGTCACACACAGAAAGCTTGTCTTGCATCTTTGCCATCAGTCCGTTCATGAAGCGATCTTGCTTCTTCTGATCGGTATCGTCTTCCTCCGGCGCATATTGGGCCAAGTAATTGAACTCCCATGAATAGTCCATCACGGACTTGCCCAACTGCCTGAGGGCAAGGAATTGCTGCTTCTTGATGTCCATCAGCCCCTTCGGGATATGGTAGCCCGAAAGGCCTCACGGAACTCCGCCTAAGTCACGTGGTGACCGGCAGGCTGCATGACCACAAAGTTAGCCCACCAAGCCCCAATTGGGCCCTGAAGATGCTGCGCTGCGAAAGGAGCCTTCTGAAGATCCTCCCAGTGGATGAGGGCAAACTTTTGCTCTATCGTACGCAGCCAGTCGTAAGCCTCTAACGGATCACTGGCCTGGGAGAAGGTCGGCGGTTGGGTGTGCAGGAAATCCAAGTAGCCATTTGGGCGGCCTCGCCCTTCACCGTGGCCACCTGGGGCAGCCTGATTTTGGACCGGCATCTCCAAAATCCGATTGGTAACCTGCTGGTTCTATTCTGACCGCATCAAGACATCCAGTAGGTTGGGAGGAGGACGCGGATCACTACCGCCAGGCTACGATCGCCCAGCGCCATCATCACCTCCCATAGTCCCGCAGGTCCTCATTCTGTCGTCAACCAAAATCAGACAACAAGAGTCAGACCCACACGGAGGGGAAGTGTCTTAAATTAGATAAACCCGCGGACTAAACCCAAATCAAACTGTAGCACTCCGCACTGGAGTCCAACAAGTCTAACAGACCCAAAACACAGCTTATGATGCAGATGGCATGGCACATGCATGACATGACATGAAATGCACGATTCCAACGTAACCCACACTCACCATTTATATACATAGGGCGGGATACACGTACTAACTTCTACCTAATGCATTATGATAGTCCAAACCAATTTCCTAAGTGGTCATCAAGTCTCGGGTTTGTCTTTATGCACCTTGCTCTGATACCAATGCTGAGACGGGAGCCGCCCAGACCGTCCTCGGATTATTTGAAGGCTCGGCCGACCCCGTCGAATTTGGAGGCTAACAACGGACCGCTGAGAGCACTCGTAGTGTTAACACCCCAAGCCCAATCGAGACGACGATGAGACCCTTCGAATAACTCGACAAAAATCCCGGTATTCCCTAGGTATGTGAACCAAAACACGCCCAGGATCCCCGTATACCGGCTTACAACATTGTATCACATCAATTTGCACAAAGTGGTCAACAAACTCGGAACCCCACAACCAGACACGCGCGGAAACAAGACCAACTAAACAAACCAAACAAACCCCGGCACAAAGACAAAACCCCACGACCACAACCAACAACAACAGGGCACGCAGGCTAACAAAGGCAGAAACAAGAACACAAGCACGAGGCGGGTAACAACATATAACAAGTGTTTACTACAAAAGAAACCAAGTATCCAAGGTAATTAAAACATCGTTTCAAACTAAATATACAGCAAAAGAACCACATCTATTAAGCTCGACCAAAAAGTAATTTATCTCCGGAAGTGTTCTGCCACTGAACACTCCCGGGCATGTGCGAAGACGAAGGTAGCCTCTACTCGGTGCCCCGCCCGGTCACCGAGAGGCAGTACGGACAGAACTCACATCCGTCAGGATCCCCACCTGAAAACCACAAAGCAAAAGCATGAGTACAGAAGGTACTCGCAAGACTTACCCGTGGTCCATATATGACCGACTCGAAAGAATATGCATTTGCATGTAGCAAGGAATCAAGTTTACGGTACCAAGTGCGGAAAGCTTAACTTTGTTGTTTGATTACATCCCACTACTCAATTCACCAATTTCATAGCATTTATGGATAGTACCTATTACTAGAGTGAAATCTGAAACCTTGCAGTTAAAGTAAAACAAGTGTCAACATAAGCAAGTACCACCATCACAACCAACCATCATTTAGTTCAAGTTCTTACTACATTGAAATGTCGGATGACGCAAGCGTGCTCATATCCGAGAGCACGGCAATTCGAATCGCTTATTCACCATGCAGGGGATCATCAATCGCACGACATGTGCCACAAAGAACCTCATGTCAACCCTCCTCCCATCCATACTAACTCGTTGGGCCATCTTCATGCGGTCCGAGCACCTAGCAACCCCTCGAGCGGCCCAAGCCCGGCTTGGCCCTCGAGAGTCGGCCTAAGCCTCGCCCTCAACCATGCCCAACCGCATGAGGGCACACCCATCGAATTAGCATGCGATGAAAGAATAGCTTTAACGTCCGATTCCGGCATGCGACTGACAAGATGTGCTCGATCAACATGGCAAACAACGGATCGGTCCTCAACCGACACAGGCGAGACTACCACACTTGAGTGCCCCAACTTTCCCGCCCGGTCTCATTTCATTTTCCATTTCTACTTATAACCATAACCATTGCAACTCGATAAACATGAAGTAAATTAATCTCAAGCGATGGAACCATCCATCACTTGGCCCATACCCGACATCTAAGCAAAACTAAGCATGGACACATATATTTACCTGTAAACTAGCTCCAAGGGAGGTGTTCAACAATATCAAATGAGTGTATGTGCAACAATTAGGATCTAGTACCCCTTCCACAGTTCAATTCCTAATGCACGACTTAATCATCCAATAAGCAGTTGATTCACAAAAATAAATTACATGACGGGTTGAATATGCTTAGGTGCTTGCCTTGTGCTTCTGCTTGCGTATCAACCATGACTTGCTGTTCGGCAATCCCTTCGACACGGCCACGTCAGTCACCGCGATCTCGTTCTCTACATGGACACAATGCATAATTAAGATGCATGACATGCAATGAAATGAAATACACTGCAAACCCCATCGAAAAACAGCGCAACCGACGAAAACTGCGCGAGTTACAGACCAGCCAACCCGGACAGTCCGGGTTTTATATCCGGATAAGCCGGACAATCCGGACCATTTGTCCGGACATTCCGGACGTGGCGCATTTCGCCCAATGACCCGGGGGATCGGGGTGCCGCCAATTTCTACGACACCGCGAGGACCCGATCTATAACTCTTCTACACATGGCTAAACCGGAGAAGCTCCGAGCTAGCCCAAACAGGACGAAACGACGCCCACTTCTAAAAACCCCAACCAAAGCTTAATCCAACCTAAGAATGACATCATCTACCCCCGATCTCTCACCCAAAACCCAAGCATTGCTGACACTAGGGATGTGATCGGATCGGATACGGTCGAATATTGTCCTATTCATATCCGTATCCGTATTTTTTATCGAATACAGAATCGAATACGAATAGTGTCGAATACAGAATCGAATACGAATTATACAGGATAATATCGGTTACGAATACAGATCGAATACGGATCGGAATCAACATGGATACGAATAATATTAGTCGGATATTTTAAAATCCAATTTCAGTTTTTTTTCAAAATCAGTCCAAATTTAAATTCAAAATTCCAAAAGAAATATATTTGTATGTCTTTTTTTTTGCCTTTTTATCCCTAGCTTGTCATACATGTGACTTTGTGAGTAACAATGTACCCCATTGCAATAATTGAACCAAATGAGTAGCCCTCCTTAAAAGCCACTTGCCAATTTCTGTATCACCTTTACCCAAATATCTCCAAATTAGCATCTAGCACACATGAACACATTATATCTTGTCATCCAATGCAGACCCGATCCTACAAAGCTTGATGAAACATGTTAAATTGTTAATGTGTTATTCTGAAACGTGTTATTCGGATAATATCCGTATGTCATATTCAGATATTATCCGAACAAAAACTCGGATATTCCGTATCAATCGGATAATTAGTGTTCCATATCCGTATCCGTATCCATGTAAATTGTCTGTATCCATATCCTTATCCGAGAAATGAACTGGATATCTGTGAAACTATCCAAATCATCATCCAAATCAATTCGGTCGGTCGGTCGGTCGGAAAATATCCGTACCAGTTCCATCCCTAGCTGACACCACCCCAAAATCCTACCACCCACCAAAAACCCTAACACTCCAAAGCTTACCCCTAGCACTACAAGACCAAGCCCCAAATCTACTTCCACATCACTGAAATTTGTTACCTTCCTTTTCATATTATCTGAAGATTATTCCTTTAGTATCAGGATTGAAAAACATAGTTCATGGTTGTTAAATTGCACTTCACCTTAGTCACAATGTTTGTCATGTATACTTCCACTAGACCTTCAATTGTTTAGTCTCTATAAATCACAAACAGTCCATCAACAACTAATGTAGTAAATATTTTGTATCAACTTTGGCTAATTAGTGTAAGTTTCACACCAATGTCATAGTCACATGGATTTTACACTAGCTAACTAGCGGATTTCTCAACACATAAGAATTACCTCTTCTTGTTGGAAATTAGGACCAATGCATGGTGGTGATGATGATCTTTCTTGGCATGGTAACTGTTCCATCGTACAACCATGTAAATCAACTTTTTGTAGTGTATTTATAAAATGAGTAATAAAAATGTACTAACCTTTTTACGAGAAAAATAATAGATGATTATCCTCATGTATGATCTGTTGGCCCATGCATCTTTCTTTGTTCTTGTGAGAGCTCCTTTTTCCTATACCATACTGTACACCGTCTACTGTAGTGTACGGCACCGTATAGCAACAGGGTTCTCGGTACCGGAAATCTGAACCTAAAAATTTCGATCACCGCAATCGAAATCCTAGCTTCAAACCCGGTACCAGTACGCACCAGATACTGGTTCCCTGGATCAGTAGCCCAGTATCGTATACCAACATTGTGAATATCAAAGCACAGAAGCTAATTTAATTTACATAACTGGGTGTATAACTTGCAGAAATATAATACAGGCCAAAAGAAGAAGTACGACTGCGGAAACCCAAAAGAAACACAACCAGCGCAGCTGGCCCACCAACCCTAAGGCTACTAACTGGAGGAAGGGCCCACGAAGCCACAAAGCTCACAAAAGTGAGGCTCGCCATCATCCAGGACATTATCAGTACCTTCCTCTGGGGAAAAAGGTTAGCAAGCAACGGTGAGTACACGTATGTACTCGCAAGACTTTAGTGTATGGAAATATAATTAAATGCAGGCCGATACAAATAAAATGGCTGCTACACTAGGTCTGTTATGAAAAGCGGCAGTTGAAACAGTTCATCGAAAAGTAGTACATAATGTAAAAGACAGCAGTTTGAATAAAACATATTTACAGCATATGTAACATTTGAGCTTCTCGGCTGCCATCATCCATGATCGCAGCTGGGATACGAAACGACATCCATATATGCATAAATCCACCAAGTACCATACCGAACCAAATACCTTTAGCTAGACTCCGAAGTAACTTTTATTTTTGAAACTAAAACAAATACTATACTCGATCCATTAACTGAAGAATTGCTCTTAACCGTGAGCACGGCTAATCGATTAGATTTGTTTTAAGACTCTGCAGAGTTTGCACACTTTACCCAAACACAATTCATAATTGCACTCCTGTCAGCCAGGATACACGCGATACCGAGAGGTACCCGATATGCAAGAATGAACTATTCGTTCCCATCGTTAAGGGTTTAGCCACACCCCAGCACCGACGACGAAAACCCCCTGCTATGGCGAAAGAGGCCAACTCCACACGAAGGGAGCCACTGGAGAAGAAACCTTGTGACGTCGGCCAAAATACGTACCGCGGCATTTCCCATAGCATGGCGTACGCCGTTGTATCATTTTATGAACTGGAGGATCTACCACGCCGCATCTACCAGCTATGCACACAAGGGTACAACAGGTGGTTTTTGAAAACATACACCGTTGTATCATTTTATGAACTGGAAGATCGTCCACTCTTCGGCCTAACAACAGGCACAACTAACCCCTCACACTTCAGGTACTAGAATAGACTGTCCCATACCAGCTTGCGTGGTTGCGCTGCGTTCCTTCAGAAAGCGTCTCAAGTTCAGTCCATATAGTTTTTGCCTAGTGACTCAAGCGGGGAACTCCACTTAACTCGCCAACCACTCGCCACCAATGTAACTAGCACATAATATACCTCCCGCCAAGTCTAATTACCGACTAGACATTCCACATTTACCAAAGTACTTTAACAAGTCACATTTCCAAATCCAATTACCATAATCCATAGTTTTGAGTGTTTGGTAAAAGACTGACTTTCAGACTCATTCCTATTGCATTGTCTAAGCATGTGCAGTTTCTAGATTCGTTTATACCCAATTGACATTTTATTTAATTGTCTAACCCTACTTAAGGTTGCCAATGGATTCGAGGGAATTAAATTGACGAAATCCACCAAATCAGTGTATAACTACCATTCCCACAATCTAGCACTTTATTGAATTTAAACAATGCATATAGTTTGAGAAATCAAAGTAAACATCGTGAAATATGGGATCAATATGTTCAAAGGAGGTGCTTGCCTTGTTGTTGCTCTTCGGTGATGTCCGGGATGATTTCGAGAGTGCTTGATGCTAATCCTGACTCGCTAGCCTCTAAGCGAGCAAAAGCAGGAAAAGCGGCAGCGAAATAAATTAGCGAAAAAGAGAATTAAGTGCATAAACATCAACTTAACATCAAATAAGACTCAAACAAGTGCTCTGAGAGAAAAGAAAAGAGCAAAACGAGAAAAACGGCGAACTTGCGACAATTACGACGGTTTCTACCCTACGCGAATAAAAATATATAAACTGAAGAAAAATACAACAAAATTTGGTTAAATACCTAAAAATAGGTATAATAGACCTAAAGGAACTTAGTGGAACTCGTTTGGTACTAAAACGATCAGCGGGAGCTAAAGCGACAATTTTTCAGAAGCAGTAAAAGCGATCGTTTCGACGGAAATCCGCCAAATGACCACTTCTGCGGATTTTTGCGCGAAATGATTTTCCGACTTCGCAACAAGCTAAAGCAAGATATTTAGGACTTAGTTGGATCGGTTGCAAAGCAATTCCTAATGAAATTGACCAAAATTGAATCAAAACACAAAACCGCGGAGTAATTACCGACAAAAATCGTTTTGAGTCCGTATTGAGTCCAAACGCGATCGAATCCGCGCGTGGGTTCCCGATATGTATTCAAACACTCATTACCTAACTAAAACGCTCGGTAGAAACGCAATTTGCTTTAAATCTTCAAAAACGGCCATAATGACCAAAACGGCTAAAAACGGCCGTTTTCGCCCAAAATGGCAAAAAGGTGCAAAATGCAATAAATGAAGCAGCAACTTTTATTAGGCTTACTAATACGTAGTTTAGGATATTTAGGACCTATCTAGGCCTTACCCCACTGAAATTCACTTAACCTACATTGAATTCGGATCAAAAGCGTAATTTGGCTCGATAAATGCGTCTTCGATCGCATAAAGTCCGAAAACGGCTCAAACGCGATTTAAAGCATACGTGAAGCATGCTATCGACCTTAGTGAACTTAAATGAAGCTAAACGAAGCGAAAACTCATTAAATGGCTTTGGTCACTATGATCACTAAAATAAAATGGGAGCTACGAAAAATGCAAAATCAACCCTTCAGAGCTCGTTTACAAGCACCGGGAGAGCTGATAGTGCTGACCATGCGTGCTACAGGTCCTTGGCATTTTATAAAAATAATTGGATCTCGAGGAATAAAATAAAATGCGGGCTAGCAAAATGCAAATCTAGCGATTCTAATTGCTTTTCTAATATCTACGAAGACTAACAGCATACTCACTACATGCCCTGGAGGTCTATCATTTTGCAAAAATACTAGTGACCTAGAGCAGCAAAGTATATCAGGAATTTGCCGAAACTGAATTTCGACACTGCAAATCGAGGTCTCTACTCGTAGGGAAGCCGTCCAGGCTATCCATTTGATCACTAGACCTCTAGGATTTTTCAAAAATAAAGTGACCTAGAGCTGACAAGTGCTAGCAGGATTTCTTTGAAATGCGATTCGACTCTTCTGATCGCGATAAAAGCTATCAGAAGAGCTCATGAAGTTGTCGATTCACGCTTCGGACCTCTAGAACTTTGCAAAAATAATTAATGCCTAGAGAAATAAAATAAATTTCGGCTAGGCAGAATTGAATTCTGATTCCTCCGGTAGCGGCTCTAGCTACCAGAATTGCTAATGGAACAGTCTATACATGCCCTACCTCACTAGAACTCCGACAAACCGAAGACCTAGCGAGAGCATGCTCGATTTTGAAGATGGCTAAAAGCCAGGTCGACTATAGAGTTAAACGGACCTAACGACGACCTGAGTCTAGATTTTAAAGCAGAATTGCTATGCGATGCGTTGAACACATGGTACCTAGACATGGCCTAGGCTAGGGTTTGGGAAAACTTGATGAAATGCGAAGCTACAGGAGAAAAGAGTCGTAGCTACGGCAAGAGGATCGACCCGGGTGTCGAGAAATCAGGTCAGATTGTAAAAGCACCACGGGAGCTCCGAGAAATGTCGATGAGACTCGATGGATTTCTCACCCGGAGGGGTTGAGAGGGTGAGGAACACGATGAAGACGCCAAATCCAGCCTCCGATTCGATTTTCGTCGGTTGAATCGCCCGGAATCCGCGGATTTGGGTGCTCAAGTGCTTGGGCTCCTTCTCCTCTCTTCCTCTTGATCAAAACGTGTGAGGAGAGGATGGGGAAATGGGGAGTGGCTTTGGAAATGAGGGAATAAAGGGTATACACACTATGCACTTAAGGAGGGGTAAAACGGTCAAAGGCCAAAACTTGAAGATTCAAACATCAAAAGTTGATTTTGAATACTTCTAAGATATTTTGGATAGTTTTTGAGGACTTTTAGACTTTTAATTTCCTCAATTTCCAATTTGTCCAAAAGGACAATTACGAACCGCAATTGAACTCGATTTGATTTTGAGTGAGTTTAATTAAGTTAAAGGGTTCTTTTGGATCCCAGTCGAGTCTACTCAGCTGAAAATACAGAAATACACAAACTTGATGTATTATTGAACAACGTTTGTGTACAATGGTACAGTGCTTCGAGTATAAAAATACTCGGGATATTACAGTTCTATAGTCGAATGGACAAACATTAATTATTATGTATAAGTATGAATGTAGAATGGGAAAATTGTATTAATTTGGCGATTACCGTTAATATATCTCTTTGCCCACTCAATGAATCTTCTAAATCTGGTGCATTACACTGAACTCTCTACATGTTTAAATAATGCTGAAGTGAAATTGAAGAGAGCCAAGATTGGATTAAAATTTTGACAAATACCTTTCTTTTAGAATGCACTGCTTGCTATTGATCATTGTCAAAATCAATTGTTTGGAAATTCAACTACAAAAAGTATATCATATATGAGTGAAATTTCTATATGTAAGTAAAAAATAAAATCATAATTACCACTACTTGTTCCTTGTTCCCAAGGCTTGCCTGCTTGTTTAGCAATTCTTGAATAAGTAGACCTTGTTTCTTCACTTGTTCCCTCAACTCTTCTACTTCTTCCACAACATGCATCCATTCCTTAGATGATGAGCCATCTATTGTAGTAATATTTATGTTCTTAAACTAATGTGATGTATGGCCATAGACCTTTTTAGGCACAGGAAGTAATCCCATGCCATGCACTTGCTCAGGTTTTTCTTTGCCCAATATTTGATGCAATGCATCTGTGACACTACGGGATGTCGAGACACCGTAAAAGGTGAAATTAGAGAATGTGACTTTATAAAATGTGAAATTTGAGGTTAAAACTATACGGTTTGAGGTTTAATCGCGTTTTTGGGTCGATTTCGGGAGTTTGGTCCTCTCCGGGGCGAATTGGGCCTTAGGGGGAAACCCCCCATGGGCCGAGGGTGGGATTTCTTGGCCCATGAGGGGGAGGAGGGCAGCACAAGGGGCTGCATGCGCCAGCCCCCCATGATGGTGCGCCCCCCACCCTTTGGTGTGCCGTAGCCGCCCCTCATCTCCTCCTCCTAGCCGCCCCCTCATCTCCCCTCCCCTCCATTGCGCCACCACCCCCTCCACCACCTCTCCACCTACCTTGCTGCCCTAGGAGAGCCCCTCACCTCACCAACCCACTGATTTCACCATTGGAGCGCTCCGCGACGAGGAGATCCGGTGGATTTGGAGCGAGGAAGGAGATCGTGCAAATCGGGAGGAGATCCGGTGCATTTTGGAGCGAGGAAGGGTTGATGTCATGTTTTTAGATCAATTGGTGATGCTGTGATTGGGTAGATTAGATGAAAACTAGAGTTTGCCACGTTCTCTGCTTCTTGCAGATTGTGCAGTTGACCTAGGGTTTGAGTTTTCGCAACCTTAGATTCAGAATTTGGTCGTCCGCCTGTTGAAGAAGTTGTAGGTAACTTTAGTACCTTTCAGTGGACATAAAAACGTCCAATTACGCTAAGCCGTTTGAAAGTTATGCTCGATTTACCGAATGTGTTCGGGGAAGTGAGGCCAACATTTGTGGGCCCGGCAATGTTGGTAAAGAATTTGATATCTTTGTCACTAGCCAACAACAGTGGACGCGCGTCTGCAATACCCTTGAAACAAAAAAGTAGCAAAAGAAGATCAGCAGCAGACGCTCGGTAGGAAAGAGCAGCGCATCGGAAGATACATGGGGCGAAGGAGGTAATGGACGAGATTCGTCGAAGTGATGAAGCATCTTGTGAATCATGTGATGAAAAATTGGTTTGATCTTGTGCTGAAAAATTGGTTAAGATTAGGATTAATCTTGCAAAATTGTTTGTTTGATGGATCAAACATCCGAACATTCAAAAAAAGAAACCTTGCATTTGCGCCGAACCAAAAATCGCGTTTTTCGCATGTATGACGGACCAAAGATTTTGGTCTGTCATGGACGTCACTTTGATGCCTTTACGCTTGATCAAAAATCGCATCTCTGTTTCCAATGTATGACGGACCAAACTTTTTGGTCTGTCATAAACGTGATTTTGAGGCTTTTACGCTTGTACAAGAAATCGCGTTTTTCCCATGTATGACGGACCAAATTTTTGATGTCATACACATGATTTTGGCGACCTCGTTTTCCCATGTATGGCGGACCAAATTTTTTGATACATCATACATGATTTTGGCGACCTCGATTTTCCCATGTATAACGGACCAAATTTTTGGTCCGTCATAAACGTGATTTTGAGGTTTTTGCGGGACCAAGTTCTTAAAAACAATAAGTTTTTCATTTGTCTTATTGGGTAGTTTTTGGTCTGTCTTTGGATGTTTTTGTGCACGGTTAAGGGTTTTGAGCTAATGTGGACTTTATGCAATGCTCGTGTGAGTATTTACATGGACTAATGTTGAGTCAAGTCGTGGACTTGTGCTCGGATTTGTTTTTGCGGTTTGATCATGTGCAGGTATTGCTTGAAGGCGAGCGTGGTCGATGACGGGATCGGAACTAGATTCATGGAGGAGCCGAGGTTCGGGACTAGGTTCGAGGAGGAACCGAGGTCTTGGTGGTCAAGGATGTCATGCGGGACGTTCGGGCTAAGAGAATGGTGCACATGAAGAATGGTTAGTCACGTGAGAATGGCAGGAGGTCATTCGCGTGCAAAGTGTTAGTCACGTGAGTATGGCAGGTGGCCATACGCGTGCAAAGTGTTAGTCACGTGAGTATGGTAGGGTTGCCATACGCGTGCAAGAGTTGTACTCGGCCAAGTTGGGTCAAGTAGAGTTGTATTGGATACAGATTCCTTCTAGGGAATAGGAATCGTATTCAGAACTCCTTGTGGATTGGTCCTTTAAATAGGAGGGGTGTCTCCTGTTGAAGGGCAATCAAGCAGAGCTGAGCGCATTGAGAGTTTGAGCTCAGTTTTTAGGGTTTGTACTCTTTTGACGAGAGTACTTTAGACAAAAGAAATAAAGATCAATTCTTTCAAGATTTTTGCGTGCTACAGTAACCACGTTGCTACAGTGTTTTTCTGTCTTGGTTCTTGTTTGCATGCTTGCTCTAAATCTAGATTGGTTTTTGATCCTTCAGTGTCATCTTGATTTGATCCATCAAAAACCTTTCTAGGGTATTGATTTAGAATTCCTCAAAGTCTAGTTGATTAAACTTTTGTCGGTTCTGTTAAAACTTTCAAGTTTTCGTTAGATCAATTCTCGTCAAGTTCTGGATCAGCAAGCTTGCGAAGCTCATAACTTTTGATCCATAAATCCGATTGAGCTGATTCTTTTTGGGTTTGATTCGTATTGGAATCTAGTTTCTTGTGTTCAAATTTTAGATCGTTTCGACGGTTGGATCTCTAGGAATTCTCATTTTACCAAGCATCTGTTAATCTGTTTTTGTTGATTACGAGGCAATCTTTTCAATCCGAGTTGGGGTGTTCTTCCAGTAGATCGAAAATTTTGTTTTAGCTTCCGCATAATCATTCACTCCCCCTCTGATTGCTATATTCGTATACTTCGATCCTACAAGTGGTATCAGAGCAAGGTTTCTCTAATCTATCTTAACCGGTGATTAGATCAATGGATCGTTATTTGACAAAACCATGTGTGTTCGATGGTGTTGATTTTCAGTTTTGGAAGGCCAAGATGGAGGCGTTCATCCAAGCACAAGGCTTCACAATTTGGGAGAAGGTCTACAAGCCATATGAAGTCCCTGCAAACGACAACGTCAACGACACCAATCGCACACATGTTGAAGCAAACAGCAAGGCGCGCAACTTGATCATCCAAGGTTTGGGATGCAGCGACTTTGACCGTGTGATCCATCTCAAGTCCGCATATGAGGTATGGAAATCTCTTTGCGATTACCATGAGGGTTCTAACACTATTAAAGAGGTTCGTCAAGATCTTTACAAAAAAGAATACATGCGATTTGAGATGAAACCCGGTGAGTCGCTAGATGACTTCTTTGCACGTTTCAATAAAATTCTCAGTAATCTTCGTGCTGTTGGAGTTAGCTTTGATGATGCTGCTAATGCTAGACAATTGCTTGGTGCTTTAGACATGTCTATTTGGGAGATGAAAGTTACATCCATTAGAGAATCTACTGTCATGAGTACACTTACTTTAGATGTTCTTTATTCTAAATTGAAAACTCATGAGTTGGATGTTCTTGCAAGGAAAGGTAATATTAAATCAATTGCTTTGATCTCTAACCCTAACATGTCAAATGCAAATTCTTCTTCTAGCTTTGCCTTGTCTTCCATGTCTTCTTTAACAGATGAGCAACTTGAAGAGTTTCCTGAAGAAGATCTGGCACTACTCTCTTCTCGCTTTAATAAAGCTTTTTGCAGAATGTGAGAATGAGAAAGAGAGGTGGTCCTCCAAGATGCTATGAGTGTGGTGACCTCAACCATATTCTCACAAATTGTCCTAAGCTTGCAGGAAAAACATCAAAGGAGGAGAAGGACAACGACAGAAGGAATGAGAAGAAAAGGTTCTCGTCAAAAGATAGGAAGAAGAAAAGCTTCATCAACCGCAAGGTGGTTCACCGAGTTCTTTCCGCTCTTGAACAAGTCAATTTGAGCGATGTGGACTCGGAGAGCAGCGAAGATGATGCAACTCCAAGCAAGCATGATTTGATGGGATTGTGTCTCATGGCAAGCAGCAAGGATAGCTTCACCGAGGACGGCAATGACAGCGACTTCAATGAGGTAGATCCTTCTTATGATGAATTAGCCAATGCTGTTGCCCGTCTTGGAAAATTACTTGACAAACGTGATAGAAAAATTAAGAAACATAATATTCTTGTGGAGTCATTGAATGCTGAAATTGCTAGACTTAAGACATTGATTCCTAATGATGATACTTGTAAATCATGTGACTTAATTTACAATGAGCTCACCTTGCTTAGGAAAGAACACGCTCTTCTGTTGCATCTAAATGAGAAAAATGAGAAACATGTTAAACATACTAGCTGTTCCACTGATGATTTGCATGGTTCAACTTCTTGTTCTAAATGCTCAACTCTTGAATTAAAATTGAAAGATGCAAATGCTAGGGTTTCTCAATTGACTAATAATCTGCTTACTCATGAGGTTCTTTCATGCTCTACTTGTAAATGTAAGCAGAAAGGAAGGTCAATATTCCTTGCAATAATTGTTTAACTCTTGCTAAGAAAGTTGATTACTTGCAAAATTCTTTGGAACGCGTTTCACTACTGGCAAGAACCAGTTGAACATGATTTTGGATCAATCTCAGGTTAGCACAAACACGAGAGGTTTAGGTTTGGATCCTTATGCCACAGCTGAAACTAAACCTCGTGACCGTTGTTCAGGCTCCTTGCAAAATTGAGTTATCTAATGAGCCTAAGAAAATTGCTTTTCAATCATTGGTTTTTATCCTCTACTATGATGAATGCAAAATGTGCCTTTCTTGTTAAAGCTAAACATCATGTCAAGTACACTTGCACTCATTGTGGTAGAGATGGACACTTAGTAGATTATTGCTTTAGACTAGCCAAACAACAAAAGAAGGAAAGAACTGAGGCTAGGTCAAATTTCAGCAAAGCACATTTTACTCCTTATGCGCCTAGAGTGATGAAAACACCTTCTGTTCCTAGAAACATGGGAAAAGGCAAATCTGATTTTGTGCATAAAAATTATCGTGTTGTGCCTACTGTTGTTCGTCGTGTGTCTCAAGATCTTGGATTCCCAAAAATCTCATTCCTAACCCAGATCTGAGACCTCGACATGTTTTGTTGCTATGTAGGCTTCTCGCGCGAGGAAGGAGAACATAAGGCTAGTGGATTCCGGATGCTCACGCCACATGTCCGGTAATAAGAATTGGTTCTCCTCCCTCACTCGTGCATCTCGTGCTGAAAGTGTTACTTTTGGAGATGCTTCTTCCTCTTCTGTTGTGGCAAAAGGTACAATAAAGGTAAGTGACAAGTTTATGTTCAAAGATGTGGCTCTTGTTGAAAATTTGAAATATAACTTACTTTCTGTCTCATAAATGCTTGATGAAGATCTTGAGATAAGCTTTAAGAAAAATGAATGCAAAGTGCTAGATGCTTCAGGTGATCTTGTGTTCAAAATTTCTCGTTTTGGAAGAGTCTTTAAAGCTGATTTTGATGCATCACCTTCTTCTAAGCATAGGTGTCTAATTGCCAATATTTCTAAAGATTTATTCTTTTGGCATCGTAGACTTGGTCATGTTGGTTTTGATCATCTTACTCGTGTAAGTGGTTTAGATCTTATACGTGGCTTGCCTAAGCTTAAGGGTGATAGCAATCTAGTATGTTCTTCTTGTAGACATGGTAAGATGATTGCAGGTTCACATCCACCTCTTACCATGGTGATGACAAACGCTCCAGGACAGCTTCTACATCTTGATACAGTTGGACCATCTCGAGTTCAATCCTTTGGAGGCAAACGGTATGTGCTTGTGATTGTTGATGATTTTTCTAGATACTCTTGGGTGTATTTTATGGCATTTAAGGATGAGGCTTTTTGTCATTTTAGAAGTCTTGTTCTTAGGCTTTCTATTGACCATCTAGGAGCTCTCAAAGCTATTAGAAGTGATAATGGAACCGAATTCAAAAATGCTTCCTTTGATCTCTTTTGTGCTGAAAAAGGAATTGATCATCAATTTTCTTCTCCAAGAGTGCCTCAACAAAATGGTGTAGTTGAAAGGAAAAATAGAACGTTAGTTGAAATGGCTAGAACTATGCTAGATGAGCATCACTCTCCTCGATATTTTTGGGCTGAAGCGATTTCAACTGCTTGTTATGTTTCAAACCGTGTGTTTTTGAGATCAAAATTGGGTAAGACTCCATATGAGCTTCGGTTTGGACATAGACCTTCTGTTTCTCACTTTCGAGTTTTTGGATGCAAATGTTTTGTCTTGAAATCTGGAAATCTTGATAAATTTGAAGCTAGATCAACTGATGGCATTTTTCTTGGATATCCTGCTCATACTCGTGGCTATCGTGTGCTTGTTTTGGAGACTAACAAAATTGTGGAAACTTGTGAAGTTACTTTTGATGAGGCTAGTCCAGGCACTAGTCCAAGTGATGCAGGTACAGGCGCATACATTCAGGGGGAGAAAATCTTTGAAGATAATGATGATGTTGAAGATGATGTCTTGACTCTTCCTAATGCACAACAAGCTGTAGCACCCTTGGCACCTACTACTACATCACCTACAGCTAACCATCCTCAAGGTACAATATCATCTGTACATGCTGAAAATGAAGAAGGAGAAGGAGAAGTCTCAAAAGCCAATGCTCCCTTGCACATTCAAAAAATGCATCCATCTGAACAAATGATTGGAGACCTAAATGAGAGAGTCACTCGATCCAGGTTTATTCATTCGACAATCGATGCTCATTCTCGCTTTAGTTGCTTCTTTTGAACCCAAAGATATATCTCATGCATTATCTGACGAATCTTGGATCAATGCCATGCATGAAGAATTAGAGAATTTTGAACGAAATAAAGTTTGGAAACTTGTCTCACCACCTCCTGATTTTAATGTTATTGGAACTAGATTGGTTTTCAAAAATAAACAACGTGAGGATGGTGTTGTTGTTAGAAACAAGGCTAGATTGGTTGCTCAAGGTTACACTCAAATTGAAGGCTTAGATTTTGATGAAACCTTTGCTCCTGTTGCTAGAATTGAAGCCATTAGAATCCTTTTAGCTTTTGCTGCATCCAAAGGTTTCAAATTGTATCAAATGGATGTGAAAAGTGCTTTTCTTAATGGCTACATAAATGAGGAAGTTTTTGTCAAGCAACCACCTGGTTTTGAAAATCCAAAGTTTCCAAATCATGTGTTCAAACTATCAAAAGCTTTGTATGGTTTGAAACAAGCCCCTAGAGCATGGTATGATAGGCTAAAAACCTTTTTACTTGAAAGGGGGTTTTCAATGGGAAAGGTTGATAAAACTCTCTTTTTACTCAAGCAAGGCAATGATCAACTATTCGTTCAGATTTATGTTGATGATATTATCTTTGGTGGTTCCTCTCATGTTTTAGTGTCTGAGTTTTCAGAAACAATGAGGAAGGAGTTTGAGATGAGTATGATTGGTGAGTTGACATACTTTTTGGGATTTCAAATCAAGCAAACGAAGGATGGTACTTTTGTGCATCAAAGCAAATACACAAGAGACTTGCTACATCGTTTTGGGATGGAAAACAGCAAACCAATCATGACACCTATGGAAAGCAATTGCACGCTTGATCCGGATGAAAATGGTGAGCCAGTTGATCAAAAGGAATATAGAAGCATGATAGGTTCACTTTTGTACCTCACTGCATCAAGGCCGGATATACAATTTGCTGTGTGCTTGTGTGCTCTTTTTCAAGCTTCCCCACGTGCTTCACATCGACAAGTTGTCAGCGAATTTTCAGGTATCTTCATGGAACTCAAGATTTTGGCATTTGGCTTTCTGCTTCCTCATGCATTAGTTTAAGAGCCTTTTCTGATGCTGATTTTGGAGGATGTAGAATTGATAGAAAAAGTACATCTGGTACATGTCATTTCTTGGGCAATTCTCTTATTGCATGGTCATCTAGAAAACAATCTTCTGTTGCACAATCAACTGTTGAATCTGAATATGTGGCTGCTGCTAGTTGTTGTTCTCAAATTCTTTGGATAGTAGCTACACTTAAAGATTATGGGGTTAATTTGGATAGTGTTCCTCTTTTGTGTGATAACACTAGTGCAATTTGCATTGCTAAGAACCCTGTACAACACTCTAGAACAAAACACATTGACATCAGATTTCACTTTCTTAGAGATCATGTTGAAAAAGGCAACATTGTGCTTCATCATGTGGATACTGAACATCAATTGGCAGACATTTTCACAAAACCTTTGTCTTCTTCTCGTTTTGCTTTTATTCGGGGAGAACTTGGGATTGTTCATCCAATGGGTTTGTTTTGAGGGGGAGTTTCCTTGCCAAGTTCTTTCACTTAATGAGCTCACTTTATCATATTTCTTTATATGTTATGTAATTGAGCTAATATATGATAATCTAATTGTCTCACTTGAACTAAAAATGACACTGGGAATTCCTCGGATGATTGCCTATAGCTAAATACTCTGTGATATCTCACTCTTCTAGGCTTGATATTGAATCTTCTTGACAAATTTGGGCTATGAAGCAAGTGTGTTTTCAACTTTACTCTTTCATAAGACCTTTAATCACTTTTGCATGTTTACAATCAAAGAAAAAGGAAAAAGAAAAGGGAATCAATATAAAAAAGGGGGTTGTTAAAAGCAAAAACTTCAAGTTGTATGCTTCAGGCATGCTTTCCTTAAAAGATAAGATGTATGCTTCAAGCATGCCATTCCCTCAAAAGACAAGATGTATGCTTCAAGCATGCCACTCCAAGGAAATAAAAGAAGTATGCTTCAAGCATGCCACATGCAGTTTATTGTTTAAAAGATTAAAATTGGTCTACTAGATTGGAGTTGAAACCACTTGCTCGCCCTGATTTGTTAGTTGCTTCAATTTTTGAGTCCTTGTTTTTTTACTAAAGGTCTTGCTTAGTACTTGGCTATAGTTGACAGATTTGAGGTTGAGATGCATGTCATTTCTTAACTTGTTAACATCACATTAAGATCATATATTTTGCATATTATGTGATATATAAGGTTATATGATCGAATGAGCTCATCCTTTGTATCTTGGCACTCCCTTGCTTCTGTTTGCGAAACCATTGATACAAGAAAAAAGTTTGAACATGTTCTCTTGTTGTTTTCTTGATGAATCCATTGTCAAAGGGGGAGAAGTTTTTGAGTGGGAAGAGTTGAAAAAGAGGGAGTAGTATCTTTCGGTTTTTGAGTAATCTGGGAGAAGTTCGGTTTTTGGCACATTGCACAAACCACACACATTTTTCAGTTTTTCACTTTTCACTTTTGTCAAAAGGGGAGTCTTTATGTTCTCTGTTCTTTTAAAAAAAACTGCCAAATGTTCATGTCTAAATGGTGTTGCCAATGTTTTCATCAAGGGGGAGATTGTGAATCATGTGATGAAAAATTGGTTTGATCTTGTGCTGAAAAATTGGTTAAGATTAGGATTAATCTTGCAAAATTGTTTGTGTGATGGATCAAACATCCGAACATTCAAAAAAAAGAAACCTTGCATTTGCGCCGAACCAAAAATCGCGTTTTTCGCATGTATGACGGACCAAAGATTTTGGTCTGTCATGGACGTCACTTTGATGCCTTTACGCTTGATCAAAAATCGCGTCTCTGTTTCCAATGTATGACGGACCAAACTTTTTGGTCTGTCATAAACGTGATTTTGAGGCTTTTACGCTTGTACAAGAAATCGAGTTTTTCCCATGTATGACGGACCAAATTTTTTGGTCTGTCATACACATGATTTTGGTGACCTCGTTTTTCCCATGTATGACGGACCAAATTTTTTGGTCTGTCATACACATGATTTTGGCGACCTCGTTTTTCCCATGTATGACGGACCAAATTTTTTGGTCTGTCATACACATGATTTTGGCGACCTCGATTTTCCCATGTATAACGGACCAAATTTTTGGTCCGTCATAAACGTGATTTTGAGGTTTTTGCGCGGGACCAAGTTCTTAAAAACAGTAAGTTTTTCATTTGTGCGCTGGACTGGTTTTTGGTCTGTGCTGGATGTTTTTGTGCACGGTTAAGGGTTTTGAGCTAATGTGGACTTTATGCAATGCTCGTGTGAGTATTTGCATGGACTAATGTTGAGTCAAGTCGTGGATTTGTGCTCGGATTTGTTTTTGCGGTTTGATCATGTGCAAGTATTGCTTGAAGACGAACGTGGTCGATGACGGGATCGGAACTAGGTTCATGGAGGAGCTGAGGTTCGGAACTTGGTTCAGGGAGGAACTGAGGTCTTGGTGGTCAAGGATATCATGCGGGACGTTCGGGCTAAGAGAATGGTGCACATGAAGAATGGTTAGTCACGTGAGAATGGCAGGAGGTCATTCGCGTGCAAAGTGTTAGTCACGTGAGTATGGCAGGTGGCCATACGCGTGCAAAGTGTTACTCAAGTGAGTATGGTAGGGTTGCCATACGCGTGCAAGAGTTGTACTCGGCCAAGTTGGGTCAAGTAGAGTTGTATTGGATACAGATTCCTTCTAGGGAATAGGAATCGTATTCAGAACTCCTTGTGGGTTGGTCCTTTAAATAGGAGGGGTGTCTCCTGTTGAAGGGCAATCAAGCAGAGCTGAGCGCATTGAGAGTTTGAGCTCAGTTTTTAGGGTTTGTACTCTTTTGATGAGAGTACTTTAGACAAAAGAAATAAAGATCAATTCTTTCAAGATTTTTGCGTGCTCTGAGAACCACGTTGCTACAGTGTTTTTCTGTCTTGGTTCTTGTTTGCATGCTTGCTCTAAATCTAGATTGGTTTTTGATCCTTGAGTGTCATCTTGATTTGATCCATCAAAAACCTTTCTAGGGTATTGATTTAGAATTCCTCAAAGTCTAGTTGATTAAACTTTTGTCGGTTCTGTTAAAACTTTCAAGTTTTCGTTAGATCAATTCTTGTCAAGTTCTGGATCAGCAAGCTTGCGAAGCTCATAACTTTTGATCCATAAGTCCGACCGAGCTGATTCTTTTTTGGTTTGATTCGTATTGGAATCTAATTTCTTGTGTCCAAATTTCAGATCGTTTCGACGGTTGGATCTCCAGAAATTCTCATTTTACCAAGCATCTGTTAATCTATTTTTGTTGATTACGAGGCAATCTTTTCAATCCGAGTTGGGGTGTTCTTCTAGTAGATCAAAAAATTTGTTTTAGCTTCCGCATAATCATTCACCCCCCCTCTGATTGCTATATTCGTATACTTCGATCCTACACATCTCGTCTAGCGAGGCAAAGAACAGTTGATGACTCCATCCTTACCACCAACAAGTAAAAGTCACGCGAGACTAGGACGCCATGATTACCCAGACACAGAATCGATCAGCAACTCCCTACTCTGGTCTAGTGCAATGTTTACATCAAGGTGACACTACAACACTTCCCGTTCCCAAAGTCTGTCGAAGAGCACCAGCCGGGGAGCGATCTATCCAAACCCAGTTGCCTGGCACAGACAGCCGGGTGATAATACTCGTATGACGGTTTCTGAGTGCAGCTTGAAGAGGTAAGGCCGACTGAAAAGACGCCTAGAGAGATAAAATGTCTGAGCCACTCTGCGTCTGGATGATCCGGTCGGCAGAGGCTGGGACGCTCATACTCCAAGAAGCCAATTTGCCGAGACGGGAGAAAATCCACAGTAGGAGATTGAAGGGTTTCGGTCAAGGTGTTCCTTATGTTGTGTTTTAGAAGTTCCCTAAAAACTCATGGAAATTGATGCCAATCTCTAGTTTTGGCTAATTTGTTTAGTTTGTGTTGTGAGTATAGATTTACACCCAAAGTTTTCTTGAGTGGATCGCGCTTCTTCGCGTTCGCACTGAATTATCTTTGGAATAAATTTTAAAGGAAGCAGATGGACAGAGTGGGTTGTGTTGGAGATTCTTGAGATTTAATTTGTAACTCTATTTAGCTGGAGTTGGAGTTATTTGGAAAATCTGTGTGGTGTTTGCAAGTGCTTCAAAAGGGTGGTTTTTGTGGATGGTTCATAAGTGATTTTGTTAGTGAAGTGTTCCCTTTTGAAATGAGTTTCTCTTTCTCTTTGAGAAAAATTTGTGGTGGTTGTGTGTGCAGATGTTTGACTTTGGAGTTGATGTTCTGTTCCAAAATGTTGATTTTGGTTAGAATGCGAGGTTTTGCAAGGTTAGCTTTAAATGTATGGTGGGTTTCGACACGATTTGGTGTTTTGCTGTTAACGAGGTTGCCGTCATAGTTATATGATTTAGCTCTATCATCGATGTTATTGGTGTTCATTCATGTGATACCGAGGAAGAAGTTTTTTTTGTGAATGATTATTCGGTATTGTGGTTACATGAAGAATGAATGGTGAAAAGGAAGCATGACATTGTTTACAGATGTTTAATGATGAAAGAGTCGGTGAGCCAGGTCGGTGAGAAAGTCATATATGGATATATGACTAATCCGGAGTGCTCTTGAAAAGTGTGCATGCATGTCATAAATCGAGATTTTTATTTCTTTCTGGTATGAAAAGAAACAATGAAGAATTTCTGGTATGTTGGTTGTGGTGTAGGAGATTTGTGTTTCCTTTGTGTCTTGACTTAGGAAATTAAAATGAATACTCTTTGGTTGTTGCCGAATTCTTTCCAAAGTGGCTTTTAGCGCTTTGGGGTTCGATTTGTTGTATGTGGATCAATTGGGTTGATGGTTGGTGGTTGAGCTCACCCAATGCAAACCTTCTTGGAGAATCGGGTTGTTGATGCGTTCCACGGTAGGGTTGATTAAATTATTAGTGGACCACTTGGTGGTTGCTAGTAATTGCTTTATCTTTTCGAAGTGTATTGGATCTTTTTTTCGATGAACTATGAGCGAGTTGTGTCAACTGAAGAAGATTGCTCGGTTGATATTGTTTTGCGGGTTTTAAGGACCTGGGTTATAAAGTAGGCCTTTCCTTTCGGTGGTAGCGGTGGGTGTTGGCTTTGTTGTAATAGATCAATCTTTTGCAAAGTTTTAACCCCGTTTGTTTAAGCAGTTGTTAGTCTTGGAGTGATGTGCCCCGTTTGGTTTGCGTCGTATTGATTATGACGAACCACAATAGAGAGGTTGAGGTGTGAAAGCACTTTTGTGCGTGGGAGCTGAAGAGGGTTCTAGAGGTTGGCGCCGTGTTCTTCTGGGGAGAAACACCGGTTAAAGGGATCGGGCACTTTAGTGCCAAGGAATGCATAGAAATGAGGAGTATGAGACTGTTTTCCTTCGTTGTCTGTTTAGGAAGTTATCCTTTTGCTTGGGACATTCTGAGTCCTTATGTTTGTACTCTGTGTTTCAACGTTGAGTAAGATTTTGGCAAGTTTTGAATGTGAGTTATCTTTAGAGCTATCAGTCTTTGATCCTTAGCTCCTTGCTTCTGAGTGCTGGCTGGTGCAAATCGTAGGGGCTTCTAAGCGGGTTCTGAGAAGTGAACCTTAGCTCCCTTCGATTTGGCTGATTGCGAAGTGGCGTGTCTCATATTCGGGTCGAATCCTGTTGAAGGGGGGAAGAATGTGATACTACAGATGGTTGAAATATTATAAAATATGAAATCGGAGATTAAAACTATACGTTATGAAGTTTAATGGCGTTTCCGGGCCGATTTCGGGAGTTTGGGCCTCTCCGGGGCGATTTGGGCCTTAGGGCGGACCCCGCATGGGCCGAAGGTGGAGTTTTTTTGGCCCATGTGGGGGAGGGGGGCAGCAAACCCCTGCCCATGCGCTCCCTCCCCTTGCCCTAGGGCGCCCCACCCCCTTGCCCTCCTCCCCAAGCCGCCACCCCCCCACTTCCTCCTCTCCACGCCGCACTAGCCACCCTCCCCCTTGCGCCTCCCTCCCTCCCTCTCCTCTCCACCTACCTAGCCATCCTAGGGGAGCTCCTCACCCCTCCATCCTGCTGTCCTGTCCATTGAGAAGCTCCACGACGAGGAGATCCGGCGGATTCGGAGCGAGGAAGGAGATCGGGAGAACCGGGAGGAGATTCGTCGACGTTCGTCGGTTCATCGTTCGTCGGGCGAAGGTATATTTAGGGGTAATCCTTGGGGGTGGTCTAGATGTTGTGCTAGAGGGTGTTTTGATGCTTTTAGATCAAGAGGTGGTGCTGTGATTGGGTAGATTTGATGAAAACTAGAGTTTGCATAGGGTTCTGTTTCGAGCAGATTGGGTGCATGACCTAGGGTTTGAGTTTTTGCAATTTTAGATTCGGATTTTGGTTGGCCATCTGTTGATAAAGTTGTATATAACTTCAATACCTTTAATTGTACACCAAGAACGTCCAATTCTGCCCAGCCGGTTGAAAGTTATGATCGTTTTACCGAGCGTGTTCAAATCTGTGACGTACTTGGGACAAAACGTAATGTTTTGTAGATTAGGCAATTTTAGGATCCGAATAAGCTTTTCCCAATACTTGGAAAAAGTTAGGAAATTTCCTAAGCTTCGCGATGATGTACTCGTTTAATCGATTCAGAGCCCTATAGCTAAAGTTATGCTAGATTGAAGCCTGCTGTCCTGACGGGACAGATTCTCTGTTTTTCGGTTTTGGGAGTAGTTTATGAAGTCGGGGTAGACGAGCTTTTGCGTACTATTTTGGGGGCACGTTTTGAGTGTGTGGAATGTTTGTGCAGGTGGTGTGACCCCGGGAGAGCCCTCATCCTCTCGCCAATCCGTCGCCTGCGGTTAAGGCAAGTGTATTGGAATGAGTTGTGTGTTGTATGAATTGCTAGACTTGCTTAGGTGCAATGTGATTACATGATATACTAACTTGCTTAGGTGCAATGTGATTACATGATATACTAACTTGCCGTGATAGATGTTTGCCTATGACATGATGAACATGATGTCATATTGATCATGAATTCGTTGTATTAAATGTTTATGCCAATCATTACATGTTTTTGTCATATGTACATTCATAATGGAAGAGGCGACCCATGCTGATGCATGCCTCTGTGTTCACACGTACTGAACACGAAAGACCTACCTCGTAGTCCCATCCACGGTTGTGCATGGGAGCGAGTTAGTAAGAGTAGGCACCCTCCATCTACGGAATGGAAGGGGAAAGGGGGTGCACGCCGACGGGTGTGCACTCGGCCATACCGGTATGTGCTTCAGAGAGATATGGGCATGGCATTGCATTGCATTGCATAAATGAAGTGGCTTATGAGATGATTATGACGTTCTATGAGATTCATATGAAGATGTTTATTTGTGATGTTTATGAAGATGTTATATGAGAGCCTGAATGAAATTCATGAGTTGATTCTCAGGTTATGTGAACGGCATTAAGCATGTATGTGAGTTGTTATTATTTTTTTATCATTGCAATATACCTGCTGAGTGATGAACTCACGCTTGTGTTTCATTCTGTTTTTAGGTACCATGAAACCGGCATGCGGGAAAGGGCATTAGCTACACTTCTACACGTAGCTTCACACTTATAGACAGTTTAATCATTTGGTGTGACACCACGGAGTGTCGTAACCTTATAAAAAGTGAAAAATGAGGTTAAAACATTATGAAATATGGTATTGGAGGTTAATAGCGTTTCCGGGCCGTTTCCGGGCCGCTTCCGGGGTTTTGGGCCTTTCCGGGGGAGTTTGGGCCTAAAAGGGGGGATTGTGGGCTTTGGTGGGATGGAGTGGGAATCCATTTAGGACTAGGATTCATGTGGGGGGCTGGTAAAAGGGCGTTTGCCCTGCCCCTTGCGCCCCACTTGCCCCTTGTGCGCCCCTCTCCCCACCCCCAAGTGCCCTAGCTGCCACCCCTCTCCCTCCCTACTTGTGCCGTGCGCCCCCACCTCCCTTGTCCCCTTGTCTCCCCACCTCTCCACCACCTCTCTTCCACCACCTCTCTTCCACCACCTTGCTACCCTAGGGTAGCCTCCCCACCCCCTGCACCTCGAGGATCCATCCATTGGAGCGAGGAGCGATCCGAGAGGAGTTTCGTTGGGATTTCGGTCGTCGGGCGAAGGTATGGCCATGGGACTCCTTGGGGTTGGGCTAGGTACTGTTCTAAGGGTGTTTATCATGATTTTAGATCAATTGGTGGTGCTGGACATGAGTAGATTGGATTAGATCTAGATGTTGCCATGTTTCTGTTTTTGGACAGCATGAGCAGTCAACCTACGGTTCAGTTTTTTGCCAATTTAGAGTTGGAATCTGGTCGTACAGATGTTGAAGAAGTTGTAGGTAATTTAATTATCTTTCCGTGTACATAAAGAACGTTAAATTCCGATTAGCTATTTGAAAGTTATGACAGTTTTACCGAGCGTGTTAAAATCTGTGACGTGAATGGAACAGATCATGGTATTTTGTAGATTAAACAACTTTAGAATCCGAATCAGTCTTTCCCTATAACTAGAAAAAGTTGGGAAATTTCCAAAGCTATGCGAGGATGTACTCTTTTAATTAATTCGGAGTCCCAGAACTCAAGTTATGCCTTTTGGAAGGCTGCTGTCCCGATGGGACAGAACCTCTGTTTTTAGGTTTTGCGAGTAGTTGGCAATGTCGGGGTAGATGAGGGTTTGCGTACTGTTTTGTGGACATAATTGTGAGTGTGTGATGCCTATGTGCAGGTGGTGCGACCCCGGGAGTGCCTTCTACTTCCCGCCAATCCGTTGCCCGTGGTTGAGGCAAGTGTGTTGTAATGGATAGCGATTTGTATGTTGCTTGTTGAGAATAGATGAAATTGATTACATGATATATGATCACTTGCCATGCTTTAATGATTGCCAATGATATGATGAGCATGTTTATTATGTTATGATGCCATGTGTTAATGTACGAGTTAAATATGATGTTGGCATAATTGCATACATGGCATGTTACATGGCCCGGGCGGTGAGAAAGTCATAACTAGTCCGGGGAAGGTCGGTGAGAAAGTTATGACTAATCCGGAGAGCCATTGAGTAAGTCCTACATAGTGATTCCATCCACGTGGTGTTTGGAAGCGAGGAGTAGGCACCCTCCAACTTCGGGAAGGAAGGGGGGAGAGGGTGCACACCAACGGGTGTGTACTCAACCATACCGGTATGAGTTTCCAAGGAGACATGAGCATTGCATTGCATACATAGTGATGATGATATTGTTATGCGTTCATGAATGAGATGATATACCTGATGTGAGACATTATTGCCATGTTATTGTTCTTGTTGTCCATTGCAATATGCTTGCTGAGTTTCGAACTCACGCTTGTGTTTACTTGTTGTTTTAGGATCCATGAGACCGGCATGCGGGGAAGGGAAATAGACACACTTCCACACGTAGCTTCACTCCTTTGATTTCACAAGTCATTCAATTAGTGTTGAGAATAAATTGCGTGTGATGTTCATTGCTTTAAGGTTTAGCTTTGCTAAATGATAGTCTTTTCGTTCGTTTGACTCTTGGAGTCATCATATATTTGGAACTAGACTTATATTGTTGCTAAGTCGTTAATCATTGTTGTTTTTAGTTGTCTCTTCTATTCCATATATTGCTAAACTGTTGTTGTCCCTTCAAATCATGTTAAAATAAAGGAGATGCTGCCGAAATCTCGGTTTTTAGCATGTGTGCCTTTGCTGGAATTTATGTTTAATTGTGGTGTTTAGATGTTGTTTAGCTTATGTTTGGTAGCATTCAGGCATATTAAATGCCGGGTGTTATTCTGATTGGTATCGAGCGAAATTTGTAGGTCCTTGGAATATGTATTTTTAGTGTCATACCTTAGGTTATAACTAAAATTTGATGTGGAATAACTTAGAAACATGGCTTAGGTCTTAACTAAAATTTTGTTATAGGATAGCAACATTAAAACTTGCAAAAGTTGTATAACTAATCTAAAATTTGACACACTTGGTTGCATAGTAGGATGGGGTTTTGGTATATCATTACATTGCGCTTAATTATTTGATGAAGGCTACGCTTATGATGATGTTTGATCATTGTACTTGATTATATGGTGTTGTGCTTATATTTATGTCAATGGATGGTTGTCTGTTTGTAGCAACCATGCCGAGGGGTAGAGGCCGTGGTCGCCGTGGCCGTGGAGGCCAGGGGCGAGGTTCCCAGGGAGTTGCTGAGTCTGTAGCTAAGGGTAGCGTTTCGCTCAATGCTCATGGGCCAGCTCAGGAGGAGCTTCAGCCTGATCGGGGCGGAGGTACCCGCTGCCAATGAGGATTTAGTTCAGGCTCTGCAGAGGGAGATTCAGGAGCTGCGCTAGCAGTTGCGGGCAACCCCTGCTGTTGTACCTCCCCCTGCAGCGGCCCCAGTTGTTGCCCCCGCTGTGCCGGAGCCGAGGGTGAGTCTCCGGGAGTGGATGTCCCTCCGTCTTGACACTTTTGACGGAGCGGGCACTCCGATCCAATCCGCAGATTGGCTGCGGTACATGGAGAGGTAGTTTGAGGTCCTAGAGCTGACCTCGGTTCAGAGGGCTCGCTTTGTGGCCTTTCAGCTGAAAGGCCAAGCTGATATCTGGTGGGAGGGGGTTCTAACTACTAGAGCCCCTGATCTTGGTCTAGTCACCTGGGAGGACTTTGTGGCTCGCTTCCGAGCCAAGTTCTACCCAGAGTCTTTCCTTGAGCGGATGGAGCATACTCTGACGACTCTTTCCCAGGGAAAGAGGTCGGTGGCAGAGTATGAGGTGGAGTTCAACAGCGTGGTGCGCCGTCTGCATTGTGGCGGTAAACGATCAGGAGAAGGCAAGGAGGTTCCGTAGAGGCTTCAACCAGGAGCTCAGAGTTGTCATGGGGGCGACTATCCCTCGTGACTTCTGCTCCGTGGTGGAGCAGGCGAAGGGCATGGAGCTCGAGTTGGAGCTCTCCCGGGATAAGCAAAACCCGGGTGGTTCAGGGGTTCCTGCGGCCCCAGGCGTGGGCCAGAAGAGGACCTTTGGTGGAGGAGGTGGGTCTTCTCAGTGACCCACCTTCAAGAAGTTCAAGGGGGGACAGGGCTCCTCCTCAGGGGCTAAGATGAGGCCACCCCAGTCATCTTCCTCGCGAGCGGCTGTTCGTCCTATGCCTGGGCAGGGCATGTTGTGTTTCAAGTGCGGTGGTGAGCACCGTGCTTCAGAGTGTGGTTGGACCGGGAGTTGCAACCACTGTGGCAATCCTGGCCACATGGGACGAGTCTGCCGGATGAATCCCGGTAGCATCATCAAGTGGGAGACAGTGCCTTCTCCTCCCACTCCAGCGGCGTCTTCCAGAGGATTGGTGCACATGATGGCTGCTCCTGCTCCTCAGCCGCCCTTTGCGTGTGTGCCACCAGCGTCTTACTGGTGCCCACAGCCGTCTGTGTGACACTATGGTTTGGTGTGACGTTATAGAGGTGAAACTAGAGAATAAAACCTTTCGGCTTAGGGTTTTCTCGCGTTTTTGGGCCGGTTGAAGTGTTATGTCGCCACGGAGTGTCGTAACCTTATTTAACGTGCATGATAAGGTTAATAACATTATGAGATGTGGAATTAAGGTTAAAACTATAGGATATGGAGGTTAATAGCTTTTAAAGGCGTTTCGGGGTTTTGGGCCTTCTGGGAGTTTGGGCCTTGGTGGGCTTTGGTGGGATGGAGTAGGTCTCCGTAACGGACTAGGATTGGGTGTGGTGGCTGGTAAAAGGGCTCCCCACCAGCCTTTTGGGCGTGCTCCCCTGCCCTTGGGCGCCCCCACCTCCCCGTCCTAAGCCCTAGCCGCCACCCCCTCTCCCTCTCCCTCTTGTGCGCCTCCACCTCCCCCTTTGCCCCATTGCTCCCCACCTCTCCACCACCTATCCTCCACCCCCTTGCTTCCCTAGGGTGGTCTCCACACCTCTGCACCTTGTGGATTCATCCGTACGGACTTAAAAGAAGTTGTAGATAATTTAATTATCTTTCCGTGGACATAAAGCACGTTAAAATCCGATCAGCCGTTTGAAAGTTATGGCCGTTTTACCGAGCGTGTTAAAATCTGTGACGCGATTGGAACAGATCGTAGTAATCTGTAGATTAAACAATTTTAGAGTCCGAATCAGTCTTTCCGTATAACTAGAAAAAGGTAGGAAATTTCCTAAGCTTCGCGATGGTGTACTCGTTTAATCGATTTGGAGTCCCAGAACTCAAGTTATGGCCTTTGCAAGGCTGCTGTCCGGCCGGGACAGAACCTCTGTTTTTAGGTTTGCAAGTAGTGGGCAATGTCGGGTTAGATGGGGATTTGTGTACTGTTTTGCGGGCATTATTGTGAGTGTGTGATGCTTATGTGCAGGTGGTGTGACACCGGGAGTGCCCTCTACGTCCCACAAATCCGTCGCCCGCGGTTGAGGCAAGTGTGTTGTAATGTATAGCGGATTGTAGGTTGTTTGTTGATATTGGGTGAAAGATTGAACACTTGCTATGCTCACTTGCCATGCTTGCTGTTTTCCAATGAAATATTGAGTATGATTATCATGGTTCGATGCCATGTGTTTATATTTGTCATGATGAGTTGCCATATGTTTATGTACATGTGAAATATGATAATTGGCATAGTTGCATGCATGACATGTTACATGGCCCGGGCGGTGAGAAAGTCATTAACTAATCCGGGAAGGTCGGTGAGAAAGTTATGACTAATCCGGAGAGCCAATAGAGTAAGTCCTACATCGTGATTCCATCTACCGTGGGTTGTGGAAGCGAGGAGTAGGCACCCTCCATCTTCGGGATGGAAGGGGGGAGAGGGTGCACACCGACGGGTGTGTACTCAACCATACCGGTATGAGTTTCCAAGGAGATATGAGCATTGCATTGCATTGCATATACAATGATGATGATTTTGTTAAAGTGTTCATGGTTGAGATGATATACATGATGTGAGATGTTATTTTCTATGATATCGTTATTGTTGTCCATTACAATATGCTTGCTGAGTTTCGAACTCACGCTTGTGTTTTATGTTGTTTTTAGGTACTTTGAGATCGGCATGCGGGAAAAAGGGGTTTAGCTACACTTCTACACGTAGCTCCACCATCATAGTCTATGATTAATCACTTGGAGACATTATTTTAAGAGTTGTGCCATAAAGTTAATGTATGGTTTAATCTAGCATGCTTGTGATCCCTTATTTGCTTCGTTATAGTTTATGAAGTGGTTGGCGTGGTATTATTGGCGTAGTTTGATGATACATCCATTTATGTTGATGTTTTAGATGTCGTGTGCTATGATATATCTTGCCATGATATTGATATTGTGTTAATTCATGAAAAAACAAAGGAGATGCTGCCGAAATATCGGTTTTAGCATATGTACCTTTGCTGGAATTTATGTTTAAATGTGATATTTAGTTGTTGTTTAGCTTATGTTTGGTAGCATTCGGGCATATTAAATGCCGGGTGTTCTGATCTGCTCCTCATGATTGCCTCCTCCGCCCCAGCTCTGTTGGGGAATCGGCGGGAGTCGGGGCTCCCTCTTGTCAGCGCCACCAGGAGTGTACGCTTTGCCAATGGCCGAGTCAACAGGGCATCGGTGGTGGTTTCAGGTACTCTGCTCGTGGATTCCGTTGATGCCTTTGTTATATTTTATTCCGGAGCATCCTATTCTTTTGTGTAAATGCGAGTTTGCTAGTAGAGCTAAGTTGGGAGTTCAGCGGATTTCTGAGTCTGTGTTAGTCAGTTCTCCTGGGGGTTTGATTACTAGCTCTTTGGTTTGCCCGGGTTGCACCATTGCCATTTATGATGAGGTTTTCTTTGCCAATTTTATGGTGATCCAGTTGGCTCCTTTTGATGTCATTTTGGGCATGGACTGGTTGCATCAGTACCGTGCCAAGATCTGTTGCTTTTTGCGGACGGTTACCTTGCAGGCCCCGTTAGGGGTAGAGTTGACATTTCAGGGTGGTTTACCTTCCAGTTCCGTTTTGCTTTAGCTAGTCTGTTTTCTGGTCGCCGTTTGAGGCAGTTGGGTTTCCTCATGACCTTGTCTGAGAAGCCATCTTCTCCAGTTTCCATTGAGGAGATTCCTGTAGTGAAGGAGTTTGTTGATGTGTTCCCTGATGAGTTGCCTGGTCTACCTCCCGTGAGGAATGTGGAGTTTCGTATTGATCTTGTTCCGGGCACTCGACCTATTTCTATCTCTCCATACCGCTTGGCTCATCCTTTTCAAGACGAGTTGAAGAAGCAGTTGGAGGATTTGTTGGCCAAGGGCTTTATTCGGCGTAGCGTTTCGCCATGTGGAGCACCCGTTCTCTTCATCTCGAAGAAGGATGGAAGTTGGCGCATGTGCATTGATTATCGTGCTCTTAATCAAGTGATAGTCAAGAACAAGTATCCTTTGCCTCGCATTGACGATCTGTTTGACCAACTGAAGGGAGCAAAGGTGTTCTCCAAGATTGATCTTCAGTCGGGGTATAATCAGATTCGTGTGAGGGAGCAGGACATTGAGAAGACTGCTTTCTCCACTAGGTATGGGCATTATGAATTTAAAGTTATGTCTTTTGGACTAACTAATGCTCCTGCTGTCTTTATGGAGGCGATGAACAGTATGCTACACAAGTACCTTGATGAGTTTGTGGTATTGTTCATCGATGACATTCTGGTTTACTCTAAATCAGAAGAGGAGCATGAGCGACATTTGAGGCTTATCTTGAGCACCTTGAGGAGAATAAGTTCTTTGCTAAGCTGAAAAAGTCACGGTCTGGATTTGAAGTGGGTTTTCTTGGCCACATCATCAATCCAGGGCATATCCATAGATCCTAGCAAAGTATCGGCGATTTTGGATTGGAAGAGGCCTTCCATTGTCAAAGAGGTGCGTAGTTTCCTTGGGTTAGCTGGCTACTATCGGCGTTTTGTGCAGGATTTCTCTATCATTGCCAAGGCACTTTCGCGGTGACTCGAAGGGGATGAAATTTCAGTGGACTGCAGAGTGTGAGCATAGTTTACGCACTTTGAAGGAGAAGTTAGTGGCTGCTCCTGTTCTTACCCTTCCCGAGCCGGGAAGCGCTTTCTTGTTTATTACGATGCTTCGTTTGGGACTTGGTTGTGTGCTCATGCAAGATGGCAAGGTGATTGCTTACGCATCGAGGCAGTTGAAAAAGCATGAGCAGAACTATCCCACGCATGATCTTGAGCTAGCCGCTGTGGTGTTTGCACTGAAGATATGGAGGCATTACCTGTATGGCGAGTCTTGTGATATCTTCACTGATCACAAGAGCCTCAAGTACATCTTTACCCAGAAAGATTTGAACTTGAGGCAGAGGAGGTGGCTAGAGTTGATAAAGGACTATGACCGTACTATCCAGTACCATCCGGCTAAGGCAAATGTGGTGGCTAACGCTCTCAGTCTCAAGACAATGCCCCTGTTGTTGATTGTCTTGTTGCTGATTTTGAGCGTTTGGGAGTCTCCTACTGCTTTGCGGGGACCGTGCAGGCTGAAACTCAATTGATTCTTGAGTCAGCGATTCCCGAGCGTGTGTAGGAGGCACAACAGCATGATCGGTTGCTCCAGCAGGTGAGGAAACGCCTTGAGGATGGCAAGTCTGGAGACTTTACCGTTGATCATGTGGGAGCTTTGAGGTTTCAGGGTCGTTTGTGCGTGCTTCAGAAATCCCAAGTGAAAGAGGATATTCTGAAAGAGGCTCATCGCACCCCGTACACGGTCCATCCTGGGGAGACCAAGATGTACAGGGACTTGAAAAAGAATTTCTGGTGGAAAAGAATGAGAGTGGATATTGCCAAGTATGTGGCGTCTTGTGGGATCTGTCAGAAGATCAAGGCTGAGCATAAGCGTCCCGTCTGATGCATTGCGACCATTGGAGATTCCTGTGTGGCCATGGGATGACATCTCCATGGATTTCGTGGTTGGCCTACCTCGTACTCCACGAGGGAAGGATGTTGTTTGGGTTGTGGTGGATCGTCTCAGCAAGTTTGCGCATTTCATTCCTATCCGCACTACCAATTCAGCGAGCGAGTTGGCTCCCATCTATGTGCGGGAGATTGTGAGACTGCATGGTGTACCCAAGAACATTATTTCTGATCGGAATGCGAAGTTTGTCTCCAAGTTTTGGGAGAGCTTGCAGAGCGCTTTGGAGTCTGTGACCGCCTTAGTACCGCTTTTCACCCTCAGACCGATGGGCAGTCTGAGCGTACTACTTAGACTTTGGAGGACATGCTCAGGGCCTGTGTGATGGTTTGGAGAGGTAGCTGGGAAGATCATTTGCCTCTTGCAGAGTTTGCTTACAATAACAGCTACCATTCCAGCATCCGGGCTGCTCCTTATGAGCTACTGTATGGCCGTAAGTGCAGATCGCCACTTTGTTGGGATGCCATGGGCGAGAGAGCAGTTCTTGGACTGGATTGGGTTCAGCAGACTGTTGATCGCGTGGCGGAGGTACGGCAGAACCTTCTCGCAGCGCAGAGCAGACAGAAAAGCTATGCTGATGTGAGGCGGCGAGATTTGGAGTTTGAGGTGGGTGATAGCGTACTCTTGCGATTATCTCCCACCAAGGGTGTGGTGCGTTTTGGCACCAAAGGAAAGCTCAGTCCGAGGTTTGTTGGGCCATTCCCTATCATCACCCGAGTTGGTAGGCTGGCCTATCGTTTGGAGCTACCGGAGTCTATGCAAGGCGTGCATAATGTGTTCCATGTCTCGATGTTGAGGAAATACTTGCATGATCCGGGGTTGGTGATTCCATTGGAACCACTAGTGCTTAAGCAGGACCTCACCTTCGAGTCCCGTCCTGTGGAAATTCTGGGGACTTCGGAGCGAGTAATGAAGAACCGGACGCTCAAGTTTGTCAAAGTCTTGTGGTCACATCAGACCGAGAGAGAAGCGACTTGGGAGCTGGAGTCTCGCATGCGCGAGAAGTATCGCGAGCTTTTCGTCTCAGGTATGTGATGTGAGACCTAGCTATCTTTTGCTTTGCTGGGTTGCGTCTTGGTGCGATTTAGATTCGAGGTCGAATCCTGTTGAAGGGGGGAAGAATGTGACACCACGGAGTGTCGTAACCTTATAAAAAGTGAAAAATGAGGTTAACAACATTATGAAATATGGTATTGGAGGTTAATAGCGTTTCCGGGCCGCTTCCGGGGTTTTGGGCATTTCCGGGGGAGTTTGGGCCTAAAAGGGGGGATTGTGGGCTTTGGTGGGATGGAGTGGGAATCCATTTGGGACTAGGATTCATGTGGGGGGCTGGTAAAAGGGCCTTCCCCCTGCCCCTTACGCCCCACTTGCCCCTTGTACGCCCCTCTCCCCACCCCCAAGTGCCCTAGCCGCCACCCCCTCTCCCTCCCCACTTGTGCCGTGCGCCCCCACCTCCCTTGTCCCCTTGTCTCCCCACCTCTCCACCACCTCTCCTCCACCACCTTGCTTCCCTAGGGTAGCCTGCCCACCCCCTGCACCTCGAGGATCCATCCATTGGAGCGAGGAGCGAGGAGCGTGGAGCGAGGAGCGATCCGGGAGGAGTTTCGTTGGGATTTCGGTCGTCGGGCGAAGGTATGGCCATGGGACTCCATGGGGTTGGGCTAGGTACTGTTATAAGGGTGTTTATCATGATTTTAGATCAATTGGTGGTGCTGGACATGAGTAGATTGGATTAGATCTAGATGTTGCCATGTTTCTGTTTTTGGACAGCATAAGCAGTCGACCTAGGGTTCAGTTTTTCGCCAATTTAGATTTGGAATCTGGTCGTACGGATGTTGAAGAAGTTGTAGGTAATTTAATTATCTTTCCGTGGACATAAGGAACGTTAAATTCTGATTAGTCGTTTGAAAGTTATGACTGTTTTACCGAGCGTATTAAAATCTATGACGTGATTGGAACAGATCATGGTATTTTGTAGATTAAACAACATTAGTGTCCGAATAAGTCTTTCCCTATAACTAGGAAAAGTTGGGAAATTTCCTAAGCTACGCGAGAATGTACTCGTTTAATTGATTTGGAGTCCCAGAACTCAAGTTATGCATTTTGGAAGGCTGCTGTCCCGATGGGACAGAACCTCTGTTTTTAGGTTTTGCGAGTAGTTGGTAATGTCGAGGTAGATGAGGGTTTGCGTACTGTTTTGTGGACATGATTGTGAGTGTGTGATGCCTATGTGCAGGTGGTGCGACCCCAGGAGTGCCTTCTACTTCCCGCCAATGCGTTGCCCGTGGTTGAGGCAAGTGTGTTGTAATGGATAGCGATTTGTATGTTGCTTGTTGAGAATAGATGAAATTGATTACATGATATATGATCACTTGCCATGCTTTAATGATTGCCAATGATATGATGGGCATGTTTCTTATGTTATGATGCCATGTGTTAATGTACGAGTAAAATATTATGTTGGCATAATTGCATACGTGGCATGTTACATGGCTCGGGTGGTGAGAAAGTCATAACTATTCTGGGGAAGGTCAGTAAGAAAGTTATGACTAATTCGGAGAGCCATTGAGTAAGTCCTACATCGTGATTCCATCCACGTGGTGTTTGGAAGCGAGGAGTAGGCACCCTCCATCTTCGGGATGGAAGGGGGGATAGGGTGCACACCGACGGGTGTGTACTCAACCATACCGGTATGAGTTTCCAAGGAGACATGAGCATTGCATTGCATACATAGTGATGATGATATTGTTATGTGTTCATGAATGAGACGATATACCTGATGTGAGACATTATTGCCATGTTATTGTTCTTGTTGTCCATTGCAATATGCTTGCTGAGTTTCGAACTCACGCTTGTGTTTACTTGTCGTTTTAGGTACCATGAGACTGGCATGCGGGGAAGAGAAATATACACTCTTCCACACGTAGCTTCACTCCTTTGATTTCATAAGTCATTCAATTAGTGTTGAGAATAAATTGCGTGTGATGATCATTGCTTTAAGGTTTAGTTTTGCTAAATGAGAGTCTTTTCGTTCGTTTGACTCTTGGAGTCATCATATATTTGGAACTAGACTTATATTGTTGCTAAGTCGTTAATCATTGTTGTTTTTAGTTGTCTCTTCTATTCCATATATTGCTAAACTGTTGTTGTCCCTTCAAATCATGTTAAAACAAAGGAGATGCTGCCGAAATCTCGGTTTTTAGCAGTGTGCCTTTGCTGGAATTTATGTTTAATTGTGGCGTTTAGATGTTGTTTAGCTTATGTTTGGTAGCATTCAGGCATATTAAATGCTGGGGTGTTACATTTGGAGTCATGATAATAATGAATAGTGCCATGAATCTTGGTGTATGGCTTGGTTTGAGCTTAAGTTCATCGTTTGGTTCGTTATAATTTGTGGAATGGTTGAATTCCCTATTTTAGACTTAAGTGATGCTATATCAATTGTTATTGATGTTTTAGATGTCTCTTATCATGTTATATCTTGCCTTATTATTACTGTTGCTTCAATTCATGGAAAAACAAAGGAGATGCTGCCGAAATTTTCGGTTTTAGCATTTGCTCCTTTGCTGTATTTTATCTTTATTTGTGGTATTTAGATGTTGTTGTCTATGTTTGGTAACATTCAGGCATACTAGATGCCAGGGTGTTACAAGAAGCTTGAAATCGAGCGCACAGACACACAGCAAAATGTATGTCAGGCCTCGAAGCAGTCAGGTACAATAGTGATCCAATCATACTTCTGTACTCCTTTTGATCCACTTCAACACCATTTTCATCGGGATCTAAAATTGTTGTGGTGCTCATAGGAGTAGACACTGATTTTCCTTCTCCCATGTCAAATTTCTTCAGTAACTCCTTTGTGTACTTTGATTGGTGCAAGAATGTTCCTTCTTTCATTTGTTTGATTTGGAACCCAAGGAAGTATGTTAATTCTCCCATCATGCTCATCTCGAATTCCCTGGACATTAATTCAGAAAAATGCAATACAAGAGAGTGGGAAGATCCTCCGAAGATAATGTCATCCACATAAATTTGCACCACAAGAAATTGACCATTGGAGATTTGGATAAATGGTGTCTTATCAACCTGTCCCGTTTCAAAATTATGTTGAAGTAAAAAGCCTTTGAGTCTATCATACCAAGCACGTGGGGCCTATTTTAATCCATAAAGAGCTTTTGACAAACGAAACACATGATTCAGGAATTTTGCATCTTCAAAGCCAGGAGGTTGTTTTACATAAACTTCATCTTCAATAAAGCCATTCAGAAAAGCACTTTTCACATTTGTTTGGAAGAGTTTAAAACCTTTTGAAGCAGCAAAAGCCAACATAATATGAATAGCTTCTAACCAAGCAACGGGAGCAAAGGTTTCATCAAAATCAATACCTTCATGTTGAGAGTAACCTTGTGCTACAATTCTAGCTTTGTTTCTCACGATTATTCCATCCTCATTTAACTTGTTTTTAAACACCCATTTGGTTCCAATGATGTTTTGACCTTTAGGAGGTTCCACTAAAGATCAAACTTTGTTGCGCTCAAAATTCTCTAACTCTTCACGCATAGCATTTACCCAAGAACTATCAGTTAAAGCATGTGAAATATTCTTGGGTTCGAAATTAGCAACAAAAGCTGAATGCAAGCATAAAAGATTTTGAGATGAACCAGAACCGGTGACTCTTTCATGAAGACTACCAATCATAAGTTCAGGAGGATGATTCTTCAAAACAGTAAGGGGAGGTCCAAAAATTGTTTCACCCAAAATTTGGAGCTCAGGAGCAGTGGTCGAATCACTTGGAATAGGAGCATCATCTTCTGCTGCATGTATGGGACCATCGTCATCATTACCTTCATCGTCTTCAAATCTTTTGTCCAAAAAGGTTGGTTCTGAGTCCTCTCGTGAACATGAAATGTCAGGTCTAGCGCCAGGGCTAGCCTCATCAAAAGTGACATCGCATGTCTCCAACAGTTTGTTAGTAGATAAGTCAAGCACACGATATCCACATGAGTGCAAAGAGTATCCAAGAAATATGCCATCTGTACTACGAGCTTCAAATTTATCAAGATTTCCATGTTTAAGAATGAAACATTTACATCCAAACACTCGTAAATGACAGACAGACGGTTTGCGACCAAATATCAATTAATAAGAAGTCTTGCCAAGTAAGGATCTGAGATAAACCCTATTTAAAATGTAGCAAGCAGAAGAAATTGCTTCAGCCCAAAATTTTCTTGGTGTGCTATACTCATCTAGCATAGTTCTTACCATTTGAATCAAGGTTCTATTTTTTCTTTGAACAACACCATTCTGTGAGGGAGCATAAGGTGAAGAAAATTGATGCTCAACTCCATTAGATTCACAGAATGATTTGAACAAAGAATTCTTAAATTCATGCCCATTATCGGTTCTAATGGCCCTCAACTGATTAGGCAATTCATTTAGCAATCTTTTGATGAAGACATGAAATAGTTCGAATTTCTCATCTTTGGTAGACAGAAAATGAACCCAAGAGTATCTAGAATAGTCATCAACGATTACAAGAAAGTACCACTTACCTCAAGCCGATTGAACTCTAGAAGGTCCAATTGTATCCATGTGAAGAATTTGACCAGAGCCAGTCGTCATAACAGTAGTAACAGGAGCATGAGAGGCTCCAACCATCTTTACTATACCTTTTGCAATAACACATCCCGAAATAGCATCTCTAAAAGTGATCGTTTCATTCTCGAATGCTTTTGTTAGGGAGGAGAACCAATTTGAATCACCAGTCATGTGTTGACAGCATCCAGAGTCAACAATCCACGTGTTCTCCTTCCCTCCATGCGCCACCTCACACTACTACAGAGATGCTTATATTAGACCGACCATCACAGACGGTTTTGAAAAACCGTCTGTAATATAGAACATCACAGACGATTATATAAACCAACCATCAGCGAAACATTCACAGACCATTCTTTGTTTGCTATCACGGACGGTTTGAATACAAAACCGTCTGTAAAATTATCACAGACGGTATTATGCAATAACCGTCTGTGATATATATGGCTATCACCGACGGTTTAGTGAACAAAACCATCTGTAATATATCACAGACGGTTTGTACACATCACCGTCTGTGATTATCTATATATCACAGACGGTTATTTGAAAGAACCGTCTGCGATAAAGTTTGCCTATATATAGGCCCGAGCGCAAGTTCGATTTGTGGTCATGAGCCGGGGTTGAATGTTAAGAGCGTTATATCACAGACGGTTTGGCCATAGAACCGTCTGTAAGAAAGGCAGCCTAAATAATAGGTGATTCTTGTAATCTAAGGTTAGTAATGGATAATTGCATCATATATGTTAATTCAGATCTAAGGTTCTAATTGGATCGAATATTACATGTGTAGCGTAGATGGATCGAAGCTGGATGTACGCTGAGAACCGTACGAGTGTGGAGTACATTAATGGCATCTCCACTTTTAGAAGAACTGCAGAGGAGGACATGTTTAACAAGGGAGTGCAATATATGTCTCGTCCATGCATCGATTGCGAGAATCTGATGATGTTTCGAAACTCAGCGCAGATCGAAGCACACTTGATTATGCGAGGTTTCAAAAAGGGGTATACATGTTGGACGATCACGCGAAGCGAGAATATACAAGAAGCAGGTGGTACTGTTAACATCTTCGACGAAGTCAACGATATGCCAGATGATCACATCGATTTTGCTTCCGACGAGGATATGTTGCATGATTACAATCTGGACCAGATGCTGCGCGACGCAGAAGGGAACCGTGATGAAAGGGAATATGAAAAATTCGTGGGTTTGATGGAGGACTCGAAGAAACCTTTGTTTGCTGGTTGCAAGGTGAAATACACAGGGTTGTCGTCCGTGCTTGAACTGTTGAAATTGAAGGCAAGCAATAGTTGGTCAGACAAGAGTTTCACAGCGCTGTTACGTCTATTGGCAGACATGCTTCCAGAGGGAAACGAGTTGCCGACAACAACCTACAAAGCCAAGAAGGTTCTATGTCCCTTGGGAATGGAGGTAGAAAGAATACATGCATGTCCGAACGATTGTATCCTATACCGCAAAGAGTACGCAAACTTGCATGTATGTCCGGTGTGCAACGCATCTCGGTACAAGCGTAAGAGTCATTCAGATGAGGAGGTAAAGAAATGAACTCCTGCTAAGATGGCATGGTATCTGTAACACCCCGGCATATACTATGCTTGAATGCTACCAAACATAAGCTAAACAACATCTAAATACCACAAGTTACCATGAATTCCAGCAAAGGTACATATGCTAAAAACCGAAATTTCGGCAGCATCTCCTTTGTTTTAACATGAATTAAAGGAGCAACAAAATATATCAATGTATGGATTATGAGAGATAACTAAAAATAGCAATAATTAACGACTTAGCAACAATATAAGTCTAGTTTCAAACACATAATGTCTCTAAGGGTCAAACGAACAATAAAACTTTCATATAGCAAAGCTAAACCTTAAAGCAATAATCATCACACGCAATTTATTATCAAACTAACAGAATGACTTGTGGAATCAATATGGTGACGCTACGTGTGGGCGTGTGACTATTTCCCTTCCCCGCATGCCGTTCTCATGGTACCTAAAATAACAAGAAAACACAAGCGTGAGTTCGAAACTCAGCAAGCATATTGCAATGCACAACAAGAACAATATCATGGCAATAACATCTCCCATCATATATCATCTCATTCATGAACACTTAACAATATCATCATCATTATGTATGCAATGTAATGCAATGCTCATGTCTCCTTGGAAACTCATACCGGTATGGTTGAGTACACACCCGGCGGTGTGCACCCTCTCCCCCCTTCCATCCCGAAGATGGAGGGTGCCTACTCCTCGCTTCCGTTCACCGCGGTGAATGGAATCACGATGTAGGACTTACTCATTGGCTTTCCGGATTAGTCATAACTCTCTCACCGACCTTCCCGGACTAGTTATGACTTTCTCACCGCCCGAGCCATGTAACATGCCATGTATGCATTTATGCCAACATCATATTTAACTCACATATTAACACATGGCATCATAACATATTAAACATGCACATCATATCATTGGCAATCATAAAAGCATGGCAAGTGATCATATATCATGTAGTCAATTCCATCTATTCTCAACAAGCAACCTACAAATCGCTATCCATCACAACACACTTGCCTCAACCACGGGCAACGGATTGGCGGGAAGTAGAGGGCACTCCCGGGGTCGCACCACCTGCACATAGGTACCACACGCTCACAATCATGTCCACAAAACAGTACGCAAACCCTCATCTACCCCGACATTGCCAACTATTCGCAAAACCTAAAAACAGAGGTTCTGTCCCGTCGGGACAGCAGCATTGCAAAAGGCATAACTTGTGTTCTGGGACTCCGAATCAATTAAACGAGTACATCCTCGCGTAGCTTAGGAAATTTTACAACTTTCTCTAGGTATGTGGAAAGACTGATTCGGACTCTAAAGTTGTTTAATCTACAGATTACCGTGATCTGTTCCAATTACGTCACAGATTTTATCACGCTCGGTAAAATAGCCATAACTTTCAAACGGCTGGGCAGAATTTAACGTTCTTTATATCCACGGAAAGATAAAGAACTTATGTACAACTTCTTCAACGTCCGTATGACCAGATTCCGAATCTAATTTGGTGAAAAACCGAACCCTAGGTCGACTGCTCATGCTTCCCGAAACAGAGAACGTGGCAACTTCTAGATCTAATCCAATCTACTCAATTCCAGTACCACCAATTGATCTAAAAACTTGATAAACACCCTTATAATAGTACCTAGACCAACCCCAAGGATTCCCATTGCCATACCTTTGCCCAACGCACGAAAACCCAATAGATCTCCTCACGGTTCGCGCGATCTCCTTCCTCGCTCCAATCCCGCCGGATCTCCTCGTCGCGGAGCGCTCCAACGGATGGATCTTTGAGGTGGTGAGGTCAAGAACTCACCTAGGCACAGCAAGGGAGGTGGAAAGGTGGTGGAGAGGGTGGTGGCGCAAGGGGAGAGGCTTGGGGGAGGTGGAGGCGCCCAAGGAGGAGGTGGGGAGGTGTGGGAGGCGGCTAGGGCACTTGGGGGCTTGGGGGCTTAAGGGGGAGGGGGAGGACGCCCAAAAGGGCAGGGAAACCCCCCTTTAACCAGCCCTAAGCCCCTTTCCTAATCCTAAATGGATTCCCACACCATCCCACCAAAGCCCACAACCCCCTCTTTAAGGCCCAAACTCCCCCGGGAAGGCCCAAAACCCCGGAAACGGCCCGACAACGCTATTAACCTCCATACCTTATGGTTTTAACCTCCCATATCATATTTCAATATGTTTTTGACCTCATCATGCACCTTTTATAAGGTTACGACGCTCCGTGGTGTCACAACACTTCAAAAGGCCCAAAAACGCGAGTAAACCTCAAGCCGAAAGGTTTTATTCTCTAATTTCACATTTTATAATGTCACACCATACCGTAGTGTCACATTCTTCCCCCCTTCAACAGGATTCGACCTCGAATCCGAAGGATGCCATAATAAACAACAAAGTCCCCAAGGGACAAAAGGCTTCTCTGCAGCTCAAAACATTCGCACAATGGTTAAAACCGGAACAAACGACAAATGAGTTCTCAAAACCAACACTTGGCGAGAAAAGTAATGATCTAGCTCAACCAAGGGCAACCTCTCACAGGTCGACCTTCACTTCCATTCCCAAACAGAATCTGCGTACCAAACACAAAGGGCTCCATCAACCCAAAACACTCGAATCCTCACGGCCAACACTTCATACTTCTATCACAACCAACCTGACTACCATACTCCATTAAACTCAACATGACATAATCAAAGCAAGTCACAATTCCTTTAATGACCTCTCTACATTCCCGAAAAATTCCCTCGAGGGGAATAACTCATTAAGGCACACTTGCCCTTCCGATACACGATCATGCTAACATTCATTCTATCCTCTCCCAGGCAAAACTCAAATCCAAAACAACTAGTGACGACAATTGCTCACGGCAGGACAAACATCACCGAACTACCGTCAACTTCACTTCCACCCATCACTACTCTTAATAAAGGTTAAATCCTTATGTGACACCTCGGAGTGTCGTAACCTTATTATTGAGCATGATAAGGTTAAATACAGTATGAGATGTGGAAATAAGGTTAAGATCATAAGGATCGGGGGTTAATAACGTTTCCGGGCCGTTTCCGGGCCGTTTTCGGGGTTTTGGGCCTTCCCGGGGGAGTTTTGGGCCTTGGTGGGCTTTGGTGGGATGGATTAGGACTCCGTAACGGACTAGGATTGGGTTGAGGGCTGTTAAAAGGGGCTCCCCCTGCCCCCTTGCGCCCCCACCTCAGCCCCTTGCGCCCCCACCTCCCCCTCTTGCGCCCCTCTCCTCCCTCCCCCTCCCCTAAGCCCTAGCCCCCATAACCGTGCGCATCCCCCTCCCTTTCCTCCACCTCCACACCACCTTCCCTCCACCCCTTGCTGCCCTAGGGTGGTCTCCCCACCCCTGCACCTCGCGGAGTCATCCCGTGGAGCGAGGAGCGAGGAGCAAGGAGCGAGGAGCGAGGAACGTGGAGCGAGGAGCGATTCGCGAGGAGATTCGCGGAGATTGCTTGGAGATTTGCGCCGGGCAAAGGTATGATCTTGGGGATCCTTGGGGATGATCTAGGTACTGTTATTAGGGTGTTTATCAAGTTTTTAGATCAATTGGAGGCGCTGGTTTGAAGTAATTTGGGTTAGATCTAAACTTGTCCACGTTTCTGTTTTCGGGCAGATTGAGCAGTCGAACTAGGGTTCGAGTTTCCGTCGATTTAGAATCCGAATCAGACCGTACGGACTTCTAGGAAGTTGTAGATAATTTAATTATCTTTCCGTGGACGTAAAGCACGTTAATTTCCGATCAGCCGTTTGAAAGTTATGGCTGTTTTACCGAGCGCCTAAAAATCTGTGACGTAACTGGAACAGATTGTGGTAATCTGTAGATTAAACAATTTTAGAGTCCGAATCAGTCTTTCCCTATAACTAGAAAAAGTTGGGAAATTTCCTAAGCTTCGCGACGGTGTACTCGTTTATTCGATTTGGAGTCCCAGAACTCAAGTTATGCCTTTTGCAAGGCTGCTGTCCCGCCGGGACAGAACCTCTGTTTTAGGTTTTGCGAGTAGTTGGCAATGTCGGGTTAGATGGGGGTTTGTGTACTGTTTTGAGGTTATGATTGTGAGTGTGTGATGCCTATGTGCAGGTGGTGTGACCCCGGGAGTTCCCTCTTCTTCCCGCCAATCCGTTGCACGTGGTTGAGGCAAGTGTGTTGTGATGGATAGCAAGTTGTAGGTTGCATGTTGAAATTAGATGGAATTGCCTACATGATATATGTCCACTTGCCATGTGTTAATGAATGATATGATATGATGAGCATGTTTAACATATTATGATGCCATGTGTTAATATGTGAATTAAATATGATAATTGGCATGGTTGCATGCATGTCATGAGATAGGGCGAGGGCGGTGAGAAAGTCTTAACTAGTCCGGCAAGGTCGGTGAGAAAGTTATGACTAATCCGAAGCATGCATTGAGTAAGTCCTATGTCGTGATTCCATCCACGTGGTGTTTGGAAGCGAGTAGGCACCCTCCATCTTCGGGATGGAAGAGAGGAAAGGGTGCACACCGACGGGTGTGTACTTCCCATACCGGTATGAGGTTCCAGAGGGTCAGGAGCAATGCATTACATCGCATACGAATTGATAAGTATTCATGAATGAGATGTTATACATGATGAAAGATGTTATTGACTTGTTGTTATGCTTGTTGTCCATTGCAGTATGCTTGCTGAGTTTTCGAACTCACCCTTGTGTTTTCTTGTTGTTTTAGGTACCATGAGAACGGCATGCGGGAAAGGGGAATAGTCACACTCTCACACGTTGCTTCACCTTAATGTTTCCCCAAGTCAATTCATTTAGTTGGATAATAAATTGCGTGTGATGGCCTTTAAATTAAGTCTTAGCTTGGTTAATGAGAGTTCTATTGTTTGTTTGACACTTGGAACCTTAAGAGCTTAATGTTAGTCTCTTATTGTCGTTAAGACTTTATTTATTGCTGTTTTAGATGTTTCTCTTATTGCCATATAATGCTATATTGTTGCTGTTCCTTAAATTCATGATAAAACAAAGGAGGTGCTGCCGAAATCTCGGTTTTTAGTCTATGCACCTTTGCTGGAATTTGATGTTAAATGTGGTATTTAGATGTTGTTTAGCTTATGTTTGGTAACATTCGAGGCATAGTAAATGCCGGGTGTTATTCTGATTGGTATCGAGCGATTTGTAGGTCCTTGGAATATGTATTTTTAGTGTCATACCTTAAGTTGCAACTAAAATATGATGTGGAATAACTTAGAAACATGGCTTAGGTTCTAACTAAAACCTTGTTATAGGATAGCAACGTTAAAACTTGTAAAAGTGGTATAACTAATCTAAAATCTGACACACTTGGTTGCACAGTAGGATGGGTTTTGGTTCATCATTGCATCGCGCTTGATTATGTGATAAGGAATATGCTTATAATGATGTTTGATCTATGATCTTGATTGTGTGCTTTCGTGTTTGGGTGGTTGTCTGCCTAAGCGACCATGCCGAGGGGTAGAAGCCGTGGGACGCCGTGGCCGTGGAGGCCGGGCGAGGCTCCCAGAGAGTTGCGAGTCATGCCTCTGTATAAATGATTGGATTGTTCCTGTTGTGGTGATAAAAGTGGGGTTGTGGTGCCGAAGGTTTCGGTCACCTTTTTTAGTTCATAGTAACGGTGAGGTTTGATGGTGTGGCGGTTAGCGCCATCACCGAAGAACTATTAACCCCTGTAGGAGAAGAATGCTTATCCTTTACGTCCTTGATCGGGTAGTTGACTGGAGTCAAATAGAAGAGTTGTTGGTGGTTCCCTTCGGATGTTCTCTGCCCGTTCGATGGTCGGTTTATTGTTTTTTCTTGGCTTTAGTTGAGCTGAACCAAAAGAAAAGTGTTTTGTATTGGATTTTCGCGGATCGTTCCGGAAAGTGCGGTGGTGAGCACCGTGCTTGAGTGTGGTTGGACCGGGAGTTGCAACCACTGTGGCAAGCCCGGCCATACGGGGCGAGTCTGCCGGATGAATCCCGGTAGCATCATCAAGTGGGAGACGGTGTCTTCTCCTCCCACTCCGGGCGTCTTCTAGAGGATCGGTGCACATGATGGCTGCTCCTGTTTCTCATCCACCCTTTGCGTGGCGCCACCGGTGGCGTCTTGGTGCCCGCAGCCGTCTGCTCCTCCTCGATTGCCTCCTCCGCCCCGACCTTGTTGGGGCATCGGCTGAGTCGGGCTCATACGTCGGCGCTACCAGAGTGTACGCTTTGCCGACCGCCCGAGTCGGTAGGGCATCCAGAGGTGGTTTAGGTACTGCTCGTGGATTCCGTTGATGCCTTTGTTCTATTTGATTCCGGTGCATCCTATTCCTTTGTGTCGTCGAGTTTGCTAGTAGAGCTAAATTGGGGGTCCAGTGGATTTACGAGTCTGTGCTAGTCGGTTCCTCGGGAGTTTGATTGCTAGTTCTTTGGTTTGCCACTGGTTGCACCATTGCCATTGATGATGAGGTTTTCTTTGCCAATCTCATGGTGATCCAGTTGGCTCCTTTTGATGTCATTTTGGGCATGGGTGGCTGCATCGATCCGTGCTAAGATCTGTTGTTGTTTCTGGAAGACAGGTTTCCTTGCAGGCTCCGTCAGGAAGAGTTGACCTTTCAGGGTGGTATACCCTCGATTCCGTCTTTTCTTTGACTAGTTTGTTTTATGGTCGGCGTTTGAGGCTATTGGGTTTCCTCATGACTTTGTCTGAGAAACCATCTTCTTCAGTTTCCATTGAGGAGATTTCTGTAGTGAAGGAGTTCGTTGATGTGTTCCCTGACGAGTTGCCTGGTCTACCTCCTGTGAGGAATGTGGAGTTTCGTATTTATCTTGTTCCTTGCACTCGACCTATTTCTATCTCTCCATACCGCTTGGCTCGTCCTTTTCAAGACGAGTTGAAGAAGCAGTTGGAGGATCTGTTGGCCAAGGGCTTCATTCGGCGTAGCGTTTCGCCATGGGGAGCACCCGTCCTCTTCGTCTCGAAGAAGGATGGAAGTTGGCGTATGTGCATTGATTATCGTGCTCTTAACCAAGTGACAGTCAAAAACAAGTATCCTTTGCCTCGCATCGAGGATCTGTTTGACCAAGCTGAAGGAGCAAAGGTGTTCTCCAAAATTGATCTTGATCGAGGTATAATCAGATCCGTGTGAGGGAGCGAGGACATTGAGAAGACTCGCTTTCTCCACTAGGTATGGGCATTATGAATTTAAAGTTATGTCTTTTGGACTAACTAATGCTCCTATTTGTCTTTATGGAGGCGATGAACATTATGCTACACAAGTACCTTGATGAGTTTGTGGTAGTGTTCATCGATGACATTCGATTTACTCTAAATCGGAAGAGGAGCATGAGCGACACTTGAGGCTTGTCTTTGAGTACCCTGAGGAGAATCAATTCTTTGCTAAGCTGAAAAAGTGCGAGTTACGGATTTGAAGTGGGTTTTCTTGGCCACATCATCAATCCAGAGGGCATATCGGTAGATCCTAGCAAAGTCCCAATAGTTTTGGATTGGAAGAGGCCTTCCAATGTCAAAGAGGTGCGTAGTTTCCTTGGGTTGGCTGGATACTATCGGCGTTTTGTGCAGGATTTCTCTATCATTGCCAAGCCACTTTCACAACCGACTCGAAGGGGATGAAGTTCCAGTGGAGCTGCAGTGTGAGCACGGCTTACGCACTTTGAAGGAGAAGTTAGTGATCGCTCTGTTCTTACCCTTCCCGAACCGGGAAGCGCTTCACTGTTTATTCTGATGCTTCTCGGTTGGGACTTGGTTGTGTGCTCATGCAAAATGGCAAGGTGATTGCTTATGCTTCGAGGCAGCTGAAAAAGCATGAGCAGAACTATCCCACCCATGATCTTGAGCTAGCCGCCGTGGTGTTTGCATTGAAGATATGGAGGCATTATTTGTACGGCGAATCTTGTGATATTTTTACTGATCACAAGAGCCTCAAGTACATCTTTACTCAGAAAGATTTGAACTTGAGGCAGAGGAGGTGGCTAGAGTTGATAAAGGATTATGACCTCACGATCCAGTATCATTCGGGGAAAACAAATGTGGTGGCCGACGCCCTCAGTCGCAAGACAATGCCCCCTGTTGTTGATTGTCTTGTTGCTGATTTTGAGCGTTTGGGAGTCTCCATCGCTGCGGGGACCGTGCAGGCTGAAACTCAAATGATTCTTGAGTCAGCGATTCGTGAGCGTGTGCGAGAGGCACAGCAGCATGATCGTTTGCTCCAGCAGGTGAGGAAACGCCTTGAGGATGGCAAGTCGAGAGACTTTACTGTTGATGATGCGGGAGCTTTGTGGTTTCAGGGCCGACTGTGCGTGCCCCAAAAATCTCAAGTGAAAGAAGACATCCTGAAAGAAGCTCATCGCACCCCGTACACGGTCCATCCTGGAGAGACCAAGATGTACAGAGACTTGAAGAAGAATTTCTGGTGGAAAAGGATGAGAGTGGATATTGCCAAGTATGTGGCGTCTTGTGGGATCTGTCAGAAGATCAAAGCTGAGCATAAGCGTCCCGCCGGTCTGTTGCAGCCATTGGAGGTCCCTGTGTGGCCATGGGATGACATCTCCATGGATTTCGTGGTTGGTCTACCTCGTTCTCCACGAGGGAAGGATGCTGTTTGGGTTGTGGTGGACCGTCTCAGCAAGTCTGCGCATTTCATTCCCATCCGCACGACCAATTCAGCGAGCGAGTTGGCTCCCATCTATGTGCGGGAGATTGTGAGATTGCATGGTGTACCCAAGACCATTATCTCTGATCGGGATGCGAAGTTCGTCTCCAAGTTCTGGGAGAGTTTGCAGAGTGCTTTGGGTACGCAGCTTTGCCTTAGTACCGCTTTTCACCCTCAGACAGATGGGCGATCTGGCGTACCATCAAACTTTGGAGGACATGCTCAGGGCCTGTGTGATGGCTTGGAAGGGTAGCTGGGAAGACCATTTGCCCCTTGCAGAGTTTGCTTACAATAACGGCTACCATTCCAAAGATCCGGGCTGCTCCTTATGAGTCTTGTATGGTCGGAAGTGCAGATCGCCACTTTGTTGGGATCTTGTGGGCGAGAGAGCTATTCTTGGGCCGGATTGGGTTCAGCAGATCGTTGATCGCGTGTCGGAGGTTCGGCGAGAACCTTCTCGCAAAGACTGAAGCGCATGAAGAGCTATCTTGATGTGAGGCGGCGAGACTTGGAGTTTGAGGTGGGTGATAAGCGTACTCTTGCAGTATCTCCCACCAAGGGTGTGGTGCGTTTTGGCACCAAAGGAAAGCTCAGTCCAAGGTATGTTGGGCCTTTTCCTACCCTCGCCTCGAGTTGGCAGGTTGGCCTATCGCCTAGAGCTACAGGAATCCATGCAAGGTGTGCATGATGTGTTCCATGTCTCGATGTTGAAGAAATACTTGCACGATCCGGAGTTGGTGGTTCCATTGGAACCATTAGTGCTTGAGCAGGACCTCACCTTCGAGTCCCGTCTGTGGAAATGCAGGGACGTCGAGCGAGTGATGAAGAACAGGACGCTTAAGTTTGTCAAGGTCCTGTGGTCACATCAGACCGAGAGAGAAGCGACTTGGGAGCTGGAATCTCGCATGCGCGAAAAGTATCCCGAGCTGTTCGCCTCAGGTATGTGATGTGAAAATTTGACCTTTTGGTTTCTTTGGGTTTCGTGTTGGTGCGTTTAGATTCGAGGTCGAATCCTGTTGAAGGGGAAGAATGTGACACCTCGAGTGTCGTAACCTTATTATTGAGCATGATAAGGTTAAATACAGTATGAGATGTGGAAATAAGGTTAAGATCATAAGGATCGGGGTTAATAACGTTTCGGGCCGTTTAGGGCCGTTTAGGGGTTTTGGGCCTTCAGAGTTTTGGGCCTTGGTGGGCTTTGGTGGGATGGATTAGGACTCCGTAACGGACTAGGATTGGGTTGAGGAGCTGTTAAAGGGCTCCCCCTGCCCCTTGCGCCCCACCTCAGCCCCTTGCGCCCCACCTCCCCTCTTGCGCCCCTCTCCTCCCTCCCCTCCCCTAAGCCCTAGCCCCCATAACCGTGCGCATCCCCTCCCTTTCCTCCACCTCCACACCACCTCCCTCCACCCCTTGCTGCCCTAGGGTGGTCTCCCCACCCTGCACCTCGCGGAGTCATCCCGTGGAGCGAGGAGCGAGGAGCCAGGAGCGCGGAGCGAGGCACGTGGAGCGAGGAGCGATTCGCGAGGAGATTCGCGGAGATTGATTGGAGTTTTGCGCTTCGGGCAAAGGTATGATCTTGGGGATCCTTGGGGATGATCTAGGTACTGTTATTAGGGTGTTTATCAAGTTTTTAGATCAATTGGAGGCGCTGGTTTGAAGTAATTTGGGTTAGATCTAAACTTGTCCACGTTTCTGTTTTCGGGCAGATTGAGCAGTCGAACTAGGGTTCGAGTTTACGTCGATTTAGGATCCGAATCAGACCGTACGGACTTCTAGGAAGTTGTAGATAATTTAATTATCTTTCCGTGGACGTAAAGCACGTTAATTTCCGATCAGCCGTTTGAAAGTTATGGCTGTTTTACCGAGCGCCTAAAAATCTGTGACGTAACTGGAACAGATTGTGGTAATCTGTAGATTAAACAATTTTAGAGTCCGAATCAGTCTTTCCCTATAACTAGAAAAAGTTGGGAAATTTCCTAAGCTTCGCGACGGTGTACTCGTTTATTCGATTTGGAGTCCCAGAACTCAAGTTATGCCTTTTGCAAGGCTGCTGTCCCGCCGGGACAGAACCTCTGTTTTAGGTTTTGCGAGTAGTTGGCAATGTCGGGTTAGATGGGGGTTTGTGTACTGTTTTGAGGTTATGATTGTGAGTGTGTGATGCCTATGTGCAGGTGGTGTGACCCCGGGAGTTCCCTCTTCTTCCCGCCAATCCGTTGCACGTGGTTGAGGCAAGTGTGTTGTGATGGATAGCAAGTTGTAGGTTGCATGTTGAAATTAGATGGAATTGCCTACATGATATATGTCCACTTGCCATGTGTTAATGAATGATATGATATGATGAGCATGTTTAACATATTATGATGCCATGTGTTAATATGTGAATTAAATATGATAATTGGCATGGTTGCATGCATGTCATGAGATAGGGCGAGGGCGGTGAGAAAGTCTTAACTAGTCCGGCAAGGTCGGTGAGAAAGTTATGACTAATCCGGAACGCCATTGAGTAAGTCCTATGTCGTGATTCCATCCACGTGGTGTTTGGAAGCGAGTAGGCACCCTCCATCTTCGGGATGGAAGGGAGGAAAGGGTGCACACCGACGGGTGTGTACTTCCCATACCGGTATGAGGTTCCAGAGGGTCAGGAGCAATGCATTACATCGCATACGAATTGATAAGTATTCATGAATGAGATGTTATACATGATGAAAGATGTTATTGACTTGTTGTTATGCTTGTTGTCCATTGCAGTATGCTTGCTGAGTTTTCGAACTCACCCTTGTGTTTTCTTGTTGTTTTAGGTACCATGAGAACGGCATGCGGGAAAGGGGAATAGTCACACTCTCACACGTTGCTTCACCTTAATGTTTCCCCAAGTCAATTCATTTAGTTGGATAATAAATTGCGTGTGATGGCCTTTAAATTAAGTCTTAGCTTGGTTAATGAGAGTTCTATTGTTTGTTTGACACTTGGAACCTTAAGAGCTTAATGTTAGTCTCTTATTGTCGTTAAGACTTTATTTATTGCTGTTTTAGATGTTTCTCTTATTGCCATATAATGCTATATTGTTGCTGTTCCTTAAATTCATGATAAAACAAAGGAGGTGCTGCCGAAATCTCGGTTTTTAGTCTATGCACCTTTGCTGGAATTTGATGTTAAATGTGGTATTTAGATGTTGTTTAGCTTATGTTTGGTAACATTCAGGCATAGTAAATGCCGGGGTGTTACACCTTACATCATCAACCTCCATCACAAACCACCCTTATACCACTAAGGTTCTACACCTAGCCCCAAGCTAGGATCGTAAAAACTTTACCAAACCACAATTGGTTCCTTTCTTAAGAGGGTCTCGCCCTCACACAAAAACACTTAGCTATCAAGCCCATGTGTACTCACGACAACTCAAACCCAAAGCGTTAACAACCATTTTGGAAAGAATTCGGCAACATCCAAAGAGCACACAAAGGAAGCATAAATCCCCTACACCACAACCAACATACCATAATTTCTTCATTCTTTCTTTTCATACTAGAAAGCAAGGGAAATCTCGTTTCATGACATAAATACACATTCTTCAGGAGCACTCCGGATTAGTCATATCTCCATATATGACTTTCTCACCGACCTGGCTCAACGACTCTTTTATCATTTAACATGTAAAAACGATGTCATGTTTACTTTTCACCATTCATTCATCATGGAACAACGGTACCGAATAGTCATTCACCAAATAACTTCTTCCTCGGTATCAAATGATTGAAATACCCATAACACTGACGGTTGCGCTAAATCATATAGACTATGATGGCAACATAATTAACAGTAAGGCACCACATCAAATCAGAACCCACCAACGATAGATAGCTAAACTTTGCAAAACATCGCATTTTAACCAAGATCAACGTTTTGGAAAAGAACATTGACTCCAAAGTTAGACATCTGCACAGACAAGCGCCATAAATTTTATCAAAAGAGAGGGAAACTCAATCCCAAAAGAAAACTCTTCTCTAACCAAATTCACTTATGAAACATTCATAAAATTCGGACTTGTGAAACATCCGCACACCAGACACATTTTCCAAATGACTCCAACTCTAGCCAAACAGAGTTACACATCAAGGGCTTAACTCAAAAGTTTCCAACACAACCCTTTATGACCATCTGCTTCCTTTTAAAATTAATTTGAAAGATAATTCAGTGCGAACGCGAAAGGGCGCGATCGACTCAAAAACTTTTGGGGTGTAAATCCATACTCATAGCACCAACTAAACAAATTAGCCAAAACCAAATATTTGCACCAATTTATACGAGTTTTAGGGAAACTACAAACACAAGACATATGGAACACCTTGACCGTAAACTCTTCAACTAAAATGGCAAACAACCAAACCAGTCCAAAAGCTTTTGAACACAAGCTCAGCATAAAAAGAACAATCTCTAGTACTCCACTACGCTTTCCATTAAAGACTTCAGTAATCACTATTTATTCCTTGAGGAGCCCCAACACAAATCAACCAAAAGTTCACAACAAATTCTTCCTCTAGTTACCATTCCCAACACTTTTAATTAAGGTTTAAGATGCTTATCGCGAAAGCACCCAACCTAGACTATATTGACATGATCCCCATGGATCACTAAATCATAATACTTCTTACTCTAAATTTGAAACATAGTACTTCAACAGCTACTTGAGCATGGTCAACCTATCAATTTATACCATCCATACGTCAAAATCTTGACAATTGAAACTTGTTCAATCTATAAAATGACTTCAACAAATAAGTAATATCTCTACAAGATAAAATTCGTAAATAGGATTCTAAGATATGCAATCATTAAGATTAAACTCTTGCATCATGATTATTATCCATTGTTCATCCCATCACAACATGTACTTGACATAATACCACAGTTTTACACTTTTTTCTTCTATTGGATCAATGGTTTCCAACAATTAACCACACTACCAAAGCATCAATATCAATTCTTTGCAAAATCATCAATCAACAACATTGCTTTTAGCTACCCTATCCATCGGTTATAACAAAACTTCCACCACACAACATACTCCAACTATTAAATTGGATTTAATAAGTTAGATTAGCACAATGTTTTTAACAACATCATTAACAAATAGTCTTATGTCTTCTCAATTGATATCAAAACTAGCATTTTAGGAACACGACTGCATACTTCCAACCATGCTAATATTTTGTAACAACATGAATAGCAACTCTAATCAACTTCCAAGTTAAGGTCACAAGCTAGCATGATCAAATTTCTCTACTAACATGTTTAAATTAGAACATCTTTAAACAACCAGCAAAGCTTCTTTAACACTATCAGCAGTTTACATCATCTTAATGTTCTAACTATGCAACAGGGTTTAAAACTTTAAACATTATCAAGGGTCATAAGCACTTTTAAAGCAAAGCAACAGATTCTAAGCATGTACTTTAGCACATTCAATCATTCTCGCTAATAGTAACCACAACACTAGTAGTCTATTTATTCTCAAGCTAGAGATAACAACCGCATGGAATTGTTTCAACTCACAAATTAACTTAACAATGCATCATCCCATAAATCACATTGGTACATGCTACATAACATGCTAAACAGCAATTCTTACTAGGGACAAACGATTTCAGTCAAAAGACTACTTACTTTGTTTGCAACATTTTAGTTTTAAAGCTCATCCCGAATTCATAAGGAAACATGACTCTCAAAATTGCAATGAGACAAACCCAAACTTGGTCATGCAAAAGGAATTTTCCAAAACACTTTTAAATCTCAAGGACTCCCATAGAGGAAAATGGTTGAAAGACAATTTTCTCGAAAGGGAACCAAGAGCTCAATTAAACCTTTGCAATTAAAACCTTAACACCAAACCCCAAACTTTCACGAAACAAGAAGGGTTTTTCAACGATGATTTCTTAAACCAGTAAAATATCGAAATCAAACACCACTTACTCCTACAAAGCCACAGATCTTCAGCCCTGACGATCAGTGCAGCACAACTCATAATAACTCCTTTAACCTCGGAGAAAGACAAACACAGGAATGAAATTGAATGCTTCTTCCCCATAAAGAAATAAACAAACTAAGCATTAAAAGTGGAAATGTAACACCCCGGCATTTACTATGCCTGAATGTTACCAAACATAAGCTAAACAACATCTAAATACCACATTTAACATCAAATTCCAGCAAAGGCGCAAAGGCTAAAAACCGAGATTTCGGCAGCACCTCCTTTGTTTTATCATGAATTTAAGGAACAACAACAATATAGCATTATATGGCAATAAGAGAAACATCTAAAACAGCAATAAATAAAGTCTTAACGACAATAAGAGACTAACATTAAGCTCTTAAGGTTCCAAGTGTCAAACAAACAATAGAACTCTCATTAACCAAGCTAAGACTCAATTTTAAAGACCATCACACGCAATTTATTATCAAACTAAAAGAATTGACTTGGGGAAACATTAAGGTGAAGCAATGTGTGAGCGTGTGACTATTCCCCTTTCCCGCATGCCGTTCTCATGGTACCTAAAACAACAAGAAAACACAGGGTGAGTTCGAAACTTCGGCAAGCATACTGCAATGGACAACAAGCATAACAACAAGTCAATAACATCTTTCATCATGTATAACATCTCATTCATGAATACTTATCAATATCATCATCAATTTGTATGCGATGTAATGCATTGCTCGACCCTCTGGAACCTCATACCGGTATGGGAAGTACACACCCGTCGGTGTGCACCCTTTCCTCCCTTCCATCCCGAAGATGGAGGGTGCCTACTCGCTTCCAAACACCACGTGGATGGAATCACGACATAGGACTTACTCAATGGCGTTACGGATTAGTCATAACTTTCTCACCGACCTTGCCGGACTAGTTAAGACTTTCTCACCGCCCTCGCCCTATCTCATGACATGCATGCAACCATGCCAATTATCATATTCAATTCACATATTAACACATGGCATCATAATATGTTAAACATGCTCATCATGTCATATCAATCATTAAAACATGGCAAGTGGACATATATCATGTAGGCAATTCCATCTAATTTCAACATGCAACCTACAACTTGCTATCCATCACAACACACTTGCCTCAAACACGTGCAACGGATTGGCGGGAAGAAGAGGGCTCTCCCGGGGTCACACCACCTGCACATAGGCATCACACACTCACAATCATAACCTCAAAACAGTACACACGCCCCCATCTAACCCGACATTGCCAACTACTCGCAAAACCTAAAAACAGAGGTTCTGTCCCGGGACAGCAGCCTTACAAAAGGCATAACTTGAGTTCTGGGACTCCAAATCGAATAAACGAGTACACCGTCGCGAAGCTTAGGAAATTTCCCAACTTTTTCTAGTTATAGGGAAAGACTGATTCGGACTCTAAAATTGTTTAATCTACAGATTACCACAATCTGTTCCAGTTACGTCACAGATTTTTAGGCGCTCGGTAAAACAGCCATAACTTTCAAACGGCTGATCGGAAATTAACGTGCTTTACGTCCACGGAAAGATAATTAAATTATCTACAACTTCCTAGAAGTCCGTACGGTCTGATTCGGATTCTAAATCGACGGAAACTCGAACCCTAGTTTGACTGCTCAATCTGCCCGAAAACAGAAACGTGGACAAGTTTAGATCTAACCCAAATTACTTCAAACCAGCGCCTCCAATTGATCTAAAAACTTGATAAACACCCTAATAACAGTACCTAGATCATCCCCAAGGATCCCCAAGATCATACCTTTGCCCGATGCACAAAACTCCAATAAATCTCCTCGCGAATCGCTCCTCGCTCCACGTTACTCGCTCCTCGCTCCTCGCTCCTCGCTCCTCGCTCCACGGGATGACTCCACCAGGTGCCGGGGTGGGGAGGCCACCCTCGGGCCGCATGGGGTGGTGGGGTGGTGGTGTGGAGGTGGTGTAATGGGTGGGGGGGTGCGCACGGTTTTGGGGGGCTAGGGCTTAGGGGAGGGGGAGGGAGGAGAGGGGCGCAAGAGGGGAGGTGGGGCGCAATACCCCCCGCCGGGGCGCACGGGGGCGGGGGGGAGCCCCTTTTACCAGCCCTCAACCCAATCCTAGTCCGTTACGGAGTCCTAATCCATCCCACCAAAGCCCACCAAGGCCCAAAACTCCTCCGGGAAGGCCCAAAACCCAGCGGCCGGAAAGCGGCCGAAAACGGCCCGGAAACGTTATTAACCTCCGATTCTTATGATTTTAACCTTAATTCCACATCTCATACTGTATTTAACCTTATCATGTTCAAAAATTAAGGATACGACACTCCGAGGTGTCACATTCTTCCCCCCTTCAACAGGATTCGACCTCGAATCTAAACGCACCAACACGAAACCCAGCAAAACCAAAAGGTCGAATTTTCACATCACATACCTGAGGTGAAAAGCTCGGGATACTTCTCGCGCATGCGAGATTCCAGCTCCCAAGTCGCTTCTCTCTCGGTCTGATGTGACCACAAGACCTTGACAAACTTAAGCGTCCTGTTCTTCATCACTCGCTCTGAAGTCCCCAGAATTTCCACAGGACGGGACTCGAAGGTGAGGTCCTGCTCAAGCACTAATGGTTCCAATGGAACCACCAACTCCGGATCGTGCAAGTATTTCTTCAACATCGAGACATGGAACACATCATGCACACCTTGCATGGATTAGGTAGCTCTAGGCGATAGGCCAACCTGCCAACTTCAGGCGAGGATAGGAAAAGGCCCAACATACCTTGGGTGAGCTTTCCTTTGGTGCCAAAACGCACCACACCCTTGGTGGGAGATACTCGCAAGAGTACGCTATCACCCACCTCAAACTCCAAGTCTCGCCGCCTCACATCGGCATAGCTCTTCTGTCTGCTCTGTGCTGCGAGAAGGTTTTGCCGAACCTCTGACACGCGATCAACGATCTGCTGAACCCAATCCGGCCCAAGAATAGCTCTCTCGCCCACGACATCCCAACAAAGTGGCGATCTGCACTTCCGACCATACGATTACCTCATAAGGAGCAGCCGGATCTTTGGAATGGTAGCTGTTATTGTAAGCTAACTCTGCTAGGGGCAAATGGACTTCCCAGCTACCCTTCCTTGCCATCACTCAGCGCCTGAGCTTCTCGTCGAAAGTTTGGATGGTACGCTCTGACTGGCCATCTGTCTGAGGGTGAAAAGCGGTACTAAGGCGAAGCTGCGTACCCAAAGCACTCTGCAAACTCTCCCGAACTTGGAGACGAACTTCGCATCCCGATCGAGAGATAATGGTCTTGGGTACACCATGCAATCTCACAATCTCCCGCACATAGATGAGAGCCAACTCGCTCATTGAATTGGTCGTGCGGATGGGAATGAAATGCGCAGACTTCTTTGAGACGGTCCACCACAACCCAAACAGCATCCTTCCTCGTGGAGAACGAGGTAGACCAACCACGAAATCCATGGAGATGTCATCCCATGGCCACACAGAACCTCCAATGGCTGCAGCAGACCGGCGGGGCGCTTATGCTCGGCTTTGATCTTCCGACAGATCCCACAAGACGCCACATACTTGGCAATATCCACTCTCATCCTTTTCCACCGTAAATTCTTCTTCAAGTCCTGTACATCTTGGTCTCTCGGGATGGACCGTGTACGGGTGCGATGAGCTTCTCTCAGAATGTCTTCTTTCACTTGAGATTTACGGGCACGCGCCTGACGGCCCTGAAACCTCAAAACTCCCGCATCATCAACGGTAAAGTCTCCCGACTTGCCATCCTCAAGGCGTTTCCTCACTGCTGGAGCAAGCGATCATCTTCTTTGTGCCTCCCGCTGCACGCTCGGGAATCGTGACTCAAGAATCAATTGAGTTTCAGCTTGCACGGTCCCATAAGCGATGAGGAGACTCCCAAACGCTCAAAATCAGCAACAAGACAATCAACAACAGGGGCATTGTCTTGCGATCGAGAGCGTCGGCCACCACATTTGCCTTCCCGGATGATCTTGGATAGTGAGGTCATAATCCTTTATCAATTCTAGCCACCTCCTCCGCCTCAAGTTCAAATCTTTACGAGTAAAGATGTACTTGAGGCTCTTGTGATCGATAAAAATATCACAAGATTCGCCGTACAAATAATGCCTCCATAACTTCAATGCAAACACCACGGCTAGCTCAAGATCATGGGTGGGATAATTCGCTCATGCTTTTCAGCTGCCTCGAAGCATAAGCAATCACCTTGCCATTTTGCATGAGCACACAACCAAGTCCCAGCAGAAGCATCGGAATAAACATTGAAGCGCTTCCCGGCTCGGGAAGGGTAAGAAACGAGGAAGCGATCACTAACTTCTCCTTCAAAGTGCGAAAATTGTGCTCACACTCTGCGATCCTTTGGAACTTCATCCCTTTACGAGTCAATTGTGAAAGTGGCTTGGCAATGATAGAGAAATCCTGCACAAAACGCCGATAGTAGCCACCAACCCAAGGAAACTACGCACCTCTTTGACATTGGAAGGCCTCTTCCAATCCAAAGCTCACGAGACTTTGCTAGGATCTACTGAGATATGCCCTCTGGATTGATGATGTGGCCAAGAAAACCCACTACGAAATCAGGAACTCGCACTTTTTCAGCTTAGCAAAGAATTGATTCTCCCTCGAGGTACTCGGCACAAGCCTCAAGTGTCGCTCATGCTCCTCTTACGATTTAGAGTAAATCGAGAATGTCATCGATGAACACTACCACAAACTCATCAAGGTACTTGTGTAGCATCTTGTTCATCGCCTCCATAAAGACAAGAGGAGCACTAGTTAGTCCAAAAGACATAACTTTAAATTCATAATGCCCATACCTAGTGGAGAAAGCAGTCTTCTCAATGTCCTACTCCCTCACACGGATCTGATTATACCGATGAAGATCAATCTTGGAGAACACCTTTGCTCCCTTGATTGGTCAAACAGATCCTCGATGCGAGGCAAAGGATACTTGTTCTTATTGTCACTTGATTAAGAGCATGATAATCAATGCACATACGCCAACTTCCATCCTTCTTCGAGACGAAGAGGGCGGGTGCTCCCCATGGCGAACGCTACGCCGAATGAAGCCCTTGGCCAGCAGATCCTCCAATCGCTTCTTCAACTCGTCTTGAAAAGCACGAGCCAAGCGGTATGGAGAGATAGAAATAGGTCGAGTGCCAGGAACAAGATCAATACGAAACTCCACATTCCTCACGGGAGGTAGACCAGGCAACTCGTCAGGAACACATCAACGAACTCCTTCACTACAGAAATTTCCTCAATGGGAATCGAGGAAGATGGTTTCTCAGACAAAGTCATGAGGAAACCCAACACCTCAAACGCCGAGAAAACAAACTAGTCAAAGCAAAGACTGGCCCGGAGGGTATACCACCCTGAAAGGTCAACTCTTCCCGGACGGGCCTGCAAGGCAGCTGTCTTCCGAAACAACAGATCTTAGCACGCGATCGATGCAGCCAGTCCATGCCCAAAATGACATCAAAAGGAGCCAACTGGATCACCATGAGATTGGCAAAGAAAACCTCATCATCAATGGCAATGGTGCAACCAGGGCAAACCAAAGAACTAGCGATCAAACCCCCAGAGAACTTACTAAACACGGACTCAGAAATCCGCTGAACTCCCAACTTAGCTCTACTAGCAAACTCCGACGACACAAAAGAATAGGATGCTCCGGAATCAAATAGAACAAAGGCATCAACGGAATCCACGAGCAGAGTACGAAACCACCTCTGGATGCGGTGACTCGGCGGTCGGCAAAGCGCACACTCCTGGTGGCGCCGGACGAAGGAGCCCCGACTCAGTGATGCCCCATCAAGGCTGGGGCGGAGGAGGCAAGCGAGGAGGAAGCAGGCGGCTGCGGGCACCGATGCGCGGTGGCGCCACGCAAAGGGTGGTGAGAAACAGGAGCGACCATCATGTGCACCGATCCTCTAGAAGACGCCCGCTGGAGTGGGAGGAGAAGGCACCGTCTCCCACTTGATGATGCTCAGGGGTTCATCCGGCAGACTCGCCCCATATGGCCGGGCTTGCCACAGTGGTTGCAACTCGGTCCAACCACACTCTGAAGCACGGTGCTCGCCACCGCACTTGAAGCACTTCATGCCTGCCGGGCACGGGGCGAACAACCGCTCGCGAAGAAGACGATCGGGCGACCCCATCTTAGCCCACGAGGAGGAGCCCTGTCCTCCCTTGAACTTCTTGAAGGTGGGGCGAGAGGACCCACCTCCTCCACCAAAGGTCCTCTTCGGCCCCGCTGGGCCGCAGAACCCTGAACCTCCGGGTTACGCTTGTCCCGGGAGAGCTCCAACTCGAGCTCCATGCCCTTAGCTTGCTCCACCACAGAGCGAAGTCACGAGGACAGTCGCCCCATGACAACTCTGAACTCTGGTTGAGGCCCCTACGGAACCTCCTAGCTTTCTCCCGATCGTCGGCCGCCACAGTAGTCTGAGCGCACCACTGTTGAACTCCTTCTCATACTCTGCCACCGACCTCTTTCCTGGGAAAGAGTGGTCGAGTAAGCTCCATCCTCTCAAGGAAAGACTGCAGGTGGAACTTGGCTCGGAGCGAGCCACAAAGTCCTCGGTGGTGAACCCAGATCGGGGTTCTAGCGGCCAGAACCCCCTCCCACGGATATCGGCTTGGCCCTTGGTGAAAAGCCACAAAGCGAGTCCTCTGAACCGAGGTCAACTCTAGGACCTCAAGCGCCTCTCCATGTACCGCAGCCAATCTGCGGACTGGATCGGCGTGCTGCTCCATCGAAAGTGTCAAGGCGGAGGGACATCCACTCCCGGAGACTCATCCTCGGCTCCGGTGCGGCGGGCAACAACAGGGGCCAGCTGAGGGAGGCACAACAGCGGGGGCTGCCCGCTGGCTGCGGCGCAGCTCTGAATCTCCCTCTGCGAGCTGGACTAAATCTTCATTGGCGGCGGGCACCCCGCCCCGACCGCAGCTGGAAGCTCCTCTGGTGGCCCACGAGCATTATGCGAACGCTACCCTCAGAAACAGACTCCTCAACTCCCTGTGAGCCTCGCCCCTGGCCTCCACGGCAACGGCGTCCACGGCATAAACACCTCGGCATGGCTGCTTAGACAGACAACCACCCAAACACCAAAGCACACAATCAAGATCATAGATCAAACATCATCATAAGCATATTCCTTATCACATAATCAAGCGCGATGCATTGATGAACCAAAACCCATCCTACTGTGCAACCAAGTGTGTCAGATTTTAGATTAGTTATACCACTTTTACAAGTTTTAACGTTGCTATCCTATAACAAGGTTTTAGTTAGAACCTAAGCCATGTTTCTAAGTTATTCCACATCACATTTTAGTTGTACCCTATAGCATGACACTAAAAATTCACATTCCAAGGACCTACTGACTCGCTCGATACCAACTGTAACACCCCGGCATTTACTATGCCTGAATGTTACCAAACATAAGCTAAACAACATCTAAATACCACATTTAACATCAAATTCCAGCAAAGGCGCAAAGGCTAAAAACCGAGATTTCGGCAGCACCTCCTTTGTTTTATCATGAATTTAAGGAACAACAACAATATAGCATTATATGGCAATAAGAGAAACATCTAAAACAGCAATAAATAAAGTCTTAACGACAATAAGAGACTAACATTAAGCTCTTAAGGTTCCAAGTGTCAAACAAACAATAGAACTCTCATTAACCAAGCTAAGACTCAATTTTAAAGACCATCACACGCAATTTATTATCAAACTAAAAGAATTGACTTGGGGAAACATTAAGGTGAAGCAATGTGTGAGTGTGTGACTATTCCCCTTTCCCGCATGCCGTTCTCATGGTACCTAAAACAACAAGAAAACACAGGGGTGAGTTCGAAAACTCAGCAAGCATACTGCAATGGACAACAAGCATAACAACAAGTCAATAACATCTTTCATCATGTATAACATCTCATTCATGAATACTTATCAATATCATCATCAATTTGTATGCGATGTAATGCATTGCTCCTGACCCTCTGGAACCTCATACCGGTATGGGAAGTACACACCCGTCGGTGTGCACCCTTTCCTCCCTTCCATCCCGAAGATGGAGGGTGCCTACTCGCTTCCAAACACCACGTGGATGGAATCACGACATAGGACTTACTCAATGGCGTTCCGGATTAGTCATAACTTTCTCACCGACCTTGCCGGACTAGTTAAGACTTTCTCACCGCCCTCGCCCTATCTCATGACATGCATGCAACCATGCCAATTATCATATTCAATTCACATATTAACACATGGCATCATAATATGTTAAACATGCTCATCATGTCATATCAATCATTAAAACATGGCAAGTGGACATATATCATGTAGGCAATTCCATCTAATTTCAACATGCAACCTACAACTTGCTATCCATCACAACACACTTGCCTCAAACACGTGCAACGGATTGGCGGGAAGAAGAGGGCTCTCCCGGGGTCACACCACCTGCACATAGGCATCACACACTCACAATCATAACCTCAAAACAGTACACACGCCCCCATCTAACCCGACATTGCCAACTACTCGCAAAACCTAAAAACAGAGGTTCTGTCGGCGGGACAGCAGCCTTGCAAAAGGCATAACTTGAGTTCTGGGACTCCAAATCGAATAAACGAGTACACCGTCGCGAAGCTTAGGAAATTTCCCAACTTTTTCTAGTTATAGGGAAAGACTGATTCGGACTCTAAAATTGTTTAATCTACAGATTACCACAATCTGTTCCAGTTACGTCACAGATTTTTAGGCGCTCGGTAAAACAGCCATAACTTTCAAACGGCTGATCGGAAATTAACGTGTTTTACGTCCACGGAAAGATAATTAAATTATCTACAACTTCCTAGAAGTCCGTACGGTCTGATTCGGATTCTAAATCGACGGAAACTCGAACCCTAGTTTGACTGCTCAATCTGCCCGAAAACAGAAACGTGGACAAGTTTAGATCTAACCCAAATTACTTCAAACCAGCGCCTCCAATTGATCTAAAAACTTGATAAACACCCTAATAACAGTACCTAGATCATCCCCAAGGATCCCCAAGATCATACCTTTGCCCGATGCACAAAACTCCAATAAATCTCCTCGCGAATCGCTCCTCGCTCCACGTTACTCGCTCCTCGCTCCTCGCTCCTCGCTCCTCGCTCCTCGCTCCACGGGATGACTCCACAAGGTGCAGGGGTGGGGAGGCCACCCTAGGGCAGCAAGGGGTGGAGGGGAGGTGGTGTGGAGGTGGAGGAAAGGGAGGGGGGTGCGCACGGTTTTGGGGGGGGCTAGGGCTTAGGGGAGGGGGAGGGAGGAGAGGGGCGCAAGAGGGGAGGTGGGGGCGCAATAACAGCAGCATGGGCGCAAGGGGGCTGGGGGGAGCCCCTTTTACCAGCCCTCAACCCAATCCTAGTCCGTTACGGAGTCCTAATCCATCCCACCAAAGCCCACCAAGGCCCAAAACTCCTCCGGGAAGGCCCAAAACCCCGAAAACGGCCCGGAAACGGCCCGGAAACGTTATTAACCTCCGATTCTTATGATTTTAACCTTAATTCCACATCTCATACTGTATTTAACCTTATCATGTTCAAAAATTAAGGATACGACACTCCGAGGTGTCACAGGAAAGGCGCCCAAAAGAAGCGCCACCCTAGACTCCTCTTCTTCGTCTTCAACCAAGGAAGACAAAACCACACACCACATACGGAACGATCCGCGAAATTCCAACACCAAACACTTTTCTTTTGGTTTCCATCAACTAAAACCAATAAAACCAACCAAGACCGACCACAGAACGATAAAGAACATCCGAAGGAATCCACCACCAAACTTTTCTATTTGACTCCAGTAATGTACCCAATTTACAACAGAAAGGGTAAGCACTCTTCTCTTATAGGGGTTAATAGTTCTTCGGTGATGGCTTTAACCGGCCATACCGTCAAACCACACCCTTACTATGAACAAAAGTGGTGACCGAAACCCTTCGGCACCACAACCCCACTTTATCAACACAACAAGCACAATTCAATCATATATCTCATCGACATAGCAGCATGCATTATCAAATGAAGCATTCAACATCGAAGCTTAAATACAACATTTAAGCGTAAGGAAACGATACCCATACCCTTTCCTACTGTGAATCCATTGTGTGTCAAATTTTAGATTAGTTATACCACTTTTGCAAGTTTTAATGTTGCTATCCTATAACAAAATTTTAGTAAAAACCTAAGCCATGTTTCTAAGTTATTCCACATCACATTTTAGTTGTAACCTAAGGTATGACACTAAAAATACATATTCCAAGGACCTACAGCCCGCTCTGATACCATCTGTAACACCCCGGCATTTACTATGCTTGAATGCTACCAAACATAAGCTAAACAACATCTAAATACCACAAGTTACCATGAATTCCAGCAAAGGTACATATGCTAAAAACCGAAATTTCGGCAGCATCTCCTTTGTTTTAACATGAATTAAAGGAGCAACAACAGTATATCAATGTATGGATTATGAGAAACAACTAAAAACAGCAATAATTAATGACTTAGCAACAATATAAGTCTAGTTTCAAACACATAATGTCTGCAAGGGTCAAACGAACAATAAAACTCTCATATAGCAAAGCTAAACCTTAAAGCAATAATCATCACACACAATTTATTATCAAACTAATAGAACGACTTGTGGAATCAATATGGTGACGCTACGTGTGGGCGTGTGACTATTTCCCTTCCCCGCATGCTGTTCTCATGGTACCTAAAATAACAAGAAAACACAAGCGTGAGTTCGAAACTCAGCAAGCATATTGCAATGGACAACAAGAACAATATCATGGCAATAACATCTCCCATCATATATATCATCTCATTCATGAACACTTAACAATATCATCATCATTATGTATGCAATGTAATGCAATGCTCATGTCTCCTTGGAAACTCATACCGGTATGGTTGAGTACACACCCGTCGGTGTGCACCCTCTCCCCCCTTCCATCCCGAAGATGGAGGGTGCCTACTCCTCGCTTCCGTTCACCGCGGTGAATGGAATCACGATGTAGGACTTACTCATTGGCTTTCCGGATTAGTCATAACTCTCTCACCGACCTTCCCGGACTAGTTATGACTTTCTCACCGCCCGAGCCATGTAACATGCCATGTATGCATTTATGCCAACATCATATTTAACTCACATATTAACACATGGCATCATAACATATTAAACATGCACATCATATCATTAGCAATCATAAAAGCATGGCAAGTGATCATATATCATGTAGTCAATTCCATCTATTCTCAACAAGCAACCTACAAATCGCTATCCATCACAACACACTTGCCTCAACCACGGGCAACGGATTGGCGGGAAGTAGAGGGCACTCCCGGGGTCACACCACCTGAACATAGGTACCACACGCTCACAATCATGTCCACAAAACAGTACGCAAACCCTCATCTACCCCGACATTGCCAACTACTCGCAAAACCTAAAAACAGAGGTTCTGTCCCGTCGGGACAGCAGCATTGCAAAAGGCATAACTTGTGTTCTGGGACTCCGAATAAATTAAACGAGTACATCCTCGCGTAGCTTAGGAAATTTTCCAACTTTCTCTAGGTATATGGAAAGACTGATTCGGACTCTAAAGTTGTTTAATCTACAGATTACCGTGATCTGTTCCAATTACTTCACAGATTTTATCACGCTCGGTAAAACAGCCATAACATTCAAACGGCTGGGCGGAATTTAACGTTCTTTATATCCACGGAAATATAAAGAAATTATCTACAACTTCTTCAACGTCCGTACGACCAGATTCTGAATCTAATTTGGCGAAAAACCGAACCCTAGGTCGACTGCTCATGCTGCCCGAAACAGAGAACGTGGCAACTTCTAGATCTAATCCAATCTACTCAATTCTAGTACCACCAATTGATCTATAAACTTGATAAACACCCTTATAATAGTACCTAGACCAACTCCAAGCATTCCCATTGCCATACCTTTGCCCAACGCACGAAAACCCAATAGATCTCCTCCCGGTTCGCGCGATCTCCTTCCTCGCTCCAATCCCGCCGGATCTCCTCGTCGCGGAGCGCTCCAACGGATGGATCTTTGAGGTGGTGAGGTCAAGAACTCACCTAGGCACAGCAAGGGAGGTGGAGAGGTGGTGGAGAGGGTGGTGGCGCAAGGGGAGAGGCTTCGGGGCGGTGGAGGCGCCCAAGGAGGAGGTGGGGAGGTGTGGGAGGCGGCTAGGGCACTTGGGGGCTTAAGGGGGAGGGGGAGGACGCCCAAAAGGGCAGGGAAACCCCCCTTTAACCAGCCCTAAGCCCCTTTCCTAATCCTAAATGGATTCCCACACCATCCCACCAAAGCCCACAACCCCCTCTTTAAGGCCCAAACTCCCCCGGGAAGGCCCAAAACCCCGGAAACGGCCCGACAACGCTATTAACCTCCATACCTTATGGTTTTAACCTCCCATATCATATTTCAATATGTTTTTGACCTCATCATGCACCTTTTATAAGGTTACGACGCTCTGTGGTGTCACAACACTTCAAAAGGCCCAAAAACACGAGTAAACCTCAAGCCGAAAGGTTTTATTCTCTAATTTCACATTTTATAATGTCACACCATACCGTAGTGTCATAGTATCTGCCTCTAATTCCCCGATTGAAGCGTTTGTTCGCTAACCCAATGGAGGCAAAGCTGCTGTGTTGGCATTCCGAGAAGCGTAAGAACGATGGAATGCTAAGACACTGCTAACTCCACCCAGTGGAGAAACATCGATAGGAGGTATGAAGAATTCATTGCGGAGATGAGGAATATAAGGTTTGGACTGAGTACAGATGGAATGAATCCTTTCGGTAACATGAGCAGCCGGCATAGCACTTGGCCCGTGAATCTCTGTATCTACAACCTTCCTCCTTGGTTGTGTATGAAGCGGAAGTACATTTTATTGTCCGTGCTTATCCAAGGACCGAAACAACCTAGGAACGATATTGATGTGTACCTAGGTCCATTGGAGGAAGATGTAAAAACATTGTGGGTTCCTGGGGTACAGATTTGGGATGCATACAAACGAGGGAACTTCACTTTGCACTGCTTGTTGTTCTGCACCATAAATGATTACCCTGCACTTGCTAACCTATCGGGCCAGAGTACAAAAGGTGCCAAGTCTTGCACTCACTGCCTAGATGATACTGAGAGTGTGTGGCTGAATCACTCCCGTAAAACCGGGTACATGCGTCACCGTAGGTTCCTTGGGAGGAAACACCCCTACCGCAAGATGAAGAAACTATTCGACGGGACGAACGAAAATGGTTCAGCTCCAAGGCCTTTTAGCGGGAGAGATGTTCATGATTTTGTTAAGGACTTGGATGTTACACATGGAAAGGGACGTAAAGCAAGGTTGACCCGTGAGAAGAGCTTGTGGAAGAAGAGATCAATCTTTTGGGACCTACCTTACTGGGAGCACCTAGAAGTTCGCCACTGCATCGATGTCATGCACGTTGAGAAGAATGTCTGTGATAGCCTGATTGGTCTCCTACTAAACATTAAGGGCAAAACAAAGGATGGTATCAACGCACGACTTGACTTAGTCGATATGGGCATAAGACCTGAGTTAGCACCAAAAGAGACCGTTAAAGGTGGTACGTATTGCGAACCAGCTTGTTACACTATGTCAAAGGCTGAAAGAACTGAACTGTGTCAGTGCTTGCACGGTGTGAAAGTTCCGTCCGGCTACTCGTCGAACATGAAGAGACTTGTTTCAATGCAAGATTTAAAATTAATTGGCATGAAGTCTCATGATTGTCATGTGTTGATGACACAAATGCTCCCTATTGCAATTAGAAGTATTTTGCCAGTCAAGGTTCGAGAGACAATCACGAGGTTGTGTTATTTATTTAACACAATCGCTCAGAAGGTCATCGATCCCGAAGGACTAGATGCTCTGCAGGCTGAGGTGGTGATGACTCTATGTAATCTTGAGATTTATTTCCCTCCGTCATTTTTCGATATCATGGTCCATCTCATTGTTCACCTTGTGATAGAGATAAAGATGTGCGCGCCTGTATTCCTACGTAGCATGTACCCGTTCGAGAGGTACATGGGAATTCTTAAGTCTTACGTACGGAATCGATCTCGTCCGGAGGGTAGCATTGTCGAAGGTTATGCAACCGAAGAGGTCATCGAGTTCTGCGTCGATTACATGGCTCAGGCCCAACCGATAGGTGTGCCTCGATCTCGCCATGAAGGGAGGCTCCAGGGTATCGGGACCATCGGAAGGAAAGCAATCACGCCTGATCCAGTTGCTTGTGCACAAGCCCATTTCACGGTTCTACAACACATGGCTGTCGTGTCCCCGTATATCATCGAGCACAAGCAATGGCTAAGGCAAGAGAATCCAGCACGACAGGAGTCTTGGATCACGAGACAACATAACCTTCAGTTCAACAATTGGTTCAAAGAGCGGCCCATCACTGGGAGCTCGTCATATGACACCCTGAAATGGTTGGCAAAAGGCCCAGCTTTTACAGTTGTCACATGGAAAGGATACGACTTAAATGGATACACATTTTACACGATAGATCAGGATTTGAAGAGCACAAACCAGAACAGCGGGGTCCGCATAGATGCGTTCAGTACCGCTGGGTCAACGAGGAGCACCTACTATGGGTTCATAGAGGAGATTTGGGAGCTTGACTACGTACTTTTCAAGATCCCGCTATTTCGGTGTCGTTGGGTCCACCTCCAGCACGTGAAGGTTGACAAGTACGGTATCACTACTGTGGACCTCGAACGCGTCGGATACAAAGATGAACCATTTGTGCTCGCAAACCAAGTTGTTCAAGTCTTCTATGTTACCGACCCGTCCAACAAGAAGCGCCACGTAGCAGTTCAGGGAAAAAGGAGGATTGTCGGAGTTGAGAATGTAGTAGATGTGACACCACGGAGTGTCGTAATCTTTTACAATGTGAATGTTAAGGACAAAAACTTTATGGAATGTGGAATTTAGGTTAAAACCTTTCGGCTTGAGGTTTACTCGCGTTTTTGGGCCGGTTGAAGTGTTATGTCACCACGGAGTGTCGTATCCTTAATTATTGAGCATGAAGAGGCTATAAACATTATGAGATGTGGAAATAAGGTTAAAACCATAGGAATTGGAGGTTAATAGCTTTTCCGGGCCGTTTCCGGGCCGTTTTCGGAGTTTTGGGCCTTTCCGGGGGAGTTTGGGCCCAAGGGGGGAAGAACCGTGGGCTTTTGTGGAGAGAGATTGGCCCATGGAGGGAGAACGTGGGTAAAGGGGCTAGGCGCCTCCTCCCTGCCCTAGCCGCCTCCCCACACGCCTCCACCTCCCCCTTGCGCCTCCACCAATTCCCTCCTCCCTCTAGTCCTCTTCCTCCACCTCCACCTCAAGCCGCGCCACCCCCCTCCTCCTTGCACCCCCAAGGACGCCCCCTCGCTGCCATGACACGTCTACGTGCTGCCCTCGCTGTGTGGAAGAACGCGACGAGGATCCCGAAGGATTTAGCGCGTGGGAGGCGAGATCGGGTGATCGAGAGACATTCTTCGTGTTAAATCGTTCGTCGGACTAAGGTATGTCCATGGGGAAACCTTGGGGAAGGTCTAGGTGCTGTTCTCATGGTAGATTTGGAGTTTTTAGATCAAGAGGACGTGCTGCCATGGAGTAGATCTGAAAAGAACTAGAGTTCGTATTGTACTCAGTTTCGGGCAGATTTGGAGTCCGTGTTAGGGCGTGCGATTTCGCAATTTTAGATTAGGAATTTGGCCGACCTCCTGTTGAAGAAGTTGTAGGTATCGTCAAGTCCTATTTTTTGTATTTTTTTGAGAATTTTTAGAGTTACGGTCTGAAAGTTATGGCCATTTTGGTGGGCGCTGTCCAATCTGTGTCGAGGTTGGGACAGTCTGTGTTCAACATTAGATTAAACTAATTTAGAGTTCGACTCTGACCGTACGGTCTTCTAGGAAGTTGTAGATAATTTCATTACCGTTCAGTGGACGTAAAGCACGTTAAATTCCGATCAGCCGTTTGAAAGTTATGGCTGTTTTACCGTGCGCCTAAAAATCTGTGACGCGATTGGAACAGATCTCGGTAATCTGTAGATTAAACAACTTTAGAGGCCGAATCAGTCTTTCCTTATACCTAGAGAAAGTTGGGAAATTTCCTAAGCTACGCGAGGATATACTCGTTTAATTGATTCGGAGTCCCAGAACTCAAGTTATGCCTTTTGCAAGGCTGCTGTCCCGCCGGGACAGAACCTCTGTTTTTAGGTTTTGCGAGTAGTAGGCAATGTCGGGGTAGACGAGGGTTTGCGTACTGTTTTGTGGTTGTGATTGTGAGTGTGTGGCATGTATGTGCAGGTGGTGTGCCCCCGGGAGTACCCTCATTCTCTCGCCAATTAAATGCCCGAGGTTAAAGGCAAGTGTGTTGTGATGGATAGCGAGTTGTAGGTTGCATGTTGAGATTAGATGAAATTGTCTATATGATATATGTCCACTTGCCATGTTTTAATGATTGCTATGATATGATGAGCATGTTTAAGATGTTATGATGCCATGTGTTAATATAAGAGTTTTATATATTGTTGGCATGCTTGCATACCTGACATGTCACATGGCCCGGGCGGTGAGAAAGTCATTAACTAATCCGGGAAGGTCGGTGAGAAAGTTATGACTAATCCGGAGAGCCATTAGAGTAAGTCCTACATCGTGATTCCATCTACCGTGGGTGGTGGAAGCGAGGAGTAGGCACCCTCCATCTTCGGGATGGAAGGGGGGAGAGGGTGCACACCGACGGGTGTGTACTCAACCATACCGGTATGAGTTTCCAAGGAGATATGAGCATAACATTGCATTGCATTGCATTGCAATACATATTTAATGATGATGATGTTGTTATGTGCTCAAGTATGAGATGTTATGTGATGTGAGGTATTATTGTCTTGTAAATGATCTTGTTGTCCATTACAATATGCTTGTTGAGTTTTCGAACTCACGCTTGTGTTTTAGGTTGTTTTTAGGTACTTTGAGATCGGCATGCGGGAAAAAGGGGTCTAGCTACACTTCTACACGTAGCTCCACCATCATAGTCTATAATTAATCACTGGAAGACATGATATTAAGAGTTGTGCCATTAACTTTATGTATGGTTTAATTTAGCATGCTAGTGATTCCTTATTTGATTCGTTATAGTTTATGAAGTGGTTGAGCATTGTATTATTGGCGTAATTTGAGGATATGTCCATTTATGTTGTTGTTTTAGATGTCGTGTGTTACGATATATCTTGCCATGATTTTGTTATTGTGTTAATTCATGGAAAAACAAAGGAGATGCTGCCGAAATATCGGTTTTTAGCATATGTACCTTTGCTGGAATTTATGTTTAAATGTGGTATTTAGATGTTGTTTAGCTTAGGTTTGGTAGCATTCGGGCATATTAAATGCCGAGGTGTTACAGTAGATGAGGAAGAGTACAACCAATTCGATGATTTGCCTCCTATCGGAAATGCCTGCATGGTCCAAGAAGAACAAACTGAGGAAGTCAGCTACACACGCATCGATCATCGTGAAGGGCTAATTTTCACTGTATATTTACAATGTGAACTTAGCAAGTGCATGTATGCATAATAAAGTAATATTTCTGTAATTCTGTGTACTCATTACAATTACTTCTGTATTTATCTGTAATATTTTGTGTGCTTTGGAAAAACAATATTCTGCAATGTATAATAAGAACTAAAAGTAATTTTTTGTGTCCTTTAAAGACGGTTCTTCATGAGCACCGTCTGTGATATCTATTTCACAGACGGTTCGCACACACAACCGCCTTGAATATTTATCTATTACAGACGGTTATATTGAAGGACCGTCTATGATAGTTACTATTACAGACGGTTGTTAAATAGAACCGTCTGTAATAGATAAACATTAAAGACGGTTGTGTTTTCGAACCGTTTGTGAAATATATATCACAAACGGTTGTTGTTTAAAACCGTCTATGATAGGTGCCTCTATATAACTTCTACACTGAAAACGTTTCGATCAGACTGAAAACCCTACGCACACTTCAAACCCTAACCGCACTGATGGAGACTGCCGGCGCCTCCCCGAGCCCCACCGCCGCCTCCCCGAGCCCCGCCGCGGTGTTGGCGCCTCCTCCCCGGTGAACGCGCCTCCTCCTCCCCCGACTGTTGCGCCTCCTCCTCCCCTGGCGACGTCTCCTCCTCCATCACAAGGTTGGTCTCCTCCTCCCCCGTGGTAGAACAATAGATTTGTGGATGTGTGTGCTAGGTGCTTGACATTCTTGCAATTTTTTGCATGAGGGCTTGTTTGGATGCTAGGAAAAAAAACTAGGGAAAATTTTCCCTATGAAGGGATTTTGATGGCATCTTGAATCCCCCTCAATCCCTGTGGCAATTTCCCCAAGAGAAATTTAATCCCTGCCACCATTTGGAAATAATAGACTAAAATGATATTCGATTATCACTGAATACCAAACTACCACCCAATCATAGGTTCATGATTTCACATGAAACACCATGGGCAAATTGATAATCATTTCACGAAAAGATATCTCATACAAGTACTGACAATATGATTCATATGATAGACAGCAAGTTCAAATGAGATACATCCATTTTCTGTTTCAACATGATTCATATGGAATGTCTATGAGTAAATCATGCTAGAACTTTTGAGTAATCAAGAAGAATAAGCTGTCGGTCATATTGTCCCCTTTTCCTCCTCATGCATGGCATAGCAACAAACTGCATATATTTGAGCGCATGGCATTTTTCTGCCAATCTGTAAATCTAGAAGCTACTTGTTCCCCTTCTATGCAATTGATTGAGTTGCCCTGGATAAAAAAAGGGTCATTGACCAGAGAAATGGATAAATTAGTTAGAATGAAAATAGTGCAAGCTCTACAGAGGTCTAGATTCCGAATTTTAACAGGAGTTAATACATAGAAATATAACATATAGTGAATTTGTATATTGTGAACTGTCATTCTAGTGTTGTTCTTTAAAATATCATCAACAAAGATCATAAATAACAACCAAAGCCAATCCATACACTCTAATAATAATCTGGTTCTCAGATTACTCCCAAATGCGATTGTTTAACAGCAGAATAAAGTATTCATATGAAAATAGTAGCTAATCGGAAATAGTAGCTGTCAACAGTTCATAGCAATGCTAGTACACATCCCATTTAACTACAACCACAAAATAACATTCATTCTAACCTACCACACAAATACAATATCAAGGCTTCACGCAACACAAACAACTTTAGAGAATTGAGCGCATATCAATAGGTCTGTATGTCAAGGCTTTACACGACTAAATTGCAGACAAATCAATTGGAGAACTAGTGATAGTAGATGGCTACTACTATGAACAGATTTTTAACACAAAAACCAGACATCTCAATTATTTATATTGGATAATATAAATAAATTCCATTGGAAGGAATACTTCTAAGCTGAAACTATTCCATTGGAAGGAGGCATACAGTCTAGAATACTTCCAAACTGAAACTATTCCAAGCTGAAACTATTCATTAGCATTAGAAGGAATACTTCCAACCTACAGCATTAGAAGGAATACTTCTAAGCTGAAACTATTCCAATCTGAAACTATTCATTAGCATTAGAAGGAATACTTCCACTAGGAACAAGAAAATTTGAATGCTATTTGTTTCTTTTATATCACAGTTATCTATGGTTATTCAATTCTTATATTATTTACTCTGTATTAATGGAAATTTTCCTTGTTTCCTTTTTGTGTGTGTGTGGATTCTATTCATTCTCATTATGCAAGTACTCTAGTATATGTTAGTGTCGTAATCCACTTGGCCTGATGTTTGCAGACTAGTAAGATCAGAAACATATTCTGGTTTCGCTTTTCGATTTTAGTTTTACCTAATACCTAGTTTGTACATTTCATTAACCTGAAGTCAGGGAAACACCTACTTTGGCTCTGAAATTGACTTCTCCTAATAAAGCGTAGAAGTCCGAAAAGAAAACTCACCAATGAATCCTTTCTTTCAATTTTTTGCTAGCTATTAGCGGCACTGCCTTTTGTTAGTAAGATATCGATACAGTTAAGAACTGCTTCAATGAAGTTGATTATGCTTCTAATTGATTCCCACCTTAGGCCCAACTGAAGGATGTGATGAGCCAGGGAATGTCAAACCAACTCGCGCTCCAAGAAAAGCAAACACAAGGCCAATAGGCCGATATAGTATCACTGCGATCGATCCGAAAGATGGGTCCCCTACCGGATGTAAAAAGGTAGTGAATGCATTACGAACAATGTGCGGGATAGTTGCACGCGAACGGGTCCCCATCACATGTACCTCCTGGAAATCGCTGACTGACGAGGGCCGCAACGACCTGCTTACTGAAATTCTTTCATCGTTCGATATCCCAGAAGAACTCGAGGCCCCAGTGCGACGGTATGCAATGCTAGTGGCAGGAAAGGCGTGGAAGACTTTTAAGAGCACACTAGTCAAGGAATACGTCAAGAAGGATATGACTCCCTACTCTAAGTACGGGTTCATCAGTGAGGACTCTTGGCGGCGTTTTGTTCAGTTGAAGACGACCGATCAATTCTTGCTTGAAAGCGAAGCACACAAGGCCCTGCAGGCAAGGAACACCCACCCACACAGACTTGGCACCGCTGGCTACGCGGGGAAGAGGATGCAATGGGATAGGGAGGACGAGGAGGACTCCGTGCCATTTGCATCGATTGTTGACCAGCGTGCCAGAGACTGGCTAAGAGTGAGGTCATGTGCCACGCCATCCGGCACCATCTCCTTTACAAACCCTACGGACGAGGAAGTCTGCCAACATTTTGTAAGATATCGAACCACCATTTTGGTACGTACTTAGTCCCTAACTTCATAAGTGAAATAACTTGCTGTGATGTTGCAGGTAGAGTTGAGTGCACAATCTTCCGGTGGATCTTTTTTCCCAAATAGGGAGAGAGATGCACTCTCCACGGCATTGGGAAACAAGGAACACCCTGGTCGCACGCAAGGCAAAGGGGTTTTCGTTCCCTGGAAAACGGGTTTCGAAGACACTCACATGTACCGGAGTAAGAAGAGAGGTAGAGACGAGCGCGAAAAAAAGATTGTGAAGGATCTTGAGGACAGGCTGAGAGGAGAATTCAATGATAGGATAAGAAGCCTCGAGGAAAGGCTCAATGCTCAAAACACACAGCATGTGGAAGCCCAAGGGTTCAGCCCCACTACACGTAATAGCAGCTGTGCATCCGCCCCTGACCAGGGTCAACACGACGGCAAATTCCCTATCTGTGACATCAAGGTATACTAATTTAGATCACTTGAATGCTCCATAGATATACCATGAATTCACATTAGCTAATTGGGTACTGTTGTGTAGGAGCCCACCCGGTGCAATCTCTAGGTGAGAGTTGCCAATTTCTCCCCTCCTATACAGGCTGCTTGGGGCCTCGCGTATCCATCCACTGAAGGGGCGATGGTGCACGGTACCCTGCTAGCGCCGGGTTTCACAAAGGTCAACGTGGACGGCGTTCATGACATTTTCAAGATCGTCACGCTACAATTGCCGCCAAATGACGAGCTTCAAACAATGGGGGTTGTCATTGGCACATTCATCCAGTGGCCCAGCAGCGACATCTCCCTAGACATCCATCCTCCACCAGAAATACCTCTACTTCCTCCACCAGAAGTACCTCCACCAGAAAAACCTCTAGTTCCTACACCAGAAATACCTATCATTCCTCCACCACAATTACCTCCCTTCGACTTTGACTTTGACTTTGATTGCTCTCCCCTCCCCTCGTCTCCCGTGAAGATTTCCTATCCAAGAAAGAAAGGGAAGAGCAGAACGAAACAGATAGCGAAAGCCTTGGACTATCCGATTGCCCCGTTGGCCCGGTTATTCAAGCTAGGAGAGCCTTTACTAACGGAAGATCGCATGAAGACATTGACCTACTGCTGCAAAAGCCTGCATACTTATTACATGAGAGAAGCTATCAAGCCAGAGACAGAACGTGCAACAAGTATCATGGTCCGCTACAAGCCTAAGCATCTGTTCAACGAGGCATCGGGGGGCTTCTTCGCGGTCGGCTTCCAGGACCTGTTCGATCTCTTCAACCTCGACGCCCTCGACGCCTCGCTCTTAAGATGCTGGACATTGTGAGTGTGTCTTCCCTGTAATACCGATAAATGTCATATATATATAACCATCTATGAAGTGACCCCTTTGCCTAACTTTTGTATATATAGATACATGATACGCGAGGCGAGAAAGGACAATAGATCCGTGGGTTTCCTCGACCCACTCTTAGTCTCACAGCAAACAATAAACCAAGATGCAAAAGTTGTAGAGGAATACATGGGACATGCCTTGGATGCTCAAAAAGATAAAAGTTTCATACTTTTACCCTTTAACCCAGGGTAAGTACTGCCGGACTTGCTATACTCTCATTTGTAATGTGCACACAATACTTTGGTGCTAATTGACCATGGCGACATACCTATGCAGGTTTCACTGGGTTCTAATTGTAATTCGTATGGCCAAGAACCGGGTGATTTACGTTGATTCCTCACATACCGGCAACCACGACTTGAAACCTATCGCACTGTTAATCACCAGGTAACCACGTTGTTTAAGGTGGTTGTTGCTCTTGGAATAGCTGAGGCTAACCTTTCGAAATCACGTAGGTCGGTTAAAGCTTTGCGAGATCCTTCTGTTAAAAGCGGGGATAAAGCGTTGAAGCACGATTTCAAGTTTCCGGTATCCTCTATACAGTATAATCCTATATCAAACTCCGTAATAATGATTCTGGAACTAAGCAATTCTATTTTTGCAGTGCCACCAACAGGGACAGGGCAATAACCGATGTGGATTTTATGTTTGCCATAACATGCATCTCCTCGTCAATGCAACACAAATGAATAACGATAAAACTTCGTTGAACGACAGGAAGCGAGGCCATTCGAGGAAAACTTTCTTTTTTCCTAGTCACTGGAGTCATTAGTAAAATAGGCGAGTTCTACGCAGGTGCCTAACTGCAAGAGTTAGGTTTATCTCTGTATTGCCACTTGTACTGTCATTAGTCAAAGCAATTCTAATTTTCCAGTTTATTTGCTAAAATGGATGTACGGATAGTGCTTGTGATGATCTGTGATCGCTGAAATGGATGTAATGTCTCTGTATCTGATGATCTATGAAATGGATGTAATGATGCTTGTAATGTCTCTATGATCGATGAAATGGATGTAATAATGTACATGCTGATCTTGATTGATGGGCATGAAGGGAGTCAACATATCTCATATCAAGAGCCATCTTCAGGTACTACATAGGATTTTCCAAGTATACATATGCCATACTATATCTTACCACTAGTGCGGACATATATCTTGCCGTATATCTGTGCTTTCTTTTTCAGATACATATCCCTAATAGGTCACTAGTGTGCAACCTTCTTTTTTTTCTATAAAATGTTGAAGTCTATGCTTTTCTTCTAGTGCCTAATCCCTGCTCTTGCACGATCAAATACAGGCTGAAATAGAGAAGGTTAAGAAAAGAAGAGAGGAAAGAGCAATTGAAAAAGCACAGCATGAGGAGGAAATGGTATGTGATGAGACCATGCTCATCATGGATAGAACTAACACAGCATACATATGGTCATCACCAAGTATTGCTACAGTTATATCAACTGCATGGTTTCATCGACCCCCACCTTGGCCAGGACCATTAAGTTGGCGACACTTCACAGCGTCCTCTACTTCGTATACAACTACTACGATGGCTCCATCTGCATGGCTTTATCGACCCCCACCTTGGCCATCCTTCTACATCTTCGTCGGTTCAAGGACCATTGACTCGAGCTCGATCCCGTCAAATGAATTATCAGATCTAAAGACAAACTTGGGAGAAGATGATGAACTTGAGTCGAGGACGACTCAAATTCAAGAAGGGGAGGATGATGAGGACATCACTACCATGCATACGGCCATGCCTACAAACCCAATTGAAGCCAACAATGTAATACAAGGGCCAATTACTCGAGCTCGCGCACGTCAATTCAATTACCAGGTGAATGCGTTCCTCGGGTTGCATACAAATAATTTAATGAATGGAATGCTATTTAATCCTTGTGATGATTTTATTGTCCTTAGGAACCAAGGAGAAGGACTCCCAAACGTCAAGCATGAAGCCAATTCTTCCGGTGCACAAGTTCAACTCGGATTCGGCCTCCGGGACAGCACCAACTTCAAACGGCCATAACTTTTGATCCACAAGGGTGTTTGAGGTCTATGAGTACTGGTTTGAAAGGTTTCGACATCCTCTTTCCAACGGATCCAGCCCCACCTCCAAATTCTTTACGAGTCAACAGGAATCTGCAAAACAAGTTCAACTCAGATTCGGCCTTCGGGATAGCACCAACTTAAAACGACCATAACTTTTGATCCACAAGGGTGTTTGAGGTCTATGAGTACTGGTTTGAAAGGTTTCGACGTCCTCTTTCCAACGGATCCGGCCCCATCTCCAAATTCCTTACGAGTCAACAGGAATCTTCAAAACAAGTTCGGTCATCTTTCCAAATCCGAGTCAAACTAGGAATAGGAGTCCTATTCGGCCATGGAAGTGTTTTGGACGCCCCAAGCCTGGTTTTGGCCTCCTATTTCTCCTATAAATAGCTAGGGAGTCCCCCAAAATAAGTTGGGTTTTGGTTATTTGATAGTTTAGCCTTTTGCTACTATTTGAGTCTTTTAGACGTGCTCAATAGCCGCCTAACAAGCTCCTTGTATCGGAACCCCAACTTTTCAATACTTCATCTATATTTGCAATTTTAGATTGCTTTTGCCTTGTTCTTGCTTGTTCTTCGATTGCTTGCAGGAATTGATCTTCGTGATCAGGTTGATCGTGCCCACGGCAAGGTCAATAACCCTCTAGAGTTGGTTTAGCGATTGCTAAGGCACATCGTCGTTGTACGTTGTAGTCGGATCGTCAAAGTCGTCTCCTCCCAAATCGAAGGTTATCATTCTCATCGAAAGATCGGGACACCCAGTGTTACATTAAGTGGTATCAGAGCTTCAGTTGATCGGTGAGAATATCAGTGCCTTAGCTTAGTTTTTGATTTCTGTCCTAAATTGAAAATTACTCCACAAAAATTCAACCTTTAGTTTCAATCTGTTATTTTAGTGAGTTTTGGTAGGTTTTGCTCCATTAGAGTCCATGTTTTAGTTGCTGATCTTTCTTTTCCTTCGCGTAGCTTCAATCCTTCATTTCTGTCCAGTTTGGTATTTCAAGCATAACTTCCACATACGAACTCGGATTTTTGTGTTCTTGTACTTTATTGAAAGCTGAGGATATAAGCTTCAATTCCTTCCATAGTCAACCAATCAAATTCGGTGATCTTGAAACATTAATCTAGGCGACAAGTTTGCTGCCCAAGAAAAACATCAGTACACCTACCTTTGGGAACCAATTCATCCTTTGTGAACACTTTGATCCTATTTGAGACTAGCTTGTTGATATTGCTTAGGGCTGCTCTACTTGATACATTGCACAATCTTCAGTTAACATTGTGACACCGAGTTAGGGATTCCAAAACTTTGTTCATACTAGTGTTGGCCGAAAGTCACCAAAAGAAAGAAAAGAGAAAGAGCCAAAAGGCTAAAAAAAAAGGAAAAGAAAAAGAAAATTGTGGCCGGTCACACTACATTGAGCAAAACCCTAATTTGTGTTTGTTACTTTTTATATTGTGCAATTTATTAATTAGTGAGCAATCTTGTGCCCTTTTTACATTCTCAAAGCAATAAGTTAGCGTCTCTCTACGACTTATGCAATAGAGCTTTTAGTGCATCACTTATATTTTATAGCTCATTCCTTGATTGCATAAGTGTCATTATCTTTGCGTGTGTGTTGCCTTCAAATTCACTTATATCTTTGAGATCGGCAACTAGGGCTTGTGATTTCTAGTTTGGATCATTACTTATCATTACAATAACTAGAATTATCAGATTGCATAGGAAATAAATATTGCCTATCCAAGCTCCACATCCAACCTCGTATACATTCGGTCCCTTGGTAATCGCTTTATCAAAGCTTGGAGAACTTTTGACCACGCCATGTGGCCGTCAACTTTGCTGCATGTAAGAACTTGTAAGAGCTTTGGTTATAGGCTTGAATGTTGAGAGAATTGCCAACACCTCCTTGTAGTTGATAGGAACATTATACTTGTTATATTGTTTTCTTGTCTTCTACTAACCATGTTAGGTGATGAGAATTCGATGCATCACTCTCCACGCGCAAAGGGAATTGTTGCTAGAATGTCCTGCAAGAAGACCGCCTCAGGTCTATCGAGACCGCTTCAGAGAGTTGCTAACACTAATCTTGCTACTATTTTGTCTAGACTTGATACGCTTGCAGGTGACGCCGGAACTTCCAATCCTCTACCTCATCTTCTAAGCAACAAAAATGGCATACTACATGCTCAGGTACATGTTGATGATGATTCCCTACATAAGGTTAAATTCGCCATTCCACCTTTTAATGGTCATTATGATCCTGATGCCTATATTAATTGGGAGATAGCAGTAGACAAAGAATTTGGCAAGTATGATTTGTCTGAAAATGAAAAGATTAGGATTCTTTGCTAGTGTGCTAAATGAATATGCATTAACATGGTGGAAACATATTTGTAGAAAAGAGAGAAAACCTAAAAATTGGAAGGCCATGAAAAGACTTATGAGACTAGATTATGTTCATGAATATCATAATGAATTTTTATATACTAGACTCCAATGCTTGAAACAAGGAAATAAGTACGTTAAGGAATACTATGAACGATTGCAAAATCATTTGTTGCGTTGTGGTTTAGATGAAGGTGAAGAAGCAACATGAGCTTAGGTTCATACGTGGACTTAATCAAGAAATTCAAGATGCTCTTATTGATGAAACATATAGTTCTCTTTCAGAATTGGTTGTATGTGCTTATAGAGTTGAAAATATGCTTGCTGAATCCTTGAAAGAATCATTAGCTTCATTTGAGGCGCCCATTGTTGCACCTTCTTTTGTAGCTAACATTTTGCAGAAAAGTGAGCACCATCGAGAGAATGATGTAGAAGAGCATATGGAGAAAGAAACGATCAGTACTACCCCATGTATATGTGAAGAGATAATAGTAGAAGAAACACCTACAACGGTGATGAGAACTTACAAGGTAATGTAACAGTATGGACTTTACACATGGAGAAGATAATTTTGAAGAGCAAAAACTATCCACAAATCATGCTATCGTAGAGCAACTAATAGTGGAACCAATTGCTGATTTTGCTTTGTTACAAGATGATTTGCTTGCTATTTCTTGTGATAAAGAAGAGTTGTGTGATAATACTTCACTTATATCAATGACACAACTAGCAAATGGACATGTCACCTTTGTTAACACACTAGACACTTATGCTGAAAATAAACATGTCATTCACATCACAAGCGAAAATGATGAGTTGCAATTGATGTCTTCTTTATATACATTAGGCTACATTGAATTTGATGTTCCTTGTGATCTGAATTATTTAGAGGAGAGCCTTTTTGTACATTTTGATTTGTCATGGTTATTGTGAAATATCTTTTATGTTATTGGCAAAAATAGTGAGAAAGGAGAGTATAAAGCACATCGAGTTTACATTTGTTCAGATTTTAAACCTCCGTTTGCAATGCAACAATGTCATCAATTTAATAATTGCCATATCACTAATCATGTCAGACCAAGTACATTTGGTTCCATTCACAAGTCACATGATAGTTTTCAAGAAAGGGAGGATACGGTTGATAGAAATTCTCGATCCATTGATTTCATTGCAAATGTGCATATTGCTTTGTTTCCTGTCATTACTAACATTTCACAGGACAATATGATGGAGTCGAGGACGACTCCACTTCAAGAAAGGGAGGATGATGAGACCATGCTCATCATGGACAGAACTAACACAGCATACATATGGTCATCACCAAGTATTGCTACAGTTATATCAACTGCATGGTTTCATCGACCCCCACCTTGGCCAGGACCATTAAGTTGGCGACACTTCACAGCGTCCTCTACTTCGTATACAACTACTACGATGGCTCCATCTGCATGGCTTTATCGACCCCCACCTTGGCCATCCTTCTACATCTTCGTCGGTTCAAGGACCATTGACTCGAGCTCGATCCCGTCAAATGAATTATCAGATCTAAAGACAAACTTGGGAGAAGATGATGAACTTGAGTCGAGGACGACTCAAATGCAAGAAGGGGAGGATGATGAGGACATCACTACCATGCATACGGCCATGCCTACAAACCCAATTGAAGCCAACAATGTAATACAAGGGCCAATTACTCGAGCTCGCGCACGTCAATTCAATTACCAGGTGAATGCGTTCCTCGGGTTGCATACAAATAATTTAATGAATGGAATGCTATTTAATCCTTGTGATGATTTTATTGTCCTTAGGAACCAAGGAGAAGGACTCCCAAACGTCAAGCATGAAGCCAATTCTTCCGGTGCACAAGTTCAACTCGGATTCGGCCTCCGGGACAGCACCAACTTCAAACGGCCATAACTTTTGATCCACAAGGGTGTTTGAGGTCTATGAGTACTGGTTTGAAAGGTTTCGACGTCCTCTTTCCAACGGATCGGGCCCCACCTCCAAATTCTTTACGAGTCAACAGGAATCTGCAAAACAAGTTCAACTCAGATTCGGCCTTCGGGACAGCACCAACTTAAAACGACCATAACTTTTGATCCACAAGGGTGTTTGAGGTCTATGAGTACTGGTTTGAAAGGTTTCGACGTCCTATTTCCAACGGATCCGGCACCATCTCCAAATTCCTTACGAGTCAACGGGAATCTGCAAAACAAATTCAGTCATCTTTCCAAATCCGAGTCAAACTAGGAATAGGAGTCCTATTCGGCCATGGAAGTGTTTTGGACACCCCAAGCCTGGTTTTGGCCTCCTATTTCTCCTATAAATAGCTAGGGAGTCCCCCAAAATAACTTGGGTTTTGATTATTTGATAGTTTAGCCTTTTGCTACTATTTGAGTCTTTTAGACGTGCTCAACAGCCGCCTAACAAGCTCCTTGTATCGGAACCCCAACTTTTCAATACTTCATCTATATTTGCAATTTTAGATTGCTTTTGCCTTGTTCTTGCTTGTTCTTCGATTGCTTGCAGGAATTGATCTTCGTGATCAGGTTGATCGTGCCCACGGCAAGGTCAATAACCCTCTGGAGTTGGTTTAGCGATTGCTAAGGCACATCGTCGTTGTACGTTGTAGTCGGATCGTCAAAGTCGTCTCCTCCCAAATCGAAGGTTATCATTCTCATCGAAAGATCGGGACACCCAGTGTTACATCAGTATGTATATATCCCTGGTTATCATAAATCATATATTAGTTTCAAATAATATTGCTTGTGGAACTAAATGTCTAATTTATTCTAGCTGTGGTTATTTTCATTGTGTGGATACTATTTCATCCAACAATAACTTGTATATAGTAATGTGGCTGGAAGTGCATCATTTGATAACTTTATTTAACGCTTTCAGTAAAGTAAATCCTCAATCTTTGCCCACATGAGACATTGCTATCTCTGTACAACGTGCCGACCTTTACTTCAGTTGATGATTTCCTTCAGAAAGTTGCCACACTCCGGGGGAAATTGAAAAAGGGTGGTATAGTGGATGTTGAAGCTGCTGCAAGAAGTGTGCTTCATGACTGGAATGAGGGTAGGATATACTCTCTCCCATATCAACTTTGTTGATTCTTTATTTTTTTTCCGAGTCACCTGATCGTCCTGTTGTTTTAGGTAAAATACCCTATTATACACTACCACCTAAAGGGGATGCTGTGGAGGACGCATACGCCATAATTATTTCAGAAGCTGGGAAAGAATTTAATATTGATGAAATTTACACAGCTGAGTCTTCATTTGCTGAAATGGATGTAATGATAGTGCTATAATCAGCTTGGAACAATTGCTAAATGAATCCCAAATCTGTGATCGCTGAAATAATGCTCCTGTCTAATAACTGCAATGTAACTTCTGTGTTATGTCTGTTTCAGAGGGCATGGCTAGCATTTCCTGAGGCTAGCCAATAAACAGAAAAAGGTGTATGTATGAAAATCATATCACAGACGGTTCACAAGTAAGCACCGTCTGTGATATAAATATCACAGACGGTTCATACATGTGGACCTTCTGTGATTGTTTGTATAACACAGACGGTTCATACACTAAACTGACTATGATATACACTAACACAGACGGTTGGTATAAGGAACCGTTAGTGATAGGATTTATATCACAGACGGTTCATATTACAAACCGTCAGTAGATTTAATATAGCATTGACGGTTTTAAATAAAAACCGTCTGTAAAATTATTATCATAGACGGTTAATAAAACCGTCTATGAAGTGGCTCTATTATCACTAACCCATTGTTAGAGACAGTTCACAAAGCCGTCTCTGATGATATTTGTGAACCGTCTCTGATGGGCTTTTTTGTAGTAGTGTCATCACAATCGCTGTATGTGCTATTGTTGTCACTAGAATCACTAGTGTTACCTTTTGCCATGAAGCACAATCCAGTGAAGTCCTTGTCATTCAACTTTCCTTGTTTTTGTTCATCTTCATCTTCAGTTGAGTCGTCAATATCGCTCAAGTTTAAACGACTAATGGCAGCAAAGACCTTGTTTAGCATCTTCTTTGTCCTTTGTTTATTTTTGTCTTTGCTTTCTCTTGACCAAAAGGACTTGGATGGAGCACTTTGATCCTTCTCCTCTTTGTCCTTGTTTTTAAAGCAATTAGCACGAATGTGTCCAGTCTTACCGCAGTTGTAACAAGTGATGGAGGCTCCTCTTCTTTCTCTTGATCTCATGTAAGCTGCATTCATGCGCTTGGAGAGAAGAGCAAGTGTATCTTCTGGAATTTGATCTAGCTGTTCATCACTTAGTGCACTCAAATAAGTAATGGAATATGATGATGAAGAATTAGAGGCATTATCAATTACAGAAGAGTTAGCATTTAAGGCCATAGAATTATCATTGGATGTTTTTGAAAAAACATCCATCTCAAAAGCCTTGAGACTAGAGTACAGTTTATCCAATGTCATCTCACTCATTTTATGGGCCTCTCTTATAGCAGTGACTTTCATTTGCCAAACTTTAAGATCGAGTGATGATAAAAAGTGTCTAGCATTTTCAGAATCAGTGTACTTGATGTCTACTGCTCTAAGGTTATTTAAGATTCTGTTAAAGCGAGCAAAGCTATCATCTAACGATTCTCCAGAGTGCATCTCAAATCTAGTGTATTCTTTTTTAAATTGATCTTGTCGAGCCTCTTTAACAGAATCAGTACCTTCATGATAATCTTGCAAGGATTTCCAAATACTATTTGTTGTAAGTGATATACACGATCAAATTCTTTTCTAGCAAGTCCTTGGAGTAAAATGTTGTAAGTGACATAGAATTATCATTGGATGTTTTTGAAAAAACATCCATCTCAAAAGTCTTGAGACTAGAGTACAGTTTATCCAATGTCATCTCACTCATTTTATGGGCCTCTCTTATAGCAGTGACTTTCATTTGCCAAACTTTAAGATCGAGTGAAGATAAAAAGTGTCTAGCATTTTCAGAATCAGTGTACTTGATGTCTACTGCTCTAAGGTTATTTAAGATTCTGTTAAAGCGAGCAAAGCTATCATCTAAGGATTCTCCATAGTGCATCTCAAATCTATTGTATTCTTTTTTAAATTGATCTTGTCGAGCCTCTTTAACAGAATCAGTACCTTCATGATAATCTTGCAAGGATTTCCAAATACTATTTGTTGTAAGGGACATACACGATCAAATTCTTTTCTAGTAAGTCCTTGGAGTAAGATGTTCCTAGCTCTGTTATTATTTTCAACATCTTTCTCAAATTTAGGATTATCAATGAGATCATTAGCAGGAAGATCATAGGGATTCTTTACCTTGCGCCAAATTGCATTACCTTGAGCCTGCAGGTATGTTGTCATCCGAATCCTCCAATGTGGAAAGTCTGTTCCATCGAAGACGGGAGGCTTAGTTGAGTACTTCTCTGTTGCCATTGCAAACCTTGCTAAACCAAATTTTCAATCTATTAAAACTTCACCCCAACTCAGATTAAAAAAACAACTTCGTATTAGCAAAAACAGATTAACAGACATTCGGTAAAACACGAATTCCTGGAGATCCAACCGTCGAATTGATCCAAAATTTTAACAAAAGAAATTAGATTCGAATACGAATCGAACACAAAAAGAATCATCTCAATCGTACTTACAGATCAAAAGTTAGGAACCTTGCAAGCTTGCTGTGACAAAAGATGACGAGAATTAATCTAACCAAAACATCAAGATTAAACAAGAATGATAAAAGGTAGATCAACTAAACTTTGAGGAACCCTAAATTAATACCCTAGAAAGGTTTTTGATGAATCAAATCAAGATGAAACTCAAGGAACAAAAACCAATCTAGAACCAGAACAACAGGAAACACTGTAGCAACGTGTGCACTGTAGCTTCGCGATTACTATAGCACGCAAAGGATCTGTTAGAATTGATCTTTGTTTCTTTTTGTCTAAAGTACTCCAATCAAAAGAGTACAAACCCTAAAGCTCTAACTGATGCCCTTCAACAGGAGACAACCCCTCCTATTTAAAGGAGCAAAACACAAGGAGTCATGAATACAATTCCTACTCCTAATCCTAGAAGGAGTTCCACTCCTAATCCTAGAAGGAGTATGTATTAAACACAACTCCACTTGGCCCAACCTAGCCAAATACAACTCTTGCACGCGTATGGCAACTCAGCCATACTCACATGACTAACAACTCTTGCACGCGTATGGTCACTATGCCAAACTCACGTGACTAACCATTCTTCATGTGCGCAATTCTCTTAGCCCGAACGTCCCGCATGACATCCTTGACCACCAAGACCTCAGTTACTCCCTGAACCTAGTCCCGAACCTCAGTTCCTCCATGAACCTAGTTGCTGTCCCATCAATGACCACGTTCGTCCTTGAGCAATACCTGCACGTGAGCAAACAAAAAACGAATCCGAGCACAAGTCCACGACTTGACTCAAAGTCAATCTATGCAACTACTCACACGAGCATTGCATAAAGTTCACTTCAAAACAAGCATCATGAAATTCTCACGAATTTCATAATCACAAATTCAAACCAAAATTCAATTCCAAAATTGCTCAAAACCATAATCAAGCAAAAGACCATTCACGCCGGACCAAACATCGGTCCGACGCAACTCACGATGGACCAAAAAAGTCGGTCCGACGTACATGCAAAACTTACTGTATTTGAGAAGTTGGGTCCGGCGAAAAAACGTTTGAAAACACGTTTACGATGGACCAAATGAAATTTGGTCCGGCGTAAATAGAAAACTTACTGTTTTTAGTCCAGCGTATATACAGAAACAAACCTCAAAAACCCGTTCACGACGGACCAAAAAATTGGTATGGCGTGCATGTAAAAACATGCCTTCAAAATGCGTTCACAGCGGACCAAGGAATTGGTCCGACGTTAATGCAAAAAGATGGTCCGGCGCAATTGCTTTGCAACTTTGGTCCGGCGCCAAAAGGGAAATTTGGTCAGGCGCAAAAAGGTCCAAACGCACGTTCATGGCGGACCTCAAATTTGGTTCGGCGTAAACACGAAAAACGGTCCGGCGTAAAATGAGAACTTACTGTTTTCTGAAACTTTGGTCCGGAGCTAATGCGAAACTTACTAGGTTTGCCAGAATTTTGGTCCGGTGTGAAAAAGAAACTTTCAAACTTGGTCCGGCCCAAACACAGCCAAACCAAAATGAAAGTGCTTCGATATTTCAAGACCACTTCAAATCCAAACTCAAACAGAATAAAAACCATGTCAAATACTCATCATCAAAATCCATGGATCACATCATGATCCTTCAGAAACCCTTCGGCACCACAGCCTCACTTAATCACCATAAGTGTGATACTATGGAATGTCGAGACCTTATAATTTGTGATAATAGGTTATAAAATGTGGTAAAATGGGATAGGTTGGGGATTTTGCAACTAAAACCCTGAGATTTCACGTTTTAACGCGTTTCGGGCTGTTTCCGGGCTTCCGGGCCTCTCCGAGGTCGATTTGGGCCTTGGGGGGAATTCGTGGGCCGGAGGTGGGGCACTTGGGCCCATGTGGGAGTAGTGGGGGGGGCAGCACACCCTGCTGCCCTAGCCCCCACCCCTCCATTGCGCAGCCCCCATCCCCTCATCTCCCATCTCCTCCTCCCTCTAGCCCCTCCTCTTCCTCCACACCCCAAGCCGCACCACCCCTCCTCCTTGCGCCTCCTCCCCCACCACCACGTGCCCTTGCTGCGTCCCCCTCGCTGCCATGCCACGCCATGGTGCTGCCCTCGCCGGTAGGAGGATCCGCGACGAGGAGAACCAGTGGCCACGTCTCGTGGGGAGAGATCGGGTGGAGTTCGCGCGAAGGAGAGCGATCGATTCGTGGTTCTTCAAGAAGGTGGTGTGCCTCCGGGAGTACCCTCTTCGTCCCGCCACTCCGTCCCCCGCGGTTGAGGCAAGTGTAATGGAATGAGTAGAGAGTTGTAGGGTGTTTGATGATGAGATGCAATGGAATTTATGTTGAGTACTTATGCCATGCTTTATATGTTATCATCGATATGATGTCCTCATGCCATGATTTAAATGCTTGCTGTTGTTATGATGTCCTCATGCCATGCTTGAGAAGGTTGCCGTTGGTATGTGTTTTGAGCTATCTTGATGTGATGCCATGAGACAATATGCAAGATGTATTTAAGTACGTTGCTGTCCATTGTGCATACATGGCATATTTTCATGGCCGGCCGGTGAGATAAGTTATAACTATTCCGGTAGGGTCGGTGAGAACAGTTATGACTAGTCCGGGGCTATTCTTTTGAGTAAGTCCTACATCGTGATTCCATCACCGAGGTGAATGGAAGCGAGTGATAGGCACCCTTCATCTTCGGGATGGAAGGGGGAAAAGGGTGCATGCCAACGGGTGTGCACTCAACCATACCGGTATGAGTATTCCAGGAGACATGTGCATTGCATTGCATGAATGAAATACATAAATGAAGATGTTTATGAGATGGTGATGAGAGTACTCATGAGATGCTCATGAGATGAATAGCATGTTGTTTTACAGGTTGTATATAATGTTAAATATGATTTATTGTGATATAACTGTGGAGACTGGAATGATGGTTTGTTGTCTTGATCCTTGTTGATCCATTTCAATACACTTTGCTGAGTTATGAACTCACGCTTGTGTTTTATGTTGTTTGTTTATTTAGGTTCAATGAAATCGGCGTGCGGGAAAGGGATCTAGCTACACTCCTCCACGTAGTATCATAATCTAGCTAATTCACCTGTTTTGGAGACACGACATTAAGTATTACAATAATCATTAGTGTATGGTCTGTATGTTTGGTTGTTTCCCTCATGTGTATCATGTGGGGCTATGGAGGGAGTTGTTTTAACTTCCTAGATTTAAATTGATGCTTATTATTTTGCTATCGATGCTTATTGATGTTTTAGTTGATGATTAGCTATCCTTATCGCTGCGTATGGATATCTCGTTTGTCTTACATATTGATATGATGCTATGTTGTTAAGTTTCATGCAAAAATAAAGGAGATGCTGTCAAAATTTCCAATTATTCCAAATGATTACTTGCTGTAATTTACCTTAAATTATGGTATTAAATGTGTTATGGTCTATGTTTGGTGACATTCTGGGTTTAGTAAAAGCTGGGGTGTTACAGTTGGTATCAGAGCGGGCTGTAGGTCCCTGGAATGTGTATTTAGTGTCATACTATAGGTTCAACTAAAATATGAAGTGGGATAACCTAGAAACATGGCTTAGGTTTTACTTAAAACTTTGCCATAGGATAGCAACATTAAAACTTGTGTAAGTGGAATAATTAATTTAAAATTTGACACACTCTGTTGCACAGTAGGAATGGGTATGGGTACCGTTGCTTTACGCTTAAATGTTGTATTTAAGCTTTGGTGTTGAATGTTACATTTGGTAATATATGTTGCTATGTTTATGAAAGAATTGATTGTGTTGATACATTTGAGATTATGTGGGTTGTGGTGCCGAAAGGGTTTCGGTCACCTTACATTGTTTGTAGTAATGTTGGGTTTGACGGTGTGGCGGTTAGTGCCATCACCGATGGACTTTAACCTCCTGTTGGGAGAGTGCTTATCCTTTCTGTCGTAGATTGGGTAGTTGGTTGGAGTCGAGTAGTAGAGTTGTGGATTGACCCTCCGAATTTCCTTTGCCGTTTTGACGAACGGTTTTGGTTGGTTGAAATAAAAGAAAAAGTGTTCGGTTTTGGATGCTCACCGATAGTTCTTTTGGTGGTTTTGGTTTTGTCTTCTTTGGTTGAAGACAAAAGAAGAATTTAGGGTTGCGCCTCTTTTGGTCACCTTGCCAACTTTGACGCCCGACTTGTTGTTTGCCTTATGGAGAAACTTATAGATTGATTCTTGGGTTACCATTCTCCAACTTGAAAAGAAGTTATTGAAGTTCCGATGAAAAATCTAAGTCGCATGGATTTAGGTGTCAAGGTTTTGTCGGAAAGGATATGGTTGATCGGTTGCTTTACGGAGAAAGTTTTCAATTTATTCTTGTGTTTGTCTTTCTCCGAGGTTTAAAAGAGTTATTGTGGTGTTGTGCCAGACCTTGTTGTCGGGGCCTAAGTGGTGTTTGATCGCAATGATGACTTGCTTGGGAATTCATCTTTGAAAAAAAAACCGTTTGTTTCATGAAAGTTTGAAGTTTGGGGTTATGGCCTTATCTTAAAAAAAAAATTTGGTTAATCGTCGGGTTTTCCCTCTTGCAACCATCTTCCTTCGCGGAAGTTGTTGATCTCGAGAGTTGTGGAGTAGTTGCGTGTCGGCATTTGGGAATTTAAGAGTTGACTTCTCTTGTGAGTTATGGTTGAGCTTTCCGGAAGGAAAGGTGTTTTGGGTGTTGTTCTTTTCTGGAGCAATTATGGTTTCCTTAAGAGTTGGGTGCGTGATTCACGCGGATGTTTAAGAAGTTAAGTGTATGACGAGAAGTTAGAGTTTTCGGATGATATGAGCTAGTGGTTCGGTTAAAGTGAATTTGTTGTTTGTTTAAAGATAAACTAAAATATTGTGTTGATAAGAGATGATTAAACGAGACGTCAGGTGATCCAAAGTGAAAGTTGATTAGTGGTGTGTGCAAAGTGATGCGGGTTATGGAATCTGATGGATGTTTGAGATTAGTTAGCATAGAATGTCTCGGTTGATGAACTTGTTATAGCAAGAAGATGGTGTGAAATTCTGGCCTATTGTAGCTGGTGGGTTAGTTAATATTGTGGGTCGACAATATGACTTAAAATACGTGTAATCAATTAATGAGGATATATGGAATGACTGTAGGAAAGGTTGAATTATTCTTGACAGATGTCTGTCTGGGATCCGTATTTATGAGGGATGTCTAGTGGAGATCGTGTTGTGTGGTTAGTAGACCAAAAGAAGTTGTTGATATGCGTCTTATGTTGGACTAACTGATAAGTTAATTGTGCTGGAATTGTGAGAACATGGTTCTCCTTGTTGATTGTCATACGGTAGATTTGGTCTATGGTTCGTTGGTAATATAATCAATTGTGGTTATATGAACAGTAAAAAGTGATTTTATTAAGAGCAGATGTTGTAGCTTGTGTGCAACAATGTTGGATTTTCTCAGGTTTTGGGTGATTATGACATCCGTATTGGCTAAGAGTATTGGAATGCGAGTAATGGTGGGATTTGAGTCGAACTTTCTTTTGAAGGTTTAAGGATTCAAATGAATGTATAAATTTTCTGGGAGTGCCTGCCTCTTTGTTTAGGCGTCTTGATTAGTGTGCAATAAAATATCCCCTGATTAAGTGGCATTTTGTCAAGTTACAAACTTGACTCCGATGATTGGAAATATGGATGAAAGAGTAGTATTTGAAGTAACCGGCTTATGAGTTCCAAATGTGGTGGGGTATTGAACCATGCCAATCATTGGATTTGGGTTAATCTGTTTAGTCTATGCTATGAGTATGGGTTAACACCCAAAGCGTTGGAGTGGGACGCTCTCTTTAGCGTTCAACTGATTTATCTTTGGTAACCCTGGAGTTAAGCGCTTAAATTGTAATTTTATCGTGACTAGAGTTGGATTTATTTGGGAAACGTGTGTGGTTTTTAAGTAGCTGCTTTCAAAAGGTGAGTCTTATGATTGTTTCATAAGTGATTTTGTTGGTAAAATGTTCCCTGCTGGGAATGTGTTTCCTTTCTCTTTAAGAGAATTGGTAGCGGTTATTAGGCGTAGATGTTTGATTTGAGAGTTGATGCTATCTTTTGTTATTGGCTTTGGTTAAAATGCGATGTTTTGCACGCATTGCGTCTGATGGTTGTTGGGTTGTGATGCGATATGGTATTTTTCGGTTAACGCCGTCGTAGTTTATGCGAATTTGAGCAACCATCGATGTTGTTGGGTGTCAATCATGTGACAAAGAGAATGAAGTCTCTTTGTGAATGGTTAATGGGTATCGTGGTTTCATGACTAATAAATGGTGAAAAAGATTCATGACATCGTTTTTATAAGCATAAAAGAGTTGTTGAGCCAGGACGGTGAGGAAGTCTTATAGAGATATATGACTAATCCGGAGTGCTCTTGAATAATTCGCATTCGTGTTACGATGAGAATGATAAAGTAATGATTGTGAGTAAAAGGATATTGTGCATGACACTTGAGTGATGAAAGGTAAACGGTGTATTCCTTGCATACAGGACATGATGACTAGCCAGGACGGTGAGATAATCAAAACTAATCCGGTAAGTCGATGAGAAAGTTATGACTAATCCAGAGCGCCACTTAGAAATACCTACCTCGTAGTTCCATCCATAGTCGTGAATGGGAGCGAGACAGTAAGAGTAGGCACCTTCCACGGGATGGAAGGGAAAGAGGGTGCACACCGACGGGTCTGCACTCAGCAATACCGGTATGTGCTAAGCAAAGAGACATGTGCATTGCATTTCATTGCATGAATAAAGTTGTTTTATGAGATGTTTATGATGTTCTATGAGATGCATATGAAGATGTTTATGGCGATGTTATATGAGAGCATAAATGAAGAACTTTATGAGTTGATTCTCATGATGTGTGAATGGCATAAAGTATGTATGTGAACTGTTATTGTTTTTCTACCATTGCAATACACTTTGCTGAGTGATGAACTCACGCTTGTTATTTATGTTTTTTTTAGGTATCTTGGATCCGACATGTGGGAAAGCGTGCTAGTCACACATCATCACTTACCATCACTCATTTAATCAATGTCATACCCTTCCTTTAGTTGTGATGGTTACCTCATTGAACTAAATTGTGGTTTTGATGCCTCGTTGGTCGTCATGAGTAAATGATTAGTCCATATTTGACATTTGACGGATAGATTTATATCCTTAGTTGAATTGTGGCTGAAATCCTTGATTGTCATGTTATTGATTTTGTTTATTATGCTATCTTGATATGTTAATATCGTTGATTCTTGAAACCATGGAAAAACAAAGGATATGCTGCCAAAATTTTGCTTAAGCATTTAGCGTAGTTGCTGTAATTTAATGTAAAATATGTGATTTGGGTGTTGCTAGTATCGGTTGTGGTGACATTCGCGGCATACTAGGTGCCAGGGTGTTACAGTTGGTATAAGAGCGGGCTTTATGTCTGTGCTGTATGAACTTAATGAAATACCATAGGGTCAACTAAAATTTTGATGTGGGATAACCTAGAAACATGGCTTAGGTTATACTTAAAAGTTTGTCATAGGATAGCAACATTAAAACTTGTGTAAGTGGAATAACTAATTTAAAATTTGACACACATGGATGCACAGTAGGAAAGGATATGGGTATCGTTGCTTTATGCTTAAATGTTGTATTTAAGCTCTGATGTTGAATGCTACATTTGATAATGTATGTTGCTATGCCTATGAAATAATTGATTGAGTTATCCTTATTATGGTGATTAAGTGAGGCTGTGGTGCCGAAGGGTTTCGGTCACCTTTTGATCATAGTAAGGTTGGGGTCTGACGGTGTGGCCGGATAGAGCCATCACCGAAGGACTAATAACCTCCCGTGGGGGAGAGTGCTTGTTCTTTCTGTCGTAGATCGGGTATTGACTGGAGTCAAATAGAAGAGTTTGGTGGTAGATTCCTTCGAATTTTCTTTACCGTTCTGACGATCGGTTTTGGTTGGTTTTCTTGGTTTTAGTTGATTTATCAAAGGAAAAATGTTTGGTATTGGATTTTCGCAGATTGATCCTCCAGCGGTTTGTGGTTTTGTCTTCCTTGGTTGAAGATAAAGAAGAAGAGTTTAAGTGTTACGCCTTTTTGGTCGCCTTTTTGGCTTTGACAACGGTTTTGTTGGTTGCTTTGCAAAGAAAAGTTTAGTGTTACTCTGAGTTTAAAATAAGTTATTGAAGTTGTGTGCAAAAACTTAAGATCTGTCGATTTATGTTTTGTGCATTTGTAAGAGAAGGATTACTTGATAGCTTGGTTCCCTCCTGTGGGAGTCTTTAAGACTTAAATGTGTTTTGGAGATCTTTTGCATGATCAAGTGTGAGTCATGTCTCATTGCAATTTTGAGAGTAAAATTTCTTTTTGAAGTTTGGTTGAGTTTTAAAAAGAAAATGCTGCAAACAAAGTAAGTAGTCTTTTGACTGAAATTATTCGCCAATAGTGAGTTTCGACGATCGATTTCGCCGGCAATGAGATTTGTGATTCTAGGGGATTCGTGCGGGACCTTAGCTAGATGGTAACACAGGAGGCAAGGGCGATCTCTCTCTTTTAGACAGGTTCGGGCTCTCACGGTGGAGATAATACCCTAGTCCTGTGTTCTTGGATATATGAGCCTGTTTTCTTTTCTTTCTCCCTTCCCCTTTTATACTAGGGGAAGGACATACCACCGAGCGGGCGCCACCTAGCCCTGAACATGGTGGCTTCATGAGTACATATTTTGTCTCTTATTGGCTTGGCCCCACTACGTCTTGGAGAGGTAGTTGTGCTTTCCCCGACCCGCACCTAACACGCCGTCAGGTTCCGGCGCCTGCAGGCTTTGCAGGTTCCCGGCCGCATGCTTCGCTTTCGACAGGTTGTCTGGGCATGGCACGAAGCTTCGCTGAAGGATCGACGAGCTGCCTTGGGGAACAAGTCGAGACATCCCCCGGGCCCATTGTGGCGCTTCCGGGCTCTGGGCCTGCTGTTTCGCCTTCGGCCCAGTCGGGTGTAGGCCCTACTTGCGGGGCCCCTATCTCAGACATCCCAACAGCCCCCAAGTGCTTTAGGATCGGATTTCCTCCTCTTATCCTGTCATAAAGATTTTGTGGAAAAAAGATCGTAAAGAACTTGTTAGGTAAGGCCACCATGGTTGGTTGGCTCGGGGCCGAGTGGTACCTGCGCCCGTTTGCGATGCGCGGTGATCGGCTTGCGAAGCTCGACCGACCCTTATGGGGCGTACCTTGAATGAGTCGTTTGGCTCGTGGCCGAGTGGCACCCGCGCCGGTTTACGGTGCGCGGCGATCGGCTTGTAAAGCTCGACCGACCCACATGGGGCATACCGTGGTCTTTCGGCTCGTGGCCGAGTGGTACCCGCGCCCGTTTACGGTGCGCGGCAACTAGCTTGTTGCTCAGCTTGCCCTCATGGGGCGTACCGTAGTCTTTTGGCTCGTGGCCGAGTGGTACCGTGCGTTCGGTCTTGCGCGGCAACTGGCTTGTTGCTCAGCTTGCCCTCATGGGGCGTACCGTAGTCTTTTGGCTCGTGGCCGAGTGGTACCCGCGCCCGTTTACGGTGCGCGGCGATCGGCTTGTACAGCTCAACCGACCCACATGGGGCATACCATGGTCTTTTGGCTCGCGGCCGAGTGGTACCCGCGCCCGTTTACGGTACGCGGCAACTGGCTTGTTGCTCAGCTTGCACTAATGGGCGTACCGTAGTCTTTTGGCTCGTGGCCGAGTGGTACCCGCGCCCGTTTAAGGTGCACGGCAACTGGCTTGTTGCTCAGCTGGCCCTCATGGGGCGTACCATAGTCTTTTGGCTCGTGGCCGGGCGGTACCCGCACCCGTTTACGGTATGCGGCAACCGGCTTGTAAAGCTCGATCGACCCTCATGGGGCATACCTTGGTCATATAGAGTAATGCCTGTGCCCATTGACGGTGCACTGTTTCAGACTCTCATGGAGCGCATTCTCAAGACCGTGTTAGTAAAAATCCTCCCACGATACCCGATCCCGCTATACAGCAGCGACTGGCAATTGACACCAAATTATGGGGCGTACCACTGGAGGATGTTCGAAAAGTGCCCGGCCCCAATCTTCCGTGGCGGCCGGCGTTCAGGCCCGTCATGGGGCGCACTTTGTCCCGAACCTCGAACCAGATTTGACACCTGGCCGCGTTTTGCGCGACACAGCTCCTGGCCCAACATGGGGCGTGCCCTAGATCTAGCCCAGAATCGAGCACGGAAGCCCTTGCTTTTCCCGCCGTCAGGCGAAAATTGAGACTCATTTCTTATAAATGAGGGAAACCTTGCTGTGGTAAAGACATCTTTGCCCCTCCCCCACGCGGCTGAGAAATCTTCAAATTTCCTTTGGCGATCTGGGCGACCTAGGGTTTCTAGTTTCGCGCCCAAGATTCTCGGCGGTTGCTCCCATCGGGTCTCCTTCATCGAGATGTCTTCTTCTTCTTCGTCATCGTCGGGGGATAGCGCCGGTCCGGCGGACGCGGGGTGGGAGACCTCCGTTACTACGACGTCTCGCCTGGCAGAGCTGGTCGCGGCCGGCGTTATCCCTCCGCTGGAGTTGATCTCTGCCCGTCCTGCCGCAGGTGATCCTTATCTCCTTCCCCTGGAGAATGAAATCGTGGTCTTCGAGTCCTTCTTTTGGCGAGGATTTAGCGTTCCTGGGAGCACCTTTTTCCGAGGGCTCCTTCACTTCTACGAGATCGAGCTGATTAATTTGAATCCCAACTCCATCCTTCACATTGCCCTCTTCGTTCAACTTTGCGAGGCGTATCTTGGGATACGTCCTCATTTTGACTTGTTCTGCTCCCTCTTCTTGCTCAAGCCTCATCCGAACCGGGCTGCTCCCAGCGTCATTGGGGGCGCCGGACTCCAGCTGCGAGAGGGCTTGAAGAAACATTACTTCGCCATCCCCCTCAAGACCTCCCTCAAAGGTTGGAGGCGGGAGTGGTTCTATTGTGCCAATGTTGACCCTTTTCTCGCCCCTTTCGCTGGCCGCGCCCCTAAAGCTTCCCGATGCTGGAGCGATGCCCCGGATGACGGCGGTTTGAACCAAGTCACCGAGCTTCTGGCATGGATTAACGATCTGAAGAACCGGGGGCTGACGGGCCCCGGGATCGCGATCAGCTTTGTGCAGCGCCGGGTGCAACCCTTAAAGGAGAGAATCCACTTGGGGTTCCAGTACGGCGGGTCTCGGGATCCCACCCGGGAGACAGGCACGTCCCTATCGAAAGATGCGTTGGCGGCGCGGGTGGTTGACCTCTTCGTGCCTGGCACTGTGATTAGCAACAGGGGCTGCCCTCACAAGTTTTCGGCGGTGAGCCCTCCTCCTCCTGTGAGTGTCCCACTCTCGAGAAGCTGTCTCATGACTTTTGCCTGATGTGTGATTCTGACAACGTGTGATCGTTCCTCTTTCAGGAACGTGGGTCCTTCGTTTCTGACACTCCGGTCGTCGGCCTCTCTCGGCTGAGGAATGTTCAGGCCAAACGAGGGGCTGACACCTCGGCCGATGAGCTGCGCCAGCAATCGGCGGAGGAGGTTGCTGATCCCTCTCCAGTCGGGCCTTCGACTTCCAGTGTCCCCGGGTCACAAGACGCAGAGCCGCAGCCTCCTGTCTGAGGGGCAACCCCGACTGCCGGTGCCGGGTCAGGCTCCTCTCCGAGTGGTGCTGGGACTCGGATGAAGCCTGGGATGAAGTTTAAAAAGTCGAGGAAGTATTCTTTCGAGCAATCCTGGTCCTTTTGTTATTACCTGTGCTGAGATGTTTTCCTTTTTTGCCGATTCAGGACTCCAACCATGGATGTCCCAGTGGAAGGGTCTCCTGAAACGGAGCCCCCGGAACCGACTTCCCCAAGGGGGGCCTCCCCCTCGTCGGTTAAGCCACCGTCTCCGTCGGCAGCTGGGGCATCGCCACCTCGTGCTGCTGGCCCGACCGCTGAGCCGTCGAGTGGCCCGGCAGTCGACGAGCTTGACCCGGCTCCGCCTCCCGAAGTGGAGGAGGTGCATCGAGAGCCACCGCCACTCGGTCCTCTGCCGAAGCCCCCGAATCGGACCGTGTGGAGTGAGGGGGGGTTCCGACTGGAAAGGGATGGAGGAGGACGAGGAAGCGGAGGTAGCCGCTCGGATGGAGCTTTACGAGCTCACCGTCAGGTGTAGCACGCTCGTCAGGGTGAGTTTCTTGTCTTTCTTCAGTCTGTTATCATTAGGGAATGCTGGCCTCCACCTGAAACTCTGCCCTGCTGCCTAGGACATGGAGGAGCGCTCGGAGCAGAGGTCGCAGTTTTTTCGGAAGGTGCTCCCTAAGCTCAAGGAGCACCAGAAGTATCAGGACAAGGTCAACGAGATCAGCAGCGATAGATGGAAAGAGGTCCACGGGCTAGAGACCCAGTGTATGACGCTCCGAGAGGCAAAGGCGGGGCTTGAGCATACGCTCGAAGGTGAGATCCCTTCCTGGGCTTTTCGTGGACATTTTCTTAAGTAGCTGGGAAGGATGACAACGACCTCGTGTCTCAGAACGCGACTTGACCATCGCTGAGTTGAGGGCGCGACTGGAGGCTTCGGAGCGCTCTAACCTCGAAACTCGGGCTGGCTTGGAGAGGACACAGCGGGAGCTGGAGGGTAAATTCCTTTGACTTGGATTGAACGTGCTTGGCGCCGGGTATGTTTTCCGATGTCAGTTTGGCTTTGGTGCAGAGTGCAAAGAGAAGATGACCGTTGCCAAAGGGAGTCGCGCCGAGCTGCGCATCGCCTGCGAGCCAGTTCTGCACCTTCTGCGTATCGAAGGAACTGAACCAGGCCAGGGAGACGATGCCATTCCGCTTCTCTCGGGAGGAGCCGACAGGATCAGGGCTTACGCCAAGGAGTCTGCGACCATGAGTGCGAACCAGGCTTTGGCGGTGGTCAAGTCTCACTATCCGAGAGTTGACCTTGAAGCTGTCAAAGAGGGTTTTGCCTGCGACGAAGACAAGGCTAACGCGCTGCTCGAAGAGGTCTCCAGTACATCGCAGTCCTTGCTGGAGAATCTTGAATTCTGAGTTTGATGTGACCTTTGTCTGAGGCATTGCCCGAAGTTTTTATATGACTAGCCTCATTTGCACTTCGTTGGGTTGAATTGCGCTTGTTGCCCATCTGGCTGAGTGGTTTGGCCTTGGAACGTTGGGACTTTAAGTAGCACTCGGGGTAGCATTTTCCACCCTTCTGGCCGAGTGGTTCAGCCCTCGAGCGTCGGGACTTAGTTCGTAGCCTTCTTGCCCCAGACACGCTTTTCCGAGTGGCTGGTGTCCGAAACGTCCTCATTCTTTCCATACGCCGGCTGCCTGCAAAGACTCCCAGCAAAACGCACGCAACACACACGCCCGCAGCACTCACACACATGACACATGCATGCAGACACACACTCACGATGCACTCACGCACACATGCATGCAAAACATGCATTCGTATGCATGCACACACACACTCCATGTGCACTACTCACACACGCACACACCATGCATGGCATTAAATGCACACACACACATGCATTAAATGCACATACACCACTCTCTCTCTCATGGCATGCACATACATGCACATGTATGCACACACATACACTTGCATTTGCCTGCATACACTGTGTGATACTACGGAATGTCGGGACTTTATACTTTGTGATAATAGGTTATAAATTGTGGTAAAATGTGAAATCGGAGATTTAAACTTTACGTTATGAGGTTTAATCGCGTTTTCGGGCCGATTTCGGGAGTTTGGGCCTCTCCGGGGGAGTTCGGGCCTAAGGGGGTTGAGTCGTGGGCTTTAGTGGGAGGATTTTTGGGCCCATGAGGGAGTGGGGGCAGCATACCCTGCCTTGGGGGTGCCCTCCCCTTGCCCTAAGGGCCCTCCCGTTTTCCCCCCTCAAGCCGCCACCTCCTCCTCCCCATCTCCCTCTCCTAGCCACCCCCATCTTTCCCCATTGCGCCTCCACCCTTCCCCTCCCTTCCCAAGCCATCCACCCCTCTCCTAGCAGCCCCACGGCATCCCCTCTCGTGGTGCTCCTCGCTGTCCCGCTCGGAGGATCGCCGGAATTCGGGAATCTCCGGCGAACCGTTGCGGATCGGGAGGAAGGAGCGGCCGGCGGGAAGGAAGGCTTCGTCGGTTTCGGATCTTCTTGGCGAGGTATGGCATGGGTGATCTGTGGGTTAGGTCTAGGTGCTGTTCTAAGGATCATTATCATGTTTTTAGATCTAGGGAGGTGCTGCAATGGGGTAGAATTGATGAAAACTTGGATTGTATTCACGTTCTGTTTGGGCAGATTGGGAACCCGAACTAGGGCGGGCGTTTTCGCCAATTTAGAGTTGGAATCTTGTCGTACGGATGTTGAAGAAGTTGTAGATAATTTAATTACTCCCTCCGTTTCTTTTTATAAGGCATATTTAGTTTCGTTAGGACAAGACTTTGACCAACGATTACTTCATTAATATATCATTTATGCAATACAAAATCATAATTATATATAAGTACTTTTAAATACAAATCTGCTAATATCAATTTTGTGTCATAAAAATTATATGCTAATAAAGTAATTGTTGGTCAAAGCCTTGTCCTAACGAAACGAAATACGCTTTATAAAAAGAAACGGAGGGAGTATCTTTCCGTGGATATAAAGAAACTTAAATTCCGTCCAGCCGTTTAAAAGGTATGACTGTTTTACCGAGCGTATTAAAATCTGTGACGTGATTGGAACAGATCACGGTATCTTGTAGATTAAACAATTTTAGAGTCCGAATCAGTCTTTCCATATAACTAGAAAAAGTTGGGAAATTTCCTAAGCTATGCGAGGATATACTCGTTTATTCAATTTGGAGTCCTAGAACAGAAGTTATGCCCGTTGGAAGGCTGCTGTCCCGACGGGACAGATTTGCTGTTTTTCTGATTTTAGGAGTTGTAAGCGAAGTCGGGGTAGTGGGTTCTATGTGTGCTGTTTTGTGGACTCGATTTGAGTGTGTGGCACGTGTTTGCAGGTGGTGTGCCTCCGGGAGTGCCCTCAACCTCTCATCACTCCGTTGCACGTGTGTTGCATGGATTGTATGCTATATGTGTGGCTAGAATTGCTTGATAGTATGTGGAATAGATAACATGTTGTCTTGCCATGAATTACATGTTATAATTGATAGGATGTCCTTAGGGCATGATTAAAAATGCTTGTTGTTGATAAATGGTTCAGATGCCATGTTTTGAACGGTTACCGTCGATTGTTGAATACGGTCCTACATGTTGAGATGCCATGTGTGGATATACAATATTTCTATTTATGTATATGTTGCTGTCCATTTTGCATACATGGCATATTTTCATGGCCGGCCGGTGAGATAAGTCATAACTATTCCGGTAGAGTCGGTGAGAACAGTTATGACTAGCCCGGGGCTATTCTTTTGAGTAAGTCCTACATCGTGATTCCATCACCGAGGTGATTGGAAGCGAGTGATAGGCACCCTCCATCTTCGGGATGGAAGGGGGAAAAGGGTGCATGCCGACGGGTGTGCACTCAACCATACCGGTATGAGTATTCCAGGAGACATGTGCATTGCATTGCATGAATGATATACATAAATGAAGATGTTTATGAGATGATGATGAGAGTACTCATGAGATGATTATCATGGTGTTGTAAAGGATGTATATAATGTTAAATATGATGTGTTGTGATATAGCTGTGGAGACTGGGATGATGGTTTGTTGTCTTGCACCCTGTTATTTCATTACATTACACCTTGCTGAGTGATGAACTCACGCTTGTGTTTTATGTTGTTTGTTTATTTAGGTACAATGAAATCGGCGCGCGGGAAGGGAATTTAGCTACACTTCCTCACGTAGCACTCATAATCTAGATAATTCACCCATTTCTATGGAAACATGGCAATAAGTTATGTTGATTTTGGTGTATGGATATTATGTGTTGGTTTCCCTCATGTGTGTCATGTGGGTCTTTGGAGCGATTTGTTTTATCATCCTAGTCTTAGTTGATGCTTATTCCATGATTATCATTGCTTATTGTTATTCTAGTTGATGCTCATATATTGTTGTCGGTGCATATTGATATCTTGATTGATACATATATTGATTGATATTGTGATGTTCAAATTTATGCTAAAACAAAGGAGATGCTGCCGAAATTTTCCATTTAATCATGGTATTATTTGTTGTATGGTTTATGTTGGTGACATTCTGGGCTTAGTAGAAGCTGGGGTGTTACACACTGTTTCAAAAAAATTCGTATACACGCGTACGACCACCTGCCACTACGCTGCAACGATCTCGACCTCACGTGCACTATCCTCTAGTCCAAACATCTCGCATGACATCCTCGACCCTCACGACCTCAGTTCCTCCCTGAACCTAGTCTCGGTCCCGTCATCGACCATGTTCGACTTCAAGCAACACCTGCACATGAACAAAGCACAAAAACAATTTCCGAGCCCAAGTCCGCGACTTGACTCACATTAATCCATACAACCACTAAATAATCAAACCACTTTCAAATCTTATCAAATAATCAAATCAATTTCAACTCTTCTCAAATACTCATCATCAAAAACACATGGATCAAAAACAATGATCCTTCAATCTCCCCCTTGATGAGTAATTTGACAAAACACAATATAAGATTTGACAAAGGTATAGAAAAATACCAAATGAGAGTTTGAGAGAGTTTGAGACCAAAAAGATTCCAAGACCAAGTAAAGATCAAGTAAATCCAAATTCTCAAACGGTTTGAATTTCTCCTTTCTTTTTATTTTTCTTCTTCTTGACTTGCTCTCCCCCTTTCTGACAAAATAGTCATCAAGATTTCAAAACTCCCCCTTAATGAATGCAGTATCTCAAGCTTTGAAGAATATTCAAGGTATATAATCAAAGTAAGGCATTTGGAGAGTTTTTACGTGAGTTTTCACATTTTATATCAATTTATCCAATGAGAAAGCAAATTGTGAGAATATGGAGGCTCTAACACATAGAAAAGTTGTTGCATAAGCAAATTAGAGCAAACAAGTAAAATGTCATAAACTGATTTTGCCAAAGCCAAAAAGAAATCTATCATGAGCAAAGAGAGTCTTTCAAATTCACTAATGTTTGTCTCAAGCCTTTTCAAAAATATTTGAATTTCCATTTTCTCTTTTAGGGGGTTTGACAATTTTTCTTTGTTGATCAAAAGGGATGACAAGTAACTGCACACTAGCCCAAACTTGTGTATGAGTAGGTAGTTCTTTCTTGTATCTTTTTCAGTTTAAATTGGCAAGTGGCTTCACATTGTTCTGAACTTTTGTTTAGACAAGTAGCCTTTTCTTGCATCTTTTGCATTTAAATCCCTGTCAAGGAAGCTGCACATTGTACTAAACTTGTGTTTAGCCAAGTAGCTTTTGCTTGCATCTTTTTCAACTTGCTTTTATCATTTAAAACACTGATTTTGCTTGAGACTCATAATGATCATTTGAAGTCCAACAAAAAGCTCACACATAGTTTCTAATCAGCTCTAGCCTTTCAACAGATGACAAGAAACTTTTAAGCCTATTTCACAAATGCAATACCATAATGAACAAGAGCCAAAATATTCTCGAAAAGCATCTCAAATTGAATTATTTTAGTCTTTTAGTCTTTTAGTGAGAAGTGAAGCAATGTAGCATTAATTTGACTATATACACAAGAATAGTCAACAAAGCTTTGTACTACATGATGCAATGAAAACAGGGGAGTTTTCTTTAAGTGTAACGTCAAAATAGCTCCTTGTAGTAACCAAAGTCAAGTAACACAAATGAAAGAGATAAAATCAAGACTCCTCAAATCAACCCATGGGGATGAATGATCCCAAGTTCGCCGCGTAAGAAAGCAAAGCGAGAAGAATCAAGCGGCTTAGTGAAAATATCAGCAATTTGAGCATCCGAATCAACAAATTTCAGTTCAATAGCTCCTTTTTCAACATAATCTCTAAGAAAATGATATCGAACATCAATGTGTTTAGTCCTTGAATGTTGAACAGGATTTTTAGCGATGTGAATTGCACTAGTATTATCACAAAGAAGTGGAACACTATTAAAGTTAATGCCGTAATCTTTAAGAGTTGAAGTGATCCAAAGAATTTGTGAACAACAACTAGCGGCTGCAACGTATTCAGCTTCAAAGAGATTGAGCAACTGAGGATTGTTTGTTAGAAGACCAAGAAACAAGTGAAGTGCCAAGAAAATGACATGTGCCAGAAGTACTCTTTCTATCTAATCTACACCCCGCAAAATCAGCATCAGAATATCCTAGGAGTGTAAGCGAAGAAGAACAAGAATACCAAATACTAAATTCGAAGTGGAGCGAAGATACGAAAATTCTTTTAATTGCTTGTCGATGTGATTCTCGAGGAGAGGCTTGAAATCGAGCGCACAAACATCTTGCAAAATGTATGTCGGGCCTCGAAGCGATCAAATCTGTATGATCCAATCATGCTTCTGTATTCCTTTTGGTCCATCTCGACACCATTTTCGTCAGGATCCAAAATTGTTGTTGTGCTCATTGGAGTAGATACTGACTTTCCTTCTCCCATATCGAATTTCTTTAGTAGCTCCTTTGTATATTTGGATTGGTGCAGGAAGATCTCGTCTTTCGCTTGCTTGATTTGAAATCCAAGAAAGTATGGCAACTCTCCCATCATACTCATCTCGAATTCCCTGGACATTAGCTCAGAAAAATGCAACACAAGAGAATGGGAGGATCCTCCAAAGATTATATCATCCACATAAATTTGCACCACAAGAAATTGATCATTTGAATTTTGAGTAAATAGAGTTTTATCAACTTTTCCCATCTCAAAATTATGTTGAAGCAAGAAGCCTTTTAATCTATCATACCAAGCACAAGGGGCTTGTTTTAATCCATAAAGAGCTTTTGACAAACGATATACATGATTAAGAAATTTTTCATTTTCAAAGCCAGGAGGTTGTTTCACAAAAACTTCTTCTATAAAACCGTTTTGAAAAGCATTTTTCACATCCATTTGAAATAACTTAAAACCTTTTGAAGCTGCAAACGCCAAAAGAATGCGAATAGCTTCTAAACGAGCAACAGGAGCAAAAGTTTCATCAAAATCAATTCCTTCAAGTTGGGAGTAACCTTGAGCTACAAGTCTAGCTTTGTTTCTAACAATTATTCCATCTTCATTCAGCTTGTTCTTAAAAACCCATTTTGTTCCAATAATATTTTGACTTTTAGGAGGTTCCACTAAAGACCAAACTTTATTTCGTTCAAAATTCTCTAACTCCTCATGCATCGCAACAACCCAAGAACTATCAGTTAAAGCATGTGTAATATTCTTCGGTTCAAAATTTGCAACAAAAGCAGAATGCATGCATAAAAGAGTTTGTGATGAATTAGAACGTGTCACCCTTTCATGAAGACTTCCAATAATTTGTTCAGGAGGATGGTTCTTTAGAACAGCAAGGGTTGTTTCAGTCGTCGTGGGAGGTGTAGGAGAATCTGAAGTAGTAGTCACATCAATTGGTTCAGGAACATCTTCCCGTTCTGTAGGTATGAGCTCATCATCATCATTATCTTCATCATTATCTTCGAATCTTTTATCCAAAAAGATTGGCTCTAAATCTTCTCGTGAACCTGAAATGTCGGGTCTAGCTCCAGGGCTAGCCTCATCAAAAGTAACATCGCATGTTTCCATCATTTTGTTAGTCGATAAATCAAGTACACGATATCCACGAGAGTGCAACGAATAACCAAGGAAGATGCCATCTGTACAACGAGCTTCGAATTTATCAAGATTTCCATGTTTAAGAATAAAGCATTTGCAACCAAACACTCGTAAGTGAGAAACAGATGGTTTACGATCAAATCTCAGTTCATAAGATGTTTTACCAAGTAAAGCTCTAAGATAGACCCTATTTGATATATAGCAAGCAGAAGAAATTGCCTCAACCCAAAATTTTCTTGAAGTGTTGTATTCATCTAGCATAGTCCTAGCCATTTGAATCAAAGTTCTATTTTTCCTTTCTACAACACCATTCTGTGAGGGAGAATATGGCGAAGAAAATTGATGATCAATTCCATTAGTTTCACAAAAAGATTTGAACAAAGCATTTTGAATTCCGTACCATTATCAGTTCTTATGGCTTTCAATGTGTTAGGCAATTCATTTATCAATCTCTTAATGAAGACATGAAAAAGTCCAAAAATCTCATCTTTTGAAGACAAAATGCACCCAAGAGTATCTCGAATAATCATCAACTATCACTGGAAAGTACCACTTACCTCCGGCCGATTGTACTCGGGATGGTCCTACTGTATCCATGTGAAGAAGTTGAGCGGGGCCAGTGGTCATTACAGTAGAGACAGGAGCATGAGGGACTCCAACCATCTTACCATGTCGACAGGAAGCACAAATAATGTCTTTGCAAGATTTTAATTACGGCAAGCCACGAATTAAGTCTAGACCACTCAATCTAGATAACAGATGAAAGCCCATGTGACCTAACCGACGATGCCAAAAATTGAGATTTCTAGATTCTGAAGCAACAAAACAATGTGAACTTGAAGCATTGCTAAAATTTGCTATGAAAATTTTTCCAAGTCTAGATATCTCAAGAATCAAGTTTCCAGAAGCATCGAGTACTCTACATGCATTCGGTTTAAAACTTACTTCAAAGTTCTCATCCAACAATTGAGATACAGACAGAAGGTTGAATTTCAGTTTAGACACCAAAGAGACATTCTTTAAAGTAAAGTGCTCATTTACCTTCACTGTACCTTTTGCAATGACGCGTCCAGTAGTAGCATCTCCAAAAGTAATCGTTTCGTTCCCAGATGCTTTTGTTAGGGAGGAGAACCAACTTGGGTTGCCTGTCATGTGTTGGCAGCATCCTGAATCAACAACCCAGATGTTCTCCTTCCCTTCTCGTACCACCTACATGTTATGAACAGAAGATGCCGAGGATTCATTACTGGGTTAGAGAAATTTGATTTAGGTATCCAGCACTGAATCACTCGACGAGGAGGTGATCGTACAAAAGCTTGTGAATGCAAAGTAGATGAATTTCCAGAAATTTTGTTTGCTTTCACTAGCGGAACATGTTGAGAAATGATACGTGTTTGTCTAAAGTTAGACTTAGCCTTTGAATTTTCCTTTCACTGTTGTTTGGCTAGTCTAAAACAAAAATTTACCAAATGACCATCTTTTCCACAATGAGTGCAATTGTACTTAACAAATGGTTTGACTTTAGAAGCAGAAGCAACATTTGCATTCATCATAGTAGAAGATAAAATTCCAGCAGATTTGAAGACAGTTTTCTCAGGCTTTTTAACAATTTCAAACTTTCCACTTTCAAGAGTTTTAACAATAGTAGGAGCATATGATTTGTGATGAGCATAAGGATTAAAACCTAAACCTTTGTGATGAGTGCTGACTTTTGATTGATCCAAAATCATATTTAGATTTTTCTTTCCTTTAGTAAAATGTTCTAAAGACTTTTCCAAGTAATCAATTTTTCGAGAGAGTGTTAAACAATTATTACAGGGAATATCTATTTTTCCTTTTTGCTTGCGACAAGTTGAGCATGAAAGAACTTCATGTGTAAGAAAATCATTAAACAATTGAGTAATCTTAGCATCTGCATCATGCAACTTCAATTCTAGTATGGAACATTTAGAACAAGAAGTTTGATCATGTAAACCATCAGTAGAGCAACCAACATTTTTCACAAGTTTTTCATTTTTCAATTGTTTGGCATAAACTTGTTCTAGTTTAATCATATGTTCCTCTTTTAGAGATTTAATTTCAAATTTGAGATCTAAGCAAGAATCACATGTCTTTTCGTAATTTGAATTTCTAAGATCAAAGTTTTCGCTTTTAGCATGGATAGATCTTTCTCTAAGTTTTTATTTTTGAGTGAAGATTTTCTTAAAGATTTTCTCAATATGACTAAAACTTCACAAAGCTCATTATATGAAGGCATTACCTCATCACCGTCGCTGGAGGTGCTGTCGTTGTCACTAGAATCACTAGTGTTCCCTTTTGCCATGAAGCATAGTCCGGTGAAATCTTTCTCGTTCAGCTTCGTTTGCTTCGCTTCCTTCTCATCGTCAGTTGAGTCATCAATGTCGCTTAAGTCTAAGCGACCAATTGCAGCGAAGACTTTGTTGAGCATCTTCTTTGTTCGTTGTTTATTTTTGTCCTTGCTCTCTTTTGGCCGGAAGGATTTGGAGGAGTTGCTTTGATCCTTCTCGTCTCTATCTTTGTTCTTGAAGCAGTTAGCACGGATGTGCCCTGCCTTGCCGCAGTTGTAGCAGTGGATGGAGGCTCCTCTTCTCTCCCTTGATCTCATGTAAGCTGCATTGACACGCTTGGAAAGAACAGCAAGTGTATCTTCTGGTATTTGATCTAGTTGTTCATCACTAAGAGCACTCAAAGCAGTAATGGAATATGATGATGAAGAACTAGTAGCATTATCATATGAAGAATTAGCATTAAGAGCCATAGAGTTATCATTGGATGTTCTTGAAACAATGTCTATCTCAAAAGTCTTGAGACTAGAATATAATTTATCCAATGTCATTTCACTCATCTTGTGAGCCTCCCTAAATGCAGTCACTTTCATTTGCCAGATTTTAAGATCAAGAGATGATAGGAAATGTCTAGCATTTTCAGAGTCAGTGTACTTTACATCTACTGACTCTAAGATTGTTTAAAATTACATTAAAGCGAGCAAAACAATCATCTAGAGATTCTCCAGAGTTCATTTCAAATCTAGTGTATTCCTTTTTAAATTGATCTTGCCTAGCTTCTTTTACAGAGTCTGTGCCCTCATGATAATCTTGAAAAGATTTCCAAATTTCATGAGCAGTGAGTAAATGACAGACTCTATCGAATTCTTTTCTAGCAAGTCCTTGAAGCAATATGTTTCTAGCTCTATTATTGTTTTCAACATCTTTTTTAAACTCGATTTTATCAATATCATCATTAGAAGGAAGCTCGTACGGAATTTTTACCTTGTGCCAAATCGCGTTACCTTGAGCTTGAAGATATGCAGTCATCCGGATCCGCCAGTGGAGGAAGTCTGTGCCATCGAGATTGGCGGCTTGTTCGAGTATTTCTCTGTTGCCATAACTTACCGTTTACTAATCACCTGTTAAGATGGATTAGTAGAACCTTGCTCTGATACCACTTGTAGGACCGAGTAGGCAACTAGAGGGGGGGTGAATAGATGCCGAATAAAATTCAACTATTTCTTTCGGAAAATTAAAGACCCCTAAATAGCGGAAGAATATCTAATATCGTAGAGATCAAAACCCTAGATTAATTAGCGAGACAAGTCGAACATAAATCAAAACTAGTTCTATCAAAAATCGAACAAACCTTCTAATCAAGAATCAAAGCGAAAAAAAATAAGAGAATATTGCATAAACTTATCTTTTTATTCCAAAGCCATCTTCAACTAGATGACACCAAAAAAATCTTCTAATCTTCAATGATTAGAAAACCCTAAACAAAATCTCTAATCTCACAAGATTAGAAAACCCTAAACAAACTAAAGAGAGCACAAAAGCTCTTCTTTGTTGTAGGCACCTTTTGCTTCTTGCCCTTTGCATTGGATGAATTCTAAGCCCCTAGAACTCTCTATTTAAAGGACAAGAGGTGCACCAAAATCTGTCCACCAAGCCGATTTGGATTCAACTCCAATCCCAAACCGAAACCGTTTCCGTTTCCTTTTCTTTCTTTTCAGATGTTGACTCGGTTTCCTTCTTCTTTCCATACGCCGGCTGCCTGCAAAGACTCCCAGCAAAACGCACGCAACACACACGCCCGCAGCACGCACACACACGACACATGCATGCAGACACACACTCACGATGCACTCACGCACACATGCATGCAACACATGCATTCGTATGCATGCACACACACACTCCATGTGCACTACTCACACACGCACACACCATGCATGGCATTAAATGCACACACACACATGCATTAAATGCACATACACCACTCTCTCTCTCATGGCATGCACATACATGCACATGTATGCACACACATACACTTGCATTTGCCTGCATACACTGTTTCAAAAAAATTTGTATACACGCGTACGGCCACCTGCCACTACGCTGCAACGATCTCGACCTCACATGCACTGTCCTCTAGTCCAAACATCTCGCATGACATCCTCGACCCTCACGACCTCAGTTCCTCCCTGAACCTAGTCTCGGTCCCGTCATCGACCATGTTCGACCTCAAGCAACACCTGCACATGAACAAAACACAAAAACAATTTCCGAGCCCAAGTCCGCGACTTGACTCACATTAATCCATACAACCACTAAATAATCAAACCACTTTCAAATCTTATCAAATAATCAAATCAATTTCAACTCTTTTCAAATACTCATCATCAAAAACACATGGATCAAAAACAATGATCCTTCAGTTTTTAAATGGCGTCGCCTCGACTCCGGAGCCACGCACAGCTTATAAATGGGACGTCACCGCCCTTGAGCGATCGTCCCTTTCTTCTTCCTCTTCTTCCTCTTTTCCCTCCCAGCCTTCCTCCATGTCTAATATGAGGGGGTTCGTTGGCCCCTGCGCGGCCTTCTTCCGCCAGCGGTGCTTCGGCCGCTTCATACTGGGAGGAAGCTGAGCTCTGGGAGGAGCACGATTTCGCCCTTTTGAGGGCGGAAGAAGAGGAAGGGGCCGCCAGGGATGCCGACGCCGTGGCAGCCTTGCTGGAGGTGGCACCGGGGCTCCACGAGGTGGCCGAGATCATCACTGATATGGTTGGCCGCGAACGCCGCGATGACTTAGCCACCCGGGCCCTCGTCCGCCTTATACCACCCCTTTGGGTGGTTGAGGACGAGATCCTGGTGGCTCTAGGTCGCGCGCGCTGCGTCTGACCTCGACGATCCCGCCCCCAGGCCTCCCAGTGGCGGCACCAAGAAGAAAGATCAAGAATAAAGAAGACCGGCAAGAAGATCGCAAAGCACCAAAGACCAGCGTCTCCCCCTCTTCTTTTTTTTCTTTTTTTTTGCGAGAGGAAAATGAAAAAAAAAGAAGATCAACAATGTAAATTACTGCCTATTATGAAATATAAATCAGTACGCTTTAACTCTTCTGAGTTTGACTGTTTTTCTTTGAGTCGTTTACACTGGGCCGACAAATTTCACCCCTCGCAATGAGGTGCTTGGAGGGCTGAATTTTCATCGACTGTAGTCTAGTGACCCCGATTTCTGTTCAACGGACTCCCTGGGGTACCGATCGTTATTCCCGAGTGGTTGGTAGCTTCTTTTAGCTTAGTCTTTTCTAACTCGTGCACTAGTATAGGCGTTCAAATATTGCCGATTGATGCGATATTGTATTGAACATGCATCTTCGTGCATTCTGTATCGGCACGGCTCAGACGATACGTTAGTAGGGTGATAACCACTCGGGATCAATCGGGTCGTGGGTCATTAGTCGAAACTCATCAAAATACTAGACAATCGGGAGCTTTATTTAATGCATGGGAGCAAGATACATAACTTATGCGTAGAAGCGACGTAGTTGTTCGGCGTTCCAAGTATTCGCTAGGACCTCGCCATCTTCCCGCCTGAGTCGATAGGCACCCGGCCGGACCGTCTCCTCCACAATGTACGGACCTTCCCAAATTGGAGAGAGCTTGTGCTCACTTTTCTGGTTCCTCCTGAGGACCAGATCTCCTTTTGAAAAGACTCTACTTCTGACATTGCGAGAATGGTAACGCCGAAGTCCCTGGAGGTACTTAGCCGACTGGATGGCTGCAACGTTCCGAGCCTCCTCGAGTTGATCAAGCTCCACCATTCGGCTCCCCTCGGACTCGGCTTCCTTGTAATTCCGAACCCTCGTGGATTCGAATCCTAGTTCGGTCGGCAGAACCGCCTCTGCACCGTAAACTAGGAAAAAGGGGGTTTGGCCAGTTACCCAGCTGGGAGTGGTTCTGAGTCCCCAGAGCACCGAGGCGAAGCAAATCTTGATCCCGACGCCTTCACACCATTCTTGAAATTCTTCACTCCTGAATTGGGTACCATTGTCTGTAATGATCCGGTTGGGAACTCCGAATCTGACCACGATATCCTGGAAGAACTCCTTGGCCTTGACCGCAGTAAACGTGGCGACTGGTTTAGCTTCGATCCACTTGGTGAACTTGTCGATGGCTACGAAGAGGTATGCGAATCCGCCTTGCGCCTTCTTGAGTGGGCCGACTAAGTCGAGCCCCCAGATCGCAAAGGGCCAAGAGATGGGGATAGTTTGCAGCTCCTGTGCCGGCAAGTGTGTCTACCTTGCGTAGAACTGGTAGCCTTCGCAAGTTCGAACGATCTCCTTGGCATCCGTCATCGCGGTGGGCCAAAAGAAGCCCTGGCGGTAGGCTTTCCCGACCAAGGCGCTTGAAGCCGGGTGATGGCCGCACATCCCCGAGTGGATTTCTTTGAGCAAGTCTCTTCCCACTTGTTCCGAAATGCACCGCCTGAGGACACCTGAGGTGCTCTTGTGAAAGAGCTCCTCGCCAACCACCACATAGGATTTGGCTTGTCGGGAGATGCGCTCGGCCAGAGCGGTTGCTTCTGGAAGTTTGTCCTTCAGGAGATAATCAAGGTATAGGGCCGTCCAGTCGGGGTTAATGAGCAGGACTCCGGCCTCAGGGTCTTTACTTGGCTCCCGTCGTTTTGCAACGGTTGGTTCGTAAAGATCCTGGACGAAGACACCACTCGGGACCTCGACCCGAGTGGCTCCCATTTTAGCCAACTCGTCGGCTGCCTCATTATTGCGGCGGAGGACATGGACCAGCTCCAGACCGTCAAACTTGCCTTCCAATTCTCGGACTTGCTGGCAATACGCCGTCATAGTCTTATCGACGCACGACCAATCCTTCTGTACTTGGCTCACCACCAACTGGGAGTCACCGCGAACCGCCAGTCGTCGGATTCCGAGCGATGTGGCGATGCGGAGCCCATGGATGAGCGCCTCGTACTCTGCGGCATTGTTTGGAAGTGAATCCGAAGGACGTACTTCAACCTGTCGCCCTTCGGCGAGACGAGGAGAATTCCCGCCCCGGCTCCACCAAGCATGAGAGATCCATCGAAATGCATGGTCCAATACTCCGGCTCTTCTTCCATACGGGGAACTTGGGATTCAGTCCACTCGGCCGTAAAGTCGGCCAAAGCCTGTGACTTGATGGCGGTGCGCGGCTTGAACGAGATGTCGAAGGCTCCAAGATCGGCCGCCCACTTTGAAATTCTTCTGGTGGCTTCTCGATTATGGAGGACCTCTCCCACGGGGAAAGAAGTCACTACTGAAATCGAGTGCCCTTGGAAGTAATGCTTCAGCTTCCGCGACGAGATCAAAATCGCTGCATGCCAGCCTTACGAACTTGAGGATATCGCGCCTTGGATTCGCCAAGATTACCGACAAAATAAACCGGGCGTTGTACGCCGTAGCGGTGTCCAGATTCTTCCCGCTTCCACAACTATCGCAGATCGACTACATGAGTTGTTGCCGCTATGTAAAGCAGGAGAAGCTCCCCTGGCACCGGCGAGACTAGAATTGGAGGGGTGGAGAGGAACACCTTGAGTTCTTTGAAGGCTTGCTGTGCCTGCCGTCCATTCAAAACGGTCCTGCCTCTTGAGGAGCTTGAAGAAAGGCATCCCCCGAACTCCCAACCGGGAGATAAACCTGCCAAGTGCTACCATGCAGCCAGTAAGCTTTTGAACATCTTTCTGGCTGGTAGGCGGGGCCATCCTCATGATGGCCCCGATTTTCTCAGGGTTTGGCTCGATCCCGCGATGAGAGACAATGAACCCGAGTAGCTTCCCGGAAGAAACTCCGAAAATGCACTTCTCTGGGTTTAGCCTCATCTGGAACGCCCTTAGACTTGCAAACGTCTCGGCCAGGTCGGAGGTGAGGGTGTCCTTGGTCTGCGTTTTCACCACTACATCATCCACATATGCTTCTACGTTGCGTCCAAGCTGATGGTGAAAACACCATTGTATCGCGCGCTGATAAGTTGCGCCAGCATTCTTCAGCCTGAACGTCATGGTGACGTAGCAATATGCTCCGAATGGGGTGATAAACGAAGTCTTCTCACAATCCTCCTCTTGAAGCCGGATTTGGTGATAGCCTGAATAGGCGTCCAGGAAACTGAGTAGTTGAGATCCAGCGGTGGAGTCCACCACTTGATCGATGCGGGCAGACCAAAAGGATCCTTCGGGCAAGCCTTGTTGAGGTCGGTATAGTCAACACACATGCGCCAACTTTTATTCTTCTTTTGAACGAGTACAGGGTTTGCCAACCAGTCGGGATGGTACACTTCTTTGATGAAGCCTGCGGCTAGCAGCTTTGTGATCTCCTCCCTGATGGCTTCTCGGCGGTCTTGGGCAAACCGTTGTAGCCTTTGCTTGACCGGCCTGGCCGATTCGTTTACATTCAGCGCGTGCTCGATCACCTCCCTAGGGACTCCCGGCATATCAGACGGCTTCCAAGCAAAGACGTCCGCGTTTGCCTACAGAAAGGTGACGAGCGCGTCTTCCTATTTTCCCTCGAGCCCTGTCCCGATCAAGGCCGTTCGCGTTGAATCGGACGGGTCGAGGGTAATTCTCTTGGTATCTTCTCTGGGACCCATCCCAGGGTTCGGCGTCTTGCGAGCAGGGACGCTTCCTTCTGGCTTGTCGGAATCCGCCTCTCGCTGAATCCTCTCCTGACCCGCTCGCGCCTCCAGGGACTCGGCCATCTCGCAACTCTCCTTGTCACAGGAAAAAGACTGCCTTATGTCACCGCGTAAAGTGATAATACCACTCGGCCCTGGCATTTTAAATGTCAGGTACGCGTAGTGGGGCACTGCCATGAACTTGGCCAGCGCCGGTCTCCCCAAGATGGCATGATACACTGCCGCGAAATCAGCCACATCGAAGCCAAGGTTCTCTGTCCGGTAATTTTCCCTAGCACCGAAAGTGATCGGCAGAGTGATTTGTCCGAGTGGTGTCGCAGATGTTCCGGGTATGACACCGTGGAAAGGCGACGATCCGCGCTTTAGCTCCGACCGCGAAATCCCCATATCGTCAAGGGTTTTGATAAGGAGGACATTGAGCCCGCTTCCACCGTCAATCAATACCCTCTTGAGCTTGATGCCGCGGACAACGGGCGCCAAGAAAAGCGGATATCTGCTGGGGAATGGGACTCGATCTGGGTGATCCGAGCGATCGTAAGTTATCGCGACCTCGGACCAGCGTACATATTGGGGGGTCTCTGGCTCTATCGCGTTGACGTCTCGGGCGGTAAGCTTTTGTTTCCGCTTGGACTCGTACGCAGCCGAACCCCCGAATATGTAGTTGAGCTCGAGATCGACTTCCTGATAGTACTCCTCGGCTTCAGGAGGAGGCGGCTTGGCGGCATGACCACTCGGACCTTGCCCGGCCTGCTTCTTGCTTTCCCGGGCAAATCTCTTCAAAGTGAAGTAGTCCTTGGCGGAATGTCTCCACTTTGGATGGAAGGGGCAAAGCAAGTTCATCACCTTGTCATACCTGTCCTCTTTGAGGGCGCGAGGGGGAGTAGGTTCAGCGACTGCCACTAGCTCTTCGCCCTTGCGCTTCTTTTCCTTACGCCGGGGGGGCTCGGGCTGATCCTTCCGCTCGTCATGCCGTTCCGCCAAGGCCTCGGAGGCTGAAGCGTAGCAGTCCGCCAGGGCGAAGAGCTCACGAACCGACGTTGGTGGCTTCCAAGACATCTTCTTGATGAGATCGGGGTTGCTGACTCCCTTTTGGAAGGCAGCTATCACAACCGCATCCGTGACATCCCAAACAGTGCTTTTCCTATGCATGAAGCACTTGATGAACTCCCGGAGGGACTCGTTTCTTTTTTGGTGCAGCTGATAGAGGTCCCAAGGGGTGCCCGGGCGCTCGTACGTGCCTTGGAAGTTCGAAATGAATTGCTCACACAAATCTCCCCAGGAATCTATAGAGTTTGCTGGGAGTCCAGTGAGCCAGGCTTGGCCCAGGGGCGAGAGGGTAACCGGTAAGTAATTTACCATTACCTTCTGATCCCCTAGCTCCACGACCGCCAGAGCGTAGACCTGTAGCCAAGCCTCCGGGTCCCTCTCACCGTCAAACCTAGTGATGCCTTTGGGGTTAAACCCATCAGGCCAAACCACTCGGCGTAGGTGAGGGGTAAACGCGCGAACCCCTTCTATGACTCCACGGCCACCTCCAGGCGGTGATCGACGTGGAGGGGATCGCGCTTGGCGTGCTTCGCGATCTCGTGGAAGGATGCCGTAACGTTCGTACTCGTCGGCATGGCGACGTTGCTCCTCCCTTTCTCGATCGCGGCGCCTGGCGTTGAGGTCGGAACGAAGATCGCGGTTGATGCTGTGTCGCAAGTCGTCTCCGCGGAGTGGGACATGATGTGTCTGGCGGGGGGCTTCCCGACCTGACCGGCTGCTGGCCGTTTGGGTCCTCGCCGGACCGCGTGATGGCTCCTTTGCCGGCTGATCGGTCTGAGCCTGCTGAATAGCTGCCGCCGTCACCATGGCCTTTACTTGGGCCACGATCGGGGCTACTGGATCACCCGCCCCCAGCATAGGGCTCAAGGTATCCAGGAGTGTCTTGGAGGCGACGATATTCTGCTGTGGAGTACGGAAGACCGCTTGGTCCCCCATCTTGGCTTGCAGAATGTCTTCGTTGACAACACGGGCGCGGTCCCGCAGAGCATGCGCCCGCGCGTCTGGATCTGCTGCTCGGCCACCTTCCAGGTCGGCGGCGGCCGAAGTGTCGAGGCGCTGCTGCGAATCCGCCCGCAAGCCCTCGATTACGCAGACTCTACGGAAATTCCAGCAACACTCTAGGCTTCCTTCTGACTCGGCCGGTGAGGTGGGCGAGCCTGAAGAGGATAGCTCCAGGCGCGCGGAGGTGTCGAGTGGTTTGGCGGTGAGAACCCCCACCATTCGTGCCTCGGCGCCGATGGGTCCGACTCCCTGGCCGGACCGGACCTTCGGTCCCCTACTCGGCGCTTTAGAGCGCGAGACAGGGGGACCCTCCGATCGGCGCGGAAGTCGCAACGCTGGCTCGCCGGAAACCTCACCGCGCTGCAGCACGGTCCCCTCAGAGAGGGAAAGGTTTCTTAGGCCGTCGGAGATGAAGGTCAGGCTTCCGAAATGGAAAACCCGACCCGGGGAGAAGACTGTGAGACTCCGCTCGTCACAGCCATCAAGCTTGAGGAAGATCTTGACACAGGTCCCCTACCTGGCGCGCCAACTGTCGACGATCGATTTCGCCGGCAATGAGATTTGTGATTCTAGGGGATTCGTGTGGGACCTTAGCTAGATGGTAACACAGGAGGCAAGGGCGATCTCTCTCTTTTAGACAGGTTCGGGCTCTGGAGATAATACCCTAGTCCTGTGTTCTTGGATATATGAGCATGTTTTCTTTTCTTTCTCCCTTCCCCTTTTATACTAGGGGAAGGACATACCACCGAGCGGGCGCCACCTGGCCCTGAACATGGTGGCTTCATGAGTACATATTTTGTCTCTTATCGGCTTGGCCCCACTACGTCTTGGAGAGGTAGTTGTGCTTTCCCCGACCCGCACCTGACACGCCGTCAGGTTCCGGCGCCTGCAGGCTTTGCAGGTTCCCGGCCGCATGCTTCACTTTCGATAGGTTGTCTGGGCATGGCACGAAGCTTCGTTGAAGGATCGACGAGCTGCCTTGGGGAACAAGTCAAGACATCCCCCGGGCCCATCGTGGCGCTTCCGGGCTCTGGGCCTGCTGTTCCGCCTTCGGCCCAGTCGGGTGTAGGCCCTACTTGCGGGGCCCCTATCTCAGACATCCCATAGTGAGAATGGTTGTTTAGCATGTTATGTAGTATGTAACAATGTGGTTTATGGAAATAATGTACTTCTAAGTTAATTTGTGAGTTGAATCAAATAAATATAATTGTTATCTTTAGCTTGAGATTAAATAAACTTCTAGTGTTGTAGATTGCTCTATAGCGAGAATGATTAAATGTGTTAATGTCCATGCTTAGAATCAGTTGCTTTGTTTTAAAAGTGCCCATGACCATCGATAATGTTTAAAGCTTTAAACCTTGATGCATAGTTAGAACATTAAAATGATGTAAACTACTGTTGATGTAATAGTAAATGGGTTGGTTAGTGTAACACCCGAATTTTTGTTTTTCATGAATTTAATTGATATTCTGCACTTTTGAGAATTTTTAGAATTTTCTGTGATTTATTTGGATTTAATTTGAATTTATTTCCTTTTGATATAATTAAATAATTAAAAGTTTTAAATAAAATTTTGTTGAAAATATTTTATTTGAGTCCAAAATGTCTCAAGGTGTTTTCCAAATTTTTTCTAGAATTTTTTTGATTATTTTGCTATTTTCATTGAATTATTTGAATTAATAGAATTATTTTAAATATTAAATCACTGGAAAACCTAACGGGTTCTACTGCTCCTCTGATCGAGCCGAACCCGAGTCGGACTCGAGCCCGAACCGCGTCGCGCCGCAAACCCTAATCCGTGATCGTTGGATTTAGATCCAACGTCCCGCACCTAGCCGCGTCGTGCGTGCAAGTGAACCGTCGGATCCAGCCACGTGGACGCGTGAGATTGAGCCGCGTTGCACCGCCCGTCTCCGCCTCGAGCTCGGAATCCGTCGCCTTGAGGGGCTAGGGTTCCAGGTTTTGCGCGGATGCCAGGGTTATTTAATGCCCGGACAAGCGCCCAAGGATCTCCTTTGTCCCACGCCACTTTTGCCCTAGCCCCTTAGCCGTCGCCGCCCGTAGCGCCTCGCCGTGCCCGCGATTGCTCGCCGAAGTTGCGCCAGCTCCGCCATGGATTTTGCTTCGTGCCGCTGCCGTTGAGGACGCCCACCGTGTTCGAGCCCAGATCCAGACTCCACAAGCCGAGGCGCGCCCGTGGGACATCTTCATCTCGCTGGAGCAGCGCCGGAACGCTAGTGGCTGGGTCGTCGTCTCCATCCCCGGTGAACTGCCCCAACGAGCTCCATCGCTGACTTCGCGAAGCTTTTACACCATACGATGGAGATCCAACGCCTGAGGTTCGTCCACGTGTTTCAATCCCTGTAGGAACCTAGATCTATTATTGGCCGTAGGATCTAGACCGAACGTTGTAGATTAAGCCATGTAGTGTTACACTGTCATGAGTAGATATGTTCGTAGCCCTTCGAACTTGAACCGAGGGCATAGATTGCACCCACGCGTCAGCTGCCGGGTCCTGCCACGTCGCATGGAATCCGCGCCGGTTAGATCTAATCCGTACCGTTGGTTTTTGAACGAGCGGACAAGATCTCGCCACGTAGCCTAGCCGCTGCACCGTGCGCGCGCGTGGCCCATTGACATGCGGGGCCCGCATATCAGCCGCACCGAACTCGTGCGCCGGGTCCACCGTGGACCGAACCGAGCCAGGGACTGAGTCCATTGACCGGATGACGCAAGCATGATGTCATAATTTGATTTTCCTTTAGAAAAATAATTTGGTGGAAATTCGAAATCCACGTTGACGTCAGCTGATGTCATAATCGGAGTTTTCTATAGAAAAATAAATGAATTAATTCGGTTTATTCTTTTAATTGATTTTTCAAACTTCAAACGCTTATAACTTTTGCATTTTAACTCCGATTTGGGTGATTCCAATTTCTAAATTTGTATAAAATTTAACTCTACTTAATGGTGAATTTTATTTAATTTTTGGACATGAGTTTTCCTCTGTTTATATTTATTTAGTTGACTTTTCAAACTTTAAACGGGTATAACTTTTGCGTTTTAACTCCGATTTGGACGTTTCAAATTTCTAAAAAATTGCAAAATTGTACCCTTCTTGTTTATGAATTTTATTTGAATCTTTGGATACTTTGTCTACTATTTATTTATTTTATTGCTATTTGCACTTGTTACGAGTAGATGTGGAAGTACCCGAAGGCTTCGAAGGTGAAGTTTTGACCAAGGAGCCAGCTCAAGACCAAGAACAAGTACTTTTTGAAGGTAAGTTATGCTTTGATCATATTGCTCCTATTTTTGAAAATTAGTTTGATTCAATTTAATGCATGCTAATTTAATTAGAAATTACTTAAATTGTTTCTAGGAATTAGATAAATGCCAAATTGCAGTATGACACCTTGATTAATTAATTATTTCTAGTTGTGGATATTTAGTTGGACACTATTGAATTGCCAACATGGGTATTTAGACCGTTGTAGCATATTCCTTAGACCTGCTACATGCACATGACATGGTTTTGGAAAATCAAATGTTAATATTGACTTAATGAGATATTGAACCTGTTTTGGAGAAGTATCATGTGTTGTGATGTCGATGATGGCACGTGGTGCATGGTAAATAACTGGGTTTGATAAACAGATGTAAACCGGGGCATGTGGCAAGAATGATCGGGTGGGCCAGGTGTGGCACTGGGGAAAGTCGATTTGGTTCTTCGGGTAGTCTTGCGCTGGTCACCCTAAGGACTTAACCTTGCAAGCCTTTTATCTGAGTCAAATGTGCAACCACATGTCTGTAATGGGACGGACCTAGTTGAGTAAGATACTAATAACTTGCCTGTGGTACCTCGGGGTGTCAACGACACCTTTTGTGTGCTTTGAAGGGGGAGCGTACCAGGGCCATGGCATGGTACCCGTCCAATGGTATGTCGGTCCAATACTTCGCCTCCGCTGAGGGAAGGGATGGTGTATGGCAAAAACCGGAGAGGTTCACTTGTAAAGTTTGCGGTTTCCGAAAGGCTTTGTTACGATCACTCGCCTTTGTGGTGTTTGACTGTATCTTGTGGGTAAAGTGCATAACCTCTGCAGAGTGTAAGAATCTATTCGAATAGCTGAGTCCGTGGCACCGGACACTACTTGGGGATAACAGTCAAGGGTTAGACTTTCATGAAAACAACTTGGACTTGAAAAGTTTGGTTGGGTTTGTCGATGACGTTGATGGAAATGTGGATTATGAAAGGGAAAGTGTTTACTTAACTCTTGGAAAAGTTATTGATATTATATTTGCTTTTACCGCTTTTGAATCTACTTACACTACTACAAAACATATCTTCTGTAACACATTTCCGTAACACATTGAACAATGTGTTACAAAGAGATATTGCAGTAACATGTAATTTGTGTTAGTAAGGCATGTTGTAACACATAATTAATGAGATGTGAAAAGTGTTACAGAGAACTACAATAGTAACACATAATATATGTTACAGAGGAACATTGTAACACATGGTTGTAACATTGTAACCATCCGAGAGAACTTTTTTTACAAAAAGGACCTGTGGTTTCGCAATTTGGCAATTTTTAAAAAAATTCTCGAAAATCTAAAAAAAACATTCTCAAAATTTCTAAAATCACGAACAAGTGCTTCCACCATTTTAAAAAAGGAATTTATAAAGAAAGGGTCCGTATTTACAAATTCGTCGATGACTCCTAGTCAACATGTTTTTAAACACCCTTAGAGAAAATCAAAATTATATTGAAGTTTCATATATATTTTTTTTCAAAAAGGACCCGTGTTCCGCAAATTCGCAATTTCAGAGAAAAAGTTGTAGTATTTTTTTAAGAACAGGCAAAAGGAAATTTCGGTGTAGGGTTCCTAAAAATACTAGATTTGAATTTTGTTTTTTAAACTACTACGGCCAATTGTGCAACCTAGCATTCCCGTGAACAAAAATTAACTAGTTATTTCCCGCACAAATCTCCCACCAAAATACTTTGTGCATTGTCTCTCGTGTTTAATCTGGAGACCACGTCGCCCCCACAACCAAACCGCTATTCCCATCTATTCCTGGAGACCACGTCGCCAACACAAAGCTCACGGTATTCCCCTGCAGAATCAACGTGTCTGCCCCCACAACGCCTCCTACCTCATTCCCCTGCAGAATCGAGGTGTCTCGCCGCCGCACACCATCGATCACCGGACTCGATGCCTCCTGCCGCCCGTGGGATACGTATGTACACTTTAATTCCCTTCTCACTCAGATCTTATCGATTATTTTGAGGATTTGGGGAACTAGGGTTCTTGGAGAGTACACATGCAATCCGAAGAGAATACATCAAATAATCAGATGTGGATATTTCCCATAATTGAACTGTTTCCTGTGAATTTCCTTTGAAAGTCATGTGAAATATCGTGTTCCAAACAGGACCTTGTGATTGTTATGTAATTGCTCACTTTGCTATTCTGTCCCATTTGTGTTATAACTTATAAGGTTATCAATAGTCGGGGTGAGGGCTTGTTTATGATTTCGATGGATGCACCTAGCACAGTCAAAGTAAGCTATCCATTAGGTTCTCAGATTCATGAGTGCCGACTTGCTCATGAGCTGCAATTTGGCTTGGGATTGGGGATGCGGTTGTAACTTGGCGAGTTGGAATTGGGGGTCTCATGCTTTAGAAATGATCATTGTGTGTCATTCATGTGGAATTTGACATGCGTAGTCTTCTTTGTGCTGGTAGACAGGACCTTTTGATGTTAAACTTTTGAAATCATATACTTTATTAAGGTTCCTGAACAAGTTTATTCATATATGAATGCATCAGATTAGGGAGGAGTGAACTGTTCCTTATGTGGTTGCAGAGCACACGTAGTGGGCCCTTTTTATTATATTTTGTGGATGAGTAGTTGACTTTATGTTCCTGCTTGTTTGTGCAAAGACTATCAACTTCTCCACCTGCCAATTTTGGTTGTCAGTAGTGATGGTACATCAAGATATGAGTTTATTAAATGACTAAACAAGGTTAATATATGATATGGGATAACCAACTATTATTTTTATACTATTTGTTTTGTTAGCTGATCTGAAGTTGTATGGAATGGGGATTACTCGGTATGCATCAGTTCACAATCAAATATAATATGCTTTTCATTTGGATTTTTTGGATGCATGTTCTGGAATTTTGAGTTCCTGGAGAGGAGGATAAAAATTCCTTTGGATGACTTCTTAATTTTAGTGGAGAAGTTATGTTTGCAAGTTTTCTGGATGCTAAGTGTTGCCATATTCTGAAGGGGTGAATTACTATCACATATAGCACATGGATTTCCTCATTTTGGTTGATATGATGCGCGGATGGTACTCGTGACAATAATTATTCCTTATGCTCTTTTATAAAATGCTCATTTAAAAAAAAATTATAACATGAACGATGAGCATTTTAAATAAGATGCCTTAATTACTTCAATTGAACACTTTCTGTTATGGGATATAGACCATGCTCCAGCTTCTCAGAAAACAGGGTTCAGGTTTCACATGTGTCAAATTTGGCTTACACATGAGTTGTAGCTACGCTTTTACAATTTTCTACCTGCACTTCCCTTAAGTTAATGTATTTAGCATAAGAATTTTCCTACTGCCAAAAAAGGAGAATCTACACAAAAACAATGTAATAGATACTTCAAACTTGAACAGCATTCTACTATTCATCGTGTTGTATTTGACAAGATGCTGCTAAAATGTTGGCAACCACAGTATAGTTTTGCTACATTTGTGCTTACTTGAATTCATATTGTGGATGAACTGTGAATGTAGAAAATACAACAAATAAGATAAAAATGAAAAAGAAAAATGATAAGGAATTGCAAAGTGCTGTTGAATGTGATGGCAGAAGGGTTAGCATCAAGAAATTTAGTTATCTGTCCAATTTCGAATGAATCAAGATATGCACTCATTGCAGTACAAAACTAGCAATCTACTCTCCGCTGGGAGAGGGTTTGATCGGGATTATTTTAGCAATTTCTGTAATCATTTACCCCTTTCTGATTTATTCTGACTTGTTCTGTCAAGAACGGAGGTGATTTGTGGGCTACTCTGCAAATTGAGCTATGACTAGTTACATGCCCGTGCGTTGCTACGAAAAACAAAATTGATAACGAAAAATAAAGATTAAAAAATAAAAAAAATTATTTCACAAGATCAAACATCTATCTTTCTCGATTACAAGTGCGTTAGATTCTCTCCGAATACAATCTTTGATGTTAGTAGTGAATAACAAAGCCACAAGAGCACACAGAAAACGATCATGAATCTTCTCAATCTCATTGTCAGAGAGATTCCAAGCATTGAACAATACCCACTGAATATCTGCATGCACAAGGGCACCTTCTATTTCTCCCGATTGCAAAAGTTTCTATGGTTTCTCCCGATTACAACATACTTAGAGATGATATTCTTGGTATACGTCTCGGAAGATCTTAAAATAAACAGTTACATTGTAACACGACTTGAATATGATTTCAATCAAAACCTTGTCTATGATGTGAGTACTTCTCTATAGACAATGTTTTTTGTGAGGTTTCCATTAGTATTTTTAGACTTTCGACCCTTATCCTTCTCCTTGTCAGCGACGGCAAGTATCTTGATATTGCTTCTAGCGGTGGCTCTAGATAGCGCAACATACAATTGCCCATGAGAGAAAACCGGTTCAGCGAGGTAGACACCGACATTCGGGATGGTTTGTCCTTGTGCCTTGTTGATTGTCATTGCAAAACTGAGCCTGATAGGGAACTGCTTCCTCTTGAATCTAAATGGGAATATCTCGTCATCAGAGGGACATAGAGGTATTCGAGGTAGAAACACCCTCTTCCCGGCGTGCTGGCCAAGCACAATCTCGGCATCTATAGTATTCTTTTGGAATGCCCGGACTACAAGTCTCATCCTGTTGCATAGTCCATTTGCAGGGTCAATGTTCCGCAACAGTATCATGGGACAGTTAATCTTCAGCTTGAGTATATGCGGACGTAGACCGTTAGGGGTCAGGGTGTTTAGGAATTCAGGAGGGTAGTAGCTATGGGGATCATCCTCTGCAGAATCGAAGCTATGGTACACCATCTCCTCACCACGAAACATGTCAATGATCTTCGTATTGATCCTATCAATGTACTCGTTCCGGGTCGACAGGATGGCTCGAGATGTGATATAGTTGGCATCCGATAGGTTGTCATTCAGCATAGGAAATACACTATGTATGAGTTTATCGATGTCTGTGCCCATTCCTTAATTGCTTAAAGTTACAAAAATTAATACTTTTTATCTTGAGCACCTATTCCTTAATTGATGACATTATTTCTATTGTTGTGTTGTACAGGTTAAGCAGATGCTTATTGCTCTTCTGAGTGAATCAGAAATGAGATTATCAGATGAAACCGTCGAAACAATCCTGGACAAGGTTTGGACATTCGGTTTCTGCGCGAGTCTAGAGCTGGTTGGTATTGCCCCCTGAGCTCCTCTTTTTTTTATACCTTTATCGATTGTTGCTCAGAAACCAGGTGAAAATAATTGATGTCTTTGGCCTTATCCTGTGGCAGAATGGTTTAAGAATGATCCATTGACAAATGTGATATATGCTGTATGCGTGGAGTAATTTGGGCTTAACTAAATTTGGGCTTGCATACTGGGCGTGTTGCAGCTGCCATACTGGGCGTGTTGTAGATTCTAGTTAATTGCTGACTTGAGAGTCATGTTTCTTGATTTTTGGTCTTGAAATGCTCCTGTGTTTATACATGACTAATTTAGTTAAGTTTCAGATTTGGTGCATTCTCATTTTCGTTGATTACTTTTGTGCAGCAGGCAACTTGTCGAGCAATAGAAGCAGTTATTACCGACAGAGCAGCAGGCACTAACATGACAGAGCAGTGGAAGGATGGAAGACGCCAGGGCACTAACCTGACAGAGAAGAATGGAAGTATCTCTATTAGTATGTAAATGAGTAGTATGTAAATGTGAATCAGGATGGGAAGATAGACAGAGCAGAGTGGGAGAACTTTGTCTCAAGAAATCCATCCTTGATGAAGAGTATTTGCAATTGCACTAACCTGACAGCAGTGGAAGGATGGAAGATGCCAGGGCACTAACCTGACAGAGCAGTGGAAGGATGGAAGACGCCAGGGCACTAACCTGACAGAGCAGAGTGGAAGTATATCAATAGTAGTATGTAAATGAGTAGTATGTAAATGAGTAGAAACTGCCACCAGTTTATATAGCCGGCCAAATCGTATGGCACTATTGAAAGTATTTTTCAAAATGAAGGGAACCAGCGGGAACTGGCTAATTAAACTGGCTAATTAAACTGGCTTGTGAAATGAACTGGCAAATGCTTCGTTTCCTGTGTGCAATTAAACAGGGCAATTTACCACTGTGTTTTCATTTCAAAATTAAACTGCGTGAAATGAACTGGCGGGAAGACACCATCAATCAGTAGAAGGTAGAACAAGTGGGGCTGACAAGTGGGCCCCGTGTAGAATGAACCACTGCCACCAACTCTTGCTTTAGAATAGTAGAGATTGCACATATTTTATTTTGTCAGGTTGCCAGTTCGCCACTACACCACTATGAGGGTTTATATCTGACTTAATCATTCCCTAAAAGAGATGGAACTCTTATTATCAGTTCTGTCATTTTTGCCAAAATTGCTATATCACTTCAGTTTATATCTATATGTAACTTTTTTCGGATCTTTTTTTGTAGAATTACTTTAATCATAAGTAATATCATTAAGAAAAGGATGAACAGATTAAATGAATCATTGTTTTTACAATTTTGCGATTTGCATACATTGCTTCATATTACATGCCCTGATTGTTATTTTCTTTCGATGAGTTGCAGTACCAAAACAGTACTCTTTACATCATAAATATCATGGAGCCTCTTCTACAAGCTTATATGGTATGTTAGTGTTATTCCATAAGCACTTTTTTAGAAGAGTGCTATTCAAAGTAAAGTATTTTTTACATGAAAGGTCAAGATTACCCGCTCCTGGAGATGCAGATGAGCTCTCTGTCGTTGAAGGGCAGATTGCATGGATGGTCCACATAATTGCAGCCATTCTCAAGATTAGGCAGACCATTGGTTGTAGGTGAGCAACTAATTTTCCTTGCTTGTCAAATTTTTTCTGCTATTCTTCTCATGAATAAGGTTTTTCTTTTTCTTCTGCAGCCAAGAATCACAAGAGTTAATTGATGCAGAACTTTCAGCCCGTGTGTTACAGTTGATAAATATTACAGACACATGGTTGCACACACAGGTTAGATGAAAGTGATTTGGTCACTAAACATAAACAATGAGCATTTTAAAAAATTATTCCTTTGTGCTTGGTCACACAGGTTGATAGGATATTGTGGGTTGGTGCGGTCAATGTATTTTGTAGGCTGAAATGGTACATGTGTAACTTTATATATCTTAAGGATTGGTCAAAGGCAATTATTGTTCGCACTTTAATATCCATAAGTGATCCACATGTAATAGTTGATGATATTGAGATAGGTAACCAATTTATGAAAGTGGTTATCAATTATCCTGTTATGGAAAAAGAGGAGTTAGTAAGGCCAATCAAGTGTTGCAAGACAATTGGTGATGCCCATGTGAAAGCAAGACCGATTGCTTGACCTTCCTTTTATGTATGTTAATTGTTTCTTGCTTCAATTGTGATGAAGTGTATATATCATATTCTGTAATTGCAATCATAAAGGTTAATACTTTCTTTTGTGCAGGTTGAAAAAATCAATGGTTGAAATTCACACATTTGGTTGCTTACCACATGAAGGGATCTACAAGCAAAGAATTTTATGAAGGTTAGGCAATATTAGATATATTTTATATTATTTTTATTTAAAACAATGTATTTCAAACTCTTAGAATAAAGATTTGCCTTCTCTAGAAATCAAATCGTTATGTACTCTATCGAATGGTGTGAAATATTTATTTGTTTGATGCAATGCAATATGTTATGATTGTTGCACTTATGGTTATTTGTGTTTTATATTGTACAATGTGTTAGGATTATCAAAAGATGTTCCATGAAACAATTTTAATTTGTAAATTCACAAAAAAAATAAGAAAATAATAAAGATATTTAAATTTATTTTAGGAGCTCAACATTGTGTTGTTGTCGTTCAAAAAGGGTGTTACTAAGTTCAATTATTGTATCTAAAAATGTGTTACTAGGGTCTATAGAAACAAATGCTACTATGTTGATCTAGCAAAAAATAAGGTGTTACTAGGGTCTATGGCAACACGCGCTGCTATGTTGCTCTTGCTAAAAAGGGTGTTACTATAGCCTATAGCAACACATTTGATGCATGTTGCTGTAGCATGATTGCAACATCTTTTTTTATATACAAGAACACTTGTCACATGTTACAATAGACCCTTTTATAGCAACATAGACTACAGTAACACTAAATAAATATGTTAAAATTGGACTCAGTAACACTTTTTTTGAGCTACAGTAGCACATATGCGTGTTACTATAGGCCTATCCTGACGTAGTGTTATGCTACTCAATAAATGCTGTTTTGCTGCAAATGAACCATGAAGCATTCCTTTGTACTAAACCATGCATGTAGAATATTAGTTTGCATTCTGTGCATGACTTGCTGAGTACCAAGTACTCACCCCTTGCAACTACAACATCAGTTGAAGAAGAAGCTATACCTGCTTTGGAGGAGGAGCTCCAAGAAGATCCGGCTAACTAGGGAGCGAGCCCAGTCAGTTGCCTGTGGTATACTGGATGGCGCCATGTTAATACTTTTATTCCGCTGCAGTTTATTCCCTTTAATAAGTTTTTGCCCTGCGTGGCATACCTTTGTAACTTGACCATAAGGTTAGGCAACCAGTTTGGTTATTTTCAATAAAGTACTTGTAGTTACGTTGGGTATAATTGTGATATTTACCGATGTTGAGACTGTGTGCATTAGCGTGATCCTGTACTAGTGCTGAATACACAGAGGGTTCGGATTTTCAAATTCGGGTCCCGACAGTTAGTTAAAGACATTTTTATTATAGGGTCGGTAGAACAATTTAATTGTGACGGTGATCGGCCCTAGCGAATGATAGTTGACCAGAATGATTATGTTTGCTAACACAGTTGTCAATTTGAGAAGACATAGGATTTGTTGTTAATGATTCTATTAAGAGCATTGGGATGGTCTGACTTATTAAGTTATCTTAAATAGTTGGAGTATGTTGTGTAGTGGCAAATTGTTATAGCCTTTGGATAGGGTACTTAAAAGCAATGCTGTTGTTTTATGATTGTGCAAATAAGTGACATCAATGACTTAGAAGTGGTGTTAATAGTTTAGATTAATCATTGAAAAACAATTGTTAAAATAGAGAAAATTGTAAAATGTGGCAAGGTGTCGAGCACATATTGTGATGGAATGAAAATGGATAATCATCATGATGTAAGACTTTATACTTAATGAATGTATATCTTAGAATCCTACTTACGAATTTTGTCTTGTGGAGATAAAATTGATGTGTTGAAGTCATTTATTGATTGAGTAAGTTTCGATTGTTGAGAAGTTGACGTATGGATGGTATAAAATTGATAGGTTAATCATGCTAAAGTATTTGTTGAAGTACTATTTTTTAAATATAGAATATGATGTTATATGATTTGATGGTCCGTGGGGATCATGATGAGGTAGTCTTGCTTGGTGTGACACTACGGAATGGAGTGAGATTATTTAATGTGAATGTTAAGGTCAAAAACTTTATGAAATATGGTATTTAAGATTAAAACCATAGGGTATGGACGTTAATAGCCTTTCCGGGCCGTTTCCGGGGTTTTGGGTCTTCCCAAGGGAGTTTGGGCCTAAAGAGGGGGTTGTGGGCTTTGGTGGGATGGAGTAGGAGTCCATTTAGGACTAGGATTCCTGGTTGGGCTGGTTATTAGGGGCTCCCCTGCCCTTCTTGCGCCCCCCACCTCCCCTTGGGCGCCCCCACTCCTCCCCCTTGAGCCCTAGCCGCTACCTCCACTCTCTCCCTCCCCCACTTGGCCGTGCGCCCCCCTTGCCCTTGCCCCTTTGCTTCACACCCCTCCACCACCTCTCCTCCACCCCCTTTCTGCCCTAGGGTGGCCTCCCCACCCCTGCACCTCGTGGATCCATCCGTTGGAGCGAGGAGCGAACCGGGAGGAGATCCATTCAGATTTCATGCGTTGGGCAAAGGTATGACCATGGGAATCCTTGGGATTGATCTAGGTACTGTTCTAAGAGTGTTTATCAAGTTTTTAGATCAATTGGTGGTGCTGGAATTGAGTAGATTGGATTAGATCTAGATGTTGCCACGTTTCTGTTTTGGGATAGCATGAGCAGTCGACCTAGGGTTCAGTTTTTTGCCAATTTAGATTTGGAATCTGGTCGTACAGATGTTGAATAAGTTGTAGGTAATTTAATTATCTTTTTGTGGATATAAAGAACGTTAAATTCCGATCAGCTGTTTGAAAGTTATGGCTATTTTACCGAGCGTGTTAAAATCTGTGACGTGATTGGAACAGATCATGGTATTTTGTAGATTAAACAACTTTAGAGTCCGAATCAGTCTTTCCCTATAACTAGAAAAAGTTGGGAAATTTCCTAAGCTACGCGAGGATGTACTCGTTTAATTGATTCAGAGTCCAGAACTCAAGTTATCCCTTTTGGAAGGTTGTTGTCCCAGCGGGACAGAACCGCTATTTTCGGGTTTTGCGAGTAGTTGGCAATGTCGGGGTAGATGAGGGTTTGCGTACTGTTTTGTTGGCTTGATTGTGAGTGTGTGGTCCCTATGTGCAGGTGGTGTGACCTCGGGAGGGCCTACTACTTCTCGCCAATCCGTCGCCCGTGGTTGAGGCAAGTGTATTGTAATGGATAGCGATTGTAGGTTGTTTGATTGATTGAGATTGAAGTTTGAATATATGATATGTTCACATGCCATGCTTTAATGGTTGCCATTGATATGATGAATATGTTTATTATGTGATGATGCCATGTGTTAATGTACAAGTTATTCATGTTATGATGCTATGTGTTAATGTACGAGTAAATTATGATGTTGGCATAATTGCATACATGGCATGATTACATGGCCCGGGCGGTGATAAAGTCATAACTAGTCTGGGAAGGTCGGTGAGAAAGTTATGACTAATCCGGAGAGCCAATGAGTAAGCCCTACATCGTGATTCCATTCACCGCGGTGAACGAAAGCGAGGAGTAGGCACCCTCCATCTTCGGGATGGAAGGGGGGAGAGGGTGCACACCGACGGGTGTGTACTCAACCATACCGGTATGAGTTTCCAAGGAGACATGAGCATCGCATTGCATTGCATTCATAATGATGATGAAAAGGATATGTGATCCTGAATGAGATGATACATGATGTGAGTTGTTGAAGCCATGTAATTGTTTATGTTTGTACCATTGCAATATACTTGCTGAGTGATGAACTCACGCTTGTGTTTATGTTGTTTTCTTTTAGGTACCATGAATCCGACATGTGGGAAAGGGAGATAGTCACACGTCATCAATTAGCATCACACATTTAACAATGACATGTTCCTTTCCTTATGGTTATGGTTAATTCATTGAGCTAAACTGTGGTTTCGATAATTCGTTGGTCGTTATGAGTAAATGATTAGTCCTTATTTGACATGTGACGGATATAATTTATAACCTTAGTGGTATGGTGGCTGTTTGTCCGATTGATCATGTTATTGCTATCGTTCATTATGCTATATTGACATGTTATTATTATTGTTGCTTCAATTCGTGAAAAAACAAAGAAGATGCTGCCGAAATTTTCGGTATTAGCATTTGTTCCTTTGCTGTAATTTACTTGTAATTGTGGTATTTAGAGGTTGCTTAGTCGATGTTTGGTAGCATTCGGGCATATTAAATGCCGGGGTGTTACACTTGGTGTCTTATGATAAGCACCAGAAACTTTATTTTTGAGTATTGGGAAAGGTAATTACAAAAAGAATTTGTTATGTGGTTGTTGATAAGTCCTGTTGGTGCTTCTCAACGTGTAAATAATGAATATTGAAATCTTTCATAGTAAGCGTAGTGGAATACTAGAGATGGTAGTATTTATGCTAAACTTATGTTTAAATGAAAGTGGGTTGGTTTGTTCGTTTGGATGAATTGCCTTTTGGCTACAGCATTGTAACACCCCGGCATTTAATATGCCTGAATGCTACCAAACATAAGCTAAACAACATCTAAGTTCCACAATTAAACAAAAATTCCAGCAAAGGCGCATATGCTAAAAACCGAGATTTCGGCAGCATCTCCTTTGTTTTAACATGAATTGAAGGAGCAACAACAGTATCACAAGTTATATCATAATGGAAAGCATCTAAAACAGAAATAACATGTGAAATAGCAACAATATAAGTACAGGATAAAGCATTCAACCACTTCATGAGCTAAACGAATTAAATAATAAGACCGAGCACACGGTCAAGCAATACTCCAAGTTTCATGGCAATACTTTCATTATCATGTCATTGCTTAAATGGGTGATGCTAAGTGATGACGTGTGACTAGCTCCCTTTCCCGCATGTCGGATTCATGGTACCTAAAAGAAAACAACATAAACACAAGCGTGAGTTCATCACTCAGCAAGTATATTGCAATGGTACAAACATAAACAATTACATAGCAATAATATCTCACATCATGTAAACCATCTCATTCATGGTCACATATCATCATCATCATCAATATGTATGCAGTGCAATGCGATGCTCATGTCTCCTTGGAAACTTATACCGGTATGGTTGAGTACACACCCGTCGGTGTGCACCCTCTCTTCCATCCCGAAGATGGAGGGTGCCTACTCCTCGCTTCCGTTCACCGCGGTGAATGGAATCACGATGTAGGACTTACTCATTGGCTCTCCGGATTAGTCATAACTTTCTCACCGACCTTCCCGGACTAGTTATGACTTTCTCACCGCCCAGGCCATGTAATCATGCCATGTATGCAAATATGCCAACATCATAATTAACTTGTACGATAACACATGGCATCATCATGGATAACTTGTACATTAACACATGGCATCATCACATAATAAACATATTCATCATATCAATGGCAAACATTAAAGCGTGGCATGTGAACATATCATATATTCAAACTTCAATCTCAATTAATCAACAACCTACAATCCGCTACCCATTCCAATACACTTGCCTCAACCACGGCGACGGATTGGCGAGACGTAGAGGGCACTCCCGGGGTCATACCACCTGCACATAGGTACCACACACTCACAATCGTGTCCACAAAACAGTACACAAACCCTCATCTACCCCGACATTACCAACTACTCGCAAAACCCAAAAACAGCGGTTCTGTCCCGTCGGGACAGCAGCCTTCCAAAAGGCATAACTCGGGTTCTAAGACTCTGAATCAATTAAACGAGTACATCCTCGCGTAGCTTAGGAAATTTCCCAACTTTTTCTAGGTATAGAGAAAGAGTGATTCGGACTCTAAAGTTGTTTAATCTACAAAATATCGTCATCTGTTCCAATCACATCACAGATTTTAACACGCTCGGTAAAACAGCCATAACTTTCAAACGGCTGGGCGGAATTTAAATTTCTTTATATCCACGGAAATATAATGAAATTATCTACAACATCTTCAACGTCTGTATGACCAGATTCCGAATCTAATTTGGCGAAAAACCGAACCCTAGGTCGACTGCTCATGCTGCCCGAAACAGAGAACGTGGCAACTTCTAGATCTAATCCAATCTACTAAAATCCAGCACCACCAATTGATCTAAAAACTTGATAAACACCCTTATAACAGTACCTAGCCCAACCCCAAGGATTCCCATGGCCATACCTTCGCTCGACGCATGAAAACCCAATAGATCTCCTCCCGGTTCGCACGATCTCCTTCCTCGCTCCAATCCCGCCGGTTCTCCTTGTCGCAGAGCGCTCCAACGGATGGATCTTTGAGGTGTGGAGGTGGAGAACTCCCCTAGGGGCATCAAGGGAGGAGGATAGGTGGTGGAGAGGTGGTGGGGCAATGGGGAGCAATGAGGGAGGTGGAGGCGCCACAAGGAGGAGGTGGGGAGGTGTGGGGGCGGCTAGGACTTGCGGGGGCGCAAGGGCAGCGGGGTTGTAACAGCCTAAAAATTTCTTTTAATATATTTGGTGTGTTTCTGGGATTATTTGTAATTTTTCGGAGTCTACTTGGAAGCCTCGCGAGTAAATCGTATTCAAGTCTATTGAAATAATCACGTTAAATAAAGGTCCGGTGTTCTCGAATAAGCATAAAATCTAAAATTTGGTTTAAAATAAAGATAATTGATAGACGAGAGTGTTCGCTTCAACTATTTTCGAAAACGTGTTATATAGCGTAAGTCGTTGATTTTACAAAATCTGTACAGCTGTCTGATTCACTGAAAGATTTATTGCGAAAAATCTACGCGTCGAAAAATCACGAAACCAACTTCGTTAGGTTCCAAATAGTTCCTAGTATTTTAGAGAAATTTTTCGGATCTTTAGAACCTCCCTGTTATTTTTTTCTTAACCTCGTTTTGAGAGCGTGTACGCGGGTGTGTAAATATAGGTGTATACGTAATTGTTTTGTGGAGGTATGCTTTTGCATATGCATGAATCAAGGAGGTGTTAGTTGTTGCCTTCCCAGCCATGAGTGCATGCACGAATCATGTAAGTTTACGTTTCTTCATTTCCCTCAATCACGTCTACACACATGCAAGCACTAATGGAATTGCATCAATTCCCAGCCGTTTCCTTTTCCGCCGCGCATGCATGAATCACAGGCCCGTTGCTTTCTTTCAACTGGTTCTACTCCCTGGCGTTTCTCAATTCGTGTAGTACGTACTGCTTGGGCAGCCACCACTAGTAGCACTTCCCTTCCTCCATACGTTGCTAGTAGCAGCCTTCTTCTTTTCATTGCCTTCTCCATGCGATACTAGCCACCCCCGTACCACCTCATTGCTTCAATTCTGTAGACGCCGCCGTTGTCATTGTCGCGCTGCCATCTTGTCGCCACCGCTGCCATCTCGCCGTCGTCCTTGCCGCCGCCGTTGTCGTCACCAACCGTTACCGTCACCGTCGCCGCCGCCGTCACCACCGGTATATACGTGTGAACATATTTCTAGATGATGCTAGTGTATGCTCGTATACGTATTTATCCTCCTGTGCCGCATGCATGTAATTATATATATAGTGAATGCTAACATTGCATGCATGAATTTGAATAGTGTGTTAGTAGCATGTATATTTTGGGTGATGCAAGTATATATATTCACTTGGACGCATGTTTATACCTATTCATGCTAGCAGGTACGTAGGCGAACGTTTGTATATAATCTGATAATTCGCGTATATAACTTTCTATAAGCTAGCATGGTTACGCCCGCAAGCGAGTATATCTATATATATACCCTAGAATCTAGGACGCGTGTTTGCATATACGTATTAGGATGAAGAGCAGGTGTAAGTATATATATACTAGGCTTGTCTACATATACCTATTTGAATTCAATCGCCCAATGCACATGCATGATTTCCAAGCCACGCCCGAACAGTGCCATGCAAATTAAGCAAGACACATGCATCTGGAAACTAGAAGCTAGTTTGTATGAAAATTTTCCTGGAATTGCGGATTTTGTCTTTTTTGCTACAAATTCATTTTAAGTCCGAATCGCTTGCAACAAATTTTGTTAATTAGTAAAAATTAATACCTTTCTACAGTAATTTTACTGAAATTTTATTATCAAATCTATACTGTTAAATTAATTGCGGAAAGTACAAACTTGCGAATTTTGCAACTACTAAACTATACGTGTCAAAATGTCGAAATAAATTTTATAAATCTTAGAATATGCTAAACTAATTTTCTGGAAGTTTTCGCGAAATTACGCATTAATTTGATTTGCGGCATTTTTTTCGATTGTGTGTTTACCTGGTTGTTTGCTACGCGTAGACGTTGATCTGAGCGGGAGTGTGGAAGTCGAAGACCAAGCTCAAGACTTAGATCAAGAGTATCAGCTATTTGAAGGCAAGTCGTGCTTTGACAATTTTGATCCTAGCATTTTAAAGATATATTTCGATTTAAAGTATGCATGTTATGTTGAATAAAATAAATAATTTAATTTGGGTAATTAGTTAATCAACCTAATTATTAACTCACCCTTGTTAATATTATTTGTATGTCATATGTTTCCTTGTTGCCTTAAGTTGGGATTAAAATGATGGATAATATGATTGTGCCAACACGGGAGGCTAGACCGTGACTAGATGCTTAGTTGTGCTTACATGAACCTTGTTTCAAAATAAGCAAAATAATATTGACTAATGACAAGTGAGATGATTTTGGAATGTTAAGTGTGAACTTGTCACGGGAAGATGTGAAGTGTAGGTACCTTTGTGGTTCTACATGGTAACTGAAGTTACTGTTGGCATGTGTTGCACAATAGTTGAACAAGGGTGGGGAAAAGATTTAGTCTGGGGCAAGTGGTATGAGGCTTTATACCAGGTGGGCCTTTATGGCACAGATATTGAGAAACAGCCTTTGCGGCATTGGGATGAGCGATGTGAGATGTTTTGGGTCGGGGTTGTGAGATGGATGCCTTGCCCTGGACAGTTAAGGACTTAACCTTGCAAGCCTTTGAACTGGGCCTTTCGTACAACCACATGGCTGGTGTGGGACAGTCTTAGGCTAGTAGGATTCTGAAGTCTTACCTTTGATACCTAAGGGTGACAGCTACACTGGGGTAACTGTACGGGGGAGCGTACCGGAGCTACGGCTTGGTACCCTATCCAATGGTGTTGTCGGTCCCGTACTTCGCCTTGCTAAGGGAAGGGATAGTGTATGGCACAAACCGGAGAGGGTCATTGGTGTAGACGGAAGTTTCTGAAAAGCTTCGTTACGGTTAATCGCCTTTGTGGTGTGAGACTATATCATGTGGGTAAAATGTACAACCTCTGCAGAGTGTGTCAAAACTATTCGAATAGCCGAGTCCATGGTACTGGACAAAGCTCGGGGATTACAGTCAAGGGTTAGATCTTCTAAAAATAAAATGTGGAATTGGGTGGCTTCGTGCCGATGAAGAATTTCACTAGGGTTTTGTGCCAAACCACTGATGAAAGACTTTGAAATTCATATTATAGTATGGTTTTATCAATTTTAATCTAGTATGAGTATTTGAAAGTAAAATGCTGTTTTATGCAAAAGAACCAAATGAGCCTATCCTTTGGAATAAACCTGCATATAGTTATTAGACATGCACTTCTGTGCATGACTTGTTGAGTATGTTGTATACTCACCCTTGCAAACCAAAAACAAATCAGAAGAAGAGTCAATGCCTGCGTGGGAAGAGGAGTACAACGACGGCCAGGACAATTAAGGGATCATCCGCACTCAAGTTGCCTTTGGGAAGATGGAGCCACAAGACTATCTTTTATATCCGCTATTTTGCTTCTGAACTGTTATTTATGTTTTATTTGAGTAAGCCCTGCGTGGCTGAAGTATGTAAGAGACCATAGGGTCTTGCCACAATTACTTTAATTATATGAAATACTTAATTATGTTTATCGTGGGGTATGGATGTGATATGCAGCACTCTTTGTCTGTGTGTACTAGCGAGATCCTGGACTAGTACAGATTACACAGAGGGCCCGGGTTTGCATATTCGGGTCCCGACAGGGGTGGACGCCTATAGGGGCTGGGGGAGGCCCCCAACCAGGTCTCCTACTCCTATTAGGACTCAAACTCCATCCCACCAAAGCCCACGACCCTTTCCTTTAGGCCCAAACTCCCGGAAACGGCCCGGAAACGCAAATTAACCTCATAACGTATGGTTTCAACCTCCAATTCCATATTTTATAATGTTTTTGACCTTAACATTCACATTTTGTAATGCCACAATCTCTAATTCCACATTTTATAAAGTCTCGGCATTCCGTAGTGTCACATTCTCCCCCCTTCAACAGGATTCGACCCCGAATCCGAGACACGCCACTTCGCAAACAACCAAATCAAAGGGAGTTATGGTTCACGCCTCAGAACCCGCTTAGAAGCCCCTACGATTTGCACCAGCCAGCACTCAGAGGCAAGGAGCTAAGGATCAAAGACTAATAGCTCTAACGATAACTCACAATAAAAAACTTACGAGAACTTTACTCAACATTGAAACACAAAGCACTCAAACAAGGCCTCGGCATGACCCAAGCGATAGGATAAAATCCCAAACAGACCACGAAAGAAAACAATCTCATACTCCTCGTTCTAAGCATTCCTTGGCACTGAAGTGCCCGATCCCTTTAACTCAGGCTACTCTCCAGAAAAACACGGTACCAACCTCCCTTCTGTGGTTCCTTGTACTCAAGACGACGAGAAGCAGGAGAGACACAACGCTCTAAGATTACCACCAGAACGAACAACCTACTTTAACCAGGATCCGTAAGACTCACGTAACAGAAACGACCGAACGTTCCTCTGCGGTTTGACACAACTCGCTTCTTGCCCAACGACAAAAGCACCAATACACTTCAAAAGGAAAAACGATCACTAGCAACCACCAAGTGGTCCACTCAAAATGTAATCAACCCTACCGAGGAACACCTCAACGACACAATTCTCCACGAAGGTTTGCATTGAGTCATACACAACCTTCCACACAAAGGACCACGATAAAGAGCACAATCATTGAGTGAGCTCAACCATAACATGAACCCAAGTGGCCCTCATCCAACACTCAAACCCCAAAGCGTTAAAACCACTTTGGAAAGGATTCGACAACAACCAGAGAGTATTCATTTTAATTTCCTAAGCCAAAACACAAAGGAAACACAAATCCCTTCACCACAACCAACACCCGTAATTCTTCATTCTTTTCTTTTCATACTAGAAAGCAAGGGAAATCTCGTTTCATGGCATGAATGCACATTCTTCAAGAGCACTCCGGAATAGTCATATCTCCATATATGACTTTCTCACAGACCTGGCTCAATGACTCTTTTATCATTTAACATCTAAAAACGATGTCCTGTTTACTTTTCATCATTCATTCATCATGGAAAAACAATACCGAAAAGTCATTCACCAAAAGACTTCTTCCTCGGTATCACATGATTGAAATACACATAACACTGACGGTTGCGCTAAATCATATAGACTATGTGTCGGGACCCGAATTTGCAAATCCGGACCCTTTGTGTATTCAGAACTAGTCCAGGAACGCGCTAGTGCACACAGTCTTAACATCGGTAAATATCACAATCATACCACTCGATACTAATAAAGTACTTTAATTAAATAGTCAAACTGGTTACTCGACCTTATGGTCCAGTTACAAATGTACGCCTCGCAGGGCGAAACTTATTAAGAGAGAAATAATAGCAGCGGAAAATAAGATAACATCGTGGCGCCATCCAGTATACCACAGGCAACTGACTGGGCTCGCTCCCTAAGTAGACGGTTCCTCTTGGAGCTCCTCCTCCAAAGCTGGTGTAGTCTCCTCTTCAACTGGTGTGGTATTGTGGCAAGGGTGAGTACTTGGTACTCAGCAAGTCATGCACAGAATGCAGCTAATATACTACATGCATGGCTTAATACAAAGGAGTGGCTCAAGGTATTTTTGCAGTAAACAGCATTTAACAAGTATCATAAGTAGATTCGAAAGTAGTAGTAACAAGTAAAGCATAGATAACTTTTCAAGGAGTTTAGTAAGCATCTTTCCCATTCTAATCCACGTTTCCATCAACATCATTATTAATCCAACCCAACCCTTCAAGTCCAAGTTATTTTCAAGAAAGTCTAACCCTTGACTGTAATTCCCGAGCGATGTCCAATACCGTGGACACGGCTATTCGAATAGATTGTACACTCTGCAGAGGTTATGCACTTTACCCACAAGATACAGTCAAACACCACAAAGGCGAGTTCCCGTAACAAAGTCTTTCGGAAACTTCTAACAATACAAGTGAGCCTCCCCGGTTATTGCACACTAACCCTTCCCTTAGCTAAGGCGAAGTTTAGGCCAATCAACCGTTAGATGGGTACCTGGCCTCAGCCCCGGTACGCTCCCCCGTACAACTTACACAAAGGGTGTAGTTGACCTCCTAAGGTCCCACAGGTACGTTATTAGCAACTTAATCAACTAGGTCCGTCCCATTACAGACATGTGGTTGCAAGGTTGACTCAGTTCAAAGGCTTACAAGGTTAAGTCCTTAGGGTGACCAGGGCAAGACTACCCGAAGAACCAAATCAACATCCCCAGTGCCACAACTGGCCCACCTGATCATTCTTGCCACATGCCCCGGCCGAAAACTATTTATCAAACCCCAGTTGATTACCATGCACCACGTGCCATCAACATCACATGATACCTTTCCCAAAACAGGTTCAATATATCATTAAGTCAATATTAACATTTAATTGTCCAAAATCATGTCATGAGCATGCAGCAGGTCTAGGCAGTATACTACAACGGTCTAAACCCATGTTGGCAATTTTAGTAATGTCCAACTAGTAAACCACAACTAGGGTGACAAGGGTCATGGCACATACTTAAGTAATCAAGGTGTCATACAGCAATTTGGCATTTATCTAACTCCCCATATTTAAATAAAGTATTTTCTAATTGAACTAGCATGCAATAAGTTAAATCAAAATATGTTTTAAAATAGGATCAACATGGTCAAAGCATAACTTGCCTTTAGAAAGTACTTGTTCTTGGTCTTGAGTTGGATCCTGAGTCAATACTTCTCCTTCGAATCCCTCCGGCACTTCAACGTCTACTCGTAAAGCGTGCAAATAGCAATACACGAATAAACAATAGGCAAAAAGTGTCCAAACATCCAAATAAAATCCATAAACAGAGAGAACATAATTTTATGAATTTTTAGAAACTGGAATCGTCAAATTTGGAGTTTAAATGCAAAAGTTATAGCATTTTGAAGTTTAAATAATCAATTAAATAATATTACAGAGGAAAAATTTAGTCCAAATATTAAATAAAATTCATAATTAGGTAGATCTCAATTTTATACAAATTTAGAAATTTGAATAACTCAAATTGGAGTTGAAACGCAAAAGTTATAAGCGTTTGAAGTTTGAAACAAAATCTGAAATCATTATTTCGAATTAATAAATCATTTTCTTTTTCGGAAATTAATTATTGCGTCAGCGAGGACACGTGGCAGCCTCTGATTGGGCGGCTGACGTCAGCCGGTCCATGGACGTGGTCCATGGTTTGGCTTGGTCCACCGTGGACTCGGTCCACGGCTCTACGTGTCGCTGACAGGTGGGACCACTCGGGTGACGTCATTGCTGACGTCAGCGGGGCTCAGCCCACGGTGCTGACAGGTGGGACCCACTGTGACGTCATTGCTGACGTCAGCGCACTGCTGGGACAGCTGCTGACATGTGGGCCCGCCATGACGTCAGCGTGACGTCATGGTGCAGTGTGGCTGGGCTGCTGACATGCGGGCCCCGCGTGTCAGCGTCACGCGCACGCGCGCGTGGACGGCGCTGACCGCGGCGGTCAATCTCCCGCACACGTGGCTAGATCTCGGCCGTTGATTTGAAAATCAACGGCCCAGATTGGATCTGGACTCACGCGTTTGGGGTGAACGCGTTTGATCTGGACCGTTGGATCTAGATCCAACGGTCGAGATTGGATCTGGGATTTTTTTTGGACGGGATCTCACCGTGAGATGACGTGGCGTGATCTGGGACGTTGGATCTGGATCGGACGGCTGAGGGAGCTCGAAGTCCGGCGATGGCTCACGGTGGCGCTGGCTTGCCGGGGTTGGGGACGACGACCACGGCAACGGCGCTTCGGGCGTGCTCCGGCGATGTGAGAGGTCTCCTCCGACACGGCTTGACCTCTCGGTTCTGGATCTGTGTGACACCTCGGAGTGTCGTAACCTTATTATTGAGCATGATAAGGTTAAGTACAGTATGAGATGTGGAAATAAGGTTAAGATCATAAGGATCGGGGGTTAATAACGTTTCCGGGCCGTTTTCGGGCCGTTTTCGGGGTTTTGGGCCTTCCCGGGGGAGTTTTGGGCCTTGGTGGGCTTTGGTGGGATGGATTAGGACTCCGTAACGGACTAGGATTGGGTTGAGGGCTGTTAAAAGGGGCTCCCCCTGCCCCCTTGCGCCCCCACCTCAGCCCCTTGCGCCCCACCTCCCTCTTGCGCCTCTCCTCCTCCCTCCCCTCCCTAAGCCCTAGCCCCCAAAACCAGGCGCACCCTCCCTTTCCTCCACCTCCACACCACCTCCCCTCCACCCCTTGCTGCCCTAGGGTGGCCTCCCCACCCCTGCACCTTGTGGAGTCATCCCGTGGAGCGAGGAGCGAGGAGCAAGGAGCGAGGAGCGAGGAACGTGGAGCGAGGAGCGATTCGCGAGGAGATTCGCGGAGATTGATTGGAGTTTGCGCTTTGGGCAAAGGTATGAACATGAGGATCCTTGGATTTGATCTAGGTACTGTTATTAGGGTGTTTATCAAGTTTTTAGATCAATTGGAGGCGCTGGTTTGAAGTAATTTGGGTTAGATCTATACTTGTCCACGTTTCTGTTTTCGGGCAGATTGAGCAGTCGAACTAGGGTTCGAGTTTCCGTCGATTTAGAATCCGAATCAGACCGTACGGACTTCTAGGAAGTTGTAGATAATTTAATTATCTTTCCGTGGACGTAAAGCACGTTAATTTCCGATCAGCCGTTTGAAAGTTATGGCTGTTTTACCGAGCGCCTAAAAATCTGTGACGTAACTGGAACAGATTGTGGTAATCTGTAGATTAAACAATTTTAGAGTCCGAATCAGTCTTTCCTATAACTAGAAAAAGTTGGGAAATTTCCTAAGCTTCGCGACGGTGTACTCGTTTATTCGATTTGGAGTCCCAGAACTCAAGTTATGCCTTTTGCAAGGCTGCTGTCCCGCCGGACAGAACCTCTGTTTTAGGTTTTGCGAGTAGTTGGCAATGTCGGGTTAGATGGGGGTTGTGTACTGTTTTGAGGTTATGATTGTGAGTGTGTGATGCCTATGTGCAGGTGGTGTGACCCCGGGAGTGCCCTCTTCTTCCCGCCAATCCGTTGCACGTGTTTGAGGCAAGTGTGTTGTGATGGATAGCAAGTTGTAGGTTGCATGTTGAAATTAGATGGAATTGCCTACATGATATATGTCCACTTGCCATGTGTTAATGATTGATATGATATGATGAGCATGTTTAACATATTATGATGCCATGTGTTAATATGTGAATTAAATATGATAATTGGCATGGTTGCATGCATGTCATGAGATAGGGCGAGGGCGGTGAGAAAGTCTTAACTAGTCCGGCAAGGTCGGTGAGAAAGTTATGACTAATCCGGAACGCCATTGAGTAAGTCCTATGTCGTGATTCCATCCACGTGGTGTTTGGAAGCGAGTAGGCACCCTCCATCTTCGGGATGGAAGGGAGGAAAGGGTGCACACCGACGGGTGTGTACTTCCCATACCGGTATGAGGTTCCAGAGGGTCAGGAGCAATGCATTACATCGCATACAAATTGATGATGATATTGATAAGTATTCATGAATGAGATGTTATACATGATGAAAGATGTTATTGACTTGTTGTTATGCTTGTTGTCCATTGCATTATGCTTGCTGAGTTTTCGAACTCACCCTTGTGTTTTCTTGTTGTTTTAGGTACCATGAGAACGGCATGCGGGAAAGGGGAATAGTCACACTCTCACACGTTGCTTCACCTTAATGTTTCCCCAAGTCAATTCATTTAGTTGGATAATAAATTGCGTGTGATGGCCTTTAAATTAAGTCTTAGCTTGGTTAATGAGAGTTCTATTGTTTGTTTGACACTTGGAACCTTAAGAGCTTAATGTTAGTCTCTTATTGTCGTTAAGACTTTATTTATTGCTGTTTTAGATGTTTCTCTAATTGCCATATAATGCTATATTGTTGCTGTTCCTTAAATTCATGATAAAACAAAGGAGGTGCTGCCGAAATCTCGGTTTTTAGCCTATGCACCTTTGCTGGAATTTTATGTTAAATGTGGTATTTAGTGGTTGTTTAACTTGTGTTTGGTAGCATTCGGGCATACTAGATGCCGGGGTGTTACAGTTGGTATCAGAGCGGGCTGTAGGTCCTTGGAATGTGAATTTTTAGTGTCATGCTATAGGGTACAACTAAAATGTGATGTGGAATAACTTAGAAACATGGCTTAGGTCTTAACTAAAACTTTGTTATAGGATAGCAACATTAAAACTTGTAAAAGTGGTATAACTAATCTAAAATTTGACACACCTGGTTGCACAGTAGGATGGGGTTTTGGTTCATCATTGCATTGCGCTTAATTATTTAATGAAGGATATGCTTATGATGATGTTTGATCTATGATCTTGATTGTGTGATTTTGTGTTTATGTTTTCGTGTTTGGATGGTTGTCTGTCTAAGCAGCCATGCCAAGGGGTAGAGGCCGTGGACGCCGTGGCCGTGGAGGCCAGGGGCGAGGCTCCCAGAGAGTTGCGGAGTCTGTCTGTATAAATGATTGGATTTTCATGTTGTGATGATAAAAGTGGGGTTGTGGTGCCGAAGGGTTTCGGTCACCTCTTTTTGGTTCATAGTAACGGTGAGGTTTGACGGTGCGGCCGGTTAGCGCCATCACCGAAGAACTATTAACCCCTGTAGGAGAAGAATGCTTATCCTTTCTGTCCTTGATCGGGTAGTTGACTGGAGTCAAATAGAAGAGTTGATGGTGGTTCCCTTCGGATGTTCTCTGCCGCTTCGACGGTCGGTTTATTGTTTTTCTTGGCTTTAGTTGAGCTGAACCAAAAGAAAAGTGTTTTGTATTGGATTTTCGCGGATCGTTCGAAAAGCGGTGGTGAGCACCGTGCTTGAGTGTGGTTGGACCGGAGTTGCAACCACCGTGGCAAGCCCGCCATACGGACGAGTCACGGATGAATCCCGGTAGCATCATCAAGTGGGAGACGGTGTCTTCTCCTCCCACTCCGCGTCTTCTAGAGGATCGGTGCACATGATGGCTGCCCTCGCTTTCTCACCCACCCTTTGCGTGGCGCCACCACGGGCGCATCTTGGTGCCCGCATGCCTGCTTCCTCCTCGCTTGACTCCTCCGCCCCAGCCTTGATGGGGCATCACCGAGTCGGGCTCTTCTCGTCCCGGCGCCACCAGGAGTGTACGCTTTGCCGAAGCCGAGTCACCGGGCATCCAGAGGTGGTTTCGTGTACTCGCTCGTGGATTCCGTTGATGCCTTTGTTCGCTTTGATTCCTGAGCATCCTATTCTTTTGTGTCGTCGGAGTTTGCTAGTAGAGCTAAGTTGGGAGTTCAATGGATTTACGAGTCCGTGTTAGTCGATTCTCTGGGGTTTGATTGCTAGTTCTTTGGTTTGCCCTGGTTGCACCATTGCCATTGATGATGAGGTTTTCTTTGCCAATCTCATGGTGATCCAGCTTGGCTCCTTTTGATGTCATTTTGGGCATGGACTGGCTGCATCGATGCCGTGCTAAGATCTGTTGTTTCGGAAGACGCTTCTTACAGTTCTGGCCGGGAAGAGTTGACCTTTCAGGGTGGTATACCCTCCAGCCTCCGTCTTTGCTTTGACTAGTTTGTTTTCCTGGTCGGCGCTTGAGGCTATTGGGTTTCCTCATGACTTTGTCTCGAGAAACCATCTTCTTCGATTTCCATTGAGGAGATTTACTGTAGTGAAAGAGTTCGTTGATGTGTTCCCCGACGAGTTGCCTGGTCTACCTCCCGTGAGGAATGTGGAGTTTCAGATTGATCTTGCTCCTGCACTCGACCTATTTCTATCTCTCCATACCGCTTAGCTCGACCTTTTCAAGACGAGTTGAAGAAGCGCTTGGAGGATCTGTTGGCCAAAGGCTTCATTCGGCGTAGCGTATCGCCATGGGGAGCACCCGCCCTCTTCGTCTCGAAGAAGGATGGAAGTTGGCGTATGTGCATTGATTATCGTGCTCTTAACCAAGTGACAGTCAAAAACAAGTATCCTTTGCCTCGCATCGAGGATCTGTTTGACCAATCAAGGGAGCAAAGGTGTTCTCCAAAATTGATCTTGATCGGGTATAATCAGATCCGTGAGGGAGCAGGACATTGAGAAGACCGCTTTCTCCACTAGGTATGGGCATTATGAATTTAAAGTTATGTCTTTTGGACTAACTAATGCTCTCGCTGTCTTTATGGAGGCGATGAACAGTATGCTACACAAGTACCTTGATGAGTTTGTGGTAGTGTTCATCGATGACATTCTCGATTTACTCTAAATCGTAAGAGGAGCATGAGCGACACTTGAGGCTTGTGCCGAGTACCCTGAGGGAGAATCAATTCTTTGCTAAGCTGAAAAAGTGCGAGTTCGGATTTAAGTGGGTTTTCTTGGCCACATCATCAATCCAGAGGGCATATCTCAGAGATCCTAGCAAAGTCTCAAATAGCTTTTGGATTGGAAGAGGCCTTCCAATGTCAAAGAGGTGCGTAGTTTCCTTGGGTTGGCTGGCTACTATCGGCGTTTTGTGCAGGATTTCTCTATCATTGCCAAGCCACTTTCACGGTGACTCACAAAGGGATGAAGTTCCATGGATCTGCAGAGTGTGAGCACAGCCTGCACTTTGAAGGAGAAGTTAGTGGCTGCTCCTCGTTCTTACCCTTCCCGAACCAGGGAAGCGCTTCACCTGCTTATTCTCGATGCTTCGGCTGGGACTTGGTTGTGTGCTCATGCAAAATGGCAAGGTGATTGCTTATGCTTCGAGGCAGCTGAAAAAGCATGAGCAGTAACTATCCCACCCATGATCTTGAGCTAGCCGCCGTGGTGTTTGCATTGAAGATATGGAGGCATTATTTGTACTGGCGAATCTTGTGATATTTTTATCGATCACAAGAGCCTCAAGTACATCTTTACTCGTAAAGATTTGAACTTGAGGCAGAGGAGGTGGCTAGAATTGATAAAGGATTATGACCTCACTATCCGTATCATCCGGGAAGGCAAATGTGGTGGCCAATGCTCTTAGTCGCAAGACAATGCCCCTGTTGTTGATTGTCTTGTTGCTGATTTTGAGCGCTTGGGAGTCTCCTATCGCTTATGGGGACCGTGCAAGCTGAAACTCAATTGATTCTTGAGTCGGCGATTCCCGAGCGTGCAGCGGGAGGCACAAAGAAGATTATCGTTTGCTCCAGCAGGTGAGGAACGCTTTGAGGATGGCAAGTCGAGACTTTACCGTTGATGATGCGGGAGTTTTGAGGTTTCAGGGCCGTCAGGCGTGCCCCGAAATCTCAAGTGAAAGAAGACATTCTGAGAGAAGCTCATCGCACCAGACACGGTCCATCCCGGAGAGACCAAGATGTACAGGGACTTGAAGAAGAATTTACGGTGGAAAAGGATGAGAGTGGATATTGCCAAGTATGTGGCGCCTTGTGGGATCTGTCGAGAAGATCAAAGCTGAGCATAAGCGTCCTCCACGGTCTGTTGCGACCATTGGAGGTTCTGTGTGGCCATGGGATGACATCTCCATGGATTTCGTGGTTGGTCTACCTCGTTCTCCACGAGGAAGGATGCTGTTTGGGTTGTGGTGGACCGTCTCAGAAGTCTGCGCAGATTTCATTCCCATCCGCACGACCAATTCAATGAGCGAGTTGGCTCCCATCTATGTGCGGGAGATTGTGAGATTGCATGGTGTACCCAAGACCATTATCTCCGATCGGGATGCGAAGTTCGTCTCCAAGTTCGGGAGAGTTTGCAGAGTGCTTTGGAGTACGCAGCTTTGCCTTAGTACCGCTTTTCACCCTCAGACAGATGGGCGCCTGAGCGTACCATCCAAACTTTGGAGGACATGCTCGGGGCCTGTGTGATGGCTTGGAAGGGTAGCTGGGAAGACCATTTGCCCCTTGCAGAGTTTGCTTACAATAACAGCTACCATTCCAAAGATCCGGCTGCTCCTTATGAGGTCTTGTATGGTCGGAAGTGCAGATCGCCACTTTGTTGGGATGTGGGCGAGAGAGCTATTCTTGGGCCGGATTGGGTTCAGCAGATCGTTGATCGCGTGTCGGAGGTTCGGCAGAACCTTCTCGCAAAGACAGAGCGCAGAAGAGCTATCTTGATGTGAGGCGGCGAGACTTGGAGTTTGAGGTGGGTGATAAGCGTACTCTTGCGAGTATCTCCCACCAAGGGTGTGGTGCGTTTTGGCACCAAAGGAAAGCTCACCCAAGGTATGTTGGGCCTTTTCCTATCCTCGCCGAGTTGGCAGGTTGGCCTATCGCCTAGAGCTACGGAATCCATGCAAGGTGTGCATGATGTGTTCCATGTCTCGATGTTGAGGAAATACTTGCATGATCCGGAGTTGGTGGTTCCATTGGAACCATTAGTGCTTCAAAGAGACCTCACCTTCGAGTCCCGTCCTGTGGAAATTCAGGGACGTCGAGCGAGTGATGAAGAACAGGACGCTTAAGTTTGTCAAGGTCCTGTGGTCACATCAGACCGAGAGAGAAGCGACTTGGGAGCTGGAATCTCGCATGCGCGAGAAGTATCCCGAGCTGTTCGCCTCAGGTATGTGATGTGAAAATTCGACCTTTTGGTTTTGCTGGGTTTCGTGTTGGTGCGTTTAGATTCGAGGTCGAATCCTGTTGAAGGGGGGAAGAATGTGACACCTCGGAGTGTCGTAACCTTATTATTGAGCATGATAAGGTTAAGTACAGTATGAGATGTGGAAATAAGGTTAAGATCATAAGGATCGGTGATGGCTCCGTGATGGCACTATGGGTGTCCCGATCTTTCGATGAGAAACACACGATCGATTTGTTAGAGTCGACTTTGACAATCCGACTACACCGTACGACGACGATGCGCCTTAGCAATCGCTAAACCAACTCCAGCGGGTTATTGATCTTGCCGTGGGCACGATCAACCTGAACACGAAGTTCAATTCCTGCAAGCAACCGAAGAACAAGCAAGAACAATAGGATAAGCAATCTGAAATTGCGGATAAAACTGGAAGCGAAACAAAGTGGAGTCTTATTGACGATCTTGACAAGGTGGTCATTCAAAGACAACTCGCAGGATCAAGTTTGCACTTGGCTAAACTAATCAAATAAAACCCAAAACCCTAAGGAGCCGATGTCGGCTATTTATAAGAGGTAGGGGCGTGGGAAACACGTCCAAAACAGTAGGATACCAACTACAACTCTATTACAAGGCCCAAAGCCCACGTCTTCTCGATAAGGAAAAGTGACGCCAATTGTTTTGCAGATTCCCGTTGACTCGGACGGAATTTGGGGATGGGGTCGGATCCGTTGGAAAAAGGACGTCGAAACCTTTCCAACCAGTACTCATAGACCTCAAACACCCTTGTGGATCAAAAGTTATGGTCGTTTGAAGTTGGTGCTGTCCCGGAGGCCGAATCCGAGTTGAACTTGTGCACCGGAAGAATTGGCTTCATGCTTGACGTTTGAGAGTCCTTCTCCTTGGTTCCTAAGGACAATAAAATCATCACAAGGATTAAATAGCATTCCATTCATTAAATTATTTGTATGCAACCCGAGGAACGCATTCACCTGGTAATTGAATTGTCGTGCGCGAGCTCGAGTGATTGGCCCTTGTATTACATTGTTGGCTTCAATTGGATTTGTAGGCATGGCCGTATGCATGGTAGTGATGTCCTCATCAATCGGGGGTTAATAACGTTTCCGGGCCGTTTCCGGGCCGTTTTCGGGGTTTTGGGCCTTCCCGGGGGAGTTTTGGGCCTTAGTGGGCTTTGGTGGGATGGATTAGGACTCCGTAACGGACTAGGATTGGGTTGAGGGCTGTTAAAAGGGGCTCCCCCTGCCCCCTTGCGCCCCCACCTCAGCCCCTTGCGCCCCCACCTCCCCCTCTTGCGCCCCTCTCCTCCCACCCCCCCCCCAAGCCCCAGCCCCCCAAACCGTGCACCCCCTCCCTTTCCTCCACCTCCACACCACCTCCCCTCCACCCCTTGCTGCCCTAGGGTGGCCTCCCCACCCCTGCACCTTGTGGAGTCATCCCGTGGAGCGAGGAGCGAGGAGCAAGGAGCGAGGAGCGAGGAACGTGGAGCGAGGAGCGATTCGCGAGGAGATTCGCGGAGATTGATTGGAGTTTTGCGCTTTGGGCAAAGGTATGAACATGAGGATCCTTGGATTTGATCTAGGTACTGTTATTAGGGTGTTTATCAAGTTTTTAGATCAATTGGAGGCGCTGGTTTGAAGTAATTTGGGTTAGATCTATACTTGTCCACGTTTCTGTTTTCGGGCAGATTGAGCAGTCGAACTATGGTTCGAGTTTCCGTCGATTTAGAATCCGAATCAGACCGTACGGACTTCTAGGAAGTTGTAGATAATTTAATTATCTTTCCGTGGACGTAAAGCACGTTAATTTCCGATCAGCCGTTTGAAAGTTATGGCTGTTTTACCGAGCGCCTAAAAATCTGTGACGTAACTGGAACAGATTGTGGTAATCTGTAGATTAAACAATTTTAGAGTCCGAATCAGTCTTTCCCTATAACTAGAAAAAGTTGGGAAATTTCCTAAGCTTCGCGACGGTGTACTCGTTTATTCGATTTGGAGTCCCAGAACTCAAGTTATGCCTTTTGCAAGGCTGCTGTCCCGCCGGGACAGAACCTCTGTTTTAGGTTTTGCGAGTAGTTGGCAATGTCGGGTTAGATGGGGGTTTGTGTACTGTTTTGAGGTTATGATTGTGAGTGTGTGATGCCTATGTGCAGGTGGTGTGACCCCGGGAGTGCCCTCTTCTTCCCGCCAATCCGTTGCACGTGTTTGAGGCAAGTGTGTTGTGATGGATAGCAAGTTGTAGGTTGCATGTTGAAATTAGATGGAATTGTCTACATGATATATGTCCACTTGCCATGTGTTAATGATTGATATGATATGATGAGCATGTTTAACATATTATGATGCCATGTGTTAATATGTGAATTAAATATGATAATTGGCATGGTTGCATGCATGTCATGAGATAGGGCGAGGGCGGTGAGAAAGTCTTAACTAGTCCGGCAAGGTCGGTGAGAAAGTTATGACTAATCCGGAACGCCATTGAGTAAGTCCTATGTCGTGATTCCATCCACGTGGTGTTTGGAAGCGAGTAGGCACCCTCCATCTTCGGGATGGAAGGGAGGAAAGGGTGCACACCGACGGGTGTGTACTTCCCATACCGGTATGAGGTTCCAGAGGGTCAGGAGCAATGCATTACATCGCATACAAATTGATGATGATATTGATAAGTATTCATGAATGAGATGTTATACATGATGAAAGATGTTATTGACTTGTTGTTATGCTTGTTGTCCATTGCAGTATGCTTGCTGAGTTTTCGAACTCACCCTTGTGTTTTCTTGTTGTTTTAGGTACCATGAGAACGGCATGCGGGAAAGGGGAATAGTCACACTCTCACACGTTGCTTCACCTTAATGTTTCCCCAAGTCAATTCATTTAGTTGGATAATAAATTGCGTGTGATGGCCTTTAAATTAAGTCTTAGCTTGGTTAATGAGAGTTCTATTGTTTGTTTGACACTTGGAACCTTAAGAGCTTAATGTTAGTCTCTTATTGTCGTTAAGACTTTATTTATTGCTGTTTTAGATGTTTCTCTAATTGCCATATAATGCTATATTGTTGCTGTTCCTTAAATTCATGATAAAACAAAGGAGGTGCTGCCGAAATCTCGGTTTTTAGCCTATGCACCTTTGCTGGAATTTTATGTTAAATGTGGTATTTAGTGGTTGTTTAACTTGTGTTTGGTAGCATTCGGGCATACTAGATGCCGGGGTGTTACAATCTGACCTCAACGGCGGCGGAGGACGACGGAGACAGCGGCAATCGGCGAAGAACTACGGCGGAACGCTACGGCAACTACGGCGAGCGATTGCGGCTAGACGGCGGCGGCTCCGGCGACATTGTCTAGGGCTACGGGTGCGCAATGAAGCGGGCTTCACGATGGCGGCGACGGCGCACTAAATAGGGGCCTCGGCTTCCGTGTATCGCGCGGAGACCGAGGTCGACACGGCTGCGGCGGCGGAGTCCGACGGCGACTCGGATTGGGTGACGTGGCGCGCGCACAGCCGTTGGATCGAGATCCAACGGTGCGTTGGTTTGGGTTCGGGTCGGACTCGGGTGAGCTGGCTGGCTCGGTCGGGCTCGGGTCCGGCGACGTGGCTCAATCGTGGCCGTTGGATCAAGATCCAACGGTCACACAGGTTTGGGCTCGGCCGAGCGGGTTCGGCCGACCAATCGGGCGCGGTCGGACTCGAGTCGACTCGGACTTCGGTCCGATCGGATGAGCGATAAAACCCACTCGCATTTACATAATCCAATTAACTTCTCAGAAATGCAAGTAAATCATTAAAAAATAGCAAAAGACTCAGAAAAATTCCAGAAAAATTCTGGAAAATATTTTAGGGTATTTGGGACTCAAATAAAATATTTCCAACAAAATTTTATTTGCAAAGTTAAATTCTTTAATTCTTTTAAAATGGAATAAATTCAAATAAATTCCAAATAAATCCAAATAAATTCTAAAATTCCAAAAATTCACCAAAGTGCCAAATCACACATAGATTTAAGAAAAGCAAAATTTTGGGGTGTTACAAACCTCCCCCCTTAATAGAATCTCGTCCCCGAGATTCAGGGCTAACTAAGGAATAGGTTCGGAAACTCTTTCTTCAAATCCTCTTCGCGCTCCCAAGTCGCTTCGCTTTCTTCGTGATTGCTCCACTGAATTCTACAGAAATGGGTCGACTTGTTCCTCGTCTCTCGATCCATTGTGTCTAGAATCTTCACGGGATGCTCCTTGTACGTCAAATCTTCTTGCAACTCAATTGACTCTAGCGGTGTCTGTTCCTCAGGTACTCGGAGACACTTCTTCAACTGGGACACGTGGAACACGTCATGTACCCCTGTCAACGATTGTGGCAACTCCAGCTGGTAAGCAACTTCGCCTCTGCGGCTCAAAATCTTAAATGGTCCAACATAACGGGGTGCAAGTTTCCCTTTAGCATGAAACCTCTTAACTCCCCTGAGAGGCGTAACTCTGAGGTATACAAAGTCTTCTGGTTCAAAACTCAAGTCCCGGCGACGATTGTCAGCATAACTCTTCTGTCGTGATTAGGCTATCTTCAACCTTTCCCTAATCATGGCAATCTGCTCTTCAGCTTCTTGAAGAATATCAGGCCCGAAGACACGGCGCCACGGTCTCATTCCAATTCAATGGCGTCCGACAGGTCGACCATACAAAGTGCCTCAAAAGGTGACATCTGTAAACTAGCCTGGTAACTATTATTGTAACTGAACTCGGCATACGGCAAACTCTTATCCCAAGAGGTAGCATAAGCCAATGCACACGCTCTTAACATATCCTCCAGAATCTGATTGACTCTTTCGGTCTGTCCATCCGTCTGTGGATGATAGGCTGTACTGAAGTTCAAACGGGTTCCCATGGCTTCATGCAACTTATTCCAAAACCTTGAGGTAAATTGGGTACCTCTGTCCGATACAATCCTCTTTGGCACTCCGTGCAAACAGACGATCATGATCATATACAACTCTGCTACCTTATCCCCCGAGTACGTGGTCTTCACGGTGATAAAATGGGCTACTTTGGTCAAGCAATCCACAATAACCCATATGGAGTCATAACCTCCTTGAGTCTTAGGCAAACCGGTAATGAAATCCATTCCGATTTCCTCCCACTTCCACTCAGGTATTTTCAGCGGCTGTAGTAATCCTGCTGGTCTCTGATGCATTGCCTTGACTCTCTGGCATACGTCGCACAATGCAACATGCTCGGCAACTTCACGCTTCATGCTCGGCCACCAGAATCTTTCCTTCAAATCCTGATACATCTTGGCACTTCCTGGGCGGATTGAATACTTGGAGTCATGGGCTTCCTCCAAAATCAGCTATTTTAATTCCTTCTTATTGGGCACACAAATCCGATCCTTCATCCATAACGTGCCTTGCTCATCCAACTTGAAGTCATCTGCCTTGCCTTCCTCCTTGATGGTCTTAATCCTGCGGATCTTGTCATCATCCTTCTGTCCTTCCCGGATCTGGTCCTCTAGGGTAGGCTTCACTTCCAATGCGGCCAAGAATCCGCTAGGTACCACCTCAATCTTCATTCTCTGGAAATCCTCACATAGCTCATCCTGACTTGTGGCTAGCAACATACTCACCGTATGGCTTTTCCGACTCAGAGCATCGGCTACTACGTTGGCCTTCCCGGGATGGTAATGGATTCCAACACTGTAGTCCTTGATCAACTCTAACCATCTCCTCTGCCTCATATTCAGATCCGACTGGGTGAATATGTATTTAAGCCTCTTATGATCCGTATACACTTCACATCTGTTCCCGATCAGATAGTGACGCCATATCTTCAAGGCATGCACTACGGCAGCTAACTCTAGGTCATGCGTCGGATAGTTTTCCTCATGCGGCCTCAACTGCCTTGATGCATAAGCGACGACCTTTCCATTCTGCATCAGCACACATCCAAGTCCTTGGCGCGATGCGTCACAATAAATATCAAAGCTTTGATTAACATCCGGTAGAACTAACACCGGTGCTGATGTCAATCCCTTCTTCAGCTCCTGAAATCCTTTCTCACATTCTGGCGTCCATGCAAACTTCCTCTCCTTTTTCAGCAATTGCGTAAGAGGTCTCGCAATTGTCGAAAAGCCTTCAATGAAACGGCGATAGTATCCTGCCATTCCAAGGAAACTTCTGATCTGGGTCACGGTCTTTGGCTGCTCCCAATGTAACACAGCTTCTACCTTGCTTGGATCAACGACGACTCCTTCTGCGGTCATTACATGTCCGAGGAACTCCACCTTGTCCTTCCAAAAATCACACTTGCTGAACTTGGCGAAGAGTTGTTGTTCCCTCAGCTTTTCCAAAACTCGCCTCAAGTGCTCTGCATGTTCATCCTCTGTCTTGGAGTAGATTAGGATATCATCTATGAACACGACAACAAACTTGTCCAAATATTCCAACCTTATTCATCATATTCATGAAATATGCTGGTGCATTCGTCAGACCAAAGGACATAACTGTAAACTCGTAATGTCCATATCTTGACGAGAATGCGGTCTTTGGGATATCTTCTGATCGGATCTTCAACTGATGGTATCCCGATCTTAGGTCAATCTTGGAGAAAACTCTGGCTCCTCCCAGCTGATCAAACAAATCATCAATCCTGGGTAGCGGATACTTATTCTTCACGGTGACTTCATTGAGTGCACGGTAGTCAATGCACATCCTGAAACTCCCGTCCTTCTTCTTGACAAACAAAACTGGTGCTCCCCACGGCGACGAACTCGGTTTGATAAATCCTTTCTCCATTAACTCCTCAAGTTGTTTCTTCATCTCTACCAATTCCTCGGTGGACATCCGATAGGGTCTCTTTGCTATCGGTGCTGTACCAGGTACAAGTTCTATCACAAACTCTATGTCCCTGTCTGGCGGCATACCAGGTAGATCTTCAGGAAAAACATCTGGGTACCCATTCACTACTGAGACATCCTCTATGCTGATTGCCTTGGCATTTGTTAACCATCAATCTGTCCATCTCTCGATTTACGAGCTTGAAATTCCACTTTCTTTCCACAAGGGCTCTCGACTGAGATAGTTCTTCGTCCACAATCCAATACGGCCTTGTGCTTGGATAACCAATCCATTCCCAAAATGACGTCTAAGGTCTGGGTCTCCAAAATAATAAGGTTCGCTAGGAACTCTATCCCATCTATTAGTATTCTCACCCCGGAACATCCTACTTTCGTTCGGAGTTCGGAACCAGGGGTTTGAACTAAAAGCATGCATTTAAGTCTTGCAATCCCCAAATCATTTCTAGCAGCAAAGCCTTGTGAAACAAACGAATGCGAAGCTCCAGAATCAAACAAAACTGTTGCAGGTACTGAGTTAACAAGTAACTTACCCAGTACGACATCCATAGCATTCTGCAGTGCATCTGCGGTGACATGGTTGACTCGGTCTCTCACCACGATGCAGGGGTGTGGCTCTGGTCTTTGGCGTCCTAGCTGGGTGGATCCTAGATTGAAGCGAATCGGGTCACTCTCGCTGTCTTCTTTGGGCAGCTGTTGGCAAAGTGTCCTGGCTCGTTGCAGTTGTAGCAGCGTCTCACTGTTCCTTGTTCACCGCCTCAAGCGGCGTTTACGGTTGGTGCCGGGTGCGATAGTTACGATTGACGGGTCTTGGTGCCGGTGACGGTGTCCTTGTTGTATTCTGCGGTGGAATCTGAAAAACTGATTTGGCGCAACTCTCCGATCCTTTATGCGTTCCACTGGCGTGATCTCGCTGTTGCATCCTGCGCTTCCTATTCTCATCCAGTTCCTTGCGCTTGTCCTCAAGAATGAGCGCCTTATTCACAAGCTCTCGGAAATCTGGAAAGGTGTGGGTGATCAATCCCACTGCAATCTGAGTTAAGTCCCTTCATGAAACGAGGTATGCGGCTTTATCTGTCGCTACATCCTCAGTGCGTAGCGAGCAAGGCTGTGTGAACTTGTTCGGTATTCGCCACCGGCTGATTACCTTGCTTCAGTGCTCTGAACTCCTCCTTCTTGAGATCCATGATTCCTTCAGGCACGTGATACTGACGAAACGCAGCTGTGAACTCCTCCCAAGTGATATCTTCAGGGTTCTCTTGCGTGGCACAGAAGTTCTCCCACCATTCGGCGGCTGTCCCTTTCCAACTGATGAGAAGCGTAGAGTACCTTCTCATTTCCCGTGCATTGAGCGATGTGTAGCTTCCTCTCAATTGACCTTAACCAATCATCAGCCTCCAACGGATTGGCATTCCCAGTAAAAGTGGGTGGATGAGTCCTCATGAACTCTGACAGTCTTGTATTCTGGCGTTGTCCCTGATTAACTTGATTAGCAGTGGCCTGAGCAGTGACGTGTTGCATCTGTTGCATCATAGCATGCATCAACTGAGTCTGAGCAGCAAGAAATGCTCCAAAATTCTGTATGTCCAGTGGCGGTGCTGGTGCTCCATCATTGGGGTTTTCTGTTGGGCGAGAACCACTTCCATTGCCTCCAAGGTTTCCGCGGGTGTTCACCATCTGTCGATTTGCTCCAAGGTTTCAGAGATGAGAGGGAAACAAGAATAGACAAGTAGTATGGAACTTATGCGGGGCGAAAGGTGTAACTTTAAGGTCTAACTTTATTATTTTAATCAATAGTAACTTGGTATGGTTGCTTACAATGCCTAGGGGCCTTGCAACACATACTGCACACTCAGCAAGCAATGAAAACCCAAATCGAACAAACACTGGAGTCTAACACCTAAAGGGTGACTCTTTATTTTATGACGCGACTCGGCGAAGGAGTCTCACTATAGAACCTACGCTCACTCATCGAGAAAACCTCCACGGCCTGGGTACGGATGCTGCGGCATAGGCGCGAAACGATTGCCATGTCCAGCAACTGTGTCATCTGTGGTAGTCGAAGAAGCAGTGTCCTCCTCAAGCTCCGGCTCCTCCGGGTCTGGCTCGTGCAGCTCGAGCATTGGCTCTGGCTCTGGTGCGTACAATGCCGTCTCTAACTCTCCAATCCTTTGCAGAATGTGTGACACATACTCTTGAGCTTCCCGCCATCTGCTCTTCTCTGTCGTGATCTCCTTGCGGGCCTTCTGTAGCTCCTTGCTTGTATCATCGAGTACATCCTCCTGGGCGACAACAAGTCATGCCAACTGTGTGACCATGGCATTCTCGTCCTGGATCGCCTTCGGGTCAAGAAGGTTATTGCTGCGCGGATGATATCGGAACACCGTGCTCTCCAATTCTCTGGCGTAGATACGGGTAATGTGCCGCATTGCTCGTCGTGACACCTCTTGGATACCCATCTGCATTGTAGACCTCCTGGCAGTGCAGTGTATCGGGCGATTTCCTGGGCCCTTCTTCCTAGCAGGTACCACAATCTTCACGTCACAAGCCTTGATCAATCCTGCCTGTCTGATCACGTCCACTTGGTATTGCGGCTTCTCAAAATCTCCAAGAGTTTGTAGCATACGCCAAAGTTCTGCGGTGTGACCAACCTCCAGGTCGACGTAGTTGAACTCTCCCTCCATCTGTCACAAGAGTGCTCACGTAAGAACTCCAAATTTTTAGATCGTGACAAGGTAAGGAAAAATTCAGCAAGAGATAAGAAAAGAGAGAATGGGATAAGTTGAGATGTCGTTTCTTATCTTGACAAATTTTTATTCTTTTTAGAAAATAGGTTTTATCCTCACTATGACCATTCTAGCTAGGGTTGAGCCTACGGTTAGTATGGCTCTGATACCACCTCTGTCGGGACCCGAATTTGCAAATCCGGACCCTCTGTGTATTCAGCACTAGTCCAGGAACGCGCTAGTGCACACAGTCTTAACATCGGTAAATATCACAATCATACCACTCGATACTAATAAAGTACTTTAATTAAATAGTCAAACTGGTTACTCGACCTTATGGTCAAGTTACAAATGTACGCCTCGCAGGGCGAAACTTATTAAGAGAGAAATAATAGCAGCGGAAAATAAGATAACATCGTGGCGCCATCCAGTATACCACAGGCAACCGATCGGGCTCGCCCCTAAGTAGGCGGTTCCTCTTGGAGCTCCTCCTCCAAAGCTGGTGTAGTCTCCTCTTCAAGCGGTGTGGTATTGTGGCAAGGGTGAGTACTTGGTACTCAAGCAAGTCATGCCTGAATCTGACTAATATACTACATGCATGGCTTAATACAAAGGAGTGGCTCAAGGTATTTTTGCAAAGAAACAGCATTTAACAAGTATCATAAGTAGATTCGAAAGCAGTAGTAACAAGTAAAGCATAGATAACTTTTCAAGGAGTTTAGTAAGCATCTTTCCCATTCTAATCCACGTTTCCATCAACATCATTATTAATCCAACCCAACCCTTCAAGTCCAAGTTATTTTCAAGAAAGTCTAACCCTTGACTGTAATTCCCGAGCGATGTCCAATACCGCGGACACGGCTATTCGAATAGATTGTACACTCTGCAGAGGTTATGCACTTTACCCACAAGATACAGTCAAACACCACAAAGGCGAGTTCCCGTAACAAAGTTTTTCGGAAACTTCTAACAATACAAGTGAGCCTCCCCGGTTATTGCACACTAACCCTTCCCTTAGCTAAGGCAAAGTTTAGGCCAATCAACCGTTCGATGGGTACATGGCCTCAGCCCCGGTACGCTCCCCCGTACAACTTACACAAAGGGTGTAGTTGACCTCCTGAGGTCCCACAGGTACGTTATTAGCAACTTAATCAACTAGGTCCGTCCCATTACAGACATGTGGTTGCAAGGTTGACTCAGTTCAAAGGCTTGCAAAGTGAAGTCCTTAGGATGACCAGGGCAAGACTACCCGAAGATCCAAATCAACATCCCCAGTGCCACAACTGGCCCACCTGATCATTCTTGCCACATGCCCCGGCCGAAAACTATTTATCAAACCCCAGTTGATTACCATGCACCTCGTGCCATCAACATCACATGATACCTTTCCCAAAACAGGTTCAATATATCATTAAGTCAATATTAACATTTAATTGTCCAAAATCATGTCATGAGCACGCAGCAGGTCTAAGCAGTATACTACAACAGTCTAAACCCATGTTGGCAATTTTAGTAATGTCCAACTAGTAAACCACAACTAGGGTGACAAGGGTCATGGCACATACTTAAGTAATCAAGGTGTCATACAGCAATTTGGCATTTATCTAACTCCCCATATTTAAATAAAGTATTTTCTAATTGAACTAGCATGCAATAAGTTAAATCAAAATATGTTTTAAAATAGGATCAACATGGTCAAAGCATAACTTGCCTTCAAAAAGTACTTGTTCTTGGTCTTGAGTTGGATCCTGAGTCAATACTTCTCCTTCGAATCCCTTCGGCACTTCAACGTCTACTCGTAAAGCGTGCAAATAGCAATACACGAATAAACAATAGGCAAAAAGTGTCCAAACATCCAAATAAAATCCATAAACAGAGAGAACATAATTTTATGAATTTTTAGAAACTGGAATCGTCAAATTTGGAGTTTAAATGCAAAAGTTATAGCATTTTGAAGTTTAAATAATCAATTAAATAATATTACAGAGGAAAACTTTAGTACAAAAATTAAATAAAATTCATAATTAGGTAGATCTCAATTTTATACAAATTTAGAAATTTGAATCACTCAAATCGGAGTTGAAACGCAAAAGTTATAAGCGTTTGAAGTTTGAAACAAAATCTGAAATCATTATTTCGAATTAATAAATCATTTTCTTTTTCGGAAATTAATTATTGCGTCAGCGAGGACACGTGGCAGCCTCTGATTGGGCGGCTGACGTCAGCCGGTCCATGGACGTGGTCCATGGTTTGGCTTGGTCCACCGTGGACTCGGTCCACGGCTCTACGTGTCGCTGACAGGTGGGACCACTCGGGTGACGTCATTGCTGACGTCAGCGGGGCTCAGCCCACGGTCGGCAGTGTGGGACCTGTGGCGTCATTGGCGGCGTCGGCGCCTCTTGGGGCGGCTCTTGACATGTGGAGCCCGCCATGGCGTCGGCGTGGCGTCATGGTGCGATGGCTGGGCTGGCGACATCACGGGCCCAGCGTGTCGGCGTCCGCAGCGCTGCAGCGTGCGTGGGCAGCGCTGACGCGGCGGTCAATCTCCCGCACACGCGTGGCTAGATCTCCCCGTTGATTTGAAAATCAACGGCCCGGATTGGATCTGGACTCACGCGTTTGGGGTGAACAGCGTTTGATCTCGACCGTTGGATCTAGATCCAGCGGTCGAGATTGGATCTCGGGATTTTTTGACGGGATCTCACCGTGAGAAGACGTGGCGTGATCTCGGGACGTTGGATCTGGATCAGACTACCGAGGGAGCTCAAGTCCGGCGATGGCTCACGGCGCGCCGGCTTGCCGGGGTTGGGGACGACGACCACGGCAACGGCGCTTCGGGCGTGCTCCGGCGATGTGAGAGGTCTCCTCCGACGCGGCTTGACCTCCCGGTTCTGGATCTGACCTCAACGGCGGCGGAGGACGACGGAGACGGCGGCAATCGGCGAAGAACTACGGCGGAACGCTACGGCAACTACGGCGAGCGATTGCGGCTAGACGGCGGCGGCTCCGGTGACGTTGTCTAGTGCTACGGGTGCGCAATGAAGCGGGCTTCACGATGGCGGCGACGACGCACTAAATAGGGGCCTCGGCTTCCGTGTATCGCGCGGAGACCGAGGTCGACACGGCTGCGGCGACGGAGTCCGACGGCGACTCGGATTGGGTGACGTCGCGCGCGCACAGCCGTTGGATCGAGATCCAACGGTGCGTGGGTTTGGGTTCGGGTCGGACTCGGGCGAGCTGGCTGGCTCGGTCGGGCTCGGGTCCGGCGACGTGGCTCAATCGTGGCCGTTGGATCAAGATCCAACGGTCACACAGGTTTGGGCTCGGCCGAGCGGGTTCGGCTGGACCAACTGGCGCGGGTCGGACTCGAGTCTGACTCGGACTCGGGTCCGGTCGGATGAACAGTAAAACCCACTCGCATTTAAATAATCCAATTAAATTCCCAGAAATTCAATTAAATCATTAAAAATAGCAAAAGACTCAGAAAAATTCCAGAAAAATTCTGGAAAATATTTTAGGGTATTTGGGACTCAAATAAAATATTTCCAACAAAATTTTATTTGCAAAGTTAAATTCTTTAATTCTTTTAAAATGGAATAAATTCAAATAAATTCCAAATAAATCCAAATAAATTCCAGAAAATTCCAAAAATTCACTAAAGTGCCGAATCACACATAGATTTAAGAAAAGCAAAATTTTGGGGTGTTACACTATGACGGCAACAACGTTAACAATAAAACAGCACATCGTGTGAAAACCCATCATCCATTTAAAACTAACCTTGCAACACCTCGCAAAATCAAACTCAACCCTTTGGAACAGAAAATCGACTCCAAAGTCAAACATCTGCACACACAACCGCCATAAATTTTATCAAAAGAGAGGGAAACTCAATCCCAAAAGAAAACTCTTCACTAACCAAATTCACTTATGAAACATTCATAAAAATCCAGAATTGTGAAACATCCGCACACCAGACACATTTTCCAAATGACTCTAACTCTAGCCAAACAGAGTTACACATCAAGGGCTTAACTCAAAAGTTTCCTACACAACCCTTTATGACCATCTGCTTCCTTTTAAAATTAATTCCAAAGATAATTCAGTGCAAACGCGAAAGGGCGCGATCGACTCAAAAACTTTTGGGGTGTAAATCCATACTCATAGCACCAACTAAACAAATTAGCCAAAACCAAATATTTGCACCAATTTCTACGAGTTTTAGGGAAACTCTGAAACACAGCCTATGGAACACCTTGACCGAAAACCCTTCAACCAAAATGGCAGACAACCAAACCAGTCCAAAAGCTTTTGAACACAAGATCAGCAAAAAAGAACCATTTCTAGTACTCCACTACGCTTTCCATTAAAGACTTCAATAATCACTATTTACTTCTTCAGGAGCCCCAACACAAATCAACCAAAAGCTTCACAACAAATTCTTCCTCTAGTTACCAATCCCAACACTTTTAATTAGGGTTTATGATGCTTATCAAAAAGGCACCCAACCAAGACTATATTGACATGATCCCCACGGATCACCGAATCATAATACTTCTTATTCTAAATTTGAAACATAGTACTTTAACAAATCTTTCAGCAAGATTAAACATATAAATTTCATACCTCCTATATATTCACGTCTCGACAACCGAACCTTATTCAGTTAAACAACGACTTCAACATATAAATATTATCTCCACAGGGAAGAATTCATAAGTGAGACTCTAAGTTATACTTTTATTGAGGATAAGATCATTTATCATGTTAATTATCCAAAGCTCACTCCATCGCAACATGTTAAAATTTTCCTCTATTTTAGCCATGGTTTTCCAACGAGTAATCTAAACAGTTACCACCACTACTTAGTCATTAATAACAACAAATGGGCATAATCATCAACCAACAACGTTACTTTTAGCTACCCTATACATAAGTGATAACAAATTACCACCACACAACATACTCCCATTATTTAAAATAGATTGAATACTAGCATTAACACAGCCCTTAACAACATCATTAACATCATGTCTTATGTCTTCTCAATTTATATCAATACTAGCATTTGAAGGGACACGACTGCATACTTCCAAATATACTAGTAGTTTGCAACAACGTAAATAGCAACTCTAATCAACTTCCAAATTAAAGTCACTAGGCAACACGATTAAATTCCGCTTTTACTCCATTAGATTAGAACATCTTTAAACAACCAGCAAAGTTTCTTTAACGGTAACAGCAGTCTACATCATCTTAATGTTTTTAACTAGGCATCAGGGTTTAAAATTTTTAAACATTATTGGGGGTCATAAGCACTTTTATAACAAAGCAACAGATTCTAAGCATGTACATTAACACATTTAATCATTCTCGCTAAGAGTAAACTACAACACTAGTAGTCTATTTATTCTCAAGTTAGAGATATTAATCACATTGAATTGTTTCAACTCACAAATTAACTTAACAATTCGTCATCCCAAAAACCATATTGGTACATTCTACAAAACATGCTAAACAACAATTCTTACTAGGGACAAACGATTTCAGTCAAAAGACTACTTACTTTGTTTGCAGCATTTTAGCTTTAAAACTCATCCCAAATTCATAAGGAAACTTGACTCTCAAAATTGCAATGAGGCAAACCCAAACTTGGTCATGCAAAGGAATTCTCCAAAACACTTTTCAATCTCAAAGACTCCCACAGGAGAGAACCAACCGATCAAATAAACCTTTGCAAATAAAACCTTAACACCAAACCCCAATCTTTCACGAAACAAGAAGGGTTTTTCAAGGATGATTACTTAAACCAGTAAAATAACAAAATCAAACACCACTTACTCCTACAAAGACACTGAACTTCAGCCCTGATAGCCAGGTCTGGCACAACTCCGCAATAACTCCTTTAACCTCGGAGAAAGGCAAACCCAGTAATAAATTGAATGCTTCTTCCCCATAAAGCAATCAACAATGTAGGCATCAAAACTGGAAAGGCAACCAAAGGAAGCGCAACACTAGACTCTTCTTCTTCGTCTTCACCCAAGGAAGATAAAACCACAAACCGCCTGTGGATCAAACCGCGAAAACCAATACCAAACACTTTTCTTTTGGTTTCCATCAACTAAAACCAAGAAAACCAACCAAGACCGACCACAGAACAATAAAGAACATCCGAAGGAAACCACCATCAACTCTTCTATTTGTCTCCAGTCAACTACCCGATCTACGATAGAAAAGGGTAAGCACTCTTCTCCTACAGGGGTTAATAGTTCTTCGGTGATGGCGCTAACCGGCCACACCGTCAAACCTCACCCTTACTATGAACCAAAAAGAGGTGACCGAAACCCTTCGGCACCAAAACCCCACTTTATCACAACAACAAGATCAATTCAATCATTTATCTCATAGACATAGCAACATACATTATCAAATGAAGCATTCAACATCAAAGCTTAAATACAACATTTAAGTGTAAAGAGACGATACCCATACCCTTTCCTACTGTGCATCTAGTGTGTGTCAAATTTTAGATTAGTTATACTACTTTTGCAAGTTTTAATGTTGCTATCCTATGACAAAATTTTAGTTAGGACCTAAGCCATGTTTCTAAGTTATTCCACATCACATTTTAGTTGTACCCTATAGCATGTCACTAAAAATACACATTCCAATGACCTACAGCCCGCTCTGATACCAACTGTAACACCCCAGCATTTAATATGCCTGAATGCTACCAAACATAAGCTAAACAACATCTAAATACCACAATTAAACAAAAATTCCAGCAAAGGCGCATATGCTAAAAACCGAGATTTCGGCAGCATCTCCTTTGTTTTAACATGAATTGAAGGAGCAACAACAGTATCACAAGTTATATCATAATGGAAAGCATCTAAAACAGAAATAACATGTGACATAGCAACAATATAAGTACAGGATAAAGCATTCAACCACTTCATGAGCTAAACGAATTAAATAATAAGACCGAGCACACGGTCAAGCAATACTCCAAGTTTCATGGCAATACTTTCATTATCATGTCATTGTTTAAATGGGTGATGCTAAGTGATGACGTGTGACTAGCTCCCTTTCCCGCATGTCGGATTCATGGTACCTAAAAGAAAACAACAAAAACACAAGCGTGAGTTCATCACTCAGCAAGTATATTGCAATGGTACAAACATAAACAATTACATAGCAATAATATCTCACATCATGTAAACCATCTCATTCATGGTCACATATCATCATCATCATCAATATGTATGCAGTGCAATGCGATGCTCATGTCTCCTTGGAAACTTATACCGGTATGGTTGAGTACACACCCGTCGGTGTGCACCCTCTCCCCCCTTCCATCCCAAAGATGGAGGGTGCCTACTCCTCGCTTCCGTTCACCGCGGTGAATGGAATCACGATGTAGGACTTACTCATTGGCTCTCCGGATTAGTCATAACTTTCTCACCGACCTTCCCGGACTAGTTATGACTTTCTCACCACCCGGGCCATGTAATCATGCCATGTATGCAAATATGCCAACATCATAATTAACTTGTACGATAACACATGGCATCATCATGGATAACTTGTACATTAACACATGGCATCATCACATAATAAACATATTCATCATATCAATGGCAAACATTAAAGCGTAGCATGTGAACATATCACATATTCAAACTTCAATCTCAATCAATCAACAACCTACAATCTGCTACCCATTCCAATACACTTGCCTCAACCACGGCGACGGATTGGCGAGACGTAGAGGGCACTCCCGGGGTCATACCACCTGCACATAGGTACCACACTCACAATCGTGTCCACAAAATAGTACGCAAACCCTCATCTACCCCGACATTACCAACTACTTGCAAAACCCGAAAACAGCGGTTCTGTCCCGTCGGGACAGCAGCCTTCCAAAAGGCATAACTCGGGTTCTAAGACTCTGAATCAATTAAACGAGTACATCCTCGCGTAGCTTAGGAAATTTCCCAACTTTTTCTAGGTATAGGGAAAGACTGATTCGGACTCTAAAGTTGTTTAATCTACAAAATACCGTGATCTGTTCCAATCACGTCACAGATTTTAACACGCTCGGTAAAACAGCCATAACTTTCAAACGGCTGGGCGGAATTTCAAGTTCTTTATATTCACGGAAAGATAATGAAATTATCTACAACTTCTTCAATGTCCGTATGACCAGATTCTGACTCTAATTTGGCGAAAAACCGAACCATAGGTCGACTGCTCATGCTGCCCGAAACAGAGAACATGGCAACTTCTAGATCTAATCCAATCTACTCAAATCCAGCACCACCAATTGATCTAAAAACTTGACAAACACCCTTATAACAGTACCTAGCCCAACCCCAAGGATTCCCATGGCCATACCTTCGCCCGACGCACGAAAACCCAATAGATCTCCTCCCGGTTCGCACAATCTCCTTCCTCGCTCCAATCCCGCCGGTTCTCCTCGTCGCGAAGCGCTCCAACGGATGGATCTTTGAGGTGTGGAGGTGGAGAACTCCCCTAGGGGCAGCAAGGGAGGAGGATAGATGGTGGAGAGGTGGTGGAGCAATGGGGAGCAATGGGGAGCAATGGGGGAGGTGGAGGCGCCACAAGGAGGAGGTGGGGAGGTGTGGGGGGCGGCTAGGACTTGCGGGGGCGCAAGGGCAGGGGTTGGACGCCTATAGGGGCTGGGGGAGGCCCCCAACCAGGTCTCCTACTCCTATTAGGACTCAAACTCCATCCCACCAAAGCCCACGACCCTTTCCTTTAGGCCCAAACTCCCCCAAAAAGGCCCAAACTCCCGGAAACGGCCCGGAAATGCAAATTAACCTCATGACGTATGGTTTCAACCTCCAATTCCATATTTTATAATGTTTTTGACCTTAACATTCACATTTTGTAATGCCACAATCTCTAATTCCACATTTTATAAAGTCTCGGCATTCCGTAGTGTCACAAGCATTCCGTACAATGGGTACTAGAGTGTCCCTACAATAACGTGAATGTTGCTGAACTTGGTGTTAACCTTGAGGCTTGAAAATGAGGTTGGAAGAACGATTAACTCTGAAGTAAAATGCGATGGTTTTGGAATGATTCATTTCGTTGCATAGCGTCATACATTTGTATTTGCTAAGAAAGTTAGCTTAAGTGATGACTATGGTGTGACACCACGGAGTGTCGTAACGTTATTTAATGTGAACGTTGAGGTCAAAGACATTATGAATTATGGAATGGGAGGTTGAAACCTTACGGTATGGAGGTTAATAGCGTTTTCGGGAGTTTGGGCCTTCCCGGGGTGTGTTGGGCCATAGGGGGGACCCCTCGTGGGCCAAAAGTGGGGCTCTCTAGCCCATGAGGGGAGAGGGGGCAGCATGATGCCCTTGCCCCCCCCTTGCTGCCCTAGCAGCCTCTACATCCTCCTCTCCCACCCATAGCCGCCACACCCCTTTTGCCCCTTGCTTGCGCCCCCTTGCTCCCCATTGCTCCTCCACCCCTCTCCTCACCTCTCCACCACCCTTGCTACCCCTAGGGGAGCTCTCCACCTCAACACGTCGAAGATCCGTCCATTGGAGCGCTCCGCGACGAGGAGATCCGGTGGATTTGGAGCGAGGAAGGAGATCGCGCGAACCGGGAGGAGATCCATTGGGTTTTCGTGCGTCGAGCGAAGGTATGTCCATGGGAATCCTTAGGGTTGGTCTAGGATCTGTTCTAAGGGGTATTATCATGTTTTTAGATCAATTGGTGGTGCTGGAATTGAGTAGATTAGATGGAATCTTGTGTTTGCCACGTTGTCTGTTTCGGGCAGCATGAGCAGTCGACCTAGGGTTTGGGTTTTCGCCAATTTAGAATCTGAATTTGGTCGTACGGCAGTTGAAGAAGTTGTAGGTAATTTCAATACCTTTCAGTGGGTATAAAGAACGTCCAATTCCGCCCAGTTGTTTGAAAGTTATGATCGTTTTACCGAACGTATTAAAATCTGTGACGTGATTGGAGCAGATCACGGTATTTTGTAGATTAAACAAGAAAAGTCCGAATCAGCTTTTCCATATACTTAGAAAAAGTTAGGAAATTTCCTAAGCTACGCGAGGATGTACTCGTTTATTCGATTCGGAGTTTAGAACCCGAGTTATGCCTTTTGGAAGGCTGCTGTCCCGACAGGACAGAACCTCTGTTTTTGGGTTTTGCGAGTAGTTTGCGATGTCGGGTTGGAAGAGGGTTTGCGTAGTATTTTGTGGACATGATTGTGAGTGTGTGGTACCTATGTGCAGGTGGTGTGACCCCGGGAGTGCCTTCTACTTCTCGCCAATCCGACGCCCGTGGTTGAGGCAAGTGTATTGGAATGGGTAGCGGGTTGTAGTTGCTAGATTGGTTGAGATTGAGATTGAATATCTGATATGTTCACATGCCATGCCTTAATGATTGCCAATGATATGATAAATATGTTGATTATGTTAGGATTGCCAATGATACGATGAATATGTTGATTATGTTATGATTGCCAATGATATGACGAATATGTTGATTATATTATGATGCCATGTGTTAGTGTACAAGTTATTTATGATGTTGGCATATTTGCATACATGGCATGTTACATGGCCCGGGCGGTGAGAAAGTTATAACTAATCCGGGGAAGGTCGGTGAGAAAGTTATGACTATTTCGGAGAGTCAATGAGTAAGTCCTACATCGTGATTCCATCCACCACGGTGTATGGAAGCGAGGAGTAGGCACCCTCCATCTTCGGGATGGAAGGGGGGAGAGGGTGCACACCGACGGGTGTGTACTCAACCATACCGGTATGAGTTTCCAGGAGATATGTGCATCGCATTGCATTGCATTATATGAGGATGTTATATGATGATGCCAATGATATGTTTACGCTATGAATATGAGATGTGTATGATGTTGTATGTGAAAAGTGGTGATGAAGGTATTAGATTGTATTTTTCTTGTTCCATTGCAATATACTTGCTGAGTGATGAACTCACCTTGTGTTTATGTTGTTTTTCTTAGGTACCATGAAACTGGCATGCGGGAAAGGGAGCTAGTCACATGTCATCACTTAGCATCACACATATAAACAATGACATGTTCCTTCCTTTAAATTGTGATGGTTAATTTGTGTGCTTGGTTTCCTCATTTACTTCGTTTGGCCCATGCGATGGTTGGAATCTTTATTCTAGTATTATACTGCTGCTAGATCCTTTATTATTGATGATTTAGATGTCATTGTTTTTACTATACCCTGTGATCTTTTTGTTGTTGCTTCAATTCATGATAAAACAAAGGAGATGCTGCCGAAATTTCCGGTATTAGCATTTACTCCTTTGCTGTGATTTACCTTAGTTTATGGAATTTAGATGTTGTTTAGCCTATGTTTGGTAGCATTCGGGCATATTAAATGCTGGGTTGTTACAGTTGGTATCAGAGCGGGCTGTAGGTCCTTGGAATGTGTATTTTTAGTGTCATGCTATAGGGTACAACTAAAATGTGATGTGGAATAACTTAGAAACATGGCTTAGGTCTTAACTAAAATTTTGTCATAGGATAGCAACATTAAAACTTGCATAAGTGGTATAACTAATCTAAAATTTGACACACAATGGATGCACAGTAGGAAAGGGTATGGGTATCATTTCTTTACGCTTAAATGTTGTATTTAGGCTTTGATGTTGAATGCTTCATTTGATAAGGCATGTTGCTATGTCTATGAGATAAATGATTGAATTGTTCTTGTGGTTGTGATAAAGTAGTGTTGTGGTGCCGAAGGGTTTTGGTCACCTCTTTTTGTTCATAGTAAGGTGTGGTTTGACGGTGTTGCCGGTTAGCGCCATCACCGAAGAACTATTAACCCCTGTGGGAGAAAAGTGCTTATCCTTTCTGTCATAGACCGGATAGTTGGCTGGAGTCAAATAGAAGAGTTTGCGGTGGATTCTTTCAGTTGCTCTTTACCGTTCTAACGGTCGGTTTCGGTTGGCTTTCTTGGTTTTAGTTGATTGAAACCAAAAGAAAAAAAGTGTTTGGTATTGGATTTTCGCGGATTGTTCCGTATGCGGTGTGTGGTTTTGTCTTCCTTGGTTGAAGACGAAGAAGAGTCTAGTGTCGCGCTTCTTTTGGTCGCCTTTCCAGCTTTGATGCTCAGTTTGTTGATTGCTTTATGGGGAGAAGCATTCAATTTATTCATGTGTTTGTCTTTCTCCAAGGTCAAAAGAGTTATTGCGGTGTTATGCCAGACCTGACTATTAGGGCTGAAGTTCTGTGGCTTTGTAGGAGTAAGTGGTGTTTGATTTTGTCATTTTACTAGTTTAAGAAATCATCTTTGAAAAACCCTTCTTGTTTCGTGAAAGTTTGGGGTTTGGTGTTAAGGTTATTTGCGAAGGATTACTTGATCGCTTGGTTCCCCCTTAAGAAAATTGTCTTTCAACCATTTTCCTCCATGGGAGTCTTGAGATTGAAAAGTGTTTTGGAGAATTTCCTTTTGCATGACCAAGTTTGGGTTTGTCTCATTACAACTTTGAGAGTCAAGTTTCTTTGTGAATTTTTGGTTGAGTGATAAAAAGAAAATGCTGCAAATAAAGTAATTAGTTATTTGACTGAAAGTAGTTGTCAAAAGTGAATACTGTTGTTTAGCATATTGTGAAGTATGTAACAATGTGGTTTATGGAAATGTTGTACTCCTAAGCTAATTTGCGAGTTGAATCAATGTAATTTTTATCTGTAGCTTAAGATTAAATGAACTTCTAGTGCCGTAGATTTATTTCTATAGCGAGTAATGATCAAATGTGTTAATGAACATGGTTAGAGTTTGTTGCTTTATTTTGAAGTGAGGTAGTATGCCCCATTTATTAAATGTGTAGCTGAACATTGTTAATGTTTAAAATTTTAAACTACTGATATTTTTAAGGAAACCTTGTTGGTTGATTAAAGACGTTTTAATTTAACGTGTTAGTAGAGAAATTTAATCATGTCGGTTTGTGACCTTAATTTGGAAGTTGATTAGAGCCGTTATTTTTATGTTGCAAACTATTAGTATAATTGGAAGTATGCAGTGGTGTTCCTATATTGCTAGTATCGATGTCAATTGGAAAGATATAGGTTTTATTGTTGCGTTAAGAGCGTCGTGATGGTCTAACTTATTAAATTCATTTTTAATAGTTGGAGTATGTTGAGTAGCGGCAACTTATTATAACCTATGTATGGGGTAGCTTAAAGCAATGTTGTTGTTTATAATTATGCCGTTTATTGATATTGATGACTTAGTAGTGGTGGTAATTGTGTAGATTACTTGTTGGAAACCATTGTTAAAATGGAGATTATTGTAACATGTTGTGATGGAGTGAACCATGGATAATTAACATGATGTAGAATTTTATCCTTAATGAATGTATGTGTAACATCCCAAAAATTTGCTTTTAATATATTTAGTATGTTTCTGGAATATTTGGAATTTTTTTGAATTAAATTGGAACCCTCGCGGTTAATTTGAATTCAAGTTTAGTGAACTAATCACGTTAAATAAAGATCATGCATTTTCGAATAAGCCTAAAATCCAAAAAAAATTTTGATAATTAAGATAACTGGTAGACGAGAGTGTTCGCTTCAAATATTTTCGAAAAATATGTTATATAACGTATGTCGTTGATTTTATAAAAATCGGTACAGGTGTCTGATTCATGAAAAGAATTTTCGCGGAAAATCTACACGTCGAAAAATCGCGAAACCAACTTCATTAGGTTCCAAATGTTCCCTAGTATTTTAGACGAATTTTCCACGATCTTTAGAACCTTCTACTATTTTATTCTAATCATGTTTTGGGAGCATGTATGCGTATCCCTGTATATTCATACGTGGACTTTTCCTTCCCACTGTTTCCTCATGCATGAAGTGGGAGTTCGATTTCCTGGACGTTTTGCTTGCAGCCGTTTTGCTTCTCAGCCCTTTCACCTCTAACGCAAGCCGTTACAAGTCCATTACTCCAGCCGTTTTGCTTGTTAGCCATTTCACCTCTAATGAAGGTAATGCATGCACGAATGCTCCTTTATCCAAGCCGTTTCTCATTTTTTTTTCCTCCATGGCATATAGCAACCAGTACACACGCATGAACTTTTTCCTCTCCCAGTCATTTCCATTTTCTAGCTTTGCCGAGTAAATCATCCTGTTGCTCCATTTCATCTCTTGCCATTCCTTCGTTCCAGTCGATTTCATCTTTAGCCATTTCTATTTTCTTCACCCGCCATTGTCGTCACCGTCACCTTCATCGTCGCTGCCGTTGACGTCGCCGTTGCCGCTGCCGCCGCCGTTGTCGACGCCAGATATCGCCATCACCATCGCCGCTGTCACCGTCGCGAGCGCACTTTCCGGCCACGTCGCCTTCTTCCTGCGCCCAACAGTCTGCGCCACTGCATAGCATCGTTCGGTACTTTTCTTTATTTACGCGCGATCGGTTCCGTTGATCAGTAGATCTAATTTTTATGTGTTTGTGCATGTAAACATAAGTATCGTAGTGTTTTGTTTCGGCACTCTCTGTTGTTCAACGCTAGTTGCATGATTATGATATTGTGTACCTATTTTCTATATATATATATCTACCATGTTGTTTCTCCGTGAGCACGCACGTAATTACAATAGACGTAGTTAGTAAACATACTTATATAATAACTCGCTAGGAGCATGCTTGTGTAATAGCCGTAGTCGCCATCCACACCGTCGCCGCCGACTAATTCCGCTGATGCGTTCGCCGCCGCCGCTGTCTCTGGCCATTTTTACTAGTGTGTGTAAATCGAATACCTTCCCATGCACGCCAAGACGAGCCCTCCTCGCGTCCAGAATAGGACCCTGCGCCGAACAGTGCAAGCTTGCATTGGAAAACTAGAAGACTAGTTGTACATTCACTTTTCTGTAAATTGCGTATTTTGTTATTTTTGCTACGATTACGTTTTAAGTCCAAACTGCAGGCAAAAAATTTTGTAATTTAGTAAATATTAATACATTTCTACAGTATTTTTACTAGAATTTTATAAACAAATTTATCTTTGTTAAATTATTTACGGAAAGTCCAAACTTACAATTTTGTATCTCTTAAACTATATGTCTAAAAATTCCAAAATAAATTTTATAAATCTTAGAGAATGCTAAACTAATTGTCTGGAAGTTTTGTGAAATTACAAGCTAGTTTGATTTGTAGTATTTTTCTGCATGTGTGTTTGTACGTTGTTTTGCGTGTTTATCTGGTTCTTTGTCTGTTACGCATAGACGTCGAGCTGTGTGAGGACCCGGATTTCGAAGATCAAGCTCCAGACCAAGACTCACTGCTTTACGAAGGCAAGTTGTGCTTTGACCATATTGCTCCTATTTTTTGAAATATATTTTGGTTTAAATTATGCATGCTATGTTGTTATAAATGGATTAATTTAATTTGGGTTAAGTAGATAATCAACCTAATCGTTAATTCCACCCTTGATGATAATATTTATATGCCCTGTATCCATTGTCACCTTAAGTTGGGATTACATTGTTGGATGATATGATTGTGCCAACACGGGAGGCTAGACCGTGAATAGTTGCTTAGCTATGCTTACGTGAAATATGTTTCAAATGGGAAAATAATATTGACTAATGATATATGGAATGAATTTTGGAATCAGTGTGATCTTGCCACGTGATGATGTGAAGTGTAGGTACCCTTGTGGTTCTACATGGTAATTGATATTATTGTTGGCATGCGTTGCACAATAATCAAGCTGGGGTGATAAATACATTTAGACCGGGGCAAGTGGTAAGAATGATAGGGTGGGCCATGAGTGGCACCGGGAAAGTCGTTTTGGTTCTTCGGGTAGTCTTGCCCTGGTCACCCTAAGGACTTAACCTTGCAAGCCTTTGAACTGGGTCAATCATGCAACCACATGTCTGTAATGGGGCGGACCTAGTTGAGTAGGTTGCTAATAACTTGCATTTGGTACCTCAGGGTGTCAACTATACCTTTTGTGTAGTTGAACGGGGAGCTGCATCGTGCTACGGCTAGGTACCCTATCCAACGGTTGGTTGACCTATACTTCGCCTGTACCTTAGGGAAGGGATAGTGTGCAACAACCGGAGAGGTCCACTTGTATAGTTAGAGGCTTCTGAAAGGCTTTGTTATGATCACTCATTCGCATACTCTTGTATGGCGATTCGCGGCAGACGTGGTGAGTTGATCGTATCTTGTGGGTAAAGTGCATAACCTCTGCAGAGTGTACAAACTATTCGAATAGCCGAGTCCACGGTACTGGACAACGCTCGGGGATTACAGTTAAGGGTTAGATCTTTCAAAATAAAATGTGGGAATGGGTGGCCGAGTGCCAGAGACAATATTGCTAAAGTGATTTAGGGCTTTGAGCCGAATTGTTTAAAAAGAGATTGATAACTTACTATATAATATGGTTTTACTGCTTTTGAATCTATTAATGTTGTTTAATTAAAGCAAAATGCTGTTTGAGGCAAAACAACCACTTAAGCCATTCCTTTGGAAGAAACCCTGCATATAGTAATAGGATTGCACCTCTGTGCATGACTTGCTGAGTATGTTGTATACTCACCCTTGCTTCCAACAAAATCATCAGTTGAGGAGAAGACTACAACTTCAAAGGAGGAGAAGTTCCGCGAGGAGGCAGTTATCTAGGAGTTGAACCTTGTCAGTTGCCTGTGGCATGCTGATGGGAGTCACCGACGTTTTCATTCCGCTGCTGATTATTTACTTTTGTTATTGTAAGCCCTGCGTGGCAGACTATTTGTAAGGTGACCTTAAGGTCTTGTAACCAGTTTATTTAATGTTTGAAGTACTTTATTATTAATTCCGCTGTGTATGATTGTGGTACTTCATCCCTGTTTAACTGTGTGTACTAGCGTGATCCTGGACTAGTACAGAATACACAGAGGGTCCGGATTTGCAGATTCGGGTCCCGACAGAGGTGGTATCAGAGCCATACTGACTGTAGGTCTTGACCCTAGATAGATTGGCCGTCTTTAGGAGCTTCAAAATTATTATTTTTTTTTCTAAAGAGAAAATTTAACTTGAAAGAATAATATGCTCGTGACTTATCTTATTCTTCTATTTCTCCCCTCTTCTTTGAAACTTCTATCCTTTCCTTCGGTTTAAATGGAAATCTTACCTGGTCGTTCTTAATAGTCTACGTTGTTTCACACTTAAGGAGAAAGTCTTGGATGTTGTTGTCAACCACGAAGATCATGGAGTGAGGAATCATCGAGCTCGAAGAGAAGTAGATTGAAGAAGTCTTCCCGAAGCTTGAGGAACTAGTGCTTTGGTAGTCAGTGAGACTCATGTGTGAGAGTCACGTCTCTTAAGATAGGGAGTTACCCTTTTAGACGCTAGATCATTGTGTGCTTAGGAAATTTGGTTCTTCTTTGATTGTTGAGTGTGCAGTATGTGTTGCATAGCTTTTAGGCTTTTGTAAGCAACCATACCAAGTTATTAACAATGTTTGTTTAAGTTTCTGGGTTAAACCTGCTTCCCTGCACTAGGATTCTTGAACCTTACCTTTGCTTTTCCCTCTTAGCTAAACCTTGTTGTGTCAACAGATGGAAGGGACCGATCACACCAGTGGTTATGAAGCAATTCAAGTCAATTCAGTTGTTGCTACCGTTGCCAATGATAAAGCAGAGACAAACAAGCAGCTATCTACCGTACCGACAGTAACTAATCAGAACTTGAATCAGTTGATTACCGCTCAAACCCAGCTATTGCATATGGTGATGCAACATATGAACGCTACCGGGACTAAAACCAATACCCCTACAACTACAGACACAACAACGTATCCACAACCAAAGTTCTCCTTGTTCATGAAGACTAAACCACCTACATTTGATGGATCAGCCACTTCCAGAGATGCAGAAATTTGGCTTCGCATCATAGAAGAGAAGCTAGCTTTGGTGCAATGTGAGGATAGAGAAAAAGTTCCCTATGCTACGTGCCAGTTAGAAGGAAATGCATTAGCCTGGTGGAAAGATTTCTATGCCACTTTTGAGGATGGACATACCATCACTTGGAGGGAGTTTGCCACCGTCTTTCGTCAGCACTTCCTATCGTCAGAAGACAGTGGAACCATAGTAAGACCAAGGAAGAAGGGTACCTCCGCACCTGATACTATACCTGGGTGTTGTTCTTTGAAGTGTTGCCAACCAAACAAATCAAAAGACCATGCATGTATCCGTTGTGGAGAAATAGGACACACTGCTGATGAACATGCAATAAATTGTTCCAGCTGTGAAGGAAGCCATCTACCTGGAGAATGTCCTATGAGCAACGTCACATGCTATCTTTGTGAAGGTAGGGATCATTGCCCAGCTCAATGCCCCCTGGATTCATTAGTGACCGCTGTGACTCGGCGTCAGCAAGAGGATTTTCGAGCCGTCATTGCTCAAGAGTTAGCAAGGAGAAAAGGACTGTCATCCGCACTTAAGGTGCCGCATGAAGAAAAGAAGAAGCAGTATGTCAACCTTATCAGCCTACCTCAAGAAGCCAGTGATACTTGGTCACCATGGAACTGTTTCTTGTGTGATAAACAAGGACATTGGGCTAGAGAATGTCCCCTCAATCCAGCAAGACAACCCAAACATTCCTGCCACAACTGTGGTGAGTTAGGTCACTTTGTTAGGAAATGTCCCCAGAAAGATCAAGCCATTTTCTGAAGTCATGATCCTTCCGGAAATTGGATCAGTAAAGTTTATAGCACCAAGAGTGAGTGGTAGTACCATGGGAGCAACTCGCTCAAGGAGTCGGTCGAAGCAAGAAGGGTTGGTTAACAAAACCCTTGTTCTCGGAGATGGATACAAGGAATTTGAGGACAACCGCAAGCGTCGTAAAACTTGTCAAGAAGGATCACCGCAATAAAGAAGTGAAGAGTGCCCCTCAAAGCAACTCAATGATCATGCTTGCTCGGACTTTGTTTAAGACAATTTCACCGTGCCTCGCCTTAAAGGTCGGAGTTTCCACAACACCCCACGGAGAAAAGTTCTCGAGGAAGAAGTTTATTGTCTAGAATTTGCTATGCTTGTCGCCAGCCAGGACATTTTGCTAACAACTGCAACAAGAAGAAAGTGGTCACTGCAGATCGCATCAATCTCAGTTCTATCTCTATCAAGAATAGAGATATGTCAGGAGAAAGCCAGCAGACGTCATCCAAGCGTTGCTATTGCTGCAATAAGCCAGGGCACTATGCTAGAAGTTGTCCTAAGAGAAGTTGTGATACACCTGCCTGTTTCAATTCCAGTTCTACACCTACCAAGACATCAGTACCAGAAGCAAATTGCGAAGCAAGTCGCACTGGAGATACGCAACCCGTGCGAAAGGTTCAGATGCAGAAGAGGTGTGCGAATGAAGACCCTACTGAGGAAGTCCAAGGCATAAGATTTCTTTAAACAATGTAATGTTTCATGCTTATGAGAGAGTCATTAGTTGAGAAACCTTTGTAAGAATTCTCTCGTTAAAAAAAAATATATAGCTGGTATGTGAGTCTGCTGATATGTAAAGGTTGGATGCAAGAGTATTAATAAAGATCAGATGTCTTCATAGAGCAGCTAATAATGAGTTGTGTGGAATGATAGCCATAGAGCTAGAACTTGAGGCTATGAGCACAGGGTGGTGTCAAGGATTGTCTTCTTACATAGAGTGCCCAAGAAGGTATATTGGAAAAAGGTACACAATTTACCTCCGGGTTCTAGAACAAGTTGTACGAGGCCATGGGAAACCGAATAAACTTCAGCACAGCCTATCCTCCTCAGACAGATGGTCAGACTGAAAGATTTAACCAGGTTTTGGAAGACATGCTCAGAGCTTGTGCACTAGCATATACCACTTCATGGGACAAGTGTCTCCCATATGCAAAGTTCAGTTATAAAAACAGTTACCGAACAAGTCTGCAGATGTCACCATTTGAAGCTTTGTACGGACGAACTTGTAGAACGCCATAAAATTGGAATGAGACAGATGAGTGTCACATCTTTTGACCGGATATTCTTCAAGAACCTAAGGAACGAGTCACGATGATTCGGGAAAGATTGAAAATTTCTTGGTCAAGGCAAAAAGATCTATGCAAATAACTATCATAGATTTGAGTTTCGAGTCAGAGGATTACGTACACCTCAGAGTGACACTTCTCAAAGGAGTTAAAAGGTTCCGCACTAAAGGAAAACTCGCCCCAAGATACGTTGGTCCATTCAAGATTCTAAGTCGAAGAGGTGAAGTTGCTTATCAGCTCGAATTTCCGCAATTGTGAGTAGGAGTACATGATGTTTTTCACATTTCAAAGTTGAAGAAGTGTTTGCGGGTACCTGAGGAACAAGCACCTCTGGAAGCCATCGATTTGCAAGAAGATTTGACTTATAAGGAATACCTCATCAAGATTTTGGACTTAGTTGATCGAGAGACAAGAAATAAATCAATCCGCTTCTGCAGAGTTCAGTGGAGTACTCACTCGTAAAACGAAACGACTTGGGAAACCCGAAGAAAACTTGGAGAAGGAGTTTCCGAGCCTATTCTCTAGTTAGCCTCGAATCTCGGGGATGAGATTCTGTTAAGGGGGGAGGTTTGTAACATCCCAAAAATTTGCTTTTAATATATTTAGTATGTTTCTGGAATATTTGGAATTTTTTTGAATTAAATTGGAACCCTCGCGGTTAATTTGAATTCAAGTTTAGTGAACTAATCACGTTAAATAAAGATCATGCATTTTCGAATAAGCCTAAAATCCAAAAAAAAATTTGATAATTAAGATAACTGGTAGACGAGAGTGTTCGCTTCAAATATTTTCGAAAAATATGTTATATAACGTATGTCGTTGATTTTATAAAAATCGGTACAGGTGTCTGATTCATGAAAAGAATTTTCGCGGAAAATCTACACGTCAAAAAATCGCGAAACCAACTTCATTAGGTTCCAAATGTTCCCTAGTATTTTAGACGAATTTTCCACGATCTTTAGAACCTTCTACTATTTTATTCTAATCATGTTTTGGGAGCATGTATGCGTATCCCTGTATATTCATACGTGGACTTTTCCTTCCCACTGTTTCCTCATGCATGAAGTGGGAGTTCGATTTCCTGGACGTTTTGCTTGCAGCCGTTTTGCTTCTCAGCCCTTTCACCTCTAATGCAAGCCGTTACAAGTCCATTACTCCAGCCGTTTTGCTTGTTAGCCATTTCACCTCTAATGAAGGTAATGCATGCACGAATGCTCCTTTATCCAAGCCGTTTCTCATTTTTTTTTCCTCCATGGCATATAGCAACCAGTACACACGCATGAACTTTTTCCTCTCCCAGTCATTTCCATTTTCTAGCTTTGCCGAGTAAATCATCCTGTTGCTCCATTTCATCTCTTGCCATTCCTTCGTTCCAGTCGATTTCATCTTTAGCCATTTCTATTTTCTTCACCCGCCATTGTCGTCACCGTCGCCTTCGTCGTCGCTGCCGTTGACGTCGCCGTCGTCGCCGTCGCCGCCGCTGTTGTCGACGCCGTATACGCCATCACCATCGCCGCTGTCACCGTCGCGAGCGCACTTTCCGGCCACGTCGCCTTCTTCCTGCGCCCAACAGTCTGCGCCACTGCATAGCATCGTTCGGTACTTTTCTTTATTTACGCGCGATCGGTTCCGTTGATCAGTAGATCTAATTTTTATGTGTTTGTGCATGTAAACATAAGTATCGTAGTGTTTTGTTTCGGCACTCTCTGTTGTTCAACGCTAGTTGCATGATTATGATATTGTGTACCTATTTTCTATATATATATATATCTACCATGTTGTTTCTCCGCGTAGCACGCACGTAATTACAATAGCCGTAGTTAGTATACATACGTATATAATTACTCGCTAGGCGCATGCTTGTGTAATAGCCGTAGTCGCCATCCCCACCGTCGCCGCCGACTAATTCCGGTTGACTGCGTTCGCCGCCGCCGTCGCTGTCTCTGGCCATTTTTACTAGTGTGTGTAAATCGAATACCTTCCCATGCACGCGCACGAGCCCTCCCTCGCGTCCAGAATAGGACCCTGCGCCGAACAGTGCAAGCTTGCATGGGAAAACTAGAAGACTAGTTGTACATGCACTTTTCTGGAAATTGCGAAATTTGTTATTTTTGCTACGATTACGTTTTAAGTCCAAACTGCAGGCAAAAAATTTTGTAATTTAGTAAATATTAATACATTTCTACAGTATTTTTACTAGAATTTTATAAACAAATTTATACTGTTAAATTATTTACGGAAAGTCCAAACTTACGAATTTTGTATCTCTTAAACTATATGTCGAAAAATTCCAAAATAAATTTTATAAATCTTAGAGAATGCTAAACTAATTGTCTGGAAGTTTTTGTGAAATTACAAGCTAGTTTGATTTGTAGTATTTTTCTGCATGTGTGTTTGTACGTTGTTTTGCGTGTTTATCTGGTTCTTTGTCTGTTACGCATAGACGTCGAGCTGTGTGAGGACCCGGATTTCGAAGATCAAGCTCCAGACCAAGACTCACTGCTTTACGAAGGCAAGTTGTGCTTTGACCATATTGCTCCTATTTTTTGAAATATATTTTGGTTTAAATTATGCATGCTATGTTGTTATAAATGGATTAACTTAATTTGGGTTAAGTAGATAATCAACCTAATCGTTAATTCCACCCTTGATGATAATATTTGTATGCCCTGTATCCATTGTCACCTTAAGTTGGGATTACATTGTTGGATGATATGATTGTGCCAACACGGGAGGCTAGACCGTGAATAGTTGCTTAGCTATGCTTACGTGAAATATGTTTCAAATGGGAAAATAATATTGACTAATGATATATGGAATGAATTTTGGAATCAGTGTGATCTTGCCACGTGATGATGTGAAGTGTAGGTACCCTTGTGGTTCTACATGGTAATTGATATTATTGTTGGCATGCGTTGCACAATAATCAAGCTGGGGTGATAAATACATTTAGACCGGGGCAAGTGGTAAGAATGATAGGGTGGGCCATGAGTGGCACCGGGAAAGTCGTTTTGGTTCTTCGGGTAGTCTTGCCCTGGTCACCCTAAGGACTTAACCTTGCAAGCCTTTGAACTGGGTCAATCATGCAACCACATGTCTGTAATGGGGCGGACCTAGTTGAGTAGGTTGCTAATAACTTGCATTTGGTACCTAAGGGTGTCAACTATACCTTTTGTGTAGTTGAACGGGGGAGCGTACCGGTGCTACGGCTAGGTACCCTATCCAACGGTTGGTTGACCTATACTTCGCCTGTACCTTAGGGAAGGGATAGTGTGCAACAACCGGAGAGGTCCACTTGTATAGTTAGAGGCTTCTGAAAGGCTTTGTTATGATCACTCATTCGCATACTCTTGTATGGCGATTCGCGGCAGACGTGGTGAGTTGATCGTATCTTGTGGGTAAAGTGCATAACCTCTGCAGAGTGTACAAACTATTCGAATAGCCGAGTCCACTGTGCTTGGACAACGCTCGGGGATTACTGATTAAGGGTTAGATCTTTCAAAATAAAATGTGGGAATGGGTGGCCGAGTGCCAGAGACAATATTGCTAAAGTGATTTAGGGCTTTGAGCCGAATTGTTTAAAAAGAGATTGATAACTTACTATATAATATGGTTTTACTGCTTTTGAATCTATTAATGTTGTTTAATTAAAGCAAAATGCTGTTTGAGGCAAAATAACCACTTAAGCCATTCCTTTGGAAGAAACCCTGCATATAGTAATAGGATTGCACCTCTGTGCATGACTTGCTGAGTATGTTGTATACTCACCCTTGCTTCCAACAAAATCATCAGTTGAGGAGAAGACTACAACTTCAAAGGAGGAGAAGTTCCGCGAGGAGGCAGTTATCTAGGAGTTGAACCTTGTCAGTTGCCTGTGGCATGCTGATGGGAGTCACCGACGTTTTCATTCCGCTGCTGATTATTTACTTTTGTTATTGTAAGCCCTGCGTGGCAGACTATTTGTAAGGTGACCTTAAGGTCTTGTAACCAGTTTATTTAATGTTTGAAGTACTTTATTATTAATTCCGCTGTGTATGATTGTGGTACTTCATCCCTGTTTAACTGTGTGTACTAGCGTGATCCTGGACTAGTACAGAATACACAGAGGGTCCGGATTTGCAGATTCGGGTCCCGACAGTATGTCTTAGAATCATAGTTATGAACTCTATCTTGTAGAGATAATATTTACATGTTGAAAGTCAATGATTAATTGAATCAGTTCCGATTGTCGAAAAGTTGATGAATAGATGGTATAAAAAAAATATTTATAGGTTGATCATGCTGAAAGATTTGTTGAAATACTATGTTTCAAACTTGGAATAAGATGTATTATGAGTTGGTGATCCGTGGGGATCATGTCAATGTAGTCTTGGTTGGGTGCCTTTTTAATAAGCATCATAAACCTTAATTAAAGGTGTTGGGAACGGTAACTAGAGAAAGAAATGGTTATGTAAATTTTGTTAAATCCGGTTGGACTTTCTCAATGAGTAAGTAGTGAATTTTGAAGTCTTTAATGGAAAGCGTAGTGGAATACTAGAGATGATTGCATTTATGCTAAGCTGGTGTTTAAAAACCTTCTCGAAATTTGGTTTGGTTGTTTGCTATCTTGGTTGAATGCTTTTGGTCAAAGTGTTCCTTATGTTGAGTTTCAGAGTTTTCCCTAAAACTCGTAGAAATTGGTGCCAATCTCTGGTTTTGGCAAATTTGTTTAGTTTGTGCTATGAGTATGGATTTTTACACCCAAAAGTTGTTGAGTGGATCGCGCTTCTTCACGTTTGCACTGAATTATCTTTGGAATCATTATTTTAAAAGAAGCAGATGGATATAGTGGGTTGCATTGGAAACTCTTGAGATTTAATTTGTAACTCTTTTTGACTAGAGTTGGATTTATTTGCATAATGTGTGTGATGTTTGCGAGTGCTTCAAAAAGGTGGATCTTATAAATGTTTTATAAAGTGATTTTGTTAGTGAGGTGTTCCCTTTTGGAAATGAGTTTCCCTCTCCTTGAGAAAATTTGTGACGGTTGTGGGAGCAGATGCTTGACTTCAAATTTTGATGTTCTCTTCCAAAATGTTGAATTTGGTTGAAATGCAATATTTTGCAAGTTTAGTTTTCAATTGATGTGGGATGTGCTGCGACGTGGTGTTTCACTGTCAACTATGCTGTCGTCATAGTCTATATGAATTTCCGCAACCTTCGATGTTAATTGTGTTTCCATTATTGGACACCGAGGAAGAAGTCATTTGGTGAATGACTATTCGGTACCGTTGTTACATGATGAATGAATGGTGAAAAAGGAAAACGATACATTGTTTATACATAATTTAATCATAAAGGAGTCGATGAGCCAGGTCGGTGAGAAAGTCATATATGGATATATGACTAATCTGGAGTGCTCTTGAAAAGTGTGCATGCATGTCATGAATCGAGATGTCCATTTCTTTCTAGTATGAAAAGAAAGAATAAAGAATTTATGGTATTTTGGTTGTGGTGTAGGGGATTTGAGCTTCCTTTGCGATTTGGCTTGAAAAAAAAATGATGAATGCTCCTTGGATGTTGCCGAATTCTTTCCAAAGTGGTTGTTAACGCTTTGGATTTGAGTTGTCGTATGTGGTTCACTTGGGTTCAAAAGAATCGTACTTCTTTTACTCTATAGATGGGAGTGAGGATATGAATGTTCTTGGTTTATGGTTGATTATGCGAAATATGTGTACACTTGGGCTTGATTACTAAGTGTTATTGTGTGAGGGCGAGACCCTCTTAAGAAAGGAGCCAATTATGGTTTGGTAAGGTTTTACGATCCTAGCTTGGGGCTGGGTGTCGAACCTTAGTGGTATAAGGGTGGTTTGTGATGGAGGTTGATGATGTATGGGTTTAACCTTTATTAAGAGTAGCGATGGGTGGAAGTGAAGCGGGCGGTAGTTCGGTGGTAATTGTCCTGCCGTGAGCAATTGTCTTAACTAGTTGTTTTTGGGTTTGAGTCTTGCCTGGGAGAGGATGGAATGAAATGTTAGTATGATCGTGTATTGGAAGGGCAACTGTGCTTTAATGAGTTATTCCCCTCTATGGAAATTTTCGAGAATATAGAGAGGTCGTTAAAGAAATTGTGACTCGCTTTGATTGTGTCATGTTGAGTTTAATGAAGTGTGGTAGTCAGGTTGGTTGTGATAGTAGAGTGAAGTGTTTGTCGTGAGGTTTCAGGCGTTTTGGGTTGATGGAGCCCTTTGTGGTTGAAACGTAGTTTTTGTTTGGGAATTGAAGTGAAGATGGAACCGTGAGAGATTGCACTCTGTTGAGCTAAATCAACATTTTCTTGTTAGTGTTGGTTTTGTGAAAACGCTTGTTGTTTGATCCGATTTTAGTCTCTGTGTGAATGTTTTGTGTTGCAAAGAAGTCTTTTGTCCCTTGGGGAACTTGTTGTTGACTTTGGCATTCTCCGGATTCGAGGTCGAATCCTGTTTAAGGGGGGGGGAGAATGTGACACCACGGAGTGTCGTAACCTTATTTAATGTGAACGTTGAGGTCAAAAACATTATGAATTATGGAATGGGAGGTTGAGACCTTACGGTATGGAGGTTAATAGCGTTTTCGGGCCGTTTTCGGGAGTTTGGGCCTTCCCGGGGCGTGTTGGGCCTTAGGAGGGACCCCTCGTGGGCCAAAAGTGGGGCTCTCTGGCCCACGGGGGGAGAGGGGGGCAGCATGATGCCCTTGGGGTGCCTCCCTGCTGCCCTAGCTGCCTCCACATCCTCCTCTCCCTCCCATAGCCACCACACCCCTTTTGCCCCTTGCTTGCGCCCCCTTGCTCCCCATTGCTCCTCCACCCCTCTCCTTACCTCTCCACCACCCTTGCTGCCCCTAGGGGAGCTCTCCACCTCAACACCTCAAAGATCCGTCCACTGGAGCACTCCGCGATGAGGAGATCCGGTGGATTTGGAGCGAGGAAGGAGATCGCGCGAACCGAGAGGACATCCATTGGGTTTTCGTGCGTCGGGCGAAGGTATGTCCATGGGAATCCTTGGGGTTTGTCTAGGATCTGTTCTAAGGGGTATTATCATGTTTTTAGATCAATTGGTGGTGCTGGAATTGAGTAGATTAGATGGAATCTTGTGTTTGCCACGTTGTCTGTTTCGGGCAACATGAGCAATCGACCTAGGGTTTGGGTTTTCGCCAATTTAGAATCAGAATTTGGTCGTACGGCTGTTGAAGAAGTTGTAGGTAATTTCAATACCTTTCAGTGGGTATAAAGAACGTCCAATTCCGCCCAGCTGTTTGAAAGTTATGATCGTTTTACCGAACGTATTAAAATCTGTGACGTGATTGGAGCAGATCACGGTATTTTGTAGATTAAACAACTTTCGAGTCCGAATCAGCTTTTCCATATACTTAGAAAAAGTTAGGAAATTTCCTAAGCTACGCGAGGATGTACTCGTTTATTCGATTCGGAGTTTAGAACCCGAGTTATGCCTTTTGGAAGGCTGCTGTCCCGACGGGACAGAACCTCTGTTTTTGGGTTTTGCGAGTAGTTTGCGATTTCGGGTTAGAAGAGGGTTTGCGTACTGTTTTGCGAGTAGTTTGTGGTACCTATGTGCAGGTGGTGTGACCCCGGGAGTGCCTTCTACTTCTCGCCAATCCGACGCCCGTGGTTGAGGCAAGTGTATTGGAATGGGTAGCGGGTTGTAGTTGCTAGATTGGTTGAGATTGAGATGGAATATATGATATGTTCACATGCCATGCCTTAATGATTGCCAATGATATGATGAATATGTTCATTATGTTAGGATTGCCAATGATATGACGAATATGTTGATTATGTTATGATTGCCAATGATATGACAAATATATTGATTATGTTATGATGCCATGTGTTAGTGTACAAGTTATTTATGATGTTGGCATGTTTGCATACATGGCATGTTACATGGCCCGGGCGGTGAGAAAGTCATAACTGATCCGGGGAAGGTCGGTGAGAAAGTTATGACTATTTCGTAGAGCCAATGAGTAAGTCCTACATCGTGATTCCATCCACCGCGGTGTATGGAAGCGAGGAGTAGGCACCCTCCATCTTCGGGATGGAAGGGGGGAGAGGGTGCACACCGACGGGTGTGTACTCAACCATACCATACCGGTATGAGTTTCTAGGAGATATGTGCATCGCATTGCATTATATGAGGATGTTATATGATGATGCCAATGATGTGCTTACGCTATGAATATGAGATGTGTATGATGTTGTATGTGAAAAGTGGTGATGAAGGTATTAGATTGTATTTTTCTTGTTCCATTGCAATATACTTGCTGAGTGATGAACTCACGCTTGTGTTTATGTTGTTTTTCTTAGGTACCATAAAACCGGCATGCGGGAAAGGGAGCTAGTCACACATCATCACTTAGCATCACACATATAAACAATGACATATTCCTTCCTTTAAATTGTGATGGTTAATTTGTGTGCTTGGTTTCCTCATTTACTTCGTTTGGCCCATGCGATGGTTGGAATCTTTATTCTAGTATTATACTGCTGCTAGAACCTTTATTATTGATGATTTAGATGTCATTCTTTTTACTATACCCTGTGATCTTTTTGTTGTTGCTTCAATTCATGGTAAAACAAAGGAGATGCTGCCGAAATTTCCGGTATTAGCATTTACTCCTTTGCTGTGATTTACCTTAGTTTATGGGATTTAGATGTTGTTTAGCCTATTTTTGGTAGCATTCGGGCATATTAAATGCCGGGGTGTTACATATGGGATCTACCCTAAAAGTGTATATGATTGTTTTGCGCTCCTTAGTGTACAAATGTGTCGTCTATTGTACTATAAGTTAAAGAAAACAAGCAAACCCAATGTAATGTTTTGGAAAACTCTTGAGTTAAGCACTTATTTGGTAACTCTATTTGACTATAGTTGGATTTATTCAGGAAATGTGTGTGGTGTTTGCGAGTGCTTCAAAAGGTGGATTTTATGAATGTTTCATAAGTGATTTTGTTAGTGAAGTGTTCCCTTTTGGAAATGAGTTTCGCTTTCTCTTTAAGAAAATTTGTGGCGGTTGTGGGTGTAGATGTTTGACTTTGGAGTCGATGTTTTTTTTCCAAAATATTGATTTTTGTTAAAATGCGATGTTTTGCAAGTTTAGCTTTCAATTGATGGTGGGTTATGATACGATGTGGTGTTTTCCTGTTAATGGTGCTGCCGTCATAGTTTATATGAATTATCGCAATCATTGATGTCAATGTGTTCAATCATGTGATTCTGAGGAAGAAGTCTTTTGGTGAATGACTATTTGGTATTGTTGTTACATGATGAATGAATGGTGAAAAGGAAACATGACATCGTTTATAGATATTCAATCATAAAAGAGTCGATGAGCTAGGTCGGTGACAAAGTCATATATGGATATATGACTAATCTGGAGTGCTCTTGAAAAGTTTGCATTCATTTCATGAATCGAGATTTCCATTTCTTCCTAGTATGAAAAGAAAGAATGAATAAAATATAGTATTTTGGCTGTTGTGTAAGAGATTTGAGTTTTCTTTGCGATTTGGCTTAGGAAAATAAAATGTATGCTCTTTGGATGTTGCTGAATTCTTCGCAATGTGGTTTTTAGCGCTTTGGGGTTTGAGTTGTTGCATGTGGATCAATTGGGTTCATGGTTTATGGTTGAGTATGCTAAAGATGTATACTTTTGGGCTTGATTGTTAAGTGATAATTTGTGAGGGCGAAACCCTCTTAAGAAAAGAGCCGATTGTGGTTTGGAAAGGTTTTACGGTCCTAGCTTGCGGCTAGGTGCTGAACCTTAGGGGTATAAGGGTGGATTGTGATGGAGGTTGAAGATGTCTATGTTCAAACTTTTATTAAGAATATCGATGGGTGATAGTGAGGATGACAGTAATTCTGTTGATAAATGTCCTGTCATGAGCAATTGTCTAAGCTAGTTGTCTCTGGGCATAGTTGGGCTAAGTCAACTCTTTCTCACTAAGTGTTGTCTTTGGGAGTTTGTTTGTCGATGATTCGGATTGAGTTTTTGTGTGGCTGCCTTTGTTGCGCAGAAGTTTTTGTCTTGTAGGGACTTTGTTTTGGTTCTTGGCATTCGTTCGGATTCGAGGTCGAATCCTGTTAAGGGGGAGAGAATGTGACATCACGGGATGTGACATTATGGAAGGTGACATTTTATGATGAGGACATCACTACCATGGATACGGCCATACCTACAAACCCAATGGAAACCAACAATGTCATACAAGGGCCAATTACTCGAGCTCGCGCACGTCAATTCAATTACCAGGTGAATGCGTTCCTCGGGTTGCATACAAATAATTTAATGAATGGAATGCTATTTAATCCTTGTAATGATTTTATTGTCCTTAGGAACCAAGGAGAAGGACTCCCAAACGTCAAGCATGAAGCCAATTCTTCCGGTGCACAAGTTATACTCGGATTCGGCCTCCGGGACAGCACCAACTTAAAACGACCATAACTTTTGATCCACAAGGGTGTTTGGGGTCTATGAGTACTGGTTTGAAAGGTTTCGACGTCCTCTTTCCAATGGATCCGACCCCATCCCCAAATTACGTCCGAGTCAACGGGAATCTGCAAAACAATTGGCGTCACTTTTCCTTATCGAGAAGACGTGGGCTTTGGGCCTTGTAATAGAGTTGTAGTTGGTATCCTACTGTTTTGGACGTGTTTCCCACGCCCCTACCTCTTATAAATAGCCAGACATCGGCTCCTTAGGGTTTTGGGTTTTATTTGATTAGTTTAGCCAAGTGCAAACTTGATCCTGCGAGAGTTGTCTTTGGGCCGACCACCTTGTCAAGATCGTCAATAAGACTCCACTTTGTTTCGCTTCCAGTTTTATCCGCAATTTCAGATTGCTTATCCTATTGTTCTTGCTTGTTCTTCGTTGCTTGCAGGAATTGAACCGTGTTCAGGTTGATCGTGCCCACGGCAAGATCAATAACTACCGGAGTTGGTTTAGCGATTGCTAAGGCGCATCGTCAGCCGTGACGGTGTAGTCGGATTGTCAAAGTCGACTCTAACAAATCGATCGTGGTGTTTCTCATCGAAAGATCGGACACCCATAGTGCCATCACGGCGCCATCAAGTGGTATCGAGCAAACCAGGTTGCTCGGTGAGAATTCTTTACCCTAGATTAGTAGATTGATATCTTTCCTATAGTCGAGAAGCGCCATCGATTGGATCTCCCCATACCAAAACAATTTGAGCCTCGCATTTTCCTTTCCAAAGGTAATCGCGTTATTGAATTTTTGGTTGCATCGTCGTGTCGAGTTGCTGAATTCTAGTCTAGTTCCAGGTCAGAAGAAAATTTGGTCTCCCACAGCGGTTTCGAGTTGTGTTCGGTTTCGAGTTGTGTTCCGTTTCGAGTTGTGTTCCGTGTCGGTCCCGTACTGTTGAAAAAAAAAAAAAAAGAAAAAAAAAAAAAAAAGGAGTACGGACCGAAGCTTTCTTCTCATCCGATCGTCGCTTGATCGTCGCCCACTTGGTCGTCCGACCGGTTCTCCCTCTGTTAGCCGATCGTCGCTTCCCGATCGTCGCCGCCGATCGTCGCCTCCGATCGTCGCCCACTGATAGCCCATCGTCGCCTGATCGTCGCTGCCTGGATCGTCGCCTGACCGTCATCACCGATCGTCGCCCACCTGATAGCCCATCGTCGCTCGATCGTCGCCGATCGGTCGCCCACTGATAGCCCATCGTCGCCGATCGTCGCCTCCGATAGCCGATCGTCGCCCTCGATAGCCGATCGTCGCCACCTGGCCGTCCGTGGTCACACGATCGTCTTCCGCCTGCATAGCACTTGAAAGAAAAAGGAGTCGGATCGTTCATAAAAAAAAAAAAAAAAAAAAAAAAAAAGAGTCCGAACAGATCCGAAAATTTTTATGTGCTAAACCTGTTTTCACAAGATTCCCGATCTTTTGAGATAGTTCCCTTCTTTCGCGAATTTTTTCGCTGTTTTTTCATCTCATTGTGGAACTGCATCTTGTCGCCGACCACGCTTTTGAGTCACGATCCTTGCTAGCCTCGAGTCAAAGAACTAGTGACTAGACGTTGAACAATTCTTCAATTTTGCATTCACCGATTGGATTATTGCTAACCTTTGCTACTAAATTAAGCCTGTCCAAGCTCCACTTTCTACCCGCAGGTGTTCGATCCCTTGGCAATCGCTCTACACAAACTTCGGAGAACCTTTGACAACGCTAACGGCCGACAACGCCACTGCATTGTAAGAACTTGTAAGAACTTGGGTCATAGGCTTGAGCGCTTGAGAGACTTGCCACCTAGTAGTTGATAGGAACATTAAACTTGTGGCAACTAACCATGTCAGTGACGAGTTCACTTCATCACTCTCCACGAACCAAGGGCATCATTGCTCACTTCCAAAAATGACGAGGGAAGCCACCGATGGTCTTAGCGAGGATGTACGGCTCACTAATGAGCGTATGTCAATGCAAGAAGACCGTCCTCAGATCCATCGAGGCCGCACAAGGGATTGCTAACACTACTCTTGCTACTATTTTGGCTAGACTTGATACTTTTGTACCGCAGCATCTGGTGCTTCCAATCCACCTCCCCGTCATCCAAGCAACAATTCAGCTCCACAGGGGAGGCCCTCAACAGATTTAGAAGAACGTAACGAAGAGCACGAATATGATGACACCATCGATGCAGAGGAGGTCAACCCCATCCATTACGATAATGATCGTAACCATCAACGGCCACGCTTCAATCAAAGAAGGTATGCGACGTGATCCTCCACGACCAAGGAACGAACGAGATGATGTTTTCCCTAAGGTAAATTTCAACATGCCATCGCTTTGAAGGTAAATATGACCTCGATGGTTACCTTAGTTGGGAATTACTTGTGGATCAAAAATTTGCGTGCCATGATTTCCGAGAATAGAAGAGTTAGAGCTGCCACAAGTGAGTTCACCGATTTTGCTTCTGCTTTGGTGGAGAGAACATTGCCGTGCTCATCCAAATAATATACCCACCACTTGGGAAGCCTTGAAATTGCTAATGAGGCATAGATTTGTTCCTTCATACTATGCTAGAGATTTATTGAATAAATTGCAGCGCCCTACAAAGAAGGTAAGAATTCGTGGAAGAATATTACCAAGAATTGCAAATTGGCATGTTGCGTTGTGGATTAATTGAGAATGAGGAAGCTTCTATGGCTCGTTTCTTAGGTGGTTTAACTCGAGAAATCCAGGACATTCTAGATTATAAGGACTATAATTCAATGACTCGATTGTTCCATCTTGCTTGCAAAGCTGAACGTGAAGTGCAGGGTCGTCAATCGAGGGCCAAGACTAACTTTTCTCGCAGTCGAACTACTTCGTGGACACCGCGCACCGCTGCCCCTGCCGGCCGTACTACCACGCCGACCTCTTCCATCAACGTAACGGCGCCCACCACCGCAAATTCGGCACCACAACCAACGCCGACGAAAAGTGCCACACAAGCTACTACAAATAGTTCGCCGTCGCTTGGTCGCATCAACGGACGCACCAAAGATGTTGATGCCATCGCTGCAAGGGTTTCGGTCACATGATGAGGAGTGTCGAACAAGCGTGTGCTAATAATCCGTGAAGACGGCGAGTATGACTCGGCAAGTGATCTTGATGACGAAACATATGCTTTGCTCGTTGAACATGAAGACGGCGATCCAAATGCCGAGCACGACGAGGTGCACGTGAGCGCTGGTGATGCTGACCAATATTTGAGTATTATTGCACAACGTGTGCTTAGTGCTCAGATTGCTCGCGCCGATCCAAATCAACGCCACAACTTGTTTTACACAAAAGGCGTCATCAAGGAGCCGATCCATTCGAATAATCATTGATGGTGGGAGTTGCAATAATCTAGCCCGGCATGGACATGGTGGAGAAGCTAGCACTCTCCACTAGACCACACCCTCAGCCCTACCACATTCAATGGTTCAACAATGCAAACTCAAGGTAACTCGCATGGTAAGAGTACATTTCGCTTTAGGTTCCTATCATGATTATGTTGATTGCGATGTCGCACCTATGCAAGCATGTTCTATGTTATTAGGTAGACCGTGGCAATATGATAAGGATTGTTTACATCATGGTAGAACAAATCAATACTCTTTTGTGCATAAAGAAAAGAAAATTGTGCTACACCCAATGTCTTTGATGCCATTGTAAAGGATGAAATCGCTAGATCTAGCAAAGAGAAAAATCGAGAGAATTCTAAGAGTGAAAATCAGATTGTCACCAAAGGACTTGAACAACATAAGCAGAAAGAATCTAACCTTGATTGTGCTAAGCCGAATGAGATTAAATTGAAAGGTGCTTGTTTTCTTGCAACAAAATCTGATTTGAATGAGTTGGATGTTTGTAGGTCTACATGCTATGCTTTAGTCTGCAAAGAAACTTTGTTTTCTCTAGAGGAGATGTCCCTCTCTTTGCCTCCTGTTGTCACTAACCTTTTGCAGGAATACACCGACATCTTTCCAAAGGACATCCCTCAGGGCTGCCGCCAATTAGAGGGATTGAGCATCAAATTGATCTCATTCCAGGGGCATCCTTGCCCAACCGAGCACCTTACAGAACCAACCCTGAAGAGACACAAGAGATACAACGCCAAGTTCACGAATTGCTTGATAAAGGGTACGTACGTGAATCTCTTAGTCCTTGTGCTTTGTACGCAGTCATTTTAGTACCTAAGAAAGATGGAACATGGCGCATGTGTGTGGATTGTAGAGCAATTAATAATATCACCATTAGATATCGCCATCCTATTCCTCGGTTAGACGATATGCTTGATGAACTAAGTGGCTCTACTATGTTCTCTAAAGTGGATTTGCGTAGTGGGTATCACCAGATTCGCATGAAGTTAGGAGATGAATGGAAAACAGCATTTAAAACTAAGTTCGGGTTATATGAGTGGTTAGTAATGCCTTTCGGGTTGACTAATGCTCCTAGCACATTCATGAGACTCGATGAACGAGGTTTTACGTGTTTTCATTGGAAAATTTGTGGTAGTTTACTTCGATGATATCTTGATTTATAGCAAATCTTTAGAGGATCATCTTGAACATCTGCGTTGTTTTTAATGCTTTACGCGATGCACGCTTATTTGGTAACCTTGAGAAGTGCATCTTTTGCACGGATCGAGTATCTTTTCTTGGCTATGTTGTTACTCCACGAGGAATTGAAGTTGACCAAGCCAAGGTTGAAGCAATACAGAGTTGGCCGACTCCTAACACGGTCACACGCAGTGCGAAGTTTTCTAGGACTTGCTGGATTCTATCGTCGCTTTGTGAAGGACTTCACACCATCGCTGCACTCCATGAATGAGCTCACCAAGAAGGGTGTACCTTTTGCTTGGGGCAAGCCGCAGGAAGATGCCTTCAACATTCGAAAGCTAAGTTAACCCATGCACCCTTACTCCAGCTTCGGACTTTTCTAAGACTTTTGAACTAGAATGTGATGCTAGTGGAATTGGTTTGGGTGGTGTTACATTACAAGAAGGAAAACACATTGCTTATTTTAGTGAGAAATTGAGTGGGCCAAGTTTGAATTATTCTACTTATGATAAGGAGTTATATGCGCTAGTTCGAACTTTAGAAACATGGCAACATTATTTATGGCCCAAGGAATTTGTTATACATTCGGATCATGAATCGTTAAAACATATTAGAAGTCAAGCTAAACTGAACCGTAGACATGCAAAGTGGGTTGAATTCATTGAGTCATTTCCTTATGTCATCAAACACAAACAGGGAAAGGATAATGTCATTGCTGATGCCTTGTCTAGGAGATATACCATGCTCTCACATCTTGACTTCAAAATTTTTGGTTTAGAAACGATTAAAGAGCAATATGTGCATGATGATGATTTTAAAAATGTGTTGCTCAATTGTAAAGAGGGAAAAACTTGGAACAAATTTGTCCTCAATAATGGGTTTGTGTTTAGAGCAAACAAACTATGTATTCCAGCTAGTTCTCGTTTCGTTTGTTATTGCTACAGAAGCGCATGGAGGAGGATTGATGGGACACTTTGGTGTGAAAAGGACGGAGGACATACTCGCTAGCCATTTCTTTTGGCCCAGGATGAGACGAGACGTGGAACGCTTCATCGCTCGCTGTTCTACATGTCAAAAGCTAAGTCACGACTTAATCCCCATGGTTTATACATGCCTCTGCTGTTCCTAACGTGCCTTGGGAGGATATTTCTATGGACTTTGTTTTAGGACTCCCTAGAACAAAGAAGGGAGGGATAGTATCTTTGTCGTTGTGGATAGATTTTCTAAAATGGCACACTTCATACCTTGTCACAAAAGCGATGACGCTACCAACATTCTTGACTTATTCTTTCGTGAAATTGTTCGCTTACATGGTGTGCCTAACACAATAGTTTCAGATCGTGACACTAAATTCTTAAGCCACTTTTGGAGAACTTTGTGGGCTAAATTGGGGACTAAACTTTTATTTTCTACTACTTGTCATCCCCAAACTGATGGACAAACTGAAGTCGTTAATCGAACTTTATCTACTATGCTTAGGGCTGTTTTGAAAAAGAACATTAAATTGTGGGAAGAATGTTTGCCTCATATTGAGTTTGCTTATAATCGGTCTATGCATTCTACTACTAAGATGTGCCCTTTTGAGATTGTATATGGATTTGTACCTCATGCTCCAATTGATTTGTTACCTCTACCATCTTCGGAGAAATTGAATCTTGATGCTAAACAACGTGCTGATTTGATTATGAAACTGCATGAGACAACTAAAGAAAACATAGAACGCATGAACGCTAAATATAAACTTGCTGGTAGTAAGGGAAGGAAACATGTAACTTTTGAACCAGGAGATTTAGTTTGGTTGCATTTGCAAAAAGATCAATTCCTGAATTTAAAATCTAAGTTGATGCCGCGAGCTGATGGTCCTTTCAAAGTATTGGCAAAGATTAATGATAATGCATACAAGCTTGAATTGCCTGCAGATTTTGGGGTTAGTCCCACATTCAACATTGCCGATTTGAAACCATACTTGGGAGAAGATGATGAACTTGAGTCGAGGACGACTCAAATGCAAGAAGGGGAGGATGATGAGGACATCACTACCATGGATACGGCCATACCTACAAACCCAATGGAAACCAACAATGTCATACAAGGGCCAATTACTCGAGCTCGCGCACGTCAATTCAATTACCAGGTGAATGCGTTCCTCGGGTTGCATACAAATAATTTAATGAATGGAATGCTATTTAATCCTTGTAATGATTTTATTGTCCTTAGGAACCAAGGAGAAGGACTCCCAAACGTCAAGCATGAAGCCAATTCTTCCGGTGCACAAGTTATACTCGGATTCGGCCTCCGGGACAGCACCAACTTAAAACGACCATAGCTTTTGATCCACAAGGGTTTTTGGGGTCTATGAGTACTGGTTTGAAAGGTTTCGACGTCCTCTTTCCAACGGATCCGACCCCATCCCCAAATTCCGTCCGAGTCAACGGGAATCTGCAAAACAATTGGCGTCACTTTTCCTTATCGAGAAGACGTGGGCTTTGGGCCTTGTAATAGAGTTGTAGTTGGTATCCTACTGTTTTGGACGTGTTTCCCACGCCCCTACCTCTTATAAATAGCCAGACATCGGCTCCTTAGGGTTTTGGGTTTTATTTGATTAGTTTAGCCAAGTGCAAACTTGATCCTGCGAGTTGTGCTGGACAGCCACCTTGTCAAGATCGTCAATAAGACTCCACTTTGTTTCGCTTCCAGTTTTATCCGCAATTTCAGATTGCTTATCCTATTGTTCTTGCTTGTTCTTCGGTTGCTTGCAGGAATTGAACTTCGTGTTCAGGTTGATCGTGCCCACGGCAAGATCAATAACTACCGGAGTTGGTTTAGCGATTGCTAAGGCGCATCGTCGTCGTACGGTGTAGTCGGATTGTCAAAGTCGACTCTAACAAATCGATCGTGTGTTTCTCATCGAAAGATCGGGACACCCATAGTGCCATCACGGCGCCATCATTTTAGAATGTGACATTATAGATTTTCGCATTACAGTACGACATTTTATCGTGTTTTTGGGCTGTTTCCGAGTAAATGGGCCTTTCTGGGGAAGTTTGGGCCTTGGGGGAACTAGGTTGGGCCTTGGGGGGACCAGGGTTTCATCTCCTCTCCTTGCTACCACACCCTCCCGCTCAGTTGATCTCTCCGTTGGGAAGCTCTGCAACCGAGAGGAACCGGCGGATTTGGCGTTTGGATGGAGATCGAGGGCGGGAGGAGAAGGATTTCGTCGTTCAAGTGGTTCTTTGAGGGAGGTAAGTGTTTGTAGATTATTTTGTAGTTTTGTGATGCAGGTTAGATGGGAGAATCCATGCCTAGAACTCTTGTTTTGGTGCTGTGATTAGAGGGATTGAATTGGATTCTAGATCTGTCTTGCGAGTAGCTCTCGGCCATGTTTGACAGTCGGTGTTGGGACGCGTTTTTGGCAATTTTAGAAGCGTTTCCAAATCGGTCGTCTGTTAGGAAAGTTGTAGGTAATTCAATTATATTTAATTGTACATCAATAATGTTAAATTCTGATCATCTGTTTAAAAGTTATGGCTGTTTTACCGAGCGCTGTCAAATCTGTGACGTGATTGGGACAAATCGTGTTCAAGTATAGATTAGATAATTTTAGAGGCCGATTCAGTTTTCACGAATACTTAGAAAAAGTTGGGAAATTTCCTAAGCTTTGAGAAAATGTATTCGTTTACTTGATTTGGAGTTGTAGAACTTAAGTTATGGTTGTTGGAGCGCTGCTGTCCCGGTTGGACAAAGAGCTGTTTTTCGGGTTTTGGGAGTGGGTTGCGAAGTCGATGTAGGTGATAGTTCTTGTATTGCTTTCTGGGCATGTTTTTAGTGTATTGTACCTATGTGTAGCTGGTGTGACCCCGGGAGTGCCCTCCACATCTCGCCACTCCGTTGCACACGGTTGAAGGCAAGTGTATTGTAATGTTTGTGACATGAATGACATTATGTTTGCGTTACGATGCGAGTTAATCATTGATATGTTTGCTTGTCATGTTTGATTCTTGAATGAGTGGAGCCGCCCAGATCGTCCTCAAATTGTTGGATGAACAGTCGCTCCCATCGGATTTGGATCCTAGCAACAAATCACCGGAGGTGATCTCGGTGCTAACACCCAAGCCCAATCGAGACAACTCTAGGGACATCCAAGAAATCCGACAACCATCCCGGTATTCCCCCGGTATGCGATCCGAAACTTGCCCAGGATCCCCACATACCAGTTCCCAAAGCCATATCAAAACTCAATTCACACAAAGGGGCATCGAGCCCCAAACTTCACTACCAGAGGCGCAAGAATCACGAAAGCAACAAAACACACGGAATCCCAAAGAACGACCAAACAAACGCACCCACAAGACGAGACGAAAGAGAACGAAATGGCATTACAAAAAACAAGCGTAGCTGTACAACCAAAAGATCCAATCCTATCCTATACAACAAAAGTAAAACTTCTCCGGAAGTGTCATGCCCTGAACACTTTCAGGCACACACGCGTCGACAGCCTCTACTCGGTGCCCCGCCCGGTCACCGACAAACAGTAGGGGCAAAACTCACACCTCGCTGGATCCTCACCTGCAAAACCACAAAAGTAGAAGCCTGAGTACAGAAGGTACTCGCAAGTCTTACCCGTGGTCCATATATGACCGACTACAAAAGAATATGCATTTGGATGTAGCAAGGAATAGGCTCAAGGTAAACTATTGCTGAATTGCTTATCATTTGTTGTTCAGTTACTCGAACTACTCAATTCACAATATTAATGCGATTGTAGCAGCGTCTACCACTAGATGAAGTTAACATTTAACAATTCACAACAATTATTCCACATTCGTTTCGAGCTCAACCCCAACGGCGAACTTCAGTTCAAGTTATTACTACGTGTAGTAACAGCTGACCAAGCGTGCTCATATCCGAGATCGTGGCAATTCGAATCGCTTAATTAACCCTGCAGGGAAGCATTAATCACACGACATGTGCCACAAAGGAACCTCATGTCAACCCCCTCCCATCCATACCCATTCGTTGAGGCATCTTCATGCGGCCCGAAAACCTAGCACCCCCTCGAGCGGCCCAAGCCCAGCTTGGCGCTCGAGAGCCGGCCTAGGCCTCGCCCTCAACCACGTCCAACCGCATGAGGGCATGGCCCATCGAACGGCATGCGATGAAAGAGCAGCTTACCGTACCATAATCGGGCATGCGATCAACCTAATGGTGCTCAGCCACAGTTAAACATCGGATCGGTCCTTAGCTGACTCAGGCGGGCCTACCACATTTGGGTCTCCTTACCCAAACGTCCAACTCTCCCGCCCGGTCTCCAATTTCAACCATTCAATTTCTCATAAGTAACCCATTGCAACCCAATACTTGTGAAGTAAATAATCTCAAGCGGTGGAACCTTCCACCACTTGGCCCAGCCAGGCTTCTAAGCATACTAAGCATGACACAATTAATACCCATAATCTAGCTTCAATGGAGGTGTTCAACAAGTATGAAGGAGGGTATGTGCAACAATTAGGATCTAATCCTATCCCACAATTCAATTCCTAATGCAGTACGTAATTCACAATTAAGCCATTGATTCGCAAAAATATAGTTACTCAGGGTTCAAGATGCATAGGTGCTTGCCTTGTTCTTCTGCTTGCGGGTCGGTGGTAGCTGGCTCTCTAGTAGCACCCTCAGTCACCGCAGAGTCAAGTCCCGCGGGATCGCTTTCTACACGGGTACAATGCACAAATAAGATGCATGCAATGCATATGAATGAAGTACAAATGTAAGACCCCCAAGTAATAGCTCGACTGACGGAAATCCCGCGCAAGAGACAGACCAGCTAGTCCAGATAGTCCGGATAATCCGGACACTCCGGGCCTTTTGTCCGGATACTCCGGACTAGGAGCATTTGGTCCACCACGACCTAGGGATGGAAGTCCTACCACTCTCTACGGCTTCATAACGACCCGATCTACGACTTTTCTACACCTTGCACGGTCGGAGAAGCTTCGAGCTAGCCCAAACCTCGAGAAAACGGTGCTAGCTAGAGTAAATCCCAGCCAAACCTATTTTAGCTCTCGGGAGGGCATCATTGCTACCCGATCTACCACCCTAGCACCCACATTCACCAACCCAAGTCCTAAATCCAACCCAAGAATCACCACACCTCAAAACCCTAGAACTCCAAAGTTCACCCCCAGCTCCCAAATCTAAATCCAAACCCTAAACCCACCATGGATGACCCTAGAACCCAAGAAACCCACGAATCAACTCCCGGAAGGGACCTTACCTTCGAGGAGGAGGAAAAGGAAAGGAGTAGCCGGGTAGAAGAACGAGAACACCGGCTTGGGGAGGAGCTTGAGGACGCCGGGGAGGAGCCACGGAGACTCATCGGCCGGTGGGGAGCTCACCGGAGACAAGGGCGGGTGGAGGAGATGCACGGGAGAGATGGGGAGCAAGTGGAGAGGAGGAGGAATAAATGAAAGCCACGAAATGGGACTTTTATACAAAACCCCCGCACAGTCCGGACATTCCGGACATTTAACCCAGAGACTCCGGGTTAGGGTCTTCGGTAGCCAACCCGGACACTCCGGACAATTAGTCCGGATACTCCGGGTTGAGGTGTTCGGTCAACCCAATCCGGATACTCCGGATGATTTATCCGGACATTCCGGGTTATATCCGGACATTCCGGACATTAAATCCAAATACTCCGGATGTCCCAGATTTTTTTTGAACTTGGGGCCTTGACATTGAATGAGATTAAGTGAATATGAATTGTTAGATGGTTATGCATTTGTTGAATAAGGAACGTTTGCAAAGTTTATTCATGCTTATGGTATATTGGTGAGTATGTAGTGACGATGATAATGATAAAGTAATGATTGTGATTAAAAGGATATTGTGCATGACACCTGAACGATGAAAGGTAAACAGTGTATTCCTTGCATTCATGGCATGATGACTGGCCAGGACGGTGAGAAAGTCATAACTAATCCGGTAAAGTCGGTGAGAAAGTTATGACTAATCCGGAGCGCCACTGAGAAAAACCTACCTCGTAGTTCCATCCACAGTCGTGAATGGGAGCGAGTCAGTAAGAGTAGGCACCTTCCACAAGATGGAAGGGAAAGAGGGTGCACACCGACGGGTGTGCACTCGGTAATACCGATATGTTCTAAGCAAAGAGACATGTGCATTGCATGAATGAAGTTGTTTTATGAGATGCTTATGATGTTCTATGAGATGCATATGAAGATGTTTATGACGATGTTATATGAGAGCATAAATGAAGAAGTTTATGAGTTGATTCTCATAATGTGTGAATGGCATAAAATATGTATGTGAACTGTTATTGTTTTTTGTACCATTGCAATACACTTTGTTGAGTGATGAACTCACGCTTGTTGTTTATGTGTTTTTTAGGTATCTTGGATCCGACATGTGGGAAATGGAGCTAGTCACATGTTATCTCTTACCATCACTCATTTAATCAACGTCATACCCTTCCTTTAGTTGTGATGGTTAACTCATTGAACTAAATTGTGGTTTTGATGCCTTGTTGGTCGTCATAAATAAATGATTAGTCCATATTTGATATGTGATGGATAGATTTATATCCTTAGTTGAATTGTGGCTAAAATCCCTGATTGTCATGTTATTGTTATCGTTCATTATGCTATCTTGATATGGTAATATTATTGATGCTTGAAACCATAAAAAAACAAAGGATATGCTGTCAAAATTTCGGTTAAACATTTAGCGTAGTTGCTGTAATTTAATGTAAAATATGTGATTTAGGTGTTGCTAGTATCGGTTATGGTAACATTCACGACATACTAGGTGCCGGGTGTTACATCATATATGAAATACCAATTAAATTAACAATGTTTCGAACTTACCCCTTTACCTTCTATGCGTTGGATTGATTGTTGCTCACGCCTACCTCAACCGGTCCCACCTACCATTGGATCAGATGGTTGAGTTGAACTTTCTCAATTTGAATATTGCTGCTGTAGTCCCACTAGTTAGCTAGGATACAAAGCACACAGGATAACGTGCTGGCCAAAAACAAGCTTCGTACTTAGCTCCTTGTGGCGCCATGGCAGGGACTTGGTGAGCATAGCTGGCGACGAAGCAACACAAGGAAGGTGCAGGCAAGGACCCAAATGGCATGCCCGGGGCCTCTAGGGTGTCGTGGAAGGGGACGACCGGCGGCGAGGTGGCTACAACAGCGGCGCGACGACGATGGGCGGCACCGAATGAAAGAGCTCGTGGCGGCGGTGCACTGGAAGGAAAATCTTTAATTGATTTGGGAATTCTGTTTGATAGTGCTTGGTGATGCTTTATGTGGATTTAATTGAACCATGGTGTATTGTAGCAGTCGATTTGCATGTTCTTCTTGTTTGTTGCTTGGCTCGGCAGGGAAGCAACAATGGCTGTGGCTCGGTTGGGGAAAGGTTGGGGATGGGTCTGGAGATGGAAGAGTAAAACTTGATGCTCACTGTGATGCTTTATAAGCGATGAAATCGGTAAAGCGCAAGTGGCTCAGTTCTTCGCCGTGGCAGCAAATTGAACAAGTCCAGCTGCCGTGGCAGTGCAAGCGTGAAGAAAGGCTTGACATGGCAAGCTTGGGTCTGGCGATTTCATGCGCAAGGACACCTGAGTAGTGTCGTGGCTCAGCTGGTGGATGTGGCTCGACCGAAAAGAAGACAGCGCAGAGGAGGAGCTTCGGCGGTGAGCTTGAGCGGTGGAGTTTGGCCTGCGAACGCAGAGGAGAATGGGAGAGGCCATGTTGTCGTGTATGGTTCCAGTGCGCACATGAGGGAGGAGGCAGGAGCTGGCTGATGAGTGGGGTTAGCCATGAGGCAGCCCAGTGGGGTCAGCCATGAGGCAGCCCCATAGTCAGTGAAAACAACACGAAATTAATCTACCATATATCAAGCAACTGATTTAAGTATAGCTTTGGTGACAGTATGATTGTTAGATTAATCTAGTTGTATTGGATTGTTAGGATTCAGTATAAATTTCGATTGTACTCTGTTTGCTTTGCAATTCCAGTTATTTTCAGATGTGCTGCAGTGTATGGTAAGATATTGGCCGAAAGCCTGAGACGGGGCGCGGCTGGAAATGACGATTTAATGTTAAACGAATTTGTTGTTGTGTTTCGTCTCTGTTTAATGGGCCCCAGATGCAAGAATAAATTACTTTATCCTCTCCTGGATAACATATAAGAGCATCTCCAACAGTTTCCCTATAATTGGACTCTCAATAATCCTAGATTGGGAACCTCCTAAAAGTTTTTGGGACTTAAAAAAAGATCATACTCCAACAGTACCCTATTTCCCCCAAAAACTATTTTGAATTGGCCCTGGTCTTGCATCCGACTCCAAAGATGCTCTGGAGTTCTGGTCTGTGCGATGCTTGTATGTTTCCTTGCCGATTTGTATGTGTCCATGCGCCTTCCTGTTGCTGGACGTCTCCAATGTTAGGAAACCGATTGACGTATCCTATATGGACTCTTCCTTATCTCTAAGCAGAACCGCTATATATAGGAGGCAGGGGGTCACCCCATTGTACACAAGCATACAGAATAATAAAGCAGACCCGTTCCTCCTCATATTGTGTCTCTCGCTCTCTCTCTCTGTTCTCCAGTTTAGATCTATTAGGCAACCCCGGACTATTCGATAGCGAGGTTGTCTAACATGTTATCAGCACGAAGCTCTACCCGGAGAAGGATTGAAAGGTGAGAAAAGGTGAGGATCACGGGATTGATCTAATCTCGTATGAATACGTACATGCATCTAATCTATGCAATTAGATACAGCGTTCGTCGTGGCATGAAGCTACTGTACGAAGCGTTTTACACAGAAAAAAAAACATTATCCGGCTGCTCGTGCACGAAGCTCGGCCGCGCCATACGCCCGCAGCCCCGACGGCCCGAAGCCGCCGACGTGCCTGCTCGCGACCGGCCGTTGCTGCTCCCCGGGCCCGCCGCCACCTGAAGATGCGTCGATCTGGCCGTTGCTGCTCAGCCAGCACCTAGCCCCTGCAGCCTCACACGCATGCAGCGTGTCTCCCCGAACCGGCCGGCCGCACATCCACCTTCCTCCCAGCCGAATAAGTCCACGGGAAAAATGGCAACGCATGGCTGCCCATGCATGCTGCATGGCTGCCCATGCATGCTGCATGGCTGCCCATGCATGCTGCACGAAGGTTTTTCATGTTTTCCTTGGCAAAGGGACTTGAAGTCCAGAACTCGCACGGCCGCTTTTGCATCTTTGCACGGGCGTTGTTGCCCGTCCGGCCCCAAAGCCATTAACGCGCTTGACGCGCCACCAAAGACCTCACCGCATGTCCTCGAAGCCGCCGCTGTGTCAAAGAAATTGCCGATCTGCTCGAAGCAACCGGCCCGCATCACGTGTGGCGCCCCTCCTCGCGACTCGCAGTCGCTGTACCGCCAGCCCCTCGGCCACCCATGCATGAAGCAAGGTCGGTCGCCGCTGCGCCGCCGGTGTCTGGCGTCGCGACCATACCGCTGCGATGCAGGCGTGTTGCCCAGGCGACGGCCGCCGCCGCTAGAACTCACCTGCTCGCTTGCATCGGCAACCCGAATGGCGCTGGCCGCCGCTACTGGCAGCCTTGCGTTGGTCGAGCCGCTTCGCCCCTAGGCGCTGCCGCCGAACTTCGCCGCCATTGAATCGCGAACGCGCCAGCGCCGGTCGCCGCCAATGTGGGCCCCGCCGCCGCTAACCTGGCGCGTCCGAATCGCCGCTCGAAGTCGGCCTCGCGTTCGGCCGCCGCTGTCGGCCACAGCATAGCGCGCGCCAGCCTCAGACTCCGGCCAGAGTGCCGCTGTGCCGCCCGACCTCCGTGGGCCCGTCGCCCGAACTTGCCCACCGCCGGCCCGACGACGACCACCGCTGGCCGCTACCGCAGAGGGTACCGCGAACGAAGCCGCCGCGCCTAAGCCGCCACTGCCGCCGAGCCACCGCGCGCACGCCACTGCCCTTCGTTGGCATCTCGCCACGCTCGGTCACCGGCGCCGGCTGGCTCGTCCACTACCAACCACAAGCACGAAGACCATCTGGTCTGGACATGAAGTCCATGGACTTGAAGTCCATTATCCAATGAAGAAAGGAAGGTCAAAGCAAGTGATTAAACTGGATTGGATCCAGGCTTGGCGCACGGGGGAAGGGGGAAATTACCCCCTTGCCCCCGGTTCTTTATGTTTTTCTATTTCTTTTCTGAAAATGAATTAAGAATTCAGAATAATTGATAGAAAATTCCAGAAAATCCTGAAAATTGCCAGAAAAATATGAAATACCTAGAAAAATCCAGAAAATTATTTGGCTCTGTTTTAATTTTCCTTAGCCTTATTTTCTGTTTTTATGAATATTTGCATGTACTTTTTGCAATAATTGCCCTGTTTAGAATACCGAAAATTCATGAGAATTTATTTTTCGCATTTATGAATTGTGCAATTATTGTTTATTCTGAATTTATGAATTGTGCAAATATTGTTCCGTTCCATGTATTTATTGCTTTAATTTAGTTCATTAGAAATTGAAGCACGCCGCACGAAGCGGCCACCGTCGTGCCAAGAAGGCCGACGTGCATGGAACTAAATGCATCGTGCGCATGAAGCCGCGCTAAACCGATCTCACGAAGCCGATCGCGCATATGAATCTGATCGCTTGCATGAAGCTGATCACCTACATGCACGAAGCTGTAGTTCTGAATATTTATGAATATTTATGAATCTCGCATTTATCTTGTATTTATGAATTCCGTACTTATGAATCTTATACTTATGAATTTTGCATTTATCTTTGTATATGTGAATCTTGAAATTATTGCTTTCTTTTAGTTTGCTGGAAACTCATGAGAATTCAATTATGCATTTTATTGAATTTAGCAGTCACTTCCTATTAGATTGCACGCAGTAATCTAATGGAAGAACCTTATGAATATGAAAAGGCCTGGCATTGTCAAACGTGAGTTTTGAAAGAACTGGCCCGAATGGTCAGAACCATCTCCAATAGACATCAGATTGCATAATGAATTACAAGCTTTAGAATGTATATGCAGTTTATTATTTATTCCAGTATTCTTTATTTACAAGCAAATGTTTGAATTACTTTACCACTGTCTGATTAGAATTATATTTCTTTTCATCTAGAAATCGTGTAGCGCCCAATGGAAGAAATATGCATTGTTGATAGTGGCACAACAAATACCATCTTAAGAGAGTCGAAATACTTCCAGACGATCACGAAGAACGTTGGAAGGATTACGACAATCGCAGGAAGCGATACGCTTATAATAGGCTCAGGAAGAGCCACAATTATATTGCCAATGGGTAGAACTTTGGTAATTGAAGAAGCCCTCTTGTACCCTGAATCAACTCGCACTCTCTTAAGTTTCAAAGATATCCGCGCCAATGGTTTTCACGTAGAAACCAATGAAGAAAATGGCAAAGAGCATTTGTGCATTGTGAAGCACGCGGAATATGGAAAAATGGTACTAGAAAAATGTCCCTCGTATGAATCTGGGCTGTACTATACGAAAATCACACACAGTGTATACTTCTTTCAAGACTGTCTTTAGAAGCTCTGAATTATTTTCTTTATGGCATTGTAGATTAGGTCATCCTGGTCTTAGATTGATGAGAAATATAGTTAACAACTCACAAGGTCATGGCATTAATGTTAAAAATTTCCCGAATCATAAAGATTTTGTGTGCCATGCATGTGCCACCGGGAAATTAATAACTAGACCCTCTGTTATGAAAGTGCAACATGAAATCCCTGCATTTCTGGAACGCATTCAGGGGATATTTGCGGCCCGATTCAGCCATTGTCAGGGCCGTTTCGATACTTTATGGTTCTCATTGATGCTTCCTCGAAATGGTCGCATACATGTTTGCTGTCAACAAGGAATCATGCATTCGCAAAATTGATCTCGCAGATCATCAGAATTAAGAATGCTTTTCTTGATCATCGCGTGAAGTCCATTCGATTGGACAATGCCGGTGAATTTACTTCCAAGGCATTTGATGATTATTGTACAGCAACGGGAATAACTGTTGAGCACTCTGTACCGCACGTCCATACGTAAAATGGGCTAGCTAAAGCACTAATAAAGAGGATTAAATTCATTGCCAGACCGCTCTTGCAGAGTTGTAACTTGCCCAACACTTGTTGGGGACACGCAGTCCTGCACGTAGCAGCACTCATCAATTATAGACCATCGGCCTACAACATCCATTCACCAATGCAATTAGTGCAAGGGGTTATCCCGAAGATTTCCCATCTTAGAAAATTTGGTTGTATGGTATATGTACCTATACCACCCCCACAGCGGACTGCAATGGGCCCTCTCCGCAAGTCTGGGATATACGTTGGTTATGAGAGTGCATCCATAATCAGGTATTTGGAACCCATGACTGGAGACTTGCATACAGCCCGTTTCGCTGATTGCATCTTTGACGAGGACCGTTTCCCGTCATTAGGGGGAGAGAATCAACCATTGGATGAAAAATGCCGGGAAATAGTATGGCATTCCACTGGGATCCCCGCGCATGACCCTCGCACTAATGAAGCAAATCAAGAAGTCCAGAAGATAATTGATTTGCAGAATTTAGCAAATGAACTGCCTGATCATTTTGTGATCTGAAGAGCGTGGTTAAGTCGCATGTACCAGCAAGAAATGCACCAGAGAGGGTGGAAATACCAAAGAAAGCAGAAGGTATCCCTCATCCTGTTCAGAGGCCTCAAAGAAAAAGAACAGGAAATCTGGCTTCTCAAACCCTAAGTACCCGGAGACGTCTGGGAAAACTGGGTAAGAGGACTTACCACAGCCAATCACAAAAGTGCCCCAAAGTAAGAAGGGGGGCCAGTTGAGACCTGGTACTGGAAAGAAGCATATGGAAAAGGCAATTCCAGATCTGAACCTTCCATTGGAAGAAGCCGCCGGAAATAATGTGTGCTCACACATTGGCGGAGAAAAACTAAAAGAACTTGCTCCTGGAATGGGAAATAGCAGTGAAGAGCAAGTAGAAGTGCATGAAGCACCCCATGATGAAATGGCCATAAACTTTGTAATAACGGGAGAATCGATTAATAGAGAAACAGCCAATGTCGATGCATACTTTGCAAAGAAGATTGCCACGATCATTAATCATGATCCTGAGCCTGCATCTCTCGCAGAGTGCAAGAAAAGGCTTGATTGGAAAGATTGGAAGAAGGCAATCACTGCAGAGTTAGTCTCTCTGAACAAAAGAGAGGTGTTTGGACCTGTGTGCCGCACGCCTCCCCATATAAACCCCGTAGGTCACAAATGGGTTTTTGTTCGCAAGAGAAACGAAAACAATGAAGTTGTAAGGTACAAGGCAAGGCTTGTCGCTCAAGGTTTCACTAAACGTCCTGGGGTTGATTATGAAGAAACCTATTCTCCGGTCATGGGCGGAATTACCTTTAGATACTTGATCTCAATGGCAGTCAACTTGAAGTTGAAAATGAAGCTAATGGATGTTGTCACAGCATATTTGTATGGAAACTTGGATTCGGAGATATACATGAAAGTACCGGAAGGTATCCCTATCCCGAACCAAGACAGAGCAAACAGAAACCTATACTGAGGTGAAATTGGAGAAATCACTGTATGGACTGAAGCAGTCGGGAAGAATGTGGTACAATCGCTTGAGTGACTTTCTTTGCAAGAAAGGCTACTCGAACAGCGAAGATTGTCCATGTGTGTTTATACAATGATCCCAGAATGGATTTTGTATAATCTCCGTCTATGTAGATGACTTGAACATTATTGGGACAGATGAAGAAATTGAAGAAGCATGCACATACTTGAAATCTGAGTTTGAAATGAAAGACTTGGGAAAAACCAAGTTCTGTTTAGGCTTGCAGCTTGAACATGTCCAAGGCGGAATCTTGGTACACCAATCATCCTACGCGCAGAAAGTGTTGGAGAGATTTGGTTTTGAGAAGGCATACCCCGCAAAGACCCCAATGGTCGGAAGGTCACTCCAAGCAGACCTAAACCCATACAGACCTAGAGAAGAGGGGGAGGAAGTCCTGGGAGCAGAATTCCCATATTTGAGTGCAATTGGAGCACACATGTACCTTGCGAATAGCACTAGGCCGGACATTGCGTTCGCCGTGAATTTGCTAGCACGGTACAGTGCAGAACCCACCAAAAGGCATTGGAAAGGGGTTAAGGACGTCTTCCGTTACCTCCAAGGAAGCAAAGATCTCGGTTTGTTCTATAGAAAGAACAATGAATTGAATTTGGTGGGCTATGCCGATGCTGGTTACCTATCGGACCCGCATACTGGAAAGTCACAAACCGAGTATGTTTTCCGTTGCGATGGAACAACAATTTCGTGGAAGTCATCAAAGCAGACTCTTGTCTCGACGTCGACAAACCACTCAGAAATAATTGCTTTGTATGAAGCCTCTCGAGAATGTGCATGGCTTCGAAGAATGGTTCACCACATCCAGAAGTCATGTGGTTTGAACATGGAACAAACCCCCACCATTATCTATGAAGATAATGCAGCTTGTGTTGCTCAAGTGCAAATGGGATATGTGAAAAGTAACCTCACAAAGCATATCAACCCCAAGTTCTTTTATGCTCATGAATTGCATAAGATGAACGAGATAAAAATACTGCATACTAAGTCGTATGAAAATCTCGCAGATTTATTCACTAAGTCACTCCTGGCATCTTCCTTTGGAAGATGTGTTAGAGGAATCGGGATGATGAGGCATAGAGAAGTGCATATTTCAGGGGGAGAATTTTCACATACTCCTACATAAATCTTGAACATGAAGTTTGAGTACCCAACGTGAATCATGAAGATTAACATTGAAGTTTGGGTGGATTGTACTCTTTTCCTTAAGTAAGTTTTTCATTGAAGTTTTCTTACATAAGGTTTTTGATGAGGCAATCCGTGCAACACAGCAAGCGTGTGCTATGTACTCTTTCTCCAATTATTTTTCCCACTGGGTTTTTATGGAGTTTTAATGAGGCATATGCATCTCGCAGTGAAGAGTCCAAGGAGGAGTGTTAGGAAACCGATTGACGTATCCTATATGGACTCTTCCTTATCTCTAAGAAGAACCACTATATATAGGAGGCAGGGGGTCACCCCATTGTACACAAGCATACAGAATAATAAAGCAGACCCATTCCTCCTCATATTGTGTCTCTCGCTCTCTCTCTCTATTCTCCAGTTTAGATCTATTAGGCAACCCCGGACTATTCGATAGCGAGGTTGTCTAACATCCAAAACCAAGTCGGATCCAGATGTTTGGCTTCCCGTTGCTGGACGTCTCAACTGAACAAGATTGACCATGGTATTTAAAGAACTTGTCGCTCGGCCATGGTACGAAAAGCAATTCTATTGGAAGGTCTCTCAGCATTGAGAGGGCAATTATGTTCCTATAAATCAAACAAAGAACATTGAAAAGTTTGAGAGAAGCCTGATTCACCACAACAATGTCATCCAATTATTCATTAAAACTAATGAACCAAATGTTTGATTGCTAAGTGTGTAAGGATTTAAGGGGCGATAATATAATCAAGCAACACTTCTGCTCTTGCAAACCAGTAGTCATCCTTAGTTCCAAGTAAAACGATAATCAGAAGCTTCATTCAATGGCTACTGATCATGGTACCTCCTCAATAAATCAGAATAGCAGACCAGACAACAAAAACATATGCAAGCTACATGCAGAATATATCAAGTACTGAATCCACAAACCAAAGAACAATGGTATATGTATATTCCTCTTTGGTTTTGTCAGGAAAGGAACCTTCAGGTGGGATATGCAAGCTTTCCATGTTATGTGCTGGTGAATATTCCTCTTTGGTTTTGTCAGGAAAGGAACCTTCAGGTGGGATATGCCCCAAGGAGAGGCTCAAAATAAATACTATTTTATTAAGCAGTGCCAACTAGTTGATTTGCATAAAGCCAGAAAGCAATCATCAAGAAAAAGTAAAGACCCTAAAGCCTCCTCAACTATATAAATGTGTCTTATGTGTTATGTTTGTTCAGGAAGACTCCCATTTTTGATCCCTCATTCATTCATATAAATAGATTATTCTAATTTGCAACCCAAATCTGCATCCATGAAATAGAGCATAATGTATACTAACTTACAAAACCAAAACGTTAGAGAATTTGGGCATAATGTAATAGACTATATAATATAGCATATCCAGTCTTACAGAGAAAAATTTGCAATGATACCTAACACATAGTATACTAACTTGTAGAATACTCGAGTACCATAAATGGAAGCAGCACACTAAGGCAAAACACACACATTATGCTCTCCCACAACACAACCATAACAAATTAACATCTTGAGGAGCCACCTATATCAGTTAAATCATCAAGCACAAGTGCACTATAGAGCATCCAACAGTTCAGAGCATCAAGCTTGGTTACTGAATAATTTCAAGAATCTTATGCTATCCATGTAAGCAATTTTGCAAATATTTCATGACTTGAATCACAGATCCAACTCAAAACTTTGATAAATGAAAATCTAGCGTTACCTTTCAAAGGCGGAGCCGGCAGCTATTCGGCGATGCAGGCACGTCACAGCTTGGCTTTTTTGTTCGGGGCGGCTTGGCGGCAGCACGGAGGACAGCGGAATCCGACGGAGATGCAGGCCGGCCGAGCTGCTGGCTGGAGGCGCTGCCTCGGCACAGTTTGTCGGCTACGCGGAGGGCGGCAGGGTGGAGGCGCCGATCTCGGGCTGCTGGCTGGCGGCGCTGGGGATACTTAGCGGCTCGCAGGCAAGAGGGTGGAGACGCCGACCTCGAAGCCGGGTGGCGGCGCCTCAAGACGGCTTGACGGCTCCTCGGAGGGCGGTGGAATACGGCGGCGCGTTGGGCTTCAGGGTGGAAGCGCACCTCGATCTGCAGAGGATGGGGTGGAGGAGCCCTCGATTGCAGAGGATGGGGTGGAGGTGACACGAAGAAAGCCTGCGCGTGCGATTTGGCCGTAGAGAGGCGCGAATCGTAGATTGCGAGCTCAGCGGCGGCGCGGAAAAAAGAGGAGCCCGGGATCGTGTTTTGGGCGTGCGAAGAATTAGGGAGCACAAATAAGGAACTGTTGGAGTATGTATTTTATCAATCAAGCCCAAAAACAGAATTAGGGAATAGATTTAAGGCACTGTTGGAGATGCTCTAAGTTATGTAGTCCTTATTACAGTACGTCTCATTTCTTCGATAATGTTTGTCAGTTAAAAGCCCCGAGAAAAATATTTGAATATGAAAATAAAACTTGTTAAATTTTCATTCTTATGAAATTTGAGTTTTGTATTTTAAAGGAGATACTGATCAATATTTCGAAATCTAGAGGTTTTCAGAAAAAGTAGCAAAGACTGAGATTTGAAATTAATCTCTACTATATAAAGTGAGAGTTTCTTCCCACGTCATTTCATCAAAATTACCAGCTTTGCCATTCTTTGCAAGAAACGAAGCGTTCTACCGCTTCCCGCGTCATTTTGAATTCGTTCGTAAAGTGAGTTTTTTCCGTCGTCATTTCATCAAAATTACCAGTTTTGTCATTCTTTACAAGCGTTCTGCCGCTTCCCGTATCATTTTGAATCGTTCGTGCCCTATGGTCTGGCCGGCCGCCGCTTTCATTTACATTTCACATGCATATGCAAGAAACGAAGCGTTCTGCTGCTTCATTTACTAGCTTTCATTTACATATATATATATATATATATATATATATATATATATATATATATATATGTTCCGGCAAGAAACAAAGCATTTTACCCTGGCGTCTTCCATCCGCAGCCTTCCATCCGCAGCCTTCCATCTACGCCCTCTTCCATCAACGCAAGGGTGAAACCAATCAAGGTTAGTAGTGCTGGTTCTTATGCTTGATGGTTGGTTCTTATACTTCATGTGTTTCTTATTCTTATGTTTAGTAGTGCTGGTTCTTATGCTTCATGTGTTTCTTATTCTTATGCTTAGTAGTGCTGGTTCTTATGCTTCATGGTTGGTGCCTGTGTGTTCTTGAGCTGCATGTGTTTGATTTCATAAAATAGCACCAATTAAATTTGTACTTGGAATGCTATATGATAGCAAGAAATTTCTAGCTGCTGGGAAAATGTCTTCAAGATTACCTAAAGCCATGGCTTTTAGAATCCAATCAGAGAATGCTTTGAAGCGCGGAACAATGGAGTACTCGGTAACGTCATCAGAGAACTCTGATCCACAATGGCCTGCAAAAACACACAGAAGTCATTTCCAGCCGATACAGTTAAGAATATAGTAGTATTTTGCTTGGTTCCATTGCTTTAGAAAAAGTAAACAAGGAGATATCTCCTGAGTCCTGAGACTCTGGATATGTGAATCACGCAGTAAAAGAAATGGTGGATGGACAATAGAACAAACCATAAGATAATGAACATACCAGAGCTAGAAGGATCATGTTGGCAGATTTTTCCTCTATCAGCTAAAACTTCCTCTTCAAACATTTCACGGCCCTCAAGTAGTATACCAAGGTAGTTGTATATATATGTTACTTTGTATGATAAGTTTGAGATCTTCACACTCATCCAGAGAAAATGGTTTGCTCTTGTACAAGAACTTGGCCTGAGTTTCGATAGATTCAAGATCAGTTGCTACATCAATATGCCAATGCGAACAATGGTAATTGGATGGTGATCTTAATGCAGCTGATCAACGTATCTATTTGCACACGTCAATATAATATTGTCAGTAAAAATTTGTACCTCATTTGTACCTGCCTGAGGATGGTGCTTGTCCCTGATCCAACCAATAGAGACTTCTGGATTGTCCTTTGCTCCAAGTAGTCAGGGATGATTCGATTTACCACGTGAACAGGTTCTTCACCACACTTCAGCATTCTGGACCAATTAAATGTAGCAAGAAATTTGTAGATGGCATAATGTAGCGCACATTTACTGCATCTGGCATCTTGGTCAGTAACCAGCCAGTAATCACTAGCCTGTTTTTGGCATATTTTCTATTTTCTGGCTGAACTTGCTCTTGCGTAAGAACTGTGATTTTTACATGCAAATCTCATCAGAATTATAAGAACAACCCTACTTAAGTACTCCTTAGAACTTAATCCTTGGGGCCGCTTTATCAAATACCGGCCATAGGTGTCTAAATAAGTGCCTGCTTTGAATAATTGAGCCCTTGTAAATGCCCACAAAACAACCAGGACATATGCTATGTTATGACTCTATAGCCCTCTTCGCTGAATTTGAATGTATTGAATCAAATAGAAATCTAGCCACACACACACACACCCAACCATTTGAATCTCCAAATCAATTTAATTTATGCAAATGACAGAACTAACCGTTCTCAGAAGGCAAATAATGAGGGGCAGAAGCCGATCTCTGAGAATGAAGCTTTCCTCCTCATCTATGTTTACCTGTGGTAAGATGACGAATAACAACCAAGAGAAGAGAAATGCTGCTGAAAATCTTTTCCTAAAGTAGCATTATGGTGTAGCTTAAAAGTGAAGCAATATTCAAAAGCTGCAGAGTATCGTGATGAAATGCATCAGGCCACTATTGAAAAAAAAAACAAGTATTTCTTTTGCACCAACCAGAAAAGATCAAAAACTGCTTGGAAATGTCCAACGTAGTCATGGTATATGATAAAATGGTGTAGTAGCAAAATGTATGATCTAAAATGGTAATGATTTCGATATCACATTCACATACTACCACATAAAGTTGCTTTCATGTCATTGGATCTATTTCAAGCACAACATTTAGTCATTCCTTTTAGTCATCAAGAGACTACGTTAATCTCAATATGAAGAGTCTCTGAATTGGTGTCACTTTATTCCTAATAATTTTCAACTTTGTTAATCTGTTTTTTCACAAAGCTAACAGGAAAAGAGTCAAAACAAAAAAAACTCAGCATGAATACCACGCAGTCAAAAATCTGTATACAGGGCGAACATTCTAAATTTAAATTACTTCCTTTTAGAGTATTAAATTTCATTTGACATGCATTGATACATACATATGACAACACGAAATCCCTCTTTCCATTTCTTGTTGATCTACTTGAAGGGGAACGATTCACTAACTTTTGTAAGACTGTTTGGTGTAAGGAGTCCCTGGAAAGAGTAACCAACAAAATTATATTAACAAAACTATATATGGAATACAAGTAGCTAAAACAGTATATGTTAGCATGAAAGAGGTAGTGAATATTTATTAGTACTTATAGTTCAACTTCGAGAATACTAACAAAACATGCGTACAGCATTCTCCAAGAAAAATTCACTACTCCCAACATGTACTATACCTTTCTCAAGTACTCCAGTGCATCTTTGTTGGCTTTATAGTGCATCAAGTACTCCAGTGCATCTTTGATGTTTTTCCTTCAGTAATGATGCAACAATGAATGGACAGATTAACAAAGAGCAATGAATGGACTAATTAGTGCTCATAAAATCAACAGAAAGATTGCATGTGTAGATTTTGTATATATTATACTGGTTATATTTTGTTCTTCAATAAGGTTGCAGTCTAACATATTTCCTAAATATATATGTTTTAGATAAATGGAACCAACGAATGTTAGTCGAAAGAGATTGTATGCGGACTTCTCTGGACAACCGGTGGTGACTAGGTTAGTTTATGACCTATCGAAATTAACCTAGAATAAAACATAAAGCAATATAAAGCTAAAATGCGCTCCTTATTTTACAAGATTTAAAAATTTCGACGACCTTGAATTATGGGACGTAGACAGATTATGGAGTATTGTTGTTAGAGTGGACGTTAAGTTCCATGTTGAAGATCATGGCGACCTTCAATGATTTATCCTCATGGATACGACTGTAAGTTCCACAAATAGTGAATGCTAATAATAGTAACAAAATAATTCTATCACAAGCTAATATTGTTTGAATTTGTGTTTTAAGGGATCAAAAATTGAAGCCATCTCAAGGGGTAGTGTTGATAGGTTAAACATGCTACTCAATGAAAGACATAGCTATACCATTCATCAGGTGCAATTCCAACCAAACTATGGGGAGGTTGAGTTCAGAAGCATAGGAAACCCATATGAATGTGTTTTCACCCGAGACACAAGTGTTGAGCCTTACAATGTGCCAATTCAATTTCCACGGTAGCCAAAGCATGTTATGTCTTTCACTGAAGTGTACCATCGTCCTAACAAGACTATTGTAGGTAAGCTGTCGTACATTGCATCTTACTTAGTTACATATTGATAAAAGAGAATTTCTAAATTTGTCTAACAATCATTGGCGTAGACATAGCTGGAATAGCTGTACACTGGGGTAAACTGGAGCATTTCGGACCTAATCATTACAGAGAGGTCGCACTAATGGACACAAGGTACCTATTAGTTGATAGAAAGCAACAATTCATTGTCAAAAATATACAATTACTTATATGTAGATATAATACAATTTTATATTTTCTATGTTTAATTTATAGGTTCAACCTTTTCATTGTTGGCATTTGGTGTCAACATTTGACTCGTCACGCAGCCTGCTGGGAATCAGCTTATGCTGGCAAGCACATTGTCTTGGGAACTATGCTAAAAAAATATTACAGACATGGTACCTGATTCCACATCTTTACTATATAAGCATACTCTGTTTTAATTGCAATAACTAAAAAATTTCAATTCTCGATAATAGGGTGCTTGGAGACTTCAGACCACACAACATTTTCATTTAATCCAAGTCATCATGAGACACGTGACCTCAAGTGTAAGTAGTTGCAGTATCATAAATAAATAAAAGTCTCCTTATAGCATAAGTACTCATTAAAAAATTGTAATATGTAAACCAAATATATTAACCGCAACATTTCTATTGTAACATGCAGCTTTACGACGGTCGTTAATCATGGGAGTTATCGATCTCAGATTTGTGACCAGATTTGTTGAAAATAGATGGGCATATCTAGCAACTGTGGTTTGAGTGTGATGGCTACAAGGGTGTTTTGTAACTGTCCTCTTGGATGTTTTATTTTATTGTGATGTTTGTTTATGTTGAAACTATACTATCGTTGTTTGGAGTTTGTACTTATGATAAGAGCACAATATTAACTATACATTCGGTGGCATTTATCTTAGCACCAATTAAATTTGTACTTGGAATGCTATATGATAGTAGTATAACACATTTAGGACTACATCATTTTGGACTTGATTTGATTCTGGACTTGATATGATAGTATAACACATTCTGGACTTGATTTGATTCTCCAACCAAAAGAATTAGCATAAATGCATGATGGCAACTAGCAAGAAATTTGCACTCATATGCCCCCTTTTAATGTAGATTACCTCCCTGAAACTATACTATCGTTGTTTGGAGTTTGTACTTATGAGAAGAGCACAATATTAACTACATATTCGGTGGCATTTATCTTAGCAAGAATTTTGCACTCATATGATTAGTGGATTTCTAAAGAAAATTTCAAGGCTTATTGAACTTAATCCAAATTAAGACACATAAAAGTATGAACTCCAGAAAAAAACTAACAACTTGATGTTAGCGTTTTTCATCACAAAAGAGGGCAAGCTGAGTGCCCTCAGCATGTAGCCTCTTTGTTATGACATAGGGAAAATATATAACTTAGTGCTCTGGATGGTACCTGATATCTTTTCAATGCAATAGTCAGGACATTTGGTGCTTCTGATATTGTCTACTTCTTTTTAGCACGCTCATAGGATTTGCATCTGACATTACAGAATACAGAATAGAGTTAGGAGTCGTGAGTCGTCTTATTCTTAGGTAGTCATAGTAGAAGAAAACAGCATAGAACAAGTAATAAATCACCCAACCATCTTTTTTTCACAGAAAACATTAATAACACGCCTACAGTACAAATTAAACAATTAATTGCACAAGTGTTATTTCTTCATCTAAACAATTAGCACCACATTTTCTAGCTTCCTTTATGCAGATAGATTGCATAGCATCAATTGTGTACCTGTAAACAGATTAGGTAGTGTGGTCCAACGAAACATTAATCTTGGAAAAAATGAGTTGAATAAAATTAATTAAGCTTTTCACCGAAGGTATGATCATCTGCAACATCAATAAATACCCAAATAAATCATCGATAGGTAATTGCTCTATCAGGTTTTCTATTTAGAGCCTTTTTACGATACACTAAATTCAATATCTGCAACATCAATAAATACACCAAATCGGGGAGGAGATTATTTCCAAAACACAACCAAGATTACCAACACAGGCTAGACGCTAAGTTGAGGGATCGATCTTAAGGCAAGTGTATTGGAATGGGTAGCGTGTTGAATGTTGCTATACTTGATTAGATGCAAATTGCTTTATGATATGATGCCATGATTGATGTTTGCCTATGACATGATGAACATGATTTCATATTGATCATGATTGCGTTGTATTAAATGTTTATGCCAACCTTTACATGTTTATGTCATATGTGCATTCATAATGGAAGAGGCGTCCCATGCTGATGCGGGCCTCTGTGTTCACATGTAGTGAACACGAAAGACCTACCTCGTAGTCCCATCCACGGTTGTGCATGGGAGCGAGTCAGTAAGAGTAGGCACCCTTCATCTACGGGATGGAAAGGGAAAGGGGGTGCATGCCGACGGGTGTGCACTCGGCAATACAGGTATGTGCTTCGAGGAGATATGTACATTTGCATTGCATACATGAAGATGATGAAATGAGTACAATGATATGGAGACATGAGTATGATGTTGTATATGAGATTATGACTTGTTCATGATGTTGAGCATGGTATGTAGTGATGTTAACATTGAATTGTTCTTTATGGTCCATTGCAATATACTTGCTGAGTAACTCAAGCTTGTGTTTTATGTTGTTTTAGGTACATGACACCGGCATGTGGGAAGGGGCGCTACACATCTTCACGTAGCTCCACACCTATAGGCAGATTTATCAACTTGAGGTATGATCATAATAATTGCCATGAAACTTGGTGTATGTACTAAATTGTGTGCTTGTGTTCCTTATTTGCTTCGCTATAGTTTATGGAGTGGTTGGATTTGGTATTATTGACTTATGTTGATGCTATATCCATTTATATTGCTGCTTTAGATGTCTTATGTTAAGATATGACTTGCCTTGTTATTGCTATTGCTTCAATTCATGATAAAACAAAGGGGCTGCTGCCGAAATTTTCAGTTTTAGCATTTGTGCCTTTGCTGTAATTTATCTTAAATTGTGGTATTTAGATGTTGTTTAGTCTTTGTTTGGTGACATTCAGGCATAATAGATGCCGGGGTATTACAGTTGGTATTAGAGCGGGCTGTAGGTCCTTGGAACATGTATTTTAGTGGCATACCTCAGGTTCAACTAAAATATGATGTGGGATAACCTAGAAACATGGTTTATGTTATACTTAAAATTTTGTAATAGGATAGCAACATTAAAACTTGTGTAAGTGGAATAACTAATTTAAAATTTGACACACATGGATGCACAGTAGGAAAGGGTATGGGTATCGTTGCTTTACGCTTAAATGTTGTATTTAAGCCTTGATGTTAAATGCTATCTTTGATAATGTAGGTTGTTATATTTATGAAAGAATTGAATTGAATTGATCTTGCTATTGTGATAAAGTGGAGTTGTGGTGCCAAAGGGTTTCGGTCACCTTTTTGTTCATTGTAAGTGTGTCGTTTGCCGGTGTGGCCGGTTAGAGCCACCACCGAAGAACTATTAACCCTTGTGGGAGAAGAGTGCTTACCTTTTCTGTCGTAGATTGGGTAGTTGTCTCGAGTCAAATAGAAGAGTTTGGTAGTGGATTCCTTCGAATGTTCTTTACCGTTCTGACGATCGGTTTTGGTTGGTTTTCTTGGTTTAGTCGATTGAAATCAAAGGAAAAGTGTTTGGTATTAGATTTTCGCGGATTGATCCTTCAGCGATTGTGTGGTTTTGTTCTCCTTGGTTGAAGACAAAGAAGAAGAGCTTAGTGTTGCGCCTTTTTGGTCGCCTTTTCCGCACTTTTACCTTGAGCTTTTCCGCACTTTTACCTTAAGCTACATCCAAATGCATGTTCTTTCGAGTCGGTCATATATGGACTACGGGTAAGTCTTGCGAGTACCTTCTGTACTCATGCTTTTGCTTTGTGGTTTTCAGGTAAGGATCTGGATGGATGTGAGTTTTGTCCGTACTGCCTCTCGGTGACCGGGCGGGGCACCGTGTAGAGGCTCCCTACGCCGTTGTACACGCCCGGGAGTGTTCAGAGGCAGAACACTTCCGGAGATGCATGGCTTTTGGGTTTTAGTTTGCTAGTTGTATGTTCTTTTGTTGTATAGTTAGTTCAAAACTTTGTCATTTCTACCCTTAGATATTTGGTTTCTTTTGTAGTGAGCACTTGATGTATGCTGTTACTCCCCTCGTATTTGTGTTGTTATTTCTACCTCCGTTGGTCTTTGTGCTTCGTTGTTGCTGGTTGTGGTCGTAGGGTTTTGTCTTTGTGCCGGGGTGGTTTGGTTGTGTTGGTTAGTCTTGCTTCTGCGTGCGTGTCTGGTTGTGGGGTTCTGAGTTCGTTGCCCCCTTTATGCAAATTGAATTGATATGGCGTTGCAAGCCGGTATGCAGGGCGATCCTGGGCGAGCTTCGGGTCGCATACCGGGGGAATACCGGGATTGTTGTCGAGTTATTCGAAGGGTCTCACCGTTGTCTCCATTGGGCTTGGGTGCTAACACTGCGAGCGCTCTCGGCGATCCGTTGTTAGCCTCCAAATTCGATTAGGATAACTGAGCATTCAAATAACCCGGGAACGGTTTGGGCGGCTCCTCTCAGGGCTGGTATCAGAGCAAGGTGCATGAAGACGAACCCGAAACTTGACGACCATTTAGGGAATCGATTAGGACTGTCATAATGCATTAGGTAGAAAGTAGTATTTATCCCCGCCCTATGTTTATATATGGTGAGTGAGGGATACGTTGGAATCGTGTATTTCATGTCATGTCATGCATGTGCCCTACCATTTGCATCATAAGCTGTGTTTGGGTGTGTTAGACTTGTTGGACTCCAGTGCGGAGTGGTACAGTCTGACTTGGGTTTAGTTCGCGGGTTTATCAAAATTAAGACATATCCCCTCCATGTGGGTCTGACTCTTGTTGTCTGACTTTGGTTGACGACAGAATGAGGACCCGCGGGACTATGGGAGATGATGATGGTGCTTGGCGATCGCAGCCTGGCCATGGCGATTCGCCTCATCCTCCCAATCTGCTGGATGTCTTGATGCGGTCAGAGCAGAACTAGCAGACCACCAACAAAATCTTGGAAATGTTGGTCCAGAGTCAAGCCGCTCCAGGTGGCCGAGGTGAAGGGCGAGGCTGACCGAATGGCTATTTGGATTTTCTGCACACTCAGCCGCCGACCTTCCCCTGGGCTAGTGATCCGTTAGAGGCTGATGATTGGCTGAGCACGATAGAGCAGAAGTTTGCTCTCATCCACTGCGAGGATCTTCAAAAGGCTCCTTTCGTAGCGCAGCAGCTTTAGGGCCCAACTGGGGCTTGGTGGGCTAACTTTGTGGTCATGCAGCCTGCCGGTCACCAGGTGACCTGGGCGGAGTTCTGTGAGGCCTTTCGGGCATATCATATCCTGAAGGGGCTCATGGATATCAAGAAGCAACAATTCCTTGCCCTCAAGCAGTTGGGCAAGTTTGTGATGGACTACTCGCGGGAGTTCAATTACTTGGCCCAATATGTTATGCAATGGTTTATGGTTCATGAACGGGCTGACCGCCAAGATGCAAGATAAGCTCTCTGTTTGTGACTTCCCCGACTTTAATACCTTAGTGAGTCGGGCTATCACGGTGGAGCACAAGATGAGGAACCATCAGGAGGAGAAGAAGCAGAAGAGGACAGCATAGTTCTTGGCGGGTGGCAGTTCACAGCAGACCCGGACTGTCCCTCTTCCACCACCGAGGGCCCCTGTTCCTGCACCTCCCCTGCCGGCTGGAATGGCCAGATCTCCTGTCGCTACTCCTCGGCATCCGCAGCCACAGCCCGGAGTGTGTGTGGTGACGAACTCTGGACCGGGCCCATGCTACAACTGTGGGCGTGCGGGGCATTTCATCCGCGATTGTCCCTTTCCAAGGAGGGGCAACAATCTCAATGCCCCAAGACCTCAAGGCACGACTGCACCACCTCCATTTCCTGCGCCGAACCGTGGCCGCGTCAACAACGTGAATGCTAAGGCGATTCCCGAGGGCGCCACCGTGCTGATGGGTACGTTAAGCATTGAGGGACATGCTGCTAGGGTGTTATTTGACTCGGGGGCTTCCCATTCCTTCATTAGCAAAGATTTTGTCGTGCAATATCAAATGAAAGTGAGTTGCAGCCACACCTCATTCCTAATTGAAGCACCAGGTTCAAGGATTGTTGTTAGTCAAGTGGCCCAAAAAGCCACTTTGCAAATCCAAGGGGTTCCCTTCCTTGTCAACCTACTGCTCCTTGATCTTTGTGGGATGGATGTCATTTTGGGCATGAATTGGTTAACACGGCAGCAGGCCATTCTAGATTGTTCTCATTGTTCCATCTCGCTCAAGGGACCAAAGGGCGACGTGCTAACTCTGCTTCTCGATGATGGCGAAGCCGCTCTTTGTTCCTTGAATGGCACTGAAGTTGAGGAGCTAGAGTCCATTTATGTGATTTCGGAGTACTCGGATGTGTTCCTAGCGGAACTGCTAGGGATGCCACCCGATCGAGATATTGAATTCGTGGTGGAGCTTCAGCCCGGGACTGCCCCAGTTTCCAAGCGGCCATATAGAATGCCACCCAATGAATTGGCCAAACTAAAGACCCAGCTGAAGGAACTGATGGACAAGGGATTCGTTCGCCCGAGCTCCTCACCTTGGGGCTGCTCGGCTGTCTTCATGATCAAGAAGGACGGTTCCCTTCGACTCTGTGTTGATTATCGACCGCTGAACGCCGTCACTATCAAGAATAAGTATCCTTTGCCTCGGATCGATATCTTGTTTGATCAGCTTGCTGGTGCACGGGTGTTCTCTAAAATTGACTTGAGGCTTGGGTACCATCAAATCAAGATTCGAGCCGAGGATATCCCAAAGACAGCTTTCTCCACCCGATATGGCTTATATGAGTACACCGTCATGTCGTTCGGTCTGACGAATGCACCGGCGTACTTCATGTACCTCATGATGTAACACCCCGGCATCTAGTATGCCCGAATGCTACCAAACATAGACTAAACAACACCTAAATACCATAAATAAAGATAAATTATAGCAAAGGCACAAATGCTAAAAACCAAAATTTCGGCACCATCTCCTTTGTTTTAACATGACTTGATGCAATAGCAATAACATGTCAAGATATATCATAACATAAAACATCTAAAGCAGCAATATAAATGGATAAAGCATCCACATAAACCAATAATACCAAATCCAACCACTCCATAAACTATAGCTAAGTAAATAAGGATCACATGCACACCAAAATTATTCCACACACTAAGTTCATGGCACTTATTATGATCATGACTCAAATTGGTAGATGTGACTGGAACTACGTGAAGATGTGTAGCTATTGCCCCTTCCCACATGCTAGTGTCATGGTACCTAAAACAACATAAAACACAAGTGTGAGTTCATCACTCAGCAAGTATATTGCAATGGGTCATACAGAACAATTCAATTATTATCATCTCTACATAACAACTTAACATCATGATCAAGTCATACTTCATATGCAACATCATATTCATGTCTCAACCTTATTGAGATCATTTCATCATCATCGTCATGAATGCAATGCAATGCAATGCACATGTCTCCTCGACGCAAATACCGGTATTGCCGAGTGCACACCCGTCGGCGTGCACCCACGTCCCCCTTCCATCCCGTAGATGGACGGTGCCTACTCCTCGCTTCCACTCACCGCGTGGGTGGAATCACGAGGTAGGTCTTACATCCATGGCGCTCCGGATTAGTCATAACTTTCTCACTGACCTTACCGGAATAGTTATGACGCTCTCACCGACCGGGCCAAGTTTCATGCTATGTATGCAACATATGCCATAATCATTAACCATAAACTATTGCATAACATCTTAACATACCCTTTTTATCATATCATGGCAAACACTAAGCATGGCAAGATAGCATAACATGGAAACAATTGCATCTAATCAAGACAAGCAAATAAACCACATGCTACCCGTCCCAATACACTTGCCTTAAGCTCGGGCGACGGATTGGTGGGATGAGGAGGCACTCCCGGGGTCACACCATCTGCACATAGATGCCACACAGTCACAACGTGCCCACAAAACAGTATGCCCTCGCCCATCTACCCCGATTTCGCAAACTACTCCCAAAACGAAAAACAGAGAATCTGTCCCCCCCCCCGGGACAGCAGACTACGATCTAGCATAACTTTAGTTCTAGACTCTGAATCGACTAAACGAGTACATCCTCGCATAGCTTAGGAAATTTCCTAACTTTTTCTAAGTATACGTAAAAACTGATTCGGATTATAAAGTTGTCTAATCTACAAAACACTACGTTCTGTCCCAGCTACGTCACAGATTTGAACACGTTCGGTAAATCAAGCATAACTTTCAAACGACTAGACGGAATTGGAGCTAACTACAACTTTCTCAACAGGCGGCTGACCATATTCCAATTCTAAGGTCGCGAAAACTCAAACCCTATGTCGACTGCACAATCTGCCCGAAGCAGAGAACGTGGCAAACTCTAGTTTTCATCTAATCTACCCAACCACAGCACTACCACTTGATCTAAAAGCATCCAAATACCATCTAGAACAGCCCCTATACCAACCACAAGGATTCCCCTAGCCATACCTTCGCCCTACGAACGATGAACCGACAAATCTCCTCCCGGTTCACGCGATCTCCTTCCTCGCTCCAAATCCACCGGATCTCCTCGTCGCGGAGCGCTCCAATGGATGGATCAGTAGAGTGGCGAGGTGGAGAACTCCCCTAGGGGCAGCAAGGATGGTGGAGAGGGATGGGGAGGTGTGAATCATGTGATGAAAAATTGGCTTGATCATGTGATGAAAAATTGGCTTGATAATGTGCTGAAAAATTGATTAGGTTTAATCTTGCAAAATTGCTTGCATAAAGGGCCAAACATTCAAACATCCAAAAACAGAGACTTTGCATTTGCGCTAGACCAAACATCCAAAATACAGTGAGTTTCGCATGTATGACGGACCAAAGTCTTTGGTCTGTCATAAACGTGATTTTGATGCTTTTACGCTTGTTCAAGAAATCGCGTTTTTCCCATGCATGACGGACCAAATTTTTTGGTCCGCCATACACATGCTTTTTGGCGAACTCGTTTTTTTCCCATGCATGACGGACCCAATTTTTTGGTCCGCCATACACATGCGTTTTGGCGATCTCGCTTTTCCCATGCATGACGGACCAAATTTTTTGGTCCGCCATACACATGCTTTTTGGCGATCTCGTTTTTCCCATGCATGACGGACCAAATTTTTTGGTCCGCCATACACATGCTTTTGGCGATCTGTCCGGCGTGAATGGCTTTTTGCTCGATTAGGGTTTGTGCAAATTTGGACTTTGAATTTTGATTTGTTTTTGAGATTATGAAATTTGTGAGAATTTCATGATGCTTGAAGTGGACTTTATGCAATGCTCATGTGAGTAGTTGCATGGATTGACATTGAGTCAAGTCGTGGACTTGTGCTCGGATTTGTTTTGTGGTTTGTTCATGTGCAGGTATTGCTCGAAGGCGAACGTGGTCGATGACGGGACCGGAACTAGGTTCGTGGAGGAACTGAGGTTCGGGACTAGGTTCAGGAGGAACTGAGGTCTTGGTGGTCAAGGATGTCATACGGGACGTTCGGGCTAAGAGAATGGTGCACATGAAGAATGGTTAGTTACGTGAGAATGGCATGAGGTCATTCGCGTGCAAAGTGTTAGTCACGTGAGTATGGCAGGTGGCCATACGCGTGCAAAGTGTTAGTCACGTGAGTATGGTAGGGTTGCCATACGCGTGCAAGAGTTGTACTCGGCCAGGTTGGGCCAAGTAGAGTTGTGTTGGATACGGATTCCTTCTAGGGAATAGGAATCGTATTCAGAACTCTTTGTGGGTTGGTGCTTTAAATAGGTGGGGGGTCTCCTGTTGAAAGGCATCAAGTAGAGCTGAGCGCATCAAGCTTTGAGCTTGGTTTTAGGGTTTGTACTCTTTTGATGAGAGTACTTTAGACAAAATAAATAAAGATCAATTCTTCTAGTTCCTTGTGTGCTATAATATTCTCTTTTGGTTCTTGTTTGCATACTTGTTCTAGTTCTAGATTGGTTTTTGTTCTTTGAGTTTCATCTTGATTTGATCCATCAAAAACCTCTCTAGGGTATTGATCTAGTGTTCCTCAAAGTTTTGTTGATAAATCTTTTGTTGTTCTTGATCAATCTACAAGTTTCGATTAGATTGATTTTCGTCAAGTTCTGGAACAGCAAGCTTGCGAAGCTTATAACTTTTGATCCGTAAGTCCGATCCAGTTGATTCTTCTTGGGTTCGATTCGTACTGGACTCTAGTTTCTTGTGTCCAAATTTCAGATCGATCCGACGGTTGGAACTCCAGGAATTCGCGTTTTACCGAACCTCTATCATTCTGTTTTTGTCGAAAACGAGGCAATTATTTGGTTCTGTTTTGGGGTGAACTTTTAATAGATCGAGAATTTGGTTTTAGCTTCCGCACAATCATTCACCCCCCCTCTGATTGCTATATTCGTGTCTTTCGATCCTACAGGAGGAGAGGGGCGCAAGTGGGGCGGCTAGGGGAGGTGGAGGCATGGAGAGGGGGCAAGTGGGGGGGCGGCTAGGGGAGGTGGAGGCATGGAGAGGGGGCAAGTGGGGGGGCGGCTAGGGTTTCAAGTGGGGGCGCACAAGGGGCAGGGGGAGGCGCCCAACCTGGCCTCCCACTCCCACATGGGTTCAAACACCATCACACTAAAGCCCACGACTCTTCCCCTTGGGCCCAATCTTCCACGGAAAGGCTCAAAACTCCCGAAATCGGCCCGGAAACGCGATTAAACTCCATAGCGTAAAGTTTAAATCTCCAAATTCACATTTTATAAAGTCACAATCTCTAATTTCACTTTTTACGGTGTCTCGACATCCCGTAGTGTCACATTAGGTAAAGGGATTATTACATCAGTACTTTAATCGTATGCGTTTGGGAGTTGGCATGCTCTGCAAGGAGCCGCTACCGACTATTGGATTAGAAAAAGGGTTTTTCGAATCCATGTCCAAATGCGCATGAACCTACAGGGTCACACACTTAACGGGTTGGGACGCATTAATTCGGATTGGATCCGTAATTAATGGACCTCGTGGGCTTAGTGCGTAGATGGGCCCTGACTGCCTAGGGTTTCACCTCATGGCTATATAAGGAGGGGAGGAGGCTAGACGTAGGATACACTTTCGTGCGGTTTAGAGGTGTTTCACCAGAAACCCTAACCACCTCCTCTCGTTGCCCCTGCCGAGCGACCCGGTGCTTGCACAACAACGCACTACGTTCCATCCCCGGACGTGTGGACTGCTGTGGTGACGCTGCTGCTACTGCGGCGTGGAGAGGACAATCCGCAGCGAGGATGATCCGTGGCAAGGATGATCTGCGGCAACGACGATCCGTGGCATGGACGATCCGTAGCAAGGACGATCTGCGGCTAGGACGATCCGCGGCGAGGACGATCCACGCCGAGAATGATCCACTACAATGACGTGCGAAGGATTCTGCAACTGCGCGTCTATTGGTAATAGATCTATGATCCCCTTCTTGCGAGTAGCTTTTCTGGTTTGCGATAGAAATTTTAATTTGTGCTAGTGTAGCATACCGCATTCCCCAACATGTTCTCCATGCCGACATGGCAAGATGGTTGCGGCTTCTCATCCTCCAGTCACCCGAGTGATGACTGATGCACCAGGACAGCTTTTGCATATGGACACTGTTCATCCAGCTAGAGTACAGTCAGCGGGAGGGAAGTGGTATATTCTTTTCATTGTCAATGATTTTTTGAGGTATTCTTGGGTTTTCTTCATGACCTCGACGGATGAGTCCTTTTCTCAATTTAGGGGTTTGGTTCGTGTAACACCCCAAAATTTTGCTTTTCTTAAATTCATGTGTGATTTGGCACTTTGGTGAATTTTTGGAAATTTCTGGAATTTATTTGGATTTATTTGGAATTTATTGGAATTTATTCCATTTTGAAATAATTAAAGAATTTAATTTTGCAAATAAAAATTTGTTGAAAATATTTTATTTGAGTCCAAAATGTTCCAAAATATTTTCCAGAATTTTTCTGGAATTTTTCTGAGTCTTTTGCTATTTTTAATGATTTAATTGAATTTCTGGGAATTTAATTGGATTAATTAAATCGAGTTGGTTTCACTGTTCATCCGACCGAGCCCGAGTCAGACTCGAGTTCGAGTCCGACCCGAGCCCGACCGCGCCCGTGGTCAAGCCGAACCCGCTCGCTGGAACCCTAACCGCGTGACCGTTGGATCTTGATCCAACGGCCACGATTGAGCCACGTCACCGAGCCCGAGCCCGACCGAGCCAGCCAGCTCGCCCGAGTCCGACCCGGACCCAAACTCGCGCACCGTTGGATCTCGATCCAACGGCTGTGCGCGTGCCACGTCACCCTACCCGTCGCCGCCGGACTCGCGCCGCGGAGCAGGTCTCGGTTTCCGTGCGTTTCACGGACGCCAAGGGCTCTATTTATTGCGCTGTCGCCGCCGTCGTGACCGCCACTTCATTGCGCGCCTGTAGCCCCAGACAACGTCGCCGGAGTCGCCGCCGTCTAGCCGCAATCGCTCGCCGAAGTTGCCGTAGCGTTCCGCCGTAGTTTTTCGCCGATTGCCGCCGTCTCGTCGCCCTCGCCGCCCGTTGAGGTCGAGATCGAACCGGAGGTCAAGCGCGTCGGAAGGACCTCTCACCTCGCCGAGCACGCCCGGCGCCGTGGCCGTGGTCGTCGTCCCCAATCCCGAGCGAGCCGCGCCAAGCCATCGCCGGACTCGAAGCTCGCTTCCGCCGCCCGATTCGATCCAACGCCCCAGATTGCGCCACGCCATCTCACGGTGAGATTCCGCCCAAAATCGAGATCAATCTCGACCGTTGGATCTAGATCCAACGGTGCAGATCAAACGCGTTAACCCAAACGCGTGAGCGAGATCTGTCTGGCCGTTGATTTTCAAATCAACGGCCGAGATTGCGCCACGCGCCTGGAAGGCCGACCGCCGCGCCGGGCGCCACGCTGCGGCGCAGGACGCCGACACGCTGGGCCCGCATGTCGGCCGCCCGGCCACCGCACCATGACGCCACATCGACGCCATGGCGGGCTCAAGATGTCGGCCGCCCCACCGAGCGCCGACGCGTCAAGAATGACGCCACAGCCGGGTCCCACTGCCGCTGGCGTGGTGAGCCCGCCGACGCCGCAGCGACGCCACCCGAGGAGGACCCACCGCCGCGGTGACAAGGAGCCGTGGACCGAGTCCACGGTAGACCCGAGCCGAGCGTGGACCAAGTCCATGGACCGGCTGACGTCAGCCAACCAATCAGAGGCTGACACGTGTCCAGGCTGACGCAATAATTAATTTCCGAAAAAGAAAATGATTTATTAATTCGAAATAATGATTTCAGATTTTGTTTCGAACTTCAAACGCTTATAACTTTTGCGTTTCAACTCCGATTTGAGTGATTCAAATTTCTAAATTTGTATAAAATTGAGATCTACCTAACTATGAATTTTATTTAATTTTTGGACTAAAGTTTTTCTCTGTAAAATTATTTAATTGATTATTTAAACTTTAAATAATCATAACTTTTGCGTTTTAACTCCAAATTTGACGATTCCAGTTTCTAAAAATTCATAAAATTATGTTCTCTCTATTTATGGATTTTATTTGGATGATTGGATACTTTTTGCCTATTGTTTATTCGTGTATTTGCTATTTGCACGCTTTACGAGTAGACGTTGAAGTGCCGGAAGGATTTGAAGGAGAAGTATTGACTCAGGATCCAACTCAAGACCAAGAACAAGTACTTTTTGAAGGCAAGTTGTGCTTTGACCATGTTGATCCTATTTCGAAATCTATTTTGATTTAACCTATTGCATGCTAGTTCAATTAGAAAATACTTTATTTAAATTTGGGGAATTAGATAAATACCAATTTGCTGTATGACACCTTGATTACTTAAGTATGTGCCATGACCCCTTGTCACCCTAGTTGTGGTTTACTAGTTGGACATTATTAACTTGCCAATATGGGTTTTAGACCATTGTAGTAAACTGCTTAGACCTGCTACGTGCTCATGACATGATTTTGGACAAACAAATGTTAATATTAACTTAATGATATATTGAACCTGTTTTGGAAAGGTATCATGTGATGTTGATGGCACGTAGTGCATGGTAATCAACTGGGGTTTGATAAATAGTTTTTCGACCGGGGCATGTGGCAAGAATAATCAGGTGGGCCAGTTGTGGCATTGGGGATGTTGATTTGGTTCTTCGGGTAGTCTTGCCTTGGTCACCCTAAGGACTTAACCTTGCAAGCCTTTGAACTGGGTCTAACGTGCAACCACATGTCCAGAATGGGACGGACCTAGTTGACTAAGTTGCTAATAACGCACTGCGTGGGACCTCAGGAGGTCAACTACACCCTTTGTGTAAGTTGTACGGGGGAGCGTACCGGGGCTGAGGCCAGGTACCCATCTAACGGTTGATTGGCCTAAACTTCGCCTTAGCTAAGGGAAGGGTTAGTGTGCAATAACCGGGGAGGACCACTTGTATTGTTAGAAGTTTCCGAAAGACTTTGTTATGGGAACTCGCCTTTGTGGTGTTTGACTGTATCTTGTGGGTAAAGTGCATAACCTCTGCAGAGTGTAGAATCTATTCGAATAGCCGTGTCCGCGGTATTGGACATCGCTCGGGAATTACAGTCAAGGGTTAGATTTTCTCAAAAATAACTTGGATCTGAAAGGTTGGGGTTGGATTAATAATGATGTTGATGGAAATGTGGATTAGGATGGGAAAGATGTTTATTAAACTCCTTGAAAAGTTAATTATGCTATACTTGTTTCTACTGCTTTCGAATCTACTTATGATACTTGTTAAATGTCATGCATCGCAAAAATACCTTGAGCCACTCCTTTGTATTAAGCCATGCATGTAGTATATTAGCTGCATTACGTGCATGACTTGCCGAGTACCAAGTACTCACCCTTGCCACAATACAACACTGGTTGAAGAGGAGACGACACCGGCTTTGGAGGAGGAGCTCCAAGAGGAACCGTCTACTTAGAAGCGAGCCCGGTCAGTTGCTGTGGTATCTTTGGATGGCGCCACGAAGTTATTTGATTTTCTGCTGCTACTATTTCTCTCTTAATAAGTTTCGCCCTGCGAGGCATACATTTGTAACTTGACCATAAGGTCGAGTAACCGGTTTGACTATTTAAATAAAGTACTTTATTAGTATCGAGTGGTATGATTGTGATATTTACCGATGTTAAGACTGTGTGCACTAGCGTGTTCCTGGACTAGTGCTGAATACACAGAGGGTCCGGATTTGCAAATTCGGGGTCCCGACAGAGGTGGTATCAGAGCCATACTGACCGTAGGCTCAACCATAAGCTAGAATGGTCGTAGTGAGGATAAAACCTATTTTCTAAAGCTAAAAATTTGTCAAGATAAGAAATGACATCTCGACTTACCCCCTTCTCTCTTTCCTTGTCTCTTGCTGAATATTCCCTTACCTGGTCACGATTTAAAATTTCGAGTTCTTACGTGAGCACTCTTGTGACAGATGGAGGGAGAGTTCAACTACGTCGATCTGGAGGTTGGTCACGCCGCGGAACTTTGGCATATGCTTCAGACTCTCGGAGATTTTGAGAAGCCGCAATACCAAGTGGAAGTGATCAGACAAGCAGGATTGATCAAGGCTTGTGACGTGAAGATTGAGGTACCTGCTAGGAAGAAGGGCCCAGGCAATCGCCCGATACACTGCACTGCTGTCGGGACCCCGAATTTGCAAATCCGGACCCTCTGTGTATTCAGCACTAGTCCAGGAACGCGCTAGTGCACACAGTCTTAACATCGGTAAATATCACAATCATACCACTCGACACTAATAAAGTACTTTATTTAAATAGTCAAACTGGTTACTCGACCTTATGGTCAAGTTACAAATGTATGATCGCAGGCGAAACTTATTAAGAGAGAAATAGTAGCGGCGGAAAATCAAATAACTTCGTGGCGCCATCCAAGATACCACAGTAACCGATGGGCTCGCTCCCTAAGTAGACGGATCCTCTTGGAGCTCCTCCTCCAAAGCTGGTGTAGTCTCCTCTTCAACTGGTGTTGTATTGTGGCAACGGTGAGTACTTGGTACTCAGCAAGTCATGCACAGAATGCAGCTAATATACTACATGCATGGCTTGGTACAAAGGAATAGCTCAAGGTATATTTGCAAAGAAATGATTTAACAAGTAACTTAAGTAGATTCGGAAGCGAGAAACAAGTATAGCATAGGTAACTTTTCAAGGAGTTTAATAAACATCTTTCCCATCCTAATCCACATTTCCATCAACATCATTATTAATCCAACCCAACCTTTCAAATCCAAGTTATGTTTGAGAAAATCTAACCCTTGACTGTAATTTCCGAGCGATGTCCAATACCGCGGACACGGCTATCCGAATAGATTCTACACTCTGCAGAGGTTATGCACTTTACCCACAAGATACAGTCAAACACCGCAAAGGCGAGTTCCCGTAACAAAGTCTTTCGGAAACTTCTAACAATACAAGTGGTCCTCCCCGGTTATTGCACACTAACCCTTCCCTTAGCTAAGGCGAAGTTTAGGCCAATCAACCGTTAGATGGGTACCTGGCCTCACTCCGATGACGCTCCCCGCACAACTTACACAAAGGGTGTAGTTGACCTCCCGAGGTCCCACAGTGCACGTTATTAGCAACTTAGTCAACTAGGTCCGTCCCATTACAGACATGTGGTTGCACGTTAGACCCAGTTCAAAGGCTTGCAAGGTGAAGTCCTTAGGGTGACCAGGCAAGACTACCCAAGAACCAAATCAACATCCCCAATGCCACAACCGCCCACCTGATTATTCTTGCCACATGCCCCTGGCCGAAAAACTATTTATCAAACCCCAGTTGATTACCATGCACCACGTGCCATCAACATCACATGATACCTTTCCCAAAACAGGTTCAATATACCATTAAGTCAATATTAACATTTGTTTGTCCAAAATCATGTCATGAGCACGAGTGTGCTCTAAGCAGTTTACTACAACGGTCTAAACCCATGTTGGCAAGTTAATAATGTACAACTAGTAAACCACAACTAGGGTGACAAGGGCCATGGCACATATTTAAGTAATCAAGGTGTCATACAGCAAATTGGTATTTATCTAATTCCTCAAATTTAAATAAAGTATTTTCTAATTGAACTAGCATGCAATAGGTTAAATCAAAATAGATTTCGAAATAGGATCAACATGGTCAAAGCACAACTTGCCTTCAAAAAGTACTTATTCTTGGTCTTGAGTTGGATCCTGAGTCAATACTTCTCCTTCAAATCCTTCCGGCACTTCAACGTCTACTCGTAAAGCGTGCAAATAGCAAATACACGAATAAACAATAGGCAAAAAGTATCCAATCGTCCAAATAAAATCCATAAACAGAGAGAACATAATTTTATGAATTTTTAGAAACTGGAATCGTCAAATTTGGAGTTAAATCGCAAAAGTTATGATTATTTAAAGTTTAAATAATCAATTAAATAATTTTACGGAGAAAAACTTTAGACCAAAAATTAAATAAAATTCATATTTAGGTAGGTCTCAATTTTATACAAATTTAGAAATTTGAATCACTCAAATCGGAGTTGAAACGCAAAAGTTATAAGCGTTTGAAGTTTTGAAATTCAAATCAATTATTAAACCGAATTACTAAATCATTTTCTTTTTCGGAAAATCATTTATTGCGTCAGCCTGAACACGTGGCATCCTCTGATTGGCCTGCTGACGTCAGCCGGTTCATGGACGTGGTCCATGGTTTGGCTCGGGTCTACCGTGGACTCGGCCACGGCCATGGTCATCGACATGTGCGTCCCCACTGCCATTGGGACTCACGACGCTGCGTGGCGCGGCCGACGCGTGGGCCCTGACACGCGGGTCCCGCTGCGGTCGAGACACGCTTCCCACGCGCGTGGGCGCGGCTAGGCACACGTGGCACAATCTCGGCCGTTGATTTGAAAATCAACGGCCCAGATTAGATCTGGTTATCACGCGTTTGGGTTAACGCGGTCAATCCACGCCGTTGGATCCAGATCTAACGGTCCAAAATGGATCCGACCCCTAACACTAGATCTAATCTACACCGTTCGATCCCGATCTAACGGTTAGATTCTAACCTAGCTCTAACAGCGTTAGGGCGCACGTGGAGCTCACCGTAGCAGTCGGATCCGGATCGGACGGCGGAGAAAGCTCGAAGTCGACGATGGCGGCGCGGCGGAGCTGGTTCACCGAGGTCGGGGAAGGCGACCAACGCGACGGCGTTCTGGGGCTGCTCTGGCGAAGTGAATGGCCACCTCGGGTGCGCCTTGGTCGGACGGTTCTGGAACCGGGCTCAAACGCGGCGGAGGACGGCGGACGGCGGCAAGGCGAGACAAAAACCGTGGCGGCGCTTCACGCAACTACGGCGAGCGATTCCGGCCAACCTACGGCGGCTAGAGCTCGGTGGGTTAGGGCAAAAAGTGCGCGGGGTCACGGCGGTCCTCGGGGTACCACCCGGTACTTAAATGCCCTCGGCATGCGCGCACGGGACGGAGCCCTAGTCCCACACGGCGGCGGAGTCCGGCGGCAATTCGGACAGAGACGACGATGACGTGGCGCAACGCGGGCCGTTGGATCGGGTGACGTGGCCTGATCTCGATCGTTGGATCTTGATCCAATGGTCGAGGGGTTAGGGCTCGGGCGACTTGGTTCGGCCCGACCGTGGCCCGGGTCGGACTCAAACTCAAGTCTGACTCGGGCTCGGTCGCTTGAACAGTAACCGACCCGGTTCAATTTTCCAGCGATTTAATATTTAAAATAATTCCCAGAAATTCATTTAATTCATTAAAAATAGCAAAATACTCAGAAAAATTCCAGAAAAATTCTGGAAAATATTTTAGGGTATTTGGGACTCAAATAAAATATTTCCAACAAAATTTTATTTGCAAAGTTTAATTCTTTAATTATTTCAAAATGGAATAAATTCAAATAAATTCCAAATAAATCCAAATAAATTCCAGAAAATTCCAAAAATTCACCAAAGTGCCAAATCACACATGAATTTAAGAAAAGCAAAATTTTGGGGTGTTACAAACCTCCCCCCTTAATAGAATCTCGTCCCCGAGATTCAGGCCTCACTACAGAATAGGCTTGGAAACTCTTTCTTCAAATCCTCTTCGCGCTCCCATGTCGCTTCGCATTCTTCATGATTGCTCCACAGAACTCTACAGAAACGGGTTGACTTATTTCTGGTCTCTCGATCCATAGTGTCCAAAATCTTTACGGGATGCTCCTTGTAAGTCAAATCTTCTTGCAACTCAATTGACTCTAGCGGTGTCTGTTCCTCAGGTACTCGGAGACACTTCTTCAACTGGGACACATGGAATACGTCATGTACTCCTGCTAACGGCGTGGCAACTCCGGTGATAAGCAACTTCACCTCTGCGGCTCAAAATCTTAAATGGTCCAACATAACGGGGTGCAAGTTTCCCTTTGGCATGGAACCTCTTAACTCCCCTGAGAGGCGTAACTCTGAGGTATACAAAGTCTTCTGGTTCAAAACTCAAGTCTCGGCGACGGTTGTCAGCATAACTCTTCTGTCGTTATTGGGCTATCTTCAACCTTTCCCTAATCATGGCAATCTGCTCTTCAGCCTCTTGAAGAATATCAGTTCAAGACACGGCGCCACGGTCTCATTCCAACTCAATGGCGTCCGACAGGTCGACCATACAAAGGCCTCAAAAGGTGACATCGTAAACTAGCTTGGTAACTATTATTGTAATCGAACTCGGCATACGGCAAACTCTTATCCCAAGAGGTAGCATAAGCCAATGCACATGCTCTTAACATATCCTCCGAATCTGGTTGACTCTTTCGGCCTGTCCATCCATCTGTGGATGATAGGTCAGATCAAGTTTAAACGGGTTCCCATGGCTTCGTGCAACTTATTCCAAAACCTTGAGGTAAATTGGGTACCTCTGTCCGATACAATCCTCTTTGGCACTCCGTGCAAACAGACGATCCTGATCATGTACAACTCTGCTAACTTATCTCCCGAGTAGGTGGTCTTCACGGGGATAAAATGGGCTACTTTGGTCAAACGATCCACTATAACCCATATGGAGTCATAACCTCCTTGAGTCTTAGGCAAACCGGTAATGAAATCCATTCCGATTTCCTCCCACTTCCACTTAGGTATTTTCAGCGGCCGTAGTAATCCTGCTGGTCTCTGATGCATTGCCTTAACTCTCTGGCATACATCGCACAATGCAACATGCTCGGCAACTTCACGCTTCATGCTTGGCCACCAGAATCTTTCCTTCAAATCCTGATACATTTTGGCGCTTCCAGGATGAATTGAATACTTGGAGTCATGGGCTTCCTCCAAAATCAGTTGCTTTAATTCCTTCTTGTTGGGCACACAAATGCGATCCTTCATCCATAACGTGCCTTGCTCATCCAACTTGAAGTCCTCTGCCTTGCCTTCTTCCTTGATGGTCTTAATCCTGCGGATCTTGTCATCATCCTTCTGTCCTTCCCGGATCTGGTCCTCTAGGGTAGGCTTCACTTCCAATGCGGCCAAGAATCCGCTAGGTACCACCTCAATCTTCATTCTCTGGAAATCCTCACATAGCTCATCCTGACTTGTGGCTAGCAACATGCTCACAGTATGGCTTTTCCGACTCAAGGCATCGGCAACTACGTTGGCCTTCCCGGGATGGTAATGGATTCCAACATTGTAGTCCTTGATCAACTCTAACCATCTCCTTTGCCTCATATTCAGATCCGACTGGGTGAATATGTACTTAAGGCTCTAATGATCCGTATACACTTCACATCTGTTCCCGATCAGATAGTGACGCCATATCTTCAAGGCATGCACTACGGCAGCTAACTCTAGGTCATGCGTCGGATAATTCTCCTCATGCGGCCTCAATCGCCTTGATGCATAAGCGGCGACCTTTCCATTCTCGTGATCAAAGACACATCCAAGTCCTTGGCGCGATGCGTCACAATAAATATCAAAGCTTTGAGCAACATCCGGTAGAACTAACACCGGTGCTGATGTCAATCGCTTTTTCAGCTCCTGAAATCCTTTCTCACATTCTGACGTCCATGCAAACTTCTTCTCCTTTTTCAGCAATTGCGTAAGAGGTTTCGCAATTGTCGAAAAGCCTTCAATGAAACGGCGGTAGTACCTTGCCATTCCAAGGAAACTCCGGATCTGGGTCACGGTCTTCGGTTGCTCCCAATGTAACACGGCTTCTACTTTGCTTGGATCGACGGCGACTCCTTCTACGGTCATTACATGTCCAAGAAACTCCACCTTATCCTTCCAAAATTCACACTTACTAAACTTGGCGAAGAGTTGCTGTTCCCTCAGCTTTTCCAAAACTCGCCTCAAGTGTTCGGAATGTTCATCCTCTGTCTTGGAGTAGATTAGGATATCATCTATGAACACAACAACAAACTTGTCCAAATATTCCATGAACACCTTATTCATCATATTCATGAAATATGCTGGCGCATTCGTCAGTCCAAAAGACATAACTGTAAACTCGTAATGTCCATATCTTGACGAGAATGCAGTCTTCAGGATATCTTCTAATCGGATCTTCAACTGATGGTATCCCGATCTTAGGTCAATCTTGGAGAAAACTCCGGCTCCTCTCAGCTGATCGAACAAATCATCAATCCTAGGTAGCGGATACTTATTCTTCACGGTGACTTCATTGAGTGCACGGTAGTCGATGCACATCCTGAAACTCCCGACCTTCTTCTTGACAAACAAAACTGGTGCTCCCTACGGACTAACTCTGGCCTCGATAAATCCTTTCTCCATTAACTCTTCTAGCTGTTTCTTCATCTCTACCAACTCCTCGGTGGACATCCGATAGGGTCTCTTTGCTATCGGTCTTGTGCAGTACAAGCTCTATCACAAACTCTATGTCCCTATCTGGCGGCATACCAGGTAGATCTTCAGGAAAAACATCTGGGTACTCATTCACTACTGAGACATCCTCTATGCTGATTGCCTTGGTGCTGTTAACCATCAACTGTCCTTCTCTAACGGCAGTAGCTTGAAATTCCACTTTCTTTCCACACGGGCTCTCAACTGAGATAGTCCTTCGTCCACAATCCAATACGGCCTTGTGCTTGGATAACCAGTCCATTCCCAAAATAACGTCTAAGGTCTGGGTCTCCAAAATTATAAGGTTCGCTAGGAACTCTATTCCTTCTATTAGTATTCTCACCCCGGAACATCCTACTTTCGTTCGGAGTTCGGAACTAGGGGTTTGAACTAAAAGCACACACTTAAGTCTTGCAATCCCCAAATCATTTCTAGCAGCAAAGCCTTGCGAAACAAACGAATGCGAAGCTCCAGAGTCAAACAAAACTGTTGCAGGTACTGAGTTAACAAGTAACTTACCCAGTACGACGTCCGTAGCATTCTGCAGTGCATCTGCGGTGACATGGTTGACTCGGCCTCTCACCACGGTCTAGGATGTGGCTCCTGGTGCTGGCGTCCTAGCTGGGGTGGATCCTAGATTGAAGCGAACTGGGGTCACTCCTGCTGTCTTCTTCGGACAACTGTTGGCTAAGTGTCCTGGCTCGTTGCAGTTGTAGCAGCGTCTCACTGTTCCTTGCTGACTGCCTGGAGCAGCGTTTCTAGCGGGGGCTGGGTCCGTAGTTCGATTGACAGTCTTGGTGCCGTGACGGTGTCCTTGTTGCATTTTGTGGCTGGAATCGAAGAATTGATTTGGTGCAACTCTCGACGCCGCTATGCGTTCCCTGGCGTGATCCCTGCTGTTGCATTCTGCGCTTCCTGTTCTCATCCAGTTCCTTGCGCTTGTCCTCAAGAATAAGTGCCTTATTCACCAAGTCTTGGAAATCTAGGAAGGTGTGGGTGATCAATCCCACCTGCAATCCTGAGTTAAGTCCCTTCATGAAATGAGACTGTCTGGCTTTATCTGTCGCTACATCCTCAGGTGCGTAGCGTGCTAGCTGTGTGAACTTGTTCAGGTAGTCGGCCACTGGCTGATTACCTTGCTTCTTTGCTCTGTTCTCCTACTTCTTGAGGTGCATGTTTAATTCAGGCACGTTATTCTGTCGGAATTGAGCTGTGAACTCTTCCCTAGTGATATCTTGAGGGTTCTCTTGCGTGGCACGAAGTTCTCCCACCATTCGGCAATTGTTCCTTCCAACTGATGAGAAGCGTAGAGTACCTTCTCATTTCCTATGCATTGAGCTATGTGTAGCTTCCTCTCAATTGACCTTAACCAATCATCGGCCTCCAATGGATTGGCATTCCCGGAGAAAGTGGGTGGATGAGTCCTCATAAACTCTGACAGTCTTGTATTCTGGCGTTGTCCCTGATTGACTTGATTAGCTGTGGCCTGAGCAGTGACGTGTTGCATTTGTTGCATCATAGCATGCATCAACTGAGTCTGAGCAGCAAGAAATGCTCCAAAATTCTGCATATCAATCAAGCGGTGCTGGTGCTCCATCATTGGGGTTTTCTGCTGGGCGAGAACCACTTCCATTGCTTCCAAAGTTTCAGCGGGTGTTCACCATCTGTCGATTTGCTCTAAGTTTTAGAGATGAGGGGGAATCAAGAATAGACAAGTAATATGGAACTTATACGGGGCGAAAGGTGTAACTTTAAGGTCCAACTTTATTATTGATATTAATAACTTGGTATGGTTGCTTACAATGCCTAAGGGCCTTGCAACACATACTGCACACTCAGCAAACAATGAAAATCCAAATCGAACTAACACTGGAGTCTAACGCCTAAAGGGTGACTCTTTATTCTATGACGCGGCTCGGCGAAGGAGTCTCACTATAGAACCTACGCTCACTCATCGAGAAAACCTCCATGGCCTGGGTACGGATGCTGCGGCATAGGCGCGAAACGATTGCCATGTCCAAAGAATCGTGTCATCTGTGGTAGTCGGAAGAAGCGGTGTCCTCATCGAGATCTGACTCCTCGGATCCGGCTCGTGTAGCTCGAAATCGGCTCAGTTCTGGTCCGTATAAAGTCATCTCCAACTCGTCAATCCTTCGCAGAAGGTGTGACACATACTCTTGAGCTTCCCGCCACCTGTTCTTCTCTGTTGTGATCTCCTTGCGGGCCTTCTGTAGCTCCTTGCTTGTATCATCGAGTACATCCTCCTGGGCGACAACAAGTCGTGCCAAGCTGTGTAACCATGGCATCCTCATCCCGAATCGCCTTCGGGTCAAGAAGGTTATCGCTTTGTGGTGATAACGGAACACCGTGGCTTTCCTACTCCGGCGTGAATACGGGTAATGTGCCGCATTGCTCGTCGTGATACTTCTTGGATACTCATCTGCATTGTAGACCTCCTGGCGGTCACGTTGTATCGGCGATTGCACTGGCCCTTCTTCCTAGCAGGTACCTCAATCTTCACGTCACAAGCCTTGATCAATCCTGCTTGTCTGATCACTTCCACTTGGTATTGGGGCTTCTCAAAATCCCCGAGAGTCTGTAGCATATGCCAAAGTTCTGCGGCGTGACCAACCTCCAGATCGACGTAGTTGAACTCTCCCTCCATCTGTCACAAGAGCGCTTACGTAAGAACTCGAAATTTTAAATCGTGACAAGGTAAGGGAATATTCAGCAAGAGACAAGGAAAGAGAGAAGGGGGTAAGTCGAGATGTCATTTCTTATCTTGACAAATTTTTTTAGCTTTAGAAAATAGGTTTTATCCTCACTACGACCATTCTAGCTTAGGGTTGAGCCTACGGTCAAGTATGGCTCTGATACCACCTCTATCGGGACCCCGAATTTGCAAATCCGGACCCTCTGTGTATTCAGCACTAGTCCAGGAACGCGCTAGTGCACACAGTCTTAACATCGGTAAATATCACAATCATACCACTCGACACTAATAAAGTACTTTATTTAAATAGTCAAACTGGTTACTCGACCTTATGGTCAAGTTACAAATGTATGCCTCGTAGGGCGAAACTTATTAAGAGAGAAATAGTAGCAGCGGAAAATCAAATAACTTCGTGGCGCCATCCAGTATACCACAGGCAACTGACTGGGCTCGCTCCCTAAGTAGACGGATCCTCTTGGAGCTCCTCCTCCAAAGCTGGTGTAGTCTCCTCTTCAACTGGTGTTGTATTGTGGCAAGGGTGAGTACTTGGTACTCAGCAAGTCATGCACAGAATGCAGCTAATATACTACATGCATGGCTTGGTACAAAGGAATAGCTCAGGTATATTTGCAGTAAACAGCATTTAACAAGTAACTTAAGTAGATTCGAAAGCAGTAGAAACAATTATAGCATAGGTAACTTTTCAAGGAGTTTAATAAACATCTTTCCCATCCTAATCCACATTTCCATCAACATCATTATTAATCCAACCCAACCTTTCAAATCCAAGTTATGTTTGAGAAAATCTAACCCTTGACTGTAATTCCCGAGCGATGTCCAATACCGCGGACACGGCTATCCGAATAGATTCTACACTCTGCAGAGGTTATGCACTTTACCCACAAGATACAGTCAAACACCACAAAGGCGAGTTCCCGTAACAATGTCTTTCGGAAACTTCTAACAATACAAGTGGTCCTCCCCGGTTATTGCACACTAACCCTTCCCTTAGCTAAGGCGAAGTTTAGGCCAATCAACCGTTAGATGGGTACCTGGCCTCAGCCCCTGTACGCTCCCCCGTACAACTTACACAAAGGGTGTAGTTGACCTCCTGAGGTCCCACATGTACGTTATTAGCAACTTAGTCAACTAGGTCCGTCCCATTACAGACATGTGGTTGCACGTTAGACCCAGTTCAAAGGCTTGCAAGGTGAAGTCCTTAGGGTGACCAGGGCAAGACTACCCGAAGAACCAAATCAACATCCCCAATGCCACAACTGGCCCACCTGATTATTCTTGCCACATGCCCCGGTCGAAAAACTATTTATCAAACCCCAGTTGATTACCATGCACCACGTGCCATCAACATCACATGATACCTTTCCCAAAACAGGTTCAATATACCATTAAGTCAATATTAACATTTGTTTGTCCAAAATCATGTCATGAGGACGTAGCAGGTCTAAGCAGTTTACTACAACGGTCTAAACCCATGTTGGCAAGTTAATAATGTCCAACTAGTAAACCACAACTAGGGTGACAAGGGCCATGGCACATATTTAAGTAATCAAGGTGTAATACAGCAAATTGGTATTTATCTAATTCCCCAAATTTAAATAAAGTATTTTCTAATTGAACTAGCATGCAATAGGTTAAATCAAAATAGATTTCGAAATAGGATCAACATGGTGAAAGCACAACTTGCCTACAAAAAGTACTTGTTCTTGGTCTTGAGTTGGATCCTGAGTCAATACTTCTCCTTCAAATCCTTCCGGCACTTCAACGTCTACTCGTAAAGCGTGCAAATAGCAAATACACGAATAAACAATAGGCAAAAAGTATCCAATCATCCAAATAAAATCCATAAACAGAGAGAACATAATTTTATGAATTTTTAGAAACTGGAATCACAAATTTGGAGTTAAACGCATAAAAGTTATGATTATTTAAAGTTTAAATAATCAATTAAATAATTTTACAGAGAAAAACTTTAGTCCAAAAATTAAATAAAATTCATATTTAGGTAGGTCTCAATTTTATACAACTTTAGAAATTTGAATTACTCAAATCGGAGTTGAAATGCAAAAGTTATAAGCGTTTGAAGTTTTGAAATTCAAATCAATTATTAAACCGAATTACTAAATCATTTTCTTTTTCGAAAAATCATTTATTGCGTCAGCCTGAACACGTGGCATCCTCTGATTGGCCTGCTGACGTCAGCCGGTTCATGGACGTGGTCCATGGTTTGGCTCGGGTCTACCGTGGACTCGGCTCACGGCTCGCGGTCACTGACATGTGGGTCCCACCTGTCAGCGCTTGGACTCACGCACGCGTGGCCGCGGCTGACGCGTGGGCCCTCGGACACGCGGGTCCCGTGTGTCAGAGACACGCTTCCCATGCGCGTGGGCGCGGCTAGGCACACGTGGCACAATCTCGGCCGTTGATTTGAAAATCAACGGCCCAGATTAGATCTGGTTATCACGCGTTTGGGTTAACGCGGTCAATCCACGCCGTTGGATCTAGATCTAACGGTCCAAAATGGATTCGACCCCTAACACTAGATCTAATCTACACCGTTCGATCCCGATCTAACGGTTAGATTCTAACCTAGCTCTAACAGCGTTAGGGCGCACGTGGAGCTCACCGTAGCAGTCGGATCCGGATCGGACGGCGGAGAAAGCTCGAAGTCGACGATGGCAGCGCGGCGGAGCTGGTTCACCGAGGTCGGGGAAGGCGACCAACGCGACGTCGTTCTGGGGCTGCTCCGGCGAAGTGAAAGGCCACCTCGGGTGCGCCTTGGTCGGACGGTTCTGGAATCGGGCTCAGACGCGGCGGAGGACGGCGGACGGCGGCGAGGCGAGACAAAAACCGTGGCGGCGCTTCACGCAACTACGGCGAGCGATTCCGGCCAACCTACGGCGGCTAGAGCTCGGTGGGTTAGGGCAAAAAGTGCGCGGGGTCACGACGGTCCTCGGGGTACCACCCGGTACTTAAATGCCCTCGGCATGCGCGCACGGGACGGAGCCCTAGTCCCACACGGCGGCGGAGTCCGGCGGCAATTCGGACGGAGACGACGATGACGTGGTGCAACGCGGGCCGTTGGATCAAGATCCAACGGTCGCGTGCGGGCTCGGGGCGCACGGCTCGGGTGACGTGGCCTGATCTCGATCGTTGGATCTTGATCCAATGGTCGAGGGGTTAGGGCTCGGGCGACTTGGTTCGGCCCGACCGTGGCCCGGGTCGGACTCGAACTCAAGTCTGACTCGGGCTCGGTCGCTTGAACAGTAACCGACCCGGTTCGATTTTCCAGCGATTTAATAATTAAAATAATTCCCAGAAATTCATTTAATTCATTAAAAATAGCAAAATACTAAGAAAAATTCCAGAAAAATTCTGGAAAATATTTTAGGGTATTTGGGACTCAAATAAAATATTTCCAACAAAATTTTATTTGCAAAGTTTAATTCTTTAATTATTTCAAAATGGAATAAATTCAAATAAATTCCAAATAAATCCAAATAAATTCCAGAAAATTCCAAAAATTCACCAAAGTGCCAAATCACACATGAATTTAAGAAAAGCAAAATTTTGGGGTGTTACAACTGCCAGGAGGTCTACAATGCAGATGGGTATCCAAGAAGTATCACGACGAGCAATGCGGCACATTACCCGTATCTACGCCAGAGAGTTGGAGAGCACGGTGTTCCGTTATCACCCGCGCAGCAATAACCTTCTTGACCCGAAGGCGATTCAGGATGAGGATGCCATGGTTACACAGTTGGCACGACTTGTTGTCGCCCAGGAGGATGTACTCGATGATACAAGCAAAGAGCTACAGAAGGCCCGCAAGGAGATCACGACAGAGAAGAACAGATGGCGGGAAGCTTAAGAGTATGTGTCACACCTTCTGCGAAGGATTGACGAGTTGGAGATGGCTTTATACGGACCAGAACCAGAGCGATTGAGCTACACGAGCCAGATCCGGAGGAGTCGATCTCGATGAGGACATCGCTTCTTCGACTACCACAGATGACACGATTCTTTGGACATGGCAATCGTTTCGCGCCTATGCCGCAAAGATCCGTACCAGGCCGTGGAGGTTTTCGATGAGTGAGCGTAGGTTCTATAGTGAGACTCCTTCGCCGAGTCGCGTCATAGAATAAAGAGTCACCTTTAGGCGTTAGACTCAGTGTTAGTTCAATTTGGATTTTCATTGTTTCTTTGAGTGTGCGGTATGTGTTGCAAGGCCCTTAGGCATTGTAAGCAACCATACCAAGTTATTAATATCAATAATAAAGTTGGACCTTAAAGTTACACCTTTCGCCCGCATAAGTTCCATATTACTTGTCTATTCTTGATTCCCCCTCATCTCTAAAACTTAAAGCAAATCGACAGATGGTGAACACCGCGAAACTTTGGAAGCAATGGAAGTGGTTTTCGCCACAGAAAACCCCAATGATGGAGCACCAAAGACCGCCACTAGATATGCAGAATTATGGAGCATTTCTTGCTGCTCAGACTCGATTGATGCATGCTATGATGCAACAAATGCAACACGCCACCGCTCAGGCCACTACTAATCAAGTTAATCAGGGACAACGCCGTAATACAAGACTGTCAGAGTTCATGAGGACTCACCCACCCACTTTCTCAGGAATGCCAATCCATTGGAGGCCGATGATTGGTTAAGGTCAATTGAGAGGAAGCTACACATAGCTCAATGCATAGGAAATGAGAAGGTACTCTACGCTTCTCATCGCTTGGAAGGAACGGCCGAATGGTGGGAGAACTTTTGTGCCACGCAAGAGAACCCTCAAGATATCACTTGGGAAGAGTTCATGCTGCATTCCGCCAAGATCACGTGCCTGAAGGAATCATGGACCTTAAGAAGGAGGAGTTCAGAGCATCAAGCAAGGTAATCAGCCCGGTGGCCGACTACCTGAACAAGTTCACACAGCTAGCACGCTACGCTTTGAGGATGTAGCGACAGATAAAGCCAGGCAGTCGTTTCATGAAGGGACTTAACTCAGGATTGCAGGTGGGATTGATCACCCACACCTTTCAGATTTCCAAGAATTGGTGAATAAGGCGCTTATTCTTGAGGACAAGCGCAAGGAACTGGATGAGAACAGAAGCGCAGAATGCAACAGCAGGATCATGCCAGGAACGCAACAACGCCTGAGAGTTGCACCAAATCAATTTTCAGATTCCAGCCACGAGAATGCTACAAGGACACCGTCACGGCACCAAGACCCATCAATCGTAACTACTGCACCCCCCGCTAGAAACGCTGCTCGAGCGATCGGCAAGGAAACAGTGAGACGCTGCTACAACCGCAACGAGCCAGGACATTTTTCCAACAGCTTGTCCAAAGAAGACAGCAGAGTGACCCTGCTCGCTTAAACTTGGGAACCACCTCAGCTAGGGCGCCGCACGGGAACCACATCCTGCACCATGGTGAGAGGCCGAGTCAACCATGTCACCGCAGATGCACTGCAGAATGCTACGGATGTCGTACTGGGCTTTGCTGCTAGAAACGATTTGGGGATTGCAAGACTTAAGTGCATGCTTTTAGTTCAAACCCCTGGTTCCGAACTCCGAACGAAAGTAGGATGTTCCGGGGTGAGAATACTAATAGATGGAATAGAGTTCCTAGCGAACCTTATAATTTTGGAGACCCAGACCTTAGACGTTATTTTGGGAATGGACTGGTTATCCAAGCACAAGGCCGTATTGGATTGTGGACGAAGGACTATCTCAGTTGAGAGCCCGTGTGGAAAGAAAATGGAATTTCAAGCTACTGCCGTTAGAGAAGGACAGTTGATGGTTAACAGCACCAAGGCAATCAGCATAGAGGATGTCTCAGTAGTGAATGAGTACCCAGATGTTTTTCCTGAAGATCTACTTGGTATGCCGCCAGACAGGGACAGAGTTTGTGATAGAGCTTGTACCTGGTACAGCACCGATAGCAAAGAGACCTTATCGGATGTCCACCGAGGAGTTGGTAGAGATGAAGAAACAGCTGGAAGAGTTAATGGAGAAAGGATTTATCAGACCAAGTTCGTCGCCGTGGGGAGCACCAGTTTTGTTTGTCAAGAAGAAGGACGGGAGTTTCAGGATGTGCATCGACTACCGTGCACTCAATGAAGTCACCGTGAAGAATAAGTATCCGCTACCCAGGATTGATGATTTGTTCGATCAGCTGAGAGGAGCCGGAGTTTTCTCCAAGATTGATCTGAGATCGGGATACCATCAGTTGAAGATCCGATCAGAAGATATCGAAGACCGCATTCTCGTCAAGATATGGACATTACGAGTTCTGATTATGTCTTTTGGACTGACGAATGCGCCAGCATATTTCATGAATATGATGAATAAGGTGTTCATGGAATATTTGGACAAGTTTGTTGTCGTGTTCATAGATGATATCCTAATCTACTCCAAGACAGAGGATGAACATGCCGAACACTTGAGGCGAGTTTTGGAAAAGCTGAGGGAACAGCAACTCTTCGCCAAGTTCAGCAAGTGTGATTTTTGGAAGGACAAGGTAGAATTCCTCGGACATGTAATGACCGCATGAAGAGTCGCCGTAGATCCAAGCAAGGTAGAAGCTGTGTTACATTGGGAGCACCAAGACCGTGACCAGATCCGGAGTTTCCTTAGAATGGCAGGATACTACCGCCGTTTCATTGAAGGCTTTTCGACAATTGCGAAACCTCTTACGCAATTGCTGAAAAAGGAGAAGAAGTTTGCATGGACGTCAGAATGTGAGAAAGGATTTCAGGAGCTGAAAAAGCGATTGACATCAGCACCGGTGTTAGTTCTACCGGATGTTGCTCAAAGCTTTGATATTTATTGTGACGCATCGCGCCAAGGACTTGGATGTGTGCTGATGCAGAATGGAAAGGTCGTCGCTTATGCATCAAGGAAGTTGAGGCCGCATGAGGAGACTTATCCGACGCATGACCTAGAGTTTGCTGCCGTAGTGCATGCCTTGAAGATATGGCGTCACTATCTGATCGGGAACAGATGTGAAGTATACACGGATCATAAGAGCCTTAAATACATATTCACCCAGTCGGATCTGAATATGAGGCAGAGGAGATGGTTAGAGTTCATCAAGGACTACAATGTGGGAATCCATTATCATCCCGGGAAGGCCAACGTAGTTGCCGATGCCTTGAGTCGGAAAAGCCATACCGTGAGTATGTTGCTAGCCACAAGTCAGGGTGAGTTATGTGAGGATTTTCAGAGAATGAAGATTGAGGTGGTACCTAGCGGATCCTTGGCCGCATTGGAAGTAAAGCCTACCCTAGAGGATCAGATCCGGGAAGGACAGAAGGATGATGACAAGATCCGCAGGATTAAGTCCATCAAGGAGGAAGGCAAGGCAGAGGACTTCAAGTTGGATGAGCAAGGCACGTTATGGATGAAGGATCGCATTTGTGTGCCCAACAAGAAGGAATTAAAGCAACTGATTTTGGAGGAAGCCCATGACTCCAAGTACTCAATTCATCCTGGAAGCACCAAAATGTATCAGGATTTGAAGGAAAGATTCTGGTGGCCAAGCATGAAGCGTGAAGTTGCCGAGCATGTTGCATTGTGCGATGTATGCCAGAGAGTCAAGGCAATGCATCAGAGACCAGCAGGATTACTACAGCCGCTGAAAATACCTGAGTGGAAGTGGGAGGAAATCGGAATGGATTTCATTACCGGTTTGCCTAAGACTCAAGGAGGTTATGACTCCATATGGGTTATAGTGGATCGTTTGACCAAAGTAGCCCATTTTATCCCCGTGAAGGCCACCTACTCGGGAGATAAGTTAGCAGAGTTGTACATGATCAGGATCGTCTGTTTGCACGGAGTGCCAAGGAGGATTGTATCGGACAGAGGTACCCAATTTACCTCAAGGTTCTGGAATAAGTTGCACGAAGCCATGGGAACCCGTTTAAACTTCAGTACAGCCTATCATCCACAGACGGATGGACAGACCGAAAGAGTCAACCAGATTCTGGAGGATATGTTAAGAGCATGTGCATTGGCTTATGCTACCTCTTGGGATAAGAGTTTGCCGTATGCCGAGTTCAGTTACAACAATAGTTACCAAGCTAGTTTACAGATGTCACCTTTTGAGGCACTGTATGGTCGACCCTGTCGAACGCCATTGAATTGGAATGAGACCGGCGAGCGCCGTGTCTTCGGGCCTGATATTCTTCAAGAAGCTGAAGAGCAGATTGCCGTGATCAGGGAAAGGTTGAAGATAGCCCAATCACGACAGAAGAGTTATGCTGACAACCGTCGCCGAGACTTGAGTTTTGAACCAGAAGACTTTGTATACCTCAGAGTTACGCCTCTCAGGGGAGTTAAGAGGTTCCATGCCAAAGGGAAACTCGCACCCCGTTATGTTGGACCATTTAAGATTTTGAGTCGCAGAGGCGAAGTTGCTTATCAGCTGGAGTTGCCACAGTCGTTAGCAGGAGTACATGACGTATTCCATGTGTCCCAGTTGAAGAAGTGTCTCCGAGTACCTGAGGAACAGACACCGCTAGAGTCAATTGAGTTGCAAGAAGATTTGACTTACAAGGAGCATCCCGTAAAGATTTTGGACACTATGGATCGAGAGACCAGAAATAAGTCAACCCGTTTCTGTAGAGTTCAGTGGAGCAACCACACGGAGAGTGATGCAACTTGGGAACGCGAAGAGGATTTGAGGAAAGAGTTTCCAAACCTATTCCTTTAGTAAGCCCTGAATCTCAGGGACGAGATTCTATTAAGGGGGGGGGGAGGTTTGTAACACCCCAAAATTTTGCTTTTCTTAAATTCATGTGTGATTTGGCACTTTGGTGAATTTTTGGAATTTTCTGGAATTTATTTGGATTTATTTGGAATTTATTCCATTTTGAAATAATTAAAGAATTTAATTTTGCAAATAAAAATTTGTTGAAAATATTTTATTTGAGTCCAAAATGTTCCAAAATATTTTCCAGAATTTTTCTGGAATTTTTCTGAGTCTTTTGCTATTTTTAATGATTTAATTGAATTTCTGGGAATTTAATTGGATTAATTAAATCGAGTTGGTTTCACTATTCATCCGACCGAGCCCGAGTCAGACTCGAGTTCGAGTCCGACCCGAGCCCGACCGCGCCCGTGGTCAAGCCGAACCCGCCATTGGAACCCTAGCGTGGCCGTTGGATCTTGATCCAACGGCCACGATTGAGCCACGCCACCGAGCCCGAGCCCGACCGAGCTCGCCGAGTCCGACCGGACCCAACTTCGCGACCGTTGGATCTCGATCCAACGGCCGCGCGCGTGCCACGATCACCCTACGTGTCGCCGGACTCGCCGCCGAACGGAGCGAGTCTCGGTTTCCGTGGCGTTTACCGGACGCCGAGGCTCTATTTATTGCGCCGTCGCCGCCGTCGTGACCGCCATTCATTGCGGCGCTGTAGCCCTGAACAACTTGTCGCCGAAGCGCCGCCGTCTAGCCGCTGTCGCTCGCCGAGTTGCCGTAGCGTTCGCCGTAGTTTTTCGCCGATTGCGCCGTCTCCGTCGTCCTCGCCGCCCGTTGAGTCAGATCCGAGCAAGGAGGTCAAGCCGCATCGGAAGGACCTCTCACCTCGCCGAGCACGCCCGGCGCGCTGCCGTGGTCGTCGTCCCCAATCCCGGCGAGCCAGCGCCGCCGCAAGCCATCGCCGGACCCCGAGCTCGCTCCATCGTCCGATTCCGATCCAACGTCCCAGATTGCGCCACGTCATCTCACGGTGAGATTCCGTCCAAAATCCCAGATCCAATCTCGACCGTTGGATCTAGATCCAACGGTCCAGATCAAACGCGTTAACCCAAACGCGTGAGAGCCAGATCTAATCTGGGCCGTTGATTTTCAAATCAACGGCCGAGATTGCGCCACGCAGCGTCGGGAAGGCCGCGCGGTCGGCGCCATCCACGCGCATGCGTGTGAAAGGCGACACGCGGGCCCGCATGTCGGCCCGACCACCTCGCACCATGACGCCACACCGACGCCATGGCGAGCTCAAGATGTCGCCGGCCGTCCAGGCCGAGCGCCGACGTCAAGAATGACGTCACAGGGTCCCACTGTCGTCATTGTGGCCGAGCCTCGCCGACGCCGCAGTGACTTCACCCGAGGGGACCCACTGTCGGTGACACAGGAGCCGTGGGCCGAGTCCACGGTAGACCCGAGCCGGCGTGGACCAAGTCCATGGACCGGTGGCGTCGACCAACCAATCGAGGTCGACACGTGTCCAGCCGACGCAATAATTAATTTCCGAAAAAGAAAATGATTTATTAATTCGAAATAATGATTTGATTTTGTTTCGAACTTCAAACTTTTAGAACTTTTGCGTTTCAACTCCGATTTGAGTGATTCAAATTTCTAAATTTGTATAAAATTGAGATCTACCTAACTATGAATTTTATTTAATTTTTGGACTAAAGTTTTTCTCTGTAAAATTATTTAATTGATTATTTAAACTTTAAATAATCATAACTTTTATGCTTTTAACTCCAAATTTGACGATTCCAGTTTCTAAAAATTCATAAAATTATGTTCTCTCTGTTTATGGATTTTATTTGGATGATTGGATACTTTTTGCCTATTGTTTATTCGTGTATTTGCTATTTGCACGCTTTTACGAGTAGACGTTGAAGTCTTAAGGATTTGAAGGAGAAGTATTGACTCAGGATCCAACTCAAGACCAAGAACAAGTACTTTTTGAAGGCAAGTTGTGCTTTGACCATGTTGATCCTATTTCGAAATCTATTTTGATTTAACCTATTGCATGCTAGTTCAATTAGAAAATACTTTATTTAAATTTGGGGAATTAGATAAATACCAATTTGCTGTATGACACCTTGATTACTTAAGTATGTGCCATGACCCCTTGTCACCCTAGTTGTGGTTTACTAGTTGGACATTATTAACTTGCCAACATGGGTTTTAGACCGTTGTAGTAAACTGCTTAGACCTACTACGTGCTCATGACATGATTTTGGACAAACAAATGTTAATATTGACTTAATGATATATTGAACCTGTTTTGGAAAGGTATCATGTGATGTTGATGGCACGTGGTGCATGGTAATCAACTGGGGTTTGATAAATAGTTTTTCGACCAGGGGTATGTGGCAAGAATAATCGAGTAGGCCAGTTGTGGCATTGGGGATGTTGATTTGGTTCTTGGGTAGTCTTGCCCTGGTCACCCTAAGGACTTAACCTTGCAAGCCTTTGAACTGGGTCTAACGTGCAACCACATGTGTGTAATGGGACGGACCTAGTTGACTAAGTTGCTAATAACGCATTACTGTGGGACCTCGGGAGGTCAACTACACCCTTTGTGTAAGTTATGTACGGGGAGCGTCTGGAAGTGAGGCCAGGTACCCATCTAACGGTTGATTGGCCTAAACTTCGCCTTAGCTAAGGGAAGGGTTAGTGTGCAATAACCGGGGAGGACCACTTGTATTGTTAGAAGTTTCCGAAAGACTTTGTTACGGGAACTCGCCTTTGTGGTGTTTGACGGTATCTTGTGGGTAAAGTGCATAACCTCTGCAGAGTGTAGAATCTATTCGAATAGCCGTGTCCGCGGTATTGGACATCGCTCGGGAATTACAGTCAAGGGTTAGATTTTCTCAAAAATAACTTGGATCTGAAAGGTTGGGGTTGGATTAATAATGATGTTGATGGAAATGTGGATTAGGATGGGAAAGATGTTTATTAAACTCCTTGAAAAGTTAATTATGCTATACTTGTTTCTACTGCTTTCGAATCTACTTATGATACTTGTTAAATGCTGTTTACTGCAAAAATACCTTGAGCCACTCCTTTGTATTAAGCCATGCATGTAGTATATTAGCTGCATTCTGTGCATGACTTGCTGAGTACCAAGTACTCACCCTTGCCACAATACAACACCAGTTGAAGAGGAGACGACACCAGCTTTGGAGGAGGAGCTCCAAGAGGAACCGTCTACTTAGGGAAGCGAGCCGGTCGGTTGCCTGTGGTATCTTGGATGGCGCCACAGTTATTTGATTTTCATTGCTACTATTTCTCTCTTAATAAGTTTCGCCCTGCGAGGCATACATTTGTAACTTGACCATAAGGTCGAGTAACCAGTTTGACTATTTAAATAAAGTACTTTATTAGTATCGAGTGGTATGATTGTGATATTTACCGATGTTAAGACTGTGTGCACTAGCGTGTTCCTGGGCTAGTGCTGAATACACAGAGGGTTCGGATTTGCAAATTCGGGGTCCCGACAGTTCGTAGGTTGTCCGTTGAGCTCCCAGGTGCCTTACGAGCGATCCGAAGTGACAATGGCATAGAGTTCAAGAACTCCTACTTTAGTAGCTTCTGTGAGGAGTCAGGCATAGAGCATCAGTTCTCTTCTCCATATGTCCCTCAGCAGAATGGTGTAGCGGAGAGGAAGAAGAGGACCCTGCTTGAGATGGCCAAGACGATGCTAGATGAGTACAATACTCCTAGGAAGTTTCAGGCTGAGGCTGTAGTTACAGCATGCCATGTTGCTAACAGAGTCTTTATTAGGGCACACTTGCACCGTACTTCTTATGAGTTGAGATATGGGCGAAAGCCTAGTGTATCTCATTTTCGTGGTTTTGGTTGCAAGTGTTTCTTCTTGAAGTCTGGGAATCTAGATAAGTTCGAGTCACGCTCTACTGACGGTATCTTTCTGGGTTACTCGACTTCTGTTCGTAGCTATAGGATTTATGCTATAGATTTGGGTAGGATCATAGAGACCTGTGAGGTGACATTTGATGAGGCTAGCCCTGGTGCTAGACCAGACATTTCAGGCTCTTCTCCCCTTTCCCAGTCTATTTTCTCTTAGGAAGTTTCTGACAGAGATGAAGGCACCTTGCCTGATCCAGTCACCATTCCTGCTCCCAAGGTGCCTCCCACTTCCATCTCTGCACCCAAGAGAGGAGTAGAGGTCACTTTTGCTTCTAGACCTCCTCGCCACATTTAGCAGGCTCATCCACCTGACCAGATTATTGGAGATCTATTTGAGCGAGTCACTCGCTCTAAGTCAGGTCTGTCCACTTTCTGCCTCCACTCTGCCTTTGTTGCCTCTTTTGAGCCGAAGGATGTTTCTCATGCATTATCTAATGAATCTTGGATCAATGCTTTGCATGAGGAACTTGAAAACTTCGAGAGGAACAAAGTTTGGAAGCTTGTCGAGCCTCCTTCTGGTCACAACATCATTGGGACCAAATGGGTGTTCAAAAATAAGCAGAGTGAGGATGGGTTGTAGTTCGAAACAAGGCTAGACTAGTCACTCAGGGTTTCACTCAAGTCGAGGGCCTCGACTTCGAGGAGTCTTTTGCCCCTATAGCCAGACTAGAGGCCATCAGGATCCTGCTCGCATTTGCGGCGTCCAAAGGCTTAAAGCTTTATCAAATAGATGTCAAGAGTGTATTTCTCAGTGGGTTCATTGAGGAAGAGGTGTATGTCAGACAACCTCCAGGATTTGAGAACCCCAAGTACCCAAACCATGTCTTCAAGCTTTCCAAAGTTTTGTATGGACTTAAGCAAGCCCCACGAGCTTGGTATGAGAGGCTTAAGTCCTATCTTTTGAGTCATGGTTTTCATATGGATCAAGTGGACAAATCTCTGGTCGTCAGAAATTCTGATTTGGACTTTCTCCTAGTCCAGATCTATGTCGACAACATCATTTTCGGTGGTTCCTCACATTCGCTCATTACTCAGTTCTCAGATGTGATGAGTACTGAGTTCGAGATGAGCATGATGGGCGAGTTGAGGTACTTCATTGGCTTCCATATTAAGAAGATTAGGGAGGGTACATTTTTGCATGAAGGCAAGTACACTTGAGACCTCCTGAAATGCTTTGACATGTCTGATGGGAAGCCAGTCATGACTCCTATGGCCACCACTGCAGTCCTCGAGGCTGACGAGGATGGTGAGCCAGTTGATCAAAAGGAGTCCCGGACCATGATCGGCTCCCTTTTGTATCTCACTGCTTCAAGGCCCAACATACATTTTTCTGTGTGACTTTGTGCCCGATTTCAGGCTTCTCCTCGCGTTTCTCATCACCAGGCAGTGAAATGCATCTTCAGGTACCTTCGAGCTACCATTGACTATGGTATCTGGTACTCTTCCTGCTCCTATCTATCTCTAAGAGCCTTTTCAGATGCAGAATTTGCTGGCTATAGGATAGATAGGAAGAGAACTTCTGGCACCTGCCAATTCGTTGGCACTTCACTTGTTTCTTGGTCATCTAGGAAGCAGTTCGGAGTTGCTCAGTCCACCGCAGAGGCCGAGTATGTTGCTGCAGCCAGGTGCTCTGGATGAGATCGACCCTACGGGACTATGGGTTAGCCGCAGAGTGTGTTCCACTTTTCTATGATAACACCTCTGCCATTCACATTGTTAAGAACCCAATGCAGCATTCTCGGACCAAGCACATTAATATCAGATATCACATCCTTAGAGACCATGTGGGAAAGAGAGACATAGTGCTCCAGTTTGTGGAGAGTGACCACCAGTTGGCTGACATTTTCACCAAGCCTTTGGATAGCTCTAGGTTTGTTGCCTTGAGAGGGGATCTTGGGATTATGAGCCCATATGGCATATATTGAGGGGGATCTGGTTTGTATTATATGTTTGTATGTATATTCAGCATTTCGTTCTTCATTCTGGGTATCTATGAGGTGGTTTTCACCTTGTGGAGTCCACTTCACCTAGACTTCAGGCATGCCTCCTCATGGATCTCTTGACTTATGCTTTAGGTTGCTACTAATCTCTTCGTCTCGGTTGAGCTCACTCACAGTCTTGTAGGTCTAGCAGGTGTTGCGCCCCCTGAGTAGATAGGGCCCGTGTTTGCTCCTGGGTTGGAGTTTGAGAGTTAGTTCTCTTGGGAAGGTGAGAGCGAGTCTATGTGACAGTGACCTCTTCATCTCTTCCTTGCTCATAGATTTTCCTCGTGTCAGTTTCTTGTTCTCCACTTCTCACTTCTGTCCTTCTGGTTTCAGTTGAGTTCCTCTTTTCTTGGATTCAAATTTCTAATAACTCAAATTGAATCAGATTTATGCAAATTTGGCTCACATGTTAAGGGGGAGTTCATGAAACTGACTTTCTTGCATTGCATATAGACTAGGTTTTATTTCTGTGCTTTGTCTATTATGCAAATGATATAATTGTGACATGTTGCACCTAGCTACTTTTCTGAGGATTCTTGCTAGTCTAGGTTATATCCAATTTGGTATATCTTGTAAAGCTAGCAAATATTTAAAAGTTAACTTTCCTGAAAACTTGATGAAGCTTAGATTTTACTTGCTAGATTTCTTTACTAGATGCTTATGCCATGATTAAGTGAAATATTGGGTTTCTATTAGAGTCCCTACAGCTACTTGGGCTAGCTATATTGTTTCATTCTAGAATCCTCAATAATGCTCACGAATCTATGTGCAGAAAATACAAATTGACTCATTTGTGCTAAAATTGAACTCAACACTCTTCATTCACGAGACTGCTTTCCATTGCACTTGGGATGAACTTCGAATGAAGTGTGTACGACCAAAACCACTCTTTTAAGCTTCTTGCTTGAGATGGTTGTTAATGGCTTGAGTCAACACACTGAAAAACGCAAAATGAACTAGAGGTTTGCTGAGGAGAGTGAAGCTTAGGAAGCCTTTGTCGATGGCTCCTAGTCGAGGATGTGCTTTACTAGGTCTAACTCTCTATACCGCTTAATGAGCTTTAATCAAAAACTTGCATTTAAAAGAGATGTTTGAGCATGAGGGTTCTCTAATGGTTTTATAGCTTCCCAAAATGTTGACTAGTGTCAGGACCTGAATCTGCAAATCCAGACCCTCTGTGTATTCTGCACTAGTCCAGGATCACGCTAGCGCACACAGTCATAACAGTGATGAAGTACCACAATCATACACAGCGGAATTATTAATAAAGTACTTCAAACATTAAATAAACTGGTTACAAGACCATAAGGTCACCTTACAATATTTAGCCATGCAGGGCTTACAACAACAAAAAGGAATAATCAGCAGCGGAACGAAGAACGTCGGTGACTCCCATCAATATGCCATAGACAACTGACAAGGTTCAACTCCTAGATAATCGCCTCCTCGTGGAACTTCGCCTTCCTCGAAGTTCTAGTTCTCTCGTCAACTGATGATGGTGTTGAAAGCAAGGGTGAGTATACAACATACTCAGCAAGTCATGCACAGAGATGCAGTTCTAATACTATATGCATGGCTTCTTCCAAAGGAATGGCTTCAGTGGTTATTTTGCGGTAAGCAGCATTTTGCTTTTGTTAAATACTCTTAATAGATTCAAAAGCAATTAAATCATGTTGTATAATAAGTTATCCAACTCTTTTCAAACATTTTAGCACAAAGCCCTAAATTACTTCAGCAATTATCTCTGGCCTTAGCCACCCATTCCCACATTTCATTTTAGAAAATCTACCCCTTGACTGTAATCCCCAAGCTTTGTCCAGTACCGTGGACTCGGCTACTCGAATAGTTTTGACACACTCTGCAGAGGTTGTACACTTTACCCACATGATATAGTCGCACACCACAAAGGCGATTGACTGTAACAAAGTTTTTCAGAAACCTCCATCTACACCGATGACCCTCTCCGGTATTGCCTTCACTACCACTTCCCCCACGAAGGATCGAAGTGTAGGATCGACAATTACCGTTGGATAGGGTACCAAGCCGTAGCCCAGGTACGCTCCCCCGCACAGTTACCCCGGTGTAACTGTCACCTTGAGGTATCAAAGGTAAGACTTCAGAATCCTACTAAACTAAGACCATCCCACTCCAGCCATGTGGTTGTACGAAAGGCCCAGTTCAAAGGCTTGCAAGGTGAAGTCCTTAACTGTCCAGGGCAAGACATCCTTCTCACAAACCCTGACCCAAATCTTCTCACATCACTCATCCCATTGCCGCAAAGGCTGTTATCTCAAAATCCGTGCCATAAAGGCCCACCTGGCATAAAGCCTCATACCACTTGCCCCAGACTAAATCTTTTCCCACCCCTGTTCCATTATTGTGCAACACATGCCAACAATAATATCAGTTACCATGTAGAACCACAAAGGTACCTACACTTCACATCTTCATTTGGCAAGATTACACCATTTCCACAAATTCATTCCATATACCATTAGTCAATATTATTTTGCTCTTGAAAAATATTTCACGCAAGCATGGCTAAGCAACTATTCACGGTCTAGCCTCCCGTGTTGGCATAATCATAATAACCAACTATATAAACCCAACTTATGGTAACAATGGAATACATGGCATACAAATATTATCATGAAGGGTGGAATTAACAATTAGGTTATCTAACTACTTAGCCCAAATTAAATTATTCATTTTAATCAACATAGCATGCATAATTTAAATCAAAATACATTTCAAAAACTAGGAGCAATATGGTCAAAGCACAACTTGCCTTCAAAGATCAGCTGGTTGTGGTCTAGATCTTGATCTTGGTCCTGATCTTCACTTCCGACAGCGTCACACAACTCGACGTCTACGCGTAGCAAATAAAGAACCAAATAAACACTCGGAACAACGTATAAACACACATTCCGTTTGGAAGTTATGGCTGTTTTACCGAGAGCTGTCAAATCTGTGACGAGATTGAGACAGTTCGTGTTCAACGTTAGATTAAACAACCTTAGAGTCCGAATCAGTCTTTCCCTATAACTAGAAAAAGTTGGGAAATTTCCTAAGCTTCGCGATGGTGTACTCGTTTAATCGATTTGGTGTCTCAGAACTCAAGTTATGGCCTTTGCAAGGCTGCTGTCCCGCCGGGACAGAACCTCTGTTTTTAGGTTTTGCGAGTGGTGGGCAATGTCGGGTGAGATGGGGATTTGTGTACTGTTTTGTGGGAATTATTGAGAGTGTGTGATGCCTATGTGCAGGTGGTGTGACACCGGGAGTGCCCTCTACTTCCCGCCAATTCGTCGCCCGCGGTTGAGGCAAGTGTGTTGTAATGTATAGCGGATTGTAGGTTGCTTGTTGATATTGGTTGAAAGACTGAATACTTGCTATGATCACTTGCCTTGCTTGCTGTTTTCCAATGATATATTGAGTATGATTATCATGATATGATGCTATGTGTTTATACTTATCATGATTCGATGCCATGTGTCTATATTTGTCATGATGAGAGGGCATATGTTTATGTACAAATGAGATATGATAATTGGCATAGTTGCATGCATGACATGAGATGGGGCGAGGGCGGTGAGAAAGTCATAACTAATCCGGGGAAGGTCGGTGAGAAAGTTATGACTATTCCAAAACGCCATTGAGTAAGACCTACATCGTGATTCCATTCACGTGGTGAATGGAAGCGAGGAGTAGGCACCCTCCATCTTCGGGATGGAAGGGGGGAGAGGGTGCACACCGACGGGTGTGTACTCAACCATATCGGTATGAGTTTCCAAGGAGATATGAGCATAGCATTGCATTGCATTGCATTACAATACATATTAAATGATGAGGATGTTGTTATGTGTTCAAGTTTGAGATGTTATACGTGACGTGAGGTATTATTGTCTTGTAAATGATCTTGTTGTCCATTACAATATGCTTGCTGAGTTTTCGAACTCACGCTTGTGTTTTATGTTGTTTTTAGGTACTTTGAGATCGGCATGCGGGAAAAAGGGGTTTAGCTACACTTCTACACGTAGCTCCACCATCATAGTCCATAATTAATCACTTGGAGACATGATATTAAGAGTTGTGCCTTAAACTTAATGTATGGTTTAATTTAGCATGCTTGCGATTCCTTATTTGCTTCGTTATAGATTATGAAGTGGTTGAGCGTGGTATTAATGGCGTAATTCGATGATATGTCCATTTATGTTGATGTTCTAGATGTCGTGTGCTATGATATATCTTGCCATGATATTGATATTGTGTTAATTCATGGAAAAACAAAGGAGATGCTGCCGAAATATCGGTTTTTTTAGCATATGTACCTTTGCTGGAATTTATGTTTAAATGTGGTATTTAGTTGTTGTTTAGCTTATGTTTGGTAGCATTCGGGCATATTAAATGCCGGGGTGTTACAGTTGGTATCAGAGCGGGCTGTAGGTCCTTGGAATGTGAATTTTTAGTGTCATGCTATAGGGTACAACTAAAATGTGATGTGGAATAACTTAGAAACATGGCTTAGGTCTTAATTAAAACTTTGTTATAGGATAGCAACATTAAAACTTGCAAAAGTGGTATAACTAATTTAAAATTTGACACACATGGATGCACAGTTGGAAAGGGTATGGGAATCGTTGCTTTACGCTTAAATGTTGTATTTGAGCCTTGATGTTGAATGCTACATTTGTTTATGTATGTTGCAATGTTTATGAAAGAATTGAATGGAATTGTTCATGTTATTATGTTAAAGTGGGGTTGTGGTGCCGAAGGGTTTCGTTCACCTCTCTTTATTCATTGTAAGGGAGAAGTGTGACGGTGTGGCCGGTTAGCACCATCACCGAAGAACTATTAACCCCTGTAGGAGAAGAGTGCTTACCCTTTCTGTCGTAGATCGGGTAGTTGACGGGAGTCAAATAGAAGAGTTTGGTGGTGGGTTCCTTCGTATGTTCTTCACCGTTCTGACGGTTGGTTTTGGTTGGTTTTCTTGGTTTTAGTTGATGGAAACTAAAAGAAAAATGTTTGGTATTGGATTTTTCGCGGATCATTCCGTATGCGATTTGTGGTTTTTGGTCTTCCTTGGTTGGAAACGAAGAAGAAGAGTTTAGAGTTTCGCCTTTTTTAGTCGCCTTTGCTTTGACACCCGGTTTTGCTGGTTATTGTGGATTGTCTTAGGGAGGAAACATATGTGGTTGTTGTCCTCCCTATCTGAGAAAAGAGTTGAAGTTATCCTAGTGCCGACCTTAGGTTGGGTGGAGCTAAGTTTTGTAACTTTATCGGAAAAGGTTTGGTTGAACATTTTGTTTTCCCTAGTGCATCCTTCTTCCTTCTTGGAAGTATGGATCTTGAGATTTCTTGAAGAGTTTTGTGGGCAAATTTGGGAACTTGAGAGTGGAACTCTCCTGCATTTCTGTTAGAGTTTTGTTTTCTTCCTTGCCTGGAAAAGGAGAAATTGTCTAACGGTGTTAGATTACGGTTCATGAGTTGTGGTTGTCCTTAAAAGTGGAGTTGCATCTTGTTTGTCAAAAGTGAAAATGGTTGTTTAGCATGTCATGTAGTATGTAACAATGTGGTTATTGGAAATAATTTGTTCTTAAGTTAATTGGTGAGTTGAATCAGTTAAAAGTAATATTTGTGTTTAGCTTAAGATTAAATGAACTTCTAGTGTTGCAGATTACCCTATAATGAGAATGAATAAATATGTTAATGTACATGCTTAGAATCTGTTGCCTTGCTTTGAAAGTGCTTATGACCCTCGATTATGTTTAAAGTTTTAAACCCTAATGCATAGTTAAAACATTAAGATGATGTAGATTGCCGATATTGTTAAAGAAACTTTGCTGGTTGTCTAAAGATGTTCTAATCTAATGGATTAATAGAGAGATTTAATCGTGTTGACTAGTGACTTTAATTTGGAAGTTGATTAGAGTTGCTATTTATGTTGTCGCAAACCATTAGTATAATTGGAAGTATGCAGTTGTGTTCCTACGATGCTAGTATCGATGTCAATTGTGAAGACATAGGCTTTGTTGTTTATGATATTTCTAAAGCATTGGGATGGTCTAATCTATTAAATTTGTTTTAATAGTTGGAGTATGTTGTGTAGTGACAATTTGTTATGGTATATGGATAGTGTAACTAAAAACAATGTAGTTGTTTTTATGATTATGCCTATTTATGGATATTGATGATTTAGTAGTGGTGGTAATTGTTTGGATTACTTTTTGGAAGCCATTGTAAAATAGAGGTTATTATAACATGTGGCGATGAAGTGAACCATGGATATTTTAGCATGATATAGAATTGTATCCTAAAGAAGGTATATCTTAGAATCATAATTTTCGACTTTGTCTTATGGAGATACTATTTGTATGTTGAAGTCATTTGTTAATGGAATAAGTTTTGATTGTCAAGATGTTGACGTATTTATGGTATAAAAATTGATAGGATGATCATGCTTAAGTATCTGTTGAAGTACTACGTTTGAAATATAGAATACGTTGTTTTATGATGTGTTGGTTTGTGGGGTTCTTGAGGAGGTAGTATGGATTGATTTAAGATGGGTTTTCTCGATAAGTAAATAGTGATTATGGAATGCTTAAATGTTAAGGATAGTGGGACACTGGTTATGGTGAGTCTCATGCCGAGCTTGTGTATAAAACCTTTTGGTCTGGGTTGGTGGTTTGCTATCTTGGTTAAATGTTTTTTTTTTGGTCAAGGTGTTCTTTATGTTGCATTTTCGAGTTTCCCTAAAACTCGTAGAGGTTGGTGCCCATCTTTGGTTTTGGCTAAGTTGTTCAGTTTATGCTATGAGTTTGATTTTGCACCCAAAAGCCTTTGAGTGGATCGCGCTCCTTCGCGTTCGCACTGAAGCATAATTGGAGTAAATCTTAAAAAGGAAGCCGATGGACATAGTGGGCTATGTTGAAAATTCTTGAGATTTAATTTGTAATTCTATTTGATTGGAACTGGATTTATTTGGAAAAGGTCATGTGGTGTTTGCGAGTGTTTCAAAAGGGTGGATTTTATGAATGTTTATAAGTGATTCGGGTTGGTGAAGTGTTCTCATTTTGGGAAAATGAGTCTCCCATTTCTCTTTGAGAATTGATGTTCTCTTTCAAAATGTTGATTCTGGTTAAAACGCGATGCTTTACAAATTTGGCTTTCAATTGTCGACGAGTTATGTATGACGTGGTGTTTTCCTGTTAATGGTGTTCCCCTCATAGTTTTATGATTGGGCACAATCATCGATGCTATCCAAGTTTTAATCATGTGATGCAGAGGAAGAAGTTGTCTTATGAATGACTATTTGGTAGCGTTGTACATGATGAATGAATGGTGAAAAGGAAACATGACATCATTTATAGATGTCTATTGGTAAAAGAGTCGTTGAGCCAGGTCGGTGAGTAAGTCATATAGGGAAATATGACTAATCCGGTGTGCTCTCGAAAAGCTTGGATTCATGTCATGAATCTAGGTTTCCATTTGCTCTTTAGCATGAAAAGAAAGAGTGAAGAGTTCCTGGCATTTGGCTTTGTTGTAAGAGGATTGGGTTTCCTTGTTTCCTTGAGAGTTATTATAGCGGTTGTGGATTCTTTCGATTGGTTTGAGAATCGATTTTCTCTTCCACAATGTTGTTTTTATGAGATGCTTGGCTGTGGTGAAAGTGAGTCGAGTTGTCATTGATTGTTGAGAATTTCTGACAAAGAATTGTGTGGAGTCTCTCTTTTTGTTTGAGTGGTCCCCGATGCGAGATGTATCGCATTGATTTGAGATTGGAGTTTTTCCTTTGCGACTTGACTTAGGAAAAGAGATCGAGTGATCTTTCGAGGTTGTCAAACCTTTGTTCCAAGTGATTTGTTGTGTTTTGGGTTTGAGTTGATGAATGTGGTTCATCCGACTAAGGGAGTTGCTCTTTGTTGGCATTCTCGTTTGAGATGTGAATAGAAATGTCTATGGAATTGTTGAGCATAATGGAGGATTATACTCATGGGTTTGGTAGTTTTTGAGTGAGAAAGTGTGAGGGCGAGACCCTCGTAGGAAAAGAACCAGTTGAGGTTTGGTAATAATTTACAGCTCTACCTTGGGCTAGGCGTAGAACTTTGGTTGTGGTTCGAAGGGTGGTCATGTTGGAAGTTGGTGATGTCGGTCCAAACCTTGTTGAGAATATGGTTGGATTGTTAAAAAGTGATGATAATTTGAAATATAGTGATCTGTCGTGAACTTTGTCGTAGCTAGTTGTCCCTGGGTGTGTGTTATGCCTGGGAGGGGGTAGAATGAAAGTGTAGCGTGGTTTGTGGAAGAAAAGAAAAGTTTTGTCGATGAAGGCTATGTACGTAGATGACATTAGTTAATTTTGATTCTTTGTGAATGTGACACCTCGGAGTGTCGCAACCTTATACAATGTGAATGTTGAGGACAAAAACTTTATGGAATGTGGAATTTAGGTTAAAACCTTTCGGCTTGAGTTTTACTCGCACTGTTGGGCAGTTTGAAGTGTTATGTCGCCACGGAGTGTCGTATCCTTAATTATTGAACATGATAAGGTTAAATACAGTATGAGGGGTGGAAATAAGGTTAAAACCATAGGAATTACAGGTTAATAGCTTTTCCGGGCCGTTTTCGGGATTTTGGGCCTTCCCGGGGGAGTTTTGGGCCTTGGTGGGCTTTGGAGGGATTGAGGAGGACTCTTTTTGGACTTGGACAGGGTGTGGGGGTGGTAAAAGGGGCTCCCCCTGCCCCCTTGCGCCCCCACCTCAGCCCCCTTGCGCCCCCACCTCAGCCCCTTGCGCCCCATCCTCCCCCCCCTAGCCCTAGCCGCCACCTCCCCCTTGTGGCCATGCGCCCCCCCTAGCCTCTCCTCTCCACCTCTCCACCTCTCCTCCATCCCCTTGCTGCCCTAGGGTGGCCTCCCCACCCCTGCACCTCGTGGAGTCATCCCGTGGAGCGAGGAGCGAGGAGCGAGGAACGTGGAGCGAGGAGCGATTCGCGAGGGGATTCATTGGGGTTTTGTGCATCGGGCAAAGGTATGATCTTGGGGAAACCTTGGGGAAGGTCTAGGTGCTGTTCTCATGGTAGATTTGGAGTTTTTAGATCAAGAGGACGTGCTGCCATGGAGTAGATCTGAAAAGAACTAGAGTTCGTATTGTACTCAGTTTCGGGCAGATTTGGAGTCCATTTTAGGGGGTGCGATTTCGCAATTTTAGAGTCGGAATTTGTCCGACCTCCTGTTGAAGAAGTTGTAGGTATCGTCAAGACCTATTTTTTGTATTTTTTTGAGAATTTTTGGAGTTACGGTCTGAAAGTTATGGCCGTTTTGGTGGGCGCTGTCCAATCTGTGTCGAGGTTGGGACAGTTTGTGTTCAACATTAGATTAAACTAATTTAGAGTTCGAATCTGACCGTACGGACTTCTAGGAAGTTGTAGATAATTTCAATATCTTTCCGTGCATATAAAGAAATTGAAATTCTGCCCAGCTATTTGGAAGTTATGGCTGTTTTACCGAGCGCTGTCAAATCTTTGACGAGATTGAGACAGTTCGTGTTCAACGTTAGATTAAACAACATTAGAGTCCGAATCAGTCTTTCCCTATAACTAGAAAAAGTTGAGAAATTTACTAAGCTTCGCGACGGTGTACTCGTTTATTCGATTTGGAGTCCCAGAACTCAAGTTATGGCCTTTGCAAGGCTGCTGTTCCGCCGGGACATAACCTCTGTTTTAGGTTTTGCGAGTAGTGGGCAATGACGGGTGAGATGGGGATTTGTGTACTGTTTTGTGGGCATTATTGAGAGTATGTGATGCCGTTGTGCAGGTGGTGTGACCCCGGGGGTGCCCTCTACTTCCCACAAATTCCGTCGCCCACGGTTGAGGCAAGTGTGTTGTAATGAATAGCGGAATTGTAGGTTGCTTGTGGAGATTAGATGAAAGATTGAATACTTGCTATGATCACTTGCCATGCTTGCTGTTTTCCAATGATATATTGAGTATGATTATCATGATTCGATGCCATGTGTTAATATTTGTCATGATGAGATGCCATATGTTTATGTACATGTGAAATATGATAATTGGCATAGTTGCATGCATGACATGAGATAGGGCGAGGGCGGTGAGAAAGTCATAACTAGTCTGGCAAGGTCGGTGAGAAAGTTATGACTAGTCCGGAACGCCATTGAGTAAGACCTACATCGTGATTCCATCCACGTGGTGAATGGAAGCGATGAGTAGGCACCCTCCATCTTCGGGATGGAAGGGGGGAAAAGGGTGCACACCGACGGGTGTGTACTCAACCATACCGGTATGAGTTTCCAAGGAGATATGAGCATAGCATTGCATTGCATTGCATTGCATTACAATACATATTAAATGATGAGGATGTTATATGTGACGTGAGGTATTATTGTCTTGTAAATGATCTTGTTGTCCATTGCAATATGCTTGCTGAGTTTTCGAACTCACGCTTGTGTTTTATGTTGTTTTTAGGTACTTGAGATCGGCATGCGGGAAAAAGGGGTTTAGCTACACTTCTACACGTAGCTCCACCATCATAATCCATAATTACACACTTGGAGACATGATATTAAGAGTTGTGCCTTAAACTTAATGTATGGTTTAATTTAGCATGCTTGTGATTCCTTATTTGCTTCGTTATAGATTATGAAGTGGTTGAGCGTGGTATTAATGGCGTAATTCGATGATATGTCCAGTTATGTTGATGTTCTAGATGTCGTGTGCTATGATATATCTTGCCATGATTTCGATATTGTGTTAATTCGTGGAAAAACAAAGGAGATGCTGCCGAAATATCGGTTTTTAGCATATATCCCTTTGCTGGAATTTATGTTTAAATGTGGCATTTAGATGTTGTCTAACTTATGTTTGGTAGCATTCGGGCATATTAAATGCCGGGGTGTTACAGTTGGTATCAGAGCGGGCTGTAGGTCCTTGGAATGTGAATTTTTAGTGTCATGCTATAGGGTACAACTAAAATGTGATGTGGAATAACTTAGAAACATGGCTTAGGTCTTAACTAAAATTTTGTTATAGGATAGCAACATTAAAACTCGCAAAAGTGGTATAACTAATCTAAAATTTGACACACAATGGATGCACAGTAGGAAAGGGTATGGGAATCGTTGCTTTATGCTTAAATGTTGTATTTAAGCTATGATGTTGAATGCTTCCTTTGATAAAGCATGTTGCTATGTCTATGAGATAAATGTTTGAATTGTTCTTGTGGTGGTGACAAAGTGGGGTTGTGGTGCCGAAGGGTTTCGGTCACCTCTTTTTGTTCATAGTAAGGGTGAGGTTTGACGGTGTGGCCGGTTAGCGCCATCACCGAAGAACTATTATCCCCTGTAGGAGAAGAGTGCTTACCCTTTCTGTCGTAGATCGGGTAGTTGACGGGAGTCAAATAGAAGAATTTGGTGGTGGTTTCCTTCGTATGTTCTTTGCCGTTCTGACGGTCGGTGTTCGTTGCTTTTCTTGGCTTTAGTTGATTTGAATCAAATGAAAAGTGATGGGTTTTCGCGGATCATTCCGTTTGCGGTGTGTGGTTTTGTCTTCCTTGGGTGAAGACGAAGAAGAGGAGTCTAGTGTTGCGCTTCTTTTGGGCGCCTTTCCAGCTTTGATGCCTGTTAATTGCTTTTTGACGAACAAGCATTCGATTTATTCCTGTGGTTGTCTTTCTCCGAGGTTAAAGGAGTTATTGCGGAGTTATGCGGACACGGTTGTCAGGGCTGAAGTTCAGTGGCTTTGTAGGAGTAAGTGGTGTTTGATTTCGTTATTTTGCTGGTTTAAGAAAATCATCCTTGAAGAACCCTTCCTGTTTTGTGAAAGTTTGGAGTTAAGGTTTTATTTGCAAAGGTTTATTTGATCGGTTGGTTCCCTGTGGGAGTCTTCGAGATTTAAAAGTGTTTTGGAGAATTCCTTTGCATGACCAAGTTTGGATTTGTCTCTTTGTAATTTTGAGAGTCAAGTTTCCTTACGAATTTGGGATGAGTTATAAAACTAAATGCTGCAAACAAAGTAAGTAGTCTTTGATCAAATCATTTGTCCCTAGTAAGAATTGTTGTTCAGCATGTTATGTAGTAGGTAACAATGTGGTTTATGGATTGATGTGTTGCTAAGTTAAATTTTGAGTTGAATCAATTCAATATGAGAAAAATCTCTAGTTTGAGAATAAATAGACTACTAGTGTTGTAGTTTACTCTTAGCAAGAATGATTGAAAGTGTTAATGTTCATGCTTAGAATCTGTTGCCTTGCTTTAAAAGTGCTTATGATCCTTGTTAATGTTAAAAGTTTAAACCTTGAGGCACAGCTTAAAACATTAAGATGATGTAAAGCTGAAATTGTTAAAGAAACTTTACCGGTTGTTTAAAGATGTTCTAATGTAAAGTGTTAATAGAGAAATTTAATCGTGTTGGCTAGTGACTTTAACTTGGAAGTTGATTAAAGTTGTTTTTATGATTATGCCCATCTATTGATATTAATGACTTAGTAGTGGTGGTAATTGTTTAGATTACTTCTTGGAAGCCATTGTTAAAGTGGAGGTTATTATAACATGTTATGATGGAGTGAACCATGGATAATTAACATGATGTAGAATTTAATCCTTAATGAGTGTATACCTTCGAATCATGTTTACGAATTTTATCTCGTAGAGTTTTATCCTTAATGAATGATTGCCTTGGAATCCTAGTTATGAATTTTGTCTTGTAGAGATAATATTTACATGTTGAAGTCGTTGTTTAACTGAATAAGGTTCGGTTGTCGAGACGTGAATATATAGGTGGCATGAGATTTATATGCTGATCTTGCTGAAAGATTTATTGAAATACTATGTTTCCAACTTGGAATAAGATGTATTATGATTCGGTGACCCGTGAGGGTCATGTCAATATAGTTTTGGTTGGGTGCCTTTTTTTCGATAAGCACCTTAAACCCTAATTAAAAGTGTTGGGATAGTTAACTAGAGGAAGAATTTGCTGTGAAGTTTCTGATTTATTTGTGTTGGGGCTTCTCAGGAAGTAGATAGTAATTATTGAAGTCTTTTAATGGAAAGCGTAGTGGAGTACTAGAGATGGTTCTTTTATCTTTGGGCTTGTGTTTAAAAGCTTTTGGACTGGTTTGGTTGCTTGCCATTTTGGTTGAAGGGTTTTCGGTGAAGGTGTTCCATATGCTGTGTTTCAGAGTTTCCCTAAAACTCGTAGAAATTGGTGCAAATATTTGGTTTTGGCTAACTTGTTTAGTTTGTGCTATGAGTTTCCCTTTCTCTTTGAGAAAGTTTGTGGCGGTTGTGTGTGCAGATGCTTGACCTTGGAGTCGATGTTCTTTTCCAAAATGCTGATTTTGGTTAAAATGCGAGGTTTTGCAAGTTTAGCTTTCAAGTAATGGAGGGTTCTGTTATGACGTGGTCTTTTCCTGCTAACGGTTTGCAGTCATGGTCTATCTGAATTTACGCAACCTTCGATGTTAATGGTGTTTCAATTCTTTGATACCGAAGAAGTCGTTTGGTGAATGACTATTCGGTATTGGTTGTTACATGATGAATGAATGGTGGAAAGGGAAACATGACATCGTTTATCGATGTTTAATGATAAAGGAGCCGTTGAGCTAGGTCGGTGAGAAAGTCATATATGGATACATGACTAATCCGGAGTGCTCTTGAAAAGTTTGCATTCATGTTATGAATCGAGATGTCCATTTCTTTCTAGAATGAAAAAGAAAGAATAAAGAATTTCTGGTATGATGGTTGTGATGAAGGAGATTTGTGTTTCCTTTGCATCATGGTTTAGAAAGTTAAACTGAATGCTCTTTGGTTGTTGTCGAACCCTTTCCAAAGTGATTGTAGTGCATTGGATTCAAGGTTAAGCATGGGGATCATTTGGGTTCGTGGTTTGTGGTTGAGTTTATCCAATCGTTGTGTCCTTGTTTTAGTCCATGGGTGGAAAGCTTGAGGGCGAGACCCGGTTGGAAGAGAAATCCAGTATGGGTTGTTATCGACCTAAGCATTAGGTGTTGTTAGTAGTGTATCGTAAATGGTTTAAAGGTGAGGAGTAAAGGAAGGTTGAGTTTGACTCAATTCAAACCTTCTTGGAGAATTGTGCCGTTGATGTGTTCCTCGATAGGGTTGATTAAGTACTAGTGAACCACTTGGTGGTTGCTAGTAATTGCTTTTCCTTTTTCGAAGTGCAGTGGATCTTTTGTCGCTGATCTATGATCGAGTTGAGTCAACTGTAGCATTTTTGTTCGGTTGTTACTGTTCTTGCGGGTTTTAAGAACTTTGGTTTTAAACCCCGTTTGTTCAAACAGTGGGTTGTCTTGGAGTGTAGTGTCTCTCTTGGCTCGCGTCGTCTTGTTTACGGCGAACCATAGTAGAGAGGTTGAGGTGTGAAAACACTTTTGTGCGTGGGAGCTGAAGAGGGTTCTAGCGGTTGAAGCCGTCTTCTTCTGGAGAGTAGCATTGCTTAAGGGATCAGGCACTATAGTGCCAAGGAATGTATCGAATGAGGAGTGTGAGACCGTTTTATTCGTGGTCTTTTTGGCAATTGAGGTGAAGGAGGAACCGTGCGAGGTTGCACTTTGTTGAGCTAAATCAACATTTCCTCGCCAAGGGTTGGTTTTGAGAACTCGCTTGTCGTTTGTTCTGGTTTGAGTCTTTGTGTGAATGTTTTATGTTGTAAGGTAGTCTTTTGTCCCTTGGGGACTTTGTTGTTGATTTTGGCGTTCGTCGGATTCGAGGTCGAATCCTGTTTAAGGGGGGTAGAATGTGACACCTCGGAGTGTCGCAACCTTATACAATGTGAATGTTGAGGACAAAAACTTTATGGAATGTGGAATTTAGGTTAAAACCTTTCGGCTTGAGTTTTACTCGCACTGTTGGGCAGTTTGAAGTGTTATGTCGCCACGGAGTGTCGTATCCTTAATTATTGAACATGATAAGGTTAAATACAGTATGAGGGGTGGAAATAAGGATAAAACCATAGGAATTAGAGGTTAATAGCTTTTCCGGGCCGTTTTCGGGGTTTTGGGCCTTCCTGGGGGAGTTTTGGGCCTTGGTGGGCTTTGGAGGGATTGAGGAGGACTCTTTTTGGACTTGGACAGGGTGTGGGGGCTGGTAAAAGGGGCTCCCCCTGCCCCCTTGCGCCCCCACCTCAGCCCCCTTGCGCCCCCACCTCAGCGCCTTGCGCCCCATCCTCCCCCCTAGCCCTAGCCGCCACCTCCCCCTTGTGGCCATGCGCCCCCCCTAGCCTCTCCTCTCCACCTCTCCACCTCTCCTCCATCCCCTTGCTGCCCTAGGGTGGCCTCCCCACCCCTGCACCTCGTGGAGTCATCCCGTGGAGCGAGGAGCGAGGAGCGAGGAGCGAGGAGCGAGGAACGTGGAGCGAGGAGCGATTCGCGAGGGGATTCATTGGGGTTTTGTGCATCGGGCAAAGGTATGATCTTAGGGAAACCTTGGGGAAGGTCTAGGTGCTGTTCTCATGGTAGATTTGGAGTTTTTAGATCAAGAGGACGTGCTGCCATGGAGTAGATCTGAAAAGAACTAGAGTTCGTATTGTACTCAGTTTCGGGTAGATTTGGAGTCCGTTATAGGGGGTGCGATTTAGCAATTTTAGATTCGGAATTTGGCCGACCTCTTGTTGAAGAAGTTGTAGGTATCGTCAAGACCTATTTTTTGTATTTTTTTGAGAATTTTTGGAGTTACGGTCTGAAAGTTATGGCCGTTTTGGTGGGCGCTGTCCAATCTGTGTCGAGGTTGGGACAGTCTGTGTTCAACATTAGATTAAACTAATTTAGATTTCGAATCTGACCGTACGGACTTCTAGGAAGTTGTAGATAATTCAATATCTTTCCGTGCATATAAAGAAATTGAAATTCCGCCCAGCCGTTTGGAAGTTATGGCTGTTTTACCGAGCGCTGTCAAATCTGTGATGAGATTGAGACAGTTCGTGTTCAACGTTAGATTAAACAACATTAGAGTCAGAATCAGTCTTTCCCTATAACTAGAAAAAGTTGGGAAATTTCCTAAGCTTCACGACGGTGTACTCGTTTATTCGATTTGGAGTCCCAGAACTCAAGTTATGAGCTTTGCAAGGCTGCTGTTCCGCCGGGACAGAACCTCTGTTTTAGGTTTTGCGAGTAGTGGGCAATGACGGGTGAGATGGGGATTTGTGTACTGTTTTGTGGGCATTATTGAGAGTATGTGATGCCGTTGTGCAGGTGGTGTGACCCCGGGGATGCCCTCTACTTCCCACAAATTCCGTCGCCCACGGTTGAGGCAAGTGTGTTGTAATGAATAGCGGAATTGTAGGTTGCTTGTGGAGATTAGATGAAAGATTGAATACTTGCTATGATCACTTGCCATGCTTGCTATTTTCCAATGATATATTGAGTATGATTATCATGATTCGATGCCATGTGTTAATATTTGTCATGATGAGATGCCATATGTTTATGTACATGTGAAATATGATAATTGGCATAGTTGCATGCATGACATGAGATAGGGCGAGGGCGGTGAGAAAGTCATAACTAGTCCGGCAAGGTCGGTGAGAAAGTTATGACTAGTCCGGAACGCCATTGAGTAAGACCTACATCGTGATTCCATCCACGTGGTGAATGGAAGCGATGAGTAGGCACCCTCCATCTTCGGGATGGAAGGGGGGAAAAGGGTGCACACCGACGGGTGTGTACTCAACCATACCGGTATGAGTTTCCAAGGAGATATGAGCATTGCATTGCATTGCATTGCATTACAATACATATTAAATGATGAGGATGTTATATGTGACGTGAGGTATTATTGTCTTGTAAATGATCTTGTTGTCCATTGCAATATGCTTGCTGAGTTTTCGAACTCACACTTGTGTTTTATGTTGTTTTTAGGTACTTGAGATCGGCATGTGGGAAAAAGGGGTTTAGCTACACTTCTACACGTAGCTCCACCATCATAATCCATAATTACACACTTGGAGACATGATATTAAGAGTTGTGCCTTAAACTTAATGTATGGTTTAATTTAGCATGCTTGTGATTCCTTATTTGCTTCGTTATAGATTATGAAGTGGTTGAGCGTGGTATTAATGGCGTAATTCGATAATATGTCCAGTTATGTTGATGTTCTAGATGTCGTGTGCTATGATATATCTTGCCATGATTTCGATATTGTGTTAATTCATGGAAAAACAAAGGAGATGCTGCCGAAATATCGGTTTTTAGCATATATCCCTTTGCTGGAATTTATGTTTAAATGTGGCATTTAGATGTTGTCTAACTTATGTTTGGTAGCATTCGGGCATATTAAATGTCGGGGTGTTACAGTGAAAAGGGTCAAATAATTGGAAGAGATGGGATTATGTATCATGATTGAGTTTGATGGAGTGTGGTAGTCAGGTTGGTTGTGATAGAAGTGCGAAGCGTTTGTCGTTTGTTCCGATTTTTTTTAGTCGTTGTGCGATTGTTTTGTGCGGCTGAGAAGCCTTTTGTCCCTTGGGGACTTGGTAGTTGTTTTTGGTGTCCTTCGGATTCGAGGTCGAATCCTGTTGAAGGGGGGAAGAATGTGACACTACGTTTTGGTGTGACATTACAGATTGTGAAATTAGAGAAGAAAATCTTACGGCTAGAGGTTTACTCGCGTTTTTGTGCCTTTTGAAGTGTTGTGACACCACAGAGTGTCGTAACCTTATTTAACGTGCAGGATAAGGTTAATAACATTATGAGATGTGGAATTAAGGTTAAAACTATAGGATATGGAGGTTAATAGCTTTTCCGGGCCGTTTCCGAGGTTTTGGGCCTTCCCGGGGGAGTTTGGGCCTTGGTGGGCTTTGGTGGGATGGAGTAGGTCTCCGTAACGGACTAGGTTTGGGTGTGGGGGCTGGTAAAAGGACTCCCCACCAGCCCTTGGGGCGTTCACCCCTGCCCCATGCGCCCCTAACCCTAGCCGCCACCCTTCCTCCTCCCTCCACCTCCTAGCCGCCCCATCTCTTGCCCCCATGGCACCCCCTTTGCTCCCCATTGCACACCACCTCTCCTCCACCCCCCTTGCTGCCCTAGGTTGACCTCCCCACCCCTGCATCCTCATGCATCCATCCGAGGAGCGAGGAGCGAGGTGCGAGGAGCGAGGAGATCGATTGGAGTTTTCGTGCGTCGGGCAAAGGTATGATCATGGCGCTCCTCGGGGATGAGCTAGGTACTGTTATTAGGGAGTTTATCAAGTTTTTTGATCAATTGGAGGCGCTGGATTTGAGTAATTTGGGTTAGATCTAGATGTTGCCACGTTTCTGTTTTCGGGCAGATTAAGTAGTCGAGCTAGGGTTTGCGTTTTCTCCAATTTAGAGTTGGATTATGGTCGTACGGACTTCTAGGAAGTTGTAGATAATTTCATTATCTTTCCGTGCATATAAATAAATTGAAATTCCGCCCAGCCGTTTGGAAGTTATGGCTTTTTTACCGAGCGCTGTCAAATCTGTGACGAGATTGAGACAGTTCGTGTTCAACGTTAGATTAAACAACCTTAGATTCCGAATCGGTCTTTCCCTATAACTAGAAAAAGTTGGGAAATTTCTTAAGCTTCACGACGGTGTACTCGTTTAATCGATTTGGTGTCCCAGAACTCAAGTTATGGCCTTTGCAAGGCTGCTGTCCCACCGGGACAGAACCTCTGTTTTTAGGTTTTGCGAGTGGTGGGCAATGTCGGGTGAGATGGGGATTTGTGTACTGTTTTGTGGGCATTATTGGGAGTGTGTGATGCCTATGTGCAGGTGGTGTGACACCGGGAGTGCCCTCTACTTCCCGCCAATTCGTCGCCCGCGGTTGAGGCAAGTGTTTTGTAATGTATAGCGGATTGTAGGTTGCTTGTTGATATTGGATGAAAGATTAAATACTTGCTATGATCACTTGCCTTGCTTGCTGTTTTCCAATGATATATTGAGTATGATTATCATGATATGATGCTATGTGTTTATACTTATCATGATTCGGTGCCATGTGTCTATATTTGTCATGATGAGAGGCCATATGTTTATGTACAAATGAGATATGATAATTGGCATAGTTGCATGCATGACATGAGATGGGGCGAGGGCGGTGAGAAAGTCATAACTAATCCGGGGAAGGTCGGTGAGAAAGTTATGACTATTCCGGAACGCCATTGAGTAAGACCTACATCGTGATTCCATTCACGTGGTGAATGGAAGCGAGGAGTAGGCACCCTCCATCTTCGGGATGGAAGGGGGGAGAGGGTGCACACCGACGGGTGTGTACTCAACCATGCCGGTATGAGTTTCCAAGGAGATATGAGCATAGCATTGCATTGCATTGCATTACAATACATATTAAATTATGAGTATGTTGTTATGTGTTCAAGTTTGAGATGTTATACATGACGTGAGGTATTATTGTCTTGTAAATGATCTTGTTGTCCATTACAATATGCTTGCTGAGTTTTCGAACTCACGCTTGTGTTTTATGTTGTTTTTAGGTACTTTGAGATCGGCATGCGGGAAAAAGGGGTTTAGCTACACTTCTACACATAGCTCCACCATCATAGTCCATAATTAATCACTTGGAGACATGATATTAAGAGTTGTGCCTTAAACTTAATGTATGGTTTAATTTAGCATGCTTGTGATTCCTTATTTGCTTCGTTATAGATTATGAAGTCGTTGAGCGTGGTATTAATGGCGTAATTCGATGATATGTCCATTTATGTTGATGTTCTAGATGTCGTGTGCTATGATATATCTTGCCATGATATTGATATTGTGTTAATTCATGGAAAAACAAAGGAGATGCTGCCGAAATATCGGTTTTTTTAGTATATGTACCTTTGCTGGAATTTATGTTTAAATGTGGTATTTAGTTGTTGTTTAGCTTATGTTTGGTAGCATTCGGGCATATTAAATGCCGGGGTGTTACAGTCACCCAATCCGAATCCATTTCGGATTCCGCCGCTGCAGCCGTGTGGACCTCGGTTTCCGCGGTTTTCATGGAAGCCGAGGCCCCTATTTAATGCGCCGCCGCCACCATCGTGTTCTTCGTTTCCTTGCGCACCCATAGCCCTAACTCACCGAGCTCAAGCCACCGTGGTTGCACTACAATCGCTCGCCGTAGTGGATTTAGGGTTCCACCGCGGTTATCCGTCGTTTCCGCCGCCGTCCGCCATTCTTCGTTGTGTTGGTGCCCAGATTCGGAACCGCAAGGACAAGACGCGTTAGGAGGTACCATCCACTTCGTCGGAATCGCACCCAAATGCCATCGGGCGTGTCATCGTCTTCGTCTCCGGCCAGCCAGTTCCGCCGCACTCCATCGCCGACTCGCGAAGCTTCTCCACCATTGGATCCTCATCGCACGGCTGAGATTTATCCACGTCGCCCGAAGGTAAATTCCCACGTTGCAGTTTTAGATCCGTTTTCAACCGTTGGATCTAGATCCAACGGTTTAGATTGTGCCACATAGCCGTAACTGCACCGTGCTTGGATAGATCTCAGCCGTTAGATCTAGATCGTACGGCTAGGGTTAAACCACGTTGTCAGCTTCAGATCGGATCTTGACCATCCGATCAAGATCGAACGGTCCAGAGCAACTGAGTAGTTTCCAACGCGTGAGGTTGGATCTAATCTGGACCGTTGATTTTTAAATCAACGGCCCAGATCGTGCCGCGTGTCGAGTACTTGGACCGTCGCGGTCAGTGCGGCCAGCCGAGGTCGCCACTAACGTCAGCACGTGACGCCAGCGTGGGACCCGCGCGTCAGTGACCGCCGAACCGCACCATGACGTCACCCATGAAGTCATGCTGACGTGACGGTGGGGCCCAGCTATCAGAGCCCTCGGCTGAGCTGTGCGCTGACATCAGCGCTGATGTCACCCGAGGGGCCCACCTGTCAGAGGCACACGTGCCGTGGACCGGGTCCACGGTGGACCAAGCCGAACCGTGCGACGGGTCCATGGACCCGAGGCGATGTGGCGGCCTCTGATTGGTCCACGTGTCGTGCTGACGCAATAAATCATTTTCCGAAAAAGAAATTATTTATTTAATTCGGCTTATTGATTTCAAATATAGATTCAAACTTCAAACGCTTATAACTTTTGCGTTTTAACTCCGATTTGAGTGATTCAAATTTCTAAATTTTTATAAAATTGAGATCTACCTAATGGTGAATTTTATTTAATTTTTGGACAAAAGTTTTTCTCTGTAATATTATTTAATTGATTATTTAAATTTTAAACACTTGTAACTTTTGCGTTTCAACTCCGATTTTGCCAGTTCAAATTCCTAAAAATTCATAAAATTATGCACTCTCTGTTTACGGACTTCATTTGGATGTTTGGACAATGTTTGTCTACTGTTTATTTATTTATTGCTACTTGCACGCTTTACGAGTAAACGTTGAAGTGCCCGAGGGCTTCGAAGGTGAAGTGTTGACCCAGGAGCCAGCTCAAGACCAAGAACAAGTACTCTTTGAAGGCAAGTTATGCTTTGAACATGTTGTTCCCAGTTTGAAATCATTTTGATTTAATTTATTGCATGCTAGTTTAATTAGTAAATGCTTTGATTAAGTTTGGGGAATTAGTTAAATGCCAATTTTGCATTATGACACCTTGATTATTAAAATGCCAACATGGGTAATTAGACCGATGTAGTATGCATAGCCTGGCCACGTAGCATGTTTTTGCCAATTACATGATAATATTGACTTAATGAGATATGGAACCTGTTTCGAAAAGTGTCATGTGTTATTGATGATGATATTGATGGCACGTGGTGCGTGGTAAACAAATGGGGGTTTGATAAATAGTTTTCGACTGGGGCATGTGGCAAGAATGGTCGGGTGGGCCTGTTGTGGCACCGGGGACGTTGATTTGGTTCTTCGGGCAGTCTTGCCCTGGTCACCCTAAGGACTTAACCTTGCAAGCCTTTGAACTGAGTCAAGCGTGCAACCACATGTCTGTAATGAGACGGACCTAGTTGATTAAGTTGCTAATAACGTACCGTGGGACCTCGGGGTGTCAACTATACCTTCTGTGTAGTTGTACGGGGGAGCATACCGGGGCTATCGCCAGGTACCCATCTAACGGTGGATTGGCCTAAACTTCGCCTTCGCTAAGGGAAGGGTTAGTGTGCAATCACCGGGGAGGACCACTTGTGCTGTTAGAAGTTTCCGAAAGACTTTGTTATGGACACTCGCCTTTGTGGTGTTTGGCTGTATCTTGTGGGTAAAGTGCATAACCTCTGCAGAGTGTAATATCTATTCGAATAGCCGTGTCCGCGACATTGGACATTGCTCAGGAATTACAGTCAAGGGTTAGGCTTTCTTGAAAATAACTTGGACTTGAACGGTTTGGTTTGGTTTAATAATGATGTTGATGGAAATGTGGATTAGGAATGGGAAAGATGTTTATTTAACTCATGGAAAAGTTATTGATCTTATACTTGTTTTTACTGCTTTCGAATCTACTTATGCTACTTGTCAAATGCTGTTTTACTGCAATTATACCATGAGCTACTCTTTTGTACTAAGCCATGCATGTAGTATATTAGTTTGCATTCTATGCATGACTTGCTGAGTACCAAGTACTCACCCTTGCCACAATACAACATCAGTTGAAGAAGAGTCTTCACCAGCTTTGGAGGAGGAGCTCCAAGAGGAACCGTCTAACTAGGGAGCGAGCCCAGTCAGTTGCCTGTGGTATACTGGATGGCGCCACGAAGTTATCTTATTTTTCGCTGCTGTTATTTCTCTTTTTTTAAGTTTTCACCCTACGTGGCATACATTTTTAACTTGACCTTAAGTTCGAGCAACCCACTTGGTTAACTACTTAAGGTACCTTATTATTTCATTGAGTATGATTGTGATATTTACCAATGTTGAAACTGTGTGCACTAATGTGTTCCTGGACTAGTGCTGAATACACAAAGGGTCTGGATTTGCAAATTCGGGTCCCGACAGAGGTGGTATCAGAGCCATACTGACTGTAGGCTCACCCATAGTTAGAATGGTCATAGTGAGGATAAAACCTATTTTCTAAAGATAAAATTTGTCAAGATAATGAATGAATTCTCGACTTACCCCTTTCTTTCTTGTTCATACCCCTTGCTGAGTTCTTTTTGTCTTCCACTTCGATTTTAAAAATGTTGCGTTCTTACGCGCACGTCTTTTTGACAGATGATGATGAAGAACAACTACACCGAGCATGAAGGTGGCTACGCTGCCGAGTTGTGGCGTATGCTTCAGTTTCTTGGAGGTTTTGAGAGACCGCTCTACCGAGGGACTACACTCGTGCAGGCAGGACTAGTCATAGGATGGGACATCAGGATCACGGTGTATGCCCGAGAGAAGACGAAGTTCAGCCGCCCTTTCCACTTCACCGCCAGGAGGTCTACCTTTGAGATGGGAATCCAGGAGGTGTCGCGTCGAGCGATGCAGCAGATCGCTCGCACTTACTCCAGGGAGCTGGAAGGCACAGTATTCCATCACCACCCACACCGAGACAGCAGAGCTCAGCGGAAGCCGATAGAAGATGAGGATGCTACCGTCACACACTTAGCCAGATTCGTCGCCGCCCAGGAGGATCTTATCGATGACATAGTTCAGGAGTTGAAGAAGGCTTGCGAGCAGGTCGAGGAAGAGAAAAAGCATTTAGAGAATGCTCGTGAGTATGTCTGCGGAAAGGATCGCAGAGCTGGAGACCGCACTATATGGATAGGGCCCCGATCCAGTGTTGGAGTTGGACTCCCCATAGCCAGAGGAGGACCAAGAAGAGGCGCCACCTGCACTCGCGCTGCAGCCACAGCACCAGCCAGATCCTGAGCCAGAGGAGGACGCCGCATCGTCAACCACAGCTGCAGTTGCAGGGCATGGCGATTGTTTCGTGCCTATGCCGCCGCACCCACCCCAAGGAGGCAGTGGGGGTTTTCTCGATGAGTGAGCGTAGGCGTTGTGATTGGTTATCCAAGCACAAGGCTGTGCTGGATTGTGGCCGAAGGATTATCTCAGTTGAGAGCCCGTGTGGAAAGAAAGTGGAGTTCCAAGCTACCGCCGTTAGAGATGGACAGTTGATGGTTAACAGCGCAAAGGCGATCAGCATAGAAGATGTCTCAGAAGTGAATGAGTATCCAGATGTTTTTTCTAAAGATCTACCTGGTATGCCGCCAGACAGGGACATAGAGTTTGTGATAGAGCTTGTGCCTGGTACAGCGCCGATAGCAAAGAGACCCTATCGGATGTCCACCGAAGAGTTGGTAGAGATGAAGAAGCAGCTTGAAGAGCTAATAGAGAAAGGATTCATCAGACCGAGTTTGTAGCCATGGGGAGCGCCAGTTCTGTTCGTCAAGAAGAAGGACGGGAGCTTCAGGATGTGCATTGACTACCATGCACTCAATGAAGTCACCGTGAAGAATAAGTACTCGCTACCCAGGATCGATGATCTGTTTGACCAGCTGAGAGGAGCCGGAGTCTTCTCCAAGATTGATATGAGATCGGGATACCACCAGTTGAAGATCCGATCAGAGGATATTCCGAAGACCGCGTTTTCGTCCAGATACGGACATTACGAGTTTACAGTTATGTCCTTCGGTCTGACGAATGCGCCAGCATATTTCATGAATACGATGAATAAGGTGTTCGTGGAATATTTGGACAAGTTTGTTGTTGTGTTCATAGATGATATCTTAATCTACTCCAAGACAAAGGATGAACATGCAGAGCACTGGAGGCGAGTTTTGGAAAAGCTTAGGGAACAGCAACTCTTCGCTAAGTTTAGCAAGTGCGACTTTTGGAAGGACAAGGTGGAGTTCCTCGGACATGTAATGACCGTAGAAGGAGTCGCCGTCGACCCGAGCAAGGTGGAAGCTGTGTTACACTGAGAGCAGTCGAAGACCGTGACCTAGATTCGTAGTTTCCTTAGTATGGCAGGTTACTACCGCCGCTTCATTGAAAGCTTTTCGACAATTGCGAGACCTCTCACGCAATTGTTGGAAAAGGAGAAGAAGTTTGCATGGACGCCGGAATGCGAGAAAGGTTTTCAAGAGCTAAAGAAACGATTGACATCAGCCCCGGTGTTGGTTCTACTGGATGTTAATTAGAGCTTCGATATTTACTGTGATGCATCGCACTAAGGACTTGGATGTGTGCTGATGCAGAACGGAAAGGTTGTCGCTTATGCATCAAGGCAGTTGAGGCCGCATGAGGAGAATTATCCAACGCATGATCTAGAGCTAGCTGCCGTAGTGCATGCTTTGAAGTTGTGGCGTCACTATTTGATCGGGAACAGATGTGAAGTATATACGAACCATAAGAGCCTTAAGTACATCTTCACCCAATCAGACCTGAACATGAGGCAGAGGAGATGGCTAGAGTTGATCAAGAATTATAATGTTGGAATCCATTACCATCCCGGAAAGGCCAACGTGGTGGCCGATGCTCTGAGTCGGAAAAGCCATACCATAAACGTGTTGATAGCCACGAGTCAGGAAGAGCTATGCAAGGATTTCCAGAGAATGCAGATTGAAGTGGTACCAGAGGATTCTTGGCCGCATTAGAAGTGAAGCATACCCTGGAGGATCAGATCCGAGAAGGACAAAAGGATGATGACAAGATCCGCAGGATTAAGTCCAAGATGGACGAGGGCAAGGCAAAAGACTTCAAACTGGATGAGCAAGGCACGTTGTGGATGGAGGATCGAATTTGTGTGCCAAACAAGAAGGAGCTAAAGCAGTTGATCCTAGCGGAAGCCCATGACTCCAAGTACTCAATCCATCCGGGAAGTGCCAAGATGTATCAGGATTTGAAGGAAAGATTCTGGTGGCCGAGCATGAAGCGTGAAGTTGCCGAGCATGTTGCGATGTGCGACATATGCCAGAGAGTCAAGGCAATGCATCAGAGACCAGCCGGATTGCTACAGCCGTTGAAGATACCTGAGTGGAAATTGGAGGAAATCGGAATGGACTTCATTACCTGTTTACCCAAGACTAAGGGAGGATATGACTCCATATGGGTCATAGTGGACCGCTTGACTAAGGTCGCCCATTTTATCCCGGTAAAGACCACTTACTCGGGAGATAAGTTAGCAGAATTGTATATAACCAGGATCGTCTGTTTGCATGGGGTGCCAAAGAAGATTGTATCGGACAGAGGTACCCATTTTACCTCGAGATTTTGGAATAAGCTGCATGAAGCCATGGGAACCGTTTGAACTTTAGTACAGCATATCATCCGCAGATGGATGGACAGACTGAAAGAGTTAATCAGATACTGGAGGATATGTTAAGAGCGTGTGCCGTATGCTGAGTTCAGCTACAACAATAGCTATCAAGCAAGCCTACAAATGTCACCTTTTGAGGCATTATATGGTCGACCCTGCCGAACCCCGTTGAACTGGAGTGAGATGGGTGAATGCCATGTCTTTGGACCAGATATTCTTCAAGAGGCCGAAGAACAGATTGCCACGATCCGGGAAAGATTAAAGATAGCTCAGCCAAGACAGAAGAGTTAAGATGATAATCGTCGCCGAGACCTGAGTTTCGAACTGGAAGAGTTCGTATATCTCAGAGTCACCCCACTCAAGGGAGTTAAGAGATTCCATGCCAAAGGAAAACTTGCGCCGCGATATGTTGGACCATTCAAGGTTCTCAATTGCAGAGGGGAAGTTGCGTACCAACTGGAGCTACCGCAATCACTAGCAGGAGTGCATGACGTATTCCACGTGTCCCAGCTGAAGAAGTGTCTCCGAGTACCTGATGAGCAAACACCGCTGGAGTCGATAGAGCTGCGAGAGGATCTGACTTATAAGGAGCACCCAGTTAAGGTTTTGGACACCATGGATCGAGAGACAAGGAATAAGTCAACCTGTTTCTGCAGAGTGCAATGGAGCAACCATGCAGAGTGTGAAGCAACTTGGGAGCGCGACGAGGATTTGAAGAAAGAGTTTCCAAACCTATTCCTTAGTTAGCCCTAAATCTCGGGGACGAGATTCTGTTAAGGGGGGAGGTTTGTAACACCCCAATTTTTGCTTTTCATGAATTTAAATAAGATTTGGCACTTTTATGAATTTTTGGAATTTTTTGGGATTTATTTGAATTTATTTGGAATTTATTTGAATTTATTCCCTTTTCAAATAATTAAAGAATTTAATTTTTAAAATAAAATTTTGTTGGAAATATTTTATTTGAGTCCAAAATGTTCCAAAATATTTGCTAGAATTTTTCTGAGTGTTTTGCTATTTTTAATGAATTAAATGAATTACTGGAGGTTAATTTGAATATTTAATCGCTGGAAAAATCGAATTGGTTTCACTGTTCATCCGACCGAGCTCGAATCCGAGTCAGACTCGAGTCCGACCCGAACCCGACCGCGCCAGCTGTCTCGGTCGAACCACGTCACCGAACCCAACCTAACCCTAACGCGCGTGACCGTTGGATTGAGATCCAACGGCCACGATCGTGCCAGCGCCGCCCGAGCCAGGCTCTGACCGAGCCAACCAGACCACCGAGCCGGAACCGAGCCCAAACCCCCGACCGTTGGATTTTGATCCAACTGCTGCCGTTGCGCCACGTCACCCAATCCGAATCCATTTCGGATTCTACCGCCGCAGTCGTGTGGACCTCGGTTTCCGTGGATTTCACGGAAGCCGAGGCCCATATTTAATGCGCCGCCGCCACCATCGTGTTCTCCATTTCCTTGCGCACCCGTAGCCCTAACTTACCGAGCTCAAGCCGCCGTGGTTGCGCCGCAATCGCTCGCCGTAGTGGATTGAGGGTTCCGCCGCGGTTCTCCGTCGTTTCCGCCGTCGTCCGCCGTTCTCCGCTGTGTTGGTGCCCAGATTCGGAACCGCAAGGACAAGACGCGTCGGGAGGTACCATCCACTTCGCCGGAATCGCACCCAAACGCCGTCGGGCGTGTCGTCGTCTTTGTCTCCTGCCAGCCGATCAAGATCGAACGGTCCAGAGCAACTGAGTAGTTTCCAACGCGTGAGGTTGGATCTAATCTGGATCGTTGATTTTCAAATCAACGGCCCAGATCGTGCCGCGTGTCCAGTACTTGGACCGTCGCGCGTCGCGCCGCGCGCCACCGTGGTCGCGCGATGTCAAAGACGCGTGATGTCGTGGGACCAGCGTCGATGACCGCCGACCGCTTCCATGACGTCACCCATGATGTCATGCTGACGTGACGGTGGGGCCCAGCTGTCAAAGCCCTTGGCTGAGCTGTGCGCTGACGTCACCTAAGGGGCCCACCTGTTAGAGGCACACGTGCGGTGGACCGGGTCCACGGTGGACCGAGCCGAACCGTGCGACGGGTCCATGGACCCGAGGCGATGTGGCGGCCTCTGATTGTTCCACGTGTCGTCCTGACGCAATAAATCATTTTCCGAAAAAAAATAATTATTTAATTCGGTTTATTGATTTCAAACATAGATTCAAACTTCAAACGCTTATAACATTTTCGTTTTAACTCCGATTTGAGTGATTCAAATTTCTAAATTTTTATAAAATTGAGATCTACCTAATGGTAAATTTTATTTAATTTTTGGACCAAAGTTTTTCTCTGTAATATTATTTAATTGATTATTTAAACTTTCAACGCTTGTAACTTTTGCGTTTCAACTCCGATTTTGCCAGTTCAAATTCCTTAAAATTGATAAAATTATGCTCTCTCTATTTATGGACTTCATTTGGATGTTTGGACACTTTTTGTTAACTATTTATTTATTTATTGCTACTTGCACGCTTTACGAGTAGACGTTGAAGTGCCCGAGGGCTTCGAAGGTGAAGTGTTGACCCAGGAGCCAGCTCAAGACCAAGAACAAGTACTCTTTGAAGGCAAGTTGTGCTTTGACATTGTTGTTCCAAGTTTGAAATCATTTTGATTTAATTTATTGCATGCTAGTTTAATTAGTAAATGCTTTGATTAAGTTTGGGTAAATTAGTTAAATGCCAATTTTGCATTATGACACCTTGACTATTATTCATGTGCCATGACCCCTTGTCACCCTAGTTGTGGATTATTAGTTGGGCTTTATTAAAATGCCAACATGGGTAATTAGACCGATGTAGTATGCTTAGCCTGGCCACGTAGCATGTTTTTGCCAATTACATGATAATATTGACTTAATGAGATATGGAACCTGTTTCGAAAAGTGTCATGTGTTATTGATGATGATATTGATGGCACGTGGTGCGTGGTAAACAACTGGGGGTTTGATAAATAGTTTTGGACCGGGGCATGTGTTAAGAATGATCGGGTGGGCCTGTTGTGGCACCGGGGACGTTGATTTGGTTCTTCGGGTAGTCTTGCCCTGGTCACCCTAAGGACTTAACCTTGCAAGCCTTTGAACTAAGTCAAGCGTGTAACCACATGTCTGTAATGGGACGGACCTAGTTGATTAAGTTGCTAATAACGTACCTGTGGGACCTCGGGGTGTCAACTATACCTTCTGTGTAGTTGTACGGGGGAGCGTACCGGGGCTGCGGCCAGGTACCCATCTAACGGCGGATTGGCCTAAACTTCGCCTTCGCTAAGGGAAGGGTTAGTGTGCAATCACCAGGGAGGACCACTTGTGCGGTTAGAAGTTTCCAAAATACTTTGTTACAGGCACTCGCCTTTGTGGTGTTTGGCTGTATCATGTGGGTAAAGTGCATAACCTCTGCGGAGTGTAAAATCTATTCGAATAGCCGTGTCCGCGGCATTGGACATTGCTCGGGAATTACAGTCATGGGTTAGGCTTTCTTGAAGATAACTTGGACTTGAACGGTTTGGTTTGGTTTAATAATGATGTTGATGGAAATGTGGATTAGGAATGGGAACGATGTTTATTTAACTCCTGGAAAAGTTATTGATCTTATACTTGTTTTTACTGCTTTCGAATCTACTTATGCTACTTGTCAAATGATGTTTTACTGCAATTATACCCTGAGCTACTCCTTTGTACTCAGCCATGCATGTAGTATATTAGTTTGGATTCTGTGCATGACTTGCTGAGGACCAAGTACTCACACTTACCACAATACAACATCAGTTGAAGAAGAGTCTTCTCCATCTTTGGAGGAGGAGCTCCAAGAGGAACCGTCTAACTAGGGAGCGAGCCCTGTCAGTTGCCTGTGGTATACTGGATGGCGCCATGAAGTTATCTTATTTTTCGCTGCTGTTATTTCTCTTTTATTAAGTTTTCGCCCTACGTGGCGTACATTTGTAACTTGACCTTAAGGTCGAGCAACCCACTTGGTTAACTACTTAAGGTACCTTATTATTTCGTTGAGTATGATTGTGATATTTACCAATGTTGAGACTGTGTGCACTAGCGTGTTCCTGGACTAGTGCTGAATACACAAAGGGTCCGGATTTGCAAATTCGGGTCCCGACATCATGACAAGGCCTTTACAATGTATACGCCTAACCCGACCCACCCGCTAAGGTTTCACCGCTGTTAGGGTTCTATCCACCCAGTACATAAGCCCCCTCTTGCGCCGTGTGGGGAGTACAACTTGCCTCTATCCGGCACCCAGATTCCACCAACTGGCGAGTCTAAGTTAGGTTTCAACAAATTATTTAGCCAGGTCGTACCATGTTAGACATGTGGTAGTACGGTTATGCTTAGAATGGACAGTCATAAGCGTCAGTCCTTAATTGACTTGGGGCGGTACTTGCACAATGGAAACTAGTGCTCAATCCGCACCCGCCTGACATTCCAATCCGCTCAAGTCCAAATCCTTTTTCTTTTTCTTTTTATTTTAGAAAAACAGTACCAATACTTTAGAATAATTTCCAAATCACACTTTAAACCATAACTCTTGTATAATCCCACCCATGGGTATTGAATTTACCTGAATATAGGAATTTGAACGGAGTCAATCGGAGTTCGGACGGAAAAGTTATGAGCCTCTGAAGTTGGAGAATGCTGGAAAATAGAAAAACGAGGAATATTCGACGGAATCTTCTTTTTCTGATTTGCTTTAGTCACTTGCATGTGGGACCATGGTGTCATTGACTCATGCCTTCATCCCCATTGAGGTCATGGCCAAATAACAGAGGAGGCCATAGGAGGTGGTGGCTGCCGGCCGGCGGTGAGCGGCGGCGGGCCGGTGGGGCGCAGGAGGCGGCGCGGCGTGGCGGCAGCGGGCGGTCACCGGCGGCCGGGCGAGGACCAGCGAGGCGGCGCAACTGCGAGCCCGAGCCGGCGGCGGCGCGTGGAGCAACGGCGGCGGCGGCCGAGCGGCGGCGTGGGACCGGTGCATCGTTGGGGTGGAGGCACACCGACCGGAGGGGCGGCGACGGCGCCGGCGAGCCGGCGGTACGCGCGCAAGGGCACGAAGAACAGAGGAGCCCCAAAAATTCTGAAAATTTGGAATTTTGGAAGGAATTCGAACATGATAATACCAAATGAATGATAGATTATCTAGACCACATCTAATGGAGCTTAGGAGTACAAGGAATCAAACAATTGCTCACCGGAGACGAAGAAATCGATGAAAATCGAAGGTTCGGCCGAAACGATTAAACTGCGAAATTCGTCGCCAACTCTTGATGAAACCTAAAATTGATTGATGAGTTAGAATTTAGACATCCATACGAACACAAGGGAACGAACGGCATCAGATTTGGCTCACCGGAGAGGAAGATATGAATTTGAACATGAAGAACACGAAAAACGTGGCTTCCTTGTCGATTTTATCAATTTCACGGACAATTGATTTGGAGAGGCGAAGGATGGGTGCTACCACTGGGAAGGGGACTCTAATACGGAGACTTGAGAGGTGGAAGGACGCCGTTTGGAGTTGAAACGGCCGAGTAATGACCATTGAGGTGATTTTCGATTTTTGTGCCAATGCGTCGTCTCCGGCGAGATCCCAGGCCGCAGATCATGGGTAATAGAAAGATTACGTCGCTACAAATCGAACGGATCCGGCCGTTCGCGATTTCGAGCATTATTGCAAGAGTTATGAGGGATTGATTGAAGGGTGGCAAGATGAACAGTGCTGCCACATGTCACTTCCTTATTGGCCGAGAGTTACGTAAAAGCGACGCCCTAGAGAAATTTAGCAAAAATGGTTTAAAAATTCCGAAAAAATTCCTAGATGGTTTAGGGAATATTTGGAACCCAATAAAATTGGTTTCGCCGAATTTGGATGAAATTTGGAGATATAAATATTCTGGGGTGAATAACGGGCATTAAACAAAAACTGCGCGAGATAAAATACCAGACAGCCTCCAAAAAAATCTTGGGAAAATTCCTAAAAATTTTTTAGAATATTTGGGACCTAATGCAATAGGTTCCATGATTTTTGGTGCACTTTTCGGACTCGGGTGGAATTTCGGGTACTGACAGGAATCTGGAAATTTGATTTTTCGAACGGAGGGGAATTGAATTCCGATTTTGGAAGGGAAAGGATGCCAGGTTAAATTAAGCACCAATGAAAATCCAAATATTTGAATTTAATTAATTTAAATTAGTTTTTTCCAAAAGGCCGAAAATGAGGATGTTACAAACCTACCCCCCTTAGAGAGAATCTTGTTCCCGAGATTCGGACGGAAAAAGAAAAAGATCGGGAAACTTTGCTCGAAGATCCTCTTCTCGCTCCTAGGTGGATTCTTTCTCTGAATGGTTACTCCACTGAACCTTGCAAAACTTGATCACCCGACTTCGGGTTCGACGCTCAGCTTCATTCAAAATATTGACGGGATACTCGGGATATGACATGTCTTTTTTCAACTCCATCTCTTCATACGTCATCTGATGCTCAGGTATCCTGAGACATTTCTTCAACTGAGAAACATGAAAGACATCATGTACACCCAACAGCTGCGGAGGTAACTCCAACTTGTAAGCGACTTTTCCTCTTCTAGCAACCACTGGAAATGGACCAATGTAGCGGGGCGCTAACTTTCCACTAACTCTGAATCGGCGCATTCCCTTTAGCGGTGAAACTTTCAGATACACTTGATCACCAGGTGCAAAACTTAATTCCCGTCGACGATTGTCAGCATATCTTTTCTGTCTCGATTGGGCTGTCTTCAAGTTCTCACGAATCACATTAACATGCTCTTCGGCTTCCTTCAGAATATTAGGTCCAATTATCTGTCCACCTTCTGTCTCTTTCCAATACAACGGTGTTCTGCATCTTCTCCGGTACAGAGCTTCAAATGGCGCCATCTTCAAACTGGATTGGTAACTATTGTTGTACGAGAACTCTGCATAGGGCAAATTCTGATCCCAAGAACCCTTATAAGTCAAAGCACAAGCTCTCAACATATCTTCCAATTTTTGATTTATTCTCTCCGTCTAACCATCTGTCTGAGGGTGGTACGCAGTACTGAAGTTCAAATTCGTGCCTAACACCTCATGCAACTTCTGCCAAAATCTCGAGGTAAACTGAGAACCTCGATCGGAGACGATCTTCTTTGGCACCCCATGCAAACACACAATTTTGGCCATATACAACTCTGCGAACTTATCACCAGAATAGGTTGTCTTCACAGGAATAAAGTGAGCTACTTTTGTTAATCTGTCCACAACGACCCAAATCGAATCATATCCGGATCTGGTTTTGGGTAATCCAGTGATAAAATCCATTCCGATTTCTTCCCATTTCCAGACGGGAACTTGCAAAGGTTGCAACAATCCGGCTGGTCTTTGATGTTCTGCCTTCACCCACTGGCAAACATCACACCGAGCTACAAAATCAGCCACTTCTTTCTTCATATTGGACCACAAATATTTTTCCTTTAAGTCCGAGTACATTTTCGTACTTCCCGGGTGAATAGAATACACCAAATCATGAGCCTCTTTCAACACTATATCTTTGATTTCCTGTTGGTTAGGGACTACTATTCTTTTTCCAAACCAAACAGTACATTTCTCATCTTCGAAAAATCCAGGATGTTTTCTTTTCTTTAACTCTTCCTTGAGGTTCGCAATATCCTTATCCTTCTTTTGAGCCTATCAGATCTGCACTTCTAAGGTTGATTGTACTTCAACATTGAAAATGCAGCCTTCATTCACCAATTCCAAGTTAAGGCGTTGGAATTCTTCATGAAGAGCTGGTTGATTTTCCTGTACCATAACATTGTTGCAGTAGCTCTTCCTGCTCAATGCATCCGCAACAACATTAGCTTTTCCAGGATGGTAATAGATTCCAACATTATAATCTTTCACCAACTCCAACCATCTTCTCTGCCTTAAGTTGAGATCAGACTGGGTGAAAATGTACTTCAAACTCTTATGATCCGTATAGATTTCACATCTATTTCCGATTAAATAATGCCTACAAATCTTAAGGGCATGCACAACTGCGGCTAATTCCAAATCATGAGTTGGGTAGTTTTCTTCATGGGGTCGCAATTGTCTTGAAGCGTACGCTATAACTTTTCCTTCTTGCATCAAAACACAACCAAGTCCTTGTTTTGAAGCATCACAGTAAACTTCAAAATCCTTATGAATATCCGGCAAGACCAGAACTGGGGCCGAAGTTAACATCTTCTTTAGTTCCTGGAAACTCTGTTCATAAGATTTTGTCCACTCAAATTTCTTCTGTTTCTTCAAAAGCTGGGTGAGAGGTCCTGCAATCCTTGAGAATCCTTCAATGAATCGCCGATAATAACCAGCTAATCCAAGAAAACTTCTGATGTCCGGGACTGACTTGGGTTGTTTCCAATCTAAAACATCTCTCACTTTAGCAGGATACAGTGCTACTCCTCCAATAGAAATAACATGACCAAGGAAAGAAACTTCCTTCAACCAAAAGTCACACTTGCTAAACTTAGCATAAAGCTGATGTTCTCTTAACCTTTCCAAAGCTATCCTCAAATCCTCTTCATATTCTTTTCGGCTATTGGAATAGACAAGAATGTTGTCAATGAAGACTACGACGAACTTACCTAAATATTCCATGAACACCTTGTTCATCAAATTCATGAAATAGGAAGGGGCATTGGTTAATCCAAATGACATTACGGTAAACTCATACAGTCCATATCTGGTCGTGAAGGCTGTCTTCGGAATAACTTCCTTCCTTATCTTAAGCTGATGATACCCTGACCTTAAATCTATCTTGGAGAACAATTGGGCCCCTTTCAACTGGTCAAACAAATCATCTATCAGAGGTAACGGATACTTGTTCTTTATAGTGACCTCATTCAAAGATCGGTAATGTATGCACATCCTCAGACTACCATCCTTTTTCGTGACAAATATTACAGGTGATCCCCAAGGCGAAGAACTTGGTCGAATAAATCCTTTCTCCTGCAATTCTACAATCTGTTTCTTCATTTCTACTAATTCATTGACAGGTAGCCGATAGGGCCTTTTCGAAATCGAAGCTGTACCCGGTACCAGCTCGATGACGAACTCAACATCCCGATCTGGTGGCATACTAGGTAGATCTTCTGGAAACTCGTCCGGGTATTCATTCACTATGGGCACCTTTTCCAACGATGTACCTTTCAGACGATTCAGGGTACTACCCCCCCCCCCTTCGAGGAAAGACTAGACAAGAATTCCACTCGAATTCCCTCAAGGCTGGTAAGGGAAATGGCTCTACTAGCACAATCTATCTAACCCTTGTACTTAGTTAACCAATCAATTCCAAGGATTACTTCTATACCCTTAGTATCCAATAAGATTAAGTTCGCTTACCCCTTTTATTACTATATCCATTTCTAGGCAAATAGCAGTCGTCCTTAATTCTTTACCATGGGATTGCACTAATAAAGGGTTTCTTAACTGAACTGTATCCCAACCATGCTTTTTCACCAAGTATTCTGATATGAAGGAATGCGTTGCACCAGAATCAAACAGAACTGAAGTATGCACTGAGTTGAGGAAGAACTTACCATAGACTACCTCTGGTGCATCCTGTACTTCCTCAGCTGTGACGTGGTTCACACGTCCTCTTCCAACAGTTCGCGGAGTACGCGGTGTCTGCGTTGTACCTCTCCCTTGAGTTGGTGATGGGGCACGGGCTAGTGTAGATCCCAGGTTGAACCGGACTGGGGTGACCGGCTGACGCTTCTGATGACAATTGCTGGCATAATGTCCCATCTCGCTGCAATTGAAGCATTGCACTCCTGCCATTGCGGTATTGCTCTTCTGGGCTTGTGTTCCTGCATTGCTGGCAGGCGCTTGACCGATTGGGCGAGGGGTGGACATTGGGGTCCTAGGTACATTGGAGGCTGCTGGCCTACTGGGCTGTTGCTGGAAAGTACGAGGCCTTGAGCTGCTTGCACCTCGCTTGCTCTGGAACATCATCTTTCTCTTCCTTGACTCAAAGAGTTGACGCTGATCATCTTCCTGTATTAGAGCCTTGTTAACCATGTGCTGCATAGACGGGAAGTCACTTGATACTAGCTGAACCTTAAGGTTAGGGTCCAGACCCTCCATGAATCTCCAAATCTTTGCCTCATCAGTGGCGACATCAGCAGCCGCATAGCGTGAAAGTTGGGTGAAGCGATTCAGATACTCCGACACAGATAAATTCCCCTACTGCAACTTATGGAATTCACGCCTTTTCATCTCCATAATCCCTTTAGAGATGTGGGTAGCTTGGAACGCTTCAGTGAACTTATTCCAAGCGATGTTCTGGGCATCCTCATGAGCAGCACAATAGTTTTCCCACCAACTAGCTGCTATTCCCTTAAGCTGGTGCGAGGCAAACCGCACACTATCCACTTCGTCACACTGGTCCAAGTAGAGTTTTCTCTCGACTTCCTTGAGCCAGTCATCTGCTTCGAATGGATCCACAGATCCAGCAAAAGTTGGAGGTCTAGTCCTCATGAACTCCCCGAACTTGGACTGGGGCAGCTCAGCGGCGGCTTGGACTGTTGCATCTTGGGGCGGGTTGAGAGGATTTCATACCAATGCTTGCAAGAGTTGCAGCTGCATTGCCATCATTTGTTCTAGATTTGGCGGATGAATCGGGGGTGGAGGTGGTATCAGCTCTTGCTGAGCTGCAAGTGGTTGCACATTCTCTTGTCCTTGTTGCTGCTGTTGCTCCACAGGTTCTCCCTCTTGGAACTGCACTTGTCCACGACCGCGTCCACGGCCACTTCCTCTTCCTCTTCCACGACCACGGCCTCTGCCTGGGTTCTCCATCTGAAACAAGGGCGGCCAAAGAACCAGGGAAGAGGGAAAAGCAAAGATAAGAAACGGGGAACTACAACATCCACAAGGACAAAAGCACACAACAGAAGGAAAACCAGCCAAACTCTTTATTAAATGAAAATAGTTTGATAATGATGGCTGGATCACAACTACCCAAGGCACAATCCAAACCCACACAAGCAATTATTAATCGTTCTAGCGAACAAAATTAAGGCCCTCCAGACTAAAACACCTAAGTACTAGCGTCGCTCTCGAAGACACGCGAGGACAGGTCCTCCTCCTCCTCGCTCCTGCTGTGGGACGGGGTAGCTGCTAACGAAGGTCCTGCACCTCCAGGGGTAGCCAAGAAACTCAGGGAAACCCCCAAAGGCGACTGGCGACGAACTGACCTGCACACGGTCTCCTGAGTCTTTGGGCCTCGACGACGCTTGGCTGGCAAAGCATCCGGAGTCAACCCTCTCCTGGGCAGATCCTCTGGGATTGGCGCTGGTGCTACTGGCTGTGCCGCTTGCACAGGGGCTGGTGGCGGAAGAGCAGCTGCCTGTTGAGCATCCTTCAGCTGGCGAATCTCCTCTCGAGCTGCTGCCAACCTCTGATACACATCCTGGAGCTCGTGGGTGGTAATGACATACGCCTCATCCTGGGCTCGGATGAGCGATCCCATATGCACAATCATCAGATCAGCCTCCTGATCCGAACTCCGAAACCTGGTGTGGTACCTCCCTTCCTCATGACACGGAAAAAGGCGATACGGAGAGTCCTCCAGTCTGTCACTATAGCTGCTGCCCAAGTGGATAATGGCCTGTCTCGCCGCATCTTGCAGCGTATCTCCCATCTTCAGTCTCTCCGAAGTGAAGTAGAACGGACGATCCTCTGCCAGACTCCGACTCCTGGTGTGCACCAACAGCCTGACCTTCCACGTGCTATAGCCAATGCTAGGCACGGAGGTACAGCGGTACTCTGGGCGATGGGGAAAGTCCAGCTCCTTGAGCATCAAGGACAGCTCCGCACAAAAGCCTCCAGCCAAGGACGCAAAGGTGGTGCAAGTCGACATCTACAAATTTTGAAACAAGTTGAGATTAGTAACCAGTTTTAAATAGCAGATCAGATAAGCTCAAGACACTAAGATAGGAGAGATAGAAGCAAAGGAACTTAAAATTGTATAAGTAGGTTTTTATGAAAATACGAGTCGTCAAGGCTTTGCCATTATAACTAGGTCATGGCCTACAATCGTCCAGGCTCTGATACCACCGCTGTAAGACCCCGGATCAGCTATCCAAAATCTCCTGTGTATTTCTGTATTAGTCCCAGATCAGTAGCTAGTACACACAGTCAACAGTGATACATCATTGCCGAGCATAACGAAATTGTAACATAGACATAAAGTATTAGCCACCTGGCTACTTATTACAACACTCGATCACCCGACCAGAGTCACAGCAGCGGAAACTAAATGACAAGAAGCGAAACCCAACACACACCACAGGAGACGACAAGACACGCGACTAGTTCTCCTGGCGATCTTCCTCTAACTCCTCGGCGTAGAACTCACCATCTTCAACGGCGTCCTGATAGTTCTCCGATGACAACAGTTTATGTAGTATGTGAGTACAAGAGTACTCAGCAAGTCTGGGAAATTATGCACGTGTGGGGCTTTCCAAGGGAAGGCTTATTATGGTTCTTTTGCATAATGCCAAGTTTCATCAAACCATATTTATTAATAAGTTTCATAAAGCACATTTTAGCAATTCTTTTTAACAATTGAATTATGTAAAATTTCAGTGAGGGTTCTGTGACACCAAGGAGTGTCGTAACCTTATATAATGTGAATGTTGAGGTCAAACACATTATGAAATATGGAATTAGAGGTTGAAACCATACGGTATGGGGTTTATTCGCGTTTCGGGCCGTTTTCGGGTGTTTTGGGCCTTTCCAGGGAAACTTGGGCCTTCGGGGGGGTCTTTTCGGGCCTTAAGTGGAGGCTTTTGGGCCCATGAGGGGAGGATGGGGCAGCCAACCAGCCATAGGGCAACCCAAACCCTCCCCCCCATGCGCCCCACCTCCTCCTCTCCCTCCCATAGCAGCCACCCTCCCCATTGTGCGCCTCCCTCCTCCTCCCTCCTCCCCATTGCACCACCACCCCTCTCCTCACCTCTCCATCACCCCTTGATGCCCTAGGGGAGTTCTCCACCTCACCATCCCACATATACATCCATTGGAGCTCTCCGCGATGAGGAGATCTGGTGGATTCGGAGCGAGGAAGGAGATCGCGCGAACCGGGAGGAGATCCGTTGGGTTTTTGTTCGTCGGGCGAAGGTATGGCCATGGGAATCCTTGGGGTTGGTCTAGGATAGGTTCTAAGGGTTAATATCATGTTTTTAGATCAATTAGTGGTGCTGTAGTTGGGTATATTAGATGGAATCTTGAGTTTGCCATGTTCTCTGTTTCGGGCAGCATGAGCAGTCGACCTAGGGTTTGGGTTTTCGCCAATTTAGAGTCGGAATTTGGTCATACGGCTGTTGAAGAAGTTGTAGGTAATTTCAATACCTTTCAGTGGGTATAAAGAAAGTCCAATTCTACCCAGCCGTTTGAAAGTTATGCTTGTTTTACCGAAGGTATTAAAATCTGTGACGTGATTGGAACAGATCACGGTATTTTGTAGATTAAACAACTTTAGAGTCCGAATCAGTCTTTCCGTATACTTAGAAAAAGTTAGGAAATTTCCTAAGCTATGCGAGGATGTACTCGTTTATTCGATTCGGAGTCTTAGAACCCGAGTTATGCCTTTTGGAAGGCTGCTGTCCCGACGGGACAGAACCTCTGTTTTTGGGTTTTGCGAGTAGTTTGCGATGTCGAGGTAGAAGAGGGTTTGCGTACTGTTTTGTGGACATGATTGTGAGTGTGTGGTACCTTTGTGCAGGTGGTGTGACTCTGGGAGTGCCCTCTACGTCTCGCCAATCCGTCGCCGTGGTTGAGGCAAGTGTATTGGAATGGGTAGCGGGTTGTAGTTGCTAGATTGGTTGAGATTGAATTTGAATACATGATATGTTCACATGCCATGCCTTAATGATTGCCAATGATACGATGAATATGTTTATTATGTTATGATGCCATGTGTTAGTGTACAAGTTATTTATGATGTTGGCATGTTTGCATACATGGCATGTTACATGGCCCGGGCGGTGAGAAAGTCATAATTAGTCTGGGGAAGGTCGGTGAGAAAGTTATGACTATTCCGGAGAGCCAATGAGTAAGTCCTACATCGTGATTCCATTCACCGCGGTGAACGGAAGCGAGGAGTAGGCACCCTCCATCTTCGGGATGGAAAGGGGGAGAGGGTGCACACCGACGGGTGTGTACTCAACCATACCGGTATGATTTTCCAGGAGATATGTGCATCGCATTGCATTGCATTTCATTGCATTATATGAGAATGTTATATGATGATGATAAATGATGATGTCAATGATATGCTTACGCTATGAATTTGAGATGTGTATGATGTCGTATGTGAAAAGTGGTGAACTCACGCTTGTGTTTATGTGCATCGCATTGCATTGCATTCCATTGCAATATACTTGCTGAGTGATGAACTCACGCTTGTGTTTATGTTGTTTTTCTTAGGTACCGTGAAATCGGCATGCGGGAAAGGGAGCTAGTCACACGTCATCACTTAGCATCACACATATAAACAATGACATGTTCCTTCCATTAAATTGTGATGGTTAATTTGTGTGCTTGGTTTCCTCATTTACTTCGTTTGGCTCATGAGATGGTTGGAATCTTTATTCTAGTCTTATACTACTGCTAGAACCTTTATTATTAATGATTTAGATGTCATTCTTTATACTATACCCTGTGATCATATTGTTGTTGCTTCAATTCATGTTAAAACAAAGGAGATGCTGCCGAAATTTTCATTATTAGCATTTACTCCTTTGCTGTAATTTACCTTAGTTTATGGTATTTAGATGTTGTTTAGCCTATGTTTGGTAGCATTCGGGCATATTAAATGCTGGGGTGTTACAGGTTCTATCCACCATCACTAGTATAAGGGCTCTATCCGCCACAATTCAAAAGATCAAGATTATCCATACATGACTCTATCCGTCATGACATAAAAATAGGTTCCATCTACGTAGTTGGCTCAATCCGCCAATTAAACATCTGAGAGTTCTAACCACTCCTGAATTCCAAAACACCATTTATTTTCAAAACCAAAACCAAAACCAAAACCAAAGTCTACCAGTATGAAAGCATTCTTTGCTTTGCCGTTGACCGTAGGCACGCTATTTGAATAGTTTTAACTCTGCAGAGGTGTACAGCTTTACCCACAAGACATGATATTCCCTCAGTGCCATGTACAATTAACACACTTCCTTAGGTGTGCTGGCAGGGATATCATGACAAGGCCTTTACAATGTATACGCCTAACCCGACCCACCCGCAAAGGTTTCACCGCTGTTAGGGTTCTATCCACCCAGTACAGAAGCCCCCTCTTGCGTCGTGTGGGGAGTACAACTTGCCTCTATCCGGCACCCACCTTCCACCAACTGGCGAGTCTAAGTTAGGTTTCTACAAATTATTTAGCCAGGTCGTACCATGTTAGACATGTGGTAGTACGGTTATGCTTAGAATGGACAGTCATAAGCGTCGGTCCTTAATTGACTTGGGGCGGTACTTGCACAATGGAATCTATTGCTCAATCGCACCCGCCCGACATTCCAATCCGCCCAAGTCCAAATCCTTTTTCTTTTTCTTTTTATTTTAGAAAAACAGTACCAATACATTATAATAATTTCCAAATCACACTTTAAACCATAACTGTAACAGCCCAAATTTTGCTTTTCTTAAATTCATGTGTGATTTGGCACTTTGGTGAATTTTTGGAATTTTCTGGAATTTATTTGGAATTTATTTGAATTTATTCCATTTTGAAATAATTAAAGAATTAAAACTTTGCAAATAAAAATTTGTTGGAAATATTTTATTTGAGTCCAAAATATTCCAAAATATTTTCCAGAATTTTTCTGGAATTTTTCTGAGTCTTTTGCTATTTTTAATGATTTAATTGAATTTTTGAGAATTTAATTGGATTAATTAAATGCGAGTGGGTTTTACTGTTCCTCCGACTAGACCCGAGTCAGACTCGAGTCCGACCCACGCCAGTTGATCCAGCCGAACCCGCTCGGCCGAACCCAAACCCGCGTGACCGTTGGATCTTGATCCAACGGCCACGATTGAGCCACGTCACCCGAGCCCGAGCCCGACCGAGCCAGCCAGCTCGCCCGAGTCAGACCCGAACCCAAACCCACGCACCGTTGGATCTCGATCCAACGACTGTGCGCGTGCCACGACACCCTCTCCGTGTCGCCGTCGGACTCCGCCGTCGCAACGGAGTGGGCCTCGGTTTCCGCGCGTTTCACGGACGCCGAGGGCCCTATTTAATGCGCCGCCACCCGTGCCGTGACGCCGACTTCCGTGCGCACCCGTAGCCCTAGACAACGTCGCCTGAGCCGCCGCCGTCTAGCCGCAATCGCTCGCCGTAGTTGCCGTAGCGCTCCGCCATGATTAAGTCTTTATTCTGCCATTGTCCGCCGTCCTCGCCGCCCGTTGAGGTCGAGATCGGAGCAGGAGGTCAAGCCGCGTCGGAGGAGACCTCTCACTTCGCCGGAGCACACCCGTAGTGCCATTGCCTTTGTCGCCGTCCTCAACTCCGGTATGCCAGCGCCGCCGCAAGCCATCGCCGGACCCCGAGCTCGCTCCACCGTCCGATCCAGACCCAACGCCCCAGATCACGCCACGTCATCCCCGGTGAGTTTCCACGTTGAAAATCCTAGATCCATTCTCAGCCGTTAGATCTAAATCGAACGGTTAGGGTTAGCCACATTGTTTTCGTTAGAGTTGTTTTCCAACGCGTTACGCTAGATCCAATCTGGGCCGTTGATTTTCAAATCAACGGTCGAGATAGCGCCACGTGGCGGGAAGCCTGACCGCCGCGGTCAGCGCCACGCGTGTGAGCGTGTCTCTGACACGCGGGGCCTGCGTGTCAGAGGGCCCACCTGTCAGCGGCCACTCCAGCCGTGCGGTGACGCCAGCAATGACGTCACCAGTGGGTCACACATGTCAGTGGCACACGCGCCGTGGATCGAGTCCACGGTAGACCCGAGCCAAACCATGGACCATGTCCATGAACCGGCTGACGTCAGCCAGCCAATCAAAGGCTGCCACGTGTCCTCGCTGACGCAATAATTAATTTCCGAAAAAGAAAATGATTTATTAATTCGAAATAATGATTTCAGATTTTGTTTCAAACTTCAAACGCTTATAACTTTTGCGTTTCAACTCCGATTTGAGTGATTCAAATTTCTAAATTTGTATAAAATTGAGATCTACCTAACGATGAATTTTTATTTAATTTTTGGACTAAAGTTGTTCTCTGTAATATTATTTAATTGATTATTTAAACTTCAAAATGCTATAACTTTTGCATTTAAACTCCGAATTTGACGATTCCAGTTTCTAAAAATTCATAAAATTATGTTCTCTCTGTTTATGAACTTTATTTGGATGTTTGGATACTTTTTGTCTACTGTTTTATTCATTTGTTGCTATTTGCACGCGTTACGAGTAGACGTTGAAGTGCCGGAAGGATTCGAAGGAGAAGTGTTGACCCAGCAGCCAGCTCAGGACCAAGAACAAGTACTTTTTTAAGGCAAGTTATGCTTTGACCATATTGATCCTATCTTGGAAACCTATTTTGATTTAACTTATTGCATGCTAGTTCAATTAGAAAATACTTTGTTTAATCCCGGGGAATTAGATAAATGCCAATTTGCTGTATGACACCTTGATTAATTAAATATGTGACATGACCCCTTGTCACCCTAGTTGTGGATTACTAGTTGGACACTACTAAAATTGCCAACATGGGTTTTAGACCATTGTAGTATATTGCTTAGACCTGCTACGTGCTCATGACATGATTTCGGACAATCAAATGTTAACGTTGACTTAATGATATATTGAACCTGTTTTGGAAAGGTGTCATGTGTTGTGATGTTGATGGCACGTGGTGCATGGTAATCAACTGGGGTTTGATAAATAGCTTTTCACCGGGGCATGTGGCAAGAATGATCGGGTGGGCCAGTTGTGGCACCGGGAACGTTGGTTTGGTTCTTCGGGTAGTCTTTCCCTGGTCACCCTAAGGACTTCACCTTGCAAGCCTTTGAACTGAGTCAATCTTGCAACCACATGTCTGTAATGGGACGGACCTAGTTGATTAAGTTGCTAATAACGTACCTGTGGGACCTCAGGATGTCAACTACACCCTTTGTGTAAGTTGAACGGGGGAGCGTACCGGGGCTGCGGCCAGGTACCCATCTAACGGTTGGTTGGCCTAAACTTCACCTTAGCTAAGGGAAGGGTTAGTGTGCAACAACCGGAGAGGACCACTTGTATTGTTGGAGGTTTCCGAAAGACTTTGTTATGGGAACTCGCCTTTGTGGTGTTTGACTGTATCTTGTGGGTAAAGTGCATAACATCTGCAGAGTGAAAAATCTATTCGAATAGCCGTGTCCGCGGTATTGGACATCGCTCGGGAATTACAGTTAACGGTTAGACTTTCTTGAAAATAACTTGGACTTGAAAGGTTTGGTTTGGTTAAATAATGATGTTGATGGAAATGTGGTTTAGGAATGGGAAGGATGTTGATTAAACTTTTGGAAAGGTTATTTATGTTATACTTGTTTCTACTGCTTTCGAATCTACTTATGCTACTTGTCAAATGTTGTTTTACTGCAAATACACCTTGAGCTACTCCTTTGTACCAAGCCATGCATGTAGTATATTAGTTGCATTCTGTGCATGACTTGCTGAGTACCAAAGTACTCACCCTTGCCACAATACAACACTAGTTGAAGAAGAATCTACACGGCTTTGGAGGAGGAGCTTGGGAGGAACCGTCTACTTAGGAGGCGAGCCGGTCAGTTACTGTGGTATCTTGGATGGCGCCACGAAGTTATCTTATTTTTCATTGCTATTATTTCTCTCTTAATAAGTTTAAGCCTGCGTGCGTATATTTGTAACTTGACCATAAGGTCGAGCAACCGGATTTGACTATTTAATTAAAGTACTTTATTAGTATCGAGTGGTATGATTTTGATATTTACCGATGTTAAGACTGTGTGCACTAAGCGTGTTCTGGACTAGTGCCGAATACACTGAGAGGGTCGGATTTGCGGTCGGGTCCCGACAGAGGTGGTATCGAGCGGCCGATTGTAGGCTCACCCATAGATAGAATGGTCGTAGTGAGGATAAAACCTATTTTCTAAAGTTAAAAGTGGTCAAGATAATGAATGAATTCTCGACTTACCCCTTTTCTTTCTTGTTCATACCCCTGCTGAGTTCTTTTCGTCTTCCACATTGATTTTTAAAGTGCTGCGTTCTTACGCGAGCGTCTTTTGGCAGATGATGATGAAGAACAACTACGCTGAGCGTGAAGGAGGCTATGCCGCCGAGTTGTGGCGTATGCTTCAGTTTCTTGGAGGTTTTGAGAGGCCGCTCTACCGAGGGACTACACTTGTGCAGGCAGGACTGGTCACAGGATGGGACATCCAGATCACGGTGTATGCCCGAGAGAAGACCAAGTTCAGTCGCCCTTTCCACTTCACCGCCAGGAGGTCTACCTTTGAGATTGGAATCCAGGAGGTGTCGCGTCGAGCAATGCAGCAGATCGCTCGCACCTACTCCAGGGAGCCTGAAGGCACAGTGTTCCATCACCACCCACGCCGAGACAGTAGAGCTCAGCGGAAGCCGATAGAGGATGAGGATGCTACCGTCACTCACTTGGCCAGATTCATCGCCGCTTAGGAGGAGCTGATCGAAGACACAGTTCAGGAGTTAAAGAAGGCTCGCGAACAAGTTGAGGAGGAGAAGAAGCACTTGGGGAATGCTCGTGAGTATGTCGCTTTTGCTGCGGAAAGAATCGCAGAATTGGAAACTGCACTGTATGGCCAGGGTCCCGATCCAGTGTTGGAGTTGGACGCTCCAGACCCAGAGGAGGAACCAGAAGAGGCGCCACCGGCACCCGCGCCACAACCACAGCAGCAGCCAGATCCAGAGCCAGAGGAGGACGCCGCGTCGTCAACCACAGCTGCAGTTGTGGGGCATGGCGATTGTTTCGCGCCGATGCCGCCGCACCCGCCGCGAGGAGGCAGTGGAGGTTTTCTCGATGAGTGAGCATAGTCGTTAAGGTTGAGACTCCTTCGTCGAGTCGCGTTATAGAATAAGAGTCACCCTTTAGAGGCGTCGTATTTTCATTGTTTGCTGAGTGTGCAGTATGTGTTGCAAGGCCCTTAGGCATTGTAAGCAACCATACCAAGTTATTACTATTATTAATAATAAAGTTGGATTTTTGAGTTACACTTTTCCCCCGCATAAGTTTCCCTGTTACTTGTCTATTCTTGTTCCCTCTCATCTCTAAGCCTTGGAGCAACCAACAGATGGTGAACACCCGCGGAAACCTTGGAGGCAATGGAAGTGGTTCTCGCCCAGCTGGGAACCCCAATGATGGAGCACCAGCACCGCCAGTTGATATGCAGAATTTCAGAGCTTTTCTTGCTGCTCGGACTCAGTTGATGCATGCCATGATGCAACAGATGCAGCACGTCCTTTGCCAGAGCTCGCTAATCAAGTCAATCGGGACAACGCCGTAATACAAGACTGCCGAGTTCATGAGGACTCACCCCACTTTTTCTCGGGAATGCCAATCCGTTGGAAGGCGATGATTGGTTAAGGTCAATTGAGAGGAAGCTACACATTGCTCAATGCATGGGAAATGAGAAGGTACTCTACGCTTCTCATCGGTTGGAAGGAACGGCCGAATGGTGGGATAACCACGTTGCCACGCAAGAGAACCCTCAAGATATCACTTGGGAGGAGTTCACGGTGTGTTTAAATCAGTATCACGTGCCTGAAGGAATCATGGATCTCAAGAAGGAGGAGTTCAGAGCACTGAAGCAAGGTAATCAGCCAGTGGCCGAATACCTGAACAAGTTCACACAGCTTGCACGCTACGCACCTGAGGATGTAGCGACAGATAAAGCCAGACAGTCTCGCTTCATGAAGGGACTTAACTCAGGACTACAGGTGGGACTAATCACCCACACCTTTCCAGATTTCCAGGAACTGGTGAATAAGGCGCTTATTCTTGAGGACAAGCGCAAGGAACTGGATGAGAACAGGAAGCGCAGGATGCAGCATCAGGGATCGCGCCAGGGAGCACAGCAACGTTTGAGGGTTGCGCCAAATCAGTTTTTCAGATTCCAGCCGCAGAATGCAACCAGGACACCGTCACCAGCACCAAGACCCGTCAATCAGAACTATCAGACTTCACCCACCAAAAACGCCGCTCGAGCGATCAACAAGGAACAGTGAGACGCTGCTACAATTGCAACGAGCCAGGGCACTTTGCCAACAGTTGTCCTAAGAAGACAGCAGGAGTGACCCCAGTTCGCTTCAATCTGGGATCCACACCAGCCAGGACGCCAGCACCAGGAGCCAACCGAGGGACAGCACAGCCAGGAGCAGCACCCCAGACCGTGGTGAGAGGCCGAGTCAATCATGTCACCGCAGATGCACTGCAGAATGCCACGGACGTCGTACTGGGTAAGTTACTTGTTAACTCAGTACCTGCTTGATTCTGTTTGATTCGGAGCTTCGCATTCTTTTGTTTCTCAAAGCTTTGCTGCTAAAAATGATTTGGAGATTGCAAGACTTAAATGCATGCTTTTGGTTCAAACCCACAGTTAGAACTCCGAACGAAAGTAGGATGTTCTTGGGTGAGAATACTAATAGATGGGATAGAGTTCCTAGCGAACCTTATTATTTTGGAGACCCAGACCTTAGATGTTATTTTGGGAATGGATTGGTTATCCAAGCACAAGGCCGTACTGGATTGTGGACGAAGGACTATCTCAGTTGAGAGCCCGTGTGGAAAGAAAGTGGAATTTCAAGCCACCGCCGTTAGAGATGGACAGTTGATGGTTAACAGTACCAAGGCAATCAACATAGAGGATGTCTCGGTGGTGAATGAGTACCCAGATGTTTTTCCAGAAGATCTACCTGGTATGCCGCCAGACAGGGACATATAGTTTGTGATAGAGCTTGTACCTGGTACAGCGCCGATAGCAAAGAGACCTTATCGGATGTCCACCGAGGAATTGGTAGAGATGAAGAAGCAGCTTGAAGAGTTAATGGAGAAAGGATTTATCAGACCGAGTTCGTCGCCGTGGGGAGCGCCAGTTCTGTTTGTCAAGAAGAAGGATGGGAGTTTCAGGATGTGCATTGACTACCGTGCACTCAATGAAGTCACCGTGAAGAATAAGTACCCGCTACCCAGGATCGATGATCTGTTTGATCAGCTGAGAGGAGCCGGAGTTTTCTCCAAGATTGATCTAAGATCGGGATACCATCAGTTGAAGATCCGATCAGAGGATATTCCGAAGACCGCATTCTCGTCAAGATACGGACATTATGAGTTTACTGTTATGTCCTTTGGTCTGACGAATGCACCAGCATATTTCATGAATATGATGAGTAAGGTGTTCATGGAGTATTTGGACAAGTTTGTTGTTGTGTTCATAGATGATATCCTAATCTACTCCAAGACAGAGGATGAACATGCAGAGCACTTGAGGCGAGTTTTGGAAAAGCTGAGGGAACAGCAACTCTTCGCCAAGTTCAGCAAGTGTGATTTTTGGAAGGACAAGGTGGAGTTCCTCGGAAATGTAATGACCGCAGAAGGAGTCGCCGTTGATCCAAGCAAGGTAGAAGCTGTGTTACATTGGGAACAGCCGAAGACCGTGACCCAGATCCGGAGTTTTCTCGGAATGGCAGGTTACTACCGCCGTTTCATTAAAGGCTTTTCGACAATTGCGAAACCTCTTACGCAATTGCTGAAAAAGGAGAAGAAGTTTGCATGGACGCCAGAGTGCGAGAAAGGTTTTCAAGAACTAAAGAAGCGATTGACATCAGCACCGGTGTTAGTCCTACCGGATGTTAATCAGAGCTTTGATATTTATTGTGACGCATCGCGCCAAGGACTTGGATGCGTGCTGATGCAGAATGGGAGGGTCGTCGCTTATGCATCAAGACAGTTGAGGCCACATGAGGAGAATTATCCGACGCATGACCTGGAGCTAGCTGCCGTAGTGCATGCCTTGAAATTATGGCGTCACTACTTAATTGGAAACAGATGTGAAGTATACACGGACCATAAGAGTCTTAAGTACATCTTCACCCAATCAGACCTGAACATGAGGCAGAGGAGATGGTTAGAGTTGATCAAGGACTACAATGTTGGAATCCATTACCATCCCGGAAAGGCCAACGTAGTTGCCGATGCTCTGAGTCGGAAAAGCCATACCGTGAACATGTTGCTAGCCACAAGTCAGGAAGAACTATGTGAGGATTTCCATAGAATGCAGATTGAAGTCGTACCAGAAGGATTCTTGGCCGCATTGGAAGTGAAGCCCACCCTGGAGGATCAGATCCGAGAAGGACAGGAGGATGATGACAAGATCCGCAGGATTAAGTCCAACATGGATGAAGGCAAGGCAGAGGACTTCAAGTTGGATGAGCAAGGCACGTTGTGGATGAAGGATCGCATTTGTGTACCGAACAAGAAGGAGCTGAAGCAGTTGATTTTAGAAGAAGCTCATGACTCAAAGTATTCCATTCATCCTGGAAGCGCCAAGATGTATCGAGATTTGAAAGAAAGATTACGTGGCCGAACATGAAGCGTGAAGTTGCCGAGCATGTTCTTGTGCGACATATGCCAGAGAGTCAAAGCAATGCATCAGAGACCAGCAGGATTGCTACAGCCGTTGAAGATACCAGAGTGGAAATGGGAAGAAATCGGAATGGATTTCATTACCGGTTTGCCGAAAACTCAAGGAGGATACGACTCCATATGGGTCATAATAGACCGCTTGACTAAGGTGGCCCACTTTATTCCTGTGAAGACAACCTACTCGGGAGATAAATTAGCAGAGTTGTACATGATCAGGATCGCCTGCATTTTGCACGGAGTGCCAAAGAAGATCGTATCGGATAGAGGTACTCAGTTTACCTCGAGGTTCTGGAATAAGCTACATGAAGCCATGGGAACCCGTTTGAACTTCAGTACAGCTTATCATCCACAGACGGATGGTCAGACTGAAAGAGTCAATCAGATTCCTGAGGATATGTTAAGAGCGTGTGCATTGGCTTATGCTACCTCTTGGGATAAAAGTCTACCGTATCACGGAGTTCGATTACAACAACGGCTACCAAGCGGTTTGCAAATGTCGCCATTTGAAGCACTATACTGGTCGACCTTGTCGAACACCGTTGAATTGGAACGAGACGGGTGAACGTCGTGTCTTTGGACAAGATATTCTTCAAGAAGCTGAAGAACAAATTGCCATGATCAGGGAGAGATTGAAGATAGCGCAGTCAAGACAGAAGAGTTATGCTGATAACCGTCGCCGAGACTTGAGTTTTGAACCAGAAGATTTCGTGTATCTCAGGGTCACCCCACTCAGAGGAGTTAAGAGATTCCATGCCAAAGGAAAACTCGCGCAGAGATTTGTTGGACCATTTAAGATTCTCAGCCGCAGAGGTGAAGTTGCTTATCAGCTAGAGTTACCGCAATCACTAGCAGGAGTGCATGACGTGTTCCATGTGTCCCAGTTGAAGAAGTGTCTCCGAGTGCCTGAGGAGCAGACACCGCTAGAGTCAATTGAGCTAAAAGAAGATCTGACTTACAAGGAGCATCCCGTGAAGATTCTGGACACCATGGATCGAGAGACGAGAAACAAGTCAACCCGTTTCTGCAGAGTTCAATGGAGCAACCACGCGGAGAGTGAAGCAACTTGGGAGCGCGAAGAGGATTTGAAGAAAGAGTTTAGAACCTATTCTCAGAGAGCCACGAATCTCGGGGACGAGATTCTGTTAAGGGGGGAGGTTTGTAACACCCCAAATTTTGCTTTTCTTAAATTCATGTGTGATTTGGCACTTTGGTGAATTTTTGGAATTTTCTGGAATTTATTTGGATTTATTTGGAATTTATTTGAATTTATTCCATTTTGAAATAATTAAAGAATTAAAACTTTGCAAATAAAAATTTGTTGGAAATATTTTATTTGAGTCCAAAATGTTCCAAAATATTTTCCAGAATTTTTCTGGAATTTTTCTGAGTCTTTTGCTATTTTTAATGATTTAATTGAATTTTTGAGAATTTAATTGGATTAATTAAATGCGAGTGGGTTTCTTGTTCCTCGGCCAGGACCGAGTCGGACTCGAGTCCGACCAGCGCTGATTGATCCAAAGAACCCGCTCGGCCGAACCCAAACCCGCGTGACCGTTGGATCTTGATCCAACGGCCACGATTGAGCCACGTCACCTGAGCCCGAGCCTGACCGAGCCAGCCAGCTCGCCCGAGTCAGACCCGAACCCAAACCCACGCACCGTTGGATCTCGATCCAACGGCTGTGCGCGTGCCACGTCACCCTCTCCGTGTCGCCGTCGGACTCCGCCGCCGCAACGGAGTGGGCCTCGGTTTCCGCGCGTTTCACGGGCGCCGAGGGCCCTATTTAATGCGCCGCCACCCGTGCCGTGACGCCGACTTCCTTGCGCACCCGTAACCCTAGACAACGTCGCCTGAGCTGCCGCCGTCTAGCCGCAATCGCTCGCCGTAGTTGCCGTAGCGCTCTGCCGCGGTTAAGTGCTGTTTCCGCCGCCGTCCGCCGTCCTCCGCCGCCGTTGAGGTCAGATCCGGAACTGGGAGGTCAAGCCGCGTCGGAGGAGACCTCTCACTTCGCCGGAGCACGCCCGTAGCGCCGTTGCCTTGGTCGTCGTCCTCAACTCCGGTAAGCCTGCGCCGCCGCAAGCCATCGCCGGACCCCGAGCTCGCTCCACCGTCCGATCCAGATCCAACGCCCGAGATCACGCCACGTCATCCCCGGTGAGTTTCCACGTTGAAAATCCTAGATCCATTCTCAGCCGTTAGATCTAAATAGAACGGTTAGGGTTAGCCACGTTGTTTTCGTTAGATTGGATCTTGACCGTCCGATCAAGATCGAACGGTCCAGATCTGCGGAGTTGTTTTCCAACGCGTTACGCTAGATCCAATCTGGGCCGTTGATTTTCAAATCAACGGTCGAGATAGCGCCACGTGGCGGGAAGCCTAACTGCCGCGGTCAGCGCCGCGCGTGGGAGCGTGTCTATGACACGCGTGGCCCGCATGTCAGAGGGCCCACCTGTCAGCGGCCACCCCAGCTGTGCGGTGATGCCAGCAATGACGTCACCAGTGGGTCCCACCTGTCAGTGGCACACGCGCCGTGGACCGAGTCCACGGTAGACCCGAGCCAAACCATGGACCACGTCCATGAACTGGCTGACGTCAGCCAGCCAATCAGAGGCTGCCACGTGTCCTCGCTGACGCAATAATTAATTTCCGAAAAAGAAAATGATTTATTAATTCGAAATAATGATTTCAGATTTTGTTTCAAACTTCAAATGCTTATAACTTTTGCGTTTAACTCCAATTTGAGTGATTCAAATTTCTAAATTTGTATAAAATTGAGATCTACCTAATGATGAATTTTATTTAATTTTTGGACTAAATTTGTTCTCTGTAATATTATTTAATTGATTATTTAAACTTCAAAATGCTATAACTTTTGCATTTAAACTCCGAATTTGACGATTCCAGTTTCTAAAAATTCATAAAATTATGGTCTCTCTGTTTATGAACTTTATTTGGATGTTTGGATACTTTTTGTCTACTGTTTTATTCATTTGTTGCTATTTGCACGCGTTACGAGTAGACGTTGAAGTGCCGGAAGGATTCGAAGGAGAAGTGTTGACCCAGGAGCCAGCTCAGGACCAAGAACAAGTACTTTTTTAAGGCAAGTTATGCTTTGACCATATTGATCCTATCTTGGAAACCTATTTTGATTTAACTTATTGCATGCTAGTTCAATTAGAAAATACTTTGTTTAATCCCGGGGAATTAGATAAATGCCAATTTGCTGTCTGACACCTTGATTAATTAAATATGTGCCATGACCCCTTGTCACCCTAGTTGTGGATTACTAGTTGGACACTACTAAAATTGCCAACATGGGTTTTAGACCGTTGTAGTATATTGCTTAGACCTGCTACGTGCTCATGACATGATTTCGGACAATCAAATGTTAACGTTGACTTAATGATATATTGAACCTGTTTTGGAAAGGTATCATGTGTTGTGATGTTGATGGCATGTGGAGCATGGTAATCAACTGGGGTTTGATAAATAGCTTTTCACCGGGGCATGTGGCAAGAATGATCGGGTGGGCCAGTTGTGGCACCGGGAACGTTGGTTTGGTTCTTCGGGTAGTCTTGCCCTGGTCACCCTAAGGACTTCACCTTGCAAGCCTTTGAACTGAGTCAATCTTGCAACCACATGTCTGTAATGGGACGTACCTAGTTGATTAGGTTGCTAATAACGTTAAGGGTTAGACTTTCTTGAAAATAACTTGGACTTGAAAGGTTGGGTTTGGTTAAATAATGATGTTGATGGAAATGTGGTTTAGGAATGGGAAGGATGTTGATTAAACTTTTGGAAAGGTTATTTATGTTATACTTGTTTCTACTGCTTTCGAATCTACTTATGCTACTTGTCAAATGCTGTTTTACTGCAAATACACCTTGAGCTACTCCTTTGTACCAAGCCATGCATGTAGTATATTAGTTGCATTCTGTGCATGACTTGCTGAGTACCAAAGTACTCACCCTTGCCACAATACAACACTAGTTGAAGAAGAATCTACACCAGCTTTGGAGGAGGAGCTTCCAGAGGAACCGTCTACTAAGGGAGCGAGTCCAGTCAGTTGCCTGTGGTATAATGGTTGGCGCCACGAAGTTATCTTATTTTTCCGCTGCTATTATTTCTCTCTTAATAAGTTTCGCCCTGCGTGGCGTATATTTGTAATTTGACTATAAGGTCGAGCAACCAGTTTGACTATTTAATTAAAGTACTTTATTAGTATCGAGTGGTATGATTGTGATATTTACCGATGTTAAGACTGTGTGCACTAGCGCGTTCCTGGACTAGTGCTGAATACACAGAGGGTCCGGATTTGCAGATTCGGGTCCCGACAATAACTCTTGTATAATCCCACCCATGGGTCATTTTCATCATCAACAAATATCACATTATAAGATAGTCCTGACATAACAAAGAATCCTAGGGTTACAATTAAGCATGGATAACAATACTCAAGGAGGTAATCGCGATTTGGATTAACTAATCATCTATATTTGACATATGATGATAAACATAGCAATGCAGGTTTATAAAACATTGTAAATCATTTGAAAACATAGGATAAAGATGCGTCAAGGGACTTGCCTTCTGTCGCAGCGAGGAGGTCGAACTCTTGAAGTTCGGTGGCGGGCTCGGCGGGATCCTTGGCTCCGCGCAAAACAATACACAAAATAAATAACCATAAAATAAATAAAATATAAAAATTATAAAAGTTATACTGACAGGTAGGTATTGAATTTATATGAATTTAGGTATTTGAACGGAGTCAATCGGAGTTCGGACGGAAAAGTTATGACCTTCCGAAGTTGGAAAATGATGCAAAATAGAAAAACGAGGAATATTCCTCAGAATCTTCTTTTTCTGATTTTTTTGATTTGCTTTAGTCTCTTGCATGTGGGACCATGGTGTCATTGATCCATGCCTTCATCCCCATTGAGCTCATGGCCAAATAACAGAGGAGGCCATCGGAGGTGGTGGTGTCGGCGAGGGGTCGCTGCTCGTGGCGGCATCTGTGGCGGCCGTGGCGGCCGACGGGGCGGGCGCAGGAAGTGGTGCGCGCGACGGAGGCGTTCGACGGCAGGGCGTACACGGTGCGGTGGCCGCCGCCGGGCGAGATCGGCGGGCGGCGGGCCGGCCGGCAGTCGAGGCGGCGACGCGAACGGCGAGCCCGAAGCCGGGCGCAAGACGGCGCTGGCGCGAGGGGCAAGGGCGGTGGCAGCCGAGCGGCGGCGCGGGACCGGCGCGGCGTGGGGGTGGCGGCACACTGGCCGGAGGGGCGGCGACGGCGCCGGTGAGCCAGAAGCACGCGCGCACGGGCACGAAGAACAGAGGAGCCCCAAAAATTCCGAAAATTTGGAATTTTGCAAGGAAGTCGAACATGGTAATACCAATTGAATGATAGATTATCTAGACCACATCTAATGGAGCTTAGGAGTACAAGGAATCGAGCAATTGCTCACCGGAGACGAAGAAATCGACGAAAATCGACGGTTCGGCCGAAGCGACTAAATTCTGAAATTCGTCGCTAGCTCTTGATGAAACCTAAAATTGATTGATGAGTTAGAATCTAGACATCCATACGAACACAAGTGAATGAACGGAATCGGATTTGGCTCACCGGAGAGGAAGATATGAGGATGAACACGAAGAACAAGAAAAACGTGGCTTCCTCGTCGATTTTCTCAATCTCACGGACAATTGATTTGGAGAGGTGAAGGATGGGTTATACCACCGGGAAGGGGACTCTAATACGGAGACTTGAGAGGTGGAAGAACGCCGTTTGGAGTTGAAACGGCCGAGTAATGACCATTAAGGTGATTTTTGGTTTTTGAGCCAATGCGTCATCTCCGGCGAGATAACAGGCTGAAGATCATGGGGGATGGAAAGATTACGTCACTACAAATCCAACGGATCCGGCCGTTCGCAATTTGGAGCATTGTTGCAAGAGTTATGAGGGATTGATTGAAGGGTGGCAAGTATGGAAAGCAAGAACTCTTCTTTGGAACGAACTGCACGATCCCAAGCTAGAAATGAACAGTGCTGCCACATGTCACTTCCTCATTGGCCGAGAGTTACGTAAAAGCGATGCCTTAGAGAAAAATTAGCAGAAATGGTCTAAAAATTCCGGAAACATTCCTAGAACCGTTAGGGAATATTTGGAACCCAATAAAATTGGGTTCGCCGAATTTGGATGAAATTTGGAGATTTAAATATTCTGGGGTGAATAGCGGGCATTAAACAAAAGCCACGCGAGATAAAATACCAGACAGCCTCCAAAAAAAACTTGGGAAAATTCCCAAAATGTTTTTAAAATATTTGGGACCTAATGCAATAGGTTCCATGATTTTTGGAGCACTTTTCGGACTCGGGTGGAATTTCGGGTACTCACGGGAATCTAGAAATTTGATTTTTCGAACGGGGGGAATTGAATTCCGATTTTGGAAGGGAAAGGATGCCAGGTTAAATTAAACACCAATGAAAATCCAAATTTTTGAATTTAATTAATTTAAATTATATTTTCCCAAAAGGCCGAAAACGAGGATGTTACACTCTTGATATCGTCAAAAGCTCTTTGCTGTTGTTCTCCCCATACAAACTCTTGATTTTCCTTTAGTTTTTGCAATGGGGTGAACGTGTTGATCCGTCCAGATAGGTTTGAGATGAATCGTCTTACATAATTGATCTTTCTGACTAACTTCTGAAAATCTTTCTTGTTCTTCGGAGGCTGGGTATCGGCTATGGCCTTGTAACACCCCGGCATCTAGTATGCTTGAATGTTACCAAACATAGACTAAACAACATCTAAATACCACAAATAAAGATAAATTACAGCAAAGGTGCAAATGCTAAAAACGAAAATTTCGGCAGCATCACCTTTGTTTTTCCATGATTCGGAGCAACAACAAATTATCACAAGTTATATCATAATGGAAAGCATCTAAAACAGCAATAGCAGGTGACATGGCAACAATATAAGTCCAGGATAAAGCATTCAACCAGTTAATAGGCTAAACGAATCAAATAATAAGACCGAGCACACAGTTAAGCAATTCTCCAAGTTTCATGGCATTACTTCTATTATCATGACTCCAAATGATAACACTGTCTAATTTGTGTGGAGCTACGTGTAGATGTGTAGCTAAACCCTTTTTCCCGCATGCCGGTTTCATGGTACTTAAGAAAAACAACATAAACACAAGCATGAGTTCATCACTCAGCAAGTATATTGCAATGGAACAAGAAAACACATTCCAATACCTTCATCACTACTTTTCATATACGACATCATAAACATCTCATATTCACAGTGTATGCATCTCATTGACATCATGTAACATCCCGGCATTTAATATACCCGAATGCTACCAAACATAGACTAAGCAACCTCTAAATACCACAATTACAAGTAAATTACAGCAAAGGCACAATGCTAAAAATCGAAATTTCGGCAGCATCTCCTTTGTTTTATCATGATTTGAACAACAGCAATATCATACCAAAATATTTCATAACATAAGACATCTAAAGCAGCAATATATAATGGATAAAACATCATCATAAGCAATTAAACCAAAACCAACCACACAAACATCTATAGCTAAGCAAAGAGGATCAACAGCACATTAAAATTATTCCATACACCTAGTTCAGGGCACTATTATTATGATCATGACTCAAGATTGGTAAATTTGACTGGAACTACGTGAAGATGTGCAGCTAATGCCCTTTCCCACACGTCGGTAACATGGTACCTAAAAACAACAACATAAACACAAGCGTGAGTTCATCACTCAGCAAGTATATTGCAATGCTACAAACAAAAACAATTACATGGCTACAACAACTCACATCATGTATATCATCTCATTCATGTTCACAAATCATTCTCATCATCATTATGTATGCCATGCGATGCGATGCGATGCTCATATCTCCTTGGAAACTCATACCGGTATGGTTGAGTACACACCCGTCGGTGTGCACCCTCTCCCCCCTTCCATCCCGAAGATGGAGGGTGCCTACTCCTCGCTTCCGTTCACCGCGGTGAATGGAATCACGATGTAGGACTTACTCATTGGCTCTCCGGAATAGTCATAACTTTCTCACCGACCTTCCCCGGACTAGTTATGACTTTCTCACCGCCCGGGCCATGTAACATGCCATGTATGCAAATATGCCAACATCATAATTAACTTGTACATTAACACATGGCATCATAACATAATAAGCATACTCATCATATCATTGGCAATCATTAAAGCATGGCAAGCGATCATATCATGTAGTCAATTTCATCTAGTCTCAACTAGCAACCTACAAACCGCTATCCATTACAATACACTTGCCTCAACCACGGGCAACGGATTGGCGAGAAGTAGAAGGCACTCCCGGGGTCACACCACCTGCACATAGGTACCACATACTCACAATCATGTCCACAAAATAGTACACAAACCCTCATCTACCCCGACACTGCCAACTACTCGCAAAACCCAAAAACAGAGGTTCTGTCCCGTCGGGACAGCAGCCTTCCAAAAGGCATAACTTGGGTTCTGGGACTCCGAATCAATTAAACGAGTACATTCTCGCGTAGCTTAGAAAATTTCCTAACTTTTTCTAAGTATATGGAAAGACTGATTCGGACTCTAAAGTTGTTTAATCTACAGAATACCGTGATCTATTCCAATCACGTCACAGATTTCAACACGCTCGGTAAAAAAGCCATAACTTTCAAACGGCTAGGTGGAATTGGACTTTCTTTATACCCACGGAAAGATATTGAAATTACCTACAACTTCTTCAACAGCCGTACGTCCAAATGCCGAATCTAAATTGGCGAAAACCCGAACCCTAGGTCGACTGCACATGCTGCCCGAAACAGAGAACGTGGCAACTTCTAGATCGAATCTAATCTACTCAATTCCAGCACCACCAATTTATCTAAAAACATGATAATGACCCTTAGAACAGTACATAGATCAACCCCAAGGATTCCCATGGCCATACCTTCGCCCGACGCATGAAAACCCAATGGATCTCCTCCCGGTTCGCGCGAGCTCCTTCCTCGCTCCAAATCCACCGGATCTCCTCGTCCCGGAGCGCTCCAATGGATGGATCTTCGGGTTGGTGAGGTGGAGAACTCCACTAGGGGCAGCAAGGGAGGTGGAGAGGTGAGGAGAGGGGTGGTGGCGCAAAGGGGAGCAAGGGGGAGGTGGGGGCGCATGCAAGGGAGAGGAGGAGGTGGGGGGTGGCGGCTAGGGCATGGAGGGGGAGGGACGGGGCGCACCAAAGGGGGTGGGAGCACAGGGCAAGGGCAGGGGGGCTCTATTTACCAGCCCAAACTGGTCTCCTACTACTAAATGGACTCATACTCCATCCCACCAAAGCCCACAACCCTTTCCCCTAGGCCCAAAACTCCCCGGAAAGGCCCAAACTCCCGGAAACGGCCCGGAAACGCTATTAACCTCCATACCCTATGGTTTTAACCTTAATTCCACATTTCATAATGTTTTTGACCTCAACGTTCAAATTTTGTAATGCCACAATCTCTAATTTCACATTTTATAATGTCTCGGCATTCCGTAGTGTCACATTCTCCCCCCCTTAAACAGGATTCGACCTCGAATCCGAAAGACGCCAAGATGAACAACAAAGTCCCCAAGGGACAAAAGACTTCTCTGCAGCACAAAACATCCGCACGAAAACTAAAACCGGAATAAACGACAAGCGAGTTCTCAAAACCAACACTTGGCGAGAAAATGTTGATTTAGCTCAACAGAGTGCAACCTCTCACGGTTCCATCTTCACTTCAATTCCCAAATAGAAACTGTGTTTCAACCACAAAGGGCTCCATCAACCCAAAACGCCTGAAAGCTCACGACAAATACTTCACACTACTATCACAACCATCCTGACTACCATACTTCATTAAACTCAACATGACACAATCAAAACGAGTCACAATTCCTTTAACGACCTCTCTACATTCTCGAAATTTTCCATAGAGGGGAATAACTCATTAAGGCACACTTGCCCTTCCGATACACGATCATGCTAACTTTTCATTCTATCCTCCCCCAGGCAAGACTCAAACCCAAAAATAACTAGTTAAGACAATTGCTCACGGTAGGACAATAATCACCGAACTACCGTCAACTTCACTTCCACCCATCGCTACTCTTAATAAAGGTTAAACCCATACATCATCAACCTCCATCACAAACCACCCTTATACCACTAAGGTTCGACACCTAGCCCCAAGCTAGGATCGTAAAACCTTACCAAACCACAATTGGTTCCTTTCATAAGAGGGTCTCCCCCTCACACAAAACACTTGGTTAACAAGCCCAAGGGTACACACGACAACTCAAACCCAAAGCGTTAACAACCATTTTGGAAAGAATTCGGCGACATCCAAGCCAAATCACAAAGGAAGCATAAATCCCCTACACCACAACCAAAATACCAGAATTTCTTCATTCTTTCTTTTCATACTAGAAAGAAATGGACATCTCGATTCATGACAGGCATGCACATTTTTCAAGAGCACTCCGGATTAGTCATATATCCATTTATGACTTTCTCAGCGACCTGGCTCATCGACTCCTTTATGATTAATTATGCATAAACAATGTCTCGTTTTCCCTTTTTCACCCTTCATTCATCATGTAACAATGGTACCGAATAGTCATTCACTAAATGACTTCTTCCTCGGTATCAAATAATAGAAACACAATTAACATCGAAGGTTGCGAAAATTCATATAGACTATGACGGCAGCACAGTTGATAGTAAAACACCACGTCGCATCACATCCCACATCAATTGAAAACTGAACTTGCAAAACATTGCATTTCATGCAAATCCAACATTTTGGAAGAGAGCATCAAAATTTCAAGTCGAGCATATGCTCCCACAACCGTCACAAATTTTCTCAAGGAGAGGGAAACTCATTTCAAAAAGGGAACAACTCACTAACAAAATCTCTTTATAAAACATTCATAAATTCCACCTTTTTGAAGCACTCGCAAACATCACACACATTATGCAAATAAATCCATCTCCAGTCAAAAAGAGTTACAAATTAAATCTCAAGAATCTTCAACACAACCCACTAAGACCTTCTGCTTTCTTTAAAATTTACTCCAATGATGATTCAGTGCGAACGCGAAGGAGCGCGATCCTCTCAAAGACTTTTGGGTGTAAAACCATACACATAGCACAAATTAAACAAAATAGCCAAAACCAAAGATTGGCAACAATAGCTACGGGTTTTAGTGAAACTCGAAAACACAACACAAGGAATACCTTGACCGAAAGCATTGAACCAAAATGGCAAACAGCCACACTAGTTCAAAAGGTTTTAAATACCAGCTCAGCATGAATCCCACCATAACTTGTATTCCACTACACTTACCATTTAAGCATTCAATAATCACTATTTACTCATCAAGAGAGTCCAACCGGATTTAACAAAATTTTAAATAACAATTTCTTTCTCTGGTTACCATTCCCAACACTTTTAATTAAGGTTTAAGTTGCTTATCAGAAAGACACCCAACCATGACTACATTGACATGATCCCCACGGATCACCAAATCATATAGCCACGTCTTCTATATTTCAAACATAGTACTTCAACAGCTACTTGAGCATGGTCAACCTATTAATTTATACTATCCATACGTCAAAATCTTGACAATTGAAACTTGTTCAATCAATAAAATGACTTCAACAATTAAGTAATATCTCTACAAGATAAAATTCATAAGTGAGACTCTAAGTTATACTTTCATTAAGGATAAGATCATTTATCATGTTAATTATCCAAAGTTCACTCCATCGCAACATGTTAAAATTTTCCTCTATTTTAACCATGGTTTTCCAACGAGTAATCTAAACAGTTACCACCACTACTTAGTCATCAATAACAACAAATGGGCATAATCATCAACCAACAACATTACTTTTTAGCTACCCTATACATAGGTGATAACAAATTACCACCACACAACATACTCCCACTATTTAAAATAGATTGAATACTAGCATTAACACTGCCCTTAACAACATCATTAACAATAAGTCTTATGTCTTCTCAATTGATATCAATACTAGCATTGTAGAGACACAACTGCATACTTCCAAATATACTAGTAGTTTGCAACAACGTAAATAGCAACTCTAATCAACTTCCAAATTAAAGTCACTAGGCAACACGAGTAAATTTCTCTATTAATCCATTAGATTCGAGCATCTTTAAACAACCAGCAAAGTTTCTTTAACAATAACAGCAGTCTACATCATCTTAATGTTTCAACTATGCATCAGGGTTTAAAACTTTAAACATAATCGGGGGTCATAAGCATTTTTTTATAACAAAGCAACAGATTCTAAGCATGTACATTAACACATTTAATCATTCTCGTGAAGAGCAAACCACAACACTAGTAGTCTATTTATTTTCAAGCTAGAGGTAACAACTGCATTGAATTGTTTCAACTTACAAATTAACTTAACAATATGTCATCCCATAAACCACATTGGTACATGCTACATAACATGCTAAACAACAATTCTTACTAGGGACAAACGATTTCAGTCAAAAGACTACTTACTTTGTTTGCAGCATTTTAGTTTTAATATTCAACCAAAACTCACAAAGAAGCTTGACTCTCAAAGTTGCAATGAGACAAACCCAAACTTGGTCATGCAAAAAGAATCCTCCAAAACACTTTTAAATCTCAAAGACTCCCACAGGAGGGAACCAAGCGATCAAATAAACCTTTGTGGACAAAGGCACAAAACATAAATCGACACAACTTAACTTTTTGCACACGCTTCAATAACTTCTTTTAAACTCAGACTAAGACACACAAGAACCAAAACTATACTTTTCTTTGCAAGGCAACCAACAAAACCGGTGTCAAAGCAAATAAATAGCGACCAACAGATGCGCAACACAAACCTTTCTTCTACGTCTTCAACCAAGGAAGACAAAACCGCGAACCACATACGGAACAATCCGCGAAAATCCAATACCAAACACTTTTCTTTTGATTTCAATCAACTAAAATCAAGAAAAACAACCAAAACCGACCGTCAGAACGGTAAAGAACATACGAAGGAATCCACCACCAAACTCTTCTATTTGACTCCAGTCAACTACCCGATTTACGACAGAAAGGGTAAGCAGTCTTCTCCTACAGGGGTTAATAGTTCTTCGGTGATGGCGCTAATCGGCCACACCGTCAAACCTCACCCTTACTATGAATAAAGAGAGGTGACCGAAACCCTTCGGCACCACAACCCCATTTTAACACAATAACACGAACAATTCAATTCAATTCTCTCATACACAAAGCAGCATACTCTATCAAATATAGCATTTAGCAACAAGGCTTAAATACAACATTTAAGCGTAAACAACGATACCCATACCCTTCCTACTGTGCATCCATGTGTGTCAAATTTTAGATTAGTTATACCACTTTTGCAAGTTTTAATGTTGCTATCCTATGACAAAATTTTAGTTAAGGCCTAAGCCATGTTTCTAAGTTATTCCACATCACATTTTAGTTGTACCCTATAGCATGACACTAAAAATACACATTCCAAGGACCTACAATCCGCTCTGATACCAACTGTAACACCCCGGCATTTAATATACCCGAATGCTACCAAACATAGACTAAGCAACCTCTAAATACCACAATTACAAGTAAATTACATGTGACACCACGGAGTGTCGTATCTTATAAAATATGAATGTTGAGGTCAAAAACTTTATAAAATATGAAAATGGAGGTTAAAACTTTACGTTATGCCGTTTATAGCGTGTTTTTGGGCCGTTTTCGGGTGTTTGGGCCTCTCTGGGGGACTTTGGGCCTTGGGGGTTGAGTTGGGCCTCTGGTGGAGGGGTTTGGGCCCAAGGGGGGGACTTTTGGGCAGCCAAATCTGGCCCCCACCCCTTGGTGTGCCCCAAACTCCCTCTCCCAACCCTAGCCGCCACCCCCTAGCCCCCCCCATGCGCCTCCACCCATCCCCTTCCTCTCCATCTTCCCCCATGGCGCCACCACCCCTCTCCTCCCCTTTGCACCTCCCTTGCTGCCCCTAGGGGAGTTCTCCACCTCAACACCTCAAAGATCCATCCATTGGAGTGCTCCGTGACGAGGAGATCCGGTGGATTTGGAGCGAGGAAGGAGATCGCGCGAACCGGGAGGAGATCAGTTGGGTTTTCGGTCGTAGGGCGAAGGTATGGCCATGGGAATCCTTGGGATTGGGCTAGGTACTGTTCTAAGGATGATTATCAAGTTTTGAGATCAATTGGTGGTGCTGGATTTGATTAGAGTAGATGGATTCTTGAGTTGGTCACGTCCTCTGTTTCAGGTAGCATGAGCAGTCGACATAGGGATTAAGTTTTCGCCAATTTAGAGTCGGAATCTGGTCATACGGATGTTGAAGAAGTTGTAGATAATTTCATTATCTTTCAGTGGATATAAAGAACGTCTAATTCCGCCCAGCCGTTTGAAAGTTATGGCTGTTTTACCGAGCGTGTTAAAATCTGTGACGTGATTGGAACAGATCACTGTATTTTGTAGATTAAACAACTTTAGAGTCCGAATCAGTCTTTCCATATAGCTAGAGAAAGTTGGGAAATTTCCTAAGATACATGAGGATGTACTCGTTTAATTGATTCGGAGTCTTAGAACCTGAGTTATGCCTTTTGGAAGGCTGCTGTCCCGGCGGGACAAAACCTCTGTTTTTGGTTATTGCGAGTAGATGGCAATGTCGGGGTAGATGAGGGTTTGCGTACTGTTTTGTGGATATGATTGTGAGTGTGTGGTACCTATGTGCAGGTGGTGTGACCCCGGGAGTGCCCTCTTCATCTCGCCAATCCGTCGCCCGTGGTTGAGGCAAGTGTATTGGAATGGGTAGCGGATTTTGGGTTGTTTGATTGATTGAGATTGAAATTTGAATATATGATATGTTCACATGACATGCTTTAATGTTTGCCATTGATATGATGAATATGTTTATTATGTGATGATGCCATATGTTAATGTACAAGTTATTCATGATGTTGGCATATTTGCATACATGGCATGATACATGGCCCGGGCGGTGAGAAAGTCATAACTAGTCCGGGGAAGGTCGGTGAGAAAGTTATGACTATTCCGGAGAGCCAATAAGTAAGTCCTACATCGTGATTCCATTCACCGCGGTGAATGGAAGCGAGGAGTAGGCACCCTCCATCTTCGGGATGGAAGGGGGGAGAGGGTGCACACCGACGGGTGTGTACTCAACCATACCGGTATGAGTTTCCAAGGAGACATGAGCATCGCATCGCATTGCATACATAATGATGATGATAATGTTATGTGTTCATGAATGAGATGATATAGATGATGTGAGATATTATTGCCATATAATTGTTCTTGTTGTCCCTTGCAATATGCTTGCTGAGTTTCGAACTCACGCTTGTGTTTATGTTGTTTTTCTTAGGTACCATGAAACCAGCATGCGGGTAAAAGGGTTTAGCTACACATCTACATGTAGCTCCACACAAATTAGACAGTGTTGTCATTTGGAGGCATGATAATGAAAGTATTGCCATGAAACTTGGAGAATTGCTTAACTGTGTGCTCGGTCTTACTATTTGATTCGTTCAGCTCATGAAGTGGTTGAATGCCTTATCCTGGACTTCTTTTGTTGCTATGACACATGTTATTGCTGTTTTAGATGCTTTCCGTTATGGTATAACTTGTGATACTTTGTTGTTGCTCCGAATCATGGAAAAACAAAGGAGATGCTGCCGAAATTTTCGGTATTAGCATTTGTTCCTTTGCTGTAATTTACTTGTAATTGTGGTATTTAGAGGTTGCTTAGTCTATGTTTGGTAGCATTCGGGCATATTAAATGACAGGGTGTTACATTACAGCAAAGGCACAATGCTAAAAACCGAAATTTCGGCAGCATCTCATTTGTTTTATCATGATTTGAACAACATCAATATCATAGCAAAATATTTCATAACATAAGACATCTAAAGCAGCAATATATAATGGATAAAACATTATCATAAGCAATAAACCAAAACCAACCACACAAACATCTATAGCTAAGCAAAGAGGATCAACAGCACATTAAAATTATTCCATACACCTAGTTCAGGGCACTATTATTATGATCATGACTCAAGATTGGAAAATGTGACTGGAACTACATGAAGATGTGCAGCTAATGCCCTTTCCCACACGCCGGTGTCATGGTACCTAAAAACAACAACATAAACACAAGCGTGAGTTCATCACTCAGCAAGTATATTGCAATGGTACAAACAAAAACAATTACATGGCTACAACAACTCACATCATGTATATCATCTCATTCATGTTCACAAATCATTCTCATCATCATTATGTATGCCATGCGATGCGATGCGATGCTCATATCTTCTTGGAAACTCATACCGGTATGGTTGAGTACACACCCGTCGGTGTGCACCCTCTCCCCCCTTCCATCCCGAAGATGGAGGGTGCCTACTCCTCGCTTCCGTTCACCGCAGTGAATGGAATCAAGATGTAGGACTTACTCATTGGCTCTCCGGAATAGTCATAACTTTCTCACCGACCTTTCCCGGACTAGTTATGACTTTCTCACCTGCTGGGCCATGTAACATGTCATGTATGCAAATATGCCAACATCATAATTAACTTGTACATTAACACATGGCATCATAACATAATAAGCATACTCATCATATCATTGGCAATCATTAAAGCATGGCAAGTGATCTTATCATATAGTCAATTTCATCTAGTCTCAACTAGCAACCTACAAACCGCTATCCATTACAATACACTTGCCTCAACCACGGGCAACGGATTGGCGAGAAGTAGAAGGCACTCCCGGGGTCATACGACCTGCACATAGGTACCACATACTCACAATCATGTCCACAAAACAGTACGCAAACCCTCATCTACCCCGACATTGCCAACTACTCGCAAAACTCAAAAACAGAGGTTCTGTCCCGTCGGGACAGCAGCCTTCCAAACGGCATAACTTGGGTTCTGGGACTCCGAATCAATTAAACGAGTACATCCTCGCGTAGCTTAGAAAATTTCCTAACTTTTTCTAAGTATATGGAAAGATTGATTCGGACTCTAAAGTGGTTTAATCTACATAATACCGTGATCTGTTCCAATCACGTCACAGATTTTAACACGCTCGGTAAAACAGCCGTAACTTTCAAACGGCTGGGCGGAATTGGACGTTCTTTATACCCACGGAAAGATATTGAAATTACCTACAACGTATTCAACAGCCGTACGACCAAATGCCAACTCTAAATTGCCGAAAACCCAAACCCTAGGTTGACTGCACATGCTGCCCGAAACAGAGAACGTGGCAACTTCTAGATATAATCTAATCTACTCAATTCCAGCACCACCAATTGATCTAAAAATGTGATAATGACCCTTAGAACAGTACCTAGATCAACCCCAAGGATTCCCATGGCCATACCTTCGCCCGACGCATGAAAACCCAATGGATTTCCTCTCGGTTCGCGCGATCTCCTTCCTCGCTCCAAATCCAACGGATCTCCTCGTCGTGGAGCGCTCCAATGGATGGATCTTCAGGTTGGTGAGGTGGAGAACTCCCCTAGGGACAGCAAGGGAGGTGGAGAGGTGAGAAGATGGGTGGTGGCGCAAAGGGGAGCAAGGGGGAGGTGGGGTCGCATGCAAGGGAGAGGGGGAGGTGGGGGTGGCGGCAAGGGCATGGAGGGGGAGGGAGAGGACGCACCAAAGGGGGTGGGGGCGCGGGGCAAGGGCAGGGGGGCTCTATTTACCAGCCCAAACTTGTCTCTTACTCCTAAATGGACTCATACTCCATCCCACCAAAGCCCACAACCCTTTCCCCTATGCCCAAAACTCCCCGGAAAGGCCCAAACTCCCGGAAACGGCTCGTAAATGCTATTAACCTCCATACCCTATGGTTTTAACCTTAATTCCACATTTCATAATGTTTTTGACCTCGACATTCAAATTTTGTAATGCCACAATCTCTAATTTCACATTTTATAAAGTCTCGGCATTCCATAGTGTCACACATCATCACATAACATCATCATATATTGCAATGCAATGCACATGTCTCCTTGAAGCACATACCGGTATTGCCGAGTGCACACCCGTTGGCTTACACCCATTTTCCCCATCCATCCCGTAAATGGAGGGTGCCTACTCCTCGCTTCCATTCACAACTGTGGATGGAATCACGAGGTAGGTCTTACTCAATGGCGCTCCGGATTAGTTATAACTTTCTCATCGACCTTACTGGACTAGTTATGACTTTCTCACCGACCGGGCCAGTTTTCATGCCATGTATGCAACATGCCATAAACATAAATAACTTGCATATAAACACAAACTAACCATTGCATGGCCTTATAACAAACCATTTTCATCATATCGTAGGCAAACATAAATCATGGCAAGTTAGCATATCATGTAATCATATTGCACCTAAGCAAGACTAGCAAACATACAAAAGACAACCCATTCCAATAAGCTTGCCTTTAACCCTTCGGAACGGTGTGGCGAGATGATGATGCCACTCCTGGGGTCACACCACCTGCAAATACATGTTTTCCACTCAATATCATACCACCCAAGCAATTACAAAACTCAGAACACAACGATTCTACCCGAAACCCCGAAAACCTGAAAAACAGACCAATCTGTTCGTCGGGACAGCGGGCTTCCAACAATCACAACTTCAGTTCTAAGACTCCAAATTAAGTAAATGAGTACATCATTGCGAATCTTAGAAAATTTCCTAGATTTTTCTAAGTATTGGGAAATGCTGATTCGGCCTCTAAAATTGCCTAATCTACAGATCAACCCGATCTGTCCCAATCACGTCACAGTTTTGAACACGTTCCGTAAAACAGCGATAACTTTCAAAAGGCTCATAGGAATTATACGTTCTTGGTGTCCACTGAAAGGTATTGAAATTATCTACAACTTTCTCAACAGGAGGCTGTCCAAATTCCGACTCTAAAATTTTGAAAACTCAAACCCTAGGTCGGACGTCGAATCTGCCCGAAACAGATCGCCATGCAATCTCTAGTTTTCATCAATTCTATCCAAACACAACACCACCTTTCAATCTAACAGCACCAAATCCTCCTCTAGATCAGCACCTAGTCCATCCCCAAAGATCTCCCCATAGCCATACCTTCGATTGACGAACAACGAACCGACGAACGGCGAGCCTTCTCCTCCTGGTTCTTCCGATCTCCTTCCTCGCGTCGTTCCGCCGGATCTCCTCGTTGCGGAGCTTCCCAACGGAGAGGACAGTGGGGTGGAGAGGTGTGGATCTCCCCTAGGCCGGCTAGGGAGGTGGAGAGGAGAGGGAGGGAGAGGTGGCGCAAGGGGGAGGTGCGGCTAGGGGGAAGCGTGTGGAGGAGGACGGGGCGACGGCTTGGGGGATGAGGGGGGAAGGGGGGGCGCCCTAGGGCACAAGGAGGGGGCGCAAGGCAGGGTATTGATGCCCCCCTCCCCCACATGGGCTGAAAAACTCCACTTTTGGCCCATGTGGGGTCCCCCTAAGGCCCAAATCGGCCCAGAAAGGCCCAAACTTCCGAAAACGGCCCGTAAATGCGATTAAACCTCATATCGTAAAGTTTTATTCTCTGATTTCACATTTTATAATGTCACACCATTTTGTAGTGTCACATTCTACCCCCCCCCTTCTTCAACAGGATTCGACCCCGAATTCAAGACACTCCACTACGCCAAACAAACAACACAAAATATCCACACAAAGACTCAAACCGAACCAAACGACAAGCAAATTCCCAAAACCAACACTTAGCGAGAAAGAGCTGACTTAGCTTAACTGGGTGCAGCCTCTCACAGCTCGACCTTTCAATCCAAATTCCCATCCACAATCCTCGATTTCACCCACTAAAGGCTCAATCGAAATAATTAATACGCCTAAATGCTCACATCAAACACTCCATGCTACTATCGCAAACAACCTAATGAACTCAAAATGATTCCCCATTCAACCAAATGGACTATTACCAAGAAACGCCATCGAAAGAAATAATTCACAAAGGCACAACTGTCCTTCCAAATTCGCATTCTTGCTAGAATTTCATTCTATCCTCTCCCAGGCATATCTCATACCCAGAGACAACTAGCTAAGAAAATTGTTTACCACAGAACATTTATCAACCAAATTACCGTCACCTTCACTACCACTAACCAATACTCTTAATAAAAGTTTGGACCTGAACATCTTCAACCTCCATCGGGATCCACCCTTATTCCACTCACGTACACCACCTAGCGCAACTAGGACCGTAAAACCTTACCGAACCACAATTGGTGCATTTCCCATGAGGGCGTCACCCTCACAATCTCTCACCCAAGCATCCAAGACAAAGAGTATAAATCTTTGGTATACTCAACTCTAACCATCAACATTTTTTTTACCCCATCTAGAATTCAAAAGAAGTACAATTCCTTTGAACCCAATTGATCCACGTGCATCTATTTGAATCCAAGCGCAAACATCCACTTTGGAAAGACCTCAACAACATCCAAAAAGCAATCATTTCATTTTCCTAAGCCAAAACGCAAAGGAAACTCAAATCTCATTCGCTATAGCCAAAATGCCATAACTTATTCAATCTTTCTTTTCATGCTAGAAAGCCAGGGACATCCTGATTCATGACATGAATGCAAACTTTTCGAGAGCACTCCGGATTAGTCATATGCCCCTATATGACTTTCTCACCGATCTGGGTCGTCAACTCTTTAATGGTTGCATACATATAAACGATGTCAGGTTTCCATTTTCACCATTCATTTGTCATGAAACAACGATACCGAATAATCATCCACCAAGAGACTTCATTCTCTTTAACACAACGAATGACAACGACAACCACCACCTTTAAACCAAGGCTCTAAAATTCACATACATGACAACTCGACTTGAAAGAGGAACTCCATAAAACAAATACACCAAAAATTTACCTCGGGGAGAAACTCCATTTTAACAGAGAAACACCACGAAAGTCTTCTACAACAGCATTTCGGAAAGAGGAAACCAATCAAGGAATCAAACACCTCCACACACAATATATATATACACATTTTAAGGGAAAGGGAAAACTCATTTCCCGACAGAAAACTACTTTACTGGCATATGTCACTTATGAAACAATCATAAGGATCGTCTTTAAGAAGCGTCCACAAAACCTCACCCATTTTAATCAAATCTATCTGTAGACAAACTTCAAATCCCAAAATTTTAAATCAACAATGCAGTCGATAACTCATCCTTGAAAAGTAACAGATACAAACCAATTATACATCCTTGAGCATAAATTTCGCATCCATGACTTAAGCTAATTTTCTTAGCAACAACGAAAGAACATTGTTGTTTAATGGAATTAAACATTCCGAAACCTCCACAAATTACTTCAGGTTTAATCATTCTTTTACCCTCATTTCCCAACCTCGAAAGTTACCCAGATTTGGCATTAATCACTCTAGGTCTAGGGGAGCTCTAAAACACATCATAACGAATAACTTGACCGACAACATTCAACCAAACTAGCAACCAACCAAACCAGTCCAAAAAGGTTTTAAACACCAGCTTAGCATAAATACAATCATCAGTGTTCCACTACGCTTTCCATTAAAGACTTGAAAATTCAGTACTTATTGAGAAAGTCCAACCGGATTTAACAAAATTTACATAACAATTTCTTTCTCTAGTTACCATTCCCAACACTTTTAATTAATGTTTATGATGCTTATGAAAAAGACACCCAACCAAGACTACATTGACATGATCCCCACGGATCACCATATCATAATACATCTTATTCTAAATTTGAAACATAGTACTTCAACAAATCTTTCAGCATGATCAACCTATAAATTCCATACCACCTATATGTCCACGTCTCGATAATCGAAACTTATTCAGTTAACAAATGACTTCAACATGTAAATATTATCTCTATAAGACAAAGTTCGTAACTATGATTCTAGACATATATTCATTAAGGATAAAATTCTACATCATGTTAATTATCCATGGTTCAGTCCATCACACATGTTATAATAACCTCCATCTTAACAATTGTTTCCAACAAGTAATCTACACAATTACCACCACTACTAAGTCATCAATATCAATAAATGAACAAAATCATAAAAACAACTGCATTGTTTTTAATTATTCTATCCATATATCATAACAAATTGTCACTACACAACATACTCCATCTATTAAAATAAATTTAATATTTAGACCAGCACAATGATCTTAGAACAACAACAAAACCTATATTTTCCCAATTGACATCGGTACTAGCATTATAGGAACACATATGCATACTTCCAGATATACTAATGGTTTGCAACAACATAAATAGCAACTCTAATCAACTTCCAAGTTAAGGTCGCAAGCCAGCATGATTAAATTTCTCTATTAACACGTTAAATTGGAACATCTTTAAACAACCAGCAAGGTTTCTTTAACAATATCAGTAGTTTACATCATCTTAATGTCCTAACTATGCATCAGGGTTTAAAACTTTAAACATGATCAGGGGTCATAGGCACTTTTAAAGCAAAGCAACATATTCTAAGCATGTACATTAACACATTTAATCATTCTCACTATAGAGTAAGCTACAACACTAGTAGTCTATTTATCCTCAAGCTAAAGATACAATCACATTGAATCGATTCATCTCACAGATTAACTTAGCAATACGTCATTCCGTAAACCACATTGTTACATACTACATAGTACGAACAAAAAAAAAACTTTTCTAAACACCTTCATAGGTCACCTACTCTTGACGAACAGGATGCTACCCAACTTTAAAGATAACTACAGCTCAAGAACATGAACGAACACTGATAAACAACTTCTCCTTTCCAGGCAAAGAAGAGAACAAAACTCCAACAGAAATGCAGGAGAGCTCAACTCTGATAGCCAAAACTATTCAAGAAATCTCAAGATCTACAATTTCCAAGAAAGAAGATGGAGGCACCAAGAAAAACCAAATGTTCCACCAAATCTTTTTCGATAAGGATTCAAACTTAACGTCACCCAACTTAAGGTCAGCACAAGGAGAAACTTCAACACTTTCTTAGATAGAGAGAACAACAACCACATATGTTTCCTCCCGAAGACAGTCCACCATTACCAACAAAACCGGGTGTCAAAACAAAGATTGCAACCAAAAGACGTGCAACACACAACTCTTCTTCTTCGTCTTCAACCAAGGAAGACAAAACCACAAACCGCCTACGGAACAATCCGCAAGAATCCAATACCCACACACTTTTCTTTTGATTTCAATCAACTAAAACCAAGAAAACCAACCACACCGATCGTCAGAACGGTAAAAGAAATCCAAAAGGATCCACCCTCAACTTTTCTAATCAACTCCAACCAACTACCCAGTCTACGACAGAAAGGATAAACACTCTTCCTATGGGAGGTTAATAGTCTTTTGGTGATGGCTCTCACCGGCCACACCAATACTCCACATAACATTACTACAAACAATAGAAGGTTACCGGAAACCTCCGGCACCACAACATCACTACATCAAACATATAGCATCTCAATCAATACTTTCATAAATATAACATCATACATCATTAAAATGCAGCATTTAATATCAAAGCTTAAATACAATATTTAAGTGGATAGCATCGATAACCATACCCTTCATACTGTGCATCAGAGTGTGTCAAGTTTTAAATTAGTTAACCAAACTATTTCAGATTTTAAAGTTATTGCCCTAAGGCCAAATTTTAACAAGTAAACCTATGCCATGTTTCTACTTTTCCAAGTCAATATTTTAGTTTACTCTAGAGTAAATTACTACATTCACATTCCACGGACCTAAAGCCCGCTCTGATACCAACTGTAACACCCCGGCATCTAGTATGCCTGAATGTTACCAAACATAGACTAAACACCATCTAAATACCACAAATAAATATAAATTACAGCAAAGGTACAAATGCTAAAACCGAAAATTTCGGCAACATCACCTTTGTTTTTCCATGATTCGGAGCAACAACAAATTATCACAAGTTATATCATAATGGAAAGCATCTAAAACAACAATAACAGGTGACATGGCAAGAATATAAGTCCAGGATAAAGCATTCAACCACTTCATGAGCTAAACGAATCAAATAATAAGACCGAGCACACAGTTAAGCAATTCTCCAAGTCTCATGGCATTACTTCTATTATCATGACTCCAAATGATAACACTGTCTAATTTGTGTGGAGCTACGTGTAGATGTGTAGCTAAACCCTCTTTCCCGCATGCCGGTTTCATGATACCTAAGAAAAACAACAAAAACACAAGTGTGAGTTAATCACTCAGCAAGTATATTGCAATGGAACAAAAAAACACATTCCAATACCTTCATCACTACTTTTCATATACGACATCATAAACATCTCATATTCACAGTGTATGCATCTCATTGACATCATGTAACACCCCGGCATTTAATATACCCGAATGCTACCAAACATAGACTAAGCAACCTCTAAATACCACAATTACAAGTAAATTACAGCAAAGGCACAATGCTAAAAACCGAAATTTCGGCAACATCTCCTTTATTTTATCATGATTTGAACAACAGCAATATCATAGCAAAATATTTCATAACATAGGACATCTAAAGCAGCAATATATAATGGATAAAACATCATCATAAGCAATTAAACCAAAACCAACCACACAAACATCTATAGCTAAGCAAAGAGGATCAACAGCACATTAAAATTATTCCATACACCTAGTTCAGGGCACTATTATTATGATCATGACTCAAGATTGGTAAATGTGACTGGAACTATGTGAAGATGTGCAGCTAATGCCCTTTCCCACATGCCGGTTTCATGGTACCTAAGAAAATATAAACACAAGCGTGAGTTCATCACTCAGCAAGTATATTGCAATGGAAAGAGAAAACACATTCCAATACCTTCATCACTACTTTTCATATACGACATCATAAACATCTCATATTCACAGTGTATGCATCTCATTGACATCATTGTATAACATCATCATATAATGCATTGCAATGCAATGCACATGTCTCCTTAAAGCACATACCGGTATTGCCGAGTGCACACCCGTCGGCGTGCACCCTCTTTCCCCTTCCGTCCCGTAGATGGAGGGTGCCTACTCCTCGCTTCCATTCACAACTGTGGATGGAATCACGAGGTAGGTCTTACTCAATGGCGCTCCGGATTAGTCATAACTTTCTCACCGACCTTACCGGACTAGTTATGACTTTCTCACCGACCGGGCCAGTTTTCATGCCATGTGTGCAACATGCCATAAACATAAATAACTTGCATATAAACACAAACTAACCATTGCATTGCCTTATAACCAACCATTTTCATCATGTCGTAGGCAAACATAAATCATGGAAAGTTAGCATATCATGTAATCATATTGCACCTAAGCAAGAGTAGCAAACATACAACACACAACCCATTCAAATACACTTCCCTTTAATCCTTCGGAACGGTGTGGCGAGATGATGATGCCACTTCTGGGGTCACACCACCTGCAAATACATGTTTTCCACTCAATATCATACCACCCAAGCAAGTACAAAACTCAGAACACAACGATTCTAGCCGAAACCCCGGAAACCTGAAAAACAGACCAATTTGTCCGTCGGGACAGCGGGCTTCCAACAATCACAACTTGAGTTCTAAAACACCAAATTAAGTAAACAAGAACATCATCGCGAAGGTTAGGAAATTTCCTAGCTTTTACTAATTATTGGGAAAAGCTGATTCGGCGTGTAAAATTGCCTAATCTACAGATCAACCCGATCTGTCCCAATCGCGTCACAGTTTTGAACACGTTCGGTAAAACAGCCATAACTTTCAAATGGATGATCGGAATTACACGTTCGTGATGTCCACTGAAAGGTATTGAAATTATATACAAATTTCTCAATAGGCGGCCGACCAAATTACGAATATAAAATTGCAAAAACTCAAACCCTAGGTCGGACGTTCAATCTGCCCGAAACAGATCGCCATGCGATCTCTAGTTTTCATCAATTCTATCCAAACGCAGCACTACCTTTCGATTTAAAAACACCAAAACCTCCTCTAGATCAGCAACTAGTCCATCCCCAAAGATCTCCCCATAGCCATACCATCGATTGACGAACAATGAACCGACGAACGGCGAGCCTTCTCCTCCCGGTTCTCCCGATCTCCTTTCTCCCACCGGTTCCGCGGATCTCCTCATCGCGGAGCTTCCCAACGTAGAGGATAGCGAGGTGGAGAGGTGAGGATCTCCCCTAGGCCGGCTAGGGATGTGGAGAGGAGTGGGATGGAGAGGTGGTGCAAGGGGGAGGTGCGGCTAGGGGGAAGCGTGTGGAGGAGGAGGGGGCGGCGGCTTTGGGGATGAGGCGCGAAGGGGGGCGCCCTAGGGCACAAGGATGGGGCGCAAGGCAGGGTATTGCTGCCCCCTCCCCCACATGGGCCGGAAAACTCCACTTTTGGCCCATGTGGGGTCCCCCCTAAGGCCCAAATCGGCCCGGAAAGGCCCAAACTCCCGAAAACGTCACGTAAATGCGATTAAACCTCTTACCGTAAAGTTTTATTCTCTTATTTCACATTTTATAATGTCACACCATTCCGTAGTGTCACAGGCCTTGACTCGTTCCTGGTTCACTTCTATTCCTCTTTCGTGCACCATGAACCCAATAAATTGCCTAATCGACACTCCAAATGCGCACTTCCGTGGATTCGTCTTCAACCCGTGCATATGTGTCTTTTCAAATACTTCTTCCAAGTCGGCCGAATGTTGTTAGTCTCCTGCCAACTTTACCACCACATCGTCTATATATATCTCCACAATGCGGCCGATCAACTCGTGAAATATCAGATTCGTGGTCCTCTGATAAGTAGCTCCAGCGTTCTTCAATCCGAAAGTCATGACGACCCATTCAAACAATCCTAGCACTCCAGGGCATCGGAAGGCCGTCTTGTGAATATCTGCCACGGCCATGAATATCTGGTTGTATCCCGCATTGCCATCAAGAAAGCTGATGACTTTGTGCCCTGATGCAGCGTCGATAACCATATCAGCTATAGGCATAGGGTACTCATCCTTGGGGGTAGCTTTGTTTATATCTCTAAAGTCGACGCATACCCTAATCTTCCTGTTCTTCTTTTTTACAGGAACGATGTTGGAAACCCATTCAGCATACCGACATGGTCTGATGAATCTGGCTTCTAATAATCGTTCTATTTCTTCTTTGATTTTCTTGTACATTGATGGATTAAAAAGCCTAGGGGGTTATTTAAATGGCCGATACCCAGGTTTTACTGGCAATCGATGTTCGATAAGCTGATGGTCTAAACTGGGCATCTTGTGATACTCCCAAGCGAAGCAATCATTATATTATTTTAATAATTCTACGAGGTTTTCTTTGTATTTGGCACATAACCTGGCATTGACAAAGGTTGGCCATTTCTAATATCTGTTTCCTATGTCTACCTCCTCTAATGGATCGGCTAAAGTAAATCCTTACCCGAGCCTTTTGTCATCTTCAAAGTCCCTGATAGCCTCGGAACTATCGGCCGCGTGCTGGTAGCTTCTCATCCTCTCTTGCAACAGCTTCACATTCAAGATGGCTCGCATCGTCGTAAGATTTCGTAGGTCCCATCAATCGTGCTAGGCTTCACGCTGATCGAACTTATACCTGCATCGCTGATGCAGACAAAGTCGCAGTCTTCCAGTGCTTTGCCTGAGATGCATCTGGCTTCTTCATGTGGCCAATTTGCGTTAGGGCTAGCCATAGCGATGTGAGCCGATGTGTCAGCTTCTATTACTTCAACCGCATCGCCGTTCCACTGTATCAACTTCTGGTGCATGGTGGACGGGATACAGCAGTTGGCGTGGATACAATCCCTTCCTAGCAGCACACTGTAACTGCCCTTTGTGTCTACCACAAAGAATGCAGTAGGCAATGTTTTGCTATCGATTATCAGTTATGTGACCATAACACCTCTTGCTTCCGTGGGATCTCCGATGAAATCATTCAGTACCATATTGGTCTTGATGAGGTCTTCATCGGATTTTCCCAGCTTCATGCACGTTGAGTACGGCATCAGATTGACGATCGCGCCTCCATCCACCAGCATCCTACATATCGGTTTGCCGTTGATGTGCCCTTTTAAGTACAACGGCTTCAGATGTTGATAGTCTTCTTGTGGATTTTCAAAGACCACCTCCTGGGACCCTAGACACAGTTGTGCATAGGATTCCAGGGCTGTAGTGGCTCGACCTCTGAACTCGGCTGGCAGGGCGAAAACCATATTGATGCTCACCGGAGGGGGTTTCTGGCCTTGCACCACAGATAATCCCACGCTGTCCGCTGTGGGAGTGTCTGTATCATCGGCTGTGGGTATTTTCACACCCTCGGCTGTAGGTATCCCTACGTCCTCGGCCGTAGGTGTTTCCTCGTCTTTGGCCGTAGGTGTTCCTACATCCTCAGCTATGGATGAACATTCTGAAGCCATATCCTTCCTGCGCCACTCTTTCCTTGAGATTTTGACGGGGCGCAGCTTGTTGAAGGTTTCGTCCCTCCATTTCACCTCCTCGGCTTCCCTAAATTCTTGTGTCCTGAGGCGTTGGAGCCAACGTCTCTGCGACTTCGTTAGTCCAGAGGGACACCATCACGGTTTTGGTTCCACTAGTTGACGAATTTTCCCAGCCAACTCAGCCGCGTCCACTTTTTTATCCTCTCGGATACTCTTGGAGTTTTCCCTTGAGGTTGGCCTCTCCGGGCTTTCAGATTTGACCGATTCTGATCGATCGGCCTTGCGCTTTCCTCTGATAGTCCCCTGATCTCTTTTCGGCCAAGAGATCCTTCCGTGAATTTATCTTGTCCGAACTTCTCGTTTGGCCGATTTCAATCCTCCGGCCTCGCAAGCTTCCGTCGGGTGCTTGGTTGCTTGACTTGGCCCAACGTTCCTATCGTGGATCGGCTTTCTATAGCTTCCTGAACGCTGCTTGGAACACTGCCCCAACACTGCTGGAGGGTGAGGATGCTCTCGATTCTCCCCCCCAGATAGTGCTGCATTGGACAAATGTGGGGGGATGGCAATGCCAATCCTCTTTCCCAACAGAAAAGCCAGAAAGGGCATCGTTCGTGGGCCTTCTCAGTAGTTGTGACACCACGGAGTGTCGTACCTTAATTAATGTGCATGATTTGGTCAAAAACGGTATGAGATGTGGTAATAAGGTTAAAACCATAGGGATTGGAGGTTATTAACGTTTCCGGGCCGTTTCCAGGGTTTTGGGCCTTTTCGGGGGTTTTTGGGCCTTAAAGAGGGGTTGTGGGCTTTGGTGGGATGGTTTAGGAAACCTTCTTGGACACGGAGTCCGTGTTGTGGGCTGGTGGGAGGGCTCCCCCTGCCCTTTATGTGCACCCCCTTGCGCCCCATGCAGCATTGGTGCGCCCCTCTCCCTCTCCCTCTTGTGCGCCTCCACCTCCCCCTTTGCCCCATTGCTCCCCACCTCTCCACCTCCCCACCTCTCCTCCACCCCCTTGCTGCCCTAGGGTGGCCTCCCCACCCCTGCAACCTCGTGGATCCATCCATTGGAGCGAGGAGCGATCCGCGGGGAGATCTTTTGGAGTTTCGTTCGTCGGGCAAAGGTAAGATCATGGGGTTCCCTGGGGTTGATCTAGGTACTGTTCTTAGGGTGTTTATGAAGTTTTTAGATCAATTGGTGGTGCTGGGTTGGAGTTCTTTGGGTTAGATCTAGACGTTGCCACGTTTCTGTTTTCGGGCAGCATGAGCAGTCGACCTAGGGTTCCTGTTTTCGTCAATTTAGTTTTCGAATATGACTGTACGGACTTTTAAGAAGTTGTAGATAATTTTATTATCTTTCCGTGGACATAAAGCTCGTTAAAATCCGATCAGCCGTTTGAAAGTTATGACTGTTTTACCGAGCGTATTAAAATCTGTGACGCGATTGGAACAGATCTCGGTAATCTGTAGATTAAACAACTTTAGAGGCCGAATCAGTCTTTCCTTATACCTAGAGAAAGTTGGGAAATTTCCTAAGCTACGCGAGGATGTACTCGTTTAATTGATTCGGAGTCCCAGAGCCCAAGTTATGCCTTTGGCAAGGCTGCTGTCCCGCCGGGACAGAACCTCTGTTTTTAGGTTTTGCGAGTAGATGGCAATGTCGGGGTAGATGAGGGTTTGCGTACTGTTTCGTGGTTATGATTGTGAGTGTGTGATACCTATGTGCAGGTGGTGTGACACCGGGAGTGCCCTCTACTTCCCGCCAATCCGTTGCACGTGGTTGTGGCAAGTGTGTTGTGATGGATAGCGAGTTGTAGGTTGCATGTTGAAATTAGATGGAATTGTCTACATGATATATGTCCACTTGCCATGTTTTAATGATTGCTATGATATTTTGAGCATGTTTAAGATGTTATGATGCCATGTGTTAATATATGAGTTTTATATATTGTTGGCATGCTTGCATACATGACATGTTACATGGCCCGGGCGGTGAGAAAGTCATTAACTAATCCGGGAAGGTCGGTGAGAAAGTTATGACTAATCCGGAGAGCCAATAGAGTAAGTCCTACATCGTGATTCCATCTACCGTGGGTTGTGGAAGCGAGGAGTAGGCACCCTCCATCTTCGGGATGGAAGGGGGGAGAGGGTGCACACCGACGGGTGTGTACTCAACCATACCGGTATGAGTTTCCAAGGAGACATGAGCATTGCATTACATCTCATACATATTGATGATGACAATGTTAAGTGTTTATGAATAAGATGATTTACATGAAGGGAGATGCTATTGCCATATTGTTGTTCTTGTTGTCCATTGCAATATGCTTGCTGAGTTTCGAACTCACGCTTGTGTTTTCTTATTGTTTTAGGTACCATGAGAACGGCATGCGGGAAAGGGGAATAGACACACGCCCACACGTTGCTTCACCTTAATGTTTCCCTAAGTCAATTCTTTTAGTTTGATAATAAATTGCGTGTGATGGTCATTAGATTAAGGCTTAGCTTGGTTAATGAGAGTTTTATTGTTCGTTTGACACTTGAAACTTTAAGTGCTTAATGTTAGTCTTTCATTGTCGTTAAGACTCTTTTTATTGATGTTTTAGATGTTTCCCTTATTGCCATATAATGCTATATTGTTGTTGCTCCTTAAATTCATGATAAAACAAAGGAGGTGCTGCCGAAATCTTGGTTTTTAGCCTATGCGCCTTTGCTGGAATTTTATGTTAAATGTGGTATTTAGATGTTGTTTAGCTTATGTTTGGTAGCATTCAGGCATATTAAATGCCGGGTGTTATTCTGATTAGTATCGAGCGAATTTGTAGGTCCTTGGAATATGTATTTTTAGTGTCATACCTTAAGTTGCAACTAAAATATGATGTGGAATAACTTAGAAACATGGCTTAGGTTCTAACTAAAACTTTGTATAGGATAGCAACATTAAAACTTGCAAAAGTGGTATAACTAATCTAAAATTTGACACACTTGGTTGCACAGTAGGATGGGGTTTTGGTTCATCATTGCATCGCGCTTGATTATATGATAAAGAATATGTCTATGGTGATGTTTGATCTATGTTCTTGGTTGTGTGATGTTGTGTTTATGTTTTTGTGTTTGGATGGTTGTCATGCAGGCAGCCATGCCGAGGGTAGAGGCCGTGGGCGCCGTGGCCGTGGAGGCCAGTGGGCGAGGCTCCCAGGAGTTGAGGAGTGCATTCTTGAGGGTAGCGTTCGCTCAATGCTCGTGGGCCAGCTCGGGAGGAGCTTCTACCTGATCGGGGCGGGGTGCCCGCCGCCAATGATGATTTAGTTCAGGCTCTGCGGAAGGGAGATTCAGAGCTGCGCCCGGCGGTGCGGGCAGCCCCCGTGGTGCCTCCCCTGCAGTGGCCCCAATTGTTGCCCCATTGCGCGTGAGCCGAGGATGAGTCTCGGGAGTGGATGTCCCTCCGTCTTGACACTTTTGACGGAGCGGGCACGCCGATCGATCCGCAGATTGGCTGCGGTACATGGAGAGGCGCTTTGAGGTCCTAGAGTTGACCTCGGTCGGAGGGCTCGCTTTGTGGCCTTTCACCGAAAGGCCAAGCCGATATCTGGTGGGAAGGGGTTCTGGCCGCTAGAGTCCCGATCTTGGTCGATCACTGGGAGGACTTTGTGGCTTGCTTCGAGCCAAGTTCTACGAGTCTTTTCTTGAGAGGATGGAGCATACTCTGACGACTCTTTCCCAAGGAAAGAGGTCGGTGGCAGAGTATGAGGCAGAGTTCAACAGCGTGGTGCGCTTCGTGCCAGCTGTGGCAGCTGACGACAGGGAGAAGGCGAGGAGGTTCCGTAGGGGCCTCAACCAGGAGTTCATAGTTGTCATGGGGGTGACTGTCCCTCGTGACTTCTGCTCCGTGGTGGAGCAGGTGAAGGGAATGGAGCTCGAGTTGGAGCTCTCCCGGGATAAGCAAAACCCGGGCGGTTCAGGGGTTCCTGCGGCCCAGCGGGGCCGAAGAGGACCTTTGGTGGAGGAGGTGGGTCTTCTCGACCCACCTTCAAGAAGTTCAAGGGGACAGGGCTCCTCCTCGGGGGCTAAGATGGGGCCGCCCGATCGTCTTCTTCACGAGCGGTGTTCGTCTGTGCCGGGCAGGGCATGAAGTGTTTCAAGTGCGGTGGTGAGCACCGTGCTTGAGTGTGGTTGGACCGGGAGTTGCAACCATCGTGGGCAAGCCCGCCACATGGGGCGAGTCTGCCGGATGAATCGATAGCATCATCAAGTGGGAGGCGGTGCCTTCTCCTCCCACTCCGGCGTCTTCCAGAGGATCGGTGCACATGATGGCTACTCTGTTTCTCGGCCGCCCTTTGCGTGGCGCCACCGGCCAGCGTCTTGGTGCCCGCAGCCGTCTGCTCCTCCTCGATTGCCTCCTCCGCCCCAGCCTTGATGGGGCATCGGCTGAGTCGGGGCTCATACGTCCGGCGCCACCAGAGTGTACGCTTTGCCGACCGCCGAGTCACCGGACATCCAGAGGTGGTTTCAGTACTCTGCTCGTGGATTCCGTTGATGCCTTTGTTCTGTTTGATTCCGGAGCATCCTATTCTTTTGTGTCGTCAGAGTTTGCTAGTAGAGCTAAGTTGGGAGTTCAGCGGATTTCTGAGTCCGTTTTAGTCAGTTCTCCTGGGGATTTGATTGCTAGCTCTTTGGTTTGCCCGGGTTGCACCATTGCCATTGATGATGAGGTTTTCTTTGCCAATCTTATGGTGATCCAGTTGGCTCCTTTTGATGTCATTTTGGGCATGGACTGGCTGCATCAGTACCATGCCAAGATCTGTTGTTTCTGGAAAACGGTTGCCTTGCAGGCCCCGTTAGGGGTAGAGTTGACCTTTCAGGGTGGTATACCTTCCAGCTCCGTCTTTGCTTTGACTAGTCTGTTTTCTGGTCGCCGTTTGAGGCATTTGGGTTTCCTCATGGCTTTGTCAGAAAAGCCATCTTCTTCAGTTTCCATTGAGGAGATTCCTGTAGTGAAGGAGTTCGTTGATGTGTTCCCTGATGAGTTGCCTGGTCTACCTCCTGTGAGGAATGTGGAGTTTCGTATTGATCTTGTTCCTGGCACTCGACCTATTTCTATCTCTCCATACCGCTTGGCTCGTCCTTTTCAAGACGAGTTGAAGAAGCATTTGGAGGATCTGTTGGCCAAGGGCTTCATTCGGCGTAGCGTTTCGCCATGGGGAGCACCCGTCCTCTTCATCTCGAAGAAGGATGGAAGTTGGCGTATGTGCATTGATTATCGTGCTCTTAATCAAGTGATAGTCAAGAACAAGTATCCTTTGCCTCACATCGAGGATCTGTTTGACCAAGCCAAGAGGAGCAAAGGTGTTCTCCAAGATTGATCTTGATCGGGTACAATCAGATCCGTGTGAGGGAGCAGGACATTGAGAAGACTGCTTTCTCAACTAGGTATGGGCATTATGAATTTAAAGTTATGTCTTTTGGACTAACTAATGCTCCTGCTGTCTTTATGGAGGCGATGAACAGTATGCTACACACGTATCTTGATGAGTTTGTGGTAGTGTTCATCGATGACATTCAGTTTACTCTAAATCGGAAGAGGAGCATGAGCGACATCGAGGCTTGTCTTTGTGCACCTTGAGGAAAATCAGTTCTTTGCTAAGCTGAAAAGTGCGAGTTACGGATTTCGAAGTGGGTTTTCTTGGCCACATCATCAATCCAGAGGGCATATCTGTAGATCCTAGCAAAGTCTCGAGCTTTTGGATTGGAAGAGGCCTTCCAATGTCAAAGAGGTGCGTAGTTTCCTTGGGTTGGCTGGCTACTATCGGCGTTTCGTGCAGGATTTCTCTATCATTGCCAAGCCACTTTCGCATCTGACTCAGAAGGGGATGTATGTCCAGTGGACTGCAGAGTTTGAGCACGGTTTCTGCACTTTGAATGAGAAGTTAGTGACTGCTCCTGTTCTTACCCTTCCCGAGCCTGGGAAGCGCTTCACGGTGTATTCGATGCTTCTCGGTTGGGACTTGAGTGTGTGCTCATGCAAGAGGGCAAGGTGATTGCTTATGCGTCGAGGCGCTTGAAAAAGCACGAGCGAGAACTATCCCACGCATGATCTTGAGCTAGCCGCAGTGGTGTTTGCATTGAAGATATGGAGGCATTACATGCGGCGAGTCTTGTGACATTTTCATCGATCACAAGAGCCTCAAATACATCTTTACCCGAAAGATTTGAACTTGAGGCGGAGGAGGTGGCTAGAATTGATAAAGGATTATGACCTTACTATCGGTATCATCCGGGAAGGCAAATGTGGTGGCCGACGCTCTCGATCGCAAGATAATGCCCCTATTGTTGATTGTCTTGTTGCTTATTTTGGCGTTTGGGGGTCTCCTCGCTGCGGGGACCGTGCAAGCTGAAACTTCGATTGATTCTTGAGTCGGCAATTCGGCGTGTCACGGGAGGCACAAAGAAGATGACCGTTTGCTCCAAAGAAAGTAGGAACGCTTGAGGATGGCAAGTCTGGAGACTTTACCGTTGATGATGCGGGAGCTTTGAGATTTCAGGGCCGTTTGTGCGTACCTCAGAAATCTCAAGTGAAAGAAGACATTCTGAAAGAAGCTCATCGCACCCCGTACACGGTCCATCCTGGGGAGACCAAGATGTACAGGGACTTGAAGAAGAATTTCTGGTGGAAAAGGATGAGAGTGGATATTGCCAAGTATGTGGCATCTTGTGGGATCTGTCAGAAGATCAAAGTTGAGCATAAGCGTCCCGCCGGTCTGTTGCAGCCATTGGAGATTCCTGTGTGGCCATGGGATGACATCTCCATGGATTTCGTGGTTGGTCTACCTCGTTCTCCACGAGGGAAGGATGCTGTTTGGGTTGTGGTGGACCGTCTCAGCAAGTATGCACATTTCATTCCTATCCGCACGACCAATTCTGCGTGCGAGTTGGCTCCCATCTATGTGCGGGAGATTGTGAGACTGCATGGTGTACCTAAGACCATTATTTCTGATCGGGATGCGAAGTTCGTCTCCAAGTTCTGGGAGAGTTTGCAGAGTGCTTTGGGTACGCAGCTTCGCCTTAGTACCGCTTTTCACCCTCAGACGGATGGGCAGTCTGAGCGTACCATCCAGACTTTGGAAGACATGCTCAGGGCCTGTGTGATGGCTTGGAAAGGTAGCTGGGAGGATCATTTGCCTCTTGCGGAGTTTGCTTACAATAACGGCTATCATTCCAGCATCCGGGCTGCTCCTTATGAGGTACTACATGGCCGGAAGTGCAGATCGCCACTTTGTTGGGATGCAGTGGGCGAGAGAGCAGTTCTTGGACCGGATTGGGTTTAGCAGACAGTTGATCGCGTGGCGGAGGTACGGCAGAACCTTCTCGCGGAAGCAGAGCAGCGAGAAAACTCTGGCCCGATGTGAGGCGGCGAGACTTGGAGTTTGAGGTGGGTGATAGCGTACTCTTGCGAGTATCTCCCACCAAGGGTGTGGTGCGTTTTGGCACCAAAGGAAAGCTCAGTCCAAGGTATGTTGGGCCTTTTCCTATCATCACCCGAGTTGGTAGGTTGGCCTATCGTCTGGAGCTACCGGAATCTATGCAAGGTGTGCATAATGTGTTCCATGTCTCGATGTTGAGGAAATACTTGCATGATCCGGAGTTGGTGGTTCCATTGGAACCATTAGTGCTTGAGCAGGACCTCACCTTCGAGTCCCGTCCTGTGGAAATTCTGGGGACTTCGGAGCGAGTGATGAAGAACCGGACGCTCAAGTTCGTTAAAGTTTTGTGGTCACATCAGACCGAGAGAGAAGCAACTTGGGAGCTGGAGTCTCGCATGCGCGAGAAGTATCCCGAGCTTTTCGCCTCAGGTATGTGATGTGAAAACCTAGCTATCTCCGGTTTTGCTGGGTTTGCGTGTTGGTGCGTTTAGATTCGAGGTCGAATCCTGTTGAAGGGGGGAAGAATGTGACACCACGGAGTGTCGTACCTTAATTAATGTGCATGATTTGGTCAAAAACGGTATGAGATGTGGTAATAAGGTTAAAACCATAGGGATTGGAGGTTATTAACGTTTCCGGGCCGTTTCCAGGGTTTTGGGCCTTTCCGGGGGTTTTTGGGCCTTAAAGAGGGGTTGTGGGCTTTGGTGGGATGGTTTAGGAAACCTTCTCGGACACGGAGTCCGTGTTGTGGGCTGGTGGGAGGGCTCCCCCTACCCTTTATGTGCGCCCCCTTGCGCCCCATGCAGCATTGGTGCGCCCCTCTCCCTCCCCCTCCTAAGCCCTAGCCGCCACCCCCTCTCCCTCTCCCTCTTGTGCGCCTCCACCTCCCCCTTTGCCCGATTGCTCCCCACCTCTCCACCTCCCCACCTCTCCTCCACCCCCTTGCTGCCCTAGGGTGGCCTCCCCACCCCTGCAACCTCGTGGATCCATCCATTGGAGCGAGGAGCGAGGAGCGAGGAGCGATCCGCGGGGAGATCTTTTGGAGTTTCGTTCGTCGGGCAAAGGTATGATCATGGGGTTCACTGGGGTTGATCTAGGTACTGTTCTTAGGGTGTTTATGAAGTTTTTAGATCAATTGATGGTGCTGGGTTGGAGTTCTTTGGGTTAGATCTAGACGTTGCCACGTTTCTGTTTTCGGGCAGCATGAGCAGTCGACCTAGGGTTCCTGTTTTCGCCAATTTAGAATTCGAATATGACTGTACGGACTTTTAAGAAGTTGTAGATAATTTTATTATCTTTCCGTGTACATAATGCTCGTTAAAATCCGATCAGCCGTTTGAAAGTTATGACTGTTTTACCGAGCGTATTAAAATCTGTGACGCGATTGGAACAGATCTCGGTAATCTGTAGATTAAACAACTTTAGAGGCCGAATCAGTCTTTCCTTATACCTAGAGAAAGTTGGGAAATTTCCTAAGCTACGCGAGGATGTACTCGTTTAATTGATTCGGAGTCCCAGAGCTCAAGTTATGCCTTTTGCAAGGCTGCTGTCCCGCCGGGACAGAACCTCTGTTTTTAGGTTTTGCGAGTAGATGGCAATGTCGGGTAGATGAGGGTTTGCGTACTGTTTCGTGGTTATGATTGTGAGTGTGTGATACCTATGTGCAGGTGGTGCGACCCCGGGAGTGCCCTCTACTTCCCGCCAATCCGTTGCACGTGGTTGAGGCAAGTGTGTTGTGATGGATAGCGAGTTGTAGGTTGCATGTTGAAATTAGATGGAATTGTCTACATGATATATGTCCACTTGCCATGTTTTAATGATTGCTATGATATTATGAGCATGTTTAAGATGTTATGATGCCATGTGTTAATATATGAGTTTTATATATTGTTGGCATGCTTGCATACATGACATGTTACATGGCCCGGGCGGTGAGAAAGTCATTAACTAATCCGGGAAGGTCGGTGAGAAAGTTATGACTAATCCGGAGAGCCAATAGAGTAAGTCCTACATCGTGATTCCATCTACCGTGGGTTGTGGAAGCGAGGAGTAGGCACCCTCCATCTTCGGGATGGAAGGGGGGAGAGGGTGCACACCGACGGGTGTGTACTCAACCATACCGGTATGAGTTTCCAAGGAGACATGAGCATTGCATTACATCTCATACATATTGATGATGACAATGTTAAGTGTTTATGAATAAGATGATTTACATGAAGGGAGATGCTATTGCCATATTGTTGTTCTTGTTGTCCATTGCAATATGCTTGCTGAGTTTCGAACTCACGCTTGTGTTTTCTTATTGTTTTAGGTACCATGAGAACGGCATGCGGGAAAGGGGAATAGACACACGCCCACACGTTGCTTCACCTTAATGTTTCCCCAAGTCAATTCTTTTAGTTTGATAATAAATTGCGTGTGATGGTCATTAGATTAAGGCTTAGCTTGGTTAATGAGAGTTTTATTGTTCGTTTGACACTTGAAACTTTAAGTGCTTAATGTTAGTCTTTTATTGTCGTTAATACTCTTTTTATTGCTGTTTTAGATGTTTCCCTTATTGCCATATAATGCTATATTGTTGTTGCTCCTTAAATTCATGATAAAACAAAGGAGGTGCTGCCGAAATCTCGGTTTTTAGCCTATGCGCCTTTGCTGGAATTTTATGTGAAATGTGGTATTTAGATGTTGTTTAGCTTATGTTTGGTAGCATTCAGGCATATTAAATGCCGGGGTGTTACAGTAGCGATCGGGCCGTGCTCTTCCATCAGCATCCGCCGGGACGTACTTCTCGCCCTTTGGCCTCTTAGCTTGTACTTAGCCAGTAACTGGGAAAAAGTCGGCGTGATCTTCTATGTTGCCTTTTTCGATGGTGACTGCCTTGTAGCCTCGCACAACCTGTTGGTCTCAGGTTTTCCTTTCACCTTGACCGTCTTGGACCATTTTCCTTCTTGATCGACCTCTATCTGGATCGAACCGATTGCGATCTGCACCATTTTTTCTTTATTCACAGTCTTCTTATCGGCTTTTGTGGCTGATACAAACAGTTAACGGGCCTCATCCCGTTTTGTTTCCTTCCCTTTGGACGAGCAGCTGACCATATTGACTGGGAAGGGGTTAGTGTACACATGCATAGCCTGCTCTTCTGCAATATTCAGCTGTCCATTCTCTATGGCCGACTGTATCTGTTGTCGAAAAATATTGCAGTCATTATTATTGTGTGAGAAGTAATAATGCCATTTGTAGTACCTGTGTCTTTTCAGCTCATCGGCTGACGGGATGATGTGCCCTTCTGGGATTCGTACCAACTTCTCTTGTAAAAGCAAGTCGAAGATGCGGTCGCATTTCGTCATGTCGAACAAGTATTTGACCTCCGACTTGGCTTTAGTCGGTTTTAGCCAGGAACATACCAAGGGTTTTTTGTTGCCCTTAACCCATTCTGCTATGTTAACGTCTGTTTCCCCGTCATCGGCCGAGTCTTTTGACTCATATTCTATGAGGTTGACTTTTGGCTTTTTTTTTCTCTTTACCACTTTTCAACTTGTCTTTGAAACCTTTGTTTTCATATAGTCGGCCTTCTTGGGCTGATACTCTGTGTAAAACATGGCATAGGTCGGTGAATTCTTGACCGCCGAATTTCTCCCGTAGAAGCAGAATCAAGCCCTGGAAGGCCAGATCAGCAAGTTGGTTGTCAGGTAGGGTGATGCTAAAGCATCGATTCCGTACCTCCCTGGACCTTTTAACGTATTCTATTACCGATTCCCCAAATCTCTGCTGCACAGAACTTAGGTCGGAGATCCGCAACTCTAAGTTTTCGCAGAAGAAGTATTCATGGAAATGGTTTTCCGAATCAGCCCAAGTATTGACCGAATTTGGAGGCAGGGAGGTGAACCAAGTGAATGCCGCCTCAGATAGAGACAATGGGAACAACTTCACTCGGAGCCTCAGATAGAGATCGGGGGGAGTGTATGTGTGAGGGCCCGAGAGCCTATGTCATTCCTCGGGAGGTAGGGGTCGCTGCTAGCTACGACCTGATGGAGAAATGGACAAGGGACACCGGGAATTATACTGGTTCAAGCCCCCGATGCAGGGTAACAGCTCTACTCCAGTCTTGCCCTGAGGCGAAGGACTTGATTACGTGTGAGTACAAGTGGGTGAGTATCGATTGCGTTGTGTCTGTCTATCAAGATCCCCCTATGTATTTATATTGGGATTAAAATGTCCCTTCCCAGTCCTCCTGGAGGACGGTCAAAAGTGTACTTTGCGATGGATGGTTCCACGTCCGCTCCAACTGGATCTCAACCGCTTCTTGGGGTTCACGGCCACGTCCTATCTTTATAGATCTCAACTTATCCCCAGGGTTCGCATCCTCATTCCACTTTTATGGATCTCAGCAACCTCGAGCTGCCGACCTGACCCCCTGAGCTCTAAGTCTTGGTCGTGTGAGGCCTCCAGCCCCCTTCGATCGAGATCGAGCGAGCGTCGTCTGGACACCGGGGAATCAAGCTTGGGCCCAAGCTCGGTCCACTAGGCCGAGTTTGGGCTGGGGTCTGTTGACCATGCCTTTGACCCAGCATGATATCTCAGTCCCCGACATAATAGTTATCAAGCAATTTTACAAATATCACCATTTGAAGCTTTGTATGGTCGTTCTTGTCACACTCCTTTGAATTAGAATGCGACATAACTCGGTCAAGATAGAAGAGTTATGTTGATAATCATTGTTGTGAGTTGAGTTTTGAACCAGAGGATTTTGTGTATCCTAGAGTTATCCCTCTTAAAGGAGTTAAAAGGTTTCACGCTAAAGGAAAGTTTGCACATAGATATGTTGGTCTGTTTAAGATCTTGAGCCGCAAAGGAGAGGTTGCGTATCAGTTTGAGTTACTGCAGTCGTTAGCAGGAGTGCATAATGTGTTTCATGTGTCTCAACTAAAGAAGTGTCTTCGAGTACCAATAGAGCATACACCGTTATAGTGTAACATCCCAAAATTTTCTTGTAATATATTTCGTGTGTTTCTGGGATTATTTGGAATTTTCTGGAATTTATATGGAATCTTCGAGGTTAATTTGAATTCGAGCCCGATTGAACTAATTGCATTAAATAAAGATCATCCATTTTTTGCATAAGCACAAAATCTAAAATTTTATTTATAATAAAGATATTTGGTGGATGAAATTGTTTATTTCAAATATTTTCTAAAATATGTTATATAAATTAAGTTGTTGATTTTACAAAAATCTGTAGAGGTGTCTGATTCAGGAAAAGAATTTTTACGAAAAATCTATACGTCGAAAAATTACGAAACCAACTTTGTTAAGTTCTAAATAATTCCAAGTATTTTCGAGGAATTTTTCAGGATCTTTAGAACCTTTCTGCTATTTCATTCCTTACGCTGCTTCTCCATGTTGTAACACCCCGGCATCTAGTATGCCCGAATGCTACCAAATATAGACTAAACAACATCTAAATACCACAAATAAAGATAAATTACAACAAAGGCACAAATGCTAAAAGCCGAAATTTCGGCAGCATCTCCTTTGTTTTAACATGAATTGAAGCGATAGCAATAACAAGGCAAGTCATATCACAACATTAGGCATCTAAAGCAGCAATATAAATGAATATAGCATCAACATAAGACAATAATACTAAAACCAACCACTCCATACACTATAGCTAAGCAAATAAGGATCACAAGCACACAAATGAATCCATACACAAAGTTTCATGGCACTTATTAAGATCATGACTCAAGTTGATAAATCTGCCTAAAGGTGTGGAGCTACGTGAAGGTTTGTAGCTAATGCCCCTTCCCACATGCCGGCACTACAGGAATCCGATATATTTACGTCGGCCACAGATATTTACGTCTGCCTAAAAAAAGCCGACGTAAATAGGGTATTATTTACATCGGCTACTCTAAACCGACGTAAATAAGTATTTTTACGTCGGCTTGGCCAACGTAAATAGCTCCCAAGCCTACCAGTAAAATTTAAAAATCAAGCAGACATGTTTACGTCGGGCTGGCCGACGTAAATATTCCACGTTTGCGTCGGCCTGGTGAAACCGACATAAATAATCTTTTTATTTGCGTCGGCCTGCAGAAGCCGACGTTGAACCGAACATTTTTCCGCCCACCCTGTTTGGTCATCCCGCCCGGTTGCCCTAGCTAGCGCGCGTTTTCCCCAAATCTCCTCTAGCTCACAGCCCGACGCCATTTCAGGTTTCGGTAGATCTCCACCGCGCACCGCCAGTCGCCACCCTCCCTAGCTCGCACCGCCCCCGGACGTATCCCTCCCGGCGCCGTCTCCTCTAGCTCGTGTCGCCCCCCTCCCAGCGCCGCCTCCTCGAGCTCGTGTCGCCCCCCTCCCACCGGCGCCGCCTCCCTGCGACCCAGCCCGGCGGCGCTCCCCCCCGGCTCTCCCCGCCGGTGCCCTCTCGTTGTTGACCCCGGCCGCCACCTCCTCCGGTAGACGCCAGCCCTAGAGAGAGAGAGAGAGTGAGAGAGGTATAGAAGCAGCGAGGAGCGGCGGCGGCGGCGCCATACACGACAATGGCGGCGAAGCGGGAGCTCTCGAGTACCCTCAGGAATCTAAAGGTGAGGAGCCCTTTTGTCCCTGGTTCTTCCCTCGCCATGGTTTGGCGTCTCACGGGAGGATTGTTGTTTTTGTGTGTGTGGTGGTGCAGTATTACTAGAAACTTTGAGAAATCTTGTGTAATTGACATTAATATGTTTCAAGTTCTCACTCTGATTTTCTTGGGCTTGTGTATTACATATAAGATGTTTATGATATTCACTGTAGACATGAAATATACTGCCTACATTATACCATCTGTAACTTCATTTCAAAAATTTAGTTGTCAATATCATGTAGCCCTAGTATTGATAACATGTTTTTACTTCTTTGTCTGCTAAGCTTGTCTATTCACTTGTACACATTGTTCATTTTGTAGCCCAAAGAGTTCATTTTGTTGCCTTTTCCACATTTGGTTAGTGCAAAATATTGCGTGCATTTCATTATTATATTCATGATGTGAAGCATGACTTCTTAAGTTACTATGAACTGGTCACAGCATCTGTTGGCACTACACTCCATTGTAAAAGATTAAAATATTTGTATTGTATTTGAAAGGAGAATGTTTCCCAGAATAATATACAATGTGGATGTCCTATATGACGTGCCATTGCTAGTAGACAAGGTACAAGTATCGAGCTCGCTTTGCTATGATTTTTGGTCATTACTAGTGTAACACCCCAAAATTTTGCTTTTCTTAAATTCATGTGTGATTTGGCCCTTTGGTGAATTTTTGGAATTTTCTGGAATTTATTTGGATTTATTTGGAATTTATTTGAATTTATTCCATTTTGAAATAATTAAAGAATTTAATTTTGCAAATAAATTTTTGTTGGAAATATTTTATTTGAGTTCAAAATGATCCAAAGTATTTTCCAGAATTTTTCTGGAATTTTTCTGAGTCATTTGCTATTTTTAATGAATTAAATGAATTACTGGGAATTATTTTAATTATTAAATCGCTGGAAAATCAAACTCGGGTCAAGTATCGTTTCATCCGATCGAGCCCGAGTCGGACTCGAAGTTCGAGTCCGACCGATCGGCCGCGTCGGCTCGACCGAGGCAGTTCAAGACGCGAGCCGTTGGATCGAGATCCAGCGGCGCGTCATCGTTCCCGATCCGACCGGAGACGGACTGCTCGCCCGTAGTGGCCGCGTGTGCGTTAGGGTTTCGTGTGTTGCGCGCGACGTCGAGGCACTATTTAAAGCCCCAAGGCCGCCCGTTGAAGCTCTGCATGCCGTGCGCACCTTTTCCCTCAAGTTTGAGCCCTAGCCGCCGTGCCTAGCCGCAAAGCTCGCCGTAGTTGCCTCTCTCTTCCACCGCGTTCCTCGACGATTCCGCCACGGCGAGCCGTTTCACGCAACCAAGACCGGATCCGGAACCCCGGCCAGCGCACCTGTTGAGTGCACTCACTTGGCCGGAGACGCCCCGAGGCGCCGCTGCCGTGGTCGTCATCCTCAGCGCCGGTGAGCCCGCGCCGCCGCGAAGCCATCGCCGTCCCGAGCTCGGTGAACCGTCAGATCCAAATCGGACGGTTGAGGTGAGCCCACGTTCTATCCCAACCCTAAGATCCCAGATTAGATCGGGACCGTTGGATCAAGATCCAACGGCCCACAATCGGCCACGTTGCTTGTAACGTGGGTAACGTTACGGGTTAGGGTTAATTTCAACCGTTGGATCAAGATCCAACGGCTCAGATCCGCCGCGTTAATCCAACACGTGAAACCGAGACCCAATCCATACCGTCGGATTCTAAATCGACGGCCGTGATTGCGCCACGCGTCGGGAAGCTTGACCGCCGCGGTCAGCGCACCCGCGCGTGAGACGCTGACACGGCGGGCCCGCGCGTACGGGACAAATAAAACCGCACCATGACGCGTCATCGCCGACGTCACGGTGGGGCCCGCTGTCGCCATCGGCCCCAAAGAAGTCAGGCCGACGCCAAGAATGACGTCATCCAGAGGCCCACATGTCAGCGACCGTGAGCCGTGGACCGAGTCCACCGTGGACCCGAGCCAAGCGTGGACCGAGTCCATGGACCGGCTGACGTCAGCCAGCCAATCAGAGGCTGACACGTGTCCATGCTGACGCAATAATTAATTTCCGAAAAAGAAAATGATTTATTAATTCGAAATATTGATTCAAATTTAGATTCAAACTTCAAACGCTTATAACTTTTGCGTTTCAACTCCGATTTGAGTGATTCAAATTTCTAAATTTGTATAAAATTGAGATCTACCTAAATATGAATTTTATTTAATTTTTGGACTAAAGTTTTTCTCTGTAATATTATTTAATTGATTATTTAAACTTTAATAAATCATAACTTTTATGCTTTAACTCCAAATTTAGCGATTCCAGTTTCTAAAAATCCAGAAAATTATGGTCTCTCTTTTGTTGGATTTTATTTGGAGTTTTGGGATGATTTTGCCTAGTGTTTATTTGTGTTTTTGCTATTTGCACGCTTTTCGAGTAGACGTTGAAGTCGGAAGGATTCGAGGAGAAGTGTTGACTCAGGATCCAACTCAAGACCAAGAGCAAGTACTTTTTGAAGGCAAGTTGTGCTTTGACCATGTTGATCCTATTTCGAAATCTATTTTGATTTAAACTATTGCATGCTAGTTCAATTAGAAAGATATTTTGTTTAAACATGGGGGTTAGATAAATACCAATTTCTTTGTATGACACCTTGATTATCTAAGTATGTGCCATGATCACTCGACACCCTAGTTGTTTTTTACTAGTTGGACATTATTAAATTGCCAACATGGGTTTAGACCGTTGTAGTATCTTTGCTTAGACACGCTCGTGCTCATGACATGATTTTGGACAATCAAATGATAATATGGACTTAATGATATATTGAACCTGTTTTGGAAAAGTATCATGTGATGTTGACGGCACGTGGTGCATGGTAATCAAGCTGGGTTTGATAAACGATTTCGGCCGGGCATGTGGCAAGAGTAATCAGGTGGGCCAGTGTGGCATTGGGAGTGTTGATTTGGTTTTTCGGGTAGTCTTGCCCTGGTCACTCTAAGGACTTAACCTTGCAAGCCTTTGAACTGGGTCATACTTGCAACCACATGGTTGGAATGGGACGGCCCTAGTTGACTAAGTCGCTAAGGACTCACTTGTGGAGCCTCAGGGTGTCAGTTACACCGTTTGTGTGATTGTACGGGGGAGCGTATCGTGGCTGTGGCCAGGTACCCATCTAACGGTGTGTTGGTCCCATACTTCGCCTTGGCTAAGGGAAGGGATGGTGTAGAGCACGAACCGGAGAGGACCACCTGTGTTGTTTGAGGCTTCCGAAAGGCTTTGTTATGAACTCGCCTTTGTGGTGTTTGATGTATCTTGTGGGTAAAGTGCATAACCTCTGCAGAGTGTAGAATCTATTTGAATAGCCGAGGAGTCCACGATCTTGGACAATGCTCGGGAATTACAGTCAAGGGGTAGACTTTCTGAAAATAACTTGGTTTTGAAAAGATGGGTTGGTTTAACAAGGAAGGTGATGGAAATATGGTGTAGGATGGGAAAAATGTTTGTTAAACTTCTTGAAAAGTTATTTATGCTTTACTTATTTCTACTGCTTTCGAATCTACTTTTATTACTTGTCAAAAGTCAAGCATCGCAAATATACCTTGAGCTATTCCTTTGTACCAAGCCATGCATATAGTATATTAGCTTGCATTCTGTGCATGACTTGCTGAGTACCAAGTACTCACCCTTGCCTCAACACAATACCAGTTGAAGAGGAGACTACGCCAGTTTCGGAGGAGGAGTTCCAAGAGGACCCGTCTACTTAGGGATGCGAGCCCGATCGGTTGCTGTGGTATCTTTGGATGGCGCCACGAAGTTTATTTGATTTTTCCGCTGCTGTTATTTCTCTTTTAATAAGTTTCGCCTTGCAAGGCATATATTTGTAACTTGGCCATAAGGTCGAGTAACCCTTTGATTATTTAAATAAAGTACTTTGATAGTATCGTTTGGTATGATTGTGATATATACCGATGTTAAGACTGTGTGCACTAGCGCGTTCCTGGACTAGTGCTGAATACACAGAGGGTCCGGATTTGCAAATTCGGGGTCCCGACAACTAGCTTGCTTAGCATCCCACTTTAAGAGGAGCTTGTTCCAATGCGAGTTTGGGATAGGTAGCACAGTTGGATAGTGAATTGCTTGTGCCACAATCAGTTTGGGGTTTTGCTATTCTTAGTTCACTTAATAGTTGAAAGGTTCATCACCTGCTAATGACACTTCATAGTTGGAAAAAAAGTAAAACGTGCTTAGCAATTTTTTATCATTAATAAGGCGTGCTGCAGAACTGATTGGTTGGGTTTGTGGTGTGAATATCATAATTCTTGAATTTGGAACCCAAATGTGTGTTGATGCCAAGTTTAGCATTATATTGATTATTGTCTTTTGTCTGCTGAGTGGATGTCCATGTTTTAGGGGAGGTGCTGTCAAAATTTTTAGTGAATTCGGCAACCTTCGATCTTGTTAACTTTTCAATTTATATTAGTAAAGCATGAGCTTGTTTTTTTTATTTCTCTTGAGTCATTCACAAGTAGCCGCCTCCCGCTCGCTTGCCGCCGGACGTCGCTTCGGCTTCGGCATCTAGGAGCACATCGATCGTCGCTTTTCAGGTACCAACTCGATTGATACTTCTTTCAAACATTTGATATGTAATCTAGGAAAAGAAGAAATTTTTTTGTATGCTTTGTGGCGAATTAAAGAAAGGTTGATTCGAAGTATGCTTCGTATGCTTTGATTTATGGCAATTTTGGATGCAATTATGCAATAAAATTGATAAGACTCCTATTTGAAAATGATGCACTTTTGAAAACAACAGTCAACCCAACCTATACGTCACCCATTTGGGAGCGACACAACTCACATTGAATTGTGAACTGTGTCGCTCCCGAATTGTCCACGCTTTTGGACAGCCTGAGGATGGACCGCTTAGCACGATTTGTTATGGTGTGGTGTAGGATCTGAATGAAATTTCGGCTACATAACCTAGTTGTTCTCGGATGCACAAGTATCAGGCGTGCATTTCGAGAACAGCGGGGTTGTGCTGCCGAAATTTCGTTTGGATCCTACAACATGCCATGACAAATCGAGCTAAGCGGTCCATTCTTGGGTGGGTTTAGGACCTATCTTTGCCTAGAGCTCTTGCTAGTACCATTAACCCACTTCCACTTTTATGTTTTTAGACTAGATTGTCTGCAAGATTCTGTTGAGTTTATGGGACAATATTATTGCAATGGGTGTTCAAATTTAGAGAAACTCGAATTCATGAAACATCACTAAGTTGGTAACTCTAATGTAAGTTCTATACTAATTTAAATTAAGGTAGTTTATTGCCCAATTTAAAATTAGGTAGTTTATCCCATTCTCACATATTGTTTTTGCATTCAATAGTCGAAAAGATGGTAGAGGACCGTGGGTGGATGTATGATGGCTGGGATAGATCTATGAATCACACGCAAGATTGGAAAGTAAACACACAGGCTTTTGTTGATCGGGTGTTCTCCCCAACTCCTCCTGGTGGGTTAGCAAAGTGCCCTTGTTCTAAGTGTTGTCTTTTCTCTCGAGAGACGAAGACAGTGATGGTTGGCCACCTGTGCAAATTTGGCTTTATGCCGAATTACCATACATGGTACGAACATGGTGAGCCACGGAGGAGAGAGACATCCGATCAAGCAGATACTATCGATATAGTGTAGGATAGGATAGATGAGATGGTTGAGGACTTAGGCCGACAATTTCAGAATGCTTCGGAGGATCGAGCAGCGGTTCAAGAGGATCGACCAACCCCAGCAGTTGAGGAATTCTATAGGCTCCTAGATGCTTCGGATAAGCCTTTGCATGAGTACACTAATGTTTCACTTCTTGCCTTTGTGACAAGACTTATGGCTATAAAATCAAAGTACGGATTCTCCCAAGGTTGTTACAATGAGTTGGTCAACTTGATTAGTGATGTCCTCCCTGAAAACCATAAGTTGCCAAAAGATATGTACTATTCAAAGAAGATGTTGGCTGGTCTAGGGATGCCTTATGAGAAGATAGATGTGTGCATTGACAATTGCATGTTGTTTTGGAAGGAGAACGTAGATGACAGTCAATGTTGACTCCGCGGCAAGTGTAGATTTGTACAAATAACTGACGAAGAGGGAAATTTGGTCACAACATCGACGCCGATGAAAGTTCTGCGTTACTTTCCTCTAACACCAAGACTACAAAGAATGTACCTATCTAAGGGCACTGCGCGGCATATGAGGTGGCATAAGGAAGGTGTGCGTTTGAATGAAGCTTTCATGGGTCATCCATCTGATGGTGAGGCTTGGAAGGCATTAGACCGACATGACGAAGACTTCGCGAAAGAGCCAAGAAATGTTCGTATCAGTTTGGCAACTGATGGATTCTCGCCTTTCAACATGAGTGCTGCGTCGTACTCCTGTTGGCCTGTCTTCTCAATTTCGTACAATCTTCCACCTTCGATGTGCATTAAAGATGAGTATGTGTTCTTATCCCTTGTTATACCAGGGCCGGACCATCCTGGAAAGCAATTAGATATCTTTATGCAGCCTTTGGTCGAGGAGCTGAAGCAACTGTGGACAGGGGTCATGACCTATGACAAGAGTAGAAATGAAAACTTCAACATGCGTGTTGCCTACATCTGGTCCATCCATGATTTTCCAGCATATGGTATGTTTTCAGGATGGAGCACTCATGGCAGACTATCTTGCCCAATATGCATGAATGACACAGATGCTTTTCGTCTGAAGCATGGTCGCAAATTCTGTTTCTTTGATTGTCACCGACATTTCCTGCCTCTTTGTAATGAATTCAGAAGACAGACAAATACCTTCCGCAAGGACACGATAGTCACAAAGGGTTCGCCAAAATGCTTAACCGGTGCAGAGATTGTTGCCTGGCATCGTCAATTAGTTCCCACGGAGGATGGCTTCGAAGGGGTTAGAGAGTCACACAACTGGACCCATGTGCCTGGTATTTGGAGCTTGCCCTATGCAACATCCCTGATCCTACCACACAATATTGATGTTATGCACCAAGAACGCAATGTTGCGGAAAGCATTGTCAGCATGTGTTTCGACTTCAAAGAAAAAACCAAAGATAATGTGCAAGCTCGGAGAGATATGGCTGACATGCAGTCGACCGAGTCTTGAGGTGAGGGAGGACAAAGCAGGACGGAAGGGGAAGCCACGTGCCCCTTACTGTCTTAAGAGCTCTGAAAAGAAGGAAGTCCTTTTGTGGTTGAAAAACATCAAGTTTCCTGACGGATACGCCGCTAACCTAAAGCATGCAGTGAGTATCATGACAGGTAAGCTAAATGGCCTAAAGAGTCATGATTACCATATTATCATGGAAAGATTAATTCCTATAATGTTCCGTGGATACTTTCCCGATGATATATGGACAATGTTGGCAGAGCTTAGTTTCATGTACAGACAGTTATGTTCGAAGGAAATCAAGAAATCAACGATGCAAAAGTTGAAGAAAGGTATACCTGTACTAGTATGCAAGATGGAGAAGTTATTCCCACCAGGTTTCATGAATGCAATGCAACATTTGTTGGTACATCTACCGTACGAAGCAGAGGTTGGTGGGCCGGTACAATACCGATGGATGTATCCGATAGAACGAAACCTTAAGAAAATTAGGCAAGCGTGGGGTAACAAAGCACGAGTTGAAGGTTTGCATCGCGAAGCATTTTTCCTTAAAGAGATTTCATATTTCTCGTGTACATATTTTTCATATGAGCACAACATTAATGCTCATATTCCGAGATACCAACTATCGGATGAAACACATGGTTTCGATCTTCAGATATTTCGAGGACATGGACACGCTTGTCGGGGCGATTCGATTCATGAGCTGCCTCGCGAAGAGTGGAATGAAGCACTGTTATACCTGTACTCCAACATTCCAGAAATGGGACAATATTTCCTGTCAGTACTTTTATCTAAGTACTTTTCTCCAACTTGATTTGTCCCATTACAACCTAATTGAATCGATTGAAATGTAGGTTGTTTGATCAACAACAATGGAATTCGTCGCGAAAACCTACAAGTGCACAACTTGACAACTTTCGACGCAATGGTTTACGTGGTGGTCCTAACTTCGTGACTTGGTTTCGACAGCACGTATATTTCTTATCACACTGGTTTATGTAGTGGCCCTAATTTCATATCATCCATATTGAATTGTATTCCCGACATTTGCAGTGCATGCGTGATCCTGTTGTCCACGAGGACCTTCGGCAGCTATCGCACGGTAGCACGACCATAAGAAAGTTTGGTCGCTACGATGTGAATGGGTTTCGATTTCGTACTGCATCGTTAGAAGCAAACCGTCCTCAAGCAGCCACAGTAAATAGCGGAGTTGTCACTACTACAGAGGGTGCGGATGGTCGACAAACTAAATATTATGGCATTCTTCAGAACATAGTGGAGATTAAGTTTGGCGGCCGAAAGGAATTGAAAGTAACTTTTTTTTATTGTGATTGGTTCAACGATAAAACGGGGATACGGCGAAACCACAATCTTGGCTTAGTGGAGGTTAGACATGAGTCACGCCTTGTAGGTCACAACTCATTTGTACTTGCTCACCATGTTGAGCAAGTGTACTACCTTCGATATCCATGTCCAAAGGAAAATTTAAAACCATGGTGGGTTGTCTACAAAGTGAATCCTCCTGGCCGGTTAAACACTCCTGCGAATGATGAGTATATTGAAAGTGGGTTGGACAGCACGATTGATGGGGCCTACCAAGAAGATCAATTGCCTGGGTCATTTGATGTGGACATTGGGTTGACACTAAATGAATTAGTTGGGGATACGACAGATGTTATCGTGGAGGATATCAGAAGGAAGAAACGATGCCGTGCACTTGACTCTCACCATGTTCCCAACGATGTCGATTACTTCTAATAAGTACAAATATTGAAATATTTATCTTCTTCTATGTACTCTAAATGTTTTGTGTATGAGAGGTGCTTCTATGCTTTCCCTTCTAATACAAGTTGCACAAATCTTAAAGCAAATGAAGGGGTAAGTAATCCTCATCTACCCTTCATTCATGCTTTAATATGTGTGCAACTTTAAAAAGGAAGAGCATAGAAGCACCTCTCTTTGTGTATTTTGATTGTTGTGCTTGTGCTTAACCTAAAGCTGTTTTTATTCAACAGGATGAAGTCATTTTTTCGGCACACCAGGTCATCTTCGAAATCAAAGAAGGATGGGTCCTACTCGAAGAGTCAAGATTCCCTTTTTAGAGGGTCTAGTTCTCATCACAGCAGGCAAAGACAGTTCGAGAGATGCTTAGAGGAGGTTGTATAGTTTAACTTGTGTTATTTTCATTCTTTTCATGTGAACATGCACTAATTACATTTACATGTAAATATTCTCAGGTGGGCAGGCAGGAGGGTGGACATGAGGCAAGTGAGTCTGTACAAGAGGGAGAAGTGGGGGAGGCTGTACAAGAGCAAGAAGTGGAAGAAGCTGTACAAGAGCAAGAAGTGGGGGAGGCTGTACAAGAGGAAGCAGCGGGGGAGGCTGTGGAGGAGGTGGCTGTGCAGGACACAACGGTTGGATTTGCGGAGGAAAGCGAGGACAATGGGGATGGTGAGGGGGAGAGAGATGGTGAAGAGGGAGCAGATGCTCCTGTCTTCAGGTATTATTTACAAATAACTAGTAAGTGTTAATTATGTACTGCATTTGTCATGAACATGAATTCTATGCTTATTTCAGGTATAGAGGGACTAATCAGATTCATCCAGTAGCAGTTCCTCAGGCACGAAGACTAATTGTGCCACATGGAGATTGGTAAATTATTAAAATTTGAGAGCATTAAACTTAAAACCGAACCATCTTTCAAGTTGTACAATGTTTTTTTTGTAGGCAATGGGTTGATGTAGAATGGACGGGCAGAAACAGCTTGAGGCAAGTGAATGGTACACTAGGATCTCTCTTACGTTACCATTATCCTGGTTTAGTGGTCATCAATGGTGAACCCAAGCCAACCTTGAAGTGGGCGCACTACCGGATGGCTATAAATGGGGTGCATGAAACTGTTGCCCAGCGGGTGTGGGTGGATTTTTGGGTAAGTATGTTTTTCACTCATTTCTTTTTGCGATCAATACATACGATGTTTAACTCAATCCTTTTGCTTTGTAGGAGAGGTACCGTTTGCCAAGTGATCAGGAGCAGTCATTCCAAGCTAAGGCTAAAAGTGTCTTCGACAACGCAAGCACCAGGACTGTGAAGGAGATGATGTACCAGGCTCGCATCCAAGCGGTCAACTTGTACTACAAGCGAGTGCTTCACCAGGAGATGAGCAAGAAGCTTGGTGCTTCAAAAATCTACCTTCGTGAGGATCAGTACCGAGAGGCTATGTTGCCTTGGTTTAACAAGTGCCCCGATGCATGGGAAGCTCTAAGCCACTACTGGGCCTCTCCTGAATTTGTTCAGAAATCTAACAAAAAGAGAGGTAACAGGGAGGCGGGTCCGAGAGTAGTTCAACGCTACAGAGCCGACAGACATCTTCGTCTTGCATGACGGATGGTATGTTTCATAATGTTTAGTTTTTAAGTGTCAAATTTATTTTTTGATCTCTTCGAAATATTCGCTAATGACACTGATTTACAGGAAGCTCAAAGCGGCACTCGGCCCACGGACATTGAAACTTACATACGGGGTCACAGCGGTTCTGATCCTACACAGCCTGAGCAGCTATGTAGTGACACGGCGACCCAGAGCTTGGTTAGTATGTAATGGTTATAAACAACTCTATTGACTATTTTTCATTTAACTTTTATGCATGAGATACAAATTTTGTAGGCTAGTTACGGGAAAGTGATGACAGACACTCACGGGGTTGAGTTTGACTGGAGGAAAGAAGATGTTGACCCTGTCGCTTTGTACAATAGCGGGGTGGCAAGAAACATGGTCAGTTTACCATGTTTAATGGAATTGTTGATTCCACCACAATCTTAAGTTCGGCAAGGTCGTCTCAATCCTCCCAGAGCAATGGACGTAGCGCTCGTGAGACTCGACTGGAGGAGGAGTTGAGACAACAAGCAACCCATGAGAGTCGACTTCAGGAGCAGCTGCGACAGTAACAAGAGTACTTTGTTGCATGGCAGGCGCAGCAGCAGGCGGCTCTACAAGTAAGTCGTATGGTTGAATCCCAAGAATTCATATACTTATGTCTATTTCATCGTATGTTTGTATTCATGCTTTAATTGTATGGAAGTTACAAAGGACTAGATGCTAATTAGCTAGCCTTGTATATGTCGATGATTTATATTATGCTATATGTGCTTTAGTTGGTCGTGATGGTTAGTGGATACCATGACTGGTTGTTGTTATTGATATTACATTGAATACTGTCTTTTGTCTGCTGAGTGGATGTCCACTATATTAGGGGAGGTGCTGCTGAAATTTTTATTAAGTTCTACAGCCTCCAAGACGTTCTTGCTTTATATACATCCTTTAATTTTAGTTATATGTCGATGATTGTATGCATGCTTTAATTTTAGTTATATATTCATGCCATTTACATTTGTTTGGTTATATGCTTTAATTTTAGTTATGTATTCATGCTTTAATTTTAGTGATATGTCAATGATTCATGCCAATTACATTTCTTTGGTAGGAATATATGGCGCAGCAGTTCGGAAGACCACTAAATCTTCCCCCGTTCCAACCTCCACCCTTGTTTACCCCGCAATCTCCTATCATGGTATCATTAATTATTTAAATTTGTTTTAACGTAATCTAGCTATCTCTAACATATGTTCGTTGATATAGGGTTCGACGGCCCGCACACCAGATGCACATGTTGGAGGCACCGGTGCTTCTTCTTCGAGGACTCCGCCATCAGTTGGTGGCTTCTTAAACTCGGGAGGTGACGCCGGTAGTGGGCATCGCTTTGAAGATAATCCACCAAATTGATGTTTGTATGAAACAATGAGTAGTATGGTTCAACTGTGTCATATGTCATGTTTGCAAATTGAAGTTTCTATGTGTTGTATGTCATGTATGCAAATTGAAGTTTCTATGTCAGGTTTGCAAATTGAATTGTGTCATCTGAATGGATGGATGGATATTGGTTTATATGAATGTATGATTGAATGGCCTGAATTGATATTGTATGTTATTTGATATGATATTTTTGCTCACCAAATCCAGTCGGCTAGAAGCGAAATTGGGCTGCCTTCCAGTATTTACGTTGGCCTACTCGTGGCTGACGTAAATAGGCGCACTATTTACGTCGGCTTGCTCGTGGCTAACGTAAATAGGCGCACTATTTACGTCGGCTTGCTCGTGGCTGATGTAAATAGGCGTACTATTTACGTCAGCTTGCTTGTGGCTGACGTAAATAGGCCTCCTATTTACGTCGGCTTGGCTTGGCCGACGTAAATAGCCTCCGTATTTACGTCGGCTTGGCTTGGCCGACGTAAATACTTCGGCCAATGGCCGACAATGCACTTAGAGTATTTACGTCGGCCTTGCCTGGCCGACGTAAATAGCCTCCGTATTTACGTCGGCTTGGCTAGGCCGACGTAAATACTTCAGCCACGGGCCGACAATGCACGCAGAGTGTTTACGTCGGCTTGGCTTGGCTGACGTAAATAGGTGATATTTACGTCGGCCATGGCCGACGTAAATAAGTGCCACGTCACGTCCAACCCAGACGGATGTGGTCTACTATTCGTATTTACGTCGGCTTGATGGCCGACGTAAATAACGGCTATTTACGTCGGCCCCGACGTAAATAAAGGCTATTTACGTCGCTCGGTTTACGGCGGCCTATTTACGTCGGCATGCCGACGTAAATAAATATTTACGTCGCCTTTTGCCCTATTTACGTCGGCTTCTGGCCGACGTAAATAGGTCGGATTCCTGTAGTGCGGTGTCATGGTACCTAAAAACAACATAAAACACAAGCGTGAGTTCATCACTCAGCAAGTATATTGCAATGGAACAAAAGAACAAATCATGCTTAATCACCATAATCATGCTCACATCTCATTATTCACATATCATCATCATCATGAATGCAATGCACATGTCTCCTGGAAGCATATATCGGTATTGCTGAGTGCACACCCGTCGGCATGCACCCTCTTCCCCCTTCCATCCCGTAGATGGAGGGTGCCTACGCATCGCTTGCACTCACCACGTGGGTGGAATCACGAGGTAGGTCTTACAACCATGGCGCTCCAGATTAGTCATAACTTTCTCACCGATCTTACCGGACTAGTTATGACGTTCTCACCGATCGGGCCAGCTTTCATGCCATGTATGCAACATATGCCATAAATATAAACAACTTGCATCAAACTAAACTAAACATGGCATAGCATCATAATATTCCATTTTCATCATAACCTTGGCAAGCACTAATCATGGCAAGATATCACAACATGTAAGCAATTTTCATTTAGTCACAATTAGTAACATACATTACACTACCCATTACAATACACTTGCCTTAACCTCGGGCGACGGGTTGGCGAGAGGTTGAGGGCACTCCCGGGGTCACACCACCTGCACATACATACCACACACTCAAAACGTGCCCCCAAAACAATACGCAAAAGCTCGTCTACCCTGACTTCACAAACTACTACCAAAACCAAAAAATAGAGAATCTGTCCTGCCCGGACAGCAGACTTCAAACTATCATAACTTTAATTCTAGGACTCCGAATCGATTAAACGAGTAAATCATCGCGAAACTTAGGAAATTTCCTAAGTTTTTATAAGTATTGGGAAAAACTGATTCGGAATCTAAAGTTGTCTAATCTACAAAACACTACGTTCTATCACAGCTTCGTCACAGATTTGAACACGTTCGGTAAATCGAGCATAACATTCAAATGGCTGGGAGGAATTGGACATTCTTTATGTCCAGTGAAAGGTATTGAAGTTATCTACAACTTTCTAAACAGGCGGCGGACCAAATTACGAATTTAAGGTCGCAAAAACTCAAACTCTAGGTCGAGTGCACAATCTGCCTGAAGCAGAGAACGTGGCAAACTCTAGTTTTCATCTAATCTACCCAATCACAGCACCACCACTTGATCTAAAAGCATCCAAATACCCTCTACAACAGCACCTAGACCAACCCCAAAGATTCCCCTAGCCATACCTTGGCTCGACGAATGATGAACCGATGAATCTCCTAATCGCGGAGCGCTCCAATGGTGAAAACAGTGGGTTGGTGAGGTGAGGGGCTCCCCTAGGGCAGCAAGGAATGTGGAGAGGGGAGGGGAGAGGTGGAGGTGCAATGGGGAGGAAGGGGGCGCAGGGCAATGGGGCAGCAGCTAGGTGGGGGAGGCGCCACAAAGGGGAGAGATGGGGGCGTGTGGGGGGCGGCTAGGGCAGGGAGGGGGCGCACCAAGCCCCCTTAACCTGGTCTCCCCCCTCATGGGCCCATATCTCTCCCACTAAAGCCCACAATTCATCCCCCTTGGGCCCAAACTTCTCCGGAAAGGCCCAAACTCCCGAAATCGGCCCGAAAACGTGATTAAACAGCATAACGTAAAGTTTTAACCTTTAATTTCACATTTTATAATGTCTTGACATCCCGAAGTGTCACATTCTCCCCCCTTCAACAGGATTCTACCTCGAATCCCAGACACGCCTCCACGCAACTGAGCAAACAAAAGGATAGCCTAGGTTTCACATCTCGTACCTGAGGTGAACAGCTCGGGGTGCTTCTCGCGCATGCGAGACTCCAGCTCCCAAGTCGCTTTCCTCTCAGTCTGATGTGACCATAGGACTTTGACAAACTTGAGTGTCATGTTCTTCAACACTCGCTCCGAATTCCCCATAATTTTCACAGGACGGGACTCGAAAGTGAGGTTCTGATCAAGCACCAATGGTTCCAACGGAACCACCAACTCTGGGTCATGCAAGTACTTTCTCAGCATCGAGACATGGAACACATTATGGACCCCTTGCAATGACTCCGGCAGTTCCAAGCGATAGGCCAGCTTTCCAACTCGGGCGATGATAGGAAATGGCCCAACATACCTTGGACTAAGCTTCCCCTTAGTGCCAAACCGCACCACACCCTTGGTGGGAGATACTCGCAGGAGCACACTATCACCCACCGCAAACTCGAGATCTCGCATCCTCATGTCAGCGTAGCTTTTCTGTCTACTCTGCGCTGCAAGATGGTTCTGCCGTACCTCTTGTAACACCCCGGCATTTAATATGCCCGAATGCTACCAAACATAGACTAAGCAACCTCTAAATACCACAAAATCAAGTAAATTACAGCAAAGGCAATAATGCTAAAAACCGATATTTCGGCAGCATCTCCTTTGATTTAACATGAATTGAAGGAAACACAATAGCATAGCAATATAAGGCAATATGAGAGACAACTAAAATAGCAATAATTAACGACTTGACAACAATATAAGTCTAATTCCAAGTATTCCTTGTCTCCATGCACCAAACAAACAATAAGACTCTCATAACGCAAAGCTAAACCAAAAAACAATAAGCATCACACTTAGTTTATTATCAAAACCCAATTGAATGACTTGTGAGACGAATGAGTGAAACTACGTGTAGAAGTTTGACTATTTCCCTTCCTCGCATGCTGGTCTCATGGTACCTAAAACAACAAGAAAACACAAGCGTGAGTTCAACACTCAGCAAGCATATTGCAATGGTACAAAAGAACAATTACATGGCTATAACAAATCACATCATGTAAATCATCTCATTCATGATCACATATCATTATCATCATCATTATGTATGCAATGCGATGCTATGCTCATGTCTCCTTGGAAACTCATACCGGAATGGTTGAGTACACACCCGTCGGTGTGCACCCTCTCCCCCCTTCCATCCCGAAGATGGAGGGTGCCTACTCCTCGCTTCCAAACACCGCGGTGGATGGAATGACGATGTAGGACTTACTCATTGGCTCTCTGGAATAGTCATAACTTCCTCACCGACCTTCCCCGGACTAGTTATGACTTTCTCACCGCCCGGTCCATGTATCATGCCATGTATGCAAACATGCCAACATCATATTTAACTTGTACATTAACACATGGCATCATAACATAATAAGCATACTCATAATATCATTGGCAATCATTAAAGCATGGCAAGTGATCATATCATATAATCAATTTCATCTAGTCTCAACTAGCAACCTACAAACCGCTATCCATTACAATACACTTGCCTCAACCACGGGCAACGGATTGGCGAGAAGTAGAAGGCACTCCCGGGGTCACACCACCTGCACATGGGTACGACACACTCACAATCATGTCCATAAAACAGTAAGCAATCCCTCTTCTACCCCGACATCGCAAACTAATCGCTAAACCCAAAAACAGAGGTTCTGTCCCGTCGGGACAACAGTCTTCCAAAAGGCATAACACGGGTTCTAAGACTCCGAATCAATTAAAAGAGTACATCCTCGCATAGCTTAGGAAATTTCCCAACTTTTTCTAACTACATGGAAAGACTGATTCGAACTCTAAAATGGTTTAATCTACAGAAAATTGTGATCTGTTCCAATCATATCACAGATTTTAATACGTTCGGTAAAACGATCATAACTTTCCAACGGCTGGGCGGATTTGGACATTCTTTATACCCACGGAAAGATATTGAAATTACATACAACTTCTTCAACAGGCGGCCGACCAAATTCGAACTCTAAATTGGTGAAAACCCAAACCCTAGGTCGACTGCTCATGCTGCCCGAAACAGAGAACGTGGCAACTTCTAGATTTCATCTAATATACTCAATTCCAGCACCACCAATTGATCTAAAAACATGACAATCACCCTTAGAATAGATCCTAGACCAACCCCAAGGATTCCCATGGCCATACCTTCGCCCGACGCACTAAAACCCAACGGATCTCCTCCCGGTTCGCGCGATCTCCTTCCTTGCTACAAATCCACCGGATCTCCTCGTCGCGGAGCGCTCCAATAGACGGATCTGCGGGGAGGTGAGGTGGAGAACTCCCCTAGGGGCAGCAAGGGAGGTGGAGAGGGGAGGAGAGGGGTGGTGGCGCCATGGGTGAAGATGGAGAGGAAGGGGAAGGGTGGAGGCGCATGGGGGTGCTAGGGGGTGGCGGCTAGGGTTGGGAGAGGGAGTTTGGGGCGCACCAAGGGGTGGGGGCCAGATTTGGCTGCCCAAAAGTCCCCCCCTTGGGCCCAAACCATTCCACCAGAGGCCCAACTTAACCCCTAAGGCCCAAAGTCCCTCGGAGAGGCCCAAACACATGAAAACAGCCAAAAAAACACGCTATAAACGGCATAACGTAAAGTTTTAACCTCCATTTTCACATTTTATAAAGTTTTTGACCTCAACATTCACATTTTATAAGACACGACATTCCGTGGTGTCACATTCTCCCCCCCCCCTTCAACAGGATTCAACCTCGAATCCAAGACACATCAATACGCAACCCAGCAAAGCAAAAGATAGCTAGGTTTCACATCTCATACCTGAGGCAAAAAGCTCGGGGTACTTCTCGCGCATGCGAGACTCCAGTTCCCAAACCGCTTCTCTCTCTGACTAAAGCCACTGGAACGAAACTGATCGAGACCCGATGGTAAGATGCTTAGGCTCGAAGACCCACAGTTCTAACGATAACCCACGATCAACCTCTTGCAATAACTTTACTCAACATTGAAACCCAAAGCACCCATACAAGGCCTCGGCATGACCCAAGCGATAGGATAAAATCCCAAACAGACCACGAAAGGAAACGGTCTCACAGTCCTCCTTCGATACATCCCTTAGCACTAAAGTGCCCAATCCCTTTAACCAAAGCCACTCTCCAGAAGGACATGGTACCAACTTCTAGATCCATCTTCCGCTCCCACGCACAACAGTGATTCACGTCTCAACCTCTCAACTGTGGTTCGTCGTATTCGTGATGATGCAAACCAAGTGAGCCATAACACTATAAGATTACTAACTGCTTGAACCATCGGGGTTACATTCTAATCTTTTACAACAAGACCAACACCCACCCCACTACCACCGAAAGGAGAAGCCTACTTATGGCTAGGGTTCTAAAAACCCGCAAAATCAATAACAACCGAACATTCCACTTTGGTTGGCACAACACGCTCAATAGCCCGGCGACAAAAAGATCCAATACTCTTTGAAAACCAAAAGCAATTACTAGCAACCACCAAGTGGTCCAGTAATAATTTGATCAACCCTACCGAGGGACACATAAACGGAAACAATTCTCCAAGAAGGTTTGAATTGGGACATAGACAACCTTCCTTTACTCTTCACTTCTACACCATTTACGATCAACTATTAGCCACACCAGATTTCTCTTACTAAGAAAGCCTCGCCCTCACATCCTTCCACTTAAAGGACCAGGACAAACAGTACCATTGATGAGTCAGCCCAACCGTAACATGAACCCAATTGGTCCACATACAACAACTCGAACTCCAAAGCGCTAAAAGCCACATTGGAAAGAGTTCGGCAACAACCAAAGAGTACTCATTTTATTTTTCCTAAGCCAAGATGCAAAGAAAGCTCAGATCTCTTACACCACAACCAACATACCATAAGATATTCATTCTTACTTCTCGTAATAGAAGGCAATTGAAATCTCGATTCAGGACATGCATGCAGCTTTCCAAGAGCACTCCGGATTAGTCATATATCCATATATGACTTTCTCACCGACCTGGCTCAACGACTCTTTTATCATTTAACATCTATAAACGATGTCATGATTACTTTTCACCATTCATTCATCATGTAACAACACTACCGAATAGTCATTCACAAGACGACTTCTTCCTTTGTATCACATGAATAAAACTCGAATAACATCAAGGATTGCGCTAATTCATATAAACTATGACGGCAGCATAGTTAACAGCAAAACACCACGTTGTGTCAAAACCCACCATCCATTTAAAGCTAACCTTGCAAAACCTCGCATTCTAACCAAAATCAACATTTTGGAACAGAACATCAACTCCAAAGTCAAACGTCTGCACACAGAACCACCGCATTTTTTTTTCAAAGAGAAAGAGAAATTCATTTCAAAAGGGAACACTTTACTAACAAAATCACTTATGAACCATTCATAAAATCCACCTTGTGAAGCATTTTCAAACACCGCACACATTTTCAAATAACTCCAACTCAAGCCAAATGGAGTTACAAATTGAATCTCAAGAATCTCCAACACAACCCACTAAGACCTTCTGCTTCCTTTAAAATTTACTCCAAATATGATGCAGCGCGAACGCGAAGGAGCACGATCTGCTCAAAGACTTTTGGGTGTAAAACCATACTCATAGCATAAACTGAACAAATTAGCCAAATCCAAAAATAGACACCAATTTCTACGAGTTTTAGGGAAACTCTGAAACACAGCATAAGGAATACTTTGACCAAAAGCATTCAACCAAGATAGCAAACAACCAAACCAGTCCAGAAGGTTTTAAACACCAGCTTAGCATTAATACAATCATCTCTAGTGTTCCACTACGCTTTCCATTAAAGACTTCAAAATTCACTACTTACTCATTGAGGAAGTCCAACCGGATTTAACAAAATTTACATAACAATTTCTTTCTCTAGTTACCATTCCTAGCACTTATAAATAAAGTTTACGATGCTTATAAAAAAAATCCAACCAATACTACTTCATCCTGTTCCCCAAAGACAAACACATCATACAACATCCTATTCTCATTCTAAAACATAATACTTCAACAAATACTTTAGCAATGATCAACCTATCAATTTTATACCATCCATAAGTCAACATCTTGACAATTGGAACCTGTTCAATCAATAAATGACTTCAACAAGTAAATATTATCTCCACAAGGCAAAGCTCGTAACTATGATTCTAAGACATACATTCATTAAGGATAAAATTCTACATCATATTAATTATCCATGGTCCACTCCATCACAACATGTTACAGTAACCTCCATTTTTAACAAGGATTTTCAACCATTAATCTAAGCAATTACCACCACTACTAAGCCATCAATATCAACAAACGGCATAATCATCAACCAACAACATTACGTTTAGCTACCCTATACATAGGTTATAACAAAATTACCACCACACAACATACTCCAACTATTGAGAATAGATTGAATACTAGCATTAACACTGCCCTTAACAACATCATTAACAATAAGTCTAATGTCTTCTCAATTGATATCAATACTAGCATTGTAGAGACACAACTGCATACATCCAAATATACTAGTAGTTTGCAACAACAAAAAATAGTAACTCTAATCAACTTCCAAATTAAAGCCACTAGCCAACACGATTAAATTTCTCTATTAACCCGTTAGATTAGAACATCTTTAAACAACCAGCAAAGTTTTTTTAACAATAACAGCAGTCTACATCATCTTAATGTTCTAACTATGCATCAGGGTTTAAAACTTTAAACATAATCGGGGGTCATAAGCACTTTTAAAGCAAAGCAACAGATTCTAAACATGTACATTAACACCTTTAATCATTCTTGCTATAGAGTAATCTACAACACTAGAAGTTCATTTAATCTTAAGCTAAAGATAACAATTACATTTAATTGGTTCAACTCGCAATTTAACTAAGGAGCACATCATTTCCATAAACCACATGGTTACATATTACATAACATGCTAAACAACAATTTTCACTTTTTGACAAGTAATTTCAGTCAAACGAATACTTACTTTATTTGCAGCATTATTCTTTTAATACTCAACCAAAGCTCACAAAGAAGCTTGACTCTCAAAGTTGCAATGGGACATGACTCCAAAGCACATTTAAATCTTAAAGACTCCCACAGGAGGGAACCAAGCGACCAAGTAAACCTTTACGGACAAAGGCACAAAACATAAATCGACACAACTTACCCTTTTTTTTGCACACGCTTCAATAACTTCTTTTAAACTCAGAGTAAGAGACACAAGAACCAAAACTATACTTTTCTTTGCAAGGCAACTAACAGAACCGGTGTCAAAGCAAAAAGGCGACCAAAAGACGCACAACACAAAACTCTTCTTTTTTGTCTTCACCTAAAGAAGACAAAACCAAGAAACACCGAAGGGACACTCCGCGAAAATCCAATTCCAAACACTTTTCTTTTGGTTTCAATCAACCAGAGCCAAGAACACCAACCGAAAACGACCGTTAGAACGGTAAAGAGCAATTGAAAGAATCCACCACAAACTCTTCTATTCGATTCCATCCAACTACCCGATCTACGACAGAAAGGATAAGCACTCTTCTCCCACAGGGGTTAATAGTTCTTCGGTGATGGCGCTAACCGGCCACACCGTCAAACCACACCCTTACTATGAACAAAAAGAGGTGACCGAAACCCTTCGGCACCACAACCCCACTTTAACACAACCACAAGAACAATTCAATCATTTATCTCATAGACATAGCAACATGCATTATCAAATGAAGTATTCAACATCAAAGCTTAAATACAACATTTAAGCGTAAAGAAACGATACCCATACCCTTTCCTACTGTGCATCCATTGTGTGTCAAATTTTAGATTAGTTATACCACTTTCGCAAGATTTAATGTTGCTATCCTATGACAAAATTTTAGTTAAGACCTAAGCCATGTTTGTAAGTTATTCCACATCACATTTTAGTTGTACCCTATAGCTTGACACTAAAAATACACATTCCAGGGACCTACAGCCCGCTCTGATACCAACTGTAACACCCCGGCATTTAATATGCCCGAATGCTACCAAACATAGACTAAGCAACCTCTAAATACCACAAAATCAAGTAAATTACAGCAAAGGCACTAATGCTAAAAACCGATATTTCGGCAGCATCTCCTTTGTTTTAACATGAATTGAAGGAAGCACAATAGCATAGCAATATAAGGCAATATGAGAGACAATTAAAATAGCAATAATTAACGACTTGACAACAATATAAGTCTAATTCCAAGCATTCCATGTCTCCATGCGCCAAACGATCAATAAGACTCTCATAACGCAAAGCTAAACCATAAAAACAATAAGCATCACACTTAGTTTATTATCAAAACCCAATTGAATGACTTGTGAGATGAATGAGTGAAACTACGTGTAGAAGTGTGACTATTTCCCTTCCCCGCATGCCGGTCTCAAGGTACCTAAAACAACAAGAAAACACAAGCGTAAGTTCAACACTCAGCAAGCATATTGCAATGGTACAAAAGAACAATTACATGGCTATAACAAATCACATCATGTAAATCATCTCATTCATGATCACATATCATTATCCTCATCATTATGTATGCAATACGATGCTATGCTCATGTCTCCTTGGAAACTCAAACCGGTATGGTTGAATACACACCCGTCGGTGTGCACCCTCTCCCCCCTTCCATCCCGAAGATGGAGGGTGCCTACTCCTCGCTTCCAAACACTGCGGTGGATGGAATCACGATGTAGGACTTACTCATTGGCTCTCCGGAATAGTCATAACTTTCTCACCGACCTTCCCCGGACTAGTTATAACTTTCTCACCGCCCGGGCCATGTATGCAAACATGCCAACATCATAATTAACTTGTACATTAACACATGGCATCATAACATAATAAGCATACTAATCATATCATTGGCAATCATTAAAGCATGGCAAGTGATCATATCATAAAATCAATTTCATCTAGTCTAGCAACCTACAAACCGCTATCCATTACAATACACTTGCCTAAACCACAGGCAACGGATTGGCGAGAAGTAGAATGCACTCCCGGGGTCACACCACCTGCACATGGGTACCACACACATACAATCATGTCCACAAAATAGTAAGCAATCCCTCTTCTACCCCGACATCGCAAACTACTCGCTAAACCTAAAAACAGAGGTTGTCCCGTCAGGACAGCAGCATTCCAAAAGGCATAACTCGGGTTCTAAGACTCCGAATCAATTAAAAGAGTACATCCTCGCGTAGCTTAGGAAATTTTCCAACTTTTTCTAAGTATATGGAAAGACTGATTCAGACTCTAAAATGGTTTAATCTACAGAAAACCGTGATCTGTTCCAATCACGTCACAGATTTTAATACGTTCGGTAAAATGATCATAACTTTCAAAAGGCTCGGTGGAATTGGACGTTCTATATACCCACGGAAAGATATTGAAATTATATACAACTTCTTCAACAGGCGGCCAACCAAATTCGGAATCTAAATTGGTGAAAACCCAAACCCTAGGTCGACTGCTCATGCTGCCCGAAACAGAGAACGTGGCAACTTCCAGATTTCATCTAATCTACTCAATTCCAGCACCACCAATTGATCTAAAAATGTGATAATCACCCTTATAATAGATGCTAGACCAACCCCAAGGATTCCCATGGCCATACCTTCGCCCGACGCACGAAAACCCAACGGATCTCCTCCCAATTCGCGCGATCTCCTTCCTTGCTCCAAATCCACCAGATCTCCTCGTCGCGGAGCGCTCCAATGTACAGATCTGCGGGGAGGTGAGGAGGAGAACTCCCCTAGGGGCATCAAGGGAGGTGGAGAGGGGAGGAGAGGGGTGGTGGCGCCATGGGGGAAGATGGAGAGGAAGGGGAAGGGTGGAGGCACATGGGGGGGCTAGGGGGTGGCGGCTAGGGTTGGGAGAGGGAGTTTGGGGCGCACCAAGGGGTGGGGGCCAGATTTGGCTGCCCAAAAGTCCCCCCTTGGGCCCAAACCCTTCCACCAGAGGCCCAACTCAACCCCCAAGGCCCAAAGTCCCCCGGAGAGGCCCAAACACTCGAAAACGGCCCAAAAACACGCTATGAACGGCATAACGTAAAGTTTTAACCTCCATTTTCACATTTTATAAAGTTTTTGATCTTAACATTCACATTTTATAAGATACGACACTCTGTGGTGTCACACCTCTGCCACGCGATCAACAGTCTGTTGAACCCAATCCGGTCCAAGGACCGCTCTCTCTCCCACTGCATCCCAACAAAGTGACGATCTGCACTTGCGACCATACAACACCTCATACGGGGCAGCCCGGATGCTGGAATGATAGCTGTTATTGTAAGCAAACTCTGGCAAAGGTAAATGATCTTCCCAGCTACCTTTCCAAGCCATCACATCGGCCATGAGCATGTCCTCCAAAGTCTGAATGGTTCTCTCAGACTGCCCATCGGTCTGAGGGTGAAAAGCGGTACTAAGGCGAAGCTGTGTACCCAAAGCACTCTGCAAGCTGTCCCAAAATTTTGAGACAAATTTCACATCCCGGTCAGAGACAATTGTCTTGGGTACACCATGTAGTGTCACAATCTCCCGCACATAGATGGGAGCCAACTCGCTTGCTGAATTGGTAGTGCAGATAGGAATGAAGTGTGCGGACTTGCTAAGACGGTCCACCACAACCCATACAGCATCCTTCCCTCGTGGAGTACGAGGTAGGACAACCATAAAATCCATGGAGATATCATCCCAAGGCCACCCAGGAATCTCCAATGGCTACAATAGACCAGCGGGATGCTTGTGTTCAGCCTTTATCTTCTGACAAATCCCACAAGACGCCACATACTTGGCGATATCAACTCTCATCCTTTTCCACCAGAAGTTCTTTTTCAGATCCCTGTACATCTTGGTCTCCCCAGGATGAACCGTGTACGGGGTGCAATGAGCCTCTCTCAAGATGTCATCTTTGACTTGGGATTTCTGAGGTACACACAGGCAACCCTGAAATCTCAGAGCTCCCATAACATCAATGGAAAAGTCTGCAGTCTTACCATCCTCAAGGCATTTCCTCACCTGCTGGAGCAAATGATCATGCTGTTGTGCTTCCCGCACACGCTCGGGGATCGCTGACTCAAGAATCAATTGAGTTTCAGCTTGCACGGTCCCCACAAAATAGTAGGAGACTCCCAATCGTTCAAAATCAGCAATAAGACAATCAATGATAGGGGCATTGTCTTGCGACTGAGAGCGTCAGCCACCACATTTGCCTTGCCCGGATGATACTGGATTGTGAGGTCATAATCCTTTATCAATTTCAGCCACCTCCTCTGCCTCAAGTTCAAATCTTTCTGAGTCAAGATGTACTTGAGGCTCTTGTGATCAGTGAAGATATTACAAGACTCGCCATACAGATAGTGCTTCCATATCTTCAATGCAAACACCACAGTGGCTAGCTCAAGATCATGAGTGGAAAAGTTCTGCTCATGCTTTTTCAACTGCCTCGATGCATAAGCAATCACCTTGCCATCTTGCATGAGTACACAACCAAGTCCCAAACGAGAAGCATCAGAATAAACAATGAAATGCTTCCTAGGCTCGGGAAGTGTAAGAACAGGGGCAGTCACTAACTTCTCCTTCAAAGTGCAGAAACTGTGCTCACACTCTGCAGTCCACTGAAATTTCATCCCCTTCTGAGTCAGTTGCGAAAGTGGCTTGGCAATGATAGAGAAATCCTGCACAAAACGCCGATAGTAGCCAGCTAACCCAAGGAAACTACGCACCTCTTTGACATTGGAAGGCCTCTTCCAATCAAAAACTGCTGAGACTTTGCTAGGATCTACAGATATGCCCTTTGGGTTGATGATCTGGCCAAGAAAACCCACTTCTGAAATCCAGAACTCGCACTCTTTTAGCTTAGCAAAGAACTGATTCTCCCTCAAAGTACTCAGCACAAGCCTCAAATGCCTCTCGTGCTCCTCTTCTGATTTAGAGTAAACCAGAATGTCATCGATGAACACCACCACAAACTCGTCAAGGTACTTGTGTAGCATACTGTTCATCGCCTCCATAAAGACAGAAGGAGCATTAGTTAGTCCAAAAGACATAACTTTAAATTCATAATGCCCATACCTAGTGGAGAAAGCAGTCTTCTCAATGTCCTGTTCCCTCACACGAATCTGATTGTACCCAGACTGAAGATCAATCTTGGAGAACACCTTTGCTCCCTTCAGTTGGTCAAACAGATCCTCGATGCGAGGCAAAGGATACTTATTCTTGACTATCACTTGATTAAGGGCACGATAGTCAATGCACATACGCCAACTTCCATCCTTCTTCGAAACGAAGAGGACGGGTGCTCCCCATGGTGACAAACTGCGTCGAATAAAGCCCTTGGCCAACAGATCCTCCAACTGCTTTTTCAACTCGTCTTGAAAAGGTCGAGCCAAGCGGTATGGAGAGATAGAAATAGGTCGAGTGCCGGGAACAAGATCAATACGAAGCTCCACATTCCTCACAGGAGGCAAACCTGGCAACTCATCAGGAAACACATCAACAAACTCCTTCACTACAAGAATCTCCTCAATGGAAACTGAAGAAGATGGCTTTTCTGCATAGCCATGAGAAAACCCAACTGCCTCAAACGGCGATCAGAAAACAGACTAGCCAAAGCAAAGAGGGAACTGGAAGGTATACCACCCTGAAAGGTCAACTCCACCACTGACGGGGCCTGCAAGGTAACTGTCCTCCAAAAGCAACAGACCTTGGCATGGTACTGAAGCAACCAGTCCATTCCCAAAACGACATCAAAAGAAGCTAACTGAATCACCATGAGATTGGCAAAGAAAATTTCATCATCAATGGCAATGGTGCAACCCGGGCAAACCAAAGAACTAGCAATCAAACCCCTAGGAGAACTGACTATCACAAACTCAGATATCCGCTGAACTCCCAACTTAGCTCTACTAGCAAACTCAGACGACACAAAGGAATAGGACGCTCCAGAATCGAATAAAACAAAGGTATCAACTGAATCCACTAGCAGAGTACCTGAAACCACCTCTGGATGCCCGGCTGACTCAGCGGTCGGCATGGCGTACACTCCTGGTGGCGCCGGACAGTGGGAGCCCCGACACTTGGCTGATGCCCCAACAAAGCTGGGGGCGGAGGAGGTAACTAAGGAGGAGCCGATGGCTGCGGGCACCAGTAGGCTGGTGGTGGCGCCCAAGCATAGGGCGGCTGAGGAGCAGGAGCTGCCATCATGTGCACCGACCCTCTGGAAGACGCCGCTGAACTGGGAGGAGAAGGCACTATCTCCCACTTGATGATGCTACCGGGATTCATCCGGCAGACTCACCCCATGTGGCCGGGCTTGCCACAGTGGTTGCAACTCCTGGTCCAACCACACTCCGAAGCACGGTGCTCACCACCGCACTTGAAACAAATCATGCCCTGCCCGGGCACAGGACGAACAGCCGCTCGCAAAGAAGATGACTGGGGCGGCTTCATTTTAGCCCCTGAGGAGGAGCCCTGTCCTCCCTTGAACTTCTTGAAGATGGGTCGCTAAGATGACCCACCTCCTCCACCAAAAGTCCTCTTCTGGCCCCCACCTGGGGCCGCTGGAACCACTGAACCACCAGAGCTCCAACTCGAGCTCCATGCCCTTCGCTTCCTCCACCACGGAGCAGAAGTCACGAGGGACAGTCGCCCCCATGACAACTCTGAACTCCTGGTTGAGGCCCCTACGGAACCTCCTCGCCTTTTCTCTATCATCTGCTGCCACGGTCGGCACGAAGCGCACCACATTGTTGAACTCTACCTCATACTCTGCTACCGACTTCTTTCCGTGGGAAAGAGTCGTCAGAGTTTGCTCTACTTAAATAAGGCCCTCGACTTCCGAGAAATCCACGGAGAACGGGGTCCACTCGGGCGCGGAGGCGGAATCCGGCGACAATACGAACTGGGCGACGTGGCGCAATCTCGTGCGTCCACGCAGCCCGGATCCAATGATCCACAAGTGCACATTACATGGACGAGCAGCAGCTGTCCGATTAAGATCGGACGGCGCGTGAGGTTAGAGTTAGGGTTGCGCACGGTGCGGGTCGGTTGGCTCGGTCGGAATCGGGTTCAGCTCGGACTCGAGTCTAACTCGGGTTCCAGCAATTAAATTGTGTGAATCATGTGATGAAAAATTGGCTTGATCTTGTGCTGAAAAAATGGTTAGGATTAATCTTGCAAAATTGCTTGCATGAAGGACCAAACATTCAAACATCCAAAAACAGAGACTTTGCATTTGCGCCAGACCAAACATCCAAAAACAGTGAGTTTCGCATGTATGACGGACCAAATTTTTTGGTCTTTCATAAACGTGATTTTGATGCTTTTACGCTTGTACAAGAAATCTCGTTTTTCCCATGTATGACAAACCAAATTTTTGGTGCATCATACACATGCTTTGGCGAACTCATTTTTCCCATGTATGACAAACCAAATTTTTGATACATCATACACATGCTTTTGGTGAACTCGTTTTCCGATGTATGACAAACCAAATTTTTGATGCATCATACACATGCTTTTGGCGACCTCGTTTTTCCCATGTATGACAAACCAAATTTTTTGGTCTGTCATACACATGGTTTTTGGCGCCGAACCTAAGTCTCATAAAACCAAGCGTAGTGCATGTATGACGGACCAAACTTTTAGTCCGTCATAAACATGCTTTTGGCATGAACTGATTTCTTTGCCGGGTTCGAAGGCATGTGTGTGACGGACCAAAACTTTGGTCCGTCATGAACGTAAGTTTCTGGAATTTGTGCGCTGGACTGGTTTTTGGTGCATCTTTGGATGTTTTTGTGCACGGTTAAGGGTTTTGAGCTAATGTGGACTTTATGCAATGCTCGTGTGAGTATTTGCATGGACTAATGTTGAGTCAAGTCGTGGACTTGTGCTCGGATTTGTTTTTGCAGTTTGATCATGTGCAGGTATTGCTTGAAGACGAACGTGGTCGATGACGGGATCGGAACTAGGTTCATGGAGGAGCTGAGGTTCGGGACTAGGTTCAGGAAGGAACTGAGGTCTTGGTGGTCAAGGATGTCATGCGGGACGTTCGGGCTAAGAGAATGGTGCACATGAAGAATGGTTAGTCACGTAAGAATGGCAGGAGGTCATTCGCGTGCAAAGTGTTAGTCACGTGAGTATGGCAGGTGGCCATACGCGTGCAAAATGTTAGTCACGTGAGTATGGTAGGGTTGCCATACGCGTGCAAGAGTTGTACTCGGCCAAGTTGGGCCAAGTAGAGTTGTATTGGATACGGATTCCTTCTAGGGAATAGGAATCGTATTCAGAACTCCTTGTGGGTTGGTCCTTTAAATAGGAGGGGTGTCTCCTGTTGAAGTGCAACCAAGGAGAGCTGAGCGCATCAAGAGTTTTAGAGTTTGTACTCTTTTGATGAGAGTATTTTAGACAAAAGAAATAAAGATCAATTCTTCCAAGATTTTTGCGTGCTACAGTAACCACGTCGCTACAGTGTTTTCTGTTTTGGTTTTTTGTTTGCATGCTTGTTCTAATTCTAGATTGGTTTTTGATCGTTGAGTTTCATCTTGATTTGATCCATCAAAAACCGTTCTAGGGTATTGTTTTTGAGTTCCTCAAAGTCTAGTTGATTAAACTTTTATCGGTTCTGTTAAAACTTTCAAGTTTACGTTAGATCAATTCTCGTCAAGTTCTGGATCAGCAAGTTTGCTAAGCTCATAACTTTTGATCCATAAGTCCGATCGATCTGATTCTTTTTGGGTTTGATTCGTATTGAAATCTAGTTTCTTGTGTCCAAATTTCAGATCGTTTCGACGGTTGGATCTCCGGGAATTCTCATTTTATCAGGCCTCTATCAATCTGTTTTTGTCAAATCCGAGGCAATCTTTTGGTTTCTTTTGGGGTGAAGATTTTAATAGATCAAAATTTTGGTTTTAGCTTCCGCTCAATCATTCACCCCCCCTCTGATTGCTTTATTCGTAAACTTCGATCCTACAAGTGGTATCAGAGCAAGGTTTCTCTAATCTATCTTAACCGGTGATTAGATCAATGGATCGTTATTCGACAAAACCATGTGTGTTCGATGGTGTTGATTTTCAGTTTTGGAAGGCCAAGATGGAGGCGTTCATCCAAGCACAAGGCTTCACAATCTGGGAGAAGGTCTACAAGCCATATGAAGTCCCGGCAAACGACAACGTCAACGACACCAATCGCACACATGTTGAAGCAAACAGCAAGGCGCGCAACTTGATCATCCAAGGTTTGGGACGCAGCGACTTTGACCGTGTGATCCATCTCAAGTCCGCATATGAGGTATGGAAATCTCTTTGTGATTACCATGAGGGTTCTAACACTATTAAAGAGGTTCGTCAAGATCTTTACAAAAAAGAATACATGCGATTTGAGATGAAACCCGGTGAGTCGCTAGATGACTTCTTTGCACGTTTCAATAAAATTCTTAGTAATCTTCGTGCTGTTGGAGTTAGCTTTGATGATCTCGCTAATGCTAGACAATTGCTTGGTGCTTTAGACATGTCTATTTGGGAGATGAAAGTTACATCCACTAGAGAATCTACTGTCATGAGTACACTTACTTTAGATGTTCTTTATTCTAAATTGAAAACTCATGAGTTGGATGTTCTTGCAAGGAAAGGTAATATTAAATCAATTGTTTTGATCTCTAACCCTAACATGTCAAATGCAAATTCTTCTTCTAGCTTTGCCTTGTCTTCCATGTCTTCTTTAACAGATGAGCAACTTGAAGAGTTTCCTGAAGAAGATCTGGCACTACTCTCTTCTCGCTTTAATAAAGCTTTGCAGAATGTGAGAATGAGAAAGAGAGGTGGTCCTCCTAGATGCTATGAATGTGGTGACCTCAACCATATTCGCACAAATTGTCCTAAGCTTGCAGGAAAAACATCAAAGGAGGAGAAGGACAACGACAGAAGGAATGAGAAGAAAAGGTTCTCGTCAAAAGATAGGAAGAAGAAAAGCTTCATCAACCGCAAGGTGGTTCACCGAGTTCTTTCCGCTCTTGAACAAGTCAATTTGAGCGATGTGGACTCGGAGAGCAGCGAAGATGATGCAACTCCAAGCAAGCATGATTTGATGGGATTGTGTCTCATGGCAAGCAGCAAGGATAGCTTCACCGAGGACGGCAATGACAGCGACTTCAATGAGGCTTCTAGCGCGAGGAAGGAGAACATATGGCTAGTGGATTCCGGATGCTCACGCCACATGTCCGGTAATAAGAATTGGTTCTCCTCCCTCACTCGTGCATCTCGTGCTGAAAGTGTTACTTTTGGAGATGCTTCTTCCTCTTCTGTTGTGGCAAAAGGTACAATAAAGGTAAGTGACAAGTTTATGTTCAAAGATGTGGCTCTTGTTGAAAATTTGAAATATAACTTGCTTTCTGTCTCACAAATGCTTGATGAAGATCTTGAGATAAGCTTTAAGAAAAATGAATGCAAAGTGCTAGATGCTTCAGGTGATCTTGTGTTCAAGATTTCTCGTTTTGGAAGAGTTTTTAAAGCTGATTTTGATGCATCACCTTCTTCTAAACATAGGTGTCTAATTGCCAATGTTTCTAAAGATTTATTCTTTTGGCATCGTAGACTTGGTCATGTTGGTTTTGATCATCTTACTCGTGTAAGCAGTTTAGATCTCATACGTGGCTTGCCTAAGCTTAAGGGTGATAGCAATTTAGTATGTTCTTCTTGTAGACATGGTAAGATGATTGCAGGTTCACATCCACCTCTTACCATGGTGATGACAAACGCTCCAGGACAGCTTCTGCATCTTGATACAGTTGGACCATCTCGAGTTCAATCCTTTGGAGGCAAATGGTATGTGCTTGTGATTGTTGATGATTTTTCTAGATACTCTTGGGTATATTTTATGGCATCTAAGGATGAGGCTTTTAGTCATTTTAGAAGTCTTGTTCTTAGGCTTTTTGTTGACCATCCAGGAGCTCTCAAAGCTATTAGAAGTGATAATGGAACTGAATTCAAAAATGCTTCCTTTGATCTCTTTTGTGCTGAAAAAGGAATTGATCATCAATTTTCATCTCCTAGAGTGCCTCAACAAAATGGTGTAGTTGAAAGGAAAAATAGAACGTTAGTTGAAATGGCTAGAACTATGCTAGATGAGCATCACTCTCCTCGAAATTTTTGGGCTGAAGCGATTTCAATTGCTTGTTATGTTTCAAACCGTGTGTTTCGAGATCAAAATTGGGTAAGACTCCATATGAGCTTCGGTTTGGACATAGACCTTCTGTTTCTCACTTTCGAGTTTTTGGATGCAAATGTTTTGTCTTGAAATCTGGAAATCTTGATAAATTTGAAGCTAGATCAACTGATGGCATTTTTTGGATATCCTGCTCATACTCGAGGCTATCGTGTGCTTGTTTCGGAGACTAACAAAATTGTGGAAACTTGTGAAGTTACTTTTGATGAGGCTAGTCCAGGCACTAGTCCAAGTGATGCAGTCTGGCGCATACATTCAGGGGGAGAAAATCTTTGAAGATAATGATGATGTTGAAGATGAGGTCTTGACTCTTCCTAATGCACAACAAGCTGTAGCACCCTTGGCACCTACTACTACATCACCTACAGCTAACCATCCTCAAGCTACAACATCATCTGTACATGCTGAAAATGAAGAAGGAGAAGGAGAAGTCTCAAAAGCCAATGCTCCCTTGCACATTCAAAAATGCATCCATCTGAACAAATGATTGGAGACCTAAATGAGAGAGTCACTCGATCCAGGTTTATTCATTCGACACTCATGCTCATTCTCGCTTTAGTTGCTTCTTTTGAACCCAAAGATATATCTCATGCACTATCTGACGAATCTTGGATCAATGCCATGCATGAAGAATTAGAGAATTTTGAACGAAATAAAGTTTGGAAACTTGTCTCACCACCTCCTGATTTTAATGTTATTGGAACTAGATGGGTTTTCAAAAATAAACAAAGTGAGGATGGTGTTGTTGTTAGAAACAAGGCTAGATTGGTTGCTCAAGGTTACACTCAAATTGAAGGCTTAGATTTTGATGAAACCTTTGCTCCTGTTGCTAGAATTGAAGCCATTAGAATCCTTTTAGCTTTTGCTGCATCCAAAGGTTTCAAATTGTATCAAATGGATGTGAAAAGTGCTTTTCTTAATGGCTACATAAATGAGGAGGTTTTTGTCAAGCAACCACCTGGTTTTGAAAATCCAAAGTTTCCAAATCATGTGTTCAAACTATCAAAAGCTTTGTATGGTTTGAAACAAGCCCCTAGAGCATGGTATGATAGGCTAAAAACCTTTTTACTTGAAAGAGGGTTTTCAATGGGAATGTGATGCCCTAGAACTTTTCTTCCTTGTTTTTGTTTCGGAGAGGATTGACGGAATTGTCGGGGAATGAAACAATTGAAGAAAATGCTGCATTTTAATTTTTTTTATTTTGGGTTTTGGGCTAGGGAGTAAAAGGCCGAAGAAAACCTGGGCCTGGACCGGGAATCTCTCCTCCCACCTCCACCTCCCACCCCCCTAGTGGGCCGGCCCACTAGTGGTGCGCCCCCCCCTATGTGGCCGGCCACACCCCCAAACCCTAGGCGCCTCTCCCACTCCCTCTCCCTCCCCTAGCAGCCACCTCTCCCTCCCCTTCCTCTCCCCACGTGGTGGCTCAAGATCCACCGCGAATCGCGAAGGAGAAGGTGAGGAGCGACTCCGTGGAGGCGTGGAGGACGAGCAGATCGCCGATTCGGGGTTCTTCGCGTGTTCTTCGTGGGTTCGCAAGGGAGATCACTAGGTAAAATTCCCAAACTTTTACCTCTGTTTTACCTAGGGATTAGGAGTGTATTAGATCTGGTGGTGAGGGTTTTGGATGGATCTTGTTGGGGGAGAAGGGTAGATGTTCACGTGGTGCTGTTTCTGGAAGGGGGATTTGTGCAGCGCGGATTGTTTCGCGTTTTTCGTGGCATAGATGATTTTTCCTGCCAAAACCTATAACTAGAAAGTTGTAGATAACGTCGAGACCTAGCTTCTATATTTTTTTCAGAATTTTTGGGTAAGTGTTCTGAGAGTTATCGCTGTTACAAACCGACGAACAGAATCTGGGAACAGATTTCATCCACTGTGTTGGACGACTGTTTAGGCATATTTAACAGAGGAATTAGAATTTATGATCTTCTGGAAAGTTGTAGATCTCGTCAATATCTAGCTCCTGTAATTTTTTCATATTTTTTTGTTCTGTAGAAAGAAAGATACGAAAAAGAGAATGGGGGTTGCTGCTGTTCGGTCCGGACAGAACGGGGTTTCGGTGTTGGAAAAGGAACGGGTTGTAGGAATTGCGTATTTGAGTTGTGTGATCAATTATGGTGTTATTACATACTGAAAATATGCTTGTACAGGTGGTGCCCCTTCTGGGCGCTAACTAGTTCCGTCGTCTCACGTCGGTAAAGGCAAGTGGAAGTAGTGTTAGGGTTGAGCTATACATCGTTGTTTTGCATTGCCTTCGTTATATTTTCCGATGACATTAATCATACATGGTTTGATCATCTGCTAGGAAGATTGCAATAATTAGATTAGCAATGTGATGATGTGTTTTGGCTTTGATCCATGAGTAAAGAGAAGAATGATGTTGCCTATTGGTTGAATTGTCTAAATAGTTCATCACAATGTTATTTGTTTTCTATCCATGTTATATGATGGCATGCAAATATGTGGACTCAATGTGGAAGTTTATGAATGAATTCATGCATGAAGCATTAACTGCATAATCATGCATTGGAAGTTTGTCGACGCCAACAGGCGCGATCAAATGCAGTACAACACCGTGTGTTCCTGAGAAAGGGCACGGTGAAGAGGATCATGGCATAAGCATATGCACAAGCATGAGCATTTTATTGAGGTTGTGGTAATCAATGTTGTGGTGTTGAAAGTAAAGCATGTGGTGTGTTAAATTCTTGATGGATGTGATGATGTGTTAATGGTTCTGCTTGCTGAGATTTCCCAATCTCACTGCTTGTGTTTTGTTGTTTTTCAGGTAGCGTGCAAGAGACATAAGCATGAGGGGTGGGCTGGCAACACAATAAACCTTCGAATGACATCACAACTCCCATGAACTAGTGTTTATTTAATATATTAGCTTGCTGAATTTTATTTGCACTTCGACTATTTGTTGTTATGTCTAAACTTATACTTGATTACGGTTGGCTTAGACTTGTTGTCGCTAGTATTGTTGAATTGCTTATATTCTTGTTTGAATTGCTTATCATGAAATGCTTCCGTAATGTCCTGTTTTTAGGGGAGATGCTGTCGAAATTTTCTTGTTCTATAGTTTAGTTTTACTGGTGTTACTGATTGGTATCAGAGCGGGCTTTAGGTCCTTGGTGTATGAGTTTAGGAGAGATATTCTAACATGAACTAAAATTTTGCTGTGTGAAATTAGTAACATTGCTTAGGTAACTTTTTAAATTGCCATAGGATAATAAAACTTTTAATACGGAATAGGATTGTTAATCAACTTTAAAATTGACACACTTGCACTATTAGGATGGGATGGGCTGCATTGCATGGCATGCGTATGTTCGATTATATTTATGGTTTGATTGTTGGTGTTCTGATTGCTTATGTTCTTGTTGGTGTATTTGTTTGTTTGCGGCTTGTTGGGTACAGTATGCCACCGAGGACGCCTTGCGCGACAGTCGTTCGGAGGCGGCGCTCCCGAGCCGTCGAGGCAGCCGAGACTACCTAGGTGAGGGTGGTGTTTGGCGGAGTTAGTGGCCGCCATGAGAGCGATGCAGAGGAGTTGCGGCGCCGAGGCGGGCGCACCGGCCGCCCCTGCGTGGCGCGGCGCAGCTCTGCGCCACCGGCCGGCGCGGCGGTGGCATCAAGCTGCGAGAGTGGGTTGGGCCGAGACTGGATAGCTTTGATGGTGCGGGCACTCCGATCCAGCGGCGGATTGGCTGTCCTTTATGGAGTTGCAGCTGGGCGCTTTTGAGGTGGCGGCGCAAGATCGTGTTCGCTTTGTAGCACAGCTCTTGAAGGAGAAGCCCAAATCTGGTGGAGGGGTGTGCTGTCCTCGAGGGTGCGCAAGGTGACCCCTCTTGGGAGGAGTTTGTCCGGCAATTTGAGAGGAGGTTCTACCCGTCACCTTCCTCGACAAGATGCAAATTGACTTGGGACAGTATGCCCAAGACAAGAAGACTGTGGCGGAGTACGAGGTTGGCTTCAACCAGATCGTACGTTTTGTGCCCCATGTGGCACGTGACGAGGTGGAGAAGGCAAGGCGGTTCCGGCAGGGACTCCGTCCTGCCATTCGCCATATGCTTGGCGCTTTCCCCATTGTCGATTTCCGGACAATGGTGGAGCAAGCTCTGGGTGTAGAGCTGCAGCTGAACTACACCGAAGAGCATCGCAAACCTGCCACAGGAGAGCAGGTTAAGGGCCCTCCAGAGAAGAAGGGCCAATCCTCTGGTACTTGGAATAAGAAGGGAAGAATTTTCGTCACCACCCTATGGTGGCCGTCCTACTTCAAGACACACCTCGAGGGGAGGTGCGCCCGATCTGCGTGCCATAGTCACTCCTGGCATGGGGATGGTATGTTTCCGTTGTGGCGATTCCCATCGCCGCAGCCGAGTGCTCGTGGAAGGAAGGTGCACCATCGTGGTCGGGAGGATCACAAGGATGTGGTGTCTTGGAAGAACCCCAACGGCAAGCTGCGTTGGGAGCCGGTGATATCTTCACCAGGCGGACAGCGTCGAGGCGTGATGCATATGTTGCCATCGGCTCCTACTTTGCAGCACCTCCGGCGCCTACTCCGACTCCCTCGTTCTACGGCGCCACTCTCGGGGACTTACTGGATGCCCCAGCCTTCCACCGCCACCTTCCTCCGGGACTTCGCCGTGGGTCCACTGCCGACGTATCCAGATGCGAGGGCTGCACCATCTCGATCTACCCCGGAGTCCACGCTTTGCCCTCTTCGGGGATGCGGATCGTGGCAATGTGGTGACAGTACTATTTATTAATTGTGGTTGCCAGTGTGTTGTTCGACTCCGGCGCTAGCTACTCGTTTGTCTCTGTGGATTTTGTTGTTTGGGCTGGTCTGTCTGTGCAGAGTTTGGGTGATGCCGTGGTGGTTAGTGCACTGCAAGGCTTGATTTCTAGCTCGAGGGTCTGTCAGGGCTGTCAATTTCTGTTAGCTGACGAGGTGTTCATGGCGAATCTGGTGGTGATCTCCTTGGAGCCGTTTGATGTTATCCTTGGCATGGACTCGCTATCCCAGCACCAGGCGGTGATTCATTGTGCTTGAAGGCAGTTACTTTGCATGCTCCTTCTGGGTAAGAGATAACTTTCCAGGGGAGTGCTATGCGGTACTCCCTCTCCTTCTTGTGTAAGCTATTCCCAAACTCGCAGATGTTGAAATCAGGGGTCCTCTGGTCCATGGTTGAGGGTCGAGAGGAAGAGAAGAGTTTGGAGGGCATTGCCATAGTTTGCCGTTATCGGATGTGTTTCCCGGTGAGCTTAGGATTGCCCCGAGGCGGGAGACTATTTTCCGTATTGATCTTGTTCCTGGTACGAGGCCAATCTATAAAACCCCGTACCGAATGGCTCCAATAGAACAAGTTGAGTTGAAGAGGCAATTGGATGAACTCCTGGCTAAGGGGTTTATTAGAGTGAGCTCGTCTCCTTGGGCGGCCCGGTCTTGTTCGTGGAGAAGAAAGATGGCACCAAGCGGCTATGTGTGGACTACCGGGCGCTCAATCAAGTTACCATTAAGAACAAGTACCCATTGCCTCGTATTGATGATCTTTTTGATCAATTGAGGGGTGCCAAAGTATTCTCCAAGATTGATTTGCAATCTGGGTATCATCGATTGCCATGGATTAAGGAGGAGGATATTGAAAAGACGGCTTTCAACACAAGGTATGGGCATTTTGAATTCGTAGTCATGTCTTTTGGACTAACGAATGCTCCTGCCGTCTTTATGGAAGCAATGAACAGGATGCTCCATGAATATCTTGATGACTTTATTGTCGTCTTCATTGACGACATTCTTGTCTACTCGAAGTCCGAGGAGGAGCACGCCGTGCATCTTGGTCTAGTTTTGGAAGCTCTTCGTAAGAATCAATTCTATGCCAAACTCAAGAAGTGCGCCTTACGGTTGTCGGAGGTGAGCTTCCTTGGGCATGTCATCAACCAAAGTGGTGTCACAATTGACCCAAAGAAGGTTGCATTTGTGGTTGAATGGCGAAGACCGTCTAGTGTGACGGAAATCAGGAGTTTCCTTGGGTTGGCGAGGTTATTACCGGCGCTCGTGCATAATTTATCTATCATAGCTAAGCCGATGACAAGGCTCACTCGAGAAAGGGTTCCTTTCATCTGGTCGAGGAATGTGAGGCCGATTTTGACGCTAAAGAGCAAAGCTGGTCAATGCACCTATTTTATCCTTGCTGTGAGTGGCAAGCGTTATCTGATGTATGCAGATGCCTCGAGGATTGGGTTGGGTTGTGTGCTCATGCAAGAAGGTGTGTCATTGCTTATGCTTCAAGACAGCTAAAGACTCATGAGCAATTATCCCACCCATGATCTCGAGTTAGCGTGTGGTTTTTGCCTTGAAATTGTGGAGGCACTATCTTTATGGGGAGTCTTGTGATATTTTCACCGATCATAAGAGCCTCAAATATATATTCACCCGGGAGCTGAATCTGCGGTAACGTAGATGGTTGGAATTGATAAAGGACTTCGATGTGTCGATCCATTATCATCCGGCAAGGCTAATGTTGTGGCGGATGCCTTGAGTAGAACGGGAGTCCCCAAGGCTGCTGTGCCTTTGGTTGCAGAGTTGGAAAGAGGACATGTCACTTACTTTTTCTGGGGTTGCGCAAAATGAGACTCGAGATGATCATTGATCTTGCATACCCGAGCGAGTGCATGAGGCTCAGTTGCATGATCGTTTGCTTCAGGAGGTTCGGCGGAGGATTTTAGAGGGAAACCCTCGGGAATTCAGTATAGACGAGCATGGTTCTATTCGGTTTAGAGGCCGTCTTTGTGTGCCTCAGAAATCGGATGTGAAGATGGACATTCTAAGGGAAGCCCATAGGACTCCGTATTCCGTTCATCCTGGTGAGACCAAGATGTATCGGGATCTGAAACAGAGTTTTTGGTGGAAGAGGATGAAGGTGGATATTGCCAAGTATGTGGCTTCTTGTGGAGTGTGCCAACAGTAAAAGCTGAGCATAAGAGACCTGCCGAGTGCATTCTGACCATTGGAAATTCCAGAATGGAAGTGGGAACACATCACTATGGACTTTGTGATTGGGTTACCCCGCTCACCGCGAGGTAGAGATGCCATTTGGGTGGTTGTGGATAGACTCACTAAGTCAGCACATTTTATTCCAATGAAGACGACCAATTCGGCACGAGATCTAGTTCCCTTGTACATGAAGGAAGTGCTTAGACTCCATGGTGTGCCTAAATCGATTGTCTCCGATCGAGACACTAGATTTGTGTCCCATTTTTGGCAGAGTTTGCATAGTGCTTTGGGAACAAAACTCTCTCTCGGACATCTTTTCATCCTCAAGCAGATGGCCGGTCTGGCGGACCATCCAGACTCTAGAGGACATGCTTCGAGCATGTGTTCTATCTTGGAAGGAAGTTGGGAGGATCACTTGGCCTTGGTAGAGTTTGCTTACAATACTTGATTACCAGGCTAGTATTCGAATGGCTCCATTCGAGGCGCTTTATGGTCGAAAGTGTGTTTCTCCACTTTGCTGGGATACGATTGGAGAAAAATCATTGCAGGTCGGATTGGGTTCAACAGACCTTTGAGAAGGTGCAAGAGATACGGCGAAATCTCCTGGCTGCTCAGAGCCGTCGGAAGAGTTATGCCGATAACAGAGAGACGAGATTTGGAGTTTGTAGTGGGTGATCAAGTCCTTCTCAAGGTATCTCCATCAAAGGGTGTTGTTCGTTTTGGTACCACCGTAAGCTTAGCCCGAGGTACATTGGTCCGTTCGGTGGTGGCTCGGGTGGGCGGTTGGCATACTGTCTGCAGGTTGCCGGACTCTTTGAAGGGAGTGCATGATGTCTTCCATGTCTCTATGTTACGGAAGTATCTCCATGACCCAGAGCATAAGATTGACTTGGAACCGATTACAGTTGAGCAAGATTTGACTTTGGAGTGCCATCCACTTTGAATTTTAGACTCTTCGGAGCGAGTCATGAGGAGGAGAACCATCCGCTTTGTGAAAGTTTTGTGGACCAATCAGTCTGAGCGGGAGGCAACTTGGGAACCTGAAGACCAGATGCGGAAGAAGTACCCTACGCTATTTGAGGACGCTGGGGGTAAGTCGTGGTTTACCTTTTGCCTTCCTTTTTCCTTTTTGGTCTGTAGCTAAAAGAAGTAGATTCGGGGACGAATCCTTTTTAAGGAGGGGAGAATGTGATGCCCTAGAACTTTTCTTCCTTGTTTTTGTTTCGGAGAGGATTGACGGAATTGTCGGGGAATGAAACAATTGAAGAAAATGCTGCATTTTAATTTTTTATTTTGGGTTTTGGGCTAGGGAATAAAAGGCCGAAGAAAACCTGGGCCTGGACCGGGAATCTCTCCTCCCACCTCCACCTCCCACCCCCCTAGTGGGCCGGCCCACTAGTGGTGCGCCCCCCATGTGGCCGGCCACACCCCCAAACCCTAGGCGCCTCTCCCACTCCCTCTCCCTCCCCTAGCAGCCACCTCTCCCTCCCCTTCCTCTCCCCACGTGGTGGCTCAAGATCCACCGCGAATCGCGAAGGAGAAGGCGAGGAGCGACTCCGTGGAGGCGTGGAGGACGAGCAGATCGCCGATTCGGGGTTCTTCGCGTGTTCTTCGTGGGTTCGCAAGGGAGACACTAGGTAAAATTCCCAAACTTTTACCTCTGTTTTACCTAGGGATTAGGAGTGTATTAGATCTGGTGGTGAGGGTTTTGGATGGATCTTGTTGGGGGAGAAGGGTAGATGTTCACGTGGTGCTGTTTCTGGAAGGGGGATTTGTGCAGCGCGGATTGTTTCGCGTTTTTCGTGGCATAGATGATTTTTCCTGCCAAAACCTATAACTATAAAGTTGTAGATAATATCGAGACCTAGCTTCTGTATTTTTTTCAGAATTTTTGGGGAAGTGTTCTGAGAGTTATCACTGTTGCAAACCGACGAACAGAATCTGGGAACAGATTTCATCCACTGTGTTGGACGACTGTTTAGGCATATTTAACAGAGGAATTAGAATTTATGATCTTCTGGAAAGTTGTAGATCTCGTCAATATCTAGCTCCTGTAATTTTTTCATATTTTTTTGTTCTGTAGAAAGAAAGATACGAAAAAGAGAATGGGGGTTGCTGCTGTTCGGTCCGGACAGAACGGGGTTTCGGTGTTGGAAAAGGGGAACGGGTTGTAGGAATTGCGTATTTGAGTTGTGTGATCAATTGTGGTGTTATTACATACTGAAAATATGCTTGTACAGGTGGTGCCCCTTCTGGACGCAACTAGTTCCGTCGTCTACGTCGGTAAAGGCAAGTGGAAGTAGTGTTAGGGTTGAGCTATACATCGTTGTTTTGCATTGCCTTCGTTATATTTTCCGATGACATTAATCATACATGGTTTGATCATCTGCTAGGAAGATTGCAATAATTAGATTAGCAATGTGATGATGTGTTTTGGCTTTGATCCATGAGTAAAGAGAAGAATGATGTTGCCTATTGGTTGAATTGTCTAAATAGTTCATCACAATGTTATTTGTTTTCTATCCATGTTATATGATGGCATGCAAATATGTGGACTCAATGTGGAAGTTTATGAATGAATTCATGCATGAAGCATTAACTGCATAATCATGCATTGGAAGTTTGTCGACGCCAGCATGCGCGACCGTACCGGTACAACACCGTGTGTTCCTGAGAAAGGGCACGGTGAAGAGGATCATGGCATAAGCATATGCACAAGCATGAGCATTTTATTGAGGTTGTGGTAATCAATGTTGTGGTGTTGAAAGTAAAGCATGTGGTGTGTTAAATTCTTGATGGATGTGATGATGTGTTAATGGTTCTGCTTGCTGAGATTTCCCAATCTCACTGCTTGTGTTTTGTTGTTTTTCAGGTAGCGTGCAAGAGACATAAGCATGAGGGGTGGGCTAGCAACACAATAAACCTTCGAATGACATCACAACTCCCATGAACTAGTGTTTATTTAATACATTAGCTTGCTGAATTTTATTTGCACTTAGACTATTTGTTGTTATGTCTAAACTTATACTTGATTACGGTTGGCTTAGACTTGTTGTCGCTAGTATTGTTGAATTGCTTATATTCTTGTTTGAATTGCTTATCATGAAATGCTTCCGTAATGTCCTGTTTTTAGGGGAGATGCTGTCGAAATTTTCTTGTTCTATAGTTTAGTTTTACGGGGTGTTACAGTGAAAGGTTGACAAAACTCTCTTTTTACTCAAGCAAGGCAATGATCAACTATTCGTTCAGATTTATGTTGATGATATTATCTTAGGTGGTTCCTCTCATGTTTTAGTGTCTGAGTTTTCAGAAACAATGAGGAAGGAGTTTGAGATGAGTATGATGGGTGAGTTGACATACTTTTTGGGATTTCAAATCAAGCAAACGAAGGATGGTACTTTTGTGCATCAAAGCAAATACACAAAAGACTTGTTGCATAGATTTGGGATGGAAAACAGCAAACCAATCATGACACCTATGGAAAGCAATTGCACGCTTGATCCGGATGAAGATGGTGAGCCGGTTGATCAAAAGGAATATAGAAGCATGATAGGTTCACTTTTGTACCTCACTGCATCAAGGCCGGATATACAATTTGCTGTGTGCTTGTGTGCTCGTTTTCAAGCTTCCCCACGTGCTTCACATCGACAAGTCACAAAAGGATTTTCAGGTATCTTCATGGAACTCAAGATTTTGGCATTTGGCTTTCTGCTTCCTCATGCATTAGTTTGAGATCCTTTTCTGATGCTGATTTTGGAGGATGTAGAATTGATAGGAAAAGCACTTCTGGTTCATGTCACTTCTTGGGAAATTCTCTCATTGCATGGTCATCCAGAAAGCAATCTTACATTTGCACAATCAAGCGCTGAATCTGAATATGTGGCTGCTGCTAGTTGTTGTTCTCAAATTCTTTGGATAGTAGCTACACTTAAAGATTATGGGGTTATTTCGGATAGTGTTCCTCTTCTGTGTGATAACACTAGTGCAATTTGCATTGCTAAGAACCCTGTGCAACATTCAAGAACAAAACATATTGACATCAGATTTCACTTTCTTAGAGATCATGTTGAAAAAGGCAACATTGTGCTTCATCATGTGGATACTGAACATCAATTGGCAGACATTTTCACAAAACCTTTGTCTTCTTCTCGTTTTGCTTTTATTCGGGGAGAACTTGGAATTGTTCATCCAATGGGTTTGTTTTGAGGGGGAGTATCCTTGCCAAGTTCTTTCACTTGATGAGCTCACTTTATCATATTTCTTTATATATGTTATGTAATTGAGCTAATATATGATAATCTAATTGTCTCACTTGAACTAAAAAATGACATTGCGGAATTCCCTGGACTGATTGCCTATAGCTAAATACTCTGTGATATCTTACTCTTTTAGGCTTGTTATTGAATCTTCTTGACAAATTTGGGCTATGGAGCAAGTGTATTTTCAGCTTTACTCTTTCATAAGACCTTTTAATCATTTTTGCATGTTTACAATCAAAGAAAAAGAAAAGAAAAAGGGAATCAATAAAAAAGGGGTTGTTAGAAGCAAAAGCTTCAAGTTGTATGCTTCAGGCATGATTTCCCTAAAAAGATAAGATGTATGCTTCAAGCATGCCATTCCCTCAAAAACAAGATGTATGCTTCAAGCATGCCACTTCAAGGAAATAAAAGAAGTATGCTTCAAGCATGCCACATGCATTTTATTGTTTAAAGATTAAATTGGTTTACTAGATTGGAGTTGAAACTACTTGCTCGCCCTGATTTGTTAGTTGCTTCAATTTTGAGCCTTTGCTCTTCTACTAAGGTCTTGCTTAGTACTTGGCTATAGTTGACTGAATTGAGGTTGAGATGCATGTCATTCCATAACTTGTTAAAATCACTTCAAGATCACGTATTTTGCATATTATGTGATATATAAGGTTATATGATCGAATGAGCTCATTTTCTCCTATCTTGGCACTCCCTTGTTTCTTATTGTGAATCTTTGTTTCAGAAAAATTTTGAACATGTTCTCTTTTGTACTCTTGATGAATTCATTGTCAAAGGGGGAGAAATTTTGGGAATATTTGAGAAGTTCAAAAAAAAAAGGGAAAAAGTTTTTTTTGAAATTTGAGCTTTTTGGGAGAAGTTTGGAGGATTTTGGAATTCTTGGACACATTGCACATTCACACACATTTTCATTCTCAGGGGGAGATTTTGTTTTGCCTTTTTGTCAAAGGGGGAGGTTCTGTGTTTTGGTGTTAATCCTTTGGATCTCAAAATCTTTTGTAAAAGAGAATGCCAATGTTCAAATCTAAAGTGGTGTTGCCAATGTTTTCATCAAGGGGGAGATTGTGAATCATGTGATGAAAAATTGGCTTGATCTTGTGCTGAAAAAATGGTTAGGATTAATCTTGCAAAATTGCTTGCATGAAGGACCAAACATTCAAACATCCAAAAACAGAGACTTTGCATTTGCGCCAGACCAAACATCCAAAAACAGTGAGTTTCGCATGTATGACGGACCAAATTTTTTGGTATGTCATAAACGTGATTTTGATGCTTTTACGCTTGTACAAGAAATCTCGTTTTTCCCATGTATGACAAACCAAATTTTTTGGTCTGTCATACACATGCTTTTGGCGAACTCATTTTTCCCATGTTTGATAAACCAAATTTTTTGGTCTGTCATACACATGCTTTTGGTGAACTCGTTTTTCCCATGTATGACAAACCAAATTTTTTGGTCTGTCATACACATGCTTTTGGCGACCTCGTTTTTCCCATGTATGACAAACCAAATTTTTTGGTCTGTCATACACATGGTTTTTGGCGCCGAACCTAAGTCTCATAAAACCAAGCGTAGTGCATGTATGACGGACCAAACTTTTAGTCCGTCATAAACGTGCTTTTGGCATGAACTGATTTCTTTGCCGAGTTCGAAGGCATGTGTGTGACGGACCAAAACTTTGGTCCGTCATGAACGTAAGTTTCTGGAATTTGTGCGCTGGACTGGTTTTTGGTCTGTGCTGGATGTTTTTGTGCACGGTTAAGGGTTTTGAGCTAATGTGGACTTTATGCAATGCTCGTGTGAGTATTTGCATGGACTAATGTTGAGTCAAGTCGTGGACTTGTGCTCGGATTTGTTTTTGCGGTTTGATCATGTGCAGGTATTGCTTGAAGACGAACGTGGTCGATGACGGGATCGGAACTAGGTTCATAGAGGAGCTGAGGTTCGGGACTAGGTTCAGGAAGGAACTGAGGTCTTGGTGGTCAAGGATGTCATGCGGGACGTTCGGGCTAAGAGAATGGTGCACATGAAAAATGGTTAGTCACGTAAGAATGGCAGGAGGTCATTCGCGTGCAAAGTGTTAGTCACGTGAGTATGGCAGGTGGCCATACGCGTGCAAAATGTTAGCCACGTGAGTATGGTAGGGTTGCCATACGCGTGCAAGAGTTGTACTCGGCCAAGTTGGGCCAAGTAGAGTTGTATTGGATACGGATTCCATCTAGGGAATAGGAATTGTATTCAGAACTCCTTGTGGGTTGGTCCTTTAAATAGGAGGGGTGTCTCCTGTTGAAGTGCAACCAAGGAGAGCTGAGCGCATCAAGAGTTTTAGAGTTTGTACTCTTTTGATGAGAGTATTTTAGACAAAAGAAATAAAGATCAATTCTTCCAAGATTTTTGCGTGCTACAGTAACCACGTCGCTACAGTGTTTTCTGTTTTGGTTTTTTGTTTGCATGCTTGTTCTAATTCTAGATTGGTTTTTGATCGTTGAGTTTCATCTTGATTTGATCCATCAAAAACCGTTCTAGGGTATTGTTTTTGAGTTCCTCAAAGTCTAGTTGATTAAACTTTTATCGGTTCTGTTAAAACTTTCAAGTTTACGTTAGATCAATTCTCGTCAAGTTCTGGATCAGCAAGCTTGTGAAGCTCATAACTTTTGATCCATAAGTCCGATCGATCTGATTCTTTTTGGGTTTGATTCGTACTGAAATCTAGTTTCTTGTGTCCAAATTTCAGATCGTTTCGACGGTTGGATCTCCGGGAATTCTCATTTTATCAAGCCTCTGTCAATCTGTTTTTGTCAAATCCGAGGCAATCTTTTGGTTTCTTTTGGGGTGAAGATTTTAATAGATCAAAATTTTGGTTTTAGCTTCCGCTCAATCATTCACCCCCCCTCTGATTGCTTTATTCGTAAACTTCGATCCTACAAATTGTTTAAAATAATTCTAGTAATTCAAATAACACAAGAAAAATAGCAAAATAATCAGAAAAATTCTGGAAAATACTTTGAGAAATTTTGGACTCAAATAAAATATTTTCAACAAAATTTTATTTACAACTTTTAATTATATAATTGTCTCAAAAGGGAATAAATTCAAATTAAATCCAAATAAATCCTAGAAATTTCCAAAAATTCTCAAAAGTGCAAAATTTCATTTAAATTCATGAAATGCAAAAATTGGGGTGTTACAGAACCTCCAGTACATCTCGTTCTTGAAACCTGTCGAAGAGCACCAGCCGGGGAGGAATCTGCCCAAATCCCTGCTGCCTGACGCAGACGGCCGAATGATAATATTCGTACGATATTTTCTGCGTACGGTTGGAAGAGCTAAGACCGACTGAGAAGATGCCTGGGGAAATGAAATGCCTGAGCCACTCAGCATCAGGATTGTTCGGTCGGCAAAGGCTGGCACATTCATACTCCAAAGAGTCAATTTGCTGATATGGGTGAAAATCCGAAGTAGAGAGGTGCTTTGTGGAGTAAAAATAAGAGAAGTATCTGGTGAAAACCACTATGTCCAGTCTGCGGTCACCAAAGAAAACCTGAGATAAAGCTTCTTCGTATGATTGGCAGCGTCTGAGAGGGGGGTTCCGCGGATGCTATTTCTTCCTCTGATGCATCATCACGCGGGAAGCAAAGGTCGGATGAAGGGGTGAATCCGAAAGGTGTCTGGAATTGGGGCATTAACCACAATTGAATGAACCAAAGAGGTCCTCCTAGATGTCCAACGGTATGAGATTCGACCGCACTATTTAGCTATGAAGTAATAAGGTACATTGTCCGAAAAACTACGCTTAAAAGCAGCTTCCCCATAGCTATGTCCTTGCCGGCAACCATAGCCTCTGCCAAACCTTGGGAATTGGTGGTACGACCTACTGTGGCGCCGCAAAAGAGAAATTTTTCCAGCCACATGGTCAGGAAGGCAACATGCTCACGAGTCCCCACCGGACCCGATGATTTGTTGAACTCATTAAGATAACGGGACAAATTGGTCTTGGCTGGCAGCCGATGGGAATGAGTTGCATCAAAAGCATGAAACTGTTGACCCATCGGCTTAAGGCCGGTTAGTACTACCACATACATGAGAGTCGGACTAAGGAAGCCGGGCCGAAGAGAGAAAGCATTGAAGGCATCCGACCAGAAATAAGAAGCGGCGGCAATTAGGGATTCGTGTCGGCACATACCCGATAGGGAAAGGACGATGCAATCAGCTATTCCCCAAGTCTCCCAATCTGCTTTCTTGCGGGCAGCTACTCAGTTGTACCAACTCCTCCAGCCTGGGGTATCCGAAGGCCAAGTTCTGAAGCTATTAGCCCACCCTGAGAGATTGTGGCCGATTGCATTCAAAGGGATCCGCATGGTTTCCTTGTTGATGTAATCCGTTGGATTCTCATCCCCTTCTTGTCCCAACAGAAAATGGCCATCCGATTCAGGCACTGGAATCAAAATCATGGATCTGTATTCGGCCATTGGTAAAGAAAGGGGATCAAGCGGGAGAAGGAATCGCGAGCTGATTTGTCAATAACGAATAGCCGAGCCAGGAAAAATAATTTTTTCGCTCTAAGTGGTCAGCTAAGAGGGTGAAGATGTTCAAAAGAAAATATGAGAGCGATGAAGAAGAAGGGAAAGATTTTATAAAAGAAAATTGCACTTTGCTTCAAAACGGTGCCGGGAATCGCGCCTCAAGCCGCGCACCCACTACGCAGGGAAGTGTCAGAATGTGACATAAAGGCTGCCAGGCAATTAAGGAGGAAAGAGAAAGGCGACACGTTTGCTAGGAGGCGTACAACGGAAGGAACAGCCATATTGGTCAGTTCACAGTTCTACTCACCGATGGACAATTGTGTTCGGCCTATGCGGTATGTGGCCGATGCATTGTGAGAGAACGTTATATCAAGATATAGCAAGGTAATGCAGGAACAAAAGAAAGATGTGCATAACGCCGATTAGTACAAAAAGCATACGAAATATTCACACATTTCATTAAAGAAGCTGTTTACATGATTGGCTGAAACAGTAAAAATAGTGATTACAATAATCGGCTGAAACAGTAAAAATAGTGAATACAATAATATGCATCCAAGGGTTCTAAGGAGTTGGAGAAGGTAGGCCGATGAGTCCTCATGAACTCTGCTAGCTTGGACTGCAGACGAGGTTGAGGAGGTGCAACAACGGCTTGATTTGGTTGAGCCAATAGATTAGCCAGGGAAGCGACAGTCTGATTCTGCTGATTCATCATGTTGGTCATGTTCTGCATCATGGTGTTCATGAGCTGAGTCTGAGCTGCCAAGAAGTGTCCTAGATTCTGGACTGTCACTGCCGGTGGTGGAGGTAGTGCATTGGGATTGGTATTGGCATCAATTGGAGAACTGCGACCAGCTCCAGAACAGGTGTCAGCCATCTGCAGAATAGGACAAGGGTTGATAGGTAAGAGGGAAAAGCAATAGACAAGGGGTAAGGTCATCTAAGGGGAGCAGGTAATACCCGAGGACAACAGACAATAGGAGACATAGCAGAAAAGGCTACGAAACAAAGAGGAAATAAACTTTTTGGCTCACAGGGTGGCTGCAACACAATCCTCGAGCAAGTGCACAACACACCAAACACACAAAAACCCTAATACACGCGGTTTGTACGTTGCTAAAAAAATGGTATGCTCCAATGCAAAAGAGCACTATAACTTATCCTATATGGGAGGCCTTTTGAACATACTCTCGTCGTCTTGATCTTTCCAGTAGTTCCTTCACTGTCTTGACATTTACATATCCTCCTTCTCTTGGTTGGCGATGTCGTAGAAGACACGAAGCTTGAGAAGTTTCATGAGATGAGATCAACTTAAACTTTCTAAAACAATATTCTAGCAAAGGAGAGAAATAAGATCCTAGGAATGAGATGAGAGGAGATAATGTAACACTGGGTGTCCCGATCTTTCGATGAGAATGATAACCTTCGATTTGGGAGGAGACGACTTTGACGATCCGACTACAACGTACAACGACGATGCGCCTTAGCAATCGCTAAACCAACTCCAGAGGGTTATTGACCTTGCCGTGGGCACGATCAACCTGATCACGAAGATCAATTCCTGCAAGCAATCGAAGAACAAGCAAGAACAAGGCAAAAGCAATCTAAAATTGCAAATATAGATGAAGTATTGAAAAGTTGGGGTTCCGATACAAGGAGCTTGTTAGGCGGCTGTTGAGCACGTCTAAAGGACTCAAATAGTAGCAAAAGGCTAAACTATCAAATAACCAAAACCCAAGTTATTTTGGGGGACTCCCTAGCTATTTATAGGAGAAATAGGAGGCCAAAACCAGGCTTGGGGCGTCCAAAACACCTCCATGGCCGAATAGGACTCCTATTCCTAGTTGGACTCGGATTTGGAAAGATGACCGAACTTGTTTTGCAGATTCCCGTTGACTCGTAAGGAATTTGGACATGAGGCCGGATCCGTTGGAAAGAGGACGACGAGACCTTTCAAACCAGTACTCATAGACCTCAAACACCCTTGTGGATCAGAAGTTATGGTCATTTGAAGTTGGTGCTGTCCCGGAGGCCGAATCCGAGTTGAACTTGTTTTGCAGATTCCCGTTGACTCGTAAGGAATATGAAGGTGGGGCCGGATCCGTTGGAAAGAGGACGTCGAAACCTTTCAAACCAGTACTCATAGACCTCAAACACCCTTGTGGATCAAAAGTTATGGTCGTTTTAAGTTGGTGCTGTCCCGGAGGCCGAATCCGAGTTGAATTTGTGCACCGGAAGAATTGGCTTCATGCTTGACTTTTGGGAGTCCTTCTCCTTGGTTCCTAAGGACAATAAAATCATCACAAGGATTAAATAGCATTCCATTCATTAAATTATTTGTATGCAACCCGAGGAACGCATTCACCTGGCAACTGAATTGACGTGCTCGAGCTCGAGTAATTGGTCCTTGTATTACATTGTTGGCTTCAATTGGGTTTGTAGGCATGGCCGTATGCATGGTAGTGATGTCCTCATCATCCTCCCCTTCTTGCATTTGAGTCGTCCTCGACTCAAGTTCATCATCTTCTCCCAAGTTTGTCTTTAGATCTGATAATTCATTTGACGGGCTCGAGCTCGAGTCAATGGTCCTTGAACCGACGAAGATGTAGAAGGATGGCCAAGGTGGGGGTCGATAAAGCCATGCAGATGGAGCCATCGTAGTAGTTGTATCACAGTAGAGGATGCTGTGAAGTGTCGCCAACTTAATGGTCTGGCCAAGGTGGGGTCGATGAAACCATGCAGTTGATATAACTGTAGCAATACTTGGTGATGACCATATGTATGCAGTGTTAGTTCTGTCCATGATGAGCATGGTCTCATCATCCTCCCTTTCTTGAAGTGGAGTCGTCCTCGACTCCATCATATTGTCCTGTGAAATGTTAGTATTGATAGGAAACAAAGCAATATGCACATTTGCAATGAAATCAATGGATCGAGAATTTCTATCAACCGTATCCTCCCTTTCTTGAAAACTATCATGTGACTTGTGAATGGAACCAAATGTACTTGGTCTGACATGATTAGTGATATGGCAATTATTAAATTGATGACATTGTTGCATTGCAAACGGAGGTTTAAAATCTGAACAAATGTAAACTCGATGTGCTTTATACTCTCCTTTCTCACTATTTTTGCCAATAACATAAAAGATATTTCGCAATAACCATGACAAATCAGAATGTACAAAAAGGCTCTCCTCTAAATAATTCAGATCACAAGGAACATCAAATTCAATGTAGCCTAATGTATATAAAGAAGACATCAATTGCAACTCATCATTTTCGCTTGTGATGTGAATGACATGTTTATTTTCAGCATAAGTTTCTAGTGTGTTAACAAAGGTGACATGTCCATTTGCTAGTTGTGTCATTGATATAAGTGAAGTATTATCACACAACTCTTCTTTATCACAAGAAATAGCAAGCAAATCATCTTGTAACAAAGCAAAATCAGCAATTGGTTCCACTATTAGTTGCTCTATGATAGCATGATTTGTGGATAGTTTTAGCTCTTCAAAATTATTTTCTCCATGTGTAAAGTCCATACCTATTACATTACCTTGTAAGTTCTCATTAGCTGTTGTAGGTGTTTCTTCAACTATTATCTCTTCACATATACATGGGGTAGTACTGATCGTTTCTTTCTCCATATGCTCTTCTACATCATTCTCTCGATGGTGCTCACTTTTGCAAAATGTTAGTTACAAAAGAAGGTGCAACAATGGGCGCCTCAAATGAAGCTAATGATTCTTTCAAGGATTCAGCAAGCATATTTTCAACTCTATAAGCACATACAACCAATTCTGAAAGAGAACTATATGTTTCATCAATAAGAGCATCTTGAATTTCTTGATTAAGTCCACGTATGAACCTAAGCTCTGTTGCTTCTTCACCTTCATCTAAACCACAACGCAACAAATGATTTTGCAATCGTTCATAGTATTCCTTAACGCACTTATTTCCTTGTTTCAAGCATTGGAGTCTAGTATATAAAAATTCAGTATGATATTCAGGAACATAATCAATTCTCATAAGTCTTTTCATGGCCTTCCAATTTTTAGGTTTTCTCTCTTTTCTACAAATATGTTTCCACCATGTTAATGCATATTCATTTAGCACACTAGCGACAATCCTAATCTTTTCATTTTCAGACAAATCATACTGGACAAATTCTTTGTCTCTGCTATCTCCCAATTAATATAGGCATCAGGATCATAATGACCATTAAAAGGTGGAATGGCGAATTTAACCTTATCTAGGGAATCATCATCAACATGTACCGAGCATGTAGTATGCCATTTTTGTTACTTAGAAGATGAGGTAGAGGATTGAAGTTAGGGCAGTACACTGCAAGCGTATCAAGTCTAGACAAAATAGTAGCAATATTAGTGTTAGCAACTCTCTGAGTGGTCTCGATAGACCGGAGGCGGTCTTCTTGCAGTGACATTCTAGCAACAATTCCCTTTGCGCGTGGAGAGTGATGCATCGAATCCTCATCACCTAACATGGTTAGTAGAAGACAAGAAAACAATATAACAAGTATAATGTTCCTATCAACTACAAGGAGGTGGTGGCAATTCTCTCAACATTCAAGCCTATAACCAAATCTCTTACAAGTTCTTACATGCAGCAAGTGTTGACGGCCGTTGGCGTGGTCAAAAGTTCTCCGAAGCTTGGATAAAGCGATTGCCAAGGGACCGAACAAATGTACGATGTTGGATGTGGAGCTTGGATAGGCAATATTTATTTCCTATGCAATCTGATAATTCTAGTTATTGTAATGATAAGTAATGATCCAAACTAGAATTCACAAGCCCTAGTTGCCGATCTCAAAGATATAAGTGAATTTGAAGGCAACACACACGCAAAGATAATGGCACTTATGCAATCAAGGAATGAGCTATAAAATATAAGTGATGCACCAAAAGCTCTATTGCATAAGTCGTAGAGAGACGCTAACTTATTGCTTTGAGAAAGTAAAAAGGGCACAAGATTGCTCACTAATTAATAAATTGCACAATATAAAAAGTAACAAACACAAATTAGGGTTTTGCTCAATGTAGTGTGACCGGCCACAATTTTCTTTTTCTTTTCCTTTTTTTTTAGCGTTTTGGCTCTTTCTCTTTTCTTTCTTTTGGTGACTTTCGGCCAACACTAGTATGAACAAAGTTTTGGAATCCCTAACTTGGTGTCACAAGATAATATGATATGATAACTAAAGATTGTGCAATGTATCAAGTAGAGCAGCCCTAAGCAATATCAACAAGCTAGTCTCAAATAGGATCGAAGTGTTCACAAAGGATGAATTGGTTCCCAAAGGTAGGTGTAGTGATGTTTTTCTAGGGCAGCAAACTTGTCGCCTAGATTAATGTTTGAAGATCACAGAATTTGATTGGTTGACTATGGAAGGAATTGAAGCTTATATCCTCAGCTTTCAATAGAGTGCAAGAACACAAAAATCCGAGTTCGTATGTGAAAGTTATGCTTGAAATACCAAACTGGACAGAATTGAAGGATTGAAGCTACGCGAAGGAAAGGAAAGATCAGCAACTAAAACATGGACTCTAATGGATCAAAACCTAACAAAACTCACTAAAATAACAGATTGAAACTAAAGGTTGAATTTTTGTGGAGTAATTTTCAATTTAGGACAGAAATCAAAAACTAACCTAAGGCAATCGATATTCTCACCAATCAACGTAAGCTCGATACCACTTGATGTAACACTGGGTGTCCCGATCTTTCGATGAGAATGATAACCTTCGATTTGGGAGGAGACGACTTTGACGATCCGACTACAACGTACAACGACGATGCGCCTTAGCAATCGCTAAACCAACTCCAGAAGGTTATTGACCTTGCCGTGGGCACGATCAACCTGATCACGAAGATCAATTCCTGCAAGCAATCGAAGAACAAGCAAGAACAAGGCAAAAGCAATCTAAAATTGCAAATATAGATGAAGTATTGAAAAGTTGGGGTTCCGATACAAGGAGCTTGTTAGGCGGCTGTTGAGCACGTCTAAAAGACTCAAATAGTAGCAAAAGGCTAAACTATCAAATAACCAAAACCCAAGTTATTTTGGGGGACTCCCTAGCTATTTATAGGAGAAATAGGAGGCCAAAACCAGGCTTGGGGCGTCCAAAACACCTCCATGGCCGAATAGGACTACTATTCCTAGTTGGACTCGGATTTGGAAAGATGACCGAACTTGTTTTGCAGATTCCTGTTGACTCGTAAGGAATTTGGACATGAGGCCGGATCCGTTGGAAAGAGGACGATGAGACCTTTCAAACCAGTACTCATAGACCTCAAACACCCTTGTGGATCAAAAGTTATGGTCGTTTGAAGTTGGTGCTGTCCCGGAGGCCGAATCTGAGTTGAACTTGTTTTGCAGATTCCCGTTGACTCGTAAGGAATATGGAGGTGGGGCCGGATCCGTTGGAAAGAGGACGTCGAATCCTTTCAAACCAGTACTCATAGACCTCAAACACCCTTGTGGATCAAAAGTTATGGTCGTTTTAATTTGGTGATTTCCCGGAGGCCGAATCCGAGTTGAATTTGTGCACCGGAAGAATTGGCTTCATGCTTGACTTTTGGGAGTCCTTCTCCTTGGTTCCTAAGGACAATAAAATCATCACAAGGATTAAATAGCATTCCATTCATTAAATTATTTGTATGCAACCCGAGGAACGCATTCACCTGGCAATTGAATTGACGTGCTCGAGCTCGAGTAATTGGCCCTTGTATTACATTGTTGGCTTCAATTGGGTTTGTAGGCATGGCCGTATGCATGGTAGTGATGTCCTCATCATCCTCCCCTTCTTGCATTTGAGTTGTCCTCGACTCAAGTTCATCATCTTCTCCTAAGTTTGTCTTTAGATCTGATAATTCATTTGACGGGCTCGAGCTCGAGTCAATGGTCCTTGAACCGACGAAGATGTAGAAGGATGGCCAAGGTGGGGGTCGATAAAGCCATGCAGATGGAGCCATCGTAGTAGTTGTATACGAAGTAGAGGATGCTGTGAAGTGTCGCCAACTTAATGGTCCTGGCCAAGGTGGGGGTCGATGAAACCATGCAGTTGATATAACTGTAGCAATACTTGGTGATGACCATATGTATGCAGTGTTAGTTCTGTCCATGATGAGCATGGTCTCATCAGGAGACAACTATAAAACACCAATTCGTAGGTTTCATTTAGAAAATAATTTTGAAGTTCTTTCTAAGAAGACCATGCTAACTAGGGTTGCGTCCTACAGTCGAGATGGCTCTGATACTAATTCTATCGGGAGCCGGATTCACGAATCCAAAACCCTCTGTGTATACCGCTCTAGTCTAGGATCACGCTAGTGCAAACAGCGGCAACAAAATTGACATATCATTCCATTCATCGAATTAACTAAGAAAGTAGCTAATAGTAAGGACCTTATGGTCAAAGTTTACATAACAATGCCTTAACAGCTTAAGAAGAAAATGAAATTCTTGCAGCGGAAAAAATAAAAATAACTTGGGCCATACAACATGCCACAGGCAATCATTTGGGGAAATGCCATCCTAGTTCAGGTAGTCTTCGTAATACTCCTCCTTATAGAACTCGGTATTTCCCTGTTCTTCCTCAGCAACTGATCAACAAAGGCATAAAGCTGTGAGTACAAAAAGTACTCAGCAAGCCGTAGGGAATGATGCAAATAATGTACGGCTTGACAAAGGTTAACCATATGGTTATTTTGTAGAAAGCGATAACTTGAATGTAAATATAATGTATAGACTCAAAGCTTAATTGACAAAGATAATAATAACTGATAAATCAATGGTAAACAACAAACAAAATTGGTGAGGCATCACCCATCACCAACTAGATCATATCAACCACTAAATTTCACAGTATTAATAATTTGACATAGAAAACAATAGTACTCCCCGTTCACTTCCAACAATACCGCCCCTCAACATTTTCTGAAAACACTATACCTAGTGTGAAATTCCCAGGCACGTCCATGACCGCGGACGGGTAGATCTAGATCGTACGGGTAGCGTTAGCCGCGTTATACATGTTAGATTGGTTCTCAACCGTTGGATCTAGATCCAACGGTCCAGATTAACCGCGTTAACCCAAACGCGTGAAACCCATATCCAATACGAGCCGTCGGATTTCAAATCAATGGCCCGGATTGTGCCACGTAGCGGAAGCTTGACCGCCGCGGTCAGCCCACGCGTGGGCGTGGGTCACTGACACGCCGGGCCCGCGTGTCAGCGACCGCACCATGACGTCACGCTGACGTCATGGCGGACCCGCACGTCAGCGGCCACCCCAGCCGCGCGGTGACGTCAGCAATGACGTCACCAGCGGGTCCCACCTGTCAGCAGTGGGCTGAGTCCCCGCTGACGTCAGCAATGACGTCACCCCAGTGGGTCCCACCTGTCAGTCTCACGAGGAGCCGTGGACCGGGTACACGGTAGACCCGAGCCAAACCATGGACCACGTCCATGGACCAGCTGACGTCAGTCGCCCAATCAGAGACTGCCACGTGTTCTCGCTGACGCAATAAAAGAATTTCCGAAAAAGAAAATGATTTATTAATCCGAATTATTGAATTCAAATCTGATTCAAACTTCAAATGCTTATAACTTTTGCATTTTAACTCCGATTTGAGTGATTCAAATTTCTAAATTTGTATAAAATTGATATCTACCTAATGATGAATTTTATTTAATTCTTGGACTAAAGTTTTTCTCTGTAATATTATTTAATTGATTATTTAAACTTCAAAATGCTATAACTTTCGCGTTTAAACTCCGAATTTGACGTTTCCAGTTTCTAAAAATTCATAAAATTATGTTCTCTCTGTTTATGAACTTTATTTGGATGTTTGGACACTTTTTGTCTACTGTTTTATTCATTTGTTGCTATTTGCACGCGTTACGAGTAGACGTTGAAGTGCCGGAAGGATTCGAAGGAGAAGTATTGACCCAGGAGCCAGCTCAGGACCAAGAACAAGTGCTATTTGAAGGCAAGTTGTGCTTTGACCATGTTGCTCCCATTTTGAAATCTATTTTGATTCAATGTATTGCATGCTAGTTTAATTAGAAAAAACTTTATTTAATTATGGGAATTATGTGACACCACGGAGTGTTATAATTTTATTTTACGTGCTTGATATGGTTAAAAACAGTATGAAATGTGGAATTAAGGTTAAAACTATAGGTTATGGAGGTTAATAGCTTTTCCGGGCCGTTTCCGGGCCGTTTTCGGGGTTTTGGGCCTTCCCGGGGGAGTTTTGGGCCTTGGTGGGATGGATTAGGTCTCCGTAACGGACTAGAATTGGGTGTGGGGGCTGGTAAAAGGGGTTTCCCTGCCCCTTTGGGGCGTCCACCCTGCTGCCTTTGCGCCCCTTGAGGCCTTGGTGCGCCCCCCTCACCTCCCCCCACTTGCCAAGCCCTAGCCGCCCCTTCCCTTTGAGCCTTGCGCCTCCCCCTTGCTCTCCTCCATTGCCCCACCTCTCCACCACCTCTCCACCACCTCTCCTCCACCCCCTTGCTGCCCTAGGGTGGTCTCCACACCTCTGCACCTTGTGGATCCATCCGTTGGAGCGAGGAGCGAGGAGCGAGGAGCGTGGAGCGAGGAGCGATCCGCGAGGAGATCTATTGGAGATTCGTTCGTTGGGCAAAGGTATGATCATGGGGATCCTTGGGTTTGATCTAGGTACTGTTCTTAGGGTGTTTATGAAGTTTTTAGATCAATTGGTGGTGCTGGGTTGGAGTTCTTTGGGTTAGATCTAGACGTTGCCACGTTTCTGTTTTCGGGCAGATTGAGCAGTCAGGCTAGGGTTCGAGTTTTCGTCGATTTAGAATCCGAATATGTCCGTACGGACTTAAAAGAAGTTGTAGATAATTTAATTATGTTTCCGTGGACATAAAGCACGTTAAAATCCGATCAGCCGTTTGAAAGTTATGGCCGTTTTACCGAGCGTGTTAAAATCTGTGATGCAATTAGAACAGATCGTAGTAATCTGTAGATTAAACAATTTTAGAGTCCGAATCAGTCTTTCCGTATAACTAGAAAAAGGTAGGAAATTTCCTAAGCTTCGCGATGGTGTACTCGTTTAATCGATTTGGAGTCGCAGAACTCAAGTTATGGCCTTTGCAAGGCTGCTGTCCCGCCGGGACAGAACCTCTGTTTTAGGTTTTGCAAGTAGCGGGCAATGTCGGGTGAGATGGGGATTTGTGTACTGTTTTGTGGGCATTATTGAGAGTATGTGATGCCATTGTGCAGGTGGTGTGACCCCGGGGGTGCCCTCTACTTCCCACAATTCCGTCGCCCACGGTTGAGGCAAGTGTGTTGTAATGAATAGCGGAATTGTAGGTTGCTTATGGAGATTAGATGAAAGATTGATTACTTGCTATGATCACTTGCCATGCTTGCTGTTTTCCAATGATATATTGAGTATGATTATCATGATTCGATGCCATGTGTTAATATTTATCATGATGAGATGCCATATGTTTATGTACATGTGAAATATGATAATTGGCATAGTTGCATGCATGACATGAGATAGGGCGAGGGCGGTGAGAAAGTCATAACTAGTCCGGCAAGGTCGGTGAGAAAGTTATGACTAGTCCGGAACGCCATTGAGTAAGACCTACATCGTGATTCCATCCACGTGGTGAATGGAAGCGATGAGTAGGCACCCTCCATCTTCGGGATGGAAGGGGGGAAAAGGGTGCACACCGACGGGTGTGTACTCAACCATACCGGTATGAGTTTCCAAGGAGACATGAGCATTGCATTACATCTCATACATATTGATGATGACAATGTTAAGTGTTTATGAATAAGATGATTTACATGAAGGGAGATGCTATTGCCATATTGTTGTTCTTGTTGTCCATTGCAATATGCTTGCTGAGTTTCGAACTCACGCTTGTGTTTTTTCTTATTGTTTTAGGTACCATGAGAACGGCATGCGGGAAAAGGGAATAGACACACGCCGACACGTTGCTTCACCTTAATGTTTCCCCAAGTCAATTCTTTTAGATTGATAATAAATTGCGTGTGATGGTCATTAAATTAAGGCTTAGCTTGGTTAATGAGGGTTGTATTGTTCGTTTGACACTTGGAACTTTAAGTGCTAAATGTTAGTCTTTTTATTGTCGTTAAGACTCTATTTATTGCTGTTTTAGATGTTTCCCCTATTGCCATATAATGCTATATCGTTGTTGCTCCTTAAATTCATGATAAAACAAAGGAGGTGCTGCCGAAATCTCGGTTTTTAGCCTATGCGCCTTTGCTGGAATTTTATGTTAAATATGATATTTGGATGTTGTTTAGCTTATGTTTGGTAGCATTCGGGCATATTAAGGCCCCGTTTGGCAACTTGGAACCGGCCGGTTTCTGCTAGAATCTGAAATAAGTCGCACCAAACGGTTTAAGAACCGAAATGTTTCTCGTCGAAACGTTCCACCAGTTTGCACACCGTACTCGAATCGACTAGATAGGTGTTCCACGCCGATTCGGTTTCTCTTTTACCCCTCTACCCTTTATCCCCCTCACACCCATCAAACTCGCGGGAAACACCACGCATATGGTGCAAGTTCCATAGGTGTTGATGTTTTGAATGCATATCTTTATAAACTATGTTTAGGACCTATAGCTTCAGTGCCTGTCTACATATTTGTATTTGACCATGTGGCAAAATGCATCCCAGGCTTTGCATGCGTTGGCTTTCTCAATGCATGCCTTTATTTATTTTTTCTTGAAAACGCAGGAAAAAATATGCAAGACATTAGCCGTCTCAAAATTCATCAAATACGGCTACAACCAATGCAAATGACATAAATATGGATAGATTTCGTGATGATCTTGCAAAGACAATTATGGAATCTAGATCGTAGTGCACTTTATCAATTTTATAATATTAATATAATAATGTATTTTGCTACCTCTTGTATTTGAATGGCCGAATATTGATACAAAAATTCTGTAATGAGATTATTATGGATGCATGTATTTCATCGTCATTTCTCACGTTAAAATGTACTACAAATCCATTACAAATACAAAGGGCACTTCGGTCATTTTCACCACACCATCATCTCTCCAGAATCTGAATCCAGACAGTTAGCCAAACGGTTTCCAGATAGTGATTCTGATTCTACCTGAAACGTTTCTACTAAGAATCTGGAACCGTTTCCGTTTCTACTAGAATCTGGATCCGTACCAAACGGGGCCTAAATGCCGGGGTGTTACAATTGGTATCAGAGCGGGCTGTAGGTCCTTGGAATAAGTATTTTAGTGTTATACCTTAAGTTGCAACTAAAATATGATGTGGAATAACTTAGAAACATGGCTTAGGTTCTAACTAAAACTTTGTTATAGGATAGCAACATTAAAACTTGCAAAAGTGGTATAACTAATCTAAAATTTGACACACTTGGTTGCACAGTAGGATGGGGTCTTGGTTCATTATTGCATTGCGCTTAATTATTCGATGAAGACTATGCTATGATGATGTTTGATCTATGTTCTTGGTTGTGTGATGTTGTGTTTATGTTTTTGTGTTTGGATGGTTGTCTGGCAGCCATGCCGAGGGGTAGAGGCCGTGGACGCCGAGGCCGTGGAGGCCAGGGGCGAGGCTCCCAGGGAGTTGAGGAGTGCATTCTTGAGGGTAACGTTCGCTCAATGCTCGTCGACCAGCTCGGGAGGAGCTTCCGGCTACCTGATCGGGGCGGGTGCCCGCCGCCAATGATGATTTAGTTCAGGCTGCAAAGGGAGATTCAGAGCTGCGCCCGGCGGTGCGGGCAGCCCCTATTGTGGTGCCTCCCCTGCAGATGGCTGATTGTTGCCCCGCTGCGCGGAGCCGAGGATGAGTCTCCGAGAGTGGATGACCCTCCGTCTTGACACTTTTGACGGAGCGGGCACGCCGATCGATCCATGATTGGCTGCGGTACATGGAAAAAGCAGTTTGAGGTCCTAGAATTGACCTCGGTCCAGAGGGCTCGCTTTGTGGCCTTTCACCTGAAAGGCCAAGCCGATATCTGGTGGGAAGGGGTTCTGGCTGCTAGAACCCACGATCTTGGTCGATCACCTAGGAGGACTTTGTGGCTCGCTTCGAGCCAAGTTCTACGAGTCTTTCCTTGAGAGGATGGAGCATACCCTGGCGACTCTTTCCCGGAAAGAGGTTGGTGGCAGTATGAGGTGGAGTTCAACAGCGTGGTGCGCCGTCCGGCCGTGGCGGCCGACAGCGAGGAGAAGGCGAGGAGGTTCCGTAGGGGCCTCAACCAGGAGTTCAGAGTTGTCATGGGGCGATCGTCCCTCGTGACTTCTCGCTCCATGGTGGAGGCGGCGAAGGGCATGGAGCTCGAGTTGGAGCTCTCCGGGATAAGCAAAACCCGAGGCGGTTCAGGGTTCCTGCGGCCCCGGGGGCGAAGAGGACCTTTGGTGGAGGAGGTGGGTCTTCTCGACCCACCTTCAAGAAGTTCAAGGGGACAGGGCTCCTCCTTAGGGGCTAAAATGGGGCCGCCTGATCGTCTTCTTCGCGAGCGGCTGTTCGTCCTGTGCCCGGGCAGGGCATGAAGTGTTTCAAGTGCGGTGGTGAGCACCGTGCTTCAGAGTGTGGTTGGACCGGGAGTTGCAACCCCTGTGGCAACCCCGGCCACATGGGACGAGTCTGCCGGATGAATCCCAGTAGCATCATCAAGTGGGAGACGGTGCCTTGTCCTCCCACTCTAGCGGCGTCTTCCAGAGGATCGGTGCACATGATGGCTGCCCCTGTTTCTCAGCCGCCCTTTGCGTGGGCGCCACCAGCGGCGTACTGGTGCCCGCAGCCGTCTGCTCCTCCTCAGTTGCCTCCTCCGCCCTCAGCCTTGATGGGGCATCAGCCTGGAGTCGGGGCTCATACGTCGGCGCCACCAGGAGTGTACGCTTTGCCGACCGCCGAGTCAGCCAGGCATCCAGAGGTGGTTTCAGGTACTCTGCTCGTGGATTCTTTTGATGCCTTTGTTCTGTTTGATTCCGGAGCATCCTATTCTTTTATGTCGTCGGAGTTTGCTAGTAGAGCTAAGTTGGGAGTTCAGCGGATTTCTGAGTCCGTGTTAGTCGATTCTCACGGGGTTGATTGCTAGTTCTTTGGTTTGCCCTGGTTGCGCCATTGCCATTGATGATGAGGTTTTCTTTGCCAATCTCATGGTGATCCAGTTGGCTCCTTTTGATGTCATTTTGGGCATGGGTGGCTGCATCGATGCCGTGCTAAGATCTGTTGTTTACGGAAGACGGTTGCCTTGCAGGCCCGTCCGTGAAGAGTTGACCTTTCAGGGTGGTATACCCTCGATTCCGTCTTTGCTTTGACTAGTTTGTTTTCCTGGTCGGCGTTTGAGGCTGTTGGGTTTCCTCATGACTTTGTCTGAGAAACCATCTTCCTCGATTCCCATTGAGGAGATTTCTGTAGTGAAGGAGTTCGTTGATGTGTTCCACTGACGAGTTGCCTGGTCTACCTCCTGTGAGGAATGTGGAGTTTCATATTGATCTTGTTCACGGCACTCGACCTATTTCTATCTCTCCATACCGCTTGGCTCGTCCTTTTCAAGGCGAGTTGAAGAAGCGATTGGAGGATCTATTGGCCAAGGGCTTCATTCGGCGTAGTGTTTCGCCATGGGGAGCACTGTCCTCTTCGTCTCGAAGAAGGATGGAAGTTGGCGTATGTGCATTGATTATCGTGCTCTTAATCAAGTGTGATCAAGAACAAGTATCCTTTGCCTCGCATCGAGGATCTGTTTGACCAATCGAAGGGAGCAAAGGTGTTCTCCAAGATTGATCTTGATCGGGTACAATCAGATCCGTGTGAGGGAGTAGGACATTGAGAAGACTGCTTTCTCCACTAGGTATGGGCATTATGAATTTAAAGTTATGTCTTTTGGACTAACTAATGCTCCTATTTGTCTTTATGGAGGCGATGAACAGTATGCTACACAAGTATCTTGATGAGTTTGTGGTAGTGTTCATCGATGACATTCAGTTTACTCTAAATCGGAAGAGGAGCATGAGCGACATACGAGGCTTGTCTTTGAGCACCTTGAGGGAAAGTCAGTTCTTTGCTAAGCTGAAAAAGTGCGAGTTACGGATTTGAAGTGGGTTTTCTTGGCCACATCATCAATCCAGAGGGCATATCTGTAGATCCTAGCAAAGTCTCGGCAGATTTTGGATTGGAAGAGGCCTTCCAATGTCAAAGAGGTGCGTAGTTTCCTTGGGTTGGCTGGCTACTATCGGCGTTTCGTGCAGGATTTCTCTATCATTGCCAAGCCACTTTCGCGGTGACTCGAGAAGGGGATGAAATTCCAAAGGATCGCAGAGTGTGAGCACGGTTTACGCACTATGAAGGAGAAGTTAGTGGTGCTCCTGTTCTTACCCTTCCCGAGCCGGAAGCGCTTCACGGTGTATTCGATGCTTCTCGGTTGGGACTTGGGTGTGTGCTCATGCAAGAGGGCAAGGTGATTGCTTATGCGTCGAGGCGCTTGAAAAAGCACGAGCGAGAACTATCCCACGCATGATCTTGAGCTAGCCGCCGTGGTGTTTGCATTGAAGATATGGAGGCATTACTCAGACGGCGAGTCTTGTGACATTTTCATCGATCACAAGAGCCTCAAGTACATCTTTACTCAGAAGATTTGAACTTGAGGCAGAGGAGGTGGCTAGAATTGATAAAGGATTATGACCTTACTATCCGTATCATCCGGGAAGGCAAATGTTGTGGCCGACGCTCTCGATCGCAAGACAATGCCCCTATTGTTGATTGTCTTGTTGCTGATTTTGAGCGTTTGGGGTCTCCTATCGCTGCGGGGACCGTGCAAGCTGAAACTCGATTGATTCTTGAGTCGGGCCGATTCCGGCGTGCAGCGGGAGGCACAAAGAAGATGACCGTTTGCTCCAAAGCGCAGGAAACGCTTTGAGGATGGCAAGTCTGGAGACTTTACCATTGATGATGCGGGAGTTACGAGGTTTCAGGGCGTGCATGCGTGCCTCGTAAATCTCAAGTGAAAGAAGACATTCGAAAGAAGCTCATCGCACCCGTACACGGTCCATCTGGGGAGACCAAGATGTACGAGGACTTGAAGAAGAATTTACGGTGGAAAAGGATGAGAGTGGATATTGCCAAGTATGTGGCGTCTTGTGGGATCTGTCGAGAAGATCAAAGGCGAGCATAAAGCGTCCCACGGATCATTGCGACCATTGGAGATTCTGTGTGGCCATGGGATGACATCTCCATGGATTTCGTGGTTGGTCTACCTCGTTCTCCACGAGGAAGGATGCTGTTTGGGTTGTGGTGGACCGTCTCGGCAAGTCTGCGCATTTCATTCCTATCCGCATACGACCAATTACTGCGAGCGAGTTGGCTCCCATCTATGTGCGGGAGATTGTGAGACTGCATGGTGTACCTAAGACCATTATTTACGATCGGGATGCGAAGTTCGTCTCCAAGTTCGGAGAGTTTGCGAGAATGCTTTGGAGTGCAGCCTTCGCCTTAGTACCGCTTTTCACCCTCAGACGGATGGGCAGTCTGAGTGTACCATCCAGACGTTGGAAGACATGCTCAGGGCCTGTGTGATGGCTTGGAAAGGTAGCTGGGAGGATCATTTGCCTCTTGTGGAGTTTGCTTATAATAACAGCTATCATTCCAGCATCCGGGCTGCGCCTTATGAGGTACTATATGGCCGGAAGTGCAGATCGCCACTTTGTTGGGATGCAGTGGGCGAGAGAGCAGTTCTTGGACCGGATTGGGTTCAGCGGTATTGATCGCGTGGCGGAGTGCAGCGAGAACCTTCTCGGCCTTGAAGCAGAGCATGAAGAGCTATCTTGATGTGGCGGCGAGACTTGGAGTTTGAGGTGGGTGATAGCGTACTCTTGCGAGTATCTCCCACCAAGGGTGTGGTGCGTTTTGGCACCAAAGGAAAGCTCAGTCCAAGGTATGTTGGGCCTTTTCCTATCATCGCCCGAGTTGGTAGGTTGGCCTATCGTCTGGAGCTACCGGAAGCTATGCAAGGTGTGCATAATGTGTTCCATGTCTCGATGTTGAGGAAATACTTGCATGATCCGGAGTTGGTGGTTCCGTTGAAACCATTAGTACTTGAGCAGGACCTCACCTTGAGTCCCGTCTGTGGAAATTCGGGGACTTCGGAGCGAGTGATGAAGAACCGGACGCTCAAGTTCGTTAAAGTGTTGTGGTCACATCAGACCGAGAGAGAGGCAACTTGGGAGCTGGAGTCTCGTATGCGCGAGAAATATCCCAAGCTTTTCACCTCAGGTATGTGATGTGAAAACCTAGCTATCTTCGGTTTTGCTGTGTTGCGTGTTGGTGCGTTTAGATTCGAGGTCGAATCCTGTTGAAGGGGGGAAGAATGTGACACCACGGAGTGTCATAATTTTATTTTACGTGCTTGATATGGTTAAAAACAGTATGAAATGTGGAATTAAGGTTAAAACTATAGGTTATGGAGGTTAATAGCTTTTTCGGGCCGTTTTCGGGCCGTTTTCGGGGTTTTGGGCCTTCCCGGGGGAGTTTTGGGCCTTGGTGGGCTTTGGTGGGATGGATTAGGTCTCCGTAACGGACTAGAATTGGGTGTGGGGGCTGGTAAAAGGGGTTTCCCTGCCCCTTTGGGGCGTCCACCCTGCTGCCTTTGCGCCCCTTGAGGCCTTGGTGCGCCCCCCTCACCTCCCCCCACTTGCCAAGCCCTAGCCGCCCCTTCCCTTTGAGCCTTGCGCCTCCCCCTTGCTCTCCTCCATTGCCCCACCTCTCCACCACCTCTCCTCCACCCCCTTGCTGCCCTAGGGTGGTCTCCACACCTCTGCACCTTGTGGATCCATCCGTTGGAGCGAGGAGCGAGGAGCGAGGAGCGTGGAGCGAGGAGCGAGGAGCGTGGAGCGAGGAGCGAGGAGCGTGGAGCGAGGAGCGATCCGCGAGGAGATCTATTGGAGATTCGTTCGTTGGGCAAAGTTATGATCATGGGGATCCTTGGGTTTGATCTAGGTACTGTTCTTAGGGTGTTTATGAAGTTTTTAGATCAATTGGTGGTACTGGGTTGGAGTTCTTTGGGTTAGATCTAGACGTTGCCACGTTTCTGTTTTCGGGCAGATTGAGCAGTCGGGCTAGGGTTCGAGTTTTCGTCGATTTAGAATCCGAATCTGTCCGTACAGACTTAAAATAAGTTGTAGATAATTTAATTATCTTTCCGTGGACATAAAGCACGTTAAAATCCGATCAGCCGTTTGAAAGTTATGGACGTTTTACCGAGCGTGTTAAAATCTGTGACGCAATTAGAACAGATCGTAGTAATCTGTAGATTAAACAATTTTAGAGTCCGAATCAGTCTTTCCGTATAACTAGAAAAAGGTAGGAAATTTCCGAAGCTTCGCGATGGTGTACTCGTTTAATCGATTTGGAGTCCCAGAACTCAAGTTATGGCCTTTGCAAGGCTGCTGTCCCGCCGGGACAGAACCTCTGTTTTAGGTTTTGCGAGTAGCGGGCAATGTCGGGTGAGATGGGGATTTGTGTACTGTTTTGTGGGCATTATTGAGAGTATGTGATGCCGTTGTGTAGGTGGTGTGACCCCGGGGGTGCCCTCTACTTCCCACAATCCCGTCGCCCACGGTTGAGGCAAGTGTGTTGTAATGAATAGCGGAATTGTAGGTTGCTTGTGGAGATTAGATGAAAGATTGATTACTTGCTATGATCACTTGCCATGCTTGCTGTTTTCCAATGATATATTGAGTATGATTATCATGATTCGATGCCATGTGTTAATATTTGTCATGATGAGATGCCATATGTTTATGTACATGTGAAATATGATAATTGGCATAGTTGCATGCATGACATGAGATAGGGCGAGGGCGGTGAGAAAGTCATAACTAGTCCGGCAAGGTCGGTGAGAAAGTTATGACTAGTCCGGAACGCCATTGAGTAAGACCTACATCGTGATTCCATCCACGTGGTGAATGGAAGCGATGAGTAGGCACCCTCCATCTTCGGGATGGAAGGGGGGAAAAGGGTGCACACCGACGGGTGTGTACTCAACCATACCGGTATGAGTTTCCAAGGAGACATGAGCATTGCATTACATCTCATACATATTGATGATGACAATGTTAAGTGTTTATGAATAAGATGATTTACATGAAGGGAGATGCTATTGCCATATTGTTGTTCTTGTTGTCCATTGCAATATGCTTGCTGAGTTTCGAACTCACGCTTGTGTTTTTTCTTATTGTTTTAGGTACCATGAGAACGGCATGCGGGAAAAGGGAATAGACACACGCCCACACGTTGCTTCACCTTAATGTTTCCCCAAGTCAATTCTTTTAGATTGATAATAAATTGCGTGTGATGGTCATTAAATTAAGGCTTAGCTTGGTTAATGAGAGTTGTATTGTTCGTTTGACACTTGGAACTTTAAGTGCTAAATGTTAGTCTTTTTATTGTTGTTAAGACTCTATTTATTGCTGTTTTAGATGTTTCCCTTATTGCCATATAATGCTATATCGTTGTTGCTCCTTAAATTCATGATAAAACAAAGGAGGTGCTGCCGAAATCTCGGTTTTTAGCCTATGCGCCTTTGCTGGAATTTTATGTTAAATATGATATTTGGATGTTGTTTAGCTTATGTTTGGTAGCATTCGGGCATATTAAATGCCGAGGTGTTACAAATTAGATAAATGCCTAATTGCTGTATGACACCTTGGTTAATTAATTATGTGCCATGATCCCTTGTCACCCTAGTTGAGGTTTGAATAGTTGGACATTATTAAATTGCCAACATGGGAATTTAGACCGTTGTAGTATATTGCTTAGACCTGCTACGTGCCCATAACATGATTTTGGACAATCAAATGTTAATGTTGACTTAATGATATATTGAACCTGTTTTGGAAAGGTATCATGTGTTGTGATGTTGATGGCACGTGGTGCATGGTAATCAACTGGGGTTTGATAAATAGTTTTTGACAGGGGCATGTGGCAAGAATGATCGGGTGGGCCAGTTGTGGCACCAGGAACGTTGTGTTGGTTCTTTGGGTAGTCATGCCCTGGTCACCCTAAGGACTTAACCTTGCAAGCCTTTGAACTGGGTCAATCGTGCAACCACATGTCTGTTATGGGACGGACCTAGTTGAATAAGTTGCTAATAACGTACCTATGGGACCTCAGGTTGTCAACTACACCGTTTGTGTAAGTTGTACGGGGGAGCGTACCGGGGCTGCGGCCAGGTACCCATCTAACGATGGATTGACCTAAAACTTCGCCTTAGCTAAGGGAAGGGTTAGTGTGCAACACCGGAGAGGACCACTTGTATTGTTAGAAGTTTCCGAAAGACTTTGTTACGGGAACTCGCCTTTGTGGTGTTTGACTGTATCTTGTGGGTAAAGTGCATAACCTCTACAGAGTGTAAAATCTATTCGAATAGCCGTGTCCGCGGTATTGGACATCGCTCGGGAATTACAGTCAAGGGATAGACTTTCTTGAAAATAACTTGGACTTGAAAGGTTGGGTTTGGTTTATTAATGATGTTGATGGAAATGTGGATTAGGATTTAGGAAAAATGTTTACTAAACTCCTTGAAAAGTTATTAATGTTATACTTGTTTCTACTGCTTTCAAATCTACTTAAGATACTTGTTAAATGCTCTTACTGCAAATATACCTTGAGCCACTCCTTTGTATTAAGCCATGCATGTAGTATATTAGCTGCATTCTGTGTATGACTTGTTGAGTACCAAGTACTCTGTCGGGACCCCGAATTTGCAAATCCGGACCCTCTGTGTATTCAACACTAGTCCAGGAACGCGCTAGTGCACACAGTCTTAACATCGGTAAATATCACAATCATACCATTCGATACTATCAAAGTACTTTTATTTAATTAAGCAAACTGGTTACTTGACCTTATGGCCAAGTCACAAATGTACGCCTCGCAGGGCGATACTTATTAAGAGAGAAATAGTAGCAGCGGAAAATCAAATAACTTCGTGGCGCCATCCAGTATACCACAGGCAACTGACTGGGCTCGCTTCCCTAAGTAGACGGATCCTCTTGGAGCTCCTCCTCCAAAGCTGGTGTATTCTCCTTTTCAACTGGTGTTGTAGGGTGGCAAGGGTGAGTACTTGGTACTCAGCAAGTCATGCACAGAATGCAGGCTAATATACTATATGCATGGCTTGGTACAAAGGAATAGCTCAAAGTATATTTGCAGTAAACAGCATTTGAAAAGTAGCATAAGTAGCTTCGAAAGCAGTAAAAACAAGTAAAGCATAAATAACTTTTCGAGAAGTTTGAGTAAACATTTTTCCCATCCTAAACCACATTACCATCAACGTCATCATTAATCCAACCCAACCTTTCAAAACCAAGTGATTTTCAGAAAATCTAACCCTTGACTGTAATTCCCGAGCGATGTCCAATACCGCGGACACGGCTATCCGAATAGATTCTACACTCTGCAGAGGTTATGCACTTTACCCACAAGATACAGTCAAACATCACAAAGGCGAGTTCCCGTAACAAAGTCTTTCGGAAACCTCTAACAATACAAGTGGTCCTCCCCGGTTATTGCACACTAACCCTTCCCTTAGCTAAGGCGAAGTCTAGGCCAATCAACCGTTAGATGGGTACCTGGCCTCAGCCAGACGCCTCCCCGTACAACTTACACAAAGGGTGTAATTGACCTCTGAGGTCCCACAGTGCGTTATTAGCAACTTAGTCAACTAGGTCCGTCCCATTACGGACATGTGGCTGCACGTTAGACCCAGTTCAAAGGCTTGCAAGGTTAAGTCCTTAGGGTGACCAGGGCAAGACTACCCGAAGAACCAAATCAACATCCCCAGTGCCACAACTGGCCCACCTGATCATTCTTGCCACATGCCCTGGCCGAAATCGTTTATCAAACCCCGTTGATTACCATGCACCACGTGCCATCAACATCACATGATACCTTTCCAAAACAGGTTCAATATATCATTAAGTCAATATTAACATTTGATTGTCCAAAATCATGTCATGAGCACGAAAGGTGTCTAAGCAAAGATACTACAACGTTCTAAACCCATGTTGGCAATTTAATAATGTCCAACTAGTAATCCACAACTAGGGTGACAAAGGGGTCATGGCACATACTTAAATAATCAAGGTGTCATACAGTAGATTGGTGTTTATCTAATCCCCCATGTTTAAATAAAGTATTTTCTATTTGAACTTAGCATGCAATAGGTTAAATCAAAATAGATTTCAAAATAGGATCAACATGGTCAAAGCACAACTTGCCTTCAAAAAGTACTTGTTCTTGGTCTTGAGTTGGATCCTGAGTTAATACTTCTCCTTCGAATCCTTCCGGCACTTCAACGTCTACTCGTAAAGCGTGCAAATAGCAATACACAAATAAACAATAGGCAAAAAGTGTCCAAACATCCAAATAAAATCCATAAACAGAGAGAACATAATTTTATGAATTTTTAGAAACTGGAATAGTCAAATTTGGAGTTAAAATGCAAAAGTTATGATTATTTAAAGTTTAAATAATCAATTAAATAATTTTACAGAGAAAAACTTTAGTCCAAAAATTAAATAAAATTCATATTTAGGTAGATCTCAATTTTATACAAATTTAGAAATTTGAATCACTCAAATCGGAGTTGAAACGCAAAAGTTATAAGTGTTTGAAGTTTGAAACAAAATCTGAAATCATTATTTCGAATTAATAAATCATTTTCTTTTTCGGAAATTAATTATTGCGTCAGCATGGACACGTGGCAGCACTGGATTGGTCTGCTGACGTCAGCCGGTCCATGGACTCGGTCCACGCTCGGCTCGGGTCTACCGTGGACCCGATCCACGGCTCACGTGAGACTGACATGTGGGACCACTCGTGACGCGTCATCGGCGTCGGCGTCGGCGAGGCTCGGCCGCAGTGGCGGCAGTGGGACCCACCGATGACGTCATGGGTGACGTCACGGTGCGGTCGCTGACACGCGGGCCCCGCGTGTCAGTGACCCACGCGCACGCCCGCGTGGCGCGGCGGTTCGGCTCCCTGGACACGTGGCACGATCGTAGCCGTTGGTTTGAAAACCGACGGCTAGGATTGGATTTGGGCCTCAAGTGCTTGGGGCGCACGGGTTGATCTGGGCCGTTGGATCTTGATCTAACGGTCCAGATCCAATCTAGCCTGGTGCAGTTCCCGCTACGTGGCATGACCTAAGCCGTTGGATCTAGATCCAACGGTTGAGATTAGATCTAGGATTTTCAACGGGGAACTCACCGAGGGTGACGTGGCGCGATCTGAGCCCTTGGATCTTGATCGGACGGTTGGTGGAGCTCGGGGTCGGCGATGGCTTCACGCGGCGCTAAGCTTGGCGAAGATGAAGACGATGACCACGGTCTCGGCGTTCGGCGCTTCCGGCGAGATGAAAGGTCTCTTGGTGCGTCTCGTCTGGGGTCCTAGATCTGTGCTCGGTGGCGGCGGAGGGCGGCCAGCGGCGAATCGGCTTTTAACCGCGGCGAACAGGATTCTAACTCCGGCGAGCTAAATGCGGGCAAGCAGCGGCGGCTCGGCGAGATGGCTCGAGGACACGTGCGCACGGAAGAGGGCAACCTCGGCGTGACCGGGCTTTAAATAACCTCGGCGTTCGTGCGAAGGCGGAAACCTAGTTCTCCACGGCGGCGGAGTCCGGCCGGACTCGGGCGGAGACGGCGACGACGCTGGCCGTCCCACGTGCGATCAGCGGCCACGATCGCGTGGCGCGATCGGATCCGGGCGGATTCGGCCGGCGATGCGGGAAATCCTGACCGTTGGATCTTGATCCAACGGTTGGGATCGATTAGGTTTTGGAGTTGGTTCGGTCGAGTCACGTGGCTCGGGTCGGGTTCGGGTCGGACTCGAACTCGAGTCTGACTCGGGCTCGGTCGGATGAATAGTACAAACCCACTCGCATTTTCCAGCGATTTAATAATTAAAATAATTCCCAGTAATTCATTTAATTCATTAAAAATAGCAAAAGACTCAGAAAAATTCCAGAAAAATTCTGGAAAATACTTTGGTTCATTTTGGGCTCAAATAAAATATTTCCAACAAAATTTTATTTGCAAAGTTTAATTCTTTAATTATTTCAAAATGGAATAAATTCAAATAAATTCCAAATAAATCCAAATAAATTCCAGAAAATTCCAAAAATTCACCAAAGTGCCAAATCACACATGAATTTAAGAAAAGCAAAATTTTGGGGTGTTACATACTCACTCTTGCCGCAATACAAGACCAGTTGAAGAGGAGACTACACCAGCTTTGGAGGAGGAGCTCCAAGAGGAACCGTCTACTTAGGGAGCGAGCCCAGTTAGTTGCATGTGGTATACTGGATGGCGCCACGATGTTATCTTATTTTCCGCTGCTATTATTTCTCTCTTATTAAGTTTCGCCCTGCGTGGCGTATATTTGTAACTTGACCATAAGGTCGAGCAACCAGTTTGACTATTTAATTAAAGTATTTTATTAGTATCGAGTGGTATGATTGTGATATTCACTGATGTTAAGACTGTGTGCACTAGCGCGTTCCTGGACTAGTGCTGAATACACAGAGGGTCCGGATTTGCAAATTCGGGTCCCGACAGAGGTGGTATCAGAGCCATACTGACTGTAGGCTCACCCATAGCTAGAATGGTCGTAGTGAGGATAAAACCTATTTTCTAAAGTTAAAAGTGGTCAAGATAACGAATGAATTCTCGACTTACCCCTTTTCTTTCTTGTTCATACCCCTTGCTGAGTTCTTTTCGTCTTCCACATTGATTTTTAAAAGTGTTGCGTTCTTACGCAAGTATCCTTTGACAGATGATGATGAAGAACAACTACGCCGAGCGTGAAGGAGGCTATGCCGCCGAGTTGTGGCGTATGCTTCAGTTTCTTGGAGGTTTTGAGAGGCCGCTCTACCGAGGAACTACACTTGTGCAAGCAGGACTGGTCACAGGATGGGACGTCCGGATCACGGTGTATGCCCGAGAGAAGACCAAGTTCAGTCGCCCTTTCCACTTCACCGCCAGGAGGTCTACCTTTGAGATGGGAATCCAGGAAGTGTCGCGTCGAGCGATGCAACAGATCGCTCGCACTTACTCCAGGGAGCTGGAAGGCACAGTGTTCCGTCACCACCCACGCCGAGACAGCAGAGCTCAACGGAGGCCGATAGAAGATGAGGATGCTACCGTCACTCACTTAGCCAGATTCGTCGCTGCTCAGGAGTAGCTGATCGAAGACACAGTTCAGGAATTGAAGAAGGCTCGTGAGTAGGTCGAGGAGGAGAAGAAGCACTTAGAGAATGCCCGTGAGTATGTTGCTTATGCTGCGGAAAGGATCGCAGAGTTGGAGAGCGCCTGTATGGCGGGGACCCGATCCGGTGTTGGAGTTGGGCGCTCCAGACCGGAGGAAGAACCGTAAGAGGCGCCACTCGCACTAGCCGCCACACCCACAAAGAATAAAGATCCAGAGCCGAGGAAGACGCCGCTTGCCGATCACAAAGGCAGCTTGCAGTGGCATGGCGATTGTTTCGCGCCTATGCCGCAAAGACCCGCATCGTGCAAAGGGAGGTTTTCTCGATGAGTGAGCGTAGGCGTTGAGGTTAGAACTCCTTCGTCGAGTCGCGTTATAGAATAAGAGTCACCCTTAGAGTCGATTTGGATTTTCATTGTTTGATGAGTGTGCAGTATGTGTTGCAGGCCTTTAGGCATTTTACGCAGCCATACCAAGTTATTAATATTATTAATAATAAAGTTGGATTTTGAGTTACACTTTTTCCCGCATAAGTTTTCCCTATTACTTGTCTATTCTTGTTCCCTCTCATCTCTAAAACTTGGAGCAATCGACAGATGGTGAACACCCGCAGAAACCTTGGAGGCAATGGCAGTGGTTCTCGCCCAGCTGGAAACCCCAACAATGGAGCAACTGCACCCCAACCAGCACCGCCAGTTGACATGCAGAATTTTGGAGCTTTTCTTGCTGCTCAGACTCAGTTGATGCATGCCATGATGCAACAGATGCAGCACGTCACCGCTTAGGCCACAGCTAATCAAGTCAATCAGGGACAACGCCAGAATACAAGACTGTCAGAGTTCATGAGGACTCATCCACCCACTTTCTCCGGGAATGCTAACCCATTGGAAGCCGATGACTGGTTAAGGTCAATTGAGAGGAAGCTACACTTTGCTCAATGCATGGGAAATGAGAAGGTACTCTACGCTTCTCATCAGTTGGAAGGAACAGCCGCCGAATGGTGGGAGAACTTCTGTGCCACACAAGAGAACCCTCAAGATATCACTTGGGAGGAGTTTACAGCTGCATTTCGTCAGTATCACGTGCCGGAAGGAATCATGGACCTCAAGAAAGAGGAGTTCAGAGCACTGAAGCAAGGTAATCAGCCAGTGGCTGAATACCTGAACAAGTTCACACAGCTTGCACGCTACGCACCTGAAGACGTAGCGACAGATAAAGCCAGACAATCTCGCTTCATGAAGGGACTTAACTCAGGACTACAGGTGGGACTGATCACCCACACCTTTCCAGATTTTCAGGAGCTTGTGAATAAGGCGCTTATTCTTCAGGACAAGCGCAAGGAACTGGATGAGAACAGGAAGCGCAGGATGCAGCATCAGGGATCGCGTCAGGGAGCACAAAGAACGTTTGAGAGTTGCGCCAAATCAGTTTTTCAGATTCCAGCCGCAAAATACAACAAGGACACCGTCACCAGCACCAAGACCCGTCAATCAGAACTATGAGACCCCAGCCCCAGCCAGAAACGCCGCTTCAGGCAGTCAACAAGGGACAGTGAGACGCTGCTACAATTGCAACGAGCCAGGGCACTTTGCCAATAGTTGTCCTAAGAAGACAGCAGGAGTGACCCCAGTCCGCTTCAATCTGGGATCCACACCAGCCAGGACGCCTGCGCCAGGAGCGAACCGAGGGACAGCACAGCCAGGAGCAGCACCCCAGACCGTGGTGAGAGGCCGAGTCAATCATGTCACCACAGATGCACCGCGAGAATGCCCGCAGGCGTCGTCTTGGGTAAGTTACTTGTTAACTCAGTACACTGCTTGATTTTGTTTGATTCTCGAGCTTCGCATTCGTTTGTTTCACAAGGCTTTGCTGCTAAAAATGATTTGGGGATTGCAAGACTTAAATGCATGCTTTTAGTTAAAACCCTGGTTAGAACTCGAACGAAAGTAGGATGTTCTGGGGTGAGTATACTAATAGATGGGATAGAGTTCCTAGCGAACCTTATTATTTTGGAAACCCAGACCTTAGATGTTATTTTGGGGATGGATTGGTTATCCAAGCACAAGGCCGTATTGGATTGTGGACGAAGGACTATCTCAGTTGAGAGCCCGTGTGGAAAGAAAGTGGAATTTCAAGCTACCGCCGTTAGAGATGGACAGTTGATGGTTAACAGCACCAAGGCAATCAGCATAGAAGATGTCTCAGTAGTGAATGAGTACCCAGATGTTTTTCCTGAAGATCTACGGTATGCCGCTGACAGGGGACATAGAGTTTGTGATAGAGCTTGTACTGCACAAAGACCGATAGCAAAGAGACCTTATCGGATGTCCACTGAGGAATTGGTAGAGATGAAGAAGCAGCTTGAAGAGTTAATGGAGAAAGGATTTATCAGACCGAGTTCATCGCCGTGGGGAGCGCCAGTTCTGTTTGTCAAGAGGAAGGATGGGAGTTTCAGGATGTGCATTGACTACCGTGCACTCAATAAAGTCACCGTGAAGAATAAGTATCCGCTACCCAGGATCGATAATTTGTTTGATCAGCTGAGAGGAGCCGGAGTCTTCTCTAAGATTGATTTGAGATCGGGATACCACCAGTTGAAGATCCGATCAGAAGATATCCTGAAGACTGCATTCTCGTAGAGATATGGACATTACGAGTTACAGTTATGTCCTTTGGTCTGACGAATGCGCCAGCATATTTCATGAATATGATGAACAAGGTGTTCATGGAGTATTTGGACAAGTTTGTTGTTGTGTTCATAGATGATATTCTAATCTACTCCAAGACAGAGGATGAACATGCAAAGCACTTGAGGCGAGTTTTGGAAAAGCTGAGGGAACAGTAGCTCTTCGCCAAATTCAGTAAATGCGATTTTTGGAAGGACAAGGTGGAGTTCCTCGGACATGTAATGACCGCAGAAGGAGTCGCCGTAGATCCAAGCAAGGTAGAAGCTGTGTTACATTGGGAACAGCCGAAGATCGTGACCCAGATACAGAGTTTCCTTGGAATGGCAGGTTACTATCGCCGTTTCATTGAAGGCTTTTCGACAATTGCGAAACCTCTTACGCAATTGCTGAAAAAGGAGAAGAAGTTTGCATGGACGCCAGAGGGCGAGAAAGGTTTTCAGGAACTAAAGAAGCGATTGACATCAGCACCAGTGTTAGTTTTACCGAATGTTAATCAGAGCTTTGATATTTATTGTGATGCATCGCGTCAAGGGCTTGCATGTGTGCTGATGCAGAATGGAAAGGTCGTCGCTTATGCATCAAGACAGTTGAGGCCACATGAGGAGAATTATCCGACGTAAGACCTAGAGCTAGCTGCCGTAGTGCATGCTTTGAAATTATGGCGTCACTATTTAATTGGAAACAGATGTGAAGTATACACGGACCATAAGAGTCTTAAGTACATCTTCACCCAATCAGACCTGAACATGAGACAAAGGAGATGGTTAGAGTTGATCAAGGACTACAACGTTGGAATCCATTATCATCCCGGAAAGGCCAACGTGGTGGCCAATGCTCTGAGTCGGAAAAGCCATACCGTGAACATGTTGCTAGCCACAAGTCAGGAGGAACTATGTGAGGATTTCCATAGAATGCAGATCGAAGTCGTACCAGAAGGATTCTTGGCCGCATTGGAAGTGAAGCCTACCCTGGAGGATCAGATCCGAGAAGGACAGGAGGATGACGACAAGATCCGCCGGATTAAGTCCAACATGGACAAAGGCAAGGCAGAGGACTTCAAGTTGGATGAACAAGGCACGTTATGAATGAAGGATCGAATTTGTGTGCCAAACAAGAAGGAATTGAAGCAGTTGATTCTAGAAGAAGCCCATGACTCTAAGTATTCAATTCGTCCAGGAAGTGCTAAAATGTATCAGGATTTGAAAGAAAGATCCTTGTGGGGGCTCCCATCCTGGTACAGTGATACTCCATTACTGTTGCGTGGGCCTGGTTAATCACGCAACCCGTAACGTAACGATCACGGCATCACGACAGACTCAGATTGAAATCACTTGGCTAGCACGATACTCGAATGAGGTCACATGCTACCCAATTGGTTCCAATTTGAGCTTCCCGCAACCATGTGATAACCACTAGTCCCTGGATCAGTAGGCTAGCGTCACATGTTGAGAAGGGAGAGTCTCATCCAAACGAACGCAGTACAAGGGCAGAGGTAATATATTACAACGGTAGATAATAATATTACAACTTGTTCCTGTTTACAAAATGCCGGTTGGCTTAAAGTAAACTGAAGAGAAAAACATCAGAGAAACAAAAGTAAAGCGGCGCGGTGTGCCTCCATTCCCTCAGTAACCGGGCGAGCAACTAGCTCCGCTTAGCCGTCAAACACACCACCCACGCTGGGTCATCGAACTCCTGGTCACCTTCTTCCTCACCTGCATCTTCTCGCTCCTCACGCAAATTTTCAGAGCAAACGGTGAGTACACGTATGTACTCGCAAGACTTTATTGTTTGCAAGTATAATAATAATGCAGGTTAAACAATGAAGATGGTTGCTACTCTAGTTCAGTTTTGCATGAAGCTGAAGTTATTTGCAATAGACTAATAGATTGGAATACTGCACTGTTTATAAAACATTTAGTAAATGAGAGTACAACAATACATAATGTAATTGTACATTTCATTCAACATCCAAATTCCTCCAACATATCCAACACCACCATCACATGGCAACAGGAATCAATTCCTTCAACATAACCATCATACCATCACAAGGTATCAGGAATCACCGCCAACATGATCAAATCACCAAACCAACCGATCTTTGAGTTCAGCAACTCAACATTTGCATGAAACAGCCCCAACCTTTAAAAGATCTACCGATTTCAAATCCTTTTCAGAAACCAAAACCAAAATACTATACTTGACAGCAAATACCCAAGATGCTCGTGACCGTGAGCACGGCTAATCGATTAGTTTGATTAATCTCTGCAGAGAATGCACACTTTACCCACACGACACATTCTAGCAATCATGTCAACCATGCCACGCGATACATACCATATCCGTTTTGCTAGATTGTGACGAAACTCTTCCAATTGTCGGCATCTAGTCTTGCGTTAGCCCTGGCGATGTGCGCTCTTTGCTTTGGGTGGGGGCTCCACACACCCACATAGAGTACCCCCGGGCCAGGCGAGAGTACCCCCCAATTAAGGTGTTTGGGTACCTTAAACTCCAAACCTGATTCACCCACACAGATCCAACAATGGCTAACAGCCCATCGTGCCTTTTACCCTCAGCAAAGCATCCACCGTTGTTTCACGAAAGTCTCCAACACCTGCGCGTGGTGAGGGAGTATTCTAAGCAACACCAGCACGTCGGTATTGCCCAACTACTTCGACCTACCACGGCGCAAGATCAAATTCCAACTCCTCGCATCGGGTTTAGGCTATCCCATACTAGCACATGTGGTTATGCGCAAGGACTTGGTTAAAAGCGTCAAGTTCAGTCCTTAGGATTGCTGACGAGACCTCCCATCATCCGTCCGGCATAAATCACCGTACACCTTTTCCTTTTTCATCTTTTACCAACATAGCCTTTGTTTTTCCGAAACCACCATTTCCAAAATCCTAATAACGTATCGAAAAATCTTTGATTGACTGAGTCCACCGATCATTATTCAATCAGTCTAAAGCTGGGCTAAGCGTATGCAACTATTAGACTTATAACCCCTGACGACACTTATTATAACATCTAACCCTAAACTAGGGTTACTCAAGGATTTTAGGGTAGCAACAAGATTAAGATAAGCCATCCAACCATTAGGGTATCTATCTATTCCCACCATTTAAATTCTTGTAATAATCATATGCATGCGTAATCATTTTGCAAAACATCAAATACTTTTGCAATTATGGGAGCAATATGTTCAAAGGGGGTGCTTACCTGCTTGCTCTGGGTTTTGCGTGTCCTCTGGGTCGAAGTCTGGATCCTCGCCTACTGCTCCTGAGGCGTCGACGTCTAAACGAAAGCGCGACAAAAGAAAAACGAGGAAACGATTAAGATCCAACGAGAACCAATCAAAAAGCTCAAAGAAGCGGACAACAACCAGCAAGCGAACACGAGAGAGAAAACGAAAATAAAAATCGAAACTTGAACTGGAGACCGGCAGTACCGGTGTACAAACCCCGGTAGTGCCGCTCTACAGTCGGCAGTACCGGCCTTGAGGGTCGGTAGTACCAGCGGCTATGAAACCTAAACGGGGACTTCTCTGGAAAATAACTACCAGCGTTGCGAGAGCGGTAGTGCCAGCCTAAGCCCGGCAGTACCGGCCACAAGGGTCGGTAGTGCCAGCCTGAGCGGCAGTACTGGACTTACCACGTCGGTAGTGCTGGCCACAGGTCGACTGAATTTTCCAGAAAAAGGATTTTCGCACAAACGACTTCGGAATTTCGCGGCGACTGCATGGATGGGTTCTCGGAGATGACAAGGACCCATTTATGCAAACCACACGAGGTTCCGACCTCGTTTGGCCTAATTCCTAATCCGAGAAACTCTAAAGTCCTAATCCATGCTAAATTCCGACTTTCTCCTCGAATCGAATTCTAACTCGATTCTTTTCGTGAAACTCGGACTTTAACAAAGTCGAATACATTCTAGTGCCCTTTTCCTAGCTTTTGGAACTAGTGTTCCAAAGTTTAATCCGCTTTTGGAACTAGGGTTCCAAAGTTTAATTCCAAAAGCTACAAAAACGACATTTAACCAAATATATCCGATAAAAACATATTTAGGGCTTCCGATCTCAGTTTTTTGCACTAACGAGAACTCTAGCACCTAACCTAGGTCTAGATATTCAGCTAACTAAAAGTTGAGGTCTACAACTTGGTTTTCTAGGGTTTTAGCTAAAAGAAAAGTTGATAGAAATGGAGAAAAATACAAGATCAAGCTCAAGTCAACCCAGATCTGACTGAAACATGCTTCACTCACCACAGATTGCTGCTAGGGTTTTGGAAAGTGACGATATCCTCCGTGGCTTGCTTCACCTCGAGCTCAAGAACACCAAAGGGAGAGGTTTAGGGAGAGGAAAAGCTTGAGAGAGAGGGAGAGAGCTCCATGGGAGAGAGAGCTACGGGAGAGAGAGCTAGAGGGTGAGGGTGAGAGGGAGTGATGGAGAGTGAGCTGGGGGAGGGGGAGAGTGAGGAGAACACTCTGGAGAAAAAGGAAGTGGTCAGGGCAACGGTCAGCTCGGGTGCCCTACCCCCCTACCCGCACCCCTTGGCCGGCAGTACCGGCCAGGGCCGGCGGTACTGCCGCCCAAGGCGACAAGACCCCAAAAACCCCCCAAAAACTCCGAAACTCAACAACTCTTCCCGGAAACCTCTAGGATAGACTCTAGGATAGCTAAAGAAGATTTTGAAACTACGGTTGCTCGGAAATTCTAATCGCAACACGAAACGAGATTTTAGAGCAAAAACTAAAACAGAACAGATAGAGCGAACAATTCCAAAAACAATTAGCTCCAAATTGAAATCCAAACAACTCCCAAAGGATAATTAACATTAGCTCCAAATTGAAGTCCAAACAACTCCCAAAGTTCAAACTCAGGATGTTACAATTCTGGTGGCCGAGCATGTTGCGTTGTGCGACATCTGCCAGAGAGTCAAGGCAATGCATTAGAGACCAGCAGGATTGCTACAGCCGTTGAAGATACCTTAGTGGAAGTGGGAGGAAATCGGAATGGACTTCATTACTGGTTTGCCGAAAACTCAAGGAGGATATGATTCTATATGGGTTATAGTGGATCGCTTGACTAAGGTTGCCCACTTTATTCCAGTGAAGACCACTTATTCGGGAGATAAGTTAGCTGAATTGTATTTGACCAAGATCGTTTGTTTGCACGGAGTGCCAAAGAAGATCGTATCAGATAGAGGTACCCAGTTTACCTCGAGGTTCTGGAATAAGCTGCATGAAGCCATGGGAACCCGTTTGAACTTCAAGATCTGACTTATCATCCACAGACGGATGGGCAAACAGAAAGAGTTAATCAGATTCTAGAGGACATGCTACGAGCTTGTGCTTTAGCTTATGCTACCTCTTGGGATAGAAGTATGCCGTACGCCGAGTTCAGCTACAACAACAGTTACCAAGCAAGTTTGCAAATGTCACCATTTGAAGCACTATATGGTTGACCCTGTCGGACACCGTTGAACTGGAATGAGACAGGTGAAAGCCGTGTCTTTGGGCCGGATATTCTTCAAGAAGCCGAAGAACAGATTGCCATGATCAGGGAGAGATTAAAGATAGCCCAATCGCGATAGAAGAGTTATGCTGACAACCGTCGCCGAGACCTGAGTTTTGAACCAAAAGATTTCGTGTATCTCAGGGTCACACCGCTCAGAGGAGTAAAGAGATTCCATGCCAAAGGAAAACTCGCGCTGAGATATGTTGGACCATTCAAGGTTCTCAGCCGCAGAGGTGAAGTTGCTTATCAGCTAGAGTTACCGCAATCACTAGCAGGAGTGCATGACGTGTTCCACGTGTCCCAGCTGAAGAAGTGTCTCAGAGTACCTGAGGAGCAGACACCGCTAGAGTCAATTGAGCTGCAAGAAGATCTGACCTACAAGGAGCACCCCGTAAAGATTTTGGACACAATGGACCGAGAGACAAGAAACAAGTCAACCCATTTCTGCAGAGTTCAATGGAGCAACCACACGGAGAGTGAAGCAACTTGGGAGCGCGAAGAGGATGTGAAGAAAGAGTTTCCGAACCTATTTCTTTAGAAAGCCCTGAATCTCGGGGACGAGATTCTGTTAAGGGGGGAGGTTTGTAACACCCCAAAATTTTGCTTTTCTTAAATTCATGTGTGATTTGGCACTTTGGTGAATTTTTGGAATTTTCTGGAATTTATTTGGATTTATTTGGAATTTATTTGAATTTATTCCATTTTAAAAGAATTAAAGAATTTAACTTTGCAAATAAAATTTTGTTGGAAATATTTTATTTGAGTCCAAAATGCCCCAAAATATTTTCCAGAATTTTTCTGGAATTTTTCTAAGTCTTTTGCTATTTTTAAGGATTTAATTGAATTTCTGAGAATTTAATTTGATTAATTAAATCGAGTTGGTTTTACTGTTCAACCAACCGAGCCCGAGTCAGACTCGAGTTCGAGTCCGACCCGAACCCGACCGCGCCCGTGGTCAAGCCGAACCCGCTCGCCGGAACCCTAACCGCGTGACCGTTGGATCTTGATCCAACGGCCACGATCGCGCCACGTCGCCGGACCCGAGTCCGACCGAGTCAGCCAACTCGTGCAACCGTTGGATCTGGATCCAACGGCTCGCGTTGAGCCACGTCGCCCTCTCCGTGCCGCCATCGGACTCCGCCGCCGCCTGTGCGTGGGGCCTCGTTTTCCGCGCGTATCACGGACGTCGAGGGCCTATTTAATGCGCCGTCTTTCGTGTCGTGACCTAGACTTCCATGCGCACCCGTAGCCCTAGACAACGTCGCCCGAGCCACCGTGGTTGCGCCGCAATCGCTCGCCGGAGTTGATTGTGTGTTCTGCCGCGGTTTTCCGTTGTTTCCGCCGCCGTCTGCCATCCTCCGCCGCCGTTGAGGTCAGATCCGGAACCGCAAGAGCCAGCCGCGTCGGAGGGAACCTTCCACTTCACCGGAGCACACCCGCAACGCCACTGCCATCGTCGTCGTCTCCATCTCCGGCCAGCAAGCACCGCCGTTGACATCGCCGTGACCTCGAAGCTTTTCAACCGTCGGATCTCCATCGCACGGACCAGATCGCGCCACGTCACCCGCCGGTGAGATCCACGTGCTAAACCCCTTATCCAATCTCAGCCATTAGATCTAGATCGTACGGGTAGCGTTAGCCGCATTATACACGTTAGATTGGATCTCAACCGTTGGATCTAGATCCAACGGTCTAGATTAACCGCGTTAACCCAAACGCGTGAAACCCAGATCCAATCCGAGCCGTCGGATTTCAAATCAACGGCCCGGATTGCGCCATGTAGCGGAAGCTTCACCGCGATCGGTACAAGGCGTGGGCGTGGAGTCAGCGACACGCCGCCAGCGTGTCGGCAGCGCGCACCATGATGTCACGCTGACGTCATGGCGGACCTGCGTCGCCAACCACCCCAGCAGCGGTGACATCAGCAATGGCGTCACCGGCGGTCCCACTCGCCGATGGTGAGTCCCCGCTGACATCAGCAATGACGTCACCCTAGAGGATCCCACCTGTCAGTCTCACAAGGAGCCGTGGACCGGGTCCACGGTAAACCCGGGCCAAACCATGGACCACGTCCATGGACCGGCTGACGTCAGCCGCCCAATCAGAGACTGCCACGTGTCCTTGCTGACGCAATAAACGAATTTCTCAAAAAGAAAATGATTTATTAATCCGAATTATTGAATTCAAATTTGATTCAAACTTCAAATGCTTATAACTTTTGCATTTTAACTCCGATTTGAGTGATTCAAATTTCTAAATTTGTATAAAATTGAGATCTACCTAATGATGAATTTTATTTAATTTTTGGACTAAAGTTTTTCTCTGTAATATTATTTAATTGATTATTTAAACTTCAAAATGCTATAACTTTCGCGTTTAAACTCCGAATTTGACATTTCCAGTTTCTAAAAATTCATAAAATTATGTTGTCTCTATTTATGAACTTTATTTGGATGTTTGGACACTTTTTGTCTACTGTTTTATTCATTTGTTGCTATTTGCACGCGTTACGAGTAGACGTTGAAGTGCCGGAAGGATTCGAAGGAGAAGTATTGACCCAGGAGCCAGCTCAGGACCAAGAACAAGTGCTATTTGAAGGCAAGTTGTGCTTTGACCATGTTGCTCCCATTTTGAAATCTATTTTGATTCAATGTATTGCATGCTAGTTTAATTAGAAAATACTTTATTTAATTATGGGAATTAGATAAATGCCTAATTGTTGTATGACACCTTGGTTAATTAATTATGTGCCATGATCCCTTGTCACCCTAGTTGAGGTTTGAATAGTTGGACATTATTAAATTGCCAACATGGGAATTTAGACCGTTGTAGTATATTGCTTAGACCTGCTACGTGCCCATGACATGATTTTGGACAATCAAATGTTAATGTTGACTTAATGATATATTGAACCTGTTTTGGAAAGGTATCATGTGTTGTGATGTTGATGGCACGTGGTGCATGGTAATCAACTGGGGTTTGATAAATAGTTTTTGACCGGGGCATGTGGCAAGAATGATCGGGTGGGCCAGTTGTGGCACCAGGAACGTTGTGTTGGTTCTTCGGGTAGTCATGCCCTGGTCACCCTAAGGACTTAACCTTGCAAGCCTTTGAACTGGGTCAATCATGCAACCACATGTCTGTTATGGGACGGACCTAGTTGAATAAGTTGCTAATAACGTACATGTGGGACCTCAGGTTGTCAACTACACCGTTTGTGTAAGTTGTACGGGGGAGCGTACCGGGGCTGCAGCCAGGTACCCATCTAACGGTGGATTGACCTAAAACTTCGCCTTAGCTAAGGGAAGGGTTAGTGTGCAACACCGGAGAGGACCACTTGTATTGTTAGAAGTTTCCGAAAGACTTTGTTACGGGAACTCGCCTTTGTGGTGTTTGACTGTATCTTGTGGGTAAAGTGCATAACCTCTGCAGAGTGTAAAATGTATTCGAATAGCCGTGTCCGCGGTATTGGACATCGCTCGGGAATTACAGTCAAGGGATAGACTTTCTTGAAAATAACTTGGACTTGAAAGGTTGGGTTTGGTTTATTAATGATGTTGATGGAAATGTGGATTAGGATTTAGGAAAAATGTTTACTAAACTCCTTGAAAAGTTATTGATGTTATACTTGTTTCTACTGCTTTCAAATCTACTTAAGATACTTGTTAAATGCTCTTACTGCAAATATACCTTGAGCCACTCCTTTGTATTAAGCCATGCATGTAGTATATTAGCTGCATTCTATGCATGACTTGCTGAGTACCAAGTACTCACCCTTGCCGCAATACAAGACCAGTTGAAGACGAGACTACACCAGCTTTGGAGGAGGAGCTCCAAGAGGAACCGTCTACTTAGGGAGCGAGCCCAGTCAGTTGCCTGTGGTATACTGGATGGCGCCACGATGTTATCTTATTTTCCGCTGCTATTATTTCTCTCTTATTAAGTTTCGCCCTGCGTGGCGTATATTTGTAACTTGACCATAAGGTCGAGCAACCAGTTTGACTATTTAATTAAAGTACTTTATTAGTATCGAGTGGTATGATTGTGATATTCATTGATGTTAAGACTGTGTGCACTAGCGCGTTCCTGGACTAGTGCTGAATACACAGAGGGTCCGGATTTGCAAATTCGGGTCCCGACACATGGCCTCCGGAACAGAAGCGCCTGATGAACTAGGGTTTATTTAGACTTTGATTTATCGTGGAACGGGTGACAGGGTTGGAGAAGGTGAGCACTAGAAAGGTCTAGACGATGCGAATCCAATGGTGGTGTCGGATCTTGATGAGGATTACCAGATTGAGAGCAATCGTGGTTGCAAACTCTTCAGTTGATAACGAACAAACACAAAATTCGTCGAAATGAAGGCGAGGGAGCTCAAGAGGAGTAGAGGGACGGGTTGGCGACGAGGAGAAGCACAGAAGCCCCCTTTTTATAGGGCAAGAGGTGGACCGAAGTGGGTGTATCCATAGATGAAATAGAAAAATGTTTTTGCTGGATTTAATTGCAATTCATGAAGGATTTAATTGAGCATTAACTTTGGAACATTACAAATACGACGAGGATTACGAATATTATTTTTCCAGAATTTTTGGGGCAAGAATCGAAAGGGAAATGAAGCTTTTACTTGAGCATCAATGGAGTGGGGAGAGAAGGAGTCATTCTCTGTATATTGGCTGGAGGTTGGGGATGAATGAACAGTGCCATGACAGCTGCCAGCTCCTCAATGGTTAATGAATAGTGAAGAAAAAATAGCGCGTGAGATAAAATAGCAAAAATCATCTAAAAATCCTGGAAAAAATCTCAAAAATGCTAGAGAATATTTGGAACCAAATAAAGTTGGTTTCATGATTTTAGGATGAATTTTGGAATTTGAGTGATACCAAAATGTATAAATTAAATTTGAATAGTATTTCGAGAAAGAGAGCGAAAGGTAAAATAGCAAATGGACTCTATAAATCTTGGAAAAAATCCTAAAAATATTATAGAATATTTGGAGCCTAATGCAATAGGTTTCGGGATTTTTGAAACAATTCAGAACCTTGAACGGAATTCTCAAGTAAGGATGGAATTTGAAATTTAGGACTTTGCGGATGATAATGGAATGAATTCCATTTTCAGAGGGATAAGGAATGCCAGGATAATTAGAACACCGAAGAAATCCAAACTTTTAAATTAATTAATTTAAATTAGTTTTTTTCTCAAGAAAACCGAAAATTGGGATGTTACAGTAAAGGATTTAAAGACAAATTCAAAAACGGCAAGGAAAAACAAAGGCCCAAAGTCAACCTCGTAGAATATGAGTCAGAAGGGTTGACCGATGAAGAAGAAGCTGAAATCAACGTAGCCGAGTGAGTTAAATGAGTAAAAAGCCCTTAGTATGCTCCTGGCTCGAACCGATTAAATCTAAGTTGGAAATTAAATATTCTTTCCATGTGACCAAGTGCGATCGCATGTTTGTTCTATTATTGCAAGAGAAGTTAGTACGGTTGCCTTAGGGGCACATCATACCATCATCTAACGAACTCAAAATGTGTAGGTTCTGCAAGTGGCACAACTCCTTCTCGCACAACACTAATAATGAATTGTTGGCCCTAGTACATACAAATGTATTTGGACCAATGAGCTCGATTGCTAGAGGTGGGTTTTAGTACTTTGTAACTTTTACTGATGACTTTAGTAGATATAGATATATCTATTTAATGAGGCATAAGTATGAAACCTTTGAAATGTTCAAAGAGTTTCAAAACGAAGTACAAAATCAACTTGGCAAATCAATAAAATACTTACGATCAGATCGTGGTGGCGAATACTTGAGCCAAGAGTTTGGTGATCATCTAAAGCAATGTGGAATCGTTCCACAACTTACTCCGCCAGGAATGCCTCAATGGAATGGCGTATCCGAACGACGGAATCGAACTTTATTGGATATGGTTCGGTCAATGATGAGCCAAACAGATCTGCCATTATCCTTCTAGGGGTTCGCTATAGAGACAGTTGCATTCACATTAAATAGGGTCCCATCAAATTCCATTGAGAAGACACCAATAATTGATCTAGCGAACAAAATTAAGGCCCTCTAGACCAGAACATCTAAGTGCTCGTGTCACTCAAAGACACGCGGGGACGGGTCCTCCTCCTCCTCGCTCCTTCTGCGGGACGGGGTAGCTGCAGAAGAAGGTCCTGCACCTCTAGGGGCAGCTAAGAAACTCAGAGACACCCCCAAAGGCTACTGGCGACGAACGGACTTGCGCGCGGTCTCTCGAGTCTTGAGGCCTCGACGACGCTGGTCACACTTTGCTTGTGGAGGGGAGAGAATACCACCTTAAAAGGGAGAGCAACCCTCCCCTATCAGGCTAGTCTTTTGGGGGCCACATGGGACTCTTATGTCCTGGCTATAGTAGCCAAGTTGTGTATTTCCCTCGTTGGGCCAAGGCCCACGCCCCTGAGCCAGTTGGGTAGTCCGCTCGCCGGGCGAGGCACGTGTGCCATACGGCTGGGCCGCGAAGGGCACGGTGCGCACTCGGGAGGGATGCATCAGTTGGTATCAGAGCTAGGTCCCAAATCAAGAGGGTGAGAATGATCAGAGCCACCTTGCTTGTGGAGGGGAGAGAATACCACCTTAAAAGGGAGAGCAACCCTCCCCCCATCAGGCTAGTCTTTTGGGGGCCACATGGGACTCTTTGTGACACTACGTTATGGTGTGACATTACAAAATGTGAAATTAGAGAAGAAAATCTTACGGCTTGAGATTTACTCGCGTTTTTGGGCCGTTTGAAGTGTTGTGACACCACGGAGTGTCGTAACCTTATTTAACGTGCATGATAAGGTTTATAACAGTATGAAATGTGGAATTAAGGTTAAAACTATAGGTTATGGAGGTTAATAGCTTTTCCGGGCCGTTTCCAGGCCGTTTTCGGGGTTTTGGGCCTTCCCGGGGGAGTTTTGGGCCTTGGTGGGCTTTGGTGGGATGGATTAGGTCTCCGTAACGGACTAGGATTGTGTTGAGGGTTGATAAAAGGGGCTTCCCCCAGCCCCCTTGCGCCCATGCAGCATTGGTGCGCCCCTCTCCCTCCCCCTCCTAAGCCCTAGCCGCCACCCCCTCTCCCTCTTGTGCGCCTCCACCTCCCCCTTTGCCCCATTGCTCCCCACCTCTCCACCACCTCTCCTCCACCCCCTTGCTGCCCTAGGGTGGTCTCCACACCTCTGCACCTTGTGGATCCATCCGTTGGAGCGAGGAGCGAGGAGAGTGGAGCGAGGAGAGTGGAGCGAGGAGCGATCCGCGAGGAGATCTATTGGAGATTCGTTCGTTGGGCAAAGGTATGATCATGGGGATCCTTCGGTTTGATCTATGTACTGTTCTTACGGTGTTTATGAAGTTTTTAGATCAATTGGTGGTGCTGGGTTGGAGTTCTTTGGGTTAGATCTAGACGTTGCCACGTTTCTGTTTTCGGGCAGATTGAGCAGTCGGGCTAGGGTTCGAGTTTTCGTCGATTTAGAATCCGAATCTGTCCGTACGGACTTAAAAGAAGTTGTAGATAATTTAATTATCTTTCCGTGCACATAAAGTACGTTAAAATCCGATCAGCCGTTTGAAAGTTATGGCCGTTTTACCGAGAGTCTTAAAATCTGTGACGCGATTGGAACAGATCGTAGTAATCTGTAGATTAAACAATTTTAGAGTCCGAATCAGTCTTTCCGTATAACTAGAAAAAGGTAGGAAATTTCCTAAGCTTCGCGATGGTGTACTCGTTTAATCGATTTGGAGTCCCAGAACTCAAGTTATGGCCTTTGCAAGGCTGCTGTCCCGCCGAGACAGAACCTCTGTTTTTAGGTTTGCAAGTAGTGGGCAATGTCGGGTTAGATGGGATTTGTGTACTGCTTTGTGGGCATGATTGTGAGTGTGTGATGCCTATGTGCAGGTGGTGTGACACCGGGAGTGCCCTCGACTTCCCACAAATCTGTCGCCCGCGGTTGAGGCAAGTGTGTTGTAATGTATAGCGGATTGTAGGTTGCTTGTTGATATTGGATGAAAGATTGAATACTTGCTATGATCACTTGCCTTGCTTGCTGTTTTCCAATGATATATTGAGTATGATTTTCATGATATGATGCTATGTGTTTATACTTATCATGATTCGATGCCATGTGTCTATATTTGTCATGATGAGAGGCCATATGTTTATGTACAAATGAGATATGATAATTGGCATAGTTGCATGCATGACATGAGATGGGGCGAGGGTGTGAGAAAGTCATAACTAATCCGGGGAAGGTCGGTGAGAAAGTTATGACTATTCCGGAACGCCATTGAGTAAGACCTACATCGTGATTCCATTCACGTGGTGAATGGAAGCGAGGAGTAGGCACCCTCCATCTTCGGGATGGAAGGGGGGAGAGGGTGCACACCGACGGGTGTGTACTCAACCATACCGGTATGTGTTTCCAAGGAGATATGAGCATAACATTGCATTGCATTGCATTGCAATACATATTTAATGATGATGATGTTGTTATGTGCTCAAGTATGAGATGTTATATGTGATGTAAGGTATTATTGTCTTGTAAATGATCTTGTTGTCCATTACAATATGCTTGCTGAGTTTTCGAACTCACGCTTGTGTTTTATGTTGTTTTTAGGTACTTTGAGATCGGCATGCGGGAAAAAGGGGTCTAGCTACACTTCTACACGTAGCTCCACCATCATAGTCCATAATTAATCACTTGGAGACATGATATTAAGAGTTGTGCCATAAACTTAATGTAGGGTTTAATTTAGCATGCTTGTGATTCCTTATTTGCTTGGTTATAGCTTATGAAGTGGTTGAGCATGCTTTTATTGGCGTAATTTGATGATATATCCATTTATGTTGATGTTTTATTTGTCGTGTGCTATGACATATCCTGCCATGATATTGATATTGTGTTAATTCATGTTAAAACAAAGGAGATGCTGCCGAAATCTCGGTTTTTAGCATGTGCGCCTTTGCTGGAATTTATGTTTAATTGTGGTATTTAGATGTTGTTTAGCTTATGTTTGGTAGCATTCAGGCATATTAAATGCCAGGGTGTTACAGTTGGTATCAGAGCGGGCTGTAGGTCCTTGGAATGTCAATTTTTAGTATCATGCTATAGGGTACAACTAAAATGTGATGTGGAATAACTTAGAAACATGGCTTAGGTCTTAACTAAAACTTTGTTATAGGATAGCAACATTAAAACTTGCAAATATGGTATAAGTAATTTAAAATTTGACACACATGGATGCATAGTAGGAAAGGTATGGGAATCGTTGCGTTACACTTAAATGTTGTATTTGAGCCTTGATGTTGAATGCTACATTTGTTTATGTATGTTGCTATGTTTATGAAAGAATTGAATTGAATTGTTCATGTTATTATGTTAAAGTGGGGTTGTGGTGCCGAAGGGTTTCGGTCACCTCTCTTTATTCATAGTAAGGGTGAGGTATGACGGTGTGGCCGGTTAGCGCCATCACCGAAGAACTATTAACCCTTGTAGGAGACGAGTGCTTACCCTTTCTGTCATAGATCGGGTAGTTGACGGGAGTCAAATAGAAGAGTTTGGTGGTGGATTCCTTCGTATGTTCTTCACCGTTCTGACGGTTGGTTTTGGTTGGTTTTCTTGGTTTTAGTTGATGGAAACCAAAAGAAAAAAAAATGTTTGGTATTGGATTTTTCGCGGATCATTCCGTATGCGATTTGTGGTTTTTGGTCTTCCTTGGTTGGAAACGAAGAAGAAGAGATTAGTGTTGCGCCTTTTTTTAGTCGCCTTTTTCTTTGACAAACCCGGTTTTGCTGGTAATTATGGATTGTCTTAGGGAGGAAACATATGGGTTGTTGTTCTCCCTATCTGAGAAAAGAGTTGAAGTTCTCCTAGTGCCGACCTTAGGTTGGGTGGAGCTAAGTTGTCGGGACCCCGAATTTGCAAATCCGGACCCTCTGTGTATTCAGCACTAGTCCAGGAACGCGCTAGTGCACACAGTCTTAACATCGGTAAATATCACAATCATACCAATCGATACTATCAAAGTACTTTATTTAAATAATCAAAGGGTTACTTGACCTTATGGCCAAGGTACAAATATATGCCTTGCAAGGCGAAACTTATTAAAAGAGAAACAATAGCAGCGGAAAATCAAATAAACTTCGTGGCGCCATCCAGTATACCACAGGCAACTGACTGGGCTCGCTTCCCTAAGTAGACGGGTCCTCTTGGAGTTCCTCCTCCAAAGCTGGCGTAATCTCCTCTTCAACTGGTATTGTGTTGAGGCAAGGGTGAGTACTTGGTACTCAGCAAGTCATGCACAGAATGCAAGCTAATATACTATATGCATGGCTTGGTACAAAGGAATAGCTCAAGGTATATTTGCAGTAAACAGCTTTTGACAAGTAGTAAGAGTAGATTCGAAAGCAGTAGAAATAAGTAAAGCATAAATAACTTTTCAAGAAGTTTAACAAACATTTCTCCCATCCTAAACCACATTTCCATCACCTTCATTGTTAAACCAACCCACCTTTCAAACCAAAGTTATTTTTGAGAAAATCTAACCCTTATTTGTAATTCAGAGCATTGTCGATCACAGTGGACTCGGCTATTCAAATAGATTCTACACTCTGCAGAGGTTATACACTTTTCCCACAAGATACAGTCAAACACCACAAAGGCGAGTTCCCGTAACAAAGCCTTTCGGAAGCCTCAAACAACACAGGTGGTCCTCTCCGGTTCGTGCTCTACACCATCCCTTCCCTTAGCCAAGGCGAAGTATGGGACCAACACACCGTTAGATAGGTATCTGGCCACAGCCACGATACGCTCCCCCGTACAATCACACAAACGGTGTAACTGACACCCTGAGGCTCCACAAGTGAGTCCTTAGCGACTTAGTCAACTAGGGCCGTCCCATTCCAGCCATGTGGTTGCAAGTATGACCCAGTTCAAAGGCTTGCAAGGTTAAGTCCTTAGAGTGACCAGGGCAAGACTACAGAAAACCAAATCAACATCCCCAATGCCACAACTGGCCCACTGATTACTCTTGCCACATGCCCGGCCGAAACCGTTTATCAAACCCAGCTTGATTACCATGCACCACGTGCCATCAACATCACATGATACTTTTCCAAAACAGGTTCAATATATCATTAAGTCAATATTAGCATTTGATTGTCCAAAATCATGTCATGAGCACGTGTGTGTCTAAGCAAAGAAACTACAACGATCTAAACCCATGTTGGCAATTTAATAATGTCCAACTAGTAATCCACAACTAGGGTGACAAGGGATCATGGCACATACTTAGATAATCAAGGTGTCATACAGCAAATTGGTATTTATCTAACCCCCATGTTTAAACAAAGTATCTTTCTAATTGATCTAGCATGCAATAGTTTAAAGCAAAATAGATTTCGAAATAGGATCAACATGGTCAAAGCACAACTTGCCTTCAAAAAGTACTTGCTCTTGGTCTTGAGTTGGATCCTGAGTCAATACTTCTCCTTCGAATCCTTCCGGCACTTCAACGTCTACTCGTAAAGCGTGCAAATAGCAAAACACAAATAAACAATAGGCAAAAACATACCAAAACTCCAAATAAAATCCATAAACAGAAAGAACATAATTTTCTGGATTTTTAGAAACTGGAATCGTCAAATTCGGAGTTAAAACGCAAAAGTTATGATTTATTAAAGTTTAAATAATCAATTAAATAATATTACAGAGAAAAACTTTAGTCCAAAAATTAAATAAAATTCATATTTAGGTAGATCTCAATTTTATACAAATTTAGAAATTTGAACCACTCAAATCGGAGTTGAAACGCAAAAGTTATAAGCGTTTGAAGTTTGAATCTAAATTTGAATCAATATTTCGAATTAATAAATCATTTTCTTTTTTTTTTGGAAATTAATTATTGCGTCAGCATGGACACGTGGCAGTCTCTGATTGGTCCACAGTATTTTGCTGACGTCAGCACCGAACGGCTCCCACGATGACGTCAGCATGACGTCATCATGCCACGTGGCATCACCCGGGTGATGACACGTGTCCATCTTGTCTTTGTGGATCGGGCGACGGCACGGCTTGGTCCACGGTGAATCCGGTCCACCGGACCGTGTCACCGACATCACGGACCCCACTTGTCGGCTTGGGCTCATCTTTGGCGGGCGTGGGCGACGCGTGCGGCCCCTCGAGACGCGCCCGCGCGTGTCGAGACACGCGCCACGCAGCGAGTGTCTGCGGCTAGAGTACACGTGGGCGTTATCCTGGCCGTTGGTTTGAAATCCGACGGCTCGGATTGGATCTAGGCTCATGTGTTGGAAGCGACGTGGCCGATCGTGGGCCGTTGGATCTTAATCCAACGGTCGAGATCCGATCTGAGCTCGAGGTTTTGGTTACACGTGGCTCACCTGGATCGTTGGATTTTGATCGGACGGTTGACGTGCTTCGGGGTTGACGATGGTGTTGCGGCGGTGCTGCTCCGTCGGAGTCGGGGAAGGCGACCTCCCACACGGCGTTTGAGGGCGTCTCCGCCGGCGGATCGCTACTCCCGTGACGCGCCTTGTCCTTGCGGTCTCGGATCCGCCACCAACACGACGGAGAAGCGGTGGGCGGCGAACGACGCCAAAACCCTAAATTAACCCTAATCAACTCCGGCGAGGAATCGTGAGCACGGAGGAGCTCTCCGAGTGGCGGCGGCTAGGGCAAAAGGTGCGCACGGTGACGGTGATCCTCGGGCACGCACTCACGCCTTAAATACCGGCTCGGACGTCGAGATGCGCACGGTTTCCATGGCGAGGCGATGCGAGCGGCGGCGAGTCCGGCTCGGACACGGCGGCGGCGGCTCAATCCTAGCCGTCCCACGCGGCACGACGGACGACCACGATCGCACGAACGCGAACGGGTTCGACTCGGTCTCGACTAGGGCGACGTGGCGCAATCACAACCGTTGGATCTTGATCCAACGGTCGCGTGGCTAGGGTTCGGGGCGAACGGGTTCGGCTCGACCACGTGGCTCGGGTCGGACTCGAACTCGAGTCTGACTCGGGCTCGGTCGGATGAACAGTACAAACCCACTCGCATTTTCCAGCGATTTAATATTTAAAATAATTCCCAGTAATTCATTTAATTCATTAAAAATAGCAAACGACTAGAAAAATTCGGAAAAATTCTGGAAAATATTTTAGGGTATTTGGGACTCAAATAAAATATTTCCAACAAAATTTTATTTGCAAAATTAAATTCTTTAATTATTTCAAAATGGAATAAATTCAAATAAATTCCAAATAAATCCAAATAAATTCCAGAAAATTCCAAAAATTCACCAAAGTGCCAAATCACACATGAATTTAAGAAAAGCAAAATTTTGGGGTGTTACATAAGTTTTGTATCTTTTGTGACACTACGGTATGGTGTGACATTATAGAATGTGAAATTAGAGAATAAAACCTTTCGGCTTGAGGTTTACTCGCGTTTTTGGGCCGTTTGAAGTGATGTGTCACCACGGAGTGTCGTAACCTTTTAAATGGTGCATGTTAAGGTCAAAAACTTTATGAAATATGGTATGGCAGGTTAAAACCATAAGGTATGGAGGTTAATAACGTTTCAGGGCCGTTTCCGGGCCGTTTTCGGGGTTTTGGGCCTTCCCGGGGGAGTTTGGGCCTTAAGTGGGCTTTGGTGGGATGGAGTAGGTCTCCGTAACGGACTAGGATTGGGTGTGGGGCCTGGTAAAAGGGCTCCCCACCAGCCCTTGGGCGTTCACCCCTGCCCCTTGTGCGCCCTTCCCCCCCACTTGCCCTTGCCCTAGCCGCCTCCCTCCTCCCTTGGCCGTGCGCCTCCCCCTCCCTTGCCCCATTGCTCCCCACCTCTCCACCACCTCTCCTCCACCCCTTGCTGCCCTAGGGTGGCCTCCCCACCCCTGCATCCTCATGGATCCATCAGAGGAGCGAGGAGCGAGGAGCGAGGTGCGAGGAGCGAGGAGCGAAGAGCGAGGAGATCTATTGGAGTTTTCGTGCGTCGGGCAAAGGTATGACCATGGGAACCCTGGGGATTGATCTAGGTACTGTTATTAAGGTGTTTATCAAGTTTTTAGATCAATTGGAGGTGCTGGATTGGAGTAATTTGGGTTAGATCTAGATGTTGCCACGTTTCTGTTTCGGGACAGCATGAGCAGTCGGGCTAGGGTTCAAGTTTTAGTCGATTTAGAGTCCGATTCTGTCCATACGGATGTTGAAGAAGTTGTATATAATTTAATTATCTTTCCGTGGACATAAAGCACGTTAAATTCCGATCAGCCGTTTGAAAGTTATGGCTGTTTTACCGAGCGTGTTAAAATCTGTGACGTAATTGGAACAGATCACGGTAATCTGTAGATTAGACGACTTTAGAGTCCGAATCAGTCTTTCCATATACCTAGAGAAAGTTGTGAAATTTCCTAAGCTACGCGAGGATGTACTCGTTTAATTGATTCGGAGTCCCAGAACTCAAGTTATGCCTTTTGCAAGGCTGCTGTCCCGCCGGGACAGAACCTCTGTTTTTAGGTTTTGCGAGTAGATGGCAATGTCGGGGTACATGAGGGTTTGCGTACTGTTTTGTGGTTATGTTTGTGAGCGTGTGGTACCTATGTGCAGGTGGTGTGACCCCAGGAGTGCCCTCTACTTCCCGCCAATCCGTTGCACGTGGTTGAGGCAAGTGTGTTGTGATGGATAGCGATTTGTAGGTTGCTTGTTGAGAATAGATGGAATTGACTACATGATATATGATCACTTGCCATGCTTTTATGATTGTCAATGATATGATGAGCATGTTTAATATGTTATGATGCCATGTGTTAATATGTGAGTTAAATATGATGTTGGCATAAATGCATACATGGCATGTTACATGGCTCGGGCGGTGAGAAAGTCATAACTAGTCCGGGAAGGTCGGTGAGAAAGTTATGACTAATCCGGAAAGCCATTGAGTAAGTCCTACATCGTGATTCCATCCACGTGGTGTTGGGAAGCGAGGAGTAGGCACCCTCCATCTTCGGGATGGAAGGGGGGAGAGGGTGCACACCGACGGGTGTGTACTCAACCATACCGGTATGAGTTTCCAAGGAGATATGAGCATAGCATTGCATTACAATACATATTAAATGATGAGGATGTTGTTATGTGTTCAAGTATGAGATGTTATATGTGACGTGAGGTATTATTGTCTTGTAAATGATCTTGTTGTCCATTGCAATATGCTTGCTGAGTTTTCGAACTCACGCTTGTGTTTTATGTTGTTTTTTTTAGGTACTTGAGATCGGCATGCGGGAAAAAGGGGTTTAGCTACACTTCTACACGTAGCTGCACCATCATAATCCATAAATACACACTTGGAGACATGATATTAAGAGTTGTGCCTTAAACTTAATGTATGGTTTAATTTAGCATGCTTGTGATTCCTTATTTGCTTCGTTATAGATTATGAAGTGATTGAGCATGGTATTAATGGCGTAGTTCGATGATATGTCCATTTATGTTGATGTTCTAGATGTCGTGTGCTATGATATATCTTGCCATGATTTCGATATTGTGTTAATTCATGGAAAAACAAAGGAGATGCTGCCGAAATATCGGTTTTTAGCATATATCCCTTTGCTGGAATTTATGTTTAAATGTGGCATTTAGATGTTGTTTAGCTTATGTTTGGTAGCATTCGGGCATGTTAAATGCCGGGGTGTTACATCTTTATCGGAAAAGGTTTGGTTGAACATTTTGTTTTCCCTAGTGCATCCTTCTTCCTTCTTGGAAGTATGGATCTTGAGATTTCTTGAAGAGTTTTGTGGGCAAATTTGGGAACTTGAGAGTGGAACTCTCCTGCATTTTTGTTAGAGTTTTGTTTTCTTCCTTGCCTGGAAAAGGAGAAATTGTCTATCAGTGTTCGTTCTGGTTCTTGAGTTGTGGTTGTCCTTAAAAGTGGAGTTGCATCCTGTTTGTCAAAAGTGAAAATGGTTGTTTAGCATGTCATGTAGTATGTAACAATGTGGTTATTGGAAATGATTTGTTCTTAAGTTAATTGGTGAGTTGAATCAGTTAAAAGTAATATTTGTGTTTAGCTTAAGATTAAATGAACTTCTAGTGTTGCAGATTACCCTATAATGAGAATGAATAAATATGTTAATGTACATGCTTAGAATCTGTTGCCTTGCTTTGAAAGTGCCTATGACCCTCGAATATGTTTAAAGTTTTAAACCCTAATGCATAGTTAAAAACATTAAGATGATGTAGACTGCCGTTTTTGTTAAAGAAACTTTCTTTGGTTGTTTAAAGATGTTCTAATCTAATGGATTAATAGAGAGATTTAATCGTCTTTGACTAGTGACTTTAATTTGGAAGTTGATTAGAGTTGCTATTTATGTTGTCGCAAACCATTAGTATAATTGGAAGTATGCAAATTTGTGTTCCTACGATGCTAGTATCGATGTCAATTGTGAAGACATAGGCTTTGCTGTTTATGATATTGCTAAAACATTGGGATGGTCTAACCTATTAAATTTATTTTAATAGTTGGAGTATGTTGTATAGTGACAATTTGTTATGGTATATGGATAGTGTAACTAAAAACAATGTAGTTGTTTTTATGATTATGCCTATTTATGGATATTGATGATTTAGTAGTGGTGGTAATTGTTTAGATTACTTTTTGGAAGCCATTGTAAAATAGAAGTTATTATAACATGTTGTGATGGAGTGGACCATGGATATTTTAGCATGATATATAATTGTATCCTAAAGAAGGTATATCTTAGAATCATAATTTCGACTTTTGTCTTATGGAGATACTATTTGCATGTGGAAGTCATTTGTTAATGGAATAAGTTTTGAATGTCAAGATGTTGACGTATTTATGGTATAAAAATTGATAGGATGATCATGCTTAAGTATCTATTGAAGTACTACGTTTGAAATATAGAATACATTGTTTTATGATGTGTTGGTTTGTGGGGTTCTTGAGGAGGTAGTATGGATTGATTTAAGATGGGTTTTCTCGATAAGTAAATAGTGAATATGGAATGCTTAAATGTTAAGGATAGAGGGACACTGGTTATGGTGAGTCTCATGCCGAGCTTGTGTATAAAACCTTTGGTGCAGGTTGGTGGTTTGCTATCTTGGTTAAATGTTTTTTTTTGGTCAAGGTGTTCTTTATGTTGCATTTTCGAGTTTCCCTAAAACTCGTAGAGGTTGGTGCCCATCTTTGGTTTTGGCTAAGTTGTTCAGTTTATGCTATGAGTTTGATTTTGCACCCAAAAGCCTTTGAGTGGATCGCGCTCCTTCGGCGTTATGTGAAGCATACTTGGAGTAAATCTTAAAAAGGAAGCCGATGGACATAGTGGGCTGTGTTGAAAATTCTTGAGATTTAATTTGTAATTCTATTTGAATGGAATTGGATTTATTTGGAAAAGGTCATGTGGTGTTTGCGAGTGTTTCAAAAGGGTGGATTTTATGAATGTTTATAAGTGATTCGGGTTGGTGAAGTATTCTCATTTTGGGAAAATGAGTCTCCCATTTCTCTTCGAGAATTGATGTTCTCTTTCAAAATGTTGATTTTGGTTAAAACGCGATGCTTTACAAATTTGGCTTTCAATTGTCGACGGGTTATGTATGACGTGGTGTTTTCCTGTTAAGGGTGTTCCCCTCATAGTATTATGATTTGGCGCAATCATCGATGCCATCCGAGTTTTAATCTTGTGATGCAGAGGAAGAAGTTGTCTTGTGAATAACTATTTGGTAGCGTTGTACATGATGAATGAATGGTGAAAAGGAAACATGACATCGTTTATAGATGTCTATTGATAAAAGAGTCGTTGAGCCAGGTCGGTGAGTAAGTCATATAGGGAAATATGACTAATCCGGAGTGCTCTCGAAAAGCTTGGATTCATGTCATGAATCTAGATTTCCATTGCTCTTTAGCATGAAAAGAAAGAGTGAAGAATTCCTGGCATTTGGCTTTGTTGTAAGAGGATTGGGTTTCCTTGTTTCCTTGAGAGTTATTATGGCGGTTGTGGATTCTTTCGATTGATTTGAGAATCGTTTTCTCTTCCACAATGTTGTTTTTATGAGATGCTTGGCTGTGGTGAACGTGAGTCGAGTTGTCATTGATTGTTGAGAATTTCTGACAAAGAATTGTGTGGAGTCTCTCTTTTTGTTTGAGTGGTCCCCGATGCGAGATGTATCGCATTGATTTGAGATTGGAGTTTTTCCTTTGCGACTTGACTTAGGAAAAGAGATCGAGTGATCTTTCGAGGTTGTCAAACCTTTGTTCCAAGTGATTTGTTGCGTTTTGGATTCGAGTTGATGAATGTGGTTCATCTGACTAAGGGAGTTGCTCTTTGTTGGCATTCTCGTTTGAGATGTGAATAGAAATGTCTATGGAATTGTTGAGCATAATGGAGGATTATACTCATGGGTTTGGTAGTTTTTTTTGAGTTTGATGGAGTGTGGTAGTAAGGTTGGTTGTGATAGAAGTGTGAAGTGTTTGTCGTGAGGATTCGAGCGTTTTGGGTTGACGGATCCCTTTTGCGGCTGTGAAGCCTTTTGTCCCTTGGGGACTTGGTAGTTGTTTTTGGTGTCCTTCGGATTCGAGGTCGAATCCTGTTGAAGGGGGGAAGAATGTGACACTACGTTATGGTGTGACATTACAAAATGTGAAATTAGAGAAGAAAATCTTACGGCTTGAGATTTACTCGCGTTTTTGGGCCGTTTGAAATGTTGTGACACCACGGAGTGTCGTAACCTTATTTAACGTGCATGATAAGGTTAATAACAGTATGAAATGTGGAATTAAGATTAAAACTATAGGTTATGGAGGTTAATAGCTTTTCCGGGCCGTTTCCGGTGTTTTGGGCCTTCCCGGGGGAGTTTTGGGCCTTGGTGGGCTTTGGTGGGATGGATTAGGTCTCCGTAACAGACTAGGATTGTGTTGAGGGCTGGTAAAAGGGGCTTCCCCCAGCCCCCTTGCGCCCATGCAGCATTGGTGCGCCCCTCTCCCTCCCCCTCCTAAGCCCTAGCCGCCACCCCCTCTCCCTCTCCCTCTTGTGCGCCTCCACCTCCCCCTTTGCCCCATTGCTCCCCACCTCTCCTCCACCCCCTTGCTGCCCTAGGGTGGTCTCCACACCTCTGCACCTTGTGGATCCATCTGTTGGAGCGAGGAGCGAGGAGCGAGGAGCGAGGAGAGTGGAGCGAGGAGCGAGGAGCGAGGAGATCTATTCGAGATTCGTTCGTTGGGCAAAGGTATGATCATGGGGATCCTTGGATTTGATCTAGGTACTGTTCTTAGGGTGTTTATGAAGTTTTTAGATCAACTGGTGGTGCTGGGTTGGAGTTCTTTGGGTTAGATCTAGACGTTGCCACGTTTCTGTTTTCGGGCAGATTGAGCAGTCTGGCTAGGGTTCGAGTTTTCGTCAATTTAGAATCCGAATATGTCCATACGGACTTAAAATAAGTTGTAGATAATTTAATTATCTTTCCGTGGACATAAAGCACGTTAAAATCCAATCAGCCGTTTGAAAGTTATGGCCGTTTTACCGAGCATGTTAAAATCTGTGACGCGATTGGAACAGATCGTAGTAATCTGTAGATTAAACAATTTTAGAGTCCGAATCAGTCTTTCCGTATAACTAGAAAAAGGTAGGAAATTTCCTAAGCTTCGCGATGGTGTACTCGTTTAATCGATTTGGAGTCCCAGAACTCAAGTTATGGCCTTTGCAAGGCTGCTGTCCCGCCGGGACAGAACCTCTGTTTTTAGGTTTGCAAGTAGTGGGCAATGTCGGGTTAGATGGGGATTTGTGTACTGCTTTGCGGGCATGATTGTGAGTGTGTGATGCCTATGTGCAGGTGGTGCGACACCGGGAGTGCCCTCGACTTCCCACAAATCCGTCGCCCGCGGTTGAGGCAAGTGTGTTGTAATGTATAGCGGATTGTAGGTTGCTTGTTGATATTGGATGAAAGATTGAATACTTGCTATGATTACTTGCCTTGCTTGCTGTTTTCCAATGATATATTGAGTATGATTATCATGATATGATGCTATGTGTTTATACTTATCATGATTCGATGCCATGTGTCTATATTTGTCATGATGAGAGGCCATATGTTTATGTACAAATGAGATATGATAATTGGCATAGTTGCATGCATGACATGAGATGGGGCGAGGGCGGTGAGAAAGTCATAACTAATCTGGGGAAGGTCGGTGAGAAAGTTATGACTATTCCGGAACGCCATTGAGTAAGACCTACATCGTGATTCCATTCACGTGGTGAATGGAAGCGAGGAGTAGGCACCCTCCATCTTCGTGATGGAAGGGGGGAGAGGGTGCACACCGACGGGTGTGTACTCAACCATACCGGTATGAGTTTCCAAGGAGATATGAGCATAACATTGCATTGCGTTGCAATACATATTTAATGATGATGATGTTGTTATGTGCTCAAGTATGAGATGTTATATGTGATGTAAGGTATTATTGTGTTGTAAATGATCTTGTTGTCCATTACAATATGCTTGCTGAGTTTTCGAACTCACGCTTGTGTTTTATGTTGTTTTTAGGTACTTTGAGATCGGCATGCGGGAAAAAGGGGTCTAGCTACACTTCTACACGTAGCTCCACCATCATAGTCCATAATTAATCACTTGGAGACATGATATTAAGAGTTGTGCCATAAACTTAATGTAGGGTTTAATTTAGCATGCTTGTGATTCCTTATTTGCTTGGTTATAGCTTATGAAGTGGTTGAGCATGCTTTTATTGGCGTAATTTGATGATATATCCATTTATGTTGATGTTTTATTTGTCGTGTGCTATGACATATCCTGCCATGATATTGATATTGTGTTAATTCATGTTAAAACAAAGGAGATGCTGCCAAAATCTCGGTTTTTAGCATGTGCGCCTTTGCTGGAATTTATGTTTAATTGTGGTATTTAGATGTTGTTTAGCTTATGTTTGGTAGCATTCAGGCATATTAAATGCCGGGGTGTTACACTCTTATGGCCTGGCTATGGTAGCCAAGGTGTGTATTTCTCTCGTGGTCCAAGGCCCACACCCCTGGGCCAGTTGGGCAGTCCGCTTGCCGGGCGAGGCACGTGCGCCATACAGCTGGGCCGCGAAGGGCACGGTGCGCACCCGGGAGGGATGCATCAGTTGGTATCAGAGCTAGGTCCCGAAACAAGAGGGTGAGAATGATAGTACCACCTTGCTTGTGGAGGGGAGAGAATACCACCTTAAAAGGGAGAGCAACCCTCCCCAATCAGGCTAGTCTTTTGGGGGCCACATGGGACTCTTATGGCCTGGCTATGGCAGCCAAGGTGTGTATTTCTCTTGTGGTCCAAGGCCCACACCCCTGGGCCAGTTGGGCAATCCGCTCGCCGGGCGAGGCACGTGCGCCATACGGCTGGGCCGCGAAGGGCATGGTGCGCACCCGGGAGGGATGCAGCAGGTACCTCCCTTCCTCATTGCACGAAAACAAGCGGTACGGGGAGTCCTCCAGTCTGTCACTGTAGCTGCTGCCCAAATGGATAATGGCTTGTCTCACCGCATCTTGCAGCGCATCTCCCATCTTCAGCCTCTCTGAAGTGAAATAGAAAGGACGATCCTCTGCCAGACTCCGACTCCTGGCGTGCACCAACAGCTTGACCTTCCACGTGCTGTAGCCAAGGCTAGGCATGGAGGTACAGCGGTACTTTGGCCGGTGGGGAAACTCAAGCTCCTAGAGCATCAAGGACAGCTCCGCACAAAAGCCTCCCGCCAAAGCCGCAAAAGTGGTGCAAGTCGACATCTACAAAATTTGAAACAAGTTGAGATTAGTAACCAGTTTTAAACAACAGATAAGACAAGCTCAAGACACTAAGATAGGGGAGATAGAAGCAAAGGAACTTAAAATTTTATAAGTATGTTTTTATAAAAATATTAGTCCTTAAGGCTGTGCCATTCTAACTAGGCCACAGCCTACAGTCGTCCAAGCTCTGATACCACCGCTGTGAGACCCCGGATCAGCTATCTGAAATCTCCTGTGTATTTCTGTACTAGTCCCAGATCAGTAGCTGGTACACACAGTCAACAGTGATAAGTCATTGCCGAACAAAATGAAATTGTAACATAATAAAGTATTAGCCACATGGCTACTTATTACAATACTCGGTCACGAGACCGGAAACACGACAGCGGAAGCAAAACGACAAAAAGCGAAAACCAAAAACAAACACCACAGGCGACGACAAGACACGCGACTAGATCTCTTGGCGATCTTCCTCATACTCCTCAGCGTAGAACTCACCGTCTTCAACGGCGTCCTGATAGTACTCTGATGACAACGGTTACGTAGCACGTGAGTACAAAAGTACTCAGCAAGTCTGGAAAATTATGCACATGTGGGGCTTTCCAAGAAAGGCTTAATATGGTTCTTTTGTGTAAAGCCAAGTTTCATTAAACCATACTTAATAATAAGTTTCATAAAGCATATTTTAGCAATTCTTTTTAATAATTGAATTATGTAATATTTTAGTGAAGGTTCTATCCACCATCACTAGTATAAGGGCTCTATCCATAACAAGTTTAAAAGATCAAGGTTATCCACACATGACTCTATCTGTCATGACATAAAAACAAGTTCCATCTACCTGGTTGGCTCAACCCGCCAAATCAACATCCGAGAGTTCTAACCACTCCCGAATCCCAAAACATCATTTATTTTCAAAACCAAAACCAAAGTCTACCAGTATGAAAGCATTCTTTGCTTTGCCCTGGACCGTAGGCACGGCTATTCGAATAGTTTTAACTCTGCAGAGGTGTACAGCTTTACCCACAAGACATGATATTTTTCTTGTTGCCTCCGGATTATCACACTTCCTTTGGTGTGCCGGCAGAGAGATCATGACAAGGCCTTTACCATGTATATGCCTAACCTGACTCACCCACTGAGGTTTCACCGCTGTTAGGGTTCTATCTACCCAGTACAGAATCACCCTCTTGCGCCGTATGGGGAGTACAACTTGCATCTATCTAGCACTCACATTCCACCAACTGATGAGCCTAAGTTAGGTTTCTACAAATTATTTAGCAAGGTCGTACCATGTTAGACATGTGGTAGTACGGTTATGCTTAGAATGAACAGTCATAAGCGTCGGTCCTTAATTGACTTGGGGCGGCACTTGCACAATGCAAACTAGTGCTCAATCCGTACCCACCCGACATTCCAATCTGCCCAAGTCCAAACCCTCTTTCTTTTTCTTTTTATTTGGAAAAACAGTACCAAAATCTTTATAATCATTTCCAAATCACACGTTAAATCATCATTTTTGTATAATCCCACCCATGGGTCATTTTCACCAATATTAGCCCTAAGCAATTCTATCGTACTATTCAACAAAGGTCACCATATAAGGTAAACATGGCATAGCAAAAGTCCTAGGGTTACAAGTAAGCACGGATGTCAATAACAAAGGAGGTAATCGCAAATTGGATTAACTATTCATCTATATTTGACATACGATGATAAACATAGCATTGCAAGTGTATAAAACAAGTTAAAACATTTGCAAACATAGGATCAAAATGAGTCAAGGGACTTGCCTTCGGTCGCAGCGAGGGTGTCGAAACCTTGGAGTTCGGCGGCGGGGTCCTGCGGACTCGGCGGGGTCCTCGGCTACGCGCAAAACGGAACAACAAATAAATAACAATAAAATAAATAAAATCCAAAAATTATAAAAGTAGTACTGGCAGGTAAATCTTGAATTTAGATGAATTTAGGAACTTGAACGGAGTCAATCGGAGCTCGGACGGAAAAGTTATAAGCCTCCGAAGTTGGAAAATTCTAGAAAATGCAAAACCGGGGAATATTCCCGGAATCTTTCTTTTTCCTGATTTTTGGGATTAATTGGAGTCTATGGAGTGTGGGACCATGATGTCATTGGCTTGGGCTTCATCCTCAAGCTCCATCCATGGAGAAAACTAAAAGGACCGAAGATGTTGCCTAGAGGGGGGGTGAATAGGCGGATTAAAAAATCGCAGCGGAATAAAACTGGCCGAGCAGATCAATTTGGAGTCTCCGGATATTTTATCCGGATACTCCGGGTTTTCCGGAGTGTTCGGTATTTTATCCGGATACTCCGGGTTGGCTGGCTCGGGAGCACAACTAAAGTTACTCTAACTAGCACAAGATATAACAATAAATAGATAGCACAAGCAATCTAGATCAAGAGCTAGTATGGATTTGAATTAAAGCTAAGCAACAAGCTAGATCTAAGCTTTACAAAGACAAATCCACACAAGCTAAGCTAGTGAGTAAAAGAGAAAGTGAGAGACACGATTTTTCACCGAAGTTCGGATTCTTGAAGGGAATCCTACGTCTCCGTTGAGGTGGCTCGGTCGCACTTGAGCCGGGGTCTCTTTCAACCCGCTTTCCTCCCGGTGTTGCACAAATTCACTCGCCAGCTTCACTTCTTGTCTCTTTCCTTTCGGAGGCGAGACTCGCCTTCACAAACGACCGGGGCGCACCACAAGCGTCGGTCGCACCCAGTGACTCCTAGCCGTCTAGGAGACCTTCAACCTCCAAGAGTAACAACACCATGAAGAATCGCTTGGAGGATGAACTAGTGCTCAAAGACTAGAATTGAATGCACCTAGCACTTCTCTTCTTCCCAACCACACCAAAAGAGATCAAACAATAAATCAAATGGTGGGGGAAGTATGAGCTCTATTGAATGCTTGGAAGAGGTTAGGAATGGCTTGAATGCTGCTATGAATGAGCTCAATAGAGATCCTAGCCGTTGGAGGGGAGTGGTGGCTTTAAATACCCTTTTTGAAAACTAGCCGTTTATCCCCTTTTTAAACTGTCCGGAGACTCCGGACAAATTAACCCGGACACTCCGGATTGTCCGGACTCTCCGGACAAAATGTCCGGATACTCCGGACCCACTGGAATTCGCATTTTGGCCGAAGGGGTTAACCCGGAGACTCCGGACAAATTGTCCGGATACTCCGGACTAAATGTCCGGACTCTCCGAGTTAGATGGCTCGGTTGGAAACACTATTTTTGGAAAATGCAAGTATTTGAGAGCTAGTTTGTATGCAAAGTTTGACCTTGAGCACATGCACATCCTAAAAACGATTTTCCGTCGCATCCTCTTAATAGTACGGCTATCCTTAAGACTCAAATTAAAAAAGAAATTACAAGTCTTCGTCTTGATGCTGTTTTCTTGAATTTTAATGTACGTAGGAGCGTCCAATGTCATTCCGAGCTTGATGTGATCTCGAGATCTGCATTATTCTTAGTTGAAACATTAGATCTCTTTAATTATGTCATCATTAATCACCAAAATAAAATGAGGGGCCTAGATGCACTTTCAATCTCCCCCTTTTTGGTGAATTGATGACAACACAATTAAAAGCAAATAAAATACAATATGAAATTGACTTAGCATATCAAATAAAGGTGGAGCTCCCCCTAAATGTGTGCATTAGGAGTATTGAGTGGAAACAAATGCACATATTTAACGAGAAATATCCAAGAGCTCCCCCTAGAACATTGCATTCGAGAATTTTCATCACAAATAATAGAATGTAAACCAAGCATAAGATAAACACAATGTCATAACATGGATAACAGAAATAACAGAGTTCACGACAAAAATAAGAACCACATCACAAGTTCACAAACGACAAGCTAAAGATAACGAAAATAACGAGACCGCCACCACAAGACACGACAAACGAGAGACACGACACAAAAGAACATCACTCCCCCTTTGGCATCAAGACACCAAAAAGAGGAGGAGACGAGAAATCACTCGTCGTCGCCTTCATCGTCAGACGCGGAGTACTGCGAGCCCTCACTGCCAGGGTCATCTCCAGGAGCAGGCGGTGCAGAGGAGGTGATGCCGAAGATCTGATCAGCAGAAGTAGCATCACTACTCTCCTCAGAGGATCCAGAGGAGTCACTGGCAGAGAGCGCCTCACCAAGGTGGTGACGGATGTCTCGAATGCCCTTGCCATTCTTCCACTACAACAAAATAGGTACGTGGAGACGTTTTTCTTAAAACACTTTTAAATTTGTCTCTACATTGAGAACTAGATATGAAATAAAGACGTCTTTTGAGACATTATTAAAGTCGTCACAAGATTAAATTCTATAGAGACGAAGATTGAGACGTTTTAAATACATCTTATCTGTAGGGACGTACATTGAGACGTTTTAGAATATGTCTCATGCGTTGTTTTGCATGTTTTAGAATTCATTATACTTGTAGGGATGAACCGAGAGACATATTAAATATTTGTGAGATGTATAAAATATTTGAGTACCCACACCTTGCAATGTTATTTTAAAAATATTGTAGTAACATTATGATATTGGTAATATAAAATTTAAAACCATAGAACATCAGTCGTACATTAAAAATTACGTAATGCCAACATTAGATTAAAAAAATAGAATTCATGCACAAGCAAAACTCAAATTCATAGAGTAGTTTACACCTAATAGGGGTTAACCAGGAGGACAAACAAAAGAAAACGGTAAATCACATTGCTTACATTGCCCTGTCACAACGCCCTAATAGGATTCTCCTGATTTCTTAATTTGCAGCCATCGCCCTCCTCCACCTTGCCTGCGCGTCACCTCTCCGCCCGTGCCACCCTCACCACCTCCGCCGCCGCCGTCACTCCCCCTCACCCCTCACCGCCGGTCCCCTCGGTGCTCCAACTCCTTGCGGCGCTGCTCAGCCCACTCGCCGAGAACCGCGACCCCCTCGGCGCTCCAACTCCTCGCGGCCTTGCTCGCCCGTCGTTCCAAGTCGCCCCCCACGGCACAGCCGCCGCCGCGGGCCCTGGTGGTGAAGGTGCAGGTCGAACCCAACCCCAACGACCCAGCAGATCGAAGGCCAAGGTCGCCGGCCTCGACGTAATCCAGATACGTCTTCTGAAAAGTTCACGAGCCACTGTTGGGCTAGGTATTTCATCCTTGCTTCTTTTTTCCCTTCTATTGCTTGCTGCAATCGACTTGTGTTTGCTACTTGCTTTAATTTAGCTTTGCTACTTTCTTTACTAGTAGTTTCTCAGGCTACCAGTTATGAAGGGAATCCTAAATCATTTGGCTGTTCCTATTGCTTATGCATAATTTGGTGCCTCCAGGAAGAACAAAATCTACCTTGTAAACTATACCATATTATATAATCTAACTAAATTTCCATAATTGGAGCTATCAGTTTGCTGTTAGTTGTGGACTCAAACCTCAGATCCCATACACTAATTGTCTAATGTAAAGAAAACTAAAATGAATACAATGTTCTTTCTAATAGACACAATTATTTTGTACTTCTTACTTCTTATGACCATGGATATGCTAATAGACGCAATTATTCTGCAAAACTTATATTCTTATGACCTACATGAAGGAAGCAATCAACATATTACTAACAAGGTGCAGGTGATACCCTAGACACTAGTACACAGAAATAAATGGATCTCGGGAATAGCTACTGCAGTTCAAGTCTTATTTTCTCAAACCAAGGGGAACAACTACTGCAGTTCAAATCTTATTTTCATTTGTATAGATAAAAGAGAAAATGACATCTATGTGGCAGAACAAAACTCTAGATGTACATGAGGGTCCTATAGACATCACTTTGCCATAAATTGAACTGGAAATTACATTGGAAATTCTTTCGGATATACATTATCTTGTATAATGCTTTGGCGACATTTCATACAATGGAATAAAGGACATGTGAAACAGTCAAACAAAAAATTTTTAGAAGCCAAACAGAATATCCAACCATCAACATTCTACATTTAGATCTTCCCAATTGAAGCAATGTAAGTGTTCCAAATAATTGCATTTTTTTCTTTGCACCAATGTACGAAAATAATAACTGTGAGTTCATCCATCTGTTATTCTATTGAGGAAATGTCTCTTCTACCTCCTTCCACCCTCCAGTATTATCGGGGGTTGATGTTAAGTTACTTATGCTCATCAATTTAGTGATGTTAAGTTGATTGAGCCAGTGTCCTTTTTATAGTGTCAATTTTTATTGTGTTGTTGAGGTGCTGCTCTTGGGCTGCTCTAGGTGCTATGTTTCATTGATTGGAGCTAGGCTTTAAGGTCAACAATGGTTACCAAAAAAGATTAATCGTCATGTATACACACACACATATATGATGTTATCTATGATCCATGCGTATACATATATATAGTCATGAATGTCTACCTACCAGAATCTAGCTAGCTATTACTCCCTCCAAGTCCAATTTAAGTCATCCAAAAATTCATACTGGTCATACTTCATTAAATTTTTGTCTTATTACTACAGCATACCATAGAGTGATGGATCGAGGTTGGATGAGTGAACCAAGGTCAAGTTCTTCTTATAAAAATGGTGTTATGCAATTCCTATCTTTGGCATTTCGTGATGTTCCGGATGGTGATAGGATCCTTTGTCCTTGTGTAAATTGTCGAAATAGAGTAACACAGAGTTATGATGGAGTTAAAACCCACTTGAGATGTGATGGTATTCTTCAAAGTTATACAAAGTGGGTCCACCATGGAGAGAAATATAATACACCATCATTAGCATTTGCTCCTATATCAGATAACTCTGGGAATATTCCTATTTCTGGTGTTACTAGGAGTACTATTATAGAAGGTGTCCATGGAAGATCGGATGACATGCAAGGACTCCTAAAAGCTGCATTTGTTATGGACAATGGCTATGAATCTCTTTCAGGTCCGTCTGACGGTGAACAAGATGATATTCAGTTTGAATTTGCCAATATGGAACCTAGTATGGCTGAGGATGGGAATACTACATTTGGAGATGATCATACAGAGAGGGAACAAGATATGTTTGCATGCTTCTTGAATGATGCAAACACAAAGCTATATCATGGATGTGAAACATTTTCTAAGTTGTCATTCTTAATCACCTTATACCACCTGAAATGCTTGCATGGATGGACACAAGAATCATTTACAGCACTACTTGGTGTGCTATCTGATGCCCTTCCTCAAGAGGCAAAGCTACCAAAAAATTGTTATGAAACAAAAAAAATCATCCGTGGTTTAGGGCTTGACTATAAGAAAATCCATGCTTGCCCTAAAGATTGCATGTTGTTTCGAGGTGATAGAGCTAACCTGGAGTCTTGTCATGTGTGTGGTACCTCCCGTTGGAAAACTGACAAGAATGGCTCTCCAATTGAATCGAAAGGTAATAAGAAACCAAGCAAGGTGTTGCGTTATTTCCCTTTGATACCAAGGATTCAGAGGCTCTTTGCAACTAACAAAACTTCAGGTGACATGCGTTGGCATCAGGAGGGCCGTACAAAAGATGGATTGCTACGACACCCTGCTGATGGAGAGGCTTGGAAAGATTTTGATGTTCGCTATCCTGAATTTTCCGCAGATGCCCGCAATGTACGCCTTGGTCTTGCAAGCGATGGATTTAACCCTTTTCGGAACATGAGTTCAAAGCATAGTACTTGGCCAGTAATGCTTATTCCTTACAACCTACCACCTTGGATTTGCATGAAGCAAACATCTTTAATTTTGTCAATGATCATTCCTGGACCATATTCACCTGGGAATGATATAGATATATATTTACAGCCACTTATTGATGAGCTCTTACAACTATGGGAGGGTGTGGAAACATATGATGCTTCTTCAAAGAAGAAATTTTCTCTCCGAGCTGCGTTATTATGGACTTTAAATGATTTTCCTGCATTAGCTTACCTATATGGTTGGAGCACAGGTGGTAAATATGCATGTCCATCTTGTGCTGTGTTTACAAAATCATTTCGCCTAAAGAATGGTGCTAAATTTTGTTATATGGGTCATCGTCGATGGTTGCCACGGGGTCATGTATATCGAAGACAGAAGAATCAGTTTGATGGCACCGAAGAGAAGGAACTTGCACCTGAAACAATGAGTGGAAGTTCTGTTTTGAGAATGTTGCTAGGAAGAGTATTTGTGCTAGGTAAAAAGGTGAGCCTAGCGAAGATGGGAAAAAGGAAAAAACAAGTAAAAAACCGCAGTAAGGAAGAAGGGAACAATCAGGAACTCAAGCGTAAAAGAGAGGCAGGCAGGAAGAAATCTAGTGAGAAGCCAAGTAAGTCTGAAAAGAAACCTGAGGATTGGTTGAAAAAGAGGTCAATATTCTTCATGTTACCATATTGGGAGCGCAACAAATTAAGGCACAATCTAGATGTAATGCATATAGAGAAAAATGTATGTGATAATTTCATTGGAACACTATTGGATATTAATTCAAAAACAAAGGATGATCTTAATGCACGACTTGACTTGGTAGAAATTGGTATTCGACCTGAACTTCATCCTATAGTAGATGATAAAGGAAAGCAAATATTACCCCCTGCACCTTTTACTATGTCCAGAGAAAAAAAGGAAACTCTTTGTTCAATTATTCAGAATATTAGGACCCCTGATGGTTATGCATCAAATATTTCTAGGTGTGTCAACATGAAAGAATGTACACTGAGTGGACTAAAAAGTCATGATTGTCATGTTTTATTGGAAGACATTCTTCCCATAGCACTTCGATCATGTTACCCCAGCAAAGATGTCATGATGATAGTTATTGAGTTGGCTAGGTTCTTCAAGAAGTTGTGCTCCAAAGTTTTAGAAATCCCTGAGCTTGACAGACTTCAAGAGAGTATTGTGTTGACACTTTGTAATATGGAAAGAATTTTTGTTCCATCATTTTTTACTGTCATGGTGCATTTAATGGTACACCTGGTCGAAGAAGTTAAGCTTGGTGGTCCAGTGCACTACCGCTGGATGTACCCTCTAGAGAGGTATGTAATATTTCTTTTCTCTGTTTTATTCAATAATTCTTGGAAATAATTTTTTTTTTGATAATTACATTTAGATCATTTGTTCGCATAAAGGCACTTGTGCGAAATAGAGCTTATCCAGAAGGTTCAATCGCTGAAGGTTATCTTGCTGAGGAGTGCTTGACCTTTTGTTCAAGATTTCTAGAAGGAACTACACGTTTTACAGCACCGGCTAGAAACCCTGACCCTTTAGACAATATAAAGGACTTGTACATGTTTGGGAGTGCTGGTGCACCAATTGGCAAGGCCATCACCGTTGGCCGGTTTGACAACCAGCTTCTTATTCAAGCACATCGCTATGTCTTGCGGCACTGCGATGAACTTGAAGATTTTCGAAAGTGCGTCACATAAACATATTCTACTTATTTGTTTTACACATATTGATAAATTGAAATTATATAATGTATCTGATTGTTACAGAGAATTCGTGGAGGAAGAAAAAAGAAAACTGCATCAATCAACTAACTTGACACTTTTGGACGTCAACAAGTTAATCAATAGAGGCTTTGCGGATTGGTTGGAACAGAAGGTACCGTCTATACTTCTGTCATACGAATTTACTGACACAATTGAACTAGTGCATGCGTACGTTGCATTGCGTATCTAGATGCGAGTGACTGTGCTCAACGATGTAAACATGCATTGATAACATTCATCGAAAAAATGTAATAATACTCTTATACAGGTTTTACAAAGTGATGGAGCAGACATAAATGGAAAGATAAGAGCATTGGCGGCTAAACCAAACAAATGTGTTGTGCGCTACAGTGGCTATATTATTAGTGGTTTCAGGTTCCACACTATGAGTCGTGAGGCTAACCGCACCACGCAAAATAGTGGTGTAGTGAACATTGCTGATGACGGTGTTAATTATTATGGCAGATTATCAGATATTATCGAATTGTCATACAGAAATTTCAAGGTGGTGCTCTTCAAATGTGATTGGTATGATGTCTATCATAGAGCTGGAATAAAAAAAGATGAGTTCGGATTCACCCTTGTCAACTTCTCTCGAAAAATACACACAGGAGAGAATTTAGATCATGATCCATTTGTCTTTTCATCGCAAGTGGAACAAGTTTTTTATGTTGAAGATCCAAAAACTGAAGGATGGCATGTGGTAACGAGATTCAGGCCACGAGATCTTTTTGATATGGGTGTGGAACATCCATCAGATGACACAGATTAGACCAGTAACTTCTAGGCAGGTAGCTGGAGGTTTCTTTTTTTTTCCATGGACAAGCATGCGGCTGTCAAAGCTTTAAGCTATTTTTCCTGTAAGACTTTGTTTTTTGCTTTTACGTATGTGTTTATAGATTCATAAGTATATGACAATTTTCATTTCGAATAAATGATAATATCATTTTCTTTGCAGATATATATTTGATTCAGGTTCAGGTAATTTATTTTTACCTTTACTGATTTTGATTTACTAGTAAAGTTTCTTAGCTTACACTAGCTTCTAACCTATCTATGTGCAATCGATGAAACTATTCCACAGCCATCTTAGGCTTGCTGCTTTCATGAAACAGCCTGCTTGGGTTTCTTAAGTTTCATAAACTAGCATTCAACTATACAAAATCCTTTTTCTCTTGATAAAATTATTTTGTCATACACTGAGTTCTATTCTCCAGAACATTGATGCCTGTACCTTTTAAGGTCTTGATATTGGTGTGGAAAATCCTTTGCACCATTCCCTAAAGGTATGCATAATCAGCCAAGCAATCATCACAATTATTCGTAAGAATTGGAACTCTGCTCTCTTCTGATCGCTGGCATTCAATGATTTCATCAGGTTTCTTCTTCACATCATCCGGAGGATTGCAGAGCTACGAGCATCCTTTGAACGAGGTAAAACCAGTGCCAATGGTTGACAGCAAAGGAGAGGTATGCGGCACAACTAACACAGTCGATGCACAGGCCAAGAAGGATACCACCAGCATTCCAAGGGTTGGCAGCGCTGCAGATTGGTCTTCACAATACTAATCTGTAGATCGCTAGAAGCATATGGCAATATGGCACGAATCTAGAACCCTGCTGCAGTTACATAGTATTGGACTGCTAGGATGTTATGCTTGGATGTTGTCTTTGCCATCTACCAATGTTTATCTGGAGGTCAGCCTTATGTTAGTGTTATATCGAATAACTGTTCTCTCTATGAGCATGTGGGGTTTTATCCCAATAAAATGCAAGGCCTTGCAGATTTGTGTATATATGTTTTGTTTTCTATAATGCTGAATAATCAGAATATCTAACCAGTGGTCTGGCTTTTCTATGCTCCTCGATTAAATCCATCCAGGAGATGTGTATGTTATGTTCTCTGCTCCTTACATTATGCTTGAATGATCCTCTGTCTCCACTAGATTAAACCATGAAATTGGTGACATGTCCTTGCTTTGCATCTATGGCTAAGTCTAGTTCTTCCCATTGGGGACATTGGGGACCTGGGTCCGTTTTTCTTTATTTTTCCCAGAAAAAATGTTTTTCCTTGTTTTTACCAGAGAAAAACACAAATTCGTTCGCCGCGTTTATTATCCTAGTTGGTAGTTAAATCAGTCAGAGTGTACTCTGATGTGAAACTTTCTGTTAATCGATAGATCAATCTATAAGCCGCCAGCAGCAAATGTATATTAACACCCTTATAAGGGAAGAAATTTTTGCCCAACCGGCCACCCCACGTGGCACTCTATGCCGTTTTGCGAAAACCCCTTTCGTTCCTTCAAATTACGGATAGGTCCCTGTAAATTACGGATATTATCCGAGATATCTTTATCCGTATCCGTATGCGTGACACTTTATTCGTATCCGATCCATATCCGAACAAAATATCTGCATATCCGAAAAATTATCCGAATCACTATCCGAGACGCTTCGGTCGATCGGTCGGACGGAAATTATCCGTACCATTTTCACCCTTAGTGTATAGTGTTAAACTCTGCAAAAGAAGATCATTTCTCCATTTTTACCGAGAAAATATATAGTATGTATTAAAGTTGGGAGATTTGAGGACCTTAGAGAATGTCCAAGTGCCACCACAAAGAAACATCTGCTTGTGCAATGTGATGGTAATAAATATATGAGGTTATGTAGAGCTACTGTAGCTAGAAACTACGAGGAAAAATCGAGAAAAAGCGCGACGTGGCGGGGAGGCGCAAGGCAGCCGTACCACTCCAAGAATATATGTCTAGTTAGATTAGATTAGAAATGTCGTAACTATGTATTGCTAGAAAATAATGTTTCGTAGCTAGTTCTTTGGAAATTAAAAAAACAAATTACAATGTCTATTACGAAACAAAACACGGAAGCCATATGGACATGCTTTCATTTTATTTTAAATAGGGAAAAAGCTATAATTATTTATCATTAATTAATGGGATTTACTGTCAAATATTTGGGCTATAGCGGTTCCTAAAAATTTTATTTCGCCGCTCATGTAAAATTTCTTCCCGCTTTTTTGAGGAAAAATTTCGCTCGGGTATGACCCGATTCTAATCCAATTCCCATACCTCCCAATCCATAACACCTGTTCTTCAACCTCTATCTCTCAGGTGCCTTCTCACGCCGCAGGTGCTCTGAGTCTTCTTCAACCTAATTGGTGAAGCCTGCGCAGGTGCTCTCTAAGCTGGTGTTGTGCCTTCCCTGCGCAGGTGCTCTGAGTCAACAGATCCCTTCCAATCCGCTTGTGTTTTACCTTCTCCTTACGCAGGTTCTTTCTCTAGGTCACCCTGTTGATGTGGTTTGCAACATTTAATCAATCTAGGGTTTATAGATCTCCCCTGCTCTGCCTACAACAGGGAAAATAACAAGAGGGATCCCATTGTATATCTACAAGGAAAACACAAAGAGGGGAGGAAAAAACGCTCTTCTCCGACATAGTCGCCAGCAAAGCCTCCATCGCTGCTGCTTCCACATAGTCGCCAGCAAAGCCTCCATCGTTGCTGCTTCCACATAGTCGCTTGCATGTAAGTTTGTTTGACATCATTGCTTGATTGTTTATTGGTTGGTTGGCGCAGCCGCATTGTCGTGTCTCCATTGTTCGATGGCTCATGGTTTGATACTTGGGCATAGCAGTACAGGGGTTTGTGAAAATGCACGTCTGGTTGAATGGTTCATTGATACAAAGTTTGATGTTTGAAATTTGGAACTCGGACAAATTACGCATGATTTATTTGTTCATTAACACTTGTTTATATGTCCCTATTGTAATCTCCAGTGAAGACCCTTTGGGCCAATCTCCATTTATCTGGAGATCTGTTGCATTAGTCTTATTTGTGTGTAGTGTGAACAATAGGTATGCTAGTTCTCCTGATTAGATTTCTTTCTTGTTCAATTATATTCCTATTTGACATAAAAATGTATATGTGGATGTAAATTAGATAGTGTAATGTGTTGTAGGACCTATGCTTAAGTCTGCTGTTACATCTTATAAAAGTTTCTAATAATTTTGTAGCTCATATATATTTTTATGTTGCTTCAGTAAACAAATTATGGTGAGGGTACCTAGACGGCTGCGAAAATTGAACCTGAATGTACAGGATGCAGAAAATGTGAAAGACGATGAAGAAAATTTGCACTTGAGCTTTCAATCTCAGGATGCAGGAAAAGTGCAACTCGATGAAGAAAATTTGCAATTGAACTTTGAAGCTCGGGATGCAAGAAATGTGCAGCCCGATGATGATAATTTACACTTGAATCATGAAGTTCAGATTGGAGGAGATCTACAACTCAATGAAAATAATGGACAAGGTCATCTAGATATTGATAATATGTTAGGAGGGTTGCCTGGTCAATGCAGAAGACCAATTAAGATAATTTGTAAGTTTCATATTTTTCTATAGATGTCTATATGTATCTTATTTACCTTATCACACCATTGATATTTTACTATATGCAGGGCCAAACGGGGAGATACGGCAGGTTCTAGGAGATTTTGGAGCAAAAAATGTGGACCAATTAAAAGGAGGAAAGGTAATTGTGGAGACAGATCAAAATGGTGTTCCGAATGATAGGTCAGGTTCCATTTTTGGTTCGTATCTTGGTGACCTCGCACAGAACTCAACATTTGCACCATTACACATTCGAAGATGGGATGATGAACAATTTGTGGAACCACATGGGAGCATAATTTCATATGTGGAGGTGAATATTCATTTAACTACAATATATATCATCATGTTGCTTTGAGTGCTAACAATTAGTTTTAATTGTGATAGACAAAATTTGTCTACCCTTCTGAGACGAAGCAGCTTACACGAGATTGGATCCTAATGAAAGTTGCCAAAGGGTGGAGATCCTACAAATATCGTTTGAAGAAAAAATATTTTAATCGTGATAAGAGGACTCTAAATGAAATATTGAAAGATGTTCCAAAAGGTGTTAATGCATATCAATGGAGTGCTCTTATTGGAATATGGTGTCAAGAGGCACATTCGGTGATGTCTTCATTCTCATGCTTAAATTGTGGTCAAAATTAGTTTCATAATTATTTGTATTGTCTGAATCTTCTATTTTTGCAGAAATTATGTAAGAAGAACTCTGAGTGCGCTAAACAACAGCAGAATCCTCATACAACTGGGAGAAAAAGCCACGCTAGGCTGTTAAAAGAGATGGTGATAATTGTTTAGTCTTTAATTTGAAGGTCTTTTAACATAAAAATTGATATATCTTCTTATTTACTTTACTGCACAGGAAACAAAAAAGAATGCAAAGGTCCACATGATTGACCTATGGGATGAAGCACATAAGAAAAAGGATGGCAACTTTGCTAACCAGAATATGAAGGAACTAATGGTACATTTCTGTTCTTATTGGTTGCATTTAGAAATTAAATTTGGTTCATTGTACAATTATCTCCATACATGTTCATGTACGTAGGAAATGGCTTATCATGAGCTAGCAAAAAGGAAAACAAATAACAATGGGAGTCTTCCATCCAAAGATTATGATGAAGTGTTTCAAAGTGTAATTGGAAGGGAGACAAAACTTCGAGGGTACTATGATCAAAAGTACTTGAGCCAAGTACAGGTTTCTCATGGACTAACTTTTGATGGGCAATCTGAGCAAGAAGGAAGACTTAAATTAGCACTAAAAGCAATGGACAAGAAGATTGAAAACATGAGTGGTGAGATGAATCTCATGCGTGCTTTCATAGAACAAAAATTCCCTGGAGAGGATTTGAGAGCACTACTTGGAGCATCACAAAATAATGAAGTAAAAGTCTTCGCACCATTTCTTTCTCTTTTTTTTTGTAAAGATTAATTATTGAATATTGATACACTATGTGGCAACACTATGATTTATGTTTTTATTACAGGTGGATATTTTTGAACAAGTTGGTAATGATGTCCCAAATGGATTTGAGAAAGACCTTGAGGATTCATATGGCAATGGCTATGCTACACCAGATAACGTGCAGGTGATGTAGTATTTACTTGATAAATATTAAATTAAAGTTTTGCCAATATCTTAGTACTATCACTTATCATAAGTTGCATCAATCGCATTTTGTCAATTGTACTAATGCCAAAGAGAGTCATGCCAATCCATTTTTACCACATGAACACATGATTGTCAAGGATAGTTATGAAAATCTCACTCTGTTATTGAACCATGTCCAATTTTTATAACACTTATATAGTTGAGTCAACTTTTAACTGCAGCAAGCACATGTTGAAAGCTCTGCCGAAAGGTCCAAAACTAGTCAAAGTTACGCAGAATCAGATGTACCATGTGAGCGCGAAACCTCTAAGGTATATTCAAACTAATTATGCAAAGATCAAGTAGTGAACATTGATACACTATACAACAACACTATGATTTTTTTTATTGTAGGTTGGTATTTTTGAACGTGTTGATAATGATATCCCAAATAGATTTGATAACAATCTTGTGGATTCATATGACAACCACACTGCACCCAATAATGTGCAGGTGATGTAGTATTTTATTTGATAAACATTGTATCGAAGTTAGCCAATATTTTAATACTACTACTTAACATAACTTGCAGCAATTGCGTTTTCTCAACTGTACTAAAGCCAGAGAGAGTAAGTCCAATCCATCTTTACCACATGAACACATGATTGCCAAGGTGTGTTATTATAATCTTACTTTGTTATTGAACCATGCCTAATTTTTAGAACATGTATATAACTGAACCAACTTTCAATTGCAGCAAGCACATGTTGAAAACTCAGCCAAAAGGCCGAAAACTAGTCAGAGTTATGCGGAATCAGCTTTACCATGTGATGATGCAACCAATCAGGTTATATTCAAACTATTAATGAAAATGACTTGTGGTTGTGTTGTTTCCTCCTGTAGTAATAATAATCTTGTTTGCACATTCACTTGTGTTGATCATTAAATTATTTTTATCACAGGGGCCTCAGAGAATGACTATACTAGAGCATAGTTCATCTAAATCAGTATGTGTTTATCATTTTTATTATTAAAATAAGTTATTTATAGGTTCGTGAATTATGTTCTTTTTTCATGAATGACAATGGTCCCTTTTCTCAATATGATAGGATCAAATGGAAGTTTTATTGTTTTCATTGAATGTGATAAACAAAGGTAAAGTTGTAGCTAAAGGGAATTTAGTGACTAAAGATAGCACATATGTGGTTGGAGGAAACATGCTTGGGAACGAATATTATGGGGTGGTGGTTCGTGGTGTTTCAAATATTGGAGATGAGAGGCTGCCTAGACCATATAAAAATTTCCATACAGTAAGAGATGCAATTGGTCATGTTATTGCTTGGCCTCGGTTATATGTAAGATCATTTCCGTAAACTCAACAAGTATACTTTTCAGTGTGTAATATTTGATTATATCATGCCATTCATATAATATCTATCACTGTTCAGGTAAAAAAGCCTAAGAATAAAACTTCCACCCAGGCACAAGTTGGTATGTCACTTCAAATTTTATTAATTAAACTAGTGCTTCATTTCTCATAAGCGCTCATGTTAAATTATCTTTTCTTTAAATGGGTTCTTTTGCAGGATAATGAAGGACTATAAAAAGAATAGAGTGAAGAGCGAAAGACCCAATGCACATGCATGGTTTTACTTGAAGAAAGCTTATAGATGGATGCACAAGTTTCTTGTAATAGGATGTTTTATTCATATGTTTCTTTCATATTGAATTTTTCATTCAGCTGTGAACTCTGCTATTTTATATCGATGTTTGATTCAGTTGGGATCTCCCCTAATCATAATACATGTACATATTGCTGCTATGGGATATATTATTTCACTACTTATAAAAAATACGCATCAAAACTGCCCCCAAGCATTTCTAAGTCAAACATGTTCCCTTGCCGTTATGATTAAGGTCGGGCTACATAATTTCGGATGAGCTGGTCCATGTCCTTAAAACAATACTCGAGCAAACTTGTAAAGAACTCACCATTCTTCTCGCCTAACGTCCGTAAAAAGTACAATACACCGACCAAAATTAAAAAATACGCATTATATAGGGCATCCAAAAATACGTGTATACATAATGTGTAGAATACTACATTAATTGAGACGTGTTGTAAATGTTTCTACAAAAGCGTTTCTAAGTTCATAGAGATGCAATTTAACATCTCCATACATCAATTGAGACGTGATTACATGTTTCTACAAAAGCGTCTATAATTTCGTAGAAGTGTAATTTAACGTCTCTATACATCAATTGAGACGTGTTGTAGATGTTTCTATAAAAGCGTCTCTAAGTTTATAGAGATGCAATTTAACGTCTCTATAGAGCGTTTTAAATGATGTGGACACGCTTAACAAAACGTCTCTATATTTTTGAGACGATCCATGTGAAGACGCTCCTACGACGCTTTATAAAAATGACTTGGTGGTCTTGAGGAGGCGAAATAAAACGTCTCTAGCCTACATAAAACATGTCTCTATAGGGATGTTGTGTTGTAGTGTTCTTGATTTCCTTGCGCATCGCCTTCTGCTGAGTGGAGACATCGCGGCAAAGGCAGAAGATGTGCTTCAACATCTTCTGGAGCGTGCTGCTCGGGATCTCAGTCTGTCCTGAAGGAACAGCAGGAGGCACAGCAGGAGCAGACGTAGAACTGGAGGGGCGACCTCTGCAAGCTCTGGTGGCAGGGCTAGTGGGTGCTGGAGCAGGAGGAGCAGAAGGTGGACGGACCTTGTAGGACAGGTGCTCCACGTCCCTGACAAACTTCAGCCCACTGACATGAGTGATCACAGCCATCACAAAAGGAGCATAGCTGCAACTGCTCATGTTGCTCTGTGCATTCTGCCTCATTGTCTCCCACATGAAGTCGACAATGTCAAAAGAGTGGGTGCGCTCGACAAGATGGTACAGCAGGTTCCTTCCATTGGAACTGATGGCAGAAGCATCTCCCTCCTTGGGCCAAAGAGTGACCTTGAGAATCCTGTAGAGAACAGCAGGCACATCTCTCAGACCCTTGATGGTCCCCACTGTGAAGCGCTAAGAAGCGTCATACAGTGCCTCAATCTGCTCAGGAGTCATGACCTTCTTCACATGAAGCTTCGGGCTGTCATTGAATCGAAGGCTGAGCACTCTAGCAAACCTCTTCTTGTTGGTCGTGTACCACACTCTGTCAGTCATCCACCAGATAGCTTCCTCGTTCTTGTCAAAGTAGAGGGTGGCATAGAACTACATGATCACTTCATTGTTCCAATCATACTTGAAGGACATGATATCCTTGATCTGATGCAGCTCACAGATCTGAATGATCTCCTCAAACACAGGACTCTCAGCAGCTGCCATGTAGTCCCATTCAATGGTCTTCATCCTGACCACTGGATGCTCAAGAGGGTAGAGGACCGTCTCATAGTAGTCAGACTGGAATCTGTTCCAGAAACGTCGGTCCACATACTCGTCCAGATGGAACTCAAGCGGATCCTTCTTCCTGTGCTCAACAATGGCCTTGCCCTTGCCAGAGCCTGTCTGGTAGTCGATCACTCTCATCGGGTTCACAGACCTGGGATAGTTCCAAACGGGCTTGGCTTTGGCCAAGGGACCAATGAAGTAACCAGAGTCACGAAACCCCCTCCTTTTCTGATCTCTCAGCCTAGCATGAGTATCTGCAGGGTGCTCATCTGGATCAGGCTGAGGCAGAGGAGGAGACTGAGCTGGATGCTGAGGCTACGGCTGCGGCTGAGGCTGAGACTGAGACTGAGACTGAGAGCCAGAGGTCATCCCAATCCTCAGCGGCCCTTTTGAGGTAGGCCGCTTCAACACGGCGCGTCTCGGTCTCTTGGGTGCCAGAGCTGCAGACGGAGAGCCAGGGGGTGAATCCGGAGGAGGAGAGCGCCGAGGAGGATCACCACCACCTGACGTCCCCTGAAGAGGATCCATCTGACCAGACAAAGCGAGAGAAAAAGATTAGCCGCAAGGCAACTTGAAATTCAGCGAGTAGCAAATTCTGGCCGAGGTGCCCAACCCGGAGAGTCCGGACAAATTGTCCGGATACTCCGGATTGCTTCTGGAGACTCCGGACAAATTGTCCGGACACTCCAGACCAACCCGGAGACTCCGGACAAAAAGTCCGGATACTCCGGATGCGCCAGAAATCGCGCACGGGCGAGCGAAAAACGGGGAATCCAACCCGCACAACAACAAGTAATGAATCTAGATTGCCTCTAGGATGTATAAATGAAGATTAAGGCACAATCTAGCAAGAGATTTTGCGGGATTAGGGCACGAAAAAGGAACTCACCTCAAGGAGATTGAGAATGAAGAGCACGGGTGAGGGAAGAGCGAGATTCTCCGATCTTGAGGGCCACGATGAGTCAAGCCGCACCCTAGATGAGATAAAGCACGGGGAGAGGCCCTAAGAACCAGAGGTTGGATCCAATCCCGGAAGAAAAAGGTTAGGGCACCAAGATTCTTACCTAGATCTCCAATCCGAGGAATAGGAAGGGTCCAAGGTCCTTTGGAGATGAAGAAGAGGGTGAGAACACGCCCTAGCCTTGAGAGGAGCACGGGAGAGGGAGAGGCGCACGGTGGGAATAGGAATGAAAAGAAAACGCACGGGATTAGGGAGGATTTAAACCGTCCGCCCCAACCCGGAGACTCCGGACATTTAGTCCGGATACTCCGGCCCAACCCGGAGAGTCCGGACAATTAGTCCGGATACTCCGGGTGATTCGGAGACTCCGGATTAAATACCGGATACTCCGGGTTACCTAGCTCGGTTAGGAATGAGGGAGTTCGCACGACGATCCAAGGAAATTGGCAGAGCGAGAGGGAGAAAGAGACCCTAAGGTGTCAACTTGATATGCGACCAGCGAACAATAAAGCAAACAAACTATGGTCACACAGCAATGACAAGATCAGAGGATCAAGAGCCAAAAATATTGGATAAATTCAAAGAAAAAGATGAATAAGATTTTGAAATTCATTTTTCATTCAACAAACAATATGTGAGCACATATCAAGCCATGTTACGAGAATCTAAAATATTTAGACCACTTCTCAATTCACAGAACTTTTTCTCGTCAAGGGGCTTGGTAAAAATATCGGCTAATTGATCATTTGTGCTCACATGTTGGATATCAATTTCGCCTTTGGTTGCATGATCTCTTAGGAAATGATGGCGAATATCTATGTGTTTTGTACGGGAGTGTTGGACAAGATTGTTGGCAATTTTTATGGCACTCTCATTGTCACACAATAGTGGAACACTTTTGTAGGATAGGCCATAATCACTCAAGGTTTGTCTTATCCAAAGTAATTGGGCACAACAACTCCCGGCGGCTATGTATTCGGCTTCGGCAGTGTATAGGGCTACGGAATTTTGTTTCTTGGAAGACCACGAGACTAGAGACCTACCCAAGAATTGGCAAGTCCCCGAGGTACTCTTCCTATCCACTTTACAGCCGGCATAATCCGCATCGGAATAGCCAACTAATTCAAAGGAAGATCCTTTCGGATACCAAAGTCCAAAATGAGGAGTGTGCACTAAGTATCTTAAGATTCTCTTAACGGCCACCATGTGGCACTCCTTAGGAGCGGCTTGAAAACGTGCACACATACAAAAGCTAAGCATGATATCGGGCCTAGATGCACAAAGATAAAGGAGAGAACCGATCATTGAACGATATACCTTTTGGATGACCGGTTTACCTTCTTTGTCGAGGTCTAGATGCCCGTTGGCCTGCATAGGCGTCTTTATAGGCTTGTTTGTCCTCCATTCCGAACTTCTTGAGCATGTTCTTGATGTACTTGGTTTGGCAAATGAAGGTTCCTTCCTTGAGTTGTTTAACTTGAAATCCGAGGAAGAACTTCAACTCTCCCATCATGGACATCTCGAATCTTTTAGTCATTATCTTGCTAAACTCTTTACACAAATGTTCATTAGCAGATCCAAATATAATGTCACCGACATATACTTGGCACACAAATAAATCATTATCAATATGATTAGTAAAGAGAGTAGGGTCGGCCTTTCCGACTACAAAGCCTTATTCTAGAAGAAAATCACGTAGACACTCGAACCATGCCCTTGGTGCTTGCTTAAGTCCATAGAGCGCCTTGTGAAGGTAGTAGACATGATCTGGATGTCTTGGATCTTCAAACCTGGGTGGTTTCTCGACGTAGACCATCTCGGAGAGTGGTCCATTTAGGAAGGCACTTTTCACGTCCATTTGGTACAACTTAAAATCGTGGTGAGTAGCAAAGGCAAGTAATATTCTAATTGATTCAAGCCTAGCTACTGGAGCATATGTTTCATCGAAATCCAAACCTTCGATTTGAGTGTACCCTTGAGCAACCAATCGAGCTTTATTCCTTGTCACGATCCCATTCTCATCTTGCTTGTTCCGGAAGACCCATTTTGTGCCGATCACGTTTTGATTTGGTCTTTCCACAAGCTCCCAAACTTGATTTCTCTTGAAGTTGTTGAGCTCCTCTTGCATGGCCATCACCCAATTCGGATTATCAAGTGCTTCTTCTACCTTAAGAGGCTCAAGAGAAGACACAAACGAGTAAAATTCACAAAAATTTGCAACTCGAGATCTAGTAGATACTCCCTTGTGAATGTCTCCGAGTATATTGTCGACCGGATGATCTCTTTGAATACTTTGATGAACTCTTGGGTGAGGTACGTTTGAATTTGAAGCTTGGATGGGTTCTTCATCTTGGGACGCGTTCGAACCATCTTGAGCTTGCTTGGACGAGGAGGGAACGTCACCTGAGCCATTCCCATCCGGAGACTCCGGTATTGGACCCGGAGACTCCGGACCAGTCCGGAGATTCCGGGTTGAGGTGCTCAGGTGAGTTTCCAGATTTTGAGGTCTTACCTCCCCAATTGCCAATTTCTTGATAGCTTCACACGGTGGTTCTTCCCTGTCAATCACGGCACGATCAACTTGTTCTACTTGAGAACCGTTAGTCTCATCAAAAGTTACGTCACGCGAGATTTCAACCACACCGGTGGTGTTGTTGAAGACCCGGTACGCATAAGCATTGGTCCCATAACCAAGTAAGAAACCTTCATCTACTTTGGGAGCAAATTTAAAAGACTTAGCTCTTTTATTGAGGATATATCATTTACTCCCAAAGACTCGAAAGTAGGAAACGTTGGGTTTCTTGCCGGTGAGCAATTCGTACGCCGTCTTCTTCAAGATTTGGTGGAGGTAGAGGCGGTTGGTGCTGTGGCATGCGGTGTTGATGGCTTCCGCCCAAAAACTATCGGAAACCTTGTACTCGTCAAGCATCGTCCGCTCCATCTCAATGAGGGTTCGATTCTTCCTCTCGGCCACCCCATTTTGTTGAGGGGAATAGGGAGCCGAGAATTCATGCTTGATTCCTTCTTCATCAAGAAACTCCTCCACACCAATGTTCTTGAACTCGGTACCATTGTCGCTTCGAATTCTCTTGATCTTTACTTCAAACTCGTTTTGAGCTCTTCTCATGAACTTCTTCAATGTCACTTGGACTTCTCCCTTGTCATGCAAGAAAAATACCCAAGTGAAACGAGAAAAATCATCTACTATCACTAGACCATACTTACTTCCCCCGATGCTTATGTAGGCGACCGGACCGAAAAGATCCATATGAAGCATCTCCAAGGGTCTTGAGGTCGTCATCACATTCTTGGCGGGGTGAGAGGTACCAATTTGTTTGCCCGCTTGACACGCGCTACAAACCCTATCTTTCTGAAAGACAACCTTGGTTAGTCCAAGGATATGGTTGCCTTTAATGAGTTTGTGAAGGTTCCTCATACCGACATGGGCTAGTCGGCGATGCCATAGCCAACCCATGCTAGATTTAGCCATTAAACACGTTTCAAGATTAAGTCTATCCGTATTGAAGTCTATGAGATAGAGCTTACCCTTCAAACGCCCTTTAAAGGCTATTGAACCATCAAGCCTCTTAATGACTTCCACACCCTTTTCATTAAACAAACAATTGTAGCCAGCTTCACATAATTGTGCAACGGACAACAAATTGTAGCTTAATGATTCGACAAGTAAAACATTACTTAAATAGAAATCATTTGAGATAGAGATTTTACCCAAACCAATTACTTCTCCTTTTCCATTGTCTCCAAAGACAATGCTTTCACTATTTGATCCATTCACATCCAAATGCGCGAACATTGCCTTTTCTCCGGTCATGTGATGCGTGCATCCGCTATCCAAAATCCAACTTGTTCCACCGGAGATATAGGCCTACAAAAAGACATTTAGTTTTTGCTCTTTGGTACCCAAACTTGGTTAGGTCCGCGCACGTTAGTAACAAACGATTTTTGGACCCAAATAGAACGAACAAAAGGAGTATTTCTCGGCTTACGCCCAATATGATAAGCAACTACACGACCAAGGTTAGTCTTTTTAAGCACATAAGAAGCAAAGAACTCGGAGTGAGCTTTGTGCTAGGATGTTCCTTCACTTTTTACAAAGTGGATAGGCTCGCTTAAAGGAGCAACCACAATGTTGCTCTTTTTGCCCTTTGGCGGAACATACCCAAGCCCTTGCCTCTTAGGATTACCTTGGCGCTTACCGAGATACTCCTCTAAACCCTTGCTTGCCTTGTAGGACTTTTGAAGTCCATCTTCAAGCATCACCTTAAGCTTCTCATTTTCATGAGCCAAGACTTTCAAAGTCTCACGGTTAGTAGCACAAGTAGCAACATCAACATTATAGCATCTAGCGCAACCGTTGCTTGTTGAAGGTAATGAAATATTGGAGTTGTTGATTGAGGTAGAAGCGTTACTCGAGAGATCAACAAGCTTCATTTCAAGAGCCTTGCAAGCATCCTTTGCTTGAGCAAGTTGCTCTAAGAGTGAAGCATTGGTGATCTCAAGACTAATCACTTCATTCTTGGTCAAATTTGAGCTTTGGACCAAGTCCTCATTCTTTTTTCTTTTAAAGGCTAAACTCTTCTCTAGCTCAAGGTTCTTCTCCTTTTCAAAAATGAGGAGATCTTCTTGAGCTTCAAGAATAGCTTCCTTTTGCTCAACAACCTCCTCCAATCTTTCAATATCTTTAAGTAGCAAGTCTAATTTCTTAATATCAAAATCATTTATAGACTTAGTGCTACTTCCTCATCATCACTAGCATCATCGCAATCATCTAAACCATAATCAACAATGGAATGAATATGACTTTTAGATGATACCTTGTGCCCCTTTGCAATAAGATACATTGGAGCATCTTCATCTCCGTCGCTTAAGTTGTCGAAGAGGCTCTTCGACTTTGTCGGTGGAGTAGCAATGGCGACGGTGGCAAGTCCTCCTTCATTGTTGGAGTTGGACTCGGACTCGGAGTCGGAGTCGAAGTCGGAGTTCCACTCCTTGCCGATGTAAGCGTGACCCTTGCTCTTGTACTTCTTGCTCTTGTCTTTGTCCTTCTTTCGGTACTTGTCCTTCTTGTACGGCTTTTCTTCCTTCTTTTCTTTGTGCGGACACTCGGCAATGAAATGGCCAGGTTCACCACACACATAGCATTTTCTTGTCGAGTGTCTCCCTCTTGGAATGGCTTCCCGGCTTGTAGCCTTTCTTCTTCAAGAACTTGTTGAATCTTCTCACCAGAAGGGCCATGTCTTCATTTGTGAGCGGCCCATTTGATTCTTCTTCGTCGCTTGAACTTTCTTCCACTTCTTGAGCTACTTTGACGGCCTTCAAAGCGATGCCTTTCTTCTTGCCGGACTTGAGCTCCTCTACCACTTCCGCTTCTTTGACCATCATCTCATCCATCATCAACCGGCCAATCACGTCATGAGGAGTGAGAGTATCAAGTTTGGCCGGTCGCGGATGAGTTGAACAAGGTTGCGGTTGGTGGGGGTGATCACTCGGAGGATGATCTTGACAATTGCTTTGTCGGTGAGCTCGGTGCTTCCAAGTCCCTTAGCTTGATTCACCAACACCATTAAGCGATCAAACATCTTTGTGTAAGATTCACCTTCTTCCAAAGTGAATCGGCTTAGCTCTCCAATGATAAGTTCGATCTTGGATTCACGGACACTTGACACGCCTTCATGAGTTACCATTAAACTTTCCCAAATATCCTTGACGTTGTCAAGACCATCTACTCGATTGAACTCCGAATCACTCAAGGAGTTGAACAAGGCATTGACGGCCAAGTCGTTGAAGTGTTGAGCTTTGTCTTCTTCGGAGGTGAGATTGTTGGGATTGGCGGGCTTGAAACCTGTTTCAACAATCTTCCAAATACAAGGATGAAGTGATCTCAAATGCATCTTCATCTTATGTTTCCATGCCGCATAGCGAGTGCCATCGAAATGAGGCGCTCGACTGGACGAGATGGAGACATAAGATGAGGAGTTTGAGACTCCAAAAGAGGAATAATCTAAAGGAATTGCAACCCCTATACCGAAACCCGTGGCCTTCTCTTGGCCATGGGTTTCGGTAACCTTCTCTATTTTCGACATCTTTGATTCTCCAAGCGGTTAAGCCAAAATAAAGGAGATTTGGCTCTGATACCAATTCGAATGACCGAAGATGTTGCCTAGAGGGGGGGTGAATAGGCGGATTAAAAAATCGCAGCGGAATTAAACTGGCCAAGCAGATCAATCCAGAGTCTCCAGGTATTTTATCCGGATACTCTGGGTTGTCCAGAGTGTCCGGTATTTTATCTGGATACTCCGGGTTGGCTGGCTCGGGAGCACAACTAAAGTTACTCTACTAGCACAAGATATAACAATAAATAGATAGCACAAGCAATCTAGATCAAGAGCTAGTATGGATTTGAATTAAAGCTAAGCAACAAGCTAGATCTAAACTTTACAAAGACAAATCCACACAAGCTAAGCTAGTGAGTAAAAGAGAAAGTGAGAGACACGATTTTTCACCGAAGTTCGGATTCTTGAAGGGAATCCTACGTCTCCGTTGAGTTGCCTCGGTCGCACTTGAGCCGGGGTCTCTTTCAACCCGCTTTCCTCCCGGTGTTGCACAAATGCACTCGCCGGCTTCACTTCGTGTCTCTTTCCTTTCGTAGGTGAGACTCGCCTTCACAAACGACCGGGGCGCACCACAAGCGTCGGTCGCTCCCAGTGACTCCTAGCCGTCTAGGAGAACTTCAACCTCCAAGAGTAACAACACCACCAAGAATCGCTTGGAGTATGAACTAGTGCTCAAAGACTAGAATTGAATGCACTTAGCACTTCTCTTCTTCCCAACCACACCAAAAGAGATCAAACAACAAATCAAATGGTGGGGGAAGTATGAGCTCTATTGAATGCTTGGAAGAGGTTAGGAATGGCTTGAATGCTGCTATGAATGAGCTCAATAGAGATCCTAACCGTTGGAGGGGAGTGGTGGCTTTAAATACTCTTTTTGAAAACTAGCCATTTATCCCCTTTTTAAACTGTCCGGAGACTCCGGACAAATTAACCCGGACACTCCGGATTGTCCGGACTCTTCGGATAAAATGTCCGGATACTCCGGACCCACTGGAATTCGCATTTTGGCCGAAGGGGTTAACCCAGAGACTCCGGACAAATTGTCCGGATACTCCGGACTAAATGTCCGGACTCTCCGAGTTAGATGGCTCGGTTGGAAACACTGTTTTTGGAAAATGCAAGTATTTGAGAGCTAGTTTGTATGCAAAGTTTGACCTTAAGCTCATGCACATCCTAAAAATGATTTTCCGTCGCATCCTCTTAATAGTACGGCTATCCTTAAGACTCAAATTAAAAAAGAAATTACAAGTCTTCATCTTGATGCTGTTTTCTTGAATTTTAATGTACGTAGGAGCGTCCAAAGTCATTCCAAGCTTGATGTGATCTTGAGATCTACATTATTCTTAGTTGAAACATTAGATCTCTTTAATTATGTCAACATTAATCACCAAAATAAAATGAGGGGCCTAGATGCACTTTCAAAAATAGAGGAGACTATGGCCTCATGGGCGCCGTCAAGGGGGGCCCGGGGCGGCGACCGGCGGCGGTGGTGGGGATCGGGGATGGCGGCGGCAAGCGGCGGCGGCTCGGGCGGCGACGGGTGTCGGCATGAGGCGTCGGCGATGCCGGCGGCGCCGCCGACGGTGGCGCGTGATGAGGAAAAGCGGTGGTGGCGGCGGTCGGGCGGAGGTCCACCGAGGCGGCGTGCGTGGCGCGACCACGGCGGCGGCGGCACGAGGGCCGAGGCGCGGCCGTGGGTCGGCCGGGATGGCGGTGACGGCGGCGGCTCGCCAGCGAGCCCGCGTGCACGGGGGCCAAGAACAGAGAGCCCCAATCACTTCCAAAATCCAAATTTTCTCACAAATTTTGAACATGGCGAGGCCAAATGAACAATGGATGACCTAGAGAACATCTAGATGGACTTAGGAGTGCAAGGAATCGAACTAAAACTCACCGGGAAATATGAATTTGGTGATGAACACTAGTTCGGCCGAAACGATTCAACACCGAAATTCGTCGCCAAATCTTGAGAATTCCTAAAATTGATTAATGAGTTAGAATCTAGACACCCATACGAACAAAAGGAAACAAACGGAACAGAGATTGAACCACCGACGGAGAAGATATGTGGATGAACACGAAGAACACTAGAAACAGCGTTCTTCGTCGATTTTCTTGATCTCACGGACGATTGAGTTGCAGAGGCGGAGGATGGGTGCTACCACCGGGAAGGGGACTCTAATATGGAGACTTGAGAAGATGAATCATGCGAAATAGATTAGAAACGGCCGAGTTATTGCCATAAATGCTGATTTCGGTTTTGGAAGGATTGTTCAAATTCCGGCGAGACCCCGGGCTAATGATGGTGGGGGATGGAAAGGGTTCGTCGCTGCGGTTCCAACGAATCCAGCCATAACGGATTTGGGGCAATGAATAGGGAGTTATGATGATTTGAATGTATGAACTTAGTATGGAAAGCTCCATGGAAGCTCTCTGTAAACTCCCCAACGTGAGGTTGAAGAAGGAGGAATAGTGCTGCTACGTGTCACTCCGTGATTGGCTGAGAGTTACGCGAAAGTGACGCCCTAGAGAAAAATTAGCAAAAATGGTCTAAATATCCCGGAAAAATTCTTAAAACCATTTTGGAATATTTGGAACCCAATAAAATTGGTTTCGCAGAATTTGGATGAAATTTGTGGATTTGAATATTCTAGAGCGAATAGCGGGCATTAAACGAAAGCCGCGCGAGATAAAATATCAGAGAGCCTCCAAAAATCTTGAGAAAAATCCCAAAATGTTTTTAGAATATTTGGGACCTAACGCAAGAGGTTCCATGACTTTTGGAGCATTTTCGAACTCGGGGAAAATTTCGGGTACTAACGGGAATCCGGAAATTTGATTTTTCGAACGGAGGGGAAATTGAATGACGATTTTGGATGGATTGGAATGCCAGGTTAATTTAAACACCAAGGAACATCCAACTTTTGAATTTAATAATTTAAATTAGATTTCTCCAGAAAGCGAAACTGAGGACGTTACAATATCATCCGCAAACGGACGGACAGACTGAAAGAGTTAATCAGATACTGAGGATATGTTAAGAGCGTTTGCATTGGCTTATGCTACCTCTTGGTATAAGAGTCTACCATATGCTGAGTTTAGCTATAATAACAGTTATCAAGCAAGTTTACAGATGTCACCTTTTGAGGCATTGTATGGTCGACCCTGTCGAACGCCGTTGAATTGGAATGAGACAGGTGAACGCCGTGTCTTTGGACCGGACATACTGCAAGAAGCTGAAGAACAAATTGCCATGATCCGAGACAGACTGAAGATAGCTCAATCAAGACAGAAGAGTTATGCTGACAATCGCCGCAGAGATTTGAGTTTTGAACCGGAGGATTTCGTATACCTTAGAGTTACACCTCTCAAGGGAGTCAAGAGATTCCATGCCAAAGGGAAGCTCGCGCCGCGATATGTTGGACCATTCAAGGTATTGAGCCATAGAGGCGAAGTTGCTTACCAATTGGAGTTGCCACAATCATTAGCAGGAGTGCATGACGTGTTCCATGTGTCACAACTGAAGAAGTGTCTCCGAGTACTAGATGAGCAAACCCCGCTAGAGTCAATAGAGCTGCAAGAGGATCTGACTTATAAGGAACACCCCGTTAAGATTCTGGACACAATGGATCGAGAGACAAGGAATAAGTCAACCCATTTCTGCAGAGTCCAATGGAGCAACCATGCAGAGAGTGAAGCAACTTGGGAGCGCGATGAGGATTTGAAAAAAGAGTTTCCAAACCTATTACTTAGTTAGCCCTGAATCTCGGGGACGAGATTCTGTTAAGGGGGGAGGTTTGTAACACCCCAATTTTTGCTTTTCATAAGTTTGAAAGTTGTTTTGCACTTTGGTGAAATTTTGGAATTTTCTGGAATTTATTTGGATTTATTTGGATTTAATTTGAATTTACCCCCTTTTGAAATAATTAAAGAATTTAGTTTTACAAATAATTTTTTTTGAAAATATTTTATTTGAATCCCAAATGCCCTAAAATATTTTCTAGAATTTTTCTGGAATTTTTCTGAGTATTCTACTATTTTTCTTGAATTAAATAAATTTATGGAAATTAATTCGAATATTTAAATCGCTGGAAAATCAAAACCGGGTTTTACTGTTCAAGTGACAGAGCCCGAGTCGGACTCGAGTCCGAGTCCGACCCGAACCACGGTTGAGCCAAACCGAATCGGGCCGAACCCTAACCCCCCAACCGTTGGATCAGATCCAACGGTCGAGATCAAGCCACGTCGCCCGAGCTGTGCGCACCAAGCCCTCGCAAGTCAACGTTGGATCTTGATCCAATGGCCCACGTTGCGCCACGTCACCCAATCCGAATGGGATTCGGACTCCGCCGCCGCCCGTGTGTGGGGCCTGTTCTCCGCGATTATCACGGGCGCCACCTGTGTCGGGACCCCCTCTTCCGTGCGCATCGTTTGCCCCAACCCACGCCGGTCAAGCCGCCGCCGCCAGCCCGCGCGAGCTCGCCGAAGTTGGAGCCTTTTTCCACCGCGGTTTTCCGCCGATTGTCGCCGACTCCGCCGTCCTCTGTCGTCACCGAGCCCAGATCCGAGACCGTCGCGTCAAGCCGCACCTGGGAGTACCACTCACCTCGCCGGAATAGCGCCCAAACGCCGTCGGGCGTGTCGTCGTCCTCGTCTCAAGTGACCTAGCGCCGCCGCGCCGCCATCGTCGCCATCGAGCTCGGACAACCGTCCGATCAAGATCCAGCGGCCACGGTGAGTCCACGTGTTCCCTAACCAGATCAGATCTAGACCGTTGGATCTTGATCCAACGGCCCTCATTCGTCCACGTCGCCGCAACGGAATCCACATTGCGCTAATTAGAACCAATCTCGATCGTTGGATTCGGATCCAACGCACGAGATTGAGCCGCGTAGCTATAGCCGCACCGTGCAAGGATAGATCCCAGCTGTTCGATCGAAATCGAACGGCATAGATTGAGCCACGCGTCGGTCACTGGGACATGCCACGCCACCCACGGTGAGGTGAAACCCGATCAGATCTGGACCGTCCGATCCAAATCGAACGGCCCAGATCAGCCACGTTGTCCACAACGTGCGCGGCCCAGATACAATCTAGGGATCAAGCCACGTGTACGGGAGTTGGACCGGCGCGGTCAGCGCGCTCGCTCCCGGTCGCCGCTGACGTCAGCATGGGACCCGCGTGTCAGTGGCTGCAAAACCGCACCATGACGTCATGCTGACGTCATGGTGGGACCCGCGTGTCAGGCGCCCTCGGCCGAGCACGATGACGTCAGCGCTGACGTCATCCGAGTGATCCCACATGTCAATGAGACATGTGCTCGTGGAACGGATCCACGGTGGGCCCAAGCCGAGCCGTGGACCGAGTCCATGGACCGACTGACGCAATAAATCGATTTTTCAATAGAAAAATAATTCGGTCGAAATTAAAATCCCGTGCTGACGTCATGCTGTCGTCATATTCGGATTTTTTAGTATAAAAAAAATAAATGAATTAATTCGGTTTATTGATTTATTTGAATTTTCAAACTTCAAACGCTTATAACTTTTGCATTTTAACTCCGATTTGAGTGGTTCAAATTTCTAAATTTTTATAAAATTGAGATCTACCTAAATATGAATTTTAATTAATTTTTGAATATGAATTTTTCTCTGTTTATATTTATTTAATGAATTCTTTAAACTTTAAACAATTATAACTTTTGCATTTTAACTCCGATTTGGACGATTCTAGTTTCTAAAAGTTTATAAAAATATGCTCCCTCTGTTTATGAACTTTATTTGAACTTTTAAACAATTTTGTGTACTGCTTTATTTATTTATTGCTATTTGCACGCGTTACGAGTAGACGTTGAAGTGCCCGAAGGCTTCGAAGGTGAAATGTTGACCCAGGAGCCAGCTCAAGACTAAGAACAAGTAAAGAGGGGAAACAAGGAAAAACTAGGGTTTAAGCTCAAAACCTTGTGGATTGAACTCAGGGTTGAATCCACCGGTCGTAAGGCTTCCCTAGGGCTTGAGGAGGCCGCTCCACACCTTGGCTTGACTTCTTCTTGCTCCACTTGATGCCAATCAATTGAAGAAGAGGGAGAAGAGACAGAGAGCTTGGGATGGAGAGGGAGAAAATGAGAGAGAGAGAGAGCTAGAGAGGGAGAGGGAGAGAGAAATGGAGAGGGAGGTGCATAGGAGAGCACGGGAGGGAGTATATGCCAAAGAGGGGAAGCTTCTATGTGATTGAGGTGGCGATTTGGGGCAACACGGTCACCAGCATGGGTGCTGGTCACCCTGCCCGATCACTCAATCGGTAGTACCACCCTAGGGGACTGGTACTACCGCCGGCCAAGCACTACCACTGTTAAGCCGGCAGTAGCTCCGGTCTCGGATGGAAATTCCCAATTTCTTCGCAACTTTGCTTCAAAACTCAGGATTGATCCTAGGAAACTCAAGGGAGAGATTTTGGGGACTCCAAGGAAAGACTTTGGGATTTCGATTACTAAGGGTTTCGAAGGATTTCGACCAAGCTCGAAAGACAGGGTTTCGGGTCAAAATTGGTCAAATTGGCTTGAACGACTAAATCCTACTATGAGCAAAACCAAATTAAGATCCAAAATCCACGCAAAGCATGATTAGGCACTTAATTAACCTAATTGCGAATTCAGGGCATTACATAGATCTTGAAAAATAAAACATGGGAATGGAAGGTTGTGTACCACTGGAAGAATTGGATTCTATTTAGGCCGTGTGCTAGTGAATCTTGGAAAATAAATGAGAAAGATATTTAGTATTGGTATTTTATTTATAATCATTTCAATCTAAACATGTTAATCTTTTTGTAAAAGTTGCTTGTGCAAAATAACCACTTCAATCATTCAATTGGAATAAGCCATGCATGTAGTTAATAGACTTGTATTTTTTTGCATGACTTGTTGAGTGCTTTATATACACACCCCCTTGTAACACTCTAAACACCAGTTGAGTAGGAGTCTATGCTGGGTCTTGAGGAAGAGTTCCAAGAGGAGCTAAACAATTAGGTTGCCAGCCTAGTCAGTTGCTTGTGGTAAGTTGATGGGTTACTACGAGTCTTTGTTTGTGCTGCAGTATTCTTATTTATGAGTCTTTGTCCTGTGTGGAATATTATTGTAAGTTGACCATAAGGTTGACAAAACATGTTATATTAATAGATGAAGTCTTTATTTATTATTGCATTGTGTATGATTATGATATTTCATCTTATGTTGAGACTGTGTGCAATAGCATGATCCTGGCGAGTGTTGAATACACAGAGGGTCTGGATTTGCACATTCGGTTTCTAACACGTCCTCATCACATCCTCCCTACCCAACCCTCCACCCTCAAGCACAAGCTCCTCCCCACCCTCCTCCTCTCCAAGTTGCCTCCACGGCCCTCCCTGCTTTTGCATGCTCATTGGCTCCAAGTGGCTCGCCCTGCTCTAATGCTGTCTGAGGCAGTCATCGCTGCCACTGTGCCTGCACACTTTACGCCGAGATCTTCTGCATCTTCACCGCCCCCACCGCGACTTCACCCAGAGCAGTTGTTGATTCTTCCCACTACCTCTGCTTCTTAGTTAGGAGCTTTGGGTTTAGCTTCATAGCCATGAATTTATGTATGCTGTAGTGAAATTGTATGTTCTTTGCTATTTTAGAATTTGATAACTTGGTTTGCTTGTCTAAATAGCTATTAATCCAAAGCAGAAATACTACTGATATGTATAGATTTGCTTGAGACCATCCCCTCTGTTGTTATGCAATTGTGCACATAGATTTCCAAATTTGCCATGAGTTGGATGCTCTAAATTTTGGCTAAGTCAAGAAATTTACCATGAGTTGGATGCTGTCGGCGTATTTTACGCCAGGGTACCCACTCCCCCGCAGTAAATACGATCGCCGGGCGAGCAGGGCGCATCCGGGCCCACCGCCACGACGAGCAGCAGATCCCCAGCATGGCCGCCCAGTGGACAGGTGGCAGTCAGGCCACACCACTGGGCGCCCAGCAAGGTGGTCGCCCAGTGGACAGGTGGCGGTCAGGCCACGCCACTGGGCGCCCAGCAAGGTGGTCGCCCAGTGGACAGGTGGCGGTCAGGCCACGCCACTGGGCGCCCAGCAAGGTGGTCGCCCAGTGGACAGGTGGCGGCCAGGCCACCCCACTGGGCGCCCAGCAAGGTGGTCGCCCAGTGGACAGGTGGCAGTCAGGCCACACCACTGGGCGCCCAGCCAGGTGGTCGTCCAGAGACACGTGGCGATCAAGCCACGCCCCTGGGCGCCCAGCAAGGTGATCGCCCAGATGACACGTGGCATGCTGGCTACTCCCCTGGCGCCCATCCCCGAGGCGGCAGTGCCGGGTCAAGGACATTTAATGCGAATCGTGCGCATTAAATGCAAAGCGTGGAGGATACAGTATGGCGGCGCGTCTTCCCCAGGCGTGCATTAATTACGTGTGACATCACGGCAGCACCTCACCGACGGTGGCAGGTGGCGTTGGCGGGCGTGGGGCGGCGAAGTGTGGCAGTGCGGCCAGACGTTAATGGGATGTAAGAGCAGTGACAGGCGCATTAAATGCGCCCATAGCAGTGTAATGAGTGTGCCTTATCGTGTAAGCCTCCCATGCGCCCCCATGAGCCCAAGTATAAAAGGGGGCCGGGGTGCATGTGAGAAGGGGTTCGATCCATGGTCAGTAGGTTTCATCCTCTCAAGCCAGAACACAAGCAATAGCAAAGAAAGCAGGACTAGGGCTATTACTCTCCGGAAGGCCCGAACCTGGGTAAAAGTTCTTGCGCCCCCCTGTTCCCCTGAGCTTCCCGGTACTCCGACCATCTTTTTCCTTTCCCCGGCAATTGCCCCGAAAGCCCCCCGTCTGAACCTCATAAGCACCCGATTCGGAGGTGCCTGTTGGCTAGTACGCCGACAGATGCTTTAAATTTTAGCTAAGTGTCAAATTTACCATGACATGGATGCTTCAAATGTTGGCTAAGTGTACAAATTTACAATGACATGGATACTTCAAATTTTATCTAAGTCTCCAAATTTTTCATGACTTTGATTCTTCAAATATTGGCTGGGTCTCTAAATTTAGCATGGCTTGGATGCTCCAAATATTGGTGGTCTCCAAATTTACCATGAGTTGGATGCTCCAAATATTGGCTGTCTCCAAATTTACCATGAATTGGATGCTCCAAATATTGGCTAAATTTACCATGAATTGGATGCTCCAACTATTGGCTAAAATTTGTAGACTTAGCCAAAATTTGGAGCATCCATGCCATCATTTTTAACATCCAAATCATAGTAAATTTAGAGATCTAAAGGATGTACTATATGTTTTGCAGTGCTGAACCAATGTGGGTTTTATGCCTATCACAGACAGTTGTTGGCTAGAACCGTCTGTGATAATATATTATCACTGATGGTTCATGGCTAGAACCACCTGTGATAACCTCTTATCACAAACGATTCATAGTTAGAACCGCCTGTGATGTGTATTTCACAGACGGTTCACAAACCAACTACGATGTGCAATGATTATCATTGACATATGGTTACAGACGATTCGGAAAACCGTCTATGATGATGGTTCTGAACCATCTATAATATTATTTTCTGTAGTAGTGGTAGCATTTCTATAGGAATTATAAATATTTTCTACAATTTTCACGTGAAATTTCAGCATTAAATTAGACCAACTTCTATTTGTTCAGCTGGACTAGGATCTAGCGGGTCATACAGCTGTGGGCTGTGGACTTGATAACTATTTTTGCTCAGGCTCACTGTACAATTCTTTCATTTCTCCTCCAAATGACAACCGTTACTATGTAGTGCATGGCTTTGTATTTAGCAACTATAAGCACACACACCAAGATCATCAAAATCTGTAAGCATTAAAGACTTCTGGTCAGATGAATCTCTAGCCCATCACTCCCTTGCTAAACAAAATGGCATGCAAATACTTATTTATCCTATACTCGCTCACCTAAAAAAAAATCAACACGACCAACATCATCAAGCAGTTTGCTTGCTTGTTACTGGAGGTGGGCGTCGTGCCATGCTGGACCGGTCCATCACAGGTTTATCGTGTTTTGTGCCTAACTCATGCTGGGCCACGATGGCCCGTCGTGCCCGCCGTGCCGGCCCAGCTCTCCTTCGGCGAGCCCATGCACGACCCATTTGCGCTTTTTGTCTGATTCATGCCGTGCCGTGTCGGTCCAAGCTCAGCCCATTTGCACTATTATGACAAGAGAAAAGGAATCGGAGATGCACGGAGCTGAAGTAGTGGACACAAAAATTGGGAAAAAGGAATTAAATTTTGTTCATTCTAGGTACAGAGTGACATTATAGTGCTTATATAAGTACAAAATACTTTTCAGTATAAACATTTGTACAATGCACGAAGTTGATCTCTCTCTCACCTTTCTCTCTCCATCTATCTTAATCTCTCTCTTGCGCTCGTCTCTCTCAATCTATCTTAGCTCTCTCTCTCTCTCTCTCTCTCTCTCGCTCGCTCGTCTCTCTCTCAATCTCTCTCTCGTTCATCTCTCTCAGCTCTCCCTCTCTCTTGCCCGCCTCTCTTAATCTCTGTCGCCTCACTCTCTCTCTCTCTCTCTCACCGTTGCCCCTCCTCTCTCTCTCGCCCTTCTCTCTCAGCTCTCTGTCTTGTCCGTCTCTCTCAATCTCTCCCTTGTCCATCTCTTTGAGCTCTCCCTCTCTCTTGCGCGTCTCTCTCTCTCTTTGAATCCCTCTTTTTTGTTGAAAGAGAAAAAAAGAAAACAAAGGAAAAAAGGAGGACAAGAAAATGAAAAGGAAAAAAAAGTCTTTTTTGTAACTTCTTTGTATGTGTATCGTAATTTTGTAATTTTTTTAGACTATCTGATAAAATAACTTATGAAATTGCAATAAATTTGTTGCATTCAAATTCATATGGCTGATTAATTATTGCAATATGTGTGTTATATGTGGTATCTTTTCTCGTGCGATATTCGATAAAAGATATTCGGTACCGTATCGATTCTGCTCTGTATTCACTTCGAATCCATGACCGATATTATCTGCACTGTATTCATATCTGACACTATTCATATCCGATTCTGAATCCGATAAAAATTTGGTTTGGAGTATGAAAAAAACGATACCGTTCGAATTCGAGCCGACTGCACCCCTACACTGGGGTGACATGATCAGTGTTTAGAACTGCTCAACGTATCATATGTAACGCACGTTAAATTAAGGCATGTAGTGACTAGTGACATGATGTAGTTATGAAGTGTTATATCACTCTTTAAAATTTTAGCTTCAAACACAATGTCTGTTGGAAGAAATGAAAAGAGTTAAGCTTGTTGCGTCTATAGTAACATTTGTCTTTACTTTTTTTTTTTTTCCAAGTTTTCTCATTTTCATCTCTTAACCCAGTTACCTACAACGAATTTGAACTTTAAATTTTGTAAAAAGTAGTGTAAATTAGAAGTACACACAGATTTGTTTTTTTGAATTTTTAAATATGATTTATTATCTCAACCCCACCAGATTGGAAATTTTTGTATTTAATACAAGATTCAACCCGTATTCACAAAATGATACAACACTTTTGCGTATATATAGAAAACTCACTCATACCTGGAATTTGAAATCTCATTTTTGAATACCCGGAATTTCAAATTTTAGTTTAGCTTTTCCTGAAATTTCAAATCTCGGTTTTGGGGTATTTTGGAATTTAAAATTCTAGAAGTGCCCCCATACCCGGTTTCTAAAATTCCAAGTATTCATACCCGAAATTTGATAATCCGGTAATGCATACCTAGAATCCCAAAAATTGGTATGGTCCATTTTTTTATTTTCATTTTAGAATGTATATTTGAGTTGATTTTAGAATTTTTTTTAACCTATGCCAGCCTGCCACCCTACCCGGGATTTCAAATTCCAAATATGCTTACCCGGAATTTCAGAAATCAGGTATGGGACACTCTCAGAATTTTAAATTCTAAAATACCACAAAACCGATATTTGAAAATCCAAATACACCATAACCTAGATTTGAAACTCTAGGTGTTTAAAAATATTATTTTAAATTCCAGATATAAATGATTTTTCTATAAATACACAAAAATATTCTATTATTTAATAAATACAAATCAAATCTTGTATCACATACAAAATTTTCCCACCAGATTGTATGATTACGCACTAGGAATGGATTGCACCAGATATATTGCTGTACAATCAACAGAGGAGACTTTTTTTACGCCACCAAAGCGTGAATTGATCCAACTCACTGCAATGTCTAATCAATGCCTACACTTCCATTGAAAATCCCCAAACAGGGCATTCAACCACGGCAGAATTTGTCTACTCCTTGGCTTCTCCGCAACAACTGTCATCATTCTCTCCCCCTCTCATGCGCACAACTCGGGCTCCACCTCAGCTTTGCTTCCCTTCTACTCCCATCCACCGCTGCGGCCTCAACATGCATCTCTTGCTTGCTTGCCCCATTTTAACTAACCCCAGGCCCCACCGTAACCACCTCCTCAGTACCACTACTGGCATGCAGCTCAATTAGCACTGTTCACTGGCATCACTACCAAGTACCAACTAACCAACCAGCTCAACGCTTGGCCACTTAGGCCCTATGTGTGGCCCCACCTGTCATCCGGTGTGCGGGGAAAAGAAAAAAAAAAGTACGGGGCCATCCTGAAGGCTCTGTTTAGCATGCTTGTATGCACTATTTTGCTTAATCCCCCCACATATGCTGTCTATATCACCCCTTAAATACACTTGCCCAACCTCACCTCTCACTACCACATAGTGACACAATTATTATTGCATATTTGCTTCTATTTGCATCTCTCTCTTGACAAACTCACTATAGCTATCCGTGCTGAAAGCCTCAAAACAGAGCATAGAACCAATTACACAGGCCAAGGCAAGGAAACAGTGGTAGTGTTAGATGAGGAGCCTACTGCACTCCACACTTCGAATACTACTACCATTGCTTCTTGTGCTTGCGTCGTCGCCGCTGCTGCCGGCGGCGACGGCGCTGTCGGCTGACGGGCTCGCGCTGCTGGCGTTCAAGTCTGCGGTGAACGACGACCCGTCGTCGGCGCTGTCGGCGTGGTCGGACGCCGACGCGGACCCATGTCGCTGGCCGGGCGTGACCTGCGTCAACACATCGGACTTGGGGGCGCGCGTTGTCGGTTTGGCCGTCGCCGGAAAGAACCTCTCAGGGTATGTCCCGTCTGAGATCGGCTCGCTTGGGTTCCTCCGTAGGCTCAACCTCCACGGCAACCGGTTCTCCGGCACCATCCCGCCGTCGCTCGCCAATGCCACCTCGCTGCACTCGATATTCCTGTACGACAACAACCTCACCGGCGCCTTCCCACCGTCGCTCTGCGACCTCCCGCGGCTGCAAAACCTCGATCTGTCCAAGAACTCGCTCACCGGCGCGCTGCCGCCAGAGCTCTGCCAGTGCAAGCAGCTGCAGCGGCTGCTCCTTTCGAACAATGACTTGTCCGGCGAGATACCCGCACGAGTCTGGCCGGAGATGACGAGCCTGCAGCTGCTCGATCTGTCGTCCAATTCCCTCACCGGCAATATCCCGCCTGAACTTGGCACGCTCCCGGCGCTCGCCGGCACGCTAAACCTTTCCCGGAACAACTTTTCCGGTGGGGTGCCACCGGATCTCGGCCATCTTCCGGCAATCGTCACCCTTGACCTCCGCTTCAACAACCTCTCCGGCGAGATCCCGCAGTCTGGCTCTCTTGCCAGCCAGGGCCCCACTGCCTTCCTCAACAACCCCGGCCTCTGCGGCTTCCCACTCCAGGTCCCCTGCCGTGAGGCCCCGCCGTCTTCGTCCTCCCCGTCGCCCCCGTCCGCCATAGGTTCCGGCGGCGGCGCTGCTGGGCCCCGGCAGCCGATAAAGGCCAGCCTCATCGTCCTCATTTCGGTCGCCGACGCTGCCGGCGTCGCCCTCATCGGCGTCATCGTGGTGTACATGTACTGGAAGCTGCGAGACCGGCGCAGGGACGCAGACGGCGACGACGAGGAGGAAGGGCGTGGGCTCTTCCCCTGCCCGTGCATACGCGCCGAAACGTACGGGGAGTCTTCAGAAGGGTCCGATGCGGGCGGCGGCCACGGGAAGTTCAACGGCGGGGGAGGCGGCGAGGAGGGGGAGTTGGTGGCGATAGACAAGGGGTTCCGGATGGAACTGGACGAGCTGCTACGGTCGTCTGCGTATGTGCTGGGGAAGGGCGGGAAGGGGATCGTGTACAAGGTGGTGGTGGGCAACGGCACGACGCCGGTGGCCGTGCGGCGTCTAGGCGGCGGCGTGGTAGCCCCTGAGAGGTACAAGGAGTTCGCAGCGGAGGCGGGCGCCATCGGGCGGGTGCGGCACGCCAACGTGGTGAGGCTGCGCGCGTACTACTGGTCGGCCGACGAGAAGCTCGTCGTGACGGACTTCATTAACAACGGCAACCTCGCCACGGCGCTACGCGGTGAGTGCCGTCTCTCTTAGTCTCTTCTTTAAATTCGCGCTTTGCAAAACATAATTTCCTTCCATGTTGCTCTGTTTTCGTTTGGACTAAAGCGTTGTTGGTTTCGGTTTAGGTTTTTTGGCTTTTGGTTTAAAGTTAGTTTTTTAATTTAATGAGCTTTTAAGTCGTCTGTTTTTAAGTTAAGACATGTTGTTTGGTATCCTTGTTCATTAATGGGTTAGATGGTACAACTTATATACTCCCTCTGTCCCACAAAGAGTGCATTTCTAGGATTTTTAAGACAGATTAGTGTGCAAGGTAAATGACTAATGTGCCCCTTATTACTCCATACACAAGTATGGTGGTGCTTCGGTTTCCACAAGCACTTAAATGAGCATGCATACACTTACAGCTGGGCCCTACAGACTAAAGATGCATTCTTTGTGGGACAAAATTTGAACACTAGAAATGCACTCTTTGTGGGACAGAGGGAGTAGATGAAAAGTCTAAAATACCCTAAATGAGATAGTGGATGAATTCTCAATTTATATATAATGGTATTTGGTGGGTAATTTTGAAGATTTTTAGTGGCAAATGGTTAATTCATTTAAAAAAGCCCAAAAAAGCTCTTCTTATCTGGCTTTTGGCTTATAGTTATACATGGCTTTTGGCTTTTTTAAAAACGACTTAAAAGCCAGTCGTTTGTTTCGGCTTAGGTTTTTTTGGCTTTTAAACCGATGAAAAAGCCGAAACAAACAGGGCCTATATGACACGTATAGGCTTCAATTTGTTATATTATAGAGGGACCCACCTATCAGCCGGTGGCTCGGTTAGATCTTTGGTCCAATCGGCAGCGAATGTTTCAAGTTTTTTAAAGCATAAATCCCACTAATAAAAAGGGCTTGTCTGGAGTAGGGTCCAAAATTTCGGTTTAGGGTAGAATCATTTCACTCATCGAAATCCGATTTTCGTCGAGATCTCGTTATTTCGGATAAAATCCGAACGAAATTCAAAAAGCAAATTTTGAATCCGGTTTTTTTAATCGAAATTTTCGATACTTCGGTTGATTTAGACGAAATTTCGTCCAAAATTCCGAATCTTGGCGAAATTTTCCGGTACTATCACACTTTCAATTTTTTAGGATTTTTTTAACTTCGCGGAAATTATGATCTACCGACTGTCCCACATGGGAAATGACGTGAAGAACCCAATCCGGTCAAAATCCAGTCAATTACGATCAAATTTAGTCAACTTTTATACAAATCTAGGTCAATTTTACCGAGATTTTGGTCAAATTCACCGAAATCTCGGCGAGATATTAATGCACTGTAGCACTTTAATTTTTTTTTAGGGTTTTTTAATTTCACCAGGATTATGAAACTCGGAGGGGTCTGAAATCTCGCCGAATTTCGCCGAGATTTTAAACCCTGGTCTGTAGGGCGACGCGGAAGCCCGCGATGCGGAGGCGCCTCCTTGTTCCTGCCGAGCCTGTGCAGCTCGACCGTGCCGCATCGGCTCCACCGATTTTATGCGGGGCTCCAACGGTTGGTGTTTTGGTGGCCTGTTTGACGGCCGTGGCCATGAGGATTTCGGTGAGCGAGATGCCCACCGATAAACTAGCTCACCGTCGCCGTGCTTGCCATCGTCCTCTGAATTTTCTCGCTAGATTCAGGCTCTGTTTGGTAGAATTTTAAATCCCAGTTACATCTCAAATCTGAAACTTGTAGCTAAAATAAAATTAATTAAGTTTATATTTTTATTCTAAGATTATTCACCTAAATATTTTTAATATATCCATAGCTCCAGCTCTATAGATCTGATTGAGCTAAAAATACCTAGCTCCACTGGATCGACCAATCTGATAAAACTAAAATTCTGTGTTTCAGTCGTCGAACTACCAGGGGCGAGGCCACGGCTTCCCAGACCTTCCTCGTAAAAATACTATCGCCTCCTGACGAGATCTTTTTTTCCCAGTTGCAAATGCTAAAGTCGGCTGTAATTTTGTTGTGTTACCAACCCACCCAAGTAGAGTTTTAGAGCCTAAGGAGTGCTTGGATTAGAGGTATTTTATTGGAAGTTTTAGTATTTAATTTAAATTTAAACTAAATCCCAAAATCTTTCAAAAAATACCGCTCATCCAAAAAAGGCTAATACGGAAAAAAAATTGAGGGCAGTTTTTTACGAGGGTTTTAGGCCTAGAACCGTGGCTCCCAAGTCCAAGCTAAACAAATGACAAAACCCCGGCTGTAATTCTGTTGTGTTACCAGCCCACCCAAGCAAAGTTTCAGAGCGCAATACGAAAAATATTGAGGACGGTTTTTCACGAGAGTTTTAGGCCTACAACCGGGGCTTCCAAGCCCTAGCTGAACAAATCGCGCAAGGCTAGAATAATAGTGATCATCCTTCCCTCCACGAGGAATCCAAACAATGTTACATCAGTAACTTATGAACCTAACCATTACCGAAACTGTTAGACCCAGAGAAAGATGATAAGGAGTGGAACACAAGAGACTGCAAACAAGGTAGGCTCGTAGTGCAGCGTAGTGGCCTGGATTTGACCTGTTGTTCCAAATGGCACTAGCACTACTAACTTGTACTGAACTACAGAGCGCCAGTGTTAAAAGCTTCCAAGAGGGCCAGATGGGAGTGTACCTGTACTCTTGTCCACGCATGCCATACTGGCCATGGACCACAGCACAGCTTCTGCCAGTGTTTGGGCAGTCCTGTACTGGATGATGGTCCATCTGGACCTTGCCCTGCCTTATCAGTTAGTGTCGCTGTCGATCTGACCTTTGTGGTGTTCTTGCATCTTCCATGCATGCATGGGCATGCCTGTTCAACTAATTTGGCCACGATTTAGTTGGATAGATGAGATGTGGTGAATCATGTGATCCGCCATACATTGTATGCTGTGGCTAAGTGCAGCCTAGATTCAGTAATGCATACATATGTGTGTACTAGTTTAATCATTTTTTTCTTGCATGACGGGTGGGAAAGTAATGTAGATGGTAAACATGTTTCAGCTTCTACAACCATAGCAATGAAAATGTGCATTTCAAACAAAAAATTTTCGGACTTCCTTATAAGGTAGACCAATGCATACACAAGTAGATATTGATTATTAGGATTAGGACATGTTTGTGTGTTTGTGATCATCTTCGAGTCATGTCATGCCCCAAAGGTGTCTGGCACTCTGGCTCAGTATACACAAACAAAAGAGAGAAGGGTTCCATCCAACGGAGGAAAAGGTGTCTTCCGAGTTCGTCTGACCCTGAAACAGGGGAAGCCAAAAGGATCTTTTTAGGCATGAAACCCTGCCCGTGGTCATGGCCTGGCAACAATCATCTTGCAGGTCTAGACTCTAGAGCGTCGAAAAAGTGCTCATGGGAGCAAAAAAGGTGCAGAGAAAAGGTGCATCGAATTAAAGAAAGAGAATTGAAAGAACCTAGAACTTAGAATCCTGCATTAGTGGTGACCAATGCTTTTCCACTTGATTACTGATGAACACAGTACAAGGCTGCTTCTGGTTATAATGCTCAAGACATAGAGGAAGCTCCGACCACCAAAAGGAAAACGGCACATAAAGTCTTCAATGACTTTTCGGAAGCCTGTAAGGCCATAATTTGTCCATTTGATTCACTTATGTTTTTTCCTCTTACGATTAGCCTTGTTACGTGTAGGAATTAAGCTTTGGAACAACAGTTTGTAACGAAAATTCCATCTCCCTATACTACAATACTAGTACTAAACTACTAAACTCTCTGATCACAAATACTACCTAACAAGCTACTAAGTGGCTGTAAGGCATTCTCCAATAAAAGACCGCCTAATGATAACCAAGCCTAAGTGTACACTCAAAACTCTGCGAAGGAAACTGATAACTTCAAAATGCTAATATGATCATTCTCAGTGGAGATGCAACTGTAGGATGACTATACCGGCTTTGGAATATTTAATCAAGCAATGGACGGTGTAGATCATTACTCGGACAAAACCGATGGAAATTATTGCCCCTATCTTTCGACCACCCTGGTGGTGGTCCTGGGTAAGGTTCCAAAAATCATCAAAAAACGCTCTATTTTCGCTATTTTTGCCTCTATCAACAGGATACGATTTTCAAAACCGGTCGATAAACCGGTCAAATTAAAAAATTTGAAAATTTGAAAAAAAATTTAAGCGACATAAACCGGTCGAAAATTAGTGAAAATCGTTCAAAACATCGACTGCCAAAAAGTTTAACTAGTATAAAAATCGATCGATTTTTTATTTTTTTCTTTAAAATTTTGATTAAAAAAACTATTTGATTTTTGATAATTTTTTGTTTGATATTTTCGATTTTTAAATTTCAAATTTTGAGTAATTTTCATCAAAAACGATGTTCTAAACCCTGATTGGTGGTCAATCAGGATGCCCGACTTTCGATTGAAACGATGTCTATGTAACTAGAGCAGGGTCCACAAAACCGTCAAAAACTGGTCAAAAACCGCAGTTTTCGACCGTGTCGAGTCGGTTTGAAACTCTAAACTGGTCGGTAAACCGGTTCAATCAAAAAAATTCATAAAATTTGGAAAAATTTAGGCGATGTAAACCGGTCGAAAACCGATGAAAACAGAGCGGTTTTTCGAGAAAACGATAAAAACCGCTAAAAAATCGATCTCTCAAAAAGCTTAACTTGCCGATCGGTTTTTTTCGAAAACCGACTTATTTTCGAGAAAAAACTTTTCGTTTTTCTAAATGTGTTTTGAATTTTTTTTATTCAAATGCTCAGTTTCGAAATTCTTCGATTTTTGATGATTTTTGACCGATTTTCACGAAAAAACGGTGCCAAATAGGTCCAATTTTCAACCTCAAAATGATTTTATAATCCCTGAACTAGAGTTGATCCGAGTCCCCCAGGCCGCAACAATATGCTCGCCTTCGAGGTGAAAATGATCAATGTCTATGTGAAGTACATCAATCAAGTCTTCAAAAAGTAGAAAGAAAGAAAAAAAACACTAGCGTTGTACCACCCAGAGCAATGACCAGGCAGTGCATTGTCAGCTTCTCCGTCGACTGACAGCTTTCTGTCTGTGCTACAAGGAGGATCCTGTTGCGCTGCTGCAGATTAATCACGCCTTTTAATTAGTGCATCAAGAGAGCATCCATCACGTGTTGAAGGTTGGGTAACAATGTGGCCTCCACATGTTAACTCTAGGATTACCCACTTTTGTGCTGCAGCTATATATTATAGCTATACACGGTACGGTAATAATACTGGTGTACTAGTTAGTGTATGCTGCTATCTGCTGTTGTTTATGTACCGCAGGTAGCTGTTGTTCATGCACTGAAGGTATGTGATTTGCCTTTTATTTACTGTACTGTCTAGCCCTTTGCAAGGTTCCCAGTAGGATTGTTTTTTATGTGCCTGGGGTAAGATCCTAGGATCGGGTCGGAGTATTATAGTAGAATCCTACCTAGAAAAGCTGTGGTTTCATAAAATATGGGCCACCATTTTATACGATATCACCTAATTTAAATAGATCTAATGTTTTTTTTTAAAAAAAATATCAGAACACTGACATTCATTACAAAGAAATGGTCCAGTATAATTAATTTGATTCCTATGCCCATTTTCTTGTGGTTAATCTTCACAACTACGCAGTAAATTAAGATGCTGTACGAAGAAAGAAAATTTCGACAAATAAATATTTAGATTTTTTTTTCTACGCCACGTGTGTACCCTTGATGACAATGTTTGGCACGCGTGCATGTGTTGTACGTGCAGGGCGGTCCGGGCAGCCGATCCTGTCGTGGCAGCTTCGGCTGCGGATCGCCAAGGGCGCGGCGCACGGGCTGGCGCACCTCCACGAGTGCAGCCCACGGCGGTTCGTCCACGGCGAGGTCAAGCCCTCCAACATCCTCCTCGACGCCGACTACAATGCACTACTCGCCGACTTCGGCCTCGCCCGCCTCCTCACCATCGCTGGCTGCGCCGACTCCGCGGCTGGCGGCGCCGGCGGCATCATGGGCGGCGCGCTACCGTACACCAAGCCGGCCGCGCCCGACCGGCCAAGCGCGTACCGCGCGCCGGAGGCCCGCACGGTGGGGGCCCGGCCGAGCCAAAAGTCCGACGTCCACTCTTTTGGCGTCGTGCTGCTGGAACTGCTGACGGGGCGGCCGCCGGAGCACCCGTCACCGTCCGCGTCAGGGTCCGTTTCGTCGTCGTCGGTGTCGTTCTCGGGGCCTGGAGCCGCCGAGCAGCAGCAAGGGCAGCTGAAGGTGCCGGAGATCGTGAGGTGGGTGCGGCAGGGATTCGAGGACGCGCGGCCGCTGTCGGAGATGGCCGACGCCGCGGTTCTGCAGGACGCCGGCGCGCGTAAGGAGGTCGTGGCGGCGTTCCACGTCGCGCTTGGGTGCGTCGAAGCGGACCCGGAGCGCCGGCCGCGGATGAAGGCCGTCTCCGACAGCCTCGACAAGATCGGTTCGTGAGTACTGAGGAATGGTGACAAATTTGATCAGAGCCGGGGTTACGCTTTTTTTCTCTTTCTTTCTTTTTCCCTTAATTTTTCCTAATATTCTTACTCTCCCTCGCTTTTATCCTTTTTTCTCCCTGGCATCCTTTCTCTTGAATGCTTTGATTGTAGTAATATAGAAGTAGAATGTGTTTCCCCCTTTTGTGATGGTGTGTTGCTACGTTGATCATATGCTAAAAAATGCAGAGAATCTGTGGATCCAATTCGATCTCTCTTTAGACGAAAGGTATCAGCTAAAGCCTAAGAAACGTTGTGCCGTCTTCACCCTTTGGACCGAAACTGCCCGCTGCCCCGCCTACTTCCACCGTCGATGCTCCCACTGTCCCCATCGTTGTAGTGTTCGGATTGTTGGGAAACCAGATAGCCTCACGAAAGCCTATATGGTCTCTTCAACGGAAACTCTAGAATAGACTATAAATAGGAGGCAGGGGTCCCCCATTGTACATGTAATTAGAAATAAATGATCAAATTTCTTTCTCATACTGTGTATCTCTTTCTCTTTGCTCTCCACTTTAGATTTGTTCCGGGACTCTGGACTATTTGATAGTAAGGTTTCCTAACACGTTATCAACACGAAGCGCTACCAGCAAATAGATTGAAAAGGTGAGAAAAGGTCAGATACAGGAGAGTGAATATAATCGCTCGTTTGATTCTATGCACACATCTACGTGGCACGAAGCTACGAGTTTGCGGTGTTTTTTTTTATTTCAAATACACAATATGATGCATCTACAGTACATAAATCTCCATATACGAAGCAACAGGCTCCCTGGTGCACGAAGCTCCATCGCCGGCACGGCTCCATGCTCGCAGCGTGCGCCCTAGCACAAAGCCACCTAGCCACCGAGCATGGCCTGCGCCTGGCGCGGCCGCGCCGGCTTGGCCCGCGCCAAGCAGCGCTGCAGTGCCATTCCACGACCACACCCACATCCTCGAAACCGCCGTGCAGTCTCCACGCGCACATAGCACGGCCGACTCGAAGCCGTCCTCGAAGCCGCCACCGTCTGGCCTGGCCTCGCCGCCGCACGCCAGAAGCGGCGCGGTCTGGATCTCGGTCACCCGCCATGCGCGCAGTCCGACCCGGCGACCAATGATGCTTCGCCAGTTTCTCCCTAAGCGCCGAAGTGCTCCTCCCGGCCGCCGCGCACATGAAGCGCCGCCTGGCCCGTGCCTAGCCGGTCCTCCTCGCTCCGCCGAATGGCCTCCACCTTGCGTTGCTAGCGTGAGCATCGCCTCCCCGCCACCACCCGAAGCGGCGCCGCGCCGACCGGTGCACGAAGCCGCCGCCGTCTCCATGGTCTCCGCCGTGCCGCATCGGCTGGCTCGAAGCCGCCACGTCGCATCAGCTGCCTCGAAGCTGCCACGCCTTCCGCTAGCTCGAAGCGCCGTTGGCCGACGTACGCCTCCTACGTAGCTGTCACCGTTCGGCGCCTCGTTCTCGGCGTTGCCATCCGGCTCTTCAACCGCCGCGCTGTCACGCAAGCCGACCGGCTGAGCCTGAGGCCCGAACGATGCTACTTGAAGCCGCGCCCAGCCGCCACCGCCGGCCTGACCGACTCCGCCCAGCCGCCCACCCTTCTAGCCAAGGCGTGTTTCGCTTCGATCGGACATGAAGTCTTCAGCCAACTGGATTGAATCTGGTTAACACCGGATAAGGGCAACCGGGGAGAGGGGAAATTACCCTGCTGCCCCCCCCCCCAATTTTATTTCTTTTAATTGTTTTTCTTTTCTGAAAATTAATGAAAGAATTCAGAAAATTGATCAAGAATTCAAAAAAATTGATTAAAAATTACAGAAAATTCTAAAAATTGCCACAAAATTATTTGGCTTTGGTTTCAATTTTTCGTAGACCTCTTTTCTGCATTTATGAATATTTTTATGCATTTTGCAATTATTGTTTTTCTTTTACTGGAAATTCGTGAGAATTTTGCTCGATTATTTATTTGAATCTAGCAACCTTTTTCTTTTGGATTGCACGAAGTAATATAATATAGGATTTTTGCAAACATGAGATGTCTGGCGTCGTGAACCGTGAGTTTGAAGAACTGGCCAAGCATGGTCAGAACTACCTCACATGGGCATCATATGTGAAGAACGTACTTGGGGGCATGAAGCTCCGAGCTTCCATCGACTTAGGATCCTCGAAGGACGCACAACCTACTGCCGAGCAGAACGATCAAGCTTTGCATTTCCTCAGGCATCACCTCTCAGCCACATTGAAGAATCAATATATGGCTGAAGAGAGTGCACTTGATTATGAACTGCACTATAGAAGCGGTTCGAGAAGCTCAAGTACATTATCTTGCCCCAAGCACAGCAAGATTGAGTTCGCCTAAGGTTTATGTACTACAGAACAGTGGCTTAGTACAATTCTACCTTGTATAGAATTTATACCAATCTTTCTCTATGTGGCAAGAAGATCACTGATAAAGAGAAGATCGAGAAAACTCTCTCCACCTTGCACTGTAATGCTATCTAGAGTGCTCGCAGCTATCATCAGGATGCATACAAGGAGTATAGCGAACTGATTGATGTTATCTAAGTTGCTTAGTCACAAGATGGTGTTCTTCGCAAGAACTTTGTCTCACAACCACCTGGAAAAGGCATTGGACCAGAAGTCAATGCTAATAGCTACAAGGTTAAAAAGCCCACTCAAAGGAAGAGGGGCAAGAAGGGTGGAAAGAAGATATTTCAAGCCAAAGGAAAGTTGAAAGCTCATGAGAAGCAGGATGACAAGCCACCCGCTAACCCGTATGGACAACAGAACCAAACGTGCTTTAAGTCTGGTACTTGGGGACATTGGTCAAAAATATGTCGGGAATCCAAGTATGTCATCAATGCATATCAAGACAAGAAGAAGGCAAAAGAAAATGCACCGGCAAATGCACATTTCACCGAGGTAGGCGATAATGATGCCATGGATGAGGACCCCCACTTGCATTGTCCTCTTAGTCAAGCCTACACATTGATGCTACAGCCAAGCTCATGGCAACTGAAGAAAAGACCTTTGTTGATGACATAGAGCCAGAAGTCAATGCATTCTTTACAGATTCTTTTAATGCATGAATTGCATTATTAACATTTCTTTTATGGTTGTTAGTGCATTTTGAATAATGAATTGTAAGCTCTAAAAGAGCACAAACTTTTCTTATGAATGGAATTGTAATTTATTCTTTATTACAGTATTCTATTTTTATAAGCAATGTTTGAATTATTTTTGCCACTGTCTGATTAGAATTCTAGTTCTTTCGAAAATGTGTAGCACCCAAATTGCGAAAATATGCATTGTTGATAGTGGCACAACGAATGCCATCTTAAGAGAGTCTAAATACTTCTTGTAGATCTTGATGAGTAAATAGAGATTATTGAATGCTTAAATTAGGGATGAAAACGGAGCGGATTCGGTCGGATAGTGACATTTCTCTGTGTATTCAGCACTAGTCCAGGATCACGCTAGTGCGCACAGTCTCAACATTGGTAAATATCACAATCATACCACGCGATAATAATATAGTACTTTAATTAGATAATCAAACTGGTTGCTTGACCTTAAGGTCAAGTTACAAATATACGCCTCGCAGGGCGAAACTTATTAAAAGAGAAATAATAGCAGCGGAAAAAGTAAGATAACATCGTGGCGCCATCCAGTATACCACAGGCAACTGACTGGGCTCGCTCCCTAGTTAGACGGTTCCTCTTGGAGCTCCTCCTCCAAAGCTGGTGTAGACGCTTCCTCAACTGGTGTTGTATTGTGGCAAGGGTGAGTAGTTGGTGCTCAGCAAGTTATGCACAGAATGCAGCTAATATACTACATGCATGGCTTAATACAAAGGAATAGCTCAAGGTATATTTGCAGTAAACAGCATTTAACAAGTATCATAAGTAGATTCGAAAGCAGTAGAAACAAGTATAACATCAATAACTTTTCCAGGAGTTAAATAAAAATCTTCCCCATTCCTAGTCCACATTTCCATCAACATCATCTATTAACCAAACCAAACCTTCCAAATCCAAGTTGTTTTCACGAAAGTCTAACCCTTGACTGTAATCCCCAAGCAATATCCAATATCGCCGACACGGCTATTCGAATAGATTTTTCACTCTGCAGAGGTTATGCACTTTACCCACAAGATACAGCCAAACACCACAAAGGCGAGTGGTCGTAACAAAGCCTTTCGGAAACGGCTAACTACGCAAGTGAACCTTTCCGGTTTTTGCCCTACACCATCCCTTCCCTTAACAAAGGCGAAGTATGGCATCGACATACCGTTGGACGGGTACCATGCCATCGGATCGGTACGCTCCCCTTTCAAGCTACATAAAGGGTGTAGTTGACACCTGAGGTATCACATTCAAGTTATTAGTAACTTACTCAACTAGGACCGTCCCATTCCGGTCATATGGTTGCATGATTAACTCAGTTCAAAGGCTTGCAAGGTTAAGTCTTTAGGTTGACTAGGGCAAGACTACCTGAAGAACCAAACCATCACTCCCGATGCCACAACTGGCCCACCCAATCATTTCTTGCCACATGCCCCGGTCCAAATCTATTTATCAAAACCCCAGTTGATTACCATGCACCACGTGCCATCAACATCACAACACATGATACCTTTTCCAAAATAGGTTCAATATATCATTAAGTCAATATTAATATTTGATTGTCCAAAACCATTTCATGAGCACGTAGCAGGTCTAAGCAATATACTACAACGATCTAAATCCCCATGTCGGCAATTTATGTGACACCTCGGAGTGTCGTATCCTTAATTTTTGAACATGATATGGTTAAATACGGTATGAGATGTGGAAATAAGGTTAAAATCATAAGGATCGGGGGTTAATAACCTTTCCGGGCCGTTTCCGGGCCGTTTTCGGGGTTTTGGGCCTTCCCGGAGGAGTTTTGGGCCTTGGTGGGCTTTGGTGGGATGGATTAGGACTCCGTAACGGACTAGGTTTGGGTTGAGGGCTGTTAAAAGGGGCTTCCCCCAGCCCCCTTGCGCCCCACCTCCTTATTGCGCCCCACCTTCCCTTGCGCCTCTCCTCCCTCCTCCCTAAGCCCTAGCCCCCCAAACCGTGCGCCCCCCCCTCCACCTCTCCACCTCCACACCATCTCCCCTCCACCCCTTGCTGCCCTAGGGTGGCCACCCCACCCCTGCACCTCGTGGATACATCCCGTGGAGCGAGGAGCGAGGAGCGAGGAGCGAGGAACGTGGAGCGAGGAGCGATTCGCGAGGAGATTCGCGGAGATTGATTGGAGTTTTGCGCTTCGGGCAAAGGTATGAACATGAGGATCCTTGGGGATGATCTAGGTACTGTTATTAGGGTGTTTATCAAGTTTTTAGATCAATTGGAGGCGCTGGTTTGAAGTAATTTGGGTTAGATCTAAACTTGTCCACGTTTCTGTTTTCGGGCAGATTGAGCAGTCGAACTAGGGTTCGAGTTTCCGTCGATTTAGAATCCGAATCAGACCGTACGGACTTCTAGGAAGTTGTAGATAATTTAATTATCTTTCCGTGGACGTAAAGCACATTAATTTCCGATCAGCCGTTTGAAAGTTATGGCTGTTTTACCGAGCGCCTAAAAATCTGTGACGTAACTGGAACAGATTGTGGTAATCTGTAGATTAAACAATTTTAGAGTCCGAATCAGTCTTTCCCTATAACTAGAAAAAGTTGGGAAATTTCCTAAGCTTCGCGACGGTGTACTCGTTTATTCGATTTGGAGTCCCAGAACTCAAGTTATGCCTTTTGCAAGGCTGCTGTCCCGCCGGGACAGAACCTCTGTTTTTAGGTTTTGCGAGTAGTTGGCAATGTCGGGTTAGATGGGGGCGTGTGTACTGTTTTGAGGTTATGATTGTGAGTGTGTGATGCCTATGTGCAGGTGGTGTGACCCCGGGAGTTCCCTCTTCTTCCCGCCAATCCGTTGCACGTGTTTGAGGCAAGTGTGTTGTGATGGATAGCGAGTTGTAGGTTGCATGTTGTGATTAGATGGAATTGTTTACATGATATATGTTCACTTGCCATGTGTTAATAATTGATATGATATGATGAGCATGTTTAACATATTATGATGCCATGTGTTAATATGTGAATTGAATATGATAATTGGCATGGTTGCATGCATGTCATGAGATAGGGCGAGGGCGGTGAGAAAGTCTTAACTAGTCCGGCAAGGTCGGTGAGAAAGTTATGACTAATCCGGAACGCCATTGAGTAAGTCCTATGTCGTGATTCCATCCACGTGGTGTTTGGAAGCGAGTAGGCACCCTCCATCTTCGGGATGGAAGGGAGGAAAGGGTGCACACCGACGGGTGTGTACTTCCCATACCGGTATGAGGTTCCAGAGGGTCGAGCAATGCATTACATCGCATACAAATTGATGATGATATTGATAAGTATTCATGAATGAGATGTTATACATGATGAAAGATGTTATTGACTTGTTGTTATGCTTGTTGTCCATTGCAGTATGCTTCTTGAGTTTTCGAACTCACCCTTGTGTTTTCTTGTTGTTTTAGGTACCATGAGAACGGCATGCGGGAAAGGGGAATAGTCACATGCTCACACGTTGCTTCACCTTAATGTTTCCCCAAGTCAATTCATTTAGTTGGATAATAAATTGCGTGTGATGGCCTTTAAATTAAGTCTTAGCTTGGTTAATGAGAGTTCTATTGTTTGTTTGACACTTGGAACTTTAAGAGCTTGATGTTAGTCTTTTATTGTCGTTAAGACTTTATTTATTGCTGTTTAGATGTTTCTCTTATTGCCATATAATGCTATATTGTTGCTGTTCCTTAAATTCATGATAAAACAAAGGAGGTCTCGAAATCCGGTTTTTAGTCTATGCACCTTTGCTGGAATTTGATGTTAAATGTGGGATTTAGATGTTGTTTAGCTTATGTTTGGTAACATTCAGGCATAGTAAATGCCGGGGTGTTACAATTTAATAATGTCCAACTATTTAATCCTCAACTAGGGTGACAAAGGGATCATGGCATACAATTCTTTATGTCAAGGTGGCATACAACAACTAGGCAATTAACTAATCTCCCAAAACTAATTAAAGCATTTTCTAATTGAACTAGCATGCAATAATTTAAATCAAATTAATTTCAAAATGGGATCAACATGGTCAAAGCACAACTTGCCTTCAAAAAGCACTTGATCTTGGTCCTGAGCTGGCTCTTGGGTCAACACTTCACCTTCGAAGCCTTCGGGCACTTCAACGTCTACTCGTAACGTGTGCAAATAGCAATAAATGAATAAAACAGTAGACAAAAGTGTCCAAAGATCCAAATGAAGTCCATAAATAGAGAGAGCATAATTTTATGAATTTTTAGGAATTTGAATCGGCGAAATCGGAGTTAAAACACAAAAGTTACAAGCGTTTAAAGTTTAAATAGTCAATTAAATAATATTACAGAGAAAAACTTTGGTTCAAAAATTAAATAAAATTTACCATTGGTTAGAACTCAATTTTATACAAATTTAGAAATTTGAATCACTCAAATCGGAGTTAAATTGCAAAAGTTATAAGCATTTGAAGTTTGAAATCATATTTGAATTCATTAAACCGAATTAAATAAATTATTTCTTTTTCGGAAAATGATTTATTGCGCCAGCAGTGACACGTGTCAGCACTAGATTGGTCCACATGGACTGGCTGACGTCAGCACCGGCCGAACCCACCGATGACGTCAGCATGACGTCATCGGCCACGTGGCACCACCCGGTCTTTGCCACGTATTCAGTCAATGGACCACGGCCACGCGGCTCGGGTCCACGGTGGATCCGGCGCACGGCTCCACATGTCACTGACATGTGGGCCAATCTGTCGGCGCCGCTCACGCCCGGCGCGCGGCGACACGGGCCCCACTGACACGCGGGCCCCGCGTGTCAGAGACACGTACCCACATGCGGGCGCTGACCGCACTGACTGCGACAGTTGGCCTCCAGGCCATGTGGCGCGATCTGGACCGTTGATTTGAAAATCAACGGTTCCGATTGGATCCAATGCCGCACGTTGCGATACAACGCGGCTAATCTGGGCCGTTCGATTCGGATCGGACGGTCCAGATTGGATCGGGTTTTCGCCTCACCGAGGGTGGCATGGCATGTCCCGGCGCGCGACATGTGGCGCGCCCTATGCCGTTGGATCTAGATCCAACGGTTGGGATTGAATCTAAAACTGTAACGTGGATTCGCTACGGGGTGACGTGGACGAACGTGGGCCGTTGGATCTTGATCCAACGGTCCAGATCTAATCTGGTTTCTACGGGTCCCGGGGAAACGTGGTCTCACCTTAGCGGTCGGATCTTGATCGGACGGCTGTGCGGGCTCGAGGGCGTCGATGGCGCGCGGCGGCGGTGGCTTGGCCGGAGAGGAGGAAGACGACCAACGCGCCGGCGTTTGCTGGCTTCTTCGGCGAAGTGAGTTCTCCCTTCGGATGCGCCTCGGCCTGGGGGTCTCGGGACTGGGCTCAACCGCGGCGGAGAGCGACGGACGGCGGCAGATTCCAGATTTAACCGCGGCGGAAAGCTTCTCCAACTACGGCGAGCTCGTGCGGCCGAACGGCGGCGGCTCAGGCGTGAAGGGTTAGGGGTACGGGTGCGCACGGAATTCGGCTTCTCGGTGGCGGCGGCGGTATAAATAGTGGCCTTGGCTTCCGTGAAAAGCGCGGAGACCGAGGCCCACACGCGGGCGACAGCGGAGTCTGGCGAGGACTCGGATTAGCTGACGTGGCTCCATGCGGGCCGTTGGATCTCGATCCAACGGTTGCGGGGTTTGGGCTCGGGTCCGGCTCGTGCGACGTGGTTGGCTCGGTCGGACTCGGGTTCGGGCGACGTGGTTCAACCTCAGTCGTTGGATCGTGATCCAACGGTTGCGACGTTAGGGTTTCGGCCAACTGGGTTCGGCTCGACCGGGTGACGCGGTCGGGTTCGGGTCGGACTCGGACTCGAGTCCGACTCGGGCTCAGTCGCATGAACAGTAAAACTAACTCGGTTTTTCCAGCGATTTAAATAACCAATTTAATTTCTAGAAATTCATTTAATTTAAGAAAAATAGCAAAATACTCAGAAAAATTCCAGAAAAATTCTAGAAAATATTTTAGGCCATTTGGGACTCAAATAAAATATTTCCAGCAAAATTTTATTTGCAACTTTGGATTCTTTAATTATTTCAAAAGGGGATAAATTCAAATTAAGTCCAAATAAATCCAAATAAATTCCAGAAATTTCAAAAAATTCACCAGAGTGTAAAATAACATCTAATTTCATGAAAAGCAAAAATTGGGGTGTTACAACAAGTTATGGTGGGATTCATGCTGGCTGGTGTTTAAAACCTTTTGAACTGGTGTGGTAGTTTGCCATTTTGGTTGAATGCCTTCGGTCAAGGTATTCCTTGTGTTGTGTTTTCGAGTTTCCCTAAAACCCGTAGCTATTGTTGTCAATCTTTGGTTTTGGTTATTTTGTTTAATTTGTGTTATGTGTATGGTTTTACACCCAAAAGTCTTTGAGTGGATCACGCTCCTTCGCGTTCGCACTGAATCATCTTTGGAGTAAATTTTAAAGGAGGCAGAAGGTCTTAGTGGGTTGTGTTGAAGATTCTTGAGATTTAATTTGTAACTCTTTTTGCCTAGAGATGGATTTATTTGCATAATGTGTGTGATGTTTGCGAGTGCTTCAAAAAGGTGGAATCTATGAATGTTTTATAAAGTGATTTTGTTAGTGAGGTGGTCCCTTTTCGAAATGAGTTTCCCTCTCTTTGAGAAAATTTGTGACGGTTGTGGGAGCAGATGCTCGACTTGAAATTTTTTTTTATGCTCTCTTCCAAAATGTTGGATTTGGATGAAATGCAATGTTTTGCAAGTTCAGTTTTCAATTGATGTGGGATGTGATGCGACGTGGTGTTTTACTGTCAACTATGCTGCTGTCATAGTCCATATGAATTTCTGCAACCTTCGATGTTAATTGTGTTTCCATTATTTGATACCGAGGAAGAAGACATTTGGTGAATGACTATTCGGTACCGTTGTTACATGATGAATGAATGGTGAAAAAGGAAAATGAGACATTGTTTATGCATGAGTAATCATAAAGGAGTCGATGAGCCAGGTTGGTGAGATAGTCATATATGGATATATGACTAATCCAGAGTGCTCTTGAAAAGTGTGCATGCATGTCATGAATCGAGATGTCCATTTCTTTCTAGTATGAAAAAAAAGAATTTCTGGTATTTTGGTGGTGGTGTAGGGGATTTATGCTTCCTTTGTGATTTGGCTGGGATGTTGCCGAATTCATTCCAAATTGGTTGTTAACGCTTTGGGTTTGAGTTATTGTGTGTGGTCCACTTGGGTTCGTAAGAATCGTACTTCTCTTGCTCTATAGATGGGAGTGAGGATATAAATGTTCTTGGTTTATGGTTGAATATGCGAAATATGTGTACACTTGGGCTTGTTAACTAAGTGTTTTTGTGTGAGGGCGAGACGCTCTTAAGAAAGGAACCAATTGTGGTTTGGTAAGTTTTTAAGATCCTAGCTTGGGGCTAGGTGTCGAACCTTAGTGGTATAAGGGTGGGTTGTGATGGAGGTTGATGACGTATGGGTTTAACCTTTATTAGGAGTAGCGATGGGTGGAAGTGAAGTTGACGGTAGTTCGGTGATAATTGTCCTGCCGTGAGCAATTGTCTTAACTAGTTGTTTTTGGGTTTGAGTCTTGCCTGGGAGAGGATGGAATGAAATGTTAGCATGATCGTGTATCGGAAGGACAAGTATGCCTTAATGAGTTATTCCCCTCGATGGAAATTTTTGAGATTGTAGAGAGGTCATTAAAGGAATTGTGACTCGCTTTGATTGTGTCATGTTGAGTTTAATGAAGTGTTTGTCGTGAGGTTTCAGGCGTTTTGGGTTGATGGAGCCCTTTGTGGTTGAAACGCAGTTTCTGTTTGGGAATTGAAGTGAAGATGGAACCGTGAGAGGTTGCACTCTGTTGAGCTAAACCAACATTTTCTCGGTAGTGTTGGTTTTGAGAACTCGCTTGTCATTTGATTCGGTTTTAGTCTCTGTGTGAATGCTTTGGTGTTGCAAATAAGTCTTCTGCCCCTTGGGGACTTTGTTGTTGATTTTGGCGTTCTTCGGATTCGAGGTCGAATCCTATTTAAGTGGGGGAGAATGTGACACCACGGAGTGTCGTAACCTTATAAAATGTGAATGATGAGGTCAAAAACATTATGAAATATGAAATTTAGGTTAAAACCATAAGGTATGGAGGTTATTAGCGTTTCCGGGCCGTTTTCGGGATTTGGGCCTTTCCGGGGAGTTTTGGGCCTAAGAGAAGGGGTCGTGGGCTTTGGTGGGATGGAGTTTGAGTCCAATTGGGAGTAGGAGTCCTGGTTGGGGGCCTCCCCCTACCTCTTATTGCGCCCCCACCCCCCTTGCGCCCCCAAGTGCCCTAGCCGCCTCCCACACCTCCCCACCTCCTCCTTGGGCACCTCCACCTCCCCCAAGCCTCTCCCCTTGCGCCACCACCCTCTCCACCACCTCTCCACCTCCCTTGCTGCACCAGGTGAGTTCTTGACCTCACCACTTTGAAGATCCATCCATTGGAGCGCTCCGCGACGAGGAGATCTAGTGGATTTGGAGCGAGGAAGGAGATCGCGCGAACCGGGAGGAGATCTATTGGGTTTTCGTGCATCGGGCAAAGGTATGGTCATGGGACTCCTTGGGGTTGGCCTAGGTACACTTCTTAGGTCATTATCATGTTTTTAGATCAATTGGTGGTGCTGGAATTGAGTAGATTAGATGAAATCTAGAAGTTGCCACGTTCTCTGTTTCGGGCAGCATGAGCAGTCGACCTATGGTTTGGGTTTTTGTCAATTTAGAATTGCAATTTGGTCGTACGGCTGTTGAAGAAGTTGTAGGTAATTTCAATATCTTTCCGTGGGTATATAAAGAACGTCCAATTCCGCCCAGCCATTTGAAAGTTATGATTGTTTTACCGAACGTATTAAAATCTGTGACGTGATTGGAACAGATCACGGTATTTTGTAGATTAAACAACTTTAGAGTCCGAATCAGCTTTTCCATATATTTAGAAAAAGTTAGGAAATTTCCTAAGCTACGCGAGGATGTACCCGTTTAATTGATTCGGAGTTTTAGAACTCGAGTTATGCCTTTTGGAAGGCTGCTATCCCGACGGGACAGAACCTCTGTTTTTGGGTTTAGCGAGTAGTTTGCGATGTCGGGGTAGAAGAGGGATTACTTACTTTTTTGTGGACACGATTGTGAGTGTGTGGTACTCATGTGCAGGTGGTGTGACCCCGGGAGTGCCTTCTACTTCTCGCCAACCCGTTGCCCATGGTTGAGGCAAGTGTATTGTAATGGATAGCGGTTTGTAGGTTGCTAGTTGAGACTAGATGAAATTGACTATATGATATGATCACTTGCCATGCTTTAATGATTGCCAATGATATGATGAGTATGCTTATTATGTTATGATGCCGTTTGTTAATGTACAAGTTAATTATGATGTTGGCATATTTGCATACATGGCATGTTACATGGCCCGGGCGGTGAGAAAGTCATAACTAGTCCGGGGAAGGTCGGTGAGAAAGTTATGACTATTCCGGAGAGCCAATGAGTAAGTCCTACATCGTGATTCCATTCACCGCGGTGAACGGAAGCGAGGAGTAGGCACCCTCCATCTTCGGGATGGAAGGGGGGAGAGGGTGCACGCCGACGGGTGTGTACTCAACCATACCGGTATGAGTTTCCAAGGAGACATGAGCATCGCATCGCATTGCATACATAATGTTGATGATATTGATATGTGATCATGAATGAGATGAAAGACATGATATGAGTTGTTGTAGCCATGTAATTGTTTTTGTATACCATTGCAATATGCTTGCTGAGTGTTGAACTCACGCTTGTGTTTTCTTGTTGTTTTAGGTACCATGAGATCGGCATGCAGGGAGGGGAATTAGTCACACTTCGACACGTAGCGTCACTCAATTGTTCCCACAGTCACTCAATTGGGCCTTGATAATAAATTAAGTGTGATGCATATTGTTTTATGGTTTAGCTTTGCGATATGAGAGTCTTATTGTTCGTTTGGCTCATAGACACATTAAATGTTTAGAATTAGACTTTTAAGGTCATCATACCTTTAATTATTGCTATTTGAGATGTCTATCATATTACCTTATATTGCTATGCTATTGTGTTTCCTTCAATTTATGTTAAAACAAAGAAGATGCTGCCGAAATATCGGTTTTCAGCATTAGTGCCTTTGCTGTAATTTACTTGATTTTGTGGTATTTAGAGGTTGCTTAGTCTATGTTTGGTAGAATTCGGGCATATTAAATGCCGGGGTGTTACATGGGACTTCTGCCTAGGGGCCACCTGGTGCCTCCGAAGCGGACCCAACGGACGCTGTCATTACCAGCACTCCCATCCACCCCACTCCGGCCACTACCATCGCTTCAATAGGCGCCTTGCTCGCCAGGCTTGGCGAGGTGCAAGCATCCTCGGGTGTTGTAACACCCTAATTTTTGCTTTTCTTGAATTTAAATGAAATTTTGCACTTTTGAGAATTTTTGGAATTTTCTCGGATTTATTTGGATTTAATTTTAATTTATTCCATTTTGAGATAATTAAATAATTAAAAGTTATAAATAAAATTTTGTTGGAAATAATTTATTTGAGTCCAAAATGTCTCAAAGTATTTTCTGGAATTTTTCTGGAATTTTTTTGAGTATTTTGCTATTTTTCTCGATTTATTTGAATTTTCTTGAAATTATTTAATTATTAAATCGCTGGAAAATCTGATTGGGTTTCACTGTTCATCCGACCTGAGTCAGACTCGAGTCTGACTCAAGTCCGACTGAGTCCCACCGAGCCGGACCCAAGCCTAACCCGAGCCGGACCCAAGCCTGACCCGAGTCCAACCAAGCCGTACACGCACGACCGTTAGATCTTGATCCAACGGCCAGGATCGTGCCACGTAGCCTTTTTGTGTTCTCGTCCGACTGCGCCACTGCGCAACGGCCGCCCGTGGAATCCGGCCGGGACATGCACGCCTAGGGGCATTAATTACCCTCGCCAGCACCGCAGCGCCGCCCTCTTTGCTTTGCTCTAGGTTTCCTCGCCCGAGACGCCACCGTCAGGGTTCGATTTCTCGCCGGAGTCGCAAGAAGCTACCGACGTCAAGCCGTCTCCGCCATAGCCAAGTCCAGATCCGAGACCCTCGAGCCGAGCCGAGCCGAGCCGATTCGAACGCGACCATGCACTTCGCCGGACCTGCCCCAAAGCGTCGTTCCGTAGGTCATCGTCTTCGGTGCTGGCAGCCGCAAGCCACCGCGCCGCCATCAACGCCCTCAAGCTTTGTCGATCGTCTGATCTAGATCCAACGGCCACGGTGAGTCCACGTCGCCCTGATCCCTGTAGAGACCAGGTTAGATCTAAACCGTAAGATCTAGATCCAACGCACGAGATTGAGCCATATAGCCTTAACCGCACCGTGCTAGGATTGGATCTCAACCGTTAGATCTAGATCGTACGGTTAGATTCGATCCACGTTGTAGCGTTAGATGGAATCCCAACCGTTCGATCAAGATCGAACCGCGTAGGTCATGCCACGTGTCACACGCTGGGTCATGCCACATCACCATTGATGCGGCCGAATCTGATTAGATCTCACCCGTTCGATTCGAATCAAACGGTCCAGATCAACCGCGTTGATCACAACGTGCGGGATCCAGATCTAATCCGGACCATCGGATTTCAAATCGACGGCCCGGATCAAGCCACATGGCCGGGAGCCGAACAGTCGCGGTCCACGCGGGCGACGCCCGGTTGCCGCTGATGTCACGCGTGAGTCATGCCACGTCACCATTGATGTGGCCGAACCTGATTGGATCTCACCCGTTCGATTCGAATCAAACGGTCCAGATCAACCGCGTTGATCACAACGTGCGGGATTTAGATCTAATCCGGATCGTCGGATTTCAAACCGATGGCCCGGATCAAGCCACGTGGCCGGGAGCCGAACAGTCGCGGTCCACGCGGGCAACGCCCGGTCGCCGCTGACGTCACACGTGACATTAGCTTGGGGCCCGCGTGTCAGCGGCTCAGCCCACCGTGCGGTGACGTCTCTGTGACGTCATGATGACATCACGGTGGGCCCGCGTGTTAGTCCGTTCGGCTGAGCGTGCTGACGTTAGCAGCTGACGTCATCTGAGGGGGTCCCACATGTCAGTGAGACATGTACCCGTGGACCGGGTTCACGGTGGACCGAGTCCATGGACCGGATGACGCAATGCTGACATCATAATTCAATTTTTCAATACAAAAATAACTCGGTGGAAATTCAATTTCCACGCTGATGTCAGCTGACATCATAATCCATATTTTTCAATAGAAAAATAAATAAATTAATTCGGTTTATTCTTTTATTTGATTTTTCAAACTTCAAACGCTCATAACTTTTGCGTTTTAACTCCGATTTGGGTGATTTCAATTTCTATTTTTTTTATAAAATTGAGCTCTACTGAATGGTGAATTTTATTTAATTTTTGGACATGAATTTTACTTTGTTTTTTCTTATTTAATTGATTTTCAAACTTTAAACGACTATAACTTTTGCGTTTTAACTTCGATTGAGGCGATTCTAGTTTATACTTTTTTATAAAATTGAGCTCTATTTATTGGTGAATTTTATTTAATTTTTGGACATAAGTTTTCTCTATTTTTATTTATTTGGTGTTTATTTATCCGTTACATGTAGACGTTGAAGTGCCCGAAGGCTTCGGAGGTGAAGTTCTGACCCAGGAGCCAGCTCAAGACCAAGAACAAGTACATTTTGAAGGCAAGTTATGCTTTGATCATATTGTTCCCACTTTCGAAAATTATTTTGATTCAATTTATTGCATGCTAATTATATAGAAAATGCTTTAATTATTTCTGGGAATTTGTTAAAGGCCAATTTTGCTGTATGCTACCTTGACACAAATAATTGTATGCCATGAACCCTTTGTCACCCTAGTTGTGGATTATTTAGTTGGACATTATTAAATTACCAACATGGGAATTAGACCGCTATAGTATAATGCTCAGCCCTGCCACGTAGTTGACATGATTTTGGATAATCAAATATCAATGATGACTTAATGCGATATGGAACATGCTTTGATGAAGCGCCATGTGTTGTTGATGATGATGTTGATGGCACGTGGTGCATGGTAATCAACTGGGGTTTGATAAAATTCTTTAGACTGGGGCAAGTGGCAAGTTTGATCAGGTGGGCCTAGATTGATATCGGGAAAGTCGTTTTGGTTCTTCGGGTAGTCTTGCCCTAGTCAATTAAGGACTTAACCTTACAAGCCTTTGAACTGAGTCATTCATACAACCACAAGTCTGGAATGGGGCAGACCTAGCTAATTAATTTGTTGATTCTAAACTTTGGTACTATTGTGGTGGTGTGAGGCCCGGGTAGTGGTAACCAGTCCTCGCACAGGTGGCTCACATGGCGCAAGAGGGGGGCCCTGGATGTGGTAACTAATCCCACTAGTGTTGAAACCTTAGCGAGTAGTACTGGGTTTAGATAGGCATTAGAAAGGCTTTGTTACGGATGTTCTCCTTTGTGGTGTTTGACTGTATCATGTGGGTAAAGTGTATAACCTCTGTAGAGTGTAAAATCTATTAGAATAAACGTGTCCGCGGCATTGGACATTGCTCGGGAATTACAGTCAAGGATTAGACATTCATGAAAATAACTTGTTTTGGAAAGTACTTGGGTTTGGAATGGTGAATTGGACTTAGAACTAGAAAATGCTTTACTTGTGAAATCATTGTGAAAGTTATTACCTTTATTATTATCTTACTGCTTGCAATCTATTACTGTATTTCTGAATGTTGCTTTACTGCAAATGAACCTGTTAGCCTATCCCTTGTGTTAAGCCATGCATGTAGATTATTAGCCTTGCATTCTGTGCATGACTTGCTGAGTACGAAGTACTCACCCCTTGCAAGAATACAACACCAGTTGAAGAAGAGGTTACGCCAGCTTTGGAGGAGGAACTACAGGAGGAGCCGTCTACTTAGGGGGGAAGCCCAGTCAGTTGCCTGTGGCATATTGGTTGTCGCCACACATTTCTTTATTATTCCACTTGATGAGACCATGCTCATCATGGACAGAACTAACACTGCATACATATGGTCATCACCAAGTATTGCTACAGTTATATCAACTGCATGGTTTCATCGACCCCCACCTTGGCCAGGACCATTAAGTTGGCGACACTTCACAGCATCCTCTACTTCGTATACAACTACTACGATGGCTCCATCTGCATGGCTTTATCGACCCCCACCTTGGCCATCCTTCTACATCTTCGTCGGTTCAAGGACCATTGACTCGAGCTCGAGCCCGTCAAATGAATTATCAGATCTAAAGATAAACTTGGGAGAAGATGATGAACTTGAGTCGAGGACGACTCAAATGCAAGAAGGGGAGGATGATGAGGACATCACTACCATGCATACGGCCATGCCTACAAACCCAATTGAAGCCAACAATGTAATACAAGGGCCAATTACTCGAGCTCGAGCACGTCAATTCAATCGCCAGGTGAATGCGTTCCTCGGGTTGCATACAAATAATTTAATGAATGGGAATGCTATTTAATCCTTGTGATGATTTTATTGTCCTTAGGAACCAAGGAGAAGGACTCCCAAAAGTCAAGCATGAAGCCAATTCTTCCGGTGCACAAATTCAACTCAGATTCGGCCTCCGGGACAGCACCAACTTAAAACGACCATAACTTTTGATCCACAAGGGTGTTTGAGGTCTATGAGTACTGGTTTGAAAGGTTTCGACGTCCTCTTTCCAACGGATCCGGCCCTACCTCCATATTCCTTACGAGTCAACGGGAATCTGCAAAACAAGTTCAACTCGGATTCGGCCTCCGGGACAGCACCAACTTCAAATGACCATAACTTTTGATCCACAAGGGTGTTTGAGGTCTATGAGTACTGGTTTGAAAGGTCTCGTCGTCCTCTTTCCAACGGATCCGGCCTCATGTCCAAATTCCTTACGAGTCAACAGGAATCTGCAAAACAAGTTCGGTCATCTTTCCAAATCCGAGTCCAACTTGGAATAGGAGTCCTATTCGGCCATGGAGGTTTTTTGGACGCCCCAAGCCTGGTTTTGGCCTCCTATTTCTCCTATAAATAGCTAGGGAGTCCCCCAAAATAACTTGGGTTTTGGTTATTTGATAGTTTAGCCTTTTGCTACTATTTGAGTCTTTTAGACGTGCTCAACAGCCGCCTAACAAGCTCCTTGTATCGGAACCCCAACTTTTCAATACTTCATCTATATTTGCAATTTTAGATTGCTTTTGCCTTGTTCTTGCTTGTTCTTCGATTGCTTGTAGGAATTGATCTTCGTGATCAGGTTGATCGTGCCCACGGCAAGGTCAATAACCCTCTGGAGTTGGTTTAGCGATTGCTAAGGCACATCGTCGTTGTACGTTGTAGTCGGATCGTCAAAGTCGTCTCCTCCCAAATCGAAGGTTATCATTCTCATCGAAAGATCGGGACACCCAGTGTTACATCAAGTGGTATCAGAGCTTCAGTTGATCGGTGAGAATATCAGTGCCTTAGGTTAGTTTTTGATTTCTGTCCTAAATTGAAAATTACTCCACAAAAATTCAACCTTTAGTTTCAATCTGTTATTTTAGTGAGTTTTGTTAGGTTTTGATCCATTAGAGTCCATGTTTTAGTTGCTGATCTTTCCTTTCCTTCGCGTAGCTTCAATCCTTCAATTCTGTCCAGTTTGGTATTTCAAGCATAACTTTCACATACGAACTCGGATTTTTGTGTTCTTGCACTCTATTGAAAGCTGAGGATATAAGCTTCAATTCCTTCCATAGTCAACCAATCAAATTCTGTGATCTTCAAACATTAATCTAGGCGACAAGTTTGCTGCCCTAGAAAAACATCACTACACCTACCTTTGGGAACCAATTCATCCTTTGTGAACACTTCGATCCTATTTGAGACTAGCTTGTTGATATTGCTTAGGGCTGCTCTACTTGATACATTGCACAATCTTTAGTTATCATATCATATTATCTTGTGACACCAAGTTAGGGATTCCAAAACTTTGTTCATACTAGTGTTGGCCGAAAGTCACCAAAAGAAAGAAAAGAGAAAGAGCCAAAACGCTAAAAAAAAAGGAAAAGAAAAAGAAAATTGTGGCCGGTCACACTACATTGAGCAAAACCCTAATTTGTGTTTGTTACTTTTTATATTGTGCAATTTATTAATTAGTGAGCAATCTTGTGCCCTTTTTACTTTCTCAAAGCAATAAGTTAGCGTCTTTCAACGACTTATGCAATAGAGCTTTTGGTGCATCACTTATATTTTATAGCTCATTCCTTGATTGCATAAGTGCCATTATCTTTGCGTGTGTGTTGCCTTCAAATTCACTTATATCTTTGAGATCGGCAACTAGGGCTTGTGAATTCTAGTTTGGATCATTACTTATCATTACAATAACTAGAATTATCAGATTGCATAGGAAATAAATATTGCCTATCCAAGCTCCACATCCAACCTCGTACATTTGTTCGGTCCCTTGGCAATCGCTTTATCCAAGCTTCGGAGAACTTTTGACCACGCCAACGGCCGTCAACACTTGCTGCATGTAAGAACTTGTAAGAGATTTGGTTATAGGCTTGAATGTTGAGAGAATTGCCACCACCTCCTTGTAGTTGATAGGAACATTATACTTGTTATATTGTTTTCTTGTCTTCTACTAACCATGTTAGGTGATGAGGATTCGATGCATCACTCTCCACGCGCAAAGGGAATTGTTGCTAGAATGTCACTGCAAGAAGACCGCCTCCGGTCTATCGAGACCACTCAGAGAGTTGCTAACACTAATATTGCTACTATTTTGTCTAGACTTGATACGCTTGCAGGTACTACCCCCGGAACTTCCAATCCTCTACCTCATCTTCTAAGTAACAAAAATGGCATACTACATGCTCAGGTACATGTTGATGATGATTCCCTAGATAAGGTTAAATTCGCCATTCCACCTTTTAATGGTCATTATGATCATGATGCCTATATTAATTGGGAGATAGCGATGAGACAAAGAATTTGGCCAGTATGATTTGTCTGAAAATGAAAAGATTAGGATTGCTGCTAGTGTGCTAAATGAATATGCATTAACATGGTGGAAACATATTTGTAGAAAAGAGAGAAAACCTAAAAATTGGAAGGCCATGAAAAGACTTATGAGAATTGATTATGTTCATGAATATCATCTTGAATTTTTATAGACTAGACTCCAATGCTTGAAACAAGGAAATAAGTGCGTTAAGGAATACTATGAACTATTGCAAAATCATTTGTTGCGTTGTGGTTTAGATGAAGGTGAAGAAGCAACAGAGCTTAGGTTCATACGTGGACTTAATCAAGAAATTCAAGATGCTCTTATTGATGAAACATATAGTTCTCTTTCAGAATTGGTTGTATGTGCTTATAGAGTTGAAAATATGCTTGCTGAATCCTTGAAAGAATCATTAGCTTCATTTGAGGCGCCCATTGTTGCACCTTCTTTTGTAGCTAACATTTTGCGTAAAAGTGAGCACCATCGAGAGAATGATGTAGAAGAGCATATGGAGAAAGAAACGATCAGTACTACCCCATGTATATGTGAAGAGATAATAGTTGAAGAAACACCTACAACAGGTGATGAGAACTTACAAGGTAATGTAGACGGTATGGACTTTACACATGGAGAAGATAATTTTGAAGAGCAAAAACTATCCACAAATCATGCTATCGTAGAGCAACTAATAGTGGAACCAATTGCTGATTTTGCTTTGTTACAAGATGATTTGCTTGCTATTTCTTGTGATAAAGAAGAGTTGTGTGATAATACTTCACTTATATCAATGACACAACTAGCAAATGGACATGTCACCTTTGTTAACACACTAGAAACTTATGCTGAAAATAAACATGTCATTCACATCACAAGCGAAAATGATGAGTTGCAATTGATGTCTTCTTTATATACATTAGGCTACATTGAATTTGATGTTCCTTGTGATCTGAATTATTTAGAGGAGAGCCTTTTTGTACATTCTGATTTGTCATGGTTATTGCGAAATATCTTTTATGTTATTGGCAAAAATAGTGAGAAAGGAGAGTATAAAGCACATCGAGTTTACATTTGTTCAGATTTTAAACCTCCGTTTGCAATGCAACAATGTCATCAATTTAATAATTGCCATATCACTAATCATGTCAGACCAAGTACATTTGGTTCCATTCACAAGTCACATGATAGTTTTCAAGAAAGGGAGGATACGGTTGATAGAAATTCTCGATCCATTGATTTCATTGCAAATGTGCATATTGCTTTGTTTCCTGTCAATACTAACATTTCACAGGACAATATGATGGAGTCGAGGACGACTCCACTTCAAGAAAGGGAGGATGATGAGACCATGCTCATCATGGACAAAACTAACACTGCATACATATGGTCATCACCAAGTATTGCTCTGATTATATCAAGCTGCATGGTTTCATCGACCCCCACCTTGGCCAGGACCATTAAGTTGGCGACACTTCACGGCATCCTCTACTTCGTATACAACTACTACGATGGCTCCATCTGCATGGCTTTATCGACCCCCACTTGGCCCATCCTTCTACATCTTCGTCGGTTCAAGGACCATTGACTCGAGCTCGAGCCCATCAAATGAATTATCAGATCTAAAGACAAACTTGGGAGAAGATGATGAACTTGAGTCGAGGATGACTCAAATGCAAGAAGGGGAGGATGATGAGGACATCACTACCATGCATACGGCCATGCCTACAAACCCAATTGAAGCCAACAATGTAATACAAGGGCCAATTACTCGAGCTCGAGCACGTCAATTCAATTGCCAGGTGAATGCGTTCCTCGGGTTGCATACAAATAATTTAATGAATGGAATGCTATTTAATCCTTGTGATGATTTTATTGTCCTTAGGAACCAAGGAGAAGGACTCCCAAAAGTCAAGCATGAAGCCAATTCTTCCGGTGCACAAATTCAACTCGGATTCGGCCTCCGGGACAGCACCAACTTAAAACGACCATAATTTTTGATCCACAAGGGTGTTTGAGGTCTATGAGTACTGGTTTGAAAGGTTTCGACGTCCTCTTTCCAACGGATCCGGCCCCACCTCCATATTCCTTACGAGTCAACGGGAATCTGCAAAACAAGTTCAACTCGGATTCGGCCTCCGGGACAGCACCAACTTCAAATGACCATAACTTTTGATCCACAAGGGTGTTTGAGGTCTATGAGTACTGGTTTGAAAGGTCTCGTCGACCTCTTTCCAACGGATCTGGCCTCATGTCCAAATTCCTTACGAGTCAACGGGAATCTGCAAAACAAGTTCGGTCATCTTTCCAAATCCGAGTCCAACTAGGAATAGGAGTCCTATTCGGCCATGGAGGTGTTTTGGACGCCCCAAGCCTGGTTTTGGCCTCCTATTTCTCCTATAAATAGCTAGGGAGTCCCCCAAAATAACTTGGGTTTTGGTTATTTGATAGTTTAGCCTTTTGCTACTATTTGAGTCTTTTAGACGTGCTCAACAGCCGCCTAACAAGCTCCTTGTATCGGAACCCCAACTTTTCAATACTTCATCTATATTTGCAATTTTAGATTGCTTTTGCCTTGTTCTTGCTTGTTCTTCGATTGCTTGCAGGAATTGATCTTCGTGATCAGGTTGATCGTGCCCACGGCAAGGTCAATAACCCTCTGGAGTTGGTTTAGCGATTGCTAAGGCACATCGTCGTTGTACGTTGTAGTCGGATCGTCAAAGTTGCCTCCTCCCAAATCGAAGGTTATCATTCTCATCGAAAGATCGGGACACCCAGTGTTACATCACCACTGTAGTCATTTCTTTGAATAAGTTTTCACCCTGCGGGCCGTACTTTTGTAACTTGACCTTAAGGTCAAGCAACCTGTTTGGTATTCTAAATAAAGTACTTTACTATTTCGTCGAGTGTGATTGTGATATTTACCAATGTTGAGACTGTGTGCACTAGCGTGATCCTGGACTAGAGCAGAATACACAGAGGGTTCGGATTTGCAAGTTCGGGTCCCGACAGAGGTGGTATCAGAGCCAGGTTGACTGTAAGCTCACCCATAGTTAGAATGGTCGTAGTGAGGATAAAATTATTTTCTAAAAGTTAAAATTTGCCAAGATGATGAACGAAATCTTGCCTTATCCCCTTCACTCTTTTCATACACCTTTTGCTGAATTTCTCTTGTTCTTACTTGGTTTTAAAATTGTTGAGTTCTCACGTGAGTGTCGTTTGCAGATGAAGATGAGCAACAACTACGCCGAGTGTGAGGGTGGCTATGCCGCTGAGTTGTGGCATATGCTACAGGTACTTGGAGGCTTTGAGAGACCGCTCTACCGAGGAACCACCATCATAAAGGCAGGACTTGTCATAGGATGGGACGTTAAGATCATGGTGTATGCTCGAGAGAAGATGAAGTTCATCCATCCTTTTCACTTCACCGCCAGGAGGTCTACATTCCAGATTGTGATCCAGGAAGTGTCGCGTCGAGCGATGCGACAGATCGCTCGCACATACTCCGCAGAGCTAGAGGGCACGATGTTCCGTCACCATCCACGCAGAGACAACAACATTGACCAGGAGCCGATAGAAGACGAGGATGCCACGATCACCCATTTGGCGAGATTTGTCATGGCTTAGGAGGATGTGATCGACGACGCAGTTCAGAAGTTGCAAAAGGCTCGCGATGAAGTCAAGGATGTCCGGAAGCGACTGCAAGAAGCTCGACAGTACCTAGCTCACTCTATTTAGATGGTTCGTGAGTTATAGATGGCGCTATATGGACCTAAACCAGAGCTGGTGTTGGAGCTGCATGACCCAGACCCTAAGGACGACCCGGAGGAGGCGCCACCTGCACCGTAGCCACAGCAAGAGCCAAAACTAGAGGAGGATGTCGCGTCGTCGACCACAGTTGTCATTGGTCATGGAGATTGCTTCAAGCCGATGCCGTCTCACCCGCCAGTGTACCCACCAGGGAGTTCCCATGGTGGTTGGCTCGAGGAGTGAGCGTTCAGGATCAGAAGTTGAGACTCCTTCGTCGAGTCGCGTCTAAGAATAAAGAGTCACCCTTAGAGGCGTTAGACTTCAGTGTGTTAGTTTAATTTTGATTTTCATTGATTGTTGAGTGTGGAGTATGTGTTGCAAGGCCCTTAGGCATTATAAGCAACCATACCAAGTTATTATTGAATAAATAATAAAGTTGGATTTTGAGTTACACCTTCCACCCCGCATAAGTTTCTCCACTACTTGCCTATTCTTGTTTCCCTCTCGTCTCTAAAACTTGGAGCAATCGACAGATAGTGAACACTCGCGGAAACCTCGGAGGCAACGGAAGTGGTTCTTGCCCCGTAGGAAACCCCAATGATGGAGCACCTGTACCACAACCAGCACCGCCAGTTGACATGCAGAACTTTGGAGCCTTCCTTGCTTCACAGTGAAAGACCGGGATGGCGATTAGAGGGGGGGTGAATGATCCCAAATAAAATTTCCCCCTCTGAAGGTACTCAAAAAAATCTCGCAAGGAAGCCGGTGCTCCTCAAATTCGCGAAACTCGCAAAAACCAGAACAACTCGACAACTATGTGTATCCCGAGTTTGCATGGACGAGTACCATGAATCATGTGAGGAATTTTTTAACTCACAATCCTGGTTGTCAAGTGTCCAAAGCAAAGGAGAATCAATTCAACTACTTCTTTTCTAAAAGAGATCAAGCCAAATCACAAAAGCCTCTTTTAGAAAAGCAAAAGCAGAAATTTCAGGAATTGTCCTCAATTGTAGCAGGTGGATGGTGGACTTATGTTGCTCCAAAATTTTTGGAAAATTTTCACCCAGTGAGAATGTGAGTCTTGAAGCACTCCACCAAAAATCACCTCCAAAAGCCTTGCAGAACAATCATGAAAAATCACGCACTACAGACTGTCAGGAACTTCGATCAGGAAATTTGGGGCTCCGCTTTCACCTCATAGCTCCCAAATAGTGCAAGCAATAGACTCCAAATTTTTTTCCACAGATGGATATATGAGTCACGCACATTCTCGAACAAGAATAAATTAAAAAGGATTTTTCTAGATTTTTCTAAAAATCAAAGACTTACTGCTGCGCGAAGAACAAGTTCTGGACAGATTTGCGATCTTGATGGAAACTTGATAAAATAAATTCTTGCGGCATACAAACTTTAGCAAATGAACTCGATCTTGAGCGAAGATCCAAATAGAGTATAGAAGGAGGTGAATGCGAATCGCTCAAGTCAAGAACAAAATCCAGCAATCATAAATGTAAGTGCGGGAATGTAAATGCTGAATTTAATACATGAAAGTAAATGCCGAAAGTAAAGACATAATGTAAATTGCAAGAACTAAATTGCGAGAGAATAAATTTGGCTCTTGGAACTTCTATTTCATTAAGAGATGTGTGATTACAAAGCCTCACTTCATGTGGGCAAAGCTCAAAGGAGCAACACAACAACTCAAAGAATGAATGGGCATGGAGGCCTCCCTCCACCCCTCTATTTATACTACTCTTGGGCCACCTGAAGGGAATATGCCCGAGAGGCAATAATAAATTGTTTATTATCTTATTCCATGTTTATAATAGATGTTTATTTCTCATGCTAAAATTGTATTAACCGGAAACGTTGATACATGTGTGTGTAATAAACAAACAAAAGGTTCCTAGTAAAGCCTCTCTTTTAAACTAGCTTGTTGATTAAGCGATGATCAAGGTTTCTGATCATGAACATTGGATGTTGTTAATAACGGGTCACATTATTAGAAGAATGATGTGATGAACACACACCCAAGTTGGTATAGCAAATTCGATCAAGTCATTAAAGTTTGTTGCTTTGTCTTGAACATATACAAAATAGCTCTTTTCCTTAGACCATGAGATGATGTCAATCACTAACTCCGGAAGAGTACTTTGATGACATCAAACGTCACTCCGTAACACGGTGACTATAAAAATGGATTTGGGTACTATGAAAGTATTAGTTGAGGCTCATGCATCAAGAGTGGGATTTGTCCATCCAGATGACGGAGAGATATACTTTGGGCCCTCTCGGTGATATCACATTGACATCGCTTGCAAGCACGTGATTAGGTCACAAGAATGTCATATCACGGAACGAGTAAAGAGTACTTATCGGTAACGGGATCAAACTAGGTATAGTTGATACCAATGATCGGATCTCGGATAAGTAATATATCGCGAGACAAAAGGAATTGGTTATGTTGGTTTTGGTTCACACGATCACTAGTTCATCGTTGAGTAAGTGGGAGTCATTATGGATCTCGGATCCCGTGATGATTATTGATCGAGAGGTGTCTTGATCATGTCCATTTTATTCACGAACCGTAGGGTGACACACTTAAGGTTCATCGACGCTTTTGAGTGGATCACGGAACACCGGAGAAAAGTTTGGACAGCACCGAATAGTTTCGGGATATCAGAACATTCACATGAAGAGAATGGAGAGTCCATTCACATGGAGAGTCCATTCACATGAAGAGAATGGAGAGTCCATTCACATGGAGAGTCCATTCACATGGAGAGAATGGAGAGTCCATTCACATGGAGAGAATGGAAAGTCCATTCACATGGAGAGTCCATTCACATGGAGAGAATGGAGAGTCCATTCACATGGAGAGAATGGAGAGTCAACTCACTCCTATAAAAGGGAGGGTGGAGCTCCTCTCTCATGACTAATCTCCATGACCCTTTGGTTGGTCTTTTCTCCTTCCTCCTGCTGTTCCACCTTTCAGCGATAGCTTAAGCGCCTGGCTGAAACAGTTTCTCCACCACCACCACTAAGTCGTAGTGTTGTTGGAGTTTTCCGTGGATCCTCTACTTCCGCTGCCCCGCTGGATCGAGGGATTGGAGGTCGTCGTTGTTCCGTACGTGTGACCAAGTACGGAGGCGCTGCCGTTTGTGGCGCTCATCTTCGCGACTTTGAAGTCGGGCGTGTACCTCTACTTCAACCACGTTTGTTTGCGGGAACGTTATTCCTGCTTTCGGTCTACGAGGGTGAGTCCTTCTGAAACCGTTTGCATGCATCTCCTAGATATGATCTTGGTGTTTGGTTGCATTCGTAGGAAAATTTTTGTTTTCCATGCTTAGAACCCATCAGTGGTATCGAGCCGTGTCTATGCGTAGATGTTTTATGCGGTTTAAAACACATGTGGATGTGGGCGTTGATGATCATGTTATTGCATACTTTCGTGTATTTTGGATCATGGTGGCATAGTGGGATTTGAAGCGGCCCGGACTAACCTTACATGTCCTCGCACATGAGACTTGTTCCACGCTCGACATGCAACTAGTATTGCATAAGTGGCTTTATGGTGTCGATTTCTCCTACTATAGTCATGATCTAATTTACAACGGTTTGCTAATAATGTTTTTATCACCGTTGTGGTTCTTGTTCGTAGGTAAGAACAGTTTTTCCTAGAAAGCCCAAAACCACGTAAAATATGCAAAAATAAATTAGAGGCGTCTAACTTGTTTTTGCAGGGCTTGTGATGTGATATGGTCATTGATACAAAGATTGTTGTATGAAATGAAATTTATTGTAAATTTAAACAACCGGCAGGAGCCATTTGGTTGTTTTTCTTTTATGGCCTGCGTGCTAAGTATATGTCCATGTGATATATTGTAATGGAGGAAGACAATCAAGATGGCAGCATCATGGACCTTGGTGCCATGCCGGTGGAATGATGGAGATCATACCATGTCGCACAAGATGGAGATCAAGTCTTTGAAAGGACCATATCATATCACTTTATTCATGCATGTGATGTTAATCCTTTTATGCATCTTATTTTGCTTGGATATGATCACGTCGATAGCACTATAAGATGATCCTCCAAATTAATATCAAGATAATAATGTGTTCTTCCATAGTATGCACCGTTAAGAAAGTTCGTCGTTTGAAGCACCACGTGATGATCGGGTGTAATAGACTCTACGTTCGCATACACCGGGTGTAAGCCAGATTTACACACGCAAATACTTTGGTTCTACTTGGCGAGCCTAGCATGTACAGACATGGCCTCGGAACACGAACCGAAAGGTAAAGCATGAGTCATATGGATGATATGATGAACATATTGATGTTCGCCTTTGAAACTATGCCGTCTCACGTGATGATCGGTTTCGGTATAGTGAATTTGGTTCGATGTAATCACTAAAGATGACTAGAGGGATGTTGTTTTTGAGTGGGAGTTCTCGTAGTAATTTTGAATTAAACTTGAACTTAATCTATTATGAACTTAGTCTAATTAACTTTGCAAATCGTTGTAGATGGCACCACCTATTTTCAATTTCAATCTGTTCATGGAGAAAGAGAAACTAGCCACCAACGGTAGCAACTTTACCAATCGGGCCCTTAACACGAGGATTCTCCTCAGCGCTGCTCAAAGGAGCTATGTGCTTGATGCGCCGCTGGGTGCCCCTTGATGATGGCCCAGGAGGAGAAAAATGTTTTCTTGACTCGCAAGGAGGACCACAGTCTAGTTCAACTGCGGCATTTTATGCGGCCTTGAGCACGAGCCGCGAAAATGTTTGAGCACAAAGCAATGCTTTTGATACAATGAGAGAGTTGAAAATGATCTTCGACACCCATGCCGCATGAGAGAGTTATGAAGCTTCAGAAAAGTTCTTTAGCTGCATGATGGAGGAAAACAGCTCCGTTAGTGAGCACGTACTCAAAATGTCTGGGCACGCCGATAAACTCATAGCTTTGGGAATAACGATCCCCATTGAGCTAGGAATTCATCGTGTTCTCCGATCTACGCCACCAAGCTACAAGAGCTTTGTGATGAACTACAACATGCGAGGGCATGAAGAAGTCTCTCCCGAGCTTCTGTCAATCTGAAAAGCTGCTGAAGTGGAGATCAAAAGGAACATCAAGTGTTGATGGTCCAAAAGACTATCGATTTCAAGAAGAAAGGCAAGGCTAAGGGAAACTTCAAGAAGAAGGGCAAGTCTGTTGCCACATCGAGAGAAGAAGACCAAGGCTGGCCCTAAGTCGAATCTTGAATGTTTTTTCGGCAAGGGCCTTTGAGCCTTTGAGCGCAATCGCCCAAAATATCTCGGTGATAAGAAGGACGGGAATGTGAACAAAGGTATATATGATATACATGTTATTGATGTGTACCTTACTAGTACTCGCGATGGCGCTGGGTATTTGATACCGTTCGGTTGCTAACATATGTAACTCAAAGCAGGAGCTAAGGAACGAGGAGACAACTAGCAAGGGATGAGGTGATGATGCGGCGTCGGCAATGGATCAAAGGTTGATGTGATCGCCGTCGGACGCTACCTATCCAATTACCATCGAGGATTAGTTATAAACCTAAATAATTGTTATTTAGTGCTGCGTTGAGCATGAACATCATATCTGGATCTTGTTTAATGCGAGGCGGTTATTCATTCAAGTCTGAGAACAATGGTTGTTCAATTTATATGAATAATATCTTTTATGGTCATGCACGAAAAGAATGGTTTATTTATTTTGAATCTTGATAATAGTACACATGTTCATAATGTGAATGCCAAAAGAATTAAGTTGAATGATGATATTGCTGCATATATGTGGCATTGCCGCTTATGTCATATTGGTGTTAAGCATGAAGAAGCTCCATTCGATGGACTACTAGAATCACTTGATTATGAATCATTTGAAACATGTGAACCATGCCTCATGGGCAAGATGACTAGAACCCGTTTTCCGGTACAATGGAGCGGGCAACCGACTTATTGGAAATCATACATACCGATGTGTGTGGTCCAATGAGTGTGTCGGTAGCGTGGTGGATATCGTTAGCCGTTACTTTCACGGATGATTTGAGTAGATATGGATATATTTACTTAATGAAACACAAGTCTGAAACATTTGAAAAGTTCAAAGAATTTCAGAGTGAAGTAGAAAATCATCGTAATAGAAAGATCAAATTTCTACGATCCGATCGTGGAGGAGAGTATCTTGAGTTCTGAGTTTGGCACACACATGAGACAATGTGGAATAGTTTCACAACTCACTCCTGCTGGAACACCACAGCGTAATGGTGTATCCGAGCGTCGTAATCGTACTTTATTGGATATGGTTCGATCTATGATGTCCCTTACAGATTTGCCACTTTCATTTTGGGGTCATGCACTAGAAACAGCTGCATTCACTTTAAATAAGGCACCATCTAAATCCGTTGAAATGACACCGTATGAATTATGGTTTGGCAACAAACCTAAGCTGTCATTTCTAAAAGTTTGGGGATGCGATGTTTATGTGAAGAAACTTCAACATGATAAACTCGAACCCAAAGCGGAAAAATGCGTCTTCATAGGATACCCTAAAGAAACAATTGGGTACACCTTCTATCACAGATCCGAGGGCAAGGTTTTCGTTGCCAAGAATGGATCCTTTTGGAAAAAGAGTTTCTCTCGAAAGGTGTGAGTAGTAGGAAGGTAGAACTCGGCGAGGTTATTGAACCTTCTCTTCATGGAATGGCAAGTGCAGCGGCGCGGGAAGTTGTTTCGGAGTTGACTTCACCAAATGAAGAGGAACTAATGATAAGGATCATGAAACTCCGAAAGAGAACACTACCGCACCTCGCGAGTCAACAAGAGCGCATAATGCTCGACTTTTATGTTCCTACTATGAATGTCATGGTAGTTGAGAATAATGACCCTGCGACGTATGATGAAGCGATGATGAGCCCAGATTCCGACAACTGGCTAGAAGCCATGAAATCGAAATGAGATCCATGTATGAAAACCAAGTATGGACTTTGGTGGACCTACCCAATGACCGCAAGGCCGTTGAGAACAAATGGATTTTCAAAAGAAAATAGACGCCGATGGTAATGTGACCGTCTATAAAGCTCGACTTGTCGCAAAGGGTTTTCGACAAATTCAAGGAGTTGACTACGATGAGACTTTCTCACCCGTAGCGATGCTAAAGTCTGTTAGGATTATGTTAGCAATTGCTGCATTTTTCGATTATGAAATTTGGCAGATGGATGTAAAAACCGCGTTCCTTAATGGAAACATTGAGGAAGAGTTATATATGATACAACCCAAAGGTTTTGTTGATCCTAAGGATCTTGATAAGGTATGCAAACTTCAGCGATCCATTTATGGACTGAAGCAAGCATCACGAAGTTGGAATCTCCGTTTGATGAGGTAATCAAAGGTTTTGGATTTGTCCAAACTTACGGAGAAGCTTGTATTTACAAGAAAGTGAGTGGGAGCTCTATAGCATTTACGATATTATATGTGGATGACATATTGTTGATTGGAAATGATATAGAACTTTTGAAAAGCGTAAAGATTACTTAAGCATTAAGTTTTCAATGAAGGACCTTGGTGAAGCGGGCGTATATTTTAGGCATCAAAATCTATAGAGATAGATCGAGGCGCTTGATTGGGTTATCGCAAAGTACATACCTTGACAAGATTCTAAAGAAGTTTAGAATGGACGAAAGTAAGAAAGGGTTCTTACCTATGTTGCAAGGCAAGGCGTTGAGTAAGACTCAGAGTCCAACTATAGCGAAGATAGAGAAGTAATGAATAAAATTCCCTATGCTTCAGCCATAGGCTCTATCATGTATGCTATGTTGTGTACAAGACCGGATGTGGCACATGCTATTAGTTTGACTAGCGGTACCAATCGATGCAGGTTTGGAACAACTGGACAGCGGTCAAGAATATCTTTAAGTACTTGAGAAGAACTAAGGATATGTTTCTCATATATGGTGGTGAAGAAGAGCTCGTCGTAAAGGTTACGTCGACGCTAGTTTCGACAGCGATCGGATGACTCTAAGTCACAAACCGGGTATATTTTTGAAATGAATGGAGGAGCGGTGGTGGAGGAGTTCCAAGCAATCTGTGGTGGCGGGATCTTCAACAGAGGCGGAATATGTTGTCGCTTGAAGCGTATGAGAAGCAGTTTGGATGAAGATGTTCATATCCAAACTTGGTGTGGTTCCGAGTGCGTTGGACCCAATGGTTATCTATTGTGACAACAATGGTGCCATAGCCAATGCTAAAGAACCAAGGTCACACAAGAATTCCAAGCATATTAAGCGCCGGTTTCACTCCATCCGTGAACATGTCAAGGATGGCGATGTAAAGATTTGCAAAGTGCACACGGATCTGAATGTGGCAGACGCGTTGACTAAAGCTCTCCCAAGGGCAAAACATGATCAGCACCAGAACTCAATGGGTGTTAGATTCATCACAACGTAATCAAGATTATTGACTCTAGTGCAAGTGGGAGACTGAAGGGAATATGCCCGAGAGGCAATAATAAATTGTTTATTATCTTATTCCATGTTTATAATAGATGTTTATTTCTCATGCTAAAATTGTATTAACCGGAAACGTTGATACATGTGTGTGTAATAAACAAACAAAAGGTTCCTAGTAAAGCCTCTCTTTTAAACTAGCTTGTTGATTAGCGATGATCAAGGTTTCACGATCATGAACATTGGATGTTGTTAATAACGGGTCACATTATTAGAAGAATGATGTGATGAACACACACCCAAGTTGGTATAGCAAATTCGATCAAGTCATTAAAGTTTGTTCTTTATCTTGAACATATACAAAATAGCTCTTTTCCTTAGACCATGAGATGATGTCAATCACTAACTCCGGAAGAGTACTTTGATGACATCAAGCGTCACTCCGTAACACGGTGACTATAAAGATGGATTTGGGTACTATGAAAGTATTAGTTGAGGCTCATGCATCAAGAGTGGGATTTGTCCATCCGGATGACGGAGAGATATACTGGGCCCTCTCGGTGATATCACATTGACATCGCTTGCAAGCACGTGACTAGGTCACAAGAATGTCATATCACGAACGAGTAAAGAGTACTTATCGGTAACGGGATCAAACTAGGTATAGTTGATACCAATGATCGGATCTCGGATAAGTAATATATCGCGAGACAAAAGGAATTGGTTATGTTGGTTTTGGTTCACACAATCACTAGTTCATCGTTGAGTAAGTGGGAGTCATTATGGATCTCGGATCCCGTGATGATTATTGATCGAGAGGTGTCTTGATCATGTCCATTTTATTCACGAACCGTAGGGTGACACACTTAAGGTTCATCGACGCTTTGAGTGGATCACGGAACAGGAGAAAAGTTTGGACAGCACCGAATAGTTTCGGGATATCAGAACATTCACATGAAGAGAATGGAGAGTCCATTCACATGGAGAGTCCATTCACATGAAGAGAATGGAGAGTCCATTCACATGGAGAGTCCATTCACATGGAGAGAATGGAGAGTCCATTCACATGGAGAGTCCATTCACATGGAGAGAATGGAAAGTCCATTCACATGGAGAGTCCATTCACATGGAGAGAATGGAGAGTCAACTCACTCCTATAAAAGGGAGGGTGGAGCTCCTCTCTCATGACTAATCTCCATGACCCTTTGGTTGGTCTTTTCTCCTTCCTCCTGCTGTTCCACCTTTCAAGCAAGAGCTAGCTTAAGCGCTGCTGAAACAGTTTCTCCACCACCACCACTAAGTCGTAGTGTTGTTGGAGTTTCCCGTGGATCCTCTACTTCCGCTGCCCCGCTGGATCGAGGGATTGGAGGTCGTCGTTGTTCCGTACGTGTGACCAAGTACGGAGGCGCGGCCGTTTGTGGCGCTCATCTTCGCGACTTTGAAGTCGGGCGTGTACCTCTACTTCAACCACGTTTGTTTGCGGGAACGTTATTCCCGCTTTCGGTCTACGAGGGTGAGTCCTTCTGAAACCGTTTGCATGCATCTCCTAGATATGATCTTGGTGTTTGGTTGCATTCGTAGGAAAATTTTTGTTTTCCATGCTTCGAAACCCATCACCACCTACCACCCTTGGATGAGTCCCAAACCCTAGGGCACTCCACCAAGGGCTAGGATTAACCCACTCACTCCACCATGCAAGGGACACCCAAAACCCTACACACTTAATGGGTTTTCTTGCACGATTTTCAAAGCATACTACTAGACCCGCTATCCTATCAACTAGACTGCGATCCAGCGGCCCTCATCGATCCTCGTGGAATCTAGCTAGTATCATCCCCTTTCCTTATCTTCTTTGACTTGCCCGAACTCCGTCTTCGATCTTCTTCCGGCGATCTCCAACCGTCTGGACCTCTGACGCACCTCGCCTAGTCCCGGTCATCATCCGCCTCACCATGACCTAGCACAGTCGTCCTGCAAACATCAAAGACAAGGAAAACCATTTTGCACATTCCAAAATATAATCTTACATTTTTCTTCCTGCATGTTAGTCCATATTATCATTAATTCAAACATGCAAATGCCAAGTCAAATCAAACTCAAACCTGAGCACACCTTGCTCAAATAAAGTCAAATACTCATCACAAATATGGATGGACCTCCACATGGTCCTTCAATCTCCCCCTTGATGAGTATATTGACAAACCACACAAAAGGCATAAATTTGAGTTTGAAGACAAAGGAAGAAAAGCAACTTGATTGCAAAATCATAATTGGTCCAATTGAAAGAGAAAGAAGGATCATGACCAAATAGATGAATAGATTTTTGGAGCTCAACACAAGAAAGAACAATTTTTCGACAAGAGCTCCAAAAACCTAGAAATCTCTCAAAAAGCTCAAAATTACTCATGATCCAAATGCAAGGACAATTGTTCAACAAAATCATGAGAAAGCATTTTTTTTAATTTTCCTCCCTCTAAGATGCCTTTTCTACATTTTCTCCCCTTTTGGCAATATAGGCATCAAAAGAACAATTTTTGGATGAAATGCAACCTAGAAGAGCTTTGAGGATTATGCAAGTGACCACTTAGACAAAGTATGACACCAAGCTACTCAAGTTCAGATTATGTCATCCTAAGTCATATCCAATGGCATATTTCAATTTTTGCTAACTAGCTCAAAAGAAGTTATATTACTTTGGCATGATTTCAACAGTAGCAACACTTAGCATAACTTCAAGACTAGAAGCAAAGCCAACCAAACGAGCAAATGGATATACTAGAGTTCAACATAGTCAACACTTTGGGAAACTACAAGTCCATAAGAGAAGCCTCATGCTCAATCATCTCTTTAAATGCAAATTTTTTAAGATTAATGCTCATAAAGCGGTATGAGAGAGTTAGGCTTAGTGAAGCACATCCTCGACTAGGAGCCATCGACAAAGGCCTCCTAAGCTTCACCCTCCTCCACAAACCTTTGAGGGTTTAGAGAGTTTATCCTAGAGAAACACAACCTCGACTAGGAGCCATCGACATAGGTCTCCTAGGCGTCACTCTCTTCCTCCAGTCTATTTTGCATTTTCCAATTTTATTGACTCAAGCCATATTCAACCATCTCAAGCATGAAGCTTAAAAGAGTGGTTTTGGTCATACACACTGCATTCCAAGTTCATCCCAAGTGCAATGGGAAGCAGTCTCGTGAATGAAGAGTGTTGAGTTCAATTTTAGCACAAAAGAGTCAATTTTTGTATTTTCAGCACTTAGATTCATGAGCATTGTTGAGGATTCTAGAATGAAATAATGTAGCTAACCCAAGTTGCTCTAGGGACTCTAGTAGAAACCCACTATTTCAATAAGCATGGCATAAGCATCTAGTGAAGAAATATAACAAGTAAAAGCAGAGTTTAATCAAGTTTTCAGGAAAGCTCAATTTAAAATGTTGGCTAGTTTCATATGATATACCAAATTGGATATGACCAAGATTAGCAAATATCTTCAGAAAAGTAGCTAGGTGCAACAAATCTCTATTTTATCATTTGCATAATAGACAAAGCTCGTAAATGAAAAACAAGTCTATATGCAATGCAAGAGAATCAATTCCAAGCTCCCCCTCAACAAGAGAGTCGATTAAGCACAAAAACTGATTGAAGTTGAGTTAATAGCAATTTTAGATTCAAAAAGATGAATTGAACTCAACTGAAACCAGAAAGACAGAAATGATGAGAAGGAATCAAGAAACTGACAAATGGGTAGTCTAGGAGCATAGATAACATGAAGAGAAACACTAACACTCAGACTCGCTCTCACCTTCCCCATATGACTTATATAGAAAAGCTACATCTCCAACTGTAACATCCCAAAATTTGGTTTATTTACATTTATTAAGTTATTTGAATTTTTTAGAATTCTCTGGAATTTAATTTGAAATTTTGGAATTTATTTGAACATAAGCCTTCTTGAACTAATTGAATTAAAGATCATGTATTTTTGCATAAGCATAAAATCCAAAATTTCATTTATAATTAAGATAATTGGTAGACGAGAGTGTTCACTTCAAATATTTTCGAAAAAACATGCTATATAACTTGAGTCGTTGATTTTATAAAAATCGGTACAGGTGTCTGATTCACGAAAAGAATTTTTACAAAAAATCTACGCGTCGAAAAATCGCGAAACCAACTTTGTTAAGTTCTAAATAGTTTCTATTATTTTAGAGGAATTTTCTAGATTTTTAGAACCTCTCTGTTAATTTTTTTTCTCGACTCGATTTGGAATGTATATGCGTATATAATACGTGCGTGAGTGGACGATTCACTTTCCAGCTGCTCGTGTAGTTGCACAGCATGTATGTGTATGCATATATAAATGCATATGGGAATTGACTAATTGGTAACGCAGCCGCATGCATGAATACTCACGTTTGATTTCTAGCCGTTTCGTACCTTTCTATCTCCCGCATGGACGTTGCCTCTTCCAACTTGATTCGCGTTTCTCTGACTCGTGAACTTCCCATTTTCCAGCCACATCATTTTTTCAGTCGTTTCCCATTTAGCTCTTCACATCCAAACCTCCATCCACTACTAGTTAATCTCTCCATTGTTTCCTTTATTCCCATCCACCGTTACTAGCTAGCAATACCCTTCTCTTTCCATTGCTTTTCTCCACGCGTTGCTAGCAACACACACATGTTCCTGCCGATCCTTTTCCACGCAGGAGACACTACTAGCAATGCCTATCTTGCTGTTTTCATCTCCTAGGCGCACACACTGTCTCCACTTCCTGCACATTTCCATCTCTAGTCGAATCCTTCAACCAGCGTGCGCTACCGCTGTAGTGCAGTGTCGCTGCCGTCTCGTTGTCGTCGTGTACGCCGCCATCATCTACATTGTCGCCGTCGTCTACATCATCGTCGCCGCTGTCGTCTCGTTGCCGCCGGTTACGTCGCCGTCGACGCCGACCTCCGGTCTCGCCTCCCCTGCGCTCGCCTGGTCTCATCTGGTACTTCTCTTTTCTTTTGTGGTTGCTCTCTTTCAGTAGCCAAGCCCTGTTATTCTCGCATAGCAAACTGATATGCAGTGCTATGCAGTAGTTTAGTTCCTACGAATGTTGTACGTGTTCCTTTCTGATGAAATGGTTTGCTTGGTCTAGTTCCGTGTGTACTGTTTCCAGTCTTCGTGCCGACAACCTGCGCCGCCGCCGCCGTCGGGCACCGTCTGGCTGATGCCATCGACTGACTCCGGCCGACTGTGCTCACTGGTCCTGCGTCGCTCACCTGGCTTATCGGCTAGTCTGCTTAGCAGTGCGTTCCATTTCTTTTTCCCTCTCTCTCTCGTGTAGCCAATACTTGAACCGAAGCTATACAGCCAAAGAGAATATGCATATACACCATGAATAGTGCCATGCATAGGAGATGAGAAGTTTGTACGTAAACATTTCAGGAAAATTGCGAATTTTGTCTTTTTCATTACAAATTCATTTTAAGTCCAACTACGTGCAACAAATTTTGCTAATTAGTAAAAATTAATACATTTCTACAGTAATTTTTATGAAATTTTGTAAATAAATTTATACTATTAAATTATTCGCGGAAAGTCTAAACTTGTGAGTTTTGTAGCTCTTAGACTATACGTTCAAAAATTCCAAAATAAATTTTATAAATCTTAGAAAATGCTAGACTAATGATTTGGAAGTTTTCATGTGATTACGAATTAACTTGTTTCTTTGTATTTTCCGAATGTCTGTTTATTCGCTGTTTTTCGTTTAATAGAAGCGCTAGACGTCGACTCCATCGCAGAACCGCAGGAAGACAACCCTCTCCTCACCGACCCAGGCAAGTTTCCGCAAGTTTCCGCAAGTTCCCCGCAAGTTTTTGATAAGTTCCCTTGAAGCATGTTGATCCATGTTTTGAAACGTTTTATAGATTTACTAACTTGCATGCTATGGTTGTTTATATAAAAGGATATGTTATGATAGAGTATAGTTATATACCTTGTTAATATGTATGTTTGCTACATATTAATCTATCTATCCTTTGGTTGCCCTAGAATGAGTAATTTGTATGGCTTAACACCCTTGTTTAGTCTAATAGTAGTGCTTAGTATGCTAAATACTATTCGTATGTTTAATGGAAAGCTTGTTATTTGAAATTCCAAATGATTGAGCAAAAATGTTAGTTTAAAAAGGGCAGTTGGTGCTGCCAGTTTGGTAAAACAAAAGAAAAGAGAAACTTGGAATTTCAAAAATGAGAATAGGTTGGAAGGTTGCAAGGCGGGTGCAGTATGCACGAGACTCGGGTTTGAGGATGTGCCACCCTAGTCACCCTAAGGACCGATTCCTTGTGATTGTCAAACAATGTACAACAGTGCGACCGCGAGTTCCGGTATGGGACGGGCCTGGCTGAGTAACTAGTGAAAACTTAATTAAGGCATGCCAAACGGTGGAGTGGGCGTGGTTGTAGCCACAGTAGTCCTACAGGCGCAAGAGGGGGCTTCCAACTTGGTTGTAGCCATTTGGCGGTGAAACCTCGTGACGTGACTTAGTTAAGACGTAGCTAGGGAAATGGCCTTGTGATTTTCACTTGGGGTTATATGCCAAAGGAAGCAAATGACCAAAAAGAGTGAAATACCTCTCGCGGGTAAAGCGTGCAAGCTCTGCAGAGTGAACAAACTATTCGAATAGCCGTACCCACGGTCAAGGGTGGACAAAGTGCGCTGTCGCCAGGTAGATTTTCTCTATTTGATTCCAAAACCAGATTTTACAAAAGAAAAGCACGGTTGTAGCCGTGAATGTTATGATTTGATAAAATTCGTGGTTGTAGCCACGAGGAAAAGATTTCAAAAGTATTCTTAAAATAAAACCATGGTCGATGCCATGCTTGTTTTGATTTCCACGGTTGGAGCCGTGTCCCAAAAAGTTTAAACTCTGATTTATCAAAAGAAAATACTTTTGAAAAATGCTATTAAAAATTCTAGGATAAAATTTTAAAAATTGGCTTTTGCAAAATTAACCAATACCTTCCCTTGAATCAAATTGCATATTGCATTTCCTACCGGACTTGTTGAGTATGTTGCATACTCACCCTCGCTTTTTATTGCGGGGCTGCTTATTCCATGAAGCAGATCAGGAAGATAAAGATAGCTATCCAAGGGCCTGTGTTCCACCATTTGATATCTGCAATGAAGACTTTGAAGAGGAAGATTATCAGGACATCTAGGATCACGTTATCTTCAGTCTTTGCCTGTGGTGTTTCTGAACTTCATTTTATCATGTTAACTTGACGGTTTAATATTTCCGCTGCTATATGACCTACGGGTCCAACTTTTGTAATAATGGGCCTTGTTGGCTAGTACTCTGTATTAAATTTGATTTATCGCATGGTGATGATCCATACTGTTATGATCTGTGTGTACTAGCTATTGATCCAGGGACTAGTACAGGTAAACACAGGTGGGCCCGTGTCCTATTGCGGGTTCCGACACCAACTCCAACCCAGGAGCAAACACAGACCCTGTCTACATAGGGGGCCCAACACCTGCTAGACCTAAAAGACTGTGAGTGAGCTCAACTGAGAAGAAGAGAGGAATAGCACCCTAAAGCATAAGGTGAGAGGTCCATGCCGAGGCATGCCAGAAGTCTAGGTGAAGTGAACTCAACCAAATGAAAACCATCCCAAAGATACCCAGAAGAAGGAAATGCTGAATACATATAAACAAATAATACAAACCAGCTCCCCCTCAAGATATGCCATAGGGGCTCATAATCCCAAGCTCTCCTCTTAGGGCAACAAACCTGGAGCTATCCAAAGGCTTGGTGAAAATGTCAGCCAACTGGTGGTCACTTGTCGGGACCCCGAATTTGCAAATCCGGACCCTCTGTGTATTCAACACTAGTCCAGGAACGCGCTAGTGCACACAGTCTTAACATCGGTAAATATCACAATCATACCATTCGATACTAATAAAGTACTTTTATTTAAATAACCAAACTGGTTACTCGACCTTATGGTCAAGTTACAAAAGTATGCCTTGCAGGGCGAAACTTATTAAGAGAGAAATAATAGCAGCGGAAAATCAAATAACTTCGTGGCGCCATCCAGTATACCACAGGCAACTGACTGGGCTCGCTTCCCTAAGTAGACGGTTCCTCTTGGAGCTCCTCCTCCAAAGCTGGTGTAATCTCCTCTTCAACTGGTGTTGTAGGGTGGCAAGGGTGAGTACTTGGTACTCAGCAAGTCATGCAGAATCTTGAGGCTAATATACTATATGCATGGCTTGGTACAAAGGAATAGCTCAAGGTATATTTGCAGTAAACAGCATTTGACAAATAACATAAGTAGATTCGAAAGCAGTAGAAACAAGTATAGCATAATTAACTTTTCAAGGAGTTTAATAAACATCTTTCCCATCCTAAACCACATTTCCATCAACATCATTATTAATCCAACCCAACCTTTCAAATCCAAGTTATTTTTTGAGAAAATCTAACCCTTGACTGTAATTCCCGAGCGATGTCCAATACCGCGGACACGGCTATTCGAATAGATTGTACACTCTGCAGAGGTTATGCACTTTACCCACAAGTTACAGTCAAACACCACAAAGGCGAGTTCCCGTAACAAAGTCTTTCGGAAACCTCTAACAATACAAGTGGTCCTCCCCGGTTATTGCGCACTAACCCTTCCCTTAGCTAAGGCGAAGTCTAGGCCAATCAACCGTTAGATGGGTACCTGGCCTCAGCCCCGGTACGCTCCCCCGTACAACTTACACAAAGGGTGTAGTTGACCTCCTAAGGTCCCATAGGTACGTTATTAGCAACTTAGTCAACTAGGTCCGTCCCATTACAGACATGTGGTTGCACGTTAGACCCAGTTCAAAGGCTTGCAAGGTTAAGTCCTTAGGGTGACCAGGGCAAGACTACCCGAAGAACCAAATCAACATCCCCAATCCCACAACTGGCCCACCTGATTACTCTTGCCACATGCCCCGGTCGAAAACTATTTATCAAACCCCAGTTGATTACCATGCACCACGTGCCATCAACATCACATGATACCTTTCCAAAACAGGTTCAATATATCATTAAGTCAATATTAGCATTTGATTGTCCAAAATCATGTCATGAGCACGAAAGTGTGTCTAAGCAAAGATACTACAACGATCTAATTTCCCATGTTGGCAATTTAATAATGTCCAACTAGTAAACCACAACTAGGGTGACAAGGGGTCATGGCACATATTTAAATAATCAAGGTGTCATACAGCAAATTGGTATTTATCTAACCCCCATATTTAAATAAAGTATTTTTCTAATTGAACTAGCATGCAATAGGTTAAATCAAAATAGATTTTGAAATAGGATCAACATGGTCAAAGCACAACTTGCCTTCAAAAAGTACTTGCTCTTGGTCTTGAGTTGGATCCTGAGTCAATACTTCTCCTTGAATCCTTAGGCACTTCAACGTCTACTCGTAAAGCGTGCAAATAGCAAATACACAAATAAACAATAGGCAAAAAGTGTCCAAACATCCAAATAAAATCCATAAACAGAGAGAACATAATTTTATGAATTTTTAGAAACTGGAATCGTCAAATTTGGAGTTAAAATGCAAAAGTTATGATTATTTAAAGTTTAAATAATCAATTAAATAATTTTATAGAGAAAAACTTTAGTCCAAAAATTAAATAAAATTCATATTTAGGTAGGTCTCAATTTTATACAAATTTAGAAATTTGAATCACTCAAATCGGAGTTGAAACGCAAAAGTTATAAGCGTTTGAAGTTTGAAACAAAATCTGAAATCATTATTTCGAATTAATAAATCATTTTCTTTTTCGAAAATTAATTATTGCGTCAGCCTGGACACGTGTCAACCGCTGATTGGTTGGCTGACGTCAGCCGATCCATGGACTCGGTCCACGCTCGGCTTGGGTCTACCGTGGACCCGGTCCACGGCTCACGTGAGACTGACAGGTGGGTCCCCCTCGGGTGACGTCATTCTTGGCGTCGGCGAGGCTCGACCACAGTCGCGACAGTGGGACCATTGTGGACGTCATTCTTGACGTCGGCGCTCGGCTGGGACGGCCCGTGACATCTTGAGCCCGCCATGACGTCATGGTGCAGTTTGGCCGGGCCGCTGACATGCGGGCCCCGCGTGTCAGCGTCACACGCACGCGCGCGTGGACTACGCTGACCGCGACGGTCAGCCTCTCCGGACGCGTGGCGCAATCTCGATCGTTGGTTTGAAAATCAACGGTCCAGATTGGATCTGGATCTCACGCGTTTGGGTTAACGCGTTTGATCTGGACCGTTGGATCTAGATCTAACGGCTGAGATTGGATCTAGGATTTTCAACGTGGAAACTCACCGGGGTGACGTGGCGTGATATGGACCGTTGGATGGCGATCGGACGGCTGGTGGAGCTCGAGCAGCGGCGATGGCTTTGGCGGCGCGGCTTCACGGAGTCGAGGACGGCGACCACGGCAACGGCGTTGCGGGGCCCCTCCGGCGAAGTGAGAGGTAGCTCCGGGTGCGCCTCGACGCGAGGAGTCCGGATCTGGGCACAACGGCGGCGGAGGACGACGGAGATGGCCGCAATCGGCAAAGAACCACGGCGGAGGGAAGAGACAACTCCGGCGAGCGATTGCGGCTCAACGGCGGCGGCTCAGGCGACGTTGTCTAGGGCTACGGGTGCGCAATGAAGCGGCGATCCCGACACGGGTGGCGGCGCAATAAATAGGGTCCTCGGCGTCCGTGAAACGCGCGGAATCCGAGGTCCTCTCCGTTGCGGCGGCGGAGTCCGGCGGCGACACGGTTAGGGTGATGTGGCACGCGCACAGCCGTTGGATCGAGATCCAACGGTGCGCGAGTTTGGGTCCGGGTCGGACTCGGGCGAGCTGGCTGGCTCGGTCGGGCTCGGGCTCGGTGACGTGGCTCAATCGTGGCCGTTGGATCAAGATCCAGCGATCCACGCTTGATTAGGGCTTCGGCCGAGTGGGTTCGGTCGAGTCACGTGGCTTCAGTCGGACTCGAACTCAAGTCTGACTCGGGCTCGGTCGGATGAAACGATGTAGGCTTCGGTTTGATTTTCCAGCGATTTAATATTTAAAATAATTCCCAGTAATTCATTTAATTCATTAAAAATAGCAATAGACTCAGAAAAATTCCAGAAAAATTCCGGAAAATACTTTGGAACATTTTGGACTCAAATAAAATATTTCCAACAAAATTTTATTTGCAAAGTTTAATTCTTTAATTATTTCAAAATGGAATAAATTCAAATAAATTCCAAATAATTCCAAATAAATTCCAGAAAATTCCAAAAATTCACCAAAGTGCCAAATCACACATGAATTTAAGAAAAGCAAAATTTTGGGGTGTTACACATGAAAGAGTCGATGAGCCAGGTCGGTGAGAAAGTCATATATGGATATATGACTAATCCGGAGTGCTCTTGAAAAATGTGCATGCATGTCATAAATCGAGACTTCTATTTCCTTCTGGTATGTTGGTTGTGGTGTAGGAGATTTGTGTTTCCTTTGCATCTTAGCTTAGGAAAAATAAGATGAGTACTCTTTGGTTGTTGCCGAATTCTTTCCAAAGTGGGTTTAGCGCTTTCGAGTTCGAGTTGTTGTATGTGGATCATTCTGGGTTCATGGGTTTTGGTTGAGCTTACTCAATGATTGTACCCTTTGTTCTGATTCTTTGTAAGGAAGAATGCGAGGGCAAGACCTTCTAAGAAAGGAAAATTTAGTGTGGGTTGGTAATGACCTAAGTGTAACACCCCGGCATTTAATATGCCTGAATGCTACCAAACATAAGCTAAACAACATCTAAATACCACATTTAACATAAAATTCCAGCAAAGGTGCATAGGCTAAAAATCGAGATTTCGGCATCATCTGCTTTGTTTTAACATGAATTAACACAATATCAATATCATGGCAAGATATGTCATAGCACACGACAACATAAATGGATATATCATCAAATTACGCCAATAAAAGCATGCTCAACCACTTCATAAGCTATAACCAAGCAAATAAGGAATCACAAGCATGCTAAATTAAACCCTACATTAAGCTTATGGCACAACTCTTAATATCATGTCTCCAAGTGATTAATTATGGACTATGATGGTGGAGCTACGTGTAGAAGTGTAGCTAGACCCCTTTTTCCCGCATGCCGATCTCAAAGTACCTAAAAACAACATAAAACACAAGCGTGAGTTCGAAAACTCAGCAAGCATATTGTAATGGACAACAAGATCATTTACAAGACAATAATACCTTACATCACATATAACATCTCATACTTGAGCACATAACAACATCATCATCATTAAATATGTATTGCAATGCAATGCAATGCAATGTTATGCTCATATCTCCTTGGAAACTCATACAGGTATGGTTGAGTACACACCGTCGGTGTGCACCCTTTTCCCCTTCCATCCAGAAGATGGAGGGTGCCTACTCCTCGCTTCCATTCACCACGTGGATGGAATCACGATGTAGGTCTTACTCAATGGCGTTAGGACTAGTCATAACTTTCTCACCGACCTTGCGGACTAGTTATGACTTTCTCACCGCCCTCGCCTATCTCATGACATGCATGCAACTATGCCAATTATCATATCTCATTTGTACATAAACATATGGCATCATGTCATAGTACACATAAACACATGGCATCGAATCATGATAAGTATAGACACATAGCATCATATCATGATAATCATACTCAATATATCATTGGAAAACAGCAAGCATGGCAAGTGATCATAGCAAGTATTCAATCTTTCATCTAATCTCCACAAGCAACCTACGATTCCGCTATACATTACAACACACTTGCCTCAACCCAGCGACGGATTGGCGGGAAGTAGAGGGCACTCCCGGTGTCACACCACCTGCACATAGGCCTCACACACTCACAATCATGCCCACAAAATAGTACACAAACCCCCATCTAACCCGACATTGCCCACTACTCGCAAAACCTAAAAACAGAGGTTCTGTCCCGTCGGGACAGCAGCCTTGCAAAAGGCATAACTTGAGTTCTGAGACTCCGAATGAATTAAACGAGTACACCCTCGCGTAGCTTAGGAAATTTCCCAACTTTCTCTAGGTATATGGAAAGTCTGATTCGGCCTCTAAAGTTGTTTAATCTACAGATTACCGAGATCTGTTCCAATCGCGTCACAGATTTTAACACGCTCGGTAAAACGGCCATAACTTTAAATGGATGATCGGATTTTAACGTGCTTTATGTCCACGGAAAGATAATTAAATTATATACAACTTCTTTTAAGTCCGTACGGACAGATTCAGATTCTAAATCGACGAAAACTCGAACCCTAGCCCGACTGCTCAATCTGCCCGAAAACAGAAATGTGGCAGCGTCTAGATCTAACCCAAAGAACTCCAACCCAGCACCACCAATTGATCTAAAAACTTCATAAACACCCTAAGAACAGTACCTAGATCAAACCCAAGGATCCCCATGATCATACCTTTGCCCAACGAACGAATCTCCAATAGATCTCCTCGCTCCTCGCTCCTCGCTCCTCGCTCCTCGCTTCTCGGATGGATCCATGAGGATGCAGGGGTGGGGAGGCCACCCTAGGGCCGCAAGGGGGTGGAGGAGAGGTGGTGTGCAATGGGGAGCAATGGGGAAGGTGGAGGCGCAAGGAAGGGAGAGGGGAAGGTGGGGGTGGCGGCTAGGGCTTGGAGGGAGAGGTGGGGGTGCCCAAGGGCAGGGGGTTCACGCCCCAAAGGCTGGTGGGGAGCCCTTTTACCAGCCTCCACACCCAATCCTAGTCCGTTACGGAGACCTACTCCATCCCACCAAAGCCCACCAAGGCCCAAACTCCCCCGGGAAGGCCCAAAACCCCGGAAACGCCCCGGAAAAGCTATTAACCTCCATATCCTATAGTTTTAACCTTAATTCCACATCTCATAATGTTATTAACCTTATCATGCACGTTAAATAAGGTTACGACACTCCGTGGTGTCACAACGCTTCAAAAGGCCCAAAAACGCGAGTAAACCTCAAGCCGAAAGGTTTTATTCTCTGATTTCACCTTCTATAACGTCACACCAAACCGTAGTGTCACACTAAGATATTAGGCGTTGCTAGTGGTTGATCGTAACTAGTTTGGAAGTGAAGAGTAAAGGAAGGTTGGGTATGACCCAATTCAAATTTTCTTGGAGAATTGTCATTGAGGTGTTCCTCGATAGGGTTGATCAAAATATTAGTGGATCACTTGGTGGTTGCTAGTAATTGCTTTTTGTTTTTGAACAGTATTGGATCTTTTATCGCCGATCTTTGAGCGTGTTGTGCCAACCGAAGTGGAATGTTCGGTTGTTATTGATTTTGTGGGTTTTCAGAACCCTGGCCATAAAGTAGGCTTCTCCTTTCGGTGGTAGTGGGGTGGGTGTTGGTCTTGTTGTAAAAGATCAGAATGTAACCCCGATGGTTCAAGCAGTTAGTAATCTTAGAGTGTTGTGTCTCACTTGGTTTACGTCGTCGCGAATACGACGAACCACAGTTGAGAGGTTGAGACGTGAATCACTGTTGTGCGTGGGAGCGGAAGATGGATCTAGAAATTGGTACCATGTCCTTCTGGAGAGTGGCTTTGGTTAAAGGGATCGGGCACTTTAGTGCCAAGGGAAGTATCGAAGGAGTGTGAGACCGTTTCCTTTCGTGGTCTGTTTGGGATTTTATCCTATCGCTTGGGTCATGCCGAGGCCTTGTATGGGTGCTTTGGGTTTCAATGTTGAGTAAAGTTCTTGCAAGAGGTTGATCGTGGGTTATCGTTAGAACTGTGGGTCTTCGAGCCTAAGCATCTTACCATCGGGTCTCGATCATTGTAGTTCCAGTGGCTTTAGTCAGAGAGAGAAGCGGTTTGGGAACTGGAGTCTCGCATGCGCGAGAAGTACCCCGAGCTTTTCGCCTCAGGTATGAGATGTGAAACTTAGCTATCTTTTGCTTTGCTGGTGTCGGCGTTTTAGCTAACAGGCACCTCCGAATCGGGTGCTTATGAGGTTCAGACGGGGGGCTTTCGGGGCAATCGTCGGAGGAAGAAAGAAGATCGAAATATCGGGGAAGCTCAGAAGAACGGGGACGCTAGGGTTTACCCAGGTTCGGGCCCTCCGAAGAGTAACAGCCCTAGTCCTGCCTCTCTTGCTATTGCTTGTCTTGTGGGATATGAACTGGAGTCCTAACTTGAGAGAATGGAACCTATTGTCAATGGGTCGAAAAAAAAACCCCTTCTCCCATGCACCTCGGCTCCCTTTTATACTTGGGCTGGCGGGGGCGCAGGGGAGGCTTACACCGCAAGCCATACTCATTACACTGCCACGGGTGCATTAAATGCGCCCGTCACTATCCTTACACCTCATTTAATGCCTGCCGCAGCCGTCACACCCCTGCATTGGGCCCCACACCCACCAACGCCGCTCGTTCCGTTAGGGGGTGAAGTGCTGCCATGACGTTACCCGTAATTATTGCGCGCCTGGGGAAGGCGCGCCGCCATACTGTAGATTCCACGCTTTGCATTTAATGCGCACGATTTGCATTAAATGTCCTTGATCCTGGTACTGCAGCCTCGGGAGTGGTGCGCCAGGGGAGTGGCCCGTATGCCACCTGTCCACCGGGCGACCACCTTCCGGGGCGCCCAGTGGCGTGGCCTGGTCGCCACCTGTCCACTGGGCGACCACCTTCCTGCGCGCCCAGTGGCGTGGCCTGGTCGCCACCTGTCCACTGGGCGACCACCTTCTTGGGCGCCTAGTGGCGTGGCCTGGTCGCCACCTGTCCACTGGACGACCACCTTCCTGGGCGCCCAGTGGCGTGGCCTGGTCGCCACCTGTCCACTGGGCGACCACCTTCCTGGGCGCCTAGTGGCATGGCCTGGTCGCCACCTGTCCACTGGATGATCACCTTCCTGGGCGCCCAGTGGTGTGGCCTGGTCACCACGTGTCCTCTGGGCGACCACCCTGGGGTCCTACCGCTTGCCGAGGCCCTACCGCTTGCCGAGGCCCTACCGCTTGCCGTGGCAGTGGGCCCAGACGCACCCTGGCCACCCGTCGACCGTGTTTGGTGCAGGGGAGTTGGTACCCTGGTGTAGAATACGCCGACAGCTGGGTTGCGTATTGGTGTGTCTTGGATTCGAGGTCCAATCCTGTTGAAGGGGGGAGAATGTGACACCACGGAGTGTCGTATCTTATAAAATGTGAATGTTGAGGTCAAAAACTTTATAAAATGTGAAAATGGAGGTTAAAACTTTACGTTATGCCGTTTATAGCGTGTTTTTGGGCCGTTTTCGGGTGTTTGGGCCTCTCCGGGGGACTTTGGGCCTTGGGGGTTGAGTTGGGCCTCCAGTGGAAGGGTTTGGGCCCAAGGGGGGCACTTTTGGGCAGCCAAATTTGGCCCCCACCCCTTGGTGCACCCCCCACTCCCTCTCCCAACCCTAGACGCCACCCCCTAGCCCCCCCATGCGCCTCCACCCTTCCCCTTCCTCTCCATCTTCCCCCATGGCGCCACCACCCCTCTCCTCCCCTCTCCACCTCCCTTGCTGCCCCTAGGGGATTTCTCCACCACAACAGCTTGAAGATCCGTCCATTGGAGCGCTCCGCGACGAGGAGATCCGGTGGATTTGGAGCGAGGAAGGAGATCGCGCGAACCGGGAGATCTATTGGTTTTTCGTTCGTCGGGCGAAGGTATGGCCATGGGGATCCTTGGGGTTGGTCTAGGATCTATTCGAAGGGTTAATATCATATTTTTAGATCAATTTGTGGTGCTATAATTGGGTAGATTAAATGAAATCTAAAGTTTGCCACGTTCTCTGTTTCAGGCAGCATGAGCAGTCGACCTAGGGCTTGGGTTCTCGCCAATTTAGATTCGGAATTTTGTTGGCCGCCTGTTGAAGAAGTTGTAGGTAATTTCAATACCTTTCAGTGGGTATAAAGAACGTCCAATTCTGCCTAGCCGTTTGAAAGTTATGCTAGTTTTACCGAACGTATTAAAATCTGTGACGTGATTAGAACAGATCACGGTATTTTGTAGATTAAACAACTTTAGATTCCGAATCAGCTTTTCCATATACTTAGAAAACGTTAGGAAATTTCGTAAGCTACGCGAGGATGTACTCGTTTATTTGATTCGGAGTCTTAGAACCCAAGTTATGCCTTTTGGAAGGCTGCTGTCCCGACGGGATAGAACCTCTGTTTTTTTGGTTTTGCGAGTAGTTGTGATGTCGGGGTAGAAGAGGGTTTGCGTACTGTTTTGTGGAAATGATTGTGAGTGTGTGGTACCTATGTGCAGGTGGTGTGACCCCGGGAGTGCCTTCTACTTCTCGCCAATCCGTCGCCCGTGGTTGAGGCAAGTGTATTGGAATGGGTAGCGGGTTATAGTTTGCTAGATTGGTTGAGATTGAAATTGACTATATGATATGTTCACATGCCATGCCTTAATGATTGCCAATGATATGATGAATATTCTTATTATGTTATGATGCCATGTGTTAATGTACAAGTTATTTATGATGTTGGCATGTTTGCATACATGGCATCATACATGGCCCGGGCGTTGAGAAAGTCATAACTAGTCCGGGGAAGGTCGGTGGGAAAGTTATGACTATTCCGGAGAGCCAATGAGTAAGTCCTACATCATGATTCCATCCACCGCGGTGTTTGGAAGCGAGGAGTAGGCACCCTCCATCTTCGGGATGGAAGGGGGGAGTGGGTGCACACCGATGGGTGTGTACTCAACCATACCGGTATGAGTTTCCAAGGAGACATGAGCATCGCATCGCATTGCATACATAATGATGATGAAAATGATATGTGATCATGAATGAGATTATAGACATGATGTGAGTTGTTGTAGCCATGAAATTGTTTTTGTTGTACCATTGCAATATACTTGCTGAGTGATGAACTCACGCTTGTGTTTATGTTGTTTTTTTTAGGTACCATGACACCGGCATGTGGGAAAGGGCAATAGCTACACATCTTCACGTAGTTCCAGTCACATTTACCAAATTTTGAGTCATGACCTTAATAATAGTGCCATGAATCTTGGTGTATGGATTAAATTGTGTGGTCAGGTCCCGTATTTGCTTCGTTATAGTTTATGGAGTGGTTGAACTTGATAATATTGCCTTATGTTGTTGCCATATCCATTTACATTGCTTCTTTGGATATCTTATGATATTATGTTACTTGCCTATTATTGCTATTGTCTCAAATCATGTTAAAACAAAGGAGATGCTGCCGAAATTTTCGGTTTTAGCATTTGCTCCTTTGTTGTAATTTGTCTTTATTAGTGGTATTTAGGTGTTGTTTAGCCTATGTTTGGTAGCATTCAGGCATACTAGATGCCGGGGTGTTACATTCATGCATTCAAGGAATAGGAACGGCTGAAACAATACTCACGTCCAATACACCAGCATACACATATATACGTATATACGTTCTCAATACGAGTTAGAAAAAAAATAACGGAGCGGTTCTAAAAATCGGAAAAATTCCTCTAAAATACTAGGAACTGTTTGGAACCTAACGAAGTTGGTTTCGTGATTTTTCGACGTACAGATTTCTCGCAAAAATTCTTTTCGTGAATCTGACACCTATACCGATTTTTATAAAATCAATGACTTAAGCTATATAACATATTTTTCCAGAATATTTGAAGCGAACACTCTCATCTACCAATTATCTTAATTATCAACAAAATTTTAAATTTTATGCTTACTTGAAAATGCCTGATCTTTATTTAACGTGATTAGTTCAATAAACTTGAACCTGAATTACTCGCGAGGGTTCCAATTATATTCGAAAAATTACAAATAATCCCAGAAACACACTAAATATATTAGAGGCAAATTTTGGGATGTTACAAACCTCCCCCCTTAAAGAATCTCGTCCCCGAGATTCGATGCTAACTAGAGAATAGGTTCGACAACTCCTTCTTCAAATCTTCTTCGCGTTCCCAAGTCGCTTCGCTTTCCGAGTGATTACTCCATTGAACTCTGCAGAAGCGGGTTGATTTGTTTCTTGTTTTACGATCCATTGTCTAATATCCTCACTAAATGTTCTTTATACATCAAATCTTCTTGTAGATCAATGATTTCCAAAGGTGCTTGTTCCTCAGGTACTCTTAGACATTTCTTCAGTTGTGATACATGGAATGCATCATGAACTCACTTCAGTTTCATCTTCTGACAACCTTTGCATATGTCGTCCTGATTCTCCTTGATCTGTTCCTTCATCTCTACCCACTTATCAATAACTCTCTGATAGGTTTTCTTAGCTATTGGGAAGATATCGTCACCCATTTGATCAAAAATTTGTTATCCCCGTCCGGTGGCATACCAAGTAAGTCTTATGGATGCACTACTACGTATTTGCCGATCACTGGTACTTCTTCTCGACTAACAACTTCACACCATTGACCATCAACTAGCCATCCCGAACTACGGTTACTTGAGATTCCTCACACGTCCGTGACCACAAACCAAACATCCCCTTATGCTTGGGTAACTAATCCACTCTGAGACTAGCATCTAGGGTCTCGGTTTCCAATATAATGAGTAACCAAACATCTCAACTGCACCTACCCTGTGAGTTGTTTATACTGACATTGGCAACCTTCCAAACATTGAAGATTTTCCTCAAAACCACAACCTTTAGGCTCACTTTCATGTTACCTGTACCACAACAAACGGTGGCTCTTACGATGAAACCACACTGTGCTCACGTGTAACACCCCGGCATTTAATATGCCCGAATGCTACCAAACATAGACTAAGCAACCTCTAAATACCACAATTACAAGTAAATTACAGCAAAGGAGCAAATGCTAATACTAAAAATTTCGGCAGCATCTCCTTTATTTTTCCATGAATTGAAGCAACAATAATATTAACATGTCAAGATAGCATAATGAACGATAGCAATAACATGACCAATCGGAAATTCAACCTCCATACAACTAAAGATATAAGTCTATCCGTCACATGTCAAATATGGCCTAATCATTTACTCATGACAACCAATGAAGCATCAAAACCACAATTTAGTTCAGTGAATTAACCATCACAACTAAAGGAGAGAACATGTCATTATTTATATGTGTGATGCTAAGTGATGACGTGTGACTAGCTCCCTTTCCCGCATGCCGGTTTCATGGTACCTAAGAAAAACACATAAACACAAGCATGAGTTCATCACTCAGCAAGTATATTGCAATGGAACAAGAAAATACATTCCAATACCTTCATCACCACTTTTCACATACGACATCATACACATCTCATATTCATAGTGTAAGCATATCATTGACATCATCATACATCATCATCATTTAACATCCTCATATAATGCAATTCAATGCAATGTGATGCACATATCTCCTGGAAACTCATACCGGTATGGTTGAGTACACACCCGTCGGTGTGCACCCTCTCCCCCCTTCCATCTCGAAGATGGAGGGTGCCTACTCCTCGCTTCCATACACCACGGTGGATGGAATCACGATGTAGGACTTACTCATTGGCTCTCCGGAATAGTCATAACTTTCTCACCGACCTTCCCCGTACTAGTTATGACTTTCTCACCGCCTGGGCCATGTTTCATGCCATGTATGCAAATATGCTAACGTCATAAATAACTTTGTACATTAACACATGGCATCATAACATAATAAGCATATTCATCATATCAATGGCAAACATTAAAGCATGGCATGTGAACATATCATATATTCAATTTCAACTCAACAAAACTAGCAAACTACAACCCGCTACCCATTCCAATACACTTGCCTCAATCACGGGCGACGGATTGGTGAGACGTAGAGGGCACCCTCGGGGTCACAACACTTGCACATAGGCACCACACACTAAAAATCATGCCCACAAAATAATATGCAAACACTCTTCTACCCCGACATTGCAAACTACCCGCACAACCGAAAAACAGAGGTTATGTCCCGTCGGGACAGCAGACTTGCAATGAGCATAAATCGGGTTCTACCACTCCGAATAGATTAAGAGAGTACATCCTCGCGTAGCTTAGGAAATTTCCTAACTTTTTGTAAGTATATGGAAAAGCTGATTCGGACTCTAAAGTTGTTTAATCTACAAAATACCGTGATCTGTTCCAATCACGTCACAGTTTTTAACACGTTCGGTAAAACGAGCATAACTTTCAAATGGCTGGGCCGAATTGGACGTTATTTATACCCACTGAAAGGTATTGAAATTACCTACAACTTCTTCAACAGGAGGCTGACCAAATTCCGACTGTAAAATGGCGAAAACCCAAACCCTAGGTCGACTGCTCAATCTACCCGAAACAGAGAACATGGCAACTCTAGTTTTGTCCCAAATCTACCCATGGACAGCACCCCCACTTGATCTAAAAACATGAAATCGACCTCTAGAATAGCACCTAGACCCGACCCATAGATCACCCAAGCCATACCTTCGCCCGACGAACGAAAACCCAACGGATCTGAGCAGCATGATCATTTAGTTGCTGAGGGGCACTCCTCACTTGCTGTTGCGGTGATCCTTCTTGACAGGTTTTCTGACGCTTGCAGTTGTCCTCAAATTCCTTGTGTCCATCTCCGAGAACAAGGGTTTTGTTAACCAACCCTTCTTGCTTCAACCGACTCCTTGAGCAAGTTGCTTCTGCAGTATTACCACTCGTTCTTGGTGCTATAAGCTTAACTGATACAATTTCCGAAATGATCATGACTTCATAAATTGCTTGATCTTTCTGGGGACATTCCTTAACAAAATGACCTAACTCACCACAGTTGTGGCAGGAATGTTTGAGTTGTCTTGTGGGATTGAGGGGACATTCTCTAGCCCAGTGGCCTTTTTCACCACATAGAAAACAATTCCATGGTGACCAAGTATCACTGATTTCCTGAGGTAGACTGATAAGGTTGACATGCTGCTTCTTCTTTTCTTTAGGCGGCACCATAAGTGCGGATGACAGTCCTTCTGCCCTTGCTAACTCTTGAGCAATGACGGCTCGAAAATCCTCTCGCTGACACCGAGTCATGGTGGTCACTAATGAATCCAGGGGGCATTGAGTTGGACAATGATCCCTACCTTCACAAAGGTAACATGTGATGTTGCTCATAGGACATTCTCCAGGTAGATGGCTTCCTTCATAGCTGGAACAATTGATTTCATGTTCATCAGCAGTGTGTCCTATTTCTCCACAACGGATGCATGCACAGTCTTCTGCTTTGCTCGATTGACAACACTTCAACGAACATCGTCCCGGTATGATGTCGGGTGGGGAAGTGCCATTCTTCCTCGGTCTTACTGTGGTCCCACTGTCTTCTGACGACATGAAGTGCTGACAAAAGGCGGTGGCAAACTCCTTCCAAGTGATGATCTGTCCATCCTCAGAAGTGGCGTAGAGATCTTTCCACCAGGTTAATGCACCTCCTTCTAACTGACAAGTAGCATAGGGAACTTTCTCTTTATCCTCACATTGCACCAAAGCTAGCTTCTCTTCCATGATGCGAAGCCAAATTTCTGCATCTCTGGGAGTGGCAGATTCATCAAACGTGGGTGGTTTAGTCATCATGAACAAGGAGAACTTTCATTGTGGATATGCTGTTGTGTCTACAGTTGTAGGGGTATTTATTTTGGCACCATTAGCATTCATTTCTTGCATCACCATCTTCATAAGCTGAGTTTGAGTGGCGAGGAACTGATCCAAGTACTGATTAGTTATTGCCGGTATGGTAGATAGTTGCTTGTTTGTCTCTGCTTTATCATTGGCAATGGTAGCAGCAACTGTATTGACTTGAATTGCTTCAAGAACACTGGTGTGGTTGATCCCTTCCATCTGTTGACATGCCAAGGTTTAGTTGGGAGGGAAAAGCAAAGGTAAGGTTCAAGAATCATAGTGCAGGGAAGCAGGAAAAAAAAACGTATACAACCAACTATTAATAACTTGGTATGGTTGCTTACAGAAGCCTAAAAGCTATGCAACACATACTACACATCCAGCAAACAATGAAAAACCAAATTAACCTAAGCACACAACAATCTAGCTGCTAAGAGGGTAACTCTCCTATCTTAAGAGACGTGACTCTCACACATGAGTCTCAATTGACGATTAAAATAATGGTTCTTCAAGGTTCGGGAAGACTTCATCGATCTTCTTCTCTTCGAGCTTGGTGATTTCGTACTTCCCGATCTTCAGGGTTGACAGCGACATGCAGTACTTTCTCCTTAAATGTGAAACATCATTGATTATTCAGAATGACATAGGTAAGATTTTCGTTTAAACCAGTGGGGAAGGACAACAATTTCAGTAGAGGGAAAAGAATAGAAGAATAAGATAAGTCAAGAACTTATTATTATTTCAAGTTAAATTTTCTCTTTAGAAAATAATTTTGAAACCCCTAAAGACAGCCAATCTATCTAGGGTCAAGACCTACAGTCAGTATGGCTCTAATACCACCTCTGTCGGAACCCGAATCTGCAAATCCGGACCCTCTGTGTATTCTGTACTAGTCCAGGATCACGCTAGTAAACACAGTCGTACATGGTTGCATATCACATCCATACACAGTGGAAATATAAATAAAATACTTCAACATTAATATAAACTGGTTACAAGACATTAAGGTCATCTTACAAATAGTCTGCCTCACAAGGCTTACAACAACAAATGTGAATAATCAGCAGCGGAATGAAGAACGTCGGTGACTCCCATCAGTATGCCACAGGCAACTGACAAGGTTCAACTCCTAGATAATCGCCCCCTCATGGAACTTTGCCTTCTTTGAAGTTGTAGTCTTCTCCTCAACTGATGTTGGTGTTGAAAGCAAGGGTGAGTATACAACATACTCATCAAGTCATGCACAGGAATGCAATCCTATTACTATATGCATGGCTTCTTCCAAAGGAATGGCTTAAGTGGTTGTTTTGCATCAAACAACATTTTGCATTGATTAAATAATCTTTATAGATTCAAAAGTTGTGAGATCATATTATATAATAAGTTATCAATCTCTTTTTAAACAATTAAGCTCAAAGCTCTAATTTACTTCAGCAGTTATCTCTGGCACTCGGCCACCCATTCCCACATTTTTGTTTTAGAAAATCTAACCCTTGACTGTAATCCCTGAGCGTTGTCCAGTACCGTGGACTCGGCTATTCGAATAGATTTTTACACTCTGCAGAGGTTATGCACTTTACCCACAAGATTCGATCAACTCACCACGTCTGTCGTGAATCGCCATACAAGAGTATGCGAATGAGTGTTCATAACAAAGCCTTTCAGAAGCCTCTAACTATACAAGTGGACCTCTCCGGTTGTTGCACACTATCCCTTCCCTTAGTACAGGCGAAGTATAGGTCAGCCAACCGTTGGATAGGGTACCTAGCCGTAGCACCGGTACGCTCCCCCGTTCAACTACACAAAAGGTATAGTTGACACCCTGAGGTACCAAATGCAAGTTATTAGCAACCTACTCAACTAGGTCCGCCCCATTACAGACATGTGGTTGCATGATTGACCCAGTTCAAAGGCTTGCAAGGTTAAGTCCTTAGGGTGACCAAGGCAAGACTACCCGAAGAACCAAAACGACTTTCCCGGTGCCAATCATGGCCCACCATACCGTTCTTACCACTTGCCCCGGTGCAAATCTATTTATCACCCTAGCTTGATTATTGTGCAACGCATGCCAACAATAATATCAATTACCATGTAGAACCACAAGGGTACCTACACTTCACATCATCACGTGGAAAGATTACACTAACTCCAAAATTCATTTCATATAAAATTAGTCAATATTATTTTGCCATTTGAAACACATTTCACGTAAGCATGGCTAAGCAACTACTGACGGTCTAGCCTCCTGTGTTGGCACAATCATATCATCCAACTAATTTAACCCAACTTATGGTGACAATGGAATACATGACATACAAAATATTAATCACCAAGGGTGGAATTAACAACTTGGTTGATTATCTACTTAACCCAAACTAAATTACTCATTTTAATCAACATAGAGTGCATAATGTAAATCAAAATATGTTTGAAAAACTAGGAGCAATATTGTCAAAGCATGACTTGCCTTCAAAGAGCTGATGATCTTGATCTACGGCTTGAGCTTGGTCTTCAACTCCCGCACTCTCGCACAGTTCAACGTCTACGCGTAGCAAACAACCAATTAAACACACAAAACAACGTACAAACACACATTCAAAGAAATGCCGCAAATAAAAATAATTCATAATTTCATGAAAACTTCCAGATAATTAGTTTAGCACTTTCTAAGATTTACAAAATTTATTTTGGAATTTTTGGACGTATAGTTCAAGAGATACAAAATTCGTAAGTTTGGACATTCTGCGAATAATTTAACCAGACAAATTTATTCATAAAATTTCATAAAAATTACTGTAGAAAGGTATTAATTTTTACTAATTAACAAAATTTGTTGCCAGCGATTCGGACTTAGAACGAATTTGTAGCGAAAAGAGAAAATTTGCAATTTCCGGAAAAGTTCATGTATAACTAACTTTCTAGTTTTCTTTTCCCTGTGCATGGCACTATTCGGCGTGAGCAACTCCATGCATGGGTACTGTGGTTCGGTTTTGAGAATGTTTCAGCAAGCATACCACGACTTGGTTAACAAAGAAAAATATATATATGTACACACATATACACGCAGACCATCCGACTAATATACGTATACATACATATGGAAGGTTATACTAGCGAATCAGTCGAATAAATACATACGGATCACCGAACATAACCACAGGTATACATACAGATATATACGAGCATATACCTACTTGTATACATGCGGTCGAGACTCTAGGAACCACATATATATACAGGCTAACCTATCTAAACTTGCGTAAATACACACGACGATATCAATCGATCGATCTATATATATACGCGAATATATATATATATACATCTACCAATCATAGTACATGAGTTCATGCATATAGAAAAATCATACGCGCTAGTATTTCTAATATATACGTGCATATACAAGTCTACGTACTATTTATACATGCAACGAGACCAACCAATCGGTAGAGATAGAGCGCATACGAAGGAAAAGAAAAACAGGTATACCGGCCGGCGCAGGGGATGCGAGATCAGAGAGTGCATCGACGGCGCGGTAACCGGCGGCTCCAACGACGCGGGGACGGTGACGGCAATGGCGAAGGCGACTACGGCAGCGACGAAGGCGGTGATGATGACGACGACGGCGACGTAACCGGCAGCGACGATGACGACGTAACCGGCAGCGACGACGACATAGACGATAGCGGAAGCGACGGCGACGACGACTACAGCGATGGTGGCGATGAGACGGCAGCGCGGCGTCGACGAGACGGCAGCAGCGGTGAGGAAAATGGCAGGAAATGAAAGCACTGCTTAGTAATGGAAACGTACAGGAGTGTTACGAGCTAGTTCTATCAGGCAGGGAATTGAGATGTGCTAGTAATGGAAACGTATGTATGTAAATGGGAAACGGCTGGAGTAATTGTTGAATTCTTTAGTGCATCCATCCATACGACATGCATGGAGAGGAAACGTGTAGGAAATGGCTGGAAGAAAATTAAGGCAAAGTGCAACGTCTGGAGGAGTGGCTAGTAACTATGGAGGACTAGAAACACTCCTGCACAATTACTATGACTTGTAACGTACATGCATGAGGTGTCGTTGGTTAGTCTTGCTACGTGCTTCATGCATTCAAAGGAATACAAAACGGCTTGGAAAGGCTCAACCGCATGGAGAGGAAACAACATGGAAACTGATGATGTGTTCATGCATTCAAGGAATAGGAACGGCTGAAACAATACTCACGTCCAATACACCAGCATACACATATATGCATATATACGTTCTCAATACGAGTTAGAAAAAATAACGGAGAGGTTTTAAAAATCGAAAAAATTCCTCTAAAATACTAGGAACTATTTGGAACCTAACGAAGTTGGTTTCGTGATTTTTCGACGTACAGATTTCTCGCAAAAATTCTTTTCGTGAATCTGACAGCTATACCGATTTTTATAAAATCAACGACTTAAGCTATATAACATATTTTTCCAGAATATTTGAAGCGAACACTCTCGTCTACCAATTATCTTAATTATCAACAAAATTTTAAATTTTATGCTTACTCGAAAATGCCTGATCTTTATTTAACGTGATTAGTTCAATAAACTTGAACCTGAATTACTCGCGAGGGTTCCAATTGAATTCGAAAAATTACAAATAATCCCAGAAACACACTAAATATATTAGAGCCAAATTTTGGGATGTTACATTTACACATCTCATCAGCTAGAAGAAACTGCAGCTGAATGGTGGGAGAATTGCTGCGCGACGCAAGAGAACCCACAGGAGATCACCTGGGAGTAGTTTACAACTGCATTTCGCCAGTATCACGTAACAGAAGGAATCATGGACCTTAAGAGGGAAGAGTTCAGAGCTTTAAAGCAAGGCAGCCAGTCAGTGGCTGATTATCTCAATAAATTCACCCAGCTTGCTCGCTATGTGCCTGAAGATGTGGCGACAGATAAGGCTAGACAGTCTCGCTTCACGAAGGGGCTGAACTCAGGACTGCAGGTGGGGCTGATTACCCACACATTCCCTGATTTCCAAGAGTTGGTGAACATGGCACTTATCCTGGACGACAAGCGCAAGGAGCTAGATGACAACAGGAAGCGCAGAATGGCACAATAGGGAGCACGCTAGGGAGCGCAACGTTTGAGGGTTGCACCGAACTAGTTCTTCAGGTTTCAACTGAGGAATGTGGCAAGGACACCGTCACCAACACCAAGGCCTGCAAATTAGAATTTTGAGACTCCAGCACCAGCAGGAAATGCAGCTGCATGGAGTCAGCCAGGTATAGTGAGACGCTGCTACCACTGCAATGAGCCAGGACACTTTGCCAACGTTTGTCCCAAGAAGGCAGCAGGAGTGACGCCAGTTCGCTTCAACCTTGGGACAACTCCAGCCAGGACAGCCGCACCAGGAGAAGGCCGTGGAGTTGCACCACCAGGAACCACATCTCAGACTATGATGACAGGCCGTGTCAACCATGTCACCGCCGATGCACTGTAGAATGCTACGGACGTCATACTGGGTAAGTTACTTGTTAACTTAGTACCTGCGATAGTTTTGTTTGATTCTGGAGCTTCGCATTCATTTATTTCCCAGATTTTTACTGTGAACAATGGGTTGAAAATGGTGAACCTTAGGCATGTACTGTTAGTCAAATCCCTGGGATCAGAACTCCGATCTTGTGACACCACGGAGTGTCGAAACCTTATATAATGTGAATGTTGAGGTCAAAAAACATTATGAAGTGTGGAATTAACGTTAAAACCATAGGGTATGGAGGTTAATAGCGTTTCCGGGCCGTTTCCGGGAGTTTGGGCCTTTCTGGGGAGTTTTGGGCCTAGGGGAAAGGGTTGTGGGCTTTGGTGGGATGGAGTATGAGTCCATTTGGGATTAGGATACCTGTTTGGGCTGGTAAAAAGGGCCTCCCCCTGCCCTTGCTTGCGCCCCCACCACCCCTTGTGCGCCCCCCACCCCCTTGGGTGCCCTAGCCGCCACCTCCCTCCCTCTCCCTTTGCTTGCGCCTCCCCCTTGCCCCCTTTTCTCCCCACCTCTCCACCACCTCTCCTCCACCCCTTGCTGCCCTAGGGTAGCCTCCCCACCCCTGCACCTCGAAGATCCATCTGTAGGAGCGAGGAGCGAGGAGCGATCCGGGAGGAGATCTATTGGGTTTTCGTGCGTCAGGCGAAGGTATGGCCATGGTACTCCTTGGGATTGGGCTAGGTACTGTTATAAGGATCATTATCATGTTTTTAGATCAATTGGTGGTGCTGGAATTGAGTAAATTATATTAGATCTAGAAGTTGCCACGTTCTTTGTTTTGGACAGCATGGGCAGTCGACCTAGGGTTTAGTTTTTCGCCAATTTAGATTCCGAATTTGGTCGGCCGCCTGTTGAAGAAGTTGTAGGTAATTTGATTATATTTCCGTGGGTATAAAGAACGTCCAATTCCGATCATCCGTTTGAAAGTTATGGATGTTTTACCGAGCGTGATAAAATCTGTGACGTGATTGGAACAATCACGGTATTCTGTAGATTAAACCACTTTAAAATCCGAATCAGTGTTTCCATATACTTAGAAAAAGTTGGGAAATTTCCTAAGATACGTGAGGATGTACTCGTTTAATTGATTCGGAGTCTTAGAACCCGAGTTATGCCTTTTGAAGGCTGCTGTCCCGACGGGACAGAACCTCTGTTTTTGGGTTTTGCGAGTAGTTGGCAATGTCGGGGTAGATGAGGGTTTGCGTACTATTTTGTGGACATGATTGTGAGTGTTTGGTACCTATGTGCAGGTGGTGTGACCCCGGGAGTGCCTTCTACTTCTCGCCAATCCGTTGCACGTGGTTGAGGCAAGTGTATTGTAATGGATAGCGGTTTGTAGGTTGCTTGTTGAGAATAGATGAAATTGATTATATGATATGATCACTTGCCATAATTTAATGATTGCCAATGATATGATGAGCATGCTTATTATGTTATGATGCCATGTGTTAATGTACAAGTTAATTATGATGTTGGCATATTTGCATACATGGCATGTTACATGGCCCGGGCGGTGAGAAAGTCATAACTAGTCCGGGGAAGGTCGGTGAGAAAGTTATGACTATTTCGGAGAGCCAATGAGTAAGTCCTACATCGTGATTCCATTCACCGCGGTGAGCAGGCGAGGCGAGCACCCTCCATCTTCGGGATGGAAGGGGGGAGAGGGTGCACACCGACGGGTGTGTACTCAACCATACCGGTATGAGTTTCCAAGGAGATATGAGCATCGCATCGCATCGCAATGCATACATAATGATGATGATAATGATTTGTGAACCACAACTAGGGTGACAAGGGTCATGGCACATATATATAATTAACCAAGGTGTCATACAGCAATTTGGCATTTATCTAATTTCCCATATTTAAATAAAGTATTTTCTAATTGAACTAGCATGCAATAAATTAAATCAAAATAGGTTTCAAAATAGGATCAACATGGTCAAAGCACAACTTGCCTTCAAATAGCACTTGTTCTTGGTCCTGAGCTGGCTCCTGGGTCAATATTTCTCCTTCGAATCCTTCCGGCACTTCAACGTCTACTCGTAACGCGTGCAAATAGCAACAAATGAATAAAACAGTAGACAAAAAGTGTCCAAACATCCAAATAAAGTACATAAACAAAGAGAACATAATTTTATGAATTTTTAGGAACTGGAATCGCTCAAATCGCATAATTTTATGAATTTTTAGGAACTGGAATCGCTCAAATCGGAGTTAAAACACAAACGTTATGATTATTTAAAGTTTAAATAATCATTTAAATAATATTACAGAGAAAAAGTTTAGTCCAAAAATTAAATAAAATTCATATTTGAGTAGATCTGAATTTTATGAATTTTTAGAAATTTGAATCGTTCAAATCGGAGTTGAAACGCAAAAGTTATAAGCGTTTGAAGTTTTGAAATTCAAATCAATTATTAAACCGAATTATTAAATCATTTTCTTTTTTCAGAAATTATTTATTTCGTCATGGGTGACACGCGTCGGCTCCTGATTGGCTGGCTGACGTCAGCCGGCTCATGGGCTCAGCCCACGGCTTGGCTCGGTTCATGGTGCACTCGGTCCACGGCGCGTGTGCCACTGACAGGTGGGACCCATTGGATGACATCAGCACTGACGTCACCACGCTTGACGACGCTACTGACAAGCGGGCCCCACCGTGATGTCAGGGGTGGCATCACGGTGCGGTTTGGCTGACCCGCTGACACGCGGGCCCGCGTGTCAGAGACACGCGCTCGTGTGCGCACGGCACTGCCAGGGCACATGTGGCACAATCGTGTCCGTTGATTTGAAAATCAACGGCCACGATTAGATCTAAGGTTGACGCGTTGAAAACTACACGGTCGATCTGGGCCGTTCGATCTAGATCAGACGGTCCAGATCTACCCTAGGCTAACACCGTTACAAACTACACGGTGATCGTGCGCCGTTGGATCTAGATCCAATGGTCCAGATCTGATCTAGGTTGACGGGTTTGAGATGCACGTGGCTTACCGTAGCCGTCGGATCTTGATCGGACGGTTGAGGGTGCTCGAAGACGTCGATGGCCACGCGGCGGAGGGAGCGGACCGAGCCGGGAAGACGACACGACCAACGGCGCTCGAGGGCTTCTCCGGCGAGATGGGTGGTATGCACGGTGCACCTCGTCATGAGGATTCCAAATCTGCCTTCGGGTGCGGCGGAGAACGGCGGGCGTCAGCGGAATCGGCAAAGGAACGCGGTGGAAGAGAGAAGCAACTACGGCGAGCTTTTGCGGCTAGACGGCGGCGGCTAGGGCTCGGAAACTTGAGGGGAAAGGTGCGCACGGCAAAGAGCTTCAACGGGGTGGCCTCGGGGCTTTAAATAGTGCCTCGACGCGGCGCCAAGAATCGCGAAACCCTAACGGACACGGCGGCTACGCGGTGGCGCAGTCCGAGCGGGACTCGGGAAGACGACGAAATCGTGGCCGTCCACGTGGCCCCGATCCACGGCCGAGATCGCACGGCGCAACGGGTCCGGGCCGGATCTGGTTTGATCGGTGCAGCCCAATTCCGACGTTGGATTTCGATCCAACGGTCCGGATCAATCAGGGTTTGACCGGATCACGTGGCTCGGGTCGGACTCGAGTCTGACTCGGGTTTTGTTCCGGTCGGATGAACAGTACTTGACCCGACTCGATTTTCCAGTGATTTAATAATTAAAATAATTTCCAGTAATTCATTTAATTCAAGAAAAATAGTAAAATACTCAGAAAAATTCCAGAAAAATTCTGGAAAATATTTTGGAACATTTTGGACTCAAATAAAATATTTCCAACAAAATTTTAGTAACACCCCGGCATTTAATATGCCCAAATGCTACCAAACATAAGCTAAACAACAACTAAAAAAAACACATTTAAACATAAATTCCAGCAAAGGTACATATGCTAAAAACCGATATTTCGGCAGCATCTCCTTTGTTTTTTCATGAATTAACACAATATCAATATCATGGCAAGATATATCATAGCACACGACATCTAAAACATCAACATAAATGGATGTATCATCAAACTACGCCAATAATACCACGCTCAACCACTTCATAAACTATAACGAAGCAAATAAGGGATCACAAGCATGCTAGATTAAACCATACATTAACTTTATGGCACAACTCTTAAAATCATGTCTCCAAGTGATTAATCATAGACTATGATGGTGGAGCTACGTGTAGAAGTGTAGCTAAACCCCTTTTTCCCGCATGCCGATCTCAAAGTACCTAAAAACAACATAAAACACAAGCGTGAGTTCGAAACTCAGCAAGCATATTGTAATGGACAACAATAACAATATCATAGAAAATAACATCTCACATCATGTATATCATCTCAATCATGAACACTTTAACAAAATCATCATCATTGTGTATGCAATGCAATGCAATGCTCATATCTCCTTGGAAACTCATACCGGTATGGTTGAGTACACACCGTCGGTGTGCACCCTCTCCCCTTCCATCCCGAAGATGGAGGGTGCCTACTCCTCGCTTCCACAACCCACGGTAGATGGAATCACGATGTAGGACTTACTCTATTGGCTCTCCGGATTAGTCATAACTTTCTCACCGACCTTCCCGGATTAGTTAATGACTTTCTCACCGCCGGGCCATGTAACATGTCATGTATGCAAGCATGCCAACATCATATAAAACTCATATTTTAACACATGGCGTCATAACATCTTAAACATGCTCATCATATCATAGCAATCATTAACACATGGCAAGTGGACATATATCATGTAAACAATTCCATCTAATCTCAACATGCAACCTACAACTCGCTATCCATCACAACACACTTGCCTCAACCACGTGCAACGGATTGGCGCGAAGTAGAAGGCACTCCCGGGGTCACACCTCCTGCACAGGGGTATCACACAATCACAATCATAACCACAAAACAGTACGCAAACCCCCATCTAACCCGACATTGCTCCCTACTCGCAAAACCTAAAACAGAGGTTCTGTCCCGTCGGGACAGCAGCCTTGCAAAAGGCATAACTTGAGTTCTGGGACTCCGAATGAATTAACCGAGTACACCCTCGCGTAGCTTAGGAAATTTCCCAACTTTCTCTAGGTATATGGAAAGACTGATTCGGACTCTAAAATTGTTTAATCTACAGATTACCGAGATCTGTTCCAATCGCGTCATAGATTTTAACACGCTCGGTAAAACGGCCATAACTTTCAAACGGCTGATCGGATTTTAACGTGCTTTATGTACACGGAAAGATAATTAAATTATCTACAACTTCTTTTAAGTCTGTACGGACAGATTCAGATTCTAAATCGACGAAAACTCGAATCCTAGCCCGACTGCTCAATCTGCCCGAAAATAGAAACGTGGCAACGTCTAGATCTAACCCAAAGAACTCCAATCCAGCACCACCAATTGATCTAAAAACTTGATAATCACCCTAAGAACAGTACCTAGATCAATTCCAAGGATCTCCATGATCATACCTTTGCCCAACGAACGAATCTCCAATAGATCTCCTCGCGGATCGCTCCTCGCTCCTCGCTCCAACGGATGGATCCACAAGGTGCAGAGGTGTGGAGACCACCCTAGGGCAGCAAGGGGGTGGAGGAGAGGTGGTGGAGAGGTGGGGCAATGGAGGAGAGCAAGGGGGAGGCGCAAGGCTCAAAGGGAAGGGGCGGCTAGGGCTTGGCAAGTGGGGGGAGGTGAGGGGGGCGCACCAAGGTCTCAAGAGGCGCAAAGGCAGCAGGGTGGACGCCCCAAAGGGGCAGGGAAACCCCTTTTACCAGCCCCCACACCAAATTCTAGTCCGTTACGGAGACCTAATCCATCCCACCAAAGCCCACCAAGGCCCAAAACTCCCCCGGGAAGGCCCAAAACCCCGAAAACGGCCCGGAAACGGCCCGGAAAAGCTATTAACCTCCATAACCTATAGTTTTAACCTTAATTCCACATTTCATACTGTTTTTAACCATATAAAGCACGTAAAATAAAGTTATGACACTCCGTGGCGACATAACACTTCAACCGGCCCAAAAACGCGAGAACACCCTAAGCCGAAAGGTTTTTATTCTCTAGTTTCACCTTCTATAACGTCACACCAAACCATAGTGTCACATTCTTCCCCCCTTCAACAGGATTCGACCTCGAATCCGAAGGACGCTAAAAACAACAACAAAGTCCCCAAGGGACAAAAGGCTTCTCTGCAGCACAAAACATTCGCACAACGACTAGAACCGGAAACAAACGACAAACGAGTTCCCAAAACCAACACTTAAAGAAAAAGTGTTGATCTAGCTCAACTAAGGGCAACCGCTCACAGTTCAACTTTCAATTCAAATCCCAAATAGAATCTGCGTTTCAACCTCGAAGGGCTTCAACAACCCAAAACGCTCGAATCCTCACGACAAACACCTCACCCTTCTATCACAACCTACCTGACTACACACTGCAATAAACTCAACATGACAAAGTCAAAGGAAGTCACAATTCCTTTAACGACCTCTCTTCATTCCCGAAAGTTTCCATCGAGGGGAATAACTCATTAAGGCACACTAGCCCTTCCGATACACGATCATACTAACATTTTATTCCATCCTTTCCTAGGCAAGACTCAAACCCAAAAACAACTAGTGAAGACAACTGCTCACGGCAGGGCAATTATCACCGATCTACCGTCAACTTCACTTCCACCCATCGCTACTCTTAGTAAAGGTTAAACCCATACATCATCAACCTCCATCACAAACCACCCTTATACCACTAAGGTTCGACACCTAGCCCAAGCTAGGATCGAAAACCTTACCAAACCACAATTGGTTCCTTTCTTAAGAGGGTCTCGCCCTCACACAAAAACACTTAGCTATCAAGCCCAAGTGTACACACAACAACTCAAACCCAAAGCGTTAACAACCATTTTGGAAAGAATTCGGCAACATCCAAGCCAAAACACAAAGGAAGCATAAATCCCCTACATCACAACCAACATACCGTAAATTGTTCATTGCTTCTTTTCATACTAGAAAGCAAGGGAAATCTCGTTTCATGACATAAATGCACACTCTTCGGAGCACTCCGGATTAGTCATATCTCCATATATGACTTTCTCACCGACCTGGCTCAACGACTCTTTTATCATTTAACATGTAAAAACGATGTCATGTTTACTTTTCACCATTCCCTCATCATGTAACCACACTACCGAATAGTCATTCACATGATGACTTCTGCCTCGGTATCATATGAATAAATCTCGAATAACATCGAGAGTTGCGCTAATTCATATAAACTATGACGGCAACATCGTTAATCAACAAAACACCACATCGTGTGAAAACCCATCTTCGATTTAACACTAGCTTTGCAACACCTTGCAAAATCAAACTCAACCCTTTGGAACAGAACATCGACTCCAAAATCAAACATCTGCAGACACAAGCGCCATAAATTTTTATCAAAAGAGAGGGAAACTCAATCCAGAAAGAAAATTCTTCACTAACCAAATTCACTTATGAAACATTCATAAAAATCCAGACTTGTAAAACACCCGCACACCAAACACATTTTCCAAATGACTCCAACTCTAGTCAAATAGAGTTACATCAAGGGCTTAACTCAAAAGTTTCCAACACAACCCTTTATGACCATCTGCTTCCTTTTAAAATTAATTCCAAAGATAAATCAGTGCGAACGCGAAAGGGCGCGATCCACTCAAAAACTTTTGGATGTAAACTCAAACTCACAACACGAACTAAACAAATTCGCCAAAACCAAATGTCGACACCAACCACTACGAGTTTTGGGGAAACTCTGAAACTCAACATAAGGAACACCTCAACCGAAAGCATTCAACCGAGATGGCAAACAACCAAACCAGTTTCAAAGGTTTTTAGACAACAGCTCAAAGATGAAAGGAACCATCTCTAGTACTCCACTACGCTTTCCATTAAAGACTTCAATAATCACTATTTACTATCTGAGGAGCCCCAACACAATTCAACCGAAAGTTTCACAACAAATTCTTCCTCTAGTTACCATTCCCAACATTTTTTAATAAGGGTTTATGATGCTTATGAAAAAGGCACCCAACCAAGACTATAATGACATGATCCCCACGGCTCACCGAATCATAATACATCTTATTCTAAATTTGAAACATAGTACTTCCACAAATCTTTCAGCAAGATCAACCTATAAATTTCATACCACCTATATATTCACGTCGACAACCGAACCTTATTCAGTTAAACAACGACTTCAACATGTAAATATTATCTCTACAAGACAAAGTTCATAACTAGGATTCCAAGGCATACATTCATTAAGGATGAAATTGTACATCATGTTAATTATCCAAAGCTCACTCCATCGCAACATGTTAAAATTTTCCTCTATTTTAACCATGGTTTTCCAACGAATAATCTAAACAGTTACCACAACTACTTAGTCATCAATAACAACAAATGGGCATAATCATCAACCAACAACATTACTTTTAGCTACCCTATACATAGGTGATAACAAAATTACCACCACACAACATACTCCCACTATTTAAAATAGACTGAATACTAGCATTAACACTACCATTAACAACATCATTAACAAATCTAAACAGTTACCACAACTACTTAGTCATCAATAACAACAAATGGGCATAATCATCAACCAACAACATTACTTTTAGCTACCCTATACATAGGTGATAACAAAATTACCACCACACAACATACTCCCACTATTTAAAATAGACTGAATACTAGCATTAACACTACCATTAACAACATCATTAACAATAAGTCTTATGTCTTCTCCATTGATATCAATACTAGCATTGTAGCGACACAACTGCATACTTCCAAAGATACTAGTAGTTTGCAACAACATAAATAGCAACTCTAATCAACATCCAAATTAAAGTCACTAGTCAACACGATTAAATTTCTCTATTAATCCATTAGATTAGAACATCTTTAACAACCAGCAAAGTTTCTTTTACAATAACAGCAGTCTACATCATCTTAATGTTTTAACTATGCATCAAAGTTTAAACTTTTAACATTAACAAGGATCATAAGCACTTTTAAAGCAAGGCAACAGATTCTAAGCATGTACAATAACACATTTAATCATTCTCGCTAAGAGTAAACTGCAACACTAGTAGTCTATTTATTCTCAAGCTAGAGATATTAATCACATTGAATTGATTCAACTCAAAATTTAACTTAGCAACACATCAATCCATAAACCACATTGTTACCTACTGCATAACATGCTAAACATCAATTCTTACTAGGGACAAACGATTTCAGTCAAAAGACTACTTTGTTTACAGCATTTTAGTTTTAAAACTCATCCCAAGTTCATAAGGAAAATTTGACTCTCAAAATTGCGATGAGACAAACCCAAACTTGGTCATGCAAAGGAATTCTCCAAAACACTTTTTAAATCTCAAAGACTCCTACCGAGGGAACCAATCGATCAAATATACCTTTGCAAATAAACCCTAACTCCAAACTTTCACAAAATAGGAAGGGTTCTTCAAAGAGGATTTTCTTAAACCAAACAAAATAACGAATCAAACACCACTTACTTCTACAAAGACACAGAACTTCAGCCACGACGGCCAGTGCGGCATAACTCATAATAACTCCGTTAACCTCGGAGAAAGACAAACACAGGATAAATTTGAATGCTTCTTCCCCATAAAGCCATCAACAAACTAATCATTAAAAGCTGGAAAGGCGCCCAAAAGAAGCGCAACACTAGACTCCTCTTCTTCGTCTTCAACCAAGGAAGACAAAACCACACACCGCATACGAACGATCCGCAAAAAACCCAACATTTTTCATTTGATTCAAATCAACTAAAGCCAAGAAAAGCAACGAAAATCGATTGTCGAGCGGCAAAGAACGTACGAAGGAATCCACCACCAAACTCTTCTATTTGACTCCAGTCAACTACCCGATCTACAACAGAGAGGGTAAGCACTCTTCTCCTAAAGGGGTTAATAGTTCTTCGGTGATGGCGCTAACCGGCCATACCGTCAAACCTCGCCCTTACTATGAACAAAAGAGGTGACCGAAACCCTTGATACCACAATTCCACTCTATCACAACAACAAGAGCAATTCAGTCATTTATCTCATAGACATAGCAACATGCTTTATCAAAGGAAGCATTCAACATCATAACTTAAATACAACATTTAAGCATAAAGAAACGATACCCATACCCTTTCCTACTGTGCATCCATTGTGTGTCAAATTTTAGATTAGTTATACCACTTTTGTAAGTTTTAATGTTGCTATCCTATAACAAAATTTTAGTTAAGACCTAAGCCATGTTTCTAAGTTATTCCACATCATATTTTAGTTTTTCCCTATAGCATGACACTAAAAATTCACATTCCAAGGACCTACAGCCCGCTCTGATACCAACTGTAACACCCTGGCATTTAATATGCCCGAATGCTACCAAACATAAGCTAAACAACAACTAAAAAAAACACATTTAAAAATAAATTCCAGCAAAGGTACATATGCTAAAAACCGATATTTCGGCAGCATCTCCTTTGTTTTTTCATGAATTAACACAATATCAATATCATGGCAAGATATATCATAGCACACGACATCTAAAACATCAACATAAATGGATGTATCATCAAACTACGCCAATAATACCACGCTCAACCACTTCATAAACTATAACGAAGCAAATAAGGGATCACAAGCATGCTAGATTAAACCATACATTAACTTTATGGCACAACTCTTAAAATCATGTCTCCAAGTGATTAATCATAGACTATGATGGTGGAGCTACGTGTAGAAGTGTAGCTAAACCCCTTTTTCCCGCATGCCGATCTCAAAGTACCTAAAAACAACATAAAACACAAGCGTGAGTTCGAAACTCAGCAAGCATATTGTAATGGACAACAATAACAATATCATAGAAAATAACATCTCACATCATGTATATCATCTCAATCATGAACACTTTAACAAAATCATCATCATTGTGTATGCAATGCAATGCAATGCTCATATCTCCTTGGAAACTCATACCGGTATGGTTGAGTACACACCCGTCGGTGTGCACCCTCTCCCCCCTTCCATCCCGAAGATGGAGGGTGCCTACTCCTCGCTTCCACAACCCACGGTAGATGGAATCACGATGTAGGACTTACTCTATTGGCTCTCCGGATTAGTCATAACTTTCTCACCGACCTTCCGGATTAGTTAATGACTTTCTCACCGCCGGGCCATGTAACATGTCATGTATGCAAGCATGCCAACATCATATAAAACTCATATTTTAACACATGGCGTCATAACATCTTAAACATGCTCATCATATCATAGCAATCATTAACACATGGCAAGTGGACATATATCATGTAAACAATTCCATCTAATCTCAACATGCAACCTACAACTCGCTATCCATCACAACACACTTGCCTCAACCACGTGCAACGGATTGGCGCGAAGTAGAAGGCACTCCCGGGGTCACACCTCCTGCACAGGGGTATCACACAATCACAATCATAACCACAAAACAGTACGCAAACCCCCATCTAACCCGACATTGCTCCCTACTCGCAAAACCTAAAACAGAGGTTCTGTCCCGTCGGGACAGCAGCCTTGCAAAAGGCATAACTTGAGTTCTGGGACTCCGAATGAATTAAACGAGTACACCCTCGCGTAGCTTAGGAAATTTCCCAACTTTCTCTAGGTATATGGAAAGACTGATTCGGACTCTAAAGTCGTCTAATCTACAGATTACCGAGATCTGTTTGAATCGCGTCACAGATTTTAACACGCTCGGTAAAACGGCCATAACTTTCAAACGGCTGATCGGATTTTAACATGCTTTATGTCCACGGAAAGATAATTAAATTATCTACAACTTATTTTAAGTCCGTACGGACAGATTCGGATTCTAAATCGACGAAAACTCGAACCCTAGCCCGACTGCTCAATCTGCCCAAAAACAGAAACGTGGCAACGTCTAGATCTAACCCAAAGAACTCCAATCCAGCACCACCAATTGATCTGATAATCACCCTAAGAACAGTACCTAGATCAATTCCAAGGATCTCCATGATCATACCTTTTCCCAACGAACGAATCTCCAATAGATCTCCTCGCGAATCGCTCCTCGCTCCACGCTCCTCGCTCCTCGCTCCTCGCTCCTCGCTCCAACGGATGGATCCACAAGGTGCAGAGGTGTGGAGACCACCCTAGGGCAGCAAGGGGGTGGAGGAGAGGTGGTGGAGAGGTGGGGCAATGGAGGAGAGCAAGGGGGAGGCGCAAGGCTCAAAGGGAAGGGGCGGCTAGGGCTTGGCAAGTGGGGGGAGGTGAGGGGGGCGCACCAAGGCCTCAAGGGGCGCAAAGGCAGCAGGGTGGACGCCCCAAAGGGGCAGGGAAACCCCTTTTACCAGCCCCCACACCCAATTCTAGTCCGTTACGGAGACCTAATCCATCCCACCAAAGCCCACCAAGGCCCAAAACTCCCCCGGGAAGGCCCAAAACCCCGAAAACGGCCCGGAAACGGCCCGGAAAAGCTATTAACCTCCATAACCTATAGTTTTAACCTTAATTCCACATTTCATACTGTTTTTAACCATATAAAGCACGTAAAATAAAGTTATGACACTCCGTGGCGACATAACACTTCAACCGGCCCAAGAACGTGAGAACACCCTAAGCCGAAAGGTTTTTATTCTCTAGTTTCACCTTCTATAACGTCACACCAAACCATAGTGTCACAATTTTATTTGCAAAGTCAAATTCTTTAATTATTTCAAAATGGAATAAATTCAAATAAATTCCAAATAAATCCAAATAAATTCCAGAAAATTCTAAAAATGCACCAAAGTGCCGAATCACACATGAATTTAGGAACAGCAAAATTTTGGGGTGTTACAATGCGGTTGTTATCTCTAGCTTGGGAATAAATAGACTATTAGTGTTGTAGTTTACTCTTAGCGAGAATGATTGAATGTGTTAATGAACATGCTTAGAATCTGTTGCTTTGTTATAAAAGCGCTTATGACCCCCGATAATGTTTAAAGTATTAAACCCTGAAGCATAGTTAGAACATTAAGATGATATAGACTGCTGATATTGTTAAAGAAACTTTGTTGGTTGTCAAAGATGTTCTAATTTTACATGTTAATAAAGAAATTTAATCATGTTGACTAGTGGCTTTAATTTGGAAGTTGATTAGAGTTGCTATTTATGTTGTTGTAAACTACTAGTATATTTGGAAGTATGCAGTTTTGTCTCTACAATGCTAGTATTGATAACAATTGAGAAGACATAAGACTTACTGTTAATGATGTTGTTAAGGGCAGTGTTAATGCTAGTATTCAATCTATTTTTAAATAGTTGGAGTATGTTGTGTGGTGGTAGTTTTGCTATAACCGATGTATAGGGTAGCTGAAAGCAAAGTTGTTGATTGATGATTATGCAAAGAATTGATATTGATGCCTTGATAATGTTGGTAATTGTTGGAAACCATTGATCCAATAGAAGAAAAGAGTAAAACTATGGTATATTGTCGAGTACATGTTGTGATGGGATGAACAATGGATAATAATCATGATACAAGATTTTAATCTTAATGAATGCATATCTTAGAATCCTATTTATGAATTTTATCTTGTAGAGATATTACTTAATTGTTGAAGTCATTTTATTGATTGAACAAGTTCCAATTGTCAAGATTTTGATGTATGGATAGTATAAAATGGATAGGTTGACCATGCTCAAGTAGCTGTTGAAGTACTACGTTTGAAATATAGAATACGTTGTTATATGAGAATTGGTGATCCGTGGGGATCATGTCAATGTAGTCTTGGTTGGGTGCCTTTGTGATAGGCATCTTAAACCTTAATTAAAAGTGTTGGGAATGGTAACTAGAGAAAGAAATTGTTATGAAAATTTTAAAACTGGTTGGACTCTCTTGATGAGTAAATAGTGATTATTGAATGCTTAAATGGTAAGTATAGTGGAATACAAGTTATGGTGGGATTCATGATGAGCTGGTGTTTACAACCTTTTGAACTGGTGTGGTTGTTTGCCATTTTGGTTGAATGCCTTCGATCAAGGTATTCCTTGTGTTGTGTTTCCGAGTTTCCCTAAAACCCGTAGCTATTGGTGCCAATCTTTGGTTTTGGCTATTTTGTTTAATTTGTGCTATGAGTATGGATTTACACCCAAAAGTTTTTGAATGGATAGCGCTCCTTCGCGTTCACCCTGCATTTATCTTTGGAATAAATTTTAAAGGAAGCAGATGGACATAGTGGGTTGCGTTGGAAACCCTTGAGATTTAATTTGTAACTCTTTTTGACTGGAGTTGGATTTATTTGCATAATATGTGTGATGTGTGCGAGTGCTTAAAAAGGTGGATTTTGTGAATGTTTTATAAAGTGATTTTGTTAGTGAGGTGTTCCCTTTTGGAAATGAGTTTCCCTCTCCTTGAGAAAATTTGTGACGGTTGTTGGAGTAGATGCTCGACTTGAAATTTTGATGCTCTCATCCAAAATGTTGATTTTGGTTAAAATGCAATGTTTTGCAAGTTCAGTTTTCAATTGATGTGGGTTGTGATGCGACGTGGTGTTTTACTGTCAACTATGCTGCCGTCATAGTCCATATGAATTTCCGCAACCTTCGATGTTAATTGTGTTTCCATTATTTGATACCGAGGAAGAAGTCATTTGGTGAATGACTATTCGGTACCGTTGTTACATGATGAATGAAGGGTGAAAAAGGAAAATGAGACATTGTTTATGCATAATTAATCATAAAGGAGTCGATGAGCCAGGTCGGTGAGAAAGTCATAAATGGTTATATGACTAATTCGGAGTGCTCTTGAAAGGTGTGCATTCATGTCATGAATCGAGATGTCCAATTCTTTCTAGTATGAAAGAATGAAGAATTTCTGGTATGTTGGTTGTGGTGTAGGAGATTTGTGTTTCCCTTGCGTCTTGGCTCAGGAAGTTAAAATGAATGCTCTTTGGTTATTGTCGAAGTCTTTCCAAAGTGGCTTTTAGCGCTTTGGAGTTCGAGTTGTTGTATGTGGATCAGTTTGGGTTCATGGGTTTTGGTTGAGCTTACTCAATGATTGTACCCTTTGTTCTGATTCTTTGAAAGGAAGAATGCGAGGGCGAGACCTTCTAAGAAAGGAAAATTTAGTGTGGATTGGTAATGACCTAAGATATTAGGCGTTGCTAGTGGTTGATCGTAACTAGTTTGGAAGTGAAGAGTAAAAGGAAGGTTGGGTAAGACCCAATTCAAACTTTCTTGGAGAAATATCATTTAGGTGTTCCTCAGTAGGGTTGATCCAATGATTTGTGGACCACTTGGTGGTTGCTAGTAATTGCTTTCTGTTTTTGAAGAATATTGGATCTTTTGTCGCCGATCTTAGAGTGTTGTGTCTCACTTGGTTTGCATCGTCTTGAATACGACGAACCACAGTTGAGAGGTTGAGACGTGAATCACTTTTGTGCGTGGGAGCGGAAGATAGATCTAGAAGTTGGTACCATGTCCTTCTGGAGAGTGGCTTTGGTTAAATGGATCAGGCAATTTAGTGCCAAGGAATCCATAGAATGAGGAGTATGAGACCGTTTTCTTTTTGGGCCGATTGAGGATTTATCTTATAGCTTGGGGTCGTGCTGAGACCATGTGATAGTACTTTGTGTTTCAATGTTGAGTAAAGTTCTCGCAAGTTTTGATTGCGAGTTATCATTAGATGCCGGGGTGTTACAGTTGGTATCAGAGCAGGCTGTAGGTCCCTAGAATGTGTATTTTTAGTGGTGAATGAGTATCCTGATGTTTTTCCTGAAGATCTACCTGGTATGCCGCCAGAGAGAGATATAGAGTTTGTAATTGAGTTAGTACCGGGAACAGCATCGATAGCAAAGAGACCTTATCGGATGTCCACCGAAGAGTTGGTAGAGATGAAGAAGCAGCTCGAGGAGCTAATGGAAAAAGGATTCATCAGACCTAGTTCATCGCCATGGGGAGCGCCAGTTCTGTTTGTCAAGAAGAAAGATGGGAGTTTCCGGATGTGCATAGACTACCGTGCACTCAATGAAGTCACCGTGAAGAACATGTATCCGCTACCCATGATTGATGATCTGTTTGATCAATTGAGAGGAGCTGAAGTTTTCTCCAAGATTGACCTGAGATCTGGATACCATCAGTTGAAGATCAGATCAGAGGATATTTTGAAGACCGCATTCTCGTCGAGATACGGACATTACGAGTTCACTGTTATGTCTTTTGGTTTGATGAATGCGCCAATTTATTTCATGAATATGATGAATAAGGTCTTCATGGAGTATTTGGACAAGTTCGTTGTTGTGTTTATAGATGATATCTTAGTCTATTCCAAGACAACAGAAGAGCACGCAGAACACCTGAGGTTAGTGTTGGAGAAGCTGAGGGAACAGCAACTCTTCGCCAAGTTCAGCAAGTGTGACTTCTGGAAGGACAAGGTAGAGTTCCTTGGGCATGTAATGACCGCAGAAGGAGTTGCAGTTAACCCAAGCAAGGTGGAAGCCGTGTTACATTGGGAGCAGCCGAAGATGGTGACCTAGATCTGTAGTTTCCTTAGGATGGCAGGTTATTACCGTCGCTTCATTGAAGTCTTTTCAACGATTGCGAGACCTCTTACGCAATTGTTGAAGAAAGAAAAGAAGTTTATCTGGATGCCGGTGTACGAAAAGGGTTTTTAGGAGCTGAAGAAGCGATTGACATCAGCACCGGTGTTAGTCCTACCGGACGTGAACCAGAGTTTCGACATATACTGTGATGCATCGCGCCAAGGACTTGGATGCATGCTGATGCAGAACAGGAAGGTCGTTGCGTATGCATCAAGGCAGTTGAGGCCGCATGTGGAGAATTATCCGACGCATGACCTAGAGTTAGCAGCCGTAGTGCATGCCTTGAAGTTGTGGCGACACTACCTGATTGGGAACCGATGCGAAGTATACACGGACCATAAGAGTCTTAAGTACATATTCACCCAGGCGGACTTGAACATGAGGTAGAGGAGATGGTTGGAACTGATCAAGGACTATAATGATGGAATCCATTACCATCCCGGAAAGGCCAATGTGGTGGCCGATGCTTTGAGTCGGAAAAGCCATACCGTGAATATGTTGATAGTAGAGGATCAGGGTGAGCTATGCAAGGAATTTCAAAAGATGAAGCTGGAAGTTGTACCGGAAGTATTTCTAGCTACATTGGAAGTAAAGCCTACTCTGGAAGATCAAATCCGAGAAGAACAGAAGGATGATGATAAAATCCGTAGGATTATCTAAGATGGAGGAAGGAAAAGCGAAAGACTTCAAGCTGGATGAGCTGGGTACTCTGTGGATTAAAGATCGCATCTGTGTGCCGAACAAGAAGGAGCTGAAATAGTTGATTCTGGAAGAAGCCCATGATTCCAAGTTTTCCATTCATCCAGGAAGTGCCAAGTTGTATCAAGACCTGAAGGAAAGATTCTGGTGACCGAGCATGAAACACGAGGTTGCCGAACATGTTGCGTTATGAGACATATGTCAGAGAGTCAAGGCAATGCATCAGAGGCCAGCAGGATTGCTACAGCCGCTAAAGATACCTAAGTGGAAGTGGGAGGAAATCGGTGTGGACTTCATTACCGGTTTGCCAAAGACTCAAGGAGGATATGACTCCATATGGGTCATAGTGGACCGCTTGACTAAAGTCACTCATTTTATCCCTGTAAACACCACTTACTCGGGGCATAAATTAGCAGAACTGTATATGACCAGAATTATCTATTTGCATGGTATCGGACAGAGGTACCCAATTTACCTCAAAATTCTGGAACAAGCTGCATGAAGCCATGGGGACTTGTTTGAACTTCAGTACAGCATATCATCCGTAGATGGATGGGCAGACTGAAAGAGTCAACCAGATTCTAGAGGGTATGCTAAGAGCTTGTGCATTAGCTTATGCTACCTCTTGGGATAAGAGTTTGCCATATGCTGAGTTCAGCTACAATAACAGCTATCAGGCCAGTTTACAGATGTCACCTTTAGAGGCACTGTATGGTCGACAATGCCAAACACTGTTGAACTGGAATGAGACAGGTGAACGCCATGTCTTCTGTAACGCCCTAGTTCTCGTCTTCTGGAGAAAATCTAATTTATATTATTTAAATTCAAAATTTGGAGCTTCTTTGATGTTTAATTTAAGCTGGCATCCATTCCTAACCAAAGTCGGGATTCAATTCCCTTCTGTTCGAAAAATCGAATTTCCAGATTCCCGCCAGTACCCGAAATTTCACCCGAGTCCAAAAATGTTCCAAAAATCCCAAAATCACTTCAAATATGTCCCAAATATTCCAAAATGATTTTTGGAATGATTCGCCGGATTTTTGGACCTTCGCTCCTATTTTATCTCGCACGGCTTTTGTTTAATGCCCGCAATCCGCACCTGAATATTTAATTCCACAAATTTCATCCAAATTCCGCGAAACCAATTTTATTGGGTCCCAAATATTCGAAAATGGTTCTAGGAATTTTTTTCGGAATTTTTAGACCATTTTTGCTAATTTTTCTCTAGGGTGGTTCATTTACGTAATCCCCGGCCAATCGCGTGCTGCCACGTGTCGGCACTGTTCATCGTCCCCTACCTCCTGCCATGGGAAAGAACAGAGAATCTCCAAGTCTCTCCAATGGCTTTGGTTCTTCAATCAAATGCCCATAACTCCTCCATCACACCTCCAAATCGCGAACCGCCGGATCCGTTGAATCCGTAACGACGTGCTCTCTCCATTCCTCACCATCAATAGCCCGGGATCTCGCCGGAATTGAAACCGTCGGCCAAAAACCGAAATGCACTTAAATGTCATTTACTCGCCCGTTTCAACTCCAAACGACGTGTTTCCACCTCTCAAATCTCCGTGTTGAAGTCTTCTTCCCGGTGGTAGCACCCTCTTGTTGTCTCTCCAACTCATTTGCCCGTTAGATCAAGAAAACCGGCGCCAGGTCACGTTGTTTTTGCATGTTCTTCGTGTTCATCATCATATCTTCGTCTCCGGTGAGTCAAACTCAATTCCGTTTGTTCCCTTGCGTGCGTATGGATGTCTAGATCATAATCCCTCAATCCATTTTAGGTTTCATCAAGAATTGAAGTCGGATTTTGAGTTTTGGTCGCATCGGCCGAACCGTCGTTCATCGCGAAATTCATCATCTCTGGTAATCCTCTTCAAAATCCGACACCACCATTGGATTCGCGTCGTCGAGACCTTTCCAGGGCTTACCTTCTTCCATCTCGCCACCCCTTCGATTTGCAACTTCCCCTTGAGCAAACCCTAGTTCTATTGCCTCTGTTCCCAGGCAAAATTCGCGATTTTTACTGTAACTACAGTAACTTTTCCCATTTTTCTTGATTTTCCAGCATTTTCCAACTTCGGAAGCTTATAACTTTTGCGTCCGAACTCCGATTGACTCCGTTCAAGTTCCTAAATTCATCTAAAATCAATATCTACCTGTCAGTACTATTTTTGTAATTTTTAAATTTTATTTATTTTCTTTAATTTATTTATTGCCTCGTTTTGCGCGTAGCCGAGGACCCCGACGCTACCGCCGACCCCGTCGCCGGACTTTCCTCATTCGACGACCTTCCCGCGACTGAAGGCAAGTCTCCTTGACGCATGTTGATCCTATGCTTTATAAATGTTTTACCATGTTTTACAAATTGAATTGCTATTTATATAAAAGGATGATGTTAACGTTAGGCTATTAGTTATACCTGTTGTTTATACCTCCTTGTTATTGTTATCCATGATCCTTTGTCGCCGTAGTACAGTAATCCACCATAATAAATACTTTTGATGAAATATTCTTTTATTAGGGAAATGACTATTTGGAAGACATTTTGGATGGAACATATTAGTATAGAATGTAGACTGGAGCTAGAACCCAACTTGATTGGAGATTACTTGAATATTAGTGTTGATGGGGATTATTAATTATGAAATTGATCTATGAACGTTGATGATTGAAATATTCTAAAGTTGGATTGTGATAGTAGTTCACATGATAAAGGATTGGGGGAAATTTTGGAAGATGTATGGTATTGTGAAGTATTCATGATGGATTAAATAGATCATTTCAACAAAATAGTATGTTGAGTTGGATTCCTTGGGTTGATAAAATAGTATCAAATGAGAATCAGAGTTAGTTGGATTATTAGTGTCTGTTGGGAATTATTCTTAACGGACTGATTAAGAAATAGATGATTATGGAAATATAAATATGTGATAATCCTTTGTGGATAATTGTGAGTAATCCAGAATATTTGGTGGTTTAGTAAATGATAATATTACGTATTCCCAGTGGATTAAAGTAGATAATTTAGAGGTGATAATGTGAAGGATTAAATATATGATATTATGAAGTATTATCGGTGGATTGTATTCTAGATGACAAGCGATGATATTGTGCAGTATTCTCGGTGGTTTAGTAGAGGATTTGGTGAAATATTCTTAACAGATGATAGGATTGATCACCGGATGATTGATGCTTAAATCAATAATACAAGTTATAGTTCAAGGGAAATATTTCATATACAAACATGATTGTAGTTTAATATGATTTTGGAGTTATGATGGTACCATGATATACTTCTTACTTGTTGGATACTATATTAAATTGGATTATTCGTATGATTGTAAAATTTTGGCAATAGAAGGATTATTGGAGAATACACAATTCATTATAAGGATTGTAATCAAACCCGGGGATTGTATTTTATAAAATAAACTATTAGTGGGATTGAATAGTTCTGTAACACCCCGGCATTTAATATGCCCGAATGCTACCAAACATAAGCTAAACAACATCTAAGTACCACAATTAAACATAAATTCCAGCAAAGGTTCATATGCTAAAAACCGATATTTCGGCAGCATCTCCTTTGTTTTTCCATGAATTAACACAATCTCAATATCATGGCAAGATATATATCATAGCACACGACATCTAAAACAACAACATAAATGGACATAACATCAAGTTACGCCAATAATACCACGCTTAACCACTTCATAAACTATAACGAAGCAAATAAGGATTCACAAGCATGCTAGATTAAACCATACATTAAGTTTAGGACACAACTCTTAATATCATGTCTCCAAGTGGTTAATTATGGACTATGATGGTGGAGCTACGTGTAGAAGTGTAGCTAGATCCCTTTTTCCCGCATGCCGATCTCAAAGTACCTAAAAACAACATAAAACACAAGCGTGAGTTCGAAAACTCAGCAAGCATATTGTAATGGACAACAAGATCATTTACAAGACAATAATACCTCACATCACATATAACATCTCATACTTGAGCACATAACAACATCATCATCATTAAAAAAATGTATTGCAATGCAATGTTATGCTCATATCTCCATGGAAACTCATACCGGTATGGTTGAGTACACACCCGTCGGTGTGCACCCTCTCCCCCCTTCCATCCCGAAGATGGAGGGTGCCTACTCCTCGCTTCCACAACCCACGGTAGATGGAATCACGATGTAGGACTTACTCTAATGGCTCTCGGATTAGTCATAACTTTCTCACCAACCTTCCCGGATTAGTTAATGACTTTCTCACCGCCCGGCCATGTAACATGTCATGCATGCAACTATGCCAATTATCATATTTCACATGTACATAAACATATGGCAACTCATCATGACAAATATAAACACATGGCATCGAACCATGATAATCATACTCAATATTTCATTGGAAAACAGCAAGCATGACAAGTGAGCATAGCAAGTGTTCAATCTTTCACCCAATATCAACAAACAACCTACAATCCGCTATACATTACAACACACTTGCCTCAACCGCGGGCGACGGATTTGTGGGACGTAGAGGGCACTCCCGGTGTCACACCACCTGCACATAGGCATCACACACTCACAATAATGCCCGTAAAACAGTACACAAATCCCCATCTAACCCGACATTGCCCACTACTTGCAAACCTAAAAACAGAGGTTCTGTCCCGGCGGGACAGCAGCCTTGCAAAGGCCATAACTTGAGTTCTGGGACTCCAAATCGATTAAACGAGTACACCATCGCGAAGCTTAGGAAATTTCCTACCTTTTTCTAGTTATACGGAAAGACTGATTCGGACTCTAAAATTGTTTAATCTACAGATTACTACGATCTGTTCCAATCGCGTCACAGATTTTAACACGCTCGGTAAAACGGCCATAACTTTCAAACGGCTGATCGGATTTTAACGTGCTTTATGTCCACGGAAATATAATTAAATTATCTACAACTTCTTTTAAGTCCGTACGGACATATTCGTATTCTAAATCGACGAAAACTCGAACCCTAGCCCAACTGCTCAATATGCCCAAAAACAGAAACGTGGCAACGTCTAGATCTAACCCAAAGAACTCCAATCCAGCACCACCAATTGATCTAAAAACTTGATAATCACCCTAAGAACAGTACCTAGATCAATTCCAAGGATGCCCATGATCATACCTTTGCCCAACGAACGAATCTCCAATAGATCTCCTCGCGGATCGCTCCTCGCTCCACGCTCCTCGCTCCTCGCTCCTCGCTCCAACGGATGGATCCACAAGGTGCAGAGGTGTGGAGACCACCCTAGGGCAGCAAGGGGGTGGAGGAGAGGTGGTGGAGAGGTGGGGAGCAATGGGGCAAAGGGGGAGGTGGAGGCGCACAAGAGGGAGAGGGAGAGGGGGTGGCGGCTAGGGCTTAGGAGGGGGAGGTGGGGGCGCCCAAGGGCAGGGGGAGCACGCCAAAAAGGCTGGTGGGGAGCCCTTTTACCAGCCCCCACACCCAATCCTAGTCCGTTACAGAGACCTACTCCATCCCACCAAAGCCCACCAAGGCCCAAAACCACGGAAACGGCCCGGAAACGCCCCGGAAAAGCTATTAACCTCCATATCCTATAGTTTTAACCTTAATTCCACATCTCATAATGTTATTAACCTTATCATGCACGTTAAATAAGGTTACGACACTCCGTGGCGACATAACACTTCAACCGGCCCAAAAACGCGAGAAAACCCTAAGCCGAAAGGTTTTATTCTCTAGTTTCACCTTCTATAACGTCACACCAAACCATAGTGTCACATTCTTCCCCCCTTCAACAGGATTCGACCTCGAATCCGAAGGACGCCAAAAACAACAACAAAGTCCCCAAGGGACAAAAGGCTTCTCTGCAGCACAAAACATTCGCACAACGACTAGAACCGGAAACAAACGACAAACGAGTTCCCAAAACCAACACTTAAAGAAAAAGTGTTGATCTAGCTCAACTAAGGGCAACCGCTCACAGTTCAACTTTCAATTCAAATCCCAAACAGAATCTGCGTTTCAACCTCGAAGGGCTTCAACAACCCAAAACGCTCGAATCCTCACGACAAACACCTCACCCTTCTATCACAACCTACCTGACTACACACTGCAATAAACTCAACATGACAAAGTCAAAGGAAGTCACAATTCCTTTAACGACCTCTCTTCATTCCCGAAAGTTTCCATCGAGGGGAATAACTCATTAAGGCACACTAGCCCTTCCGATACACGATCATACTAACATTTTATTCCATCCTTTCCCAGGCAAGACTCAAACCCAAAAACAACTAGTGAAGACAACTACTCACGGCAGGGCAATTATCACCGATCTACCGTCAACTTCACTTCCACCCATCGCTACTCTTAGTAAAGGTTAAACCCATACATCATCAACCTCCATCGCAAACCACCCTTATACCACTAAGGTTCGACACCTAGCCCAAGCTAGGATCGAAAACCTTACCAAACCACAATTGGTTCCTTTCTTAAGAGGGTCTCGCCCTCACACAAAAACACTTAGCTATCAAGCCCAAGTGTACACACAACAACTCAAACCCAAAGCGTTAACAACCATTTTGGAAAGAATTTGGCAACATCCAAGCCAAAACACAAAGGAAGCATAAATCCCCTACATCACAACCAACATACTGTAAATTGTTCATTGCTTCTTTTCATACTAGAAAGCAAGGGAAATCTCGTTTCATGACATAAATGCACACTCTTCAGAGCACTCGGATTAGTCATATCTCCATATATGACTTTCTCACCGACCTGGCTCAACGACTCTTTTATCATTTAACATGTAAAAACGATGTCATGTTTACTTTTCACCATTCCCTCATCATGTAACCACACTACCGAATAGTCATTCACATGATGACTTCTGCCTCGGTATCATATGAATAAATCTCGAATAACATCGAGAGTTGCGCTAATTCATATAAACTATGATGGCAACATTGTTAATCAACAAAACACCACATCGTGTGAAAACCCATCTTCGATTTAACACTAGCTTTGCAACACCTTGCAAAATCAAACTCAACCCTTTGGAACAGAACATCGACTCCAAAATCAAACATCTGCAGACACAAGCGCCATAAATTTTTATCAAAAGAGAGGGAAACTCAATCCAGAAAGAAAATTCTTCACTAACCAAATTCACTTATGAAACATTCATAAAAATCCAGACTTGTAAAACACCCGCACACAAGACACATTTTCCAAATGACTCCAACTCTAGTCAAATAGAGTTACATCAAGGGCTTAACTCAAAAGTTTCCAACACAACCCTTTATGACCATCTGCTTCCTTTCAAAATTAATTCCAAAGATAAATCAGTGCGAACGCGAAAGGGCGCGATCCACTCAAAAACTTTTGGATGTAAACTCAAACTCACAACACGAACTAAACAAATTCGCCAAAACCAAAGGTCGACACCAACCACTACGAGTTTTGGGGAAACTCTGAAACTCAACATAAGGAACACCTCAACCGAAAGCATTCAACCGAGATGGCAAACAACCAAACCAGTTTCAAAGGTTTTAGACAACATTTCGGCATGAAAGGAACCATCTCTAGTACTCCACTACGCTTTCCATTAAAGAATTCAATAATCACTATTTACTATCTGAGGAGCCCCAACACAATTCAACCGAAAGTTTCACAACAAATTCTTCCTCTAGTTACCATTCCCAACATTTTTTTAATAAGGGTTTATGATGCTTATGAAAAAGGCACCCAACCAAGACTATAATGACATGATCCCCACGGCTCACCGAATCATAATACATCTTATTCTAAATTTGAAACATAGTACTTCCACAAATCTTTCAGCAAGATCAACCTATAAATTTCATACCACCTATATATTCACGTCTCGACAATGTAACCTTATTCGCTTAAACAACGACTTCAACATGTAAATATTATCTCTACAAGACAAAGTTCATAACTAGGATTCCAAGGCATACATTCATTAAGGATGAAATTGTACATCATGTTAATTATCCAAAGCTCACTCCATCGCAACATGTTAAAATTTTCCTCTATTTTAACCATGGTTTTCCAACGAATAATCTAAACAGTTACCACAACTACTTAGTCATCAATAACAACAAATGGGCATAATCATCAACCAACAACATTACTTTTAGCTACCCTATACATAGGTGATAACAAAATTACCACCACACAACATACTCCCACTATTTAAAATAGACTGAATACTAGCATTAACACTACCATTAACAACATCATTAACAATAAGTCTTATGTCTTCTCCATTGATATCAATACTAGCATTGTAGTGACACAACTGCATACTTCCAAAGATACTAGTAGTTTGCAACAACATAAATAGCAACTATAATCAACATCCAAATTAAAGTCACTAGTCAACACGATTAAATTTCTCTATTAATCCATTAGATTAGAACATCTTTAACAACCAAAGAAAGTTTCTTTTACAATAACAGCAGTCTACATCATCTTAATGTTTTAACTATGCATCAAAGTTTAAACTTTTAACATTAACAAGGATCATAAGCACTTTTAAAGCAAGGCAACAGATTCTAAGCATGTACATTAACACATTTAATCATTCTCGCTAAGAGTAAACTGCAACACTAGTAGTCTATTTATTCTCAAGCTAGAGATATTAATCACATTGAATTGATTCAACTCAAAATTTAACTTAGCAACACATCAATCCATAAACCACATTGTTACCTACTACATAACATGCTAAACATCAATTCTTACTAGGGACAAACGATTTCAGTCAAAAGACTACTTTGTTTACAGCATTTTAGTTTTAAAACTCATCCTAAGTTCATAAGGAAAATTTGACTCTCAAAATTGCGATGAGACAAACCCAAACTTGGTCATGCAAAGGAATTCTCCAAAACACTTTTCAATCTCCAAGACTCCCACTGGAGGGAACCAACCGATCAAATAAACCTTTGCAAATAAAACCTTAGCACCAAACCCCAATCTTTCACGAAACAAGAAGGGTTTTTCAAAGATGATTTCTTAGACCAGTAAAATAACGAAATCAAACACCACGTACTACTACAAAGCCACAGAACTTCAAACCCGAGGATAGAAGGATTATTGGAGAATACACAATTCATTATAAGGATTGTAATCAAACCCGGGGATTGTATTTTATAAAATAAACTATTGGTGGGATAGAATAGTTCTGTAACACCCCGGCATTTAATATGCCCGAATGCTACCAAACATAAGCTAAACAACATCTAAGTACCACAATTAAACATAAATTCCAGCAAAGGTTCATATGCTAAAAACCGATATTTCGGCAGCATCTCCTTTGTTTTTCCATGAATTAACACAATCTCAATATCATGGCAAGATATATATCATAGCACACGACATCTAAAACAACAACATAAATGGACATAACATCAAGTTACGCCAATAATACCACGCTTAACCACTTCATAAACTATAACGAAGCAAATAAGGATTCACAAGCATGCTAGATTAAACCATACATTAAGTTTAGGGCACAACTCTTAATATCATGTCTCCAAGTGGTTAATTATGGACTATGATGGTGGAGCTACGTGTAGAAGTGTAGCTAGATCCCTTTTTCCCGCATGCCGATCTCAAAGTACCTAAAAACAACATAAAACACAAGCGTGAGTTCGAAAACTCAGCAAGCATATTGTAATGGACAACAAGATCATTTACAAGACAATAATACCTCACATCACATATAACATCTCATACTTGAGCACATAACAACATCATCATCATTAAAAAAATGTATTGCAATGCAATGTTATGCTCATATATCCATGGAAACTCATACAGGTATGGTTGATTAAACACCGTCGGTGTGCACCCTCTCCCCTTCCATCCCGAAGATGGAGGGTGCCTACTCCTCGCTTCCACAACCCACGGTAGATGGAATCACGATGTAGGACTTACTCTAATGGCTCTCCGGATTAGTCATAACTTTCTCACCGACCTTCCCGGATTAGTTAATGACTTTCTCACCGCCCGGGCCATGTAACATGTCATGCATGCAACTATGCCAATTATCATATTTCACATGTACATAAACATATGGCAACTCATCATGACAAATATAAACACATAGCATCGAACCATGATAATCATACTCAATATTTCATTGGAAAACAGCAAGCATGACAAGTGAGCATAGCAAGTGTTCAATCTTTCAACCAATATCAACAAACAACCTACAATCCGCTATACATTACAACACACTTGCCTCAACCGCGGGCGACGGATTTGTGGGACGTAGAGGGCACTCCCGGTGTCACACCACCTGCACATAGGCATCACACACTCACAATAATACCCGCAAAACAGTACACAAATCCCCATCTAACCCGACATTGCCCACTACTTGCAAACCTAAAAACAGAGGTTCTATCCCGGCGGGACAGCAGCCTTGCAAAGGCCATAACTTGAGTTCTGGGACTCCAAATCGATTAAACGAGTACACCATCGCGAAGCTTAGGAAATTTCCTACCTTTTTCTAGTTATACGGAAAGACTGATTCGGACTCTAAAATTGTTTAATCTACAGATTACTACGATCTGTTCCAATCGCGTCACAGATTTTAACACGCTCGGTAAAACGGCCATAACTTTCAAACGGCTCATCGGATTTTAACGTGCTTTATGTCCACGGAAGGATAATTAAATTATCTACAACTTCTTTTAAGTCCGTACGGACAGATTCGTATTCTAAATCAACGAAAACTCGAACCCTAGCCCGACTGCTCAATCTGCCCGAAAACAGAAACGTGGCAACGTCTAGATCTAACCCAAAGAACTCCAATCCAGCACCACCAATTGATCTAAAAACTTGATAATCACCCTAAGAACAGTACCTAGATCAATTCCAAGGATCCCCATGATCATACCTTTGCCCAACGAACGAATCTCCAATAGATCTCCTCGCGGATCGCTCCTCGCTCCACGCTCTTCGCTCCTCGCTCCTCGCTCCAACGGATGGATCCACAAGGTGCAGAGGTGTGGAGACCACCCTAGGGCAGCAAGGGGGTGGAGGAGAGGTGGTGGAGAGGTGGGGAGCAATGGGGCAAAGGGGGAGGTGGAGGCGCACAAGAGGGAGAGGGAGAGGGGTGGCGGCTAGGGCTTAGGAGGGAGGTGGGGCGCCCAAGGGCTGGGGGAGCACGCCCAAAAGGCTGGTGGGGAGCCCTTTTACCGGCCCCCACACCCAATCCTAGTCCGTTACGGAGACCTACTCCATCCCACCAAAGCCCACCAAGGCCCAAACTCCCCCGGGAAGGCCCAAAACCCCGGAAACGCCCCGGAAAAGCTATTAACCTCCATATCCTATAGTTTTAACCTTAATTCCACATCTCATAATGTTATTAACCTTATCATGCACGTTAAATAAGGTTACGACACTCCGTGGCGACATAACACTTCAACCGGCCCAAAAACGCGAGAAAACCCTAAGCCGAAAGGTTTTATTCTCAAGTTTCACCTTCTATAACGTCACACCAAACCATAGTGTCACAAGTTCGGTAGAAATGCTTAGACTCGCAAACGGTCAGTGTGCACCTATGGGTGGGAAATTCTTATGACTCTTAAAAACTTGTGTTGAAAGTTATAGGCAAAGCGTATTGCCGTTGGTTTACAAAATAAAAATAAAATGAAAAATGGTTTGGACTTGGGCAGAATGGTTTGTCTGGCGGGTGCAGATAGAGAACTAGTTTTCATTGTGAAAGTACCGCCCCAAGTCAGTTAAGGACCGACGCTTATGACTGTCTCCATTCTAAGCATAACCGTACAACCACATGTCAAAGTGGGCACGACTTGGCTGAATAATTTGTAGAAACCTAACTTAGACTCACCAAACGGTGGAATGTGAGCGCCGGTGTGACACTACGGTATGGTGTGACATTATAAAATGTGAAATTAGAAAATAAAACCTTACGGTTTGAGGTTTACTCGCGTTTTTGGGCCTTATGAAGTGATGTGACACCACGGAGTGTCGTAACCTTATAAATGGTGCATGATGAGGTCAAAAACATTATGAAATATGGAACTGGAGGTTAAAACCATATGGTATGAGGTTTAATTGTGTTTCCGGGAGTTTGGGCCTTTCCGGGGAGTTTTGGGCCTAGGGGGAAGGGTTGTGGGCTTTGGTGGGATGGAGTATGAGTCCATTCAGGACTAGGAGACTTGTGTGGGCTGGTAAAAGGGGCCTCCCCCTGCCCTCCTTGCGCCCCCACCCCCTAGTGTGCGCCCCCACCTCCACCTCCCTTGCCCTAGCCGCCCACCCCCCACCCCTTGGCCGTGCGCCCCCACCCCCTTGCCCCCATTGCTCCACCACCTCTCCTCCACCCCCTTTCTTCCCTAGGGTAGCCTCCCCAACCCTGCACCTCGAGGATCCATCCATTGGAAGCGAGGAGCGAGGAGCGAATTGGGTGGAGATCCATTCAGTTTTCGTGCGTTGGGCAAAGGTATGGCCATGGGAATCCTTGGGGTTGGTCTAGGTACTGTTCTAAGGGTGTTTATCATGTTTTTAGATCAATTAGTGGTGCTGGATTTCAGTAGATTGGATTAGATCATGATATTGCCACGTCCTCTGTTTCGGACAACATGAGCAGTCGACGTAGGGTTCGGTTTTTTGCCAATTTAGATTCCGAATTTGGACGTCCGCCTGTTGAAGAAGTTGTAGGTCATTTCAATACCTTTCAGTGGGTATAAACAACGTTAAATTCCGATCAGCCGTTTGAAAGTTATGGCTGTTTTACCGAGCGTGTTAAAATCTGTGACGTGATTGGAACAGATCTCGGTATTTTGTAGATTAAACAACCTTAGAGCCCGAATCAGTCTTTCCATATACCTACAAAAAGTTGAGAAACTTCCTAAGCTACGCGAGGATGTACTCGTTTAATTGATTCGGAGTCTTAGAACCTGAGTTATGCCTTTTGGAAAGCTGCTGTCCCGACGGGACAGAACCACTATTTTCGGGTTTTGCGAGTAGTTGGCAATATCGGGGTAGATGAGGGTTTGTGTACTGTTTTGTGGGCTTGATTGTGAGTGTGTGTCCCCTATGTGCAGGTGGTGTGACCCCGGGAGGGCCTTCTACTTCTCTCCAATCCGTCGCCCGTGGTTGAGGCAAGTGTATTGTAATGGATAGCGATTGTAGGTTATTTGATTGATTGAGATTGAAGTTTGAATATATGATATGTTCACATGCCATGCTTTAATGTTTGCCATTGATATGATGAATAGGTTTATTATGTGATGATGCCATGTGTTAATGTACAAGTGTCCATGATGATGCCATGTGTTAATGTACGAGTTAATCATGATGTTGGCATAATTGCATACATGGCATGATTACATGGCCCGGGCGGTGAGAAAGTCATAACTAGTCTGGGAAGGTCGGTGAGAAAGTTATGACTAATCCAGAGAGCCTATGAGTAAGTCCTACATCGTGATTCCATTCACCGCGGTGAACGGAAGCGAGGAGTAGGCACCCTCCATCTTCGAGATGGAAGGGGGGAGAGGGTGCACACCGACGGGTGTGTACTCAACAATACCGGTATGAGTTTCCAGGAGATATGTGCATCGCATTGCATTACATGGCATTGCATTATATGAGGAGGTTATATGAGGATGATTTATGATGATGTCAATGATATGCTATGAATATGAGATGTGTATGATGTTGTATGTGAAAAGTGGTGATGAAGGTATTGGAATGTGTTTTCTTGTTCCATTGCAATATACTTGCTGAGTGATGAACTCACGCTTGTGTTTATGCTGTTTTTCTTAGGTACCATGAAACCGGCATGCGGGAAAAAGGGTTTAGCTACACATCTACACGTAGCTCCACACAAATTAGACAGTGTTATCATTTGTAGTCATGATAATGAAAGTATTGCCATGAAACTTGGAGAATTGTTTAACTGTGTGCTCGGTCTTACTATTTGATTCGTTTAGCTCATGAAGTGGTCGAATGATTTATCCTGGACTTATATTGTTGCTATGTCACATGTTATTGCTGTTTTAGATGCTTTCCATTATGATATAACTTGTGATACTTTGTTCTTGCTCCGAATCATGGAAAAACAAAGGAGCTGCTGCTGAAATTTTCGGTATTAGTATTGTTCCTTTGCTGTAATTTACTTGTAATTGTGGTATTTAGAGGTTGCTTAGTCTATGTTTGGTAGCATTCGGGCATATTAAATGCCGGGGTGTTACAGTTGGTATCAGAGCGGGCTGTACGTCCTTGGAATATGTATTTTTAGTGTCATGCTATAGGGTACAACTAAAATGTGATGTGGAATAACTTAGAAACATGGCTTAGGTTTTTACTAAAATTTTGTCATACGATAGCAACATTAAAACTTGCAAAAGTGGTATAACTAATCTAAAATTTGACACACAATGGATGCACAGTAGGAAAGGGTATGGGTATCGTTTCTTTATGCTTAAATGTTGCATTTAAGCTATGATGTTAAATGCTTCAATTGATAATGCATATTGTTATGTCTATGAGATAAATGATTGAATTGTTCTTGTTGTTGTGATAAAGTGGGGTTTTGGTGCCGAAGGGTTTCGGCCACCTCTCTTATTTCATAGTAAGGGTGAGGTTTGACGGTGTGGCCGGTTAGTGCCATCATCGAAGAACTATTAACCCCTGTAGGAGAAGAGTGCTTACCCTTTCTGTCGTAGATCGGGTAGTTGATTGGAGTCAAATAGAAGAGTTTGGTGGTGGATTCCTTCGTATGTTCTTTACCGTTCTGACGGTCGGTTTTGGTTGTTTTTCTTGACTTTAGTTGATTGAAATCAAAAGAAAAGTGTTTGGAATTGGATTTTTCGCGGAGAGTCCCTTCGATGTTTCTTGGTTTTGTCTTCCTTGGTTGAAGACGAAGAAGAGGAATTTAGCATTGCACCTTTTTAGTCGCCTTTTGGCTTTGACACCAGTTTTGTTGGTTGCCTTGCAAAGGAAAGTATAGTTTTGGTTCTTGTGTGTCTTACTCTAAGTTTAAAAGAAGTTATTGAAGCGTGTGCAAAAAGTTAAGTTGTGTCGATTTATGTTTTGTGCCTTTGTCCGCAAAGGCTTATTTGATCGCTTGGTTCCCTCCTGTGGTAGTCTTTGAGATTGAAAAGTGTTTTGGAAAATTCCTTTGCATGACCAAGTTTGGGTTTGTCTCATTGCAATTTTGAGAGTCAAGTTTCCTTATGAATTTGGGATGAGTTTTAAAACTAAAATGCTGCAAACAAAGTAAGTAGTTTTTTTTACTAAAATCGTTTGTCCCTAGTAAGAATTGCTGATTAGCATGTTATGTAGCACGTACCGATGCGGTTTATGGGATGATGCATTGTTAAGTTAATTTGTCAGTTGAAACAATTCAATGCGGTTGTTATCTCTAGCTTGAGAATAAATAGACTACTAGTGTTGTAGTTTACTCTTAGCGAGAATGAGTAAATGTGTTAATGTGCATGCTTAGAATCTGTTGCTTTGTTATAAAAAGTGCTTATGACCCCTGATAATGTTTAAAGTTTTAAACCTTAATGCATAGTTAAAACATTAAGATGATGTAGACTGTTAAAGAAACCTTGCCAGTTGTTTAAAGATGTTCTAAACTAACGAGTTAGTAGAGAAATTTGATCATGCTAGCTTGTGACCTTAACTTGAAAGTTGATTAGAGTTGCTATTCATGTTGTTGCAAAATATTAGCATGATTGCAAGTATGCAGTCGTGTTCCTAAAATGCTAGTGTCGAGGCCAATTGGAAAGATATGGGTTTTGTAGTTTGATGATATTGCAAGAACTTTGTGCTGGTCTAACTTATTAAATTTAATTTAATAGTTGGAGTATGTTGTGTAGTGACAATTTTGTTGTAACCTATCTATAGGGTAGCTCAAAGTAATGTGGTTGGTTGATGATTATGCCCTTTTGTTTTTATTGATGACTAAGTAGTGGTGGTAATTGTTTAGATTACTTGTTGAAAACCATGGTTAAAATAGAGGAATTTGTAACATGTGGTGATGGAGTGAACTTTGGGTAATTAACATGATGAATGATTTTATCCTTAATGAATGTATAATTTAGAGTCTTACTTGCGAATTTACCCTGTGGAGATAATATTTACATGTTGAAGTCGTTTGTTAACTGAATAAGTTTCGATTGTTGAGACGTTGACATATAGGAGGTATGAAATTTATATGTTGATCTTGCTGAAAGATTTGTTGAAGTACTATGTTTCAAAGTTAGAATAAGAAGTATTATGATTCGGTGATCCGTGGGGATCATGTCAATATAGTCTTGGTTGGGTGCCTTTTTGATAAGCATCATAAAGTTTAATTAAAAGTGTTGGCAATGGTAAATAGAGAAAGAATTTGTTACGTCAATTTTGTTAAAACCGGTTGGACTTTCTCAATGAGTAAGTAGTGAATTTCGAAGTCTTTAATGGAAAGCGTAGTGGAACACTAGAGATGATTGTATTTATGCTGAGCTTGTGTTTCAAAGCTTTTGGACTGGTTTGGTTGTTTGCCATTTTGGTTGAAGGGTTTTCGGTCAAGGTGTTCCACATGTTGTGTTTCAGAGTTTCCCTAAAACTCATAGAAATTGGTGCAAATATTTGGTTTTGGCTAATTTGTTTAGTTGGTGCTATGAGTATGGATTTACACTCCAAAAGTTTTTGAGTGGATCGCACTGTTTGCGTGCACCCTGAATTATCTTTGGAATAAATTTTAAAGGAAACAAATGGACATAGAGGGTTATGTTGGAAAACTCACGAGGTTTAATTTGTAATCTTTTCTTTCCTAGAGTTGGAGTTATTTGGAAAAAAAATCTGTGTAGAGTTTGCAAGTGCTTCAAAAAGTGGTTTTTGTGGATGTTTCATCGGCGATGCTGTTAGTGAAGTGTTCTCTTCTGAAAATGAGTTTCCTTTTCTCTTTGAGAAAATTTATGGCGGTTGTTAGTGCAGATGTTTGACTTTGAAGTCGATGTTCTTTTCCAAAATGTTGATTTTGGTTAAAATGCGATGTTCTGCAAGTTTAGCTATCTATCGTTGGTGGGTTCTGACCCGACGTGGTGTTTTGCGGTTAATGGTGTTGCCGTCAATGTTATGTGTGTTTCAAACTTGTGATACGAGGAAGTAGTCGTTTGGTGAATGATTATTCGGTATTGTTGTTACATGAAGAATGAATGGTGAAAAGTAAACATGACATCATTTTTAGATGTTAAATGATAAAAGAGCCGTTGAGCCAAGTCGGTGAGAAAGTCATATATGGAGATATGACTAATCCGGAATGCTCTTGAAGAGTGTGCATTCATGTCATGAATCGAGATGTCCATTTCTTTCTAGTATGAAAGAATGAAGAATTTCTGGTATGTTGGTTGTGGTGTAGGAGATTTGTGCTTCCTTTGTGACTTGGCTTGGATGTTGCCGAATTATTTCCAAAAAATGGTTGTTAACGCTTTGGGTTTGAGTTGTCGTGTGTGGTCCACTTGGGCTTGATAGCTAAGTGTTTTTGTGTGAGGGCGAGACCCTCTTAAGAAAGGAACCAATTGTGGTTTGGTAAGGTTTTACGATCCTAGCTTGGGGCTAGGTGTCGAACCTTAGTAGTATAAGGGTGGTTTGTGATGGAGGTTGATGATGTATGGGTTTAACCTTTATTAAGAGTAGCGATGGGTGGAAGTGAAGTTGACGGTAGTTCGGTGATAATTGTCCTGCCGTGAGCAATTGTCTTCACTAGTTGTTCTTGGATTTGAGTCTTGCTTGGGAGAGGATGGAATGAAATGTTAGTATGATCGTGTATCGAAAGGGCAAGTGTGCATTAATGAGTTATTCCCCTCGATGGAAATTTTCGGAAATGTAGAGAGGTCGTTAAAGGAATTGTGACTTGCTTTGATTATGTCATGTTGAGTTTAATGGAGTGTGGTAGTCAGGTTGGTTGTGATAGAAGTGTGAAGTGTTTGTCATGAGGATTCGAGCGTTTTGGGTTGATGGATACCTTTATGGTTGAAACGCAGATTCTGTTTGGGAATTGAAGTGAAGGTCGAACTGTGAGCGGTTGCCCTTAGTTGAGCTAGATCAACACTTTTTTGCTAAGTGTTGGTTTTGTCAACTCGTTTGTCGTTTGTTCCGGTTTTAGTCGTTGTGCGAATGTTTTGTGTTGCAGAGAAGCCTTTTGTCCCTTGGGGACTTTGTTGTTGATTTTGGCGTCCTTCGGATTCGAGGTCGAATCCTGTTGAAGGGGGGTAGAATGTGACACTACGGTATGGTGTGACATTATAAAATGTGAAATTAGAGAATAAAACCTTACGGTTTGAGGTTTACTCGCGTTTTTGGGCCTTATGAAGTGATGTGACACCAGGGAGTGTCGTATCCTTATAAATGGTGCATGATGAGGTCAAAAACATTATGAAATATGGAACTGGAGGTTAAAACCATATGGTATGAGGTTTAATTGCGTTTTCGGGCCGTTTCCGGGAGTTTGGGCCTTTTCGAGGAGTTTTGGGCCTAGGGGGAAGGGTTGTGGGCTTTGGTGGGATGGAGTATGAGTCCATTCAGGACTAGGATACTTGTGTGGGCTGGTAAAAGGGGCCTCCCCCTGCGCTCCTTGCGCCCCCACCCCCTAGTGTGCGCCCCCACTACCACCTCCCTTGCCCTAGCCGCCCACCCGCCAGCCCTTGGCCGTGCGCCCCCACCCCCTTGCCCCCATTGCTCCCCACCTCTCCACCACCTCTCCTCCACCCCCTTTCTTCCCTAGGGTAGCCTCCCCACCCCTGCACCTCGAGGAGCCATCCATTGGAAGCGAGGAGCGAGGAGCGAATCGGGTGGAGATCCATTCAGTTTTCGTGCGTTGGACAAAGGTATGGCCATGGGAATCCTTGGGGTTGGTCTAGGTACTGTTCTAAGGGTGTTTATCATGTTTTTAGATCAATTAGTGGTGCTGGATTTGAGAAGATTGGATTAGATCAAGATGTTGCCACGTCCTCTGTTTCGGACAGCATGAGCAGTCGACGTAGGGTTCGGTTTTTCGCCAATTTAGATTCCGAATTTGGACGTCCGCCTGTTGAAGAAGTTGTAGGTCATTTCAATACCTTTCAGTGGGTATAAAGAACGTTAAATTCCGATCAGCCGTTTGAAAGTTATGGCTGTTTTACCGAGCGTGTTAAAATCTGTGACGTGATTGGAACAGATCTCGGTATTTTGTAGATTAAACAACCTTAGAGTCCGATCTGTGACGTGATTGGAACAGATCTCGGTATTTTGTAGATTAAACAACCTTAGAGTACGAATCAGTCTTTCCATATACCTCGAAAAAGTTGGGAAATTTCCTAAGCTACGCGAGGATGTACTCGTTTAATTGTTTCGGAGTCTTAGAACCCGAGTTATGCCTTTTCTAAAACTGTTGTCCCGACAGGACAGAACCACTGTTTTCAGGTTTTGCGAGTAGTTGGGAATGTCGGGGTAGATGAGGGTTTGTGTACTGTTTTGTGGGCTTGATTGTGAGTGTGTGTTCCCTATGTGCAGGTGGTGTGACCCCGGGAGGGCCTTCTACTTCTCGCCAATCCGTCGCCCGTGGTTGAGGCAAGTGTATTGTAATGGATAGCGATTGTAGGTTATTTGATTGATTGAGATTGAAGTTTGAATATATGATATGTTCACATGCCGTGCTTTAATGTTTGCCATTGATATGATGAATAGGTTTATTATGTGATGATGCCATGTGTTAATGTACAAGTGTCCATGATGATGCCATGTGTTAATGTACGAGTTAATAATGATGTTGGCATAATTGCATACATGGCATGATTACAAGGCCCGGGCGGTGAGAAAGTCATAACTAGTCCGGGAAGGTCGGTGAGAAAGTTATGACTACTCCGGAGAGCCAATGAGTAAGTCCTACATCGTGATTCCATTCACCGCGGTGAACGGAAGCGAGGAGTAGGCACCCTCCATCTTCGGGATGGAAGGGGGGAGAGGGTGCACACCGACGGGTGTGTACTCAACCAGACTGGTATGAGTTTCCAGGAGATATGTGCATCGCATTGCATTACATGGCATTGCATTATATGAGGAGGTTATATGAGGATGATTTATGATGATGTCTGTCAACGATTGGAGAACGGGCTCCCGTCGAGCTTACTTGCTGAATGGGGGATCAACAGAGCCCCGTCGTACGGACCGAGGAGGTCGTTCGAGCGACGCCATGTCGGGAGAAAGGGGGACACGGTGTTTTATCCTGGTTCGGGCCTCTCTCTGCCGAGATAACAGCCCTACTCCAGTGTATCGTGTTCTATCTCTTTTTTTCCCCTCTTTCGTTACAGATCTTCAAGGGGGGTTTAAATACTACGACTATAGGTACAAAGAAGGCAACTACCTCCTGGGATCACGCTATGTAGCCATATTTGTGATCCGCCGTCCTTGATTCGTGCACTGTTTGAATTTCAGGTTGGATTTCTCTTGATCTTCGGCTGATTGGTTGTCTCCTTCCCTCTTCGTAGCGCTTGCCGGGTCCACCGACCAAACACCTGAGTAGGTCAAGGTCTCCACGAGCATGCTTGCTCGTGGGGGTGTTTGGTATTGCCACGAGTAAAGGCGTGGACGCTTATGCTCGGAGGAAGAGGAGGGATGCTCGTTTCATTCTCCCGAGCATCTTCTTTCAGTACTGCCTGGTCGGTGGTGCTCAACTTGCCACGGGGGCACCGTGGTCTTTTGCCAGATAGCCAATCCCCGACAGCTAGCCCCCGAGGTTCAAGCGGGGAACCCTCGGGCTTCCCCTTGAGCCTAAGAAGACTTAAAAAGGGGGGATTGAATTTCTTTTGGTCATGGCTTACGACCATTTTACGTCGGGAGACGACCTTTTTTACCCGCCGCGTGCTCGCCCCGCGTGGGCGTGTCGTTTGGTTGTTCTGCGGTTCCTTCTCCGAGAAGCTTCCTTGTAACGGTACGGCAGTTTCTCGGAAAGTGCGTTTTCACCGGGCAGGTGTCGCTATGTGATAGGCGGCGATTTTCAACCTGTCCCTTTGCTGTCTTTTTAACCCTTTCTACCGGGAGAGGTCGGAGTTACACCGTGTTTCTTTGCTCGTCTTCGGCCAAAAACCTTCTAGGAGCCCTAGCGCCCAAGAACTTTTTTCGCTCTCCTTCCTCCTTTGGCCATGGCGCGTTTCAAAGTTAGCCAGATGACCCGAAGGAGGCTCTAGGTGCTCACGGACGAGGGGTACGTCGACCCAAGCTCGGGCCGAGTGCCTGGGAACGACGCGGCACTGGCGTCGCGGGAGGCGGAGATCGTCTCCTGCGAGCTGTTTGCCATCAACGGACTCCGACTGCCCGAGAGCGACTTCCTCGCCTCCGTGCTCGCCTTTTGTGGGTGCGAGATCTCTCATCTCCACCCCAACTCCATTCTCGCCCTTGCGGTTTTCTCCCACCTCTGCGAGGCGTTCGTGGGTGTGATGCCCACCGCTAGCCTTTTCTTCCATTTCTATTCTCCCTTTCGTACCGGCCGGGACGGTCCCGCCGGCTGCGTCTATCTTCGTCTTCGGCCCAACCGACCATACGAGTACCCTCTTGTTGCTTTGAAGGACTCGGTGTCGGGTTGGGCCGACCTCTGGTTCTACCAGAAGAAGGCGGAGGGGTCCCGGTTGGTCTATACTGGGGAGGACGCTCCGCCTACTGAGACGGCGCGCCCGCCCGTGCAGCCTGAGGAAGAGCGGGTGCTCAGGACGATCAGCGAGCTTGCCCAGATGGGGCTCACTGGTCGGGACATCGCCCAGGATTTTACCTTCAACCTGGTGTCCCCCCTGAGGCGCCGCGAGCACCCCTTCTTCGAGGTGACCGGGTGGCATGACCTCACCCGTGAGGACAACTCAAGTATGTTTTTGAACCTCTTTCCCGACCACTGTTGCTTCCTGGTGATTGGCGCTACTTTTTCTTTTAACCCTTGGTCGTGCCGTAGCTCCGAGGATGGACTGGGTTGATGAGAGGGTCGCCGAGATGTTCGGCGCCCCGAAGGAGAAGGAGCTGACGCCCAATCGTCAGATCCCCAAGAACGTTTTTGACCGCGGTGATGCGGTAAGTACGTCTTTTTGCTTCCGCTCGAGGGCATGTTTTCCGAGCTTATTTCTCCCTATTTCTGTTTGCAGGAGAAGGTCGCCCTCGATCTTGCCGTGTCGAGCGCCGCGGCGCTGCCGCAAGCCAGCACCCCAGCCAGGGGTTCCCGCAAGAGGTCGGTGGGTCAAGGCCGCCAAGCATCCGCCTCGCCTCCCCGCGCCAAGCGGTCGAAGCACCGAGCTTCGACCAGGACTCCCACGCAACACCTTGAGTATGCTGACCGCCGGGAGGTAAGCGAGCTTCGAATCTGGTTTGATGACTTCAAACGGAAGAGGCCGAAGCTGATGGGCCGACTGGAACAGCTCGCCGAGCAGGCGAAGAACGCCGAGAAGGAGGCCAGGTCCCCCCCGAGCAAGGAGCAACTGGAGAGGAAAATCAAGGGTCTCCAGGACCAGCTCGCTCAGGTGGTCGAGGACCCTGAGGAGGAGGAAGAGGAGGAGGAAGCCTATGCTCTTGTCAGGAGGAGCAGGAGGTCGACTTCCCGACCAACCTCCGCATTGGAAGAGGTCGACATGGACGATGTCGACCCAGCGATGGCGCAAGCCAGCGGTGCCGCGGAAGATCGCGTTGTGGCCGTCGCTGAGACCTATGAGGCCACCTCGGGTAGGACGCCCGTGTCCCGCAGCGAGGAGGCCGAGGAGGATGATGCCGCTCGCCGGGCAGAAGGTAAGCTCCGCTTTGTCCTCTTGTTTGGTTCCTTCGTTCTTGTCTTGCGATTTTTTCCGGGCTAACCCCACTCCGTTTGGCTTGGGCGTGATAGCTCAAATGTTGCTCTTGGACTTTCGTCAGATGGCTGAGGAGATTATCGACTCTGCAGTTGACGCCGAGCTCGACCGTGTTTTCGACCAAGTAATGGCCGAGACGGAGGAGGAGTCGGTGCCGGCTGCGGACTCAGCGGAGTCCGAACTTCCCTTGGCGGATGCCGAGCTTCCTCCGGTGGAAGGGGATCCTACTCCAGCCGCGGAGGAGCAAGAGCCGCAGGGGGCCGAGGACCAGGAAGTCTTGGCCCTGGTCCCCTATGAAGGGGCAGGCGCAAGCGAGGCCCAGGCGACGGGCTCTGATGGCCAAGGGGTGGTGGCTCCCAATCCACGGCCCTTGGCCGCGAGCCAAGAAGAGGAGCCGGTCGCTGCCGGCCAGCTGCCTCCAGCTGCAGACCAAGGGGGAGATGCGGTCGTGATCGACCAGCCACCTCCAGCCGCGGACCAAGGGGAAGAAGTGGTCGTGATCGACCAGCTGCCTCCAGCCGCGGAACACGGAGAGGAGGTGGTCATGATCTACCAGCTGCCTCCAGCCGCGAATCGCGGAGAGGAGGTGGTCGTTGACGACCAGCTGCCTCCAGCTGCGGACCACGGGCCGGAGGTGGTCGTCCTCGACCAATCGTCTCCGGTCGTGGAGCACCAATCGCCTCCGGCCGCGGAGGTGCAAGGGGCGGAAGCGCTTGCAGACGGGGTCCAGCCCCCGAGCGCAGCGGCCGGGCAGGAGGAAGGCGGCCATGAGCCGCCTGTTGACACGGAAGACCAACCTCAGGGCGACCTGGGGTTGGTCGAGGGAGGAAACGCCGTTGCCCTCCTGGGAGCACCGGGTGCCTAGGAGGGGCAAGATCCTGACGCGCCAGCTCGGGATCAGGATGGCCCTGCTTGGGTCAACCCCTTTTTATTGGCGCTACCAGGCCGCTTGTCAGGACAATCTGGTCAGCCGGGCTCTTCTGGTAAGTCCTTTGCTTCTACCTTTTTCCATGAGGCGAGCAATCTTCTGGAGGTTCTTCTTGACTTTCCTTCCTTTTTTGCTCGAAGTTTGCTGCGAAGGCTATGGAGGACATCGACGCCTCCGCAGTTCCAGCAGAAGAGTTCTGGGCGTACCATCGCGAGCAAGACGCCAAGATCGCTGATCTCGAGCGTCGGGTCTCCGAGGTGCGCGAGGCCGACCTGAAGGAGCTGGAGTCGGCGAAGAGCCTCATCGTCGGGCTTCGGGACCAGCTCTTTGAGAGCGAGACGGCGAAGAGCACTTCGGAACAGAAGTGTGCCGACCTCGAAGAGGAGCTGGTGAAGCTGCGGCAGGAGGTCCCCGACCTGCGCGCCGACCTTCAGCGAGCTCGGGAGCGCGAAGAGGCCCAGCTCAAGGAGGCGCAACGCCTTCGGGACAGCGGTGAAGGTCGTCTTTGCTCGTGAAAAGTTTTGGACCTGGAGGCAAAGGTCGACTCCCTTAAAGAGGAGCTTGCTGCCCTTCAGGCCGAGCGTAGGACTTAGCTCTTCTTCTTTTTATTTTTAGCTCGTGTAAATCCTGTAGAAAAGAAAACAACCTTTTGGGTTAAATGAGCAAAGTTGCAGATGTTTGGGTCCTTGCCTGTTTTTCTCGAGTCCGCCTTCAACATATGCTTACATGATCCACAGTTCTGTGAGAAAAAACCAAGTCCCTGCATATGAGCATATAACATAGATACGAGCAAAGTATCCTTGGAAGAAAGGACGGAACGTTCCTATCATACGGAGCCCCTGCCATGGACAAAGGTCGTGCCCTTACTGTTGCGATCATGAGTTTGTTCATGGGAAAGTTAAGGGATGCTTTGGTCGTAACGATTTTGAATGATTTAAACAGGTCGGTTGCGTCGAGAGGGGTATGAGCACGAGCATTGTTACGTGCGCAGAGTAGACGAGCTTTAAACCAACAATACGTAGAGCCGCCATACCCGAGTGGTCACTGAACCGGGCTTAGAGTGGATGCTAGCGCTCGACCACGCATCTGATGAAGAGCTACTGTGGAAAGTGAGCGATTGGGCGAGCATCCGCCGGGGCCAAGGGAAATGGTGCGCACATACTTGTCGGATAAGCACAAATGCGCAATCTTTGGTAGACGGCGATGCTCGTTCGACAAAGCGAGGACAAAACATGAGAAGGAAAGGAAATGTTTTATAGGAGAAAACGCAAGGGGTGCGAGATAGAGTGCAGCGTCTAAGCGTAGAATTTACGCAGTTGATCAATGTTCAGTCTTTGGCGAGCTCCCGACCGTCCTCCATCGCGAGGCGAACAGCCCCGGGCGTCTTGTGGATCTGACCGTGTAGGGTCCCTCCCATCTCGGGAGTCGACTTATTGGCTTTCGACAGGTCTTGAAGTCTTCGTAAGACCATGTCACCAACTTGCAGGGACCTTGGTCGGACCGACTTGGCGCGTGCCTACGGAGAGCTTGTAGGTAAACCGCAGGCCGAGCAACGCCCGTTCACATGTTAGCCGACGAGGTCTAGAGTCGAGGAGGCGTTCAACCTCCTGGTCGACAGAATCGACCAGCTGCACCCTTGGGAACCTAGCACAATTTTGGCGAGCAAAATGGCCTCGATGCCGTGAGCGAGTTGGAAAGGCGTTTACTTTGTGGCCCGACTTCGTCGTGGTGTGACGGACCAAAGAACGGCGGGAAGCTCATCCACCCTTGCTGCTGTGTTGGCTGAGGTTTTTGAAGACCCTCTTTTTTATGCCCTAAACTAACTGCCCATTTGCTCGTTCGGCTGCTCCGTTGCTCTGTGGATGCGCCACAGAGGCGAAACAGATCTTGGTCCCGACCTCCTCGCAGTAACTTTGGAACAGTTAAGCGGTGAATCGGGTCCGTTATGCGTGATGAGACGGTTGGGTATCCCGAACCGAGTTATCACATTGCTGCAGAGGAATCTCTTGGCCGCCTGGGCCGAGATGGTTGAGACGGGCTCGGCCTCTATCCACTTAGTGAAAGTGTTGATGGCCACGAGCAAATACTTGCAGCCTTCGACCCCAGGAAAAGGTCCAGGGACGTCGAGCCCCAGTCGAGAATGGCCACGCAGCGGTATGGTTTGCGGGCGTATCTGGTTGGCGGGCTTTGCGAGCATGGAACCGGCATGCTCGGCAGGTCGTTACGATTATTTGTGCATCCGTCAAGGCCGTGAGGCGAAGAGTAACCCAATCGGAAGGCCTTGCTCACAAGCGTTCTGAAAGACGAGTAAGCTCCGCACATTCCTTCATGGATATCACGAAGAAGGTATTGGCCTTCCTCCTGAGAGACGCATCTGGAAAGGATTCCTAATGCGCCTTTTTGGTATAGGTCGCCTTCGATCAGTTTGTACTGAGAAGATCGCCTTGTTAGCCGGGAACGCTCGGCTTCTTCCTTGGGCAATGTCCCATGCGCAAGGTATTGGATAAATGGCGTCATCCAACGTGCACTTTGCTCGAGGAAGGAGACCCTACCGTTGGACTCTGGTGCCTCCTCTTCAGAGGGAATGGAGGGCTTATATAGGTGCTCGACAAGCACCCCCGCCGGAGCGGTGGTTTGAGAGGAACCGACTTTAGACATTTGGTCGGCCAGGGAATTATCCTTCCTGGGGATGTAGATTACTTCGAAATTCTTGAAGTATTTCTCCATCTTCCTTACTTTGGCCAGGTACAGCGCCATTGAGGTATTGGAACACTAATACTCCTTGTTGACCTGGTTCACGACCAACTGTGAATCGCCCTTCACAGTGAGCCGTTGGACTCCTAGCGATTTACATGCCCGAAGTCCGGCCAAAAGGCCTTCGTACTCCGCCACGTTGTTGGTCGCGGCGAAATGTAGTTGGATGGCGTACTGAAGTTGCTCTCCATCCGGGGAGACCAAGACGACGCCAGCCCCCGAGCGCTCGTATGCTCGGGATCCATCGAAATACATGGTCCAGGAGTTTTCCCTTGAACCATTGGTTCCGCTGGCTGGTGGTGCTGGAGCCGACCATTCTGCCACGAAATCAGCCAGAACTTGTGATTTTATCGCCGTGCGGGCCGAAAACATCATCTCGAACTCAGCGAGCTCCATTGCCCACTTGGCTATGCGACCACTGGCGTCCTGGTTTTTTAGGATTTCCCTGAGCGGGAAGCTGGTCGGTACCACGATCTTGTGTGCTTGAAAGTAGTGGCGCAACTTCCTGGAGGCCATTAGTAACGAGTACAGTAGCTTCTGGACCTCGGGATAACGCTCCTTTGGTCCATGAAGTACCTCGCTGACATAATAGATAGGTCGTTGGGAACCATCTCTCTATACTGCTAACACCGCGCTTACCGCCTGCGGGGTTGCCACCAGGTATAGTAGCAATTCTTCCCCCGTTGTAGGTGTGACGAGGACGGGCGGCTTGGAAATGTACTGTTTTAGCTCTTTGAACGAGTGATCAGCTTCCTCCGTCCACGTGAAGCCATCGTGCTTGCGGAGGGCTTTAAAGAAAGGTAGTCCTCGCTCCCCCAGCCGGGAAATGAATCGGCTTAAAGCGGCCATTCTCCTGGTCAGAGCTTGCACTTCCTTCACGCACGTGGGCGACCTCATGTTCTCAATGGCTTCGATTTTCTCCGAGTTTGCCCCGACGCCTTGTCGTCTGACCATGTAGCCGAGCACCTTGCCAGCTTTCACGCCGAACACGCATTTTTCTGGATTTAGCTTTATTCGATGCTTATTGAGGTTACAGAAGGTTTCTTCCAAGTCAGCAACGTGACCCGAAGTACTCTTGCTTTTGATAACTATGTCGTCGACATAGACCTCCAAATTTCGACCTACTTGGTCTGTGAAAGTTTTCTGCATGAGACGCTGAAAGGTTGCTCCCGCATTTCTCAGACCGAAAGACATGGTCGTATAGCAGAAGGTACCGAATGGGGTGATGAAGAAAGTCTTTTCTTCGTCTTCGCGCTACAGGCTGATCTGATGATAGCCGGAATAGGCATCTAGGAAGCTCATGGTTTGTGATCCCGCCGTCGCGTCGACCAATTGATCTATGTGAGGCAACGGATAGTTGTCTTTCGGGCATGCCGCGTTTAGACCCGTGTGATCGACGCACATGCGCCACCTGCCTCCTTTCTTTCTGACCAAGACTGGATTGGCTAGCCACTTGGAGTGTTCGACCTCCCTGATGAAGCCAGCTTTTAGGAGTTTGTCGAGTTCCTCAGGATGATTGCTGTTTTTCGAGGAAAAGCGTCTAAGTTTGTCTCCTTGGTTTTTGTCGGTGAGCTGCTAGCTTTGTGCTCAATCACCTCCCTAGGGACCCCAGGCATGTCGGATGGTTCCCAGGCGAACGCATCCGAGCTTGCCCGGAGGAAGGTGATGAGATCGAGTTCCTATTTGGGATCTAAGGAAGATCCCAAATGCACGACTTTGGCCAGTTCCGACTCGTTGAGCGGAACAGCCTTGGTCTCTCCTCCAGGTTGGAGGGCAAGTTTAGGTCGGGAATGTTTCGGCTCTTGGTCAGGGCCGCGAGTGGGTAACTGACCGACCATATCCAACGCCCTTTCGTCGCAATTGAGTGCGGACTTGTGGTTCCCTTTTATGGTTATGACCCCGTTCGGTCCGGGAATCTTCAGGCAGCGTCACAGCGTTATGCGAGGCGGCCATGAACTTGGCCAAGGCCGGCCTGCCGAGGATGGCGTTGTAGGCCGATTCGAAGTCTACCACCTCGAAGGTGATTAGCTCCGTTCTGAAGTTACTCGGGCCGCCAAAAGTCACGGGCAGGACGACCTGCCCCAGAGGTTTGATCGAGGTTCCCGGGACTATCCCGAAGAAGGGCACAGCTACACTTTTGATTTTGGAACGAGGAATCTGCATCTCGTCCAAAACCTTGGCTGAAATAAGGTCCAAAGAGCTCCCGGAGTCTATGAGGACCCGACCAACGACGGTATTGCTGATGGTGGGGTTCACGACCATCGTAAGCCTCTGTGGTTTGGTCATCCCAAGGGGACAATCGTCCTTGGAGAAGGTGAGAGACAACTCGGACCATTTGAGTTGCTGCACTGGCGGCTTACCTTGGGTGACATGGTGCACTTCCCTCGCAGCGTCCATTAAGTCCCGGTGAGATTTATAGGTAGAGGAGCCCCCGAAGATAACTGCGATGTGGTTCTGAGGTTCTTGATATTCCATGTCGTCTTCGCTTTCTTCGACGGGCTGCTTGCCCTTGCCGTTTTCACCCTGCTCTGGAAGCGACGGCATGGGACCCCTGCCGCTGTAAAACTGCTCCAGGCGGTAGGTCTACGTTCGGCAATTCCGTAGGTCATGCCCGTGTGCCTGGTGAAGCGGACAGTAGAGTTCGCCTCGTTGATCTGCCTAGCCACCTCGGTCGCGAGGCCTGTGTGGTTGTCCTCTCCCCCGAGCGTTAAACCCCCGGCGCTGCGGCTGGGTTGCTTGGGGTTGTTGTTGTTCCATCGCGGCAACCATGCCCGGTGGGAGCTGCTTTTTGTTCTTCTTCTTGATCTTCTTATCCACAGAGTTCGAGCCCTTTTTACTAGCGGAGGTTTCTAGCCCGGGCTGAGGTGGCAGCTTTTCTTCATCCAGCATTTTCTTCCACTGGACGGCCTCATCCGCGTTGGCATACCGATCAGCCATTCGGAAAAGCTCGTTTGCCGTCAGATCCGGATGGATCTCCAGGTCCTGCGTGAAGCACACGTCCCGTACCCCAAACTTGAAAGCTCGGACGACGGCCTCGTCCGATATGTTCGGGATCGAGTTCCGGACCTGGATGAACCTCTGGACGAACTGTCGCAGGGTTTCTCCGTCCGTCTGTATCAAGCGCTCCAGGTCGCGCTCCTTTCCCGGGCGGTTGTAACAGCTCTTGAAATTTTCTCGGAGCGCGGTGCTGAGCTGCCCCCAGGATTGTATGGAACCCTCCTTTTGGTTAAAGAGCCAAGTGCGAGCAGCTCCGTCCAGAACCGTCGGCAGGTAATTCGCCATCACCCTTTCATCGCCTCCGGCGGCGAGGATAGCGGTGGTATATATTGAGAGAAATTCATCCGGGTTCTGGGTCCCGTTGAACCTCTCGATGTGGCCGGGCTTGAACCTGTTCGGCCATGCGACATTCCGGAGAGAGCCCGTGAAGGCCTGGCAACCGAAGCTCGGGGTTTCGCGGTGAAACCCTCAGTCAAAGCGTCCTCCGCGCGGGTCTTCCGCCCAACGCCCCGTTCGCGGGCCGAGTCGAGAGAAGACTTCATGCGTCGGTCGTGTCGTCGACCGCTTGGTCATGGAGCGTTCAGAACGCTCGTAATCCGGATGATTGTAGAGGTGTCGCTCCGAGGTTGCTCTGGGACTAACCCGGGGCTTTTCCCGGATCAGATTAGCAGTCTGGGGCGATCTCCGAGCATGGCTCCGAGATTCACCTCTGTGCGAACGCACGGGGGAGCGTCTGTCATGGTCCCGAGAAATACTCCGGGCATCCCGGTCGTGGGGAGGATCCGAGACTTTTAGTTCGGCGGCAAGCCTCTCCAGATCTTCGCCCACGACCTTGCCTACGGCCTCTAGGTCCACTTGCTCGGGAAAACTGCGTAGGTCGCGTACAACCGCCGCCAAGACCTGTAGCCGTTCACGTTTCTGGTGAATTGGCGGCGACAAGCTATGGCGGCATTCCGGGACGCGATCGGGGGTTCGGTACTCAAGAGAGTTCCTTTCCGCGGAAGCGCGCCTCCCTTTCGCCTGGCGGCGTATGCTCGCGAGGGTCTTTCCCAAAGACGCCTCTAGGTGGAGCCTGGCCGCCTCATAGTGGTCTCATTTAGCAGCGTCCGAGGATCGTACCTCGGGCTCGGTACGGCTCCCGGCCATGTTGACGTGACGAGAGTGAGATGAATGCGATGGGGACATCATCATGTCCCCTTGAGATGCAGTCTCTCGGTCGAACTCTAGGTCGTCTGGTATATCCAGGCCATCGTAGAGTCCGTCATAGTCATCGTCGCGGTCACCGAGGGTAATGTCTAGAGAACGGAGGGTCTGTCCTCGCATCCCAGAGTTCGGGGAAGAGCTCCCGGACTCGGTGTGATCGATGGGATCGGTCACGCCGGCCACGCCGTCGCCGGCGTAATACATGTCGTCGTCTTCGACGTCGTCGAAGTCACAGAGATTCTGAGTATCTACCGAGTTTGGCATCCTCGAGGAATCTTCATCCGCACGGGAATCAAGCTGTCGTCCCCACGGACGGCGCCAGCTGTCGACGATTGGAGAACGGGCTCCCGTCGAGTTTACTTGTTGAATGGGGGATCAACAAATCCCCGTCGTACGGACCGAGGAGGTCGTTCGAGCGACGCCAGGTCGGGAGAAAGGGGGACACGGTGTTTTATCCTGGTTCAGGCCTCTCTCTGCCGAGATAACAGCCCTACTCCAGTGTATTGTGTTCTATCTCTTTTTTTCCCCTCTGTCGTTACAGATCTTCAGGGGGGGTTTAAATACTACGACTATAGGTACAAAGAAGGCAACTACCTCCTGGGATCATGCTATGTAGCCATATTTGTGATCCGCCGTCCTTGATTCGTGCGCTGTTTGAATTTCAGGTAGGATTTCCCTTGATCTTCGGCTGATTGGTTGTCTCCTTCCCTCTTCGTAATGCTTGCCGGGTCCACCGACCAAACACCTGAGTAGGTCAAGGTCTCCACGAGCATGCTTGCTCGTGGGGGTGTTTGGTATTGCCACGAGTAAAGGCGTGGACGCGTATGCTCGGAGGAAGAGGAGGGATGCTCGTTTCATTCTCCCGAGCATCTTCTTTCAGTACTGCTTGGTCGGTGGTGCTCAACTTGCCACAGGGGCACCGTGGTCTTTTGCCAGATAGCCAATCCCCGACAATGTCAATGATATGCTATGAATATGAGATGTGTATGATGTTTTATGTTAAAAGTGGTGATGAAGGTATTGGAATGTGTTTTCTTGTCCCATTGCAATATACTTGCTGAGTGATGAACTCACGCTTGTGTTTATGTTGTTTTTCTTAGGTACCATGAAACCGGCATGCGGGAAAAAGGGTTTAGCTACACATCTACACGTAGCTCCACACAAATTAGACAGTGTTATCATTTGTAGTCATGATAATGAAAGTATTGCCATGAAACTTGGAGAATTGTTTAACTGTGTGCTCGGTCTTACTATTTGATTCGTTTAGCTCATGAAGTGGTCGAATGATTTATCCTGGACTTATATTGTTGCTATGTCACATGTTATTGCTGTTTTAGATGCTTTCCATTATGATATAACTTGTGATACTTTGTTCTTGCTCCGAATCATGGAAAGACAAAGGAGTTGCTGCCGAAATTTTCGGTATTAGTATTGTTCCTTTGCTATAATTTACTTGTAATTGTGGTATTTAGAGGTTGCTTAGTCTATGTTTGGTAGCATTCCGGCATATTAAATGCCGGGGTGTTACAGCCGGATAGAGGCAATGTTGTTTTTCTCTGCAGCGCAAGAGGGGCTTACGTCTTTGGGTGGATATAACCCTAACGGTGAAACCTCGTGGTGGAGTCGGAGTTAGGCGTATACATTGTAAAGGCCTTGTCATGATATCCCTGCCGGCACACATAAGGAAGTGTGCTAATTGCATGGCATCAAGGGAATATCATGTCTTGTCGGTAAAGTTGTACACCTCTGCAGAGTTAAAACTATTCGAATAGCCGTGCCTACGGTCGAAGGCAAAGCTTGCTGAATGCTTTCATACTGGTAGACTTTAATTTTTGGTTTCGAACTAAACAATGGTTTGTTTTGGGATCCGGGAGCGGTTAGAACTCTCGGGTGTGCTTCTGGCGACTAAAGCCAAGTAGGTGGATTGAACCTGTTTTTGTGAACCGTGGCAGATAGAGCCATGTGGATGGATTGAATCATGATCTTTTTGAGATGTGGTGGATAGAGCCTGTATATTAGTGAATGGTGGTTAGAACCTTCACTGAAATATTACCTAATTCAATTATTAAAAGACTTGCTCAAATATGCCTTGTGAAACTTATTAAGAAGTATGATTTGATGAAACTTGGCTTTATGCAAAAGAACCGTATTAAGCTTCCTTTGGAAAGCCCACATATGCATTTTCCCCAGACTTGCTGAGTACTTTATGTACTCACGTGCTACATTCCCAACCTATCTCAGAAGTGTTTGAAGCTGTCCAAGGAGATTCCAGGACTAAGACGCGCTCCCCACTCGATTGCCTATGGGCATTTGGATGGGTCGCCTTAGTGTTTTCGTCTTCCGCTGCAGTTGTTCAAGTTGTTCCGCCTGTTAAGGCTGTAATGGTAAACCTTGAGCATAAGGTCTTTGCTTTTATTTAGTGTTATTCTTATTCAGTTATATGTATTCGTGATATGGTTGTTGATTCTTGACTGTGTGTACTAGCTACTGATCTGGGACTAGTACAGAAATACACATGGGATTCCGGATAGCCAATCTGGGGTCCTACATCTTTGGACCGGATATTCTTCAAGAAGCTGAAGAGTAGATTGCCATGATCCGGGAAAGACTGAAGATAGCTCGGTTGAGACAGAAAAGTTACGCGGACAACCGTTGCCGAGACTTGAGTTTTGAACCGGAGGATTACGTGTACCTTAGGGTTACATGTCTCAAGGGAGTTAAAAGGTTCCATGCCAAAGGAAATCTCGCACCGCGTTATGTTGGACCACTTAAGATTTTGAGCCGTAGATGTGACACTACGGTATGGTGTGACATTATAAAATGTGAAATTAGAGAATAAAACCTTACGGCTTGAGGTTTACTCGCGTTTTTGGGCCTTATGAAGTGATGTGACCCCACGGAGTGTTGTAACCTTATAAATGGTGCATGATGATGTCAAAACATTATGAGATGTGGAATTAAGGTTAAAACCATAGGGTATGGAGGTTAATAGCATTTCCGGGGTTTTAGGCCTTTCCGGGGGAGTTTGGGCCTAAGGGGGGGTCGTGGGCTTTGGTGGGATGGAGTTTGAGTCCAAATGATGGGAGGAGTCCTGGTTGGAGGCCACCACCAGCCCTTATTGCGCCCCCATACTGCCCCTTGCGCCCCCATGATGCCCTAGCCGCCCACACACATCTCCACCTCCTCCTTGTGGCGCCTCCACCTCCCCCATTGCTCCCCTTTGCTCCCCACCTCTCCACCACCTCTCCTCCACCCCCTTGCTGCCTTAGGGTGGTCTCCCCACCCCTGCACCTCGAGGAACCATCCTTTCGAAGCGAGGAGCGAGGAGCGAACCGGGAGGAGATCCATTCAGTTTTCGTGCGTCGGGCGAAGGTATGGCCATGGGAATCCTTCGAGTTGGTCTATGTACTGTTATAAGGGTGTTTATCAAGTTTTTAGATCAATTGGTGGTGCTGGAATTGAGTATATTGGATTAGATCTAGATGTTGCCACGTTTCTGTTTTGGGACAGCATGAGCAGTCGACCTAGGGTTCAGTTTTTCACCAATTTAGAATTGGAATTTGGACATCCGCCTGTTGAAGAAGTTGTAGGTAATTTAATTATCTTTCCGTGGACATAAAGAACGTTAAATTCTGATCATCCGTTTGAAAGTTATGACTGTTTTACCGAGCATATTAAAATCTGTGACGTGATTGGAACAGATCACGGTGTTTTGTAGATTAAACAACTTTATAGTCCGAATCAGTCTTTCCTTATAACTAGAAAAAGTTGGGAAATTTCCGAAGCTACGCGAGGATGTACTCTCTTAATTGATTCGGAGTCCCAGAACTCAAGTTATGCCTTTTGGAAGGCTGCTGTCCCGACGGGACAGAACCTCTGTTTTTAGGTTTTGCGAGTAGTTGGCAATGTCGGAGTAGATGAGGGTTTACGTACTGTTTTGTGGACATGATTGTGAGTGTGTGATGCCTATTTGCAGGTGGTGCGACCCCGGGAGTGCCTTCTACTTCCCGCCAATCCGTTGCCCGTGGTTGAGGCAAGTGTGCTGTAATGGATAGCGATTTTTAGGTTGCTTGTTGAGAATAGATGGAATTGATTACATGATATATGATCACTTGCCATGTTTTAATGATTGCCAATGATATGATGAGCATGTTTATTATGTTATGATGCCATGTGTTAATGTACGAGTTAAATATGATGTTGGCATAATTGCATACATGGCATGTTACATGGCCCGGGCGGTGAGAAAGTCATAACTAGTCCGGGGAAGGTCGGTGAGAAAGTTATGACTAAGCCGGAGAGCCATTGAGTAAGTCTTACATCGTGATTCCATCCACGTGGTGTCTGGAAGCGAGGAGTAGGCACCCTCCATCTTCGGGATGGAAGGGGGGAGAGGGTGCACACCGACGGGTGTGTACTCAACCATACCGGTATGAGTTTCCAAGGAGACATGAGCATTGCATTGCATACATAGTGATGATGATAATGTTATGTGTTCATGAATGAGAGGATATACCTGATGTGAGACATTATTGCCATGTTATTGTTCTTGTTGTCCATTGAAATATGCTTGCTGAGTTTCGAACTCACGCTTGTGTTTTCTTGTTGTTTTAGGTACCATGAGACCGGCATGCAGGGAAGGGAAATAGACACACTTCCACACGTAGTTTCACTCCTTTGATTTCACAAGTCATTCAATTAGTGTTGAGAATAAATTGCGTGTGATGATCATTGCTTTAAGATTTAGCTTTGCTAAAAGAGACTTTTCATTCGTTTGACTCTTGGAGACATCATATGTTTGGAACTAGACTTATATTGTTGCTAAGTCGTTAATCATTGTTGTTTTTAGTTGTCTCTTCTAGTCCATATATTGCTAAACTGTTGTTGTTCCTTCAAATCATGTTAAAACAAAGGAGATGCTGCCGAAATCTCGGTTTTTAGCATGTGCGCCTTGGCGGGTGTGCATGATGTGTTCCATGTGTCACAACTTAAGAAGTGTCTCCGAGTGCCAAACGAGCAAACACCTTTGGAATCGATCGAGCTGCAGGAAGAACTGACTTACAAGGAGCACCCGGTAAAGATCCTAGACATGATGGATCGAGAGACCAGGAATAAGTCAACCTGCTTCTGCAGAGTCCAGTGGGGCAACCATGCAGAGAGTGAAGCGACTTGGGAGCGCGAGGAGGATTTGAGAAAAGAATTTCTGAACCTATTCCTTAGTCAACCCTGAATCTCGGGGTCGAGATTCTGTTAAGGGGGAGGTTTATAACACCCCAATTTTTGCTTTTCATGAATTTAAATGAAATTTTGCACATTTGAGAATTTTTGGAATTTTCTGGGATTTATTTGGATTTAATTTGAATTTATTCCCTTTTGACAAAAATTAAATAATTAAAAGTTATATATAAAATTTTGTTGGAAATATTTTATTTGAGTCCAAAATGTCTCGAAGTATTTTCCAGAATTTTTCTGGAATTTTTCTCAATATTTTGCTATTTTTCTCAATTTATTTGAATTTCTAAAAATTATTTAATTATTAAATCGCTGGAAAATCCGTTTGGGTTGCTCTGTTCATCCGACCCGAATCAGACTCGAGTCCGACTCGAGTCCGACCAAGCCGGACCCAAGCCTGACCCGAGCTGGACCCGAGTCCAACCAAGCCCTACACGCACGACCGTTGGATCTTGATCCAACGGTTAGGATCGTGCCACGTAGCCTCTTTGTGTTCTCGTCGGACTGCGTCACCGCGCAATGGCCGCCAGCAGAATCCGGCCTGGACACGCACGCCTAGGGGCATTAAATACCCTCGCCAGCACCGCAGCGCTGCCCTGTTTGCTTTGCACTAGGTTTCCTCGCCCGAGCCGCCACCATCCGCTTTCGATTGCTCGCCGGAGTCGCAAGAAGCCCCCGAGGGTTTTCCTTCTTCCCCGGCTATGTCGAGCCATTTCCGCTGCAACCAAGCCCAGATCTGAGACCCCCGAGCCAAGGCGATTCGAACGCAACCACGCACTTCACCGGACCTGCCCCAAAGCACCGTTCCATAGGTCATCGTCTTCGGTGCCGGTAGCCGCAAGCCACCGCGCCGCCATCAATGCCGTCAAGCTTCGTCGACCGTTCGATCTAGATCCAACGGCCACGGTGAGTCCAGGTCGCCTAGATCCACGTAGAGACCAGATTAGATCTAAACCGTAGGATCTAGATCCAGCGCACGAGATTGAGCCATGTAGCCTTAACCCGCACCGTGCTAGGATTGGATCTCAACCGTTAGATCTAGATTGTACGGTTAGATTCGATCCATGTTGTAGCGTTAGATGCAATCCCAACTGTTCGATCAAGATCGAATGGCGTAGATCGTGCCGCGTGTTGCACGACGGGTCATGACATGTCACCCTTGATGCGGCCGAACCCAATTGGATCTCAGCCGTTTGATTCGAATCAAACAGTCCAGATGAACCGCATTGATCACAACGTGCGGGATCTAGATCTAATCCACGCGGGCGATGCCCGGTCGCCTCTAACGTCACGCGTGACGTCAGCGTGGGGCCCTCATGTCAGCGGCTCAACCCACCGTGCGGTGACGTATCATGGTGTGGCCCACGTGTCAGTCCGTTCGGCCGAGCGTGCTAACGTCATCCGAGGGGGTCTCACATGTCAGTGAGACATGTACCCGTGGAACGGGTCCACGGTGGACCGAGCCCGAGCCGTGGACCGAGTCCATGGACCGGATGACGCAATTCTGGCGTCATAATTCAATTTTTCAATAGACAAATAATTCAATGGAAATTCAATTTCCACGGTGACGTCATAATCTGTATTTTTAATAAATAAATAAATGAATTAATTCGGTTTAATTTTTTATTTGATTTTTCAAACTTCAAACGCTCATAACTTTTGCGTTTTAACTCCGATTTGGGTGATTCCAATTTGTAAATTTTTTATAAAATTGAGCTCTACTTAATGGTGAATTTTATTTAATTTTTGTACATGAGTTTTCCTCTGTTTTTATTTATTAAATTGATTTTCAAACTTTAAATGGCTATAACTTTTGCGTTTTAACTTCGATTGAGGCGATTCCAATTTCTAATTTTTTTATTAAATAGAGCTCTATTTAATGGTGAATTTTATTTAATTTTTGGACATAAGTTTTTCTCTATTTTTATTTATTTGGCATTTATTGATCCGTTACGAGTAGACGTTGAAGTGCCCGAAGGCTTCGAAGGTGAAGTTTTGACCTAGGAGCCAGCTCAAGACCAAGAACAAGTACTTTTTGAAGGCAAGTTATGCTTTGATCATATTGTTCCCACATTCGAAAAATATTTTGATTCGATTTATTGCATGCTAATTTATTTAGAAAATGCTTTAATTATTTCTGGGAATTAGTTAAATGCCAATTTTTCTGTATGCTACCTTGACACATATAATTGTATGCCATGAACCCTTTGTCACCCTAGTTATGGATTATTTAGTTGTACATTATTAAATTACCAACATGGGAATTACACCGCTGTAGTATAACGCTTAGCCCTGCCATGTAGTTGACATGATTTTGGATAATCAAATATCAATGATGACTTAATGGGATATGGAACATGCTTTGATGAAGCATCATGTGTTGTTGATGATGATGTTGATGGCACGTGGTGTATGGTAATCAACTGGGGTTTGATAAAATGCTTTACACTGGGGCAAGTGGCGAGTTTGATCAGGTGGGCCAGGATTGGTATCGGGAAAGTCGTTTTGGTTCTTCGGGTTGTCTTGCCCTAGTCAATTAAGTACTTAACCTTGCAAGCCTTTGAACTGAGTCATTCGTACAACCATAAGTCTAGAATGGGGCAGACCTAGCGGATTAATTTGTTGATTCTAAACTTCGGTACTATTATGGTGGCGTGAGGCCCGGGTAGTGGTGACCAGTCCTCGCACGGGTGGCTCACATGGCACAAGAGGGGGGCCCTGGATGTGGTAAACAGTCCCACCAGTGTTGAAATCTTAGCGAGTAGTACTGGGTTAAGATAGGCATTGGAAAGGCTTTGTTACGGACGTTCGCCTTTGTGGTGTTTGACTGTATCTTGTGGGTAAAGTGTATAACCTCTGCAGAGTGTAAAATCAATTCGAATAGCCGTGTCCGCGGCATTGGACATCGCTCGGGAATTACAGTCAAGGGTTAGACTTTCGTGAAAATGACTTGGTTTGGAAAGTACTTGGGTTTGGAATGGTGAATTGGACTTAGGACTGGAAAATGCTTTACTTGTGAAATCATTGTGAAAGTTATTACTTTTATTATTGTCTTACTGCTTGTAATCTATTACTGTATTTCTGAATGTTGCTTTATTGCAAATGAACCTATTAGCCTATCCCTTGTGTTAAGCCATGCATGTAGATTATTGGCCTTGCATTCTGTGCATGACTTGTGGAGTACCAAGTACTCACCCCTTGCAACAATACAACACTAGTTGATGAAGAGGCTACGCCAGCTTTGGAGGAGGAACTACAGGAGGAGCCGTCTACTTAGGGGGGGAAGCCCAATCAGTTGCTTGTGGCATATTGGTTGGCGCCACACGTTTCTTTATTATTCCGCTGCAGTCATTTCTTGGAATAAGTTTTTGCCCTGCGGGGTGTACTTTTGTAACTTGACCTTAAGGTTGAGCAACCAGTTTGGTATTCTAAATAAAGTACTTTACTATTTCGTTGAGTATGATTGTGATATTTACCAATGTTGAGACTGTGTGCACTAGCTTGATCCTGGACTTGTGCAAAATACACAGAGGGTCCGAATTTGCATGTTTGGGTCCCGATAGGTGCCCTCCTCGTAGTGGCCATTCAGCGCGAAGCGCAGACGACGCAACAGATGGCGGCGCTGCACGAGGAGTTGTCGCGGGAGAAGGAGAGGGGGGAGGCTCTGCTGGCCCAGCAGAGGGCGGCTGGGGTGGCCCGCTCGCCTGGGCATAGGAGGCTGAGGTGGCGCAGGAGCAGGCACGAGAGGAATTATGGCACACGCTGCACAACCTCGCCGTTATGCTTCGACCCACCTTCCACCGCATGGCGAGGTGCCTAGGACCGCTGGGGGTGGTCCTTCATGACTCACTCGAGTCCACGGCCCTACAGTACGCCCACGGTGTTACTCGGGTTGTCGAGGCTCTCAGCGGCTTGCCGGCTGCCTTGGCCGCTCGCTCCGCCCAAGAGGGGTGGGAAGTTGCGGTCGCCACCGCAACATTCGTGCTGGCGTGCTGCGCCAGGCGTGATGCCTCCTTCGACCCGATTGCCATCGTAGCCAGCATCGAGGGAGACGAGGTCCAGGTGCAGGCACGCGTGCGTGAGGCAGCGGAGCACGTGGCCGAGCTGATGTAGATAACAGACCCCGACGCCGACGTCGTGCTACTGGAGGAGGAAGCCGAGGACCCTACCGAGTAGATCCAAATTGGTGGTGACGAGTGACCGCCTGGGCAGTTTCCTTTGTTCCCTGTATTTCTTCTTTTATTTGCTTTGCTTTTCTGTATGCAAGAATTACTTTAGTCGTCAAACGAATTTAGTCTCTTTGGCTTTACCTGGATGCTTGATTGATTGTATTTGCTCATGTTTGCTTCATCCAACCACTGGGCGATCAGCCCCCAGGCTTGCCGCGGGGCGATCCCGATCATTTACATTAGGCCAGTGCTTCGGCACTTCATCTGCGATTGCACATCGCCACTTCAAACATGAGTAGACATTACGTGAGGCGTGCGGAAAAATAGACTAAGAAAAATGCAAGTCCCCACGAAGGGTTGTCATGGTCCCTTGTTTTTGGAACTTAAGCCCTTGCGATTTTTCTCGGAACCAGTCCACGGTGTTGCGTGTTAAGGTAGCGGGTTCCCAGGAGTGGTATTGGGCCTGCGGTGTTCGCAGTGACATCCTGAGGTGTGCTAGCCGCATTGAACTACCATGCCGCACTCTCGCCCCTGGTCACCCGTCCCTGCCCGATGTGAACACCCGGTGTTACCGCATATCAACAAGGAGCTGCCAAGCTAGTGGTACCAATGACACCAACATCAGAATGCTACCCACTGGGGCACAAGAAGGGAACACAAAAAAGGACAAAGCAAAGGCCCCTAAGGCAAACAACTTCCCTGATCAACAAGAGGATGCAAAACCCATCAAACTCTGACAAGCTGCCAGCAGTTGCGTCCGATCAGCCGGGGGAGTGCCCGCCCTCTAGGCTGCTCGGAGCAGAATCCCCAGTTCTTACAGGACCGCCCCGGGTCGCGAGGCTGAGACCACCTTAAAAGGGCCCTACCACCGGGGAGACAGTTTGTTGCGACCGGCATGCGTCTGAATTCTGTGCAAGACCAAGTCGCCCACTGGAAGTGTTCTCGGTTAAACCCGGGTGGCGTGGTACCGTCTGAGACTCTACTGGTATCGAGCAGCATGCACAGCTGCCCGATCGCGCACCTCCTCCAGATGATTGACTTTGTCTCTACGATGGTCTTCCTGGCCTCCTCAGCAAAATATAACACCCCAATTTTTGCTTTGTATTTTCCAGAATTTTTATGGAATTTTTCTGATTATTTTGCTATTTTTCTTGAATTATTTGAATTTCTAGAAATTATTTTGAATATTAAATCTCTGGAAAATGCCGAGTGGGTTAGTACTGTTCAAGCGATCGAGCCCGAGTCAGACTCGAGTCTGAGTCCGATCCGAACCCAACCAAACCCTAAACCGCTCAACCGTTGGATCTTGAGCCAACAGCCGGGATTGCGCCACGTCACCCACGTGCGATCCGAGCCGAACCCGTCCACGCCCGTGCGATCTGAGCCGTTGATCGTTCCACGTGGACGGTTGCGATTGCGCCACGTCACCTCTCCGTGTCGCCGTCGGACTCCGCCGTCGCAGCCGAGTGGGCCTCGTTTCGCGGGAGATTCACGGAAGCCGATGCCCCTATTTAATGCGCCACCGCCACCAACGTGAAACCCTCTTCCGTGCAAACCCGTATCCCCAAGTCCCCGAGCTCAAGCCGCCTCCGTTTGCCCGCGGGAGCTCGCCGGAGATGGAACTGCGTTCCACCACGGTTCTTCGCCGTTTCCCGCCGCGTCCTTCGTCCTCCGCCGTGAACGTGCCCAGATTCGGAACCGCAAGGACGAGGCGCATCGGACCGCACCATCCACTTCGCCGGAGCATGCCCGCAATGCCGTTCCCCGTGTCGTCGTCTTCGTCCACGGTGACCCATCCCCGCAGCAACGCCATCGCTGACCCCGAGCTCCACCCACCGTCCGATCGAGATCGAACGGCCACGGTGTGTCTACGTCATCCCGTACCCATAGAAAACCAGATTAGATCTAGACCGTTGGATCCAGATCCAACGATCCACGTTCGTCCACGTCACCGTGCGAAATTCACATTACGGTGATTAGATTCGTTTCCAACCGTTGGATCTAGATCCAACGGCTTAGATCGAGCCACGTAACCGTAAACCGCACCGTGCTCGGGTGCGATAACACCCGTTAGATCTAGATCGAATGGTCCAGATTAACCGCGTCATTTCCAGACGCGTGAGGGTAGATCCAATCTGGACCGTTGATTTTCAAATCAACGGCCCAGATCGTGCCACGTAGCCGGGAGCCGAAGCGACGCAGCCCATGTGGGTCAGCTACGGTCGTCGCTGACGTCACGCGCGACGTCAGCGCGGGCCCACGTGTCAGCGGGACAACCAAACGCACCATGATGTCATCCGCTGACGTCACAGTGGGGCCCGCATGTTAGTGCCGCTCGGCCGAAGCGCGATGATGTCAGCGCTGATGTCACCCGAGGGGTCCCACATGTCAGTGAGACATGTACCCGTGGACCGGTCCACGGTGGGCCGAGCTCGAGCAGTGGGCCAGGTCCGTGGACCCGCTGACGTCATGCTGACATCATAATTCGATTTTTCAATAGAAAAATAATTTGGTGGAAAATCAAATCCCATGATGACGTAAGCTGACATCATAAATTCGGATTTTTTAATAGAAAAATAAATTAATTAATTCGGTTTATTGATTTATTGAATTTTCAAACTTCAAACGCTTATAACTTTTGCGTTTTAACTCTGATTTGAACGATTCCAATTTCTAAATTTCTATAAAATTGAGATATACTTGAATACGAATTTTAATTAATTTTTGAATATGAAATTTTCTCTATTTTTATTTAATTAATAGGTTCTTTAAACTTAAAACAGTTATAACTTTTGCAGTTTAACTCCGTTTTGGGCGATTCGAATTTCTAGAAATTTGTAAAATTATGCTCTTTCTGTTTATGGACTTTACTTGAATTTTTGAGCAATGTGCTTTTGCTATTTCATTTATTTATTTCTATTTGCACGAGTTACGAGTAGACGTTGAAGTACCCGAGGGCTTCGAATGTGAAGTGTTGACCCAGGAGCCAGCTCAAGATCAAGAGCAAGTACTTTTTGAAGGCAAGTTATGCTTTGTCCATATTGATCCCATTTTTGAAATTAATCTAATTTAAATTCTTGCATGCTAATTTAACTAGAAATTGTTTAAATTATTTTTAGGAATTAGATAAATGCCAAATTGCAGTATGACACCTTGACTATTTAATTATGTGCCATGAACCCTTGCCACCCTAGTTGTGGAATTTATATAGTTGGACATTAGTGAATTGCCAACATTGGGTACTTAGACCGTCGTAGTATATTGCTTAGACCTGCTACGTGCAAACGACATGATTTCGGATAATCAAATGTTAATATTGACTTAATGAGATATTGAACCTGTTTTGGAGAAGTATCACGTGTTGTAATTGTTGATGGCACGTGGTGCATGGTAATCAACTGGGTTTGATAAATAGATTTAGACCGGGGCAAGTGGCAAGAATGATATGGTGGGCCATGAGTGGCACTGGGGATGTCGTTTTGGTTCTTCGGGTAGTCTTGCCCTGGTCACCCTAAGGACTTAACCTTGCAAGCCTTTGATCTAAGTGAAACGTGCAACCACATGTCCGCAATGGGACGGACTTAGTTGAGTAAGTTACTAATAACTTGCATGTGGTACCTCGGGGTGTCAACTACACCTTTTGTGTAGCTTGAAAGGGGAGCGTACAAGTGCTATGGCATGGTACACGTCCAACGGTATGTCGGTCCCATACTTCGCCTCCGTTAAGGGAACGGATGGTGTATGATAGAAGCCGGAGAGGTTCACTTGTTTTGTTTGCAGTCTATGAAATGTTTTGTTACGATCACTCGCCTTTGTGGTGTTTGACTGTATCTTGTGGGTAAAGTGCATAACCTTTGCAGAGTGTAAAATCTATTCGAATAGCCGTGTTTGTGGCACTGGACATTGCTCGAGGGTTACAATCAAGGGTTAGACTTTCATGAAAATAACTTGGACTTGGAAAGTTTGGTTGGGTTAAATGATGACGTTGATGGAAATGTGGATTAGGAAAGGAAAAGTGTTTACCTAACTCCTGGAAAAGTTATTGATATAATATTTACTTTTACTGCTTTTGAATCTACTTACGCTACTTGTTTACTGCTGTTTTACTGCAAATGTACCTATTAGCCTATCCTTTGTAATAAGCCATGCATATAGAATATTTGTTTGCATTCTGTGCATGACTTGCTGAGTACCAAGTACTCACCCTTGCCACAATACAACATCAGTTGAAGGAGAAGCGACGCCAGTTTTGGGGGAAGAACTTCAGGAGGAGCCGTCTACTTAGGGAGCAAGCCTAGTCAGTTGCCTGTGGTATACTGGATGGCACCACATTGATGCTTTTATTCCGCTGCAATTTATTTCCTTAATAAGTTTCCGCCCTGTGTGGCGTACTCTTGTATCTTGACCATAAGGTCGAGCAACCAGTTTGGTTATCTTATTTAAAGTACTTTATTAATATCGATGTGTATGATTGTGATATTTACCGATGTTGAGACTGTGTGCACTAGCGTGATCCTGGACTAGTGCTGAATACACAGAGGGTCCGGATTTGCAAATTCGGGTCACGACAGAGGTTATGATTGTGATATTTACCGATGTTGAGACTGTGTGCACTAGCGTGATCCTGGACTAGTGCTGAATACGTAGAGGGTCTGGATTTGCAAATTCGGGTCCCGACAGAGGTTATGATTGTGATATTTACCGATGTTGAGACTGTGTGCATTAGCGTGATCCTGGACTAGTGCTGAATACACAGAGGGTCCGTATTTGTAAATTCGGGTCCCGACAGAGGTGGTATCAGAGCCATACTGACTGTAGGCTGACCCATAGTTAGAATGGTCGTAGTGAGGATAAAACCTATTTTCTAAAGTTAAAATTTGACAAGACAATGAATGAAATGTTGAATTATCCCCATCTCTCTTTTCATACCCTTTTGCTGAATTTCTCTTGCTACCCCCTTGGCTTAAAAAACCTTTTTGAGTTGTTACGGAGTGTCTTTTGGCAGATGTTGATGAAGAACAACTACGCCGAGCGTAAAGGAGGCTACGCTGTCGAGTTGTGGCGTATGCTGCAACTACTTGGAGGTTTTAAAAGGCCACTTTACTAAGGGACTACCATCGTGCAGGCAGGACTGGTCATAGGATGGGACGTTAAGATCACGGTGTATGCACGAGAGAAGACGAAGTTCAGTCGTCCATTTCACTTCACCACTAGGAGGTCAACATTTGAGATGGGAATCCAGGAGGTGTCTCGTCGAGCGATGCAGCAGATTGCTCGCACTTACTCCAGAGAGTTGGAAGGCACAGTATTCCGTCACCACCCACGCTGAGACAACAGAGCTCAGCGTAAGCCGACAGAAGATGAGGATGCTATCGTCACCCACTTGGCCAGATTCGTCATCGCCCAGGAGGAGCTTATCGACGACATAGTCCAAGAGTTGATGAAGGCTCGCGAGCAGGTCAAGGAAGGGAAAAAGCACTTGGAGAATGCTCGTGAGTACGTCGCCTATGCTTCGGAGAGGATCGCAGAGCTGGAGACCGCACTGTATGGGCAGGGCCCGGAGCTAGTATTAGAGTTGGACGCCCTAGACCCCGAGGGACCAGCACCTGAGCAGGAGCACCATCCAGCACCACAATCGGAGCCTGAGCCTGAGGATGATGTCGCTTCTTCGACTACTGCCGTTATGGGGCATGGCGATTGCTTCGTGCCTTTGCCGCTGCACCCGCCGCAAGGAGGCAGTGGATGTTTTCTCGACAAGTGAGCGTAGGTTTTGCAGTTGAGACTCCTTCGTCGAGTCGTGTTATAGAATAAGAGTCACCCTTAGAGGCGTTAGACTCCAATGTGTTAGTCGATTTGGATTTTCATTACTTGCTGAGTGTGCAGTATGTGTTGCAAGGCCCTTAGGCATTGTAAGCAGCCATACCAAGTTATTATTAAATAATAAAGTTGGATTTTGAGTTACACCTTTCCCCGCATAAGTTACTCTACTACTTGTCTATTCTTCTTCCCTCTCGTCTCTAAAACTTGGAGCAATCGACAGATGGTGAACACCCGCGGAAACCTTGGAGGCAAAGGGAGTGGTTCTCGCCCAGCTGGGAACCCTAATGATGGAGCACCTGCACCCCAGCCAGCACCGCCAGTTGACATGCTGAACTTTGGAGCTTTCCTTGCTGCACAGACCCAGTTGATGCATGCCATGATGCAACAGATGCAGCACGTCACTGCTCAGGCCGCCGCTAATCAAGTCAATCAAGGACAGCGTCAGGGTTCGAGGTTGTCAGAATTCATGAGGACTCATCCACTCACATTCTCTGGGAACGCCAATCCACTGGAGGCGGATGATTGGCTTAGGTCAATTGAGAGAAAGTTGCACATTACCCAATGTGTAGGAAATGAGAGGGTACTCTACGCCTCTCATCGGTTGGAAGGGACCGCAACAGAATGGTGGGAGAACTTCTGCGCCACGCGGGAGAACCCACAGGACATCACATGGGAAGAATTTACTGCTGCATTTCGCCAGTATCACGTACCAGATGGAATAATGGACGCAAAGAAGGAAAAATTCAGGGCGTTGAAGCAAGGTAATCAAACAGTGTCTGAGTATCTGAACAAGTTCACACAGCTTGCACGCTACGCACTTGAAGATGTAGAAACGGACATGGCCAGACAGTCTCGCTTCATGAAGGGACTGAACTCAGGACTGCAGGTGGGACTGATCACCCACACCTTCCCCGACTTTCAAGAGCTGGTAAACAAAGCACTCATCCTGGAGGACAAGCGCAAGGAACTGGATGAGAACCGGAAGCACAGAATGCAACAACAGAGATCATGGCAGGGAGCGCAACAACGTCTGAGGGTTGCGCCGAATCAGTTTTTTAGGTTCCAGTCGTAGAATGCAGCAAGAACACCATCGCCAGCACCGAGACCCATCAATTAGAATTTCCAGGCCCCAGCTCCAGCCAGAAACGCCGCTACAGGCAGCCAACAGGGCACAGTGAGGCGCTGTTATACATGCAATGAGCCAGGGCACTTCTCCAACAATTTCCCCAAGAAGACAGCAGGAGTGACCCCAGTTCACTTCAACTTGGGATCCACACCAGCCAGGACACCCGCACCAGGAGCAAACCACGGAGCAGCATAGCCAGGAGCCGTGCCCCATACCGTGGTGAGAGGCAAAGTAAATCACATGACCGCAGATGCACTTCAGAATGCCACGGACGTCATACTGGGTAAGATACTTGTCAACTCAGTACCTGTAACAGTTTTGTTTGACTCTGGAGCTTCGCACTCATCTGTTTCTCGAGATTTTGTTTCTAAGAATGATTTGGAGATTGTGAATCTTAAATGCATGCTTCTAGTTCAAACCCCTGGTTTAGAACTCCGATCTCAAGTAGGATGTTATGGGGTGAAAATACTAATAGATGGGGTAGAGTTCTTAGCGAACCTTATTATATTAGGAACCCAGACCCTAGATGTTATCTTGGGAATGGATTGGTTATCCAAGCATAAGATCGTATTGGACTGTGGACGAAGGGTCATATTAATTGAGAGCCCGTGTGGAAGAAAAGTGGAGTTTCAAGCGACCGCCGTTCGAGATGGACAGTTGATGGTCAACAGTGTAAAGACAGTTAGCATAGAAGATGTTCTAATGGTAAATGAGTATCTAGATGTTTTTCTTGAAGATCTGCCGGGTATGACGCCAGACAGGGATATAGAATTTGTGATTGAGTTAGTACTAGGAACAACACCAATAGCAAAGAGACCCTATCGGATGTCAACTGAAGAATTGGTGGAGATGAAGAAACAGCTTGAAAAGTTGATGGAGAAAGGATTCATTAGACCGAGTTCATCGCCATGGGGAGCGCCAGTTCTGTTCGTCAAGAAGAAGGACGAGAGTTTCAGGATATGCATTGACTACCGTGCACTCAATGAAGTCACTGTGAAGAATAAGTACCCTCTACCCAGGATTGACGATCTGTTTGACCAGTTGAGAGGGGCCGAAGTTTTCTCCAAGATTGATCTGAGATCGGGGTATCACCAGTTGAAGATCCGATCAGAAGATATTCCGAAGACCGCATTTTCATCAAGATACGGACATTACGAGTTTACAGTTATGTCCTTTGGTCTGACAAATGCGCCAGCTTATTTCATGAATATGATGAATAAGATATTCATGGCGTATTTGGACAAGTTCATTGTTGTGTTCATAGATGATATCTTTGTCTACTCCAAGACGAGGGATGAACATACAGAACACTTGAGGCTAGTTTCGAAGAAGCTGAGAGAACAGCAGCTCTTCACCAAATTCAGCAAGTGTGATTTTTGGAAAGACAAGGTGGAGTTTCTTGGACATGTGATGACCGCAGAAGGAGTCGCTGTTGATCCAAGCAAAGTTGAGGCCGTGTTACATTGGGAACCGCCGAAGACAGTGACCCAGATTCAGAGTTTCCTTGGGATGGCAGGTTACTACCGCCGTTTTATTGAAGGCTTTTCGACAATTGCGGAACCGCTTACGCAATTGTTGAAAAAGGAAAAGAAGTTTAACTGGACGCCGGAATGTGAGAAAGGTTTCCAGGAGCTGAAAAAGCGATTGACATCAGCGCCGGTGTTAGTTCTACCAGATGCTAATCAAAACTTTGATATATATTGTGATGCATCGCGCCGGGGACTTGGATCTCTGTTGATGCAAAACCGGAAGGTTGTTGCATATGCATCAAGGTAGCTGAGGCCGCATGAAGAGAATTACCCAACGCATGACCTAGAGTTAGCAGCTGTAGTGCATGCCTTGAAGTTGTGGTGACACTACCTGATTGGTAATACATGCGAAGTGTATACGGACCATAAGAATCTTAAATACATCTTCACCCAATCGGATCTGAACATGAGGCAGAGGAGATGGCTAGAATTGATCAAGGATTACATTGTTGGGATCCATTACCATCCTGGGAAGGCTAATGTGATGGCCGATGCCCTGAGTCGGAAAAGCCATACCATGAATATGCTGATAGCCACAAGTCAGGATGAGCTATGCAAAGAGTTTCAGAAGCTGAAGCTAGAATTAGTACAGGAAGGATTCTTGGCCGCGTTAGAAGTGAAGCCTACCTTAGAAGACCAGATCCGAGGAGGACAGAAGGATGATGACAAGATTCGTAGAATTAAGTCCAAGATGGATGAAAGAAAGGCTAAGGATTTCAGACTGGATGAGCAAGGCATGTTGTGGATTAAGTATCGCTTTTGTGTGCCGAACAAGAAGGAGCTGAAGCAGTTGATTTTTGAAGAAGCCCATGACTCCAAGTACTCCATTCATCCAGGAAGTGCCAAGATGTATCAAGACCTGAAGGAAAGATTCTGGTGGGCGAGCATGAAACGTGAGGTTGCCGAGCATGTTGCGTTTTGTGATGTGTGCCAAAGAGTTAAAGCAATGCATCAGAGGTCGGCGGGATTACTGCAGCAGCTAAGAATACATGAGTGGAAGTGGGAGAAAATTGGCATGGACTTTATTACCGGATTGCCGAAGACTCAAGGAGGATATGACTCCATATGGGTTATAGTGGATCGCCTGACTAAGGTCGCCCATTTTATCCCTGTAAAGACCACTTACTCGGGAGATAAACTAGCAGAGTTGTACATGACCAGAATCGTCTGTTTGCACGGAGTGCCGAAGAAGATTGTATCAGATAGAGGTACCCAATTTACCTCAAGGTTTTGGAATAAGTTGCATGAAGCCATGGGGACCCGTTTAAACTTCAGTACTGCATATCACCCGCAAACGAACGGGCAAACTGAAAGAGTTAATCAAATTTTGGAGGATATGCTACGAGCTTGTGCTTTGGCTTATGCTAACTCTTGGGATAAAAGTCTGCCGTATGCTGAGTTCAGCTACAACAATAGTTATCAGGCCAGTCTGCAAATGTCACCTTTTGAGGCACTGTATGGTCGACCTTGCTGAACACCATTGAACTGGAATGAGACCGGTGAACGCCGTGTCTTTGGGCCGGACATTCTTCAAGAAGCCGAAGAGCAGATTGCCATGATCCGGGAAAGATTGAAGATAACATAGTCAAGACAAAAGAGTTACGCCGATAACCATCGCCGAGACTTGAGTTTTGAACCGAAGGATTTCATGTACCTTAGGGTTACACCTCTCAAGGGAGTTAAGAGATTCCATGCCAAAGGAAAAATCGCACCACGTTATGTCGGCCCGTTCAAAATCCTAAGCCGTAGAGGTGAAGTTGCTTACCAGTTGTAGTTACCGCAGTCGTTGGCAGGTGTGCATGATATGTTCCATGTGTCAAAATTGAAGAAGTGTCTTCGAGTACCAGACCAGCAGGCACCGTTAGAGTCAATAGAGCTGCAGGAGGACCTTACCTACAGGGAGCACCCCATGAAGATTCTGGACACCATGGATCAAGAGACAAGAAATAAGTCAACCCGTTTTTGCAGAGACCAGTGGAGCAACCATGCAGAGAGTGAAGCAACTTGGGAGCGCTAGGAGGATTTGAAGAAAGAATCTCCGAACCTATTCTTTACTTAGCCATGAATCTCGGTGACGAGATTCTGTTAAGGGGGAGGTTTGTAACACCCTAATTTTTGCTTTTCATGAATTTAAATGAAATTTTGCACTTTGGTGAATTTTTGGAATTTTCTGCAATTTATTTGGATTTAATTTGAATTTATTCCCTTTTGAAATAATTAAAGAATTAAAAGTTGTAAATAAAATTTTGTTGGAAATATTTTATTTGAGTGCAAAATGTCTCAAAGTATTTTCCAGAATTTTTCTGGAATTTTTCTGATTATTTTGTTGTTTTTCTTAAATTATTTTAATTTCTAGAAATTATTTTGAATATTAAATCGCTGGAAAATGCCGAGTGGGTTAGTACTGTTCAAGCGACCAAGCCCGAGTCAGACTCGAGTCCGAGTCCGACCCGAACCCAACCAAACCCGTCCGCGCCCGTGCGATCTGAGCCGTTGATCACGCCACGTGGACGGTTGCGATTGCACCACGTCACCTCTCCATGTCACCGTCGGACACCGCCGCCGCAGCGGAGTGGGCCTCGTTTCGCGCGAGTTTCACGAAAGCCGAGGCCCCTATTTAATGCACCACCGCCACTAACGTGAAGCCCTCTTCCGTGGACACCCGTAGCCCCATGTCCCCGAGCTCAAGCCGCCTCCGTTTGCCCACGGGAGCTCGCCGGAGTTGGATCTGCGTTCCGCCATGGTTCTTCGCCGTTTCACGCTGCGTCCGTCGTCCTCCGTCGTGAACGTGCCCAGATTCGTAACCGCAAGGACAAGGCGCAACGGGCCGCACCATCCACTTCACCGGAGCACACCCGCAATGCCGTTCCCGGTGTCGTCGTCTTCGTCCAAGGTGACCCAGCTCCGCCGCAACGCCATCGCCGACCCCGAGCTCCACCCACCATCCGATCGGGATCAACACGGTGAGTCCACGTCATCCTGCGCCCGTAGAAAACTAGATTAGATCTAGACCGTTGGATCTAGATTCAACGATCCACGTTTGTCCACGTCATCGTGCGAAATTCACGTTACGGTGATTAGATCTATTTCCAACCGTTGGATCTAGATCCAACGGCTTAGATCGAGACACGTAACCATAAACCGCACCGTGCTCGGGTGCGATAGCAGCCGTTAGATCTAGATCGAACTGTCTTGATTGACCGCGCATTTTCCACATAGCCGGGAGCAAGAGTGACGCAGTCCACGCGGGTCAGCTGCGATCGTAGCTGACGTCACGCGCGACATCAGCGCGGGCCCGCGCGTCAGCGGGACAACCAACCGCACCATGATGTCATCCGCTAACGTCACGGTGGGGCCCGCATGACAATGCCGCTCGGCCGAAGCGTGGTGACGTCAGCGCTAACATCACCCGAGGGGTCCCACATGTCAGTGAGACATGTACCCGTGGATCGGGTCCACGGCGGGCCGAGCTCGAGCCGTGGGTCAAGTCCATGGACCCATTGATGTCATGCTGACATCATAATTCGATTTTGCAATAGAAAAATAATTCGGTGGAAAATCAAATCCCGTGCTGACGTCAGCTGACGTCATAAATCCAGATTTTTTTAATAGAAAAATAAATGAATTAATTCGGTTTATTGATTTATTTGAATTTTCAAACTTCAAACGCTTATAACTTTTACGTTTTAACTCCGATTTGAACGATTCCAATTTCTAAATTTTTATAAAATTGAGATATACTTGAATATGAATTTTAATTAATTTTGCATATGAAATTTTCTCTTTTTTTATTTAATTAAAAGATTCTTTAAACTTAAAACAGTTATCACTTTGCATTTTAACTCCGTTTTAGGCGATTTGAATTTCTAGAAATTTGTAAAATTATGTTCTTTCTGTTTATGGACTTTACTTGAATTTTTGAGCAATGTGCATGTACTGTTTCTTTTATTTATTGCTATTTGCACACATTACGAGTAGACGTTGAAGTACCCGAGGGCTTCGAAGGTGAAGTGTTGTCCCAGGAGCCAGCTCAAGATCAAGTACTTTTTGAAGGCACGTTATGCTTTGACCATATTGATCCTATTTTTGAAATTAATCTAATTTAAATTATAGCATGCTAATTTAACTAGAAATTGTTTAAATTATTTCTGGGAATTAGATAAATGCCAAATTGCAGTATGACACCTTGACTATTTAATTATGTGCCATGAACCCTTGCCACCTTAGTTGTGGAATTTATATAGTTGGACATTAGTGGATTGCCAACATTGGGTGCTTAGACCGTCGTAGTATATTGCTTAGACCTGCTACGTGCACATGACATCATTTCGGACAATCAAATGTTAATATTCACTTAATGAGATATTGAACCTGTTTTGGAGAAGTATCACGTGTTGTGATTGTTGATGGCACATGGTGCATGGTAATCAATTGGGTTTGATAAATAGATTTAGACCGGGGCAAGTGGCAAGAATGATATGGTGGGCCATGAGTGGCACCGGGGATGTCGTTTTAGCTCTTCGGGTAGTCTTGCCCTGGTCACCCTAAGGACATAACCTTGCAAGCCTTTGATCTGAGTCAAACGTCCAACCACATGTCCGAAATGGGACGTACCTAGCTGAGTAAGTTACTCTAGGATCGAAAGACACGAATATAGCAATCAGATGGGGGGTGAATGATTATGCGGAAGCTAAAACCAAATTCTTAATCTACGAAAAGTTCACCCCAAAACAGAACCAAATAATTGCCTCGTAGTCGACAAAAAATAGAATGATAGAGGTTCGGTAAAACGCGAATTACCGGAGATCAAACCGTTATATTGATCTGAAATTTGGACACAAGAAGCTAGATTCCAATATGAATAAAACCCAAAAAGAAGTAGCTCGATCGGACTTACGAATCAAAAGTTATGAGCTTCGCAAGCTTGCTGTTCCAGAAGTTGACGAAAATAAATCCAATCAAAACTTGTAGATTAATCAAGAACAACAAAAGATTAATCAAAAAAACTTTGAGGAACACTAGATAAATACCCTAGAAAGGTTTTTGATAGATCAAATCAAGATGAATCTCAAAGAACAAAAAGCAATCTAGAATTAGAACAAGCATGCAAACAAAAACCAAAACAGAATATACTGTAGCAACGTGGTTACTATAGCACGCAAGGGTATGAAGAATTGATCTTTATTTCTTTTATCTAAAGTACTCCCATCAAAAGAGTACAAACCCTAAAACAAAGCTCTAAGCTTTCAATGCGCTCAGCTCTGTTTGATGCCCTTCAACTGGAGACAACCCCTCCTATTTAAAGGAGCAAACCACAGAGAGTCCTGGATACAATTCCTACTCCTAGAAGGATTCCCACTCCTAATCCTAGAAGGAGTATGTATCCAACATAACTCCACTTGGCCTAATGTCGGGACCCCGAATTTGCAAATCCGGGCCCTCTGTGTATTCAGCACTAGTCCAGGAACGCGCTAGTGCACACAGTCTTAACATCGGTAAATATCACAATCATACCAATCGATATTATCAAAGTACTTTATTTAAATAACCAAAGTGGTTACTTGACCTTATGGCCAAGTTACAAATATATGCCTTGCAAGGCGGAACTTATTAAAAGAGAAATAACTGCAGCGGAAAAATCAAATAAACTTCGTGGCGCCATCCAGTATACCACAGTAACCGATCGGGCTCGCATCCCTAAGTAGTCGGGTCCTCTTGGAGTTCCTCCTCCAATCTTTGGCGTAATCTCCTCTTCAACTGGTATTGTGTTGAGGCAAGGGTGAGTACTTGGTACTCGGCAAGTCATGCATGTAATGCAAGCTAATATACTATATGCATGGCTTGGTACAAAGGAATAGCTTAAGGTATATTTGCAAGAAATGACATTTGACAAGTAATATAAGTAGATTCGAAAGCAGTAAAAACAAGTAAAGCATAAATAACTTTTCAAGAAGTTTAAATAACATTTTTCCCCATCCTAAACCATATTTCCATCATCTTCTTTGTTAAACCAACCCAACTTTTCAAATCCAAGTTGTTTTCAGAAAGTCTAACCCTTGACTGTAATTCCCGAGCATTGTCCAGTACCGTGGACTCGGCTATTCAAATAGATTCTACACTCTGCAGAGGTTATGCACTTTACCCACAAGATACAATCCACTCACCACGTCGGTAGTGAATCGCCATACAAGAGTATGCGAATGAGCGATCATAACAAAGCCTTTGGAAGCCTCAAACAACACAGGTGGTCCTCTCCAGACGTGCTCTACACCATCCCTTCCCTTAGCCAAGGCGAAGTATGGGACCAACACACCGTTAGATGGGTACTGGCCACGCCCACGATACGCTCCCCGCACAATCACACAAACGGTGTAATCGACACCCTGAGGCTCCACAAGTGAGTCCTTAGCGACTTAGTCAACTAGGGCCGTCCCATTCCAGCCATGTGGTTGCAAGTATGACCCAGTTCAAAGGCTTGCAAGGTTAAGTCCTTAGAGTGACCAGGGCAAGACTACCCAAAAACCAAATCATCATCCCCAATGCCACACCGCCCACCTGATTACTCTTGCCACATGCCCTGGCCGAAATCGTTTATCAAACCCCGCTTGATTACCATGCACCACGTGCCATCAACATCAAATCATACTTTTCCAAAACTGGTTAAATATATAATTAATTCAATATAAGCATTTGATTATCCAAAATCGAGTCATGAGCACGAAAGGTGTCTAAGCGGTATACTACAACGATCTAAACCCATGTTGGCAATTTAATAATGTCCAACTAGTAAACCACAACTAGGGTGACAAAAGGGTCATGGCACATAATTAAGTAATCAAGGTGTCATATATCAAATTGGTATTTATCTAACCCTGTGTTTAAACAAAGTATCTTTCTAATTGAACTAGCATGCAATAGTTTAAATCAAAATAGATTTGAAATAGGATCAATATGGTCAAAGCACAACTTGCCTTCAAAAAGCACTTGCTCTTGGTCTTGAGTTGGATCCTGAGTCAATACTTCTCCTTTGAATCCCTCCGGCACTTCAACGTCTACTCGTAAAGCGTGCAAATAGCAAATACACAAATAAACACTATGCAAAAAGATCCCAAAACTCCAAATAAAATCCATAAACAGAGAGAACATAATTTTCTGGATTTTTAGAAACTGGAATAAATCAAATTTGGAGTTAAACGCATAAAAGTTATGATTATTTAAAGTTTAAATAATCAATTAAATAATTTTACAGAGAAAAACTTTAGTCCAAAAATTAAATAAAATTCATATTTAGGTAGATCTCAATTTTATACAAATTTAGAAATTTGAATCGCTCAAATCGGAGTTGAAACGCAAAAGTTATAAGCGTTTGAAGTTTGAATCTAAATTTGAAATCATTATTTGAATTAATAAATCATTTACTTTTTCGGAAAATAATTATTGCTTCAGCATGGACACGTGGCAGCTCCTCATTGTCCTGCTGACGACACCCGCTCAATGGGCTAGGTCCACGCTCGGCACGCTTCCACGGTGGACTCGGTCCACGGCCACGTGGATCGACATGTGGGCCCCACCGCCGTGGCCGGGTTTCACGACGCAGCGTGACTGCGGCTGACACGTGGGCCCTCTGACTCGCGGGTCAGCGTGTCGAGACACGCTCCCCACGCGTGGCGCGGTGAGCACACGTGGCACAATCTCGGCCGTTGATTTGAAAATCAGCGGCCCAGATTGAATCTAGACCTCACGTTCAAAACTACACGTTTGATCCTGGCCGTTAGATCTTGATCGGACGGTCCAGATCTAACCCTATCGCTACAACGCCAACTAACCACAACCGCATTTATCTAAATCTAACGGTTGAAACCTAATCAGAGACGGAAACAGTAACGGGCGACGTGGCCTCACCTCGTGCGTTGGATCTTGATCCAACGGTGCACCGAGCTCGCGGGCGACGATGGCTTGCGGCGGCGTTGCGGCTGCCGGCGCTGAGGACGGCGACCACCCTAACGGCGCTTCTCGGGGCGTCTCCGGCCAAGTGAGTGCACTTACAGGTGCGCCTCGACGCAAGGTTCTCAGATCCGGGCTTGAAGGCGGCGGAGGATGACGAACGGCGCCGGAAACGAAGAAAACCCGTGGCGGCACTCCCCAAACTTCGGCGAGAAATCGCGAGGCGACGGCGGCGGCTTGGGCGTTGGAAACTAGGGCAATAGGCGCGCACACGAACGGCGATCCTCGGGCGATAACCCACGCCTTAAATAGCCTCGGCAGGCGTGCACACGGCGGAAACCTAATCGACGCGCGGCTACGGCGGCGAGTCCAGCTTCGATTCACGGAAGACGACGAAATCGTGGCCGTCCACGTGTCGCGCTCAACGGCCACGATCGCACGGCGCGATCGGGTCCGGTCCGGACACGGCTCGGTCGGGGTCGGGCGGATCTCAGCCGTTGGATCTTGATCCAACGGTTGGGATCGATTAGGGTTAGGAGTGGGTTCGGTCGAGTCAATCGGCTCGGTCGGACTCGAGTCCGACTTCGATCGGATGAAACGATTACTTGACCCGAGTTGGATTTTCCAGTAATTAATATTTAAAATAATTCTGATAATTCATTTAATTCATTAAAAATAGCAAATGACTAGAAAAATTCCAAAAATTTGGAAAATATTTTGGATCATTTTGGACTTAAATAAAATATTTCCAACAAAAATTTATTTGCAAATTTAAATTCTTTAATTATTTCAAAATGGAATAAATTCAAATAAATTCCAAATAAATCCAAATAAATTCAGAAAAATTCCAAAAATTCACCAAAGTGCCAAATCACACATGAATTTAAGAAAAGCAAAATTTTGGGGTGTTACAAACCTCCCCTTAATAGAATCTCGTCCAGAGATTCAGGGCTTACTAAAGGAATAGGTTTGGAAATTCTTTCTTCAAATCCTCTTCGCGCTCCCAAGTCGCTTCACTTTCTTCATGGTTGCTCCACTGAACTCTACAGAAACGGGTTGACTTGTTTCTAGTTTCTCGACCCATTGTGTCTAGAATCCTCACAGGGTGCTCCTTATAAGTCAAGTCCTCATGCAACTCAATTGACTCTAGCGGTGTCTGTTCCTCAGGAACTCGGAGACACTTCTTTAACTGGGACACATGGAATACGTCATGCACTCCTGCCAACGACTGTGGCAACTCCAGCTGGTAGGCAACTTCACCTCTGCGACTCAAAATCTTAAATGGTCCAACATAACGGGGTGCGAGTTTCCCTTTGGCATGGAACCTCTTAACTCCCCTGAGAGGCGTAACTCTGAGGTATACAAAGTCTTCTGGTTCAAAACTCAAATCTCGGCGACGATTGTCAGCATAACTCTTCTGTCGAGATTGGGCTATCTTCAACCTTTCCCTAATTATGGCGATCCGCTTCTTCACCTCTTGAAGAATATCAGGCCCAAAGACACGGCTCGCCGGTCTCATTCCAATTCAATGGCGTCCGACAGTCGACCATACAAAGGCCTCAAAAGGTGACATCTCAGAACTAGCCTGATAACTATTGTTGTAATCGAACTCGGCATACGGCAAACTCTTATCCCAAGAGGTAGCATAAGCCAATGCACAAGCTCTTAACATATCCTCCGAATCTGGTTGACTCTTTCTGCCCGCCCATCCGTCTGTGGATGATAAGCTGTACTGAAGTTCAAACGGGTTCCCATGGCTTCATGCAACTTATTCCAGAACCTTGAGGTAAATTGGGTACCTCGGTCCGATACAATCCTCTTTGGCACTCCGTGCAAACAGACAATCCTGATCATGTACAATTCCGCTAATTTATCTCCCGAGTAGGTGGTCTTCACGGGGATAAAATGGGCTACTTTAGTCAAGCGATCCACTATAACCCATATGGAGTCATAACCTCCTTGAGTCTTCGGCAAACCGGTAATGAAATCCATTCCGATTTCCTCCCACTTCCACTCAGGTATTTTCTGGTGTAGCAATCCTCGCTGGTCTCGATGCATTGCCTTGACTCTCCGGCATACGTCGCACAATGCAACATGCTCGGCAACTTCACGTTTCATACTCGGCCACCGAATCTCTCCTTGAGATCTGATACATCTTGGCGCTTCCAGGGTGAATCGAGTACTTAGAGTCATGGGCTTCTTCCAAAATCAGTTGCTTTAACTCCTTTTTGTTAGGCACACAAATGCGATCCTTCATCCACAACGTGCCTTGCTCATCCAATTTGAAGTCCTCTGCCCCGCCTTCCTCCTTGATGGACTTAATCCTGCGGATCCCGTCATCATCCTTCTGTCCTTCTCGGATCTGATCCTCTAGGGTAGGCTTTACTTCCAATGCGGCCAAGAATCCGCTAGGTACAACCTCAATCTTCATTTTCTGAAAATCCTCACATAACTCATCCTGACTTGTGGCTAGCAACGTACTCACGGTATGGCTCTTCCGACTCAGAGCATCGGCTACTACGTTGGCCTTCCCGGGATGGTAATGGATTCCAACATTATAGTCCTTGATCAACTCTAGCCATCTCCTTTGCCTCATATTCAGATCCGACTGGGTGAATATGTACTTAAGGCTCTTATGATCCGTATATACTTCACATCTGTTTCCAATCAGATAGTGACGCCATATCTTCAAAGCATGCACTACGGCTAACTCTAGGTCATGTGTCGGATAATTTTCCTCATGCGGCCTCAATCGCCTTGATGCATAAGCGGCGACCTTTCCATTCTGCAGACAAGACACATCCAAGTCCTTGGCGCGATCGTCACAATAAATATCGAAGCTTTGAGCAACATCCGGTAGAACTAACACCGTGCTGATGTCAATCGCTTCTTCAGCTCCTGAAATCCTTCCTCACATTCTCAAGCGCCCATGCAAACTTCTTTTCCTTCTTGACAATTGCGTAAGAGGTTTCGCAAGAATTGTCGAAAAACCTTCGATGAAACGGCGGTAATATCCTGCCATTCCAAGGAAACTCCGAATCTGGGTCACGCCTTTGGTTGTTCCCAATGTAACACAGCTTCTACTTTGCTTGGATCTACGGCGACTCCTTCTGCGGTCATCACATGTCCAAGAAACTCCACCTTGTCCTTCCAAAAATCACACTTGCTGAACTTGGCGAAAAGTTGTTCCCTCGCCTTTTCCAAAACTCGCCTTAAGTGTTCGGCATGTTCATCCTCCTGTCTTGGAGTAGATTAGGATATCGTCTATGAACACGACGACAAACTTGTCCAAATATTCCATGAACACCTTATTCATCATATTCATGAAATAAGTGGCGATTCGTCACCAAAGGACATAATCGTAAACTCAGAATGTCCATATCTTGACGAGAATGCGATCTTGAATATCTTACGATCGGATCTTCAATCGATGGTATCCCGATCTCGAGATCAATCTTGGAGAAAACTCCGGCTCCTCTTAACTGATCAAACAAATCATCAATCCTGGGTAGCGGATACTTATTTTTCACGGTGACTTCATTGAGTGCACGGTAGTCAATGCACATCCCGAAACTCCCGTCCTTCTTCTTGACAAACAAAGCTGGTGCTCCCCACGGCGACGAACTCGGTCGATAAATCCTTTCTCCATTAACTCTTCCACTGTTTCTTCATCTCTACCAACTCCTCGGTAGACATCCGATAGGGTCTCTTTGCTATCGGTCTTGTGCAGTACAAGTTCTATCACAAACTCTATGTCCCTGTCTGGCGGCATACTGTAGATCTTCGGGAAAACATCGGGTACTCACTCACTACCGGACATCCTCTATGCTGATTGCCTTGGTACTGTTAACCATCAAGCTGTCCATCCCTAACGCAGTGGGCTTGAAATTCCACTTTCTTCCCACACGGCTCTCAATCGAGATAGTTCTTCGTCCACAATCCAATACACCTTGTGCTTGGATAACCAATCCATTCCCAATATAACATCTAAGGTGCAGGTCTCCAAAATTATAAGGTTTGCTAGGAACTCTATTCCGTCTATTAGTATTCTCACCGGAACATCCTACTTCCGTTCGGAGTTCGGAACCAGGGGTTTGAACTAAAAGCATGCACTTAAGTCTTGCAATTCTCAAGTCATTTCTAGTAGCAAAGCCTTGCGAAACAAACGAATGCGAAGCTCCAGAGTCAAACAAAACTGCTGCAGGTACTGAGTTAACAAGTAACTTACCCAGTACGACGTCCGTAGCATTTTGCAATGCATCCGCGGTGACATGGTTGACTCGGCCTCTCACCACGGTCTGGGGTGTGGCTCCTGGTCGGGCGTCCTAGCTGGGTGGTTCCTAGATTGAAGCGGCCGGGTCGCTCCTCGCTGTCTTCTTCGGACAAGCTGTTGGCAAAGTGTCCTGGCTCGTTGCGGTTGTAATGGCGTCTCATCGTTCCTTCTTGTTGCCGGGTAGCGTTTCTAGCGGGGCTGGGTGCAGTAGTTTTGATTGGCAGGTCTTGGTGCCGGGAGGGTGTCCTTGTTGCATTCTGCGGTTGGAATCAAGAATTGATTTGGTGCAACTCTCAAGTCGCTATGCGTTCTCGACGTGATCCTTCTTTGTTGCATCCTGCGCTTCTGTTCTCATCCAGTTCCTTGCGCTTGTCCTCAAGAATAAGCGCCTTATTCACCAACTCTTGGAAATCTGGAAAGGTGTGGGTGATCAACCCTACTTGCAATCTGAGTTAAGTCCCTTCATGAAACGAGACTGCCTGGATTTATCCGTCGCTACATCCTCGGTGCGTAGCGTGCTAAGCTGTGTGAACTTGTTCGTAGTCGGCCACCGGCTGATTACCTTGCCTCGGTGCTCTGAACTCCTCCTTCTTAAGGTCCATAATTCCTTCAGGCACGTGATCTTGTCGAATGCATTGTGAACTCTTCCCAAGTGATATCTTGAGGGTTCTCTGCGTGGCACGTAAGTTCTCCCACCATTCGGCAATGTTCCTTCCAAGCGATGAGAAGCGAGAGTACCTTCTCATTCCCTATGCATTGGGCTATGTGCAGCTTCCTCTCGATTGATCTTAACCAATCGTCGGCCTCCAACGGATTGGCATTCCCGGAGAAAGTGGGTGGGTGAGTCCTCATGAACTCGGCGACCTTGTATTCGGGCGTGGTCCCCGATTAACTTGATTAGCAAGTGGCCTGAGCAAAGGACGTGCTGCATTTGTTGCATCATAGCATGCATCAATCGGTCTGAGCAAAGCAAGAAATGCTCCAAAATTCTGCACATCCATTGGCGGTCTTTGGTGCTCCATCATTGGGGTTTTACTGGGCGAGATCCACTCCCATTGCTTCCAAAGTTCCACGGGTGTTCACCATCTGTTGATTTGCTCTAGGTTTAGAGATGAGAGGAAACAAGAATAGACAAGTAATATGGAACTTATGCGGGGCGAAAGGGGTAACTTTAAGGTCCATCTTTATTATTAATAACTTGGTATGGCTGCTTACAATGCCTAAGGGCCTTGCAACACATAATGCACACTCAAAGAAACAAAGCAAATCCAAATCGAACTAACTCTGGAGTCTAACGCCTAAAGGGTGACTCTTTATTTTATGACGCGACTCGGCGAAGGAGTCTCACTATAGAACCTAAGCTCACTCATCGAGAAAACCTCCACGGCACTGGTACGGGTGTCGCGGCATAGGCGCGAAACGATCGCCATGTCCAAATGACTATGTCATCTGTGGTAGTCGAAGAAGCGATGTCCTCATCGAGATCGACTCCTCCGGATCCGGCTCGTGTAGCTCAATCTTGGCTCGGAGTGCAGGTCCGTACAAAGTCATTTCCAACTCGTCAATCCTTCGTAGAAGGTGTGCCACATACTCTGAGCTTCCCGCCATCTGTTCTTCTCTGCCGTGATTTCCTTGCGGGCCTTACGTAGCTCCTTGCTTGTATTATCTAGTACATCCTCCTGGCGGCGACAAATCGTGCCAAGCGTGTAACCGTGGCATCCTCATCCTGAATCGCCTTCGGTCGAGAAGGTTATCGCTCTTGATGGTAGTAGCAACACCGTACTCTCAACTCTCTGGCGAGACACGGGTAATGTGCCGCTTTGCTCGTCGTGATACTTCTTGGATACCCATCGCATTGTAGATCTCCTGGCAGTGCAGTGTATCGGACGATTGCCTGGGCCCTTCTTCCTAGCAGGTACCTCAATCCTCACGTCACAAGCCTTGATCAATCCTGCTTGTCTGATCACTTCCACTTGGTATTGGGGCTTCTCAAAATCTCCGAGAGTGCAGAGCATATGCCAAAGTTCATGGGCGTGACCAACTCCCAGATCAACGTAGTTGAACTCTTCCTCCATCTGTCACAAGAGTGCTTTACGTAAGAACTCGGAATTTTCAAATTGTGACAAGGTAAGGGAAAATTTCAGCAAGAGACGAGAAAAGAGAGAAGGGGATAAGTCGAGATGTCATTTCTTGTCTTCACAAATTTTTAGCTTTAGAAAATAGGTTTTATCCTCACTACGACCATTCTAGCTTAGGGTTGAGCCTACAGTCAAGTATGGCTCTGATACCACCTCTGTCGGGACCCCGAATTTGCAAATCCGGGCCCTCTGTGTATTCAGCACTAGTCCAGGAACGCGCTAGTGCACACAGTCTTAACATCGGTAAATATCACAATCATACCAATCGATATTATCAAAGTACTTTATTTAAATAACCAAAGTGGTTACTTGACCTTATGGCCAAGTTACAAATATATGCCTTGCAAGGCGGAACTTATTAAAAGAGAAATAACTGCAGCGGAAAAATCAAATAAACTTCGTGGCGCCATCCAGTATACCACAGGCAACTGACTGGGCTCGCATCCCTAAGTAGTCGGGTCCTCTTGGAGTTCCTCCTCCAAAGCTGGCGTAATCTCCTCTTCAACTGGTATTGTGTTGAGGCTAGGGTGAGTACTTGGTACTCAGCTAGTCATGCACAGAATGCTAGCTAATAGTCTATATGCATGGCTTGTTACAAAGGAATAGCTTTAGGTATATTTGCAAAGAAACAGATTTGACAAGTAATATAAGTAGATTCAAAGCAAGAAAAAACAAGTAAAGCATAAATAACTTTTCAAGAAGTTTAAATAACATTTTTCCCCATCCTAAACCATATTTCCATCATCTTCTTTGTTAAACCAACCCAACTTTTCAAATCCAAGTTGTTTTCAGAAAGTCTAACCCTTGACTGTAATTCCCGAGCATTGTCGACATCGTGGACTCGGCTATTCAAATAGATTCTACACTCTGGCAGAGGTTATGCACTTTACCCACAAGATACAATCCACTCACCACGTCGGTACCGTGAATCGCCATACAAGAGTATGCGAATGAGCGATCATAACAAAGCCTTCTAAGCCTCAAACAACACAGGTGGTCCTCTCCAGACGTGCTCTACACCATCCCTTCCCTTAGCCAAGGCGAAGTATGGGACCAACACACCGTTAGATGGGTACTGGCCACGCCCACGATACGCTCCCCGCACAATCACACAAACGGTGTAATCGACACTGAGGCTCCACAAGTGAGTCCTTAGCGACTTAGTCAACTAGGGCCGTCCCATTCCACCCATGTGGTTGCAAGTATGACCCAGTTCAAAGGCTTGCAAGGTTAAGTCCTTAGAGTGACCAGGGCAAGACTACCCAAAACCAAATCATCATCCCCAATGCCACACTGCCCACCTGATTACTCTTGCCACATGCCCTGGCCGAAATCGTTTATCAAACCCCAGTTGATTACCATGCACCACGTGCCATCAACATCACATGATACTTTTCCAAAACAGGTTCAATATATCATTAAGTCAATATTAGCATTTGATTATCCAAAATCATGTCATGAGCACGTAAGTGGTCTAAGCAGATACTACAACGATCTAAACCCATGTTGGCAATTTAATAATGTCCAACTAGTAAACCACAACTAGGGTGACAAAAGGGTCATGGCACATAATTAAGTAATCAAGGTGTCATATATCAAATTGGTATTTATCTAACCCTGTGTTTAAACAAAGTATCTTTCTAATTGAACTAGCATGCAATAGTTTAAATCAAAATAGATTTCAAATAGGATCAATATGGTCAAAGCACAACTTGCCTTCAAAAAGCACTTGCTCTTGGTCTTGAGTTGGATCCTGAGTCAATACTTCTCCTTCGAATCCCTCCAGACTTCAACGTCTACTCGTAAAGCGTGCAAATAGCAAATACACAAATAAACACTATGCAAAAGATCCCAAAACTCCAAATAAAATCCATAAACAGAGAGAACATAATTTTCTGGATTTTTAGAAACTGGAATCGTCAAATTTGGAGTTAAAGCATAAAAGTTATGATTATTTAAAGTTTAAATAATCAATTAAATAATTTTACAGAGAAAAACTTTAGTCCAAAAATTAAATAAAATTCATATTTAGGTAGATCTCAATTTTATACAAATTTAGAAATTTGAATCGCTCAAATCGGAGTTGAAACGCAAAAGTTATAAGCGTTTGAAGTTTGAATCTAAATTTGAAATCATTATTTGAATTAATAAATCATTTTCTTTTCGAAATTAATTATTGCGTCGGCATGGACACGTGGCAGCTCTCGATTGGCCTGCTGACGTCAGCCGGTCCATGGGCTCGGTCCACGCTCGGCTCGGGTCCACGATGGACTCGGTCCACGGCTCACGTGACTGACATGTGGGCCCCACTGCCATTGTGGCCCGGGTTTCACGCACGCAGCGTGGCTGCGGTGACACGTGGGCCCTCGACTCGCGGGTCCGCGTGTCGAGAGACACGCTCCCCAGCGGCGTGGGCGCGGTGAGCACACGTGGCACAATCTCGGCCGTTGATTTGAAAATCAACGGTCCAGATTGGATCTAGACCTCACGTTCAAAACTACACGGTTGATCCGGGCCGTTCGATCTAGATCGGACGGTCCAGATCTAACCCTATCGCTACAACGCAACTAACCACAACCGCATTTATCTAAATCTAACGGTTGAAACCTAATCGAAGGCGAAACAATTCAGGCGACGTGGCCTCACCTCGCGGCGTTGGATCTTGATCCAACGGTGCACCGAAGCTTCGCGGCGATGGCTTGCGGCGGCGTTGCCGCCGCGTGGCCGAGGCGGCGACCACCCTAACGGCGCCGGGCGTCTCCGCCAAGTGAGTGCACTTACAGTGCGCCGACGCAAGGTTCTCGAATCCGGCTTGAAGGCGGCGGAGGATGACGAATCGGCGCGAAACGAAGAAAACCCGTGGCGGCACTCCCCAAACCGGCGAAATCGCGAGGCGATGGCGGCGCTTGGGCGTTGGAAACTAGGGCAATAGGCGCGCGACACTAACGGCGATCCTCGGGCGATAACCCACGCCTTAAATAGCCTCGGCGGCGTGCACTGGCGGAAACCTAATCGGGCCAGCGGCTACGCAGCGGCGGAGTCCAGCTTCGATTCACGGGAAGACGACGAAATCGTGGCCGATCCCACGTGTCGCGCTCAACGGCCACGATCGCCGCGGCGCGTCGGTCGGACCGCGGCTTTCGATCGGTCGGCGGATCTCACCGTTGGATCTTGATCCAACGGTTGGGATCGATTAGGTTAGGAGTGGGTTCGGTCGAGTCAATCGCTCGGTCGGACTCGAGTCCGACTTCGGTCGGATGAACAAGATTTGACCCGAGTTGGATTTTCCAAATAATTAATATTTAAAATAATTCCCAGTAATTCATTTAATTCATTAAAAATAGCAAATGACTCAGAAAAATTCCAGAAAAATTCTGGAAAATATTTTGGATCATTTTGGACTTAAATAAAATATTTCCAACAAAAATTTATTTGCAAATTTAAATTCTTTAATTATTTCAAAATGGAATAAATTCAAATAAATTCCAAATAAATCCAAATAAATTCCAGAAAATTCCAAAAATTCACCAAAGTGCCAAATCACACATGAATTTAAGAAAAGCAAAATTTTGGGGTGTTACACCTAACCTGGCCAAGTACAACACTTGCACGCGTATGGCAATCCTACCAAACTAACGTGACTAACACTTTGCACGCGCATGGCCACCTGCCATACTCACGTGAGTAACCATTCTTCATGTGCACCATTCTCTTAGCCCGAACGTCCCGCACGACATCCCTGACCACCAAGACCTCAGTTCCTCCTGAACCTAGTCCCGAACCTCAGTTCCTCCATGAACCTAGTTCTGGTCCCATCATCGACCACATTCGCCCTCGAGCAATACCTGCACACGAACAAACCACAAAACAAATCCGAGCACAAGTCCACGACCTGACTCAAAGTCAATCCATGCAACTACTCACACGAGCATTGCATAAAGTCCACTTCAAAACAAGCATCATGAAATTCACACTAATTTCATAATCTCAAATTCAAACCAAGATTCAATTCCAAATTTGCTCAAAACCCTAACTGAGCAAAAAGACATTCATCATGGACCAAAATCCAGTCCAGCGCACACATGTCTCAAAATCCTAGAAGAATCAGTTCATGGCAGACCAAAAAATTTGGTCCTGCGAACATGGCGAAAATAAGCATCTAAAATCCCGTTTACGACAGACCAAAAAATTTGGTCTGTCGTACATGGAAAAAACGAGGTCGCCAAAAACACGTTTATGACAGACCAAAGAATTTGGTTTGTCATACACATGAAAAACAAGGTCGCCACAAACACGTTTATGACAGACGAAAAAATTTGGTTTGTCATACACATGAAAAACAAGGTCGCCATAAACACGTTTATGACAGACCAACAAACTTGGTTTGTCATACATGGGAAAAACAAGGTCGCAAAAAACACGTTTATGACAGACCAAAAAATTTAGTTTGTCATACACATGAAATTTACTGTTTCTTGGAAATTTGGTCCGGAGCAAAAGATAAACACATGAGCATGCACAAAACACATTTACACAAGTTTAAAATCATCATCAAGCCAATTTTTCATCACATGATTTCACAATCTCCCCCTTGATGAAAACATTGGCAACACCACTTTAGAATTGAACATTGACATTCTCTTTTACAAAAGATTTTGAGATCCAAAGGATGAACACCAAAACCAAAGTGAGAAGGCACAGAAACTCCCCCTTTGACAAAAAAAGCAAAACAAAATCTCCCTTTGAGAATGAAAATGTGTGTGAATGTGTAATGTATCCAAAAATTCCAAAATGCTCCAAACTTCTCCCAAAATACTCAAATTTCCAAAAACCTTATCCCTTAAAACTTCTCCCCCTTTTTCTTTGAACTTCTCAAATATTCCCAAATTTCTCCCCCTTTGGCAATGGATTCATCAAGAGTACAAAAGAAGAGAAAAACAAGTTCAGAATTTTCCATGTAGCAATGATTTCACAAGGAGAAACAAGGGAGTGCCAAGATAGGAAAAGATGAGCTTATTCGATCATATAACCTTATATATCACATAATATGCAAAATACATGATCTTAATGTGATTTTAACAAGTAAGCAAGACCTTAGTAGAGAAACAAAGGCTCAAAATTGAAGCAACTAACAACTATAGCCAAGTACTAAACAAGGGAATGACATGCATCTCAACCTCAATTCAGTCAACTATAGCCAAGTACTAAGCAAGACCTTAGTAGAGAAACAAAGGCTCAAAATTGAAGCAACTAACAACTCTGGGCGAGCAAGTAGTTTCAACTCCAATCTAGTAAACCAATTTAATCTTTAAAACAGTAAACTGCATGTGGCATGCTTGAAGCAAACTTCTTTTATTTCCTTGGAGTGGCATGCTTGAAGCATACATCTTGTCTTTGAGGGAATGGCATGCTTGGAGCATACATCTTATCTTTTTAGGGAAAGAATTCCTGAAGCTCATAACTTGAGGCTTTTGCTTTTAACAACCCTTTTTTATTGATTCCCATTTCTTTTCATTTTTCTTTGATTATAAACATGCTAAAGTGATTAAAAGGTCTTATGAAAGAGTAAAGCTAAAACACACTTGCTTCATAGCCCAAATTTGTCAAGAAGATTCAATATCAAGCCTAGAAAGTAAGATATCACAGAGTATTTAGCTATAGGCAATCAGACCAAGGAATTCTGCAATGTCATTTTTTTAGTTCAAGTGGAACAATTTAGATTATTATATATTAGCACAATTACATAATATATAAAGAAATATGATAAAGTAAGCTCATCAAGTGAAAAACCTTTGCAAGGAAACTCCCCTTCAAAACAAACCCATTGGATGAACAATCCCAAGTTCTCCCCGAATAAAAGCAAAACGAGAAGAAGACAAAGGTTTTGTGAAAATGTCTGCCAATTGATGTTCAGTATCCACATGATGAAGCACAATATTTCCTTTTTCTACATGATCTCTAAGAAAGTGAAATCCAATATCAATATGCTCAAAAAAAAAGGATTACTCAAGAGGTGGCATAAACCAAATGTACTTTTCTAATCGATTCTACATCCTCCAAAGTCAACATCATAATAAGCTCTTAGAATAATGCATAAGGAAGCAGAAAGCCAAATGCCAAAATCTTAAGTACCATGGAGATACCTGAAAATTCGCTTGACCGCTTGTCGATGTGAAGCACGTGGGAAGCTTGAAAACGAGCACACAAGCACACACAAGCACGTGGGAAGAATCTCTCATGTAAACCTCCAATTATCTCATCCTCAACAACATCATCATCATCTTTATGAACAAAGACACTCTCCCCCTGAACATATGCACCTGTAGCTGCATCATTTGGACTAGTGCCTTTTGCGAAAACAGAAGTGGAAGAAGTATCTCCAAAGGCAACACTTTCAGCATGAGATGCACGAGTGAAGAAGAACCAAAACTTATCACTGAACATATGAAGTGAGCATCCAAAATTCACTAGCCACATGTTCTCCTTCCTCGCGTGAGAAGCCTACATAGAAGCAGAAATTGTCGAGGCCTCGGTACTGGGGTTAGAAATAAGATGTTTAGGAATCCAGTACTGAGACACACGTCGCACAACAGTAGGCACAACACGAGTATTCTTATGCATAAAAACAGATTTGCCTTTTCCCGTATTTTTAGCAACAAAAGTTGTTAGTTTCACCCTAGGCACATAATGAGAACTAGAGTGTGCCTTTCTGAAATTAGACCTAGCATTAAACCTTTCTCTCTTTTGTTGTTCAGCTAGTCTAAAGCAAAAGTGTACTAAATGTTCATCTCTACCACAATGAATGCAAGTGTACTTAACATGATGTTTTGCTTTAATAGTAGAAGCACATTTTGCATTCATCATAGTAGAGGATATAAAACCAGCAGATTTAAAAACAGTTTTCTTAGGCTCATTGACAATTTCAAATTTTTCACTTTCAAGTGTTTTGACAATAGTGGGAGCATGTGATTTATGATGAGCATAAGAATGAAAACCTAAACCTTTGTTATGAGTGCTGACTTTTGATTGATCCAAGATCATGTTTAGGTTTTTCTTTCCTTTAGTGAAACGTTTTAATGACTTTTCCAAGTAATCAATTTTTTGAGAAATAGTTAAACAATTATTACAGGAAACGTCCACTTTTCCTTTTTGCTTGCGACAAGTTGAGCATGAAAGAACCTCATGTGTAAGCAAATCTTCTGTCATTTGAGAAACCCTAGCATTTGCATCATGCAACTTCAATTCTAGTATGGAGCATTTAGAACATGGAGTTGTATCATGCTAATCAATGGTAGAACAACTAGCATATTTAACAAGTTTCGTATTTTTCTCATTTTTAGCATTGATTTGCTCTAACAATGTAACATGTTCTTTCCTAAACAACGTAAGCTCATTGTAAATTAAGTCACATGATTTGCAAGCATCATCATCAGTAATCAAGGTTTTAAGTCTAGAAATTTCAGCATTCAATGAGTCCACAACAAAATCATGTTTCTTAATTTTCTTGTCACGTTTATCAAGCAATTTACCAAGACGAGCAACAGCAATAGCTAATTCATCGTAAGAAGGATCTACCTCATTGAAGTCGCTATCATGATCGCCCTCGGTGAAGCTGTCGCTGCTTTTGGCCATGAGACACAATCCCGTCTACTCATGCTTGCTTGGAGTTGCATCATCCTCGCTGCTCTCCGAATCCACATCGCTCAAATTGACTTGTTCAAGAGCGGAAAGAACTCGATGGACAACTTTGCGGTTGATGAAGTTCTTCTTCTTTCTATCACTTGGAGAGAACTTCTTCTTCTCTTTTCTTCTGTCGTTGTCCTTCTCGTCCCTTGATGCTTTACCTGCAAGTTTAGGACAATTTGGACGAATATGGTCGAGATCACCACACTCATAGCATCTTGGAGGATCACTACCACCTCTCTTTCTCTTTCTCACATTTTGCAAAGCTTTGTTAAAGCGAGAAGAGAGTAGTGATAAGTCTTCTTTTGGGAATTGCTCAACCTGTTCATCGGTTAATGATGACAAGAAAGATAGAGCAAAACTTGAAGCAGCACCATTATGAGATATGCTAGATTGAGATGTCAAAGCAATTGATTTATGATCATTCTTTCTAGCAAAAACATCTAATTCATGAGTTTTCAACTTAGAATAAAGAACATCTAATGTAAGTGTACTCATGACAGTAGATTCTCTAATGGATGTAACTTTCATCTCCCAAATAGACATGTCTAATGCACCAAGCAATTGTCTAGCATTAGCAGCATCATCAAAGCTAACTCCAACAGCACACAAATTGCTAAGAATCTTATTAAAGCATGCAAAGAAATTATCTAACGACTCACCGGGTTTCATCTCAAATCGCATGTATTCTTTTTTGTAAAGATCTTGACGAACCTCTTTGATAGTATTAGAACCCTCATGGTAATCACAAAGAGATTTCCATACCTCATATGCGGATTTGAGATGGATCACACGATCAAAGTCACTACGTCCCAAGCCTTGGATGATCAAGTTGCGCGCCTTGCTGTTTGCTTCAACATGTGCACAATTGGCATCACTGACGTTGTCGTTTGCAGGGACTTCATATGGCTTGTAAACTTTCTCCCAAATTGTGAAGCCTTGTGCTTGGATGAACGCCTCCATCTTGGCCTTCCAAAACTGAAAATCAACACCATCGAACACACATGGTTTTGTCGAATAACGATCCATTGATCTAATCACCGGTTAAGATAGATTAGAAAAACCTTGCTCTGATACCACTTGTAGGATCGAAAGACACGAATATAGCAATTAGAGGGGGGTGAATGATTATGCGGAATCTAAAACCAAATTCTTAATCTACTAAAAGTTCACCCCAAAACAGAACCAAATAATTGCATTGTATTCGACAAAAACAGAATGACAGAGGTTCGGTAAAACGCGAATTTCCGGAGATCCAACCGTTAGATTGATCTAAAATTTTGACACAAGAAACTAGATTCCAATACGAATCGAATTCAAAAAGAAGAAGCTCGATCGGACTTACAGATCAAAATTTATGAGCTTCGCAAGTTTGCTGTTCTAGAACTTGACGAAAATAAATCCAATCAAAACTTGTAGATTAATCAAGAACAATAAAAGATTAATCAACAAAACTTTGAGGAACACTAGATCAATACCCTAGAAAGGTTTTTGATGGATCAAATCAATATGAATCTCAAAGAACAAGAACCAATCTAGAATTAGAACAAGCAAGCAAACAAGAACCAAAACAGAAAATACTGTAGCAACGTGGTTAATGTAGCACGCAAGGGTATAAAGAATTGATCTTTATTTCTTTTGTCTAAAGTACTCCCATCAAAAGAGTACAAACCCTAAAACAAATCTCTAAGCTTTCAATGCAATCAGCTCTGTTTGATGCCCTTCAATAGGAGACAACTCTTCCTATTTAAAGGAGCAAACCACAGAGAGTCCTGGATACAATTCCTACTCCTAGAAGGATTCCCACTCCTAATCCTAGAAGGAGTATGTATCCAACATAAATCCACTTGGATTAACCTGGCCAAGTACAACACTTGCACGCGTATAGCAATCCTACCATACTCACGTGACTAACACTTTGCACGCGCATGGCCACCTGCCATACTCACGTGAGTAACCATTCTTCATGCGCACCATTCTCTTAGCCCGAACGTCCCGCACGACATCCTTGACCACCAAGACCTCAGTTCCTCCTGAACCTATGTGACACCTCGGAGTGTCGTATCCTTAATTTTTGAACATGATAAGGTTAAATACAGTATGAGATGTGGAAATAAGGTTAAAATCATAAGGATCGGGGGTTAATAACGTTTCCGGGCCGTTTTCGGGGTTTTGGGCCTTCCCGGAGGAGTTTTGGGCCTTGGTGGGCTTTGGTGGGATGGATTAGGACTCCGTAACGGACTAGGATTGGGTTGAGGGCTGGTAAAAGGGGCTTGCCCCCGCCCCTTGCGCCCCACCTCCCCATATTGCGCCCCACCTCCCTCTTGCGCCTCTCCTCCCTCCCCCTCCCTAAGCCCTAGCCCCCCAAAACCGTGCGCACCCCCCTCCCTTTCCTCCACCTCCACACCACCTCCCCTCCACCCCTTGCTGCCCTAGGGTGGCCTCCCCACCCCTGCACCTTGTGGAGTCATCCCGTGGAGCGAGGAGCGAGGAGCGAGGAGCGAGGAGCGAGTAACGTGGAGCGAGGAGCGATTCGCGAGGAGATTCATTGGAGTTTTGTGCATCGGGCAAAGGTATGATCTTGGGGATCCTTGGGGATGATCTAGGTACTGTTATTAGGGTGTTTATCAAGTTTTTAGATCAATTGGAGGCGCTGGTTTGAAGTAATTTGGGTTAGATCTAAACTTGTCCACGTTTCTGTTTTCGGGCAGATTGAGCAGTCGAACTAGGGTTCGAGTTTCCGTCGATTTAGAATCCGAATCAGACCGTACGGACTTCTAGGAAGTTGTAGATAATTTAATTATCTTTCCGTGGACGTAAAGCACGTTAATTTCCGATCAGCCGTTTGAAAGTTATGTCTGTTTTACCGAGCGCCTAAAAATCTGTGACGTAACTGGAACAGATTGTGGTAATCTGTAGATTAAACAATTTTAGAGTCCGATTCATTCTTTCAGTATTACTAGAAAAAGTTGGTAAATTTCCTAAGCTTCGCGACGGTGTACTCGTTTATTCGATTTGGAGTCCCAGAACTCAAGTTATGCCTTTTGCAAGGCTGCTGTCCCGAGGACAGAACCTCTGTTTTTAGGTTTTGCGAGTAGTTGGCAATGTCGGGTTAGATGGGGCGTGTGTACTGTTTTGAGGTTATGATTGTGAGTGTGTGATGCCTATGTGCAGGTGGTGTGACCCGGAGTTCCCTCTTCTTCCCGCCAATCCGTTGCACGTGTTTGAGGCAAGTGTGTTGTGATGGATAGCGAGTTGTAGGTTGCATGTTGAGATTAGATGGAATTGTTTACATGCTATATGTCCACTTGCCATGTGTTAATGATTGATATGATATGATGAGCATGTTTAACATATTATGATGCCATGTGTTAATATGTGAATTAAATATGATAATTGGCATGGTTGCATGCATGTCATGAGATAGGGCGAGGCGGTGAGAAAGTCTTAACTAGTCCGGCAAGGTCGGTGAGAAAGTTATGACTAATCCGAACACCATTGAGTAAGTCCTATGTCGTGAGTCCATCCACCTGGTGTTTGGAAGAGAGTAGCCACCCTCCATCTTCGGTATGGACGGGAGGAAAGGGTGCACACCGACGGGTGTGTACTTCCAATACCGGTATGAGGTTCCAGAGGGTCGAGCAATGCATTACATCGCATACAAATTGATAAGTATTCATGAATGAGATGTTATACATGATGAAAGATGTTATTGACTTGTTGTTATGCTTGTTGTCCATTGCGGTATGCTTGCTGAAGTTTTCGAACTCACCCTTGTGTTTTCTTGTTGTTTTAGGTACCATGAGAACGGCATGCGGGGAAAGGGAATAGTCACACTCTCACACGTTGCTTCACCTTAATGTTTCCCCAAGTCAATTCATTTAGTTGGATAATAAATTGCGTGTGATGGCCTTTAAATTAAGTCTTAGCTTGGTTAATGAGAGTTCTATTGTTTGTTTGACACTTGGAACTTTAAGAGCTTGATGTTAGTCTTTTATTGTCGTTAAGACTCTATTTATTGCTGTTTTAGATGTTTCTCTTATTGCCATATAATGCCATATTATTGCTGCTCCTTAAATTCATGATAAAACAAAGGAGAGTCTTTGCCGAAATCTCGGTTTTTAGCCTATGCACCTTTGCTGGAATTTTATGTTAAATATGGTATTTAGTTGTTGTTTAGCTTATGTTTGGTAGCATTCGGGCATATTAAATGCCTGGGTGTTACTGATTGGTATCAGAGCGGGATGTAGGTCCTTGGAATGTGAATTTTTAGTGTCATGCTATAGGGTACAACTAAAATGTGATGTGGAATAACTTAGAAACATGGCTTAGGTTCTAACTAAAACCTTGTTATAGGATAGCAACGTTAAAACTTGTAAAAGTGGTATAACTAATCTAAAATCGACACACTTGGTTGCACAAGTAGGATGGGTTTTGGTTCATCAATGCATCGCGCTTGATTATGTGAAAAGGAATATGCTTATGATGATGTTTGATCTATGATCTTGATTGTGTGCTTTGGTGTTTGGGTGGTTGTCTGTCCTAGCGACCATGCCGAGGTAGAGGCCGTGGGCCGTGGTGGCCGTGGAGGCCAGGCGAGGCTCCCAGGAGTTGAGGAGTGCATTCTTGAGGGTAGCGTTTGCATAATGCTCGTGGGCGGCTCGGGAGGAGCTTCCAGCTGTGGCCTGAAGGGGTGCCCGCCGCCAATGAAGATTTAGTCCAGGCTCTGCAGAGGGAGATTCGGGAGCTGCGCCAGTTAGCGGGCAGCCCTCGCTGTTGTGCCTCCCCTGCAGTGGCCCCTGTTGCCTCCCGCTGCACCGGAGCCGAGGATGAGTCTCCGGAGTGGATGTCCCTCCGTCTTGACACTTTCGATGGAGCGAGCACGCCGATCCGATCCGCAGATTGGCTGCGGTACATGGAGAGGCGATTTGAGGTCCTAGACTTGACCTCGGTTCAGAGGACTCGCTTTGTGGCTTTTCAATTTGAAGGGCCAAGGCGATATCTGGTGGGAGGGGTTCGGCTGCTAGAACCCCGATCTGGGTCGATCACTGGGAGGACTTTGTGGCTCGCTTGAGCCAAGTTCCACCAGTCTTTCCTTGAGAGGATGGAGCTTACTCGACCACTCTTTCCCAGGAAAGAGGTCGGTGTGAGTATGAGAAGGAGTTCAACAGGCGTGGTGCGCCGTCTGCATTGTGGCGGCCGACGATCGGGAGAAAGCTAGGAGGTTCCGTAGGGGCCTCAACCAGGAGTTCAGAGTTGTCATGGGGCGTGTACCTCGTGACTTACGCTCTGTGGTGGAGCAAGCGAAGGGCATGGAGCTCGAGTTGGAGCTCTCCGGGACAAGCGAGAACCCGGGAGGTTCGAGGGTTCCTGCGGCCCAGCGGGGCCGAAGAGGACCTTTGGTGGAGGAGGTGGGTCCTCTCGGCGTCCCACCTTCAAGAAGTTCAAGGGAGGACAGGGCTCCTCCTCGGGGGCTAAGATGGGGTCGCTGATCGTCTTCTTCGCGAGCGGTTGTTCGTCTGTGCCCGGCAGGGCATGAAGTGCTTCAAGTGCGGTGGCGAGCACCGTGCTTGAGTGTGGTTGGGTGGGAGTTGCAACCACCGTGGCAAGCCCGGCCATATGGGGCGAGTCTGCCGGATGAACCCGGTAGCATCATCAAGTGGGAGGCGGTGCCTTCTCCTCCCACTCGGTAGCGTCTTCTAGAGGATCGGTGCACATGATGGCTGCTCCTTTTTCTCAGCCACCCTTTGCGTGGCGCCACCAGCGTCTTGGTGCCCGCAGCCGTCTGCTCCTCCTCGATTGCCTCCTCCGCCCCAGCCTTGATGGGGCATCGGCTGAGTCGGGGCTCATACGTCCGGCGCCACCAGGAGTGTACGCTTTGCCGACCGCCGAGTCGGTAGGGCATCCAGAGGTGGTTTCGGTACTCTGCTCGTGGATTCCGTTGATGCCTTTGTTCTATTTGATTCGGAGCATCCTACTCTTTTGTGTCGTCGGAGTTTGCTAGTAGAGCTAAGTTGGGAGTTCAGCGGATTTACGAGTCCGTGTTAGTCGATTCTCTGGGGTTGATTGCTAGTTCTTTGGTTTGCCCTGGTTGCACCATTGCCATTGATGATGAGGTTTTCTTTGCCAATCTCATGGTGATCCAGTTGGCTCCTTTTGATGTCATTTTGGGCATGGGTGGCTGCATCGATGCCGTGCTAAGATCTGTTGTTTACGGAAGACAGATTTCCTTGCAGGCCCGTCCGTGAAGAGTTGACCTTTCAGGGTGGTATACCCTCGATTCCGTCTTTGCTTTGACTAGTTTGTTTTCTGGTCGGCGTTTGAGGCTATTGGGTTTCCTCATGACTTTGTCTCGAGAAGCCATCTTCCTCGATTCCCATTGAGGAGATTTACGTAGTGAAGGAGTTCGTTGATGTGTTCCACGACGAGTTGCCTGGTCTACCTCCTGTGAGGAATGTGGAGTTTCGTATTGATCTTGCTCGGGCACTCGACCTATTTCTATCTCTCCATACCGCTTGGCTCGACCTTTTCAAGACGAGTTGAAGAAGCGATTGGAGGATCTGTTGGCCAAAGGCTTCATTCGGCGTAGCGTATCGCCATGGGGAGCACTCCGTCCTCTTCGTCTCGAAGAAGGATGGAAGTTGGCGTATGTGCATTGATTATCGTGCTCTTAACCAAGTGACAGTCAAAAACAAGTATCCTTTGCCTCGCATCGAGGATCTGTTTGACCAACTGAAGGAGCAAAGGTGTTCTCCAAAATTGATCTTGATCGGGGTATAATCGAGATCCGTGTGAGGAGCGAGGACATTGAGAAGACCGCTTTCTCCACTAGGTATGGGCATTATGAATTTAAAGTTATGTCTTTTGGACTAACTAATGCTCCTATTTGTCTTTATGGAGGCGATGAACAGTATGCTACACAAGTACCTTGATGAGTTTGTGGTAGTGTTCATCGATGACATTCTGATTTACTCTAAATCGAAGAGGAGCATGAGCGACACTTGAGGCTTGTCTTTGAGTACCACGAGGAGAATCAATTCTTTGCTAAGCTGAAAAAGTGCGAGTTACGGATTTGAAGTGGGTTTTCTTGGCCACATCATCAATCCAGAGGGCATATCGGTAGATCCTAGCAAAGTCTCGTGATTTTGGATTGGAAGAGGCCTTCCAATGTCAAAGAGGTGCGTAGTTTCCTTGGGTTGGCTGGATACTATCGGCGTTTTGTGCAGATTTCTCTATCATTGCCAAGCCACTTTCACGGTGACTCGAAAGGGATGAAGTTCCAGTGGACTGCAGAGTGTGAACAGCTTACGCACTTTGAAGGAGAAGTTAGTGATTGCTCCTGTTCTTACCCTTCCCGAGCCGGGAAGCGCTTCTTGTTTATTCGATGCTTCTCGATTGGGACTTGGGTGTGTGCTCATGCAAGAGGGCAAGGTGATTGCTTATGCTTCGAGGCGATTGAAAAAGCATGAGCGAGAACTATCCCACGCATGATCTTGAGCTAACCGCCGTGGTGTTTGCATTGAAGATTTGGAGGCATTACATGCAGCGAGTCTTGTGATATTTTCACGATCACAAGAGCCTCAAGTACATCTTTACTCGAAAGGTTTGAACTTGAGGCAGAGGAGGTGGCTAGAGTTGATAAAGGATTATGACCTCACTATCCGGTATCATCCGGGAAGGCAAATGTGGTGGCCGACGCTCTCGATCGCAAGACAATGCCCCTGTTGTTGATTGTCTTGTTGTTGATTTTGAGCGTTTGGGAGTCTCCCTCGCTTATGGGGACCGTGCAAGCTGAAACTCAATTGATTCTTGAGTCGGCCGATTCCCGAGCAAAGTGCGAGGCACAAAGAAAGATGATCGTTTGCTCCAGCAGTGAGGAAACGCCTTGAGGATGGCAAGTCGGGAGACTTTACCGTTGATGATGCGGGAGTTTTGAGGTTTCAGGGCCGTGCAGGCGTGCCCGTAAATCTCAAGTGAAAGAAGACATTACGAGAGAAGCTCATCGCACTCAGACACGGTCCATCCTGAGAGACCAAGATGTACAGGGACTTGAAGAAGAATTTCTGGTGGAAAAGGATGAGAGTGGATATTGCCAAGTATGTGGCGTCTTGTGGGATCTGTCGAGGAAGATCAAAGCCGAGCATAAGCGTCCCGCCGATCTGTTGCGACCATTGGAGGTTCTGTGTGGCCATGGGATGACATCTCCATGGATTTCGTGGTTGGTCTACCTCGTTCTCCACGAGGAAGGATGCTTGTTTGGGTTATGGTGGACCGTCTCAAGCAAGTCTGCGCATTTCATTCCCATCCGCACGACCAATTCAATGAGCGAGTTGGCTCCCATCTATGTGCGGGAGATTGTGAGATTGCATGGTGTACCCAAGACCATTATCTCTCGATCGGGATGCGAAGTTCGTCTCCAAGTTAGGAGAGTTTGCAGAGTGCTTTGGAGTACGCAGCTTTGCCTTAGTACCGCTTTTCACCCTCAGACAGATGGGCGATCTGAGCGTACCATCCAAACTTTGGAGGACATGCTCGGGGCCTGTGTGATGGCTTGGAAGGGTAGCTGGGAAGACCATTTGCCCCTTGCGAGTTTGCTTACAATAACAGCTACCATTCCAAAGATCCGGGCTGCTCCTTATGAGGTCTTGTATGGTCGGAAGTGCAGATCGCCACTTTGTTGGGATCTTGTGGCGAGAGAGCTATTCTTGGGCGGATTGGGTTCAGCAGATCGTTGATCGCGTGTCGGAGGTTCGGCAGAACCTTCTCGCAAAGACAGAGCGCAGAAGAGCTATCTTGATGTGAGGCGGCGAGACTTGGAGTTTGAGGTGGGTGATAGCGTACTCTTGCGAGTATCTCCCACCAAGGGTGTGGTGCGTTTTGGCACCAAAGGAAAGCTTCACCCAAGGTATGTTGGGCCTTTTCCTATCCTCGCCCGAGTTGGCAGGTTGGCCTATCGCCTAGAGCTAGGAATCCATGCAAGGTGTGCATGATGTGTTCCATGTCTCGATGTTGAAGAAATACTTGCACGATCCGGAGTTGGTGGTTCCATTGGAACCATTAGTGCTTGAGCAGGACCTCACCTTCGAGTCCCGTCCCCGTGGAAATTCTCGGGACTTCAGAGCGAGTGATGAAGAACAGACGCTTAAGTTTGTCAAGGTCTTGTGGTCACATCAGACCGAGAGCAAGCGACTTGGGAGCTGGAATCTCGCATGCGCGAGAAGTATCCCGAGCTTTTCACCTCGGTATGTGATGTGAAAGTCCGGTCTTTGGTTTCTTTGGGTTTTCGTGATTGGTGCGTTTAGATTCGAGGTCGAATCCGTTGAAGGGGGGAAGAATGTGACACCTCGGAGTGTCGTATCCTTAATTTTTGAACATGATAAGGTTAAATACAGTATGAGATGTGGAAATAAGGTTAAAATCATAAGGATCGGGGGTTAATAACGTTTCCGGGCCGTTTTCGGGGTTTTGGGCCTTCGGAGGAGTTTTGGGCCTTGGTGGGCTTTGGTGGGATGGATTAGGACTCCGTAACGGACTAGGATTGGGTTGAGGGCTGGTAAAGGGCTTCCCCAGCCCCTTGCGCCCCACCTCCCCATATTGCGCCCCACCTCCCCTCTTGCGCCCCTCTCCTCCCTCCCCTCCCTAAGCCTAGCCCCCCAAAACCGTGCGCACCCCCCTCCCTTTCCTCCACCTCCACACCACCTCCCCTCCACCCCTTGCTGCCCTAGGGTGGCCTCCCCACCCCTGCACCTTGTGGAGTCATCCCGAGGAGCGAGGAGCGAGGAGCGAGTAACGTGGAGCGAGGAGCGATTCGCGAGGAGATTCATTGGAGTTTTGTGCATCGGGCAAAGGTATGATCTTGAGGATCCTTGGGGATGATCTAGGTACTGTTATTAGGGTGTTTATCAAGTTTTTAGATCAATTGGAGGCGCTGGTTTGAAGTAATTTGGGTTAGATCTAAACTTGTCCACGTTTCTGTTTTCGGGCAGATTGAGCAGTCGAACTAGGGTTCGAGTTTCCGTCGATTTAGAATCCGAATCAGACCGTACGGACTTCTAGGAAGTTGTAGATAATTTAATTATCTTTCCGTGGACGTAAAGCACGTTAATTTCCGATCAGCCGTTTGAAAGTTATGGCTGTTTTACCGAGCGCCTAAAAATCTGTGACGTAACTGGAACAGATTGTGGTAATCTGTAGATTAAACAATTTTAGAGTCCGAATCAGTCTTTCCCTATAACTAGAAAACGTTGGGAAATTTCCTAAGCTTCGTGACGGTGTACTCGTTTATTCGATTTGGAGTCCCAGAACTCAAGTTATGCCTTTTGCAAGGCTGCTGTCCCGCCGGGACAGAACCTCTGTTTTTAGGTTTTGCGAGTAGTTGGCAATGTCGGGTTAGATGGGGGCGTGTGTACTGTTTTGAGGTTATGATTGTGAGTGTGTGATGCCTATGTGCAGGTGGTGTGACCCCGGGAGTTCCCTCTTCTTCCCGCCAATCCGTTGCACGTGTTTGAGGCAAGTGTGTTGTGATGGATAGCGAGTTGTAGGTTGCATGTTGAGATTAGATGGAATTGTTTACATGCTATATGTCCACTTGCCATGTGTTAATGATTGATATGATATGATGAGCATGTTTAACATATTATGATGCCATGTGTTAATATGTGAATTAAATATGATAATTGGCATGGTTGCATGCATGTCATGAGATAGGGCGAGGCGGTGAGAAAGTCTTAACTAGTCCGGCAAGGTCGGTGAGACAGTTATGACTAATACGGAACGCCATGGAGTAAGTCCTAGGTCGTGATTCCATCCACGTGGTGTTTGGAAGCGAGTAGGCACCCTCCATCTTCGGGATGGACGGGAGGAAAGGGTGCACACCGACGGGTGGGTACTTCCCATACCGGTATGAGGTTCCAGAGGGTCGAGCAATGCATTACATCGCATACAAATTGATAAGTATTCATGAATGAGATGTTATACATGATGAAAGATGTTATTGACTTGTTGTTATGCTTGTTGTCCATTGCAGTATGCTTGCTGAAGTTTTCGAACTCACCCTTGTGTTTTCTTGTTGTTTTAGGTACCATGAGAACGGCATGCGGGAAAGGGGAATAGTCACACTCTCACACGTTGCTTCACCTTAATGTTTCCCCAAGTCAATTCATTTAGTTGGATAATAAATTGCGTGTGATGGCCTTTAAATTAAGTCTTAGCTTGGTTAATGAGAGTTCTATTGTTTGTTTGACACTTGGAACTTTAAGAGCTTGATGTTAGTCTTTTATTGTCGTTAAGACTCTATTTATTGCTGTTTTAGATGTTTCTCTTATTGCCATATAATGCCATATTATTGCTGCTCCTTAAATTCATGATAAAACAAAGGAGGTGCTGCCGAAATCTCGGTTTTTAGCCTATGCACCTTTGCTGGAATTTTATGTTAAATATGGTATTTAGTTGTTGTTTAGCTTATGTTTGGTAGCATTCGGGCATATTAAATGCCGGGGTGTTACAACCTAGTCCCGAACCTCAGTTCCTCCATGAACCTAGTTCTGGTCCCATCATCGACCACATTCGCCATCGAGCAATACCTGCACATGAACAAACCACAAAACAAATCCGAGCACAAGTCCACGACCTGACTCAAAGTCAATCCATGCAACTACTCACATGAGCATTGCATAAAGTCCACTTCAAAACAAGCATCATGAAATTCACACTAATTTCATAATCTCAAATTCAAACCAAGATTCAATTCCAAATTTGCTCAAAACCCTAACTGAGCAAAAAGACATTCATCACGGACCAAAATCCAGTCCAGCGCACACATGTCTCAAAACCCTAGAATAATCAGTTCGTGGCAGACCAAAAAATTTGGTCCAGCGAACATGGCGAAAACAAGCATCAAAAATCCCGTTTGCGACGGACCAAAAAATTTGGTCTGTCGTACATGGAAAAAACGAGGTCGCCAAAAACACGTTTATGACAGACCAAAGAATTTGGTTTGTCATACACATGAAAAACAAGGTCGCCACAAACACGTTTATGACAGACCAAAAAATTTGGTTTGTCATACACATGAAAAACAAGGTCGCCACAAACACGTTTATGACATACCAACAAATTTGGTTTGTCATACATGGGAAAAACAAGGTCGCCAAAAACACGTTTATGACAGACCAAAAAATTTGGTTTGTCATACACATGAAATTTACTATTTCTTGGAAATTTGGTCCGAAGCAAAAGATAAACACGTGAGCATGCACAAAACACATTTACACAAGTTTAAAATCATCATCAAGACAATTTTTCATCACATGATTTCACAGTTACTAATAACTTGTATGTGGTACCTCGGGGTGTCAACTACACCTTTTGTGTAGCTTGAAAGGGGAGCGTACTAGTGCTATGGCATGGTACCCGTCCAACGGTATGTCGGTCCCATACTTCGCCTTCGTTAAGGGAAGGGATGGTGTATGACAGAAGCCGAAGATGTTCACTTGTTTTGTTTGCTGTCTCTGAAATGCTTTGTTACGATCACTCGCTTTTGTGGTGTTTAACTGTATCTTGTGGGTAAAGTGCATAACGTTTGCAGAGTGTAAAATCTATTCGAATAGCCGTGTCCGCGGCACTGGACATTGCTCGGGGATTATAGTCAAGGGTTAGACTTTCATGAAAACAACTTGGACTTGGAAAGTTTGGTTGGGTTAAATGATGACGTTGATGGAAATGTGGATTAGGAAAGGAAAAGTGTTTACTTAACTCCTGGAAAAGTTATTGATATAATCTTTACCTTTACTACTTTTGAATCTACATATGCTACTTGTTTACTGTTGTTTTACTGCAAATGTACCTGTTAGCCTATCCTTTGTAATAAGCCATGCATATAGAATGTTAGTTTGCATTCTGTGCATGACTTGCTGAGTACCAAGTACTCACCCTTACCACAATACAACATCAGTTGAAGGAGAAGCGACTCCAGCTTTGGGGGAAGAACTTCAGGAGGAGCCGTCTACTTTGGGAGCAAGCCCAGTCAGTTGCCTGTGGTATGCTGGATGGCGCCAAGTTGATGCTTTTATTCCGCAGCTATTCTTTCCTTAATAAGTTTCCGCCCTGTGTGGCGTACTCCTGTATCTTGACCATAAGGTCGAGCAACCAGTTTGGTTATCTTATTTAAAGTACTTTTATTACTATCGATGTGTATGATTGTGATATTTACTGATGTTGAGACTGTGTGCACTAGCGTGATCCTGGACTAGTGCTGAATACACAGAGGGTCCGGATTTGCAAATTCGGGTCACGACAGAGGTTATGATTGTGATATTTACCAATGTTGAGACTGTGTGCACTAGCGTGATCCTGGACTAGTGCTGAATACACAAAGGGTCTGGATTTGTAAATTCGGGTCCCGACACAAACGCCGAAACGTGTGGGGGAACCGAGCGACAGCTTGGATGGAAGGACAGCTTTGCCGATGAGCGTCCGGCCGGACATATGGCACCCGCACAAGCCTCCATGGATATCAGAGAGCAAATTGCTCCCCACTTCCCGAGTGATGCACTTCAGAAGAATTCCGTTTCTACTCCGGCGATATAGGTCCCCATCTACCAGAGTATAACACTTGGCCTTTCATGCAATTTTATGGACTGAGGCATCATCGTCGGGTATCACTTGGTCTCGCAGGAAGGCTTGGATCGGATCCATCCACAAACCTTCCCGGGCAAGTGCGGCGATCACGGGGTGATTGCCTGGGTACTCCGCTTGGCCAAGATTTCCCACGGCACCGCACCAGCAGCGCCAGTGTCCTCCCTCCCGGAACTAGGGGCTCATGCTGGCGCGCTGTCCTCCCCTCCAGGATTGGGGGCTGGGACAGTCACGCCGCCCTCCCCTCCAGAATCGGATGTTGAGACACCCACACCATCGTCCGCTCCATGTCCGGGGGCTGCAACTGATGGTCGCGATAGCCTTTCTTCAAAGACCCTGACCGGAACAACAGATCTTGATGACGCGAGTTGAGAAAGCTCGTCTGCCATATGGTTGTTGCGTCGAGGGATATGGCGATATCCCAATCCTTTGAAGTGGCGTTCCATTTCCTAACCTCCGCCAGGTAGGCAGCCATGGTGGGGTTGGAACATTGTAACTCCTTTCGCACCTAATTGATGACCAGCGGGGAGTCACCTTTGACTTGGAGGCACCGAACGCCTAACGCCGAGGCGGCGTGCAACCCTACAAGCAGACCTTCGTATTCAGCAATGTTGTTGGTAGCCCTAAAGTCTAGGGCAACCACGTACTGGAGGACGTCACCGGTCGGGGAGACCAGGACAACTCCAGCCCCCACGCCTTCAAGCCTAAAGGAGCCATCGAAGAACAAAGTCTAGGGGAAGGCGCGGGTATCCCTTCAGCTTCAAGAGTGGTTGGAGTCCACTCGGGAATGAACTCTGCCAGCTTATGGCTTTTAATGGTGGTGTGGGATACAAACTTGAGGCAGAATTCCCCCAGCTCACTAACCACTTGGTGACACAGCCTTCAGCTTCCAGGTTATGGAGGATCTCTCGCAGAGGGTAGGCCGTGACCACCATGATTTCTCATCCTTGGAAGTAGTGCCGCAACTTCCTGGGCGCCACCAGGAAAACATATAACACCTTCTGTGTCTGCGGGTACCTGGTCTCTCCTCGTGCAACACCTTGCTGATGTAGTAGACCAGCTTCTGGACGCCCGCCCTCTCCGCCACCAGTACTGGGCTCACCACCGCAAGGGTAGAGGCAATGTAAAGGAGCAACAGCTCGCTGTGCCTGGGGGTGACCAGTACTACTAGGGAGGAAAGGTACTGCTTCAAGTCTTCGAATGCTTGAACAGGGGCAGGTGGGCAGGCTTCTTTCTCCCAACCGAGCGATAAATCGCCTGAGGGACGCCAGGCGACTAGCAAGGCACTGCACCTGCTTGAGTCGACCCGGCGGCTTCATGTACTCGATGGCTGCTATCTTGTCAGGATTGGCTTCAATGCCCCGACTGGACACGAGGAATCCCAGCAGCTTCCCAGAGGGCATGCCGAACACATACTTCTTGGGGTTGAGCTTCAAACAGACCTTTCGGAGGTTAGTGAAGGTTTATTCTAGGTCTTCGATGATTTCTTCACTCTTCTTGACCTTCGCAACCAAGTCGTCGACGTACACCTCCAGATTTCGCCCTATATGTGGACGGAAAGAAATATGCATGGTGCGTTGATAAGTAGAACCAGCACTCTTTAATCCAAAAGCCATTCTGATATAGCAATAAACACCCATGGGGGTTACAAAAAATGGTTTTTTCTTCGTCTTCCGCTGCCATGCTAATCTGGTGGTACCCGGAGTAGACGTCCAGAAAGCACAGTAGCTCGCATCCCACCGTCGAGTCGATAATGAGATCAACGCGCGGCGGGGGGTAAGGATCCTTTGGACAGGCCTTGTTGAGGTCGGTGAAGTCGAGGCACATCCGCCACTTCCCATTGGATTTCTTGACAAGCACAGGGTTGGTAAGCCACTCAAGGTGAGAGACTTCCCTGATGATCCCCATGCGCAGCAGCTTCTCCACCTCCTCCCAAATGGCATCCTGCAGTTCTGGGGCTTATCTCCGGACCTTTTGTTGGATCAGGCACACTCCTAAGAGCGTTGCTAATCGGTGCTTGATCACCTCCCTGGGGACCCCAGTCATATCGGACGATTGCCAGGCTAACACGTCGGAGTTAGACCGGAGGAAGGTGATAAGCGCATCTTCCTATTTGGCGCTAAGGTTGGAGCCAATGGAGACGGTCTTCCTGGGCTCGCCCTCACTCAGGGAGACCACCTTCCTGGGCTTTCGGCCTGTCCACCTCGATCACTATGGAGCAACCGGGCCCTGGCAGCTTTACCACCATGTAGGCATAGTGGGTGACCGCCATGAACTTGGCCAACGTCGGTCGGCCAAGCAAGGCATTGTACGGTAGGTCAAAATTGGCGACTTTGAAATCCACCATCTCCGTTTCGTAGTTGCTATCCTCCCCGAAGGTGACGGGAAGGCGCACCTGGCCCAGGGGCATTGAGCCGACCCCCGGGGTGATTTCATAAAAGGGGAATGCTGGGCGCAACTCCTGCTGTGATATCTAAAGCGCCCGGAATGCCTTGGAGGATAGGAGGTTGATGGAGCTCCGTCTGTCCACTAGCACCCGCCCAAGCTTCGCATTCCGGACCGTGGGCGAAACCACGATCGGAAGGTGACCTAGGCCGGCGGTGCTCTTAGGGTGGTCGGCCCGAGTGATGGTGATTGGCTCCTCCGACCACTTCAGCATCCGACTCGCCCCTGGGCTCGGCACCGTGGCGCAGACCTCCCTCCTCAGCCATTTGTATGTTGTTTTGGAGGGGTAGGTGGCCGAGCCACCATGGATGTACACCACAGTGTGATCTGCCCCCTGGAAGGCCAGCAGGGCAGGGTCTTCATCTTGGTCGTCGTCGGGGGGGGGGGGGGCGCTCCTTAAGCTGCTGTTCCACCATCTTGCTCACAACCTGGCAGCTGGCCAGGTCATGGGTGTTGGTCCTTTGGATCGGGCAGAAGGGTCTACCCTCCTTCTCCTCGTGGCCATCACTCCTCTGTTCCCGACGATCATTTCGCCAGTCACAGCGATTGCGCCCTCGCGTGTTGGTATCCCTTCGGTCGCGTCAGCGGCCAAGACCCACCTGGTCTCACCCGCCTCGCGCCTCCTTGCCTTCTTGTTCATAGGGCTGGGACCCCTTGAGGTCCCCGCTTCATCTCCATCATGACCACCAGCGGTTCCAGACGTCGGTCACCGAGCTTCCGCCTCCCGCACGCACTTGTGCGCTAGGTAGAAAAGCTCGGAGGTAGTGGCGATGTCATGGGTAGCCATCTTCTACCGCATCTTGTGGTCCCGAATGCCTCTCCGAAAGGTGATGACGACCGATTGCTCGAAGATTTGGGGGATCATGCTGCGACAATGGCTGAAACGCCAGATGAAGTCGTGCAACGATTCCCCTCTCCCTTGCTTCATGGCATGGAGATCATCCTCCACGCTCGGCTGTGTGTACAAACCTTAGAAGTTGGCAATGAAGAGGCCACACAACCCCTCCCACGAGTGCACCGACCCTCGCGGGAGGTTCAACAGCCAGGACCGGGCGGACCCTGTCAAGGCTGTTGGGAAATAGTTGGCCGTGGCCTTCTTGGATCTGCCAGTGGCCCGCACCACCGTGGTGTAGATCTACAAGAACTCCTCTGGATTGGTGGTGTCGTCATACTTCTCGATGGATGCCGGGCGAAACCTTTCGGGCCACGTCACATGGCGCAGCCTTCGGGAAAACGCCTAGCACCCGATGCCATAGGGGGAGTCATGCCGTCCACCTGAACCCCGGCGCGGAGATCGTGCCGGGGAGTGCGGATCTCGACTACCCAAAGAACCGAAGGAGTGGACCTCCTCCCTCCTCCGAAGGTGAGATTCATGGGAGGAGCTTTTATCCCCAAGAGTCGTCTGCCTATCGCGGCCTTGCCCCTGGGCGCGACAGCGCTTCAGATGATCATGCAAATCATCGCCACACCGCCGACGATGATCCTCCAGATGAACCCTCAGGTCCTCACGGCTCCCCGTGGAGCCAAGACCTGAGTATTGTATGCCCTTTCCTTTGCTCTGGCCCTCCCGCTAGAGCTCTTCCAGCTTGGGAGGCTGGAACCGTGGGTGCGATCAGCACGCGCCCTTGATCGAGGGGTACCGACGGTACCCGACTGGGCGGGCGTCACCACAAGGAGCAGGGCCATGTCTACGACGCTAGCGATATCCCAAAGCCAGGGCGCCGCTAGGGCGTCTTTCGCAAGTCCCACCGAAGGGTGGTCCAGTAGGAGATGGACTGCGTGCAAGTTCTGGGCTGGAGTGGCTGCCTCCAAGTTCAGCCACCACCAAACCGAATGTTCCGCCGGTGCTAGGGGGCCCCCCGCCTCCCTGCCGAGGCGACGTGAGATGATCTCCTGTACGACGAGAGTGCCGCGATGTGCCCTGAGCGCTGCTAGTCTTCCCCGCCTCTTGGTGCTGTGAGTGCGAACCCGCCATCACCAGATGCGTAGTCCTTTCCGTCGGGAGACTGGGATCAACCGGAGAGATGTCCGGGTGAGCCAACCGCTAGCCCCCTACCTGGCGCGCCCCTATCGACGTTTTGGAGTTGCAAGATATCTCTTGGGCAGAGAAATTTGGTTCGGTAGGGGGTGCTTTCGTGGCGGGACACCCAGTGGTGCTCTCTCGGGGGATCCCGGTGGTCTACAGACCAATGAACACACAACACCAAGAGGGCGAGAAGAAGGAGCACACCGACATACCCAGGTTCGGGCCCCCGGTGTGGGTAATAGCCCTACGTCCTGCTAGATCATTGTTGTATAGGTGGAAATGGTTACAATGCTTCTTCCATAGGAAGAGAACGAGAACATCGAACCTAGAACCCTCGGACCTTTCCCCATGGAAAACCAGAGTTTCGATCCTAGACCTCTCAAATCCCCCTCCTCCATGCACTCGAGCTGTAACATCCCAAAATTTTCTTTTAATATATTTAGTGTGTTTCTGGGATTATTTAGAATTTTTCGAAATTTATTTGGAGTCCTCGAGATTAATTTGATTTCAAACTTATTGAACTATCCGCATTAAATAAAGATCACACATTTTTGAATAAGCATAAAATCTAAAAATTCATTTATAATAAAGATAATTGGAAGATGAACGTGTTCGCTTCAAATATTTTCGAAAAAGATGTTTTATAACTTGGGTCGTTGATTTTACAAAAATCTGTACACGTGTCTGATTCACTAAAAGAATTTCCGCGGTAAATTTACACGTCGAAAAATCGCGAAACCAACTTCGTTACGCTCCAAATAGTTCCTAGTATTTTAGAGGATTTTTTTCAGGAGCTCTCGAACATTTTTGCTATTTTTTTCTCTAAACCCGTTTTCAGAACGTATATGCTTATACGTCTATGCTGTAATTTGAATCTTGGACATCTTCATTCCCAGCCGTTTCTCCCATTTATTATTATTTTTTTCTTGCATGTTGGAACTAGTAACTCTCTAAGAAAACAGCAAAAGTTAGTGCTAGTAACGTCATTGTGCATGCACAAATTAGTAGTAACGTGATCACTAATACCTGATGCATGAACCATGACGTTTGATATTCCAGCCATTACTAGTTCATTCAACTCTCCAGCCATTTCCATTTAAACTCTCAAGTTGTTTCCTCTGCATGCACATCTTTCATTTACAAGCAACACACACACATCCTCCATTTCTTGCAACGCATGAATGCCAAGGGCGATCCCATTTCCTGCATGCATGTCCTTTCCTTTATTTCCTATACGTTTTCCATTTTCCCTAAGCGCATGAAGCCAGGCCTTTCCTTCCAGCCCTTTGTCTCCAGTCGCTTCTCCTTCCTGCATGCCAGAGCCTAACCCTTTGGAGCTTTCCTTGCCGCACAGACCCAGTTGATGCATGCAATGATGCAGCAGATGCAACAGATCACTGCTCACGCCGCTGCTAATCAGAATAATCAAGTCAATCAGGGACAACGCCAGAATTCAAGACTGTCAGAGTTCATGAGGACTCATCCACCCACTTTCTCCGGGAATGCCAATCCGTTGGAGGCCAATGATTGGTTAAGGCCAATGATGAGTCTCCGGGAGTGGATGTCCCTCCGTCTCGACACTTTTGATGGAGCGGGCACGCCGATCCAGTCCGCAGATTGGCTGCGGTACATGGAGAGGCTGTTTGAGGTCCTAGAGCTGACCTCGGTCCAGAGAGCTCGTTTTGTGGCCTTTCAGCTGAAGTGCCAAGCTGATATCTGGTGGGAGGGAGTTCTGGCTGCTAGAGCCCCTGATCTTGGTCCGGTCACCTGGGAGGACTTTGTGGCTCGCTTTCGAGCCAAGTTCTACCCAGAGTCTTTCCTTGAGTGGATGGAGCATACTCTGACGACTCTTTCTCATGGAAAGAGTTCGGTGGCAGAGTATGAGGCGGAGTTCAATAGCGTGGTGCGCTTCGTGCCGGCGGTGGCAGCCGACGACAGGGAGAAGGCGAGGAGGTTCCGTAGAGGCCTCAACCAGGAGTTTAGAGTTGTCATGGGAGCGACCGTCCCTCGTGACTTCTGCTCCGTGGTGGAGCAGGCGAAGGGCATGGAGCTCGAGTTGGAGCTCTCCCGGGATAGGCAGAACCCGGGTGGTTCAGGGGTTCCTACGGCCCCAGGCGGGGACCAGAAGAGGACCTTTGGTGGAGGAGGTGGGTCTTCTCAGTGACCCACCTTCAAGAAGTTCAAGGGAGGACAGGGCTCCTCCTCAGGGGCTAAGATGAGGCCGCCCCAGTCGTCTTCCTCGTGAGCGGCTGTTCGTCCTGTGCCCGGGCAGGGCATGATGTGTTTCAAGTGCGGTGGCGAGCACCGTGCTTCGGAGTGTGGTTGGACTGGAAGTTGCAACCATTGTGGCAAGTCTGGCCACATGGGACGAGTCTGCCGGATGAATCCCGGTAGCATCATCAAGTGGGAGACGGTGCCTTTTCCTCCCACTCCAGCGGCGTCTTCCAGAGGATCGGTGCACATGATGGCAGCTCCAGCTCCTCAGCCGCCCCTTGCGTGGGCGCCACCAATAGCTTACTAGTGCCCGCAGTCGTCTGCTCCTCCTCAGTTGCCTCCTATCCTCCTCAGTTGCCTCCTCCGCCCGCAGCCTTGTTGGGGCATCAGCCGGGAGTCGGGACTCCTACTGTCCCGGCGCCACCAGGAGTGTACGCCTTGCCGACGCCGAGTCAGCCGGGCATCCAGAGGTGGTTGCAAGTACTCTGCTCATGGATTCCGTTGATGCCTTTGTTCTGTTTGATTCTGGAGCATCCTATTCCTTTGTGTCGTATGAATTTGCTAGTAGGGCTAAGTTGGGAGTTTAGCGGATTTCTGAGTCCGTGTTAGTCAGTTCTCCTGGGGGTTTGATTGCTAGTTCTTTGGTTTGCCCTGGTTGCACCATTGCCATTGATGATGAGGTTTTCTTTGCCAATCTTATGGTGATCCAGTTGGCTCCTTTTGATGTCATTTTGGGCATGGGTGGTTGCATCGATCGTGCCAAGATCTGTTGCTTTTTGCGGACGGTTACCTTGCAGGCCCCGTCGGGGGTAAAGTTGACCTTTCAGGGTGGTATACCTTCCAGTTCCGTCTTTGCTTTGACTAGTTTGTTTTCTAGTCGCCGTTTGAGGCAGTTGGGTTTCCTCATGGCTATGTCAGAAAAGCCATCTTCTTCAGTCTCCATTGAGGAGATTCCTGTAGTGAAGGAGTCTCTTACTGCTTTGCGGGGACCGTGCAAGCTGAGACTCAAATGATTCTTGAGTCGGCGATTCCCGAGCGTGTGCGGGAGACACAACAGTGTGATCGTTTGCTCCAGCAGGTGAGGAAGTGCCTTGAGGATGGCAAATCTGGGGACTTTACTGTTGATGATGTAGGAGCTTTGAGGTTTCAGGGTCGTCTGTGCGTACCTCAGAAATCCCAAGTGAAAGAGGATATTCTGAAAGAGGCTCATCGCACCCCGTACACGGTCCATCCTAGGGAGACCAAGATGTACAGGGACTTGAAAAAGAATTTCTGGTGGAAAAGGATGAGAGTGGATATTGCCAAGTATGTGGCGTCTTGTGGGATTTGTTAGAAGATCAAGGCCGAGCATAAGCGTCCTGCTGGTCTGTTGCAGCCTTTGGAGATTCCTGTGTGGCCTTAGGATGACATCTCCATGGATTTTGTAGTTGGCCTACCTCGTACTCCATGAGGGAAGGATGCTGTTTGGGTCGTGGTGGACCGTTTCAGCAAGTCCACGCATTTCATTCCTATCCGCACTACCAATTCAGCGAGCGAGTTGGATCCTATCTATGTGCGGGAGATTGTGAGACAGCATAGTGTACCCAAGACCATTATTTCTGATCGGGATACGAAGTTTGTCTCCAAGTTTTGGGAGAGCTTACAGAGTGATTTGGGTACACAGCTTCGCCTTAGTATCGCTTTCCACCCTCAGAGAGATGGGCAGTCGGAGCGTACCATTCAGACTTTGGAGGACATGCTCAGGGCCTGTGTGATGGCTTGGAAAGGTAGCTAGGAAGATCATTTGCCTCTGGCAGAGTTTGCTTACAATAACAGCTATCATTCCAGCATCCGGGTTGCTCCTTATGTGGTACTATATGGCCGGAAGTGCAGATCGCCACTTTGTTGGGATGCTGTGGGTGAGAGAGCAGTTCTTGGACTGGATTGGGTTCAGCAGACTGTCGATCGCGTGGCAGAGGTACGACAGAATCTTCTTGCAGCGCAGAGCAGACAGAAAAGCTATGCTGATGTTAGAAGGCGAGATTTGGAGTTTGAGGTGGGTGATAGTGTACTCTTGCGGGTATCTCCCACCAAGGGTGTGGTTCGATTTGGCACCAAGGGAAAACTCAGTCCGAGGTATGTTGGGCCATTTCCTATCATCGCCCGAGTTGGTAAGCTAGCCTATCGTCTGAAGCTACCGGAGTCAATGCAAGGTGTGCACAATGTGTTCCATGTCTCGATGTTAAGGAAATACTTGCATGATCCGGAGTTGGTGGTTTCTTTATAACCATTAGTGCTTGCACAGGACCTCACCTTCGAGTCCCGTCTTGTGAAAATTCTGGGGACTTCGGAGTGAGTGATGAAGAACAGGACGCTCAAGTTTGTCAAAGTCTTGTGGTCACATCAGACAGAGAGAGAGGCGACTTGGGAACTGGAGTCTCGCATGCGCGAGAAGTATCCCGATCTTTTTGCCTCAGGTATGTGATGTTAAACCTAGCTATCTTCGGTTTTTGCTGGGTTGCGTTTTGGTGCGTTTTAGATTCGAGGTCGAATCCTGTTGAAGGGGGGAGAATGTGACAGCACGGAGTGTCGTAACCTTATTTAATGTGCATAATGAGGTTAAAAACATTATGAAATATGGTATTGGAGGTTAAAACCATATGGTATGAGGTTTAATTGCGTTTCCGGGCCGTTTTCCGGGAGTTTGGGCCTTTCCGGGGGAGTTTGGGCCTAAAAGGAGGGGTTGTGGGCTTTGGTGGGATGGAGTATGAGTCCATTTAGGACTAGGAGACTTGTGTGGGCTGGTAAAAGGGCCTCCCCCTGCCCTCCTTGCGCCCCCCACTTGTGCGCCCCCACCTCCTCCCTTGTGCCCTAGCCACCCGATCCCCCTCCTCCCCCTTTGGCCGTGCGCCACCACCCCCCTTGCCCCTTTGCTCTCCACCTCCCCGCCACCTCTCCTCCACCCCTTGCTGCCCTCGGGTAGCCTCTCCACCCCTGCACCTCGGAGATCCGTCCATTGGGGCGAGGAGCGATCTGGGAGAAGATCTATTGGGTTTTCGTGCGTCAGGCGAAGGTATGGCCATGGGACTCCTTGGGGTTCGGCTAGGTACTTTTCTAAGGATCATTATCATGTTTTTAGATCAATTGGTGGTGCTTGAATTGAGTAGATCAGGTGAAAACTACAAGTTGTCACGTTCTCTGTTTTGGTCGTCCACCTGTTGAAAAAGTTGTAGGTAATTTCAATATCTTTCCGTGGGTATAAAGAACGTCCAATTCCGATCAGCCGTTTGAACGTTATGGCTGTTTTACTGAGCGTGTTAAAATCTGTGACGTGATTGGAACAGATCATGGTATTCTGTAGATTAAACCACTTTAGAGTCCGAATCAGTCTTTCCTTATACTTAGAAAAAGTTAGGAAATTTCCTAAGCTATGTGAGTATGTACTCTTTTAATTGATTCAGAGTCACAGAACTCAAGTTATGCCTTTTGGAAGGTTGCTGTCCCGACAGGACAGAACATCTGTTTTTGGGTGTTGCGAGTCGTTGGCAATGTCGGGGTAGATAAGGGTTTGTGTACTATTTTGTGGACATGATTGTGAGTGTGTGGTACCCTTGTGCAGGTGGTGTGACCCCGGGAGTGCCTTCTACTTCCCGCCAATCCGTTGCTCGTGGTTGAGGCAAGTGTATTGTAATGGATAGCGATTTGTAGGTTGCTTGTTGAGAATAGATGAAATTGACTATATGATATGATCACTTGCCATGCTTTAATGATTGCCAATGATATGATGAGCATGTTTATTATGTTATGATGCCATGTGTTAATGTACAAGTTAATTATGATGTTGGCATAATTGCATACATGGCATGTTACATGGCCCGGGCGGTGAGAAAGTCATAACTAGTCTGGGGAAGGTCGGTGAGAAAGTTATGACTATTCCGGAGAGCCAATGAGTAAGTCCTACATCGTGATTCCATTCACCGCGGTGAACGGAAGGGAGGAGTAGGCACCCTCCATCTTCGGGATGGAAGGGGGGAGAGGGTGCACACCGACGGGTGTGTACTCAACCATACCGGTATGAGTTTCCAAGGAGACATGAGCATAGCATTGCATTGCATACATAATGATGATGATAATGATATGTGATCATGAATGAGATGGTTTACATGATGTGAGATATTATTGCCATGTAATTGTTCTTGTTGTACCATTGCAATATGCTTGCTGAGTTTTGAACTCACGCTTGTGTTTTCTTGTTGTTTTAGGTACCATGAGACCGGCATGCGGGGAAGGGAAATAGTCACACTTTCGCACATAGTTTCACTCAATTGATTCCACAAGTCATTCAATTAGTTTTTGATAATAAACTGCGTGTGATGGTTATTGCTTTAAGGTTTAGGTTTGCTATATGAGAGTCTTATGGTTTGTTTGACTCTTGGGACATTAAATGCTTGCAAGTGGACTTATTTTGTCGTTAAGTCTTTAATTATTGCTGTTTTAGTTGTCTCTCATATTGCCTTATATTGCCATACTGTTGTTGCTCCTTCAAATCATGTTAAAACAAAGGAGATGCTGCCGAAATCTCGGGTAGCATTTACTCCTTTGCTGGAATTTACCTTAATTCAGTGTATTTAGATGTTGTTTAGCTTATGTTTGGTAGCATTCAGGCATATTAGATGCCGGAGTGTTACAAATATAACATAGATCAAATGATCGGAGAGAAATTTTGCAAGTCAGTAACATCGAAGAGAAATACGAGGCAAATTTTAAAATAATATTCCAGCAGCAACTCAACAAGATAATAACTACCGAGCAAAGTAGAGCTCTTCTTTGTTCTGCTTGGTCAGAGAAGATGTCACCGCGAAAATAAATACTAAAAAATTATTAACACATTTTTTTGGCAGCACCGCCCCAAGAAAATGCCAACCGAGCGAGCAAACAGAGCTCCTCTCCGTCTGCTCGGTCGCGAGGGTGTTTGACGCTGTAGTTATATAAATAACTTATCACTGCCGGCTTTGCCTACACCCGGCAGTGATAAGGTCAAAGTACGTGGGAGGTTTCATATTGGCTGGAAAAAAATATCACTGCCGGTTAAAATGTCGAACCAACAGAAAAGTTCGAATATCTTTGCCGGTTGTATTTACAACCGGCAGTGATAATTCAGTACCGGTTTTGGATATAACTCGGGAGTGATAATATATTATCACTACCGGTTGGTTATACAAACCGGCAGGGACACATTTCCAGGGCAGCAATTCTTATGAACCGGTAGTGATATTTTATCACCGATGGCTCTAGCCCAACCGGCAGTGATATGGCGGCGAGGATTGCATGTTCTGTAGTAATGTGTAATCAATGGCCCTAACACAGCGTGTCAGAGGGAGGAGGCTTCGGGGTGAAGCCTCCTTCTCATCCTTTTGGTCACCCCGCGAGAGGGGACTAGTCGCCTGCCTACTCACTAGGTCGCCACGTGGGCCGACACCCGGCGAGAGGGGCCTGGTCGCCCGCCTACTCGCCAGGCCACCACGTGGGCTGACACCGGACGATAGGGGCCTGGTTGCCCGCCTGCTCACCAGGCCATCTGACATGTTCGCGGCGGAGAGGGTACCCTGGCGTAAAGTACGCCAACGCTCTTGTATGGCGATTTATGGCTGACGTGGTGAGTTGATTATATCTTGTGGGTAAAGTGTATAACCTCTTCAGAATGTCAAAACTATTGGAATAGTCATGTCTGCGGTATGACAATGCTCGGGGATTACAGTCAATGGTTAGATTTTCACAAAATTGAACTTGGGCTCGGAAGCATTTTGCTTGTGGAAAAAGTGTTATATGTTTAATGTTGTGGGATGTTTTACTTGTGAAATAAATGTGAAATCTACTACTGTTATTATTTGTTTTACTGCTTTACAATCTATTATGATTAATTGTGAATGATGATTTATTGCAAAACAACCATTCAGCCCTTCATTTGGAATAAGCCATGCATGTAGTATTAGACTTGCATTTTGTGCATGACTTGCTGAGTGCTTTGAGTACTCACCCCTTGCAAACAGCAAAATCACCAGTTGAGAAGGAGACTACAATGTCGAAGGAGGAGAAGTTCCGTGTGGAGGTGAATATCTAGGAGTTGATCTTTGTCAGTTGCCTGGGCATATTGATGGGTTTCATCGACGTTCTTCGTTCCCCTGCTGTTTACTCATTTGGAGTTGAAGCCACCATGGCCTCATAATCGTAAGGTTGACCTTAAGGTCATTCAATAGTTTATTTTTTAGTAATTGAGTTATTTTATATTTCTATTGTGTATGATTGTGATATTTCATCTATGTTGAGACTGTGTGCACTAGCGTGATCCTGGACTAGTGCAGAATACAAAGAGGGTCCGAATTTGCATATTCGGGTCCCGACAGAGGTGGTATCAGAGCCATGTTGACTGTAGATCTTGACCCTAGATAGATTGGCCGTCCTTAGGAAATTCAAAATTATTTTCTAAAAAGGAAATTTTAACTTGAAAGCATAATAAATTATTGACTTATCTTATTATTTTATTCTTTCCCCTTTGCTGAAATTTCTATCCTTCCCACTGGTTTAAATGGAAATCTTACCTGATTCATTCCGCATAGTTAACGATGTTTCACACTTAAGGAGAAAGTACTGGGTGTTGCTGCCAACCCTAAAGATCGTGAAGTAAGGAATCATTGAGTTTGAAGAGAAGTGGATCGATAAAATGTTCTAGAGGCTAGAAGAACAAGTGTTTTAGTAGCCAGTTGAGACTCATGTGTGAGAGTCGCGCTAGTCTAAGATAGAAGTGTTACCGTTTTAGACGCTAGATTATTGTGTGCTTAGGAAATTTGGTTCTTCCTTGAATGCTGGGTGAGCAGTATGCATTGCATAGCTTTTAGGCTATAAGCAACCATACCAAGTTATTAATAATGTTTATATAAGTTTTTGGGTTAAACATGCTCCCGTGCAATAGGATTCTTGAACCTTATATATGCTTTCCCTCTTAACTAAGCCTTGGAGTGGTCAACAGATGGAAAGGACCGACCGCAGCAGTGATTCCAAGACAGTTCAAGTCAATACAGTTGCTACTACTGGTGTTAGTGATAAAGAAGTTAGTGACCAGTAGCCGTCCACTGTACCAACCGTGAGAATTCAAAACTTGGATTAGTTATTCACCACCCAAACTCAGCTTATGCAGACAATGATGCAACAAATGAATGTTATCAGTGTGAAAATCGATCCCTCCACAACTAAAGTCACAACCTCCCGTTGACGATCAAAGTCTGTCTTGTTCATAAGGACCAAACCACCCATGTTTGATGGATCAACCACTCTCAAAGATGCAGAAATCTGGCTTCGAATCATAGAAGAGAAACTGGCTTTGGTGCAATGTGAAGAGGAAGAGAAGGTCCCCTACACTACTTGCCAGTTAGAAGGAAATGCATTAGCCTAGTGGAAAGGTTTCTATGCCACCTCTGAGGATGGACATACCATCACTTGGTTAGAGTTTACCACCGCCTTTCGCCGTCTCTTCACCTCATCAAAAGATAGTGGAACCACATTAAGACCAAGGAAGAATGGTACCTCCACACCCGATATCATACTTGGGCGTTGTTCTTTGAAGTGTTGTCATCCAGACAAGTCAGAAGACCATGCATGCATCAGTTGTGGAGAAATAGGACACATTGCTGATGAACATGCAATCAATTGTTCCAGCTGTGAAGGAAGCCATTTGCCTGGAGAATGTCCTATGCGCAACATCACTTGCTATCTTGGCGAAGGCCGTGAGCATTGCCCATCTCAATGTCCTTTGGATCCATTAGTAACTGTTGTGACTCAGCATCAGCGATAGAATTTTGGAGCTGTCACTGCTCAAGAGTTAGAGAAAAGATAAGGATTGACATCCGCACTTGCCGTGCCGCGTGAAGAAATGAAGAAGAAACATGTCAACTCTGTCCAATTGCCTCAAAGAATCAGTGATACTTGGTCACCATGGAACTGTTTCTTGTGTGGTAAATAAGGATATTGGGCCAAGGAATGCCCTACAAACCAACAAGTGGTGATGACTGAGAAAGGCGATATTGTGCATATGACTACACCTAACTAGACTCAGCGACCCAAACATTCATGCTACAGCTGTGGTGAGTTAGGTCATTTTGTTAAGGAATGCCCACAGAAAGGTCAACCAAATTTTGAAGCCATGATCATTCTAGAAATTACTTCAATAAAGATTATAACACCAAAAGTGAGTGGTAAGACTACGAGAGCGACTTGCTCAAGGAGTCAGTTGAAGCAAGAGGAGTTGGTTAACAAGACCCTTGATCCAGAAGACGAGTGCAAGGAACTGGAGGACCACCGCAAGTGTCGGAAAGCTCATCAAGAAGGACCACCGCAACAGCGAATGAGGAGTGCCCCTTAGTAACCCAGTTTCCATACTGTTTAGACTTTGTTCGAGACACCTTCACCTATGCTTTGCCTCGATAGTCAGAATTTTCATAACACCAACCTGGTGAAAAGTTTTTAACGAGGAAGCTTACTGTCTAGAATTTCCTTTGCCAGTCATTAGCTAGGACATTTTGCTAACCACTGCCCTCAGAAGAAAGTGATCACTTTGGACGTGTGAATTTTAGCTCCACCGCTACCAAGACTGGTGCTACGTCATGTGGAAGCCAGCCAACGTTAGTCAAGCGTTGTTTCAGATGCAAGGAGCCTAGACACTTTGCTAATAGTTATCCTCGAAAAAAAGGTGTTATACCTGCCCATTTCAATCCTAGTCTTCCACCTACCGAGACACTTGCGCCAAAAAGTAAATTGTGAAGCAGTTCAAGATTAAGCCATGCCGCAAGCGCCGGTGAAAGATCATGTCAATCACATTACGACCGATGAAGCTTAGAAAACATCAGATGTTGTTTTGATTAGAAGTCATATGTAATGTAGGATATTGAGAGTTAATTTGCCCATTGTTAAGATTAAGTTTTAATAAATCTTATCACATTGGAAACCATGCCTGAGATGTTTATTCCTGGAGTTAAATTAGTTACCCAAGAGGAAGGTAGTTTTTGGTCTATGGTTAGAGGTGTAACCAGTTAAGAGGAGCTAGAGTGTTCTTGTGATAAATTTGCAATTAGATTAACTTCAGTATATTGGAGACAGCGGAGAACTGTTTATTCCGTTATGGTTGAGTCAAGAAGGTGGGTGTGCCATCACATCAGAAGAAAGAGTTGTTGCGTATGCTTGATAACTACAAAGGATAATTGTCTTCCTGAAGAATTACTCTAGCCACCGAAGTGTATGCCAACAAACCAATACCACTACTTTAGTAATAGTTGAAGCTTGAGTCCAATGTGAAGGAATACCCAGTTGAAATAGAGTTCAAGCCAATACTCGAGAATCAAACCGACAAATATAGTACAAGACACATCGGAATTCTGTTCAAGCCTTGTTGAAGACCGCAGAATTACAAGTAAGTTGTGTTGTCATGTGCAGCCTGTTCAATTTCTACGAGAAGCTAAAAATCAAGTGTTCAGGAACAAAAGTAAGGATGCCTATCAAAGGAGTCGCCGAAAACGTCAACATGAACGCGTGATGTGTTTCAAGAGCCTCAGCAGAAGAAGTGCTTTATTGTGCCAAAAAGTAGACACTATTGGAGTCAGTGGAGTTGAAAAGGATCTCATCTTCAGAGAGTAACCTACACAATTTTGGATGTTACCAAGCGTTTGTTCAGAGGCGACCCTGTGCAGCGTGCATTTGATTGGAAGTTCGAGGAAGCCTCAAGAGTTGAGTCCCCTGAACCTATTTCTATAGCCAATCTTGAATCTCGTGGATGAGATTCTGTTAAGGGGGGAGGTTTGTAACATCCCAAAATTTAGGTTTTCAAAATTTTTTGGTTTTGTTTAGCTTCCCAAAAATTTTCTCTAATTTCCTCGCCTTAATAAAGCTTCATTTGGAATTTTCTAAAGCTAAAACTATTTAATTTGACTATTTTATACCTCATATATTAGAAATTCATTTTTAGTTGGGTTCCTTGTGCTACAAGGAATTTTTCTGTTTTTTAAGATTTTTCGGAGCTCGTTTGCTATTTATTGGATTTATTTGCAATTAGTTTCAATTAAGTCTTTTATGGAATTAATTAAATATTTGGAAAGTTTATATGAAGTTTTGTTGCAAATATTTTATTTGAGTTCAAAGTGTCAGAAAATATTTTCTAGATTTCTCCTAGAATTTTTCTGGTATTTTTATTGCCCTAAATAAATTAATTTGATTTTTGAGAATTATTTTAATTCATAAATCTTTGGAAAACATGGAAATTCCTTGGGCTAAATCTCCTTTTCCTTTTCGCCCGCCCTCCTTCCTCTCTCTCTCCCTTCGGCCCACCCCGCCAGCCGGCCCAGCCGCCAGCCACCCCACCAGCCAGGCTGCCTCTCCCGCGTGCCGACCCACGTGTGCGTGGCCGCCTCCCAGCCAAGCCGGTTCCCCACCGCACGCGCGCGTGAGTTGGCCGAGCCAGTCGGCCCACGCACCAGCCAGCCACGCGCCCACTTCGCCAACAGCCGGGTCAGCCCAGCAATTCGCCAGACGCGCCTACCACGCGCCCATGCGCGATGAGGCCGAGCCACCGAGCCATCCGGAGCCGATCCAATTGCTAGCAAAGCAACACGTCGCCCGATTCCTGTTGGACGCACTCCAAGTGCTCGATACGAGCCATTTTTGATCCAAACTCCTTCCAAACCTAATTTTCTTGACATAGCTGCCTTTCCAAACCCTTGTAGACCTACCAAGACCCTCTCCCATGCGTTAGCAACCTCCAGGACATCCTGTAACACCCCGGCATTTAATATGCCCAAATGCTACCAAACATAGACTAAGCAACCTCTAAATACCACAAATACAAGTAAATTACAGCGAAGGCACGAATGCTAAAACCCGAAATTTCGGCCGCATCTCCTTTGTTTTAACATGAATTGAAGGAACAACAATAGCATAGCAATATATGGCAATATTAGAGGCATCTAAAAATAGAAAACACTAAAGGCATGACAGCAATAACAGTCTAATTCCAAGCATTTAATGTCTCCATGAACCAAACGAACAATAAGACTCGCATAACGCCAAACTAATCCATAAATCAATAAGCATCACACTTAGTTTATTATCAAGACCCAATTAAATGACTTGTGAGAAAAAATGAATGAAGCTACGTGTAGAAGTGTGAATATTTCCGTTCCCCTCATGCCGGTCTCATGGTACCTAAAACAACAAGAAAGCACAAGCGTGAGTTCAACACTCAGCAAGTATATTGCAATGGTACAAAAGAACAATTACATGGCTACAACAACTCACATCATAACTATCATCTTATTCATGATCACATATTGTTATCATCATCATCATCATCATGTATGCAATGCGATGCGATGCACATGTCTCCTTGGAAACTCATACCAGTATGGTTGAGTACACACCCGTCGGTGTGCACCCTCTCCCCCCTTCCATCCCGAAGATGGAGGGTGCCTACTCCTCGCTTCCATACACCGCGGTGGATGGAATCACGATGTAGGACTTACTCATTGGCTCTTCGGTATAGTCATAACTTTCTCACCGACCTTCCCCGGACTAGTTATGACTTTCTCACCGCCCGGGCCATGTATCATGCCATGTATGCAAACATGCCAACATCATAAATAACTTGTACATTAACACATGGCATCATAACATAATAAGCATATTCATCATATAAATGGCATTCATTAAAGCATGGCATGTGAACATATCATATATTCAATTTCAATCTCAACTAATCTAGCAAAACTACAACCCGCTACCCATTCCAATACATTTCCCTCAACCACGGGCGACGGATTGGCGAGAAGTAGAAGGCACTCCCGGGGTCACACCACCTGCACATAGGTACCACACACTCACAATCATGTCCACAAAACAGTACGCAAACACTCTTCTACCCCGACATCGCAAACTACTCGCAAAACCCAAAAACAGAGGTTCTGTCCCGTCGGGACATCAGACTTGCAATGAGCATAACTCAGGTTCTAAAGCTCCGAATAGATTAAACGAGTATATCCTCGCGTAGCTTAGGAAATTTACTAACTTTTTCTAAGTATATGGAAAAACTGATTCGGAATCTAAAGTGGTTTAATCTACAGAATACCGTGATCTGTTCCAATCACGTCACAATTTTTAACATGTTCGGTAAAACGAGCATAACTTTCAAACGGCTGGGCAGAATTGGACGTTCTTTATACCCATTGAAAGGTATTGAAATTACCTACAACTTCTTCAATAGGTGTCCGACCAAATTCCGAGTTTAAATTGGCGAAAACTCAAACCCTATGTCGACTGCTCATGCTGCCCGAAACAGAGAACGTGGCAAACGCTGGATTCCATCTAATCTACCCAATTACAGCACCACCAATTGATCTGAAAACATGATATTAACCCTTAGAACAGAATCTAGACCAACCCCAAGGATCCCCGTGGCCATACCTTCGCCCGACGAACAAAAACCCACTGGATCTCCTCCCGGTTCGCGCAATCTCCTTCCTCGCTCCAAATCCACCGGATCTCCTCATCGCGGAGTGCTCCAACGGACGGATCTTCGGGTTGGTGAGGTGGAGAACTCCCCTAGGGGCAGCAAGGGAGGTGGAGAGGTGGTGGTGGGGTGGTGGCGCAATGGGGAGAGGTGATGGGGGGGCTAGGAGGAGGGAGGTGTGGGGCGGCTAGGGCAATGAGGGGGGCACACATAGTAGGGGGGAGGCACACAAGGGGCTGGGGGAGGCCCCCAACCAGGTCTCCTACACCCAAATGGACTCAAACTCCTCCCAACCAAGGCCCACGACCCTTTCCCCTAGGCCCAAACTCCCCAGAAAGGCCCAAACTCCCGGAAACGGCCCGGAAACGCAAATAAACCTCATACCGTATGGTTTCAACCTCAAATTTCATATTTCATAATGTTTTTGACCTCAACATTCACATTAAATAAGGTTACGACACTCCGTGGTGTCACACATGCTCAAAGCCATAGGGCGCCGCCGCAATCCCTCCGAAGCGTCGCCCCACGCTGGCTGATTTTGGCATCATGTTCCTCATCACCTCGGAGAGTTCTTCGAAGATCCTTTCATGTCACTTTGAGCCATATACTACGATCTGTCCCCCCTCCAATTTTGGTGCAATTTCATCCACGGAATCAAATGTTATGGTCGTTCCAATCTGAAATCTTGCCATCGCCCGTTCTCCCTCGTTTTTGCGAGTTTGACCATGAAATTTTTATTGTAGACTCATCTTAATGTACTTTACATGGTTCTCACCCTAACTCAAGGTTTTGCCCAAGGGATTTGCATAGAAAAATTAATCTTCCCCGATCAGACTACGTTGCAAATAGCTAAAAACTTCCTCGCGCGTTCCCCGTTGATCCAAAAGGTAAAGTTCCAATCCTTTTCACGTCACTTTGTGTCTTAGTGTCCCATATAGCTCTCTGTAAAATTTGTTTAGGTTTCATCCATTATTTTAATAGTTATGACCATTTGATCTATTAGCTTTTGAAGCCGTTCACTGGTAGTTTATTATCAATCCAGTGGGTCACCGCAAGTTCCACCTGTACCGTTGAGTTTGTCTCATCGCGTTCTATGTGGTGCTCACTTCCTCTTCGCTGTTCCATCCTCCAAATTTTTTTATTCGTTAGCCGCCACACGCCGTCTTTTGCCGCCAACCATACTAGTCCGCTGTGGCCATGTCATCTTGCCTTGTAGGTTCATATTCCCCTATTTTCCCCATCCTTAGAATTCATTTGGTCCCCGCTCGCAATCAAAGCCCTATTCTAGATCATACCCGTCGTCTTCCGATCTAGTCCCTTGTGGTGATCGACTCTTGTTTCAGTTAGCCATCCTTGGTAATGTTTTATCGCAGATCCAATCCTAACCATCCTATCCCTATTCCAAGTGTATCCAATCTTGAATTGTTTCTCTCAAACCCTAACTTAACCATTGGTCCAATCGGACGTTTCGAAGCATCACGACATGTGAACCCTGTAGGTCATGGATCAAACTTGAACCATGACATGACCTCACTGCCCTATCATTGTACCGATGGTCGCCACCTTGTTATTTCACGAGTGTCCCATTAACACTTCACCTTCATCGTTAACGCTGCCCTGTTAACATACTGCCGTTAACGTTCCCCTGTTAACACTTCACCGTTAATGCTTTACTCTCATCGTTTCGCTATCATAGCATGCGCGCATTCAAGCAAAAGCCCTAGTGCGATGTCATCATCTTTTCTCTCATTGTGATGTGATCTAGCCCCATCACATTGAGTTCAGCCTCATCTTCACATCATCGCCGCCTTGTCATCGTCAAGTCTCTTCTTCGATGTATGACTGGTTCCAATTCAAGCCACAGTGGATGTCGATCCCGTTCGTCCATGTCATTTCCTTGAAAATACAATCTGCCTTTGGTTGGAAATTCATTTGTGGACTTGGTCGATAGACCATTGGCCATGTGTCATATCCTTGTGCTCATATCTAATCCATCAGTATATCTTTCTTTTGGTTGATTGTGTAACCGTTTAGTCAACAAAAGTCAACTTTGAGCATCAGCTTAGTTCATTATGAACTAACACATCTTTATGGACCCGGTCTATAGATCGAGAGCCCATATGTCATTGTTTGTCCAACCAAGATAATAACTTCAGAAGAAATATTCTTTGGAATATTATTCTTTCTTTCTCAGTAATTAGTCTTTCCCTTTTCGGTGTATTTTCCGAATGTTTGTTCCCTTTCATCTAATCTCTGATCTAATTTATTCAAGTTCCTGAAATCATCTAAGCCATTGTGATCCAATACTATCCGCTTTCAATTTGGAGATTATTTGATTTGTCTTTTGAGGTTTCGTTGTATTTGTGTTTCTTTACCCTTAGACGTGTCATCCGGAAGTCATTCCAAGGAGCTGAAGTGTGACACTACGGAAGGAATAAACATTATAAAATATGAAATCGGAGGTTAAAACTATACGCTGTGAGGTTTATTCGCATTTCCGGGCTGTTTTCGGGAGTTTGGGCCTCTCAAGGGGAGTTCGGGCCCAAGGGGGATGTGTTGTGGGCCTTGGTGGGAGGATATTTGGACCCATGAGGGAGGGGGAGGCAGGATAACTTGCCTTGGGGGCGTCCTCCCCCTGCCCACATGCGCCCCCTCAACCCTAGCCGGCCCTTCCCCCCTTCCCACCTCCTCTTGCGCCGCCCCCCCATTCCCTTCTCCACTATGCGCCTCCAACCTCCCCTCTCCTCTCCACCTCCCTTGCTGCCCTAGGGGAGGTCCCCACCATGCCACCTCGCTGTTCCACATCGGAAGGCCCCGCGACGCGGAGATCTGGCGGTTCCGGCGCAAGGAGGACGATCGAGGAGCCCGGGAGGAAGGATTTCGGCGTTCATCGTTCGTCGGGCGAAGGTATGGCATGGGGAATCGGTGGGGTTTGTCTAGGGGCTGTGCTAGAGGGTATTTGGATGCTTTTAGATCAAGTGGTGGTGCTGTGATTGGGTAGATTAGATGAAAACTAGAGGTTGCCACGTTCTCTGCTTCGGGCAGATTGTGCAGTCGACCTAGGGTGTTAGTTTTCGCGAACTTAGAGTCAGATTTTGGTCGGCCGCCTGTTGATAAAGTTGTAGGTAACTTCAATATCTTTCAGTGTACATAAAGAATGTCCAATTTCACCCAGCCGTTTGAATGTTATGCTCGATTTACTGAACGTGTTCAAATCTGTGACGTAGCTTGAACAGAACGTAGTGTTTTATAGATTAAGCAACTTTAGATTCCGAATCAGATTTTCCATATACTTAGAAAAACTTAGGCACTTTCCTAAGCTACACGAGTATGTACTCATTTAATCGATTCGGAGTCCTAGATCTAAAGTTATGATAGTTTGAAGTCTGCTGTCCCGTAGGGGACATATTCTCTGTTTTTCGTTTTCGGGAGTAGTTTGCGAAATCAGGGTAGATGGGCGAGGGCATACTATTTTGTGGGCACGTTGTGATTGTGTGGCATCTATGTGCAGGTGGTGTGACCCCGGGAGTGCCCTCCTCATCCCGCCAATCCGTCGCCCGAGGTTAAGGCAAGTGTATTGGGAGGGGTAGCATGGGGTTTATTTGCTTGTCTTGACTAGATGCAATTGTTTCCATGTTATGCTATCTTGCCATCCTTAGTGTTTGCCATGATATGATAAAAAAGGTATGTTAAGATGTTATCAATGGTTTATGGTTAATGATTATGGCATATGTTGCATACATGGCATGAAACTTGGCCGGGTCGGTGAGAACGTCATAACTATTCTGGTAAGGTTGGTGAAAAAGTTATGACTAATCTGGAGCGCCATGGATGTAAGACCTACCTCATGATTCCACCCATGCGGTGAGTGGAAGCGAGGAGTAGGCACCCTCCATCTACGGGATGGAAGGGGGACGTGGGTGCACGCTGACGGGTGTGCACTCGGCAATACCGGTATTTGCGTCGAGGAGACGTGTGCATTGCATTGCATTGCATACATGATGATGATGATGATGATGAAATGATTTCAATGAGGTTGAGATATGAATATGATGTTGCATATGATGTATGACTTAATCATGATGTTAAGTTTGTTATGTATCAGATAATATTGAATTGTTCTGTATGACCCATTGCAATATACTTGCTGAGTGATGAACTCACGCTTGTGTTTTATGTTGTTTTAGGTACCATGACACCGGCTTGTGGGAAGGGGCATTAGCTACAATCTTCACGTAGTTCCAGTCACATTTACCAATTTGAGTCATGATCATAATAAGTGCCATGAACTTGGTGTATGGAATAGTTTAGTGTGCTTGTGATCCTTATTTGCTTAGCTATAGATTATGGAGTGGTTGGATTCGGTTTATTTGGTTTATATTGATGCTTTATCCATTGATATTGATGTTTTAGATGTCAAATGCTATGTTATAACTTGCTATGTGATTGCTATTGCTCCAATTCATGATAAAACAAAGGAGATGCTGCCGAAATTACGGTTTTAGCATTCACGTCTTTGCTGTAATTTATTTTAATTTGTGGTATTTAGGTGATGTTTAGTCTATGTTTGGTAGCATTCGGGCATACTAGATGCCGGGGTGTTACAGTTGGTATCAGAGCGGGCTTTAGGTCCGTGGAATGTGAATGTAGTAATTTACTCTAGAGTAAACTAAAATATTGACTTGGAAAAGGTAGAAACATGGCATAGGATTACATGTTAAAATTTGACCTTAGGGCAATAACCTTAAAATCTGAAATAGTTTGGTTAACTAATTTAAAACTTGACAGACCCTGATGCACTGTAGGAAAAGGGAATGGGTATCGTTACTTACGCTTAAATGTTGTATTTAAGCCTTGTTGTTGAATGCTAAATTTGATAATGTAAGTTGATATGTTTATGAGATAATTGATTGAGTTGTTCCTGCGATAATGATTAAGGGGGGCTGTTGCCGAAGGGTTTCTGTCGCCTTTTGTTCATCATAAGGTTGGGGTCTGACGATGTGGCCGGTTAAAGCCATCACCGAAGGACTAATAACCTCACGTGGCGGAGAGTGCTTGTCCTTTCTGTCGTAGATCGGGTAGTGATTGGAGACAAGTTGTGACACTATGGTTTGGTGTGACGTTATAGAAGGTGAAACTAGAGAATAAAACCTTTCGGCTTAGGGTTTTCTCGCGTTTTTGGGCCGGTTGAAGTGTTATGTCGCCACGGAGTGTCGTAACCTTATTTAACGTGCATGATAAGGTTAATAACATTATGAGATGTGGAATTAAGGTTAAAACTATAGGATATGGAGGTTAATAGCTTTTCCGGGGCGTTTCCGGGGTTTTGGGCCTTCCCGGGGGAGTTTGGGCCTTGGTGGGCTTTGGTGGGATGGAGTAGGTCTCCGTAACGGAGTAGGATTGGGTGTGGGGGCTGGTAAAAGGGCTCCCCATCAGCCTTTTTGGCGTGCTCCCCCTGCCCTTGGGCGCCCCCACCTCCCCCTCCTAAGCCCTAGCCGCCACCCCCTCTCCCTCTCCCTCTTGTGCGCCTCCACCTCCCCCTTTGCCCCATTGCTCCCCACCTCTCCACCACCTCTCCTCCACCCCCTTGCTGCCCTAGGGTGGTCTCCACACCTCTGCACCTTGTGGATCCATCCGTTGGAGCGATCCGCGAGGAGCGTGGAGCGAGGAGCGATCCGCGAGGAGATCTATTGGAGATTCGTTCGTTGGGCAAAGGTATGATCATGGGGATCCTTGGAATTGATCTAGGTACTGTTCTTAGGGTGATTATCAAGTTTTTAGATCAATTGGTGGTGCTGGATTGGAGTTCTTTGGGTTAGATCTAGACGTTGCCACGTTTCTATTTTCGGGCAGATTGAGCAGTCGGGCTAGGATTCGAGTTTTCGTCGATTTAGAATCTGAATCTGTCCGTACAGACTTAAAAGAAGTTGTAGATAATTTAATTATCTTTCCTTGTACATAAAGCACGTTAAAATCCGATCAGCCGTTTGAAAGTTATGGCCGTTTTACCGAGCGTGTTAAAATCTATGACGCGATTGGAACAGATCGTAGTAATCTGTAGATTAAACAATTTTAGATTCTGAATCAGTCTTTCCGTATAACTAGAAAAAGGTAGGAAATTTCCTAAGCTTCGCGATGGTGTACTCTTTTAATCGATTTGGAGTCCCAGAACTCAAGTTATGGCCTTTGCAAGGCTGCTGTCCCGCCGGGACAGAACCTCTGTTTTTAGGTTTGCAAGTAGTGGGCAATGTCGGGTTAGATGGGGATTTGTGTACTGTTTTGCGGGCATTATTGTGAGTGTGTGATGCCTATGTGCAGGTGGTGTGACACCGGGAGTGCCCTCTACGTCCCACAAATCCGTCGCCCTCGGTTGAGGCAAGTGTGTTGTAATGTATAGCGGATTGTAGGTTGTTTGTTGATATTGGGTGAAAGATTGAACACTTGCTATGCTCACTTGCCATGCTTGCTGTTTTCCAATGAAATATTGAGTATGATTATCATGGTTCGATGCCATGTGTTTATATTTGTCATGATGAGTTGCCATATGTTTATGTACATGTGAAATATGATAATTGGCATAGTTGCATGCATGACATGTTACATGGCCCGGGCGGTGAGAAAGTCATTAACTAATCCGGGAAGGTCGGTGAGAAAGTTATGACTAATCCGGAGAGCCAATAGAGTAAGTCCTACATCGTGATTCCATCTACCGTGGGTTGTGGAAGCGAGGAGTAGGCACCCTCCATCTTCGGGATGGAAGGGGGGAGAGGGTGCACACCGACGGGTTGTACTCAACCATACCGGTATGAGTTTCCAAGGAGATATGAGCATTGCATTGCATATACAATGATGATGATTTTGTTAAAGTGTTCATGATTGAGATGATATACATGATGTGAGATGTTATTTTCTATGATATCGTTATTGTTGTCCATTACAATATGCTTGCTGAGTTTCGAACTCACGCTTGTGTTTTATGTTGTTTTTAGGTACTTTGAGATCGGCATGCGGGAAAAAGGGGTTTAGCTACACTTCTACACGTAGCTCCACCATCATAGTCTATGATTAATCACTTGGAGACATTATTTTAAGAGTTGTGCCATAAAGTTAATGTATGGTTTAATCTAGCATGCTTGTGATCCCTTATTTGCTTCGTTATAGTTTATGAAGTGGTTGTGCGTGGTATTATTGGCGTAGTTTGATGATACATGCATTTATGTTGATGTTTTAGATGTCGTGTGCTATGATATATCTCGCCGTGATATTGATATTGTGTTAATTCATGGAAAAACAAAGGAGATGCTGCCGAAATATCGGTTTTTAGCATATGTACCTTTGCTGGAATTTATGTTTAAATGTGATATTTAGTTGTTGTTTAGCTTATGTTTGGTAGCATTCGGGCATATTAAATGCCGGGGTGTTACAGTTGGTATCAGAGCGGGCTGTAGGTCCTTGGAATGTGTATTTTTAGTGTCATGCTATAGGGTACAACTAAAATGTGATGTGGAATAACTTAGAAACATGGCTGAGGTTTTTACTAAAATTTTGTCATAGGATAGCAACATTAAAACTTGCAAAAGTGGTATAACTAATCTAAAATTTGACACACATGGATGCACAGTAGGAAGGGTATGGGTATCGTTGTTTACGCTTAAATGTTGTACTTAAGCCTTGTTGCTAAATGCTATATTTGATATAGTACGTTGCTATGTCTATGAGATAAATGATTGAATTATTCCTGTTGTGGTGGTAAAAGTGGGGTTTTTGTCTTTGAAGGGTTTCGCCACCTCTCTTATTTCATAGTAAGGGTGAGGTTTGACGGTGTGGCGGTTAAGCGCCACCACCGAAGAACTATTGACCCCTGTAGGAGAAGAGTGCTTATCCTTTCTGTCGTTGATCGGGTAGTTGACTGGAGTCAAATAGAAGAGTTAATGGTGGTTTCCTTCGTATGTTCTTTGCCGTTCTGACGGTCGGTGTTCTTTGCTTTTCTTGGCTTTAGTAGATTTGAATCAAATGAAAAGTGTTGGGTTTTCGCGGATCGTTCCGTATGCGGTGTGTGGTTTTCTCTTCCTTGGTTGAAGACGAAGAAGAGGAGACTAGTGTTGCGCTTCTTTTGGGCGCCTTTCCAGTTTTGATGCCTGTTGATTGCATTATGGGGAACAAGCATTCAATTTATCCCTGTGTTTGTCTTTCTCTCAGGTTAAAGGAGTTATTGCGGAGTTGTGCCGGACACTTGTCGGGGCTGAAGTTCTGTGGCTTTGTAGTAGTGCGTGGTGTTTGATTTCGTTATTTCTTGGTTTAAGAAATCATCTTTGAAAAACCCTTCTTGTTTCGTGAAAGATTGGGGTTTGGTGCTAAGGTTTTATTTGCAAAGGTTTATTTGATCGGTTGGTTCCCTCCAGTGGGAGTCTTGGAGATTGAAAAGTGTTTTGGAGAATTCCTTTGCATGACCAAGTTTGGGTTTGTCTCATCGCAATTTTGAGAGTCAAATTTTCCTTATGAACTTAGGATGAGTTTTAAAACTAAAATGCTGTAAACAAAGTAGTCTTTTGACTGAAATCGTTTGTCCCTAGTAAGAATTGATGTTTAGCATGTTATGTAGTAGGTAACAATGTGGTTTATGGATTGATGTGTTGCTAAGTTAAATTTTGAGTTGAATCAATTCAATGTGATTAATATCTCTAGCTTGAGAATAAATAGACTACTAGTGTTGCAGTTTACTCTTAGCGAGAATGATTAAATGTGTTAATGTACATGCTTAGAATCTGTTGCCTTGCTTTAAAAGTGCTTATGATCCTTGTTAATGTTAAAAGTTTAAACTTTGATGCATAGTTAAAACATTAAGATGATGTAGACTGCTGTTATTGTAAAAGAAACTTTGCTGGTTGTTAAAGATGTTCTAATCTAATGGATTAATAGAGAAATTTAATCGTGTTGACTAGTGACTTTAATTTGGATGTTGATTAGAGTTGCTATTTATGTTGTTGCAAACTACTAGTATCTTTGGAAGTATGCAGTTGTGTCGCTACAATGCTAGTGTAACACCCCAGCTTTTACTAAGCCCAGAATGTCACCAAACATAGACCCTAACACATTTAATACCATAATTTAAGGTAAATTACAGCAAGTAATCATTTGGAATAATTGGAAATTTTGACAGCATCTCCTTTGTTTTTGCATGAAACTTAACAACATCGCATCATATCAAAATGTAAGACAAACGAGATATCCATACACAGCGATAAGGATAACTAATCATCAACTAAAACATCAATAAGCATCGATAGCAAAATAATAAGCATCAATTTAAATCTAGGAAGTTAAAACAACTCCCTCCATAGCCCCACATGATACACATGAGGGAGACAACCAAACATACAGACCATACACTAAAGATTATTGTAATGCTTATTGTCATGTCTCCACAACAGGTGAAATTGCTAGATTATGATACTACGTGGAGTAGTGTAGCTAAAACCCTTTCCCGCGCGCCGATTTCATGGTACCTAAAGAAAACAAACAACGAAAATACAAGCGTGAGTTCATAACTCAGCGAAGTGTAATACAATGGAAACAGAGTGCAAGACAACAAACCATCAACTTCAATCTTCATAAGCATTACATATCACATCATTACCATTCTCATACCACGACATGGTAAAAACATCATAATCATCTCTTGATCAATATGGTGTTCGTCTCATGAACTCATGAACAATTCAACAACATTCTCATTCATAGTTTCATTCATGCAATGCAATGCACATGTCTTCTGGAATACTCATACGGTATGGTTGAGTGCACACCGTCGGCATGCACCCTTTTCCCCTTCCATCCCGAAGATGGAGGGTGCCTATCACTGCTTCCAGTCACCTCGGTGATGGAATCACGAGGTAGGACTTACTCAAACGAATGGCCCCGGACTAGTCATAACGGTTCTCACCGCCCCTACCGGAATAGTTATGACTTAACTCACCGCCAGCCATGAAAATATGCCATGCATGCAAAATGGACAGTAACGTATTCATAAATAGAATATTGCATATCAACGTATGGCCTCTCAACATGTAAGACCGTGATCAACAATCAACGGTAACCTTTCAAAGACATGGCATGAATCCTTTATCAACGACAAGCATTTTAATCATAGCATGAGGACCCCATATCATCGACATTATTTCAATCATGGCCTAAGGACATCCTATCCATTATAACATGTGATTCCATGGCATGGCAAGACAACATGTTAACTATTCCAAGTACCATCAATCAATTCTAGCAGCACGTATAACATAAAAACCACGCAAAACACTTGCCTTCACCCACGAGTAACGGAGTGACGAGAGGTTGAGGGCACTCGAGGCACACCACCTGCAAACACGTGCCACTCACTCAAATTGGGTCCACAATACAGTACACAAATAAATCCCACTACCCGACTTCTCGCATACAACTCCTAAAATCAGAAAACAGCAAATCTGTCCCTTCGGGACAGCGGACTTCCAATGGGCATAACTTCTGTTCTAGGACTCCAAATTGATTAAACGAGTACACCATCGCGAAGCTTAGGAAATTTCCTAGATTTTTCTAAGTATGGGGAAAAGCCAAATCGGCCTCTAAAATTGTTTAATCTAATGTTGAACACAGACTGTCCCAACCTCGTCACAGATTGGACAGCGCTCGGTAAAACGGCCATAACTTCCAGACCGTAACTCTAAAAATTCTCAAAAAAATACACAAAATAGGTCTTGACGATACCTACAACTTATTCAACAGGCGGTCGTCCAGATTCAGACTCTAAAATTGCGAAATCGCCTGCCCTAACTCGGGTTCCCAATCTGCCCGAACCAGAACGTGAATACACCTCTAGTTTTCATCAATCCTACCCCATGGCAGCACCTCCCTTGATCTAAAAACATGGTATTCACCCTCTACAGCAGCAAGAGGTCTACCCCAAAAGATTCCCCCATTACCTTCTTGGAGAATCACGAATCGACGGCCAAATCTTCGCGTTCTTCCCCCGGTTTTCCTCGCACGCGCCGATCCCGTCCAATCCACTCGTCGCGGAGCTCCTCCACAGCAAGGGCAGCAGCGGGGCGAGTCGTGGCAGCGAGGAGGCGTCCTTGGGGGTGCAAGGAGGAAGGGGTGGTGCGGCTTGGGGGGTGTGGAGGAGGAGGAGGAGAACTAGAGGGAGGAGGAGATGGGGAGAGGGGTGGCGGCTTGGGGGGCAAGGGGATGGGCGCACCAACAGGGCAGGGCAGCAGGGTGTGTTGCCCTAAAGCTCTCCCTCATGGGCCCAATTCATTCCACCTTCGGCCCAATTGCTTTCCCCCACGGCCCGATCACCCAGAAAACAACCCGAACCTCCCGGAAACGACCCAAAACGACAAAAAAAATATGGTTTAATCTCATGCCGCAAAGTTTCACTCCCAAATATCATATTTTATAATGTCTCACCGTTCCGTAGTGTCACATTCTCTCCCCCTTAACAGGATTCGACCTCGAATCTTACACGTTAACTCTAAAACAATGTCCACTAGGGTCTCATCTTCTTTGCGAACTCAACACACCCACGCAAAGACTCAAACAGTAGCAATGACAACCCAAATCTCCAAATCCATCTATTAACAAGAGTGACTTGACTTAGCTTAACTAAGTACCACTTGACATGATTCCTCATTTACTTCGATCTCTATCATGATTCATAAACTCAGAATGACAGAATACCAATTGTAACACCCCATCCCTTCCAATTATTTGACCCCTTTTCGCAAGGAATCAAAATTTACTAATGTCATCTTCGCTCATAGTCTACATCGACCATACTTTCCTTTCGACTGCCAACCACATTACACTTTTCATTCTATCCTCTCCCAGGCATAACGCACACCCAGGGACATCTAGCTAAGACAATGTCCACGACAAAGCATTTTACATCACAATTTCTATAACATTTGCTTCCACCCAACGATACCTTCAACCAAATACAAACCACGACATCATCAACCTCCATCATCATCCACCCTCATACCACTCATGTCCAAAGACCTAGCCCAAGCTAGGACCGTAACTCGATGCAAAACTCAATTAGCACTTTTCCCAAGAGGATGTCGCCCTCACAAACAATTCACACAAACAACGAAACCCACGAGTTTAGCTCTTAGATTATACTCAACAATAACTCGAGACCCTTCTTATTCTCACTCCTATCAATAGTGCAAAAGAAGTACGATTCTTTTGAATCCAAGTAGACCACATACAACAACTCGAACCTCAAAGCGCCACATAACACTTTGGGAAGAACCCGATAACATTGAAAGACCACCCTTTTTGCTTTTCCTAAGTCAAGCCGCAAAGGAAAACTCAAATCTCCAATCAACGCGATACAATTCGCATCGGGGAGCTCTCAAACAAATAGAGACTCCACACAATTCTCTTGACATAAGTTCTCAACAACTAAAGACAACTCAACTCGCTTTCACCACAGCCAAACTTTTCATTTTAACCAAAATCAACATCTTGGAAGAGAACTGCCACAAAAACTCTCGAAGAGAAAGGGAAACTCAAATCCCTTGCATAACATAACCAAAATACCAGCATTTATCCATTCATTCCTTTTCATGCTAGAGAGCAATGGAAATCTCGATTCATAACACGGATGTGAATTCTTCAAGAGCACTCCGGATTAGTCATATATCTCTATATGACTTTCTCACCGTCCTGGCTCAACAACTCTTTTATGCTTATAAAAACGATGTCATGAATCTTTTTCACCATTTATTAGTTATGAAACCACGATACCCATTAACCATTCACAAAGAGACTTCATTCTCTTTGTCACATGATTGACACCCAACAACATTGATGGTTGCTCAAATTCGCATAAACTACGACGGTGTTAACCGAAAATACCATATCGCATCACAACCCAACAACCATCAGACGCAATGCGTGCAAAACATCGCATTTTAACCAAAGCCAATACCAGAAGATAACATCAACTCTCAACTCAAACATCTACGCCTAATAACCGCTACCAATTCTCTTAAAGAGAAAGGAAACACATTCCCAAATAGGAACACCTTACCAACAAAATCACTTATGAAACAATTGTAAGATTCACCTTTTGACACGCCGCAAACACCACACACGCTTTCCCAAATAAATCCAACTCTAGTCACGAAAGAATTACAATTTAAGCGCTTAACTCGTGGTTACCAAAGATAAACCAGTTGAACGCTAAAGAGAGCGTCCCACCCCAACGCTTTGGGTGTTAAACCATACTCATAGCATAGACTAAACAGATTAGCCCAAAACCAAAGATTGGCATGGTTCAATACCACACCACATTTGGAACCCATAAGCCGGTTACTTCAAATACTACTCTTTCATCCATATTTCCAATCATCAGAGTCAAGTTTATAACTTGACAAAATGCCACTTAATCAGGGGAGATTTTATTGCACACTAATCAAGACGCCTAAACAAAGAGGCAGGCATTCCCAGAAAATTTATACATTCATTTGAATCCATAAACCTTCAAAAGAAAGTTTGACTCAAATCCCACCGTTACTCGCATTCCAATACTCTTAGCCAATACGGATGTCATAATCACCCAAAACCCGAGAAATCCAACACTGTTGCACACAAGCTACAACATCTGCTCTTAATAAAATCACTTTTCACTATTCATATAACCACAATTGATTATATTACCAACGAACCATAGACCATATCTACCGTATGACAATCAACAAGAAGAACCACATTCTCACAACTCCAGCACAATTAACTTATCAGTTAATCCAACATAAGTCGCATATCAACAACTTCTTTTGGTCTACTAACCATGACGAACCATTATTCATGCAACTTATTATCCCAAGCGTAGTACACATCTCTTTACAATTATTCCAGCGTAATCAACAATTACCCTGGGTATAAACCCTAAGTCACATATTCCATATCACCAGTTCATTCCACCAATAATTAATACTAACCACGCGACACGATCTCCACTAGACATCCCTCATAAATACGGATCCTGCATGACATCCATCAAGAATAATTCAACATTTCCTACAATCATTCCTTATATCCTCATTAATTGATTACACGTAATTTTAAGTCACATTGTCGACCCACAATATTAACTGACCCACCAGCTACAATAGGTAGAATTTCACACCATCTTCTTGCTATAACAAGTTCATCAACCGAGACATTATATGCTAACTAATCTCAAACATCCATTAGATTCCATAACCCGCATCACTTTGCACACACCACTAGTCAACTTTCACTTTGGATCACCTGACGTCTCGTTTAATCATCTCTTATCAACACAATATTTTAGTTTATCTTTAAACAAACAACAAATTCACTTTAACCGAACCACTAGCTCATATCATCCGAAAACTCTAACTTCTCGTCATACACTTAACTTCCTAAACATCCGCGTGAATCACGCACCCAACTCTTAAGGAAACCATAATTGCTCCAGAAAAGAACAACACCCAAAACACCTTTCCTTCCGGAAAGCTCAACCATAAATCACAAGAGAAGTCAACTCTTAAATTCCCAAATGCAGACACGCAACTACTCCACAACTCTCGAGATCAACAACTTCCACGAAGGAAGATGGTTGCAAGAGGGAAAACCCGGCGATGAACCAAATTTTTTTTTTTTAGATAAGGCCATAACCCCAAACTTCAAACTTTCACGAAACAAACGGTTTTTTTTTTCAAAGATGAATTCCCAAGCAAGTCATCATTGCGATCAAACACCACTTAGGCCCCGACAACGACGTCTGGCACAACACCGTAATAACTCTTTTAAACCTCGGCGAAAGACAAACACAAAAATAAATTGAAAACTTTCTCCGTAAAGCAACCGATCAACCACATCCTTTTCGACAAACCTTGACACCTAAATCCATGCGACTTAGATTTTTTTATCGAAACTTCAATAATTTCTTTTCAAATTGGAGAATGGTAACCCAGGAATCAATCTATAAGTTTCTCTATAAGACAAACACAACTCAGCGTCAAAGCTGGCAAGGCGACCAAAAGAGGCGCAACCCTAAATTCTTCTTTGATCTTCAACCAGAGAAGACAAAAACCAAAACCACCAAAAGACTATCGGTGAGTATCCAAAACCGAACACTTTTTCTTTTATTTCGACCAACCAAAAACCAACCAAAATCTTTCGTCAAAACGGCAAAGGAAATTCGGAGGGTCAATCCACAACTCTACTACTCGACTCCAACCAACTACCCAATCTACGACAGAAAGGATAAGCACTCTCCCAACAGGAGGTTAAAAGTCCATCGGTGATGGCACTAACCGGCCACACCGTCAAACCCAACATTACTACAAACAACAGAAGGTGACCGAAACCCTTTCGGCACCACAACCCACATAATCTCAAATGTATCAACACAATCAATTCTTTCATAAACATAGCAACATATATTACCAAATGTAACATTCAACACCAAAGCTTAAATACAACATTTAAGCGTAAAGCAACGGTACCCATACCCATTCCTACTGTGCAACAGAGTGTGTCAAGTTTTAAATTAATTATTCCACTTACACAAGTTTTAATGTTGCTATCCTATGGCAACGTTTTAAGTAAAACCTAAGCCATGTTTCTAGGTTATCCCACTTCATATTTTAGTTGAACCTATAGTATGACACTAAATACACATTCCAGGGACCTACAACCTGGCTCTGATACCAACTGTAACACCCCAGCTTTTACTAAGCCCAGAATGTCACCAAACATAGACCCTAACACATTTAATACCATAATTTAAGGTAAATTACAGCAAGTAATCATTTGGAATAATTGGAAATTTTGACAGCATCTCCTTTGTTTTTGCATGAAACTTAACAACATCGCATCATATCAAAATGTAAGACAAACGAGATATCCATACACAGCGATAAGGATAACTAATCATCAACTAAAACATCAATAAGCATCGATAGCAAAATAATAAGCATCAATTTAAATCTAGGAAGTTAAAACAACTCCCTCCATAGCCCCACATGATACACATGAGGGAGACAACCAAACATACAGACCATACACTAAAGATTATTGTAATGCTTATTGTCATGTCTCCACAACAGGTGAAATTGCTAGATTATGATACTACGTGGAGTAGTGTAGCTAAAACCCTTTCCCGCGCGCCGATTTCATGGTACCTAAAGAAAACAAACAACGAAAATACAAGCGTGAGTTCATAACTCAGCGAAGTGTAATACAATGGAAACAGAGTGCAAGACAACAAACCATCAACTTCAATCTTCATAAGCATTACATATCACATCATTACCATTCTCGCGTACACGACATGGTAAAAACATCATAATCATCTCTTGATCAATATGGTGTTCGTCTCATGAACTCATGAACAATTCAACAACATTCTCATTCATAGTTTCATTCATGCAATGCAATGCACATGTCTTCTGGAATACTCATACCGGTATGGTTGAGTGCACACCCGTCGGCATGCACCCTTTTCCCCCTTCCATCCCGAAGATGGAGGGTGCCTATCACTCGCTTCCAGTCACCTCGGTGATGGAATCACGAGGTAGGACTTACTCAAACGAATGGCCCCGGACTAGTCATAACGGTTCTAAACGCCCCTACCGGAATAGTTATGACTTAACTCACCGGCCAGCCATGAAAGTATGCCATGCATGCAAAATGGACAGTAACGTATTCATAAATAGAATATTGCATATCAACGTATGGCCTCTCAACATGTAAGACCGTGATCAACAATCAACGGTAACCTTTCAAAGACATGGCATGAATCCTTTATCAACGACAAGCATTTTAATCATAGCATGAGGACCCCATATCATCGACATTATTTCAATCATGGCCTAAGGACATCCTATCCATTATAACATGTGATTCCATGGCATGGCAAGACAACATGTTAACTATTCCAAGTACCATCAATCAATTCTAGCAGCACGTATAACATAAAAACCACGCAAAACACTTGCCTTCACCCACGAGTAACGGAGTGACGAGAGGTTGAGGGCACTCCCGGAGGCACACCACCTGCAAACACGTGCCACTCACTCAAATTGGGTCCACAATACAGTACACAAATAAATCCCACTACCCGACTTCGCATACAACTCCTAAAATCAGAAAACAGCAAATCTGTCCCTTCGGGACAGCGGACTTCCAATGGGCATAACTTCTGTTCTAGGACTCCAAATTGATTAAACGAGTACACCATCGCGAAGCTTAGGAAATTTCCTAGATTTTTCTAAGTATGGGGAAAAGCCAAATCGGCCTCTAAAATTGTTTAATCTAATGTTGAACACAGACTGTCCCAACCTCGTCACAGATTGGACAGCGCTCGGTAAAACGGCCATAACTTCCAGACCGTAACTCTAAAAATTCTCAAAAAAATACACAAAATAGGTCTTGACGATACCTACAACTTATTCAACAGGCGGTCGTCCAGATTCAGACTCTAAAATTGCGAAATCGCCTGCCCTAACTCGGGTTCCCAATCTGCCCGAACCAGAACGTGAATACACCTCTAGTTTTCATCAATCCTACCCCATGGCAGCACCTCCCTTGATCTAAAAACATGGTATTCACCCTCTACAGCAGCAAGAGGTCTACCCCAAAAGATTCCCCATTACCTTCTTGGAGAATCACGAATCGACGGCCAAATCTTCGTTTCTTCCCCCGGTTTTCCTCGCACGCGCCGATCCCGTCCAATCCACTCGTCGCGGAGCTCCTCCACAGCAAGGGCAGCAGCGGGGCGAGTCGTGGCAGCGAGGAGGCATCCTTGGGGGTGCAAGGAGGAAGGGGTGGTGCGGCTTGGGGGGTGTGGAGGAGGAGGAGGAGAACTAGAGGGAGGAGGAGATGGGGAGAGGGGTGACGGCTTGGGGGGCAAGGGGATGGGCGCACCAACAGGGCAGGGCAGCAGGGTGTGTTGCCCTAAAGCTCTCCCTCATGGGCCCAATTCATTCCACCTTCGGCCCAATTGCTTTCCCCCACGGCCCGATCACCCAGAAAACAACCCGAACCTCCCGGAAACGACCCAAAACGACAAAAAAAATATGGTTTAATCTCATGCCGCAAAGTTTCACTCCCAAATATCATATTTTATAATGTCTCACCGTTCCGTAGTGTCACAGCTAGTATTGATATCAATGGAGAAGACATAAGACTTATTGTTAATGATGTTGTTAATGGTAGTGTTAATGCTAGTATTCAGTCTATTTTAAATAGTGGGAGTATGTTGTGTGGTGGTAATTTTGTTATCACCTATATATAGGGTAGCTAAAAGTAATGTTGTTGGTTGATGATTATGCCCATTTGTTGTTATTGATGACTAAGTAGTTGTGGTAACTGTTTAGATTATTCGTTGGAAAACCATGGTTAAAATAGAGGAAAATTTTAACATGTTGCGATGGAGTGAGCTTTGGATAATTAACATGATGTACAATTTCATCCTTAATGAATGTATGCCTTGGAATCCTAGTTATGAACTTTGTCTTGTAGAGATAATATTTACATGTTGAAGTCGTTGTTTAACTGAATAAGGTTCGGTTGTCGAGACGTGAATATATAGGTGGTATGAAATTTATATGTTGATCTTGCTGAAAGATTTGTGGAAGTACTATGTTTCAAATTTAGAATAAGATGTATTATGATTCGGTGAGCCGTGGGGATCATGTCATTATAGTCTTGGTTGGGTGCCTTTTTGATAAGCATCATAAACCCTTATTAAAAAATGTTGGGAATGGTAACTAGAGGAAGAATTTGTTGTGAAACTTTCGGTTGAATTGTGTTGGGGCTCCTCAGATAGTAAATAGTGATTATTAAAGTCTTTTAATGGAAAGCGTAGTGGAGTTCTAGAGATGGTTCTTTTTATGCTGAGCTTGTGTTTAAAAGCTTTTGGACTGGTTTGGTTGTTTGCCATTTTGGTTGAAGGGTTTTCGGTCAAGGTGTTCCTTATGCTGTGTTTCAGAGTTTCCCCAAAACTCGTAATGTTTGGTGTCGACCTTTGGTTTTGGCGAATTTGTTTAGTTCGTGTTGTGAGTTTGGATTTACATCCAAAAGTTTTTGAGTCGATCGCGCCTTTCGTCAAGACCGAATTATCTTTGGAAATAATTTTAAAAGGAAGCAGATGGTCATAAAGGGTTGTGTTGGAAACTTTTGAGTTAAGCCCTTGATGTGTAACTCTATTTGACTAGAGTTGGAGTCATTTGGAAAATGTGTCTGGTGTGCGGGTGTTTTACAAGTCTGGATTTTTATGAATGTTTCATAAGTGAATTTGGTTAGTGAAGAGTTTTCTTTTTGGATTGAGTTTCCCTCTCTTTTGATAAAAATTTATGGCGCTTGTGTCTGCAGATGTTTGATTTTGGAGTCGATGTTCTGTTCCAAAGGGTTGAGTTTGATTTTGCGAGGTGTTGCAAAGCTAGTGTTAAATCGAAGATGGGTTTTCACACGATGTGGTGTTTTGTTGATTAACGATGTTGCCGTCATAGTTTATATGAATTAGCGCAACTCTCGATGTTATTCGAGATTTATTCATATGATACCGAGGCAGAAGTCATCATGTGAATGACTATTCGTAGTGTGGTTACATGATGAGGGAATGGTGAAAAGTAAACATGACATCGTTTTTACATGTTAAATGATAAAAGAGTCGTTGAGCCAGGTCGGTGAGAAAGTCATATATGGAGATATGACTAATCCGGAGTGCTCCTGAAGAGTGTGCATTTATGTCATGAAACGAGATTTCCCTTGCTTTCTAGTATGAAAAGAAGCAATGAACAATTTCTGGTATGTTGGTTGTGATGTAGGGGATTTATGCTTCCTTTGTGTTTTGGCTTGGATGTTGCCGAATTCTTTCCAAAATGGTTGTTAACGCTTTGGGTTTGAGTTGTTGTGTGTACACTTGGGCTTGATAGCTAAGTGTTTTTGTGTGAGGGCGAGACCCTCTTAAGAAAGGAACCAATTGTGGTTTGGTAAGGTTTTCGATACTAGCTTGGGCTAGGTGTCGAACCTTAGTGGTATAAGGGTGGTTTGTGATGGAGGTTGATGATGTATGGGTTTAACCTTTGCTAAGAGTAGCGATGGGTGGAAGTGAAGTTGACGGTAGATTGGTGATAATTGCCCTGCCGTGAGCATTTGTCTTCACTAGTTGTTTTTGGGTTTGAGTCTTGCCTGGGAAAGGATGGAATAAAATGTTAGTATGATCGTGTATCGGAAGGGCTAGTGTGCCTTAATGAGTTATTCCCCTCGATGGAAACTTTCGGGAATGAAGAGAGGTCGTTAAAGGAATTGTGACTTCCTTTGATTATGTCATGTTGAGTTTATTGCAGTGTGTAGTCAGGTAGGTTGTGATAGAAGTGTGAGGTGTTTGTCGTGAGGATTCGAGCGTTTTGGGTTGTTGAAGCCCTTCGAGGTTGAAACGCAGATTCTGTTTGGGATTTGAATTGAAAGTCGAACTGTGAGCGGTTGCCCTTAGTTGAGCTAGATCAACACTTTTTCTTTAAGTGTTGGTTTTGAGAACTCGCTTGTCGCTTGTTGGGTTTGAGTCTTTGTGTGAATGTTTTATGTTGTAAGGAAGTCTTTTGTCCCTCGGGACTTTGTTGTTGTTTTTGGCGTCCTTGGATTCGAGGCCTAATCCTGTTGAAGGGGGAAGAATGTGACACTATGGTTTGGTGTGATGTTATAGAAGGTGAAACTAGAGAATAAAACCTTTCGGCTTAGGGTTTTCTCGCTTTTGGGCGGTTGAAGTGTTATGTCGCCACGAGTGTCGTGAACCTTATTTAACGTGCATGATAAGGTTAATAACATTATGAGATGTGGAATTAGGGTTAAAACTATAGGATATGGAGGTTAATAGCTTTTCCGGGCGCTTCCTGGTTTTGGGCCTTCCCGGGGAGTTTGGGCCTTGGTGGGCTTTGGTGGGATGGAGTAGGTCTCGTGAACGGAGTAGGATTGGGTGTGGGGCTGGTAAAAGGGCTCCCCACCAGCCTTTTGGCGTGCTCCCTGCCCTTGGGCGCCCCACCTCCCCTCCTAAGCCCTAGCCGCCACCCCCTCTCCCTCTCCCTCTTGTGCGCCTCCACCTCCCCCTTTGCCCCATTGCTCCCCACCTCTCCACCACCTCTCCTCCACCCCCTTGCTGCCCTAGGGTGGTCTCCACACCTCTGCACCTTGTGGATCCATCCGTTGGAGCGAGGAGCGATCCGCGAGGAGATCTATTGGAGATTCGTTCGTTGGGCAAAGGTATGATCATGGGGATCCTTGGAATTGATCTAGGTACTGTTCTTAGGGTGATTATCAAGTTTTTAGATCAATTGGTGGTGCTGGATTGGAGTTCTTTGGGTTAGATCTAGACGTTGCCACGTTTCTGTTTTCGGGCAGATTGAGCAGTCGGGCTAGGATTCGAGTTTTCGTCAATTTAGAATCCGAATCTGTCCGTACGGACTTAAAAGAAGTTGTATATAATTTAATTATCTTTCCGTGGACATAAAGCACATTAAAATCCGATCAGCCGTTTGAAAGTTATGGCCGTTTTACCGAGCGTGTTAAAATCTGTGACGCGATTGGAACAGATCGTAGTAATCTGTAGATTAAACAATTTTAGAGTTCGAATCAGTCTTTCCGTATAACTAGAAAAAGGTAGGAAATTTCCTAAGCTTCGCGATGGTGTACTCGTTTAATCGATTTGGACTGCCAGAACTCAAGTTATGGCCTTTGCAAGGCTGCTGTCCCGCCGGGACAGAACCTCTGTTTTTAGGTTTGCAAGTAGTGGGCAATGTCAGGTTAGATGGGGATTTGTGTACTGTTTTGCGGGCATTATTGTGAGTGTGTGATGCCTATGTGCAGGTGGTGTGACACCGGGAGTGCCCTCTACGTCCCACAAATCCGTCGCCCGCGGTTGAGGCAAGTGTGTTGTAATGTATAGCGGATTGTAGGTTGTTTGTTGATGTTGGGTGAGAGATTGAACACTTGCTATGCTCACTTGCCATGCTTGCTGTTTTCCAATGAAATATTGAGTATGATTATCATGGTTCGATGCCATGTGTTTATATTTGTCATGATGAGTTGCCATATGTTTATGTACATGTGAAATATGATAATTGGCATAGTTGCATGCATGACATGTTACATGGCCCGGGCGGCGAGAAAGTCATTAACTAATCCGGGAAGGTCGGTGAGAAAGTTATGACTAATCCGGAGAGCCAATAGAGTAAGTCCTACATCGTGATTCCATCTACCGTGGGTTGTGGAAGCGAGGAGTAGGCACCCTCCATCTTCGGGATGGAAGGGGGGAGAGGGTGCACACCGACGGGTGTGTACTCAACCATACCGGTATGAGTTTCCAAGGAGATATGAGCATTGCATTGCATTGCATATACAATGATGATGATTTTGTTAAAGTGTTCATGATTGAGATGATATACATGATGTGAGATGTTATTTTCTATGATATCGTTATTGTTGTCCATTACAATATGCTTGCTGAGTTTCGAACTCACGCTTGTGTTTTATGTTGTTTTTAGGTACTTTGAGATCGGCATGCGGGAAAAAGGGATTTAGCTACACCTCTACACGTAGCTCCACCATCATAGTCTATGATTAATCACTTGGAGACATTATTTTAAGAGTTGTGCCATAAAGTTAATGTATGGTTTAATCTAGCATGCTTGTGATCCCTTATTTGCTTCGTTATAGTTTATGAAGTGGTTGAGCGTGGTATTATTGGCGTAGTTTGATGATACATCCATTTATGTTGATGTTTTAGATGTCGTGTGCTATGATATATCTTGCCATGATATTGATATTGTGTTAATTCATGGAAAAACAAAGGAGATGCTGCCGAAATATCGGTTTTTAGCATATGTACCTTTGCTGGAATTTATGTTTAAATGTGATATTTAGTTGTTGTTTAGCTTATGTTTGGTAGCATTCGGGCATATTAAATGCCGGGGTGTTACACAAGTAGAAGAGTTGATGGTGGATTCCTTCGGATGTTCTTTACCGTTCTAACGATCGGTTTTGGTTGGTTTTCTTGGTTTTAGTTGATTGAAACCAAAAGAAAATTGTTTGGTACTGGGTTTTCGCGGATTGTTCTGTATGCGGTGTGTGGTTTTGTCTTCCTAGGTTGAAGACGAAGAAGAAGAGTCTAGTGTTGCGCTTCTTTTGGTTGCCTTTCTAGCTTTGATGTGTGGTTTGTTGATTGCTTTGCGGGGAAAAGCATTCAATTTATTCCTGTGTTTGTCTTTCTCCGAAGTTAAAAGAGTTATTGCGGTGTTATGCCAGACCTGGTTGTCAGGGCTGAAGTACTGTGGCTTTGTAGGAGTAAGTGGTGTTTGATTTCATCATTTTACTGGTTTGAGAAATCATATTTGAAAACCCTTCTCGTTTCGTGAAAGTTTGTGGTTTGGTGTTAATGCTTTATTTGAAAAGGATTACTTGATCGCTTGGTTCCCTTTTGAGAAAATTGTTTTTTTCAATCACTTTCCTCTATGGGAGTCTTTGAGATTGAAAAGTGTTTTGGAGAATTTTCTGTTGCATGACCAAGTTTGAGTTTGTCTCATTGCAATATTGAGAGTCAAGTTTCTTTGTGAGATTTGGTTCGGTTTTCTGGAAGAAAAAAAAATGCTGCAAACAAAGTAAGTAGTCTTTTGACTGAAATTAGTTGTCAAAAGTGAAAATTGTTGTCTAGCATGTTATGTAGTATGTAACGATGTGATTTATGGAAATGATGTACTCCTAAGTTCTTTTGCGAGTTGAATCAATTAAATGTAATTTTTTATCTTTAGCTTAAGATTAAATGAACTTCTAGTGTCGTAGATTTATTTCTATAGCGATTAATGATCAAATGTGTTAATGAACATGCTTAGAGTTTGTTGCTTTATTTTGGAAGTGAGGTAGTACGCCCATTTATTAAATGTGTAGCTGAACATTGTTAATGTTTAAAACTTTAAACTACTGATATTGTTAAGGAAGCCTTGTTGGTTGCTTAAAGACGTTTTAATTTAACGTGTTAGCAGAGAAATTTAATCATATCGGTTTGTGACCTTAATTTGGAAGTTGATTAGAGTCGTTATTTATATGTTGCAAACTATTAGTATATTTGAAAGTATGCAGTGGTGTTCCTATGATGCTAGTATTGATGTCAATTGGGAAGATATAGGTTTTCTTGTTGCTTTAAGTGCATTGTGATGGTCTAACTTATCAAATTCATTTTGATAGCTGGAGTATGTTGAGTAGTGGCAACTTGTTATAACCTATGTATGGGGTAGCTTAAAGCAATGTTGTTGCTGTTGTTTATGATTATGCCGTTTATCGATAATGATGACTTAGAAGTGGTGTTTATTGTTTAGGTTAATCGTTGAAAAACCATCATTAAAATGAAGGACATTGTAACATGCTGTGATGGAGTGAACCTTGGATAATTGATATGACGTAGGACTCTATCCTTAATGAGTGTATATCTCAGACACTTATGAATTTTGTCTTGTGGAGATAACATGTATGTGTTGTAGTCATTTGTTAATTGAAAAAAAGTTTCGATTCTTGAGATGTTGACGTATAGGTGGTATAAAATGGATAGGTTAATCTTGCCAAGGTATTTGTTGGAGTACTTTTTTTCAAATCTAGAATATGATGTTATATGATATGTTGGTCCGTGGGGATCAAGTTGACGTAGTCTTGGATGGATGTCTCATGATAAGCCTCATAAATCTTATTTATAAGTTTTGGGAAAGGTATTTACAGAAAGAATTTGTTATGTGGTTTTTGTTAAGTCCTGTCGGGGCTTCTCAACGTGTAAAATAGTGGATTTGAAAATCTTTAATGGTAAGCGTAATTGAATTACTAGGTATGGTGGGATCTATGCTGAGCTTGTGTCTAAAACCTTTTGGACTAGTTTGGTTGGTTGCTATTTTGGTTGAATACTTTTGGTCGAAGTGTTTCTTCTGTTGTGTTTCAGAGTTTCCCTAAAACTCGTAGTGATTAATGCCAACCTTTGGATTTGGCTAACTTGTTTAGTTTGTGCTATGATTATGGATTTGCACCCAAAAGTTTTTGAGTGGATCGCGCTCCTTCGCGTTCACACCGAGTTATCCTCGGAATAGATTTGAAAGGAAGCATATTGACATAGAGGGTTGTGTTGGAAAACTCATGAGGATTAATTTGTAACTTTTTTTGGCTAGAGTTGGAGTTATTTGGAAAAAAAATCTATGTGGTGTTTGCAAGTGCTTCAAAAGGTGGTTTTTGTGGATGTGTCATCGGCGATGCTGTTAGTGAAGTGTTCTCTTTTGGAAATGAGTTTCACTTTCTCTTTGAGAAAATTTACGGCGGTTGTATGTGCAGATGTTTAACTTTGGAGCCGATGTTCTTTTCCAAATGTTGATTGTGGTTAAAATGCGAGGTTTTGCAAGTCTAGTTTTTCAATTGACATGGGTTCTTTTACGACATAGTGTTTCCCTGTTATTGGTGTTGCCGTCATAGTTTATATGAATTTCGCAGCCATCGATGTTATTTGTGTTTCAATCTGGTGATACCGAGGAAGAAGCCGTTGGGTGAACGACTATTTGGTACTGTTGTTACATGAAGGATGAATGTGTAACACCCCGACATTTAATATACCTGAATGCTACCAAACATAAGCTAAACAAAATCTAAATACCACAATTAAACATAAATTCCAGTAAAGGCGCACATGCTAAAAACTGAGATTTCGGTAGCATCTCCTTTGTTTTAACATGATTTGAAGGAGCAACACAGTAAAGCAATATAAAACAATATGAGAGACAGCTAAAACAGCAATAATTAAGGACTTAACGACAATATAAGTCTACTTTTAAACATTTAATGTCTCTAAGAGTCAAACGAACAAAAAAACTCTCATTTAGCAAAGCTAAACCTTAAAGCAATAATCATCACACGCAGTTTATTATCAAAAACTAATTGAATGACTTGTGGAATCAAATGAGTGAAGCTACATGCGGAAGTGTGACTATTTCCCTTCCCCGCACGCCAGTCTCATGGTACCTAAAACAACAAGAAAACACAAGCGTGAGTTAGAAACTCAGCAAGCATATTGCAATGGACAACAAGAACAATTACATGGCAATAATATCTCACATCATGAATATCATCTCATTCATGAACACATAACATTATCATCATCATTATGTATGCAATGCCATGCAATGCTCATGTCTCCTTGGAAATTCATACCGGTATGGTTGAGTACACACCCGTCGGTGTGCACCCTCTCCCCCCTTCCATCCCGAAGATGGAGGGTACCTACTCCTCGCTTCCATTCACCGCGATGAATGGAATCACGATGTAGGACTTACTCATTGGCTCTCCGGAATAGTCATAACTTTCTCACCGACCTTCCCCGGACTAGTTATGACTTTCTCACCGCCTGAGCCATGTATCATGCCATGTATGCAAATATGCCAACATCATGAATAACTTGTACATTAACACATGGCATCATCACATAGTAAACATATTCATCATATAAATGGCAAACATTAAAGCATGGCATGTGAACATATCATATATTCAAAATTCAATCTCAATCAATCAAACAAACTACAACCCGCTACCCATTCCAATACACTTGCCTCAACCACGGGCGACGGATTGGCGAGATGTAGAGGGCACTCCCGGGGTCACACCACCTGCACATAGGTACCACACACTCACCATCATGTCCATAAAACAGTACGCAAACCCTCATCTACCCCGACATTGCCAACTACTCGCAACACCCAAAAACAGAGGTTCTGTCCCGTCGGGACAGCAGCCTTCCAAAAGGCATAACTTGAGTTCTGGGACTCCGAATCAATTAAACGAGTACATTCTCGCGTAGCTTAGGAAATTTCCCAACTTTTTCTAAGTATAAGGAAAGACTGATTCGGAATCTAAAGAGGTTTAATCTACAGAATACCGTGATCTGTTCCACTCACGTCACAGATTTTAACACGCTCGGTAAAACAGCCATAATTTTCAAACGGCTGATCGGAATTGGACGTTCTTTATACTCACAGAAAGATATTGAAATTATCTACAACTTCTTCAACAGGAGGATGACCAAATTCGGACTATAAATTAGCGAAAAACTAAACCCTAGGTCGACTGCTCATGCTGTCCAAAACAGAGAACGTGGCAACTTCTAGATCTAATCCAATCTACTCAATTCCAGCACCACCAATTGATCTAAAAACTTGATATTGATCCTTAGAACAGTACCTAGCCCAACCCCAAGGAGTCCCATGGCCATACCTTTGCCCGACGCATGAAAACCGAATAGATCTCCTCCCGGTTCGCGCGATCTCCTTCCTCGCCGCAATCCCGCCGGATCTCCTCGTCGCGGAACGCTCCAATGGATGGATCTTCGAGTTGGCGAGGTGGAGAATTCCCCTAGGGGCAGCAAGGGAGGTGGAGAGGTGGTGGAGGGGTGGAGGAGCAATGGGGAGCAATGGGGAGCCATGGGGAGGGGTGCACGCAAGCAAGGGAGGTGGAGATGGAGTTGTGGCGGCTAGGGTATGGGGGTGGGGCGCACAAACAGCAGGGGGGCACACAAGGGGCTGGGGTTGGCCTCCAACCAAGTCTCCTTCCCCCAAAAGGACTCAAACTCCTCCCCACCAAGGCCCACGACCCTTTCCCCTAGGCCCAAACTCCCCCGGAAAGGCCCAAACTCTCGGAAACGGCCCGGAAACGCTAATAACCTCCATACCCTATGGTTTTAACCTTAATTCCACATCTCATAATGTTTTTGACCTCATCATGCTCAATAAATAAGGATCCGACACTCCGTGGTGTCACATTCTCCCCCCTTCAACAGGATTCGACCTCGAATCCAAGACATGCCACTACGCCAAACCAACAACACACAGAGATCTAATATTCGCGGTTCAAACCAGAAGAAAAGAGCTTTGGGTAAAGCTCGCCTCCGCGAGACTTCAGCTGCCAGGTCGCTTCTCTAAATAAAACCACTGGAATTTACACTGATCGAGACTCGATGACAGGACGCCGAGGTTCAAAGACCAACAGCTCTAACGATAACCCACAATCAACCGCTTGCAAGAACTTTACTCGACACTGAAACACAAAGCACTCACACATGGTCTCAGCACGACCCAAGCGATAGGATAAATCCTCAAACAGACCACAAAAGAAACGGTCTCATACTCTCCATTTCATACATTCCTTGGCACTAGAGTGCCCGATCCCTTAGACCAACGTTACTCTCCAGAAGAAACACGGTACCAACCTCTAAGTCCGACTCTTGATCCTCCTTCAGCTCTCGCGAGCAAAAGTGTTTTCACACCTCGAACTCCCTACTGTGGTTCGTCGTAAGCAAGACGACGTGAACCTAGCAGGACACAACACTCCAAGACTACCAACTGCTGGAACAAATGAGGTTAAAACCTTGCAAAAGATTGATCTCTTACAACTAGGCCAACACCCACCGTTACCACTTAAGGAAAAACCTACTTTATAACCAGGGTCCTTAAAATTCGCAAAAACACTATCAACCGAGCAATCCACATCGGTCGACACAACTTGCTCAGAGATCGGTGACAAAAGATTCAATACACTTCGAAAGGATAAAGCAATTACTTGCAACCACCAAGTGGTCCACTAATAGTTTAATCAACCCTACCGTGGAACACATCAACGACCCGATTCTCCAAGAAGGTTTGCATTGGGTGAACTCAACCATAAACCATGAACCCCAAATGGTACACCTACAACAACTCAAACCCCAAAGCGCTAAAACCACTTTGGAAAGGATCCGACAAAATCCAAAGAGCACACATTTAAATTTCCTATGCCAAGACACAAAGGAAACGCAAATCCCCTACACCACAGCCAACATACCAGAAATTCTTTATTGTTTCTTTTCATACTAGAAAGAAAGGGAAATCTCGTTTCATGACATAAATGCACACTCTTCAAGAGCACTCCGGATTAGTCATATCTCCATATATGACTTTCTCACCGACCTGGCTCATCGACTCTTTTATGATTGATGTAACACCCAGCTTCTACTAAGCCCAGAATGTCACCAACATAGACCATACAACAATTAATACCATGATTAAATGGGAAATTTCGGCAGCATCTCCTTTGATTTAGCATAAATTTGAACATCACAGTATCATATCAATATATAGATCAATTAAGATATCAATATGCATCGACAACAATAGATGAGCATCATCTAAAATAACAATACGCAATGATAATCATGGAATAAGCATCAACTAAGACTAGGATGATAAAACAAATCGCTCCAAAAACCCACATGACACACATGAGGAAAACCAACACACATAATGTCCATACACCAAAATCATCATAACTTATTGCCATGTTTCCATAGAAATGGGTGAATTATCTAGATCATGAGTGCTACGTGAGGAAGTGTAGCTAAATTCCCTTCCCGCGCGCCGATTTCATTGTACCTAAATAAACAAACAACATAAAACACAAGCGTGAGTTCATCACTCAGCAAAGTGTAATGTAATGAAAAAAACAGGGTGCAAGACAACAAACCATCATCCCAGTCTCCACGGTTATATCACAACACATCATATTTAACATTATATGCATCCTTTAAAACAACATGATAATCATCTCATGAGTACTCTCATCATCAACTCATAAACATTTTCATTTATGTATATCATTCATGCAATGCAATGCACATGTCTCCTAGAATTCTCATACCGGTATGGTTGAGTGCACACCCGTCGGCATGCACCCTTTTCCCCCTTCCATCCCGAAGATGGAGGGTGCCTATCACTCGCTTCCATTCACCTCGGTGATGGAATCACGATGTAGGACTTACTCAAAAGAATAGCCCCGGACTAGTCATAACGGTTCTCACCGACCCTACCGGAATAGTTATGACTTATCTCACCGGACGGCCACGAAAATATGCCATGTATGCAAAATGGACAGCATCGTATACATAAATCGAAATATTTCATATCAACACATGGCATCTCAACATGTAGGACCGTATTCAACAATTGACGGTTACCGTTCAAAACATGGCATGTGAATCATTTATCAACAACAAGCATTTTTAATCATGGCATGAGGACACCATAGCATCGACAACATTTAAATCATGGCCTAAGGACATCCTATCCATTGTAACATGTAATTCATGGCAAGACACCATGTTATCTAGTCCAAACACTACCAAGCAATTCTAGCAACACTTATAACATACAATCCACGCAACACACTTGCCTTCAACCACGGGTAACGGAGTGACGAGAGGTTGAGGGCACTCCCGGAGGCACACCACCTGCAAACACGTGCCACACACTCAAATCGAGTCCACAAAACAGCACACATATATCCCACTACCCCGACTTCGCTTACAACTCCTAAAATCAGAAAACAGCAAATCTGTCCCTTTGGGACAGCAGCCTTCCAATGGGCATAACTTCTGTTCTAGGACTCCAAATTGATTAAACGAGTACATCCCCGTGTAGCTTAGGAAAATTCCCAACTTTTTCTAGTTATAGAGAAAGACTAATTCGGAATCTAATGTTGTTTAATCTAACGTTGAACACGAACTGTCCCAATCTCGTCACAGATTTGACAGCGCTCGGTAAAACGGCCATATCTCCCAAACGGCTGGGCAGATTTTAACGTTCTTTATATTCACGGAAAGAGAAGGAAATTATCTACAACTTCCTAAAAGTCCGTACGGTCAGATTCAAACTCGAAATTGGCGAAAACGCCTGCCCTAGTTCGGGTTCCCAATCTGCCCGAACAGAACGCGAATACAATCCAAATTTTCATCAATTCTACCCCATGGCAGCACCTCCCTTGATCTAAAAACATGGTAAATCACCTCTACACAGCATCTAATCAACCCCCAAAGGTTTCCCCCATTACCTTAATGACGAACCACGAATCGATCGCTCTTCTTCGCGCGAACTCCACCCGATCTCTCCCCACGTGACGTGGCCTCCGGTTCTCCTCGTCGCGGATACTCCTACCGGGGAGGGCAGCACCGTGATGGGGCGTGGCAGCGAGGGGAACGCAGCAAGGGGACGTGGTGGTGGGGGAGAAGGCGCAAGGAGGAGGGGGTGGTGCGGCTTGGGGGTGTGGTGGAAGAGGAGGAGGGGCTAGAGAGGGAGGTGGAGATGGGGAAAGGGGATGGGGAGAGCTAGGGCAGCAGGGATTTTTGCCCCCCCCCTCACCCCCACATGGGCCAAGGGAGTCCCACCATCCGGCCCACGAAGTTTCCCTCAAGCCCAACACGTCCCCGGAGCGGCCCAAACGCCCGAAAACGGCCCGAAACGCGTTAAAACGTGAAATCTCAGGGTTTTATTTGCAAAAACCCCAACTTATCCCAATTTTCCACATTTTATAACCTATTATCACAAATTATAAAGTCTCGACATTCCGTAGTATCACAATTGAATAAACATAAACGATGTCATGCTTCCTTTTCACCATTCATTCTTCATGTAACAACAATATCGAATAATCATTCACCAACCGACTACTTCCTCGATATCACATGTTTGAAACACACATAACATTGAGGGTTGCGCTAAATCTTATAACTATGATGGCAACACCGATAACAACAACACCACGTCGTAAAAGAACCCACATCAATTGAAAACTGAACTTGCAAAACATTGCATTTCATCCAAATTCAACATTTTGGAAGATAACATCAAAATTTCAAGTCGAGCATCTGCTCCCACAACCGTCACAAATTTTCTCAAGGAGAGGGAAACTCATTTCCAAAAGGGAACACCTCACTAACAAAATCACTTTATAAAACATTCATAAAATCCACCTTTTTGAAGCACTCGCACACATTATACACATTATGCAAATAAATCCAACTCCAGTCAAAAAGAGTTACAAATTAAATCTCAAGATTTTCCAACACAACCCACTATGTCCATCTGCTTTCGTTAAAATTTATTCCGAAGATAATTCAGGGTGAACGCGAAGGAGTGCGATCCACTCAAAATCTTTTGGGTGTAAAACCACACACATAGCATAAACTGATCAAATTAGCCAAAACCGAAAATGGGCACTAATCTCTACAAGTTTTAGGGAAACTCGGAAACACAACATGAAGAACACCTCGACCAGAAACATTTAACCAAGAAGGCAAACAACCAAACCAGTCCAAAAGCTTTTAAACGCAAGCTCAGCATAAACAAAAGAACCATCTCTAGTACTCCACTACGCTTTCCATTAAAGACTTCAATAATTACTATCTACTCCCTGAGGAGCCCCAACACAATTCAACCAAAATCTTCACAACAAATTCTTCCTCTAGTTACCATTCCCAACACTTTTAATTAGGGTTTATGATGCTTATCAAAAAGGCACCCAACCAAGACTACATTGACATGATCCACACGGATCACAAAAACATAATACATCTTATTCTAAATTTGAAACATAGTACTTGAACAAATTTTTCAGCAAGACCAGCTTCTAATTTCATACCACCTATATGTTCACGTCTCGATAACCGAACCTTATTCATTTAAACAACGACTTCAATATGTAGATATTATCTCCACAGGGAAGAATTCGTAAGTGAGACTCTAAGTTATACTTTCATTAAGGATAAGATCATTTATCATGTTAATTATCCAAAGCTCACTCCATCGCAACATGTTAAAATTTTCCTTTATTTTAACCATGGTTTTCCAACGAGTAATCTAGACAGTTACCACCACTACTTAGTCAAAAACAAATGGGCATAATCATCAACCAACAACATTGCTTTTAGCTACCTTACACATAGGTTGCAACAAAATTGTCACTACACAACATACTCCAACTATTAAATTAGATTTAATAAGTTAGATCAGCACGATGTTCTTAACAACATCATTAACAATATGTCTTATGTCTTCTCAATTGATATCAATACTAACATTGTAGAGACATAACTGCATACTTCCAAATATACTAGTAGTTTGCAACAACGTAAATAGCAACTCTAATCAACTTCCAAATTAAAGTCACTAGCCAACACGATTAAGTTTCTCTATTAATCCATTAGATTAGAACATCTTTAAACAACCAGCAAAGTTTCTTTAACAATAACAGTAGTCTACATCATCTTAATGTTTAACTATGCATCAGGGTTTAAAACTTTAAATATAATCGAGGATCAAAAGCACTTTTTAAGCAAGGCAACAGATTCTAAGCATGCACATTAACCCATTTAATCATTCTCGCTACAGAGTAAACTACAACACTAGTAGTCTATTTATTCTCCAGCTAGAGATGATAATCACATTGAATTGTTTAAACTCACAAATTAACGTAACAATACGTCATCCCATAAACCACATTGGTACATGCTACATAACATGCTAAACAACAATTCTTACTATGGACAAACGATTTCAATCAAAAGACTACATACTTTGTTTGCAGCATTTTTAGTTTTTAAAACTCATCCCAAATTCATAAGGAAACTTGACTCTCAAAATTGCAATGAGACAAACCAAAACTTGGTCATGCAAAGGAATTCTCCAAAACACTTTTAAATCTCAAAGACTCCCACAGGAGGGAACCAAGCGATCGAGCGACCAAACAAACCTTTGCGGACAAAGGCACAAAACATAAATCGACACAATTTAACTTTTTGCACATGCTTCAATAACTTCTTTTAAACTCAGAGTAAGACACACAAGAACCAAACCTATACTTTTCTTTGCAAGGCAACCAACAAAACCGGTGTCAAAGCCAAAAGGTGACTAACAGAAGTGCAACACTAGACTCTTCTTCTTCGTCTTCAACCAAGGAAGACAAAACCACATACCGCATATGGAACAATCCGCGAAAATCCAATACCAAACACTTTTCTTTTGGTTTCCATCAACTAAAACCAAGAAAACCAACCAAAACTGACCGTCAGAATGGTAAAGAACATCCACAGGAATCCACCACCAAACTCTTCTATTTGATTCCAGTAAACTACCCGATCTACGATAGAAAATGTAAGCACTCTTTCCCCACAAGGGGTTAATAGTTCTTCGGTGATGGCTTTAACCGGCCATACCGTCAAACCACACCCTTACTGTGAACAAAAGTGGCGACCGAAACCCTTCGGCACCACAACCCCACTTTATCACCACAACAAGCACAATTCAATCTTTTATCTCATAAACATAGCAACATGCATTATCAAAAGAGGCATTCAACATCATAGCTTAAATACAACATTTAAGCGTAAAGAAACGATACCCATACCCTTTCCTACTGTGCATCCATTGTGTGTCAAATTTTAGATTTAGTTATACCACTTTTGCAAGTTTTAATGTTGCTATCCTATGACAAAATTTTAGTTGAAACCAAGGCCATGTTTCTAAATTATCCCACATCACATTTTAGTTGTAACCTAAGGTATGACACTAAAAATACACATTCCAAGGACCTACAGCCCGCTCTGATACCAACTGTAACACCCTGGCATTTAATATGCCTGAATGCTACCAAACATAAGCTAAACAACATCTAAATACCACAATTAAACATAAATTCCAGCAAAGGCGCACATGCTAAAAACCGAGATTTCGGCAGCATCTCCTTTGTTTTAACATGATTTGAAGGAGCAACACAGTAAAGCAATATAAAGCAATATGAGAGACAGCTAAAACAATAATAATTAAGGACTTAACGACAATATAAGTCTACTTTCAAACATTTAATGTCTCTAAGAGTCAAACGAACAAAAAGACTCTCATTTAGCAAAGCTAAACCTTAAAGCAATAATCATCACACGCAGTTTATTATCAAAAACTAATTGAATGACTTGTGGAATCAAATGAGTGAAGCTACGTGCGGAAGTGTGACTATTTCCCTTCCCCGCACGCCGATCTCATGGTACCTAAAACAACAAGAAAACACAAGCGTGAGTTCGAAACTCAGCAAGCATATTGCAATGGACAACAAGAACAATTACATGGCAATAATATCTCACATCATGAATATCATCTCATTCATGAACACATAACATTATCATCATCATTATGTATGCAATGCAATGCTCATGTCTCCTTGGAAACTCATACCGGTATGGTTGAGTACACACCCGTCGGTGTGCACCCTCTCCCCCCTTCCATCCCGAAGATGGAGGGTGCCTACTCCTCGCTTCCGTTCACCGCGGTGAATGGAATCACGATGTAGGACTTACTCATTGGCTCTCCGGAATAGTCATAACTTTCTCACCGACCTTCCCCGGACTAGTTATGACTTTCTCACCGCCCGGGCCATGTATCATGCCAAGTATGCAAATATGCCAACATCATGAATAACTTGTACATTAACACATGGCATCATCATAGATAACTTGTACATTAACACATGGCATCATGACATAGTAAACATATTCATCATATAAATGGCAAACATTAAAGCATGGCATGTGAACATATCATATATTCAAATTTCAATCTCAATCAATCAAACAAACTACAACCTGCTACCCATTCCAATACACTTGCCTCAACCACGGGCGACGGATTGGCGAGATGTAGACGGCACTCCCAAGGTCACACCACCTGCACATAGGTACCACACACTCACCATCATGTCCACAAAACAGTACACAAACCCTCATCCACCCCGACATTGCCAACTACTCGCAACACCCAAAAACAGAGGTTCTATCCCGTCGGGATAGCAACCTTCCAAAAGGCATAACTTGAGTTCTGGGACTCCGAATCAATTAAACAAGTACATCCTCGCGTATCTTAGGAAATGTCCCAACTTTTTCTGAGTATAAGGAAAGACTGATTCAGATTCTAAAGTGGTTTAATCTACAGAATACCGTGATCTGTTCCAATCACGTCACAGATTTTAACACACTCGGTAAAACAGCCATAACTTTCAAACGTCTGATCGGAATTGGACGTTCTTTATACCCACAGAAAGACATTGAAATTATCTACAACTTCTTCAACAGGCGGACGACCAAATTCAGAATCTAAATTGGCGAAAAACTAAACCCTAGGTCGACTTCTCATGCTGTCAAAAACAGAGAACGTGGCAACTTCTAGATCTAATCCAATCTACTCAATTCCAGCAGCACCAATTGATCTAAAAACTTGATATTGATCCTTAGAACAGTACCTAGCCCAACCCCAAGGAGTCCCATGGCCATACCTTTGCCCGACACACGAAAAGTGTGCATTCTTGTCATGTATCGAGATTTCCATTTCTTCCTAGTATGAAAAGAAAGAATGAATAAATTAGGGTATTTTCGCTGTGGTGTTAGAGATTTGAGTTTCCTTTGCGATTTGGCTTAGAAAAATAAAATGTGTGCTCTTTGGATGTTGCCGGATCCTTGCCAAAGTGGTTTTTAGCGCTTTGGGGTTTGAGTTGTTGTATGTGGACCAATTGGGTTCATGTTTTACGGTTGAGCTTACTCAATGATGGTACTCTTTGTCCTGGTCAAGTGGAAGGATGTGAGGGCAAGACTTTCTTATTAAGAGAAACCTGGTGTGCCTAGTAGTTGATCGTAAATGGTGTAGAAGTGAAGAGTAAAGGAAGGTTGTCTATGTCCCAATTCAAACCTTCTTGGAGAATTGTGTCATCGATGTGTTCCTCGGTGTGGTTGATTAAATTTTTAGTGGACCACTTGGTGGTTGCTAGTAATTGCTTTTCCTTTTGGAAGTGTGTTGGATCTTTTGTCGCCGATCTCTGAGCAAGTTGTGTCGACCGATGTGGATTGCTCGGTTGATAATGTTTCTGCGGGTTTTAAGGACCCTGGTTATAAAGTAGGTTCTTCCTTTGGTGGTACTGGTGGGTATTGGTCTTTTGTAAAAGATAAATCTTTTGCAAGGTTTTAACCTCGTTTGTTCAAATAGTTGGTGGTCTTGGAGAGTTCGTCTCACTTGGTTCCCGTCGTCTTCAATACGACGAACCACAGTAGAGAGGTTGAGGTGTGAAAGCACGTTTGTGCGTGGGAACTGAAGAGGGTTCAAGAGGTTGGTACCGTGTTCTTCTGGAGAGTAGCTTTGCTTAAAGGGATCGGGCAAGGAATGCATAGAATGAGGTGTTTGAGACCGCTTTTCTTCGTTGTCCGTTTAGGAAGTTATCCTTTTGCTTGGGACGTTCTGAGTCCTTATGTTTGCACTCTGTGTTTCAAAGTTGAGTAAGATTCTGACAAGTTTTGAATATGATTTATCTTTAGAGCCGTCTGTAACACCCCATAAATCTCAACTGTTGTATAGGAACAAATCGATAGCATTTCCCCTAAAACAGGACAATACGGAAGCAATTCAAATAGGAATAATATCACGACATTAATACTAGAGACAACGAGTCTAATTCAACCAGGTATCAACCATAAATATAACACATCTCTAATGGGACAACCATAAACGAGAACAAGTTTAAAGGGAACAACAATGGGTCTATTTGTAATTAAAATTTCATCCAACTAATGAATTACTTAAAGCACTAGATCATGTGAGTCGTGATGACATCAGAAAATTTATTATGTTGCTAGCCCACCCTTCATGCTTACGACTCACATGCGCTACCTGAAAACATCAAAACAGCAAGAAGTGAGATTGGGTAATCTCAGCAAGCGGAACAACTAATACAAATAAAACATCCACCATATATCTAGCATTCCACATTCCTCATATACAATACCACATCAAAGAGTCCACACCACTTCAGTAAAATGCATATGATTGATGCACATGCTTATGCCATGTTCCTCCTCACCGTGCCCTTTCTCAGGAACACACGGTGTTGTACTGCACGGTCGCAAGACGTCAAGGCCGACAAACTTCCAATGCATGATTATGCAGTTAATGCTTCATGCATGAATTCATTCATAACCCCTCCCACTGAGTCCACATGTTTGCATATCATCATATAGCATGGATAGAAAGCAAATATCATAGAGATGAAATGTTTAGACAATTCATCTGGTAAACAACATCATTCTTCACCTTACCTCAAAGCAAGTGATTAAACCATGTATGATTGCTGTAATTGGAGTTTATAACGAAGGCGAAGCAAACAACAATGTATAGCTTAACAATACAACTACTTCCACTTGCCTTTACCGACGTGGACGATGAACCTAGTTGCGCCCAGCAGTGGCACCACCTGAACAAACATTATTTCAGTACATAGCGACATCACAATTCATCACACAATTCAAACACACGCTTCCTACTCCCCGTTCCCGTTTAAACGCCAAAAACCCCGATCTGTCCGGATCGAACAGCAGCACCCTCTCGTCCCAATTTCGTATCTTTTTTTGTACTGTTCATAAAAATACAAAAAAATTACAGTAGCTATATAATGACGATATCTACAATTTTCATGAAGGTCAAAAATTTCAATTCCGCTGTTAAATTAATCTGAACAACCGTCCAACACAGTGAACGAAATCTATTTTCCAGATTCTGTTCGTCATCTTCCAATAGAGATAACTCTCAGACCAACGCCCCAAAAATTCTGAAAAAATTACAGAAGCTAGGTCTCGACGTTTTCTACAACTTTCTAGTTATAGGTTTTTGCAAAAAAAATCATATATGTCACGTAAAACGCGAAACAATCCGTGCTGCACAATCTCCCCTCTCAGAAACAGCACCACGTGAACAACTACCCTTCTCCCCAATCAAAAATCCATCCAAACCAAACACCACCAGATCTAATACACTCCAAATCCCTAGGTAGAACAGGGGTAAAAGATTGGAAATTTTACCTTGAGTTCTCCCTTGAGAACCCACAAAGATTGCGCAACGATCCCCGACACGGAAATCTGTCCTCCTCTCGAATTTTCCTTCACGAACCGCGGTGGATCCTCGAACCACCACGCCGGGAAGGAGAAGGGGAGGGGCGGCTTCCTAGGGGAGGGAGTGGTGGCTGCCAAGGGGAGGAAGTGGTGGCGCCTAGGGTTTGGGGGAGGGGGTGGCGCCACTAAGGGAGAGGTGGGCCGGCCCACCAAGGCGTGGGGAGGGGGAAGGTAGGAAGGGAATTCCCGGCCCAGGCCCAGGTTGCCTTAGCCCAGCTAAAACTAGCCTCAAACTCTAATTTTAATATTAAATTGCTGCATATTCTTTAATTATTTCATTCCCCGACAAAACCCTCCTTTCCGGAACAACCAAGAAAGAAAACCCTAGGATCGCTCTCAAGTTCTAGGGCATCACACCGTCAGTCTTCGAGCCTTAGCTCCTTGCTTCTGAGTGCTGGCTGGTGCAAATCGTGGGGGCTTCTAAGCGGGTTCTGAGACTTGAACCTTAGCTCCCTTCGATTTGGTTGATTGCGAAGTGGCGTGTCTCGAATTTGGGGTCGAATCCTGTTGAAGGGGGGAAGAATGTGACACTATGGAAGGACGAAACATTATAAAATATGAAATCGGAGGTTAAAACTATACGCTGTGAGGTTTATTCGCATTTCCGGGCTGTTTTCGGGAGTTTGGGCCTCTCCGGGGGAGTTCGGGCCCAAGGTGGATGTGTCGTGGGCCTTGGTGGGAGGATATTTGGGCCCATGAGGGAGGGGGAGGCAGGATAACCTGCCTTGGGGGCGTCCTCCCCATGCCAACATGCGCCCCCTCAACCCTAGTCGGCCCTTCCCCCCTTCCCACCTCCTCTTGCGCCGCCCCCCATTCCCTTCTCCCCTATGCGCCTCCACCCTCCCCTCTCCTCTCCACCTCCCTTGCTGCCCTAGGGGAGGTCCCCACCATGCTACCTCACTGTTCCATCCATCGGAAGGCTGTGACACTACGGTATGGTGTGACATTATAAAATGTGAAATTAGAAAATAAAACCTTACGGCTGGAGGTTTACTCGCGTTTTTGGGCCTTAGGGGGATGAAGTGATGTGACACCACGGAGTATCGTAACCTTATTTAATGTGCATAATGAGGCCAAAAACATTATGAAATATGAAATCGGAGTTTAAAACCATATGGTATGAGGTTTAATAGCATTTCCGGGCCGATTTCGGGAGTTTGGGCTCTTCCAGGGAAGTTTGGGCCTAACGGGGACAAGTCGTGGGCTTTTGTGGAAGGGGTAGGGACCCATGAGGGAGGAGGGATCAGGCTAAGGGGGCTTGGGGTGCCCCCTCCCTGCCCTAGCTGCCCCCCACATGCCCCTCCCTCCCCTTGTGGCGCCTCCCCTAGCCGCTGCCCCCATTGCCATGCGCCCCCTCCTACCTCCTCCCCATTGGACCACCAACTCTCCTCCACCTCTCCCCCACCCCCTTGCTACCCTAGGGTAGCCTCCCCACCCCTGCACCTCGAAGATCCTTCCGTTGGAGTGATGAGCGAGGAGCGAGGAGCGATCCGGGAGAAGTTTCGTTGGGTTTCGGTCGTCGGGCGAACGTATGGCCATGGGAGACCTTGGGGTTGATCTAGGTACTGTTCTTAGGGTCATTATCATGTTTTTAGATCAATTGGTGGTGCTGAAATTGAGTAGATTAGATTAGATCTAGAAGTTGCCACGTTCTCTGTTTTGGACAGCATGAGCAGTCGACCTAGGGTTCGGTTTTTTGCCAATTTAGATTCCGAATTTGGACGTCCTCCTGTTGAAGAAGTTGTAGGTAATTTCAATACCTTTCAGTGGGTATAAAGAACATTAAATTCCTATCAGCCGTTTGAAAGTATTGGGTTTTTTACCGAGCGTGTTAAAATCTGTGACATGATTGGAACAAATCTCGGTATTTTGTAGATTAAACAATTTTAGAGTCCGAATCAGTCTTTCCATATACTTAGAAAAAGTTAGGAAATTTCCTAAGCTACGCAAGGATGTACTCGTTTAATTGATTCGGAGTCCCAGAACCCAAGTTATGCCTTTTGGAAGGCCGTTGTCCCGACGGGACAGAACCTCTGTTTTCGGGTTTTGCGAGTAGTTGGCAATGTCGGGGTAGATGAGGGTTTGCGTACTGTTTTGAGGAATTGATTGTGAGTGTGTGGTACCTATGTGCAGGTGGTGTGCCCCCGGGAGTGCCTTCTACTTCTCGCCAATCCGTCGCTCGTGGTGGAGGCAAGTGTATTGGAATGGGTAGCCGGTTGTAGTTTGTTTGATTGATTGAGATTGAAATTTGAATATATGATATGTTCACATGCCATGCTTTAATGTTTGGCATTGATATGATGAATATGTTTATTACGTGATGATGCCATGTGTTAATGTACAAGTTATCTATGATGATGCCATGTGTTAATGTACAAGTTATTCATGATGTTGGCATATTTGCATCCATGGCATGATACATGGCCCGGGCGGTGAGAAAGTCATAACTAGTCCGGGGAAGGTCGGTGAGAAAGTTATGACTATTCCGGAGAGCCAATGAGTAAGTCCTACATCGTGATTCCATCCACCGCGGTGTGGGGAAGCTAGGAGTAGGCACCCTCCATCTTCGGGATGGAAGGGGGGAGAGGGTGGACACCGACGGGTGTGTACTCAATCATACCGGTATGAGTTTCCAAGGAGATATGAGCATCGCATCGCATTGCATACATAATGATGATGATAATGATTTGTGAACATGAATGAGATGATATACATGGCGTGAGTTGTTGTAGCCATGTAATTGTTTTTTGTTTGTACCATTGCAATATACTTGCTGAGTGATGAACTCACGCTATTGTTTATGTTGTTTTTTAATAGGTACCATGACACCGGCATGTGGGAAAGGGCATTAGCTACACATCTTCACGTAGTTGCAGTCATATTTACCAACCTTGAGTCATGATCATAATAATATTGCCCTGAACTAGGTGTATGGAGTAATTTTAATGTGTTGTTGATCCTCATTGCTTATCTATAGATGTTTGTGTGGTTGGTTTTGGTTTAATTGTTTATGATGATGTTTTATCCATTATATATTGCTGCTTTAGATGTCTTATGTTATGAGATATTTTGCTATGATATTGCTATTGTTCAAATCATGATAAAACAAAGGAGATGCTACCGAAATTTCGGGTTTTAGCATGTGTGCCTTTGCTGTAATTTATGCTTAATTGTGGTATTTAGATGTTGTTTAGCCTATGTTTGGTAGCATTCAGGCATGCTAGATGCCGGGGTGTTACAAAGGCCCCGCGACGCGGAGATCTGGCGGTTTCGGCGCGAGGAGGACGATCGGGGAGCCTGGGGGAATGATTTCGGCGTTCATCGTTCGTCGGCGAAGGTGTGGTATGTAGAATCCTTGGGGTTGGTCTAGGGGCTGAGCTAGAGGGTATTGGGATGCTTTTAGATCAAGTGGTGGTGCTGTGATTGGGTAGATTAGATGAAAACTAATGGTTGCCACATTCTCTGCTTCGGGCAGATTGTGCTGTCGATCTAGGGTTTGAGTTTTCGCGACCTTAGAGTTAGATTTTTGTGAAATCATGTGCTGAAAAATTGGCTTAGAATTGAATTTGCAAAATGTGCATGTGTTTGTGTTTGACATTTTTCCAAGAAAACAGTGTTTTTCATATGTATGACGGACCAAATGTTTTGGTCTGTCATACACTTGGTTTTCGGCGACTTCGTTTTTCCCATGTATGACAGACCAAATGTTTTGGTCTGTCATACACTTGGTTTTCGGCGACTTCGTTTTTCCCATGTATGACGGACCAAATGTTTTGGTCTGTCATACACATGGTTTTTGGCGATTTCGTTTTTCCCATGTATGACGAACCAAAAAGTTTGGTCTGCCATACACATGGTTTCTGGCGACTTTGTTTTTCCCATGTATGACAGACCAAAACATTTGGTCCGTCATACACATGTTTTTCTGAGCAAAAATTTGGAATTGGTTTTAATTTGATTTTGAGATAATAAAATTGGTGAGAATTTCATGTTACTTGTTTTGAAGTGGACTTTATGCAATACTCGTGTGAGTATTTGCATGGATTGATGTGAGTCAAGTCGTGGACTTGTGCTCGGAATTGTTTTGTGTTTTTGTTCATGTGCAGGTGTTGCTTGAGGTCGAACATGGTCGATGACGGGACCGAGACTAGGTTCAGGGAGGAACTGAGGTCGTGAAGGTCGAGGATGTCATGCGAGATGTTTGGACTAGAGGACAGTGCACGTGAGGTTGAGATCGTTGCTACGTAGCGGCAGGTGGACCGTATACGTGTGTGCATGCAAGAGTGTGTGCATGCATACAAGTGTGTGTGTGTGCGTGCATGCAAGAGTGTGTGCATGCATACGTGAGTGCATTGTGTGTGTGTGTTTGCATGCATGTGCAGTGTGTGTATGCATTTAGTGCGTGAGTGCAACACCGTGTTGCATGTGCGTGTGTGTGGTGTTGTGTGTATCTGCATGCATGTGTGAATGCATTAAATGCATGTGTGCGTGAGTGCCCTGAGAGGAGTTCGAGAGGGTTTCGGCTCGGCAGATTGCTGTCCGATTCCGTGTCCGAGTGGAGGCTGGCTGGCTGCCGTGAGTTGCTGTCCGAAAGGTGTCCGAGTCTGTGTGAAGACGGTGTGAAGAATAGGAAAAGGATTCCTGTTCTCTTGTCCTTTAAATAGGGGTTCTAGGTGCTTAGAAGCAATCAATCCAAGGCAAAGGGCAAGAAGCAAAAGGTGCCTACAACAAAGAAGAGCTTTTGTGCTCTCTTTAGTTTGTTTAGGGTTTTCTAATCATTGAAGATTAGAAGATTTTCGGAGTCATCTAGTTGAAGATGGCTTTGGAATAAAAAGATAAGTTTATGCAATATTCTCTTTTTGCTTTGATTCTTGATTAGAAGGATTGTTCGATTTTTGATAGAACTAGTTTTGATTTATGTTCGACTAATCTCGCTAATTAATCTAGGGTTTTGATCTCTACGATATTAGATATTCTTCCGCTATTTAGGGGTCTTTATTTTTCCGAAAGAAATAGTTGAATTTTATTCGGCATCTATTCACCCCCCCTCTAGTTGCCTACTCGGTCCTACAAGTGGTATCAGAGCAAGGTTCTACTAATCCATCTTAACAGGTGATTAGTAAACGGTAAGTTATGGCAACAGAGAAATACTCGAACAAGCCGCCAATCTTCGATGGCACAGACTTTCCCAATCGGGCGGATCCGGATGATCGCATATCTTCAAGCTCAAGGTAACGCGATTTGGCGCAAGGTAAAAATTCCGTACGAGCTTCCTTCTAATAATGATATTGATAAAATCGAGTTTGAAAAAGATGTTGAAAACAATAATAGAGCTAGAAACATATTGCTTCAAGGACTTGCTAGAAAAGAATTCGATAGAGTCTGTCATTTACTCACTGCTCATGAAATTTGGAAATCTCTTCAAGATTATCATGAGGGTACTGACTCTGTAAAAGAAGCTAGGCAAGATCAATTTAAAAAGGAATACACTAGATTTGAAATGAACTCTGGAGAATCTCTAGATGATTGTTTTGCTCGCTTTAACAGAATCTTAAACAATCTTAGAGTTGTAGATGTAAAGTACACTGACTCTGAAAATGCTAGACATTTCCTATCATCTCTTGATCTTAAAATCTGGCAAATGAAAGTGACTGCTTTTAGGGAAGCTCACAAGATGAGTGAAATGACTTTGGATAAACTTTATTCTAGTCTCAAGACTTTTGAAATAGACATTGTTTCAAGAACTTCCAATGATAACTCTATGGCTCTTAATGCTACTTCTTCATGTGATAATGCTACTAGTTCTTCATCATCATATTCCATTACTTCCTTGAGTGCTCTTAATGATGAACAGCTAGATCAAATACCAGAAGATACACTTGCTCTTCTTTCCAAGCGTGTCAATGCAGCTTACATGAGATCAAGGGAGAGAAGAGGAGCCTCCATCCACTGCTACAACTGCGGCAAGGCAGGGCACATCCGTGCTAACTGTTTCAAGAACAAAGATAGAGAGGAGAAGGAGCAAAGCAACTCCTCCAAGTCCTTCCGGCCAAGAGAGAGCAAGGATAAAAATAAAAACAACTAACAAAGAAGATGCTCAACAAAGTCTTCGAGGCAATTGGTCGCTTAGACTTAAGCGACATTGATGACTCAACTGAAGATGAGAAGGAAGCGAAGCAAACGAAGCTGAATGAGAAGGATCTCACCGGACTATGCTTCATGGCAAAAGGGAACACTAGTGATTCTAGTGACAACGACAGCACCTCCAGCGACGGTGATGAGGTAATGCCTTCATATAATGAGCTTTGTGAAGTTTTAGTCATATTGAGAAAATCTTTAAGAAAATCTTCACTCAAAAATAAAAGCTTAGAAAAAGATCTATCCATGCTAAAATCTGAAAACTTTGATCTTAGAAATTCAAATTCTGAAAATATTTGTGATACTTGCTTAGATCTCAAATTTGAAATTAAGTCACTAAAAGAGGAACATGTGATTAAACTAGAACAAGTTTATGCCGAACAATTGAAAAATGAAAAACTTGTGAAAAATATTGGTTGCTCTCTCGATAGTTTACATGATCAAATTGCTTGCTCTAAATGTTCTATTCTTGAGTTGAAATTAAAAGATGCAAATTGTAGAGTTACCCAATTAACAAATGACATGTTCACTCATGAAATTAACTCGTGTTCAAATTGCCGTAAATGTAAAGCTAAAATTGACACTCCTTGTGATAATTGTTTAACTCTTGCTAAGAAAGTTGATTACTTGCAAAATTCTTTGGAACGTTTCACTGATGGCAAGAAAAACCTAAACATGATTTTGGATCAATCAAAAGTCAGCACTCAAAACAAAGGTTTAGGTTTTGATTCTTATGCTCATCAAAAATCACATGCTTCCACTGTTGTCAAAACACTTGAAAGTGGAAAATTTGAAATTGTCAATGAGCCTAAGAAAACTGTCTTTAAATCTGCTGGTCTTTTATCTTCTACTATGATGAATGCAAAATGTGCTTCTACTGTTAAAGCAAAACATCATGTTAAGTACACTTGCACTCATTGTGGTAGAGATGGACATTTAGTAAACTTTTGCTTTAGACTAGCTAAACAACAAAAGAGAGAAATGTTTAATGCTCGGTCTAATTTCAGACAGGCACGTTTTATTTCTCATTATGTGCCTAGGGTGATGCAAACACCTCTTGTTACTAAGAACACGAGAAAAGACAAATCTGCTTTTATGCATAAGAATGCTCGTTTTGTAACAACTGTTGTGCGTCATGTGTCTCAGTACTGGATTCCTAAACATATTATTTCTAACCCCAGTACCGAGACCTCGACACTTTCTGCTTCTATGTAGGCTTCTCACGCAAGGAAGGAGAACATATGGCTAGTGAATTCCGGATGCTCACGCCACATGTCCGATGATAAGAATTGGTGCATATGTTCAGGGGGAGAGTATTTTTGTTGATGAAGATGATGATGATGCTATTGAGGATGAGATAATTGGAGTTTGCTGTGTGCTTGTGTGCTCGTTTTCAAGCTTCCCCGCGTGCTTCACATCGACAAGCTATCAAGAGGATTTTAAGGTATCTCCGTGGTACTCAAGATTTTGGTATTTGGCTTTCTGCTTCCTCATGCATTAGTTTAAGAGCTTTCTCTGATGCTGAATTTGGAGGTTGTAGAATTGATAGAAAAAGTTCATCTGGTTCATGCCACTTCTTGAGTAATTCTCTTTCTTGGACACATTGATGTTCGATATCATTTTCTTAGAGATCATGTTGAAAAAGGAGCTATTGAACTGAAATTTGTTGATTCGGATGCTCAATTTGCTGATATTTTCACTAAGCCGCTTGATTCTTCTCACTTTGCTTTCTTACGCTTAACTTGGGATCATTCATCCCCATGGGTTGATTTGAGGGGGAGTCTTGATTTTAACTCTTTCATTTGTGTTACTTGACTTTGGTTACTACAAGTGGTTACTACAAGGAGCTATTTTGACGTTTCACTTAAAGAAAACTCCCCTGTTTTCATTGCTTCATGTAGTACAAAGCTTTGTTGACTATTCTTGTGTATATAGTCAAATTAATGCTACATTGCTTCACTTCTCACTAAAAGACTAAAAGACTAAAATAATTCAATTTGAGATGCTTTTCGAGAATATTTTGGCTCTTGTTCATCATGGTGTTGCATTTGTGAAATAGGCTTAAAAGTTTCTTGTCATCTGTTAAAAGGCTAGAGCTGATTAGAAACTATGTGTGAGCTTTTTGTTGGACTTCAAATGATCATTATGAGTCTCAAGCAAAATCAGTGTTTTAAATGATAAAAGCAAGTTGAAAAAGATGCAAGCAAAAGCTACTTGGCTAAACACAAGTTTAGTACAATGTGCAGCTTCCTTGCCAGGGATTTAAAATATGCAAGAAAAGGCTACTTGTCTAAACAAAAGTTCAGAACAATGTGAAGCCACTTGCCAATTTAAACTGAGAAAGATACAAGAAAGAACTACCTACTCATACACAAGTATGGGCTAGTGTGCAGTTACTTGTCATCCCTGTTGATCTCAAAGCAAAATTGTCAAAATTGCTAAAAGAGAAAAAGGAAATTCAAATTTTTGAAAAGGCTTGAGACAAACATTAGTGAATTTGAAAGTCTCTCTTTGCTCATGATAGATTTCTTTTTAGCTTTGGCAAAATCAGTTTATGACATTTTACTTGTTTGCTCTAATTTGCTTATGCAACAACTTTTCTATGTGTTAGAGCCTCCATATTCTCACAATTTGCTTTCTCATTGGATAAATTGATAAAAAAAATGTGAAAACTCTCGTAAAAACTCTCCAAAAGCCTTACTTTGATTATATACCTTGAATATACTTCAAAGCTTGAGATACTGCATTCATTAAGGGGGAGTTTTTGAGTTCTTGATGTCTACATTGTCAAAGGGGGAGAAAATTGGGAATTGTTGAAAAGATTATTGAAAAAGAGGGAGAAGAAAAAGGGGGAGTTGTTATTGAAAAAGAGGCTTGTTTCCGACACACTTACTTTGGTCTTTGATCCCTTGGATTTCAAAATCTTTTGTAAAGTGAATGCCAAATGTTCAATTCTAAGTGGTGTTGCCAATGTTTTCATCAAGGGGGAGATTGTGAAATCATGTGCTGAAAAATTGGCTTAGAATTGAGTTTGCAAAATGTGCATGTGTTTGTGTTTGATATTTTTCCAAGAAAACAGTGTTTTTCATATGTATGACGGACCAAATGTTTTGGTCTGTCACACACTTGGTTTTCGGCGACTTCGTTTTTCTCATGTATGACGGACCAAATGTTTTGGTCTGTCATACACTTGGTTTTCGGCGACTTCGTTTTTCCCATGTATGACGGACCAAATGTTTTGGTCTGTCATACACATGGTTTCTAGCGACTTTGTTTTTCCCATGTATGACAGACCAAAACATTTGGTCCGTCATACACATGGTTTCTAGCGACTTTGTTTTTCCCATGTATGACAGACCAAAACATTTGGTCCGTCATACACATGTTTTTCTGAGCAAAAATTTGGAATTGGTTTTAATTTGATTTTGAGATAATAAAATTGGTGAGAATTTCATGTTACTTGTTTTGAAGTGGACTTTATGCAATACTCGTGTGAGTATTTGCATGGATTGATGTGAGTCAAGTCGTGGACTTGTGCTCGGAATTGTTTTGTGATTTTGTTCATGTGCAGGTGTTGCTTGAGGTCGAACATGGTCGATGACGGGACCGAGACTAGGTTCAGGGAGGAACTGAGGTCGTGAAGGTCGAGGATGTCATGCGAGATGTTTGGACTAGAGGACAGTGCACGTGAGGTTGAGATCGTTGCTACGTAGCGGCAGGTGGACCGTATACGTGTGTGCATGCAAGAGTGTGTGCATGCATACAAGTGTGTGTGTGTGCGTGCATGCAAGAGTGTGTGCATGCATACGTGAGTGCTTTATGTGTGTGTGTTTGCATGCATGTGCAGTGTGTGTATGCATTTAGTGCGTGAGTGCAACACCGTGTTGCATGTGCGTGTGTGTGGTGTTGTGTGTGTGTCTGCATGAATGTGTGAATGCATTAAATGCATGTGTGCGTGAGTGCCCTGAGAGGAGTTCGAGAGGGTTTCGGCTCGGCAGATTGCTGTCCGATTCCGTGTCCGAGTGGAGGCTGCCTGGCTGCCGTGAGTTGCTGTCCGAAAGGTGTCCGAGTCTGCGTGAAGACGGTGTGAAGAATAGGAAAAGGATTCCTGTTCTCTTGTCCTTTAAATAGGGGTTCTAGGTGCTTAGAAGCAATCAATCCAAGGCAAAGGGCAAGAAGCAAAAGGTGCCTACAACAAAGAAGAGCTTTTGTGCTCTCTTTAGTTTGTTTAGGGTTTTCTAATCATTGAAGATTAGAAGATTTTCGGTGTCATCTTGTTGAAGATGGCTTTGGAATAAAAAGATAAGTTTATGCAATATTCTCTTTTTGCTTTGATTCTTGATTAGAAGGATTGTTCGATTTTTGATAGAACTAGTTTTGATTTATGTTCGACTAATCTCGCTAATTAATCTAGGGTTTTGATCTCTACGATATTAGATATTCTTCCGCTATTTAGGTGTCTTTATTTTTCCGAAAGAAATAGTTGAATTTTATTCGGCATCTATTCACCCCCCCCCTCTAGTTGCCTACTCGGTCCTACAATTTTGGTCGACCGCCTGTTGAGAAAGTTGTAGGTAACTTCAATACCTTTCAGTGTACATAAAGAACGTCCAATTTCACCCAGCCGTTTGAATGTTATGCTCGATTTACCGAACGTGTTCAAATCTGTGATGTAGCTGGGACAGAACGTAGTGTTTTGTAGATTAAGCAATTTTAGATTCCGAATCAGATTTTCCATATACTTAGAAAAACTTAGGACATTTCCTAAGCTACGCGAGTATGTACTCGTTTAATCGATTCGGAGTCCTAGATCTAAAGTTATGATAGTTTGAAGTCTGATGTCCCGGAGGGGACAGATTCTCTGTTTTTCATTTTCGGGAGTAGTTTGCGAAATCGGGGTAGATGGGCGAGGGCATACTGTTTTGTGGGCACGTTGTGATTGTGTGGCATCTATGTGCAGGTTGTGTGACCCCGGGAGTGCCCTCCTCATCCCGCCAATCCGTCGCCCGAGGTTAAGGCAAGTGTATTGGGATGGGTAGCATGAGGTTTATTTGCTTGTCTTGACTAGATGCAATTTTTTCCATGTTATGCTATCTTGCCATGCTTAGTGTTTGCCATGATATGATAAAAAAGGTATGTTAAGATGTTATCAATGGTTTATGGTTAATGATTATGGCATATGTTGCATACATGGCATGAAACTTGGCTCGGTCGGTGAGAACGTCATAACTATTCCGGTAAGGTCGGTCAGAAAGTTATGACTAATCCGGAGCGCCATGGATGTAAGACCTACCTCATGATTCCACCCACGCGGTGAGTGGAAGCGAGGAGTAGGCACCCTCCATGTACGAGATGGAAGGGGGACGTGGGTGCACGCCGACGGGTGTGCACTCGGCAATACCGGTATTTGCGTCAAGGAGACATGTGCATTGCATTGCATTACATTGTATACATGATGATGATGATGATGAAATGATTTCAATGAGGTTGAGATATGAATATGATGTTGCATATGATGTATGACTTAATCATGATGTTAAGTTTGTTATGTATCAGATAATATTGAATTGTTCTGTATGACCCATTGCAATATACTTGCTGAGTGATGAACTCACGCTTGTGTTTTATGTTGTTTTAGGTACCATGACACCGGCTTGTGGGAAGGGGCATTAGCTACACATCTTCACGTAGTTCCAGTCACATTTACCAATTTGAGTCATGATCATAATAAGTGCCATGAACTTGGTGTATGGAATAGTTTAGTGTGCTTGTGATCCTTATTTGCTTAGCTATAGATTATGGAGTGGTTGGATTCGGTTTATTCGGTTTATATTGATGCTTTATCCATTGCTATTGATGTTTTAGATGTCAAATGCTATGTTATAACTTGCTATGTGATTTCTATTGCTCCAATTCATGATAAAACAAAGGAGATGCTGCCGAAATTACGGTTTTAGCATTCGCGTCTTTGCTATAATTTATTTTAATTTGTGGTATTTAGGTGATGTTTAGTCTATGTTTGGTAGCATTCGGGCATACTAGATGCCGGGGTGTTACATGAAGATCAATGAAGTGAAGGTTGAAGATCGAGGATCGAGAATCAAAGAATAAAGAGTAAAGAACAATAAAAATTCCATGGGCCAGGCAAGTTGTGCTTTGACCATATTGATCCTATGTTTCAAAATTTTGTTCTTTTAGATTATTGTATGCTAGTTTAAGTTAAATTGATTTCAATTAATTTAGGATTAGATAGTCAACCTATTTGTTATTGCCACCTTGTTACTATCTGCATGCCATCATTGATTTGTCACCCTAGGATTGTTGATTAATAGTTGGTAGCTAACAAATTGCCAACATGGGTTAGATAGAGCGTATTAGTTTGCTTAGACTTGCAACGGATCAGCGACATCATTTTGAAAATACTAAGTTCAATATTGATTAACTGAATATGCAAGGTATTTTGAAATGGTGTGATGTGTTGCCGGCACGATGATGTTGATATGTGTAAGCCTCCGTGCTTCTTCAAGGATGTTGAGTTGTTGTTAGCATTGTGTTGCGCAATAATCAACTAGGGTGATAAAATGATTTAGACCGCCCAAGTGCCATACCTGGCCTACAGAAATAATCTTGCCACTTGCCTCAGTCTAAATCATTTTATCGCCTCAGTTGATTACCATGCCCCACGTGCCATCAACATCATCAATAACACATGTCGCAATTCCAAAAACATGTTCCATCTCTCATTAAGTAAGATTAATTTCTAGAAATCAAACTTATATCAATAACACGATTGCATGGATAAGCAGGATAATTCCGATCTAATTAACCCATGTTGGCAAATTATTAATGTCCAACTAATATTCCTTATTCTAGGGTGACAAATGATTCATGGCATACAATTATTATAGACATGGTGCATACAACAAATAGGTCATATAACTATACCCAGAATTATCTAAAAGCATTTTAATTAAATTAGCATGCAATAATTTAAATAAACATAATTTTAAAAAGTGGGATCAATATGGTCAAAGCACAACTTGCCTTGGAAAAGGTCCTATTCCGGGTCTTGGACTTGTTCCAGGAACAAAACCTTTCCTTCAAAGCCTTTGGGCAATTCAACGTCTACGCGAAACGGATAAATAAACAACAAATAAAAAAAACGGAGAAAAACTGATGTCCAAAAATTAAATAAAATTCACCAATAAATAGAGTTCAATTTTACAAAAATTTAGAAACTGGAATTGCCTCAATCGGAGTTAAAACGTAGAAGTTATAGCCATTTGAAGTTTGACAATCAATTAAAAAGAATAAACCGAATTAATTCATTTATTTTTCTATTCAAAAATCGGAATTATGACGTCATGCTTGCGTCAGCACCGAAATTGATTTTTGGCCAAATTATTTTTCTAAAGGAAAATCGATTTATTGCGTCGCGCTAACGTCAGTCGGTCTATGGGCTCGGTCCACGCCCGTTCTTTGGTCCACGGTGGAATCGGTCCACCGGACCCTATGACACTGACGCGTTGGCCTCACCCGGATGACGTCACGCTGACATCATCACATAGTGCGACAGGTGATCTAACAGGTGGGCCTCACCGTGACGTCAGCATGATGTCACGACTGACACTATCACATGCGAGCTGAGCCGCTGACAGGCGGGCCCGATGCTGACGTCACGCGTGACGCCAGCGATGACCGGTGCCAGCTCAGTGACACCTCAACTCCCGCGTGATGTGGCACACTCTGATTGGTCCACACGCGAGCAATCTTGTCCATTGATTCAAAAACCAACAGCTCAGATTTAATCTAACCTCACGTATATGGACCTATGCGGGCCAATCCGTTCTGTTCAATTCGGATCGGATGGCCAAGATTAGATCTTATCCGCATGGATTTGACGCCGATGTGGATAGAACCGGTACTCGCCACGTGGCGCGATCTGTATCCTTGGATCTAAATCTAACGGTTACAATTAGATCTAACCAAAACTACACCGATTGATCTGGACCGCACACTATGAATCGGACGGTCGAGATTGCATCCAAGCTCCACGCCCACGCACGCATGCACGTGATTCAATCTAAACCATTCAGCCTCGATCCAGTGGCCAAGATCCGATCTAGTTCAAACGCTAAGAGACTTACGTGGCACAATCCTAGCCATCTGTCCTAGATCCGACGGTCAAAAACAGATCTAAACAGTATACTCGATCTAGCCTCAACCGTATGACCTAGATCTAACGGTTCAGATCTAATTCAACTAGAACGATCGGATGGCACATGTGGACAAACCTAGAGCGTTGGATCTTGATCGGACGGCCGACGAAGCTCGCGAGGTCAGCGATGGCACGGCGGACAGGGATGGCCAAGGTTGGTGAAGATGACCAACCAAACGGTGCAGCAAGGCTCCCCCGGCGAAATGAATCCTCGGGCTGGCTTCATGTATTCACGAAGATCCCAGATCTGGGCATGCGCACGTCTAGAACGGCCCACCGACGACGGAAACTGAAGAAGATGGCAGCGCTTAGGTAACTTCGGCGAGCAATCCACGACAACTGACGGCGGCTCAAGCGACTGGACCTGGGGCAAAACGTGAGCAAGGGAAAGGCGAACCTCGGGCGAGCACCTGGGCTTTAAATGATGGCCCGAACGCCGAGTTAGGCACGAAAATCACAGCCAGGCCGATACGGGCGGCGGAGTCTGGCGCGCGCACGGAGAGGTGACGTGGTCGCATCCTGGCCATCCACACGAACGTGATCAACGGCCACGATCGCATGCCGCGAACGGTTCTGATCCGCACACGGTCAGGTCGACGTGCCGCAATCTTGGCCGTTGGATCCAAATCCTACGGTCGGAGCAAGTAGGGTTTTGGTTAACGGTTCGGGTTCAACGGAGCGACCCGTTAGGATTTTCGTTTTTTTTTCTTTTTTCTTTTTGGTATTTAAAATAATCCCAAAAATTCATTTAATTCTGGAAAAATAGCAAAATGCTTAGAAAAATTCCAAAAAATATTTTAAGACATTTTGGACTCAAATAAAATATGTCCAACAAAACTTTATTTAAAACTTTTAAATATTTAAATAATTCAACAAAGGAGTTAATTCAAATTAAATCCAAGTAAATCCAAATAAATTCCAGAAAATCCCAAAAATTCAAACAACTCAATAAATTCAATGAAAGCACAAATCTGGGATGTTACATACCTCCTCCCTTAACGGAATCTTTACCCCAAGATTCAGGGCTAACTTAGGAAAAGGTTTGGAAACTCCTTCTTCAAGTCCACTTCGCGCTCCCCGGTCGCTTCACTCTCTGAATGGTTGCTCCGCTGGACTCTGCAGAAGCGGGTTGACTTATTTCTCGTTTCTCAGTCCATTGTGTCCAAAATCTTTACTGGGTGTTCTTTATATGTCATATTTTTTTACAGCTCGATCGACTCTAAATGCGTTTGCTCATCTGGCACTCAAAGACACTTCTTCAGTTGCGACACATGGAACACATCATGCACTCCTGCCAGCGACTGTGGCAACTCCAACTGGTAAGCAACTTCACCTCTGCGGCTTAGGATCTTGAATGGTCCAATATATCACGGTTTGAGTTTCCCTTTGGCATTGATCTTTTATCTCCCTTGAGATGTGTAACTCTGAGGTATACGAAATCTTCAGGTTCATAGCTCAACTCTCGGCGACGGTTATTGGCGTAACTCTTCTGTCTTGATTAAGCAATCCTCAATCTTTCTCTGATCATGGCAATCTGCTCTTCAGCTTCCTAGAAAATGTCCGGTCCAAAAATATGGCACTCACCTATCTCATTCCAATTCAATGGCGTTCGACAAGATCGACCATACAAAGCTTCAAATGGTGACATTTGTAAACTGGCTTGATAACTATTGTTGTAGCTGAACTTGGCATACGGCAAACACTTGTCCCATGATGTATCATATGCTAGAGCACAAGCTAGCAGCATGTCCTCTAGAATCTGACTGACTATTTCCGTCTGACCATTAGCCTGCGGATGATAAGCTGTACTGAAATTCAGACAGGTTCCCATAGCTTCATGCAACTTATTCCAGAATCTTAAGGTAAATTGGGTACCCCTATCCGACACTATCTTCTTCGGCACTCCATGCAAACATGTAATCCTTGACATATATAACTCCGCTAAGCGGTCTCCAGAATAAGTGGTCTTCATGGGTATGAAGTGAGCTACTTTGGTCAAACGATCCATTATAACCCATATGGAATCGTATCCACTGTGAGTCCTTGGCAAACCGGTAATGAAATCCATACCGATTTCCTCCCACTTCCACTCAGGTATCATTAATGGCTGCAACAATCCAGCTGGCCTCTTATGCATTGCCTTTACTCTTTGACATATGTCGCATACGGCAACGTGCTCGGCAACTTCATGCTTCATGCTCAGCCACCAAAATTGTGACACTACGTTTTGGTGTGACATTACAAATTGCGAAATTAGAGAAGAAAATCTTACGGCTTGAGGTTTACTCGCGTTTTTGGGCCTTTTGAAGCGTTGTGACACCACGGAGTGTCGTAACCTTACTTAACGTGCATGATAAGGTTAATAACATTATGAGATGTGGAATTAAGGTTAAAACTATAGGATATGGAGGTTAATAGCTTTTCCGGGCCGTTTCCGGGGTTTTGGGCCTTCCCGGGGGAGTTTGGGCCTTGGTGGGCTTTGGTGGGATGGAGTAGGTGTCGGGACCCCGAATTTGCAAATCCGGACCCTCTGTGTATTCAGCACTAGTCCAGGAACGCGCTAGTGCACACAGTCTTAACATCGGTAAATATCACAATCATACCAATCGATATTATCAAAGTACTTTATTTAAATAATCAAACTGGTTACTTGACCTCATGGTCAAGTTACACATGTATGCCTCGTAGGGCGAAACTTATTCAGAGAGAAATAATAGCAGCGGAAAATCAAATAAACTTCGTGGCGCCATCCAGTATACCACAGGCAACTGACTGGGCTCGCATCCCTAAGTAGTCGGGTCCTCTTGGAGTTCCTCCTCCAAAGCTGGCGTAATCTCCTCTTCAACTGATATTGTGTTGAGGCAAGGGTGAGTACTTGGTACTCAGCAAGTCATGCACAGAATGCAAGCTAATATACTATATGCATGGCTTAGTACAAAGGAATAGCTCAGGGTATATTTGCAAAGAAATGACTTTTGACAAGTAATATAAGTAGATTCGAAAGCAGTAGAAATAAGTAAAGCATAAATAACTTTTCAAGAAATTTAATAAACATTTTCCCCATCCTAAACCATATTTCCATCAACTTTATTACCAAACCAACCCAACTTTTCAAATCCAAGTTATTTTCAGAAAATCTAACCCTTGACTGTAATTCCCGAGCATTGTCCAGTACCGTGGACTCGGCTATTCAAATAGATTCTACACTCTGCAGAGGTTGTGCACTTTACCCACAAGATACAGTCAAACATCACAAAGGCGAGTTCCCGTAACAAAGCCTTTCGGAAGCCTCAAACAACACAGGTGGTCCTCTCCGGTTCGTGCTCTACACCATCCCTTCCCTTAGCCAAGGCGAAGTATGGGACCAACACACCGTTAGATGGGTATCTGGCCACAGCCACGATACGCTCCCCCGTACAATCACACAAAAGGTGTAACTGACACCCTGAGGCTCCACAAGTGAGTCCTTAGCGACTTAGTCAACTAGGGCCGTCCCATTCCAGCCATGTGGTTGCAAGTATGACCCAGTTCAAAGGCTTGCAAGGTTAAGTCCTTAGAGTGACCAGGGCAAGACTACCCGAAAAACCAAATCATCACTCCCAATGCCACATCTGGCCCACCTGATTACTCTTGCCACATGCCCCGGTCGAAAACTGTTTATCAAACCCCAGTTGATTACCATGCACCACGTGCCATCAACATCACATGATACTTTTCCAAAACAGGTTCAATATATCATTAAGTCAATATTAGCATTTGATTATCCAAATTCATGTCATGAGCACGTAGCAGGTCTAAGCAGTATACTACAACGATCTAAACCCATGTTGGCAATTTAGTAATGTCCAACTAGTAAACCACAACTAGGGTGACAAAGGGTCATGGCACATACTTAAGTAATCAAGGTGTCATATAGCAAATTGGTATTTATCTAACCCCCATGTTTAAACAAAGTATCTTTCTAATTGAACTAGCATGCAATAGTTTAAATCAAAATAGATTTCGAAATAGGATCAATATGGTCAAAGCACAACTTGCCTTCAAAAAGTACTTGTTCTTGGTCTTGAGTTGGGTCCTGAGTCAGCACTTCTCCTTCGAATCCTTCCGGCACTTCAACGTCTACTCGTAAAGCGTGCAAATAGCAAATACACAAATAAACACTAGGCAAAAACATCCCAAAACTCCAAATAAAATCCATAAACAGAGAGAACGTAATTTTCTGGATTTTTAGAAACTGGAATCGTCAATTTTGGAGTTAAAACGCAAAAGTTATGATTATTTAAAGTTTAAATAATCAATTAAATAATATTACAGAGAAAAACTTTAGTCCAAAAATTAAATAAAATTCATATTTAGGTAGATCTCAATTTTATACAAATTTAGAAATTTGAATCACTCAAATCGGAGTTGAAACGCAAAAGTTATAAGCGTTTGAAGTTTGAATCCAAATTTGAAATCATTATTCGAATTAATAAATCATTTTCTTTTTCGGAAATTAATTATTGCGTCAGCATGGACACGTGGCAGCTCCTGATTGGCCTGGCCGACGCCACCGGTCCATGGGCTCGGTCCACGCTCGGCTCGGGTCCACGGTGGACTCGGTCCACGGCTCACGTGACTGACATGTGGGCCCACTCGGGTGACGTCATCGCTGACGTCAGCGCTTGGCTGGGTTAGCCACTGACATGCGGGCCTTCTGACACGCGGGCCCCGCGTGTCAGCGTCACACGCACGCGCGCGTGGACGGCGCTGACCGCGTCGGTCCAACTTCCCGACACGTGGCGCAATCTCGTCCGTTGGTTTGAAAATCAACGGCGCGGATTGGATCCAGGGTTTAACACGTTGAAACTACTCGATGCTCGTGGGCCGTTCGATCTAGATCGGACGGTCCAGATCTAATCCTATAATCGCATCGCTACGACGCGTGGCGATTGTGAACCGCTGGATCTTGATCCAACGGCCCGCATCTAATCGGGTTTGGAACACGTGAACTCACCTCAACCGTCCGACCGATCCGACGGTGCCTGAGCTCGCGAGGGTCGATGGCCGTGGTGGCGCACGGCTGCCGGAGTTGAAGACGACGACGAGCCCAACGGCGTTCGGGTTGCTCGGCGAGATGAAGGGTCCTTCAGTGCGTCTCGTCGCGGTGAGTCCGGACCGAGGTCAACGGCGCAGGGACGGCGGACGGCGGCATGAACGGGCAAAGACTGCGGGCGGAGCCGCAACTACGGCGAGCTCGACGGCTAAACGGGCGCGACTTAGCCTCGGTGAAGTAGAGAAGGGAGGGCGCGGGATCACGGCGGTCTCGGTATGCCTCGGCATTAAATAGCCTCGGCCTGCGTAAAACGGAAACCTAACTTGCTACGGCGGCGGAGTCCAGCTCGGACTCGGGAAGACGACGAAATCGTGGCCGTCCACGTGGCACAACCAACGGCCACGATCGCGCGGCGCGACCGGGTCCGGTCCGGACACGGCTCGGGTCGGGGTCGGGCGGATCTCAGCCGTTGGATCTTGATCCAACGGTTGGGATTGATTAGGGTTAGGAGTGGGTTCGGTCGAGTCAACTGGCTCGGGTCGGACTCGAGTCCGACTCGGTCGGATGAACAGTACTTGACCCGAGTTGGATTTTCCAGCGATTTAATATTTAAAATAATTCCCAGTAATTCATTTAATTCATTAAAAATAGCAAATGACTCAGAAAAATTCCAGAAAAATTCTGGAAAATATTTTGGATCATTTTGGACTCAAATAAAATATTTCCAACAAAAATTTATTTGCAAATTTAAATTCTTTAATTATTTCAAAATGGAATAAATTCAAATAAATTCCAAATAAATCCAAATAAATTCCAGAAAATTCCAAAAATTCACCAAAGTGCCAAATCACACATGAATTTAAGGAAAGCAAAATTTTGGGGTGTTACAGTAGGTCTCCGTAACGGACTAGGTTTGGGTGTGGGGGCTGGTAAAAGGGCTCCCCACCAGCCCTTGGGACGTCCACCCCTGCCCCATGCGCCCCTAACCCTAGCCGCCACCCTTCCTCCTCCCTCCACCTCCTAGCCGCCCCATCTCTTGCCCCCATGGCGCCCCCATTGCTCCCCATTGCACACCACCTCTCCTCCACCCCCCCTTGCTGCCCTAGGGTGACCTCCCCACCCCTGCATCCTCATGGATCCATCCGAGGAGCGAGGAGCGAGGAGCGAGGTGCGAGGAGCGAGGAGCGAGGAGCGAGGAGCGAGGAGCGAGGAGCGAGGAGATCGATTGGAGTTTTCGTGCGTCGGGCAAAGGTATGATCATGGGGATCCTCGGGGATGAGCTAGGTACTGTTATTAGGGAGTTTATCAAGTTTTTTGATCAATTGGAGGCGCTGGATTTGAGTAATTTGGGTTAGATCTAGATGTTGCCATGTTTCTGGTTCGGGCAGATTGGGGACCCGAGTTAGGGCAGGCGTTTTCGCCAATTTAGAATTGGAATCTGATCGCACGGACTTCTAGGAAGTTGTAGATAATTTCTTTATCTTTCAGTGAATATAAAGAAATTGAAATTCCGCCTAGCCGTTTGGAAGTTATGGCTGTTTTACCGAGCGCTGTCAAATCTGTGACGAGATTGAGACAGTTCGTGTTCAACGTTAGATTAAACAACATTAGAGTCCGAATCAGTCTTTCCCTATAACAAGAAAAAGTTGGGAAATTTCCTAAGCTTCGCGACGGTGTACTCGTTTAATCGATTTGGAGTCCCAGAACTCAAGTTATGGCCTTTGCAAGGCTGCTGTCCCGCCGGGACAGAACCTCTGTTTTTAGGTTTTGCGAGTAGTGGGCAATGTCGGGTGAGATGGGGATTTGTGTACTGTTTTGTGGGCATGATTATGAGTGTGCGATGCCTATGTGTAGGTGGTGTGGCACCGGGAGTGCCCTCGACTTCCCACAAATCCGTCGCCCGCGGTTGAGGCAAGTGTGTTGTAATGTATAGCGGATTGTAGGTTGCTTGTTGATATTGGATGAAAGATTGAATACTTGCTATGATCACTTGCCTTGCTTGCTGTTTTCCAATGATATATTGAGTATGATTATCATGATATGATGCTATGTGTTTATACTTATCATGATTCGATGCCATGTGTCTATATTTGTCATGATGAGAGGCCATATGTTTATGTACAAATGAGATATGATAATTGGCATAGTTGCATGCATGACATGAGATGGGGCGAGGGCGGTGAGAAAGTCATAACTAATCCGGGGAAGGTCGGTGAGAAAGTTATGACTATTCCGGAACGCCATTGAGTAAGACCTACATCGTGATTCCATTCACGTGGTGAATGGAAGCGAGGAGTAGGCACCCTCCATCTTCGGCATGGAAGGGGGGAGAGGGTGCACACCGATGGGTGTGTACTCAACCATACCGGTATGAGTTTCCAAGGAGATATGAGCATAGCATTGCATTGCATTGCATTACAATACATATTAAATGATGAGGATGTTGTTATGTGTTCAAGTTTGAGATGTTATATGTGACGTGAGGTATTATTGTCTTGTAAATGATCTTGTTGTCCATTACAATATGCTTGCTGAGTTTTCGAACTCACGCTTGTGTTTTATGTTGTTTTTAGGTACTTTGAGATCAGCATGCGGGAAAAAGGGGTCTAGCTACACTTCTACACGTAGCTCCACCATCATAGTCCATAATTAATCACTTGGAGACATGATATTAAGAGTTGTGCCTTAAACTTAATGTATGGTTTAATTTAGCATGCTAGTGATTCCTTATTTGCTTCGTTATAGTTTATGAAGTAGTTGAGCGTAGTATTTTTGGCGTAATTTGATGTTATGTCCATTTATGTTGATGTTATAGATGTCGGGTGCCATGTTATATCTTGCCATGATTGTGTTATTGTGTTAACTCATGGAAAAGCAAAGGAGATGCTGCCGGGATATCGGTTTTTAGCATATGTACCTTTGCTGGAATTTATGTTTAAATGTGGTATTTAGACGTTGTTTAGCTTATGTTTGGTAGCATTCGGGCATATTAAATGCCGGGGTGTTACAGTTGGTATCAGAGCGGGCTGTAGGTCCTTGGAATGTGAATTTTTAGTATCATGCTATAGGGTACAACTAAAATGTGATGTGGAATAACTTAGAAACATGGCTTAGGTCTTAACTAAAACTTTGTTATAGGATAGCAACATTAAAACTTGCAAAAGTGGTATAACTAATTTAAAATTTGACACACATGGATGCACAGTAGGAAAGGGTATGGGAATCGTTGCTTTACGCTTAAATGTTGTATTTGAGCCTTGATGTTGAATGCTACATTTGTTTATGTATGTTGCTATGTTTATGAAAGAATTGAATGGAATTGTTCATGTTATTATGTTAAAGTGGGGTTGTGGTGCCGAAGGGTTTCGGTCACCTCTCTTTATTCATTGTAAGGGTGAAGTGTGACGGTGTGGCCGGTTAGCGCCATCACCGAAGAACTATTAACCCCTGTAGGAGAAGAGTGCTTACCCTTTCTGTCGTAGATCGGGTAGTTGACGGGAGTCAAATAGAAGAGTTTGGTGGTGGGTTCCTTCGTATGTTCTTCACCATTCTGACGGTTGGTTTTGGTTGATTTTCTTGGTTTTAGTTGATGGAAACTAAAAGAAAAATGTTTGGTATTGGATTTTTCGCGGATCATTCCGTATGCGATTTGTGGTTTTTGGTCTTCCTTGGTTGGAAACGAAGAAGAGTTTAGAGTTGCGCCTTTTTAGTCGCCTTTGCTTTGACACCCGGTTTTGCTGGTTATTGTGGATTGTCTTAGGGAGGAAACATATGTGGTTGTTGTCCTCCCTATCTGAGAAAAGAGTTGAAGTTATCCTAGTGCCGACCTTAGGTTGGGTGGAGCTAAGTTTTGTAACTTTATTGGAAAAGGTTTGGTTGAACATTTTGTTTTCCCTAGTGCATCCTTCTTCCTTCTTGGAAGTATGGATCTTGAGATTTCTTGAAGAGTTTTGTGGGCAAATTTGGGAACTTGAGAGTGGAACTCTCCTGCATTTCTGTTAGAATTTTGTTTTCTTCCTTGCCTGGAAAAAGAGAAATTGTCTAACGGTGTTCGCTTACGTTCATGAGTTGTGGTTGTCCTTAAAAGTGGAGTTGCATCTTGTTTGTCAAAAGTGAAAATGGTTGTTTAGCATGTCATGTAGTATGTAACAATGTGGTTATTGGAAATGATTTGTTCTTAAGTTAATTGGTGAGTTGAATCAATTAAAAGTAATATTTGTGTTTAGCTTAAGATTAAATGAACTTCTAGTGTTGCAGATTACCCTATAATGAGAATGAATAAATATGTTAATGTACATGCTTAGAATCTGTTGCCTTGCTTTGAAAGTGCTTATGACCCTCAATTATGTTTAAAGTTTTAAACCCTAATGCATAGTTAAAACATTAAGATGATGCAGACTGCCGATATTGTTAAAGAAACTTTGCTGGTTGTCTAAAGATGTTCTAATCTAATGGATTAATAGAGAGATTTAATTGTGTTGACTAGTGACTTTAATTTGGAAGTTGATTAGAGTTGCTATTTATGTTGTTGCAAACCATTAGTATAATTGGAAGTATGCAGTTGTGTTCCTACGATGCTAGTATCGATGTCAATTGTGAAGACATAGGCTTTGCTGTTTATGTTATTGCTAAAGCATTGGGATGGTCTAACCTATTAAATTTGTTTTTATAGTTGGAGTATGTTGTGTACTGACAATTTGTTATGGTATATGGATAGTGTAACTAAAAACAATGTAGTTGTTTTTATTATTATGCCTATTTATGGATATTGATGATTTAGTAGTGGTGGTAATTGTTTGGATTACTTTTTGGAAGCCATTGTAAAATAGAGGTTATTATAACATGTGGCGATGAAGTGAACCATGGATATTTTAGCATGATATAGAATTGTATCCTAAAGAAGGTATATGTTAGAATCATAATTTTCGACTTTGTCTTATGGAGATACTCTTTGTATGTTGAAGTCATTTGTTAATGGAATAAGTTTTGATTGTCAAGATGTTGACGTATTTATGGTATAAAAATTGATAGGATGATCATGCTTAAGTATCTGTTGAAGTACTACGTTTGAAATATAGAATACGTTGTTTTATGATGTGTTGGTTTGTGGGGTTCTTGAGGAGGTAGTATGGATTGATTTAAGATGGGTTTTCTCGATAAGTAAATAGTGATTATGGAATGCTTAAATGTTAAGGATAGTGGGACACTGGTTATGGTGAGTCTCCCATTTCTCTTTGAGAATTGATGTTCTCTTTCAAAATGTTGATTCTGGTTAAAACGCGATGCTTTACAAATTTGGCTTTCAATTGTCGACGGGTTATGTATGACGTGGTGTTTTCCTGTTAATGGTGTTCCCCTCATAGTTTTATGATTTGGCGCAATCATCGATGCTACCCAAGTTTTAATCATGTGATGCAGAGGAAGAAGTTGTCTTGTGAATGACTATTTGGTAGCGTTGTACATGATGAATGAATGGTGAAAAGGAAACATGACATCATTTATAGATGTCTATTGATAAAAGAGTCGTTGAGCCAGGTCGGTGAGTAAGTCATATAGGGAAATATGACTAATCCGGAGTGCTCTCGAAAAGCTTGGATTCATGTCATGAATCTAGATTTCCATTTGCTTTTTAGCATGAAAAGAAAGAGTGAAGAGTTCCTGGCATTTGGCTTTGTTGTAAGAGGATTGGGTTTCCTTGTTTCCTTGAGAGTTATTATGGCGGTTGTGGATTCTTTCGATTGGTTTGAGAATCGGTTTTCTCTTCCACAATGTTATTTTTATGAGATGCTTGGCTGTGGTGAAAGTGAGTCGAGTTGTCATTGATTGTTGAGAATTTCTGACAAAAAATTGTGTGGAGTCTCTCTTTTTGTTTGAGTGGTCCCCCATGCGAGATGTATCGCATTGATTTGAGATTGGAGTTTTTCCTTTGCGACTTGACTTAGGAAAAGAGATCGAGTGATCTTTCGAGGTTGTCAAACCTTTGTTCCAAGTGATTTGTTGTGTTTTGGGTTTGAGTTGATGAATGTGGTTCATCCGACTAAGGAAGTTGCTCTTTGTTGGCATTCTCGTTTGAGATGTGAATAGAAATGTCTATGGAATTGTTGAGCATAATGGAGGATTATACTCATGGGTTTGGTAGTTTTTGAGTGAGAAAGTGTGAGGGCGAGACCCTCATAGGAAAAGAACCAGTTGAGGTTTTTTAATAATTTACAGCTCTACCTTGGGCTAGGCGTAGAACGTTGGTTGTGGTTCGAAGGGTGGTCATGTTGGAAGTTGGTGATGTCGGTCCAAACCTTGTGAGAATATGGTTGGATTGTTAAAAAGTGATGATAATTTGAAATATAGTGATCTGTCGTGAACTTTGTCGTAGCTAGTTGTCCCTGGGTGTGTGTTATGCCTGGGAGGGGGTAGAATGAAAGTGTAGCGTGGTTTGTGGAAGAAAAGAAAAGTTTTGTCGATGAAGGCTATGTACGTAGCTGACATTAGTTAATTTTGATTCTTTGTGAAAAGGGTCAAATAATTGGAAGAGATGGGATTATGTGTCATGATTGAGTTTGATGGAGTGTGGTAGTTAGGTTGGTTGTGTTAGAAGTGCGAAATGTTTGTCGTGAGGATTCGAGCGTTTTGGGTTGATGGAGCCTTTGCTGCTGAGAAGCCTTTTGTCCCTTGGGGACTTGGTAGTTGTTTTTTGTGTCCTTCGGATTCGAGGTCGAATCCAGTTGAAGGGGGGAAGAATGTGACACTACGTTTTGGTGTGACATTACAAATTGCGAAATTAGAGAAGAAAATCTAACGGCTTGAGGTTTACTCGCGTTTTTGGGCCTTTTGAAGCGTTGTGACACCACGGAGTGTCGTAACCTTATTTAACGTGCATGATAAGGTTAATAACATTATGAGATGTGGAATTAAGGTTGAAACTATAGGATATGGAGGTTAATAGCTTTTCCGGGCCGTTTCCGGGGTTTTGGGCCTTCCCGGGGGAGTTTGGGCCTTGGTGTGCTTTGGTGGGATGGAGTAGGTCTCCGTAACGGACTAGGTTTGGGTGTGGGGGCTGGTAAAAGGGCTCCCCACCAGCCCTTGGGACGTCCACCCCTGCCCCATGCGCCCCTAACCCTAGCCGCCACCCTTCCTCCTCCCTCCACCTCCTAGCCGCCCCATCTCTTGCCCCCATGGCGCCCCCATTGCTCCCCATTGCACACCACCTCTCCTCCACCCCCCTTGCTGCCCTAGGGTGACCTCCCCACCCCTGCATCCTCATGGATCCATCCGAGGAGCGAGGAGCGAGGAGCGAGGAGATCGATTGGAGTTTTCGTGCGTCGGGCAAAGGTATGATCATGGGGATCCTCGGGGATGAGCTAGGTACTGTTATTAGGGAGTTTATCAAGTTTTTTGATCAATTGGAGGCGCTGGATTTGAGTAATTAGGGTTAGATCTAGATGTTGCCACGTTTCTGGTTCGGGCAGATTGGGGACCCGAGTTAGGGCAGGCGTTTTCGCCAATTTAGAGTTGGAATCTGGTCGTACGGACTTCCAGGAAGTTGTAGATAATTTCTTTATCTTTCATTGAATATAAAGAAATTGAAATTCTGCCCAGCTGTTTGGAAGTTATGGCTGTTTTACCGAGCGCTGTCAAATCTGTGACGAGATTGAGACAGTTCGTGTTCAACGTTAGATTAAACAACATTAGAGTCCGAATCAGTCTTTCCCTATAACTAGAAAAAGTTGGGAAATTTCCTAAGCTTCACGACGGTGTACTCGTTTAATCGATTTGGAGTCCCAGAACTCAAGTTATGGCCTTTGCAAGGCTGCTGTCCCGCCGGGACAGAACCTCTGTTTTTAGGTTTTGCGAGTAGTGGGCAATGTCGGGTGAGATGGGGATTTGTGTACTGTTTTGTGGGCATGATTGTGAGTGTGTGATGCCTATGTGCAGGTGGTGTGACACCGGGAGTGCCCTCGACTTCCCACAAATCCGTCGCCCGCGGTTGAGGCAAGTGTGTTGTAATGTATAGCGGATTGTAGGTTGCTTGTTGATATTGGATGAAAGATTGAATACTTGCTATGATCACTTGCCTTGCTTGCTGTTTTCCAATGATATATTGAGTATGATTATCATGATATGATGCTATGTGTTTATACTTATCATGATTCGATGCCATGTGTCTATATTTGTCATGATGAGAGGCCATATGTTTATGTACAAATGAGATATGATAATTGGCATAGTTGCATGCATGACATGAGATGGGGCGAGGGCGGTTAGAAAGTCATAACTAATCCGGGGAAGGTCGGTGAGAAAGTTATGACTATTCCGGAACGCCATTGAGTAAGACCTACATCGTGATTCCATTCACGTGGTGAATGGAAGCGAGGAGTAGGCACCCTCCATCTTCGGGATGGAAGGGGGGAGAGGGTGCACACCGACGGGTGTGTACTCAACCATACCGGTATGAGTTTCCAAGGAGATATGAGCATAGCATTGCATTGCATTGCATTACAATACATATTAAATGATGAGGATGTTGTTATGTGTTCAAGTTTGAGATGTTATATGTGACGTGAGGTATTATTGTCTTGTAAATGATCTTGTTGTCCATTACAATATGCTTGCTGAGTTTTCGAACTCACGCTTGTGTTTTATGTTGTTTTTAGGTACTTTGAGATCGGCATGCGGGAAAAAGGGGTCTAGCTACACTTCTACACGTAGCTCCACCATCATAGTCCATAATTAATCACTTGGAGACATGATATTAAGAGTTGTGCCTTAAACTTAATGTATGGTTTAATTTAGCATGCTAGTGATTCCTTATTTGCTTCGTTATAGTTTATGAAGTAGTTGAGCGTAGTATTTCTGGCGTAATTTGATGTTATGTCCATTTATGTTGATGTTATGGATGTCGGGTGCCATGTTATATCTTGCCATGATTGTGTTATTGTGTTAACTCATGGAAAAGCAAAGGAGATGCTGCCGGGATATCGGTTTTTAGCATATGTACCTTTGCTGGAATTTATGTTTAAATGTTGTATTTAGACGCTGTTTAGCTTATGTTTGGTAGCATTCGGGCATATTAAATGCCGGGGTGTTACAGTAATCTCTCTTTCAGGTCTTGATACATCTTGGCACTTCCCGATGAATTGAGTATTTAGAATCATGAGCTTCTTCCAGAATCAACTGCTTCAGCTCCTTATCATTCGGCATGTAGATGCGATCCTTAATCCACAACATACCCTGCTCATCCAGCTTGAAGTCCTTAGCCTTTCCTTCATCCATCTTGGACTTAATTCTCTTTATCTTATCGTCCTCCTTCTGACCTTCCTTGATCTGATCTTCTAAGGTAGGCCTCACTTCCAAGGCTGCCAAAAATCCTTTAGGTACCATTTCCAGCTTCATCTTCTGAAAATCCTTGCATAGTTCTGCTTGACTCTCTTCTACTAGCATATGCATGGTGTGGCTCTTCCGACTCAAGGCATCGACTACTACATTAGCCCTACCAAGATGGTAATGAATTCCGACATTATAGTCCTTGATTAATTCCAACCATCTTCTTTGCCTCATATTCAGGTCCAACTGATTGAAGATATATTTAAGGCTCTTATGGTCTGTCTACACTTCACATCTTTCCTAATAAGGTAATGATGCCACAACTTCAGAGCATGCACCACGATAGCTAACTCAAAGTCATGCGTCGGGTAATTCTCCTCATGCGGCCTTAATTACCTTGATGCATAAGCGACTACCTTTCAGTTCTGGATCAACACTCATCCAAGTCCTTGGCATGATGCATCACAATAAATGTTGAAATTCTGATTCACGTCTGGTAAGACTAACACTGGTGCGGATGTCAAACGCTTCTTCAGCTCCTGAAAGCTCTTCTCGCACTCTAGCATCCATGCAAACTTCTTCTCCTTCTTCAACAAATGCGTAAGGGGTCTAGTAATCATTGAGAATCCTTCGATGAATCGACGGTAATATCCCGTCATTCCCATGAAACTGTGAATCTGAGTAACCGTCTTCGGTTAGTCCCAATGTAATACTGCTTCCATCTTGCTCGGGTCAACTGCAACTCCCTCGGCCGTCATTACATATCCAAGAAACTCCACCTTACTCTTCCAAATGTCATATTTGCTAAACTTAGCAAATAACTGCTGTTCTCGCAGCTTCTCCAGAACTAGCCTCAAATGTTCGTCATGTTCCTCTCTTGCCTTGCAGTAGACAAATATGTCATCTATGAACATGATGAAAAACTTATCCAAATATTCCATGAAAACTTTATTCATCATATTCATGAAATATGCAGGTGCATTCATCAGTCCAAAGGACATAACTGTAACTCATAATGTCCATATCTTGATGAAAATATGGTCTTCAGTACATCTTCTGATCGAATCTTCAACTGATGATACCCTGATCGGAAGTTAATCTTGGAGAAAACTCCAGCTCCTCTTAACTGATCAAACAAATCATCAATCCTAGGTAGTGTGTACTTATTCTTTATCATCACATCATTGAGTGCACGATAATCAATACACATCTGAAAACTTCCATCCTTCTTGACAAATAGGACTGGTGCTCCCTACGTCGATGAACTAGGTCTGATAAATCCTTTCTCCAACAGCTCCATGATCCGCTTCTTCATTTCGACTAACTCATCGGTAGACATCCTATAAGGTCTCTTGGCTATTGGGGCTGTACCGGGTACAAGCTCAATCACAAAGTCAATATCTCTATCTGGCAGCATTCCAAGTAATTCTTCAGGAAAAACATCCGGATACTCACTGACCACTATTACATCTTCAATGCTGCTGTCTTCACACTGTTGACCATCAGCTGTCCATCCTGAACGGCAGTTGCTCGAAACTCAACTTTCCTACCATCTGGGCTTTTGACTGATACTACTCTTCGTCCACAGTCTAACACAACCTTGTGCTTGGCTAACCAATCCATTCCCAATATAACATCTAGAGTCTTGGTATCCAATATAATAACATTCATTAGGAACTCTACCCCATTAATTAGTAACTTTACCCCATAATATCCAACATTAGATCGGAGTTCTGATCCAAGGGATTGGCCTTGCAACACATGTCCAAGGTTCACCATTCTTAACCAATTTTCAATGACAAAATCCTGAGATATAAAAGAATGCGAAGCTCCAGAATCAAACAAAATTGTTGCAGGTACTGAGTTAACCAGTAACTTACCCAGTACAATATCCGATGTGTTCTGAGCTGTATCAGCGGTGACGTGGTTGATTTGACCTCTCACCGTAGCTTGGGGTGTAGCTCCAGCTTGAGTAGCTCTAGGGTTTCCTCCTGTTGCGGGGGTCCTTGCAGGCGTCGTTCCCAGGTTGAAGTGAACTGGCGTAACACCTCCTCACTTCGGACACTGGTTAGCGAAGTTTCCCGATTCATTGCAGCTGTAGCAACGTCTCACTGTCGCTGGCTGGCTTACTGCTGGTGCAATTCTGGCTTGTGCTGGTGTCTGATAACTCTGATCGGCCAGCCTTGGTGCTAGTGGTGGTGTCTTGGCGATGTTCTGGGGCTGGAATCTGAAGAATTGATTGGGTGCAACTCTTAGCCTTTGTGCTCCTGGGCGAGCTCCCTACTGTGCCATCCAGCACTTCGTGTTATCATCTAACTATTTTCGCTTGTCCTCCAATATAAGGGCTTTATTCACCAGTTCCTGGAAATTAGGAAACGTGTGGGTAATCAGTTCCACCTGCAGTCCTGAATTTAGTCCCTTCATGAAGCAAGATTGTCTTGCCTTATCTGTCGCTACATCTTCAGGTGCATAGCGAGCCAACTGGGTGAACTTGTTCAGATAATCAGCCACTGACTGGCTGCCTTGCTTCAAAGCTCAAAACTCTTCCTTCTTGAAGCCCATAATTCCCTCGGGCACATAGTACTGGCAGAAAGCAGTTGTGAACTCCTCCCAAGAGATTTCCTATGGGTTTTCACGCGAAGCGCAAAAATTCTCCCACCATTCAAACTGTAGTACCTTCCAGCTGATGAGATGCATATGTTGGGGAACGTGGTATGCTACTCTAGCACAAATTAAAAAATTTCTACCGCGCAACCAGAAAGCTACTCACAAGAATAGGATCATAGATCAATTACCACTAGACGCGCAGTTGCGGAATCCTTCGCGCGTCGATGTAGTGGATCATTCCTGCCACATTCGTGGATCGTCCTCGCCTCGCTGTGGATCGTCCTCGCCTCATCTAGCTGCGGATCGTCCTCGCCTCATCTGGCTGCGGATCGTCCTCGCACGCCGCAGTCGCAGCAGCGTCACCACAGCAGTCCACACGTCCAGGGATGGGACGCCGTGCGTTCCCTCTACATGTTTCATAGTAAACATGAAAGCTACCTTTATAACTATCCGGTTAGGAAATAGTGTTTGGTAACCCCAAGGTAAACTATTACACATGTAGGGAATATGACAATCTCAGGTCTAAGGATCATACATCTACTATGTATGAGATACACTGATGACACATAAGAATGTAACATTCTCGCAGTGTCCCATTGTGGGTCTATCTAACACATGTTCTTCAACATGCGTCCAGAATGTATTGATGATATCTCCATATCCCATGATCTATGAAACATGATCATTGAACAATACATGTGCTGATCTATTCATCGTTGTCCTATACGATGATATCCGATCAGAGATATTTATCGAATTATATCAATAAGTAAAGAGCTTCATAAACAAGTCACACACTTGTTGATCAAAACAATGATATACATTCATTGGACCAATAATCATATTATTATTCATAAACATAGTCATGTTACAATCATCCATATGATTGCCTCAAGGGCATAACACTAACAATCTCCCACTTGCACTTGAGTCAATCAATTAAGTGTCTAATACCAATAGACCTCGTGTGCGCCTGATGCTTAGGCTGTGGTAGTGGCTTTGTCAACGGATCAGCCACATTGGCTTCCGTATGTGCTTTGCATATCTTCACGTCACCTCTATCCACAATTTCGCGAATAAGGTGAAAGCGTCGGAGTATATGTTTGGACTTCTGATGTGATCTAGGCTCTTTTGCTTGTGCAATGGCACCACTATTATCGCAATAGATGTCCATTGGACTAGAGGCACTAGCGACCACACCAAGCTCCGAGATAAACTTCTTTATCCATACAACTTCTTTTGCGGCATCCGAAGCAGCAATGTACTCTGCTTCTATCGTAGAGTCAGCCACCGTGCTTTGCTTGGAACTCTTCCACCATCGCTTCCTCCATTTAGTGTAAACACAAAACCGGATTGTGATCGAAAATCATCTTTGTCAGTTTGGAAGCTTGCATCAGTGTAACCTTTTACAACCAGTTCTTCCTCACCTCCAAAGACTAGGAACATACCCTTAGTTCTTCTCAAGTACTTTAGGATGTTTTTCACGGCTATCCAATGACCATCACCGGGATCCGCTTGGTATCTACTTGTGACACTTAGAGCATATGAGACATCTGGGCGCGTACAGATCATAGCATACATGATAGATCCAATAGCCGAAGCATATGGAATCTTGCTCATCCTGTCTCGCTCATCAGTCGTCGAAGGACACTGATTCTTGCTTAGACTGATGGCCTGTGACATTGGCATGAAACCTCTCTTAGATTCATGCATATTGAACCTTTTCAATACTTTACCAATGTAAGTTTCCTGGCTTAATCCAATCAACCTTTTTGATCTATCTCTATAGATCTTTATGCCCAAGATATAACATGCTTCTTCCAAGTCCTTCATTGAGAAACTCCTTTTCAATGAAGTCTTAACGTCTTCAAGCATAGGAATATGTCATCCACATACAAGATTAGAAACACAAGTGCGCTCCCACTAGCCTTCTTGTAAACACAAGGCTCTTCTTCGTTTTTGATAAAGCCAAATCCATTGACCACTTCATCAAAACGAATGTTCCAACTCCGAGATGCTTGCTTTAACCCATAAATGGATCTCTGAAGCTTACATATCTTTTTAGCATTTTTAGGATCAACAAAACCCTCAGGTTGTATCATGTATACATCCTCAGATAGATTCCTATTAAGGAAAGCTGTCTTGATGTCCATCTGCCATATTTCATAATCGAAATATGCAGCAATTGCTAAAATGATCAGGACAGACTTGAGCATGGCTACCGGTGAAAATGTTTCATCATAGTCAATTCGTTGAACTTGTTTGAAACCCTTTGCCACCAACCGTGCCTTATAGATCTGAACATTTCCATCTACGTCTGTCTTCTTCTTGAAAATCCATTTGCATTCTATGGTTTTTACACCATCAGGAGGATCTACCAAGTTCCAAACTTGATTGTCATGCATGGATTGAATTTCGGATCTCATGGCTCCAGGCCATTTTTCAGAGTTTGGGTCCATCATCGCTTCTTTGTAAGTCGTGGGCTCATCTTTGTCCAACAATAATATGTGTAGGATCGAAGTATACGAATATAGCAATCAGAGGGGGGGTGAATGATTATGCGGAAGCTAAAACAAAATTTTCGATCTACTAGAAGAACACCCCAACTCGGATTCAAAAGATTGCCTCGTAATCAACAAAAACAAATTGACAGACGCTTGGTAAAACGCAAAGTCCCAGAGATCCAACAGTCGGATTGATCTGAAATTTGGACACAAGAAACTAGATTCCAATACGAAACGAAATCAAGAAGAATCAGCTCGATCGGACTTGTATATCAAAAGTTATAAACCTCGCAAGCTTGCTGTAACTGAAGATATCGAGAAATGATCTAACATAAACTTGAAAGTATAACAGAAACGACGAAAGATCAACCTACAGAACTTTGAAAAACTCTAAATCAAAGCCCTAGAGAGGTTTTGGATTGATCAAATCACGAAGGAACTCAAGGAAACAAAGTAGACGAAAAATCCATCTACTAAACCTAAAAACCGGAGAGAAACCGAAACCCAAAAACTTGGATAAACAGGACCTCGTGGGCTTGTGAGCACGCATAAAGGATCTGAAGAATTTGATCTTTATTTCTCTCTTGTCTAAAGTACTCCAAACACCAGAGTACAAGCCTTAAAAGAAAAGCTCTAAGCTTTCAATGCGCTCAGCTTTGTTTGATGCCCTTCAAAAGGACACAACCCCTCCTATTTAAAGGAGCAAACCACAGAGAGTCCTGGATACAATTCCTACTCCTAAAAGGATTCCCACTCCTAATCCTAGAAGGAGTATGTATCCAACATAACTCCACTTGGCCCAACCTGGCCAAGTACAACTCTTGCACGCGTATGGCAACCCTACCATACTCACGTGACTAACACTTTGCACGCGCATGGCCACCTGCCATACTCACGTGACTAACCATTCTTCATGTGCACCATTCTCTTAGCCCGAACGTCCCGCATGACATCCTTGACCACCAAGACCTCAGTTCCTCCTGAACCTAGTCCCGAACCTCAGTTCCTCCATGAACCTAGTTCCGGTCCCGTCATCGACCACGTTCGCCCTCGAGCAATGCCTGCACATGAACAAACCACAAAACAAATCCGAGCACAAGTCCGCGACTTGACTCAACATTAGTTCATGCAAATACTCACACGAGCATTGCATAAAGTCCACTTCAAAACAAGCATCATGAAATTCTTACCAATTTCATAATCTCAAGGTCAAACCAAAAACTCAATTCCAAGTTTGCTCAAAACCCTAATCGAGCAAAAACGCATTCACGACGGACCAAAAAATTTGGTCCGGAGTACATGTAAAACTTACTGTTTTTAAGAACTTGGTCCCGCGCAAAAACCTTCAAAAGCACATTTACAACATACCAAAAAATTTGGTCTGTCGTTCATGGAAAAAACGAGGTCGCCAAAAAACATGTTTATGACAAACCAAAAAATTTGGTTTGTCATACATGGGAAAAACGAGGTTGCCAAAAACATGTGTATGACAAACCAAAAAATTTGGTTTGTCATATATGGGAAAAACAAGGTCGCAGAAAAACATGTGTATGACAGACCAAAAAATTTGGTTTGTCATACATGGCAAAAACGAGGTCGCCAAAAGCATGTGTATGACAGACCAAAAAATTTGGTTTGTCATACATGGGAAAAAACGCGATTTCTTGAACAAGCGTAAAAACATCAAATCCGTCATACATGCGAAACTCACTGTTTTTGGATGTTTGGTCCTTCATACAAGCAATTTTGCAAGATTAATCCTAACCAATTTTTCAGCACATGATCAAGCCAATTTTTCATCATATGATTTCACAATCTCCCCCTTGAGGAAAACATTGGCAACACCACTTTAGATTTGAACATTGGCATTCTCTTTTACAAAGGATTTTGAGATCCAAAAGATTAACACCAAAACCAAAGTGAGAAGGCAGAGAAACTCCCCCTTTGACAAAAAAGAAAAACAAAATCTCCCCCTGAGAATGAAAATGTGTGTGAATGTGCAATGTGTCCAAGAATTCCAAAATTCTCCCAAAATGCTCAAATTTCCAAAAAAAAACTTTTTTCCCCTTTTTCTTTGAACTTCTCAAAAATTTCCAAAATTTCTCCCCCTTTGACAATGGATTCATCAAGAGTACAAAAGAGAGAATTTGTTCTAAAATTTTCCTGCAGCAATGATTTCACAATGGGAAACAAGGGAGTGCCAAGATAGGAAAATACATGATCTTAATGTGATTTTAACAAGTTAGGGAATGACATGCATCTCAACCTCAATTCAGTCAACTATAGGCAAGTACTAAGCAAAAACCTTTAGTAGAAAAACAAAAGCTCAAAGTTGAAGCAAATAACAAATCAGGGCGAGCAAGTAGTTTAAACTCCAATCTAGTGGACCAATTTAATCTTTAAACAGTAAACTGCATGTGGCATGCTTGAAGCATACTTCTTTTATTTCCTTGAAGTGGCATGCTTGAAGCATACATCTTGTCTTTTGAGGGAATGGCATGCTTGAAGCATACATCTTATCTTTTAGGGAAAGCATCCTGAAGCACATAACTTGAGTTTTTTTTTTAAACAATCCCTTTTTTTTAAACTGATTCCCTTTTCCTCTACTTTTTCTTTGATTGTAAACATGCAAAAGTGATTAAAAGGTCTTTTGAAAGAGTAAAGCTGAAAACACACTTGCTTCATAGCCCAAATTTGTCAAGAAGATTCAATATCAAGCCTAGAAGAGTGAGATATCACAGAGTATTTAACTATAGGCAATCAAACCAAGGAATTCCGCAAAGTCATTTTTAGTTCAAGTGGAACAATTTAGATTATCATATATTAGCACAATTACAAAATATATAAAGAAATATGATAAAGTGAGCTCATTAAGTGAAAGAACTTGGCAAGGAAACTCCCCCTCAAAACAAACCCATTGGATGAACAATCCCAAGTTCTCCCCGAATAAAAGCAAAACGAGAAGAAGACAAAGGTTTTGTGAAAATGTCTGCCAATTGATGTTCAGTATCCACATGATGAAGCACAATGTTGCCTTTTTCAACATGATCTCTAAGAAAGTGAAATCTGATGTCAATGTGTTTTGTTCTAGAGTGTTGCACGGGGTTCTTAGCAATGCAAATTGCACTAGTGTTATCACACAAAAGAGGAACACTGTAACACCCCAAAATTTTGCTTTTCTTAAATTCATGTGTGATTTGGCACTTTGGTGGATTTTTGGAATTTTCTGGAATTTATTTGGATTTATTTCGAATTTATTTGAATTTATTCCATTTTGAAATAATTAAAGAATTTAATTTTGCACATAAAATTTTGTTGGCAATATTTTACTTGAGTCCAAAATGATCCAAAATATTTTCCAGAATTTTTCTGGAATTTTTCTGAGTTATTTGCTATTTTTAATGAATTAAATGAATTACTGGGAATTATTTTGAATATTAAAATCGCTTCGGGTTTAATCTTGTTCCTCGGGTCGAGTCGGACTCGAGTCCGACCGAACCCGACCGAGCCAACCGTTTCGATCAAACCAAGTCACCGAACCCAAACCGAACTCCTAATTCTCCGACCGTTGGATCAAGATCCGACGGCCGAATCGCCCGTCTGCGATCGAGCCGTGTCCGACCCGAACCCGTTCGCGCCGATCCGATCGGGGCCGCTGATCTGGACACGTGGACGGTTCTCGTGCCGTCTTCCCCGTCCGAGTCCGAGCCGGAGAGCTCCGCCGCGCCGCCTCCGAGTTCGCTAGGGTTCGCGCGATATCGCGGACGTCGAGGCCTTATTTAAGGAGACGACCCCACCGCCGTAATCACCTTGCCCTTGCGCACCGATTGCCTCGATCCGCTTTCGCTCGAAAGCCGCAACCACGCTCGCGCAATTGCTCGCCGGAGTTGGACCTAGGGTTGCTTGGGTCTTTGCCTCGCCCGCCGCTGTCCGCCACTTCCGGGGCATTGGAGATCGGATCCGAGACCCCGAAGCGAGACGCACCCGCGGGACGTTCTCTCCTCGCCGGAAACCCACGGAGCGCCGCGCTACGCATCGTCTTCCTCCTCTCCGGCCGAGCTAGCACCGCCGCACGCCGTCAAGCCCCGCGAAGGTCCTCACCGCTCGATCCCGATCAACGGTCCAGGTTAGCCCACGTCACCTCCGTGTAATTCCACGTTGCGGTTTTAGATTCAATCTCCGCCGTTGGTTTTAGATCGCACGGGTTAGATTGGATCGAGTGTTATCGGGTAGATCTGTCCTAGCCATCGGATCTTAATCGTGTGTCCCTGCTTGAGCCACGTAGCCGCTCCACTGCACCGTAGCCAAATTCTTTAGGACCGTTAGATCGAAATCCGACGGATCGGATTACGACACGTGTGCCTAGCCGCACTCCACGCTGCGTGGGCGCGCGTGTCCTCGACACGCCGGGCCCCGCAAGTCGAGGGCCCACGCGTCAGCCACGTTTGCGTGAGACCCCGCACTGACAGGTGGTCCCACCTGTCAGTCTCATCCAAGCCGTGGGCCGGGTGTCACCGTGGACTCAGTCCATGGACCGAGACACGTGGCAGCACCCGGGACATGCCACGTGGCATGATGACGTCATGCTGACGTCATCACGGGACCCGTTCGGTGCTGACGTCAGCAGGTCACTGTGGACCAATCACAGGATGACACGTGTCCATGCTGACGCAATAATTAATTCCCGAAAAAGAAAATGATTTATTAATTCGAAATATTGATTCAAATTTGGATTCAAACTTCAAACGCTTATAACTTTTGCGTTTCAACTCCGATTTGAGTGATTCAAATTTCTAAATTTGTATAAAAATGAGATCTACCTAAATATAAATTTTATTTAATTTTTGGACTAAAGTTTTTCTCTGCAAAATTATTTAATTGATTATTTAAACTTTAAATAATCATAACTTTCGCGTCTTAACTCCAAATTTGACGATTCCAGTTTCTAAAAATTTGTAAAATTATGTTCTTTCTGTTTATGGATTTTATTTGGATGTTTGGACACTTTTTGCCTATTGTTTATTCGTGTATTTGCTATTTGCATGCTTTACGAGTAGACGTTGAAGTGCCGGAAGGATTCGAAGGAGAAGTATTAACTCAGGATCCAACTCAAGACCAAGAACAAGTACTTTTTGAAGGCAAGTTGTGCTTTGACCATGTTGATCCTATTTCGAAATCTATTTTGATTTAAACTATTGCATGCTAGTTCAATTAGAAAAATACTTGGTTTAAACATGGGGGTTAGATAAGTACCAATTTGCTGTATGACACCTTGATTATCTAAGTATGTGCCATGACTCTTTGTCACCCTAGTTGTGGTTTACTAGTTGGACATTATTAAATTGCCAACATGGGTTTAGACCATTGTAGTATACTGCTTAGACCTGCTACGTGCTCATGACATGATTTTGGACAATCAAATGCTAATATTGACTTAATGATATATTGAACCTGTTTTGGAAAGGTATCATGTGATGTTGATGGCACGTGGTGCATGGTAATCAAGCGGGGTTTGATAAACGATTTCGGCCAGGGCATGTGGCAAGAGTAATCAGTGGGCAGTTGTGGCATTGGGAATGTTGATTTGGTTCTTCGGGTAGTCTTGCCCTGGTCACCCTAAGGACTTAACCTTGCAAGCCTTTGAACTGGGTCTAACGTGCAACCACATGTCTGTAATGGGACGGACCTAGTTGACTAAGTTGCTAATAACGCACTGTGGGACCTCGGAGGTCAACTACACCCTTTGTGTAAGTTGTACGGGGAGCGATCTGGAAGTGAGGCCAGTACCCATCTAACGGTTGATTGGCCTAGACTTCGCCTTAGCGAAGGGAAGGGTTAGTGCTTAATAACCGGGAGGACCACTTGTATTGTTAGAGGTTTAGAAAGACTATTACGGGAACTCGCCTTTGTGGTGTTTGACGTATCTTGTGGGTAAAGTGCATAACCTCTGCAGAGTTTAAAATCTATTCGAATAGCCGTGTCCGCGGTATTGGACATCGCCGGAATTACAGTCAAGGGTTAGATTTTCTCAAAAATAACTTGGATTTGGAAAGTTGGGATGGTTTAATAATGAAGATGATGGAAATGTGGTTTAGGATGGGGAAAATGTTTATTAAACTTCTTGAAAAGTTATTTATGCTTTACTTATTTCTACTGCTTTCGAATCTACTTATATTATTTGTCAAATGTCACATCGCAAATATACCTTGAGCTATTCCTTTGTACCAAGCCATGCATATAGTATCTTAGCTTGTATTCTCGTGCATGACTTGCCGAGTACCAAGTACTCACCCTTGCCTCAACACAATATCAGTTGAAGAGGAGATTACGCCACTTTGGAGGAGGAACTCCAAGAGGATCCGTCTACTTAGGAAGCGAGCCCGATCGGTTGCCTGTGGTATCTTGGATGGCGCCACTAAGCTATTTGATTTTCATTGCTATTATTTCTCTTTTAATAAGTTTCGCCTTGCGAGGCATACATTTGTAACTTGACCATAAGGTCGAGTAACGATTTAGTTATTTAAATAAAGTACTTTGATAATATCGATTGGTATGATTGTGATATTTACCAATGTTAAGACTGTGTGCACTAGCTGCGTTCTGGACTAGTGCTGAATACACAGAGGGTCCGGATTTGCAAATTCGGGGTCCCGACAGAGGTGGTATCGAGCCATACTTGATTGTAGGCTCAACCCTAGCTAGAATGGTCGTAGTGAGGATAAAACCTATTTTCTAAAGCTAAAAATTTGTGAAGACAAGAAATGACATCTCGACTTATCCCCTTCTCTCTTTTCTTGTCTCTTGCTGAAATTTTCCCTTACCTTGTCACAATTTAAAAATTCCGAGTTCTTACGTAAAGCACTCTTGTGACAGATGGAGGAAGAGTTCAACTACGTTGATCTGGGAGTTGGTCACGCCGCGGAACTTTGGCATATGCTACAAATTCTCGGAGGTTTTGAGAAGCCCCAATACCAAGTAGAAGTGATCAGACAAGCGGGATTGATCAAGGCTTGTGACGTAAAGATTGAGGTACCTGCTAGGAAGAAGGGCCCAGGCAATCGCCCGATACACTGCACTGCCAGGAGATCTACAATGCAGATGGGTATCCAAGAAGTATCACGACGAGCAATGCGGCACATTACCCGTATTTACGCCAGAGAATTGGAGAGCACGGTGTTCCGTTATCATCCGCGCAGCGATAACCTTCTTGACCCGAAGGCGATTCAGGATGAGGATGCCACGGTTACACAGTTGGCACGATTTGTCGTCGCCCAGGAGGATGTACTAGATAATACAAGCAAGGAGCTACAGAAGGCCCGCAAGGAAATCACGACAGAGAAGAACAGATGGCGGGAAGCTCAAGAGTATGTGGCACACCTTCTACGAAGGATTGACGAGTTGGAGATGATCTTGTACGGACTGCACCCGAGCCAAGATCGAGCTACACGAGCGAGATCCAGAGGAGTCGATCTCGATGAGGACATCGCTTCTTCGACTACCACAGAGGACACGATCATTTGGACATGGCGATCATTTGGCGCCTTATGCCACAAAGACCCGCACTCCAGGCCGTGGAGGTTTTCTCGATGAGTGAGCATAGGTTCTATAGTGAGACTCCTTCGCCGAGTCGCGTCATAGAATAAAGAGTCACCCTTTAGGCGTTAGACTCCAGAGTTAGTTCGATTTGGATTTGCTTTGTTTGCTGAGTGTGCAGTATGTGTTGCAAGGCCCTTAGGCATTGTAAGCAGCCATACCAAGTTATTAAATAATAAAGTTGGACCTTAAAGTTACCCCTTTCGCCCCGCATAAAGTTCCATATTACTTGTCTATTTTCCCTCTCATCTCTAAACCTAGAGCAAATCGACAGATGGTGAACACCCGTGAAAACTTTGGAAGCAATGGGAGTGGTTCTCGCCCAGCAGAAAACCCCAATGATGGAGCACCAAAGACCGCCACCGGATATGCAGAATTTGGAGCTTTTCTTGCTGCCTGCACTCGATTAATGCATGCTATGATGCAACAAATGCAACACGTCACCGCCAGGCCATCGCTAATCAAGTTAATCGGGGACCACGCCAGAATACAAGACCGTCGAGTTCATGAGAACTCACCCACCCACTTTCTTCCGGGAATGCCAATCCATTGGAAGCCGATGATTGGTTAAGATCAATCGAGAGGAAGCTACACATAGCTCAATGCATAGGAAATGAGAAGGTACTCTACGCTTCTCATCACCGAAGGGACAGCCACGAATGGTGGGAGAACTTCGTGCCACGCAAGAGAACCCTCAAGATATCACTTGGGAAGAGTTCACGGTGCATTCGACAAGTATCACGTGCTTGAAGGAATCATGGACCTTAAGAAGGAGGAGTTCAGAGCATCAAACAAGGTAATCACCGGTGGGCGACTACGAACAAGTTCACACAGCTAGCACGCTACGCACTGAGGATGTAGCGACAGATAAATCCAGACAGTCTCGTTTTATGAAGGGACTTAACTCAGGATTGCAAGTAGGATTGATCACCCACACCTTTCCAGATTTCCAAGAGTTGGTGAATAAGGCACTTATTCTTGAGGACAAGCGCAAGGAACTGGATGAGAACAGGAAGCGCATGATGCAACAGCAAGGATCACGCCAGGGAACGCAACAGCGCCTGAGAGTTGCACCAAATCAATTCTTCGATTCCAACCACGAGAATGCAACAAGGACACCATCCTCAAAGCACCAAGACCTGTCCAATCGTAACTACCAAACCCCACCCCGCTTAGAAACGCTTACTCTGTGCAACAAGAAGGAACGGTGAGACGCCGCTACAATCGCAACGAGCCAGACACTTTGCCAATGATTGTCCAAAGAAGACAGCAGGAGTGACCCGATTCGCTTCAATCTAGGAACCACCCCAGCTAGGACGCCAAAGACCAGGAGCCACACCCTGCATCGTGGTGAAAGGCCGAGTCAACCATGTCACCGCAGATGCACTGCAAAATGCTACTGACGTCAGATCGGGTAAGTTACTTGTTAACTCGATACACCTGCAGTTTTGTTTGACTCTGGAGCTTCGCATTCGTTTGTTTCGCAAGGCTTTGCTACTAGAAATGATTTGAGAATTGCAAGACTTAAGTGCATGCTTTTAGTTCAAACCCCTGGTTCCGAACTCCGAACGAAAGTAGGATGTTCCGGGGTGAGAATACTGATAGGTAGAATAGAGTTCCTAGCAAACCTTATAATTTTGGAGACCCAGACCTTAGACGTCATATTGGGAATGGATTGGTTATCCAAGCACAAGGCCGTATTGGATTGTGGACGGAGGACTATCTCAGTTGAGAGCCCGTGTGGGAAGAAAGTAGAATTTCAAGCCACTGCAGTTAGAGATGGACAGTTGATGGTTAACAGTACCAAGGCAATCGGCATAGAGGATGTCCCAGTAGTGAATGAGTACCCCGATGTTTTTCCCGAAGATCTACCTGGTATGCCGCCAGACAGGGACATAGAGTTTGTGATAGAGCTTGTACCTGCACAAAGACCGATAGCAAAGAGACCCTATCGGATGTCCACCGAGGAGTTGGTAGAGATGAAGAAACAGCTAGAAGAGTTAATGGAGAAAGGATTTATCGAGACCAAGTTAGTCGCCGTGGGGAGCCCTGGTTTTGTTTGTCAAGAAGAAGGACGGGAGTTTCAGGATGTGCATTGACTACCGTGCACTCAATGAAGTCACCGTGAAGAATAAGTATCCGCTACCCAGGATTGATGATTTGTTTGATCAGTTGAGAGGAGCCGGAGTTTTCTCCAAGATTGATCTGAGATCGGGATACCATCGATTGAAGATCCGATCAGAAGATATTCAAGATCGCATTCTCGTCAAGATATGGACATTACGAGTTTACGGTTATGTCCTTTGGGTGACGAATGCGCCCGGCTTATTTCATGAATATGATGAATAAGGTGTTCATGGAATATTTGGACAAGTTTGTCGTCGTGTTCATAGACGATATCCTAATCTACTCCAAGACAGAGGATGAACATGCCGAACACTTAAGGCGAGTTTTGGAAAAGCTGAGGGAACAACAACTTTTCGCCAAGTTCAGCAAGTGTGATTTTTGGAAGGACAAGGTGGAGTTTCTTGGACATGTAATGACCGCAGAAGGAGTCACCGTAGATCCAAGCAAAGTAGAAGCTGTGTTACATTGGGAGCAGCCGAAGACTGTGACCCAGATTCGGAGTTTCCTTGGAATGGCAGGATACTACCGCCGTTTCATTGAAGGCTTCTCGACAATTGCGAAACCTCTTACGCAATTGCTGAAGAAGGAAAGGAAGTTTGCATGGACGCCGGAATGTGAGAAAGGATTTCAGGAACTGAAGAAGCGATTGACATCAGCACCGGTGTTAGTTCTACCGGATGTTGCTCAAAGCTTCGATATTTATTGTGACGCATCGCGCCAAGGACTTGGATGTGTGCTGACGAGAATGGAAAGGTCGTCGCGTATGCATCAAGGCAGTTGAGGCCGCATGAGGAAAATTATCCGACACATGACCTAGAGTTAGCTGCCGTAGTGCATGCCTTGAAGATATGGCGTCACTATCTGATCGGGAACAGATGTGAAGTGTATACGGATCATAAGAGCCTTAAGTACATATTCACCCAGTCGGATCTGAATATGAGGCAGAGGAGATGGTTAGAGTTGATCAAAGACTATAATGTTGGAATCCATTACCATCCCGGGAAGGCCAACGTAGTAGCCGATGCCCTGAGTCGGAAAAGCCATACTGTGAGCATGTTGCTAGCCACAAGTCAGGATGAGCTACGCCAGGATTTTCAGAAAATGAAGATTGAGGTAGTACCTAGCGGATTCTTGGCCGCATTAGAAGTAAAGCCTACCCTAGAGGATCAGATCCGAGAAGGACAGAAGGATGATGACAAGATCCGCAGGATTAAGTCCATCAAGGAGGAAGGCAAGGCAGAGGACTTCAAGTTGGATGAGCAAGGCACGTTGTGGATGAAGGATCGCATTTGTGTGCCTAACAAGAAGGAGTTAAAGCAACTGATTCTGGAAGAAGCCCATGACTCCAAGTACTCAATTCATCCTGGAAGCGCCAAGATGTATCAGGATCTGAAGGAGAGATTCTGGTGGCCGAGTATGAAACGTGAAGTTGCCGAGCATGTTGCATTGTGCGACGTATGCCAGAGAGTCAAGGCAATGCATCAGAGACCAGCAGGATTGCTACAACCGCTGAAAATACCTGAGTGGAAGTGGGAGGAAATCGGAATGGATTTCATTACCGGTTTGCCGAAGACTCAAGGAGGTTATGACTCCATATGGGTTATAGTGGATCGCTTGACTAAAGTAGCCCATTTTATCCCCGTGAAGACCACTTACTCGGGAGATAAATTAGCAGAATTGTACATGATCAGGATTGTCTGTTTGCACGGAGTGTCAAAGAGGATTGTATCGGACAGAGGTACCCAATTTACCTCAAGGTTCTGGAATAAGTTGCATGAAGCCATGGGAACCCGTTTGAACTTCAGTACAGCTTATCATCCGCAGACGGATGGACAGACCGAAAGAGTCAACCAGATTCTGGAGGATATGTTGAGAGCTTGTGCATTAGCTTATGCTACTTCTTGGGATAAGAGTTTACCGTATGCCGAGTTCAGTTACAACAATAGTTATCAGGCTAGTTTACAGATGTCACCTTTTGAGGCCTTTGTATGGTTGACCTGTCGGACGCCATTGAATTGGAACGAGGCCGTGGCCGCCGAGTCTTTGGGCCTGATATTCTTCAAGAGGTTTGAAGAAGCGGATCGCTATGATTAGGGAAAGGTTGAAGATAGCCCAATCTCGGCAGAAGAGTTATCTTGACAATCGTCGCCGAGACTTGAGTTTTGAACCGTAAGACTTTGTTTACCTCGAGTTACGCCTCTCGGGGAGTTAAGAGGTTCCATGCCAAAGGGAAACTCGCACCCTGCTATGTTGGACCATTTAAGATTTTGAGTCGCAGAGGCGGTTGCTTACAATTGGAGTTGCCCGCGATCGTTGGCAGGAGTGCATGATGTATTCCATGTGTCCCAATTGAAGAAGTGTCTCCGAGTTTCTGAGGAACAGACACCGCTAGAGTCAATTGAGTTGCAAGAGGATTTGACTTATAAGGAGCATCCCGTGAGGATTCAAGACACAATGGATCGAGAGACCAGAAATAAGTCGACCCGTTTCTGTAGAGTTCAGTGGAGCAACCATGAAGAAAGCGAAGCGACTTGGGAGCGCGAAGAGGATTTGAAGAAAGAGTTTCCAAACCTATTCTCAGTGAGCCACGAATCTCGGGGACGAGATTCTATTAAGGGGGGGAGGTTTGTAACACCCCAAAATTTTGCTTTTCTTAAATTCATGTGTGATTTGGCACTTTGGTGGATTTTTGGAATTTTCTGGAATTTATTTGGATTTATTTGGAATTTATTTGAATTTATTCCATTTTGAAATAATTAAAGAATTTAATTTTGCACATAAAATTTTGTTGGAAATATTTTACTTGAGTCCAAAATGATCCAAAATATTTTCCAAAATTTTTCTGGAATTTTTCTGAGTTATTTGCTATTTTTAATGAATTAAATGAATTACTGGGAATTATTTTGAATATTAAAATCGCTTCGGGTTTAGTACTGTTCCTCGGGTCCGAGTCAGACTCGAGTCCGACCCGAACCCGACCGAGCCAACCGTTTCGATCAAACCAAGTCACCGAACCCAAACCGAACCCTAATTCTCCGACCGTTGGATCAAGATCCAACGGCCGAGAATCGCCAGCACGGCCGATCGGCGTGTCCGACCCGAACCCGTTCGCGCCGATCCGATCGGGGCCGCTGATCTGGACACGTGGACGGTTCTCGTGCCGTCTTCCCCGTCCGAGTCCGAGCCGGAGAGCTCCGCCGCGCCGCCTCCGAGTTCGCTAGGGTTCCGCGCATATCGCGGACGTCGAGGCCTTATTTAAGGAGACGACCCCACCGCCGTAATCACCTTGCCCTTGCGCACCGATTGCCTCGATCCGTTTCGCTCGAGCCGCAACCACGCTCGCGCAATTGCTCGCCGGAGTTGGACCTAGGGTTGCTTGGGTCTTTGCCTCGCTCCGCCGCTGTCCGCCACTTCCCCGGGGCATTGGAGATCGGATCCGAGACCCCCGAAGCGAGACGCACCCGCGGGACGTTCTCTCCTCGCCGGAAACCCACGGGAGCGCCGCGCTACGCATCGTCTTCCTCCTCTCCGGCCGAGCTAGCACCGCCGCACGCCGTCAAGCCCCGCGAAGGTCCTCAGCCGTTCGATCCCGATCAACGGTCCAGGTTAGCCCACGTCACCTCCCGTGTAATTCCACGTTGCGGTTTTAGATTCAATCTCCGCCGTTGGTTTTAGATCGTACGGGTTAGATTGGATCGAGTGTTATCGGGTAGATCTGTCCTTAGCCGTCGGATCTTAATCGTGTGTCCCTGCTTGAGCCACGTAGCCGCTCCACTGCACCGTAGCCAAATTCTTTAGGACCGTTAGATCGAAATCCGACGGATCGGATTACGACACGTGTGCCTAGCCGCCCCACGCGTGTGGGCGCGTGTCCGACACGGGCCCCGCCAGTCAGAGGGCCCACGCGTCGACCACGCTTTGCGTGAGACCCGCGACCGACGGTGGTCCCACCTGCCGATCCTCATCCAAGCCGTGGGCCGGGTGTCACCGTGGACTCAGTCCATGGACCGAGACACGTGGCAGCACCCGGGACATGCCACGTGGCATGATGACGTCATCTTTGGCGTCATCACGGACCCGTTCGGTGCTGACGTCAGCAGGTCACTGTGGACCAATCACAGGATGACACGTGTCCATGCTGACGCAATAATTAATTTCCGAAAAAGAAAATGATTTATTAATTCGAAATATTGATTCAAATTTGGATTCAAACTTCAAACGCTTATAACTTTTGCGTTTCAACTCCGATTTGAGTGATTCAAATTTCTAAATTTGTATAAAAATGAGGTCTACCTAAATATAAATTTTATTTAATTTTTGGACTAAAGTTTTTCTCTGCAAAATTATTTAATTGATTATTTAAACTTTAAATAATCATAACTTTCGCGTCTTAACTCCAAATTTGACGATTCCAGTTTCTAAAAATTTGTAAAATTATGTTCTTTCTGTTTATGGATTTTATTTGGATGTTTGGACACTTTTTGCCTATTGTTTATTCGTGTATTTGCTATTTGCACGCTTTACGAGTAGACGTTGAAGTGCCGGAAGGATTCGAAGGAGAAGTATTAACTCAGGATCCAACTCAAGACCAAGAACAAGTACTTTTTGAAGGCAAGTTGTGCTTTGACCATGTTGATCCTATTTCGAAATCTATTTTGATTTAAACTATTGCATGCTAGTTCAATTAGAAAAATACTTGGTTTAAACATGGGGGTTAGATAAGTACCAATTTGCTGTATGACACGTTGATTATCTAAGTATGTGCCATGACCCTTTGTCACCCTAGTTGTGGTTTACTAGTTGGACATTATTAAATTGCCAACATGGGTTTAGACCGTTGTAGTATACTGCTTAGACCTGCTACGTGCTCATGACATGATTTTGGACAATCAAATGCTAATATTGACTTAATGATATATTGAACCTGTTTTGGAAAGGTATCATGTGATGTTGATGGCACGTGGTGCATGGTAATCAACTGGGGTTTGATAAACGATTTCGGCCAGGGGCATGTGGCAAGAGTAATCAGTGGGCAGGTTGTGGCGTTGGGAATGTTGATTTGGTTCTTCGGGTAGTCTTGCCCTGGTCACCCTAAGGACTTAACCTTGCAAGCCTTTGAACTGGGTCTAACGTGCAACCACATGTCTGTAATGGGACGGACCTAGTTGACTAAGTTGCTAATAACGCACTTGTGGGACCTCGGAGGTCAACTACACCCTTTGTGTAAGTTGTGCGGGGAGCGCATCTGGCCGAGGCCAGTACCCATCTAACGGTTGATTGGCCTAGACTTCGCCTTAGCGAAGGGAAGGGTTAGTCTTGCCAATAGCAGGGAGGACCACTTGTATTGTTAGAGGTTTCCGAAAGACTTTGTTACTGAACTTCGCCTTTGTGGTGTTTGACTTGTATCTTGTGGGTAAAGTGCATAACCTCTGCAGAGTTTAGAATCTATTCGAATAGCCGTGTCCGCGGTATTGGACATCGCTCGGGAATTACAGTCAAGGGTTAGATTTTCTCAAAAATAACTTGGATTTGGAAAGTTGGGATGGTTTAATAATGAAGATGATGGAAATGTGGTTTAGGATGGGGAAAATGTTTATTAAACTTCTTGAAAAGTTATTTATGTTTTACTTATTTCTCTTGCTTTGAATCTACTTATATTATTTGTCAAATGTCATTTCTTGCAAATATACCTTGAGCTATTCCTTTGTACCAAGCCATGCATATAGTATCTTAGCTTGCATTCTGCATGACTTGCTTTGAGTACCAAGTACTCACCCTTGCCTCAACACAATATCGCTTGAAGAGGAGATTACGCCACTTTGGAGGAGGAACTCCAAGAGGATCCGTCTACTTAGGGGAAGCGAGCCCGGTGGTTGCCTGTGGTATCTTTGGATGGCGCCACGAAGCTATTTGATTTTCCGCTGCTATTATTTCTCTTTTAATAAGTTTCGCCTTGCGAGGCATACATTTGTAACTTGACCATAAGGTCGAGTAACCAGTTTGGTTATTTAAATAAAGTACTTTGATAATATCGATTGGTATGATTGTGATATTTACAAATGTTAAGACTGTGTGCACTAGCGCGTTCCTGGACTAGTGCTGAATACACAAAGGGTCCGGATTTGCAAATTCGGGGTCCCGACAAACACTATCCAAATTAACCCCATAATCTTTAAGTGTAGCTACTATCCAAAGAATTTGAGAACAACAACTAGCAGCAGCCACATATTCAGATTCAGCAGTTGATTGTGCAACAGAAGATTGTTTTCTAGATGACCATGCAATAAGAGAATTGCCCAAGAAATGACATGTACCAGATGTACTTTTTCTATCAATTCTACATCCTCCAAAATCAGCATCAAAAAAGGCTCTTAAACTAATGCATGAGGAAGCAGAAAGCCAAATGCCAAAATCTTGAGTTCCATGAAGATACCTAAAAATTCGCTTGACAGCTTGTCGATGTGAAGCACGTGGGGAAGCTTGAAAACGAGCACACAAGCACACAGCAAATTGTATATCCGGCTTTGATGCAGTGAGGTACAAAAGTGAACCTATCATGCTTCTATATTCCTTTTGATCAACCGGCTCACCATCTTCATCCGGATCAAGTGTGCAAGCGCTCTCCATGGGTGTCATGATCGGCTTGCTGTTTTCCATCCCAAATCTATGCAACAAGTCTTTTGTGTATTTGCTTTGATGCACAAAAGTACCATCCTTTGTTTGCTTGATTTGAAATCCCAAAAAGTATGTCAACTCACCCATCATACTCATCTCAAACTCCTTCCTCATTGTTTCTGAAAACTCAGACACTAAAACATGAGAGGAACCACTAAAGATAATATCATCAACATAAATCTGAACGAATAGTTGATCATTGCCTTGCTTGAGTAAAAAGAGAGTTTTGTCAACCTTTCCCATTGAAAACCCCCTTTCAAGTAAAAAGGTTTTTAGCCTATCATACCATGCTCTAGGGGCTTGTTTCAAACCATACAAAGCTTTTGATAGTTTGAACACATGATTTGGAAACTTTGGATTTTCAAAACCAGGTGGTTGCTTGACATAAACCTCCTCATTTATGTATCCATTAAGAAAAGCACTTTTCACATCCATTTGATACAATTTGAAACCTTTGGATGCAGCAAATGCTAAAAGGATTCTAATGGCTTCAATTCTAGCAATAGGAGCAAAGGTTTCATCAAAATCTAAGCCTTCAATTTGAGTGTAACCTTGAGCAACCAATCTAGCCTTGTTTCTAACAACAACACCATCCTCACTTTGTTTATTTTTGAAAACCCATCTAGTTCCAATGACATTAAAATCAAGAGGTGGTGAAACTAGCTTCCAGACTTGATTTTGCTTGAAATTCTCTAATTCTTCATGCATGGCATTGATCCAAGATTCGCCAGATAATGCATGAGATATATCTTTGGGTTCAAAAGAAGCAACTAAAGCAGAATGAGCATGATTGTCAAAATGAATAAACCTGGACCGGGTGATTCTCTCATTTAGGTCTCCAATCATTTGTTCAGATGGATGCATTTTCTGAATATGCAAGGGTGCTTTCGCTTTTGAGACTTCTCCTTCTCCTTCTTCATTTTCAGCATGTACAGATGATGTTGTAGCTTGAGGATGGTTAGCTGTAGGTGATGTAGTAGTAGGTGCCAAAGGTGCTACAGCTTGTTGTGCATTAGGAAGAGTCAAGACCTCATCTTCAACATCATCATTATCTTCAAAGATTTTCTCCCCCTGAACATATGCGCTTTGTGCACTGCATCACTTAGACTAGTACCTGGACTAGACTCATCAAAAGTAACTTCACAAGTTTCCACAATTTTGTTAGTCTCCAAAACAAGCACACGATAGCCTCGAGTATGAGCAGGATATCCAAGAAAAATGCCATCAGTTGATCTAGCTTCAAATTTATCAAGATTTCCAGATTTCAAGAAAAAACATTTGCATCCAAAAACTCGAAAGTGTGAAACAGAAGGTCTATGTCCAAACCGAAGCTCATATGGAGTCTTACCCAATTTTGATCTCAAAAACACACGGTTTGAAACATAACAAGCAGTTGAAATAGCTTCAGCCCAAAAATTTCTAGAAGTGTGATGTTCATCTAACATGGTTCTAGCCATCTCAGCCAACGTTCTGTTTTTCCTTTCGACTACACCGTTTTGTTGAGGCACTCTAGGTGATGAAAATTGATGATCAATTCCTTTTTCAGCACAAAAGAGATCAAAAGAAGAATTTTTAAACTCAGTTCCATTATCACTTCTAATCGCTCTAAGAGCTCCTGGATGATCAACAGAAAGCCTAAGAACAAGACTTCTAAAATGACTAAAAGCCTCATCCTTAGATGCCATAAAGTATACCCAAGAGTATCTAGAAAAATCATCAACAATCACAAACACATACCACTTGCCTCCAAAAGATTGAACTCGAGATGGTCCAACAGTGTCAAGATGTAGTAGCTGTCCTGGAGCATTTGTCATCACCATGGTAAGAGGTGGATGTGAACCTGCAATCATCTTACCATGTCTACAAGAAGAACATACTAGATTGCTATCACCCTTAAGCTTAGGCAAGCCACGTATGAGATCTAAACCACTTACACGAGTAAGATGATCAAAACCAACATGACCAAGTCTACGATGCCAAAAGAATATATCTTTAGAAACATTGGCAATTAGACACCTATGCTTAGAAGAAGGTGATGCATCAAAATCAGCTTTAAATACTCTTCCAAAACGAGAAATTTTGAACACAAGATCACCTGAAGCATCTAGCACTTTGCATTCATTTTTCTTAAAGCTTATCTCAAGATCTTCATCAAGCATTTGTGAGACAGAAAGCAAGTTATATTTCAAATTTTCAACAAGAGCCACATCTTTGAACATAAACTTGTCACTTACCTTTATTGTACCTTTTGCCACAACAGAAGAGGAAGAAGCATCTCCAAAAGTAACACTTTCAAAGACGAGATGCACGAGTGAGGAGGAGAACCAATTCTTATCACCGGACATGTGGCGTGAGCATCCGGAATCCACTAGCCATATGTTCTCCTTCCTCGCGAGAAGCCTCATTGAAGTCATTTGTCGTTGCCGTCCTCGGTGAAGCTATCCTTGCCGCTTGCCATGAGACACAATCCCATCAAATCATGCTTGCTTGGAGTTGCATCATCTTCGCTGCTCTCCGAGTCCACATCGCTCAAATTGACTTGTTCAAGAGCGGAAAGAACTCGGTGAACCACCTTGCGGTTGATGAAGCTCTTCTTCTTCCTATCATTTGACGAGAACCTTTCCTTCTCATTCCTTACATCGTTGTCCTTCTCCTCCTTTGATGTTTTTCCTGCAAGCTTAGGACAAATTGTGCGAATATGGTTGAGGTCACCACACTCATAGCATCTTGGAGGACCACCTCTCTTTCTCATTCTCACGTTCTGCAAGGCTTTGTTAAAGCGAGAAGAGAGTAGTGCCAGATCTTCTTCAGAAACTCTTCAAGTTGCTCATCTGTTAAAGAAGACATGGAAGACAAGGCAAAGCTAGAAGAAGAATTTGCATTTGACATGTTAGGGTTAGAGATCAAAGCAATTGATTTAACATTCCCTTTCTGGCAAGAACATCTAATTCATGAGTTTTCGATTTAGAATAAAGAACATCTAATGTAAGTGTGCTCATGACAGTAGATTCCTGTATAGATGTTACTTTCATCTCCCACACCGACATGTCCAAAGCACTAAGCAATTGTCGAGCATTTGTAGCATCAGTGTAGGTAACTCCAACGACACGTAGATTGCTAAGAATTTTATTGAAACGTGCAAAGAAGTCATCTATGATTCACTAGGTTTCATCTCAAAACGCATGTATTCCTTTTGTAAATATCTTGGCGAACCTCTTTGACGTGTTAGAACCCTCATGGTAATCACAAAGAGATTTCCATACCTCATATCTTGGATCGAAGATGAACCACGCGGTCGAAGTCACTCCTTCCCAATCCTTGGATGATCAAGTTGCGTGCCTTGCTGTTTGCTTCAACATGTGCGCGATTGGCGTCGTTGACGTTGTCGTTTGCAGGAACTTCGTATGGCTTGTAGACCTTCTCCCAAATTGCGAAGCCCTACGCCTGGATAAATGCCTCCATCTTGGCCTTCCAAAACTGAAAATCAACACCATCGAACACACACGGTTTTGTCGAATAACGATCCATTAATCTAATCACCGGCTAAGATAGATTAGAAAGACCTCGCTCTGATACCACTTGTAGGATCGAAGTATACGAATATAGCAATCAGAGGGGGGGTGAATGATTATGCGGAAGCTAAAACAAAATTTTCGATCTACTGGAAGAACACCCCAACTCGGATTCAAAAGATTGCCTCGTAATCAACAAAAACAGATTGATAGACGCTTGGTAAAACGCAAAGTCCTGGAGATCTAACCATCAGATTGATATGAAATTTGGACACGAGAAAATAGATTCCAATACGAAACTAAATCAAAAAGAATCAGCTCGATCGGACTTGTGGATCAAAAGTTATGAACCTCGCAAGCTTGCTGTAACTGAAGATGTCGAGAAATGATCTAACGTAAACTTGAAGGTATAACAGAAACGACGAAAGATCAACCTACAGAACTTTGAAAAACTCTAAATCAAAGCCCTAGAGAGGTTTTGGATTGATCAAATCAGGAAGGAACTCAAGGAAACAAAGTAGACGAAAAATCCATCTACTAAACCTAAAAACCGGAGAGAAACCGAAACCCAAAAACTTGGATAAATAGGACCTCGTGGGTACTGTAGCACGCAAAGGATCTGAAAATTTTGATCTTTATTTCTCTCTTGTCTAAAGTACTCCAAACACCAGAGTACAAGCCTTAAAACAAAAGCTCTAAGCTTTCAATGCGCTCAGCTCTGTTTGATGCCCTTCAACAGGAGACAACCCCTCCTATTTAAAGGAGCAAACCACAGAGAGTCCTGGATACAATTCCTACTCCTAAAAGGATTCCCACTCCTAATCCTAGAAGGAGTATGTATCCAACATAACTCCACTTGGCCCAACCTGGCCAAGTACAACTCTTGCACGCGTATGGCAACCCTACCATACTCACGTGACTAACACTTTGCACGCGCATGGCCACCTGCCATACTTACGTGACTAACCATTCTTCATGTGCACCATTATCTTAGCCCAAACGTCCCGCATGACATCCTTGACCACCAAGACCTCAGTTCCTCCTGAACCTAGTCCCGAACCTCAGTTCCTCCATGAACCTAGTTCCGGTCCCGTCATCGACCACGTTCACCCTCGAGCAATACCTGCACATGAACAAACCACAAAACAAATCCGAGCACAAGTCCGCGACTTGACTCAACATTAGTTCATGCAAATACTCACACGAGCATTGCATAAAGTCCACTTCAAAACAAGCAACATGAAATTCTCACCAATTTCATGATCTCAAGGTCAAACCAAAAACTCAATTCCAAGTTTGCTCAAAACCCTAATCGAGCAAAAACGCATTCACGACGGACCAAAAAATTTGGTCCGGCGTACATGTAAAACTTACTGTTTTTAAGAACTTGGTCACGCGCAAAAACCTTCAGAAGCACATTTATGACATACCAAAAAATTTGGTCTGTCGTTCATGGAAAAAACGAGGTCGCCAAAAAACATGTTTATGACAAACCAAAAAATTTGGTTTGTCATACATGGGAAAAACGAGGTCGCCAAAAACATGTGTATGACAGACCAAAAAATTTGGTTTGTCATACATGGGAAAAACAAGGTCGCAGAAAAACATGTGTATGACAGACCAAAAAATTTGGTTTTTCATACATGGGAAAAACGAGGTCGCCAAAAGCATGTGTATGACAGACCAAAAAATTTGGTTTGTCATACATGGGAAAAAACGCGATTTTTTGAACAAGCGTAAAAACATCAAAATCACGTTTATGACAGACCAAAAAATTTGGTCCGTCATACATGCGAAACTCACTGTTTTTGGATGTTTGGTCCTTCATACAAGCAATTTTGCAAGATTAATCCTAACCAATTTTTCAGCACATGATCAAGCAAATTTTTCATCATATGATTTCACAATATGTCATGTCCATATCTTATGGGTTCATGATGCGGCCTCTCCGACCTACGTAGGGCTGGTGTCTCTTCCACAGGTTGTACAACACTTTGTACGTCTTGTGAGGGTTCAGTGGTAGCTTGAACATATTCATGGGATTCTTGAATTTCATCGAGATGCACATCACTCCCACTGATTTCTTTGGAAAGAAACTCTTTCTCCAAAAAAACACCATTTCGAGCAACAAAAACTTTGTTCTCGTTTCTTTTGTAGAAGTAATATCCTTTTGTTTCTTTAGGATACCCCACAAAGAAGCATTTTTCTGATTTAGGTGCGAGTTTATCTGATTGCAAACGTTTTACATAAGCCTCGCATCCCCATATCTTGAGAAATGACAACATGGGACTTCTCCCAGTCCATATCTCATATGACGTCTTCTCAACAGAATTTGATGGGACCCTATTCAATGTGAACGCAGCTGTCTCTAGAGCGAAACCCCAGAAGGATAATGGCAGATCTGTTTGGCTCATCATTGACCGAACCATATCTAACAAAGTTCGGTTCCGTCGTTCGGACACGCCATTCCATTGTGGCGTTCCAGGCGGAGTAAGTTGAGGAACGATTCCACATTGCTTTAGATGATCACCAAACTCTTGGCTCAAGTATTCGCCCCCACGATCTGATCGTAAGTGTTTTATTGATTTGCCAAGTTGATTTTGTACTTCGTTCTGAAATTCTTTGAACTTTTCAAAAGTTTCAGATTTATGCCTCATTAAGTAGATGTATCCATATCTACTAAAGTCATCAGTAAAAATTACAAAGTACTGAAATCCACCTCTAGCACTCGAGCTCATTGGTCCACATACATCTGTATGTACTAGGGTCAACAATTCACTCGTCCTTTCACTAAAACCAGTGAAAGGGGCTTTTGTCATCTTGCCAAGTAAACAAGACTCACATGTTTCAAATGATTCAAAATCAAATGAGGTTAGAAGTCCATCACCATGGAGCTTCTTCATGCGCTTCTCATTTATGTGACCTAAGCGACAATGCCATAAAAAGGTGGGATTCAAATCATTAGGTCGAGACCTTTTTACGTTAATGTTATAGACAGGCTTTTCTTTGAGTTCAAGGACGTACAACCCATCCACCATGGGGCAACGACCATAATACATATTATTCAAAAATATTGAACAAGCAAAGTTCTTTATTCTGAATTCATAACCTTCATGTTCGAAACAAAAAGATGAAATAATGTTTCTACTCATAGCCGGAACAAAATAATAATTATTAAGTTCTAAAACTAATCATGAAGGCAAATGCAATGGGTAGGTGCCAACGGCAAGACCAGCAACTTTTGCTTTATTCCCCACGCGAATATCCATTTCTCCTTTTGCCAAGACTCTACTCTTTATCAGCCCCTGCATCGAATTGCAAATGTGAGCAACCGATCCAGTATCATATACCCAAGAGCTGGAAGAAGAAGCAGTAGCAAGATTAATTTCTATAACATTAATACCTGAAGTGGAAGTCACACTACCATTCTTCTTATCTGCCAGGTACTTCTCGCAGTTCCGTTTCCAATGTCCTGACTTCTTGCAATAGAAGCACTGGGTTTCAGGCTGAGCACCAACTTTAAGCTTCTGAAGCTTATTCTTGAGGTCCGCAATCTCATCTTGAGCCTTGCCCTTGCCCTTTCCCTTAACCATAGCCTTGGCCTTCCTCTTTTTGAAGGCAGTTGTCTTCTGAACCATCATCACATGATTGGGTTTCTTCTTAATGCTTTCCTCGGCAGCCTTGAGCATCCCATGTAGCTCGGTCAGGCTCTTCTCCATGCTATTCATATGAAAATTCATAATGAATGGCTCAAAGCTCTGAGGCAGAGACTGGAGAATGACATCTGTAGCCAAACCAATGCTAAGGGGAAACTCAAGCTTTTCCAATCTCCCAATGTAGCCAATCATCTTGATTATATGTGGGCTGACCGGACTGCCTTCAGCCAGCTTACAAGCAAACAGAAGCTTTGAGATACCATACCTCTTAGCCCTTGCTTGATTCCCAAACATGCCCTTCAAGCCCACAATCATATTGTAAGCATCCTGGTCCTCATATTGCTTTTGCAGTTCAGAGTCCATGGTGACAAGCATGAGACAGCTTACCTCTACGGAGGCATTAACATGTTTTTCATAATCAGCCTTCAAATTGCGAGGAGCATTTTCAGCTGGTTCATCAGGGATTGGATTCTCTAGAACATACTCCTTTTTTTTCATGCTTGAGAACAATTCTCAAGTTGCGATACCAATCAACAAAATTTGTTCCATTTAGTTTTTCTCTTTCCAAAACCGATCTCAAAGATAAACCAGGTGCAGCAGTAGGAGGTGCCATTGAACTACAACAAAAACATGCAAAGTTTCTAAGCACTATGTTTATGTGATACTTTCATTAAGCATTTTAACAAAAGAAACTCCTATCATGTGCCCCCTTTATGGACACATGGTGAGCATTCAAGATCCATATTCATTAGACCCTAGTGAGCTTTGGCATCACTGCTAGAAATCTAATGACATAGGTAAGCAACATCTTTGCTAATTACATCTTATGTAACTCTTGATAGTTGAGCATGAAAACAATTAATGAATGCCTCCGTCAACTTTGAGTCATGGCCAGGTCAACCCGCCCCTATGGCTCACATGAGGGAGGGAGCACTTCCCGTTTCCGGGTGCCAATTAAGAAACCTGTAACACCCCGGCATTTAATATGCCCGAATGCTACCAAACATAAGCTAAACAACATCTAAATACCACATTTAAACATAAATTCCAGCAAAGGTACATATGCTAAAATCCGATATTTCGGCAGCATCTCCTTTGTTTTTCCATGAATTAACACCATATCAATATCATGGCAAGATATATCATAGCACACGACATCTAAAACATCAACATAAATGGATATATCATCAAATTACGCCAATAATACCACGCTCAACCACTTCATAAACTAAAACGAAGCGAATAAGGAATCACTAGCATGCTAAATTAAACCATACATTAAGTTTAAGGCACAACTCTTAATATCATGTCTCCAAGTGATTAATTATGGACTATGATGGTGGAGCTACGTGTAGAAGTGTAGCTAGACCCCTTTTTCCCGCATGCCGATCTCAAAGTACCTAAAAACAACATAAAACACAAGCGTGAGTTCGAAAACTCAGCAAGCATATTGTAATGGACAACAAGATCATTTACAAGACAATAATACCTTACATCACATATAACATCTCATACTTGAGCACATAACAACGTCATCATCATTAAATATGTATTGCAATGCAATGTTATGCTCATATCTCCTTGGAAACTCATACCGGTATGGTTGAGTACACACCGTCGGTGTGCACCCTTTTCCCCTTCCATCCCGAAGATGGAGGGTGCCTACTCTCGCTTCCATTCACCACGTGGATGGAATCACGATGTAGGTCTTACTCAATGGCGTTAGGACTAGTCATAACTTTCTCACCGACCTTGCCGGACTAGTTATGACTTTCTCACCGCCCTCGCCCTATCTCATGTCATGCATGCAACTATGCCAATTATCATATTTCACATGTACATAAACATATGGCATCTCATCATGACAAATATTACACAAGGCATCGAATCATGATAAGTATAGACACATAGCATCATATCATGATAATCATACTCAATATATCATTGGAAAACAGCAAGCAAGGCAAGTGATCATAGCAAGTATTCAATCTTTCATCCAATATCAACAAGCAACCTACAATCCGCTATACATTACAACACACTTGCCTCAACCGCGGGCGACGGATTTGTGGGAAGTCGAGGGCACTCCCGGTGTCACACCACCTGCACGTAGGCATCACACACTCACAATCATGCCCACAAAACAGTACACAAATCCCCATCTAACCCGACATTGCCCACTACTTGCAAACCTAAAAACAGAGGTTCTGTCCCGGCGGGACAGCAGCCTTGCAAAGGCCATAACTTGAGTTATGGGACTCCAAATCGATTAAACGAGTACACCATCGCGAATCTTAGGAAATTTCCTACATTTTTCTAGTTATACGAAAAGACTGATTCGGACTCTAAAATTGTTTAATCTACAGATTACTACGATCTATTCCAATCGCGTCACAGATTTTAACACGCTCGGTAAAACGGCCATAACTTTCAAACGGCTGATAGGATTTTAACGTGCTTTATGTCCACGGAAAGATAATTAAATTATCTACAACTTCTTTTAAGTCCGTACGGACAGATTCGGATTCTAAATCGATTAAAACTCGAACCCTAGCCCGATTGCTCAATCTGCCCGAAAACAGAAACGTGGCAACGTCTAGATCTAACCCAAAGAACTCCAACCCAGCACCACCAATTGATCTAAAAACTTCATAAACACCCTAAGAACAGTACCTAGATCAAACCCAAGGATCCCCATGATCATACCTTTGCCCAACGAACGAATCTCCAATAGATCTCCTCGCGGATCGCTCCTCGCTCCTCGCTCCACGCTCCTCGCTCCTCGCTCCTCGCTCCAACGGATGGATCCACAAGGTGCAGAGGTGTGGAGACCACCCTAGGGCAGCAAGGGGGTGGAGGAGAGGTGGTGGAGAGGTGGGGAGCAATGGGGCAAAGGAGGGGGAGGCGCACGGCCAAGGGAGGAGGGAGGCGGCTAGGGCAAGGGCAAGTGGGGGGGGAGGGTGCACAAGGGGCAGGGGTGAACGCCCAAGGGCTGGTGGGGAGCCCTTTTACCAGCCCCCACACCCAATCCTAGTCCGTTACGGAGACCTACTCACTACTACGGACATGTTCATCTGTGTCGGTTTGGAACCGACATTAGTGTCGGTTTTCCAACCGACACAGATGTACCGACAGTAATAATCGGACATTATCAGTGTTGGTTTATAAACCGACACAAATAACATTATCAGTGTCGGTTCTAATCACAAACCGACACAAATATATATATATTAGTGTCGGTTGTAATAACAAATCGACACAAATATTTACATATCAGTGTCGGTTCTAATAACAAACCGACACAAATATTTACATATCAGTGTCGGTTCTAAACACGAACCGAAGCTAATATTCACAAATCAGTGTCGGTTAAATCCATGAACCGACACTAATATACACCATATTAGTGTCAGTTCAAACCAATAACCGACACAAATAGACATATCAGTGTCGGTTTCTTTTAAGAACCGACACAAATGATACCTGACCGAAAAAAATAAAAATCAGAATTGTGGCTAGCCTCAGGAATACTGCTAGCCATGCCCTCTGAAGCAACATGATCACAAAGTAGAGAGATAGCAATGTCAAATCAGATTACAGAAGAAACCTGTGACCTCAGGAATAGCTACTATTTGCGTTGAAGTAACCTCAACGTAATCTATTGTTAACAAGCATTTCAGCAGCAATCCATAGATTACAGAAGAAACCTGTGAAATATAATATACTAGATAGATTTCACGCGCTACGCTGCGTGCGGCCAGTTTTGATGTAAAGAAGTATTCAAAAAGCAGGACACACCAACGATTGCACCATATAAAAACATCCATACGATGATTCATCCTACATCATACTAACAGAGTAATAGACGTATTGGCAGCAAAACAGATGAGAAATAGCCAGTTTGCACATGATAGCTATATAATATATAAACGTAAGAGTTTAGTTCCACGTCTATAAATGTAGTCTCCGAAATTGCGTTTGGTCAAAAAAACTAATTCAGTTCTTTAAAAACCTCACATGGCTACTTCAATGACAATCGATTAAGTATTGTAGCATGCATTCACATATATGATCTCATTTCAGCTAGAAATGTAGAACTTGTCTAAGGACCAAATTTTCCGAGAAAAAATTGGTATTAAACATCTAATCAGCACCTAATTACACAAAACAATAAACTTTTTGCTGATGTGAGAACACCGAAATAGATCCAGATCTAAGCCTCAAGTAAAGCAAAGGGGCACAAATTTTGTAAGAAAAAGGAAACACCGCTGAACATAGGGACATACCTGGAGTCGGATTCGACTTGTTCCATTTTGAACTCCACGAAAACAAAAGAAACATTATGAGGAAAACAAAAGGTGGCATTTAAATCTCCAAATTTGTTGTTTATTTCAATTATCAATCGCTAAAATTTCAAACTTTAGGGAGAAGAACCATGATAAGCTTTCACAAGATGGAAGGAAGCAAGAAATTTACCTAACAAAGATAACAGAATCACCAACAAATAGCCTCTTGCCATTCATGAAAAGGCCCAAACCAATACTAAGTAAATGTCTTTTTGGCTGACTTGATTTCAGCAAGAAAATCTGCAAGTATGAAAGAAAGCAAAGCAGTGGTAAACAAAGGAGCTGTAACAATGTACAGAGGGACATGGCAAAGGTAGAAGCTAGAAGATCTGCTACCTTGTATATATTTTTCATTGGCCATCAAACCGGCTATTGAGATGACAAAGTACTACAATACCTCGACAAATGATGAGTAGAAGTGATGGCAGTAAAAGATAAGATTAAATTGAAAAGGAAAAAGAGGGGAAAAAAGATATATAGATCAGGGTTAGGGTATTCATTGGATTCATCATGCGATTTGGTCTTTGTCAGAAGATAGATCCTTTTCAATGAGGTATATCATTGAAACATTTATTCTAATGAAGAATGGTTATCGCATATCACCACATCTGAAAGCTGGATCGACGATGCGAGGGGGATGAATGGAGGAAGAGCAGCGCAAGGGTTTAGGGACATGAGGCCTCGAGAGCTCCTCGAGGCCCAAATCTACGACGCTTTATCATAAAAGAACCATCTCATTCAGAACCAAATAATTTAAATGTTACAAAACCATGCGTACATCATTCTACATTGCACCAACTGTTTCAGGGAAAAATATGAAACATCATCACACTCTGTAAAGATACATATATCAATCGGAGTGGGATGGAGACACGATTCGTTCCAGATTAGTACAGAAGACTGGGTCATTGTTGTCAGGGTCATGAAACTCGCCATTCTTGTTGATGATTTGACTCATGATGAACCAGGCGAGTTGTCCCTGAATGGCTTTGATTTCTTTATGGTGCAGTCCATCCGTAGGCAATTTTAGGCGCTATAAGTAAAAAAAATGAATGTGAGCTTTCGTAGCTATCGTTAGGCATGAATCAATTTGCGTTGTTAGCATGACAAACCTCTACGTCATTGTCTACTAATGTAGAACCTAAGATTTCCCGCATGTATTGGCAGATAAAATATCCGCATAAATTTGTGCCTTGCAACTGTTTGTGACACTGCAAAGAATAAATAAACCACAATGTCACGAAACGAGTCATTTACTACAAAATGCGATATAGAAAATAATGTGTACGTACCGGGAATTTAGTACGCATTGAGAGGGACTTTTGGAATGGGCGGTATCTCATGCTCTTTTGACAGTATCTTTTAAAGGCATTACGTAGTATATTTGTCATGTCCTTGTAAAGTTCTACATCTTTATCCAGGGGATCCAGTACAACCATTTTGCTCTTATCGAGTGCAATGGCAACGAGTATCCAATGGAATCTACACACACAGGTAATATAGTCATTGTGTTAAGATCACAATGAGTAAGGAACAACATCGAGTAATATAACTAGCTAGTGAACCACTTACTTGAAGTTGTAGGGAAAAAGTATCAATTCCTTCTCTTGAAGTTTAATGAAAGTATTATATATGTATTCCTCGACCTCATTTGGTGTTCCTCCGACTAAAGGTTCACAAACTATTCCTGGGTCGAGGAACCCTACACTAAGTGCTTGCGTTTTCCTTAATTCAATGGTCTCGTACCTACATAATAAAGAAGTTTCACATATTTGCATTTATCGGAACTTCATTAATGTTTGCGGCAATTTATGTAATTCATACTTACAGTACCCAACATCTCAAAAGAGACACGTCGAGAGCATCCTGATAGTACATGTTATGCAAGTTGTCGAATTCAATCAAGAAGCACCCATCCCCATGGTGAAAATGCTCATCTTTAAAAACTGAAATGACCGACTTCGGCAAAGACGTCTGGTTGGACCGCTCCATGTACCACTTATGCAATCTTTGCATCATTAATGTTAGGGTATCAAACATTTTTTGGGTCACTAAAGGCTTACCCATCTCGAATTTCAGTCTTTGTACAATATCTTGTCCGTCTGATTTCGATTTGCCCTTATATTTTTTAAGCACAACATGTTCGGGCCTTGGCGCCACCTCGATGTGTTCGACTTGGCTCGCCTACTTTTCAATTTCTTTGTAGTATGCACATTATGTTCTTCACGTATCTCCGACTGAACAGCTAATGCTGGAATATCTGATGCTGTCACGGCTGGTGGGGGCACTTGACACTGGGGTGCTGGTGATGACTCCGGAAAATCTAATGCAGGACAGGCTGGCACTTGAAGGTCGAGGACAATGTCACGCTTGCACCACTGAATGAACATGTGCACTGCAGTCCCTAGAGTTGTCACGTCGTCATTTCTAGGCATTTCCAACATCATGTCGGTGAACTGCGGAAGTACCGTGTCCACTTCAACCTTTGTGTATCCGGGCGCGATTGGGGAGTTGTGCAAAACACCGCCTTCTTGGCACGGATAAGCCATGCCTGTAGCAGCCTGAAGAGATATGTTCATGACAGGAATATTGAGCTGGCACGGTGTCGGTTGTTGTATGTCATCCACGGGATAACGGGCTAATGCATCTTCTGGCAGTGGTGTGGATGCGCAACTGCTGCGATGGCGCGAGGTGCTTGGGAGAACAATGTTCCCGACTTCCGCATGGCTCATGGCTTCTTGTACTTGTCTTTGTACTTGTTCTTGTATTGTGCCTTGTAAATCCCGAAGCATTTCTTGCTTCATTACTTCTCGTTCATATTCGACACGTTCTTCTTTTGCTCTCTTCCGACTCCTGTAAGAGTCGGTATGATCAGGGAATCCCTTGCTCCAAGGTACCTTAGCCCCAACACCCCGTGTCCGACCAGGGTGCTCTTTGGTTCCTAAGGCCACGGTAAGTGCGTCCTTCTCCCTATCTGGAATGAAAGTGCCTTCTATAGCCTGGACGGACCACTCATGGACTCTTTGGGACATCGCTTCATCTTCATTATTTTTGAAGGACAAGCCCCCACCAGACGTGACAGTTGCCCTTGCTAACACATAGTGCTTGACTCGCTTTGGTAGTTCAAACAAGGGACTTCTGCCAATCGATTGAGAGGCCTCTGCTTCTTGCCTCTCCCATTGAGGAATTTTTCCCGTGTACCCACCCGTACCTAGTCTGTGGGGATGAATGTTCTTTCTGGAGATCTGTTTGTGATCCTCACTTGACTTCTTTGCTGATTCATTGGACTTCATCGCCACAAACTCATCCCAGTATGGTTCCAGTTTCGGATAGTCCGTAATGGCCGACCGATTTTTCTTCACATATTTGCAGTTCAATCGGGTCTTGAAGTTCTTCCAGCAGGTACCCATGGTCATCAAGGCATCCCGACGCACGAGGTTCTCGACTCCTTCAGGGAATTCAAAGCTTTGTTTCAGTTCTGTCCAAAGGTCCTCTTTTGTGGCGGCCGGCACTTTATGCCAGTCCTGATAGATGATTGGCACTTTATCCCTTACGATGCACCCGCAGGTTGATTTATATTTAGACACTGCTGCTTGTGGTGAATTAGGAGCCCCAGTCTCTGATATGTCCGTGATAACATGTCGGCCTTCAGGCTTCTTTGTTTGCCCTCGTCCACGACGCTTTGCTACCGCGACATCAGTGGCAGGCGAAACTTGTCCGATGTGTGGATGTTGAGGAAGCTAGTCGGGCTTCTGCTCGGGCTCCTACTCGGGTTAGGCTCAGGGGTCCCCTCCATCTGTTGTTTATGAATTAATTAGTTAAATAAATTGTTATTCACAAACAAAGGGTTACTGATGAAGCTATTGATATAGAATTGTTATTCACAAGGTCATCTTGGTAGGTTAAGAGTTATTTTGTACATACACTTGATTGATTGGTAGTGCGCTCACGCACTTGGTGTAGCAAGTTAAGAGAACTAAATGTAAGAGAAGAAAGTTAAGAGAATTTAAGAGAAGGAAGTTAAGAGAACCAAATGTATAATTGATTGGTAGTGCGCTCAGGCACTTGGTGTAGCAAGTTAAGAGAACCAAATGTAAGAGAAGAAAGTTAAGAGAATTTAAGAGAAGGAAGTTAAGAGAACCAAATGTATAATTGATTGGTAGTGCTCTCAGGCACTTGGTGTAGCAACGCTAGAGACTAGCTCTTACCTCATCTACACCTGGGTCAGGTTTACCTCATTTGAACTAAACAATTAACTATGTAAAGAAGGCCTTGAATCCTTACCTTCCTAATCATGCAGATTAATGTATTATTTAATCAATTTCACAGTTCTTATGATCATAATTCAGAATAATACATATATACAGATAGTACCATGTTGGCAAATAAAGTAACACAGACAGTAATCAATAATGAACAAGCTTTGCAACAGCGAAAGGAATTAAACAATTTGCCGCATGTAAGTCTACTGATTCAAGGCCTAATTCACAACCTTAATTGTCCAATTCATCATTTGACCCAATTTGCATCATCGAGCAATAAAAGAAAAATCAAAAGAAAACATTGAAGCATTGACATAGGATATTCCAATCCTCGATAAACAATACAACATGGCATATAACTCATTCAAAACAAAGACAAAATTGAGCATTTTATAACCAAACATATACAGGTCACTCAATGAAATCATGTGTTCGGCCATATTAAATCAACTAGATAAAAACCTCAAGAAGATTTGTAATCTTATTTCTCTCAGATGTCGGGTTGCTTAATCAAGAGATTAGCCTTCCTCGCCACAATGGCAATTTGATCATAGACTAGTTGTGACAGTACTTCTAGCAAAATTTGAAATCAGTTCTCAGTTTTGGCAACACAGTTTACCTTACATTAGTGAGTTACTAGGACAGTCACAATCAATCTATGACAAGCACAGCTTTAACAGAAAGATCAAAGCCAATTCACAAACTGACAATAAGTAACGAACTGAACTAAGGAACCTACATAACATCCAAGAACGAGTAACTATATAAGCAAATGAAGAATCGATAATAAGTAACGAGAACTATATCGGCAACAGAAGAACTGAACTAAGGAACCTACATAACATCCAGTGAAAGAATTTGACAAGACAGTAACAACAAGATAACTAATTTCAGACTTCACTTATACTGTCACAACCTTGTCTCACTCAAGCCGACTCCTCACAGAGAATTACCCACAGCACCAACAAACTGCACAATTTCACAAGCACAGCCCTTCAGCCAAAGGGGATCAAAGACACAGTCGGCAACAGAAGCAACCACAAGCCAACTCCCTACAGCAAGCCAACAACTGGACGGCACAAGTCCGGTGCAAACCCTACGGATCCAACCCACGCAGCCTAGAACCCTAACCCTAGCCAAACAAAAGATCCATTATCCATTCCATAGTGGGGGCAAGCAAAAGTGAGGGCGGCGGGAGGCATCACAAACCATCACAAACCATCACAGAGATAACACACTTAGTGAACATAACCATCACAAACCGTCCTGGAGGCAGCTTGTGGGGAGGAGGAGCAAGGGGTCGGCGTCGGCGCTCGGGCGGCGTGGGCGGCGACGCGAGGCGAGGACGAGGGCGAGGGGACGGGGGCGAAGCGCGGGCGGCGTGGGTGGCGTCGGGTCGGCGTCGGCGCTTCCAGGCGTCGTGGGTGGCGTCTGGGTCGGCGTCGGCGCTCGGCGGCGTGGGCGCGGCGTGGGCGGGGGCGAGGGCGACGCGGGGTGGCCTCGGTCGGCGTCGGCGCTCGGCAGCGTCGACTTAGGTTTAGGAGTTCAAGGGCACGGCGTATTGGACTTAGGTTTAGGGTTCAAGGACTTAGATTTATATCCTGAGATTGGCGTCGAAGTGTGCGGGAGTATTTGTGTCGGTTCAATACAACAACCGACACAAAATACATTTTAGTGTCGGTTCCATAAAAAACCCGACACTGATAGTCGATAATTGTGCCGGTTTAAACTACGAACCGACACAAAATATATATTTAGTGTCGGTTCCATATTAAAATCGACACTGAAAGTGAATAATTGTGCCGGTTGCAACTACGAACCGACACAAATTATACTTTTAAGTATCAGTCCCATATATATCTTATTTAAAAGGTAGGATTTCTATTTTTTTTATATTATAACCTAGGGTATATACTAAAATTGTAATCTACATGAGACTAATAAATAAAAGTCTATATAAATATATAATAGGTATATACTTTATTTATAATGTAGGATTCCTAGTTTTTTGATATTATAAAAATATTCTAAAATTGTAATCAACATGAGAAAAACAACTAAAAGTCCACAAAAATAATCTTTTCAATGTATTAATATAATTGGTATATATGTTATTTAAAAGGTAGGATTTCTAGTTTTTTTTATTTTATAAAAATATCCTAAAATTGTAATCAACATGAGACTAATAACTAAAAGTCCACATAAAATTGTAATCAACATGAGAAAAACAACTAAAAGTCCACATACATGCATATTTTTGACATCATATTTATATTATATTTTTGTACATCACATTAACATTACTCCTAGCTAATTTTCTTTCACAATTTGCCCTTCTTCATGATCATCGCGATGATAGGTAGCTTCTTCCTCCGTGGTTTCTTCCTCTAGCCTAATGCTTCCATCTACGAAAGGTGGCAACTCGTCAAACTGGTTGTACTCGTCCTCATCCACGACATTCTCAACTCCGACGATCCTTCTTTTTCCGTGAAGAACAACATGGCGCTTCTTATCTGCCGGTCGATTACATAGAAGACTTGTGCTACTTGCTTCGCTAGTACGAATGGTTCATTTGTGTATCCAACATGTTGAATATTCACAATAGTGAAGCCATACTTGTCCACCTTCACACCCTTTGGGAGTTGGACCCAACGACACCGAAACATCGGGATCTTGAAAATACAATAGTCGAGCTCCCAAATCTCCTCTATGAACCCATAGAAGCTGCTCTTCTTACTGCCTATGCTGTCATAAGCATCTATGCGAACACCACTGTTTTGGTAAGTGCTTTTGCTATCTTGAGCTTTAGTGTAAAATGTATACCCATTTATATCGTATCCTTGCCATGTCACAATTGTACCTGATGGCCCCTTTGCCAACCACCTCAACGTAACACTCGTTTCTTTTCCAGTCATGTGTTCCTTAAACCAATGATTGAACAAACGGTTGTGCTCTTTTATTATCCAAACCTCTGATCGTCCTTGGTTTTCCCTCCGTAGCTCATCCTTGTGCAAGTCCATATACGAGGACACCTCAACTGATTGTTGCAAGACTGTGAAATGTGCTTGTTCGAACAAAACATGATCGTAAGTATTTATTGATTTCTTTCCGATGACCCCTTTCGGCTAGCCTACCCTCATGTCGAGATACTGAGCACACCAAGCTGGATCGACATTGTCCATGTAATCGACGCAGAACTCGATAACCTCCTCGGTTGCATAACCTTCTACAATGCAGCCCTCCGTGAGATCGATTACGTACATATTTCTTCAGTACTCCCATGTACCTCTCAAACGGGTACATCTGATGCAAGAATACGGGGCCACATATCTTTATCTCATTCACAAGGTGAACAATGAGATGGATCATGATATCAAAAAATGATGGAGGAAAATACATCTCTAGTTGGCAGAGAGTCTTGACCACATCATCCTGTAGTTCACATAGTCCAACAGGATCGATGACCTTCTGTGAAATTGCGTTAAAGAAGAAACAGAACCTCATTATTGTCTCTCGGACTTTGTCAGGCAAAATACCTCTAATTGCAACAGGAAGCATTTGTGTCATCATCACATGGCAATCATGAGACTTCATTCCATTTAACTTCAAATCTTTCATCGAGACCAGTTTTTTAATGTTTGCGGAATAACCGGACGGAACTTTCACACCATGTAAGCACTTGCAAAGTTCTGTTCTCTCTTTCTTGGATAGAGTGTAGCAAGCTGGGGGAAGATAAAGTCGGCTGACCGGTGTCTTGAGGATGTAGCTCGGATCTGATTTTCATATCTTCTAGGTCCTTTCGTGACTTGAGCCCATCCTTGGTTTTGCTACGAATATCCAATAAAAGACCAATCAAGCTGTCACATACATTCTTCTCTACGTGCATAACATCGATGCAGTGTCGAACTTCTAAGTCTTTCCAATAGGGCAAGTCCCAAAATACCGATCTCTTCTTCCACGTGGTCTTCTCAGTTCGGGATCTTGGAGTATTATTACTACCTTTTCCAAGTACAACATTGATATCCTTAACCATATCATATACTTCTTCCCCACGACGAGGCCTTGGAGCTAAACCGTTCTCCTTTGTTCCGTCAAATTGTTTCTTCATATTGCGGTAGGGGTGATTCCTTCGAAGGAACCTACGGTGACGCATATATACAGTTTTCCTTGAGTTGTTGAGCCACAAACTTTCTGTTTCATCCAAGCACCGTGGACATGCTTTGGCCCCTATTATAGTACGACCAGATAAGTTACCTAGGGCAGGAAAATCATTGATGGTGCAAAACAATAATGCATGTAGAGTGAAGTACTCCCGTTTGTACTCATCCCATACCTGCACACCTTCATTCCATAGTATCAGAAGATCTTCCACCAATGGTTGTAGGTATACATCAATATCGTTGCCAGGTTGTCTCGGCCCTTGAATAAGCAGCGACATCATAATGTACTTTTGTTTCATACACAACCAAGGAGGAAGATTGTAGATACAGAGAGTCACGGGCCAAGTGCTATGAATGCTACTCATATTACCGAAAGGATTCATTCCATCTGTACTCAATCCAAACCTTATATTCCTAGGTTCATTTCCGAAGTTGTTCCTGAAGAGCCTATCGATGGTTCTCCACTGGGCAGAATCAGCAGGATGTCTTAGCTTTCCATCCCTCTTACGCTCTTCCGAGTGCCATCGCAACAATTTGGCGTGCTTTTTGTTTCCAAATAAACGCTTCAACCGAGGGATTACTGGCAAATACCATACCACTTTAGCAGGAGGTCCTTTCTTCACCTCGCTGACATTGCTGTCATCACTCTTCCGCTTGTATCTTGATGCTTTGCATACCGGACATATATGCATGTCTGAATACTCTTTGCGATAGAGTATACAGTCGTTTGGACATGCATGTATTCTTTCTACTTGCAATCCCAATGGACATACAACCTTCTTTGCAAGATATGTGGTTTCAGGCAATACGTTTCCCTCTGGAAGCATGTCCGCCAAGAGATGTAACAACGCCGTGAAACTTTTATCGGACCAACCATTGCTTGCCTTCAATTTTAGTAGTGAAAGCACGGTGTGCAACTTTGTGTATTCCTCCTTACAACCCGGGAACAAAGGTTTATCCGAGTCCTCCATCAAACATTGGAATTGATTAAACTCTCTCTGACTAGTGTAGTTCCCTTCTGCATCGCGCAACATCTGAGCCAGATTATTGTCATCATCCACGAGCAACCTATCCTCATCGGATCCGGAACCGATGTCAGATACCATGTTGGTAGCTCCGTCGTTGATGACGTTATCCCCTTCATGTATGATCTCTTCTTCACCGTGCCTTGTCCAATGTGTATATCCAGGTAAAAAAACCCCTTCGAATCAAGTGCAAGTGGATATGCTCTTTGTCTGAAAACATCTTCTGATTCTTGCAATCAATACATGGACAATGTATGCATTCCTTTTTCTTTTGCAACTTGTCCTCCTCAGCGAATCTTAGAAAAGCAGATACGCCATCGATGTATTCTCGACTGTAACGGTCTACACTGTACATCCATCTCCGGTCCATCTACGATTAATTAACATAAACGATTATGAAAATAAACCTTTTATTTGAACCACATATAAATTAACCTTAATTGAACTAGATGTAAGCATTAAATTTCAACTGGATCAACAATAATAGATGGACATAATTGTAATCTACATTATATAAAACTAAGCAAAACTTGATCTAATGGAGCTAGGTAATAAATTCAACATCTACAAAATGCTATATCAATAAAAACAAAATCAACATCTACAAAATGCTAGATCATATAATTTAATCTTAATTGAATCAGATGTAAACATATAATTTCAACTAGATCATTACAAATCAATGCTTATTAAAATTTAATATATGTTTGATAATAATTAATTAGCTAACAATAATAGATGAACATAATTTTAATCTACATTATATAAAACTAAGCAAAACTTCATCTAATGGAGCTAGGTAATAAATTCAACATCTACAAAATGCTATATCAATAAAAACAAAATCAACATCTACAAAATGCTAGATCATATAATTTAATCTTAATTGAATCAGATGTAAACATATAATTTCAACTAGATCATTACAAATCAATGCTTATTAAAATTTAATATATGTTTGATAATAATTAATTAGCTAACAATAATAGATGGACATAATTTTAATCTACATTATATAAAACTAAGCAAAACTTCATCTAATGGAGCTAGGTAATAAATTCAACATCTACAAAATGCTATATCAATAAAAACAAAATCAACATCTACAAAATGCTAGATCATATAATTTAATCTTAATTGAATCAGATGTAAACATATAATTTCAACTAGATCATTACAAATCAATGCTTATTAAAATTTAATATATGTTTGATAATAATTAATTAGCTAACAATAATAGATGGACATAATTTTAATCTACATTATATAAAACTAAGCTACATATCAAGAGAGGAGAGGAAATTACATTATATAAAACTAAGCTATACATTATATAATTAAAACTAAGCTACATATCAAGCTAGGTAATAAATTCATCATCTACAAAATGCTACACCAATTAAAACAAACTAAATCTAAACCTACATATAAATTAACCTTAATTCTACAAATTCTAAACATTAAATTGCATCTAGAACACCACATATCAAGAGAGGAGAAGAAATTATTCACCTTGGAACAACTAGAGGAAATCTGAGACACTCAAAATGCAACAAATGAAATCAATGGAGCAAGAAGGAGAGAAGGAAGAGTTTTCGATCGGGGAAGGAACAAGATCGATCGGGAATGGAGCAGAGCTGCGAGTTGTTATATAGGGGAGTATTAGTGTCGGTTGGTAAACAGAACCGGCACAAATAATGACTTATTTGTGTCGGTTATTGTTACAACAAACACAAATATCGACTTATTTGTACCGGTTCCAATTACAAACCGACACAAATACTTAGGAAACTATTTGTGTCGGTTTGTGATTACCACCGACACTAATATTTTTATATCTGTGCCGGTTCCATATACGAACCGACACAAATACTATTTGTGTCGGTTGTAATTACAAACCGACACTAATAAGTAATTATTTGTGTCGGTTTTATTTACCAACCGGCACAAATCAGCTTCCCGCCATTTTGAGTTTTAGAACCGACACAAAATCTTTATCTCTGTCGGTTCGCAAAAAACCGACACAGATAGGCCGACGCCTATTGCTTATTCTGTAGTAGTGACTCCATCCCACCAAAGCCCACTTAAGGCCCAAACTCCCCCGGGAAGGCCCAAAACCCCGAAAACGGCCCGGAAACGGCCCAGAAACGTTATTAACCTCCATACCTTATGGTTTTAACCTGCCATACCATATTTCATAAAGTTTTTGACCTTAACATGCACCATTTAAAAGGTTACGACACTCCGTGGTGACACATCACTTCAAACGGCCCAAAAACGCGAGTAAACCTCAAGCCGAAAGGTTTTATTCTCTAATTTCACATTCTATAATGTCACACCATACCGTAGTGTCACAAAACCTACCCCATGTGTGTTTTCCTAGACACCAATCGTCTTGTATCCATTCCTTCATTACTAAAATCATATTCCAACCACTTATGTCCTTAAGCCCAAAACCGTTTTGATAGCTTAGTTAAATCAACCATTGTTATGCGCGATGTGTCCAACACATCCCTATCATCTATTAAGATAGTCATTGATATACTACTTTGGCAGTCATATTAATAACGATCTAAATTCTTGATAGGTGCAACAATTGGGTGGACAAGTTTGATTTAAAATTTTAACTATGGTGATGAACAATATCTACTATGAACACGGCATCACATGCAATGAGCATAAAGAAAATAGCAAGGATTAAACACACATCCACATATAATCAAATTAAGATGTGAAATAGTATGGCCCTTAGCATTAGGATCTCCATCATCATGCTTGATTGTTCACCTTGCCATCATGCTTGATTGTTCACCTTGCCATCATGCTTGATTGTTCACCTTGGCGTCATGCTTGATGCCACCATCTTCATCATTGTAGATGCAACTCCTTACAACTTTGATAATGAATATTACATGAGGGTTTGAAACATCACAAGTCGACACGCAAGTCGTTATACATTTTAGATTGAAATAGCCTTATGGCTTGACACGGCACGCAGGCCATGTAAATATTACATGCATCACATACACATAGGCCATACTATTTCACACAATATCCTGCAAAAACGAGTTAAACAAAATAGATTCTACGACAGCGGTGTTCCAAGGGGCAGCGCCCCTGGCGGGGTCCAGGGGCAGTGCCCAAGGCGAGGTTCAAGGGGCAGCGCCCCTGGCGGCGATCCCGCTGGCCGGTCAGCGGGCGGGTCGAGGGCAGCGCCCTTGGAAAAATTTTGTTAATATGTGGATTCGTGAACCCTAATGGCGGTAACCCGACCGGTAAGGGCAACATCGTACCATATGGTCGCGATTCGTGAACCCTGATGGCGGTAACCCGACCGGTAAGGGCAACATCGTACCATGAACGGACTCACCCAAATGAAGATTGATTCGGTTTGCACTTTCTTCAAACCCTAAACCGATCGATCTCATCGACGGCTGCCTCCACCAATTCATCACATGAATCAGTTGAACATGTAATAGATCCAATCTACTATCCTCACATATCATATGTGCAACATCCAGATCACAAATCTACACGAGATGGCTCTGATACCACTGTTTGGGCACGCGGTATGCTACTCTAGCACAAATTAAAAAATTTCTACCGCGCAACCAGAAAGCTACTCGCAAGAATAGGATCATAGATCAATTACCATTAGACGTGCAGTTGCGGAATCCTTCGCGCGTCGATGTCGTGGATCGTTCCTGCCGCAGTCGTGGATCGTCCTCGCCTCGCCGTGGATCGTCCTCGCCTCGCCGTGGATCGTCCTCGCCTCGTCTGGCTGTGGATCGTCCTCGCACGCCGCAGTCGCAGCAGCGTCACCACAGCAGTCCACATGTCCAGGGATGGGACGCCGTGCGTCGGTGTGCAAGCACTGGATCGCTCGGCAGGGGCAGCGAGAGGAGGTGGCTAAGGTTTCTGGCGAAACACCTCTAAAACGCACGGGAAAGTCTGTGTTGCGTCCAGCCTCCTCCCCTCCTTATATAGCCATGATGTGAAACCCTAGGCAGTCAGGGCCCATCTACGTGCTAAGCCCACGAGGTCCATTAATTATGGATCCAATCCGTATTAATGCGTCCCAGCCCGTTAAGTGTGTGACCCTGTAGGTTCATGCGCATTTGGGCATGGATTTGGAAGACCCTTTTCTAATCCAATAGTCAGTAGCGGCTCCTTGCAGAGCATGCCAACTCCCAAACGCATATGACTAAAGTACTGATGTAATAATCCCTTTGCCAAACTATATGAAGATCGAACTCAAGGCGAGAAGAATGTCATCCTTTGACAGTTCAATCCATCTCTCGTATCCGTGATATATTAATAAGTTGTGATTGACTCTTCAATCACGGCATGGCCATGCACTTCCTTAATCATATCACACGAGTGGCCTAGACATATATCTCTGTTACATTGGAGTGGCAAATTCCATCTTGACTGCTCACTTCCCTCTACATGTTTCATAGTAAACATGAAAGCTACCTTTATAACTATCCGGTTAGGAAATAGTGTTTGGTAACCCCAAGGTAAACTATTACACATGTAGGGAATATGACAATCTCAGGTCTAAGGATCATACATCTACTATGTATGAGATACACTGATGACACATAAGAATGTAGCATTCTCGAAGTGTCCCATTGTGGGTCTATCTAACACATGTTTTTCAACATGCGTCCACAATGTATTGATGATATCTCCATATCCCATGATCTATGAAACATGATCATCGAACAATACATGTGCTGATCTATTCATCGTTGTCCTATATGATGATATCCGATCAGAGATATTTATCGAATTATATCAATAAGTAAAGAGCTTCATAAACAAGTCACACACTTGTTGATCAAAAAAATGATATAAATTCATTGGACCAATAATCATATTATTATTCATAAACACAGTCATGTTACAATCATCCATATGATTGCCTCAAGGGCATAATACTAACAGCATAAAGCACTCTCTCATTCCCAGCGCACTAGGTGATGTGTAGCTTCCTCTCTATTGACCTCAACTAGTCACATGCCTCTAGTGGGTTTGTATTCCCAGAAAATGTGGGTGGATGGGTCCTCATGAACTTAGACAGTCTTGAATTCGGCCGCTGTCCTTGATTGACCTGATTATTCTAATTGGCAGCAGCTTGAGCAGTAATCTGCTGCATCTGTTGCATCATTGCATGCATCAACTGTGTCGAAGCGACAAGGAAAGCTCCAAAATTATGCATGTCAACTAGGGGTGCTGGCTGGGGCGCAAGTACTCCATCATTGGGGTTTCCTGTGAGGCGGGAACCACTTCTACTTCCTCCGTTGTTGCCGCGAGTGTTCACCATCTGTCGAGTACTACGAGGTTTAGAGATGAGAGGGAAACAAGAATAGAGAAGGAGTATAGAAACTTATGCGGGGGTAGAAGGTGTAACTCAAAATCCAACTTTATTAATTATGCAATAATAACTTGATATGGTTGCTCACAATGCCTAAGGGCTTTGCAACACATACTGCACAATCAGCAATCAAGAAGATCCAAATTAAACTAGCACACTAGAGTCTAACGCCTAAAGGGCGACTCTTATTATTCTAAGATGCGACTCAACACTCGAGTCTAAACCGCTAAGTCGAAACTCTTACTCATCGATCCATCCTGAATGGGAACATCCTGGTGAACACTTGGGTGGGTGCGGTGGCATCGGCGCGAAGCGATCTCTGTCCCCAACAATAGCTGTGGTCCACGAAGCAACATCCGCCTCCAACTCTAGCACTGGCTGCTGCTCCGGCTCAAGTTCAGGCTCTGGCTCTGGCTCTGGCTGCACCTCCTCTGGGTCCTCCTCGTGTAACTCTAGCACTGCCTCTGGCTTAGGCTATCCTCCATACAAATCTTCCTCCAGTTCACCGATCCTCTACACGGCCCACATTCTGACATCCTGCAGATTCTTCTCTATAGCCTCCAAAGCAGTGTAGACGGTGCCCAGCTCCTGTATAATTTGATCCGTCAACGTGTCCTGCGCGGCGGCGAACCTAGCCAAGTGCACAACAGCGGTGTCGCTCTCCAAGTCGATTGGTGCGCTAGTGGCTCCTCCTTTCTGCGGGTGAAGGCAGAAAACAGACTCCTGCAGCTCAGCGGCGTAAGTGGCAGAGATCTTTCTCAGAGCAATACGTGATGTCTCCTGAATGCCGGCTCCAAATGTATCCTTCCTGATAGTGATTTTGATGGGGTGACTCACCATGGTCTTCTCCCAGGCATACACAGTAATAACAGGCGAATCCCTTAATAGGGCAACAGCCAATGTCGATGCATACTTTACAAAGAAGTTTGCCACAATCATTGATCAAGATCCCGAGCCTACATCTCTCGCAGAATGCAAGAAAATGCTATATTGGGAAGAATGGAAGAAGGTAATAACTGCAGAGTTAGTCTCTTTGAACAAAAAAGAGGTGTTTGGGCCTATGTGCCGCACACCTCCCCATATAAACCCCATAGGTCACAAATGGGTTTTTGTTCAGAAGAGAAATGAAAACAATGAAGTTGTAAAGTACATGGTAAGGCTTGTTGCACAAGGTTTCACTCAACGTCCTGGGTTGATTATGAAGAAACCTATTCCCCAGTCATGGGAGGGATCACCTTTAGATATCTGATCTCAATGGCAATCAACTTGAAGTTGAAAATGAAATTGATGGATGTTGTCACGGCATATTTGTATGGAAACTTGGATTCAGACATATACATGAAAGTATTAGAAGGCATCCCTGTCTTGAACCAAGACAAAGAAAATAGAAACCTATACAGTGTAAAACTAGAGAAATCGTTGTATGGACTAAAGCTACACAAACATATTTGTTGGGAAGTGTCGACGATCGGTTTCGCCGGCAATAAGATTTGTGATTCTAGGGGATTTGTGCGGGATCTGAGCTTGATGGTAACACAGGATGCGAGGGCAATCTGTTTTTAGACAGGTTCGGGCTCTCTCGGAGGAGATAATACCCTAGTCCTGTGTTCTTGAATATATTGTCTCTCTCTTTTTCTTGTTTCCCCCTCCTCCCCTTATATACTGGGGGGAGAATACATGATAGTGGGGCGCCACCGGGCCCTGAACATGGTGGCCTGAATGACATGTCCCTTGTCCTTATCCGCCTTCACGCTCTACGTCCTGGAGAGGTGGTTATGCTTTCTCCGACCCACGCCTGCCGCTTGTCGAGTCCCGGCATCCGCAGCTCTGGCGGTGTCGGTGCATGCTTTGTTCCTGGCGGGTTGTTAGGGCGGGGCGCGAAGCTTCCGTGAAGGATCAGGAGTTGTCTTGGGGAGCAAGTCGAAGGTTTCCTCTGGGCGCCCGTTGCGCCAGGCTTTGGGCTTTCTGTTCCGCTATCGAGGCCCGGTCAGTGTAGGCCCCTCTTGTGGGGCCTGTCTCTGACATCCCACAAGAGCCCCCAAGTGCTTTAGGATCGACTTTCCGTCCCTTGTCTGTCATGAGGATTATGCGGAGAGAGATCATAAAGAACTTGTAGTATGAAGCCACCGTGGTTAGTTAGCTCGTGGCGAGTGGTACCGCGCCCGTTTACGGTCTTGGCAACCGGCTGTCGCTCGGTGACCCTCATGGGGCGTACCTTGGTCTTTTGGCTCGTGGTCGAGTGGTACCAGCGCCCGTTTACGGTCTTGCGACAGCCGCTTTGTCGCTCGGTGACCCTCATGGGGCATACCTTGGTCATACTGAGTAATGCTCGTGCCGCTTACGGCGCACTGCTTTAGACCCTCATGGGGCGCATTCTCAAGACCGTGTTGGTTGTAGATCCTCTCGCGACACCCAATCGCATTATGAGACAGCGACCAGCAATTGACCCCAAATTATGGGGCGTCTTGTCGAGAGGATGTTCGGAAAGTGCCCAGCCCCAAGCTTCCGTGGCGGCCGGCGTTCAGGCCCATCGTGGGGCGCACTTTATCCCAAACTTTGGACCAGATTTGACACCTGGCCGCGTTTTGCGCGACGCAGCTATTGGCCCGTCATGGGGCGTGCCCTGGATCTGGCCCAGAATTGAACAGGAGGGCCCTCGTTTCTTCCCACCATAAGGTGGAAATTGGGGCCCATTTCTTATAAGTCGAAGGGACCCTCGCTGGAGCAACGGCCTCCTTGCACCTTCCCCACCAGTGCGAAACCTTCAAACCTCCTTTGGCGATTTAGGGTTTCTGGTTTCGCGCCCTTGGCTTGCGGCGGTTCCTCCCACCAGGTCTTCTTCTTCGCAATGTCTTCTTCCTCGTCATCGGAGGGTAGCACCAACCCTGCGGCGGCAGGGTGGGAGACCTCCATCACGACGACGTCCCGCTTGGAGGGGATGGTCGCCGCCGGCGTCCTCCCTCCGCTGGAGTTGATCTCACTTGATCCGCCGCGGTGACCCTTACCCCACACCTCGGAGAATGAGATTGTGGTGTTTGAGTCCTTCTTACGGCGGGGATTTAGCATCCACAGGAGCGCCTTCCTCAGGGGCTCCTCCACTTCTACGAAATTGAGTTGATCAATTTGAACCCCAACTCGATTCTCCACATTGCCATCTTCGTGGCTCTGCGAGGCGTATCTTGGGATACGTCCTCATTTGGATTTGTTCCGCTCCTTCTTCTGGCTGAAGCCTCATCCGAACCGGGCCGCTCCCAATGTCGTTGGGGGTGCCGGGCTCCAGCTGCGGGAGGGCTCGAAGAAACAGTATTTTGTCGTTCCTCTCAAGACCTCCCTCAAAGGTTGGAGGCGGGAGTGGTTCTATTGTGCCAACGTTGATCCTTTCCTCGCCCCCTTGCATTGTGCTCCTAAAGCTTCCCGATGCTGGAGCGACACCCCGGACGGAGGAGGTTTGGCGCAAGTCCCCGAGCTTCTGGCATTGATTGACGATCTGAAGAATCGAGGGCTGACGGGCCCCGGGATCGCGGTCAGTTTTGTGAAGCGCCGTGTCGGGACCCCGAATTTGCAAATCCGGACCCTCTGTGTATTCAGCACTAGTCCAGGAACGCGCTAGTGCACACAGTCTTAACATCGGTATATATCACAATCATACCAAACGATACTATCAAAGTACTTTATTTAAATAATCAAAGGGTTACTCGACCTTATGGCCAAGTTACAAATATATGCCTCGCAAGGCGAAACTTATTAAAAGAGAAATAACAGTAGCGGAAAATCAAATAACCCGTGGCGCCATCCAGTATACCACAGGCAACCGGTGGGCTCGCATCCCTAAGTAGACTGGTCTTCTTGGAAATCCTCCAATGCTGGCGTAATCTCCTCTTCAACTGGTATTGTGTTGAGGCAAGGGTGAGTACTTGGTACTCAGCAAGTCATGCACAGAATGCAAGCTAATATACTATATGCATGGCTTGGTACAAAGGAATAGCTCAAGGTATATTTGCAGTAAACATCTTTTGACAAGTAATAAAAGTAGATTCGAAAGCAGTAGAAATAAGTAAAGCATAAATAACTTCTCAAGAAATTTAATAAACATTTTCCCCATCCTAAACCACATTTCCATCAACTTCTTTACTAAACCAACCCAACTTTTCAAATCCAAGTTATTTTCAGAAAGTCTAACCCTTATTTGTAATTCCCGAGCATTGTCGATCACAGTGGACTCGGCTATTCAAATAGATTCTACACTCTGCAGAGGTTATGCACTTTACCCACAAGATACAGTCAAACACCACAAAGGCGAGTTCCCGTAACAAAGCCTTTCGGAAGCCTCAAACAACACAGGTGGTCCTCTCCGGTTCGTGCTCTACACCATCCCTTCCCTTAGCCAAGGCGAAGTATGGGACCAACACACCGTTAGATGGGTATCGGCCCACGACCACGATACGCTCCCCGCACAATCACACAAACGGTGTAATTGACACCCTGAGGCTCCACAAGTGAGTCCTTAGCGACTTAATCAACTAGGGCCGTCCCATTCGACCATGTGGTTGCAAGTATGACCCAGTTCAAAGGCTTGCAAGGTTAAGTCCTTAGAGTGACCAGGGCAAGACTACGAAAAACCAAATCAACATCCCCAATGCCACAAGCGGCCCAATTGATTACTCTTGCCACATGCCCCGGTCGAAAACCGTTTATCAAACCCCAGTTGATTACCATGCACCACGTGCCATCAACATCACATGATACTTTTCCAAAACAGGTTCAATATATCATTAAGTCAATATTAGCATTTGATTATCCAAAATCATGTCATGAGCACGTAGCAGGTCTAAGCAGCATACTACAACGATCTAAACCCATGTTGGCAATTTAATAATGTCCAACTAGTAAACCACAACTAGGGTGACAAAGGGTCATGGCACATACTTAAGTAATCAAGGTGTCATATAGCAAATTGGTATTTATCTAACCCCATGTTTAAGCAAAGTATCTTTCTACTTGAACTAGCATGCAATAGTTTAAATCAAAATAGATTTGAAATAGGATCAATATGGTCAAAGCACAACTTGCCTTCAAAAGTACTTGCTCTTGGTCTTGAGTTGGATCTGAGTCAACACTTCTCCCTCGAATCCTTAGGCACTTCAACGTCTACTCGTAAAGCGTGCAAATAGCAAATACACAAATAAACACTAGGCAAAAACATCCCAAAACTCCAAATAAAATCCATAAACAGAGAGAACATAATTTTCTGGATTTTTAGAAACTGGAATCGTCAAATTTGGAGTTAAAACGCAAAAGTTATGATTTATTAAAGTTTAAATAATCAATTAAATAATATTACAGAGAAAAACTTTAGTCCAAAAATTAAATAAAATTCATATTTGAGTAGATCTGAATTTTATACAAATTTAGAAATTTGAATCACTCAAATCGGAGTTGAAGCATAAAAGTTATAAGCGTTTGAAGTTTGAATCTAAATTTGAATCAATATTTCGAATTAATAAATCATTTTCTTTTTCGGAAATTAATTATTGCGTCGGCAGGACACGTGGCAGCCTCGATTGGGCGGTGGCGTCGGCTAGTCCATGGACTTGGTCCACGCTCGGCTCGGGTCCACCGTGGACTCGGTCCACGACTCCACGTGAGGCCCGACATGTGGGCCCTCTCGGGTGGCGTCATCGGCGGCGTCGGCGGGGGCTCGACCGCGGTCTGACAGGTGGGACCTTTGTGACGTCATGGGTGACGTCGGCGCTTGGCGGTCGACCAGCGACATGCGGGCCCTCTGACACGCGGGCCCCGCGTGTCAGCGTCCTGCCTGCCAGCGTGGGCCAGCGGCCCGACGCGTCGGTCCAACTTCCCGACACGTGGCGCCAATCACGGCCGTTGATTTGAAATTCAACGGCGCGGATTAGATCCAGGGTTAACACGTTGAAACTACTCGTTGATCGTGGGCCGTTCGATTTAGATCGGACGGTCCAGATCTAATCCTATAATCGCACTGCTACAGCACGTGGCGATTGTGAACCGTTGGATCTTGATCCAACGGTCCAGATCTACTCGGGTTTATAACACGTGAACTCACCTCAACCGTCCGATCTGGATCTGACGGTCCACAGAGCTCGCGGAGTCCGGCGATGGCACGGCGAAGCTTGGGCACCGGAGACGGAACGATGGCGAGCCCGACGGGCGCTCTGAGGCTCCTCGGCGACGTCGCGGGTCACGCGTTAGTCGCCTTGGCTCGGGATCAGTTCGACCTCCTTCTCCTCGAGCGGCGGCGGGCGGCGGAAGGTGAAAAAACCACCACGATACCCTAGCTACTACGGCGAGCAATCCCGAAACAGCGGCGGCTGCTAGGGCTTAGCAAGCTAGGGCAAAAAGTAAGCGCAAGGTCACGGCGATACTCGAGTGCGGTCCGGGCATTAAATAGCCGGAGGCGTGCTCAGCATGAGCCCTAGTCGGTCACGGCGGGCAAGACTCGGGGCGGAGTCCGGCTCGGTCTCGGCGAAGACGACGACTCTCGGCCCGTCCACGTGGCGCGATCAGCGGCCACGATCGCCGACGGCGCGATCGGATCCGGGCCGGATACGGCTCGAACCGGTACGGGCGGATCTCAGCCGTTGGATCTTGATCCAACGGTTGGGATTGATTAGGGGTAGGAGTGGGTGCGGTCGAGTCACGTGGCTCGGGTCGGACTCGAGTCCGACGCGGGTTCCGACTCGGTCGGATGAAACGATACTTGACCCGAGTTTGAATTTCCAGCGATTTAATATTTAAAATAATTCCCAGTAATTCATTTAATTCATTAAAAATAGCAAATGACTCAGAAAAATTCCAGAAAAATTCAGGAAAATACTTTGGATCATTTTGGACTCAAATAAAATATTTCCAACAAAATTTTATTTGCAAAATTAAATTCTTTAATTATTTCAAAATGGAATAAATTCAAATAAATTCCAATTAAATCCAAATAAATTCCAGAAAATTCCAAAAATTCACCAAAGTGCCAAATCACACATGAATTTAGGACAAGTACAATTTTGGGGTGTTACAAACCTCCCCGCCTTAATAAAATCTCGTCCCCGAGATTCAGGGCTTACTAAAGGAATAGGTTTGGAAATTCTTTCTTCAAATCCTCTTCGCGCTCCCAAGTCGCTTCGCTTTCTTCATGGTTGCTCCACTTGAACTCTCTGAAGCGGGTTGACTTGTTTCTAGTTTCTCGATCCATTGTGTCTAGAATCCTCACGGGATACTCCTTATAAGTCAAATCCTCTTGCAACTCAATTGATTCTAACGATTATGCTGTTCCTCGGGAACTCGGAGACACTTCTTTAATCGGGACACATGGAATACATCATGTACTCCTCGCTTGGCTGTGGCAACTCCGGTGATAAGCAACCGCCTCTGCGGCTCAAAATCTTAAATGGTCCAACATAGCAGGGTGCAAGTTTCCCTTTGGCATGGAACCTCTTAACTCCCACGAGAGGCGTAACTCTGAGGTATACAAAGTCTTACGGTTCAAAACTCAAATCTCGGCGACGATTGTCAAGATAACTCTTACATCGAGATTGGGCTATCTTCAACCTTTCCCTAATCATGGCGACTGTTCTTGACTTCTTGAAGAATATCAGGCCCAAAGACACGGCTCGCCGGTCTCATTCCAATTCAATGGCGTCCGACAGCGAGTCGACCATCTGATGCCTCAAAAGGTGACATCGTAAACTAGCCTGATAACTATTGTTGTAATCGAACTCGGCATACGGCAAACTTTTATCCCAAGAGGTAGCATAAGCCAATGCACAAGCTCTCAACATATCCTCCAGAATCTGGTTGACTCTTCGGTCTGTCCATCCGTCTATGGATGATAAGTCATCTTGAAGTTTAAACGGGTTCCCATGGCTTCATGCAACTTATTCCAGAATCTTGAGGTAAATTGGGTACCTCTGTCCGATACAATCCTCTTTGGCACTCCGTGCAAACAAACAATCTGATCATGTACAACTCTGCTAACTTATCTCTCGAGTAGGTGGTCTTCATGGGGATAAAATGGGCTACTTTGGTCAAGCGATCCACTATAACCCATATGGAGTCATAACCCCCTTGAGTCTTGACAAGCCGGTAATGAAATCCATTCCGATTTCCTCCCACTTCCACTCGAGGTATCTTGGTAATTGTAGCAATCCTGCTGGTCTCGATGCATTGCCTTGACTCTCGGCATACGTCGCACAATGCAACATGCTCGGCATCTTCACGTTTCATACTCGGCCACGAGAATCTCTCCTTGAGATCTGATACATCTTGGCGCTTCAGGGTGAATTGAGTACTTGGAGTCATGGGCTTCTTCCAAAATCGATCGCTTTAACTCCTCCTTGTTAGGCACACAAATCCGACCCTTCATCCATAACGTGCCTGCTCATCCAATTTGAAGTCCTCTGCCTTGCCTTCCTCCTTGATGGACTTAATCCTGCCGGATCTTGTCATCATCCTTCGTCCTTCTCGGATCTGGTCCTCTAAGGTAGGCTTTACTTCGGTCACGGCCAAGAATCCGCTAGGTACAACCTCAATCTTCATTTTACGAAAATCCTTACATAACTCATCCTGGCTTGTGGCTAGCAACGTACTCACGGTATGGCTTTTCCGACTCGAGCATCGGCTACTACGTTGGCCTTCAGGGATGGTAATGGATTCCAACATTGTAGTCCTTGATCAACTCTAACCATCTCCTCTGCCTCATATTCAGATCCGATTGGGTGAATATGTACTTAAAACTCTTATGATCCGTATACACTTCACATCTGTTTCCAATCGAGATAGTGACGCCATATCTTCAAAGCATGCACTACGGCACTAACTCCAAGTCATGTGTCGGATAATTTTCCTCATGCGGCCTCAAGCGCCTTGATGCATAGCGACAACCTTTCCATTACGCATCGACACATCCAAGTCCTTGGCGCGTCGTCACAATAAACATCGAAGCTTTGAGCAACATCAGGTAGAACTAACACTGTGCCGACGTCAATCGCTTCTTCACTCCTGAAATCCTTTCTCACATTCGGCGTCCATGCAAACTTCTTTTCCTTCTTGACAATTGCGTAAGAGGTTTCGCAATTGTCGAGAAGCCTTCAATGAAACGGCGGTAGTATCCTGCCATTCCAAGGAAACTCCGAACAGGTCACGAGTCTTGTTTGCTCCCAATGTAACCACGACTTCTACTTTGCTTGGATCTACTGGCGACTCATTCGCAGTCATTACATGTCCAAGAAACTCCACCTTGTCCTTCCAAAAATCACACTTGCTGAACTTGGCGAAAAGTTGCTTGTTCCTCGGCTTTTCCAAAACTCGCCTTAAGTGTTCGGCATGTTCATCCTCTGTCTTGGAGTAGATTAGGATATCGTCTATGAACACGACGACAAACTTGTCCAAATATTCCATGAACACTTTATTCATCATATTCATGAAATAGGTGGCGCATTAAATCGACCAAAGGACATCTTGTGAACTCGTAATGTCCATATCTTGACGAGAATGCGATCTTGAATATCTTCGATCGGATCTTCAACTGATGGTATCCGATCTCGAGATCAATCTTGAGAAAACTCCGGCTCCTCTTAACTGATCAAACAAATCATCAATCCTGGTAGCGGATACTTATTCTTCACGGTGACTTCATTCAGTGCAAGGTAATCAAAGCACATCCTGAAACTCCCGTCCATCTACTTGACAAACAAAGCGGTGCTCCCCACGGCGACGAACTCGGTCGATAAATCCTTTCTCCATTAACTCTTCTAGTCAAGCTTTCTTCATCTATACCAACTCCTCGGTAGACATCCGTTAGGGTCTCTTTGCTATCGTTGCTGTACAAGGTACAAGCTCTATCACAATCTCTATGTCCCTGTCTGGCAGCATACCTGGTAGATCTTCGGGAAAGACATCTGGTACTCATTCACTCTTGAGACATCCTCTATGCTGATTGCCTTGGTACTTGTTAATCATCAAGCTGTCCATCTCTAGCTGCAGTGGCTTGAAATTCCACTTTCTTCCCACACGGGCTCTCAATCGAGATAGTCCTTCGTCCACAATCAATACGGCCTTGTGCTTGGATAACCAATCCATTCCCAATATGACGTCTAAGGTGCAGGTCTCCAAAATTAAAAGGTTTGCTAGGAATTCTATTCCACCTATTAGTATTCTCACCGGAACATCCTACTTTCGTTCGGAGTTCGGAACCAGGGTTTGAACTAAAAGCATGCACTTAAGTCTTGCAATCCTTAAATCATTTCTAGTAGCAAAGCCTTGCGAAACAAGCGAATCTGAAGCTCGAGTCAAACAAAGCATTGCAGTCTTGAGTTAACAAGTAACTTACCCGATCTGACGTCAGTAGCATTTTGCGGTGCATCTGCGGTGACATGGTTGACCCGGCCTCTCACCACGATGCAGGGTGTGGCTCGTGTCTTTGGCGTCCTAGCTGGGTGGTTCCTAGATTGAAGCGGCTGGGGTCGCTCCTCGCTGTCTTCTTCGGACAAGCTGTTGGCAAAGTGTCTGGCTCGTTGCGGTTGTATGGCGCCTCACTTGTTCCTTCTTGTTGCACGGAGTAAGCGTTTCTAGCGGGGCTGGGGTTTGGTAGTTCGATTGGCAGGTCTTGGTGCCGAGGATGGTGTCCTTGTTGCATTACGTGGTTGGAATCAAGAATTGATTTGGTGCAACTCTCAAGCTGTTGCGTTCCTGGCGTGATCCTTCTTTGTTGCATCCTGCGCTTCTGTTCTCATCCAGTTCCTTGCGCTTGTCCTCAAGAATAAGTGCCTTATTCACCAACTCTTGGAAATCTGGAAAGGTGTGGGTGATCAACCCTACTTGCAATCTGAGTTAAGTCCCTTCATAAAACGAGGTATGCGGATTTATCTCGTCGCTACATCCTCGGTGCGTAGCGTGCTAGGCTGTGTGAACTTGTTCAGGGTAGTCGGCCACCGGCTGATTACCTTGCTTGATGCTCTGAACTCCTCCTTCTTAAGGTCCATGATTCCTTCAGGCACGTGATCTTGTCGAAATGCGGTGTGAACTCTTCCCAAGTGATATCTTGAGGGTTCTCTGCGTGGCACAGAAGTTCTCCCACCATTCGGTTTGTTCCTTCCAAGCGATGAGAAGCGTAAAGTACCTTCTCATTCCCTATGCATTGAGCTATGTGTAGCTTCCTCTCGATTGATCTTAACCAATCATCGGCCTCCAATGGATTGGCATTCCCGGAGAAAGTGGGTGGGTGAGTCCTCATGAACTCGACGGCCTTGTATTACGGCGTGGTCCCCGATTAACTTGATTAGCGGTGGCCTGGCAAAGGACGTGCTGCATTTGTTGCATCATAGCATGCATCAATCGAGTCTGAGCAGCAAGAAAGGCTCCAAAATTCTGTATATCAATGGCGGTCTTTGGTGCTCCATCATTGGGGTTTTCTGCTGGGCGAGAACCACTCCCATTGCTTCCAAAGTTCCCACGGGTGTTCACCATCTGTCGATTTGCTCTAGGTTTAGAGATGAGGGGGAAACAAGAATAGACAAGTAATATGGAACTTATGCGGGGCGAAAGGTGTAACCTTAAGGTCCAACTTTATTATTAATAACTTGGTATGGCTGCTTACAATGCCTAAGGGCCTTGCAACACATACTGCACACTCAGCAACCAAAGCAAATCCAAATCGAACTAACTCTGGAGTCTAACGCCTAAAGGGTGACTCTTTATTCTATGACTCGACTCGGCGAAGGAGTCTCACTATAGAACCTATGCTCACTCATCGAGAAAACCTTCATCTGTCACAAGAGTGCTTTACGTAAGAACTCGGAATTTTTCAATTGTGACAAGGTAAGGGAAAATTTCAGCAAGAGACAAGAAGAGAGAGAAGGGGGTAAGTCGAGATGTCATTTCTTGTCTTCACAAATTTTTAGCTTTAGAAAATAGGTTTTATCCTCACTATGACCATTCTAACTTAGGGTTGAGCCTACAGTCAAGTATGGCTCTGATACCACCTCTGTCGGGACCCCGAATTTGCAAATCCGGACCCTCTGTGTATTCAGCACTAGTCCAGGAACGCGCTAGTGCACACAGTCTTAACATCGGTATATATCACAATCATACCAAACGATACTATCAAAGTACTTTATTTAAATAATCAAAGGGTTACTCGACCTTATGGCCAAGTTACAAATATATGCCTCGCAAGGCGAAACTTATTAAAAGAGAAATAACGGCGGAAAATCAAATAACCGTGGCGCCATCCAAGATACCACAGGCAACTGGCTGGGCTCGCATCCTAAGTAGACGGGTCTTCTTGGAAATCCTCCTCCGAAGGCGTAATCTCCTCTTCAACTGGTATTGTGTTGAGGCAAGGGTGAGTACTTGGTACTCAACAAGTCATGCACAGAATGCAAGCTAATATACTATATGCATGGCTTGGTACAAAGGAATAGCTCAAGGTATATTTGCGATGCTTGACTTTTGACAAGTAATAAAAGTAGATTCGAAAGCAGTAGAAATAAGTAAAGCATAAATAACTTCTCAAGAAATTTAATAAACATTTTCCCCATCCTAAACCACATTTCCATCAACTTCTTTACTAAACCAACCCAACTTTTCAAATCCAAGTTATTTTCAGAAAGTCTAACCCTTGACTGTAATTCCCGAGCATTGTCCAGTACCGTGGACTCGGCTATTCAAATAGATTCTACACTCTGCAGAGGTTATGCACTTTACCCACAAGATACAGTCAAACACCACAAAGGCGAGTTCCCGTAACAAAGCCTTTCGGAAGCCTCAAACAACACAGGTGGTCCTCTCCGGTTCGTGCTCTACACCATCCCTTCCCTTAGCCAAGGCGAAGTATGGGACCAACACACCGTTAGATGGGTATCTGGCCACAGCCACGATACGCTCCCCCGTACAATCACACAAACGGTGTAATTGACACCCTGAGGCTCCACAAGTGAGTCCTTAGCGACTTAATCAACTAGGGCCGTCCCATTCCAGCCATGTGGTTGCAAGTATGACCCAGTTCAAAGGCTTGCAAGGTTAAGTCCTTAGAGTGACCAGGGCAAGACTACCCGAAAAACCAAATCAACATCCCCAATGCCACAACTGGCCCACCTGATTACTCTTGCCACATGCCCCGGTCGAAAACTGTTTATCAAACCCCAGTTGATTACCATGCACCACGTGCCATCAACATCACATGATACTTTTCCAAAACAGGTTCAATATATCATTAAGTCAATATTAGCATTTGATTATCCAAAATCATGTCATGAGCACGTAGCAGGTCTAAGCAGCATACTACAACGATCTAAACCCATGTTGGCAATTTAATAATGTCCAACTAGTAAACCACAACTAGGGTGACAAAGGGTCATGGCACATACTTAAGTAATCAAGGTGTCATATAGCAAATTGGTATTTATCTAACCCCCATGTTTAATCAAAGTATCTTTCTACTTGAACTAGCATGCAATAGTTTAAATCAAAATAGATTTCGAAATAGGATCAATATGGTCAAAGCACAACTTGCCTTCAAAAAGTACTTGCTCTTGGTCTTGAGTTGGATCCTGAGTCAACACTTCTCCTCGAATCCTTAGGCACTTCAACTTCTACTCGTAAAGCGTGCAAATAGCAAATACACAAATAAACACTAGGCAAAAACATCCCAAAACTCCAAATAAAATCCATAAACAGAGAGAACATAATTTTCTGGATTTTTAGAAACTGGAATAAATCAAATTTGGAGTTAAAACGCAAAAGTTATGATTTATTAAAGTTTAAATAATCAATTAAATAATATTACAGAGAAAAACTTTAGTCCAAAAATTAAATAAAATTCATATTCGAGTAGATCTGAATTTTATACAAATTTAGAAATTTTAATCACTCAAATCGGAGTTGAAGCATAAAAGTTATAAGCGTTTGAAGTTTGAATCTAAATTTGAATCAATATTTCGAATTAATAAATCATTTTCTTTTCGGAAATTAATTATTGCGTCGGCAAGGACACGTGGCAGCCTCGATTGGGCGGTGGCGTCGGCTGGTCCATGGACTTGGTCCACGCCGGCTCGGGTCCACCGTGGACTCGGTCCACGACTCCACGTGAAGGCCCGACATGTGGGCCCTCTCGGGTAGCGTCATCGGCCCGGCGTCGGCGGGGCTTCGGCCACGGTGGCAGGTGGGACCTTTGTGACGTCATGGGTGACGTCGGCGCTTAGCGGGTCGACCAGCGACATGCGGGCCCTCGACACGCGGGCCGCGTGTCGGCGTCACACGCACGGCGTGGGCGGGCCCGACGCGTCGGTCCAACTTCCCGACACGTGGCGCCAATCACGGCCGTTGATTTGAAATTCAACGGCGCGGATTAGATCCAGGGTTAACACGTTGAAACTACTCGTTGATCGTGGGCCGCTCGATTTAGATCGGACGGTCGGATCTAATCCTATAATCGCCTTTGCTAAAGACGCGTGGCGATTGTGAACCGCTGGATCTTGATCCAGCGGTCCAGATCTACTCGGGTTTATAACACGTGAACTCACCTCAACCGTCCGTCTGGATCGGCGGTCCACGAGCTTCAGCGAGTCCGGCGATGGCACGGCGAAGAGTGGGCACCGGAGACGGGAACGATGACGAGACCGACGGCGCTACGGGGCTACTCCGGCGACGAGCTCCGTCACGATCGAGACGCCTTGGCTCGGGGATCCCGGTTCTGACCTCCTTCTCCTCGGGCGACGGGCGGCGGCGGAAGGTGAAAAAACCACCACGATACCCTAGCTACTACGGCGAGCAATCCCGAGCAAGCGCGGCTGCTAGGGCTTAGCAAGCTAGGGCAAAAAGTAGCGCAAGGTCACGGCGATACTCGAGTGCGGTCCGGGCATTAAATAGCCCCGGGAGGCGTGCTCAGGGCGGAGCCCTAGTCGGTCACGGCGGCGCACTCGGCGGCGGAGTCCGGCTCGGTCTCGGCGAAGACGACGACTCTCAGCCGTCCACGTGGCGCGATCAACGGCCACGATCGCACGGCGCGATCGGATCCGGGCCGGATACGGCTCGAACCGGTACGGGCGGATCTCAGCCGTTGGATCTTGATCCAACGGTTGGGATTGATTAGGGTTAGGAGTGGGTTCGGTCGAGTCACGTGGCTCGGGTCGGACTCGAGTCCGACTTCGGGTTCGACTTCGGTCGGATGAACGATTTGACCCGAGTTTGAATTTCCAGCGATTTAATATTTAAAATAATTCGATAATTCATTTAATTCATTAAAAATAGCAAATGACTCAGAAAAATTCCAGAAAAATTCTGGAAAATACTTTGGATCATTTTGGACTCAAATAAAATATTTCCAACAAAATTTTATTTGCAAAATTAAATTCTTTAATTATTTCAAAATGGAATAAATTCAAATAAATTCCAATTAAATCCAAATAAATTCCAGAAAATTCCAAAAATTCACCAAAGTGCCAAATCACACATGAATTTAGGACAAGTACAATTTTGGGGTGTTACACGCCGGGTGCAGCCCTTGAAGGAGAGAGTCCATTTGGGGTTCCAATACAACGGGCCTCTGGACCCCACGCGGGAGTCGGAAGTGGACCTGTCGATGGAGGCGCTGGCAGCACGGGTAGTTGATTTATTCGTGCCTGGCACAATAATCACCAACAGGGGCTGCCCTCGTAAATTTTCGATGGCAAGGCCTCCCCCTCCTGTGAGTGCACTATTCTCTCGAAAGGATGTTCCATGATTTCTTTGACTGATGTGTGATTCAAACAGGGTGCGATCGTTCCTTTTTTCAGGAGCGCGCGTCCTTCCTTTCTGACGCTCCAGCTGTCGGCCTCTCTCGGCTGAGACACGCCAGCGGCGAAGCGGCGGTGACACCTCGATCGACGAGCTGCAAGGAGTCGGCGGAGGAGGTCGCCGATCTTCGTCACCGGGCCTTCGACCTCTGGTGCACCGGATCGCATAAGCTGGGCCACGACCTTGTCCTCGATGGCAGCCCAGTGCGGCGCCAACTTCCCTCCGAGTGGTGCTGGGCCTCGGATGAAACACAGGATGAAATTCAAGAAATCCAAGAGGTATTCTTTTGGGCGATCCTTGTCTTTTGTTATTCTTGCCGAGGTGTCTTCCCTTTTGCTGATTCAGGACTCCTGCTTTGTGGGCGTCCTCGTGGAGGAGTCTCTGAAAAGGAGCCCAGGCGGAGGCTTCCCCAAGGAGCCCCGCCACGTCGACTAGGTCACCGTCGCCGCCGATCGCCGGGAGCCGCCATGCCGGGCGCCGTGAACGGTCGAACCATCCGGTGGCCCGTCCGCCGACGAGATCGACCCGGCACCGTCTCCCGGAGTGGAGGAAGTGCCTCGAGAGCCACCGCCGCTCGGTCCTCTGCCGAAGCCCCCGAATCGGACCGTATGGTGGGAAGGGGGTTCCGACTGGAAAGGGATGGAAGAGGACGACGAGATGGAGAGAGCGGCTCGGACGGAGCTTTATGAGCTCACCGTCAGGTGTAGCACGCTCGTCAGGGTGAGCTTCTTGTCCTCAATCTGTTGCCTGCTGACTTCTCCCTGAGATTCTGCCCTGTTACCTAGGACATGGGGGAGCGCTCGGAGCAAAGGTCGCGGTTTTTCCGGAAGGTGCTCCCGAAGCTCAAGGAAGCGAAGCGATGCAGGACAAGCTCAACGAGATCAGCGCGGACAGGTGGAAAGAAGTCCACGAGCTTCAGGGCGAGTGTATGACGATCCGGGAGGAGAAGACGAAGCTTGAGCATATGCTTGAAGGTGAGATTCTCCCCTGAATACGGTTCGGATGCTTTTTGGATGGTGGTTGGAGAGGATGATGACACTGGTGTTTCAGAGCGCGACCGCTGTCGAAGCCGAGGCCCTACCGAGGCCTCAGAGAATTCTGGCCTCAAGCTCGAGTCACTGGAAAGGATGCTGTGAGGTGAAGGGTAAATTTATTTGACTTGGGTTGAACATACTTGGCGTCGGGTGTGCTCTTGATGGCTGTTTGACTTTGTGGCGAGTGCAAGGAGAAGATGGCGTCGAACAGGGCGGACTGAATCTGCGCGTCGCTGCGAGCGATCCTGCACCTTCTGCGTATTGAAGGAGTCACGCCGGGCCAGGGGCGATGCTATTCCACTTCTACTGAGGAGCCGACGGGATCGAGCTTACGCCAAAGAGTCCGCAACAATGAGTGCGAACCAGGCATTGGCGGTGGTCAAGTCTCATTATCCGAGAATTGACCTCGAAGGCTGTGAAAGAAGGTTTTGCTGTGATGAAGACAAGGCCAACGCGCTCCTTGAAGAGGTGTCAGGTGCATCGCAGCCTTGTTGGAGAATCTAGAATTACGACTTCGATGTAGTCCTTGATGCCGAGTGCTCGCCCTCCTTGTCTGAAATATTGTGTCTTCTTACTTCAATATGATTTGCCTGTATTGTCTTCCGCTGAGTGGTCTTCAGACCTCTTCCACTTTCTTCTCTGGCTGAGTTGTTAGAATATATGCCCGCAGCCTTTTGAATCCTGTCGCGCCTTTCCGGGTGAGTTTCAGCCGACTGGTATGGCTCCCAAACGCCAGGGCCTTGGCCCTTGGCTTTCTTGCCCCAGACACGCTTTTAGAGAGGTGGCGTGCAGCTCTCAAGCGTCGGGACTTACTGTTGTGTACCTGGTGAGTGGTTTAGCTCCCCGGGCTGGCATCGCTTGCTAGCTCTCCAGCCCCCGGGCCTTTTCGCTTAATTTGGTATAATTAAGCGGGAAGGCCGAATGAGCTTGAACTGCTTACGACACGTGTCTGGTGAAATTCTCCTTGATTTTGTTCAATCGTGCTGATCTTCTTCGGTATTCGCACTGCCGCTTCGTTTTTCGCGCTTCATTGATTGTGAGGTGGCGCGTTTTGATTGCCTTTGAGATGCTTCAATTTCCGAGGCTGGGGTGGCTTATAAATGGGGCGTCACCGCTAATGAGCGATCGCCCGTTTCTTCTTGCCTTGTCCTTCGTCTTCCTCTTCCAGTTTCCTTCCATGTCTATTACGGGGAGGTTCGTTGGTCCCTTCGCGGCGTTGTTTCGCCATCGATTCTTCGGGATGTTGCACAACTGGGAGGAGGCGGAAGCATGGGAAGACCTTGACTTTTTCACACTGGAGGCGGAGGCGGAGGACGGAGCGGCGAGGACGCCGCGCCGCGTGGCCACCTTGTTGGAGGTCGCACCGGGCTCCACGAGGTGGCGGAGATCATCCTCGAGATGGTTGGTCGCGATCGTCGCGGCGACCTTGCCGTCAGGGCCCTCGTCGCCTTGTACCCCCTTGTGGGTGGTTGACGAGGAGATTCGGCGGCTTTGGGTCGCGTGGGTCGCGACTAACCTCGGCGATCTCGCCTCCGGTCTCCCAAGGCCAAGATCAAAGAAGACCAAAGACAAAGACAAAGGGCAGGAGTACCAACAAAGACTAAGAGTTTTTTTTTTTTTTTTTTTTTTTTTTTAGCGAGAAAGAAAAAGAAAATTAGCAATGTAAATTATTAACATTATGGAATGAAATGCGAAATTTTATCCGGTTCGTGCCTATCACATTTAACCCGAACTTAGTGGTTCCGCTGATCAACTCATTCTAGTCGATTGCTCCAAAGCCCGAACGAGGGGTGGGCTCGAGCTTTTGACGGTTAGAAATTCGCGATCAGGCAAATCTTGGTTAAATTCTGGCGCTGCGAATTGCAGTCCCGAGTGGTTAGTGCTTTCTACCCGTTCCGTTGTGCGCGCTGGTATAAACCGCCGAGGCTTTGTGCTCATCGTGGTTTGTTATTTCCGTGCATTCTATATCGGCACGACCAGGGTTAGGCGCTACAGAATTCGGGTAATAACCACTCGGGGCTAGCATTACACAACTTCAGAAAATAAGACGAACCACTATTTTATTTAATGTGTAAGAGTGGGATACATAACTCATGCGTAGAAGCGACGGAGCTGTTCGGCGTTCCAAGTATTCGCCAGAACCTCGCCGTCTTCTCGTCTGAGTCGATAAGCACCCGGCCGGGTTGTCTTCTGGACGATGTATGGACCTTCCCAAATTGGAGAGAGCTTGTGCTCGCTTTTCTGGTTCCTCCTCAGGACCAGATCTCCTTCTGAAAAGGTTCTATTTCTGACGTTGCGAGAGTGGTAGCGCCGAAGTCCCTGGAGGTACTTAGCCGACTGGAGGGCGGCAACGTTCCGAGCCTCCTCGAGTTGATCAAGCTCCGCCATTCGGCTTCCCTCGGACTCGGCTTCGTTGTAATTCCGAACCCTCGGGGATTCGAATCCCAGCTCGGTCGGCAGAACCGCCTCTGCGCCATAGACCAGGAAAAAGGGGGTTTGGCCAGTCGCTCGGCTGGGAGTGGTTCTGAGTCCCCAGAGTACCGACGGTAGCTCCTTCACCCATCGAGCAGCGTATGGTTTGAGTCGGTCGAAGATCCTGGCCTTGAGGCCTTGGAGGACCAGACCGTTAGCTCGCTCAACCTGCCCATTGCTTCGTGGGTGAGCCACCGAAGCGAAGCAGATCTTGATCCCGACGCCTTCGCACCATTCTTGGAATTCTTCGCTCCTGAATTGGGTGCCGTTGTCCGTGATGATCCGGTTGGGCACTCCGAATCTGACCACAATATCCTGGAAGAACTCCTTGGCCTTAACTGCAGTGATAGTGACGACTGGCTTGGCTTCGATCCACTTGGTGAACTTGTCAATGGCCACGAAGAGGTAAGTTTAAACCGCCTTGAGCCTTCTTGAGCGGGCCCACTATGTCAAGCCCCCAGACTGCGAAAGGCCAAGAAATGGGTATAGTCCGTAGCTCATGTGCCGGCAAGTGTGTCTGTCTTGAATAGAATTGGCAGCCCTCGCAGGTTCGAACTATCTCCTTGGCGTCTGCTATCGCTGGCCGTAAGAAACCCTGTCGGTAGGCTTTCCCAACCAAGGCGCTTGATGCCGCGTGATGGCCGCACATCCCCGAATGGATTTCTTGGAGCAGCTCTCTTCCCGCTTGTCCCGAAATGCACCGCCTGAGGACACCCGAGGCACTTTTTCGGAAGAGCTCGTCGCCCACCACCACGTAGGATTTGGCTTGTCGGGAGACGCGCTCTGCCAGAGTGGTGGCTTCCGGGAGTTTGTCCTTCAGGAGGTAATCAAGGTACGGGGTAGTCCAGTCTGGATCGATGAGTAGGACCCCGGTTCCAGGACCCTCGCTTGGCGTTTGCCGTTTTGTAACGGTTGGCTCGTGAAGGTCTGCACGAAGATATTACTCGGGACATCTGCCTGAGTGGCTCCCATCTTAGCCACTGCCTGGCCGCCTCATTGTTGCGGCGGAGGACATGAACCAGCTCCAAACCGTCAAACTTGCCTTCCAATTCTCGGACTTCTTTGGCGGTATCTTTGCCATGTTCTGATCCACGCACGACCAGTCCTTCTGTACTTGATTCACCACCAACTGGGAGTCGCCTCGAACCGCCAGCCGTCGGATTCCGAGTGATGTGGCGATGCGAAGCCCATGGATGAGGGCCTCGTACTCCGCGGCATTGTTTGAGGCCGGGAAGTGAATCCGAAGGACATACTTCAACCTGTCGCCCTTAGGCGAGATAAGGAGGATTCCCGCCCCTGCTCCTCCAAGCATGAGAGACCCGTCGAAGTGCATAACCCAATATTCTGGTACTTCTTCCGTGCAGGGGGTCTGGGATTCGGTCCACTCGGCCGTAAAGTCAGCCAAAGCCTGGGATTTGACGGCGGTGCGCGGCTTGAATGAGATGTCGAAAGCTCCAAGCTCGGCTGCCCACTTTGAAATTCTTCCAAAGAGCTTCCCGACACGGAGGACCTCTCCCACGGGAAAGAAGTGACTACTGAAATCGAATGTCCTTGGAAATAATGCTTCACTTCCGTGACGAGATCAAAATGGCGTCTGCCAGCCTTACGGATTGGAGGATATCTTGTCTTGGATTCGCCAAAGATTGACCGAAAATAAACTAGGCGTTGCACGCCGTAGCGGTGTCCAGATTCCTCCCGCTCCACAACTATCACGGCACTTACTACATGAGATGTTGCCGCTATGTAGAGCAGAAGAGGTTCACCTGGCGCCGGCGAGACTAAGACTGGGGGAGTGGAGAGAAACACCTTGAGTTCTTCGAAGGCCTGCTGTGCCTCTGCCGTCCAATCAAAGCGATCTTGCTTCTTAAGGAGCTTGAAGAAAGGCATTCCCCGGACCCCGCCGTGAGATAAACTTGCCAAGCGCTACCATGCATCCGGTGAGCTTTTGGACCTCCTTTTGGCTGGTAGGCGGGGCCATTTTCATAATGGCTCCAATTTTCTCCGGGTTCGGCTCGATCCCACGACGGGAGACGATGAACCCGAGTAGTTTCCCGGAAGACACTCCGAAAACGCACTTCTCCGGTTTAGCCTCATCTCGAACGTCTTGGACTTGCGAACGCCTCGCCAGATCGGAGGTGAGGCTGTCCTCTGTCTGCGTTTTAACTACCACATCATCCACATAAGCTTCCACGTTGCGCCCGAGCTGATGGTGAAAGCAGCACGGCGCGCTGGTACGTTGCGCCGGCATTCTTGAGCCCGAACGGCATAGTGATATAGCAATATGCTCCGAATGGAGTAATAAACGAAGTCTTCTCGCAGTCTTCCTCTCGGCCGAATCGATGATAGCTTTGAATAGGCGCCCGTAAAGCCGAGTAACCGAGATCCGGCGATGGAGTCTACCGGTGATCAATACGAGGAGACCAAAGGGATCTTTCGGACAAGCCTTGTTGAGGTCGGTGTAATCAACACACATGCGCCAGCCTTTATTCTTCTTCTCGACGAGTACGAGGTTCGCCAACCGATCGGGATGATACACTTCTTTGATGAAGCCTGCAGCTAGCGACTTTGTGATCTCCTCTCGATGGCTTCTCGGCGATCTTGAGCAAACCGTCGTAACCTTTGCTTGACGGGCCTGGCGGATTGGTTTACATTCGATGCGTGCTCGATCACCTCCCTGGGGACCCCGGCATATCGACGGCTTCCAGGCAAAGACGTCTTGGTTTGCCCGCAGAAGGTGACAGCGCGTCTTCCTATTCATCCTCGAGCCTTGTCCCGATCGAGACGGCTCGCGCCGGATCGGACGGGTCGAGGAGAATCCTCTTGGTGCCCTCCTCGGGCCGATCCCGAGTTCTGCGGCTTGCGGGTAGGGACACCGCCTTCCGGCTTGTCGAAATCCGCCTCTTGGCGAATCCTTTCCCGTCCGCCCGGCGCCTCCAGAGACTCGGCCATTTCGCAACTCTCTCTGTCGCAAGAGAAAGATCGCTTAACATCGCGGCGTAGAGTGATAATACCACTCGGACCGGCATCTTCAGCATCGATCACGCGTAGTGGGGCACCGCCATGAACTTGGCCGCTGGTCTCCCCAAGATGGCGTGATACGCTGTCGCGAAGTCCGCCACCTCGAAGCTAAGGATCTCCGTCCGGTAGTTGTCCCTTGCGCCAACGTGATCGGGCGAGTGATTTGTCCGAGTGGTATCGCCGACGCGTTCGGGTATCACTCCATGAAAAGGTGACGACCCGCGCTTGAGGTCAGACCGCGGGATCCCCATATCATCGAGTGTCTTCACGAAGAGGACGTTGAGCCCGCTCCCACCGTCAATCAACACCCTTTTGAGCTTGATGCCGCGGACAACCGGCGCCAAGACCAGAGGATATCTGCCGGGGAATGGGACGCGATCTGGGTGATCCGTGCGGTCGTAAGTTACTGCGACCTCGGACCACCGGACATATTGGGGGGTCTCCGGCTCTACTGCATAGATGTCCCGAGCGGTGAGCTTTTGCTTCCGCTTGGACTTATATGCGGCTGAACCCCCGAATATGTAGTTGAGTTCGAGGTCGACTTCCTGATAGTCTTCCTCAGCTTCAGGGGGAGGCGGTTTGCCGGCGGCATGACTGCTCGGACCTTGTCCAGCCTGCCTCTTGCTCTCGCGGGCGAACCTCTTTAGGGTGAAACAATCCTTGGCGGCATGCCTCCCCTTTGGATGGAAAGGGCAGAGTGAGTTCATGACCTTATCATATCCATCCTCTTTGAGAGCGCGAGGATGAGTTGGCGCAGCGACTGCCACTAGCTCTTCGCCCTTGCGCTTCTTTTCTTTCCGCCGAGGGGTTCAGATCGATCCTTCCCTTCATCACGTCGTTCGCCAGAGCCTCGGAGGCTGAAGCGTAACGGTCCGCTAGGGCGAACAGCTCCTGACCGACGTGGGTGGCTTCGGGACATCTTCTTGATGAGGTCGGGTCGCCGACTCCTTCGGAAGGCAGCTATCACAACCGCATCTCGTGACGTCCCGAACGGTGCTTTTCCTGTTCATGAAGCGCTTGACGAACTCCCAGAGGGATTCGTTCCTCCTTTGGTGTAGCTGGTATAGGTCCCAAGGGGTGCCTGGGCGCTCGTAAGTGCCTTGGAAATTTGAGATGAACTGCTCACACAGATCTCCCCAGGAATCTATAGAGTTCATTTGGAAGTCCGGTGAGCCATGCTTGGGCCAGGCGAGAGGGTAACCGGCAAGTAGTTTGCCATTACTGATCCTCTGGCCCCGACCGCCAGAGCGTATACTTGTAGCCAAGCCTCTGGGTCTCTCTCACCGTCAAACCTAGTGATGCCTTTAGGATTAAATCCATCAGGCCAAACCACTCGGCGTAGGTGAGGGGTAAACGCACGGACCCCTTCGATGACTCCGCGATACCCCCCGGGAGGTGATCGACGCGGAGGGGATCGCACTTGGCGTATTTCGCGGCCTCGCGGAAGGATGCCGAAGCGCTCATATTAAATCGGCTTGACGGCGTTGTTCCTCCCTTTCTCGGTCGCGCGCCGGCGCCGAGGTTCGAACGGAGGTCGCGGTGATGCTATGTCGCAAGTCGTCTCGCTGGGTAGAACATGATGTATCGGCGGGCTTCCCGACTCGACCGGCCGCTGGCCGCCTGGTCCTCGCCGACCACGTGGATGACTCCTTCGCCGGGTCGGTTTGAGTATCTTTGGATAGCCGCCGCCGTCACCATGGCCTTTACTTGGGCCATGATCGGGACAATCGATCATCCGCCTCAAAGATAGGGTCGGGGTATCCAGGAGTGTCTTGGAGGCGGCGATATTCTCGTGGGGTACGAAAACAGCCTGGTCCCCATCTTCGCTTGCAGAATGTCTTCATTGACAGCCCGGGCGCGTCTCGAGAGTACGCGCCTTGCGTCGAGGCTCGATCACTCGGCCTCCTTCCAAATCGGGCGGCGATCGAGGTGTCGGCGCTGCTGCGAATCTGCCGTGAGCCTTCGATCACACAGACTCTACGGAAATTCCAGCAGCCTCTCTAGGCTTTCTTCGACTCGGCCGAGGTGGGTGAGTCTGGAGAAGACAAACCTAGGCGCTCGGGGGTGCCGAGTGGCTTGGCGGTGAGAACTCCCACCCTTCGTGCCTCGGCGTCCTCGAGCCTGACTCCGCGGCTGGAACGGGTCTTCGGATCCCCGCTCGGTACTTTAGAGTACGAGACAGGGGGACCTTCCGATCGGCGCGGAAGTCGTGATGATGGATCGCCGAAAACCTCACCGCGCTGTAGCGCGGTTCCCTTGGAGAGAGAGAGGCTTCCGAGGTCGTTGGAGATGAAGGTCAGGCTTCCGAAACGGAAGACCTGGCCCGGGGCGAAGACTGTGGAGACTTCGCTCGTCGCGGCCATCAAGCTTGACGAAGATGTTGACACAAGCCCCTACCTGGCGCGCCAACTGTCGACGATCGGTTTCGCCGGCAATAAGATTTGTGATTCTAGGGGATTTGTGCGGGATCTGAGCTTGATGGTAACACAGGATGCGAGGGCAATCTGCTTTTAGACAGGTTCGGGCTCTCGGAGGAGATAATACCCTAGTCCTGTGTTCTTGAATATATTGTCTCTCTCTTTTTCTTGTTTCCCCCTCCTCCCCTTATATACTGGGGGGAGAATACATGATAGTGGGGCGCCACCGGGCCCTGAACATGGTGGCCTGAATGACATGTCCCTTGTCCTTATCCGCCTTCACGCTCTACGTCCTGGAGAGGTGGTTATGCTTTCTCCGACCCACGCCGCCGCTTTGTCGTGTCCCGGCATCCGCAGCTCGCGGTGTCGCCGCATGCTTTGTTCTGGCGGGTTGTTAGGGCGGGGCGCGAAGCTTCCGTGAAGGATCAGGAGTTGTCTTGGGGAGCAAGTCGAAGGTTTCCTCTGGGCCCGCCGTTGCGCTTCTGGGCTTTGGGCTTTCTGTTCCGCCTGTCAGGCCCAGTCGGGTGTAGGCCCCTCTTGTGGGGCCCCTGTCTCTGACATCCCACAGGAAGAATGTGGTACAATCGATTTAGTGACTTTCTCTGCAGAAAAGGCTACACAAATAGTGAAGATTGTCCATATGTTTTTATATAGCGATCCCAGAATGGGTTCTGTATAGTCTCCGTCTACATAGATGACTTAAACATCATTGGGACAGATGAAGAAATAGAAGAAGTTTGGTCCTACTTGAAGTCTGAGTTTGAAATCAAAGACTTGGGTAAAACCAAGTTTTGTTTAGGCTTGCAGCTTTAGCATGCCCAAGGAGGAATCTTGGTACACCAAATGTCCTACACGCAGAAAATGTTAGAGAAATTTGGTTTCGAAAAGGCATATCCTGCAAAGACCCCAATGGTCGGAAGGTCATTACAAGCGGACCCAGACCCATACAGGCCTAGAGAAGAGGGGCAGGATGTCCTCAGAGAAGAATTCCCATATCTGAGAGCAATTTGAGTGCTCATGTACCTCACAAATAGCACCAGGCTGGACATTGTGTTCGTCATGAACTTGCCAGCCATGTACAGCGCAGAACCCACCAAAAGGCATTGGAAAGGGGTCAGGGACATCTTCGTTACCTCCAAGGAAGCAAAGACCTAGGTTTGTTTTATACAAGAAATCATGAATTGAATTTCGTTGGCTACGCCAATGCTGGGTACCTATCGGACCAACATAATGGTAAGTCACAAACTGAGTATATTTTCTTTTGTGGTGGAACATCAATCTCTTGGAAGTTGTCAAAGCAGACCCTTGTCTCGACATCGACAAACCACTTCGAAATCAATGCCTTGTATGTATCCTCCCGTGAATGTGCATGGCTTCGAAGACTAGTTCACCACATCCAGAAGTCATGTGGCTTGAACATGGAGCAAACTCCCACTATAATTTATGAAGACAATGTAGCTTGTGTTGCTCAAATAAAAATGAGATATGTTAAAAGCAACCTCATGAAACATATCAACCCCAAGTTCATTTATGCTCATCAAATGCATAAGATGAATGAGATCAAGATACTGCACACTAAGTCGTGTGAACTCATGTTATGCTAGTTTAGTCTTCGCGAATACTTAGAAAAAGCTAGGAAAATTCTGTAACACCCCAGCATCTAGTATGCCTGAATGCTACCAAACATAGACTAAACAACATCTAAATACCACAAATTAACATAAATTACAGCAAAGGAGCAAATGCTAAAACCAAAAATTTCGGCAGCATCTCCTTTGTTTCTCATGCTTCGAAGCAACAACAATAGTAAGAAAAGATATAGCTTGGTAAATGACAACTAAAACAGCAATAACAATTGATATGGCAACACTTATATCTACAAACAGCGAATTCAACCATTTCACCAATTATAGTGAAGCAAAAGATGAACTTAAGCTCAAAACCAAGCTGAGCACCAAGTTTCATGGCACAAATCTTATTATCATGTCTCCAAGTGATTAAACATAGACTATGAATGTGGAGCTACGTGTAGAAGTGTAGCTAAACCCCTTTCCCGCATGCCGGTCTCAAAGTACCTAAAAACAACATAAAACACAAGCGTGAGTTCATCACTCAGCAAGTATATTGCAATGGGCCAAAAAAAACAATTCAATGTAACATCACTACATACCATGCTCAACTTCATGGTCAAGTCATAATCTCATATTCAAAATCATATTCATGTCTCAAAATCATTGTTCACATATCATCATCATCATGTATGCAATGCGATGCAATGCAATGCTCATATCTGCTGGAAGCTTATACCAGTATAGCTGAGTGCACACCCGTCGGCGTGCACCCTCCCCCCCCTTCCATCCCGTAGATGGAGGGCGCCTACTCCTCGCTTCCATTCACCACGTGGATGGAATCACGATGTAGGTCTTACTCAATGGCGTTCCGGACTAGTAATAACTTTCTCACCGACCTTACCGGACTAGTTATGACTTTCTCAATGCCCTCGCCATGTCTCATGCCATGAATGCAAAGATGCCAACATTATAAAATAATTTGCACATTTACTTAAACCAATCATGGCATAGAATCATAATGGATCATTTTCATCATACCAATAGCAAGCATTAAAGCATGGCATGTTATCGCATCATAAATTCAATTTCAACTTATCAAAACTAGCGATCTACAACTCGCTACCCATTCCAATACACTTGCCTTAACCTTCGGCGACGGATTGATGAGAAGTAATGGGCACACCCGGGGTCACACCACCTGCACATAGGCATCACACACTCACAAACATGCCCACAAAACATTATACAACATTCATCTAACCCGACTTCGCACCCTACTAGCAAAACCCAAAAACAGAGGCTCTGTCCTGCCGGGACAGCAGACTTCCAACGGCCATAACTTGAGTGCTAATACCCCAAATCAATTAAACGAGTACATCCTCGCATAGCTTAGGAAATTTCCCAACTTTTTCTAGTTATAGGGAAAGACTGATTCGGAATCTAAAGTTGTTTAATCTACAAAATACCGTGATCTATTCCAATCACGTCACAGATTTTAACACGCTCGGTAAAACAGTCATAACTTTCAAACGGCTGATCGGAATTTAACGTTCTTTATGTACACGGAAATATAATTAAATTACATAAAACTTCTTCAACGTCCATACGACCAGATTCCAACTATAAATTGGCGAAAAACTGAACCCTAGGTCGACTACTCATGCTGTCCCGAAACAGAAACGTGGCAACATCTAGATCTAAACCAATCTACTCAAGTCCAGCACCACCAATTGATCTAAAATCATGATAAACACCCTTAGAACAGATTCTAGACCAACCCTAAGGATTCCCATGGCCATACCTTCGCCCGACGACGGAAAACCCAATGGATCTCGTCCCAGTTCACGCGATCTCCTTCCTCGCTCCAAATCCACCGGATCTCCTCATCGCGGAGCACTCCAATGGATAGATTTTCGAGGTGTTGAGGTGGAGAACTCCCCTAGGGGAAGCAAGGGAGGTGGAGAGGGGAGGAGAGGGGTGGTGGCGCCATGGGGGAAGATGGAGAGGAAGGGGAAGGGTGGAGGCGCATGGGGGGCTAGGGGGTGGCGGCTAGGGTTGGGAGAGGCAGTTTGGGGCGCACCAAGGGGTGGGGGCCAGATTTGGCTGCCCAAAAGTCCCCCCCCTTGGGACCAAACCATTCCACCGGAAGCCCAACTCAACCCCCAAGGCTCAAAGTTCCCCGGAGAGGCCCAAAACACCCGAACGGCCCAAAAACACGCTATAAACGGCAGAACGTAAAGTTTTAACCTCCATTTACATATTTTATAATGTTTTGACCTCAACATCCATATTTTATAAGATTACGACACTCCGTGGTGTCACATTCTCCCCCCCTTCAACAGGATTCGACCCTGAATCCGAGACACGCCACTTCGCAAACAACCAAATCGAAGGGAGCGTTCACGCCTCAGAACCCGCTTAGAAGCCCCTACGATTTGCACCAGCCAGCACTCAGAAGCAAGGAGCCAAGGATCAAAGACTGACAACTCTAAAGATAACTCACATTCAAAACTTGCCAGAATTCTTACTCCACTTTGAAACACCGAGTACAAACATAAGGATTCAGAACGTCCCAAGCAAAAGGATAACTTCCTAAGCTGACAATGAAGGGAAACGGTCTCATATTCCTCATTTTTATGCATTCCTTCGCACTAAAGTGCCCGATCCCTTTAATCGATGTTTCTCCTCAGAAGAACACGGCACCAACCTCTAGAACCCTCTTCAGCTCCCACGCATAAAAGTGCTTTCACATCTCAACCTCTCTACTGTGGTTCGTCGTATTCTAGACGACACGAACCAAGCAAGACACAACACTCTAAGACTACCAACTGCTTGATCAAACAGAAAAACAGCCACCATACCACTAAGGATATAAATTCTATCCATCACATGACAAATATGGCCTAATCAATTACTCATAACGACCAACGAATCATCGAAACCATAGTTTAGTTCAATGAATTAACCATAACCATAAGGGAAGGAACATGTCATTGTTTAAATGTGTGATGCTAAGTGATGACGTGTGACTAGCTCCCTTTCCCGCATGTCGGATTCATGGTACCTAAAAGAAAACAACATAAACACAAGCGTGAGTTCATCACTCAGCAAGCATATTGCAATGGTACAAACAAAAACAATTACATAGCAATAATATCTCACATCATGTAAACCATCTCATTCATGGTCACATATTATCAACATCATCAATATGTATGAAGTGCAATGCGATGCTCATGTCTCCTTGGAAACTCATACCGGTATGGTTGAGTACACACCCGTCGGTGTGCACCCTCTGCCCCCTTCCATCCCGAAGATGGAGGGTGCCTACTCCTCGCTTCCGTTCACCGCGGTGAATGGAATCACGATGTAGGACTTACTCATTGGCTCTCCGGATTAGTCATAACTTTCTCACCGACCTTCCCAGACTAGTTATGACTTTCTCACCGCCCGGGCCACGTAATCATGCCATGTATGCAAATATGCCAACATCATAATTAACTTGTACATTAACACATGGCATCTTAACATGATAAACATACTCATCATATCATTGGCAAACATTAAAGCATGGCATGTGAACATATCATATATTCAATCTTCAATCTCAATCAATCAAACAACCTACAATCGCTATCCATTACAATACACTTGCCTCAACCACGGGCGACGGATTGGCGAGAAGTAGAAGGCCCTCCCAGGGTCACACCACCTACACATAGGGACCACACACTCACAATCATGCCCACAAAACAGTACACAGACCCTCATCTACCCCGACATTGCCAACTACTCGCAAAACCCAAAAACAGCGGTTCTATCCCGTCGGGACAGCAGCCTTCCAAAAGGCATAACTTGAGTTCTGGGACTCCGAATCAATTAAACGAGTACATCCTCGTGTAGCTTAGGAAATTTCCCAACTTTTTCTACGTATAGGGAAAGACTGATTCGGAATCTAAAGTTGTTTAATCTACAAAATACCGTGATCTGTTCCAATCACGTCACAGATTTTAACACGCTCGGTAAAACAGCCATAACTTTCAAACGGCTGATCAGAATTTAACGTTCTTTATATCCACTGAAAGATAATGAAATTATCTACAACTTCTTCAACATCCGTACGACCGGATTCCGAATCTAAATTGGCGAGAAACTGAACCCTAGGTCGACTGCTCATGCTGTCCCAAAACAGAAACGTGGCAACTTCTAGATCTAATCCAATCTACTCAATTCCAGCGCCACCAATTGATCTAAAAACTTGATAAAGACCCTTAGAACAGTACCTAGACCAATCCCCAGGAGTCCCATGGCCATACCTTCGCCCGATGCACGAAAATCCAATAGATCTCCCGGTTCGCGCGATCCTTTTCCTCGCTCCAAATCCACCAGATCTCCTCGTCGCGGAGCGCTCCAATGGATGGATTTTCGAGGTGCTGAGGTGAGGATCTCCCCTATGGTCAGCAAGGGAGGTGGAGAGTGGAGGAGAGGGGTGGTGGCGCCATGGGGGAAGATGGAGAGGAAGGGGAATGGTGGAGGCACATGGGGGGGCTAGGGGGTGGCGGCTAGGGTTGGGAGAGGGAGTTTGGGGCGCACCAAGGGGTGGGGGCCAGATTTGGCTGCCCAAAAGTCCCCCCCTTGGGCCCAAACCCTTCCACCGAAGGCCCAACTCATCCCCCAAGGCCCAAAGTCCCCCGGAGATGCCCAAAACACCCGAAAACAGCCCAAAAACACGCTATAAACGGCATAACGTAAAGTTTTAACCTCCATTTACATATTTTATAATGTTTTGACCTCAACATCCACATTTTATACGATTACGACACACCGTGGTGTCACATTCTTCCCCCCTTCAACAAGATTCGACCTCGAATCCGAAGGATGCCAAAATCAACTACAAAGTCCACAAGGGACAAAAATGCTTCTCTGCAGCACAAAACATTCGCACAACGACTAAAACCGGAACAAACGACAAACGAGTTCCTAAAACCAACACTTAGCGAAAAAGTGTTGGTCTAGCTCAACTAAGGGCAACCGCTCACAGATCGACCTTCACTTCAATTCCCAAATAGAATCTGCGTTTCAACCACAAAGGGCTCCATCAACCCAAAACGCTCGAATCCTCACGACAAACACTTCACACTTCAATCACAACCAACCTGACTACCACACTCCATTAAACTTCAACATGACATAATCAAAGCAAGTCACAATTCCTTTAACGACCTCTCTACATTCCCGAAAATTTCCATCGAGGGGAATAACTCATTAAGGCACACTTGCCCTTCCGATACACGATCATACTAACATTTCATTCCATCCTCTCCCAAGCAAGACTTAAATCCAAAAACAACTAGTGACGACAATTGCTCACGGCAGGACAAATATCACCGAACTACCGTCAACTTCACTTCCACCCATCGCTACTCTTAATAAAGGTTAAACGCATGCATCATCGACCTCCATCACAAACCACCCTTATACCACTAAAGTTCGACACCTAGCCCCAAGCTAGGGTCGTAAAACTTTACCAAACCACATTTGGTTCCTTTCTTAAGAGGGTCTCGCCCTCACACAAAAACACTTAGCTACCAAGCCCAAGTGTACACACGACAACTCAAACCCAAAGCGTTAACAACCATTTTGGAAAGAATTCGGCAACATCCAAGCCAGATCACAAAGGAAGCATAAATCCCCTACACCACAACCAAAATACCATAATTTCTTCATTCTTTCTTTTCATACTAGAAAGAAATAGACATCTCAATTCATGACGTGCATGCACACTTTTCAAGAGCACTCCGGATTAGTCATATATCCTTATATGACTTTCTCACCGACCTAGCTCGTCGACTCCTTTATGATTAATTACGCATAAACAATGTCTCGTTTTCTTTTTTCACCCTTCATTCATCACGTAACAACGGTACCGAATAGTCATTCACCAAATGACTTCTTCCTCGGTATCAACTGATGGAAACACAATTAACATCGAAGGTTGCAGAAATTCATATAGACTATGACGGCAGCATAGTTGACAGTAAAACACCACGTCGTAACAGAACCCACATCAATTGAAAACTGAAATTGCAAAACATTGCATTTCATCCAAATTCAACATTTTGAAAGAGAACATCAAAATTTCAAGTCGAGCATCTACTCCCACAACCATCACAAACTTCCTCAAGGAGAGGGAAACTCATTCCCAAAAGGGAAACACCTCACTAACAAAATCACGTTGTAAAACATTCATAAAATCCACATTTTTGAAGCACTCGCAAACATCACACACATTTTCAAAACAACTCCAACTCTAGCCAAAAAGAGTTACAAATTAAATCTCAAGAGTTTCCAACACAACCCACTATGTCCATCTGTTTCCTTTAAAATTTATTCCAAAGATAATTCAGTGTGGACGCGAAGGAGCGCGATCCACTCAAAAACTTTTGGATGTGAACTCAAACTCACAACACGAACTAAACAATTTCGCCAAAACCAAAGGTCGACAACAAACACTACGAGTTTTGGGGAAACTCTGAAACTCAACATAAGGAACACCTCAACCGAAAGCATTCAACCAAGATGGCAAACAACCAAACCAGTCCAGAAGGTTTTAAACACAAGCTCAGCATGAAACCCTATACTTATCCTTTTAAACATTCAATATTCACTTTTTTTTCTAATCGAGAAACCCCTCAGGTTACAACAAGAGCTTCAAAACAAATTCTTTCTCTTATTATCTTCCCCAATACTTATAAATAAAGTTTATGATGCTTATGAAAAGACATCCCACGAAAACTAAGTCAACAAGATCTCCACTGACCACCATAACAAATAACATCATATTCTAAATTTGAAACAACTGCTCCAACAAAACTTTCAGCGTGACCAACCAATAAATTTCATACCACCTATATGTAAACGTCTCGACAATTGAAACTTATTCAGTTAGCAAGCGACTTCAAAATGTAAATATTATCTCCACAAGACAAGTTTCGTAAATATGATTCTACGACATACATTCATTAAGGATGAAATTGTACATCATATTAATTATCCAAAGCTCACTCCATCGCAACATGTTAAAATTTTCCTCTATTTTAACCATGGTTTTCAACAAGTAATCTAAACAATTACCACCACTACTAGATTATTAATAACAACCAACGAGCATAATCATCAAACGACAACATTACTTTTAGCTACCCTATAGATAGGTTACAACAAAATTGTCACTACACAACATACTCCAGCTATTAAATTAAATTTAATAAGTTAGACCAGCACAAAGTTCTTGCAATATCATCAAACTACAAAACCCATATCTTTCCAATTGGCCTCGACACTAGCATTTAAGGAACACGTCTGCATACTTCCAACCATGCTAATATTTTGCAACAACATAAATAGCAACTCTAATCAACTTCCAAATTAAAGCCACTAGTCAATTAAGTTTCTCTATTAACCCGTTAGATTAGAACATCTTTAAACAACCGGCAAGGTTTCTTTAACCGTATCATTAATTTACATCATCTTAATGTTCTAACTATGCATCAAGGTTTAAACTTTTAACATTAACGAGGATCATAAGCACTTTTAAAGCAAGGCAACAGATTCTAAGCATGTACATTAGCCCATTTAATCATTCTCGCTACAGAGTAAACTACAACACTAGTAGTCTATTTATTCTCAAACTAGAGATATTAATCACATTGAATTGATTCAACTCAAAATTTAACTTAGCAACACATCAATCCATAAACCACATTGTTACCTACTACATAACATGCTAAACATCAATTCTTACTAGGGACAAACGATTTTAGTCAAAAGACTACTTACTTTGTTTGCAGCATTTTAGTTTTAAAACTCATCCCAAATTCATAAGGAAACTTGACTCTCAAAATTGCAATGAGACAAACCCAAACTTGGTCATGTATAGGAATTCTCCAAAACACTTTTCAATCCCAAAGACTCCCACAGGAGGGAACCAACCGATCAAATAAACCTTTGCAAATAAAACCTTAGCACCAAACCCCAATCTTTCACGAAACAAGAAGGGTTTTTCAAAGATGATTTCCTAAACCAGTAAAATAACGAAATCAAACACCACGTACTACTACAAAGCCACCGAACTTCAGCCCTGACAGCCAGGTCTGGTACAACTCCGCAATAACTCCTTTAACCTCAGAGAAAGACAAACACATGGATAAATTGAATGCTTGTTCCCCATAATGCAATCAACAAGCATCAAAACTGGAAAGGCGCCCAAAAGAAGCGCAACACTAGACTCCACTTCTTCGTCTTCAACCAAGGAAGACAAAACCACACACCGCATACGGAACGATCTGCGAAAACCCAACACTTTTCATTTGATTCAAATCTACTAAAGCCAAGAAAAGCAACGAACACCGACCGTCAGAACGGTAAAGAACATACGAAGGAAACCACCATTAACTCTTCTATTTGACTCCAGTCAACTACCCGATCAACGACAGAAAGGATAAGCACTCTTCTCCTACAGGGGTTAATAGTTCTTCGGTGATGGCGCTAACCGGCCACACCGTCAAACCTCAACCTTACTATGAAATAAGAGAGGTGACCGAAACCCTTCGGCACCAAAACCCCACTTTTATCACCACAACAGGAATAATTCAATCATTTATCTCATAGACATAGCAACATACTATATCAAATATAGCATTTAGCAACAAGGCTTAAATACAACATTTAAGCGTAAACAACGATACCCATACCCTTCCTACTGTGCATCCATGTGTGTCAAATTTTAGATTAATTATACCACTTTTGCAAGATTTAATGTTGCTATCCTATGACAAAATTTTAGTAAAAACCTAAGCCATGTTTCTAAGTTATTCCACATCACATTTTAGTTGTACCCTATAGCATGACACTAAAAATACACATTCCAAGGACCTACAGCCCGCTCTGATACCAACTGTAACACCTTGGCATTTAATACGCCTGAATGCTACCAAACATAAGCTAAACAACAACTAAATACCACAATTATCATAAAATTCCAGCAAAGGCGCACCAACTAAAAACCGAGATTTCGGCAGCATCTCCTTTGTTTTAACATGAATTGAAGCAACAACAATAATAACATGTCAATGTGGCATACCGAACGATAGCAATAACATGATCAAACAGAAAAACAGCAACCATACCACTAAGGATATAAATTCTATCCATCACATGACAAATATGGCCTAATCAATTACTCATAACGACCAACGAATCATCGAAACCATAGTTTAGTTCAATGAATTAACCATAACCATAAGGGAAGGAACATGTCATTGTTTAAATGTGTGATGCTAAGTGATGACGTGTGACTAGCTCCCTTTCCCGCATGTCGCATTCATGGTACCTAAAAGAAAACAACATAAACACAAGCGTGAGTTCATCACTCAGCAAGCATATTGCAATGGTACAAACAACAACAATTACAGAGCAATAATATCTCACATCATGTAAACCATCTCATTCATGGTCACATATTATCATCATCATCAATATGTATGAAGTGCAATGCGATGCTCATGTCTCCTTGGAAACTCATACCGGTATTGTAACACCCTAGCTTTTACTAAGCCCAGAATGTCACCAAACATAGATCATGACACATTTAATGCCATAATTTAAGGTAAATTACAGCAAGTAATCATTTGGAATAATTGGAAATTTTGACAGCATCTCCTTTGTTTTTGCATGAAACTTAACAACATAGCATCATATCAATATGTAAGACAAACGAGATATCCATACGCAGCGATAAGGATAGCTAATCATCAACTAAAACATCAATAAGCATCGATAGCAAAATAATAAGCATCAATTTAACTCTAGGAAGTTAAAACAACTCCCTCCATAGCCCCACATGATATACATGAGGGAAACAACCAAACATACAGACCATACACTAATGATTATTGTAATACTTAATGTCGTGTCTCCAAAACAGGTGAATTAGCTAGATTATGATACTACGTGGAGGAGTGTAGCTAGATCACTTTCCATACGCCGATTTCATTGTACCTAAACAAACAAACAACATAAAACACAAGCGTGAGTTCGAAAACTCAGCAAGCATATTGTAATGGACAACAAGATCATTTACAAGACAATAATACCTCACGTCACATATAACATTTCAAACTTGAACACATAACAACATCCTCATCATTTAATATGTATTGTAATGCAATGCAATGCAATGCTATGCTCATATCTCCTTGGAAACTCATACCGGTATGGTTGAGTACACACCGTCGGTGTGCACCCTCTCCCCTTCCATCCCGAAGATGGAGGGTGCCTACTCCTCGCTTCCACCACCCACGGTAGATGGAATCACGATGTAGGACTTACTCTAATGGCTCTCGGATTAGTCATAACTTTCTCACCGACCTTCCCGGATTAGTTAATGACTTTCTCACCGCTCGGCCATGTAACATGTCATGTATGCAAGCATGCCAACAATATAAAACTCATATATTAACACATGGCATCATAACATCTTAAACATGCTCATCATATCATAGCAATCATTAAAACATGGCAAGTGGACATCATATCAATTATAACATGTAGTTCATGGCAATACAGCATGTTATCTATCCCAAACACTATCAAGCAATTCTAGCAACACGTATAATGTTCAATCCACACAACACACTTGCCTTCAACCGCGGGCAACGGAGTGACGAGAGGTTGAGGGCACTCCCGAAGGCACACCACCTGCAAACACGTGCCACACACTTAATTCGACTCCTCAAAACAGTACCCACTACACCTAATACGCTAAATACTCCAAAACCCCGAAATCACAGATTTTGCCCCGTTCTGGACAGCGGCTTCGAAAAATCATAACTTGAGTTCTAGAACTCCAAATTGAATAAACGAGTACATCCTCGCGTAGCTTAGGAAATTTCCCAACTTTTTCTAGTTATAGGTAAAGACTGATTCGGATTCTAATGTTGTTTAATCTAACGTTGAACACGAACTGTCTCAATCTCGTCACAGATTTGACAACGCTAGGTAAAACAGGCATAACTTCCAAACGGCTGGGCGGAATTTCAATTTCTTTATATGCACTGAAAGATATTGAAATTATCTATAACTTCCTAGAAGTCCGTACGGTCAGATTCGAACTATAAATTGGTTTAATATAATGTTGAACACAGACTGTCCCAACCTCGACACAGATTGGACAGCGCTCACCAAAACGGCCATAACTTTCAGACCGTAACTCCAAAAATTCTCAAAAAAATATACAAAATAGGTCTTGACGATACCTACAACTTCTTCAACAGGAGTGCGCCCCAAATCCGACTGTAAAATTGCGAAATCGCACCCCCTAAAACGGACTCCAAATCTGCCCGAAACTGAGTACAATACGAACTCTAGTTCTTTTCAGATCTACTCCATGGCAGCACGTCCTCTTGATCTAACAACTCCAAATCTACCATGAGAACAGCACCTAGACCTTCCCCAAGGTTTCCCCATGGACATACCTTAGTCCGACGAACGACGAACACGAAGAATGCCTCTCGATCGCCCGATCTCGCTCCCACGCGTCGTGGCCACCGGTTCTCCTCGTCGCGGATCCTCCTACCGGCGAGGGCAGCACCATGGCGTGGCATGGCAGCGAGGGGGACGCAGCAAGGGCACGTGGTGGAGCAAGGGGAGGCGCAAGGGTGAGGGAGGGGTGGCGGCTAGGGAGGAGGAGGCAATGGGGTGGAGAGGAAACAAGTGGGGGCTAGGGCTAGGGAGGGGACTTGTTTGGGGCGCAGGTAGGGCTAGGGCAGCAGTTTTGCTATCCTAGACCACCTCCAAAAGGCCCAAATATGTCCCACCTTCGGCCCATATGGACCCCCCAAGGCCCGAACTCCCCCGGAAGGCCCAATTCCCCTCCGGAAAGGCCCAAAATCCCCCGGAAAGGCCCACACTTGCAGACACGGCGCAAAAACATGTTACAAGAGTCGTACCTTATGGCCGAGATCGAAAATGACTCATACCGTCATTCCGTAGTATCACATTCTACCCCCCTTAACTGGATTCGACCTCGAATTTTACACGTCAACTCTAAAACAATGTCCACTAGAGACTCATCTTCTTTGCGAACTCAACACACCCACGCAAAGACTCAAACAATAGCAATGACAACTCCATTCTCCAAATCCATCTATTAACAAGAGTGACTTGGCTTACCTTAACTAAGCACAACTTGACATGATTCCTCATTTACTTCAATCTCTATCATGATTCATAAACTCCGAATGACACAATCACCTTGAAACACATCACTTTTTCATCATTAGTATTAAAACGGTCAACCGAGGTTCCAAACTAGAACCCCCCCAAAAAAAGACCATTTACGCAAAACCCCATCTCTCCCAATTATTTGACCCCTTTTCGAAAGGAATCAAAATTTACTAATGTCATCTTCGCTCATAGCCTACATCAACCATACTTTCCTTTCATTGCCAACCACAATACACTTTTCATTCTATCCTCTCCCAGGCATAACGCACACACAGGGACGTCTAGCTAATACAATGTCCACGACAAAGCATTTTACATCACACTTTCTATAACATTTGCTTCCACCCAACGATACTTTCAACCAAATTCAAACCACGACATCAACAACCTCCATCATCATCCACCCTCATACCACTAATGTCCAGCACCTAGCCCAAACTAGGACCGTAACTCACTACCAAATCTCAATTGGCACTTTTCCCAAGAGGATGTCACCCTCACAAACAATTCACACAAACAACGAAGCCCACGAGTATAGCTCTTAGATTATACTCAACAATAACCCGAGGCCCTTCTTATTCTCGCTCCTATCAATAGTGCAAAAGAAGTACGATTCTTTTCAATCCAAGTAGACCACATACAACAACTCGAATCTCAAAGCGCCACAAATCGCTTTGGAAAGAACTCGATAACATTGAAAGACCACTCTTTTGCTTTTCCTAAGTCAAGCCGCAAAGGAAAACTCAAATCTCCAATCAACGCGATACAATTCGCATCGGGGAGCACTCAAACAAATAGAGACTCCACACAATTCTCTTGACAGATGTTCTCAACAACTAAAGACAACTCGACTCGCCTTCACCACAGCCAAACTTTTCACTTTAACCAAAATCAACATCTTGGAAGAGAACTGCCACAAAAACTCTCGAAGAGAAAGGGAAACTCAAATCCCTTGCATAACAAAACCAAAATACCAGCATTTATCCATTCATTCATTTTCATGCTAGAGAGCAATGAAAAATCTCGATTCATAACACGAATGCGAATTCTACAAGAGCACTCCGGATTAGTCATATGTCTCTATATGACTTTCTCACCGTCCTGGCTCAACAACTCTTTTATGCTTATAAAAACGATGTCAAGAATCTTTTTCACCATTTATTCATCATGTAACCATGATACCCATTAACTATTCACCAAGAGACATCATTCTCCTTGTCACATGATTGACACCCAACAACATCGATGGTTGCTCAAATTCGCATAAACTACGACGGCGTTAACCAAAAATACCATATCTCATCACAACCCAACAACCACTGCACGCAAAGCGCGCAAAACATCGCATTTTAACCAAAGCCAATAACAGAAGATAGCATCAACTCTCCAATCAAACATCTACGCCTAATAACCGCTACCAATTCTCTTAAAGAGAAAGGAAACACATTCCCAGCAGGGAACATTTTACCAACAAAAACACTTATGAAACAATCATAAGATTCACCTTTTTGAAACGCTTGCAAAAACCACACACGTTTCCCAAATCAATCCAACTCTAGTCACGATAGAATTACAATTTAAGCGCTTAACTCCAGGATTACCAAAGATAAATCAGTTGAACGCTAAAGAGAGCGTCCCACTCCAACGCTTTGGGTGTTAACCCATACTCATAGCATAGACTAAACAGATTAGCCCAAAACGGATGTCATAATCACCCAAATCCCGAGAAGTCCAACACTGTTGCACACAAGCTACAACATCTGCTCTTGATAAAATCACTTTTCACTGTTCATATAACCACAATTGATTATATTACCAACGAACCGTAGACCATATCTACCGTATGACAACCAACAAGGAGAACCACGTTCTCACAACTCCAAAGACAATTAACTTACCAGTTAATCCAACATAAGACGCATATCAACAACTTCTTTTGGTCTACTAACCATGACGAACCATTATTCATGCAACTTATTATCCCAAGCGTAGCACACATCTCTTTACAATTATTCTGGCGTAATCAACAATTACCCTGGGTATACTCCCTAAGTCACATATTCCATATCACCAGTTCATTCCACCAATAATTAATACTAACCACGCGACACGATCTCCACTAGACATTCCTCATAAATACGGATCCCAAACAGACCTCTGTCAAGAATAATTCAACCTTTCCTACAATCATTCCATATATCCTCATTAATTGATTACACGAATTTTAAGTCATATTGTCGACCCACAATATTAACTGACCCACCAGCTACAATAGGCAGAATTTCACACCATCTTCTTGCTATAACAAGTTCATCAACCGAGACATTCTATGCTAACGAATCTCAAACATCCATTAGATGCCTTTACCCGCATCACTTTGCACACACCACTAATCAACTTTCACTTTGGATCACCTGACGTCTCGTTTAATCATCTCTTATCAACACTATATTTTAGTTTATCTTTAATCAAACAACAAATTCACTTTAACCGAACCACTAGCTCATATCATCCGAAAACTCTAACTTCTCGTCATACACTTAACTTCTTAAACATTCGCGTGAATCACGCACCCAACTCTTAAGGAAACCATAATTGCTCCAGAAAAGAACAACACCGAAAATACCTTTCCTTCCGGAAAGCTCAACCATAAATCACAAGAGAAGTCAACTCTTAAATTCCCAAATGCCGACACGCAACTACTCCACAACTCTCGAGATCAACAACTTCCACGAAGGAAGATGGTTGCACGAGGAAAAACCAAGCGATTAACCAAAATTTTAGGCCATAACCCCAAACTTCAAACTTTCACGAAACAAACGGTTTTTCAAAGATGAATTCCCAAGCAAGTCATCATTGCAATCAAACACCACTTAGGCCCCAACAACAAGATCTGGCACAACACCGCAATAACTCTTTTAAACCTCGAAAAAAGACCAACACAAGAATAAATTGAAATCTTTCTCCGTAAAGCAACCGATCAACCACATCCTTTCCGACAAAACCTTGACACCTAAATCCATGCGACTTAGATTTTTCATCGGAACTTCAATAACTTCCTTTCAAGTTGGAGAATGGTAACCCAAGAATCAATCTATAAGTTTCTCTATAAGGCAAACAACAAATCGGGCGTTAAAGCTGACAAGGCGACCAAAAGAGGCGCAACCCGAAATTCTTCTTTTGTCTTCAACCAAAGAAGACAAAACCAAAACCACCAAAAGAACCATCGGTGAGTATCCAAAACCGAACACTTTTTCTTTTATTTCAACCAACCAAAAACCAACCAAAACCGTTCGTCAAAACGGCAAAGAAAATTCGGAGGGTCAATCCACAACTCTACTACTCGACTCCAACCAACTACCCAATCTACGACAGAAAGGATAAGCACTCTCCCAACAGGAGGTTAAAAGTCCATCGGTGATGGCACTACCCGGCCACACCGTCAAACCCAACAATACTACAAACAACAGAAGGTGACCGAAACCCCTTTCGGCACCACAACCCACATAATCTCAACTGTATCAACACAATCAATTCTTTCATAAACATAGCAACATATATTACCAAATGTAACATTCAAAAACAAAGCTTAAGTACAACATTTAAGCGTAAAGCAATGGTACCCATACCCATTCCTACTGTGCAACAAAGTGTGTCAAGTTTTAAATTAATTATTCCACTTACACAAGTTTTAATGTTGCTATCCTACGGCAAAGTTTTAAGTAAAACCTAAGCCATGTTTCTAGGTTATTCCACTTCATATTTTAGTTGAACCTATAGTTATGACACTAAATACACATTCCAGGGTGCACACCGACGGGTGTGTACTCAACCATACCGGTATGAGTTTCCAAGGAGATATGAGCATAGCATTGCATTGCATTGCATTACAATACATATTAAATGATGAGGATGTTGTTATGTGTTCAAGTTTGAAATGTTATATGTGACGTGAGGTATTATTGTCTTGTAAATGATCTTGTTATCCATTACAATATGCTTGCTGAGTTTTCGAACTCACGCTTGTGTTTTATGTTGTTTGTTTGTTTAGGTACAATGAAATCGGCGTGCAGGAAAGGGATCTAGCTACACTCCTCCACGTAGTATCATAATCTAGCTAATTCACCTGTTTTGGAGACACGACATTAAGTATTACAATAATCATTAGTGTATGGTATGTATGTTTGGATGTTTCCCTCATGTATATCATGTGGGGCTATGGAGGGAGTTGTTTTAACTTCCTAGAGTTAAATTGATGCTTATTATTTGGCTATCGATGCTTATTGATGTTTTAGTTGATTATTAGCTATCCTTATCGCTGCGTATGGATATCTCGTTTGTCTTACATATTGATATGATGCTATGTTGTTAAGTTTCATGCAAAAACAAAGGAGATGCTGTCAAAATTTCCAATTATTCCAAATGATTACTTGTTGTAATTTACCTTAAATTATGGTATTAAATGTGTCATGATCTATGTTTGGTGACATTCTGGGCTTAGTAAAAGCTGGGGTGTTACAGGTATGGTTGAGTACACACCCATCGGTGTGCACCCTCTCCCCCATTCCATCCCGAAGATGGAGGGTGCCTACTCCTCGCTTCCGTTCACCGCGGTGAATGGAATCACGATGTAGGACTTACTCATTGGCTCTCCGGATTAGTCATAACTTTCTCACCGACCTTCCCGGACTAGTTATGACTTTCTCACCGCCCGGGCCACGTAATCATGCCATGTATGCAAATATGCCAACATCATAATTAACTTGTACATTAACACATGGCATCTTAACATGATAAACATACTCATCATATCATTGGCAAACATTAAAGCATGGCATGTGAACATATCATATATTCAATCTTCAATCTCAATCAATCAAACAACCTACAATCGCTATCCATTACAATACACTTGCCTCAACCACGGGCGACGGATTGGCGAGAAGTAGAAGGCCCTCCCGGGGTCACACCACCTGCACATAGGGACCACACACTCACAATAATGCCCACAAAATAGTACGCAAACCCTCATCTACCCCGACATTGCCAACTACTCGCAAAACCCAAAAACAGCGGTTCTGTCCCGTCGGGACAGCAGCCTTCCAAAAGGCATAACTTGAGTTCTGGGACTCCGAATCAATTAAACGAGTACATCCTCGTGTAGCTTAGGAAATTTTCCAACTTTTTCTAGGTATAAGGAAAGACTTATTCGGACTCTAAAGTTGTTTAATCTACAAAATACCGTGATCTGTTCCAAGCACGTCACAGATTTTAACACGCTCGGTAAAACAGCCATAACTTTGAAACGGCTGATCGGAATTTAACGTTCTTTATATCCACTGAAAGATAATGAAATTATCTACAACTCCTTCAACATCCGTACGACCAGATTCCGAGTCTAAATTGGCAAAAAAATGAACCCTAGGTCGGCTGCTCATGCTGTCCCAAAACAGAAACGTGGCAACATCTAGATCTAATCCAATCTACTCAATTCCAGCACCACCAATTAATCTTAAAACTTTATAAACACCCTTAGAACAGTACCTAGACCAATCCCAAGGAGTCCCATGGCCATACCTTCGCCCGACGCACGAAAACCCAATAGATCTCCTCCCGGTTCGCGCGATCCTTTTCCTCGCTCCAAATCCACCGGATCTCCTCGTCGCGGAGCGCTCCAATGGATGGATCTTTGAGGTGCTGAGGTGAGGATCTCCCCTAGGGTCAGCAAGGGAGGTGGAGAGGGGAGGAGAGGGGTGGTGGCGCCATGGGGGAAGATGGAGAGGAAGGGGAAGGGTGGAGGCACATGGGGGGGCTAGGGGGTGGCGGCTAGGGTTGGGAGAGGGAGTGGGGGCGCACCCAAAAGTCCCCCCTTGGGCCCAAACCCTTCCACCGGAGGCCCAACTCAACCCCCAAGGCCCCAAGTCCCCCGGAGAGGCCCAAAACACCTGAAAACGGCCCAAAAACACGCTATAAACGGCATAACGTAAAGTTTTAACCTCCATTTACATATTTTATAATGTTTTGACCTCAACATCCACATTTTATACGATTACGGCACACTGTGGTGTCACAGGTGTGCACCCTCTTTCCCCTTCCATCCCATAGATGGAGGGTGCCTACTCTTATTGACTCGCTCCCATACACAACCGTGTATGGGACTACGAGGTAGGTCTTTCGTGTTCACAACATGTGAACACAGAGGCACGCATCAGAATGGGTCGCCTCTTCCATTATGAATGCACATATGTCATGAATCATGTATGAACTTGCATAAATATTTAATACGACACCGACTATCAAATATGGCCAAGAGCTACTCGCGAGACAGATCTAAAATCCAATTTAACGCCTTTAATCGCAGCACCTAAACATGAGTTCTAGGCATGGATTCTCCCATCTAGTATGTAACACCCAATTTTTTTCTTTTCATGTATTTAATTGAAATTTTACACTTTTAAGAATTTTTGGAATTTTTTGGGATTTATTTGGATTTAATTTGAATTTATTCCCTTTTGAAATAATTAAAGAATCAAAAGTTATAAATAAAAATTTGTTGGAAATATTTTATTTGAGTCCAAAATCTCTCAAAGTATTTTCCGGAATTTTCCGGAATTTTTCTGATTATTTTACTATTTTTTGAATTATTTGAATTTCTGGAAATTAGTTTTGAATTATTAAATTGCTGGAAAATCGAATCGGTTTCACTATTCAACCGACCAAGTCGGACTCGAGCCCAACCCATACAACGCTCGAGCCTAAATCGGGAACCGTCGCGACAAGATGCGTCGGAGGGTACCACTCTCCTCGCCGGAATCGCACCAAAACGCCGTCTGGCTCGTCATCGTCTTCGTCTCTGGCCACCCTGCTCCGCCGTGGCCATCACTGAACCCGCAAAGTTTCTCCGCCGTTGGATCTTCATAGCATGGCCAGGACTCATCCACGTCACCCGTGGGTAAGTTCCACGTTTTTAATTCTTAGATCTAATGTCAGCCGTTGGATGTAGATCCGATGCCCTAGATTGAACCACGTAGCCTTGAACCGCACCGTGCTAGGGGTAGATTTCAGCCATTAGATCTGGATCGTACGGTTAGGGTTCACGCACGTTGTAGCACTAGATTGGATCTCGATGTCTGATCTAAATCGGACGGTGTAGATTACGCCACGCGTCAAACGACGGGTCATGCCACGTCACCCCCAGCGACGTGGTTAAATCCGATCGGATCTCGACCGTCCGATCTAAATCGTACGGTCTGGATCAACCGTGTTGCACCGCAACGTGCGGGACTAGATCTGATCTGGACCGTTGAATTTCAAACCAACGGCCTAGATTGCGCCACGTGTCCGGTAGCCGAACCGGCGCGGGCGTCGCCCGGTCGCCGCTGATGTCACGCGTGACGTCAGCAAGGGGCCCGCATGTCAGTGGCTCTGTCCATCGTGTGGTGACGTCACCTGTGATGTTAAGCTGACGTCACGGTGGGGCCCGCGTGTCAGTACCGTGTGGCCAAGTGCGATGACGTCAGCGCTAGCGTCATCCGAGGGGTCCCACATATTAGTGAGACATGTACCCATGGACCGGGTCCACGGTGGACTGGACCCGAGCCATGGACCTAGTCCATGGACCCGCTGACGTCATAAGTCGGATTTTTCAATAAAAAATAAATGAATTAATTTGGTTTATTTTTTTATTTGAATTTTCAAACTTCAAACGCTTATAACTTTTGCATTTTAACTCCAATTTGGATGATTCTAATTCCTAAATTTTTATAAAATTGAGATCTACTTGATGGTGAATTTTATTTAATTTTTGGACATGATTTTTCTCTGTTTACATGTATTTAATTAATTTTCCAAACTTTAAACGGTTATAACTTTTGCGTTTTAACTCTGATTTGGACGATTCAGATTTCTAAAAATTTATAAAAATGTGCACTCTCTGTTTATGAAGTTTATTTGAATTTTTGGACACTTTTTATCTATTCTTTCATTATTTATTGCTATTGCACGCGTTACGAGTAGACGTTGAAGTGCCCGAAGGCTACGAAGGTGAAGTTTTAACCTAGGAGCCAGCTCAAGACCAAGAACAAGTACTATTTGAAGGCAAGTTATGTTTTGACCATATTGATCCTACTTTTGGAAATTAATTTAATTTAAACTATTGCATGCTATGTTAATTAGAAAATGCTTTAATTAATTCTGGGAAATTAGATAAATGCCCAATTGCAGTATGACACCTTGTTTAATTAAAATTATGTGCCATGAACCCTTGTCACCGTAGTTGTGAATATGTAGTTGGACATTATTAAATTGCCAACATTGGGTACTTAGACTATCGTAGTATATTGCTTAGACCTGCTACGTGCACATGACATGATTTTGGACAATCAAAAGTTAATATTGCCTTAACGAGATATTGAACATGTTTTGGAGAAGTATCATGTGTTGTGATTGTTGATGGCACGTGGTGCACGGTAATCAACTGGGTTTGATAAATAGATTTAGACCGAGGCAAGTGGCAAGATTGATATGGTGGGCCATGAGTGGCACCGGGGATGTCGTTTTGGTTCTTCGGGTAGTCTTGCCCTGGTCACCCTAAGGACTTAACCTTGCAAGCCTTTGATCTGAGTCAATCGTGCAACCACATGTCCGTAATGGGACGGACCTAGTTGAGTAAGTTACTAATAACTAGCATGTGGTACCTCAGGGTGTCAACTACACCTTTTGTGTAGATTGAAAGGGGAGCGTACCAGGGCTAAGGCATGGTACCCGTCCAACGGTATGTCGGTCCCATACTTCGTCTCTGTTAAGGAAAGGGATGGTGTATGGCAAAAACCAGAGAGGTTCACTTGTATAGTTTGCAGTCTCTGAAATGCTTTGTTATGATCACTCGCCTTTGTGGTGTTTGACTGTATCTTGCGGGTAAAGTGCACAACCTCTACAGAGTGTAAAATCTATTCGAATAGCCGTGTCCGCGGCATTGGACATTGCTTTGGGATTACAGTCAAGGGTTAGACTTTCATGAAAACAACTTTGACTTGAAAAGTTTGGTTGGGTTTAATGATGATGTTGATGGAAATGTGGATTAGGAAAGGGAATAATGTTTACATAACTCCTGGAAAAGTTATTGATACTATATTTGCTTTTACCACTTTCGAATCTACTTATGCTACATGTTAAATTGCTGTTTACTGCAAATGAACCATGGAACATTCCTTGTACTAAGCCATGCATGTAGGATATTAGTTTGCATTCTGTGCATGACTTGCTGAGTACCAAGTACTCACCCCTTGCAGCAATACAACACCAGTTGAAGAAGAAGTGACGCCAGCTTTGGAGGAAGAACTTCAGGAGGAACCATCTATCTAGGGAGCGAGCCCAGTTAGTTGCCTGTGGTATACTGGATGGTGCCACGTTGATGCTTTTATTCCGCTGCAAAATTATTTCCTTTAATAAGTTTTCTCCCTGTGTGGCGTAGTCTTGTAACTTGACCGTAAGGTCGAACAACCAGTTTGGTTATTTTAATTAAAGTACTTATTGTTATCGATGTGTATGATCGTGACATTTACCGATGTAGACTGTGTGCACTAGCGTGATCCTAGACTAGTGTTGAATACATAGAGGGTCCGGATTTGCAAATTCAGGTCCCAACAGAGGTGGTATCAGAGCCATACTGATTGTAGGCTCACCCATAGTTAGAATGGTCGTAGTGAGGATAAAACCTATTTTCTAAAGTTAAAATTTGACAAGATAATGAATGAAATCTCGCCTTATCCCCTTGTCTCTTTTCATACCCCTTGCTGAATTCTTTTGTTCTCAGTTGGTTTCAAAATTGTTGCGCTCTCACGTGAGTGTCTTTTGGCAGATGAAGATGCTCAACAACTACGTCGAGCGTAAGGAAGGCTACGCCGCTGAGTTGTGGCGTATGCTGCAGGTACTTGGAGGATTTGAGAGACCGCTCTGCCAGGGGACTACCATAGTGCAGGCTGGATTGCTCGCACATACTCCAGACAGCTGGAGGGCACAATGTTTCATCACCACCCACGTCGAAACAACAGGATTGAACGGGAGCCGAGAGAGGACGAGGATGTCACTGTCACACACTTGGCGAGGTTCATCGTCGCGCAGGAGGATGCACTTGATGATACGGTGCAGGAGATGTAGGAGGCCCGTGAGGAGGTCAAGAAAGAGAAGAAAAGTCTGTAAGAGGTTCGTGAGTATATGTCCCATCTTCTGCGAAGGATTGATGAGCTGGAGATGGCATTGTATGGACAGGGGCCAGAGCCAGTACTGGAGCTGCATGAGCCAGATCCCGAGGAGCCGCAACCACAGCCACAGCCCGCACTTGAGCCGCAGCCGGAGCCAAAGGAGGACGTTGCGTCATCGACCACAGCTGTTGTTGGTCACGGAGTGCTTCGTGCCGATGCCGCCGCACCCACCAAAAGGAGGTAGTGGAGGTTGGGTCGAGGAGTGAACATTCAGGATTAGAAGTTGAGACTCCTTCGTCGAGTCACGTTATAGAATAAAGTGTCACCCTGTTAGTGTTATGCCCTTGAGGCAATCATATAGATGATTGTAACATGACTATATTTATAAATAATAATATGATTATTGGTCCAATGAATGTATATCATTATATTAATCAGTAAGTATGTGACTTACATATGAAACTCTCTACTCATTGATATAATTCTGTAAGTATCTCTGATCGGATATCATCGTAGTGGACAACGATGAATAGATCGGCACATGTACTGATCGATGATCATGTTTCATAGATCATGGGATATGGAGATATCATCAATACATTGTGAGCGCATGTTGGAGAACATGTGTTAAGTGGACCCGCAATGGGACACTGCGAGAATGTTGCATTCTTATATGTCATCAGTGTATCTCATACATAGTAGATGTATGATCCTTAGACCTGAGATTGTCACATTCCCTACATATGTAATAGCTTACCTTGGGGTTACCAAACACTATTTCCTAACTGGATAGTTATAAAGGTAGCTTTCATGTTTACTATGAAACATGCAGAGGGAAGTGAGCAGTCAAGATGGAATTTGCCACTCCAGTGTAACGGAGATATATGTCTAGGCCACTCATGTGATATGATTAAGAAAGTGCATGGCCATGCCGTGATTGAGAAGTCAATCACAACTTATTAATATATCACGGATACGAGAGATGGATTGAACTGTCAAAGGATGACATACTTCTCGCCTTGAGTTCGATCTTCATATAGTTTGGCAAAGGGATTATTACATCAGTACTTTACTCATATGCGTTTGGGAGTTCGCATGCTCTGCAAGGAGCCGCTACTGACTATTGGATTAGAAAAGGGTTTTTCGAATCCATGTCCAAATGCGCATGAACCTACAGAGTCACACAATTAACGGGCTGGGACGCATTAATTCGGATTGGATCCGTAATTAATGGACCTCGTGGGCTTAGCGCGTAGATGTGCCCTGACTGCCTAAGGTTTCACCTCGTGGTTATATAAGGAGGGGAGGAGGCTGGGCACAGAACACACTTTCGTGCATTTTAGAGGTGTTTCGCTAGAAACCCTAGCCACCTCCTCTCGCTGCCCCTGCCGACCGATCCGGTGCTTGCATACCAACGCACGGCGTCCCATCCCTGGACGTGTGGACTGTTGTGGTGACATTGCTGTGACTGCAATGTGCAAGGATGATCCGCAGCCGGACGAGGCGAGGACGATCAACGGCGAGGTGAGGACGATCCACGGCGGTGCGAGGACGATCCGCAGCCGTACGAGGTGAGGACGATCCACGACTACGGCGGGAATGATCCACTACATCGATGTGCGAAGGATTCCGCAACTACGCGTCTAGTAGTAATCGATCTATGATCCCCTTCTCGCGAGTAGCTTTCTGGTTATGCGGTAGAAAAATTTTAATTTGTGCTAGAGTAGCGTACCGCGTTCCTCAACAGTGGTATTAGAGGCATCTCGTGTAGATTCGTGATTTAGATGTTGCACATATGGTATGTGAGGATAGTAGATTGGATCTATTACATGTTCAACCTATTCATGTGATGAATTGGTGGAGGCAGCCGTCGATGAGATCATCGGTTTAGGGTTTGAGGAAAGTGCAAACCGAATCAATCTTGATTTGGGTGAGTCCGTTCATGGTGCGACGTTGCCCTTACCGGTCGGGTTACCGCCATTAGGGTTCACGAATCGCAACCATATGGGACCAAGCCAATCAGATTGAATCGGATTGGGTCAATCTGATTGATCCGTGGAGATTTTGAGGGCGTTTTCTTTTAACAGAGCACAATCCTCCGAAAAAAATTTCCAAGGGCACTGCCCTCGACCCGCCCGCTGACCGGGGATTCCCGCCAGGGGCGCTACCCCTTGGAACCCCACTGCCATAGAATCTATTTTGTTTAACTCATTTTTGCAGGTTGTGTGAAATAGTATGGCCTATGTGTATGTGATGCATGTAATATTTACATGGCCTGCGTGCCATGTCAAGCCATAAGGCTATTTCAATCTAAAGTGTATAACGACCTGCGTGTCGACTTGTGATGTTACAAACACTCATCTAAAATTCATTATCAAAGTTGTAAGGAGTTGCATCTACGATTATGAAGTTGGTGGCGTCAAGCATGGTGGCTACGTGAACAATCAAGATGATGGCTAGGTGAACAAACAAAGCATAATGGATAGGTGAACAATCAAGCATGATGATGGAGATCCTAATGCTAAGGGCCATACTATTTCACATCTCAATTTGATTATATGTGGATGTGTGTTCAATCCTTGCTATTTTCTTTATGCTCATTGCATGTGATGCCATGTTCATAGTAGATATTGTTCAACACCATAGTTAAAATTTTAAATCAAACTTGTCCACCCAATTGTTGCACCTATCAAGAATTTAGATCGTTATTAATATGACTGCCAAAGTAGTATATCAATGGCTATCTTAATATATGATAGGGATGTGTTGGACACATTGCGCATAACATTGGTTGATTTAATCAAGCTATCAAAACGGTTTTGGGCTTGAGGACATAAGTGGTTGGGACTTGATTTTGTTAATGAACGAACTGATGCAAGACAATTGGTGTCTAGGAAAACACATATGAGGCTTGGTTCTTTAATTGGCACCCAGAAACGGGAAGTGCTCCCACCCTCATGTGAGCCCTAGGGGCGGGTTGACCAGGCCATGAGTCAAGTTGACGGAGGCATTCATTACCTGTTTTCATGCTCAACCAACAAGAGTTACATAAGATGTAATTAGCAAAGTCGTTGCTTACCTATGTCATTAAACTTCTAGCAGTGATGCCAAAGCTCACTAGTGTTTGATGAATATGGATCTTGGATACTCACTATGTGTCCATAAAGGGAACATTAAGATAGGAGTGTCATTTGTTCAAATATTTAATGAAAGTTTCACATAAACATAGTGCTTAGAAACTTTGCATGTTTTTATTATAGTTCATTGGCTCCTCCTACTCCTGCTCCTTCTGCCACACCTGGTTTTGCTTTGAGATCGGTCTTGGAAAGGGAAAAACTGAATGGAACAAATTTTGTTGATTGTTATCGCAATTTGAGAATTGTTCTCAAACATGAAAAGGACTATGTTCTAGAGAATTCAATTCCTGATGAACCAGCCAAAAATGCTCCTCACAATTTGAAAGTTGAATATGAAAAACATGTTAATGCTTCTGTAGAGGTTAGCTGTCTCATGCTTGTCACCATGGACTCTGAGCTGCAAAAGCAATATGAGGACCAGGATGCTTACAATATGATTGTGGGCTTGAAGGGCATGTTTGGGAATCAAGCAAGAGCTGAGAGGTATGGTATCTCAAAGCTTCTCTTTGCTTGTAAGCTGGCTGAAGGTAGTCCGGTCAGCCCACATGTAATCAAGATGATTGGCTACATTAGGAGATTGGAAAAACTTGAGTTTCCCCTTAGCATTGGTTTGGCTACAGATGTCATTGTCCAGTCTCTACCTCAGAGCTTTGAGCCATTCATTATGAATTTTCATATGAATAGCATGGAGAAGAGCCTGACCGAACTGCATGGGATGCTCAAGGCTGCAGAAGAAAGCATTAAGAAAAAATCCAATCATGTGTTGGTGGTTCAGAAAACATCTACATTCAAAAAGAGGAAGGCTAAGGCTATGGTTAAGGGAAAGGGCAAGGGCAAGGCTCAAGATGAGATCGCGGGCCTCAAGAATAAGCTTTAGAATCTTAAAGTTGGTCCTCAGTCTGAAACCCAGTGCTTCTATTGCAAGAAGTCAGGACATTGGAAATGGAACTGCGAGAAGTACCTGGCAGATAAGAAGAATGGGAGTGTGACTTCCACTTCAGGTATTAATGTTATAGAAATTAATCTTGCTACTGCTTCTTCTTCCAACTCTTGGGTATATGATACTGGATCGGTTGCTCACATTTGCAATTCGATGCAGGGGCTGATAAAGAATAGAGTCTTGGCAAAAGGAGAAATGAATATTCGCGTGGGAAATAAAATAAGAGTTGCTGGTCTTGCCGTTGGCACCTACCCATTGCATTTGCCTTCAGGATTAGTTTTAGAACTTAATAATTGTTATTTTGTTCTGGCTTTGAGTAGAAACATTATTTCATCTTCTTGTTTGGAATATGAAGGTTATGAATTCAGAATAAAGAACTTTGTTTGTTCAATATTTTTGAATGATATGTACATCCCATGGTGGATGGATTGTACGTCCTTGAACTCAAAGAAAAGTCTGTCTATAACTTTAACGTAAAAAGTTCTCGAACTAATGATTTAAATCCTACCTTTTTATGGCATTGTCGCTTAGGTCACATAAATGATAAGCGCATGAAGAAGATCCATGGTGATGGACTTCTAACCTCATTTGATTTTGAATCATTTGAAACATGTGTCTTGTTTACTTGGCTAGATGACAAAAGCCCCTTTCACTGGTTTTAGTGAAAGGACGAGTGAATTGTTGACCCTAGTACATACAGATGATTGTGGACCAATGAGCTTGAGTGCTAGAGGTGGATTTCAGTACTTTGTAACTTTTACCGATGACTTTAGTAGATATGGATACATCTACTTAATGAGGCATAAATCTGAAACTTTTGAAAAGTTCAAAGAATTTCAGAACGAAGTACAAAATCAACTTGGCAAATCAATAAAACACTTACGATCAGATCGTGGGGGCGAATACTTGAGCCAAGAGTTTGGTGATCATCTAAAGCAATGTGGAATCGTTCCGCAACTTACTCTGCCAGGAACGCCACAATGGAATGGTGTGTCCGAACTATGAAACCGAACTTTGTTACATATGGTTCGGTCAATGATGAGCCAAAAAGATCTGCCATTATACTTCTGGGGTTTCGCTTTAGAGATAGCTGTGTTCACATTAAATAGGGTCCCATCAAATTCCGTTGAGAAGACGTCATATGAGATATGGACTGGAAGAAGTCCCATGTTGTCATTTCTTAAGATATGGGGATGCGAGGCTTATGTAAAATGTTTGCAATCAGATAAACTCGCACCTAAATCAGAAAAATGCTTCTTTGTGGGGTATCCTAAAGAAACAAAAGGATATTACTTTTATAAAAGAAATGAGAACAAAGTTTTTGTTGCTCGAAATGGTGTCTTTTTGGAGAAAGAGTTTCTTTCCAAAGAAAACAGTGGGAGCGATGTGCATCTTGATGAAGTTCGAGAATCACATGAATATGTTCAAGCTGCCACTGAACCTTCACAAGATGTACAAAGTGTTGTACAACCTGTGGAAGAGACACCAGCCCTACGTAGGTCAGGGAGGCCACATCATGAACCCATAAGATATGGACATGACATATTATTGTTGGACAATGATGAACCCATGACTTATAAAGAAGCAATGATGGACCCAAACTCCGAAAAATGGCTTGGAGCCATGAGATTCGAAATTCAATCCATGCATGACAATCAAGTTTGGAACTTGGTTGATCCTCCTCATGGTGTAAAAACCATAGAATGCAAATGGATTTTCAAGAAGAAGATAGATGTGGATGGAAATGTTCAAATCTATAAGGCACGGTTGGTGGCAAAGGGTTTCAAACAAGTTCAAGGAGTTGACTATGATGAAACTTTCTCACCGGTAGCCATGCTTAAGTCTGTCCGGATCCATTTAGCTATTGCTGTATATTTTGATTATGAAATATGGCAGATGAACGTCAAAACAGCTTTCCTTAATGGGAATCTATCTGAGGATGTATACATGATACAACCTGAGAGTTTTGTTGATCCTAAATATGCTAAAAAGGTATGCAAACTTTAGAGATCCTTTTATGGGTTGAAGCAAGCATCTCATAGTTGGAACATTCGTTTTGATGAAGTAGTCAAAGGATTTGACTTCATCAAAAACAAAGAAGAGCCTTGTGTTTACAAGAAGGCTAGTGGGAGCGCACTTGTGTTTCTGATCTTGTATGTGGATGACATATTATTTATCGGGAACGATATTCCTATGCTTGAAGATGTTAAGACTTCGTTGAAAAGGAGTTTTTCAATGAAGGACATAGGAGAAGCATGTTATATCTTGGGCATAAAGATCTATAGAGATAGATCAAAAAGGTTGATTGGACTAAGCCAAGAAACGTACATTGACAAGGTATTGAAGAGGTTCAATATGCATGAATCCAAAAGAGGTTTCATGCCAATGTCACATGGCATCAGTCTTAGCAAGAATCAGTGTCCCTAGACAACTGATGAGTGAGATAGGATGAGCAAGATTCCATATGCTTCGGCTATTGGGTCTATTATGTATGCCATGATCTGTACACGCCCAGATGTTTCATATGCTCTAAGTGTCACGAGCAGATACCAAGTGGATCCCGGTGATGGTCATTGGACAGCCGTGAAAAACATCCTGAAGTATTTGAGAAGAACTAAGGACATGTTCCTAGTTTTTGGAGGTGAGGAAGAACTGGTTGTAAAGGGTTACACCGATGGAAGCTTCCAAACTAACAAAGATGATTTCTGATCGCAATCTGGGTTTGTATTTACACTAAATGGAGGAGCGGTAAGCTGGAAGAGTTCCAAGCAAAGCACGGTGGCCGACTCTACAACAGAAGCGGAGTACATTGCAGCTTCAGAGGCTGCAAAGGACGCCGTGTGGATAAAGAAGTTCATCTCAGAACTTGGTGTGGTCGCTAGTGCCTCTAATCCAATGGACCTCTATTGTGATAATAATGGCACCATTGCAGAAGCAAAAGAGCCTAGATCACATCAGAAGTCCAAACACATACTCCGACGCTTTCACCTTATTTGCGAGATTGTGAATAGAGGTGACATGAAGATATGCAAAGTAGATACGGAAGCTAATGTGGCTGATCCGTTAACGAAACCACTTCCACAGCCTAAGCATGAGGCGCACACGAGGTCTATAGGTATTAGATGCTTAATTGACTGACTCAAGTGCAAGTGGGAGATTGTTAGTGTTATGCCCTTGAGGAAGTCATATAGATGATTGTAACATGACTATGTTTATGAATAATAATATGATTATTGGTCCAATGAATGTATATCATTATATTGATCAGTAAGTATGTGACTTACTTATGAAACTCTCTACTCATTGATATAATTATGTAAGTATCTCTGATCAGATATGATCGTAGTGGACAACAATGAATAGATCGGCACATGTACTGATCGATGATCATGTTTCATAGATTATGGGATATGGAGATATCATCAATACATTGTGAACGCATGTTGGAGAAATGTGTTAGATGGACCCACAATGGGACACTGCGAGAATGTTGCATTCTTATATGTCATCGGTGTATCTCATACATAGTAGATCTATGATCCTTAGACCTGAGATTGTCACATTCTCTACATATGAAATAGTTTACCTTGGGGTTACCAAACATTATTTCCTAACCGGATAATTATAAAGGTAGCTTTCATGTTTACTATGAAACATGCAGAGGGAAGTGAGCAGTCAAGATGGAATTTGCCACTCCAGTGTAACGGAGATATATGTCTAGGCCACTCATGTGATATGATTAAGGAAGTGCATGGCCATGCCGTGATTGAGAAGTCAATCACAACTTATTAATATATCACAGATACGAGAGATGGATTGAAATGTCAAAGGATGACATGCTTCTCGCCTTGAGTTCGATCTTCATATAGTTTGGCAAAGGGATTATTACATCAGTACTTTACTCATATCCGTTTGGGAGTTGGCATGCTCTGCAAGGAGCCGCTACCGACTATTGGATTAGAAAAGGTTTTTCCAAATCCATGTCCAAATGCGCATGAACCTACAGGGTCACACACTTAACGGGCTGGGACGCATTAATTCAGATTGGATCCGTAATTAATGGACCTCGTGGGCTTAGCGCGTAGATGGGCCCTGATCCATAATAAATGGACCTCGTGGGCTTAGCGCGTAGATGGGCCCTGACTACCTAGCGTTTCACCTCGTGGCTATATAAGGAGGGGAGGAGGCTGGGCGCAAAACACACTTTCGTGCATTTTAGAGGTGTTTCGCTAGAAACCCTAGCCACCTCCTCTCGCTGCACCTACCGAGCTATCCGGTGCTTGCACACCGATGCACGGCGTCCCATCCCTGGACGTGTGGACTGCTGTGGTGACGTTGCTGCGACTGCGACGTGCGAGGATGATCCGCAACCGGATGGGGCGAGGACGATCCACGGCGAGGCGAGGACAATCCACGGCGGTGCGAGGATGATCCGCAGCCGGACGAGGCGAGGACGATCCACGACTACGGCGGGAACGATCCACTACATCGACGTGCGAAGGATTCCGCAACTGCGCGTCTAGTGGTAATCGATCTATGATCCCCTTCTCACGAGTAGCTTTCTGGTTATTCGGTAGAAAATTTTTAATTTGTGCTAGAGTAGCATACCGCGTTCCTCAACACACCCTTAGAGGCGTTAGACTCCAGTGTTAGTTTAATTTGGATTTTCATTGCTTGCTGAGTATGCAGTATGTGTTGCAAGGCCCATAGGCATTGTAAGCAACCATACCAAGTTATTATTAAATAATAAAGTTGGATTTTGAGTTACACCTTCTACCTCGCATAAGTTTCTCTATTACTTATCTATGCTTGTTTCCCCTCTAATCTCTAATCTTGGAGCAATCGACAGATGGTGAACACCCGCGGAAACCTTGGAGGCAACGGAAGTGGTTCTCGCCCAGCTGGGAACCCTAATGATGGAGCACGTGCACCCCAGCCAGCACCACCAGTTGACATGCAGAACTTTGGAGCTTTCATTGCTGCACAGACCCAGTTGATGCATGCTATGATGCAACAGATGCAGCAAGTCACCGCTCAGGCCACTGCTAACCAAGCAAATCAGGGACAGCATCAGAACACAAGGTTGTCAGAGTTTATGAGGACCCGTCCACCCACATTTTGCAAAAACGCCAATCCACTGGAGGCAGATGATTGGCTGAGGTCAATAGAAAGGAAGCTGCACATTACCCAGTGTGTAGGAAATGAGAGAGTGCTTCACGCATCTCATCAGCTAGAAGGGATTGTAGCAGAATGGTTGAAGAATTACTGCGCTACACAAGAAAACCCTCATGATATCACCGGGGAGGAGTTTACCACCGCCTTCCGTCAATATCACGTGCCGGAGGGAATAATGGACATCAAGAAGGAGGAGTTTAGAGCCTTAAAGTAGGGCAGCCAGTCAGTGGCTGAATATCTGAATAAGTTTACTCAGCTAGCCCACTACGCACCTGAAGACGTAGCAATAGACAAGGCCAGGCAGTCCCGTTTCTTAAAGGGACTTAACTCAGGACTGCTAGTGGGACTGATCACCCACACATTTCCTAACTTCCAAGAGCTTGTGAACAAGGCGCTCATCCTGGAAGAGAAGCGCAAGGAATTGGATGACAACAGGGAGCATGCCAAGGAGGCAACGCCTGAGAGTTGCACCCAATCAATTCTTCAGATTCCAGCCGCAAAATGCCGCAAGGACATCGTCGCCAGCACCAAGACCTACCAACCAGAACTATCAGACACTAGCTCCAGCCAGAAACGCCGCTTCGGGCAGTCAACAGGGAGCTGTGAGGCGTTGCTATACATGCAGTGAACCAGGGCACTTCTCCAACAACTGCCCCAAGAAGACAGCAGGAGTGACCTCAGTTCGCTTCAATCTGGGATCCGCACCTGATTGGACACCTGTACCAGGAGCAAACCGCGGGACAACATAGCCAGGAGCCGCGCCCCAGACCGTGGTGAGAGGCCGAGTCAATCACGTGACCACAGATGCACTTCAGAATGCCACGGACATCGTACTGGGTAAGTTACTTGTCAACTCAGTACCTACAACAGTTTTGTTTGACTCTAGAGATTCGCATTCGTTTGTTTCCCGAAATTTTGTTTTTAAAAATGATTTGGGGATTGTGGATCTTAAATGCATGCTTATAGATCAAACCCCTGGGTCAGAACTCCGATCTCAAGTAGGATGTTCTGGGGTGATAGTACTAATAGATGGGGTAGAGTTCCTTGCGAACCTTATTATATTGGGAACCCAGACCATAGATGTCATTTTGGGAATAGATTGGTTGTCCAAGCATAAGGCCTTGCTCGACTGTGAAAGAAGGATCATCTCTGTTGAGAGCCCATCTGGAAGAAAAGTGGAATTTCAAGCGACCGCCGTTCGTGATGGACAGTTGTTGGTCAACAGTACGAAAGCAATCAGCTTAGAGGATGTCTCAGTGGTGAATTAGTATACTGATGTTTTTCCTGAAGATTTACCTGGTATGCCGCCAGATAGAGGCATAGAATTTGTGATTGAGTTAGTACCTAGAACAGCACCGATAGCAAAGAGACCTACCGGATGTCAACCGAAGAATTGGCGGAGATGAAGAAACTATCAGTGTATGAGCTAATAGACCCCTTCCAAAATGGGGTGTAAGAAGTCCGAACGGGGGGCTTTCGTGGAGATTGCTTGAGATACGGTGGAAAAGAAAACAAACGAATCTCACAAGAAGACAATCGGGTTTACCCAGGTTCGGGCCCTCCTCACGAGTAATAGCCGTAGTCCTGCTTGTGTTATTCTTACTGTGTTCTTGGAGAAACTGAAGGAACCAGGAACAAGGAACTCCCGGCCTCTAACCCCAAAGGAGGATGAACTAATCTAAAAGATCGAACCCCTTCTCCCATGCACCCCAGCTACCTTTTATACTCAGGCTGGTTGGGGCGCATGGGACTTACAACAGTACATCACACTGAGTAGACTGCCACGTCGCATTTAATGCACCTATCACTGTTCTTGCAGCACACTTAATGCCCTGGCACAGCCGTCCTCTCCCCCGCCTCGGGCCCCGCGCCTGCCGGCTCCGCCCGCTCTGCCGGGGTGGGAAATTGCATCGTGACATCACTCGCAATTATGGCGCGCGTTGGGAACACACGCCGCCATACTGTGGCCTTCATTACCCCCATTTAATGCGCACGATACGCATTAAATGCCTTTGACCTTCCGTGTGGTGGCACAAGTTACTAGGTGGCCTCGGGAGCTGGGCACCAGCGGTGTGGCCTGGGAGCCGCGCGTCCGCCTGGCGACTACCTTACTAACCGCCACAGGCCGTGGCCTGGATGCCACGTGTCCGCTGGGCAATCACTCTCCTGACCGCCAGCGGCGTGGCTGTCGTCGCCTCTGTCCGAGCGATCACTCTGATCGCCCGGTGGCTGTCGCCACTCGGGCGATCACTCTGGCTGATTGCAATGGCGTGGCTCGGTCGCCACTGTCATTGGCGATCACTCTGCTGACCGCCAGCGGCGTGGCCTGGTCGCCACCTGTCCGCTGGGCGATCACAATGCTGACCACCAGCGGCGTGGCCTGATCGCCAACTATCTGCTGGGCGGCTGCCTTATTGACCGCTAGCGGCGTGGCCTAGACGCCACGTGTCTGCTGGGTGGCTCTTACTAAGGTTAAGTGGGCACCCTAGTGTAGAATACACCGACAGTAGCCCCCGGACCCACCCTGGAGCGTCCTCATACCTTTTTGGAAAAAGCGGCTCAGTCTCCTGGGTGGGTCCATCATAAATGCCTACGTAACGATTTGGCTTTAAATGCCGCCGCCGTTTCCGGGCATCGAGGTGGAGCGTGCAGCCGCCCCCGCCTCGTAACCGACGCGGGCCTTTGGAACGTGCCCACGCCTTTACTGATTTTTTTGGGCTTCCCGCCGTCGAACCGCCGCGCCGCTTCGGGTCTCCCGCCGAAGCATTCCTCCATGCGCCTATATATACAAGTGGCCACTGGGGGAGAGGTTCGTTCTTTCCTTTCAACCTCGCCCAACTGCTAAGCCCTAGCCTTTGCTTCTTGTGAACTGCTCCTTCGCTGCTCATCGCCTCCCTTTTGCACCTTTGCTCACATGGCACCTCCAGCACCTCTGCTCCCTCCATCGACCGTCGAGGATATCGACACCGCGCGGTTTTGCTGGTACATCTCCGACGGCACCGTCCGCACTCGCGCTGGGACCGTCGCGCCCGGCTGCCGCCCGGCAGAAGTGATCTTCTTAAGCTGGGCGATGCTGGCGGGTCTCCTCCCGCCGATCTCCGACTTCTACCTCGCCATCCTCAACTTCTACTCCATCCACAACATTCACCTTCCTCCTAACTCCGTCATCCTTCTTGCTGTCTTTGCCCACTTCTGGGAGATGTTCGTGGGAGTGGCCCCCAACCTTCCTCTCTTTCGCTTCTTCTACTCCTTGCGCGCGGCCAAGGACACCTCCACCCCATCAGACTATTGCCACCTTCGCCTTCGGGATGGCGCGGCTTCACGCTACATTCCGCTGGACCTCCGTTCCAACTGGAGGACATGGCACAGCGAGTGGCTCTACGTCGAGGACGACAGCGGCGTAGAGGTCCTGGAGTTGCTGATTGGGCCAGCGGTCAGCACCCCCACCTGGGGAGCTCACGTTGACGAGACGCCCGAGCTCCGAACGATGCTGACCCGCATGGACCAGCTGCGAACAGCGGGCCTGACGGGAGGCATGGTTCTCCGGGACTACATATCCCAGAGAATTAGTCCCCTGCGCCGCCGTGCCCGCCTTGCTTGGCAGTACACGGGCCCCGACGACATGACCCGGATAGCTCCTGGAGGTAAGTCACTTGTCTTTCTTTCGTTCTGGTGCCTTTTGCAATTGCCGCTGAACTAACGCCGACTTCGTTCTTCTTTTCTTTTTCTCTCTTTTTTTTTTCAGCTGCAGGGGACTTGTCCCTCTCGAAGCTTGACTCCTGGATGGGCTTGCTGGGCGTCTCTAGCTTCGTCCCACCTTTCCCGGCGAGCGCGCTCCCACTCTGCCAAGTGGAGCCCCGGGACCGCGTGGCGATCACCCGTGCCATGCCCACCATGGATGCCATGGGACTGGTGAACACGCCCCACCAAGGGGCGTTGATGATCTGGGACCCTCCTTCAGTCAGCGACCAGGGGAGGGGCAAGCGCCCCGCTGACGACGACGCCCCTGGTGCCAGTCCCAGGAGGGCTCGCGTCTCGGCAGGGTGGGCGGCGACCACGATCGCTTCGCAGGGCTCGACCGGGGCAGGGAGCTCTACAGCGGCCGCCGCCACAGCTTCAACTGCTCCCGTCGAGGTGGTTGAAGTTGGCGCTGCTCCGACCATAGCTCCGCTGGCACCGGTCCTCCCTCCGTCGCCGCCGGCGCAGGTCGGTCCGCCTCCGCCGGCGCAGGTCGATCCGCCAGCCCTGGACTCACTGGCCCCAGCTCTTCTGCCTGCGCCAGCAGCGTAGGCGAAAGTGCAACATGCACCAGCACCGCGAGGGGGACTAACGCTCTCCCTGGCCGCGCCTCGCTTCAGGAGGCCTTCTGCCGGGTACTTAAACCAACACACAGCAAATTGTTACATTCTTTTAATCTGATAGGCTGACCTCATCTTTACCTTCTTCAGGGCGTCTACTTCAAGTCCCCCAACCGGAGGCGAGCAGGGCACCGCAGCGGCTGCGGCAGTGCTGGCTGCGACGGTCGATCACCAAGGCGGCCCAGGTGATCGCCAGGAGGCCGCCGCAGGGGCGGCCGCCTTACCGCCTGAAGGCGGAATGAGCCTACCGCCCACTCCGGAGGCCCCCATCGCCTTAGTCCCCTTGGCGGACAAGATGCTCTGCTGGCCACCTTCGGTGAATTGCACTCCAGCGTGAGCGGCCGCCTCGCGACGAGCAAGGAGAGGCTGAGGGAGGCCACCGTAGAGAACAACCGCCTCCGCAAGGAGGCACAGGACTGGCGCGGCCGAGCGGAGCAGTTGGAGCGGGATCTGCAGTAGGAGAGGGAGCGAGGAGTCCTCCGCGTCGAGGCGATCACCCGGGAGCGTGATGAAGAAAAGGGTGAGCGGCTCCGCACGGAAACCGATACCACCTCCATACTGCACCCCGCCTTCGACCGGATGTTGCCCAGCTTGGAGCCATTGGGGCTAGAGCAGCCGGCCCCCCTGGAGCAGACGGCCCGGCATTATGCCTTCTACATGAGCCGGATCGCCGACTTCCTCACCCACCTGCCCGGCGCCTTAGCCACCCGGTCCAGCCAAGAGGGGCGGGCAGTCGCGGTGGCCACGGCGACATACGTGCTCGCCTGCTGCACCAACCGGGATGCCAACTTCGACCCCCTGGCCGCCATCCAGGGGGTGGAAGGGAACTAGGCCCGCGTAGAGGCACAGGTCAGCAGCGCCACCGAGCAGGTCGCCAATCAGCTTGAGATGGTCAACCCGGCGCTGGAAGCAGTGGCCGAGGACGTGGCGCTCAGGCTGGACGCCGACCCGGTAGAGGACTAGGCAGCCGCAGAAGCCGCAGCGGACGAGGAGTGAAGACTCCAGACTTAGCTTTGCCCGCTTTTTTGTTTTGTCGTCCTTTGTAAAAAGACTCCTGCAAGTCAGATTTTTCTTTATAAATGCATATACTTCCCTTTGCATGTCTTATGTTTGGATACTTGTCCGCGCCTCCACTATTCTGGTTCTGGACGAACAAAAAGGCAACCGCACGCTTTAAGTGTTAGTTGGGGTGTAGGGTCCGGATCCCTCGCGCCGGAATATCGCTATCTCAGGACCTTAGGACCTTGTGAAACTAATTACTCTCGCTGTCTCTTGAGGCCGAACACTTGGTGAGGTGTGGCAGGGTAGTAGGCTCTCGGTAGTGGTGTTTGAGTCGCCGGTTCTCACGGGGACACCCTGAGCATCATGACCGTGTTGAAAACCGTGCCAAACTAGCCATCAGATCGCCCATCCCTGCACGCCACGCTCACCCAGTGGTCCCACTTTTACCGTCGAGAATTCAGAGAGCCTTAAGGTACTGAGGGTGATTACGCGGACACGGCCCATCGGGGCACAAACAAGAAAAAAGAGAACAAAGGCGATAACTGCCTTCAACGGAACTGAAAGCTTAATTAAAACAGAGGCTTCCCCTGACCAGCCCAGGAGAGGAAAACACAAATCGGCTGGCCAGGGTACACTGCTCTGTACTTACAACCAATTTAGGGATAGAACTTGCGTAGGAGCTCTATGTTTTGGGAGTTTGCCAGCTCCTCCCCGTCTTCAGTGGCCAACCTGACCGCCCCGGGACGAGAGACTGAGACCACCTTAAAGGGGCCCTCCCACTAGGGAGACAGCTTGTGTAACCCGGTATGTGTCTAAATTCTGCGCATGACTAGGTCGCCCACTGCCAGTGTTCTCTCGCTGACCCGAGTGGTGTGGTACCGCCTAAGACTTTGCTGGTATCAGGCAGCGCGCAAAGCTATGCGATCTCGCACTTCTTCCAAGAGATTGGCATCCTCTTGACGCAAATCTTCATGGGCTTCCTCTGTGAACGCCGCTACGCGCGGTGATCCTAATGCCAGCTCCGTAGGCAGGACAGGTTCCGCGCCGTAGACCAGGAAAAAAGGAGTTTCCCAAGTGACCCGACTGGGGGTGGTACGAAGCGACCACAGCACCGCCGGGAGCTCTTTAGTCCACCGGGCTCCACGCTTGTGGAGTCGATCAAACGCCCTGGTTTTGAGGCCCTTCAGCACCAACGCATTGGCCCGCTCCACTTGGCCATTACTTCTTGGGTGGGCCATCGAGGCGAAACAAACCTTGGTGCCCATTTCTTCACAGAAACCCAAGAAGGCAACACTGGTGAACTGGGCGCCATTGTCGGTGATGATGCAGTTGCCGACCCCAAAACGGGCGAAGATTCCTTGCATGAACTTGATTGCGGCGGCAGCAGTAATGGCTCTGACCGCCTCAGCTTCCACCCATTTGGTAAACTTGTCGATGGCGACGAACAGATGGGTGTAGCCCCCTGTGGCCCGCGGGAACAGGCCCAGGATATCGAGCCCCCAGACTGCAAAGGGCCATGAGAGCGGGATGGTTTGCATAGCCTGGGTTGGTTGGTGGATTTGCTTAGCGTGGTACTGGCATGCCTCGCACTTCCTCACCAGCTCGCAAGCATCCTGGAGGGCGGTCGGCCAATAAAACCCTTGGCAAAAAACTTTCCCCACCATCGTTCGGCTGGACATATGGCTCCCGCACACGCCTCCATGGATATCAGAGAGCAAACTGCTCCCCTCTTCCTGAGTGATGCACTTCAGGAGAACTCCGTTTCCACCCTGGCGGTAAAGGTCCCCGCCCACTAGGGTATAGCACTTGGCCTTTCGTGCTATCTTCTCCGCTGACGCATCATCGTTCGGTCACATTTGATCCCGCAGGTAGGCCAGGATCGAATCCATCCATGTGCCTTCTCGGTCAAGTGTGGCGACCACAGGGTGATCGCCTGGGTACTCCGCCTGGCCAGGTGTTTCCGCCGGTCCTACTCTCCCTCCTGGAACGAGGGCTGAAGTAGCATCACCATCGTCCCCACCAGAAACGGGGGCTGCGATGGACGGTCGCGGAAGCCTTTCAAAGACTCCAACCAGAACAGGGGATCTTGTCGAGGCGAGCTGTGTGAGCTCGTCCGCCAAGTAGTTGTCGCGCCGGGGGATATGTGTATAACCCAGCCCGTCGAAATGTCGCTCCATCTTTCTGACCTCTGCCAAGTACTCTTCCATAACAAGATCAGAGCAGGACAACTCCTTTCTCGCTTGGTTGACGACTAGCAGCGAGTCGCCCTTGACATGTACACGTCGACCTCCGATGGCCGCGGCAACGCGAAGCCCCGCCAGCAAGCCTTCGTACTCAGCAACATTGTTGGTGGCCTTGAAGTCCAGGACGACCACGTACTTGAGGAGGTCCCCGGTTGGGGAAACCAGGAGGACCCCAGCCCCCGCGCCTTCAAGCCTGAAGGAACCATCGAAGTAGAGTGCCCAGGGGGAGGGCGCGGGGGTTTCCTCAGTCTCAGACTCGACAGGAGTCCACTCGACAACGAACTCTGCCAGCCTCCACAGACCACTTGGCAATGTGGCCCTCAGCTTCATGGTTGTGAAGGATCTCGCACAAGGGGTAGGCCGAAACCACTATGATCTCCCTTCCTTGGAAATAATACCGCAACTTCTTGGATGCCACTAGCACAGCGTACACCATCTTCTGGGCTTGCAGATACCTTATCTCTGCATCATTTAACACCTTGCTAACGTAGTACATTGGCCGTTGGACACCTTCACGCTCCGCCACCAGTGCCGCGCTCACAACCGCAGGACTGGCCGCCACATATAACAGTAGCGGCTCGCCTGGCTCGGGAGCAACCAGCACCGGAGGGGAGGAGAGGTACTTCTTTAATTCTTCGAGTGCTTGTTGCGCTTTTGTAGTCCACTCAAAGAAGTTGGTCTTCTTCAACAGCTTGAAAAAGGGGAGACTCTTCTCTCCTAGCCAGGCTATGAACCGGCCAAGAGAGGCCAGGCGACCAGCCAGGCACTGGACTTGCTTGAGCCATGTTGGCGGTTGTATGCGCTCGATGGCCGCGATCTTTTCTGGGTTGACCTCGATTCCACGACTGGAAATGAGGAACCCAAGTAGCTTTCCAGATGACACACCGAACACACACTTCTCAGGATTTAGCTTCAAATAATACTACCGGAGGTGGGAGAAAGTCTCCTCTAGATCTTCAACAAGCCTTGCAGTCTTTTTGGTCTTCACTACCAAGTCATCAACATATACTTCAAGATTTCTCCCAATTTGTGACCGAAATATAGTGTGCATAGCTCGCTGGTAGGTTGAACCAGCGTTCTTCAACCCAAATGGCATTTGGACATAACAGTACACGCCTAGAGGGGTCACAAAAGCAGTCTTCTCTACGTCTTCCCGCGCCATGCTGATCTGGTGGTAGCCGGAGTAGGCATCCAGGAAACACAAGACCTTGCACCCTAGTGTGGAATCGATGACAATTTCTATCCGCGGCAGGGGGTATGGGTCCTTGGGGCAGTCTTTGTTGAGGTCGGTGAAGTCGATGCACATCCGCCACTTCCCGTTCGACTTCTTGACGAGCACAGGGTTGGCCAGCCACTCGGGGTAGGCGGCCTCCCGTACAATCCTTGCCTGCAGCAGTTTCTCTACCTCATCCAGAATGGCATCTTGCCGCTCTGGTGCCTGCCTCCGGACTTTCTGCCGGACTGGGTGCACTCCAGGGAGCGTTGCCAATCGGTGCTCAATCACCTCCCTAGGGACCCCGGTCATTTCAGATGGTTCCCAGGCTAACACGTCCAAGTTAGAACGGAGGAAGGTGATGAGCGCGTCTTCCTATTTGGTGCTGAGGCTAGCACCAATCTTCACGACCTTCCCAGAGCCGTCCTCACCCACGGGGACCACCTTCACCTCACCTGAGGAACCGGGTGAGGCGCGAGCCTTGACCAGGGGGAGCTCCAGGCAGTCGTCCTCGCCTCGGGCCGAGCAGGTGGTGCCGGCCAGGTCCTGCACTTGCTTGCTGAGGTGCAGGGCCTCCAGCCAGTCCACCTTCACGGTAATTGGGCCCAGGGATCTTCGTCATCATGTAGGCGTAATGCGTGGCCGCCATGAACTTGACCAGAGCTGGTCGGCCAAGCAAAGTATTGTAGGGGAGGTCGAAGTCAGCGATCTCGAAGTTGATTTTCTCTGTCCGGAAGTTCTCCACACTTCGAAGGTGACCGGCAACCGGACATGTCCCAGGGGCGTCAAGCCTACCCCAGGGGCAACTCCGTAGAAGAGAGGGGCTGGGCACAACTCCTCATAGGGAATTTAGAGTGCCTTGACCACCCCTACAGACATAAGGTTGATGGAGCTTCCTCCATCGACAAGCACTCGCCCGAGTCTCGCATTCTGTACCGTGGGAGAAACCATGATCGGGAGATGGCCCAGGCCTGAGGTGCTCTCCGGGTGGTCGGCTCGACTAAAGGTGATCGGCTCCTCCGACCACTTCAGTAGCCTGCTCACCCCGGGGGTTGGTACAGTGGCGCACACTTCCCTCAACTCTCGCTTGTACTGCGAGTTTGAAGAGTAGGTGGAAGAACTACCATGAATGAACCCACCGTGTGCTTCGGTTGCTGAAAGGCCAGCGGAGCAGGGTCTTCACCCGCGTCATCGCGGTCGTCTTTGTGGCGTTCCTTAAGCCGCTGCTCTACCAGCTTGGACACGACCTGCCAATCTGCCAGATCATGTCCATTGGTCCTGTGGATGGGGTACTAAGGTATGCCCCCATCGTCTTCTCGGCGGGGCGAACGGCGGTCCCCGCGGTCGCCGCGCGGGTCTCGGCGATCACCCCTTCTGTCCCGGCAATCGCGCTTCTGGGGCATGGCCTCTGGCTCAGCGACTAGGATCTCTCCAGCACCGACCTCTTTGCGCTTCTTCTTCTTCTTCTTCTTCTTCTTCTTCTTCTTCTTGTGATCAGAAGACCCTTTGAGGTTCCTGCCTCGCTGTGGCTGGATGACCCCGCCGTGCGCTCCCGGGCCTCTGCCTCCCTGGCGCACTTATGCGCCAGGAATAACAGCTCAGAGGTGGTCAAAATGGTGCGGGTAGCCATCTTCTCCCGCATCTTCAGATCTCGGACCCCCCTCCGGAATGCAATAATCACTGATTGCTCGGAAATCTGGGGGATCTTGTTTCGGCAGTGGCTGAATAGCCGGATGAACTCCCTCAGGGACTCCCCCTTCGTCTGTTCCAGGGCGTGGAGATCATCCTCCACACCCGGCTGAGTGTAGGAGCCCTGAAAGTTGGTGACAAAGAGGCCGCACAATTCCTCCCACGAGTGCACGGAGCCTCGCGTGAGGTTCAACAGCCAGGAGCGGGCAGAGCCCGTTAGCGACATCGGGAGGTAGTTGGCCATGATTTTTTCAGACCCTCCCGCGGCGCGTACCACCGTAGTGTAGATCTGTAGGAACTCCTCCGGGTTGGTGGTGCCGTCGTACTTCTCGATGGATGCGGGGCGAAACCTCTCCGGCCATGCAGCTTGGCGTAGGCGGAGGGAAAACGCCTGGCATCCAACGTTGTAGTGGGAATAGAGTCGCTCGCCCGCCCCTCGGCCCCGAGATGGGGTCGAGGAGTGCGAGTCTACGCTCTCCCTAGAGTCAGGGAGCGAGGTCTCCCCCTGACCGCTAGACATCAGGTGGCCAACGCGACGCTGCACGTGCGCACGACGCCCCCTAAGGACATTGCGCAAGTCACCATCGTGTTGGGACCTCCTTTCTTCTAGGCAGGCCCTCAGATCCCCGTGGCCCCCCGCCGGCTTGGGGGAACCATAAGAAGAAGTGGGAGCATGTGCACATCCCCCTGTACCTGAGGGGGCTGCAACCTGTGCACCATTTCCTTTGTCCCGGCCCTTGTGACCAGGAAAAGCTGTGGCCGGGCGGCTGGAATCTTGCGCGTCGGTCACGCGCATGTCCTGCCGCCTGACGTCGGAAGCCCCGGCTGATTTGCCGCCTCCACCTGCTGCTAGGCGGCATCCACTAGGCGAGCGATGTCCCGCAGCCATGGAGCGGCCGGGGTTTCGCCCCCTAGCACAACCGGGGGGTGATCGTGGAGCAACTAGGCCGCATGAAGATTCCGCGCCGGGGTGTCGTCTCCCATCAGCAGACGCCGTCAGATGGGTTGTCCTCCTTGCGTGAAAGCACCACACGTCCCTCCCTGGGCGGAGGGACCCGGGAGGTCCGACGCCCTGGCTCAGCACCGGGATCGGCTGCGAGTGCTGCTCTCCTCGTGTAGGTCATCGTGCTTGGAGCGTGAAGCCACCATGCTGACGGCCATCAAAGCTTCTTGCAAGCTTCGCAAGAAGGTGGAAGAAGAAAGGGAAATACAACCACAGAGCCCCCTACCTGGCGCGCCACTGTCAGCGTATGAGCTAACAGACCCCTTCCGAAATGGGGTGTAAGAAGTCAGAGCGGGGGGCTTTCGTGGAGATTGCTCGAGATACGGTGGAAAAGAAAACAGACGAAGCTCACAAGAAGACACTCGGGTTTACCCAGGTTCGGGCCCTCCTCACGAGTAATAGCCCTGGTCCTGCTTGTGTTATTCTTGCTGTGTTCTTGGAGAAACCAAAAGAACCAGGAACAAGGAACTCCCGGCCTCTAACCCCAAAGGAGGATGAACCAATCTAAAAGATCGAACCCCTTCTCCCATGCACCCCAACTACCTTTTATACTCGGGCTGGCTGGGGCGCATGGGACTTACAATAGTACAGCACACTGAGTACACTGCCACGTTGCATTTAATGCACCTGTCACTGTTCTTGCAGCACACTTAATGCCCTGGCATTGCCGTCCTCTCCCCCGCCTCGGGCCCCATGCCTGCCGGCTCCGCCCACTCTGCCAGGGTGGGAAATTGCATCGTGACGTCACTCGCAATTATGGCGCGCGTTGGCGCCATACTGTGGCCTCCAATACCCCCATTTAATGCGCACGATACGCATTAAATGCCTTTGACCTTCCGTGCGGTGGCACAAGTTACTAGGTGGCCCCGGGAGCTAGGCGCCAGTGGTGTGGCCTGGGCGCCACGCGTCCGCCTGGCAACCACCTTACTAACCGCCAGAGGCCTTGGCCTGGATGCCACGTGTCCGTTGGGCGATCACTCTCCTGACGGCCAGCTGCGTGGCCTGGTTTCCTCCTGTCCGCTGGGCGATCAGTCTCCTGACCGCCAGCGGCGTGGCCTGGTCGCCACCTGTCCACTAGGCGATCACTCTACTGACCGCCAGCAGCGTGGCCTGGTCGCCACTGTCTGGCTGGCGATCACTGGCTGATCGCCGACGTGGCTCGTCGCCACTGCCCTTCTGGCGATTGCTAACCGCCAGCGACGTGGCTGATCGCCAATCGTCGCTGGCGGTTGTTTATCGATCGCCATGGCGTGGCCTAGACGCCACGTGTCCGCTGGGCGGCTTTTACTAAGGTGGAGTGGGCACCCTGGTGTAGAATACACCGACAGAAACAAATTGAAGAGTTGATGGAGAAAGGGTTCATCAGACCAAGTTCGTCGCCATGGGTGTAATACTATGGAAGGTCAAAACATTATAAAATATGAAATCGAAGATTAAAACTATACGTTATGAAGTTTAATAGCGTTTTTGGGCCGATTTAGAGAGTTCGGGCCTCTCTAGGGCGATTTGGGCCTTAGAGGGGACCCCACATGGGCCGAAGGTGGAGTTTTTTTGGCCCATGTGGGGGAGGGGGGCAGCAAACCCCTGCCCATGCACCCCCTCCCCTTGCCCTAGGGCGCCCCACACCCTTGCCCACTTCCCCAAGCCGCCACCCCCCACTTCCTCCTCTCCACGCTGCTCTAGCCACCCTCCCCCTTGCGCCTCCCTCCCTCTCCACTCCACCTCCCTAGCCATCCTAGGGGAGCTCCTCACCCCTCCATCATGTTGTCCTCTCCATTGGGAAGCTCCGCGACGAGGAGATCCGGCGGATTCGGAGCGAGGAAGGAGATTGGGAGAACCGGGAGGAGATTCATCGCCGCTCGTCGGTTCATCGTTCGTCGGGCGAAGGTATGGTTAGGGGTAATCCTTGGGGGTGGTCTAGGTGCTGTGCTAGAGGGTGTTTTGATGCTTTGAGATCAAGAGGTCGTGCTGTGGTTGGGTAGATTTGATGAAAATTAGAGTTTGCATAGGGTTCTGTTTCGTGCAGATTGGGCGCACGACCTAGGGTTTGAGTTTTCGCAATTTTAGAATCGGACTTTGGTCGAATGCCTGTTGAGAAAGTTGTAGATAACTTCAGTACCATTAATTGGACACCAAGAACGTCCAATTGCTCCTAGCCGTTTGAATGTTATGATCATTTACCGAGCTTGTTCAAATCTGTGATGTAATTGGGACATAACGTATTGTTTTGTAGATTAGACAATTTTAGATTCCGAATCAGCTTTTCCAATACTTATAAAAAGTTAGGAAATTTCCTAAGCTTCGTGATGATGTACTCGTTTAATCGATTCGGATCCCTAGAACTAAAGTTATGCTAGATTGAAGCCTGCTGTCCCGACGGGACATATTCTCTGTTTTTCGGTTTTGGGAGTAGTTTGTGAAGTCGGGGTAGACAAGCTTTTGTGTACTGTTTTGGGGCACGATTTAAGTGTGTGGAATGTTTGTGCACGTGGTGTGACCCCGGGAGTGCCCTCATCCTCTCGCCAATCCGTCGCCCGCGGTTAAGGCAAGTGTATTGGAATGAGTTATGTGTTGTATGAATTGCTAGACTTGCTTAGGTGCAATGTGATTACATTATATACTAACTTGCCATGATTGATGTTTGCCTATGACATGATGAACATGATTTCATATTGATCATGAATACGTTGTATTAAATGTTTATGCCAATCTTTACATGTTTATGTCATATGTGCATTCATAATGGAAGAGGCGACCCATGCTGATGCGGGCCTCTGTGTTCACACGTAGTGAACACGAAAGACCTACCTCGTAGTCCCATCCACGGTTGTGCATGGGAGCGAGTCAGTAAGAGTAGGCACCCTCCATCTACGGGATGGAAGGGGAAAGGGGGTGCACGCCGACGGGTGTGCACTCGGCAATACCGGTATGTGCTTCAGAGAGATATGGGCATGGCATTGCATTGCATTGCATAAATGAAGTGGCTTATGAGATGATTATGATGCTCTATGAGATGCATATGAAGATGTTTAATTGAGATTTTTATGAAGATGTTATATGAGAGCATGAATGAAGTTCATGAGTTGATTCTCAGGTTATGTGAATGGCATTAAGTATGTATGTGAGTTATTGTTTTTGTATCATTGCAATATACTTGCTGAGTGATGAACTCAGGCTTGTGTTTCATGTTGTTTTTAGGTACCATGAAACCGGCATGCGGGAAAGGGAATTAGTGTTGAGGACATCACTACCATGGATGCGGCCATGCCTACAAACCCAATTGAAGCCAACAATGTAATACAAGGGCCAATTACTCGAGCTAGCGCACGACATTTCAATTGCCAGGTGAATGCGTTCCTCGGGTTGCATACAAATAATTTAATGAATGGAATGCTATTTAATCCTTGTGATGATTTTATTGTCCTTAGGAACCAAGGAGAAGGACTCCCAAACATCAAGCATGAAGCCAATTCTTCCGGTGCACAAGTTCAACTCGGATTTGGCCTCCGGGACATCACCAACTTAAAACGACCATAACTTTTGATCCACAAGGGTGTTTGGGGTCTATGAGTACTGGTTTGAAAGGTTTCGACATCGTTTTTCCAACGGATCTGGCCCCACCTCCAAATTCCTTACGAGTCAATGGGAATCTGCAAAACAAATTCGGTCATCTTTCCAAATCCGAGTCAAACTAGGAATAGGAGTCCTACTCGGCCATGGATGTGGCTAGGGAGTCCCTCAAAATAACTTGGGTTTTGGTTATTTGATAGTTTAGCCGTTTGCTACTATTTGAGTCTTTTAGACGTGCTCAACGGCCGCCTAACAAGCTCCTTGTATCGGAACCCCAACTTTTCAATAATTCATCTATATTTGCAATTTTAGATTGCTTTTGCCTTGTTCTTGCTTGTTCTTCGATTGCTTGCAGGAATTGATCTTCGTGATCAGGTTGATCGTGCCCACGTTAAGGTCAATAACCCTCTGGAGTTGGTTTAGCGATTGGTAAGGCGCATCAACATTGTACGTTGTAGTCAGATCGTCAAAGTCGTCTCCACGCAAATCGAAGGTTATCATTCTCATCGAAAGATTGGGACACCCAATGTTACATCAATTAGCTACACTTCTACATGTAGCTTCACACTTATAGACAGTTTAATCATTTGGAGTCATGATAATAATGAATAGTGCTATGAATCTTGGTGTATGGCTTGGTTTGAGCTTAAGTTCATCGTTTGATTCGTTATAATTTGTGGAATGGTTGAATTCCCTATTTTAGACTTAAGTGATGCTATATCAATTGTTATTGATGTTTTAGATGTCTCTTATCATGTTATATCTTGCCTTATTATTACTGTTGCTTCAATTCATGGAAAAACAAAGGAGATGCTGCCGAAATTTTTGGTTTTAGCATTTGCACCTTTGCTGTAATTTATCTTTATTTGTGGTATTTAGATGTTGTTTAGTCTATGTTTGGTAACATTCAGGCATACTAGATGCCGAGGTGTTACATTTGGTATCAGAGCGGGCTTTAGGTCCGTGGAATGTGAATGTAGTAATTTACTATAGAGTAAACTAAAATATTTACTTGGAGAAGTAGAAACATGGCATAGGTTTACTTGTTAAAATTTGGCCTTAGGGCAATAACTTTAAAATCTGAAATAGTTTGGTTAACTAATTTAAAACTTGACACACTCTGATGCATAGTAGGAAGGGTATGGGTATCGATGCTATCCGCTTAAATATTGTATTTAAGCTTTGATGTTAAATGCTGCATTTTGATGATGTATGATGTTATATTTATGAAAGTTTTGATTGAGATGCTATATGTTTGATGTAGTGATGTGGTGGTGCCGGAGGTTTCCGATCACCTTCTATTGTTTGTAGCAATGTTATGCGAAGTATTGGTGTGGCTGGTGAGAGCCATCACCAAAAGACTATTAACCTCCCATAGGGAGAGTGCTTATCCTTTCTGTCGTAGACCGGGTAGTTGGTTGGAGTTGATTAGAAAAGTTGATGGTGTATCCTTTTGGATTTCTTTTACCGTTCTGACGATCGGTGTGGTTGGTTTTCTTGGTTTTAGTTGATTGAAATCAAAAGAAAAGTGTGTGAGTATTGGATTCTCGCGGATTGTTCCATAGGCGGTTTGTGGTTTTGTCTTCCTTGGTTGAAGACGAAGAAGAAGAGTTGTTTGTTGCGCGTCTTTTGGTTGCAATCTTTGTTTTGACACCCGACTTTGTTGGTAATGGTGGACTGTCATGGGGAGGAAACATATGTGGTTGTTGTTCTCCCTATCTAAGAAAGTGTTGAAGTTTCTCCTTGTGCAGACCTTAAGTTGGGTGGCGTTAAGTTTGAATTTTTTTTTTAAAAAAAAAGATTTGGTGGAACAATTGTTTTTCCTGGTGCATTCATCTTTCTTCTTGGAAATTGTAGATCTTGAGATTTCTTTAGGAGTTTTGGCTATCAGAGTTGGAAATTTTAGAGTTGAGCTCTCCTGCATGTCTGTTGGAGTTTCGTTTTTCTTTCTTGACTGGAAAGGAGAAATTGTTTATTGGTGATCGTTCTTGTTCTTGAGCTGTGGTTTATGGAATGACGTGTTTCTAAGTTAAATTGTGAGTTGAATCAATTGAATGTGATCATTATCTCTAGCTTGAGAATAAATAGACTACTAGTGTTGTAGCTTACTCTGTAGCGAGAATGATTAAATAGGTTAATGTACATGCTTAGAAGCTGTTGCTTTGCTTTAAAAGTGCTTATAATCCTCGTTAATGGTTAAAGTTTGAACCCTGATGCATAGTTAGAACATTAAGATGATGTAAATTACTGATATTGTTAAATAAACCTTGCCGGTTGTTTAAAGATGTTCTAATCTAATGGGTTAATAGAGAAATTTAATCGTGTTGGCTAGTGGCTTTAACTTGGAAGTTAATTAGAGTCGCTATTCATGTTGTTGCAAAATATTAGCATGATTGGTAGTACGCAGTCGTGCTCCTAAAATGCTAGTATCGAGGCCAATTGGAAAGATATATGTTTTGTTGTTTGATGATAATCTAAGAGCTTCGTGAAAGTCTAACTTATTATATTTAATTTAATAGTTGGAGTATGTTGTGTAGTGAAGATTTTGTTGTAACCTATGTATAGGGTAGCTAAAAGCAATGTTGTTGATTGATGATTATGCAAATTATTGATATTGATGACTTAGTAGTGGTTGTAATTGCTTAGATTAATTGTTGAAAATCCTTGTTAAAATGGAGGTTATTGTAACATGTGTGATGGAGTGAACCATGGATAATTAACATGATGTAGAATTTTATCCTTAGTGAATGTATATCTTAGAACCATAGTTACGAATTTTGTCTTGTAGAGATAATATTTACTTGTTGAAGTCATTTATTGATTGAACAAGTTTCAAACGTCAAGATGTTGACGTATGGATGGTATAAAATTGATAGGTTGATCATGCTTAAGTATCTGTTGAAGTACTATGTTTGAAATATAGAATACATTGTTATATGATGTGTTGGTATGTGGGGATCATGATGAGGTAGTATTGGTTGGATGTCTTTTGATAATCGTCATAAACTTTATTTATAAGTGTTCGGAAAAGTAACTATAGAAAGAATTGGTTATGTAGCTTTTGGTTGAATTATGATGGGCTTCTCGATGAGTAAATAGTAAATATTGAACGTTTAAGTGGTAAGTATAGTGGAATACTAGATATGGTGGGTTTCATGCTGAGCTTGTGTCTAAAACCTTCAGACTAGTTTGGTTGTTTGCCATTTTGATTGAAGGGTCTCGGTCAAGGTGTTCCTTATGTTGTGTTTTAGAAGTTCCCTAAAAACTCATGGAAATTGGTGCCAATCTCTGGTTTTGGCTAATTTGTTTAGTTTCTATTGTGAGTATGGATTTACACCCAAAAGTTTTTGAGTGGATCGCGCTCCTTCGCGTTCGCACTGAATCATCTTTGGAATAAATTTGAAAAGGAAACAGATGGACATAGAGGGTTGTGCTGGAAAACTCATGAGGTTTAATTTGTAATCTCTTTTTGGCTAGAGTTGGAGTTATTTGGAAAATCTGTGTGGTGTTTGCAACTGCTTCAAAAGGGTGGTTTTTGTGGATGGTTCATAAGTGATTTTGTCAGTGAAGTGTTCCCTTTTGAAATGAGTTTCTCTTTCTCTTTGAGAAAAATTTGTGGTGGTTGTGTGTGCAGATGTTTGACTTTAGAGTTGATGTTCTGTTCCAAAATGTTGATTTTGATTAGAATGCGAGGATTTTCAAGGTTAGCTTTAAATGGATGGTGGGTTTTGACACGACGTGGTGTTTTGCTATTAACGAGGTTGCCATCATAGTTATATGATTTAGCGCAATCATCGATGTTATTGGTGTTCATTCATGTGATACCGAGGAAGAAGTCTTTTTGTGAATGACTATTCGGTATTATTGTTACATGAAGAATGAATGGTGAAAAGGAAGCATGACATTGTTTATAGATGTTTAATGATGAAAGAATCGGTGAGCCAGGTCGATGAGAAAGTCATATATGGATATATGACTAATCCGGAGTACTCTTGAAAAGTGTGCATGCATGTCACAAATCGAGATTTCTATTTCTTTCTGGTATGAAAAGAAACAATGAAGAATTTCTGGTATGTTGGTTGTGGTATAGGAGATTTGTGTTTCCTTTGCGTCTTGAGTTAGGAAATAAAAATGAATACTCTTTGGTTGTTGCCGAATTCTTTCCAAAGTGGCTTTTAGCGCTTTGGGGTTCGAGTTGTTGTATGTGGATCAATTGGGTTGATGGTTAGTGGTTGAGCTCACCCAATGCAAACCTTCTTGGAGAATCGGGTTGTTGATGCGTTCCATGGTAGGGTTGATTAAATTATTAGTGGACCACTTGGTGGTTGCTAGTAATTGCTTTATCTGTTCGAAGTGTATTGGATCTTTTTGTCGATGAACTATGAGTGAGTTGTGTCAATCGAAGAAGATTGCTCGGTTGTTATTGTTTTGCGGGTTTTAAGGACCCGGGTTATAAAGTAGGCTTTTCCTTTCGGTGGTAGCGATGGGTGTTGGCTTTGTTGTAATAGATCAATCTTTTGCAAGGTTTTAACCCCATTTATTTAAGCAGTTGGTAGTTTTGGAGTGATGTGCCCCGTTTGGTTCGCGTCGTATTGATTATGACGAACCACAGTAGAGAGGTTGAGGTGTGAAAGCACTTTTGTGCGTGGGAGCTGAAGAGGGTTCTAGAGGTTGGTGCCGTGTTCTTCTGGGTAGAAACACCAGTTAAAGGGATCGGGCACTTTAATGCCAAGGAATGCATAGAAATGAGGAGTATGAGATCGTTTTCCTTCGTTGTTTGTTTAGGAAGTTATCCTTTTGCTTGGGATGTTTTGAGTCCTTATGTTTCTACTCTGTGTTTCAAAGTTGAGTAAGATTCTGGCAAGTTTTGAGTGTGAATTGTCTTTAGAGCTGTCAGCCTTTGATCATTAGCTCCTTGCTTCTGAGTGCTGGCTGGTGCAAATCGAAACGGCTTCTAAGCGGGTTCTGAGAAGTGAACCTTAGCTCCTTTCGGTTTGATTGATTGCGAAGTGGCGTGTCTCAGATTCGGGGTCGAATCCCGTTGAAGGGGGGAAGAATGTGATACTACGGAAGGTTGAAACATTATAAAATATGAAATCGGAGATTAAAACTATACGTTATGAAGTTTAATCGCGTTTCCGGGCCGATTTCGGGAGTTTGGGCCTCTCCAGGGCGATTTGGGCTTTAGGGGGGACCCCACATGGGCCGAATGTGGAGTTGTTTGGCCCATGTGGGGGAGGAGGGCAGAAAACCCCTGCCCATGCGCCCCCCTCCCCTTGCCCTAGGGCGCCCCACCCCCTTGCCCTCCTCCCCAAGCCGCCACCCCCACTTCCTCCTCTCCACGCCGCTCTAGCCACCCTCCCCCTTGCGCCTCCCTCCCTCTCCTCTCCACCTCCCTAGCCATCCTAGGGGAGCTCCTCACCCCTCCATCCTGCTGTCCTCTCCATTGGGAAGCTCCGCGACGAGGAGATCCGGCGGATTAGGAGCGAGGAAGGAGATCGGGAGAACCGGGAGGAGATTCGTCGCCATTCGTCGGTTTATCGTTCGTCGGGCGAAGGTATGGTTAGGGGTAATCCTTGGGGGTGGTCTATGTGCTGTGCTAGAGGGTGTTTTGATGCTTTTAGATCAAGAGGTAGTGCTGTGATTGGGTAGATTTGATGAAAACTAGAGTTTGCCTAGAGTTCTGTTTCGGACAGATTGGGCGCACAACCTAGGTTTGAGTTTTCGCAACTTTAGAGTTGGATTTTGGTCGGCAGCCTGTTGAGAAAGTTGTAGATAACTTCAATAAATTTAATTGGACACCAAGAACGTCCAATTCCGCCCAGCCATTTGAATGTTATGATCGGTTTACCGAACGTGTTCAAATATGTGACGTAATTGGGACAAAACGTAATGTTTTGTATATTAGACAATTTTAGATTCTGATTCAGCTTTTCCCAATACTTAGAAAAAGTTAGGAAATTTCCTAAGCTTCGTGATGATGTACTCGTTTAATCGATTCGGATCACTAGAACTAAAGTTGTGCTAGATTGAAGCTTGCTGTCCCGACGGGACAGATTCTTTGTTTTTCGGTTTTGGGAGTAGTTTGTGAAGTCGGGGTAGACAAGCTTTTGTGTACTGTTTTGGGGGCACGTTTTGATTGTGTGGAATGTTTGTGCAGGTGGTGTGACCCCGGGAGTGCCCTCATCCTCTCGCCAATTCGTCGCCCGCGGTTAAGGCAGGTGTATTGGAATGAGTTGTGTGTTGTATGAATTGCTAGACTTGCTTAGGTGCAATGTGATTACATGATACACTAACTTGCCATGATTGATGTTTGCCTATGACATGATGAACATGATTTCATATTGATCATGAATTCGTTGTATTAAATGTTTATGCCAATCTTTGCATGTTTATGTCATATGTGCATTCATATTGGAAGAGGCGACCCATGCTTATGCGGGCCTCTGTGTTCACACGTAGTGAACACGAAAGACCTACCTCGTAGTCCCATCCACGGTTGTGCATGGGAGCGAGTCAGTAAGAGTAGGCACCCTCCATCTACGGGATGGAAGGGGAAAGGGGGTGCACGCCGACGGGTGTGCACTCGGCAATACCGGTATGTGCTTCAGAGAGATATGGGCATGGCATTGCATTGCATTGCATAAATGAAGTGTCTTATGAGATGATTATGACGCTCTATGAGATGCATATGAAGATGTTTAATTGAGATGTTTATGAAGATGTTATATGAGAGCATGAATGAAGTTCATGAGTTGATTCTCAGGTTATGTGAATAGCATTAAGTATGTATGTGAGTTGTTATTGTTTTTGTATTATTGCAATATACTTGATGAGTGATGAACTCACACTTGTGTTTCATGTTGTTTTTATGTACCATGAAACCGACATGCGGGAAAGGGCATTAGCTACACTTCTACACGTTGCTTCACACTTATAGACATTTTAATCATTTGGAGTCATGATAATAATGAATAGTGCCATGAATCTTGGTGTATGGCTTGGTTTGAGCTTAAATTCATTGTTTGATTCGTTATAATTTGCCGAATGGTTGAATTCCCTATTTTAGACTAAAGTGATGCTATATCAATTGTTATTAATGTTTTAGATGTCTCTTATCATGTTATATCTTGCCTTATTATTACTGTTGCTTCAATTCATGGAAAAACAAAGGAGATGCTGACGAAATTTTCGGTTTTAGCATTTGCACCTTTGCTGTAATTTATCTTTATTTGTGGTATTTAGATGTTGTTTAGTCTATGTTTGGTAACATTCAGGCATACTAGATGCCGGGGTGTTACAATGGGTAGCGCCAGTTCTATTTGTCAAGAAGAAGGACAGGAGTTTCAGGATGTGCATTGACTACCGTGCTCTCAATGAAGTCACCGTGAAGAACAAGTACCCGCTACCCAGGATCGATGATCTATTTGACCAGTTGAGAGGAGCCGGAGTTTTCTCCAAGATTGATCTGAGATCAGGATATCACCAGTTGAAGATCCGATCAGAAGATATCCTGAAGACCGCATTCTCGTCGAGATACGGACATTACGAGTTTACAGTTATGTCCTTTAATCTGACGAATGCGCCAGCTTATTTCATGAATATGATGAATAAGATTTTCATGGAATATTTGGACAAGTTCGTTGTCGTATTCATAGATGATATCCTAGTCTACTCTAAGACAAGGGATGAACATGCAAAACACCTGAGGCTAGTTTTGGAGAAGCTGAGAGAACAGCAACTCTTCACCAAGTTCAGCAAGTGCGACTTCTGGAAGGACAAGGTGGAGTTCCTTGGACATGTGATGACCGCAGAAGGAGTTGCAGTTGACCCAAGCAAGGTGGAAGCCATGTTACATTGGGAACAGCCGAAGATAGTGACCCAGATTTGGAGTTTCCTTGGGATGGCCAGTTACTACCGCTGCTTCATTGAAGGCTTTTCGATGATTACGAGACCTGTTACGCAATTGTTGAAAAAGGAGAAGAAGTTTAACTAGAAGCCGGAATGTGAGAAAGGTTTCCATGAGCTGAAGAAGCGATTGACATCAGCGCCGGTGTTAGTCCTGTCGGATGTTAATCAAAGCTTTGATATCTATTGTGATGCATCGCGCTAGGGACTTGGATGCGTATTGTGATATCAAAGCAGAAGAAACCGGAAGGTCATTGCATATGCATCAAGGCAGCTGAGGCCGCATGAAGAGAATTACTCGACGCATGACCTGGAGTTAGCAGCCGTAGTACATGCCTTGAAGTTGTGGCGTCACTATCTGATTGGGAACATATGTGAAGTGTACATGGACCATAAGAGCCTTAAGTACATTTTCACCCAATACGATCTGAACATGAGGCAAAGGAGATGGTTAGAGTTGATCAAGGACTATAATGTCGGAATCCATTACCATCCCGGAAAGGCCAATGTGGTGGCCGATGCCTTGAGCCGGAAAAGCCACACTGTGAATATGATGATATCAGGAAGTCAGGATGAGCTATGTAAGGAGATTCAGAAGCTGAGGCTAGAAGTAGTGCAGGAAGGATTCCTAGCCACTTTGGAAGTGAAGCCTACCTTAGAGGACCAAATCCGAGAGGGGCAGAAGGATGATGACAAGATCCAGAGGATCAAGTCCAAAATGGAGGAAGGCAAGGCTAAGGACTTCAAGCTGGATGAGCAAGGTACATTGTGGATCAAGGACCGCATTTGCGTGTCGAACAAGAAGGAGCTGAAGCAGTTGATTCTGGAAGAAGCCAATGATTCCAAGTATTCCATTCATCCCAGAAGCGCTAAAATGTATCAAGACCTAAATGAGAGATTCTGGTGGCCAAGCATGAAACGTGAAGTTGCCGAGCATGTTGCATTGTGTGATGTTTGCCAAAGGGTTAAAGCAATGCACCAAAGGCCAGCAGGATTGCTGCAACCATTGAAGATTCCTGAGTGGAAGTGGGAGGAAATCGGAATGGACTTCATTACCGGTTTGCCGAAGACTTAGGGAGGATATGACTACATATGGGTTATAGTGGACCGCTTGACTAAGGTCGCTCATTTTATCCCCGTAAAGACCAATTACTCGGGAGATAAGTTAGCAGAACTGTACATGACCAGGATCGTCTGTTTACACAGAGTACCAAAGAAGATTGTATCGGACAGAGGTACCCAATTTACCTTGAGATTTAGGAACAAGCTGCATGAAGATAGCGTATCATCCACAGACGGATGGACAGACTGAAAGAGTTAATCAGATTCTGCAAGATATGCTAAGAGCTTGTGCATTGGCTTATGCTACCTCTTGGGATAAGAGTCTGTCATATGCTGAGTTCAGCTACAATAACAGCTATCAGCCAGTTTACAGATGTCACCTTTTGAGGCACTGTATGGTCGGCCATGTCGAACACCGTTGAACTAGAATGAGACAGGTGAACGCCATGTCTTCGGACCAGATATTCTTCAAGAAGCTGAAGAGCAGATAGCCATGATTCGGGAAAGACTGAAGATAGCTTAGTTGAGACAGAAAAGTTACGCGAACAACTGTTGCCGTGACTTGAGGTTCGAACCGGAGGATTTCGTGTACCTTAGAGTTACACCCCTCAAGGGAGTTAAGAGATTCCATGCCAAAGGGAAACTCGCACCACGTTATGTTGGACCATTTAAGATTTTGAGCCGCAGAGGCGAAGTTGCTTACCAGTTGGAGTTACCGCAGTCGTTGGCAGGTGTGCATAATGTGTTCCATGTGTCAAAACTGAAGAAGTGTCTTTGAGTACTAGATGAGCAGACACCGTTAGAGTCAATAGAGCAGCAGGAGGATTAGACTTACAAGGAACACCCCGTGAAGATTTTGGGCACCATGGTTCGAAAGATGAGAAATAAGTCAACCCATTTCTGCAGAGTCCAGTGGAGGAACCACGCAGAGAGTGAAGCGACTTGGGAGCGCGAGGAGGACGAGATTCTGTTAAGGGGGAAGTTTGTAACACCCCAATTTTTGTTTTTCATGTATTTAATTGAAATTTTACACTTTTGAGAATTTTTGGAATTTTCTGGGATTTATTTGGATTTAATTTGAATTTATTCCCTTTTGAAATAATTAAAGAATCAAAAGTTATAAATAAAATTTTGTTGGAAATATTTTATTTGAGTCCAAAATGTCTCAAAGTATTTTCCAGAATTTTTCTGATTATTTTGCTATTTTTTTGAATTATTTGAATTTCTGGAAATTAGTTTTGAATTATTAAATCGCAGGAAAATCTAATCGATTTCATTGTTCAACCGACCGAGTCGGACTCGAGCCCGAACCAAACCATGTTCGAGCCCTGATCCGGAACCGTCGCGACGAGACGCGTCGGAGGGTACCACTCACCTCGCCGTAATCGCACCAAAACGCCGTCGGGCTCGTCATCGTCTTCATCTCCGGCCACCCTGCTCCGCCGTGGCCATCGCCGAACCCGCGAAGCTTCTCCGCCATTGGATCTTCATCGCACGGCCAGGACTCGTCCACGTCACCCGTGGGTAAGTTCAACGTTTTTAATTCTTAGATCGAATATCAACCGTTGGATCTAGATCTGACGCCCTAGATTGAGCCATGTAGCCTTGAACCACACCGTGCTAGGGGTAGATTTCAGCCGTTAGATCTGGATCGTACGGTTAGGGTTCACGCATGTTGTAGCACTAGATTGGATCTCGACCGTTCGATCTAAATCGGACGGTGTAGATTGCGCCACGCGTCGAACGAGGGGTCATGCCACGTCACCCCCCCAGCGACGCGATTAAACCCGATCAGATCTCGACCGTCCGATCTAAATCGTACGTTCCAGCTCAACCGCGTTGCACCGCAACGTGCAGGATTAGATCTGATCTGGATCGTTGAATTTCAAACCAACGGCCCAGATTGCGCCATGTGTCTAGTAGCTGAACCGGCGCAGTCAGCGCGGGCGTCACCCGGTCCCGCTGACGTCACGCGTTGTAATACCCCAATTTTTTCTTTTCATGAATTTAAATGAAATTTTGCACTTTGGTGAATTTTTGGAATTTTCTGGAATTTATTTGGATTTAATTTTAATTTATTCCCTTTTGAAATAATTAAAGAATTAAAAGTTATAAATAAAATTTTGTTGGAAATATTTTATTTAAATCCAAAATGTCTCAAAGTATTTTCTAGAATTTTTCTGCAATTTTTCTGATTGTTTTGCTATTTTTCTTGAATTATTTGAATTTCTAGAAATTAATTTGAATATTAAATCACTGGAAATTAGCTGAGTGGGTTTGTACTGTTCATCCGACCGAGTCCGATCTGAATTAGACACGAATCCGAGTCCAAGTACGACTCGAACCGGACTCAAGCCCGACCCAGCCCTAACCGCTCCACCGTTGGATCTCTATCCAACGGCCGAGATTGCGCCACGTCACCCTATCCGTGTCCTCGTCGGATCCCGCCGCCGCAGCCGAGTGGGCCTCGTTTCGCGAGAGTTTCACGGAAGCCGAGGCCCCTATTTAATGCGCCGCCGTCGCCATCGAGAAGCCCTCTTCCGTGCGCACCCGTAGCCCTAACCAACTGAGCCCGAGCCACCGCCGTTCTCCCGCTAGAGCTCACCGAAGTTGGATTCGTGCTCCGCTGTGGTTTTCCGTTGTTTCCGACGTCGTCCGCCGTCCTCCGCCGTCCGCCGTCCTCCGCCGTCACCGAGCCCAGATCCGGAATCCTCGCGTCGAGACGCATCCGTGGAGACCACTCACCCCGCCGGAACCGCATCGCAACGCCGTCGGGCTCGTCATCGTCTTCGTCTTCGGCAACCTCTGCTCCACCGCGCCATCGCCGGAACCGCGAGCTTTCTCCACCGTTGGATCTTCATCGCACGGCCAGGATTCGTCCACGTCACCGCAGGTCAGCCTCACGTGTTGCTCCTTTAGATCTATTCTCAACCGTTGGATCTAGATCCAACGGCTTAGATTAAGCCATGTAGCCCATAACTGCACCGTGCCTAGATTGGATCTCAACCGTTAGATCTAAATCGTACAGTTAGGGTTAGCTGCGTTGTAGTGTTAGATGCACTCTCGGCCATTCGATCGAAATCGAACGGCGTAGATTGAGCCACGTGTCACCACCCGGGTTGTGCCACGCCACCCCATGGTGAGGCGATACCCGATCGAATCTGAACCGTCCGATCCAAATCGAATAGCCCAGATTAGGCGCGTTGCACCGCAACGTGTGGCTTTGGATCCAATCTAGACCGTTGATTTTCAAATCAATGGCCCAGATCGTGCCACGTGCGCCAGAGCCGAACCGTCGCGGTCCACGCGGGTCAGCCGTGGTCACCGCTGACATCACGCGTGACGTCATCGTGGGGCCCGCGTGTCAGCTGCTGGCCCAACGGCTCCATGACGTCATCCATGACCTCACGCTGACGTCACGGTGGGGCCCGCGTGTCAGTACCGTGTCAGCGCTGATGTCACCCGAGGGGTCCCACATGTCAGTGAGACATGTGCCCGTGGGCCGAGTCCACTGTGGACCAAAACCGAGCCATGGACCTAGTCCATGGACCCGCTGACGTCATGCTGACGTCATAATTCGATTTTTCAATAGAAAAATAATTCGGTGGAAATTCAAATCCCGTGCTGATGTCAGCTCACATCATAAATCCAGATTTTTCAATATAAAAATAAATGAATTAATTCGGTTTATTCTTTAATTTGATTTTCAAATCAACTCCGATTTGAACGATTCCTATATCTAAATTTTTATAAAATTGAGATCTACTTAAATATGAATTTTAATTAATTTTTGAATATGAAATTTTTTCTATTTTTATTTAATTAGTAGATTCTTTAAACTTTAAACGATTATAAGTTTTGCATTTTAACTCCGATTTGGGCGATTTAAATTTCTAAGAATTTGTAAAATTATGCTCTTCCTATTTATGGACTTTACTTGTATTTTTGAGCTATGTGTATGTATTGTTTTATTTATTTATTGCTATTTGCACGCGTTACGAGTAGACGTTGAAGTACCCGAGGGCTTCGAAGGTGAAGTGTTGACCCAAGAGCCAGCTCAAGATCAAGAACAAGTACTTTTTGAAGGCAAGTTATCCTTTGACCATATTGATCCCATTTGTGAAATTAATTTGGTTTAAATTATTGCATGCTAATTTAATTAGAACTTGTTTAAATTATTTCTGCGAATTAGATAAATGCTAAATTTGAGTATGACACCTTGACTATTTAAATTATGTGCCATGAACCCTTGCCACCCTAGTTGTGGAATTTATATAGTTGGGCATTATTAAAGTGCCAACATTGGGTATTTAGACCGTTGTAGTATATTGCTTAGACCTGCTACGTGCACATGACATGATTTTGGACAATCAAATGTTAATATTGACTTAATGAGATATTGAACCTGTTTTGGAGAAGTATCATGTGTTGTGATTGTTGATGGCACGTGGTGCATGGTAATCAACTGGGTTTGATAAATAGATTTAGACCGGGGCAAGTGGCAAGAATGATATGGTGGGCCATGAGTGGCACCGGGGATGTCGTTTTGGTTCTTCGGGTAGTCTTGTCGTGGTCACCTTAAGGACTTAACCTTGCAAGCCTTTGATCTGAGTCAAACGTGCAACCACATGTCCGCAATGGGACAGACCTAGTTGAGTAGGTTACTAATAACTTGCATGTGGTACCTCGGGGTGTCAACTACACCTTTTGTGTAGCTTGAAAGGGGAGTGTACCAGTGCTATGGCATGGTACCCGTCCAACGATATGTCAGTCCCATACTTCGTCTCTGTTAAGGGAAGGGATGGTGTATGACAAAAGCCGGAGAGGTTCACTTGTAAAGTTTGCAGTCTCTGAAATGCTTTGTTACGATGACTCGCCTTTGTGGTATTTGACTGTATCTTGTGGGTAAAGTGCATAACCTCTACAGAATGTAAAATCTATTCGAATAGCCGAGTCCGCGGTACTGGACATTGCTCAGGGATTACAGTCAAGGGTTAGACTTTCTTGAAAACAACTTGGACTTGGAAAGTCTGGATTGGGTTGATAAATGAAGATGTTGAAATTGTGGATTAGGGAAGGAAAAGTGTTTATTTAACCCCTGGAAAAGTTATTGATACTGTCTTTACTTTTTACTGCTTTCGAATCTACTTATGCTACTTGTTTACTGCCGTTTTACTGCAAATGTACCTATTGGCCTATCCTTGAACTAAGCCATGCATGTAGAATATTAGTTCGCATTCTGTGCATGACTTGCTGAGTACCAAATACTCACCCTTGCCACAACACCTCATCAGTTGAAGGAGAAGCGACGCCAGCTTTGGAAGAAGAACTTCAGGAGGAGCCGTCTACTTAGGGAGCGAGCCTAGTCAGTTGTCTGTGGTATACTAGATGGCGCCACGTTGATGCTTTTATTCCGCTGCAATTTATTTCCTTAATAAGTTTTCGCCCTGTGTGGCATATTCTTGTAACTTGACCATAAGGTCGAGCAACCAGTTTGGTTATCTTAATTAAAGAACTTTTTTACTATCGACGTGTATGATTGTGATATTTACCGATGTTGAGACTGTGTGCATTAGCGTGATCCTGGACTAGTGCTGAATACAAAGAGGGTCCGAATTTGCATATTCGGGTCTCGACAGAGGTGGTATCAGAGCCATATTGACTGTAGGCTCCCCCATAGATAGAATGGTCATAGTGAGGATAAACCCTATTTTCTAAAGTTAAAATTTGACAAGATAATGAATTAAATCTCGACTCATCCCCTTCTCTCTTTTCATAACCTTTTTGCTGAATTTTTCTTGCTATTCCTTGGTTTCAAACTTTTGAGTTCTTACGTGAGTGTCTTTGGCAGATGTTGATGAACAACAACTACACCGAGCGTGGGGGAGGCTACGCTGCCGAGTTGTGGCGTATGTTGCAGTTGCTTTGAGGTTTTGAGAGGCCACTTTACCGAGGGACTACCATCGTGCAGGCTGGACTTGTCATAGGATGGGACATTGAGATGGGAATCCAGGAGGTGTCACATCGAGCGATGCAGCAGATGGCTCGCACTTAATCCAAAGAGCTGGAAGGCACAGTATTCCGTCACCACCCACGCCGAGACAACAGAGCTCAGCGGAAGCCGATAGAAGATGAGGATGCTACTGTCACACACTTGGCCAGATTCGTCATCACCCAGGAGGAGCTTATCGACGACACAGTCCAAGAGTTGATGAAGGCTCGTGAGCAGGTTGACGAAGGGAAAAACATCTGGAGAATGCTCGTGAGTACGTCGCCTATGCTGCGGAGAGGATCGTAGAGCTGGAGACCGCACTGTTTGGGCAGGACCCGAGCGATTGGAGTCGACGCCTGCACCGGAGGAACCAAAGACTGGAAAGCAGGAGCACCAGCCGGCACCACAGCCTGAACCTGAGGATAATGCCGCTTCTTCGACTACTGCCGTTGTGGGGCATGGCAATCGCTTCGCGCCTATGCCGCCGCACCCACCGCAAGGAGGCAATGGAGGTTTTCTCGATGAGTGAGCGTAGGTTTTGCAGTTGAGACTACTTCGACGAGTCGCATTATAGAATAAGAGTCACCCTTAGAGGCGTTAGACTCCAGTGTGTTAGTCGATTTGGATTTTCATTGTTTGTTGAGTGTGCAGTATGTGTTCCAAGGCTCTTAGGCATTGTAAGCAACCATACCAAGTTATTATTAAATAATAAAGTTGGATTTTGAGTTACACCTCCCCGCATAAGTTTCTCTACTACTTGTCTATGCTTGTTCCCTCCGTCTCTAAAACTTGGAGTAATCGACAGATGGTGAACACCCGCGGAAACCTTGGAGGCAACATGAGTGGTTATCGTCCCGCAGTAAACCCCAATGATGGAGCACCTCCATCCCAACCAGCACCGCCAGTTGACATGCAGAACTTTGGAGCTTTCCTTGCTGCACAGACCCAGTTGATGCATGCCATGATGCAACAGATGCAGCACGTCACTGCTCCGGCCGCCGCTAATCAAGTCAATCAGGGACAACGTCAGGGTTCGAGATTGTCAGAGTTCATGAGGACTCATCCACCCACATTCTCTGGGAACGCCAATCAACTGGAGGCGGATGATTGGCTTAGGTCAATTGAGAGGAAGTTGCACATTACCCAATGTGTAGGAAATTAGAGGGTACTCTACGCCTCTCATCAGTTGGAAGGGACCGTAGTAGAGTGGTGGGAAAACATCTGCGCCATGCGAGAGAACCCACAGGATATCACGTGGGAGGAATTTACCACCGTATTTCGCCAGTATCACGTATCAGAAGGAATAATGGACTTAAAGAAGGAAGAATTCAGGGCGCTGAAGCAAGGTAATCAACCGGTGTCCGAGTATCTGAACAAGTTCACACAGCTTGCACGATACGCACCTGAAGACGTAGCGACAGACAAGGCTAGACAGTCTCGCTTCATGAAAGGACTGAACTCAGGACTGCAGTGTGACACCACGGAGTGTCGTAACCTTATAAAATGTGAATGATGAGGTTAAGAACATTATAAAATATGGTATTGGAGGTTAAAACCATATGGTATGAGGTTTATTTGCGTTTTCGGGTCGTTTCCGGGGATTTGGGCCTTTCCGGGGGAGTTTGGGCTTAGGGGAAAGGGTCATGGGCCTTGGTGGGGGAAAGGTTGAGTCCTTTTAGTAGTAGGAGACCAGTTTGGGCTGGTAAAAAGGGCTCCCCTGCCCTTTGCCTGCGCCTCCACCCTCTTTGGTGCGCCCCCTCCCTCTCCCTCCATGCCCTAGCCGCCACCCCCCACCTCCCCCTCTCCCTTGCAAGCGCCCCATTGCCCCCATTGCTCCCCACCTCTCCACCACCTCTCCTCCACCCCTTGCTGCGCTAGGGTAGCCTCCACCCCTGCACCTCGAAGATCCGTCCATTGGAGCGAGGAGCGAGGAGCAAGGAGCGAGGAGCGATCCGGGAGGAGATCTATTGGGTTTTCATGCGTCGGGCGAAGGTATGGCCATGGGAAACCTTGGGGTTGATCTAGGTAATGTTCTAAGGATCACTATCATGTTTTTAGATCAATTGGTGGTGCTAGAATTGAGTAGATTAGATTAGATCCAGAAGTTGCCACGTTCTCTGTTTTGGACAGCATGAGCAGTCGACCTAGGGTTTAGTTTTTTGCCAATTTAGATTTCGAATTTGGTTGTCCGCCTGATGAAGAAGTTGTAGGTAATTTCAATATCTTTCCGTGGGTATAAAGAACGTCAATTCCAATCATCCGTTTGAAAGTTATGGCTGTTTTACCGAGCGTGTTAAAATCTGTGATGTGATTGGAACAGATCATGGTATTCTGTAGATTAAACCACTTTAGAGTCCGAATCAGTCTTTCCATATACTTAGAAAAAGTTAGGAAATTTCTTAAGCTACGCGAGGATGTACTCGTTTAATTGATTCGGAGTCCTAGAACCCAAGTTATGCCTTTTGCAAGGCTGCTGTCCCGACGAGACAGAACCTCTGTTTTTGGGTTTTGCGAGTAGTTGGCAATGTCGGGGTAGATGAGGGTTTGCGTACTGTTTTGTGGACATAATTGTGAGTGTGTGGTACCTATGTGCAGGTGGTGTGACCCCGGTGGTGCCTTCTACTTCCCGCCAATCCGTTCCCCGTGGTTGAGGCAAGTGTATTGTAATGGATATCGGTTTGTAGGTTGCTTGTTGAGAATAGATGACATTGATTATATGATATGATCACTTGCCATGATTTAATGATTGCCAATGATATGATGAGCATGCTTATTATGTTATGATGTCATGCGTTAATGTACAAGTTAATTATGATGATGGCATATTTGCATACATGGCATGTTACATGGCCCGGGCGGTGAGAAAGTCATAACTAGTCCGGGGAAGGTCGGTGAGAAAGTTATTGTCGGCGTATTCTACACCAGGGTACCCACTCCCCCGCAATGAACACGGTTGCTGGGCGGGCAGGGCGCGTCCGGGCCCCACCGCCACGGCGAGCAGTAGGGCCACGAGGTGGTCGCCCAATGGGCAGGTGGCGTCTGAGCCACGCCCGCTGGCGCCTGATAGGGTGGTCGCCCGGTGGGCGGTGGCGATCGAGCCACGCCATCGGCGCCAAGAAGGTGGTCGCCCAGTGGGCAGGTGGCGATCAGGCCACGCCACTAGGCGCTCAGTAAGGTGGTCGCCCAGTGGGTAGGTGGCGATCAGGCCAAGCCACTGGGCGCTCAGTAAGGTGGTCGCCCAATGGACAGGTGGCGTCGAGCCACGCCATGGCGCCGGTAAGGTGGTCGGCGGTGGGCGAGTGGCGTCTGAGCCATGCCACTGGTGCTCGATAAGGTGGTCGCCCGGTGGGCCAGTGGCGTCTGAGCCACGCCAGCTGGCGCCAAGAAGGTGGTCGACAGATGGGCGAGTGGCGTCTGAGCCACTCCACTGGCGCGCCACCCCCAAGGCTGCAGTACCAGGATCAAGGACATTTAATGCGAAGCGTGCGCATTAAATGCAAGGCGTGGATGCTACAGTATGGCGGCGCGCCTTCCCCAGGCGTGTATTAATTACGTGTGACGTCACGGCAGCGCCCCTCCCCTGACGGAACGGGCGGTGTTGGTGGGCGTGGGGCCCTAGGCAGGAGCGTGACGGCTGCGGCAGGCATTAAATGCGGTGTAAGAACAGTGACGGGCGCATTAAATGCGCCCGTGGCAGTGTAATGAGTATAGCTTGTTGTTTAAGCTTCACATGCGCCCCCGCCAGCCCAAGTATAAAAGGGAGCCGGGGTGCATGGGAGAAGGGGTTCGATTCTTTCAGGCTAGGTTCCATTGTCTTAAGTTAGGATTCCAGTGGATATCCCACAACACAAGCAATCACAAGAAAAGCAGGCTAGGGCTGTTACTCTTCGGAGGGCCCGAACCTGGGTAAACCCTAGCGTCCCCAGTCTTCCAAGCTTACCCGGCACTCCGGTTTCTCTCCCTCCGGCGATTGCCCCGAAAGCCCCCCGTCTGAACCTTACAAGCACCCGATTCGGAGGTGCCTGTCGGCTAGAACGCCGACAGTTATGACTATTCCGGAGAGCCAATGAGTAAGTCCTACATCGTGATTCCATTCACCGCAGTGAACGGAAGCGAGGAGTAGGCACCCTCCATCTTCGGGATGGAAGGGGGGAGAGGGTGCACACCGACGGGTGTGTACTCAACCATACCGGTATGAGTTTCCAAGGAGACATGAGCATCGCATTGCATTGCATACATAATGATGATGATAATGATATGTGATCATGAATGAGATGGTTTACATGATGTGAGATATTATTGCCACGTAATTGTTCTTGTTGTACCATTGCAATATGCTTGCTGAGTTTTGAACTCATGCTTGTGTTTTCTTGTTGTTTTAGGTACTATGAGACCGGCATGTGGGGAAGGGAAATAGTCACACTTCCGCACGTAGCTTCACTCATTTGATTCCACAAGTCATTCAATTAGTTTTTGATAATAAATTGCGTGTGATGATTATTGCTTTAAGGTTTAGCTTTGCTATATGAGAGTCTTATTGTTCGTTTGACTCTTGGAGACATTAAATGCTTTAAACTAGACTTATATTGTTGTTAAGTCGTTAATTATTGCTGTTTTAGTTGTCTCTCATATTGCCTTATATTGCTATGCTGTTATTGCTCCTTCAAATCATGTTAAAACAAAGGAGATGCTGTAGAAATTTTCGGTTATAGCATTTACTCCTTTGCTGCAATTTATCTTAATTGATGGTATTTAGTTGTTGTTTAGTCTATGTTTGGTAGCATTCGGGCATACTAGATGCCGGGGTGTTACATGAAGGTGGGACTGATCACCCACACTTTCCCCGACTTTCAAGAGCTACTAAACAAAGCACTCATCCTTGCGGACAAGCGCAAGGAGCTGGATGAAAACTGAAAGCGTAGGATGCAACAGCAGGGATCATGTTAGGGTGCGCAGCAAAGTCTAAGGGTTGCGCCGAATCAGTTTTTTAGGTTCCAGCAGCAGAATGCAGCAAGAACTCCGTCACCAGCACCGAGACCTGTCAATCAGAGTTTTCAGACCCCAGCTCAAGCCAGGAATGCCGCTGCAAGCAACCAGTAGGGCATTGTGAGGTGTTGCTATACATGTAATGAGCCAGGGCACTTCTCCAACAATTGCCCCGAGAAGACAGCAGGAGTGACCCCAGTTCGTTTCAACTTGGGATCCACACCAGCTAGGACACCCGCACCAGGAGCGAACCGCGGAGCAGCACAGCCAGGAGCCGCGCCCCAGACCGTGGTGAGAGGCAGAGTCAATCATGTGACTGCAGATGCACTTCAGAATGCCACGGATGTCATACTGGGTAAGATACTTGTCAACTCAGTACCTGCAACAGTTTTGTTTGACTCTGGAGCTTCGCATTCGTTTGTTTCCCGAGATTTTTTTTTCTAAGAATGATTTGGAGATTGTGAATCTTAAATGCATGCTTCTAGTTCAAACCCCTGGGTTAGAACTCCGATCTCAAGTAGGATGTTCTGAGGTGAGAATACTAATAGGTGGGGTGAGTTCTTAGCGAACCTCATTATATTGGGAACCCAGACCCTAGATTTTATCTTGGGAATGGATTGGTTATCCAAGCATAAGACCTTATTGGACTGTGGACGAAGGGTCATATCAATTGAGAGCCCGTGTGGAAGAAAAGTGGAGTTTCAAGCGACCGCCGTTCGAGATGGATAGTTGATGGTCAACAGCGTAAAGGCAATTAGCACAGAGGATGTCTCAGTGGTGAACGAGTATCCAGATATTTTTCTTGAAGATTTACCTGGTATGCCGCCAGATAGAGACATAGAATTTGTGATTCAGTTAGTACCTGGTTCAACACCGATAGCGAAGAGGCCCTACCGGATGTCAACCGAAGAGTTGGTAGAGATGAAGAAGCAGCTCGAGGAGTTGATGGAAAAAGGATTCATCAGACCTAGTTCGTCGCCATGGGGAGCACTAGTTTTGTTGGTCAAAAATAAGGATGGGAGTTTCAGGATGTGTATTGACTACCGTGCACTCAATGAGGTCACCGTGAAGAACAACTATCTGCTACCCAGGATTGATGACCTGTTTGACCAGTTGAGAGGAGCCGGAGTTTTCTCCAAGATTGACCTGAGATCATGGTATCACCAGTTGAAGATTCGATCAGAAGATATTCCGAAGACCGCATTTTCGTTAAGATACGGACATTACAAGTTTACAGTTATGTCCTTTGGTCTGACGAATGCGCTAGCTTATTTCATAAATACGATGAATAAGGTATTCATGGAGTATTTGGACAAGTTTGTTGTTGTGTTCATAGATGATATCTTAGTCTACTCCAAGAAGAGGGATGAACATGCAGAACACTTGAGGCTAGTTTTAGAGAAGCTGAGAGAAAAGCAGCTCTTCGCCAAATTCAACAAGTGTGATTTTTGGAAAGACAATGTGGAGTTTCTTGGACATGTGATGACCGCAGAAGGAGTCGCTGTTGACCCAAGCAAAGTTGAAGCTGTGTTACATTGGGAACCGCCGAAAATAGTGACCCAGATTCGGAGTTTCCTTGGGATGGCCGGTTACTACCGCCGTTTTATTGAAGGCTTTTCGACAATTGTGAGACCGCTTACGCAATTGCTAAAAAAGGAAAAGAAGTTTAACTAGACGCTGGAATGTGAGAAAGATTTCCAGGAGCTGAAAAAGTGATTGACATCAGCGCCGGTGTTAGTCCTACCAGATATTAATCAAAGCTTTGATATATATTGTGATGCATCGCGCCAGGGACTTGGATTCGTGTTGATACAAAACTGGAAGGTCGTTGCATATGCATCAAGGCAGCTGAGGCCGCATGAAGAGAATTACCCGACTCATGACCTAGAGTTAGCAGCTGTAGTGCATGCCTTGAAGTTGTGGAGACACTACTTGATTGGGAATAGATGCGAAGTGTATACGGACCATAAGAGTCTGAAATACATCTTCACCCAATCGGATCTGAACATGAGGCAAAGAAGATGGTTGGAACTGATCAAGGATTACAATGTGAAAGACTGGGATGGCGATCAGAAGGGGGGTGAATGATCCCAAATAAAATTTCCCCCTCTGAAGGTACTCAAAACAATGTCGCAAGGAAGCCGGTGCTCCTCAAATTCGCGAAACTCACAAAAACCAGAACAACTCGACAACTATGTGTATCCCGAGTTTGCATGGATGAGTACCATGAATCATGTGAGGAATTTTTTAACTCACAATCCTGGTTGTCAAGTGTCCAAAGCAAAGGAGAATCAATTCAACTACTTCTTTTCTAAAAGAGATCAAGCCAAATCACAAAAGCCTCTTTTAGAAAAGCAAAAGCGGAAATTTCAGGAATTGTCCTCAATTGTAGCAGGTGGATGGTGGACTTCTGTTGATCTAAAATTTTTGGGAATTTTTCAACTTGTGAAAATGTGAGTCTGGAAGCACTCCACCAAAAATCACCTCCAAAAGCCATGTAGAAAAATCATTAAAAATCACGCACTACAGACTGTTAGGAACTTTGATCAGGAAATTTGGGGCTCGGTTTTCACCTCATAGCTCCCAAATGGTGCAAGCAATAGACTCCAAATTTTTTCCACAGATGGATATGTGAGTCACGCACAGTCTCGAACAAGAATCAATTAAAAAGGATTTTTCTAAAAATCAAAGACTGACTGCTGCGCAAAGAACAAGTTCTGGACATATTTGCGATCTTGATGGAAACTTGATAAAATAAATTCTTGCGGCATACAAACTTTAGCAAATGAACTCGATCTTGAGCGAAGATCCAAATTGAGTATAGAAGGAGGTGAATGCGAATCTCTCAAGTCAAGAACAAAATCCAGCAATCATAAATGTAAGTGCGGGAATGTAAATGCTGAATTTAATACATGAAAGTAAATGCCGAAAGTAAAGACATAATGTAAATTGCAAGAATTAAATTGCTAGAGAATAAATTTGGCTCTTGGAACTTCTATTTCATTCAGAGATGTGTGATTACAAAGCGTCACTTCATGTGGGCAAAGCTCAAAGGAGCAACACAACAACTCAAAGAATGAATGGGCATGGAGGCCTCCCTCCACCCCTCTATTTATACTACTCTTGGGCCACCTACCACCCTTGGATGAGTCCCAAACCCTAGGCACTCCACCAAGGGCTAGGATTAACCCACTCACTCCACCATGCAAGGGACACCCAAAACCCTACACACTTAATGGGTTTTCTTGCACGATTTTCAAAGCATACTACTAGACCCGTTATCCTATCAACTAGACCGCGATCCAACGGCCCTCATCGATCCTCGCGGAATCTAGCTAGTATCATCCCCTTTCCTTATCTTCTTTGACTTGCCCGAACTCCGTCTCCGATCATCTTCCGGCGATCTCCAACCGTCTGGACCTCCGACGCACCTCGCCTAGTCCCGGTCATCATCCGCCTCACCATGACCTAGCACCGCTGCCCCTGCAAACATCAAAGACAAGGAAAACCATTTTGCACATTCCAAAATATAATCTTACATTTTTCTTCCTGCATGTTAGTCCATATTATCATTAATTCAAACATGCAAATGCCAAGTCAAATCAAACTCAAACCTGAGCACACCTTGCTCAAATAAAGTCAAATACTCATCACAAATATGGATGGACCTCCACATGGTCCTTCAATCTCCCCCTTGATGAGTATATTGACAAACCACACAAAAGGCATAAATTTGAGTTTGAAGACAAAGGAAGAAAAGCAACTTGATTGCAAAATCATAATTGGTCCAATTGAAAGAGAAAGAAGGATCATGACCAAATAGATGAATAGATTTTCGGAGCTCAACACAAGAAAAAACAATTTTTCGACAAGAGCTCCAAAAACCAAGAAATCTCTCAAAAAGCTCAAAATTACTCATGATCCAAATGCAAGGACAATTGTTCAACAAAATCATGAGAAAGCATTTTTTTTATTTTCTTCCCTCTAAGATGCTTTTTCTACGTTTTCTCCCCCTTTTGGCAATATAGGCATCAAAAGAACAATTTTTGGATGAAATGCAACCTAGAAGAGCTTTGAGGATTATACAAGTGACCACTTAGACAAAGTATGACACCAAGCTACTCAAGTTCAGATTATGTCATCCTAAGTCATATCCAATGGCATGTTTCAATTTTTGCTAACTAGCTCAAAAGAAGTTATATTACTTTGGCATGATTTCAACAATAGCAACACTTAGCATAACTTCAAGACTAGAAGCAAAGCCAACTGAACGAGCAAATGGATATACTAGAGTTCAACCTAGTCAACACTTTGGGAAACTACAAGTGCATAAGAGAAGCCTCATGCTCAATCATCTCTTTGAATGCAAATTTTTTTAGATTAATGCTCATAAAGCGGTATGAGAGAGTTAGGCTTAGTGAAGCACATCCTCGACTAGGAGCCATCGACAAAGGCCTCCTAAGCTTCACCCTCCTCCACAAACCTTAGAGGGTTTAGAGAGTTTATCCTAGAGAAACACAACCTCGACTAGGAGCCATCGACATAGGTCTCCTAGGCGTCACTCTCTTCCTCTAGTCTATTTTGCATTTTCCAATTTTATTGACTCAAGCCATATTCAACCATCTCAAGCAAGAAGCTTAAAAGAGTGGTTTGGTCATACACACTGCATTCCAAGTACATCCCAAGTGCAATGGGAAGCAGTCTCGTGAATGAAGAGTGTTGAGTTCAATTTTAACACAAAAGTGTCAATTTTTGTATTTTCAGCACTTAGATTCATGAGCATTGTTGAGGATTCTAGAATGAAATAATGTAGCTAACCCAAGTTGCTCTAGGGACTCTAGTAGAAACCCACTATTTCAATAAGCATGGCATAAGCATCTAGTGAAGAAATATAGCAAGTAAAAGCCAAGTTTAATCAAGTTTTCAGGAAAGCTCAATTTAAAATGTTGGCTAGTTTCATATGATATACCAAATTGGATATGACCAAGATTAGCAAATATCTTCAGAAAAGTAGCTAAGTGCAACAAATCTCTATTTTATCATTTGCATAATAGACAAAGCTCGTAAATGAAAAACAAGTCTATATGCAATGTAAGAGAATCAATTCCAAGCTCCCCCTCAACAAGAGAGTCGATTAAGCACAAAAACTGATTGAAGTTGAGTTAATAGCAATTTTAGATTCAAAAAGATGAATTGAACTCAATTGAAACCAGAAAGACAGATATGATGAGAAGGAATCAAGAAACTGACAAATGGGTAGTCTAGGAGCATAGATAACATGAAGAGAAACACTAACACTCAGACTCGCTCTCACCTTCCCCATATGACTTATATAGAAAAGCTACATCTCCAACTCCAACCCAGGAGAAAACACAGACCCTGTCTACCCAGGGGGCCCAACACCTGCTAGACCTAAAAGACTGTGAGTGGGCTCAACTGAGAAGAAGAGAGGAATAGCACCCTAAAGCATAAGGTGAGAGTTCCATGCCGAGGCATGCCAGAAGTCTAGGTGAAGTGGACTCAACCAAATGAAAACCATCCCAAAGATACCTAGAAGGAGGAAATGCTGAATACATATAAACAAATAATACAAACCAGCTCCCCCTCAAGATATGCCATAGGGACTCATAATCCCAAGCTCTCCTCTCAGGGCAACAAACCTGGAGCTATCCAAAGGCTTGGTGAAAATGTCAGCCAACTGGTGGTCACTCTCCACAAACTGAAGCACTATATCACCCTTCTCCACATGGTCTCTAAGGAAGTGACAGCGAATGTCAATGTGCTTGGTCCGAGAGTGCTGCACTGGGTTCTTAGCAATGTGAATGGCAGACGTGTTATCACAAAAAAGTGGAACACAATCTACTACTAACCCAAAGTCCCACAAGGTCGATCTCATCCAGAGAACCTAGCTACAAAGAATCGGCTGCAAGAACATACTCGGCCTCGGTGGGTCATGCAACACTGCATCGCTTCCTAGACGACCAAGAAACAAGAGAAGTGCCAATGAATTGGCAAGTGCCAGAAGTGCTCTTCCTATCTATCCTACAGCCGGCAAAGTCTGCATCGGAGAAGGCTCTTAGAGATAGACAGGAGGAAGAAGAGTACCAGATACCATAGTCAATGGTAGCTCGAAGGTACCTGAAGATGCGCTTCACCGCCTGATGGTGAGAGACATGGGGAGAAGCCTGAAACCGAGCACAAAAACATACAGAGAAATGTATGTCAGGTCTCGAGGCAGTGAGATACAAGAGGGAGCCGATCATCCTCCGGAACTCCTTCTGATCAACTGGCTCACCATCCTCGTCAGGCTTGAGGACAGCAGTGGTGGCCATAGGAGTCATAACTGGCTTCCCATCAGACATATCAAAGCGCTTCAGGAGGTCTCGAGTGTACTTGCCTTGATGCAAGAATGTACCCTCCCGAGTCTGCTTAATCTGGAAGCCAAGGAAGTAGCTCAACTCGCCCATCATGCTCATCTCGAAGTCAGTACTCATCACATCTGAGAACTGAGTAACGAGCGAATGCGAGGAACCACCGAAAATGATGTCATCGACATAGATTTGGACTAGGAGAAAGTCCAAATCAGAATGTCTGACGAACAGAGTCTTATCCACTTGACCCATATGAAAACCATGACTCAAGAGGTAGGACTTAAGCCTCTCATACCAAGCTCGTGGAGCTTGCTTAGTCCATACAAAGCTTTGGAAAGCTTGAAGACATGGTTTGGGTGCTTGGGTTTCTCAAATCCTGGAGGCTGTCTAACATACACCTCTTCCTCAATGAAGCCATTGAGGAATGCACTCTTGACATCCATTTGAAAAAGCTTGAAGCCCTTGGATGCCGCGAATGCGAGCAGGATCCGGATGGCCTCTAGTCTGGCTACAGGGGCAAAAGTCTCCTCGAAGTCGAGACCCTCGACCGAGAAAACCCTGAGCGACTAGCCTAGCCTTGTTTCGAACTACAACCCCATCCTCACTCTGCTTGTTTTTGAACACCCATTTGGTCCCGATGATGTTGTGACCAGAAGGGGGCTCGACAAGCTTCCAAACTTTGTTCCTCTCGAAGTTTTCAAGCTCCTCATGCATGGCATTAATCCATGACTCATTAGATAATGCATGAGAAACATCCTTCGGCTCGAAAGAGGCAACAAAGGCAGAGTGGAGGCAGAAAGTTGACAGAGCTGACTTAGAGCGAGTGACTCGCTCAAACAGATCTCCAATGATCTGGTCAGATGGATGAGCCTGCTGAACGTGGCGGGGAGGTCCAGAAGCAGAAGTGACCTCTACTCCTCTCGTGGGAGAAGTAGGAACAGAGTCACTAGCTGCCGAAGAGTTTGAGGGTAAGGGCAGATCTCCCTATGGTGCAGATATGGAAATGGGAGGCACCTCGGGAGCAAGAATGGTGACTGTATCAGGCAAGGCGCCTTCATCTCCGTCATCAACTTCCTCTGAGAAGATAGACTGAGAAAGAGGAGAAGAGCCTGAAATGTCTGGTCTAGAACCAGGACTAGCCTCATCAAAGGTCACCTCACAGGTCTCTATGATCCTACCCAAGTCTACAGCCCAAATCCTATAGCTACGGGCAGAAGTCGAGTAACCCAGAAAGATTCCGTCAGCTGAGCGTGACTCGAACTTATCTAGGTTCCCAGACTTCAAGAAGAAGCACTTGCAACCGAAAACACGAAAATGAGACACACTGGGCTTTCGCCCATATCTCAACTCATAAGAAGTGCGGTGCAAGTGTGCCCTAAGAAAAACTCTATTGGCAACATGGCATGCCTTAGCTACAGCCTCAGCCCAAAACTTCCTAGGAGTATTGTGCTCGTCTAGCATCTTCCTGGCCATCTCAACCAGGGTCCTGTTCTTTCTTTCCACTATGCCATTTTGCTGAGGGACGTATGGAGAGGAGAACTGATGCTCTAAGCCTAACTCCTCACAGAAGATGCTAAAGTAGGTGTTCTTGAACTCCGTGCCATTGTCACTGCGGATCACTCGTAAGGCACCGGGGAGCTCAACGGACAACCTACGGACCAAACCCCTGAAGTGTGAAAAAGACTCATCCTTCGAGGTCATGAAAAACACCCAAGAGTACCTCGAAAAATCATCGACAATGACAAGAATATACCACTTCCCACCTACTGACTGCACTTGAGCTGGACCAACAGTGTCCATGTGTAGCAGATGTCCTGGTGCATCACCATCACTCTACCGGGACTGGAGGATGGGAGGCAAAGAACCATCTTGCCATGTCGGCAAGGAGAACATACAACATCTTTGACCATCTTGAGTTTAGGCAGGCCACGAATGAGATCATGGCCGCTAACTCGAGTCAAATGATCAAAGCCAATGTGACCAAGTCTCCTATGCCAAAAGGAGAGATCACGGGACTCAGAAGCAATAATGCAATGGAGAGAGTCTCTAGAGGAAGAAGAAAAATCAGCACGAAAGACTCTCCCAAAATGAGAAACCCCGCAAACAAACTCCCCAGAAGAATCGAGAATCCTACAAGAGCTCCTCTTAAAATTGACCTCAAAATCATCATCAAGAAGCTGAGAGACTGAAAGCAAGTTGAAATGCAGCTTACTGACTAAGGCAGCGTCCTTAAGAATGAAATGATCGTTAATGCGGACGATACCTTTAGCGATGACTCTACCCGACGCAGCATCCCCAAAGGTGATCACTTCATCACCGGGATCTCGGTCCAGGGAAGAAAACCAACGGGAGTCTCCGGTCATGTGGCGAGAGCAGCCGGAGTCTACGATCCAAACCTCCCCCTTCTCTGTCCTACGGACCTGAATCAAGGAGAGTGAAAAGCAGATGTCTCAGTACCAGGATAGATCAGTGCAGATCGAGGAACCCAATACTGAGTCAATTGTGCAGTAGATGAAACAGTCAACGGAGTAGAAGAATGCAATCTGGCACCTCTCCGTGACTCGACTCTCACAAACTCAGACTCTGCTCCATTCGAACGTCTAGGAGAAGGTGCCGGGTTGGTCCGCCGAGGTGCAAAGGCTGGACCATCCTAGTGCTGTTGCCCAGACCTCCCGCTGGGGAAAGCAAACTCACGCCGCTGATATCTACCTCGATGGGAAAAACGAGGAATATCAAGAGGACAGCGGAAAGACTAACTCGGGATAGCTCTGGGGCGAAAACCAGAAGTAGAAGCCTGAAAACCAAGCCCCATGCGCTGTCCAAAAATAGTAGACTCTCTAGCTTGTCTATCCTGTCTAGAAGCCGTGTGTGCCTTAGGTGCACTCAGAGTCTGGGGATGACCCTGAATGCCCCTAAATGTAAGTGCGGGAATGTAAATGCTGAATTTAATACATGAAAGTAAATGCCGAAAGTAAAGACATAATGTAAATTGCAAGAATTAAATTGCGAGAGAATAAATTTGGTTCTTGGAACTTCTATTTCATTCAGAGATGCGTGATTACAAAGCCTCACTCCATGTGGGCAAAGCTCAAAGGAGCAACACAACAACTCAAAGAATGAATGGGCATGGAGGCCTCCCTCCACCCCTCTATTTATACTACTCTTGGGCCACCTACCACCCTTGGATGAGTCCCAAACCCTAGGGCACTCCACCAAGGGCTAGGATTAACCCACTCACTCCACCATGCATGGGACACCCAAAACCCTACACACTTAATGGGTTTTCTTGCACGATTTTCAAAGCATACTACTAGACCCGCTATCCTATCAACTAGACCGCGATCCAACGGCCCTCATCGATCCTCGCGGAATCTAGCTAGTATCATCCCCTTTCCTTATCTTCTTTGACTTGCCCGAACTCCGTCTCCGATCATCTTCCGGCGATCTCCAACCGTCTAGACCTCTTACGCACCTCGCCTAGTCCCGGTCATCATTCGCCTCACCATGACCTAGCACCGTTGTCCTGCAAACATCAAAGACAAGGAAAACCATTTTGCACATTCCAAAATATAATCTTACATTTTTCTTCCTGCATGTTAGTCCATATTATCATTAATTCAAACATGCAAATGCCAAGTCAAATCAAACTCAAACCTGAGCACACCTTGCTCAAATAAAGTCAAATACTCATCACAAATATGGATGGACCTCCACATGGTTCTTCACAATGTCGGAATCCATTACCATCCCGGAAAAGCCAATGTGGTGGCCGATGCCCTGAGCCGGAAAAGTCATACCGTGAATATGATGATAGCCACAAGTCAGTATGAGCTATGCAAGGAGTTTCAGAAGCTGAAGCTAGAAGTAGTACAGAAAGTATTCTTGGCCACGTTGGAGGTGAAGCCTACCTTAGAAGACCAGATCCGAGAAGGACAGAAGGATGACGACAAGATCCGCAGCATTAAGTCCAAGATGGATGAGAGCAAGGCTAAGGATTTCAGACTGGATAAACAAGGCACGTTGTGGATTAAGGATCGCATCTGTGTGCCGAACAAGAATGAGCTGAAGCAGTTGATTTTGGAAGAAGCCCATGACTCCATGTACTCCATTCATCCAGGGAGTGCCAAGATGTATCAAGACCTGAATGAAAGGTTTTGGTGGCCAAGCATGAAACGTGAAGTTGCTGAGCATGTTGCGTTGTGTGATCTGTGCCAAAGAGTTAAAGCAATGCATCAGAGACCGGCAGGATTACTGCAGCTGCTAAGAATACCTGAGTGGAAGTGGGAGGAAATCGGCATGGACTTTTTTACCGGGTTGCCAAAGACTCAAGGAGGATATGACTCTATATGGGTTATAGTGGACCGCTTGACCAAGGTAGCCGATTTTATCCCTGTGAAGACCACTTACTCGGGAGATAAACTAGCAGAACTGTACATGACCAGAATCGTCTGTTTGCACGGAGTGCCGAAGAAGATTGTATCAGACAGAGGTACCCAATTTACTTCAAGGTTTTGGAATAAGTTGCATGAAGCCATGGGAACCCGTTTGAACTTCAGTACCGCATATCATCCGCAGACAGATGGACAGACGGAAAGAGTAAATCAGATTTTAGAGGATATGCTACGAGCTTGTGCTTTGGCTTATGCTACCTCTTGGGATAAAAGTCTGCTGTATGCTGAGTTCAGCTACAACAATAGTTATCAGGCCAGTTTACAGATGTCACATTTCATAGCACTGTATGGTCGACCATGTCGTACACCATTGAACTGGAATGAGACAGGTGAACGCCGTGTATTTGGGCCGGACATTCTTCAAGAAGCCGAAGAGCAGATTGCCATGATCCGGGAAAGACTGAAGATAGCACAGTCAAGACAAAAAAGTTACGCCAATAACTATCGCCGAGACTTGAGCTTTGAACCGGAAGATTTCGTGTACCTTAGGGTTACACCTCTCAAGGGAGTCAAGAGATTCCACGCCAAAGGAAAACTCGCACCCCGATATGTTGGACCATTTAAGATTTTGAGCCGTAGAGGTGAAGTTGCTTACCAGTTGGAGTTGCCACAATCATTAGCGGGAGTGCATGATGTGTTCCACGTGTCCCAGCTAAAGAAGTGTCTCCGAGTGCCAGACGAGCAAATACCCTTGGGATCAATCGAGCTGCAGGAAGATCTGACCTACAAGGAGCACGCCGTCAAGATTCTGGACACCATGGATCGAGAGACGAGAAATAAATCAACACGTTTCTGTAGAGTCCAGTGGAGCAACCACGCAGAGAGCGAAGCGACTTCGGAGTGCAAGGAGGATTTGAGGAAAGAATTTCCAAACCTATTCCTTAGCTAGCCCTGAATCTTGGGGATGAGATTCTGTTAATGGGAGAGGTTTGTAACACCCCAATTTTTGCTTTTCATGAATTTAAATGAAATTTTGCACTTTGGTGAATTTTTGGAATTTATTTGGATTTATTTGGATTTAATTTGAATTTATTCCCTTTTGAAATAAGTAAAGAATTAAAAGTTATAAATAAAATTTTGTTAGAAATATTTTATTTAAGTCCAAAATGTCTCAAAGTATTTTCCAGAATTTTTCTGGAATTTTTATGATTATTTTGCTATTTTTCTTGAATTATTTGAATTTCTAGAAATTAATTTGAATATTAAATCGCTGGAAATTAGCCGAGTGGGTTTGTACTGTTCATCCGACCGAGTCCGACCCGAGTCATACTCGAGTCTGAGTCCGACTCGAACCGGACTCAAGCCCGACCCAGCCCTAACCGCTCCACCGTTGGATCTCGATCCAACAGCCGAGATTGCGCCATGTCACCCTCTCCGTGTCCTCGTCGGACTCCGCCACCGCAGCTGAGTGGGCCTCGTTTCGTGCGAGTTTCACGGAAGCCGAGGCCCCTATTTAATGCGCTGCCGCCGCCATCGTGAAGCCCTCTTCCGTGCGCACCCGTTGCCCTAACCCACCGAGCCCGAGCCGCCGCCGTTCGCCCGCTAGAGCTCGCCGAAGTTGGATTCATGCTCCACCGCGGTTTTCCGTTGTTTCCGCCGTCGTCACCGAGCCCAGATCCGGAATCCTCGCATCGAGATGCACCCGTGGAGACCACTCACCCCGCTGGAGCCGCACCGCAACGTCGTCGGGCTCGTCATCGTCTTCATCTCCGGCAACCTCTGCTCCGCCACGCCATCGCCGGAACCGCGAGCTTTCTCCACCGTTGGATCTTCATCGCACGGCCAGGATTCGTCCACGTCACCGCTGGTCAGCCTCACGTGTTGCTCCTTTAGATCTATTCTCAACCATTGGATCTAGATTCAATGGCTTAGATTAAGCCACGTAGCCCATAACTGCACCGTGTTGGATCTCAACCGTTAGATCTAGATCGTACGGTTAGGGTTAGCTGCGTTGTAGCGTTAGATGCACTCTCGCCCGTTCGATCGAAATCGAACGGCGTAGATTGATCCACTTGTCGCCACTCGGGTCGTGCCACGCCGCCCCATGGTGAGGCGATACCCGATCGAATCTGAACCGTCCGATCCAAATCGAACAACCCAGATTAGCCACGTGCGCGGGAGCCGAACCATCGCGGTCCACGCAGCTCAGCCGCAATCGCCGCTGACGTCATGCGTGACGTCAGCGTGGGGCTCGCGTGTTAGCGGCTGGCCCAACGGCTCCATGACGTCATCCGTGACGTCACACTGACGTCATGGTGGGGCCCGCGAGTCAGTACTGTGTGGCCGAGGCGCGGTGACGTCAGTGCTGACGTCACCCGAGGGGTCCCACATGTCTGTGAGACATGTGCCCGTGGGCCGAGTCCACGGTGGACCAAAACCGAGCCGCGGACATAGTACATGGACCCGCTGACATCATGCTGACGTCATAATTCGATTTTTCAATAGAAAAATAATTCGGTGGAAATTCAAATCCCATGCTGACGTCATAAATCCGGATTTTTAAATGGAAAAATAAATGAATTAATTCGGTTTATTCTTTTATTTGAATTTTCAAACTTCAAACGCTTATAACTTTTGCGTTTTAACTCCGATTTGAACGATTCCAATTTCTAAATTTTTATAAAATTGAGGTCTACTTAAATATGAATTTTAATTAATTTTTAAGTATGAAATTTTCTCTATTTTTATTTAACTAGTAGATTCTTTAAACTTTAAACGATTATAACTTTTGCATTTTAACTCCGATTTGGGCGATTCAAATTTCTAGGAATTTGTAAAATTATGCTCTTCCTGTTTATGGACTTTACTTGAATTTTTGAGCAATGTGTATGTATTGTTTTATTGATTTATTGCTATTTGCACGCGTTACGAGTAGAAGTTGAAGTACCCGAGGGCTTCGAAGGTGAAGTGTTGACCCAGGAGCTAGCTCACGATCAAGAACAAGTACTTTTTGAAGGCATGTTATGCTTTGACCATATTGATCCCATTTGTGAAATTAATTTGGTTTAAATTATTGCATGCTAATTTAATTAGAACTTGTTTAAATTATTTCTCAGAATTAGATAAATGCCAAATTGGAGTATGACACCTTGACTATTTAAATTATGTTCCATGAACCCTTGCCACCCTAGTTGTGGAATAAATATATAGTTGGACATTATTAAATTGCCAACATTGGGTATTTAGACCATTGTAGTATATTGCTTAGACCTACTACATGCACATGACATGATTTTGGACAATCAAATGTTAATATTGACTTAATGAGATATTGAACCTGTTTTGGAGAAGTATCACGTGTTGTGATTGTTGATGGGCACGTGGTGCATGGTAATCAACTGGGTTTGAGAAATAGATTTAGACCGGGGCAAGTGGCAAGAATGATATGGTGGGCCATGAGTGGCACCGGGGATGTCGTTTTGGTTCTTCGGGTAGTCTTGCTGTGGTCACCCTAAGGACTTAACCTTGCAAGCCTTTGATCTGAGTCAAACGTGCAACCACTTATCCACAATGGGACAGACCTAGTTGAGTAGGTTACTAATAACTTGCATGTGGTACCTCGGGGTGTCAACTACACATTTTGTGTAGCTTGAAAGGGGAGCGTACAAGTGCTATGGCATGGTACCTGTCCAACGGTATGTCGGTCGCGTACTTCGCCTCTGTTAAGGGAAGGGATGGTGTATGACAAAAGCCGGAGGGGTTCACTTGTAAAGTTTGCAGTCTCTGAAATGTTTTGTTACGATCACTCGCCTTTATGGTGTTTGACTGTATCTTGTGAGTAAAGTGCATAACCTCTGCAGAGTGTAAAATCTATTCGAATAGCCGAGTCCGCGGTACTAGACATTGCTCGAGGATTATAGTCCGTGCTAGACTTTCTTGAAAACAACTTGGACTTGGAAAGTCTGGATTGGGTTGATAAATGAAGATGTTGGAATTGTGGATTAGGGAAGGAAAAGTGTTTACTTAACCGCTGGAAAAGTTATTGATACTGTCTTTACTTTTTACTGCTTTCGAATCTACTTATGCTACTTGTTTACTGCCATTTTACTGCAAATGTACCTGTTGGCCTATCATTGAACTAAGCCATGCATGTAGAATATTAGTTCGCATTATGTGCATGACTTGCTGAGTACCAAGTACTCACCCTTGCCACAACACCTCATCAGTTGAAGGAGAAGCGACGCCAGCTTTGGAAGAAGAACTTCAGGAGGAGCCGTCTACTTAGGGAGCGAGCCTAGTCAGTTGCCTGTGGTATACTGGATGGCGCCACGTTGATGCTTTTATTCCGCTGCAATTTATTTTCTTAATAAGTTTTCACCCTGTGTGGCGTACTCTTGTAACTTGACCATAAGGTCGAGCAACTAGTTTGGTTATCTTAATTAAAGAACTTTATTACTATCGACGTGTATGATTGTGATGTTTACCGATGTTGAGACTGTGTGTACTAGCGTGATCCTGGACTAGTGCTGAATACACAGAGGGTCCGGATTTGCATATTCGGGTCACGACACCCGTGACGTCAGCAAGGGTCCCGCATGTCAGTGGCTCTGCCCAACGTGCGGTGACGTCACCCATGACGTAACGCTGACGTCACGGTGGGGCTCGCGTGTCAGTACCGTGTGGCCAAGTGCGATGACATCAGCGTTGGCGTCATCCGAGGGGTCCCACATGTTAGTGAGACATGTACCCGTGGACCGGGTCCACGGTGGATCGGACCCGAGCCATGGACTGAGTCAATGGACCCGCTGACATCATGCTGACGTCATAATTTGATTTTTCAATAGAAAAATAATTCGGTGGAAATTCAAATCCACGCTGACGTCATAAGTCGGATTTTTCGATATAAAAATAAATGAATTAATTCGGTTTATTCTTTTATTTGAATTTTCAAACTTCAAACGCTTATAACATTTGCATTTTAACTCTGATTTGGATGATTCCAATTCCTCAATTTTTATAAAATTGAGATCTACTTGATGGTGAATTTTATTTAATTTTTGGACTTGAGTTGAGTTTTCTCTGTTTACATCTATTTAATTATTTTTCCAAACTTTAAACTGTTATAACTTTTGCGTTTTAACTCCGATTTGGACGATTCAAATTTCTAAAAATTTATACAAATGTGCTCTCTGTTTATGACGTTTATTTGAATTTTTGGACACTTTTTGTCTACTGTTTAATTATTTATTGCTATTGCACACGTTATGAGTAGACGTTGAAGTGCCCGAAGGCTACTAAGGTGAAGTTTTGAGCTAGGAGCCAGCTCAAGACCAAGAACAAGTACTATTTGAAGGCAAGTTATGCTTTGACCATATTGATCCTACTTTTGGAAATTAATTTAATTTAAACAATTGCATGCTATGTTAAGTAGAAAATGCTTTAATTAATTCTGGGAAATTAGATAAATGCCCAATTGCAGTATGACACCTTGTTTAATTAAAATTATGTGCCATGAACCCTTGTCACCCTAGTTGTGAATATGTAGTTGGACATTATTAAATTGCCAACATTGTGTACTTAGACTGTCGCAGTATATTGGTTAGACCTGCTACGTGCACATGACATGATTTTGGACAATCAAATGTTAATATTGCCTTAATGAGATATTGAACCTGTTTTGGAGAAGTATCATGTGTTGTGATTGTTGATGGCACGTGGTGCATGGTAATCATGTAGGTTTGATAAATAGATTTAGACCGGGGCAAGTGGCAAGATTGATATGGTGGGCCATGAGTGGCACCGGGGATGTCGTTTTGTTTCTTCGGATAGTCTTGCCATGGTCACCCTAAGGACTTAACCTTGCAAGCCTTTGATCTGAGTCAATCATGCAACCACATTTCCGTAATGGGACGGACCTAGTTGAGTAAGTTACTAATAACTAGCATGTGGTACCTCGGGGTGTCAACTACACCTTTTGTGTAGCTTGAAAGGGGAGTGTACCAGGGCTAAGGCATGGTACCCATCCAACGGTATGTTGGTCCCATACTTTGCCTCTGTTAAGGGAAGGGATAGTGTATGGCCAAAACTGGAGAGGTTCACTTGTATAGTTTGCGGTCTCTGAAATGCTTTGTTACAATCACACGCCTTTGTGGTGTTTGAATGTATCTTGTAGGTAAAATCTATTCGAATAGCCGTGTCCGCGGCATTGGACATTGCTCGGGGATTACAGTCAATGGTTGGACTTTCATGAAAACAACTTGGACTTGAAAATTTGGTTGGGTTTAATGATGACGTTGATGGATATGTGGATTAGGAAAGGGAATAATGTTTTACTTAACTCCTGGAAAAGTTATTAATACTATATTTGCTTTTACCGCTTTCAAATCTACTTATGCTACGTGTTAAATTGCTGTTTACTGCAAATGAACCATGGAACATTCCTTGTACTAAGCCATGCATGTAGAATATTAATTTTTATTCTGTGCATGACTTGTTGAGTACCAAGTACTCACCCCTTGCAACAATACAACACCAGTTGAAGAAGAAGCGACGCTAGCTTTGGAGGAAGAACTTCAGGAGGAATCGTCTATCTATGGAGCGAGCCCAGTCAGTTGCCTATGGTAAACTGGATGGCGCCACGTTGATGCTTTTATTCCGCTGCAAACTTATTTCCTTTAATAAGTTTTCGCCCTGTGTGGCGTACTCTTGTAACTTGACCGTAAGGTCGAACAACTAGTTTGGTTATTTTAATTAAAGTACTTATTGTTATCGATGTGTATGATCGTGATATTTACCGATGTTGAGACTGTGTGCACTAGCGTGATCCTGGACTAGTGCTGAATACACAGAGGGTCAGGATTTGCAAAGTTGGGTCCTGACATAGTAGCACCTAGACCACCCCAAAAGAACCATGGTTCGTTACCTCTTCTTGAAGAACCGATGATGATGAAAAACTTATCCTCCCAGTCCCGATCTCCCTCCAAACGCTGGATCCGCTGGTTCCTCCCGGTTGCGGAGCTTCCCAACGGAGAGATCAATGGAGGAGAAGGGTGTGGCAGGAAGGAGAGGGTGGATCCCTACTAGGGTCGGCTAGGAGGTGGAGAAGAGGGAGGGGGTGGCGCATGGGAGGGGAGGAGGCGCCCAAGGGTTGGGGCGCAAGGTGCAGGATTTTACTGCCCCACCTCCCCCACATGGGCCAAGGGATCCCCACCTATGGTCCAACTTGCTTCCCTTAAGGCCCAAACTCTCCCGGACATGCCCAAACACCCGGAAACGGCCCAATCTCGCTATAAAGTCGTATCGTAATGTCGTATTCTATAAAGTCACATTCTGGGGTGTCACATTCTCTCCCCCTTAACAGGATTCGACCCCAAATCCGAGACACACCACTTCGCAAACAACTAAATCGAAGGGAGCTAAAGTTCACTTCTTAGAACCCGCTTAGGAACCCCTACGATTTGCACTAGCCGGAACTCAAAAGCAAGGAGCTAAGGCTCGAAGATTGATGGCTCTAACGACGACTCATGATCAAAAACTTACAGGGACTTTACTCGACATTGAAACATAGAGCACTCACAAAAGGCCTTAGAACGTCCCAAGCGATAGGATAAGCTCCCAAACAGACCACGAAAGAAAACGGTTTCACACTCCTCATTCCATACATTTTTTGGCACTAAAGTTCCCGATCCCTTTAATCGAAATTACTCTCCAGAAGAACATGGTACCAACCTGTGACACCTCGGAGTGTCGCAACCTTATACAATGTGAAGGTTGAGGACAAAAACTCTACGGAATGTGGAATTTAGGTTAAAACCCTTCGGTAGAGGTTTACTCGCGTTTTTGGGCCGGTTGAAGTGTTATGTCGCCACGGAGTGTCGTATCCTTAATTATTGAGCATGATGAGGCTATAAACATTATGAGATGTGGAATTAAGGTTAAAACCATAGGAATTGGAGGTTAATAGCTTTTCCGGGCCGTTTTCGGGGTTTTGGGCCTTCCCGGGGGAGTTTTGGGCCTTGGTGGGCTTTGGAGGGATTGAGAGGGACTCTTATTGGACTAGGGCAGGGTGTGGGGGCTGGTATAAGGGGCTCCCCCTGCCCCCCTTGCGCCCCACCTCAGCCCCATGCGCCCCCTCCCTCCACCTCTCCTCCCTCCCCCTTCACTAAGCCCTAGCCGCCCCCCCCATACCGTGCGCCCCCCTCCCCTTCCTCCACCTCCACACCACCTCCCCTCCACCCCTTGCTGCCCTAGGGTGGCCTCCCCACCCCTGCACCTCGCGGAGTCATCCCGTGGAGCGAGGAGCGAGGAGCGAGGAGCGAGGAGCGTGGAGCGAGGAGCGATTCGTGAGGAGATCCGCGGAGATTGATTGGAGTTTTGTGCTTCGGGCAAAGGTATGAACATGGGGATCCTTGGATTTGATCTAGGTACTGTTATTAGGATGTTTATCAAGTTTTTAGATCAATTGGAGGCGCTGGATTGAAGTAGTTTGGGTTAGATCTAAACTTGTCCACGTTTCTGTTTTCGGGCAGATTGAGCAGTCGAGTTAGGGTTCGCGTTTTCGTCAATTTAGACTTCGAATCTGACCGTACGGACTTCTAGGAAGTTGTAGATAATTTAATTATCTTTCCGTGGACGTAAAGCACGTTAAATTCCGATCAGCCGTTTGAAAGTTATGGCTGTTTTACCGAGCGCCTAAAATCTGTGAAGTAATTGGAACAGATCTCGGTAATCTGTAGATTAAACAACTTTAGAGGCCGAATCAGACTTTCCTTATACCTAGAGAAAGTTGGGAAATTTCCTAGGCTACGCGAGGGTGTACTCGTTTAATTGATTCGGAGTCCCAGAACTCAAGTTATGCCTTTTGCAAGGCTGCTGTCCCGCCGGGACAGAACCTCTGTATTTAGGTTTTGCGAGTAGTTGGCAATGTCGGGTTAGATGGGGGTTTGTGTACTGTTTGGAGGCTATGATTGTGAGTGTTTGATGCCTATGTGCAGGTGGTGTGACCCCGGAAGTGCCCTCTTCTTCCCGCCAATCCGTTGCACGTGGTTGAGGCAAGTGTGTTGTGATGGATAGCGAGTTGTAGGTTGCATGTTGAGATTAGATGGAATTGATTACATGATATATGTCCACTTGCCATGTGTTAATGAATGATATGATATGATGAGCATGTTTAACTTATTATGATGCCATGTGTTAATATGTGAATTAAATATGATAATTGGCAATGGTTGCATGCATGTCATGAGATAGGGCGAGGGCGGTGAGAAAGTCTTAACTAGTCCGGCAAGGTCGGTGAGAAAGTTATGACTAATCCGAACGCCATTGAGTAAGTCCTATGTCGTGATTCCATCCACGTGGTGTTTGGAAGCAGTAGGCACCCTCCATCTTCGGGATGGAAGGGAGGAAAGGGTGCACACCGACGGGTGTGTACTTCCCATACCGGTATGAGGTTCCAGAGGGTCGAGCATTGCATTACTTCGCATACAAATTGATGATGATATTGATAAGTAATCATGAATGAGATGATATACATGATGGAAGATGTTATTGCCATGTTGTTATGCTTGTTGTCCATTGCAGTATGCTTGCTGAGTTTTCGAACTCACCCTTGTGTTTTCTTGTTGTTTTAGGTACCATGAGAACGGCATGCGGGAAAGGGGAATAGTCACACGCTCACACGTTGCTTCACCTTAATGTTTCCCCAAGTCAATTCATTTAGTTTGATAATAAATTGCGTGCGATGGTCTTTAAAATTAAGTCTTAGCTTGGTTAATGAGAGTTCTATTGTTTGTTTGACACTTGGAACCTTAAGAGCTTAATGTTAGTCTCTTATTGTCGTTAAGACTTTATTTATTGTTGTTTTAGATGTTTCTCTTATTGCCATATAATGCTATATTGTTGCTGTTCCTTAAATTCATGATAAAACAAAGGAGGTGCTGCCGAAATCTCGGTTTTTAGTCTATGCGCCTTTGCTGGAATTTGATGTTAAATGTGGTATTTAGATGTTGTTTAGCTTATGTTTGGTAACATTCAGGCATAGTAAATGCCGGGGTGTTACAGTTAGTATCAGAGCGGGCTGTAGGTCCTTGGAATGTGAATTTTTAGTGTCATGCTATAGGGTAAAACAAAAATATGATGTGGAATAACTTAGAAACATGGCTTAGGTCCTAACTAAAATTTTGTTATAGGATAGCAACATTAAAACTTGCAAAAATGGTATAACTAATCTAAAATTTGACACACTTGGTTGCACAGTAGGATGGGGTTTTGGTTCATTATTGCATTGCGCTTAATTATTTAATGAAGGATATGCTTATGATGATGTTTGATCTATGATCTTGATTGTGTGATTTTGTGTTTATGTTTTTGTGTTTGGATGGTTGTCTGTCTAAGCAGCCATGCCGAGGGGTAGAAGCCGTGGACGCCGTGGCCGTGGAGGCCAGGGGCGAGGCTCCCAGAGAGTTGCGGAGTCTGTCTGTATAAATGATTGGATTGTTCCTGTTGTGGTGATAAAAGTGGGGTTGTGGTGCCGAAGGGTTTCGGTCACCTCTTTTTGGTTCATAGTAACGGTGAGGTTTGACGGTGTGGCCGGTTAGCGCCATCACCGAAGAACTATTAACCCCTGTAGGAGAAGAATGCTTATCCTTTCTATCTTTGATCGGGTAGTTGACTGGAGTCAAATAGAAGAGTTGATGGTGGTTCCCTTCGGATGTTCTCTGCCGTTCTGACGGTCGGTTTCGCTGTTTTTCTTGGCTTTAGTTGAGCTGAACCAAAAGAAAAGTGTTTTGTATTGGATTTTCGCGGATCGTTCTGAGTGCGGTGGTGAGCACCGTGCTTCAGAGTGTGGTTGGACCGGGAGTTGCAACCACTGTGGCAAGCCCGGCCATATGGGGCGAGTCTGCCGGATGAACCCCGGTAGCATCATCAAGTGGGAGACGGTGCCTTCTCCTCCCATTCCAGCGGCATCTTCCAGAGGATCGGTGCACATGATGGCTGCCCCTGTTTCTCAGCCTCCCTTTGCGTGGGCGCCACCAGCGGCGTACTGGTGCCCGCAGCCGTCTGCTCCTCCTCAGTTGCCTCCTCCGCCCCCAGCCTTAATGGGGCATCAGCCTGGAGTCGGGGCTCCTTCTGTCCCGGCGCCACCAAGAGTGTACGCTTTGCCGACCGCCGAGTCAGCCGGGCATCCAGAGGTGGTTTCAGGTACTCTACTCGTGGATTCCGTTGATGCCTTTGTTCTGTTTGATTCCGGTGCATCCTATTCCTTTGTGTCGTCTGAGTTTGCTAGTAGAGCTAAATTGGGGGTCCAGCGGATTTCTGAGTCTGTGCTAGTCAGTTCCCCTGGGGGTTTGATTGCTAGTTCTTTGGTTTGCCCTGGTTGCACCATTGCCATTGATGATGAGGTTTTCTTTGCCAATCTTATGGTGATCCAGTTGGCTCCTTTTGATGTCATTTTGGGCATGGGTGGCTGCATCGATGCCGTGCTAAGATCTGTTGTTTACGGAAGACAGCTTTCCTTGCAGGCCCGTCCGCGGAAGAGTTGACCTTTCAGGGTGGTATACCCTCCAGCCTCCGTCTTTGCTTTGACTAGTTTGTTTTCTCGTCGGCGTTTGAGGCTGTTGGGTTTCCTCATGACTTTGTCTCGAGAAACCATCTTCTTCGATTTCCTATTGAGGAGATTTACGTAGTGAAGGAGTTCGTTGATGTGTTCCCCGACGAGTTGCCTGGTCTACCTCCCGTGAGGAATGTGGAGTTTCGTATTGATCTTGTTCCTGGCACTCGACCTATTTCTATTTCTCCATACCGCTTGGCTCGTCCTTTTCAAGACGAGTTGAAGAAGCTGATTGGAGGATCATTGGCCAAGGGCTTCATTCGGCGTAGCGTATCGCCATGGGGAGCACCCGCCCTCTTCGTCTCGAAGAAGGATGGAAGTTGCCGTATGTGCATTGATTATCGTGCTCTTAATCAAGTGGCGGTCAAAAACAAGTATCCTTTGCCTCGCATCGAGGATCTGCTTTGACCAATCAAGGGAGCAAAGGTGTTCTCCAAGATTGATCTTGATCGGTATAATCGATCCGTGTGAGGGAGCAGGACATTGAGAAGATCGCTTTCTCCACTAGGTATGGGCATTATGAATTTAAAGTTATGTCTTTTAGACTAACTAATGCCCTATTTGTCTTTATGGAGGCGATGAACAGTATGCTACACAAGTACCTTGATGAGTTTGTGGTAGTGTTCATCGATGACATTCGATTTACTCTAAATCGAAGAGGAGCATGAGCGACACTTGAAGCTTGTGCCGAAAATTCGAGGGGAATCAATTCTTTGCTAAGCTGAAAAGTGCGAGTTCCGGATTTGAAGTGGGTTTTCTTGGCCACATCATCAATCCAGAGGGCATATCTCAGTAGATCCTAGCAAAGTCTCAGATTTTGGATTGGAAGAGGCCTTCCAATGTCAAAGAGGTGCGTAGTTTCCTTGGGTTGGTGGCTACTATCGGCGTTTTGTGCAGGATTTCTCTATCATTACCAAGCCACTTTCACGGTGACTCGAAAGGGATGAAGTTCCAGTGGATCGCAGAGTGTGAGCACAGCCTGCACTTTGAAGGAGAAGTTAGTGATTGCTCCTCGTTCTTACCCTTCCCGAGCCGGGAAGCGCTTCACTGCTTATTCCGATGCTTCTCGGTTGGGACTTGGGTGTGTGCTCATGCAAGAGGGCAAGGTGATTGCTTATGCTTCTAGGCGCTTGAAAAAGCATGAGCAGAATTATCCCACGCATGATCTTGAGCTAGCCGCCGTGGTGTTTGCATTGAAGATATGGAGGCATTACATGACGGTGAGTCTTGTGATATTTTCACTGATCACAAGAGCCTCAAGTACATCTTTACTCGTAAAGATTTGAACTTGAGGTAGAGGAGGTGGCTAGAATTGATAAAGGATTTTGACCTCACTATCCAGTATCATCCGGGGAAGGCAAATGTGGTGGCCGATGCTCTTAGTCGCAAGACAATGCCCCCTGTTGTTGATTGTCTTGTTGCTGATTTTGAGTGTTTGGGAGTCTCCCATCGCTGCGGGGACCGTGCAGGCTGAAACTCAAATGATTCTTGAGTCGTGATTCTCGAGCGTGTGCGAGAGGCACAAAGACATGATCGCTTGTTCCAAAGGTGAGGAAACGCCTTAAGGATGGCTAGTCTGGAGACTTTACTGTTGATGATGCGGGAGCCTTGAGGTTTCAGGGCCGACTGTGCGTGCCCCAAAAATCTCAAGTGAAAGAAGACATCCTGAAAGAAGCTCATCGCACCCCGTACACGGTCCATCCTGGAGAGACCAAGATGTACAGGGACTTGAAGAAGAATTTCTGGTGGAAAAGGATGAGAGTGGATATTGCCAAGTATTTGGATTCATGTGGGAGTTTCCATAAGATCAAAGCTGAGCATAAGCGTCCCCGCCGGCCTCATTCTGACCTTTGGAGATTCTGTGTGGCCATGGGATGACATCTCCATGGATTTTGTGGTTGGTTTACCTCGTTCTCCACGAGGAAGGATGCTGTTTGGGTTGTGGTGGACCGTCTCAAAGAAGTCTGCACATTTCATTCCAATCCGCACTACCAATTCAGTGAGCGAGTTGGCTCCCGTCTATGTGCAGGAGATTGTGAGATTGCATGGTGTACCCAAGACCATTATCTCTGATCGGGATGCGAAGTTCGTCTCCAAGTTCGGGGAGAGTTTGCAGAGTGCTTTGGGTACGCAGCTTCGCCTTAGTACCGCCTTTTACCCTCAGACGGATGGACAGTCTGAGCGTACCATCCAGACTTTGGAGGATATGCTCAGGGCCTGTGTGATGGCTTGGAAGGGTAGTTGGGAAGATCATTTGCCCCTTGCAGAGTTTGCTTACAATAACAGCTATCATTCCAAAGATCCGGGCTGCTCCTTATGAGGTCTTGTATGGTCGGAAGTGCAGATCGCCACTTTCGTGGGATGCCGTGGGCGAGAGAGCTATTCTAGGACCGGATTGGGTGCAGCAGACTGTTGATCGTGTGTCGGAGGTTCGGCAGAACCTTCTCGCAAAGATAGAGCGCATGAAAAGCTATCTTGATGTGAGGCGGCGAGACTTGGAGTTTGAGGTGGGTGATAGCGTACTCTTGCGAGTATCTCCCACCAAGGGTGTGGTGCGTTTTGGCACCAAAGGAAAGCTCAGTCCAAGGTATGTTGGGCCTTTTCCTATCATCGCCCGAGTTGGTAGGTTGGCCTATCGTCTGGGGCTACCGGAAGCTATGCAAGGTGTGCATAATGTGTTCCATGTCTCGATGTTGAGGAAATACTTGCATGATCCGGAGATGGTGGTTCCGTTGGAACCATTAGTACTTCAGCAGGACCTCACCTTCGAGTCCCGTCCTGTGGACATTCTGGGAACTTCAGAGCGAGTGATGAAGAACAGGACGCTTAAGTTTGTCAAGGTCCTGTGGTCACATCAGATCGAGAGAGAAGCGACTTGGGAGCTGGAATTTCGCATGCGCGAGAAGTATCCCGAGCTTTTCGCCTCAGGTATGTGATGTGAAAACCTAGCTATCTTTGGTTTTGCTGGGTTTCGTGTTGGTGCGTTTAGATTCGAGGTCGAATCCTGTTGAAGGGGGGAAGAATGTGACACCTCGGAGTGTCGCAACCTTATACAATGTGAAGGTTGAGGACAAAAACTCTACGGAATGTGGAATTTAGGTTAAAACCCTTCGGTAGAGGTTTACTCGCGTTTTTGGGCCGGTTGAAGTGTTATGTCACCACGGAGTGTCGTATCCTTAATTATTGAGCATGATGAGGCTATAAACATTATGAGATGTGGAATTAAGGTTAAAACCATAGGAATTGGAGGTTAATAGCTTTTTCGGGCCGTTTCCGGGCCGTTTTCGGGGTTTTGGGCCTTCCCGGGGGAGTTTTGGGCCTTGGTGGGCTTTGGAGGGATTGAGAGGGACTCTTATTGGACTAGGGCAGGGTGTGGGGGCTGGTATAAGGGGCTCCCCCTGCCCCCCTTGCGCCCCACCTCAGCCCCATGCGCCCCCTCCCTCCACCTCTCCTCCCTCCCCCTTCCCTAAGCCCTAGCCGCTCCCCCCATACCGTGCGCCCCCCTCCCCTTCCTCCACCTCCACACCACCTCCCCTCCACCCCTTGCTGCCCTAGGGTGGCCTCCCCACCCCTGCACCTCGTGGAGTCATCCCGTGGAGCGAGGAGCGAGGAGCGAGGAGCGTGGAGCGAGGAGCGATTCGCGAGGAGATCCGCGGAGATTGATTGGAGTTTTGTGCTTCAGGCAAAGGTATGAACATGGGGATCCTTGGATTTGATCTAGGTACTATTATTAGGATGTTTATCAAGTTTTTAGATCAATTGGAGGCGCTGGATTGAAGTAGTTTGGGTTAGATCTAAACTTGTCCACGTTTCTGTTTTCGGGCAGATTGAGCAGTCGAGTTAGGGTTCGCGTTTTCGTCAATTTAGACTTCGAATCTGACCGTACGGACTTCTAGGAAGTTGTAGATAATTTAATTATATTTCCGTGGACGTAAAGCACGTTAAATTCCGATCAGCCGTTTGAAAGTTATGGCTGTTTTACCGAGTGCCTAAAAATCTGTGACGTAATTGGAACAGATCTCGGTAATCTGTAGATTAAACAACTTTAGAGGCCGAATCAGACTTTCCATATACCTAGAGAAAGTTGGGAAATTTCCTAGGCTACGCGAGGGTGTACTCGTTTAATTGATTCGGAGTCCCAGAACTCAAGTTATGCCTTTTGCAAGGCTGCTGTCCCGCCGGGATAGAACCTCTGTATTTAGGTTTTGCGAGTAGTTGGCAATGTCGGGTTAGATGGGGGTTTGTGTACTGTTTGGAGGCTATGATTGTGAGTGTGTGATGCCTATGTGCAGGTGGTGTGACCCCGGAAGTGCCCTCTTCTTCCCGCCAATCCGTTGCACGTGGTTGAGGCAAGTGTGTTGTGATGGATAGCGAGTTGTAGGTTGCATGTTGAGATTAGATGGAATTGATTACATGATATATGTCCACTTGCCATGTGTTAATGAATGATATGATATGATGAGCATGTTTAACATATTATGATGCCATGTGTTAATATGTGAATTAAATATGATAATTGGCAATGGTTGCATGCATGTCATGAGATAGGGCGAGGGCGGTGAGAAAGTCTTAACTAGTCCGGCAAGGTCGGTGAGAAAGTTATGACTAATCCGGAACGCCATTGAGTAAGTCTTATGTCGTGATTCCATCCACGTGGTGTTTGGAAGCGAGTAGGCACCCTCCATCTTCGGGATGGAAGGGAGGAAAGGGTGCACACCGACGGTGTGTACTTCCCATACCGGTATGAGGTTCCAGAGGGTCAGGGAGCATTGCATTACTTCTCATACAAATTGATGATGATATTTATAATTAATCATGAATGAGATGATATACATGATGGAAGATGTTATTGCCATGTTGTTATGCTTGTTGTCCATTGCAAGATGCTTGCTGAGTTTTCGAACTCATCCTTGTGTTTTCTTGTTGTTTTAGGTACCATGAGAACGGCATGCGGGAAAGGGGAATAGTCACACGCTCACACGTTGCTTCACCTTAATGTTTCCCCAAGTCAATTCATTTAGTTTGATAATAAATTGCGTGTGATGGTCTTTAAAATTAAGTCTTAGCTTGGTTAATGAGAGTTCTATTGTTTGTTTGACACTTGGAACCTTAAGAGCTTAATGTTAGTCTCTTATTGTCGTTAAGACTTTATTTATTGCTGTTTTAGATGTTTCTCTTATTGCCATATAATGCTATATTGTTGCTGTTCCTTAAATTCATGATAAAACAAAGGAGGTGCTGCCGAAATCTCGGTTTTTAGTCTATGCGCCTTTGCTGGAATTTGATGTTAAATGTGGTATTTAGATGTTGTTTAGCTTATGTTTGGTAACATTCAGGCATAGTAAATGCCGGGGTGTTACACAACCTCTAGCTCCGACTCTAGATCCCTCTTCAGCTCTCACGAGCAAAAGTGTTTTTACACCTCAACCTCTTTACTGTGGTTCATCGTATTCAAGATGACGCGAACAAAGCGGGACACATCACTCCAAGACTGTCAACTGCTTGAACAGTAACAACCGAACAATCCACTTTGGTTGACACAACTCGCTCATAGTTCAGCGACAAAAGGATCCAATACACTTCAAAAAAGGAAAAGCAATTACTAGCAACCACAAAGTGGTCCACTAATAATTTAATCAACCATACTGGGGAACACATCAACGACACAATTCTCCAAGAAGGTTTGCATTGAGTCATACACAACCTTTCTTTACTCCTCAATTTTAAACTATTTACGATCCACTGCTAGCAACACCTAATAACTTAGGTTATTAACAACCCACACTAGATTTCTCTTAGTAAAAAGGTCTCTCCCTCACATTCTTCCACTCAAAGGACCAAGACAAAGAGTACAATCATTGAGTGAGCCAACCATAAACAATGAACCCCATTGATCCCCATGCATCAATTTCAATCCAATGCACTAACATTCACTTTGGAAAGATTTCGACAACATCCAACGAGCACTCGTTTTATTTTCCTAAGCCATATCTCAAAAAAAACTCAAATCTCTTACACCACAGCCAAAACACCATAATTTATTCATTCCTTTTTTTATACTAGAAAGAAATGGAAATCTCGATTCATGGCATGAATGCACACCTTTCAAGAGCACTCCGGATAAGTCATATATCCATATATGACTTTCTCACCGACCTGGTTCAACGACTCATTTATGATTAATTATAAATAAACGATGTTATGTTTCCTTTTCACCATTCATTCATCATGTAACAACAATACTGAATAGTCCTTCACCAAACGACTTCTTCCACGGTATCACATGATTGAAACACAATTAACATCGATGGTTGCGAAAATTCATATAGACTATATGATGGCAACACCGTTAACAGGAAAACACCACATCATATCATCACCCACCAACAATTGAAAGATAAATTTTCAAAACCTCGCATTCTAACCAAAATCAACATTTTGGAAAAGAACATCGACTCCAAAGTCAAACATCTGCTCATACAACCGCCACAAATTTTCTCAAAGAGAAAGGGAAACTCATTTCCAAAAAGGGAACACTTCACTAACAAAATTACCTATGAAACATTAATAAAATACACCTTTTGAAGCACTTGCAAACACCACACACATTTTCCAAATAACTCCAACTCTAGCCAAATAGAGTTACAAATTAAATATCAAGTATTTCCAACACAACCCACTATGTCCATCTGCTTCCTTTGAAATTATTCCAAAGATAATTCAGTGTGAATGCAAAGGAGCGCGATCCACTGAAACACTTTTGGGTGTAAATCCATACTCATAGCACAAACTAAACAAATTAGCCAAAATCAAAGATTGGCACCAATCACTACAAGTTTAGAGAAACTCTGAAACACAACATAAGGAATACGTTGACCGAAAGCATTCAACCAAAATAGCAAACAACCAAAGCAGTCCAAAAGTTTTTAACACAAGCTTTACATAGATCCCACCATGCCTAGTATTCCACTACACTTACCATTTAAGCATTCAATATTCACCATTTACTCATCGAGAAGCCCCATCATAATTAACCAAAAGCTACATAACAAATTCTTTCTCTAGTTACCTTTCTCAACACTTACAAAAAAAAGTTTATGATGCTTATCAAAAAGACATCCAACCAATAATACCTCATCCTGATCCCCACAGACAAACACATCATATAACATCATATTCTCAATTTAAAACATAATACTTCAATAAATATTTTAGCATGATTAACCTATCAATTTTACACCATCCATACGTCATCATCTTGACAATTGAAACTTGTTCAATAAATAAATGACTTCAACAAGGAAATATTATCTCCACAAGACAAAGTTCGTAAATATGATTCTAAGATATGCATTCATTAAGGGTAAAATTCTACATCATGTTAATTATCCAAGGTTCACTCCATCACAACATGTTACAATTTCCTCTATTTAACCATGGTTTTCAACAAGTAATCTAAACAATTACCACCACTACTAAGTCATCAATATCAATAAATGGGCATAATCATCAAACAACAACATTATTTTAAGCTACCCGATACATAGGTTATAACAAAATTGCCACTACACAACATACTCCAACTAATTAAAACAAATTGAATAAGTTGAACCATCACAAAGCTCTTAAGGCAACCACAAAACCTATGTCCTCCCAATTGACATCGATACTAGCATTATAGGAACACACTGCATACTTTCAAATATACTATTAAGTTTGCAACAACATAAATAGCAACTCTAATCAACTTCCAAGTTAAAGTCACTATCCAACCCGATTAAAATTCTCTATTAACACGTTAAATTAGAACATCTTTAAACAACCAGCAAAGTGTCTTTAACAATATCAGTAGTTTACATCATCTTAATGTTCTAACTATGCATCAGGGTTTAAAACTTTTATACATTATCGAGGGTCATAAGCACTTTTAAAGCAAAGCACAGATTCTAAGCATGTAGATTAACACATTTAATCATTCTCGCTATAGAGTTATCTACAACACTAGTAGTTTATTTATTCTCAAGCTAAAGATGACAATCACATTAAATTGATTAAACTCACAAATTAACATAGCAATACGTCATTCTGTAAACCACATTGTTACAACTACATAGTACGAACAAAACAAAACTTTTCTAAACATATTCATAGGTCACCTACTCTTGACGAACAGGATGCAACCCAACTTTAAAGATAACCATAGCTCAAGAACAAGAACAAACACCGATAAACAATTTCTCCTTTCCAAGCACGGAAGAAAAACAAAACTCCAACAAAAATGTAAGAGAGCTCAACCCTCAAATTTCCAACATTGATAGCCAAAACTCTTCAAGAAATCTCAAGATTTATACTTCCAGGAAGGAAGATGAATGCACCAGGGAAAACCAAATATTCAACTAAACCTTTTTCGATAAAGATTCAAACTTAGCTCCACCCAACTCAAGGTCTGCACAAGGGGAAACTCGAACACTTTTTCTTAGATAGGGAGAACAACAACCACATAAGTTTCCTCCCCAAGACAGTCCACAATAACCAGCAAAACCGGGTGTTAAAGCAAAAAATTGCGACCAAAAGACACGCAACACAAAAATCTTCTTTTTTGTCTCACCCAAAGAAGACAAAACCACAAACCGCCAAATGAACAATCAGCGAGTACTCAAAACCAAACACTTTTCCTTATTTCCTAACCAACCAAATACTAAGAAAACCAAACAAAACCGATCGTCAGAACGGTAAAGAACAACCGAAGGAATCCACCACCAAACTCTTCTATTTGTCTCCAATCATCTACCTGATCTACAACAGGAAAGGGTAAGCACTCTTTTAATAGTTCTTCGGTGATGGCTTTAACTGACCACACCGTCAAACCACAACCTTACTATGAACAAAAAAAATTGATTGGAGCCACTTGGCACCACAACCCCACTTTATCACAATAACAAGGACAATTCAATCAATTCTCTCATAAACATAGCAACATACATTATCAAATGTAGCATTCAACATCAAGGCTTAAATACAATATTTAAGCGTAAAGCAACGATACCCATACCCCTTTCCGACTGTGCATCCATGTTGTTAAGTTTTAAATTAGTTATTCCACTTACACAAGTTTTACTGTTGCTATCCTATGGCAAAATTTTAAGTATAACCTAAGTGTGAAATCATGTGCTGAAAAATTGGCTTAGAATTGAATTTGCAAAATGTGCATGTGTTTGTGTTTGACATTTTTCCAAGAAAACAGTGTTTTTCATATGTATGACGGACCAAATGTTTTGGTCTGTCGTACACTTGGTTTTCGGCGACTTCGTTTTTCCCATGTATGACGGACCAAATGTTTTGGTCTATCATACACTTGGTTTTCGGCGACTTCGTTTTTCCCATGTATGACGGACCAAATGTTTTGGTCTGTCATACACATGGTTTTTGGCGATTTCGTTTTTCCCATGTATGACGAACCAAAAAGTTTGGTCTGTCATACACATGGTTTCTGGCGACTTTGTTTTTCCCATGTATGACAGACCAAAACATTTGGTCCGTCATACACATGTTTTTCGGAGCAAAAATTTGGAATTGGTTTTAATTTGATTTTGAGATAATAAAATTGGTGAGAATTTCATGTTACTTGTTTTGAAGTGGACTTTATGCAATACTCGTGTGAGTATTTGCATGGATTGATGTGAGTCAAGTCGTGGACTTGTGCTCGGAATTGTTTTGTGTTTTTGTTCATGTGCAGGTGTTGCTTGAGGTCGAACATGGCCGATGACGGGACCGAGACTAGGTTCAGGGAGGAACTGAGGTCGTGAAGGTCGAGGATGTCATGCGAGATGTTTGGACTAGAGGACAGTGCACGTGAGGTTGAGATCGTTGCTACGTAGCGGCAGGTGGACCGTATACGTGTGTGCATGCAAGAGTGTGTGCATGCATACAAGTGTGTGTGTGTGTGCGTGCATGCAAGAGTGTGTGCATGCATACGTGAGTGCTTTGTGTGTGTGTGTTTGCATGCATGTGCAGTGTGTGTGTATGCATTTAGTGCGTGAGTGCAACACCGTGTTGCATGTGCGTGTGCGTGGTGTTGTGTGTGTGTCTGCATGCATGTGTGAATGCATTAAATGCATGTGTGCGTGAGTGCCCTGAGAGGAGTTCGAGAGGGTTTCGGCTCGGCAGATTGCTGTCCGATTCCGTGTCCGAGTGGAGGCTGGCTAGCTGCCGTGAGTTGCTGTCCGAAAGGTGTCCGAGTCTGCGTGAAGACGGTGTGAAGAATAGGAAAAGGATTCCTGTTCTCTTGTCCTTTAAATAGGGGTTCTAGGTGCTTAGAAGCAATCAATCCAAGGCAAAGGGCAAGAAGCAAAAGGTGCCTACAACAAAGAAGAGCTTTTGTGCTCTCTTTAGTTTGTTTAGGGTTTTCTAATCATTGAAGATTAGAAGATTTTCGGTGTCATCTTGTTGAAGATGGCTTTGGAATAAAAAGATAAGTTTATGCAATATTCTCTTTTTGCTTTGATTCTTGATTAGAAGGATTGTTCGATTTTTGATAGAACTAGTTTTGATTTATGTTCGACTAATCTCGCTAATTAATCTAGGGTTTTGATCTCTACGATATTAGATATTCTTTCGCTATTTAGGGGTCTTTATTTTTCCGAAAGAAATAGTTGAATTTTATTCGGCATCTATTCACCCCCCTCTAGTTGCCTACTCGGTCCTACAAGTGGTATCAGAGCAAGGTTCTACTAATCCATCTTAACAGGTGATTAGTAAACGGTAAGTTATGGCAACAGAGAAATACTCGAACAAGCCGCCAATCTTCGATGGCATAGACTTTCCCCACTGGCGGATCCGGATGACTGGATATCTTCAAGCTCAAGGTAACGCGATTTGGCGCAAGGTAAAAATTCCGTACGAGCTTCCTTCTAATAATGATATTGATAAAATCGAGTTTGAAAAAGATGTTGAAAACAATAATAGAGCTAGAAACATATTGCTTCAAGGACTTGCTAGAAAAGAATTCGATAGAGTCTGTCATTTACTCACTGCTCATGAAATTTGGAAATCTCTTCAAGATTATCATGAGGGTACTGACTCTGTAAAAGAAGCTAGGCAAAATCAATTTAAAAAGGAATACACTAGATTTGAAATGAACTCTGGAGAATCTCTAGATGATTGTTTTGCTCGCTTTAACAGAATCTTAAACAATCTTAGAGCTGTAGATGTAAAGTACACTGACTCTGAAAATGCTAGACATTTTCTATCATCTCTTGATCTTAAAATCTGGCAAATGAAAGTGACTGCTTTTAGGGAAGCTCACAAGATGAGTGAAATGACTTTGGATAAACTTTATTCTAGTCTCAAGACTTTTGAAATAGACATTGTTTCAAGAACTTCCAATGATAACTCTATGGCTCTTAATGCTACTTCTTCATGTGATAATGCTACTAGTTCTTCATCATCATATTCCATTACTGCCTTGAGTGCTCTTAATGATGAACAGCTAGATCAAATACCAGAAGATACACTTGCTCTTCTTTCCAAGCGTGTCAATGCAGCTTACATGAGATCAAGGGAGAGAAGAGGAGCCTCCATCCACTGCTACAATCAAGGCAAAGCAGGGCACATCCGTGCTAACTGTTTCAAGAACAAAGATAGAGAGGAGAAGGAGCAAAGCAACTCCTCCAAGTCCTTCCGGCCAAGAGAGAGCAAGGATAAAAATAAACAACGAACAAAGAAGATGCTCAAAAAAGTCTTCGAGGCAATTGGTCGCTTAGACTTAAGCGACATTGATGACTCAACTGAAGATGAGAAGGAAGCAAGCGAAATTTGAATGAGAAGGATCTCACCGGACTATGCTTCATGGCAAAAGGGAACACTAGTGATTCTAGTGACAACGACAGCACCTCCAGCGACGGTGATGAGGTAATGCTTTCGTATAATGAGCTTTGTGAAGTTTTAGTCATATTGAGAAAATCTTTAAGAAAATCTTCACTCAAAAATAAAAGCTTAGAAAAAGATCTATCCATGCTAAAATCTGAAAACTTTGATCTTAGAAATTCAAATTCTGAAAATATTTGTGATACTTGCTTAGATCTCAAATTTGAAATTAAGTCACTAAAAGAGGAACATGTGATTAAACTAGAACAAGTTTATGCCGAACAATTGAAAAATGAAAAACTTGTGAAAAATATTGGTTGCTCTACTGATAGTTTACATGATCAAATTGCTTGCTCTAAATGTTCTATTCTTGAGTTGAAATTAAAAGATGCAAATTGTAGAGTTACCCAATTAACAAATGACATGTTCACTCATGAAATTAACTCGTGTTCAAATTGCCGTAAGCAGTAAAGCTAAAATTGACACTCCTTGTGATAATTGTTTAACTCTTGCTAAGAAAATTGATTACTTGCAAAATTCTTTGGAACGTTTCACTGATGGCAAGAAAAACCAAAACATGATTTTGGATCAATCAAAAGTCAGCACTCAAAACAAAGGTTTAGGTTTTGATTCTTATGCTCATCATAAATCACATGCTCCCACTATTGTCAAAACACTTGAAAGTGGAAAATTTGAAATTATCAATGAGCCTAAGAAAACTGTCTTTAAATCTATTTGGTCTTTTATCTTCTACTATGATGAATGCAAAATGTGCTTCTACTGTTAAAGCAAAACATCATGTTAAGTACACTTGCACTCATTGTGGTAGAGATGGACATTTAGTAAACTTTTGCTTTAGACTAGCTAAACAACAAAAGAGAGAAAGGTTTAATGCTCGGTCTAATTTCAGACAGGCACGTTTTATTTCTCATTATGTGCCTAGGGTGATGCAAACACCTCTTGTTACTAAGAACACGAGAAAAGACAAATCTGCTTTTATGCATAAGAATGCTCGTTTTGTGTCAACTGTTGTGCGTCATGTGTCTCAGTACTGGATTCCTAAACATATTATTTCTAACCCCAGTACCGAGACCTCGACACTTTCTGCTTCTATGTAGGCTTCTCACGCAAGGAAGGAGAACATATGGCTAGTGAATTCCGGATGCTCACGCCACATGTCCGATGATAAGAATTGGTGCATATGTTCAGGGGGAGAGTATTTTTGTTGATGAAGATGATGATGATGCTGTTGAGGATGAGATAATTGGAGTTTGTTGTGTGCTTGTGTGCTCGTTTTCAAGCTTCCCCGCGTGCTTCACATCGACAAGCTATCAAGAGGATTTTAAGGTATCTCCGTGGTACTCAAGATTTTGGTATTTGGCTTTCTGCTTCCTCATGCATTAGTTTAAGAGCTTTCTCTGATGCTGAATTTGGAGGTTGTAGAATTGATAGAAAAAGTTCATCTGGTTCATGCCACTTCTTGAGTAATTCTCTTTCTTGGACACATTGATGTTCGATATCATTTTCTTAGAGATCATGTTGAAAAAGGAGCTATTGAACTGAAATTTGTTGATTCGGATGCTCAATTTGCTGATATTTTCACTAAGCCGCTTGATTCTTCTCACTTTGCTTTCTTACGCGGCGAACTTGGGATCATTCATCCCCATGGGTTGATTTGAGGGGGAGTCTTGATTTTAACTCTTTCATTTGTGTTACTTGACTTTGGTTACTACAAGTGGTTACGACAAGGAGCTATTTTGACGTTTCACTTAAAGAAAACTCCCCTGTTTTCATTGCTTCATGTAGTACAAAGCTTTGTTGACTATTCTTGTGTATATAGTCAAATTAATGCTACATTGCTTCACTTCTCACTAAAAGACTAAAAGACTAAAATAATTCAATTTGAGATGTTTTTCGAGAATATTTTGGCTCTTGTTCATCATGGTGTTGCATTTGTGAAATAGGCTTAAAAGTTTCTTGTCATCTGTTAAAAGGCTAGAGCTGATTAGAAACTATGTGTGAGCTTTTTGTTGGACTTCAAATGATCATTATGAGTCTCAAGCAAAATCAGTGTTTTAAATGATAAAAGCAAGTTGAAAAAGATGCAAGCAAAAGCTACTTGGCTAAACACAAGTTTAGTACAAATTGCAGCTTCCTTGCCAGGGATTTAAAAGATGCAAGAAAAGGCTACTTGTCTAAACAAAAGTTCAGAACAATGTGAAGCCACTTGCCAATTTAAACTGAGAAAGATACAAGAAAGAACTACCTACTTATACACAAGTATGGGCTAGTGTGCAGTTACTTGTCATCCCTGTTGATCTCAAAGCAAAATTGTCAAAATTGCTAAAAGAGAAAAAGGAAATTCAAATTTTTGAAAAGGCTTGAGACAAACATTAGTGAATTTGAAAGTCTCTCTTTGCTCATGATAGATTTCTTTTTAGCTTTGGCAAAATCAGTTTATGACATTTTACTTGTTTGATCTAATTTGCTTATGCAACAACTTTTCTATGTGTTAGAGCCTCCATATTCTCACAATTTGCTTTCTCATTGGATACATTGATAAAAAAAATGTGAAAACTCTCGTAAAAACTCTCCAAAAGCCTTACTTTGATTATATACCTTGAATATACTTCAAAGCTTGAGATACTGCATTCATTAAGGGGGAGTTTTTGAGTTCTTGATGTCTACATTGTCAAAGGGGGAGAAAATTGGGAATTGTTGAAAAGATTATTGGAAAAGAGGGAGAAGAAAAAGGGGGAGTTGTTATTGAAAAAGAGGCTTGTTTCCGACACACTTACTTTGGTCTTTGATCCCTTGGATTTCAAAATCTTTTGTAAAGTGAATGCCAAATGTTCAATTCTAAGCGGTGTTGCCAATGTTTTCATCAAGGCGGAGAATGTGAAATCATGTGCTGAAAAATTGGCTTAGAATTGAATTTGCAAAATGTGCATGTGTTTGTGTTTGACATTTTTCCAAGAAAACAGTGTTTTTCATATGTATGACGGACCAAATGTTTTGGTCTGTCATACACTTGGTTTTCGGCGACTTTGTTTTTCCCATGTATGACGGACCAAATGTTTTGGTCTATCATACACTTGGTTTTCGGCGACTTCGTTTTTCCCATGTATGACGGACCAAATGTTTTGGTCTGTCATACACATGGTTTTTGGCGATTTCGTTTTTCCCATGTATGACGAACCAAAAAGTTTGGTCTGTCATACACATGGTTTCTGGCGACTTTGTTTTTCCCATGTATGACAGACCAAAACATTTGGTCCGTCATACACATGTTTTTCTGAGCAAAAATTTGGAATTGGTTTTAATTTGATTTTGAGATAATAAAATTGGTGAGAATTTCATGTTACTTGTTTTGAAGTGGACTTTATGCAATACTCGTGTGAGTATTTGCATGGATTGATGTGAGTCAAGTCGTGGACTTGTGCTCGGAATTGTTTTGTGTTTTTGTTCATGTGCAGGTGTTGCTTGAGGTCGAACATGGTCGATGACGGGACCGAGACTAGGTTCAGGGAGGAACTGAGGTCGTGAAGGTCGAGGATGTCATGCGAGATGTTTGGACTAGAGGACAGTGCACGTGAGGTTGAGATCGTTGCTACGTAGCGGCAGGTGGACCGTATACGTGTGTGCATGCAAGAGTGTGTGCATGCATACAAGTGTGTGTGTGTGCGTGCATGCAAGAGTGTGTGCATGCATACGTGAGTGCTTTGTGTGTGTGTGTGTGTTTGCATGCATGTGCAGTGTGTGTGTATGCATTTAGTGCGTGAGTGCAACACCGTGTTGCATGTGCGTGTGCGTGGTGTTGTGTGTGTGTCTGCATGCATGTGTGAATGCATTAAATGCATGTGTGCGTGAGTGCCCTGAGAGGAGTTCGAGAGGGTTTCGGCTCGGCAGATTGCTGTCCGATTCCGTGTCCGAGTGGAGGCTGGCTAGCTGCCGTGAGTTGCTGTCCGAAAGGTGTCCGAGTCTGCGTGAAGATGGTGTGAAGAATAGGAAAAGGATTCCTGTTCTCTTGTCCTTTAAATAGGGGTTCTAGGTGCTTAGAAGCAATCAATCCAAGGCAAAGGGCAAGAAGCAAAAGGTGCCTACAACAAAGAAGAGCTTTTGTGCTCTCTTTAGTTTGTTTAGGGTTTTCTAATCATTGAAGATTAGAAGATTTTCGGTGTCATCTTGTTGAAGATGGCTTTGGAATAAAAAGATAAGTTTATGCAATATTCTCTTTTTGCTTTGATTCTTGATTAGAAGGATTGTTCGATTTTTGATAGAACTAGTTTTGATTTATGTTCGACTAATCTCGCTAATTAATCTAGGGTTTTGATCTCTACGATATTAGATATTCTTCCGCTATTTAGGGGTTTTTATTTTTCCGAAAGAAATAGTTGAATTTTATTCGGCATCTATTCACCCCCCCCTCTAGTTGCCTACTCGGTCCTACACTAAGCCATGTTTCTAGTTTATCCCAAATCAAAATTTTAGTTGACCCTATGGTATTTCACTAAGTTCATACACCACGGACCTGAAGCCCACTCTGATACCAACTGTAACACCCCGGCATCTAGTATTGTCGGGACCCGAATTTGCAAATTCGGACCCTCTGTGTATTAAGCACTAGTCCAGGAACGCGCTAGTGCACACAGTCTTAACATCGGTAAATATCACAATCATACCACTCGATACTAATAAAGTACTTTAATTAAATAGTCAAACTGGTTACTCGACCTTATGGTCAAGTTACAAATATACGCCTCGCAGGGCGAAACTTATTAAGAGAGAAATAGTAGCAGCGAAAAATGAGATAACTTCGTGGAGCAATCCAGTATACCACAGGCAACTGACTGGGCTCGCTCCCTAAATAGACGGTTCCTCTTGGAGCTCCTCCTCCAAAGCTGGTGTGGTCTCCTCTTCAACTGGTGTTGTATTGTGGCAAGGGTGAGTACTTGGTACTCAGCAAGTCATGCACAGAATGCAACTAATATACTACATGCATGGCTTAATACAAAGGAATAGCTCAGGGTATATTTGCAGTAAAACAACATTTGACAAATATCATAAGTAGATTCGAAAGCAATAGAAACAAGTATAATATCAATAACTTTTCCAGGGGTGTAATCAACATCTTTCCCATCCTAATGCACATTTCCATCAACATCATTATTTAACCAAACCCAACTTTTCCAAGTCCAAGTTATTTTCAAGAAAATCTAACCCTTGACTGTAATTCCCGAGCGATGTCCAATACCGCGGACACGACTATTCGAATAGATTCTACACTCTGCAGAGGTTATGCACTTTACCCACAAGATACAGTCAACACCACAAAGGTGAGTTCCCGTAACAAAGTCTTTCGGAAACTTTTAAGAATACAAGTGGTCCTCCCCGGTTATTGCACACTAACCCTTCCCTTAGCTAAGGCGAAGTTTAGGCCAATCAACCGTTAGATGGGTACCTGGCCTCAGCCCCGGTACGCTCCTCCGTACAACTTACACAAAGGGTGTAGTTGACCTCCTGAGGTCCCACAGGCACGTTATTAGCAACTTAATCAACTAGGTCCGTCCCATTACAGACATGTGGTTGCAGGATTGACTCAGTTCAAAGGCTTGCAAGGTTAAGTCCTTAGGGTGACCAGGGCAAGACTACCCGAAGAACCAAATCAACATCCCTAGTGCCACAACTGGCCCACCTGATCATTCTTGCCACATGCCCCGGTCGAAAAACTATTTATCAAACCCTAGTTGATTACCATGCACCACGTGCCATCAACATCACATGATACCTTTCCAAAACAGGTTCAATATATCATTAAGTCAATATTAATATTTAATTGTCCAAAATCATGTCATGAGCACGTAGCAGGTCTAAGCAGTATACTACAACGGTCTAAAACCCATGTTGGCAGTTTAATAATGTCCAACTAGTAATCCACAACTAGGGTGACAAGGGTCATGGCACATATTTAAATAATCAAGGTGTCATACAGCAAATTGGTATTTATCTAATCCCCCGTATTTAAATAAAGTATTTTCTAATTGAACTAGCATGCAATAGGATAAATCAAAATAGGTTTCAAAATAGGATCAACATGGTCAAAGCACAACTTGCCTTCAAAAAGTACTTGTTCTTGGTCTTGAGTTGTATCCTGAGTCAATACTTCTCCTTCGAATCCTTCCGGCACTTCAACGTCTACTCGTAAAGCGTGCAAATAGCAACCAATGAATAAAACAGTAGGCAAAAACATCCAAACATCCAAATAAAGTCCATAAACAGAGAGAGCATAATTTTATGAATTTTTAGAAACTGGAATCGTCAAATTCGGAGTTAAAATGCAAAAGTTATAGCATTTTGAAGTTTAAATAATCAATTAAATAATTTTACAGAGAAAAATTTTAGTCCAAAAATTAAATAAAATTCATATTTAGGTAGATCTCAATTTTATACAAATTTAGAAATTTGAATCACTCAAATCGGAGTTGAAACGCAAAAGTTATAAGCATTTGAAGTTTGAATAAAAAAATCTGAAATCATTATTTCGAATTAATAAATCATTTTCTTTTTCGGAAATTAATTATTGCGTCAGCAAGGACACGTGTCAGCACTGGATTGGTCGGCTGACGTCAGCCAGTCCATGGACTCGGTCCACGCTCAGCTCGGGTTCACCGTGGACCCGGTCCACGGCTCCATGTGTCGCTGACAGGTGGGACCACTCGGGTGACGTCATTGCTGACGTCAATGGCTCAGCCCAGTGGCGACAGTGGGACCCACCGATGACGTCATGGGTGACGCCACTGCCGCCGACATCGCTGGCCGGCGTGTCGCTGACTCCACGCCAAGACGCCGCGCGTGGCGCGCGCTCGGCCTGAACACGTGGCGCGATCGTGTCCGTTGATTTGAAAATCAACGGCCGTGATTAGATCCAGGGTTAACACGTTGAAAACTACACGGTGATCGTGGGCCGTTCGATCTAGATCGGACGGTCCAGATCTAACCCTACGCTTAACATCGCTATCGCACGTGATGATCGTGGGCCGTTGGATCTTGATCCAACGGTCCGGATCTGATCTGGTTCCTGGGTTTGGGGAAGAACGTGGGCTCACCGTGTGCGTTCGATCTTGATCGGACGGCTGTCGGAGCTCGCGAGGTTGATGGCGACGCGGCGGCGCTGGCCTTGCCGGAGACGAAGACGGCAACCTCCCGAACGGCGTTCGGACGCGATTCCGGCGAAGTGAGTTGGCCTCAGTGCGCCTTTGGCTCTGGCTTCTGGATCTGGACTCAACGGTGACAGGAGACGGTGGATGACGACGGAGAGGACGGAAAACCGCGGCGGAGGAGTGCTACAACTCCGGCGAGCGATTGCGGGCGCGTCAGGGGCACTGCGGCGGCGACGGCTAGGGCAACGGCTGCGCAAGGTCAAGGTGGTCCTCGGGGTGTGATCCGGGCATTAAATAGCCTCAGCTTCTGCGTGGAATCCGGAAACCTAGAACCACACGGCGGTGGGCACGGCGGCGGAGTCCGGCTCGGATCCGGCGGGGACGACGACGGTCGACCGTCCACGTGGCGCGATCAATGGCCACGATCGCACGATCGAAACCGGTACGGGATGATCTTGACCGTTGGATCCCGATCCAACGGTCGGGATCGATTAGGGTTAGGAGCAGGTTTGGTCGAGTCAACTGGCTCGGGTCGGACTCGAGTCCGACTCGGGTTCCGACTCGGTCGGATGAGTAGTACTTGACCCAACTCGAATTTCCAGCGATTTAATATTTAAAATAATTTCCAGTCATTCATTTAATTCATTAAAAAATAGTAAAAGACTCAGAAAATTCCAGAAAAATTCTGGAAAATATTTTGGATCATTTTGGACTCAAATAAAATATTTCCAACAAAATTTTATTTGCAAAGTTTAATTCTTTAATTATTTCAAAAAGGAATAAATTCAAATAAATTCCAAATAAATCCAAATAAATTCCAGAAAATTCCAAAAATTCACCAAAGTGCCAAATCACACATAGATTTAAGAAAAGCAAAATTTTGGGGTGTTACAAGTATGCCCTGGATGTCACCAAACATAGTAGAAACAGCAACTAAATACCATAAATATGGACAAATTACAACAAGGGCGCAACCGCTTTAAACGAAAATTTGGCAGCATCTCCTTTATTTTTCCATAATTTGAAGCAGCAGTAATAATATCATAAGAAATAACATAATGAATGACATCTAAAACAACAATAACAGGAGGTATAGCAACAGTTTAAGTCCAGAATAATGAATTCAACCATTTCACGAACCAACATGAAGTGCACCATAAAGCCAAGCACAAGTTATAGCATGAAACACATTTAGCACATTAAAATAAGCAACACAACTACGAATGCGAGGGTGTAGTTGTCTAAGTGAATGAATCTAAGTGTAGATGTGGCGCTAATTCCTTTTCCCGCATGCTGAGTTCTTAGTACCTAAAAACAACATAAAACACAAGCGTGAATTCATCACTCAGCAAAGTGTACTGCAATGGATTAGAGCATCAACATTAATCAATAGCATCATTATTTCACATCATAGCACATCATCTACAGCATCTCATAGTACAACTTCATAACATCTCATAATCTTCTTCATTCATGCAATGCAATGCGATGCACATGTCTCTTTTCTTAGCACATACCGGTATTACCGAGTGCACACCCGTCGGTGTGCACCCTCTTTCCCCTTCCATCTCGTAGATGAAGGGTGCCTACTCTTACTGACTCGCTCCCATACACAACCGTGGATGTGACTACGAGGTAGGTCTTTTGTGTTCAAAACATGTGAACACAAAGGCCCGCATCAGAATGGGTCGCCTCTTCCATTATGAATGCACATATGTCATGAATCATGTATGAACTTGCATAAATATTTAATACGACAATCTCATAGCCAATAGGTAATCATGTTCATCATAACATAAGGAAATAGTAAGCATGCAAAGTTAACACATCATGTACTCATATTGCAACTATGCAAGTCTAATAGCAACCCAAACCCCAATCCATTCCAATACACTTGCCTTCAACCGTGAGCGACGGAGTGGCGAGAGGTTGAGGGCACTTCCGGGGTCATACCACCTGCACATGGGTACAACACACTCAAAACTTGCCCACAAAAACAGTACAAGAGCGTTTTTCTACACCGACCTCGCAACCCACTCCTAAAACCCGAAATAGAGAATCTGTCCCATCGGGACAGCGGGATTCCAACTAGTATAACTTGAGTTCTAAAACTCCAAATGTAACATCCTGAGTTTGTTATTGCCTTTTTAATTGTTTATTATCGTTTTGAGAGTTATTTATATTTCAATTTGGAGTTAATTGTGTTTGGATTTGTTTGTTCGAGCAGTTTCGTTTTAGTTTTTGCTCCAAAATCTTTGTTTCGTGTTGCGGTTAGAATTTCCTAGCAACCATGGTTTCCAAACCTTCCTTGGTTATCTTAGAACCCATCCCTAAAGTTTCCGGGAAGGATTCCCAAGTTTCGGAGTTTTTTTCGGGAAATTTTGGGAGTATTTCTGCCTTGGGCGGCAGTACCACCTGCCCAGGCCAATACTGCCGGCCGAGGGGCTCGGGCAGGGGGGCAGGGGGCAGGGCGCCCGTTGCTGACCAGCTACCCTGGCCACCTCAGTGTTTTCTAGAGCTTTCTCTTCCCCTCACTCCCCTAGCCAAACACTCCCCTCACTCCCTCACTCCCTCACACGTCTTCTCTCTCCCTCACTCTACCTCACTAGCTCTCTCTCCCATGGAGCTCTCCCCCTCTCTCTCAAGTTTTCCCTCCCTCTAAAACCCTCTCTCTGGTGTTCTGGAGCTCGAGAAGAAGCAAGCCATGGAGGAGATCGCCGTTCTCAAACCCTATGGACGATTCGTGGTAGGTGGAGCAAGTTCTAATCAAATCTGCTGCGATCTGAGTTCTCTCCTCTAGTTCATGTTTCCTTTACCCTTTGATGTATTAGTTGGAACCCTAGAAAACTAGTTGTAGTGCTCAATCTCTAGTTAGCTGAGTTTCTAAACCTAGGTTAGGTGCTAGAGTTCTCGTTAGCGTGAAAACCGAGATCGGAAACCCTAAATACGTTTTTATCGGATATATTTGGTTAAATGTCATTTTTGTAACTTTTGGAAGTAACCCTTGAAACCCTAGTTCCAAAAGCTATGAAAATGACACTAGAATATATTCGATGCCGTTAAAGTTCGAGTTTCGCGAAAGGAATCGAGTTTGAATTCGATTCGGGGTGAAAGTCGAAATTTAGCGTAAAACAGGACTCTAGAATTCCTTAGTTAAGAAATTATGTCAAATGAGGTCGAAACGTTGCGTGGTTTGCTTGAATGGGTCCTTACCATCTCTGAGAACCCATCCATGCAATCGCCGCAAAGTTCCGAAGTCGTTTGCGCAAAAATCCCTTTTTTGGGAAACCCTAATCGACCTGTGGCCGGCACTACTGACGTGGTGAGGCCGGTACTGCCGACTGTAGAGCGGCACTACCGGGATTTAAATGCCGGTACTACCAGGCTCCAATTCAAATTTAGTTTTCGCTTAAGTCTTTCTCTCTTGTGTTCGCTTATTGGTTGTTGTCTGATTCTTACAGCTTTATGCCTTGTTCTCGTTGAATCTTATACGTTTTTTTCGTTGTTTCTTTTGTCGTGCTTTCGTTTAGACGTTGACGCCTCGAGAATAGTCAACGAGGATCCAGACTACGACCCAGAAGACACGCAAAACCAAGAGCAAACAGGCAAGCACCCCCTTTGAACATATTGCTCCTATAATTGCAAAAGTATTTGATGATCTGCAAAACTATTAGCATGCATATGATTACTACAAGTATTTAAATTGGGGGGGTACTCTCGCCTGGCCCGGGGGTACTCTATGTGGGTATGTGGAGCCCCCACCCAAAGCAAAGAGCGCACATCGCTGGGGCTGACGCAAGACTAAGTGCCGACAATTGGAAAAGTTTTGTCACAATCTAACAAAACGGATACGGTATGTATCGCGTGGCATGGTTGACACGATTGCTAGAGCGTGTCCTGTGGGTAAAGTGTGCATTCTCTGCAGAGATTAATTAAACTAATCGATTAGCCGAGCTCACGGTCATGAGCATCTTGGGTATTTGATGTCAAGTATAGTATTTTGGTTTTTGTTTTCTGAAAAGGATTTGAAATCGGTAGATCTTTTAAAAGATGGGCTGCAATGAGCTAAATGTTGAGTTGTTGGACTCAGAGATTAGTTGGACTGGTGGTTTAATCAAGCTGGTTGTGATTCTTGATGCCTTATTGATGGTTATGTCGGTCATGTTGGAGGAAGTTGAGTATGGAATTGATGGTTATGTGGTCATGTTGGATGAAAGTGAATTTGAAATGAAATGTACATTATGTATTGAATTATTTTCATTACTAAATGCTTTACAAACAGTGTAGCATTTCGAATCTGTTAGTCTATTGCAAATAACTTCAGCTTCATGCAAATCTGAACTAGAATAGCAACCATCTTCTTTGATTAGCCTGCATTAACATACTTGCAAACAATAAAGTTTTGCGAGTACATACGTGTACTCACCGTTTGCTCTGAAAACCTGCGTGAGGAGCAGAAGGTGCAGGTGAAGAAAAAGATGACCAGGAGTTCAGTGACCCAGACGCGGGTGGTGCGCTTGACGGCTAGCGGAGTGATACGCTCGCCGGTTGCCTATGGGAATGGAGGCACACCGTGGCCACTTTGCTTTTGTTCCTCTTATGTTTTTTTTCTTTTCTTCAGTTTACTTTAAGCCGGTCAGCCTTTTGTAAATAGGAACAAGTTGTAATATTATTATCTATCATTGTAATATATTACTTCTACTTTTATCTTGTGGTTGCATAGAACGATACTACCTATCACAATATGTGACACTAGCCTACTGATCCAGGGACTAGTGACAATCACATATCTGCGGGAAGCTCGGGTTGGAACCAATTGGATGGCATGTAACCTCATCAGTCGAGTGCCGTGCTAACCAAGTGGTTTCAATCTGAGTCTGTCGTGATGCCGTGATCGTTACGTTACTGGTTGTGCGAGATTATCCAGGCCTGTGCAACAGTAATGGAGTATCATTGTACCAGGACAGGAGCCCCCACAGGGAGTTGTATCAGAGCTGTGCAGGTTCGAAGGAGAATATAGGTAGTAATCGATAGGATTAAGGAAGAGTTTTTGTTCCTTAAAAGTTATTTTGATTACGCACTCCTTATTTGTGAAAACGTAGAATGTTGATCTTTTCTTTTCTATAGTATCTCTTCTGGTTTTGAGCTTCAAATTGAAATTTTCCTATTATCTTGGCTTTGAAAGTCAGATTTCCAGGGTAAAAGTAAATGGGGAATTCGGTTCGATCTATTTTCCCGATCCTATTCAAAATTTGAGTTAGAGTCTTTTTGGGAAGCTTATCTACTTCAAGAGATAGCTACGAATCGAGTAATGATAAGGTTAAGGTTTAAAGCTATAAGTTTTCGTTTATTGATTCATTGTTGGGTTTTTCCGTTCATTTAGTTCCTGTTTATTTCGGATTTCTGTTTGCTGAGGATGTTACTAATCTGTTTCCCTTCTTAATCTTAAATGTCTGGATGTTGGGAACCCTGTTATTTCACGTCTGTGATTCTGGAGGGCTCAGTTCAGGCTACACTCTGGGAGATGATGCAGCGTGCTGGCTTTCCCGAGCCGCCAGGGTACTTAATCTCACGTGATGGACTTAGTCCCGCCTCTTCCCTGTACGTGGCGGAAGTTACCCTTCGTGAACTCCACGAATGGGAGCAAATCCGTCAGTATCACGGTACAGCGCCAAGCCCTCTTGTAGCTCTACTTGATGGAGCATACATTGCAATCTTGAGGCTTCGGTTTGATGTACCAGAGATGGCTCAGTTGTTCCCTGTTTGTCCCTCTCGTGAGCCGGACAGCAAGGAGAACCTGTATGTGCCAGTCTATCCGCTGTTGGATCCTATACAAATCTAGCAGACTAGGTTTGTGAGGTCCCTCGACCACTATCTGCTTCGTCTCCGGGAAGAACTGTTGCTTGCTCGACGCCGTATTTCTGATCTAGAAAGTAATATGGCGCCCTTTGTCAACTTTGGTTTCTTCACTACCGGGATGATATATGGAGAGCACGATGACCTTGAGCCTGCTGAGGAGTTACCCTGTCCTTATGGATCTTATCATCGGGTCTCTCGCAGTGCTAGGATGACTGTTCGAGGCAGCAGCCGTCGCCATGTTTCGGCTATGCACCCTAGTGCTTCTGCGACTGCGATGCCAGGATGTAACCTACTGTTTGGTGTACGCGAGTACGAGTTGATGTTTCCTACAGAGTCAATTGCTACCTCTGTAGCCCCAGGCACCTCGAATGTCCCCGCCGCGAATGGTGGTCGTGTCTAGGTTTAGATCTTTGCTCTAGTAGGAAGCTGGAACTACAGCTTGCTTTTGTTGTAATTACGAGCTGGCTGAAGGAACCTTTTGTTGTAATTACTTTCGTGGAACTGGTGGTAGTTGATGATGGTGGCGTTGTAAATAACCCCCTCTAGCGCGAAGAAACGTGCTAACTTATCATCTGTAAATCTATCGCCTTCGCAATCCTTTCACTGTGATGCATACTTTGAATTTTGTGTTGCTATGAGATGGATTGTGCTTGAGTTCCGCAACTGTTGTTCTAAATCCCCGTGTTCTTCGATGTGCTCCTGTGGTACTTGTCTCTAAGTCTTTATGTCAACAGGATGCCGCCGAAGAGACGTGTTGTCCGTTCTGTGATGACCCGGGGTGTTGCTCAGAATAGTCAAGAACCAGCTGTGGCAATGCCGAATCCGGAACATCATGATCCACCTTTGCCTAGATCCCGTAGCCAGGGATCTCATCACTCCAATGAGCCAGTAGGTAATCGGGAGGCATCGTTTAGTCATCATGATGCCCAAAGTGAAGAGTTACCTCCACCTCCGTCGATGGCCCAAGTTCTTGTTATGCAGACCCGCTTGCTGGAGCGGCTGGTGCAGAACTCAGAGAACTTTGGTGCCGCTGCTTATGGTGGTTTTGCAGCAATGCAACCCCAATCAAAGTTGGCCGAGTTCTAGCGAACTCGCCCACCGAACTTCTCGTCAATGACCGATCCTCTGGACGCAGATGATTGGCTTCGCGATGTCGAAGGCAAATTTGACCTCGTGAGCTGTACTAATGAGGAGAAGGTTCAGTACACTGCTCACTATCTCCAAGGCGTAACAGCAGCTTGGTGGGATAGTGCATAGGCGATGTAACACCCCAATTTTTGCTTTTCATGAAATTAAATATTATTTTGCACATTTGTGAATTTTTGAAATTTTCTGGAATTTATTTGGATTTATTTGGATTTAATTTGAATTTATTCCATATTGAAATAATTAAAGAAATTAAATTTTCAAATAAAGTTTTGTTGGAAATATTTTATTTGAGTCCCAAATGCCCCAAAATATTTTCTAGAATTTTTCTGGAATTTTTCTGAGTATTTTACTATTTTTCTTGAATTAAATGAATTACTGGAAATTATTTTAATTATTAAATCGCTGGAAAATTCGAATCGGGTTAAGTACTGTTCATCTGACCGAGTCCGAGTTCGAGTCAGACTCGAACCCGACCCAAGCCGCGTCTAAGCCGGACCAGTTCACCCGAACCCTAATCCATGGACCGTTGGATCCAGATCCAACGGTCAAGATCGTTCCGTACCAGTTCGAGCCGAGACTGGGCCGGATCCGATCGCACCCATGCGATCGTGACCGTCGATCATGCCACGTGGGCGGCCCACCGTTGTCGTCTCCGCCCAAGTCCGAGACGGACTCCTCCGCCGCGCCGCCTCCGAGTTCGGTTAGGGTTTCCGATTTGCACGCACGTCGAGGCCGTATTTAAGGCGTGGACCCGTCCCCAAGAATCGTCGTTTGACGCCGCACCTTTTGCCCCAAGCCACGACGCCCGAGCCGCCGTCTTTGCTGAGGAATTGCTCGCTGTAGTAGGGTTAGGGCTTCGCTTCGGGTTCGTGCGCACGCCACCGCCGTCAAGCCGTCTTCGCCGTGTTGGAGCCCAGATCTGGAACCGCAAGAGCAAGGCGCATCGGACCGCACCATCCACCTCGCCGGAGACCCTCGGAAACGCCGCACGGAAGGTCGCCGTCCTCGTCTCCGGTAGACCGAGCCCCGCAGCGCCGCCATCACCCGCGCGAAGCTTCTGGACCGTCCGATCCCGATCGAACGGCAGCGGTGAGTCACGTGCTTCCAAACCCGATTAGATCTGGACCGTTGGATCAAGATCCAACGGCCCACGATCACCACGTGCCGTAGCAGCGTTAACGTAGGGTTAGATCTGGACCGTCCGATCTAGATCGAACGGCCCACGATCACCTTGTAGTTTTCAACGTGTTAACCCTGGATCTAATCGCGGCCGTTGATTTTCAAATCAACGGACACGATCGTGACACGTGTACCGCCGCTGGCCGACACACGCTGAAGCGGCGTGTCTCTGACACGCGGGGCCCGCGTGTCAGCGGGACAGCAGAACCGCACCATGACGTCATCGCTGACGTCACGGTAGGGCCCGCTTGTCAGTAGCGTCGTCGAGTATGGTGACGTCAGTGCTGACGTCATCCAATGGGTCCCACCTGTCAGCGACCCGAGCCATGGACCGAGTCCACCGTGGACCGAGCCGAACAGTGGGCTGAGCCCATGGACCGGCTGACGCCAGCCAGCCAATCAGGAGTCGACGCGTGTCACCCATGACGCAATAAATAATTTCCGAAAAAGAAAATGATTTAATAATTCGGTTTAATAATTGATTTGAATTTCAAAACTTCAAATGCTTATAACTTTTGCGTTTCAACTCCGATTTGAACGATTCAAATTTCTAAAAATTCATAAAATTTAGATCTACTCAAATATGAATTTTATTTAATTTTTGGACTAAAGTTTTTCTCTGTAATATTATTTAATTTATTATTTAGACTTTAAATAATCATAACTTTTGCATTTAAACTCCGAATATGACGATTCCAGTTTCTAAAAATTCATAAAATTGTGTTCTCTCTGTTTATGGGCTTTATTTGGATGTTTGGACACTTTTTGTCTACTGTTTTATTCATTTGATACTATTTGCACGCGTTACGAGTCAACGTTGAAGTGCCGGAAGGATTCGAAGGAGAAGTGTTGACCCAGGAGCCAGCTCCGGACCAAGAACAAGTACTTTTTGAAGGCAATTTGTGCTTTGACCATGTTGATCCTATTTTGAAACCTATTTTGATTTAATTTATTGCATGCTAGTTCAATTAGAAAATACTTTATTTAAATATGGGGAATTAGATAAATACCAAATTGTTGTATGACACCTTGGTTAATTATATATATGTGCCATGACCCTTGTCACCCTAGTTGTGGTTTACTAGTTGGACATTATTAAATTGCCAACATGGGAATTTGGACCGTTGTAGTATATTGCTTAGACCTGCTACGTGCTCATGACATGATTTCAAACAATCAAATGTTAATATTGACTTAATGATATATTGAACCTGGTTTGGAAAGGTATCATGTGTTGTGATGTGATGGCACGTGGTGCATGGTAATCAATTGGGGTTTGATAAATAGCTTTTGACCGGGGCATGTGGCAAGAATGATCAGGTGGGCCAGTTGTGGCACCGGGAATGTTGGTTTGGTTCTTCGGGTAGTCTTGCCCTAGTCACCCTAAGGACTTAACCTTGCAAGCCTTTGAACTGAGTCAAGCGTGCAACCACATGTCTGTAATGGGACGGACCTAGTTGACTAAGTTGCTAATAACGTACCTGTGGGACCTCAGGATGTCAACTACACCCTTTGTGTAAGTTGAACGGGGGAGCGTACCAGGGCTGAGGCCAGGTACCCATCTAACGGTGGATTGACCTAAACTTCGCCTTAGCTAAGGGAAGGGTTAGTGTGCAACACCGGAGAGGACCACTTGTATTGTTAGAAGTTTCCGAAAGACTTTGTTACGGGAACTCGCCTTTGTTGTGTTTGACTGTATCTTGTGGGTAAAGTGCATAACCTCTGCAGAGTGTATAATCTATTCGAATAGCCGTGTCCGCGGTATTGGACATTGCTCGGGAATTACAGTCAAGGGTTAGACTTTCTTGAAAATAACTTGGACTTGAAAGGTTGGGTTTGGTTAAATAATGATGTTGATGGAAATGTGGATTAGGAATGGGAAAGATGTTTACTAAACTCCTTGAAAAGTTATTTATGCTTTACATGTTTCTACTGCTTTCGAATCTACTTATGATACTTGTTAAATGCTCTTACTGCAAATATACCTTGAGCCACTCCTTTGTATTAAGCCATGCATGTAGTATATTAGCTGCATTCTGTGCATGACTTGCTGAGTACCAAGTACTCACCCTTGCCACAATACAACACCAGTTGAGGAGGAGACTACACCAGCTTTGGAGGAGGAGCTCCAAGAGGAACCGTCTACTTAGGGAGCGAGCCCAGTCAGTTGCCTGTGGTATACTGGATGGCGCCACGAAGTTATCTTATTTTCCGCTGCTATTATTTCTCTCTTAATAAGTTTCGCCCTGCGTGGCGTATATTTGTAACTTGACCATAAGGTCGAGCAAACCGATTTGACTATTTAATTAAAGTACTTTATTAGTATCGAGTGGTATGATTGTGATATTTACCGATGTTAAGACTGTGTGCACTAGCGCGTTCCTGGACTAGTGCTGAATACACAGAGGGTCCGAATTTGCAGATTCGGGTCCCGACAGAGGTGGTATCAGAGCCATACTGACCGTAGGCTCAACCCTAGCTAGAATGGTCGTAGAGAGGTTAAAACCTATTTTCTAACGGTTAAAAGTTCGTCAAGATAAGAAATGACATCTCGACTTATTCCCTTCTCTCTTTTCTTGTCTCTTGCTGAATTTTTCCTTACCTTGTCACGATTTAAAAATTTCGAGTTCTTACGTGAGCACTCTTGTGACAGATGGAGGGAGAGTTCAACTACGTCGATCTGGAGGTTGGTCACGCTGCGGAACTTTGGTCTATGCTATAGACTCTCGGAGATTTTGAGAAGCCGCAATACCAAGTGGACGTGATCAGACAAGCAGGATTGATCAAGGCTTGTGACGTGAAGATTGTGGTACCTGCTAGGAAGAAGGGCCCAGGCAATCGCCCGATACACTGCACTGCCAGGAGGTCTACAATGCAGATGGGTATCTAAGAGGCGTCACGACGAGCAATGCGGCACATTACCCGTATCTACGCAAGAGAGTTGGAGAGCACGGTGTTCCGATATCATCCGCGCAGCAATAACCTTCTTGACCCGAAGGCGATTCAGGATGAGAATGCCATGGTTACACAGTTGGCACGACTTGTTGTCGCCCAGGAGGATGTACTCGATGATACAAGCAAGGAGCTACAGAAGGCCCGCAAAGAAATCACGGCAGAGAAGAACAGATGGCGGGAAGCTCAAGAGTATGTGTCTCACCTTCTGCAAAGGATTGGAGAGTTAGAGACGGCATTGTACGCACCAGAGCCGGAGCCAGTACTCGAGCTGCACGAGCCAGACCCGGAGGAGCCGGAGCTTGAGGAGGACACTGCTTCTTCGACTACCACAGATGACACAGTTGCTGGACATGGCGATCGTTTCGCGCCTATGCCGCAGCGTCCGTACCCAGGCCGTGGAGGTTTTCTCGATGAGTGAGCGTAGGTTCTATAGTGAGACTCCTTCGCCGAGTCGCGTCATAGAATAAAGAGTCACCCTTTAGGCGTTAGACTCCAGTGTTAGTTTGATTTGGATTTTCATTGCTTGCTGAGTGTGCAGTATGTGTTGCAAGGCCAGTAGGCATTGTAAGCAACCATACCAAGTTACTATTGATTAAAATAATAAAGTTGGACTTTAAGTTACACCTTTCGCCCCGCATAAGTTCCATATTACTTGTCTATTCTTGTTTCCCTGTCATCTCTAAAACCTAGAGCAAACCACAGATGGTGAACACTCGTGGAAACCTTGGAGGCAATGGAAGTGGTTCTCGCCCAGCAGAAAACCCCAATGATGGAGCACCAGCACCGCTAGTTGATATGCAGAATTTTGGAGCTTTTCTTGCTGCTCAGACTCAGTTGATGCATGCCATGATGCAACAGATGCAGCATGTCACCGCTCAGGCCACTGCTAATCAAGTCAATCAGGGACAACGCCAGAATACAAAACTGTCAGAGTTCATGAGGACTCATCCACCCACTTTCTCCGGGAATGCTAACCCGTTGGAAGCCGATGACTGGTTAAGGTCAATTGAGAGGAAGCTACACATTGCTCAATGCATGGGAAATGAGAAGGTACTTTACGCTTCTCATCAGTTGGAAGGAACAGCCGCTGAATGGTGGGAGAACTTCTGTGCCACGCAAGAGAACCCTCAGGACATCACTTGGGAAGAGTTCACAGCTGCATTCCGTCAGTATCACGTGCCTGAAGGAATCATGGACCTCAAGAAGGAGGAGTTCAGAGCACTGAAGCAAGGTAATCAGCCGGTGGCCGAATACCTGAACAAGTTCACACAGCTTGCACGTTACGCACCTGAAGACGTAGCGACAGATAAAGCCAGACAGTCTCGTTTCATGAAGGGACTTAACTCAGGATTGCAGGTGGGATTGATCACCCACACCTTTCCAGATTTCCAAGAGCTGGTGAATAAGGCGCTTATTCTTGAGGACAAGCGCAAGGAACTGGATGAGAACAGGAAGCGCAGGATGCAGCATCAGGGATCGCGTCAGGGAGCGCAGCAACGCTTGAGGGTTGCGCCAAATCAGTTTTTCAGATTCCAGCCGCAGAATGCAACCAGGACACCGTCACCAGCACCAAGACCCGTCAATCAGAACTATCAGACCCCAGCCCCAGCCAGAAATGTCGCTTCAGGCAGTCAACAAGGAACAGTGAGACGCTGCTACAACTGCAATGAGCCAGGGCACTTTGCCAACAGTTGTCCAAAGAAGACAGTAGGAGTGACCCCAGTTCGCTTCAATCTGGGATCCACACCAGCTAGGACGCTAGCACCAGGAGCAGCACCCCAGACCGTGGTGAGAGGCCGAGTCAACCATGTCACCGCAGATGCACTTCAGAATGCCACAGATATCGTATTGGGTAAGTTACTTGTCAACTCAGTACCTGCAACAGTTTTGTTTGATTCTGGAGCTTCGCATTCGTTTGTTTCACAAGGCTTTGCTGCTAAAAATGATTTGGAGATTGCAAGACTTAAATGCATGCTTTTAGTTCAAACCCTTGGTTCCGAACTCCGAACGAAAGTAGGATGTTCTGGGGTGAGAATACTAATAGATGGGATAGAGTTCCTAGCGAACCTTATTATTTTGGAGACCCAGACCTTGGATGTCATTTTGGGAATGGATTGGTTATCCAAGCACAAGGCCGTATTGGATTGTGGACGGAGGACTATCTCATTTGAGAGCCCGTGTGGAAAGAAAGTGGAATTTCAAGCTACCGCCGTTAGACATGGACAGTTGATGGTTAACAGCACCAAGGCAATCAGCATAGGAGATGTCTCAGTAGTGAATGAGTACCCAGATGTTTTTCCTGAAGATCTACCTGGTATGCCGCCAGACAGGGACATAGAGTTTGTGATAGAGCTGGTGCCCGGGACAGCGCCAATAGCCAAGAGACCTTATCGGATGTCAACCGAAGAGCTAGTAGAGATGAAGAAACAGCTTGAGGAGTTGATGGAAAAAGGATTCATCAGACCTAGTTCATCGCCATGGGGAGCGCCAGTATTGTTTGTTAAGAAGAAGGACGGGAGTTTCAGGATGTGCATAGATTATCGTGCACTCAATGAGGTCACCGTAAAGAACAAGTACCCATTACCCAGGATAGATGATCTGTTTGATCAGTTGAGAGGAGCCGGAGTTTTCTCCAAGATTGATCTGAGATCGGGATATCACCAGCTGAAGATTCGATCAGAAGATATTCCAAAGACCACGTTTTCGTCAAGATACGGACATTATGAGTTTACTGTCATGTCTTTTGGTCTGACGAATGCGCCAGCATATTTCATGAATATGATGAATAAGGTGTTCATGGAGTATTTGGACAAGTTTGTTGTTGTGTTCATAGATGATATTCTAATCTATTCAAAGACAGAGGATGAACATGCAGAGCACTTGAAGCGAGTTTTGGAAAAGCTGAGGGAACAGCTGCTCTTCGCCAAATTCAGTAAATGCGATTTTTGGAAGGACAAGGTGGAGTTCCTCGAACATGTAATGACCGCAGAAGGAGTCACCGTAGATCCAAGCAAGGTAGAAGCTGTGTTACATTGGGAGCAGCCAAAGACTGTGACCCAGATCCGGAGTTTCCTTGGAATGGCAGGTTACTACGGCCGTTTCTTTGAAGGCTTTTCGACAATTGCGAAACCTCTCACGCAATTGCTGAAAAAGGAGAAGAAGTTTGCATGGACGCCAGAGTGCGAGAAAGGTTTTCAAGAACTGAAGAAACGATTGACATCAGCGCCGGTGTTAGTTCTACCGGATGTTAATCAAAGCTTTGATATTTATTGTGATGCATCGCGTCAAGGACTTGGATGTGTGTTGATGCAGAACGAAAAGGTCGTCGCTTATGCATCATGGCAGTTGAGGCCGCATGAGGAGAATTATCCAACGCATGACTTAGAGCTGGCTGCTGTAGTGCATGCTCTGAAGTTGTGGCGTCACTATTTGATTGGAAACAGATGTGAAGTATACACGGACCATAAGAGTCTTAAGTACATCTTCACCCAATCAGACCTGAACATGAGGCAGAGGAGATGGTTAGAGTTAATCAAGGACTATAATGTTGGGATCCATTACCATCCAGGAAAGGCCAACGTGGTGGCCGATGCTCTGAGTCGGAAAAGCCATACTGTGAACATGTTGCTAGCCACAAGTCAGGATGAGCTATGTGAGGATTTCCAGAGAATGCAGATTGAAGTCGTACCAGAAGGATTCATGGCCGCATTGGAAGTGAAGCCTACCCTAGAAGATCAGATCCGAGAAGGACAGAAGGATGATGACAAGATCCGCAGGATTAAATCCATCATGGATGAAGGCAAGGCAGAGGACTTCAAGTTGGATGAGCAAGGCATGTTATGGATGAAGGATCGCATTTGTGTGCCGAACAAAAAGGAGCTGAAGCGGTTGATTCTAGAAGAAGCCCATGACTCTAAGTATTCAATTCATCCTGGAAGTGCCAAGATGTATCAAGATTTGAAGGAAAGATTCTGGTGGCCGAGCATGAAGCGTGAAGTTGCCGAGCATGTTGCATTGTGCGACGTATGCCAGAGAGTCAAGGCAATGCATCAGAGACCAGCAGGATTGTTGCAGCCGCTGAAAATACCTGAGTTGAAGTGGGAGGAAATCGGAATGGATTTCATTACCGGTTTGCCTAAGACTCAAGGAGGTTATGACTCCATATGGGTTATAGTGGATCGCTTGACCAAGGTCGCCCATTTTATCCCCGTGAAGACCACTTACTCGGGGGATAAGTTAACAGAGTTGTATATGATCAGGATCGTCTGTTTGCATGGAGTGCCAAAGAGGATTGTATCGGACAGAGGTACCCAATTTACCTCAAGGTTTTGGAATAAGTTGCATGAAGCCATGGGAACCCGTTTGAACTTCAGTACAGCCTATCATCTATAGACGGATGGACAGACCGAAAGAGTCAATCAGATTCTGGAGGATATGTTAAGAGCGTGTGCATTGGCTTATGCTACCTCTTGGGATAAGAGTTTGCCGTATGCCGAGTTCAGTTACAATAATAGTTACCAGGCTAGTTTACAGATGTCACCTTTTGAGGCCTTTGTATGGTCGACCACGCCGAACGCCATTAAGCTGGAATGAGACCGTGGCGCCGTGTCTTCGGGCCTGATATTCTTCAAGAAGCTGAAGAGCAGATTGCCATGATTAAGGAAAGGTTGAAGATAGCCCAATCACGACAGAAGAGTTATGCTGACAATCGTCGCCGGGATTTGAGTTTTGAACCAGAAGACTTTGTATACCTCAGAGTTACGCCTCTCAGGGGAGTTAAGAGGTTCCATGCCAAAGGGAAACTTGCACCCCGTTATGTTGGACCATTTAAGATTTTGAGCCGTAGAGGCGAAGTTGCTTACCAGTTGGAGTTGCCGCAGTCGTTAGCAGGAGTACATGACGTGTTCCACGTGTCCCAGCTGAAGAAGTGTCTTCGAGTGCCAGATGAGCAAACGCTCTTGGAGTCAATTGAGTTGCAAGAGGATCTGACTTACAAGGAGCATCCCGTGAAGATTTTGGACACTATGGACCGAGAGACTAGAAATAAGTCAACCCGCTTCTGTAGAGTTCAGTGGAGCAACCATGAAGAAAGCGAAGCGACTTGGGAACGCGAAGAGGATTTGAGGAAAGAGTTTCCGAACCTATTCCTTAGCCTTAAATCTCGGGGACGAGATTCTGTTAAGGGGGGGAGGTTTGTAACACCCCAATTTTTGCTTTTCATGAAATTAAATATTATTTTGCACAATTGTGAATTTTTGAAATTTTCTGGAATTTATTTGGATTTATTTGGATTTAATTTGAATTTATTCCATATTGAAATAATTAAAGAAATTAAATTTTCAAATAAAGTTTTGTTGGAAATATTTTATTTGAGTCCCAAATGCCCTATAATATTTTCTGGAATTTTTCTGAGTATTTTACTATTTTTCTTGAATTAAATGAATTACTGGAAATTATTTTAATTATTAAATCGCTGGAAAATTCGAATCGGGTTAAGTACTGTTCATCTGACCGAGTCCGAGTTCGAGTCAGACTCGAACCCGACCCAAGCCGCGTCTGAGCCAGACCAGTTCACCCGAACCCTAATCCGTGGACCGTTGGATCCAGATCCAACGGTCAAGATCGTTCCGTACCAGTTCGAGCCGAGACTGGGCTGGATCCGATCGTACCCATGTGATCGTGACCATCGATCATGCCACGTGGGCGGCCCACCGTTGTCGTCTCCGCCCGAGTCCGAGACGGACTCCTCCGCCGCGCCACCTCCGAGTTCGGTTAGGGTTTCCGATTTGCGCGCACGTCGAGGCCGTATTTATGGCGTGGACCCGTCCCCAAGAATCGTCGTTTGACGCCGCACCTTTTGCCCCAAGCCACGCCGCCCGAGCCGCCGTCTTTGCTGAGGAATTGCTCGCCGTAGTAGGGTTAGGGCTTCGCTTCGGGTTCGTGCGCACGCCGCCGCCGTCAAGCCGTCTCCGCCGTGTTGGAGCCCGGATCTGGAACCGCAAGAGCAAGGCGCATCGGACCGCACCATCCACCTCGCCGGAGACCCTCGGAAACGCCGCACGGAAGGTCGCCGTCCTCGTCTCCGGTAGCCCGAGCCCCGCCGCGCCGCCATCACCCGCGCGAAGCTTCTGGACCGTCCGATCCCGATCGAACGGCAGCGGTGAGTCACGTGCTTCCAAACCCGATTAGATCTGGACCGTTGGATCAAGATCCAACGGCCCACGATCACCACGTGCCGTAGCAGCGTTAACGTAGGGTTAGATCTGGACCGTCCGATCTAGATCGAACGGCCCACGATCACCGTGTTAACCCTGGATCTAATCGCGGCCGTTGATTTTCAAATCAACGGACACGATCGTGACACGTGTACCCTGGCCGCGCCGCACACGCGAGCGCGTGTCTCTGACACGCGGGGCCCGCATGTCAGCGGGACAGCAGAACTGCACCATGACATCATCGCTGACGTCACGGTGGGGCCCGCTTGTCAGTAGCGTCGTCGAGTATGGTGACGTCAGTGCTGACGTCATCCAATGGGTCCCACCTGTCAGCGACCCGAGCCATGGACCGAGTCCACCGTGGACCGAGCTGAACCGTGGGCTGAGCCCATGGACCGGCTGACGCCAGCCAGCCAATCAGGAGTCGACGCGTGTCACCCATGACGCAATAAATAATTTCCGAAAAAGAAAATGATTTAATAATTCGGTTTAATGATTGATTTGAATTTCAAAACTTCAAATGCTTATAACTTTTGCGTTTCAACTCCGATTTGAACGATTCAAATTTCTAAAAATTCATAAAATTCAGATCTACTCAAATATGAATTTTATTTAATTTTTGGACCAAGAACAAGTACTTTTTGAAGGCAAGTTGTGCTTTGACCATGTTGATCCTATTTTGAAACCTATTTTGATTTAATTTATTGCATGCTAGTTCAATTAGAAAATACTTTATTTAAATATGGGGAATTAGATAAATGCCAAATTGCTGTATGACACCTTGGTTAATTATATATATGTGCCATGACCCATGTCACCCTAGTTGTGGTTTACTAGTTGGACATTATTAAATTGCCAACATGGGAATTTAGACCATTGTAGTATATTGCTTAGACCTGCTACGTGCTTATGACATGATTTCAGATAATCAAATGTTAATATTGATTTAATGATATATTGAACCTGTTTTGGAAAGGTATCATGTGTTGTGATGTGATGGCACGTGGTGCATGGTAATCAACTGGGGTTTGATAAATAGCTTTTGACCGGGGCATGTGGCAAGAATGATCAGGTCGGCCAGTTGTGGCACCGGGAATGTTGGTTTGGTTCTTCGGGTAGTCTTGCCCTGGCCACCCTAAGGACTTAACCTTGCAAGCCTTTGAACTGAGTCAAGCGTGCGACCACATGTCTGTAATGGGATGGACCTATTTGACTAAGTTGCTAATAACGTACCTGTGGGACCTCAGGATGTCAACTACACCCTTTGTGTAAGTTGAACGGGGGAGCGTACCGGGGCTGAGGCCAGGTACCCATCTAACGGTGGATTGACCTAAACTTCGCCTTAGCTTAGGGAAGGGTTAGTGTGCAACACCGGAGAGGACCACTTGTATTGTTAGAAGTTTCCGAAAGACTTTGTTACGAGAACTCGCCTTTGTGGTGTTTGACTGTATCTTGTGGGTAAAGTGCATAACCTCTGCAGAGTGTATAATCTATTCGAATAGCCGTGTCCGCGGTATTGGACATCGCTCGGGAATTACAGTCAAGGGTTAGACTTTCTTGAAAATAACTTGGACTTAAAAGGTTGGGTTTGGTTAAATAATGATGTTGATGGAAATGTGGATTAGGAATGGGAAAGATGTTTACTAAACTCCTTGAAAAGTTATTTATGCTTTACTTGTTTCTACTACTTTCGAATCTACTTATGATACTTGTTAAATGCTCTTACTGCAAATATACCTTGAGCCACTCCTTTGTATTAAGCCATGCATGTAGTATATTAGCTGCATTCTGTGCATGACTTGCTGAGTACCAAGTACTCACCCTTGCCGCAATACAACACCAGTTGAGGAGGAGACTACACCAGCTTTGGAGGAGGAGCTCCAAGAGGAACCGTCTACTTAGGGAGCGAGCCCAGTCAGTTGCCTGTGGTATACTGGATGGCGCCACGAAGTTATCTTATTTTCCGCTGCTATTATTTCTCTCTTAATAAGTTTCGCCTGCGTATGTATATTTGTAACTTGACCATAAGGTCGAGCAACCAGTTTGACTATTTAATTAAAGTACTTTATTAGTATCGAGTGGTATGATTGTGATATTTACCGATGTTAAGACTGTGTGCACTAGCGCGTTCCTGGACTAGTGCTGAATACACAGAGGGTCCGGATTTGCAGATTCGGGTCCCGACAGGCGATCCGTCCACCCGGTCAGGTCTTGACTTGGGAGGATTTCAAGGGAGCCATTCGCGCAGCGCATGTACCAGCTAGTCTGATGGACATAAAGAAATGGGAGTTCTATAATCTTCGTCAAGGGTCCATGTTAGTGATGGACTATCTTCATAAGTTCAATTATTTGGCCCGCTATGTTACGGAAGAAATTCCGAGCGAAGCTCGAAGAGTTTCCTTGTTTCGGCAGCATCTGAACGAGGAGATTCGTCATTTGCTCGCACCACTTGACATCCCCAATATGCAAGTACTGGTGGACAAGGCTGTTTGTGTTGAAGACAGTGGCAAGGCACTTTTGGAGAGCCAGAAGCGCAAGTGGATGGCCCGGAAATCTGCCGGTGCTGGTACTTCTATACCGCGTTCTGGGCAGACCGCCAGTGCTCAGTCCGTGGCATCACCGCCTCCACAACCTCACAGGAGTTTTCCCCAACCTGTTTTGTCTGCAGCTCAGCCTTCTGGCCGCGGAGGACAAATTCGCGGACGGCAGGACAGGATCGCCGCTCTCACCTGCTATGCCTGCGGTGAGAAGGGACATATCTCTACCGTTTGTTCGAGCAAACGTCCTATTGCTGCTCGACCTCAAGTTCCAAGCGGTCCAATTCGCCCGCAAGGTTCTGCAACCGGGCGTGGTGGACACCTAGGAGGAAGCTCTAGCCAGAAAGGAGCCCCCAGTCAAGCCCGTGGTCGACTTAATCTGGTGACTGCAGAAGAGGCCAGCAATGCACCAGATGTTGTACTTGGTATGTTTCCTGTACATTCAGTGCCCACAATGGTTTTGTTTGACTCAGGTGCTTCACATTCCTTCATTTCTTCGAAGTTTGCTGAGAAGCAGAGAATTGAGACTAATCGATTGCGAAGTCAGATGATAGTCTATTCTCCTAGTTCGGTTATGCGAGCTGAGCGCATATGCCTTAGAGTACCTATCGTGATCAATGAGGTCCTATTTTCTAGGTAATCTGATTCAGATTGATACCCCTGGACTTGATGTCATCCTCGGGATGGATTGTTTGTCCTAAAATCAAGGACGCATTGATTGTGCTAACCGTTCCATTTCTTTGGTGAATCCGGACGGGATTCAGATCGAGTATTACTCCAATCGATCAATTGTGCCTAAGGCTTCTCTCCATTCACTTTTTGAATCAGAGTTAGGTCAAGTGCCAGTGGTCTATGAGTATCCCGATGTGTTTCCTGAAGAGTTGCCGGGATTGCCTCCAGATCGGGATTTGGAGTTTGTTATTGACTTGTTGCCCGGGACAGCACCATTATCCAAACAACCTTATCGGATGCCCTCTAAAGAGTTGTTGGAGTTAAAGAAACAACTCAAGGAGCAATTGGCTAAAGGTTTTGTTTGCCCTAGCTTGTCTCCTTGGGGTAGTCCAGTGCTCTTCGTCAAGAAGAAAGACGGTAGTTTACACATGTGCGTGGACTATCGATCCTTGAATGAAGTCACTATCAAAAATAAGTACCCTCTTCCCTGGATTGATGACTTGTTTGATCAATTAAGTGGAGCTCAAGTCTTTTCTAAGATTGACTTGAGACTTGGGTACTTTCAACTTAAGATTCAACCGGAAGATATCCAAAAGACTGCTTTTACTACTTGATATGGTCTGTACGAGTACACAGTGGTTTCTTTTGGACTCACCAATGCGCCAGCCACATTCATGAACCTCATGAATAAGGTATTCATGGAATACCTAGACAAATTTGTGATGCTATTCATTGATGACATTCTTATCTATTCTCGGAGTGAACAAGATCATGAACTTCATTTGCGACTGGTGCTTAACAAGCTACGTAAACATCAGCTGTATGCCAAGTTCAGCAAATGTGAGTTCTGGCTCAAAGAAGTTGCCTTCTTAGGACACGTTCTCTCCGAAGGAGGTGTTGCTGTTGATTGTAATAAGGTGAGAGATGTACTCGCCCGGGAACAGCCATGGACTGTTCCCGAAGTCCGAAGTTTTCTTGGGTTAGCCGGGTAATATCGGCGATTCATTGAACACTTTTCCAAAATTTCCAAGCCGATGACTGAATTACTCAAGAAGGGGAAGAAGTTTGAGTGGTCGTCAGCTTGCGAGGCTAGTTTCCAAGAGTTGAAGCGAAGGCTCACGATAGCTCCGATTCTTGTCTTGCCTGATGTGCACAAAAACTTTGACGTATTCTGTGATGCTTCACGTCAGGATCTTGGTTGTGTGCTAACGCAGGAAGGAAAAGTCGTGGCGTATGCTTCACGCCAACTGAAACCTCATGAAGCCAATTATCTGACCCATGATCTAGAATTGGCTGGTGTAATTCATGCTCTTAAGATATGGCATCATTATCTCATCGGAAATCGAACTGAGATATTTACCGACCATAAGAGCCTAAAATACTTTTTCACCCAACCAGATCTAAACTTGAGATAGCGTCGGTGGTTGGAGCTAATCAAGGATTATGATTTGGGAATTCATTATCATCCAGGAAAGGCACGTGGTAGCTAATGCCCTCAGTCGCAAGCTACACACTATTAATGCCTTAACGGGTGTCTGTCAACCCCAGTTACTGGATGAGTTTCGTAGACTCAACTTGGAGGTGGTAAGGGAAGGATTTGTGGCTGCATTGACCCTACAACCTACCCTTGAGTCTCAAATTTGGGCTGCTCAGCCGAATGATGAAGGAGTAGCTGAGATCAAGCGCAAATTGGGAGAAAGCGCATCATCGGAGTTTTCAGAACGAGCCGATGGTCTGATCATGCATGGACATCAAATTTACGTCCCGAATGATCAGGAGATCAAAGACCTGATCTTGAAGGAAGCTCATGAGACTCCATTGTCGATCCACCCTAGAAGTACTAAAATGTATCAAGATATCCGAAAGAAGTTTTGGTGGCCTGGTATGAAAAGAGATGTCGCCGTGTACGTTGCCATTTGTGACGTGTGTCAGCGAGTTAAGGCAGAGCATCAGCGACCAGCTGGAATGCTTCAACCCTTGAAGATTCCAGAATGGAAATAGGATGAGGTCGGAATGGACTTCATCACTGGCCTGCCAAAATCAGCTAATGGCCATGACTCTATTTGGGTAATCGTTGATCGGTTAACCAAAGTGGCTCATTTTATACCGATACGCGTTACCTACAGTGGAGCTAAACTTTTAGAACTCTACCTTAACCATATTGTCCGATTACATGGAGTTCCTAAGGTCATTGTGTCTGACCGTGGATCCCAGTTTACTTCACGGTTCTGAAAGAATCTGCATGAACTTCTAGGAACTAAGCTGCTCTTCAGTACAGCTTACCATCATCAGACCGATGGGCAGACTGAAAGGATGAATCAAGTCCTGGAAGACATGCTTAGAGCTTGTGTTCTTTCATATAACTTGAAGTGGGAAAGTGCTTAGCATTTGCTGAGTTTTCCTATAATAATAATTATCAAGCAAGCCTTCAAATGTCTCCATTTGAAGCACTGTATGGAAGAAAGTGCCAAACTCCTCTTTTCTGGTCCGAAGTCAGTGAAAGAGAGTTCTTTGGACCAACGGTGATTCAAGAAGCTGAGACGCAACTTAGGCTAATCCGCGATTGGTTGAAAGAAGGTCAATCTAGATAGAAGAGTTATGCCGATAATCGTCGCCGTAATCTGAGCTTCAATGTAGACGAATTTGTCTATCTTAAGGTGTCGCCGTTGTGTGGCATGAAACGGCTCCAAGTTTGTGGAAAGTTAGCGCCGAGATACGTCGGTCTGTATCGCATTCTTGCAAGGAATGGTGAAGTAGCTTATCAGTTGGAGCTTCCACTTCAACTTGCAGATGTGCACGACGTGTTTCATGTTTCTTAGCTGAAGAAGTGTCTTCGAGTTCCTGCTGAACTCACTCCTCAAGACGCAATTGAACTTCAACCAGATCTTACTTATCGTGAATATCCAATTCGCGTTCTGGATGAAGCTGAACGTCTTACTCGTAATCACGTAATCAAGATGCTTCAAGTTCAGTGGAGTAACCACACCGAAGAAGAAGCAACCTGGGAACGTGAAGATCGTCTTCGATCCGAGTTTCCATCTTTCTTTTCTGAATCCTTGTAATCTCGAGGATGAGATTATTGTAAGGGGGGTAGAACTGTAACATCCTGAGTTTGTTATTGCCTTTTTAATTGTTTGTTATCGTTTTGAGAGTCATTTAGATTTCAATTTGGAGTTAATTGTGTTTGGATTTGTTTGTTCGAGCAGTTTCGTTTTAGTTCTTGCTCCAAAATCTTGTTTCGTGTTGCGGTTAGAATTTCCTAGCAACTGTGGTTTCCAAACCTTCCTTGGTTATCTTAGAACCCATCCCTAAAGTTTCCGAGAAGGATTCCCAAGTTTCGGAGTTTTTTTCGGGAAATTTTGGGAGACTTTTTGCCTTGGGCGGCAGTACCGCCAGCCCGGGCCAGTACTGCCGGCCGAGGGGCTCGGGCAGGGGGGCAGGGCGCCCGTTGCTGACCGGCTGCCCTGGCCACCTCAGCGTTTTCTAGAGCTTTCTCTTCCCCTCACTCCCCCAGCCAAACACTCCCCTCACTCCCTCACTCCCTCACACGTCTTCTCTCTCCCTCACTCTCCCTCACTAGCTCTCTCTCCCATAGAGCTCTCCCCCTCTCTCTCAAGTTTTCCCTCCCTCTAAAACCCTCTCTCCGGTGTTCTGGAGCTCGAGAAGAAGCAAGCCACAGCGGAGATCGCAATTCTCAAATCCTAGCGACGATTCGTGGTAGGTGGAGCGAGTTCTAATCAACTCTGCTGTGATATGAGTTCTATCCTCTAGTTCATGTTTCTTTTACCCTTTGATGTATTAATTGGAACCCTAGAAAACCTAGTTGTAGTGCTCAATCTCTAGTTAGTTGAGTTTCTAAACCTAGGTTAGGTGCTAGAGTTCTCGTTAGCACGAAAACCGAGATCGGAAACCCTAAATATGTTTTCATAACTTTTGGAAGTAACCATTGAAACCCTAGTTCCAAAAGCTAGGAAAATGACACTAGAATATATTCGATGCCGTTAAAGTTCGAGTTTCACGAAAGGAATCGAGTTTGAATTCGATTCGGGGTGAAAGTCAAAATTTAGCGTGAAACAGGACTCTAGAGCTCCTCAGTTAAGAAATTAGGTCAAACGAGGTCAAAACGTTGCGTGGTTTGCATGAATGGGTCCTTAACATCTCCGAGAACCCATCCATGCAATCGTCGCAAAGTTCCGAAGTCGTTTGCGCAAAAATCCCTTTTTCGGGAAACCCTAATCGACCTGTGGCCGGCACTACTAACGTGGTGAGGCCAGTACTGCCAGGCTGTAGGCCGGCACTACCGCCCCCGCAACGTCGGCAGTTATTTTCCAGAGAGGTCCCCTTTTGGGTTCGTAGCCTCCGGCACTACCGACCCATGTGGCTGTTACTGCCGACTGTAGAGCCACACTACCGGAATTTGAATGGCCGGTACTACTGAGCTCCAGTTCAAATTTAGTTTTCGCTTAAGTCTTTCTCTCTTGTGTTCGCTTATTGGTTGTTGTCCGATTCTTAGAGCTTTATGCCTTGTTCTCATTGGATCTTATATGTTTTTTTTCGTTGTTTCTTTTGTCGCGCTTTCGTTTAGACGTTGACGCCTCGGGAACAGTCGACGAGGATCCAGACTACGACCCAAAGGACATGCAAAACCAAGAGCAAACAGGAAAGCACCCCCTTTGAACATATTGCTCCTATAATTGCAAAAGTATTTGTTGATCTGCAAAACTATTACGCATGCATATGATTATTACAAGTATTTAAATGGTGGGAAATGGTAGTTGCCCTAATGGTTGGATGGCTTATCTTAATCTCGTTGTTATCCTGAAATCCTTGAGTAACCCTAGATTTCAGGATAGACGCTATATTAAGTGTCGCCAGGGCCTCGATGTCCACCATCTCCGTCCGGTAGTTTCTCCCTTCCCCAAAGGTGACGGGGAGGCGTATCTGGCCCAGGGGCAGTAAGCTAGCCCCCGGGGCAATCCCGTAGAAGGGCAACACCGGGCGCAACTCCCGACGAGATATCTGAAGCGCATGGAATGCCTCGGTGGACAGGAGTTTGATGGTGCTCCCTCCGTCCACCAGCACCCGCCCAAACTTCACATTCCGGATCGTGGGCGAAACCACTATCAGAAGGTGACCTAGGTCAGCAGTGTTCTTAGGGTGGTCGGCCTAACTGAAGGTGATTGGCTCCTCCGACCACTACAACATCCGACTCGCCTTGAGCTTGGCACCATGGCACAGACCTCCCTCCTCAGACGTTTGTACATTGTGTTGGAGGGGCAGGTGGCCGAGCCACCATGAATGTATGCCACGGTGTGGTCCACCCACTAGAAGGCCAGCGGGGCGGAGTCTTCGTCTTGGTCGTCGTCACGAGGGTGATGCTCCTTGAGCCACTACTCCACCATATCGCTCACAATCTGGTAGTTTGCCAGGTCATGGGTGTTCGTTTTGTGGAGAGGACAAAAGGGCCTGCCCTCCTTCTCCTTGCGGTCATCGTCTCTTCATCCACACCGACCGCCTCGCTGGTCACGATGGTCGCGCCCCCGTGGCCAGGTATCCCTTCGCTCGTGCTCAGCGGCCAAGACCCACCAGGTCTCGCCCGCCTCGTGCCTCCTTGTCTTCTTGTTTATTGGACCGGGACCCCTCGAGGTTCCAGCCTCATCTTTGCCTAGGCCACCCGCAAAACCGGACACCGCGACCACTCGCAGAACCGAACCCTAAGCTTCCGCCGCCCACGCACACTTGTGCGCCAGGGAGAAAAGCTCGGAGGTGGTGGTGACCTCGCGTGTAGCCATCTTCTCTCGCATCTTGTGGTCCCAAACACCTCTCCGAAAGGCGATCACAACCGACTGCTCATAGATCCAGGGGATCGTATTGCAATAATGGTTGAACCGTTGGATGAAGTCGCGCAACGACTCCCCTCACCCCTGCTCGAGGGCATGGAGATCATCCTCCATGCCCAGTTGTGTGTACGACCCCTGGAAGTTGGCGATGAAAAGGCCACACAACTCCTCCCACGAATGGACTAAGCCTCGTGGCAGGTTCAACAGCCAAGATCGGGCGGACCCAATCAAGAACGTTGGGAAGTAGTTGGCATTGTCCTTTTCGGACCCGCCAGTAGCCCGCTCCACCATGATGTAGATCTGCAAGAACTCCTCTGGGTTGGTGATGTCGTCATACTTCTCGAGGGATGCCAGGTGAAACCTCTCAGGCCAAACCACACGGCGCAGCCGTTGGGAAAACTCCTGGCACCCGACACCTTAGGCGGAGTCATGCCCATTCACCTGAGCCCCGGGGCAGAGATCGTGCTGGGGACTACAAATTTTGACTCCCCAAAGAGCCGGAGGAGTGGGCTTCCTCCCTCCTCTGAATGTGAGGTTCATGGGAGGAGCTTTCGTCCCTAGGGGTCGCCCTGTTGTCATGGCCTTGCCCCTGGGCGCGGCAACGTTGCAGATGATCGTGCAGATCATCGCCATGCCACCGACGATGCTCCTCCAGATGAACCATCAGGTCCCCGTGGCTCCTTGCAGAGCTAGGACCCATGTCTTGTGTACCCTTACCTTTGCTTTGGCCCTCCTGGCCAGAGTTCTTCCCGCTCGGAAGCCTGGAAGCCTGGGCGCGGTCAGCACGCGCCCTTGATCGAGAGGTACCGACGGTACCCGACGGTGCGGGCGTCCTCACACAAAGTTGGGCCGCGTCCGCAAGCCCAGCGAGGTCCTGAAGCCAAGGGGCCGCCAGGGCGTCTCCCGCGAGTTCCACCGGAGGGTGGTCCAGGAGAAGACGAATTGCTTGCAGATTCTGGGCCGAAGTGGCTGCCTCCAGGTTCAGTCGCCGCTAAACCAGATGCTCCGCCGTAGCCAGGGGCGCCCCTGCCTCCCTGCGGGGGTGGTGTGAGATTATCCCCCTTTCCGGCGAGAGTGCCGAGACGTGCCCTGAGTGCTGCTAGCCTTAGCCGCCTCCTGATGCTGAGAGTGCGAACCCGCCATCACCAGATGAGCGATTCTTTCTGACAGGAGACCGGGATCAGCCGGAAAGATGTCCGGGTGAACCAACCGCTGGCCCGCTACCTAGCGAGCCCTGTCGGCGTTTTCGGCCGACAGGATATCTCCCGAAGGGAGAAAGTTGGTTCGGTAGGGGGTGCTTTTGCGAGTGGACTTCCCGGGGGACTCTCTCGGAGGATCCAGCCAGTCGACACACCAAGGAGCGCACTCACTGCGCCAGGGGGCCAGGAGAAGAGGCGAGCAGCGCAAATGAGAGAAAGAACAAGCAGCACCCCGATGTACCCAGGTTCGGGCCCCAATGTGGGTAATAGCCCTACGTCCTGCTAGATCATTGTTGATGTGTGTTTAGGCGGTTACAAGGCTTCTCCCTTACAGAGAAAGATCCAAGGTATGTCCTAGTTCTAGCAAGAAGAAGCCATCACCGTCCCCCCTCTCTCCATGCACCCGAGCTCCCTTATATAGACGGGGTTGGTCTGGGCAGGTGAGAGGGTAACATCATGCTTAACTACAATTCATTATTTCATCCGTCAGTTCAGTCTTGTCTTCCAGCCTCATTCTTCATGATGTCGCCCATCCCTGCCCGGTCCGCGCTAGGTTAGGTGTGAGGCGTCAGAGGGATACACCGTCTTTGCAATTAATGGGCCTGACACAGCGTGTTAGGGGGAGGAGGCTTAGAGGCAAAGCCTCCTTCTCTGCCTTTTTGTCGCCTGTCAGGTCGCCCAGCCGCCACGTGGGCCGGCGCTCGGCGAGAGGGGCTTGGTCGCCCGGCCGCCACTTGGGCCGGTGCCCGGTGAGAGCGGCCTGGTCGCCCATGTAATATCTTGAGTGGTTATCTTAGTTTAGGGCTTCCTAGACCGGGCGTTCGGTTATCTTGCTGATGATTTGGGTGAGTCAAGGAGTAGGTGGAGTGAGGACTTTATTCCTTATAAAATTTTTCCTCCACCTAGTCTAATCTCTCTTTCTTCACTCCCTCATTTTCTTTTGGCTGGCCCTCCTGCCTCTGGACCGAACGGCCAGCTCCTCCCCGAGCCACCCGACGCCCAGCTCCTCCTCCTCCCTTGCCGGCCGACAACGTCGCCCCCCATGCCGGCTAGAGCCAACCTCCTCCCCCGAGCCTCGGAGTCTCCTCCCCGGCTGGCGCGTCGCCCTCCTCGTTCCCAGCCTGAGCCGGTGTCGCTTGTTCCTCCGGCTGGTTCAGTGTCACCGTCCCCTCCTGCACCCGGCCATCCCCAGCTCCAGCCAGCTGACGGTGGCTCCTCTCCTCCCAGCTGGCATCTCTTCCCTCCCCTCTCCCCTTGGGGTAAGTGTAGGTGAGGAATTCCTATGTTTTGGGATGAACTTTTGTGGTGCATGCTAGATGTTTGATGTATTGCCTAGAAGTCTTCTACTATGGTATCCCTGTTTTTAAATATTGGCTTGCGAGTACGTTGCTCAGAATGGCGATATGTGTCTCTATTTCTTAGAGTGATCTTATTCTAATGTTATGGAATATGGATATAGATCTTTGGTTGTTTTAAATTTTGTGTGCAGGGATAAACTTGCCCCAATTAAATTTAGGTCTAGAACAAGGAGTAATGGCTCCCCTGCTTATTATCCTTTGTGAAACGTTGTGTTTTATGTTGCTTAGTTGCTAACATATATGCTATGTTGTTTTGCAATTCAATGTTTCCTTACATGTCATATTATGTTTATGCACTGCATTATCCAGTTCAATGTTGCACAGAAATGCTCATTAAGAAAATGATGCACTGTAGAAGAATAGAAAATTCATTTGTTGTATGACTCTCATTTCATTTCATCATGATGTATTAGTTTGATGTTGTGAAAATGAGCTTTTGTTTCTGTAATTGGCTATGGACGTTTGCAGAAGTGCCGTTAGTACAATATATTACCTCAAAACCAATGGAACATGCATTAGATTGGATAACTGACCTTTTAATACTTTCAAATCTGCCTGATCATTTGATTAGCTGATGATCCAGTTTATTAGAGCTTTTTGAGTTGTATATGATTCGGAGAATGAAACGATGACGAAACAAGGACCTTGCAAAATATTAGATCAGTGTAGTAACGCTAGTACAAATATCTATATTATGACATTAGCAATCTTGAGTTTGAGAATGAAATGCTAATAACAAATTACACTAATTTATAACAATGTCAGAAATAGAACAACTTTTGGGAGGAATTATGGATTACAGTTGTGAGGTGTAAATGATTTCCTTGGATCCTGGATAGAAATGTTTGACACTTTCCTGTTTATGAGTTTATTTAAAATATAACGAATGATTATTCTACTTTGCATTTGCAGCAACATTGTTTAAGATTATTGAGTATGTTTGACATGCATAGTTCGGTTGTGAAATTTTGTAGAGTTAGGCATTTGCAATAGTAAAATGACTAAGAGTAATACAATCGTGTTTAGACAGAGAGTTGTTTTAGGGTTGATCGTCATTGTATTAAATAAAGTTGTGATTGATCGTTTGGTCCATAAGTCGTGTTGTTATGCTTTCTGTTTTCATAGGGAGTGGCCCCTCCTTCATGTGTCTCTCTACTTCCTGCGGTTAAGGCAAGTACATCGTGATGTTGACTGTGGTCATGAGTTAATATATGATATTTCAAGTGCGGTGGTGAGCACCGTGCTTCAGAGTGTGGTTGGACCGGGAGTTGCAACCACTGTGGCAAGCCCGGCCACATGGGACGAGTCTGCCGGATGAATCCCGGTAGCATCATCAAGTGGGAGACGGTGCCTTCTCCTCCCACTCCAGCGGTGTCTTCCAGAGGATCGGTGCACATGATGGCGGCTCCTGCTCCTCAGCCGCCCTTTGCGTGGGCGCCACCAGCAGCCTACTGGGGCCCGCAGCCATTGGCTCCTCCTCAGTTGCCTCCTCCGGCCCTAGCTTTGTTGGGGCATCAGCCAGGTGTCGGGGCTCCTACTGTCCCGGCGCCACCAGTAGTGTACACCTTGCCGACCGCCGAGTCAGCTGGGCATCCAGAGCTGATTTCAGGTACTTTTCTTGTGGATTCAGTTGATGCCTTTGTTCTGTTTGATTCCGTAACATCCTACTCCTTTGTGTCGTCTGAGTTTGCTAGTAGAGCTAAGTTGGGAGTTCAACGGATTTCTGAGTCTGTGATAGTCAGTTCTCCTGGGGGGTTGATTGCTAGTTCTTTGGTTTGCCCGGGTTGCACCATTGCTATTGATGATGAGGTTTTATTTGCCAATCTTATGGTGATCCAGTTGGCTCCTTTTGATGTCATTTTGGGCATGGACTGGTTGCATCAGTACCGTGCCAAGATCTGTTGTTTCTGGAAGATGGTTACCTTGCAGTCCCCGTCAGGGGTAGAGTTAACTTTTCAGGGTGGTATAACTTCCAGTTCCGTCTTTGCTTTGGCTAGTCTGTTTTCTGGTCACCGTTTGAGGCAGTTGGGTTTCCTCATGGCTATGTCTAAAAAGCCATCTTCCTCAGTTTCCATTGAGGAAATTCCTGTTGTGAAGGAGTTTGTTGATGTGTTCCCTGACGAGTTGCTTGGTTTACCTCCTGTGAGGAATTTGGAGTTTCGTATTGATCTTGTTCCGGGCACTCGACCTATTTCTATCTCTCCATACCGCTTGGCTCGTCCTTTTCAAGACGAGTTGAAAAAGCAGTTGGAGGATCTGTTGGCCAAGGGTTTTATTCGGCATAGTGTGTCACCTTGGGGAGCACGTGTCCTCTTCGTTTCGAAGAAGGATGGAAGTTGGCGTATGTGCATTGATTATCGTGCTCTTAACCAAGTGACAGTCAAGAACAAGTATCTTTTGCCTCGCATTGAGGATCTGTTTGACCAACTGAAGGGAGCAAAGGTGTTCTCCAAGATTTATCTTCAGTCAGGGTATAATCATATTCGCGTGAGGGAGCAGGACATTGAGAAGACTGCTTTCTCCACTAGGTATGGGCATTATGAATTTAAAGTTATGTCTTTTGGACTAACTAATGCTCCTGCTGTCTTTATGGAGGCGATGAACAGTATGCTACACAAGTAGCTTGATGAGTTTGTGGTAGTGTTCATCGATGACATTCTGGTTTACTCTAAATCAAAAGAGCATGAGCGGCATTTGAGGCTTGTGCTGAGTACCTTGAGGGAGAATCAGTTCTTTGCTAAGCTGAAAAAGTGTGAGTTCTGGATTTCAGAAGTGGGTTTTCTTGGCCACACCATCAATCTAGAGGGCATATCTGTAGATCCAAGCAAAGTCTCAGCAGTTTTGGATTGGAAGAGGCCTTCCAATGTCAAAGAGGTGCGTAGTTTCCTTGGGTTGGCAGGCTACTATCGGTGTTTTGTGCAGGATTTCTCTATCATTGCCAAGCCACTTTCGCAGCTGACTCAGAAGGGGATGAAATTCCAGTGGACTGCAGAGTGTGAGCACAGTTTCTGCACTTTGAAGGAGAAGTTAGTGACTGCTCCTGTTCTTACCCTTCCCGAGCCTGGGAAGCGCTTCACTGTTTATTCTAATGCTTCTCGTTTGGGACTTGGTTGTGTGCTCATGCAAGATGGCAAGGTGATTGCTTATGCATCGAGGCAGCTGAAAAAGCATGAGCAGAACTATCCCACACATGATCTTGAGCTGGCCGCTGTGGTGTTTGCATTGAAGATATGGAGGCACTATCTGTATGGTGAGTCTTGTGATATCTTCACTGATCACAAGAGCCTCAAGTACATCTTTACTCAGAAAGATTTGAACTTGAGGCAGAGGAGGTGGCTGGAATTGATAAAGGATTATGACCTCACTATCCAGTATCATCCGGGCAAGGCAAATGTGGTGGCTGACGCTCTTAGTCGCAAGACAATGCCCCCTGTCGTTGATTGTCTTGTTACTGATTTTGAGCGATTGGGAGTCTCCTACTGCTTTACGGGGACCGTGCAAGCTGAAACTCAATTGATTCTTGAGTCAGCGATTTCCAAGCGTGTGCGGGAGGCACAGCAGCATGATCGTTTGCTCCAGCAGGTGAGGAAACGCCTTGAGGATGGCAAGTCTGGAGACTTTACCGTTGATGATGTGGGAGCTTTGAGGTTTTAGGGTCGTTTGTGAGTGCCTCAAAAATCCCAAGTGAAAGAGGATATTCTGAAAGAGGCTCATCACACCCCGTACACGGTCCATCCTGGGGAGACCAAGATGTACAGGGATTTGAAAAAGAATTTCTGGTGGAAAAGGATGAGAGTGGATATTGCCAAGTATGTGGTGTCTTGTGGGATTTGTCAGAAGATCAAGGTCGAACACAAGTGCCCTGCTGGTCTGTTGCAACCATTGGAGATTCCTGTGTGGCCATGGGATGACATCTCCATGGATTTCGTGGTTGGCCTACCTCGTACTCCACGAGGGAAGGATGCTGTTTGGGTTGTGGTGGACCGTCTCAGCAAGTCCGTGCATTTCATTCCTATCCGCACTACCAATTCAGCGAGCGAGTTGGCTCCCATCTATGTGCGGGAGATTGTGAGACTGCATGGTGTACCCAAGACCATTATTTCTGATCGGGATGCGAAGTTTGTCTCCAAGTTTTGGGAGAGCTTGCAGAGTGCTTTGGGTACACAGCTTCGCCTTAGCACCGCTTTTCACCCTCAGACAGATGGGCAGTCTGAGCGTACCATTCAGACTTTGGAGGACATGCTCAGGGCCTGTGTGAGGGCTTGGAAAGGTAGCTGGAAAGATCATTTGCCTCTAGCATAGTTTGCTTATAATAACAGCTATTATTCCAGCATCCGGGCTGCTCCTTATGAGGTATTGTATGGCCGGAAGTGCAGATCGTCGCTTTGTTGGGATGCTGTGGGCGAGAGAGCAGTTCTTGGACCAGATTGGGTTCAGAAGACTGTTGATCGCGTGGCGGAGGTACGACAGAACCTTCTTGCAGCGCAGAGCAGACAGAAAAGCTATGCTGATGTGAGGAGGCGAGATTTGGAGTTTGAGGTGGGCGATAGTGTATTCTTGCGAGTATCTCCCACCAAGGGTGTGGTGCGTTTTGGCACCAAAGGAAAGCTCAGTCCGAGGTTTGTTGGGTCGTTTCCTGTTTTGGCTCGAGTCGGTAAGTTGGCTTACCGCTTGGAGCTACCGGAGTCAATGCAAGGAGTGCATAATGTGTTCCATGTTTCAATGCTAAGAAAATACTTGCATGATCCGGAGTTGGTTGTTCCGTTGGAACCATTAGTGCTTGAGCAGGACCTTACCTTCGAGTCCCGTCCTGTGAAAATTCTGGGGACTTCGGAGCGAGTGATGAAGAATAGGACGCTTAAGTTTGTCAAGGTCCTATGGTCACATCAGACCGAGAGAGAAGCGACTTGGGAGCTGGAGTCTCGCATGCGCGAGAAGTATCCCGAGCTTTTCGCCTCAGGTATGTGATGTGAAACCTAGCTATATTTCACTTTGCCGGATGGCGTATTGGTGTGTCTTGGATTCGAGGTCGAATCCTGTTGAAGGGGGGGAGAATGTGACACCACGAAGTGTCAAAACCTTATATAATGTGAATGTTAAGGTAAAAAACATTATGAAATTTGAAATTAAGGTTAAAACCATATGGTATGAGGGTTATATGCGTTTTCGGGCCGATTCTAGGAGTTTGGGCCGAAGAGAAGGGGTCGTGGGCTTTGGTGGGATGGAGTTTGAGTCCAATTGGGAGTAGGAGTCCTGGTTGGGGGCCTCCTCCTACCCTTATTGGGCGCCCCACCCCTGCTTGTTGCACCCCCCTTCCCCCCTCAATGCCCTAGCCGCCACCTCCATCTCTCTCCCTTGCTTGCGCCCCCTCCATTGCTCCCCATTGCGCCACCACCTCTCCACCACCTCTCCACCTCCCTTGCTGCCCCTAGGGGAATTCTCCACCTCAACACCTCGAAGATCCATCCGTTGGAGCGCTCCGCGACGAGGAGACAAGCTGGATTTGGAGCGAGGAAGGAGATCGCGCGAACCGGGAGGAGATCCATTGGTTTTTCGTTCGTCGGGTGAAGGTATGGCCATGGGGATGGTCTAGGATCTGTCCTAAGGGTTATTATCATGTTTTTAGATCAATTGGTGGTGCTGGAATTGAGTAGATTAGATGAAATCTAGAAGTTGTCACGTTCTCTGTTTCGGGCAGCATGAGAAGTCGACCTAGGGCTTGGGTTTTCGCCAATTTAGAATCGGAATTTGGTCGGACGCCTGTTGAAGAAGTTGTAGGTAATTTTAGTACCTTTCAGTGGGTGTAAAGAACGTCCAATTCTGCCCAGCCGTTTGAAAGTTATGCTAGTTTTACTGAACGTATTAAAATCTGTGACGTGATTGGAACAGATCACGGTATTTTGTAGATTAAACAACTTTAGAGTCTGAATCAGCTTTTCCATATACTTATAAAAAGTTAGGAAATTTCCTAAGCTACGCGAGAATGTACTCGTTTATTCGATTCGGAGTCTTAGAACCCGAGTTATGCCTTTTGGAAGGCTGCTGTCCCGACGGGACAGAACCTCTGTTTTTGGGTTTTGCGAGTAGTTTGCGATATCTGGTTAGAAGAGGGTTTGAGTACTATTTTGTGGACATGATTGTCAGTGTGTGGTACCTATGTGCAGGTGGTGTGACCCCGGGAGTGCCTTCTACTTCTCGCCAATCCGTCGCCCGTGGTTGAGGCAAGTGTATTGGAATGGGTAGCGGGTTGTAGTTTTATAGATTGGTTGAGATTGAAGTTGAATATATGATATGTTAACATGCCATGCTTTAATGTTTGGCATTGATACGATGAATATGCTTATTATGTTATGATGCCGTGTGTTAATGTACAAAGTTATCTATGATGTTAGCATGTTTGCATACATGGCAGGATACATGGCCCGGGCGGTGAGAAAGTCATAACTAGTCCGGGGAAGGTCGGTGAGAAAGTTATGACTATTCCGAAGAGCCAATGAGGAAGTCCTACATCGTGATTCCATCCACCGTGGTGTATAGAAGCGAGGAGTAGGCATCCTCCATCTTCGGGATGGAAGGGGGGACAGGGTGCACACCGACGGGTGTGTACTCAACCATACCGGTATGAGTTTCCAAGGAGACATGAGCATCGCATCGCATTGCATACATAATGATGATGGAAATGATATGTGATCATGAATGAAATGATAGACATGATCTGAGTTGTTGTAGCCATGTAATTGTTTCTTTTGTACCATTGCAATATACTTGCTGAGTGATGAACTTACGCTTGTGTTTATGTTTTTTTTAGGTACCACGACATCGGCATGTGGGAAAGGGCATTAGCTACACATCTTCACGTAGTTCCAGTCGCATTTACCAAATTTTGAGTAATGATCTTAATAATAGTGCCATGAATCTTGGTTTATGGATTAAATTGTGTGGTCGGGTCCCTTATTTGCTTCGTTATAGTTTATGGAGTGGTTGAACTTGATATTATCGCCTTATGTTGTTGCCATATCCATTTACATTGCTTCTTTAGATATCTTATAATATTATGTTACTTGCCTGTTATTGCTATTGTCTCAAATCATGTTGAAACAAAGGAGATGCTGCCGAAATTTTCGGTTTTAGCATTTGCTCCTTTGCTGTAATTTGTCTTTATTAGTGGTATTTAGGTATTGTTTAGCCTATGTTTGGTAGCATTCATGCATACTAGATGCCGGGGTGTTACATATAGCCTCATACCACTTGCCCCAGACTAAATCTTTTCCCACCCCTGTTCCATTATTGTGCAACACATGCCAACAATAATATCAGTTACCATGTAGAACCACAAAGGTACCTACACTTCATATCATCATGTGGCAAGATTACACTGATTGCAAAATTCATTCCGTATATCATTCGTCAATATTATTTTGCCATTTGAAACACATTTCACGTAGGCATGGGTAAGCAACTATTCACGGTCTAACCTCCCGTGTTGGCAAAATCATATCATCCAACTATTTTAACCCAAATTAAGGTGACAATGGAATACATGGCATACAAATATTATCATCAAGGGTGCAATTAACAATTAGGTGAATTAGCTACTTTATCCCAAATTAATTTAAATCATTTTAATAACATAACAAGCATAATTTAAATCAAAATATATTTAAAAAATTAGGAGCAATATGGTCAAAGCACAACTTGCCTTCATAAAGCAGTGAGTCTTGATCTGGAGCTTGATCTTCGAAATCAGTGTCCTCACACAGCTCGACGTCTACGCGTAACAGATAAAGAACAAGATAAACGCGCAAAACAACGTACAAACACACATTCAAAAAATACTACAAATCAAACTAGCTCGTAACTTCATGAAAACATCCAAATAATTAGTTTAGCATTTTCTAAGATTTATAAAATTTATTTTAGAATTTTTGGACGTATAGTCTAAGAGCTACAAAAAGCGTAAGTTTGGACTTTCCGCAAATAATTTAATAGTATAAATTTAATTATAAAATTTCATAAAAATTACTGTAGAAAGGTATTAATTTATACTAATTAACAAAATTTGTTGCAAGTGATTCGGACTTAGAACGAATTTTTAGAGAAAAAGACAAAATTCGTAATTTCTGGAAATGAATACGTACAAACAATCTCTCAATTCCAATCTATGCATGGCACTATTCCCGGCGTGAGCAATCTTCTCGCATGCATGAAGGAACGACTGGATACAAGTACCTACATGTTCAAGTATATATATACACATATATACTTATATGCTTCCTAACTTTATACATGCGGCTCATCCGACTAATATACGTATACATACATATAAAAGGTTATACTAGCGAATCGGTCGAATATATACACATGTATATCAACCGAATATAACCGCAGGTATACATATATATGTACAAAACAGTGTGTATATATATGTATACATGCTACGACTAATATAGAAATATGCATACGCCTAGCGAGTATTTATATACAGGTATACAAGCGTCTGTTCAACTATATATCTACGTATTATCTACATCCATCCGACCAACCTATACATTTGCGCATATATATATATATATATATATATATATATATATTTATATATACATCTGCCGACCAGTACCCATACGCGCTAATGTGCATATAGAGAAACCATACACATGCTTACCTCCTTTATATATCTACGTATATATAACTACGCGAATATATAAACGAGATAAAAGAAAAACAGAGCGCGCACGCGAGAGAAAAGAAATACCACTCGACAGTAGCAACAACGGCTGCGACACAGGCGACGGCGACGGCGGCGACGATGATGTAGATGACGGTGGTGTACACGGCGGCGGCGATGATGTAGATGACGGCGACGGCAACCAACGGCGATGGCGACGAGATAGCGTACACAGCGTCGGCAACAGCGGCGGCAACGGCGACAAGACCAACGGCAGCGACGACGAAGGCGACAGCGAAGACGGCGGCGACCAACAGCGACAACGACCAAGTAGACGGCGGCGGGATGACAGCGGCAAGACGGCGGCAGCGGTGACGACGATGGTGACAGCGTCAACGGCTCCAACGGCGTCAACGACGGCGAAAATGGAAGGAAGGCGTGGATGTAACAGAGGAGGTAGCCAAAACCTTGAGGGGTGGAAGAAAGGGCTAGAAGTTCACGCGTACAGAGGAAGGAAAAATGGCTGGCCGAAGGGTTGCTTGTAATGAAATTGTTGCTTAGTAGATGGAAAACGTCCAGGAGTGGAAAAGCCTCATGCATGGCATTTAGAGAATGGAATTATCTGGTAACACGTCCATGCGTTCATGCATTCAGGGAATAGAAAATGGCTAGAAACTGAAGGCTTCCACGCATGGGTATGAAACGGCTGACAGCCAACACATCTACGTGTGGGAAATGGAGAGATTAGTTTGATTAACTAGTAACGCTGGAAGCTGATCATTCGTGCATGGGAAAAGCAAAGGGCCAAGTATACATGTATACATATATATGTGCATACACGCTCTCAACACATGTTGAGAAGAAGAAAAAAACAGAGAGGCACTAAAAATCGAAAAAATTCCTCTAAAATCCTAGGAACTATTTGGAACTTAACGAAGTTGGTTTCGCGATTTTTCAACGCGTAAATTTTTCGCGAAAATTCTTTTCGTGAATCAAACACCTGTACAGATTTTTATAAATTCAACGACTTACGTTATATAACATATTTTTCAAAAATATTTGAAGTGAACACTCTTGTATACCAATTATCTTAATTATAAACAAAATTTTGGATTTTATGCTTATGCAAAAATGCGTGATATTTATTTAATACAATTAGTTCAATAAACTTGAGTCCAAATAAATTCCAGAAAATTCTAAATAATCTCAGAAACACACTAAATATATTAAAAGCAAATTTTGGGGTGTTACAACTTGATACTCAGCAAGTCATGCACAGAATGCAAACTAATATACTACATGCATGGCTTAGTACAAAGGAGTAGCTCATGGTATAATTGCAGTAAAACAGCATTTGACAAGTAACATAAGTAGATTCGAAAGCAGTAGAAACGAATATAAGATCAATAACTTTTTCAGGAGTTAAATAAACATCATTCCCATTCCTAATCCACATTTCCATCAACGTCATTATTAAACCAAACCAAACCTTTCAAGTCCAAGTTATTTTCAAGAAAGTCTAACCCTTGACTGTAATTCCTGAGCAATGTCCAATGCCGCGGACACAGCTATTCGAATAGATTTTACACTCTGCAGAGGTTATGCACTTTACCCACAAGATACAGCCAAACACCACAAAGGCGGGTGTCCGTAACAAAGTCTTTCGGAAACTTCTAACAGCACAAGTGGGCCTCCCCGGTTATTTCACACTAACCCTTCCCTTAGCGAAGGCGAAGTTTAGGCCAATCAACCGTTAGATGGGTACCTGGCCGAAGCCCTGGTACGCTCCCCCGTACAACTACACAAAAGGTATAGTTGACACCCCGAGGTCCCACAGGTACGTTATTAGTGACTTAATCAACTAGGTCCGTCCCATTACATACATGTGGTTGCACGTTTGAATCAGTTCAAAGGCTTGCAAGGTTAAGTCCTTAGGGTGACCAGGGTAAGTCTACCCGAAGAACCAAATCAACGTTCTTGGTGCCACAACAGGCCCACCCGATCATTCTTGCCACATGCCCCGGTCGAAAACTAGTTATCACACCCCCAGTTGTTTACCACGCACCACGTGCCATTAATATCATCATCAATAACACATGACACTTCTCAAAAACAAGTTCCATATCTCATTAAGTCAATGTTATCATGTAATTGGCAAAAACATGTTACGTGGCAAGGCTAAGCATACTACATCGGTCTAAATACCCATGTTGGCAATTTAATAATATCCAACTAGTAATCCACAACTAGGGTGACAAGGGGTCATGGCACATAATTAATAATCAAGGTGTCATAGTGCAAGGTTGGCATTTAGCTAATTTCCCGAAAATTAATTAAAGCATTTTCTAAGTAAGCTATCATGCAATAATTTAAATCAAAATGATTTCGAAATAGGATCAACATGGTCAAAGCACAACTTGCCTTCAAAGAGTACTTGTTCTTGGTCCTGAGCTGGCTCCTGGGTCAATACTTCACCTTCGAAGCCGTCGGGCACTTCAACGTCTACTCGTAACGCGTGCAAATAGCAAACAATAAATAAAACAGTACACAAGAGTGTTCAAAAGTTCAAATAAACTTCATAAAAAGAGAGCACATTTTTATAAATTTTTAGAAAGTGGAATCGTCCGAATCGGAGTTAAAATGCAAAAGTTATAATCGTTTAAAGTTTAAAGAAAACATTAATTAAATATAAACAGAGAAATATTCATAATCAAAAGTAATTAAAATTCATATTTGATTAGATCTCATTTTTATGAAAATTTAAAAATTTGAATCACCCAAATCGGAGTTGAAACGCAAAAGTTATAAGCGTTTGAAGTTTGAATCCATATTTAAAATCAATAAACCGAATTAAATAAACAATTTCATTTTCGGAAAATGATTTATTGCGACAGCATGACACGTGGACCAATCAGAGGCCGCCACGTCGCCTCGGGTCCATGGACCCGTCGCACGGCTCGGCTCGGTCCACCGTGGACCTGGTCCACGGCATGTGTGCCTCTGACAGGTGGGCCCCTCGGGTGACGTCAGCATGACGTCAGCGCACGGCTCGGCCGAGGGCTCTGACAGCTGGGCCCCACCGTGACGTCAGCATGACGTCATGGGTGACGTCATGGTGCGGTTCGGCGATTCTTGTGTAGCGGGTCCCACGCCGCTGCCGTCACGCGTCGACATCGGCCGGCGGCGTGATCGCTACCGATCGCGACGGTCAGCCTTCCGGCCACGTGGCTATATCTCGGCCGTTGATTTAAAAATCAACAGCCCTGATCGGATCTAACCTCACGCGTTTAGAAAACAACTCGGCTGATCTGGACCGTTTGTTCTTGATCGGACGATCAAGATCCAATCTAAAGTTACAACGTGGCTAACCCTAGCTGTACGATCTAGATCTAACGGCTGAGACCTATCCAAGCACGGTGCAGTTACGGCTACGTGGCGCAATCTAAACCGTTGGATCTAGATCCAACGGTTGGAAACAGATCTAGAAACTAAAACGTGGAAATTACCCGGGGATGACGTGTACGAATCTGGGCCCTCGGATCTTGATCGGACAGTGGAGAGAGCTCGAGAGGCGGCGATGGCGTGCGACGGCGCTAGCAGACCGGAGACGAAGACGATGACCACGGCAACGGCGTTGCGGGGCTCCTCCGGCTGAGTGGATGGTACTCCCAGGCGCGGCTTGACGCAACGGTTCCAGATCTGGACTCAACGGCGGCGGAAGACTGTGGAGACGGCGGCAAACAGCGGAAAACCGCGGCGGAAGCTTAACCCAACTGTGACACCACGGAGTGTCGTAACCTTATAAAATGTGAATGTTGAGGTCAAAAACATTATGAAATATTGTATTGGAGGTTGAAACCATACGGTATGAGGTTTATTCATGTTTTCGGGCCGTTTCCGGGAGTTTGGGCCTTTCCGGGGGAGTTTGGGCCTAAAGGGAAGGGTCGTGGGCTTTGGTGGGAAAGAGTTTGAGTCCATTTAGGAGTAGGATTCCTGTGTGGTCTGGGTTTTCCCTGCCCCTTGTGCGCCCCCTCCACCTCCCCTTGTGCCCTAGCCGCCCCCACCTCCCCTCTCCCTCTTGCGTGCGCCCCCCTTTGCTCTTCCCATTGCTCCACCACCTCTCCACCGCCCTTGCTGCCCCTAGGGGAGATCCCCATCTCAACACCTCGAAGATCAATCCGTTGGAGCGCTCCGCAACGAGGAGATCCGGCGGGATTGGAGCGACGAAGGAGATCGCGCGAACCGGGAGGAGATCTATTGGGTTTTCGTGCGTCGGGCGAAGGTATGGCCATGGGACTCCTTGGGGTTGGCCTAGGTACTGTTCTTAGGGTCATTATCATGTTTTTAGATCAATTGGTGGTGGTGGAATTGAGTAGATTAGATGAAACCTAGAAGTTGCCACGTTCTCTGTTTCGTGCAGCATGAGTAGTCGACCTAGGGTTTGGGTTTTCGCCAATTTAGATTCGTAATTTGGTCGGCCGCCTGTTGAAGAAGTTGTAGGTAACTTCAATAAATTTCAGTGGGTATAAAGAACGTCCAATTCCGCCCAGCCGTTTGAAAGTTATGATCGTTTTACCGAACGTATTAAAATCTGTGACGTGATTGGGATAGATCACGGTTTTCTGTAGATTAAACCATTTTAGAGTCCGAATCAGTCTTTCCATATACTTAGAAAAAGTTGGGAAATTTCCTAAGCTACGCGAGGATGTACTCGTTTAATTGATTCGGATTATTAGAACCCGAGTTATGCCTTTTGGAATGCTGTTGTCCCGACGGGACAGAACCTCTGTTTTTGGGTTTAACGAGTAGTTTGCGATGTCGGGGTAGAAGAGGGATTGCTTACTGTTTTTTGGACATGATTGTGAGTGTGTGGTACTGATGTGCAGGTGGTGTGACCCCGGGAGTGCCTTCTACTTATCGCCAATCCGTTGCCCGTGGTTGAGGCAAGTGTATTGTAATGGATAGCGGTTTGTAGGTTGCTAGTTGAGACTCGATGAAATTGATTATATGATATGATCACTTTCCATGCTTTAATGATTGCCAATGATATAATGAGTATGCTTATTATGTTATGATGCCATGTGTTAATGTACAAGTTAATTATGATGTTGGCATATTTGCATACATGGCATGTTACATGGCCCGGGCGGTCAGAAAGTCATAACTAGTCCGGGGAAGGTCGGTGAGAAAGTTATAACTATTCCGGAGAGCCAATGAGTAAGTCCTACATCATGATTCCATTCACCGTGGTGAACGGAAGCGAGGAGTAGGCACCCTCCATCTTCGTGATGGAAGGGGGGAGAGGGTGCACACCGACGGGTGTGTACTCAACCATACCGGTATGAGTTTCCAAGGAGACATGAGCATCGCATCGCATTGCATACATAATGGTGATGATATTGATATGTGACCATGAATGAGATGAAAGACATGATATGAGTTGTTGTAGCCATGTAATTGTTTGTGTGTACCATTGCAATATGCTTGTTGAGTGTTGAACTCACGCTTGTGCTTTCTTGTTGTTTTAGGTACCATGAGATCGGCATGCGGGGAAGGGAATTAGTCACACTTCTACACGTAGCGTCACTCAATTGTTCTCACAGTCACTCAATTGGATCTTGATAATAAATTAAGTGTGATGCATATTGTTTTATGGTTTATCTTTGCGATATGAGAGTCTTATTGTTCGTTTGGCTCATGGAGACATTAAATGTTTAGAATTAGACTTTTAAGGTCGTCATACCTTTAATTATTGCTATTTTAGATGTCTCTCATATTGCCTTATATTGCTATGCTATTGTGTTTCCTTCAATTCATGTTAAAACAAAGGAGATGCTGCCGAAATATCGGTTTTCAGCATTAGTGCCTTTGCTGTAATTTACTTGATTTTGTGGTATTTAGAGGTTTCTTAGTCTATGTTTGGTAGCATTTGGGCATATTAAATGCCGAGGTGTTACAATTGGTATCAGAGCCAGGCTGTAGGTCCTTGGAAAGTGTATTTTTAGTGTCATGCTATAGGATACAACTAAAATGTGATGTGGAATAACTTAGAAACAAGGCTTAGGTTTTAACTAAAATTTTGTCATAGGATAGCAACATTAAAACTTGCAAAAGTGAAATAACTAATCTAAAATTTGACACGCATGGATGCACAGTAGGAAAGGGTATGGGTATCATTTCTTTACGCTTAAACGTTGTATTTAAGCTTCGATGTTGAATGCTTCATTTGATAATGCATGTTGCTATGTTTATGAGATAAAAGATTGAATTGTGCTTGTTGTGGTGATAAAGTGGGGTTGTGGTGCCGAAGGGTTTCGGTTACCACTTTTGTTCATAGTAAGGGTGTGGTTTGACGGTATGGCCGGTTAAAGCCATCACCGAAGAACTATTAACCCCTTGTGGGGAAAGAGTGCTTACCTTTTCTATCGTAGATCGGGTAGTTGACTGGAGGCAAATAGAAGAGTTTGGTGGTGGATTTCTTCGTATGCTCTTTACCGTTCTAAGGGTCGGTTTTGGTTGGTTTTCTTGGTTTTAGTTGATTGAAATTAAATGAAAAGTGTTTGCAATTGGTTTTTCGCGGAGTGTCTGTAACACCCCAGCTTTTACTAAGCCCAGAATGTCACCAAACATAGATCATGACACATTTAATACCATAATTTAAGGTAAATTACAGCAAGTAATCATTTGGAATAATTGGAAATTTTGACAGCATCTCCTTTGTTTTTGCATGAAACTTAACAAAATAGCATCATATCAATATGTAATACAAACGAGATATCCATACGCAGCGATAAGGATAGCTAATCATCAACTAAAACATCAATAAGCATCGATAGCAAAATAATAAGCATCAATTTAACTCTAGGAAGTTAAAACAACTCCCTCCATAGCCCCACATGATATACATGAGGGAAACAACCAAACATACAGACCATACACTAATGATTATTGTAATACTTATTGTCGTGTCTCCAAAACAGGTGAATTAGCTAGATTATGATACTACGTGGAGGAGTGTAGCTAGATCCCTTTCCATACGCCGATTTCATTGTACCTAAATAAACAAACAACATAAAACACAAGCGTGAGTTCGAAAACTCAGCAAGCATATTGTAATGGACAACAAGATCATTTACAAGACAATAATACCTCACATCACATATAACATCTCATACTTGAGCACATAACAACATCATCATCATTAAATATGTATTGCAATGCAATGCAATGCAATGTTATGCTCATATCTCCTTGGAAACTCATACCGGTATGGTTGGGTACACACCCGTCGGTGTGCACCCTCTCCCCCCTTCCATCCCGAAGATGGAGGGTGCCTACTCCTCGCTTCCACCACCCACGGTAGATGGAATCACGATGTAGGACTTACTCTAATGGCTCTCCGGATTAGTCATAACTTTCTCACCGACCTTCCCGGATTAGTTAATGACTTTCTCACCGCCCGGGCCATGTAACATGTCATGTATGCAAGCATGCCAACAATATATAAAACTCATATATTAACACATGGCATCATAACATCTTAAACATGCTCATCATATCATAGCAATCATTAAAACATGGCAAGTGATCATAATCGTATAGACAATTCCATCTAATTTCAACATGCAACCTACAACTCGCTATCCATTACAACACACTTGCCTTCAACCATGGGCAACGGAGTGACAAGAGGTTGAGGGCACTCCTGGAGGCACAACACCTGCAAACACGTGCCACACACTCAAATCGAGTCCACAAAACAACACACATATATCCCACTACCCCGACTTCGCTTACAACTCCTAAAATCAGGAAACAGCAAATCTGTCCCTTCGAGACAGCAGCCTTCCAACGGGCATAACTTCTCTTCTAGGACTCCAAATTGAATAAACGAGTACATCCTCGCGTAGCTTAGGAAATTTCCCAACTTTTTCTAGTTATAGGGAAAGACTGATTCGGACTCTAATGTTGTTTAATCTAACGTTGAACACGAACTGTCTCAATCTCGTCACAGATTTGACAGCGCTCGGTAAAATAGCCATAACTTCCAAACGGCTGGGCGGAATTTCAATTTCTTTATATGCACTGAAAGGTATTGAAATTATCTACAACTTCCTAGAAGTCCGTACGGTCATATTCGAACTCTAAATTAGTTTAATCTAATGTTGAACACAGACTGTCCCAACCTCGACACAGATTGGACAGCGCCCACCAAAACGGCCATAACTTTCATACCGTAACTGCAAAAATTCTCAAAAAAATACACAAAATAGGTCTTGACGCTACCTACAACTTCTTCAACAGGAGGTCGGCCAAATTCCGAATCTAAAATTGCGAAATCGCACACCCTAACACGGACTCCAAATCTGCCCGAAACTGAGTACAATACGAACTCTAGTTCTTTTCAGATCTACTCCATGGCAGCACGTCCTCTTGATCTAAAAACTCCAAATCTACCATGAGAACAGCACCTAGACCTTCCCCAAGGTTTCCCCATGGACATACCTTAGTCCGACGAACGACGAACACGAAGAATGTCTCTCGATCACCCGATCTCGCTCCCACGCGCCAAATCCTTCGGGATCCCTCATCGCGGTTCTTCCAAACAGCGAGGGCAGCACGTAGACATGTCGTGGCAGCGAGGGGGCGTCCTTGGGGGCGCAAGGAGGAGGGGGGGTGGCGCGGCTTGAGGTGGAGGTGGAGGAAGAGGACTAGAGGGAGGAGGGGATTGGTGGAGGCGCAAGGGGGAGGTGGAGGCGTGTGGGGAGGTGGCTAGGGCAGGGAGGAGGCGCCCCTAGCCCCTTTACCCACATTCTCCCCCCTCCATGGGCCAATCTCTCTCCACAAAAGCCCACAGTTCTTCCCCCCTTGGGCCCAAACTCCCCCGGAAAGGCCCAATCTCCCAAAATCGGCCCGGAAACGCGATTAAACGGCATAACGTAAAGTTTTAACCTCCAATTTCATATTTTATAAAGTTTTTGACCTCATCAAGCAAATTAAATAAGGTTACGACACTCCGTGGTGTCATATCACTTAATCCCCCCCAAGACCCGAAAACGCAAATAAACCTCGAGCCGTAAGGTTTTATCCTCTAAACTCACATTTTATAATGTCACAGTGTCCCTTCGGTGTTTCTTGGTTTTGTCTTCCTTGGTTGAAGACGAAGAAGAGGAATTTAGCGTTGCGCCTTTTAGTCACCTTTTGGCTTTGACACTAGTTTTGTTGGTTGCCTTGCAAAGAAAAGTATAGTTTTGGTTCTTGTGTGTCTTACTCTGAGTTTAAAAGAAGTTATTGAAGCGTGTGCAAAAAGTTAAGTTGTGTCGATTTATGTTTTGTGCCTTTGTCCGCAAGGGTTTATTTGATCGCTTGGTTCCCTCCTGTGGGAGTCTATGAGATTGAAAAGTGTTTTGGAGAATTCCTTTTGCATGACCAAGTTTGGGTTTGTCTTATTGCAACTTTGAGAGTCAAGCTTCTTTGTGAGTTTTGGTTGAGTATTAAAAGAAAAATGCTGTAAATAATGTAAGTATTTGTTTGACTGAAATTACTTGTCAAAAGTGAAAATTGTTGTTAACAATGTGGATTACGGAAATGATTTACTCCTAAGTTAATTGGTGAGTTGAATTAGTTAAATGTAATATTTATCTTTAGCTTAAGATTAAATGAAGTTCTAGTGTTGTAGATTACTCTATAACGAGAATGATTAAAGGTGTTAATGTACATGCTTAAATTCTGTTGTTTACTTTAAAAGTGCTTATGACCCCCGATAATGTTTAAAGTATTAAACCCTGAGGCATAGTTAGAACATTAAGATGATGTAGACTGCTGTTATTGTTAAAGAAACCTTGCCGGTTGTTTGAAGATATTCTAATCTAACGGGTTAATAGAGAAATTTAATCATGTTGACTAGTGGCTTTAATTTGAAAGTTGATTAAAGTTGCTATTTATGTTGTTGCAAACTACTAGTATATTTGGAAGTATGCAGTTGTGTGTCTACAATGCTAGTATTGATATCAATTGAGAAGACATAAGACTTTTTGTTAATGATGTTGTTAAGAACATTGTGCTGATCTAACTTATTAAATCTAATTTAATAGTTGGAGTATGTTGTGTAGTGACAATTTTGTTGCAACCTATGTGTAAGGTAGCTAAAAGTAATGTTGTTGATTGATGATTATGCAAAGAATTGATATTGATGCCTTGGTAGTGTTGCTAATTGTTGGAAACCATTGATCCAATAGAAGAAAAGTGTAAAAACTGTGGTATTATGTCGAGTACATGTTGTGATGGGATGAACAATGGATAATAATCATGATGCAAGATTTTATTTTTTAATGAATGCATATCTTAGAATCCTATTTACGAATTTTATCTTGTAGAGATATTACTTAATTGTTGAAGTCATTTTATTGATTGAACAAGTTTCAATTGTCATGATTTTGACGTCTGGATAGTATAAATTGATAGGTTGACCATGCTCAAGTAGCTGTTGAAGTACTATGTTTGAAATATAGAAGACGTGGTTACATGATTTGGTGATCCGTGGGGATCATGTCAATATAGTCATGGTTGGGTGTCTTTGTGATAAGCATCTTAAACCTTAATTAAAAGTGTTGGGAATGGTAACCAGAGAAAGAAATTGTTATGTAAAATTTTGTTAAATCCGGTCGGACTCTCTTGATAAGTAAATAGAGATTATTGAATGCTTAAATGGTAAGTGTAGTGGAATACAAGTTATGGTGGGATTCATGCTAAGCTGGTGTTTAAAACCTTTTGAACTGGTGTGGTTGTTTGCCATTTTGGTTGAATGCCTTCAGTCAAGGTATTCCTTGTGTTGTGTTTCCGAGTTTCCCTAAAACCCGTAGCTATTGTTGCCAATCTTTGGTTTTGGCTATTTTGTTTAATTTGTGCTATGTGTATGGTTTTACACCCAAAAGTCTTTGAGTGGATCGCGCTCCTTCGCATTCGCACTGAATCATCTTTGGAGTAAATTTTACAGGAGGCAGAAGGTCTTAGTGGGTTGTGTTGAAGATTCTTGAGATTTAATTTGTAACTCTTTTAGACTGGAGATGGATTTATTTGCATAATGTGTGTGATGTTGCGAGTGCTTCAAAAAGGTGGAATTTATGAATGTTTTATAAAGTGATTTTGTTAGTAAGGTGTTCCCTTTTTGAAATGAGTTTCCCTCTCCTTGAGAAAATTTGTGACGGTTGTGGGAGCAGATGCTCGACTTGAAATTTTTTATGCTCTCTTCCAAAATGTTGGATTTGGATGAAATGCAATGTTTTGCAAGTTCAGTTTTCAATTGATGTGGGATGTGATGCGACGTGGTGTTTTACTGTCAACTATGTTGCTGTCATAGTCCTTGTGAATTTCCGCAACCTTCGATGTTAATTGTGTTTCCATTATTTGATACCGAGGAAGAAGTCATTTGGTGAATGACTATTCGGTACCGTTGTTACATGATGAATGAATGGTGAAAAAGAAAAACGAGACACTGTTTATGCATAAGTAATCATAAAGGAGTCGATGAGCCAGGTCGGTGAGAAAGTCATATATGGATATATGACTAATCCGGAGTGCTCTTGAAAAGTGTGCATGCATGTCATGAATCGAGATGTCCATTTCTTTCTAGTATAAAAAAAAGAATGAAGAATTTCTACTATTTTGGTGGTGGTGTAGGGGATTTATGCTTCCTTTGTGATTTGGCTTGGATGTTGCCGAATTCATTCCAAATTGGTTGTTAACGCTTTGGGTTTGAGTTGTTGTGTGTGGTCCACTTGGGTTCAAAAGAATTGTACTTCTCTTGCTCTATAGATGGGAGTGAGGATATAAATGTTCTTGGTTTATGGTTGAATATGCGAAATATATGTACACTTGGGCTTGTTAACTAAGTGTTTTTGTGTGAGGGTGAGACCCTCTTAAGAAAGGAACCAATTGTGGTTTGGTAAGGTTTTACGATCCTAGCTTGGGGCTAGGTGTCGAACCTTAGTGGTATAAGGGTGGGTTGTGATGAAGGTTGATGACGTATGGGTTTAACATTTATTAAGAGTAGCGATGGGTGGAAGTGAAGTTGACGGTAGTTCGGTGATAATTGTCTTGCCGTGAGCAATTGGCTTAACTAGTTGTTTTTGGGTTTGAGTCTTGCCTGGGAGAGGATGGAATGAAATGTTAGCATGATCGTGTATCGGAAGGACAAGTGTGCCTTAATGAGTTATTCCCCTCGATGGAAATTTTCGAGAATGTAGAGAGGTCGTTAAAGGAATTGTGACTCGCTTTGATTGTGTCATGTTGAGTTTAATGAAGTGTTTGTCGTGAGGTTTCAGGCGTTTTGGGTTGATGAAGCCCTTTGTGGTTGAAACGTAGTTTCTGTTTGGGAATTGAAGTGAAGATGGAACCGTGAGAGGTTGCACTCTGTTGAGTTAAACCAACATTTTCTCGCTAGTGTTGGTTTTGAGAACTCGCTTGTCATTTGTTTCGGTTTTAGTCTCTGTGTGAATGCTTTGGTGCTGCAAAGAAGTCTTCTGTCCCTTGGGGACTTTGTTGTTGATTTTGGCGTTCTTCGGATTTGAGGTTGAATCCTGTTTAAGGGGGGAGAATGTGACACCACGGAGTGTCGTAACCTTATAAAATGTGAATGTTGGGTTCAAAAACATTATGAAATATGGTATTGGAGGTTGAAACCATACAGTATGAGGTTTATTCACGTTTTCAGGCCGTTTCCGGGAGTTTGGGCCTTTCCGGGGGAGTTTGGGCCTAAAGGGAAGGGTCGTGGGCTTTGGTGGGAAAGAGTTTGAGTCCATTTAGGAGTAGGATTCCTGTGTGGGCTGGTAAAAAGGGGTTTTCCCTGCCTCTTGTGCGGCCCCACCTCCCTCTTGTGCGCCCCCTCCACCTTCCCTTGTGCCCTAGCTGCCCCCACCTCCCCTCTCCCTCTTGCGTGCGCCCCCCTTTGCTCTTCCCATTGCTCGACCACCCCTCCACCACCTCTCCACCACCCTTGCTGCCCCTAGGGGAGATCCCCACCTTAACACCTCGAAGATCAATCCGTTGGAGTGCTCTGCGATGAGGAGATCCGGCGGGATTGGAGCGAGGAAGGAGATCTCGCGAACCGGGAGGAGATCTATTAGGTTTTCGTGCGTCGGGCGAAGGTATGGCCATGGGACTCCTTGGGGTTGGCCTAGGTACTGTTATTAGGGTCATTATCATGTTTTTAGATCAATTGGTGGTGCTGGAATTGAGTAGATTAGATGAAACCTAGAAGTTGCCACGTTCTCTGTTTCGGGCAGCATGAGCAGTCGAACTAGGGTTTGGGTTTTCGCCAATTTATATTCGTAATTTGGTCAGACGCCTGTTGAAGAAGTTGTAGGTAACTTCAATACCTTTCATTGGGTATAAAGAACGTCCAATTCCGCCCAGCCGTTTGAAAGTTAAGATCGTTTTACCGAACGTATTAAAATCTTTGACGTGATTGGAACATATCACGGTTTTCTGTAGATTAAACCATTTTAGATTCCGAATCAGTCTTTCCATATACTTAGAAAAAGTTGGGAAATTTCCTAAGCTACGCAAGGATGTACTCGTTTAATTGATTCAGAGTCTTAGAACCCGAGTTATGCCTTTTGGAAGGCTGCTGTCCCGATGGGACAGAACCTCTGTTTTTGGGTTTAGCGAGTAGTTTGCGATGTCGAGGTAGAAGAGGGATTGCTTACTATTTTGTGGACATGATTATGAGTGTGTGGTACTCATGTGCAGGTGGTGTGACCCCGGGAGTGCCTTCTACTTCTCGCCAATCCGTTGCCCGTGGTTGAGGCAAGTGTATTGTAATGGATAGCGGTTTGTAGGTTGCTAGTTGAGACTCGACGAAATTGATTATATGATATGATCACTTGCCATGCTTTAATGATTGCCAATGATATGATGAGTATGCTTATTATGTTATGATTCCATGTGTTAATGTACAAGTTAATTATGATGTTGGCATATTTGCATACATGGCATGTTACATGGCCCGGGCGGTGAGAAAGTCATAACTAGTCCGGGGAAGGTCGGTGAGAAAGTTATGACTATTCCGGAGAGCCAATGAGTAAGTCCTACATCGTGATTCCATTCACCGCGGTGAACGGAAGTGAGGAGTAGGCACCCTCCATCTTCAGGATGGAAGGGGGGAGAGGGTGCACACTGACGGGTGTGTACTCAACCATACCGGTATGAGTTTCCAAGGAGGCATGAGCATCGCATCGCATTGCATACATAATGGTGATGATATTGATATGTGACCATGAATGAGATGAAAGACATGATATGGTTTAGCTTTGCGACATGAGAGTCTTATTGTTCGTTTGGCTCATGGAGACATTAAATGTTTAGAATTAGACTTTTAAGGTCGTCATACCTTTAATTATTGCTATTTTAGATGTCTCCCATATTGCCTTATATTGCTATGCTATTGTGTTTCCTTCAATTCATGTTAAAACAAAGGAGATGCTGCCGAAATATCGGTTTTCAACATTAGTGCCTTTGTTGTAATTTACTTGATTTTGTGGTATTTAGAGGTTGCTTAGTCTATGTTTGGTAGCATTCGGGCATATTAAATGCCGGGGTGTTACACCAACTACGGCGAGCGATTGCAGCGCAACCATGGTGGCTCAGGCATGATGAACTAGGGCTACGGGTGCGCAAGGAAACGGAGAACACGATGGCGGCGGCGGCGCATTAAATAGGGGCCTCAGCTTCCGTGAATCTCGCGGAGACCGAGGTCCACCCGGCTGCGGCGGCGGAATCCGAGTCCAATTCGGATTTGGTGACGTGGCTCAACGTGGACCGTTGGATCAAGATCCAATGGGCACGAGGTTTGGGCTCGGGTCTAGCTTGGCGACCTGGCTGGCTCGGTCGTGCTCGGGTTCGGGTGACGTGGCACAATCGTGGCCGTTGGATTTCGATCCAACGGTCACGCGGTTAGGGTTAGGTTGGGCTCGGGTCCGGCTCAAACGCGGCTCGGGTCGGACTCGAGTCCGACTCGGGTTCGGGCTCGATCGGATGAACAGTGAAACCAACTCGATTTTTCCAGCGATTAAATAATCCGATTAATTTCTAGAAATTCATTTAATTCAAGAAAAATAGCAAAATACTCAGAAAAATTCCAGAAAATATTTTAGGGCATTTGGGACTCAAATAAAATATTTCCAACAAAAATTTATTTGCAACTTTTAATTCTTTAATTATTTCAAAAGGGAATAAATTCAAACAAAATCCAAATAAAACCAAATAAATTCCAGAAAATTCCAAAAATTCACCAAAGTGCAAAATAACATTTGAATTCATGAAAAGCAAAAATTGGGGTGTTACATGCAACAAGATCAAAAAAATAAAACCTAGATAAATTGTGTAAATCAGCAATGATAAAAATCGGTGATATGCAACTTTATTGATCAAAACGATCTACATAGGAAAGATTCTAAGTCTGAAGTACCACTCCAGTCAACGGAGAGTAAATAAAATGTAGAGCGATTGGTGATTGATTATTGTTCTCCTTTTCTTTTCGCTTACCGCCATCTTTTATAGAACTTAGGCCGATTGTATCCTTCCCCGGTTCTTGTAAACACATGATTCGTATCAGCCTCAATTCTAAAAGATAAACTTTACTCTAAACCGATGTCAGCTGCGATTTTTAACCATATTCAACTTTATCTTTCCAAATCAGCTATACCTACCAAAGTTTTGTGTCAACATCTATACTTTCTGTCCATGGTTTGTTTGTGTCGCCATTTGTGCCGTACAAGTACCAAGGCCAATATGGGCAATGAATCAAACTATATATGACATAACTCTTTTATCGTTTTCTATTCATACACTGCAACGGGATCATATGTATGTTTTCTTTCGCTATGTTCTATGTGATCCTATGTAATATTTTCCCAGCACATTATTTTGGTAATTTTATTTCTTCGTAATATTTCAACAAATAAATCGTAATTTCCTTCCACCGCTCAAATGTGTAACTGTACGGCACCATATGGAGTGCTAGTTGTTAGGGCTGCATGGATGTGGCCGTGGCTACCGAGGTGGGTGGACCACCTCCAAATGGTGCACATGCATCTTACATATAGGTCAAGTTCATGATGCGTCTGTATCGTCATTCATACCATACCTCAGATTTTTCCCTCCCAGCATGCTGGCTCTCTATCGCCATTTAGACTAGCGATAACGATCTGTCGTTATTTGGACTGGCGATATAGATCCGTCGTTAGTTGGACTAACCATAAATTGTGGTGATAGACTCTATCACAGTCGAAAATGGTGATAGAGAATCTATGTGAACTCTACATTAGGCTTTCATTATTTTAAATGGTGATAGATTGGTAGTGCCTCTGTCGCTATACCAAATAGCGATAAAACTTCCGTGGCTAATTTAAAAAGGAGGACATATATATATTTATATAATTTTTCTTTTGATACATTATTTCTATATTTATTTTTTCCTTGTATTATTTTAAAAAATCCCTCATACTCTCCCAACTCGCCACGCGTCCATTGGACACCTTCCTGACCGTCGATCACCATACACGCCTCGGAAGTCGAGTCCTTCCCACCACCGCATATCCGGAAAAAATCGTATTTCATACAACTTTGAACTCATAATTTCAAAACGATACAACATTTTGGCGTATTTACCAAAATCCCATGCATGGCCGGTTTCTGATACCCCATCCATGCATGGCCGGTTCCTAGGAACCCATACATGAGCATGGTCGGTTCCTGGGTTCCCATACAAGGGCTTGGCCGGTTCCTAGCAACCCATTCATGCATGGCCGGTTCTTGGAGACCCATACGTGGGCATGGTCGGTTCCTGGGGTCCCATACAAGCAATAAAAAAATCAAAAAAATAATGTTTTATTATTTTTTCTGAAATTTGAAACCGAGGTGATTCGAAATGGCAAAAAATGTATTTGATACAAGTTTTAACTCGTAATTACAAGATGATACAACAGTTTTGTGTATTTACAAATAAACCAGTGATGTACGGTTACCGGTAAACCGGAGATGCATGTACAACTTCGATATCAATCACAAAGATGTTCATGTGCTAGGACTAAAGTTATCTTTTGCAATTTTATCAAGGTCAGATGCGATGCCATCTATTTGTTTGATTTTCCAGGCCAAGCCTTACTGAGCTGCTCCGGATACTTGTCCATCTACACATTTGAAGCAATTATATTTCAGCCTAAAAGAGTAGGATTCAAGCATAACTGATGAAATATACTTCGAACAAAAACATAAAAACGAAATAGATGACCACAAAACCCCAAGAACCCATCAATATCCATCAGTATATCACTCACCCAACAACACAACAATGTGACTCACCGTACAAAATAACTTTCGTAAATAACACCTGCAGTTGGTGGTGGCCTGGCGGTGGTGTGGCGAGGCTTATGATATCAGCTTTTGTCCAATCGGCCTTTTGATATCAACTTTTTCAGGCTTTTGTCATATCACATTTTCCAGCCTTTTGTCATATCATCTTTTTCAGGCTTTTGTCATATCACCTTTTCCAGCCTTTTGTCATATTAGCTTTTTCAGCTATTTGTCATTTACCGTGCATGGATAGTCATAATTAACATGAAGGTTCTTGATCGCATTACTTCACTACGGTAGAGTTAAAGCAAAGTACTTTATGTAGCTTCTACAAAGTGCAACTGGAGGGCAATAGATATTACGGGGGCATTACAATCCTGACGGAATTTCTAGAACTACAGCATTACAACAGTGACGACATTGCTAGAAGAACCGACGAAAACACTGATTGTCATGGTGGAACAAGTGATCGTTCCGCCTATGTTCGTAGAGTGGGAATGACGCGCCACATTTTCTATATATTACATCACCCGTCAATTTTGTGCGATTTGTTCTTAGACACCGCTCAATCTCTCTTATGAAAGAGCTCCATGGGGGTGCGCAGTGCTCCCAGCTGTTGCCGAATGGGCAGCCTATGCCGAATGTCTCCGGGGTATAAAACAGAACTTTTTTGTCTTTTTTGTGTGGATCTCTTCCCTCCCGATTACCCGCATCCCCTTTGTTAATACCACCCGGGTTACCGGATGGTCTTTGTAATTCGTCAAGGATTTGTTGCGTAGTTCGGACCTCGGCCGGCTGCTTCCCCTTATCCCTTTCTCTTCGGGAGGAGGAACCCTCATGCACTTCCGGAGACTTGCCGACACGCCTCCTCTGTTTTGGCTCGTACTCCACTATATGGTGCAGGAGGTGTGTGTTGGGCTTGTTGTTATAGAACCAAAGGCGTGCCCTGCAGTCAATGCAATATGCCCATTGTGGTCGTTGTCGAATACCGTAGGCGTACTCGGGGTCTGGATTTTCTAAGAGGTAGTAGCACCACGGCGAGGGTTGGTCCCCCTAGTTATCCGAGACGGGAAGTTTGAGATGTGGGTGGTATGTCTCTGGGTCCACCCAGTTGAAGTACCAGCACCATTCATCCTCCAGCAAAGGGCACCGGTAGAATCTTCGGTCCGCTAGATCCTCGTGGCAGGTGTCAACCACTGCCTGCAGGCCGTGTTCGCACAATTCAGGCCTTTCGGGTGGCCCTTGTGGAGGTTTCTCCTTTGACTTGAGGAATTTCGCAAGATTCTTTTTGAAGTCCTATATGGGATGAACTGGTTTAGAATGACTACTTTATGAGTGAAACATGAGCATGTCGCATGAAACTCACCGATTCATTGGTCCCTTGCCCACTGGCCCTTAAGTCCGGTCGATGTAGATAGTGGACATATCCCGGCGGCCTCTCCCACCGGGTGAAGTTCTTGGGCGAAGTGGGGTAGGCGTCGTGGCAGTTGTAGATAAATTCGTAGTCACGTCGTTCGGGGCCATCGATCCATTGGAAGAAGCAGCACCGGTCCTCGTGCTTAAAAAATAAAGAACGATGCATGAAATGGTAGTGTTACCCTAATTAGTGTGGACACCAATTGGTTTACCTCGTAGCCGCGGGCACAACAATAGTGAGCGTGGGCGGCCGTATCTTCGTGCGTAGACTGCATCATCTTCGCCAGAAGGTTGCAGTCGCATTTCGGCCGGGGCAGCTCCGGTAGAACTGGGGCGTCAATGCTACTCGCATCCGGGTATATGGGGGGGTTAAGTTTTGCTTGCTGAAGAGGCGACGGTAGAATGACATCGTGCCCTGATTTGTGTAAAGTCGATTGAAGTTTATTGCTGGTTTGGCAGTGTGATGCATCTATCCCTCCCTCGGCCAGTTTTTATAGTGCTGGTGAGGGGCTTCTCAACCTAACTACAACACTTGTCCCTCTTGGAGAGCTAGATGGCATGTCACCACTTTGGCAAAACTGCATGACCTGTTTCCCCTTTTCGAAAGCTGCACGACCTGTCATGCCTTTAGCAAAGCTGCACGACCTGTCACGCCTTGGGCAAAGCTGCACGACCTGTCACTCATTGGGATAGCTCCACGACAGCGTGGTCCAATCAATCTAAGAAAGCTGACAGGTCATGCAGCTTTGATTGAGGGTGACAGGTCGTGCAGCTCTGATTGAGGGTGACATGGCATGCAGCTTTGATTGAGGGTGACAGGGTGTGCAGCTTGTGATACCTATCACCCCTTTGTCAAAGCTGACCGACTTGACACCCCACCTTGCAAAGCTGCATAGGCCGTCATGTCACGCTTTCCATCCTAGAGAATTGAGAGCTCCTTTTCCAGCTTTTATGATACCAGTTGTAACATCCCAAAATTTTGCTTTTCTTAAATTCAAGTGTGATTTGGCACTTTGGTGAATTTTTGGAATTTTCTGGAATTTATTTGGATTTAATTGGAATTTATTTGAATTTATTCCATTTTGAAATAATTAAAGAATTTAACTTTGCAAATAAAATTTTGTTGGAAATATTTTTTTTGAGTCCAAAATGATCCAAATATTTTCCAGAATTTTTCTGAAATTTTTCTGAGTATTTTACTATTTTTAATGAATTAAATGAATTTCTGGGAATTAATTGGATTATTAAATCGCTGGAAAAATGCGAACCGGTTTGTACTGTTCCACCGACCGGACCCGAGTCAGACTCGTGTCCGAGTCCGACCCGGACCCAACCGCGCCACGCGTTCCGGTCGGACCGCTTCCGAACCCTAATCCGTGGACCCTTGGATCAAGATCCAACGGCCCACATTAGCCCGCGTTATACCGCACCCAATCCCGATCGATCCCAACCGTTGGATCAAGATCCAACGCTCAAGATCAATCCGCGCACAGCACTGCTGCGCCCGAGCCATCTCCGCCGTTGATCGCGCCACGTGGACGGCTCACGTGCGCCCACGTCACCTAGTCCGAGTCCCCGTCGGACTCCGCCGCCGCAGCCGTGTCGACCTCGGTTTCCGCGTGATTCACGGAAGCCGAGGCCTCTATTTAATGCGCCGCCGCCACCTTCATGGAGCTCTCTCCCGTGCGCACCCGTTGGCACTAGTCTTCAAGCCCGAGCCGCCGCCATTCGCCCGCAATCGCTCGCCGTAGTTGGTTTAGGTCTCCGCCGCGCCTCCTTGCCGGTTGCCGCCGTCTCCGTCGTCCTCAGCAGCCGTCAAGCCCAGATCCGAGTTCCCCGCGTCGAGACGCGTTCAGGAGTGCAAGCCTTCATGCCGGAGGAGCCCCGCAGCGCCGTTGCCCGTGTCGCCGTCTCCAGCTCCGGCCAGCCAGCGCCGCCGCAAGCCATCGCCGGATCTCGAAGCTTCTCAGCCGTCGGATCTCCATCGCACGGTCCAGATCGCGCCACGTCGCCACCGGTGAGATTCTGATCCAAAACCCCAGATCCAATCTCGACCGTTGGATCTAGATCCAACGATCCGAATCAAACGTGTTAACCCAAACGCGTGAAAGCCAGATCTAATCTGGGCCGTTGATTTTCAAATCAACGGCCAACATCGTGCCACACGTCCAGGAAGGCTGACCACCGCTGTCAGCGCGGCCAGCGCACCCACGTGCGTGTCGCTGACACGCCGGGCCCGCGTGTCAGCGGCTCAGCCGCAATCGCACCGTGACGTCGGCCGCAGGCCCGCTTTGTCGGCCAGCCACCCGGCGGTGGCGTCGGCCAGCGTCACCGAGGGGCCCACCTGTCAGCGTCGGTGCGCCCTGGACCGAGCCCACGGTGGACCCGAGCCAAACCATGGACCACGTCCATGGACCGGCTGACGTCAGCCGACCAATCAGATGCTGACACGTGTCAAGCTGACGCAATAAAAGAATTTTCGAAAAAGAAAATGATTTATTAATTCGAAATATTGATTCAAATTTTGATTCAAACTTCAAACGCTTATAACTTTTGCATTTTAACTCCGATTTGAGTGATTCAAATTTCTAAATTTGTATAAAATTGAGATCTACCTAATTATGAATTTTATTTAATTTTTGGGCCAAAGTTTTTCTCTGTAATATTATTTAATTGATTATTTAAACTTCAAAATGCTATAACTTTTGCATTTAAACTCCGAATTTGACGATTCCAGTTTCTAAAAATTCATAAAATTATGCTCTCTCTGTTTATGAACTTTATTTGGTTGTTTAGACACTTTTGTCTACTGTTTTATTCATTTGTTGCTATTTGCACGCGTTCCGAGTAGACGTTGAAGTGCCGGAAGGATTCGAAGGTGAAGTGTTGACCCAGGAGCCAACTCAGGACCAAGAGCAAGTACTCTTTGAAGGCAAGTTATGCTTTGACCATGTTGATCCCAATTTCAAATTAATTCGATTTAAAGCTATTGCATGCTAGTTTAATTAGAAAATACTTCATTTAAATTATGGGAATTAGATAAATGCCTAATTGCTGTATGACACCTTGGTTAATTAAATATGTGCCATGACCCTTGTCACCCTAGTTGTGGTTTATTAGTTGGACATTATTAAATTGCCAACATGGGAATTTAGACCGTTGTAGCATATTGCTTAGACCTACTACGTGCTCATGACATGATTTTGGACAATCAAATGTTAATATTGACTTAATGATATATTAAACCTGTTTTGGAAAGGTATCATGTGATGTTGATGGCACGTGGTGCATGGTAATCAACTGGGGTTTGATAAATAGTTTTCGACCGGGGCATGTGGCAAGAATGATCGGGTGGGCCAGTTGTGGCACCGGGAACGTTGTGTTGGTTCTTCGGGTAGTCTTGCCTTGGTCACCCTAAGGACTTAATCTTGCAAGCCTTTGAACTGGGTCAAACGTGCAACCACATGTCTGTAATGGGACGGACCTAGTTGACTAAGTTGCTAATAACGTACCTATGGGACCTCTGGGTGTCAACTATACCTTTTGTGTAGTTGTACGGGGGAGCGTACCGGGGCTGCGGCCAGGTACCCATCTAACGGTTGATTGGCCTAAACTTCGCCTTTGCTAATGGAAGGGTTAGTGTGCAATAACCGGGGAGGCTCACTTGTGCTGTTAGAAGTTTCCAAAAGATTTTGTTACGGACACTCGCCTTTATGGTGTTTGACTGTATCTTGTGGGTAAAGTGCATAACCTCTGCAGAGTGTAAAATCTATTCGAATAGCCGTGTCCGCGGTATTGGACATCGCTCGGGAATTACAGTCAAGGGTTAGACTTTCTCAAAAATAACTTGGACTTGAAAGGTTGGGTTGGATTAATAATGATGTTGATGGAAATGTGGATTAGGATGGGAAAGATGTTTACTAAACTCCTTGAAAAGTTATTGATGATATACTTATTTCTACTGCTTTCTAACCTACTTATATTAATTGTTAAATGCTCTTTACTGCAAATATACCTTGAGCTATTCCTTTGTATCAAACCATGCATATAGTATACTAGCTTGCATTCTGTGACACTACGGAATGGTGTGACATTATTTAACGTGAATGTTAAGGTCAAAAAACTTTATGAAATATGGTATTGGAGGTTAAAACCATATGATAGGAGGCTTAATAGCGTTTCCGGGCCGTTTTCGGGCCGTTTCCGGGGTTTAGGGCCTTTCCGGGGGAGTTTGGGCCTAAAGGAAAGGGTCGTGGGCTTTGGTGGGATGGAGTTTGAGTCCTAATAGGAGTAGGAGACCTGGTTGGGGGCCTCCCCCAGCCCCTTTAGGCGTTCACCCCCTGCCCTTGCGCCCCCACAAGTCCTAGCCGCCCCCCCACACCTCCCCACCTCCTCCTTGTGGTGCCTCCACCTCCCCCATTGCTCCCCATTGCTCCACCACCTCTCCTCCTCCCTTGCTTCCCCTAGGGGAGTTCTCCACCTCCACACCTCAAAGATCCATCCGTTGGAGTGCTCCGCGATGAGGAGATCCGGCGGGATTGGAGCGAGGAAGGAGATCGCGCGAACCGGGAGGAGATCTATTGGGTTTTCGTGCGTTGGGCAAAGGTATGGCCATGGGAATCCTTGGGGTTGGTATAGGTACTGTCCTAAGGGTGTTTATCAAGTTTTTAGATCAATTGGTGGTACTGGAATTGAGTAGATTGGATTAGATCTAGAAGTTGTCACGTTCTCTGTTTCGGGCAGCATGAGCAGTCAACCTAGGGTTCGGTTTTTCGCCAAATTAGATTCGGAATATGGTCATATGTACGTTGAAGAAGTTGTAGACAATTTCGTTATATTTCCGTGGATATAAAGAACGTTAAATTCCGCCTAGCCGTTTAAAAGTTATGGCTGTTTTACCGAGCGTGTTAAAATCTGTGACGTGATCGGAACAGATCACGGTATTTTGTATATTAAACAACTTTAGAGTACGAATCAGTCTTTCCATATACCAAGAAAAAGTTGGGAAATTTCCTAAGCTACGCGAGGATGTACTCGTTTAATTGATTCGGAGTCTTAGAACCCGAGTTATGCCTTTTGGAAGGCTGCTGTCCCGACTGGACAGAACCTCTGTTTTTAGGTTTTGCGAGTAGTTTGCAATGTCGGGGTAGATGAGGGTTTGCGTACTGTTTTGTGGACATGATTGAGAGTGTGTGATACCTATGTGCAGGTGGTGTGACCCCGGGAGTGCCTTCTACTTCCCGTCAATCCATTACCCGTGGTTGAGGCAAGTGTGTTGTAATGGATACCGATTTGTAGGTTGCTTGTTGAGAATAGATGGAATTGACTACATGATATATGATCACTTGCCATGCTTTAATGATTGCCAATGATATGATGAGCATGTTTATTATGTTATGATGCCATGTGTTAATGTACGAGTTAAATATGATGTTGGCATAATTGCATACATGGCATGTTACATGGCCCGGGCTGTGAGAAAGTCATAACTAGTCCGGGGAAGGTCGGTGAGAAAGTTATGACTAATCCGGAGAGCCATTGAGTAAGTCCTACATCGTGATTCCATCCACGTGGTGTTTGGAAGCGATGAGTAGGCACCCTCCATCTTCGGGATGGAAGGGGGGAGAGGGTGCACACCGACGGGTGTGTACTCAACCATACCGGTATGAGTTTCCAAGGAGACATGAGCATTGCATTGCATTGCATACGTAATGATGATGATAATGTTATGTGTTCATGAATGAGATGATATACATGATGTGAGACATTATTGCCATGTTATTGTTCTTGTTGTCCATTGCAATATGCTTGCTGAGTGATGAACTCACGCTTGTGTTTATGTTGTTTTCTTTTAGGTACCATGAATCCGGCATGCGGGGAAGGGAAATAGTCACACTTCCACACTTAGCTCACTCTTTTGATTTCACAAGTCATTCAATTAGTGTTGATAATAAATTGCGTGTGATGATCATTGCTTTAAGGCATAGCTTTGCTAAATGAGAATCTTTTCGTTCGTTTGACTCTTGGAGACATTATATGTTTGGAACTAGACTTACATTGTTGCTAAGTCGTTACTTATTGCTGTTTTAGATGCTTTCCATTATGATATAACTTGTGTTACTGTTGTTGCTCCTTCAATTCATGTTAAAACAAAGGAGATGCTGCCGAAATCTCGGTTTTTAGCATGTGCGCCTTTGCTCGAATTTATGTTTAATTGTGGTATTTAGATGTTGTTTAGCTTATGTTTGGTAGCATTCAGGCATATTAAATGTCGGGGTGTTACAGTTGGTATCAGAGCGGGCTGTAGGTCCTTGGAATGCATATTTTTTTAGTGTCATGCTATAGGGTAGAACTAAAATGTGATGTGGAATAACTTAGAAACATGGCTTAGGTCTTAACTAAAATTTTGTCATAGGATAGCAACATTAAAACTTGCAAAAGTGGTATAACTAATCTAAAATTTGACACACACTGGATGCACAGTAGGAAAGGGTATGGGTATCGTTCCTTTACGCTTAAATGTTGTATTTAAGCTATAATGTTGAATGCTTCATTTGATAAAGAATGTTGCTATGTCTATGAGATAAATGATTGAATTGTTCTTGTTATTTGTGATATAGTGGGTTGTGGTGCCGAAGGATTTCGGTCAACTCTTTTTGTTCATAGTAAGGGTGAGGTTTGACGGTGTGGCCGGTTAGCGCCATCACTGAAGAACTATTAACCCCTGTAGGAGAAGAGTGCTTACCCTTTTTGTCGTAGATCGGGTAGTTGACTGGAGTCAAATAGAAGAGTTTGGTGGTGGATTCCTTCGTATGTCCTTTATCGTTCTATTGTCGTTCTTGGTTGGTTTTCTTGGTTTTAGTTGATGGAAACCAAAAGAAAAGTGTTTGGTATTGGATTTTCGCGGATTGTTCCGTATGTGGTGTGTGGGTTTGTCTTCCTTGGTTGAAGACGAAGAAGAGGAGTCTAGTGTTGCACTTCTTTTGGGCGCCTTTCCAGTTTTAATGCCTAGTTTGTTGATTGTTTTATAGGGAAGAAGCATTCAATTTATTCCTGTGTTTGTCTTTCTCCGAGGTTAAAAGAGTTTTTGCGGAGTTGTGCCAGACCTGGCTGTCAGGGCTGAAGTTCTATGGCTTTGTAGGAGTAAGTGGTGTTTGATTATGTCATTTTACTGGTTTGAGAAATCATCTTTGAAAAATCCTTCTTGTTTTGTGAAAGTTTGGGGTTTGAGATTAAGGTTTTATTTGAAATGGATTACTTGGTCGCTTGGTTTCCGTTAAGAAAATTGTCTTTCAACCATTTTCCTTTATGGGAGTCTTTGAGAATGAAAAGTATTTTGGAGAATTCCTTTTGCATGACCAAGTTTGGGTTTGTCTCATTGCAATTTTGAGAGTCAAGTTTCCTTATGAACTCGGGATGAGCTTTAAAACTAAAATGTTGCAAACAAAGTAAGTAATCTTTTGACCGAAATCGTTTGTCCCTAGTAAGAATTGCTGTTTAGCATATTATGTAGCATGTACCAATGTGGTTTATGGGATGATGCATTGTTAAGTTAATTTTTGAGTTGAAACAATTCAATGCGGTTGTTATCTCTAGCTTGAGAATAAATAGACTACTAGTGTTGTTGTTTACTCTTAGCGAGAATGATTGAATGTGCTAAAGTACATGCTTAGAATCTGTTGCTTTGCTTTAAAAGTGCTTATGACCCTTGATAATGTTTAAAGTTTTAAACCCTGTTGCATAGTTGAAACATTAAGATGATGTAGACTTTGTTATTGTTAAAGAAACTTTCTTTGGTTGTTTAAAGATGCTCTAATCTAATGGATTAATAGAGAAATTTAATCGTGTTGCCTAGTGACTTTAATTTGGAAGTTGATTAGAGTTGCTATTTACGTTGTTGCAAAATACTAGTATATTTGGAAGTATGCAGTTGTGTCTCTACAATGCTAGTATTGATATCAATTGAGAAGACATAAGACTTTTTGTTAATGATGTTGTTAAGGGCAGTGTTAATGTTAGTATTCAATCTATTTTAAATAGTTGGAGTATGTTGTGTGGTGGTAGTTTTTGTTATCACCTTTGAATAGAGTAGCTAAAAGAAATGTTGTTGGTTGATGAACATGCCCATTTGTTGTTATTGATGACTAAGTAGTGGTGGTAACTGTTTAGATTACTCGTTGGAAAATCATGGTTAAATAGAGGGAAATGTTAACATGTTGTGATGGAGTGAGCTTTGGATAATTAATATGATAAATGGTCTTATCCTTAATGAAAGTATAACTTAGAGTCTCACTTACGAATTCTTCCCTGTGGAGATAATATTTACATGTTGAAGTCGTTGTTTAAGCTGAATAAGGTTCGGTTAATAGACGTGAATATATAGGAAGTATGAAATTTATATGTTGATCTTGCTGAAAGATTTGTTGAAGTACTATGCTCCAATAGAGAATAAGCAGTATTATGATTCAGTGATCTGTGGGGATCATGTCAACATAGTATTGGTTTGGTGCATTTTTGATAAGCATCATAAACCCTAATTAAAAGTGTTAGGAATGGTAACTAGAGGAAGAATTCGTTGTGAAGCTTTTGGTTTAATTGTGTTGGGGCTTCTCAGGGAGTAAATAGTGATTATTGAAGTCTTTAATGGAAAGCATAATGGAGTACCAGAGATGGTTCTTTTTATGCTGAGCTTGTGTTCAAAAGCTTTTGGACTGGGTCGGTTGTTTGCCCTTTTGGTTGAAGGGTTTTCGGTCAAGATGTTCCATTTGCTGTGTTTCAGAGTTTCCCTAAAACTCATAGAAATTGGTGCAAATATTTGGTTTTCGCTAATTTGTTTAGTTGGTGCTATGAGTATGGATTTACACCCTAAAAGTTTTTAAGTCGATCGCGCCCTTTCGCGTTCGCACTGAATTATCTTTGGAATTAATTTTAAAAGGAAGCAGATGGTCATAAAGGGTTGTGTTGGAAACTTTTGAGTTAAGCCCTTGATGTGTAACTCTGTTTGGCTAGAGTTGGAGTCATTTGGAAAATGTGTCTGGTGTGCGGATGTTTCACAAGTCTGGTTTTTATGAAAGTTTCATAAGTGAATTTGGTTAGTGAGGAGTTTTTCTTTTGGGATTGAGTTTCCTTCACTTTTGATAAAATTTATGGCGGTTGTGTGTGCAGATGTTTGACTTTGGAGTCGATGTTCTGTTCCAAAAGGTTGAGTTTGTTTTTGCGAGGTGTTGCAAGGTTAGTTTTAAATGGATGATGGGTTTTCACACGATGTGGTGTTTTGTTGTTAACGTTGTTGCCGTCATAGTCTATATGATTTAGCCCAACTGTCAGTGTTATGTGTATTTCAATCATGTGATGCCGAGGAAGAAGTCTTTTTGTGAATGACTTTTCGGTATTGTTGTTATATGATGAATGAATGGTGAAAAGTAAACAAGACATCGTGTATAGATGTTAAATGATAAAAGAGTCGTTGAGCCAGGTCGGTGAGAAAGTCATATATGGAGATATGACTATCCGGAGTGCTCTTGAAGTATGTGCATTCATGTCATGAAACGAGATTTCCTTTGCTTTCTAGTATGAAAAGAAAAGAATGAATAATTTCTGGTGTTGATTGTGGTGAAGGGATGTGTGTTTCCTTTGCGTTTTGGCTTAGGAAATTAAAATGAATACTCTCTGGTTGTTGTCGAATCCTTTCCAAAGTGGTTTTAACGCTTTGGGGTTTGAGTTGTTGGATGAGGGCCACTTGGGTTCATGTTATGGTTGAGCTCACTCAAAGATTGTGCTCTTTATCGTGGTCCTTTGAGTGGAAGGTTGTGTATGACTCAATGCAAACCTTCGTGGAGAATTGTGTCGTTGAGGTGTTCCTCAGTAGGGTTGATTACATTTTGAATGGACCACTTGGTGATTGCTAGTGATCGTTTTTCCTTTTGAAGTGTATTGGTGCTTTTGTCGATGGGCAAGAAGCGAGTTGTGTCAAACCGCAGGGGAAAGTTCGGTCGTTTCTGTTACGCGAGTCTTACGGATCCTGGTTAAAGTAGGTTGTTCGTTCTGTGGTAATCTTAGAGCGTTGTGTCTCTCCTGCTTCGCGTCGTCTTGAGTACAAGGAACCACAGAAGGGAGGTTGGTACCGTATTTTTCTGGAGAGTAACCTGAGTTAAAGGGATCGGGCACTTCAGTGCCAAGGAATGGTTAGAACGAGGAGTATGAGACCGTTTTCCTGCGTGGTCTGTTTGGGATTTTATCCTATCGCTTGGGTCATGCCGAGGCCTTGTTTGAGTGCTTTGTGTTTCAATGTTGAGTAAAGTTCTCGCAAGTTTTTGATTGTGAGTTATATTTAGAGCTGTCAGTCTTTGATCCTTAGCTCCTTGCCTCTGAGTGCTGGCTGGTGCAAGTCGTAGGGGCTTCTAAGCGGGTTCTGAGGTGTGGACCATAACTCCCTTTGATTTGATAGTTTGCGAAGTGGCATGTCTCGGATTCGGGGTCAAATCCTGTTGAAGGGGGGAGAATGTGACACTACGGAATGGTGTGACATTATTTAACGTGAATGTTAAGGTCAAAAACTTTATGAAATATGGTATTGGAGGTTAAAACCATATGATAGGAGGCTTAATAGCGTTTCCGAGCCATTTTCGGGCCGTTTCCGGGGTTTTGGGCCTTTCCGGGGGAGTTTGGGCCTAAAGGAAAGGGTCGTGGGCTTTGGTGGGATGGAGTTTGAGTCCTAATAGGAGTAGGAGACCTGGTTGGGGGCCTCCCCCAGCCCCTTTAGGCGTTCACCCCCTGCCCTTGCGCCCCCACAAGTCCTAGCCGCCCCCCACACCTCCCCACCTCCTCCTTGTGGCGCCTCCACCTCTCCCATTGCTCCCCATTGCTCCACCACCTCTCCTCCTCCCTTGCTTCCCCTAGGGGAGTTCTCCACCTCCACACCTCAAAGATCCATCCGTTGGAGCGCTCCGCGACGAGGAGATCCGGCGGGATTGGAGCGAGGAAGGAGATCGCGCGAACCGAGAGGAGATATATTGGGTTTTCGTGCGTTGGGCAAAGGTATGGCCATGGGAATCCTTGGGGTTGGTCTAGGTACTGTTATAAGGGTGTTTATCAAGTTTTTATATCAATTGGTGGTACTGGAATTGAGTAGATTGGATTAGATCTAGAAGTTGCCACGTTCTCTGTTTCGGGCAGCATGAGCAGTCAACCTAGGGTTCGGTTTTTCGCCAAATTAGATTTGGAATCTGGTCATATGTACGTTGAAGAAGTTGTAGATAATTTCGTTATCTTTCCGTGGATATAAAGAACGTTAAATTCCGCCCAGCCGTTTAAAAGTTATGGCTGTTTTACCGAGCGTGTTAAAATCTGTGATGTGATCGGAACAGATCACGGTATTTTGTAGATTAAACAACTTTAGATTCCGATTCAGTCTTTCCCTATACCTAGAAAAAGTTGAGAAATTTCCTAAGCTATGCGAAGATGTACTTGTTTAATTGATTCGGAGTCTTAGAACCCGAGTTATGCCTTTTGGAAGGCTGCTGTCCCGACGGGACAGAACCTCTGTTTTTAGGTTTTGCGAGTAGTTGGCAATGTCGGGGTAGATGAGGGTTTGCGTACTGTTTTGTGGACATGATTGAGAGTGTGTGATACCTATGTGCAGGTGGTGCAACCCCGGGAGTGCCTTCTACTTCCCGCCAATCCGTTGCCCGTGGTTGAGGCAAGTGTGTTGTAATGGATACCGATTTGTAGGTTGCTTGTTGAGAATAGATGGAATTGACTACATGATATATGATCACTTGCCATGCTTTAATGGTTGCCAATGATATGATGAGCATGTTTATTATGTTATGATGCCATGTGTTAATGTACGAGTTAAATATGATGTTGGCATAATTGCATACATGGCATGTTACATGGCCCGGGCGGTGAGAAAGTCATAACTAGTCCGGGGAAGGTCGGTGAGAAAGTTATGACTAATCCGGAGAGCCATTGAGTAAGTCCTACATCGTGATTCCATCCACGTGGTGTTTGGAAGCGAGGAGTAGGCACCCTCCATCTTCGGGATGGAAGGGGGGAGAAGGTGCACACCGACGGGTGTGTACTCAACCATACCGGTATGAGTTTCCAAGGAGACATGAGCATTGCATTGCATTGCATTGCGTACATAATGATGATGATAATGTTATGTGTTCATGAATGAGATGATATACATGATGTGAGACATTATTGCCATGTTATTGTTCTTGTTGTCCATTGCAATATGCTTGCTGAGTGATGAACTCACGCTTGTGTTTATGTTGTTTTCTTTTAGGTACCATGAATCCGGCATGCGGGGAAGGGAAATAGTCACACATTCACACGTAGCTCACTCTTTTGATTTCACAAGTCATTCAATTAGTGTTGATAATAAATTGCGTGTGATGATCATTGCTTTAAGGCTTAGCTTTGCTAAATGAGAATCTTTTCGTTCGTTTGACTCTTGGAGACATTATATGTTTGGAACTAGACTTACATTGTTGCTAAGTCGTTAATTATTGCTGTTTTAGATGCTTTCCATTATGATATAACTTGTGTTACTGTTGTTGCTCCTTCAATTCATGTTAAAACAAAGGAGATGCTGCCGAAATCTCGGATTTTAGCATGTGCGCCTTTGCTGGAATTTATGTTTAATTGTGGTATTTAGATGCTGTTTAGCTTATGTTTGGTAGCATTCAAGCATATTAAATGTCGGGGTGTTACACATTCTGTGCATGACTTGCTGAGTACCAAGTACTCACCCTTGCCGCAATACAACACCAGTTGAAGAGGAGACTACACTAGCTTTGGAGGAGGAGCTCCAAGAGGAACCGTCTACTTAGGGAGCGAGCCCAGTCAGTTGCCTGTGGTATACTGGATGGCGCCACGATGTTATTTTCTACTATTATTGTTTCTCTTTTAATAAGTTTCGCCCTGCGAGGCGTATATTTGTAACTTGACCCTAAGGTCAAGCAACTAGTTTGTTTATCTAATTAAAGTACTTTATTAGTATCGAGTGGTATGATTGTGATATTTACCAATGTTGAGACTGTGTGCACTAGCGCGTTCCTGGACTAGTGCTGAATACACAGAGGGTCCGGATTTGCAAATTCGGGTCCCGACAGAGGTGGTATCAGAGCCATACTGACCGTAGGCTCACCCATAGTTAGAATGGTCGTAGTGAGGATAAAACCTATTTTCTAAAGTTAAAAATGGTCAAGATAATGAATGAATTCTCGACTTACCCCTTTTCCTTCTTATTCATACCCCTTGCTGAGTTCTTTTAGTCTTCCACATTGATTTTAAAATGTTGCGTTCTTACGCAAGTATCCTTTGACAGAAGTTGATGAAGAACAACTATGCCGAGAGTGAAGGAGGCTATGCCGCCGAGTTGTGGCGTATGCTTCAGTTTCTTGGAGGTTTGGAGAGGCCGCTCTACCGAGGTACTACACTTGTGCAAGCAGGACTGGTCACAGAATGGGACGTCCGGATCACGGTGTATGCCCGAGAGAAGACGAAGTTCAGCCACCCTTTCCACTTCACCGCCAGGAGGTCTACCTTTGAGATTAGAATCCAAGAGGTGTCGCGTCGAGCAATGCAGCAGATCGCTCGCACCTACTCCATGGAGCTGGAAGGCACAATGTTCCATCACCACCCACGCCGAGATATCAGAACTCAACGGAAGCCGATAGAAGATGAGGATGCCACCGTCACTCACTTAGCCAGATTCGTCGCCGCTCAGGAGGAGCTGATCGAAGACACAGTTCAGTAATTGAAGAAGGCTCGCGAACAGGTTGAGGAGGAGAAGAAGCACTTGGAGAATGCCCGTGAGTATGTCGCTTATGCTGCGGAAAGGATAACAGAGATGGAGACTGCACTGTATGGCCAGGGTCCCGATCCAGTGTTGGAGTTGGACGCTCCGGAACCAGAGGAGGAACCAGAAGAGGCGCCACCTGCACCCGCGCCACAGCCACAGCAACAGCCAGATCCAAAGCCAGAGGAAGACGCCGCGTCGTCAACCACAGCCACAGTTGCAGGGCATGGCGATTGTTTCGCGCCTATGCCGCCGCACCCGCCGCGAGGAGGCAGTGGAGGTTTTCTCGACGAGTGAGCGTAGGTTTTTAGGTTGAGACTCCTTTGTCGAGTCGCATTATAGAATAAGAGTCACCCTTAGAGTCGATTTGGATTTTCATTGTTTGCTGAGTGTGCAGTATGTGTTGCAGGCCTTTAGGCATTGTAAGCAGCCATACCAAGTTATTAATATTATTAATAATAAAGTTGGATTTTGAGTTACACTTTTTCCCCGCATAAGTTTTTCCTATTACTTGTCTATTCTTGTTCCCTCTCATCTCTGAAACCTTGGAGCAATCAACAGATGGTGAACACCCGCGGAAACCTTAGAAGCAATGGAAGTGGTTCTCGCCCAGTTGGAAACCCCAATGATGGAGCACCTGCACCCCACCTAGCACCACCAGTTGACATGCAGAATTTTGGAGCTTTTCTTGCTGCTCAGACTCAGTTGATGCATGCTATGATGCGACAGATGCAGCACGTCATTGCTCAGGCCACCGCTAATCAAGTCAATCAGGGACAACGCCAGAATACAAGACTGTCAGAGTTCATGAGGACTCATCCACCCACTTTCTCCGGGAATGCTAACCCGTTGGAAGCCGATGACTGGTTAAGGTCAATTGAGAGGAAGCTACACATCGCTCAATGCATGGGAAATGAGAAGGTACTCTACGCTTCTCATCAGTTGGAAGGGACAGCCGCCGAATGGTGGGAGAACTTCTGTGCCACGCAAGAGAACCCTCAAGATATCACTTGGGAGGAGTTTACAGCTGCGTTTCGTCAGTATCATGTGCCGGAAGGAATTATGGACCTCAAGAAAGAGGAGTTCAGAGCACTGAAGCAAGGTAATCAGCCTGTGGCCAAATACCTGAACAAGTTCACACAGCTTGCTCGCTACGCACCTGAGGATGTAGCGACAGATAAAGCCAGACAGTCTCGCTTCCTGAAGGGTCTTAACTCAGGACTACAGGTGGGACTGATCACCCACACCTTTCTAGATTTCCAAGAGTTGGTGAATAAAGCGCTTATTCTTGAGGACAAGTGCAAGGAACTGGACGACAATAGGAAGCGAAGGATGCAATAGCAGGGATCGCGTCAGGGAGCGCAGCAACGTTTGAGGGTTGCGCCAAATCAGTTTTTCAGATTCCAACCATAGAATGCTACAAGGACACCGTCAGCAGCACCAAGAACCGTCAATCAGAACTATCAGACCCCAGCACCGGCCAGAAACGCCGCTTCAGGCAGTCAACAGGGGACAGTGAGATGCTGCTACAACTGCAACGAGCCAGGACACTTTGCCAACAGTTGTCCTAAGAAGATAGCAGGAGTGACCCCAGTTCGCTTCAATCTGGGATCCACACCAGCCAGGACGCCAGCACCAGGAGCAAACCGAGGGACAGCACAGCCAGGAGCAGCACCCCAGACCGTGGTGAGAGGCCGAGTCAACCATGTCACCGCAGATGCACTGCAGAATGCCACGGACGTCGTACTGGGTAAGTTACTTGTTAACTCAGTACCTGCAACAGTTTTGTTTGATTCTGGAGCTTCGCATTCGTTTGTTTCTCAAGGCTTTGCTGCTAAAAATGATTTGGAGATTGCAAGACTTAAATGCATGCTTTTAGTTCAAACCCCTGGTTCCGAACTCCGAACGAAAGTAGGATGTTCCGGGGTAAGAATACTAATAGATGGGATAGAGTTCCTAGCGAACCTTATTATTTTGGAGACCCAGACCTTAGATGTTATTTTGGGAATGGATTGGTTATCCAAGCACAAGGCCGTATTGGATTGTGGACGAAGGACTATCTCAGTTGAGAGCCCGTGTGGAAAGAAAGTGGAATTTCAAGCTACCGCCGTTAGAGATGGACAGTTGATGGTTAACAGTACCAAGGCAATCAGCATAGAAGATGTCTTAGTGGTGAATGAGTACCCGGATGTTTTTCCTGAAGATCTACCTAGTATGCCGCCAGACAGGGACATAGAGTTTGTGATAGAGCTTGTACCTGGTACAGCGCCGATAGCAAAGTAACCTTATCGGATGTCCACTGAAGAATTGGTAGAGATGAAGAAGCAACTTTAAGAGTTAATGGAGAAAGGATTTATCAAACCGAGTTCGTCGCTGTGGGGAGTGCCAGTTTTGTTTGTCAAGAAGAAGGACGGGAGTTTCAGGATGTGCATTGACTACTGTGCACTCAATGAAGTCACCATGAAGAATAAGTATCCGCTACCCAGGATCGATGATTTGTTTGATCAGCTGAGAGGAGCCGGAGTTTTCTCCAAGATTGATCTGAGATTAGGATACCACCAGTTGAAGATCCGATCAGAAGATATCCCAAAGACCGCATTCTTGTCAAGATATGGACATTATGAGTTTACTGTTATGTCCTTTGGTCTGACGAATGCGCCAGCATATTTCATGAATATGATGAATAAGGTGTTCATGGAATATCTGGACAAGTTTGTTGTTGTGTTCATAGATGATATCTTAATCTACTCCAAGACAGAGGATGAACATGCAGAGCACTTGAGGCGAGTTTTGGAAAGGCTAAGGGAACAGCAACTTTTCGCCAAGTTCAGCAAGTGTGATTTTTGGAAAGACAAGGTGGAGTTCCTCGGACATGTAATGACCGCAGAAGGAGTCGCCGTCGACCCAAGCAAGGTAGAAGCTGTGTTACATTGGGAACAGCCGAAGACCGTGACCCAGATCCGGAGTTTCCTTGGAATGGCAGGTTACTATCGCCGTTTCAATGAAGGCTTTTCGACAATTGCAAAACCTCTTACGCAATTGCTGAAAAAGGAGAAGAAGTTTGCATGGACGCCGGAGTGTGAGAAAGGTTTTCAGGAGTTGAAGAAACGATTGACATTAGCGCCAGTGTTAGTTCTACCGGATGTTAATCAAAGCTTTGACATTTATTGTGACGCATCGCGCCAAGGACTTGGATGTGTGCTGATGCAGAATGGGAAGGTCGTCGCTTATGCATCTAGACAGTTGAGGCCACATGAGGAGAATTATCCGACACATGACCTAGAGCTAGCTGCCGTAGTGCATGCCTTGAAATTATGGCGTCAGTATTTAATTGGAAACAGATGTGAAGTATACACGGACCATAAGAGTCTTAAGTACATCTTCACCCAATCAGACCTGAACATGAGGCAGAGGAGATGGTTAGAGTTGATCAAGGACTACAATGTTGGAATCCATTACCATCCCGGGAAGGCCAACGTAGTTGCCGATGCTCTGAGTCGGAAAAGCCATACTGTGAACATGTTGATAGCCACAAGTCAGGTGGAGCTATGTGAGGATTTCCAGAGAATGCAAATTGAAGTCGTACCAGAAGGATTCTTGGCTGCTTTAGAAGTAAAGCCTACCCTAGAGGATCAGATCCGAGAAGGACAAGAGGATGATGACAAGATCCGCAAGATCAAGTCCAAGATGGATGAAGGCAAGGCAAAGGACTTCAAGTTGGACGAACAAGGCACGTTATGGATGCAGGATCGAATCTGTGCCAAACTGTATGAGCTGAAGCAATTGATTCTAGAAGAAGCCCATGACTCCAAGTATTCAATTCATCCTGGAAGTGCCAAGATGTATCAGGATTTGAAGGAAAGATTCTGGTGGCCGAGCATGAAGTGTGAAGTTGCCGAGCATGTTGCGCTGTGCAACATATGCCAAAGAGTCAAGGCAATGCATCAGAGACCAGCAGGATTGCTACAGCCGTTGAAGATACCAGAGTGGAAATGGGAGGAAATCGGAATGGATTTCATCACCGGTTTGCCGAAAACTCAAGGAGGATATGACACCATATGGGTTATAGTGGATCGCTTGACTAAAGTCGCCCATTTTACTCTAGTGAAGGCCACTTATTCGGGGGATAAGTTAGCTGAGTTGTACATGGCCAGGATCGTCTGTTTGCACGGAGTGCCGAAGAAAATTGTATCAGACAGAGGTACCCAGTTTACCTCAAGATTCTGGAATAAACTGCATGAAGCCATGGGAACCCGTTTGAACTTCAGTACAGCTTATCATCCGCAGACGGATGGGCAAACCGAAAGAGTTAATCAGATTTTGGAGGATATGTTAAGAGCGTGTGCATTGGCTTAGGCTACCTCTTGGGATAAAAGTCTGCCGTATGCAGAGTTCAGTTACAACAACAGCTACCAAGCCAGTTTGCAAATGTCGCCATTTGAAGCACTATACGGTCGACCCTGTCGGACGCCGTTGAATTGGAACGAGACAGGTGAACGCCGTGTCTTTGGGCCAGATATTCTCCAAGAAGCCGAAGAACAGATTGCCATGATCAGGGAGAGATTGAAGATAGCCCAATCACGACAGAAGAGTTATGCTGACAACCGTCGCCGAGACCTGAGTTTTGAACCAGAAGATTTCGTGTATCTCAGAGTAACGCCACTTAGAGGAGTTAAGAGATTCCATGCCAAGGGAAAACTCGTGCCGAGATATATTGGACCATTCAAGGTTCTCAGCCGCAGAGGTGAAGTTGCTTACCAGCTAGAGTTACCGCAATCATTAGCAGGAGTGCATGACGTGTTCCACGTGTCCCAGCTGAAGAAGTGTCTTCGAGTGCCAGATAAGCAAACGCCCTTGGAGTCGATTGAGCTACAAGAGGATCTGACTTACAAGGAGCACCCTGTGAAGATTTTGGAGACCATGGATCGAGAAACGAGAAACAAGTCAACCCGCTTCTGCAGAGTTCAATGGAGCAACCACGCGGAGAGTGAAGCAACTTGGGAGCGCGAAGAGGATTTGAAGAAAGAGTTTCCGAACCTATTACTTTAGAAAGCCCTAAATCTCGGGGACGAGATTCTGTTAAGGGGGGGAGGTTTGTAACATCCCAAAATTTTTCTTTTCTTAAATTCAAGTGTGATTTGGCACTTTGGTGAATTTTTGGAATTTTCTGGAATTTATTTGAATTTATTCCATTTTGAAATAATTAAAGAATTTAACTTTGCAAACAAAATTTTATTGGAAATATTTTATTTGAGTCCAAAATGATCCAAAATATTTTCCAGAATTTTTCTGGAATTTTTCTGAGTATTTTACTATTTTTAATGAATTAAATGAATTTCTGGGAATTAATTGGATTATTAAATCGCTGGAAAAATGCGAACTGGTTTGTACTGTTCCACCGACCGGACCCGAGTCAGACTCGAGTCCGAGTCCGACCTGGACCCAACCGCGCCACGCGTTCCAGTCGGACCGCTTCCGAACCCTAATCCGTGGACCCTTGGATCAAGATCCAACGGCCCACATTAGCCCGCGTTATACCGCACCGCACCCAATCCCGATCGATCCCAACTGTTGGATCAAGATCCAAAGGTCAAGATCAATCCGCGCACAGCACTGCCGCGCCCGAGCCATCTCCGCCGTTGATCGCGCCACGTGGACGGCTCACGTGCGCCCACGTCACCTAGTCCGAGTCCCCGCCGGACTCCGCCGCCGCAGCCGTGTCGACCTCGGTTTCCGCGTGATTCACGGAAGCTGAGGCCTCTATTTAATGCGCCGCCACCACCTTCATGGAGCTCTCTCCCGTGCGCACCCGTTGGCCCTAGTCTTCAAGCCCGAGCCGCCGTCGTTCGCCCGCAATCGCTCGCCGTAGTTGGTTTAGGTCTCCGCCACGCCTACTTGCTGGTTGCCGCCGTCTCCGTCGTCCTCAGCCGCCGTCAAGCCCAGATTCGAATCATCATTGATGGTGGAAGTTGCAATAATCTCGCCAGCCAGGACATGGTAGAAAAACTCGCACTCTCCACTAGACCGCATCCTCAACCCTACCACATCCAATGGTTCACCAACAGCGGCAAGATCAAGGTAACCCGTCTGGTAAGAGTTCATTTTGTTTTAGGTTCTTATCATGATTATGTTGATTGCGATGTCGTACCTATGCAAGCTTGTTCCATGTTGTTAGGTAGACCATGGCAATATGATAAAAATTGTTTACATCATGGTAGAACAAATCAATATTCCTTTGTGCATAAAGACAAGAAAATTGTGTTACATCCAATGTCTCCTGATGCTATTTTCAAAGATGAGATTGATAGGGCTAATAAAGAGAAAAATCTAGACCACACCAAAAGCGAAAATCAACTTGTAGTGCAGGACCTTAAACCACACCTTAAAAAACAATCTACACCTCTGCCTGACAAAAAGACTGAGATTCAATTGAAGGGTGCGTGCTTTCTTGCTACCAAATCTGATTTGCACGAGTTACATGTTAGTGATACTGTTTGTTATGCTCTCGTTTGCAAAGAGGCCTTATTTTCATTTGAAGATCTGCCCTCTCTTTTGCCTCCTGCTGTCACTAACCTTTGCAGGAGTACATTGACGTGTTTCCCAAAGAGGTACCACCGGGCTGCCACCGATTCGAGGAATTGAGCACCAAATTGACCTCATCCTCGAGCATCGTTGCCCAATCGTGCACCATCTGAGAACAAATCCGAAGAGACTAAGGAAATACATCGCCAAGTTCAAGACCTGCATGACAAAGGGTATGTACGTGAGTCTCTTAGCCCTTGTCTGTTCCGGTCATTTTAGTTCCAAAGAAAGATGGATCATGGCGCATGTGTGTTGATTGTCGAGCAATCAATAATATCACCATTAGGTATCGTCATCCTATTCCTCGATTAGATGATATGCTTGATGAGTTAAGTGGTTCTAAAGTTTTCTCTAAAGTTGATTTGCGTAGTGGGTACCACCAGATTCGCATGAAGCTAGGAGATGAATGGAAAACGGCTTTTAAAACTAAGTTCGGTCTATATGAGTGGTTAGTAATGCCTTTTGGGTTAACTAATGCACCTAGCACTTTCATGAGATTGATGAACGAAGTTTTGCGAGCTTTCAGTGGCAAATTTGTGGTGGTTTATTTTGATGATATTTTGATCTACAAAGATATCTTTGGAGGAACACCTTAACCATTTACGTGCTGTTTTTGATGTTTTACTGAAATGCACGTTTATTTGGTAACCTTGAGAAGTGCACCTTTTGCACGGATCGAGTCTCTTTCTTGGTTATGTTGTTACTCCCAGGGCATTGAAGTTGATCAAGCCAAGGTTGTGGCAATCTGAGTTGGCCGACTCCTACCACGGTCACACAAGTGCGAAGTTTTCTAGGACTTGCTGGCTTCTATCGTCGCTTTCGTAAAGGATTTCAGCACCATTGCAGCACCATTGAATGAGCTTACGAAGAAGGGCGTACCTTTTGTTTGGGGAGATGCACAGGACAATGCTTTCTACACATTAAAAGATAAGTTGACACATGCACCACTTCTTCAACTTCCTGATTTTTCTAAGACTTTTGAACTCGAATGTGATGCTAGTGGAATTGGGTTGGGTGGTGTGTTGTTGCAAGATAGAAAACCGGTCGCATATTTCAGTGAGAAGTTGAGTGGGCCTAGTTTGAACTATTCTACTTATGATAAGGAATTATATGCTTTAGTTCGAACTTTAGAAACATGGCAGCATTATTTGTGGCCCAAAGAATTCGTCATACATTCTGATCACGAATCGTTAAAGCATATTCGAAGTCAAGCAACATTAAATCGTAGACATGCAAAATGGGTTGAATTCATTGAGTCTTTTCCTTATGTTATCAAACACAAGAAAGGCAAGGACAATGTTATTGCTGATGCTTTGTCTAGACGATATACCATGCTTACACAACTTGATTTCAAAATCTTCGGGTTGGAGACAATTAAGGATCAATATGAACATGATATTGCTTTTCAGGATGTGTTGCTCAATTGTAAAGATGGAAAAGCGTGGAATAAGTTTGTCCTCCAGAATGGTTTCGTGTTTAGAGCTAACAAGCTATGCATTCCAGCTAGTTCCGTTCGCTTGTTGTTACCGCAGAGGCGCATGGAGGTGGCCTCATGGGACACTTTGGTGTGAAGAAGACGGAGGACATACTTGCTAGCCATTTCTTTTGGCCAAAGATGAGACGGACGTGGAACGCTTTGTCGCTCGATGCACTACATGCCAAAAAGCTAAGTCACGTCTTAATCCACATGGTTTATACATGCCTCTTCCTGTCCCTACCATGCCTTGGGAGGATATTTCGATGGACTTTGTTTTAGGTCTTCCTAGAACAAAGAAGGGGAGGGATAGCGTCTTTGTTGTTGTGGATAGATTTTCTAAGATGGCACACTTCATACCATGTCATAAAAGTGAAGATGCTACCAAAGTTGCTTTGATTTATTCTTTCGTGAAATTGTGCGCTTACATGGTATGCCAAACACAATAGTTTCAGATCGCGACACTAAATTCTGAGTCATTTTTGGCGAACATTGTGGGCTAAATTGGGGACTAAGCTGTTATTTTCTACTACTTGTCATCCCCAAACTGATGGACAAACTGAAGTTGTCAATCGATCTTTATCTACCATGCTTAGGGCTATTTTGAAAAAGAACATAAAGTTGTGGGAAGAATGCTTACCTCATATTGAATTTGCTTATAATCGTTCATTGCATTCTACTACTAAGATGAGCCCTTTTGAGATTGTATATGGTTTTGTCCTCGTGCTCCTATTGATTTATTACCTCTTCCATGTTCAAAAATTTAATTTTTTTGCAAAACAACGTGGTGACTTGATCCTCAAAATGCTTGTGACAACTAAAGATAATATAGAACTCATGAATGCTAAATACAAACTTGCTGGTAGTAAGGGAAGATAACTTGTTACTTTTGAACCGCGAGTTAGTTTGGCTACATTTGAGAAAAGATAGATTTCTGAATTACGAAAATCAAAGTTGATGCCTCGTCCGATGGTCCGTTCCGAGTATTGAAAAAGATCAATGATAATGCTTATAAGCTTGACTTGCCTGCAGAGTTTGGGGTCAGTCCCACTTTTAACATTGCAGATTTGAAACCATACTTGGGCGATGAGGATGAGTTCGAGTCGAGGACGACTCAAATGCAAGAAGGGGGGATGATGAGGACATCTCTTCCATGAACACAAATGAGCCATCTGTGCAAGGACCAATTACTCGTGCCAAAGCACGTCAGCTCAATTATCAGGTCAACTCGTTTCTAAGTTTGTATACGATTAATTCACAGAATGGATTGCTATTTAATTCTTGTGATGATTTCATTGTTCTTAGGAACCAAGGAGAAGATCAAGCTCGGTCATCATATGCGCAGGATCCAGAAGACAAAGTCAAAGAGGAAAACGAGCACATGAGAAATACTACCAAGAAGGAAAGGAGGAAGGAGTTTCCTTCCTTTTTGGAAGCACGAAATCAGATCAAGGCGCCATGAAGAAATCTCGTTTATTTCTTTCCTTTTGTATTTTAGGAAGCTTTGTTAAGAAGGAAAGGAGGGACGGATTTTCCTCCTGTGTTGGGCTGCATGTGTGCCCTCTCCCTTGGCTGCCATATGGGCGCATCCCCTCAACCCTCCACTTCTCCCTTTATATACTCCTGCCGTCCCTCCCTTAGAACGCAGATTTTGTTGATTGAGTTTAGCCGTGTGCAAACTTTCTTCTTCAAGTTGTGCTAGATAGCCACCTTGTGAAGACTTTAATAGAATCTCAATTTGTCTCCACTTTCTCTCATACTTCAGATTGTTTTTACTTGTTCTTGTTTGTTCTTCGATTACCAACAAGAATTGAACTTCGTGTTCAGGTTGATCTCGGCTACCTAGCAGGATCAATAACCACGCGGAGTAGGTTCAGCGATTGCTAAGGCGCCATCGACTTGTTCGTGCGTAGTCGGATCGTGAGAGTCTTCTCCAACACCAATCGATAGTTATTCCTCCACCGAAAGATCGGGCACTCCAGACATATCAAGTGGTATCAGATTCTCCAGGTTGCTCGGTGAGAGTTCTTTAGTTTTTTGTTTATTACCTAAAGTCAGAAAACAGCCACCATAGTTTTGCTTTGTAGGATTTCCTCTTTAACCAAGACAATTTGTGCCCCGCTTTAAACTACTTGTTCTTGGTTTGTTGAATTGTCGGTTACATAATTTGTTCTTGCTGGTCTTAGCGTTTTGATCTATAGAGTTTCGGGTTCTAGTCACTTTTTCGCAGAGTCGTGTTGTCACGAATCGATCGCCGTCCCAAAGGAAAAACAAAACCGCAAAGACACGTTGTTCTCCAGGCTAGCTCGGTTTCCAAGTTGTGTTCCACATACCTCCATATAAAACACACTTTCCATAGCTCGGCTGAACCAGAAAAGAAAGAGAAGAAGCAATCTACAATACCGCATAGACTTCCTTTTTAGCGCTCGGTTTCCTGTTCAGCGCTAGAGTCTCTTTGTCCTTTTCGGTTTCCTTTGTAGCACTAGAGATTGAGTCGGTTTAATCAGATCAAAGAGTCGTCCAGCTAATTGGTTTCGGTTCCAGACAGAGAAGAGGTCGGTTCGGACCCAAAAAAAAAAAAAAGAGTCGGGAACCGCACCGGAATTTTTCTTTTCCCAAACCTCTTTTAGGTGGTTTACGCCCTTTTAAGACAATCCCCATCTTACGCGAATTTTTTTCGTGCTGTTTTCATCTCTTTGTTCGGACCCTCTGTTCCTCTGCGGCCACTTGCTTTTGTTCGGTGGCATCGTTGGAGTCTTAGGCTCGCATCTCTAGTACGGTCTAGCCTAGGACCAAAGATCAGATCGATTTTGAACGACTTTTTCAGCTTACTTCAGTTCAGTGGGAAAAAGCTAATCCGTGCTACATATTTTAAACCTTCCAAGCTACACATATTACTACCACAAACAGCGTTGTGACACCTGGCAATCGCTCAACTTCACCTCTTCGGGTTTCACACTCTAGGTAGCACGTCATCTCTGTTGGTTTGGTAAGAACTTACAAGAGCTTTTGGTAAAACAGTGAGTATTGAGTAATTCATAGCCACCTCCTAGTCGATAGGAACCTCATACTTGCTGGTATTTTGCCGTTCTTATACTAACCATGTCGGTGACGAAAGTTCTCTGCATCAATCTCCCCGCACGAAGGGCATCGTTGCACACTTTGCGCGGATAACAAAGACCACTACCGAGGGACTTAGTGAGGATGTACGACTCACTAATGAGCGCATGTCACTCCAAGAAGATCGGCTCCGATCCATTGAGACCGCGCAAGGAGTTACTAACACTGCTTTAGCTAATATTTTGTCTAGACTTGATGTGCTTGCAGCTGCTGCCCTGGTGTTCCCGGTCATCCACCTCGTAACAACACCGGGCGCTTTACGGCGCCAGATCTATTCCACCCATGCAGCATGGGCCCGTTGCGTCGACCACTTCAATACACCACGCTAGCACATCTAGGGCTCCCTTAGCCCCGGGCGTTGAGATGGACGACCAAGATGATGACAACGACGCACACCACACCACGGAGTCCGAGGATGACTTCTTCGACCACGACCGTGACCATCGTCGACTACGATTCAATCAACAAGGTATGCGTCGTGATCCCATACGACGTGAGGTACGTGATCGTGATGACATGTTTTCAAAGGTGAAAGTCACTATACCTACATTTGACGGTAAATATGATCCAGATGCTTACCTTAGTTGGGAATTATTACTTGATCAAAAGTATGCATGCCATGAATTTCCTGAGGATAAGCGAGTTAGGGCTGCTACTAGTGAGTTTACAGATTTTGCTTCTGTTTGGTGGAGAGAGCATTGCCGTGTTCATCCAAATAACATACCCACCACTTGGGAAGCCCTAAAGTTGGTCATGCGACATAGATTTGTTCCCTCCTATTATGCTAGAGATTTACTTAATAAATTACAACGCTTACGCCAAGGTAAAAGTTCAGTACAAGAATATTATCAAGAATTACAAATTGGCATGTTGCGTTGTGGTTTAATTGAAAATGAGGACGCATCTATGGCCCGTTTCTTAGGTGGTTTAAATCGCGAAATCCAAGACATTCTAGATTATAAGGATTACAATTCGATGACTCGTTTATTCCATCTTGCTTGCAAAGCTGAACGTGAAGTGCAGGGACGACAAGCGATGGCCAAAACTATTTTTTCGCAGGTCGTACTACCTCATGGACGCCACACACCCCTGCTGCCCCGTCAGGTCGTACCATTTCACCAAGTCCCTCCAACGACAAGACAACACCCAATTCTGCACCACGCACATCCTTTCCGACGACACGAACCACTCAAAAGAGTTCATCGTCGTCAGTTGCTTCAACAGGGCGAACCAAAGATATTCAGTGCCATCGCTGCAAGGGCTTTGGTCATGTCATGAAGGATTGTCCAAACACACGTGTGCTCATAGTTCGCGAAGATGGTGAGTACGATTCAGCAAGCGATCTTGATGAAGATACATATGCTTTGCTCACGACAATGCAGAGGATGATACCAATTCGAACTTCAAGAAGAGCACATCGGTAGCGGGTGACGCCGACCAATTCCTGAGTATCATTTCCCAGCGAGTACTTAGTGCCCAGATTGCCGATGGCGAACAGAATCAGCGCCACAACTTGTTTCATATTAAAGGCGTCGTCAAGGAACGCGCCAATTCGAATCATCATTGATGGTGGAAGTTGCAATAATCTCGCCACCAGGACATGGTAGAAAAACTCGCACTCTCCACTAGACCGCATCCTCAACCCTACCACATCCAATGGTTCACCAACAAATGCAAGATCAAGGTAACCCGTCTGGTAAGAGTTCATTTTGTTTTAGGTTCTTATCATGATTATGTTGATTGCAATGTCGTACCTATGCAAGCTTGTTCCATGTTGTTAGGTAGACCATGGCAATATGATAAAAATTGTTTACATCATGGTAGAACAAATCAATATTCCTTTGTGCATAAAGACAAGAAAATTGTGTTACATCCAATGTCTCCTGATGCTATTTTCAAAGATGAGATTGATAGGGCTAATAAAGAGAAAAATCTAGACCACACCAAAAGCGAAAATCAACTTGTAGTGCAGGACCTTAAACCACACCTTAAAAAACAATCTACACCTCTGCTCGACAAAAAGACTGAGATTCAATTGAAGGGTGCGTGCTTTCTTGCTACCAAATCTGATTTGCACGAGTTACATGTTAGTGATACTGTTTGTTATGCTCTCGTTTGCAAAGAGGCCTTATTTTCATTTGAAGATCTGCCCTCTCTTTTGCCTCCTGCTGTCACTAACCTTTGCAGGAGTACATTGACGTGTTTCCCAAAGAGGTACCACCGGGCTGCCACCGATTCGAGGAATTGAGCACCAAATTGACCTCATCCCGAGCATCGTTGCCCAATCGTGCACCATCTGAGAACAAATCCGGAAGAGACTAAGGAAATACATCGCCAAGTTCAAGACATGCATGACAAAGGGTATGTACGTGAGTCTCTTAGCCCTTGTCTTGTTCCGGTCATTTTAGTTCCAAAGAAAGATGGATCATGGCGCATGTGTGTTGATTTGTCGAGCAATCAATAATATCACCATTAGGTATCGTCATCCTATTCCTCGATTAGATGATATGCTTGATGAGTTAAGTGGTTCTAAAGTTTTCTCTAAAGTTGATTTGCGTAGTGGGTACCACCAGATTCGCATGAAGCTAGGAGATGAATGGAAAACGGCTTTTAAAACTAAGTTCGGTCTATATGAGTGGTTAGTAATGCCTTTTGGGTTAACTAATGCACCTAGCACTTTCATGAGATTGATGAACGAAGTTTTGCGAGCTTTCATTGGCAAATTTGTGGTGGTTTATTTTGATGATATTTTGATCTACAGCATATCTTTGGAGGAACACCTTAACCATTTACGTGCTGTTTTTGATGTTTTACGAAATGCACGTTTATTTGGTAACCTTGAGAAGTGCACCTTTTGCACGGATCGAGTCTCTTTTCTTGGTTATGTTGTTACTCCCCAGGGCATTGAAGTTGATCAAGCCAAGGTTGTGGCAATACAGAGTTGGCCGACTCCTACCACGGTCACACAAGTGCGAAGTTTTCTAGGACTTGCTGGCTTCTATCGTCGTTTCGTAAAGGATTTCAGCACCATTGCAGCACCATTGAATGAGCTTACGAAGAAGGGCGTACCTTTTGTTTGGGGAGATGCACAGGACAATGCTTTCTACACATTAAAAGATAAGTTGACACATGCACCACTTCTTCAACTTCCTGATTTTTCTAAGACTTTTGAACTCGAATGTGATGCTAGTGGAATTGGGTTGGGTGGTGTGTTGTTGCAAGATAGAAAACCGGTCGCATATTTCAGTGAGAAGTTGAGTGGGCCTAGTTTGAACTATTCTACTTATGATAAGGAATTATATGCTTTAGTTCGAACTTTAGAAACATGGCAGCATTATTTGTGGCCCAAAGAATTCGTCATACATTCTGATCACGAATCGTTAAAGCATATTCAAGTCAAGCAACATTAAATCGTAGACATGCAAAATGGGTTGAATTCATTGAGTCTTTTCCTTATGTTATCAAACACAAGAAAGGCAAGGACAATGTTATTGCTGATGCTTTGTCTAGACGATATACCATGCTTACACAACTTGATTTCAAAATCTTCGGGTTGGAGACAATTAAGGATCAATATGAACATGATATTGCTTTTCAGGATGTGTTGCTCAATTGTAAAGATGGAAAAGCGTGGAATAAGTTTGTCCTCCAGAATGGTTTCGTGTTTAGAGCTAACAAGCTATGCATTCCAGCTAGTTCCGTTCGCTTGTTGTTACTGCAGAGGCGCATGGAGGTGGCCTCATGGGACACTTTGGTGTGAAGAAGACGGAGGACATACTTGCTAGCCATTTCTTTTGGCCAAAGATGAGACGGGACGTGGAACGCTTTGTCGCTCGATGCACTACATGCCAAAAAGCTAAGTCACGTCTTAATCCACATGGTTTATACATGCCTCTTCCTGTCCCTACCATGCCTTGGGAGGATATTTCGATGGACTTTGTTTTAGGTCTTCCTAGAACAAAGAAGGGGAGGGATAGCGTCTTTGTTGTTGTGGATAGATTTTCTAAGATGGCACACTTCATACCATGTCATAAAAGTGAAGATGCTACCAAAGTTGCTGATTTATTCTTTCGTGAAATTGTGCGCTTACATGGTATGCCAAACACAATAGTTTCAGATCGCGACACTAAATTCCTGAGTCATTTTTGGCGAACATTGTGGGCTAAATTGGGGACTAAGCTGTTATTTTCTACTACTTGTCATCCCCAAACTGATGGACAAACTGAAGTTGTCAATCGATCTTTATCTACCATGCTTAGGGCTATTTTGAAAAAGAACATAAAGTTGTGGGAAGAATGCTTACCTCATATTGAATTTGCTTATAATCGTTCATTGCATTCTACTACTAAGATGAGCCCTTTTGAGATTGTATATGGTTTTGTCCTCGTGCTCCTATTGATTTATTACCTCTTCCATGTTAGAAAAATTGAATTTTGATGCAAAACAACGTCTTGACTTGATCCTCAAAATGCATGAGACAACTAAAGAAAATATAGAACTCATGAATGCTAAATACAAACTTGCTTTGGTAGTAAGGGAAGAAAACATGTTACTTTTGAACCCGGCGAGTTAGTTTGGCTACATTTGAGAAAAGATAGATTTCTGAATTACGAAAATCAAAGTTGATGCCTCGTCTTTGATGGTCCGTTCCGAGTATTGAAAAAGATCAATGATAATGCTTATAAGCTTGACTTGCCTGCAGAGTTTGGGGTCAGTCCACTTTTAACATTGCAGATTTGAAACCATACTTGGGCGATGAGGATGAGTTCGAGTCGAGGGCGACTCAAATGCAAGAAGGGAGGATGATGAGGACATCTCTTCCATGAACACAAATGAGCCATCTGTGCAAGGACCAATTACTCGTGCCAAAGCACGTCAGCTCAATTATCAGGTCAACTCGTTTCTAAGTTTGTATACAATTAATTCACAGAATGGATTGCTATTTAATTCTTGTGATGATTTCATTGTTCTTAGGAACCAAGGAGAAGATCAAGCTCGGTCATCATATGCGCAGGATCCAGAAGACAAAGTCAAAGAGGAAAACGAGCACATGAGAAATACTACCAAGAAGGAAAGGAGGAAGGAGTTTCCTTCCTTTTTGGAAGCACGAAATCAGATCAAGGCGCCATGAAGAAATCTCGTTTATTTCTTTCCTTTTGTATTTTAGGAAGCTTTGTTAAGAAGGAAAGGAGGGACGGATTTTCCTCCTGTGTTGGGCTGCATGTGCGCCCTCTCCCTTGGCTGCCATATGGGCGCATCCCCTCAACCCTCCACTTCTCCCTTTATATACTCCTGCTGTCCCTCCCTTAGAACACAGATTTTGTTGATTGAGTTTAGCCGTGTGCAAACTTTCTTCTTCAAGTTGTGCTAGATAGCCACCTTGTGAAGACTTTAATAGAATCTCAATTTGTCTCCACTTTCTCTCATACTTCAGATTGTTTTTACTTGTTCTTGTTTGTTCTTCGATTACCAACAAGAATTGAACTTCGTGTTCAGGTTGATCTCGGCTACCTAGTAGGATCAATAACCACGCGGAGTAGGTTCAGCGATTGCTAAGGCGCCATCGACTTGTTCGTGCGTAGTCGGATCGTGAGAGTCTTCTCCAACACCAATCGATAGTTATTCCTCCACCGAAAGATCGGGCACTCCAGACATATCACGTTGAAGTGCCGGAAGGATTTGAAGGTGAAGTGTTGACCCAGGAGCCAACTCAGGACCAAGAGCAAGTACCCTTTGAAGGCAAGTTATGCTTTGACCATGTTGATCCCAATTTCAAATTAATTTGATTTAAAGCTATTGCATGCTAGTTTAATTAGAAAATACTTCATTTAAATTATGGGAATTAGATAAATGCCTAATTGCTGTATGACACCTTGGTTAATTAAATATGTGCCATGACCCTTGTCACCCTAGTTGTGGTTTATTAGTTGGACATTATTAAATTGCCAACATGGGAATTTAGACCGTTGTAGCATATTGCTTAGACCTGCTACGTGCTCAAGACATGATTTTGGACAATCAAATGTTAATATTGACTTAATGATATATTAAACCTGTTTTGGAAAGGTATCATGTGATGTTGATGGCACGTGGTGCATGGTAATCAACTGGGGTTTGATAAATAGTTTTCGACCGGGGCATGTGGCAAGAATGATCGGGTGGGCCAGTTGTGGCACCGGGAACGTTCTGTTGGTTCTTCGGGTAGTCTTGCCTTGGTCACCCTAAGGACTTAACCTTGCAAGCCTTTGAACTGGGTCAAACGTGCAACCACATGTCTGTAATGGGACGAACCTAGTTGACTAAGTTGCTAATAACGTACCTGTGGGACCTCTGGGTGTCAACTATAACTTTTGTGTAGTTGTACGGGGGAGCGTACCGGGGCTGCGGCCAGGTACCCATCTAACGGTTGATTGGCCTAAACTTCGCCTTCGCTAAGGGAAGGGTTAGTGTGCAATAACCGGGGAAGCTCACTTGTGCTGTTAGAAGTTTCCGAAAGACTTTGTTACGGACACTCGCCTTTGTGGTGTTTGACTGTATCTTATGGGTAAAGTGCATAACCTCTGCAGAGTGTAAAATCTATTCGAATAGCCGTGTCCGCGGTATTGGACATCGCTCGGGAATTACAGTCAAGGGTTAGACTTTCTCAAAAATAACTTGGACTTGAAAGGTTGGGTTGGATTAATAATGATGTTGATGGAAATGTGGATTAGGATAGGAAAGATGTTTACTAAACTCCTTGAAAAGTTATTGATGATATACTTGTTTCTACTGCTTTCGAATCTACTTATATTAATTGTTAAATGCTCTTTACTGCAAATATACCTTGAGCTATTCCTTTGTATCAAACCATGCATATAGTATATTAGCTTGCATTCTGTGCATGACTTGTTGAGTACCAAGTACTCACCCTTGCCGCAATACAACACCAGTTGAAGAGGAGACTACACCAGCTTTGGAGGAGGAGCTCCAAGAGGAACCGTCTACTTAGGGAGCGAGCCCAGTCAGTTGCCTGTGGTATACTGGATGGCGCCACGATGTTATTTTCCGCTGCTATTATTTCTCTTTTAATAAGTTTCGCCCTGCGAGGCGTATATTTGTAACTTGACCCTAAGGTCAAGCAACCAGTTTTTTTATCTAATTAAAGTACTTTATTAGTATCGAGTGGTATGATTGTGATATTTACCAATGTTGAGACTGTGTGCACTAGCACGTTCCTGGACTAGTGCTGAATACACAGAGGGTCTGGATTTGCAGATTCGGGTCCAGACACCAGTGTTGTCAGCGTGTTGTCATATCACTAGGACTAAAGTTAAAGCAGAGTACTTTATGGAGCTTCTTCACAATGCAACTGAATGGGATGAGAAAACTCATGGTGTATGGACTAAGTGCTAATTTGATTGAGATTACTGGTGTAGTCTTCTGCGTACAGAAAAACAAGCAAAAGAAGAAGTGAACAAGAATAAAGGTGGCGGCCCCGGCATTCACTCGTCGTTGATGATTTGGATCTGCCCGGCGGTGTCCTCGGCCTCCTCCTCCGGGAGTGCGGCGGTGTAACATCCCAAAATTTGCCTCTAATATATTTAGTGTGTTTTTGGGATTATTTAGAATTTTCTGGAATTTATTTGGACTCAAGTTTACTGAACTAATCGCATTCAATAAATATCACGCATTTTTGCATAAGCATAAAATCCAAAATTTCATTTATAATTAAGATAATTGGTAGACAGAGTGTTCGGAACTCAAATTCCGGGCGCGACAGGCGGCGATGTCCGGCTCTTCAACCTCCATTAGCCCGGCCCCGTGCTCCACCGCCTCGTGCACACGCGCATGCGCCTGGGCCTCGTCTCCGTCAATACTAGCGGCGACAACCATGGGATCGAAGGAGGTGTCACGGCTAGCGCAGCAGGCCAGTACGAACGTCGAAGTGGCAACCACGACTTCCTGCCCTTCTCAGGCTGTCGGGACCCCGAATTTGCAAATCCGGACCCTCTGTGTATTCAGCACTAGTCCAGGAACGCGCTAGTGCACACAGTCTTAACATCGGTAAATATCACAATCATACCACTCGATACTAATAAAGTACTTTTATTTAAATAACCAAACTGGTTACTCGACCTTATGGTTAAGTCACAAATGTATGCCTCGCAGGGCGAAACTTATTAAGAGAGAAATAGTAGCAGCGGAAATCAAATAACTTCGTGGCGCCATCCAGTATACCACAGGCAACTGACTGGGCTCGCTTCCCTAAGTAGACGGTTCCTCTTGGAGCTCCTCCTCCAAAGCTGGTGTAGTCTCCTCTTCAACTGGTGTTGTATTGTGGCAAGGGTGAGTACTTGGTACTCAGCAAGTCATGCACAGAATGCAGGCTAATATACTATATGCATGGCTTGGTACAAAGGAATAGCTCAAGGTATATTTGCAGAAAACATCATTTAACAAGTATCATAAATAGATTCGAAAGCAGTAGAAATAAGTAAAGCATAGATAACTTTTCAAGGAGTTTAATAAACATCTTTCCCATCCTAATCCACATTTCCATCAACATCATTATTAATCCAACCCAACCTTTCAAATCCAAGTTATTTTTGAGAAAATCTAACCCTTGACTGTAATTCCCGAGCGATGTCCAATACCGCGGACACGGCTATTCGAATAGATTCTACACTCTGCAGAGGTTATGCACTTTACCCACAAGATACAGTCAAACACCACAAAGGCGAGTTCCCGTAACAAAGTCTTTCGGAAACTTCTAACAATACAAGTGGTCCTCCCCGGTTATTGCACACTAACCCTTCCCTTAGCTAAGGCGAAGTTTAGGCCAATCAACCGTTAGATGGGTACCTGGCCTCAACCCCGGTACGCTCCCCCGTACAACTTACACAAAGGGTGTAGTTGACCTCCTGAGGTCCTACAGGTACGTTATTAGCAACTTAGTCAACTAGGTCCGTCCCATTCTGGACATGTGGTTGCACGTTAGACCCAGTTCAAAGGCTTGCAAGGTTAAGTCCTTTGGGTGACCAGGGCAAGACTACCCGAAGAACCAAATCAACATCCCCATTGCCACAACTGGCCCACCTGATTATTCTTGCCACATGCCCCGGTCGAAAAACTATTTATCAAACCCCAGTTGATTACCATGCACCACGTGCCATCAACATCACATGATACCTTTCCCAAAACAGGTTCAATATACCATTAAGTCAATATTAACATTTGTTTGTCCAAAATCATGTCATGAGCACGTAGCAGGTCTAAGCAGTATACTACAACGGTCTAAAACCCATGTTGGCAATTTAATAATGTCCAACTAGTAAACCACAACTAGGGTGACAAGGGGTCATGGCACATATTTAAGTAATCAAGGTGTCATACAGCAATTTGGTATCTATCTAATTCCCCAAATTTAAATAAAGTATTTTCTAATTGAACTAGCATGCAATAGGTTAAATCAAAATAGATTTCGAAATAGGATCAACATGGTCAAAGCACAACTTGCCTTCAAAAAGTACTTGTTCTTGGTCTTGAGTTGGATCCTGAGTCAATACTTCTCCTTCAAATCCTTCCGGCACTTCAACGTCTACTCGTAAAGCGTGCAAATAGCAAATACACGAATAAACAATAGGCAAAAAGTATCCAATCATCCAAATAAAATCCATAAACAGAGAGAACATAATTTTATGAATTTTTAGAAACTGGAATCGTCAAATTTGGAGTTAAAACGCAAAAGTTATGATTATTTAAAGTTTAAATAATCAATTAAATAATTTTACAGAGAAAAACTTTAGTCCAAAAATTAAATAAAATTTATATTTAGGTAGGTCTCAATTTTATACAAATTTAGAAATTTGAATCACTCAAATCGGAGTTGAAACGCAAAAGTTATAAGCGTTTGAAGTTTGAATCAAAATCTGAAATCATTATTTCGAATTAATAAATCATTTTCTTTTTCGGAAATTAATTATTGCGTCAGCGAGGACACGTGTCATCCTGTGATTGGTCCACAGTGACCTGCTGACGTCAGCACCGAACGGTCTCCGCGATGACGTCAGCATGACATCATCATGCCACGTGGCATGCCCCGAGTGCTGCCACGTGTCTCGGTCCATGGACTGGGTCCACGGTGACGCCCGGCCCACGGTGGACGCGGCCTACGGCTACAGAGGCTGACACGCGGGCCCCACTTGACGTCGGCTCGACGTCATCGAATGGCGTCACCGCTCGGAGGGCCAAGCCACTAACACGCGGGCCCGGTCTGTCAGCGGCCCACGCTCCCGTCTGCACGGTGCGAAGAGATCCCGCCCGTCGATTCAAAATTTAACGGCGGCGATTAGATCTTCCGCGCGCGGGATTGATGCACGGGGCATGTCCCGGCGCCCGCCACGTGGCACACTCCTGGCCACCCGATCTAAATCCAACGGCGAGTAACAGATCTAGGTTACGACTGTTGTGGATCACGTGGACTCACCTCAACCGTTCGATGGGAATCCCACGGTCCACGGAGCTCGAAGTGGCAATGGCGATCGCGGTGGCTTGCGATGCCGAGGCGAGGGCAGCGACACCCAACCGGCGTTACGAGATCGCCCGGCGAAGTGAGATGTCCCACCCAACGCGGCTTGACTTGGCGCACCCGAATCTGGGATCAAGGGCAGTTGGAACGGCTTGACGGCGGTGGAAGGAGACCAAAACCGCGGTGTCTCACGCGTGCTACTCCGGCGAGCAATTGGCGGCTGAAGGTGGCGGCTCGGGCGATAAAAGCTAGGGCGAAAGGTGCGGTGTCGAACGGCGGTCCTCAGGGTGAGGTCCCCCCCTTAAATGCTGCCTCGGCGTGCGGAAAATCCGTGAACCCTATCCGAACTCGGTCATGGCGCGGCGGCGCAGTCCGTCTCCGGGTCGGATCGGAACGATGACGCGCAGCCATTGGATCTCGATCCAACGGCTCGCGGGCGAGCGGGTTTGGCCGAGCCAGCGACGCGGCCGGGTCCGGGTCGGACTCAAACTCGAGTCTAACTCGGGCTCGGTCGGATGAACAGTAACCGACTCGGTTTGATTTTCCAGCGATTTAATATTTAAAATAATTCCCAGAAATTCATTTAATTCATTAAAAATAGCAAAATACTCAAAAAAATTCCAGAAAAATTCTGGAAAATATTTTAGCGTATTTGGGACTCAAATAAAATATTTCCAACAAAATTTTATTTGCAAAATTAAATTCTTTAATTATTTTAAAATGGAATAAATTCCAATAAATTCCAAATAAATCCAAATAAATTCCAGAAAATTCCAAAAATTCACCAAAGTGCCAAATCACACATGAATTTAAGAAAAGCAAAATTGTGGGTGTTACACGGGCGGAGCGAGCGGCCAAGGCGGCCGGCAAGCCACTGTGGGCCTCGGCGACCCGAGTAATGCTATGGGCGTACTGCGGGGCCGATGGCTCGATTGGCTCACGAAGGGCCACCCCCAGCGGCCCTAGGCATCTCGCCATGCGCTGGTAAGCTGGTCCAAGCATGACGGTGAGGTTGTGCAGCATGCGACGCAGCTCCCCCACCGCCTGCTCCTGCGCCGACTCGGCCTCCTGCGCCTGCGTGCGCAGGGCCACCCAAGTCGCCCTCTCCTGGGCCAGCAGCACCTCCGCTTTCTCCTTCTCCTCGCGCAGCACCACCATCTGTTGAGACAGTTGCGCTTCGCGCTGGATTGCCGCCGTGAGGAGGGCTCCCGAGGATGCGTGTGCCTCAACAAGTTCGGCGAGCAGCGTGGCTAGGTGGGAGGTTGAGGCGGTGGGGATGATTGAAGCGGGTTGGGCAGAAGTGCTGGCGTCGACGACGTCCACTTGGGCAGTTTCGGAGGCGCCGGGTGGCCCCTGGGCGGAAGTACCCACTGCATCTGTTGTCGCTGCGGGCATCCGTTGGGCCAGAGCACCTTGGGCGGCCACCCTCAGAGGCGATCGAAAGCTGAATGCAGCCGTTGGTAGCGCGAGCCCGCCCTGGCGGGTGGTGTCAGTGACCCTTGGTGCCGACGAGGTGGGCACCGGAGGAGTTGGCGTTGGCAGAGCCGATGCCGATGGAGTTGGCGCCGACGAGGTCAGCACCGAAGGAGTTGGTGTCGGTGGAGCCGGCGCCGAATCCGGGGGAGTGGACGTCGTCACCCTGGATGAAGACCCCGCCGCTCCGGACGTGCGTGGAGCCGCGGCGGAGTCGGCTGCGGTGGGAGTTCGGTCCTCGGTGCGAGGCCTTTTGGGGTCGCACCCGAGGCGTCCGTAGGGACTAGGCACTTACCGGTGCTCCGATTGTCACGAGAGCCCGGGTCCCTAATTACCAAGGGACGGCTGGTTGGCAACGCCGCAGGGTCGGTGGAGTCCATCGAGAAACATCTTGTTGATCCGGAGGCGGTCTGCGAACTCTAGATCGCAGAGCGGCCGGACCCCGGCGGGGAAATCCAGACCGCCCGGCACTGGCGGGAGAAGTCCAATTAGCCATTTGGAGATGGCAGGACCGTCCAAGTTCTCTACGCTTGGCTGAGAAAATAAGACAATATTGTTGGTTGATGGCGACCGCAAAAGAAGATATGTATTCATAAGGAGAATGAGAAACTCATGGCCCGGGTGCGTGCGGGTAAAGTCGTCGTCACCCGAGTACTGCCATGCAGGGCGGACACGTCGACGAAGGGGGCTGATCCACCGAGCAACGAAGTTTCGAACTACCAGTGCCCCGATCAGACCGGCGTCTCGCAGCCGGTTCACGCGGGCTGCCATCTCCAGAAGGACTGTTGTCTCCTCGACGAGCGAGCCCCAAATCTCGCGGGCATCCGCCGGCGCGTTGGGCACTGCTAGAGCATCGATCCCGCTATCGTCGCCGGCGTACAGCCAGTCATTCCGCCGCACCTTCCAGTTTGACTTCGCTTGGAAGGAAATGTAGCGGGTGGCCGACCCGTCACGGAGGCGAATATGGCAACTCCCCACGGCCCCACCATCGGCGAGGCCGCGGAGAGTGTAGAAGTACCGAAAGAGAGGAAGATTGGGCATTACCCCTACAAACATCTCACAGAGGTGTGCGAAGATAGCGAGGGTGAGGACAGAGTTGGGAGTGAGGTGAAGGTGGTTGATTTCGTAGAAGTGGAGGACAGTGAAGAAGAATTCAGAGAAGGGCGGCACCAGGCCCGCCATCATTCCCCAGGCGAAGACGACAATCTCTGTGACACTACGGAATGGTGTGACATTATTTAACATGAATGTTAAGGTCAAAAAACTTTATGAAATATGGTATTGGAGGTTAGAACCATATGATAGGAGGCTTAATAGCGTTTCCGGGCCATTTCCGGGGTTTTGGGCCTTTCCGGGGGAGTTTGGGCCTAAAGAAAAGGGTCGTGGGCTTTGGTGGGATGGAGTTTGAGTCCTAATTGGAGTAGGAGACCTGGTTGGGGGCCTCCCCCAGCCCCTTTAGGAGTTCACCCCCTGCCCTTGCGCCCCCACAAGTCCTAGCCGCCCCCCACACCTCCCCACCTCCTCCCTGTGGCGCCTCCACCTCCCCCATTGGTCCCCATTGCTCCACAACCTCTCCTCCTCCCTTGCTGCCCCTAGGGGAGTTCTCCACCTCCACACCTCAAAGATCCATCCGTTGGAGTGCTCCGCGAAGAGGAGATCCGGCGGGATTGGAGCGAGGAAGGAGATCGCGCGAACCGGGAGGAGATCTATTGGGTTTTCGTGCGTTGGGCAAAGGTATGGCCATGGGAATCCTTGGGGTTGGTCTAGTTACTGTTATAAGGGTGTTTATCAATTTTTAGATCAATTGGTGGTACTGGAATTGAGTAGATTGGATTAGATCTAGAAGTTGCCACGTTCTCTGTTTCGGGCAGCATGAGCAGTCGACCTAGGGTTCAGTTTTTCGCCAAATTAGATTCGGAATCTGGTCATATGGACGTTGAAGAAATTGCAGATAATTTCGTTATCTTTCCGTGGATATAAAGAACATTAAATTCCGCCCAGCCTTTTGAAAGTTATGGCTGTTTTACCGAGCGTGTTAAAATCTGTGACGTGATTGGTCATGTCGGGTAGTTGGCAATGTCGGGTAGATGAGGGTTTGCGTACTGTTTTGTGGACATGATTGTGAGTGTGTGATACCTATGTGCAGGTGGTGCAACCCCGGGAGTGCCTTCTACTTCCCGCCAATCCGTTGCCCGTGGTTGAGGCAAGTGCATTGCAATGGATAGCGATTTGTAGGTTGCTAGTTGAGACTAGATGAGATTGATTATATGTGATGATCACTTGCCATGCTTTAAAGATTGCCATTGATATGATGAGTATGTTTATCATGTTATGATGCCATGTGTTAATGTACAAGTTGATTATGATGTGGCATATTTGCATGCATGGCATGATTACATGGCCCGGGCGGTGAGAAAGTCATAACTAGTCCGGGAAGGTCGGTGAGAAAGTTATGACTAATCCGGAGAGCCAATGAGTAAGTCCTACATCATGATTCCATTCACCGCGGTGAACGGAAGCGAGGAGTAGGCACCCTCCATCTTTGGGATGGAAGGGGGAGAGGGTGCACACCGACGGGTGTGTACTCAACCATACCGGTATGAGTTTCCAAGGAGACATGAGCATTGCATTGCATTGCATACACAATGATAATGATAATGTTAAGTGTTCATGAATGAGATGATACACATGATGTGAGATTTTATTGCCATGTTATTGTTCTTGTTGTCCATTGCAATATGCTTGCTGAGTGATGAACTCACGCTTGTGTTTATGTTGTTTTCTTTTAGGTACCATGAATCCGGCATGCGAGGAAGGGAAATAGTCACACTTCCACACGTAGCTTCACTCTTTTGATTTCACAAGTCATTCAATTAGTGTTGATAATAAATTGCGTGTGATGATCATTGCTTTAAGGCTTAGCTTTGCTAAATGAGAATCTTTTCGTTCGTTTGACTCTTGGAGACATTATATGTTTGGAACTAGACTTACATTGTTGCTAAGTCGTTAATTATTGCTGTTTTAGATGCTTTCCATTATGATATAACTTGTGTTACTATTGTTGCTCCTTCAATTCATGTTAAAACAAAGGAGATGCTGCCGAAATCTCGGTTTTCAGCCTGTGCGCCTTTGCTGGAATTTATGTTTAATTGTGGTATTTAGATGTTGTTTAGCTTATGTTTGGTAGCATTCAGGCATATTAAATGTCGGGGTGTTACAGTTGGTATCAGAGCGGGCTGTAGGTCCTTGGAATGCGTATTTTTTTTAGTGTCATGCTATAGGGTACAACTAAAATGTGATGTGGAATAACTTAGAAACATGGCTTAGGTCTTAACTAAAATTTTGTCATAGGATAGCAACATTAAAACTTGCAAAAGTGGTATAACTAATCTAAAATTTGACACACACTGGATGCACAGTAGGAAAAGGTATGGGTATCGTTCCTTTATACTTAAATGTTGTATTTAAGCTATAATGTTGAATGCTTCATTTGATAAAGCATGTTGCTATGTCTATGATATAAATGATTGAATTGTTCTTGTTATTTGTGATATAGTGGGTTGTGGTGCCAAAGGATTTCGGTCACCTCTTTTTGTTCATAGTAAGGGTGAGGTTTGACGGTGTGGCCGGTTAGCGCCATCACCGAAGAACTATTAATCCCTGTAGGAGAAGAGTGCTTACCCTTTCTGTCGTAGATCGGGTAGTTGACTGGAGTCAAATAGAAGAGTTTGGTGGTGGATTCCTTCATATGTTCTTTATCGTTCTATGGTTGTTCTTGGTTGGTTTTCTTGGTTTTAGTTGATGGAAACCAAAAGAAAAGTGTTTGGTATTGGATTTTCATGATTGTTCCGTATGTGGTGTGTGGGTTTGTCTTCCTTGGTTGAAGACAAAGAAGAGGAGTCTAGTGTTGCGCTTCTTTTGGGTGCCTTTCCAGTTTTAATGCCTAGTTTGTTGATTGTTTTATAGGGAAGAAGCATTCAATTTATTCCTGTGTTTGTCTTTCTCCGAGGTTAAAAGAGTTTTTGCGGAGTTGTGCCAGACCTGGCTGTCAAGGCTGAAGTTCTGTGGCTTTGTAGGAGTAAGTGGTGTTTGATTTCGTCATTTTACTGGTTTGAGAAATCATCTTTGAAAAATCCTTCTTGTTTCGTGAAAGTTTGGGGTTTGAGATTAAGGTTTTATTTGAAATGGATTACTTGGTCGCTTGGTTTCCGTTAAGAAAATTGTCTTTCAACCATTTTCCTTTATGGGAGTCTTTGAGAATGAAAAGTGTTTTGGAGAATTCCTTTTGCATGACCAAGTTTGGGTTTGTCTCATTGCAATTTTGAGAGTCAAGTTTCCTTATGAACTCGGGATGAGCTTTAAAACTAAAATGTTGCAAACAAAGTAAGTAATCTTTTAACCGAAATCGTTTGTCCCTAGTAAGAATTGCTGTTTAGCATATTATGTAGCATGTACCAATGTGGTTTATGGGATGATCCATTGTTAAGTTAATTTTTGAGTTGAAACAATTCAATGCGGTTGTTATCTCTAGCTTGAGAATAAATAGACTACTAAGTGTTGTAGTTTACTCTTAGCGAGAATGATTGAATGTGCTAAAGTACATGCTTAGAATCTGTTGCTTTGCATTAAAAGTGCTTATGACCGTTGAAATGTTTAAAGTTTTAAACCCTGTTGCATAGTTGAAACATTAAGATGATGTAGACTGCTGTTATTGTTAAAGAAACTTTGCTGGTTGTTTAAAGATGCTCTAATCTAATGGATTAATAGAGAAATTTAATCGTGTTGCCTAGTGACTTTAATTTGGAAGTTGATTAGAGTTGCTATTTACGTTGTTGCAAAATACTAGTATATTTGGAAGTATGCAGTTGTGTCTCTACAATGCTAGTATTGATATCAATTGAGAAGACATAAGACTTTTTGTTAATGATGTTGTTAAGGGCAGTGTTAATGTTAGTATTCAATCTCTTTTAAATAGTTGGAGTATGTTGTGTGGTGGTAGTTTTTGTTATCACCTTTGAATAGAGTAGCTAAAAGAAATGTTATTGGTTGATGAACATGCCCATTTGTTGTTATTGATGACTAAGTAGTGGTGGTAACTGTTTAGATTACTCGTTGGAAAATCATGGTTAAATATAGGAAAATGTTAACATGTTGCGATGGAGTGAGCTTTGGATAATTAATATGATAAATGGTCTTATCCTTAATGAAAGTATAACTTAGAGTCTCACTTACGAATTCTTCCCTGTGGAGATAATATTTACATGTTGAAGTCGTTGTTTAACTGAATAAGGTTCGGTTGTCGAGACGTGAATATATAGGAAGTATGAAATTTATATGTTGATCTTGCTGAAAGATTTGTTGAAGTACTATGCTCCAATAGAGAATAAGAAGTATTATGATTCAGTGATCTGTGGGGATCATGTCAATATAGTATTGGTTGGGTGCATTTTTGATAAGCATCATAAACCCTAATTAAAAGTGTTAGGAATGGTAACTAGAGGAAGAATTCCTTGTGAAGCTTTTGGTTTAATTGTGTGGGGGCTTCTTAGGGAGTAAATAGTGATTATTGAAGTCTTTAATGGAAAGCGTTGTGGAGTACTAGAGATGGTTCTTTTTATGCTGAGCTTGTGTTCAAAAGCTTTTGGACTGGGTCGGTTGTTTGCCCTTTTGGTTGAAGGGTTTTCGGTCAAGATGTTCCATATCTCGTGTTTGAGTTTCCTAAAACTCGTAGAAATTGGTGCAAATATTTGGTTTTGGCTAATTTGTTTAGTTGGTGCTATGAGTATGGATTTACACCCCAAAAGTTTTTGAGTCGATCGCGCCCTTTCGCGTTCGCACTGAATTATCTTTGGAATTAATTTTAAAAGGAAGCAGATGGTCATAAAGGGTTGTGTTGGAAACTTTTGAGTTAAGCCCTTGATGTGTAACTCTGTTTGGCTAGAGTTGGAGTCATTTGGAAAATGTGTCTGGTGTGCGGATGTTTCACAAGTCTGGTTTTTATGAAAGTTTCATAAGTGAATTTGGTTAGTGAGGAGTTTTCTTTTGGGATTGAGTTTCCCTCTCTTTCGATAAAATTTATGGCGGTTGTGTGTGCAGATGTTTGACTTTGGAGTCGATGTTCTGTTCCAAAAGGTTGAGTTTGTTTTTGCGAGGTGTTGCAAGGTTAGTTTTAAATGGATGATGGGTTTTCACACGATGTGGTGTTTTGTTGTTAACGTTGTTGCCGTCATAATCTGTAACACCCCGGCATTTAATATGCCCGAATGCTACCAAACATAAACTAAACAACATCCAAATATCATATTTAACATAAAATTCCAGCAAAGGCGCATAGGCTAAAAACCGAGATTTTGGCAGCACCTCCTTTGTTTTATCATGAATTTAAGGAGCAACAACGATATAGCATTATATGGCAATAAGGGAAACATCTAAAACAGCAATAAATAGAGTCTTAACGACAATAAAAGACTAACATTTAGCACTTAAAGTTCCAAGTGTCAAATGAACAATAAAACTCTCATTAACCAAGCTAAGCCTTAATTTAATGACCATCACACGCAATTTACTATCAATCTAAAAGAATTGACTTGGGGAAACATTAAGGTGAAGCAACGTGTGGGCGTGTGTCTATTCCCTTTTCCCGCATGCCGTTCTCATGGTACCTAAAACAATAAGAAAAAAACACAAGCGTGAGTTCGAAACTCAGCAAGCATATTGCAATGGACAACAAGAACAACAATATGGCAATAGCATATCCCTTCATGTAAATCATCTTATTCATAAACACTTAACATTGTCATCATCAATATGTATGAGATGTAATGCAATGCTCATGTCTCCTTGGAAACTCATACCGGTATGGTTGAGTACACACCCGTCGGTGTGCACCCTTTTCCCCCCTTCCATCCCGAAGATGGAGGGTGCCTACTCATCGCTTCCATTCACCACGTGGATGGAATCACGATGTAGGTCTTACTCAATGGCGTTCCGGACTAGTCATAACTTTCTCACCGACCTTGCCGGACTAGTTATGACTTTCTCACCGCCTCGCCCTATCTCATGTCATGCATGCAACTATGCCAATTATCATATTTCACATGTACATAAACATATGGCATCTCATCATGACAAATATTAACACATGGCATCGAATCATGATAATCATACTCAATATATCATTGGAAAACAGCAAGCATGGCAAGTGATCATAGCAAGTATTCAATCTTTCATCTAATCTCCACAAGCAACCTACAATTTCGCTATTCATTACAACACACTTGCCTCAACCGTGGGCGACGGGATTGTGGGAAGTAGAGGGCACCCCCGGGGTCACACCACCTGCACAACGGCATCACATACTCTCAATAATGCCCACAAAATAGTACACAAATCCCCATCTCACCCGACATTGCCCGCTACTCGCAAAACCTAAAACAGAGGTTCTGTCCCGGCGGGACAGCAGCCTTGCAAAGGCCATAACTTGAGTTCTGGGACTCCAAATCGATTAAACGAGTACACCTTCGCGAAGCTTAGGAAATTTCCTACCTTTTTCTAGTTATACGGAAAGACTGATTCGGACTCTAAAATTGTTTAATCTACATATTACTACGATCTGTTCCAATCGCGTCACAGATTTTAACACGCTCGGTAAAACGGCCATAACTTTCAAACGGCTGATCGTATTTTAACGTGCTTTATGTCCACGGAAAGATAATTAAATTATATACAACTTCTTTTAAGTCCGTATGGACAGATTCGGATTCTAAATTGATGAAAACTCGAACCCTAGCCCGACTGCTCAATCTGCCCGAAAACAGAAACGTGGCAACATCTAGATCTAACCCAAAGAACTCCAACCCAGCACCACCAATTGATCTAAAAACTTCATAAACACCCTAAGAACAGTACCTAGATCAAACCCAAGGATCCCCATGATCATACCTTTGCCCAACGAACGAATCTCCAATAGATCTCCTCGTGGATCGCTCCTCGCTCCACGCTCCTCGCTCCTCGCTCCTCGCTCCTCGCTCCAACGGATGGATCCACAAGGTGCAGAGGTGTGGAGACCACCCTAGGGCAGCAAGGGGGTGGAGGAGAGGTGGTGGAGAGGTGGGGCAATGGAGGAGAGCAAGGGGGAGGCGCAAGGCTCAAAGGGAAGGGGCGGCTAGGGCTTGGCAAGTGGGGGGAGGTGAGGGGGGCGCACCAAGGCCTCAAGGGGCGCAAAGGCAGCAGGGTGGACGCCCAAAAGGGGCAGGGAAACCCCTTTTACCAGCCCCCACACCCAATTCTAGTCCGTTACGGAGACCTAATCCATCCCACCAAAGCCCACCAAGGCCCAAAACTCCCCCGGGAAGGCCCAAAACCCCGAAAACGGCCCGGAAACGGCCCGGAAAAGCTATTAACCTCCATAACCTATAGTTTTAACCTTAATTCCACATCTCATAATGTTATTAACCTTATCATGCACGTTAAATAAGGTTACGACACTCCGTGGCGACATAACACATCAACCGGCCCAAAAACGCGAGAAAACCCTAAGCCGAAAGGTTTTATTCTCTAGTTTCACCTTCTATAACGTCACACCAAACCATAGTGTCACATAGTCTATATGATTTAGCGCAACTGTCAGTGTTATGTGTATTTCAATCATATGATACCGAGGAAGAAGTCTTTTTGTGAATGACTTTTCGGTATTGTTGTTATATGATGAATGAATGGTGAAAAGTAAACAAGACATCGTGTATAGATGTTAAATGATAAAAGAGTCGTTGAGCCAGGTCGGTGAGAAAGTCATATATGGAGATATGACTATTCCGGAGTGCTCTTGAAGTATGTGCATTCATGTCATGAAACGAGATTTCCTTTGCTTTCTAGTATGAAAAGAAAAGAATGAATAATTTCTGGTGTTGATTGTGGTGAAGGGATGTGTGTTTCCTTTGCGTTTTGGCTTAGGAAATTAAAATGAATACTCTCTGGTTGTTGTCGAATCCTTTCCAAAGTGGTTTTAACGCTTTGGGGTTTGAGTTGTTGGATGAAGGCCACTTGGGTTCATGTTATGGTTGAGCTCACTCAATGATTGTGCTCTTTATCGTGGTCCTTTCAGTGGAAGGTTGTCTATGACTCAATGCAAACCTTCGTGGAGAATTGTGTCGTTGAGGTGTTCCTCAGTAGGGTTGATTACTTTTTGAGTGGACCACTTGGTGGTTGTTAGTGATCGTTTTTCCTTTTGAAGTGTATTGGTGCTTTTGTCGTTGGGCAAGAAGCGAGTTGTGTCAAACCGCAGGGGAAAGTTCGGTCATTTTTGTTACGCGAATCTTACGGATCCTATTGAAAGTAGGTTGTTCGTTCTGTGGTAATCTTAGAGCTTTGTGTCTCTCCTGCTTTGCGTCGTCTTGAGTACAAGGAACCACAGAAAGGAGGTTGGTACCGTGTTTTTCTGGAGAGTAGCCTGAGTTAAAGGGATCGGGCACTTTAGTGCCAACGAATGCTTAGAACGAGGGGTATGAGACCGTTTTCCTGCGTGGTCTATTTGGGATTTTATCCTATCGCTTGGGTCATGCCGAGGCCTTGTTTGAGTGCTTTGTGTTTCAATGTTGAGTAAAGTTCTCGCAAGTTTTTGATTGTGAGTTATCTTTAGAGCTGTCAGTCTTTGATCCTTAGCTCCTCGCCTCTAAGTGCTGGCTGGTGCAACTCGTAGGGGCTTCTAAGTGGGTTCTGAGGTGTGGACCATAACTCCCTTTGATTTGATTGTTTGCGAAGTGGCGTGTCTCGGATTCGGGGTCAAATCCTGTTGAAGGGGGGGGGAGAATGTGACACTACGGAATGGTGTAACATTATTTAACATTAATGTTAAGATCAAAAAACTTTATGAAATATGGTATTGGAGGTTAAAACCATATGATAGGAGGCTTAATAGCGTTTCCGGGCCGTTTTCGGGCCGTTTCCGGGGTTTTGGGCCTTTCCGGGGGAGTTTGGGCCTAAAGGAAAGAGTCGTGGGCTTTGGTGGGATGGAGTTTGAGTCCTAATAGGAGTAGGAGACCTGGTTGGGGGCCTCCCCCAGCCCCTTTAGGCATTCACCCCCTGCCCTTGCGCCCCCACAAGTCCTAGCCGCCCCCCCACACCTCCCCACCTCCTCCTTGTGGCGCCTCCACCTCCCCCATTGCTCCCCATTGCTCCACCACCTCTCCACCACCTCTCCTCCTCCCTTGCTGCCCCTAGGGGAGTTCTCCACCTCCACACCTCAAAGATCCATCCGTTGGAGCGCTCCGCGACGAGGAGATCCGGCGGGATTGGAGCGAGGAAGGACATTGCGCGAACCGGGAGGAGATCTATTGGGTTTTCGTGCGTTGGGCAAAGGTATGGCCATGGGAATCTTTGGGGTTGGTCTAGTTACTGTTATAAGGGTGTTTATCAAGTTTTTAGATCAATTGGTGGTACTGGAATTGAGTAGATTGGATTGGATCTAGAAGTTGCCACGTTCTCTGTTTCGGGCAGCATGAGTAGTCGACCTACGGTTCGGTTTTTCGCCAAATTAGATTCGGAATCTGGTCGTACGGACGTTTAACAAGTTGCAGATAATTTCGTTATCTTTCGGTGGATATAAAGAACGTTAAATTCCGCCCAGCCGTTTGAAAGTTATGTCTATTTTACCGAGCGTGTTAAAATCTGTGACGTGATTGGAACAGATCATGGTATTTTGTAGATTAAACAACTTTAGATTCCGAATCAGTCTTTCCCTATACCTAGAAAAAGTTGGGAAATTTCCTATGCTATGCGAGAATGTACTCGTTTAATTGATTCGGAGTCTTAGAACCCGAGTTATGCCTTTTGGAAGGCTGCTGTCCCGACAGGACAGAACCTCCGTTTTTAGGCTTTGCGAGTAGTTGGCAATGTCGGGTATATGAGGGTTTGCGTACTGTTTTGTGGACATGATTGTGAGTGTGTGATACCTATGTGCAGGTGGTGTGACCCCGGGAGTGCCTTCTACTTCCCGCCAATCCATTGCCCGTGGTTGAGGCAAGTGCATTGCAATGGAAAGCGATTTGTAGGTTGCTAGTTGAGACTAGATGAGATTGATTATATGTGATGATCACTTGCCATGCTTTAAAGATTGCCATGCTTTAAAGATTGCCATTGATATGATGTCCGGACCCTCTGTGTATTCAGCACTAGTCCAGGAACACGCTAGTGCACACAGTCTTAACATCGGTAAATATCACAATCATACCACTCGATACTAATAAAGTACTTTATTTAAATAGTCAAACTGGTTACTCGACCTTATGGTCAAGTTAAAAATGCACGCCTCGCAGGGCGAGACTTATTAAGAGAGAAATAGTAGCAGCGGAAAATCAAATAACTTCGTGGCGCCATCCAGTATACCACAGGCAACTGACTGGGCTCGCTTCCCTAAGTAGACGGTTCCTCTTGGAGCTCCTCCTCCAAAGCTGGTGTCGTCTCCTCTTCAAGCCCAGTGTTGTATTGTGGCAAGGGTGAGTACTTGGTACTCGGCAAGTCATGCAGAATGCAAAGCTAATATACTATATGCATGGCTTAATACAAAGGAGTGGCTCAAGGTATTTTTGCAAGAAATGACATTTAACAAGTATCATAAGTAGATTCAAAGCGGTAGAAACAAGTATAGCATAATTAACTTTTCAAGGAGTTTAATAAACATCTTTCCCATCCTAATCCACATTTCCATCAACATCATTATTAATCCAACCCCAACCTTTCAGATCAAGTTATTTTTGAGAAAATCTAACCCTTGATTGTAATTCCCGAGCGATGTCCAATACCGCGGACACGGCTATTCGAATAGATTCTACACTCTGCAGAGGTTATGCACTTTACCCACAAGATACGGTCAAACACCACAAAGGCGAGTTCAGTAACAAAGTCTTTGGAAACTTCTAACAATACAAGTGGTCCTCCCGGTTATTGCACACTAACCCTTCCCTTAGCTAAGGCGAAGTTTAGGCCAATCAACCGTTAGATGGGTACTGGCCTCAGCCCGACGCGCTCCCGTACAACTTACACAAAGGGTGTAGTTGACCTCCCGAGGTCCCACAGTGCGTTATTAGCAACTTAGTCAACTAGGTCCGTCCCATTCTGAGACATGTGGTTGCACGTTAGACCCAGTTCAAAGGCTTGCAAGGTTAAGTCCTTAGGGTGACCAGGGCAAGACTACCCGAAGAACCAAATCAACATCCCCAGTGCCACAACTGGCCCACCTGATTATTCTTGCCACATGCCCCGGTCGAAAAACTATTTATCAAACCCCAGTTGATTACCATGCACCACGTGCCATCAACATCACATGATACCTTTCCCAAAACAGGTTCAATATACCATTAAGTCAATATTAACATTTGTTTGTCCAAAATCATGTCATGAGCACGTAGCAGGTCTAAGCAGTATACTACAACGGTCTAAAACCCATGTTGGCAATTTAATAATGTCCAACTAGTAAACCACAACTAGGGTGACAAGGGGTCATGGCACATATTTAAGTAATCAAGGTGTCATACAGCAATTTGGTATCTATCTAATTCCCCAAATTTAAATAAAGTATTTTCTAATTGAACTAGCATGCAATAGGTTAAATCAAAATAGATTTCGAAATAGGATCAACATGGTGAAAGCACAACTTGCCTTCAAAAAGTACTTGTTCTTGGTCTTGAGTTGGATCCTGAGTCAATACTTCTCCTTCAAATCCTTCCGGCACTTCAACGTCTACTCGTAAAGCGTGCAAATAGCAAATACACGAATAAACAATAGGCAAAAAGTATCCAATCATCCAAATAAAATCCATAAACAGAGAGAACATAATTTTATGAATTTTTAGAAACTGGAATCGTCAAATTTGGAGTTAAAACGCAAAAGTTATGATTATTTAAAGTTTAAATAATCAATTAAATAATTTTACAGAGAAAAACTTTAGTCCAAAAATTAAATAAAATTCATATTTAGGTAGGTCTCAATTTTATACAAATTTAGAAATTTGAATCACTCAAATCGGAGTTGAAACGCAAAAGTTATAAGCGTTTGAAGTTTGAAACAATATCTGAAATCATTATTTCGAATTAATAAATCATTTTCTTTTTCGGAAATTAATTATTGCGTCAGCATGGACACGTGGCAGCCTCTGATTGGGCGGCTGACGTCAGCCGGTCCATGGGCTCAGCCCACGGTTTGGCTCGGTCCACCGTGGACTCGGTCCACGGCTCACGTGAGACTGATAGGTGGGGCCACTCGGGTGACATCATTGCTGGCGTCAGCGGGGACTCAGCCCGTTGCGCTGAAAAGTGGGACCCACTGTGACGTCATGGGTGACGTCATGGTGCGGTCGCTGACACGCGGGCCCAGCGTGTCAGTGACCCACACACGCGCGCGTGGGCACGGCGGCTCGGCTCCCCAGACACGTGGCATGATCGTGTCCGTTGATTTGAAAATCAACGGCCGCGATTAGATCCAGGGGTTAACACGTTGAAAACTACACGGTGATCGTGGGCCGTTGGATCTTGATCCAACGGTTGAAAACAACCTTAACCCGTAACGTTATCCACGTTACGAATGACGTGGCGATCGTGGGCCGTTGGATCTTGATCCAACGGTCCAGATCCGATCCGGGTTCTAGGTCCGAGGAGAACGTGGGCTTACCGCGACTGCAGTGATCCCGATCGGACGGCCGTCCGAGCTCGATGACGGCGATGGCACGCGGCGGCGCTAGCTTGGCCGGGGATGAAGATGATGACCACGGCCTCGGCGTTTCGGGCGCGCTCCGGCGAGGTGAGTTGTCCCACGGTGCGCTGACCGGGGGTTCGGATCCGGTCTTGACGCGCGGAGGACGGCGGGCGTCGAAAAGCGGCTAGAACCGGCGCTTCCCCTCAAACTTCGACGAGCGATTCCGGCGAACCTACGGTGGCTGGGGCTCGGTGAGCTAGGGCAGTGGCTGCGCGGGGTCAAGGCGGTCCTCGAGGTGCAACCCGGCCATTAAATAACCTCGGCGTCCGCGCGGAAAACGGAAACCTAGACCCACACGGCGGCGGGCGCGGCGGCGGAGTCCGGCTCGGATCCGGCGGGGACGACGACGGTCGACCGTCCACGTGGCGCGATCAACGGCCACGATCGCACGGTCTAAACCGGATCCGGCCCGGTCTCGGCTCGAACCGGTGCGGTCCAATCCGGACCGTTGGATCTCGATCCAACGGTCGGGATCAACTTGGGTTAGGGTTGGGTTCGACCGACTCGGTTGGCTCGGGTCGGACTCGAGTCTGACTCGGGTGCGGCTCGGTCGGATGAACAGTGAAACCAACTCGATTTAATTAATCCAATTAAATTCCCAGAAATTCAATTAAATCATTAAAAATAGCAAAAGACTCAGAAAAATTCCAGAAAAATTCTGGAAAATATTTTGGACTCAAATAAAATATTTTCAACAAATTTTTATTTGCAAAATTAAATTCTTTAATTATTTCAAAATGGAATAAATTCCAAATAAATCCAAATAAATTCCAGAAAATTCCAAAAATCACCAAAGTACCAAATCACACATGGATTTAAGAAAAGAAAAATTTTGGGGTGTTACAAACCTCCCCCCCTTAATAGAATCTCGTCCCCGAGATTCAGGGCTTACTAGAGGAATAGGTTTGGAAACTCTTTCCTCAAATCCTCTTCGCGTTCCCAAGTTGCTTCACTCTCCGTGTGGTTGCTCCACTGAACTCTACAGAAACGGGTTGACTTATTTCTGGTCTCTCGATCCATAGTGTCCAAAATCTTTACGGGATGCTCCTTGTAAGTCAAATCTTCTTGCAACTCAATTGACTCTAGCGGTGTCTGTTCCTCAGGTACTCGGAGACACTTCTTCAACTGGGACACATGGAATACGTCATGTACTCCTGCTAACGATTGTGGCAACTCCGGTGATAAGCAACCGCCTCTGCGACTCAAAATCTTAAATGGTCCAACATAACGGGGTGCGAGTTTCCCTTTGGCATGGAACCTCTTAACTCCCCTGAGAGGCGTAACTCTGAGGTATACAAAGTCTTCTGGTTCAAAACTCAAGTCTCGGCGACGGTTGTCAGCATAACTCTTCTGTTGTGATTGGGCTATCTTCAACCTTTCCCTGATCATGGCAATCTGCTCTTCAGCTTCTTGAAGAATATCAGGCCCGAAGACACGGCGCTCGCCGGTCTCATTCCAATTCAATGGCGTTCGACAGGGTCGACCATACAAAGGCCTCAAAAGGTGACATCGTAAACTAGCTTGGTAACTATTGTTGTAATCGAACTCGGCATACGGCAAACTCTTATCCCAAGAGGTAGCATAAGCCAATGCACATGCTCTTAACATATCCTCGAATCTGGTTGACTCTTTCGGTCTGTCCATCCGTCTGTGGATGATAGGTCACATCTTGAAGCTTAAGCGGGTTCCCATGTCTTCGTGCAACTTATTCCGTAACCTTGAGGTAAATTGGGTACCTCTGTCCGATACAATCCTCCTTGGCACTCGTGCAAACAGACGATCCTGATCATGTACAACTCGCTAACTTATCTCCCGAGTAGGTGGTCTTCACGGAGATAAAATGGGCTACTTTGGTCAAACGATCCACTATAACCCATATGGAGTCATAACCTCCTTGAGTCTTAGGCAACCCGTAATGAAATCCATTCGATTTCCTCCCACTTCCACTCGGGTATTTTCATTGTTTGTAGTAATCCTGCTGGTCTCTCGATGCATTGCCTTGACTCTCCGGCATACATCGCACAATGCAACATGCTCGGCAACTTCACGCTTCATGCTTGGCCAGAATCTTTCCTTCAAATCTCGATACATTTTGGCGCTTCGGGATGAATTGAGTACTTGGAGTCATGGGCTTCTTCCAAAATCAGTCGCTTTAATTCCTTCTTGTTGGGCACACAAATGCGATCCTTCATCCATAACGTGCCTTGCTCATCCAACTTGAAGTCCTCTGCCTTGCCTTCCTCCTTGATGGACGTAATCCTGCGGATCTTGTCATCATCCTTCTGTCCTTCCCGGATCTGATCCTCTAGGGTAGGCTTTACTTCCAATGCGGCCAAGGATCCGCTAGGTACCACCTCAATCTCCATTCTCTGAAAATCCTCACATAACTCACCCTGACTTGTGGCTAGCAACATACTCACGGTATGGCTTTTCTGACTAAGGCATCGGCAACTACGTTGGCCTTCCCGGGATGGTAATGGATTCCAACATTGTAGTCCTTGATCAACTCTAACCATCTCCATTGCCTCATATTCAGATCCGACTGGGTGAATATGTATTTAAGGCTCTTATGATCCATATACACTTCACATCTGTTCCCGATCAGATAGTGACGCCATATCTTCAAGGCATGCACTACGGCAGCTAACTCTAGGTCATGCGTCGGATAATTCTCCTCATGCGGCCTCAACTGCCTTGATGCATAAGTGACGACCTTTCCATTCTGCATCAGCACACATCCAAGTCCTTGGCGCGATGCGTCACAATAAATATCAAAGCTTTGAGCAACATCCGGTAGAACTAACACCGGTCGATGTCAATCGCTTTTGAGATCCTGAAATCCTTTCTCAAATTCTGACTTCAATGAAACTTCTACTCCTTTTTCAGCAATTGCGTAAGAGGTTTCGCAATTTTCGAAAAGCCTTCAATGAAACGGGCGGTAGTACCTGCCATTCCAAGGAAACTCCGGATCTGGGTCACGGTCTTCGGTTGCTCCCAATGTAACACGGCTTCTACTTTGCTTGGATCAACGGCGACTCCTTCTGCGGTCATTACATGTCCAAGAAACTCCACCTTGTCCTTCCAAAAATCACACTTACTGAACTTGGCGAAGAGTTGCTGTTCCTCGGCTTTTCCAAAACTTCGCCTCAAGTGTTCGGCATGTTCATCCTCCTGCTTTGGAGTAGATTAGGATATCGTCTATGAACACGACAACAAACTTGTCCTAATATTCCATGAACACCTTATTCATCATATTCATGAAATATGCTGGCGCATTCGTCAGTCCAAAAGACATAACTATAAACTCGTAATGTCCATATCTTGGCGAGAATGCGATCTTCGGATATCTTACGATCGGATCTTCAATCGATGGTATCCCGATCTCGAGATCAATCTTGGAGAAAACTCCGGCTCCTCTCGGTGATCGAACAAATCATCAATCCTGGGTAGTGGATACTTATTCTTCACGGTGACTTCATTGAGTGCACGGTAGTCGATGCACATCCACGAAACTCCGTCCTTCTTCTTGACAAACAAAGCTGGTGCTCCCCACGGCGACTAACTTGGTGCGATAAATCCTTTCTCCATTAACTCCTCTATTGCTTTCTTCATCTCTACCAACTCCTCGGTGGACATCCGATAAGGTCTCTTTGCTATCGGGCGCTGCAGTACAAGCTCTCTCCCACACCCTATGTCCCTGTCTAGCGGCATACCAGGTAGATCTTCGGGAAAAACATCTGGGTACTCATTCACTACTGAGACATCCTCTATGCTGATTGTCTTGGTACTGTTAACCATCATCTGTCCTCTAACGGCAGTAGCTTGAAATTCCACTTTCTTTCCACACGGGCTCTCAACTGAGATAGTCCTTCGTCCACAATCCAATACGGCCTTGTGCTTGGATAACCAATCCATTCCCAAAATAACATCTAAGGTCTGGGTCTCCAAAATTATAAGGTTCGCTAGGAACTCTATTCCATCAATTAGTATTCTCACCCCGGAACATCCTACTTTCGTTTGGAGTTCGGAACCAGGGGTTTGAACTAAAAGCATGCACTTAAGTCTTGCAATCCCAAAATCGTTTCTAGCAGCAAAGCCTTGCGAAACAAACGAATGCGAAGCTCCAGAGTCAAACAAAACTGTTGCAGGTACTGAGTTAACAAGTAACTTACCCAGTACGACGTCCGTAGCATGCGGTTGCATCTGCGGTGACATGGTTGACTCGGCCTCTCACCACGATGCAGGATGTGGTTCCCGTGCCGGGCGTCCTAGCTGGGTGGTTCCCAAGTTAAAGCGAGCGGGGTCACTCCTGCTGTCTTCTTTGGACAAGCTGTTGGCAAAATGTCACGGCTCGTTGCGCTTGTAGCAGCGTCTCATCGTTTCCTTGCCGATCGCTCGAGCAGCATTTCTAGCGGGAGCTGGGAGTCCGTAGTTACGATTGACGGGTCTTGGTGCTGGTGACGGTGTCCTTGTAGCATTCTGTGGCTGGAATCTGAAAAATTGATTTGGTGCAACTCTCAGACGCTGTTACGTTCCCTGGCGTGATCCCTGCTGTTGCATTCTGCGCTTCTTGTTCTCATCCAGTTCCTTGCGCTTGTCCTCAAGAATAAGAGCCTTATTCACCAATTCTTGGAAATCTGGAAAGGTGTGGGTGATCAATCCCACCTGCAATCCTGAGTTAAGTCCCTTCATGAAACGAGACTGTCTGGCTTTATCTGTCGCTACATCCTCAGTGCGTAGCGTGCTAGGCTGTGTGAACTTGTTCGTAGTCGCCCACCGGCTGATTACCTTGCTTGGTGCTCTGAACTCCTCCTTCTAAAGGTCCATGATTCCTTCAGGCACGTGATATCTTGGCGGAATGCGGTGTGAACTCTTCCCAAGTGATATCTTGAGGGTTCTCTTGCGTGGCACAGAAGTTCTCCCACCATTCGGCGGCCGTTCCTTCCAACTGATGAGAAGCGTATAGTACCTTCTCATTTCCTATGCATTGAGCTATGTGTAGCTTCCTCTCAATTGACCTTAACCAATCATCGGCCTCCAATGGATTGGCATTCCTGAGAGAAAGTGGGTGGGTGAGTCCTCATGAACTCGGCAGGTCTTGTATTACGGCGTTGTCACTGATTGACTTGATTAGGCGTGGCCTGGCAAAGGACGTGTTGCATTTGTTGCATCATAGCATGCATCAATCGAGTCTGAGCAGCAAGAAATGCTCCAAAATTCTGCATATCAATCGGCGGTCTTTGGTGCTCCATCATTGGGGTTTTCTGCTGGGCGAGAACCACTTCCATTGCTTCCAAAGTTTCCGCTGGTGTTCACCATCTGTCGATTTGCTCTAAGTCTTAGAGATGAGGGGGAATCAAGAATAGACAAGTAATATGGAACTTATGTGGGGCGAAAGGTGTAACTTTAAGGTCCAACTTTATTATTGATATTAATAACTTGGTATGGTTGCTTACAATGCCTAAGGGCCTTGCAACACATACTGCACACTCAGCAAACAATGAAAATCCAAATCGAACTAACACTGGAGTCTAACGCCTAAAGGGTGACTCTTTATTCTATGACACGACTCGGCGAAGGAGTCTTACTATAGAACCTATGCTCACTCATCGAGAAAACCTCCACGGCCTGAGTGCGGATCTTTGCGGCATAGGCGCGAAACGATTGCCATGTCCAAAGAATCGTGTCATCTGTGGTAGTCGAAGAAGCGGTGTCCTCATCGAGATCCGACTCCTCCGGATCACGGCTCGTGTAGCTCGAGTACTGGCTCTGGTTCTGGTCCGTATAAAGCCATCTCCAACTCGTCAATCCTTCGCAGAAGGTGTGACACATACTCTTGAGCTTCCCGCCATCTGTTCTTCTCTGTCGTGATCTCCTTGCGGGCCTTCTGTAGCTCTTTGCTTGTATCATCGAGTACATCCTCCTGGGCGACAACAAGTCGTGCCAACTGTGTAACCATGGCATCCTCATCCTGAATCGCCTTCGGGTCAAGAAGGTTATTGATGCGCGGGTGATAACGGAACACCGTGCTCTCCAACTCTCTGGCATAGATACGGGTAATGTGCCGCATTGCTCGTCGTGATACTTCTTGGATACCCATCTGCATTGTAGACCTCTGGCGGTCACGGTTGTATCGGGCGATTGCCTGGGCCCATCTTCCTAGCAGGTACCTCAATCTTCACGTCACAAGCCTTGATCAATCCTGCTTGTCTGATCACTTCCACTTGGTATTGCGGCTTCTCAAAATCTCCAAGAGTCTGAAGCATATGCCAAAGTTCCGCGGCGTGACCAACCTCCAGATCGACGTAGTTGAACTCTCCCTCCATCTGTCACAAGAGTGCTCACGTAAGAACTCGAAATTTTATATCGTGACTGTAAGGGAATATTCAGCAAGAGACAAGGAAAGAGAGAAGGGGGTAAGTCGAGATGTCATTTCTTATCTTGACAAATTTTTAGCTTTAGAAAATAGGTTTTATCCTCACTACGACCATTCTAGCTTAGGGTTGAGCCTACGGTCAGTATGGCTCTGATACCACCTCTGTCGGGACCCCGAATTTGCAAATCCGGACCCTCTGTGTATTCAGCACTAGTCCAGGAACACGCTAGTGCACACAGTCTTAACATCGGTAAATATCACAATCATACCACTCGATACTAATAAAGTACTTTATTTAAATAGTCAAACTGGTTACTCGACCTTATGGTCAAGTTAAAAATGCACGCCTCGCAGGGCGAGACTTATTAAGAGAGAAATAGTAGCAGCGGAAAATCAAATAACTTCGTGGCGCCATCCAGTATACCACAGGCAACTGACTGGGCTCGCTTCCCTAAGTAGACGGTTCCTCTTGGAGCTCCTCCTCCAAAGCTGGTGTCGTCTCCTCTTCAACTGGTGTTGTATTGTGGCAAGGGTGAGTACTTGGTACTCAGCAAGTCATGCACAGAATGCAGGCTAATATACTATATGCATGGCTTAATACAAAGGAGTGGCTCAAGGTATTTTTGCAGTAAACAGCATTTAACAAGTATCATAAGTAGATTCGAAAGCAGTAGAAACAAGTATAGCATAATTAACTTTTCAAGGAGTTTAATAAACATCTTTCCCATCCTAATCCACATTTCCATCAATATCATTATTAATCCAACCCCAACCTATCAGATCCAAGTTATTTTTTGAGAAAATCTAACCCTTGACTGTAATTCCCGAGCGATGTCCAATACCGCGGACACGGCTATTCGAATAGATTCTACACTCTGCAGAGGTTATGCACTTTACCCACAAGATACAGTCAAACACCACAAAGGCGAGTTCCCGTAACAAAGTCTTTCGGAAACTTCTAACAATACAAGTGGTCCTCCCCGGTTATTGCACACTAACCCTTCCCTTAGCTAAGGCGAAGTTTAGGCCAATCAACCGTTAGATGGGTACCTGGCCTCAGCCCCGGTACGCTCCCCCGTACAACTTACACAAAGGGTGTAGTTGACCTCCTGAGGTCCCACAGGTACGTTATTAGCAACTTAATCAACTAGGTCCGTCCCATTACGGACATGTGGGTGCACGTTAGACCCAGTTCAAAGGCTTGCAAGGTTAAGTCCTTAGGGTGACCAGGGCAAGACTACCCGAAGAACCAAATCAACATCCCCAATGCCACAACTGGCCCACCTGATTATTCTTGCCACATGCCCCGGTCGAAAAACTATTTATCAAACCCCAATTGATTACCATGCACCACGTGCCATCAACATCACATGATACCTTTCCAAAACAGGTTCAATATATCATTAAGTCAATATTAACATTTGTTTGTCCAAAATCATGTCATGAGCACGTAGCAGGTCTAAGCAGTTTACTACAACGATCTAAAACCCATGTTGGCAATTTAATAATGTCCAACTAGTAAACCACAACTAGGGTGACAAGGGGTCATGGCACATATTTAAGTAATCAAGGTGTCATACAGCAATTTGGTATCTATCTAATTCCCCAAATTTAAATAAAGTATTTTCTAATTGAACTAGCATGCAATAGATTAAATCAAAATAGATTTCGAAATAGGATCAACATGGTCAAAGCACAACTTGCCTTCAAAAAGTACTTGTTCTTGGTCTTGAGTTGGATCCTGAGTCAATACTTCTTCAAATCCTTCCAAAACTTCAACGTCTACTCGTAAAGCGTGCAAATAGCAAATACACGAATAAACAATAGGCAAAAAGTATCCAATCATCCAAATAAAATCCATAAACAGAGAGAACATAATTTTATGAATTTTTAGAAACTGGAATCGTCAAATTTGGAGTTAAAATGCAAAAGTTATGATTATTTAAAGTTTAAATAATCAATTAAATAATTTTACAGAGAAAAACTTTAGTCCAAAAATTAAATAAAATTCATATTTAGGTAGGTCTCAATTTTATACAAATTTAGAAATTTGAATCACTCAAATCGGAGTTGAAACGCAAAAGTTATAAGCGTTTGAAGTTTGAAACAAAATCTGAAATCATTATTTCGAATTAATAAATCATTTTCTTTTTCGGAAATTAATTATTGCGTCAGCCTGGACACGTGGCAGCCTCTGATTGGGCGGCTGACGTCAGCCGGTCCATGGGCTCAGCCCACGGTTCGGCTCGGTCCACCGTGGACTCGGTCCACGGCTCACGTGAGACTGACAGGTGGGGCCACTCGGGTGACGTCATTCCGGCGTCGGCGAGGACTCGGCCGTTCGCGGCCGACAAGTGGGACCCACTGTGACGTCATGGTGCGGTCGCTGACACGCGGGCCCAGCGTGTCAGTGACCCACACACGCGCGCGTGGGCACGGCGGCTCGGCTCCCCAGACACGTGGCACGATCGTGTCCGTTGATTTGAAAATCAACGGCCGTGATTTGATCCAGGGGTTAACAAGTTGAAAAGCCCACGGTGATCGTGGGCCGTTGGATCTTGATCCAACGGTTGAAAACAACCTTACCCCGTAACGTTATCCACGTTACGGATGACGTGGCCGATCGTGGGTCGTTGGATCTTGATCCAACGGTCCAGATCTGATCTGGGTTCTAGGGTCCGAGGGAGAACGTGGGCTTACCGCGACCGTGCGATCCTGATCAGACGGCTGTCCGAGCTCGATGACGGCGATGGCACGCGGTGGCGCTAGCTTGGCCGGGGATGAAGACGATGACCACGGCCTCGGCGTTTCGGGCGCGCTCCGGCGAGGTGAGTTGTCCACGGTGCGCTGACTTCGGGATTCGGATCCGGTCCTTGACGCGCGAGGGCGGGCGTCGGCGGAAAACAGCTAGAACCGCGGGCGGCTTCCTCAAACTTCGACGAGCGATTCCGGCGAACCCATTTACGGGCCGGGCTCGGTGAGCTAGGCGATGGTCGCTGGGTCAAGGCGGTCCTCGAGGTGCAACCCGGCCATTAAATAACCTCGGCGTCCGCGCGAAAAACGGAAACCTAGACCCACACGGCGGCGGGCGCGGCGGCGGAGTCCGGCTCGGATCCGGCGGGGACGACGACGGTCGACCGTCCACGTGGCGCGATCAACGGCCACGATCGCACGGTCTAAACCGGATCCGGCCCGTTGGATCTCGATCCAACGGTCGGGATCAACTTGGGTTAGGGTTGGCTTCGACCGACTCGGTTGGCTCTGGTCGGACTCGAGTCTGACTCGGGTGCGGCTCGGTCGGATGAACAGTGAAACCAACTCGATTTAATTAATCCAATTAAATTCCCAGAAATTCAATTAAATCATTAAAAATAGCAAAAGACTCAGAAAAATTCCAGAAAAATTCTGGAAAATATTTTGGAACATTTTGGACTCAAATAAAATATTTTCAACAAATTTTTATTTGCAAAATTAAATTCTTTAATTATTTCAAAATGGAATAAATTCCAATAAATTCCAAATAAATCCAAATAAATTCCAGAAAATTCCAAAAATTCACCAAAGTACCAAATCACACATGGATTTAAGAAAAGAAAAATTTTGGGGTGTTACATATGATGAGTATGTTTATCATGTTATGATGCCACGTGTTAATGTACAAGTTGATTATGATGTGGCATATTTGCATGCATGGCATGATTACATGGGCCGGGCGGTGAGAAAGTCATTACTAGTCCGGGAAGGTCGGTGATAAAGTTATGACTAATCCGGAGAGCTAATGAGTAAGTCGTACATCGTGATTCCATTCACCGCGGTGAACGGAAGCGAGGAGTAGGCACCCCTCCATCTTCGGGATGGAAGGGGGGAGAGGGTGCACACCGACGGGTGTGTACTCAACCATACCGGTATGAGTTTCCAAGGAGACATGAGCATTGCATTGCATTGCATACACAATGATGATGACAATGTTAAGTGTTCATGAATAAGATGATACACATGATGTGAGATTTTATTGCCATGTTATTGTTCTTGTCATTGCAATATGCTTGCTGAGTGATGAACTCACGCTTGTGTTTATGTTGTTTTCTTTTAGGTACCATGAATCTGGCATGTGGGGAAGGGAAATAGTCACACTTCCACACGTAGCTTCACTCTTTTGATTTCACAAGTCATTCAATTAGTGTTGATAATAAATTGCGTGTGATGATCATTGCTTTAAGGCTTAGCTTTGCTAAATGAGAATCTTTTCGTTCGTTTGACTCTTGGAGACATTATATGTTTGGAACTAGACTTACATTGTTGCTAAGTCGTTAATTATTGCTGTTTTAGATGCTTTCCATTATGATATAACTTGTGTTACTATTGTTGCTCCTTCAATTCATGTTAAAACAAAGGAGATGCTGCCGAAATCTCGGTTTTTAGCATGTGCGCCTTTGCTGGAATTTATGTTTAATTGTGGTATTTAGATGTTTTTTAGCTTATGTTTGGTAGCATTCAGGCATATTAAATGTCGGGGTGTTACAATCTCTCCAGGGAGTCCTTCAGGCCCCACTCACCTTGGGACTGGCCCACGTGTTGTCATATCACGTTTTTCAGCATTTCGTCATGTCAGCTTCTTCTGCATTTTGTCATATCATTGTTTTCAGCGTGTTGTCATATCAACATTTGGAGCTATTTGTTATTGTTGTTTGTAATAGAACACATTACACATAACAGCATTAGAATTTTCAGCCTTTTGTCATATAAGCATTGGGAGCCTTTTGTCTTTGTCGTATATGGTAGATAAAGAATGTACTACAATAGAGGTGAAAGGACTGACAACGCTCATTGTGATTACGAAGATGTCGTACAACCTTAGCTTTAAATGTTGTGGCACGTATGATTAAGTCAGCTCGAAAAGGCAGGCTGCAGCGTGTTGCAGCGTTATGTCGACTAAATCTAAAAAACCGTTGTTGTGTTGGCGTATCTGGTGTTGTGTTGTCTCGTATGGCTTGTAACGACAAATCATATTAAAGGTAGAAAATACAGCATTGAAATGTATAAGTTACAACATAACATTACAACGCGAGAAAATCAATGGTGGAATACGAATCCTTACCAACGTACATGACGGGTGCCTCACTAATACATATTATTTTAACAACTCTAGCGATACAGGATTACAACGATCCAGAATCATCACTATCTATATCAATACCCTCATCTTCTAAGTACTGCCAGCAGTCGCGTTTGCCCTCCTCATCACTCTGGTAGTCACATGGAAGACACAAGTCTGGGTTTGCATCTTCGATGTCCTCTTCTGTGGCAACCTGCTGACGGTTGCGAGCTATGGCTTGAAGGTCCTCTTGTTTTGGCTGTGGGGGGTCTGATTGCAGTAACTCATTCGACTGTATGGCAACCATTTCGAGGCTACTAGCTATAGCTTCGATGTCAGTCACAAAGCTGTTGAATTCATTGGCAATTGAACTTGTGCCAGGACTAAAATTGTCTTTTGCAATTTTATTCAGGTCAGCTGCGATACCATCTATTTCTTTTATTGTCCAGGCCAAGCCTTTCTTGAGCCGCTCCGGATCCTTGTCCATCTACACATTGGTAGCAATTATATTTTAGCCTAAAAGAGTAGGATTCAAGCATAACTGAAATTTACTTCGAACGAAAACATAAAAAAGAAATAGATGGCCTCAAAGCCCCCAAGAACCAATCAAGATACCTCGTACTTCACTGACCCAACAACACAACAATGTAGCTTCGCATTCAAAATAAGTTTCGTAAATAATACCTGTGAAACACGAAGCCGGAATCAAATATTGGAAAAAAGGAAAGCTAAACCACTAGTTCTACTATTCGCGTTGTGGGTTTTCTCAACTCACTCGCAGCTTTATGAACTCGAAACAATGGCTCACGATTGCCTGATAGAAATACATGCGACCTTGTAATTTATAGCGAGGGCGCGAGGGAGAAACGAGCCAGCTGGCGGCACATCAGCGCGCAGAGCGAGGGGCCAAGACAGGAAAGCGGCACGTGGGAGCGTTTGCAGTGCGCGGTGGGGGGGCCAGGCTATAGGCCAGCAGCTGGTGGCACATTAGCGAGCGAGGAGAGGGTCCGGGACAGGAAAGTGCCATGTGGCAGCGTTTGCAGCGCGCGGGAGGGGGGTCTGGCTGGTTCGAAGCTGCAGCTCGCAGTGGCCTGGTTATGCCCAGGGAGCAGCTTGCAGCACATTAGCTTGCGAGGCGAGGGGCCGAGACAGGAAAGCGACACGTAGCAGCGGTTGCAGCGCGCGGTGGGGGCCTAGCTGAAGCGAAGCTGTAGCTGGCAGTGGCCTGGCCGTAGAGTTATGCGAACAAAGATGACAACTTGAAACTTTTCGGCAAGCCGTAGAGTATCACGCTTGAGTCTAATGTTTTGGAATAACGAAGCTGATTTGCTCTTCGGTATACGTACTACCATATTCTAGAAAAATATTGCAATTACACCCTACATTGCCTTTAAATTCTGCCAGTGCAAAAGCGCTAAGTATTATAGTCGCGAAAAAAGATGACAACTTAAGCCTATTCGGCAGGCTGTAGAGTATCACGTTTCAGTCCAATTTTTTTGAATAATGATACTAATGTGGACTCCGGTACACGGACTACCATATTCTGGAAAAATATTGTAATTACACCCTGCGTTGCATGTAAATTCTGCCAGTGCAAAAGCCCTAAGTATTATAGTCGCGAACAAAGATGATAACTTAACCCTTTTCGGCATGCCGTAGAATATCACGTTTGAGTCCAATTTTTTCGAATAACGAAGCTGATTTGCTCTACGGTATATGGACTACCATATTCTGGAAAAATATTGCAATTACACCCTGCGTTGCATGTAAATTCTGCCAGTGCAAAAGCGCTAAATATTATAGTTGCGAACAAAGATGACAACATAAGCCTATTCGGCAGGCTGTAGAGTATCACGTTTGAGTCCAATTTTTTTGAATAACAAAGCTGATGTGGTCTCCAGTACACGGACTACCATATTCTGGAAAAATATTTTAATTACACCTTGTGTTGCATGCAAATTCTGCTAGTGCGAAAGCCCTAAGTTTTATAGTCGCGAACAAAGATGATAACTTAACCCTTTTCGGCATGCCGTAGAATATCACGTTTGAGTCCAATTTGTTCGAATAACGAAGCTGATTTGCTCTCGGGTATACGGACTACCATATTCTGAAAAAATAGTGCAATTACACCCTGCGTTGCATGTAAATTCTGCCAGTGCAAAAGCGCTAAGTATTATAGTCGCGAACAAAGATGACAACTTAAGCTTTTTCGGCAGGCCGTAGAGTATCACGTTTGACTCCAATTTTTTTGAATAACGAATCTGATGTGGTCTCCGGTACACGGACTACCATACTCTGTAAAAATATTGTACTCATCCCGGGCCGCGTGCGTTCACCCGCCTCATCGCAACGCCGACTTCCCGACCCGGTTCCGGGCCCCGACTAACATAGCCAAATACACAGGGGCCACCAACCCCAGTGTCTGGCTAGAAGACTATCGGCTCGCCTGCCGAGCTGGGGGAGCGACGGACGACTCCTTCGTCATCCAGTATCTCCCCATCTACCTTGCGGACTCAGCTCGAGCCTGGCTCGAGTACCTGCCCGCAGACACCATCGGCAGCTGGGCCGACCTGACGAACCTTTTCGTCGGGAACTTCCAGGGCACCTACAAACGCCCTGGCAACTCCTGGGACCTGAAGAGCTGCAAGCTGCAGCCGGGGGAAACCCTCCGGGATTACATCCGCCGCTTCTCCCAACAGTGCAATGAGCTCCCCGACATCCGTGATGCCGACATCGTCGGGGCGTTCATCTACGGCACCACGTGCGAGGCCCTGGTCCACAAGCTGGGCTGTGCGAAACCCCGGACCACCAAGGAGCTCCTCGACATCGCCACCAATCACGCCTCCGGCGAGGAGGCCGTGGGGGCCATCTTCGAAAGGAAGACGGCCCACAAAACAGCCAGCCTCGGAGCCAGCGCCCCCTCCGACCGCCCTGACAAAAGAAAGCGGAAGGGGAAGCAGGGCCGCGAAGGCCGAATGGTCGCTGCTGCCGACCGACCTGCCAAACAGCAGGCTCGGCAGACGCCCGACCACCCGAGAAATCGATGGATAGTCCGTGCGAACCACGACTATCCCGTCAAACACAGTATCGGACCTGCGAAGTCTTGAAGCGGTTTCTCTCGGAAACCCCACGACGTCATGGGTAAGGAAGAAGCGCGACGGCACTCCGACGCCGGGGCGCAGGGCGATGCGCCAGCCGACGAGTTCCCCCACCTCGACGGCTGCCTCATGATCTTCGGAGGGGCAGAGTGCTATGCCGACAAGCGACGGTTGAAGCTCGCCCACCGAGAGGTTCACACGGCTACCCCCACCGTGCCCACCTACTTAAGGTGGTCGGAGTGCCCGATCGCCTTCGATCGGACCGACCACCCCGACCACATCCCGCACTCGACGCTACTCCGCTTCGTCGCCGACCCCATCGTGGGGACGAAGCGCCTGACCAAGGTGCTCATGAACGGCGGCAGCAGTCTCAACATCATGTATGTTGAGACCCTGGATGCCCTGGGAGTCCGTCGCTCCGCCCTCCGGCCGAGCAGGGCGCCTTTCCACGGCGTCGTACCGGGTCAACAGGCCCACCCCTCGGGACAGTCAGCTGTCCGTCACCTTCGGGAGCCCGGACAACTTCCGCACCGAGTGCCTCACTTTCGAGGTTGTGGACTTTCCCGGCTCCTACCACGCCATCCTGGGACGACCTTGCTACGCGAAGTTCATGGCCGTCCCCAACTACACCTATCTCAAGCTGAAGATGCCAGGGCCGCAAGGTGTCATCACCGTGGCCGCATCCTTCCACTTCGCCTACAATGCGAAGCTAGCCAGAGCTGGCCTCAGCGGTCGTCGCTTCCGCCGAGCTCGCCCAGCTCCAGGAGAAGGCCCCCGAATCCGCCCCCGACTCCAGCAATTCGGGGACTAGCTCCATCAAGTCCGCGGAGGATACGAAGGAGGTCGCTGTTGATCCTGAAGACCCCACCAAGATCGTGCGGGTCGGGGCTGCCCTCACTGCCAAATAGGAAAGCGCGCTCGTCGACTTCCTCCGGGCGAACCGAGACATCTTCGCTTGGAGACCCTCGGATATGCCAGGAGTTCCGAAAGAGGTCGCCAGCATTCCCTGAACATTCGACCGGGATCTGCATTTAGTCGCCAGTACCGCGCTGCTTCGACGAAGAAAAGCGCCAGGCCATTGGGGAAGAGATCGCCAAACTTTTGGCCGCCGGCTTTGTAAGGGAGGTGCGTCACCCCGAGTGGCTCGCCAATCCCGTCCTTGTAAAGAAAAAGTCGGGGCAATGGAGAATGTGTGTTGACTACACGAGCCTCAACAAGGCATGTCCGAAAGATCCATTCCCATTACCTCGCATCGACCAGGTCGTGGATTCCACCGCCGGGTGCGAGTCCCTTTATTTTTTGGATGCCTATTCGGGCTATCACCAGATTGCGATGAAGGAGTCCGATCAGCTCGCGACCTCCTTCATCACCCCATACGTCTCGTACTGTTACGTCACGATGCCTTTTGGTCTGAAAAACGCAGGCGCCACGTACCAGCGATGTATGCAGGCGTGTTTTTCAGACCAAATTGGCCGTAACATCGAAGCCTACGTCGATGACATCGTTGTCAAGACCAGGAAGGTCGATGGCCTCATCGCCGACCTGGAGGAGACTTTTGCGAACCTCCGACGGTTTCGCATAAAGCTCAACCCCGAGAAATGCGTCTTCGGGGTCCCCAAGGGTAAGCTGCTGGGATTCATCGTCTCTGAGCGCGGCATCGAAGCCAACCGCGACAAGATCTCCGCTATCGCAAGGATGGGGCCAATCAACGATCTGAAGGGAGTTCAAAGGCTGATGGGGTGCCTCGCGGCACTAAGTCGCTTCGTATCCCGCCTCGGCGAATGCGGGATGCGACTCTACAAGCTGATGAAGAAGTCCGACCGCTTTTCCTGGACCCGCGAAGCTCAGGAAGCCTTTAGTCGACTAAAGGCCTTTCTGACCTCACCTCCGGTCCTGGTCGCCCCGGAGCCGCAGGAGCCTTTGCTCCTCTACATCGCCGCCACGACTCAGGTCGTCAGCGCGGCACTTGTTGTGGAGCGAGCGGAGGAAGGCCACGTTTTCAAGGTGCAGAGGCCGGTCTACTTCGTCAGCGAGGTGCTCTCCGAAACAAAGGTCCGATATCCCCAGATACAGAAGTTGCTGTACTCATTGCTCATTACTAAGAGGAAGCTTGCCCATTACTTCGATCGACACCCCATCTCCGTGGTAACTTCCTCACCACTCGGAGAAGTCGTCCACAACCGCGACGCTACCGGAAGAATCGCCAAGTGGGCTCTCGAGCTCAATGGCCTCGACATATCGTACGTCCCCAGGACGGCGATCAAGTCCCAGGTCTTGGCGGACTTTATCGCCGAATGGACAGAGGCGCAAGTCCCTGCGGTGGTCGAGGACCCGGAGTACTGGACGATGTACTTTGATGGGTCTTACACCAAGAACGGGGCCGGCGCGGGGGTCGTCATCATCTCCCCACTCGGCAACAAGCTCCGGTATGCCATCCGTCTACTCTTCGACGCCACCAACAATGTCGCCGAATACGAAGCCCTCGTCAATGGCCTTCGGATCGCCGCCGACCTGGGCGCACGACGGCTCTACGTTCACGGCGACTCCAAGCTGGTCGTCGACCAAGTGATGAAAGCCACCGAGCCCCGTGACGCTTGGATGGCCGCCTACTGCCTGAAGGTCCGCAAGCTCGAGGAAAAGTTCAAGGGTTTCGAGCTCCATCACAGCTACCGACGCTATAACGGTGAAGCCGACTCCCTCGTCAACCTCGCCTCCGGAAAGGGGCCGGTTCCCCCTGGAATCTTCGTTTCCGACCTCAGCAGCCCATCGATCCGGTTGGACCCAAGTGCTGAGGGCGCCACTGACCCCCCGAAGACGGGCGCTCCCGCTGATCTTCGGCCAGATGATCGCCCGCCTGGGTCGGACTTGGGCGTCCTGAGCGTCGAAACCGACTGGAGGCAACCGTTTGTCGATCGATTGACGAACGGGTTGCTCCCCGCCGATACCACCGAGGCTCGGCGCCTCGCCCGGCGGGCTAAGTCTTTCGTCCTGGTCGAAGGCGCCCTCTACAAAAGGAGCTCGTCCGGAATCCTTCAGAAGTGCGTTCCGACCGACCAAGGGAAGCACCTTCTGCTGGACATCCACGACGGGGTGTGCGGGCACCATGCCGCGCCGCGGTCCCTGGTAGGAAAAGCCTTCCGACAAGGTTTCTATCGCCGACCGTAGCGGATGCGACCCAAATCGTCCGCACCTGCGAAGGATGCCAATTCTTCGCCAGGCAGACGCACCTTCCTGCGCAAGCCCTGCAGACAATCCCCATCACGTGGCCCTTCGCGGTTTGGGGGCTCGATCTGGTCGGGCCCTTCAAGAAGGCGCCCGGGGGCTTCACTCACTTACTCGTCGCCGTAGACAAGTTCACAAAGTGGATCGAAGCCAAGCCATTGGCAAAGATCACATCGGCGCAGGCAGCAGGCTTCTTCCGCGATATTGTCTACCGCTCGGGTGCCCAACTCCATCATCATCGACAACGGGGCGCAGTTCACAGGAAGGAGTTCCTCGAGTTCGCGACGACTTCAATATCCGAGTCGATCAAGGCGATGGCGCACCCCCGGGCCAATGGCCAGGCCGAGCGAGCCAACGGCATGATCCTCCAAGGACTCAAGCCGCGAATCTTCAGTCGACTGAAGAAATTCGCGGGACGGTGGGCCGCCGAGCTGCCGCCCGTTCTTTGGAGTCTACGAACCACGTCAACCTAGTCGATCGGGTTCACACCTTTCTTCTTGGTGTTCAGAGCGGAGGCTGTCCTCCCGACCGACCTTGAGTACGGTGCGCCAAGAGTGTAGAACTACGACAGCGCACGGGGGACCGAGGAATAGCAGGATGACCTCGACCAACTCGATGAGGCTCGAGATGTCGCGGTCTTACGGTCGGCTAAATATCAGCAGGCGCTGCGTCGCTACCACAGCCGACGGGTCCGCGGCCGCTCATTCGAAGTCGGCGACTTAGTGCTGCGTCAAGTCCAATCCGCGAAGGACAGGCACAAGCTCTCCCCGCCCTGGGAGGGCCCTTTCACCATCGCAGAAGTCCTCCGACCCGGCACCTTCCGCCTCAAGGACACTGAAGGAAATCTCGTGACTAATGCGTGGAACATAGAGAAGCTGAGAAAGTTCTATTCATAGTCAACCTCTCCCCTCTTTGTTACCACTCGACAAATACTTGAGCAAAGGAAGCCGCAGCTCTCGGACGACCGACCGAGTGCTCTTTCTCTCTCTCTCTCTCCCGTCTTTGGCCTACCGCAAGTACTACGACCTCCGCCCCGAAAGCCGAGGTCCCGAAGTAGTACTCTGCCCATCGCAAAGACCACGAATACAAGGACAACCGACCTACAGTTGGTCGGGCCGTCCCATTCCAGTAACAAACACACATTCTGGCGCGACGCGAGGAGAAGCCCAGCTGGTGGGAAGGCGCGAGGAAGTCGAAGAGAACAAGGGGCGCAACCGCCTCCAACCTACGCCGGATCCGTTGCGATCCCAAAAGACTACGGATATGGGCAAATCGCAAGCGCAAAAAATCCTCGAAGAAGAAAAAAGAAACAGGGAGCAAAGAAGCGCTTTATTTATTTATGGAGGAACATCGCCCCAACCAAGAACGAACCGCCCGTTACGATCTTGGTGTGCGCCCCGCCAGCCGAACTCCGCGCGACGTCCCTCGACCACCGCCCGCACCAGCGGCGCCCTCACTTCCCGAAGTCGGGGAACGCCCACGACGAGGACGCCAACTCGCCGTACGTCCTCACGAACAGCTTCAGCCTCAGCCTCCGCCACCTCCTGCAGCCAGGCCTGATGGGCGACCACTTCCTCGCGGGGCTGAGTGTTGCGGTCCGCCATGACGCACAGAGAGAGTTCGTTTGGTGGCGGTCCTTGCCAAAGTAACGGGCGCACCGGCGCCTCTCCTTTTATAGCCAAACGGTGTGGGAGGCGCGGAAGATGAAGCGCCTCAGGATCACGCAACGGCGCGGAAGACGAAGCGCCCAACACCAGTTCTGAAAGCAGCACGATCCCCCAGGCGAGTTAATCCGCCCTTATCTCCAAAGAAAACTTAAATCCTTTTCAAAAATCTTGTGCGGGCTCAAGCGGTGCGTGGCGACTGCACCCTCAGTCCCCACGCACCACTCGGGGGCTGCCTTACGACCTCAGAGGTTAGCGACCTAGATCGATGACCGGTAACCACTCCGACCGAGCTACCCTCCTCATAGTAACCTCTTCAAACCCAAAATGCTGCAGCCCACGCCCCCGCGGCTACGGCTCCGAGGTAGCACTTTGCGCAAAAGGGAGGCTACTTGAGCGAAGGGCCAAGCGGCGGTCGGATGGAGCCTTTCGATTTAGGCCAGCGAGCCGACCAATCAAACAATCTCCCTCGTGGCAACCTCCTCGAACCGAATGCTACAACTTAAGCCCCAGCGGCTACGGCTCCCGAGTAGCATTTCGCGCAAAAAGGAAGTTGCCTGAGCAAAAGATAGCTTGATCGACCAGGGCAGACCAACCCCGGTCGTCGTTAAAAAAGCGTACGAGTCGCTAACCTAAGCCGTACTCCGACCGACCGAGCTATCTGCCTCGTGGCTATTTCCCCCGGCCCAAAGTACTACGGCCTACGCCTCCGCGGCTACGGCTTCGAAGTGGCACTCTGCGGGGGAAACAAGTCCTCCGAGCAAGAGACGCTGGGGACGGTCGAAGCACCCCCACTCAGGTCAGCGTTCCAACCGACCGAGCGGAGGCTTCAAGAAAGAGGCGGTCCGACCTAGGCACCTCTCCTCCACGAAGCAAGCGCTCTAGGTAGCTTGTCCTATCCCGTGATCTCTTCGAACGGAGTTGAAGCAACACCTACGCTTTCAGGGCACCCCCGTGGGCCCTGTAGCTATGGTCGTAAGATTGCCTAAATTCACAGAGGAAGCACGGGGTAAACCGGCAAAATAACTTAAAGCAACCCGACACGTCGAACTCAAAATGCTGCAGTCATATTCTTTACATGCACTGCAAAAAAGCAAAAAATAGGGAAACTAATCATCTCCCTCCCTCCGATGGAGGATTTCTCGCGGCGAGATACGGCGGGCAATCTCTTGGGCGCACGGATCGACCCGGGCCATGAATGCGTCGACTTCTTCGTCGCTCCGGTCAGCAGCAACGCCGCTCCCAACCGCCTCAAGGTCGACGCTGTCATAATAAGAGACGGTGTTGACCAGGGCCGAGGAAGCGCCAAGCACCGCCGCTTCCCACACCGACGCCTCGACGCGCTCAGGGACCCATCCAAGTATGGCGGGGATGGCGCTGGGGCCCGGAGTAAGCCCGAACAGCCGGTCGCAGACGGCCTGGATGCCCACGTGGAGGACCGTCAGCTCGGCCGTCGTATCGGCCGCGTCCCTCTCCGCCACCCGCTTGTCCATAAGGGCCGAGTCACGTGACTCGACCGCCTCATCCCGTTTCTCCACCGCCACCCTTCGCGACTCCAGCGCATCGCTAAGGCTTTTCCGCAAATCTGCAGGGACAAAAACAGCGTCAGGAGACGCCCGTTGCGGTGGCTCCCAGGGGGTTGAACTACTCACCGGCCACAGAGGCCTCTTTGGCGCGAAGTTCCTCCTCGACCTTGGCACGCGCTTCTCGATCGGACGCGGCGCGGTCAGCAAGCTCCCTCACCGTCGCGAGCTCCCCCCGAGCAAGATCCCGCTCACCACGAAGCTGGTCGGCCTCCCTGCGGGCCGACTCGCATTCCTCTCGGAAGAGGGCGGCCTCCGCCCGAGCGGATCCTTCTGCGCGGACCGCAGAAGTCTTGGCCGCTTCAGCATCCGCCAGGGCCGACCTGGCCTTCTCTCCCTCGACGGTCAACGACTCCACAAGTCGCTGAGCCTCCCGCAAGGCTTCAGTGACTTCCCCCAGCCGCTGACCAGCCGTGGCGGCCCTTCCTTGCTCGGCAACGAGCGCCCTCCGGGCGTCGAGCAGCTCTTCCCCTACGGCACTCCCCCGGCTGTGCAAGTGCCGAAGGAACATCGACTTGTCCACCGCCCGGGATGTCAAGCGCTGCAAATACCTGCCCGGTCAATCTCTGTTTCCCGGTCGAGAGATGCACGAAAGACAAATCCCCGTCAGACTTACCGATCTGGCCAAGCGGGACTCCTGAGCAATGGACTTTCTCGCCCTGGACGCGGTGTCAACGGCGCGAGTGAGGTCGGCGTGGATCCTCCCCATCTCCTCCTCCAAAGCGTTCCAATCCGCGCGTTCTGCCTCGTCGTCCAGAACGAACGCGGGCCCTCCGGCCGGGTCAGGGCCGGGCCAAGTCAGCACGGCGGTCGGTAACCGCCCCGTCTCGACTTCCCCACCTGCCGGAACGTCTGCAGCGGCCGGTCGCACGCCCTCCAGCAACACTTGGACCGCCGAAACAGGCGATGGCCCCGGCGGCGGGGGCGGCAAAACTCGTCCCGCCGGTGTCGCGAACGCCGCGAATCCCAGTACTTCCCTCGGCGGCAGAGTCGCGCCGACCCCCACGGTCGGCAGTGCGGGGGAAGGCAAGGATGGCGGAACGTCTCCCGTCGATGCTGCGGACGGTAGCGGTCCCAGCCCCCCCCGGGTGGCGGCAGGACCCCACCGGTCTCACCAGACGACGGCGCGGGCGGAAGCGCGCCCAGCGGAGCTTCCTCCTGCGTTGTCGGGGCCGGCAACGCCCGCACTCCCTCCGCAGCGCGTCCCTCACCAACAGACCCTGCCGCGGGGAGCGCATCCGAAGGACCCCCGCTCCCGACGACCGCCGCCGCGCCCCCCGCGAATGGGAGCGGAAGGGTGCGGTTCCTCACCGCCGAAGTGGACTCAGCACCCTCCCAGCGCTGGTGAGCCCCCTGCGCACAGCGGTCGGTCGGGAATTGCGAAGGAAGAAACACCAGAAAGGACCAAACTGGGGGCGCATAAATCACTTACCGAGAGGAGCGAACAACCGGCACCTGACGTGCCCTTTTTGCCGGGCCCCCGCGAGGAGGCGTGAGGGGTCTGCGCATCCTCAGGATATACCCTGCGCCCGCGGTTTCTTCCGAGGAACCACGGTCGCCGGCCCCGCGGCTGGAACCCGCGTCGCAGCCGCCGGAGTCGCCTCCGCCAACCGCTCCCCCCTCGCTCGACGACGACTCTTCGTCGCCGTCACTCAAAGTCTCGTCAGAGACCTCCTCGCCGCGCGCGGACCGGTCCGCGCGCTCTTTCCTCTTCCGCTCCTTCGTGGCCTCCTTCTTCGACAGGAGGGCGGCGTCGCGCCGCTCCGTTGCGAGGCGCGCGACCGCTCTCGCCTCCTTTTCCCCCGGAAGCAAGGGGCGGGAGATCAGGCCACCGAGTCCCTGCAAGAACGCGCTCGGGTAAGGGGGCGAAGGAACAGAGTGAAGCAAAAGCAAACAGGAGCCACTAGACGTACCAAGTTCTGCGGATTCTGCGCCGAGAACGGCGCAAGCGCCTCGCCCGCTGGCCCGGTATCTCCCGCGATGGAAACTGCGGCCACACGCGCGAGGACCTCCGACGGGGGAAGCTCCCGCTCCAACGACCTTGCAGGGTCGGTCGGTCCGATGTACTCGAACATGGGACGCAGCCGATCCTTGAGGGGTTGGATGCGCCTCTCCATGAACGTACTGAGGACCACCTTGCCTGTCAGGCCCCGCCGCTTCAGGTCCGCGAGCTTTCCAAGGATCTCATCAACCTTCGCCCGGTCCCTCGTGTCAGGACCCCAGGTCCAGCAAGAATGCGGCGTCGGTAAATTCCCACTGAAGGGCGGGGCACCGTTGCCGATGTTCCGGACGTAGAACCACTCGCTGTGCCACCCCCGGTTGGACGTCGGCAGCTTCACATCGATGTAGGACAACTTGCGGTGGTTGCGCAGTTGGATCGCCAGAGCGCCGAGGAGGCCGGTGGCATCCGACGGCGGCCTCGCGAAGAAGAAGTGGTGCCAGAGCCCCCAGTGGGGTTCGATCCCCAGAAAGGCCTCGCACAGCATCATGAAGACCGCGATGTGGAGGGCTCCATTTGGGTTCAGGTGATGAACTTCCCCCCCGTAGTAATGCAGCAGCCCCCGAACGAACGGGTGGAGTGGGAGGCCGAAACCCCTCTCGTAGAAGGCCGCCAGCGAGACTATCTCGCCGTCTCCCAGTTCGGGGACCTCGGTCCCGGCCGGCGGCACCCGCCAGCCGGACTGAGGCCGCGGGGGAAGGAGCTCCTTCCTCTCCAAGCCGAGGTAGCGACCCGCCGCGGCCGAGTGCGGGGTCAACGACATCCCCGAATGTGCGTAGGAGAGCGGAGGACGGTGCGACGAAGCAGGAAGCTTTTTCTTCTTCCCTTGCATTTTCTCTCCTTTTCTTTTTGCAGAGGACGCGAGCAGAAGGCTTTGCTCCCTCCACGCCGCCCGCTCCTTCCTTTATAGGCGCCTGGCGGGAACAAACGCGCCTCCGCGCCCAACCGACGCCTCCTCACGCAGACCAGCGCGATGCCAACCGTCGACCGCCACCACGCCCACTACTCGTAACGCATCGCAGCCCATTTAAATCCCATCGAGCATTAATCGCCCGGCTGTATCGGCCGCGCGCCAAGACGCCGCAAACATCGCAGGCCCCGCCGGCTGCAACGGGCCAGGGCGCCCCATGCCAAGAAAGGTATGAAAACGGCCCACTGGGCCGCCCGGCCTCGGGAGAGCAAGCGGCCTACGGGCTCGCGCCCGAGGCCCGGCACCGTGCTGAGGGTTACGAAGGCCGAATCCAGCCAGCTGGAATGAAAGCCGCCCCAACACGTAAAAAAGAGCGAGGGGCGGGTCGCAGTGAGCCCCCAGAGGGCCTCTAGATGGGTCGGCGGACGACCCAATCACTGTGGCCCGCGTCCGAGACCATACCTCACACTCTCCCGCGGAGCTCATCGATGAGTGGCGGCCAGCCGCGCTCCGGGTCGGCGGACGACCCGGCAGCCCGACCCGGGATGAGTAAGGAAAGGTTTTTATGGAACGCCCCGCAGCGGGTCGGACGCCCACGCCGGGAGCTACGTCCGCTTGGAAACGATCCCCCTCGAGGGAGATCGCCAAGGTTCCACTCGGATTGCCCGACAGCAGCTCGCACGAGCACGACGTTCAAACCGACGAAGGTAAACGTGCGTTCGCTCAACCGACTCTAAAGGCCCACGAACGACGTAGCCTGCCAGAGTCCGACCGGGCTAAACCCCCGACCGGCTCTCCGACCCGCTCGGGGGCTCGGGGGCTACACCCACCGGGTGCGCTCGCGCGCACCCGGGTTCTTTTCTTTGGCTAGCGCGGCGGCTCAAGCGATCGCGCCCGGCCAGCACCGCCGACCTCCGGCCGATGGCTACCTCCGCGGGCTAAACCCCGGCCGGCTCTCCGACCGCTCGGGGCTCGGGGGGCTACACTGCCGGGTGCGCTCGCGCGCACCCGGGTTCTTTTCTTTGGCAAGCGCGGCTCCCAAGTAGTCGCGCCGACCTAGCGCCGCCGACCTCCGGGCCGACGGCTACCCCCGAAGGGCTAACCCCCCGACCGGCTCTCCGACCCGCTCGGGGGCTACTGACGAGTACCCGTACCATGGGTACCCCCATCAGCCCGAAAACGCGAACGGGCTGACCAACCGCGGCGAAGGCCCAAAGATCGCCGAAAGGTACTTGGGCGCGGAGAGCGAACCACGACTGTGCGGGGACCGACCCTAGACGGTCGGCGGACTCCGATCCCGGGCGGTCGGCGGGCTCCGACCGCCTAATGTTGAAGCTCGCGGTCAGCAAGCTCCACCCGCGCACGAGCCAGTAGGGCCCACGCCGGTGTCAGACAGCTGCCTTGTGCGCAGCGTCCCCTGGCGTCCGTACCGGGGCAGACGGCTCCTTCCCAAGACTGTCAGAGGAGCCACCGAAGAAGTCAAGCCCCCGTCCCATCGCCTGGCACACCGCAGAAGAATACGCCCACTCCCGAGGCCAAGGCAAAGTCAAGCGCCATTAAAGCCACCGAGGCTGACAGGAGCACCACGCGATACATCATCCAGACAGCACTACGCAAGACCACTCATCACAGAGCCACCAACCCTGCCTCGGGACGGGCAGGGGTCGGTCGGACAAGACAGAAACCAGACTTCGAGACGCGCAGGCCCCCTTCCTCGTGGTTTTCCCAAACTCCTGTGTAACCTGCCTCCTCCGTCTATATAAGGAGAGGCAGGGCCCGAGAGGGAGGGGCGATGGAAAAAACAGTCTTCTAGGTAGCCACAACTCCCTAGCGAAAACACCAGGGGATCGGTCGGCCGACTCCCTGCCTCGCTTGTATACCTCTTGTTCATCGCCCTAAGATCAATACACCCACACCGAACGAACTAGAGTAGGGACGTTCAGCCCGAACCAGTATACATCACCTGACTCCTTGAGTCGACCATTCGGGGAGAGGGAGCGCGCGACCCCATCCGACCACAAATTCGTATTGCCGGTGCACGAAACACCGACAATAAGTATAGACACATAGCATCATATCATGATAATCATACTCAATATATCATTGGAAAACAGCAAGCAAGGCAAGTGATCATAGCAAGTATTCAATCTTTCATCCAATATCAACAAGCAACCTACAAACCGCTATACATTACAACACACTTGCCTCAACCGCGGGCGACGGATTTGTGGGAAGTCGAGGGCACTCCCGGTGTCACACCACCTGCACATAGGCATCACACACTCACAATCATGCCCACAAAACAGTACGCAAAACTCAATCTAACCCGACATTGCCCACTACTCGCAAAACCTAAAAACAGAGGTTCTGTCCCGACGGGACAGCAGCCTTGCAAAAAGCATAACTTGAGATCTGGGACTCCGAATCAATTAAATGAGTACATCCTCGCGTAGCTTAGGAAATTTCCCAACTTTCTCTAGGTATAGGGAAAGACTGATTCGGACTCTAATGTCGTCTAATCTACAGATTACCGTGATCTGTTCCAATTACGTCACAGATTTTAACACGCTCGGTAAAACAGCCATAACTTTTAAACGGCTGGGCGGAATTTAACTTTCTTTATATCCACAGAAAGATAATTAAATTATCTACAACTTCTTCAACATCTGTAGGACAAGATTCGGATTCTAAATTGGCGAAAACGCGAACCCTAGCTCGACTGCTCAATCTGCCCGAAAACAGAAACGTGGCAACATCTAGATCTAACCCAAATTACTCAAATCCAGCACCACCAATTGATCTAAAAACTTGATAAACTCCCTAATAACAGTACCTAGCTCATCCCCGAGGAGCACCATGATCATACCTTTGCCCGGCCTTGCGAAAACTCCAATCGATCTCCTCGCTCCTCGCTCCTCGCTCCTCGCTCCTCGCACCTCGCTCCTCGCTCCTCGCTCCTCGGATGGATCCATGAGGATGCAGGGGTGGGGAGGTCACCCTAGGGCAGCAAGGGGGGTGGAGGAGAGGTGGTGTGCAATGGGGAGCAATGGGGGCGCCATGGGGGCAAGAGATGGGGCGGCTAGGAGGTGGAGGGAGGAGGAAGGGTGGCGGCTAGGGTTAGGGGCGCATGGGGCAGGGGTGGACGTCCCAAGGGCTGGTGGGGAGCCCTTTTACCAGCCCCCACACCCAAACCTAGTCCATTACGGAGACCTACTCCATCCCACCAAACCCCACCAAGGCCCAAACTCCCCCGGGAAGGCCCAAAACCCCGGAAACGGCCCGAAAAAGCTATTAACCTCCATATCCTATAGTTTTAACCTTAATTCCACATCTCATAATGTTATTAACCTTATCATGCACGTTAAATAAGGTTACGACACTCCGTGGTGTCACAACGCTTCAAAAGGCCCAAAAACGCGAGTAAACCTCAAGCCGTAAGATTTTCTTCTCTAATTTCGCAATTTGTAATGTCACACCAAAACGTAGTGTCACATTCTTCCCCCCTTCAACTGGATTCGACCTCGAATCCGAAGGACACCAAAAACAACTACCAAGTCCCCAAGGGACAAAAGGCTTCTCAGCCGCAAAGGCTCCGTCAACCCAAAACGCTCGAATCCTCACGACAAACATTTCACACTTCTATCACAACCAACCTGACTACCACACTCCATCAAACTCAATCATGACACAAAATCCCATCTCTTCCAATTATTTGACCCTTTTCAGAAAGAATCAAAATTAACTAATGTCAGCTACGTACATAGCCTTCATCGACAAAACTTTTCTTTTCTTCCACAAACCACGCTACACTTTCATTCTACCCTCCTGGCATAACAAACACCCAGGGACAACTAGCTACGACAAAGTTCACGACAGATCACTATATTTCAAATTATCATCACTTTTTAACAATCCAACCATATTCTCAACAAGGTTTGGACCGACATCACCAACTTCCAACATGACCACCCTTCGAACCACAACCAAAGTTCTACGCCTAGCCCAAGGTAGAGCTGTAAATTATTACCAAACCTCAACTGGTTCTTTTCCTATGAGGGTCTCGCCCTCACACTTTCTCACTCAAAAACTACCAAACCCATGAGTATAATCCTCCATTATGCTCAACAATTCCATAGACATTTCTATTCACATCTCAAACGAGAATGCCAACAAAGAGCAACTCCCTTAGTCGGATGAACCACATTCATCAACTCGAACCCAAAACACAACAAATCACTTAGAACAAAGGTTTGACAACCTCGAAAGATCACTCGATCTCTTTTCCTAAGTCAAGTCGCAAAGGAAAAACTCCAATCTCAAATCAATGCGATACATCTCGCATCGGGGACCACTCAAACAAAAAGAGAGACTCCACACAATTCTTTGTCAGAAATTCTCAACAATCAATGACAACTCGACTCACTTTCACCACAGCCAAGCATCTCATAAAAACAACATTGTGGAAGAGAAAACCGATTCACAAACCAATCGAAAAAATCCACAACCGCAATAATAACTCTCAAGGAAACAAGGAAACCCAATCCTCTTACAACAAAGCCAAATGCCAGGAACTCTTCACTCTTTCTTTTCATGCTAAAGAGCAAATGGAAATCTAGATTCATGACATGAATCCAAGCTTTTCGAGAGCACACCGGATTAGTCATATTTCCCTATATGACTTACTCACCGACCTGGCTCAACGACTCTTTTATCAATAGACATCTATAAATGATGTCATGTTTCCTTTTCACCATTCATTCATCATGTACAACGCTACCAAATAGTCATTCACAAGACAACTTCTTCCTCTGCATCACATGATTAAAACTTGGATAGCATCGATGATTGCGCCCAATCATAAAACTATGAGGGGAACACCATTAACAGGAAAACACCACGTCATACATAACCCGTCGACAATTGAAAGCCAAATTTGTAAAGCATCGCGTTTTAACCAAAATCAACATTTTGAAAGAGAACATCAATTCTCAAAGAGAAATGGGAGACTCATTTTCCCAAAATGAGAACACTTCACCAACCCGAATCAGTTATAAACATTCATAAAATCCACCATTTTGAAACACTCGCAAACACCACATGACCTTTTCCAAATAAATCCAGTTCCAATCAAATAGACTTACAAATTAAATCTCAAGAATTTTCAACACAGCCCACTATGTCCATCGGCTTCCTTTTTAAGATTTACTCCAAGTATGCTTGGTCATAACGCGAAGGAGCGCGATCCACTCAAAGGCTTTTGGGTGCAAAATCAAACTCATAGCATAAACATAACAACTTAGCCAAAACCAAAGATGGGCACCAACCTCTACGAGTTTTAGGGAAACTCGAAAATGCAACATAAAGAACACCTTGACCAAAAAAAAATATTTAACCAAGATAGCAAACCACCAACCCAGACCAAAAGGTTTTATACACAAGCTCGGCATGAGACTCACCATAACCAGTGTCCCACTATCCTTAACATTTAAGCATTCCATAATCACTATTTACTTATCGAGAAAACCCATCTTAAATCAATCCATACTACCTCCTCAAGAACCCCACAAACCAACACATCATAAAACAACGTATTCTATATTTCAAACGTAGTACTTCAATGAGATACTTAAGCATGATCATCCTATCAATTTTTATACCATAAATACGTCAACATCTTGACAATCAAAACTTATTCCATTAACAAATGACTTCAACATACAAATAGTATCTCCATAAGACAAAGTCGAAAATTATGATCCTAAGATACACCTTCTTTAGGATACAATTCTATATCATGCTAAAATATCCATGGTTCACTTCATCGCCACATGTTATAATAATCTCTATTTTACAATGGCTTCCAAAAAGTAATCCAAACAATTACCACCACTACTAAATCATCAATATCCATAAATAGGCATAATCATAAAAACAACTACATTGTTTTTAGTTACACTATCCATATACCATAACAAATTGTCACTACACAACATACTCCAACTATAAAAACAAATTTAATAGGTTAGACCATCCCAAGCAATAACATAAACAGCAAAGCCTATGTCTTCACAATTGACATCGATACTAGCATCGTAGGAACACAACTGCATACTTCCAATTATACTAATGGTTTGCGACAATATAAAAAGCAACTCTAATCAACTTCCAAATTAAAGTCACTAGTCAACACGATTAAATCTCTCTATTAATCCATTAGATTAGAACATCTTTAGACAACCAGCAAAGTTTCTTTAACAATATCGGCAATCTACATCATCTTAATGTTTTAACTATGCATTAGGGTTTAAAACTTTAAACATATTCGAGGGTCATAAGCACTTTCAAAGCAAGGCAACAGATTCTAAGCATGTACATTAACATATTTATTCATTCTCATTATAGGGTAATCTGCAACACTAGAAGTTCATTTAATCTTAAGCTAAGTACAAATATTACTTTTAACTGATTCAGCTCACCAATTAACTTAAGAACAAATCATTTCTAATAACCACATTGTTACATACTACATGACATGCTAAACAACCATTTTCACTTTTGACAAACAGGATGCAACTCCACTTTTAAGGACAACCACAACTCAAGAACCAGAACGAACACCGATAGACAATTTCTCCTTTTCCAGGCAAGGAAGAAAACAAAACTCTAACAGAAATGCAGGAGAGTTCCACTCTCAAGTTCCCAAATTTGCCCACAAAACTCTTCAAGAAATCTCAAGATCCATAGTTCCAAGAAGGAAGAAGGATGCACTAGGGAAAACAAAATGTTCAACCAAACCTTTTCCGATAAAGTTACAAAACTTAGCTCCACCCAACCTAAGGTCGGCACTAGGATAACTTCAACTCTTTTCTCAGATAGGGAGGACAACAACCACATATGTTTCCTCCCTAAGACAAACCACAATAACCAGCAAAACCGGGTGTCAAAGCAAAGGCGACTAAAAAGGCGCAACTCTAAACTCTTCTTCTTCGTTTCCAACCAAGGAAGACCAAAAACCACAAATCGCATACGGAATGATCCGCGAAAAATCCAATACCAAACATTTTTCTTTTAGTTTCCATCAACTAAAACCAAGAAAACCAACCAAAACCAACCGTCAGAACGGTGAAGAACATACGAAGGAACCCACCACCAAACTCTTCTATTTGACTCCCGTCAACTACCCGATCTACGACAGAAAGGGTAAGCACTCTTCTCCTACAGGGGTTAATATTTCTTCGGTGATGGCGCTAACCGGCCACACCGTCACACTTCACCCTTACAATGAATAAAGAGAGGTGACCGAAACCCTTCGGCACCACAACCCCACTTTAACATAATAACATGAACAATTCCATTCAATTCTTTCATAAACATAGCAACATACATAAACAAATGTAGCATTCAACATCAAGGCTCAAATACAACATTTAAGCGTAAAGCAACAATTCCCATACCCTTTCCTACTGTGCATCCATGTGTGTCAAATTTTAAATTACTTATACCACTTTTGCAAGTTTTAATGTTGCTATCCTATAACAAAGTTTTAGTTAAGACCTAAGCCATGTTTCTAAGTTATTCCACATCACATTTTAGTTGTACCCTATAGCATCATACTAAAAATTCACATTCCAAGGACCTACAACCTAGCTCTGATACCAACTGTAACACCCCGGCATTTAATATGCCTGAATGCTACCAAACATAAGCTAAACAACATCTAAATACCACAATTAAACATAAATTCCAGCAAAGGCGCACATGCTAAAAACCGAGATTTCGGCAGCATCTCCTTTGTTTTAACATGAATTAACACAATATCAATATCATGGCAAGATATGTCATAGCACACGACAAATAAAACATCAACATAAATGGATATATCATCAAATTACGCCAATAAAAGCATGCTCAACCACTTCATAAGCTATAACCAAGCAAATAAGGAATCACAAGCATGCTAAATTAAACCCTACATTAAGTTTATGGCACAACTCTTAATATCATGTCTCCAAGTGATTAATTATGGACTATGATGGTGGAGCTACGTGTAGAAGTGTAGCTAGACCCCTTTTTCCCGCATGCCGATCTCAAAGTACCTAAAAACAACATAAAACACAAGCGTGAGTTCGAAAACTCAGCAAACATATTGTAATGGACAACAAGATCATTTACAAGACAATAATACCTTACATCACATATAACATCTCATACTTGAGCACATAACAACATCATCATCATTAAATATGTATTGCAATGGAATGCAATGCAATGTTATGCTCATATCTCCTTGGAAACTCATACCGGTATGGTTGAGTACACACCCGTCGGTGTGCACCCTCTCCCCCCTTCCATCCCGAAGATGGAGGGTGCCTACTCCTCGCTTCCATTCACCACGTGAATGGAATCACGATGTAGGTCTTACTCAATGGCGTTCCGGACTAGTCATAACTTTCTCACCGGCCTTTCCCGGATTAGTTAATGACTTTCTCACCGCCCTCGCCCCATCTCATGTCATGCATGCAACTATGCCAATTATCATATTTCACATGTACATAAACATATGGCATCTCATCATGACAAATATTACACATGGCATCGAATCATGATAAGTATAGACACATAGCATCATATCATGATAATCATACTCAATATATCATTGGAAAACAGCAAGCAAGGCAAGTGATCATAGCAAGTATTCAATCTTTCATCCAATATCAACAAGCAACCTACAATCCGCTATACATTACAACACACTTGCCTCAACCGCGGGCGACGGATTTGTGGGAAGTCGAGGGCACTCCCGGTGTCACACCACCTGCACATAGGCATCACACACTCACAATCATGCCCACAAAACAGTACGCAAAACCCCATCTAACCCGACATTGCCCACTACTCGCAAAACCTAAAAACAGAGGTTCTATCCCGACGGGACAGCAGCCTTGCAAAAAGCATAACTTGAGTTCTGGGACTCCGAATCAATTAAACGAGTACATCCTCGCGTAGCTTAAGAAATTTCCCAACTTTATCTAGGTATAGGGAAAGACTGATTCGTACTCTAATGTCATCTAATCTACAGATTACCGTGATCTGTTCCAATTACGTCACAGATTTTAACACGCTCGGTAAAACAGCCATAACTTTTAAATGGCTGGGCGGAATTTAACTTTCTTTATATCCACGGAAAGAAAATTAAATTATCTAAAACTTCTTCAACATCCGTACGACAAGATTCGGATTCTAAATTGGCGAAAACGCGAACCCTAGCTCGACTGCTCAATCTGCCCGAAAACAGAAACGTGGCAACATCTAGATCTAACCCAAATTACTCAAATCCAGCACCACCAATTGATCTAAAAACTTGATAAACTCCCTAATAACAGTACCTAGCTCATCCCCGAGGAGCACCATGATCATACCTTTGCCCGACGCACGAAAACTCCAATCGATCTCCTCGCTCCTCGCTCCTCGCTCCTCGCTCCTCGCTCCTCGCACCTCGCACCTCGCTCCTCGCTCCTCGCTCCTCGGATGGATCCATGAGGATGCAGGGGTCGGGAGGTCACCCTAGGGCAGCAAGGGGGGTGGAGGAGAGGTGGTGTGCAATGGGGAGCAATGGGGGCGCCATGGGGGCAAGAGATGGGGCGGCTAGGAGGTGGAGGGAGGAGGAAGGGTGGCGGCTAGGGTTAGGGGCGCATGGGGCAGGGGTGGACGTCCCAAGGGCTGGTGGGGAGCCCTTTTACCAGCCCCCACACCCAAACCTAGTCCGTTACGGAGACCTACTCCATCCCACCAAACCCCACCAAGGCCCAAACTCCCCCGGGAAGGCCCAAAACCCCGGAAACGGCCCGGAAAAGCTATTAACCTCCATATCCTATAGTTTTAACCTTAATTCCATATCTCATAATGTTATTAACCTTATCATGCACGTTAAATAAGGTTACGACACTCCGTGGTGTCACAACGCTTCAAAAGGCCCAAAAACACGAGTAAACCTCAAGCCGTAAGATTTTCTTCTCTAATTTCGCAATTTGTAATGTCACACCAAAACGTAGTGTCACAGCCCGGAGGAAGAGTGGCCTTGAGTTTCTCGCCCCTTTGCCTTAGGATTCGTTAATTCTCTTTCTCGATGGGACGGGGAAGGGATATAACTCAGCGGTAGAGTGTCACCTTGACGTGGTGGAAGTCATCAGTTCGAGCCTGATTATCCCTAAATCCAATGTGAGTTTTTTCTATTTTGACTTACTCCCCCGCCACGATCGAACGAGAATGGATAAGAGGCTTGTGGGATTGACGTGATAGGGCAGGGTTGGCTATACTGCTGGTGGCGAACTCCAGGCTAATAATCTGAAGCGCATGGATACAAGTTATCCTTGGAAGGAAAGACATTTCCGAATCCGCTTTGTCTACAAATAAGGAAGCTATAAGTAATGCAACTATGAATCCCTTGGAGAGTTCGATCCTGGCTCAGGATGAACGCTGGCGGCATGCTTAACATGTAACACCCCGGCATTTAATATGCATGAATGCTACCAAACACAAGCTAAACAACATCTAAATACCACATTTAACATAAAATTCCAGCAAAGGTACATAGGCTAAAAACCGATATTTCGGCAGCATCTCCTTTGTTTTTCCATGAATTAACACAATATCAATATCATGGCAAGATATATCATAGCACACGACATCTAAAACAGCAATAAATAGAGTCTTAACGACAATATAAGACTAACATCAAGCACTTAATGTCTCCAAGTGTCAAAAGAACAAATAAGCTCTCAAATAGTAAAGCTAAACACTAAAGCAATGATCATCACACGCAATTTATTATCAAACTAATAGAATGACTTGTGGAATCATTAAGGTGAAGCTACGTGTGGGCGTGTGACTATTTCCCTTCCCCGCATGCCGATCTCAAAGTAACTCAAAACAACATAAAACACAAGCGTGACTTCGAAACTCGGCAAGTATATTGTAATGGACAACAAGAACAATATCATGGCAATAACATCACCCATCATGTATATCATCTCATTCATGAACACTTAACAGTATCATCATCATTATGTATGCAATGTAATGCAATGCTCATGTCTCCTTGGAAACTCATACCGGTATGGTTGAGTACACACCCGTCGGTGTGCACCCTCTCCCCCCTTCCATCCCGAAGATGGAGGGTGCCTACTCCTCGCTTCCGTTCACCACGGTGAATGGAATCACGATGTAGGACTTACTCATTGGCTTTCCGGATTAGTCATAACTTTCTCACCGACCTTCCCGGACTAGTTATGACTTTCTCACCGCTGAGCCATGTAACATGTCATGTATGCAAATATGCCATCATCATCATAAACTTGTATATTTAACACATGGCATCATAGCATACTCATCATATCATAGGAAAACATTAAAGCATGGCAATTGATCATATCATGAAATCCATCTTTCATCTAGTCTCAACAAGCAACATAACATTCGTTATTCATTACAACACACTTGCCTCAACCACGGGCAACGGAAAGGCGGGAAGTAGAAGGCACTCCCGGGGTCGCACCACCTGCACATAGGTATCACACACTCACAATCATGCCCACAAAACAGTACGCAAACCCCCATCTAACCCGACATTGCCCACTACTCGCAAAACCTAAAAACAGAGGTTCTGTCCCGACGGGACAGCAGCCTTGCAAAAAGCATAACTTGAGTTCTGGGACTCCGAATCAATTAAACGAGTACATCCTCGCATAGATTAGGAAATTTCCCAACTTTCTCTAGGTATATGGAAAGACTGATTCGGACTCTAAAGTCGTTTAATCTACAGATTACCATGATCTGTTCCAATTACATCACAGATTTTAACACGCTCGGTAAAACAGCCATAACTTTCAAACGGCTGATCGGAATTTAACGTGCTTTATGTCCACGGAAAGATAATTAAATTATCTACAACTTCTTCAACATCCGTACAGACAGACTCGGATTCTAAACCGACAAAAACTAGAACCCTATCCCAACTGCTCAATCTGCCCGAAAACAGAAACGTGGCAACATCTAGATCTAACCCAAATTACTCCAATCCAGCACCTCCAATTGATCTAAAAACTTGATAAACACCCTAATAACAGTACCTAGATCAATTCCAAGGATCCCCATGATCATACCTTTGCCCGACGAACGAAAACTCCAATCGATCTCCTCGCGGATCGCTCCTCGCTCCACGCTCCACGCTCCTCGCTCCACGGGATGATTCCACGAGGTGCAGGGGTGGGGTGGCCACCCTAGGGCAGCAAGGGGTGGAGGAGAGGTGGTGGATAGGTGGGGAGCAAAGGGGCAAGGGAGGGGGAGGCGCACGGCCAAGGGAGGAGGGAGGCGGCTAGGGCAAGGGCAAGTGGGGGGGGAAGGGCGCACAAGGGGCAGGGGTGAACGCCCAAGGGCTGGTGGGGAGCCCTTTTACCAGCCCCCACACCCAATCCTAGTCCGTTACGGAGACCTACTCCATCCCACCAAAGCCCACTTAAGGCCCAAACTCCCCCGGGAAGGCCCAAAACCCCGAAAATGGCCCGGAAACATTATTAACCTCCATACCTTATGGTTTTAACCTGCCATACCATATTTCATAAATTTTTTGACCTTAACATGCACCATTTAAAAGGTTACGACACTCCGTGGTGACACATCACTTCAAACGGCCCAAAAACGCGAGTAAACCTCAAGCCGAAAGGTTTTATTCTCTAATTTCACATTCTATAATGTCACACCATACCGTAGTGTCACATAACACATGCAAGTCGAACGGGAAGTGGTGTTTCCAGTGGCGAACGGGTAGGGTTGGCCCAAAAATATCTCGAATAGGAATTCTAGGATAGTGGCTAGGAGGATTTGAAAGGCATTATGGAATTAAGATTTCCCAATTTAAGCCAAGGCTTAGCTCAGGACCCCACTACTCATCGTATTTGGTTTGGTATTGCTACCGCACATGATTTCGAAAGTCATGATGATATTACTGAGGAACGTCTTTATCAGAACATTTTTGCTTCTCACTTTGGGCAGTTAGCAATAATCTTTCTATGGACGTCCGGAAATCTGTTTCATGTAGCTTGGCAAGGAAATTTTGAATCATGGATACAGGATCCTTTACACGTAAGACCTATTGCTCATGCGATTTGGGATCCTCATTTTGGTCAATCCGCTGTGGAAGCCTTTACTCGAGGAGGTGCTACCGGTCCAGTGAATATCGCCTATTCTGGGGTTTATCAGTGGTGGTATACAATTGGATTACGCACCAATCAAGATCTTTATACTGGAGCTCTGTAATGAGAAAGGGGCCTATTAAGAACTTGTAAAATAAGGATTAGGGATTGATTTGGGTTGCGCTATATCTATCAAAGAGTATACAATAATGATGGATTTGGTGAATCAAATCCATGGTTTAATAACGAACCATGTTAACTTACCATAACAACAACTCAATTCCTATCGAATTCCTATAGGATAGAACATACACAGGGTGTACGCATTATATATGAATGAAACATATTCATTAACTTAAGCATGCCCTCCATTTTCTTTAATCAGTTGATATTAATTGAATATCCTTTTTTTTGTTTTAAAAGATTTTTGCAAAGGTTTCATTTACGCCTAATCCATATCGAGTAGACCCTGTCGTTGTGAGAATTCTTAATTCATGAGTTGTAGGGAGGGACTTATGTCACCACAAACAGAAACTAAAGCAAGTGTTGGATTTAAAGCTAGTGTTAAGGATTATAAATTGACTTACTACACCCCGGAGTATGAAACCAAGGATACTGATATCTTGGCAGCATTCCGAGTAACTCCTCGTGGGGTTCCGCAGAAGAAGCGAGGGGCTGCGAGTCGCCGAATCTTCTACTGGTACATGGACAACTGTTTGGACTGATGGACTTAGCCTGTGGCTCTTTCCATTGTGCAAGCAAGATTGGTTGGATTAGCCCACTTTTCCGTGGGTTATATATTCACTTATGCAGCTTTCTTGATTGCCTCAACATCAGGCAAGTTTGGTTAATTTAGTTACTTTTTTTTGTTTTTTTGTACTGTATCAGCACCTAGTTCATTACTCTTGATGGAGAGGGACGATCTGCCTTCTTAGATTTCTTTTTCTATTTATTTTTCCATCTAGGACTAGAACCCTATATTTGGCAATAATATGAACGGCACATTATGGCAAAAAAAAGTTTGATTCAGAGGGAGAAGAAGCGGCAGAAATTAGAACAGAAATATCATTTGATTCGTCGATCTTCAAAAAAAAAGATAAGAAGCAAAGTTTCCCCCTTGAGTTTGAGTGAAAAAACGAAAATGCGAGAAAAATTGCAATCCCTACCACGTAATAGTGCACCTACACGCCTTCATCGACGTTGTTTTTTGACCGGAAGACCTAGAGCTAACTATCGAGACTTTGGACTATCCGGACACATACTTAGAGAAATGGTTTATGCATGTTTGTTACCGGGTGCAACAAGATCCAGTTGGTAAGGATAAAATACCCTTTCGTATTTGTATGGGTTTCTGGAATTGATGATCGTAGAAGAGCCCTCTTTACCATTCTGTATAAATGGACTATTCTATTTGTATAGATATGGTAGAGGGGTGTATCCAACCCCCTTTTATCCACTAGTTCCCCGCTCTTTCGTTTAAGAGGATAGAGCTGTTTGGTAGCTCACAAGGCTCATAACCTTGGGGTTACGGGTTCGATTCCCACTACCCGCTCCATATTCCTTCTTTATGATATATGCATCATCCATTTGTATATGGATTTGTTTTTCTTTCCTAAAAGAGTTTCGATCTAAGAGTTTTTTATTGGAACAAGAGAAAAAAAATGAAAAGAAAGAAGAAAATACGAAAGAAAAGCGTCCATTGTCTAATGGATAGGACAGAGGTCTTCTAAACCTTTGGTATAGGTTCAAATCCTATTGGACGCAATCTTATTTCTATCTATTCTTTAAATAACTATACTAAAAACTAAGAAAAACGAAAAACTAAGAAAACTTTTTTGCATGATTCAAATGAAAAATCTTTCTCAACGATTCCTCTTCTACTACTTCTACTAACAAGAGTAGACATGCAAAATTTATGTTTGTTCCTAAAGGGAAAACCGTTCGAGCTGTTCCTGAATAGCTTCCTTCAAAAGGATTTCCGCTTGCTCGGTGAATGTCTTGCTAGAAGATACAATTTCTTGGAATTGAGGTTTCGTATCTTTTAGGTGTTTACGTAACTCATCCAGAAATTTCTTTACATGTCCAATTTCTAACGAATCAAGATATCCTCTCGTTCCGGTATAAATAGTAGCTATCTGCTCTTCCACTGGGAGAGGGTTTGATTGAGATTGTTTAAGCAATTCCCGTAATCGTCGACCCCTTGCCAATTGATTCTGACTTGTTTTATCTAGAGCAGAGGCGAATTGTGCAAAGGCTTGTAACTCGCGAATTGAGCTAGTTCCAATTTTGATTTGCCACCTACTTGTTTCATGGCTTTAATTTGAGCCGCGGATCCTACTCGGAAACAAATACCCACATTAATAGCAGGTCGAATTCCGGCATTGAATAGATCCGCGGATAAGAATATTTGTCCATCCGTAATGGAGATTACATTAGTAGGAATATAGGCGGAAACGTCTCTAGATTGAGTCTCAACTATTGGTAAAGCGGTCATACTTCCTTCGCCTAAAAGAGAATTTAATTTAGCGGCTCTTTCTAAAAGGCGTGAATGCAAATAAAAAACATCCCCTGGATAAGCTTCGCCAGGGGCCTTCTTAATAGAAGGGACATTTGGCGATAAGCTTGTGCCTGTTTGGAGAGATCATCATAAATTATTAAAGTATGTCGATTCGCGGTACATAAAATACTCCGCTGTGGCTGCTCCCGTGATAAGGAGCGAGGTATTGTAATGTAGCAGGTGAATCCGCCATTTCAGCTACTACAATAGTGTATTCCATGGCCCCTTCTTCATGGAAAGTAGTTACTACTTGAGCCACGGAGGATGCTCTTTGACCGATAGCTACATAAACACATATTACATCTTGCCCTTTTTGATTGAGAATTGTATACGTAGCTCTGCTGTTTTGCCGCCTATCTGTCCCCAATAATTAACTCGCTGACCGCGACCTATAGGGATCATCGAATCGATAGCAATAAGCCCTGTTTGAAGGGGTTCATATACGTAACGCCCGAAATTATACTCCGAGCAGGAGATTCAATTGCGAGATTCCAAGCTACAATTTCGCCTCTCCCATCAATAGGTTTAGCCAGAGCATTTATAACACGACCCAAGTAAGCCTCGCTCACGGGTATCTGAGCAATTCTTCCTGTTGCTTTTACAAAACTTCCCTCTTGTATCATCAACCCATCGCCCATTAATACAATCCCAACATTTTGGATTCCAAATTCAGAGCAATACCCCTAGTCCCTTCTGCAAATTCGACTAATTCACCTGACATTATTTCACCAAGACCTATAATACGAGCAATCCCATCTCCCACTTGAACTACGCGACCGATATTCTCAATCCCTACTTTCCTATTATATTGTTCAATACGTCATGGAGAATTTTATGAATTTCGTCGACTCGAAGGGTTGCCATTAGTGTTTCTTGACTCTTTTTTTCGGAAGAAAGGGGAAAAATAATGCCTAAATTCTAAACGAAAGTAGAAGTTCAAGGCCTAATTAATTTAATTATCTCTTCGATTCTATGGCCCCGAGAATGCCAATATTAGCACCAATCGCATTTAAAATGTAACTCGGTATTCAAACAACTATTTAGAGTTCCTAGAGCTCCTTGCACGGCCTGTTGGAAAACCCGTTGTCGGACCTGATTCATCGCCCTTTGTTTTTCAAAATAAAGGGTTTCGTTTTTAGACTTTTCTAATTGTTCCAAACTAATAGAAGTAGCATTAATCAAATTTGTTTTTCTCGTTCTATCTCAGAGTATTCGTTCACTCGATACTCATCCGCTTCTATTTCGACTGTCCGTAAACGAACCCGAGCTTTTTCGAGCTGCTCAATGGTCCTCTACGCAATTCTTCTGAATTTCGAATAGTATTCAAAATCCTCTGTTTTCGATTATCTAATAAATCACTTAATGAAAGTAGATTATCTTGCTATTAAGTTTACAACTTTTATGATCTCTTCCTCGAACCAAACATGAATCTTTCGATTCATTTGGCTCTCACGCTCCTTTTTTCTTTTTTGCTATGGCTATTTCCATATCTTTTTTTATGTAATGAGCCTATCCTCTATCTTCTCTTTCTGTTTATATTTCAATATACCGAAACCCATATAAGAATATAAGACTAGATAAATATTAAGAGGACTCTTCCGAATAGATAAAAATCTATCATGGTCAAGAAAGTTGTTTCTTTATTTGTATTTGCCATTTAGTTAATACTTTCAATTTCATTAAGAAAACTAACTAAATAAATGGAAAATGAAAATTGATAGAATTCCTTTTTTTTCTTCAAATCCAAAAATTTCTTTTTTTTATTTTATACATAGGTCGCCTATTAGGCATTGGATAAAAAAGGGCAGGTGCCCTTCTAGTAAATAGTTCAAACCATTTTATCGATATGAGTGTTCTATATCGTATAAATTCTACATTAGCTTTTTCCTGCTTAAAGCATTTCAAAGATTAATACTAATATAGTTGTAGAAAGAGTACCCTTTTGCCTGGACTTCAAGCAGCTTTAGCTTTAACCGTGTTAATGGTCTCACATTATTGGTCTATAGAGAATCAAAGTTGATTTACCAATGAGTCGCGAAATGCTATGGTTCTTCCATATGATTTCTGAATTTATTCAAGTAATTAAATCGAGATCGTGCACCTTTTTTTTCTTATTTATCTGAAAAATACTAAAAAATATTTGAAAGTGCAGCCGGATAGATCCAATCTATTCTTGAAATAGACAACTCGCACACACTCCCTTTCCAAAAAAAATCAATGCACCAACCACTACAGTTAGATTTATTAGATTTGTTGCTAAAATATCGGTATTAAGCCCAAAACTCCCATCGGATGGCCAGTGAGCTAAAAAAACAAAAGAATGGGTTACATTTTTCATATGCTCTCCTCTTATAGATAAGACGAACAAAGAACAAAGTTTTTTGATCACTTACTTCGCTCGCCCTTTTTTGATCGGTTTTTTTAATGCAATTTTTTTTAATGCAAATAGATTCAATCTAGTAATTTATTTTAGATGACTCTCACTGAATGGAAAGTGAAATGTGTGCGTCTCCGGCCGCCATCGATCGATCAGACCAGTAAGAAGTGCCCGATCGAGGCCTGGCAATGGCGTGGTCATGCCCCCTTCCACCATAGCCCCATCCATGAGAAGCGCAAAGGGTAGTAGACCTGCACGGACGAGTGGACTATGGAACCGGCCGTCCAACTTCGGTATTTTGTGCAACGACCGGTAGGACAGAGGGGGCAACTGAAAGGTGCAAGCAATAAAGGTTAGAGGCATCGCAACTATTGCATGACATGTAACATACAATTGTGTCACACCTCAGATCCTGAACAAATCGCCCTCGCACAGTGTTTCGCATCAACTGACTCACTGAGTAGCTCTAGAAGTCCAACGCCAGCCATTGCCTGCAATGTCAACGCGCAGTACAAGGAATACACGCCAAGTACACAATACTAAATACCCAATATGAAGGAAGGTACGCACTAGTAAGTACACAATTTGAAAGTACACATTACTGAGTACACAATACGAAAGTACGCACTACTGAGTACACAATCTGAAAATACGCACTACTTAGTACACAATATGAAATTACGCACTACTAATTAAGTACTACGTGGATTGGGGCACCTTCTACGGTCATGTCCAGGTTGTTTGCATAATGTGCACTTTTGCAAACCATCTACCGCATTATCCGCATCCATGTCACCTTGCATTCTTGTGCCCCTTGGCCTTCCTTGATGTGTGCGTCTAGTCACGGGGTACGGTTTCCAGGTGGGGCCCTCCATCAGCTTGTATTTCGCTCCAACTGTGAATGAACTCATCTTGGGACACCAAGTGCTCTTCAAAGCATGCGAGGTGTAGTATGGTGAGATGAACTGTGATGCATTGTTCCCACCCATGTCGCGACATGCGGCCAACACATGGGAGCACGAGATGTGATGCAGTTCGGCTTGTTACACGTGCAAGTAGCCTCCTCCGCCCCCAACTGGCACTACTGCACAGTGTCCCACGCAAGATACCCAGATTGGTATTTGCGCTTGCACATGACCTCGAATTTATTCGTGCCTAGGTCATAAATCCTAGTGCGGTGGAAGTGTGCCTTCTACCTTCTCGATTGGAGGATCTTCTCCACTTTGGTGTGTACATAGTGACACACGCCTCGGCCGCGTTCCCACGATCGCGGAAGTAATCAGCCGCCCGGTAAAAGGTGAGCTCAATGATTGAACATAATGGAAGGCCGCGAACACCCTTCAGTACGTTGTTGAAAGCCTCCGCTATGTTCATGGTCATGACGTTGTACCTAAAATGGTTTATGTTAGCTTCAACGGGAATTCACCTAAACACTGCGGTAATTACCATGAACTACTGGTTTGTCTGTACCTCGCTCCGTTCATGTCGTGGAGTAGCGCCCACCGCTTAGCTGGCTTCCCTGCAATCCACTGGCTGAAGGTAGGCCGCGTGCTACTAACCAAAGTCTGGCCTACCACCACTTGAGAACGTAGTTGCTGTTCCTGTGATTGGTCATCTTCCATCATCTTTCGTGTGGTGTCGTTCAGGTGCGTCCATATCGTGTTGAACTTGTGAGGTTGGTTTTGAAGGCACATAGCTTTGAACCTCTTCACCAGCGCCTTGTTCTTGTAGCTTGAATACAAGTTCGCACCTAGGTGTCGCATACACCATCTTCCCTCCACATCAGGCCAGTTCACTGAGGAACTTGTGCTGTCGTGCATGACATCCAACGCGTGAGAAGTCCTTTGTTGCGGTCAGACACAACGCAAATGCGCTCCCTCATACCCACGACACGGCTCTTAAGCAGTGCCAAGAACCACAGCCAACTATCATTGTTCTCACTCTCAACAAGAGCGAATGCCAATGGGATGATCTGGTTATTTGCATCTGCAGCAAGTGCAGTTAGCAGCATCCCACGGAACTTCCCACACAGGAATGTCCCGTCGACGCAAATAATTGGTATGCAGTACCTAAATGCTTCTATGCATTGTCGAAACGACCAAAACAGCCTGAGGAGGTACCGGTCCACCGAGCTCAAAGACCCGTCCTCCATCCTTACATGCTCATCCCCCAGTGCAAACTAAGTGCCTGGGTTTGTCATGACTATCTTCTGTAATAATCTAGGGGCAAAGTTGAAGGACTCCTCGAATCCCCCAAAAAGCATCTTCAATGCCTTCTGTTTTGCTCTCCAGGTCGTGCTATACGTGATTACCATCCAGCTTCTTGTTTGCACCTCCTCCATAATTCTACGGAGGGTCATCGCGATATCGGCTCCAATGATGTTCACGCTGTTCTGCTCTACGAACCTCGCGTCCATAATATGGCTCATGTTCCTTATGGATTCTTCGGTGCACGTATGAGGACTATATATACCAACCTTAAAGTAATCCTCGTGATTTGGTTTGTGAACTCGTACAAAGAAGGGACAATCGGGGTACTTTGTGCACCTAACCTCGTACACAGAGGGCTCCGACCGGATACGAGTGTGCTCCCATCTTGTCATGATGGCGTAGTTGTTTAGGAAGTGCATTGCCTCCTGCTTGTTATGGAACCGTTGCCCAGCTCGCACGTCGTTCTGGGTGTACCCCCATGCGGACATGTTACTGTAATCCGCGAGGGTACAATCCAGCATGCCAATGGCTCTAATGTATTGTATAGCAGGTGTTGGGTCATCATCGTCCGCCGCTCCTTCATCCCCGCTACTGCCACCTTCATCAACTTCCGCCGCATCAACTTGTTCTTCGCCATGCCCCGAGGTCCACTCCTCCACAGTTGGTGGATCCTGTGGTCCATGTGACATATCATGGTCTACTGCTTCAGAAGTAGACCCGGTTGGTTCAGATTGGTGTCGTGGCAATACCTCTTCATACACTCCTAACTCGAAATTCTCTTCATTCGCTTTGCGAGAATACAAATGCCACGAACTATTATTTCTCAGCGGGAAGAGTGTGTACACAACCATAGAGCTGTTTGGAACGTATCGTGGACGAACCCCTTCTAGACGAACCCTCTGCGTATCACGGTTCACACGTAGTATGGCAACAACATGTGATTTTAGCTGGCCCAAATCACTCGGGATGGCTATTGTGCTGTCTATGTGCATGCAGTTGTCCACGGTCACCACTCTTCCGTGCAAAACAGAGGGCCGTTGTCAGAAATATATTTTCAAAAACATGTCCATTTGTTGCACAAATATTAAACTTTTTAGTCATTACAAATTTGTTCCAATGAATTTTAATCAAATTTGCACCAAATTTAACGCACCAGTTTACCGCAGCAATTTATTCCACTGAGCCGATTATAATTAAAACTTGAAATTACCCAAATTGATTGAATTGATCGATCGGCTGCACTCCGCATTTTTAACCCATATCTAATTTTCAATACTGTATCATAATTTTTCAGCATGAAATAAACAGGTTATAGGGAATTGATTACTTCCTATGTTGAACAACTACTAAATTAGAAATTACTAAAACTTAACTATAAATTCAAATTTCTTTGCCCAACTACCTTATCGTATTATTTTAGTATTTATAAATTTTACTTTCGGATTTTCAAGGCTTTACTCAATTTTATATCATTGATTTAACTTTTTATTCCATTTTAATATTATTACATATGTACAAGTTTCGAGGTGTTACGATCAATTCCTAAATTGTTCGGGTACACGAGCATAAACTGAGAAATGGAACATTAATAGATGTCTAACCCTATCTTAAAGCTATCAACGATGTCATATCAAATTTTTATGGAATGCGGGGAATATATCTACAAAGTTTGCAATATTGGAAGCTTACGGAAATTAACGCATGCATACATAAATTTCTTCAAAACAACTAGATCTAAGTAAAATAATGGGAACAGCATGATCAGAAGAAGTGCTTACCTTGTTCAGAGTTTTCTACAACGGAGTCAAGGTCGACGAGTGCGTTCTCTATAACGTCGGTATCTACACGAATCAAAAACAGGAGTAAGAAATAAAAGAAGTAATAATGCAAAATATCTTACCAAGGTCCAAAAGTTCGGTGCACCAATATTTAAGTCAGATTAAGCAGCTACGTTGGTTTGAGTTGTTTAGTTGAGAAAGGAGGTCAACTCCTTTGGGTCCAAGTGGTGATTACGTCCAAAACATAAAAATAGTCCTTCGCTCAAAGCGAATAATCATCCGAAATTAAAACAGTCATTTCTCCGAAATAAAAATAGTCATTCGCTCAAGCGAATAATCGTTCAAAATTAAAATAGTCCAATGGTCATCAGAGGGTACAAATTCATGTTATTTACTACCTACTGAGAGTAACAAAAGTGGCTTCATAATTTTTAATGGTTAAGTAATCAGGTTGTAGCACATTGATTATTTCTTACGTTTAACACCTAATTCATTACAAACTACTAAAATTATCTACAAATTCAAATTCCTTTGCCCAACTTGCTTATCATATTCTTTTAGGATTTATAAATTTTACCTTGACATTTTTAAGGCTTCACTCGATTTTATATGGTCGCACGTACTTTATTAAATTGATCGGCCGGCTGCAATCAATATTTTAGCCCATTTTAATTATCCTTACCAATTCTACAAGTCTCGCACAGCCTAAGATTCTCACTTCCCAATACTCTTTCAAATGAAATGTTTTTCTTGTTTTTCTCTTTTCTTTTCTCTTCTTTACTTTCTCTTGTTCTTTCTCGTGAATTACGGCATTACGGTATACTTTAACTGCGTCATGGCTCCCAATATGAGCTACTATACAAAAGCTAATTGGTACACCCTAAGTTATTTTACGAATTCATTTTCTTTACTACCTACTGAGAATAACAAAAGTGGCTTCATAATTTTTAATGGTTAAATAATCAGGTTATAGCATATTGAATATTTCTTACGTTTAACACCTAATTAATTACAAACTACTAAAATTATCTACAAATTCATATTCATTTTCCCACATCGCTTATCATATTATTTTAGGATTTATAAATTTTACCTTCACATTTTTAAGGCTTTACTCAATTTTATATGGTTGCGCTTTATTAAATTGATCGACCGGCTGCGATCAATATTTTTGCCCATTTTAATTATCCTGATCGATTCTACAAGTCTCGCGCAGCCTGCATAATCTAAGTAAAATAATGGGAACAACATGATCGAAGGAGGTGCTTACCTGCTCGGACTTTTCTGCAACGAAGTCGAGGTCAACGGCTACTGTGTCTACAACAGCGGTATCTGCACAAAGCATAAACATCAGTAAGAAGCAAAAGATGCAATAAGGCAAAATAACTTACCAAGGTTCAACGGTTCGGCGCACCAATTTTTAAGTCAGATTAAGCAGCTACATTTGGTTCGAGTTATTAAGTTGAGAAAGGAGGTTAACTCCTTTCGGGTCCAAGTAGAGATTACGTCCAAAAATAAAAACAGTCCTTCGCTTATGCGAATACTCGTTCGAAATAAATACAGTCCAACGTTCCAGCGCAAGCTCGGCAGAGGGTCCTGACCCCTAGAGAGACTATAATCCTAATAAAAGGTTATTATTTTATGCAAGAAGAGTTGATTTAACTATTCATTCCATTTTAATATTCTTATATATGTAGACATTTTTAGGAGTTATGATTATTTCGCAAATTTTTATGGAATGCGGCGCTAAATCTACCAAATTTGCAAAATACGATCGCGGAAATTAAAATATCATTAAATATACATAGCATTAAACTATAGTAATGTACGCCTCGATTGCTGTAGCATCAAGTTTAGGATGAATATCAATTCCGACTTCGGTTGTCTCGGTACCGTGAGTTCCGACTGCCTACTGAGAATACCAAAAGTGGTTTCATAATTTTTAAGTGTGAAATAATCAGGTTATAGCAAATTGATTATTTCTTACATTTAACACCTAATTAATTAGAAACTACTAAAAAATATCTACAAATTCAAATTCCTTGGCCGAACTCACTTATCGTAATCTTTTAGGATTTATTAAATTGCTCGACTGGCTGCACTCCGCATTTTTAAGTTATTAGGTGTTACAATTAATTCGTGGATACAACGATTTGTTCAAAACAACATAACCTAAGTAAAATAATGGGAACAACATGATCGAACGAGGTGCTTACCTTGCTCGAAGTATTTTGCAATGGAGTCGAGGTCGATGGGTGCAGTATCTACAATGTCGATATCTACACGAAGCAAAAACATCACTAAGAAGCAAAAGAAGTATTAACGCAAAATAACATACCAAAGTCCAGAAGTTCGGTGCACCAATTTTTTAGTCAGATTAAGCAGCTACGTTGGTTCGAGTTATTATGTTCAGAAAGGGGGTCAACTCCTTTCGGGTCCAACTGGTTATTACGTCCAAAAATAAAAACAGTCCTTCGCTCAAAGCGAATAATCGTCCGAAATAAAAACAGTCCTTCGTCCTAAATAAAAATAGTCCTACCCTCAAGCGAATAATCGTCCGAAATTAAAACATTTCAATGGTGATTAGAGGGTTCAGCCCTCCGAGATAGTTCAACATTCCATTGCAAGTTCGTAGTCCCAAAAGAAGGTTGTTATTTTATGCGATAAGAGTTAATTTAACTTTTTATTCCATTTCAATATTATTACAAACGTAGAAGTTTTTAGGCGTTAGGATTAATTCGTAAATTCTTCGGGTCCAAGAATAGAAACCAAGAAATAGAACATTAATAGATGTCTAACCCAATCTTCAAGCTGTCAAGGATGTCATCTATCATTTTTTTGGTTAATGCGGGGATATATGTGCCAAGTTCGCAATATAGGATGCTTACGGAAATTAACGCATGCATACATCGATTTGTTTAAAACAACATAATCTAAGTAAAATAATGTGAACATAACCTAAGTAAAATAATGGGAACAACATGATCGAAGGAGGTGCTTACCTTGCTCGGAGTTTTCTACAACGGAGACAAGGTCGACGGGTCCGGTCTCTACAACATCGGTATCTACACGAAGCAAAAAAATCAGTAAGAACCAAAATAATTAATAAGGCAAACTAACTTACCAAGGTCCAGAGGTTCGGCACACCAATTTTTAAGTCAGATTAAGCAGCTACATTTGGTTCGAGTTATTGAGTTGAGAAAGGAGGTCAACTCCTTTCGGGTCCTACTAGAGATTACGTCCAAAAATAAAAATAGTCCTTCGCTTCTGTGAATAATCGTTCAAAATAAATACAGTCCAATGTTCCAGCGCAAGCTCGGCAGAGCATCCTGACCTCTGGAGAGACTATAATCCTAATAGAAGGTTGTTATTTTATGTAAGAATAGTTGATTTAACTTTTCATTCCATTTTAATATTCTTACAGATGTAGACATTTTTAGGAGTTACGATTATTTCGCAAATTGTTATGGAATGCGGCGATATATCTACCAAGTTTGCAATATACGATCGCAGAAATAAAAGTATCATTAATTATGCATAGCATTAAACTTTAGTAATGTGCACCTCGATTGCTGCAGCAACAAGTTTACGATGAATATCAATTCTGACTTCAGTTGTCTTGGTACCGTGATTTCCTCGGCAGAACCAAAATAGAAACTTCACTCGCTAATCACTTGGAACTTCACGTAATAACTAGAGAATGGAACTTTGCGTAGTTGGACTAGCCAGAGAATGGAATTTCACTAGCTCACTGGAACTTCATGCTTGATGAAACTTCGCGCTCTCTAGGGAGGAACTTCACGCTCACATAGAATGAAACTTCACTCGCTAATCACTTGTGAACATCATTTTCTCGTTCCCTCATTCCTTTTTATATAGCCAGGCAGTTTTCATTTGCGTTAATCACGGAGATTCACGGTCACTTCCGTCACTTCGTTGTCTGGTTGGTGCGCCGAAAGCAGCAAATGGCCAGTTGCATGCTTGGCAAAGAGATTCGATGCATGCATGTGTTGGCTGGCTGAGAAGTGTGCTTTGGCCGGTTCGCAGGGCTTTGGCCGGTTCCCCAGTCGCCGTTCATGCCCCCCTGTACGACAGCACGTTGGCCGGCTCCTCAGTTCCCATTCATACCTTGGTCGGTTCATTGGTTTCCATTCATACCCATCACTGGTTCCTAGGGATCCATCGATCATCAATGGTACACCAGAAACCAGCCAACACTGGTTTTTCTACAAATATCAAAAACTGTTATATCATAATGTAAATACAAAGTCAAACTTGTACTAAATACGATTTTTTTCCCCGCATATCCAACCCAAAAATACCCTCAACCTCATCGTTGCCTCCGCCACCCTCTCACTTGCACTCCCATTCGTGCACCCAAGAACCGCACGAACGTCAAAGTAGCAGCGATCGCCTTAGCTCACATGGGGCGTGGCCGCCCCAAGAAGCGCCCTCGGGTCCCCGATGAGGAGGAGACGCTCCTGTTCCCGGTCGGCACGGAGGTGGAGGTGCGAAACGACGACCCCGGCTTCATCGGTTCCTTCTACGAGGCCACTGTCGCCTTCCATCTCTCCAGCGGCGGCTACGTGGTGGTCTACTCAACGCTCAAAGGGGACGATGGCGGGTTCCCTCTCCGGGAGTCCACTGCCGCTGCCGACGTGCGCCCGCGACCCCCGCCGCCGGAACCGGGGAGGGAGTTCGCGATGCACGAGATGGTGGAGGCGTTCCACAACGAGGGGTGGTGGTCCGGCGTGGTCTCCGCCGTGCTATCTCCGCCGGTGGCCGGTGATCACCGGCGGAGGTACAGGGTGTCGTTTCCAACCTCACGGGAGGTGCTCGGGTTCGAGGAGATGGCGCTGCGGCCGCACCTTGTGTTCGAGGGCAGGCGGTGGGTCCCGGCTGCGGACGTGGTAAGCTCCTTTTGTTCGAGAAAATCGTGGGACATGGGAATGCACATATTATACTGGATTTCGGTCCATTCTGATAATTGTGATACAACATTTCTCTTTAGCCTTTAGGGTGCTTTTGGTTTGCATAATTCTACATTTCCCTATAATATTTATCTCTATCTGATTACTAGTAAACACATTACCGGTAATATAAGATTCCAATGTTTGGTTCCTTGGAAGAAAACTACAAAATGGTCTTTATAATAGTTCAAACAATTCATTACTCGAACGAAATTTTTCACAAATTTAAACTATGGGATTTAAAATTTCAAACCTTGAATGTTTATAAAATTAAAATTGAAAACTAAATTTTGAATTTTAAATTTTAAATTCTCACAATTTAAATTGCAACATTCAAAATTTCAATCCTACGATTCGAAAGATCGATTTTTGGATTTTTGAAAGTATGAAATTCAAAAATTGAAGCTTTCAACATTCAAATTTTGATATTTGGTTCCAAAATTAATATTTTGATAAATACCTTTTCATTTGGGTTTTGAATTCTAAAGTTCAAAATTTCACTATGACAAATTAAAGCAACTGATAAAAGTGCAATAGCAAAGATTTCTCTCCCTTGGTAATCTAAGAAAGACACTCTTTTCTACGGAAACAAATTCCTAAAACTGATGGTAATCTGGTTCCTAAGTTAATCTTAGATTCTTGGTTCAGATTACTATTTGTTTTACTAAACAAGGTAATCGCATAGGATTGAATTCCTGGGAATCCTAAGAGGATCCTGCCAACCAAATGCTGTGGTGCAATGTGCCTAAAAAAGTGGATTGTTCCATTTAGCGTTCTCTTCATTCAGTTTTTCAATTATCGATGCAGTAATTGGATAAATAAACTGTTAACTGATCTCCTGAACTTTTTCAAATTAAAATTACACGGTACTATATATAGGGACTTGCATGGTGGAATGCACATCAGACAAAGAAGGAACAAATCTTTCTATTCAATTTCTTCTTTTTGTACTTTGTAACTGTTCCTCTTTTTTTTAAAAAAGAAAAAGGTTAACTTTTCATTTATATTTCAATCTTAATTATTTTGTTCAAACAAGCCATCTCAGTATGCCATAAAATCCAGTTGACATGGCAATGAGTGTGCCGCAAAAATCAAACTAGGAAGGTAATATGGCATCCAATGTTGCATGCCTTATCAGCTTGGTCGCCATGCTGGCTTACCACATGACTATTCTGTTAGGCTCACCTAAAATGCATAAGTTTTGAGACCTGCCATATTCGGATGCAAGTTTAAGAAGTTGGCAGAATGCTCATTGCATCACTATATAAATTTGTCGAGTTGCAGTGAAATTTAACTTGTTTGAGTATTTTTAAACTAACATCACTCATATTTATATTCTGTTTCATTAAAAAAGTAAAGTTGCTTTTGTCATTATACAATTTCTCATTTGAGATTTTCTGCTGTTTATTTCAACATCTGAATTTGTGCACTACTTCAAATTGCTAATTTGCGTCCATATATTGGCAATTTTGGCTGTGCAAGCTTTGTACACATTTTTTTAGTCAAACCAGCCCTATGGAAGTTAAGTGATAACAAATTTTAAAATAGTCGCACTGCTCCTGGGCATTTATTGAAAATTAATGATTACCATTTCACAGTTTTACTTTCGACTTTACTGATTAGATGACTAAACAGCTGAGTACAGGTATTCAATGAAAATTTGGGGGTCCTGGCCTCCTGAGATATTAATAAATAGTTTCCAAAAGTATAATTATTTGTGTTGCCAACTTTTAAGGAAAAGGATGCAAGTGAATGATTTTAAAATGAACAAGAGGCTGAGCTATGATTTATCAAATTTCTTTTTTAATTCAGCCATCAGTGATTATACCAAGGTACAAAATAGTGGGCTTGTTTGCATGTACCAGCATCACTACCATATGATTAATTTCTTCTGATAAGTGACTTTTTTAGATTCTTCAGATAAGTGATATTAGAAACGAATTCAGTAATGCTCTCTCAACACAAAATTGCCAAATCTTCACAATTTTAACGAGCAATTTTATTGTTGAACCTGTATTCTCTTTGGGAGCACATTAGATTGTGGAGGCTTGCTTTTTCTCAAGTGAAGGTAAAGCGTTGGGAAGATCAATCTGTAGAATAGGTTGTACTGGCATGTTTGAAGAACCCAAGGCTTTTGAAATATGCATATTTTGGAGGATTTACTTGTTAACTGAAAACCTGGGATGTTATGTGTAAAAGAGCTCAATTATAGATAACTCATAACACTTTTTAATCACAAAGAATGAAGGGAAAGTAACCAAAGGATATTGAAATATGCATTTTGTGGAAAAAATTTTACTTGTCAACTGAAAACCTTGGATACAATGTGAAAGAGTTTAATTATCGCTAACACATTGTACTTGAAATCACAAAAAAGGAATGTTAAGTAACCTTTTGTTACGTGCAGGACAATGGAAGTCCGTTGTTCAGAGAGGGAAGCCAAGTTGAAGTGAGTTGGTCTGCAGAAAGCTTCGGCGAGTCCTGGAATCCAGCTACTGTTTTGAAAGTGATTGGTGCTACAAATTTCTTAGTACAATATGGACATGTTGGAGAGGAGGGGGAACTAGTCACTGAGATTTTAGATTCTCAATATATTCGGCCAGCACGCATGATCATCCGTATGGACTCAAAGTACAGATTTTCTCCATCTTCTCATGTAGAAGTCTTCCATGAAGGTAGCTGGTGGCCTGGTGTTATTTTGGAGGTTTTCGGTAGTGGATTTAGTAAGAAGTATGTTGTTAAATTGAAGAGTCACGAAACAGACATGGACGACGTGGAGTGTGTAGATGTGTTGACAGTTGAAAATACTCGGCTAAGGCCATGGTTTGACTGGGATGGTAAAAAATGGGTACGCTGCTTGACATTGGTACACATAGTGCATATTATGTGTTTGTATTGTGTCATAATTTCGTGGTGTCCTTTTCTTTGATGGATGATGGAATTCTCAAGGTTCTGCCATAGCATGTATGTTTATGTGATCAAGGGGCAGAAAACTTCAATCAAACTCTAGTTGTGCACTGTTTTTGGACTTATGACACCTTCCATCTATTCTTTCTCAATCCTGTTATCCGAATTAACTGGTAGACATAAATTCGATCATTCGATGTTATGTTTATGAAAACATCAGCACAGAAAAGCACAAACACCTGGAAGTGTATAGGAATATATATGACTTCTTTAAGTAGTGCTTAGAATATTCTCTCTTTTTATTCCATTTACACAACAAAGATATTACACAATGTTACCTCAAATATCTCCTGAAGATTGCAGTCCAATATAAATTATGGACTCTCAATTTCCTAGTGGTATGGTGCACTAACGTGTTTTTTCCCCTATCTATTTTTTTGGATCAAGATTATCTCCCTGACAATGTGATACCTTTTCCATTTCAGAGACATGCTAATAAAGGGCCTCAATTAACCTCTCGGAAAAAGCCAATTTTGGCTGCCTTGGCACCATGTAAAGACAGTGATGAAATCAGAGATAAGCCTGGCTCTTATCTTGACAAAAAGTTAAAGAATGCAGATGTAGTATCAGGACCAATTTCTCCTCTCTTGTTGGTATGTAATGAAAACAATGAAATGAAGGATATGCCTAGGTCCTATCCAGAAGAAACGGTGAAGCAACAACATGCGGTATTGGCATTGGAGTCTCAGTTGGCGCTTCCTTTACAGACATCAACTACAGGATTTGGCCATTTGAAATATGATTCTTCACTTTTTCCAAGTAGGCATCTTGAAATATCAACTTCTCAGATGATTGCCATGTCCTCTGTGCCACAAAGTGGACAGTTGCAGACTTCATTGTTTGGAGTCTTTGGACAACTAAGACCTCTCCCACAGGGCCCAGTTTTAGGAATGCAATCACATAACCCAGATTTTGGTAGCATTGAAGGATCAAAAAAAGCATTAACTGATCAGGAAATGCAATCAACTGATGATGGCTGTTATCTGATATCAAGTGCTGAACAGAAGAACTTCAATGTTCAATCATTTGTTGGAACTAATCTGTCCAGAAAAAGAAAGAAGTATGTTTCTTTTCAACCTCCAGTTGGACTAGTGGAGAACCCTGAAATTGTGAGTGTTTTTCTTTAGAACATCCTCTTTAACTCTTTTGAACCCAGTACTGATGAACATTCAACTTATCATTTGTTCTTGATTGCCTCTTACATTTGTAAATGCAGACAATGGAAAGGATAGCTGATAAAACAATTGACGGAGCCATCAATAGTGCAGCCATGTCTGAAGAGCGTGAGTTTTGTAAAACTAATTTATCTTGCAAAAGAAAATTCTACAAATTATTCAATAGTAAAATTCTGTAGTGACCAAACTGAAGAATGATAATGATGAAGAACTACCAAATGATGTAATTTCTAACTCTGGAATACTTTCAAAAATAAATACACTGAGTTGTATTGACTCGAGACCACCAAAGAACAAGAAAGGTGTGTGATGTGTATACTGATTACAGAAAAGTCAGCAACATCTTCACTATATCACTATTACTAATGCTTAGACCATGGCGCCTTCCATTTTTTCAGGTTCACAAGAAAGTAGTGTTGTTGCTAAGATCAAATCAAGTAGAATAGATGATCTTCACCGCGGGGCCTATATTGAAGCACTAGAACCTGGTGCAATCAAAGCTAGAGGTATGATTGAGAATTCGGTGCTATCTATCACCTTAATGTTGGATAATCATTATACTGGTGAAGTTAACGTGTTCTGTTCTGATTCTTCAACTCCATATGGAATCAAATCAACCAAAGCTGACAAGTGTGCAATTAGTGTGGAGCAAGACACTGGTGAAGAATTTTTTGAGATGTTTCTGATTATGACTGATGATGCTCAAGTTAATGCATTGCCTTTGGCAAAGAGTTGTGAAGCAGCTGGACATGACCACGAGTTCTCGAAGGACAACATGGCAGCTACAGTGGAGTGCATGACGAGTTCTGTCGATCCAACTGAGAACTTGTCTATTATGTCTCCAGTTATGTTCGATAGTGTTGTGCCGAACATGCTACCATCCAGTAAGAATTGTGAGGTTAACAAGAAGGATGATATGCACAAGGTGGATCATCAAGAAAATGCTGCTGGTTTGGCCAATAATAGGCCTCAAACTCAGTATGCCAGCATTATCTGTCCATTGACCCCATTCACAGACACATCTTTAACTGTGCTCAAGGGTGACAAACTTATTGCACAAAGTTCAACCAAGAAGTTTGCAGCTAATGAACAACATCGAATGTCACAACAGGAATGCAGTTCAGGTATGGTAGAATGTGCAGCTGAAAGTAGCCAAGTCATCGAGAAGTCAACAATAAGTGAGCTGTCTTCTGTTGATATGAGCAATTCTACTGATGCAGATTTTGGTAATAGCTTGACTATTCCAAAAGATGTTGAGGGTGCACCAATATCCAAGTATATTGCAAACAGAACTCACGACTCCTGCTGGCCCTTGTTAGGGAGATCTCTAGCTGTGCATGATACTATCATGGCTGATCGACCTTCAGATTCCTTGGCTGTTGAGAATCTTCCATTTATGAAAACCAACACAACGTGGGCGCATATTAATGCAACGGAAATATTCACTAAGGTGCCACAACGACCAAAATTTCATCAGTTCCAGCAGCATGTTCCAGAGCTCCGTGAAGGAATGGCATTAGGTTTGATGTTCTCTTTTGCCAATTTAGCAGAAAGTATAAAGAGGCTGAATATTCAGGATGGGAATGCACTATTTGAAGAGAAGATGAAGGGACTTTCTTTGTTGGAAGCAGATGGTTTCGATGTGAGGGACTTGCGATCACGCTTGGAAACTTTACTCCACATAAAGAATGGCCGCATCGAACGACAGGATGCCATTAAGATGTTGGCTGAGAAGATTGCTCACAAAGAAATTGATGATCGACAGCTTGGCACACAAATTGGCGTTCTAAATATGGCTGTCTGTCAGCTCGAACTACATGCCTATCTCTTCCGTCACATGAAGCACTCTGCTATTTTGCAGAAGATGAACAATGCTATGGAGATCTCAAGACTCAGAACGGAAGCCAGCGAGCTTGAGCGGTCATATCTGTCTGCCGAGCAGCTCTTCAGTAGTGCCGCCGGTGCGCCATGGTGATCCTCCACGCAAACTAATCAGAAAGCATGTGTAAGCAGCTACTAGTGGTAGGTGGAGAACACCCAGATGGTTTGTGTAAATAGTTTATAATGCTGTCCTGGAGCTGGCCGCTGGTCATACTGGTGAATCTTTTGCTTATGGACTATATGTTTTCTGGGATGTTATCATGTTACAGTCCTCTATGTAAAATGTCATGCGTCTTATACTTTCTAGTGACGGCTAGTGAAGTGTTTTGTATGTACTGTTTGTCTAGTGAGCTCCACGAGGAATCAAATTCACAGGCTCACAGCAGTTCGTCCAATGTGTCTGTCCCATTGAAGCCGGTCAGACGGTCTGTGCTGCTGATTGGCAAAAGGGTTGGTACAAGTTAAGTTTATGTCCCAAGACGGCAACACATGTGTACTCCACGTACACACTTGTATTATACGTGACATTTTATCCACTGTCGACTTTTTTTAGACTGTGCAAGCCAAATACGCGCGCACACTCTAACTTGCACCATGTACGTGCCGGGCGAGGGCTGTTAATCGCCCGTTCTTCGCGGCACACTAGCTAATACTAGTCAGTTCGCACATGAAATTCACGTCAAACAAGGTAGAAATGTAGAATGCAGTATGATATATCGAAGGATCGAGACCCACTAAGAGAGAGAAATTGGTACAAACTAACACCTAAACTTAATTTTTTATTTTTATTAATTCTAAAAATTAGTAAACTAATAATCAAACAGAAAAAAAATCAATTTAGAACTAAAGATCTAAAACGACAAAAGAAAACTAGATTAAACAAGTAAACTAAAAAGTAACTGTACGAAAACTTAAAGAACAAGAACTTATAGATCAAAATTCATACTCACTAATTTATTTCTCAAATTACGATTACGAATATACATAACAATCTTTTTGTGTGAAAGTACAACTCAAATAATCTCTGAGAATTTTCTTATTTTTTTTCTGTACTTTCTCTTCTCTTTCTCCCATGCTTTGCTTTTCTTTTCTTGCACCGTACTGCCTCCGCTAAGATGTCTTCGCTGCTGCCGAAGGAGTCAAGTCGTGAGCCTGACTCCCTCTGCACGTTCCGGCAGCACCCGCAGGAGAGGAACGCTATCCTCGCGCTGCAGCTTCTGCACTTGCCCACGACGCCTGCCTAGGGGTGGCAATGGACCCCATTCACCGTTATTCAATGGGGAAATTATCTATTAGGGGAATAGATATGGGGAAATTTCTCTCTTCATGGGATACAAATGGGGAAAATCTATTCCCACCAGGGGAATTGGGTCCGAGACCATTCTCAGGCTCCCCATCACGGATCCATAGTCCCCGGACCCACGGGGAGCCGATACCCCGACGGGGCCGAGGAATGGGGTGAAGTGCCCCTGATACCGGGGTCGGGGACGAGGGTTCTCCACATTGGGGAACGTCCCCATTGCCATCCCTACACCTGCCTGCCTAGTACGTATTTATGCTACTGCAATCTCGTCACGTCGTTTCCTTGTGCCTGCACCAGCGCTTGCCGCCTTTTTGTTCTTGCGCCACCCCAAGGAACAGCAACCACACCTCACATCTTTTACAAGGCATACACAAGGAAAAACATGCTTGCTCGTCACTATACTGCATCATTTATTCATATTGATCCCTTTGTATTCTATCTTTCTGCACTTACGAAACTCGCATACTGCCTCCAGGCTATGCGTCTTCTACGTGGATTCTCCCTAACATGCGTGCGCTACGTCTCCACACTTATGTTGCATCTAACACAAATAAATTATTCTAACACAAATGTTATATTCTATCATAAATATTATTATCAAATTAATTATTATATAAATATATCATAAATAGAATTAACATATATCCATGTTCAAAAGTACAAACAACTTTTGAAGTAGGATGTTCACAAATTAATACATCAATCTAATGATGAGAAAATTCCCGCAATTTGAGTATGTTCCCACCTAATACGGAGTCAACTTCAGATATCATGGCTTATCTAGCCCTGTGTAACATCCCAAAAATTACTTTTAATATATTTAGTGTGTTTTTGGGATTATTTGGAACTTTCCAGAATTTATTTGAAATCCTCGAGGTTAATTCGAATTCAATCGTATTGAACTAATCGCATTAAATAAAGATCATGCATTTTTGTATAAGTATAAAATTTAAAATTTCGTTTATAATAAAGATAATTGGAAGACGAGAGTGTTTCTTTCAAATATTTTCGAAAAACACGTTATATAACTTAAGTCGTTGATTTTACAAAAAATTATAAAGGTGTCTGATTCACTAAAAGAATTTTTATGGAAAATCTACACGTTGAAAAATTGCAAAACAAACTTTGTTAAGTTCCAAATAGCTCCTAGTATTTTAGAGGAATTTTTTAGATTTCTAGACCCCCTCTGCTATTTTTTTTCCTAAACACGTTTTTTAGAACGTATATGCGTATACGTGTATGCATGTATGCATCCTAGCCATGCATGTATTCCTTAAAGGCAACAGAAACTTAATTAAGGAATGGACGTGCATGAACCAGCAATGCATGAAGAACGTCATTATCAAGTTGGTGCTCACGCCATGAAACACGGCAATTAAGAAGGGACGTCAGTTTCGTTTCCTTACTTCACGCCATTTCCTGTACGTTTCTCCATCCAGCCGTTCCCATCTCCAACGCATGCATGTTCCTGCCTTTTCATTTCCTACGCATGAACTTCCTTCTTCCAGCCTTGCTTCACTTCATTTCTTAATTTCCATCCGTTTTGAGTTGCTTTTCATTTTCCCTACAATCTAATACATCTACCCATTCTCATCTACGCTGAGTCTTCCTTAGTTCCATTGCATCCTCTCCTCATACCTTCTGCTGACTTCATCTCCAAACGACCGGTTCGGCCAATTGCAGCTTGGCCGCTACTACCGTCAACGTTGTCGCCGCCGTCGACACTGCCGCCGCCGCCACCGTTTACGTCGCCGCCGGCGCATCCACCGGTCTCGCCTCTTCTTGCGCCGACAGTCTTCGCTGCTGCGCCACTACCATCAACCGGTACTCCCTCTTCTCTTTTATGCGCGCTCTATCTCTACTGATCAGACAATCTCGTCATGGGTATTACGCATGCTATTAGGCTGAGTTTAGGACGAAGAAGTGTACATATATACTAGTGTTGACACCTAAATTTGACTGACCGAGATAGGTCTAGTGGTGGAACGAGCCAGGAAGATGGCGCGGGTCGGATTAGCAACGAGTAACGGGACAGAAGTCGTATCAGAAAAGGGCATGATCGTATAAGGCACAAACAGAAAGAAACCAAAGCCGGTACAACTTGGATTTGATACGGCTATGATCAATATAGAAAGACAAGATCAAAGCCGATATGGTTGAAGAGTCCGTGATGGTCACGATCAAGGCTACACTGACTATAAAAGGCGGTGTGCTGCATAGAGAGAAGAGACACACATCCAAACAACCAATCAATTTACCAATACCTTTATCTTTCCTGCACTAGGAGTAGTCTTCATAGCTTTGTATTCCTTTGTAATACACTTTGATCAATACGAGTTGCACATCACCGGTTGTTGATCTTTGCTGCATTATGCCTTACCAAGCTCTCGTTTCTTCCGATCTTGTTGCGCATCGCCTTTTTCGGAGAAGCAGGCTTTTACCCTTTCTGGTTGATTCGAAAGAGTCAATTGGACCCAGTTATCCGATCTAAGTTGGTTCATCCCCGAGCCGGCGAAGATCACCCTACCATCAAGGCATAGATCGTTTCCTTTGGGAGCGATCATCGTCTGAAGATACACCTCTTTCCAATTGCGGGATCAAATCGGCTGGCACGCTCGCGAACCTTGTACCTGGCGTTCTTGCGTGTGTTGGCGGCGATCGACTCGACGCTGCGTTTTTCGATGCCAACATACTTTTGGCACTCCCAATGGGACACGAAGAAAATATCAATGACGTCATTAGGGAAGACTGTTGCCCCTACTGACGTCAACACCGATGCAATAATCGCGCCTACCTTGGCCGATTTAACACCAGAACAATGCCAGGAGATTGAAGATCAGAAGGCGGCGTTTGAGCAGATGATGCTAAGCTGCTTCCAAAAGACACGGCGTGGTGTCACCCAGAAGATGGCGCTGCCGATGGTCAACCCTTTCGGAGCCATCACCCCAAACACCAACGATGAACCTAGGGTAAGCTGATACATTCCCGCACAAGCAGAATTATTGGAAATGATTAATCAGTCTATCAATCACGCGTTGCTAAACCAGTCATCGGCTTTAGTCACCACACTCAGGCCATTGATATCTAATAGCGTGAAGGAAGTAGCGCAGGAGATTGTAACAGCCAAAACCCTATTTGATCCACCACAGGCTTTCCCTACGTACCTGGTCTACTCAATCGGTCTTGGTACCCAGGGGCTAAAGCCGATGGTTGAAAACAAACCATCAGCCGCAATAATGACACCTACACCACCACAACCGACCATCACCTTGCCTAGGGATCCTGGGACAAGCGAGGTCAGGTAGTACCACACCTATACCGATGGCGCCAAAATGGGTACCGTGGTTGACGCGGTGATGAATGCACAGCATTCGCACCAGGTGACTACATACAAAGAGACTTTCATACCACAGCCAGATTTTGCGCGGCATCAGATCATCGAACAGGAGGTCGGGTAGAATCACCGACAGCACAGACTGGTGGCACAACCCGAGTTTGCACTTAGGGGGCAACACCAGGTTCAGCCTGAGCTCCCACTCAGGGGGCATCACCATGACTTGCCCGAGTTTGCACTTAGGGGACAGCGTCGTGAAGCACCCGAGTTCGCACTCGGGGGGTATCAGCACGGACTAGACAGACCAGTACCCCCACCACCGGTCGCGCCACCCAGAGAAGCCGACTGGACGGACGTGATCACAAACGTCCTGCGAGACCAGTTTGATATCCAACCGAGAGGACGAAATCTCGGCTATAGAAAACCTTACCCCGATAACATTGACAGGATCCCATATCCCAACGGGTACCGAGTCCCCGACTTCGTTAAGTTCTCAGGGGATGACGCGACCACCACCATGGAACACGTCAGCCGCTTCATAGTACAATGCGGGGAAGCGGCGCATTCCGATGGGCTCAGAATAAAACTATTCCCATTATCATTATCCGGAGTGGCGTTCACATGGTTCACCACTCTACCTCCGAACTCGGTCAACACTTGGACCGATTTAGAAAGCCGATTCCACGAGTATTTCTTTTGCGGAAGTCTAGAGCTACGGATCTCTGATTTGAGCTCTGTACGGAAAAAGTTTGGGGAATCAGTGGCTGAATATATCAAAAGATTCAGGGAAGTGTGTAACCGATGCTTTAGCATTACTTTGCCCGAAAATCAACTCGCCGACTTGGCCTTTCAAGGCTTAATTCCTCCACTTCGGGAGAAGTTCGGCGGATAAGAATTTGCCGACTTAAGCCACTTATTGCACAGAGTATCAGCTCAGGAAGGCCGATCGTATGAAAATAAGGGGTTTAAAGATAATTTTAGAAGTAGCAAAGAAAAAGAAAAACCAAAAGTTAACTTCATGGAGTATGAGTCAGATGATTCAGCCGATGATGAGGAAATGGGTATTTGTATAGCGAGTGGGTGAAGGGTAATAAAAAACCTTTGGTATGCTCCTGGCTAAAACCAACTAAAACCAAGTCGGAAGTCAAATATTCGTTCGATGTGGCCAAATGTGACCGCATATTCGACTTACTTTTACAAGAGAAGCTGGTGCGAGTCCCGGAAGGGCACGTTATACCATCGGCTGAAGAATTAAAAAAGCGCAGATATTGCAAATGGCATAACTCTTTCTCGCATAACACCAATGATTGTAATATCTTTCATCAGCAGATGCAATCAGCCATAGAAGACGGATGACTGAAGTTCGCAGAAGTGCGAGACTTACAGGTCGACAAGAACCCCTTTCCGGTTAATATGGTCAGCTGCTCATGTAAAGGAAAGGAGATACAACAAGATGAAGCCTGCTCATTAGAGGTATCGGCCACAAAAGCCGATAGGAAGACGGTGAATAAGGAAAAAATGGTACAAATCACTATCGGCTCGATCTAGATAGAGGCCGATCTTGAACGAAGGTGGTCCAGGATGATTAAAGTGAAAGGCAAACCTGAAATCCGCAAATGGCAGAAGGTCAAGAGGCAAATACCGCTAAGGAAGCCGATAATGAAGAACATACCAACTTTCACTCAACTATTAGCTAAATACGAGAGGAGGGGACAGAAAACAGCTGACTTGTCCCGGCGGGCGATAAGAAAGTATCAGCCGACAACTGCTGAAAAAGCCCATGAGCGGTGCCCTTTTTGGCGATTATGTTGGGAGAGGAGATTGGTTCTACCATCCCCCCATGCCTGTCTCATGCAGCATTACCCAGGGCAAAACCAGGAGTGTCTCCGCTTTCCATCAAGAATAAAGTCAGGGCAGAAATACAAACCACACTCAGGAAGTTATCGAAGGCCAGTCCATGAAAGGATCGGTATACTGGAAGGAACACCCGAGCGGTCGATAGACCAAAGCAAGGCTGAAGGACCAAAATCGGCCAAGCAGGGAGATCAGAGAAAGTCAGTCCATGAAAGGATTTCATGGCCAAAAGAGAACCAAACAAACACTGGGGAAAAATGCAAGGCCGATCAGTTAGAATCGGCCAAATCCGGGATCCCTGAGAAGGTAGTCCCAGAAGGGGGACGCGATTGAAAGGATGGCTCAGCCAAGTTGGCTGGGAAAATCTACCAACCTGTAGAGACGAAACCACGATGGTGCCCGGCTAGTCTCACGAAATCGCAAAAGCATAGACTCCAGCGCCTCAAGACGCAAGAATCCAGGAGGGCTGAAGAAGAGAAACAGAGAGACGACACTTTCAATAAACTATGCCCCGTAAAGATCCAAAGAAGGAATGGCGCAGGAAAGTTGTCCCAGATAGCCCATCTATGGTTAGAGATGTGGGCACACCCACGGCTGAGGATGTGGAGACACCCACAAACGAGGACATAAAAGCCTTCATGGCCAATTGCAAGGAAGGATCTGGGTTCAAAGAAGCAGAGACATCTGTGGTCGGGAATTCAAACACACCTACGGCTAATAACGCAGATGATTCTACATCAGATGATGAGAGACCTTCAGCGGCACAAGGCGACATGCCCCCGCCTGTAAGCATCAACATGGTGTTCACCCTACCTGCCGAGTTCAGAGCTCAGGTCACCATGCTCCTGGAATCATGTGTGCAATTGTGCCTGGGGTCCCAGGAAGCAATTTTCGAGAAACAGCAGGAAGATCACCAGCATTTGAAGCCGTTATACCTAAAAGGGTATATCAATGGCAAACCAATATCTAGGATGCTGGTAGATGGAGGAGCTGAGAAAATCCGATGAAGACCTCATCAAAACTAACATGGTTCTCAACGACTTCACCGGGGATCCCACAGAAGCCAGAGGCGTCATGGTCACCGAATTGACTATCAGCAGCAAAACTTTGCCGACTGCCTTCTTTGTGGTGGATGCCAAAGACAGTTACAGTGTGCTATTAGGAAGAGACTGGATCCACGCCAATTGCTGCGTCCCGTCTACCATGCATCGAAAATTGGTGCAATGGAATGGGGATGCGGTCGAAATTGTGGAAGCCGACACATGAAGGAGCCAGGTGCATCTCAGGTAAAGCACTAGAAGACTGTCACTTTGTGTGCATAAATGACGAAAAAATAAGTCCAATCAGCATAGGGCCTAATGTAGTTGTCGGACAAGTGAAATCCTGCGACGATGGAAGCCCGCCTGAACACAAGACCATTAAGGAGCTTCCAATATATGGCCGATAGTTCCGAGGCTACCAGGGATTTTGAAGACGACGAGAGACTCGGACAAAGATTTGCCTCAACTGATCCATTGGAAGAAGTAGCATAGGAAACAGAGATCGAAAAAGACCAACCTTCATTCATGCTAGGTTGCATTCTAAGTACAAAGAAAGTCTTGTAAAATTATTAAGACAATACAATGACTGCTTCGCTTGGGAGTATCATGAGATGCCTGGTTTGGATCGTCAACTTGTCAAACATCGGTTACCAGTAAAATCTGGGTATCGGCCATTCAAGCAACCACCAATACGTTTTAACCCGGCAATGAATGACAAGATCAAAGAGGAAATAAAACGATTGTTAGAAGCTAAGTTCATCAGACCATGTCGGTATGCTGAATGGGTTTCCAACATCGTTCCGGTAACAAAAAAGAATGGGAAGATTATAGTGTGCGTTGATTTCAGGTGGTTTATATGAGTACACCGTCATGTCGTTCGGTTTGGCGAATGCACCGGCGTACTTCATGTACCTCATGAACTCCATCTTCATGGAGGAGCTCGACTCTTTTGTGGTCATATTCATTGATGACATCCTTGTCTACTCTAAGAACGAAGAAGAGCACGTGAAGCATCTCCACATCGTTCTCGGGAGACTTCGGGAACATCTCCTTTACACCAAATTCAGCAAGTGCGAGTTTTGGCTGAAGGAGGTATCTATTTTGGGACACGTCCTCTCTGAGCAAGGCGTCGCTGTAGATCCAAGTAAAGTGCAAGATGTTCTCAAGTGGGAACAGCCCAACACTGTCATGGAGGTCCGCAGTTTTCTTGGGCTTGCCGGTTATTACCGCCGATTCATTCAGGACTTCTCCAAGGTTGCCAAACCCATGACTGAACTGCTGAAGAAGGGTGCTGAGTTCAAATGGTCAGTGGGCTATGAGCAAGCATTCCAGACTCTGAAGCAGCGCCTGACTACAGCTCCTGTCCTCACCCAACCTGATGTCCACAAGCCATTCGATGTGTATTGCGATGCATCAGGTATCGGCCTTGGCTGCGTGCTCATGCAAGAAGGCCGGGTTGTTGCCTATGCATCTCGACAGTTGAAACGCCATGAAGAGCACTACCCAACTCATGACTTGGAGCTTGCTGCAGTGGTCCATGCCTTAAAATTTTGGTGCCACTATCTCCTTGGGAATAAGTGCAATGTCTATACCGATCACAAGAGTCTCAAATACATCTTCACTCAGGAAGATCTGAATATGAGGCAAAGAAGATGGCTTGAGTTGATCAAAGACTACAGCTTGGAAGTACATTACCACCCGGGAAAAGCCAATGTGGTGGCTGACGCGTTGAGTCACAAGGCTCGATGCAATTGCCTCACTCTTCAACCTCGAAGTGCCACCCTTTGTGCCGAATTCCAGAAACTCGGCTTAGAGATGGTCGAGGAAGGGTTCTTGGCTAATCTGGAGTTGAATTCCACGCTGCTGGACCAGATTAGAGAAGCTCAACGGAAGGATGAGGGAGTTGCCCGAATTTGCGGCAAACTGGCCAAGCCACTAGTTTCCATCTTGATGATCGTGGAACTTTATGGTTCGGCGAGCGCCTAGTCGTCCCCAAGGACCAAGAATTGAGAAGAGAGATTCTCGATGAAGCCAATAACTCCTTGCTCACAATTCATCCGAGCAGCAACAAAATGTATCAAGACTTGAGGCAACGGTTTTGGTGGACTCGCATGAAGTGCGAGATTGCTCGCTATGTGCCTGAATGCGATGTCTGCAAAAGGGTGAAGGCTAAGCGTCTTAAGCCTGCTGGCACTCTTCAGCCGCTGCCCGTTCGAAGTTGGAAGTGGGAAGATATCGGCATGGATTTCATCACCAGGCTGCCAACGACTTCTTCGGGTCATGACTCGATATGGGTTATAGTCGATCGGTTGACGAAGTCTGCGCGTTTCCTAGCCGTTCGCACCACCTATCAGGCCATGAATTATGCGGAGTTGTACGTCTCCCGAATTGTATGCCTTCATGGGGTGCCCAAGCGGATAGTTTCAAATAGAGGCTCTCAGTTTGTCTTGCGATTCTGGAAAAGTTTGCATGAGGCATTGGGCACCAAGCTGCTTCATAGCTCAGCATATCATCCGCAAACTGACGGCCAGACCGAAAGGGTCAATCAGAACCTTGAGGATATGCTGAGGGCTTGTGTTCTGTTTTATGGGAAGAAATGGGATGAATGTCTTCCGTATGCTGAGTTTACTTACAACAACAACTACCAAACCAGCATCAAAATGTCTCCTTTCGAAGCACTATATGGTCGTAGCTGTCGGACACCCCTGAACTGGTCTGAGAGTGGGGAACGGCCATTCTTTGGACCTGATGTGGTTAAAGCTGCAGAAGAAAAGATGAAGACCATTCAAGAAAACCTGAAGGTAGCACAATCACAGCAAAAGAGCTATGCCGACCGTCGTAGGACACCTCTCTCCTTCGACGTGGGTGATTACGTCTATCTGAAGGTGTCTCCTCTCCGGGGCACCCGTCGTTTCGGAGTTAAGGGGAAATTGGCACCTCACTACATAGGACCTTTTCAGATCCTTGCGAGGCGTGGTCAAGTGGCATATTAGCTGGAGCTTCCTCCCTCTTTAGCAATGGTCCACGACGTCTTCCATATATCTCAATTGAAGAAGTGCCTCCGTACTTGTGAAATCATGTGCTGAAAAAATTGGTTTAGAATTGAATTTGCAAAATGTGCTTGTGCTTGTGTTTGACATTTTTCCAAGAAAACGGTGAGTTCTCCATGTATGACGGACCAAATGTTTTGGTCTGTCATACACTTGGTTTTCGGCGACTTCGTTTTTCCCATGTATGACGGACCAAATGTTTTGGTCTGTCATACACTTGGTTTTCGGCGACTTCGTTTTTCCCATGTATGACGGACCAAATGTTTTGGTCTGTCATACACTTGGTTTTCGGCGACTTCGTTTTTCCCATGTATGACGGACCAAAAGTTTGATACATCATACACATGGTTTTTGGCGATTTCGTTTTTTCCCATGTATGACGAACCAAAAAGTTTGGTCTGTCATACACATGGTTTCTGGCGACTTTGTTTTTTCCATGTATGACGGACCAAAAAGTTTGGTCTGTCATACACATGCTTTTTGGTGACTTCGTTTTTTCCATGTATGACAGACCAAAACATTTGGTCCGTCATACACATGTTTTTCTGAGCAAAATTTGGAATTGGATTTGATTTTGAGATAATAAAATTGGTGAGAATTTCATGTTACTTGTTTTGAAGTGGACTTTATGCAATGCTCGTGTGAGTATTTGCATGGATTGATGTGAGTCAAGTTGTGGACTTGTGCTCGGAATTGTTTTGTGTTTTTGTTCATGTGCAGGTGTTGCTTGAGGTCGAACATGGTCGATGACGGGACCGAGACTAGGTTCAGGGAGGAATTGAGGTCGTGAAGGTCGAGGATGTCATGTGAGATGTTTGGACTAGAGGACAGTGCATGTGAGGTTGAGATCGTTGCAGCGTAGCGGCAGGCGGGCCGTACACGTGTATACGAATTTTTCATACATGCATACGAATACATGTGTGTGCATGCAAGTGTACGTGCATGCAAATCATGTGTGTGTGCATGTGAGTGCGTGATGTAGCGTGCGTGGTGTGTGTGCATGCTGCATGTGTGCGTGCGTGGTGTGTGTGTGTGCTGCATGAGCGTGTGCGTGGTGTGCTGCATGTGTGTGTGTGCGTGAGTGCCGTGTCGTGTGTGAGTGCGTCGCGTGTGTGCAGGACACCGTGTCCAAGAGGAGAAAGCCAGCTGAGTCCGAGAAGAATTTTTCTATCCGAGTCAGCTGGCGTGAGGTGAGATTGACATGGAGACTGCTTGTTTGATCCGAATACAAGATGGAATCGGTGGCTGTGGAGTCCTTTAAATAGAGGTTGTAAGGGCTTAGAAATTCAAGCAATCAATCCAATGAAATAGGGCAAGAAGCAAAAGGTGCCTACAACAAAGAAGAGCTTGTGTGCTCTATCTAGTGGTTTAGAGTTTTCTAATCTTTTGAGATTAGAAGATTTTTGGTGTCATCCTGTGGAAGATGGCTTTGGAATAAAGAGAAGTTTATGCAATATTCCTTTCGATTCTTGATTAGAAGTTTTGCTTCTTTTTAGAACTAGTTCTTGTTCTTATTTTGCTAATTAGTCTAGGGTTTTGATCTCTACGATATTAGATATTCTTCCGCTATTTAGGGGTCTTTAATTTTCCAAAAGAAATAGTTGAATTTTATTCGGTCCTACAAGTGGTATCAGAGCAAGGTTCTACTAATCCATCTTAACAGGTGATTAGTAAACGGTAAGTTATGGCAACAGAGAAATACTCGAACAAGCCGCCAATCTTCGATGGCACAGACTTTCCCCACTGGCGGATCCGGATGACTGCATATCTTCAAGCTCAAGGTAACGCAATTTGGCGCAAGGTAAAAATTTCGTACGAGCTTCCTTCTAATGATGATATTGATAAAATCGAGTTTGAAAAAGATGTTGAAAACAATAATAGAGCTAGAAACATATTGCTTCAAGGACTTGCTAGAAAAGAATTCGATAGAGTCTGTCATTTACTCACTGCTCATGAAATTTGGAAATCTCTTCAAGATTATCATGAGGGTACTGACTCTGTAAAAGAAGCTAGGCAAGATCAATTTAAAAAGGAATACACTAGATTTGAAATGAACTCTGGAGAATCTCTAGATGATTGTTTTGCTCGCTTTAACAGAATCTTAAACAATCTTAGAGCTGTAGATGTAAAGTACACTGACTCTGAAAATGCTAGACATTTCCTATCATCTCTTGATCTTAAAATCGGCAAATGAAAGTGCGCTTTTAGGGAAGCTCACAAGATGAGTGAAATGACTTTGGATAAACTTTATTCTAGTCTCAAGACTTTTGAAATAGACATTGTTTCAAGAACTTCCAATGATAACTCTATGGCTCTTAATGCTAATTCTTCATATGATAATGCTACTAGTTCTTCATCATCATATTCCATTACTGCTTTGAGTGCTCTTAGTGATGAACAGCTAGATCAAATACCAGAAGATACACTTGCTCTTCTTTCCAAGCGTGTCAATGCAGCTTACATGAGATCAAGGGAGAGAAGAGGAGCCTCCATCCACTGCTACAACTGCGGCAAGGCAGGGCACATCCGTGCTAACTGTTTCAAGAACAAAGATAGAGAGGAGAAGGAGCAAAGCAACTCCTCCAAATCCTTCCGGCCAAGAGAGAGCAAGGACAAAAATAAGCAAAGGACGAAGAAGATGCTCAACAAAGTCTTCGCTGCAATTGGTCGCTTAGATTTGAGCGACATTGACAACTCATCTGAAGATGAGAAAGAAGAGAAGCAAACAAAGCTGAATGAGAAAGACTTCACTGGACTGTGCTTCATGGCAAAAGGGAACACTAGTGACAACGACAGCACTTCCAATGATCGTGATGAGGTAATGCCTTCATATAATGAGCTTTGTGAAGTTTTAGTCATATTGAGAAAATCTTTAAGAAAATCTTCACTCAAAAATAAAAACTTAGAGAATGGTTTGTCCATGCTGAAAACTGAAAATGAAAAACTTAGAAATTCTATTTCTAACAATGATGCATGTGATGATTGTGAGGGGTTCTCATTAGAATTGCAATCACTTAGAGCTGCTCATTCTTGCAAGATAAAAGAGCTAAATTTGCTAAAAAGTGAAGTTGATAAGTTCAAGCAAACTTTAGCTTTTGGTTCAATAATGCATTTTTATGTGTTGCAAGAGTTGTTTGTCACTAGAGAGAATTTAAGAAAAATACGTGCAATTTGTCTTGCTGGACACATTATCTTTACTCACTCTACTGTCACCTCAAAAGAATGCAAAAAATGTGAAATTCTGAAAATAGATATTGCACTTGAAAAGAACAATGTAGAGAGAGCCATTATAGCCAAAGATAGAGTCATTCAAGCTAAATAAAAGGCTAAAAAATGTCAAGTTGATCCATGTCAAAATTGCCCTGTTGTACTTAGAGAAAATGAGTATTTGAAATCAACTTTGGAAAAATTTGCTGGAGGAAAGAAAAACTTGAATCTGATTCTTGATAAGTCAAAAGTGAGTGTTAAAAGCGATTAGGATAGGCTTTGATCACGTTGAACACTTGGAAAACAACCCTCCTGTAATTGTGAAAACACTTGGTACTGGTAAAATTGAAATCCTCCCTCCTAAACCAAGTGAAACAAAATTCAAATCTGCTGGATCTTTTGATTTCTCTGAAAAAACTCAACCCACTCAAAGTAAAGGAGCAAGTACTTCAAAACTCAGGTACAAATGCACTTTTTGTCACAAAGTGGTCATCTAGAAAACTTCTGCTACAGGAAAGCTAAAATCGAGAAGGGAAAGAGAATTAAAAATTCTAAGATGACTGGAAAAATTAAAACTTTTGAAAAGCCCAAGTCATACCGTCATAAACCATCTAATGGGGCTTTTACAACCTATGACAATAGAAGAGCAGGTTTAGGTTACAAAAAGAAAACACCTTCCACTTCTTTGTGTGTGCATAGACATGATCATGGAAGAAGTATTGTGACAGGCTCTGTGAAAGCAAACAAAACTTTTCATAATTCATTACTCTCGCTCTCACAAGTTTTTATGCGATCACCTGCTCGTCGAGTGATTCGATCTTTGGATACCTAAAGCATGCTTTTCTAACCCCACAATAATCCTCGGCATCTTCTGTTCATAACATGTAGGTGGTACGAGAAGGGAAGGAGAACATCTGGGTTGTTGATTCAGGATGCTGCCAACACATGACAGGCAACTCAAGTTGGTTCTCCTCCCTAACAAAAGCATCTGGGAACGAAACGATCACTTTTGGAAATGCTACTACTAGACGCGTCACTGCAAAAGGTACAGTGAAGGTAAATGAACACTTTACTTTGAAGAATGTCTCTCTGGTGTCTAAACTGAAATTCAACCTTACAAGATTATCACAATTATTGGATGAAAACTTTGAAGTGAGCTTTAAACCTAATGCATGTAGAGTACTCGATGCTTCTGGAAACTTGATTCTTGAGATATCTAGACTTGGAAAAATTTTCATAGCAAATTTTAGCAATGCTTCAAGTTCACATTGTTTTGTTGCTTCAGAATCTAGAAATCTCAATTTTTGGCATCGTCGGTTAGGTCACATGGGCTTTGATCTGTTATCTAGATTGAGTGGTCTAGACTTAATTCGTGGCTTGCCGAAATTAAAATCCTGCAAAGACATTGTTTGTGCTTCCTGTCGACATGGTAAGATGGTTGGAGCACCTCATGCTCCTGTCTCTACTGTAATGACCATTGGCCCCAGTCAACTTCTTCACATGGATCTGAGGGACCATCTCGAGTACAATCGTAGGAGGTAAGTGGTACTTTCTAGTGATAGTTGATGATTATTCGAGATACTCTTGGGTGCATTTTCTGTCTTCAAAAGATGAGATTTTTGGACTTTTTCATGTCTTCATTAAGAGATTGATAAATGAATTGCCTAACAAATTGAAAGCCATAAGAACTGATAATGGTACGGAATTCAAAAATGCTTTGTTCAAATCTTTTTGTGAAACTAATGGAATTGATCATCAATTTTCTTCGCCATATTCTCCCTCACAGAATGGTGTTGTAGAAAGGAAAAATAGAACTTTGATTCAAATGGCTAGAACTATGCTAGATGAATACAACACTTCAAGAAATTTTTGGCCGAGGCAATTTCTTACGCTTGCTATATATCAAATAGGGTCTATCTCAGAGCTTTACTTGGTAAAACATCTTATGAACTGAGATTTGATCGTAAACCATCTGTTTCTCACTTACGAGTGTTTGGTTGCAAATGCTTTATTCTTAAACATGGAAATCTTGATAAATTCGAAGCTCGTAGTATAGATGGTATTTTCCTTGGCTATTCGTTGCACTCTCGTGGATATCGTGTACTTGATTTATCGACTAACAAATTGTTGGAGACATGCGATGTTACTTTTGATGAGGCTAGCCCTGGAGCTAGACCCGACATTTCAGGTTCACGAGAAGATTTAGAGCCAATCTTTTTGGATAAAAGATTCGAAGAAAATGATGATGATGAGCTCATACCTACAGAACGGGAAGATGTTCCTGAACAAATTGATGTGACTACTACTTCAGATTCTCCTACACCTCCCACGACGACTGAAATAACTGGACCTCCCCTTGCTGTTTTGAAGAACCATCCTCCTGAACAAATTATTGGAAGTCTACATGAAAGGGTGACACGTTCTAATTCATCTCAAACTCTTTTATGCATGCATTCTGCTTTTGTTGCAAATTTTGAACCTAAGAACATTACTCATGCTTTAACTGATAGTTCTTGGGTAGATGCGATGCATGAAGAGTTAGAAAACTTTGAACGGAATAAAGTTTGGTCTTTAGTGGAACCTCCTAAAAATCAAAACATTATTGGAACAAAATGGGTTTTTAAGAACAAGTTAAATGAAGATGGAATAATTGTTAGAAACAAAGCTAGACTTGTTGCTCAAGGATATTCTCAACTTGAAGGAATTGATTTTGATGAAACATTTGCTCCTGTTGCTCGTTTAGAAGCTATTCGCATTCTCTTGGCTTTTGCAGCATCAAAAGGTTTTAAGTTATTTCAAATGGATGTGAAAAGTGCTTTTCTAAACGGTTTTATAGAAGAAGAAGTTTTTGTGAAACAACCTCCTGGCTTTGAAAATGAAAAATTTCCTAATCATGTATATCGTTTGTCAAAAGCCCTTTATGGATTAAAACAAGCCCCTCGTGCTTTGTATGATAGATTAAAAGGCTTCTTGCTTCAACATAATTTTGAGATGGGAAAAGTTGATAAGACTCTATTTACTCAAAATTCAAATGATCAATTTCTTGTGGTGCAAATTTATGTGGATGATATTATCTTTGGAGGATCCTCCCACTCTCTTGTGTTGCATTTTTCTGAGCTAATGTCCAGGGAATTCGAGATGAGTATGATGGGAGAGTTGACATACTTTCTTGGATTTCAAATCAAGCAAGCGAAAGACGGGATCTTCCTGCACCAATCCAAATATACAAAGGAGATACTAAAGAAATTCGATATGGGAGAAGGAAAGTCATTATCTACTCCAATGAGCACAACAACAATTCTGGATCCTGACGAAAATGGTGTCGAGATGGACCAAAAGGAATACAGAAGCATGATTGGATCACTTCTGTACTTGACTGCTTCGAGGCCTAACATACATTTTGCAATATGTTTGTGCGCTCGATTTCAAGCCTCTCCTCGAGAATCACATCGACAAGCAATTAAAAGAATTTTCAGGTATCTTCGCTCCACTTCTGAATTTGGCATTTGGTATTCTTGTTCTTCTTCGCTTACACTCCTAGGATATTCTGATGCTGATTTTGCGGGGTGTAGATTAGATAGAAAGAGTACTTCTGGCACATGTCATTTTCTTGGCACTTCACTTGTTTCTTGGTCTTCTAAGAAACAGTCCTCAGTTGCTCAATCTACTGCTGAAGCTGAATACGTTGCAGCCGCTAGTTGTTGTTCACAAATTCTTTGGATCACTTCAACTCTTAAAGATTACGGCATTAACTTTAATAGTGTTCCACTTCTTTGTGATAATACTAGTGCAATTCACATCGCTAAAAATCCTGTTCAACATTCAAGGACTAAACACATTGATGTTCGATATCATTTTCTTAGAGATCATGTTGAAAAAGGAGCTATTGAGCTGAAATTTATTGATTCGGATGCTCAAATTGCTGATATTTTCACTAAACCACTTGATTCTTCTCGCTTTGCTTTCTTACGCGGCGAACTTGGGATCATTCATCCCCATGGGTTGATTTGAGGGGGAGTCTTGATTTTAACTCTTTCATTTGTGTTACTTGACTTTGGTTACTACAAGGAGCTATTTTGACGTTACACTTAAAGAAAACTCCCCTGTTTTCATTGCATCATGTAGTACAAAGCTTTGTTGACTATTCTTGTGTATATAGTCAAATTAATGCTACATCGTTTCACTTCTCACTAAAAGACTAAAAGACTAAAATAATTCAATTTGAGATGCTTTTCAAGAATATTTTGGCTCTTGTTCATTATAGTATTGCATTTGTGAAATAGGCTTAAAAGTTTCTTGTCATCTGTTGAAAGGCTAGAGCTGATTAGAAACTATGTGTGAGCTTTTTGTTGGACTTCAAATAATCATTATGAGTCTCAAGCAAAATCAGTGTTTTAAATGATAAAAGCAAGTTAAAAAAGATGCAAGCAAAAGCTACTTGGCTAAACACAAGTTTAGTACAATGTGCAGCTTCCTTGCCAGGGATTTAAATGCAAAAGATGCAAGAAAAGGCTACTTGTCTAAACAAAAGTTCAGAACAATGTGAAGCCACTTGCCAATTTAAACTGAGAAAGATACAAGAAAGAACTACCTACTCATACACAAGTATGGGCTAGTGTGCAGTTACTTGTCATCTCTGTTGATCACAAAGCAAAATTGTCAAACTTGCTAAAAGAGAAAAAGGAAATTCAAATTTTTGAAAAGGCTTGAGAAAAACATTAGTGAATTTGAAAGTCTCTCTTTGCTCATGATAGATTTCTTTTTAGCTTTGGCAAAATCAGTTTATGACATTTTACTTGTTTGCCCTAATTTGCTTATGCAACTACTTTTCTATGTGTTAGAGCCTCCATATTCTCACAATTTGCTTTCTCATTGGATAAATTGATAAAAAAAATGTGAAAACTCTCGTAAAAATTCTCCAAATGCCTTACTTTGATTATATACCTTGAATATACTTCAAAGCTTGAGATACTGCATTCATTAAGGGGGAGTTTTGAGTTCTTGATGTCTACATTGTCAAAGGGGGAGAAAATTGGGAATTGTTGAAAAGATTATTGAAAAAGAGGGAAAAGAAAAAGGGGGAGTTGTTATTGAAAAAGAGGGAGAAGAAAAAGGGGGAGTTGTTTCCAACACACTTACTTTGGTCTTTGATCCCTTGGATTTCAAAATCTTTTGTAAAGTGAATGCCAAATGTTCAATTCTAAGTGGTGTTGCCAATGTTTTCATCAAGGGGGAGATTGTGAAATCATGTGCTAAAAAAATTGGTTTAGAATTGAATTTGCAAAATGTGCTTGTGCTTGTGTTTGACATTTTTCCAAGAAAACAGTGAGTTCTCCATGTATGACGGACCAAATGTTTTGGTCTGTCATACACTTGGTTTTTGGCGACTTCGTTTTTCCCATGTATGACGGACCAAATGTTTTGGTCTGTCATACACTTGGTTTTCGGCGACTTCGTTTTTCCCATGTATGACGGACCAAAAAGTTTGGTCTGTCATACACATGGTTTTTGGCGATTTTGTTTTTTCCCATGTATGACGAACCAAAAAGTTTGGTCTGTCATACACATGGTTTCTGGCGACTTTGTTTTTTCCATGTATGACGGACCAAAAAGTTTGGTCTGTCATACACATGCTTTTTGGTGACTTCGTTTTTTCCATGTATGACAGACCAAAACATTTGGTCCGTCATACACATGTTTTTCTGAGCAAAATTTGGAATTGGATTTGATTTTGAGATAATAAAATTGGTGAGAATTTCATGTTACTTGTTTTGAAGTGGACTTTATGCAATGCTCGTGTGAGTATTTGCATGGATTGATGTGAGTCAAGTCGTGGACTTGTGCTCGGAATTGTTTTGTGTTTTTGTTCATGTGCAGGTGTTGCTTGAGGTCGAACATGGTCGATGACGGGACCGAGACTAGGTTCAGGGAGGAACTGAGGTCGTGAAGGTCGAGGATGTCATGTGAGATGTTTGGACTAGAGGGCAGTGCATGTGAGGTTGAGATCGTTGCAGCGTAGCGGCAGGCGGCCGCATACTGCGTGTATACGAATTTTTCATACATGCATACGAATACATGTGTGTGCATGCAAGTGTATGTGCATGCAAATCATGTGTGTGTGCATGTGAGTGCGTGATGTAGCGTGCGTGGTGTGTGTGCATGCTGCATGTGTGCGTGCGTGGTGTGTGTGTGTGTGCTGCATGAGCGCATGCGTGGTGTGCTGCATGTGTGTGTGTGCGTAAGTGCCGTGTCGTGTGTGAGTGCGTCGCGCGTGTGCAGGACACCGTGTCCAAGAGGAGAAAGCCAGCTGAGTCCGAGAAGAATTTTGCTATCCGAGTCAGCTGGCGTGAGGTGAGATTGACATGGAGACTGCTTATTTGATCCGAATACAAGATGGAATCGGTGGCTGTGGAGTCCTTTAAATAGAGGTTGTAAGGGCTTAGAAATTCAAGCAATCAATCCAATGAAATAGGGCAAGAAGCAAAAGGTGCCTACAACAAAGAAGAGCTTGTGTGCTCTATCTAGTTGGTTTAGAGTTTTCTAATCTTTTGAGATTAGAAGATTTTTGGTGTCATCCTGTGGAAGATGGCTTTGGAATAAAGAGAAGTTTATGCAATATTCCTTTCGATTCTTGATTAGAAGTTTTGCTTCTTTTTAGAAATAGTTCTTGTTCTTATTTTGCTAATTAGTCTAGGGTTTTGATCTCTACGATATTAGATATTCTTCCGCTATTTAGGGGTCTTTAATTTTTCGAAAGAAATAGTTGAATTTTATTCGGCATCTATTCACCCCCCCTCTAGTTGCCTACTCGGTCCTACAGTACTCCTTTTGAATCACTGGAGGTGGATGAACACGAAGTTTAGCCTGAACCTGATCTATCTTACCAAGAGCGTCCTATTCGGGTTTTGGATGAAGCTGAACGCAAGACCCATCGACGGACTCTAAAGTTCTACAAGGTTCAGTGGAGCAATCACACTAAGGACGAAGCCACTTGGGAACCTGAAGCTCGTTTGAAGACCGAGTATCCCGAGTTCTTCCATGCCATGTAAGTCGCTAGCATGCAAATTCTTCGCAATTCCAAGCTTGTCGATGAGCGTGTGACTGTACTGTCTATCTGTATTATGTTCTGCCTATGCGTTGTTCTGAATCTCGAGATTCCCTTAAGGGGGGAGGGTTTGTCATGGCCCCGAGTTTTAAATTCGACTCGCGCAGCAAACTTAAGCCCTAATCATCCTGTAGCCACGGTTAGGTTTTAGTAATAACTCCCTAGGGTATCCTAAACCGTTCCTTAGAAGAGTCCAAAACTCAACCGCAAGTTTTGAGATTGAACACTCCAATCCGCAAATGTGTATTCCATCCAAGTTTGGAGCCATGTAACTTGAGATCCGGGATAACCTAGGATGTGCATGTTGCTTGGTCGCAAACTAGGAACTTTTCTCTCCGACGTGGTGAGGTTTGCACCAAGATCCAACGTCAAACTCTAAACTAAACCTAGCGCTAAAAATCGAATCCTGTGCTGGAAATTCTGGGCGATCCGGAGTATTCGGACAAAAGGTCCGGATTGTCCGGGTTGCTGTGACCGAGAACCCTACCCCGGAGTATCCGGATGGGATGTCTGGAGTGTCCGGGTTAATTCTACCGAAGACCCCAACCCGGAGTATCCGGGTTAAACATCTGGAGTATCCGGACTTTGCGCGGGTTGGGTATAAAAGCTCCGGTTTTCTTAGCTCCTCACTCATTTCTTCTTCCACTATTTGCTCCCCACTGCCCGTGCGTTTCCTCCTCCACCTCAAGCTCGTCTCCGGTGAGCTCCCCACTCCGGTGTCCTCCCGTGGCTCCTCCCCGGCGACTCCTCCACCCCGGTGTCCTCAAGATCCTCTCCAAGCCGGTGTCCTCCTTCCCCTACCCGGTTTCCTCTCCACCTTCTTCGTCCTCCTTGAGGGTAAGACCTCTCCTTGGAGTTGATTCGTGGGTTCTAGGACGTCCATGGGGTGGATTTGGGGCTTGGTATGTAGATTGGGGGTTGGGAGTAAACGTTGGGTGTGTTAGGGTTTTGGTGGGTGGTTGGATTTGGGGTGGATTAGGCAATGTGGGGTGTAGGGTGAGAGATCGGAGGTAGATGATGCCATTCTAAGTGTTGGATTAAGTTTTGGTTGGAGTTGTTAGAAGTGAGCCTCGTTTCGTCGTGTTTTGGCCTAGCTCAGAGCTTCTCCTGCTTGGCCACGTGTAGAAAAGTTATACATCGGGTCCTCGCGGTGTCGTAGAACTTAGCGACACCTCGATCCCTCGTGTCAGTTGGGCGAGTTGCGCGATGTCCGGAGTGTCCGAACAAATTACCCGGAATGTCCGGCTTACCCGGACTATCCGGATGAAACATCCGGACTATCCGGGTTTACCTGGTCTGTTTCGTTGGGGAATGCATTGTATTTCGTTTCATTTGGATTGCATGCATCTCATTCAGACATTGTGTCTGTGTAGAGAACGAGACCGCGGTGACCGACGTGACCGTGCCTGAGGGGATTGCCGAAGAGCAGGGTGTTCACGGTACTCAAGCAGAAGCACAAGGCAAGCACCTAAGCATATTGAATCCTATATGTAATCTTATTTTTGTGAATCAATTGCCTATTGGTTGGCTAAGTTATGCATTAGGAGTTTTATTGTGAGAAAGGTATTAGATCCCATTTGTTGAACATACACTCCTTTGCGTTTGTTGAATACCTCATTCGGAGCTAGTTTATGGGTAAATATATGTGTCCATGCTTAGTTTTTCTTAGATGTCGGGTATGGGCCAAGTGATGGATGGTTCCATCGCTTGAGTTTATTTCACTTCACAAAATGTTGGGTTACAGTGGTTATGATTATGAGGAGAAGTGGAAAATGAAATGAGACTGGGAGGGAAAGTTGGGGCACTTGGGTGTGGAGGCTCAAGTGTGGTAGTCTCACCCGTGTCAGTTGAGGACCGATCCGTTGTTTGCCCTTTGATCGAGCACACTTTGTTAGTTGCATGCCGGAAATGGGATGGTAAGCTATTCTTTCATCGCATACTGCCCGATGGGTCATGCCCTCATGCGGTTGGGTGTGGTTGAGGGCGAGGCTTAGGCCGACTCTCGAGGGCCAAGCTGGGCTTGGGCCGCTCAAGGGGGTGCTAGGTGCTTGTCGGGACCCCGAATTTGCAAATCCGGACCCTCTGTGTGTTCAGCACTAGTCCAGGAACGCGCTAGTGCACACAGTCTTAACATCGGTAAATATCACAATCATACCAATCGATATTATCAAAGTACTTTATTTAAATAACCAAAGTGGTTACTTGACCTTATGGCCAAGTTACAAATATATGCCTTGCAAGGCGGAACTTATTAAAAGAGAAATAACTGCAGCGGAAAAATCAAATAAACTTCGTGGCGCCATCCAGTATACCACAGGCAATGGCGGGCTCGCATCCCTAAGTAGTCGGGTCCTCTTGGAGTTCCTCCTCCAAAGTGGCGTAATCTCCTCTTCAAGCGGTATTGTGTTGAGGCAAGGGTGAGTACTTGGTACTCGACAAGTCATGCCAGAATGCAAGCTAATATACTATATGCATGGCTTAGTACAAAGGAATAGCTTAAGGTATATTTGCGGTGCTTGACATTTGACAAGTAATATAAGTAGATTCGAAAGCAGTAAAAACAAGTAAAGCATAAATAACTTTTCAAGAAGTTTAAATAACATTTTTCCCCATCCTAAACCATATTTCCATCATCTTCTTTGTTAAACCAACCCAACTTTTCAAATCCAAGTTGTTTTGAAAGTCTAACCCTTATTTGTAATTCAGAGCATTGTCGATGCAGTGGACTCGGCTATTCAAATAGATTCTACACTCTGCAGAGGTTATGCACTTTACCCACAAGATACAATCCACTCACCACGTCGGTAGTGAATCGCCATACAAGAGTATGCGAATGAGCGATCATAACAAAGCCTTCCGGAAGCCTCAAACAACACAGGTGGTCCTCTCAGTGCGTGCTCTACACCATCCTTCCCTTAGCCAAGGCGAAGTATGGGACCAACACACCGTTAGATGGGTACCTGGCCACGACCACGATCGCTCCCCGTACAATCACACAAGCGGTGTAATTGACACCACTGAGGCTCCACAAGTGAGTCCTTAGCGACTTAGTCAACTAGGGCCGTCCCATTCCAGCCATGTGGTTGCAAGTATGACCCAGTTCAAAGGCTTGCAAGGTTAAGTCCTTAGAGTGACCAGGGCAAGACTACGAAAAACCAAATCATCATCCCCAATGCCACCTGGCCCACGATTACTCTTGCCACATGCCCGTCAGCTGTTTATCAAACCCAGTTGATTACCATGCACCACGTGCCATCAACATCACATGATACTTTTCCAAAAGCAGGTTCAATATATCATTAAGTCAATATTAGCATTTGATTATCCAAAATCATGTCATGAGCACGTAGCGAGGTCTAAGCGTTATACTACAACGATCTAAACCCATGTTGGCAATTTAATAATGTCCAACTAGTAAACCACAACTAGGGTGACAAAAGGGTCATGGCACATACTTAAGTAATCAAGGTGTCATATATCAAATTGGTATTTATCTAACCCCAGGTTTAAACAAAGTATCTTTCTAATTGAACTAGCATGCAATAGTTTAAATCAAAATAGATTTGAAATAGGATCAATATGGTCAAAGCACAACTTGCCTTCAAAAAGCACTTGCTCTTGGTCTTGAGTTGGATCTGAGTCAATACTTCTCCTTGAATCCCTCAGGCACTTCAACGTCTACTCGTAAAGCGTGCAAATAGCAAATACACAAATAAACACTATGCAAAAGATCCTAAAACTCCAAATAAAATCCATAAACAGAGAGAACATAATTTTCTGGATTTTTAGAAACTGGAATAAATCAAATTTGGAGTTAAAGCATAAAAGTTATGATTATTTAAAGTTTAAATAATCAATTAAATAATTTTACAGAGAAAAACTTTAGTCCAAAAATTAAATAAAATTCATATTTAGGTAGATCTCAATTTTATACAAATTTAGAAATTTGAATCGCTCAAATCGGAGTTGAAGCATAAAAGTTATAAGCGTTTGAAGTTTGAATCTAAATTTGAAATCATTATTTGAATTAATAAATCATTTTCTTTTGGAAATTAATTATTGCGTCGGCATGGACACGTGGCAGCTCTGATTGGCCTGCTGGCGTCGGCGATCCATGGGCTCGGTCCACGCTCGGCTCGGGTCCACGGTGGACTCGGTCCACGGCTCACGTGGCCCGACATGTGGGCCCCACTGCGGTATTTGGGTTTCACGCCGCAGCGTGGCTGCGGTGACACGTGGGCCCTCGACTCGCGGGTCGCGTGTCGAGACACGCTCCCAGCGGCGTGGGCGCGGTGAGCACACGTGGCACAATCTCGTAGTTGATTTGAAAATCAGCGGTCGGTTGAATCTGAACCTCACGTTCAAAACTACCGCGGTTGATCGGGCCGTTCGATCTAGATCGGACGGTCCAGATCTAACCCTATCGCTACAACGCAACTAACCACAACCGTGCGATCTAAATCTAGCGGTTTGAAACCTAATCAAACGGAAGCGATAGCAGGCGGCGTGGCCTCGCCTCGTGCGTTGGATCTTGATCCAACGGTGCACCGAGCTTCGCGAGCGGCGATGGCTTGCGGCGGCGTTGCGGCTGCCGGCGGCGAGGCAGCGACCACCCTAACGGCGCTTGGGCGTCTCGGCCAAGTGAGTGCACCCACAGTGCGCCTCGGCGCAAGGTTCTCGAATCCGGGCTTGAAGCGGCGGAGGATGATGAGCGGCGCGGAAAGCGAAAAAACCGTGGCGGCACTCCCCAAACGGGCGAAATCGCGAGGCGGCGGCGGCAGGCGTTGGAAACTAGGGCAATAAGCGCGCACGAGCAGCGATCCTCGGCGATAACCCACGCCTTAAATAGCCTCGGCGGCGTGCACCGCGGAAACCTAATCGGGCGCGGCGACTCTGCGGCGGCGAGTCGGCTTCGATTCTGGGAAGGCAGCGAAATCGTGGCCGTCCGCGTGTCGCGCTCAGCGGCCACGATCGCCGCAGCGCGATCGGTCGGTCGGACACGGCTTTCGGTCGAGTCGGCGGATCTCGGCCGTTGGATCTTGATCCAGCGGTTGGGATCGATTAGGGTTAGGAGTGGGTTCGGTCGAGTCAAGCGGCTCGGTCGGACTCGAGTCGACTTCGGTCGGATGAAACGATACTTGACCGAGTTGGATTTTCCGGTAATTAATATTTAAAATAATTCCCGATAATTCATTTAATTCATTAAAAATAGCAAATGACTCGAGAAAAATTCGAGAAAAATTCTGGAAAATATTTTGGATCATTTTGGACTCAAATAAAATATTTCCAACAAAAATTTATTTGCAAATTTAAATTCTTTAATTATTTCAAAATGGAATAAATTCAAATAAATTCCAAATAAATCCAAATAAATTCGAGAAAATTCCAAAAATTCACCAAAGTGCCAAATCACACATGAATTTAAGAAAAGCAAAATTTTGGGGTGTTACAAACCTCCCCCTTAATAGAATCTCGTCCAGAGATTCGGGGCTTACTAAAGGAATAGGTTTGGAAATTCTTTCTTCAAATCCTCTTCGCTCCCAAGTCGCTTCACTTTCTTCATGGTTGCTCCACTTTGAACTCTCTGAAGCGGGTTGACTTGTTTCTAGTTTCTCGATCCATTGTGTCTAGAATCCTCACAGGGTGCTCCTTATAAGTCAAGTCCTCATGCAACTCAATTGACTCTAGCGGTGTGCATTCCTCGGGAACTCGGAGACACTTCTTTAAGCCAGGACACATGGAATCGTCATGCACTCCTGCCAACGATTTGTGGCAACTCCGGTGGTAGGCAACTTCACCTCTGCGACTCAAAATCTTAAATGGTCCAACATAGCAGGTGCGAGTTTCCCTTTGGCATGGAACCTCTTAACTCCCCTGAGGCGTAACTCTGAGGTATACAAAGTCTTACGGTTCAAAACTCAAATCTCGGCGACGATTGTCGGCATAACTCTTACATCGAGATTGGGCTATCTTCAACCTTTCCTAATTATGGCGATCTGCTCTTGACCTCTTGAAGAATATCAGGCCCAAAGACACGGCGCTCGCGGTCTCATTCCAATTCAATGGCGTCAAGCGAGTCGACCATCTGATGCCTCAAAGGTGACATCGTAAACTAGCACGATAACTATTGTTGTAACTAAACTCGGCATACGGCAAACTCTTATCCCAAGAGGTAGCATAAGCCAATGCACAAGCTCTTAACATATCCTCCGAGAATCTGGTTGACTCTTTCGGTCTGCCCATCCGTGCACGTGGATGATAAGGCATCTTGAAGTTCAAGCGGGTTCCCATGGCTTCATGCAACTTATTCCGAGAACCTTGAGGTAAATTGGGTACCTCGGTCCGATACAATCCTCTTTGGCACTCCGTGCAAGCAGACAATCTGATCATGTACAATTCCGCTAATTTATCTCGAGTAGGTGGTCTTCACGAGGATAAAATGGGCTACTTTAGTCAAGCGATCCACTATAACCCATATGGAGTCATAACCTCCTTGAGTCTTGACAAGCCGGTAATGAAATCCATTAGATTTCCTCCCACTTCCACTCGAGGTATTTTCAGTAATTTGTAGCAATCCTGCTGGTCTACGATGCATTGCCTTGACTCTACGGCATCGTCGCACAATGCAACATGCTCGGCAACTTCACGTTTCATACTCGGCCACGAGAATCTCTCCTTGAGATCTGATACATCTTGGCGCTTCGAGGGTGAATCAGTACTTAGAGTCATGGGCTTCTTCCAAAATCAGTTGCTTTAACTCCTTTTTGTTAGGCACACAAATGCGATCCTTCATCCACAGCGTGCCTTGCTCATCAATTTGAAGTCCTCTGCTCTGCCTTCCTCCTTGATGGACTTAATCCTGCGGATCTGTCATCATCATACATCCTTCTCGGATCTGATCCTCTAGGGTAGGCTTTACTTCCAATGCGGCCAAGAATCCGCTAGGTACAACCTCAATCTTCATTTTACGAAAATCCTCACATAACTCATCGACTTGTGGCTAGCAGCGTACTCACGGTATGGCTCTTCCGACTCGAGCATCGGCTACTCGTTGGCCTTCAGGGATGGTAATGGATTCCAACATTATAGTCCTTGATCAACTCTAGCCATCTCCTTTGCCTCATATTCGAGATCCATTGGGTGAATATGTACTTAAAACTCTTATGATCCGTATATACTTCACATCTGTTTCCAATCGAGATAGTAGCGCCATATCTTCAAAGCATGCACTACGGCGGCTAACTCTAGGTCATGTGTCGGATAATTTTCCTCATGCGGCCTCAAGCGCCTTGATGCATAAGCGGCGACCTTTCCATTCTGCATCGGCACACATCCAAGTCCTTGGCGCGTCGTCACAATAAATATCGAAGCTTTGAGCAACATCCGGTAGAACTAACACCGGTCTTGATGTCAATCGCTTCTTGACTCTGAAATCCTTCCTCACATTACGGCGTCCATGCAAACTTCTTTTCCTTCTTGACAATTGCGTAAGAGGTTTCGCAATTGTCGAAAAACCTTCGATGAAAGCAGCGGTAATATCCTGCCATTCCAAGGAAACTCGAATGCGGGTCACAGTCTTTGGTTGTTCCCAATGTAACACAGCTTCTACTTTGCTTGGATCTCTGGCGACTCCTTCTGCGGTCATCACATGTCCAAGAAACTCCACCTTGTCCTTCCAAAAATCACACTTGCTGAACTTGGCGAAAAGTTCTTTGTTCCCTCGGCTTTTCCAAAACTTCGCCTTAAGTGTTCGGCATGTTCATCCTCTGTCTTGGAGTAGATTAGGATATCGTCTATGAACACGACGACAAACTTGTCCAAATATTCCATGAACACCTTATTCATCATATTCATGAAATAAATTTGGCGCATTAAATCGGCCCAAAGGACATAGCGTAAACTCGTAATGTCCATATCTTGGCGAGAATGCGATCTTGAATATCTTACGATCGGATCTTCAAGCGATGGTATCGATCTCGAGATCAATCTTGGAGAAAACTCGGCTCCTCTTAGCGATCAAACAAATCATCAATCTGGGTAGCGGATACTTATTTTTCACGGTGACTTCATTGAGTGCACGGTAGTCAATGCACATCCTGAAACTCCGTCCTTCTTCTTGACAAACAAAGCTGGTGCTCCCCACGGCGACGAACTCGGTCGATAAATCCTTTCTCCATTAACTCTTCCATTTGTTTCTTCATCTCTACCAACTCCTCGGTAGACATCCGATAGGGTCTCTTTGCTATCGGTCTTTGTGCAGGTACAAGTTCTATCACAAACTCTATGTCCTGTGCGGCGGCATACCAGGTAGATCTTCGGGGAACACCTCGGGGTACTCACTCACTCCCGGGACATCCCCTATGCTGATTGCCTTGATGCTTGTTAACCATCAGCTGTCCATCTCTAAGCTGCGGTGGCTTGAAATTCCACTTTCTTCCCACACGGGCTCTCAAGCGAGATAGTTCTTCGTCCACAATCCAATACTGACCTTGTGCTTGGATAACCAATCCATTCCCAATATAACATCTAAGGTGCAGGTCTCCAAAATTATAAGGTTTGCTAGGAACTCTATTCCATCTATTAGTATTCTCACCCGGAACATCCTACTTCCGTTCGGAGTTCGGAACCAGGGTTTGAACTAAAAGCATGCACTTAAGTCTTGCAATCCTTAAATCATTTCTAGTAGCAAAGCCTTGCGAAACAAGCGAATCTGAAGCTCGAGTCAAACAAAGCTGTTGCAGTCTTGAGTTAACAAGTAACTTACCCGATCTGACGTCGTAGCATTTTGCGGTGCATCTGCGGTGACATGGTTGACTCGGCCTCTCACCACGATGCAGGGTGTGGCTCCTGGTCTTTGGCGTCCTAGCTGGGGTGGTTCCTAGATTGAAGCGGCGGGGGTCGCTCTGCTGTCTTCTTCGGACAAGCTGTTGGCAAAGTGTCTGGCTCGTTGCGATTGTAACAGCGTCTCCTTGTTCCTTCTTATTTGCCGGGGTAGCGTTTCTAGCGAAGTGAGTGCAGTAGTTTTGATTGGCAGGTCTTGGTCTTTGAGGAGGGTGTCCTTGTTGCATTCTGTGGTTGGAATCTGAAGAATTGATTTGGTGCAACTCTCAAGCGCTGTTGCGTTCCTGGCGTGATCCTTCTTTGTTGCATCCTGCGCTTCTGTTCTCATCCAGTTCCTTGCGCTTGTCCTCAAGAATAGCGCCTTATTCACCAACTCTTGGAAATCTGGAAAGGTGTGGGTGATCAACCCTACTTGCAATCTGAGTTAAGTCCCTTCATGAAGCGAGGCTATGCGGATTTATCTGTCGCTACATCCTCGGTGCGTAGCGTGCTAAGCTGTGTGAACTTGTTCAGGTAGTCGACCCTTTGGTGATTACCTTGCCTCGGTGCTCTGAACTCCTCCTTCTTAAGGTCCATAATTCCTTGAGGCACGTGATCTTGTCGGAATGCATTTGTGAACTCTTCCCAAGTGATATCTTGAGGGTTCTCTGCGTGGCACGAAGTTCTCCCACCATTCGTAATTTGTTCCTTCCAAGCGATGAGAAGCGTAAAGTACCTTCTCATTCCCTATGCATTGAGCTATGTGTAGCTTCCTCTCGATTGATCTTAACCAATCGTCGGCCTCCAACGGATTGGCATTCCCGAGAGAAAGTGGGTGGGTGAGTCCTCATGAACTCGACGACCTTGTATTACGGCGTGGTCACTGATTAACTTGATTAGCGATGGCCTGGCGATGGCGTGCTGCATTTGTTGCATCATAGCATGCATCAAGCTGAGTGCAGCGACAAGAAATGCTCCAAAATTCTGCACATCCGAGTGGCGGTCTTTGGTGCTCCATCATTGGGGTTTTACATTTGGCGAGATCCACTCCCATTGCTTCCAAAGTTCCCACGGGTGTTCACCATCTGTTGATTTGCTCTAGGTTTAGAGATGAGAGGAAACAAGAATAGACAAGTAATATGGAACTTATGCGGGGCGAAAGGGGTAACTTTAAGGTCCATCTTTATTATTAATAACTTGGTATGGCTGCTTACAATGCCTAAGGGCCTTGCAACACATCTTGCACACTCGACAAACAAAGCAAATCCAAATCGAACTAACTCTGGAGTCTAACGCCTAAAGGGTGACTCTTTATTTCATGTGTGACTCGGCGAAGGAGTCTCACTATAGAACCTAAGCTCACTCATCGAGAAAACCTCCACGGCTGGAGTGCGGGTCTTTGCGGCATAAGCGCGAAAGCGATCGCCATGTCCAGCGACTATGTCATCTGTGGTAGTCGAAGAAGCGGTGTCCTCATCGAGATCGACTCCTCTGGATCGGCTCGTGTAGCTCAATCTTGGCTCTGGAGTGCAGTCCGTACAAAGTCATTTCCAACTCGTCAATCCTTCGTAGAAGGTGTGCCACATACTCTTGAGCTTCCCGCCATCTGTTCTTCTCTGTCGTGATTTCCTTGCGGGCCTTACAGCTCCTTGCTTGTATTATCTAGTACATCCTCTGGGCGGCGACAAATCGTGCCAAGCGTGTAACCGTGGCATCCTCATCCTGAATCGCCTTGGTCGAGAAGGTTATCGCTCTTGCGGATAGTAGCGGAACACCGTACTCTCCAACTCTCTGGCGTGACACGGGTAATGTGCCGCATTGCTCGTCGTGATACTTCTTGGATACCCATCTGCATTGTAGATCTTCTGGCGGTCACGGTGTATCGGACGATTGCACTGGCCCTTCCTCCTAGCGGTACCTCAATCCTCACGTCACAAGCCTTGATCAATCACAGCTTGCGATCACTTCCACTTGGTATTGGGGCTTCTCAAAATCTCAGAGAGTTTGTAGCATATGCCAAAGTTCATGGCGTGACCAACTCCCGAGATCAGCGTAGTTGAACTCTTCCTCCATCTGTCACAAGAGTGCTTTACGTAAGAACTTCGGAATTTTCAAATTGTGACAAGGTAAGGGAAAATTTCAGCAAGAGGCGAGAAAGAGAGAAGGGGATAAGTCGAGATGTCATTTCTTGTCTTCACAAATTTTTAGCTTTAGAAAATAGGTTTTATCCTCACTCGACCATTCTAGCTTAGGGTTGAGCCTACAGTCAAGTATGGCTCACGATACCACCTCTGTCGGGACCCGAATTTGCAAATCCGGACCCTCTGTGTATTCGGCACTAGTCGAGGAGCAGCTAGTGCACGAGATCTTAACATCGGTAAATATCACAATCATACCAATCGATATTATCAAAGTACTTTATTTAAATAACCAAAGTGGTTACTTGACCTTATGGCCAAGTTACAAATATATGCCTTGCAAGCGGAACTTATTAAAAGAGAAATAAGCTGCGGCGGAAAAATCAAATAAACTTAGTGGCGCCATCCGGTATACCACAGGCAATGGCGGGCTCGCATCCTAAGTAGTCGGGTCCTCTTGGAGTTCCTCCTCCAAAGTGGCGTAATCTCCTCTTCAAGCGGTATTGTGTTGAGGCAAGGGTGAGTACTTGGTACTCGACAAGTCATGCCTGAGAATGCAAGCTAATATACTATATGCATGGCTTAGTACAAAGGAATAGCTTAAGGTATATTTGCGGTAAACAGCATTTGACAAGTAATATAAGTAGATTCGAAAGCAGTAAAAACAAGTAAAGCATAAATAACTTTTCAAGAAGTTTAAATAACATTTTTCCCCATCCTAAACCATATTTCCATCATCTTCTTTGTTAAACCAACCCAACTTTTCAAATCCAAGTTGTTTTCAGAAAGTCTAACCCTTGACTGTAATTCAGAGCATTGTCGATGCAGTGGACTCGGCTATTCAAATAGATTCTACACTCTGCGAGAGGTTATGCACTTTACCCACAAGATACAATCCACTCACCACGTCGGTAGTGAATCGCCATACAAGAGTATGCGAATGGCGATCATAACAAAGCCTTTGGAAGCCTCAAACAACACAGGTGGTCCTCTCGTGCGTGCTCTACACCATCCCTTCCCTTAGCCAAGGCGAAGTATGGGACCAACACACCGTTAGATGGGTACCTGGCCCACGACCACGATCGCTCCCCGTACAATCACACAAGCGGTGTAAGCGACACCTGAGGCTCCACAAGTGAGTCCTTAGCGACTTAGTCAACTAGGGCCGTCCCATTCCAGCCATGTGGTTGCAAGTATGACCAGTTCAAAGGCTTGCAAGGTTAAGTCCTTAGAGTGACCAGGGCAAGACTACGAAAAACCAAATCATCATCCCCAATGCCACCTTTGGCCCACTGATTACTCTTGCCACATGCCGGTCAGCTGTTTATCAAACCCGAGTTGATTACCATGCACCACGTGCCATCAACATCACATGATACTTTTCCAAAAGCAGGTTCAATATATCATTAAGTCAATATTAGCATTTGATTATCCAAAATCATGTCATGAGCACGTAGCGAGTCTAAGCGTTATACTACAACGATCTAAACCCATGTTGGCAATTTAATAATGTCCAAATAGTAAACCACAAATAGGGTGACAAAGGGTCATGGCACATACTTAAGTAATCAAGGTGTCATATATCAAATTGGTATTTATCTAACCCCAAGGTTTAAACAAAGTATATTTCTAATTGAACTAGAATGCAATAGTTTAAATCAAAATAGATTTGAAATAGGATCAATATGGTCAAAGCACAACTTGCCTTCAAAAAGCACTTGCTCTTGGTCTTGAGTTGGATCTGAGTCAATACTTCTCCTTGAATCCCTCAGGCACTTCAGCGTCTACTCGTAAAGCGTGCAAATAGCAAATACACAAATAAACACTATGCAAAAGATCCCAAAACTCCAAATAAAATCCATAAACAGAGAGAACATAATTTTCTGGATTTTTAGAAAGCTGGAATAAATCAAATTTGGAGTTAAAAGCATAAAAGTTATGATTATTTAAAGTTTAAATAATCAATTAAATAATTTTACAGAGAAAAACTTTAGTCCAAAAATTAAATAAAATTCATATTTAGGTAGATCTCAATTTTATACAAATTTAGAAATTTGAATCGCTCAAATCGGAGTTGAAGCATAAAAGTTATAAGCGTTTGAAGTTTGAATCTAAATTTGAAATCATTATTTGAATTAATAAATCATTTTCTTTTGGAAATTAATTATTGCGTCGGCATGGACACGTGGCAGCTCTGATTGGCCTGCTGGCGTCGGCGGTCCATGGGCTCGGTCCACGCTCGGCTCGGGTCCACGGTGGACTCGGTCCACGGCTCACGTGGCCCGACATGTGGGCCCGCTTTGCGTATTTGGGTTTCACGCCGCAGCGTGGCTGCGGGCGACACGTGGGCCCTCGACTCGCGGGTCGCGTGTCGAGACACGCTCCCAGCGGCGTGGGCGCGGTGAGCACCGTGGCACAATCTCGGCGTTGATTTGAAAATCAGCGGTCGGTTGGATCTGAACCTCACGTTCAAAACTACGGTTGATCCGGGCCGTTCGATCTAGATCGGACGGTCAGATCTAACCCTATCGCTACAACGCAACTAACCACAACCGTGCGATCTAAATCTAGCAGTTTGAAACCTAATCAAACGGAAAGCTTGATAGCAGGCGGCGTGGCCTGCGCCTCGTGCGTTGGATCTTGATCAACGGTGCCGAAGCTTCATGAGCGGCGATGGCTTGCGGCGGCGTTGCGGCTGCCGTGGCCGAGGCAGCGACCACCCTAACGGCGCTTGGGCGTCTCCGGCCAAGTGAGTGCACCCCGAGTGCGCCTCGGCGCAAGGTTCTCAGTCCGGGCTTGAAAGCGGCGGAGGATGACGAGCGGCGCGGAAGCGAAAAACCGTGGCGGCACTCCCCAAACCGAGAAATCGCGAGGCGGCAGCGGCTTAGGCGTTGGAAACTAGGGCAATAAGCGCGCACTGACAGCAGCGATCCTCGGGCGATAACCCACGCCTTAAATAGCCTCGGCGGCGTGCACTGGCGGAAACCTAATCGGGCCAGCGGCTCTGCGGCGGCGAGTCGGCTTCGATTCACGGGAAGGCAGCGAAATCGTGGCCGTCCACGTGTCGCTCAACGGCCCACGATCGCCGCAGCGCGATCGGGTCGGTCGGACACGGCTTTCGGTCGAGTCGAGGCGGATCTCGGCCGTTGGATCTTGATCCAACGGTTGGGATCGATTAGGGTTAGGAGTGGGTTCGGTCGAGTCAAGCGGCTCGGTCGGACTCGAGTCGACTTCGGTCGGATGAAACGATACTTGACCGAGTTGGATTTTCCAGCGAATTAATATTTAAAATAATTCCCGATAATTCATTTAATTCATTAAAAATAGCAAATGACTCAGAAAAATTCGAGAAAAATTCTGGAAAATATTTTGGATCATTTTGGACTCAAATAAAATATTTCCAACAAAAATTTATTTGCAAATTTAAATTCTTTAATTATTTCAAAATGGAATAAATTCAAATAAATTCCAAATAAATCCAAATAAATTCGAGAAAATTCCAAAAATTCACCAAAGTGCCAAATCACACATGAATTTAAGAAAAGCAAAATTTTGGGGTGTTACAAACCTCCCCTTAATAGAATCTAGTCCACGAGATTCGGGGCTTACTAAAGGAATAGGTTTGGAAATTCTTTCTTCAAATCCTCTTCGCGCTCCCAAGTCGCTTCACTTTCTTCATGGTTGCTCCTTGAACTCTCTGAAGCAGGTTGACTTGTTTCTAGTTTCTCGATCCATTGTGTCTAGAATCCTCACGGGGTGCTCCTTATAAGTCAAGTCCTCATGCAACTCAATTGACTCTAGCGGTGTATGCATTTCCTCGGGAACTCGGAGACACTTCTTTAAGCTGGGACACATGGAATCGTCATGCACTCCTGCCAGCATTGGCAACTCCGGTGGTAGGCAACTTCACCTCTGCGACTCAAAATCTTAAATGGTCCAACATAACGGGGTGCGAGTTTCCCTTTGGCATGGAACCTCTTAACTCCCCTGAGAGGCGTAACTCTGAGGTATACAAAGTCTTCTGGTTCAAAACTCAAATCTCGGCGACGATTGTCAGCATAACTCTTCTGTCGAGATTGGGCTATCTTCAACCTTTCCCTAATTATGGCGATCTGCTCTTCAGCCTCTTGAAGCATATCAGGCCCAAAGACACGGCGCTTGCCGGTCTCATTCCAATTCAATGGCGTCAGGCGAGTCGACCATCTGATGCCTCAAAGGTGACATCGTAAACTAGCACGATAACTATTGTTGTAACTAAACTCGGCATACGGCAAACTCTTATCCCAAGAGGTAGCATAAGCCAATGCACAAGCTCTTAACATATCCTCGAATCTGGTTGACTCTTTGATTACGCCCATCCGTGCGTGGATGATAAGGCATCTTGAAGTTCAAGCGGGTTCCCATGGCTTCATGCAACTTATTCCGAGAACCTTGAGGTAAATTGGGTACCTCGGTCGATACAATCCTCTTTGGCACTCCGTGCAAACAGACAATCTGATCATGTACAATTCCGCTAATTTATCTCAGAGTAGGTGGTCTTCACGGGGATAAAATGGGCTACTTTAGTCAAGCGATCCACTATAACCCATATGGAGTCATAACCTCCTTGAGTCTTGACAAACCGGTAATGAAATCCATTAGATTTCCTCCCACTTCCACTCGAGGTATTTTCGGTAATTTGTAGCAATCCTGCTGGTCTCGATGCATTGCCTTGACTCTACGGCATACGTCGCACAATGCAACATGCTCGGCAACTTCACGTTTCATACTCGGCCACGAGAATCTCTCCTTGAGATCTGATACATCTTGGCGCTTCGGGGTGAATCAGTACTTAGAGTCATGGGCTTCTTCCAAAATCGATTGCTTTAACTCCTTTTTGTTAGGCACACAAATGCGATCCTTCATCCACAACGTGCCTTGCTCATCCAATTTGAAGTCCTCTGCTCTGCCTTCCTCCTTGATGGACTTAATCCTGCGGATCTTGTCATCATCCTTACATCCTTCTCGGATCGATCCTCTAGGGTAGGCTTTACTTCCAATGCGGCCAAGAATCCGCTAGGTACAACCTCAATCTTCATTTTACGAAAATCCTCACATAACTCATCGACTTGTGGCTAGCAGCGTACTCACGGTATGGCTCTTCCGACTCGAGCATCGGCTACTACGTTGGCCTTCCGGGATGGTAATGGATTCCAACATTATAGTCCTTGATCAACTCTAGCCATCTCCTTTGCCTCATATTCGAGATCCATTGGGTGAATATGTACTTAAAACTCTTATGATCCGTATATACTTCACATCTGTTTCCAATCGAGATAGTAGCGCCATATCTTCAAAGCATGCACTCTGGCTAACTCTAGGTCATGTGTCGGATAATTTTCCTCATGCGGCCTCAAGCGCCTTGATGCATAAGCGGCGAACTTTCCATTCTGCATCGGCACACATCCAAGTCCTTGGCGCGATCGTCACAATAAATATCGAAGCTTTGAGCAACATCAGGTAGAACTAACACCGGTCTTGATGTCAATCGCTTCTTGACTCTGAAATCCTTCCTCACATTGGCGTCCATGCAAACTTCTTTTCCTTCTTGACAATTGCGTAAGAGGTTTCGCAATTGTCGAAAAACCTTCGATGAAAGCAGCGGTAATATCCTGCCATTCCAAGGAAACTCAGAATGCAGGTCACAGTCTTTGGTTGTTCCCAATGTAACACAGCTTCTACTTTGCTTGGATCTCTGGCGACTCCTTCTGCGGTCATCACATGTCCAAGAAACTCCACCTTGTCCTTCCAAAAATCACACTTCTTGAACTTGGCGAAAAGTTCTTTGTTCCTCGGCTTTTCCAAAACTTCGCCTTAAGTGTTCGGCATGTTCATCCTCTGTCTTGGAGTAGATTAGGATATCGTCTATGAACACGACGACAAACTTGTCCAAATATTCCATGAACACCTTATTCATCATATTCATGAAATAAATTTGGCGCATTAAATCGGCCCAAAGGACATAGCGTAAACTCGTAATGTCCATATCTTGGCGAGAATGCGATCTTGAATATCTTACGATCGGATCTTCAAGCGATGGTATCGATCTCAGATCAATCTTGGAGAAAACTCCGGCTCCTCTTAGCGATCAAACAAATCATCAATCTGGGTAGCGGATACTTATTTTCACGGTGACTTCATTGAGTGCACGGTAGTCAATGCACATCTGAAACTCCCGTCCTTCTTCTTGACAAACAAAGCTGGTGCTCCCCACGGCTGACGAACTCGGTGCGATAAATCCTTTCTCCATTAACTCTTCCATTTGTTTCTTCATCTCTACCAACTCCTCGGTAGACATCAGATAGGGTCTCTTTGCTATCGGTCTTTGTGCAGTACAAGTTCTATCACAATCTCTATGTCACTGTCTGGGGGGATTTCAGGTAGATCTTCGGGGAAAACATCAGGTACTCACTCACTACGGGACATCCTCTATCTTGATTGCCTTGAATGCTGTTAACCATCAAGCTGTCCATCTCTAAGCTGCGGTGGCTTGAAATTCCACTTTCTTCCCACACGGGCTCTCAAGCGAGATAGTTCTTCGTCCACAATCAATACTGACCTTGTGCTTGGATAACCAATCCATTCCCAATATAACATCTAAGATGCAGGTCTCCAAAATTATAAGGTTTGCTAGGAACTCTATTCCATCTATTAGTATTCTCACCGGAACATCCTACTTCCGTTCGGAGTTGAACCAGGGGTTTGAACTAAAAGCATGCACTTAAGTCTTGCAATCCTTAAATCATTTCTAGTAGCAAAGCCTTGCGAAACAAGCGAATCTGAAGCTCGAGTCAAACAAAGCTGTGCAGTCTTGAGTTAACAAGTAACTTACCCGATCTGACGTCAGTAGCATTTTGCGGTGCATCTGCGGTGACATGGTTGACTCGGCCTCTCACCACGATGCAGGGTGTGGCTCCTGGTCTTTGGCGTCCTAGCTGGGGTGGTTCCTAGATTGAAGCGGCGGGAGTCGCTCCTGCTGTCTTCTTCGGACAAGCTGTTGGCAAAGTGTCTGGCTCGTTGCGATTGTAGCGTCTCCTTGTTCCTTCTTGTTGCCGGGGTAGCGTTTCTAGCGAAGTGGGGTGCAGTAGTTTTGATTGGCAGGTCTTGGTGCTTTGGGGAGGGTGTCCTTGTTGCATTACGTGGTTGGAATCTGAAGAATTGATTTGGTGCAACTCTCAAGCGATTGCGTTCCTGACGTGATCCTTCTTTGTTGCATCCTGCGCTTCTGTTCTCATCCAGTTCCTTGCGCTTGTCCTCAAGAATAAGCGCCTTATTCACCAACTCTTGGAAATGCGGAAAGGTGTGGGTGATCAACCCTACTTGCAATCTGAGTTAAGTCCCTTCATGAAGCGAGGTATGCTGGATTTATCTGTCGCTACATCCTCAGTGCGTAGCGTGCTAAGCTGTGTGAACTTGTTCGAGGTAGTCGACCCTTTGGCTGATTACCTTGCCTCGGTGCTCTGAACTCCTCCTTCTTAAGGTCCATAATTCCTTCAGGCACGTGATCTTGTCGGAATGCATTTGTGAACTCTTCCCAAGTGATATCTTGAGGGTTCTCTGCGTGGCACGAAGTTCTCCCACCATTCGTAATTTGTTCCTTCCAAGCGATGAGAAGCGTAAAGTACCTTCTCATTCCCTATGCATTGAGCTATGTGCAGCTTCCTCTCGATTGATCTTAACCAATCGTCGGCCTCCAACGGATTGGCATTCCCGGAAGAAAGTGGGTGGGTGAGTCCTCATGAACTCGGCGACCTTGTATTACGGCGTGGTCACTGATTAACTTGATTAGCGATGGCACGGCGATGACGTGCTGCATTTGTTGCATCATAGCATGCATCAAGCCGAGTGCGAGCAGCAAGAAATGCTCCAAAATTCTGCACATCCGATGGCGGTCTTTGGTGCTCCATCATTGGGGTTTTACATTTGGCGAGATCCACTCCCATTGCTTCCAAAGTTCCCACGGGTGTTCACCATCTGTTGATTTGCTCTAGGTTTAGAGATGAGAGGAAACAAGAATAGACAAGTAATATGGAACTTATGCGGGGCGAAAGGGTAACTTTAAGGTCCATCTTTATTATTAATAACTTGGTATGGCTGCTTACAATGCCTAAGGGCCTTGCAACACATCTTGCACACTCGACAAACAAAGCAAATCCAAATCGAACTAACTCTGGAGTCTAACGCCTAAAGGGTGACTCTTTATTTCATGATGTGACTCGGCGAAGGAGTCTCACTATAGAACCTAAGCTCACTCATCGAGAAAACCTCCACGGCACAGAGTGCGGGTCTTTGCGGCATAGGCGCGAAGCGATCGCCATGTCCAGCGACTATGTCATCTGTGGTAGTCGAAGAAGCGATGTCCTCATCGAGATCGACTCCTCTGGATCTGGCTCGTGTAGCTCAAATCTTGGCTCTGGAGTGCAGTCCGTACAAAGTCATTTCCAACTCGTCAATCCTTCGTAGAAGGTGTGCCACATACTCTGAGCTTCCCGCCATCTGTTCTTCTCTGTCGTGATTTCCTTGCGGGCCTTACAGCAGCTCCTTGCTTGTATTATCTAGTACATCCTCCTGGCGGCGACAAATCGTGCCAAGCTGTATGGCAAGTGGCATCCTCATCTGAATCGCCTTGGTCGAGAAGGTTATCGCTCTTGGCGGATAGTAGCGGAACACCGTACTCTCCAACTCTCTGGCGTAGACACGGGTAATGTGCCGCATTGCTCGTCGTGATACTTCTTGGATACCCATCTGCATTGTAGATCTCTGGCGGTCACGGTGTATCGGACGATTGCACTGGCCCTTCCTCCTAGCAGTACCTCAATCCTCACGTCACAAGCCTTGATCAATCTGCTTGTCGATCACTTCCACTTGGTATTGGGGCTTCTCAAAATCTCAGAGTGTAGCATATGCCAAAGTTCTGCAGCGTGACCAACTCCCAGATCAACGTAGTTGAACTCTTCCTCCATCTGTCACAAGAGTGCTTTACGTAAGAACTCGGAATTTTCAAATTGTGACAAGGTAAGGGAAAATTTCAGCAAGAGACGAGAAAAGAGAGAAGGGGATAAGTCGAGATGTCATTTCTTGTCTTCACAAATTTTTAGCTTTAGAAAATAGGTTTTATCCTCACTACGACCATTCTAGCTTAGGGTTGAGCCTACAGTCAAGTATGGCTCTGATACCACCTCTGTCGGGACCCCGAATTTGCAAATCCGGACCCTCTGTGTGTTCAGCACTAGTCCAGGAGCAGCGCTAGTGCACCGCAGTCTTAACATCGGTAAATATCACAATCATACCAATCGATATTATCAAAGTACTTTATTTAAATAACCAAAGTGGTTACTTGACCTTATGGCCAAGTTACAAATATATGCCTTGCAAGCGGAACTTATTAAAGAGAAATAAGCTGCGGCGGAAAAATCAAATAAACTTCGTGGCGCCATCCAGTATACCACAGGCAATGGCGGGCTCGCATCCTAAGTAGTCGGGTCCTCTTGGAGTTCCTCCTCCAAAGTGGCGTAATCTCCTCTTCAAGCTGGTATTGTGTTGAGGCAAGGGTGAGTACTTGGTACTCGACAAGTCATGCCTGAGAATGCAAGCTAATATACTATATGCATGGCTTAGTACAAAGGAATAGCTTAAGGTATATTTGCGTAAACTTGACATTTGACAAGTAATATAAGTAGATTCGAAAGCAGTAGAAACAAGTAAGCATAAATAACTTTTCAAGAAGTTTAAATAACATTTTCCCCATCCTAAACCATATTTCCATCATCTTCTTTGTTAAACCAACCCAACTTTTCAAATCCAAGTTATTTTGAAAGTCTAACCCTTATTTGTAATTCAGAGCATTGTCGATGCCGTGGACTCGGCTATTCAAATAGATTCTACACTCTGCAGAGGTTATGCACTTTACCCACAAGATACAATCCACTCACCACGTCGGTAGTGAATCGCCATACAAGAGTATGCGAATGAGCGATCATAACAAAGCCTTTGGAAGCCTCAAACAACACAGGTGGTCCTCTCAGACGTGCTCTACACCATCCCTTCCCTTAGCCAAGGCGAAGTATGGGACCAACACACCGTTAGATGGGTACTGGCCACGACCACGATCGCTCCCAGTACAATCACACAAGCGGTGTAAGCCCGACACCCTGAGGCTCCACAAGTGAGTCCTTAGCGACTTAGTCAACTAGGGCCGTCCCATTCGAGCCATGTGGTTGCAAGTATGACCAGTTCAAAGGCTTGCAAGGTTAAGTCCTTAGAGTGACCAGGGCAAGACTACCCGAAAAACCAAATCATCATCCCCAATGCCACCGGCCCACCTGATTACTCTTGCCACATGCCCTGGCCGAAATTTATCAAACCCAGGTTGATTACCATGCACCACGTGCCATCAACATCACATGATACTTTTCCAAAACAGGTTCAATATATCATTAAGTCAATATTAGCATTTGATTATCCAAAATCATGTCATGAGCACGTAGCAGGTCTAAGCAGCATACTACAACGATCTAAACCCATGTTGGCAATTTAATAATGTCCAACTAGTAAACCACAACTAGGGTGACAAAAGGGTCATGGCACATACTTAAGTAATCAAGGTGTCATATATCAAATTGGTATTTATCTAACCCCCAGGTTTAAACAAAGTATCTTTCTAATTGAACTAGCATGCAATAGTTTAAATCAAAATAGATTTAGAAATAGGATCAATATGGTCAAAGCACAACTTGCCTTCAAAAAGCACTTGCTCTTGGTCTTGAGTTGGATCCTGAGTCAATACTTCTCCTTCGAATCCCTCCGGCACTTCAACGTCTACTCGTAAAGCGTGCAAATAGCAAATACACAAATAAACACTATGCAAAAAGATCCCAAAACTCCAAATAAAATCCATAAACAGAGAGAACATAATTTTCTGGATTTTTAGAAACTGGAATAAATCAAATTTGGAGTTAAAAGCATAAAAGTTATGATTATTTAAAGTTTAAATAATCAATTAAATAATTTTACAGAGAAAAACTTTAGTCCAAAAATTAAATAAAATTCATATTTAGGTAGATCTCAATTTTATACAAATTTAGAAATTTGAATCGCTCAAATCGGAGTTGAAGCATAAAAGTTATAAGCGTTTGAAGTTTGAATCTAAATTTGAAATCATTATTTGAATTAATAAATCATTTTCTTTTCGAAAATTAATTATTGCGTCGGCATGGACACGTGGCAGCTCTGATTGGCTGCTGACGTCGGCCGTCCATGGGCTCGGTCCACGCTCGGCTCGGGTCCACGGTGGACTCGGTCCACGGCTCACGTGACTGACATGTGGGCCCCACCTGCCAGCGCTGGGTTTCACGCACGCGTGACTGCGGCCGACACGTGGGCCCTCTGACTCGCGGGTCCCGCGTGTCAGAGACACGCTCCCCACGCGCGTGGGCGCGGCTGAGCACACGTGGCACAATCTCGGCCGTTGATTTGAAAATCAACGGTCGGATTGAATCTAAACCTCACGTTCAAAACTACACGGTTGATCCGGGCCGTTCGATCTAGATCGGACGGTCCAGATCTAACCCTATCGCTACAACGCAACTAACCACAACCGTACGATCTAAATCTAACGGTTGAAACCTAATCAAGAACGGAAAGCGATAGCAGGCGGCGTGGCCTCACCTCGTCGCGTTGGATCTTGATCCAACGGTGCCGAGCTTCGCGGCGGCGATGGCTTGCGGCGGCGTTGCGGCTGCCGGCCGAGGACGGCGACCACCCTAACGGCGCTTGGGCGTCTCGGCCAAGTGAGTGCACCGCAGTGCGCCTCGGCGCAAGGTTCTCGAATCCGGGCTTGAAGGCGGCGGAGGATGACGAGCGGCGCGGAAGCGAAGAAAACCCGTGTGGCGGCACTCCCCAAACCGGCGAGAAATCGCGAGGCGACGGCAGCGGCTGGCGTTGGAAACTAGGGCAATAGCGCGCACACGAGCAGCGATCCTCGGGCGATAACCCACGCCTTAAATAGCCTCGGCGGCGTGCTGGCGGAAACCTAATCGGGCCAGCGGCGCTGGCGCGGCGAGTCGGCTTCGATTCACGGGAAGGCAGCGAAATCGTGGCGATCCACGTGTCGCGCTCAACGGCCACGATCGCACGGCGCGATCGGTCGGTCGGACACGGCTTTCGGTCGGAGTCGAGGCGGATCTCGGCCGTTGGATCTTGATCCAGCGGTTGGGATCGATTAGGAGTTAGGAGTGGGTTCGGTCGAGTCAATCGGCTCGGTCGGACTCGAGTCCGACTTCGATCGGATGAAACGATACTTGACCCGAGTTGGATTTTCCAGTAATTAATATTTAAAATAATTCGAGAATTCATTTAATTCATTAAAAATAGCAAATGACTCAGAAAAATTCCAGAAAAATTCTGGAAAATATTTTGGATCATTTTGGACTCAAATAAAATATTTCCAACAAAATTTATTTGCAAATTTAAATTCTTTAATTATTTCAAAATGGAATAAATTCAAATAAATTCCAAATAAATCCAAATAAATTCCAGAAAATTCCAAAAATTCACCAAAGTGCCAAATCACACATGAATTTAAGAAAAGCAAAATTTTGGGGTGTTACAAACCTCCCCCCCTTAATAGAATCTCGTCCCCGAGATTCAGGGCTTACTAAAGGAATAGGTTTGGAAATTCTTTCTTCAAATCCTCTTCGCTCCCAAGTCGCTTCACTTTCTTCATGGTTGCTCCACTGAACTCTACAGAAACGGGTTGACTTGTTTCTAGTTTCTCGATCCATTGTGTCTAGAATCCTCACAGGGTGCTCCTTATAAGTCAAGTCCTCATGCAACTCAATTGACTCTAGCGGTGTCTGTTCCTCAGGAACTCGGAGACACTTCTTCAACTGGGACACATGGAATACATCATGCACTCCTGCCAACGATCAGCGGGCAACTCCAAATTGGTAGGCAACTTCACCTCTGCGACTCAAAATCTTAAATGGTCCAACATAGCAGGTGCGAGTTTCCCTTTGGCATGGAACCTCTTAACTCCCCGAGAGGCGTAACTACGAGGTATACAAAGTCTTAGGTTCAAAACTCAAATCTCGGCGACGATTGTCGGCATAACTCTTCGCCGAGATTGGGCTATCTTCAACCTTTCCCTAATTATGGCGACCGCTTCTTGACCTCTTGAAGAATATCAGGCCCAAAGACACGGCGCTCGGCGGTCTCATTCCAATTCAATGGCGTCCGAAGCAGGTCGACCATCTGATGCCTCAAAAGGTGACATCGTAAACTAGCCTGATAACTATTGTTGTAATCGAACTCGGCATACGGCAAACTCTTATCCCAAGAGGTAGCATAAGCCAATGCACAAGCTCTTAACATATCCTCCAGAATCTGGTTGACTCTTTCGGCCTGCCCATCCGTGCGTGGATGATAAGGTATCTTGAAGTTCAAACGGGTTCCCATGGCTTCATGCAACTTATTCAGAACCTTGAGGTAAATTGGGTACCTCGGTCCGATACAATCCTCTTTGGCACTCGTGCAAACAGACAATCTGATCATGTACAATTCCGCTAATTTATCTCCCGAGTAGGTGGTCTTCACGGGGATAAAATGGGCTACTTTAGTCAAGCGATCCACTATAACCCATATGGAGTCATAACCTCCTTGAGTCTTGACAAACCGGTAATGAAATCCATTCCGATTTCCTCCCACTTCCACTCAGGTATTTTCAGCGGTGTAGCAATCCTGCTGGTCTCGATGCATTGCCTTGACTCTACGGCATACGTCGCACAATGCAACATGCTCGGCAACTTCACGTTTCATACTCGGCCACGAAATCTCTCCTTGAGATCTGATACATCTTGGCGCTTCAGGGTGAATCAGTACTTAGAGTCATGGGCTTCTTCCAAAATCGATTGCTTTAACTCCTTTTTGTTAGGCACACAAATGCGATCCTTCATCCACAACGTGCCTTGCTCATCAATTTGAAGTCCTCTGCTCCGCCTTCCTCCTTGATGGACTTAATCCTGCGGATCTGTCATCATCCTTCGTCCTTCTCGGATCGATCCTCTAGGGTAGGCTTTACTTCCAATGCGGCCAAGAATCCGCTTAGGTACAACCTCAATCTTCATTTTACGAAAATCCTCACATAACTCATCGACTTGTGGCTAGCAACGTACTCACGGTATGGCTCTTCCGACTCGAGCATCGGCTACTACGTTGGCCTTCAGGGATGGTAATGGATTCAACATTATAGTCCTTGATCAACTCTAGCCATCTCCTTTGCCTCATATTCAGATCCAGATGGGTGAATATGTACTTAAAACTCTTATGATCCGTATATACTTCACATCTGTTTCCAATCGAGATAGTGACGCCATATCTTCAAAGCATGCACTACGGCGGCTAACTCTAGGTCATGTGTCGGATAATTTTCCTCATGCGGCCTCAAGCGCCTTGATGCATAAGCGGCGAACTTTCCATTCTGCATCAAAGACACATCCAAGTCCTTGGCGCGATGCGTCACAATAAATATCGAAGCTTTGAGCAACATCAGGTAGAACTAACACCGGTCTTGATGTCAATCGCTTCTTGACTCTGAAATCCTTCCTCACATTAAAGCGTCCATGCAAACTTCTTTTCCTTCTTCAGCAATTGCGTAAGAGGTTTCGCAATTGTCGAAAAACCTTCGATGAAAGCAGCGGTAATATCCTGCCATTCCAAGGAAACTCCGAATGGGTCACAGTCTTTGGTTGTTCCCAATGTAACACAGCTTCTACTTTGCTTGGATCTCTGGCGACTCCTGCTGCTGTCATTACATGTCCAAGAAAATCCACCTTGTCCTTCCAAAAATCACACTTGCTGAACTTTGCGAAAAGTTTCTGTTACCTCAGCTATTCCAAAACTCTCCTAAATTGTTAGTCATGTTCATCCTCTGTCTGGGAGTAGATTAGGATATATACTATGAACAAGACGACAAACAAGTCCAAAAATTCCAAGAAAACCTTATTCATCATATTCATGAAATAATTTGGCGCATTAAATCGGCCCAAAGGACATCGTAAACTCGTAATGTCCATATCTTGGCGAGAATGCGATCTTGAATATCTTACGATCGGATCTTCAATCGATGGTATCCCGATCTCAGATCAATCTTGGAGAAAACTCCGGCTCCTCTTAATCGATCAAACAAATCATCAATCCTGGGTAGCGGATACTTATTTTTCACGGTGACTTCATTGAGTGCACGGTAGTCAATGCACATCCTGAAACTCCGTCCTTCTTCTTGACAAACAAAGCGGTGCTCCCCACGCGACGAACTCGGTCGATAAATCCTTTCTCCATTAACTCTTCCATTGTTTCTTCATCTCTACCAACTCCTCGGTAGACATCCGATAGGGTCTCTTTGCTATCGGTCTTTGTGCAGGTACAAGTTCTATCACAAACTCTATGTCCACTGTCTGGCGGCATACGAGGTAGATCTTCGGGAAAACATCGGGTACTCACTCACTACGGGACATCCTCTATGCTGATTGCCTTGGTACTGTTAACCATCAAGCTGTCCATCCCTAAGCTGCGGTGGCTTGAAATTCCACTTTCTTCCCACACGGGCTCTCAATCGAGATAGTTCTTCGTCCACAATCCAATACAGCCTTGTGCTTGGATAACCAATCCATTCCCAATATAACATCTAAGGTGCAGGTCTCCAAAATTATAAGGTTTGCTAGGAACTCTATTCCATCTATTAGTATTCTCACCGGAACATCCTACTTCCGTTCGGAGTTGAACCAGGGTTTGAACTAAAAGCATGCACTTAAGTCTTGCAATCCTTAAATCATTTCTAGTAGCAAAGCCTTGCGAAACAAGCGAATGCGAAGCTCGAGTCAAACAAAGCATTGCGAGTCTTGAGTTAACAAGTAACTTACCCGTCTGACGTCCGTAGCATTTTGCGGTGCATCCGCGGTGACATGGTTGACTCGGCCTCTCACCACGGCAGGGTGTGGCTCCTGGTCTTTGGCGTCCTAGCTGGGGTGGTTCCTAGATTGAAGCGGCGGGGTCGCTCCTGCATCTTCTTCGGACAAGCTGTTGGCAAAGTGTCTGGCTCGTTGCTTGATTATGTGGCGTCTCACTTGTTCCTTCATTTGCCGGGGTAGCGTTTCTAGCGAAGTGGGTGCAGTAGTTTTGATTGGCAGGTCTTGGTGCTGGGGAGGGTGTCCTTGTTGCATTCTGCGGTTGGAATCTGAAGAATTGATTTGGTGCAACTCTCAAGCGCTGTTGCGTTCCCTGACGTGATCCTTCTTTGTTGCATCCTGCGCTTCTGTTCTCATCCAGTTCCTTGCGCTTGTCCTCAAGAATAAGCGCCTTATTCACCAACTCTTGGAAATCTGGAAAGGTGTGGGTGATCAACCCTACTTGCAATCTGAGTTAAGTCCCTTCATGAAACGAGGTATGCCTGGATTTATCTGTCGCTACATCCTCGGGTGCGTAGCGTGCTAAGCTGTGTGAACTTGTTCAGGTAGTCGACCACCGGTGATTACCTTGCCTCGATGCTCTGAACTCCTCCTTCTTAAGGTCCATAATTCCTTCAGGCACGTGATCTTGTCGGAATGCATTTGTGAACTCTTCCCAAGTGATATCTTGAGGGTTCTCTGCGTGTACGAAGTTCTCCCACCATTCGGCGGCTGTTCCTTCCAACTGATGAGAAGCGTAGAGTACCTTCTCATTCCCTATGCATTGGGCTATGTGCAGCTTCCTCTCGATTGATCTTAACCAATCGTCGGCCTCCAACGGATTGGCATTCCCAGAGAAAGTGGGTGGGTGAGTCCTCATGAACTCGACAGACCTTGTATTACGGCGTGGTCACGATTAACTTGATTAGCGTGGCCTGGCGATGGCGTGCTGCATTTGTTGCATCATAGCATGCATCAAGCGGAGTGCAGCGACAAGAAATGCTCCAAAATTCTGCACATCGATGGCGGTCTTTGGTGCTCCATCATTGGGGTTTTACATTGGCGAGATCCACTCCCATTGCTTCCAAAGTTCCCACGGGTGTTCACCATCTGTTGATTTGCTCTAGGTTTAGAGATGAGAGGGAAACAAGAATAGACAAGTAATATGGAACTTATGCGGGGCGAAAGGGGTAACTTTAAGGTCCATCTTTATTATTAATAACTTGGTATGGCTGCTTACAATGCCTAAGGGCCTTGCAACACATACTGCACACTCAGCAAACAAAGCAAATCCAAATCGAACTAACTCTGGAGTCTAACGCCTAAAGGGTGACTCTTTATTTCATGACGCGACTCGGCGAAGGAGTCTCACTATAGAACCTAAGCTCACTCATCGAGAAAACCTCCACGGCCTGGGTACGGGTGCTGCGGCATAGGCGCGAAACGATCGCCATGTCCAGCGACTATGTCATCTGTGGTAGTCGAAGAAGCGATGTCCTCATCGAGATCGACTCCTCCGGATCTGGCTCGTGTAGCTCAAATCTTGGCTGGGAGTGCAGTCCGTACAAAGTCATTTCCAACTCGTCAATCCTTCGTAGAAGGTGTGCCACATACTCTGAGCTTCCCGCCATCTGTTCTTCTCTGTCGTGATTTCCTTGCGGGCCTTCAGAGCTCCTTGCTTGTATTATCTAGTACATCCTCCTGGCGGCGACAAATCGTGCCAAGCGTATGTAGCCGTGGCATCCTCATCTGAATCGCCTTGGTCGAGAAGGTTATCGCTGCGCGGATGGTAACGAACACCGTACTCTCCAACTCTCTGGCGTGAACACGGGTAATGTGCCGCATTGCTCGTCGTGATACTTCTTGGATACCCATCTGCATTGTAGATCTCTGGCAAAGGCACGGTGTATCGGACGATTGCACTGGCCCTTCCTCCTAGCGGTACCTCAATCCTCACGTCACAAGCCTTGATCAATCCCGCTTGTCCGATCACTTCCACTTGGTATTGGGGCTTCTCAAAATCTCCGAGAGTACCGTAGCATATGCCAAAGTTCCGCGGCGTGACCAACTCCCAGATCAACGTAGTTGAACTCTTCCTCCATCTGTCACAAGAGTGCTTTACGTAAGAACTCGGAATTTTCAAATTGTGACAAGGTAAGGGAAAATTTCAGCAAGAGACGAGAAAAGAGAGAAGGGGATAAGTCGAGATGTCATTTCTTGTCTTCACAAATTTTTAGCTTTAGAAAATAGGTTTTATCCTCACTACGACCATTCTAGCTTAGGGTTGAGCCTACAGTCAAGTATGGCTCTGATACCACCTCTGTCGGGACCCCGAATTTGCAAATCCGGACCCTCGTGTGTTCGCACTAGTCCAGGAACGCGCTAGTGCACACAGTCTTAACATCGGTAAATATCACAATCATACCAATCGATATTATCAAAGTACTTTATTTAAATAACCAAAGTGGTTACTTGACCTTATGGCCAAGTTACAAATATATGCCTTGCAAGGCGAAACTTATTAAAAGAGAAATAACTGCAGCGGAAAAATCAAATAAACTTCGTGGCGCCATCCAGTATACCACAGGCAGCGATCGGGCTCGCATCCCCTAAGTAGTCGGGTCCTCTTGGAGTTCCTCCTCCAAAGCTGGCGTAATCTCCTCTTCAAGCGGTATTGTGTTGAGGCAAGGGTGAGTACTTGGTACTCAGCAAGTCATGCCTGAGAATGCAAGCTAATATACTATATGCATGGCTTAGTACAAAGGAATAGCTTAAGGTATATTTGCGATGTAAACAAAGATTTGACAAGTAATATAAGTAGATTCGAAAGCAGTAAAAACAAGTAAAGCATAAATAACTTTTCAAGAAGTTTAAATAACATTTTTCCCCATCCTAAACCATATTTCCATCATCTTCTTTGTTAAACCAACCCAACTTTTCAAATCCATGTTGTTTTCAGAAAGTCTAACCCTTGATTTGTAATTCAGAGCATTGTCGATCACAGTGGACTCGGCTATTCAAATAGATTCTACACTCTGCAGAGGTTATGCACTTTACCCACAAGATACAATCCACTCACCACGTCGGTAGTGAATCGCCATACAAGAGTATGCGAATGAGCGATCATAACAAAGCCTTTGGAAGCCTCAAACAACACAGGTGGTCCTCTCCCAGACGTGCTCTACACCATCCCTTCCCTTAGCCAAGGCGAAGTATGGGACCAACACACCGTTAGATGGGTACTGGCCACAGCCACGATACGCTCCCCGTACAATCACACAAATGGTGTAACCCGACACCCTGAGGCTCCACAAGTGAGTCCTTAGCGACTTAGTCAACTAGGGCCGTCCCATTCCAGCCATGTGGTTGCAAGTATGACCAGTTCAAAGGCTTGCAAGGTTAAGTCCTTAGAGTGACCAGGGCAAGACTACGAAAAACCAAATCATCATCCCCAATGCCACACCGGCCCACTTTGATTACTCTTGCCACATGCCCTGGCCGAAATCGTTTATCAAACCCCGCTTGATTACCATGCACCACGTGCCATCAACATCACATGATACTTTTCCAAAACAGGTTCAATATATCATTAAGTCAATATTAGCATTTGATTATCCAAAATCATGTCATGAGCACGTAGCGAGTCTAAGCGGTATACTACAACGATCTAAACCCATGTTGGCAATTTAATAATGTCCAACTAGTAAACCACAACTAGGGTGACAAAAGGGTCATGGCACATACTTAATTAAACAAGCTGTCATATCGCAAATTCGTATTTATCTAACCCCCAGTATTAAACAAAGTATCTTTCTAATTGAACTAGCATGCAATAGTTTAAATCAAAATAGATTTGAAATAGGATCAATATGGTCAAAGCACAACTTGCCTTCAAAAAGCACTTGCTCTTGGTCTTGAGTTGGATCCTGAGTCAATACTTCTCCTTGAATCCCTCCCAGGCACTTCAACGTCTACTAAGTAAAGCGTGCAAATAGCAAATACACAAATAAACACTATGCAAAAGATCCTAAAACTCCAAATAAAATCCATAAACAGAGAGAACATAATTTTCTGGATTTTTAGAAACTGGAATCGTCAAATTTGGAGTTAAAAGCATAAAAGTTATGATTATTTAAAGTTTAAATAATCAATTAAATAATTTTACAGAGAAAAACTTTAGTCCAAAAATTAAATAAAATTCATATTTAGGTAGATCTCAATTTTATACAAATTTAGAAATTTGAATCGCTCAAATCGGAGTTGAAACGCATAAAAGTTATAAGCGTTTGAAGTTTGAATCTAAATTTGAAATCATTATTTGAATTAATAAATCATTTTCTTTTCGGAAATTAATTATTGCGTCGGCATGGACACGTGGCAGCTCTGATTGGCCTCTTGGCGTCGGTACGGTCCATGGGCTCGGTCCACGCTCGGCTCGGGTCCACGGTGGACTCGGTCCACGGCCACGTGGATCGACATGTGGGCCCCACTGCCCGGCCCGGGTTTCACGACGCAGCGTGGCTGCGGTGACACGTGGGCCCTCGACTCGCGGGTCAGCGTGTCGAGACACGCTCCCCAGCGGCGTGGCGCGGTGAGCACACGTGGCACAATCTCGGCCGTTGATTTGAAAATCAACGGTCGGATTGGATCTAGACCTCACGTTCAAAACTACACGGTTGATCCGGCCGTTCGATCTAGATCGGACGGTCCAGATCTAACCCTATCGCTACAACGCATTCAACCACAACCGCATTTATCTAAATCTAACGGTTGAAACCTAATCAAGAACGGAAAGCGATAGCAGGCGGCGTGGCCTCACCTCGTCGTTGGATCTTGATCCAACGGTGCACCGAAGCTTCGCGGCGGCGATGGCTTGCGCGGCGTTGCGGCTGCCGGCCGAGGACGGCGACCACCCTAACGGCGCCGGGCGTCTCCGGCCAAGTGAGTGCACCCACGAGTGCGCCTCGGCGCAAGGTTCTCGATCCGGGCTTGGCGGCGGAGGATGACGAGCGGCGGAAAGCGAAGAAAACCGTGGCGGCACTCCCCAAACCGGCGAAATCGCGAGGCGACGGCAGCGGCTTGGGCGTTGGAAACTAGGGCAATAGGCGCGCACACGAGCAGCGATCTCGGCGATAACCCACGCCTTAAATAGCCTCGGCGGCGTGCACCAGCGGAAACCTAATCGGACGCGGCGGCTACGCGGCGAGTCGGCTTCGATTCTGGGAAGACGACGAAATCGTGGCCGTCCACGTGTCGCTCAACGGCCACGATCGCCGCGGCGCGATCGGTCCGGTCCGGTTCACGGCTTTCGGTCGAGTCGGGCGGATCTCAGCCGGAGGATCTTGATCCACCGGGTGGGCTCGAGGAGGGTGCGGCGTGGGTTCGGTCGAGTCAATCGGCTCGGTCGGACTCGAGTCCGACTTCGGTCGGATGAAACGATACTTGACCGAGTTGGATTTTCCAGCGAATTAATATTTAAAATAATTCCCAGTAATTCATTTAATTCATTAAAAATAGCAAATGACTCAGAAAAATTCCAGAAAAATTCTGGAAAATATTTTGGATCATTTTGGACTCAAATAAAATATTTCCAACAAAAATTTATTTGCAAATTTAAATTCTTTAATTATTTCAAAATGGAATAAATTCAAATAAATTCCAAATAAATCCAAATAAATTCCAGAAAATTCCAAAAATTCACCAAAGTGCCAAATCACACATGAATTTAAGAAAAGCAAAATTTTGGGGTGTTACAGTGCTCGGACCGCATGAAGATGCCCCAACGAGTATGTATGGATGGGAGGAGGGTTGACATGAGGTTCTTCGTGGCACATGTCGTGCGATTGATGATCCCCTGCAGGGAGAATAAGCGATTCGAATTGCCGCTCTCTCGGATATGAGCATGCTTGATCTTAGCACACTTCAATGTAGTAATAACTTGAACTTAATGAGAGCTGGTTATAGTGGTGATACTGGTTTATATTGACTCTTGCTTTGCATTAACTGTAAGTTTCAGATTTCACCTTAGTAATAGGTGTTGTTCATAAGTGCTATAAAAGCTGTGCAATTGAGTAGTGGATTGTAATTAAACAACAAATTTAAGCTTTTCCGCACTTTGTCCCGTAAGCTTGATTCCTTACTACATCCCAATGCATACTCTTTCGAGTCGGTCATATATGGACCACAGGTAAGTCTTGCGAGTACCTTCTGTACTCATGCTTCTGCTTTGTGGTTTTCAGGTGAGGATCAGAGCGGATGTGAGTTCTATCCGTACTGCCTCTCGGTGACCGGGCAGGGCACCGAGTAGAGGCCACCGGCGTCGCTGTTTGCGCCCGGAAGTGTTCAGGGGCAGGACACTTCCAGAAGAGTTGTACTTTTGCTGGTTCAGTAGTGTGTGTCAGATTTTGTTGTACAGCTGGTTTAAACCATGTTATGTATACACTTGAACCTTTGGCTTCTTTTATGCAAATCTTTAGTGTACCTTTGTGCTCTCGCTTCTCTCATTCGTTACTTCTGTGCTTGGTGGTTGTCGGGCGCGGTTCGTGTTGTTGTATCTGTGTCGGGTTTTGTCTTCGTGCCGGTGTTGGTTTGGTTTGTCTTACTTCCGCGTTGCGTACCTTGGTTGTGGGTTTCGAGTTCGTTGCCCCCTTTATGCAAATTGAATTGATATGGCGTTGTAAGCCGGTATGCGGGGCGATCCTAGGTGAGCTTCGGGTCGCATACCGGGGGAATACCGGGATTGTTGTCGAGTTATTCGAAGGGCCTCACTGTCGTCTTAATTGGGCTTGGGTGCTAACATTGCGAGCGCCACCAGCGATCCGTTGTTAGCCTCCAAATCCGATTAGGATAACTAAACCTTCAAATAACCCGAGGACGGTCTGGGCGGCTCCTGTCAGCAGCGATGGCGGCTGCCATCGGGAAGGAAGGAGGCGGAGGTGGGGGTTTCGGCAGCAGGGGAAAAAGAGCAGCCGGCTGGGAGGAGGAACAGATGCAGCGCCGGCTTGGGGGGGCTCGCTGCCTGCCGGAGGGCGGCTCGTCCCGGCTAGGGTGGCACGAGAGCTAAGGTCTCAAGGAGGAGGCGCCGTTTGGGGTTGCATGGAGGAGGCGTCGGCTCGAGTCAACACGGAGGCGGCGCCGGTTGGGGTCGCTGGGAGGAGGCGTTGGCTCCGGTCGACAGGGATGAGAGCCAAGGGGAGGGCGCAGCATCGGGCTAGTGGGGAGGAGGACCGGGGGCGCACAGGTTAGGAGAGGGAGGGAGGGCCACTCCGAGGAAGAGAGAGATAGTGAGGATAACGTTATGTGGGGGAAAAGAAAGAAAAGGCAATAATTCTCTCCCACACCTAATCCTTGAATCCCACAGGCCACAGATCACAAACAGGTCCCCAAACACCCATAATAGGAATTCCAAGACTCGGAGAAAACCTACAATATTACACCTTGCATGCATGACTAGCTTAGTCCATAAAGCACCCCTTCCAGCCTATAAAAAGCCAAACAGCCGGAACACATACATAGCTCCCACTCACACTACACCAAGGCTAGATCCTCTAGTAGAGCATTCTCATGGACACCTGATATGAGTAGCATAGCCCTTCATTACATGTTGAAGGTTACACGTAATGGAAAGGATGATCCGTTTAAGGTGGAGAACCTACATCAAGTGGTGTTCAAATTGCAAGAGTGACGTCTGACATCATCGATGCATAATGTAACAACCTCTGGCCTGAACCTTGTGACCTCTGATGGCCTCAAGGTGCACTTGCAACAGTAGTGTCAAAGGTATTTCAGGGCGTGCGAACTAGCCGACCACCCTTCTGCTACAAGTTTCTCTACGATAAATTATAGGGTACTGATGCAGCCCAATCAGTGTGCAGAGCATATTAAGGTTAGTTATTTCCTATTTGTTCACCCTATTGATCTTTTTAGCGTTATTCATAAGTTCACTAATTCGCATGCTCGTCTTGTATGTTAGTCATTCCCGGAGGATAAAGAGTTATTGAACGAAGATATCCCACATTTCGTAGTAATTTATATGCAATTTGGCGGGGGTGTGATGCCTGGTTCACACGGAAGACACAGAAGAGGATCTAACTAGAGGAGTAGAGGTCCATCTAGTACTATTGCAGCAGAAAGTTCAAGAGGACGTTCAACCATAACCGAAGGAGGGTTTGCTCCTAACTTTAGAAATGAAGATGACGATGATGACGATGATTTCGTGTCACCTAGATCTCGACGTTCAAGCACTACCACAATAGGCCATTCAAACACCACTATAACAGACCGTTCAAGCAATAATGCAAGAGGACGTTCAACCAGCACTGAAGGAGGGCTAGCTCTAAACCATACAAATGACGTTGATGATGACGATTTTATGCCACCTAGGGCATGAACCTTGTGTCCTCGGAGTGCTCCAAATCCTAACGATGATATTACAATAAGCCCTCTCACGTATCCATACGTAGTACCCCATCAGGAACCAATATACCCCTATTGTCTATTTGATCATGCCCTATTCCGAAAACCATGGCTATAGAATGATGCTTATGACTTAAAACACTTTAGCTACAGTTTTCCTAGGCTTAACTATCCATAATATGAGTTAACTATAATACTTAGGTAACTTGCACTAGTAGAATTTAGATGCAAACCATGATGTAAATTAAATATTTTTATAGAATATGATAGTCCATATATCAAAGAGCAAATCTGGTTCATTCTTCCTGAAAATTACATTTAAACCCACTATTTTACGGGCTGCCGAAAAGGCTTAAGTGTTTCCGAAATCTGTGCATTAACTTTTCATTTTCTTGATTCAAACTGAGTTCATTTCTAACTGTTTTTTTTGTAAAAATAGAACATCTAATACCCTAGGAACAAGTGATATTTATCTTCATAGCTTAACTCGAATTTAAAAATTTATTTAACTTCTTTTGGATCTTCTCAGCAAAAGATATAAGTAAATGAATTTAAATAGGGTAAAATAAAAAAAACTGGTAGGGGCTCAGTCGCGCTACCGTGGCGCGATAGACTGGTTCCAAATGAAATGATATATAACAAACATCAGTGATTTTTTCTGGAATTTCATCACGACCATAGCTGTTTCCAAAAAAATTATAAGCGAATGGCTACTACACTAAAAAATAATCCTGTTTAGAATGTAAATACTTTACTAAATCAAGATATTGTTCATATTTGACAGTTTCTTTAAGTACTATAATTATTATGACACAAAACAATTAAAGTGTTACAATTAGCACGAAAAAAACAACCGAAATAAAAAATAATCCGGTTTGTAGTCTACAAAAATAAAAATAAAAAATAAATTACCAAGTAAAAAAAGGGGAAAATCAGCTTGCAGTGGAGTGGCTAAGCCTTAAAAAATAATCCGGTTTGTAGTCTACAAAAATAAAAATAAAAAATAAATTACCAAGTAAAAAAGGGGGAAAATCAGCTTGCAGTGGAGTGGCTAAGCCTTAAAAAGTTCGCTCACACGCTGCTCAAGAAGACGGCCGGCTGCAAAGACGAGCCGTTCATTGCAGGTGACCTAGGAGGCTATTTTTGTTATTTCTACCCGTTTTTTGAAAAAATAAAATTTAGGGGCCGCTGCAGTAAAAATTTGGCAGATGTAGGGATGGAACTAGTACGGATATTTTCCGACCGACCGACCGACCGAATTGATTTGGATGATAATTTGGATAGTTTCACAGATATCCAGTTGATTTCTCGGATGAGGATATGGATACAGATAATTTACATGGATACGGATACGGATATGGAACACTGATTATCCGATGGATACGGAATATCCGAGTTTTTGTTCGGATAATATCCGAATATGACATACAGATATTATCCGAATAACACGTTTCAGAATAACACAATAACAATTTAACATGTTTCATTAAGCTTTAGGTAAGTGCATTAGATGATAAGATATAATGTGTTCATGTGTGCTAGATGCTAATTTGGAGATATTTGGGTAAAGGTGGTACAGAAATTGGCAAGTGGCGTTTCAGGAGGGCTACTTAGGATTCAACAGCATATGCCAGCTGCAAATCATTTGGTTCAATTATTGCAATGGGGTACATTGTTACTCACAGAGTCACATGTATGACAAGCTAGGGATAAAAATGCAAAAAAAAGACATACAAATATTTTTTTTTTGGAATTTTGAATTTAAATTTGGACCGATTTTTGAAAAAAACTGAAATTGGATTTTAAAATATCCGACTAATATTATTCGTATCCATGTTGATTCCGAACCGTATTCGATCTGTATTCGTAACCGATATTATCATGTATAATTCGTATTTGATTCTGTATTCGACACTATTCGTATGGAAAATTTGGTATTATATACAACATGTGTCCCGTATTTATAATTGTACACAACATATTTGAATATTTACAGAAATCTCAACTATACCCGAAATTAGGAATTTCGTGTACCCATTCCCGAAAATAGGAAATTCGGTTTTGCTGTATTTGAAATCCGTATTTTCGGGTATACTGTAAACGAAAATAGCATTTTCGGGTTTGGCCATACACGAAAATGGGGATTTCGGGTATGAGGTGGCACCCTCATACCCGAAATTGGTGTTTTCGGCAATGAGGTGGCCTGCCATTTTTTGCTTTTTCGCTTTGAAGGAGACGGTGGAGTCTGCACATGCATGTTGGTTCACGGGCGAAGGAAAGCATCTGCATGCGTTTGAGAAAAGAAGAGAAAGGAAGAGGATTAGACGTGACTAGACAGGTGCCATGCTAATTTGTCTCCCCGTGATTAAGGAGGAAGAGGTGCTCGCTGCACTATAAGAAGAGGCAGCAGCGGCAGAAGAAACGCAGCGCGCGATAGAGGTTTGAAGAACCGAAACTCATTTCGTCTGTTCGTTGTTTTGGTTCATAGAGTGACTAACTTATTTTTTTGTAGAGATTGTTGAACACAGAAGCTCGGGAGCCGACTGGCGCGAAGACACGACATTGGGTGTATTGACTGTACGACATAAACGGTATGTATTTTCGTTAGATGAATTTAGGATGGCAGTAGTTTAACAGATATGGTGTAGTACTAAAATATAGCAAATTTATTTATTTTTAGGAGGTGGATGAGAGTTGTGGCTAAACTTGTTATGTTAGTGTTTATTATTTTCGTTTGTGAAGTTTAGTACTGTCGTTTACAGTGTAGTGGACTGTTAAGTTTATGTTTATTGTTAGGACGGTATTAGAAAAAATTAGTGCCATAGTATTAGAAAATAGTACTAGCCCGATATTAGCAACATTTGAAAGAATGGTAGTACCGAAACATAGTACCACGGGATTCAAAAAATTAGTAACAAAATTAGTAGCACACTATAAGCACATGGTACCAAAACATAGTACTACGCCATTAGCAGCACGGTGTTGGAAAGAAATTAGTAACAAAATTAGTAGCACGGTGTTGGAAAGAAATTAGTACCACGGTATTAGCAAATATTAGTAGAACATTATTAGAAAAATGACTACATCGGTATGATAGTAAAACACCATGATTAGCTAAATTAGTACAACGGTGTTTGCGCTAATTAGAAAAAAATAGTACGACGGTGTTTGCAATAATTAGTAGGATGGTATTAACAATAATTAGTAATATTAGTATGATGGTGTTTGCAATAATGAGTAGGACGGGATTAGTATGATGGTGTTTGCAATAATTACTAGCATGATTAGCAAAATTATTACGATGGTGTTAGCACTAATTAGCAACATTAGTATGATGGTGTTTGCAATAATGAGTAGGACGGGATTAGCAATAATTAGTAATACTGTGTATGTTTTTGTACTACATGTGGCGAGAAGATAGTCCGCTGCAAAAATAACTTGTGGGAAGAAACGTCTTCTTGTGCTGCGTTTGTACTACCATAAAAGGTATGTTTTCTTAAGGGCAGTAGCATGAAATATAATTTGTGTGGTAAATTTGTGCTATTTACCATTGCTGTGGACAGTGTAGTGTAGTGTAGTGTTAGTTTCGGGTTAATTGTTGGGACGGTAATAGGAAACATTAGTACCATGCTATTAGAAAATATTAGGACAATGTTAGCTAAAATGAGCACCGTGATAATATCAAAATTTGGTGGCACCATAGTAGCATTAATTAGTACATCGATATTAGCACAGTGCTGGCTAAAATAAAATGAGTAGCACGGTATCAGCAAAATATAGTGACACCATAATAGCAATAATCAGTACGTCTAAAATTTTAGAAATGAGATGAAAAATTATAGGTAGAAATAGGGTCCTATTCTTCCATATTTTAGTAGAAATGAGATGAAAATTTTAGAAATGAGATGAAAAATTATAATGGTATTTAATTAAGTGTTGTTGAACAATTATAAAATTGTGTTGGTATGGTAATGTTGCATAAAATGTTTGTTCTTTTACGTGTGTTAGCATGAAATATTAGATTAGTACATTTTCCCTCCCCTCACTCCACTGAAATGTTCGAACAGCGGTGGGAACAAGGTCAAAAGAGCTATGAAATCTAGCCTAGATTATTTGAGATTTTCAGTACAACTTTCCAACTGAGTTAGCCTAGTTTTGTAAAAATTTTGAAGTGAAATTAGCCTATATTTAATTTAATAAAATTCTGACAACAGCACAAGGTCCAATTTCATATTTCCTGTTTTCGATTTATAAGAGGGGTAAAAAGATCTTAATAATTATTGAAAATTTTTGAGAGAGGTTATGAAGACAATAGTAAGTTCCAATAAAATTCTGAAGTAAGAAGGATAAGTATTTTTCTTGCAGAAATTATTTTAGTACAAATCTCAGATTTTTCGAAAACGTTTCTTTTAATATCTAAGGGTATTAAAACACATTCTTTTTATGAAATTTTTACCAAAGGTAGACAGTGTTAGGTAGAGTAATTAGTAAAATTTTTAGCTCTGGACAAGGTAGCAAACTTTGGAATAAATTCTGACATTGCTGTCTTTTCACATGTTTTTAAAGAAATTTACTTTGTGTAAATTTGTAAATTACTTTTCACTGAAGTATAAGCTTTTCACAGCTCATAATACGAGATCATGTGCATTAACACGAAATATGAAATATGACTTCCATGAAAAGTTCGAATGATATTTCGTGAAATGTTATCGGAGAAATATTTTGTGTTTAGTAACTTTCAATATTATGTGTGTGCGACAAACGGACATGCCTTTCAAAATTTATTTCGGGGAACGCCCATGATGTTGCATGGGAGATTCGTGAGCATTGACAACTGCCTGCACGTAGATAGCAGTATAGCCACCCCGAATGAACTATGGGAGCTGAAATCACATGTCCTCGCTCTGTTCGGTGCGAACCCTGAGACGCACAGAGTTCATCTAGAAGGGTTCGCCCACGATTGGTCCCCAACACCTCGACGGTTGTGCACACGCTCTTCCCGTTACGGAGCGAAAGCTCGTGGGCTTTGTATGTCCACAAAGCGGGTGGAGAGAATTTCGAGGTAGGAGTGTGTGAAATCATGTGCTGAAAAATTGGCTTAGAATTGAATTTGCAAAATGTGTTTGTTCATGTGTTTTGACAATTTGACAAGAAACAGTAAGTTTCGCTTTGGCACCGGACCAAACTTAAAGAAAACAGTAAGTTTCCTATCTACGACGGACCAAATTTGTTGGTCTGTCGTAAACATGCTTTGGCAACCTCATTTTCCCATGTACGACAAACCAAGTTTTTTGGTGCATTTGTAAACATGAATCTGAGTCCTTTTGCGCCGAACCGATTTTGTGTACGACGGACCAAGTTTTTGGGTCTGTCGTGCACATGTTTTTGAGCTCTTGTGCCAAACTCAATTTTCCAAGAAAATAGCAGTCAGCGCATGTACGACGGACCAAGTTTTTGGGTCTGTCGTGGACGTGCTTTTGAGATCATGAGCCGGACTCAATTTTCCAAGAAACCAGTAAGTTTTGCATGTACGACGGACCAAGTTTTTGGGTCTGTCGTGAACGGCTTTTTGAGGATTGATTTCGCATGTACGACGGACTGATTTCTTTAGTCTGTCGTGAACGTGTTTTCGCCGGAATGATTTCTTCTTGAAACCGAGACTTTCACGTGTACAACGGACCGATTTTGTTGGTCCGTCGTGAATGGTTTTTTGAGTGACTTTTTCATGTGTACGCCGGACCATATTTTTTGGTCCGTCGTGAATGCGTTTTTGCTCGATTAGGGTTTTGAGCAAAATTGGAATTGTGTTTGATTTGTTTTTGAGATTATGAAATTTGTGAGAATTTCATGATGCTTGAAGTGGACTTTATGCAATGCTCGTGTGAGTATTTGCATGGATTGATGTGAGTCAAGTCGTGGACTTGTGCTCGGAATTGTTTTGTGGTTTGTTCATGTGCAGGTATTGCTCGAAGACGAACGTGGTCGATGACGGGACCGGAACTAGGTTCATGGAGGAGCTGAGGTTCGTGTCGGGACCCCGAATTTGCAAATCCGGACCCTCTGTGTATTCAGCACTAGTCCAGGAACGCGCTAGTGCACACAGTCTTAACATCGGTATATATCACAATCATACCAAACGATACTATCAAGTACTTTATTTAAATAATCAAAGGGTTACTCGACCTTATGGCCAAGTTACAAATATATGCCTCGCAAGGCGAAACTTATTAAAAGAGAAATAACAAAGAATGAAAATCAAATAACCGTGGCGCCATCCGGTATACCACAGCAACCGATCGGGCTCGCATCCCTAAGTAGACGGGTCTTCTTGGAAATCCTCCTAAAAGCTGGCGTAATCTCCTCTTCAACTGGTATTGTGTTGAGGCAAGGGTGAGTACTTGGTACTCGACAAGTCATGCACTGAATGCAAGCTAATATACTATATGCATGGCTTGGTACAAAGGAATAGCTCAGGTATATTTGCGATGCTTGACTTTTGACAAGTAAATAAAGTAGATTCAAAGCGAGAAATAAGTAGAGCATAAATAACTTTTCGAGAAGTTTAACAAACATTTTTCCCATCCTACACCATATTTCCATCATCTTCCTTGTTAAACCAACCCATCTTTTTCAAAACCAAGTTATTTTCAGAAAGTCTACCCCTTGACTGTAATTCCCGAGCATTGTCGATCACAGTGGACTCGGCTATTCAAATAGATTCTACACTCTGCAGAGGTTATGCACTTTACCCACAAGATACTGGTCAAACACCACAAAGGCGAGTTCAGTAACAAAGCCTTTGGAAGCCTCAAACAACACAGGTGGTCCTCTCAGGTTCGTGCTCTACACCATCCCTTCCCTTAGCCAAGGCGAAGTATGGGACCAACACACCGTTAGATGGGTACTGGCCACGACCACGATACGCTCCCCGTACAATCACACAAACGGTGTAATCGACACCCTGAGGCTCCACAAGTGAGTCCTTAGCGACTTAGTCAACTAGGGCCGTCCCATTCGACCATGTGGTTGCAAGTATGACCCGATTCAAAGGCTTGCAAGGTTAAGTCCTTAGAGTGACCAGGGCAAGACTACCCGAAGAACCAAATCAACATTCCCAACGCCACATCGGCCCACTTGATTACTCTTGCCACATGCCCTGGCCGAAATCAGCGTTTATCAAACCCCAGTTGATTACCATGCACCACGTGCCGTCAACATCACATGATACTTTTCCAAAACAGGTTCAATATATCATTAAGTCAATATTAACATTTGATTATCCAAAATCATGTTATGAGCACGTAGCAGGTCTAAGCAGTGTACTACGTCGGTCTAAACCCATGTTGGCAATTTAATAATGTCCAACTAGTAAACCACAACTAGGGTGACAAAGGGTCATGGCACATACTTAAATAATCAAGGTGTCATACAGCAAATTGGTATTTATCTAACCCCCATGTTTAAACAAAGTATCTTTCTAATTGATCTAGCATGCAATAGTTTAAATCAAAATAGATTTCGAAATAGGATCAACATGGTCAAAGCACAACTTGCCTTCAAAAAGTACTTGCTCTTGGTCTTGAGTTGGATCCTGAGTTAACACTTCTCCCTCGAATCCTTCCGGCACTTCAACGTCTACTCGTAAAGCGTGCAAATAGCAAATACACAAATAAACACTAGGCAAAAAGATCCCAAAACTCCAAATAAAATCCATAAACAGAGAGAACATAATTTTCTGGATTTTTAGAAACTGGAATAAATCAAATTTGGAGTTAAAGCATAAAAGTTATGATTATTTAAAGTTTAAATAATCAATTAAATAATATTAAAGCGAAAAACTTTAGTCCAAAAATTAAATAAAATTCATATTTAGGTAGATCTCAATTTTATACAAATTTAGAAATTTGAATCACTCAAATCGGAGTTGAAGCATAAAAGTTATAAGCGTTTGAAGTTTTGAAATTCAAATCAATTATTAAACCGATTTATTAAATCATTTTCTTTTGGAAATTAATTATTGCGTCGGCATGGACACGTGTCGGCTCTGATTGGCTGGTGGCGTCGGCCGGTCCATGGACTTGGTCCACGCTTGGCTCGGGTCTCACGGTGGACTCGGTCCACGGCTCCACGTGAAGGCCCGACATGTGGGTCCACTCGGGTAGCGTCATTCTTGGCGTCGGCGAGGCTCGGCCCGCAGTGGCGACATGTGGGACCTTTGTGGCGTCATGGGTAGCGTCGGCGCTCGGCTGGGACGGCCCGTGACATCTTGAGCCCTCGACACGCGGGCCGTGTCGGCGTCCTACCTGCCAGCGTCGTGATTGGCCGACCGCGTCGGTCCAACTTCCCGACACGTGGCGCAATCACGGCCGTTGGTTTGAAAATCAGCGGCGCGGATTAGATCCAGGGTTAACACGTTGAAACTACTCGTTGATCGTGGTAGTTCGATTTAGATCGGACGGTCGGATCTAATCCTATAATCGCCTTTGCTACGGCCGCGTGGCGATTGTGAACCGCTGGATCTTGATCCAGCGGTCCAGATCTGTCGGGTTTAGAACACGTGAACTCACCTCAACCGTCCGATCTGGATCGGCGGTCCTGAGCTTCGCGAGTCCGGCGATGGCGCGGCGAGGCCTGGGCACCGGAGACGGAACGATGACCAAGCGCGGCGCTACGGGGCTTCTCGGCGAGATGAATCCTTCCTTTGGGTGCGTCTCGTCGCGGGGATCCCAGATTCGAGCTCCTTCGGCGGAAAGACGACCAGACGGCGACGGAAGCGGCGCAAACCTCGGCGGAGGGAAGAGACAACTCGGCGGCGATTGCGGCTCAGCAGCGGCGGCTTTCGGGCGAGATGGCTCGAGAGGCAGTGCGCAAGGATGAGGGCAACCTCGGGGAACATCTCACGCTTTAAATAGCCTCGGCGTTCGTGCCTAGGCGGAAACCTAGTTCTTCTGGCGGCGGGCGGCGGCGAGTCCGGCTTCGGACTTGGCGGAGCAGCGACTCTCGGTAGATCCACGTGGCGCGATCAGCGGCCACGATCGACGGCGCGATCGGATCCGGGCGGATACGGCTCGAGCCGTGCAGGCGGATCTCGGCCGTTGGATCTTGATCCAACGGTTGGGATTGATTAGGGTTAGGAGTGGGTTGGTCGAGTCCGCGTGGCTCGGTCGGACTCGAGTCCGACTTCGGGTTCCGACTCGATCGGATGAACGATACTTGACCCGAGTTTGAATTTCCAGCGATTTAATATTTAAAATAATTCCCAGTAATTCATTTAATTCATTAAAAATAGCAAAAGACTCAGAAAAATTCCAGAAAAATTCTGGAAAATATTTTGGAACATTTTGGACTCAAATAAAATATTCTCAACAAAATTTTATTTGCAAAATTAAATTCTTTAATTATTTCAAAATGGAATAAATTCAAATAAATTCCAAATAAATCCAAATAAATTCCAGAAAATTCCAAAAATTCACCAAAGTGCCAAATCACACATGAATTTAGGAAAAGTAAAATTTTGGGGTGTTACAGTTCGGGACTAGGTTCAGGGAGGAACTGAGGTCTTGGTGGTCAAGGATGTCATGCGGGACGTTCGGGCTAAGAGAATGGTGCACATGAAGAATGGTTAGTCACGTGAGAATGGCATGAGGTCATTCGCGTGCAAAGTGTTAGTCACGTGAGTATGGCACGTGGCCATACGCGTGCAAAGTGTTAGTCACGTGAGTATGGTAGGGTTGCCATACGCGTGCAAGAGTTGTACTCGGCCAGGTTGGGCCAAGAGGAGTTGTATACATACTCCTTCTAGATTAGGAATTGTATTCAGAACTCCTTGTGTTTTGCTCCTTTAAATAGGAGGGGTGTCTCCTGTTGAAGGGCATCAATCGCATCAATTGGAGCTGAGCGCATTAAGAGCCTCAAACTCAGTTTTAGGGTTTGTACTCTTTTGATGAGAGTACTTTAGACAAAAGAAATAAAGAACAATTCTTCTAGATCCTTGCGTGCTACAGTAACCAGTACGTCTAAAATTTCAGAAAGGCACACTCTACTTCTCATTATGTGCCTAGGGTGAAACAAACACCTTTTGTTTCTAAAAACACGGAAAAAGGCAAATCTATTTTTGTGCATAAGAATACTCGTGTTGTGCCCCTCTTGTTGCGTCGTGTGTCTCGATTACTAGATTCCTAAACATCTTATTTCTAACCCGATCTGAGGCCTCGACAATTTCTGCTTCTATGTAGGCTTCTCACGCGAGGAAGAAGAACATGTGGCTAGTGAATTTCGGATGATCACTTCATATGTTCAGTGATAAGTTTTGGTTCTTCTTCACTCGTGCATCTCATGCTAAAAGTGTTGCCTTTGGAGATACTTCTTCCATACATTTTGCAAAAGGCACTAGTCCAAATGATGCAAGTACAGGTGCATATGCTCAGGGGGAGAGTGTCTTTGTTCATAAAAGATGATGATGATGCTGTTGAGGATGACATAATTGGAGGTTTACATGAGAGACTCTTCCCACGTGCTTGTGTGTGCTTGTTTTCAAGCTTCCCACGTGCTTCACATCGACAAGCGTTCAAGTGAACTTTCAGGTATCTCCATGGTACTCAAGATTTTGGCATTTGGCTTTCTGCTTCCTTATGCATTAGTTTAAGAGCTTATTCTGATGTTGACTTTGGAGGATGTTGAATTGATTTGGTTCGTGCCACCTCTTGAGTAATCCCCTTTCTTGAGCATATTGATATTGGATTTCACTTTCTTAGAGATCATGTTGAAAAAGAAAATATTGTGCTTCACCATGTGGATACTAAACATCAATTGGCAGACATTTTCACAAAACCTTTGTCTTCTTCTCGTTTTGCTTTTATTCGGGGAGAACTTGGGATTGTACCTCCAATGGGTTTGTTTTGAGGGGGAGTTTCCTTGCCAAGTTCTTTCACTTGATGAGCTCACTTTATCATATTTCTTTATATGTTATGTAATTGAGCTAATATATGATAATCTAATTGTCTCACTTGAACTAAAAATGACATTGCGAAATTCCCTGGACTGATTGCCTATAGCTAAATACTCTGTGATATCTTACTCTTCTAGGCTTGATATTGAATCTTCTTGACAAATTTGGGCTATGAAGCAAGTGTGTTTTAGCTTTACTCTTTCAAAAGGCCTTTTAATCACTTTTGCATGTTTATAATCAAAGAAAAATGAAAAGAAAAGGGAATCAATAAAAAAGGGTTGTTAAAAGCAAAAGCCTCAAGTTATGAGCTTCAGGAATGCTTTCCCTAAAAGATAAGATGAATGCTTCAAGCATGCCATTCCCTCAAAGACAAGATGTATGCTTCAAGCATGCCACTTCAAGGAAATAAAACAAGTATGCTTCAAGCATGCCACATGCAGTTTACTGTTTTAAAGATTAAATTGGTTTACTAGATTGGAATTGAAACTACTTGCTCGCCCAGAGTTGTTATTTGCTTCAACTTTGAGCCTTTGTTTTTCTACTAAAGGTTTTGCTTAGTACTTGGCTATAGTTGACTGAATTGAGGTTGAGATGCATGTCATTCCATAACTTGCTAAAATCACATCAAGATCATGTATTTTGCATGTTATGTGATATATAAGGTTATATGATCGAATGAGCTCATCTTTTCCTATCTTGGCACTCCCTTGTTTCCCTTTGTGAAATCATTGTTTCAGAAAAATTTTGAACATGTTCTCTCTTTTGTACTCTTGATGAATCCATTGTCAAAGGGGGAGAATTTTTGAGAAGTTTGGGGAGAAGTTGAAAAAAGGGGGAAAAGTTTTTGGAAATTTGAGAAGTTTGGAGAATTTTGAAATTTGTGGGCACATTGCACATTCACAGACATTTTCCTTCTCAGGGGGAGATTTTGCTTTGCATTTTGGTCAAAGGGGGAATTCTGTGTTTTCTCTTTTTGGTCCTTGATCCTTTGGATTTCAAAATCTTTTGTAAAGTGAATGCCAAATGTTCAATTCTAAGTGGTGTTGCCAATGTTTTCATCAAGGAGGAGATTGTGAAATCATGTGCTGAAAAATTGGCTTAGAATTGAATTTGCAAAATGTGTTTGTTCATGTGTTTTGACAATTTGACAAGAAACAGTAAGTTTCGCTTTGGCACCGGACCAAACTTAAAGAAAACAGTAAGTTTCCCATCTACGACGGACCAAATTTGTTGGTCTGTCGTAAACATGCTTTGGCAACCTCATTTTCCCATGTACGACAAACCAAGTTTTTTGGTCTGTTGTAAACATGAATCTGAGTCCTTTTGCGCCGAACCGATTTTGTGTACGACGGACCAAGTTTTTGGGTTTGTCGTGCACATGTTTTTGAGCTCTTGTGCCAAACTCAATTTTCCAAGAAAATAGCAGTCAGCGCATGTACGACGGACCAAGTTTTTTGGTCTGTCGTGGACGTGCTTTTGAGATCATGAGCTGGACTTAATTTTCCAAGAAACCAGTAAGTTTTGCATGTACGACGGACCAAGTTTTTTGGTCTGTCGTGGACGTGCTTTTGAGATCATGAGCTGGACTTAATTTTCCAAGAAGTATCCGGATTGTCCCTTCTTTGTGCGAGCTCTGAAGCCCAAGCACGAAGACCACTTTGAGATACGTACATACATGCCTCATACGTGCACAGAGGAGTCCATAAGGAACATGAGCGGACTTGTGGACGCGAGGTTCATAGCGCAACTCCTGCTGACCGTCGTTGGAAGCGACATAGAGATGACTCCCCGTAAAATTATGGATGAGGTGCAGAGTAGAAATGGGATGGTCATCACGTATCATACGGCCTGGAGAGCGAAGCAGAAGGCATTGAAGATGCTGTTCGGGGGTGTCGAGGAGTCTTTCAACTATGCCCCTAGGTTGCTACGGAAGATAGCCATGACGAACCTGGGCACCACGATTTGCGATGGTGATGAGCCCGTCATCTTTGGAAGACGGGTCCTTGGCCGATGGACCGGTACCTCTTTAGGGTATTACGGTCATTCGGGCAATGCATCGAAGCTTTCGAGCACTGCAGGCGGTGCTATGCGTGGACAGGACATTCTCGAGTGGGAAGTTCCACGGGGCCGCTAATCGCTCTTCTTTGCGCAGATGCAAATAACCAGATCCTCCCGGTGGCGTTAGCTCGTGGAGAGCGAGAACAATGATAGTTGGTTGTGGTTTCTAACTCTCTGAAGGGCGGGTCGTCGGTCCCGGGAGTGCGTGTGCGTTGTCTCGGGCCGGAACAAAGGCCTTCTCCACGCGTTGGATGTCTGCACGACGACACTTCCTCCGCTGACGAGCTGGCCGATGTCGAGAGAAGATGGTGCATGCGCCACCTTGGCGCGAACCTGTACACAAGGTACAAGAACAAGGCGTTGGTGAAGAGATTCAAAGCTATGTGCTGCAGAACCAACAACACAAGTTCAACGCGATATGGACGCTTGGTGAGCGAGCACATGAAGATGATGGAGGGCGACCAATCCCGGCAACGGCAACTCCTTTACGCAAATGGTGGGAGGCCAGGCCGTGTATTCTAGAAGTCGGCCCGGCTTCACCGGTGGATCGCGGGGAAGCGGCGGAGGCGGTGGGCGCTACTCCACGACACGAACGGAGCGAGGTATAGACGAACCATAGATTAGCGCAGATCATCTCACCTCCTTGTTTTAACTTCCATAGAAGCTAACGTACACCATGACAGGTACAACGTCATGACAACGAACATAACGGAGGCGTTCAACAACGTACTGAAGGGTGTGTGCGCCCTCCCGTTGTGTTCAATCATTGAGCTCACGTTCTACCGGGCGGCTGATTACTTCCGAGATCGCGGAAATGTGGCCGAGGCGTGCGTCACCACGTACGCACCTAGATTGGAGAAGATGCTCGCGGAGAGGCGGAGGAAGGTGCACTTCCACCGCACAAGGATTTATGACCTGGGGATGAATAAATTTGAGGTCATGTGCAAGCGCAAACATGCATCCGGGTATCTCGCGGGGGACACCGTGCAGCAATGTCAGCTAGGGGCCGAGGAAGTCTCGTGCACGTGCAACAAGCCAAAGCTTCAGCACATTCCGTGCTACCATGTGTTGGCGGCATGTCGCGATATGGGTGGAAACGATGCATCACAGTACATCTCGCCTTACTACACCGCGCATGCTTTGAAGAACACGTGGCGTCCGAAGATGAGTTCGTTCTCAATTGGAGAGAACTACAAGCTCATGGAAGGCCCAACCTGGAAACCATATCCCGCGAGTAGGCGCACACAGCAAGGTAGGCCAAGGGCCAGATTGCAAGGTGACATGGACGCGGCGTCACGATGGACGGTTTGCGAAAGTGTAAAATATGCAGACAACCCGGACACGACTGTAGGAGGTGCCCCAATGCACCCAGTATGTAGTCGTCTCCCCTGGATTATGTGTAATTTGGAGCTATCGAAATGTATTTGTAATTGGGAGCTATCGAAACGTACTCATCTCCCCTGCTATGTTACGTTGCTTTTGAACTTGTATTTGTAATTTGGAGCTATCGAAATGTATCTGTATTTGTCGGGAATGAATGTATGATGCTTCAAGCTTGTGTAAATGTACTTTGATGTCATGTATCATTTGTTTCAACAGTGCGTGATGGCGGACAATGCACTTCCAGAGCTTCTCTGTGAGTCAGTAGATGCCCCACATCGTGCGAGGGCCATTTCTGCTGGAGCTATGGTAAGATGCATTACTATATTACCCGCAATTAATTTGTTCGGATATAGCTAACCAACTTGTTATTAATCTTTCAGTTGCCCCCTCTCTTCTGTCGGTCGTTGCACAAGTTGAAGAAGTTGGACTATCGATTCCACTATCGACTAGGTCGTGCGGGTCTACTACCATTTGCACTTATCATGGATGGGGCTCAGCTCGGAGGAGGGCAGACCACACCCATGCCTGGCATCGATCGTGCGCTTCTTACTGGTCTCGTGGACCGATGGCGGCCGGAGACACACACATTTCACCTACCGTTTAGTGAGATGTCCATTACGTTGAGGGATGTGGCCATGCTAACCAGCCTGCCCATTAGGGGACAGCCGTTGGTTCTTCGTCGCCCCAGCAGGCAGCACTGGCAGCACTATATAACGAGAAGGTATTACAATCACTAGTTGTTTTATGTTCGTAATGTGCATGCTATTATGAAATCTCCTAATCCGGAGTTCACGCAGGTTTGGTGTCCCGTACGAACAGAAGGAAAATGGGGTGTCCATGACCTGGCTGCGTACATTGCAGGAGTACAACCCCTGCCCACCTGATGCCGACGAAGATACAGTGTTGCGCCACTAAGAGGTCTACCTGTACTACTTGCTGGGTGGTGTGATGTTCACGTCCACCGCAGGAGACCTGATCTTCCCGCACATTGTGTCGATTGCTCATCAGTTGGCTGGTGAGGTTGATGACATCCCGGCCTACAGCTGGGGATCTGCGGTCCTGGCGGACACGTATCGTGGATTGTGCGATGCATGCCATCGCCCGACTTACAGGGGCACTATTACTGGATGCCTGCAACTCCTTCAGATGTGGAGTTGGGAGTACCTACCGATCTCTCGGCTAGAGATCCGTATTCAATATTACCCTGTTGCCGTCTACGATGCCATGCCAGATACCAATCAGCCTACAATGGGGTACCGTTGGATGCACGCACGACTTCGATGGTCGCCGAACGGTGACCATTGGAGCTACACGCGTGTTGTCGCCAATCTAGACCTGCTGACTGCAGCACATGTGAACTGGGATCCTTGGTCTCCGCAAAGAGCCGCAGAGATTGCGACGGACGCCCAAATATCCAGCTGGTGCACAGTGGACTACCCCCTGTGGATGACCACATGCTTCCTGCTCTACATGAACGCCGTAGAGGTGTACTCGCCTGAACGGATCCAGAGGCAGTTCGGTTTCCGCCAGATAGTCCCTGTTCCACCACCGCGGGACGCCGGGAGATCTCACGGGTATGCATTTAGTTATTTTCAATATGTGGCCTATCTATGCAAATTTGACAATGTAACGTCCGTGCATTTGTAGGAGAAGCGCGAAGGGCAGTGCGGCCGCAGTGGACTGGAGCAACGTCCATGCCACCCACATTACGCGGTGGAATGACAGTGCATTCCAGGAGGTTGTCTTACCCTCTGTGCCATATGACCCCCAGGAATATGACAACTACCTCACATGGTACCGTCCGCGCACCCGCGCCACATTGCTCAGCAACGAGGTCGACGAACGAGCAATGGCCTATCCTGAGGACCGATCTCGATAAGTCCACATTTTGGTACTAAATATTGTGCAATAATGTCCTCAGTAAATTTATTAACCCTCTGATTCTAATACCCCAGTAATGCCATGCAGACGCAGGAGGCATCCGAGCTGTATAACGAAGCGGATCGACTTGCGGGGCAAACTGAAGGCACCTCTGGCTCCTCATCAGCACCAAATCACATGAGAAGGTACCTCGCATCCAGGGGGGCACGAATCATGTCCGCTATCCGTGGCCTTGGAGGATGGTCACGGACACACGGCCGCAGCTACAGCTCATCTCCCATGGAACCTGCCGCTAGCTCACAACCGAGGCGATCCTGCACCATCCGTCCGCCCACTGCTGAGAGAGCCGATGTCGCCCGACGTGCATCCATTTCCCATGCACCGAGCCATTCATCGCGACATCATGCCGCCCACTCTTGAAATCTGCCGACGAAAGACCGTGTCCTTCACATCATGAGGACATGCCCGGTCCTTCCAGTCGTGACCCTCCCACAGGTATGCCCCATGTATCACAGGCCTTTGGGGCAGAGGTCACTTCCACACCACAATGGAGCGGGCCCGAAGTTTTTGACGAGGACTTCTTCAATGCGCCTACCTTCATTGGCCTATTAGGCATGCAGCTACAGGGGCCTCCGCACCAGGCGGGGACCTCACAAACATCGACATACGTACGCCATACAGCTCCCTTAGGGCCTGTTGATCCACGTGACTGGTTCAACGCGATCTCCGCGAGCGGAGGAGGATACTCCATCGCAACGGCCCCCCCTCCCCAAGACGAGGATTTGGATGTACCAGCAGGCACGGGGAGGTTGGGTCCGTCACAAGCCGCGGGACAAAGGGAGATACATCCACCAGTGGTGTTTAGCCCTGAGGATTTGATCAGAAGGCAGGCTCAACGGCAGAGAGGGAGACAGTGACGCTTGAAGCTTACCGGTTAGTTCGCAATCGAGAAGAGGATCCGAGAAGGTGTGGAGGACGAGCAGATTTTCAGATTTGGTGTTCGTCGCGTGTTTTTCGTGGATTCTCAAGGAAGGACTCTAGGTAAATTTCCAAAAAAAATTTCCCTATTCTACTTAGGGTTGGGAGTGTTTTAGATCTGGTGGTGTTTGGTTTGGATGGATTTTGATGGGGTAGAAGGGTAGTTGTTCACGTGGTGCTGTTTCTGAAAGGGGAGATTGTGCAGTGCGGATTGTTTCGCGTTTTACGTGACATAGATGATTTTTCCTGCACAAACCTATAACTAAAAAGTTGTAGATAACGTCGCGACCTAGCTTCTGTAATTTTTTCAGAATTTTTGGGGCGTCGGTCTGAGAGTTATAGCTGTTGGAAGATGACAAACAGAATCTGGAAACAGATTTCGTCCACTGTGTTGGACGGTTGTTTAGGCATATTTAACAGCGGAATTGAAATTTTTGACCTTCATGAAAGTTGTAGATATCGTCAATATCTAACTACTGTAATTTTTTTGTATTTTTATGAACAGCATAAAAAAAGATACGAAATTGGGAAGAGAGGGTGCTGCTGTTCGATCCGGACAGATCGGGGTTTTTTGGCGTTTAAATGGGAACGGGGAGTAGGAAGCGTGTGTTTGAATTGTGTGATCAATTGTGATGTCGCTATGTACTGAAATAATGTTTGTTCAGGTGGTGCCACTGCTGGGCGCAACTAGGTTCATCGTCCACGTCGGTAAAGGCAAGTGGAAGTAGATGTATTGTTAAGCTATGCATCGTTGTTTGCTTCGCCTTCATTATAATCTCCAATTACAGAAATCATACATGGTTTAATTGCTTGCTTATAGGATTGCTATATTCTGACTACCATTGTGATATTGTGGTCTGGCTATGAATCATGAGTATGGTGAAGAATGATGTTGTTTACCTGATGAATTGTTTAATTACTTCATCTCAATGTTATTTGCTTTCTATCCATGCTATAAGATGAGAGGCAAACATGTGAACTCAGTGTAGGAGATTTTGAATGAATTCATGCATGAAGCATTAACTGCATTATCATGCATTGGAAGTTTTGTCGGCCTTGCGTCTTGGCGGCCGATCAGTACAACACCGTGTGTTCCTGAGAAGGGGCACGGTGAGGAGGATCATGGCATAAGCATGTGCACAATCATATGCATTTTACTGAAGTTGTGTGAACTCTATGATGTGGTATTGTATATGAGGAATGTGGTATGCTAGATTTATGGTGGATGTGTTATTTGTATTAGTTGTTCCGCTTGCTGATATTACCCAATCTCACTACTTGTTGTTTTGATGTTTCCAGGTAGCGCACGTGAGTCGTAAGCATGAAAGGTGGGCTAGCAACACAATAAATCTTCTGGTGTCATCACGACTCACATGAACTAGTGCATTAAATAATTCATTAGTTGGCTGAAATTTTATTACACATAGACCCATTGTTGTCCCCTTTAAACTTATTCTCGTTTATGGTTGTCCCATTAGAGGTGTGTTATGTTTATGGTTGATACCTGGTTGAATTAGACTTGTTGTCTCTAGTTTTGATGTCGTGATATTATTCCTATTTGAATTGCTTATCATGGACCTTGGTTTTATGAATTGCTTCCGTATTGTCCTGTTTTAGGGGGAATGCTGTTGAATTTTTATTGCACAACAGTTTAGATTTATGGGGTATTACACTAATGTTTCACTCTAGTGTTTCACTCTAATGTTTTAATATATGCCAGTTTGTGCTCCGTTTGTTTGTCTATTCTTTGTAGGAACCTTGAAGTCGACATGAATGGATAGGAGTGGTGACACGGTCACGTTTTGCATTAGCACAGTTTCATACTAACTAATTGCTTGTAATGTTATTGAGTTTATATCTTGTAATTATTCTGTGGTACTTGCATGTAATAAGTTGGGCCATGATGGTTAGTTCGTACCATGACCCATCTTTGTGATTGGTTGGTTTTCTTAAGTTTCAATCTTATTGTCATATTAAATGTTGTCTTTTGTTTGTGGAGTGGATGTCCTAGTTTCAGAGGAGGTGCTGACGAAATTTCTAGTAAAAGTTAGCGTTGGCAATAGCACTTAGGGTTATTGTGGCAGTATATTTGTGTAGCAAAGAAAGGTAGTCCATATATCGGACGGAGCGGACTTGCTCATCGATATAAGGACTATGATATCCATAACAAATATGTCATGGACACCTCTCCTTGCATGTAATAGGAGCTCTTGCAATACCCCTAATTATCATAGTGACGGCCGAACCGTGACGACAATGGGTTTTCGGACGCCCGTGAAAAGTAATGTTCGAACCTATTTGATGGGTCGGACGGAGCGGACTTGCTCATCGATATATGGACTACCGTATCCAGAACAAATATCTCATGGACACCTCTCCTTGCATGCAATACGAACTCGTGCAATACCCCTAAATATCATAGTCGCGACCGAACCATGACGACGAAGGGTTTTCGGCCGCCCGTAAACAGTAATGTTCTAAGCTTTTTTTTGGGTCGGACGGAGCGGACCTTCTCATCGATATACGAATCACCATATCCAGAAGAAATATCTCATGAACACCTTTCCTTGCATGTAATACGAACTCGTGCAATACCCCTAATTGTCATAGTTGCGGCCGAACCATGACGACGAAGGGTTTTCGGCCGCCCGTAAACAGTAATGTTCGAAGCTATTTTTTGGGTCGGACGGAGCAGACTTGCTCATCCATATATGGACCACCATATGCAGAAGAAATGTGTCATGTACTCCTTTTGTTGCATGTAATACGAATTCGCGCAAGACCCCTAATTATCATAGTCGCGGCCGAACCATGACGATGAAGGGTTTTCGGCCGCCCGTAAACAGTAATGTTCGAAGCTATTTTTTGGGTCGGACGGAGCAGACTTGCTCATCCATATATGGACCACCATATGTAGAAGAAATGTGTCATGTACTCCTTTCGTTGCATGTAATATGAACTCGCGCAAGACCCCTAATTATCATAGTCGCGGCTGCAGGTTGCAAAATATGATATGACAGAAGGCTGAAAGAGTTGATATGACAGAAGGGTCATGGACACCCGTATTTACCATATTCGCTGCTGAAGGCTGCAAAATCTGATATGACAGAAGGCTGAAAAAGTTGATATGACAGCAAAGGTGGCGGTACGTAGTCTGCCGAGGGGGCCAGCACAGGTGGCGGTACGTAGTCTGCCGGGAGGGGGGCCAGCACAGGTGGCGGTACGTAGTCTATGAGTCAGTGTACCAGAGACCATGTGATGCTGTACAGTTTTTCCAACGTGTTGTCATGTCAACTCTGACAACTTTTGTCATATCAGCTTTTCCAACCTTATGTCATATCGTGGTGGGCAGACTGCTTTGTCCCTCCATGGTGTGCAGAGTGCGCTGCAATCAGTTGCTTTTATAAAGCGTGACAGCTCGTGCAGCTTTTCCTAATCGTGACTGAGACAAAAAGCTGAGAAAGCGTAGGCACAAGTGGCAGGAGGGAGTATGTCGAGGGGGGGGGAACAAGTGGCGGGAGGGAATCTGCTCATCGATATATGGACTACCATATCCATAACCAATATCTCATGGACACCTCTCCTTGCATGTAATACGAGCTCTTGCAATACCCCTAATTATCATAGTGACGGCCCAAGCGTGACGACGAAGGGTTTTCGCCGCCAGAACAAGAATGTTCTAAGCTGTATGTTGGGTCGGCCGGAGCGGACTTGCTCATCGATCTATGGACTACTGTATCCAGAACAAATATCTCATGGACACCTCTCCTTGCATGCAATACGAACTTGTGCAATACCCCTAATTATCATAGTCACGACCGAACCATGACGACGAAGGGTTTTCGGCCGGCCGTAAACAGTAATGTTCGAAGCTATTTTTTGGGTCGGATGGAGCGGACCTGCTCATCAATATACGAATCACCATATCCAGAAGAAATATCTCATGGACACCTTTCCTTGCATGTAATACGAACTCGCGCAATACCCCTAATTATCATAGTCGCGCACAAACCCTAACGATGAAGGCTTTTGGGCGTCCCGTAAAAAAGCATGTTCGAAGTTATTTTTTGGGGCGCATGTAGCAGATTTGCTATTTGGTATACGGACTACCATGTTTTGTAAAAATATCTCACTTACAACTCTGTTTGCATATAAATTCTCAACCCCGAATTACCCTAAGTATTATAGTCGCGCGCGAACCCTAACGATGAAGGCTTTTGGGCGGCCCGTAAAAAAGCATTTTCGAAGTTATTTTTTAGGGCGAATGTAGTAGATTTGCTATTTGGTATACGGACTACCATATTCTTAAAAGATATATCAGTTACGACTCTCGTTACGGGCTGCCACGGGGCGCTTTCCGATCTCGGCCCCTCCCCTCCCTCGCTAATGTGCTGCCAATTGTTGGTAGCCCTTTGCCAGGCGATGCAGATTCGGTCGCTTAGGCTAAACACCACAGCGTTGCAAAGGCGCACGTGCGCTCTCTGTCCGGCCCCTCGCCTCGCGACGCTAATGTGCCGTCATTTCTTGGCCACTCCAGGCTCTTGCCGGTGCAGCTAAGCTATAGCCAGGGTCGATTCCCTCCCAGCACCAGCTGCATTATTGTCGTCCTATCGAGTCTAATCGAACCACCGAAAGCAAAGGCCATGTCTCGCATGGATGTTCGCAGATGCATGCATTTGTCTCGCTATTAATTAAGAACGCGAGCAGTTCGACAACCTTAAGAGGAAACGTTGAGCATGCAGGTCTCTCAGGCGATTTGGACTACACGTTGAAAAAACTGCCAAATCTCGAATTGACATTACACTGCCACCAGCTCTGTCAGGCCACTTGGACACCAAGCTACCAGCCAGACCCCCCCAGCGCGCTGTAAACGCTGCCACGTGGCGCTTTCCTGTCCCGGCGCCTCGCCTCGCACGCTAATGTGCCGCAAGGTGCTGGCCAATGCCAGATGCAGCGAATCTAAAGCCTGGACCCCCACCGCGCACTGCAAACGCTCCCACGTGTCGCTTTCACGCTTGGCCCTCGCTACTGGGCCGATGTGCCGCTACCGCTCGTTTCTTCCTCGCGCCCTCGCTATAAATTACAAGGCCGCATGTATTTCTATCAGGCAATCGTGAGCCATTGCTTCGAGGTCATCAAGCTGCGAGTGAGTTGAGAAAACCCACAACGCAGAGAGTAGAACTGGTGGTTTAGCTTTCCTTTTTCCAATATTTGATTCCGGCCTCGTGTTTCATAGGTATTATTTACGAAACTTATTTACGCCAACGAAGCTACATTGTTGTGTTGTTGGGTCAGTGAAGTACAAGGGATATTGATTGGTTCTTGGGGGGCTTTGAGGCCATCTATTTCTTTTTTATATTTTTGTTCGAAGAAATATTCCAGTTATGCTTGAATCCTACTCTTTTAGGCTGAAATATAATTGCTATCAATGTGTAGATGGACAAGGATCCGGAGTGGCTCAAGAAAGGCTTGGCCTGGACAATAAAAGAAATAGATGGTATCGCAGCTGACCTGAATAAAATTGCAAAAGACAACTTTAGTCCTGGCACAAGTTCAAGTGCCAACGAATTCAACAGCTTTGTGACTGACATCGAAGCTATAGCTAGTAGCCTCGAAATGGTTGCCATCTGATCGAACGAGTTATCGCAATCGGACCCCACGGCCGTAACATCTGGACCTTCAAGCCATAGCTTGCAACCGTCCGCAGGTTGCCACAGAAGAGGACATCGAAGATGCAGACCCAGACTTGCATCTTCCATGTGACTACCAGAGTGATGAGGAGGGCAAACGCCATCGTGGCAGATTTAGAAGATGAGGGTATTGATATAGATAGTGATGATTCTGGATCGTTGTAATCCTGTATCGCTAGAGTCGTTGAAATAATATGTATTAGTGAGGCACCCGTCATGTACGTTGGTAAGGCTTCGTATTTCACCGTTGTTTTTCAGCGTTGTAATGTTATGTTGTAACTTATCCATTTCAACACTTTGTATTTTATGCCTTTAATATGATTTGTCGTTACCATGCCTCTTAATATATGGACCATCATGTTACGCAAAAATATTTCATATACACCTTTCTTTCCATGTAAATTATAATTGTGGAATAACCCTAAGTATCACAAGTCGCACGACCTATCACCCGCAAACAAAGCCGCACGACTGTCACCCTCAATCAAAGCCGCACGACTGTCACCGCAATGAAAAAGTATAAAGCATTCTCGGTGACTATGGGATGGATTCCTGTCTAAAGTGTGGCCATAGCCACCTCATGTCCCATCACATGCAAAGTTGCGAGGAATCCGATGCTAGCGGATTTCAACTTCTCTTAAGTCCGCCACTCTCTCGTATGGTGGCTATTTAATCCCAGTGGTCGCCTACTAATAATCACACCAACCAGGCAAGCAAGCTTGGGCCAATCGGAGGGAAGGCGAAACACGGAGCACAAGTCCGCTAGCCACCAACCGATGCCAATGGAGTACCCTCGCCCCAAGGTACAGCCTTCTCGAAGACATCCCGAAGGCATGCAGTCCCCATGTGCCTATGCGGCGATCCTTGCCGGTTCCAGAAGTCTTTAGACAACTCGTACACCTACGGTATGAGGTACTGGAGCTGCCGCAACTATGACTCCGAGCCAACGCCGAGACGCGGATGCCACGGAAAAGCCTTGAAGTTTGTACTCACATTTGATGTTACATCAAACCGTGCAAACTTTAATCTTGTAATACCATCTGCTTGTCACCAATCGCAGCCTCCATTGTGCGAGTTCATCAAATTCTCTACGACGCGAGCGAACTCACGAGATGGAGAGGATGCGGAATTGGGAATACTCGCATCGTAGAGCTATGGTAGAGCGGCGATGGCGTGAGCGGGGCGAGGAGGAGAAGCGCATGAAACGTCACGAAGAAATGTGTGCAAAGAGGAGGCCGAAGGCGCGCTATGGTAGAGCGGAGGCCGAGCGTGACAGAAGCGTGAGAGGCGGCTAGGGCCAGGTGGCGAGCACCGATGGGTTGCACAAGGAAATATCCTCGGTGCACTCGATGAGTGTACGAGAAGGGCCCTTGTTGTTTCGTTTACCTAAGGCATGTTCAACTTTAATCCATTATTGCCGCCATCTCAGAATCCCGATGTTTGTTTCCCGTAATCTCTCAACTATCATATGGAGCGATATGTAGCAGTTATTTGCATTTCAATCAGATCCGGTTATATGCATTTCAATCATGCGATATGGTGCGGTTATTTGCATTTGAATCAAAGAACGATTTCTAAATTTTACAGAGAGAAATATAACTAAATCGGTCATTTCCATTTGAATCGACTCAGGTTGAAAAATCAGAAAAAACAAAAAAAAATGAAAAAAATCCTTAACCAATGTTTTGGGGTTTTGGGTATGCCATACAGGTATAGGGTAACCCGAAATTCCAGGTTTCGAACATCAAAATTTTCCAAAGTTTGGTTTCTTGAGAAGCGATTTTTCAGATAATTCATCACTGTTTTTTTTTACAACGTGAAACTATTATATCATTTTTTTGAAACCAAAAAGATACAAAAAATACTAACCGAAAACTGTTATATTTTTTTGAAATTATGAGTGGATGGTTTTTTTTAATACGCCAAAAAATTGTGTCGCTTTGAAATTATGAGTGGAAACTTGTATGAAATTAAGAGTGCAAACTTGTATGAAATATTAATTTTTCCGAAAATGGCAGGCCACCTCATTGCCGAAAACACCAATTTCGGGTATGAGGATGCCACCTCATACCCGAAATCCCCATTTTCGTGTATGGCCAAACCCGAAAATGCTATTTTCGTTTACAGTATACCCGAAAATACGGATTTCAAATACAGCAAAACTGAATTTCCTATATTCGGGAATGGGTACACGAAATTCCTAATTTCGGATATAGTTGAGATTTCTGTAAATATTCAAATATGTTGGGTACAATTGTAAATACGGGACACATGTTGTATAGAATACCAAATTTTCCCTATTTGTATTCGATTCTGTATTCAATAAAAAATACGAATACAGATATAAATAGAACGATCGTATCCGATCGGATCACATCCCTATGCAGATGGTAGCGAGCCATCGCCAAAAAGGCACAAACCCTAGTTAGCCGCGTCTTCACCCCTTCCCGACAAAGCCACGCCGCGACCCCTATCGACCGTGAGATGGCGGCGGAGACCGACGCGTCAGCGGCCGGCGGGCTCGCCGGCGAGATGGAGGTGGAGGCGTACCGCTGCCTCTTCCCGCTCGCGTTCCTCGAACGCCACCTTCGCGAGTCCGTCCGCCCCGACGCCCGCCGCCCCGACGAGGCCCGCCCCACCACCGTAGCCCTTGGCGCCGTCTCCTCCGCCCACGGCTCCGCCCTCGCCCGCCTCGGCGACACAGTATGCAACCCGTCCACTCTCACGGTTCTAGCCGGTTCCATTCCCATTTTGGCGTTGCACGCCACCTGTTTGACGAAAAGCCTCCGTCTCTGTTGCCGTAGGCCATGCTCGCGTCGATCAAGCTCGAGGTGATGTCGCCCCCTGGGCAGTCCCCCGACGAAGGATCTGTCGGTTCGTGTGCTGTTGCTCTCCCTATCGCTGCTGGTGGTGCTTTTGTTTTGTGTAATGTGGCTAACTTATCATTTTTGTGTTCTGGTGTGGTGTTCCTGCAGCTGTGGAGTTCCACATGCCGCCTATCTGTTCTCCTCTCGTGAGGCCAGGACGGCCAGCAGAGACCGCGCCTGTCATCTCCAAGGCTCTGGAGGATGTCCTCATGAGGTTTCTTTTGTGTCTTGCTGTTGGCCCATTTCTTGCGTATCTTCACCTCTGACTGAATAAACGGATGGATGATTGTGTTCTGCAGGATTGAAAGCAAATCATTATAGCTCACTATGATGGAGCAGTTGGGCTTTTAGATAGCGGGGAGGATTATTTTGGTTGAGACATACTTTTTAATCGGCATAGTAGTAATGTGAAACAGAAATGAAAACAATTTGAATAATCTTCACTTGATTCTCTTTTTAGCTAGCCAAGTAAGGGAAGATTGATATATGATTCTTGATATAGGATAGCTAGTTAAAGAATTATTTTTCATAGTTTTTTTTCTGTGAATTGAAAGGTCAGGGGGTTAATTTACATTTATTCACTGCTTAATAATCTCTGTTGAGTGTTGATTGTTCAATCATTTTGAATGAAAGTGATAGAACAGCAAGCGCTGTGCCTGTGGGCTGTGGATTTGGCCTTCTCGATCACATAGTTTTTCCACTTATTATTTTGCTGTAACATCTCTACATCTTTTTTCTTGTATGGCATATATTTAGGTAACTTTGCTTTATTCTCTTATGCAGCTCTGGGATGATAAATTTGAAGGAGCTCTGTTTGATCAGTGGAAAAGCTTCTTGGCTAGCATACCTCGTAATACATCTCTGATTTTACCATTGATGGCTTTTCAGTGTAGATAGAATGGAACAGTGTCCTTTACCAGGAATTTTTAATGGTCGCATGATTGTGAAGTTAAATAAGTCGAACATTGACCAAAGCCTATGCATGCACACAAGGGCTCGTTCACTCAGGGTCAACACTAGTGCTTCTCAATAGATCATGGTAGTCCCAAACTGGTATGATTGTTGGAGCGAATCTGAGTAGATGTGTTGATATTTACAGGGCCAGGTCTTAGAGACTGTCTTGCTTAGTATACTATATCCTTTCCCTTATGATGTTTACTCATCCTGGAGTACAACTATGTGTATGCTTTATCATTTCCTTATGATGCTATAACCATATTTCTTGAGGTTACAACAATCAATGTGTCAAATCAGATTTAGACCAAATGGGCCAAAACATTACTACATTGGAACAAGAAAGGGCAAGGTCAGTTTCTATTGGAACAATCAATATAAGACAATATAATAAAAAGAACACAAATGAGCGAAAGATACAAAATATTATTCTTGTCTTTCTGTTACTGTGCGATCAAGTTAGAACTTAATAGTTCGTATGATAGTGCCTACCTCTACTTTTTCTTTTTCTCAATTTCTATCGTAATTTGAGATTCATTTCTGGTAAGTTCACATGATAGCACCAAATAGGTTGTTCTCACTAGATCAGTACACTCCGTGTGCATATGTCATGTGCGCTTGTACAGTGTACACGCAATGACGTAAAAAAAGTGGAGATGTTGCTTATCCTAAATAAGTTTTCCAAAAGGCACGTGTTTTCTTCTTTTCTTGACATTTCAGTTTTGCAGGATGTCTATTGTTTGAATGCTGATGGATCTCTGTTCGATGCTGCATTGATTTCAGCGGTGGCTGCATTTACACATCGTATGTTCAATTTTTTCACTGTTTTAGTTGACTTGATATCCTTCTACTATTTCATTACCCTACAATTGGAAGTATCAATATGCTATAGCAATCTTGTGGCAGTTACTACATCAACAAAGTATGAATTATATTATTGATTTAACCTCCCCTTTCCATTTTTTTGTATATTACAAGCAACACATGTACTTATTAAGTGTAGATACATCCTGTAGTGAGATCTGGCCATGATATAGTTGATTGGTTAATCATCTAAATATTGTATGGATTGCTTTATAAGTTACAAAGTTTATAGCTCATTTTGAGATAATGTATGATGAGAACCATAAAAAGCACAATAATGTAAATTGTACTGTGTGATTGTTGATTTTCTATTTGTCTATTAGAGCCCAAGTGAAGCTTCAGCAAGGCCCCAAGTCATGATTGACTTAATTATGATATTTTACTGCTAGCAAGTGGATGCATCATGCATATGTATGGCTACATGGCCACAACTATATACCAGTTGTCTAACTTCTTAGGCCATAAAGTTCTTTTGAAGGGAGAACCTTCAATTGGAGATGTTACTCGCTCAGAATAGGTGAAGGAAAAAAATCATAGACTCATTGGAGTTAGTGTGACCTGGATGAGTTCTGGGTGGAGTGCAGGGGTGCATGAGCAATTGAGCATGTGGTCCTGGGTTTGATCCCTAGCCATGCAATGGGTGAGAACACCCTAGTTAAAAAAAGTTTTGTTTTCTTTTTCTAGATTGGTTTCTTTACCAATTATTCGGAGGTCATGCACCACTCTTGAACTGTTTCTAAGTGTATGACTTAAGAATTTTTTGTGTTTACTTTTTGGTTTTTGCTGGAGAACTTTTGGTTCATGGTTGCGTTTATTTGGTCAAAAATTCACCTGGGAAAGGTAGGTTTGTTATATTTGACATTAAAAGTTGAGGGGAGGTAATAGTCCTTTATTTATGGGGCAAGTTCTCAAAGTTCATTTATTCTCCATTTTTGTTCTCTAAATAAGTTTGCTTCTATACATCTCTGCCATGCTCATATTAGAAGCATGGAAAGTTGAGTGTGGTTATTCTTTCACTACTGATACTTTTTTGTATTCGCAGTGGAAATTCCTCTAGTATCTGTTGGTGATGATGGTAGAGTATTTACTGTTGGGGGCAATGAAGGCAAAATAAAATATGAATTGGTAAACAGAGAAAAGAGAAAGCTTAATCTTACGGATATTCCATTTTCCCTTACGTGTGCACTTCACAAAGATAATGTACTGGCGGACCCAACAGCTGAGGAAGAATCAATAATAGACACCTCTGTGACTATTGTTCTAGATTCTTCAGACCGCCTAGTGTCAGTACAAAAACCCGGAGGTGGAGTGACATCCATGGCAATTATTAAGGTCTGTTTGTTAGTCTATGCTTACTAAAATATTTCATGGAATAAACAAGTGATATTTTTTGGCGTGCTTTTTAGGTATTGCAGCAATGTATTATATAAAAATGATATTATCTTTAGATAGTATTTAATTGAGGTCAAAAGACAGCTGAGATAATAGAAGTTAGAAATTAAGGGGTTTTCAACTTTTCATGTCATGATAACATTTGATTGGGTTTTTTCAGAGTTGGCTCCTTTTGTTATGCTTTTATCAAATTCACCACATGTATAAGTATTCCTCTTATGATGCATATTTTAGCTAATTGTTGTTAATTGTTTTTGATCCTGCAAATTATAATATCTTGTGGTCATGGACTAAAGATGGTTGGAAGGATGTTCCAAAGAGCTAATGACTGATAATTTCTGCAGGAGTGCATTAGTTTGGCGATAAAAAGGAGACGAAAGTTGAGAGAAATTCTGATGGACTCCATTGAAGCCATGGAAGTCGACCAAACTGAATAAGTCCGCAAATAGTTATAATTCAGTGAATCTAACCAGATTATTCCGTGCTGTCTTTCTCATCTTCTTGGATGTACTGGTTGTGGCACATGAATTTGATAGCATCTGTTTAGTTAGATGAACACAAGTGGCGTGCACTACCCTGCATCATATTTCTTTGTACTATGGCTGTAGCAAAGCTAAAAATTTTGTGAGTTGTTTCATCTCTGTTGCTTCTGTGTGACCCACTTGTCTGCTTTAATCTTCGGTTCGCATCCTTCAACTTGGTTTAGTAAGCTCTATTGTTGGTGGTGTACTTGATTTAAGTGGAAAGTCGGGCAAGATGTTAAATTCTGTAAACCGGTGTGGCTTTTATAGTTATAGCATAGTTGAACTCCTGGGGTTTCTGGTAAACAACAGCACTGAGCTCTACTGTTTCTGGTAAACAACAGCACTGAGCTCTACTGTAACACCCCGAATTTGTAATTAAGAATAATTAGGCTTAATTAAGTCAATTGAGTGTTTAAATGTGATTAGATTTGATTTTTGGATCTTAATTTGGAGTTATTTGTTTTTTGAGTGTTTTTGTCGTCTCGTTCGAGCCGTTTCGATTGATTTTGACCTTAAACCCAAAGTTTCATGTCCGATCGAAATCCTTCGAAGTCGTTAGTAAACCTAATCCCAAAAACCTTCCTTGGTGCTCTATGAACCTATCCCAAGTATCCCCGAGTTAAGACTCTCAATTTCCAAGCAATGTCGCTTAAGCCCAGAGTTTCAGCCCTGGATTTGATTTCGGGTGAAATCTCGAATCGTGTAGAATAGATCCCAACCTTAAGTTTCTAAACCTTTCTTTGAGATCCTAAAACCCTTCCCTTGGATCCCGAGGACCAATTCCGAAGATTGGAGAAGAATCGCGAAGAAGATCCGGAGTTTCTTTGCGGAGGCGGCGATCTGCGTGGCAGGCCGGTCTTGCCGGTCGGCGGCACACTACCTTCGATGGGAGGCGATCTTGTCGGCCGAGCCGCGGGCGGGTCGGGGCGGCCAGCTGCCCGTGCCCAGCTCTCTAACTCCCTCGCTCATCCTTATCCAGCCAGGGGAGAGCCCCTCCCCTCTCTCACTCCCTCATTCCCTCACTCACTCCCTCTCCCTCCCGTGAGTTCTCTCTCCCTCTCTCTCACGTTCTCTCACTCTCTCCCTTTGGTTCCCTCTCTCCCTCTCTTTCTCTGGTGCAAGTGGGGCAAGAAGAGTAAGCTTAGAGGTTTGGTGGAGCATCTTCAAGGCCCTAGCAAGTCCCTTAAGCGGTGGATTGAAGTTTGAGCTCAAACCCTAAGGTTTGATGCAAACCCTAGCTTCTTCTCTTCCTTCCTCTCTCTTTTTCTCGCTTGATTAGCCCTAGAAAACCTAGATCAGGTAGTAGATCGGTGTGTTGTTGAGTTGCTAGACCTAGGTTAGGGTTAGAAGAACTCTTGTGCGCGATCGGTTCGTTCTGGAAACCTTGATCTACTCCTCGTTGGATTTATTTGCTCCAAAAAGTCATTTCCCGAATTTTTCGGAGATTTCCTTTGAAACCCTAGCTTCGGAAAAGTCGAGCAGACGACTCACAAATATATTCAACACTGGTGAAGTTCGATTCTCGCGGAAGAATCGAGTTTGGACTCGATTCGGGTCTAGAATCGAAATTCGGGGTTAATTAGGGTTTTCGAGTTCTGGGAGTTCGATCATCGTGCAAGGAGCTCGTATGGTGCTAGTGGATCTATACGCTAGTTGCGAGTCCGTCGTTTGACTCGATTCGCAAAAAGGTGTATTTTGGGCATTGGAGACAATCGCGTGTTCCAAAGTCCCAAAATCCACGAGTTCGACGCGTATGGGTCCCTAGTGCCGTAGAGATCCTATCCTCGCGGCGAAATCGGAGTTCGGTTTGGATTCGAGCCAAAAGCCGATTTCGGGTGAGATTTGCAGCTTGAAGGTTCGAATTTGGGAAAAGTTGATCAATCGAGTTTGGATCTTGTCGAAACTAGTTTAGATAAGTCCCCGGAGCCGTAGAGGTTCCATTGCCACGACGAAAACTGGATTTGGACCGTTCTTGTGTAGAAATCCATTTTCTCGCCGTTTTCTGGGTTCGTAAAGTCAAAAAGCGAGAAATTGAGCAAACGAGCTCGAAACTTGACGGAACCTATGTGAATGGGTCCCTAGTGTCCCCAGGAACCTATTCATACCTTCGCGTCGAAGTTCCGAACTCATTTGCGCAAAATCCCGCTTTTTGCAAAAAGTTTCCATAGAATGCCGGCACTACCGCCCGCACAACGCCGGTTGCTAAATTCCAGAGAGCTCCCCTTTTGGTCTCTGGTGGCCAGCACAAGACGTCGGCCGTTAATTTCCAAAGAGCATCCATTTCGATCCCCAGCGAGCGGCACTACCGGGCCTTATGGCCGGTACGCCTATATGGTCCTTAGACCTGAGATTGTCATGGATACCTGGCATGAAGACTTGTATGCTTTAGTATTATCAAACACTACACCGTAACAGGGTAGTTATAAAGATGACTACTGGGTATACCACGATACATCACCAAGGGTGTGATGATCAAGATGGGATTTGCCCCTCCTAGATAATGGGAGAGATACCTCTGCGCCCCTCGTGCGGATGGATAGGGAAAGTGCATGGCTGTGCCAAGATGACTAAGGAGTTAGTCATGGTTTGTATCCATCACACTGTCGAGTGAAGTGGTCGAGCTATCAACAGGGGTGGCGCGCATCTCGCCTTGAGCTTGACTGGTATCGTGAGGCAAAGGGATCAGTATGTGGGTGTATCAATGTTCGATCGAATATTGATTCTGTGCATTCGGGGATCAATACGTACTGCTAGGTGCCACTGTTGATCAATGAATTGGAAACGGGTTTCCAGATTCATGTTCGACTTGCACTGAACCTAACGGGTCATACACTTAACGAGTTGGAATTGGTTAATGGATTTGTGCGTGGATGAGATCCGCGTTGGAGATGGAAATATAGCGGGCTTCGGCCCACTAGCATATCTATAAAAGGTGAGGCCAGGAACAGTGCACGATATGAATTAGAACCCTCACCACGTTCAGCCGTCGTGCGCCCCTCCTGCTCCCCAGAAACCCTAGCTATGTGGCGAGGTGCTAGCACACCCCGCATGACGTTCATGCTCAGTACGTGTGGATACCGTTAGAGGCGCTGCCATCCGTGGACGGGCTGCTCGGTTGGATCCTCGATGACCAACCAGCGACCACTCGGTGGAGATCGGCGACCACTCGGGGTAGATCGGGACGTGAACGACTAATTCCGCTGGAACGACGTGTCAAGGAAAACGATCCATGATCCCCTACTTGCCTGTGATCTTGGGTGTTCGCGGTAGAAATTTTTGATTGTTGCTAGCGTAGCCTACCTGTATCCCAACAGTGGTATCAGAGTCGATCATGTGTAGTTTAGGATCTGGATCGCGTGCACATGTTGATGTGCTGTTGTGTTTATCACGAGTTGATCGGATCAATTGGTATTGGGGAAGTATGAGGTATGATTTGGTAGCTCTACACGATCAAAAAGATTAGTTTGTGCTCATTTCAGATTCATGCCATGCATTACCCCTACCGGCTGGTAACACCATCGGGGTAGTAGCAAGCGCCGAACAGATCGAACCAACAAATCGAGATCGATGTGGTTGCCGCCCTCTCAAGGGGACCTCGCGCGTTGGATCGACGAGATCGATCCTATGGAAACTGAGGCATTCTGATGACTCGGAATCGGCTTGATTTGATCAATCCATTTGAATTTCCATAGCGTTTTCATAGATGCGATCTATGTTCCCCGAAAAATTTTCACTTCCCATAAATTAAAATTTGTTCACTTCCCGTGCACTAGAATTCGATCCAGCGCCTAACTTGTTTTTGCAGGGTATGATGTGAACAGTATGGACCCTATGTGTATGTGACGCATGGTTGTATATTTCATGACCTCCGTGTCATGGTTAATTACAGCTGTGAGCTGTCCTGTTATTGTATAACGGCCTGCATGCCGGCATGTGGTGCCTTGAATCCTCATGTAATTTTGCTACTAGCTGCTAGATGTAGTAGTTTAGTACATGTTTTTGAAGGCTTCAATCCTGATGGCCGGGTGTGCAAGGTTGGTCGTGGAAGATGGAGATCGCCACGTCATGGGCCATACTCGTTCACAGTCTAATTTGATTGCCTGTGATGTGATGAGACCAAGCTCATCATGGACAGAACTAACACTGCATACATATGGTCATCACCGAGTGTTGCTGCAATTACCGCATGGTTTCATCGACCCCCACCTTGGCCAGGACCATTAAGTTGGCGACACTTCACGGCATCCTCTGCTTCGTATACATCTACTACGATGGCTCCATCTGCATGGCTTTATCGACCCCCACCTTGGCCATCCTTCTACATCTTCGTCGGTTCAAAGTCCATTGACTCGAGCTCGAGCCCGTCAACTCAATTATCAGATCTAAAGCCATACTTGGGAGAAGATGATGAACTTGAGTCGAGGACGACTCAAATGCAAGAAGGGGAAGATGATGAGGACATCACTACCATGGATACGGCCATGCCTACAAACCCAATTGAAACCAACAATGTAATATAAGGGCCAATTACTCGAGCTCGCGCACGTCAATTCAATTACCAGGTGAATGCGTTCCTCGGGTTGCATACATATAATTTAATGAATGGAATGCTATTTAATCCTTGTGATGATTTTATTGTCCTTAGGAACCAAGGAGAAGGACTCCCAAACGTCAAACATGAAGCCAATTCTTCCGGTGCACAAGTTCAACTCGGATTCGGCCTCCGGGACAGGACCAACTTAAAACGACCATAACTTTTGATCCACAAGGGTGTTTGGGGTCTATGAGTACTGGTTTGAAAGGTTTCGTCGTCCTCTTTCCAACGGATCCGATCCCACCTCCAAATTCCTTACGAGTCAACAGGAATTTGCAAAACAAGTTCGGTCATCTTTCCAAATCCGAGTCCAACTAGGAATAGGAGTCCTACTCGGCCATGGATGTGGTTTGGACGCCCCTAGCCTGGTTTTGGCCTCCTATTTCTCCTATATATAGCTAGGGAGTCCCCCAAAATAACTTGGGTTTTGGTTATTTGATAGTTTAGCCTTTTGCTACAATTTTGAGTCTTTTAGACGTGCTCAACGGCCGCCTAACAAGCTCCTTGTATCGGAACCCCAATTTTTTTTCAATACTTCATCTATATTTGCAATTTTAGATTGCTTTTGCCTTGTTCTTGCTTGTTCTTCGATTGCTTGCAAGAATTGATCTTCGTGATCAGGTTGATCGTGCCCACGGCAAGGTCAATAACCATCTGGAGTTGGTTTAGCGATTGCTAAGGCGCATCGTCGTTGTACGTTGTAGTCGGATCGTCAAAGTCGTCTCCACCCAAATCGAAAGTTACCATTCGCATCGAAAGATCGGGACACCCAGTGTTACATCAAGTGGTATCAGAGCAAACCAGGTTGCTCGGTGAGAAATTTCTTTACCCTAGTTTTGTAGATTGATTTAATCCCTATAGTCCAGAAAATTTGCCACAAAAAGATTTGTTCCTCCTATCCAAACCAAGTTTGCGCCTTATCGATCTATTAATTTCGGTTTGCTAAATTGAATTTGTGTTCGTTTTAGCATTGTCTAGTTGCTTATCATAGTCCCCACATCAAAAAAAAAAACAATTCATCCTTTACCGATCAGTACACCTACCTTTGGGAACCAATTCATCCTTTGTGAACACTTTAATCCTAATCGAGACTAGCTATTTGATATTGCTCTAGGGCTGCTCTTGTTACATTCTATTGCATAATTTGGATTGCACTTGTATTGCACCTAGTCATATATATTGTGCTACTCTCATATTTGTTTGGCCACAAAAAAAAAAAGGAAAGAAAACCGCCGCACATCAAAAAAAAAAAAGAAAAAGAAAAAGAAAAAGAAAAGAAAAGCGCGGGCAAAAGCAAAGTCCACAAAAAAGTGAAATTTGATTGAGTACACCCTAGCATTTGTGCATTTTTCATATTGTGCTAGTTTGTGATTTTGAGCAATCTATTGCCCATGTTCTTTGTTTGAGCAATTAGCTAGCATCTCTCCATAACTTATGCAATACGAGCTTTTTGATGCCTCACTTATATATTTTTTTTAGCTCGTTCCTTTGATTGCATCAAGTTCCAACATCTTTGCACGTGTGTTTCCCGTGTATCAGCCTTAGCCTTTTATCCATCCTTGGTTGATCAGCATCTTAGGCAAAGTGCTAATTATGAACTATAATTCAATTCTATGCAATTTATGAGATTATTTGATTGATTCTCCTTGCTACTAAATTAAACCTGTCCAAGCTCCACTCTCTACCCGTATAAGCGTTCGATCACTTGGCAATCGCTCTACACAAACTTTGGAGAACCTTTGACAACGCCAACGGCCGACACACCTGCTGCAACGTAAGAACTTGTAAGAGCTTTGGTGATAGGCTTGAGTGTTGAGAGACTTGCCACCACCTCCTAGTAGATGATAGAAACATTATACTTGTGATTTTGTTTTCTTGTCTTCTACTAACCATGTCAGGTGACGTGGGCTCCCTACATCACTCTCCTTGCACCAAGGGAACTATTGCTCACTCTGAGTGTATGTCATCGCAAGAGGACCATCTTAGATCCATCGAGGTCGCACAGGGGATTGCTAACACTACTCTTGCTACTATTTTATCTAGACTTGATACGCTTGCAGGAACTTCCCCAGGAACTTCCAGTCCTCCGCCTCGTCTTCCAAGCAACAAAAATGGCATACTACATGCTCAGGTACATGTTGATGATGATTCCTTAGATAAGGCTAAATTCACCATTCCACCTTTTAATGGTCATTATGATCCTGATGCCTATATTAATTGGGAGTTAGCAGTAGACAAAGAATTTGGTAAGTATGATTTGTCTGAAAATGAAAAGATTAGGATTGCTGCTAGTGTGCTAAATGAATATGCATTAACATGGTGGAAACATATTTGTAGAAAAGAGAGAAAACCTGAAAATTGGAAGGCCATGAAAAGACTTATGAGAATTGATTATGTTCCTGAATATCATACAGAATTTTTGTATGCTAGACTCCAATGCTTGAAACAAGGAAATAAGTGCGTTAAGGAATACCATGAACGATTGCAAAATCATTTGTTGCGTTGTGGTTTAGTTGAAGGTGAAGATGCAACAGAGCTTAGGTTCATACATGGACTTAATCAAGAAATTCAGGATGCTCTTATTGATGAAACATATAGTTCTCTTTCAGAATTGGTTGTATGTGCTTGTAGAGTTGAAAAAAAATGCTTGCTGAATCCGTGAAAGAGTCATTAGCTTCATTTGAGGCGCCCAATGTTGCACCTTCTTTTGTAGCTAACATTTTGCAGAGAAGTGAGCACCGTCGAGAGAATGATGTAGAAGAGCATATGGAGAAAGAAATAATCAGTACTACCCCATGTGTAAGTGAAGAGATAATAGTTGAAGAAACGCCTACAACAGCTGATGAGAACTTACAAGGTAATGTAACAGGTATGGACTGTACACATGGAGAAAATAATTTTGAAGAGCTAAAACTATCCACAAATCATGCTATCATAGAGCAACTATTAGTGGAACCAATTGCTGATTTTGCTTTGTTACAAGATTATTTGCTTGCTATTTCTTGTGATAAAGAAGAGTTGTGTGATAATACTTCACTTATATCCATGACACAACTAGCGAATGGACATGTCACTTTTGTTAACACACTAGACACTTATGCTGAAAATAAACATGTCATTCACATCACAAGCGAAAATGATGAGTTGAAATTGATGTCTTCTTTATATACATTAGGCTACATTGAATTTGATGTTCCGTGTGATCTGAATTATTTAGAGGAGAGCCTTTTTGTACATTCTGATTTGTCATGGTTATCGCGAAATATCTTTTATGTTATTGGCAAAAATAGTGAGAAAGGAGAGTATAAAGCACATCGAGTTTACATTTGTTCAGATTTTAAACCTCCGTTTGCAATTCAACAATGTCATCAATTTAATAATTGCCATATCACTAATCATGTCAGACCAAGTACATTTGGTTCCATTCACAAGTCACATGATAGTTTTCAAAAAAGGGAGGATATGCTTGTTAGAAATTCTCGATCCATGGATTTCATTGCAAATGTGCATATTGTTTTGTTTCCTGTCATTACTAACATTTCGCAGGACAATATGATGGAGTCGAGGACGACTCCACTTCAAGAAAGGGAGGATGATGAGACCAAGCTCATCATGGACAGAACTAACACTGCATACATATGGTCATCACCGAGTGTTGCTGCAATTACCGCATGGTTTCACCGACCCCCACCTTGGCCAGGACCATTAAGTTGGTGCCACTTCACGGCATCCTCTACTTCGTATACATCTACTACGATGGCTCCATCTGCATGGCTTTATCGACCCCCACCTTGGCCATCCTTCTACATCTTCGTCGGTTCAAGGTCCATTGACTCGAGCTCGAGCCCGCCAACTCAATTATCAGATCTAAAGCCATACTTGGGAGAAGATGATGAACTTGAGTCGATGACGACTCAAATGCAAGAAGGGGAGGATGATGAGGACATCACTACCATGGATACGGCCATGCCTACAAACCCAATTGAAACCAACAATGTAATATAAGGGCCAATTACTCGAGCTCGCGCACGTCAATTCAATTACCAGGTGAATGCGTTCCTCGGGTTGCATACAGATAATTTAATGAATGGAATGCTATTTAATCCTTGTGATGATTTTATTGTCCTTAGGAACCAAGGAGAAGGACTCCCAAACGTCAAACATGAAGCCAATTCTTCCGGTGCACAAGTTCAACTCGGATTCGGCCTCCGGGACAGCACCAACTTAAAACGACCATAAATTTTGACCCACAAGGGTGTTTGGGGTCTATGAGTACTGGTTTGAAAGGTTTCGTCGTCCTCTTTCCAACGGATCTGGCCCCACCTCCAAATTCCTTACGAGTCAACGGGAATCTGCAAAACAAGTTCGGTCATCTTTCCAAATCCGAGTCCAACTAGGAATAGGAGTCCTACTCGGCCATGGATGTGGTTTGGACGCCCCTAGCCTGGTTTTGGCCTCCTATTTCTCCTATATATAGCTAGGGAGTCCCCCAAAATAACTTGGGTTTTGGTTATTTGATAGTTTAGCCTTTTGCTACTATTTTGAGTCTTTTAGACGTGCTCAACGGCCGCTTAACAAGCTCCTTGTATCGGAACCCCAACTTTTTTCAATACTTCATCTATATTTGCAATTTTAGATTGCTTTTGCCTTGTTCTTGCTTGTTCTTCGATTGCTTGCAGGAATTGATCTTCGTGATTAGGTTGATCGTGCCCACGGCAAGGTCAATAACCATCTGGAGTTGGTTTAGCGATTGCTAAGGCGCATCGTCGTTGTACATTGTAGTTGGATCGTCAAAGTCGTCTCCACCCAAATCGAAAGTTATCATTCGCATCGAAAGATCGGGACACCCAGTGTTACATCAAGTGGTATCAGAGCAAACCAGGTTGCTCGGTGAGAAATTTCTTTACCCTTGTTTTGTAGATTGATTTAATCCCTATAGTCAAGAAAATTTGCCACAAAAAGATTTGTTCCTCCTATCCAAACCAAGTTTGCGCCTTATCGATCTTTTTAATTTCGGTTTGCTAAATTGAATTTGTGTTCGTTTTAGCATTGTCTAGTTGCTGATCATAGTCCCCACATCAAAAAAAAAAAATTCATCCTTTACCGATCACTACACCTACCTTTGGGAACCTATTCATCCTTTGTAAACACTTTAATCCTAATCGAGACTAGCTATTTGATATTGCTCTAGGGCTGCTCATGTTACATTCTATTGCATAATTTGGATTGCACTTGTATTGCACCTAGTCATATATATTGTGCTACTCTCATATTTGTTTGGCCACAAAAAAAGGAAAGAAAACCTCCACACATCAAAAAGAAAAAAGAAAAAGAAAAAGAAAAGAAAAGCGCGGGCAAAAGCAAAGACCATAAAAAGTGAAATTTGATTGAGTACATCCTAGCATTTGTGCATTTTTCATATTGTACTAGTTTGTGATTTTGAGCAATCTATTGCCCATGTTCTTTGTTTGAGCAATTAGCTAGCGTCTCTCCATAACTTATGCATTACGAGCTTTTTGATGCCTCACTTATATTTTTTTTTAGCTCGTTCCTTTGATTGCATCAAGTTCCAACATCTTTGCGCGTGTGTTTCCCGTGTATCAGCCTTAGCCTTTTATCCATCCTTAGTTGATCAGCATCATAGGCAAAGTGCTAATTATGAACTATAATTCATTTCTATGCAATTTTTGAGATTATTTGATTGATTCTCCTTGCTACTAAATTAAATCTGTCCAAGCTCCACTCTCTACCCGTACAAGCGTTCGATCACTTGGCAATCACTCTACACAAACTTCGGAGAACCTTTGACAACGCCAACGGCCGACACACCTGCTGCAACGTAAGAACTTGTAAGAGCTTTGGTGATAGGCTTGAGTGTTGAGAGACTTGCCACCACCTCCTAGTAGATGATAGAAACATTATACTTGTGATTTTGTTTTCTTGTCTTCTACTAACCATGTCAGGTGACGTGGGCTCCCTACATCACTCTCCTTGCACCAAGGGAACTATTGCTCACTCTGAGTGTATGTCATCACAAGAGGACCGTCTTAGATCCATCGGGGTCGCACAGGGGATTGCTAACACTACTCTTGCTACTATTTTATCTAGACTTGATACGTTTGCAGGAACTTCCCCAGGAACTTCCAGTCCTCTGCCTTGTCTTCCAAGCAACAAAAATGGCATACTACATGCTCAGGTACATGTTGATGATGATTCCCTAGATAAGGTTAAATTCGCCATTCCACCTTTTAATGGTTATTATGATCCTGATGCCTAATTAATTGGGAGTTAGCAGTAGACAAAGAATTTGGTAAGTATGATTTGTCTGAAAATGAAAAGATTAGGATTGCTGCTAGTGTGCTAAATGAATATGCATTAACATGGTGGAAACATATTTGTAGAAAAGAGAGAAAACCTGAAAATTGGAAGGCCATGAAAAGACTTATGAGAATTGATTATGTTCTTGAATATCATACTGAATTTTTGTATGCTAGACTCCAATGCTTGAAACAAGGAAATAAGTGCGTTAAGGAATACTATGAACGATTGCAAAATCATTTGTTGCGTTGTGGTTTAGTTGAAGGTGAAGAAGCAACAGAGCTTAGGTTCATACATGGACTTAATCAAGAAATTCAGGATGCTCTTATTGATGAAACATATAGTTCTCTTTCAGAATTGGTTGTATGTGCTTGTAGAGTTGAAAAAATGCTTGCTGAATCCGTGAAAGAATCATTAGCTTCATTTGAGGCACCCAATGTTGCACCTTCTTTTGTAGCTAACATTTTGCAGAGAAGTAAACACCGTCGAGAGAATGATGTAGAAGAGCATATGGAGAAAGAAATAATCAGCACTACCCCATGTGTAAGTGAAGAGATAATAGTTGAAGAAACGCCTACAACAGCTGATGAGAACTTACAAGGTAATGTAACAGGTATGGACCGTACACATGGAGAAAATAATTTTGAAGAGCTAAAACTATCCACAAATCATGCTATCATAGAGCAACTATTAGTGGAACCAATTGCTGATTTTGCTTTGTTACAAGATGATTTGCTTGCTATTTCTTGTGATAAAGAAGAGTTGTGTGATAATACTTCACTTATATCCATGACACAACTAGCGAATGGACATGTCACTTTTGTTAACACACTAGACACTTATGCTGAAAATAAACATGTCATTCACATCACAAGCGAAAATGATGAGTTGAAATTGATATCTTTTTTATATATATTAGGCTACATTGAATTTGATGTTCCGTGTGATCTAAATTATTTAGAGGAGAGCCTTTTTGTACATTCTGATTTGTCATGGTTATCGCGAAATATCTTTTATGTTATTGGCAAAAATAGTGAGAAAGGAGAGTATAAAGCACATCGAGTTTACATTTGTTCAGATTTTAAACCTCCGTTTGCAATTCAACAATGTCATTAATTTAATAATTGCCATATCACTAATCATGTCAGACCAAGTACATTTGGTTCCATTCACAAGTCACATGATAGTTTTCAAGAAAGGGAGGATATGGTTGTTAGAAATTCTCGATCCATGGATTTCATTGCAAATGTGCATATTGTTTTGTTTCCTGTCATTACTAACATTTCACAGGACAATATGATGGAGTCGAGGACGACTCCACTTCAAGAAAGGGAGGATGATGAGACCAAGCTCATCATGGACAGAACTAACACTGCATAATTATGGTCATCACCGAGTGTTGCTGCATTTACCGCATGGTTTCACCGACCCCCACCTTGTCCAGGACCATTAAGTTGGCGACACTTCACGGCATCCTCTACTTCGTATACATCTACTACGATGGCTCCATCTGCATGGCTTTATCGACCCCCACCTTGGCCATCCTTCTACATCTTCATCGGTTCAAGGTCCATTGACTCGAGCTCGAGCCCGTCAATTCAATTATCAGATCTAAAGCCATACTTGGGAGAAGATGATGAACTTGAGTCGAGGACGACTCAAATGCAAGAAGGGGAGGATGATGAGGACATCACTACCATGGATACGGCCATGCCTACAAACCCAATTGAAACCAACAATGTAATATAAGGGCCAATTACTCGAGCTCGCGCACGTCAATTCAATTACCAGGTGAATGCGTTCCTCGGGTTGGATACAGATAATTTAATGAATGGAATGCTATTTAATCCTTGTGATGATTTTATTGTCGTTAGGAACCAAGGAGAAGGACTCCCAAACGTCAAACATGAAGCCAATTCTTCCGGTGCACAAGTTCAACTCGGATTCGGCCTCCGGGACAGCACCAACTTAAAACGACCATAAATTTTGATCCACAAGGGTGTTTGGGGTCTATGAGTACTGGTTTGAAAGGTTTCGTCGTCCTCTTTCCAACGGATCTGGCCCCACCTCGAAATTCCTTACGAGTCAACGGGAATCTGCAAAACAAGTTCAGTCATCTTTCCAAATCCGAGTCCAACTAGGAATAGGAGTCCTACTCGGCCATGGATGTGGTTTGGACGCCCCTAGCCTGGTTTTGGCCTCCTATTTCTCCTATATATAGCTAGGGAGTCCCCCAAAATAACTTGGGTTTTGGTTATTTGATAGTTTAGCCTTTTGCTACTATTTTGAGTCTTTTAGACGTGCTCAACGGCCGCCTAACAAGCTCCTTGTATCAGAACCCCAACTTTTTTCAATACTTCATCTATATTTGCAATTTTAGATTGCTTTTGCCTTGTTCTTGCTTGTTCTTCGATTGCTTGTAGGAATTGATCTTCGTGATCAGGTTGATCGTGCCCACGGCAAGTTCAATAACCATCTGGAGTTGGTTTAGCGATTGCTAAGGCGCATCGTCGTTGTACATTGTAGTCGGATCGTCAAAGTCGTCTCCACCCAAATCGAAAGTTATCATTCTCATCGAAAGATCGGGACACCCAGTGTTACATCATGATGTCTTACCTTGCATTGCTATTCTTTCACGTCATATGTGGTGAATATGTTAACCTGATTGAATAGTTTCCCTCGAAAAATTAATAGTTAGATGCATTTTTCCAATAGCTGCATCTATTGAGTTGTACGTTGGTGGATAAGGTCTTGACAAGGCACAAATGCCACCAACTTCCTTGTATAATGGAGTGAATGTAGCCTAACCCGTGCATTCACAAGCATAGTATTGGTTTGCTTAACGGAGTCATCCAAATAGGATTTGGGACTATGGGGCATCAGTGTTGGGCGCCGGGGCATATGATGCCATCCCAACAAGCTAGAGTCGCATACGATGTGATTGGCATGGTGTTGCCTACCTATGTCGCGGGTTCAAGTGGTATTGACAAGTCCTTACCCGAAACGCAGTGACCATGGATCTTGTTCCATGGAGATCACTAGAGGGAAAGTGATCTTAATGGAAGCATCTTTTATTGAATTATTTAATAAGAGATTAACATGAACATAGTGCTAAAACTTTGCTTATTTATGTTGTAGATCGCACCAAATGCTGTTAATGCAAACACTGGTTTTAACTTCCGGTCAATTCTGGAGAGGGAAAAACTCTCTAGGACGGATTTTATGGATTGGTATCGTAACTTGAGAATTGTTCTCAAGGCTGAAAAGAAGGAATATGTTCTAGATGGTCCATATCCTGATGAATTGCCTGAAAATGCATCCGCTGCTGATAAGCGTGCTTATGAGAAGCACACTAACGACGCCCTAGACGTCAGCAGTCTCATGCTTGCCACGATGAACTCTGAGCTCCAAAAGCAATATGAGCACGCCGATGCCTACACTATGATTGTAGGTCTCAAGGGCATGTTGGAGAACCAAGCAAGGGCTGAAAGATATTCGATATCCAAAGCATTGTTTGCGTGCAAGCTGGCTGAGGGTGCTCCTGTCAGTCCTCATGTAATTAAGTTGATTGGTTACATTGAGAACCTGGAGAAGCTCGATTTTCCACTGCAGAATGAATTGGCCACAGATGTGATTCTCTAGTCGCTCCCTTCGAGCTTTGAGCTGTTCATTTTGAATTTTTATATGAACAGCCTGGAGAAGAATCTGACCGAACTGCTTGGGATGCTAAAAACTGCGTAAGAGAGCATAAAGAAAGGCACAAATCATGTGATGATGATTCAAAAGGATAAGAAAAGGAAGCGCAAGGCTACAAGTAATGGTGAGGATAAAATCCAAGACCCAAAACCAAAGCCTAAAGAAAGGCCAAAGGTTGGCCCAAATGCTTTGTTACATCCCAAAAATTGCTTTTTATAGATTTAGTGTGTTTTTGGGATCATTTAGAATTTTCGGAATTTATCTGAAATCCTCGAGGTTAATTTGAATTCAAGCTTATTGAACTATTCGCGTTAAACAAAGATCATGCATTTTTGCAGAAGCGTAAAATCTAAAATTTTGGTTAAAATAAAGATAATTGGAAGACGGGAGTGTTCTCTTCAAATATTTTTCGAAAAACATGTTATATAACTCAAGTCGTTGATTTTACAAAAATCAGTACAGGTGTCTGATTCACTAAAAGAATTTTTGCAAAAAATCTACACGTCAAAAAATCGCGAAACCAACTTTGTTAAGTTCCAAATAGTTCCTAGTATTTTCGAGGAATTTTCCAGATTTTAGAACATCTCTGTTTTTTTTCTCAACACGTTTTTAAAACGTATATGTTTATATACGTGTACATACGAACTAGTGGACGTATGCTTTCACTCCAGCCGTTCCTGTTTCTTCGCAAGGTGGGAATTAGTCACGTTAATTCCATGCATAACTTGCTCAGCCGTTTTTGAAAGCTAATTAACTCAGCCGCTCTCCATTCCTTTGCATGCGTTGAGACACGCCGTTCCATTTTCTTGCCTGCATGAAGCTCTACTCTTTCATGCCGTTCTACACCCACGCGCATGAACTTAATTCCAATGTTTCCTCACCTTGGCGCCTGAACTCCCAGCCATTCGTCATTTTGTCCTGAGAAACATTATTTTGTCGCCTCTACATCCACATCTTTCTGCCTTCCTCACTCGTCCATCCGGCCTCATCTCTTTCCGCGCTCATCGACTTGCGCTGCTATCGCCGACTGTACTCCGATGTTCGACTGACCGACCGTCGTCGCCGCCATCGCTGTCATCGCCGTCACCGTCGCTGTCGTCGCCGCCGCCGTCGTCGTCGTCGTCGCCGTCATTACCGTCGCCGTCATCGCCATCGCCGTCGTCGTCGCCGCCGATCGGTACCTCCTATTCTCTGTCACGCGCGCCCTATTTCTAGTGGTCGATTGATCTTGTCTGTATGTATCGGTCCGCATTTACATATATAGGGTAGTCTGTATACGTATATACTAGACACATGCATGTATATATGTCAGGCAAGTTTAAACACACATTTTAGGATTGTGTCCGACCGACTGCGTCCGGCCGACTGTGTCCGGCCGACTGCATTCGCCGACTTGCGTTAGTCGTCCTGACCGATCTCTCTGCCTCAGTCGCGTAGTCAAAACCAAACAAAATAAACCGTGTCTCACGTAGCCGAACTACCAAGACAAAGGAAACGCCAGAAGTATACGCATTTACATGATGAATAGTGCCATGCAAGAGAAACTACGTAATACATTTTTCAGAAAATTATGAAAATTGTCATTTTTACTACAAATTCGTTTTAAGTCCAAATCACTTCTGATAAACTTTGTTAATTTGTAAAAATGAATACCTTTTTACAGTAATTTTATGAAATTTTATAAATAAATTTATACTGTTAAATTATTCATGGAAAGTCCAAACTTACGAACTTTGCAACTCGTAAACTACACTCCAAAAATGTCAAAATAAATTTTATAAATCTTAGAAAATGCTAAAGTAATTATGTAGAAATTTTCATGAGATTACAAGCTAGTTGATTTGTAGTATTTTCCTGAATGTTTGTTTGTACGTTGTTTTGCATGTTTATCTGGTTCTTTATCTGTTACGCATAGACGTCAAGCTATGTGAGGACACGGATTTTGAGGATCAAGATCCGGACCAAGACTCGCTGCTGTACGAAGGCAAGTTATGCTTTGACCATTTTGTTCCCCTGTTTTTAAATATTAGTTTGTTTTAAATTATGCATGCTAATTTAATTATAATGTGTTCAAGTAATTTGGGGTTAGATAATTACCACTTGATATTGTCACCTTGTCCATAATACTTGTATGCCAATAAACCATTTGTCACCCTAGGTTGGATTATACATACTGGATAATACTAATCACCAAAATGGGGTAGTTAGAACATGGTAGTTCTGCTTAGCCATGCCATTCGAACTAATGACACCAATTTGGAAGTAGGCGGAATACTGACTATTGAACTATGGAACCTGTTTTGAAAGAATGTGACATGTGCTGTTGATAAGCTGGTGGCACATGTTGCATGGTAACCAACCGGGTGGTAAAATAATTTAGATTGTGGCAAGTGGCAAGTGATTAATGGGTGTGCCCGAGGTGGCACATGGGAGAGATGTTGTTGAATTTGGTTTTGTAAACTTTGGGTAGTCTTGCCACGGTCAACCTAAGGACTTAACCTTGCAAGCCTTTGAACTCGGCCTAACATACAACCACATGTCTGGAGTGGGATAGACCTAGTTGAGTATGATTCCGATGTCTTAGCATGTGAGACCTCAGGTGGTTTTTATAGCTATAAATGTGGAAAGAAGGGTGTAGTGTTTACCGATTGGTCTTACATCTCTTCAACAGTATACGTTGGCCCTGTGCTTCCGCTCCGCAAAAGGGAAGGGACAGTGGGGACTATACCTGAGGTCTCACATGCTAAGACATCGAAATCATACTCAACTAGGTCTGTCCCACTCCAGACATGTGGAAAGAAGGGTGTAGTGTTTACCGATTGGTCTTACATCTCTTCAACAGTATACGTTGGCCCTGTGCTTCCGCTCCACAAAAGGGAAGGGACAGTGGGGACTATACTGGGAGGTACGCATGCGAGGATAGAGGTTTCGAAAAGATTTTGTTATGGTTACTCGCCTGTGTGGTGTTTAACTATATCGTGTGGGTAAAGTGTATAACCTCTGCAGAGTGTACAAACTATTCGAATAGCCGAGTCCACGGTATTGGACATCGCTCGGGGATTACAGTCAAGGGTTAGACTTTATTAAAAATGTGGTTGGGATAAAAGATCAAGTTGGTGGAAGTATGGATTTGGATGTGGGAATACTTTTACTTAACTTCTGGAAAAGTTATTGTTAATTCTTCTGGTTTTTACTGCTTTCAAATCTACTTATGCTACTTGTTAAATGATGCTTTACTGCAAAATAATCTTGCTAAGCCATTCCATTGTAATAAGCCTGGCATGTAGAATATTAGATTGCATTCTGTGCATAGCTTGTTGAGTACCAATGTACTCACCCCTCCAAAATCACAACACCAGAAGAACAAGATTTGCAAGCCAACAAGGAAGAGCAGAACAATGAGGCGAACAACTAGGGGCAAGCCAAGTCAGTTGCATGTGGCATACTGAGGCGCCGTGAACGAGTTTTATTTCTGCTGCTATTTGTTTACTCCGAACTCAGCCCTACGTGGCTTAATATTGTAAGGCTGACCTTAAGGTCTTAACAATTTTTATATGAGTTGAATACTTTATTATTATTATTTCCGTTGTGTATGTGTAATGGTATTCATCTCTGTTATATCTGCAAGCACCAGCGTGGTCCTGGACTGGTGTGTCACACAGAGTGTTCAGAATTCCAATTCCGGGCGCGACAGGTGGTGGTATCAGAGCCATACTGACTTTAGGTTTTGACCTTAGATAGATTGGCCGTCTTTAGGAGCTTCAAAATTATTTTCTAAAGAGAGAAATTTAACTTGAAAGAATAATAAGTTCTTGACTTATCTCATTCATCTATTCTCTCCCCTTTGCTAAAATTTCTATCCCTCCCCACTGGTTTAAATGGAAATCTTACCTGAGTCATTCTGAATAGTCAACAATGTTTCACACTTAAGGAGAAAGTACTGGGTGTCGCTGCTACCCCTAAAAATCGTGAAGCAAGGAATCATCGGGCTAAAAGAGAAGTGGATCGATGAAGTGTTCCAGAGGCTAGAAGAACCAAAGCTTTAGTCATTTGAGACCCATGTGTGGGAGTCGCGTCTCTTAAGATAGGAAAGTTACCCTTTTAGACGCTAGATTATTGTGTGCCTAGGGAAATTCGGTTCTTCCTTGATTGCTGAGTGTGCAGCATGTGTTGCATAGCTTTTAGGCTTGGATAAGCAACCATACCAAGTGATTAATAATGTTTGTGTAAGTTTTTGGGCTAAACCTGTTTCCCTGCATAAGTTTTCTTCTACTTGTCTATTCTTTTTCCCTCTCTTCTGTAAATTGTTGGAGCAAATAGCAGATGGTGAACACCCGTGGCAACACTGGAGCTGGAGGAAGTGGTTCGCGACAGGGAGGCAACCAGAATGAAGCAGAATCTAGGAGCTTTTCTTGCTACTCAAACTCAGCTGATGCAGACTATGATGCTGACTATGCAACAGATGCAGAATCAAGCTGTCGCCAACAACAATAATCATCAGAACGTACACCAGGGGATCCAGTTTCAATCCCGACTGTCTAACTTCATGAGAACCAGGCCGCCAATATTCTCTGGGAATGCCAACCCAATAGAGGCGGATGATTGGCTGAGGACTATTGAGAGGAAACTACACATCTCCCAATGTGCAGACAATGAGAGGGTCATGTATGCTTCACACCAGCTTGAGGGGACTGCTGCAGAGTGGTGGGAGAACTTCTGCGCATCCCACGAGCATCCTCAGCAGATTACTTGGGAGGAATTTACGGTAGCCTTCCGCCAATATCATGTGCCAAAGGGTATGATAGAGTTGAAAAAAGAGGAATTCAAATCACTCAAAGCAAGGAGGCCAAGCAGTGGCCGATTATCTTAACAAGTTCACTTAGTTGGCCCGTTATGCACCAGAGGATGTGGCAACGGACAAAGCGAGATAGTCTCGATTCATGAAGGGACTTAATTCTGGGTCGCAGGTGGGACTGATCACCCACACGTTCCCGGATTTTTAGGAATTGGTTAACAAGGCGTTGATCCTAAAGGATAAGCGCAAGGAGATAGGCGAGGACCGCAAGCGCCGATGTCCAGCCAGGGAGGACGTCCAAATCATATGAGGTTGAGGATAAATCCCCAATAGTTTGCAAGGTTCAAGCCGCAGTTGACCAGTCAGAAGACAACTGCTACACCCGGATCTTTGAGCCAGGGCTTCCGAACGCCTGAGCAGAGAAACAACGCACTTGGTTCGAACCAACAAGGCACAGTGAAGCGTTGCTACAGCTGCAACGAACCGGGACACTTTGCTAATCAATGCCCAAAGAGAGGCAATGTGACCCCAGTTCACTTCAATTTGGGGCCGACGCCAACGAAGACACCCGCACCAGCAGCAAGCCGTGGAAACAACCAACTAGGAGCTGTACCTTCCAAAGTCGTCCGAGGCCGCGTGAATCATATCACGACCGCGGAAGCCCAAGATGCCACAGACGTTGTATTGGGTACGTTTTCGGTTAATTCAGTACCTACCATAGTTTTATTTGATTCTGGTGCTTCACATTCATTCATTTCTCAAGACTTTGCTGTGGGAAATGGGTTGGAATTGAGAAAACTTAAGTGCACACTAGTAGTGCAATCACCTGGGTCGGAACTACAACCTAACCTAGGATGTTCAGGAGTTAAGTTGGTCATAAATGAGGTAGAGTTTCTAGCAAACCTAATTGTGCTAGATACCTAAACCTTGGATGTAATCCTTGGAATGGATGGCTGACCAAGCATAAGGCAGTTCTGGACTGTGGCTGCAGGGTAGTGTCGGTAGAGAACCAAGACGGAGAAAAGTGGAATTTCAAGCAACCACCATCCGAAATGGAAAATTTATGGTCAACACTATGAATACTTTGAGTCTAGAATATGTGCCAGTGGTGAAAGACTTTCCAGATGTTTTTCCCGGAGACCTGCCTGGTATGCCACCGGACAGAGAAATTGAGTTCGTTATCGAGTTGGTGCCTGGCACAGCTCCGATCGCGAAAAGACCTTATAGGATGCCCATAGAGGAGCTAGTGGAAATGAAGAAGAAGATTGAAGAGATCATGGAAAAAGGTTTCATCAAACCTAGCTTATCGTCGTGGGGAGCACCGGTGTTGTTTATCAAGAAGAAAGACGGAAGTTTTAGAATGTGTATAGACTATCGTGCACTCAATGATGTGACGATAAAGAATAAATATCCTTTGCCCAGGATAGATGATCTTTTTGATCAGTTAAGAGGAGCGGGAGTCTTCTCTAAGATAGATCTTCGATCCGGATACCATCAATTGAAGATTCGGACTGAGGACATACCAAAGACAGTTTTCTTGTCAAGGTATGGACACTATGAATTCATAGTCAGGATTGACCAATGCCCGGGCATATTTCATGAATATGATGAACAAAGTATTCATGGAGTACCTAGACAGGTTTGTCGTCGTTTTCATTGATGGCATCCTAGTCTACTCCCAGACTGAAGAGGAGCATGCAGAACACCTAAGGATGGTTTTGAAAAAGTTAAGAGAGAACCAACTATATGAAAAATTTAGTAAATGTGACTTCTGGAAAAAGAAAGTAGAGTTTCTTGGTCATGTAATGACTGCCAAGGGGTAGCCGTCGATCCGAAGAAAGTGGAGGCAGTGCCACATTGGGAGCAACCGAAGTCAGTCACCTAGATAAGAAGTTTTCTTGGAATGGTAGGATATTACCGCCGGTTCATTAAGGGTTTTTCATCAATTGCAAGACCTCTTACGCAATTGTTGAAAAAGGAGAAAAAGTTTGTATGGACACCAGAGTGCGAAAAGAGTTTTCAAGGACTGAAGAAGCGTCTAACTTCGGCACCTGTCTTAGTGTTACCGGATGTAAGGAATAGTTTCGACATTTACTGTGATTCTTCGCGTCAGGGACTTGGGTGTGTTCTAATGCAAAATGGAAAAGTAGTGGCATACGCTTCGAGATAGTTAAGACCACATGAGCAGAATTACCCAACCCATGACCTTGAATTAGCTGCTATAGTGCACGCCATTAAAATATGGCGCCACTATCTCATCGAAAACCGATGTAAAATATAAACTGATCACAAAAGTTTAAAGTATATATTCACCCAATCGGATCTTAACATGAGGCAAAGAAGATGGTTGGAATTAATCAAGGATTACAACATCGGAATCCACTACCATCCAGGAAAAGTAAATGTGGTGGCTGATGCTTTGAGTCGGAAAAGCCACAGCTTGAATTTGGTGGTTGCAGAACATCAGTCTGACTTGTGTAAAGAGCTTCGGAAGCTAAGATTGGAGCTTGTACCTATCATGGAAGTAAAGCCGACTTTAGAAGAGCATATCAGGGAAGGTCAAAAGGATGATGATAAGATTCTTAGGATCAAATCCAAGATGGATGAAGGTGTCGGTGTATTCTACACCAGGGTGCCCACTACACTTAAGTAAAAGCCGCCGAGTGGACAGGTGGCGTCCAGGCCACGCCGCTGGCGGTCAGCAAGGTGATCGCCCAGCGGACAGGTGGCGTCCAGGCCACACCACTGGCGGTCAGCAAGGTGATCGCCCAGCGGACAGGTGGCAACTAGGCCACGCCGCTGGCGGTCAGCAAGGTGATCGCCAAGCGGACAGGTGGCGACTAGGCCACGCCGCTGGCGGTCAGCAAGGTGATCGCCCAGCGGACACGTGGCGTCCAGGCCACGCCGCTGGCGAGCAAGGTGGTCGCCAGGCGGACGCACGGCGCCCAGTCCACACCACTGGCGCTCAGCTCCCGAGGTCACCTAGTGACCTGTGCTGCCACACAGAAGGTCAAAGACATTTAATGCGTATTGTGCGCATTAAATGAGGGTAATGAAGGCCATAGTATGGCGGCGAGTGTTCCCAACGCGTGCCATTATTGCGAGTGACGTCACGATGCAATTTCCAACCCCGGTAGAGCGGGCGGAGCCGGCAAGTGCGGGGCCCGAAGCGGGGGAGAGGATGGCTGTGCCAGGGCATTAAGTGTGTTGTAAGAACAGTGACAGGTGCATTAAATGCGTCATGGCAGTGTATTCAATGTGTTGCACTATTGTAAGCCCCATGCGCCCCAGCCGGCCTGGGTTTAAAAGGCAGCTGGGGTGCATGGGAGAAGGGGTTCGATCTCGAAGGCTAGACCTTTAGGGTTGGATGCATGGGGTTTTGGTTCTTCAACCTCTGAAAAACCATTCGGTTTGTAAAAAAGGGTCTTAGTTTTCCCCCAAGAACAAAATCAAGAACACACAAACAGGACTAGGGCTATTACTCTCAGGAGGGCCCGAACCTGGATAAAACCTAGCGCCTTCTTGTGAGCTTCGCCCCTGTTTCCTTTCCACCGTTTCTCGAGCAATCTCCACGAAAACCCCCCGTTCGAACTTCATACACCCTGCTTTGGAAGGGGTCTGTTAGCTCATACGCTGACAGAAGGCCTAGCCAAGGACTTCAGATTAGATGAGCGGGGTACCTTATGGATGAAAAATAGAATCTGCGTACCCCATAAACCTGAATTGAAGCAGTTGATCCTTGGGGAAGCGCATGATTCCAAGTACTCAATTCATCCAGGGAGTGCAAAAATGTATCAGGATCTCAAGGAGAGATTCTGATGGCCAAACATGAAACGAGAAGTTGCCAAACATGTCGCATTGTGTGATATATATTAAAGAGGAAAGGCAATGCATCAGAGGCCAGCAGGACTATTGCAACCTTTGAAAGTACCTAAGTGGAAGTGGGAGGAAATCGGTATGGATTTCATAACCGGTTTACCGAGAACTCAATAAGGATTTGATTCTATTTGGGTGATAGTTGATCGCCTAACCAAAGTCGCCCACTTTATTCCGGTGAAAACCACTTACACCGGAGATCGCTTAGCTGAGCTATCTATGGCCAGAATTGTGTGCTTGCATGGTATACCAAAGAAGATAGTTGTGCTTGCATGGTATACCAAAGAAGATAGTATCGGACCGAGGTACTCAATTTACCTCTAGGTTTTGGAATAAGTTGCATACGGCAATGGGCACCCGTTTGAATTTCAGTACGGCATACCACCCGCAGACAGATGGTCAAACTGAAAGAGTAAATCAAATACTCGAGGATATTCTTAGGGCTTGTGATCTGTCATATGCCACTTCATGGGACAAATGTCTGCCATACGCAGAATTTAACTATAACAACAGTTATCAAGCTAGTTTGAGAATGTCTCCATTTGAAGCTTTATACGGTCACCCATGCCGGACACCGTTAAATTTGAACAAGATGGGGGAACGTCAAGTCTTTGGGCCAGACATACTCTCAGATGCGGAGAAAAAGATTACTTTGATTAGAGAAAGACAGAAGACTGCACAATCGAGGCAAAAGAGTTACGCTGACAACTGACACCGCGAGTTAAGCTTTGAGCCAGAGGACTATGTATACCTCAGAGTCACCCCGCTCAAAGGAGTTAAAAGGTTTCACACAAAAGGAAAACTTGCCCCAAGATACGTCGGTCCATTTAAGATTTTGAGCCGCAGAGGCGAAGTCGCATATCAGTTGGAGTGACCACAATCCTTGGTAGGTGTGCATGACGTGTTCCATGTATCTCAACTTAAGAAGTGCCTTCGAGTGCCAACTAAACAAGCCCCTCTGGAAGAGATCGAGCTACAAGAAGATTTGACCTACAGAAAGTATCCAGTCAAGATCGTCGACACATCTGAACGAGAAACCAGGAACAAGACGATTCATTTCTGCAAAGTTCAGTGGAGCAATCACTCCGAAAATGAAGCAACTTGGGAGCGTGAAGAAGACCTGAAGAAAGAATTTCCCAATCTATTCTAAAGATAGCCCTGAATCTCGGGGACAAGATTCTGTTAGGGCGGTAGGTTTGTAACATCCCAAAAATTGTTTTTTATATATTTAGTGTGTTTTTGGGATCATTTAGAATTTTCGGAATTTATTTGAAATCCTCGAGGTTAATTTGAATTCAAGCTTATTGAATTATTCGCGTTAAACAAAGATCATGCATTTTTGCATAAGCGTAAAATCTAAAATTTTGTTTAAAATAAAGATAATTGGAAGACGAGAGTGTTCTCTTCAAATATTTTTGAAAATCATGTTATATAACTTAAGTCGTTGATTTTACAAAAATCTGTACAAGTGTCTGATTCACTAAAAGAATTTTTGCGAAAAATCTACAAGTCAGAAAATCGCGAAACCAACTTTGTTAAGTTCCAAATAGTTCCTAATATTTTAGAGGAATTTTCCAAATTTTAAAACTTCTCTATTTTTTTTTCAACACGTTTTTAGAACGTATATGTTTATATACGTGTACATACTAACTAGTGGACGTATGCTTTCAGTCCAGCCGTTCCTGTTTCTTCGCAAGGTGGGAATTAGTCACGTTAATTCCAAGAATAACTTGCTCAGCCATTTTTGAAAGCTAATTAACTCAGCCCTTCTCCATTCCTTTGCATGCATGGAGACCAGTCGTTCCATTTTCTTGCATGCTTGAAGCTCTACTCCTTCCTGATGTTCTACACCCACGCGCATGAACTTAATTCCAATGTTTCCTCACCTTGGTGCCTAACTCCCAGCTATTCGTTATTCTGTCCTGAGAAACATTATTTTGTCTCCTCTACATCCACATCTTTCTGCCTTTCTCACTTGTCCATCTGGCCTCATCTCTTTCTGCGCTCGTCGACTTGCGCTGCTATCGCCGACTGTACTCCGACATTCAACTAACCGATTGTCGTCGCCACTGTCGCTGTCGTTGCCGTCGCCGTCGTTGCCGCCACCGCTGTCGTCGCCATCGCTGTCGCTGTCGTTGCTGTCGTCGTCGTCGTCGCCGCCGCCGCCGCCATCGCCACTGCTGCCGTCACCGTCGCCTCTGTTGCCGCCGTCGCCGTCGTCGTCATCGCCGTCATTGCCACCGCCGATCGGTACCTCTTGTTCTCTGTCACACGTGTCCTATTTCCAGCGGTCGTTTGATCTTGTCTGTATGTATCGGTGCGCGTTTACATATATAGGGTAGTCTGTATACGTATATACTAGACACATGCATGTATATATGTCAGGCATGTTTACACACATTTTAGGATTGTGTCCGAACAACTGTGTTCGCCGACCTGCGTTAGTCGTCCTGGCCGATCTCTCTGCCTCAGTCGCGTAGCCAAAACCGAAGAAAATAAACCGTGTCTCACGTAGCCGAACTACCAAGACAAAGGAAATGCCAGAAGTATACGCATTTACATGATGAATAGTGCCATGCATGAGAAACTACGTAATCCATTTTTACAAAATTGTGAAACTTGTCATTTTCACTACAAATTCGTTTTAAGTCCAAATCACTTGCGATAAACTTTGTTAATTAGTAAAAATTAATACCTTTTTACAATAATTTTTATGAAATTTTATAAATATATTTATACTGTTAAATTATTCGCGGAAAGTCCAAACTTACGAACTTTGTAACTCGTAAACTACACTCCAAAAATGTCAAAATAAATTTTATAAATCTTAGAAAATGCTAAAGTAATTATGTAGAAATTTTCATGAGATTACAAGCTAGCTGATTTGTAGTATTTCCTGAATGTTTGTTTGTACGTTGTTTTGCGTGTTTATGTGTTCTTTGTCTATTACGCGTAGACGTCGAGCTGTGTGAGGACGCATATTTTGAGGATCAAGATCCAGACCAAGACTCGCTGTTGTACGAAGGCAAGTTATGCTTTGACCATTTTGTTCCCCTGTTTTTAAATATTAGTTTGTTTTAAATTATGCATGCTAATTTAATTATAATGTGTTCAAGTAATTTGGGGTTAGATAATTACCACTTGATATTGTCAACTTGTCCATAATACTTGTAAGCCAATAACCATTTGTCACCCTAGGCTGGATTATACATACTGGATAATACTAATCACCAAAATGGGGTAGTTAGAACGTGGTAGTTCTGCTTAGCCATGCCATTCGAACTAATGACACCAATTTGGAAGTAGGCGGAATACTGACTATTGAACTATGGAACCTGTTTTGAAAGAATGTGACATGTGTTGTTGATAAACTGGTGGCACATGGTGCATGGTAATCAACCGGGTGGTAAAATAATTTAGATTGTGGCATGTGGCAAGTGATTAATGGGGGGGGCCGAGGTGGCACATGGGAGAGATTGTGACACTACGGAAGGTCGTAATCTCATAAAATATGAAATTTGAGGTCAAAACATTGTAAGATGTGAATATGAAGGCTAAAAACTTTCCGGTATGAGGTTTATTTGCGTTTCCGGGCCGATTGCGGGAGTTTGGGCCTTTCCGGGGGAGTTTGGGCCTAAGGGAAGGGGTCGTGGGCTTTAGTGGGAAGGAGTTTGAGTCCAAATAGCAGTAGGAGACCTGGTTGGGGGCCTCCCCCAGCCCTTATTGCGCCCCCACCCTGCTGCTTGCGCCCCCATGGAAGCCCTAGCCGCCCCCATCACCTCTCTCCCTTTGCTTGCGCCCCCTTGCTCCCCATTGCACCACCACCCCTCTCCTCACCTCTCCACCACCCTTGCTGCCCCTAGGGGGTTCTCCACCTCACCACCCCGAAGATCCGTCCATTGGAGCGCTCCGCGACGAGGAGATCAGGTGGATTTGGAGCAAGGAAGGAGATCGCGCGAACCGGGAGGAGATCCGTTGGGTTTTCATTCGTCGGGCAAAGGTATGGCCACGTGGATCCTTGGGGTTGGTCTAGGATCTGTTTTAAGGGTTAATTTCATGTTTTTAGATCAAGTGGTGGTGCTGTCCATGGGTAGATTTGGGAGAAAACTAGAGTTACCACGTTCTCTGTTTCGGGCAGCATGAGCAGTCGACATAGGGTTTGGGTTTTCGCAAATTTAGATTCGGAATTTGGTCGGCCGCCTGTTGAAGAAGTTGTAGGTAATTTCAATACCTTTCAGTGGGTATAAAGAACGTGCAATTCTGCCCAGCCGTTTGAAAGTTATGCCCATTCTACCGAACGTACTAAAAACTATGACGTGATTGGAACAGATCACGGTATTCTGTAGATTAAACCACTTTAGATTCCGAATCAGTCTTTCCATGTACTTAGAAAAAGTTAGGAAATTTCCTAAGCTATGCGAGGATGAACTCGTTTAATCGATTCGGAGTTTTAGATCCCAAGTTATGCTCGTTGCAGTCTGCTGTCCCGGCGGGACAAAACCTCTGTTTTTGGGTTTTGCGAGTAGTTTGCGTACTGTTTTGTGGACATGATTGTGAGTGTGTGGTACCTATGTGCAGGTGGGGTGACCCCGGGAGTGCCCTCTACTTCTCGCCAATCCGTCGCCCGTGGTTGAGGCAAGTGTATTGGAATGGGTAGCGGATTGTGGTTTGCTAGATTGGTTGAGATTGAAATTGAATATATGATATGTTCACATGCCATGCTTTAATGATTGCCATTGATATGATGAATATGCTTATTATGTTATGATGCCATGTGTTAATGTACAAGTTATTTATGATGCTGGCATGTTTGCATACATGGCATGATACATGGCCCGGGCGGTGAGAAAGTCATAACTAGCCCGGGGAAGGTCGGTGAGAAAGTTATGACTATTCTGGACAGCCAATGAGTAAGTCCTACATCGTGATTCCATCCACCGCATTGTATGGAAGCGAGGAGTAGGCACCCTCCATATTCGGGATGGAAGGGGGAGAGGGTGCACACCGACGGGTGTGTACTCAACCATACCGGTATGAGTTTCCAGGAGATATGTGCATCGCATTGCATTGCATTGCATTATACGAGGATGTTATATGATGATGATATATGATGATGTCAATGATATGCTTACGCTATGAATATGAGATGTGTATGATGTCGTATGTGAAAAGTGGTGATGAAGGTATTAGAATGTATTTTCTTGTTCCATTGCAATATACTTGCTGAGTGATGAACTCACACTTGTGTTTATGTTGTTTTCTTAGGTACCATGAAACCGGCATGCGGGAAAGGGAGCTAGTCACACGTCATCACATAGCATCACACATATAAACAATGACATGTTCCTTCCTTTAAATTGTGATGGTTAATTTGTGTGCTTGGTTTCCTCATTTACTTCGTTTGGCTCATGAGAGGGTTGGAATCTCTATTCTATTCTTATACTGCTGCTAGAATCTTTATTATTGATGATTTAGATGTCATTCTTTTTACTATATCCTGTGATCATATTATTGTTGCTTCAATTCATGGAAAAACAAAGGAGATGCTGCCGAAATTTTCGGTTTTAGCTTTTACTCCTTTGCTGTAATTTATCTTAATTTATGGTATTTAGATGTTGTTTAGCCTTTGTTTGGTAGCATTCAGGCATGCTAGATGCCTGAGTGTTACAGTTGGTATCAGAGCGGGCTGTAGGTCCTTGGAATGTGTATTTTTAGTGTCATGCTATAGGGTACATCTAAAATGTGATGTGGAATAACTTAGAAACATGGCTTAGGTCTTAACTAAAATTTTGTCATAGGATAGCAACATTAAAACTTGCAAAAGTGGTATAACTAATCTAAAATTTGACACACATGGATGCACAGTAGGAAGGGTATGGGTATCGTTGTTTACGCTTAAATGTTTTATTTAAGCTTTGATGTTGAATGCTTCATTTGAAAATGCATGTTGCTATGTCTATGAGATAAATGATTGAATTGTTCTTGTTGTTGTGATAAAGTGGGGTTTTGGTGCCGAAGGGTTTCGGCCACCTCTCTTTATTCGTAGTAAGGGTGATGTTTGACGGTGTGGCCGGTTAGCGCCATCACTGAAGAACTATTAACCCCTTTAGGAGAAGAGTGCTTACCCTTTCTATCGTAGATCGGGTAGTTGACTGGAGTAAAATAGAAGAGTTTGGTGGTGGATTCCTTCAGATGTTCTTTATCGTTCAGTGGCCAATTTTGGTTGGTTTTCTTTGTTTTAGTCAATCAAAATCAAAAGAAAAGTGTTTGGTATTTGATTTATCGCGGATTGTTCCGTAGGCGATTTGTGGTTTTCTCTTCCTTGATTGAAGACGTAGAAGAAAGGTTTTGTGTTGCACATCCGTTGGTCGCTATTTTTGCTTTGACACCGGTTTTGTTGGTCATTACGGGCTGTCTTAAGGAGGAAAATTTTGTGGTTGTTGTTCTCCCTAGTAAGAATTGTTGTCTAGCATGTTATGTAGCATGTACCAATGCGGTTTATGGGATGACGTATTGTTAAGTTAATTTGTGAGTTGAAACAATTCAATGCGGTTGTCATCTCTAGCTTGAGAATAAATAGACTACTAGTATTGTAGTTTATCGCTTTTCCTTTCGAAGTGTATTGGATCTTTTTGTCGCCGGGCTATTGAGCGTGTTGTGCCAACCGAAGTGGAATGTTCGGTTGTTATTGATTTTGCGGGTTTTCAAAACCCTGGCCATAAAGTAGGCTTCTCCTTTCGGTGGTAGTGGGGTGGGTGTTGGTCTTGTTGTAAAAGATCAGAATGTAACCCTGACGGTTCAAGCAGTTAGTAATCTTAGAGTGTTGTTGTAACACCCCGGCATTTAATATGCCTGAATGCTACCAAACATAAGCTAAACAACATCTAAATACCGCATTTAAACATAAATTCCAGCAAAGACGCACATGCTAAAAACCGAGATTTCGGCAGCATCTCCTTTGTTTTAACATGATTTGAAGGAGCAACAACAGTATAGCAATATATGGAATATGAGAGACAACTAAAAACAGCAATAATTAATGACTTAGCAACAATATAAGTCTAGTTCCAAACATATAATGTCTCCAAGAGTCAAACGAACGAAAAGATTCTCATTTAGCAAAGCTAAGCCTTAAAGCAATGATCATCACACGCAATTTATTATCGACACTAATTGAATGACTTGTGAAATCAAAGAGTGAAGCTACGTGTGGGAGTGTGACTAATTCCCTTCCCCGCATGCCGATCTCATGGTACCTAAAACAACAAGAAAACACAAGCGTGAGTTCGAAACTCAGCAAGCATATTGCAAGGGACAGCAAGAACAATAACATGGCAAAAATCTCACATCATGTATATCATCTCATTCATGAACACTTAACATTATCATCATCATTATGTATGCAATGCAATGCAATGCTCATGTCTCCTTGGAAACTCATACCGGTATGGTTGAGTACACACCCGTCGGTGTGCACCCTCTCCCCCCTTCCATCCCGAAGATGGAGGGTGCCTACTCCTCGCTTCCGTTCACCACGGTGAATGGAATCACGATGTAGGACTTACTCATTGGCTCTCCGGATTAGTCATAACTTTCTCACCGACCTTCCCGGACTAGTTATGACTTTCTCACCGCCCGGGCCATGTAACATGCCATGTATGCAATTATGCCAACATCATATTTAACTCGTACATTAACACATGGCATCATAACATAATAAACATGCTCATCATATCCTTGGCAATCATTAAAACATGGCAAGTGATCATATATCATGTAGTCAATCTCATCTATTCTCAACAAGCAACCTACAAATCGCTATCCATTACAACACACTTGCCTCAACCACGGGCAACAGATTGGTGGGAAGTAGAAGGCACTCCCGGGGTCACACCACCTGCACATAGGTATCACACACTCACAATCATGTCCACAAAATAGTACACAAACCCTCATCTACCCCGACATTGCCAACTACTCACAAAACCTAAAAACAGAGGTTCTGTCCCGTCGGGATAGCAGCCTTGCAAAAGGCATAACTTGAGTTCTGGGACTCCGAATCAATTAAAAGAGTACATCCTCACGTAGCTTAGGAAATTTCCCAACTTTTTATAGGTATAGGGAAAGACTGATTCGGATTCTAATGTTGTTTAATCTACAAAATACCGTGATCTGTTCCAATCACGTCACAGATTTTAACACGCTCGGTAAACCAGCCATAACTTTCCAACGGCTGGGCGGAATTTAAAGTTCTTTATATCCACGGAAAGATAAGGAAATTATCTACAACTTCTTCGACATCCGTACGACCAGATTCCGAATCTAAATTGGCGAAAAATCGAACTCTAGGTCGACTGCTCTTGCTGCCCGAAACAGAGAACGTGGCAACTTCTAGATCTAATCCAATCTACTCAAATCCAGCACCACCAATTGATCTAAAAACTTTATAAACACCCTTAGAACAGTACCTAGACCAACCCCAAGGGTTCCCATGGCCAAACCTTTGCCCAACGCACGAAAACTCAATAGATCTCCTCCCGGTTCGCGCGATCTCCTTCCTCGCTCCAATCCCGCCGGATCTCCTCGTCGCGGAGCGCTCCAACGGATGGATTTTTGAGGTGTGGAGGTGGAGAACTCCCCTAGGGGAAGCAAGGGAGGCGGAGAGGTGGTGGAGAGGTGGTGGAGCAATGGGGAGCAATGGGGGAGGTGGAGGCGCCACAAGGAGGAGGTGGGGAGGTGTGGGGGGCGGCTAGGGCTTGTGAGGGCGCAAGGGCAGGGGGTGAACGCCTAAAGGGGCTGGGGGAGGCCCCCAACCAGGTCTCCTACTCCTATTAGGACTCAAACTCCATCCCACCAAAGCCCACGACCCTTTCCTTTAGGCCTAAACTCCCCTGGAAAGGCCCAAAACCCCGGAAACGGCCCGAAAACAGCCCGAAAACGCTATTAAGCCTCCTATCATATGGTTTTAACCTCCAATACCACATTTCATAAATTTTTTGACCTTAACATTCACATTAAATAATCGCACACCATTCCGTAGTGTCACATTCTCCCCCCCTTCAACAGGATTCGACCCCGAATCCGAGACACGCCACTTCGCAAACAACCAAATCAGAGGGAGTTATGGTTCACGCCTCAGAACCCGCTTAGAAGCCCCTACGATTTGCACCAGCCAGCACTCAGAGGTAAGGAGCGACTGACAGCTCTAAAGATAACTCACAATAAAAAACTTGCGAGAACTTTACTCAACATTGAAACACAAAGCACTCAAACAAGGCCTCGGCATGACCCAAGCGATAGGATAAAATCCCAAACAGACCACGCAAGAAAACGGTCTCATACTCCTCGTTCTAAGCATTCCTTGGCACTGAAGTGCCCAATCCCTTTAACTCAGGCTACTCTCCAGAAAAACACGGTACCAACCTCCATTTTGTGGTTCCTTGTACTCAAGACGACGTGAAGCAGGAGAGACACAACGCTCTAAGATTACCACAGAACGAACAACCTACTTTAACCAGGATCCGTAAGACTCGCGTAACAGAAACGACCGAACTTTCCTCTGCAGTTGACACAACTCGCTTCTTGCCCAACGACAAAAGCACCAATACACTTCAAAAGGAAAAGCGATCACTAGCAACCACCAAGTGGTCCACTAATAATGTAATCAACCCTACTGAGGAACACCTCAACGACACAATCCTCCACGAAGGTTTGCATTGAGTCATACACAACCTTCCACTCAAAGGACCACGATAAAGAGCACAATCATTGAGTGAGCTCAACCATAACATGAACCCAAGTGGCCCTCATCCAACACTCAAACCCCAAAGCGTTAAAACCACTTTGGAAAGAATTCGACAACAACCAGAGAGTATTCATTTTAATTTCCTAAGCCAAAACGCAAAGGAAACACAAATCCCTTCACCACATCCAACACCAGAAATTCTTCATTGTTTCTTTTCATACTAGAAAGCAAGGGAAATCTTGTTTCAAGACATGAATGCACATTCTTCAAGAGCACTCCGGATTAGTCATATCTCCATATATGACTTTCTCACCGACCTGGCTCAATGACTCTTTTATCATTTAACATCTATACACGATGTCTTGTTTACTTTTCACCATTCATTCATCATATAACAACAATACCGAAAAATCATTCACAAAAAGACTTCTTCCTCGGTATCACATGATTGAAATACACATAACACTAACAGTTGCGCTAAATCATATAGACTATGACGGCAACATCATTAACAACAAAACACCACATCGTGTGAAGACCCATCATCCATTTAAAACTAACTTTGCAACACCTCGCAAAATCAAACTCAACCCTTTGGAACAGAACATCAACTCCAAAGTCAAACATCTGCACACACAACCGCCATAAATTTTATCAAAAGAGAGGGAAACTAAATCCCAAAAGAAAACTCTTCACTAACCAAATTCACTTATGAAACATTCATAAAAACCAGACTTGTGAAACATCCGCACACCAGACACATTTTCCAAATGACTCCAACTCTAGCCAAACAGAGTTACACATCAAGGGCTTAACTCAAAAGTTTCCAACACAACCCTTTATGACCATCTGCTTCCTTTAAAATTTACTCCAAATATGATGCAGTGCGAACGCGAAGGAGCGCGATCTGCTCAAAGACTTTTGGGTGTAAAACCATACTCATAATACCAACTAAACAAATTAGCCAAAACCAAATATTTGCACCAATTTCTACGAGTTTTAGGGAAACTTCGAAACACATCATATGGAACACCTTGACCAAAAACTCTTCAATAAAAATGGCAATCAACCAAACCAGTCCAAAAGCTTTTAAACACAAGCTCAACATAAAAAGAACCATCTCTAGTACTCCACTACGCTTTCCATAAAATACTTCAATAATCACTATCTACTCCCTAAGGAGCCCCAACACAATTCAACCAAAAGCTTCACAACAAATTCTTCCTCTAGTTACCATTCCCAACACTTTTAATTAGGGTTTATGACGCTTATCAAAAAGGTACCCAACCCAAACTACATTGACATGATCCCCACGGATCGCCAAAACATAATACTTCTTATTCAAAATTTGAAACATAGTACTTCAACAAATCTTTCAGCAAGATCAACATATAAATTTCATACCTCCTATATATTCACGTCTCGACAACCGAACCTTATTCAGTTAAACAACGACTTCAACATGTAAATATTATCTCCACAGGGAAGAATTCGTAAGTGAGACTCTAAGTTATACTTTCATTAAGGATAAGATCATTTATCATGTTAATTATCCAAAGCTCACTCCATCCCAACATGTTAAAATTTTCCTCTATTTAACCATGGTTTTCCAACGAGTAATCTAAACAGTTACCACCACTACTTAGTCATCAATAACAACAAATGGGCATAATCATCAACCAACAACATTACTTTTAGCTACCATATACATAGGTGATTACAAAATTACCACCACACAACATACTCCCACTATTTAAAATAGATTGGATACTAGCATTAACACTGCCCTTAACAACATCATTAAGAATAAGTCTTATGTCTTCTCAATTGATATCAATGCTAGCATTGTAGAGACACAACTGCATACTTCCAAATATACTAGTAGTTTGCAACAACGTAAATAGCAACTCTAATCAACTTCCAAATTAAAGTCACTAGGCAACACGATTAAATTTCTCTATTAATCTATTAGATTAGAACATCTTTAACAACCAGCAAAATTTCGTTAACAATAACAGCAGTCTACATCATCTTAATGTTTTAACTATGCATCAAGGTTTAAAACTTTAAACATTATTGGGGGTCATAAGCATTTTTATAACAAAGTAACAGATTCTAAGCATGTACATTAACACATTCAATCATTCTCACTACAGAGTAATCTACAACACTAGTAGTCTATTTATTCTCAAGATAGAGATATTAATCACATTGAATTGACTCCACTCACAATTTAACTTAACAATACATCATCCCATAAACCACATTGGTACATGCTACATAACATGCTAAACAACAATTCTTACTAGGGACAACCGATTTCAGTCAAAAGACTACTTACTTTGTTTGCAGCATTTTAGTTTTAAAACTCATCCCAAATTCATAAGGAAACTTGACTCTCAAAATTGCAATGAGACAAACCCAAACTTGGTCATGCAAAAGGAATTCTCCAAAACACTTTTCAATCTCAAAGACTCCCATAGAGGAAAATGGTTGAAAGACAATTTTCTTAAAAAGGGAACCAAGCGATTTAGTAATCCTTTTCAAATAAAACCTTAACACCAAACCCCAAACTTTCAAGAAACAAGAAGGGTTTTTCAAAGATGATTCCTTAATCCAGTAAAATAACGAAATCAAACACCACTTACTCCTACAAATCCACAGAACTTCAGCCCTGACAGCCAGGTCTGGCATAACCCCGCAATAACTCCTTTAACCTCGGAGAAAGACAAACACAGGAATAAGTTGAATGCTCCTTCCCCATAAAGCAATCAACAAACTAAGCATCAAAACTGAAAGGCGCCCAAAAGAAGCGCAACACTAGACTCCTCTTCTTTGTCTTCAACCAAGGAAGACAAAACCACACACCGCAAACGACACAACCCGCGCAAACCCAAAACTTTTCATTTGATTCAAATCAACTAAAGCCAAGAAAAGCAATGAAAACTGACCGTCGGAACGGCAAAGAACATACGAAGGAACCCACCACTAACTCCTCTTTTTTGTCTCTAGTCAACTACCCGATCTACGACAGAAAGGGTAAGCACTCTTCTCCTACAGGGGTTAATAGTTCTTCGGTGATGGCGCTAACCGGCCACACCGTCAAACCTCACCCTTACTATGAACAAAAAGAGGTGACCGAAACCCTTCGGCACCACAACTCCACTCTATCACAACAACAAGAGCAATTCAATCATTTATCTCATTGACATAGCAACATGCATTATCAAATGAAGCATTCAACATCGAAGCTTAAATACAACATTTTAAGCGTAAACAACGATACCCATACCCTTCCTACTGTGCATCCATGTGTGTCAAATTTTAGATTAGTTATACCACTTTTGCAAGTTTTAATGTTGCTATCCTATGACAAAATTTTAGTTAGAACCTAAGCCATGTTTCTAAGTTATTCCACATCATATTTTAGTTGCAACCTAAGGTATGACACTAAAAATACATATTCCAAGGACCTACAGCCCGCTCTGATACCAACTGTAACACCCCAGCATTTAATATGCCTGAATGCTACCAAACATAAGCTAAACAACATCTAAATACCGCATTTAAACATAAATTCCAGCAAAGGCGCACATGCTAAAAACCGAGATTTCGGCAGCATCTCCTTTGTTTTAACATGATTCGAAGGAGCAACAACAGTATAGCAATATATGGAATATGAGAGACAACTAAAAACAGCAATAATTAACAACTTAGCAACAATGTAAGTCTAGTTCCAAACATATATTGTCTCCAAGAGTCAAACGAACGAAAAGATTCTATTTAGCAAAGCTAAGCCATAAAGCAATAATCATTACACGCAATTTATTATCGACACTAATTGAATGACTTGTGAAATCAAAGAGTGAAGGTACGTGTGGGAGTGTGACTAATTCCCTTCCCCGCATGCCGATCTCATGGTACCTAAAACAACAAGAAAACACAAGCGTGAGTTCGAAACTCAGCAAGCATATTGCAAGGGACAGCAAGAACAATAACATGGCAAAAATCTCACATCATGTATATCATCTCATTCATGAACACTTAACATTATCATCATCATTATGTATGCAATGCAATGCAATGCTCATGTCTCCTTGGAAACTCATACCGGTATGGTTGAGTACACACCCGTCGGTGTGCACCCTCTCCCCCCTTCCATCCCGAAGATGGAGGGTGCCTACTCCTCGCTTCCGTTCATCACGGTGAATGGAATCACGATGTAGGACTTACTCATTGGCTCTCCGGATTAGTCATAACTTTCACACCGACCTTCCCGGACTAGTTATGACTTTCTCACCGCCCGGGCCATGTAACATGCCATGTATGCAATTATGCCAACATCATATTTAACTCGTACATTAACACATGGCATCATAACATAATAAACATGCTCATCATATCCTTGGCAATCATTAAAACATGGCAAGTGATCATATATCATGTAGTCAATCTCATCTATTATCAACAAGCAACCTACAAATCGCTATCCATTACAACACACTTGCCTCAACCACGGGCAACGGATTGGCGGGAAGTAGAAGGCACTCCTGGGGTCGCACTACCTGCACATAGGTATCACACACTCACAATCATGTCCACAAAACAGTACGCAAACCCTCATCTACCCTGACATTGCCAACTACTCGCAAAACCTAAAAACAGAGGTTCTGTCCCGTCGGGACAGCAGCCTTGCAAAAGGCATAACTTGAGTTCTGGGACATCGAATCAATTAAACGAGTACATCCTCGCGTAGCTTAGGAAATTTCCCAACTTTTTCTAGGTATAGGAAAAGACTGATTCGGAATCTAAAGTTGTTTAATCTACAAAATACCGTGATCTGTTCCAATCACGTCACAGATTTTAACACGCTCGGTAAAACAGCCATAACTTTCAAACGGCTGGGCGGAATTTAAAGTTCTTTATATCCACAGAAATATAAGGAAATTATCTACAACTTCTTCAACATCCGTACGACCATATTCCGACTGTAAATAGGCTAAAAACCGAACCCTAGGTCGACTGCTCGTGCTGCCCGAAACAGAGAACGTGGCAACTTCTAGATCTAATCCAATCTACTCAAATCCAGCACCACCAATTGATCTAAAAACTTGATAAACACCCTTAGAACAGTACCTAGACCAACCCCAAGGGTTCCCATGGCCATACCTTTGCCCAACGCACGAAAACCCAATAGATCTCCTCCCGGTTCGCGCGATCTCCTTCCTCGCTCCAATCCCGCCGGATCTCCTCGTCGCGGATCGCTCCAACGGATGGATCTTTGAGGTGTGGAGGTGGAGAACTCCCCTAGGGGAAGCTAGGGAGGCGGAGAGGTGGTGGAGAGGTGGTGGAGCAATGGGGAGCAATGGGGGAGGTGGAGGCGCCACAAGGAGGCGGTGGGGAGGTGCGTGGGGCGGCTAGGACTTGTGGGGGCGCAAGGGCAGGGGGTGAACGCCTAAAGGGGCTGGGGGAGGCCCCCAACCAGGTCTCCTACTCCTATTAGGACTCAAAATCCATCCCACCAAAGCCCACGACCCTTTCCTTTAGGCCCAAACTCCCCTGGAAAGGCCCAAAACCCCGGAAACGGCCCGGAAACGGTATTAAGCCTCCTATCATATGGTTTTAACCTCCAATACCATATTTCATAAATTTTTTGACCTTAACATTCACATTAAATAATCTCACATCATTCCATAGTGTCACAGTTGTGTCTCACTTGGTTTGCGTCGTCTCGAATACGACGAACCAAAGTTGAGAGGTTGAGACGTGAATCACTGTTATGCGTAGGAGTGGAAGATGGATCTAGAAGTTGGTACTATGTCCTTCTGGAGAGTGGCTTTGGTTAAAGGGATCGGGCACTTTAGTGCCAAGGGATGTATCGAAGGAGAAGTGTGAGGCCGTTTCCTTTCGTGGTCTATTTGGGTTTTTTTTATCCTATCGCTTGGAGTCGTGCTGAGACCATGTATGAGTACTTTGTGTTTCAATGTTGAGTAATGTTCTCGTAATTTTTGATTGCGAGCTGTCATTAGAGCCATTGGTCTTCGAACCTAGGCGCCTTGTCATCGAGTCTCGATCAGTGTAAATTCCAGTGGTTTTATTTAGAGAAGCGACCTGGGAGATGAAGTCTCGTGGGGGCGAGCTTTACCCAAAGCTCTTTTCTTCAAGTTTGAACCGTGAAGTTTAGATCTCTGTGCGTTGTGGTTTGGCGTAGTGGCATGTCTTGGATTCGGGGTCGAATCCTATTGAAGGGGGGTAGAATCTGACACTACGGAAGGTCGTAATCTAATAAAATATGAAATTTGAGGTCAAAACATTGTAAGATGTGAATATGAAGGCTAAAAACTTTACGGTATGAGGTTTATTTGCGTTTCCGGGCCGATTCCGGGAGTTTGGGCCTTTCCGGGGGAGTTTGGGCCTAAGGGAAGGGGTCGTGGGCTTTGGTGGGAAGGAATTTGAGTCCAAATAGGAGTAGGAGACCTGGTTGGGGGCCTCCCCCAGCCCTTGTTGCGCCCCCACCCTGCTGCTTGCGCCCCCATGGAAGCCCTAGCCGCCCCCCATCTCCTCTCTCCCTTTGCTTGCGCCCCCTTGCTCCCCATTGCATCACCACCCCTCTCCTCACCTCTCCACCACCCTTGCTGCCCATAGGGGGTTCTCCACCTCACCACCCCGAAGATCCATCCATTGGAGCGCTCCGCGACGAGGAGATCCGGTGGATTTGGAGCGAGGAAGGAGATCGCGCGAACCGGGAGGAGATCCGTTGGGTTTTCTTTCGTCGGGCAAAGGTATGGCCACGGGGATCCTTGGGGTTGATCTAGGATCTGTTCTAAGGGTTAATTTCATGTTTTTAGATCAAGTGGTGGTGCTGTCCATGGGTAGATTTGGGAGAAAACTAGAGTTGCCACGTTCTCTGTTTCGGGCAGCATGAGCAGTCGACATAGGGTTTGGGTTTTCGCAAATTTAGATTCGGAATTTGGTCGGCCGCCTGTTGAAGAAGTTGTAGGTAATTTCAATACCTTTCAGTGGGTATAATGAACGACCAATTCTGCCTAGCCGTTTGAAAGTTATGCCCGTTTTACCAAACGTATTAAAAACTGTGACGTGATTGGAACAGATCACGGTATTCTGTAGATTAAACCACTTTAGATTCCGAATCAGTCTTTCCATGTACTTAGAAAAAGTTAGGAAATTTCCTAAGCTACGCGAGGATGTACTCGTTTAATGAATTCGGAGTTTTAGATCCTGAGTTATGCTCGTTGCAAGTCTGCTGTCCCGGCGGGACAGAACCTCTGTTTTTGGGTTTTGCGAGTAGTTTGCGATGTCGGGGTAGAAAAGTGTTTACGTATTGTTTTGTGGACGTGATTGTGAGTGTGTGGTACCTATGTGCAGGTGGTGTGACCCCGGGAGTGCCCTCTACTTCTCGCCAATCCGTCGCCCGTGGTTGAGGCAAGTGTATTGGAATGGGTAGCGGATTGTGGTTTTCTAGATTGGTTGACATTGAAATTGAATATATGATATGTTCACATGCCATGCTTTAATGATTGCCATTGATATGATGAATATGCTTATTATGTTATGATGCCATGTGTTAATGTACAAGTTATTTATGATGTTGGCATGTTTGCATACATGGCATGATACATGGCCCGGGCGGTGAGAAAGTCATAACTAGTCCGGGGAAGGTCGGTGAGAAAGTTATGACTATTTCGGAGAGCCAATGAGTAAGTCCTACATCGTGATTCCATCCACCGCGGTGTATGGAAGCGAGGAGTAGGCACCCTCCATATTCGGGATGGAAGGGGGGAGAGGGTGCACACCGACGGGTGTGTACTCAACCATACCGGTATGAGTTTCCAGGAGATATGTGCATCGCATTGCATTGCATTGCATTATATGAGGATGTTATATGATGATGATATATGATGATGTCAATGATATGCTTACGCTATGAATATGAGATGTGTATGATGTCGTATGTGAAAAGTGGTGATGAAGGTAGTAGAATGTATTTTCTTGTTCCGTTGCAATATACTTGCTGAGTGATGAACTCGCGCTTGTGTTTATGTTGTTTTCTTAGGTACCATGAAACCGGCATGCGGGAAAGGGGGCTAGTCACACGTCATCACTTAGCATCACACATATAAACAATGACATGTTCCCTCCTTCAAATTGTGATGGTTAATTTGTGTGCTTGGTTTCCTCATTTACTTCGTTTGGCTCATGAGAGGGTTGGAATCTTTATTCTAGTCTTATACTGCTGCTAGAATCTTTATTATTGATGATTTAGATGTCATTCTTTTTACTATATCCTGTGATCATATTATTGTTGCTTCAATTCATGGAAAAACAAAGGAGATGCTACCGAAATTTTCGGTTTTAGCATTCACTCATTTGCTGTAATTTATCTTAATTTATGGTATTTAGATGTTGTTTAGCCTATGTTTGGTAGCATTCAGCCATGCTAGATGCCCGGGTGTTACAGAGATGTTGTTGAATTTGGATTTGTGAACTTTGGGTAGTCTTGCCATGGTCAACCTAAGGACTTAACCTTGCAAGCCTTTGAACTGGGCCTAACATACAACCACATGTCTGGAGTGGGACAGACCTAGTTGAGTATGATTCCGAAGTCTTAGCATGTGAGACATCATGTTGTTTTTGTAGCTATAAATGTATAAAGAAGGGTGTAGTGTTTACCGATTGGTCTTACATCTCTTCAATAGTATACGTTGGCCCTGTGCTTTCGCTCCGCAAAAGGGAAGGGACAGTGGGGACTATACTGGGAGGTACGCATGCGAGGATAGAGGTTTCGGAAAGACTTTGTTATGGTTACTCGCTTGTGTGGTGTTTAACTATATCGTGTGGGTAAAGTGTATAACCTCTGCAGAGTGTACAAACTATTTGAATAGCCGAGTCCATGGTATTGGACATCGCTCGGGGATTACAGTCAAGGGTTAGACTTTATTAAAAGTGTGGTTGGGATAAAAGATCAAGTTGGTGGAAGTATGGATTAGGATGTGGGAATACTTTTACTTAACTTATGGAAAAGTTAATGTTAATTCTACTAGTTTTTACTGCTTTTGTAGGATGGAAAGACACGAATATAGCAATCAGAGGGGGGGGTGAATGATTGTGCGGAAGCTAAAACCAAATTCTTAATCTACTAAAAGTTCACCCCAAAACAGAACCAAATAATTGCCTCGTATTTGACAAAAACAGAATGACAGTGGTTCGGTAAAATGCTAATTCACAGAGATCCAACAATTAGATTGATCTGAAATTTGGATACAAGAAACTAGATTCCAATACGAATCGAACCAAAAAAGAATCAGCTCGATCGGACTTATGGATCAAAAGTTATGACCTTCACAAGCTTGCTGTGACAAAAGATGACGAGAATAGATCTAACTAGAATTGTAGCTCGCCGAAGGATTTGAAGAACTTGATCTTTATTTCTCCTTTCTTTTGTCTAAAGTACTCCAAACAAAAGAGTACAACCCTAAAGCTTGCTCAAAGCTTGATGCTCTTCAACAGGAGACAACCCCTCCTATTTAAAAGAGCAAAACACAAGGAGTCATGAATACAATTCCTACTCCTAATCCTAGAAGGAGTCCCACTCCTAATCCTAGAAGGAGTCCCACTCCTAATCCTAGAAAGAGTATGTATTAAACACAACTCCTCTTGGCCCAACCTGGCCGAGTACAACTCTTGCACACGTATGGCAACCTTACCATACTCACGTGACTAACACTTTGCACGCGAATGACCTCCTGCTATTCTCACGTGACTAACCATTCTTCATGTGCACCGTTCTCTTAGCCCGAACGTCCCGCATGACATCCTTGACCACCAAGACCTCAGTTCCCCCTGAACCTAGTCCCGAACCTCAGTTCCTCCATGAACCTAGTTCCGGTCCCGTCATCGACCACATTCGCCCTCGAGCAATACCTGCACATGAACAAACCACAAAACGATTCCGAGCACAAATTCGCGACTTGACTCACATTAAACCATGCAACCACTCACAGGAGTGCATTGCATTAAATATTCTAAGAACACGATTTCAAAACACGAACCAAAACCTTTGCAAAAAACAAAAAGCTTTTCAAATAATCAAACTGATTTCAGATCTTTTCAAATAATGAAACCAAAAAATAAATCTTGTCAAAATATCAAATTGGTTTCAAATCTTTTTCAAATACTCATCATCAAAATCAAATGGATCAAAAATAACGATCCTTCAGCTTTCAAATCTACTTATGCTACTTATTAAATGATGCTTTACTGCAAAATAAACCTGTTAAGCCATTCCATTGGAATAAGCCTGGCATGTAGAATATTAGGTTGCATTCTGTGCATAGCTTTTGAGTACCAATGTACTCACCCCTCCAAAATCACAACACCAGAAGAAGAAGATCCGCAAGCCAACGAGGAAGAGCAGAACAATGAGGCAAACAACTAGGGGCAAGCCAAGTCAGTTGCCTGTGGCATACTAAGGCACCGCGAATGAGTTTTATTTCCGCTGTTATTTTTTTACTTTGAACTCAGCCCTACGTGGCTTAATATTTTAAGGCTGACCTTAAGGTCTTAATAATTTTTATATGAGTTGAATACTTTATTATTATTATTTCCGTTGTGTATGTGTAATGGTATTCATCTCTGTTGTATCTGTGAGCACCAGCGTGGTCCTGGACTGGTGTGTCACACAGTGTTCGGAATTCCAATTCCGGGCGCAACATGCTTCTGATAAATGTCACTATTGCAGGGGCTATGGGCACTGGAAGTGAAACTGTCCAAAGTAAATTAAAGACAAAAAGAAAGGAAAGGTTCTTCTACTTCTGGTGTTAATGTTATAGAAGCTAATCTTGCAATTTGTCCTACCAAGTCTTTGTTAGGGAACGCGGTATGCTACACTAGCACAAATTAAAATTTCTACCATAAACCAGAAAAGCTACTCGCAAGAAGGGGATCATAGATCTATTACCACTAGACGCGCAGTTGTGGAATCCTTCGCACGTCGTTGTAGTGGATCGTTCTCGGCGTGGATCGTCCTCGACGTGGATCGTCCTCGCCGCGGATCGTCCTCGCCGCGGATCGTCCTCGCCGTGGATCGTCCTCTCCATGCCGCAGTAGCAGGATCGTCACCACAACAATCCACACGTCCGGGATGGAATGCCGTGCATCGGTGTGCAAGCACCGGGTCGCTCGGCAGGGGCAACGAGAGGAGGTGGCTAGGGTTTCTAGCGAAACACCTCTAAACCGCACGAAAGTGTATTCTGCCTCTAGCCTCCTCCCCTCCTTATATAGCCACGAGGTGAAACCCTAGGCAGTCAGGGCCCATCTACGTGCTAAGCCCACGAGGTCCATTAATTACGGATCCAATCCGAATTAATGCGTCCCAGCCCGTTAAGTGTGTGACCCTGTAGGTTCATGCACATTTGGACATGGATTCAAAAAACCCTTTTTCTAATCCTATAGTCGGTAGCAGCTCCTTGCAGAGCATGCCAACTCCCAAATGCATATGATTAAAGTACTGATGTAATAATTCCTTTGCCAAACTATATGAAAATCAAACTCAAGGCGAGAAGCATGTCATCCTTTGATAGTTCAATCCATCTCTCGTATCCGTGATATATTAATAAGTTGTGATTGACTTCTCAATCACGGCATGGCCATGCACTTCCTTAATAATATCACACGAGTGGTCTAGACATATATCTCTGTTACATTGGAGTGGAAAATTCCATCTTGACTGCTCACTTCCCTCTGCATGTTTCATAGTAAACATGAAAGCAACCTTTATAACTATCCGGTTAGGAAATAGTGTTTGGTAACCCCAAGGTAAACTATTACACATGTAAGGAATATGACAATCTCAGGTCTAAGGATCATACATCTACTACGTATGAGATACACTGATGACACATAAGAATGCAACATTCTCGCAGTGTCCCATTATGGGTCTATCTAACACATGTTCTTCAACATGCGTCCACAATGTATCTCATGATCCCATGATCTATGAAACATGATCATCGAACAATACATGTGTTGATCTATTCATCGTTGTCCTATACGATGATATCCGATCAGAGATATTTATCGAATTATATCAATAAGTAAAGAGCTTCATAAACAAGTCACACACTTGTTGATCAAAACAATGATATACATTCATTGGACCAATAATCATATTATTATTCATAAACATAGTCATGTTACAATCATCCATATGATTGCCTAAAGGGCATAACACTAACAGTCTTGGGTATTTGATATCGGATCAATGATTCATACTTGCAAATCATTGAAGGGGTTAAGAAGGACTAGAGATTGCAAGATTGGCGAGTTGGAAATTCGCGTCGGCAATGGAGCAATGGTTGCTGCGAAGGCTGTTGGCATCTATCCCTTATCATTACCTTCTAGCTTAGTCATGGAATTGAATAATTGTTATTATATTCCTGCCTTGAGTAAGAACATTATCTCTTGTTCTTGTTTAGAGGAAGATGGTTATGATTTTGTAATAAAGAACATGAATTGTTATATTTATTTCAAAGGCTTGCCCTATGGTAACTGTCCATTGGTGAATGGATTGTATGTAGCACCCCCCTTGCTCTTCCCATTGCTCCACCACCCCTCCACCACCTCTCCACCTCCCTTGCTGCCCCTAGGGGAGATCCCCACCTCAACACCTCGAAGATCAATCCGTTGGAGCGCTCCGCGATGAGGAGATCCGGCGGGATTTGAGCGAGGAAGGAGATCGCGCGAACCGGGAGGAGATCTATTAGGTTTTCGCGCGTCGGGCGAAGGTATGGCCATGGGACTCCTTGGGGTTGGCCTAGGTACTGTTCTTAGGGTCATTATCATGTTTTTAGATCAATTGGTGGTGCTGGAATTGAGTAGATTAGGTGAAATCTAGAAGTTGCCACGTTCTCTATTTCGGGTAGCATGAGCAGTCTACCAAGGGTTTGGGTTTTCGTCAATTTAGAGTCAGAATTTGGTCGTACGGCTCTTGAAGAAGTTGTAGGTAATTTCAATATATTTCCGTGGGTATAAAGAACGTCAAATTCCGCACAGCCGTTTGAAAGTTATGATCGTTTTACCGAATGTGTTAAAATCTGTGACGTGATTGGAACAGATCACGGTTTTCTGTAGATTAAACCATTTTAGATTCCGAATCAGTCTTTCCATATACTTAGAAAAAGTTGGGAAATTTCCTAAGCTACGCGAGGATGTACTCGTTTAATTGATTCGGAGTTTTAGAACCCAAGTTATGCCTTTTAGAAGGCTGCTGTCCCGACGGGATAGAACCTCTGTTTTTGGGTTTAGCGAGTAGTTTGCGATGTCGGGGTAGAAGAGGGATTGCTTAATATTTTGTGGACATGATTGTGAGTGTGTGGTACTCATGTGCAGGTGGTGTGACCCCGGGAGTGCCTTCTACTTCTCGCCAATCCGTTGCCCGTGGTTGAGGCAAGTGTATTGTAATGGATAGCGGTTTGTAGGTTGCTAGTTGAGACTAGATGAAATTGATTATATGATATGATCACTTGCCATGCTTTAATGATTGCCAATGATATGATGAGTATGCTTATTATGTTATGATGCCATGTGTTAATGTACAAGTTAATTATGATGTTGGCATATTTGCATACATGGCATGTTACATGGCCCGGGCGGTGAGAAAGTCATAACTAGTTCGGGGAAGGTCGGTGAGAAAGTTATGACTATTCCGGCGAGCCAATGAGTAAGTCCTACATCGTGATTCCATTCACCGCGGTGAACGGAAGCGAGGGGTAGGCACCCTCCATCTTCGGGATGGAAGGGGGGAGAGGGTGCACACCGACGGGTGTGTACTCAACCATACCGGTATGAGTTTCCAAGGAGACATGAGCATCGCATCGCATTGCATACATAATGGTGATGATATTGATATGTGATCATGATTGAGATGAAAGACATGATATGAGTTGTTGTAGCCCTGTAATTGTTTTTGTGTACCATTGCAATATGCTTGCTGAGTGTTGAACTCACGCTTGTGCTTTCTTATTGTTTTAGGTACCATGAGATCGGCATGCGGGGAAGGGAATTAGTCACACTTCTACACATAGCGTCACTCAATTGTTCCCACAGTCACTCAATTGGGTCTTGATAATAAATTAAGTGTGATGCATATTGATTTATGGTTTAGTTTTGCGATATGAGAGTCTTATTGTTCGTTTGGCTCATGGAGACATTGAATGCTTGGGATTAGACTTATATTGCTGTCATGCCTATAATTATTGCTGTTTTAGATGCCTCTTATATTGCCATATATTGCTATGTTGTTGATGTTCCTTCAATTCATGTTAAAACAAAGGAGATGCTGCCGAAATTTCGGTTTTTAGCATTTGCTCCTTTGCTGTAATTTACCTTAATTTATGGTATTTAGATGTTGTTTAGCCTATGTTTGGTAGCATTCAGGCATGCTAGATGCCGGGGTGCTACAGTTGGTATCAGAGCCAGGTTTGTAGGTCCCTAGAATGTGTATTTTTAGTGTCATGCTATAGGGTACAACTAAAATGTGATGTGGAATAACTTAGAAACATGGCTTAGGTTTTAACTAAAATTTTGTCACAGGATAGCAACATTAAAACTTGCAAAAGTGGTATAACTAATCTAAAATTTGACACACATGGATGCACAGTAGGAAGGGTATGGGTATCGTTGTTTACGCTTAAAAATGTTGTATTTAAGCTTTGATGTTGAATGCTTCAATTGATAATGAATGTTGCTATGCCTATGAGATAAATGATTGAATTGTTCTTGTTGTTGTGATAAAGTGGGGTTTTGGTGCCGAAGGGTTTCGGCCACCTCTCTTTATTCATAGTAAGGGTGAGGTTTTGACGGTGTGGTCGGTTAGTGCCATCACCGAAGATGTGACACCACGAAATGTCGGGATTTGAAATTAGGTGATGATATGTTAAAAAGTATGATAAAATGTGATAAGACGTCGTAAATGAGATAATTTGTGATCTTTAACATTTAGAACCCTACGGTTTGGCGTTTTAGCGCGTTTCGGGCCTCTCCGGGGTCGTTTTGGGCCGTTTCCGGGTGATCGGGCCGTGGGGGAAACAATTTGGGCCGTCAGTGGGATGAATTGGGCCCATGTGGGGGTGTGCTAGGGCAGCACACCTGCTGCCCCTCCCCCATGCGCCCCACCTGCTGCCCTCCCCATGCGCCCCCATCTCTCCCCCTTGGAGCCGCCACCCCCCACCTCCTCTCCCCCATCTTCCCCAAATCTCCTCCTCCTCCACCTCAAGCTGCACCACCCCCTCCTCCTTGCGCCCCCAAGGACGCCTCCTCGCTGCCACAACTTGCCCTGCTGCTGCCCTTGCCATGGAGGAGCTCCGCGACGAGTGGATTGGACGGGATCGGCGCGTGGGAGGAAAACCGGGGAAGGAACGCGAAGATTCGGCCGTCGATTCGTGTTCCTCCAAGAAGGTAATGGGGGGATCTTGTGGGGTAGTTCTTATTCTGCTATAGAGGGTGATTACCATGTTTTTAGATAAAGGGAGGTGCTGCCATGGGTTAGATCTAATGAAAACTAGAGTTGTATTCGCGTTCCAGTTCGGGCAGATTGGGAACCCGAGCTAGGGCAGGCGTTTTCGCAAATTTCTAGTTTGAATCTGACCGTACGGACTTTTTGGAAGTTATAGATAATTTCCTTATCTTTCCGTGCATATAAAGAAATTGAAATTCCGCCCAGCCGTTTAGAAGTTATGCCTGTTTTACCGAGCGCTGTCAAATCTGTGACGAGATTGAGACAGTTCGTGTTCAACGTTAGATTAAACAACTTTAGAGTCCGAATCAGTCTTTCCCTATAACTAGAAAAAGTTGGGAAATTTCCTAAGCTACGCGAGGGTGTACTCGTTTATTTAATTTGGTGTCCTAGAACAGAAGTTATGATAGTCGGAAGGCTGCTGTCCCGAAGGGACAGATTTGCTGTTTTCTGATTTTAGGAGTTGTGTGAAGTCGGGGTAGCGGGATTTATGTGTGCTGTTTTGTGGACTCGAATTAAGTGTGTGGCACGTGTTTGCAGGTGGTGTGCCTCCAGGAGTGCCCTCAACCTCTCGTCACTCCGTTGCCCGTGGTTGAAGGCAAGTGTATTGTGTGGATTGTGTGCTTTATGTGTTGCTAGATTGGTTTGATGGCATTTGGAATAGATAACATGTTGTGTTGCCATGGTTTACAAGTTATATTTGATATGATGTTCTTAGGCCATGGATTAAATGATATCAATGATATGGTGACCTCATGCCATGATTACATATGCTTGTCGTAGATGAATGATTCACATGCCATGTTTTGTACGGTTTCCGTCGATTGTTGGGTACGGTCCTACATGTTAAGATGCCAAGTGTTGATATGCAATATTTCTATTCATGTTTACGTTGCTGTCCATTTTGCATACATGGCATATTTTCATGGCCGACCGGTGAGATAAGTCATAACTATTCCGGTAGGGGCGGTGAGAACTGTTATGACTAGTCCGGGGCTATTCTTTCGAATAAGTCCTACATCGTGATTCCTTCACTGAGGTGAATGGAAGCGAGTGATAGGCACCCTCCATCTTCGGGATGGAAGGGGGAAAAGGGTGCATGCCGACGGGTGTGCACTCAACCATACCGGTATGAGTATTCCAGGAGACATGTGCATTGCATTGCATGAATGAATTTCATAAATGAAGGTGTTTATGAGATGATGATGAGAGTACTCATGAGATGCTCATGAGATGATTACCATGTTGTTTTAAAGGTTGTAAATTATGTTAAATGTGATGTGTTGTGATATAACGGTGGAGACTGGAATGATGGTTTGTTGTCTTGATCCTTGTTGTTCCATTGCAATACACTTTGCTGAGTGATGAACTCACGCTTGTGTTTTCGTTGTTTGTTTCTTTAGGTACCATGAAATCGGCGCGCGGGAAAGGGATTTAGCTACACTCCTCCACGTAGTATCACAATCTAGCTAATTCACCTTCTTTTGGAGACACTGCAATAAGTATTGCAATAATCATTAGTTTATGGTCTTAATGTTGGTTGTTTCCCTCATGTGAATCATGTGGGGCTAAGGAGTGAATTGTTATATCTTCCTAGACTTAAATTGATGCCTATTCTTTTGTTAGCGATGTCTATTGATGTGTTAGTTGATGATTAGCTATTATTATCACTGCATGTTGATATCCTGTTTGTCTTATAAATTGATATGATGCTATGTCGATCATTTTCATGCTAAAACAAAGGAGATGCTGTCGAAATTTTCAATTATTTGAAATGATTACTTGCTGTAATTTATCTTAAATCATGGTATTAAATGTGTTATGGTCTATGTTTGGTGACATTCTGGGCTTAGTAGAAGCTGGGGTGTTACAGTTGGTATCAGAGCGGGCTGTAGGTCCCTGGAATGTGTATTTAGTGTCATAACTATAGGTTTAACTAAAATATGAAGTGGAATAACCTAGAAACATGGCTTAGGTTTTACTTAAAACTTTGCCATAGGATAGCAACATTAAAACTTGTGTAAGTGGAATAATTAATTTAAAACTTGACACACTTTGTTGCACAGTAGGAATGGGTATGGGTACCATTGCTTTACGCTTAAATGTTGTATTTAAGCTTTGTTGTTGAATGTTACATTTGGTAATATATGTTGCTATGTTTATGAAAGAATTGATTGTGTTGATACAATTGAGATTATGTGGGTTGTGGTGCGAAAAGGGGTTTCGGTCACCTTACATTGTTTGTAGTATTGTTGGGTTTGACGGTGTGGCGGGTAGTGCCATCACCGATGGACTTTAACCTCCTGTTGGGAGAGTGCTTATCCTTTCTGTCGTAGATTGGGTAGTTGGTTGGAGTCGAGTAGTAGAGTTGTGGATTGACCCTCCGAATTTTCTTTGCCGTTTTGACGAACGGTTTTGGTTGGTTTTTGGTTGGTTGAAATAAAAGAAAAAGTGTTCGTTTTGGGATACTCACCGATGGTTCTTTTGGTGGTTTTGGTTTTGTCTTCTTTGGTTGAAGACAAAAGAAGAATTTCGGGATGCGCCTCTTTTGGTCGCCTTGTCAGCTTTAACGCCCGATTTGTTGTTTGCCTTATAGAGAAACTTATAGATTGATTCTTGGGTTACCATTCTCCAACTTGAAAGGAAGTTATTGAAGTTCCGATGAAAAATTTAAGTCGCATGGATTTAGGTGTCAAGGTTTTGTCGGAAAGGATGTGGTTGATCGGTTGCTTTACGGAGAAAGACTTCAATTTATTCTTGTGTTTGTTTTTTTTTTTCGAGGTTTAAAAGAGTTATTGCGGTGTTGTGCCAGATCTTGCTGTCGGGGCCTAAGTGGTGTTTGATCGCAATGATGACTTGCTTGGGAATTCATCTTTGAAAAACCGTTTGTTTCGTGAAAGTTTGAAGTTTGGGGCTATGGCCTTATCTGGAAAAAAAAATTGGTTAATCGCTTGGTTTTCCCTCTTGCAACCATCTTCCTTCGCGGAAGTTGTTGATCTCGAGAGTCGTGGAGTAGTTGCATGTCGGCATTTGGGAATTTAAGAGTTGACTTCTCTTGTGATTTATGGTTGAGTTTTCCGGAAGGAAAGGTGTTTTGGGTGTTGTTCTTTTCTGGAGCAATTATGGTTTCCTTAAGAGTTGGGTGCGTGATTCACGTGGATGTTTAAGAAGTTAAGTGTATGATGAGAAGTTAGAGTTTTAGGATGATATGAGCTAGTGGTTCGGTTAAAGTGAAGTTGTTGTTTGTTTAAAGATAAACTAAAATATTGTGTTGATAAGAGATGATTGAACGAGACGTCAGGTGATCCAGAGTGAAAGTTGATTAGTGGTGTGTGCAAAGTGATGCGGGTTATGGGATCTAATGGATGTTTGAGATTAGTTAGCATAGAATGTCTCGGTTGATGAACTTGTTATAGCAAAAAGATGGTGTGAAATTCTGCCCATTGTAGCTGGTGGGTCGATTAATATTGTGGGTCAACAATATGACTTAAAATACGATGTAATCGATTAATGAGGATATATGGAATGATTGTAGGAAAGGTTGAATTATTCTTGATAGATGTCTGTCTGGGATCCGTATTTATGAGGGATGTCTAGTGGAGAACGTGTCGCGTGGCTAGTATTAATTATTGGTGGAATGAGCGGTGATATGGAATATGTGACTTAGGGATTATACCTGTGGTAATTGTTGATTACGCCGGAATAGTTGTAAAGAAATGTTGTGCGACGCTTGGGATAATAAGTTGCATGAATAATGGTTCGTCGTGGTTAGTAGACCAAAAGAAGTTGTTGGTATGCGTCTTATGTTGGATTAACTGATAAGTTAATTGTGCTGGAGTTGTGAGAACATGGTTCTCCTTGATGACTGTCATACGGTAGATATGGTCTATGGTTCGTTGGTTATATAATCAATTGTGGTTATATGAACAGTGAAAAGTGATTTTATCAAGAGCAGATGTTGTAACTTGTGTGCAACGGTGTTGGACTTCTCGGGATTTGGGTGATTGTGACATCCGTATTGGCTAAGAGTATTGGAATGCGAGTAATGGTGGGATTTGAGTCGAGCTTTCTTTTGAAGGTTTACAGATTCAAATGAATGTATAAATTTTTCTGGGAGTGCCTGCCGCTTTGTTTAGGCGTTTTGATTAGTGTGCAATAAAATCTCCCCTGATTAAGTGGCAGTTTTGCCAAGTTACAAACTTGACTCCGATGATTGGAAATATGGATGAAAGAGTAGTATTTGAAGTAACCGGCTTATGGGTCCCAAATGTGGCGTGGTATTGAACCATGCCAATCTTTGGATTTGGGCTAATCTGTTTAGTCTATGCTATGAGTATGGATTTACACTCAAGGCGTTGGAATGGGGTGCTCTCTTTAGCGTTCAACTGATTTATCTTTGGTAACCCTGGAGTTAAGCGCTTAAATTGTAACTCTATCGTGACTAGAGTTGGATTTATTTGGGAAACGTGTGTGGTGTTTATAGCTGCGTTTCAAAAAGGTGAATCTTATGATTGTTTCATAAGTGATTTTGTTGGTAAAGTGTTCCCTGCTGGGAATGTGTTTCCTTTCTCTTTAAGTGAATTGGTAGCGGTTATTAGGCGTAGATGTTTGATTTGAGAGTTGATGCTATCTTCTGTTATTGGCTTTGGTAAAAATGCGATGTTTTGCACGCATTGCGTGCAGTGGATGTTGGGTTGTGATGCGATATGGTATTTTTCGGTTAACGCCGTCGTAGTTTATGCGAACTTGAGCAACCATCGATGTTGTTGGTGGTCAATCATGTGACAAAGAGAATGGAGTCTCTTTGTGAATGGTTAATGGGTATCATGGTTACATGACGAATGAATGGTGAAAAAGATTCATGACATCGTTTTTTTTTAGCATAAAAGAGTTGTTGAGCCAGGACGGTGAGAAAGTCATATAGAGACATATGACTAATCCGGAGTGCTCTTGAAGAATTCGCATTCGTGTCATGAATCGAGATTTCCATTGCTCTCTAGCATGAAAAGGAATGAATGGATAAATGCTGGTATTTTGGTTATGTTATGCAAGGGATTTGAGTTTCCCTTTCTTCGAGAGTTTTTGTGGCAGTTCTCTTCCAAAATGTTAGTTTCGGTTAAAATGAAAAGTTTGGCTGTGGTGAAAGCGAGTCGTGGTGTTTTTAGTTTTTGAGGACTTCTTTCAAAAGAATTGTGTGGAGTGTCTATTTGTTTGTGTGCTCCCGATGCGAATTGTATCACATTGATTGGAGATTTGAGTTTTCCTTGGTGGCTTGACTTAGGAGAAGAAAAAGGGTGGTCTTTCATTGTTATCGGTTTTGTTTCCAAAGTGAGTTGTGGCGCTTTGAGGTTCGAGTTGTTGTAGGTAGTCTACTTGGATTCAAAAGCATCGTACTTCTTTTGATTTATTGATAGGAGTGAGAATACGAAGGGTCTCAGGTTATTGTTGAGTATAATCTAAGAGCTATACTCGTGGGCTTCGTTATTTGTGTGAATTGTTTGTGAGGACGACATCCTCTTGGGGAAAAGTGCCAATTGAGTTTTGGTAGTGAGATACGGTCCTAGCTTGGGCTAGGTGCTGCACATTAGTGGTATGAGGGTGGATGATGATGGAGGTTGATGATGTCGTGGTTTGAATTTGGTTGAAGGTATCGTTGGTGGAAGCAAATGTTATAGAAACTGTGATGTAAAAAAAAATAGCTCTATCGTGGACATTGTCTTAGCTAGATGTCCATGGGTGTGCGTTATGCCTGGGAGAGTATAGAATGAAAAGTGTAGTGTGGTTGGCAGTCGAAAGGAAAGTATGGTTGATGTAGGCTATGAGCGAAGATAACATTAGTAAATTTTGATTCCTTGTGAAAAGGGGTCAAATAATTGGAAGAGATGGGGTTTTGCGAAAATGGTCTTTTGGGGGTTCAAGTTTGGAACCTCGGTTGACCGTTTTAATACTAATGGTGAAAAAAAAAATGTGTTTCATGATGATTGTGTCATTCTGAGTTTGTGATTCATGATAGAGATTGAAGAAAATGAGGAATCATGTCAAGTTGTGCTTAGTTAAGCTAAGTCAAGTCACTCTTGTTAATAGATGGATTTGGAGAATTGAGTTGTCGTTGCTACTGTTTGAGTCTTTGCGTGGGTGTGTTGAGTTCGCAAAGAAGATGAGTCCATAGGGGACTTTATTTTAGAGTTGACGTGTAAGATTCGAGGTCGAATCCTGTTGAAGGGGGGTAGAATGTGACACCACGAAATGTCGGGATTTGAAATTAGGTGATGATATGTTAAAAAGTATGATAAAATGTGATAAGACGTCGTAAATGAGATAATTTGTGATCTTTTACATTTAGAACCCAACGGTTTGGCGTTTTAGCGCGTTTCGGGCCTCTCCGGGGTCGTTTTGGGCCGTTTCCGGGTGATCGGGCCGTGGGGGAAACAATTTGGGCCGTCAGTGGGATGAATTGGGCCCATGTGGGGGTGTGCTAGGGCAGCACACCTGCTGCCCCTCCCCCATGCGCCCCCACCTGCTGCCCCTCCCCCATGCGCCCCCATCTCTCCCCCTTGGAGCCGCCACCCCCACCTCCTCTCCCCCATCTTCCCCAAATCTCCTCCTCCTCCACCTCAAGCTGTCCTCCTTGCGCCCCCAAGGACGCCTCCTCGCTGCCACAACTTGCCCCGCTGCTGCCCTTGCCATGGAGGAGCTCCGCGACGAGTGGATTGGACGGGATCGGCGCGTGGGAGGAAAACCGGGGAAGGAACGCGAAGATTCGGCCGTCGATTCGTGTTCCTCCAAGAAGGTAATGGGGGGATCTTGTGGGGTAGTTCTTATTCTGCTATAGAGGGTGATTACCATGTTTTTAGATCAAGGGAGGTGCTGCCATGGGTTAGATCTAATGAAAACTAGAGTTGTATTCGCGTTCCAGTTCGGGCAGATTGGGAACCCGAGCTAGGGCAGGCGTTTTCGCCAATTTCTAATTTGAATCTGACCGTACGGACTTTTAGGAAGTTGTAGATAATTTCCTTATCTTTCCGTGCATATAAAGAAATTGAAATTCCGCCCAGCCGTTTAGAAGTTATGCCTGTTTTACCGAGCGCTGTCAAATCTGTGACGAGATTGAGACAGTTCGTGTTCAACGTTAGATTAAACAGCTTTAGAGTCCGAATCAGTCTTTCCCTATAACTAGAAAAAGTTAGGAAATTTCCTAAGCTACGCGAGGGTGTACTCGTTTATTTAATTTGGTGTCCTAGAACAGAAGTTATGATAGTCGGAAGGCTGCTGTCCCGAAGGGACAGATTTGCTGTTTTCTGATTTTAGGAGTTGTAAGCGAAGTCGGGGTAGCGGGATTTATGTGTGCTGTTTTGTGGACTCGAATTAAGTGTGTGGCACGTGTTTGCAGGTGGTGTGCCTCCAGGAGTGCCCTCAACCTCTCGTCACTCCGTTGCCCGTGGTTGAAGGCAAGTGTATTGTGTGGATTGTGTGCTTTATGTGTTGCTAGATTGGTTTGATGGCATTTGGAATAGATAACATGTTGTGTTGCCATGGTTTACAAGTTATATTTGATATGATGTTCTTAGGCCATGAATTAAATGATATCAATGATATGGTGACCTCATGCCATGATTACATATGCTTGTCGTAGATGAATGATTCACATGCCATGTTTTGTACGGTTTCCGTCGATTGTTGGGTACGGTCCTACATGTTAAGATGCCAAGTGTTGATATGCAATATTTCTATTCATGTTTACGTTGCTGTCCATTTTGCATACATGGCATATTTTCATGGCCGACCGGTGAGATAAGTCATAACTATTCCGGTAGGGGCGGTGAGAACTGTTATGACTAGTCCGGGGCTATTCTTTCGAATAAGTCCTACATCGTGATTCCTTCACTGAGGTGAATGGAAGCGAGTGATAGGCACCCTCCATCTTCGGGATGGAAGGGGGAAAAGGGTGCATGCCGACGGGTGTGCACTCAACCATACCGGTATGAGTATTCCAGGAGACATGTGCATTGCATTGCATGAATGAATTTCATAAATGAAGGTGTTTATGAGATGATGATGAGAGTACTCATGAGATGCTCATGAGATGATTACCATGTTGTTTTAAAGGTTGTAAATTATGTTAAATGTGATGTGTTGTGATATAACGGTGGAGACTGGAATGATGGTTTGTTGTCTTGATCCTTGTTGTTCCATTGCAATACACTTTGCCTGAGTGATGAACTCACGCTTGTGTTTTCGTTGTTTGTTTCTTTAGGTACCATGAAATCGGGCGGGAAAGGGATTTAGCTACACTCCTCCACGTAGTATCACAATCTAGCTAATTCACCTTCTTTTGGAGACACTGCAATAAGTATTGCAATAATCATTAGTTTATGGTCTTAATGTTGGTTGTTTCCCTCATGTGAATCATGTGGGGCTAAGGAGTGAATTGTTATATCTTCCTAGACTTAAATTGATGCCTATTCTTTTGTTAGCGATGTCTATTGATGTGTTAGTTGATGATTAGCTATTATTATCACTTTGCATGTTGATATCTGTTTGTCTTATAAATTGATATGATGCTATGTCGATCATTTTCATGCTAAAACAAAGGAGATGCTGTAAATTTTCAATTATTTGAAATGATTACTTGCTGTAATTTATCTTAAATCATGGTATTAAATGTGTTATGGTCTATGTTTGGTGACATTCGGGCTTAGTAGAAGCCGGGTGTTACTGATTGGTATCAGAGCGGGCTGTAGGTCCCTGGAATGTGTATTTAGTGTCATAACTATAGGTTTAACTAAAATATGAAGTGGAATAACCTAGAAACATGGCTTAGGTTTTACTTAAAACTTTGCCATAGGATAGCAACATTAAAACTTGTGTAAGTGGAATAATTAATTTAAAACTTGACACACTTTGTTGCACAGTAGGAATGGGTATGAGTACCATTGCTTTACGCTTAAATGTTGTATTTAAGCTTTGTTGTTGAATGTTACATTTGGTAATATATGTTGCTATGTTTATGAAAGAATTGATTGTGTTGATACAATTGAGATTATGTGGGTTGTGGTGCGAAAAGGGGTTTCGGTCACCTTACATTGTTTGTAGTATTGTTGGGTTTGACGGTGTGGCGGGTAGTGCCATCACCGATGGACTTTAACCTCCTGTTGGGAGAGTGCTTATCCTTTCTGGTCGTAGATTGGGTAGTTGGTTGGAGTCGAGTAGTAGAGTTGTGGATTGACCCTCCGAATTTTCTTTGCCGTTTTGACGAACGGTTTTGGTTGGTTTTTGGTTGGTTGAAATAAAAGAAAAAGTGTTCGTTTTGGGATACTCACCGATGGTTCTTTTGGTGGTTTTGGTTTTGTCTTCTTTGGTTGAAGACAAAAGAAGAATTTCGGGATGCGCCTCTTTTGGTCGCCTTGTCAGCTTTAACGCCTGATTTGTTGTTTGCCTTATAGAGAAACTTATAGATTGATTCTTGGGTTACCATTCTCCAACTTGAAAGGAAGTTATTGAAGTTCCGATGAAAAATTTAAGTCGCATGGATTTAGGTGTCAAGGTTTTGTCGGAAAGGATGTGGTTGATCGGTTGCTTTACGGAGAAAGACTTCAATTTATTCTTGTGTTTGTTTTTTTTTCTTTCGAGGTTTAAAAGAGTTATTGCGGTGTTGTGCCAGATCTTGCTGTCGGGGCCTAAGTGGTGTTTGATCGCAATGATGACTTGCTTGGGAATTCATCTTTGAAAAACCGTTTGTTTCGTGAAAGTTTGAAGTTTGGGGCTATGGCCTTATCTGGAAAAAAAAATTGGTTAATCGCTTGGTTTTCCCTCTTGCAACCATCTTCCTTCGCGGAAGTTGTTGATCTCGAGAGTCGTGGAGTAGTTGCATGTCGGCATTTGGGAATTTAAGAGTTGACTTCTCTTGTGATTTATGGTTGAGTTTTCCGGAAGGAAAGGTGTTTTGGGTGTTGTTCTTTTCTGGAGCAATTATGGTTTCCTTAAGAGTTGGGTGCGTGATTCACATGGATGTTTAAGAAGTTAAGTGTATGATGAGAAGTTAGAGTTTTAGGATGATATGAGCTAGTGGTTCGGTTAAAGTGAAGTTGTTGTTTGTTTAAAGATAAACTAAAATATTGTGTTGATAAGAGATGATTGAGCGAGGCGTCCAGGGTGATCCAGAGTGAAAGTTGATTAGTGTTGTGTGCAAAGTGATGCGGGTTATGGGATCTAATGGATGTTTGAGATTAGTTAGCATAGAATGTCTCGGTTGATGAACTTGTTATAGCAAAAAGATGGTGTGAAATTCTGCCCATTGTAGCTGGTGGGTCAGTTAATATTGTGGGTCAACAATATGACTTAAAATACGTGTAATCGATTAATGAGGATATATGGAATGATTGTAGGAAAGGTTGAATTATTCTTGATAGATGTCTGTCTGGGATCCGTATTTATGAGGGATGTCTAGTGGAGAACGTGTCGCGTGGCTAGTATTAATTATTGGTGGAATGAACTGGTGATATGGAATATGTGACTTAGGGATTATACCCAGGGTAATTGTTGATTACGCCGGAATAGTTGTAAAGAAATGTTGTGCGACGCTTGGGATAATAAGTTGCATGAATAATGGTTCGTCGTGGTTAGTAGACCAAAAGAAGTTGTTGGTATGCGTCTTATGTTGGATTAACTGATAAGTTAATTGTGCTGGAGTTGTGAGAACATGGTTCTCCTTGATGACTGTCATACGGTAGATATGGTCTATGGTTCGTTGGTTATATAATCAATTGTGGTTATATGAACAGTGAAAAGTGATTTTATCAAGAGCAGATGTTGTAACTTGTGTGCAACGGTGTTGGACTTCTCGGGATTTGGGTGATTGTGACATCCGTATTGGCTAAGAGTATTGGAATGCGAGTAATGGTGGGATTTGAGTCGAGCTTTCTTTTGAAGGTTTACAGATTCAAATGAATGTATAAATTTTTCTGGGAGTGCCTGCCGCTTTGTTTAGGCGTTTTGATTAGTGTGCAATAAAATCTCCCCTGATTAAGTGGCAGTTTTGCCAAGTTACAAACTTGACTCCGATGATTGGAAATATGGATGAAAGAGTAGTATTTGAAGTAACCGGCTTATGGGTCCCAAATGTGGCGTGGTATTGAACCATGCCAATCTTTGGATTTGGGCTAATCTGTTTAGTCTATGCTATGAGTATGGATTTACACTCAAGGCGTTGGAATGGGGTGCTCTCTTTAGCGTTCAACTGATTTATCTTTGGTAACCACGGAGTTAAGCGCTTAAATTGTAACTCTATCGTGACTAGAGTTGGATTTATTTGGGAAACGTGTGTGGTGTTTGCGAGTGTTTCAAAAAGGTGAATCTTATGATTGTTTCATAAGTGATTCTGTTGGTAAAGTGTTCCCCTGGGAATGTGTTTCCTTTCTCTTTAAGTGAATTGGTAGCGGTTATTAGGCGTAGATGTTTGATTTGAGAGTTGATGCTATCTTCTGTTATTGGCTTTGGTTAAATCGATGTTTGCACGCATTGCGTCTGATGGATGTTGGGTTGTGATGCGATATGGTATTTTTCGTTAACGCCCGTCGTAGTTTATGCGAACTTGAGCAACCATCGATGTTGTTGGTGGTCAATCATGTGACAAAGAGAATGAAGTCTCTTTGTGAATGGTTAATGGGTATCATGGTTACATGACGAATGAATGGTGAAAAAGATTCATGACATCGTTTTTTTAGCATAAAAGAGTTGTTGAGCCAGGACGGTGAGAAAGTCATATAGAGACATATGACTAATCCGGAGTGCTCTTGAAGAATTCGCATTCGTGTCATGAATCGAGATTTCCATTGCTCTCTAGCATGAAAAGGAATGAATGGATAAATCTTTGGTATTTTGGTTATGTTATGCAAGGGATTTGAGTTTCCCTTTCTCTTCGAGAGTTTTTGTGGCAGTTCTCTTCCAAAATGTTAGTTTCGGTTAAAATGAAAAGTTTGGCTGTGGTGAAAGCGAGTCGAGTTGTTTTTAGTTGTTGAGAACTTCTGTCAAAAGAATTGTGTGGAGTCTCTATTTGTTTGAGTGCTACCGATGCTAATTGTATCACATTGATTGGAGATTTGAGTTTTCCTTGGTGGCTTGACTTAGGAGAAGAAAAAGGGTGGTCTTTCATTGTTATCGGTTTTGTTTCCAAAGTGAGTTGTGGCGCTTTGAGGTTCGAGTTGTTGTAGGTAGTCTACTTGGATTCAAAAGCATCGTACTTCTTTTGATTTATTGATAGGAGTGAGAATTCGAAGGGTCTCAGGTTATTGTTGAGTATAATCTAAGAGCTATACTCGTGGGCTTCGTTATTTGTGTGAATTGTTTGTGAGGACGACATCCTCTTGGGGAAAAGTGCCAATTGAGTTTTGGTAGTGAGATACGGTCCTAGCTTGGGCTAGGTGCTGCACATTAGTGGTATGAGGGTGGATGATGATGGAGGTTGATGATGTCGTGGTTTGAATTTGGTTGAAGGTATCGTTGGTGGAAGCAAATGTTATAGAAACTGTGATGTAAAAAAAAAAAAATAGCTCTATCGTGGACATTGTCTTAGCTAGATGTCCCTGGGTGTGCGTTATGCCTGGGAGAGTATAGAATGAAAAGTGTAGTGTGGTTGGCAGTCGAAAGGAAAGTATGGTTGATGTAGGCTATGAGCGAAGATAACATTAGTAAATTTTGATTCCTTGTGAAAAGGGGTCAAATAATTGGAAGAGATGGGGTTTTGCGAAAATGGTCTTTTGGGGGTTCAAGTTTGGAACCTCGGTTGACCGTTTTAATACTAATGGTGAAACAAAATGTGTTTCATGATGATTGTGTCATTACGAGTTTGTGATTCATGATAGAGATTGAAGAAAATGAGGAATCATGTCAAGTTGTGCTTAGTTAAGCTAAGTCAAGTCACTCTTGTTAATAGATGGATTTGGAGAATTGAGTTGTCGTTGCTCTTTGTTTGAGTCTTTGCGTGGGTGTGTTGAGTTCGCAAAGAAGATGAGTCCATAGGGGACTTTATTTTAGAGTTGACGTGTAAGATTCGAGGTCGAATCCTGTTGAAGGGGGGTAGAATGTGACACCACGAAATGTCGGGATTTGAAATTAGGTGATGATATGTTAAAAAGTATGATAAAATGTGATAAGACGTCGTAAATGAGATAATTTGTGATCTTTTACATTTAGAACCCAACGGTTTGGCGTTTTAGCGCGTTTCGGGCCTCTCCGGGGTCGTTTGGGCCGTTCCGGTGATCGGGCCGTGGGGAAACAATTTGGGCCGTCGGTGGGATGAATTGGGCCCATGTGGGGTGTGCTAGGGTAGCACACCTGCTGCCCTCCCCATGCGCCCCACCTGCTGCCCCTCCCCATGCGCCCCCATCTCTCCCCCATGGAGCCGCCACCCCCACCTCCTCTCCCCATCTTCCCCAAATCTCCTCCTCCTCCACCTCAAGCTGCACCACCCTCCTCCTTGCGCCCCAAGGACGCCTCCTCGCTGCCACAACTTGCCCCGCTGCTGCCCTTGCCATGGAGGAGCTCCGCGACGAGTGGATTGGACGGGATCGGCGTGGGAGGAAAACCGGGGAAGGAACGCGAAGATTCGGCCGTCGATTCGTGTTCCTCCAAGAAGGTAATGGGGGGATCTTGTGGGGTAGTTCTTATTCTGCTATAGAGGGTGATTACCATGTTTTTAGATCAAGGGAGGTGCTGCCATGGGTTAGATCTAATGAAAACTAGAGTTGTATTCGCGTTCCAGTTCGGGCAGATTGGGAACCCGAGCTAGGGCAGGCGTTTTCGCCAATTTCTAATTTGAATCTGACCGTACGGACTTTTAGGAAGTTGTAGATAATTTCCTTATCTTTCCGTGCATATAAAGAAATTGAAATTCCGCCCAGCCGTTTAGAAGTTATGCCTGTTTTACCGAGCGCTGTCAAATCTGTGACGAGATTGAGACAGTTCGTGTTCAACGTTAGATTAAACAGCTTTAGAGTCCGAATCAGTCTTTCCTATAACTAGAAAAAGTTAGGAAATTTCCTAAGCTACGCGAGGGTGTACTCGTTTATTTAATTTGGTGTCCTAGAACAGAAGTTATGATAGTCGGAATGCTGCTGTCCCGAAGGGACAGATTTGCTGTTTTCTGATTTTAGGAGTTATGGCGAAGTCGGGTAGCGGGATTTATGTGTGCTGTTTTGTGGACTCGAATTAAGTGTGTGGCACGTGTTTGCAGGTGGTGTGCCTCCAGGAGTGCCCTCAACCTCTCGTCACTCCGTTGCCCGTGGTTGAAGGCAAGTGTATTGTGTGGATTGTGTGCTTTATGTGTTGCTAGATTGGTTTGATGGCATTTGGAATAGATAACATGTTGTGTTGCCATGGTTTACAAGTTATATTTGATATGATGTTCTTAGGCCATGAATTAAATGATATCAATGATATGGTGACCTCATGCCATGATTACATATGCTTGTCGTAGATGAATGATTCACATGCCATGTTTTGTACGGTTTCCGTCGATTGTTGGGTACGGTCCTACATGTTAAGATGCCAAGTGTTGATATGCAATATTTCTATTCATGTTTACGTTGCTGTCCATTTTGCATACATGGCATATTTTCATGGCCGATCAGGTGAGATAAGTCATAACTATTCCGGTAGGGGCGGTGAAGCTGTTATGACTAGTCCGGGCTATTCTTTCGAATAAGTCCTACATCGTGATTCCTTCACCGAGGTGAATGGAAGCGAGTGATAGGCACCCTCCATCTTCGGGATGGAAGGGGAAAAGGGTGCATGCCGACGGGTGTGCACTCAACCATACCGGTATGAGTATTCCAGGAGACATGTGCATTGCATTGCATGAATGAATTTCATAAATGAAGGTGTTTATGAGATGATGATGAGAGTACTCATGAGATGCTCATGAGATGATTACCATGTTGTTTTAAAGGTTGTAAATTATGTTAAATGTGATGTGTTGTGATATAACGGTGGAGACTGGAATGATGGTTTGTTGTCTTGATCCTTGTTGTTCCATTGCAATACACTTTGCTTGAGTGATGAACTCACGCTTGTGTTTTCGTTGTTTGTTTCTTTAGGTACCATGAAATCGTGCGCTGGAAAGGGATTTAGCTACACTCCTCCACGTAGTATCACAATCTAGCTAATTCACCTTCTTTTGGAGACACTGCAATAAGTATTGCAATAATCATTAGTTTATGGTCTTAATGTTGGTTGTTTCCCTCATGTGAATCATGTGGGGCTAAGGAGTGAATTGTTATATCTTCCTAGACTTAAATTGATGCCTATTCTTTTGTTAGCGATGTCTATTGATGTGTTAGTTGATGATTAGCTATTATTATCAATGCATGTTGATATCCTGTTTGTCTTATAAATTGATATGATGCTATGTCGATCATTTTCATGCTAAAACAAAGGAGATGCTGTCGAAATTTTCAATTATTTGAAATGATTACTTGCTGTAATTTATCTTAAATCATGGTATTAAATGTGTTATGGTCTATGTTTGGTGACATTCAGGCTTAGTAGAAGCCGGGGTGTTACTGATTGGTATCGAGCGGGCTGTAGGTCCTGGAATGTGTATTTAGTGTCATAACTATAGGTTTAACTAAAATATGAAGTGGAATAACCTAGAAACATGGCTTAGGTTTTACTTAAAACTTTGCCATAGGATAGCAACATTAAAACTTGTGTAAGTGGAATAATTAATTTAAAACTTGACACACTTTGTTGCACAAGAGGAATGGGTATGGGTACCATTGCTTTACGCTTAACTGTTGTATTTAAGCTTTGTTGTTGAATGTTACATTTGGTAATATATGTTGCTATGTTTATGAAAGAATTGATTGTGTTGATACAATTGAGATTATGTGGGTTGTGGTGCGAAAAGGGGTTTCGGTCACCTTACATTGTTTGTAGTATTGTTGGGTTTGACGGTGTGGCGGGTAGTGCCATCACCGATGGACTTTAACCTCCTGTTGGGAGAGTGCTTATCCTTTCATGCGTAGATTGGGTAGTTGGTTGGAGTCGAGTAGTAGAGTTGTGGATTGACCCTCCGAATTTTCTTTGCCGCTTTGACGAACGGTTTTGGTTGGTTTTTGGTTGGTTGAAATAAAAGAAAAGGAGTTCGATTTGGGATACTCACCGATGGTTCTATTGGTGGTTTTGGTTTTCTCTTCTTATGTTGAATACAAAAGAAGAATTTATGGATGCGCCTCTTTTGGTCGCCTTGTCAGCTTTAACGCCCGATTTGTTGTTTGCCTTATAGAGAAACTTATAGATTGATTCTTGGGTTACCATTCTCCAACTTGAAAGGAAGTTATTGAAGTTCCGATGAAAAATTTAAGTCGCATGGATTTAGGTGTCAAGGTTTTGTCGGAAAGGATGTGGTTGATCGGTTGCTTTACGGAGAAAGACTTCAATTTATTCTTGTGTTTGTTTTTTTTTTCTTTCGAGGTTTAAAAGAGTTATTGCGGTGTTGTGCCAGATCTTGCTATCGGGGCATAAGTGGTGTTTGATCGCAATGATGACTTGCTTGGGAATTCATCTTTGAAAAACCGTTTGTTTCGGAAAGTTTGAAGTTTGGGGCTATGGCCTTATCTGGAAAAAAAAAATTGGTTAATCGCTTGGTTTTCCCTCTTGCAACCATCTTCCTTCGCGGAAGTTGTTGATCTCGAGAGTCGTGGAGTAGTTGCATGTCGGCATTTGGGAATTTAAGAGTTGACTTCTCTTGTGATTTATGGTTGAGTTTTAGGAAGGAAAGGTGTTTTAGGTGTTGTTCTTTCTACGGAGCAATTATGGTTTCCTTAAGAGTTGGGTGCGTGATTCACGTGGATGTTTAAGAAGTTAAGTGTATGATGAGAAGTTAGAGTTTTAGGATGATATGAGCTAGTGGTTCGGTTAAAGTGAAGTTGTTGTTTGTTTAAAGATAAACTAAAATATTGTGTTGATAAGAGATGATTGAACGAGACGTCAGGTGATCCAGAGTGAAAGTTGATTAGTGGTGTGTGCAAAGTGATGCGGGTTATGGGATCTAATGGATGTTTGAGATTAGTTAGCATAGAATGTCTCGGTTGATGAACTTGTTATAGCAAAAGATGGTGTGAAATTCTGCCCATTGTAGCTGGTGGGTCGATTAATATTGTGGGTCAACAATATGACTTAAAATACGTGTAATCGATTAATGAGGATATATGGAATGATTGTAGGAAAGGTTGAATTATTCTTGATAGATGTCATGCAGGATCCGTATTTATGAGGGATGTCTAGTGGAGAGCGTGTCGCGTGGCTAGTATTAATTATTGGTGGAATGAATCGGTGATATGGAATATGTGACTTAGGGATTATACCTGTGGTAATTGTTGATTACGCCGGAATAGTTGTAAAGAAATGTTGTGCGGCGCTTGGGATAATAAGTTGCATGAATAATGGTTCGTCGTGGTTAGTAGACCAAAAGAAGTTGTTGGTATGCGTCTTATGTTGGATTAACTGATAAGTTAATTGTGCTGGAGTTGTGAGAACATGGTTCTCCTTGATGACTGTCATACGGTAGATATGGTCTATGGTTCGTTGGTTATATAATCAATTGTGGTTATATGAACAGTGAAAAGTGATTTTATCAAGAGCGAGATGTTGTAACTTGTGTTAGCGGTGTTGGACTTCTCGGGATTTGGTTGATTGTGACATCCGTATTGGCTAAGAGTATTGGAATGCGAGTAATGGTGGGATTTGAGTCGAGCTTTCTTTTGAAGGTTTACAGATTCAAATGAATGTATAAATTTTTCTGGGAGTGCCTGCCGCTTTGTTTAGGCGTTTTGATTAGTGTGCAATAAAATCTCCCCTGATTAAGTGGCAGTTTTGCCAAGTTACAAACTTGACTCCGATGATTGGAAATATGGATGAAAGAGTAGTATTTGAAGTAACCGGCTTATGGGTCCCAAATGTGGCGTGGTATTGAACCATGCCAATCTTTGGATTTGGGCTAATCTGTTTAGTCTATGCTATGAGTATGGATTTACACTCAAGGCGTTGGAATGGGGTGCTCTCTTTAGCGTTCAACTGATTTATCTTTGGTAACCCTGGAGTTAAGCGCTTAAATTGTAACTCTATCGTGACTAGAGTTGGATTTATTTGGGAAACGTGTGTGGTGTTTGCGAGCGTTTCAAAAAGGTGAATCTTATGATTGTTTCATAAGTGATTTTGTTGGTAAAGTGTTCCCTGCTGGGAATGTGTTTCCTTTCTCTTTAAGTGAATTGGTAGCGGTTATTAGGCGTAGATGTTTGATTTGAGAGTTGATGCTATCTTCTATAATTGGCTTTGGTAAAAATGCGATGTTTTGCACGCATTGCGTGCAGTGGATGTTGGGTTGTGATGCGATATGGTATTTTTCGGTTAACGCCGTCGTAGTTTATGCGAACTTGAGCAACCATCGATGTTGTTGGTGGTCAATCATGTGACAAAGAGAATGAAGTCTCTTTGTGAATGGTTAATGGGTATCATGGTTACATGACGAATGAATGGTGAAAAAGATTCATGACATCGTTTTTTTTAGCATAAAAGAGTTGTTGAGCCAGGACGGTGAGAAAGTCATATAGAGACATATGACTAATCCGGAGTGCTCTTGAAGAATTCGCATTCGTGTCATGAATCGAGATTTCCATTGCTCTCTAGCATGAAAAGGAATGAATGGATAAATGCTGGTATTTTGGTTATGTTATGCAAGGGATTTGAGTTTCCCTTTCTCTTCGAGAGTTTTTGTGGCAGTTCTCTTCCAAAATGTTAGTTTCGGTTAAAATGAAAAGTTTGGCTGTGGTGAAAGCGAGTCGAGTTGTTTTTAGTTGTTGAGAACTTCTGTCAAAAGAATTGTGTGGAGTCTCTATTTGTTTGAGTGCTCCCCGATGCGAATTGTATCACATTGATTTGAGGTTTGAGTTTTCCTTGGTGGCTTGACTTAGGAGAAGAAAAAGGGTGGTCTTTCATTGTTATCGGTTTTGTTTCCAAAGTGAGTTGTGGCGCTTTGAGGTTCGAGTTGTTGTAGGTAATCTACTTGGATTCAAAAGCATCGTACTTCTTTTGATTTATTGATAGGAGTGAGAATACGAAGGGTCTCAGGTTATTGTTGAGTATAATCTAAGAGCTATACTCGTGGGCTTCGTTATTTGTGTGAATTGTTTGTGAGGACGACATCCTCTTGGGGAAAAGTGCCAATTGAGTTTTGGTAGTGAGATACGGTCCTAGCTTGGGCTAGGTGCTGCACATTAGTGGTATGAGGGTGGATGATGATGGAGGTTGATGATGTCGTGGTTTGAATTTGGTTGAAGGTATCGTTGGTGGAAGCAAATGTTATAGAAACTGTGATGTAAAAAAATAGCTCTATCGTGGACATTGTCTTAGCTAGATGTCCCTGGGTGTGCGTTATGCCTGGGAGAGTATAGAATGAAAAGTGTAGTGTGGTTGGCAGTCGAAAGGAAAGTATGGTTGATGTAGGCTATGAGCGAAGATAACATTAGTAAATTTTGATTCCTTGTGAAAAGGGGTCAAATAATTGGAAGAGATGGGGTTTTGCGAAAATGGTCATTTGGGGGTTCAAGTTTGGAACCTCGGTTGACCGTTTTAATACTAATGGTGAAAAAAAAAATGTGTTTCATGATGATTGTGTCATTCTGAGTTTGTGATTCATGATAGAGATTGAAGAAAATGAGGAATCATGTCAAGTTGTGCTTAGTTAAGCTAAGTCAAGTCACTCTTGTTAATAGATGGATTTGGAGAATTGAGTTGTCGTTGATATCGCTTTGAGTCTTTGCGTGGGTGTGTTGAGTTCGCAAAGAAGATGAGTCCATAGGGGACTTTATTTTAGAGTTGACGTGTAAGATTCGAGGTCGAATCCTGTTGAAGGGGGGTAGAATGTGACACCACGAAATGTCGGGATTTGAAATTAGGTGATGATATGTTAAAAAGTATGATAAAATGTGATAAGACGTCGTAAATGAGATAATTTGTGATCTTTTACATTTAGAACCCAACGGTTTGGCGCTTTTAGCGCGTTCGGGCCTCTCCGGTCGTTTTGGGCCGTTCCGGGTGATCGGGCCGTGGGGAAACAATTTGGGCCGTCGGTGGGATGAATTGGGCCCATGTGGGGTGTGCTAGGGTAGCACACCTGCTGCCCTCCCCATGCGCCCCACCTGCTGCCCCTCCCCATGCGCCCCATCTCTCCCCTTGGAGCCGCCACCCCCACCTCCTCTCCCCATCTTCCCCAAATCTCCTCCTCCTCCACCTCAAGCTGCACCACCCCCTCCTCCTTGCGCCCCCAAGGACGCCTCCTCGCTGCCACAACTTGCCCCGCTGCTGCCCTTGCCATGGAGGAGCTCCGCGACGAGTGGATTGGACGGGATCGGGCGCGTGGGAGGAAAACCGGGAAGGAACGCGAAGATTCGGCCGTCGATTCGTGTTCCTCCAAGAAGGTAATGGGGGGATCTTGTGGGGTAGTTCTTATTCTGCTATAGAGGGTGATTACCATGTTTTTAGATCAAGGGAGGTGCTGCCATGGGTTAGATCTAATGAAAACTAGAGTTGTATTCGCGTTCCAGTTCGGGCAGATTGGGAACCCGAGCTAGGGCAGGCGTTTTCGCCAATTTCTAATTTGAATCTGACCGTACGGACTTTTAGGAAGTTGTAGATAATTTCCTTATCTTTCCGTGCATATAAAGAAATTGAAATTCCGCCCAGCCGTTTAGAAGTTATGCCTGTTTTACCGAGCGCTGTCAAATCTGTGACGAGATTGAGACAGTTCGTGTTCAACGTTAGATTAAACAGCTTTAGAGTCCGAATCAGTCTTTCCCTATAACTAGAAAAAGTTAGGAAATTTCCTAAGCTACGCGAGGGTGTACTCGTTTATTTAATTTGGTGTCCTAGAACAGAAGTTATGATAGTCGGAAGGCTGCTGTCCCGAAGGGACAGATTTGCTGTTTTCTGATTTTAGGAGTTGTGTGAAGTCGGGGTAGCGGGATTTATGTGTGCTGTTTTGTGGACTCGAATTAAGTGTGTGGCACGTGTTTGCAGGTGGTGTGCCTCCAGGAGTGCCCTCAACCTCTCGTCACTCCGTTGCCCGTGGTTGAAGGCAAGTGTATTGTGTGGATTGTGTGCTTTATGTGTTGCTAGATTGGTTTGATGGCATTTGGAATAGATAACATGTTGTGTTGCCATGGTTTACAAGTTATATTTGATATGATGTTCTTAGGCCATGAATTAAATGATATCAATGATATGGTGACCTCATGCCATGATTACATATGCTTGTCGTAGATGAATGATTCACATGCCATGTTTTGTACGGTTTCCGTCGATTGTTGGGTACGGTCCTACATGTTAAGATGCCAAGTGTTGATATGCAATATTTCTATTCATGTTTACGTTGCTGTCCATTTTGCATACATGGCATATTTTCATGGCCGATCGGTGAGATAAGTCATAACTATTCGGTAGGGGCGGTGAGAAGCTGTTATGACTAGTCCGGGCTATTCTTTCGAATAAGTCCTACATCGTGATTCCTTCACCGAGGTGAATGGAAGCGAGTGATAGGCACCCTCCATCTTCGGGATGGAAGGGGAAAAGGGTGCATGCCGACGGGTGTGCACTCAACCATACCGGTATGAGTATTCCAGGAGACATGTGCATTGCATTGCATGAATGAATTTCATAAATGAAGGTGTTTATGAGATGATGATGAGAGTACTCATGAGATGCTCATGAGATGATTACCATGTTGTTTTAAAGGTTGTAAATTATGTTAAATGTGATGTGTTGTGATATAACGGTGGAGACTGGAATGATGGTTTGTTGTCTTGATCCTTGTTGTTCCATTGCAATACACTTTGCTGAGTGATGAACTCACGCTTGTGTTTTCGTTGTTTGTTTCTTTAGGTACCATGAAATCGGCGCGCGGGAAAGGGATTTAGCTACACTCCTCCACGTAGTATCACAATCTAGCTAATTCACCTTCTTTTGGAGACACTGCAATAAGTATTGCAATAATCATTAGTTGTAACACCCCGGCATTTAATATGCCCGAATGCTACCAAACATAAGCTAAACAACAACTAAATACCATATTTAACATAAAATTCCAGCAAAGGTGCATAGGCTAAAAACCGAGATTTCGGCAGCACCTCCTTTGTTTTATCATGAATTTAAGGAGCAGCAATAATATGGCATTATATGGCAATAAGAGAAACATCTAAAACAGCAATAAATAGAGTCTTAACGACAATAAAAGACTAACATCAAGCTCTTAAAGTTCCAAGTGTCAAACAAACAATAGAACTCTCATTAACCAAGCTAAGACTTAATTTAAAGGCCATCACACGCAATTTATTATCCAACTAAATGAATTGACTTGGGGAAACATTAAGGTGAAGCAACGTGTGAGAGTGTGACTATTCCCCTTTCCCGCATGCCGTTCTCATGGTACCTAAAACAACAAGAAAACACAAGGGTGAGTTCGAAAACTCAGCAAGCATACTGCAATGGACAACAAGCATAACAACAAGTCAATAACATCTTTCATCATGTATAACATCTCATTCATGAATACTTATCAATTTGTATGCGATGTAATGCATTGCTCCTGACCCTCTGGAACCTCATACCGGTATGGGAAGTACACACCCGCCGGTGTGCACTCCTTTCCTCCCGGCCATCCCGAAGATGGAGGGTGCCTACTCGCTTCCAAACACCACGTGGATGGAATCACGACATAGGACTTACTCAATGGCGTTCCGGATTAGTCATAACTTTCTCACCGACCTTGCCGGACTAGTTAAGACTTTCTCACCGCCCTCGCCCTATCTCATGACATGCATGCAACCATGCCAATTATCATATTTAATTCACATATTAACACATGGCATCATAATATGTTAAACATGCTCATCATATCATATCAATCATTAACACATGGCAAGTGGACATATAGCATGTAAACAATTCCATCTAATCTCAACATGCAACCTACAACTCGCTATCCATCACAACACACTTGCCTCAAACACGTGCAACGGATTGGCGGGAAGAAGAGGGAACTCCCGGGGTCACACCACCTGCACATAGGCATCACACACTCACAATCATAACCTCAAAACAGTACACACGCCCCCATCTAACCCGACATTGCCAACTACTCGCAAAACCTAAAAACAGAGGTTCTGTCCCGGCGGGACAGCAGCCTTGCAAAAGGCATAACTTGAGTTCTGGGACTCCAAATCGAATAAACGAGTACACCGTCGCGAAGCTTAGGAAATTTCCCAACTTTTTCTAGTTATAGGAAAGACTGATTCGGACTCTAAAATTGTTTAATCTACAGATTACCACAATCTGTTCCAGTTACGTCACAGATTTTTAGGCGCTCGGTAAAACAGCCATAACTTTCAAACGGCTGATCGGAAATTAACGTGCTTTACGTCCACGGAAAGATAATTAAATTATCTACAACTTCCTAGAAGTCCGTACGGTCTGATTCGGATTCTAAATCGACGGAAACTCGAACCCTAGTTCGACTGCTCAATCTGCCCGAAAACAGAAACGTGGACAAGTTTAGATCTAACCCAAATTACTTCAAACCAGCGCCTCCAATTGATCTAAAAACTTGATAAACACCCTAATAACAGTACCTAGATCATCCCCAAGGATCCCCAAGATCATACCTTTGCCCGATGCACAAAACTCCAATGAATCTCCTCGCGAATCGCTCCTCGCTCCACGTTACTCGCTCCTCGCTCCTCGCTCCTCGCTCCTCGCTCCACGGGATGACTCCACAAGGTGCTGGGGTGGGGAGGCCACCCTAGGGCAGCAAGGGGTGGAGGGGAGGTGGTGTGGAGGTGGAGGAAAGGGAGGGGGGGTGCGCACGGTTTTGGGGGGGGCTAGGGCTTAGGGGAGGGGGAGGGAGGAGAGGGCGCAAGAGGGGGAGGTGGGGGCGCAATAAGGGGAGGTGGGGGCGCAAGGGGCTGGGGAAGCCCCTTTACCAGCCCTCAACCCAATCCTAGTCCGTTACGAGTCCTAATCCATCCCATCAAAGCCCACCAAGGCCCAAAACTCCTCGGGAAGGCCCAAAACCCAAAACGGCCCGAAACGTTATTAACCCCCGATCCTTATGATTTTAACCTTATTTCCACATCTCATACTGTATTTAACCTTATCATGTTCAAAAATTAAGGATACGACACTCCGAGGTGTCACATTCTTCCCCCCTTCAACGGGATTCGACCTCGAATCTAAACGCACCAATCACTAAACCCAAAGAAACCAAAGACAGCCAGACTTTCACATCACATACCTGAGGTGAAAAGCTCGATACTTCTCGCGATGCGAGATTCCAGCTCCCAAGTCGCTTCTCTCTCGATGCGATGTGACCACAAGACCTTGACAAACTTAAGCGCCCTGTTCTTCATCACTCGCTCACGAAGTCCCGAGAATTTCCACAGGGCCGGGACTCGAAGGTGAGGTCCTGCTCAAGCACTAATGGTTCCAATGGAACCACCAACTCCGGATCGTGCAAGTATTTCTTCAACATCGAGACATGGAACACATCATGCACACCTTGCATGGATTCCGGTAGCTCTAGGCGATAGGCCAACCTGCCAACTCGAGGCGAGGATAGGAAAAGGCCCAACATACCTTGGGTGAAGCTTTCCTTTGGTGCCAAAACGCACCACACCCTTGGTGGGAGATACTCGCAAGAGTACGCTATCACCCACCTCAAACTCCAAGTCTCGCCGCCTCACATCAAAGATAGCTCTTACATGTCGCTCTGTGCGCGAGAAGGTTCTGCCGAACCTCCGACACGCGATCAATACCGCTGAACCCAATCCGCCCAAGAATAGCTCTCTCGCCCACAAAGATCCCAACAAAGTGGCGATCTGCACTTCCGACCATACAAGACCTCATAAGGAGCGGCCGGATCTTTGGAATGGTAGCTGTTATTGTAAGCAAACTCTGCAAGGGGCAAATGGTCTTCCCAGCTACCCTTCCAAGCCATCACACAGGCCCCGAGCATGTCCTCCAAAGTTTGGATGGTACGCTCAGATCGCCCATCTGCTTGAGGGTGAAAAGCGGTACTAAGGCAAAGCTGCGTACCCAAAGCACTCTGCAAACTCTCCCGAGAACTTGGAGACGAACTTCGCATCCCGATCAGAGATAATGGTCTTGGGTACACCATGCAATCTCACAATCTCCCGCACATAGATGGGAGCCAACTCGCCGCTGAATTGGTCGTGCGGATGGGAATGAAATGCGCAGACTTGCCGAGACGGTCCACCACAACCCAAACAAAGCATCCTTCCTCGTGGAGAACGAGGTAGACCAACCACGAAATCCATGGAGATGTCATCCCATGGCCACACAGAACCTCCAATGGCTGCAACAGACCGGCGGGACGCTTATGCTCAGCTTTGATCTTCTCGACAGATCCCACAAGACGCCACATACTTGGCAATATCCACTCTCATCCTTTTCCACCGTAAATTCTTCTTCAAGTCCTCAGTACATCTTGGTCTCTCGGGATGGACCGTGTACGGTGCGATGAGCTTCTCTCGAGAATGTCTTCTTTTACTTGAGATTTCGGGGCACGCCTGCACGGCCCTGAAACCTCAAAACTCCCGCATCATCAACGGTAAAGTCTCCGACTTGCCATCCTCAAGGCGTTTCCTCACCTGCTGGAGCAAACGATCATCTTCTTTGTGCCTCCCGCACCCGCCGGGAATCGGCGACTCAAGAATCAATTGAGTTTCAGCTTGCACGGTCCCATAAGCGAGGAGACTCCCAAACGCTCAAAATCAGCAACAAGACAATCAACAACAGGGGGCATTGTCTTGCGACTGAGAGCGTCGGCCACCACATTTGCCTTCCCCGGATGATACTGGATAGTGAGGTCATAATCCTTTATCAACTCTAGCCACCTCCTCTGCCTCAAGTTCAAATCTTTCTGAGTAAAGATGTACTTGAGGCTCTTGTGATCAGTGAAAATATCACAAGACTCGCCGTACAGGTAATGCCTCCAAATCTTCAATGCAAACACCACGGCGGCTAGCTCAAGATCATGCGTGGGATAGTTCTGCTCATGCTTTTTCAACTGCCTCGAAGCATAAGCAATCACCTTGCCCTCTTGCATGAGCACACACCCAAGTCCCAATCGAGAAGCATCAGAATAAACAGTGAAGCGCTTCCCCGGCTCGGGAAGGGTAAGAACAGGAGCAGTCACTAACTTCTCCTTCAAAGTGCAGAAGCTGTGTTCACACTCTGCAGTCCACTGGAACTTCATCCCTTTCTGAGTCAGCTGTGAAAGTGGCTTGGCAATGATAGAGAAATCCTGCACAAAACGCCGATAGTATCCAGCCAACCCAAGGAAACTACGCACCTCTTTGACATTGGAAGGCCTCTTCCAATCCAAAACTGCTGAGACTTTGCTAGGATCTACCGATATGCCCTCTGGATTGATGATGTGGCCAAGAAAACCCACTTCGAAATCCGTAACTCGCACTTTTTCAGCTTAGCAAAGAATTGATTCTCCTCAGGGTACTCAAAGACAAGCCTCAAGTGTCGCTCATGCTCCTCTTACGATTTAGAGTAAATCAGAATGTCATCGATGAACACTACCACAAACTCATCAAGGTACTTGTGTAGCATACTGTTCATCGCCTCCATAAAGACAAGAGAGCATTAGTTAGTCCAAAAGACATAACTTTAAATTCATAATGCCCATACCTAGTGGAGAAAGCGGTCTTCTCAATGTCTGCTCCCTCACACGGATCTGATTATACCTGATCAAGATCAATTTTGGAGAACACCTTTGCTCCTTGATTGGTCAAACAGATCCTCGATGCGAGCAAAGGATACTTGTTTTTGATTTGTCACTTGGTTAAGAGCACGATAATCAATGCACATACGCCAACTTCCATCCTTCTTCGAGACGAAGAGGGCGGGTGCTCCCCATGGCGATACGCTACGCCGAATGAAGCCTTTGGCCATGAGATCCTCCAATCGCTTCTTCAACTCGTCTTGAAAAGGTCGAGCCAAGCGGTATGGAGAGATAGAAATAGGTCGAGTGCCGGAGCAAGATCAATACGAAACTCCACATTCCTCACGGGAGGTAGACCAGGCAACTCGTCAGGAACACATCAACGAACTCCTTCACTACAGAAATCTCCTCAATGGGAATCGAGGAAGATGGCTTCTCGAGACAAAGTCATGAGGAAACCCAATAGCCTCAAACGCCGACTAGAAAACAAACTAGTCAAAGCAAAGACGGAACTGGAGGGTATACCACCTGAAAGGTCAACTCTTTCACGGACGGGCCTGCAAGGAAAGCTGTCTTCCAGAAACAACAGATCTTAGCACTCAGATCGATGCAGCCACCCATGCCCAAAATGACATCAAAAGGAGCCAAGCTGGATCACCATGAGATTGGCAAAGAAAACCTCATCATCAATGGCAATGGTGCAACCAGGGCAAACCAAAGAACTAGCAATCAACCCCCAGAGAATCGACTAACACGGACTCGTAAATCCGCTGAACTCCCAACTTAGCTCTACTAGCAAACTCCGACGACACAAAAGAGTAGGATGCTCCGGAATCAAATAGAACAAAGGCATCAACGGAATCCACGAGCGAGTACAGAAACCACCTCTGGATGCCCGACTCGGGCGGTCGGCAAAGCGTACACTCCTGGTGGCGCCGACGTATGAGCCCCGACTCAGTGATGCCCCATCAAGGCTGGGGCGGAGGAGGCAATCGAGGAGGAAGCAGACGGCTGCGGGCACCAAGACGCGCTGGTGGCGCCACGCAAAGGGTGGCTGAGAAACAGAGCAGCCATCATGTGCACCGATCCTCTAGAAGACGCTACCGGAGTGGGAGGAGAAGGCACCGTCTCCCACTTGATGATGCTACTGGGTTCATCCGCAGACTTCGCCCCATATGGCCGGAGCTTGCCACAGTGGTTGCAACTCCTACCCAACCACACTCTGAAGCACGGTGCTCGCCACCGCACTTGAAGCACTTCATGCCTCGCCCGGCACAGATCTAACAACCGCTCGCGAAGAAGACAATCGGGCGACCCCATCTTAGCCCCTCGAGGAGGAGCCCTGTCCTCCCTTGAACTTCTTGAAGGTGGGGCCGAGAGGACCCACCTCCTCCACCAAAGGTCCTCTTCGGCCCACTCGGGGCCGCAGGAACCCTGAACCTCCCGGGTTACGCTTGTCCCGGAGAGCTCCAACTCGAGCTCCATGCCCTTCGCTTGCTCCACCACAGAGCAGAAGTCATGAGGCTGATCGCCCCCATGACAACTCTGAACTCCTGGTTGAGGCCCCTACGGAACCTCCTAGCTTTCTCCGATCGTTTACCGCCACAAATGCAGACGTAAGCGCACCACGCTGTTGAACTCCTTCTCATACTGCCACCGACCTCTTTCCTGGGAAAGAGTGGTCGAGTAAGCTCCATCCTCTCAAGGAAAGACTGCAGGTGGAACTTGGCTCTAAGCGAGCCACAAAGTCCTCCCAGGTGATCGGACCCAGATCGGGGTTCTAGCGGCCAGAACCCCTCCCACCAGATATCGCTTGGCCCTTCAATGAAAAGCCACAAAGCGAGTCCTCTGAACCGAGGTCAACTCTAGGACCTCAAGCGCCTCTCCATGTACCGCAGCCAATCTGGACTGGATCGGCGTGCTGCTCCATCGAAAGTGTCAAGACGGAGGGACATCCACTCCCGGAGACTCATCCTCGGCTCCGGTGCGTGGGCAACAACAGGCCCGCTGCAGGGGAGGCACAACAGCAGGGCTGCCCGCATGGCCGGGCGCAGCTCTGAATCTCCCTCTGCAGAGCTGGACTAAATCTTCATTGGCGGCGGGCACCCCGCCCGACCGCACAGCTGGGAGCTCCTCTGAGCTGGCCCACGAGCATTATGCAAACGCTACCCTCAAAGAACAGACTCCTCAACTCCCTGGGAGCCTCGCCCCTGGCCTCCACGGCCACGGCGTCCACGGCCTCTACCCCTCGGCATGGCTGCTTAGACAGACAACCACCCAAACACCAAAGCACACAATCAAGATCATAGATCAAACATCATCATAAGCATATTCCTTTTTCACATAATCAAGCGCGATGCATTGATGAACCAAAACCCATCCTACTGTGCAACCAAGTGTGTCAGATTTTAGATTAGTTATACCACTTTTACAAGTTTTAACGTTGCTATCCTATAACAAGGTTTTAGTTAGAACCTAAGCCATGTTTCTAAGTTATTCCACATCACATTTTAGTTGTACCCTATAGCATGACACTAAAAATTCACATTCCAAGGACCTACAGCCCGCTCTGATACCAACTGTAACACCCCGGCATTTAATATGCCCGAATGCTACCAAACATAAGCTAAACAACAACTAAATACCATATTTAACATAAAATTCCAGCAAAGGTGCATAGGCTAAAAACCGAGATTTCGGCAGCACCTCCTTTGTTTTATCATGAATTTAAGGAGCAGCAATAATATGGCATTATATGGCAATAAGAGAAACATCTAAAACAGCAATAAATAGAGTCTTAACGACAATAAAAGACTAACATCAAGCTCTTAAAGTTCCAAGTGTCAAACAAACAATAGAACTCTCATTAACCAAGCTAAGACTTAATTTAAAGGCCATCACACGCAATTTATTATCCAACTAAATGAATTGACTTGGGGAAACATTAAGGTGAAGCAACGTGTGAGAGTGTGACTATTCCCCTTTCCCGCATGCCGTTCTCATGGTACCTAAAACAACAAGAAAACACAAGGGTGAGTTCGAAAACTCAGCAAGCATACTGCAATGGACAACAAGCATAACAACAAGTCAATAACATCTTTCATCATGTATAACATCTCATTCATGAATACTTATCAATTTGTATGCGATGTAATGCATTGCTCCTGACCCTCTGGAACCTCATACCGGTATGGGAAGTACACACCCGTCGGTGTGCACCCTTTCCTCCCGTCCATCCCGAAGATGGAGGGTGCCTACTCGCTTCCAAACACCACGTGGATGGAATCACGACATAGGACTTACTCAATGGCGTTCCGGATTAGTCATAACTTTCTCACCGACCTTGCCGGACTAGTTAAGACTTTCTCACCGCCTCGCCCTATCTCATGACATGCATGCAACCATGCCAATTATCATATTTAATTCACATATTAACACATGGCATCATAATATGTTAAACATGCTCATCATATCATATCAATCATTAACACATGGCAAGTGGACATATAGCATGTAAACAATTCCATCTAATCTCAACATGCAACCTACAACTCGCTATCCATCACAACACACTTGCCTCAAACACGTGCAACGGATTGGCGGGAAGAAGAGGGAACTCCCGGGGTCACACCACCTGCACATAGGCATCACACACTCACAATCATAACCTCAAAACAGTACACACGCCCCATCTAACCCGACATTGCCAACTACTCGCAAAACCTAAAAACAGAGGTTCTGTCCCGGCGGGACAGCAGCCTTGCAAAAGGCATAACTTGAGTTCTGGGACTCCAAATCGAATAAACGAGTACACCGTCGCGAAGCTTAGGAAATTTCCCAACTTTTTCTAGTTATAGGGAAAGACTGATTCGGACTCTAAAATTGTTTAATCTACAGATTACCACAATCTGTTCCAGTTACGTCACAGATTTTTAGGCGCTCGGTAAAACAGCCATAACTTTCAAACGGCTGATCGGAAATTAACGTGCTTTACGTCCACGGAAAGATAATTAAATTATCTACAACTTCCTAGAAGTCCGTACGGTCTGATTCGGATTCTAAATCGACGGAAACTCGAACCCTAGTTCGACTGCTCAATCTGCCCGAAAACAGAAACGTGGACAAGTTTAGATCTAACCCAAATTACTTCAAACCAGCGCCTCCAATTGATCTAAAAACTTGATAAACACCCTAATAACAGTACCTAGATCATCCCCAAGGATCCCCAAGATCATACCTTTGCCCGATGCACAAAACTCCAATGAATCTCCTCGCGAATCGCTCCTCGCTCCACGTTACTCGCTCCTCGCTCCTCGCTCCACGGGATGACTCCACACGGTGCTGGGGTGGGGAGGCCACCCTCGGGCAGCATGGGGTGGTGGGGAGGTGGTGTGGAGGTGGAGGAAAGGGAGGGGGGTGCGCACGGTTTTGGGGGCTAGGGCTTAGGGGAGGGGGAGGGAGGGGTGCAAGAGGGGAGGTGGGGCGCACATGGGGAGGTGGGGCGCAAGGGGCTGGGGAAGCCCCTTTACCAGCCCTCAACCCAATCCTAGTCCGTTACGGAGTCCTAATCCATCCCACCAAAGCCCACCAAGGCCCAAAACTCCTCCGGAAGGCCCAAAACCCGAAAACGGCCTAAAGCGGCCCGGAAACGTTATTAACCCCCGATCCTTATGATTTTAACCTTATTTCCACATCTCATACTGTATTTAACCTTATCATGTTCAAAAATTAAGGATACGACACTCCGAGGTGTCACAAGTTTATGGTCTTAATGTTGGTTGTTTCCCTCATGTGAATCATGTGGGGCTAAGGAGTGAATTGTTATATCTTCCTAGACTTAAATTGATGCCTATTCTTTTGTTAGCGATGTCTATTGATGTGTTAGTTGATGATTAGCTATTATTATCACTGCATGTTGATATCCTGTTTGTCTTATAAATTGATATGATGCTATGTCGATCATTTTCATGCTAAAACAAAGGAGATGCTGTCGAAATTTTCAATTATTTGAAATGATTACTTGCTGTAATTTATCTTAAATCATGGTATTAAATGTGTTATGGTCTATGTTTGGTGACATTCTGGGCTTAGTAGAAGCTGGGGTGTTACAGAAGAACTATTAACCCCTGTAGGAGAAGAGTGCTTACCCTTTCTGTCGTAGATCGGGTAGTTGACTGGAGTCAAATAGAAGAGTTTGGTGGTGGATTCCTTCGGATGTTCTTTATCGTTCTGTGGTCAGTTTTGGTTGGTTTTCTTTGTTTTAGTCGATCGAAATCAAAAGAAAAGTGTTTGGTATTTGATTTATCGCGGATTGTTTCGTAGGCGATTTGTGGTTTTGTATTCCTTGGTTGAAGACGTAGAAGAAAGGTTTTGTGTTGCGCATCTGTTGGTCGCTATTTTTGCTTTGACACCGGTTTTGTTGGTCTTTACGGGCTGTCTTGAGGAGGAGACTTTTGTGGTTGTTGTTCTCCCTATCTAAGAAAAAGTGTTGGAGTTTCCCCTTGTGCAGGCCTTGAGTTGGTGGAGCTAAGTTTGAATCTTTTATCGGAAAAGATTTAATGAACATTTTATTTTCCCTGGCGCATCCTTCTTCCTTCTTGGAAGTATAGATCTTGAGATTTCTTGAAGAGTTTTGTGGGCAAATTTGGGAATTTGAGAGTTGAGCCCTCCTGCATTTCTGTTGGAGTTTTGTTTTTCTTCCTTGCATGGAAAGGAGAAATTTTCTATCGGTGTTCTTTCTGGTTCTTGAGTTGTGGTTATCTATAAAAGTTGAGTTGCATCCTGGTTGTCAAGAGTCCGTGCCCCATGAAGGTGTTTAGAAAAGTTTATGTCCGTGCTATGTAGTAGGTAACAATGTGGTTTATGGAATGATGTGTTGCTAAGTTAAATTTTGAGTTGAATCAATTCAATGTGATTATCATCTCTAGCTGGAGAATAAATAGATTACTAGTGTTGTAGTTTACTCTGTAGCAAGAATGATTAAATGGGTAAATGTACATGCTTAGAATCTGTTGCCTTGCTTTAAAAGTGCTTATGATCCTCGTTAATATTAAAAGTATAAACCTTGATCCATAGTTAGAACATTAAGATGATGTAAATTAATGATACTGTTAAAGAAACCTTGCCGGTTGTTTAAAGATGTTCTAATCTAACGAGTTAATAGAGAAATTTAATCATATTGACTAGTGGCTTTAATTTGGAAGATGATTAGAGTTGCTATTTATGTTGTTGCAGACTACTAGTATATTTGGAAGTATGTAGTTGTGTCTCTACAATGCTAGTATTGATATCAATTGAGAAGACATAAGACTTATTGTTAATGATGTTGTTAAGGGCAGTGTTAATGCTAGTACCGATGTCAATTGGAAAAAAAAATAGGTCTGGTTGTTGTTTTAAGAACATTGTGCTGATCTAACTTATTAAATCTAATTTAATAGTTGGAGTTTGTTGTGTAGTGACAATTTTGTTGCAACCTAGGTGTAAGGTAGCTAAAAGCAATGTTGTTGATTGATGATTATGCAAAGAATTGATATTGATGCCTTGGTAGTGTTGTTAATTGTTGGAAACCATTGATCCAATAGAAGAAAAGTGTAAAACTGTGGTATTATGTCGAGTACATGTTGTGATGGGATGAACAATGGATAATAATCATGATGCAAGATTTTAACCTTAATGAATGCATATCTTAGAATCCTATTTACGAATTTTATCTTGTAGAGATATTACATATTTGTGGAAGTCATTTTAGTGATTGAACAAGTTTCAATTGTCAAGATTTTGACGTATGGATAGTATAAAATTGATAGGTTGACCATGCTCAAGTAGTTGTTGAAGTACTATGTTTGAAATATAGAATACGTTGTTATATGATTTGGTGATCCGTGGGGATCATGTCAATGTAGTCTTGGTTGGGTGCCTTTGTGATAAGCATCTTAAACCTTAATTAAAAAGTGTTGGGAATGGTAACTAGCGAAAGAAATTGTTATGTAAATTTTGTTAAATCCAGTTGGACTCTCTTGATGAGTAAATAGTGATTATTGAATGCTTAAATGGTAAGTGTAGTGGAATACAAGTTATGGTGGGATTCATGCTTAGCTGGTGTTTAAAACCTTTTGAACTGGTGTGGTTGTTTGCCATTTTGGTTGAATGCCTTCGGTCAAGATATTCCTTGTGTTGTGTTTCCGAGGTTCCCTAAAACCCGTAGCTATTGGTGCCACTCTATGGTTGTGGCTATTTTGTTTAATTTGTGTTATGAGTATGGATTTACACCCAAAAGATTTTGAGTGGATCGCGCTCCTTCGCGTTCACCCTGAATTATCTTTGGAATAAATTTTAAAGGAAGCAGATGGATATAGTGGGTTGTGTTGGAAACTCTTGAGATTTAATTTGTAACTCTTTTTGACTGGAGTTGGATTTATTTGCATAATGTGTGTGATGTTTGCGAGTGCTTCAAAAAGGTGGATTTTATGAATGTTTTATAAAGTGATTTTCTTAGTGAGGTGTTCCCTTTTGAAAATGAGTTTCCCTCTCCTTGAGAAAATTTGTGACGGTTGTGGGAGCAGATGCTCGACTTGAAATTTTGATGTTCTCTTCCAAAATGCTGAATTTGGATGAAATGCAATGTTTTGCAAGTTCAGTTTTCAATTGATGTGGGATGTGATGCGACGTGGTGTTTTACTGTCAACTATGCTGCCGTCATAGTCTATATGAATTTCCGCAACCTTCGATGTTAATTGTGTTTCCATTATTTGATACCAAGGAAGAAGTCATTTGGTGAATGACTATTCGGTACCGTTGTTACATGATGAATGAATGGTGAAAAGGAAACATGACATCGTACATTCAATCATAAAAGGGTCGATGAGCCAGGTCGGTGAGAAAGTCATATATGGAGATATGACTATTCCGGAGTGCTCTTGAAGAATGTGCATTCATGTCATGAAAAGAGATTTCCCTTGTTTTCTAGTATGAAAAGAAAAGAATGAATAATTTCTGGTGTTGGTTGTGGTGAAGGGATTTGTGTTTCCTGTGCGTCTTGGCTTAGGAAATTAAAATGAATACTCTTTGGTTGTTGTCGAATCCTTTCCAAAGTGATTGTAGTGTTTTGGACTCAAAGTTATGCATGGGGATCAATTGGGTTCATGTTACGGTTGGGCTGGCTCATCAATGGTACTGTTTGTCCTGGTCCTTTAAGTGGAAGGATGTGAGGGCGAGGCTTTCCTAGTAAGAGAAATCTGGTGTGGCTAGTAGTTGATCATAAATGGTGTAGAAGTGAAGAGTAAAGGAAGGTTGTCTATGTCCCAATTCAAACCTTCTTGGAGAATTGTTTCTGTTTATGTGTCCCTCGGTAGGGTTGATCAAATTATTAGTGGACCACTTGGTGGTTGCTAGTAATTGCTTTCGGTTTTCGAAGAGTATTGGATCTTTTTGTCGCCGGGCTATTGAGCGTGTTGTGCCAACCAAAGTGGAATGTTCGGTTGTTATTGATTTTGCGGATTTTCAGAACCCTGGCCATAAAGTAGGCTTCTCCTTTCGGTGGTAGTGGGGTGGGTGTTGGTCTTGTTGTAAAAGATCATAATGTAATCCCGATGGTTTAAGTAGTTAGTAATCTTAGAGTGTTGTGTCTCACTTGGTTTGCGTCGTCGCGAATACGACGAACCACAGTTGAGAGGTTGAGACGTTAATCAATGTTGTGCGTGGGAGCGGAAGATGGATCTAGAAGTTGGTACCATGTCCTTCTGGAGAGTGGCTTTGGTTAAAGGGATCGGGCACTTTAGTGCCAAGGGATGTATCGAAGGAGGAGTGTGAGACCGTTTCCTTTCGTGGTCTGTTTGGGATTTTATCCTATCGCTTGGGTCATGCCGAGGCCTTGTATGGGTGCTTTGGGTTTCAATGTTGAGTAAAGTTCTTGCAAGAGGTTGATCGTGGGTTATCGTTAGAACTGTGGGTCTTCGAGCCTAAGCATCTTACCATCGGGTCTCGATCAGGGTAGTTCCAGTGGCTTTAGTCAGAGAGAGAAGCGGTTTGGGAACTGGAGTCTCGCATGCGCGAGAAGTACCCCGAGCTTTTCGCCTCAGGTATGAGATGTGAAGCCTAGCTATCTTTTGCTTTGCTAGGTTCCGTTTTGGTGCGTTTTGGATTCGAGGTCGAATCCTGTTGAAGGGGGGGAGAATGTGACACCACGGAGTGTCGTAACCTTATAAAATGTGAATGTTGAGGTCAAAAACATTATGAAATATGGTTTTGGAGGTTGAAACCATATGGTATGAGGTTTATTCACGTTTTCGGGCCGTTTCCGGGAGTTTGGGCCTTTCCGGGGGAGTTTGGGCCTAATGGGAAGGGTCGTGGGCTTTAGTGGGAAAGAGTTTGAGTCCATTTAGGAGTAGGATTCCTATGTGGTCTGGTAAAAAGGGGTTTTCCCTGCCCCTTGTGCGCCCCCACCTCCCTCTTGTGCGCCCCCTCCACCTCCCCTTGTGCCCTAGCCGCCCCCACCTCCCATCTCCCTCTTGCGTGCGCCCCCCTTGCTCTTCCCATTGCTCCACCACCCCTCCACCACCTCTCCACCTCCCTTACTGCCCCTAGGGGAGATCCTGTGATGCTACGTTTTGGTGTGACATTACAAATTGCGAAATTAGAGAAGAAAATATTACGGCTTGAGGTTTACTCGCGTTTTTGGGCCTTTTGAAGCGTTGTGACACCACGGAGTGTCGTAACCTTATTTAACGTGCATGATAAGGTTAATAACATTATGAGATGTGGAATTAAGGTTAAAAACTATAGGATATGGAGGTTAATAGCGTTTCCGGGCCGTTTTCGGGGTTTTGGGCCTTCCCGGGGGAGTTTTGGGCCTTGGTGGGCTTTGGTGGGATGGATTAGGTCTCCGTAACGGACTAGGATTGTGTTGAGGGCTGGTAAAAGGGGCTTCCCCCAGCCCCCTTGCGCCCCATGCAGCATTGGTGCGCCCCTCTCCCTCCCCCTCCTAAGCCCTAGCCGCCACCCCCCTCTCCCTCTCCCTCTCCCTCTTGTGCGCCTCCACCTCCCCCTTTGCCCCATTGCTCCCCACCTCTCCACCACCTCTCCTCCACCCCCTTGCTGCCCTAGGGTGGTCTCCACACCTCTGCACCTTGTGTATCCATCCGTTGGAGCGAGGAGCGAGGAGCGTGGAGCGAGGAGCGATCCGCGAGGAGATCTATTGGAGATTCGTTCGTTGGGCAAAGGTATGATCATGGGGATCCTTGGATTTGATCTAGGTACTGTTCTTAGGGTGTTTATGAAGTTTTTAGATCAATTGGTGGTGCTGGGTTGGAGTTCTTTGGGTTAGATCTAGACGGCCACGTTTCTGTTTTCGGGCAGATTGAGCAGTCGGGCTAGGGCTCGAGTTTTCGTCGATTTAGAATCCGAATCTGACTGTACGGACTTTTAAGAAGTTGTACATAATTTCATTATCTTTCTGTGCATATAAAGAAAGTTAAATTCCGACCAGCCGTTTGAAAGTTATGACTGTTTTACCGAGCGTATTAAAATCTATGACGCGATTGGAACAGATCACGGTAATCTGTAGATTAGATGACTTTAGAGTCCGAATCAGTCTTTCCATATGCCTAGATAAAGTTGGGAAATTTCCTAAGCTTCGCGATGGTGTACTCGTTTAATCGATTTGGAGTCCCAGAACTCAAGTTATGCTTTTTGCAAGGCTGCTGTCCCGTCGGGACAGAACCTCTGTTTTTAGGTTTTGCGAGTAGTGGGCAATGTCGGGTTAGATGGGGTTTTGCGTACTGTTTTATGGGCATGATTGTGAGTGTGTGATGCCTATGTGCAGGTGGTGTGACACCGGGAGTGCCCTCGACTTCCCACAAATCCGTCGCCCGCGGTTGAGGCAAGTGTGTTGTAATGTATAGCGGAATCGTAGGTTGCTTGTGGACATTAGATGAAAGATTGAATACTTGCTATGATCCCTTGCCATGCTTGCTGTTTTCCAATGATATATTGAGTATGACTATCATGATATGATGCTATGTGTCTATACTTATCATGATTCGATGCCATGTGTTTCTGTGAACTATGACATGATGCCATATGTTTATGTACAAATGAGATATGATAATTGGCATAGTTGCATGCATGTCATGAGATGGGGCGAGGGCGGTGAGAAAGTCATAACTAGTCCGGGGAAGGTCGGTGAGAAAGTTATGACTAGTCCGGAACGCCATTGAGTAAGACCTACATCGTGATTCCATCCACATGGTGAATGGAAGCGAGGAGTAGGCACCCTCCATCTTCGGGATGGAAGGGGGGAAAAGGGTGCACACCGACGGGTGTGTACTCAACCATACCGGTATGAGTTTCCAAGGAGATATGAGCATAACATTGCATTGCATTGCATTGCAATACATATTTAATGATGATGATGTTGTTATGTGCTCAAGTATGAGATGTTATATGTGATGTAAGGTATTATTGTCTTGTAAATGATCTTGTTGTCCATTACAATATGCTTGCTGAGTTTTCGAACTCACGCTTGTGTTTTATGTTGTTTTTAGGTACTTTGAGATCGGCATGCGGGAAAAGGGGTCTAGCTACACTTCTACACGTAGCTCCACCATCATAGTCCATAATTAATCACTTGGAGACATGATATTAAGAGTTGTGCCATAAACTTAATGTAGGGTTTAATTTAGCATGCTTGTGATTCCTTATTTGCTTGGTTATAGCTTATGAAGTGGTTGAGCATGCTTTTATTGGCGTAATTTGATGATATATCCATTTATGTTGATGTTTTATTTGTCGTGTGCTATGACATATCTTGCCATGATATTGATATTGTGTTAATTCATGTTAAAACAAAGGAGATGCTGCCGAAATCTCGGCTTTTAGCATGTGCGCCTTTGCTGGGATTTATGTTTAATTGTGGTATTTAGATGTTGTTTAGCTTATGTTTGGTAGCATTCAGGCATATTAAATGCCGGGTGTTACTGATTGGTATCGAGTAATTTGTAGGTCCTTGGAATGTGAATTTTTTAGTATCATGCTATAGGGTACAACTAAAATGTGATGTGGAATAACATAGAAACATGGCTTAGGTCTTAACTAAAACTTTGTTATAGGATAGCAACATTAAAACTTGCAAAAGTGGTATAACTAATTTAAAATTTGACACACATGGATGCACAGTAGGAAAGGGTATGGGAATCGTTGCTTTACGCTTAAATATTGTATTTGAGCCTTGATGTTGAATGCTACATTTGTTTATGTATGTTGCTATGTTTATGAAAGAATTGAATGGAATTGTTCATGTTATTATGTTAAAGTGGGGTTGTGGTGCCGAAGGGTTTCGGTCACCTCTCTTTATTCATTGTAAGGGTGAAGTGTGACGGTGTGGCCGGTTAGCGCCATCACCGAAGACCTATTAACCCCTGTAGGAGAAGAGTGCTTACCCTTTCTGTCGTAGATCGGGTAGTTGACGGGAGTCAAATAGAAGAGTTTGGTGGTGGGTTCCTTCGTATGTTCTTCACCGTTCTGACGGTTGGTTTTGGTTGGTTTTCTTGGTTTTAGTTGATGGAAACCAAAAGAAAAAAAAAGTTTGGTATTGGATTTTTCGCGGATCATTCCGTATGCGATTTGTGGTTTTTTGGTCTTCCTTGGTTGGAAACGAAGAAGAAGAGTTTAGTGTTGCGCCTTTTTAGTCGCCTTTGCTTTGACACCCGGTTTTGCTGGTTATTGTGGATTGTCTTAGGGAGGAAACATATGTGGTTGTTGTCCTCCCTATCTGAGAAAAGAGTTGAAGTTCTCCTAGTGCCGACCTTAGGTTGGGTGGAGCTAAGTTTTGTAACTTTATCGGAAAAGGTTTGGTTGAACATTTTGTTTTCCCTAGTGCATCCTTCTTCCTTCTTGGAAGTATGGATCTTGAGATTTCTTGAAGAGTTTTGTGGGCAAATTTGGGAACTTGAGAGTGGAACTCTCCTGCATTTCTGTTAGAGTTTTGTTTTCTTCCTTGCCTGGAAAAGGAGAAATTATCTATCGGTGTTCGTTCTGGTTCTTGAGTTGTGGTTGTCCTTAAAAGTGGAGTTGCATCTTGTTTGTCAAAAGTGAAAATGGTTGTTTAGCTTGTCATGTAGTATGTAACAATGTGGTTATTGGAAATGATTTGTTCTTAAGTTAATTGGTTAGCTGAATCAGTTAAAAGTAATATTTGTGCTTAGCTTAAGATTAAATGAACTTCTAGTGTTGCAGATTACCCTATAATGAGAATGAATAAATATGTTAATGTACATGCTTAGAATCTGTTGCCTTGCTTTGAAAGTGCTTATGACCCTCGAATATGTTTAAAGTTTTAAACCCTAATGCATAGTTAAAACATTAAGATGATGTAGACTGCCGATATTGTTAAAGAAACTTTGCTGGTTGTCTAAAGATGTTCTAATCTAATGGATTAATAGAGAGATTTAATCGTGTTGACTAGTGACTTTAATTTGGAAGTTGATTAGAGTTGCTTTTTATATTGTCGCAAACCATTAGTATAATTGGAAGTATGCAGTTGTGTTCCTACGATGCTAGTATCGATGTCAATTGTGAAGATATAGGCTTTGCTGTTTATGTTAGTGCTAAAGCATTGGGATGGTCTAACCTATTAAATTTGTTTTTTATAGTTGGAGTATGTTGTGTATTGACAATTTGTTATGGTATATGGATAGTGTAACTAAAAACAATGTAGTTGTTTTTATGATTATGCCTATTTATGGATATTGATGATTTAGTAGTGGTGGTAATTGTTTGGATTACTTTTTGGAAGCCATTGTAAAATAGAGATTATTATAACATGTGGCGATGAAGTGAACCATGGATATTTTAGCATGATATAGAATTGTATCCTAAAGAAGGTGTATCTTAGGATCATAATTTTTGACTTTGTCTTATGGAGATACTATTTGTATGTTGAAGTCATTTGTTAATGGAATAAGTTTTGATTGTCAAGATGTTGACGTATTTATGGTATAAAAATTGATAGGATGATCATGCTTAAGTATCTGTTGAAGTACTACGTTTGAAATATAGAATACGTTGTTTTATGATGTGTTGGTTTGTGGGGTTCTTGAGGAGGTAGTATGGATTGATTTAAGATGGGTTTTCTCGATAAGTAAATAGTGATTATGGAATGCTTAAATGTTAAGGATAGTGGGACACTGGTTATGGTGAGTCTCATGCCGAGCTTGTGTATAAAACCTTTTGGTCTGGGTTGGTGGTTTGCTATCTTGGTTAAATGTTTTTTTTTTGTCAAGGTGTTGTTTATGTTGCATTTTCGAGTTTCCCTAAAACTCGTAGAGGTTGGTGCCCATCTTTGGTTTTGGCTAAGTTGTTCAGTTTATGCTATGAGTTTGATTTTGCACCCAAAAGCCTTTGAGTGGATCGCGCTCCTTCGCGTTCGCACTGAAGCATACTTGGAGTAAATCTTAAAAAAGAAGCCGATGGACATAGTGGGCTGTGTTGAAAATTCTTGAGATTTAATTTGTAAATCTATTTGATTGGAACTGGATTTATTTGGAAAAGGTCATGTGGTGTTTGCGAGTGTTTCAAAAAGGGTGGATTTTATGAATGTTTATAAGTGATTCGGGTTGGTGAAGTGTTCTCATTTTGGGAAAATGAGTCTCCCATTTCTCTTTGAGAATTGATGTTCTCTTTCAAAATGTTGATTCTGGTTAAAACGCGATGCTTTACAAATTTGGCTTTCAATTGTCGACGGGTTATGTATGACGTGGTGTTTTCCTGTTAATGGTGTTCCCCTCATAGTTTTATGATTGGGCGCAATCATCGATGCTATCCAAGTTTTAATCATGTGATGTAGAGGAAGAAGTTGTCTTGTGAATGACTATTTGGTAGCGTTGTACATGATGAATGAATGGTGAAAAGGAAACATGACATCATTTATAGATGTCTATTGATAAAAGAGTCATTGAGCCAGGTCGGTGAGTAAGTCATATAGGGAAATATGACTAATCCGGTGTGCTCTCGAAAAGCTTGGATTCATGTCATGAATCTAGATTTCCATTTGCTCTTTAGCATGAAAAGAAAGAGTGAAGAGTTCCTAGCATTTGGCTTTGTTGTAAGAGGATTGGGTTTCCTTGTTTCCTTGAGAGTTATTATGGCGGTTGTGGATTCTTTCGATTGGTTTGAGAATCGGTTTTCTCTTCCACAATGTTGTTTTTATGAGATGCTTGGCTGTGGTGAAAGTGAGTCGAGTTGTCATTGATTGTTGAGAATTTCTGACAAAGAATTGTGTGGAGTCTCTCTTTTTGTTTGAGTGGTCCCCGATGCGAGATGTATCGCATTGATTTGAGATTGGAGTTTTTCCTTTGCGACTTGACTTAGGAAAAGAGATCGAGTGATCTTTCGAGGATTGTCAAACCTTTGTTCCAAGTGATTTGTTGTGTTTTGGGTTCGAGTTGATGAATGTGGTTCATCCGACTAAGGGAGTTGCTCTTTGTTGGCATTCTCGTTTGAGATGTGAATAGAAATGTCTATGGAATTGTTGAGCATAATGGAGGATTATACTCATGGGTTTGGTAGTTTTTGAGTGAGAAAGTGTGAGGGCGAGACCCTCATAGGAAAAGAACCAGTTGAGGTTGGGTAATAATTTACAGCTCTACCTTGGGCTAGGCGTAGAACTTTGGTTGTGGTTCGAAGGGTGGTCATGTTGGAAGTTGGTGATGTCGGTCCAAACCTTGTTGAGAATATGGTTGGATTGTTAAAAAGTGATGATAATTTGAAATATAGTGATCTATCGTGAACTTTGTCGTAGCTAGTTGTCCCTGGGTGTGTGTTATGCTGGAGGGTAGAATGAAAGTGTAGCGTGGTTTGTGGAAGAAAAGAAAAGTTTTGTCGATGAAGGCTATGTACGTAGCTGACATTAGTTAATTTTGATTCTTTGTGAAAAGGGTCAAACAATTGGAAGAGATGGGATTATGTGTCATGATTGAGTTTGATGGAGTGTGGTAGTCAGGTTGGTTGTGATAGAAGTGCGAAATGTTTGTCGTGAGGATTCGAGCGTTTTGGGTTGATGGAGCCTTTGCGGCTGAGAAGCCTTTTGTCCCTTGGGGACTTGGTAGTTGTTTTTGGTGTCCTTCGGATTCGAGGTCGAATCCAGTTGAAGGGGGGAAGAATGTGACACTACGTTTTGGTGTGACATTACAAATTGCGAAATTAGAGAAGAAAATATTACGGCTTGAGGTTTACTCGCGTTTTTGGGCCTTTTGAAGCGTTGTGACACCACGGAGTGTCGTAACCTTATTTAACGTGCATGATAAGGTTAATAACATTATGAGATGTGGAATTAAGGTTAAAAACTATAGGATATGGAGGTTAATAGCGTTTCCGGGCCGTTTTCGGGGTTTTGGGCCTTCCCGGGGGAGTTTAGGGCCTTGGTGGGCTTTGGTGGGATGGATTAGGTCTCCGTAACGGACTAAGATTGTGTTGAGGGCTGGTAAAAGGGGCTTCCCCCAGCCCCCTTGCGCCCCATGCAGCATTGGTGCGCCCCTCTCCCTCCCCCTCCTAAGCCCTAGCCGCCACCCCCTCTCCCTCTCCCTCTTGTGCGCCTCCACCTCCCCCTTTGCCCCATTGCTCCCCACCTCTCCACCACCTCTCCTCCACCCCCTTGCTGCCCTAGGGTGGTCTCCACACCTCTGCACCTTGTGGATCCATCCGTTGGAGCGAGGAGCGAGGAGCGATCCGCGAGGAGATCTATTGGAGATTCGTTCGTTGGGCAAAGGTATGATCATGGGGATCCTTGGGTTTGATCTAGGTACTGTTCTTAGGGTGTTTATGAAGTTTTTAGATCAATTGGTGGTGCTGGGTTGGAGTTCTTTGGGTTAGATCTAGACGTTGCCACGTTTCTGTTTTCGGGCAGATTGAGCAGTCGGGCTAGGGCTCGAGTTTTCGTCGATTTAGAATCCGAATCTGACTGTACGGACTTTTAAGAAGTTGTAGTTAATTCCATTATCTTTCTGTGCATATAAAGAAAGTTAAATTCCGACCAGCCATTTGAAAGTTTTGACTGTTTTACCGAGCGTATTAAAATCTGTGACGTGATTGGAACAGATCACGGTAATCTGTAGATTAGATGACTTTAGAGTCCGAATCAGTCTTTCCATATGCCTAGAGAAAGTTGGGAAATTTCCTAAGCTTCGCCATGGTGTACTCGTTTAATCGATTTGGAGTCCCAGGACTCAAGTTATACTTTTTGCAAGGCTGCTGTCCCGTTGGGACAGAACCTCTGTTTTTAGGTTTTGCGAGTAGTGGGCAATGTCGGGTTAGATGGGGTTTTGCGTACTGTTTTGTGGGCATGATTGTGAGTGTGTGATGCCTATGTGCAGGTGGTGTGACACCGGGAGTGCCCTCGACTTCCCACAAATCCGTCGCCCGCGGTTGAGGCAAGTGTGTTGTAATGTATAGCGGAATCGTAGGTTGCTTGTGGAGATTAGATGAAAGATTGAATACTTGCTATGATCACTTGCCATGCTTGCTGTTTTCCAATGATATATTGAGTATGACTATCATGATATGATGCTATGTGTCTATACTTATCATGATTCGATGCCATGTGTTTCTGTGTACTATGACATGATGCCATATGTTTATGTACAAATGAGATGATAATTGGCATAGTTGCATGCATGTCATGAGATGGGGTGAGGGCGGTGAGAAAGTCATAACTAGTCCGGGGAAGGTCGGTGAGAAAGTTATGACTAGTCCGGAACGCCATTGAGTAAGACCTACATCGTGATTCCATCCACATGGTGAATGGAAGCGAGGAGTAGGCACCCTCTATCTTCGGGATGGAAGGGGGAAAAGGGTGCACACCGACGGGTGTGTACTCAACCATACCGGTATGAGTTTCCAAGGAGATATGAGCATAACATTGCATTGCATTGCATTGCAATACATATTTAATGATGATGATGTTGTTATGTGCTCAAGTATGAGATGTTATATGTGATGTAAGGTATTATTGTCTTGTAAATGATCTTGTTGTCCATTACAATATGCTTGCTGAGTTTTCGAACTCACGCTTGTGTTTTATGTTGTTTTTAGGTACTTTGAGATCGACATGCAGGAAAAAGGGTTCTAGCTACACTTCTACACGTAGCTCCACCATCATAGTCCATAATTAATCACTTGGAGACATGATATTAAGAGTTGTGCCATAAACTTAATGTAGGGTTTAATTTAGCATGCTTGTGATTCCTTATTTGGTTGGTTATAGCTTATGAAGTGGTTGAGCATGCTTTTATTGGCGTAATTTGATGATATATCCATTTATGTTGATGTTTTATTTGTCGTGTGCTATGACATATCTTTCCATGATATTGATATTGTGTTAATTCATGTTAAAACAAAGGAGATGCTGCCGAAATCTCGGCTTTTAGCATGTGCGCCTTTGCTGGAATTTATGTTTAATTGTGGTATTTAGATGTTGTTTAGCTTATGTTTGGTAGCATTCAGGCATATTAAATGCTGGGGTGTTACAGATCCCCACCTCAACACCTCGAAGATCAATCCGTTGGAGCGCTCCGCGACGAGGAGATCCGGCGGGATTGAGCGAGGAAGGAGATCGCGCGAACCGGGAGATCTATTGGGTTTTCGTGCGTCGGGCAAAGGTATGGCCATGGGACTCCTTGGGGATGGCCTAGGTACTGTTCTTATGGTCATTATCATGTTTTTAGATCAATTGGTGGTGCTGGAATTGATTAGATTAGATAAAATCTAGAAGTTGCCACGTTCTCTGTTTCGGGCAGCATGAGCAGTCGACCTAGGGTTTGGGTTTTCGTCAATTTAGAGTCGGAATTTGGTTGTACGGCTGTTGAAGAAGTTGTAGGTAATTTCAATATCTTTCCATGGGTATAAAGAACATCCAATTCTGCCCAGCCGTTTGAAAGTTATGATCGTTTTACCGAATGTGTTAAAATCTATGACGTGATTGGAACAGATCACGGCTTTCTGTAGATTAAACCATTTTAGATTCTGAATCAGTCTTTCCATATACTTAGGAAAAGTTGGGAAATTTCCTAAGCTACGCGATTATGTACTCGTTTAATTGATTCGGAGTTTTAGAACCCGAGTTATGCCTTTTGGAAGGCTGCTGTCCCGACGGGACAAAACCTCTGTTTTTGGGTTTAGCGAGTAGTTTGCGATGTCTAGGTAGAAGAGGGATTGCTTACTATTTTGTGGACATGATTGTGAGTGTGTGGTACTCATGTGCAGGTGGTGTGACCCTGGGAGTGCCTTCTACTTCTCGCCAATCCGTTGCCCGTGGTTGAGGCAAGTGTATTGTAATGGATAGCGGTTTGTAGGTTGCTAGTTGAGACTAGATGAAATTGATTATATGATATGATCACTTGCCATGCTTTAATGATTGCCAATGATATGATGAGTATGCTTATTATGTTATGATGCCATGTGTTAATGTACAAGTTAATTATGATGTTGGCATATTTGCATACATGGCATGTTACATGGCCCGGGCGGTGAGAAAGTCATAACTAGTCCGGGGAAGGTCGGTGAGAAAGTTATGACTATTCCGGAGAGCCAATGAGTAAGTCCTACATCGTGATTCCATTCACCGCGGTGAACGGAAGCGAGGAGTAGGCACCCTCCATCTTCGGGATGGAAGGGGGGAGAGGGTGCACACCGACGGGTGTGTACTCAACCATACCGGTATGAGTTTCCAAGGAGACATGAGCATCGCATCGCATGGCATACATAATGGTGATGATATTGATATGTGATCATGATTGAGATGAAAGACATGATATGAGTTGTTGTAGCCATGTAATTGTTTTTGTGTACCATTGCAATATGCTTGCTGAGTGTTGAACTCACGCTTGTGCTTTCTTGTTGTTTTAGGTACCATGAGATCGGCATGCGGGGAAGGGAATTAGTCACACTTCTACACATAGCTTCACTCAATTGTTCCCACAGTCAATCAATTGGGTCTTAATAATAAATTAAGTGTGATGCATATTGATTTATGGTTTAGTTTTGCGATATGACAGTCTTATTGTTCGTTTGGCTCATGGAGACATTGAATGCTTAGGATTAGACTTATATTGCTGTCATGCCTATAATTATTGCTGTTTTAGATGCCTATTATATTGCCATATATTGCTATGCTGTTGATGTTCCTTCAATTCATGTTAAAACAAAGGAGATGCTGCCGAAATTTCGGTTTTTAGCATTTGCTCCTTTGCTGTAATTTACCTTAATTTATGGTATTTAGATGTTGTTTAGCCTATGTTTGGTAGCATTCAGGCATGCTAGATGCCGGGGTGCTACATTGTATGTGCTGGATCTTGGTAATGCTTTTATAAATAATGTTTATGCTAAAAGACTCAAAACAAATGATACTGATTCCACTTATTTATAGCATTGTCGCTTGGGCCATATAAATAAAAGACGCATGGAGAAGCTCCATAAAGATGGTCTTCTTTGTTCATTAGATTTGGAATCTTTTGAAACATGCGAGTCTTGTTTACTTGGCAAGATGACAAAGGCACCCTTCACTTGTTCGAGTGAGAGGATGTGCGAGTTGTTGGCTCTCGTGCATACCGATGTATGTGGACCAATGAGCTCAATAGCAAGAGGTGGTTTTCTTTACATCATTACTTTTTTGGACATGGTACGGTCTATGATGAGTCAAGTAGATCTTCCATTGTCATTTTGGGACACGCTCTAGAAACAGCTGCGTTCATCGGGAAATGAATCTGCTAAAGGGAATATGCCCTAGAGCAATCATGGTGATGATTGTAACACATCTTTGTTCATGTAATTATGATAACTTTGTTTATCGGTTTCGTGAATAAATGTTACGACTTTGTTCATTGGATACGATATGATTGCGAAACACATTGTCAAATGACATTATTCTAAACGAGTCCCTGATCCATATCATTACGAGAAGCGGTGATGATTTGATCAGCACATGTATTCGTTGATGGTAATATTTCACATACCATAGATATGAAGTTATCGAACCAATAATGTGGACACATGTTGAAGAACATGGGTAGTCGGACAAGACCTACTCCGAGACGCTGTGAGTTGTTATCTGTTATAATGCCATCAGCGTACAGTCTCGAGTGGTACGCCTATATGGTCCTTAGACCCATGATTGTCATGGATACCTAGTATGTAGACTTGTATGCTTTGGTATCATCAAACGCTACACTGTAACAGGGTAGTTATAAAGATGACTACTGGATATGCCACGATACATCGTCAAGGGTGTGATGTTCAAAATGGGATTTGCCCCTCCTAGATAACGGGGGAGATACCTTTGGGCCCCTCGTGTGGGTGGATAGGGAAAGCGCATGGCCATGCTAACATGACTAAGGAGTTAGTCATGGTTTGTATCCATCACACTGTCGAGTGAAGTGGTCGAGCTATCAACAAGGGTGGCGCGCATCTTGCCTTGAGCTTGACTGGTGTCGTGAGGCAAAGGGATCGGTATGTGAGTGTATCAAGGTTCAGCCGAATACTGATTCTGTGCATTCGGGGATCAATACGTACTGCTAGGTGCCGTTGTTGATCAATGAATTGGAAACGGGTTTCCAGATTCATGTCGGACTTGCACTGAACCTAACGGGTCACACACTGAATGAGTTGGAATTGATTAACGGGTTTGTGCGTGGATTAGATCAGCGGGCTTTGGCCCACTAGCATGTCTATAAAAGGCGAGGCCAGGAATAGTGCGCGATGAGAGAAAAAGAAAGAACCCTCACTACGTTCTGCCATCGCGCACACCTCCTGCTCCCCAGAACACCCCGCACGGCGTTCCTGCTCAATACGTGTGGATACTGGTAGAGGCGTTGCCGCTCGCGGACGCGCTCTTCGGTTGGATCTCCGGTGGCTTTCGGTGATCGATCTCAACTAGATCTATCCTGAACCACTCGGCGCAGGTCAAGGAGCACTCGGCGGAGGTAGAGGACCACTAGGCGGAGGTCGGGAACCACTCGGCGTTGATCAGGACGTGAACGACTACTTCCTCTACGCGCACGTATATGCTTCTGCTGCATTGGCACATCAAGGGTAACGATTCATGATCCCCTACTTGCATGTGATCTTTCGTGTTCGCGGTAGAAATTTTTGATTGTTGCTCGCGTAGCCTACCCATATCCCAGCAGTGGTATCATAGTCGATCATGTGTAGTTTAGGATCTAGATCGCGCGCACATGTCGATGTGCTATTGTGTTTATCATGGGTTGATTGGATCAATCAGTATCAGGAAAGTATGAGGTATGAGTTGGTATTTTGCACGATCAAAAATATTAGTTCGTGCTCATTTCAGATTCGTGCCATGCATTACCCCTACCGGCTGGTAACACCAACAGGGTAGTAGCAAGCGCCGAACAGATAGAGCCAATAGATCGAGATCGGTGTGGTCACCGCCCTCTCAAGGGGACCTCACGCATTGGATCGATGAGATCGATCCTACGGAAACTGAGGCATTCTGATGACTTAGAATGGGCTTGATTTGATCAATGCGATTGAATTTCCATAGCGTTTTCATAGATGTGATCTTTGTTCCACGAAAAATTTTCTGATGAGATCGATCTTATGGGAACTGAGGCATTCTGATGACTCAGAATCGGCTTGATTTGATCAATCCGATTGAATTTCTATAGCGTTTTCATAGATGCGATCTATGTTCCTCGAAAAAATTTCATAGCGGGACCGCCGTGATAGTCAGCATAGCGCCCATAAATTAATATTTGTTCACTTCCCACTTTCTAGAATTCGATCTAGTGCTAAACTTGATTTTGCAAGGGATGTGATTTGAACAGTATGGACCCTATTTGTATGTGACGCATGGTTGTATATTTCATGACCTACGTGTCATGGTTAATTGCAGCTGTGAGCTGTCCTGTTATTGTATAACGGCCTGCGTGTCGGCATGTGATGCCTTGAATCCTCATGTAATTTTGCTACTAGCTGCTAGATGTAGTAGTTCAGTACATGTTCTTGAAGGCTTCAATCCTGATGGCCTGGTGTGCAAGGTTGGTCGTGGAAGATGGAGATCGCCACGTCATGGGCCATACTAGTTCATAGTCTAATTTGATGCCTTTTTCCAATAGCTGCATCTATTGTCTTGTACGTTGGTAGATAAGGTCTTGACAAGTCAGGAACGCCACCAACTTCCTTGTACAATAGAGTGAATGTAGTATAAGCTATGCATCAAAAAGGATTTGGGACTTCGGGGCATCAGTGTTGGGCGTCGGGGCATATGATGCCACCCCAATAAGCAAGAGTCACGTACGATGTGATTGGCAAGGTGTTGCCTACCTATGGCACGGGTTCAAGAGGTATTGACAAGTCCTTACCCGAATTGCAGTGACTATGGATCTTGTTCCATGGAGATCGCCAGAGGGAAAGTGATCTTAATGGAAGTATCTTTTATTGAATTGTTTAATAAGAGATTAACATGAACATAGTGCTAAAATTTTGCTTATTTATGTTGTAGATGGCACCGAACGCTGTTAATGCAAACACTGGTTTTAACTTGCGGTCGATTCTAGAGAGGGAAAAACTCTCTGGACGAATTTTATGGATTGGTATCAAAGCTTGAGAATTGTTCTCAAGGCCGAAAAGAAGGAATATGTTCTAGACGGTCCATATCCTGATGATTTGCCTGAAAATGCATCCACTGCTAATAAGCGTGCTTATGAGAAGCACACTAACGACGCCCTAGATGCCAGTTGTCTCATGCTTGCCACGATGAACTCTGAGCTCCAAAAGCAATATGAGCATGCCGATGCCTACACTATGATTGTGGGTCTCAAGGGCATGTTTGAGAACCAAGCAAGGGCTGAAAGATATTCGATATCTAAAGCATTGTTTGCATGCAAGCTGGCTGAGGGTGCTCCTGTTAGCCCTCATGTAATTAAGCTGATTGGTTACATTGAGAGCCTGGAGAAGCTCGGTTTTCCTCTGCAAAATGAGTTGGCTAAAGATGTGATTCTCTAGTCACTCCCTGCGAGCTATGAACCGTTCATTCTGAACTTTCATATGAACAGCCTGGAGAAGAATCTGACCGAACTTCATGGGATGCTGAAAACTACAAAAGAGAGCATAAAGAAAGGCACAAATCATGTAATGATGATTCAAAAGGATAAGAAAAGGAAGTGCAAGGCTACAAGTAATGGTGAGGATAAGATCCAAGACCCAAAACCAAAGCCTAAAGAAAGGCCAAAGGTTGGCCCTAATGCTTCTGATAAATGTCACTATTGCAAGGGCAATGGGCACTTGAAGAGAAACTGTCCGAAGTACCTGGAAGACAAAAAGAAAGGAAAGGCTCCTTCTACTTCAGGTATTAATGTTACAGAAGTTAATCTTGCAACTTATCCCATCGAGTCTTGGGTATTTGATACTGGATCAATGATTCATAAATCATTGCAGGGGTTAAGAAGGACTAGATATTGCAATATTGGCGAGTTGGAAATTCGCGTCAGCAATGGAGCAATGGTTGCTGCGAAAGCCTTTGGCGTCTATCAATTGTCATAACCTTCTGGCTTAGTTTTGGAATTAAATAATTGTTATTACATTCCTTCCTTGAGTAAGAACATTATCTCTTCTTGTTGTTTAGAGGAAGATGGTTATGATTTTGTAAAAAAGAACAGGAATTATTCAATTTATTTCAAAGGCTTGCTCTATGGTAACTGTCCATTAGTGAATGGACTGTATGTGCTAGATCTTGGTAATGCTTCTATAAATAATATTAATAAGAAACTCAAAACAAGTGATGCTAATTCCACTTATTTATGGCATTGTCGCTTGGGCCATATAAATAAAAGACGCATGGAGAAGTTCCATATAGATGGTCTTCTTGGTTCATTAGATTTGGAATCTTTTGAATCATGCGAGTCATGTTTACTTGGCAAGATGACAAAGGCACCTTTCACTGGTACAAGTGAGAGAATGCGCAATTTGTTGGCTCTCATGCGTACTGATGTATGTGGACGAATGAGCTCAATGGCCAGAGGTGGTTATCAGTACTTCATTACTTTGACCGATGACTTCAGTAAATATGGCTATATCTATCTAATGAGGCATTAGTCTGAATCTTTCGAAAAGTTCAAATAGTTTCAGAATGAAGCATAAAAACATTTGGGCAAGAAAATTAAATTTCTACGGTCCAACCGTGGAGGTGAATATTTGAGCCAAGAGTTTAGTGATCATCTAAAGAGTTGTGGAATTGTTCCACAATTGACTCCACCCGGTACGCCTTAGTGGAATGGGGTATTCGAACGGAGGAATCAGACTTTGTTGGACATGGTACGGTCCATGATGAGTCAAGTTGATCTTTCATTGTCATTTTGGGGACACACTCTAGAAACAGCCGCGTACATGCTAAATATGGTTCCATCTAAATCCGTTGATAAGACACCATATGAGATATGGAAAGGGAAACATCCCGACTTGTCTTATCTTAAAATTTGGGGCTGTGAGGCTTATGTAAAACGTATGACATCGGATAAGCTCCATGCCAAGTCGGATAAATGCTTCTTTGTGGGGTACCCAAGGGAAACCAAAGGGTAATATTTTTATAACTGGGAAGAAGGCAAAGTGTTTGTCCCCCGGACTGGTGCCTTTTTGGAGAATGAGTTTTCCAAAAGAGCTAGTGGGAGCAAGGTGCAACTCGAAGAAGTTCGAGAAATGCTTGAAAATGTTTCAGCTCCAGCTAGTCCTCAACAGGATGAACAACGTGTTGTTGAACCTGTTGATGAGGCACCAGCTCCACGGAGGTCCTCACGGGCAAGCCGTGCTCCTAAGAGGTTCATGTTCCTCATGATGGAGCAACGCTATGTGTTATTATTGAAAAATGACGAGCCCAAGGACTGTGAGGAAGCTATGGTGGGCCTAGACTCTGAGAAATGGCTGGAGGCCATGAGATCCGAGTTAAAGTCCATGTATCATAATCAAGTTTGGAAATTGGTTGATCTGCCTGATGGTGTAAAAACTATCGAGTGCAAATGGGTCTATAAGAAGAACATATACGCTGATAGAAACGTTCACGTTTTTAAGGCACGATTGGTGGCAAAAGGGTATAAGCAGATTCATGGTGTGGACTATGATGAAACTTATTCGCCAGTCGCTATGGTGAAGTCTATCCGGATCATGCTAGCAATTGCCGCATATCATGATAATGAGATTCGGCAAATGGATGTCAAAACGGCTTTCCTTAATGGAAACCTAAGCGAGGACATGTACATGGTACAACCTGAGGGTTTTGTCAATCCTACTAATGCTGGCAAGGTATGCAAGCTTAGGAAGTCCATTTATGGACTGAAGCAAGCATCTCGGAGTTGGAACCTTCGCTTTGATGAAGTGATCAAACATTTTGGCTTCATCAAAAATGAGGAAGAGACTTGTATTTACAAGAAGGCTAGTGGGAGCGCACTTGTATTTCTGGTCTTCTATGTGGATGACCTATTATTGATTGGAAATGATATTCCAATGTTGGATGCTGCACAAACTTATTTGGGAAAAAGTTTCTCGATGAAAGACTTGGATTGAGCCAAAGTATGTACATTGACAAGATACTGAAACGGTTCAACATGCATGATTCCAATAAAGGTTTCTTACCCATGTCACATGGTGTAAGTCTTAGCAAGACTCAGTGTGCTTTGACACCTGATGAGCAAGAGAGAATGAGTCGGATTCCATACGCTTCGGCTATTGGATCCATCATGTATGCAATGATATGTACGCGCCCAGATGTGTCATATGCTCTGAGTGTTACTAGCAAGTACCAATCGAGTCCTAGTGATAGTCACTGGGTGGCTGTAAAGAACATCCTTAAATACTTACGAAGGACTAAGGAGATGTTCTTGGTCTTTGGAGGAGAGGAGGAGATCGTCATAAAGAGTTACGCCGATGCTAGCTTCCAAACCGACAAAGATGATTAGCGATCGCAATCCTGGTTTGTATTCTGTCTCAATGGTGGGGCAGTGAGCTGGAAAAGTTCCAAGCAAGAGATAGTAGTTGATTCCACAATGGAGGCCGAGTACATTGCAGCTTATGAAGCAGCAAAAGAAGTAGTTTTGATCAGAAAATTTGTTTCTGAGTTGGGCGTGGTCGCTAGTGCATCCTGCCCAGTGGACCTCTATTCTGACAATAGTGGTTCCATTGCACAAGCAAAGGAGCCTAGGTCTCACCAAAAATCCAAACATATACTCAAGCGGTACCACCTGATCCGGGAGATCATTAAGAGAGGTGATGTGAAGATATGCAAAGTGCACACGGATCTAAATGCGGCTGATCCATTGAGAAAGCCCCTTGCACAACCAAAGCAATGGGTATTCGGTACCTATATGATTGACTCTAGTGCAAGTGGGATATTGAAGGGAATATGCCCTAGATCAATCATGGTGATGATTGTAACACGTCTTTGTTCATGTAATTATGATAACTTTGTTTATCAGTTCCCTGAATAAATGATACGACTTTGTTCATTGGATACGATCTAATTGTGAAATACATTGTCAAGTGAGATTATTCTAAACGAGCCCCTGATCCATATCATTACGAGGAGCGGTTATGATTTGATCAGCACATGTATTGGTTGATGGTAATGTTTCACATATCATAGATATGAAGATATCGAACCAATAATGTAGACACATGTTGAAGAACATGGGTAGTCGGACAAGACCTACTCTGAGACACTGTGAGTTGTTGATCGGGACATGAACAACTACTTCCTCTAGGTGCACGTATCTGCTTCCGCTGCATCGGCGTGTCAAGGGTTACAATTCATGATCCCCTACTTGCATGTGATCTTGGGTGTTCGCGGTAGAAATTTTTGATTGTTGCTCGCGTAGCGTACCAGTATCTCAACATATGCCAAGTGCTACCATGCATCCTGTGAGTTTTTAGATGTCCTTCTGGCTGGTCGGTGGCTTCATCTTCATGATGGCGTTGACCTTCTCCGGGTTTGCCTCGATACCATGATGGGACACGATAAATCTAAGTAGTTTCCCTGAAGCGACTCGAAAACACACTTCTTGGGGTTAAGCTTCATTTTATAAGCCCTTAGGCTTTCAAACGTCTCAGCTAGGTCGGAGATGAGGTCCCCCTTTAGCCGGAACTTGACAACGATGTCTTCCACGTAAGCCTTCACATTGCGTCCAAGTTGAGTGTGAAAACACCACTGTATTGCGCGCTGATAGGTTGCGCCAGTATTTTTCAGCCTTAATGGCATTGTGACATAGTAAAAAGCCTCAAACAGCGTGATGTACGAAGTCTTGATACAATCTTCCTCTGTGAGGCTGATCTGGTGATACCCCGAGTAGGCATCCAGGAAGCTCAGAAGCTCACTCCCAACGGTTGAGTCCACTAGTTGGTCAATGCGAGGTAGCCCGAATGGATCTTTTGGGCACGCTTTGTTGAGATCGGTATAATCAACACACATGCGCCAACTTTTATTATTTTTGCGAATAATAACTGGGTTCGCTAACCAATCGGGATGATACACTTCTTTTATGCAGCCTACGACAAAAGTTTAGTGATTTCCTCCCTGATTGCATCACAACGATCGTGAGCAACCCGCCAGAGTCGTTGCTTGATCGATTTGGCCCTCTTGTCGACGTTTAAGGAGTGCTCGATCACCACTCTTGGGACACCAGGCATACTAGACGGTTTCACGCGAAGATGTCCCGGTTTGCCTGGAGGAAGGTGATGAATGCGTCTTCTTATTTTTGGTCGAGCCCTATCGCAATCAGAGCCATCTTGGGTGAAATGGATGGGTCGAGCATTATCTTTCTAACTTCCTTGTCGGGCTTGATGCCTGACTTGGCTTGTTTCTTGGTGAGGATGTCTTTGTCCTGTAGGACTGCAGCCGCCAGTCGGATTTTCTCCATGTCGGCCACTGCCTGCTGTGCCTCTACCAGCTCACAGCTCTCCTTGTCACACAGAAGGACTGCCTGATGTCACCACATTGTGATAACACCATTGGGGCCTGCCATTTTAAGCACCGAGTAAGTGTAGTGTGGCACTGCCATGAACTTGGCTAAGCCTGGCCATCCCAAGATATGTCGTCTCGAAATTAGCCACTTCGAATTCAGGTACTCGGTCCGGTAATTCTACTTTGAGCTGAATGTGACGGGGAAGGTGATCTGTCCAAGTGGTACCGAAGATGTCCCAAGGATTACCCTATGGAACGGTGATGATATTCGCTTCATCTCGGAGCAAGAGACCTGTTGAGTAACAGGTAGGGTATGATAGCACAATTTTTAAAAATTCTACCGCGATCACCCATGACATCATGCGAGTAGGAGATCATGGATCGTTACCCTTGACGCGTGTCGATGTTTTGTATCGGCAATGAATATGGGGGTGTGTGTTTTTGGGGTTATGCGCTAGATCAGGACCTCGATGGTAACACAAGACACGGGTTTAGACAGGTTTGGGCCCTCGGCGGTGGAGGTAAAACCCTAGTCCTGTGTTTTGGGATTCGTATGCTTGTATCTCTTTTTCTCTGTCTGTCTATCTATCTCTCCATCTCTCTTATAAAGGGAGAGATATTAGAGTCCGACTCGATTATAATAAGGAAATCCGAGTTAGCTACAAATCGTGGGATCATTCCCTTCCTTATCTGGGACGATATCAATTTTCGGTCACAATCTTATCTACATGGGGACGATCCCCTTCTGCTATTCTTGATTGGTTACGGCGGGGTCGATTGCGCTGAGGAGCACTCGCCTGGTCCCACCTGTCTCCCTTTGCCAGCTCTTCTTTGAATCTTGTGAGTATACCCGGTACCTATGTCCTCCACAGTAGCCCCCGAGTGCTTTGCAATCGAGTTGCTTGTGCCAGTGTCTCACTTGTGGGTCATGGACGTAGCCTGTCGGCTGATTCGTAATTCCTTCAGATTGCTTGGGCGCAAGCAAGGAGTTTGCAGGGGACTCGAAGACTTCCTACTCATCGCATGTTCCAAGTAGTTTTCTTTGCTATAGGGATGCATGCGTTCGGCCATTTGGTAGGTACACGCCAGTGGAGACTTCGGAGCTCAGCCCAACTTGGGGGCGCTCCGGTTGATGTCCATGAGGATGTCAGTGATCAGCCCGGCTTGGGGTGCACCTAGGGTGCATCCAATAGGACGCTGTTGATCAGCCCGACTTGGGGCGCACCTGGGTCGCATCCAATAGGATGCTGGTGATCAGCCCGACTTGGGGCGCACCGAGGTGGCATCCAATAGGACGCTGGTGATAAGCCCGACATGGGGCGCACTTGGGTCGCGTCCAATAGGACGCTTGTGATCAGCCCGACTTGGGGCGCACCTGGGTCGCGTCCAATAGGACGCTTGTGATCAGCCCGACTTGGGGCGCACCTGGGTCGCGTCCAATAGGACGCTGGTGATCAGCCCGACTTGGGGCGCACCTGGGTCGCGTCCAATAGGACGCTGGTGATCAGCCCGACTTGGGGTGCACCTGGGTTGCATCCAATAGGATGCTGGTGATTAGCCCGACTTGGAGCGCACCTTAATCATGTCCTTTAGGACATTGGCCGAGTGGCTTTGCACTCGTTGCGAGTTAGGTCTGGTCGCACTTCACCCTTGCGTGGCTTGGCCAGGGTGTTACTCGGAGACTTCATCCTGGTCCGAGCCCGAAACTCTTGATCGAACCCAAACCAAAGCTTCTCCTTGGAGTCCGCACTGTTCTTTTCGCGAAAAAAGAGGTGTCCCCTTCCCGACCAGAGGCGTAACCCTAACAGCATGCTACGCATTTAATGCGCCCTTTTTGGAGGAGAGCAGTTCCCATCTCTTGTTTTTCAGGCGCCGCCCTTCCATTTTAGCTTTTGCTTGCTTTCTCCGCCGCTTCTGGGAATGGCATCTTCTACTGCTGCTGCATCTGATACACCACCCGCGCCTTAGGAATGGGCTACATCGGTAACAACAGAGGTGCACCTTGAGGCGATGGTCTCCGCCGGGGTCCTTCCGCCATTGGTGATGATCGGGGCTCATTCGGCGGCGGGTGAATCTTTTCCCACCCCTCGACCGGAGGAGGCCGTTGTCTTTGAATCCTTCTTCTGGCATGGGTTTGGCCTGCCTTCTAGCCCTTTCTTTCGTGGTCTCCTTCACCATTATGTGATTGAGCTGATTCACCTTAACCCCAATTCCATTAATTAGATTGTTGTCTTCATCCAACTTTGTGAAGCCTACCTGGGTATCCGCCCTCATTTCAGTCTCTTTTGCCATATCTTCCTTCTTAAGCCATTTCCAAATAAGAAAGCCCCCAAATTGGTCGGGGGTGCGGGCCTTCAGCTCCGGGATGGGCCGAAGAGATCCTACTTCGCCATCCCTTTCCGGTCTTCCTACAAAGGCTAGCATCAGGAATGGTTTTACTGTTCCAATCTTGAGCCCAGTCTTCCTGTTTTCTCTGGGCGAGGACCAAGTGTCTCAGTTTCTTGGACCAAACGTCCACCTGCCTCCGATGAGCGTGAAGTCGAGGAGCTCATAGCCCTCATCCAGCAGCTGAAGATCGACGGTCTGTACGGGGTCGGAATCGCTACTTGCTTCGCCGTTCGCCGTGTCCAACCGCTCAAGGATCGGGTCAACCTGGGGTATGAGTATTCAGGGAGATCAGACCCAACTCAGGAGTCTTCTGAGAAGATCCCAGAGAGCGTGCTTGATGATCGCTTGAATGATTTCCTCACTCCTAGCACCATGATGTCCTGCAGCGGGTGTCTGAAGTATTACAGTGTCATTCATCCTCCTCCTTCGGTAATTTTTCTCAATTCTTGATTGTGCTTTTTGCAGCCATCGCTTTGGCCGACTGGTTTCTTTCTTGGTAGGGCCGAGAAGCTTACTTTTCCGATTACCCAGTTCCCGAGTACCCTAAGGACCCAAAAGCTCGGGGTGGGCTTGGGGACGTCTGCATCGGAGTCCTCCAGCCCTCAGGAGGTTGTCGCCCTCTCGGGCGGTGCCCTTCGCCCAGAGGCGGGCTCAAAGCGGCCGGCTCCATCTTTTTTTGCTGCGTCGAGCGCGAAGAGAGGGAAAGGGACGGCCTCAGAGTGTCCTGTGAGGCCTTCCGCCTCCCTCATGGCTTCGCACAGTGATGTGCCGACTACGCCGATTGCTTGGAAGGGCAAAGAGGCGGCTGCGTAGGAGCCCCTGAGCCCCAAAGTTCCTCCCGTCGTGCCGCGCGGTGGTCCAACCATCCGGGAGCCTTCGCGTAGTTCCCCGACGCGGCCCGTTCTCACTACCAAAGGACCAACCCCGCAGGCTGGGCCCTCCGGTAGTGATGCGGCTGCCCGAGGAGGGCCGGGGATGAGGATGAGGTGGTCTAGCAGGTAACTCTCCGCTCTGTTCCCCCTGTCCCTCTTTCGGTGGCTCGGTGTTTTTGATATCTCCAGTTTTATCAAGAACCCATCGATCGACCTCCCTGTTGGCACGCCGATTGGGTCACCTTGGGGATCTATTCCCCAGGCTGTCACCAGTTAGGCCGGGAAGTCTTCCCCCTGTGCGGCTGCTCCGGAGGACGCCGAGGCTATTTCGGGTGTTGGCCCTGCTGTGCCGCCGGCTAGGACTTCTCAGGAGCCTGAGCTCGAGGGATTCCCTGGTCGGGCCAGGGAACCTTCTCCGAGCGTGGCTGCTCCTAAGAATGCTGAAGCTGATCCTGCTACACCTTCTGCTCACGCAAGCCCGTTGCGCCTGGCCAATGCCGGGGGGTAGGCGACCGTTAGGTCTCCTTCCCCTCATGTGGAGGAGATTCCTCGCTCAACTATGCGGGGCACACCCAGCCTCGTACTCGGCTCTTGGGACATCGACGAGGAGGAGTGGGATGCGTTTGACGATGCCAGGGAGGAGCAAGAGGCAGAGGAGCTCCAGGAGCACGTTATCAGGTGCTCCCGATTGATCCAAGTAGGCCTCCGACCTCCCCTTACCTTTTTACTTCTTTACGCTGCTTCTTCACTCTTCTCGTTGCCACCAGTCCCTGGGAGACCGCCTAAAGCAGAAAAGGGACTTTCTGCGGTGTGTCATTCCCTCAATCATGCTAAGTAAGGAGCATGCGGATGAGCTATCCCGGGTTCGAAAGGAGCATGAGGGCGAGCTGCAGTGAGTTCGGGCCGAGCGTGACCAGGAGGCGCGGGCGCTCCCGGCCGAGGTGCAGTCCTTACTTCTAGAGAAATTAGACGTGTCTGGTATACTTCTATCTTGGGCCGACTGGTAATCCTGGTTTCTTCCTTTTCTACTTCTGACTTTGCCCCTCTTCCTCAGCCTGAGACACAACCCTTACAGAGCTTCGAGACCAACTCTCTGCTTCGGAAGAGCAACGCAAGGCGCAAGCAGGGGAGCTCCGAGCTCCAGAGGTGAGACTCTGAGCCGCGGAGGATCACAAGGCCAAAGCCTAGGCTGAGCAAGAGAAGCTGTCGGAGGAGGTCCAAGCTGCGATGAGTCGTGAGCTCAAGGCCAAGGCCGAACAAGACAAGCTGTCGGGAGAGCTGGATGGTATGAGTCTGTCTTCGCTTTCTGTCTTGGTGGCTTGCGAGATGTTACAGGCTGGTGACCCCTTTTGCTTGCAGAATATCGGAGGAGGGTGTGTGCGCAGTTCAACGATCTCGAGGAGAGTGTGCAGCGCGCTGATGCCTGTCGCTCCACCTTTCAGCAAGCTTTTGAGTTCATGATGTCCTTCCTGCATCCTCGCGACCCGTGCAGCGGCACCGAGGCCCTCCAACGTCTTCGAGCGGCACCCGAGAGGCTCAAGGCCCTCATGCGAGAGAAGGCGACCCTAGGCTCCAGTCAAGCTCTTGCGATCGTGAAGTCGTTATACCCCCGAGGTCAAGGATGTATCAGTCTCTTTGGTCGAGGACTTAGAACTGGATCCTGCGTAAACAAGCAAAAAGCGATTTGGAGCTTGTTGGCCGTAAGTGTAAGAAAGGTCTTGCTTGGCCTTTTGCCCTCTCAAGATATGGTTGATGCGCACAGTGGCCCGATCTTCTAATAGGTGGAGGTAAGTCGATTGGTAGAGACTCGACGTTGACGATCCGGCTTCTGACCAGAACCGATCCGAACCGGGCAATCGCTACACCACGGCTCCGTTGGTTATCAACCATGCACAAACATGGTTGACCTTGCCAAGAAGGCTTATCCCTGCATGCGAATCAAGAACACAAGCAATAATGTAGAAGAAGCAATCTGAAATTGCGAATTATATTAAGCACATGAGTTGGGGGTCCACAAACCGATGATTGGCGAAAACTGACAGAGTGTCTGTCGAAATCTAAGCAAAACCTGCGACCTAGAGCAGCGGCTATAGGATATATATGGCAGTAGCGGGCGTGAGGGGGAAACCCTAGGGTTGTGTGTGGCTGGAAGGGGGGGCGCACCAACCTGGGCTTGGCCCTCCACGCTTGCAAGGCCCAAAAACATCCCAAAACAGGAATTTTGTGCATTGTTTTGATGATTCCCGTCGACTCATGATGAATCTGGAGATGAGACTAGAACCATTGGAAAGATCTCATCGTTTGCACTCCGTATGAGAACGTTATGCCCGTTTTAGTGAAGTGCTGTCCCCAGACTCCGAACCGAACTCTGTGGCTGAATTGTGGATGACTTGCACTTCGAATTGACTTGGCGTTCTTCTCCCATGTTCCTAAGTAGTAAGACATCACAAATATTTAGTAGCATCCCATCCTCAATAATGTTATTACGATGAATAGCGAGAAACGAGCTCACCTCATGATTTAACTGATGTGCACGAGCTCGTGTCATACGACCATGATGTATGCGTGTATCCAAAGGAGTAATGTCCTCATCATCCTCCCTGTCAGCGTAAAAGCCAACAGACACCTCTGGATCGGGTGTATATGAAGTTCCGAACGGGGGGCTTTCGTGGAGATCGCTCGAGTGATGGAGGAAAGGGATCAATGGCGAAGCTTGCAACAGGACACTACGGTTTATCCAGGTTTGGGCCCTCCTGAGAGTAATACCCCTAGTCCTGTCTATGTGTTCTTGCTCGTGTTCTTGGGGAAAACTGGAAACTATCGACCGAAACAATAAAATCATGTTTCTTAATTTTCTTATCACGTTTATCAAGCAATTTCCCAAGACGAGCAACAACAATAGCTAGTTCATCATATGAAGGATCTACCTCATTAAAGTCGTTGTCATGATCATCCTCGATGAAGCTATCCTTGCTGCTTGCCATGAGACACAACCCCATCAAATCACATTTTCTTGGAGTTACATCATCCTCACTGCTCTCAGAATCTACATCGCTCAAACCAACTTGCTCAAGCACGGAGAGAACACGATGCACTATCTTACGATTCACAAAGCTCCTCTTCTTGCTATCACTTGGAGAGAACTTCTTCTTCTCTTTCTTTTTGTCCTTGTCCTTCTCATCCTTTGATGCTTTACTTGTAAGTTTAGGACAATTTGGACGAATATGGTTGAGTTCACCACACTCATAGCATCTTGGAGGTCCACCACCAACTCTCTTCCTCATTCTCACATTCTGCAAAGCTTTGTTAAAGCGAGAAGGGAGTAACGCCAAATCTTCTTCAGGGAATTGCTCAAATTATTCATCGGTTAGTGAAGACAAGGAAGACAAAGCAAAACTTGATGAAGAATTATTATTATGAGACATGATAGGCTAAGAGATCAAAGCAATTGACTAATAATTATTCTTCCTAGCAAGAACATTTCATTCATGAGTTTTCAACTTAGAATATATGACATCTAATGTAAGTGTACTCATGACAGTTGATTCTCTAATAGATGTTACTTTCATCTCCCAATTTGACGTGTCTAAAGCACCAAGTAATTGTCGAGCATTTGCAGCATCAGTGTAGCTAACTCCAACAGCACGTAGATTGCTAAGAATTTTATTAAAGCATGCAAAGAAGTCATCTAGCGACTCACTAGGTTTCATCTCAAATCGCATATATTCCTTTTTGTAAATATCTTGGCGAACCTCTTTGACAGTGTTAGAACCCTCATGGTAATCACAAAGAGATTTCCAAACCTCATATGCAGATCGAAGATGAACCACTCGATCAAAGTTGCTGCGTCCCAAGCCTTGCATGATCAAGTTGCGCGCCTTGCTATTTGCTTCAACAGGTGCGTGATTGGCGTTGTTGACGTTGTCGTTCTCAGGGACTTCATATGGCTTGTAAACCTTCTCCCAAATTGCAAAGCCCTGTGCCTGGATGAAAGCCTCCATCTTTGCTTTCCAAAACTGAAAATCAACACCATCAAAAACACAAGGTTTTGTCGTATACCTATCCATTGCTATGATTTCTAATCACCGGTTAAGATTAATTAGAAAACCTTGCTCTGATACCACTTGTAGGATCGATATATAGCAATTAGAGGGACGGTGAATGATTGCGCGGAAGCTAAAATAAAATACTTAGTGATTATCAAAACACCCCTAAACAAATTATAAAAGATTGCTTCGGTTTTAGAAAAAAACAGACTGACATATGTTCACTAAAAAATTAATTCCCAAAGATCCAACCATTGGATTAACGTGAATTTAAACTATAGAAATTAGATTCAATTTTGAAACTAACCCAAAAAGAATCAACTTGATCGGACCTGTGAATCAAAAGTTATGAGTCTCGCAAGCTCACTATGGTAGACTTAGACGAGAAACGAATCTAGAACAGATCAAATCTAATCGTATCACCGATTGAACAAAACATCAAAACAAAACCAAAAGGATGCAAAGGATTTGCATAAGTTTGATCTTTACTTCAAAGCCACTCCACACGGGAGGACAACAAAAAGACCTAACTTTACAAAGTCGGGAAACCCTAAAAACCAGAGAACAACTATCTGTTTTTCTTTTCTTTTGGGCACACCTCCTGTTGATTCAATGATTGGTTCTATGCCCCTATAACCCTATTTAAAGAGGTGGAAGCCCTCCAGCTAACCTTGTCCAGCAGGGACAAGGCTTACAACAAACCAACTTGAATACCACTCAAGTTGAATCCTAATCACATACGGTTCAAGAGTCCAAGTCCTTAAGTGAATCCTATTCCCTGCTAGATCACTACTGCTTGAGCACCTCCTTGAATTGTCTCATCTTCATCCTCAACCATTGATCATGCCCTTGATCCTTCCTCAACACATCCACACGACTTCATGATTGCCTTGACCTCACCTCCACCCTGGAGCCTAGTCCCGATCGTCGTTGACCCGTGTTGATCTAGATCCCTACACAACAATAGTCAAGCAAAACAATTTCGAGCACAAGTACGCGACTTGACTCAACATTAGTCCATGCAACTACTCACCCGAGCATTGCTTAAGATCAAACATGCATTATGAAGTCCACATGAATTTCATAATCACATATCCAAACCAAAATCAAATTTGTTTAAGCACAAAAAGTTAACCCTCGAAAATCACATTCACACCAGACCAAAACTTTAGTCCGGCGTCACTTACGACGGACCGAACAATTGGTCCGACGTACACGTTGAACTCTCGATTACTTGCCAATTTGGTTCGGTGCAAAAACATTCAAAACCACATTCACGGCGGACCAAAAATAATAGTCCGGCGAACACAAGGAAACAACCTTCAAAAATGCCGTTCACGACGAACCAAAAAATTTGGTTCGATGTACATGCAAAACTTTCTATTTTTTGTAAAACTCAGTTCGGCGCATATACGAAATCAAACATCAAAACATCATTCACGACGGACAAAAAATTTGGTCTGGTGTACATGTAAAACGCTCGGTTTGAACCACAACTCGGTCTAGCGTAAACGCCTCAAGATCATATTCATGGCGGACCGAAAAAGTCGGTCCGGCGTACACTTGATACTCTGTTATTTTAAGAAACTCAGTCCAGCGTAACACTCAATTTCCACGTTCACGGCGGCCTGAAAAACATCGGTCCAGCGTACATGTGCTACGCTCGGTTTCAAAAGACAATCGGTCCGGCGCCAAAATCTCAAAAACACGTTCACGGCAGACCGAAGAAAAACGGTCTGGTGTCAACAACAAAATTTCTGTTTCTTCAAAACACTTAACTAAAGCTTATCACAAGTATACCAAATGATCATATGAGACACCATATGCACAAGCACCACACATGCCATGAGCACAAACACTTTGCAATGCCAAATGCATCATTAGGCCAATTTTTCAGCATATGATTTCACAAGTTCGATAGGGGTGCTTTTGCGGGCGAAACTCCCAGTGGATCCTTCCGAGAGTATCCCGGTGGTCAGAGACCGAGGGGCTCGTGCTCAATGCCGGTGAATGAAGGGAGGAGGAGATGAGCATCGCTGATGAGGAGGAGATGGGATCACGCGCCGATGTACCCAGGTTCGGGCCCCCGAGATGGGTAATAGCCCTACGTCCTTCTAGATCGTTGTTTGCTCACTGTGGATGTGACATTACGGAATGTGACATTTTAGATTTCGGCATTACGGTACAACTTTATATCATGAGACATACCGTTTTCCGGGTGTTTGGGCCTCTCCGGGGGAGTTTGGGCCTTACGGGAGCTAGTTTGGGCCTTGGGGTAATTAAATGGGCCATTGGTGGGAGGTATTTGGCCCATGTGGGGGGGAAATCCTGCCAACCCTAGGGTTCCCACCCCCCATGCGCCCCCCTAGCCCTTGTGCGCCCTTCCCTCCAAGCCGCCACGCCCTTGCGCCTCCTCCCTCACCCCTTGCGCCTCCCCTTCCCACCTCTAGCCGGCCCTAGCTCCTCCTCATAGCCACTCCAATCTCACTGTCCGGGAGCCCTTCGTCCAAGGAGATCCGGCATTCCCGGTGATTTCGGCGTCCCCGGCGATCTGCGGGAAGATCGGGCCACGAGGAGGCGGAGTTCGTCGATCGGGTGTCTCGTCAGAAGAGGTAAGCCCCGGGGATCTTGGTTCTAGGATATAGGTGTTGGTTAGATGGTGAATTCCATGGTTAATCTTGGGTTTAGTTACTATCCTAGTTGAGATTAGGGAGTTTGCAATGATTGTCCCACGTTCTATCTCGGGCAGATTGGGCACCCGACCTAGGGTTTGCATTTTCGCAATTTTAGAGTCAGAATTTGGTCGGCCGCTTGTTGAGAAAGTTGTAGGTAACTTCAATACCTTTAATTGGACACTAAGAACGTCCAATTCCACCACGCCGTTTGAATTTTATAATCGTTTTACCGAGAGTGTTCAAATATGTGACGTAATTGGGACAAAACGTAATGTTTTGTAAATTAGACAATTTTAGATTCCGAATCAGCTTTTCCCAATACTTAGAAAAAGTTAGGAAATTTCCTAAGCTTCGCGATTATGTACTCATTTAATCGATTCGGAGTCCTAGAACTAAAGTTATGCTAGATTGAAGCCTGTTGTCCCGACGGGACAGATTCTCTGTTTTTCGGTTTTAGGAGTAGTTTGTGAAGTCGGGGTAGACGAGCTTTGGCGTACTATTTTGGGGGCACATTTTGAGTGTGTGGTATGTTTGTGCTGGTGGTGTGATCCCGGGAGTGCCCTCATCCTCTCGCCAATCCGTCGCCCGTGATTAAGGCAAGTGTATTGGAATGGGTAACGTGTTGTTTGTTGCTAAACTTGATTAGATGCAAATGGATTACATGATATGATGCCTTGCCATGTTTAATGTTTGCCCATGATATGATGAAAGTGGATTATGATGATGCTATGCAATGATTAGTTGTTTATGTATATGGCATATGTTGCATACATGGCATGAAAATGGCCTGGTCAGTGAGGAAGTCATAACTAGTCCAGTAAGGTCAGTGAGAATGTTATGACTAATCCGGAGCACCATTGAGTAAGACCTACCTCATGATTCCATCCACTGTGGTGAGTGGAAGCGGGGAGTAGCCACCCTCCATCTACAGGATGGAAGGGGAAAGAGGGTGCACGCCGACAGGTGTGCCCTCGGCAATACCGGTATGTGCTTCGAGGAGACATGTGCATTGCATTGCATTGCATACATGATGATGATAATGAAATGTGTACAATGGGATTGAGACATGGTTATGATGATGTATATGAAAACTTATGACTTGATCATGATGTTAAGTATGGTATGTAGCGATGTTGGCATTGATTCGTTCGTTATGATCTACTGCAATATACTTGCTGAGTGATGAACTCACGCTTGTGTTTTATGTTGTTTTTAGGTACCATGAAATTGGCATGCGGGGAAGGGCATTAGCTACACATCTTCACGTGGCTTACACTTATAGACAGTTTAATCTCTTGGAGTCATGATAATAAGAATAGTGCCATGAAACTTGGTGTATGGCTTTGTTTTGAGCTTAAGTTCATTGTTTAATTCGTTATAATTTGTGGAGTGGTTGAATCCCTTACTTTAGCCATAAGTGATGCTATTCCAATGGTTATTGATGTTTTAGATGTCTCTTATCATGCTATTCCAATCGTCTCTGCATCTGTGCATCCCGTATCCCATCAGTCTGGCTGAGTCGAACAGACCAAGCTCATGAGAGAAGGCAACCAAACAGCCCTTTAGTTTTCGGCCCAAGGCTCTCGACAAAATCCTAGCTTTGTCACTGTTTCCATTCGTCTAGCATTTTGCTATATGTGACATAATTTCTAGTTTTTTTATTCCTACATTTTTCCTACATCCAAATAATTTGTATTATGTCAAAAAGGTTCTTATTTGATATATTTCGATACAAAAGTAAACTGGATCACAGATTATTTTTGACACATGATTTAAAAGTAGGATTCCCTTAATGCACGATGTACTATGGGAAATTTTATTGTGTTAATAACCGAAGAAAATGCTTACATCAACCACCGCTTGATGGGGTGGTAAAGTTATAGGTGTATGACTCGACCTATCATGGTTTAAATCCTTATGCCCACTTGTTATATACATGTGAGTGCATTGCAATAGAAGTATTGTGAGATCACGGATTTGTTCCTATCCTCCATCTTTAGGCACGTGCTAAAGGAATGCATTTGTATGTAATATGCGTGCGTGGCAGTGTGCGCATGTGTGTCTTATTTGTAATAAAAAAAACAAGAAAATGCTTATACAGAACATTGTGACCAATTAGCTAAGCGCACCAATCGAACACAAATCAACTTGGCTATTTTTATTTTTGTTGTTTGTTAGAAATATGTAGTGTTGTTTTTGTGAGGGATCAATAGTAGGTCGTATATTGTATTATGTTGAAGAACCGAAATGGCGATCAAGAAGGAAAATGATCACAAATAATTTTTTCCCAAAGAAACCAACCAAAACCTGTCTGCATCAAAGAAGTGTGGAAGAAAAAATTTTCTGAGAAATTTACCTTTGGGCGGCACTACCGTAGTGTAAAGTTTGGTACTACCAGTGGATTTCAGGAACCTATTCCAACCTTCAATTGCAAATATTGATGTCAAAAACAATATAACGTAGTGAACCAAAAAATGAGAAAAACTCAAAATTGTTGTTCTGAGCTTGCTCGTGTGGTTTTGATGATCAAAATGATCCTAGATGGTCTCCCACATATCACAACAAACAAGAACAACAATGAATCATTCCTCAAACATCAGAGAACCCAATCTGTCCCTACTCCTTCATTTTCAAGACACAAACTCGGTTTCTTGCAAAGATCGAGAAGAGGTTTCCCTAGATGATTGGAATATGATCTTCAAGAGATTTAATCATCAATGATACATCCTTGGCAAAGAGATTCACAAGCAAATAGACACACGGAAGGCAAATCAAAATTGCAAGAAGAAATTAAGCAAACATGCAAGCAATAAGATAATTATTAGAATATAGGAGAAAATTGAAATTGCGTTGCTTTGAGAGGAATGTTTACAAAGCCACACAACTGGATGGGCAAAGCTCCAATGCGCACAAGGAAACCTTAGAATCCTCCTCGCAAGCTTCGTAATGGAGGCATATCCCCACCCCTATATTTATAGCACAACCGAGTCAATCTCCACCTCCATTGGATGAGTTCCTTCGTCAATAAGAAACCTCATCAAGGTTAGGATTGACTCACTCACTTATATATGGGCTAACCTGAAACTCATTGAAGGACCATGTGGAGGTCCATCCATATTTGTGATGAGTATTTGACTTTTTTTGAGCAAGGTGTGCTCAGGTTTGAGTTTGATTCGACTCAAAATTGCATGTTTGAATTTATGATAAATGTGGACTAACATGCAGGAAAAAAAAGATAAGAGAGTAGTTTGGAATGTGCAAAATGGTTTGGTCCTTGTGGTACAGGTTATTAAGGCAGCTATGGTCGTTGGTAACTACCGGGACTAGGTTGGGAGAATCGAGGTCCAGAGCGGTCGAGGGTGCCGACGAGATGGTTGGGCTCAAACCGGGATCGCTTGGATGTCATGGAAATGGACTTGAGGTGGCTCATGGTTTCCAGTTCGGGTTGGAGGCTCAAAGAGATGGAAACAGAGCGGTCAAGTCCGACGGATGAAGGCCCGTTGCATCGGGTTGGTAGGGTTTTGTTTAAAACCCCTGTATGGCCTTTGTTTCCCATGTAAAGCCCATGTGTGGGGGTGGAATGAGTAGGTTAATCCTAGCCCTTGGTGGAGTACCCTACGGTTTGGGACTCATCAAAGGGTGGTAGGTGGCCCTAGAGTAGTATAAATAGAGAGGGAGGGGTGCCCTCCCTCACTTGAAGGTTTGAGTTGCTCCTTTGAGCTTTGCCCATATGAAGTGAGGCTTTGTAAACCTTCCAACCAGAAAATACAAAGATTTTCTTTACATTCTTTTGAATTTAAATTCCGCATTTACATTATGTCTTTAATTTACGCAATTTAAATTCAGCATTTACTTTCCCGCATGTAAATTCTCGCAATTTACTTTCTCGCAATTTCGATTTACCTCCTCTCCTTCTAAATGCTGTTGATCAAGGATGTCTTGAGGGTGCTCATTTGGTTTTGCATCTTTCGTGCACCCTAGGATAGACTAGAGATCAAGTTTCTATCAAGATTGCAAATCTATACTGAACTTGTTCTTCGCGCAGCAGTCAATCTTCGATTTTTAGAAAAATATAGAAAATATTTTTTGTGTGATTCTTATTATAGAAGGTGAGTGACTCATATATCCATCTGTGAAAATTTTTTGGAGTCCATTGGTTTCACCATTTGGGAGCTCTGAAGTGAAAACTGTGCCCCAAATTTCCTGATCGAAGTTCCTGACTATCTGTAGTTCTTGATTTTTTCTGATTTTTCTACAAGACTTTTAGAGGTGATTTTCGGTGGAGAGTTTCACAACTCATATTATCACAGGGTGAAAAATTCCCAAAAATTTTGGAGCAACAGAAGTCCACAAACCACCTACTCAAATTGAGGACAATTCCTGAAAAATCTGTTTTGCTTTTCTAAAAGAGGCTTTTGTGATTTGGCTTGATCTCTTTTAGAAAAGAAGTATTTGAATTGCTTCCTCTTTACTTTGTACACTTGACAACCAGGATTGTGATTTAAAAATCCCTCACATGATTAATGGTTCTCATCCATGTAAGCTAGGGATACACATAGCTGTCTAGTCGTTCCCGTTTTTGCGGATTTTGCGATTTTGAGGAGCACCGGTTTTCTTGTGGGATTGTTTGGAGTAAGTTGAGTAGCGGATAATTTTATTTGGGATCATTCACCCCCCTTTGATCGCCATATCAATCATTCAATTGGTATCAGAGCCGGTTTTGCTCTCTTTAGATCTTGACCAGTCTCGAGAGCCATGGTGACAAACAAGTACTCAATGAAGCCTCCAATTTTTGTTGGAGTTGATTATCCATTTTGGAAAATGCAGATGGAGTCATACATCACTTCCCAGGGCTTCCTGATATGGTAGAAGGTGAAACTCCCGTATGTGGTTCCTACCGATGAGGACGTTAACGCCGCAAACATAGCTGACGTTGAGGCAAACGCTAAGGCAAGGAACATCCTCATACAAGGACTTAGCCGCAGTGAGCATGACCAGGTCTCTCACCTACAATCCGCTCATTAGATCTGGATGACCCTTAATGCTTACCATGAGGGTACCACCCATGTCATGACGGTGAGGTAGGACCAGTACAAGCGTGACTACAACAAATTTGAACAGCACGCTGGTGAGAGCCTCAAAAAGTGCTTTGCTCGATTCTCCAAGATCCTTAGCAATCTCCGATCAGTTGATTGCACATACCCTGACTTGGAGAATGCTAGACACTTTCTGATAGCACTCGATTTGAGAGTTTGGGAGATGAAGGTGACCACCATCAAGGACTCCACTGATTTGTCGACTTTGACTCTTGACAGGCTTTATTCCCGACTCAAGACTCATGAGATCGACGTCGTCTCTCGTCGGACGAAATCTCTGTCGATGGCCTTGGTCACCGATCCCATCGAGTCTTCCTCTAGACCATCTCTTGATTTCTCTTCAGGTTTTTCTCTTTCCGCTCTTTGTGACGTAAGCGATGAAGTTCTGGAACAATTTCTAGAAAATGAGCTTGCTCTTGTCGCTCGCAAATTTTCCAACTTCTACATAAGAGAGAGAGAGAGAGGAAGAGAGGTGGCACCGTGACTTGCTTCGAGTGTGGTGGCCTTTAACACCCCCAATTTTTGCTTTGCACGAATTTAATTGAAATTTTACACTTTTGAGGATTTTTGGAATTTTCTGGGATTTATTTGGATTTAATTTTAATTTATTCCCTTTTTAGATAATTAAATAATTAAAAGTTTTAAATAAAATTTTGTTGACAATATTTAATTTGAGTCCAAAATGTCTCAAAGTATTTTCCAGAATTTTTCTGAGTATTTTGCTATTTTTCTCGATTTATTTCAATTTCTAGTAATTAATTTAATTATTTAATCGTTGGAAAATCCGAACGGGTTTTACTGTTCATCCGACCGAGCCGGACCCGAGTTGGACTCGAGTCTGACTTGAACCGGACCAAACCCTAATGCACACAACCGTTGGATCGAGATCCAACGTCCAGCGTTGCGCCACGTCACCGAGCCCGTTCCCGTGCGAACCCGCTCGCGCCCGACGCAATCGTTGTAACACCCCGGCATCTAGTATGCCCTGGATGTCACCAAAAATAGCATAAGAAGCATCTAAATACCACAAATTAGGATAAATTACAGCAAGGGCGCAAATACTAAACCAAAAAATTTCGGCACATCTCCTTTGTTTTTCCATGGTACGGAGCAACAACAAGAATATCTCAAGATATATCATAATGGAAAGCATCTAAAACAGCAATAACAGGTGACATAGCAGTAATTTAATTCTAGCATAACGAATTTAACCACTCCATGAACTAAAACGAAGTAATAGATGTAAACAAGCACACGAACAAACCATAATCCTAGTTTCATCACACTAAATTTATTATCACAACTCCAAAAAAGTAAATATTGTCTAATTGTGCGAAAATTATGTGATGAAGTGCCACTAAGCCCCTTTCCCGCATGCCGGTGTCATGGTACCCAAAAACATCATAAGCACAAGCGTGAGTTCATCACTCAGCAAAGTGTATTGCAATGAATCAAAGGAACAGATTTCAATAACACCATGTGTACATCTCATAATTGACATCATAAGTATTTCACATTCACATGGTATTCATCTCATAACATCATTATCCATGTGCAATGCAATGCACATGTCTCCGTGAAGCACATACCGGTATTGCCGAGTGCACACCCGTCGGTGTGCACCGTCTTCCCCTTCAATCCCGTAGATGGAGAGTGCCTACTCTTACTGACTCGCTCCCATACACAACCGTGGATGGGACTACGAGGTAGGTCTTTCATGTTAACTACGTGTGAACACAGAGGCCCGCATCAGAATAGGTCGCCTCTTCCATTATGAATGCACATATGACATGGCCATGTATAATCTCGCATAAACATTTAATACAATGAATTCATAACAAATATATAAAACCATATTCATCATATCATAGGAAAACATCAATCATGGCAAGATAGTGTATCGTGTCATCATATCGCACCAAAGCAAGTCTAGCAATCATACAACCCGAACCCATTCCAATACACTTGCCTTCAACCGTGGGCGACGGATTGGCGAGAGATTGTGGGCACTCCCGGGGTCACACCACCTGCACATAGGTACCACACACTTAAAACGTGCCCACAAAATAGTACATGAACGATCCCCTAACCCGACTCCGCAAACCACCCCTAAAACCCGAAAACAGAGAATTTGTCCCGACGAGACAGCGGGCTTCCAACTAGCATAACTTGAGTTCTAAAACTCCAAATTAAGTAAACGAGTATATTTTCTCATAGAATAGGAAATTTCCTAGCTTTTTCTAAGTATTGGGAAAAACTGATTCAACTTCTAAAATTGACTAATCTACAGATCAACACAATCTGTCCCAATCACGTCACAGTTTTGAACACGTTCGGTAAAACAGCCATAACTATCAAATGGCTAATCGGAATTTCGCGTTCTTAGTGTCCACTGAAAGGTATTGAAATTATCTACAACTTTCTCAACAGGCGGATGACAAAATTCCGAATCTAAAATTGTGAAAACTTAAGCCCTAGGTCGGCTGCCCAATCTGCCCGAGATAGAACGTCGGACAATCATAGCAAACTCCCTAATCTCCTCTAGAGGCAGCATCTAAATATGGATCTAAAGCATGGAATACCCCATCTAGCAGAACCTAAATTACCGCAAGAAAACCACGATTTGTTACCTCTTCAAGAAGATTCGAATGACGACGAAGCCTTCCTTCCTTCCGGCCGCTCCCCCCTCCCGATCCGCAACGATTCGCCGGAGATTCCCGAATTCGACGATCCTCTGAGCGGGACAATGATGAACACCATGGGGAGGACATCGCGGGGCTGCTAGGGGAGGGGAGGATGTTGGATAGGGAAGGGAGGTGGAGGCGCAATGCAAAGGGGAGGGTGCGGCTAGGGGGCGCAAGGGGGAAAGGGGTGGCGGCTAGGGTTTGGTAGGAGGGGAGGTGGCACAAGGGGGGCAGGGCAGCAGCTTTGCTGCCCAAAAACACCTCCACACAGCCCAAATCTCCCCCACCTTCGGCACACGAAGGTCCCCCAGGGCCCGAGTTAGGTCCCCCAAGGCCCAAACTCCACCGAAAAGCCCAAATTCTTCCCCGGAAAGGCCCAAAGACCCAGGAAAAGCAGAAAAACATGGTACCAAAGTTGTACCTTAAAGACGACCTCGAAAATGTCTCATACCATCGTTCCGTAGTCTCACATTCTCCCGCCCAACAGGATTCAATCTCGAATCCGAAGAACGCCAAGAACAAGACAAAGACCCCAAGGGACTAGAAACTTCTTTGCAACACAAGACAACCACACAAAAACTCAAACCGAAAGAACGACAAACAAACTCCCTACATCAACACTTAGCGAGAAAGAGTTACTTAGCTCAACTAAGTGCAGCCTTTCACGGTTCCACGTTTTCTTCCAAGTTCCCATCCAAAATCCTCGATTTCACCCACTAAAGGGTTCAATCGAAAGTACTAAATACGCGCAAACCTCACCTCGAACATTTCATACTACTATCGCAAACAACCTGACTACCACATGTCATTAAACTCAATAAGACACACTCACCGCGAGTCGTATCTCTTTAACCACTACTTGACCACCAAATCACTAATGGTAACTGATTGACTGGTTAGAGCCCGCAACGTGAACCCCCAAGAACCCGGAAAAGCATTGATTCCCAACTCTTCCAATTGATTGACCTTTAAAACGAAAGGACCATGTAATGGCATATGATAGTAATGGGTAACTGGGCCGGAATGTTGGGTTGAGCCCATATAATAGAGTACTGTGTTGGACCGCCGGGCTAGGCTATTTAAAGCCGGGTCGGAATGTGAGATGGCGGCGAATGTTGATTGCTAATTCCCAATCCCAGTTCTTCCCCTTTCCCAAGTTCTAACTTCCTCTTCTTCCTCTAAGTTTGCCTCTATTCCCATGTTCCTACGCTCTTACTCTATCAAGTCTTGAGACGGAAAGTCGGTCCGTGACAATCTGGTATCAGAGCTAAACATCCAAGGCCGTTGTGTGTGCGATCTTGAGCTGTGAAATCCTCTAGAGGGTTTGAGAACTCGGGGCAAACTTCGGTGAACCCCGACAATCTTAGTGAAATACCAAGAATCCGGTTGGCTCGATCGGTCACACGATCAATTAAGGCGCCGCCCAAGGCAGGTGGGAATCACGCTGGCGCCGCGGAAGAACCCAACTCCGTTTGAAGAATAGACGATGAAGATTTTGATTGCTATGGAAGTCCAAGGCGATGCCATAGCAGTGATGTTGCGGGAGTTGTGCAACCAGTTTAAGGTGTTCCAGGAGAAAATCAGTGAAGTAAAGGAAAATCAGGGACGGATTCAAGAACGGTTGCATACATTGGAATCAAAGGCGAGTAACCCGGGGCTTACGAGTCCTCCTGAGGAATCGAACCAGCGGCTTCCTCCATCCGGAACCACTCAGGCTGTGATGGGATCTCCAACAGGTTCAGTCAAGAGTGATCTGAGTTTGGGACCCGTGTGTCGTCGCGAAGAGTTGTTGCAAAGAAGTAATGCTGAAGGACTTCTCAGAATACCCCCGCCAATTCCAGGCAAGAGTACTATCTTCTCATCTCAATCAAATCTCTATACGCTGGATGAGGGACGTGGAGAGGCCTGAAATCATATTCCGGTACTGCCGCGTGGAGGGCAGAATCATTTGCCCAAGATGGATTTTCCGAGATTTGATGGTGATAACCCAAAGTTGTGGTAGGAACGATGTGAAATATACTTTGATGTGTATGGTGTGCAGGAGAGTTTGAAGACCAGGTTTGCAGCCTTGCATTTTTCAGGATCAGCAGCCCTGTGGCTTCATAAGATAGAAGTAGGAGGAAGAATAGAGGATTGGAGACAATTATGTCTGATGGTGAATGAGAAGTTCACTAAGGACAAGTACCAGTACTTTCGGCGACAGCTGAGAAATTTGAAACAGACCGGATCAGTGAGTGAATACACAAACAAATTTGAGGAGATTAGACACCATTTATGGTTATACAACCCCACATTGGATGAACTTTTTTTTGTTCATGAATATCTGGAGGGTCTGCACACCAATATTCGATCGGCAATATGGCTACACCGCCCTCCTGATGTGGACACAGCAAGTGCCTTAGCTATGTTACAAGAAGAGGAATTTGATTCCAAACAGAAAGGTTCGGGTGGCCGAGTGGATACGCGCGAATTTCAGCGTGGTGCTCCCAAGCCTAATTCAAATAGCGATAAGCTCAAATTGATAGATAAAGGGGAGGATTCAAAGCGGTACGATGGTCTGAAGAAACAAGGAGGAAGGACAGATGCCAAATTGGCAGCTCTGAAAGCTTATCGTCGAACAAATGGGCTATGTTTTACCTGCGGGGAAAAATGGAGTAAAAACGGACACAGCTGTCCGTAGAAAATATCATTACATGTCATTGAGGAATTACTAGAGGCATTGCAGATAGAAGCAGAGCAAACTGATGACATTACTGAATCTGATGATGAACCGAGTGGAGCAGTTATCGCAATAGCAGGAGCGATGCAGCCGAAAACCACTAAACGACATACTCTGAAATTGGTAGGGATGATTGGAAAAAATGCGGTGCTTATTTTAGTTGATTCTGGAGCAGTGAATTCTTTGATTAATCAGCAAGTAGTTCAGCAGTTACAGCTCCCTGCTCAATCTATTACTGCAGTACGCTACGTAGTAGCTGCTGGTGGATCTCTTCGTTGTACTCAAGAAGTTCCGGCCTTGGAGTGGTTCATACAAGGGCATACGTTCACCCATGCTGTGCGAGTAGTACCTCTTGGCAATTATGATGTGATCCTTGGGGCTGACTGGTTGGAAGAGCACAACCCGATGTGGATAGACTAGCGGCTCAAAATCCTGCAATTTCAGTACAAGGGAAAACAAATCAAGTTGTTGGGTGTCAATGATAAAGCAGTGCATTGTCAACCAATTGAAAGTCGTAAATTGCAAGGATTGATCAGGAGAAGAGCTCTATCACATTACGTTACCGTGCGACCAGCAATTACTGAAGCGATAGTGCATATTGTTGAGGATCCGACAACAGACAGTATGCCGGACCAAGTGCGATAGGTGGTTCAGGCATTTGCGCATTTGTTTACGGAGCCCCAGGGTGTACCCCCCAGACGTCCTCATGACCATCAAATACCATTAGTGCAGGGCACTCAACCAATTTCTGTCAGACCTTACCGATACTCGCCCAAACAGAAAACTGAAATTGAGCGCCAAGTATGTGAAATGCTGGAGTTGGGTATTGTTCGGCATAGTAATAGCCCTTATGAATCACCTGTATTATTAGTCAAGAAGAAGGACGACTCTTGGCGGTTGTGTGTCGATTACAGGCAGTTGAATGCTATCACTATTAAGAACAAGCACCCAATGCCAATAGTGGATGAATTGTTGGACGAATTGGCCGGGGCGCAATGGTTTTCTAAATTGGATTTGCGCTCTAGTTACCATCAAATCCGGGTGGTGGAAGGAGATGAACATGAGACGGCCTTCAAAACTCATGATGGACTATTGAAGGATCATTGTTTTTGATCCAATTGTTTTTGATGATGAGTATTTGAAAGGAGTTGAAATTGATTTGATTATTTGATAAGATTTGAAAGTGGTTTGATTATTTAGTGGTTGTATGGATTAATGTGAGTCAAGTCGCGGACTTGGGCTCGGAAAATGTTTTTGTGTTTTTGTTCACGTGCAGGTGTTGCTTGAGGTCGAACATGGTCGATGACGGGACCAAGACTAGGTTCAGGGAGGAACTGAGGTCGTGAGGGTCGAGGGTGTCATGCGAGATGTTTCGGACTAGAGAGTGCACGTGAGGTCAGATCGTTGCAGCGCTTGGCCGCGAGGCTCGCGAGGCCGACGCGGCAAGTGACGGCCGGGGCGGTAGCGACGCGTAGCACGGCGCTGCAGCCGAGAACGGCCATCGGAGCGTGGCAACTAGGCGGCGAGCGCGTGAGCCAGCGGCCGCGAACAGGGCCAGGAGCGGAGGCGAGGCGTGTGGCTGGATCGCGGCGGCCAGAGCGGCTTCCCGCAGCCGAAGGATGCGCCGGGCGGACTTGATCGGCGACGGAGTCGATGGCGGCAAGTCGATAGCTCGAGCCTTGGCCAGCGGGCTTCGGCTCGCAGCGTAGCTGCGGCGGCCTGCAGCGTTGGAGGCTATTGCATGTAGCGGTAGTGGCAGAGCCGACGCATGTATACATTTTTTTAGAGTGTGTGTACATTTGTGTGTGAGTGCATGCATGTGTGTGTGTTATGCATGGTGTGCATGCATGTGAGTGTATGCGTGAGTGCATGGCATGAGTTACCGTGTGCATGCAAGTGCATGTGTGTGTGCGTGAGTGGTGCATACATGTGTGTGCGCGTGAGTTGCATGGGTTAGCGTGTGTTGCTTTCTGTGTGTTGCATGCAGGGTTGTCCGAGAGGAGTCTCAGGTTAGCGTGTTATGGGCGAGGCTGCGGAGACCGTCGGCAGGCAGCCCACTGCCACTAGTGACCGAGAAGGAGCCAAGGAGCAAGGCACATGCAGCGGTAAAAGAGCCGGTGATCGGTGCGGTTGGAAGGTGGGGTTCGGTCGGCGGAGAGCAGGACGCAGGTGCGATCGGTGACGCTGTCCGATTGGAAGGAGGAGGGCTGCAGTATATATATACTAAGCCAATGAAGCCAAAGATTATCAATCCAAGGCAAAGGGCAAGAAGCAAAAGGTGCCTACAACAAAGAAGAGCTTGTGTGCTCTATCTAGTTGGTTTATAGTAGTTTTCTAATCTTTGAGATTAGAAGATTTTTGGTGTCATCATGTGGAAGATGGCTTTGGAATAAAGAAAAGGGTTATACAATTCTTTTTATCCTTTTGCTTTGATTCTTGATTAGAAAATTTGTTCCTCTTTTGTTAGAACTAGTTTTGATTTTTGTTCGTCTTGTCTCGCTAATTAATCTAGGGTTTTGATCTCTCAATATTAGATATTCTTCCGCTTTTTAGGGGTCTTTAATTTTCCGAAAGAAATAGTTGAATTTTATTCGGCATCTATTCACCCCCCCCCTCTAGTTGCCTACTCGGTCCTACAAGTGGTATCAGAGCCAGGCTCTACTAATCCATCTTAACAGGTGATTAGTAAAACGGTAAGTTATGGCAACAGAGAAATACTCGAACAAACCGCCCGATCTTCGATGGCGCAGAGACTTCCCAATCGGGCGGATCCAGGATCGTGCATACCTTCAAGCTCAAGGTAACGCGACGGCGCAAGGTAAAAATTTCGTACGAGCTTCCTTCTAATGATGATATTGATAAAATCGAGTTTGAAAAAGATGTTGAAAATAATAATAGAGCTAGAAACATATTGCTTCAAGGACTTGCTAGAAAAGAATTCGATAGAGTCTGTCATTTACTCAACGCTTCATGAAATTTGGAAATCTCTTCAAGATTATCATGAAGGCACCGACTCACAAAGAGGCTAGGCAAGATCAATTTAAAAGGAATACACTAGATTTGAAATGAACTCTGAGAATCATTAGATGATTGTTTTGCTCGCTTAATAGAATCTTAAACAATCTTAGAATTTGTTGATGTACAATACACTGACTACGAAAATGCTAGACATTTCTTATCTTCTCTTGATCTTAAAATCGGCAAATGAAAGTAATCGCTTTTAGGGAGGCTCACAAGATGAGTGAAATGACATTGGATAAACTTTATTCTAGTCTCAAGACTTTTGGAAATAGATATTGTTTCCAGAACATCCAATGATAACTCTTTGGCTCTTAATGCAAATTCTTCTTCATGTGATAATGCTACTAGTTCTTCATCATCATATTCCATTTCTGCCTTGAGTGCTCTTAGTGATGAACAGCTAGATCAAATACCAGAAGATACACTTGCTCTTCTTTCCAAGCGTGTCAATGCAGCGTACATGAGATCAAGGGAGAGAAGAGGAGCCTCCATCCATTTGCTACAACCAAGGCAAGGCAGGTACATCGTGCTAATCGTTTCAAGAACAAAAACAGAGAGGAGAAGGAGCAAAGCAACTCCTCCAAGTCCTTCCGGCCAAGAGAGAGCAAGGATAAAAATAAACAACGGACAAAGAAGATGCTCAACAAAGTCTTCGAGGCAATTGGTCGCTTAGACTTAAGCGACATTGATGACTCAACTGAAGATGAGAAGGAAGCAAAGCAAAGCTGAATGAGAAGGATCTCACCGGGACTATGCTTCATGGCAAAAGGGAACACTAGTGATTCTAGTGACAACGACATAAAGCACCTCGGCGGTGATGAGGTAATGCCTCATTATGATGAGCTTTGTGAAGTTTTAGTCATATTGAGAAAATCTTTAAGAAAATCTTCACTCAAAAATAAAAAGCTTAGAAAAAGATCTATCCATGCTAAAAAGCGAAAACTTTGATCTTAGAAATTCAAATTAAAAATATTTGTGATACTTGCTTAGATCTCAAATTGGAAATTAAGTCACTAAAAGAGGAACATGTGATTAAACTAGAACACGTTTATGCCGAACAATTGAAAAATGAAAAACTTGTGAAAAATATTGGTTGCTCTACTGATAGTTTACATGATCAAATTGCTTGCTCTAAATGTTCTATTCTTGAGTTGAAATTAAAAGATGCAAATTGTAGAGTTACCCAATTAACAAATGACATGTTCACTCATGAAATTAACTCGTGTTCAAATTGCTGTAAAGCAGCTAAAATTGACACTCCTTGTGATAATTGTTTAAATCTTGCTAAAAAGGTTGATTACTTGCAAGATTCTCTTTCTAGGTTCACTAAAGGGAAGAAAAATTTGAACATGATTTTAGATCAATCTAAAGTGAGCTTCAACAACAGGTTTAGGTTTTAACTCTCATGCTTCTACTAAACCTGTTGAGAGCAAAAATGTGAAAATTGATAATGAGTCTAAGAACTTTGATTAAATCATGGCGGCACTCTATCTCCCACTATTTCAAGTGCAAAAGTTACTTCTAATGCCAAACCATATGTTAAGTACAATTGCACTCATTGTGGGAAAGATGGTCATTTGGTGAATTTCTGCTTTAGACTAGCCAAACAACAAAAGAAAGAAAGAACTAAGGCTAGGTCTAATTTCAGTGCCAGGCACGTTTCATTTCTCATTATGTGCCTAGGGTGATGCAAACACCTCTTGTTGCTAAGAACACGAGAAAAGACAAATCTGTTTTTATGCATAAGAATGCTCGTGTTGTGCCAACTATTGTGCGTCGTGTGTCTCAGTACTGGATTCCTAAACATCTTATTTCTAACCCCAGTACCGAGACCTCGACACTTTCTGCTTCTATGTAGGCTTCTCACGCAAGGAAGGAGAACATATGGCTAGTGGATTCCGGATGCTCACGCCACATGTCCGATGAGAAGACTTGGTTCTCCTCCTTCACTCGTGCATCTCGTGCTAAAAGTGTTATTTTCAAGATGCTCCTTCCACCTTTGTTTTACTTAAAAGCCACTAGTCCAAATAGTGCGATGCAGTGCATATGTTCAGAGAGAGTATCTTTGTTGATGAAGATGATGATGATGATGATCTTTGTTGAGGATGAGATAATTGGAGTTTGTCATGTGCTTGTGTCCTCGTTTTCAAGCTTCCCAGCGTGCTTACATCGGACAAGCTATCAAGAGGATTTTAAGGTATCTCAGTGGTACTCAAGATTTTGGCATTTAGCTTTTACCTTCCTCATGCATTAGTTTGAGAGCTTTTTCGATGCTGATTTTGGAGGATGTAGAATTGATGAAAAAGTACATCCTGGTTCATGCCACTTCTTGAGTAATTCTCTTTCTTGGACACATTGATGTTCGATATCATTTTCTTAGAGATCATGTTGAAAAAGGAGCTATTGAACTGAAATTTGTTGATTCGGTGTGCTCAACTTCTTGATATTTTCACTAAACCGGCTTGATTCTTCTCGCTTTTGCTTTCTTACGGTGAACTTGGGTTCTTTCATCCCCATGGGTTGATTTGAGGGGGAGTCTTGATTTTAACTCTTTCATTTGTGTTACTTGACTTTGGTTACTACAAGGAGCTATTTTGTCGTTACACTTAAAAGAAAACTCCTAGGTTTTCATTTCATCATGTAGTACAAAGCTTTGTTGACTATTCTTGTGTATATAGTCAAAATTAATGCTACATTGCTTCACTTCTCACTAAAAGACTAAAATAATTCAATTTGAGATGCTTTTAGAATATTTTGGCTCTTGTTCATTATGGTATTGCATTTTAGAAATAGGCTTAAAAGTTTCTTGTCATCTATTGAAAGGCTAAAGCTGATTAGAAACTATGTGTGAGATTTTTGTTGGACTTAAAAAGATAATTATGAGTCTCAAGAAAAATCAGAGTTTAATTATAAAAAGCAACTTGAAAAGATGCAAGCAAAAGCTACTTGGCTAAACACAAGTTTAGTACAATGTGCTGACTTCCTTGCCAGGGATTTAAATTCAAAAGATGCAAGAAAAGGCTACTTGTCTAAACAAAAGTTCAGAACAATGTGAAGCCACTTGCCAATTTAAACTGAGAAAGATACAAGAAAGAACTACCTACTCATACACAAGTATGGGCTAGTGTGCAGTTACTTGTCATCCCTGTTGATCACAAAGCAAAATTGTCAAACTTGCTAAAAGAGAAAAAGGAAATTCAAATTTTTTTTTTTTGAAAAGGCTTGAGACAAACATTAGTGAATTTGAAAGTCTCTCTTTGCTCATGATAGATTTCTTTTTAGCTTTGGCAAAATCAGTTTATGACATTTTACTTGTTTGCTCTAATTTGCTTATGCAACAACTATTCTATGTGTTAGAGCCTCCATATTCTCACAATTTGCTTTCTCATTGGATAAATTGATACAAAATGTGAAAACTCCTCATAAAAACTCTCCAAATGCTTTACTTTGATTATATACCTTGAATATACTTCAAAGCTTGAGATCTTGCATTCATTAAGGGGGAGTTTTGAGATCTTGATGACTATTTTGTCAAAAGGGAGAGCAAAAGTCAAGAAGAAGAAAATAAAAGAGAGGTGAATTTCAAAGCTGTTTGAGAACTTGGATTTACTTGGTCTTTACTTGGTCTTGGAATCTTTTGGGTCTCAAACTCTCATTTTTCTTTCTCTCTACTCTTGTCAAATCTTATTGTGTTTTGTCAAATTACTCATCAAGGGGAGATTGAAGGATCATTGTTTTGATCCAATTGTTTTTGATGATGAGTATTTGAAAGGAGTTGAATTTGATTTGATTATTTGATAAGATTTGAAAGTGGTTTGATTATTTAGTGGTTGTATGGATTAATGTGAGTCAAGTCGCGGACTTGGGCTCGGAAAATGTTTTTGTGTTTTGTTCACGTGCAGGTGTGTTGCTTGAGGTCGAACATGGTCGATGACGGGACCAAGACTAGGTTCGAGGAGGAACTGAGGTCGTGAGGGTCGAGGGTGTCATGCGAGATGTTTCGGACTAAACGGTGCCGCGTGAGTCGAGGTCGATCGTGCAGCCGGTAGCGCAGAGCTCGCGAGGCCGACGCGCAAGCTGACGGCCGGGCGGCCGACGCTGTAGGCTACGGGCGCGCAGCTTCGAACGCGGCGGAGCGGCTGGCAACTAAGCGCCGGCGCCGCGGAGCCAGGCGGCCGCAGGCAGCCGGAGGCCAGGCGCGTGGTCGTGCGACGGCCGCGGCGGCCGCGACCGAAGCGGATGCGCCGGCGTGATCGCATCGCGACGGGCGAGTCGATAAGCGTCAATGGCGACGAACTTTCCACTGGCGGCGAGCAGCCCGACACGGGCGTTGGAGCCATGCAGCTGCCATGGTAGTGGCAGGAGGCCGTACGCATGTATACATTTTTTTTTAGAGTGTGTGTGTACATTTGTGTGTGAGTGCATGCATGTGTGTGTGTTATGCATGGTGTGCATGCATGTGAGTGTGTGTACGTGAGTGCATGGCATGAGTTGCCGTGTGCATGCAAGTGCATGTGTGTGTGCGTGAGTGGTGCATACATGTGTGCGTGAGTTGCATGGGTTGGCGTGGTGTTGCTTTTGTGGTGTTGCATGCGAGGTTGTCCAGAGAGGAGTCTCGGTTGGCGTGTTCGTGGCGGGCTGCAGGTTGGGAAGGCCGTGCGGCGAGGCCCACGCCTACTCGGACCAGGAAGGAGCCAAGGAGCAAGGCACACGCAGGTGGTGAGTCACCGGTGATCGGTGGTTGGAAAGTGGGGTCTGGTCGGGCAGAGCAGGACGCAGTACGATCGGGTGACGCTGTCCGATTGGAAGGAGGAGGGCTGCGTATATATATACTAAGCCAATGAAGCCAAAGATTATCAATCCAAGGCAAAGGGCAAGAAGCAAAAGGTGCCTACAACAAAGAAGAGCTTGTGTGCTCTATCTAGTTGGTTTATAGTAGAGTTTTCAATCTTTTGAGATTAGAAGATTTTTGGTGTCATCATGTGAAGATGGCTTTGGAATAAAGAAAAGGGTTATACAATTCTTTTATCCTTTTTGCTTTGATTCTTGATTAGAAAATTTGTTCCTCTTTTGTTAGAACTAGTTTTGATTTTTGTTCTGCCTTGTCTCGCTTAATTAATCTAGGGTTTTGATCTCTCAATATTAGATATTCTTCCGCTTTTTAGGGGTCTTTAATTTTCCGAAAGAAATAGTTGAATTTTATTCGGCATCTATTCACCCCCCCCCTCTAGTTGCCTACTCGGTCCTACAACTATATGAATTTTTGGTTATGCCATTTGGGCTAACCAATGCACCGGCAACCTTCCAAAGTATAATGAACCATATCTTCGAAGTACATCTACGACAAGGCGTCCTTATATTTATGGATGACATCTTGATATATACTGCAACATTAGAGGGGCATGTGAAACTGTTGAAGGAAGTGCTGCAGTTGCTTCAACAAAACAGCTTGTCAGTGAAATTGTCTAAATGTTCCTTCGCACAACAGCAACTTGAGTATTTAGGTCACGTTATTAGACCGCACGGAGTGTCGACTGACAATTCCAAAATCAGGGCAGTATTACAATGGCCGGTTCCGAGAAATGTGAAGGAAGTTCGTGGATTTTCGGGTCTCACGGGGTATTATCGCAAATTCATTAAGCATTACGGTCTCATTAGTAGACCGCTTACTGAGCTTCTCAAGAAAGGAGTGGTGTTAAATTGGAATCCTCATGTGCAACAAACTTTTGAGATTTTGAAAAAAGCACTAGTGAATTGTAACACCCCAAAATTTTGCTTTTCTTAAATTCATGTGCGATTTGGCACTTTGGTGGATTTTTGGAATTTTCTGGAATTTATTTGGATTTATTTGGAACTTATTTGAATTTATTCCCTTTTGAAATAATTAAAGAGTTTAACTTTGCAAATAAAAATTTGTTGGAAATATTTTATTTGAGTCCAAAATGTTCCAAAATATTTTCCAGAATTTTTTTGGAATTTTTCTGAGTCTTTTGCTATTTTTAATGAATTAAATGAATTTCTGATAAATTAATTGGATTATTTAATCGCTGGAAAAACCTAACTGGTTTGTACTGTTCATCCGACCGGACCCGAGTCTGAGTCAGACTCGAGTCCGACCCGAGCCAGCTGTTCCGGTCGAACCCGCTCGGCTGAACCCTAACCCGCGTGACCGTTGGATCTTGATCCAACGGCCACGATTGAGCCACGTCGACCGAACCCGAGCCCGACCGAGCCAGCTAACTCGCCCGAGCCAGACCTGCGCCCAAACCCCCGCACCGTTGAATCTTGATCCAACCGCTCACGTTGAGCCACGTCACCCAATCCGAATCCCTTTCGGATTCCGCCGCCGCAACGGAGTGGGCCTCGGTTTCAGCGCGTTTCACGGATGTCGAGAGCCCTATTTATTGCGCCACCGCCGCTGTCGTGTTGCCGACTTCCGTGCGCACCCGTAGCCCTAGCCCACGCCGCCTGAGCCGCCGCTGCTTTGCGCGCGAAGCTCGCCAGAGCTTGGCTTAGCGCTCCGCCGCGTTCATTTGTAGATTCCGCCGTCCTCCGCCGCCGTTGAGCCCAGATCCGGAACCGTGAGGTCAAGCCACGTCGGTCAGCACCACTCACTTCGCCGGAGGAGCCTCGCAGCGCCATCGGGAGTGTCGCCTTCCCCGTCTACGGTGACCTTGCTCCGCCGCAAGCCATCGCCGTCGATCGAGCTCCACCAGCCGTCCGATCCAGATCCAAGGGCCCAGATCGCACCACGTCACCCCTCGGTGAGTTCCACGTTGAAATCCCCAGATCTATTTCCAACCGTTGGATTTAGATCCAACGGCGTAGATTGTGCCACGTAGCCTTAATCGCACAGTACTAGATCCATTCTCAGCCGTTAGATCTAGATCAAATGGTTAGGGTTAGCCGCGTTGTTTTCCTTAAATTAGATCTTGACCGTCCGATCAAGATCGAATGGTCCAGATCAGCCGAGTTGTTTTCCAAACGCGTTAAGCCAGATCCAATCTGGGCCGTTGATTTTCAAATCAACGGCCAAGATCAAGCCACGTGGCCGGGAGGCTGACCGCCGCGGTCAGCGCACGCGTGCGTGCGACGCTGACACGCCGGGCCCACATGTCAGCGGCTGTCCCAGCCGTGCGGTGACGTCACCGGTGGGGCCCACCTGTCAGCGCTGTGGCCAAGCCACGCTGACGTCAGCGATGATGTAACCCGATGGGTCCTACCTGTCAGTGAGACATTGGAGCCGTGGACCGAGTCCACGGTGGACCGAGCCAAACCATGCACCGGGTCCATGGACCGAGGCGACGTGGCGGCTCCCGATTGGTCCACATGTCACTGCTGACGCAATAATTGAATTTCCGAAAAAGAAAATGATTTATTAATTCGAAATTTTGATTTCAGAATTTGTTTCAAACTTCAAACGGCTATAACTTTTGCATTTTAACTCCGATTTGAGTGATTCAAATTTCTAAATTTGTATAAAATTGAGATCTACCTAATGATAAATTTTATTTAATTTTTGGACCAAAGTTTTTCTCTGTAATATTATTTAATTCATTATTTAAAATCTAAATGCTTGTAACTTTTGCATTTAAACTCCGAATTTGGCGATTCCAGTTTCTAAAAATTCATAAAATTATGCTCTCTCTATTTATGAACTTTATTTGGATGTTTGGACACTTTTTGTCTACTATTCATTTATTATTTGCTATTTGCACGCTTTACGTGTAGACGTTGAAGTGCGCGAAGGCTTCGAAGGAGAAGTGTTGACCCAGAAGCCAGCTCAGGACCAAGAACAAGTACTTTTTGAAGGCAAGTTGTGCTTTGACCATGTTGATCCCATTTTCAAATTAATTTGGTTTAAATTATTGCATGCTAGTTTGATTAGAAAATACCTTAATTAATTATGGGAAATTAGATAAATGCCAAATTGCTGTATGACACCTTGGTTAATTAAATATGTGCCATGACCCCTTGTCGCCCTAGTTGTGGATTACTAGTTGGACATTATTAAATTGCCAACATGGGAATTTAGATCGTTGTAGTAGATTGCTTAGACCTGCTACGCGCTTATGACATGATTTTGGACAATCAAATGTTATTATTGACTTAATGATATATTGAACCTGTTTTGAAAAGGTATCATGTGTTGTGATGATGACGGCACGTGGTGCATGGTAATCAACTGGGGTTTGATAAATAGTTTCGACCGGGGCATGTGGCAAGAATGATCGGGTGGGCCAGTTGTGGCACCAGGAACGATGTTTTGGTTCTTCGGGTAGTCTTGCCCTGGTCACCCTAAGGACTTAACCTTGCAAGCCTTTGAACTAAGTCAAACGTGCAACCACATGTCTGTAATGGGACGGACCTAGTTCATTAAGTTGCTAATAACGTACCTGTGGGACCTCAGGTTGTCAACTACACCCTTTGTGTAGTTGTACGGGGGAGCGTACCGGGGCTGCGGCCAGGTACCCATCTAATGGTGAATTGGCCTAAACTTCGCCTTCGCTAAGGGAAGGGTTAGTGTGCAATCACCGGGGAGGACCACTTGTACTGTTAGAAGTTTTCGAAAGACTCTGTTATGGACACTCGCCTTTGTGGTGTTTGGCTGTATCTTGTGGGTAAAGTGCATAACCTCTGCAGAGTGTAAAATCTATTCGAATAGCCGTGTCCGCGGTATTGGACATCGCTCGGGAATTACAGTCAAGGGTTAGACTTTCTTGAAAATGATTCGGACTTGAGATGTTGGGTTTGGTTTAACAATGATGTTGATGGAAATGTGGATTAGATTTGGGAAAGATGGTTATTTAATTGATGGAGAAGTTATTGCCCTTAAACATGTTTCTACTGCTTTTGAATCTACTTATGTTACTTGTCAAGATGCTATTTTACTACAAATATACCCTGAGCTACTTCTTTGTATTAAGCCATGCATGTAGTATATTAGCTTGCATTCTGTGCATGACTTGCTGAGTACCAAGTACTCACCCTTGCCACAATACAACACCAGTTGAAGAGGAGACTACACCAGCTTTGGAGGAGGAACTCCAAGAGGAACCGTCTAACTAGGGAGCGAGCCTAGTCAGTTGCCTGTGGTATACTGGATGGCACCATGATGTTATTTTACTTTCTCCGGTGCTATTATTTCTCTTTTAATAAGTTTCGCCCTGCGAGGCGTATATTTGTAACTTGACCCTAAGGTCAAGCAACCAGTTTGATTATCTAATTAATGTACTTTTTTATTTCGTTGAGTATGATTGTGATATTTACCAATGTTGAGACTGTGTGCACTAGCGCGTTCCTGGACTAGTGCTGAATACACAGAGGGTCCGGATTTGCAAATTCGAGTCCCGACAGAGGTGGTATCAGAGCCATACTGACTATAGGCTCACCCAAAGTTAGATTGGTCGTGGTGAGGATAAAACTTATTTTCTAAAGATAAAATTTGTCAAGATAATGAATGAATTCTCAACTTACCCCTTTCTTCCTTGTTCATACCCTTGCTGGGTTCTTTTGTCTTCCTCATTGATTTTAAAATGCTGCGTTCTTACGCGAACGTCTTTTGACAGATGATGATGAAGAACAACTACGCCGAGCGTGAGGGAGGCTATGCCGCCGAGTTGTGGCGTATGCTTCAGTTTCTTGGAGATTTTGAGAGACCGCTCTACCGAGGGACTACACTCGTGCAGGCAGGAATGGTCATAGGATGGGACGTCCGGATCACGGTGTATGCCCAAGAGAAGACAAAGTTCAGCCGCCCTTTCCACTTCACCGCCAGGAGGTCTACCTTTGAGATGGGAATCCAGGATGTGTCGCGTCGAGCGATGCAGCAGATCGCTCGCACTTACTCCAGGGAGCTGGAGGGCACTGTATTTCGTCACCACCCACGCCGAGACAGCAGAGCTCAGCGGAAGCCGATAGAGGATGAGGATGCTACCGTCACTCACTTAGCCAGATTCGTCGCTGCCCAGGAAGAGCTGATCGATGACACAGTTCAGGAGTTGAAGAAGGCTCGCGAGCAGGTTGAGGAGGAGAAGAAGCACTTGGAGAATGCCCGTGAGTACGTCTCTTATGCTGCGAAAAGGATCGCAGAGCTGGAGACCGCACTGTATGGCCAGGGTCCCGATCCAGTGTTGGAGTTGGAAGCCCCAGAGCCAGAGGAGGAACCAGAAGAAGCGCCACCTGCACCCGCGCCACAGCCACAACACCAGCCAGATCCAGTGCCAGAGGAAGACGCCGCGTCGTCAACCACAGCTGCAGTTGCAGGGCATGGCGATTGCTTCGCGCCTATGCCGCCGCACCCGCCGTGAGGAGGCAGTGGAGGTTTTCTCGATGAGTGAGCGTAGGTTTTGACGTTGAGACTCCTTCGTCGAGTCGCGTTATAGAATAAAGATTCACCTTAGAGTCGATTTGGATTTTCATTGTTTGCTGAGTGTGCAGTATGTGTTGCAAGGCCCTTAGGCATTGTAAGCGACCATACCAAGTTATTATTAATAATAATAAAGTTGGATTTTTGAGTTACACTTTTCCCCCGCATAAGTTTACCTACTACTTGTCTATTATTGTTCCCTCTCATCCCTAAAACTTGGAGCAATCGACAGGTGGTGAACACCCGTGGAAACCTCGGAGGCAATGGAAGTGGTTCTTGCCTAGCTGGGAACCTCAATGATGGAGCACACACACCCGGCCCGGCCACTTGATTGACATGCAGAATTTTGGAGCTTTTCTTGCCGCCCAGACCCAGTTGATGCATGCAATGATGCAGCAGATGCAACAGATCACCGCTCACGCCGCTGCTAATTAGAATAATCAAGTCAATCAGGGACAACGCCAGAATTCAAGACTGTCAGAGTTCATGAGGACTCATCCACCCACTTTCTCCGGGAATGCCAATCCGTTGGAGGCTGATGATTGGTTAAGGTCAATTGAGAGGAAGCAACACATTGCTCAATGCATGGGAAATGAGAAGGTACTCTACGCTTCTCATCAGCTGGAAGGGACCCCCGCCGAATGGTGGGAGAATTTTTGCGCCACGCGGGAGAACCCTCAGGACATCACTTGGGAGGAGTTTACCGCCGCATTTCGTCAGTATCACGTGCCGGAAGGAATTATGGACCTCAAGAAGGAGGAGTTCAGAGCACTGAAGCAAGGTAACCAACCAGTGGCCGAATACCTGAATAAGTTCACACAGCTTGCATGCTACGCACCTGAGGATGTAGCGACAGATAAGGCCAGACAGTCTCGCTTTATGAAGGGACTTAACTCAGGACTGCAGGTGGGACTGATCACCCACACCTTTCTAGATTTCCAGGAGCTTGTGAACAAGGTGCTCATTCTTGAAGATAAGCGCAAGGAACTGGACGAGAACCGGAAGCGAAGGATGCAACAGCAGGGATAGCGTCAGGGAGCACAGCAACGCTTGAGGGTTGTGCCAAATCAGTTTTTTAGATTCCAGCCACAGAATGCAATGAGGACGCCGTCACCAGCACCCAGACCCGTCAATCAGAATTATCAGACCCCAGCTCCAGCCAGAAATGCCGCTTCAGGCAATCAACAGGGGACAGTGAGACGCTGCTACACATGCAACGAGCCAGGGCACTTCTCCAACAATTGCCCTAAGAAGACAGCAGGAGTGACCCCAGTCCGCTTCAATCTGGGATCCACACCAGCCAGGACGCAGGCACCAGGAGCCAACCGAGGGACAGCATAGCCAGGAGCAGCACCCCAGACCGTGGTGAGAGGCCGAGTCAACCATGTCACCGCAGATGCATTGCAGAATGCCACGGACGTCGTACTGGTAAGTTACTTGTCAACTCAGTACCTGCAACAGTTTTGTTTGACTCTGGAGCTTCGCATTCGTTTGTTTCTCAAGGTTTTGCTGCTAAAAATGATTTGGAGATTGCAAGACTTAAATGCATGCTTTTAGTTCAAACCCCTGGTTCCGAACTCCGAAAATATTAATAGATGGGATAGAGTTCCTAGCGAACCTTATTATGTTGGAAACCCAGACCTTAGATGTTATTTTGGGAATAGACTGGTTATCCAAGCACAAGGCCATGCTAGATTGTGGGAGAAGGATTATCTCAGTTGAAAGCCCGTGTGGGAGGAAAGTGGAATTTCAAGCTACCGCTGTTAGAGATGGACAATTGATGGTTAACAGCGCAAAGGCGATCAACATAGAGGATGTCACAGTAGTGAATGAATACCCAGATGTTTTTCCTGAAGATCTACCTGGAATGCCGCCAGATAGAGACATAGAGTTTGTAATAGAACTTGTACCTAGTACAGCGCCAATAGCAAAGAGACCCTACCGGATGTCCACCGAAGAATTGGTAGAGACGAAGAAGCAGCTTGAAGAGTTTATGGAGAAAGGATTTATCAGACCGAGTTCGTCGCCGTGGGGAGCGCCAGTTCTGTTCGTCAAGAAGAAGGACGGGAGTTTCAGGATGTGCATTGACACCGTGCACTCAATGAGGTCACTGTGAAGAACAAATACCCGCTACCCAGGATCGATGACCTGTTTGATCAGCTGAGAGGAGCCAGAGTTTTCTCCAAGATTGATCTGAGATAGGAATATCACCAGTTGAAGATTTGATCGGAAGATATTCCGAATACCGCATTCTCGTCAAGATATGGACATTACGAGTTTACAGTTATGTCCTTCGGTCTGACGAATGCGCCGGCTTATTTCATGAATATGATGAATAAGGTGTTCATGGAATATTTGGACAAGTTTGTTGTTGTGTTTATAGATGATATCTTAGTCTACTCCAAGACAAAGGAAGAACATGCAGAGCACTTGAGGCAAGTGTTGGAAAAGCTGAGGGAACAGCAACTCTTCGCCAAGTTCAGCAAGTGCGACTTTTGGAAGGACAAGGTGGAGTTCCTCGGACATGTAATGACCGCGGAAGGAGTCGCCGTAGATCCAAGCAAGGTAGAAGCTGTGTTACATTGGGAGCAGCCGAAGACCATGACCCAGATTCGTAGTTTCCTTGGTATGGCAGGTTACTACCGTCGTTTCATTGAAGGCTTTTCGACAATTGCGAAACCTCTCACGCAATTGCTGAAAAAGGAGAAGTTTGCATGGATGCCGGAGTGCGAGAAAGGTTTTCAAGAACTGAAGAAGCGATTGACATCAGCACCGGTGTTGGTTCTACCGGACGTTAATCAAAGCTTTGATATTTATTGTGACGCATCGCGCCAAGGGCTTGGATGTGTGCTGATGCAGAATGGAAAGGTCGTCGCTTATGCATCTAGGCAGTTGAGGCCGCATGAGGAGAATTATCTGACGCATGACCTAGAGTTAGCTGTCGTAGTGCATGCATTGAAGTTGTGGCATCACTATTTGATTGGAAACAGATGTGAAGTATACACGAACCATAAGAGTCTTAAGTACATCTTCACCCAATCAGACCTAAACATGAGGCAGAGGAGATGGCTAGAGTTGATCAAGGATTATAATGTCGGGATCCACTATCATCCAGGGAAGGCTAACGTAGTGGCCGATACCCTGAGTCGGAAAAGCCATACTGTGAACATGTTGATAGCCATGAGTCAGGATGAGCTATGTGAGGAATTTCAGAGAATGCAGATTGAAGTAGTACCAGAAGGATTCTTGGCCGCATTAGAAGTGAAGCCTACCCTGGAGGATCAGATTCGAGAAGGACAGAAGGAAGATGACAAGATCCGTAGGATCAAGTCCAAGATGGATGAAGGCAAGGCAAAAGACTTCAGACTGGACGAGCAAGGCACGTTATGGATGCAGGATAGAATCTGTGTGCCAAACAGGAAGGAGCTGAAGCAGCTGATTCTAGAAGAAGCCCATGACTCCAAGTATTCAATTCATCCGGGAAGTGCCAAGATGTATCAGGATTTAAAAGAAAGATTCTGGTGGCCGAGCATGAAGCGTGAAGTTGCCGAACATGTTGCGCTGTGCGACATATGCCAGAGAGTCAAGGCAATGCATCAGAGACCAGCAGGATTGGTACAGCCGTTGAAAATACCTAAGTGGAAATGGGAAGAAATCGGAATGGACTTCATTACCAGTTTGCCGAAAACCCAGGGTGGATATGATTCCATATGGGTCATAGTGGACCGCTTGACCAAGGTCGCTCACTTTATTCCCGTAAAGACAACCTACTCGGGAGATAAGTTAGCCGAGTTGTAGATGACCAGGATCGTCTGTCTGCACGGAGTGTCGAATAAGATTGTATCAGACAGAGGTACCCAGTTTACCTCGAGATTCTGGAATAAGCTGCATGAAGCCATGGGAACTCGTTTGAACTTCAGTACAGCTTATCATCTGCAGACAGATGGGCAAACCGAAAGAGTTAATCAGATTTTGGAGGATATGTTAAGAGCGTGTGCATTGGCTTATGCTACCTCTTGGGATAAAAGTCTGCCGTATGCGGAGTTCAGTTACAACAACAGCTACCAAGCCAGTTTGCAAATATCGCCATTTGAAGCACTATACGGTCGACCCTGTTGGACACCGTTGAACTGGAATAAGACAGGTGAACGCCGTGTCTTTGGACCAGATATTCTTGAAAAAGCCGAAGAACAGATTGCCATGATCCGAGAAAGATTGAAGATAGCACAATCAAGACAGAAGAGCTACGCCGATAACCGTCGCCGAGACCTGAGTTTTGAACCGGAAGATTTTGTGTATCTCAGGGTTACACCGCTCAGAGGAGTTAAGAGATTCCATGCCAAAGGGAAACTCGCGCCATGATATGTTGGACCATTGAAGGTTCTCGGTCGCAAAGGAGAAGTTGTGTACCAGCTGGAGCTACCGCAATCACTAGCCGGAGTACATGACGTGTTTCAGTGTCCCAGTTGAAGAAGTGTCTCCGAGTACCCGAGGAACAGACACCGCTTGAGTCAATCGAGTTACAAGAGGATCTAACTTACAAGGAGCACCCCGTGAAGATTTTGGACACCATGGATCGAGAGACGAGAAACAAGTCAACCCGCTTCTGTAGAGTTCAATGGAGCAACCACGCGGAGAGTGAAGCAACTTGGGAGCGCGAAGAGGACTTGAAGAAAGAGTTTTCGAACCTATTCTCTAGTAAGTCCTGAATCTCGGGGATGAGATTCTGTTAAGGGCGGAGGTTTGTAACACCCCAAAATTTTGCTTTTCTTAAATTCATGTGTGATTTGGCACTTTGGTGGATTTTTGGAATTTTCTGGAATTTATTTGGATTTATTTGGAATTTATTTGAATTTATTCCCTTTTGAAATAATTAAAGAATTTAACTTTACAAATAAAAATTTGTTGGAAATATTTTATTTGAGTCCAAAATATTTTCCAGAATTTTTTTGGAATTTTTCTAAGTCTTTTGCTATTTTTAATGAATTAAATGAATTTCTGAGAAATTAATTGGATTATTTAATCGCTGGAAAAACCTAACTGGTTTGTACTGTTCATCCGACCGGACCCGAGTCCGAGTCAGACTCGAGTCCGACCCGAGCCAGCTGTTCCGGTCGAACCCGCTCGTAGAACCCTAACTCCGCGTGGCCGTTGGATCTTGATCCAGCGGCCACGATTGAGCCACGTCGGCCGAACCGAGCTCGACCGAGCCACCGGCTTCGCCGAGCGGCACCAGCGCCCAAACCCCCGCACCGTTGGATCTTGATCTAACAGCTGACGTTGAGCCACGTCACCCAATCCGAATCCCTTTCGGATTCCGCCGCCGCAACGGAGTGGGCCTCGGTTTCTGCGCGTTTCACGGACGTCGAGAGTCCTATTTATTGTGCCGCCGCCACTGTCGTGTTGCCGACTTCCGTGCGCACCGTAGCCCTAGCCCACGCCGCCTGAGCCGCCGCCGTTTGCCCGCGCGAGCTCGCCGTAGTTGGCTTAGCGCTCCGCCGGGTTCGTTTGCAGATTCCGTCGCCGTCTGCCGTCCTCAGCCGCCGTTGAGCCCAGATCCGGAACCGTGAGGTCAAGCCGCGTCGGTGAGCACCACTCACTTCGCCGGAGGAGCCCCGTAGCACCGTCCGGAGTGTCGCCTTCCCCGTCTACAGTGACCTTGCTCCGCCGCAAGCCATCGCCGTCGATCGAGCTCCACCAGCCGTCCGATCCAGATCCAAGGGCCCAGATCGCGCCACGTCACCCCGCGGTGAGTTCCACGTTGAAATCCCCAGATCTATTTCCAACCGTTGGATTTAGATCCAACGGCGTAGATTGTGCCACGTAGCCTTAATCGCACAGTACTAGATCCATTCTCAGCCGTTAGATCTAGATCAAACGGTTAGGGTTAGCCGCATTGTTTTCCTTAGATTAGATCTTGACCGTCCGATCAAGATCGAACGGTCCACATCAGCCAAATTGTTTTCCAAACGCGTTAAGCCAGATCCAATCTAGGCCGTTGATTTTCAAATCAACGGCCAAGATCAAGCCACGTGGCCCGGAGGCTGACCGCCGGTCACAAGACGCTGGCAGATGGCGACGCGACACGCCGCTCGCGTGTCGGGCCGGCTGTCCCAGCCGTGCGTTGACGTCACCGGTGGGGCCCACCTGTCAGCGCTGTGGTCAAGCCACGCTGATGTCAGCAATGACATCACCCGATGGGTCCCACCTGTCAGTGAGACATTGGAGCTGTGGACCGAGCCAAACCATGCGGCAGGTCCATGGACCCGAGGCAACGTGGCGGCTCCCGATTGGTCCACGTGTCACTGCTGACGCAATAATTGAATTTCCGAAAAAGAAAATGATTTATTAATTCGAAATTTTGATTTCAGAATTTGTTTCAAACTTCAAACGCATATAACTTTTGCATTTTAACTCCGATTCGAGTGATTCAAATTTCTAAATTTGTATAAAATTGAGATCTACCTAATGATGAATTTTATTTAATTTTTGGACCAAAGTTTTTCTCTGTAATATTATTTAAATGATTATTTAAAATCTAAATGCTTGTAACTTTTGCATTTAAACTCCGAATTTGGCGATTCCAGTTTCTAAAAATTCATAAAATTATGCTCTCTCTGTTTATGAACTTTATTTGGATGTTTGGACACTTTTTGTCTACTGTTCATTTATTATTTGCTATTTGCACGCTTTACGAGTAGACGTTGAAGTGCCCGAAGGCTTCGAAGGAGAAGTGTTGACCCAGAAGCCAGCTCAGGATCAAGAACAAGTACTTTTTGAAGGCAAGTTGTGCTTTGACCATGTTGATGCCATTTTCAAATTAATTTGGTTTAAATTATTGCATGCTAGTTTGATTAGAAAATACCTTACTTAATTATGGGAAATTAGATAAATGCCAAATTGTTGTATGACACCTTGGTAAATTAAATATGTGCCATGACCCCTTGTCGCCCTTGTTGTGGATAACTAATTGGACATTATGAAATTGCCAACATGGGAATTTAGATCGTTGTAGTAGATTGCTTAGACCTGCTACGCGCTTATGACATGATTTTGGACAATCAAATGTTAATATTGACTTAATGATATATTGAACCTGTTTTGAAAAGGTATCATGTGTTGTGATGATGATGGCACGTGGTGCATGGTAATCACCTGGTGTTTGATAAATAGTTTCGACCGGGGCATGTGGCAAGAATGATCGGGTGGGCCAGTTGTGGCACCGGGAACGATGTTTTGGTTCTTCGGGTAGTCTTGCCCTGGTCACCCTAAGGACTTAACCTTGCAAGCCTTTGAACTGAGTCAAACGTGCAACCACATGTCTGTAATGGGACGGACCTAGTTGATTAAGTTGCTAATAACGTACCTGTGGGACCTCAGGTTGTCAACTACACCCTTTGTGTAGTTGTACGGGGGAGCGTACCGGGGCTGCGGCCAGGTACCCATCTAACGGTGAATTGGCCTAAACTTCGCCTTCGCTAAGGGAAGGGTTAGTGTGCAATCACCGGGGAGGACCACTTGTACTATTAGAAGTTTCCGAAAGACTCTGTTACGGACACTCGCCTTTGTGGTGTTTGGCTGTATCTTGTGGGTAAAGTGCATAAGCTCTGCAGAGTGTAAAATCTATTCGAATAGCCGTGTCCGCGGTATTGGACATCGCTCGGGAATTACAGTCAAGGGTTAGACTTTCTTGAAAATGATTCGGACTTGAGAGGTTGGGTTTGGTTTAACAATGATGTTGATGGAAATGTGGATTAGATTTGGGAAAGATGGTTATTTAATTAATGGAGAAGTTATTGCCTTTAAACATGTTTCTACTGCTTTTGAATCTAGTTATGTTACTTGTCAAGATGCTGTTTTACTGCAAATATACCCTGAGCTACTTCTTTGTATTAAGCCATGCATGTAGTATATTAGCTTGCATTCTATGCATGACTTGCTGAGTACCAAGTACTCACCCTTGCCACAATACAACACCAGTTGAAGAGGAGACTACACCAGCTTTGGAGAAGGAACTCCAAGAGGAACCGTCTAACTAGGGAGCGAGCCCAGTCAGTTGCCTGTGGTATACTGGATGGCGCCACGATGTTATTTTACTTTCTCCGGTGCTATTATTTCTCTTTTAATAAGTTTCGCCCTGCGAGGCGTATATTTGTAACTTGACCTTGAGGTCAAGCAACCAGTTTGATTATCTAATTAATGTACTTTATTATTTCGTTGAGTATGATTGTTATATTTACCAATGTTGAGACTGTGTGCACTAGCGCGTTCCTGGACTAGTGCTGAATACACAAGGGTCCGGATTTGCAAATTCGGGTCCCGACATGAATGCTTCTGTGTTAGCGCTACCAGACTTTTCCAAAACGTTCATGATCGAAACTGATGCTTGCAATTATGGAGTTGGAGCAGTTCTTATGCAGGATGATCATCCGGTGGCATTTCTCAGTAAAGGATTCAACAGCAAAACCCAAACACTATCTACCTATGAAAAAGAGTGTTTGGCTATCATCTTGGTAGTAGAAAAGTGGCATTCTTATTTTCAACATTATCATTTCATCATACGCACGGATCAAAAGAGCCTCATCCACTTTTCAGACCAAAGGTTGAGCACAGGGATTCAACATAAGGCAGTGGAGAAATTGATGGGCCTTAATTACACTATACAATATAAGAAATGAACTTCAAACGAAGCTGCGGATGCTTTGTCGCGACTGCCGGGAGACCAAGAATTGACATCCATTTCCAGTTGTACACCGGCGTGGATGGAAAATTTGGCTGAAGGATACAAAGATGATCCGGATACCCAGAAAATCCTTACGGAACTCAGTTTAGCAGGAGAAAACAAGCATTTTCAGTTGCATGAAGGCATCATTAGATACAAAGGACGGGTGTGGCTGGGCAACAACCAAGTGGCTCAAACGCATGTCATGCAAGCACTTCATAACAGCTGGATAGGTGGTCATTGTCGGGACCCGAATCTGCAAATCCGGACCCTCTGTGTATTCTGTACTAGTCCAGGATCACGCTAGTACACACAGTTAAACAGGGATGAAGTACCACAATCATACACAGCGGAATTAATAATAAAGTACTTCAAACATTAAATAAACTGGTTACAAGACCTTAAGGTCACCTTACAAATAGTCTGCCACGCAGGGCTTACAATAACAAAAGTAAATAATCAGCAGCGGAATGAAAACGTCGGTGACTCCCATCAGCATGCCACAGGCAACTGATAAGGTTCAACTCCTAGATAACTGCCTCCTCGCGGAACTTCTCCTCCTTTGAAGTTGTAGTCTTCTCCTCAACTGATGATTTTGTTGGAAGCAAGGGTGAGTATACAACATACTCAGCAAGTCATGCACAGAGGTGCAATCCTATTACTATATGCGTGGTTTCTTCCAAAGGAATGGCTTAAGTGGTTGTTTTGCCTCAAACAGCATTTTGCTTTAATTAAACAACATTAATAGATTCAAAAGCAGTAAAACCATATTATATAGTAAGTTATCAATCTCTTTTTAAACAATTCGGCTCAAAGCCCTAAATCACTTTAGCAATATTGTCTCTGGCACTCGACCACCCATTCCCACATTTTATTTTGAAAGATCTAACCCTTAACTGTAATCCCCGAGCGTTGTCGATCACAGTGGACTCGGCTATTCGAATAGTTTGTACACTCTGCAGAGGTTATGCACTTTACCCACAAGATACGATCAACTCACCACGTCTGCCGTGAATCGCCATACAAGAGTATGCGAATGAGTGATCATAACAAAGCCTTTCAGAAGCCTCTAACTATACAAGTGGACCTCTCCGGTTGTTGCACACTATCCCTTCCCTAAGGTACAGGCGAAGTATAGGTCAACCAACCGTTGGATAGGGTACCTAGCCGTAGCACCGGTACGCTCCCCCGTTCAACTACACAAAAGGTATAGTTGACACCCTTAGGTACCAAATGCAAGTTATTAGCAACCTACTCAACTAGGTCCGCCCCATTACTGAGACATGTGGTTGCACGATTGACTCAGTTCAAAGGCTTGCAAGGTTAAGTCCTTAGGGTGACCAGGGCAAGACTACCCAAAGAACCAAAACGACTTTCGGTACCAATCATGGCCCACGGATCAACCTTGCCACTTGCCCCGGTCTAAATCTATTTATCACCCCAGCTTGATTATTGCGCAACGCATGCCAACAATAACATCAATTACCATGTAGAACCACAAGGGTACCTACACTTCACATCATCACGTGGCAAGATCACACTGATTCCAAAATTCATTCCATATATCATTAGTCAATATTATTTTCCCATTTGAAACATATTTCACGTAAGCATAGCTAAGCAACTATTCACGGTCTAGCCTCCCGTGTTGGCACAATCATACTAACCAACTATATAAACCCAACTTATGGTAACAATGGATACATGACATACAAATATTAATCATCAAGGGTGGAATTAACAACTAGGTTTATTATCTACTTAACCCAAATTAAATTACTCATTTTAATCAACATAGCATGCATAATATAAATCAAAATATGTTTGAAAACACTAGGAGCAATATGGTCAAAGCACGACTTGCCTTCGTAAAGCAGCGAATCTTGGTCTGGAGCTTGATCCTTGAAATCCGCGTCCTCACACAGCTCGACTTCTACGCGTAACAGATAAAGAACCAAATAAACACGCAATCAACATACAAACACACATTCAGAGAAATGCCGCATATCAAACTAATTCATAATTTCATGAAAACTTCAAGATAATTAGCTTAGAATTTTCTAAGATTTATAAAATTTATTTTGGAATTTCTGGACGTATAGTTTAGGGACTACAACATTCACAAATTTGGATTTTCCGTGAATAATTTAATAGTATATATTTAATTATAAAATTTCATAAAAATTACTGTAGAAAGTTATTAATTTATACTAATTAACAAAATTTGTTTCAAGCGATTCGGACTTAGAATGAATTTGTAGTGAAAAAGACAAATTTTACAATTCCGAAAAAAAAACCATGTACAAACTAACCTTCATTCCTAATCTGCATGGCACTATTCATAGTATATATGTGTATACGCTATTCGGCTAGGACACGGCTAGGACACGTGAGAAAAACCCGAAACAACGTATAAATTTCGTATTTAAATACGTATACTTCCTAAGACAATCGTATAACTGCATATAGAAAATTTATACTTGCGAATCAGTCGAATATACATATATATACAGATCCGACGAATATATCCATACGTATACATACTGCTAGAGTCTAATAACAGAGAGTACCGAATCAATACGCTACGATATATATTTTTACCTGTGTAGCAACCGAATACATCTAAGCGCGACTATATCTACACGTGAATCGACCGAGTACCTACATGTAGACATGTATATGCGCAGGCTATAAAATACATCTGTCTAACCTATACGTATATATACTAACATATATATATACACGATTACGCGTCGATAGGATCAATCAACCGGTAGAAATAGAACGCGCGCAAAAGAAAGGCGAGAGAGTACCGATCAACGACAGGCAGTAGCGCGGATCGTCGGCGCGGAAGAAGACGAGGCCGGAGAGTGTGTAGACCGTCGGCGCAGGAGGCGGCGGCGGTGGCGAAGTACGCGGCGGCGACGATGATGGCGAGAGGAGGGCGTGGCGGCAACGTAGACGGCAGCGGCGACGATGAGACGGCAGCGGCGACCGCGCCAAGGGCGGTGACCAACGGCGACGAGCAGTAGCGTAGCTCGACAAGCGCGGAAGGAGGCGTGGCTGAAGAGTTCGTTGGCGCGACGTAAACGGCGGCGGCAGCGATGGTGGCGGAGACGTCGGCGAAACAAAAGATCAGTGGAGAGGTAAAAGAATGGTAGGAAGAACGGCTGGAAGTGGTGGAACGTACAGAATATAAAGAATTGAGAAAACAGCTGGAATGGGAAAGGACCTCACACGTAGAGGAGAACGGCTAGCAGTGCAACACAACTAGCAGTGCAAATGGAAAGGGAATGTTCAGCTGGAAAATGAAACTTGAGACGGTTTGAAGAATTCACGCAAAACGGCCATGCAGTACTAATTGCTTCTTCCATGCATGCATGCACGACGTGGAAGGAGACTAGCAGCGGCCAACTAATTAAAGGACTACTAATAACGGCAGAGAGAAGACATATGTGAAATGAAGGATAAATCATGCAGGCACATTCTTTGAGCTATTCACGTCCCTCGCTAATAAGCCATTTACTAGGTGCGTGATTTTAAATGGGTCTATGAGGGATTGGAAAATGGAAATCAACATGCAATGAAGTATGAAACGGCTGGAGTAAAATTTGGCTTCACTTGAGAGGATGAAACGGCTAGAAGCTAGTGCATCCACGCTGGGAAATGAGAAGGCATGGAGCAATTTGAAGGAAATGTGCACTAGTAATAATGTACATGCACACCTACATACGAGCAGCGGAAAAAAAACAATTAGAAAACGGTTTGGAAAGTCCACTCGTCCAAGCATGCATGTAGTGCTCTACGTATATACGTATATACATATTCTCAACATCGGTTTAGAAGAAAAAAATATGAGAGAGGTCCTAAAAATCGGAAAAATTCCTCTAAAATATCGGGACCTATTTGGAACCTAACGAAGTTGGTTTCGTAATTTTTCGTAGGGTAGATTTTCCGTAAAAATTCTTTGAGTGAATCAGACACCTAGACAGCTTTTTGTAAAATCAACGATTTACGTTATATAACCCGTTTTTCGAAAATATTTGAAGCGAACACTCTCGTCTACCAATTATCTTAATTATCAACAAATTTTTAATTTTTATGCTTATTTGAAAATGCCTGATCTTTATTTAACGTGATTATTTCGATCAACTTGACTCCGAATTACTCGCGAGGCTTCCAAATAAATTTCGAAAAATTACAAATAATCCTAGAAACACACAAAATATATTAAAAGCAAATTTTGGGATGTTACAAACCTCCCCCCTTATCAGAATCTCGTCCCCGAGATTCAGGGCTAACTAAAGAATAGGTCCAGAAACCCCTTCTTCAGATCTTCTTCGCGTTCCCAATTTGCTTCGCTTTCTGAGTGATTACTCCATTGAACTCGGCAGAACCGGGTTGACCTGTTCCTGGTCTCATGATCCATGGTATCTAGAATCTTCACTGGATGTTCTTTATATGTCAAATATTCTTGCAAATCGATTGCTTCCAGTTGTGCTTGTTCTTCAGGTACTCGCAGACATTTGTTCAACTATGAACCCTGGAATACATCATGTACTCCTGCTAGTGATTGCGGCAACTCCAGCTGATAAGCTACTTCGCCTTTTCGACTCACGATCTTGAATGGACCAACGTATCTTGGTGTGAGCTTCCCTTTTGTGTAAAACCTTCTGATTCCTTTGAGAGGTGTAATTCTGGAATACACAAAATCTTCTAACTCCTTTTCATATCTCGTCCTGATTCTCCTTGATTAGTATATTCACGCCATGACTTTGCCGGCTCAAGGCATCGGCTACCACGTTAACCTTGCCGGGATGGTAATAGATTCCTATGTTGTAATCCTTGATTAATTCCAAAACATCTCCTCGATCTGTTCCTTCATCTCTATCCGCTTATTGACAGCCCTCTGATAGGGTTTTTTAGCTATTGGGAAAATACTGGCACCCATTTGATCACAACTCTCTATCTCTGCCTGGTGGTATACCAAGTAATTCTTAGGGATGCACTTCTGAGTATTTTCCAATCACTGGTCCTTCCTCTTGACTTGCAGCATCACACTATTGACCATCAACTGGCCATCCCAACTACGGTTACTTTTTTTTTTCACGACAAACGGTGGCCCTTACGATGAAACCACACTGTGCTCATGGCCTCAAGTTCTGGCTCTATGGCTATCGTTCCACACAACTCATTATTAGCTGCTCTATGAAGACATCTGATCTTTATTAATACTCTTGCTTCAAAGCTTTACATATCAGCATACCAGCTATAATTTTTAACAAGAGAATTCTTACAAAGGTTTCTCAACTAATTACTCTCTCATAAGCATGAAACATTACGTTATTTAAAGAAATCTTATGCCTTGGACTTCCTCAGTAGGGTCTTCATTCACACACTTCTTCTTCATCTGAACCTTTGGCACGGGTTGCGTATCTCCAGCGTGACTTGTTCCGAAATTTTCTCCTGGTATTGATGTCTTGGTAGGTGTAGAACTGGAATTGAAACAGCGGGTGTATCACCACTTCTCTTAGGACAACTTATAGCATAGTGTCCTGGCTTATTGCAGCAATAGCAACGCTTGGATGACGTCTGCTTGCTTCCTCCTGACATATCTCTATTCTTGATAGAGATAGAACTGAGATTGATGCGATCTGCAGTGACCACTTTCTTCTTGTTGCAGTTGTTAGCAAAATGTCCTGGCTGGCGACAAGCATAGCAAATTCTAGACAATAAACTTCTTCCTCGAGAACTTTTCTCCGTGGGGGTGTTGTGGAAACTCCGACCTTTAAGACGAGGCACGGGTGAAATTGTCTCGAACAAAATCTGAGCAGCATGATCATTGAGTTGCTGAGGGGCACTCTTCACTTGCTGTTGCGGTGATCCTTCGTGACACGTTTTCTGGCGCTTGCAGTTGTCCTCAAATTCCTTGTGTTCATCTCCAAGAACAAGGGTTTTGTTAACCAACCCCCCTTGCTTCGACCGACTCCTTGAGCGAGTTGCTCCCATGGTACTACCACTCACTCTTGGTGCTATAAACTTTACTGATCCAATTTCCGGAAGGATCATGACTTCAGAAATGGCTTGATCTTTCTGGGAACATTTCTTAACAAAATGACCTAACTCACCACAGTTGTGGCAGGAATGTTTGGGTTGTCTTGCTGGATTGAGGGGACATTCTCTAGCCCAGTGTCCTTGTTTATCACACAAGAAACAGTTCCATGGTGACCAAGTATCACTGGCTTCTTGAGGTAGGCTGATAAGGTTGACATACTGCTTCTTCTTTTCTTCATGCGGCACCTTAAGTGCGGATGACAGTCCTTTTCTCCTTGCTAACTCTTGAGCAATGACGGCTCGAAAATCCTCTTGCTGACGCCGAGTCACAGCGGTCACTAATGAATCCAGGGGGCATTGAGCTGGGCAATGATCCCTACCTTCACAAAGATAGCATGTGACGTTGCTCATAGGACATTCTCCAGGTAGATGGCTTCCTTCACAATTTGGAACAATTTATTGCATGTTCATCAATAAGTGTGTCCTATTTCTCCACAACGGATACATGCATGGTCTTTTGATTTGTTTGGTTGGCAACACTTCAAAGAACAACACCCAGGTATAGTATCAGGTGCGGAGGTACCCTTCTTCCTTGGTCTTACTATGGTTCCACTGTCTTCTGACGATAGGAAGTGCTGACGAAAGACGGTGGCAAACTCCCTCCAAGTGATGGTATGTCCATCCTCAAAAGTGGCATAGAAATCTTTCCACCAGGCTAATGCATTTCCTTCTAACTGGCACGTAGCATAGGGAACTTTTTCTCTATCCTCACATTGCACCAAAGCTAGCTTCTCTTCTATGATGCGAAGCCAAATTTCTGCATCTCTGGAAGTGGCTGATCCATCAAATGTAGGTGGTTTAGTCTTCATGAACAAGGAGAACTTTGGTTGTGGATACGTTGTTGTGTCTGTAGTTGTAGGGGTATTGGTTTTAGTCCCGGTAGCGTTCATATGTTGCATCACCATATGCAATAGCTGGGTTTGAGCGGTAATCAACTGATTCAAGTTTTGATTAGTTACTGTCGGTACGGTAGATAGCTGCTTGTTTGTCTCTGCTTTATCATTGGCAACGGTAGCAACAACTGAATTGACTTGAATTGCTTCATAACCACTGGTGTGATCGGTCCCTTCCATCTGTTGACACAACAAGGTTTAGCTAAGAGGGAAAAGCAAAGGTAAGGTTCAAGAATCCTAGTGCAGGGAAGCAGGTTTAACCCAGAAACTTAAACAAACATTGTTAATAACTTGGTATGGTTGCTTACAAAAGCCTAAAAGCTATGCAACACATACTGCACACTCAACAATCAAAGAAGAACCAAATTTCCTAAGCACACAATGATCTAGCGTCTAAAAGGGTAACTCCCTATCTTAAGAGACGTGACTCTCACACATGAGTCTCACTGACTACCAAAGCACTAGTTCCTCAAGCTTCGGGAAGACTTCTTCAATCTACTTCTCTTCGAGCTCGATGATTCCTCACTCCATGATCTTCAGGGTTGACAACAACATCCAGTACTTTATCCTTAAGTGTGAAACAACGTAGACTATTAAGAACGACCCAGGTAAGATTTCCATTTAAACCGAAGGAAAGGATAGAAGTTTCAGCAAAGAGGGGAGAAATAGAAGAATAAGATAAGTCACGAGCATATTATTCTTTCAAGTTAAATTTTCTCTTTAGAAAAAAAAATAATAATTTTGAAGCTCCTAAAGACGGCCAATCTATCTAGGGTCAAGACCTATAGTCAGTATGGCTCTGATACCACCTCTGTCGGGACCCGAATCTGCAAATCCGGACCCTCTGTGTATTCTGTACTAGTCCAGGATCACGCTAGTACACACAGTTAAACAGGGATGAAGTACCACAATCATACACAGCGGAATTAATAATAAAGTACTTCAAACATTAAATAAACTGGTTACAAGACCTTAAGGTCACCTTACAAATAGTCTCACACGCAGGCTTACAATAACAAAAGTAAATAATCAGCTAGCTGAATGAAAACGTCGGTGACTCCCATCGACATGCCACAGGCAATCGACAAGGTTCAACTCCTAGATAACTGCCACCTCGCGACACTTCTCCTCCTTTGAAGTTGTAGTCTTCTCCTCAGCTGATGATTTTGTTGGAAGCAAGGGTGAGTATACAACATACTCAGCAAGTCATGCACAGAGGTGCAATCCTATTACTATATGCATGGCTTCTTCCAAAGGAATGGCTTAAGTGGTTGTTTTGCCTCAAACGGCATTTTGCTTTAATTAAACAACATTAATAGATTCAAAAGCGGTAAAACCATATTATATAGTAAGTTATCAATCTCTTTTAAACAATTCGGCTCAAAGCCCTAAATCACTTTAGCAATATTGTCTCCGGCACTAGGCCACCCATTCCCACATTTTATTTTGAAAGATCTAACCCTTAATCGTAATCCCGAGCGTTGTCCTGCATCGTGGACTCGGCTATTCGAATAGTTTGTACACTCTGCAGAGGTTATGCACTTTACCCACAAGATACGATCAACTCACCACGTCTGCCGTGAATCGCCATACAAGAGTATGCGAATGAGTGATCATAACAAAGCCTTTCGAAGCCTCTAACTATACAAGTGGACCTCTCCTGGTTGTTGCACACTATCCCTTCCTAAGGTACAGGCGAAGTATAGGTCAACCAACCGTTGGATAGGGTACCTAGCCGTAGCACCGCAGACGCTCCCGCTCAACTACACAAAAGGTATAGTTGACACCCTTAGGTACCAAATGCAAGTTATTAGCAACCTACTCAACTAGGTCCGCCCCATTACTGAGACATGTGGTTGCACGATTGACTCAGTTCAAAGGCTTGCAAGGTTAAGTCCTTAGGGTGACCAGGGCAAGACTACCCAAAGAACCAAAACGACTTTCCGGTACCAATCATGGCCCACGAGATCAACCTTGCCACTTGCCCGGTCCTAAATCTATTTATCACCCCACTTGATTATTGCGCAACGCATGCCAACAATAACATCAATTACCATGTAGAACCACAAGGGTACCTACACTTCACATCATCACGTGGCAAGATCACACTGATTCCAAAATTCATTCCATATATCATTAGTCAATATTATTTTCCCATTTGAAACATATTTCACGTAAGCATAGCTAAGCAACTATTCACGGTCTAGCCTCCCGTGTTGGCACAATCATACTAACCAACTATATAAACCCAACTTATGGTAACAATGGATACATGACATACAAATATTAATCATCAAGGGTGGAATTAACAACTAGGTTTATTATCTACTTAACCCAAATTAAATTACTCATTTTAATCAACATAGCATGCATAATATAAATCAAAATATGTTTGAAAACACTAGGAGCAATATGGTCAAAGCACGACTTGCCTTCGTAAAGCAGCGAATCTTGGTCTGGAGCTTGATCCTTGAAATCCGCGTCCTCACACAGCTCGACTTCTACGCGTAACAGATAAAGAACCAAATAAATACGCAATCAACATACAAACACACATTCAGAGAAATGCCGCATATCAAACTAATTCATAATTTCATGAAAACTTCCAGATGATTAGCTTAGAATTTTCTAAGATTTATAAAATTTATTTTGGAATTTCTGGACGTATAGTTTAGGGACTACAACATTCACAAATTTGGATTTTCCGTGAATAATTTAATAGTATATATTTAATTATAAAATTTCATAAAAATTACTGTAGAAAGTTATTAATTTATACTAATTAACAAAATTTGTTTCAAGCGATTCGGACTTAGAATGAATTTGTAGTGAAAAAGACAAATTTTACAATTCCGAAAAAAAACCATGTACAAACTAACCTTCATTCCTAATCTGCATGGCACTATTCATAGTATATATGTGTATACGCTATTCGGCTAGGACACGGCTAGGACACGTGAGAAAAACCCGAAACAACGTATAAATTTCGTATTTAAATACGTATACTTCCTAAGACAATCGTATAACTGCATATAGAAAATTTATACTTGCGAATCAGTCGAATATACATATATATACAGATCCGATTTAATATATCCATACGTATACATACTGCTAGAGTCTAATAACAGAGAGTACCGAATCAATACGCTACGATATATATTTTTACCTGTGTAGCAACCGAATACATCTAAGCGCGACTATATCTACACGTAAATCGACCGAGTACCTACATGTAGACATGTATATGCGCAGGCTATAAAATACATCTGTCTAACCTATACGTATATATACTAACATATATATATATACACGATTACGCGTCGATAGGATCAATCAACCGGTAGAAATAGAACGCGCGCAAAAGAAAGGCGAGAGAGTACCGATCAACGACAGGCAGTAGCGCGGATCGTCGGCGCGGAAGAAGACGAGGCCGGAGAGTGTGTAGACCGTCGGCGCAGGAGGCGGCGGCGGTGGCGAAGTACGCGGCGGCGACGATGATGGCGAGAGGAGGGCGTGGCGGCAACGTAGACGGCAGCGGCGGCGATGAGACGGCGCAGCGCATCGCGCCAAGGGCGGTGACCAACGGCGACGAGCAGTAGCGTAGCTCGACAAGCGCGGAAGGAGGCGTGGCTGAAGAGTTCGTTGGCGCGACGTAAACGGCGGCGGCAGCGATGGTGGCGGAGACGTCGGCGAAACAAAAGATCAGTGGAGAGGTAAAAGAATGGTAGGAAGAACGGCTGGAAGTGGTGGAACGTACAGAATATAAAGAATTGAGAAAACAGCTGGAATGGGAAAGGACCTCACACGTAGAGGAGAACGGCTAGCAGTGCAACACAACTAGCAGTGCAAATGGAAAGGGAATGTTCAGCTGGAAAATGAAACTTGAGACGGTTTGAAGAATTCACGCAAAACGGCCATGCAGTACTAATTGCTTCTTCCATGCATGCATGCACGACGTGGAAGGGAGACTAGCAACTGGCCAACTAATTAAAGGACTACTAATAACGGCAGAGAGAAGACATATGTGAAATGAAGGATAAATCATGCAGGCACATTGCTGAGCTATTCACGTCCCTGCTAATAAGCCATTTACTAGGGGTGCGTGATTTTAAATGGGTCTATGAGGGATTGGAAAATGGAAATCAACATGCAATGAAGTATGAAACGGCTGGAGTAAAATTTCGGCTTCACTTCAGAGGATGAAACGGCTAGAAGCTAGTGCATCCACGCGTGGGAAATGAGAAGGCATGGAACGGCTGAAGGAAATGTGCACTAGTAATAATGTACATGCACACCTACATACGAACGGCGGAAAAAAAACAATTAGAAAAACGGTTTGGAAAGTCCACTCGTCCAAGCATGCATGTAGTGCTCTACGTATATACGTATATACATATTCTCAACATCGGTTTAGAAGAAAAAAAAATAACAGAGAGGTCCTAAAAATCGGAAAAATTCCTCTAAAATACTGGGACCTATTTGGAACCTAACGAAGCTGGTTTCGTAATTTTTCGTAGGGTAGATTTTCCGTAAAAATTCTTTGAGTGAATCAGACACCTAGACAGCTTTTTGTAAAATCAACGATTTACGTTATATAACCCGTTTTTCGAAAATATTTGAAGCGAACACTCTCGTCTACCAATTATCTTAATTATCAACAAATTTTTAATTTTTATGCTTATTTGAAAATGCCTGATCTTTATTTAACGTGATTATTTCGATCAACTTGACTCCGAATTACTCGCGAGGCTTCCAAATAAATTTCGAAAAATTACAAATAATCCTAGAAACACACAAAATATATTAAAAGCAAATTTTGGGATGTTACAGTCATTCTGGGATTCATGCCACGTATCACCGAATCAAAAGCCTGTTTGCATGGCCAAAAATGAAGCAGGGTGTGATCATCTTTGTGCAGAGTTGTGAAGTGTGCCAGCAGGCCAAGGTGGAGCATGTGAAAATACCGGGTCTGCTGCAACCGTTGCCCGTTCCATCTCAAGCCTGGTCCGTCGTCAGTCTAGACTTCATAGAAGGGCTGCCTCCATCCAACAAATACAATGCGATTTTAGTGGTGATTGACAAATTCACGAAATATGGGCACTTCATTCTTTTATCTCACCCATTTACAGCGCTACAAGTTGCTCAAGAATATCTCAACAATGTGTATAAACTGCATGGAATGCCGCAAATTTTGATTTCGGACAGGGATAGGATTTTTACAAGTAACGTATGGCAGGAGCTCTTCCGGCTGACAGATACCTTACTCCACATGAGCTCTGCATATCACCCCCAGTCCAATGGTCAAACAGAACGCTTAAATCAATGTCTAGAAGGGTACCTACGATGCGCAGTTCACTCCAAACCAGCATATTGGGCTAAATGGTTACCTCTGGCAGAGTTTTGGTATAACACCAATTACCATTCAGCGCTTGGCAAGACCCCCTTTGAAGTGTTGTATGGTCACAAGCCTCGCCATTTTGGAATCATAGAAGCAAACACCTGCTCGGTGCCGGATCTGGAGAATTGGCTCAAGGAAAGAGAGTTGCTCACCAAACTCTTGCAGCAACAACTCTTGCGAGCTCAACAAAGAATGAAAGCCCAAGCGGATAAAAATCACTCCGAGCGCTCTTTTGAGGAAGGGGACTTGGTGTATTTAAAACTACAGCCTTACATTCAGATGTCTATGGCAACCCGACACAATAAAAAATTGGCATTTCGGTTCTTCGGACCATACAGGATTCTTCAGAAAATTGGGATGGTGGCTTACAAATTGGACCTTCCCCCGGGCAGCAAGATCCATCCGGTGGTTCATGTCTCACAATTGAAGAAACACATTTCACCAGATGCTCAGGTGGACTATGACATTGCTTCCATTAACTGGGATTCTTCCACTACATTGGAGCCAGCTGCTGTACTGGAGCGTGAATGGATAATGCGAGGGGGAGCACCGTCGGCGCACGAACGGATCGCTTGGACTGGTTTATCCATACCATTGATGACATGGGAGTCGGCGCTGGAGCTGCGTCACAAATTTCCATCGTTTTCTGCTTGGGGACAAGCCGATGCTAAGCGGGGGGACTGTAATGGCATATGATAGTAATGGGTAACTGGGCCGGAATGTTGGGTTGAGCCCATGTAATAGAGTACTGTGTTGGACCGCTGGGCTAGGCTATTTAAGGCCAGGTCGGAACGTGAGATAGCGGCGAATGTTGATTGCTAATTCCCAATCCCAATTCTTCCCATTTCCCAAGTTCTAACTTCCTCTTCTTCCTCTAAGTTTGCCTCTGTTCCCCTGTTCCTACGCTCTTACTCTATCAAGTCTTGAGACGGAAAGTCGGTCCGTGATAGACCATTACTAAGAAATGCTATCAAAGCTATAACTCATTAAGGAGCAACTTCCTTTCAAAGTCACAAATCATGAAACATTTTTTACTCCATCCTCTCCCAAGCATATCTCATTCCCAGCGACATTTAGCTAAAACAGATGTTCACGACCGGACACCTAAAGTCAATTACTATCCCCTTCTTCCCAACCAGCGATATTTCTCAAAAGATTTAAACCAACATCACAACTAACCTCATGGTCCACCTTTCAACTCACTAACAAAGTGTTACGCTTGGCCCAAACTAGGTCCGCAGCTCACTACCAAATCGTACTTGATGTTTTTCCCAAGAGGGTGTCGCCCTCACAGTCTTTTCACGCAAACAACCAAGCCCAAAAGTATAAATCTTTATTATACTCAACCATAAACCATGAACACTCTTATTCTTATCGTCCTCTAGAAATGCAAAGAAGTACAATTCCTTTGAACCCAATTGTTCCACTTGCATTGATTCGAATCCAATGCGCTAACATACACTTTTGGAGAGAATTCGACAACACCCAAAAACACTCATTTTTTTTTCTCTAAGCCAAGACGCAAAGGAGACACAAATCTCCTACACCACAACCAAAGTACCAGAAATCCTTCATTCTTTCTTTTCATACTAAAAAGAAATGGACATCTCGATTCATGACATGAATGCAAACTTTTCAGGAGCACTCTGGATTAGTCATATATCCATATATGACTTTCTCACTGACCTAGCTCATCAACCCTTTTATGATTATACATACATATAAACGATGTCATGTTTCTTTTTCCCATTCATTCTCCATGTAATAACAATCCAGAATAATCATTCACAACGAGACTTCATTCTCCTTACCACATGATCGAAACACAAATAACATCAATGGTTGCGACAATTCATATAAACTATGACGGCATCATAGTTTACAGGAAAACACCACATCATATCATAACACACCAACAATTGGAAGCTAAATTTGCAAAACCTCTCATTCTAACCAAAATCAACACTTTGGAAAAGAACATCGACTCCAAAGTCAAACATCTGCACACACAACCGCCACAAGTTACCTCAAAGAGAGAGGAAAGCTCATTCCCATAAGAGAACACTTCACTAACAAAAACACTGATGAAACATTCATGAAATCCACCTTTTGAAGCACACGCAAACCCCAGACACATTTTCCAAATAACTCCAACTCTAGCCAAATAGAGTTACAAATCAAGTGCTTAACTCAAAAGTTTCCAACACAACTCACTATGGCCATCTGCTTCCTTTTAAGCATTTATTCCAAGGTAATTCAGTGTGAACGCGAAGGAGCGCGATCCACTCAAAGACTTTTGGGGGTAAATCCATATTCATAGCATAAACTAAACAAATTAGCCAAAACCAAAGATTGGCACCAACCACTACACGTTTAGGGAAACTCCGAAATACAACATAAGGAATATGTTGACCGAAAGCATTCAACCAAAATAGCAAACAACCAAACTAGTTCAAAAGTTTTTAACACAAGCTTTGCATAGAACCCGTCATGCCTACTATTCCGCTACACTTACCACTTAAACATTCAATATTCACCATTTACTCATCGAGAAGCCCCATAATAATTCAACCAAAAGCTGCATAACAAATTCTTTCTCTAGTTACCTTTCCCAACACTTATAAATAAAGTTTATGATGTTTAACAAAAAGACATCCAACCAATACTACCTCATCCTGATCCCCACAGACAAACACATCATATAACATCATATTCTCAATTTAAAACATAATACTTCAACAAATACTTTAGCATGATCAACCTATCAATTTTACACCATCCATACATCAACTTTTTGACAATCGAAACTTATTCAATTAATTAATGACTTCAACAAATAAATATTATTATCTCCACAAGACGAAATTCGTAAGTAGGATTTTAAAACATACGTTCATTAAGAATAAAATCCTACATCATGTTAGTTGTCCAAGGTTCACTCCATCACATCATGTTACATTTTCCTCCATTTTAACCATGGTTTTCCAACGAGTAATCCAAACAATTACCACCACTACTTAGTCATCAATATCAATAAACGTGCATAATCATCAAACCTCAACATTGCTTTTAGCTACCCTATACATAGGTTATAACAAAATTACCATTACACAACATTCTCCAACTATTAAAATAAACTTAATAAGCCAGACCATCACAATGCTCTTAAGATATCGTCAAACCACAAAACCTATATCTTTCCAATTGACATCAATACTAGCATTTCAGAAACACCACTGCGTACTTCCAATTATGCTATTAGTTTGCAGCAACAAAAATAGCAACTCTAATCAACTTCCCAGCTAAGGTCACAAGCCAACACGATTAAATTTCTCTACCAACATGTTAAGTTAGAACATCTTTAAACAACCAACAAAGTTTCTTTAACCAAATCAGTAGTTTACCTCATCTTAATGTTCTCACTACGCACCATGGTTTAAAACTTTAAACACTATCAATGGTCATCTTCTCATTAAGTAAAAGCAGCGTGCTACCTCATTTTTAACATAAAGCTACAAATTCTAAGCATGTACATTAACACATTTAATCATTCTCGCTATAGGGTACTCTACATCACTTGTAGTCTATTTATTCTCAAGTTAAAGATAATAATCGCATTGAATTGTTTCAACTCACAAATTAACTTAGCAATACGTCATTCCGTAAACCACATTAGTATATAACACATAGCACGGACACAAAGTTTTCTAAACACTTTCATGGGTCACCTACTCTTGACGAACAGGATGAAATTCAACTTTAAAGATAACCACAGCTCAGGAACAAGAACGAACACCGATAAATAATTTCTCCTTTCTAGGCAAGGAAGAAAAACAAAACTCGAACAAAAATGCAGGAGAGCTCAACTCTCAAATTTCCAACTTTGATAGCCCAAAACTCTTCAAGAAATCTCAAGATCTATAGTTCCAAGAAGGAAGAAGGATGCACCAGGGAAAACAAAATGTCCAACTAAATCCTTTCCGATAAAGATTCAAACTTAGCTCTACCCAACTCAAGGTCTGCACAAGGGGAAACTCCAACACATTTTTCTTAGATATGGAGAACAACAACCACATAAGTTTCCTCCCCAAGACAGTCCACAATAACCAGCAAAACCGGGTGTCAAAGCAAAAATTACGACCAAAAGACGTGCAACACAAAACTCTTCTTCTTCGTCTTCCACCAAGGAAGACAAAACCACAAACCGCCTATGGAACAATCCACGAAAAATCCAATACCAAACACTTTTTCCTTTGATCTTAATCAACTAAAACCAAGAAACCAACAAAAACCGACCGTTAGAACGGTAAAGAACATCCAAAGGAATCCACCGCCAACTCTTCTATTTATCTCCAGTCAACTACCCGATCTACGATAGAAAAGGTAAGCACTCTTTCCCCACAGGAGGGTTAACAGTTCTTCAGTGATGGCTTTAACCAGCCACACCGTCAAACCACGCCCTTACTATGAACAAAAAGAGGTGACCGAAGCCCTTCGACACCACAACCCCACTTTATCACAATAACAAGAACAATCCAATCAATTCTCTCAATAACGTAGCAACATACATTATCACATATAGCATTCAACATCAAGGCTTAAATACAACATTTAAGCGTAAAGCAACGATACCCATACCCTTTCCTACTGTGCATCATGTGTGTCAAATTTTAGATTAGTTATTCCACTTACACAAGTTTTAATGTTACTATCCTATGACAAAATTTTAAGTACAACCTAAGCCATGTTTCTAGGTAATTCCACATCAAAATTCTAGTTAACCCTATGGTAGTTCACTAAGTTCATACACCATGGACCTGAAGCCCGCTCTGATTCCAACTGTAACACCCCGGCATCTAGTATGCCCTGGATGTCACCAAAAAATAGCATAAGAAGCATCTAAATACCACAAATTAGGATAAATTACAGCAAGGGCGCAAATACTAAACCAAAAAATTTCGGCAGCATCTCCTTTGTTTTTCCATGGTACGAAGAAACAACAAGAATATCTCAAGATATATCATAATGGAAGCATCTAAAACAACAATAACAGGTGACATAGCAGTAATTTAAGTCTAGCATAACGAATTTAACCACTCCATGGACTAAAACGAAGTAATGGATGTAAACAAGCACACGAACAAATCATAATCCTAGTTTCATCACACTACATTTATTATCACAACTCCAAAAAGTAAATGTTGTCTAATTGTGCGGAAATTATGTGATGAAGTGCCTCTAAGCCCCTTTCCCACATACCGGTGTCATGGTACCTAAAAACATCATAAGCACAAGCGTGAGTTCATCACTCAGCAAAGTGTATTGCAATGAATCAAAGGAACATATTTCAATAACACCATGTGTACATCTCATAATTGACATCATAAGTATTTCACATTCGCATGGTATTCATCTCATAACATCATTATCCATGTATGCAATGCAATGCACATGTCTCTGTGAAGCACATATCGGTATTGCCGAGTGCACGCCCGTCGTTGTGCACCCTCTTCCCCTTCCATCCCGTAGATGGAGGGTGCCTACTCTTACTAACTCGCTCCCATACACAACCGTGGATGGGACTACGAGGTAGGTCTTTCATATTCACTACATGTGAACACAGAGGCCCGCATCAAAATGGGTCGCCTCTTCCATTACGAATGCACATATGATATGAACATGTATAATCTCGCATAAACATTTAATACAATGAATTCATAACAAATATATAAAACCATATTCATCATATCATAGAAAAACATCAATCATGGCAAGATAGTGTATCGTGTCATCATATTGCACCAAAACAAGTCTAGCAATCATACAACCCGAACCAATTCCAATACACTTGCCTTCAACCGTGGGCGACAAATTGGCGAGAGGTTGAGGGCACTCCCGGGGTCACACCACCTGCACATAGGTACCACACACTTAAAATGTGCCCACAAAACAGTACATGAACGATCCGCTAACCCGACTCCGCAAACCACCCCTAAAACCCGAAAACAAAGAATCTGTCCCGACGGGACAGCGGGCTTCCAACTAGCACAACATGAGTTTTAAAACTCCAAATTAAGTAAACGAGTACATTTTCTCGTAGCTTAGGAAATTTCCTAGCTTTTTCTAAGTATTGGGAAAAACTGATTCGGCATCTAAAATTGACTAATCTACAGATCAACACAATCTGTCCCAATCAAGTCACAGTTTTGAACATGTTCGGTAAAACAGCCATAACTTTCAAACGGCTGATCGGAATTTCGCGTTCTTGGTGTCCACTGAAAGGTATTTAAATTATCTACAACTTCCTCAACAGACGGACGACCAAATTCCGATTATAAAATTGCGAAAACTTAAGCCCTATGTTGGCCGCCCAATCTGCCCAAGACAGAACGTGGGACAATCATAGCAAACTCCCTAATCTCCATTAGAGGCAGCACCTAAACATGTGTGAGGCCCCCTTGTCCTATACCGTACTGTACGCCGTCTACTGTAGCGTATAGCACCGTATAGCTGAAGGGAATATGCCCGAGAGGCAATAATAAATTGTTTATTATCATATTCCATGTTTATAATAGATGTTTATTTCTCATGCTAAAATTGTATTAATCAGAAACGTTAATACATGTGTGTTTAATAAACAAAAAGGTTCCTAGTAAAGCCTCTTTTTAAACTAGCTCGTTGATTAACTGATGATCAAGGTTTCCTGATCATGAACATTGGATGTTATTAATAACGGGGTCATGTCATTAGAAGAATGATGTGATGAACACACACCCAAGTTGGTATAGCAAATACGATCAAGTCATTTAGTTTGTTGCTGTATCAAACACATTGAAATAGCTCTTTTCCTTAGACCATGAGATGATGTCAATCACTAATTCCAGGAAGAGTACTTTGATGACATCAAGCGTCACTCCGTAACACGGTGACTATAAAGATGGATTTGGGTACTATGAAAGTATTAGATTGAGGCTCATGCCATCAAGAGTGGGATTTGTCCATCCAGATGACGGAGAGATATACTCACAGGGCCCTCTCGGTGATATCACATTGACATCGGCTTGCAAGCATGTGACTAGGTCACAAGAATGTTATATCACGGAACGAGTAAAGAGTACTTGTCGATGCAAGGATCGAACTAGGTATAGTTGATACTGATGATCGGATCGGACAAGTAAAATATCGTGAGACAAAAGGAATTGGTTATGTCGTTTTACTGGTTTACGCGATCACTAGTTCATCGTTGAGTGAATGGGAGTCATTATGGATCTCCGGATCGGCCGATGATTATTGATCTCGAGAGGAGTCTCAATCATGTCCATTTTATTCACGAACGTAGGGTGACACACTTAAGGTTCATCGATGCATTTTGAGTGGATACTGAAACACCGGAGAAAAAATATGGATCTGAGGACTATTTGATATCAGGAATAGTTTCGGGATATCGGAATAGTTAAAGGGGGTATATGTTAATGTTTGTTAATTAAAAGAATTAACAAATATTAAATCTGAAATAAAAATGTTTATGGGAGAAAACCTTTCATTTTTTCTTGAGTGGGGTTTTAATGGAAATCAAAGTGGTTAATTTGTAGTGGAGAGATCACTCACATGAAGAGAAGGGAGAGGCAAAGCAGCCCCCCATCGTAAGCCACCCCACCCCTTGGCATGCCTCCTCCTCCTCTATAAAAGGGAGGGAGGAGCTCCTCTCTTTAGTGTTCATCCATGACCCTTTGGTTGGTCCATTCTCCTCCTCCTGTGATCCGTTTTAATTTGGTGGCTTAGCGGCGCTGCTGAAGTATTTCTTCACCACCACCACCACTAAGGTGTAGTGTTGTTGGAGTTTTCCGGGGATCCACTACTTCCGCTGCCATGGAACGAGGATTGGAGGTCATCGTTGATCCGATGCTGACCAGAATGCGGGCTGCCGTTGTGGCGCTCATCTTCGGCGACTTTGAAGTCGGGAGTGTACCTCTACATCAACCACGTTTGTTTGAAGGGAGCGTTATTCCCGCTTTAGGTCCTGGTGAGTCCTTCTGAAACCTTTTACTTTGCATCTCCTAGATATGATCTTGGTGTTTGGTTCTGCAATCGTAGGAAAAATTTTTGTTTTCCATGCTCTGAAACCCTTCGGTGGTATCGAGCCGTGTCTATGCGTAGATGTTTTATGCGGTTTTAAAACACATGTGGATGTGGGCGTTGATGATCATGTTATTGCATACTGCGTGTATTTTGGATCATGGTGGCATAGTGGGATTTGAAGCGGCCCGGACTAACCTTACATGTCTCGCACATGAGACTTGTTCCACGCTTTCGACATGCAACTAGTATTGCATAAGTGGCTTTGCGGGTGTCGATTTCTCCCACTATAGTCATGATCTAATGTACAACGGTTTGCTAATAATGTTTTTATAACAGTTGTGGTTCTTGTTCGTAGGTAAGAATAGTTTTTCCTAGAAAGCCCAAAACCACGTAAAATATGCAAAAAATAAATTAGGCGTCTAACTTGTTTTTGCGAGGCTTGTGATGTGATATGGTCATTGATACAAAGATTGTTGTATGAAATGAAATTTATTGTAAATTTAAACAGCGGCAGAGCCATTTGGTTGTTTTCTTTTATGGCCTGCGTGCTAAATATATGTCCATGTGATATATTGTAATGGAGGAAGACAATCAAGATATGCGACACATCATGGACCTTGGTGCCATGCCGGTGGAATGATGGAGATCATACCATGTCGCACAAGATGGAGATCAAGTGCTGAAAGGACCATATCATATCACTTTATTCATGCATGTGATGTTAATCCTTTATGCATCTTATTTTGCTTGATTATGATCACGTCGATAGCACTATAAGATGATCCCTCCAAATTAATATCAAGATAATAATGTGTTCTTCCATAGTATGCACCGTTAAGAAAGTTAGCTGCTTTGAAGCACCACGTGATGATCGGGTGTGATAGACTCTACGTTAGCATACAACGGGTGTAAGCCAGATTTACACATGCAAATACTTTGGTTCTACTTGGCGAGCCTAGCATGTCTGACATGGCCTCGAACACGAACCGAAAGGTAAAGCATGAGTCATATGGATGATATGATGAACATATTGATGTTAAGCCTTTGAAACTATGCCGTCTCACGTGATGATCGGTTTCGGTATAGTGAATTTGGTTCATGTAATCACTAAAAATGACTAGAGGGATGTTGTTTTGAGTGGGAGTTCTCGTATTAATTTTGAATTAACATTGAACTTAATCTATTATGAACTTAGTCTAAATAACTTTGCAAATATGTTGTAGATGGCACCCCTATTTTCAATTTCAATCATTCATGGAGAAAGAGAAACTAGCCACCAATGGTAGCAACTTTACCAAGCTGGGCCCTTAACACGAGGATTCTCCTCACCACGCTCAAAGGAGCTATGTGCTAGAAGCACCACTAGGTGACCCGCCTACCGATGATGCCCCGAGGAGGAGAAAAATGTTTTCTTGACTCGTAAAGGAGGACCAGTTTAGTTCAATCACGGCATTTTGTATGGCCTTGAGCCTGAGCTGTGGAAACGTTTCGAGCACAGCAATGCTTTTGATACAATGAGGAGTTGAAAATGATCTTGACACTCCATGCATGATGAGAGTTATGAAGCTTCAGAAAAGTTCTTTGGCTGCATGATGGAGGAAAACAGCTCCGTTTAGTGAGCACGTACTCAAAATGCAAACTGGCACGTGATAAACTCATAGCTTTGGGGAATAACGATCCCCATTGAGCTAGGAATTCATCGTGTTCTCCAGTCGCCACCAAGCTACAAGAGCTTTGTGATGAACGCTACAACATGGGGGCATGAAGAAGTCTCTCCCGAACTTACATCAATGCTAAAAGCTGCTGAAGTGGAGATCAAGAAGGAACATCAAGTGTTGATGGTCCAAAGACTATCAGTTTCAAGAAGAAAGGTAAGTCTAAGGGAAACTTCAAGAAGAAGAGTCAAGGTTGCTACATCTCGAGAAAGAAGACCAAGTGGCCCTAAGTCGACATCTGAATGTTTTTTATTGCCAAGGCACTGGCACTGAGCGCCAAGCGCCCCTAAAATATCTGGCTGATAAGAAGGGCGGAAAGTTAGCAAAGGTATATATGATATACATGTTATTGATGTGTACCTTACTAGTACTCGCAGAGTGCCTGGGTATTTGATACCGGTTCGGTTGCTAACATATGTAACTCGAAACAGGAGCTAAGGAATAAATGCGACAACTAGCAAGGGATGAGGTAATGATGCGCGTCGGCAATGGATCAAAAGTTGATGTGATCGCCGTCGGACGCTACCTATCCAATTACCATCAGGATTAGTTATAAACCTAAATAATTGTTATTTAGTGCACTGCGTTGAGCATGAACATCATATCTGGATCTTGTTTAATGCGAGGCGGTTATTCATTCAAGTCTGAGAACAATGGTTGTTCAATTTATATGAATAATATCTTTTATGGTCATGCACGAAAAGAATGGTTTGTTTATTTTGAATCTTGATAATAGTACACATGTTCATAATGTGAATGCCAAAAGAATTAAGTTGAATGATGATATTGCTGCATATATGTGGCATTGCCAGCTTATGTCATATTGGTGTTAAGCATGAAGAAGCTCCATTCTGATGGACTACTAGAATCACTTGATTATGAATCATTTGAGACATGTGAACCATGCCTCATGGGCAAGATGACTAGAACCCCGTTTTCGGTACAATGGAAGGGCAACCCGAGCTATTGGAAATCATACATACCGATGTGTGTGGTCCAATGAGTGTGTCAATCATTGTGGTGGATATCGTTACTTAGTTACTTTCACAGATGATTTGAGCAGATATGGGTATATCTTCTTGATGAAACATAAGTATGAAACATTTGAAAAGTTCAAAAGAATTTCAGACTGAAGTGGAAAATCATCGTAACAAAAGATCAAATTTCTACGATCTGATCGTGGAGGAGAGTATCTTAGAATTACGAGTTTGGCACACATGAAACAATGTGGAATAGTTTCACAACTCACTCCTGCTGGAACACCACAGCGTAATGGTGTATCCGGCGTCGTAATCGTACTTTATTGGATATGGTTCGATCTATGATGTCCCTTACAGATTTGCCACTTTCATTTTGGGGTCATGCACAGAAAAGCCGTGCATTCACTTTAAATAGGCACCATCTAAATCCGTTGAAATGACACCGTATGAATTATGGTTTGGCAACAAACCTAAGTCGCTATCATTTCTAAAAGTTTGGGGATGCGATGTTTATGTGAAGAAACTTCAACTTTGATAGCTTCGAACCCAAAAGCGGAAAAATCGTCTTCATAGGATACCCTAAAGAAACAATTGGGTACACCTTCTATCACAGATCCGAGGGCAAGGTTTTCGTTGCTAAGAATGGATCCTTTTGGAAAGAGTTTCTCTCGAAAGGTGTGAGTAGTAGGAAGGTAGAACTCGGCTTGAGGTTGTTGAACCTTCTCTTCATGGAATGGCAAGTGCTTAGTCACGTGAAGTTGTTTGGAGTTGACTTCACCAAATGAAGAGGGAACTAATGATAAGGATCATGAAACTCCGAAAAGAGAACACTACCGCACCTCGCAGGAGTCAACAAGAGCGCATACTGCTCTGACTTTTATGTTCCTACTATGAATGTCATGGTAGTTGAGAATAATGACCCTGCGGCGTGATGATGAAGCGATGATGAGCCCAGATTCCGACAAATGGCTAGAAGCCATGAAATCAAAAATAGGGATCCATGTATGAAAACCAAGTATGGACTTTGGTGGACCTACCCAATGACCGTGAGCCGTTGAGAACAAATGGATTTTTAAAAGAAAATGACGCTGATGGTAATGTGACCGTCTATAAAGCTCGACTTGTCGCAAAGGGTTTTCGACAAATTCAAGGAGTTGACTCGATGAGACTTTCTCACCCGTAGCGATGCTAAAAAGTCTGCATTAGGATTATGTTAGCAATTGCTGCATTTTTAGATTATGAAATCGCGATGGATGTCAAAACCGCGTTCCTTAATGGAAACATTGAGGAAGAGTTGTATATATGATACAACCCAAAGGTTTTGTTGATCCTAAGGATGCTAATAAGGTATGCAAACTTCAGCGATCCATTTATGGACTTTGAAGCAAGCATCACGAAGTTGGAATCTCCGTTTGATGAGGTAATCAAAGGTTTTGGATTTGTCCAAACTTACGGAGAATCTTGTGTTTACAAGAAAGTGAGTGGGAGCTCTATAGCATTTACGATATTATATGTGGATGACATATTGTTGATAGAAATGATATAGAACTTTTGAAAAGTGTAAAAGATTACTTAAGCAAGAGTTTTCAATGAAGGACCTTGGTGAAGGCAGCATATATTTTAGGCATCAAAATCTATAGAGATAGATCGAGGCAGCTTAATTGGGCTATCACAAAGTACATATCTTGACAAGATTCTAAAGAAGTTTAGAATGGACGAAAGTAAGAAAGGGTTCTTACCTATGATGCAAGGCAAGACGTTGAGTAAGACTCGGAGTCCAGCTACTGAAGATAGAGAAGTAATGAATAAGATTCCTATGCTTCAGCCATAGGCTCTATCATGTATGCTATGTTGTGTACAAGGCCGGATGTGGCACATGCTATTAGTTTGACTAGCGGTACGATCAGATCAGGTTTTGAACCGGACCGACGGTCAAGAATATCTTTAAGTACTTAAGAAGAACTAAGGATATGTTTCTCATATATGGTGGTGAAGAAGAGCTGCCGCAAAGTGTTACGTCGGCGCTAGGCTTTGACACTGATCGGATGACTCTAAGTCTCAATCCGGGTACATTTTTGAAATGAATGGAGGCGTTGAGGTGGAGAAGTTCCAAGCAATGTGGTGGCGGATCTTCAACGAGGCGGAATATATTGCTGCTTGAAGCTAAGCGCAGAAGCGGTTTGGATGAAGATGTTCATATCCGAACTAGGTGTGGTTCCGAGTGCGTTGGACCCGATGGTTATCTATTGTGACAACAATGGTGCCATAGCCAATGCTAAAGAACCAAGGTCACTAAGAATTCCAAACATATTAAGCGTCGGTTTCACTCCATCCGTGAACATGTCAAGGATGGCGATATAAAGATTTGCAAAGTGCACACGGATCTGAATGTGGCAGGACTCATGACTAAAGCTCTCCCAAGGGCAAAACATGATCAACACGAACTCAATGGGTGTTAGAATCATCACAATGTAATCTAGATTATTGACTCTAGTGCAAGTGGGAGATTGAAGGGAATATGCGAGAGACAATAATAAATTGTTTATTATCATATTCCATGTTTATAATAGATGTTTATTTCTCATGCTAAAATTGTATTAATCGACGTTAATACATGTGTGTTTAATAAACAAAAAGGTTCCTAGTAAAGCCTCTTTTTAAACTAGCTCGTTGATTAGCCGATGATCAAGGTTTCACGATCATGAACATTGGATGTTATTAATAACGGGGTCATGTCATTAGAAGAATGATGTGATGAACACACACCCAAGTTGGTATAGCAAATACGATCAAGTCATTTAGTTTGTTGCTGTATCAAACACATTAAAATAGCTCTTTTCCTTAGACCATGAGATGATGTCAATCACTAATTCCAGGAAGAGTACTTTGATGACATCAAGCGTCACTCCGTAACACGGTGACTATAAAGATGGATTTGGGTACTATGAAAGTATTAGTTGAGGCTCATGCATCAAGAGTGGGATTTGTCCATCGGATGACGGAGAGATATACTACAGGCCCTCTCGGTGATATCACATTGACATCGCTTGCAGAAGCATGTGACTAGGTCACAAGAATGTTATATCCGCAGGCGAGTAAAGTACTTGTCGATAGCAAAGGATCGAACTAGGTATAGTTGATACTGATGATCGGATCCGGACAAGTAAAATATCGTGAGACAAAAGGAATTGGTTATATGGTTTTACGGTTTACGCGATCACTAGTTCATCGTTGAGTGAATGGGAGTCATTATGGATCTCAGATCCCGCCGATGATTATTATTGATGCGAGAGGAGTCTCAATCATGTCCATTTTATTCACGAACCGTAGGGTGACACACTTAAGGTTCATCGATGCATTTGAGTGGATCTGAAACAGGAGAAAAATATGGACTGATGAGGATCGCTTGAGTATCGCCGGAATAGTTTCGGGATATCTGGAATAGTTAAAGGGGGTATATGTTAATGTTTGTTAATTAAAAGAATTAACAAATATTAAATCTGAAATAAAAATGTTTATGGGAGAAAACCTTTCATTTTCTTGAGTGAGTTTTAATGGAAATCAAAGTGGTTAATTTGTGAGTGGAGAGATCACTCACATGAAGAGAGGAGGGCAAGGGGCAGCCCCCCATGCGGCCACCCCACCCTTGGCATGCCTCCTCCTCCTCCTATAAAGGGAGGAGGAGCTCTCTCTTTAGTGTTCATCCATGACCCTTTGGTTGGTCCATTCTCCCTCCTCCCCGCCGATCCGTTTTCGAGCCGTGGCTTAAGCGGCCATTTGCTGAAATATTTCTTCACCACCACCACCACTAAGTCGTAGTGTTGTTGGAGTTTTCGAGGATCCACTACTCAGCTGCCCCGCTGAACGAGGATTGGAGGTCATCGTTGATCCGTGCGTGTTGACCAGAAATGCGGCGTTGCCGTTTGTGGCGCTCATCTTCGCGACTTTGAAGTCGGGAGTGTACCTCTACATCAACCACGTTTGTTTGCGGGAACGTTATTCCCGCTTTCGGTCTACGAGGGTGAGTCCTTCTGAAACCGTTTACTTGCATCTCCTAGATATGATCTTGGTGTTTGGTTGCAATCGTAGGAAAAATTTTTGTTTTCCATGCTACGAAACCCTTCAATAGCAACATGAAGCCTCGATACCGAAAATCTGAACCCAAAAATTCGATCGACGGAATCGAACCCTTAGCTTCAGACCCGGTACCTGTACGCATCCGATACTGGTTCCCTGGATCAATAGCCCAATATCGCGTACCAACAACACAAGTATCAACGCACAAACGAACTAAGTTAACTTAATTTACATAATCAAGCGTAAATCTTACAATATCCTACAGTAGATTACAAAAGAAAGAACGACAATGGAAACCAAAAGTGACATCAAAACCAAAGGCAATGAGCCCGAACACACCCTAAGGCAGTGGTGGAGGGAGGACCTCTGAAGCCACAAAGCACTCGCAGAATCAAGCTCAACATCACCCAAGACATCATCACTGTACCTTCCTCTGTTGGAAAAAGGTTAGCGACAACGGTGAGTACACGTATGTACTCGCAAGACTTTAGTGTATGCAAATATAAATTTAATGCAGGCTGATTCAATGAAAGGTTGCTACACTAAGTCTATTGCGAAAAGCAAGAGTTGAATCAATTCATCGAAAAGTAATACATAATTTGAAAGACAGCAGTTTGACTAAAACATATTTACTGATATATATATAACATTTGAGCTTCTAAGCTGCCGCCATACATGATCGCATGATTGAGATAAGATTTGACATCCATATATGCATAAATCCACCAAGTGTTATATCCACACATCCATAGTTCCATCAAGTACCATATCAAACCACATGTAAATCCACCAAGTTTCATATCGATTCATATACTTTAGTTAGACTCCGAAATAGATTTTCATTTTCAAAACCAAACCAAACGCGTCTATACTTGAAACAAAAACTGAGTTAATTGCTCATGTCCGTGAGCACGGCTAATCGACCAGATTTATTTTAAGACTCTGCAGAGTATGTACACTTTATCCCCATAAACAGGACTTGCACCCTGTCATCCAGGGAACACGCGATACCAAAGGTACCCGTTGTACAAGCCCGAACACATTCTTTCCCATCGTTGAGGTTTTAGCCACACCCCAAAGACCGGTGATGATATCCACCACTATGGCGATAAGGAGCCAACCGCACACACAGCGGCCACCTTCTCGTGACGGCGGTAATCTGTAAGTGCGTGCGCGGCCCTTATCCCATAGCAAGGCGTACACCGTTGTATCACCCGATGTGATATCGAAGCGATTTCGCCGCTAAGACCAAGCGCACTCACGAAGGTGCAAGCGGCGGGTCGTGGGGACACTCACACCGCGCTTGACTTGCTCATCACGGAAAAAGGTCCACACGGCCTACCAATAGGCACGGCTAAACCCTCACACTTCAAGTACTCAATTGCGGCTGCCCCATCCCAGCATGCGGCGGTTGCACGTAATGTCGGTCAGAATTATGGTTTCAAGGCTTCGGTCCTTATAGTTTTCTCCTAGTGACTCAAGCGGGTACTCCACTTAACTCGTCAACCAATCGCCACCAGTTTAACTAGCACATATTATACCTCCCGCTCGGTCTAATTACCAACTAGACACTTCACATTTTTACCAAATTACTTTCTCATGTCACATTTCTAAAACCACTTAAAAATGTCATAGTTGAAAATGTATGGTACAAGACTGCCATTGTAATCACTTCTATTGCAATGTCTAAGCATATGCAGTTACTAGTTCGTTTATACCCAAGTGACATTTATTAAGTTGTCTAACCTCTACTAGGGTTATCAATGTGTGGAAGGGAAATTAGATTAAGGAAAACCACCAATTTGGATTATATCTACCATTCCCACAAACTAGCGCTTTATTGAATTTAAACGATGCATATTAGTTTGAGAAATCAAAGTAAACATTGTGAAATATAGGATTCAAGATGGTCAAATGAGGTGCTTGCCTTGTTGTTGCACTTCGGTGATGTCCGGGATGATGTTCGGGTCGTTCGAGGCGAAGCCCGACTCGCTAGCCTCTAATCGGTCAAAGCAACAAAAACGACAAAAAGAAATACAACTTAGCAAAAGCAAGATTTAAATGCACAAATGCCAACTAAACATCAAATAAGACCCACTTAAATATTTAAAGGAGAAAGAAATGAAGAAAATGTGAAACTATGACCTATTATGTCCATTTCGGCCGAACAAGTGCCAAAATGGATTAAAACGTGCAAAATGAAGTAAAACCCAACTAAACTTAGTGAAATACCTAAAAATAGGTATAACATACCTAATGGGACTTATTGGAACTTGTTTGAAGTTGAAATGATCAACCGGGAGCTAAAACGACGAAAACGGCGTATTCTTTACCTACGTGAATAAAAATACGTAAATTGAAGACAAATGCAATTAAATTTGCATGTGGAGTCTCAATATGGCCTCAGGTACATAACTAGGTGCTAAAACGCTCGAAAGATCGAAAAAAAAAACCTTTCGGCCCTAAAAGCGACAAATTTGCCGAAACGGCCGAAAACGATCGTTTTGTCGGAAATCCGTTAAACGGCCAATTTTGCGGATTTTTGCGCAAAACAGGTTTCCGACAACGCAACAAGCTAAAGCAAGATATTTAGGACTTAGTTGGATCGGTTGCAAAGCAATTCCTAATGAAATTGACCAAAATTGAATCAAAATGAAAAACCGCGGAGTAATTTCCGACAAAACCGTTTTGAGTCCGTATTGAGTCCAAACACGATCGAATCCGCGTGTGGGTTCCCGATACGGGTTTGAACACTCAACACCTAACTAAAACGCTCGGTAGATTAGCAATTTGCATCGACCAAGAAAAGCGGCCAAAACGACGCTTTGATCAAGAATGTCGTGAAACTTCGCTCGACCCGCAGCCTAGACACTTGGAGGTAATAATGACTTATCGGAGCCAATCACCGCCAAAATTGACTTAACCTACTCGGACTTTTGATCAAGCGTCCGCCAGAACTCCGGTATTTACCCGGCACGACAAAAGTCAGGAAAAGGGCCAAAATGGGATCTAAAGCACACGTGAAGCATGCTTTCAACCTTAGGGACCTTAAACGAGGCGAATCAAGCGAAAAGCCAAGAACGGCTTTGGGCCCTCTAATTATTAAAATAAAATGCGAAGTGCTAAAATGCAAATCTAGCATTTTTAGCCACTGTTTTAGCCTCTAAGAAGACTAATGGTGAAGTCGATTCGTGCTCCGGAGCTCTAGGATTTTATTCAACCAATTGAGACCTAGAGCAGCAAAGTATGCTGCAAAATGGTCAAAACTAAACTCCGTATTTTTTATCGGGGTTTCTACTAGCTAGAAAGCTATAGGGGCTATCCATTCGGTCATCGGACCTCTAGATTTTTCGCAAATAGAGTGACCTAGAGCTGACAACTTTGTGTAGGATGCGACAAATTGAATTCTGACTCTTCTGATCGTGACTACTGCTATCAGAAAAGCTAATAGAATCGTCGATTCAAGCTACGGACTCCTAGTATTTTGTGAAAACACTTAACACCTAATTAAATAAAATAAAATCTGGCTTATCAGAATTGAATTCCGATTCTTCTGATAGCGGCTCTAGCTACCAGAAGTGCCCACAAAAATTACTATCCATGCTTTGCTCCACTAGAACTCCGACAAATCGAAAACCTAGCATTAGGTTGCTAGATTTCGAAGGTGGTCAAATGCTAGGTCGATAGTAGAGTTAAATGGACCTAACGATGACCTGAGTCTTGTTTCTGAAGCACAATTGCCATGCGATGTTCCTAACACATGGTACCTAGACTTGACCTAGGCTAGGGTTTAGAAGAACTTGATGAAATGCGATGCTACAATGGGGATAGTTGTAGCAATGGCTAGAGGGAAGTCCCGGGAGTTTAGAAATCAACCTAGAACTCAAAAACCCCATGCAAGCTCAAGGAAACATCCATGGGAGATGTTGGAATACTCACTTGAGAGGGTTCAGAAGGTGGGGAACGCGATGGTGGTGTCGATTCCCGCCTCCGGATCAAGTTTCGTCGGTCGATTCGCCCTCAAACTCCGGATTTGGGTGCTCCTTGCCTTCTTCTTCCTCTCTTTCTCCTTCTCTTTCTTTGCTTAGCACGTGAGGGAGGTGAGCAAAGGGAGTGGCTATTGGTTTTGGGGGCAAGGAGGCAATAAAAGGGTATAAAGACACTATGCACTTACAAGGGGCATTATGGTCAAGTGACAAATCTTGAAGAATTAAACTTCCAAAGTTGATTTTTATTGATTCTAAGATATTTAGGAAGGTTTTTAGGTCAATTTAACACCTTTCCAACTCAATTTGCAATTACTCATGAGAGTGCAATTAATTTAGTCGGGTAGTCTAATGACCGCGATCAAATGGGAAATTGATTTTGAGCGAAGTTAAATAAGTTATAGGGCTCTTTTTGATGCCAATCAAGTATACTCATCTCAAAATACAGAAATACATAAAAGCAGTGTATTATTAAACAGTGCTTGAGTACAAATGTACAGTGATTCAAGTATAGAAATACCCGGGATATTACAACATGGATCTAAAGCATGGAATACCCCATCTAGCAACACCTAAATTACCTCAAGAAAAACACGATTTGTTACCTCTTCAAGAAGTTCCGAATGATGACAAAGTCTTCCTTCCTTCCTGCCGCTCCTTCCTCCAGATCCGCAACGATTCGCCGGAGATTCCCGAATCTGGCGATCCTCGGAGCGGGACAACGATGAACAACACGGGGAGGATGTCGCGGGGCTTCTAGGGGATGGGAGGATGTTGGCTAGGGTAGGGAGGTGGAGGCGTAATGCAAAGGGGAGGGTGCGGCTAGGGGGCACAAGGGGGGAAAAGGGGTGGCGGCTAGGGTTTGGTGGGAGGGGAGGTGGCGCAAGGGGGGCAGGGCAGCAGCTTTGCTGCCCAAAAACACCTCCACACAGCCCAAATCTCCGCCACCTTCGGCCCACAAAGGTCCCCAAGGGCCCGAGTTAGGTCCCCCAAGGACAAAACTCCCCCGGAAAGCCCAAATTCTTCCCTGGAAAGGCCCAAAGACCTACGAAAAGCCAAAAAAAGGTACCAAAGTTGTACGTTAAAGCCGACCTCGAAAATGTCTCATACCGTCGTTCCATAGTGTCACAATCGTGGCTGTTGGACGTGCACACGTGGACGGCCAGGATGCGTCCACGTCACCCCGTCCGAGCCGCCACCGGATTCCGCAGTCGCGCGCGTGTGGGCCTTAGTTTCCGCGATTTTCACGGACGCCGAGGGTGTTATTTAATGCGTCGCCACCCGTGCCGTGTTTCCGGTTTCCATGCGCACCCATAGCCCTAGGTCTCTGAGCTCAAGCAGTTGTACCCACACCGCAATTGTTTGCCGAAGTCGTGCTAGGGTTCCGCCGTGGTTTTTGCCATTTTCCGCCGCCGTCGAGCCGTCTCCGCCGTGTTGGTGCCTAGATCCGAGACTGTCGCGTCGAGATGCACCCGTGCATACCACTCACTTCGCCGGAACTTCCTCGAAGCACCGTTGACCACATCGTGGTCTTCAGCTCCGGCCAGCCAGCTCCGCCGTGGACATTGCCGGAACCGTAAACCCCCTCCGCCATTGGATCTTCATCGAACGGCCCAAATTCATCCACGTCACCCGTAAGTGTTTTCCATGTTGCAGTTTTAGATCTATTTTCAACCGTTGGATCTGGATCCAACGCTTTATATTGAGCCACGTAGCCGTAGACTGCACCGTGTTGGATCTAATCTCAGCCGTTAGATCTAGATTGTACGGTTAGGGTTAACCCACGTTGTAACGTTAGATGCATTCTCAGCCGTTCAATCGAGATCGAACGGCGTAGATCGTGCCGCATGTCGCACGCCGGGTCATGCCACGTCACCCCCAGTGATGCGGTGAAACCCGATCCAATCCCAACCGTCCGATCCAAATCGAACGATCCAGATCGATCGCGTTATTCCAAAACGCGTGAGATTGGATCCAATCTGGACCATTGGATTTCAACCCAACAGCCCAGATCAAGCCACGTGTGCGGGAGCCGAACCGACGCGCTCCACGCGATCAGCCCGGTCGTCGCTGACGTCACCCCTGACGTAAGCAACGGGCCAGCGTGTCAACGTCCATGCCCGCACGCGCGTGACGTTATCTGTGACGTCACGGTGGGGCCCGCGTGTCAAAGCCGTTCGGCCGAGCCCCACTAACGTCAGGAATGACATCAGCAGTGGGTCCCACGTGCCAATGGTATTGTAGCAGTGGAACGGGTCCACATTGCACCGAGCCAAGCCGTATGCCGGGTCCACTCGGATTGGTACACGTGGCATGATGACGCAATAAATTGATTTTTCAAAAGAAAAATAAATAAATTAATTCAGTTTACTCTTTTATTTGATTTTTCAAACTTCAAGCGCTTATAACTTTTGCATTTTAACTCCGATTTGGGTGATTCCAATTTCCAAATTTGTATAAAATTGAGATCTACTTATTGGTGAATTTTATTTAATTTTTGGACATAATTTTTTCCTGTTTATATTTAATTAATTAATTTCCCAAACTTTAAAGGGGTATAACTTTTGCGTTTTAACTCCGATTTGGACGATACAAATTTCTAAAAATTTATAAAAATGTGCTCTCTCTGTTTATGAAGTTTACTTGAATTTTTGGACACTTTTTGCTACTATTTATTTATGTTATTGCTATTTGCACACATCACGAGTAGACGTTAAAGTGCCCGAAGGCAATGAAGCTGAAGTTTTGACTTAGGAGCCAGCTCAAGACCAAGAAAAAGTACTTTTTGAAGGCAAGTTATGCTTTGACCATATTAATCCCATTTTTGAAACTAATTTAATTTAAATTATCTCATGCTAAATTAATTAGAAATTGTTTAAATTATTTCTAGGAATTAGATAAATGCCAAATTGCAGTATAACACCTTGGTTATTTAATTATGTACCATGAACCCTTGTCACCCTAGTTGTGGAATATATAGTTGGACATTATTAGATTGCCAACATTGGGTACTTAGACCGTTGTAGTATATTGCTTAGACCTGCTACGTGCATATGAAATGATTTTGGACAATCAAATGTTAATATTGACTTAACGAGATATTGAACCTGTTTTGGAGAAGTATCATGTGTTGTGATGATGATGATGGCACGTGGTGCAAGGTAATCAACTGGGTTTGATAATTATATTTAGACCAGGGCAAGTGGCAAGAATGATATGGTGGGCCATGAGTCGCACCAGGGATGTCGTTTTGGTTCTTCGGGTAGTCTTGCCTTGGTCACCCTAAGGACTTAACCTTGCAAGCCTTTGGTGTGAGTCAATCGTGCAACCACATGTCCATAATGGGTTGGACCTAGTTGAGTAAGTTACTAATAATTTGCATGTGATACCTCGGGGTGTCAACTACACCTTTTGTGTAGCTTGAAAGGAGAGCATACCAGGGCTATAGCATGGTACCCGTCCAATGGTATGTCGGTCCCTACTTCGCCTCTGTTAAGAGAAGGGATGGTGTATAGTAAAAACCGGAGAGGCTCACTTGTATAGTTTGATGTCTCTGAAAGGCTTTGTTACGATCACTCGCCTTCGTGGTGTTTGACTGTATCTTGTGGGTAAAGTGAATAACCTCTGCAGAGTGTACAACCTATTTGAATAGCCAAGTCCACGGCACTGGACACTGCTCGGGGATTACAGTCAAGGGTTAGACTTTCATGAAGACAACTTGGACTTGAAAAGCTTGGTTGGGTTTAATGATGACGTTGATGGAAATTTGGATTAGGAAAGGGAAAGTGTTTACTTAACTCCTAGAAAAGTTATTGATGCTATATTTGCTTTTACCGTTTTGGAATCTACTTATGCTACTTGTTACTTGCTGTTTTACCGCAAATGAACCATGAAACATTCCTTGTACTAAGCCATGCATGTAGAGTATTAGTTCGCATTCTGTGCATGACTTGCTGAGTACCAAGTACTCACCCCTTGCAACAATGCAACACTAGTTGAAGGAGAAGCGACGCCAGCTTTGGAGGAAGAATTTCAGGAGGAACTGTCTATCTAGGGAGCGAGCCTAGTCAGTTGCCTGTGGTATACTTGATGGCGCCACATTGATACTTTTATTTCGCTGCAATCTATTTCCTTTAATAAGTTTTCGCCCTATGTGGCGTACTTTTGTAACTTGACCATAAAGTCAAGCAACCAGTTTGGTTATTTTAATTAAAGTATTTTACTATTATCGATGTGTATGATTGTGATATTTACCGATGTTGAGACTGTGTGCACTAGCGTGATCCTGGACTAGTGCTAAACACACAGAGGGTCTGGATTTGCAAATTCAGGTCCCGAAAGAGGTGGTATCAGAGCCATACTGACTGTAGGTCTACCCTTAGTTAGAATGGTCGTAGTGAGGATAAAACCTATTTTTTAAAGTTAAAACTTGACAAGATGATGAATGAAATCTCGCCTTATCCCCTTCTCTCTTTTCATACCCCTTTGCTGAATTTCTCTTGTTCTCACGTGGTTTAAAAATCATTGCGTTCTCACGTGAGTGTCTTTTGGCAGATGAAGATGATCAACAACTACGCCGTGCGTGAGGGAGGCTACGCCACTGAGTTGTGGCGTATGTTACAGGTGCTTGGAGGTTTCGAGTGGCCACTTTACCAGGGGATTACCGTAGTGCAGGCTGGATTGGTCAAGGCATGGGGCATCAAGATCACGGTATATGCTCGAGAGAAGACGAAGTTCAGTCGCCCATGCTACTTCACGGCCAGGAGGTCTACATTTGAGATGGGAATCCAGGAGGTGTCGCGCCGAGCTATGAGGCACATTGTTCGCACCTACTCTAGAGAGCTGGAGGGCACAGTGTTTCGTCACCACCCACGCCGAGACAACAGGATTGAGAGGGAGCCGATAGAAGACGAGGATGTCACTATCACACACTTGGCGAGGTTCGTCATCGCACAGGAGGATGCACTCGATGATACGGTGCAGGAGCTGCAGAAGGCCCGTGAGGAGGTCAAGAAAGAGAAGAGAAGTCTGCAAGAGGTTCGAGAGTATCTGTCTCAACTTCTACGAAGGATTGATGAGCTGGAAATGGCATTATATGGACAGGGGCTAGAGCCAGTACTGGAGCTGCACGAGCCAGACCCGGAGGAGCCAGCACCTGAGCAGGAGCAGGAGGCTGCACCTGAGCAGGAGCAGGAGCCTGCACCACAGCCACAGCCACAGCCCGCACCTGAGCCGCAGCCAGAACCAGAGGAGGACGTCGCGTCATCGAGCAAAGCTGTTGTGGGGCATGGCGATTGCTTCGCGCCGATGCCGCTGCACCCGCCACGTGAAGGTAGTGGAGGTTGGTTCAAGGAGTGAGCATTCAGGATTAGAAGTTAAGACTCCTTCGTCGAGTCACGTTATAGAATAAAGAGTCACCCTTAGAGGCATTAGACTCCAGTGTTTGTTTAAATTGGATTTTCATTGCTTGTTGGGTGTGCAGTATGTGTTGGCATTGTGAGCAACCATACCAAGTTATTAGTAAATAATAAAGTTGGATTTTGAGTTACACCTTCCTCCCCGCATAAGTTTCTCTAATACTTATCTATGCTTGTTTCCCCCAAATCTCTAAACCTTGGAGCAATCGATAGATGGTAAACACTCGCGGAAACCTTGGAAGCAACGGAAGTGGTTCTCGCCCTGCAGCGAACCCCGCTGAAGCAGGACAAGCACCCCAGCCAGCACCGCTAGTTGACATGCAGAACTTTGGAGCCTTCCTTGCTGCACAGACCCAGTTGATGCATGCGATGATGCAACAGATGCAGCAAGTCACTGCTCAGGCCGCTGCCAATCAAGTTAATCAGGGACAGCGTCAAAACTCTAGGTTGTTAGAGTTTATGACGAATCATCCGCCCACTTTCTCTCGAAACGCCAATCCATTGGAGGCAGATGACTGGTTAAGGTCAATTGAAAGGAAGCTGCACATTACCCAATGTGTGGGGAATGAGAGGGTGCTTTACGCCTCTCATCAGCTAGAAGGGACTACAGCAGAATGGTGGGAGAATTACTGCTCTACATAGGAAAACCCACAAGACATCACTTGGGAGGAGTTTACAGCTGCATTCCGTCAGTATCACGTGCCGAAGGGAATAATGGACCTCAAAAAGGAACAGTTCGGTGCCTTAAAGCAGTGCAGCCAGTCAGTGGCTGAATATCTTAAAAAGTTTACTCAGCTAGCCCGCTATGCACCTAAAGATGTAGCAACAGACAAGGCCAGGCAGTCTCACTTCTTAAAGGGACTAAATTTTGGACTACAGGTGGGGCTGATCACTCACATGTTTCCTGATTTCCATGAGCTTGTGAACAAGGCGCTCATCCTGGAGGACAAGTGTAAGGAATTGGATGACAACTGGAAGTGCAGGATGGCACAACAGGGAGCACGCCAAGGAGGGCAACGTTTGAGAGTTGTGCCGAATCAGTTTTTCAGTCCAGCCGTAGAATGCAGCCAGGACACCTTCGCCAGCACCGAGACCCATCAATCATAATTATCAGACACCAGCTCCAGCCAGGAACACCGCTGCGAGCAGCCAGCAGGGCACAGTGAGGAGTTGTTATACATGCAACAAGCCAAGGCACTTCTCCAACAACTGCCCCAAGAAGACAGCAGGAGTGACCCCAGTTCGCTTCAATCTAGGATCCACACCCACCAGGACACCTGCACTAGGAGCAAACCGTGGGACAGCATAGCCAGGAGCCGCTCCCCAGATCGTGGTGAGAGGTCGAGTCAATCACGTGACAGCGGATGCACTTCAGAATGCTACGGACGTCGTACTGGGTAAGTTACTTGTCAACTTAGTACCTGCAACAGTTTTGTTTGACTCTGGAGCTTCACACTCGTTTGTTTCTCGAGATTTTGTTTCTAAGAATGATTTGGAGATTGTGGATCTTACATGCATGCTTATAGTTCAAACCCCTGGGTCAGAACTCCTATCTCAAGTAGGATGTTCTTGGGTGAGAGTACTAATAGATGGGGTAGAGTTCCTAGCGAACCTGATTATATTGGGAACCCAGACCTTAGATGTCATTTTGGGAATGGATTGGTTATCCAACACATGGCCGTGCTCGACTGTGGAAGAAGGATCATCTCTATTGAGAGACCATGTGGAAAAAAGTGGAATTTCAAGCGACTGCCGTTCGAGATGGACAATTGACGGTCAACAGTACGAAGGCAATTAGTATGGAGGATGTCTCAGTGGTGAACGAGTATCATGATGTTTTTCCTGAAGATTTACCTGGTATGCCGCCAGATAGAGACATAGAATTTGTGATTGAATTAGTACTTGGAACAGCACCGATAGCAAAGAGGCCCTATCGGATGTCAACTGAAGAGTTGGTAGAAATGAAGAAACAACTTGAGGAGTTGATGGAGAAAGGATTCATCAGACCTAGTTCGTTGCCATTGGGATCACCAGTTCTGTTCGTTAAGAAGAAGGACAGGACTTTCAGGATGTGCATTGATTACCGTGCACTCAATGAAGTCACCATGAAGAACAAGTACCCGCTACCCAGGATCGATGATCTATTCGACCAGCTGAGAGGAGTCGGAGTTTTCTCCAAGATTAATCTGAGATCAAGATATCACCAGTTGAAGATCCGATCAGAGTATATTCCAAAGACCGCATTCTCATCAAGATACGGACATTACTAGTTCACTTTTATGTCCTTTGGTCTGACGAATGCGCTAGCTTATTTCATGAATATGATGAATAAGGTTTTCATGGAATATCTGGACAAGTTTGTCGTTGTATTCATAGATGATATCCTAGTCTACTCGAAGACAAGGGAAGAACATGCAGAGCACCTGAGGCTAGTGTTGAAGAAGCTAAGGGAACAACAACTCTTCGCCAAGTTCAGCAAGTGCGATTTTTGGAAGGACAAGGTGGAGTTCCTTGTGTTGGGGAACGCAGTAAGCTACACTAGCACAAATTAAAATTTCTACCCAAACCAGAAAAGCTACTCGCAAGAAGGGGATCATAGATCTATTACCACTAGACGCGCAGTTGCGGAATCCTTCGCACGTCGTTGTAGTGGATCGTTCTCGACATGGATCGTCCTCGCTGCAGATCGTCCTCGCCACGGATCGTCCTCGCCGCGGATCGTCCTCGCCACGGATCGTCCTCGCTGCGGATCGTCCTCTCCACACCGCAGTAGAAGCAGCGTCACCACAGTAGTCCACACGTCCGGGGATGGAACGCCGTGCATCGGTGTGCAAGCACCAAGTCGCTCGGCAGGGGCAACAAGAGGAGGTGGCTAGGGTTTCTGGCGAAACACCTCTAAACCGCACAAAAAAGTGTATATGCGTCTAGCCTCCTCCCCTCCTTATATAGCCATTAGGTGAAACCCTAGGCAGTCAGGGCCCATCTACGCGCTAAGCCCACGAGGTCCATTAATTATGGATCCAATCCGAATTAATGTGTCCGAGCCCGTTAAGTGTGTGACCCTGTAGGTTCATGCTCATTTGGACATAGATTCGGAAAACCCTTTTTCTAATCCAATAGTCGGTAGCGGCTCCTTGCAGAGCATGCCAACTCCCAAACGCATATTATTAAAGTACTGATGTAATAATCCCTTTGCCAAACTATATGAAGATCGAACTCAAGGCGAGAAGCATGTCATCCTTTGACAGTTCAATCCATCTCTCGTATCCGTGATATATTAATAAGTTGTGATTGACTTCTCAATCACGGCATGGACATGCACTTCCTTAATCATATCACACGAGTGGCCTAGACATATATCTCCGTTACATTGGAGTGGCAAATTCCATCTTGACTGCTCACTTTCCTCTCCATGTTTCATAGTAAACATGAAAGCTACCTTTATAACTATCCGGTTAGGAAATAGTGTTTGGTAATCCCAAGGTAAACTATTACACATGTAGGGAATATGACAATCTCAGGTCTAAGGATCATACATCTACTATGTATGAGATACACTGATGACACATAAGAATGTAACATTCTCGCAATGTCCCATTGTGGGTCTATCTAACACATGTTCTTCAACATGCGTCCACAATGTATTGATGATATCTCCATATCCCATGATCTATGAAACATGATCACAGAACAATACATGTGTTGATCTATTCATCGTTGTCCTATACGATGATATCCGATCAGAGATATTTATCGAATTATATCAATAAGTAAAGAGCTTCATAAACAAGTCACACACTTGTTGATCAAAACAATGATATACATTCATTGGACCAATAATCATATTATTATTCATAAACATAGTCATGTTACAATCATCCATATGATTGCCTAAAGTGCATAACACTAACACCTTGGGCACGTGATGACAGCAGAAGGAGTCGCCGTTGATCCAAGCAAGGTAGAAGCCGTGTTATATTGGGAACAGCCGAAGACAGTGACCCAGATCCGTAGTTTCCTTGGGATGGCTGGTTACTACCGCTGCTTCGTTGAAGGTTTTTCGACAATTGCGAGACCTCTTACGTAATTGTTGAAAAAGGAGAAGAAGTTTAACTGGACGCTGGAATGTGAGAAAGGTTTCCAAGCGCTGAAGAAGCGATTGACATCAGCACCGCTGTTAGTCCTACTGGATGTTAATCAAAGCTTTGATATCTATTGTGATGCATCGCGCCAGGGACTTGGATGCGTGTTGATGCAAAACTGGAAGGTTGTTGCATACGCATCACGGTAGTTGAGGCCGCATGAAGAGAATTACCCGACGCATGACCTGGAACTAGCAGCCGTAGTGCATGCCTTGAAATTGTGGTGTCACTATCTGTTTGGGAACAGATGTGAAGTGTACACGGACCATAAGAGCCTTAAGTACATTTTCACCCAATCGGATCTGAACATGAGGCAGAGGAGATGGTTGGAGTTGATCAAGGATTACAACGTCGGAATCCACTACCATCCTGGGAAGGCCAATGTGGTAGCCGATGCCTTGAGTTAGAAGAGCCATACTGTGAATGTGTTGCTAGCCGAAAGCCAGGACGAGCTATGCAGGGAGTTACAGAAACTGGAATTGGAAGTTGTACCTGAAGGATTCCTAGCCACGTTGGAAGTAAAGCCAACCTTATAGGGCCAAATCCGAGAGGGACATAAGGATGATGACAAGATCTAGAGAATCAAGTCCAAAATGGATGAAGGCAAGGCTAAAGACTTCCAGCGGGATGAGCAGGGTACATTATGGATTAAGGGCCACGTCTATGGATCAAGGGAGTTAAGAGATTCCACACCAAAGGGAAGCTTGCACCAAGTTATGTTGGTCCATTCAAGGTCCTAAGTCGCCGAGGAGAAGTTGCTTACCAGTTGGAATTGCCAAAGTCGTTGGCGGGAGTGCATGTCGTGTTCCATGTATCCCAACTGAAGAAGTGTCTCCGAGTGCCAGATGAACAGACGCCACTAGAGTCAATATAGCTGCAGGAATATCTGACATATAAGGAACACCCTGTGAAGATTCTGGACACCATGGATCGAGAGACAAGGAATAAGTCAACCCGCTTCTGCAGAGTTCAGTGGAGCAACCACTCCGAGAGTGAAGCGACTTGGGAGCGCGAAGAGGAATTGAAGAAAGAGTTTCAAACATATTCCTTAGTCAGCCCTGAATCTCGGGGATGAGATTCTGTTAATAGGCGAGGTCTGTAACACCCCTAATTTTTGCTTTTCATGATTTTAGTTGAAATTTTACACTTTTGAGGATTTTTGGAATTTTCTGGGATTTATTTGGATTTAATTTGAATTTATTCCCTTTTTAGATAATTAAATAATTAAAAGTTTTGAATAAAATTTTGTTGGAAATATTTTATTTGAGTCCAAAATGTCTCAAAGTATTTTCCAGAATTTTTCTGGAATTTTTTGGAGTATTTTGCTATTTTTCTCGATTTATTTGAATTTCTAGGAATTAATTTAATTATTTAATCACTGGAAAATCCGAACGGGTTTTACTGTTCATCCGATCGAGCTGGACCCAAGTCGGACTCGAGTCTGACTCGAACCGGACCAAACCCTAGCGCATTGCACCACGTCTCCGAGCCCGTTCCAGTGCGAACCCGCTCGCGCCAGACGCGATCGTGGCCGTTGGACGTGCACACGTGGACGGCCAGGATGCGTCCATGTCACCCCGTCCGAGCCTCTACCGGATTCCGCCATCGCGCGCGTGTGGGCCTCGGTTTCCGCGATTTTCACGGATGCCGAGGGCGCTATTTAATGCGCCGCCACCCGTGCTGTGTTCCCGGTTTCTGTGCACACCCGAAGCCCTAGGTCTATGAGCTCGAGTCACTGTAGCCACGTCGCAATCGCTCGTCGAAGTCGCGCTAGGGTTCCGCCGCGGTTTTTGCCATTTTCCGCCGTCGTCGAGCCGTCTCCGCCTTGTTCGTGCCCAGATCCGAGACCATCGCATCGAGACGCACCCGTGCGTACCCCTCACTTCACCGGAATTGCCCTGAAGCGCCGTTGGCCACGTCGTCGTCCTCAGCTCCAGCCAGCCAGCTCCGCCGTGGACATTGTCGGAACCGCGAACCCCCTCCGCCGTTGGATCATCATCGAACGGCCCAGATTCGTCCACGTCACCCGTAAGTGTTTTCCACGTTACGGTTTTAGATCTATTTTCAACCATTGGATCTAGATCCAACGCTTTAGATTGAGCCACGTAGCCGTAGATTGCACCATCTTGGATCTAATCTCAGCCGTTAGATCTAGATCGTAAGGTTAGGGTTAACCCGCGTTGTAACGTTAGATGCATTCTCAGCCATTCGATCAAGATCAGACGGCGTAGATCGTGCTTCGTGTCGCACGCCGGGTCATGCCACGTCAGTCCGGTCATCGCTGACGTCACCCCTGACGTCAGCAACAGGCTCGCATGTCAACGTCTGTGCCCACACGCGCGTGACATCATCCGTGACGTCATGTTGACGTTACGGTGGGGCCCGCATGTCAGAGCCGTTCGGCCGAGCCCCGCTGACGTCAGCAATGACCTCGACAGTGGGTCCCACGTGCATGTGGCACTGTAGCTGTGGACCGGGTACATGGTGGACCGAGCCAAGACGTTGTGAGGAGCCGCCCAGATCATCCTCGGGCTATTAGAAGGTTTAGTCGTCCTAACCGGATTTGGAGGCTAACAACGGGCCGCCAGAAGCGCTCATAGTGTTAGCACCCAAGCCTAACTGGGACAACATCGAAACCCTTAGAATAACTCGACGACAACCCCAGTATTCCCCTGGTATGCGATCCAAAACTACTTGAGGATCCCCATTTGTAACACCCTACAAATCTAAGCGTGTACAAGAAAATTTGACGACATCTCTCCTAAAATTAGGACAAAGCAGGCGACAACAAGATTCATAATAACCATTATAAGCAGGGAATAACATAAAAGCATCAATACTAGAGATAACAAGTCTAAATCAACGAAGAAAACAAACATAAGCGTAAAACGGCTCCAAAGAGGACATCACTTGGTCTATGATTAATAAAATTTCAGCAAGCTAATGAATTATTAAATGCACTAGTCCATGTGATTAAGTGATGACCCGGAGGGTTGATTGTGCTACTAAGCCCACCCTTCAAGCTACGACTCATGAGAACTACGAAAACAACAAAATAACAAGGGGTGAGATTGGGTAATCTCGGCCAAAGCGGAACAACTTCTAACTTGAATAACACATTACAGTAAAACTAGCATACCAAATTCCTCATGTCAATACCACATTATAGAGTCCACACAACCTCATTAAAATCCATATGATTTTGCACATGCTTATGCCATGATCCTCCTAACCGTGCCCTTTCCTCGGGAACACCACGGTGTTGTACCGTCTGATCAGCGCCGTATTGCGTCGACAAACTTCAATGCATGATTATGCGGTTAATGCTTCATGCATAAATACATACATAACTTCCCACTCTGAATTCACATGCTTGCATACCATCAAATAACATGGATAGAATCACGAACATCATTGAGATAGAATAGCTCCACAATTCATCTTGCAAACAACATCTTTCTTCATTCTTACTCATGATTCAAAAGCCAAACAACCACATCACAATGCAGGATAGGATATTGTAATCTCATAAACAAGTAGTTAAACCATGTAGGTGTGCTGCAATTAAGGTTTATATTGAAGACGAAACAAATAGCGAGTTATAGTTTAGCAAGACCGCTACTTCCACTTGCCTTTACCAACGTGGATGACGAACCTAGTTGCGTCCAGAAGGGGCACCACCTGTACAAGTATTATTTCAGTACATAGCGACATCACAAATGATCACACAACTCGAACACACGCTTCCTAATCCCCGTTCCCTTCTTAAGCGCCAAAAACCCCAATCTGTCCGGGTCAAACAGCATCACCCTCTCTTCACAATTTCGTATATTTTTTTATACAGATCATAAAAAATACAAAAAAATTACAGTAGCTAGATATTGACGAGATCTAAAACTTTCATGAAGATCACAAATTTCAATTCCACGGTTAAATAAGCCTAAACAAACGTCCAACACAGTGGACAAAATCTGTTTCCAGATTCTGTCCGTCATCTTGCAACAGTGATAACTCTCAGACCGACGCCCCAAAAATTCTGAAAAAATTACAGAAGCTAGATCTCGACGTTATCTACAACTTTCTAGTTATAGGTTTTTGCAGGAAAAATCTTCTATGCCACGTAAAACGCGAAATAATCCGCGCTGCACAATCTCCCCTTCCAAAAACAGCACCACGTGAACATATACCCTTTTCCCCCATCAAGATCCATCTAAAACACTCACCACCAGATCTAATACACTCCTAATCCCTAGGTAGAACAGGGGTAAAAGATTGGGAATTTTACCTTGAGTTCTCCCTTGAGAACCCACAACTTGACGATTCCGAAAGCGGAAATCTGCTCGTCCTCACGCCTCACGGATCCTCTTCTCGCTTGCTCCTTCGGCGTTTGGCAGTGGATCTTGAGCCACCACGCGCAGAGGAGGAAGATGAGGGTGGTGTGGATGTTAGGGAGGAAGGGGGTGCCTAGGGCTTTGGGGGTGACACCCTTTTATATGGTGGGTAGGCCCACTAGGGAAAGAGAGAGAGGTGGGGAGGGATTCGCAGCCAGGCCGAGTTTTCCTCGGCCCACTTGTTTCTAACCCGACAACTCCAAATTTAATATTAATACGCGGATAAACTTCAATTATTTCATCCCAGACAAATCCTTCATTCCTCTCCGAGAAACAAAACCGAGGAAAAGGAACCTAGAATCGCTCTGGCCTTTCTCTAAGGCATCACATTCTCCCCTCCTTAAAAGGATTAGATCCCGAATCTACTCCTCTTTATCACGAACCTTAAAAAAAAGAAGGCAAAATGGTAATCAACACTTTACCTTGACATCCTCAAAAAGTGTAGGATACTTCTTCATCACGGTCCTCAAGTTCCCAAGTTGCATCCAGCTCGAGACTAATTGGTCCCACAAATCTTTCATTGGACACTAACACGAACTATTCCCCTATTAAAGGACACCTATTAGGTGAATGGTATCGATCACGGAATCTCAACTCCCACTTCTCTCTTCAACCCGATCGCGAAACTCCGCATTCCAATCTCAACTCCTCTACCACAGGTTAGTCGCATTACGGGCGGCTGAACCATGTGAGACCTGGCAGCTCTAGGTAAGTCTCTAAATCAACCCAAACACAAACTCATATCTCCTACAAGTGATTGATCTTTAACAAAAAGAACCAATATCCACCCTTACCAGCGGCGAGAGATAGCCTACTTTACAGGGTCAGTAAATCCGAGAAACAATAACAATAGAACACAATCACTACGGTTGACACAAACTAAAGCTCGAACCAGACAAAAGTTCAAAAAATTAATGTAATTACCTACAACTTCCAAGTTGTCCACTACTAAATTAAGCAACCCCAGAGGAACACATCAATGAAAACAATTCTCCAAAAAAAAGTTTGAATTGAGTCATACCTAACCTTCCTTTACTCTTCACTTTTAAACTACTTACGATCAATGACCCACACTAGTTTTCCCTTGTAAGAAGGTTTAAGCCTTCGCATTCTTCCACCCAAGGACCAGGGCAAGAGTACAATCCTTGAATATACTCAACCATAACATAAACATTCATTTTCTTACCCCAAGCTTGAGCGTAAAGAAATCTTAATTCTCACTAACACAACGAGCGACAATCACCTTTAAACCAAAGGGCTGAGAATTCACATAGGGGAACTCAACTTGGAAGAGGAACTCCATAGAACCAAAACCACCAAAAAAATTTTCTTGAGGAGACTCTATTCAAAGAGAAACACATGAAAGTCTTATAAATGCATTTCACTTTTACCAAAACAAATCATCTCACTTTATCCAAGGCCAAGCCATTCGAAAAAAAAAAAAAACAGATCAAGGAATTAAATGCTTCCACACAACCACCATCTCTTTTTCCTTAAAAAGGAACCAAACTCACTTCCCAGCAGAAAAATTGTTTCAACCACGAATATCATTCATGTCACAACCAGGAAGAATCGTCTCTTAAACAAGCTGTCAAACACCTCACACCACAACACAACTCTGGCCCAAAATAGAAATACAAATATTTCAGATCATGAAGTTCCAAATCTTACATTGGATTAGCTACTTCTTTTGATCAACAATGCAGCGATAACTCAACCTTGAAAACTACTGGACACAGTCAAAGCATACATCCTTGAGCATAAATGTAGCATTCATAACTTAATCTAGTTTTCTTATCAAAGATGAATGAATAGCGATATTTAATAGAATAACATTCAAAATCTCCACAAATTACTTCAAGGTTAATCATTCTTTTATCCTTGTTTTAAGCCTCGAAATTAACCCACATTTGAGAATCATTCTAAGTTTAGGAAACTGAAACACGGCACAAAGAATACTTTTGACGAAAGTATTCAACCCAAATATCAAACAAACAAACCAATCCATATGAATTTTTAAACATAAGTTGACATAACTCCGCCATCTATAGCATTCCACTACCCTTACCATTTAGATTTCAATATTCCCTATTTACTCATTGAGAAGGCCCATCGAGGATTTAACAACAACTACACAACAAATTCTTACTCTTATTACCTTTTCCACAATTATAAATAAAGTTCACAGTGCTTATAAAAAACACATCCAACCAACACTACCTCATCAAGATCCCCACGGGCGACCTAACCTATATCATCATATTCTAAATTTGAAAGCGAGTGCTTCAACAAGTCTTTCGGCGCATGATGAACCTATAAATTCCATACCACATACGCGTCAACATCTCGACAATGGAAATTTATTCACCTAAAGATGACTCAACAAGTAAATATTATCTCAACAAAGGCACCAATCATAAATAGAAGTTTAAAACATACATTTATTAAGGACAAAATCAGCGTCATGCTAACTATCCTGGTTCACTCCATCACAACATGTTACAATTTCACCATTTTAACAAAGGTTTTCAACAATTAATCTAATCGATTACCACCACTACTAAGTCATCAATATCAATAATTGGCATAATTGTAAAACAACAACATTGCTTTTAGTTACCCTATCCATAGGCTGAATATGACAAGCTGTCACTACACAACATACTCCAACTATGTAAAATAGATTGAATAATTTAAGCCATCAAAGCTCTTATAACAACAGCTAAATTAAATTTAATTTTTTTAGCTACCCTATGCGGGTTATAGCAAAATTGCCACTCCAAGACATACTCAGCCTTTTTTTTAAAGTGAGTGAATAGGTGAAATCATCACAAAAGCTCTTGGCAATGGCAAAACTTATGTCTTCCCAATTGATATCGATACTAGCATTATTGGAGCATAGCTGCATACTTCGAATCTACTAATAGTTTACAGCGTCATAAATATCAACTCTAATCAATTTCCAAGTTAAAGTCACTATTAACACGATTAAATTTGAACATCTTTAAACAACGACATGGTTTCTTTAACAATATCGGTAGTCCACCATTACAATTAAATTGTTCTTGAGCCTTATATTAAAATGTCTCTAAATAACCCACTAATTTTCTATTACCTTCCGCGATGTTTACATCATCAAGTAATGTTCTAACTACGCATCAAGATTTAAAGCTTTAAACATTGTCCATGGTCAAGAGGCACATTAAAATAATGCAATAAATCTAAGCATGCACATTAACACATTCAATCATTATCGCTATAGAGCAATCTACAATACTAGAAGATTATTTAATCTCAAGCTAAAGATAACAATTACATTTTAATTGATTCAACTCACAAATTAACTTAGAAGTACATCATTCCATAAACCACATTATTACATACTACGTAACAGGACATAAAATTTCTAAACAGTCATGTGGTCACCTACCCTTGACAAGCAGGAGAGCAATCAAAACATTAAAAAAAAACAAACACAGTTCTAGATCAAGAACAAACACCCGATAAAAATTCTTCTTCTCAGCAAGGAAGAAAAGCAAAAATCAAACATAAATGCAGAAGAGCTCGACCCTCAAATGTCCAATCATAGTAGCAAAACTCTTCAGAAATCCAAAACCTACACTTTCCACAAGGAAGACGGATGCAAAGGAAGACCAAATGTCAACTAAATTTTTACGATAAAGATTCAAACTTAGCTCCATCGGCTTGATGCAGGAGAAACTCCAACCCCTTCTTTTAAAAAAAAAAATCGGAAACAACAACCACGAAATTTCCTCCCCAACGACAGTCCATCACAATAAATCAGGTGCCAAAGCAAAATTGTGACCAAAGGCAGCGCAAACGTAGAACTCTTCTTACTGTATCTTCACTCAAAGGAGACAAAACCACAAACGCCAAAGGACAAATCGCGAGTGCTCAAAACTAAGCATTTTCCTCGGTTTTGAACCAACCACATACCCAGAAAACCAGCCAAGCCAGACCGCGGTAAAGAACATCGAAGGAATCCATCACCAACCTCTTCTATTTGACTCAGGTCACTGCAGATCTCTGACAGACACGGATAAGTACTCTTTCCCTGAGGGGTTTAATAGTTCTTCGGTGGTGACTCTGCACCACACCGTCAAACCCACTGACCTCACTACAAACAAAGGTGGCCGAAACCAAATCACCACAACCACACTTTATCACAAATGAAGCAACTCAATCAAATCTATCATAAATATAGCATTATACATCATCAAAGTAGCATTCAACAACAAAGCTTAAATTCAGCCTTTAAGCATAAAACAGCGATACCCATACCTTTCCTCTGTGCATCCATGTGTGTCAAATTTTAAATTAGTGATTCCACTTACACAAGTTTTAATGTTGCTATCCTATGACAAAATTTTAGTTAAAACCTAGCCCATGTTTCTAAGTTATTCCATCACATTTTAGTTGTATCTATAGTATGACACTAAAAATAGACATTCCAAGGACCTACAACCCGCTCACGATACCAATTTGTAACACCCTACAAATCTAATATGCATTACAAGAAAATTTGAATGACATCTCTCCTAAAATTAGGACAAAGCAGGCGACAACAAGATTCATAATAACCATTATAAACAGGAATAACATAAAAGCATCAATACTAGAGATAACAAGTCTAAATCAACGAGAAAACAAACATAAGCGTAAAACAGCTCCAAAGAGGACATCAACGAGGTCTATGATTAATAAAATTTCAGCAAGCTAATGAATTATTAAATGCACTAGTCCATGTGATTAGTGATGACCGGAGGAGTTGATTGTGCTACTAAGCCCCACCCTTCAAGCTTACGACTCGCGAGAACTACACGAAAACAACAAAATAACAAGGGTGAGATTAGGTAATCTCGGCCAAAGCGGAACAACTTCTAACGAATAACACAGCCACGATAAAACTAGCATACCAAATTCCTCATGTGTCCAATACCACATTATAAGTCCACACAACCTCATTAAAATGCATATGATTGTGCACATGCTTATGCCATGATCCTCCTAAAGTGCCCTTTCGGGGAACACGGTGTTGTACTCTTGATCGCGCCTGTTGGCGTCGACAAACTTCAATGCATGATTATGCAGTTAATGCTTCATGCATAAATACATCATAACTTCCCACTCTGAATTCACATGCTTGCATACCATCAAATAACATGGATAGAATAGAACATCATTGAGATAGAATAGCTCCACAATTCATCTTGCAAACAACATCTTTCTTCATTCTTACTCATGATTCAAAAGCCAAACAACCACATCACAATGCAGGATAGGATATTTGTAATCTCATAAACAAGTGATTAAACCATGTAGGTGTGCTGCAATTAAGGTTTATATTGAAAGCAGAAACAAATAGCGAGTTATAGTTTAGCAAGACCGCTACTTCCACTTGCCTTTACCAGCGTGGATGATGAACCTGAATTCGTCCAAGAAGGAGCACCACCTGTACAAAGTATTATTTCAGTACATAGCGACATCACAAATGATCACACCGCTTTCGAACACACGCTTCCTAATCCCGTTCCTTCTTAGCGCCAAAAACCCCAATCTGTCGGGTCAAACAGCATCACCCTCTCTTCACAATTTAGTATATTTTTATACAGATCATAAAAATACAAAAAAATTACAGTAAGCTAGATATTGAGCGAGATCTAAAACTTTCATGAGAAGATCACAAATTTCAATTCCACGGTTAAATAGCCTAAACAAACGTCCAACACAGTGGACAAAATCTGTTCAGATTCTGCCATCATCTTGCAACAGTGATAACTCTCAGACCGACGCCCCAAAAATTCTGAAAAAATTACAGAAGCTAGATCTCGACGTTATCTACAACTTTCTAGTTATAGGTTTTTCAGGAAAAATCTTCTATGCCACGTAAAACGCAGAAATAATCCGCGCTGCACAATCTCCCCTTCCAAAAACAGCACCACGTGAACATATACCCTTTTCCCCATCAAGATCCATCTAAAACACTCACCACCAGATCTAATACCTCCTAATCCCTAGGTAGAACAGGGGTAAAAGATTGAAATTTTACCTTGAGTTCTCACTTGAGAACCCACAGCAGCAGCGATTCCCGGCGGAAATCTGCTGTCCTCCACGCGCCTCCACGGATCCTCTTCTCGCTTGCTCCTTGGCGTTCGCGGTGGATCTTGAGCCTGCATGAGGAAGATGAGGGTGGTGTGGATGTTAGGAAGGAAGGGTGCCCTAGGGCAGCTTTGGGGGTGACACCCCTTTTATATGGTGGGTAGGCCTGGGAAAAGAGAGAGGTGGGGAGGGATTAGCGGACCAGTTGAGTTTTCCTCGGCTTGTTTCTAACCCGACAACTCCAAATTTAATATTGTCGCGGATAAACTTCAATTATTTCATCCCCCGACAAATCCTTCATTCCTCTCCCGAAACAAAACCAGGAAAAGGAACCCTAGAATCGCTCTGACGCTCTAAGGCATCACACCCGCATACCGGTTTCACTGTGATATCAAGCCAATTTGCATAAAGGAGCAACGAAACTCGGAACCCCGCAACCAGACACGCGCGGAAGCAAATGAACAAAACGACCAAACCAACCACGGCATGAAGACAAAACCCGACAACAAGCCCCAACTACACAAACCACACACGACAACCACCAACATTCAGAAACAAGCGAAACTAAAGCAACACAAATAAATTAAAAGTTGCGCGAAGGCAACCAAGAGTTCAGCTAAACGTAGCACATTTAAACAACCTATACAACAAAAGTAGACTCCCCACTACTAAACTGGACAAAAGTAAGACAACCCCGAAAGTGTTCTGCCTCTGAACACTCCCGGGCGTACACGATGCCAGCAGCCTCTACTCGGTGCCCCGCCCGGTCACCGATAGGTAGTAGGGGCAAAACTCACACCCCTTAGGATCCTCACCTGCAAAACCACAAAAGCAGAAGCCTGAGTATGGAAGGTACTCGCAAGTCTTACCCGTGGTCCATATATGACCGACTCCAAAGGGTATGCATTTGGGTGTAGCAAGGAAATCAGCTAAAGTTAAAAGTGCGAAAAGCTTAACTTTGTTGATTAGTTGGTACCACTATTCAATTCACAATTCAAAGCAGTTGTACTAGCACCTACTTCTAGAGTGGAGTTCAATACTTAATGATAACCAAACAAGCGACCTCATAACAATTTCGAGCTCAAGCCCAAAGGCGAACTTCAGTTCAAGTTATTACTACGAGTAGTAACATGTAACCAAGCGTGCTCATATCCGAGAGCGCGGCAATTCGAATCGCTTAATTAACCCTGCAGGGAAGCATTGACCGCACGACACGTGCCACAAAGAACCTCGTGTCAACCATCCTCCCATCCATACCAGTTCATTGGGGACATCTTCATGCGGTCCGAGTGCCTAGCACCCCCACGAGCGGCCCAAGCCCGGCTTGGCTCCCGAGAGTCGGCCTAAGCCTCGCCCTCAACCACGTCCAACCACATGAGGTGTATGCCCCATCGAACGGCATGCGATAAAAGAATAGCTTTACCGTCCCATTCCCGGCATGCGATCAACCAATGTGTGCTCGGCTACGGTTAAACATCGGATCGGTCCTTAGCTGACTCAGGCGGGACTACCACATTTGAGTCTCCTTACCCAAATGCCTCAATCTCCCGCCCGGTCTCCAATTGTACCTTTTTCCACCCCATCATCAAAACCAAACCTTTGCATAGATTGTAAAGCGTAAGTCCTCAAGCAGTGGAACCATCCACCACTTGGCCCAAACCAACCTCTAAGCATACTAAGCACGACACCATTAGTACCCATAATCTAGCTCCAAAGGAGGTGTTTAACAAGTAACAATGAAAGTGGTACATGCAGCAAATAGGATCTAACCTATCCCACATTTCAACTCCTAATGCAACACTTAACATCCAATAGGCAGTTAATTCCCAAAAATAGATTATACAAATGGTTCAAGATGCTTAGGTGCTTGCCTTGTTCTTCTGCTTGCATGGCGACAACAACTTGCTCCACTTGACCTCCCTCAACCACGGCCACGACCGTCGCCGCGGGTGCGTTCTCTACACGAGTACAATGCATAATGAGATGCATGCCATGCGAAAGAAATAACTACATTACAGCAAAAATGCAAATCCCCCAACCGAACAGACCAGGTGAACCCGGACAGTCCGGGTATTTCATCCGGACAGTCCGGCTAACCCGTACATTCCGGACCTTGCGTCTGGACATTCCGGATGGCCCAGGACTTGGAAGATGGCGTGCAACACGGAGAAGCCCCCAAGCCTTACTACATCGTGACGACCCGATCTACGACTTTCCTACACGGAACTAGGCCGAAGAATCCCTAAGCTAACCCAAACCACGATGAGATGAGGCACACTTGGGTAGCTCACGGCCCAACTCAATCTAGTGCTTAGGACGGCACCAACCAACCCCGATCTACAACCTTAACACCCAACATTGCCTAAACCAACCCCCAATCCAACCACCCAACAAAACCCTAACCTTCACCAAGGTTACCCCAAACCTACAAATCTAACCCCAAATCCAACCCCAAGGACTCCCTAGAACCCAAGAATATACTCCAAGAAAAGGTCTCACCTTCAAGAGGGATGAAGGAGAGGGAGGGAAAGCCGGGTTGAACGAAGAAGACGCCGGCTTGGAGAGATGCTCGAGGTCACCGGAATGGAGGGGACGCCGGGGAGGAGCACGGGAGCACCGGCCGGAGGGGAGCTCACCGGAGACGAGGTTGGGGTGGAGGGGAGCTCACGGGAGAGGAGGTAGCCAAGAGTGGAGAGGGAGTGAGTGAGAAGCCAAGACAACCGGAGTTTTGTAGTCATCCCCCGATAAGTCCGGAATCTCCGGACAATTAACCCGGAGACTCCGGGTTGGGGTCTTCGGTAACACAAATTCCAGACACCCCGGACACTCCGGGTTGGGATGCTCGGTCAGCCCAATCCAGATACTCCGGACATTTTATCCGGACATTCCGGGTTGGATCCGGATACTCCGGATCTTTAATCCGGACACTCCGGATGTCCCAGAATTTTTGAAATTGAGGGCGTTGACAAACCCTCCCCCCTTAAAGGAATCTCGCCCCGAGATTCAGGACGACGCACAAACCGGGCGGAATACGGAAAAAGGCGCAGACACATACGGATTGACAAGCTTAGGGTTGCGGAAAGTTTGCATACTAGTCACTTACATGGTTTGGAAGAACTCGGGATACTCGACCTCCAAACGATCCGCTAGTTCCCAAGTAGCTTCTTCTTCAGTGTGATTGCTCCACTGGATCTTATAGAACTTGAGAGCCCTTCGGCGGGTCTTGCGTTCAGCTTCATCCAAAACTCGAATAGGATGTTCTTGGTAAGACAGGTCTGGTTCAGGCTGGACTTCGAGTTCATCCACCCCAAGTGACTCAAAAGGAGTACGGAGGCACTTTTTCAACTGAGATACGTGGAAGACATCGTGGACCATTGCCAGAGAGGGAGGAAGCTCTAGCTGGTACGCCACTTGACCACGCTTTGCAAGGATCTGTAAAGGTCCGACATAGCGAGGTGCCAGTTTCCCCTTGACTCCAAAATGACGGGTGCCTCGAAGAGGGGATACCTTCAGATAGACAAAGTCGCCAGTGTCGAAGGAGAGGGGTCTCCTACGACGATCGGCATAGCTCTTCTTCCGCGATTGTGCTATCCTCAGATTTTCCTGAATGGTCTTCACTTTTTCTTCTGCCTCCATGACCAGTTCCGGCCCAAGAAATGATCGTTCCCCACTCTCAGACCAGTTGAGAGGTGCTCGGCAGCTGCGACCATACAGTGCCTCAAAAGGGGACATTTGGATACTGGTTTGGTAGCTATTGTTGTATGCAAATTCATCATATGGGAGACATTCCTCCCACTTCTTCCCATAGGATAGGATGCAGGCTCTTAACATGTCCTCGAGGATTTGATTGACCCTCTCGGTCTGCCCATCAGTTTGAGGATGATACGCTGAGCTGTGGAGTAGTTTCGTGCCCAATGTCTCATGCAGACTTCTCTAGAACCGAGAAACAAACTGGGAGCCTCGATCTGAAACTATCCTCTTGGGTATTCCATGAAGGCACACAATCCGGGAAATATATAACTCCGCATACCTCTTGGATTTATAGGTGGTGCGAACGGCTAAGAAATGTGCGGATTTTGTCAACCGGTCGACTATAACCCAGATCGAGTCATGACCCGAAGAAGTCGTTGGCAGCCCGGTGATGAAATCCATGCTGATGTCTTCCCACTTCCAATTTGGAATGGGCAATGGCTGAAGAGTGCCAGCTGGCTTAAAGTGTTCAGCCTTCACCCTCTTGCAGACATCGCACTCAGCCACATAGCAAGCAATATTATGCTTCATGCGAGTCCACCAAAATCTCGGCCTCAAATATTGGTACATTTTGTTGCTGCCTGGATGAATTGTGAGCAAAGAGTTGTGGGCTTCATCCATGATCTCTCGCTTCAATTCTTGGTTATCCGGGACAACTATGCGCTGATCGAACCACAAAGTCCCCTGATCGTCCAGGCAGAATTCAGTAGTCTGGCCAGAATTCACCTTGTCGCAAATTTGGGTGATACCCACATCCTCCCTTTGAGCTTCCTGAATCTGCTCAAGTAATGTGGACTTCAATTCCACATTAGCCAAGGATCCTTCTTCTATCATCTCCAAGTTGAGTCTCCGGAATTCAGCACAAAGAGTGGCACTCCGGGGTTCAAGAACGAGGCAATTGCATTGAGCCTTGCGACTCAACGCGTCAGCCACCACATTGGCTTTCCCCGGGTGGTAATGGACTTCCAGATTGTAGTCCTTGATCAGCTCAAGCCACCTTCTTTGCCTCATATTCAAGTCTGCCTGAGTGAAGATGTACTTGAGACTCTTGTGATCGGTATAGACGTTGCACTTGTTCCCCAGGAGATAGTGGCGCCAAATCTTTAAGGCATGGACCACTGTAGCAAGCTCTAGGTCATGAGTTGGGTAGTGCTCTTCATGATGCTTCAATTGGCGAGATGCATAGGCAACGACCCAGCCTTCTTGCATAAGAACACAACCAAGGCCGATACCTGATGCATCGCAATAAACATCAAACGGTTTGTGGATGTCCGGTTGTGTGAGGACAGGAGCTGTAGTGAGGCGCTGTTTCAAGGCCTGAAATGCTTGCTCACAGCCCGTTGACCATTTGAATTCCACACCTTTCTTCAGCAGCTCCGTCATAGGCTTGGCAATCTTCGAGAAGTCTTGGGTTGCTCCCATTTGAGGACATCCTGTACCTTACTTGGGTCGACAGCGACACCTTGCTCGGAGAGGACGTGCCCCAAGAAAGACACTTTCTTCAGCAAAAATCCGCACTTGCTGAACTTGGCATAAAAGCGATGTTCCCGAAGTCTTCCGAGAACAATATGAAGATGCATGGCATGCTCTTCCTCACTTTTCGAGTAGACCAGGATGTCATCAATGAATATGACCACAAAAGAATCGAGATCCTCCATGAAAATGGAATTCATGAGGTACACGAAATACGCCGGTGCGTTCGTCAGACCGAACGACATGACGGTGTACTCGTACAACCCATATTGGGTGGAGAACGCTGTCTTTGGGACATCCTCAGCCCGAATCTTGATTTGATGGTACCCGAGCCTCAAGTCAATGTTGGAGAACACCCGCGCACCAGCAAGCTGATCAAACAGGATATCGATCCGAGGTAGAGGGTACTTGTTCTTTACCGTGACTGCATTCAAAGGACGATAATCAACACAGAGGCGAAGAGAACCGTCCTTCTTGGTCACAAAGAGAGCCGAGCAGCCCCAAGGTGAGGAGCTCGGGCGAATGAATCCCTTGTCCATCAGTTCCTTCAGCTGAGTCTTCAGTTCGGCCAATTCATTTGGCGGCATCCGGTACGGTTGCTTGGAAACTGGAGCTATCCCGGGTTGAAGTTCAACTACAAACTCAATGTCCCGATCCGGTGGCATCCCTGGCAGTTCCGCCGGAAACACATCTGGGTACTCTGACACTACGGAAATGGACTCTAACTCCTCAACTTCAGTGCCATTCAAGGAACAGAGAGCGGCCCCGCCATCATCAAGAAACAGGGTCAATTGGTCGCCCATCGGTCCCTTGAGCGAGATGGAGCGACGAGAACAATCAAGGATGGCCCGCTGACGGGTGAGCCAATTCATTCCCAAAATGACATCCATCCCACGCATTTCAAGAAGCAGCAAATTGACAAGGAAAGAAACCCCGCGGATTTGCACAACGGCCTTCTGGACCATTTGATTGGCAGAAATTCTTGAACCTGGTGCCTCAATTAGGAAAGAGGTTTTGCTACCACTCACTTCCATCCGATGTTGCCTAACAAAATCTTTGCTAATGAAGGAATGAGAAGCCCCCGAATCGAACAAAACTCTGGCAGCATGCCCTTCAATGTATAACGTACTAGTCAGCACGGTGGCGCCCTCGGGAATCGCCTCAGCATCGACGTAGTTAACTTGGCCACGGGTAGGCGCAGGAAGTGGAGGTAGAGGTGGTGCAGTCGCGCCTTGAGGCCTTGGGGCGTTAGAGTTGATGCCCCGCCTCGGAAATGGACAGTCGCGGATGAAATGCCCCGCACGCCACAGTTTTAGCATGGGCCCGGCCCAGAGCCTGTCACCACTCGCACTCCCGACTGTGGCTGAGGAGGACGAGGAGCAGCAAAAAGAGGATGGGCCACTCCAGCCGGTAGAGAAGGCACAGGAACAGGGGCCCTCGGTGGTGGAAGAGCAACTCGGGCCCGCTGTGAATTGCCACCAGCTGAGTACTGAATTGACCTCTTCCGCTTCTCATCTTGATGGCTTTTCATCTTATGCTCCACAGTAATCGCCCGACTCACCAAAGCATTGAAGTCGGCGAAGTCACAGACTGAGAGCTTGTCCTGCATCTTCGCCGTCAGCCCATTCATGAACCAATCCTGCTTCTTCTGATCGGTATCAACCTCCTCCGGTGCATACTAAGCCAGGTAATTGAACTCTCGCGAGTAGTCCATCACCGACTTGCTCAACTGCTTGAGGGCAAGAAACTGCTGCTTCTTGATATCCATGAGCCCCTTCGGGATGTGGTATGCCCGGAAGGCCTCACGGAACTCCGCCCATGTAACTCGGTGTCCAGCAGGCTACATCACCAGGAAATTGGCCCACCATGCTCCGGCGGGACCCTGAAGCTGCTGCGCTGTGAATGGAGCCTTCTGAAGGTCCTCGCAATGGATAAGAACAAATTTCTGCTCTATCGTGCGCAGCCAGTCGTCGGCCTCCAACGGGTCACTAGCCCTGGAGAACGTCGGCGGCTGAGTGTGCAGAAAGTCCAAGTAGCCGTTGGGTCGGCCTCGCCCTTCACCGCGGCCACCCGGAGCAGCCTGATTCTGGACAAGCATCTCTAGAATGCGGTTGGTTGTCTGCTGGTTCTGCTCTGACCGCATCAAAACATCCAACAGGTTGGGAGGAGGAGGCGGATCGCCATGGTCGGGCTGCGATCGCCCAGCGCCATCATCGCCTCCCATACCACCGCGGGTCCTCATGCTGTCGTCAATCAAAGTCAAACAACAAGAGTTAGACTCCACACGGATGGGAATAGACCATAAGCTCAACAAACTCACACGCTAAACCCAAGCCAGACTGTAGTACTCCGCACTGGAGTCCAACAAGTCTAACACACCCAAAAGCACAACTCCTGATGCAAATTGCATGGCATATGCAAGACATGACATGAATGCACGATTCCAACGTGTCCCTCACTCAATACTTATATACATAGGGCGGGATACAAATACTACCATCTACCTAATGCATAATGACAGTCCTAATCAGTTCCCTAAATGGTTGTCAAGTTTCAGGATCGTCTTCATGCACCTTGCTCTGATACCAGCGCTGTGAGGAGCCGCCCAGATCGTCCTCGGGCTATTAGAAGGTTCAGTCATCCTAACCGAATTTGGAGGCTAACAACGGGCCGCCAGAAGCGCTCACAGTGTTAACACCCAAGCCCAACTGGGACAACATCGAAACCCTTAGAATAACTCGACGATAACCCTAGTATTCCCCTGGTATGCGATCCAATACTCGCCCAGGATCCCCGCATACCGGTTGCACTGTGATATCAAGCCAATTTGCATAAAGGGGCAACGAAACTCGGAACCCCGCAACCAGACACGCGCGGAAGCAAACGAACAAAACGACCAAACCAACCACGGCACGAAGACAAAACCCGACAACAAGCCCCAACTACACAGACCGCACCCGACAACCACCAACATTCAGAAACAAGCGAAACTAAAGCAACACAAATAAATTAAAAGTTGCGCGAGGGCAACCAAGAGTTCAGCTAAACGTAGCACATTTAAACAACCAATACAACAAAAGTAGACTCCCCACTACTAAACTGGACAAAAGTAAGACAACCCCGAAAGTGTTCTGCCTCTGAACACTCCCGGGCGTACACAACACCAGCAGCCTCTACTCGGTGCCCCGCCCGGTCACCGATAGGCAGTAGGGGCAAAACTCGCACCCCTCGGGATCCTCACCTGCAAAACCACAAAAGCAGAAGCCTGAGTATGGAAGGTACTCGCAAGTCTTACCCGTGGTCCATATATGACCGACTCCAAAGGGTATGCATTTGGGTGTAGCAAGGAAATCAGCTAAAGTTAAAAGTGCGGAAAGCTTAACTTTGTTGATTAGTTGGTACCACTATTCAATTCACAATTCAAAGCAGTTGTACTAGCACCTACTTCTAGAGTGGAGTTCAATACTTAATGATAACCAAACAAGCGACCTCATAACAATTTCGAGCTCAAGCCCAAAGGCGAACTTCAGTTCAAGTTATTACTACATGTAGTAACATGTAACCAAGCGTGCTCATATCCGAGAGCGCGGCAATTCGAATCGCTTAATTAACCCTGCAGGGAAGCATTGACCGCACGACACGTGCCACAAAGAACCTCGTGTCAACCATCCTCCCATCCATACCAGTTCGTTGGGGACATCTTCATGCGGTCCGAGTGCCTAGCACCCCCTCGAGCGGCCCAAGCCCGGCTTGGCCTCCGAGAGTCGGCCAAAGCCTCGCCCTCAACCACGTCCAACCACATGAGGTGTATGCCCCATCGAACGGCATGCGATAAAAGAATAGCTTTACCGTCCCATTCCCGGCATGCGATCAACAAATGTGTGCTCAGCTACAGTTAAACATCGGATCGGTCCTTAGCTGACTCAGGCGAGACTACCACATTTGAGTCTCCTTACCCAAATGCGTCAATCTCCCGCCCGGTCTCCAATTGTACATTTTTCCACCACATAACCAAAACCAAACCTTTCCATAGATGTTGATCAAGGATGTCTTGAGGGTGCTCATTTGGTTTTATATCTTTCTTGCACCCTAAGACAGACTAGAGATCAAGTTTCTATCAAGATTGCAAATCTGTCCTGAACTTGTTCTTCGCGCAGCAGTCAGTGAAAAAATTTTGGAGTCCACTGCTTGTTGGAGAAGGTGCGTGAATCGTATATCCATCTGTGAAAAAATTTTGGAGTCCACTGCTTGCACCATTTGGGAGTTATGAAGTGAAAACTGAGCCCCAAATTTCCTGATCGAAGTTCCTGACTATCTGCAGTCCTTGATTTTTCCTAATTTTTATACAACGCTTTTGGAGGTGATTTTTGGTGATGTTTCATGACTCATCTTCTCACAGGGTGAAAAATTCTCAAAAAGTTTGGAGCAACAGAAGTCCACCAACCACTGCTCCAAGTGAGGACAATTCATGAAAAATATGCTTTTGCTTTTCTAAAAGAGACTTTTGTGATTTGGCTTGATCTCTTTTAGAAATGAAGTATTTGAAATGATTCCTTCTTACTTTGGACACTTTACAACCAGGATTGTGATTTAAAAAGCCCTCACATGATTCATTGTTCTCATCCATGTAAGCTAGGGATACACATAGTTGTCTTGTCGTTCCTGTTTTTGCGGATTTTGCAATTTTGAGGAGCACCGGTTTTCTTGCGGTATTGTTTGGAGTAATTTGAGTAGGGGAAAATTTTATTTGGGATCATTCACCCCCCTGCTCTGATCGCCATCTCGGTCCTTCACCCATACACATAACGGGTTTTGCACACTTCTTAAACCAAACTAACTTAACCGCTACTCTACCGCAAAACCGTGATCCAATGGTCCTCCATCACTTGAGTAGGGCTTAAGCTATTATCTTTAGTGCCGCTAGACCGTTTGGACCTCGTCTCACCTAGTTAGTCCCGGTCTCCTTCGCCTCACCATGACCTAGCTCCAAGTCCTGCAACTATCATAGGCAAGAGAAACCCATCACATAGCAATGTCTAATAACACATGCAATTAATCATCCAAAAGCATAACTCAATTTGCAAACATATCGGCACTACCGCTAATGAGGGGACGGTACTGCCTTTCGGCGGGCAGCACCACCCCCACAGTGTTGGTAGTGCTGCTGTGACACTACGGAATGGTGTGACATTATTTAACGTGAATGTTAAGGTAAAAAAAAACTTTATGAAATATGGTATTGGAGGTTAAAACCATATGATAGGAGGCTTGATAGCGTTTCCGGGCCGTTTCCGGGGTTTTGGGCCTTTCCGGGGGAGTTTGGGCCTAAATGAAAGGGTCGTGGGCTTTGGTGGGATGGAGTTTGAGTCCTAATAGGAGTAGGAGACCTGGTTGGGGGCCTCCCCCAGCCCCTTTAGGCTTTCATGTAACGCCCCAAAATTTTGCTTTTCCTAAATCTATGTGTGATTTGGCACTTTGGTGAATTTTTGGAATTTTCTGGAATTTATTTAGATTTATTTGGAATTTATTTGAATTTATTCCATTTTAAACTAATTAAAGAATTTAATTTTGCAAAATAAAGTTTTGTTGGAAATATTTTATTTGAGTCCCAAATACCCTAAAATATTTTCCAGAATTTTTCTGGAATTTTTCTGAGTATTTTGCTATTTTTAATGAATTAAAGGAATTACTGGAAATTATTTTAATTATTAAATCGCTGGAAAATCAAGTCGGGTCAAGTACTATTCATCCGACCGAGTCGGAACCCGAGTCGGACTCGAGTCCGACCCGAGCCACGTGACTCGACCGAACCAGCTCTAAAACCTAATCGATCCCAACCGTTGGATCAAGATCCAACGGTCAGGATTTCCCCGTACCGCTTCGATCGGATCCGGCCCGGATCCGATCTCGCGCGCGCATCGTGGCCGCTGATCGTGCCACGTGGACGGCTGTCCGTCGTCGTCTCCGCCCGAGTCCGAGCCGGACTCCGCCGCCGCGCCCGCCGCCGTGGGGAACTAGGTTTCCGTTTTCTGCGCGGAAGCCGAGGCTATTTAATGCCCGGATCACACCCCGAGGATCGCCTTGACCTTGCGCAGCCGTTGCCCTAGCCGTCGCCGCCGCAGTGCCCCTGACGCGCCCGCAATCGCTCGCCGGAGTCGTAGCACCCCTCCGCCGCGGTTCTGCTTGATTCCGCCGCCGCCTGGCCCCCGCCGCCATTGACCCCAGATCCGGACTCACCGCGACGAGACGCACCCGAAGGGACCTCTCACCTCGCCGGAGGAGGCCACAAACGCCGTTGCCCGTGTCGCCGTCCCGGCCGGCCGCCAGCTCCGCCAAGACGCCATCGCTGCCGAAAGCTTCTCAGCCGTCCGATCAAGATCCAACGTCCCAGATCATGCCACGTCATCTCACGGTGAGATTCCATCCAAAACCACTAGATCCAATCTTGACCGTCCGATCTAGATCCAACGGTCCAGATCAACCGCGTTCACCCCAAACGCGTGAGTCCAGATTCATCCGACCGTTGATTTTCAAATCAATCGGCCGAGATCTAGCCACGTGTCCGAAGGCCGACTGCCGCGTCGGGCCGGCTGGCCCACGCTGCTGAAGCGCAGGACGCCGACACGCGGGGCCCGCATGTCGGCCGCCGGCCAAACCGCACCATGACGCCACGCCGACGCCATGGCGGGCCCAAGATGTCGCAGAAATGTCCCAGCCGTGGCGCCGACGCCAAGAATGACGCCACCCATGGGACTCCACCGCCAAAGACTGCGGTGGCCGAGCCTCGCCGACGCCAAGAATGACGTCACCCGAGGGGGACCCACATGTCAGTGACACGTGGAGCCGTGGACCGAGTCCACGGTAGACCCGAGCCGAGCGTGGACCGGCTGACGTCAGCCAACCAATCAGCGGTTGCCACGTGTTCAGGCTGACGCAATAATTAATTTCCGAAAAAGAAAATGATTTATTAATTCGAAATAATGATTTCAGATTTTGTTTCAAACTTCAAACGCTTATAACTTTTGCGTTTCAACTCCGATTTGAGTGATTCAAATTTCTAAATTTGTATAAAATTGAGACCTACCTAAATATGAATTTTATTTAATTTTTGGACTAAAGTTTCTGTAAAATTATTTAATTGATTATTTAAACTTTAAATAATCATAACTTTTGCGTTTTAACTCCAAATTTGACGATTCCAGTTTTTAAAAATCCATAAAATTATGTTCTCTTTGTTTATGGATTTTATTTGGATGATTGGATACTTTTTGCCTATTGTTTATTCGTGTATTTGCTATTTGCACGCTTTACGAGTAGACGTTGAAGTGCCGGAAGGATTTGAAGGAGAAGTATTGACTCAGGATCCAACTCAAGACCAAGAACAAGTACTTTTTGAAGGCAAGTTGTGCTTTGACCATGTTGATCCTATTTCGAAATCTATTTTGATTTAACCTATTGCATGCTAGTTCAATTAGAAAATACTTTATTTAAATTTGGGGAATTAGATAAATACCAATTTGTCAGATGACACCTTGATTATTTAAATATGTGCCATGACCCTTGTCACCCTAGTTGTGGTTTACTAGTTGGACATTATTAACTTGCCAACATGGGTTTTAGACCGTTGTAGTAAACTGCTTAGACCTGCTACGTGCTCACGACATGATTTTGGACAATCAAATGTTAATATTGAATTAATGATATATTGAACCTGTTTTGGAAGGTATCATGTGATGTTGATGGCACGTGGTGCATGGTAATCAATCGGGTTTGATAAATAGTTTTTGACCGGGCATGTGGCAAGAATAATCAGTGGGCCATTGTGGCATTGGGGATGTTGATTTGGTTCTTGGGTAGTCTTGCCCTGGTCACCCTAAGGACTTAACCTTGCAAGCCTTTGAACTGGGTCTAACGTGCAACCACATGTCCAGAATGGACGGACCTAGTTGACTAAGTTGCTAATAACGCACTGTGGGACCTCAGGAGGTCAACTACACCCTTTGTGTAAGTTGTACGGGGGAGCGTACCGGGGCTGAGGCCAGGTACCCATCTAACGGTTGATTGGCCTAAACTTCGCCTTAGCTAAGGGAAGGGTTAGTGTGCAATAACCGGGGAGGACCACTTGTATTGTTAGAAGTTTCCGAAAGACTTTGTTACGGGAACTCGCCTTTGTGGTGTTTGACTCAGATCTTGTGGGTAAAGTGCATAACCTCTGCAGAGTGTAGAATCTATTCGGATAGCCGTGTCCGTGGTATTGGACATCGCCGAATTACAGTCAAGGGTTAGATTTTCTCAAAAATAACTTGGATTTGAAAGGTTGGGTTGGATTAATAATGATGTTGATGGAAATGTGGATTAGGATGGGAAAGATGTTTATTAAACTCCTTGAAAAGTTATCTATGCTTTACTTATTTCTACTGCTTTCGAATCTATTTATGATACTTGTTAAATGATGTTTACTGCAAATATACCTTGAGCTATTCCTTTGTACCAAGCCATGCATATAGTATATTAGCCTGCATTCTGTGCATGACTTGCTGAGTACCAAGTACTCACCCTTGCCACAATACAACACCAGTTCAAGAGGAGACTACACCAGCTTTGGAGGAGGAGCTCCAAGAGGATCCGTCTACTTAGGGAGCGAGCCCAGTCAGTTGCCTGTGGTATACTGGATGGCGCCACGAAGTTATTTGATTTTCCACTGCTACTTTTTCTCTCTTAATAAGTTTCGCCCTGCGAGGCATACATTTGTGACTTGACCATAAGGTCGAGTAACCAGTTTGGTTATTTAAATAAAAGTACTTTATTAGTGTCGAGTGGTATGATTGTGATATTTACCGATGTTAAGACTGTGTGCACTAGCGCGTTCTTGGACTAGTGCTGAATACACAGAGGGTCCGGATTTGCAAATTCGGGGTCCCGACAGAGGTGGTATCAGAGCCATACTTGACCGTAGGCTCAACCCTAAGCTAGAATGGTCGTAGTGAGGATAAAACCTATTTTCTAAAGCTAAAAATTTGTCAAGATAAGAAATGACATCTCGACTTACCCCCTTCTCTCTTTCCTTGTCTCTTGCTGAATATTCCCTTACCTTGTCATGATTTAAAATTTCGAGTTCTTACGTGAGCACTCTTGTGACAGATGGAGGGAGAGTTCAACTACGTCGATCTGGAGGTTGGTCACGCCGCGGAACTTTGGCATATGCTTCAAACTCTCGGGATTTTGAGAAGCCGCAATACCAAGTGGAAGTGATCGGACAAGGTGATTGATCAAGGCTTGTGACGTGAAGATTGAAGTACCTGCTAGGAAGAAGGGCCTGTGCAATCGCTCGATACACTTTGACCGCCAGGAGGTCTACAATGCAGATGGGTATCCAAGAAGTATCACGACGAGCAATGCGGCACATTACCCGTATCTACGCCAGAGAGTTGGAGAGCACGGTGTTCCGTTATCACCCGCGCAGCAATAACCTTCTTGACCCGAAGGCGATTCAGGATGAGGATGCCATGGTTACACAGTTGGCACGACTTGTTGTCGCCCAGGAGGATGTACTCGATGATACAAGCAAGGAGCTACAGAAGGCCCGCAAGGAGATCACGACAGAGAAGAACAGATGGCGGGAAGCTCAAGAGTATGTGTCCCACCTTCTGCAAAGGATTGGAGAGTTGGAGATGGCATTGTACGGACCAGAACCAGAGCCAGTACTCGAGCTACACGAGCCAGATCCGGAGGAGTCAGATCTCGATGAGGACACTGCTTCTTCGACTACCACAGATGACACAGTTGCTGGACATGGCAATCGTTTCGCGCCTATGCCGCAAAGATCCGTACCCAGGCCGTGGAGGTTTTCTCGATGAGTGAGCATAGGTTCTATAGTGAGACTCCTTCGCCGAGTCGCGTCATAGAATAAAGAGTCACCCTTTAGGCGTTAGACTCCAGTGTTAGTTCGATTTGGATTTTCATTGTTTGTCGAGTGTGCAAAGATGTGTTGCAAGGCCCTTAGGCATTGTAAGCAACCATACCAAGTTATTAATATCAATAATAAAGTTGGACCTTAAAGTTACACCTTTCGCCCCGCATAAGTTCCATATTACTTGTCTATTCTTGATTCCCCCTCATCTCTAAAACTTAGAGCAAATCGACAGATGGTGAACACCCGCGGAAACTTTGGAAGCAATGGAAGTGGTTCTCGCCAGAAAAACCCCAATGATGGAGCACCAAAGCACCGCCTTGGTGATATGCAGAATTTTGGAGCATTTCTTGCTGCTCAGACTCAGTTGATGCATGCTATGATGCAACAAATGCAACACGTCACTGCTCAGGCCACAGCTAATCAAGTCAATCAGGGACAACGCCAGAATACAAGACTGTCAGAGTTCATGAGGACTCACCCACCCACTTTCTCCGGGAATGCCAATCCATTGGAGGCCGATGATTGGTTAAGATCAATTGAGAGGAAGCTACACATAGCTCAATGCATAGGAAATGAGAAGGTACTCTACGCTTCTCATCAGTTGGAAGGAACAGCCGCCGAATGGTGGGAGAACTTCTGTGCCACGCAAGAGAACCCTCAAGATATCACTTGGGAAGAGTTCACAGCTGCATTCCGTCAGTATCACGTGCCTGAAGGAATCATGGACCTTAAGAAGGAAGAGTTCAGAGCACTGAAGCAAGGTAATCAGCCAGTGGCCGACTACCTGAACAAGTTCACACAGCTAGCACGCTACGCACCTGAGGATGTAGCAACAGATAAAGCCAGACAGTCTCGCTTCATGAAGGGACTTAACTCAGGATTGCAAGTAGGATTGATCACCCACACCTTTCCAGATTTCCAAGAATTGGTGAATAAGGCGCTTATTCTTGAGGACAAGCGCAAGGAACTGGATGAGAACAGGAAGCGCAGAATGCAACAAAGAGGATCACGCCAGGAACGCAATGGCCTGAGAGTTGCACCAAATCAATTTTTGATTCCAGCCACAGAATGCTACAAGGACACCGTCACCAAGACCAAGACCCGTCAATCGTAACTATCGCACTCAGCCCCGCTAGAAACGCCGCTCGAGCAACAAGAAGGGAACAGTGAGACGCTGCTACAACTGCAACGAGCCAGGACATTTTGCCAACAGTTGTCCAAAGAAGACAGCAGGAGTGACCCCCCGTTCGCTTTAACTTGGGAACCACCCCAGCTAGGACGCCAGCACCAGGAACCACATCCCAGACCGTGGTGAGAGGCCGAGTCAACCATGTCACCGCAGATGCACTGCAGAATGCTACGGACGTCAGATCGGGTAAGTTACTTGTTAACTCAACACTGCAATTGTTTTGTTTGACTCTGGAGCTTCGCATTCGTTTGTTTCGCAAGGCTTTGCTGCTAGAAACGACTTGGAGATTGCAAAACTTAAGTGCATGCTTTTAGTTCAAACCCCTGGTTCCGAACTCCGAACGAAAGTAGGTTGTTCCGGGGTGAGAATACTAATAGATGGAATAGAGTTCCTAGCGAACCTTATAATTTTGGAGACCCAGACCGTAGACGTTATTTTGGGAATGGACTGGTTATCCAAGCACAAGGCCGTATTGGATTGTGGACGAAGGACTATCTCAATTGACAGCCCGTGTGGGAAGAAAGTGGAATTTCAAGCTACTGCCGTTATGATGGGGGTGTAAAGGGATGCCCGAACTTCCGTCAGGTGGAGGATAAGTCGATTAGGCGGAGCGAGACACTCACGATCCGGCTTCTTGATCGACACGATCAAAAACCCCTGCAATCGCAGCACCACACGTCCTCTGGTTATCAACCGTGCGCTGCCCGGCTGACCTCGCCACGAAGGCTAATCCCTGCCAATGAATCGAGAACACAAGCAAGAACAAGAAAGATGCACTGAATTTGAAAATTGAGAATGAATCTCACGAGTTGGGGTCTCACAAACCGATGAACGGCAATACTGTTCAAAGACAGAATTAATCTAAGCAAAACCCAAAGCAAACCCTAGCGGCGGCTACTGGATATAAAGGCTATGGGACGTCCTAGAAACCCTAGACGTGTCCGTGATGGACTCCAACACGATACATGGGCCAACGGCCCAAATTGGTGACGCAGCACCCTGGGACAGATTCTGTCCGCCTGCTTGAAACATTGATTCCCGTCGACTCCGAAGTCCAAATGACCTGAAACCAGTGCCATTGTAAAGCTTATCTCCTTAGCTTTCCATGCATATGTGGATCATCAAAATCGGAGCCCGTTTGTGGCCTGGGCGACGATTTTAGTGAACGCTGCTCCTGGTGGCCGAGGTGGTCGACTCCGAGATGAATTGAACCTCCAACTTGACTTGGACACCCTCCTTGCCTCCCTCTTGGTCCTTGCTGGTTTCCAAGGCCTTCATGGTCCTCTCCAAAGTTCCTAAGTACAATATAATCAATAATATCATTAGGTAGCATACCATCCTCACAAGTATCTCAGACGGGCACTTAGGAAGGAGCTCACTGTTGATTCAATTGTCGTGCTCGTGCTCTTGTGATGGGTCCTTGCATCACAACCGAGGGGGCTCGTCGTATGCATAGGAGTGATGTCCTCATCATCCTCCCCTCTTGAAGTGGAGTCGTCCTCGACTCAAGCCCATCTTCTTCTCCCATGAACGGTTTCAAATCTGCAATGTTAAATGTGGAACTAATCCCAAATTGGGCGGCAACTCAAGTTTATATGCATTATCATTTATTTTCTCAAGTATCTTGAAAGGACCATCAGCTCTAGGCATTAATTTAGACTTTCTCAATTCTGGAAAACGATCCTTTCGCAAGTGTAACCATACTAAATCACCCGGTTCAAGTTTTACTTCCTTTCTACCTTTACTTCCCGCAGTCCTATACCTTTCATTCATCATTTCAATATTTTCTTTAGTCTTTTCATGCAATTTCAGAATAAATTCAGCACGTTCCTTAGCATCAAGATTAACTCGCTCACTAGTAGGTAAAGGTAATAGATCAATAGGAGCATGGGGATTGAAGCCGTACACTACCCGAAAAGGACTTACCTTGGTGGTGGAATGTACCGCCCTATTATAAGCGAATTCAACATGCGGCAAACATTCTTCCCACATCTTCAAATTCTTCTTCAAAACAGCCCTCAACATAGTGGATAATGTACGATTTACTACCTCGGTTTGGCCGTCGGTTTGGGGATGACATGTTGTTGAAAACAGCAGCTTGGTCTCCAATGTATTCCATAGAGTTCTCCAAAAGTGGCTCAAAAACTTAAGGCCACGATCTGAAACAATAGTAGAAGGCACACCATGCAAGCGAACGATTTCTTGAAAGAAAATGTTAGCAATATTAACAGCATCGTCGCTCTTATGACAAGGAATAAAGTGAGCCATCTTAGAAAATCTATCAACCACCACAAAAATACTATCCCTCCTCCTCTGGTCCTAGGCAGTCCTAAAACAAAGTCCATAGATATATCCTCCCATGGAGTGCTAGGAACAGGAAGAGGCATATATAAACCATGTAGATTCAATCGTGACTTAGCCATTTGAAATGTAGTGCAGAGGAATACAAACCTCTCAATGTCTCGCCTCATCTTCGCCAAAAGAAGTGGGCAGACAAAGACGGCCTCCGTCTTCTTGGCACCAAAATGACCCATCAACCCTCCTCCATGGGCCTCCTGTATCAAAAGAAAACGAACGGATCCAATCGAATACATAGGCGGTTAGCTCTAAACACAAATCCATCGTTTATCACATATTTGTCCAATGTTCTTCCCTCTTTGCAATGCAGCAAGACATCTTTTAAGTCTTCATCTTTAGCATATTGTTCTTTAATTGATTCCATTCCAAATATACGACAATCAAGTTGGGACAACATGGTATATCTCCTAGACAATGCATCAAGAATCACATTATCCTTCCCTTTCTTGTGTTTGATAACATAAGGAAAAGGTTCAATAAATTCAACCCATTTAGCATGTCTACGATTCAGTTTCACTTGATTGCGAATATGTTTTAGCGACTCATGATCGAATGAATAACAAATTCTTTGGGCCAAAGATAATGTTGCCACGTTTCTAAAGATCGCACAAGAGCATACAATTCTTTATCATACGTGGAATAATTCAAAACAGGACCACTCAATTTTTCGCTAAAATAAGCAACAGTTTTCTATCTTGCATCAAAACACCACCAATTCCAATCCCACTAGCATCACATTCAAGCTCAAAGGTCTTATTAAAATCGGGAAGTTGGAGTAAAGGTGCATTAGTAAGCTTATCTTTCAAAAGGTTGAAGGCATTCTCCTGTGGTTCCCCCAATGGAACACAACTCCCTTCTTCGTCAATTCATTCAATGGAGCTGCAATGGTGCTGAAATCCTTCACAAAGCGGCGGTAAAATCCGGCAAGTCCATGGAAGCTCCGCACTTGTGAAATCGCCGTGGGGCGTTGGCCAACTCTAATCGCGTGCACCTTGGCTTCATCAACCTCAATTCCTGCGGAGTCACAACATAGCCAAGAAACGACACTCGTTCGGTGCAAAAGTGCACTTCTCGAGGTTACCAAATAAGCGTGCAAGACGCAAAGCATCAAAAACAGCACGTAGATGATCAAGATGTTCATGTAATGACTTGCTGTAAATCAATATATCATCGAAATAAACCACCACAAATTTCCCAATGAAAACTCGTAAAACCTCGCTCATTAAGCGCATGAAGGTGCTTGGTGCATTAGTTAAACCAAAAGGCATGACTAACCACTCATACAATCCAAACTTGGTTTTAAAAGCTCGCTTTTCCATTCATCTCCCAATTTCAGTCTGATTTGGTGGTATCCACTACGCACGTCAACCTGAGAGAAAATTATAGAACCACTTAACTCATCAAGCAGGTCGTCGAGCCTAGGAATAGGATGACGGTCCCTTATAGGGAGATTCTTAATGGCTCTACAATCTACGCATTACGCGCTAACCGCCATCTTTCTTAGGAACCAAAATAACAGAACAAGACAAGGACTAAGGCTCTCACGTATATACCCGCGGTCCAAAAGATCTTGGACTTGGCGCTGAATCTCCTTAGTCTCCTCGGGTTGGTCCTATAAGCACTTCGGTTTGGCAAACTCGCCTGTATCAAATCAATTTGGTGCTCAATCCTCGTAGGGGTGGGAGTCTGGAGGTATCTTGGCAGGAAAACATCCGCATACTCCTGCAAAAGGTTAGTGACAGCAGGAGGCAAAATCTTGGCAGATCATCCAATGAAAACAAAGCATCTTTGCATATCACAAAGATAGCACAAAGCATCATTACTAATTGCAGCAAGATCAGATTTCGTAGCAAGCAAGACGGGATTCCTCAATTTTATTTGGTTGGCTACATGCTGAATTTCAGATTTTTCATCAATGGGTTTCTTGTCATTAGCAATCCGCTCCTACGATTTAACAATTTATTTGAGGGTCAAAGGTAGAAGTGTAATTTTCTTTCCTTATGCATAAAAGTGTATTTATTACTTCTACCGTGGTGAAGTGCATCGTTGTCATATTCCCATGGGCGACCCAATAAAAGAGAACAAGCTTGCATCGGCACCACATCACAATGTCGACAAAATCGAATATGAACCAATGGAAAAATGAACCCGAACTGCTTGTGTTACCTTAGCTTTGCGTAATCATTTAGCCACTGAATGTGGTATGGATGTGGAGTGCGAGCGTGTGGTCAAGCCAAGCTTCTTGACCAAATCAGTACTCACCAAGTTATTGTACCATTTGCGGAGTCGATGATCACGCAAGGCTTGGCGCTCGTCAGTTGATGACGAAGAAAATCTGGAACAAGTTGTAAGTTCTTTGCCGCTGCTCGGATTGCTCATCACTGCGCTAAGGACACGCTGGACAATGATGGACCTGCACGCAGCAAGTATCCTCGGCGCCAAAGGTGGCTTCATCAACCTCGCGTTGTCCACCCTGGTGTCGCCGATCTCGTCCTCAACATCGGAGGTGTCTTTGATGTAACCTCCGTCATCGGTGGCGATGTATGCCCGCCGGCTGGGGCATTCTCTCTTGATGTGGCCAATCCCTTGGCACTTGTGGCAGCGAATTCCCGTCGATGCACGGCCTGTGGAAGCCGACGCGGAGGAGCTTGGCGGGTCGACTTGCTCTGCGTAACGCAGGTGGGTACCGTCATTGCCGGTCGTGTGTTCGGCAAAGGTGGCGTTGCGCTGGTCGAAAGAAGGTGGAAGAAGGCATCTTTGCTTGTCCCGTAGTCGCTCGGGCGTGAAAGTGCTACCGGCATTGCTCCTGCTCTTGGAATGGCGTCCCTGCAATTCCTTCTCTGCTAACATAGCGAGATGAAACAAGCGATTGACATGATGGTATATTCTTTATAATCAACAATATCCTGAATTTTACGGACGCAACCCACCATAAAAGCGAGCAATTTTATCCTCAGGTTCCTCTACTACCCCACAACGTAACATACCCTTTTGAAGCTCTTGGTAATATTCTGTGCACAAATCATACTACCTTGATCTAATCGTTGCAATCTCTTGCATATCACGTTGGTAGGAAGGAGGGACAAATCTATTACGCATAGCATCTTTTAATCTCGCCCAAGAATCAGGGTTGTAAGCGGGCATTTACTAGTTCATTCCACCAGATTATAGCAAAATCTTTAAATTCACTAGTGGCTTGTCTAACCCTATGAATCTGAACTAGATGGGAGTTAAATTTACTGCTCAACCGTCATCTCCCAATCTAAGTAAGCATTAGCATCATAAGCTCCGAGAAAGGAAGGGATGGTGAATTTTACCTTAGCGAAAGGATCATCATTGCGGTTCTCGTTATTACCTCCCATACCGTGATTTGCGGCGAAGACGGTCATGCAGACGGGCGCCGTTGAGCAACACGCTCCCTAGCGGCACTTTGCTGCTCATCTTCATCTTCCTCAAAATCACCATCCTCATCGTAGTCGTTGTTGTCGTGGTTGGCGCGTTGGCGTTGTTGCTGCACCTCCTTCAATGAGTACATTTGGAGCGTTTTCGACGACATCCATCCTCTCGAGGGTGGAAAGCCGATCGATGCTCTCAAGGGTCTTGTTCGCCGTCGTCATGGCATGCTCCTTGAACATCATTTTTATCTCGTCCATCATGGTCGACATACGAATGAAGGACACAGTCTTCGACGGTAACATCGTCATCCTCGTTCCTGCCCTTCTTGCCACTGTCATGGTTAGCGCTTGAGAAAAGGGCGAGAAAGGACACACAAGCACAAGTGTTATGAGCCCTATGAACTACTAGGTGGGATCTCACGCTCTCAAGCAATCTTACCAAGTTCTTACCGGTTCTTACCAACACTGAGGGCGGTGCAAACGCGGTGGTCGATTCGTGACACCGTGAGGTGTGATAAGGCGATTGCAAGGTCAATAACTGTCTTGGCCGAGGAAGGATTTATATGTGGAGTGTAGGAAGGTTATATGGATGGGTGGCACACAATGCAAGATATGATAGTAATGCTTTGAATAAATGTCAAAGTACTTGCCCTAGTTCTTTGGTCTAAATGTGGCCTTAGTCTAGTCGCAAAGCGGAAAATAAGGAATAAGTAGAGACAAGCAACAAGCGTCGAGTATATGAGCGATATCGAAACCCAAGATCAAACACTTCTACTTCTATCAGGCAGTGAGAAACACCTACCTTGGCTCCTGCCTTTTTTTTTTTTTTTTTTTTTTTTTTTAGGCTCTGCGCCTCTATGCCTCTTTCACCAATTTTTTTTTATTTTTCTTTGATTTTTCTGATATTTTTCCTAGGCTCAGAGCACAAAGGTAGATAGTACACAAATTTTCAGCTTGAACAGATGTAAGATGAAACCGATATGAAATAAGAAGTGTTTTCAGAAAAGCGTGCTCAAACCCAACGGTAGAGAACTCAATCTTCCCGAGGGAATTTCGCAAATAATTTCGGCAAACCCGACGAAGTGGGGAGAGAATCGGATGTAAAATTTTCTTCCGATGTCCGTGAAAAAAAAATCGCCTAATTCCGAGTCCGTATGCAAAAGTTATGGCCGTTTACGGAAGGACTCGAATCGTGGTTTTCTAGGAAGCACCTCTCCAAACTCAAGGGCGTATGGAGTGGATATGAACCTGATGATCTGTGGTGGCAGGTTCCGTGATGAGGGATGGCGATATGGCTAACGGGAGAGTGGGGATTAGGGTCTATGAAGGAGAAACCCTAACACAACTAGGACTCGAATCCTGAGGAGAACCACAAAACAAACCCGATTCCAACAAGGACTCAAAATACGATTGGATCGGTTGTAGGATATGGAATGCAACGGAGGTGAGACACGACTAAATTTAGGATATCTAAACCAGCAACACGACTGATTCTGGACACAAACTCAGACTACGGACTTGAAACCGAAATTGTGCAAAGGCTAGACGTGGTTCTAGGTATGGTAGACTATGAATCGCTATAATTTTTTTGGCTTTTCGTGGACTATAGGGCCGACGCATAAAAACTAAATCAAACTGAGGGAGAAGGCGAACCTGACGGTAAACCTTGCTACGATACCACTTGATGGGGTGTGTAAAGGGATGCCCGAACTTCCGTCGAGGTGGAGGATAAGTCGATTAGGCGGAGCGAGACACTTCACGATCCGGCTTCTTGATCGACACGATCAAAAACCCTGCAATCGCAGCACCACACGCGTCCTACGGTTATCAACCGTGCTGCTGCCGGGCTGACTCGCCACGAAGGCTAATCCCTGCCAATGAATCGAGAACACAAGCAAGAACAAGAAAGATGCACTTTGAATTTGAAAATTGAGAATGAATCTCACGAAGTTGGGGTCTCACAAGCCGATGAACGGCAATCTTTTGTTCAAAGACAGAATTAATCTAAGCAAAACCCAAAGCAAACCCTAGCGGCGGCTACTGGATATAAAGGCTATGGGACGTCCTAGAAACCCTAGGCGTGTCGTGATGGACTCCAACACGATACATGGGCCAACGACCCCAAATTGGTGACGCAGCACCCTGGGACAGATTCTGTCCGCCTGCTTGAAACGTTGATTCCCGTCGACTCCGAAGTCCAAATGACCTGAAACCAGTGCCATTGTAAAGCTTATCTCCTTAGCTTTCCATGCATATGTGGATCATCAAAATCGAGCCCGCTTTGTGGCCTGGGCGACGATTTTAGTGAACGCTGCTCCTGGTGGCCGAGGTGGTCGACTCCGAGATGAATTGAACCTCCAACTTGACTTGGACACCCTCCTTGCCTCCCTCTTGGTCCTTGCTGGTTTCCAAGGCCTTCATGGTCCTCTCCAAAGTTCCTAAGTACAATATAATCAATAATATCATTAGGTAGCATACCATCCTCACAAGTATCTGCACGGGCACTTAGGAAGGAGCTCACCTGTTGATTCAATTGTCGTGCTCGTGCTCTTGTGATGGGTCCTTGCATCACAACTGGAGGGGGCTCGGTCGTATGCATAGGAGTGATGTCCTCATCACGTTAGAGAAGGACAGATGATGGTTAACAGTACCAAGACAATCAGCATAGAGGATGTCTTAGTAGTAAATGAGTACCCAGATGTTTTTCCTGAAGATCTACCTGGTATGCCGCCAGACAGGGACATAGAGTTTGTGATAGAGCTTGTACCTGGTACAGCACCGATAGCAAAGAGACCCTATCGGATGTCCACCGAGAAGTTGGTAGAGATGAAGAAACAGCTAGAGGAGTTAATGGAGAAAGGATTTATCAGACCGAGTTCGTCGCCGTGGGGAGCACTAGTTTTGTTTGTCAAGAAGAAGGACGGGAGTTTCAGGATGTGCATTGACTACCGTGCACTCAATGAAGTCACCGTGAAGAATAAGTATCCGCAACCCAGGATTGATGATTTGTTTGATCAGCTGAGAGGAGCCGGAGTTTTCTCCAAGATTGATCTGAGATCGGGATACCATCAGTTGAAGATCCGATCAGAAGATATCCCGAAGACTGCATTCTCGTCAAGATATGGACATTACGAGTTCTGATTATGTCCTTTGGACTGACGAATGCGCCAGCATATTTCATGAATATGATGAATAAGGTGTTCATGGAATATTTGGACAAGTTTGTTGTTGTGTTCATAGATGATATCCTAATCTACTCCAAGACAGAGGATGAACATGCCGAACACTTGAGGCGAGTTTTGGAAAAGCTGAGGGAACAGCAACTCTTCGCCAAGTTCAGTAAGTGTGATTTTTGGAAGGACAAGGTGGAGTTTCTTGGACATGTAATGACCGCAGAAGGAGTCGCCGTTGATCCAAGCAAAGTAGAAGCCGTGTTACATTGGGAGCAACCGAAGACTGTGACCCAGATCCGGAGTTTCCTTAGAATGGCAGGATACTACCGCCGTTTCATTGAAGGCTTTTCGACAAATGCGAAACCTCTTACGCAATTGCTGAAGAAGGAGAAGAAGTTTGCATGGACGTCAGAATGTGAGAAAGGATTTCAGGAGCTGAAAAAGCGATTGACATCAGCACCGGTATTAGTTCTACCGGATGTTGCTCAAAGCTTTGATATTTATTGTGACGCATCGCGCCAAGGACTTGGATGTGTGCTGATGCAGAATGGAAAGGTCGTCGCTTATGCATCAAGGCAGTTGAGGCCGCATGAGGAGAATTATCCGACACATGACCTAGAGTTAGCTGCCGTAGTGCATGCCTTGAAGATATGGCGTCACTATCTGATTGGAAACAGATGTGAAGTATACACGGATCATAAGAGCCTTAAGTACATATTCACCCAATCGGATATTAATATGAGGCAAAGTAGATTGTTATATTTTATCAAGGACTACAATGTTGGAATCCATTACCATCCCGGAAAGGCCAACGTAGTTGCCGATGCCTTGAGTCGGAAAAGCCACACTGTGAGCATGTTGCTAGCCACAAGTCAGGATGAGCTATGTGAGGATTTCCAGAGAATGAAGATTGAGGTGGTACCTAGCGGATTCTTGGCCGCATTGGAAGTAAAGCCTACCCTAGAGGACCAGATCCGGGAAGGACAGAAGGATGATGACAAGATCCGCAGGATTAAGTCCATTAAGGAGGAAGGCAAGGCAGAGGACTTCAAGTTGGATAAGCAAGGCACGTTATGGATGAAGGATCGCATTTGTGTGCCCAACAAGAAGGAATTAAAGCAACTGATTTTGGAGGAAGCCCATGACTCCAAGTATTCAATTCATCCTGGAAGCGCCAAAATGTATCAGGATTTGAAGGAAAGATTCTGGTGGCCGAGCATGAAGCGTGAAGTTGCCGAGCATGTTGCATTGTGCGACGTATGCCAGAGAGTCAAGGCAATGCATTAGAGACTAGCAGGATTGCTACAGCCGCTGAAAATACCTGAGTGGAAGTGGGAGGAAATCGGAATGGATTTCATTACCGGTTTGCCTAAAACTCAAGGAGGTTATGACTCCATATGGGTTATAGTGGATCGTTTGACCAAAGTAGCCCATTTTATCCCCGTGAAGACCACCTACTCGGGAGATAAGTTAGCAGAGTTGTACATGATCAGGATCGTCTGTTTGCACGGAGTGCCAAGGAGGATTGTATCGGACAGAGGTACCCAATTTACCTCAAGGTTCTGGAATAAGTTGCATGAAGCCATGGGAACCCGTTTAAACTTCAGTACAGCTTATCATCCACAGACGGATGGACAGACCGAAAGAGTCAACCAGATTCTGGAGGATATGTTAAGAGCATGTGCATTGGCTTATGCTACCTCTTGGGATAAGAGTTTGCCGTATGCCGAGTTCAGTTACAACAATAGTTACCACGCTAGTTTACAGATGTCACCTTTTGAGGCACTGTATGGTCGACCCTGTCGGACACCATTGAATTGGAATGAGACCGGCGAGCGCCGTGTCTTTGGGCCAGATATTCTTCAAGAGGCTGAAGAGAAGATTGCCATGATTAGGGAAAGGTTGAAGATCGCCCAATCACGACAGAAGAGTTATGCTGACAACCGTCGCCGAGACCTGAATTTCGAACCAGAAGATTTCGTGTATCTCAGAGTCACGCCTCTCAGGGAAGTTAAGAGGTTCCATGCCAAAGGGAAACTGGCACCCCGTTATGTTGGACCATTTAAGATTTTGAGCCGCAGAGGCGAAGTTGCTTATCAGCTGGAGTTGCCACAGTCGTTAGCAGGAGTGCATGACGTATTCCATGTGTCCCAGTTGAAGAAGTGTCTCCGAGTACCTGAGGAACAGACACCGCTAGAGTCAATTGAGTTGCAAGAAGATTTGACTTACAAGGAGCATCCCGTGAAGATTTTGGACACTATGGATCGAGAAACTAGAAATAAGTCAACCCGCTTCTGTAGAGTTCAGTGGAGCAACCACGCGGAGAGTGAAGCAACTTGGGAGCGCGAAGAGGATTTGGAGAAAGAGTTTCCGAACCTATTCCTTTAGTAAGCCCTGAATCTCGGGGACGAGATTACATTAAGGGAGGTTTGTAACACCCCAAAATTTTGCTTTTCCTAAATCTATGTGTGATTTGGCACTTTGGTGAATTTTTGGAATTTTCTAGAATTTATTTGGATTTATTTGGAATTTATTTGAATTTATTCCATTTTAAAATAATTAAAGAATTTAATTTTGCAAATAAAGTTTTGTTGGAAATATTTTATTTGAGTCCCAAATACCCTAAAATATTTTCAAGAATTTTTATGAGTATTTTGCTATTTTTAATGAATTAAAGGAATTACTGGAAATTATTTTAATTATTAAATCTATGTAAAATCAAGTCGGGTCAAGTACTATTCATCTGATCGAAGTCGAACCCGAGTCGGACTCGAGTCCGACCCGTGCCACGTGACACGACCGAAACAGCTCTAAAACCTAATCGATCCCAACCGTTGGATCAAGATCCAACGGTCGATTTCCGTCATCGCTTCGATCGGATCGGCCGGATCCGATCTCGCTACAAGATCGTGGGCTGGCCGATCGTGCCACGTGGACGGCTGTCCGTCGTCGTCTCCGCCCGAGTCCGAGCCGGACTCCGCCGCCGCGCCCGCTGCCGTGGGGAACTAGGTTTCCGTTTTCTACGCGAAGCCGAGGCTATTTAATGCCCGGATCACACCCCGAGGATTGCCTTGACCTTGCGCAGCCGTTGCCCTAGCCGTCGCCGCCGCAGTGCCCCTGACGCGCCCGCAATCGCTCGCCGGAGTTGTAGCACCGCTTCGCCGCGGTTCTGCTTGATTCCGCCGCCGTCCCCCGCCGCCATTGACCCCAGATCCGGACTCACCGCGACGAGACGCACCCGAAGGGACCTCTCACCTCGCCGGAGGAGGCCGCAAACGCCGTTGCCCGTGTCGCCGTCCCCAGCTCCGGCCGGCCAGCTCCGCCGCACGCCATCGCCGTCGCTCGAAGCTTCTCAGCCGTCCGATCAAGATCCAACGTCCCAGATCACGCCACGTCATCTCACGGTGAGATTCCGTCCAAAACCACTAGATCCAATCTTGACCGTCCGATCTAGATCCAACGGTCCAGATCAACCGCGTTCACCCCAAACGCGTGAGTCCAGATCCAATCTGGACCGTTGATTTTCAAATCAACGGTCGAGATCTAGCCACGTGTCCGGGAAGGCTGACCGCCGCGGTCAGCGCCGTCCACGCGCGCGAGCGTGTGACGCTGACACGCGGGGCCCGCATGTCAGCGGCCCGGCCAAACCGCACCATGACGTCACGCTGACGTCATGGCGGGCTCAAGATGTCGGCTGTCCCACTGCGGCGCCGATGTCAAGAATGACGTCACCCATGGGACCCACTGCCGCGACCGTGGCCGAGCCTCACGACGCCAAGAATGACGTCACCCGAGGGGGACCCACATGTTAGTGACACGTGGAGCCGTGGACCGAGTCCACGGTAGACCCGAGCCGAGCGTGGACCAAGTCCATGGACCGGCTGACGTCAGCCAACCAATCAGCGGTTGCCACGTGTCCAGGCTGACGCAATAATTAATTTCCGAAAAAGAAAATGATTTATTAATTCGAAATAATGATTTCAGATTTTGTTTCAAACTTCAAACGCTTATAACTTTTGCGTTTCAACTCCGATTTGAGTGATTCAAATTTCTAAATTTGTATAAAATTGAGACCTACCTAAATATGAATTTTATTTAATTTTTGGACTAAAGTTTTTCTCTGTAAAATTATTTAATTGATTATTTAAACTTTAAATAATCATAACTTTTGCGTTTTAACTCCAAATTTGACGATTCCAGTTTTTAAAAATCCATAAAATTATGTTCTCTTTGTTTATGGATTTTATTTGGATGATTGGATACTTTTTGCCTATTGTTTATTCGTGTATTTGCTATTTGCATGCTTTACGAGTAGACGTTGAAGTGCCGGAAGGATTTGAAGGAGAAGTATTGACTCAGGATCCAACTCAAGACCAAGAACAAGTACTTTTTGAAGGCAAGTTGTGCTTTGACCATGTTGATCCTATTTCGAAATCTATTTTGATTTAACCTATTGCATGCTAGTTCAATTAGAAAATACTTTATTTAAATTTGGGGAATTAGATAAATACCAATTTGCTGTATGACACCTTGATTATTTAAATATGTGCCATGATCCTTGTCACCCTAGTTGTGGTTTACTAGTTGGACATTATTAACTTGCCAACATGGGTTTTAGACCGTTGTAGTAAACTGCTTAGACCTGCTACGTGCTCACGACATGATTTTGGACAATCAAATGTTAATATTGAATTAATGATATATTGAACCTGTTTTGGAAGGTATCATGTGATGTTGATGGCACGTGGTGCATGGTAATCAACTGGGGTTTGATAAATAGTTTTTGACCGGGGCATGTGGCAAGAATAATTAGGTGGGCCAGTTGTGGCATTGGCGATGTTGATTTGGTTCTTCGGGTAGTCTTGCCCTGGTCACCCTAAGGACCTTGCAAGCCTTTGAACTGGGTCTAACGTGCAACCACATGTCTGTAATGGGACGGACCTAGTTGACTAAGTTGCTAATAACGTACCTGTGGGACCTCAGGAGGTCAACTACACCCTTTGTGTAAGTTGTACGGGGGAGCGTACCGGGGCTGAGGCCAGCCAGGTACCCATCTAACGGTTGATTGGCCTAAACTTCGCCTTAGCTAAGGGAAGGGTTAGTGTGCAATAACCGGGGAGGACCACTTGTATTGTTAGAAGTTTCCGAAAGACTTTGTTACGGGAACTCGCCTTTGTGGTGTTTGACTGTATCTTGTGTGGGTAAAGTGCATAACCTCTGCAGAGTGTAGAATCTATTCGAATAGCCGTGTCCGCGGTATTGGACATCGCTCGGGAATTACAATCAAGGGTTAGATTTTCTCAAAAATAACTTGGATTTGAAAGGTTGGGTTGGATTAATAATGATGTTGATGGAAATGTGGATTAGGATGGGAAAGATGTTTATTAAACTCCTTGAAAAGTTATTTATGCTTTACTTGTTTCTACTGCTTTCGAATCTACTTATGATATTTGTCAAATGCTGTTTTACTGCAAATATACCCTGAGCTACTCCTTTGTACTAAGCCATGCATATAGTATATTAGCCTGCATTCTGTGCATGACTTGCTGAGTACCAAGTACTCACCCTTGCCACAATACAACACCAGTTGAAGAGGAGACTACACCAGCTTTGGAGGAGGAACTCCATGAGGAACCGTCTACTTAGGGAAGCGAGGCCAGTCAGTTGCCTGTGGTATACTGGATGGCGCCACGAAGTTATTTGATTTTCCGCTGCTACTATTCTCTCTTAATAAGTTTCGCCCTGCGAGGCGTGCATTTGTAACTTGACCATAAGGTCGAGTAACCAGTTTGACTATTTAAATAAAGTACTTTATTAGAATCGAGTGGTATGATTGTGATATTTACCGATGTTAAGACTGTGTGCACTAGCATGTTCCTGGACTAGTGCTGAATACACAGAGGGTCCGGATTTGCAAATTCGGGGTCCCGACAGTTCACCCCCTGCCCTTGCGCCCCCACAAGTCTGAGCCGCCCCCCCCACACCTCCCCACTTCCTCCTTGTGGCGCCTTCACCTCCACCATTGCTCGACCACCTCTCCACCACCTCTCCTCCTCCCTTGCTGCCCCTAGGGGAGTTCTCCACCTCCACACCTCAAAGATCCATCCGTTGGAGCGCTCCGCGATGAGGAGATCCGGCGGGATTGGAGCAAGGAAGGAGATCGTGCTAACCAGGAGGAGATCTATTGGGTTTTCGTGCGTTGGGCAAAGGTATGGCCATGGGAATCCTTGGAGTTGGTCTAGGTACTGTTCTAAGGGTGTTTGTCAAGTTTTTAGATCAATTGGTGGTACTGGAATTGAGTAGATTGGATTAGATCTAGAAGTTGCCACGTTCTCTGTTTCGGGCAGCATGAGCAGTCGACCTAGGGTTCGGTTTTTCGCCAAATTAGATTCGGAATCTGGTCGTACGGACGTTGAAGAAGTTGTAGATAATTTCGTTATCTTTCTGTGGATATAAAGAACGTTAAATTTCACCCAGCCGTTTGAAAGTTATGGCTGTTTTACCGAGCGTGTTAAAATCTGTGACGTGATTGGAACAGATCACGGTATTTTGTAGATTAAACAACTTTAGATTCCGAATCAATCTTTCCCTATACTGTAACACCCCGACATTTAATATGCCCGAATGCTACCAAACATAAGCTAGACAACATCTAAATGCCACATTTAAACATAAATTCCAGCAAAGGGATATATGCTAAAAACCGATATTTCGGCAGCATCTCCTTTGTTTTTCCATGAATTAACACAATATCGAAATCATGGCAAGATATATCATAGCACACGACATCTAGAACATCAACATAACTGGACATATCATCGAATTATGCCATTAATACCACGCTCAACCACTTCATAATCTATAACGAAGCAAATAAGGAATCACAAGCATGCTAAATTAAACCATACATTAAGTTTAAGGCACAACTCTTAATATCATGTCTCCAAGTGTGTAATTATGGATTATGATGGTGGAGCTACGTGTAGAAGTGTAGCTAAACCCCTTTTTCCCGCATGCCGATCTCAAGTACCTAAAAACAACATAAAACACAAGCATGAGTTCGAAAACTCAGCAAGCATATTGCAATGGACAACAAGATCATTTACAAGACAATAATACCTCACGTCACATATAACATCTCATACTTGAACACATAACAACATCCTCATCATTTAATATGTATTGTAATGCAATGCAATGCTATGCAATGCTATGCTCATATCTCCTTGGAAACTCATACCGGTATGGTTGAGTACACACCCGTCGGTGTGCACCCTTTTCCCCCCTTCCATCCCGAAGATGGAGGGTGCCTACTCATCGCTTCCATTCACCACGTGGATGGAATCACGATGTAGGTCTTACTCAATGGCGTTCCGGACTAGTCATAACTTTCTCACCGACCTTGCCGGACTAGTTATGACTTTCTCACCGCCCTCGCCCTATCTCATGTCATGCATGCAACTATGCCAATTATCATATTTCACATGTACATAAACATATGGCATCTCATCATGAAAAATATTAACACATGGCATCGAATCATGATAATCATACTCAATATATCATTGGAAAACAGCAAGCATGGCAAGTGATCATAGCAAGTATTCAATCTTTCATCTAATCTCCACAAGCAACCTACAATTCCGCTATTCATTACAACACATTTGCCACAACCGTGGGCGACGGAATTGTGGGAAGTAGAGGGCACCCCCGGGGTCACACCACCTGCACAACGGCATCACATACTCTCAATAATGCCCACAAAACAGTACACAAATCCCCATCTCACCCGTCATTGCCCACTACTCGCAAAACCTAAAACAGAGGTTCTGTCCCGGCGGGACAGCAGCCTTGCAAAGGCCATAACTTGAGTTCTGGGACTCCAAATCGAATAAACGAGTACACCGTCGCGAAGCTTAGGAAATTTCCCAACTTTTTCTAGTTATAGGGAAAGACTGATTCGGACTCTAATGTTGTTTAATCTAACGTTGAACACGAACTCTCAATCTCGTCACAGATTTGACAGCGCTCGGTAAAACAGACATAACTTCCAAACGGCTGGGCAGAATTTCAATTTCTTTATATGCACGGAAAGATATTGAAATTATCTACAACTTCCTAGAAGTCCGTACGGTATGATTCGAAATCTAAATTAGTTTAATCTAATGTTGAACACAGACTGTCCCAACCTCGACGCAGATTGGACAGCGCCCACCAAAACGGCCATAACTTTCAGAACGTAATCCAAAAATTCTCAAAACAATACACAAAATAGGTCTTGACGATACCTACAACTTCTTCAACAGGAGGTCGGCCAAATTCCGAATCTAAAATTGCGAAATCGCACCCCCTAAAACGGACTCCAAATCTGCCCGAAACTGAGTACAATACGAACTCTAGTTCTTTTTAGATCTACTCCATGGCAGCACGTCCTCTTGATCTAAAAACTCCAAATCTACCATGAGAACAGCACCTAGACCTTCCCCAAGGTTTCCCCAAGATCATACCTTTGCCCGATGCACAAAACCCCAGTGAATCCCCTCGCGAATCGCTCCTCGCTCCACGTTCCTCGCTCCTCGCTCCACGGGATGACTCCACGAGGTGCAGGGGTGGGGAGGCCGCCCTAGGGCAGCAAGGGGATGGAGGAGAGTTGGAGAGGTGGAGAGGAGAGGCTAGGGGGGGCGCATGGCCACAAGGGGGAGGTGGCGGCTAGGGCTAGGGGGGAAGGATGGGGCGCAAGGGGCTGAGGTGGGGGCGCAAGGGGGCAGGGGGAGCCCCTTTTACCAGCCCCCACACCCTGTCCAAGTCCAAAAAGAGTCCTCCTCAATCCCTCCAAAACCCACCAAGGCCCAAAACTCCCCCGGGAAGGCCCAAAACCCCGGAAACGGCCCGGAAAAGCTATTAACCTCCAATTCCTATTGTTTTAACCTTATTTCCACCCCTCATACTGTATTTAACCTTATCATGTTCAATAATTAAGGATACGACACTCCGTGGCGACATAACACTTCAAACTGCCCAACAGTGCGAGTAAAACTCAAGCCAAAAGGTTTTAACCTAAATTCCACATTCCATAAAGTTTTTGTCCTCAACATTCACATTGTATAAGGTTGCGACACTTCGAGGTGTCACATTCTACCCCCCTTAAACAGGATTCGACCTCGAATCCGACGAACGCCAAAATCAACAACAAAGTCCCCAAGGGACAAAAGACTACCTTACAACATAAAACATTCACACAAAGACTCAAACCAGAACAAACGACAAGCGAGTTCTCAAAACCAACCCTTGGCGAGGAAATGTTGATTTAGCTCAACAAAGGGCAACCTCGCACGGTTCCTCCTTCACCTCAATTGCCAAAAAGACCACGAATAAAACGGTCTCACACTCCTCATTCGATACATTCCTTGGCACTATAGTGCTTGATCCCTTAAGCAATGCTACTCTCCAGAAGAAGACGGCTTCAACCGCTAGAACCCTCTTCAGCTCCCACGCACAAAAGTGTTTTCACACCTCAACCTCTCTACTATGGTTCGCCGTAAACAAGACGACGTGAGCCAAGAGAGACACTACACTCCAAGACAACCCACTGTTTGAACAAACGGGGTTTAAAACCAAAGTTCTTAAAACCCGCAAGAACAATAACAACCGAACAAAAATGCTACAGTTGACTCAACTCGATCATAGATCAGCGACAAAAGATCCACTGCACTTCGAAAAAGGAAAAGCAATTACTAGCAACCACCAAGTGGTCCACTTGTACTTAATCAACCCTATCGAGGAACACATCAACGGCACAATTCTCCAAGAAGGTTTGAATTGAGTCAAACTCAACCTTCCTTTACTCCTCACCTTTAAACCATTTACGATCCACTACTAACAACACCTAATGCTTAGGTCGATAACAACCCATACTGGATTTCTCTTCCAACCGGGTCTCGCCCTCAAGCTTTCCACCCATGGACTAAAACAAGGACACAACGATTGGATAAATTCAACCACAAACCACGAACCCAAATGATCCCCATGCTTAACCTTGAATCCAATGCACTACAATCACTTTGGAAAGGGTTCGACAACAACCAAAGAGCATTCAGTTTAACTTTCTAAACCATGATGCAAAGGAAACACAAATCACCTTCATCACAACCATCATACCAGAAATTCTTTATTCTTTCTTTTCATTCTAGAAAGAAATGGACATCTCGATTCATAACATGAATGCAAACTTTTCAAGAGCACTCCGGATTAGTCATGTATCCATATATGACTTTCTCACCGACCTGGCTCAACGGCTCCTTTATCATTAAACATCGATAAACGATGTCATGTTTCCCTTTCCACCATTCATTCATCATGTAACAACCAATACCGAATAGTCATTCACCAAACGACTTCTTCGGTATCAAAGAATTGAAACACCATTAACATCGAAGGTTGCAGAAATTCAGATAGACCATGACTGCAAACCGTTAGCAGGAAAAGACCACGTCATAACAGAACCCTCCATTACTTGAAAGCTAAACTTGCAAAACCTCGCATTTTAACCAAAATCAGCATTTTGGAAAAGAACATCGACTCCAAGGTCAAGCATCTGCACACACAACCGCCACAAACTTTCTCAAAGAGAAAGGGAAACTCATAGCACAAACTAAACAAGTTAGCCAAAACCAAATATTTGCACCAATTTCTACGAGTTTAGGGAAACTACAAACACGACATATGGAACACCTTGACCGAAAACCCTTCAACCAAAATGGCAAGCAACCAAACCAGTCCAAAAGCTTTTAAACACAAGCCCAAAGATAAAAAGAACCATCTCTAGTACTCCACTACGCTTTCCATTAAAAGACTTCAATAATTACTATCTACTTCTGAGAAGCCCCAACACAAATAAATCGAAACTTCACAAAGAAATTCTTCCTTTAGTTACCAATCCCAACACTTTTAATTAGAGTTTAAGGTGCTTATCGAAAAAAAGGCACCCAACCAAAACTATATTGACATGACCCTCACGGGTCACCGAATCATAATACATCTTATTCCAAGTTGGAAACATAGTATTTCAATAAATCTTTCAGCAAGATCAGCATATAAATTTCATGCCACCTATATATTCACGTCTCGACAACCGAACCTTATTCGGCTTAAACAACGACTTCAACATGTAAATATTATCTCTACAAGACAAAGTTCATAACTAGGATTCCAAGGCAATCATTCATTAAGGATAAAACTCTACGAGATAAAATTCGTAAACATGATTCGAAGGTATACACTCATTAAGGATTAAATTCTACATCATGTTAATTATCCATGGTTCACTCCATCATAACATGTTATAATAACCTCAACTTTAACAATGGCTTCCAAGAAGTAATCTAAACAATTACTACCACTACTAAGTCATTAATATCAATAGATGGGCATAATCATAAAAACAACTTTAATCAACTTCCAAGTTAAAGTCACTAGCCAACACGATTAAATTTCTCTATTAACACTTTACATTTGAACATCTTTAAACAACCGGTAAAGTTTCTTTAACAATTTCAGCAGTTTACATCATCTTAATGTTTTAACTGTGCCTCAAGGTTTAAACTTTTAACATTAACAAGGATCATAAGCACTTTTAAAGCAAGGCAACAGATTCTAAGCATGAACATTAACACTTTCAATCATTCTTGCTAAGAGTAAACTACAACACTAGTAGTCTATTTATTCTCAAACTAGAGATTTTTCTCATATTGAATTGATTCAACTCAAAATTTAACTTAGCAACACATCAATCCATAAACCACATTGTTACCTACTACATAACATGCTGAACAACAATTCTTACTAGGGACAAATGATTTCAGTCAAAAGACTACTTACTTTGTTTGCAGCATTTTAGTTTTATAACTCATCCCAAATTCGTAAGGAAACTTGACTCTCAAAATTACAAAGAGACAAATCCAAACTTGGTCATGCAAAGGAATTCTCCAAAACACTTTTAAATCTCGAAGACTCCCACAGGGAACCAACCGATCAAATAAACCTTTGCAAATAAAACCTTAACTCCAAACTTTCACAAAACAGGAAGGGTTCTTCAAGGATGATTTTCTTAAACCAGCAAAATAACGAAATCAAACACCACTTACTCCTACAAAGCCACGTAACTTCAGCCACGACAACCAGTCCGGCATAACTCCGCAATAACTCCTTTAACCTCGGAGAAAGACAACCACAGGAATAAATCGAATGCTTGTTCGTCAAAAGCAATTAACAGGCATCAAAGTGGAAAGGCGCCCAAAAGAAGCGCAACACTAGACTCTTCTTCGTCTTCACCCAAGGAAGACAAAACCACACACATAAGCGGAATGATCATGAAAACCCATCACTTTTCATTTGATTCAAATCAACTAAAGCCAAGAAAAGCAACGAACACCGACCGTCGAGCGGCAAAGAACATCTGAAGGAAACCACCACCAAATTCTTCTATTTGACTCCGTCAACTACCCGATCTCTGACAGAAAGGGTAAGCACTCTTCTCCTACAGGGGATAATAGTTCTTCGGTGATGGCGCTAACCGCCACACCACAAACCTCACCCTTACTATGAACAAAAAGAGGTGACCGAAACCCTTCGGCACCACAACCCCACTTTGTCACCACCACATGAACAATTCAAACATTTATCTCATAGACATAGCAACATGCTTTATCAAAGGAAGCATTCAACATCATAGCTTAAATACAACATTTAAGCATAAAGCAACGATTCCCATACCCTTTCCTACTGTGCATCCATTGTGTGTCAAATTTTAGATTAGTTATACCACTTTTGCAAGTTTTAATGTTGCTATCCTATAACAAAATTTTAGTTAAGACCTAAGCCATGTTTCTAAGTTATTCCACATCACATTTTAGTTGTACCCTATAGCATGACACTAAAAATTCACATTCCAAGGACCTCTGACCAGCTCTGATACCAACTGTAACACCCCGGCATTTAATATGCCCGAATGCTACCAAACATAAGCTAGACAACATCTAAATGCCACATTTAAACATAAATTCCAGCAAAGGGATATATGCTAAAAACTGATATTTCGACAGCATCTCCTTTGTTTTTCCATGAATTAACACAATATCGAAATCATGGCAAGATATATCATAGCACACGACATCTAGAACATCAACATAACTGGACATATCATCGAATTACGCCATTAATACCACGCTCAACCACTTCATAATCTATAACGAAGCAAATAAGGAATCACAAGCATGCTAAATTAAACCATACATTAAGTTTAAGGCACAACTCTTAATATCATGTCTCCAAGTGTGTAATTATGGATTATGATGGTGGAGCTACGTGTAGAAGTGTAGCTAAACCCCTTTTCCCGCATGCCGATCTCAAGTACCTAAAAACAACATAAAACACAAGCGTGAGTTCGAAAACTCAGCAAGCATATTGCAATGGACAACAAGATCATTTACAAGACAATAATACCTCACGTCACATATAACATCTCATACTTGAACACATAACAACATCCTCATCATTTAATATGTATTGTAATGCAATGCAATGCAATGCAATGCTATGCTCATATCTCCTTAGAAACTCATACCGGTATGGTTGAGTACACACCCGTCGGTGTGCACCCTTTTCCCCCCTTCCATCCCGAAGATGGAGGGTGCCTACTCATCGCTTCCATTCACCACGTGGATGGAATCACGATGTAGGTCTTACTCAATGGCGTTCCGGACTAGTCATAACTTTCTCACCGACCTTGCCGGACTAGTTATGACTTTCTCACCGCCCTCGCCCTATCTCATGTCATGCATGCAACTATGCCAGTTATCATATTTCACATGTACATAAACATATGGCATCTCATCGTGACAAATATTAACACATGGCATCGAATCATGATAATCATACTCAATATATCATTGGAAAACAGCAAGCATGGCAAGTGATCATAGCAAGTATTCAATCTTTCATCTAATCTCCACAAGCAACCTACAATTCCGCTATTCATTACAACACACTTGCCTCAACCGTGGGCGACGGAATTGTGGGAAGTAGAGGGCACCCCCAGGGTCACACCACCTGCACAACGGCATCACATACTCTCAATAATGCCCACAAAACAGTACACAAATCCCCATCTCACCCGTCATTGCCCACTACTCGCAAAACCTAAAACAGAGGTTCTGTCCCGACGGGACGACAGCCTTGCAAAGGCCATAACTTGAGTTTTGGGACTCCAAATCGAATAAACGAGTACACCGTCGCGAAGCTTAGGAAATTTTCCAACTTTTTCTAGTTATAGGGAAAGACTGATTCGGACTCTAATATTGTTTAATCTAACGTTGAACACGAACTGTCTAAATCTTGTCACAGATTTGACAGCGCTCGGTAAAACAGCCATAACTTCCAAACGGCTGGGCGGAATTTCAATTTCTTTATATGCACGGAAAGATATTGAAATTATCTATAACTTCCTAGAAGTCCGTACGGTCATATTCGAAATCTAAATTAGTTTAATCTAATGTTGAACACAGACTGTCCCAACCTCGACACAGATTGGACAGCGCCCATCAAAACGGCCATAACTTTCAGACCGTAACTCCAAAAATTCTCAAAAAAATACACAAAATAGGTCTTGACGATACCTACAACTTCTTCAACAGGAGGTCGGCCAAATTCCGAATCTAAAATTGTGAAATTGCACCCCCTAAAACGGACTCCAAATCTGCCCGAAACTGAGTACAATACGAACTCTAGTTCTTTTCAGATCTACTCCATGGCAGCACGTCCTCTTGATCTAAAAACTCCAAATCTACCATGAGAACAGCACCTAGACCTTCCCCAAGGTTTCCCCAAGATCATACCTTTGCCCGATGCACAAAACCCCAATGAATCCCCTCGCGAATCGCTCCTCGCTCCACGTTCGTCGCTCCTCGCTCCACGGGATGACTCCACGAGGTGCAGGGGTGGGGAGGCCACCCTAGGGCAGCAAGGGGATGGAGGAGAGGTGGATAGGTGGAGAGGAGAGGCTAGGGGGGGCGCATGGCCACAAGGGGGAGGTGGCGGCTAGGGCTAGGGGGGGAAGGATGGGGCGCAAGGGGCTGAGGTGGGGGCGCAAGGGGGCTGAGGTGGGGGCGCAAGGGGCAGGGGAGCCCCTTTTACCAGCCCCCACACCCTGTCCAAGTCCAAAAAGAGTCCTCCTCAATCCCTCCAAAGCCCACCAAGGCCCAAAACTCCCCCGGGAAGGCCCAAAACCCCGGAAACGGCCCGGAAAAGCTATTAACCTCCAATTCCTATGGTTTTAACCTTATTTCCACCCCTCATACTGTATTTAACCTTATCATGTTCAATAATTAAGGATACGACACTCCGTGGCGACATAACACTTCAAACTGCCCAACAGTGCGAGTAAAACTCAAGCCGAAAGGTTTTAACCTAAATTCCACATTCCATAAAGTTTTTGTCCTCAACATTCACATTGTATAAGGTTGCGACACTCCGAGGTGTCACATATACCTAGAAAAAGTTGGGAAATTTCCTAAGCTACGCGAGGATGTACTCGTTTAATTTATTCAGAGTTTTAGAACCCGAGTTATGCCTTTTGGAAGGCTGCTGTCCCGACGGGACAGAACCTCTGTTTTTAGGTTTTGCGAGTAGTTGGCAATGTCGGGGTAGATGAGGGTTTGCGTACTGTTTTGTGGACATGATTGTGAGTGTGTGATACCTATGTGCAGGTGGTGCGACCCCGGGAGTGCCTTCTACTTCCCGCCAATCTGTTGCCCGTGGTTGAGGCAAGTGTGTTGTAATGGATACCGATTTGTAGGTTGCTTGTTGAGAATAGATGGAATTGACTACATGATATATGATCACTTGCCATGCTTTAATGATTGCCAATGATATGATGAGCATGTTTATTATGTTATGATGCCATGTGTTAATGTACGAGTTAAATATGATGTTGGCATAATTGCATACATGGCATGTTACATGGCCCGGGCGGTGAGAAAGTCATAACTAGTCTGGGGAAGGTCGGTGAGAAAGTTATGACTAATACGAAGAGCCATTGAGTAAGTCCTACATCGTGATTCCATCCACGTGGTGTTTGGAAGCGAGGAGTAGGCACCCTCCATCTTCGGGATGGAAGGGGGGAGAGGGTGCACACCGACGGGTGTGTACTCAACCATACCGGTATGAGTTTCCAAGGAGACATGAGCATTGCATTGCATTGCATACACAATGATGATGATAATGTTAAGTGTTCATGAATGAGATGATACACATGATGTGAGATTTTATTGCCATGTTATTGTTCTTGTTGTCCATTGCAATATGCTTGCTGAGTGATGAACTCACGCATGTGTTTATGTTGTTTTCTTTTAGGTACCATGAATCCGGCATGCGGGGAAGGGAAATAGTCACACTTCCACACGTAGCTTCACTCTTTTGATTTCACAAGTCATTCAATTAGTGTTGATAATAAATTGCGTGTGATGATCATTGCTTTAAGGCTTAGCTTTGCTAAATGAGAATCTTTTCGTTCGTTTGACTCTTGGAGACATTATATGTTTGGAACTAGACTTACATTGTTGCTAAGTCGTTAATTATTGCTGTTTTAGATGCTTTCCATTATGATATAACTTGTGTTACTGTTGTTGCTCCTTCAATTCATGTTAAAACAAAGGAGATGCTGCCGAAATCTCGGTTTTTAGCATGTGCGCCTTTGCTGGAATTTATGTTTAATTGTGGTATTTAGATGTTGTTTAGCTTATGTTTTGTAGCATTCAGGCATATTAAATGTCGGGGTGTTACAGTTGGTATCAGAGCCAGGTTGTAGGTCCTGGGAATGTAAATTCTTTTTAGTGTCATGCTATAGGGTACAACTAAAATGTGATGTGGAATAACTTAGAAACATGGCTTAGGTCTTAACTAAAATTTTGTCATAGGATAGCAACATTAAAACTTGCAAAAGTGGTATAACTAATCTAAAATTTGACACACACTTGATGCACAGTAGGAAAGGGTATGGGTATCGTTCCTTTACGCTTAAATGTTGTATTTAAGCTATAATGTTGAATGCTTCATTTGATAAAGCATGTTGCTATGTCTATGAGATAAATGATTGAATTGTTCTTGTTATTTGTGATATCGTGGGTTGTGGTGCCGAAGGATTTCGGTCACCTCTTTTTGTTCATAGTAAGGGTGAGGTTTGACGGTGTGGCCGGTTAGCGCCATCACCGAAGAACTATTAATCCCTGTAGGAGAAGAGTGCTTACCCTTTCTGTCGTAGATCGGGTAGTTGACTGGAGTCAAATAGAAGAGTTTGGTGGTTGTAACACCCCAAAATTTTGCTTTTCTAAAATTCATGTGTGATTTGGCACTTTGGTGAATTTTTGGAATTTTCTGGAATTTATTTGGATTTATTTGGAATTTATTGGAATTTATTCCATTTTGAAATAATTAAAGAATTAAACTTTGCAAATAAAATTTTGTTGGAAATATTTTATTTGAGTCCCAAATACCCTAAAATATTTTCCAGAATTTTTTTGGAATTTTTCTGAGTATTTTGCTATTTTTAATGAATTAAATGAATTTCTGGGAATTATTTTAAATATTAAATCGCTGGAAAATCGAACCGGGTCGGTTACTGTTCAAGCGACCGAGCCCGAGTCAGACTTGAGTTCGAGTCCGACCCAGGCCACGGTCGGGCCGAACCAAGTCGCCCGAGCCCTAACCCCTCGACCATTGGATCAAGATCCAACGATCGAGATCAGGCCACGTCACCCGAGCCGCGGCGCTTCGAAGCTCAAGACGCCGACCGTTGGATCTCGATCCAACGGCTCGCTGCGCCACGTCATCGTCGTCTCCGTAGAATCGCCGCGGACTCCGCGCCGTGTGGGACTAGGGCTCCGTCCCAGGCGCGCATGCCGAGGGCATTAGCAGGGTGGTACCCCGAGGAACGCCGTGACCCCGCGCACTTTTTGCCCTAACCCACCGAGCTCTAGCCGCCATAGGTTGGCCGGAATCGCTCGCCGTAGTTGCGTGAAGCGCCGCCACGGTTTTTGTCTCGCCTCGCCGCCGTCGCGATCCTCGCGCGTCGAGCCGGTTCGAACCGTCAGACCAAGGCGCAGGAGGTGGCCTTTCACTTCGCCGAGCAGCCCGAACGCCGTCGCGTTGGTCGCCTTCCCCGACCTCGGTGAACCAGCTCCGCCGCGCCGCCATCGTCGACTTCGAGCTTTCTCCGCCGTCTGATCCGGATCCGACTGCTACGGTGAGTTCCACGTGCGCCCTAACGCTGTTAGAGCTAGGTTAGATCCTAACCGTTAGATCGGGATCGAACGGTGTAGATTAGATCTAGTATTAGGGGTCGGATCCATTTTGGACCGTTAGATCTGGATCTAACGGCGTGGATTGACCGCATTAATCCAAACGCGTGATAACCAGATCTAATCTGGGCCGTTGATTTTCAAATCAACGGCCGAGATTGTGCCACGCGTGTGCCTAAGCGCCGCAGCGTGGGAAGCGTGTCTCGACACGCCGGGACCAGCGTGTCCGAGGCCCACGCGTCGGCCGCGACCACGCAGCGTGCGTGAGTCAATGGCCCGACAGTGGGACCCACATGTCGATGATCATGAGCCGTGAGCCGAGTCCACGGTAGACCCGAGCCAAACCATGGACCACGTCCATGAACCGGCTGATGTCAGCAGGCCAATCAGAGGATGCCACGTGTTCAGGCTGACGCAATAAATGATTTTCCGAAAAAGAAAATGATTTAGTAATTCGGTTTAATAATTGATTTGAATTTCAAAACTTCAAACGCTTATAACTTTTGCGTTTCAACTCCGATTTGAGTGATTCAAATTTCTAAATTTGTATAAAATTTAGACCTACCTAAATATGAATTTTATTTAATTTTTGGACTAAAGTTTTTCTCTGTAAAATTATTTAATTGATTATTTAAACTTTAAATAATCATAACTTTTGCGTTTTAACTCCAAATTTGACGATTCCAGTTTCTAAAAATTCATAAAATTATGTTCTCTCTGTTTATGGATTTTATTTGGATGATTGGATACTTTTTGCCTATTGTTTATTCGTGTATTTGCTATTTGCACGCTTTACGAGTAGACGTTGAAGTGCCGGAAGGATTTGAAGGAGAAGTATTGACTCAGGATCCAACTCAAGACCAAGAACAAGTACTTTTTGAAGGCAAGTTGTGCTTTGACCATGTTGATCCCATTTCGAAATATATTTTGATTTAACGTATTGCATGCTAGTTCAATTAGAAAATACTTTATTTAAATTTGGGGAATTAGATAAATACCAATTTGCTGTATGACACCTTGATTACTTAAATATGTGCCATGACCCCTTGTCACCCTGGTTGTGGTTTACTAGTTGGACATTATTAACTTGCCAACATGGGTTTAGACCGTTGTAGTAAACTGCTTAGACCTACTACGTGCTCATGACATGATTTTGGACAAACAAATGTTAATATTGGCTTAATGGTATATTGAACCTGTTTTGGGAAGGGTATCATGTGATGTTGATGGCACGTGGTGCATGGTAATCAACTGGGGTTTGATAAATAGTTTTTCGACCGGGGCATGTGGCAAGAATAATCAGGTGGGTCAGTTGTGGCATTGGGGATGTTGATTTGGTTCTTCGGGTAGTCTTGCCCTGGTCACCCTAAGGACTTCACCTTGCAAGCCTTTGAACTGGGTCTAACGTGCAACCACATGTCTGTAATGGGACGGACCTAGTTGACTAAGTTGCTAATAACGCACTGTGGGACCTCGGGAGGTCAACTACACCCTTTGTGTAAGTTGTGCGGGAGCGTCTGGGGCTGAGGCCAGGTACCCATCTAACGGTTGATTGGCCTAAACTTCGCCTTAGCTAAGGGAAGGGTTAGTGTGCAATAACCGGGGAGGACCACTTGTATTGTTAGAAGTTTCCGAAAGACTTTGTTACGGGAACTCGCCTTTGTGGTGTTTGACTGTATCTTGTGGGTAAAGTGCATAACCTCTGCAGAGTGTAGAATCTATTCGGATAGCCGTGTCCGCGGTATTGGACATCGCCGGGAATTACAGTCAAGGGTTAGATTTTCTCAAAAATAACTTGGATTTGAAAGGTTGGGTTGGATTAATAATGATGTTGATGGAAATGTGGATTAGGATGGGAAAGATGTTTATTAAACTCCTTGAAAAGTTATCTATGCTTTACTTATTTCTACTGCTTTTGAATCTATTTATGATACTTGTTAAATGCTGTTTTCTGCAAATATACCTTGAGCTATTCCTTTGTACCAAGCCATGCATATAGTATATTAGCCTGCATTCTGTGCATGACTTGCTGAGTACCAAGTACTCACCCTTGCCACAATACAACACCAGTTCAAGAGGAGACTACACCAGCTTTGGAGGAGGAGCTCCAAGAGGATCCGTCTACTTAGGGAGCGAGCCCAGTCAGTTGCCTGTGGTATACTGGATGGCGCCACGAAGTTATTTGATTTTCCACTGCTACTTTTTCTCTCTTAATAAGTTTCGCCCTGCGAGGCATACATTTGTGACTTGACCATAAGGTCGAGTAACCAGTTTGGTTATTTAAATAAAAGTACTTTATTAGTGTCGAGTGGTATGATTGTGATATTTACCGATGTTAAGACTGTGTGCACTAGCGCGTTCCTGGACTAGTGCTGAATACACAGAGGGTCCGGATTTGCAAATTCGGGGTCCCGACAGAGGTGGTATCAGAGCCATACTTGACCGTAGGCTCAACCCTAAGCTAGAATGGTCGTAGTGAGGATAAAACCTATTTTCTAAAGCTAAAAATTTGTCAAGATAAGAAATGACATCTCGACTTACCCCCTTCTCTCTTTCCTTGTCTCTTGCTGAATATTCCCTTACCTTGTCATGATTTAAAATTTCGAGTTCTTACGTGAGCACTCTTGTGACAGATGGAGGGAGAGTTCAACTACGTCGATCTGGAGGTTGGTCACGCCGCGGAACTTTGGCATATGCTTCAGACTCTCGGGGATTTTGAGAAGCCGCAATACCAAGTGGAAGTGATCAGACAAGCAGGATTGATCAAGGCTTGTGACGTGAAGATTGAGGTACCTGCTAGGAAGAAGGGCCCAGGCAATCGCCCGATACACTGCACTGCCAGGAGGTCTACAATGCAGATGGGTATCCAAGAAGTATCACGACGAGCAATGCGGCACATTACCCGTATCTACGCCAGAGAGTTGGAGAGCACGGTGTTCCGTTATCACCAGCAGCGATAACCTTCTTGACCAAGGCGATTCAGGATGAGGATGCCGTGGTCACACGATTGGCACGACTTGTTGTCGCCAGGAGGATGTACTTTCGATGATACAAGCAAGGAGCTACAGAAGGCCCGCAAGGAGATCACAACAGAGAAGAACAGGTGGCGGGAAGCTCAAGAGTATGTGTCACACCTTCTGCGAAGGATTGACGAGTTGGAGATGACTTTATACGGACCAGAACCAGAGCCAGTACTCGAGCTACGAGCGAGATCGGAAGGAGTCGGATCTCGATGAGGACATCGCTTCTTCGACTACCACAGATGACACGATTCTTTGGACATGGCAATCGTTTCGCGCCTATGCCGCAGCATCCGTACCCAGGCCGTGGAGGTTTTCTCGATGAGTGAGCGTAGGTTCTATAGTGAGACTCCTTCGCCGAGCCGCGTCATAGAATAAAGAGTCACCCTTTAGGCGTTAGACTCCAGTGTTAGTTCGATTTGGATTTTCATTGTTTGCTGAGTGTGCAGTATGTGTTGCAAGGCCCTTAGGCATTGTAAGCAACCATACCAAGTTATTAATATCAATAATAAAGTTGGACCTTAAAGTTACACCTTTCGCCCCGCATAAGTTCCATATTACTTGTCTATTCTTGATTCCCCCTCATCTCTAAAACTTAGAGCAAATCGACAGATGGTGAACACCCATGGAAACTTTGGAAGCAATGGAAGTGGTTCTCGCCCAGCAGAAAACCCCAATGATGGAGCACCAGCACCAAGACCCGTCAATTAGAACTACTGCACCCACTTCGCTAGAAACGCTGCTCCAGGCAAATAACAAGGAAACAGTGAGACGCTGCTACAAGCTACGAGCCAGGACACTTTGCCAATGATTGTCCAAAGAAGACAGCAGGAGTAACCCCACCGCTTAAATCTAGGATCCACCGCTAGGACGCCAAAGATCAGAGCCACACCCTGCATCGTGGTGAGAGGCCGAGTCAACCATGTCACCGCAGATGCACCGCAGAATGCTACGGACGTCGTCTTGGGTAAGTTACTTGTTAACTCAAGTACACCTGTGATTTTGTTTGACTCGGAGCTTCGCATTCGTTTGTTTCGCAAGGCTTTGCTTCTAGTCACGATTTGGGGATTGCAAGACTTAAGTGCATGCTTTTTTTTCAAACCCACGGTTAGAACTCCGAACGAAAGTAGGATGTTAGGGTGAGAATACTAATAGATGGAATAGAGTTCCTAGCGAACCTTATAATTTTGGAGACCCAGACCTTAGACGTTATTTTGGGAATGGACTGGTTATCCAAGCACAAGGCCGTATTGGATTGTGGACGAAGGACTATCTCAGTTGTGAGCCCGTGTGGAAAGAAATTGGAATTTCAAGCTACTGCCGTTAGAGAAGGACATTTGATGGTTAACAGCACCAAGGCAATCAGCATAGAGGATGTCTCAGTAGTGAATGAGTACCCAGATGTTTTCTGAAGATCTACAGTATGCCGAGACAGGGGACATAGAGTTTGTGATAGAGCTTGTGCACAGTACAAAGACCGATAGCAAAGAGACCCTATCGGATGTCCACCGAGGAGTTGGTAGAGATGAAGAAACAGCTGGAAGAGTTAATGGAGAAAGGATTTATCAGACCGAGCTCGTCGCCGTGGGGAGCACCAGTTTTGTTTGTCAAGAAGAAGGACGGGAGTTTCAGGATGTGCATCGACTACCGTGCACTCAATGAAGTTACCGTGAAGAATAAGTACCCGCTACCCAGGATTGATGATTTGTTCGATCAGCTGAGAGGAGCCGGAGTTTTCTCCAAGATTGACCTAAGATCGGGATACCATAAGTTGAAGATCCGATCAGAAGATATCCCGAAGACTGCATTCTCGTCAAGATATGGACATTACGAGTTTACAGTTATGTCTTTTGGACTGACGAATGCGCCAGCATATTTCATGAATATGATGAATAAGGTGTTCATGGAATATTTGGACAAGTTTGTTGTTGTGTTCATAGATGATATCCTAATCTACTCCAAGACAGAGGATGAACATGCCGAACACTTGAGGCGAGTTTTGGAAAAGCTGAGGGAACAGCAACTCTTCGCCAAGTTTAGTAAGTGTGAATTTTGGAAGGATAAGGTGGAGTTTCTTGGACATGTAATGACCGCAGAAGGAGTCGCCGTCGATCCAAGCAAAGTAGAAGCCGTGTTACATTGGGAGCAACAGAAGACCGTGACCCAGATCCGGAGTTTCCTTGGAATGGCAAGGTACTACCGCCGTTTCATTGAAGGCTTTTCGACAATTGCGAAACCTCTTACGCAATTGCTGAAAAAGGAGAAGAAGTTTGCATGGACGTCAGAATGTGAGAAAGGATTTCAGAGCTGAAAAGCGATTGACATCGGCACAGTGTTAGTTCTACTGGGATGTTGCTCAAAGCTTTGATATTTATTGTGACGATCGCGCCAAGGACTTGGATGTGTGCTGATGCATAATGGAAAGGTCGTCGCTTATGCATCAAGGCAGTTGAGGCCGCATGAGGAGAATTATCCGACGCATGACCTAGAGTTAGCTGCCGTAGTGCATGCCTTGAAGATATGGCGTCACTATCTGATCGGGAACAGATGTGAAGTGTATACGGATCATAAGAGCCTTAAGTACATATTCACCCAGTCGGATCTGAATATGAGGCAAAGGAGATGGTTAGAGTTGATCAAGGACTACAATGTGGGAATCCATTACCATCCCGGGAAGGCCAACGTAGTTGCCGATGCCTTGAGTCGGAAAAGCCATACCGTGAGTATGTTGCTAGCCACAAGTCAGGATGAGCTATGTGAGGATTTCCAGAGAATGAAGATTGAGGTGGTACCTAGCGGATTCTTGGCCGCATTGGAAGTGAAGCCTACCCTAGAGGACCAGATCCGGGAAGGACAGAAGGATGATGACAAGATCCGCAGGATTAAGACCATCAAGGAAGAAGGCAAGGCAGAGGACTTCAAGTTGGATGAGCAAGGCACGTTATGGATGAAGGATCGCATTTGTGTGCCCAACAAGAAGGAATTAAAGCAACTGATTTTGGAGGAAGCCCATGACTCCAAGTATTCAATTCATCCTGGAAGCGCCAAAATGTATCAGGATTTGAAGGAAAGATTCTGGTGGCCAAGCATGAAGCGTGAAGTTGCCGAGCATGTTGCATTGTGCGATGTATGCCAGAGAGTCAAGGCAATGCATCAGAGACCAGCAGGATTGCTACAGCCGCTGAAAATACCTGAGTGGAAGTGGGAGGAAATCGGAATGGATTTCATTACCGGTTTGCCTAAGACTCAAGGAGGTTATGACTCCATATGGGTTATAGTGGATCGTTTGACCAAAGTAGCCCATTTTATCCCCGTGAAGACCACCTACTCGGGAGATAAGTTAGCAGAGTTGTACATGATCAGGATCGTCTGTTTGCACGGAGTGCCAAAGAGGATTGTATCAGACAGAGGTACCCAATTTACCTCAAGGTTCTGGAATATGTTGCACGAAGCCATGGGAACCCGTTTAAACTTCAAGATGACTTATCATCCACAGACGGATGGACAGAATCGAAAGAGTCAATCAGATTACGGAGGATATGTTAAGAGCTTGTGCATTGGCTTATGCTACCTCTTGGGATAAGAGTTTGCCGTATGCCGAGTTCGATTACAATAATAGTTACCAAGCTAGTTTCTGAGATGTCACCTTTTGAGGCCTTTGTATGGTCGACCTGTCGGACGCCATTGAGTTGGAATGAGACCGGCGAGCGCCGTGTCTTCGGCCTGATATTCTTCAAGAGGTGAAGAAGCAGATTGCCATGATTAGGGAAAAGTTAAAGATAGCCCAATCACGGCCAGAAGAGTTATCTTGACAACCGTCGCCGAGACTTGAGTTTTGAACCGAAGACTTTGTATACCTCATAGTTACGCCTCCGGGGAGTTAAGAGGTTCCATGCCAAAGGGAAACTTGCACCGTTATGTTGGACCATTTAAGATTTTGAGCCACAGAGGTGAAGTTGCTTATCACTGGAGTTGCCACGATCGTTAGCAGGAGTACATGACGTGTTCCATGTGTCCCAGTTGAAGAAGTGTCTCCGAGTACCTGAGGAGCAGACACCGCTAGAGTCAATTGAGTTGCAAGAAGATTTGACTTACAAGGAGCATCCCGTGAAGATTTTGGACACTATGGATCGAGAGACCAGAAATAAGTCAACCTGCTTCAGAGAGTACAGTGGAGCAACCACACGGAGAGTGAAGCAACTTGGGAACGAAGAGGATTTGAGGAAAGAGTTTCCAAACCTATTCCTTTAGTAAGCCCTGAATCTCGGGACGAGATTCTATTAAGGGGAGGTTTGTAACACCCCAAAATTTTGCTTTTCTTAAATTCATGTGTGATTTGGCACTTTGGTGAATTTTGGAATTTTCTGGAATTTATTTGGATTTATTTGGAATTTATTGGAATTTATTCCATTTTGAAATAATTAAAGAATTAAACTTTGCAAATAAAATTTTGTTGGAAATATTTTATTTGAGTCCCAAATACCTAAAATATTTTCCAGAATTTTTGGAATTTTTCTGAGTATTTTGCTATTTTTAATGAATTAAATGAATTTCGGGAATTATTTTAAATATTAAATCATTTGGAAAATCGAACCGGGTCGATTCTTGTTCAGCGAGCCCGAGTCAGACTTGAGTTCGAGTCCGACCCGGGCCACGGTCGGGCCGAACCAAGTCGCCCGAGCCCTAACCCCTCGACCATTGGATCAAGATCAAACGATCGAGATCAGGCCACGTCACCCGAGCCGTGCGCCCCGAGCCCACACGCGACCGTTGGATCTCGATCCAACGGCCCGCGTTGCGCCACGTCATCGTCGTCTCCGTCCGAATCGCCGCCGGACTCCGCCGCCGTGTGGGACTAGGGCTCCGTCCCGTGCGCGCATGCCGAGGGCATTTAAGTACCGGGTGGTACCCCGAGGACCGCCGTGACCCCGCGCACTTTTTGCCCTAACCCACCGAGCTCTAGCCGCCGTAGGTTGGCCGGAATCGCTCGCCGTAGTTGCGTGAAGCGCCGCCACGGTTTTTGTCTCGCCTCGCCGCCGTCGCCTCGCCCTCGGCGTCGAGCCCGGTTCGAGCCGTCCACCAAAGGCGCACCCGAGGTGGCCTTTCACTTCGCCGGAGCAGCCCCAGAACGCCGTCGCGTTGGTCGCCTTCCCCGACCTCGGTGAACCAGCTCCGCCGCGCCGCCATCGTCGACTTCGAGCTTTCTCCGTCGTCCGATCCGGATCCGACTGCTACGGTGAGTTCCACGTGCGCCCTAACGCTGTTAGAGCTAGGTTAGATCCTAACCGTTAGATCGGGATCGAACGGTGTAGATTAGATCTAGTATTAGGGGTCGGATCCATTTTGGGCCGTTAGATCTGGATCTAACGGCGTGGATTGACCGCGTTAACCCAAACGCGTGATAACCAGATCTAATCTGGGCCGTTGATTTTCAAATCAACAGCCGAGATTGTGCCACGTGTGTTGCCGCGCGCCACGCGGCGTGGGAAGCGTGTGTCGACACGCGGGACCGCGTGTCCAGAGGCCCACGCGTCACCGCGCCACGCAGCGTCGCGTGAGTCCCAGCGACAGTGTGACCCACATGTCGATGGATCATGGCCGTGAGCCGAGTCCACGGTAGACCCGAGCCAAACCATGGACCACGTCCATGAACCGGCTGACATCAGCAGGCCAATCAGAGGATGCCACGTGTTCAGGCTGACGCAATAAATGATTTTCCGAAAAAGAAAATGATTTAGTAATTCGGTTTAATAATTGATTTGAATTTCAAAACTTCAAACGCTTATAACTTTTACGTTTCAACTCCGATTTGAGTGATTCAAATTTCTAAATTTGTATAAAATTTAGACTTACCTAAATATGAATTTTATTTAATTTTTGGACTAAAGTTTTTCTCTGTAAAATTATTTAATTGATTATTTAAACTTTAAATAATCATAACTTTTGCGTTTTAACTCCAAATTTGACGATTCCAGTTTCTAAAAATTCATAAAATTATGTTCTCTCTGTTTATGGATTTTATTTGGATGATTGGATACTTTTTGCCTATTGTTTATTCGTGTATTTGCTATTTGCACGCTTTACGAGTAGACGTTGAAGTGCCGGAAGGATTTGAAGGAGAAGTATTGACTCAGGATCCAACTCAAGACTAAGAACAAGTACTTTTTGAAGGCAAGTTGTGCTTTGACCATGTTGATCCCATTTTGAAATCTATTTTGATTTAACCTATTGCATGCTAGTTCAATTAGAAAATACTTTATTTAAATTTGGGGAATTAGATAAATACCAATTTGCTGTATGACACCTTGAATACTTAAATATGTGCCATGACCCCTTGTCACCCTAGTTGTGGTTTACTAGTTGGACATTATTAACTTGCCAACATGGGTTTAGACCGTTGTAGTAAACTGCTTAGACCTGCTACGTGCTCATGACATGATTTTGGACAAACAAATGTTAATATTGGCTTAATGGTATATTGAATCTGTTTTGGGAAAGGTATCATGTGATGTTGATGGCACGTGGTGCATGGTAATCAACTGGGGTTTGATAAATAGTTTTTCGACCGGGGCATGTGGGAAGAATAATCAGGTGGGCCAGTTGTGGCATTGGGGATGTTGATTTGGTTCTTCGGGTAGTCTTGCCCTGGTCACCCTAAGGACTTCACCTTGCAAGCCTTTGAACTGGGTCTAACGTGCAACCACATGTCTGTAATGGGACGGACCTAGTTGACTAAGTTGCTAATAATGTACCTGTGGGACCTCAGGAGGTCAACTACACCCTTTGTGTAAGTTATGCGGGGAGCGTCTGGAGTGAGGCCAGTACCCATCTAACAGTTGATTGGCCTAAACTTCGCCTTAGCTAAGGGAAGGGTTAGTGTGCAATAACAGGGAGGACCACTTGTATTGTTAGAAGTTTCCGAAAGACTTTGTTACGGGAACTCGCCTTTGTGGTGTTTGACTGTATCTTGTGGGTAAAGTGCATAACCTCTGCAGGGTGTAGAATCTATTCGGATAGCCGTGTCCGCGGTATTGGACATCGTTCGGGAATTACAGTCAAGGGTTAGATTTTCTCAAAAATAACTTGGATTTGAAAAGGTTGGGTTGGATTAATAATGATGTTGATGGAAATGTGGATTAGGATGGGAAAGATGTTTATTAAACTCCTTGAAAAGTTATCTATGCTTTACTTATTTCTACTGCTTTCGAATCTATTTATGATACTTGTTAAATCTTTGTTTTCTGCAAATATACCTTGAGCTATTCCTTTGTACCAAGCCATGCATATAGTATATTAGCCTCGCATTCTGTGCATGACTTGCTGAGTACCAAGTACTCACCCTTGCCACAATACAACACCAGTTCAAGAGGAGACTACACCAGCTTTGGAGGAGGAGCTCCAAGAGGATCCGTCTACTTAGGGAGCGAGCCCGATCGGTTGCTGTGGTATCTTGGATGGCGCCACGAAGTTATTTGATTTTCCTTTGCTACTTTTTCTCTCTTAATAAGTTTAGCCCTGCAAATCATACATTTGTGACTTGACCATAAGGTCGAGTAACCAGTTTGGTTATTTAAATAAAAGTACTTTATTAGTGTCGAGTGGTATGATTGTGATATTTACCGATGTTAAGACTGTGTGCACTAGCTGCGTTCTGGACTAGTGCCGAATACACAGAGGGTCGGATTTGCAAATTCGGGGTCCCGACAGAGGTGGTATCAGAGCCATACTTGACCGTAGGCTCAACCCTAAGCTAGAATGGTCGTAGTGAGGATAAAACCTATTTTCTAAAGCTAAAAATTTGTCAAGATAAGAAATGACATCTCGACTTACCCCCTTCTCTCTTTCCTTGTCTCTTGCTGAATATTCCCTTACCTTGTCATGATTTAAAATTTCGAGTTCTTACGTGAGCACTCTTGTGACAGATGGAGGGAGAGTTCAACTACGTCGATCTGGAGGTTGGTCACGCCGCGGAACTTTGGCATATGCTTCAGACTCTCGGGGATTTTGAGAAGCCGCAATACCAAGTGGAAGTGATCAGACAAGCAGGATTGATCAAGGCTTGTGACGTGAAGATTGAGGTACCTGCTAGGAAGAAGGGCCCAGGCAATCGCCCGATACACTGCACTGCCAGGAGGTCTACAATGCAGATGGGTATCCAAGAAGTATCACGACGAGCAATGCGGCACATTACCCGTATCTACGCCAGAGAGTTGGAGAGCACGGTGTTCCGTTATCACCCGCGCAGCGATAACCTTCTTGACCCGAAGGCGATTCAGGATGAGGATGCCGTGGTCACACAGTTGGCACGACTTGTTGTCGCCCAGGAGGATGTACTCGATGATACAAGCAAGGAGCTACAGAAGGCCCGCAAGGAGATCACAACAGAGAAGAACAGGTGGCGGGAAGCTCAAGAGTATGTGTCACACCTTCGCGAAGGATTGACGAGTTGGAGATGACTTTATATGGACGAGAATGAGAGCGATTACTCGAGCTACACGAGCCGATCCAGAGGAGTCGGATCTCGATGAGGACATCGCTTCTTCGACTACCACAGATGACACGATTCTTTGGACATGGCAATCGTTTCGCGCCTATGCCGCAAAGATCCGTACCAGGCCGTGGAGGTTTTCTCGATGAGTGAGCGTAGGTTCTATAGTGAGACTCCTTCGCCGAGCCGCGTCATAGAATAAAGAGTCACCCTTTAGGCGTTAGACTCCAGTGTTAGTTCGATTTGGATTTTCATTGTTTGCTGAGTGTGCAGTATGTGTTGCAAGGCCCTTAGGCATTGTAAGCAACCATACCAAGTTATTAATATCAATAATAAAGTTGGACCTTAAAGTTACACCTTTCGCCCCGCATAAGTTCCATATTACTTGTCTATTCTTGATTCCCCCTCATCTCTAAAACTTAGAGCAAATCGACAGATGGTGAACACCCATGGAAACTTTGGAAGCAATGGAAGTGGTTCTCGCCCAGCAGAAAACCCCAATGATGGAGCACCAGCACCAAGACCCGTCAATTAGAACTACCAGACCCCAGCCCCCGCTAGAAACGCTGCTCCAGGCAGTCAACAAGGAACAGTGAGACGCTGCTACAACTGCAACGAGCCAGGACACTTTGCCAACAGTTGTCCAAAGAAGACAGCAGGAGTAACTTGATGCGCTTAAATCTAGGATCCACCAGCTAGGGCGCCAAAGATCAGGGCCACACCCCAGGCGTGGTGAGAGGCCGAGTCAACCATGTCACCGCGGATGCACTGCGAGAATGCTACGGATGTCGTCTGGGTAAGTTACTTGTTAACTTCGATTACACCTGTGATTTTGTTTGACTCTGGAGCTTCGCATTCGTTTGTTTCGCAAGGCTTTGCTGCTAGTCACGATTTGGGGATTGCAAGACTTAAGTGCATGCTTTTAGTTCAAACCCCTGGTTCCGAACTCCGAACGAAAGTAGGATGTTCCGGGGTGAGAATACTAATAGATGGAATAGAGTTCCTAGCGAACCTTATAATTTTGGAGACCCAGACCTTAGACGTTATTTTGGGAATGGACTGGTTATCTAAGCACAAGGCCGTATTGGATTGTGGACGAAGGACTATCTCAGTTGTGAGCCCGTGTGGAAAGAAATTGGAATTTCAAGCTACTGCCGTTAGAGAAGGACATTTGATGGTTAACAGCACCAAGGCAATCAGCATAGAGGATGTCTCAGTAGTGAATGAGTACCCAGATGTTTTTCCTGAAGATCTACCTGGTATGCCGCCAGACAGGGACATAGAGTTTGTGATAGAGCTTGTGCACAGTACAAAGACCGATAGCAAAGAGACCCTATCGGATGTCCACCGAGGAGTTGGTAGAGATGAAGAAACAGTGGAAGAGTTAATGGAGAAAGGATTTATCGAGGCCAGGCTCGTCGCCGTGGGGAGCACCAGTTTTGTTTGTCAAGAAGAAGGACGGGAGTTTCAGGATGTGCATCGACTACCGTGCACTCAATGAAGTTACCGTGAAGAATAAGTACCCGCTACCCAGGATTGATGATTTGTTCGATCAGCTGAGAGGAGCCGGAGTTTTCTCCAAGATTGACCTAAGATCGGGATACCATAAGTTGAAGATCCGATCAGAAGATATCCCGAAGACTGCATTCTCGTCAAGATATGGACATTACGAGTTTACAGTTATGTCTTTTGGACTGACGAATGCGCCAGCATATTTCATGAATATGATGAATAAGGTGTTCATGGAATATTTGGACAAGTTTGTTGTTGTGTTCATAGATGATATCCTAATCTACTCCAAGACAGAGGATGAACATGCCGAACACTTGAGGCGAGTTTTGGAAAAGCTGAGGGAACAGCAACTCTTCGCCAAGTTTAGTAAGTGTGAATTTTGGAAGGATAAGGTGGAGTTTCTTGGACATGTAATGACCGCAGAAGGAGTCGCCGTCGATCCAAGCAAAGTAGAAGCCGTGTTACATTGGGAGCAACAGAAGACCGTGACCCAGATCCGGAGTTTCCTTGGAATGGCAAGGTACTACCGCCGTTTCATTGAAGGCTTTTCGACAATTGCGAAACCTCTTACGCAATTGCTGAAAAAGGAGAAGAAGTTTGCATGGACGTCAGAATGTGAGAAAGGATTTCAGGAGCTGAAAAAGCGATTGACATCAGCACCAGTGTTAGTTCTACCGGATGTTGCTCAAAGCTTTGATATTTATTGTGACGCATCGCGCCAAGGACTTGGATGTGTGCTGATGCATAATGGAAAGGTCGTCGCTTATGCATCAAGGCAGTTGAGGCCGCATGAGGAGAATTATCCGACGCATGACCTAGAGTTAGCTGCCGTAGTGCATGCCTTGAAGATATGGCGTCACTATCTGATCGGGAACAGATGTGAAGTGTATACGGATCATAAGAGCCTTAAGTACATATTCACCCAGTCGGATCTGAATATGAGGCAAAGGAGATGGTTAGAGTTGATCAAGGACTACAATGTGGGAATCCATTACCATCCCGGGAAGGCCAACGTAGTTGCCGATGCCTTGAGTCGGAAAAGCCATACCGTGAGTATGTTGCTAGCCACAAGTCAGGATGAGCTATGTGAGGATTTCCAGAGAATGAAGATTGAGGTGGTACCTAGCGGATTCTTGGCCGCATTGGAAGTGAAGCCTACCTAGAGGACCAGATCCGGGAAGGACGGAAGGATGATGACAAGATCCGCAGGATTAAGACCATCAAGGAAGAAGGCAAGGCGAGAGGACTTCAAGTTGGATGAGCAAGGCACGTTATGGATGAAGGATCGCATTTGTGTGCCCAACAAGAAGGAATTAAAGCAACTGATTTTGGAGGAAGCCCATGACTCCAAGTATTCAATTCATCTGGAAGCGCCAAAATGTATCGAGATTTGAAGGAAAGATTCGGTGGCCAAGCATGAAGCGTGAAGTTGCCGAGCATGTTGCATTGTGCGATGTATGCCGAGAGTCAAGGCAATGCATCGAGAGACCAGCGGGATTACTACGATGCGTGAAAATACGAGTGGAAGTGGGAGGAAATCGGAATGGATTTCATTACCGGTTTGCCTAAGACTCAAGGAGGTTATGACTCCATATGGGTTATAGTGGATCGTTTGACCAAAGTAGCCCATTTTATCCCCGTGAAGACCACCTACTCGGGAGATAAGTTAGCAGAGTTGTACATGATCAGGATCGTCTGTTTGCACGGAGTGCCAAAGAGGATTGTATCGGACAGAGGTACCCAATTTACCTCAAGGTTTTGGAATAAGTTGCACGAAGCCATGGGAACCCGTTTAAACTTGATCTGACTTATCATCCACAGACGGATGGACAGACCGAAAGAGTCAATCAGATTCTGGAGGATATGTTAAGAGCTTGTGCATTGGCTTATGCTACCTCTTGGGATAAGAGTTTGCCGTATGCCGAGTTCAGTTACAATAATAGTTACCAAGCTAGTTTACAGATGTCACCTTTTGAGGCACTGTATGGTCGACCCTGTCGGACGCCATTGAGTTGGAATGAGACCGGCGAGCGCCGTGTCTTCGGGCCTGATATTCTTCAAGAGGCTGAAGAGCAGATTGCCATGATTAGGGAAAAGTTGAAGATAGCCCAATCACGACAGAAGAGTTATGCTGACAACCGTCGCCGAGACTTGAGTTTTGAACCAGAAGACTTTGTCACAATACAACACCAGTTCAAGAGGAGACTACACCAGCTTTGGAGGAGGAGCTCCAAGAGGATCCGTCTACTTAGGGAGCGAGCCCAGTCAGTTGCCTGTGGTATACTGGATGGCGCCACGAAGTTATTTGATTTTCCGCTGCTACTATTTCTCTCTTAATAAGTTTCGCCCTGCGAGGCATACATTTGTGACTTGACCATAAGGTCGAGTAACCAGTTTGGTTATTTAAATAAAAGTACTTTATTAGTGTCGAGTGGTATGATTGTGATATTTACCGATGTTAAGACTGTGTGCACTAGCGCGTTCCTGGACTAGTGCTGAATACACAGAGGGTCCGGATTTGCAAATTCGGGGTCCCGACAGTGGTGGATTCCTTCGTATGTTCTTTATCGTTCTATGGTCATTGTTGGTTGGTTTTCTTGGTTTTAGTTGATGGAAACCAAAAGAAAAGTGTTTGGTATTGGATTTTCGCGGATTGTTCCGTATGTGGTGTGTGGGTTTGTCTTCCTTGGTTGAAGACGAAGAAGAGGAGTCTAGTGTTGCGCTTCTTTTGGGTGCCTTTCCAGTTTTAATGCCTAGTTTGTTGATTGTTTTATATGGAAGAAGCATTCAATTTATTCATGTGTTTGTCTTTCTCCGAGGTTAAAAGAGTTTTTGCAGAGTTGTGCCAGACCTGGCTTTCAGGGCTGAAGTTCTGTGGCTTTGTAGGAGTAAGTGGTGTTTGATTTCGTCATTTTACTGGTTTGAGAAATCATCTTTGAAAAATCCTTCTTGTTTCGTGAAAGTTTGGGGTTTGAGATTAAGGTTTTATTTGAAATGGATTACTTGGTCGCTTGGTTTCCGTTAAGAAAATTGTCTTTCAACCATTTTCCTTTATGGGAGTCTTTGAGAATGAAAAGTGTTTTGGAGAATTCCTTTTGCATGACCAAGTTTGGGTTTGTCTCATTGCAATTTTGAGAGTCAAGTTTCCTTATGAACTCGGGATGAGCTTTAAAACTAAAATGTTGCAAACAAAGTAAGTAATCTTTTGACCGAAATCGTTTGTCCCTAGTAAGAATTGTTGTTTAGCATATTATGTAGCATGTACCAATGTGGTTTATGGGATGATGCATTGTTAAGTTAATTTTTGAGTTGAAACAATTTAATGCGGTTGTTATCTCTAGCTTGAGAATACATAGACTACTAGTGTTGTAGTTTACTCTTAGCGAGAATGATTGAATGTGCTAAAGTACATGCTTAGAATCTATTGCTTTGCTTTAAAAGTGCTTATGACCCTTGATAATGTTTAAAGTTTTAAACCCTGTTGCATAGTTGAAACATTAAGATGATGTAGACTGCTGTTATTGTTAAAGAAACTTTGCTGGTTGTTTAAAGATGCTCTAATCTAATGGATTAATAGAGAAATTTAATCGTGTTTCCTAGTGATTTTAATTTGGAAGTTGATTAGAGTTGCTATTTACGTTGTTGCAAAATACTAGTATATTTGGAAGTATGCAGTTGTGTCTCTACAATGCTAGTATTGATATCAATTGAGAAGACATAAGACTTTTTGTTAATGATGTTGTTAAGGGCAGTGTTAATGTTAGTATTCAATCTATTTTAAATAGTTGGAGTATGTTGTGTGGTGGTAGTTTTTGTTATCACCTTTAAATAGAGTAGCTAAAAGAAATGTTATTGGTTGATGAACATGCCCATTTGTTGTTATTGATGACTAAGTAGTGGTGGTAACTGTTTAGATTACTCGTTGGAAAATCATAGTTAAATAGAGGAAAATGTTAACATGTTGCGATGGAGTGAGCTTTGGATAATTAATATGATAAATGGTCTTATCCTTAATGAAAGTATAACTTAGAGTCTCACTTACGAATTCTTCCCTGTGGAGATAATATTTACATGTAGAAGCCGTTGTTTAACTGAATAAGGTTCGGTTGTCGAGACGTGAATATATAGGAAGTATGAAATTTATATGTTGATCTTGCTGAAAGATTTGTTGAAGTACTATGCTCCAATAGAGAATAAGACGTATTATGATTCAGTGATCTGTGGGGATCATGTCAATATAGTATTGGTTGGGTGCATTTTTGATAAGCATCATAAACCCTAATTAAAAGTGTTAGGAATGGTAACTAGAGGAAGAATTCGTTGTGAAGCTTTCGGTTTAATTGTGTTGGGGCTTCTCAGGGAGTAAATAGTGATTATTGAAGTCTTTAATGGAAAGCGTAGTGGAGTACTAGAGATGGTTCTTTTTATGCTGAGCTTGTGTTCAAAAGCTTTTGGACTGGGTCGGTTGTTTGCCCTTTTGGTTGAAGGGTTTTCGGTCAAGATGTTCCATATGCTTTATTTCAGAGTTTCCCTAAAACTCGTAGAAATTGGTGCAAATATTTGGTTTTGGCTAATTTGTTTAGTTGGTGCTATGAGTATGGATTTACACCCCAAAAGTTTTTGAGTCGATCGCGCCCTTTCGCGTTCGCACTGAATTATCTTTGGAATTAATTTTAAAAGGAAGTAGATGGTCATAAAGGGTTGTGTTGGAAACTTTTGAGTTAAGCCCTTGATGTGTAACTCTGTTTGGCTAGAGTTGGAGTCATTTGGAAAATGTGTCTGGTGTGCGGATGTTTCACAAGTTTGGTTTTTATGAAAGTTTTATAAGTGAATTTGGTTAGTGAGGAGTTTTCTTTTGGGATTGAGTTTCCCTCTCTTTTGATAAAATTTATGGCGGTTGTGTGTGCAGATGTTTGACTTTGGAGTCGATGTTCTGTTCCAAAAGGTTGAGTTTGTTTTTGCGAGGTGTTGCAAGGTTAGTTTTAAATGGATGATGGGTTTTCACACGATGTGGTGTTTTGTTGTTAACGTTGTTGCCGTCATAGTCTATATGATTTAGCGCAATCGGTGTTATGTGTATTTCAATCATGTGATACCGAGGAAGAAGTCTTTTGTGAATGACTTTTCGGTATTGTTGTTATATGATGAATGAATGGTGAAAAGTAAACAAGACATCGTGTATAGATGTTAAATGATAAAAGAGTCGTTGAGCCAGGTCGGTGAGAAAGTCATATATGGAGATATGACTATTCCGGAGTGCTCTTGAAGTATGTGCATTCATGTCATGAAACGAGATTTCCTTTGCTTTCTAGTATGAAAAGAAAAGAATGAATAATTTCTGGTGTTGATTGTGGTGAAGGGATGTGTGTTTCCTTTGCGTTTTGGCTTAGGAAATTAAAATGAATACTCTCTGGTTGTTATCGAATCCTTTCCAAAGTGGTTTTAACACTTTGGGGTTTGAGTTGTTGGATGAGGGCCACTTGGGTTCATGTTATGGTTGAGCTCACTCAATGATTGTGCTCTTTATCATGGTCCTTTGAGTGGAAGGTTGTGTATGACTCAATGCAAACCTTCGTGGAGAATTGTGTCGTTGAGGTGTTCCTCAGTAGGGTTGATTACTTTTTGAGTGGACCACTTGGTGGTTGCTAGTGATCATTTTTCCTTTTGAAGTGTATTGGTGCTTTTGTCGTTGGGCAAGAAGCAAGTTGTGTCAAACCGCAGGGGAAAGTTCGGTCGTTTCTGTTACGTGAGTCTTACGGATCCTGGTTAAAGTAGGTTGTTCGTTCTGTGGTAATCTTAGAGCATTGTGTCTCTCCTGGTTCGCGTCGTCTTGAGTACAAGGAACCACAGAAGGGAGGTTGGTACCGTGTTTTTCTGGAGAGTAGCCTGAGTTAAAGGGATCGGGCACTTCAGTGCCAAGGAAAGCTTAGAACGAGGAGTATGAGACCGTTTTCTTGCGTGGTCTGTTTGGGATTTTATCCTATCGCTTGGGTCATGCCGAGGCCTTATTTGAGTGCTTTGTGTTTCAATGTTGAGTAAAGTTCTCGCAAGTTTTTGAGTGTGAGTTATCTTTAGAGCTGTCAGTGTTTGATCCTTAGCTCCTTGCCTCTGAGTGCTGGCTGGTGCAAGTCGTAGGGGCTTCTAAGCGGGTTCTGAGGTGTGGACCATAAGTCCCTTTGATTTGATTGTTTGCGAAGTGGCGTGTCTCGGATTCGGGGTCGAATCCTGTTGAAGGGGGGGGAGAATGTGACACTACGGAATGGTGTGACATTATTTAACGTGAATGTTAAGGTCAAAAAAAACTTTATGAAATATGGTATTGGAGGTTAAAACCATATGATAGGAGGCTTAATAGCGTTTCCGGGGTTTTGGGCCTTTCCGGGGGAGTTTGGGCCTAAAGGAAAGGGTCGTGGGCTTTGGTGGGATGGAGTTTGAGTCCTAATAGGAGTAGGAGACCTGGTTGGGGGCCTTCCCCAGCCCCTTTAGGCGTTCACCCCCGGCCCTTGCGCCCCCACAAGTCCTAGCCGCCCCCCTCCCACACCTCCCCTCCTCCTCCTTGTGGCGCCTCCACCTCCCCCATTGCTCCCCATTGCTCCACCACCTCTCCACCACCTCTCCTCCTCCCTTGCTGCCCCTAGGGGAGTTATCCACCTCCACACCTCAAAGATCCATCCGTTGGAGCGCTCCGTGACGAGGAGATCTGGCGGGATTGGAGCGAGGAAGGAGATCGCGCGAACCGGGAGGAGATCTATTGGGTTTTCGTGCGTTGGGCAAAGGTATGGCCATGGGAATCCTTGGGGTTGGTCTAGGTACTGTTCTAAGGGTGTTTGTCAAGTCTTTAGATCAATTGGTGGTACTGGAATTGAGTAGATTGGATTAGATCTAGAAGTTGCCACGTTCTCTGTTTTGGGCAGCATGAGCAGTCGACCTAGGGTTCGGTTTTTCGCCAAATTAGATTCGGAATCTGGTTGTATGGACGTTGAATAAGTTGTATATAATTTCGTTATCTTTCCGTGGATATAAAGAACGTTAAATTCCGCCCAGCCGTTTGAAAGTTATGGCTGTTTTACCGAGCGTGTTAAAATCTGTGACGTGATTGGAACAGATCACGGTATTTTGTAGATTAAACAACTTTAGATTCCGAATCAGTCTTTCCCTATACCTAGAAAAAGTTGGGAAATTTCCTAAGCTACGCGAGTATGTACTCTTTTAATTTATTCGGAGTTTTAGAACCCGAGTTATGCCTTTTGGAAGGCTGCTGTCCCGACGGGACAGAACCTCTGTTTTTAGGTTTTGCGAGTAGTTGGCAATGTCGGGGTAGATGAGGGTTTGCGTACTGTTTTGTGGACATGATTGTGAGTGTGTGATACCTATGTGCAGGTGGTGCGACCACGGGAGTGCCTTCTTGTGAAATCATGTGCTGAAAAATTGGCTTTGAACTGATAAATTAACTTAGATTTGAATTTGCAAAATGTGTTTGTTCATGGGTTTTGACAATTGACAAAAAACAGTAAGTTTTGCCTTGGCGCCGGACCAATCCTAAAGAAAACAGTAAGTTTCCCATCTACGACGGACAAACTTTCTTGGTCCTTTGTAAACATGCTTTTTGACAACCTCTTTCTCCTATGTACAACGGACAAAGTTTTTGTGTCCGTCGTGAACATGATTTTGAGCGCATGAGCCAAACCCTATTTTCCAAGAATCCAGTAAGCTACGCATGTACGACGGACAAAGTTTTTGGGTCTGTCGTGAACGGCTTTTTGAGGATTGATTTCGCATGTACAGCGGACAAAGTTTTTGGGTCCGTTGTGAGCGTGTTTTCACGGAATGTTTTCTTCTTGGAACCGAGAGTTTCACATATGCACGGACAGAGATTTCTTGTCGTCGTGAATGGACTTTTTCTAGGGTTTTTATTTCTTGTCCGTTGTGAACGTGTTTTGCTCAGTTTAGGATGTTTTGCAAGAATTGAAATGGTTTGATCTTGAGATTATGAAATTTGTGATGATTTCATGATGTGTGTTTTGAAGTGGACTTTATGCAATGCTCATGTGAGTAGTTGCATGGATTGACATTGAGTCAAGTCGTGGACTTGTGCTCGGATTTGTTTTGTGGTTTGTTCATGTGCGGTATTGCTCAAGACGAATGTGGTCGATGATGGGACCGGAACTAGGTTCATGGAGGAACCGAGGTTCGGGACTAGGTTCAGGAGGAACCGAGGTCTTGGTGGTCAAGGATGTCATGCGGGGCGTTCGGGCTAAGAGAATGGTGCACATGAAGAATGGTTAGTCACGTGAGAATGGCGAGGAGGTCATTCGGCGTGCAAAGTGTTAGTCACATGAGTATGGCAGGTGGCCATACGCTGGCGTGCAAAGTGTTAGTCACGTGAGTATGGTAGGGTTGCCATACGCGTGCAAGAGTTGTACTCGGCCTGGTTGGGCCAAGTAGAGTTGAGTTGGATCACGGATTCCTTCTAGGGAATAGGAATCGTATTCGAACTCTTTGTGGGTTGGTGCTTTAAATAGGTGGGGGTCTCTGTTGAAAGGCACCAAGGAGAGCTGAGCGCATCAAGCTTTGAGCTTGGTTTTAGGGTTTGTACTCTTTTGATGAGAGTATTTTAGACAAGAAATAAAGATCAATTCTTCCAAGATTTTTGCGTGCTCTGTAACCACGTCGCTCTGGTATTTTCTGTTTTGGTTCTTGTTTGCATGCTTGTTCTAGTTCTAGATTGGTTTTGTTCTTCAAGTTTTATCTTGATTTGATCCATCAAAAACCTCTCTAGGGTATTGATCTAGTGTTTCTCAAAGTCTAGTTGATCAATCTTTTGTCGTTCTTGTTTAATCTTGAAGTTTTGATTAGATTGATTCTCGTCAAGTTCTGGATCAGCAAGCTTGCGAAGATCATAACTTTTGATCCGAAAGTCCGATCGAGCTGATTCTTTTTGGGTTCGATTCGTATTGGAATCTAGTTTCTTGTGTCCAAATTTCAGATCGTTTCGACGGTTGGATCTTCGGAAATTCTTGTTTTACCAAACCTCTGTCATTCTGTTTTTGTCGAAAACGAGGCAATTATTTGGTTCTGTTTTGGGGTGAACTTTTAATAGGTCAAGAATTTGGTTTTAGCTTCCGCACAATCATTCACCCCCCCTCTGATTGCTATATTCGTATACTTCGATCCTACAAGTGGTATCAGAGCAAGGCTCTACTAATCCATCTTAACAGGTGATTAGTAAACGGTAAGTTATGGCAACAGAGAAATACTCGAACAAACCGCCAATCTTCGATGGCACAGACTTCCCCCACTGGCGGATCAGGATGACTGCATATCTTCAAGCTCAAGGTAACGCGATTTGGCGCAAGGTAAAAATTTAAATCTGAGCTTCCTTCTAATGATGATATTTATAAAATCGAGTTTGAAAAAGATGTTGAAAACAATAATCGAGCTAGAAACATATTGCTTCAAGGACTTTCTAGAAAAGAATTCGATAGAGTCTGTCATTTACTCACTTGCTCATGAAATTTGGAAATCTCTTCAAGATTATCATGAGGTCTTGACTCTGTAAAAGAAGCTAGGCAATTTCAATTTAACAAGGAATACACTAGATTTGAAATGAACTCTGGAGAATCTCTAGATGATTGTTTTGCTCGCTTTAACAGAATCTTAAACAATCTTATAGCTGTAGATGTAAAGTACATTGACTCTGAAAATGCTAGACATTTCCTATCATCTCTTGATCTTAAAATCTGGCAAATGAAAGTGACTGCTTTTAGGGAAGCTCACAAGATGAGTGAAATGACTTTGGATAAACTTTATTCTAGTCTCAAGACTTTTGAAATAGACATTGTTTCAAGAACTTCCAATGATAACTCTATGGCTCTTAATGCTAATTCTTCATATGATAATGCTACTAGTTCTTCATCATCATATTCCATTCTCGCCTTGAGTGCTCTTAGTGATGAACAGCTAGATCAAATACCAGAAGATACACTTGCTCTTCTTTCCAAGCGTGTCAATGCAGCGTACATGAGATCAAGGGAGAGAAGAGGAGCCTCCATCCACTGCTACAACTGCGGCAAGGCAGGGCACATCCGTGCTAACTGTTTCAAGAACAAAGATAGAGAGGAGAAGGAGCAAAGCAACTCCTCCAAGTCCTTCCAGCCAAGAGAGAGCAAGGATAAAAATAAACAACGAACAAAGAAGATGCTCAACAAAGTCTTGAGGCAATTGGTCGCTTAGACTTATGCGACATTGATGACTCAACTGAAGATGAGAAGGAAGCGAAGCAAACGAAGCTGAATGAGAAGGATCTCACCGGACTATGCTTCATGGCAAAAGGGAACACTAGTGATTCTAGTAACAACGACAGCACCTCCAGCGACGGTGATGAGGTAATGCCTTCGTATGATGAGCTTTGTGAAGTTTTAGTCATATTGAGAAAATCTTTAAGAAAATCTTCACTCAAAAATAAAAGCTTAGAAAAAGATCTATCCATGCTAAAATCTGAAAACTTTGATCTTAGAAATTCAAATTCTGAAAATATTTGCGATACTTGCTTAGATCTCAAATTTGAAATTAAGTCACTAAAAGAGGAACATGTGATTAAACTAGAACAAGTTTATGCCGAACAATTGAAAAATGAAAAACTTGTGAAAAATATTGGTTGCTCTCTTGATAGTTTACTGATCAAATTGCTTGCTCTAAATGTTCTATTCTTGAGTTGAAATTAAAAGATGCAAATTGTAGAGTTACCCAATTAACAAATGACATGTTCACTCATGAAATTAACTCGTGTTCAAATTGCCGTAAGCAGAAAGCTAAAATTGACACTCCTTGTGATAATTGTTTAACTCTTGCTAAGAAAGTTGATTACTTGCAAAATTCTTTGGAACGTTTCACTGATGGCAAGAAAAACCTAAACATGATTTTGGATCAATCAAAAGTCAGCACTCAAAACAAAGGTTTAGGTTTTGATTCTTATGCTCATCATAAATCACATGCTCCCACTGTTGTCAAAACACTTGAAAGTGGAAAATTTGAAATTGTCAATGAGCCTAAGAAAAGCTGCTTTTAAATCTATTTGGTCTTTTATCTTCTACTATGATGAATGCAAAATGTGCTTCTACTGTTAAAGCAAAACATCATGTTAAGTACACTTGCACTCATTGTGGTAGAGATGGACATTTAGTAGACTTTTGCTTTAGACTAGCTAAACAACAAAAGAGAGAAAGGTTTAATGCTAGGTCTAATTTCAGAAAGGCACACTCTACTTCTCATTATGTGCCTAGGGTGAAACAAACACCTTTTGTTTCTAAAAACACGGAAAAAGGCAAATCTGTTTTTGTACATAAGAATACTCGTGTTGTGCCTACTGTTGTGCGTCGTGTGTCTCAAGATCGGATTCCTAAACATCTTATTTCGACCCCCAGGACCGAGGCCTCGACAATTTCTGCTTCTATGTAGGCCTCTCACGCGAGGAAGGAGAACATGTGGCTAGTGAATTTCGGATGCTCACTTCATATGTTCAGTGATAAGTTTTGGTTCTTCTTCACTCGTGCATCTCATGCTAAAAGTGTTGCCTTTGAAGATACTTCTTCCACTTCTGTTTTCGCAAAAGGCACTAGTCCAAATAGTGCAGGTACAGGTGCATATGTTCAGGGGGAGAGTGTCTTTGTTCATAAAGATTATGATAATGCTGTTGAGGACGAGATAATTAGAGGTTTACATGAGAGACTCTTCCCACGTGCTTCACATCAACAAACGGTCAAGTGAATTTTCAGGTATCTCCATGGTACTCAAGATTTTGGCATTTGGCTTTTTGCTTCCTTATGCATTAGTTTAAGAGCTTATTCTGATGTTGACTTTGGAAGATGTTGAATTGATTTGGTTCGTGCCACCTCTTGAGTAATCCTCTTTCTTGAGCATTTGATATTGGATTTCACTTTCTTAGAGATCATGTTGAAAAAGAAAATATTGTGCTTCACCATGTGGATACTGAACATCAATTGGCGATCATTTTCAAAACCTTTGTCTTCTTCTCGCTTTGCTTTTATTCGGGAGAACTTGGAATTGTTCATCCAATGGGATTGTTTTGAGGAGTTTCTTTGCCAAGTTCTTTCACTTGATGAGCTCACTTTATCATATTTCTTTATATGTTATGTAATTGAGCTAATATATGATAATCTAATTGTCTCACTTGAACTAAAAATGACATTGTGGAATTCCCTGGACTGATTACCTATAGCTAAATACTCTGTGATATCTTACTCTTCTAGGCTTGATATTGAATCCTCTTGACAAATTTGGGCTATGAAGCAAGTGTGGTTTCAACTTTACTTTTTCATAAGACCTTTTAATCACTTTTGCATGTTTATAATCAAAGAAAAATGAAAAGAAAAGGGAATCAATAAAAAAGGGTTGTTAAAAGCAAAAAACCTCAAGTTATGTGCTTCAGGTGCTTTTCCTAAAAACATAAGATGTATGCTTCAAGCATGCCATTCCCTCAAAAGACAAGATGTATGCTTCAAGCATGCCACTCCAAGGAAATAAAAGAAGTATGCTTCAAGCATGCCACATGCGATTCTTGTTTAAAGATTAAATTGGTCCACTAGATTGGAGTTGAAACTACTTGCTCGCCTCGATTTGTTATTTGCTTCAACTTTGAGCCTTTGTTTTTCTTCTAAAGGTTTTGCTTAGTACTTGGCTATAGTTGGTGAATTGAGGTTGAGATGCATGTCATTCCCTAACTTGTTAAAATCACATCAAGATCGTGTATTTGGCATGTTATGTGATATATAAGGTTATATGATCGAATGAGCTAATCTTTTCCTATCTTGGCACTCCCTTGTTTCTCTTTGTCAAATCATTGTTTCAGGAAAAATTTTGAACCTGTTCTCTCTTTTACTCTTGATGAATCCATTGTCAAAGGGGGAGAAATTTGGAAATCTTTCTTTGAAAAGTTTAAAGAAAAAGGGAGAGTTGTATTTGGAAATTTGAGAATTTTGGGAGAAGTTTGGAGAATTTTTGAAATTTTTGGGCGCATTGCACATTCACACACATTTTCATTCTCAGGGGGAGATTTTGTTTTGCATTTTGGTCAAAGAGGGATTTCTGTGTTTTCTTACTTTGGTCTTTGATCCTTTGGATTTCAAAATCTTTGGTAAAGTGAATGCCAAATGATCAATTCTAAGTGGTGTTGCCAATGTTTTCATCAAGGGGGAGATTGTGAAATCATGTGCTGAAAAATTGGCTTTGAACTGATAAATTAACTTAGATTTGAATTTGCAAAATGTGTTTGTTCATGGGTTTTGACAATTGACAAGAAACAGTAAGTTTTGCCTTGGCGCCGGACCAATCCTAAAGAAAGCAAGAAGTTTCCCATCTACGACGGACAAACTTTCTTGGTCCTTTGTAAACATGCTTTTGACAACCTCTTTCTCCTATGTACAACGGACAAAGTTTTTGTGTCCGTCGTGAACATGATTTTGAGCGCATGAGCCAAACCCTATTTTCCAAGAATCCAAGAAGCTATGCATGTACGACGGACAAAGTTTTTGGGTGCATCGTGAACGGCTTTTGAGGATTGATTTCGCATGTACAACGGACAAAGTTTTTGGGTCCGTTGTGAACGTGTTTTCACGGAATGTTTTCTTCTTGAACCGAGAGTTTCACATGTCTGCGGACGGAGAGATTTCTTGTCCGTCGTGAATGGACTTTTTCTAGGGTTTTTATTTCTTGTCCGTTGTGAGCGTGTTTTGCTTTCGATTTAGGATGTTTTGCAAGAATTGAAATGGTTTGATCTTGAGATTATGAAATTTGTGATGATTTCATGATGTGTGTTTTGAAGTGGACTTTATGCAATGCTCATGTGAGTAGTTGCATGGATTGACATTGAGTCAAGTCGTGGACTTGTGCTCGGATTTGTTTTGTGGTTTGTTCATGTGCAGGTATTGCTCGAAGACGAATGTGGTCGATGATGGGACCGGAACTAGGTTCATGGAGGAACTGAGGTTCGGGACTAGGTTCAGGAGGAACCGAGGTCTTGGTGGTCAAGGATGTCATGCGGGACGTTCGGGCTAAGAGAATGGTGCACATGAAGAATGGTTAGTCACGTGAGAATGGCAGGAGGTCATTCGCGTGCAAAGTGTTAGTCACGTGAGTATGGCAGGTGGCCATACGCGTGCAAAGTGTTAGTCACGTGAGTATGGTAGGGTTGCCATACGCGTGCAAGAGTTGTACTTGGCCTGGTTGGGCCAAGTAGAGTTGAGTTGGATACGGATTCCTTCTAGGGAATAGGAATCGTATTGAACTCTTTAATGGGTGGGTGCTTTAAATAGGTGGGGGGTCTCCTGTTGAAAGGCACCAAGGAGAGCTGAGCGCATCAAGCTTTGAGCTTGGTTTTAGGGTTTGTACTCTTTTGATGAGAGTATTTTAGACAAGAAATAAAGATCAATTCTTCCAAGATTTTTGCGTACTCTGATAACCACGTCGCTCTGATATTTTCTGTTTTGGTTCTTGTTTGCATGCTTGTTCTAGTTCTAGATTGGTTTTGTTCTTCAAGTTTTATCTTGATTTGATCCATCAAAAACCTCTCTAGGGTATTGATCTAGTGTTTCTCAAAGTCTAGTTGATCAATCTTTTGTCGTTCTTGTTTAATCTTGAAGTTTTGATTAGATTGATTCTCGTCAAGTTCTGGATCAGCAAGCTTGCGAAGCTCATAACTTTTGATCCGAAAGTCCGATCGAGCTGATTCTTTTTGGGTTCGATTCGTATTGGAATCTAGTTTCTTGTGTCCAAATTTCAGATCGTTTCGACGGTTGGATCTCCGGGAATTCTTGTTTTACCAAACCTCTGTCATTCTGTTTTTGTCGAAAACGAGGCAATTATTTGGTTCTGTTTTGGGGTGAACTTTTAATAGGTCAAGAATTTGGTTTTAGCTTCCGCACAATCATTCACCCCCCCTCTGATTGCTATATTCGTATACTTCGATCCTACACTTCTACTTCCCGCCAATCCGTTGCCCGTGGTTGAGGCAAGTGTGTTGTAATGGATACCGATTTGTAGGTTGCTTGTTGAGAATAGATGGAATTGACTACATGATATATGATCACTTGCCATGCTTTAATGATTGCCAATGATATGATGAGCATGTTTATTATGTTATGATGCCATGTGTTAATGTACGAGTTAAATATGATGTTGGCATAATTGCATACATGGCATGTTACATAGCCCGGGCGGTGAGAAAGTCATAACTAGTCCGAGGAAGGTCGGTGAGAAAGTTATGACTAATCTGGAGAGCCATTGAGTAAGTCCTACATCGTGATTCCATCCACTTGGTGTTTGGAAGCGAGGAGTAGGCACCCTCCATCTTCGGGATGGAAGGGGGGAGAGGGTGCACACCGACGGGTGTGTACTCAACCATACCGGTATGAGTTTCCAAGGAGACATGAGCATTGCATTGCATTGCATACACAATGATGATGATAATGTTAAGTGTTCATGAATGAGATGATACACATGATGTGAGATTTTATTGCCATGTTATTGTTCTTGTTGTCCATTGCAATATGCTTGCTGAGTGATGAACTCACGCTTGTGTTTATGTTGTTTTCTTTTAGGTACCATGAATCCGGCATGCGGGGAAGGGAAATAGTCACACTTCCACACGTAGCTTCACTCTTTTGATTTCACAAGTCATTCAATTAGTGTTGATAATAAATTGCGTGTGATGATTATTGCTTTAAGGCTTAGCTTTGCTAAATGAGAATCTTTTCGTTCGTTTGACTCTTGGAGACATTATATGTTTGGAACTAGACTTACATTATTGCTAAGTCGTTAATTATTGCTGTTTTAGATGCTTTCCATTATGATATAACTTGTGTTACTGTTGTTGCTCCTTCAATTCATGTTAAAACAAAGGAGATGCTGCCGAAATCTCGGTTTTTAGCATGTGCGCCTTTGCTGAAATTTATGTTTAATTGTGGTATTTATATGTTGTTTAGCTTATGTTTGGTAGCATTCAGGCATATTAAATGTCGGGGTGTTACAACTGCTCAATTCAAATTCGAGATGAATACCCCTCCGAAAAATGACTACCGCCATATGGAGGCTGGTAATGCCGCTCAGCCAATAGTATTGGCCCCATGGCCGATAGTGCCGCTCGCACTCAACCCATAGAAACACCACTGTATAAAATAACTACCGCCACACAAGGGCCAGTAGTATCACCTAGCCAACACTATTGCCGTTCCAAGGCCGGTAGTGCCACCTGGTCGACACTACCGCCATTCCAAGGCCGGTAGTGCCATTCAAATAGACAACACCTCAAATTGCTTCAAATTCAACAATGAATTCAAATCAAACTCAAACGTGAGCATTACAAGCTCAAATACAGTCAATTGCTCATCACAAACATGGGTAGATCTCCATATTTTGTTTCACCCTCCCTCTTGACGAGTATATTGAAAAACAACGAAAAGGCACAATTTGGGTTTGAATAAGAAAGAAGAAAGCAATTTGATTGCAAAGGCTCACTTGGTCCAAATGCAAGAGAAAGCAAAATCATAACCAAGTTAGAAATCAAGAAATGTAACATAAAAAAGAACAATATTTCACCATGATAAGAAGAAAGCATTTATCCCCTTATTCTAATGATGCCTTTTCGCCTTTTTCACATTTTCTCCCCCTTTTGGCAATATAGGCATCACAAGAACATGTATGTATGGAATATAACATAAAAAAACTTTGAAAATTATCCAAGTGACCACAAGGACAAAACATGACACCAAGCTATTCAAATTAAGATTATGCTAGATTAAGGTATATCCAAATGCATAGATCATAATCCTTGCTAACAAGCAAAATACAATTATGTTGATTTTAAATGATTTCAACAAGAGCAACACTTTGCATAATTTCCAAAATAGAAGCAAAACCATGCCATGGAGAAAATGAAAAACTTAAAGTTCAACCTAGTCAACACTATGGGAAACTACGAGCGCATAAGAGAACCCTCTTACTCAATTATCTTTATTTGAATACAAATTTTATATTTTAATACACATATTGTGGTTTAGTGAGTTTATCCTAGTAAAGCACAATCTCAATTAGGAGCCATCAACAAAGGTGATTTTTGTCATACACAATACATTTCAAGTTCATCCCATGTGCAATTGGAAGTTGTCTCGTGAATGTAAGTCTTGAGATCAAATTTCATACTTTAATGCACACATTGTGGTTTAGTGAGCTTATTCTAGTAAAGCACATTCTCGATTAGGAGCCATCAACAAAGGTGATTTTTGTCGTTTCTCAATTTGTAACACCCTAAATTTTGCTTTTTCTGGTATTTAATGTGTATTTGGAACTTTTGAGAATTTTTGGAATGTATTTGGACTTATTTTGAATTAAGCTATTTCTTGAATTATTTAAAATTTTGGAAAAGTTTTGTTGGAAATATTTCATTTAAATTCCAAATGTCTCAAAATATTTTCTAGATTTTTTCTGATATTTTTACGCACTAAATGAATTAGTTTTATTTTTGGATTTAGTTTTATTGGAAAAACCAAGGAAAATCGCTTGAATAGTATTGGGCCGAAGCCCAACACTGTGCAGCCCAGCCTGCGCCGCCACCGTGAAACACTAACCCAAAACCGCGCCGACTGTCGGATCTAGATCCAATGGCCAAGAACGGTCCACGTGTGCTTGTGTGCTGGGCCGTCGGTTTGATTTTGCGTGGACATCCGGGATGCTACCACGTCGTCTCTCCATATCGCCGCCAGATTCCTCCACTGCCCCGCCAAGCCACCGCGTTTTTCGCGCCTAACCCAAACGCCGAGGCCCTATTTAATGCCCGGACCCTACTGCCGCCATCTCCTTTTTCTTACGCGTCGTTGCCCTAACTATTTGTGCTCACACCGCCGTCGTTTGCCCACTATTGCTCGCCGGAGTTAAGGGAGGAGCCGCCGAGGACTTTGGTCAATTTTTGACACCGTTAAGCCACTCTAGTTTGAGTCGTTTCCAGATCCGAACTCCCTGCGTTGAGGCGCATCTGGGGGGGCATCTCACTTCGCCGGTGGAGGACAAAAACGCCGGTGGGCATGTCTTTGTCTTCGTCTCTGGTCAGCTAGCCTCACCGCGCCACCATCGGATTCTTCAAGCTCCGTCAACCATCTGATTCCTATCCAACGCGCGAGGTGAGTCCACATACCATCCTGCTGTGTCGTTAGATCAACCTAGGATTAGATCTAATTAGAACCCTAGGATGTAGATCGTGCAGCTCAGATTGTTGCTATAGACTTAGCCCTGTTAAGATCATTAAAGGCTATCAGATCAGAAACTAGCGGACTAGATTAGATCTTGAAGTTTAAATTTAGATATATTTGCAACCGTTGGATCTAGGTTTAACGTCCTGGATTAAGCCTCGCAGATCGACACTGTTGTGTACTAGTTTATAATGTAGCCATTCGATTTACATTGTGTGGTGCAGATCAACTTGCGTAGCTTCGTATTGATTTATTTACAACCGTTGGATCAACTGTGAATGGTATAGATTGTAGCCACGCGTAAATCATCGGGTCATGCCATGTCACCCTTATCCGCTGCAGCGTTGATCAAATCCGAGCTGTAGAATTTTGAATGCACGGTTTAGATTGCATCGCAGCCAAGCCAATAGGATTGTGCCACGTAGCGCTCGGGAGCCGAAGCCGAGCCAGCCGCGCCTCGCTGATGTCACAGTGACATCAATGCTGACGTTAGCAGTCGGGTTTCACATGTCAGCGCCTAGTAAATCTGGTGGACCGGGTCCACCACAGACCGAGTCGTACCATGGACACAGTCCATGCGGCCAATCTGATGTGGCCGCACTAGAGCACGCCACGTGTAGCTGGTGTCATGCTAACATCATATTTTGGAATTTCCAGTAGAAAGATAATTCGTTTAAGTCGGATTTTTCTTTTATTTGTATTTTTCAAACTTCAAATCGCTATAACTTTTGCGTTTGAACTCCGATTGAGGTGATTTTAGTTTCTAAAAATTTATATAATTGAGATCTATTTAATGGTGAATTTTATTTAATTTTTGGAGTTAATTTGCTCTTTGTTATTAGTTTTATTTGTATTTATGTTCATTACGCGTAGACGTGAAATTGCCGGGATTGTTCGACAGCGAGGACTCAAGATAAACCCAAGATCCAAAGCAAGAGCAAGGGTGTTCCTAAGGCAAGTTGTGCCTTGACCATATTGATCCCATGTTTTAAAATTACTTTCTTTGAAATTATTGCATGCTAGTTTAAGTTAAACTGATTTCAATTAATTTGGGATTAGATAACCCACCTACTTGTTACTGCCACCTTGTCGCTATTATTTGTGTGCCATGATTCATTTGTCACCCTAGGATTGTTGACTAATAGTTGGTAGCTAATAAATTGCCAACATGGGTTAAATAGAACGTATTGGTTTGCTTAGACTTGCAGTGAGTCAGTGACATCATTTTGGAAAAATAAAGGTCAATATCGATTAATGGAATATGCTACGTATTTTGAAATGGTGTGATGTGTTGCCGACACGATGATGTTGATATGTGGAGGCTTTCGTGCTTCTTCAAGGATGTTGAGTTGTTGTTGGCATTGTGTTGCAATAATCAACTGGGGTGATAAAATGATTTAGACTAGGGCAAGTAGTAAGGATTATGGTGGGCCAGATTGGCGGTGGGGATGAGATGAAACATGATATATAATCAACTGGGGTGATGGTGAGGTGGTTTTCTATGAGAGTGTTGATGTAAGTCTTGCCCTGGTCAATTAAAGACTTAACCTTGTAAGAATTTGAACTGAGTCTAACATACAACCACATGTCTAGAATAGGATAGACCTAGCTGACTAATTTGTGAATTCTTCACTTTAGTACTTTCGTGGGGGTGTGAGGCCCGGGTGTACGGGTAGGCTCACATGGCGCAAGAGGGGGGCCACGATTGTGGTAACCAGTCCCTTCAGTGTTGAAACCTTAGCGACAGTGCTGGCTTTAGACAGAGCATTGTAAAGGCTTTGTTATGATCGCTCGTTCGCATACTCTGCTAGGGCGATTCACGGCTGACGTGGTGAAGTAATTATATCTTGTGGGTAAAGTGTATAACCTCTACAGAGTGTCAAAACTATTTGAATAACCGAGTCCACGGTATTGGACATTGCTCGGGGATTACAGTCAAGAGTAAGATTTTCATAAAATTGAACTTGGGGCTTGGAGGTAGGTTGCCTGTTGAAAAGTGATAACTAGTTAAGGATGTGGGATGGTTTACTTGTGAAATAACTATGAAATTTATTACTATTGTTACTTGTTTTGCCGCTTTGCAATCTTTTATGTTTAATTGTGAATGCTTTTTATTGCAAAATAACCACTTAGCCATTCTTTTGGAATAAGCCATGCATGTGTTATTAGACTTGCATCCTGTGCATGACTTGCTTTCACCCTTTGCAACAAACAATCACAATTGACAAGTAGTCTACATCGTCAAAGGAGATGTTCCGTGAGGAGGCGAATATCTAGGAGTTGAACCTTGTCTGTTGCCTGTGGCATATTGATGGGAATAACCGACGTTCTTCGTTTCGCTGTTGTTTATATATATTTTGAGTTGAAGCCAGCAAGGCCTCACAAGTGTAAGTTTGACCTTAAGGTCGTTCAATAGTTCCATATTAATAGATGAAGTCTTTTTTATTATTCCGCTGTGCATGATTGTGATATTTCATCTATGTTGAGACTGTGTGCACTAGCGTGATCCTAGACTAGTGTTGAATACACAGAGGGTCCGAATTTGCATATTCGGGTCTCGACAGAGGTGGTATCAGAGCCATACTAACTGTAGGTCTTGACCCTAGATAGATTGGCCATACTTAGGAGCTTCAAAATTATTTTCTAATGAGAAAATTTAACTTGAAAGAATAATAAGTTCTCGACTTATCTTATTCTTCTATTCTTTTCCCTTTGCTGAAATTTTTATCCTTCCCACTTCTTTAAATGAAAATCTTACCTGAGTTGTTCCGAATAGTTAACAATGTTTCACACTTAAGGAGAAAGCACTGGGTGTCGCTGCCAACACTGAAAATCGTGAAGTCAGGAATCATCGAGCTCAAAGAGAAGTGGATCAATGAAGTGTTCCAAATGTTAGAAGAACCAGTGCTTTAGTAGCTAGTTGAAACTCATGTGTGAGAGTCGCGTTAGTCTAAGATAGAAGTGTTACCCTTTGAGACGCTAGATTATTGTGTGCTTTGTTAATTTGGTCCTTCATTGATTGTTGGGTGTGCAGTATGTATTGCATAGCTTTTAGGCTTTTTATAAGCAACCATACTAAGATATTAATAATGTTTGTTTAAGTTATTGGGTTAAACCTATTTCCCTGCAATAGGATTCTTGAACCTCATCTTTGCTTTTCCCCTCTTATCTAAACCTTGGAGTGATCAACAGATGGAAAGGACCGACTGCAGCAGTGTTTCCAAGGCAATTCAAGTCAGAAGAGTTGTTTCTACTGGTGAGAGTGACAAATCAGATGGTGACCAGTAGCCGTCCACCGCACCAACTGTGACAATTCATCACTTGGATCAGTTTTGTCACCGCCCAAACCCAGCTCGTGCAGATGATGATGCAACGAATGCAGAATTTGGTCGAGCCGCAGTCTCATGCCAATGGAATACCTGCATGTATTCAAGGTCCTCATCCATATTCAAGACTTTCGGAGTTTATGAAGACTCGCCCGCCTATCTTTGCTGGGAATGTTTCACCGGTGGAGGCAGAGGAATGGCTGCGTGTGATTGAGAAGAAGCTACACATCGCTAAATGAAAGGAAATGAAATGGTTTTTTATGCTAGCCGCCAGTTGGTAGAAGTTGCATTGGAATGGTGGAAAGCCCATCGTGCTACCCACAAGCCACCACAAGAAATCACTTGGTTGGAGTTTGCCGCTGCCCTTCGTCAGTTTGTTACTTCGTCAGATGATAGTGCGACTACCGCAAGTTCTAAGAAGTGTACAACCCCTGCACCCAATACAATACAGGCACATCGTTCTTTTAAGTGTTGTCATCCAGACAAGTCAGAAGATCGTGCATGCATCCGATGTGGGGAGATAGGACACACTGCTAACGAGCACGCAATCAATTGCTCAGCTATGAAGGAAGCCATCCACCTGGAGAATGCCCTATGCACAATATCATCTGCTATCTTTGCGAAGGCCGTGATCATTGCCCATCTCAATGTCCTTTGTACTCAATAGTAACTGTTGTGACTCAACATCAGCGAGAGGATCTGCGAGCTGCCATTGCTCGAGAGATAGCGAAAGGAGGAGGACTGTCATCCACACTTGCCGGATCACTTGAAGAATTGAAGAAGAAACATTCCAACCCTATCCATCTAACCCAGAGAATCAGTGATACGTGGTCACCATGGACTTGTTTCTTGTCTGGTGAACAAAGTCACTGGTCGAGGAAATGCCCACATAATAGTCAAGCAAATCCTGCAACCGTAGCTATTCTTGAAGTCACCTCAGTGAAGATCATCACGCCAAGAGTGAGTGGTAAGGCTACCGGAGCAACTTGCCCAAGGAATCAGATGAAGAAGAGGCGTATGAACTAAGACTCTACTGAGGAAGTCCAATACATGATTTTTCCTTAGGCAATGTAATATTCCATTCATAAAAGAGAGTGGTTAGTTGAGGAACCTTTGTAAGAATTTCCTAGTTAAGGAAAGGAAATAAATATTGTTCATATACTGGTATGTAAAGTTTGAAATAAGAGTATTATTGAAGATTAGATATTCCCATAATTTAGCTTATAATGTACGACACTACGGAATGCCGAAACTTTATAAAATGTGAAATTAGAGATTGTGGCATTACAAAATGTGAATGTTGAGGGCAAGAACATTACAAAATGTGGAATGAAGATTAAAACCATGTGGTATGAGGTTTACATGCGTTTTCGGGCCGTTTCCAGGAGTTTGGGCCTTTCCGGGGGAGTTTGGGCCTAAGGGAAAGGGTCGTAGGCTTTGGTGGGAAGGAGTGGGCGTCCAAATAGGAGTAGGAAACCAGGTTGGGGGCCTTCCCCTGCCCCTTTATGCGCCCCACCCCTGCCCCGTTGCGCCCCCTTGTGCCCTAGCCTCTCCCCACCTCTCCCTCTCCCTTTTTGCCCTAGCCGCCACCCCATTGTTGCTCCCCTTTGCACCACCACCACTCTCCTCACCTCTCCACCACCCTTGCTGCCCTAGGGGAGTTCTCCACCTCCCCAACCTGAAGATCCATCCATTAGAGCGCTCCGCGACGAGGAGATCCGGTGGAATCGGAGCGAGGAGGGAGATCGCGCGAACCAGGAGGCGATCCGTAGGTTTTTCGTTCGTCGGGCGAAGGTATGGCCATGGGACTCCTTGGGGTTGGGCTAGGTACTTTTCTAAGGATCAATATCATGTTTTTAGATCAATTGGTGGTGCTGGATTTGAGTAGATTGGATTAGATCTAGAAGTTGCCATGTTCTCTGTTTTGGACAGCATGAGCAGTCGACCTAGGGTTTAGTTTTTCGCCAATTTAGAATCCGAATTTGGTCGTCCGCCTGTTGAAGAAGTTGTAGATAATTTGAGTACCTTTCAGTGGGTATAAAGAACGTTAAATTCCGATCAGCCGTTTGAAACTTATGGCTGTTTTACCGAGCGTGTTAAAATCTGTGACGTGATTGGAACAGATCACGGTATTCTGTAGATTAAACCACTTTAGAGTCTGAATCAGTCTTTCCTTATAGTTATAAAAAATTGGGAAATTTCCTAAGCTATGCGAGGATGTACTCGTTAAATTGATTCGGAGTCCCAGAACTCAAGTTATGCCTTTTGAAGGCTGCTGTCCCGACGGGACAGAACCTCTGTTTTTGGGTGTTGTGAGTAGTTGGCAGTGTCGGGGTAGATGAGGGTTTGCGTACTGTTTTGTGGACATGATTGTGAGTGTGTGGTACCTATGTGCAGGTGGTATGACCCCGGGAGTGCCCTCTACATCTCGCCAATCCGTCGCCTGTGGTTGAGGCAAGTGTATTGGAATGGGTAGCGAGTTGTAGTTTGTTTAATTGATTGAGATTGAAATTTGAATATATGATATGTTCACATGCCATGCTTTAATGTTTGCCATTGATATGATGAATATGTTTATTTCGTGATGATGCCATGTGTTAATGTACAAGTTATCTATGATGATGCCATGTGTTAATGTACAAGTTATTCATGATGTTGGCATATTTGCATACATGGCATGATACATGGCCCGGGCGGTGAGTAAGTCATAACTAGTCCGGGGAAGGTCGGTGAGAAAGTTATGACTAATCCGGAGAGCCAATGAGTAAGTCCTACATCGTGATTCCATCCACCGCGGTGTGGGGAAGCGAGGAGTAGGCACCCTCCATCTTCGGGATGGAAGGGGGGAGAGGGTGCACACCGACGGGTGTGTACTCAATCATACCGATATGAGTTTCCAAGGAGATATGAGCATCGCATCGCATTGCATACATAATGATGATGATAAGGATTTGTGAATATGAATGAGATGATATACATGATGTGAGTTGTTGTAGCCATGTAATTGTTTTTGTTTGAACCATTGCAATATACTTGCTGAGTTTTGAACTCACGCTTGTGTTTTCTTGTTGTTTTAGGTACCATGAGACCGGCATGCGGGGAAGGGAAATAGTCACATTTCCGCACGTAGCTTCACTCATTTGATTCCAGAAGTCATTAATTTATTCTTTGATAATAAATTGCGTATGATGATTATTGCTTTAAGGTTTAGCTTTGCTAAATGAGAGTCTTATTGATCGTTTGACTCTTGGAGACATTAAATGCGTGAAACTAGACTTATATTGTTGTTAAGTCTTTAATTATTGCTGTTTTAGTTGTCTCTCATATTGCCATATATTGCTATACTGTTGTTGCTCCTTCAAATCATGTTAAAACAAAGGAGATGCTGCTGAAATCTCGGGTTTTAGCATTTACTCCTTTGCTGTAATTTACCTTAATTCATGGTATTTAGATGTTGTTTAGCTTATGTTTGGTAGCATTCAGGCATATTAGATGCCGGGGTGTTACAGTTGGTATCAGAGCGGGCTATAGGTCCTTGGAATATGTATTTTTAGTGTCATACCTTAGGTTACAACTAAAATGTGATGTGGAATAACTTAGAAACATGGCTTAGGTTTTTACTAAAATTTTGTCATAGGATAGCAACATTAAAACTTGCAAAAGTGGTATAACTAATCTAAAATTTGACACACAATGGATGCACAGTAGTAAAGGGTATGGGTATCGTTTCTTTACGCTTAAATGTTGTATTTTAGCTATGATGTTGAATGCTTCATTTGACAATGCATGTTGCTATGTCAATGAGATAAATGATTGAATTGCTCTTGTTGTTGTGATAGAGTGGGGTTGTGGTGCCGAAGAGTTTCGGTCACCTCTCTTTACTCATAGTAAGGGTGAGGTTTGACGGTGTGGCCGGTTAGCGCCATCACCGAAGAACTATTAACCTCTGTAGGACAAGAGTGCTTACCCTTTCTGTCGTAGATCGGGTAGTTGATTGGAGTCAAATAGAAGAGTTTGGTGGTGGATTCCTTCGTATGTTCTTTACTGTTCTGACGGTCGGTTTTGGTTGTTTTTCTTGACTTTAGTTGATTGAAATCAAAAGAAAAGTGTTTGGAATTGGATTTTTCGCGGAGAGTCCCTTCGGTGTTTCTTGGTTTTGTCTTCCTTGGTTGAAGACGAAGAAGAGGAATTTAGCGTTGCACCTTTTTAGTCGTCTTTTGGCTTTGACACCAGTTTTGTTGGTTGCCTTGCAAAGGAAAGTATAGTTTTGGTTTTTGTGTGTCTTACTCTAAGTTTAAAAGAAGTTATTGAAGCGTGTGCAAAATGTTAGGTTGTGTCGATTTATGTTTTGTGCCTTTGTCCGCAAAGGTTTATTTGATCGCTTAGTTCCCTCATGTGGGAGTCTTTGAGATTGAAAAGTGTTTTTGGAAAAATTCCTTTGCATGACCAAGTTTGGGTTTGTCTCATTGCAATTTTGAGAGTAAAGTTTCCTTATGAATTTGGGATGAGCTTTAAAACTAAAATGCTGCAAACAAAGTAAGTAGTCTTTTGACTGAAATCGTTTGTCCCTAGTAAGAATTGTAGTTTAGCATGTTATGTAGCATGTACCAATGTGGTTTATGGGATGACGTATTGTTAAGTTAATTAGTGAGTTGAAACAATTCAATGCGGTTGTTACCTCTAGCTTGAAAATAAATAGACTACTAGTGTTGTAGTTTGCTCTTAGCGAGAATGATTAAATGTGTTAATGTACACGCTTAGAATCTGTTGCTTTGTTATAAAAAAAAATGCTTATGACCCCCAATTATGTTTAAAGTTTTAAACCCTGATGCATAGTTGAAACATTAAGATGATGTAGACTGCTGTTATTGGTAAAGAAACTTTACTGGTTGTTTAAAGATGCTCTAATCTAATGGATTAATAGAGAAATTTAATCATGTTGCCTAGTGACTTTAATTTGGAAGTTGATTAGAGTTGCTATTTACGTTGTTGCAAACTACTAGTATATTTGGAAGTATGCAGTTGTGTCTCTACAATGCTAGTATTGATATCAATTGAGAAGACATAAGACTTATTGTTAATGATGTTGTTAAGGGCAGTGTTAATGCTAGTATTCAATCTATTTTAAATAGTGGGAGTATGTTGTGTGGTGGTAATTTGTTATCACCTATGTATAGGGTAGCTAAAATTAATGTTGTTGGTTGATGATTATGCCCTTTTGTTTCTATTGATGACTAAGTAGTGGTGGTAATTGTTTAGATTACTTGTTGAAAACCATGGTTAAAATAGAGGAATTTGTAACATGTGGTGATGGAGTGAACTTTGGGTAATTAACATGATAAATGATCTTATCCTTAATGAAAGTATAACTTAGAGTCTCACTTACGAATTCTTCCCTGTGGAGATAATATTTACATGTTGAAGTCGTTGTTTAATTGAATAAGGTTCGGTTGTCGAGACGTGAATATGTAGGAGGTATGAAATTTATATGTTGATATTGCTGAAAGATTTGTTGAAGTACTATGTTTCAAATTTAGAATAAGAAGTAATATGATTTAGTGATCCGTGGGGATCATGTTAATGTAGTCTTGGTTGGGTGTCTTTTTGATAAGCATCATAAACCCTAATTAAAAGTGTTGAGAATGGTAACTGGAGGAAGAATTTGTTGTGAAACTTTTGGTTTAATTGTGTTGGGGCTTCTCAGGGTGTAAATAGTGATTATTGAAGTCTTTAATGGAAAGCGTAGTGGAGTACTAGAGATGGTTCTTTTTATGCTGAGCTTGTGTTTAAAACCTTCTGGACTAGTTTGGTTGTTTGCCATTTTGTTCGAAGGGTTTCGGTCAAGGTGTTCCATATGTTGTGTTTCAGAGTTTCCCTAAAACTCGTAGAAATTGGTGCAAATATTTGGTTTTGGCTAATTTGTTTAGTTGGTGCTATGAGTATGGATTTACACCCCAAAAGTTTTTGAGTGGATCGCGCCCTTCACGTGCACCCTAAATTATCTTTTGAATAAATTTTAAAGGAAAAAACAAATGGACATAGAGGGTTATGTTGGAAAACTCACGAGGTTTAATTTGTAATCTTTTCTTTGCTAGCGTTGGAGTTATTTGGGAAAAAAAATCTGTGTAGAGTTTGCAAGTGATTCAAAAGGTGGTTTTTGTGGATGTTTCATCGGCGATGCTGTTAGTGAAGTGTTCTCTTTTGAAAATGAGTTTCCCTTTCTCTTTGAGAAAATTTATGGCGGTTGTGCAAATGTTTGACTTGGAGTCGATGTTCTTTTCCAAAATGTTGATTTTGGTTAAAATGCGATGTTTTGCAAGTTTAGCTATCTATCGTTGGTGGGTTCTGACCCGACGTGGTGTTTTGCGGTCAATGGTGTTGCCGTCAATGTTATGTGTGTTTCAAACTTGTGATACCGAGGAAGTAGTCGTTTGGTGAATGATTATTCGGTATTGTTGTTACATGAAGAATGAATGGTGAAAAGTAAACATGACATCGTTTTTAGATGTTAAATGATAAAAGAGTCGTTGAGCCAGGTCGTAAGAAAGTCATCTATCATATGACTAATCCGGAGTGCTCTTGAAGAGTGTGCATTTATGTCATGAAACGAGATTTCCCTTGCTTTCTAGTACGAAAAGAAAATAATGAAGAAATTCTGGTATTTTGGTTGTGGTGTAGGGTATTTATGCTTCCTTTGTGACTTGGCTTGGATGTTGCCGAATTATTTCCAAAAATGGTTGTTAACGCTTTGGCTTTGAGTTGTCGTGTGTGGTCCACTTGGGCTTGATAGCTAAGTGTTTTTGTTTTAGGGCGAGACCCTCTTAAGAAAGGAACCAATTGTGTTTTGGTAAGGTTTTACAATCCTAGCTTGGGGCTAGGTGTCGAACCTTAGTGGTATAAGGGTGGTTTGTGATAGAGGTTGATGATGTATGGGTTTAACCTTTATTAAGAGTAGCGATGGGTGGAAGTGAAGTTGACGGTAGTTCGGTGATAATTGTCCTGCCATGAGCAATTGTCTTAACTAGTTGTTTTTGGGTTTGAGTCTTGCCTGGGAGAGGATGGAATAAAATGTTAGTATGATCGTGTATCGGAAGGGCAAGTGTGCCTTAATGAGTTATTCCCCTCGATGGAAATTTTCGAGAATGTAGAGAGATCGTTAAAGGAATTGTGACTTGCTTTGATTATGTCATGTTGAGTTTAATGGAGTGTGGTAGTCAGGTTAGTTGTGATAGAAGTGTGAAGTGTTTGTCGTGGGGATTCGAGCGTTTTGGGTTGATGGAGCCCTTTATGGTTGAAACGCAGATTCTGTTTGGGATTTGAAGTGAAGGTCGAACCGTGAGAGGTTGCCCTTAGTTGAGCTAGATCAATACTTTTTCGCTAAGTGTTGGTTTTGGGAACTCGCTTGTCGTTTGTTTCGGTTTGAGTCGTTGTGCGAATGTTTTATACTACAGAGAAGTCTTTTGTCCCTTGGGAAATTTGTTGTTGATTTTGGCGTCTTTTCGGATTCGAGGTCGAATCCTGTTTAAGGGGGGGAGAATATGACACTACGGAATGCCGAAACTTTATAAAATGTGAAATTAGAGATTGTGGCATTACAAAATGTGAATGTTGAGGGAAAGAACATTATAAAATGTGGAATTAAGGTTAAAACCATGCGGTATGAGGTTTACATGCGTTTTCGGGCCGTTTTCGGGAGTTTGGGCCTTTCCGGGGGAGTTTGGGCCTAAGGGAAAGGGTCGTGGGCTTCGGTGGGAAGGAGTGGGAGTCCAAATAGGAGTAGAAGACCAGGTTGGGGGCCTTCCTCTACCCCTTTATGCACCCCACCTCTGCCCCATTGCGCCCCCTTGTGCCCTAGCCTCTCCGCACCTCTCCCTCTCCCTTTTTGCCCTAGCCACCACCCCCATTGTTGCTCCCCTTTGCACCACCACCCCTCTCCTCACCTCTCCACCACCCTTGCTGCCCTAGGGGAGTTCTCCACCTCCCCAACTTGAAGATCCATCCATTGGAGCGCTCTGCGACGAGGAGATCCGGTGCAATTGGAGCGAGGAGGGAGATCGCGCGAACCGGGAGGCGATCCGTGGGTTTTTCGTTCGTCGGGCGAAGGTATGGCCATGGGACTCCTTGGGGTTGGGCTAGGTACTGTTCTAAGGATCAATATCATGTTTTTAGATCAATTGGTGGTGCTGGATTTGAGTAGATTGGATTAGATCTAGAAGTTGCCACGTTCTCTGTTTTGGACAGCATGAGCAGTCGACCTAGGGTTTAGTTTTTCGCCAATTTAGAGTCTGAATTTGGTCATCCGCCTGTTGAAGAAGTTGTATATAATTTGAATACCTTTCAGTGGGTATAAAGAACGTTAAATTCCGATTAGCCGTTTGAAAGTTATGGCTGTTTTACCGAGCGTGTTAAAATCTGTGACGTGATTGGAACAGATCATGGTATTATGTAGATTAAACCACTTTAGAGTCCAAATCAGTCTTTCCTTATACTTAGAAAAAGTTGGGAAATTTCCTAATTCCCAGAACTCAAGTTATGCCTTTTGGAAGGCTGCTGTCCTGGCAGGACAGAACCTCTGTTTTTGGGTGTTGCGAGTAGTTCGCAGTGTCGGGGTAGATGAGGGTTTGCGTACTGTTTTGTGGACATGATTGTGAGTGTGTGGTACCTATGTGCAGGTGGTGTGACCCCGGGAGTGCCCTCTACATCTCGCTAATCCGTCGCCCGTGGTTGAGGCAAGTGTATTGGAATGGGTAGCGGGTTGTAGTTTGTTTAATTGATTGAGATTGAAATTTGAATATATGATATGTTCACATGGTATGCTTTAATGTTTGCCATTGATATGATGAATATGTTTATTTCGTGATGATGCCATGTGTTAATGTACAAGTTATCTATGATGATGCCATGTGTTAATGTACAAGTTATTCATGATGTTTTCATATTTGCATACATGGCATGATACATGGCCCAGGCGGTGAGTAAGTCATAACTAGTCCGGGGAAGGTCGTTGAGAAAGTTATGACTAATCCGGAGAGCCAATGAGTAAGTCTTACATCGTGATTCCATCCACCGCGGTGTGGGGAAGCGAGGAGTAGGCACCCTCCATCTTCGGGATGGAAGGGGGGAGATGGTGCACACTGACGGGTGTGTACTCAACCATACCGGTATGAGTTTCCAAGGAGATATGAGCATCGCATCGCACTGCATACATAATGATGATGATAAGGATTTGTGAATATGAATGAGATGATATACATGATGTGAGTTGTTGTAGCCATGTAATTGTTTTTGTTTGAACCATTGCAATATACTTGCTGAGTTTTGAACTCACGCTTGTGTTTTCTTGTTGTTTTAGGTACCATGAGACCGGCATGCGGGGAAGGGAAATAGTCACATTTCCGCATGTAGCTTCACTCATTTGATTCCACAAGTCATTAATTTAGTCTTTGATAATAAATTGCGTATGATGATTATTGCTTTAAGGTTTAGCTTTGCTAAATGAGAGTCTTATTAATCGTTTGACTCTTGGAGACATTAAATGCGTGGAACTAGACTTATATTGTTGTTAAGTCTTTAATTATTGCTGTTTTAGTTGTCTCTCATATTGCCATATATTGCTATACTGTTGTTGCTCCTTCAAATCATGTTAAAACAAAGGAGATGCTGCCGAAATCTCGGGTTTTAGCATTTACTCCTTTGCTGTAATTTACCTTAATTCATGGTATTTAGATGTTGTTTAGCTTATGTTTGGTAGCATTCAGGCATATTAGATGCTGGGGTGTTACATAATGATTGTGCGGGATGATGGGCATAGAGCAATAATTTGAGCTGTGAGCGTAATGTGATGTCTTGGAATGAACCACCAATTGGTCATGGAAAAAAAGGGGGTAAAATGAAACTGAGCTTGAAGGGTGTATATATGGGATACATCTTCAGTGCATGGACATATGCCAATGTCAGCGGAGGCCGCTCACAGAGCTTGTACTAGTTGAGATGTTTGGTTAATCCTTGTATTGGAAAAATAGACTTTAGATGTTATTCTTGGAATGGGTTAGTTATCCAAGCATAAGACAGTTTTGGTTGTGATCGAAGAAGTATGTCAATTGAGAGTGTGGAAGGCGAAAGGGCGGGATTTCGAGCAACCGCACTTCGCAATGGTCAGTTAATGGTCAACAGTGTAAAGGCTGTCAGTTTAGATGAAGTAACAATGGTCAGTGAGTATCCGAAGCTGTTTCCAGAGGGTTACCTGGTATGTGTAACACCCCGGCATTTAAAATGCCGAAATGATACCAAACATAGACTAAGCAACCTCTAAATACAACAATTACAAGTAAATTACAGCAAAGGAACAAATGCTAATACCGAAAATTTCGGCATCATCTCCTTTGTTTTTCCATGATTCGGAGCAACAACAATGTATCACAAGTTATATCATAACGGAAAGCATCTAAAACAGCAATAACATGTGTCATAGCAACAAAATAAGTCCAGGATAAGGCATTCAACCACTTCATGAGCTAAACGAATCAAATAGTAAGACCGAGCACACAGTTAAGCAATTCTCCAAGTTTCATGGCAATACTTTCATTATCATGTCTCCAAATGATAACACTGTCCAATTTGTGTGGAGCTACGTGTAGATGTGTAGCTAAACCCTTTTACCCGCATGCCGGTTTCATGGTACCTAAGAAAAACAACATAAACACAAGCGTGAGTTCGAAACTCAGCAAGCATATTGCAATGGACAACAAGAACAATTACATGGCAATAATATCTCACATCATGTATATCATCTCATTCATGAACACATAATATTATCATCATCATTATGTATGCAATGCAATGCGATGCTCATGTCTCCTTGCAAACTCACACCGGTATGGTTGAGTACACACCCGTCGGTGTGCACCCTCTCCCCCCTTCCATCCTGAAGATGGAGGGTGCCTACTCCTCGCTTCCGTTCACCGCGGTGAATGGAATCACGATGTAGGACTTACTCATTGGCTCTCCAGAATAGTCATAACTTTCTCACCGACCTTCCCGGACTAGTTATGATTTTCTCCTCGCCTGGGCCATGTATCATGCCATGTATGCAAATATGCCAACATCAAGAATAACTTGTACATTAACATATGGCATCATCATGGATAACTTGTACATTAACACATGGCATCATCACATAATAAACATATTCATCATATCAATGATAAACATTAAAGCATGGCATGTGAACATATCATATATTCAAATTTCAATCTCAATCAATCAAACAACCCACAATCCGCTACCCATTCCAATACACTTGCTTCAACCACGGGCGACGGATTGGCGTGATGAAGAGGGCACTCCCGGGGTCACACCACCTGCACATAGGTACCACACACTCACAATCATGTCCACAAAACAGTACGCAAACCTTCATCTACCCCGACATTGCCATCTACTCGCAATAACCAAAAATAGAGGTTCTGTCCCGCTGGGACAGCAGCCTTCCAAAAGGCATAACTCGGGTTCTAAGACTCCGAATTAATTAAACGAGTACATTCTCGCGTAGCTTAGGAAATTTCCCAACTTTCTCTAGGTATATGGGAAGACTGATTCGGACTCTAAAGTTGTTTAATCTACAAAATACCGTGATCTGTTCCAATCACGTCACAGATTTTAACACGCTCGGTAAAACAGCCATAACTTTCAAACGGATGGGCGGAATTGGACGTTCTTTATATCCACTGAAAGATAATGAAATTATCTACAACTTCTTCAACATCTGTATGACCAGATTCCGAATCTAAATTGGCGAAAACCTAAGCCCTAGGTCGACTGCTCATGCTGCCCGAAACAGAGGACTTGACCAACTCAAGAATCCATCTACTCTAATCAAATCCAGCACCACCAATTGATCAAAAAACTTGATAATCATCCTTAGAACAGTACCTAGCCCAACCCCAAGGATTCCCATGGCCATACCTTCGCCCGACGACCGAAAACCCAACGGATCTCCTCCCTGGTTCGCGCGATCTCCTTCCTCGCTCCAAATCCACCAGATCTCCTCGTCGCGGAGCGCTCCAATGGACGGATCTTCGAGGTGTTGAGGTGGAGAACTCCCCTAGGGGCAGCAAGGGAGGTGGAGAGGGGAGGAGAGGTTTGGTGGCGCCATGGGGAAGATGGAGAGGAAGAGGAAGGGTGGAGGCGCATGGGAGGGTCTAGGGGGTGGCGGCTAGGGTTGGGAGAGGCAGTTTGGGGCGCACCAAGGGGTGGGGGCCAGATTTGGCTGCCCAAAAGTCCCCCCGCTTGGGCCCAAACCCCTCCACCGGAGGCCCAACTCAACCCCCAAGGCCCAAAGTCCCCCGGAGAGGCCCAAACACCCGAAAACGGCCCAAAAACACGCTATAAACGGCATAACGTAAAGTTTTAACCTCCATTTTCATATTTTATAAAGTTTTTGACCTCAACATTCACATTTTATAAGATACGACACTCCGTGGTGTCACATTCTCCCCCCTTCAACAGGATTCGACCTCGAATCCAAGACACACCAATACGCAACCCAGCAAAGCAAAAGATAGCTAGGTTTCACATCTCATACCTGAGGCGAAAAGCTCGGGGTACTTCTTGCGCATGCGAGACTCCAGTTCCCAAACCGCTTCTCTCTCTGACTAAAGCCACTAGAACTACGCTGATCGAGACCCGATGGTAAGATGCTTAGGCTCGAAGACCCATAGTTCTAACGATAACCCACGATCAACCTCTTGCAAGAACTTTACTCAACATTGAAACCCAAAGCACCCATACAAGGCCTCGGCATGACCCAAGCGATAGGATAAAATCCCAAACAGACCACGAAAGGAAACGGTCTCACACTCCTCCTTCGATACATCCCTTGGCACTAAAGTGTCCGATCCCTTTAACCAAAGCCACTCTCCAGAAGGACATGGTACCAACTTCTAGATCCATCTTTCGCTCCCACGCACAACAGTGATTCACATCTCAACCTCTCAACTGTGGTTCGTCATATTCGCGACGACGCAAACCAAGTGAGACACAACACTCTAAGATTACTAATTGCTTGAACCATCGGGGTTACATCCTGATCTTTTACAACAAGACCAACACCCACCCCACTACCACCGAAAGGAGAAGTCTACTTTATGACCAGTGGTTCAAAACCCGCAAAATCAATAACAAAGAATATTCCACTTTGGTTGGCACAACACGCTCAATAGCCCGGCGACAAAAAGATCCAATACTCTTCGAAAACCGAAAGCAATTACTAGCAACCACCAAGTGGTCCACTAATAATTTGATCAACCCTACCGAGGGACACATAAACGGAAACAATTCTCCAAGAAGGTTTGAATTGGGACATAGGCAACCTTCCTTTACTCTTCACTTCTACACCATTTACGATCAACTACTAGTCACACCAGATTTCTCTTACTAAGAAAGTCTCACCCTCACATCCTTCCACTTGAAGGACCAGGACAAACAGTACCATTGATGAGTCAGCCCAACCATAACATGAACCCAATTGATCCACATACAACAACTCGAACTCCAAAGCGCTAAAAGCCACATTGGAAAGAGTTCGGCAACAACCAAAGAGTACTCATTTTATTTTTCCTAAGCCAAGATGCAAAGAAAGCTCAGATCTCTTACACCACAACCAACATACTAGAAGATATTCATTCTTACTTCTCGTACTAGAAGGCAATTGAAATCTCAATTCAGGACATGCATGCAGCTTTCCAAGAGCACTCCGGATTAGTCATATATCCATAGATGACTTTCTCACCGACCTGGCTCAACGACTCTTTTATCATTTAACATCTATAAATGATGTCATGATTACTTTTCACCATTTATTTATCATGTAACAACACTACCGAATAGTCATTCACAAGAAAACTTCTTCCTCTATATCACATGAATAAAACTCGAATAACATCGAGGATTGCGCTAATTCATATAAACTATGACGGCAGCATAGTTAACAGCAAAACACCACATCGTGTGAAAACCCATCATCCATTTAAAACTAACCTTGCAACACCTCGCAAAATCAAACTCAACCCCTTTGGAACAGAACATCGACTCCAAAGTCAAATATCTGCACACACAACCGCCATAAATTTTATCAAAAGAGAGGGAAACTCAATCCCAAAAGAAAACTTTTCACTAACCAAATTCACTTGTGAAACATTCATAAAAATCCAGACTTGTGAAACATCCGCACACTAGACACATTTTCCAAATGATTCCAACTCTAGCCAAACAGAGTTACACATCAAGGGCTTAACTCCAAAGTTTCCAACACAACACTTTATGACCATCTGCTTCCTTTTAAAATTAATTCCAAAGATAATTTAGTGCGAACGCGAAAGGGCGCGATCGACTCGAAAAAACTTTTGGGGTGTAAATCCATACTCATAGCACCAACAAAACAAATTAGCCAAAACCAAGTATTTGCACCAATTTCTACGAGTTTTAGGGAAACTCTGAAAAACAGCATCTGGAACACCTTGACCGAAAACCCTTCAACCAAAATGGCAAACAACCAAACCAATCCAAAAGCTTTTGAACACAAGCTCAGCATAAAAAGAACCATCTCTAGTACTCCACTACGCTTTCCATTAAAGACTTCAATAATCACCATTTACTCCTTGAGAAGCCCCAACACAATTAAACCAAAAGCTTCACAACAAATTCTTCCTCTAGTTACCATTCCCAACACTTTTAATTAGGGTTTAAGATGCTTATCAAAAAGGCACCCAACCAAGACTATATTGACATGATCCCCACGGATCACCAAATCATAATACTTCTTATTCTAAATTTGAAACATAATACTTCAACAAATCTTTCAGCAAGATCAACATATAAATTTCATACCTCCTATATATTCACGTCTCGACAACCGAACCTTATTCAGTTAAACAACGACTTCAACATGTAAATATTATCTCCACAGGGAAGAATTCGTAAGTGAGACTCTAAGTTATACTTTCATTAAGGATAAGATCATTTATCATGTTAATTATCCAAAGCTCATTCCATCGCAACATGTTAAAAATTTTCTCTATTTAAACATGGTTTTCCAACAAGTAATCTAAACAGTTACCACCACTACTTAGTCATCAATAACAACAAATGGGCATATTCATCAACCAACAACATTACTTTTAGCTACCCTATACAAAGGTGATAACAAAATTACCACCACACAACATACTCCAACTATTTAAAAAAAAATTGAATACTAGCATTAACACTGCCTTTAACAACATCATTAAGAATATGTCTTATGTCTTCTCAATTGATATCAATACTAGCATTGTAGAGACACAACTGCATACTTCTAAATATACTAGTAGTTTGCAACAACGTAAATAGCAACTCTAATCAACTTCCAAATTAAAGCCACTAGTCAACATGATTAAATTTCTCTATTAACCCGTTAGATTAGAACATCTTTAAACAACTAGCAAAGTTTCTTTAACAATAACAGCAGTCTACATCATCTTAATGTTTTAACTATGCATCAAGGTTTAAAACTTTAAACATAATCGGGGGTCATAAGCATTTTTTTTATAACAAAGCAACAGATTCTAAGCATGTACATTAACCCATTTAATCATTCCCACTATGGGGTACTCTACATCACTAGATGTTCACCTAATCTTAAGCTAAAGGTAACAATTACATTTAATTGTTTCAACTCGCAAATTAACTTAACAATACGTCATTCCATAAACCACATTGGTACATGCTACATAACATGCTAAACAACAATTCTTACTAGGGACAAACGATTTCAGTCAAAAGACTACTTACTTTGTTTGTAGCATTTTAGTTTTAAAACTCATCCCAAATTCATAAGGAAACTTTACTCTCAAAATTGCAATGAGACAAACCCACACTTGGTCATGCAAAAGGAATTCTCCAAAACACCTTTCAATCTCAAGGACTCCCATAGAGGAGAATGGTTGAAAGATAATTTTCTCGAAAGGGAACCAAGCGATCAAGTAATCCTTTTCAAATAAAACCTTAACACCAAACCCCAACCTTTCACGAAACAAGAAGGGTTTTCAAAGATGATTTCTTAAACCAGTAAAATGACGAAATCAAACACCACCTACTCCTACAAAGCCACAGGACTTCAGCCCTGACAACAGGTCCGGCATAATGCCGCAATAACTCCTTTAACCTCGGAGAAAGACAAACACAGAAATAAATTGAATGCTTCTTCCCCATAAACCAATCAACAACCTAAGCATCAAAACTGGAAAGGCAACCAAAAGAAGCGCAACACTAGACTCTTCTTCTTCGCCTTCAACCGAGGAAGACAAAACCACACACCGCATACAGAACAATCCGCGGAAAATCCAATGCCAAACACTTTTCTTTTGGTTTCAGTCAACTAAAACCAAGAAAACCAACCAAGATCGACCACAGAACGATAAAGAAGATCCAAAGGAATCCACCACCAAACTATTCTATTTGCCTCCAGTCAACTACCCGATCTACGATAAAAAAAGGTAAGCACTCTTTCCCCACAAGGGGTTAATAGTTCTTCGGTGATGGCTTTAACCGGCTATACCGTCAAACCACACCCTTACTATGAACAAAAGTGGTGACCGAAACCCTTCGGCACCACAACCCCACTTTATCACCACAACAAGCACAATTCAATCTTTTATCTCATAAACATAGCAACATGCATTATCAAATGAAGCATTCAACATCGAAGCTTAAATACAACATTTAAGCGTAAAGAAACGATACCCATACCCTTTCCTACTGTGCATCCATTGTGTGTCAAATTTTTAGATTAGTTATACCACTTTTGCAAGTTTTAATATTGCTATCCTATGACAAAATTTTAGTTAACACCTAAGCCATGTTTCTAAGTTATTCCACATCACATTTTAGTTGTACCCTATAGCATGACACTAAAAATACACATTCCAGGGACCTACAGCCCGCTCTGATACCAACTGTAACACCCCGGCATTTAATATGCCGAAATGCTACCAAACATAGACTAAGCAACCTCTAAATACCACAGTTACAAGTAAATTACAGCAAAGGAACAAATGCTAATACCGAAAATTTCGACAGCATCTCCTTTGTTTTCCATGATTCGGAGCAACAACAAAGTATCACGAGTTATATCATAACGGAAAGCATCTAATACAGCAATAACATGTGTCATAGCAACAAAAGAAGTCCAGGATAAGGCATTCAACCACTTCATGAGCTAAACAAATCAAATAGTAAGACCGAGCACACAGTTAAGCAATTCTCCAAGTTTCATGGCAATACTTTCATTATCATGTCTCGAAATGATAACACTGTCTAATTTGTGTGGAGCTACGTGTAGATGTGTAGCTAAACCCTTTTACCAACATGCCGGTTTCATGGTACCTAAGAAAAACAACATAAACACTAGCGTAAGTTCGAAACTCAGCAAGCATATTGCAATGGACAACAAGAACAATTACATGGCAATAATATCTCACATCATGTATATCATCTCATTCATGAACACATAACATTATCATCATCATTATGTATGCAATGCAATGCGATGCTCATGTCTCCTTGGAAACTCATACCGGTATGGTTGAGTATACAACCGTCGGTGTGCACCCTCTCCCCCTTCCATCCTGAAGATGGAGGGTGCCTACTCCTCGCTTCCGTTCACCGCGGTGAATGGAATCACGATGTAGGACTTACTTATTGGCTCTCCGGAATAGTCATAACTTTCTCACCGACCTTCCCCGGACTAGTTATGACTTTCTTCCCGCCCAGGCCATGTATCATGCCATGTATGCAAATATGCCAACATCATGAATAACTTGTACATTAACATATGGCATCATCATGAATAACTTGTACATTAACACATGGCATCATCACATAATAAACATATTCATCATATCAATGGCAAACATTAATGCATGGCATGTGAACATATCATATATTCAAATTTCAATCTCAATCAATCAAACAACCCACAATCCGCTACCCATTCCAATACACTTGCTTCAACCACGGGCGACGGATTGGCGAGATGAAGAGGGCACTCCCGGGGTCACACCACCTGCACATAGGTACCACACACTCACAATCATGTCCACAAAATAGTACGCAAACCCTCATCTACCCCGACATTTCCATTACTCGCAATAACCAAAAACAGAGGTTCTGTCCCGGCGGGACAGAAGCCTTCCAAAAGGCATAACTCGGGTTCTAAGACTCCGAATCAATTAAACGAGTACATCCTCGCGTATCTTAGGAAATTTCCCAACTTTCTCTAGGTATATGGAAAGACTGATTCGGACTCTAAAGTTGTTTAATCTACAAAATACTGTGATCTGTTCCAATCACGTCACATATTTTAACACGCTCGGTAAAACAGCCATAACTTTCAAACGGCTGGGCGGAATTGGACGTTCTTTATATCCACTGAAATATAATGAAATTATCTACAACTTCTTCAACATCCGTATGACCAGATTCCGAATCTAAATTGGCGAAAACCTAAGCCCTAGGTCGACTGCTCATGCTGCCCGAAACAGTGGACTTGACCAACTCAAGAATCCATCTACTCTAATCAAATCCAGCACCACCAATTGATCAAAAAACTTGATAATCATCCTTAGAACAGTACCTAGCCCAACCCCAAGGATTTCCATGGCCATACCTTCGCTCGACGACCGAAAACCCAACGGATCTACTCCCTGGTTCGCGCGATCTCCTTCCTCGCTCCAAATCCACCGGATCTCCTCGTCGCGGAGCGCTCCAATGGATGGATCTTCGAGGTGTTGAGGTGGAGAACTCCCCTAGGGGCAGCAAGGGAGGTGGAGAGGGGAGGAGAGGGTTGGTGGCGCCATGGGGGAAGATGGAGAGGAAGAGGAAGGGTGGAGGCTCATGGGAGGGGCTAGGGGGTGGCGGCTAGGGTTGGGAGAGGGAGTTTGGGGCGCACCAAGGGGTTGGGGCCAGATTTGGCTGCCCAAAAGTCCCCCCCTTGGGCCCAAACCCCTCCACCGGAGGCCCAACTCAACCCCCAAGGCCCAAAGTCCCCCGGAGAGGCCCAAACACCCGAAAACGGCCCAAAAACACGCTATAAACGGCATAACGTAAAGTTTTAACCTCCATTTTCATATTTTATAAAGTTTTTGACCTCAACATTCACATTTTATAAGATACGACACTCCGTGGTGTCACAGTATGTCACCAGACTGAGATATTGAATTTACGATTGATTGGGTGCCCAATACAGCCCAGTAGCTAAGAGGCCCTATCGGATGATTGCTGATGAATTGGTAGAGACTAAGAAGCAAATTGAGGAGCTGCTAGAAAAGGGTTTCATGAAACCGAGTTCAACGCCATGGGGAGCGCCTATTGTTCATCAAGAAGCAGATTGGTAGCTTAAGGATGTGTTTGGATCATCGTGCGCTCAGTAGAGTGACGAGAAAGAACTGGTGTTTGTTAACTGGGACCGATGAGTTGTTGATCTGATAATAGGAGTGGGAGTCTTCTCCAACGTAGATATTCGATCAGGATACCATCAGTTGAAGATTCGCGCAAAGGATGTGCCAAAACTCTATTACCAACAAGATAAGAACATTTTGAGTTCATAGTTAACATCGTGAATCATGAAAACCTTATTCATAATTTTCATGGAGTACCTGAATAAGTTTGTCGTTGTCGAATGTTCGAAAACAAGACACGAGAATGGGGGCGGACATCGGTCGTATCACGGGCCGTCATCCATGAGAGAATAAATTTGACACGAGGATTTATACAGGTTCGGGCACTTAAGGAAGGTGCCCTACTCCTGTCGGTGTGTTCCTCGGAGGGAGTAGAGGGATGTCTCCTTGTCCAGACTCCCCAGGGACGCACCAGTTTTTTATTTTTGCATTCAATAAGAGTTCAAGTTACATGAGGGGGTTACAATGGGGTTTTATAGGCACCCAGCCTGTTACATAAAAATACCATCATGCCCCTACTAGAGCAATCTAAGTGGGGGCATCTCGGTCATTCCAGCAGGGAGATAGTGCATCCCACGTGATTGTCTCGAGGGAGTAGACCTCTGGCTTCGAGGCCCCATAAGGGACTTTGTGACTCCTCTCAAGTCCCTTGAGGAGGCCTCTCACGGGGCAAGCCCCCGGGGAGGGTGTAGATCTCCCGCGGAGTGTGCCCCCGGAGAGGGAGGAGACCTCCTGCGGGGCGAAGGGCGTTAGGAGACCTCTAGCGGGGTACGCCACGGTGTAAGCCCCCGGGGAAGGGTGTAGACCTCCCATGGGGTATGAGGCCTCCTACGGGGTACGAGGGGATCCCCTGGGTAGGGCTGGAAAAAAAGCTCGTTGAGCTGGCTCGGTGGCTCGTTTCAAAATTGCTCTGATTACATTCATTTTTCTTTTAAAATAAAAATTAGTTGATTTGGAACCAGAGTCAACTTCGGCTCGGCTCGTTAGGCTCGGCTCGTTAAGCTCGGTTCGAAGTTGGGTCTCAAACAATACAGGAGACTATAATAAATAAGAATAAATTAGTGTCGAAGAAAGCTCGAAAAAAAGTTCAACTGGCTCGTTATCCACCCCTACCCCTGGGAGGGGCTCCCTTACATCTTTTCAACACTCCTGTAGAGCACACCTGCGGGGCATGGGGTCTCCCATGGGATCTCCCGTAGCACCTTGACGATCTCTGTCCCTCGCATTCTTGTCGGCAGGGCACGACCACCCTTAAGCCTCTTAGAAGTTCAAGGTGGAGTCTTGGAGACCACGGCGCACGGGACCATCCATGGTGGAGGCCATGGGCCATGGAGTCTTTGATGACGCTCCTTCTGGGGAGGACGAGGACTCCCTCAACACCAGCCCCCCTGTCCCTTGGGCAATTTAAGTGGCCTAGGGTCAATAAGTTTATTAATTCCCGCGAATACACTGCTTGCGATGAGTGTCAGGCTCGAAGCCTTCCCTTCGATGCGCAACATTGGCCCATGCGATCACGTTAGGAAGGGTTGGATGCTTGGATGTAGCCTTGTCCTTTCGCTCAGCTTGGAGACCCTTGTGTCCGCCCCTGCCTGAGCCCAAATCGGCAACAGCACAAGTGCCCAAACAACGCTTTGTCTAGACCAATTAGTGGCTCGTGTCAGCGCCCATTCGAGGCCCAAAGATAACGTCAAACTTCTGCATATACAGTCCTTCTTGTAATTCACACGATGCGATTTGTTCCACGGGAACAAGCGCAGGGGCGTACACATGCTTCGTGGCCGTTTACCCCAATAGAGGGCATTGAGGCCAGTGCCCGGACGTAACTCTTCCTGTCCGTGAGTGCTGTTCGGCTCAAAAAGGAGCGAAGGAAAGTTGCCCGGGGAAACTCATGTTCATTTCCCTCTCACGGGCGTTGGGTCCATCGCCCGAGCCAGTTTGACTTGGCCATCCCTGCCCTCGCCCGAATTGAAGAGCCCACACAGGCCCGTCAGGGCTCAGCTTACCCCTCGCGAAAGGAAAGGGGGCCTTGGGACACCACCCGAATCAGTGCGGTCCGGGGCGGTCGTTGCGGCAATGCCCGAAACTTGTTGACTCTGGCCCACTGTCATAGACACATATGGTCCCACATGTCAACGACAGCGGAGTGGCATTTTTAGTGAAGCCACTTGTTAGGAGTGGCATTTTATCAATTTTTCCACTACGGGCACCCCATCTCGGTCACCAAAACGCACCTCTTGGGAACGGGCGTTCGGACCAGCCCCTGAAGGTAGCCCCCTTTTTCCTGTGTGCCTCTTGTGGCCTTTTGGCCATGTACTTCAGTGTTGCACGAGTCAAGCCGAGCGGCCAGATCTTGACTCACAGGAGGAGCACTGCAGCTGCACGGGCTGAGAAAACGGCAGCTGCTTGGATCGGAGGAGTGCCGCTACCCAGCTAACCAAGGGGGGCGCTACTGCTGCGCATGTGTCGTGGGGGCACCGGTCCTGATACAGTGATACCACCACTACTGTCGCGCTGGCCTGGTTAACTGCGCAACCAGTATAGTTACTGATCACGACATCACGACCGACTCAGATTGAGACCACTTGGTTGGCACGACACTCGACTCATGAGATCATATGCCACCCAATTGGTTCCAATCCGAGCTTCCCGCATATATGTGATCGTCACTAGTCCCTGGATCAGTAGGCCAGTGTCACATATTATGTTAGGTAGTATCGTTCCATGCAACACAAATTAAGAGTAGAAGTAAAATATTACATCGATAGATAATATTACAACTTGTTCCTGTTTACAAAAGGCCGATTGGCTTAAAGTAAACTAAAGGGAAGAGCATAAGAGAAACAAAAGCAAAACGGCCACGTTGTGCCTCCATTCCCACAGGCAACCGGCAAGCATGTCACTCTACTAGCCGTCAAACGTACCACCCGCATCTGGATCACTGAACTCCTGGTCATCTCCGTCTTCACCTGCATCTTCTGCTCCTCACGCAGGTTTTCAGAGCAAACGGAGAGTACACGTATGTACTCGCAAGACTTTATTGTTTGCAAGTATATTAATAATGTAGGCTAATCAATGAAGATGGTTGCTAATCTAGTTCAGACTTGCGTGAAGCTGAATTTATTTGCAATAAGCTAATAGATTTTAAATGCTGCACATTTCACAAAGCATTTAGTAAGAGAAGGTAATTCAATACATATTTGTACATTTCATACCATGTTAAATTTTCTCCAACAAATCCAACTTAATCATCAAATGACATCACGAATCATTACCACAGACGATTGAATTCACCATTCCAACAGCTCCTTGAGCCCAATGGCTCAACATCACGCTTATTCCAACCCAATCTTTTACAAGATCTACCATAACCAATTCATTTTTCGAAAACAAAATCAAAATACTATACTTGACATGAAACACCCAAGTTGCTCGTGACCGTGAGCATGGCTAATCGATTAGTTTATTTAATCTCTGCAGAGAATATACACTTTACCCACATGACACATTATAGCAATCATGTCAACCATGCCACACGATACATGCAGTACCCGTTTTGCTAGATTGTGACGAAACTTTTCCAATTGTCGGTTTTCAGTCCTGCGTCAGCCCCGGCGATGTGTGCCCTTTGCTATGGGTGAGGGCTTCACACACACACACACAGTATACCCCTGGGCCGGGCGAGAGTGCCGCAATTACTTGCAATTAGGAACCAAAGCTCCAAACCCGCTTCACCCACACGGATCCGACGATGGCTAGCACTCCATCGTGCCTTTTACCCACAGCAAAGCATCCACCGTTGTAACGAAAGTCTCCAACCCCTGCGCGAGGTGAGGGAGTATTATGAACAACACCAGTACGTCGGTGACTATCCAACTACTTCGACCTACCACGGCGCAAGACCAAATCCCAACTCCTGTACTGAGTTTAGGCTATCCCATACTAGCACATGTGGTTGTACGAAAAGACTCAGTTACAAGCGTCAGGTTCAGTCCTTAGGATTGCACAGACGAGACCTCCCATCATCCGTCCGGCATAAAACCTGTTTTCACCTTTTTATCCACACAACCTTTTCCATTAAATCACCAATTTAGAAATTCCGATAATATCCCTGAAGGTTTTGATTGACTGAGTCCACCGATCAATAATCAATCAATCTAATGCTGGGCTAAGCATATGCAACTATTAGACTTATAATCCCAAGTGACACTTAATATAGTGCCTAACCTTATCCTAAGGTTAAACAAGGTTCACATAACAATATTGCAATCGAGGTAAACCATCCAGATTCGGATCTAACTACCAATTCCCACAATTTAAATACGTGTACCACTTTCATATGCATGCATAATAGTTTGGAAGAAAACAAAGTACATTTGCAATTATAGGTTTAATATGTTCAAAGGGGGTGCTGGCCTATTTGCTCTGCTTCTGCGTCACACGTGTTCTCGGGGTCGTAGTCTGGATCCTCGTCAACTGCTCCCGAGGCGTTAACGTCTAATCGAATGCGCAACAAAAGAAACAACAAGAAGATGAATAAGTTCCAATGAAGATCAGATCATTAAACTCTCAAAACTAGATAACACCAAATAGACGAACACGAGGAAACCAAACTACTGAAAACTAGATTCTTAAACCAAGCCCAGCAGTACCGGCATCTAAAGCCCGGTAGTACCGCCCTACGTCGGAAGTACCAGCCCTTAAAATCGGTAGTGCCGGAGATCGCAAACTCTGTAACATCCTGAGTTTGAACTTGCCTTTTTAATGTTAATTATCCTTTGGGAGTTGTTTGGACTTCAATTTGGAGCTAATTGTTTTTGGTATTGTTCGCTCTGCCTGTTTCGTTTTGGTTGTTGATCCAAAATCTCGTTTCGAGCTATGGTTAGAATTTCCGAGCAACCGTAGTTTTCAAACCTTCTTTAGCTATCCTAGAGTCTACCCTAGAGGTTTCCGGGAAGAGTTGTTGAGTTTCGGGGTTTTTGGGGCGTTTTGGGGTTTTTGTCGCCTTGGGCGACAGTACCGTCGGCCCTGGCCGGTACTGCCGGCCGAGGGGTGTGGGCAGGGGGGCAGGGCGCCCGAGCTGACCGGCTGCCCTGGCCACCTCCACGTTTTCTAGAGGGTTCTCCTCCCCCAGCCAACTCCCTCTCCCTCACTTCACCTCACTCCCTCTCACCCTCACCCTCTAGCTCTCTCTCTAACTCTCTCTCCCATGGAGCTCTCTCCCTCTTTCTCAAGCTCTTCCTCTCCCTAAAACTCCCTCTCCGCTGTTCTTGAGCTCAAGGTGAAGCAAGCTACGGGGGAGGACGTCGTTTTCCTAAACCCTAGGCGAGCCCTGCGGTGAGTGGAGCAAGTTTCAGTCAGATCTGTGATGACTTGAGCTTGATCTTTTATTTTTCTCTAGTTCTATCATCCTTTCTTTTAGCTAAAACCCTAGAAAACCTAGTTGTAGAGCTCAACTTTTAGTTAGCCGATTATCTAGACCTAGGTTAGGTGTTAGAGTTCTCGTTAGTGCGAAAACTGAGATCAGAAACCCTAAATGAGTTCTTATCGGATATATTTGGTTAAATGTCGTTTTCGTAGCTTTTGGAATTAAACTTTGGAACCCTAGTTCCAAAAGCTAGGAAAAGGGCACTAGAATATATTCGACTTCGTTAAAGTCCGAGTTTCGCAAAAAGAATCGAGTTAGAATTCGATTCAGGGAGAAAGTCAGAATTTAGCATGGTTTAGGACTTTAGAGTTTCTCGGATTAGGAATTAGGCCAAATGAGGTCGGAACCTCGTGTGGTTTGCATAAATGGGTCCTTGTCATCTCCGAGAACCCATCCATGCAATCGCCGCGAAATTCCGAAGTCGTTTGTGCGAAAACCTGTTTTTTGGAAAATTCAGTCGACCTGTGGCCGGCACTACCGACGTGGTAAGTCCGGTACTGCCGCTCAGGCCGGCACTACCGACCCTTGTGGCCGGTATTGCCGGGCTCGAGCCGGCACTACCGCCCCTGCAACGCCGGTAGTTATTTTCCAGAGAGGTCCCCGTTTTAGGTTTCGTAGCCGCCGGCACTACCGACCCTTGCGGCCGGTACTGCCGACTGTAGAGCGGCACTACCGGAGTTTGTACACCGGTACTGCCGGTCTCCAATTCAAGTTTGGGTTTTCGTTTTCGTTTTCTCTCTCGTGTTCACTTGCTGGTTGTTGTCCGCTTCTTTGAGCTTTTTGCTTGGTTCTCGTCGGATCTTAATCGTTCCCTCGTTTTTATTTTGTCGCGCTTTCGTTTAGACGTCGACGCCTCGGGAGCAGTTGGCGAGGATCCGGACTTCGACCCAGAGGACACGCAAAACTCAGAGCAAGCAGGCTAGCACCCCCTTTGAACATATTGCTCCTATAATTGCAAATGTATTTTATGATTCGCAAAACTATCGCGCATGCATATGATTATTACAAATATTTAAATGGTGGGAATAGATAGATACCCTAATGGTTGGATGGCTTATCTTAATCTTGTTGCTACCCTAAAATCCTTGAGTAACCCTAGTTTAAGGTTACAAGCTATAATAAGTGTCGTCAGGGGTTATAAGTCTAATAGTTGCATACGCTTAGCCCAGCTTTAGACTGATTGAATAATGATCGGTGGACTCAGTCAATCAAAGATTTTTCGATACGTTATTAGGATTTCGGAAATGGTGGTTTCGGAAAAACAAAGGCTATGTTGGTAAAAGATGAAAAAAGAAAAGGTGTACGGTGATTTATGCCGGACGGATGATGGGAGGTCTCGTCTGTGCAATCCTAAGGACTGAACTTGACGTTTTTAACCAAGTCCTTGCGTACAACCACATGTGCTAGTATGGGATAGCCTAAACCCAGTACAGGAGTTGGAATTTGATCTTGCGCCGTGGTAGGTCGAAGTAGTTGGGCAATACCGACGTGTTGGTGTTGCTTAGAATACTCCCTCACCACGCGCAGGTGTTGGAGACTTTCGTGAAACAACGGTGGATGCTTTGCTGAGGGTAAAAGGCACGATGGGCTGTTAGCCATCGTTGGATCCGCGTGGGTGAATCAGATTTGGAGTGTATGGTACCCAACCACCCAAATTTTGGGGGGTACTCTCGCCTGGCCCGGGGGTACTCTATGTGGGTGTGTGGAGCCCCCACCCAAAGCGAAGAGCGCACATCGCCGGGGCTGACGCAAGACTAGATGGCGACAATTGGAAGAGTTTCGTCACAATCTAGCAAAACGGATATGGTAAGTATCGCGTGGCATGGTTGACATGATTGCTAGAATGTGTCGTGTGGGTAAAGTGTGCATTCTCTGCAGAGATTAATCAAACTAATCGATTAGCCGTGCTCACGGTCATGATCATCTTGGGTATTTGCTGTCAAGTATAGTATTTTGGTTTTGGTTTCTGAAAAGGATTTGAAATCGGTAGATCTTTTAAAGGTTGGGGCTGTTTCTTGCAAATATTGAGTTGTTGAACTCAAAGATCGGTTGGTTTGGTGATTTGATCATGTTGGCGGTGATTCCTGATACCTTGTGATGGTATGATGGTTATGTTGAAGGAATTGATTCCTGTTGCCATGTGATGGTGGTGTTGGATATGTTGGAGTAATTTGGATGTTGAATGAAATGTACAATTACATTATGTATTGTTGTACTCTCATTTACTAAATGTTTTATAAACAGTGCAGTATTCCAATCTATTAGTCTATTGCTGAACTGAAAGATCGGTTGGTTTGGTGATTTGATCATGTTGGCGGTGATTCCTGATGCCTTGTGATGGTATGATGGTTATGTTGAAGGAATTGATTCCTGTTGCCATGTGATGGTGGTGTTGGATATGTTGGAGGAATTTGGATGTTGAATGAAATGTACAATTACATTATGTATTGTTGTACTCTCATTTACTAAATGTTTTATAAGCATCTGATATTCAATCTATTAGTCTATTGCAAATAACTTCAGCTTCATGCAAAACTGAACTAGAGTAGCAACCATCTTCATTGTTTAACCTGCATTATTATTATACTTGCAAACAATAAAGTCTTGCGAGTACATACGTGTACTCACCGTTTGCTCTGAAAATTTGCGTGAGGAGCAGAAGATGCAGGTGAGGAAGAAGGTGACCAGGAGTTTGGTGACCCAGGCGTGGGTGGTGCGTTTGACTGCTAGCGGAGCTAGTTGCTCGCCGGTTGCCTGAGGGAATGGAGGCACGCCGCGGCCGCTATACTTTTGTTTCCCTGATGTTTTTCTCTTCAGTTTACTTTAAGCCAATCGGCATTTTGTAAACAGGAACAAGTTGTAATATTATTATCTACCTTTGTAATATATTACCTCTGCCCTTGTACTGCGTTTGTTTGGATGAGACTCTCCCTTCTCAACATGTGACGCTAGCCTACTGATCCAGGGACTAGTGGTTATCACATGGTTGCGGGAAGCTCAAATTGGAACCAATTGGGTAGCAGGTGACCTCATTCGAGTATCGTGCTAACCAAGTGATTTCAATCTGAGTCTGTCGTGATGCCGTGATCGTTACGTTACGGGTTGCGTGATTAACCAGGCCCACGCAGCAGTAATGGAGTATCACTGTACCAGGACAGGAGCCCCCACAAGGAGTGGTATCAGAGCAAAGGTTAATAATTGATAGGATTAAGGAAGAGTCTTTTCCCTTAAAAGATATTTTGAATATGCACTTCTTAATTGTGAAAACATAGAATGCTGATCTTTTCTTTTCTGTAGCATCTCTTCTGGTTTTGAGCTTGAAATGAAATTTTCCTTTTACCTCACCTTTCAAAGTCAGATTTCCAGGGTAAAAGCAAGAGGGGTATTCGGTTTGATCCATTTTCCCGATCCTATTCAAAAATTCAAGTTAGAAGTATTTGGGAAGCTTATCCACTTCAAAAGATAGTTAAGAATTGAGTAATGTTAAGGTTAAGGCTTAGAGTTGTGAGTTTCTCTTGTTGGTCCGTTGTTGGTTTATTTTCTTTTCGTATATTTAATTTCTGTTTATTTCGAATTTTCGTTTGTTGAGGATGTTACTAATCTGTTTTCCTTCTTAATCTTAGATGTCTGGACGTTGGGAACCCTGCTATTTCACGTCTGCGATTCTAGAGGGCTCAGTTCAGGCTACCCTCTGGGAGATGATGCAACGCGTCTTTGGCTTTCTGAGCCGCCAGGTGTATTTAATCTCACGTCTTTGGACTTAGTCCCGCTTCCTCCCTGTATGTGGCTGAAGTTTCTATTTGCGGACGCCACGCAGGAGAGCAAACCCGTCAGTATCATGGTACAGCGCCAAGTCCTTTCGCAGCTCTACTCGATGGAGCATACATTGCAATTTTGAGGCTTCGCTTTGATGTACCGGAAATGGCTCAGTTGTATCCTGTTTGTCCCTCTCGTGAGCCGGACAGCCAAGAGAACCTGTATGTGCGGATTATCCATTGTTGGATCTCGTGCAGATTTGGCAGATCGGGCTAGTAAGGTCCCTTGATCGTTATCCGCCGTCTCCGTGAAGAAGCTGTTACTTGCTCGTATTTGTATCTCTGAGTTAGAGAGTAACATGGCGCCCCTGGTTAGCTATGGTTTCTTCACTACTGGGATGATCTATGGGGAGAACGATGACCTCAAGCCTGCTGAGGAGTTACCCCGTCCTTATGGATCTTATCGTCGGGTCTCTCGCAGTGCCAGGATGTCTGTTCGTGGTAGCAGCCGTCGCCGTGTTTCGGCTGTGCGCCCTAGTGCTTCTGCGACCGCCATGCCATGACGTAACCTGCTGTTTGGTGGACGCGAGTACGAGTTGATGTTCCCCGCAGAGTCGACTGCTTCTTCTATAGTCCCGGGCACCTCAGATGTCCCTGCTGTGAATGGTAGCCGTGTCTAGGACTAGATCCCTATCCTAATAGGTAGTAGGATCTACAGCTCGCTTTTGTTGTAATTACGAGCTGGCAGAAGAAGTCTTTTGTTGTAATTAATCCCGTGGAGCTGGTGGTAGCTGATGTTGGTGGTATTGTAAATAACCCCCTATGTAGCGCGAAGAGACATGCTAAGTTATCATCTGTAAATCTATCGCCTTGCAATCCTTTCACTATGATGCATACTTTAAATCTTGTATTGCTATGTGATGGATTGTACTTGAGTTTCGCAATTGTCGTGCAAATCCTCGCGTTCTTCGATGGGCTCTTGTGGTAATTGTCTCTAAGCCTTTGTATTAACAGGATGCCGCCGAAGAAACGTGTTGATCGTTCGGTGATGGCCCGGGGTGTTGCTCAAAGTAGCCAAGATCCAGCTGTGGCAATACCGAATCCGGAGCGTCAAGATCCACCTTTGGCTAGATCCCGTAGCCAAGGATCCCATCACTCTAATGAGCCAGTAAGTAATCGGGAGGCATCGCTTAGTCGTCACGATGCCCAAAGTGAAGAGTTACCTCCACCTCCGTCAATGGCCCAAGTTCTTGTCATGCAGACCCGTTTGTTGGAACGGTTGGTGCAGAATTCCGAGAACCTTGGTGCCGCTGCTTATGGTGGTTTGGCAGCAATGCAACCCCAATCGAGGTTGGCCGAGTTCCAGCGAACTCGCCCGCCAAACTTCTCATCTGCAACCGATCCTCTGGATGCAGACGATTGGCTTCACGATGTTGAAGATAAACTTGACCTCGTGAGGTGTACTGAAGAGGAGAAGGTTCAGTATGCTGCTCACTATCTCCAAGAAGCGGCAGACTTGGTGGGGTAGTGTTAAGGCAATTCGTCCACCTGGTAAGGTCATGACTTGGGAGGAATTTAAAGGAGCCTTTCGTGCAGTGCACATTCCTACTAGTCTGATGGAGATAAAGAAACGAGAGTTCTATGATCTTCGTCAGGGAGACATGTCAGTGATGGACTATCTGCATAAGTTCAATTATCTGGTTCGATATGTAGCAGATGAGGTCCCGAGTGAAGCTTGAAAAGTCTCCTTGTTTCGTCAACATCTCAACGAGGAGATTCGTCATTCACTCGCACCACTTGACATCCCCAATATGCAAGTACTTGCGGACAAGGCGATTTGTGTCGAGGACAGCGGCAAGGCAGTTTTGGAGAGCCGGAAGCGTAAGTGGATGGCTCGGAAATCTGCCGGTGCCGGTACTTCGAGACTGCATTCTGGGCAAACCGCCAGTGCTCAGTCCGTGGCATCGCCGCCTCCACGATCTCAAAAGAACTTTCCCCAACCTGTTTTGTCTGCGGCTCAACCTTCCAGCCGCGGAGGACAGACTCGTGGAGGGCAGGACAGGATGGCCGCACTCACCTGCTATGCTTGCGGTGAGAAGGGACATATCTCTACTGTTTGTCCGAGCAAACGTCCTGTTGCTGCTCGACCTCAAGTTCCAAGTGGTCCGATTCGCCCGCAAGGTTCTGTAACCGGGCGTGGTGGACACCTGGGAGGGCGTTCTAGCCAAAAAGTAGCCCCGAGTCAAGCCCGTGGTCGACTTAACCTAGTGACTGCGGAGGAGGCCAGTAATGCCCCAGATGTGGTAGTTGGTATGTTTTTCATACACTCAGTACCCACTTTGGTTTTATTTGATTCGGGCGCTTCGCATTCTTTCATTTCTTCAAAGTTTGTTTTGGAACATAAGATTGAGACTAACAGATTGCGAAATCCAATGTTAGTCTATTCTCCTGGTTCAGTTATGCGAGCTGAGCGCATATGTCTTAGAGTACCCATAGTGATCAATGAAGTTCTATTTTTGGGAGATCTGATTCAGATAGATACCCCTGGACTCAATGTTATCCTTGGGATGGATTGGTTATCTCAAAATCAAGGACATATTGATTGCGCAAATCGTTCCATTTCTCTGGTGAATTTGGATGGAATCCAGACCAAATACTACTCCAAACGATCAAACGTGCATAAGGCATCTTTCCATTTACTTTCTGTGCCGGAATTAAGTCAAGTGCCAGTGGTCTGTGAGTATCCTGATGTGTTTCCTGAAGAATAATCGGGATTGCCCACAGATCGGGATATGGAGTTTGTTATTGACTTGCTGCCAGGAACAGCACCATTATCCAAACGTCCGTATCGGATGCCTTCTGATGAGTTGTTGGAGTTGAAGAAGCAACTCAAGGAGCAATTAGCTAAGGGTTTTGTTCGCCCTAGTTCGTCTCCATGGGGTAGTCCAGTGCTCTTCGTCAAGAAGAAAGATGGTAGTTTACGCATGTGCGTGGACTATCGATCCTTAAACGAAGACACTATCAAAAATAAGTATCCTCTTCCTCGGATTGATGATTTGTTTGATCAATTAAGTGGAGCTCGAGTCTTTTCTAAGATTGACTTGAGACTGGGATACTTTCAACTCAAAATTCGACCGGAAGATATCCGTAAAAGCGTTTACTACTCGTTATGGTTTGTACGAGTATACAGTAGTTTCTTTTGGACTCACCAATGCACCAGCCACATTCATGAATCTCATGAATAAGGTATTCATGGAATACCTAGATAAATTTGTGGTGGTGTTTATTGATGACATTCTTATCTATTCTCGGAGTGAGCAGGAGCATGAACTCCATTTGCATTTAGTGCTTGATAAATTGCGTGAACATCAGCAGTATGCCAAGTTTAGCAAATGTGAGTTCTGGCTCAAAGAAGTTGCCTTCTTAGGCCACGTTCTCTCGGAAGGAGGTGTTCTTTGTTGATCCCAAAGAAGGTGAAGGATGTACTTGCCTGGGAACAGCCACGAACTGTTCCCGAAGTCCGAAGTTTTCTTGGGTTAGCCGGGTACTATCGGCGATTCATTGAAAACTTTTCCAAAATTTCCAAGCCAATGACTGAGTTACTCAAGAAGGAGAAGTTTGAGTGGACGTTAGCTTGTGAAGTTAGTTTCCTAGAGTTGAATTCTGATGAGTTGTTGGAGTTGAAGAAGCAACTCAAGGAGCAATTAGCTAAGGGTTTTGTTCGCCCTAGTTCGTCTCCATGGGGTAGTCCAGTGCTCTTCGTCAAGAAGAAAGATGGTAGTTTACGCATGTGCGTGGACTATCGATCCTTAAACGAAGACACTATCAAAAATAAGTATCCTCTTCCTCGGATTGATGATTTGTTTGATCAATTAAGTGGAGCTCGAGTCTTTTCTAAGATTGACTTGAGACTGGGATACTTTCAACTCAAAATTCGACCGGAAGATATCCAGAAAACTGCGTTTACTACTCGTTATGGTTTGTACGAGTATACAGTAGTTTCTTTTGGACTCACCAATGCACCAGCCACATTCATGAATCTCATGAATAAGGTATTCATGGAATACCTAGATAAATTTGTGGTGGTGTTTATTGATGACATTCTTATCTATTCTCGGAGTGAGCAGGAGCATGAACTCCATTTGCATTTAGTGCTTGATAAATTGCGTGAACATCAGCAGTATGCCAAGTTTAGCAAATGTGAGTTCTGGCTCAAAGAAGTTGCCTTCTTAGGCCACGTTCTCTCGGAAGGAGGTGTTGCTGTTGATCCCAGCAAGGTGAAGGATGTACTTGCCTGGGAACAGCCACGAACTGTTCCCGAAGTCCGAAGTTTTCTTGGGTTAGCCGGGTACTATCGGCGATTCATTGAAAACTTTTCCAAAATTTCCAAGCCAATGACTGAGTTACTCAAGAAGGAGAAGTTTGAGTGGACGTCAGCTTGTGAAGTTAGTTTCCTAGAGTTGAAGCGGAGGCTTACAATAGCTCCAATTCTTGTCTTGCCTGATGTGGACAAAAACTTTGACGTATTCTGTGATGCTTCACGTCAAGGTCTTGGTTGTGTGCTGATGCAGGAAGGTAAAGTTGTGGCGTATGCTTCACGCCAACTGAAACCTCATGAAGCCAATTATCCGACTCATGATCTAGAATTGGCTGCCGTAATTCATGCTCTTAAGTTATGGCGACATTATCTCATCAGAAACCGAGTTGAGATATTTACCGATCATAAGAGTCTGAAATACTTTTTCACCCAACCAGATCTAAACTTGAGACAGCGCCGGTGGTTGGAGCTAATCAAGGACTATGATTTGGGAATTCATTATCATCCAGGAAAAGCTAATGTGGTAGCTGATGCTCTCAGTCGCAAGCTACACACTAGTAATACCTTGTCAGGAGTTCGTCAACCCCAGATATTGGATGAGTTTCGTAGACTTAACTTGGAGATCGTAGGAGAAGGGTATGTGGCTACATTAACCCTACAACCTACCCTCGAATCCCAAATTCAAGCTGCTCAGTTGAAAGATGAGGGAGTAGCTGAGATCGAGCGCAATTTGAAAGAAAGCGCGTCATTGGAGTTTTCAAAACGAGTTGATGGTCCGATCATGCATGGATATCAAATTTATGTCCCGAATGATCAGGAGATCAAAGAATTGATCTTGAAGGAAGCTCATGAGACTCCATTGTCAATCCACCCCGGAAGCACAAAAATGTATCAAGATATTCGAAAGAAGTTTTGGTGGTCGGGTATGAAAAGAGATATCGCTGCGTACGTCACCATTTGTGACGTGTGTCAGCGAGTTAAAGTAGAGCACCAACGACCAGCTGGAATGCTTCAACCCTTGAAGGTTCCGGAATGGAAATGGGATGAGGTCGGAATGGACTTCATCACTAGCCTGCCAAAATCAGCTAATGGCCATGACTCTAGTTGGGTAATCATCGACCGGTTAACCAAAGTCGCTCATTTCATACCGGTACGCGTTACCTACAATGGAGCTAAACTTGCAGAACTCTACCTCAACCATATTGTCCGACTACATGGAATTCCTAAAACCATTGTGTCTGACCGTGGACCCCAGTTCACTTTGCGGTTCTGGAAGAATTTGCATGAACTCTTAGGGACTAAGCTAATCTTCAGTACAGCTTACCATCCCCAGACCGATGGACAGACTGAAAGAACAAATCAAGTCCTAAAAGACATGCTCAGAGCTTGTATTCTTTCGTATAACTCGAAGTGGGAAAAGTGTTTAGCATTTGCTGAGTTTTCCTACAATAACAGTTATCAAGCAAGCCTTCAAATGTCTCCGTTTGAAGCACTGTATGGAAGGAAATGCCAAACTCCTCTTGTCGACGATCGGTTTCGCCGGCAATAAGATTTGTGATTCTAGGGGATTTGTGCGGATCTGAGCTTGATGGTAACACAGGATGCGAGGGCAATCTGTTTTAGACAGGTTCGGGCTCTCTCGGAGGAGATAATACCCTAGTCCTGTGTTCTTGGATGTATTGTGTATGTTCAAGAGAGAGCAAGCGAGAGAAAAGAAAATCCTCTTGTTTTTTCCCTCCTCCCCTTATATACTGGGGGGAGAATACATGATAGTTGGGCGCCACCGGGCCCTGAACATGGTGGCCTGAACGACATGTCCCTTGTCCTTATCCGCCTTCACGCTCTACGTCCTGGAGAGGTGGTTAAGCTTTCTCCGACCCACGCTGCCGCCTTGTCGTCCCGGCATCCGCAGGCTCTGGCGGTGTCGGTGCATGCTTTGTCCCTGGCGGGTTGTTAGGCGGGGCGCGAAGCTTCCGTGAAGGATCGGGAGTTGTCTTGGGAGCAAGTCGAAGGTTTCCTCTGGGCGCCCGTTGCGCACGGGCTTTGGGCTTTGTTCCGCTGTCGAGGCCCGGTCGGTGTAGGCCCCTCTTGTGGGGCCCTGTCTCTGACATCCCACAGCCCCAAGTGCTTTAGGATCGACTTTCCGTCCCTTGCCTGTCATGAGGATTATGCGAGAGAGATCATAAAGAACTTGTAGTATGAAGCCACCGTGGTTAGTTAGCTCGTGGTCGAGTGGTACCGCGCTGCTTTACGATGCGCGCTGCAACCGGCTTGTCGCTTCTGACCCTCATGGGGCATACCTTGGTCTTTTGGCTCGTGGCGAGTGGTACCAGCGCCCGTTCACGGTCTTGCACAGCCGGCGTGTCGCTCGGTGACCCTCATGGGGCATACCTTGGTCTTTTGGCTCGTGGCCAAGTGGTACCCGCGCCCGTTCTCACGGTCTTGGCGTAGCCGGCGTGTCGCTCGGCTGACCCTCATGGGGCGTACCTTGGTCCTTTTGGCTCGGGGCCGAGTGGTACCCGCGCCCGTTTACGGTGCGCGGCAACCGGCTTGTCGCTCGGCTGACCCTCATGGGGCGTACCTTGGTCTTTTTGGCTCGTGGCCGAGTGGTACCCGCGCCCGTTTACGGTGCGCGGCAACCGGCTTGTCGCTCGGCTGACCCTCATGGGGCGTACCTTGGTCTTTTTGGCTCGTGGCCGAGTGGTACCCGCGCCCGTTTACGGTGCGCGGCAACCGGCTTGTCGCTGACCCTCATGGGGCGTACCTTGGTCTTTTTGGCTCGTGGCCGAGTGGTACCCGCGCCGCTCACGGTCTTGGCGCAACCGGGCGTGTCGCTCGGTGACCCTCATGGGGCGTACCTTGGTCTTTTGGCTCGGGGCAGGCGGTACCGCGCCCGTTCTGATCTTGTGACAGCCGCTTGTCGCTCGGTGACCCTCATGGGGCATACCTTGGTCATCTGAGTAATGCTGTGTTCGCCACTACAGAGCGCTTTAGAACCCCTCATGGGGCGCATTCTCAAGACCGTGTTGGTTGTAGATCCTCTCGCGACACCCAATCGCATTGTGAGACAAATGACCAGCAATTGACCCCAAATTATGGGGTGTGCCGTCGAGAGGATGTTCGGAAAGTGCCCAGCCCCAAGCTTAGTGGCGGCCGGGCGTTCAGGCCCGTCGTGGGGCGCACTTTATCCCAAACTTTGGACCAGATTTGACACCTGGCGCGTTTTGCGCGACGCAGCCTATTGGCCCGTCATGGGGCGTGCCTCGGATCTGGCCCAGGTGAACAGGAGGGCCCTCGTTTCTTCCCACCATAAGGTGGAAATTGGGGCCCATTTCTTATAAGTCGAAGGACCTCGGCTGGAGCAACGGCCTCCTTGCATCTTCCCCACCACGGCCGCGAAACCTTCAAACCTCCTTTGGCGATTTAGGGTTTTTGCTCGCGCCCTTGGCTTGCGGCGGTTCCTCCCACCAGGTCTTCTTCTTCGCAATGTCTTCTTCCTCGTCATCGGAGGGTAGCACCGACCCTGCGGCAGCAGGGTGGGAGACCTCCATCACGACGACGTCCCGCTTGGAGGGGATGGTCGCCGCCGGTGTCCTCCCTCCGCTGGAGTTGATCTCCGCCCGTCCCGCCGCAGGTGACCCTTACCCCACACCTCAGGAGAATGAGATTGTGGTGTTTGAGTCCTTCTTACGGGCGGGATTTAGCATCCACAGGAGCGCCTTCCTCCGTGGGCTCCTCCACTTCTACGAAATTGAGTTGATCAATTTGAACCCCAACTCGATTCTCCACATTGCCATCTTCGTCCAGCTCTGCGAGGCGTATCTTGGGATACGTCCTCATTTGGATTTGTTCCGCTCCTTCTTACGGCTGAAGCCTCATCCGACCGGGCCACTCCCAACGTCGTTGGGCGGCAGGACTCAGTGCGGGAGGGCTCGAAGAAGCAAGATTTTGTCGTTCCTCTCAAAACCTCCCTCAAAGGTTGGAGGCGGGAGTGGTTCTATTGTACCAATGTTGATCCCTTCCTCGCCCCTTTGCCGCCGTGCTCCTAAAGCTTCCCGATCTTTGGAGCGGCGCCGGACGGAGGAGGTTTGGCGCAAGTCCGAGCTTACGGCATTGATTGACGATCTGAAGAATCGAGGGTCGACGGGCCCCGGATCGCGGTCGATTTTGTGAAGCGCCGAGTGCAGCCCTTGAAGGAGAGAGTCCATTTGGGGTTCCAATACAACGGGCCTCTGGACCCCACGCGGAGTCGGAAGTGGACTTTGTCGATGGAGGCGCCGGGCAAAGACGGTAGTTGATTTCTTCGTGCCTGGCACAATAATCACCAACAGGGGCTGCCCTCAGAATTTTCGATGGCAAGGCCTCCTCCTCGTGGAGTGCACTATTCTCTCGAAGGTCATTCCATGATTTCTTTGGTGATGTGTGATTCAAACAGGTGCGATCGTTCCTTTTTTCAGAGCGCGGCGTCCTTCCTTTACGATGCTCGGTTGTCGGCCTCTCTCGGCCGAGACACGCTCAGCGGCGAGCGCCGACACCTCGATCGACGAGCTGCACCGGAGTCGGCGGAGGAGGTCGCCAGTCTTTCATCAGCCGCCTTCGACCTCTGGTGCACCGGATCGCATAAGCGGGGGCCACGACCTTATACATCGATGTGGCAGCCCAGTGCAGGCGCCAACTTCCCTCCGAGTGGTCTTGGGCCTCGGATGAAACACAGGATGAAATTCAAGAAATCCAAGAGGTATTCTTTGGGCGATCCTTGTCTTTTGTTACTGCTGTGGCCGAGGTGTCTTCCCTTCTTGCCGATTCAGGGACTCCTCGTGGATGTCCTGTGGAGGGGTCTCTGAAAAGGAGCCCCAGCGGAGGCTTCCCAAGGGGAGCCTCGCGTCGACCAGGTCACCGTCGCCGCCGGCTTCGCCACCAGCCACGTGGCCCAACGGTGCCGAACCATCCGGTGGCCCGTCCGCCGACAAGATCGACCAAGACCGTCTCCGGAGTGGAGGAAGTGCCTCGAGAGCCACCGCCGCTCGGTCCTCTGCCAAAGCCCGAATCGGACCGTGTGGTGGGAAGGGGGTTCCACCGAAAGGGATGGAAGAGGACGACGAGATGGAGAAGCGGCTCTGACGGAGCTTTATGAGCTCACCGTCAGTGTAGCACGCTTCGTCGGGGTGAGCTTCTTGTCCTCAATCATTTGCTGTGACTTCTCCTCGAGATTCTCGCCTGCTACCTAGGACATGGGGAGCGCTCGGAGCAAAGGTCGCGTTTTTTCGGAAGGTGCTCCCGAAGCTCAAGGAGCAGAAGCGATGCAGGACAAGCTCAACGAGATCAGCGCGGACAGGTGGAAAGAAGTCCACGAGCTTCAGGGCGAGTGTATGAGGATCCGGGAGGAGAAGACGGGGCTTGAGCATATGCTCGAAGGTGAGATTCTCCCCTGGATTCGGTTTGGATGGCTTTTTGGGTGATGGTTGGAGAGGATGATGACACTCGTGTTTCAGAGCGACTTCGACCAGTTCTTTGGGGTGAGGCATTGGAGGCCTCAGAGAATTCTGGCCTCGAAGCTCGAGTCAGCCTGGAAAGGATGCAGCGGGAGCTGAAGGGTAAATTTATTTGACTTGGGTTGAACATACTTGGCGTCGGGTGTGCTCTTGATGGCTGTTTGACTTTGTGGCAGAGTGCAAGGAGAAGATGGTCGCTGTCGAACAGGGCCGGACTGAACTGCGCGTCGCCTGCGAGCCAGTCCTGCACCTTCTGCGTATTGAAGGAGTCACGCCGGGCCAGGGGGACGATGCTGTTCCACTTCTTACGGGAGGAGCCGACAGGATCAGAGCTTACGCCAAAGAGTCCGCAACAATGAGTGCGAACCAGGCATTGGCGGTGGTCAAGTCTCATTATCCGAGAATTGACCTCGAAGCTGTGAAAGAAGGCTTTGCCTGTGATGAAGACAAGGCTAACGCGCTCCTTGAAGAGGTGTCCGGTGCATCGCAGGCCTTGTTGGAGAATCTAGAATTCTGACTTCGATGTAGGCCTTGATGCCGAGTGCTCGCCCTCCTTGTCTAAAATATTGTGTCTTCTTACTTCAATATGATTTGCCTGTATTGTCTTCCGCTGAGTGGTCTTCAGACCTCTTCCACTTTCTTCTCTGGCTGAGTTGTTAGAATATATGCCCGCAGCCTTTTGGATCTGTTGTGCCTTTAGGGTGGGCTTCACCGATCGTGGTATGGCTTCCAAACGTTAGGGCCTTGGCCCGTGGCTTTCTTGCCGGACACGCTTTTCCGAGAGGGTGGCGTGCAGCTCTCAAGCGTCGGGACTTACGTTAGGCCACTGGCCGAGTGGTTTAGCCCCAGGCTTGCATCACTTGCTAGCTCTCCGCTTCTCGGCTTTTGCGCTTAATTTGGTATAATTAAGCGAGGAAGCCGAATGAGCTTGAACTGCTTACAACACGTGTCTGGTGAAATTCTCCTTGATTTTGTTCAACCATGCTGATCTTCTTCGATATTCGCACTGCCGCTTTGTTTTTCGCGCTTCATTGACTGTGAGGTGGCGCGTTTTGATTGCCTTTGAGACGCTTCGATTTCCGAGGCTGGGGTGGCTTATAAATGGGGCGTCACCGCTAATGAGCGATCGCCCGTTTCTTCTTGCCTTGTCCTTCGTCTTCCTCTTCCAGTTTCCTTCCATGTCTAACACGAGGAAGTTCGTCGGTCCCTTCGCGGCGTTGTTTCGCCATCGATTCTTCGGGATGTTGCACAACTGGGAGGAGGCGGAAGCATGGGAAGACCTTGACTTTTTCACACTGGAGGCGGAGGCGGAGGACGGAGCGGCGAGGGACGCCGCCGCCGTGGCCACCTTGTTGGAGGTCGCACCGGGGCTCCACGAGGTGGCGGAGATCATCCTCGAGATGGTTGGTCGCGATCGTCGCAACGACCTTGCCGCCGGGCCCTCGTCGCCTTGTACCCCCTTGTGGGTGGTTGACGAGGAGATACAGCGGCGTTGGTCGCGTGGTCGCGACTAACCTCAGCGATCTTGCCTTTCTCCTAGCACACAGACTAAGAAGACTAAGATCAAGACTAGCCGCAGGAGTACCAAAGAAGACCAAATAGCTTTTTTTTTTTTTTTTTTTTTTTTTTTTTTTTTTAGCGCGAGAAAAAGAAAAAAGAAAATTAGCGATGTAAATTATTAACATTATGGAATGAAATGCGAAATTTTATCGATTCGTGCCTATCACATTTGACCCGAACTTAGTGGTTCCGCTGATCAACTCATTCTAGTCGATTGCTCGATTACCCGACAGCAGAAGTGGGGCTCGAGCTTTTGACGGTTAGAAATTCGCGACCAGGCAAATCTTGGTTAAATTCTGGCGCAATTGCAGGTGCAGTCGAGTGGTTAGTGCTTTCTACCCGTTCCGTTGTGCGCTGGTATAAACCGCCGAGGCTTTGTGCTCATCGTGGTTTGTTATTTCCGTGCATTCTATATCGGCACGACCAGGGTTAGGCGCTACGATCGGGTAATAACCACTCGGGGCTAGCATTACACAACTTCGTAAAATAAGACGAACCACTATTTTATTTAATGTGTAAGAGTGGGATACATAACTCATGCGTAGAAGCGGCGGAGTCGTTCGGCGTTCAAGTATTCGCGAGAACCTCGCCGTCTTCTCGCCTGCAGTCGATAAGCACCCGGCCGGATTGTCTTACGGGCGATGTATGGACCTTCCCAAATTGGAGAGAGCTTGTGCTCGCTTTTAGTTCCTCCTCAGGACCAGATCTCCTTCGAAAAGGTTCTATTTCGGCGTTGCGAGAGTGGTAGCGGCAGAAGTCCCTGGAGGTACTTAGCCGATCGAGGGCGGCAACGTTCCGAGCCTCCTCGAGTTGATCAAGCTCCACCATTCGGCTTCCCTCGGACTCGGCCGTTGTAGTTCGAACCCTCGGGATTCGAATCGGCTCGGTCGGCAGAACCGCCTCTGCGCCGTAGACCAGGAAAAAGGGGTTTGGCGGTCGCTCGGTGGGAGTGGTTCTGAGTCCCGAGTACCGAGCGGTAGCTCCTTCACCCATCGAGCAGCGTATGGTTTGAGTCGGTCGAAGATCCTGGCCTTGAGGCCTTGGAGGACTGCACTGCTAGCTCGCTCAACCTGCCCATTGCTTCGTGGGTGAGCCACCGGCCGGGCGATCTTGATCCCGACGCCTTCGCACCATTCTTGGAATTCTTCGCTCCTGAATTGGGTGCCGTTGTCCGTGATGATCCGGTTGGGCACTCCGAATCTGATCACGATATCCTGGAAGAACTCCTTGGCCTTAACTCCAGTGATAGTGACGGCGGCTTGGCCGATCCACTTGGTGAACTTGTCAATGGCCCACGAAGAGGTAAGCGAAACCGCCTTGAGCCTTCTTGAGCGGGCCCACTATGTCGAGCCCAGATCGCAAAAGGCCAAGAAATGGGTATAGTCTGTAGCTCTGTGTCGCAAGTGTGTCTGTCTTGCATAGAATTGGCAGCCCTCGCAGGTTCGAACTATCTCCTTGGCATCCGTTACCGCCGTTGGCGAGAAGAAACCCCGCCGGTAGGCTTTCCCAACCAAGGCGCTTTGACGCCGGCGTGATGGCCACACATTCCCGAATGGATTTCTGAGCAGCTCTCTTCCCACTTGTCCCGAAATGCACCGCTGAGGACACCCGAGGCACTTTTTTCGGAAGAGCTCGTCGCCCACCACCACGTAGGATTTGGCTTGTCGGGAGATGCGCTCTGCGAGTGGTTGCTTCAGGAGTTTGTCCTTCAGGAGATAATCAAGGTACAGAGGTAGTCGATCTGGATCGATGAGCGGGACCCTGCCGGGACCCTCGCTTGGCTTTTGCCGTTTTGTAACGGTTGGCTCGTGAAGATCCTGCACGAAGATATCACTTGGGACATACGCCCGAGTGGCTCCCATCTTAGCCAACTCGTCTGCTGCCTCATTATTGCGGCGGAGGACATGAACCAGACTCTAGACCGTCACAAACTTGCCTTCCAATTCTCGGACTTGCTTGGCGGTATGCCGCCATATTACGATCCACACACAACCAGTCCTTCAGTACTTGATTCACCACCAATCGGAGTCGCCTCGAATCGCCACCCGGATTCCGAAAGTGATGTGGCGTCTGAAGCCCATGGATGAGGGCCTCGTACTCCAGCGGCATTGTTTGAGGCCGAAGTGAATCGAAGGACATACTTCGACTGTCACCCTTAGGCGAGATAAGGAGGATTCCCGCCCTGCTCCTCCAAGCATGAGAGATCCGTCGAAGTGCATGACCCAATATTACGGCTCTTCTTCGGTGCGAGGAGTGCAGGATTCGGTCCACTCGGCCGTAAAGTCGACCAAAGCACGAGACTTGACGGTGCAGGCGGCTTGAACGAGATGTCGAAAGCTCCAAGCTCACCGCCCACTTTGAAATTCTTCCGGTAGCTTCCCGATTGCGGAGGACCTCTCCCCGCAGGGAAAGAAGTGACTACTGAAATCGAATGTCCTTGAAATAATGCTTGACTTCCGTGACGAGATCAAAATGGCGTCTGCCAGCCTGGATTGGAGGATATCTTGTCTTGGATTCGCCAAGATTACCGACGAAAATAAATCGGGCGTTGCACGCCAGAAGCGGTGTCCAGATTCCTCCCGCTCCACAACTATCACGGCACTTACTACATGAGATGTTGCCGCTATGTAGAGCGAAGAGGTTCACTGGCGCCCGGCGAGACTAAGACTGGGAGTGGAGAGAAACACCTTGAGTTCTTGAAGGCTGCAGCGCCTCTGCCCAATCAAAGCGATCTTGCTTCTTAAGGAGCTTGAAGAAAGGCATTCCGGACCCCGATCGTGAGATAAACTCGCCAAGCGCTACCATGCATCCGGTGAGCTTTTGGACCTCCTTTTGGGTGGTAGGCGGGGCCATTTTCATAATGGCTCCAATTTTCTCCGGTTCGGCTCGATCCCACGACGGAGACGATGAACCCGAGTAGTTTCGGAAGACACTCAAAACGCACTTCTGCGGGTTTAGCCTCATCCGAACGTCTTGGACTTGCGAACGTCTCGGCGGATCGGAGATGAGGCTGTCCTCTGTCTGCGTTTTAACTACCACATCATCCACATAAGCTTCCACATTGCGCCGGTGATGGTGAAAGCACGACGGGCGTACCGGGTACGTTGCGCGGCATTCTTGAGCCCGAACGGCATAGTGATATAGCAATATGCTCGAATGGAGTGATAAGCGAAGTCTTCGCGATCTTCCTCTCGGCCGAATCGATGATAGCCTGAATAGGCGCCCGTAAAGCCGAGTAACCGAGATCCGGCGATGGAGTCTACGGTGATCGATACGAGGGAGACCAAAGGGATCTTCGGACAAGCCTTGTTGAGGTCGGTGTAATCAACACACATACGCCCGACTTTTATTCTTCTTCCGACGAGTACAGGGTTCGCCAACGATCGGGATGATACACTTCTTTGATGAAGCTGCAGCTAGCGACTTTGTGATCTCCTCTCTGATGGCTTCTCGACGATCTTGAGCAAACCATCGTAACCTTTGCTTGACGGGCCTGGCGGATTGGTTTACATTTAGTGCGTGCTCGATCACCTCCCTAGGAACCCCGGGCATGTCGGACGGCTTCCAGGCAAAGACGTCTTGGTTTGCCCGCAGAAAGGTGACGAGCGCGCCTTCCTATTCATCCCCGAGCCTTGTCCCGATCGAAACGGCTCGAGCCGGATCGGACGGGTCGAGGAGGATCCTTTTGGTGCCTTCCTCGGGGCTGATCCCGAAGTTCTGCGGCTTGCGGGTAGGGATACTGCCTTCCGGCTTGTCGAAATCCGCCTCTTGACGAATTCTTTCCCGACCCGCCAGCGCCTCCAGAGACTCGGCCATTTCGCAGCTCTCCCTGTCGCGAAGAGAAAGATCGCTTAACGCCGCCAGCAGAGTGATAATACCACTCGGACCCGGCATCTTCAAGATCGATACGCGTAGTGGGGCACCGCCATGAACTTGGCCAGCGCTGGCCTCCCCAAGATGGCATGATACGCCGTCGAAATCTGCCACCTCGAAGCTAAGGCTCTCCGTCCGGTAGTTGTCCCTTGCGCCGAACGTGACTGGTAGAGTGATTTGCCCGAGTGGTATCGCCGACGTTCCGGGTATCACTCCATGAAAAGGTGACGACCCGCGCTTGAGGTCAGACCGCGGGATCCCCATATCATCGAGTGTCTTCACGAAGAGGACGTTGAGCCCGCTCCCTCCGTCAATCAACACCCTTTTGAGCTTGATGCCGCGGACAACCGGCGCCAAGACCAGAGGGTATCTGCCGGGGAATGGGACGCGATCTGGGTGATCCGTGCGGTCGTAAGTTATTGCGACCTCGGACCACCGGACATATCGGGGGGTCTCCGGCTCTACTGCATAGATGTCCCGAGCGGTGAGCTTTTGCTTCCGCTTGGACTCATATGCGGCTGAACCCCCGAATATGTAGTTAAGCTCGAGGTCGACTTCACGATAGTCTTCCTCGCCAGGGGGAGGCGGTTTGCCGGCGGCATGACCGCTCGGACCTTGTCCAGCCTGCCTCTTGCTCTCGCGGGCGAACCTCTTTAGGGTAAAACAATCCTTGGCGGCATGCCTCCCCTTTGGGTGGAAAGGGCAGAGTGAGTTCATGACCTTATCATATCCATCCTCTTTGAGAGCGCGAGGATGAGTTGGCGCGGCTGATCGCCACTAGCTCTTCGCCCTTGCGCTTCTTTTCTTTCCGCCGAGGGGTTCAGATGATCCTTCCCTTCATCGCCGTCGTTCCGCCAGAGCCTCGGAGGCTGGCGTAACGGTCCGCTTAGGCGAACAGCTCCGGACCAAGCGTGGGTGGCTTCCGGGACATCTTCTTGATGAGGTCGGGGTCGCTGACTCCTTTCTGGAAGGCAGCTATCACAACCGCATCTGTGACGTCCCGAACGGTGCTTTTCCTGTTCATGAAGCGCTTGACGAACTCCCGGAGGGATTCGTTCCTCCTTTGGTGTAGCTGATATAGGTCCCAAGGGGTGCCTGGGCGCTCGTAAGTGCCTTGGAAATTTGAGATGAACTGCTCACACAGATCTCCCCAGGAATCTATAGAGTTCGCTGGAAGTCCGGTGAGCCATGCTTGGGCCAGGGGCGAGAGGGTAACCGGCAAGTAGTTTGCCATTACTTTCTGATCCCCCCGGCGGCCCTGACTGCCAGAGCGTATACTTGTAGCCAAGCCTCTGGGTCTCTCTCACCGTCAAACCTAGTGATGCCTTTAGGATTAAATCCATCAGGCCAAACCACTCGGCGTAGGTGAGGGGTAAACGCACGGACCCCTTCGATGACTCCGCGATGCCCCCCGGGAGGTGATCGACGCGGAGGGGATCGCACTTGGCGTATTTCGCGGCCTCGCGGAAGGATGCCGAAGCGCTCATATTAAATCGGCTTGATGGCGTTGTTCCTCCCTTTCTGGCCGCGCTGGCGTCGAGGTGCGAACGGAGGTCGCGGTGATGCTATGTCGCAAGTCGTCTCCAAGGTAGAACATGATGTATCGGCGGGCTTCCCGACCTGGCCATTCTTTGTTTGTCTGGGTCCTCGCCGGACCACGTAGCGGCTCCTTCGCCGGTGAGTCGGTTTGAGTATCTTTGGATAGTCGCCGCCGTCACCATGGCCTTTACTTGGGCCATGATCGGGCAATCGGATCATCCGCCTCGGCATAGGGTCGGGGTATCCAGGAGTGTCTTGGAAGCGGCGATATTCTGCGTGGGTACGAAACAGCCTGGTCCCCATCTTGGCTTGCGAGAATGTCTTCATTGACAGCGGCGCGTCTCGAGTACGCGCCACAGCGTCGGGCTCGATCGCTCGGCCTCCTTCCAAATCGGGCGGCGATCGAGGTGTCGAGCGCTGCTGCTTGAATCTGCCCGCGAGCCTTCGATCACACAGACTCTCACGGAAATTCCAGCAGCTCTCTAGGCTTTCTTCGACTCGGCGGCCCGAGGTGGGTGAGTCTGGAGAAGACAAACCTAGGCGCTCGGGGTGCCGAGTGGCTTGGCGGTGAGAACTCCCACCCTTCGTGCCTCGGCGTCCTCGAGCACGACTCGCGGCCGAACGGGTCTTCGGATCCCCGCTCGGTACTTGAGTACGAGGCAGGGGACCTTCCGATCGGCGCGAAGTCGTGGACTGGATCGCCAGAAACCTCACCGCGCAGTAGCGCAGTTCCCTTGGAGAGAGAGGCTTCCGAGGTCGTTGGAGATGAAGGTCAAGGCTTCAAAGCGGAAGACCTGGCCCGGGGCGAAGACTGTGGAGACTTCGCTCGTCGCAGCCATCAAGCTTGACGAAGATGTTGACACAGGCCCCCTACCTGGCGCGCCAACTGTCGACGATCGGTTTCGCCGGCAATAAGATTTGTGATTCTAGGGGATTTGTGCGGATCTGAGCTTGATGGTAACACAGGATGCGAGGGCAATCTGTTTTAGACAGGTTCGGGCTCTCTCGGAGGAGATAATACCCTAGTCCTGTGTTCTTGGATGTATTGTGTATGTTCAAGAGAGAGCAAGCGAGAGAAAAGAAAATCCTCTTGTTTTTTCCCTCCTCCCCTTATATACTGGGGGGAGAATACATGATAGTTGGGCGCCACCGGGCCCTGAACATGGTGGCCTGAACGACATGTCCCTTGTCCTTATCCGCCTTCACGCTCTACGTCCTGGAGAGGTGGTTCTGCTTTCTCCGACCCACGCCTGCCGCTTTGTCAGGTCCCAGCATCCGCAGGCTCTGGCGGTGTCAGGCTGCATGCTTTGTCCCTGGCGGGTTGTTAGGGCGGGGCGCGAAGCTTCCGTGAAGGATCAGGAGTTGTCTTGGGGAGCAAGTCGAAGGTTTCCTCTGGGCCCGCCGTTGCGCTTCTGGGCTTTGGGCTTTCTGTTCCGCCTGTCAGGCCCAGTCGGGTGTAGGCCCCTCTTGTGGGGCCCCTGTCTCTGACATCCCACACCTCTCTTCTGGTCCGAAGTCGGTGAAAGAAAGTTCTTTGGACCCACAGTGATTCAAGAAGCCGAGACGCAAGTCAGGCTAATCCGCGATCGGTTAAAAGAAGCTAAGTCTAGACAAAAGAGCTATGCTGATAATCGCCGCCGCGATCTGAGCTTCAAAGTAGACGATTTTGTCTATCTTAAGGTGTCACCGTTACGTGGCACGAAGCGATTCCAAGTTCGCGGAAAGTTAGCGCCGAGATACGTCGGTCCTTATCGCATTCTTGCAAGGAAGGGTGAAGTAGCTTATCAGTTGGAGCTTCCACCTCAACTTGCGGATGTGCATGACGTATTTCATGTCTCTCAGTTGAAAAAGTGTCTTCGAGTTCCTATTGAACTCACTCCCCTAGACACTATTGAACTTCAACCAGATCTTTCATACCGTGAATATCCAATTCGCGTTCTGGACGAAGCGAACGATTAACTCGTAATCACGTAATCAAGATGCTTCGAGTTCAGTGGAGTAACCATACTGAAGAAGAAGCAACCTGGGAATGTGAAGATCGCCTTCGATCCGAGTTTCCATCTTTCTTTTCTGAATCCTTGTAATCTCGAGGACGAGATTATTGTAAGGGGGGTAGAGCTGTAACATCCTGAGTTTGAACTTGCCTTTTTAATGTTAATTATCCTTTGGGAGTTGTTTGGACTTCAATTTGGAGCTAATTGTTTTTGGTATTGCTCGCTCTGCCTGTTTCGTTTTGGTTGTTGATCCAAAATCTCGTTTCGAGCTGTGGTTAGAATTTCCGAGCAACCGTAGTTTTCAAACCTTCTTTAGCTATCCTAGAGTCTACCCTAGACGTTTCCGGGAAGAGTTGTTGAGTTTCGGGGTTTTTGGGGCGTTTTTGGGGCTTTGTCGCCTTGGGCGGCGATCTGGCCTGGCCAGATCGCCGGCCGAGGGGTGCGGGCAGGGGGGCAGGGCGCCCGAGCTGACCGGCTGCCCTGGCCACCTCCACGTTTTCTAGAGGGTTCTCCTCCCCCAGCCAACTCCCTCTCCCTCACTTCACCTCACTCCCTCTCACCCTCACCCTCTACCTCTCTCTCTAGCTCTCTCTCCCATGGAGTTCTCTCCCTCTTTCTCAAGCTCTTCCTCTCCCTAAAACTCCCTCTCCGTTGTTCTTGAGCTCAAGGTGAAGCAAGCTACGGGGGAGGACGCCGTTTTCCTAAACCCTAGGCGAGCCCTGCGGTGAGTGGAGCAAGTTTCAGTCAGATCTGTGATGACTTGAGCTTGATCTTGTATTTTTCTCTAGTTCTATCATCTTTTCTTTTAGCTAAAACCCTAGAAAACCTAGTTGTAGAGCTCAACTTTTAGTTAGCCAATTATCTAGACCTAGGTTAGGTGTTAGAGTTTTCGTTAGTGCGAAAACTGAGATCAGAAACCCTAAATGTGTTCTTATCGAATATATTTGGTTAAATGTCGTTTTCGTAGCTTTTGGAATTAAACTTTGGAACCCTAGTTCCAAAAGCTAGGAAAAAGGCACTAGAATATATTCGACTTCGTTAAAGTACGAGTTTCGCAAAAAGAATCGAGTTAGAATTCGATTCAGGGAGAAAGTCGGAATTTAGCATGGTTTAGGACTTTAGAGTTTGTCGGATTAGGAATTAGGCCAAATGAGGTCGGAACCTCGTGTGGTTTGCATAAATGGGTCCTTGTCATCTCCGAGAACCCATCCATGCAATCGCCGCGAAATTCCGAAGTCGTTTGTGCGAAAGCTGCTTTACGGAAAATTCGGGCCGACTGTGGCGGCACTACCGACGTGGTAAGTCGATCGCTGCTCAGGCCGGAACTACCGACCCTTGTGGCCGGTACTGCCGGGCTCGGGCCGGCACTACCGCCCCTGCAACGCCGGTAGTTATTTTCCAGAGAGGTCCCCATTTTAGGTTTCGTAGCCGCCGACTGCTCGGGCCGGCACTACCTCTCTGGAATATACAGTACCGGTGGAGCGGTAGTACCGGAGGTTACACGGCGGTAGTGCCGGCCACTGAACGACTAGGGTTTTCCAGAAAAAGGTTTTTTGCGCAAACGACTTCAGAACTCCGCAGCAATCGCATGGATGGGTTCTCGGCGACGATAAGGACCCATTCACACAAACCACTCGAGGTTTCGACCACGTTTGATCTAATTTCTTACCTGAGGAACTCGAGACTCCTAATTCACGTCAAATTTTTACTTTCGACCAGAATCGAATTCAAACTCAATTCTTTTCGTGAAACTCGAACTTCAACGGCATTGAATACATTCTAGTGTCATTTTCCCAGCTTTTGGAACTAGGGTTTCAAGGATCTTTTCCAAAAGTTACGAAAATGACTTTTAACCGAACAATCCAACGAAATAAGAAACTAGGATTTTGAACTCGGTTCTCGCACTAACTAAAACTCTAACACTGGAACAACTTAACCTAGGTCTAGGGATTCAACTAACTAAAAGTTGAGAATTACAATTAGGTTTTCTAGGGTTCAACTCATAAAAGAAGCATAGAAGAAGAATGAAATAAAGGAGAGAACTCAGATCGCAACAAATTTAGTTAGAACTCGTTCCACTCACCACAAATCGTCGCTAGGGTTTGAAGGAGACATCCACCACCTTCACTTGCTTCTCCACGAGCTCAAGAACACCGGAAGGAGAGGTTTAGCTGGAGGGAATGCTTGAGAGAGGGAGGGAGAGCTCCATGGGAGAGAGAGAGAGAGTGAGAGTGAGGGAGAGTGAGAGAGAGGGGAGTGTTTTGCTGGGGGAGTGAGGCGTAGAGGGGAAGCCTCTAGACAAATATGAGGTGGCAGTGCAACGGGCAGCAGCGAGGGCTTTTGCCCCCTGCCCGGTCGCCTCGGCCGGCAGTACCGGCCTAGGGCCAGTGGTACTGCCGCCCAGGCAAGAAAAACAGCAATTAAACGCGAAACGCTCAGAATCTTGAAATTTCTTCCCGGAAACTTTTAGGGTGGGTTCTAGGATAGCTAGATAAGGTTTTGGAAACCACGGTTGCTAGGAAATTCTAACCGCAACACGAAATAAGGTTTTGGGGCAAAAACTAAAAATGAAACGGCTCGAACGATTAAATCCAAACACAATTAACTCCAAATTGTAATCCAAATGACTCTCAAGGCAATAATTTACAATTAAAAAGGCAATAATCAACTCAGGATGTTACAGTTCTACCCCCCTTACAATAATCTCGTCCCCGAGATTACAAGGACTCGGAAAAGAAGGTTGGAAATTCAGATCGAAGACGATCTTCACGTTCCCTGGTTGCTTCTTCCTCAGTGTGATTGCTCCACTAAACTCGAAGCATCTTGACAACGTGATTACGAGTAAGACGTTCAGCTTCATCCAGAACGCGAATTGGAAATTCACGATAAGTCAGATCTGGTTGAAGATCGATTGTGTCCAGGGGAGTGAGTTCAGCAGGAACACGAAGACACTTCTTCAGCTGAGAAACATGAAATACGTCGTTCACATCTGCATGTTGAGGTGGAAGCTCCAGCTGATAAGCTACCTCACCTTTCCTTGCAAGAATGCGATACGGACCGACGTATCTCGGCGCCAACTTCCCGCGGACTTGGAATTGCTTCGTGCCACGCAAAGGCGAGACCTTGAGATAAACAAAGTCGTCAACCTCGAAGCTTAGATCACAGCGGCGATTATCGGCATAGCTCTTTTGCCTGGATTGAGCCTCTTTTAGCCGATCGCGGATCAACCTAACTTGCGTCTCAGTTTCTTGAATCGCTGTTGGTCCAAAGAACTTTCTTTCACCAACTTCAGACCAGAAAAGAGGAGTCTAACACTTTCTCCCATACAGTGCTTCAAACGGAGACATTTGAAGGCTTGCTTGATAACTGTTATTGTAGGAAAATTCGGCAAAAGCTAAGCACTTTTCCCACTTTGAGTTATATGAAAGAACACAAGCTCTGAGCATGTCTTCCAGGACCTGATTTGTCCTTTCAGTCTGCCCATCCGTCTGGGGATGGTAAGCTGTACTGAAGAGCAGCTTAGTCCCGAGAAGTTCATGCAAACTCTTCCAGAACCGCGAAGTGAACTGGGATCCACGGTCAGACACAATGACCCTAGGAACCCCATGCAATCGAACAATGTGGTTCAGGTAGAGCTCTGCAAGCTTAGCTCCATCGTAGGTAACGCGTACCAGTATGAAATGAGCCACTTTAGTTAACCGGTCGATAATCACCCTAATACAGTCATGGCCATTTTCCGATCTTGGCAGGCCAGTGATGAAGTCCATTCCGACCTCATCCCACTTCCACTCTGGAATCTTCAAAGGTTGGAGCATTCCAGTTGGTCGCTGGTGCTCTGCCTTAACTCGCTGACACACGTCACAAATGGCAACGTATGCGGCGATATCCCTTTTCATACCAGGCCGCCAAAACTTTTTTCCGGATATCCTGGTACATCTTAGTACTTCCAGGGTGGATCGACAATAGAGTTTCGTGAGCTTCCTTCAAGATCAAATCCTTGATCTCCTGATCATTCGGGACATAAATTTGATGTCCACGCATGATGAGACCATCAGCTCGTCATGAAAACTTCGATGATGCGCTTTCTCCTAACTTGCGCTTAATCTCAGCTACTCCTTCATCATTGTAACACCCCAAATTTTTTCTTTTCATAAAATTAAATATTATTTTGCACATTTGTGAATTTTTGGAATTTTCTGGAATTTATTTGGATTTAATTTGAATTTATTCCATATTGAAATAGTTAAAGAAATTAAATTTTCAAATAAAGTTTTGTTGGACATATTTTATTTGAGTCCCAAATGCCCTAAAATATTTTCCAGAATTTTTATGGAATTTTTCTGAGTATTTTGCTATTTTTCTTGAATTAAATGAATTACTAGAAATTATTTTAAATATTAAATCGCTGGAAAATCGAGTCGGGGCAAATCGTTGTTCATCCGACCGAGTCGAACCCGAGTCGGACTCGAGTCCGACCCGAGCCACGTGACTCGACCGAACCCACTCGGCCGAGCCCTAACCGCGTGACCGTTGGATTCAGATCCAACGGCCATGATTGAGCCACGTCACCAGAGCCCGAGCCCGACCGAGCCAGCCAGCTCGCCCGAGCCAGACCTGAACCCAAACCCCCGCACCGTTGGATCTTGATCCAACGGCTGTGATTGAGCCACGTCACCCAATCCGAGTCGCCGCCGGACTCCGCCGCCGCAACGGAGTGGGCCTCGGTTTCCGTGCGTTTCACGGACGCCGAGGGCCCTATTTATTGCACCGCCACCTGTGTCGAGACCGCCACTTCATTGCGCACCCGTAGCCCTAACTCACCTCGCTTGAGCCGCCGTGGTTGCGCCGCTAGAGCTTGCCGGAGTAAGGAGAAGGAGCCGCCACGGTTTTCGTCGAATTCCGTCGCCGTCCGCCGTCCTCCGTCGCCGTTGACCCCAGATCCGGGACCGGGAGGTCAAGACGCGTCCGGGAGTCCAACTCACCTCGCCGGAGCGCGCCCGAAACGCCGTCGGCTAGGTCGTCGTCCCCTGCGCCGGTGACCCAGCGCCGCCGCTCGCCATCGCCGGACTTCGAGCTCTGCCAGCCGTCGGATCTTCATCAAACGGTCCAGATTGCGCCACGTCACCGTTGGTGAGATCCCGTTCCAAAATCCCAGATCCAATCTCGGCAGTTGGATCTAGATCCAACGGTCCAGATCAAATGCGTTAACCCAAACGCGTGAGTCCAGATCTAATCTGGGCCGTTGATTTTCAAATCAACGGCCGAGATTGCGCCACGTGACGGGGAGCTTGACCGCCGCGGTCAGCGCACCCGTGCGTGTGACGCTGACACACCGGGCCCGCGTGTCAGCGACGCGACCAAACCGCACCATGACGTCACGCTGACGTCATGGCGGGCCCGCACGTCAGCGGCTACCCCAGCCGTGTAATGACGTCAGCGATGACGTCAATCCATCAGTCTGCGGGTGATATCTTTGAAAATTTGTAGAGTAACCGTGCCTAAGGCGGTGTGCGAGGCTTTTCCGTAATCGGGAGACAAACTGTGAGCCTCGATCTGAAACTATCCGCATGGGCACTCCATGGAGACACACAACCCGCGATATGTACAGCTCCGCATACCTCTTGGATTTATAGGTGGTGCGAACAGCTAGGAAATGTGCCGACTTGGTCAACCGGTCGACGATCACCCATATCGAGTCATGACTTGAAGAAGTCAGGGGCAAGCCGGTAATGAAGTCCATGCTGATGTCTTCCCACTTCCAACTCGGAATGGGTAACGGCTGAAGAGTACCAGCTGGCTTAAAGTGTTCAGCCTTCACCCGCTTGCAGACGTCGCACTCGGCCACATAACGGGCGATCTCGCGCTTCATGCGAGTCCACCAGAACCGCCGCTTCAGGTCTTGGTACATCTTGTTGCTGCCCGGGTGAATTGTAAGCAATGAGTTATGGGCTTCATCAAGAATCCCCCTTTTTAACTCTTGATTGTCAGGGACGACTATGCGCTGGCCGAACCACACAGTCCCTTGATCATCCAGATGGAAACCAGAAGCTTGTCCAGAACTCATGTTGCTGCGGATTTGGGTGATACCCACATCACTCTCTTGCGCCTTCCGAATCTGACCAAGCAATGTGGACTTCACTTCCACATTGGTCAGGGATCCCTCTGCTATCATCTCCAGGCTGAGCTTCTGGAACTCGGCATAGAGGGTGGCACTCCGTGGTGGAAGAGTGAGGCAATGGCATTGTACCTTGCGGCTCAACGCGTCAGCTACCACGTTGGCCTTTCCCGGGTGATAGTGCACCTCCAGACTGTAGTCTTTGATCAGCTCGAGCCATCTCCGCTGCCTCATATTCAGATCTGCCTGGGTGAAGATGTACTTGAGACTTTTGTGATCTGTATAGACGTTGCACTTGTTCCCCAGGAGATAGTGGCGCCAGATCTTCAAGGCATGCACCACTGCTACAAGCTCCAAATCGTGGGTGGGGTAGTGCTCCTCATGATGCTTCAATTGCCGAGATGCGTAGGCAACGACTCGGCCTTCTTGCATAAGCACACAGCCAAGTCCAATGCCTGACGCATCGCAATACACATCAAAAGGCCTGTGGATATCCGGCTGAGTGAGGACAGGAGCCGTAGTCAAACATTGCTTCAGCGTTTGAAAGGCGCTCTCGCAGTCCGCTGACCATCTGAACTCAACTCCCTTCTTAAGCAGCTCAGTCATCGGCTTCGCAATCTTTGAGAAGTCCTGGATGAAACGGCGATAATACCCAGCCAGTCCAAGAAAACTGCGGATGTCCGTGACAGTCTTGGGCTGCTCCCATTTGAGTACATCCTGTACCTTGCTCGGGTCAACTACCACGCCTCGCTCAGAAAGGACGTGCCCTAAAAACGACACTTCCTTTAGCCAGAACTCGCATTTACTGAATTTCGCATACAGGCGGTGCTCCCTGAGTCGCCCGAGAACAATGCGAAGATGTCTGGCATGCTCTTCTTCATTGACTGAATAAATGAGGATGTCATTAATAAAGATGATGACAAAGGAATCTAGCTCCTCCATAAAGATGGAGTTCATGAGGTACATGAAGTATGCCGGCGCGTTCGTCAGACCGAACGACATGACGGTGTACTCATACAGCCCATACCGAGTGGAGAAGGCTGTCTTCGGAATGTCTTCGGCCCGGATCTTAATCTGATGGTACCCAAGCCTCAGGTCAATCTTAGAAAATACCCGTGCACCAGCAAGCTGATCGAACAGGATATCAATCCGAGGCAGAGGGTACTTGTTCTTGATAGTAACAGCATTCAAGGGACGGTAATCCACACAGAGGCACAGAGAACCATCCTTCTTGGTCACAAAGAGAGCCGAGCAACCCCAAGGTGAGGAGCTCGGTCGGATGAACCCCTTGTCCATCAATCCTTTCAGCTGGGTCTTCAGTTCAGCCAATTCATTTGGTGGCATCCGGTACGGCCGCTTGGATACCGGAGCAGTCCCTGGCTGAAGCTCAACGACGAACTCAATGTCCCGATCAGGTGGCATTCCCGGTAATTCCGCTGGGAACACATCGGGAAACTCAGACACCACGGGAATCGAGTCCATCTCTTCAACTTTTGTCCCATTTGGTGAACACAAGGTGGCCTTGTTCTCGTTAAGAAGTAGGGTGAGTTGGCCGCCCTTCGGATTTCGGAGTGACAGGGTACGACTACAGCAATCCAAAACAGCTTGCTGTCGTGTCAGCCAACTCATCCCCAGGATGACATCTATCCCCCGAAGGTCTAGAAGCAGCAAGTTGACAGTGAACGGAATCCCCTGAATCTGAACTCACGCCTTACGAACCATCTCGCCTAGCAGTGATCTTCGACCCGGTGCCTCTATCGTAAAGGAGGTGACACCACATCGACCCTCATCTGATGCTGCACCGCAAACCCCGTGCGAATAAAAGAATGGGAGGCCCCCGAATCAAATAATACCCTAGCCTCATGCCCCTCAACAAGGAATGTACCAGCTAGTACGGCGGAGCCCTCAGGAACCGCCTCGGCGTCGACGAAGGTGACGCTGCCTCGGCTCGACGTAGGCAACAGCGGTGGTGCCGTCGCGCCCTGAAGCCGTGGAGCGCCGGCATTGCTGCTCCGACGTGGGAATGGGCAGTCCCGGATGAAGTGGCCCGCGCGTCCGCAATTGTAGCACGGACCGAGACCAGGACCCGCTGATGCTCTGGCTGCCGGTGGCGGTAGTGATGGTCGTGGCCGGGTAGCGGCAACCGACGGCTGGGCTGTCGTGATCGACTGAGACGGCGACGGAGCAGACGGCCTCGGCGGCTGGTATGAGACCGCCCGAGCCCGCTGCGAGCTGCCGCCCGCTGAGTACGGCATCGCCCGCTTCCTCTTCTTCTCTTCCTGATGAGCCCGCATCTTGAGCTCAACAGTGATCGCGCGGCTCACCAGGTCATTGTAGTCGGCGAAGTCGCAGACGGACAGCTTATCCTGCATCTTCGCTGTCAGCCCACTCACAAACCGACCCTGCTTCTTCTGGTCGGTGTCGACCTCCTCCGAGGCGTACTGCGCCAGGTAGTTGAACTCTTGCGAGTAGTCAACCACCAACTTGCTGAACTGTCGGAGAGCGAGAAACTGCTGCTTCTTCATGTCCATGAGGCCCTTCGGGATGTGGTACGCCCGAAACGCCTCACGGAACTCAGCCCAAGTAAACTGGTGCCCGGCAGGCTGCATCACCCGCAAATTGGCCCACCAAGCACCGGCAGGATCCGATTTGTCGCCTCCTGGTGCTGCTCGGTCCGCTGCAGAATGTCCAACACGTTGGGAGGAGGCGGCGGAACAGCACCCTCTCGCTGCTGTCGCTCCGCACCTCCATCACCCCCAGAAGTGGAAGCCTCGCGGGTCCGCATTCTGTCATCAAACAGAGTTAGGCGGCAAAGGTTAGGACCCTCACGGGGAAGACAAGCCCTAAATGCAGAAAAACCCCGAACTAACTCCCACATTAGACTGCAGCACCCCGCACTGGGGTCCCACAAGTCCGCCACACCCAAAACACAACTTTGATGCAAGGCAACATGACACATGCACGGTATGAGATGAGATGACATGCACGACTTCCAACGCAATTCACTCTCACCTCTACGATCTAGGGCGGGGACGGTATTACTCCCTACCTAATGCAGTATGACAATCCTAAATGATTTCCTAATCTGGTCGTCAAGTTGGGGTCCGTCTTTGTGCGCCTTGCTCTGATACCAGCCCTGACAGGAGCCACCCAGATCGTCCTCGAGTTGTTGGATGAACAGTTACTCCCGTCAGATTTGGATTCTAGCAACGAATCACCGGAGGCGATCCCGATGCTAATACCCAAGCCCAAACGAGACAACTCTACGACTTCCAACGACTCGACAACAACCCCGGTATTCCCCCGGTATGCGATCCGAAACTCGCCCAGGATCCCCACATACCGGTTCCCAATGCCATATCAAACATCAATTCGCACAAAGGGGCATCGAGCCCCCAAGCTCACTACCAGAGACGCAAGAACGCGGAAGCAAACAAACACACCACACAGCACAAAGAGGCCCAACAAAGACAACCAACAAAACGACCAAGCGAAAAGCAGACGCGTTCCATTACAGAAATAAAGGTAGTAGCTGTTCACAAAAGTATCACCCACAACACTATCCAACAAAAGTAAAACACCCCGGAAGTGTCATGCCCTGAACACTCCCGGGCGCACACACGCCGACAGCCTCTACTCGGTGCCCCGCCCGGTCACCGATAGGCAGTAGGGGCAAAACTCGCACCCCGCTGGATCCTCACCTGCAAAACCACAAAGCAGAAGCCTGAGTACGGAAGGTACTCGCAAGTCTTACCCGGGGTCCATATATGACCGACTCCAAAGGGGATGCATTTGGCGGTAGCAAGGTAAACCGGCTTAGGTTAAAGGTGCGAAAATGCTTAACTTTGTTTCAATTTTTGTCATCTACTCAAGTTTTTCTCAATATAGCTAGCAGTTGTAACAGCACCTACTTCTAACAGGATATTGTAATTAACAGAATACAAAGCAAGTCATCTCATACCAAAATTTAGCTCAAGCCCAACGGCGAACCACAAGTTCAAGTTGTTTACTACGCAGAAGAAGTTCAGATCAAGCTTGCTCATATCCGAGAGCGCGGCAATTCGAATCGCTTAGTTAACCCTGCAGGGAAGCATTGATCGCACGACACTTACCACAAGGGCCTAGTGTCAACCCCCTCCCAATCTACCCAATCGCTGAAGCGTCCTCCTGTGGCCCGAAAACCTAGCACCCCCTCGAGCAGCCCCAAGCCCGGCTTGGCGCTCGAGAGTCGGCCTAAGCCTCGCCCTCAACCACGTCCAACCACAGGAAGTTACGGTCCATCGATTCCGTATGAGAGAAAGAGTGGCTTACCGTACCATAATCGGGCATGCGACCAACCGGGGTGTACTCAATCTGATTCCACTTACGGATCAGTCCTCAACTGACACAGACGGGGCTACACATTTGAGTCTCCATACCCAAATGAACCAACTCCCCGCCCGGTCCACAATTCATTTCTTTCCAAAACCTTTCCCAATTCCAAGTCCAACATAATGTTGTATGTGTGTATTAATAACAACCGCAAGTGACAGAACCCTCCGTCACTTGGCCCAAACCCCGACATCTAAGCATTCTAAGCACGGACTCATTAATACCCATAGTCTAGCTCAAAAGGAGGTATTCGACGAATACAAGGGGGTACGTGCAGCAAATAGGATATATTCCTATCCCACATGGCTATTCCTAATGCAATACTTAACATTTCAATTAATCACATTATTCTCAAAAATAACGATACATAAGGATAAACATGCTTAGGTGCTTGCCTTGTTCTTCTGCTTGTGGGTCGGAAACAGTCGGCTCTCCGGTCGCACCCACGGTCACCGCGGCGTCAGTCTCCGCGGGATCGCTCTCTACACGAGTACAATGCATAATGAGATGCATGCCATGCAAAAGAAATGAACACAAAAGGAAAAACCCCGACGAAACATCGCGACCGAACAACTCGACCCAATACGGACAGATCAGGTGAACCTGGACAGTCCGGTTATTTGATCCGGACAGTCCGGATAACCCGGATACTCCGGACCTTGTGTCCGGACACTCCGGCCTAGGGCGAACACTCCGGACGGGTCGTCCGGACACTCCGGACCTGGCGAGTTTTACCCAATAACTCGACGGATCGAGGTGCCACCAAGTCCCACGGCATCGCGGGGACCCGACCTATGACATTCCCACACGCGGCAAGGCCGAGGGAACTTCAAGCTAGCTAAACCTCGAGAAAACGACACCCAACTACAAAACCACAAGCCGACTCTAATCAGCCCATGGATTGGCATTACCACTACCCGATCTACCTCACTAGTACCCACATTCATCAATCCAAGCCCCAAACCAACCCTAGAATCACTACACCCAAAACCCTAGAGCTCAAGATTCAACGCCAAAACTCCCAAACCCAAACCTAAGTCCCAAACCCACCATGGATGACCCTAAGACCCTAGAACCCTACGAATCAACCCCCAAGAAGAGGACCTACCTCCAAGTGGGACGGAGGAGAGGCAATGCCGGGTGGAGGATGGAGGATGCCGGCGTGAGGAGGAGTTCCCGGGGATGGAGGAGTCACCGGGGAGGAGCCACGGAAGGTCGCCGGAGTGGAGAGCTCACCGGAGACAAGGCTGGGGTGAAGGAGACGCACGGGATGGGTGGAGGACAAGTGGAGAAGAAAAGAAGGGAGTGAACCCACGAAATGGGACTTTTATACAAACCCCCCCCCCCCCCGCAAATACCGGACACTCCGAACGCTAACCCGGAGACTCCGGGTTGGGGTCTTCGGTAGCACTAACCCGGACACTCCGGACATTTGGTCCGGACACTCCGGGTTGAGGCGCTCGATCAGGTTAATCCGGATACTCCGGACAATATGTCCGGACATTCCGGGTTATGTCCGGACATTCCGGGTGTTGATCCGGATACTCCGGATGTCCCAGAATTTTTGAAACTTGGGGCCCTGACAAAGTCCCTGGAGGTACTTAGCCGACTGGATGGCTGCAACGTTCCGAGCCTCCTCGAGTTGATCAAGCTCCACCATTCGGCTCTCCTCGGACTCGGCCTCCTTTTAATTCCGAACCCTCGTGGATTCGAATCCTAGTTCGGTCGGCAGAACCGCCTCTGCGCCATAGACTAGGAAAAAGGGTGTTTGGCCAGTTGCTCGGCTGGGGGTGGTTCTGAGTCCACAGAGTACCGATGGTAACTCCTTCACCCATCGGGCAGCGTATGGTTTGAGGCGATCGAAGATCCTGGCCTTGAGGCCCTAGAGGACCAGGCCATTAGCCCGCTCCACCTGCCCATTGCTTCGTGGGTGAGCCACCGAGGCAAAGCAGATCTTGATCCCGACGCCTTCGCACCATTCTTGAAATTCTTCACTCCTGAATTGGGTGCCATTGTCCGTGATGATCCGGTTGGGCACTCCAAATCTAACCACGATATCCTGGAAGAACTCCTTGGCCTTAACCGCAGTGATAGTGGTGACTGGTTTAGCTTCGATCCACTTGGTGAACTTGTCAATGGCTACAAAAAGGTAGGCGAAGCCACCTTGAGCCTTTTTGAGTGGGCCCACTAAGTCGAGCCCCCAGACCGCGAAGGGCCAGGAGATGGGGATAGTTTGCAGCTCCTGCGCCGGCAAGTGCGTCTGCCTTGCATAGAACTGGCAGCCCTCGCAAGTTCGAACGATCTCCTTAGCATCCGTCACTGCCGTGGGCCAGAAGAAGCCCTGGCGGTAGGCTTTCCCAACCAACGCGCTTGACGCCGCGTGATGGCCACACATTCCCGAGTGGATTTCTTGGAGGAGATCTCTTCCCACTTGTCCCGAAATGCATCGCCTGAGGACACCTGACGTGCTCTTGCGAAAGAGCTCCTCGCCAACCACCACGTAGGATTTGGCTTGGCGGGAGATGCGTTCTGCGAGAGCGGTTGCTTCTGGAAGTTTGTCCTTCAGGAGATAATCAAGGTATGGGGCCGTCCAGTCGGGATCAATCAACAGGACTCTGGCCTCAGGATCTTTGCTCGGCTCCCGTCGTTTTGCAACGGTTGGTTCGTAAAGATCCTGGACGAAGATACCACTCAGAACCTCGACCCGAGTGGCTCCCATCTTGGCCAATTCGTCGGCTGCCTCATTGTTGCGGCGGAGGACATGGACCAGCTCCAGACCGTCAAACTTGCCTTCCAATTCTCGGACTTGCCGGCAATACGCCATCATAGTCACGATCGGCCTTACGACCAATCCTTCTGTACTTGGCTCACCACCAACTGGGAGTCACCACGAACCGCCAGTCGTCGGATTCCGAGCGATGTGGCGATGTGGAGCCCATGGATGAGAGCCTAGTACTCTGCGGCATTGTTTGAGGCCGGGAAGTGAATCCGAAGGACGTACTTCAACTTGTTGCCCTTCGGCGAGACAAGGAGAATTCCCGCCCCTGCTCCACCAAGCATGAGAGATCCATCGAAGTGCATGGTCCAATACTCTGGCTCTTCTTCCATGTGGGGGGCCTGGGATTCGGTCCACTCGGCCGTAAAGTCGGCCAAAGCCTGGGACTTGACGGCGGTGCGCGGCTTGAACGAGACGTCGAAAGCTCCAAGCTCGGCTGCCCACTTTGAAATTCTTCCAGTAGCTTCTCGATTATGGAGGACCTCTCCCACGGGGAAAGAAATCACTACTGAAATCGAGTGTCCTTGGAAATAATGCTTCAGCTTCTGTGACGAGATCAAAATTGCGTACAGCAGCTTCTGAATTTGAGGATATCGCGCCTTGGATTCGCCCAGCACTTCGCTGACAAAATAAACCGGGCGTTGCACGCCGAAACGGTGTCCAGATTCTTCCCGCTCCACAACTATCACGGCGCTGACTACATGAGTTGTTGCCGCTATGTAGAGCAGGAGAGGTTCACCTGGCACTGGCGAGACTAGAATTGGAGGGGTGGAGAGGAACACCTTGAGTTCTTCAAAGGCTTGCTGTGCCTCTGCCGTCCATTCAAAGCGGTCCTGTTTCTTGAGGAGCTTGAAGAAAGGCATCCCCCGAACTCCCAACCGGGAGATAAACCTGCCAAGCGCTACCATGCAGCCAGTAAGCTTTTGGACATCTTTTTGGCTGGCAGGCGGGGCCATCCTTATGATGGCCCCGATTTTCTCCGGGTTTGCCTCGATCCCACGATGAGAGACAATGAACCCGAGCAGTTTCTCGGAAGAAACTCCGAAAACGCACTTCTCAGGATTTAGCCTCATCTGGAACGCCCTAAGACTTGCGAACGTCTCGGCCAGATCGGAGGTGAGGCTGTCCTCTGTCTTGGTTTTAACCACTATATCATCCACATATGCTTCCACATTGCGTCCGAGCTGATGGTGAAAACACCGTTGTATCGCGCACTGATAAGTTGCACCAGCATTCTTCAGCCCAAATGGCATGGTGATGTAGCAATATGCTCCGAATGGGGTGATAAACGAAGTCTTCTCACAGTCCTCCTCTCGAAGCCGGATTTGATGATAGCCTGAGTAGGCATCCAGAAAACTAAGTAGTTGGGATCCAGCAGTGGAGTCTACCACCTGATCAATGCGGGGGAGACCGAAGGGATCTTTCGGGCAAGCCTTGTTGAGGTCGGTGTAATCGACACACATGCGCCAGCTTTTATTCTTCTTTTGGACGAGTACAGGGTTTGCCAACCAGTCAGGATGATACACTTCTTTAATGAAGCCTGCGGCTAGCAGCTTCGTGATCTCCTCCCTGATGGCTTCTCGGCGGTCTTGGGCGAACCGTCGCAACCTTTGCTTGACCGGCCTGGTCGATTCGTTTACATTCAGCGCGTGCTCGATCACCTCCGTGGGGACCCCGGGCATGTCCGACGGCTTCCAGGCAAAGACGTCTCTGTTTGCCCGCAGAAAAGTGACGAGCGCGTCCTCCTATTTGTCTCCGAGCCCTGTCCCGATCAAGGCGGTTCGCGCCGGATCGGACGGGTCGAGGAGGATTCTTTTGGTACCCTCCTCGGGGCCGATCCCGGGGTTTCGCGCTTTGCGGGTAGGGACGCTGCCTTCCGGCTTGTCGGAATTCGCCTCTTGACGAATCCTTTCCCGACCCGCTAGCGCCTCCAGCGACTCGGCCATCTCGCAGCTCTCCTTGTCACAGGAAAAAGACCGCCTTATGTCACCGCGTAGAGCGATGATACCACTCGGCCCTGGCATCTTCAATGTCAGGTACGCGTTGTGGGGCACTGCCATGAACTTGGCCAGCGCCGGTCTCCCCAAGATGGCATGATATGCTGTCGCGAAATCAGCCACCTCGAAGCCAAGGTTCTCTGTCCGGTAATTTTCCCTTGCACCGAAAGTGACCGGCAGAGTGATTTGTCCGAGTGGTGTCGCAGAAGTTCTAGGTATGACACCGTGGAAAGGCGACGATCTGCGCTTTAGCTCCGACCGCGGAATCCCCATATCGTCAAGGGTTTTGACAAAGAGGACATTGAGCCCGCTTCCACCGTCGATCAATACCCTCTTGAGCTTCATGCCGCGGACGACGGGCGCCAAGACAAGAGGATATCTGCCGGGGAATGGGACATAATCCGGGTGATCCGAGCGGTCGTAAGTTATCGCGACCTCGGATCACGTGACAGCTCCTTTGCCGGCTGGTCGGTCTGGGCTTGCTGGATAGCTACCGCGGTCACCATGGCCTTTACTTGGGCCAAGATCGGGGCGACTGGATCACCCGCCCCCAGCATAGGGCTCAGGGTATCCAGGAGTGTCTTGGAGGCGACGATATTCTGCTGTGGGGTACGGAAAACAGCTTGGTCCCCCATCTTAGCTTGTAGAATGTCTTCATTGACAGCCCGGGCGCGGTCCCGCAGAGTGCGCGCCCGCGCGTCAGGTTCAGTTGCTCGGCAACCTTCCAAGTCGGCGGCGGCCGAAGTGTCGAGGTGCTGCTGCGAATCCGCCCACGAGCCCTCGATTACGCAGACTCTACAGAAATTCCAGCACCTCTCTAGGCTTTCTTCTGACTCGGCCGCTGAGCTGGGTGAGCCTGAAGAGGATAACTCCAGGCGCTCGGAGGTGCCGAGTGGTTTGGCGGCGAGAACCCCCACCATTTGTACCTCGGCATCCTTGGGTCCGACTCCCTGGCCGGATCGGGCCTTCGGTCCCCTACTCGGCACTTTAGAGCGCGAGACAGGGGGACCCCCCGATCGGCGTGGAAGTCGCGACGATGGCTCGCCGGAAACCTCACCGTCTCGCAAAGACGGTCCCTTAGAGAGGGAAAGGTTCCCGAGGTCGTTGGAGATGAAGGTCAGGCTTCCGAAACGGAAGACCTGACCTGGGAAGAAGACTGTGGAGACTCCGCTCGTCGCAGCCATCAAGCTCGACGAAGATCTTGACACAAGCCCCTACCTGGCGCGCCAACTGTCGACGATCGGTTTCGCCGGCAATGAGATTTGTGATTCTAGGGGATTCGTGCGGGATCTGAGCTTGATGGTAACACAGGATGCGAGGGCGATCTGTGTTTAGACAGGTTCGGGCTCTCTCGGAGGAGATAATACCCTAGTCCTGTGTTCTTGGATATATGACCGTTCTCCTTTCTTGTTTCTCCCTCCTCCCCTTATATACTAGGGGAAGGATACATGATAGATGGGCGCCACCGAGCCCTCCACATGGTGGCCTCACCAACACATATTTTGTCTTCGTTGGCTATGGCGCACTACGTCTTCGAGAGGTGGTTGTGCTTTCCCCGACCCGCGCCTGCCGCCCTGTCAGGTTCCAGCGTCTGCAGGCTCTGCGAGTGTCAGGCTGCATGCTTCTTTTTTGGCGGGTTGTTTGGGCGTGGCGCAAAGCTTCCCCGAAGGATCGGGAGTTGCCTTGGGGAACAAGTCGAAACCTCCTCCGGGCCCGTCGTGGCGCTTCTGGGCTTTGGGCCTACTTCTCCGCCCGTCGAGCCCAGTCGGATATAGGCCCCACTTGCGGGACCCCTATCTCAGACATCCCACACCAGTCATCGGCTTGGAAATTTTAGAGAAGTTTTCAATGAATCGGCGATAGTACCGAGCTAAACCAAAAAAACTTCGGACTTCGAGAACAGTTTGTGGCTGTTCCCAAGCGAGTACATCGCTCACCTTGCTGGGATCAACTGCAACTCCTCCTTCGGAGAGAACATGCCCTAAGAAGTCAACTTCTTTGAGTCAGAACTCGCATTTTCTGAACTTGGCATACAACTGATGTTCACGAAGCTTGTCAAGCACTAAATGCAGATGAAGTTCATGTTCTTGTTCACTCCGAGAATAGATAAGAATGTCATTAATGAACACCACCACAAATTTATCCAAGTATTCCATGAACACTTTAATCATGAGATTCATGAATGTGGCTGGCGCATTGGTGAGTCCAAAAGAAACCACCATGTACTCGTATAGACCATACCGAGTAGTAAAAGCAGTCTTTTGGATATCTTCGGGTTGAATCTTAAGTTGAAAGTACCCAAGCCTCAAGTCAATCTTAGAAAAGACTCAAGCTTCACTTAATTGATCAAACAAGTCAACAATCCGGGGGAAAGGATACTTATTCTTGATAGTGACTTCGTTCAAGGATCGATAGTCCACGCACATGCGTAAGATACCGTCTTTGTTCTTGACGAAAAGCACCGGACTACCTTAAGGAGATGAACTAGGGCGAACAAAACCCTTAGCCAACTGCTCCTTGAGTTGTTTCTTCAACTCCAACAACTCGTCAGAGGGCATCCGATAAGCTCGTTTGGATAATGGTGCTTTTCCGGGCAACAGATCTATGACAAACTCCAAATCTCGATCTAGAGGCAATCCCGGCAACTCTTCAGGAAAGATATCGGGATACTCACAAATCACTGGCACTTGACTTATCTCCGTCACAGAAAGAGAGTGAAGAGATGCGTTAGGCGCAATTAATCGACTGGAGTGGTACTCAATCTGAATTCCGTCCGGATTCACCAAAGAAATGGAACGGTTAGCGCAATCAATGCATCCTTGATTCTAGGACAACCAATCCATCCCAAGGATGACATCAAGTCCAGGGGTATTGATCTGAATCAGATCACCCAAAAATAGGACCTCATTGATCACAATGGGCACTTTAAGACAAATGCGCCTAGCTCGCAAAACCGAACTAGGAGAATAGACTTACATCTGACTTCGCAATCGGTTAGTCTCAATTTTCTGCTTCTCAACAAACTTCGAGGAAATAAAGGAATGTGAAGCGCCTGAATCAAACAAAACCATTGTGGGCACTGAGTATACAAGAAACATACCAAGTACCACATCCGGCGCATTGTTGGCTTCTTCCGCAGTCACCAAATTAAGACGACCACGGACTTGACTCTGAGCTGACTTCTAATTAGAACGTCCTCCTTGGTGTCCTCCGCGCCTGGTTGCAGAACCTTGTGGGTGAACGGGACCACCTGGAGCTTGAGGTCGAGTAGCAACAGGACGTTTATTCGAACAAACAGTGGAGATATGCCCTTTCTCATCGCAGGCATAGCAGGTGAGGGCGGCCATCCTGTCCTACCCTCCACGAATCTGTCCTCCGTGGGCAGAAGGCTGAGCCGTAGACGGAGCAGGTTGGGAAACACTCCTCTGGAATCGTGGAGGCAGTGATGCCACGGTTTGGGCACTGGTAGCCTGCCCAGGACGCGCCTCGAAGAACTGCACCAGCAGATTTCCAAGCCATCCACTTACGCTTTCGGCTCTCCAAAAGTGCTCTGCCACTGTCTTCAACGCAAATGGCCTGTCCACCAGTACTTGCATATTGGGAATGTCAAGTGGTGCGAGCGAATGACGAATCTCCTCGTTGAGATGCTGCCGAAACAAAGAAACTCTTCGGGCTTCGCTCGGGACCTCTTCTGCAACATAGCGGCCCAGATAGTTGAATTTATGAAGATAGTCCATCACTGACATGGACCCCTGACGAATATTATAGAACTCCCATTTCTTTATCTCCATCAGACTAGCTGGAATGTGCGCTGCGCGAAAGGCTCCCTTGAAATCCTCCCAAATCATGACCTGACCGGGTGGACGAATCGCCTTAACACTATCCCACCAAGCTGTTGCGGCACCTTGGACATAGTAAGCAGTGTACTGAACCTTCTCGTCATCAGTACGCCTCACAAGGTCGAGTTTCCCTCGACATTGCGAAGCCAATCGTCTGCATCTAGAGGATCGGTCGCTGACGAGAAGTTCGGCGAGCGAGTTCACTCAAACTCAGCCAACTGTGGCTGGGGTTGCATTGCTAACAATCCACCATGAGCAGCGGCACCAAGGTTCTCGGAATTCTGCACCAGCCGCTCCAGCAAGTGGGTCTGCATAACAAGAACCTGGGCCATCAGGGATTGGATTCTCTAGAACGTACTCCTTTTTTCATGCTTGAGAACAATTCTCAATTTGTGATACCAATCAACAAAATTTGTTCCATTTAGTTTTTCTCTTTCCAAAACCGATCTCAAAGCAAAACTAGGTGCAGCAGGACGTGCCATTGAACTACAACAAAAACATGCAAAGTTTCTAAGCACTATGTTTATGTAATACTTTTATTAAACATTTTTACAAAAGAAACTCCTATCATGTGCCCCCTTTATGGACACATGGTGAGTATTCAAGATCCAAAACCGTTTTGATAGATCAGTTAAATCAACCATTTGTTATGCGCGATGTGTCCAACACATCCCTATCATCTATTAAGATAGTCATTGATATACTACTTTGGCAGTCATATCAATAATGATCTAAATTCTTGATGGGTGCAACAATTGGATAGACATTTTTTATTTAAAATTTTTATAACTATGGGGATGAACAATATCTACAATGAACATGGCATCACATGCAATGAGCATAAAGAAAATAGCAAGGATTAAACACACATCCACATATAATCAAATTAAGATGTGAAATAGTATGGCCCTTAGCATTAGGATCTCCATCATCATGCTTGATTGTTCACCTAGCCATTATGCTTTGTTTGTTCACCTAGCCATCATCTTGATTGTTCACGTAGCCACCATGCTTGATGCCACCAACTTCATAATTGTAGATGCAACTCCTTACAACTTTGATAATGAATATTACATGAGGGTTTGAAACATCACAAGTCGACACGCAGGTCGTTATACATTTTAGATTGAAATAGCCTTATAGATTGACATGACACGTAGGCCACGTAAATATTACATGCATCACATACACATAGGCCATACTATTTCACACAACATCTTGAAAAAACGAGTTAAACAAAATAGATTCTATGACAGCGGGGTTCCAAGGGGCAGCGCCCCTGGCGGGGTCCAAAGGGCAGCGCCCTTGGAAATTTTTTTCAGAGGCATGTGTTCTGTTAAAAGAAAACGCCCTCAAAATCTCCACCGATCAATCAGATTGACCCAATCCGATTCAATCTAATTGGCTTGGTCACATATGGTTGCGATTCGTGACCTTGATGGCGGTAATCCAACCGGTAAGAGCAACGTTGTACCATGAACGGACTTACCCAAATCAAGATTGATTCGGTTTGCACTTTCCTCAAACCCTAAACCGATCGATCTCATCGACGGCTGCCTCCACCAATTCATCACATGAATCGGTTGAATATGTAATAGATCCAATCTACTATCCTCACATACCATATGTGCAACATCCAGATCACGAATCTACGCGAGATGGCTCCGATACCACTGTTGGGGAACACGGTATGCTACTCTAGTACAAATTAAAAGTTCTACCGCAAAGCAAAAAAACTACTCACAAGAAGGGGATCATAAATCTATTACCACTAGACGCGCAGTTGCGGAATCCTTCGCACGTCGTTGTAGTGGATCGTTCTCGGCGTGGATCGTCCTCGCCGCGGATCGTCCTCGCCATGGATAGTCCTCACTGTGGATCGTCCTCTCCACGCTGCAGTAGCAACAGCGTCACCACAGTAGTCCACACGTCCGGGGATGGAACGCCGTGCGTCGGTGTGCAAGCACCGGGTCGCTCGGCAGGGGCAACGAGAGGAGGTGGCTAGGGTTTCTGGCAAAACACCTCTAAACTGCACGAAAGTATGTGTTGCGTCCAGCCTCCTCCCCTCCTTATATAGCCACGAGGTGAAACCCTAGGCAGTCAGGGCCCATCTACACGCTAAGCCCACGAGGTCCATTAATTACGGATCCAATCCGAATTAATGCATCCCAGCCCGTTAAGTGTGTGACCCTGTAGGTTCATGCGCATTTGGACATGTATTCGGAAAACCCTTCTCTAATCCAATAGTCGGTAGCGGCTCCTTGCAAAGCATGCCAACTCCCAAACACATATGATTAAAGTACTGATGTAATAATCCCTTTGCCAAACTATATGAAGATCGAACTCAAGGCGAGAAGCATGTCATCCTTTGACAGTTCAATCCATCTCTCGTATCTGTGATATATTAATAAGTTGTGATTGACTTCTCAATCACGGCATAGCCATGCACTTCCTTAATCATATCACACGAGTGGCCTAGACATATATCTCCGTTACATTGGTGCGGCAAATTCCATCTTGACTGCTCACTTCTCTCTGCATGTTTCATAGTAAACATGAAAGCTACCTTTATAACTATCTGGTTAGGAAATAGTGTTTGGTAACCCTAAGGTAAACTATTACACATGTAGGGAATATGACAATCTCAGGTCTAAGGATCATACATCTACTATGTATGAGATACACTGATGACACATAAGAATATAACATTCTCGTAGTGTCCCATTGTGGGTCTATCTAACCCATGTTCTTCAACATGCATCCACAATGTATTGATGATATCTCCATATCCCATGATCTATGAAACATGATCATCGAACAATACATGTGCTGATCTATTCATCGTTGTCCTGTACGATGATATCCGATCAAGGATATTTATCGAATAATATCAATAAGTAAAGAGCTTCATAAACAAGTCACACACTTGTTGATCATAATAATGATATACATTCATTGGACCAATAATCATATTATTATTTATAAACATAGTCATGTTACAATCATCCATATGATTGCCTCAAGGGCATAACACTAACAGCGGGCCCTTCCACCAAGCAGGCGGGAGGGCGCTCACCCTCACCCCCATCGTCTCGGCCCCTAGCTCCAGCGAGTCTGAGTCAGGTTCTAGGTCGAGGGACTCCGGGGAGGCACCCAGAGGGACTCCAGGGGAGGCACTCAGTAGCTTGCTGAGGAGATAGAGGATCTCCTTGATGTCGGTACTAATGAGCCGGCTCCTGCCCCAACTGAGGCCATGGCAGCAGAGGACGCTGGGTACACTTTCCCGAGGACATTGGGTCCTTCTTCTACTCAGGAGGTATGTGATATTTGACATGATTGGTCGCTACGATGCCTGTTTTTTCTTCTTTTTAGCATCTCTGACTTAGTCTGTTTCAGACGTTACGGAGCCTGTGGTGCCCGTGACGACGGTGGGCGCCCCCCAGCTCCCGCACCTCCTGGGGTGCCTGAGGAGAGCGCTTCGCCCAACGGTCGCTTACACGGGCAGATCCGAAGCAAGAGGGAGACCTGGGAGGATCCTCCAGCGGGCTCCCCAAGTATGCCATCCCCCATACTCTGGATGCTGAGGCCATCGAGACGACCTCTCTCCTCGTGATGCAGTGGGTACAAAGGTACATGGCCGACTTAGTACCCGACGACTCCCGAAAGTTCCTCGAGGTGCTAGGGAGAAGCTTGCGACCACCATGACTCTCCAGTACCAGGTGACAAGGTTGCTCTTTGTTGATTCCACCATTTTGTGACCTCATATGCCTCGCTTGACACCCTTCACTCTCCCCCACAGGCCACGGCGATGAGCCTTGTACTCTACGACAAGGTCCCCGGGATGATACACGAGATGCTAGCAGCTATGCAGCCGCACTGTCCCGACGATGACCCTGAGGTCCTCAAGAGGGCCACTGAGTTTGAGCTAGAGAGGACCAAGGCTCGACTCGAGAGGACCGAGGCCGAGCTGGAGCGATCTCGGAAGCGAGCCAAAGACTTGGGAGATGACTTGGACAGGACATATGCAATGCTAGAGGCAATGAAGTCAGATCGAGACGCCAACGACCAGAGGTTGGAGGTGGACCGAAAGATCATAAGCGTAACCCTTGCCAATCTCGTTGTTTTAGTCCAGATCACTCTGCGGGACCTCGGGGCTCGGGTGGAGGACCTCCCATCCTCCGTGGAGGATTGGGAGGAGTGGATGGTCATCTTGCGCGGCCGCATCGGCCTACTCAAGAGAGCAGCCAGAGACAAGGGCAAGACCTTCGCCAAGGTCGCCTTGACTGCGGGAGTTGTTGCGATCTCTCGCCTCTCTGATGACGTGGGCAAGGAGGCAGTCCTTGCCGCACTTCATGGGTTGTACACACCAGAGGTGCACCTGGGGCTCACTCGTTGGGAGTTTCGTCGAGAGCCTCCCGAGGGGTCCTCGCGCGCCAGGGCCCCGGGCACTCAAGGAAGGCTCGAGCTTGGAGAATGTATGACTTCTCCTGGAGTAACATCTTTTGCTGAGTAACTAGATGACATGATTCATTCTATGGTCATCATTTTGATAAGTGTAGAACCATATTTTAGGGACACATCTCGAGTGGTGCCCACGATGGTAGGCAGGGGCGGCACCCCCATTTTGTATAAACTTAGTGTTATGGAATGAATGACTTATGGGTTTTTAAAATGCTTTGTTTTAGGAAATGCCCCGGAGGGCAGTTGGTATCCGTTATAAGCGAAGTGCGTGAAGGGCTCAGGCGCCTTTGCAATTATGCCCACCCAAGAAGGCTTGCCGCAGGACTGGGCGACTTCATGGTGGCATGATTGTGCCTTGGCTCCCGGAAAGGGGCGGAGGCACGGGCACCCTCCCGGAGGGTTTTTTGGTTGCTTCCCCCCAAGGGGGAGGGCTCGTTTTGTATCATACTATGTACGAAGGAGGCATGTCCCCTAGGTCAATTGGGAGCGAGGGAACATGTGCTCCTCGCAATAGAGAGTGAGGTTTGACCCCGATGTGGCAATAACAGCATTGCCTTTATTGAATCACTTGGGGGCCCCATTTCACGGGGTCTTACTCTAGGGAGCCGAGTGTTTAGTTCGGGGTGCGGCCCCATAAGGGGGCCACTACCCCTTGTAATAAAGACCACCAGGAAGGGGATGTCTCTCGGGTTAAGACTCACGAGACAACAAGGATGTCTTCCGTGATGTTGTGGGGTTGACCCGGGGGTCGTTTGGCTTATCGCCTGGGGACCTGACGGCGTCTGCGTTCAGGAGAGGAGTGTCCTCGTTGATGCGCGGTCCGGGCAGGTTCCGAATCTCGGGACTCCGCCTCCAGTCCCCTGGATGCATGGTCATGATGACTAGGGGAGGACGGGGCGCGTCCGGTGTAGGCAGAGTGAAAACTCCTTCCTCCGACCTAGCTTCGCTGTGCAGGGCGAGGGTCCCTCGGGACTGGCGGTCGCCCGGGAGCAGCTATGGGTGGGACTCTTTGCTCACCTGGGTGTGCCACTTGGGGAGCAGCCACCTTCGGCCTGGTGGTTTCTCCTTCTGCCATGGGTCACGTTGCGCCCCGAGGTTGCGAGTCTGCCCTGGCTAATGGGAGCCGATTCACCATCTCCGGATGCAGGCGCATCTGCCCAGGAGGAGGATCTTGGAGGGGGGTCCCGGGACTTCCAAACGCAGGGGCGCGAGATCAGGCCTTGAAGGCTGTGGTGGTGGCGCGAACTGCAACGGTATAGGAGTCCTCCCGAGCTCCACATTTGGCGGGTTAAGCGGCCAGAAAGGGGCCCCACTTGAGACCACCGCATGGGCAAGCGGGGGGAGGTTGAAAGGGTTTCCCACATGCCCGCCTCTGTAAGCGAAGGGTACACCTCCACGTGCCCTTGAGTCGGTGGCCACTTGGACCGAGGGAGGTGGCAGAAGCGGAGATGGGAGTAGCAGCCCCCCGGGAGGATGGTAAGAGGACATCATGTAGTCCACCGCCTGCCTCGCGGTGTTCTCTACCAAGGCCTGCCATTGGGTGAGGTCCAATGACTCAGGAGCGATGATCGACTGCGAAGTGCCCGACCCCACAGCCGCAGGTATGCCCGAGCTCCCAGCCCTTGAACCATAGTAGCCAGTGCCTGGGAGCTCGAAGAGTCTTCAGGTCCCGAGACTTGTGGGACGTTGCCCCCCGGGGGGAATGGCACCAGTCTCAAAGGGCAATGCGCGCCAAGGGTTCCGTCGGGTAGGGCGATCGTCCTCGTGATCCTTGCGCTTCAGAGCCGGGGCTTGTGTTGAGTTCTCCTGGGAGGAGCCATAGCCTTGTCTGAGTTAGCTACGCTCCCCACGGACGGCACCAAGTGTCGAATGTTCGAAAAAGAGACACGAGAATGGGGGCGGACGTCGGCCGTATCACGGGCCATTGTCCACGAGAGAATGAATTGGACACGAGGATTCATACAGGTTTGGGCACTTAAGGAAGGTGCCTTACTCCGATCGGTGTGTTCCCCGGGGGGAATAGAGGGATGTCTCCTTGTCTAGACTCCCCGAGGGACACACCAGTTTTTGATTTTTGCATTCAATGAGAGTTCAAGTTACATGAGGGGGTTACAATGGGGTTTTATAGGCACCCAGCCTGTTACATAAAAATACCATCATGCCCCTACTAGAGCAATCTAAGTGGGGGCATCTTAGTCATTCCAGCAGGGAGATAGTGCATCCCACGTGATTGTCTCGAGGGAGTAGACCTCTGGCTTCAAGGCCCCATAGGGGACTTGGTGACTCCTCTCAAGTCCCTTGAGGAGGCCTCTCACGGGGCAAGCCCCCAGGGAGGGTGTAGACCTCCCGCGGGAGATGAGGAGACCTCCCGCGGAGTGTGCCCACGGGGTATGCCCCCGGAGAGGGAGGAGACCTCCCGCGGGGCGAAGGGCGTTAGGAGACCTCTAGCGGGGCACGCCACAGCGTAAGCCCCCAGGGAAGGGTGTAGACCTCCCACGGGGTATGAGGCCTCCCGCGGGGTACGAGGGGATCCCCCGGGGGGGTTCCCTTACATCTTTTCAACACTCCTGTAGAGCACACCTGCAGGGCTTGGGGCCTCCCATGGGATCTCCCGTAGCACCTTGATGACGATCTCCGTCCCTCACATTCTTGTGGGCAGGGCATGACCATCCTTAAGCCTCTTGGAAGTTCAAGGTGGAGTCTTGGAGACCACGGTGCACGGGACCCTCCATGGTGGAGGCCATGGGCCATGGAGTCTTTGATGATGCTCCTTCTGGGGAGGATCAGGACTCCCTCAACAGTCGTCATATTCATAGATGACATCCTTGTCTACTCCAAGATGAGAGAAGAACACGCAGAACATCTGAGGCTAGTGCTGGAGAAGCTAAGGAAACAACAGCTATTTGCCAAGTTTAGTAAGTGCGACTTCTGGAAGAGTAAGGTGGAATTTCTCGAACATGTGATGACTTCCGAGGGAGTTGCAGTCAACCCAAGCAAAGTAGAAGCAGTCCTGCATTGGGAGCAACCGAAGACGATGACTCAGATCCGCAGTTTTCTGGGAATGGCAGGATACTACCACCGATTTATTGAAGGATTCTCCATAATTGCGAGGCCTCTAACACAATTGTTGTAGAAGGAGAAGAAGTTCGCATGGACGTCGGAGTGTGAGCGGAGCTTCCAAGAGTTGAAGAAGCGGTTGATGTCAACACCGATGTTAGTCTTACTGGATGTTCACCAAAGCTTCGATATTTACTGTGATGCATCACGCCAAGGACTGGGTTGCGTGCTGATACAAAACAGAAAGGTAGTCGCTTATGCATTAAGGCAGTTAAGGCCACACAAAGAGAATACTCGACGCATGACCTGTAGTTACGTGCCGTAGTGCATGCTTTGAATTTATGGCATCATTATCTTATTGGAAACAGATGTGAGGTATATACAGATCATAAGTCTTAAATATATCTTCACCCAGTCGGACCTTAATATGAGGCAGAGGAGATGGTTGGAATTAATCAAGGATTACAATGTAGGAATCCATTACCATCCTAGCAAGGCCAATGTGGTGGCCAATGCATTAAGTCAGAAGAGCCATACCATGAATATGCTGTTAGAAGAGAGAGTCAGGCTGAGCTATGCAAGGATTTTCAGAAGATGAAGCTGGAAGTGGTGGCCGAAGGATTTTTAGCAACTTTGGAAGTGAAGCCTACCTTAGAGGAGCAGATCAGAGAAGGATAGAAAGATGATGGCAAAATAAAGAGGATCAAGTCCAAGATGGATGAAGGTAAGGCTAAGGATTTCAAGCTAGATGAGCATGGTACTTTGTGGATTAAAGATCGTATTTACGTGCCGAACAAAAAGGAACTGAAGTAGTTGATTCTGGAAGAAGCTCATGATTCCAAATGCTCTATTCATCCAGGAAGTGCCAAGATGTATCAGGACTTAAAGGAGAGATTTTGGTGGCCGGGCATGAAGCATGAAGTTGCTAAGCATGTTGAGCTGTGCGACATATGCCAGAGAGTCAATGCAATGCATCGGAGGCCAGCAGGATTGTTGCAGCTATTGAAGATACCTGAATGAAAGTGGGAGGAAATCGGTATGGATTTCATTGCCGGTTTACCTAGTACTCAGAGTGGATATGATTCCATATGGGTCATAGTGGATCGTTTGACCAAGGTCGCCCACTTTATACCTATGAGGACCACTTATTCAGGACACCGCTTAGCAAAACTGTACATGTCAAGGATCGTATGTCTGCATGGAGTACCGAAGAAGATAGTTTTGGACAGAGGTACCCAATTTACCTCGAGGTTCTGGAATAAGTTGCATGAAGCCATGGGAACCTGTCTAAACTTCAGTACAGCTTATCACCCGCAGACAGATGGTTAGACGGAGAGAGTCAATCAGATTCTGGAAGATATGCTGAGAGTTTGTGCTCTAGCTTAAGCTACTTCGTGGGACAAATGTTTGCCATATGCTGAGTTCAGTTACAATAATAGTTATCAAGCAAGTTTACAAATGTCACCGTTTGAAGCCTTATATGGTAGACCTTGTCGAACGCCATTGAATTAGAATGAGACAGGTGAGCGTGATGTCTTTGGACTGAACATAATTAAAGAAGCAGAAGAGCAGATTGCCATGATCAAAAAAAGACTGAAGATCGCCTAATCAAGGCAGAAGAGCTATGCGGATAATCATCATAGAGAGTTGAGTTTTGAGCCTAAGGATTTTGTGTCTCAAGGTTACCTCTCTCAAGAGAGTTAAAAGGTTTCACGCCAGAGGGAAACTTGCACCATGCTATGTTGGTCCATTCAAAATTCTTGAGTCACAGAGGTGAAGTTGCTTACCAGCTGCAATTGCCACAGTCATTGGTAGGAGTGCATGATGTGTTTCACGTGTCACAACTGAAGAAGTGTCTGTTGCTCGCGTAGCCTACCCGTATCCCAACAGTGGTATCAGAGCCGATCATGTGTAGTTTAGGATCTGGATCGCGCGCACATGTCGATGTGCTGTTGTTTTTATCACGGGTTGATTGGATCAATCGGTATCGGGGAAGTATGATGTATGAGTTGGTAGCTCTACACGATCAAAAAGATTAGTTCGTGCTCATTTCAGATTCGTGCCATGCATTACCCCTACCGGCTGGTAACACCATCGGGGTAGTAGCAAGCGCCGAACAGATCAAGCCAACAGATCAAGATCGGTGTGGTCGTCGCCCTCTCAAGGGGACCTCGCGCGTTGGATTGATGAGATCGATCCTATGGAAATTGAGGTATTCTAATAACTCAGAATCGGCTTGATTTGATCAATTCGATTGAATTTCCATAGCATTTTCATATATGCATTCTGGTAGCGGGACCGCCGTGATAGTCAGCATAGCGCCCATGAATTAAAATTTGTTCACTTCCCGCGCTAGAATTAGATCCAGCGCCTAACTTGTTTTTGCAGGGTTTGTTGTGAACAGTATGGACCCTTTGTGTATGTGATGCATGATTGTATATTTCATGGCCTGCGTGTCATGGTTAATTACAGCTGTGCGCTGTCCTATTATTGTATAACAGCCTGCGTGCCGGCATGTGATGCCTTGAATCCTCATGAAATTTTGCTACTAGCTGCTAGATGTAGTAGTTTAGTACATGTTCTTGGAGGCTTCAATCCAGATGGCCCGGCTATGCAAGGTTGGTCGTGGAAGATTGAGATCGCATGTCATGGGCCATACTAGTTCACAGTCTAATTTGATTGCCTCTGATGTTTTACCTTGCATTGCTATTCTTTCACATCATATGTGGTGAATATGTTAACCTGATTGAATAGTTTCCCTCAGAAAATTAAGAGTAAGATGCCCTTTTTCAATAGCTGCATCTATTGTCTTGTACGTTGGTGGATAAGGTCTTGACAAGTCAGGAACGCCGCCCTCTTACTTGTACAATAGAGCGAGTGTAGCCTAACCCGTGCACTCACAAGCAAAGTATTTGTTTGCTTAACGAAGTCATCCAAATAGGATTTGGGACTTCGGGGCATCAATGTTAGGCGCCGGGGCATATGATGCCATCCCAACAAGCAAGAGTCACATATGATGTGATTGGCAAGGTGTTGCCTACCTATATCACGGGTTCAAGCGGTATTGACAAGTCCTTACTCGAACCATAGTGACCATGGATCTTGTTCCATGGAGATCGCCAGAGGGAAAGTGGTCTTAACGGAAGCATCTTTTATTGAAACTGTTTAATAAGAGATTAACATGAACATAGTGCTAAAACTTTGCTTATTTATGTTGTAGATGGCACCAAACGCTGTTAATGCAAACACTGGTTTTAACTTGCGATCGATTCTGGAGAGGGAAAAACTCTATGGGACGAATTTTATGGATTGGTATCGTAACTTGAGAATTATTCACGGTCCATATCCTGACGAATTGCCTGAAAATGCAACCACTGTTGATAAGCGTGCTTATGAGAAGCACACTAATGATGCCCTAGACGTCTGCTGTCTCATGCTTGCCGCGATGAACTCTGAGCTTCAAAAGCAATATGAGCACGCCGATGCCTACACTATGATTGTGGGTCTCAAGGGCATGTTTGAGAACCAAGCAAGGGCTGAAAGATATTCGATATCTAAGGCATTATTTGCGTGCAAGCTGGCTGAGGGTGCTCCTGTTAGCCCTCATGTAATTAAGTTGATTGGTTACATTGAGAGCCTGGAGAAGCTCGATTTTCCCCTGCAGAATGAATTGGCCACAGATGTGATTCTCCAGTCGCTCCCTGCGAGCTTTGAGCCGTTCATTCTGAACTTTCATATGAACAGCCTAGAGAAGAATCTGACCGAACTGCATTGGATGCTTAAAACTGCGGAAGAGAGCAAAAAGAAAGGCACAAATCATGTGATGATGATTCAAAGGATAAGAAAAGGAAGCGCAAGGCTACAAGTAATGGTGAGGATAAGATCCAAGACCCAAAACCAAAGCCTAAAGAAAGGCCAAAGGTTGACCCTAATGCTTCTGATAAATGTCACTATTGCAAGGGCAATGGGCACTAGAAGAGAAACTGTCCGAAGTACCTAGAAGACAAAAAGAATGGAAAGGTTCCTTCTACTTTAGGTATTAATGTTATAGAAGTTAATCTTGCAACTTGTCCTACCAAGTCTTGGGTATTTGATACCGGATCAATGATTTATACTTGCAACTCGTTGCAGGGGTTAAGAAGGACTACAGATTGCAAGATTAGCGAGTTGGAAATTCGCGTCGGCAATAGAGCAATGGTTGCTGCGATGGCCGTTGGCATCTATCCCTTGTCATTACCTTCTGGTTTAGTTTTGGAATTGAATAATTGTTATTACATTCCTGCCTTGAGTAAGAACATTATCTCTTCTTCTTGTTTAGAGGAAGATGGTTATGATTTTATAATAAAGAACATGAATTGTTCAATTTATTTCAAAGGCTTGCTCTATGGTAACTGTCCATTGGTGAATGGACTGTATGTGCTAGATCTTGGTAATGCTTCTATAAATAATATTAAGAAGAAACTCAAAACAAGTGATGCTAATTCCACTTATTTATGGCATTATCACTTGGGCCATATAAATAAAAGACGCATGGAGAAACTCCATAAAGATGGCCTTCTTGGTTCATTAGATTTGGAATCTTTTGAAACATGCGAGTCTTGTTTACTTGGCAAGATGACAAAGGCACCTTTCACTAGTACAAGTGAGAGAATGCGCGAGTTGTTGGCTCTCGTGCATATTGATGTATGTGGACCAATGAGCTCAATGGCTAGAGGTGGTTATCAGTACTTCAATACTTTCACCGATGACTTTAGTAGATATGGCCATATCTATCTAATGAGGCATAAGTCTGAATCTTTTGAAAAGTTCAAAGAGTTTCAGAATGAAGTAGAAAATCATTTGGGCAAGAAAATTAAATTTCTACAGTCTGACCGTGGAGGTGAATATTTGAGCCAAGAGTTTAATGATCATCTAAAGAGTTGTGGAGTTGTTCCACAATTGACTCCGCCCGGTACGCCTCAGTGGAATGGGGTATCCGAACGGAGGAACCGGACTTTGTTGGACATGGTATGGTCTATGATGAGTCAAGTCGATCTTCCATTGTCATTTTGGGGACACGCTTTAGAAACAGCTACGTTCACATTAAACAGGGTCCCATCTAAATCCGTTGATAAGACACCGACATGGTTTGGGTACTTGGGGTTCTCAAATCCTAGAGGCTGTCTGACATACACCTCTTCCTCAATGAAGCCATTGAGGAATGCACTCTTGACATCCATTTGAAAAAGCTTGAAGCCCTTGGATGCCGCGAATGCGAGCAGGATCCGGATGGCCTCTAGTCTGGCTACAGAGGCAAAAGTCTCCTCGAAGTCGAGACCCTCGACCTGAGAGAAACCCTGAGCGACTAACCTAGCCTTGTTTCGAACTACAACCCCATCCTCACTCTGCTTGTTTTTGAACACCCATTTGGTCCCGATGATGTTGTGACCAGAAGGGGGCTCGACAAGCTTCCAAACTTTGTTCCTCTCGAAGTTTTCAAGCTCCTCATGCATGGCATTAATCCAAGATTCACTAGATAAAGCATGAGAAACATCCTTCGGCTAAAAAGAGGCAACAAAGGCAGAGTGGAGGCAGAATGTGGACAGACCTGACTTAGAGTGAGTGACTCGCTCAAACAGATCTCTAATGATCTGGTCAGGTGGATGAGCCTGCTGAAAGTGACGGGGAGATCAAGAAGCAGAAGTGACCTCTACTCCTTGCGTGGGAGAGGTAGGAACAGAGCTACTAGCTGCTGAAGAGTCTGAGGGTAAGGGCTGATCTCCCTGAGGTGCAGATATGGAAATGGGAGGCACCTCGGGAGCAGGAATGGTGACTGGATTAGGCAAGGCGCCTTCATCTCCGTCATCAACTTCCTCTGAGAAAATAGACTGAGAAAGAGGAGAAGAGCCTGAAATGTCTGATCTAGCACCGGGACTAGCCTCATCAAAGGTCACCTCACAGGTCTCTATGATCCTACCCAAATCTACAGCCCAAATCCTGTAGCTACGGGCAGAAGTCGAGTAACCCAGAAAGATTCCGTCAGCTGAGCGTGACTCGAACTTATCTAGGTTCCCAGACTTCAAGAAGAAGCACTTGCAGCCGAAAACACGAAAATGAGACACACTAGGCTTTCGCCCATATCTCAACTCATAAGAAGTGCGGTGCAAGTGTGCCCTGAGAAAAACTCTGTTGGCAACATGGCATGCCGTAGCTACAGCCTCAACCCAAAACTTCCTAGGAGTACTGTACTCGTCTAGCATCGTCCTGGCCATCTCAACTAGGGTCCTATTCTTCCTTTCCACTATGCCATTTTGCTGAGGGACGTAGGGAGAGGAGAACTGATGCTCTAAGCCTAACTCCTCACAGAAGCTACTAAAGTAGGAGTTCTTGAACTCCATGCCATTGTCACTGCGGATCGCTCGTAAGGCACCTGGGAGCTCAACGAACAACCTACGGACCAAACCCCTGAAGTGTGAAAAAGACTCATCCTTCGAGGCCATGAAAAACACCCAGAGTACCTCGAAAAATCATCGACAATGACAAGAATATACCACTTCCCACCTGCTGACTGCACTCGAGCTGGACCAACAGTGTCCATGTGTAGCAGCTGTCCTGGTGCATCAGTCATCACTCGGGTGACTGGAGGATGGGAGGCAGCAACCATCTTGCCATGTCGGCAAGGAAAACATACAACATCTTTGACCATCTTAAGTTTAGGCAGGCCACGAATCAGATCATGGCCGCTAACTCGAGTCAAATGATCAAAGCCAATGTGACCATGTCTCCTATGCCAAAAGGAGAGATCACGGGACTCTGAAGCAATAAGGCAATGGAGAGAGTCTCTTGAGGAAGAAGAAAAATCAGCACGAAAGACTCTCCCAAAACGAGAAATCCCGCAAACAAACTCCCCAGAAGAATCGATGATCCTACAAGAGCTCATCTTAAAATTGACCTCGAAATCGTCATCAAGAAGCTGAGAGACAGAAAGCAAGTTGAAATGCAGCTTACTGACTAAGGCAACATCCTTAAGAATAAAATGATCGTTAATGCAGACGGTACCTTTAGCAATGACTCTACCCGATGCAGCATCCCCAAAGGTGATCAACTCATCACCAGGATCTCGGTCCAGGGAAGAAAACCAACGGGAGTCTCTGGTCATGTGGCGAGAACAGCCAGAGTCTACAATCCAAACCTCCCCCTTCCCTGTCCTACGGACCTGAATCACAGAGAGCGAAAAGCAGAGGTCTCAGTACCAGGATAGATCAGTGCAGATCTAGGAACCCAATACTGAGCTAACTATTCAGTAGACGAAACAGTCAACGGAGTAGAAGAATGCAATCTAGCACCTCTCCGTGACTCGACTCTCACAAACTCAGACTCCGCTCCAGTCGGACGTCTGGGAACAGGTGCCGGGTTGGTCCGCCGAGGTGCAAAGGTGTAACATCCCAAAATTTGCTTTTAATACATTTAGTATGTTTATGGAATATTTGTAATTTTTAGAAATTTACTTGGAAGCCACGCGAGTAATTCGGAGTCAAGCTTATTGAACTAATCACGTTAAATAAAGATCATGCATTTTTGTATAAGCGTAAAATCTAAAATTTTGTTGACAATTAAGATAATAGGTAGACGAGCGTGTTCGCTTCAAATATTTTCGAAAAATATGCTATATAACGTAAGTCGTTGATTTTATAAAAAATCGGTACAGGTGTCTGATTCACGAAAAGAATTTTCGCGGAAAATCTACACGTCGAAAAATCGCGAAACCAACTTTGTTGAGTTCCAATTGGTTCCTAATATTTTAGAGGAATTTTTCTGATTTTTAGAACCTTTCTGTTTTTTTTTTGCAGCGTGTTTGAGAGTGTATACGCGTATATACCTATTTGCATGTGCTCGTGAACTTCCTGAATATGTGGACTTTTAGTTTTTCTAGGCTACTCATTTAGAGTGCATACGCATGCATTGCTTGGAATAAATTTTTCCAAACCCATTCATTCCAGCCGCCCGGGTGAATGAGCACTTGTACGTTACTAGCTCCTCTGCGTAGCAGCCGCTTCCTATTTTCCATCCGTTTCACTCCAAGCCGTTTCTAGTACTTGTGCAGGCACGTAATGGATGTCATTGCAGCCGTTACTCCTTCCAGACATTACTTCCATGAAGCCACCCTTCATTCCTACGTGCATAATTTAGTAACGCCAATTAATGGATGGCAACCGTTTCTTTAATTACCGTCAATACCATCTCCTATCGTTTCTCAAAGAAATAGAGTAGATACTAGGAGTTGAGCCAAGACCACCTGGGAGAAACTCTCATGACTTAGACCACTACATCGTTGCTCCACTTCCTATCGTTCATTCTAGCCGTTCCTGCTCTTAATTTCTCTACTCGGCAATTCCTCAGACGTGAACTAGTAACTGGCCACTATTAGCTTTGCGTGTAAAAACAAAATGCATGCAACGTTTCCACCTTCTAGTCATTTCCTCTCCACGACGGCCTTGCATGCCGTTTCCAATGCATGAATTAGGGACTTGATTGCCCAAGGAAATGGAGAGTCACTTCATTCCTTTCCTACATGCATGAAGCCTTCCACCTTCCTGTCGTTTCCTATTTTTGTGGACGTGCCTTTCACTTGCACAGGAACGTCTCTTTCAAAGTATTTCCAAGCCGTCTCCACGCCACGAGCCTTCCATTTTCTAGCACACCACCGTACCGGTTCATTGCCTCACTTCCGTCGTCGTCTCGCCGCCGTCGCCGACATTGTCGTCGCCGTAGTCGCCTTCGCCGCCGCCGTTGCCGTCTTCACCACCGTCTACGTCATCGTCGCCGTCGTGTACGCCGTCGTGTACGCCGTCACCATCGCCTTCCCCTGCGTCGCCGCCATCGTTGCTACTGCCGAGTGGTATTTCTTTTCTCGCGTCGCGGCGCTCTGTTTTTATTTTATCTCGTTTATATATTCGCGTAGGTATATATATGTATATATATATGCGCAGATATATAGCTTGGTCGGATGGATGTAGATAATACGTAGATATATAGTTGAACAGACGCTTATATACTTGTACATAAATACTCGCTAGGCGCGCGCATATTTCCATGTTAGTCGTAGCATGTATACATATATATATACTCACTGTGTTGTATATATATATATATATGTATACCTGCGGTTATATTCGGTTAATATATACGTGTATGTATGTATATATAGATTTTTTTTTTTAGTGAACCAAGTTCTTGTTTGCGTGCATGAAACCTCTCCAGCCGAACCAGTACTGTCGCATACCAACGGATTGCACAGTGCCATGCATTGGATAGAAAGGAAGTTGTGTACATGGTTTTGAACATAAATTGTGAAATTTGTTTTTTTCGCTAAAAATTAATTCAAGGTACGAATAGTATTAGACAAATTTTGTTAATTAGTAAAAATTAATAACTTTCTACAGTAATTTTTATGAAATTTTATAATTAAATTTATACTGTTAAATTATTCGCGGAAAGTCCAAACTTACGAATTTTGTAGCTCTTAAACTGCACGTCCAAAAATTCCAAAATAAATTTTATAAAACTTAGCAAAAGCTAAACTAATTATCTGGAAATTTTCATGAAAGTACGCACTAGTTTGATTTGGAGTATTTTTCTGCATGTGTGTTGTACGTTGTTTTGCGTGTTTATTTGGTTCTTTATACATTACAGCGTGAGACGTCGAGCTGTGGGAGGACGCGGGTTTCGAGGATCAAGCTCTAGCCCAAGACTCACTACTTTACGAAGGCAAGTTGTGCTTTGACCATATTGCTCCTAGTTTTTGAAATGTATTCTGATTTAAATTATGCATGCTATATTGATTAAAGTGAATAATTTAATTTGGGTAAAATAGCTAATCAACCTATTTGTTAATTTCACCTTTGATGATTAATATTTGTATACCATGTATCCATTGTCAACATAAGTTGGGTTTAAATAGTTGGATGTTATATTATGCCAACACGGGAGGCTAGACCGTGATTAGATGCTTAGCTATGCTTACGTGAAATGTGCTTCAAATGGCAAAATAATATTGACTAATGTTATATGGAATGAGTTTTGGAATTTGTGTAATCTTGCCACGTGTTGATGTGAAGTGTAGGTACCCTTGTGGTTCTACATGGTAATTGATATTATTGTTGGCATGCGTTGCACAATAATCAAACTGGGGTGATAAATAGATTTAGACCGGGGCAAGTGGCAAGAATGATAGGGTGGGCCATGAGTGGCACTGGGAAAGTCGTTTTGGTTCTTCGGGTAGTCTTGCCCTGGTCACCCTAAGGACTTAACCCTGCAAGCCTTTGAACTGGGCCAATCATGCGACCACATGTCTGTAATGGGGCGGACCTAGTTGAGTAGGTTGCTAATAACTTGCATTTGGTACCTCAGGGTGTCAACTATACCTTTTGTGTAGTTGAACGGGGGAGCGTACGGTGCTACGGCTAGGTACCCTATCCAGCGGTTGGGTGACCTATACGCCGCTTTGTACTAAGGGAAGGGATAGTGTGCAACAACCGGAGAGGTCCACTTGTATAGTTAGAGGCTTCTGAAAGGCTTTGTTATGATCACTCATTCGCATACTCTTGTATGGCGATTCACGGCAGACGTGGTGAGTTGATCGTATCTTGTGGGTAAAGTGCATAACCTCTGCAGAGTGTACAAACTATTCGAATAGCCGAGTCCACTGTGCTTGGACAACGCTCGGGGATTACAATCAAGGGTTAGATCTTTTAAAATAAAATGTGGGAATGGGTGGCCGAGTGCCAGAGACAATATTGCTAAAGTGATTTAGGGCTTTGAGCTGAATTGTTTAAAAAGAGATTGATAACTTACTATATAATATGGTTTCTTGCTTTTGAATCTATTAAGGTTGTTTAATTAAAGCAAAATGCTGTTTGAGGCAAAACAACCACTTAAGCCATTCCTTTGGAAGAAACCCTGCATATAGTAATAGGATTGCACCTCTGTGCATGACTTGCTGAGTATGTTGTATACTCACCCTTGCTTTCAACACAATCATCAGTTGAGGAGGACTACAACTTCGAAGAAGGAGAAGTTCCACGAGGAGGCAGTTATCTAGGAGTTGAACCTTGTCAGTTGCCTGTGGCATATTGATGGGAGTCACCAACGTTCTTCATTCCGCTGTTGTTTATTTACTTTTGTTATTGTAAGCCCTGCGTGGCAAACTATTTGTAAGTTGTGTTTGAAGTACTTTGTTCTATTTCCGCTGTGTATGATTGTGGTACTTCATCCCTGTTATTACTGTGTGCACTAGCGTGATCCTGGACTAGTGCAGAATACACAGAGGGTCCGGATTTGCAGATTCAGGTCCCGACAGAGGTGGTATCAGACCATCCCAGTGCTGCTGCCCAAACCTCCCGCTGGGGAAAACAAACTCACGCCGTTGATATCTACCTCGATGGGAAAAATGAGGAATATCAAGAGGACGGCGGAAAGACCGACTCGGGACAGCTCTGGGGCGAAAACCAGAAGTAGAAGCCTGAAAACCAAACCCCATGCGCTGTCCAAAAACAGGAGACTCTCTAGCTTGTCTATCCTGCCTAGAAGCCGTGTGTGCCTTAGGCGCACTCAGAGTCTGGGGATGACTCTGAATACCCCTAAGGGCACGGACACGCTCACGCCGAGAGATCTTGGCGCGTCTGAAGCAGAAATCAGGTATATGTCCATCCTTCTGACAGAAGGTGCATGTATACTTCGCCTTGGGGGCTGAAGTAGCATGAGAAGCACTCTTATCGTCAGACATCCCGTGGACAATCCCTGCTGATCTAAACACAGTGGTGCTCTCTCCGCTCTTGGAGGCACGCACAACAGTGGGCGGATGCGCCCGTGTATGCTCCAAGGCATCAAACCCTAGACCTTGATTGAATATGCTAATCTTGGACTGATCTAGGATAAGATTGAGCTTCTTCTTACCTCCAACAAACTTCTCGAGAGTGCTCATAAGGTACTGACACTCTCGAAAAAGTGAGGCACAAGAAGAGCAAGGGGAAGGAGTAACAGGGGAAGAGCCAGATGGAGAAGAGCGAACTGAACGATCAAATCTCTCCCTATACAAAGCAGCCTCAATCTTGAGGGACTCGCAAGAAACACAGAGAGAGTCTCTAATCCTACCCACCTGAGCTTTGAGCTTCTTCCTAAGCTCTACATGAATTTGATTCATGTCCTCTGCTACCCCAACACACAGCATGCAACCATTTTGTGACTTAGCTAGTAGATCCTTAGCAAATTTTGAGTTTTCAAGAACCAAGTCATCATAAGCATTTTTTTAGTTGCATACAGCCCTCACATGAGCTGATTGGGTCCTTAGAAGCATGCTTTTCAAATTCATCATTTCTAGCAGATAGCTTCCTAAGGTGACAACTCATGGCATCAATTTCAGCGAGAAGCTTAGGGCAATTAGCACATGATGCATTTGTGTGAGTGAAGAAAACTAGCATCAACAGGAATAGGATCTACTGGACATGTACTAGCATCCTTCGACCTAAGTGACTCAATATTAGAAACCACACTATCACGTAGAGTCCTTAGGTTCTCCAACTCCACAAGCAAAGCATCACACAAAGTGTGAAATCATGTGCTGAAAAATTGGCTTTGAACTGAAAAATTAACTTAGAATTGGATTTGCAAAATGTGCTGGTGCATGTGCTTGACAATTTGACAAGAAGCAGTAAGTTTCGCTTTTGCGCCGGACCAAGATCTCAAGAAACAGTAAGTTTCCCATCTACGACGGACAAACTTTGTTGGCCTGTTGTAAACATGTTTTGGCACTTTCTCATGTACGACGGACCAAGTTTTTGGGTCTGTCGTGGACATGCTTTTGAGATTCTGAGCCAAACTCAATTTTCCAAGAAACCAGTAAGTTTCACATGTACAACGGACTAAGTGTTTGGGTCTGTCGTGAATGGCTTTTTGAGGATTGTTTTCGCATGTACAACTGACAAAATTTTTGGGTCCGTTGTGAACATGTGTTTCGCCGGAATGATTTCTTCTTGAAACCGAGAGTTTCACTTGTACAACGGACCGATTTTGTTGGTCCGTCCTGAATGGACTTTTTCTAGGGTTTTTTGATTTTGGTCCGTTGTAAACGTGTTTTGCTCGGTTTGGATGTTTTGCAAGATTTGAAATGGTTTGAATTTGAGATTATGAAATTTGTGATGATTTCATGATACTTGTTTTGAAGTAGACTTTATGCAATGCTCATGTGAGTAGTTGCATGGATTGACTTTGAGTCAAGTCGTGGACTTGTGCTCGGATTTGTTTCGTGGTTTGTTCATGTGCAGGTATTGCTCGAAGACGAATGTGGTCGATGACGGGACCGAAACTAGGTTCATGGAGGAACTGAGGTTCGGGACTAGGTTCAGGAGGAACTGAGGTCTTGGTGGTCAAGGATGTCATGCGGGACGTTCGGGCTAAGAGAATGGTGCACATGAAGAATGGTTAGTCACGTGAGAATGGCAGGAGGTCATTCGCGTGCAAAGTGTTAGTCACGTGAGTATGGCAGGTGGCCATACGCGTGCAAAGTGTTAGTCACGTGAGTATGGTAGGATTGCCATACGCGTGCAAGAGTTGTACTCGGCCAGGTTGGGCCAAGTAGAGTTGTGTTGGATCTGATTCCTTCTAGGGAATAGGAATCGTATTCGAACTCTTTGTGGGTTGGTGCTTTAAATAGGTGGGGGGTCTCCTGTTGAAAGGCACCAAGTAGAGCTGAGCGCATCAAGCTTTGAGCTTGGTTTTAGGGTTTGTACTCTTTTGATGAGAGTATTTTAGACAAGAAATAAAGATCAATTCTTCCAAGATTTTTGCGTGCTACAGTAACCACGTCGCTACAGTATTTTCTGTTTTGGTTCTTGTTTGCATGCTTGTTCTATTTCTAGATTGGTTTTTGTTCTTCAAGTTTTATCTTGATTTGATCCATCAAAAACCTCTCTAGGGTATTGATCTAGTGTTTCTCAAAGTCTAGTTGATCAATCTTTTGTCATTCTTGTTTAATCTTGAAGTTTTGATTAGATTGATTCTCGTCAAGTTCTGGATCAGCAAGCTTGCGAAGCTCATAACTTTTGATCCGTAAGTCCGATCGAGCTGATTCTTTTTGGGTTCGATTCGTATTGGAATCTAGTTTCTTGTGTCCAAATTTCAGATCGTTTCGACGGTTGGATCTCCGGGAATTCTCGTTTTACCAAACCTCTGTCATTCTGTTTTTGTCGAAAACGAGGCAATTATTTGGTTCTGTTTTGGGGTGAACTTTTAATAGGTCAAGAATTTGGTTTTAGCTTCCGCACAATCATTCACCCCCCCTCTGATTGCTATATTCGTATACTTAGATCATACAAGTGAGTATCGAGCAAGGTTTTTCTAATCTATCTTAATCGGTGATTAGATCAATGGATCATTATTCGACAAAACCTTGTGTGTTCAATGGTGTTGATTTTCAGTTTTGGAAGGCCAAGATGGAGGCGTTCATCCAAGCTCAGGGATTCGCAATTTGGGAGAAGGTCTACAAACCATATGAAGTCCCCGCATAGCGACAACATGAATGACACCAATCGCGCACATGTTGAAGCAAATAGTAAGGCGCGCAACTTGATCATCCAAGGCTTGGGGCGTAGCGACTTGATCGTGTGATTCATCTTCGATCTGCATATGAGGTATGGAAATCTCTTTGTGATTACCATGAGGGTTCTAACACTATTAAAGAGGTTCGTCAAGATCTTTACAAAAAGAATACATGCGATTTGAGATGAAACCGGTGAGTCGGTAGATGACTTCTTTGCACGTTTTAATAAGATTCTTAGCAATTTGCGTCTGTTGGAGTTAGCTTTGATGATGCTGCTAATGCTAGACAATTGCTTAGTGCTTTGGACATGTCGGTGTGGGAGATGAAAGTAACATCTATACAAGAATCTACTACCATGAGTACACTTACTTTAGATGTTCTTTATTCTAAGTTGAAAACTCATGAATTAGATGTTTTTGCTAGAAAGAATGATCATAAATCAATTGCTTTGACATCTCAATCTAGCATATCTCATAATGGTGCTGCTTCAAGTTTTGCTCTATCTTTCTTGTCTTCACTAACCGATGAGCAGTTGAGCAATTCCAGTAGAAGACTTGTCACTACTCTCTTCTCGCTTTAACAAAGCTTTGCAAAATGTGATAAAGAGAAAGAGAAGTGGTGGTGATCCTCCAAGATGCTATGAGTGTGGTGATCTCGACCATATTCGTCCAAACTGTCCAAAACTTGCAAGTAAAGCATCAAGGGAGGAGAAGGACAACGACGAAGAAAAGAGAAGAAGAAGTTCTCTCCAAGTGATAGAAAGAAGAAGAACTTCATCAACCGCAAAGTTGTCCATCGAGTTCTTTCCGCTCTTGAACAAGTCAATTTGAGCGATGTGGATTCGGAGAGCAGCGAGGATGATGCAACTCCAAGCAAGCATGAGTTGACGGGGTTGTGTCTCATGGCCAAAAGCAGCGACAGCTTCAGAGGCGATCATGACAACGACTTCAATGAGGTAGATCCTTCTTACGATGAATTAGCTATTGCTGTTGCTCGTCTTGGTAAATTGCTTGATAAACGTGATAAGAAAATTAAGAAACATGATTTTGTTGTGGAGTCATTGAATGCTGAAATTGCTAGACTTAAAACCTTGATTCCTGATGATGATGCTTGCAAATCATGTGACTTAATTTACAATGAGCTTACTTTGCTTAGGAAAGAACATGCTCTTCTGTTGCATCTAAATGAGAAAAATGATAAACATGTTAAACATGCTAGCTGTTCCACTGATGATTTGCATGGTTTAACTTCTTGTTCTAAATGCTCAACTCTTGAATTAAAATTGAAAGATGCAAATGCTAGGATTTCTCAATTGACTGATAATCTGCTTACACATGAGGTTCTTTCATGCTCTACTTGTCGTAAACAGAAAGAGAAGGTTGATAACCTTTGCAATAATTGTTTAACTCTTGCCAAGAAAGTTGATTACTTGCAAAGTTCTTTGGAACGATTCACTAATGGCAAGAAAAGATTAAACATGATTTTGGATCAATCTAAGGTTAGCTCAAACAAGAAAGGTTTAGGTTTTGATTCTTATGCTCATCATAAATCACATGCTCCCACTGTTGTCAAAACTCTTGAAAGTGGAAAATTTGAAATTGTCAATGAGCCTAAGAAAACTGTCTTTAAATCTGCTGGTCTTTTATCTTCTACTATGATGAATGCAAAATGTACTTCTACTGTTAAAGCAAAACATCATTTTAAGTACACTTGCACTCATTGTGGTAGAGATGGACATTTAGTAGACTTTTGCTTTAGACTAGCTAAACAACAAAAGAGAAAGGTTTAATGCTAGGTCTAATTTTAGACAGGCACGCTTTGTTTCTCATTATGTGCCTAGGGTGATGCAAACACCTTTTGTTGGTAAGAACACGGGAAAAGACAAATCTATCTTTGTGCATAAAAATGCTCGTGTTGTGCCTACTGTTGTGCGTCGTGTGTCTCAGTACTGGATTCCTAAACATCTTATTTCTAACCCCAGTACCGAGACCTCGACACTTTCTGCTTCTATGTAGGCTTCTCACGCGAGGAAGGAGAACATATGGCTAGTAGATTCCGGATGCTCACGCCACATGTCCGATGATAACAATTGGTTCTCCTCTTTCACTCGTGCATCTCGTGCTAAAAGTGTTATTTTTCAAGATGCTTCTTCCACCTCTGTTTTCGCAAAAGGCACTAGTCCAAATAGTGCAGGTACAGGTGCATATGTTCAGGGGGAGAGTATCTTTGTTGATGAAGATGATGATGATCTTTGTTGAGGATGAGATAATTGGAGTTTCTGTGTGCTTGTGTGCTCGTTTTCAAGCTTCCCCACATGCTTCACATCGACAATTTGTCAGCGAATTTTCAGGTATCTTCATGGAACTCAAGATTTTGGCATTTGGCTTTCTGCTTCCTCATGCATTAGTTTAAGAGCTTTTTCTGATGCTGATTTTGGAGGATGTAGAATTGATAAAAAAGTACATCTGGTTCATGCCACTTCTTGAGTAATTCTCTTTCTTGGACACATTGACATCAGATTTCACTTTCTTAGAGATCATGTTGAAAAAGGCAACATTGCGCTTCATCATGTGGATACTGAACATCAATTGGCAGACATTTTCACAAAACCTTTGTCTTCTTCTCGTTTTGCTTTTATTCGGGGAGAACTTGGGATTGTTCATCCAATGGGTTTGTTTTGAGGGGGAGTTTCCTTGCCAAGTTCTTTCACTTGATAAGCTCACTTTATCATACTTCTTTATATGTTATGTAATTGAGCTAATATATGATAATATAATTGTCTCACTTGAACTAAGAATGACATTGCGGAAATCCCTGATCTGATTGCCTATAGCTAAATACTCTGTGATATCTTACTCTTCTAGGCTTGATATTGAATTTTCTTGACAAATTTGGGCTATGAAGCAAGTGTGTTTTAGCTTTACTCTTTCATAAGACCTTTTAATCACTTTTGCATGTTTATAATCAAAGAAAAATGAAAAGAAAAGGGAATCAATAAAAAAGGGTTGTTAAAAGCAAAAGCCTCAAGTTATGAGCTTCAGGATGCTTTCCCTAAAAGATAAGATGTATGCTTCAAGCATGCCATTCCCTTAAAGATAAGATGTATGCTTCAAGCATGCCAATACAAGAAAAAGAAAGAAGTATGCTTCAAGCATGCCAATACAAGAAAAAGAAAGAAGTATGCTTCAAGCATGCCACATGCAGTTTATTATTTAAAGATTAAAATTGGTCTACTAGATTGGAGTTGAAACCACTTGCTCGCCCTGATTTGTTATTTGCTTCAACTTTGAGCCTTTGTTTTTCTACTAAAGGTTTTGCTTAGTACTTGGCTATAGTTGACTGAATTGAGGTTGAGATGCATGTCATTCCCTAACTTGCTAAAATCACATCAAGATCATGTATATTTGCATGTTATGTGATATATAAGGTTATATGATCGAATGAGCTCATCTTTTCCTATCTTGGCACTCCCTTGTTTCCCTTTGTGAAATCATTGTTTCAGAAAAATTTTGAACATGTTCTCTCTTTTGTACTCTTGATGAATCCATTGTCAAAGGGGGAGAAATTTGGGAATCGTTGAAAAGTTTAAGGAAAAAGGGGGAGAAGAAAAAGGGGGAGTTGTTTTTGGAAATTTGAGAATTTTGGGAGAAGTTTGGAGAATTTTGAAATTTTTGGGCACATTGCACATTCACACACATTTTCCTTCTCAGGGGGAGATTTTGTTTTGCATTTTGGTCAAAGGGGGAATTCTATGTTTTCTCTTTTTGGTCCTTGATTCTTTGGATTTCAAAATCTTTTGTAAAGTGAATGCCAAATGTTCAATTCTAAGTGGTGTTGCCAATGTTTTCATCAAGGGGGAGATTGTGAAATCATGTGCTGAAAAATTGGCTTTGAACTGAAAAATTAACTTAGAATTGGATTTGCAAAATGTGCTGGTGCATGTGCTTGACAATTTGACAAGAAGCAGTAAGTTTCGCTTTTGCGCCGGACCAAGATCTCAAGAAACAGTAAGTTTCCCATCTACGACGGACAAACTTTGTTGGCCTGTTGTAAACATGTTTTGGCACTTTCTCATGTACGACGGACCAAGTTTTTGGGTCTGTCGTGGACATGCTTTTGAGATTCTGAGCCAAACTCAATTTTCCAAGAAACCAGTAAGTTTCACATGTACAACGGACTAAGTTTTTGGGTCTGTCGTGAATGGCTTTTTGAGGATTGTTTTCGCATGTACAACGGACAAAGTTTTTGGGTCCGTTGTGAACATGTTTTCACCGGAATGATTTCTTTTTGGAACCGAGAGTTTCACTTGTACAACGGACCGATTTTGTTGGTCCGTCGTGAATGGACTTTTTCTAGGGTTTTTGATTTTGGTCCGTTGTAAACGTGTTTTGCTCGGTTTGGATGTTTTGCAAGATTTGAAATGGTTTGAATTTGAGATTATGAAATTTGTGATGATTTCATGATACTTGTTTTGAAGTAGACTTTATGCAATGCTCATGTGAGTAGTTTTGCATGGATTGACTTTGAGTCAAGTCGTGGACTTGTGCTCGGATTTGTTTCGTGGTTTGTTCATGTGCAGGTATTGCTCGAAGACGAATGTGGTCGATGACGGGACCGGAACTAGGTTCATGGAGGAACTGAGGTTCGGGACTAGGTTCAGGAGGAACTGAGGTCTTGGTGGTCAAGGATGTCATGCGGGACGTTCGGGCTAAGAGAATGGTGCACATGAAGAATGGTTAGTCACGTGAGAATGGCAGGAGGTCATTCGCGTGCAAAGTGTTAGTCACGTGAGTATGGCAGGTGGCCATACGCGTGCAAAGTGTTAGTCACGTGAGTATGGTAGGATTGCCATACGCGTGCAAGAGTTGTACTCGGCCAGGTTGGGCCAAGTAGAGTTGTGTTGGATACGGATTCCTTCTAGGGAATAGGAATCGTATTCAGAACTCTTTGTGGGTTGGTGCTTTAAATAGGTGGGGGGTCTCCTGTTGAAAGGCACCAAGTAGAGCTGAGCGCATCAAGCTTTGAGCTTGGTTTTAGGGTTTGTACTTTTTTGATGAGAGTATTTTAGACAAGAAATAAAGATCAATTCTTCCAAGATTTTTGCGTGCTCTGATACAAGAACCACGTCGCTACATGATTTTCTCTGTTTTGGTTCTTGTTTGCATGCTTGTTCTATTTCTAGATTGGTTTTTGTTCTTCAAGTTTTATCTTGATTTGATCCATCAAAAACCTCTCTAGGGTATTGATCTAGTGTTTCTCAAAGTCTAGTTGATCAATCTTTTGTCATTCTTGTTTAATCTTGAAGTTTTGATTAGATTGATTCTCGGCAAGTTCTGGATCAGCAAGCTTGCGAAGCTCATAACTTTTGATCCGTAAGTCCGATCGAGCTGATTCTTTTTGGGTTCGATTCGTATTGGAATCTAGTTTCTTGTGTCCAAATTTCAGATCGTTTCGACGGTTGGATCTCCGGGAATTCTCGTTTTACCAAACCTCTGTCATTCTGTTTTTGTCGAAAACGAGGCAATTATTTGGTTCTGTTTTGGGGTGAACTTTTAATAGGTCAAGAATTTGGTTTTAGCTTCCGCACAATCATTCACCCCCCCCTCTGATTGCTATATTCGTATACTTCGATCCTACACAAAGTCTCGGGAGGAACAAAATCTAAGTGAAGCTAACTCCCGAGATAATGTACCTACTTCCTTCTCTAAATCCAAACACCTAGCTCTAGACTTGGAATGAAATTTTCCTAGTTTGATAAAAGCATCATGGAGCTGGTCATAAGAAGGTACCTCCTCCGTGTCGCTGTACAGCTCGGTGTCGGGTACTTCCATGGCATTGGAGGCCATGAAGCACATGCCGGAGAAGTCATCGCCGCCCTTCGCCTTCTCTTGCGGTTCATCCTCGTCCTCGTCGCTCCATGTCTCCGTGTCGGAGAGGTCAAAGTCGTCGAGCGCGGCGAGGACGCGGTGAAAGAGCTTCTTGCCCTTGGCGAACTTGCGGTGTTTCTTCTCTTGCGCCGGCTCGCGAGCTGGAGGCTTCTTGTTGTGGTTCTTGTTGATGTAGTCGTTCTTGCCCGCACCGCCTTGTTCATTATTGCCCTTCTCCAACTTGGGGCAGTTTGCCCGAATGTGGTTGGGGCCACCACACTCAAAGCAAGTGAACTTGCCACTCCTCTTCCTATCTCTCACCCTCTTGTAAATGTTCGAAAATTTTCGAGCGACAAGAGCAAGCTCGTCTTCTGGAAATTGTTCCAGAACGTCATCGCTTACGTCGTAAAGAGCGGGGAGAGAAAAACCAGAAGAGAAGTCAAGAGGGGGTCCAGAAGAGGAAGACCCAGTGGGATCGGTAACCAATGCCATCGTTTGGGACTTCATCCTGCGAGCGACGATGTTGAGCTCATGAGTCTTGAGGCGGGAATACAACCCGTCAAGAGTCAAGGTCGACAAATCCGTATGGTCTGTGATGGTGGTTACCTTCATCTCCCAAATCCTTAGATCGAGTGCTCGAAGAAAATGCCTCGCATTCTCCGAGTCAGTGTATGAACAACCCACTGGCCGAAGATTGTTGAGAATCTTTGCAAAATGAGCAAAGCACTCATCAAGGCTCTCACCAGCGTGCTGCTCAAACTTGTTGTAGTCACGCTTAAATTGATCCTGTCTCACGGACTTGATCTAAGTGGTGCCCTCATGGTAAGCATTGAGGGTCACCCAAATCTCGTGAGCCGATCGTAGGTGAGAGACGTGATCATACTCACTACGGCTAAGTCCCTGTATGAGGAGATTCTTGGCCTTAGCGTTTGCCTCAACGTTAGCCATGTTTGCGGCGTTAACGTTCTCATCGGCCGGAACCTCATACGGGTGCTTCATCTTCTGCCATAAAGAAAAGCCCTGGGTAGTGATGTATGTCTCCATCCGAACCTTCCAGAACGGATAATCAACTCCAGCAAAAATTGGAGGCTTAGTTGAGTACTTGTCTGTCGCCATGGCTCTTGAGACCGGTCAAGATCTATGAAAGAGCAAAACCAGCTCTAATACCAATTGAAAGACCGAGATGGCGATCAGAGGGGGGGTGAATGATCCCAAATAAAATTATCCCCTACTCAACGTACTCCAAATAATCTCGCAAAGAAACTCGGTGCTCCTCAAAATCGCAAAACCCGTAAAATCGGGAACGACTAGACAACTATGTGTATCCCTAGCTTACATGGATGAGAACCATGAATCATGTGAGGGATTTTTAAATCACAATCCTGGTTTTCAAGTGTCCAAAGCAAAGAGGGATCAATTCAAACACTTCTTTTCTAAAAGAGATCAAGCCAAAACACAAAAGCCACTTTTAGAAAAGCAAAACTAGATTTTTCAGGAATTGTCCTCACTTAGAGCAGGTGGATGGTGGACTTATGTTGCTCCAAAATTTTTGGGAATTTTTCACCCTGTGAGCATATGAGTCGTGAAGCACTCCACCAAAAAACACCACCAAAAGCCTTCTACAAAAATCAGGAAAAATCAAGGACTACAAACAGTCAGGATCTTCAATCAAGAATTTTGGGGCTCGGTTTTCACCTCATAGCTCCCAAATGGTGCAACCAGTGGACTCCAAAATTTTTCCACAGATGGATATATGAGCCACGCACCTTCTCCAATAAGAATCAATCAAAAAGAATTTTTCTATATTTTTCTAAAAAACAAAGACTGATTTCTGCGCGAAGAACAAGTTCAGGACATATTTGCAATCTTGATAGAAACTTGATCTCTAGTCTATCCTCGGGTGCAAGAAAGATGTAAAACCAAATGAGCACCCTCAAGACATCCCTGATCAATAGCATTTAGAAGGAGAGGAGGCAAAACCAATTGCTAGAAAGTAAATGCTGAATTTAAATTGCGTAAAGTAAGGACATAATGTAAATGCGGAATTTAAATTCACAAAAATGTAAAGAAAATCTTTGTATTTTCTGGTTGGAAGGTTTACAAAGCCTCATTTCATGTGGGCAAAGCTCAAAGGAGCAACTCAAACCTTCAAGTGAGGGAGGACACCCCTCCCCCTCTATTTATACTACTCTAGGGCCACCTACCACCCTTGGATGAGTCCCAAACCCTAGGGCACTCCACTAAGGGCTAGGATTAACCCTCTCATTTCACCCCACACATGGGCTTTACATGGGCCACATTGGCCATACATGGGTTTTAAACACAACCCGATCAACCCGAAGCAACAGGCCTTCATCCGTCGGACTTGATCGCTCAGTTTCCTCCTCTTCGAGCCTCCAACCCGAACCAGAAACCTTGAGCCACCTCAAGTCCATTTCCATGACATCCAAGTGATCCTGGTTTGAGCCCAACCATCTCATCGGCATCCTCGACCGCTCTGGACCTCAGTTCTCCCAACCTAGTCCCGATACACACCAACGACCATTAGCTGCCTCAGGAACCTGTACCACATGGAACAAACCATTTTGCACATACCACAATGCACATACCTTTTTCTTCCTGCATGTTAGTCCACAATTATCATTAATTCAAACATGCAATACCGAGTCAAATGAAATTCAAACCTGAGCACACCTTGCTCAAATAAAGTCAAATACTCATCACAAATATGGATGGACCTCCACATGGTCCTTCAAATACTCTTGTATGGTGATTCACGGCTGACGTGGTGAGTTAATTATATCTTGTGGGTAAAGTGCATAACCTCTGCAGAGTGTCAAAACTATTCAAATAGCCGAGTCCACGGTATTGGATATTGCTCGGGGATTACAGTCAACGGTTAGATTTTCATAAAATTGAACTTGGGGCTTGGAGGTAGGTTGCCTGTTGAAAAGTGATAACTGGTTAAGGGTGTGCGATGGTTTACTTGTGAAATAACTATGAAATTTATTACTACTGTTACTTGTTTTGCCGCTTTACAATCTATTATGTTTAATTGGGAATGTTGTTTATTGCAAAATAACCACTTAGCCATTCTTTTGTAATAAACCATGCATGTAGTTATTAGACTTGCATCATGTGCATGACTTGCTGAGTGCTTTATGTACTCACCCCTTGCAACAAACAATCATCAGTTGAGGAGGAGTCTACATCGTCAAAGGAGGTGTTCCGCGAGGAGACGAATATCTAGGAGTTGAACTTTGTTAGTTGCATGTGGCATATTATGGGAATCACCGATGTTCTTCGTTTCGCTTTTGTTTATATATATTTTGAGTTGAAGCCATCAAGGCCTCACAAGTGTAAGTTTGACCTTAAGGTCATTCAATAGTTCCATATTAATAGATGAAGTTTTTATTATTATTTCGCTGTGTATGATTGTGATATTTCATCTATGTTGAGACTGTGTGCACTAGCGTGATCCTGAACTAGTGCTGAATACCCAGAGTGTCCGGATTTGCATATTCGAGTCCCAACACAATTCTGATTGACTCATGCCATAATTGGCCATTTCAAGCATGACACATAAAATAGTGATTTTTGTCATACACAATACATTTCAAGTTCATCCCAAGTGTAATGGGAAGCAATCTTGTGAATGTAAGTATTGATATCAATTTTAGCACACACAAGTCAATATTTCATCGTTTTTATCACTTAGATTCATGAGCACTTGAGAGATTCTAGTATACAACAACATAGCTACACCCAAGCTACTCTAGGGACTCTAGTGAAAATTCAAGATATCACAAAGTATGACATATGCACCTAGTGAGGAAGTATAGCAAGTAAAAGCTACAAGTTTTCATGAATGCCCAAATTTTAGTTTTTAGCAAGCTTAGCATGGTAAATCAATATGAACTTAGCCATGACTAAGCTAGAATTGATTCTCAAAAAAGTAGCAAGGTGCATAACATGAATGTGAACTCAATTAAATAATAGACAAAGCTTAGAAGACAAGAAACATAGGGTATATGCAATGTAGGAAGAAAAGCTTCTCGAGACTCCACTCAACAAATGAATCAATTTTAAGCATAAATCTGGTTTAATTTGAGTTATTAGTAGAATTAGTTCAAAGAACCTCCAAATAAACTCTACTAAAACCGAAAACACAAATTGCGAAGAGGAAGCCAAGAAAACTAAGAACTGGGTGAACTATAGAGTATAGAAAAGATGGTATAAAACAATATGGCTCAGACTCGCTCTCATCGCCCCCCCCATATGATTTACATAGAAAAACTAACTCCACAAATCCTAGCTAGGGAGTACACGCAGACCATGTCTACCTAGGCTCCCAACACCTACTAAACCGATAAGACTGTGACACCACGGAGTGTCGGATCCTTATTTATTGAGCATGATGAGGTCAAAAACATTATGAGATGTGGAATTAAGGTTAAAACCATAGGGTATGGAGGTTATTAGCGTTTCCGGGAGTTTGGGCCATTCCGGGGGAGTTTGGGCCTAGGGGAAAGGGTCGTGGGCCTTGGTGGGGAGGAGTTTGAGTCCTTTTGGGGGAAGGAGACCTGGTTGGAGGCCAACCCCAGCCCCTTGTGCGCCCCACCCCCATACCCTAGCTGCCACAACTCCATCTCCACCTCCCATGCTTGCGTGCGCCCCTCCCCATGGCTCCCCATTGCTCCTCCTCCCCTCCACCACCTCTCCACCTCCCTTGCTGCCCCTAGGGGAGTTCTCCACCTCGCCAACTCGAAGATTCATCCATTGGAGCGCTCCGCGATGAGGAGATCCGGCGGGATTGGAGCGATGAAGGAGATCGCGCGAACCGGGAGGAGATCTATTGGGTTTTCGTGCGTCGGGCAAAGGTATGGCCATGGGACTCCTTTGGGTTAGTCTAGGTACTGTTCTAAGGGTGATTATCAAGTTTTTAGATCAATTGGTGGTGCTGGAATTGAGTAGATTAGACGAAATCTAGAAGTTGTCACGTTCTCTGTTTCGGGCAGCATGAGCAGTCGACCTAAGGTTAGAGTTTTCGTCAATTTAGAGTCCGAATTTGGTTGGCCGCCTTTTGAAGAAGTTGTAGGTAATTTCAATACCTTTCAGTGGGTATAAAGAACGCGAAATTCCGATCAGCCGTTTGAAAGTTATGGCTGTTTTACCGAGCATGTTAAAATCTGTGACGTGATTGGAACAGATCACGGTATTTTGTAGATTAAACAACTTTAGAGTCCGAATCAGTCTTTCCTTATACCTAGATAAAGTTAGGAAATTTCCTAAGCTACGCGAGGATGTACTCGTTTAATTGATTCGGAGTCTTAGAACCCGAGTTATGCCTTTTGGAAGGCTGTTGTCCCGACGGGACAGAACCTTTGTTTTTAGGTTTTGCGAGTAGTTGGCAATGTCGGGGTAGATGAGGGTTTGCGTACTATTTTGTGGACATGATTGTGAGTGTGTGATACCTATGTGCAGGTGGTGCGACCCCAGGAGTGCCTTCTACTTCTCGCCAATCCGTCGCCCGTGGTTGAGGCAAGTGTTTTGGAATGGGTAGCGGATTGTGGGTTGTTTGATTGATTGAGATTAAAATTTGAATATATGATATATTCACATGCCATGTTTTAATGTTTGCCATTGATATGATGAATATGTTTATTATGTGATGATGCCATGTGTTAATGTACAAGTTATCCATGATGATGCCATATGTTAATGTACAAGTTATTCATGATGTTGGCATATTTGCTTACATGGCATGATACATGGCCCGGGCGGTGAGAAAGTCATAACTAGTCCGGGGAAGGTCGGTGAGAAAGTTATGACTATTCCGGAGAGCCAATGAGTAAGTCCTACATCGTGATTCCATTCACCGCGGTGAACGGAAGCGAGGAGTAGGCACCCTCCATCTTCGGGATGGAAGGGGGGAGAGGGTGCACACCGACGGGTGTGTACTCAACCATACCGGTATGAGTTTCCAAGGAGATATGAGCATCGCATCGCATCGCATTGCATACATAATGATGATGATAATGATTTGTGAACATGGATGAGATAATATACATGATGTGAGTTGTTGTAGCCATGTAATTGTTTATGTTTGTACCATTGCAATATACTTGCTGAGTGATGAACTCACACTTGTGTTTATGTTGTTTATGTTTAGGTACCATGACACCGGCATATGGGAAGGGGAAATAGCTACACAACTTCACGTAGTCCAGCCACATTTACTATTGTTTAGTCAAGTTCATAATAAGTGCCATGAACTAGGTGTTTGGAATAATTTTGTGTGCTTATGATCCTTATTTGCTTAGCCATAGTTTATGGAGTGGTTGGTTTTAGCATTATTGTCTTATGTTGATGTTATATTCGTTTATATTGCTGTTTTAGATGCCTTATGTTTTGCTATGAACTGCCTTGTTGTTGCTATCGCTTCAATTCATGTTAAAACAAAGGAGATGCTACCGAAATTTCGGTTTTTAGCATGTGCGCATTTGCTGTAATTAATGTTTAATTGTGGTATTTAGATGTTGTTTAGTCTATGTTTGTTAGCATTCGGGCATATTAAATGCCGGGTGTTATTCTGATTGGTATCGAGCGGTTTGTAGGTCCTTGGAATGTGTATTTTTAGTGTTATGCTATAGGATACAACTAAAATGTGATGTGGAATAACTTAGAAACATGGCTTAGGTTTTAACTAAAATTTTGTCATAGAATAGCAACATTAAAACTTGCAAAAGTGGTAACTAATCTAAAATTTGACACACATGGATGCACACTAGGAAAGGGTATGAGTATCGTTTCTTTATGCTTAAATGTTGTATTTAAGCTTCGATGTTGAATGCTTCATTTGATAATGAGATAAATGATTGAATTGTGCTTGTTGTGGTGATAAAGTGGGGTTGTGGTGCCGAAGGGTTTCGGTCACCACTTTTGTTAATAGTAAGGGTGTGGTTTGACGGTATGACCGGATAAAACCATCAGCGAAGAACTATGAATCCCTTTTGGGAAAAAAGTGCTTACCTTTTCTATCGTAGATCGGGTAGTTGGCTGGAGACAAATAGAAGAGTTGATGGTGGTATCCTTCGGATGCTTTTCATCGTTCCGACGGTCGGTTTTGGTTGGTCTTCTTGTTTTTTTTAGTTGATTGAAATCAGAAGAAAAGTGTTTGGTCTTGGATTCTCGCGGATTGTTCCATATGCGGTATGTGGTTTTGACTTCCTTGGTTGAAGACGAAGAAGAAGAGTCTATGATGGCGCCGTGATGGCACTATGGGTGTCCCGATCTTTCGATGAGAAACACACGATCGATTTGTTAGAGTCGACTTTGACAATCCGACTACACCGTACGACGACGATGCGCCTTAGCAATCGCTAAACCAACTCCAATGGTTATTGATCTTGCCGTGGGCACGATCAACCTGAACACGGTTCAATTCCTGCAAGCAACCGAAGAACAAGCAAGAACAATAGGATAAGCAATCTGAAATTGCGGATAAAATCGAAGCGAAACAAAGTGGAGTCTTATTGACGATCTTGACAAGGTGGTCGCCCAAAGACAACTCGCAGGATCAAGTTTGCACTTGGCTAAACTAATCAAATAAAACCCAAAACCCTAAGGAGCCGATGTCTGGCTATTTATAAGAGGTAGGGGCGTGGGAAATACGTCCAAAACAGTAGGATACCAACTACAACTCTATTACAAGGCCCAAAGCCCACGTCTTCTCGATTTGGAAAAGTGACGCCAATTGTTTTGCAGATTCCCGTTGATTCGGACGGAATTTGGGGATGGGGTCGGATCCGTTGGAAAGAGGACGTCGAAACCTTTCCAACCAGTACTCATAGACCTCAAACACCCTTGTGGATCAAAAGTTATGGTCGTTTGAAGTTGGTGCTGTCCCGGAGGCCGAATCCGAGTTGAACTTGTGCACCGGAAGAATTGGCTTCATGCTTGACGTTTGGGAGTCCTTCTCCTTGGTTCCTAAGGACAATAAAATCATCACAAGGATTAAATAGCATTCCATTCATTAAATTATTTGTATGCAACCCGAGGAACGCATTCACCTGGTAATTGAATTGTCGTGCCCGAGCTCGAGTAATTGGCCCTTGTATGATATTGTTGGTTTCCATTGGGTTTGTAAGTATGGCCGTATCCATGGTAGTGATGTCCTCATCAGTCTAGTGTTGCGCTTCTGTTAGTCACCTTTTGGCTTTGACACCGGTTTTGTTGGTTGCATTGCAAAGAAAAGTATAGTTTTGGTTCTTGTGTGTGTTTTACTCTGAGTTTAAAAGAAGTTATTGAAGCGTGTGCAAAAAGATAAGTTGTGTCGATTTATGTTTTGTGCTTTGTCCGCAAAGGTTTATTTGATCGCTTGGTTCCCTCCTGTGGGAGTCTTTGAGATTTAAAAGTGTTTTGGAGAATTCCTTTGCATGACCAAGTTTGGGTTTGTCTCATTGCAATTTTGAAAATCATGTTTCCTTATGAATTTGGGATGAGTTTTAAAACTAAAATGCTGCAAACAAAGCAAGTAGTCTTTTGACTGAAATCGTTGGTCCCTAGTAAGAATTGTTGTTTAGCATGTTATGTAGCATGTACCAATACGGTTTATGGGATGACGTATTGTTAAGTTAGTTTGTGAGTTGAAACAATTCAATGCGGTTGTCATCTCTAGCTTGAGAATAAATAGACTACTAGTGTTGTAGTTTACTCTTAGCAAGAATGAGTAAATGTGTTAATGTACGTGCTTAGAATCTGTTGCTCTGATTTGAAAGTGCTTATGACCCTCGATTATGTTTAAAATTTTAAACCCTGATGCATACTTAAACATTAAGATGATGTAAACTACTGTTATTGTTAAAGAAACTTTGCTGGTTATTTAAAGATGTTCTAATCTAATGGATTAATTGAGAAACTTAATTGTGTTGACTAGTGACTTTAATTTGGAAGTTGATTAGAGTTGCTATTTACGTTGTTGCAAACTACTAGTATATTTGGAAATATGCAGTTGTGTCTCTACAATGTTAGTATTGATATCAATTGAGAAGACATAAGACTTATTGTTAATAATGTTGTTAAGAACATTGTGCTGATCTAACTTATTAAATCTAATTTAATAGTTGAGTATGTTGTGTAGTGACAATTTTGTTGCAACCTATGTGTAAGGTAGCTAAAAGCAATGTTGTTGATTGATGATTATGCAAGGAATTATATTGATGTTTTGGTAGTGTTGTTAATTGTTGGAAACTATTGATCCAATAGAAGAAAAGTGTAAAACTGTGGTATTATGTCGAGTACATGTTGTGATGGGATGAACAATGGATAATAATTATGATGCAAGATTTTAATCTCAATGAATGCATATCTTAGAATCCTATTTACGAATTTTATCTTGTAGAGATAATACTTTTTTATTGAAATCATTTTATTGATTGAACAAGTTTTAATTGTCAAGATGTTGAGGTATGGATGATATAAAATTGATAGGATGACCATGCTCAAGTAGCTGTTGAAGTACTATGTTTGAAATATAGAATATGTTGTTATATGATTTGGTGATCCGTGGGGATCATGTCAATGTAGTCTTGGTTGGGTGCCTTTGTGATAAGCATCTTAAACTTTAATTAAAAGTGTTGGGAATGGTAACTAGAGAAAGAAATTGTTATGTGAATTTTGTTAAAACCGGTTGGACTCTCTTGATGAGTAAATAGTGATTATTGAATACTTAAATGGTAAGTGTAGTGGAATACAAGTTATGATGGGATTCATGCTGAGCTGGTGTTTAAAACCTTTTGAACTGGTGTGGTTGTTTGCCATTTTGGTTGAATGCCTTCGGTCAAGGTATTCCTTGTGTCGTGTTTCCGAGTTTCCCTAAAACCCGTAGTTATTGGTGCCAATCTTTGGTTTTGGCTATTTTGTTTAATTTGTGTTATGAGTATGGTTTTACACCCAAAAGATTTTGAGTGGATCGCGCTCCTTCGCGTTCACCCTGAATTATCTTTGGAATAAATTTTAACGAAAGCAGATGGACATAGTGGGTTGTGTTGGAAACTCTTGAGATTTAATTTGTAACTCTTTTTGACTGGAGTTGAATTTATTTGCATAATGTGTGTGATGTGTGTGAGTGCTTCAAAAAGGTGGATTTTATGAATGTTTTATAAAGTGACTTTGTTAGTGAGGTGTTCCCTTTTGGAAATGAGTTTCCCTCTCCTTGAGAAAATTTGTGACGGTGTGGGAGCAGAGGCTCGACTTGAAACTTTGATGTTATCTTCCAAAATGTTGACTATGGATGAAATGCAATGTTTTGCAAGTTCAGTTTTCAATTGTTGTGGGTTCTTTTACGACGTGGTGTTTTGTTGTTATCGGTGTTGCCATCATAGTTATATGATTTAGCGCAACCGTCAATGTTATGTGTGTTTCAAACCTGGGATACCGAGGAAGTAGTCGTTTGGTGAATGATTTCTCGGTATTGTTGCTACATGGTGAATGAATGGTGAAAAGGAAGCATGACATCGTTTATGTTTATTCAATCATAAAAGAGTCGATGAGCCAGGACGGTGAGAAAGTCATATATGGAGATATGACTAATCCGGAGTGCTCTTGAAGAGTGTGCATTTATGTCATGAAACGAGATTTCCTTTGCTTTCTAGTATGAAAAGAAACAATGAAGAATTTCTGGTATGTTGGCTGTGGTGTAGGGGATTTGCGTTTCCTTTGTGTCTTGGCATAGGAAATTAAAATGTGTGCTCTTTGGATGTTGTCGGATCCTTTCCAAAGTGGTTTTAGCGCTTTGGGGTTTGAGTTGTTGTAGGTGGACCATTTGGGATTCATGGTTTATGGTTGAGTTCACCCAATGCAAACCTTCTTGGAGAGTCGGGTCGTTGTTGTGTTCCACGGTAGGGTTGATTAAACTATTAGTGGACCACTTGGTGGTTGCAAGTAATTGCTTTATCCTTTCGAAGTGTATTGGGTCTTTTGTCGCCGATCTCTGAGCAAGTTGTGTCGACCGATGTGGATTGCTCTGCTGATGTTGTTTTTGCGAATTTTAAGGACCCTGGTTATAAAGTAGGTTTTTCCTTCAGTGGTAACGGTGGGTGTTGGCCTAGTTGTAAAAGATCAATCTTTTGCAAGGTTTTAACCTCGTTTGTTCCAGCAGTTGGTAGTCTTGGAGTGTTGTGTCCCGCTTGGTTCGCATCGTCTTGCTTACGACGAACCACAGTAGGGAGTTCGAGGTGTAAAAACACTTTTGCTCGCGAGAGCTGAAGGAGGATCAAGAGTCGGAGTTAGAGGTTGGTACCGTGTTTCCTCTGGAGAATAACGTTGGTCTAAGGGATCGAGCACTCTAGTGCCAAGGAATGTATGAAATGGAGAGTATGAGACCGTTTCTTTTGTGGTCTGTTTGAGGATTTATCCTATCGCTTGGGTCATGCTGAGACCATGTGTGAGTGCTTTGTGTTTCAGTGTCGAGTAAAGTTCTTGCAAGAGGTTGATCGTGGGTTATCGTTAGAGCTATTGGTCTTCGAACCTAGGCGTCCTGTCATCGAGTCTCGATCAGTGTAAATTCCAATGGTTTTATTTAGAGAAGCGACCTGGCAGTTGAAGTCTCGCGGAGGCGAGCTTTACCCAAAGCTCTTTTCTTTAGGTTTGAACCACGAAGATTAGATCTCTGTGTGTTGTTGGTTTGGCGTAGTGGCATGTCTTGGATTCGAGGTCGAATCCTGTTGAAGGGGGGAGAATGTGACACCATGGAGTGTCGGATCCTCATTTATTGAGCATGATGAGGTCAAAAACATTATGAGATGTGGAATTAAGGTTAAAACCATAGGGTATGGAGGTTATTAGCGTTTCCGGGCTGTTTCCGGGAGTTTGGGCCTTTTCGGGGGAGTTTGGGCCTAGGGGAAAGGGTCGTGGGCCTTGGTGGGGAGGAGTTTGAGTCCTTTTGGGGGAAGGAGACCTGGTTGGAGGCCAACCCCAACCCCCTGTGCGCCCCCCTGCTGTTTGTGCGCCCCACCCCCATACCCTAGCCGCCACAACTCCATCTCCACCTCCCTTGCTTGCGTGCGCCCCTCCCCATGGCTCCCCATTGCTCCCCATTGCTCCTCCTCCCCTCCACCACCTCTCCACCTCCCTTGCTGCCCCTAGGGGAGTTCTCCACCTCGCCAACTCGAAGATCCATCCATTTGAGCGCTCCGCGACGAGGAGATCCGGCGGGATTGGAGCGAGGAAGGAGATCGCGCGAACCGGGAGTAGATCTATTGGGTTTTCGTGCGTCAGGCGAAGGTATGGCCATGGGACTCCTTGGGGTTAGTCTAGGTACTTTCTAAGGGTGATTATCAAGTTTTTAGATCAATTGGTGGTGCTAGAATTGAGTAGATTAGACGAAATCTAGAAGTTGTCACGTTCTCTGTTTCGGGCAACATAAGCAGTCAACCTAGGGTTAGAGTTTTCGTCAATTTAGAGTCCGAATTTGGTCGACCGCCTTTTCAAGAAGTTGTAGGTAATTTCAATACCTTTCAGTGGGTATAAAGAACGTGAAATTCCGATCAGCCGTTTGAAAGTTATGGCTGTTTTACCGAGCGTGTTAAAATCTGTGACGTGATTGGAACAGATCACGGATTTTTGTAGATTAAACAACTTTAGAGTCCGAATCAGTCTTTCCTTATACCTAGATAAAGTTAGGAAATTTCCTAAGCTACGCGAGGATGTACTCGTTTAATTGATTCAGAGTTTTAGAACCCGAGTTGTGCCTTTTGGAAGACTGCTGTCCCGACGGGACAAAACCTCTGTTTTTAGGTTTTGCGAGTAGTTGGCAATGTCGGGGTAGATGAGGGTTTGCGTACTGTTTTGTGGACATGATTGTGAGTGTGTAGTATCTATGTGCAGGTGGTGCGACCCCGGGAGTGCCTTCTACTTCTCGCCAATTCGTCGCCCGTGGTTGAGGCAAGTGCATTGGAATGGGTAGCAGATTGTGGGTTGTTTGATTGATTGAGATTGAAATTTGAATATATGATATGTTCACATGCCATGCTTTAATGTTTGCCATTGATATGATGAATATGTTTATTATGTGATGATGCCATGTGTTAATGTACAAGTTATCCATGATGATGCCATATGTTAATGATCAAGTTATTCATGATGTTGGCATATTTGCATACATGGCATGATACATGGCCCGGGCAATGAGAAAATCATAACTAATCCGGGGAAGGTCGATGAGAAAGTTATGACTATTCCGGAGAGACAATGAGTAAGTCCTACATCGTGATTCCATTCACCGCGGTGAACGGAAGCGAGGAGTAGGCACCCTCCATCTTCGGGATGGAAGGGAGGAGAGGGTTCGCATTGCATACATAATGATGATGATAATGATTTGTGAACATGGATGAGATAATATACACGATGTGAGTTGTTGTAGCCATGTAATTGTTTATGTTTGTACCATTGCAATATACTTGCTGAGTGATGAACTCACGCTTGTATTTATGTTGTTTATGTTTAGGTACCATGACACCGGCATATGGGAAGGGGAAATAGCTACACAACTTCACGTAGTCCAGCCACATTTACTATTGTTTAGTCAGGTTCATAATAAGTGCCATGAACTAGGTGTTTGAAATAATTTTGTGTGCTTATGATCCTTATTTGCTTAGCCATAGTTTATGGAGTGGTTGGCTTTAGCATTATTGTCTTATGTTGATGTTATATTCATTTATATTGCTGTTTTAGATGCCTTATGTTTTGCTATGAACTGCCTTGTTATTGCTATCGCTTCAATTCATGTTAAAACAAAGGAGATGCTGCTGAAATTTCGGTTTTTAGCATGTACGCCTTTGCTGTAATTTATGTTTAATTGTGGTATTTAGATGTTGTTTAGTCTATGTTTGGTAGCTTTCGGGCATATTAAATGCTGGGGTGTTACAAAGACTGTGAGAGAACTCAACCTAGAGAGAAGAGATAATAGCTAATTAAGCGTGATAGCAACCTATAGCATAAGATAAGAGGTCCATGCAAAGCATACAAAAAGTTTAAGTGAATTAAACTCAGCATTGAAACACTAACCCCGAATGCACCCAAAAAATGCAAAGAAAAGGAAATGCTGAAAGTAAATATATAGTACATAATATACAGGACCAGCTCACCTTCAAGAAATGTTGTAAGGTCTTGAGTTATCCAAAGGTTTGATAAAGATATCGGCTAATTGGTGGTCACTCTACACAAATTGAAGCACTTTTACCTTTCTCCGTATGGTCTCCAAGGAAGTGACATCTAATGTCTATGTGCTTGGTCCTAGAGTGTTGCACTAGGTTCTTGGTAATATGAATGGCAGAAGTGTTGTCATAGAATAGTGAAATAATATATGTCTAACCCAAAGTCTCACAAGGTCGATCTCATCCAAAGTACCTGACTACAGCAACTAGCGGCTGCAATGTACTTGGCCTCAGCGGTGGACTATGCAACTCCAAACTGCTTTCTAGATGACTAAAAAACAAGAGAAGTGCCAATGAATTGGTAAGTGACAGAAATGCTCTTCCTATCTATCCTACAACCAGCAAATTTTTCATCTGAAAAGGAAGGCGCTAAGAGACAAACAAGAAGAGGAAGAATACCAAATACCATAAGATTTGCTTCACCTCCTAGTGGTGAGAGGCTCGAGGAGAAGTCTAAAATCGAGCACACAAACATACATCGAAGTGTATATCCGACTTCGACGCAATAAGGTACAAGAGGGAGCCAATCATGCTTCTAAACTTCTATTGATCAACTGGCTCATCATCCTCATCAGGCTTAAGGACAGCAGTGGTCGCAATGGGAGTTATCACCAGCTTCCCATCAAACATGTCAAAGCGCAACAAAGGATAGTGCATGTGAATATCAGTACAATAAAACCGTGGCAGCAAATAACTTGGTGATGCAAAAGCGTGTCTCTAAACTGCGTTTCTGTAACCAAAAAGTTGCAAATGCTGAAATGATAGACAAGACATTGTGTACCTTCCACCCCCAACATCCTCAACAGTACCGTCATGCCAGGTACAAATACTCTAAGCCCATCTATACTTTGCTAAAAGTAGAAAAACATGATGAACTCCTAATAAAGAATTATCATATTATTCCCAATGAGACACATGCAATCATAGAAGCGCATGTCAATGTTCCCGTACAATTAATCATCAAATACTTCCTCCCTTGAGAAATATAAGGCGTATTTTTACTTTGCACAAGGATTAATATTACGGTGAAATTAAGAAAGGTAGAGGAGAAAATAACTTAGATACCCCACATAATTGACTTGGAAAATGAGAAATAATACTTCGTGTAGGTGGTAATGAATAAATACATACAGTTGAGGGAGAATAAGGATATAGTAGCAAAAGTCTCAATAATACAAGTATTATATTTCTAAACAAGAATATTCAAATTATATGTCATATTTCTGAACGGATGGAGTATTTTTTTGTTTTTTACAGTTAGGGCGACACTGCAAGTATCTTCAGGGGCACTGACTTAATGCTGTCCAAATATACACTACAGGTTCGAGCTATTCTGGTGCAGTGCTAACTTTACCAAGTCCTTTCGCAAGATCTTACCCGCGGCGTTTTTTGGTATGGAAGCCACAAGGAAAACACGGTGTATCCGCTTATAATGCACAACCTGTACGCCAAATGACAAGCTTTAGTTAGAGCCATTAATACACTGCACAGTCCCTGAAATAGCTATGTTGAAGCTCATACCTGTTTAGCCACAAATTCTTTGATCAGCGCCTCATGCAAGTTGCTCTCGGAGCGTTTTACGACAAATGATACCGGCAACTCACCAGCCTGATCATCAGGGTATCTGTATGAGGACCGGTTAACATGCTGCTTTCATGACTGAAGTTTTAAAGAGCTGATTAGCAGCAGATTTGTTGCATGTCGTGATGTATACTTACGGGACAACAGCTGCTTCAACAATATCTGGGTGAGTTTGAAGCAGGTGCTCCAGTTCTGCAGGAGCAACCTACATACAAATGCCACCAGGGAAGAAAATTTACATTACCAATGCATGGCCTGCAAGATTATCAAGTGCCAATTAGCAAATCTACAATAGTAGTAGGTACCTGGTACCCCTTGTACTTAATCACCTCTTTCAGCCGATCAACAACATAGAGGAATCCATCTTTGTCAATAGTACAAAGATCCCCAGTTCTCAACCACCCTTCAGAATCCAACATCGCACAGGTGGATTCCTTATCACCTAGGTAACCTATGCTAATGTAGAGATGGAGTATTAGTATAGATTTGTACCAACCATTAAGGTGATAGCAACACAAGCCTAACAAGACCTATGGTACAGTTGGCAAAACAGCATTGACAAAAAGTGAGAAAAGAAGATGCTGACATAACAATGCTTACCTTCCAACTTTCTTATGTAAAAGTAAAATTGCAAAATTAAATAGAAGGCTTAGCTAGCATCTTTCTATGTCTCAAAGGGCAGACATGGATAATTAAATTGGTCCAATGCTAAATACTTTTCCCGAAAATTATTGTCTACCTATGCAAACCTCCGTACCAATTATACAAGACAATATTTATTTCTGATACATCATTCTTTCACTAAAATGAAGAAATGGACCACGATGAGTATCTCTTACAAGACAATAATTACTTAATTAGTTCTGATATATAATGCTTTCAATAAAAATCAAGAAATGGGACCACAAAGAAAATTTCTTTTTCTATCCAAAGTCCAAATCAATACATAAGATGAATTCAATGTGTGCATACATATCTGAGTACACTCTGGATCCACTCGAACATTAGATATCAAAACAATGTTGTAGAAAAGGAGCAGGATTGCTGATATGAACAACATGAATTGGTAGCCTAATGTTTCCTAAATGCATGATGGCAGTCATACCTTTCATTACAAAAGGTCCTCGGACACAAAGCTCTCCTGCCACACCCGGAGGAAGAGCATCCCCTGTTGCAGGATCAACAATCTTCGCTTCAGCACCCCATGAAAGACGCCCCACTGATCCAGTTTGTAGAATTTCTTCTACTCCAACAGCACGGCAGAAACCAGCTGAAGTCTCCGTCAGCCCATATCCCTTTTGCCATTAGTAGCCATAGAGAAGAACACCTTGATTTTAGAGGACAATAGGAACATAAATTGTACCAAGAATTCTGCTTTTATGATCAAGATAATTGTAATGCTCAGTCGACGAATGATTGTATCACCAACTAGGAACAATTTCTCAACAACGCAGACTCTAAATGCTTCTTTTGCTGTTAAGGGCAAAAGTCAAAATCACATATGAAGTAGCAGCAACGAAGACAACCTGTGCAACAAGGACGTGGGGAAATTTGTACAAGAACCGCCGTATGAGCACTGCAGCGACGGACGCGCCGCCGCAGTTCACCACCTTCAGTGTTTCCGCGCCGGCAATCACACTCTCGTCCTCTTCAGCCGCTCGCAAAATAGCCAACAGCGCCGGCGGCGCCAGCGCGAGCCGCGTCACCTGAAATCTCCCGACCGCGCCGAGCACCCCCCTGGCGTCAAACTTCCTCGCCGTGTACAGCACCAACGTCTGCGCCGCTAGCGCCGCCCTGAGGCAGAACACGAACCCGTAGGCGTGGAAGAGCGGCACGGTTAGCATCAGCACCGTGGCAGTCGCCCCCGCAGGCATGGCGGCCGAGGTGATGAGGTTGCTGTGAGTCAGCACGACCGCCTTGGCGCCGCCGGTGGTGCCGGGCGAGTACAGTATCGCCGCCGGGTCCCACTGGTAAATCACAGCCTTCTCCATTTCCAAGGCATCGTCGGGTCCTTGCAAGAAAGATAGGAATCTCGGAGAGTCGATGAGGACGCTGTTGAGGCCGGGAGGGAGCTTGGCGACCGTTCCCTCGACGGAGAAGGCGACGGAGGGCTTGGTGAGCGCGACAAGCCGGGCGATTTCCCGTGCGGTGAGGGCTGGGTTGGCGGGGGAGACGACGGCGCCAACGTACATAAGCGCGTAGTATAGCACGGGGACGTGGAGGCTGCGGGGCGCGAGGACGAAGGCGACGTCGCCGCGGGAGACGCGGAGGTGCGCGCGGAGCGCCGCGGCGAGGGCGCGGACCTGGGCGAGGAAGGCGGTGAAGGCCAAGGCCTCGCCGGTGGAGGAGTCGAGGAGTGCAGGACGGGAGGGGAGTGGGGAAGGGAGAAGGGAGAAGGCGAAAGCCGGGAAGGAAAGCGGCAGGGCCGAAGGGGGCAGCGGGACGGGTGCGCGGAGGCTGTAGAAGGTCCTGGTGGCGGCGCAGTAGCTGCTGCGGGGATCGACGGTGGGAATAGGCCGCATGCCTGCGCTTGGTGGCGTGGTTGGTTCGCTGTTGGAGAGACGACCACAGACTTGAGGACAGTGGGGTAGCTGCGCCGCGCAGCCGCCGGGGTGAGAGATGGATCTGGCGTTTGATTGTTCGGTCGGGGCCCGTTGCTCACCGAGTCACTGCTCAGCAGCTTAAGGTTTGAAATGTCGTTGAAATTTCGCCAAATTTTGATGTAATCTTGAATTTTATACCTTAAGATTCATAATCTTGGTAAAATAAAAATTTGAAAAAAAATTCAAATTGCTATGGTGCTCATAAATTTCGACAAAATTCATCAATTTTCGTTGAAATTACATGTATTTAGACCAGATTTCAATTTTTATTGATCGGATTTTACCGGATTTTGACAAATAGGGTTGCCTGCACCGCTCTTCAACATTATATTCAAAAAAGAATCGAAAAAAATTGTGTTTGGTGGAATTTGAACCCACATCCTTAACCTGAACTTTAACCTAGCCGTACTAATCAACTCAGCCGTGTGTTGTTGCTTGTTATGGCATCAGAGTAAATGTTATTTGTAGCTCAGTCAACACCAATAGCGTTAACCTGGACTCCACACTCCGAAGTTTCCTATCTTTTACGGAGCATTCAAGTCTTCCAAACATCTTTATCCCATGCTACACATCCCCCATCTCAACCTTGTCGTTGACTGGCCTGCTCTGTCGGGCCAATGAATGGGGGAGATCGAGCAACTTGTTGATCATTTGGAGTGGGTAGACCGTATGACGATAGAAGAGGAAGCTGAAATATTGGAGCATGATAATGGTATCGACGAAGATGAGGAAGGGGGATGATGATGATGAAATGCATGGTAGTACTAGGGCAACAGAGGTACCCATACCTGATGAATGGAAAAAGCAAAATAAAGCTCCTATGGAAGTTTTGTGGGGCCATGAGTTTCATTGCGAGTATGGTACTAATGCCATTCGGCTGAATCAAATTTTCTCAAACAATTCTTAATTGAAGTTGGCAGTGAGGCTGTGGGCACTATCGCTGCAGAGAGAGTTTCAGGTTGTCTTGTCTAGGCTAGATAGGTACACAGTAAAGTGCAGAACTGATGGATGTGAATTTTGAGTTCATGCATACAAGCCGAAGTGCGAGACATACTGGATTGCATCACGAGTGGAGGAGCACAGATGCATACTAGAAAATATTCTGGTGAAACATCGCAACTTGATTGTGGCTCTAATTGCTAGTGTGATGTTCAATAAAATCATTGAGAAGCGAGACATTGAGTGTTCGTATATTTAGAAAGCAATCTTAACAACATTTAAGTGCTAGATAAGTTACTCGATGTCCTGGCGTGCGAAGCAAAAAGCATCAAAGAAGATGTTTGGTACATATGAAGCTTCGTATTGCAACCTAACTCGTGTGCTTCATGTATTGAAACAAACCAACCTTAGCACATACACCACTTTTAAAGAAAGTGAAGTAGATGGAAATGGTATCTTGACATTTTATCGTGGTTTTTTTTCATTGGGCCATTGCATTGCGTCATTTAGGTACTGTCGTTCATTGCTTTGTGTTAATGGTATATTTTTTATTTGAAAATACAAGGGGTAGATTCTAACAGCCATTGCAGTTGATGTGAACAACCACATACTTTCATTGGCCTTTGCTTTTGTTGAAGGTGAGAACCGGGATAGCTAGCTATGGTTTTCAGACATCAAAAGGTCATTGTAGTTGGTGATCGGCCCAACGTGTGCATCATTCATAATCGTCACAAAAGTATCCTTTCGACAATTAAGACTCTACAGGAGGACCTTGATGAGCCATTTGCATGGCGTGACTTGTAGAACAGGTAGTGCACGAGACATTTGGGAGCAAATTTCTTCAAACAGTTCAGGAGTAAGAAACTGATGAACCTATTTAAGTGGTTATACAAGCAGAATCAGGCACGTAAGTTCAACGCACTATTTGCCGAGTTGGATAAGCACACTAGTGCACATATCAAAGAGATGAAGAAGCTACCACATACGCCGAAAGATTGCCCACCCAAAAGGCTAGCATCCCTTGGGGAGCTCGATCCTCCTAATCTGAGGAGACGATCGTCAAGAAGCATAAAGTGTTTCTCGCACTGTATGGAGGCGGAGCCTCTAGAGAAGTGGGCATTGCTCTACGACACTAGAGGGGCTAGGGTAGTATAGTAAATTAAGATATTTATGACGGTTGAACAAATGGGGTTAGTTGAACGGGTTTGGTATCATGATAACGAATATAGCCGAGGTTTACAATTGGTTCATCAGAGGCCTCCGTCCGCTACCACTTGTGGCCATCCTGGAAAGCATGTTGTGTTGAGATATGCGGTATGCTACGCTAGCACAAATTAAAAATTTTCTACTGCATAACCAGAAAGCTACTTACAAGAAGGGGATCATAGATCAGATTACCACTAGATGCGCAGTTGCAGATTTATTCAAGCGTTGATGTAGTGGATCGTCCTCTTCACGCCGCAGTCGCCGCGTCGATGAAGTCGGTCGTCCTTCCCTCGTCGTAGCCCTCGTGTCGATGAAGTCGATCGTCCTTCCCTCGCCGCAGCCCTCACGTCGATGAAGTGGATCTTCCTTCCCTCGCCGCAATTGTCATGTTGATGAAGCAGTTCGTCCTCTCCATACCATAGTCATAGTAGCGTCACCATAGCAGTCCACACATCTAGGGATGGAATGCCGTGCATTAGTGTGCAAGCACCGTTTCACTCCTCAGGGCAACGAGAGGTGGAGGTTAGGGTTCTGGACGAAAAATTCTGATCATGCACACCCTTCTCCTCTCTTTATATAGCCACACTATGAAACCCTAATCCAGGGCTCATCAGCGTGTTAAGCCCATGAGGTCCATTAATTACTGATCCAATCTGAATTAATGCGTCCCAGCTCGTTAAGTTTGTGACCCTGTAGGTTCAAGTACATCTGGACATAGATTCGGAAAACTCTTTTCCAATCCAATAGTCGGTAGCGACTCCTTGCAGGGCATGCCAACTCCAAACGTATATGATCAAATTGGATAGAACCTTTCAAAAGTACTCATGTAATAATCCTTTTGCCAAACTATATGAATATTGAACTCAAGGCGAGAAGCATATCATCCTTTGACAATTCAATCCATATCTCGTATCCATGCATGTTAATAAGTTGTGATTGACTCCTTAATCACGGCATGGCCATGCACTTCTTTAATCATATCACACGAGTGTCCTAGACATATATCTCTGTTACACTGGAGTGGCAAATTCTATCTTCACTGCTCACTTCCCTCTGCATGTTTCACAGTAAACAAGAAGGCAACCTTTATAACTATTCGGTTAGGAAATAAGTGTTTCATAACCCCAAGGTCAACTATTACACATGTAGGGAATGTGACAATCTCAGGTCTAAGGATCATACATTGTCGGGACCCAAATTTGCAAATCCAGACCCTTTGTGTGTTCAGCACTAGTCCAGGATCACGCTAGTGCACACAGTCTCAACATCGGTATATATCACAATCATACTCAACGAAATAGTAAAGTGCTTTAATTAATTAACCAAACTCGTTGCTCGACCTTATGGTCAAGTTACAAAGATACGCCTCGCAGGGCGAAGATTTATTAAAAGAAAAATAACTGCAGCGGAATAAAATAGATTTCGTGGCGCCATCTGAAGGGAATATGCCCTAGATCAATCATGGTGATGATTGTAATACGTCTTTGTTCATGTAATAATGATAACTTTGTTTATCGGTTCCCTGAATATGTGTTACGACTTTGTTCATTGGATACGATCTGATTGTGAAACACATTGTCAAGTGACATTATTCTAAACGGGTCCCTGATCCATATCATTACGAGGAGCGGTGATGATTTGATCAGCACATGTATTGGTTGATGGTAATGTTTCGCATACCATAGATATGGAGATATCAAACCAATAATGTGGACACATGTTGGAGAACATGGGTAGTCGGACAAGACCCACTCCGAGACGCTGTGAGGTGTTATCTCTTATAGTGCCATCAGCGTATAGTCTCGAGTGGTACGCCTATATGGTCCATAGACCTGAGATTGTCATGGATGCCTAGCATGTAGACTTGTATGCTTTGGTATCATCAAACGCTACACCGTAATGGGTAGTCATAAAGATGAAATACTGGGTATGCCACGATACATTGCCAAGGGTGTGATGATCAAGATGGGATTTGCCCCTCCTAGATAACGGGAGAGATACCTCTGGGCCCCTCGAGTGGATGGATAAGGAAAATGCACGGCCGTGCTAATATGACTAAAGAGTTGGTCATGGTTTGTATCCATCACACTGTCGAGTGAAGTGGTCGAGCTATCAACAAGGGTGGCACGCATCTCGCCTTGAGCTTGACTGGTATCGTGTGGTGAAGGGATCGGTATGTGAGTGTATCAAGGTTCAGCCGAATATTGATTCTGTGCATCCGGGGGTCAATACGTACTGCTAGGTGCCGCTGTTGATCAATGAATTGGAAACGGGTTCCGAATTCATAACCGACTTGCACTGAACCTAACGGGTCACACACTTAACGAGTTGGAATAGTTTACGGGTTTATGGATGGATAGGATCCGCATTGGAGATGGAAACCTAGCGGGCTTCGGCCCACTAGCGTGTCTATAAAAGGGGAGGCCAGGAACAATGCATGGCACGGATTAGAACCCTCACCACGTTCAGCCGCCGTGCATCCCTCCTGCTCCCCAGAAACCCAAGCTGTGCGGCGAGGTGCTAGCACACCCCGCACGGCGTTCCTGCTCGACGCGTGTGGATACCGTTAGAGGCGCCGCCATCCGTGGACGCGCTGTTGGATCTCCGACGACTTTCATCGGCGACCACGCGACGCAGGCTCGGCGACCACGCGACGCAGGTCGGCGACCACGCGACGAGATCGGCGACCACTCGGACGAGGTCGGCGACCACTTTCTGACGAGGTCGGCGACCACGCGACGAGATCGGCGACCACTTTCGGACGAGGACGGCAACAACTTCGGTGGAGATCGGTGCCGATCGGGAGGTGATCAACTACTTCCTCAACGCGCGTGAATCTGCTTCGCCAGATTCTGCGCGACAAGGGTAACGACCGTGATCCTTTACTTCCATGTGATCTTGGGTATTCGTGGTAGAAATTTTGATTTTATGCTCGCGTAGCCTACCCATAACCCTACAAAGTGGTATCGAGCCGATCATGTGTAGTTTTGGATGCGGATCACGCGCACATGTCGATGTCTTGTTATGTTTATCACGGGTTGATTGGATCAATCGGTATTGGGGAAGTATGAGGTATGAGTTGGTGGCTCTACACGATCAAAAGATTAGTTCGTGCTCGCTTGTGATTCGTGCCATGCATTACCCCTACCTACCGGTAACACCATCGGGGTAGTAGCAAGTGCCGAACATATCGAGCCAACAGATCGAGATCGGTGTGGTCGCCACCCTCTCAAGGGGACTCGCGCGATGGATCGATGAAGATCGATCCTATGGAAACCGAGACATTCGATGGCTCGGAATCGGCTTGATGAGATCAATCCGATTGAATTTCCATAAGCGTTTTCATAGATGCGATCTACGCACCCCAAAAAATTTTCTCACGGCGCTGCCCGCATGAAGGCGCTGCCGTGATAGTCAAGATAGTGTCCATAAATTAAAACTTGTTCACTTCCCGCTAGAATCGATCCAGCGCCTAACTTGTTTTGCGGGTATGTTGTGAACAGTATGGACCCTTTGTGTATTTGATGCATGATTGTAAAATTCACGGCTGCGTGTTGGCATGTGATGCCTTGAATCCTCATGTAATTTTGCTACTAGTCGCTAGATGTAGTAGTTTAGTACATGTTCTTGGAGGCTTCACTCGATGGCCGGTGTGCAAGGAAGGTCGTGGAAGATGGAGATCGCCACGCCATAGGCCATATTAGTTCACAGTCTATTTGCTTTGCTCGTGATGATTTACCTTGCATTGCTATTCTTTCACGTCATATGTGGTGAATACGTTAACTGATTGAATAGTTTCTCGAAAATTAAGAGTAAGATGCCCTTTTTCAATAGCTGCGTCTCTTTGCCTTGTACGATGGTGGATAAGGTCTTGACAAGTCAGGAACGCCACCCTCTTACTTGTACAATAGAGTGAGTGTAGCCTAACCCGTGCACTCACGAGCATAGTATTGGTTTGCTTAACGGAGTCATCCAAATAGGATTTGGGACTTCGGGGCATCAGTGTTGGGCGCCGGGGCATATGATGTCACCCCAACAAGCAAGAGTCACATATGATGTGGTTGGCAAGGTGTTGCCTACCTATGTCACGGGTTCAAGTGGTATTGACAAGTCATTACCCGAACCGTAGTGACCATGGATCTTGTTCCATGGAGATCGCCAGAGGGAAAGTGATCTTAATGGAAGCATCTTTTATTAAAATTATTTAATAAGAGATTAACATGAACTTAGTGCTGAAACTTTGCTTATTTATGTTGTAGATGGCACCAAACGCTGTTAATGCAAACTCTGGTTTTAACTTGCGATCGATTCTAGAGAGGGAAAAACTCTCTGGGACGAATTTTATGGATTGGTATCGAAGCTTGAGAATTGTTCTCAAGGCTGAAAAGAAGGAATATGTTCTAGACGGTCCATATCCTGATGAATTGCACGAAAATGCATCCGGCTGGCGATAAGCGTGCTTATGAGAAGCACACTAACGACGCCTCTAGATGTCACTGTCTCATGCTTGCCACAATGAACTCGAGCTTCAAAAGCAATATGAGCATGCCGATGCCTACACTATGATTGTAGGCCTTAAGGGCATGTTTGAGAACCAAGCAAGGGTGAAAGATATTCGATATCTAAAGCATTGTTTGCGTGCAAGTCGGGTGAGGGTGCTTCGTTAGCCCTCATGTAATCAAGTTGATTGGTTACATTGAGAGCTTGGAGAAGCTTCGGTTTTCCTTGCAAAATGAGTTGGCCACAGATGTGATTCTCGATCGCTCCTGCGAGCTATGAACCGTTCATTACGAACTTTCATATGAACGACTGGAGAAGAATCGACCGAATCGCATGGAATGCTGAAAATTGCGGAAGAGAGCATAAAGAAAGGCACAAATCATGTGATGATGATTCAAAAGGATAAGAAAAGGAAGCGCAAGGCTATAAGTTGTGGTGAGGATAAGATCCAAGACCCAAAACCAAAGCCTAAAGAAAGGCCAAAGTTTGGCCCTAATGCTTCGATAAATGTCACTACCGCAAGGGTTGTGGGCATTGGAAGAGAAATCGTCTAAAGTACTGGAAGACAGAAAGAAAGGAAAGGTTCCTTCTACTTCGTATTAATGTTATAGAAGTTAATCTTGCAACTTGTCCTACCGAGTCTTGGGTATTTGATACCGGATCAATGATTCATACTTGCAAATCGTTGCAGGGGTTAAGAAGGACTAGAGATTGCAAGATTGGCGAGTTGGAAATTCGCGTCGGCAATGGAGCAATGGTTGCTGCGAAGGCCGTTGGTGTCTATCCCTTGTCATTACCTTCTGGTTTAGTCATGGAATTGAATAATTGTTATTACATTCCTGCCTTGAGTAAGAACATTATCTCTTCTTCTTGTTTAGAGGAAGATGGATATGATTTTGTAATAAAGAACAGGAATTGTTCTATTTATTTCAAAGGCTTGCTCTATGGTAACTGTCCATTGGTGAATGGGTTGTATGTTCTAGATCTTGGTAATGCTTCTATAAACAATGTCAATACTAAAAGACTAAAAACAAATGATGCTAATTCCACTTATTTATGGCATTGTCGCTTGGGCCATATAAATAAAAGACGCATGGAGAAGCTCCATAAAGATGGTCTTCTTGGTCCATTAGATTTGGAATCTTTTGAAACATGCGAGTCTTGTTTACTTGGCAAGATGACAAAGGCACCTTTCACCGCACAAGTGAGAGAATGCGCGAGTTGTTGGCTCTCATACATCTTGATGTATGTGGACCAATGAGCTCAATTGCCGAGGTGGTTATCAGATTTCATTACTTTCACCGATGACTTTAGTAGATATGGCTATATCTATCTAATGAGGCATAAGTCTGAATCTTTTGAAAAATTCAAAGAGTTTCAGAATGAAGTAGAAAATCATTTGGGCAAGAAAATTAAATTTCTACGGTCCGACCGTGGAGGTGAATATTTGAGCCAAGAGTTTAGTGATCATCTAAAGAGTTGTGGAATTGTTCCACAATTGACTCCGCCCGGGACACCTCAATGGAATGGGGTATCCGAACGGAGGAACCGAACTTTGTTGGACATGGTACGGTCTATGATGAGTCAAGTTGATCTTCCATTGTCATTCTGGGGACACGCTCTAGAAACAGCTGCGTTCATGCTGAATAGGGTTCCATCTAAATCCGTTGATAAGACACCATATGAGTTATGGAAAGGGAAACATCCTGACTTGTCTTTTCTTAAAATTTGGGGCTGTGAGGCTTATATAAAACGTATGACGTCTGATAAGCTTTACGCCAAGTCGGATAAATGCTTCTTTGTGGGGTACCCAAGGGAAACCAAAGGGTATTATTTTTATAACCGGGAAGAAGGCAAAGTGTTTGTCGCCTGATCGTGGTGTCTTTTGGAGAATGAGTTTTTCAAAAGAGCTAGTGGGAGCAAGGTGCAACTCAAGAAGTTCGAGAAATACCTGAAAATGCTTCACCCAGCTAGTCCTCGGCAGGATGAGCAACGTGTTGTTGAACTCGTTGATGAGGTGCCACCCACGGAGGTCCTCACGGGCAAGCCGCGCTCTGAGAGGTTCATGTTCCTCATGACGGAGCAACGCGATGTGTTATTATTGGAAAATGACGAGCCCAAGGATTATGAGGAAGCTATGGTGGGCCCAGACTACGAGAAATGGTGGAGGCCATGAGATCCGAAAGTTAAAGTCCATGTATGATAATCAAGTTTGGAGCTTGGTTGATCTCGCCTGATGGTGTAAAAACTATCGAGTGCAAATGGGTCTTTAAGAAGAAGATAGACGCCGATGGAAATGTTCACATTTTTAAGGCACGATTGGTGGCAAAAGGGTATAAGCAGCATTCATGGTGTGGACTATGATGAAACTTATTCGCGATCGCCATGGTAAAATCTATCCGGATCATGCTAGCAATTGCCGCATATCATGATTATGAGATTCGGCAAATGGATGTCAAAACGGCTTTCCTAAATGGAAACCTAAGCGAGGATGTGTACATGGTACAGCCCGAGGGTTTTGTCGATCCTACTAATCTTTGGCAAAGTATGCAAGCTTAGGAAGTCCATTTATGGACTGAAGCAAGCATCTCGGAGTTGGAACCTTCGTTTTTGATGAAGTGATCAAACAGTTTGGCTTCATCAAAAATGAGGAAGAGCCTTGTATTTACAAGAAGGCTAGTGGGAGCGCACTTGTATTTACGGTCTTGTATGTGGATGACATACTATTGATTGGAAATGATATTCGATGTTGGATCTGCACAATCTTATCTCGAGAAAGAGTTTCTCGATGAAAGACTTGGGAGATGCAGCATATATTTTGGGCATAAAGATCTATAGAGATAGATCAAAAAGGCTAATTGGATTGAGCCAAAGCATTACATTGACAAGATACTAAAACGGTTTAACATGCATGATTCCAAGAAAGGTTTCTTGCCAATGTCACATGGTGTAAGTCTTAGCAAGACTCGGTAGCTTCGACACCGATGAGCAAGAGAGAATGAGTCGGATCCCATACGCCGGCTATTGGATCCATCATGTATGCCATGTTGTGTACGCGCCAGATGTGTCATATGCTCGAGTGTCACGAGCAGGTACCAATCGAATCCTGGTGATAGTCACCGGGTGGTCAGTAAAGAACATCCTCAAATACTTGCGAAGGACTAAGGAGATGTTCTTGGTCTTTGGAGGAGAGGAGGAGCTCGTCAGTAAAGGTTACGCCGATGCTAGCTTCCAAACCGACAGAGATGATTCGCGATCGCAATCCGGTTTGTATTCTCGTCTCAACGGTGGCAAAGGAGCTGGAAAAGTTCCAAGCAAGAGACAAGATGGCTGATTCCACAACGGAGGCCGAGTATATTGCAGCTTCAAGGCAAAGAAAGGAAGCAGCTTTGGATCAGGAAATTTATTTACGAATTGGGAGTGGTCACTAGTGCATCCTTTCCAGTGGACCTCTATTGTGACAATAGTGGTGCCATTGCACAAGCAAAGGAGCCTAGATCTCACCAAAAATCCAAACATATACTCAGGCGATACCACCTGATCCGAGAGATCATTGAGAGAGGTGATATGAAGATAAGCAAAGTGCACACGGATCTAAATGTGGCTGATCCGTTGACAAAGCCCCTTCCACAACCAAAGCATGAGGCGCACATAAGAGCAATGGGTATTCGGTACCTATATGATTGACTCTAGTGCAAGTGGGAGATTGAAGGGAATATGCCCTAGATCAATCATGGTGATGATTGTAATACGTCTTTGTTCATGTAATAATGATAACTTTGTTTATCGGTTCCCTGAATATGTGTTACGACTTTGTTCATTGGATACGATCTGATTGTGAAACACATTGTCAAGTGACATTATTCTAAACGGGTCCCTGATCCATATCATTACGAGGAGCGGTGATGATTTGATCAGCACATGTATTGGTTGATGGTAATGTTTCGCATACCATAGATATGGAGATATCAAACCAATAATGTGGACACATGTTGGAGAACATGGGTAGTCGGACAAGACCCACTCCGAGACGCTGTGAGGTGTTATCTCTTATAGTGCCATCAGCGTATAGTCTCGAGTGGTACGCCTATATGGTCCTTAGACCTGAGATTGTCATGGATGCCTAGCATGTAGACTTGTATGCTTTGGTATCATCAAACGCTACACCGTAACAGGGTAGTCATAAAGATGAAATACTGGGTATGCCACGATACATTGCCAAGGGTGTGATGATCAAGATGGGATTTGCCCCTCCTAGATAACGGAGAGATACCTCTGGGCCCCTTGAGTGGATGGATAAGGAAAATGCACGGCCGTGCTAATATGACTAAAGAGTTGGTCATGGTTTGTATCCATCACAATCGCCGAGTGAAGTGGTCGAGCTATCAACAAGGGTGGCACGCATCTCGCCTTGAGCTTGGCGGTATCGTGTGGTGAAGGGATCGGTATGTGAGTGTATCAAGGTTCACCGAATATTGATTACGTGCATCCGGGGTCAATACGCATCGCTAGGTGTCATTGTTGATCAATGAATTGGAAACGGGTTCAATTCATAACCGACTTGCACCGAACCTAACGGGTCACACACTTAACGAGTTGGAATAGTTTACGGGTTTATGGATGGATAGGATCCGCATTGGAGATGGAAACCTAGCGGGCTTCGCCCACTAGCGTGTCTATAAAAGGGGAGGCCAGGAACAATGCATGGCACGGATTAGAACCCTCACCACGCTCAGCCGCGTGCATCCCTCCCCGCCCCCGTAAACCCAGCCGCGGCGGCGAGGTGCTAGCACACCCGCACGGCGTTCTGCTCGAGACGCGTGTGGATATCGTTAGAGGCGCCGCCATCCGTGGACGCCGCCGGTTGGATCTCCGACGACTTTCATCGGCGACCACGCGACGCAGGTCGGCGACCACGCCGACGCAGGTCGGCGACCACGCGACGCAGGTCGGCGACCACGCGACGCAGGTCGGCGACCACTCGGACGAGGTCGGCGACCACTCGGACGAGGTCGGCGACCACGCGGACGAGATCGGCGACCACTCGGACGAGGACGGCAACAACTCGGTGGAGATCGGTGCCGATCGGGAGGTGATCAACTACTTCCTCAACACGCGTGAATCTGCTTCCGCTGCATCTGCGCGACAACGGTAACGATCTGTGATCCTTTACTTACATGTGATCTTGGGTGTTCGTGGTAGAAATTTTGATTTTATGCTCGCGTAGCCTACCCATAACCCTACACCATCCAGTATACCACAGGCAACTAACTAGGCTCACTCCCTAGTTAGACGGCTCCTCCTGGTATTCTTCCTTCAAAGCTGGCGTCGACTCTTCTTCAACTGATGTTGTACTGTGGCAAGGGTGAGTACTTGGTACTCAGCAAGTCATGCACAGAATGCATGCTAATATTCTACATGCAAGGCTTAATATAAAGGATAGGCTAACAGGTTCATTTGCAGTAAAGTAGCATGAGTAAATACAGTAATAGATTGTGTAGGATCGATGTATACGAATATAGCAATAAGAGGGAGGTGAATGATTGTGCGGAAGTTAAAACCAAATCTTTGATCTACAAAAAGTTCACCCTAGACCAAAACCAAATAATTGCCTCGTATTCGACAAAAATAGATTGATAGACGTTTGGTAAAAACGCGAATTACCGGAAATCCAACCGTCGAATCGATCTGAAATTTGGACACAAGAAACTAGGTTTCAATACGAATCAAACCAAAAAATAATCAGATCGATCGGACTTACGAATCAAAAGTTATGGGCCTCGCAAGCATGCTGTGACAAAACTTGGCGAAAACTGATATAATCAAAACTTGTAGATTAATCAAGAACGACAAAAGATTAATCAACTAAACTTTGAGGAACTCTTAAATCAATACCCTAGAAAGGTTTTTAATGGATCAAATCAATATGAAACTTAAAGAACAAAAACAAATCTAGAACAAGAACAAGCATGCAAACAAGAACAAAAAAACAGAGAACACTGTAGCAACGTGGTTACTGTAGCACGCACGGATCTGGAAGAATTGATCTTTATTTATTTTATCTAAAGTACTCCAAACACAAGAGTACAAACCCTAAAAGCACCAGCTTTGTCCCTGGCGCAAGCACACCTAAAAACAGGGGACACCTCCCCCTATTTAAAGGAGCAAAACACAAGGAGTCCTGAATACAATTCCTAATCCTAGAAGGAGTCCCACTCCTAATCCTAGAAAGAGTATGTATTCAACACAACTCCACTTGGCCCAACCTGGCCGAGTACAACTCTTGCACGCGTATGGCAACCTAGCCATGCTCACGTGACTAACCATTCTTCATGTGCACCATTCTCTTAGCCCAAACGTCCCGCATGACATCCTTGACCACCAAGACCTCGGTTCCTCCCTGAACCTAGTTCCGAACCTCAATTCCTCCATGAATCTAGTTCTGGTCCCGTCATCGACCACATTCACCCTCGAGCAATACCTGCACATGAGCAAACAAGAAACGAATCCGAGCACAAGTCCATGACTTGACTCAAAGTCAATCCATGCAACTACTCACACGAGCATTGCATAAAGTCCACTTCAAAACAAGCATCATGAAATTCTCACGAATTTCATAAACTCAAATTCAAACCAAAATTCAATTCCAAAATTTCTCAAAACCCTAATCGAGCAAAAGACCATTCACACCGGTCTAAACTCTGGTCCGGCGCAACTCACGACGGACCAAACATTTGGTTCGGCGTACATGAGAAACTTACTGGTTTTGGAAAATTGAGTCCGGCACAAAAACGTTTGAAAAACACGTTCACAGCGGACCAAAAGAAATTTGGTCCGGCGTAAATAGAAAACTTACTGTTTTTAGTCAAGCGCATATACAAAGAACAGACCTCAAAAACCCGTTCACGACGGACCAAAAATTTGGTCCGGCGTGCATGTAAAAATAGGCCTTCAAAATGCGTTCACGGCGGACCAAGGAATTGGTTCGGCGCTAATGCAATAAGATGGTCCGGCGCAATTGCTTTGGAGCTTAGGTCCGACGCCAAAAGGGAAAATTTGGTCCGGCACAAAAAAGTCCAAACGCACGTTCACGGCGGACCACAAATTTGGTCCGGCATAAACATGAAAAACTGTCCGATGCAGATGATAATCTTATTGTCTTTCTAGGTTTGGTCTGGCGCCAATGCGAAACTTACTGTTTTTGAGAATTTGGTCCGGCGCATGAAGAGAAACACTGTTTCTTGTCAATTTGTCAAACACATGCACAAACACATTTTACAAATTCAATTCTTAAGCCAATTTTTCAGCACATGATTTCACAATCTCCCTGTCGGGGATTGACTATTCACTAAAAATGACCATTTTATCCCTAGGGGTCCAAGAACACCGACCACACGGTCCCCCACGGAAGAAGCTCGGGAGACTTGCCCGAGCGGCCAAGGCGCCCGAGCTTGCATGCTCGGGGACTCGCCTGCGACCATGCAAGCGACCACACTCGTGTGTGCTACACAGATAGTCAGAGGACTTGGTCAAACCGTTAGAAAGGAAGGTGGCAACCAATCCGTCGAAAAACAAGGGAAGACGCACCCGAAATTCAAATAATGTGCAGATCCGGGGCGCAGGATCGTGGGCGCTACAGTTATGGAAGCACGGCGTAAATCTAGGGGGTTGTTACCTTCTATGTATCTTCAGCTTCTGTATTTAAGCCTCCCAAGAGCATCTGCACGGGAGGGACTTTTTGACCAATCATAAACACAATATACTGGAGTAGGGCTGTTATCTCGGCGGTGAGAGGCCCGAACCAGGATAAACACCACGCATCTTTCTCCTGAACTCGCGTTGCTCGGACGAACAGCCTGGCTCGCACGAAGGGGCCCTGTTGATCCCCCGTTCAACAAGTAAGCTCGGCGGGAGCCCATTCTCCAATCGTCGACAGCTGGCGCCGTCCGTGGGGACGATAGTGTGATTCCCGTGCGAACTGGGATCCTCGAGGATGTCGAATTCGGGAGACACCAGGGGCCTGTGTGCCTTCAATGACGTTGATGAGGATGGTATGTACTACGCCGGCGACGATGTAGCTGGTGTGACCGACCCCGCAGGCCACACAGAGTCTGGGAGATTTTCCGTGGAGTCTGGAGCGCGAGGACGGGTCCCTCGTCCCCTGCGCATTACCCTCGCTGGCGACGAGGATGACTATGACGGGCTCTATGATGGTTTGGACATACCGGATCATCTTGAGTTCGATCGCGAGACGGCGTCCCAAGGAGATACGATGATGTCCCTGTCACGCTCGTCTCATTCTCGCCACGTCAATATGGCCGGAAGCCGTATCGAGCCCGGGGTACAATCCTCGGGGGTTGCTAAGCGGGATCGCTACGAAGCGGCCAGGCACCACCTGGAGGCGTCTTTGGGAAAGACCCTGGCGAGCATACGCCGCCAAGCAAGAGAGAAGCGGGTTTCCAGGGAGAGGAATTCCTCCCAGGGAAACTCTCGCGAGCATCATACCCCCGACCATGTCCTAGAACGCCGTCGGAGCTCCCGCCGCCCGTTCGCCAAAACCGAGAACGGTTGCAGGCTCTGGCGGCGGTCGTGCGCGACCTTCGTAGCTTCCCCGATCAACTGGACTTAGAGGCCGTAGGCATGGTCGTTGCCGAGGATCTGGAGAAGCTTGTTGCTGATCTAAAGGTCCCGGATCCTCCTTGCAATCAGAGTGCCCGGAGTGTTTCCCGGGACCACCGAGGGCATACACCCGTCCGCTCACACAGGGATGAATCCCGAAGCTATGCTCGGAGAATGCCTCCGACTGCTAACCTGGCCCGCGAGAAGCCTCGGGGTGATTCCCGAGCAACCTCGGAGCGACGTGCTCACATCCACCCGGATTACGAGCATTCCGAGTGCTCCACGACCGAGCGGTCGTCGGCGCACCGTCCTCGCGAAGTCTTCTCTCGGCTTGGCCCACGCGTGGGGCGATGGGCGGGTGACGCTCGTAGAGACCATTATGGTCGGGATTTCCACCGTGAAGCCCGAAGCTTCGGTTGCCAAGCTTTCACGAGCTCTCTTCGGAGTGTCACGTGGCCGACCAAGTTTAAGCCCGGGCATATTGAGAGATTCAATGGGACTTAGAACCCGGACGAGTTTCTCTCAATCTATACCACCGCCATCCTGGCTGCCGGGGGCGATGAGGGGGTGATGGCGAACTATCTCCCAACGGTCTTGGATGGGGCTGCTCGTACATGGCTCTTCAACCAAAAGGAGGGGTACATACGATCTTGGGGACAGCTCAGCGCAGCGCTCCGAGCAAATTTCCGGAGCTGCTACACTCGCCCAGGAAGGGAACGCGGCCTCGAGCGCCTGATTCAGACGGAGAATGAAACCCTACGACAGTTTGTCTAGAGGTTCATCCAAGTCCGAAATTCGATCCCGAACATATCGGACGAAGCTGTCATCCGGGCTTTCAAGTTCGGGGTGCGGGACGTGCGTTTCATGTAGGACCTGGAGATCCATCTAGACCTAACGGCAAATGAGCTCTTCCGCATGGCCGACAGGTACGCCAACGCCGATGAGGCCGTCCAGTGGAAGAAAATGCTGGACGAAGGGAAGTTACCACCGCAGCCCGGGTTGAAAACCTCCATTAGCAAAAAGGGCTCAAACTCTATGGATAAGAAGATCAAGAAAAAGAAGACAAAGCGACCCTCATCGGGCTTGGTCGCTGCGGTGGAGCAGCAGCGGCCCCGAGCGTCCTAGCCACAGCGCCGGGGGCTTAATACTCGGGGAAGGGGACAGCAGAATAGGCCCCGTGATCGAGGCGGCCAAGCAGACCAACGGGGGGCCTCTACTGTCCACTTCATCAGGCGTACAGGCATGATCTACGGAATTGCCGAACATGGACCTACCGCCTGGAGCAATTTTACAGCGGCAAGGGACCCATGCCGTCGCTTCCGGAACAGGGCGAGAATAGCAAAGGGAAACAACCCGTCGAAGACAACGAGCACGACATGGAGTATCAAGAACCCCAGAACCACATTGCGGTTATCTTCGGGGGCTCCTCCGCCTACAAATCTCATCGGGATTTGAAGGATGCCGCATGGGAAGTACACCATGTTACCCAAGGTAAACCTCCTGTGCAGCAGCTCAAGTGGTCCGAGCTGTCTCTTACTTTCTCCAAGGAAGACTGTCCCCTTGGAATGACCAAACCACAGAGGCTTCCGATGGTCGTGAGCCCCACCATCAGCAACAACGTCGTTGGCCGGGTTCTCATAGACTCCGGAAGCTCCTTGGATCTAATTTCCGCCAAGGTCTTGGACGAGATGCAAATCCCTCGCTCCAAGATTAAAAACATAGCGGTACCCTTCTTCGGAATAATCCCGGGAACCTCGATCAAGCCTTTGGGCCAGGTCGTTTTGCCCGTTACCTTCGGTAGCCCGAGTAACTTCCGTATAGAGCTGATCACCTTCGAAGTGGTCGACTTCGAATCGGCCTACAACGCCATCCTCGGCAGGCCTGCTTTGGCCAAATTCATGGCCGCCTCGCATCACGCGTATCAATGCCTAAAGGTTCCTGGGCCGAACGGGGTCATAACCGTAAAAGGGAGCCACAAGTCCGCATTAAATTGCGACGAAAGGGCGTTGGATATGGTCGGTCAGCTGCCTACGCGCGGCCCCGACCAGGAGCCGAAGCACTCCCGGCCCAAAATTGCCCTCCACCTGGAGGAGAGACCAACGCCGTTCCACTCAACGAGTCGGAACCTGCCAAGGTCGTGCATTTGGGATCTTCCTTAGATCCCAAATAGGAACTCGAGCTCATCACCTTCCTCCGAGCAAACTCAGATGCGTTCGCCTGGGAACCATCCGACATGCCCGGGGTCCCAAGGGGGGTGATCCAGCACAGGCTAGCGGTCCAGCCTGACAAAAAACTAGTGCGACAAAAACTCAGGCGTTTCTCCCCGGAAAAACAAGCGATCATCCGGGAAGAACTCGATAAGCTCCTTAAGGCCGGCTTCATCAGAGAGGTCGAGCACTCGGAATGGTTGGCCAATCCGGTCATAGTCAGAAAGAAAGGAGGCAAGTGGCGCATGTGCGTCGACCACACGGGCTTAAACGCAGCATGCCTGAAGGACAACTACCCGCTGCCTCGCGTAGACCAATTGGTCGATGCGACGGCACAGTCACAGGTCATGAGCTTCCTGGATGCTTATTCGGGGTATCATCAGATCAGCATATCGCATGAAGACGAAGAGAAGACCTCCTTCATCACCCCGTTCGGTACGTTCTGCTACACGACCATGTCTTTCGGTCTGAGAAACGCAGGAGCAACTTTTCAGCGCCTCATGCAGAAAACCTTTACGGACCGAGTAGGTCGGGACATGGAAGTCTACGTTGACGATATAGTTGTCAAAAGCAAGTTCGCCTCAAGTCACGTCGCTGACTTAGAAGAAACATTTTGTAATCTCAATAAGCATCGAGTAAAGCTGAATCTGGAAAAATGCGTTTTTGGTGTAAAGGCCGGCAAGGTGCTCGGCTACATGGTCGGTCCACAAGGCGTGGGGGCAAATCCAGAGAAAATCAAAGCCATCGAGAACATGAGGCCGCCCACATGTGTAAAGGAAGTACAGGCCCTGACCGGATGAATGGCCGCCTTGAGCCGCTTTATTTCCCGGATGGGTGAGCGAGGGCTACCTTTCTTCAAAGCCCTTCGAAAACATGACGGTTTTATATGGACAGAGGAAGCTAATCGTTCTTTTGAGGAGTTAAAATAATACCTGTCCAAATCACCTGTCCTGGTCACACCTAAGACAGGGGAAGAATTGCTGCTATACCTAGCGGCGACCCCACAGGCCGTGAGTGCGGTGCTAACGGTGGAAAGGGATGGTGTCCAACGACCTATCTACTGCCTTTGGCAAACCGGTTCTTTTTCCCTCTGTCATTTTTTCTCGTTCTCTTCCAAGAGCTTTATGAACCGCCAGTACGGCAAACGAGCTTAGCCGACGATGTGTGTGTACCATCCCCTTTGGGCATTGGCTGGGCGTTCGCCCACACCGATCACCATCCGTAGTAGCTCTTCACTGCATGAACGATCGTGCACAGACATCCTCTAGCCCGGTACAAACTCAGTCCCTCCTTGGGTTCGGTAACTCTACATGTCGTCGGACCAAGCCCGTCTTCCCTACACGCGTGACCATGCTCGCGCGCGTCCCTTTCTCGACTCGAGCGGCATATCCGATCATTTACAACGCGCTATGCTCAAGGATTTTTTCGACTCTCCTATGAACAAACTCGTGCCCGCAACTTTAGGGGCACGACCTTTGTCCATAGCGGGGGCTCGGTACAATAGGGGCGAATCGTTCTTTTCCCAGAGTTTTACTCTTGATCGGAATCTTCGCTCGTAATGCCTTGCCTTTATACGGGAATCAAGTTTATACCCTTGTTCTCTCCTATGGTTGTTTTCTCCTCTGCAGGGCGAGCCTCGACCAAGCATAAGTACATCTAGAGCAAGGTCGGGAAAAAGAGGACAAGGTTCTAATTCTTATATTCTTGTTCAATAACCAAAAGTTTTTTACAGGTCTACAAAAGCAAAAGGAAAAAGAAAAGAAAAAAAGGGGGCGTCTAAGATTAACTCCTACGCTCGGCCTGGAGGACAGCAAGCTCCTCCTTAAGGGAATCGACCTCGGCCTCGAGGTCCAAAACCTTCCACCGGGCCGCACGACCTTCGGCCGCGCTATCTCGAAGGCGTTGCACCTCCTTGAGCTAGGCCTCCTCGCGCTCCCGAGCTCCTTGGACGACGCGGCGCAGGTCGGGGACCTCCTGCCATAGCTTCCCCAACTCCTCCTCAAGCTCGACACACCTTCACTTTGAGGTGGTCTTCGCCGTTTCACTCTGGAGGAGTTGGTCCCGAAGCTCGGCGACAATGCTCTTCGCCGACTCGAGCTCCTTCTGGTCGGCGGCTTGCACCTTGGAGATCCGACGCTCAAGATCGGCGATCTTGGCGTCTTGCTCGCAGTGGTACCCCCAGTACTCTTCCGCAGAAACCGTGGAGGCCTCGATGTCCTCCATGGCCTTGGCAGCGAACTGCGAGCAAAGAAGAAGAAGGGTTAAAAACGCCTTAAAAAGTTTTTTATACATAAGAAAGGGGCAAAGTACTCACCAGAAGAGCACGGCTGACCAGCTTGTCCTGGAGCCGCCGGCGGACGGTCGCGCCAGCTCGGAAGAAAGGATTGACCCACGCAGGATCATCCTGGCACCAAGCGGGCACGTCAAGGTGTTGCCCCTCCTGGGCACCCGGCGCACCCAAGAGGTCAGCGGCGGCCTCTTCCTCGGCCATCTCCTGGTTGCCCTAAGGTTGGTCCTCCCCGAGGGCTTGCAGCTCGTGGCTACCTTCCTGGGCTCGGCCACCATGCTCGGAGGCTGGACGCCAACCGCGGCCGCCTCCGCTCCTTGGTCCGCTGCCGGAGGCAACTGGTCGACGACGACCAACTCCTCCGCTCCTTGGTCTCGGGCCGGAGACGACTGGTCGAGGATGACCAACTCCTGGCCTTCGGAGCCTGCCGCCTGGGCCTCCCTCGTGCTTGGCACCTTGCCCGTCCCTTCACAAGGGACCAAGGCCATGGTCCCTTGGTCCTCGGCCCCTTGCGGGTCTTGCTCCTCTGCGGCCGGAGTGGGCTCGACGTTCACCGGGCGAAGCTCGGGTCCCTCCGGAAGCGCGGCCCGTGGCCGCTCCTCCTCATCCTCGGCCATCACTTGGTCAAGGATGCGGTCAAGCTCGGCGTCAACTGCAGAGTCGAGAATCCTCTCAGCCATTTGCTGGAAATCCAAGGACAGCAGCCGAGCTATCACGCCCACACCAAGCGGAGTGGGGTTAGCCTGGAAAATCGCAAACAAGAACAAAGGACTCAACGAAGAGAGGATTACCTTCCACCCGGTGAGCAGCATCGTCGTCCTCGGCTTCCTCGCTCTGAACCACGGGCGCCCTGCCCGCGGCGGCCTCGTAGGCCTCGGTGATGGCCTCAGTGCACTCCGCGGCGCCGTCGCTAGCCCGTGCCATCGCCGGGTCGACCTCGTCCATGTCGACCCCCTCCAGTGCCGAGGTCGGTTGAGGCGACGACCTTCTGCTCCTCCTAACTAGGACGAAGGCGTCTTCCTCCTCTTCCTCTTCCTCTTCCTCTTCCTCGGGGTCCGTGACCACTTGAGCAAGTTGATCTTGGAGGGCCGTGATTTGCCTCTCCAGCTGCTCCTTGCTCGTGGCAGACTTGGCTGCCTCCTCGGCCTTCTTCGCCTGCGCGGCCAACTATTGCAGTCGACCCATCAGCTCCGGCTTCTTCTGCTTGAAATCAGCAAACCATTTTTGGAGCCCTCTTACCTCCTTCTGGTCAGCGTACTCCAGGTGCTGCGCGGTCGGGACCCTGGCCGAGGCTTGACGCTTTGAGCGCTTGGCACGAGGAGGCGAGGTAGGTGGTCGGTGGCTTCGACCCGCCGTCTTCTTGCGAGGACCCCTGGCTGGGGATCTCCTTGCGGCAGTGGCTCCGCGCTCGACACAGCGAGCTCGAGGGCGACCCTCTCCTGCAACCAGAAATCAAATTAGACAAGCTCGGAATGAGTTCTTCGTGCGAGAACAAACATGGGTACTTACCGTGTCGCTACGGTCGAGGACGTTCTTCGGGAACTGACGGCCGGCCTTCAGTTCCTTCTCCTTTGGGGCGCCGAACATCTCGGCGACCCTCTCCTCGACCCAGTCCATCCCTGGATCTGCTATTCGAGCAAAAAGAGTACGGGATCAAACCCATGCACGGCCAAAGACGAAAATCAAGGAATGGACCAAAAAACTTACCCGCGTTGTCCTCACGGGTGATGTCTTGCCACCCGGTCACCTCGAAGAACGGATGCTCACGACGCCGCAAGGGGGACACCCGGTGGAAGGTGAAGTCCCGGGCAATGTCCCGACCAGTGAGCCCCATCTGGGTGAGCTCACTGATGGTCCTAAGGATGCGCTCCTCCTCGGGCTGGACGAGCGGGAACGCGGTCTCGACCGCCGGGGCGACCTCCCCGGTATAGACCAGTTGGCTCCCTTCGGCCTTCTGCTGATAAAACCAAAGGTCGGCCCAACCCAACACCGAGTCCTTCAAGGAAAGGAGGGGGTACTCGTATGGGCGGTTGGGCCGGAGACGAAGGTAGATGTAGCCGGTGGGGGTATTCCCGCCGGTGCGAAAAGGAGAGTAGAAGTGAAAGAAGAGGCTGGCCATGGGCACTACCCCCACGTACGCCTCACAAAAGTGGGAGAAGATCGTGAGAGCAAGGATAGAATTGGGGTTGAGGTTAGAAATCTTGCACCCGCAGAAGGCGAGCACGGAGACAAGAAACTCACTTTCGGGCAAGCGGAGCCCATTGACGGCGTAGAGCTCGCTGGAGATGATCTCCCCCTCCCGCGGCGCCGGCGCCTCTTCACAACCGGGCGTTCGGGCGGTGTTCGGGTCAACGTGACCGTCCTCCACGAGCGCTTGGAGTCTCCTCCGGTTCATCTGGCTGACTCCGAATCATGCCATTGCTATGGGATGAGAAGGAGCAAAGGTCGCTAAGGAGCAGAGAGTGATGGGAAGAAAAGGGCACCAAGGGCGCTAAGGGCTTGGAGAAAAGTTTAAGCAAGTGCCGAGCAAAGTGCGAAGTGACCTCTTCTGTGCAGTGTCCGGGGTTAAAAAGGCTGCGAAAGGGCGCATTAAATGCTGCCACGACCTTTCGTGAAACGGCACCTGTCCGTTACGGCAGAAACGGCCCAGTAAATGCACGCTTTCTGAGAAACTGCTTTACCGTTACAGAGAAGCTTCTCAGAGAAGGAATCAAAATAACCAAACGTCACGCCACCGCGGCATGGACGTTTGACCAGCAAAACAAGACAATGAGGTCATCTCCCGTCACAGGATGGCCGTGGGACACGACCAAGGAAATCTAGTCCCTCCTTCGAGTTTTCAAGCTCAAGGGGAAGCCCGAGCATAGATAACTCCCCGCTTGAGCCTCGGGGGCTAGCTGTCGGGGATTGACTATTCACTAAAAATGACCATTTTATCCCTAGGGGGTCCAAGAACACCAACCACACGGTTCCCCACGGAAGAAGCTCGGGAGACTTGCCCGAGCTACCAAGGCGCCCGAGCTTGCATGCTCGGGGACTCGCCCACAACCATGCAAGCGACCACGCTCTTGTGTGCTACACAGATAGTCAGGGGACTTGGTCAAACCGTTAGAAAGGAAGGTGGCAACCAATCCGTCGGAAAACAAGGGAAGACGCGCCCGAAATTCAAATAATGCGCAGATCAAGGGCGCCGGATCGTGGGCGCTATAGTTATGGAAGCACGGCGTAAATCTAGGGGGTTGTTACCTTCTATGTATCTTCAGCTTCTGTATTTAAACCCCCCAAGAGCATCTGCATGGGGGGGACTTTTTGACCAATCATAAACACAATATACTGGAGTAGGGCTGTTATCTCGGCGGTGAGAGGCCCGAACCAGGATAAACACCACGAGTCTTTCTCCCGAACTCGCGTTGCTCGGACGAACACCCCGGCTCGCACGAAGGGGCCCTGTTGATCCCCGTTCAACAAGTAAGCTCGGCAGGAGCCCGTTCTCCAATCGTCGACACTCCCCCTTGATGAAAACATTGGCAACACCACTAAGAATTGAACATTTGGTATTCAGTTCACAAAAGGATTTTTGAACATACCAAGGAATCTCCCCCTTTGACAAATATGCAAAGTAAAAACTCTCCCTAGGTGAGAGTACGAAAAAATCTCCTCATAATAAGAAAAATGTGTGTGAATGTGCAATGTGCCTAAAACTCCAAAATACTCCAAACTTCTCCCAAAATTCTCAAAATTCCCAAAAACTTATGCCCCTTTTTCCTTAAAGTTCTCCCCCTTTGACAATGGATTCATCAAGAGTACAAAAGAGAGAAAAACAAGTGCAGAATTTTCCTGTAGCAATTATTTCACAAAAGAGAAACAAGGGAGTGCCAAGATAGGATAAGATGAGCTCATTCGATCATATAACTTTATATATCACATAATATGCAAAATACATGATCTTGATGTGATTTTAACAAGTTAGGAAATGACATGCATCTCAACCTCAATTCAGTCAACTATAGCCAAGTACTAAGCAAGATCTCAGCAGAAAAGCAAGGCTCAAACTTGAAGCAACTAACAACTCTGGGCGAGCAAGTAGTTTCAACTCCAATCTAGTAAACCAATTTAATCTTTAAACAATAAACTGCATGTGGCATGCTTGAAGCATACTTCTTTTATTTCTTTGGAGTGGCATGCTTGAAGCATACATCTTATCTTAAGGGAATGGCATGCTTGAAGCATACATCTTATCTTTTTAGTGAAAACATGCCTGAAGCACATAACTTGAGGCTTTTGCTTTTAACAACCCTTTTTTTATTTTTTCCCTTTTCTTTTCCTTTTTCTTTGATTGTAAACATGCAAAAGTGATTAAAAGGTCTTATGAAAGAGTAAAGCTGAAAACACACTTGCTCCATAGCCCAAATTTGTCAAGAAGATTCAATATCAAGCCTAGAAGAGTAAGATATCACAGAGTATTTAGCTATAGGCATTTATACCAAGGAATTCCGCAATGTAATTTTTTGTTCTAGTGAAAGAATTTAGATTATCATATATTAGCTTAATTACATTATATATAAAAAATATGATAAAGTAAGCTCATCAAGTAAAAGAACTTGGCAAGGAAACTCCCCCTCAAAATAAACCCATTGGATGAACAATCCGAAGTTCTGCCCGAATAAAAGCAAAACGAGAAAAAGACAAAGGTTTTGTGAAAATGTCTGCCAATTGATGTTCAGTATCCACATGGTGAAGCACAATATTTCATTTTTCTACATGATCTCTAAGAAAGTGAAATCTGATGTCAATATGTTTTGTCCTTGAATGTTGCGCAGGGTTCTTAGCAATGCAAATTGCACTAGTGTTATCACACAGAAGAGGAACACTATCCAAATTTACCCCAAAATCTTTAAGTGTAGCTACTATCCCAAGAATTTGAGAGCAACAACTAGCAGCAGCCACATATTCAGATTCAGCAGTTGATTGTGCAACAGAAGATTGTTTTCTAGAAGACCATGCAATAAGAGAATTGTCCAAGAAATGACATGTACCAGATGTACTTTTTCTATCAATTCTACATCCTCCAAAATCAACATCAGAGAAAGCTCTTAAACTAATGCATGAGGAAGCAGAAAGCCAAATGCCAAAATCTTGAGTACCATGGATGAAACACCCCGGCATCTAGTATGCCTGAATGTTACCAAACATAGATTAAACAACAACTAAATACCACAAGTTAAAGTAAATTACCGCAAATGAGCAAATGCTAAAACCGAAAATTTCGGCAGCATCTCCTTTGTTTTCCCATGAATTGAAGCAACAACAATCTTAACATATCAAGATAGCATAAAGAACGATAGCAATAACATGACAAAACAGAAATTTCAGCCACCATACAACTAAGGATATAAGCCTATCCGTCACATGTCAAATATGGACTAATCATTTACTCATGACAACCAACGAAGCATCAAAACCACAGTTTAGTTCAGTGAATTAACCATCACGATTAAAGGAAAGAACATGTCAATGTTTAAATGTGTGATGCTAAGTGATGACGTGTGACTAGCTCTCCCTTTCCCGCATGCTGGTTTCATGGTACCTAAGAAAAACAACATAAACACAAGCGTGAGTTCATCACTCAGCAAGTATATTGCAATGGAACAAGAAAATACATTCCAATACCTTCATCACCACTTTTCACACACAACATCATAAACATCTCATATTCACAGTGTATGCATCTCATTGACATCATCATATATCATCATCATATAACATCATCATATAATGCAATGCACATGTCTCCTGGAAGCATATACCGGTATTGCTGAGTGCACACCCATCGGCGTGCACCCTCTTCCCCCTTCCATCCCGTAGATGGAGGGTGCCTACACATCGCTTCCACTCACCACGTGGGTGGAATCAAGAGGTAGGTCTTACAACCATGGCGCTCCGGATTAGTCATAACTTTCTCACCGACCTTACCGGACTAGTTATGACGTTCTCACCGATTGGGCCAGATTTCATGCCATGTATGCAACATATGCAATAAACATAAACATCTTGCATCAAACTGAACTAAACATGGCATAGCATCATAATAGTCCATTTTCATCATAACATAGGCAAGCACTAATCATGGCAAGATATCACAACATGTAAGCAATTTGCATCTAGTCACAACTAGCAACAGACATTACACTACCCATTACAATACACTTGCCTTAACCGCGGGCGACGGATTGGCGAGAGGATGAGGGCACTCCCGGGGTCACACCACCTGCACAAACATTCCACACACTCAAAACGTGCCCACAAAACAGTACGCAAAAGCTCGTCTACACCGACTTCACAAACTACTCCAAAAACCGAAAAAAGAGAATTTGTCCCGCCCGGACAACATAATTCAAACTATCATAACTTTAGTTCTAGAACTCCAAATCGAGTAAACGAGTACACCATCATGAATCTTAGGAAATTTCCTAGCTTTTTCTAAGTATTTGGAAATGCAGATTCAGAATCTAAAATTGTTTAATCTACGAAACACTACGGTTTGTCCCAATTGCGTCACAGATTTGAACATGTTCGGTAAAACAACCATAACTTTCAAACGGCTGAGCGGAATTGGACGTTCTTTATGTTCAATTAAAGGTATTGAAGTTACCTACAACTTCTTCAACAGGCAGATGACCAAATTCCGAATCTAAAATCGCGAAAAATGAAGCTCTAAGTCGAGTGCGCAATCTGCCCGAAACAGAGAACATGGCAAACTCTAGTTTTCATCTAATCTACCCAATCACACACCACCACTTGATCTAAAAGCATCCAAATACCCTCTAGCACAGCACCGAGACCAACTCCAAGAATAACCCCTAGCCATACCTTCGCCCGACGAACGATGGACCGACGAATCTCCTCCCGGTTCACCCGATCTCCTTCCTCGTTACAAATCCACTGGATCTCCTCGTCGCGGAGCGCTCCAATGGTAAAAAAAAATGATGGCGAGGTGAGGTACTCCCCTAGGGAAGCAAGGAGGATGGGGAGGAGGTGGAGGGGGTGGTGGTGCAAGGGAAAGGGAGAGGGGGCACCATGGGGGAAGGAGATGGGAAAGAGGGAGGTCGCGGCTAGGATGGGGGAGGTGGGGTCGCATGGGGCATGGGGAGGGGGCGCATGGGGGAACCCTAAGGGGAGGGTGGCAGGATTTCCCCTCTCATGGGCCAAAAACTCCCCCACCAACGGCCCACTTCATCCCCCAAAGGCCCAAACTCCCGAAAATGGCCCGGAAACGCAATTAAACTTCATGCCGTATAGTTTTAACCTCAAATTTCACATTTTATAACATCACACCATCCCGTAGTGTCACATTCTACCCCCCTTCAACAGGATTCGACCCCAAATCCGAGACACGCCACTTCGCAATCAACCAAATCGAAGGGAGCTATGGTTCACGCCTCAGAACCCGCTTAGAAGCCCCTACAATTTGCACCAGCCAGCACTCAGAAGCAAGGAGCTAAGGCTCGAAGACTGACGGCTCTAAAGACAACTCACATTCAAAACTTGCCAGAATCTTGCTCAACTTTGAAACACAGAGTACAAACATAAGGACTCAGAACGTCCCAAGCAAAAGGATAATTTCCTAAACTGACAATGAAGGAAAACGGTCTCATATTCCTCATTTTTATGCATTCCTTGGCACTAAATTTCCCGATCCCTTTAACCGATGTTTCTCCCCAGAAGAACACGGCACCAACCTCTAGAACCCTCTTCAGCTCCCACGCACAAAAGTGCTTTCACATCTCAACCTCTCTACTAGGGTTAGTCGTATTCTAGACGACACGAACCAAGTAAGACACAACACTCCAAGACTACCAACTGCTTGAATAATCGGCTAACACCTTGCACAAGATTCACCTTTTACAAACGACCAATACCCACCACTACCACCAAAGGAAAAACCTACTTTTATAACCATGGTCCTTAAAACCTGCAAAAACAATATCAACCAAGCAATCCACATCGGTTGACACAACTCGCTCAGAGATCGGCGACCAAAAGATCCAATACACTTCCAAAAGGAAAAGCAATTACTAGCAACCACCAAATGGTCCATTAATAATTTAATCAATAAGGAGAAGGCCCCTACCGAGGGACGCATCGACGAAGCAATTCTCCAGGAAAGTTTGAATTGGGTCATACCCAACCTTCCTTTACTTTCCACTTCCAAACTAGTTACGATCAACCACTAGCAACACCTAATATCTTAGGTCATTACAAACCCACACTAGATTTCTCTTTCTTAGAAGGTCTCGCCCTCACATTCTTCCACTCAAAGGATCAGAACAAAGGGTACAATCGTTGAGTAAGCTCAAACATAAGCTATGAACCCAATTGATCCCCATACAACAACTCGAACCCCCAAAGCGCTAAAAGCCACTTTGGAAAGATTTCGGCAACAACCAAAGAGTACTCATTTTAATTTCCTATGCCAAGGCGCAAAGGAAACACAAATCTCCTGCACCACAACCAACATACCAGAAATTCTTCATTGTTTCTTTTCATACCAGAAAGAAATAGAAATCTCGATTTATGACATGAATGCACACTTTTCAAGAGCACTCCGGACTAGTCATATATTTATATATGACTTCCTCACCGACCTGGCTGATCGACTCTCTCATCATTAAACATCTATAAACAATGTCATGCTTCCTTTTCACCATTCATTCTTCATGTAACAACAATAATAGTCATTCACAAAAAGACTTCTTCCTCGGTATCACATGAAAGAACACCAATAACACCGATGATTGCGCTAAATCATATAACTATGACGGTAACATCGTTAACAGCAAAACACCACGTCGTGTCAAAACCCACCATCCATTTAAAGCTAACCTTGCATAACCTCGCATTGTAACCAAAATCAACATTTCTAGAACAGAACAACAACTCCAAAGTCAAACATCTGCACACACCACCACCACAAAAAAAAAATTTCTCAGAGAGAAAGAGAAACTCATTTCAAAAAGGAACACTTCTCTAACAAAATCTCTTATGAACCATTCATAAAATACACCTTGTGAAGCATTTTCAAACACCCCACACATTTTCAAATAACTCCAACTCTAGCCAATTGGAGTTACAAATTGAATCTCAAGAATCTCCAACACAACCCACTAAGACCTTCTGCTTCTTTTAAAATTTACTCCAAAGATGATTCAGTGCGAACGCGAAGGAGCGCGATCCACTCAAAGACTTTTGGGTGTAAAACCATACTCATAGCTGGCACCCACTTCTACGAGTTTTTAGGGAACTTCTGAAACACAACATAAGGAACACCTTGACCGAGACCCTTCAATCAAAATGGCAAACAACTAAACTAGTCTGCAAGGTTTTAGACGCAAGCTCAGCATGAAACCCACCATATCTAGTATTCGGCTATACTTACCATTTAAACGTTCAATATTGACTATTTACTCATCGAGAAGGCCATCATAATTCAACCAAGAACTACCTAGCCAATTCTTTCTCTAGTTACCTTTCCCAACACTTATAAATAAAGTTTATGGCGAGTATCAAAAGACATCCAACCAATACTACATCATCATGATCCCCACAGACCAACACATCATATAACAATGTATTCTATTTTTCAAACATAGTACTGCAACAGATACTTAAGCATGATCAACCTATCAATTTCATACCATCCATACGTCAACATCTTGACATTTGAAACTTGTTCAATCAATAAATGACTTCAACAAGTAAAAATTATCTCCACAAGACAAAATTTGTAAATATGATTCTAAGATATACATTCATTAAGGATAAAACTCTACATCATGTTAATTGTCCAAGGTTCACTCTTGTCACCACATGTTACAATTTCCTCCATTTAACCATGGTTTTCAGCAAGTAATCTAAACAATTACCACCACTACTAAGTCATCAATAACAACAAATGGGCATAATCATCAACCAACAACATTACTTTTAGCTACCCTATACATAGGTTATAACAAAATTACCACTACACAACATACTCCAACCATTAAAATAAATTTAATAAGTTAGATCAGCACAATGTTCTTAAAACAACAACAAGACCTATATTTTCCCAATTGACATCGGTAGTAGCATTATAGGAACACTTATGCACACTTCCAAATATACTAATCGGTTGCAATAACATAATAGCAACTCTAATCAACTTCCAAGTTAAGGTCACAAGCCAGCATGATTGAATTTCTCTACTAACACATTAAATTAGAACATCTTTAAACAACTAGCAAGGTTTCTTTAACAATATCAGTAATTTACATCATCTTAATGTTGTAACTATGCATCAGGGTTTAAACTTTAAACATTAACGAGGATCATAAGCACTTTTAAAGCAAAGCAACAGATTCTAAGCATGTACATTAACCCATTTAATCATTCTCGCTACAGAGTAAACTACAACACTAGTAGTCTATTTATTCTCAAGCTAGAGATAATAATCACATTGAATTGATTCAACTCACAATTTAACTTAGCAACACGTCATTCCATAAACCACAGCTCAAAAACAAGAATGATCACCGATAAACAATTTCTCCTTTCCAAGCAAGGAAGAAAAACAAAACTCCAACAGACATGCAGGAGAGCTCAACTCTCAAATTTCCAACTCTGATAGCCAAAACTCCTAAAGAAATCTCAAGATCTACAACTTCCAAGAAGGAAGGAGGATGCAAGAGGGAAAACCAGACGATCAACCAAATTTTTTTTCTCTCTTTTTTTTACCAGATAAAGCCTTAACACCAAACTCCAAACTTCCATGAAACAACCGGATTTTTAGGGATGATCTCCCAACCAAGTCAAAAGATGAGATCAAACATCCCCCTTACTCTTACAAAGACACATACTTCAACCCTGACCACCAGGTCTGGCACAACACCACAACTCTGCTAAACCCGGAGAAAGACAAACACAAGAATAGATCGAGAGCTTTCTCCGTAAAGCAATCAACAAAACCGGACGCCAAAACTGAAATAGCAATCCGAAATAGGCATAGCACTAAACTCTTCTTCTTTGTCTTCAACCAAAGAAGGCAAAACCAAGAAAAACGCCGAGATACCATCAGCGAAAACTCAACACCAAGCACCTTTCCTTGATTTCCAATCACTAAAACCCACAAAAACCAACCCAAACCGATTGTTAGAATGGTAAAAGGAATCCAAAAGGAATCCACCACCAATCTCTTCTATTTGACTCCAGTCAACTACCCGATCTACGACAGAAATGGTAAGCACTCTTCTCGTACAGGGGTTAATAATTCTTCGGTGATGGCGTTAACCAGCCACACCGTCAAACCACACCATTACTATGAACAAAAAGTGGTGACCGAAACCCTTCGGCACCACAACCCCACTTCATCACAAATAACAAGAACAATCCAATCAATTCTCTCAATAACATAGCAACATACATTATCAAATATAGCATTCAACACCAAGGCTTAGATACAACATTTAAGCGTAAATCAATGATACACATACCCTTTCCTACTGTGCATCCATGTGTGTCAAATATTAAATTAGTAATTCCACTTACTCAAATTTTAATGTTGCTATCCTATGGCAAAATTTTAAGTATAATCTAAGCCATGTTTCTAGGTTATCCCACATCAGATTTTAGTTGAACCTATGGTATTTCACTAAGTTCAAGCACCACGGACCTGAAGCCCGCTCTAATACCAACTGTAACACCCCAGCATCTAGTATGCCCGAATGTTACCAAAAATAGACTAAAAAACAACTAAATACCACAAATTAAAGTAAATTACCGTAAAGGAGCAAATGCTAAACCCGAAAATTTCGGCAGCATCTCCTTTGTTTTTCCTTGAATTGAAGCAACAACAATCTTAACATATCAAGATAGCATAAAGAACGATAGCAATAACATGACAAAACAAAAATTTCAGCCACCATAAAACTAAGGATATAAGCCTATCCATCACATGTCAAATATGGACAAATCATTCAATCACGACAACCAACGAAGCATCAAAACCATAGTTTAGTTCAGTGAATTAACCATCACGATTAAAGGAAAGAACATGTCATTGTTTAAATGTGTCATGCTAAGTGATGACGTGTGACTAGCTCTCTTTCCCGCATGCCGGTTTCATGGTACCTAAGAAAAACAACATAAACACAAGCGTGAGTTCATCACTCAGCAAGTATATTGCAATGGAACAAGAAAATACATTCCAATACCTTCATCACCACTTTTCACACACAACATCATAAACATCTCATATTCACAGTGTATGCATCTCATTGACATCATCATATATTATCATCATATAACATCATCATATAATGAAATGAAATGCAAGCACATGTCTCCTGGAAGCATATACCGGTATTGCTGAGTGCACATCCGTCGGCGCGCACCCTCTTCCCCCTTCCATCTTGTAGATGGAGGGTGCCTACACATCGCTTCCACTCACCACGTGGGTGGAATCACGAGGTAGGTCTTACAACCATGGTGCTCCCGATTAGTCATAACTTTCTCACCGACCTTACTGGACTAGTTATGACGTTCTCACCGACCGGGCCAGATTTCATGCCATGTATGCAACATATGCCATAAACATAAACATCTTGCATCAAACTGAACTAAACATGGCATAGCATCATAATAGTCCATTTTCATCATAACATAGGCAAGCACTAATCATGGCTAGATATCACAACATGTAAGCAATTTGCATCTAGTCACAACTAGCAACATACATGACACTACCCATTACAATACACTTGCCTTAACAGCGGGCGACGGATTGGCTAGAGGATGAAGGCACTCCCGGGGTCACACCACCTGCACAAACATTCCACACACTCAAAACGTGCCCCCAAAACAGTACGCAAAAGCTCGTCTACCCCGACTTCACAAACTACTCCCAAAACCGAAAAAAAGAGAATCTGTCCCGCCCAGACAGCAGAATTCAAACTATCATAACTTTAGTTCTAGGACTCCAAATCGAGTAAACGAGTACACCATCGCGAATGTTAGGAAATTTCCTAGCTTTTTCTAAGTATTTTGAAAAGCTGATTCGGAATCTAAAATTGTTTAATCTACGAAACACTACGTTCTGTCCCAATTGCGTCACAGATTTGAACACGTTCGGTAAAATGACCATAACTTTCAAACGGCTAAGCGGAATAGGACGTTATTTATGTCCAATTAAAGGTATTGAAGTTACCTACAACTTCTTCAACAGGCGGACGACCAAATTCCTAATCTAAAATCGCGAAAAATGAAGCCCTAGGTCGAGTGCACAATCTGCCTGAAACAGAGAACATGGCAAACTCTAGTTTTCATCTAGTATACCCAATCACAGCACCACCATTTGATCTAAAAGCATCCAAATACCCTCTAGCACAGCACCTAGACCAACCCCAAGAATAACCCCTAGCCATACCTTCGCCCGACGAACGATGGACCGACGAATCTCCTCCCGGTTCACCCGATCTCCTTCCTCGCTCCAAATCCACCGGATCTCCTCGTCGCGGAGCGCTCCAATGGTGAAAACAGCGGTATGGCGAGGTGAGGGACTCCCCTAGGTCAGCAAGGAGGATGTGGAGGAGGTGGAGGGGGTGGTGGTGCAAGGGAAAGGGAGAGGGGGTGCCATGGGGGAAGGAGATGGGGAAGAGGGAGGTGGCGGCTAGGATGGGGGAGGTGGGGGCGCATGGGGCATGGGGAGGGGGCGCATGGGGGAACCCTAAGGGAAGGGTGGCAGGATTTCCCCTCTCATGGGCCAAAAACTCCCCCTCCAACGGCCCACTTCATCCCCCCAAGGCCCAAACTCCCGAAAACGGCCCAGAAACGCAATTAAACTTGATACCGTATAGTTTTAACCTCAAATTTAACATTTTATAATGTCACACCATCCCGTAGTGTCACAATGGAGATACTTGAAAATTCGCTTGACAGCTTGTTGATGTGAAGCACGTGGGGAAGCTTGAAAACGAGCACACAAGCACACAGCAAATTGTATATCCGGCCTTGATGTAGTGAGGTACAAAAAGTGAACCTATCATGCTTCTATATTACTTTTGATCAACCGGCTCACCATCTTCATCTAGATCAAGTGTACAAGTGCTTTCCATGGGTGTCATGATTGGCTTGTTGTTTTCCATCCCAAAACGATGTAGCAAATCTTTTGTGTACTTTCTTTTATGCACAAAGGTACCTTCATTTGATTGTTTGATTTGAAATCCCAAGAAGTATGTCAACTCACCCATCATACTCATCCCAAATTCGCCCCTCATGGTTTTTGAAAACTTAGACACTAAAACATGAGAGGAACCACCAAAGATAATATCATCAACATAAATCTGAACGAACAGTTGATCATTGCCTTGCTTGAGTAAAAAGTGAGTTTTGTCAACTTTTCCCATTGAAAACCCCTTTTCAAGTAAAAAGGTGTGAAATCATGTCCTGAAAAATTGGCCTAGAATTGAATTTGCAAAATGTGCTTGTGCATGTGTTTGACAATTTGACAAGAAACAGTAAGTTTTCTTTTTGCGCCGAACCGGTTTTCGCTACTGCGCCGGACTAAACCTTTAGTCTGGCGTGAACGTGCTCTTGAGGTACTTTGTGCCAGACCAAAATTTTCTATTGGCGCCGGACCAAAAGTTCCAAAGCAAATTGTGCCGAATCAAACTAGGGTTTCTTTCGCATCTACGTCGGACAAAATTTTTGGTCCGTCACATCGTTTTGAGCTTATGCACTAGACCAAGTTGCTTTGAAACCGAGCTTGGCACGTTTGCGCCGGACCAATTTTTTGGTCCACCGTGAACGTGTTTTCAAATGTTTTTGAGCCGAACTCAATTTTCCGAAACCAGTAAGTGTTGCATGTACGCCGGACCAAATTTTCCTTGATCCGCCGTGAACGTGTTTTCAAACGTTTTTGCGTTGGACTCAAGTTTCCAAAACCAGTAAGTTTCGCATGTACGCTGGACCAAATTTTTGGTCCATTGTGAATGAGTTTTCGAGTGACTTTTTCGTGTGTACGCCGGACCATATTTTTGGTCCATCGTGAATGCATTTTGCTCGGTTAGGATTTTGCAAGAATTGGAACTGAACTTTGGTTTAAATTTGAGATTTGTGAGAATTTCATGATGCTTGTTTTTAAGTGGACTTTATGCAATGCTCGTGTGAGTATTTGCATGGACTAATGTTGAGTCAAGTCGCGGACTTGTGCTCGGATTTGTTTTGTGGTTTGTTCATGTGCAGGTATTGCTCGAGGGCGAACGTGGTCGATGACTGTCGGGACCCGAAACTGCAAATCTGGATCCTCTGTGTATTCTATACTAGTCCAGGATAGCGCTAGTACGCACAATCAAACTATGAAAAACCAAATTACCCTAAGCACACAATAGTCTATCGGTCAAAAGGGTAACTCTCCTATCTTAAGAGACGTGACTCTCACACATGAGTCTCAACTGACTACTAAAGCACTGATTCTTCAAGCTTCTGAAACACTTCATCGATCCACTTCTCTTCGAGCTCGATGATTCCTTATTTCACGATCTTCAGGGTTGACAGTGACATCCAGTACTTTCTCCTTAAGTGTGAAACATCGTTAACTATTCAGAATGACTCAGGTAAGATTTCTATTTAAACCGAAGGGAAGGATAGAAGTTTCAGCAAAGAGGAAAGAATAGGAGAATAAGATAAGTCAAGAGCATATTATTCTTTCAAGTTAACTTTTCTCTTTAGAAAATAATTTTTAAGCTCCTAAAGACGGCCAATCTATCTAGGGTCAAGACCTACAGTCAGTATGGCTCTGATACCACCTCTGTCGGGTCCCGAATATGCAAATTCGGACCCTTCGTGTATTCTGTACTAGTCTAGGATCACGCTAGTACACACAGTTAAACAGGATTGTACATCACATCCATACACAGCGGAAATATAAATAAAGTACTTCAAAACATTAATATAAATTGTTGCAAGACCTGTCGCGCCCGGAATTGGAATTCCGAACACTCTGTATGACACACCAGCACAGGACCACGCTAGTGCTCACAGATACAATAGAGATGAATACCATTACACATACACAGCGGAAATAATAATAATAAAGTATTCAACTCATATAAAAATTTCTATGACCTTATGGTCAGCCTTACAATATTAAGCCACGCAGGGCTGAGTTCAGAGTAACAATAAAATAGCAGCGGAATGAAAATTATTTGTGGCGCCTCAGTATGCCACAGGCAACTGACTTTGTTTGCCCCTAGTTGTTCGCCTCTCCGTTCTGCTCCTCTTCAGTGGCTTGCAGATCCTCTTCTTCTGATGTTGTGATTTTTGGAGGGGTGAGTACGTTGGTACTCAACAAGCTATGCACAGAATGCAACCTAATATACTACATGCCAGGCTTATTCCAATGGAATGGCTTAACAGGTTTATTTTGCAGTGAAGCAACATTTAACAAGTAACATAAATAGATTCAAAAGCGGTAAAAACAAATAATGTGACAATAACTTTTCTAGAAATTAAGTAAAAGCATTCCCACATCCAAATCCATGTTTCCATTAACCTCATCTTTTACCCCAACCACATTTTTAATAAAGTCTAACCCTTGACTGTAATCCCCGAGCAATGTCCAATACCGTGGACTCGGCTATTCGAATAGTTTGTACACTCTGCAGAGGTTATACACTTTACCCACACGATATAGTTAAACACCACGCAGGCGAGTAACCATACCAAAGTCTTTCCGAAACTTCCATCCTCGCATGTGTACCTCCCGATATAGTTCCCACTGTCCCTTCCCTTTTGCGGAGCGGAAGTACAGGGCCAACGTATACTGTTGAAGAGATGTAAGACCAATACGGTAAACACTACACCCTTCTTTCCACATTTATAGCTACAAAAACCACCTGAGGTCTCACATGCTAAGACTTCGGAATCATACTCAACTAGGTCTGTCCCACTCCAGACATGTGGTTGTATGTTAGGCCCAGTTCAAAGTCTTGCAAGGTTAAGTCCTTAGGTTGACCGTGGCAAGACTACCCAAAGTTCACAAAACCAAATTCAACAACATCTCTCCCATGTGCCACATCGGCCCCCCCATTGATCACTTGCCACTTGCCAAAGTCTAAACCATTTTCCCACCCGGTTGATTACCATGCACAATGTGCCAACAACTTATCAACAACACATGTCACATTCTTGCAAAACAGGTTCCATAGTTCAATAGTCAGTATTCAACTTTCAAATTTGTGTCATTAGCTCGAATGGCATGGCTAAGCAGAACTACCACGTTCTAATTACCCCATTCTGGTGATTAGTATTAACCAGTATGTATAATCCAACCTAGGGTGACAAATGGTATATTGGCATACAAGTATTATGGACAAGGTGACAATATCAAGTGGTATTTATCTAATCCCAAATTTACTCGAAAGCTCCATAATTAAACTAGCATGCATAATTTAAAACAAACTAATATTTTAAAACATGGGAACAAAATGATTAAAGCATAACTTGCCTTCAAATATCAGCTGGTCTTGGTCTAGATCTTGATCTTGAGTTTGCTCCTCGAAATCAACTCCCTCACACAGTTTGACGTCTACGCGCAACAATTAAAGAACCAAATAAACACGCAATCAACATACAACATATATTTAGAAAATGCTACAAATCAAACTAGTTTGGAATTGCACGAAAACTTCCAGATAATTAGTTTAGCATTTTCTAAAATTTATAAAATTTATTTTGACATTTTTGGACGTATAGTTTAAGAGCTACAAAATTCGCTAGTTTGGACTTTCAGCGAATAATTTAACAGTACAAATTTGATTATAAAATTTCAGAAAAATTAGCGTAGCTAGGTATTAATATTTACTAATTAACAAAATTTTTTGCAAGCGATTCGGACTTAGAACAAATTTGTAGTAAAAAGACAAATTTCGCAAATTCTGGAAACTAACAGATACAACTAACTCTCCACTTTCCTTGCATGGCACTATTCACGTTGTATACACATATACTTCTATTCGGCCAGGACGTGAAGAACCGATTCAACACTATATATTGTGTATTAAAAAACGTATTCCTCCTAATCTAACCGTATACTCGCATACAGAAAATATATATATATATACTTGCGAATCGGCCAGAACGACTAGTGCAGGTCGGAGAGCGCAGTTGACCAAAAGCTGTCGGTCGGATGCGGTTGCAGTTGGTCGGACGCGGTTGGCAGGACATGCACGTATCGAGCATGGTCACATTTGGCTAACCAAACATGTATACATACATATTTCTACGCATGTGAAGACAACAGAGACTAGTGCATATATACTTGCACAGTTATACATGACGAGGCCAACTGATCGACGGAAGGAAGCGCGCAAAAGAGAAAAAAAATACCAGCTCAACAGCAGCGGCGCGGAAGCGTCGATGCAGGAGAAGACGAGGTCGGGGAGTGCGTCGACGGCGGGTAAACGGCGGCAACGTAGACGGTAGCGGTGACAGTAGCACGGATCATTGACGCTGAAGGAGGCGAGGCGGAAGGATGTACTGACGACGACGGCAACGAAGGGTGGCGTGCAGTCCAACCGGCGAGCAGTAGTGCAGATCGACAAGCGCGGAAGGAGGCGAGTCCGGAGAGTGCGCCGGCAGCAGCGACGACGTAGATGACGGCGACGACAACGGTAGTGTACTACGGCGGCAGTGCACGATGGTTGAAGGAAATAGAAGTGGCTAGAAAAGGGCTATGGCTGGAAGTTTACTCACTAGGAATGGAATGGTAATCAAATGAAAATGTTGACGTGAGAGCTTAAATGGAAATGGCTTGGAAGTAGGATACGAATGGAGGTATCGACAGAAGGAACTGAATGGATAACCAAGCTTGAATTCAGGTAACGTGCATGCATAGAAACGTATATGAATGGAAACGGAACACGCATGCGGCAGGAGTGAAGGATTCGGCTGGAAAAATTATAAACCGCAGGAATATGATGAGTCACTAGTAATTGCAAAAAACGGCTGGCAATTAGAGCCTAGCTTAGAAAATGAAACGCTGGAACGAACGTCCATGCACAAAGAGGTATATACACATATACATTTAAAAAAAAGTGTTGAGAAAAAAAATAATGGAGAGGTTCTAAAATCTGAAAAAAATCCTCTAAAATACTAGGAACTGAGTGGAGCTTAACAAAGTTGGTTTCGCGATTTTTCGACTTATAGAATTTTTGCAAAAATTCTTTTCGTGAAATCAGACACCTGTACAGACTTTTGTAACATCAACGAATTAATTTATATGACATGTTTTTCGAAAATATTTGAGAAGAACACTCTCGTCTTCCAATTAACTTTATTTTAACCAAAATTTTGAATTTTACGCATATGCAGAAGGGTAGGATCTTTATTTGACGTGATTATTTGAATAGACTTGAATCCGAATTAACCGCGAGGACTTTAAATAATTTCTGAAAAATTCATATAAACCCAGAAACACACTAAATATATTAAAAGCAAATTTTGGGATGTTACAAACCTCCCTCCCCCTTAACAGAATCTCGTCCCCGAGATTCAGGGCTGACTAAAGAATAAGTTGGGAAATTCTTTCTTCAAATCTTCTTCGCGTTCCCAGGTTGTTTCGCTTTCCGAGTGATTACTCCACTGAATCCGACAGAAGCGAATTGTCTTGTTCCTGGTTTCTCGTTCCGATGTGTCTAAGATCTTAACTGGATGCTCTTTGTAGGTCAGATCTTCTTGCAGCTCGATCTCTTCCAGAGGTGTTTGTTCAGCTGGCACCCGAAGGCACTTCTTAAGTTGAGACACATGAAACACGTCATGTACTCCTGCAAGTGATTGCGGCAACTCTAACTGATATGCGACTTCACCTTTACGGCTCAAAATCTTGAATGGACCCACATATCTTGCGGCAAGTTTTCCTTTAGTGCGGAATCTTTTAACTCCCTTGAGTGGAGTGACTCTGAGATATACATAATCCTCTGGTTCAAAGCTTAGCTCGCGGCGACGATTGTCAGCATAACTCTTTTGTCTTGATTGTGCACTCTTCAGTCTTTCTCTAATTAAAGCAATCTTTTCCTCCGCATCTGAGAGTATGTCTGGTCCGAAGACTTGACGTTCCCCCGTCTCGTTCCAATTTAATGGTGTCCGACATGGGCGACCGTATAGAGCTTCAAAGGGAGACATCTTCAAACTAGCTTGATAACTATTGTTGTAGCTAAATTCTGTGTATGGCAGGCATTTGTCCCACGAAGTGGCATATGACAGAGCACAAGCCCTTAGCATATCTTCGAGTATCTGATTTACTCTTTCCGTCTGACCATCTGTCTGCGGATGGTATGCCGTACTGAAATTCAAAGGGGTGCCCATTGCCGTATGCAACTTATTCCAAAATCTTGAGGTAAATTGAGTACCTCGATCCAATACTATCTTCTTTGGTACACCATGCAAGCACACAATTCTGGCCATATATATCTCAGCTAAGCGATCTCCGGAGTTAGTGGTTTTCACCGGGATGAAGTGAGCGACTTTGGTTAGGCGATCAGCTATCACCCATATTGAATCAAAACCTTGTTGCGTTCTGGGTAAACCGGTAATGAAATCCTGTAACACCCCGGCATTTAATATGCCCGAATGCTACCAAACATAAGCTAAACAACATCTAAGTACCACAATTAAACATAAATTCCAGCAAAGGTTCATATGCTAAAAACCGATATTTCGGCAGCATCTCCTTTGTTTTTCCATGAATTAACACAATCTCAATATCATGGCAAGATATATATCATAGCACACGACATCTAAAACAACAACATAAATGGACATAACATCAAGTTACGCCAATAATACCACGCTTAACCACTTCATAAACTATAACGAAGCAAAAAAAAAGGATTCACAAGCATGCTAGATTAAACCATACATTAAGTTTAGGGCACAACTCTTAATATCATGTCTCCAAGTGGTTAATTATGGACTATGATGGTGGAGCTACGTGTAGAAGTGTAGCTAGATCTCTTTTTCCCGCATGCCGATCTCAAAGTACCTAAAAACAACATAAAACACAAGCGTGAGTTCGAAAACTCAGCAAGCATATTGTAATAGACAACAAGATCATTTACAAGACAATAATACCTCACATCACATATAACATCTCATACTTGAGCACATAACAACATCATCATCATTAAAAAAAAATGTATTGCAATGCAATGCAATGCAATGTTATGCTCATATCTGTAACACCCCAAAATTTTGCTTTCTTAAATTTCATGTGTGATTTTGCACTTTGGTGAATTTTTGGAATTTTCTGGAATTTATTTGGATTTATTTGGAATTTATTTGAATTTATTCCATATTGAAATAATTAAAGAATTAAACTTTGCAAATAAAATTTTGTTGGAAATATTTTATTTGAGTCCCAAATACCCTAAAATATTTTCCAGAATTTTTCTGGAATTTTTCTGAGTATTTTGCTATTTTTAATGAATTAAATGAATTACTGGGAATTAATTTAAATATTAAATCGCTGGAAAATCCAAACCGGGTTTGCACTGTTCATCCGACCGAGCCCGAGTCAGACTCGAGTTCGAGTCTGACCCGAGCCCGACCCGAGCCACGTGACTCGACCGAACCAAGTCCAAACCCTAACCCTGTGAACCGTTGGATCAAGATCCAACGGCCGAAATCGAGCCGCACCGATCCGACCGGATCCGATCGCGCCCGAGCCAATCGTGGCCGTTGATCGCGCCACGTGGATGGTCCTCTGTCGTCGTCTCCGCCCGAGTCCGAGCCGGATTCCGCCGCCGCGCCCGCCGCCGTGAGGCTCTAGGTTTCCGTTTTCCGCGCGGAAGCCGAGGCTATTTAATGCCCGGATCACACCCCGAGGACCACCTTGACCTTGCGCAGCCGTTGCCCTAGCCGTCGCCGCGCGGTTCTCGACGCGCCCGCAATCGCTCGCCGGAGTTGTAGCACTTCTCCGCCGCGGTTTTTGCTTCGTTCCGCCGCCGTCCGCCATCCCCCGCCGCCGTTGACCCCAGACCCGGACTCACCGCGACGAGACGCACCCGAAGGGACCTCTCACCTTGCCGGAGGAGCCCGCAAACGCCGTTGCCCGTGTCGCCGTCCCGGCTCGGCGGCCGGCTCGCGCACGCCATCGCCGTCGCTCGAAGCTTCTCAGCCATCCGATCAAGATCCAACGTCCCAGATCACGCCACGTCATCTCACGGTGAGATCCCAATCCAGCGGGTCCCACCTGTCAGCACCGTGGGCTAAGCCCCGCTGACGTCAGCAGTGACGTCATCTGAGGCGGACCGACATGTCATTCTCACGAGGAGCCGTGGACCGAGTCCACGGTAGACCCGAGCCGAGTGTGGACCAAGTCCATGGACCGGCTGACGTCAGCAGACCAATCAGAGGCTGCCACGTGTCCTCGCTGACGCAATAATTAATTTTCGAAAAAGAAAATAATTTATTAATTCGAAATAATGATTTCAGATTTTGATTCAAACTTCAAACGCTTATAACTTTTGCGTTTCAACTCCGATTTGAGTGATTCAAATTTCTAAATTTGTATAAAATTGAGATCTACCTAAATATAAATTTTATTTAATTTTTGGACTAAAGTTTTTCTCTGTAAAATTATTTAATTGATTATTTAAACTTCAAAATGCTATAACTTTTGCATTTTAACTCTAAATTTGACGATTCCAGTTTCTAAAAATTCAAAAAATTATGTTCTCTCTGTTTATGGATTTTATTTGGATGTTTGGACACTTTTTGCCTATTGTTTATTCGTGTATTACTATTTGCACGCTTTACGAGTAGACGTTGAAGTGCTGGAAGGATTCGAAGGAGAAGTATTGACTCAGGATCCAACTCGAGACCAAGAACAAGTACTTTTTGAAGGCAAGTTGTGCTTTGACCATGTTGATCCTATTTTTAAACTTATTTTGATTTAACCTATTGCATGCTAGTTCAATTAGAAGATACTTTATTTAAATATGGGGGATTAGATAAATACCAATTTGCTGTATGACACCTTGATTAATTAAATATGTGCCATGACCCTTGTCACCCTAGTTGTGGATTACTAGTTGGACATTACTAAAATTGCCAACATGGGTTTAGACCGTTGTAGTATATTGCTTAGACCTGCTACGTGCTCATGATATGATTTTGGACAATCAAATGTTAATATAGACTTAATGATATATTGAACCTGTTTTGGAAAGGTATCATGTGATGTTGATGGCACGTGGTGCATGGTAATAAACTAGGGTTTGATAAATAGTTTTTGACCGGGGCATGTGGCAAGAATGATCAGGTGGGCCAGTTGTGGCACTGGGAATGTTGATTTGGTTCTTCGGGTAGTCTTGCCCGGGTCACCCTAAGGACTTCACCTTGCAAGCCTTTGAACTGGGTCTAACGTGCAACCACATGTCTGTAATGGGACGGACCTAGTTGACTAAGTTGCTAATAACGCATTACTGTGGGACCTCGGGAGGTCAAGCTGCACCCTTTGTGTAAGTTGTGCGGGGAGCGTCTGGGGTGAGGCCAGTACCCATCTAACGGTTGATTGGCCTAAACTTCGCCTTAGCTAAGGGAAGGGTTAGTGTGCAATAACCGGGGAGGACCACTTGTATTGTTAGAGGTTTCCGAAAGACTTTGTTACGGGAACTCGCCTTTGTGGTGTTTGATTGTATCTTGTGGGTAAAGTGCATAACCTCTGCAGAGTGTAGAATCTATTCGAATAGCCGTGTCCGCGGTATTGGACATCGCCGAATTACAGTCAAGGGTTAGATTTTCTCAAAAATAACTTGGATCTGAAAGGTTGGGTTGGATTAATAATGATGTTGATGGAAATATGGATTAGGATGGGAAAGATGTTTACTAAACTCCTGGAAAAGTTAATTATACTTTACTTGTTTCTCCGCTTTGAATCTACTTATGCTACTTGTCAAATGCTGTTTCATCGCAAATATACCTAGAGCTATTCCTTTGTATCAAGCCATGCATATAGTCTATTAGCCTGCATTCTGTGCATGACTTGCTGAGTACCAAGTACTCACCCTTGCCACAATACAACACCAGTTGAAGAGGAGACAACACCAGCTTTGGAGGAGGGGCTCCACGAGGAACCGTCTACTTAGGAGCGAGCCCGGTCAGTTGCCTGTGGTATCTTTGGATGGCGCCACGGTTATTTGATTTTCTGCGCTACTATTTCTCTCTTAATAAGTTTACGACTGAGGCGTACATTTGTAAGTTGACCATAAGGTTGAGTAACCAGTTTGACTATTTAATTAAAGTACTTTACTATTATCGAGTGGTATGATTGTGATATTTACCGATGTTAAGACTGTGTGCACTAGCGCGTTCCTGGACTAGTGCTGAATACACAGAGGGTCCGGATTTGCAAATTCGGGGTCCCGACAGAGGTGGTATCAGAGCCATACTGACCGTAGGCTCAACCCTAGCTAGAATGGTCGTAGAAAGGTTAAAACCTATTTTCTAAAAGCTAAAAATTTGTCAAGACAAGAAATGACATCTCGACTTATCCCATTCTTTCCTTTCTTGTCTCTTGCTGAATTTTCCCTTACCTTGTCACGATTTAAAAATTTCGAGTTCTTACGTGAGCACTCTTGTGACAGATGGAGGGAGAGTTCAACTACGTCGACTTGGAGGTTGGTCACGCCGCAGAACTTTGGCGTATGCTCTGAGACTCGGAGATTTTGAGAAGCCGCAATACCAAGTGGAAGTGATCAGACAAGCAGGATTGATCAAGGCTTGTGACGTGAAGATTGTGGTACCTGCTAGGAAGAAGGGCCCAGGCAATCGCCCGATACACTGCACTGCCAGGAGGTCTACAATGCAGATGGGTATCCAGGAGGTGTCATGACGAGCAATGCGGCACATTACCCGTATCTACGCCAGAGAGTTGGAGAGCACGGTGTTCCGTTATCACCCGCGCAGCGATAACCTTCTTGACCCGAAGGCGATTCAGGATGAGGATGCCATGGTTACACAGTTGGCACGACTTGTTGTCGCCCAGGAGGATGTACTCGATGATACAAGCAAGGAGCTACAGAAGGCCCGCAAGGAGATCACGACAGAGAAGAACAGATGGCGGGAAGCTCAAGAGTATGTGTCACACCTTCTGCGAAGGATTGACGAGTTGGAGATGGCTTTATGCGGACCAGAACTGCAGAGCGATTACTCGAGCTACACGAACCAGATCCGGAGGAGTCAGATCTCGATGAGGACATCGCTTCTTCGACTACCACGGATGACACGATTCTTTGGACATGGCAATCATTTCGCGCCTATGCCGCAGCATCTGTACCCAGGCCGTGGAGGTTTTCTCGATGAGTGAGCGTAGGTTTTATAGTGAGACTCCTTCGCCGAGTCGCGTCATAGAATAAAGAGTCACCCTTTAGGCGTTAGACTCCAGTGCTAGATCGATTGGATTTTCATTGCTTGCTGAGTGTGCAGTATGTGTTGCAAGGCCCTTAGGCATTGTAAGCAACCATACCAAGTTATTGATATCATTAGTTAATAAAGTTGGACCTTAAAAGTTACACCTTTCGCCCCGCATAAGTTCCATATTACTTGTCTATTCTTGTTTCCCTCTCATCTCTAAAACCTAGAGCAAATCGACAGATGGTGAACACCCGCGGAAACCTTGGAGGCAGTGGAAGTGGTTCTCGCCCAACAGAAAACCCCAATGATGGAGCACCAGCACCGCCACTGGATATGCAGAATTTCGGAGCTTTTCTCGCTGCTCAGACTCAGTTGATGCATGCTATGATGCAACAAATGCAACACGTCCTTCGCCAGGCCACTTTGCTAATCAAGTTAATCGGGGACAACGCTTGAGAATACAAGATCGCCGAGTTCATGAGGACTCATCCACCCACTTTTTCTGGGAATGCCAATCCATTGGAGGCTGATGATTGGTTAAGATCAATTGAGAGGAAGCTACACATCGCTCAATGCATGGGAAATGAGAAGGTACTCTACGCTTCTCATCAGTTGGAAGGAACAGCCGCCGAATGGTGGGAGAACTTCTGCGCCACGCAAGTGAACCCTCAAGATATCACTTGGGAGGAGTTCACGATATGCGTTTCGCGATATCACGTGCCTGAAGGAATCATGGATCTTAAGAAGGAGGAGTTGAGCATCGAAGCAAGGTAATCAGCTGGGTCGACTACGAACAAGTTCACACAGCTAGCACGCTACGCACCTGAGGATGTAGCGACAGATAAAGCCAGACAGTCTCGTTTTATGAAGGGACTTAACTCAGGACTACAAGTAGGACTGATCACCCACACCTTTCCAGATTTCCAAGAGTTGGTGAATAAGGCGCTTATTCTTGAGGACAAGCGCAAGGAACTGGATGAGAACAGGAAGCGCAGAATGCAACAGCAGGGATCGCGTCAGGGAGCGCAACAACGATTGAGAGTTGCACCAAATCAGTTTTTCAGATTCCAGCCACAAAATGCAACAAGGACACCGTCACCAGCACCAAGACCCGTCAATCAGAACTACTGCACCCAGCCCCGCTTAGAAACGCCGCTTGAGCGATCAAGATGAAACAGTGAGACAACGCTACAAGCGCAACGAGCCAGGACATTTTGCCAACAATTGTCCAAAGAAGACAAGCAGAGTGACCCCGATTCGCTTCAATCTAGGAACCACCCAGCTAGGGCGCCAAAGATCAGGAGCCACACCCAGGCGTGGTGAGAGGCCGAGTCAACCATGTCACCGCGGATGCACTGCAGAATGCTACGGACGTCAGATCGGGTAAGTTGCTAGTTAACTCGAGACTGCTTGATTTTGTTTGATTCTGGAGCTTCGCATTCGTTTGTTTCGCAAGGCTTTGCTGCTAGAAACGATTTGTGGATTGCAAGGCTTAAATGCATGCTTTTAGTTCAAACCCCTGGTTCCGAACTCCGAACGAAAGTAGGATGTTCCGGGGTGAGAATACTAATAGATGGAATAGAGTTCCTAGCGAACCTTATTATTTTGGAGACCCAGACCTTAGATGTCATTTTGGGAATGGATTGGTTGTCCAAGCACAAGGCCGTATTGGATTGTGGACGAAGGACTATCTCAGTTGAGAGCCCGTGTGGAAAGAAAGTGGAATTTCAAGCTACCACCGTTAGAGATGGCCAGTTGATGGTTAACAGCACCAAGACAATCAGCATAGAGGATGTCTCAGTAGTGAATGAGTACCCAGATGTTTTTCCTGAAGATCTACCTGGTATGCCGCCAGACAGGGACATAGAGTTTGTAATAGAGCTTGTACCTGGTACAGCACCGATAGCAAAGAGACCTTATCGGATGTCCACCGAGGAGTTGGTAGAGATGAAGAAACAGCTTGAAGAGTTAATGGAGAAAGGATTTATCAGACCGAGTTCGTCGCCGTGGGGAGCACCAGTTTTGTTTGTCAAGAAAAAGGATGGAAGTTTCAGGATGTGCATTGACTACCGTGCACTCAATGAAGTCACCGTGAAGAATAAGTATCCGCTACCCAGGATTGATGATTTGTTTGATCAGCTGAGAGGAGCCGGAGTCTTCTCCAAGATTGATCTAAGATCAGGATACCATCAGTTGAAGATCCGATCAGAGGATATTCCAAAGACAGCATTCTCGTCAAGATATGGACATTACGAGTTTACAGTTATGTCCTTTGGTCTGACGAATGCACCAGCATATTTCATGAATATGATGAATAAGGTGTTCATGGAATATTTGGACAAGTTTGTTGTCGTGTTCATAGATGATATCCTAATCTACTCAAAGACAGAGGATGAACATGCCGAACACTTGAGGCGAGTATTGGAAAAGCTGAGGGAACAGCAACTCTTCTCCAAGTTCAGTAAGTGTGATTTTTGGAAGGACAAGGTGGAATTCCTCGGACATGTAATGACCGCAGAAGGAGTCGGTGTAGACCCAAGCAAGGTAGAAGCTGTGTTACATTGGGAGGTAGAAGACCGTGACTCAGCATCCGAATTTCCTTGGAATGGCAGGATACTATCGCCCGTTCATTGAAGGCTTTTCGACAATTGCGAAACCTCTCACGCAATTGCTGAAAAGGAGAAGAAGTTTGCATGGGCGAGAATGTGAGAAAGGATTTCAGAGTGAAGAAGCGATTGACATCAGCGCCGGTGTTAGTTCTACCGGATGTTAATCAAAGCTTTGATATTTATTGTGACGCGTCGCGCCAAGGACTTGGATGTGTGCTGATGCAGAATGGAAAGGTCGTCGCTTATGCATCAAGGCAGTTTAGGCTGCATGAGGAAAATTATCCGACACATGACCTAGAGCTAGCTGCCGTAGTGCATGCCTTGAAGATATGGCGTCACTATCTGATCGGGAACAGATGTGAAGTGTATACGGATCATAAGAGCCTTAAATACATATTCACCCAGTCGGATCTGAATATGAGGCAGAGGAGATGGTTAGAGTTGATCAAGGACTACAATGTTGGAATCCATTACCATCCCGGGAAGGCCAACGTAGTTGCCGATGCCTTGAGTCGGAAAAGCCATACCGTGAATATGTTGATAGCCACGAATCAGGATGAGCTATGCCAGGAATTTCAGAGAATGAAGATTGAGGTGGTACCTAGTGGATTCTTGGCCGCATTAGAAGTAAAGCCTACCCTAGAGGATCAGATCCGGGAAGGACAGAAGGATGATGACAAGATCCGCAGGATTAAGACCATCAAGGAGGAAGGCAAGGCAGAGGACTTCAAGTTGGATGAGCAAGGCACGTTATGGATGAAGGATCGGATTTGTGTGCCCAACAAGAAGGAATTAAAGCAACTGATTTTGGAAGAAGCCCATGACTCCAAGTATTCAATTCATCCTGGAAGCGCCAAAATGTATCAGGATTTGAAGGAAAGATTCTGGTGGCCGAGCATGAAGCGTGAAGTTGCCGAGCATGTTGCATTGTGCGACGTATGCCAGAGAGTCAAGGCAATGCATCAGAGACCAGCAGGATTGCTACAGCCGCTGAAGATACCTGAGTGGAAGTGGGAGGAAATCGAAATGGATTTCATTACCGGTTTGCCTAAGACTCAAGGAGGTTTTGACTCCATATGGGTTATAGTGGATCGCTTGACCAAAGTAGCCCATTTTATCCCCGTGAAGACCACTTACTCGGGAGATAAGTTAGCAGAGTTGTACATGATCAGGATCGTCTGTTTGCACGGAGTGCCAAAGAGGATTGTATGTCAGACAGGTACCCAATTTACCTCAAGGTTACGGAATAAGTTGCATGAAGCCATGGGAACCTGTTTGAACTTCAAGATCTGACCTATCATCCACAGACGGATGGACAGACCGAAAGAGTCAATCAGATTCGGAGGATATGCTAAGCGTGTGCATTGGCTTATGCTACCTCTTGGGATAAGAGTTTGCCGTATGCCGAGTTCGATTACAACAATAGCTACCAGGATAGTTCTGAGATGTCACCTTTTGAGGCCTTTGTATGGTCGACCTGTCGAACGCCATTGAATTGGAATGAGACCGTGGCGCCGTGTCTTGAACTGATATTCTTCAAGAAGCTGAAGAGCAGATTGCCATGATTAGGGAAAGGTTGAAGATAGCCCAATCACGACAGAAGAGTTATGCTGACAACCGTCGCCGGGATTTGAGTTTTGAACCAGAAGACTATGTATACCTCAGAGTTACGCCTCTCAGGGGAGTTAAGAGGTTCCATGCTAAAGGGAAACTCGCACCTCGTTATGTTGGACCATTTAAGATTTTGAGCCGCAGAGGCGAAGTTGCTTACCAGCTAGAGCTACCGCAGTCGTTAGCAGGAGTACATGACGTGTTCCACGTGTCCCAGTTGAAGAAGTGTCTCCGAGTACCTGAGGAACAGACACCGCTAGAGTCAATTGAGTTGCAAGAAGATTTGACTTACAAGGAGCATCCCGTGAAGATTTTGGACACCATGGATCGAGAGACGAGAAACAAGTCAACCCGTTTCTACAGAGTTCAATGGAGCAACCACGCGGAGAGTGAAGCAACTTGGGAGCGCGAAGAGGATTTGAGAAAAGAGTTTCCGAACCTATTCCTTAGTTAGCCTTAAATCTCGGGGATGAGATTCTATTAAGGGGGGAGGTTTGTAACACCCCAAAATTTTGCTTTCTTAAATTTCATGTGTGATTTTGCACTTTGGTGAATTTTTGGAATTTTCTGGAATTTATTTGGATTTATTTGGAATTTATTTGAATTTATTCCATATTGAAATAATTAAAGAATTAAACTTTGCAAATAAAATTTTGTTGGAAATATTTTATTTGAGTCCCAAATACCCTAAAATATTTTTAATTTTTCGAATTTTTCAGTATTTTGCTATTTTTAATGAATTAAATGAATTCTTGGGAATTAATTTAAATATTAAATCGCTGGAAAATCCAAACCGGGTTTGCACTGTTCATCCGACCGAGCCCGAGTCAGACTCGAGTTCGAGTCTGACCCGAGCCCGACCCGAGCCACGTGACTCGACCGAACCAAGTCCAAACCCTAACCCTGTGAACCGTTGGATCAAGATCCAACGGCCGAAATCGAGCCGCACCGATCCGACCGGATCCGATCGCGCCCGAGCCAATCGTGGCCGTTGATCGCGCCACGTGGATGGTCCTCTGTCGTCGTCTCCGCCCGAGTCCGAGCCGGATTCCGCCGCCGCGCCCGCCGCCGTGAGGCTCTAGGTTTCCGTTTTCCGCGCGGAAGCCGAGGCTATTTAATGCCCGGATCACACCCCGAGGACCACCTTGACCTTGCGCAGCCGTTGCCCTAGCCGTCGCCGCGCGGTGCAGCGACGCCCGCAATCGCTCGCCGGAGTTGTAGCACTTCTCCGCGCGGTTTTGCCGTTCCGCCGCCGTCCGCCATCCCCCGCCGCCGTTGACCCCAGACCCGGACTCACCGCGACGAGACGCACCCGAAGGGACCTCTCACCTCGCCGGAGGAGCCCGCAAACGCCGTTGCCCGTGTCGCCGTCCCCAGCTCCGGCCAGCCAGCTCCGCCGCACGCCATCGCCGTCGCTCGAAGCTTCTCAGCCATCCGATCAAGATCCAACGTCCCAGATCACGCCACGTCATCTCACGGTGAGATCCCAATCCAAATCCCCAGATCCAATCTCAACCGTAGGATGTAGATCCAACGGTCCAGATCAAACGCGTTAACCCAAACGCGTGAGTCCAGATCTAATCTGGGCCGTCGATTTTCAAATCAACGGCCGAGATTGCGCCACGTGTCGGGAAGCCTGACCGCGATCGGCGCGCACCGGCGTCACGCTGACACGCCGGGCCCGCGTGTCAGCGACGTGACCAAACCGCACCATGACGTCACGCTGACGTCATGGCGGGCCCGCGCATCAGCGGCCACCCCAGCTGTGCGGTGACGTCACCCATGACGTCACCAGCGGGTCCCACCTGTCAGCACCGTGGGCTAAGCCCCGCTGACGTCAGCAGTGACGTCATCCGAGGCGGACCCACATGTCATTCTCACGAGGAGCCGTGGACCGAGTCCACGGTAGACCCGAGCCGAGCGTGGACCAAGTCCATGGACCGGCTGACGTCAGCAGACCAATCAGAGGCTGCCACGTGTCCTCGCTGACGCAATAATTAATTTTCGAAAAAGAAAATGATTTATTAATTCGAAATAATGATTTCAGATTTTGATTCAAACTTCAAACGCTTATAACTTTTGCGTTTCAACTCCGATTTGAGTGATTCAAATTTCTAAATTTGTATAAAATTGAGATCTACCTAAATATAAATTTTATTTAATTTTTGGTCTAAAGTTTTTCTCTGTAAAATTATTTAATTGATTATTTAAACTTCAAAATGCTATAACTTTTGCATTTTAACTCTAAATTTGACGATTCTAGTTTCTAAAAATTCATAAAATTATGTTCTCTCTGTTTATGGATTTTATTTGGATGTTTGGACACTTTTTGCCTATTGTTTATTCGTGTATTGCTATTTGCACGCTTTACGAGTAGACGTTGAAGTCTTGGGAAGGATTCGAAGGAGAAGTATTGACTCAGGATCCAACTCAAGACCAAGAACAAGTACTTTTTGAAGGCAAGTTGTGCTTTGACCATGTTGATCCTATTTTGAAACTTATTTTGATTTAACCTATTGCATGCTAGTTCAATTAGAAGATACTTTATTTAAATATGGGGGATTAGATAAATACCAATTTGCTGTATGACACCTTGATTAATTAAATATGTGCCATGACCCTTGTCACCCTAGTTGTGGATTACTAGTTGGACATTACTAAAATTGCCAACATGGGTTTAGACCGTTGTAGTATATTGCTTAGACCTGCTACGTGCTCATGATATGATTTTGGACAATCAAATGTTAATATAGACTTAATGATATATTGAACCTGTTTTGGAAAGGTATCATGTGATGTTGATGGCACGTGGTGCATGGTAATCAACTGGGGTTTGATAAATAGTTTTTGACCGGGGCATGTGGCAAGAATGATCAGGTGGGCCAGTTGTGGCACTTGGGATGTTGATTTGGTTCTTCGGGTAGTCTTGCCCTGGTCACCCTAAGGAGTTCACCTTGCAAGCCTTTGAACTGGGTCTAACGTGCAACCAAATGTCTGTAATGGGACGGACCTAGTTGACTAAGTTGCTAATAACGCACTGTGGGACCTCGGGAGGTCAACTACACCCTTTGTGTAAGTTATGCGGGGAGCGTCTGGGAGTGAGGCCAGGTACCCATCTAACGGTTGATTGGCCTAAACTTCGCCTTAGCTAAGGGAAGGGTTAGTGTGCAATAACCGGGGAGGACCACTTGTATTGTTAGAGGTTTCCGAAAGACTTTGTTACGGGAACTCGCCTTTGTGGTGTTTGATTGTATCTTGTGGGTAAAGTGCATAACCTCTGCAGAGTGTAGAATCTATTCGAATAGCCGTGTCCGCGGTATTGGACATCGCTCGGGAATTACAGTCAAGGGTTAGATTTTCTCAAAAATAACTTGGATCTGAAAGGTTGGGTTGGATTAATAATTATGTTGATGGAAATATGGATTAGGATGGGAAAGATGTTTACTAAACTCCTGGAAAAGTTAATTATACTTTACTTGTTTCTACTGCTTTCGAATCTACTTATGCTACTTGTCAAATCTTTATTTCGCAAATATACCTTGAGCTATTCCTTTGTATCAAGCCATGCATATAGTCTATTAGCCTGCATTCTGTGCATGACTTGCTGAGTACCAAGTACTCACCCTTGCCACAATACAACACCAGTTGAAGAGGAGACAACACCAGCTTTGGAGGAGGAGCTCCACGAGGAACCGTCTACTTAGGGAGTGAGCCCAGTCAGTTGCCTGTGGTATACTGGATGGCGCCACGAAGTTATTTGATTTTCTGCTGCTACTATTTCTCTCTTAGTAAGTTTCGCCCTGCGAGGCGTACATTTGTAACTTGACCATAAGGTTGAGTAACCAGTTTGACTATTTAATTAAAGTACTTTACTATTATCGAGTGGTATGATTGTGATATTTACCGATGTTAAGACTGTGTGCACTAGCGCGTTCCTGGACTAGTGCTGAATACACGGAGGGTCCGGATTTGCAAATTCGGGGTCTCGACAATATCTCCATGGAAACTCATACCGGTATGGTTGAGTACACACCCGTCGGTGTGCACCCTCTCCCCCCTTCCATCCCGAAGATGGAGGGTGCCTACTCCTCGCTTCCACAACCCACGGTAGATGGAATCACGATGTAGGACTTACTCTAATGGCTCTCCGGATTAGTCATAACTTTCTCACCGACCTTCCTGGATTAGTTAATGACTTTCTCACCGCCCGGGCCATGTAACATGTCATGCATGCAACTATGCCAATTATCATATTTCACATGTACATAAACATATGGCAACTCATCATGATAAATATAAACACATGGCATCGAACCATGATAATCATACTCAATATTTCAGTGGAAAACAGCAAGCATGGCAAGTGAGCATAGCAAGTGTTCAATCTTTCACCCATTATCAACAAACAACCTACAATCCGCTATACATTACAACACACTTGCCTCAACCGCGGGCGACGGATTTGTGGGACGTAGAGGGAACTCCCGGTGTCACACCACCTGCACATAGGCATCACATACTCACAATAATGCCCGCAAAACAGTACACAAATCCCCATCTAACCCGACATTGCCCACTACTTGCAAACCTAAAAACAGAGGTTCTGTTCCGGCGGGACAGCAGCCTTGCAAAGGCCATAACTTGAGTTCTGGGACTCCAAATCGATTAAACGAGTACTCCATCGCGAAGCTTAGGAAATTTCCTACCTTTTTCTAGTTATACGGAAAGACTGATTCGGACTCTAAAATTGTTTAATCTACAGATTACTACGATCTGTTCCAATCGCGTCACAGATTTTAACACGCTCGGTAAAACGGCCATAACTTTCAAACGGCTGATCAGATTTTAACGTGCTTTATGTCCACGGAAAGATAATTAAATTATCTACAACTTATTTTAAGTCCGTACGGACAGATTCGGATTCTAAATCGACGAAAACTCGAACCCTAGCCCGACTGCTCAATCTGCCCGAAAACAGAAACGTGGCAACGTCTAGATCTAACCCAAAGAACTCCAATCCAGCACCACCAATTGATCTAAAAACTTTATAATCACCCTAATAACAGTACCTAGATCAATTCCAAGGATCCCCATGATCATACCTTTGCCCAACAAACGAATCTCCAATAGATCTCCTCGCGGATCGCTCCTCGCTCCACGCTCCTCGCTCCTCGCTCCTCGCTCCAACGGATGGATCCACAAGGTGCAGAGGTGTGGAGACCACCCTAGGGCAGCAAGGGGGTGGAGGAGAGGTGGGGAGCAATGGGGCAAAGGGGGAGGTGGAGGCGCACAAGAGGGAGAGGGAGAGGGGGTGGCGGCTAGGGCTTAGGAGGGGGAGGTGGGGGCGCCCAAGGGCAGGGGGAGTACGCCCAAAAGGCTGGTGGGGAGCCCTTTTACCAGCCCCCACACCCAATCCTAGTCCGTTACGGAGACCTACTCCATCCCACCAAAGCCCACCAAGGCCCAAACTCCCCCGGGAAGGCCCAAAACCCCGGAAACGGCCCAGAAACGCCCCGGAAAAGCTATTAACCTCCATATCCTATAGTTTTAACCTTAATTCCACATCTCATAATGTTATTAACCTTATCATGCACGTTAAATAAGGTTACGACACTCCGTGGCGACATAACACTTCAACCGCCCAAAAGCGAGAAAACCCTAAGCCGAAAGGTTTTATTCTCTAGTTTCACCTTCTATAACGTCACACCAAACCATAGTGTCACATTCTTCCCCCCTTCAACAGGATTCGACCTCGAATCCGAAGGACGCCAAAAACAACAACAAAGTCCCCAAGGGACAAAAGGCTTCTCTGCAGCACAAAACATTCGCACAACGACTAGAACCGGAAACAAACGATAAACGAGTTCCCAAAACCAATACTTAAAGAAAAAGTGTTGATCTAGCTCAACTAAGGGCAACCGCTCACAGTTCAACTTTCAATTCAAATCCCAAACAGAATCTGCGTTTCAACCTCGAAGGGCTTCAACAACCCAAAACGCTCGAATCCTCACGACAAACACCTCACCCTTCTATCACAACCTACCTGACTACACACTGCAATAAACTCAACATGACAAAGTCAAAGGAAGTCACAATTCCTTTAACGACCTCTCTTCATTACCGAAAGTTTCCATCGAGGGGAATAACTCATTAAGGCACACTAGCCCTTCCGATACACGATCATACTAACATTTTATTCCATCCTTTCCCAGGCAAGACTCAAACCCAAAAACAACTAGTGAAGACAACTGCTCACGGCAGGGCAATTATCACCGATCTACCGTCAACTTCACTTCCACCCATCGCTACTCTTAGTAAAGGTTAAACCCATACATCATCAACCTCCATCACAAACCACCCTTATACCACTAAGGTTCGACACCTAGCCCAAGATAGGATCGAAAACCTTACCAAACCACAATTGATTCCTTTCTTAAGAGGGTCTCGCCCTCACACAAAACACTTAGCTATCAAGCCCAAGTGTACACACAACAACTCAAACCCAAAGTGTTAACAACCATTTTGGAAAGAATTCGGCAACATCCAAGCCAAAACACAAAGGAAGCATAAATCCCCTACATCACAACCAACATACCAGAAATTGTTCATTGCTTCTTTTCATACTAGAAAGCAAGGGAAATCTCGTTTCATGACATAAATGCACACTCTTCAGGAGCACTCCGGATTAGTCATATCTCCATATATGACTTTCTCACCGACCTGGCTCAACGACTCTTTTATCATCTAACATGTAAAAACGATGTCATGTTTACTTTTCACCATTCCCTCATCATGTAACCACACTACCGAATAGTCATTCACATGATGACTTTTGCCTCGGTATCATATGAATAAATCTCGAATAACAATCGAGAGTTGCGCTAATTCATATAAACTATGACGGCAACATCGTTAATCAACAAAACACCACATCGTGTGAAAACCCATCTTCGATTTAACACTAGCTTTGCAACACCTCGCAAAATCAAACTCAACCCTTTGGAACAGAACATCGACTCCAAAATCAAACATCTGCAGACACAAGCGCCATAAATTTTTATCAAAAGAGAGGGAAACTCAATCCAAAAAGAAAACTCTTCACTAACCAAATTCACTTATGAAACATTCATAAAAATCCAGACTTGTAAAACACCCGCACACCAGACACATTTTCCAAATGACTCCAACTCTAGTCAAATAGAGTTACACATCAAGGGCTTAACTCAAAAGTTTCCAACACAACCCTTTATGACCATCTGCTTCCTTTTAAAATTAATTCCAAAGATAAATCGGTCATAACGCGAAGGCGCGATCCACTCAAAAACTTTTGGATGTAAACTCAAACTCACAACACGAACTAAACAAATTCGCCAAAACCAAAGGTCGACACCAACCACTACGAGTTTTGGGGAAACTCTGAAACTCAACATAAGGAACACCTCAACCGAAAGCATTCAACCGAGATGGCAAACAACCAAACCAGTTTCAAAGGTTTTTAGACAACAGCTCAGCATGAAAGGAACCATCTCTAGTACTCCACTACGCTTTCCATTAAAGACTTCAATAATCACTATTTACTATCTGAGGAGCCCCAACACAATTCAACCGAAAGTTTCAGAACAAATTCTTCCTCTAGTTACCATTCCCAACATTTTTTTAATAAGGGTTTATAATGCTTATCAAAAAGGCACCCAACCAAGACTATAATGACGTGATCCCCACGGCTCACCGAATCATAATACATCTTATTCTAAATTTGAAACATAGTACTTCCACAAATCTTTCAGCAAGATCAACCTATAAATTTCATACCACCTATATATTCACGTCTCGACAACCGAACCTTATTCAGTTAAACAACGACTTCAACATTCATTAAGGATGAAATTGTACATCATGTTAATTATCCAAAGCTCACTCCATCGCAACATGTTAAAATTTTCCTCTATTTTAACCATGGTTTTCCAACGAATAATCTAAACAGTTACCACAACTACTTAGTCATCAATAACAACAAATGGGCATAATCATCAACCAACAACATTACTTTTAGCTACCCTATACATAGGTGATAACAAAATTACCACCACACAACATACTCCCACTATTTAAAATAGACTGAATACTAGCATTAACACTACCATTAACAACATCATTAACAATAAGTCTTATGTCTTCTCCATTGATATCAATACTAGCATTGTAGCGACACAACTGCATACTTCCAAAGATACTAGTAGTTTGCAACAACATAAATAGCAACTCTAATCAACATCCAAATTAAAGTCACTAGTCAACACGATTAAATTTCTCTATTAATCCATTAGATTAGAACATCTTTAACAACCAGCAAAGTTTCTTTTACAATAAAAGCAGTCTACATCATCTTAATGTTTTAACTATGCATCAAAGTTTAAACTTTTAACATTAACAAGGATCATAAGCACTTTTAAAGCAAGGCAACAGATTCTAAACATGTACATTAACACATTTAATCATTCTCGCTAAGAGTAAACTGCAACACTAGTAGTCTATTTAATCTCAAGCTAGAGATATTAATCACATTGAATTGATTCAACTCAAAATTTAACTTAGCAACACATCAATCCATAAACCACATTGTTACATACTACATAACATGCTAAACATCAATTCTTACTAGGGACAAACGATTTCAGTCAAAAGACTACTTTGTTTACAGCATTTTAGTTTTAAAACTCATCCTAAGTTCATAAGGAAAATTTGACTCTCAAAATTGCGATGAGACAAACCCAAACTTGGTCATGCAAAGGAATTCTCCAAAACACTTTTCAATCTCCAAGACTCCCCTTTGGAGGGAACCAACCGATCAAATAAACCTTTGCAAATAAAACCTTAGCACCAAACCCCAATCTTTCACGAAACAAGAAGGGTTTTTCAAAGATGATTTCTTAAACCAGTAAAATAACGAAATCAAACACCACGTACTACTACAAAGCCACAGAACTTCAGCCACGACAGCCAGTGCGGCACAACTCATAATAACTCCTTTAACCTCAGAGAAAGACAAACACAGGATAAATTGAATGCTTGTTCCCCATAATGCAATCAACAGGCATCAAAACTGGAAAGGCGCCCAAAAGAAGCGCAACACTAGTCTCCTCTTCTTCGTCTTCAACCAAGGAAGAGAAAACCACACACCGCATACGGAACGATCCGCGAAAACCCAACACTTTTCATTTGATTCAAATCTACTAAAGCCAAGAAAAGCAAAGAACACCGGCCGTCGAGCGGCAAAGAACATACAAAGGAAACCACCATTAACTCTTCTATTTGACTCCAGTCAACTACCCGATCAACGACGAAAGGATAAGCACTCTTCTCCTACAGGGTCAATAGTTCTTCGGTGGTGTCGCTAACAGGCCACACCGTCAAACCTCACCCTTACTATGAAATAAGAGAGGTGGCCGAAACCCTTCGGCACCAAAACCCCACTTTTACCACCACAACAGGAATAATTCAATCATTTATCTCATAGACATAGCAACGTACTATATCAAATATAGCATTTAGCAACAAGGCTTAAGTACAACATTTAAGCGTAAACAACGATACCCATACCCTTCCTACTGTGCATCCATGTGTGTCAAATTTTAGATTAGTTATACCACTTTTGCAAGTTTTAATGTTGCTATCCTATGACAAAATTTTAGTAAAAACCTAAGCCATGTTTCTAAGTTATTCCACATCACATTTTAGTTGTACCCTATAGCATGACACTAAAAATACACATTCCAAGGACCTACAGCCCGCTCTGATACCAACTGTAACACCCCGGCATTTAATATGCCCGAATGCTACCAAACATAAGCTAAACAACATCTAAGTACCACAATTAAACATAAATTCCAGCAAAGGTTCATATGCTAAAAACCGATATTTCGGCAGCATCTCCTTTGTTTTTCCATGAATTAACACAATCTCAATATCATGGCAAGATATATATCATAGCACACGACATCTAAAACAACAACATAAATGGACATAACATCAAGTTACGCCAATAATACCACGCTTAACCACTTCATAAACTATAACGAAGCAAAAAAAGGATTCACAAGCATGCTAGATTAAACCATACATTAAGTTTAGGGCACAACTCTTAATATCATGTCTCCAAGTGGTTAATTATGGACTATGATGGTGGAGCTACGTGTAGAAGTGTAGCTAGATCCCTTTTTCCCGCATGCCGATCTCAAAGTACCTAAAAACAACATAAAACACAAGCGTGAGTTCGAAAACTCAGCAAGCATATTGTAATGGACAACAAGATCATTTACAAGACAATAATACCTCACATCACATATAACATCTCATACTTGAGCACATAACAACATCATCATCATTAAAAAAAATGTATTGCAATGCAATGTTATGCTCATATCTCCATGGAAACTCATACCGGTATGGTTGAGTACACACCCGTCGGTGTGCACCCTCTCCCCCCTTCCATCCCGAAGATGGAGGGTGCCTACTCCTCGCTTCCACAACCCACGGTAGATGGAATCACGATGTAGGACTTACTCTAATGGCTCTCCGGATTAGTCATAACTTTCTCACCGACCTTCTCGGATTAGTTAATGACTTTCTCACCGCCCGGGCCATGTAACATGTCATGCATGCAACTATGCCAATTATCATATTTCACATGTACATAAACATATGACAACTCATCATGACAAATATAAACACATGGCATCGAACCATGATAATCATACTCAATGCAGCGCATGCCAACAATAATATCAATTACCATGTAGAACCACAAGGGTACCTACACTTCACATCATCACGTGGCAAGATTACACTAATTCCAAAAATCATTCCATATAACATTAGTCAATATTATTTTGCCATTTGAAGCACATTTCACGTAAGCATAGCTAAGCAACTAATCACGGTCTAGCCTCCCGTGTTGGCACAATATAACATCTAACTATTTAAAGCCAACTTATGGTGACAATGGATACATGGCATACAAATATTAATCATCAAAGGTGGAATTAACAAATAGGTTGATTAGCTATTTTACCCAAATTAAATTATTCACTTTAATCAATATAGCATACATAATTTAAATCAGAATACATTTCAAAAACTAGGAGCAATATGGTCAAAGCACAACTTGCCTTCAAAAAGCTGTTGATCTTGATCTAAGGCTTGAGCTTGGTCTTCAGCTTCCGCACTCTTGCACAGTTCAACGTCTACGCGTAACAGATACACAAATAAACACACAAAAACAACGAATAAACACACATTCGGAAAAATACCGCGAATCAAACTAATGCGTAATTTGATGAAAACTTCCAAATAATTAGTTTAGCACATTCTAAGATTTATAAAATTTATTTCAACATTTTTGGATGTATAGTTTAAGAAATACAAAATTCATAAATTTGAACTTTCCGTGAATAATTTAACATTATAAATTTAATTATAAAATTTCATAAAAATTACTTTCGAAAGGTATTAATTTTTACTAATTAGAAAAATTTGTTGCATGTAGTTTGGACTTAAAACGAATTTGTAGCGAAAAAGAAAATATTTGCAATTTCCGGAAATGAGCACATATAACTTGGCTAGCCTTGCATGGTAGTATTTGGCGTGGGCTTGGACTCGTGCATGCACTGATCCGGCTAGAACACTCTACACGCACGGGAAAAATAAATAAATCAGTGACTACATGCGTTCACGTGTGGCTGAGAAAATGGAATCCTGCTGATAAATGGGAACGGTTGGAGATTAAATGACGGCTTCACTTTAGAGGATGAAACGGCTAGAAGCTAATGCATCCACGCGTGGGAAATGTGAAGGCATGGAACGGCTGAAGGAAATGTGCACCAGTAATGTACATGCACCTCTACATACGAACGGCTGGGAAAGATCAATCGCCTCTTCATGCACAAGGTGGAAAGGATGAGAAAGGAAAACGTGCATAGACTAGTAACTCTCCCTTGCATGCATGCAACCGGTTGGAGAAATGGGAAAGCATCCTGCGTTACTAGTAATAAAAGATCAACAATATGGCTGGAAGAAACAATTGTCCCTACACTCACGTAACTCGTCCCTTGCATGACGTTTTTTTATATATACATATACGTTCCAAGATGTTTAGGGAAAAAAATACCAGATGGGTTCTAAAAATATGGAAAATTCCTCTAAAATACTAGGAACTCTTTGGAACCTAACGAAGTTGGTTTCGCGATTTTTCGACGGGTAGATTTTTTGTAAAAATTCTTTTCGTGAATCAGACACGTGTAAAGATTTTTGTAAAATCACCGACTCAAGTTATAAAACATGTTTTTCGAAAATATTTGAAGCGAACACTCTCGTCTACCAACTATCTTAATTATCAACAAAATTTTGGATTTTATGCTTATGCAAAAATGCGTGATATTTATTTAATACGATTAGTTCAATAAACTTGAGTCCAAATAAATTCCAGAAAATTCTAAATAATCTTGGAAACACACTAAATATATTAAAAGCAAATTTTGGGATGTTACAGTCGGCTTCACTTGCAGGGTAGCCAAATACCCGCTAGGTACGACCTCCAATCTTAGCTTCTGAAGCTCTTTACAGAAGTCAGACTGATTTTCTGCAACCACCAAATTCAAGCTGTGGCTTTTTTGACTCAAAGCATCAGCCACCACATTTGCTTTTCCTGGATGATAGTGGATCCCGATGTTATAATCCTTAATTAATTCCAACCATCTTCTTTGCCTCATGTTAAGATCCGATTGGGTGAATATATACTTTAAACTTTTGTGGTCAGTATATATTTCACATCGGTTAGTGGCGCCAGATTTTAAGGGCGTGCACTACAGCAGCTAATTCAAGGTCATGACTTGGGTAATTCTGCTCATGTGGTCTTAACTGTCTCGAAGCGTAAGCCACTACTTTTCCATCTTCATCAGAACACACCCAATTCCTTGACGCAAAGCATCACAGTAAATGTCAAAGCTGTTCCTAACATCTGGCAACACTAAGACAGGTGCCGAGGTTAGACGCTTCTTCAGTTCCTGAAAATTCTTTTCGCACTCTGGCATCCATACAAACTTTTTCTCCTTTTTCAATAATTGCGTAAGAGGTCTTGCAACTGATGAAAAACCCTCAATGAACCGGCTGTAATATCTGGCCATTCCAAGAAAACTTCTTATCTGGGTGACTGACTTTGGTTGCTCCCAAATGTAACACTGCCTCCACTTTCTTCGGATCAACAGCTACTCCCTCAGCAGTCATTACATGACCCAGGAATTCTACCTTCTTTTTCCAAAAGTCACATTTACTAAATTTTGCATATAGTTGGTTTTCTCTTAACTTTTCCAAAACCATCCTTAAGTGTTCTGCATGCTCTTCTTCTTTTTGGAGTAAATTAGGATGTCATCAATGAAAACGACGACAAACCTATCTAAGTATTTCATGAATACTTTGTTGATCATGTTCATGAAGTATGCCGGGGCATTGGTCAATCCAAAGGACATGACAGTGAATTCATAATGCCCATACCTTGACGAAAGGGTAGGATCTTTATTTGACTGTCAATCCAAAGGACACATATTCTATTTTACGCATATGCGGAAGGGTAGGATCTTTATTTGACGTGATTATTTCAATAGACTTGAATCCGAATTAACCGCGAGGACTTTAAATAATTTCTGAAAAATTCAAATAAACCCAGAAACACACTAAATATATTAAAAGCAAATTTTGAGATGTTACAAGACCCTAAGGTCAACTTACCATATCCAGCCACGCAGGGCTTACAATAACAAAAGTAAATAACCAGCAGCGGAACAAAGAACGTAGGTGACCTCCCTCAACCTGCCACAGGCAACTGATAAGGTTCAACTCCTAGATAATGGCCTCCTCGTGGAACTTCTCCTCCGAAGTTGAAGTCTTTTCCTCAACAGATGATTTTGTTGAAAGCAAGCGTGAGTATACAACATACTTAGCAAGTCATGCACGGCGGTGCACTTCTATTACTATATGCATGGCTTCTTCCAAGGGAATGTCTTAAGTGATTATTTTGCATCAAGCAGCATTTTGCTTTTACCCGATAATCTTTATAGATTCAAAAGCAGTGAAACCATATTAGATAATAAGTTATCAATCTCTTTTCAAACAATTTGGCACAAAGCCCTAAATCACATTAGCAAGTATCTCTGGCATATAGCCACCCTTTCCCACATTTTTATTTTGGAAAAAATCTAACCCTTGACTGTAATCCCCGAGCGTTGTCCAGTACCATGGACTCGGCTATTCGAATAGTTTTGACACACTCTACAGAGGTTGTACACTTTACCCACATGATACAGTCGCACACCACAAAGGCGATTGACCGTAACGAAGTTTTTCAGAAACCTCCATCTACACCGATGACCCTCTCCGGTATTGCCTTCACTACCACTTCCCCCACGAAGGATCAAAGTGTAGGACCGACAATTACCGTTGGATAGGGTACCAAGTCGTAGCCTAGGTACGCTCCCCCGCACAGTTACCCCGGTGTAACTGTCACCCTGAGGTATCAAAGGTAAGACTTCAGAATCCTACTAAACTAAGACCGTCCCACTCCAGCCATGTGGTTGTACATAAAGCCCAGTTCAAAGGCTTGCAAGGTGAAGTCCTTAACTGTCTAGGGCAAGACATCCTTCTCACAAACCCTGACCCAAATCTTCTCACATCACTCATCCCATTGCCGCAAAGGCTGTTATCTCAAAATCTGTGCCATAAAGGCCCACCTGGCATAAAGCCTCATACCACTTGCCCCAGACTAAATCTTTTCCCACCCCTGTTCCATTATTGTGCAACACATGCCAACAATAATATCAGTTAACATGTAGAACCACAAAGGTACCTACACTTCACGTCATCACGTGGCAAGATTACATCAATTCCAAAATTCATCCCATATACCATTAGTCAATATTATTTTGCCATTTGAAACACATTTCACGCAAGCATAGCTAAGCAACTATTCACGGTCTAGCCTCCCGTGTTGGCACAATCATATCATCCAACAATTAATCCCAACTTAAGGTGACAATGGAATATATGGCATACAAATATTATTAACAAGGATGGAATTAACAATTAGGTTGATTAACTAGTTATCCCAAATTAAACTATTCATTTTAATCAACATAACATGCATAACTTAAAACAAAATATATTTTCAAAAGCTAGGAACAATATGGTCAAAGCACGACTTGCCTTCAAAAGCTGATGATCTTGATCTAGGGCTTGAGCTTGGTCTTCAACTTCCGCACCCTCGTACAGTTCAACGTCTACGCGTAGCAAACAACCAATTAAACACACATCCGGAAACTACTACAAATCAAACTAGCGCGTAATCTCATGAAAATTTCCAGATAATTAGTTTAGCATTTTCTAAGATTTATAAAATTTATTTTAGAATTTTTGAACGTATAGTTTAAGAGCTACAAAATTCACTAGTTCGGACTTTCCGCAAATAATTTAACAGTATAAATGCTTTTATAAAATTTCATAAAAATTACTATAGAAAGCTATACAACATTCACAAGATCATCAGCTTTTCGAAGGCAAGTTGTGCTTTGACCATATTGCTCCTAGTTTTTGAAATGTGTTTTGATTCAAATTATGTATGCTATGTTGATTAAAATGAATTTAAATTAATTTGGGTAAAATAGTTAATAAACCTAATTGTTAATTCCACCCTTGAAGATTAATATTTGTATGCCATGTATTCCATTGTCACCTTAAGTTGGGTTTTAAAATAGTTGGATGATATGATTGTGCCAACACGGGAGGCTAGACCGTGAATAGTTGCTTAGCCATGCTTACGTGGAAATGTGTTTCAAATGGCAAAATAATATTGATTAATGATATATGGAATGAATTTTGGAAATGGTGTAATCTTGCCACGTGATGACGTGAAGTGTAGGTACCTTTGTGGTTCTACATGGTAACTGGTATTATTGTTGGCATGCGTTGCACAATAATCAAACTGGGGTGGGAAAAGATTTAGTCTAGGGCAAATGGTAAGAGGTTTTATGCCAGGTGGGCCTTTATGGAACAGATTTTGAGATAACAGCCTTTGCGGCAATGGGATGAGTGATGTGAGAAGATTTGGGTCAGGGACTGTGAGAAGGATATCTTGCCCTGGACAGTTAACGACTTCACCTTGCAAGCCTTTGAACCGGGCCTTTCGTACAACCACATGACTGGAGTGGGACGGTCTTAGTTTAGTAGGATTCTGAAATCTTACCTTTGATACCTCAGGGTGACAGTTACATAGGGGTAACTGTGTGGGGGAGCGTACCGGAGCTACGGCTTGGTACCCTATCCAACGGTGATTGTCGGTCCTACACTTCGATCCTTCGTGGGGGAAGTGATAGTGAAGGCAGTACTGGAGAGGGTCATAGGTGGAGATCAAGGTTTCCGAAAAGCTTTGCTATGATCAGTCATTCGCATACTCTTGTATGGCGATTCACGGCTGACGTGGTGAGTTGATTATATCTTGTGGGTAATGTGTACAACTTCTGCAGAGTGTGTCAAAACTATTCGAATAGCCGAGTCCACGGTACTGGACAACACTCGGGGATTACAGTCAAGGGTTAGATTTTCCAAAACAAAAGATGGGAATGGGTGGCTGCATGCCAGAGATAATTGCTAAAGTGATTTAGGGTTTTGTGCCAAATTGTTTGAAAAGAGATTGATAACTTATTATATAATATGGTTTTTCTGCTTTTGAATCTATTAAGACTATTTGATAGAAACAAAATGTTGCTTTTCTGCAAAATAACCATTCAACATGTCTTTTGTAATAAGCCATGCATATAGTTATTAGACTTGCATTCTGTGCATGACTTGCTGAGTGCTTTATGTACTGACCCCTTGCAACACACAAATCATCAGTGAGCAGAAGTCTACAACGTCGAAGAAGAAGAAGTTCTGTGAGAAGGCGATTATCTAGGAGTCGAACCCTGTCAGTTGCCTGTGGCGTATAGATGGGACTCACCGGTGTTCTTCGTTCCGCTGCTGTTTATTTGGAGTTGAAGCCGTCAAGGCCTCACAAGTGTAAGGTTGATCTTAAGGTCTTGCGACAATTTATATTAATGTTTTGTAGTACTTTATTTATATTTCCGCTATGTATGGATGTGATATTTAACCCTGTTTGACTGTGTGTACTAGCACGATCCTGGACTAGTACAAAATACACAGAGGGTCCAGATTTGCAGATTCGGGTCCCGACAGAGGTAACGTCCCAAAAATTTCTTTTAATATATTTAGTGCGTTTTTGGGATTATTTGGAATTTTTGGAGTTAATTGGAATTTTAGCCTTATTAAATTAATTATATAAAATTTAAAACATGCGTTCGTATAAGCGTAAAATATAAAATTTTATTTACAATAAAGATATTGGGTAGACGAGTGTTCTTTCAAATATTTTCGTAAAACATGTTATATAACGTAAATAGTTGATTTTACAAAAAGCTGTACAGGTGTTTGATTCACTAAAAGAATTTTTTTTCGGAAAAATCTACTCGACGAAAAATTACGAAACCAACTTCGTTAAGTTCCGAATGCTCCCTAGTGTTTTAGAGGATTTTTTTTCCAAAATGTTTAGAACCCTTTTGCTATTTCTTTTGCTATTTCCAAAATCACGACATGCATTACGTATACCCTACGTATTAGTAGTTGCTGGTCTTGTGTGTTCGGTGAGAGTCTGAGAGAGGTGTTTGTGTAGAAAAAAAATAACATCATCTTATTCTTTTCCCAAGTTCTACTCCACACATACTCTTTAGGTCATAGGTGTGACACATGCGTGTTCTTAGTACCCAGTTATGATGCATCATTTTTTTTCCTTGCAAAGGAGAGGTAATAATTTATTTTAAGTATGAAATACTAGCCACGAAGTTCAATTACATCGAATATTTTATGAGGGTATACAAACCGCTATTTATGCATGCATGTGTGTAATAGAATTTCTCCCAGCTATTTTCTCATGCAGGGAATTGCTAGTGGCATGGACTAGTAATGTAGTGCTCTTTCATTTGAGCATTCAAGAACTAGTAACCGGCCACATTTAGTCTTGGCGTGCATGCATGGATGCCATCACGGCCAGGAGGTGAATACCAACCATTGCTAGCCTTTACGTTTCCCTCATCAACATGAATAGCAACACTAGTGGGACTAGCAACGCTCCATGATTTTATTTTTTCCAGCCATCCATTTCACTCCAAGCCATACTAGCCTACCCCATTTCCATTTCCTCATTCTGCCGCCGCTGCCACCGTCGTTGGAGCCGCCGCCGTCGCGTCGCCGCTGCCGCTGCCGCTGCCGACTCGGGTGACCGACTACCGTCGTGTATTCTACTCCAGGGTGCCCACGGCACTTTAGTCAAAGCCGCCGCTAGCGGACATGTGGCATCCAGGTCACGCCACTAGCGGTCGGAGAGGTCGCCGTCCAGCGAACAGGTGGTGGCCAGGCCCCATCGCTGGCGGCTAGCAGTGATCGCCAACGGGAAGGTGGCGACTAGGCCACACTTTTGGCGGTCAGCTGAGTGATCGCCAGCAGGAAGGTAGTGACCAAGCCATGCCTTTGGCGGTCAGCTGAGTGACCGCCAGCAGGAAGGTGGCGACCAGGCCATGCCCTTGGCGGTCAGCTGAGTGATCGCCAGCGGGAAGGTGGCGACCAGGCCATGCCTCTGGCGGTCAGCTGAGTGATCGCCAGCGGGAAGGTGGCGACCAGGCCACGCCTTTGGCGGTCAGCTCCGTGGTCGCCCAGCGGACAGGTGGCGGTCAGGCCATGCTGCTGGCGCCCAGCTCCCGAGGCCATTTAATGGCCCGCGCGGCCATTCGAGAGGTCAAAGAAATTTAATGCATGACGTGCGCATTAAATGGGGGTAATGAAGGCCACAGTATGGCGGCGCATATTCCCAATGCGCGCCATAATGACGAGCGACATCAGGGTGCAATTTCCCACCCCGGTGGAGCGGGCGAAGCCGGCAGGCGCGGCGCTCAAGGGCGGGGGAGAGGATGTCTGCACCAGGGCATTAAATGTGTCACAGGGGCATTTAATGCCACAGAGCAGCTTGCTGTGTAAGCCTCACATGTGCCCCCGCCAGCCCAAGTATAAAAGGGAGTTGGGGTGCATGGGAGTAGGGGTTCGATCATCTTTTCTCAGACTAGACTCTCCGCTCTGGGGGGGCTGGTCTAAGCTCCTTTGGGTTGCTGTTCGTCTTCCAGTTCTCCCCAAAGGCACCTGAAATACAACAAGACAGGAGTAGGGCTATTACTCTCAGGAGGGCCCGAACCTGACCAAACACCAGACTCTTCTTGCATACTTCGACCTCGATTCTCTCTTTCCCTAGCAGTCTCCACGAAAGCCCCGGTTAGAACTTAGTATACCCCTCGCAGGAAGGGGTCTGTTGGCTCATACGCCGACAGTGGCGCGCCAGGTAGGGGGCTCAGTGGTTGGATTGTTCTCCTTCTTCCATCTTCTTGCGAAGTTTGCAAGAAGCTCCGACGGTTACGAGCATGGTGACTTCGGGCTCCAAGCATGACGGTCTACTCGAGGAGAGCAGCGCTCGCGGCCGGTCCCGACGCTCGCCCAGGGCGTCGGACCCTCCGGGTCCATCCGCTTAGGGAGGGACGCATGGTGCTTCTACGCTAGGGGTCCAGCCCTTCCGGCGGCGTCTCCTGATGGGAGACGACACCTCGGCGCGGAACCTTCATGCGGTCCGGCTGCTTCTCGATCATCCCCCGGTTGCGTTGGAGGGCGAAACCCCGGCCGTTCCATGGCTGCGGGACATCACCCGCCTGGTGGAGGCCGCCCAACAGCAGGTAGAGGCGGAAAATCGATCGGGGGCTTCCGGTGTCGGGCGACAGGGCGTGCGCATGGCTGACGCGCAAGGCTCTAGCCGCACGGCTACAGCTTTTTCCGATCGTGAGGGCCGGGACAAGGGAAAGGGCGTACCGGTTGCAGCCCCCTCAAGCGCAGGGGGACGTGCACGCGCTCCCACTTCTTCCCATGGCTCCCCCAAGGCGGCGGGGGGCCATGGAGATCTGAGGGCCTGCCTAGACGAAAGGAGGTCCCAGCACGGCGGTGACTTGCGCGACGTCCTTAGGGGGCGCCGTGCAGATGTGCAGCACCGCGTGGGCCACCCGATGCCTAGCAGCCGGGGGGAAACATCTCCCCCTGATTCCAGGGAGAACGCAGACTCACACTCCTCGACCCCATCTCGGGGCCGAGGGGCGGGCGAGCGGCGCTGCTCCCCCTATAACATTTGATGCCAGGCGTTCTCCCTCCACCTACGCCAAGCTGTGTGGCTGGAGAGATTTCGCCCCCCGTCCATCGAGAAGTACGACGGCACCACCAACCCAGAGGAGTTCCTACAGATCTACACCACAGTGGTGCGCACCGCGGGAGGGTCTGAGAAGATCATGGCCAACTACCTCCTGACATCGCTGACGGGCTTCGCCCGCTCCTGGCTGCTGAATCTCCCTCGAGGCTCTGTGCACTCGTGGGAGGAACTGTGCGACATCTTCGTCGCCAACTTTCAGGGATCCTACGCTCAACCAGGCATGGAGGATGACCTTCACGCTCTGGAACAGATGAAGGGGGAGTCCCTGACGGAGTTTATTCGGCGGTTTAGCCACTGCCGGAACACGATCCCCCGGATCTCCAAGCAGTCGGTGATTATCGCCTGCCGGAGGGGCGTCCGAGATCAAAAGATACGGGAGAAGATGGCTACCCGCACCATTTCCACTACCTCCGAGCTGTTCTCCCTGGCGCATAAGTGTGCCCGGGCAGCGGAAGCCCAGGAGCGCACGGCCGGGCCGTCTGGTCGCGACGAGGTGGAAACCTCGAAAGCTTCCAGCCACAAGAAGAAGAAGAAGCACAAGGAGGTCGACGCCGGAGAGGTCCTCGCCACCGAACCGGAGGACAAGCCCCAGAAGCGCGACCGCCGAGACAGGAGGGGTGATCGCCAGGGCACGCGAGGTGATCGCAGGGATCGCCGGTCCCCCCGCCAAGAAGATGACGGACGCAGACCTTACTGCCCCATTCACAGGACCAATGGGCATGACTTGGTGGATTGTCAAGTCGTGTCCAAGCTGGTGGAGTAGCGGCTTAAGAAGCGCCGTGAAGACGACCGCGATGACGCGGACGAGGACCCCGCTTCGCTGGCCTTTCAGCAAGCGGAGCATACGGTGGCCTTCATCCATATTGGCTCCACCACCTACTCTTCGAACTCACAGTACAAGCGAGAGGTGAGAGAGGTGTGTGCCACCGTGCCAACTCCCGGGGCGAGCATGCTGTTGAAATGGTCGGGGGAGCCGATCACTTTCAGCCAGGCCGACCACCCGGAGAGCATCGCAGGCCCGGGCCATCTCCCGATCGTGGTTTCTCCCACGGTCCGGAATGCGAGACTCGGGCGGGTGCTTGTTGATGGAGGGAGCTCCATCAACCTCATTTCCGTAGGGGCATTTCAGGCGCTCCAGTTCCCTTATGAGGAGCTGCGCCTAGCCCCCCTGTTCTACGGAGTCGCCCCTGGAGTGGGCTTGACACCTCTGGGTCAAGTCCGACTGCATGTTACGTTCGAAAGTGTGGAGAACTTCTGGATAGAAAAGATCAACTTCGAGATCACGGACTTCTACCTCCCCTACAATGCGTTGCTTGGCCGGCCAGCTCTGGTCAAGTTCATGGCGGCCACGCATGACGCCTACATGATTATGAAGATCCCCTGGCCCAGGTTCCCGATTACCGTGAAGGTGGATCGGCTGGAAGCCCTGCGCCTCAGTAAGCAGGTGCAGGACCTGGCCGGCACCACCTGCACGGCTCGAGATAAGGAAGACTACCCGGAGCTTCCCCCGGTCAAGGCCCGCGCCTCACCCGGTTCCTCGGGTGAGGTGAAGGCGGTCCCCATGGGCGAGGACGGCTCTGGGAAGGTTGTGAAGATTGGTGCCAACCTCAGCACCAAATAGGAAGACGCGCTCGTCACTCCCTCCGGTCTAACCTGGATGTGTTCGCTTGGGAACCATCAGAAATGACCGGGGTCCCTAGGGAGGTGATCGAGCACCGATTGGCGACGCTCCCTAGAGTGCACCCAGTCCAGCAGAAAGTCCGGAGGCAGGCACCAGATCGGCAAGATGCCATTCGGGTTGAGGTAGAAAAGCTGCTGCAGGCGAAGATTGTGCGGGAGGCCGCCTATCCCGAGTGGCTGGCCAACCCTGTGCTTGTCAAGAAGTCGAACAGAACGTGGCGGATGTGCGTCGACTTCACTGACCTCAACAAAGCCTGCCCCAAGGATCCGTTTCCCCTGCCGCGGATAGACCTTGTCGTTGATTCCACCGCAGGGTGCGAGGTCTTATGCTTCCTAGACGCCTACTCCGGCTACCACCAGATCAGCATGGCGCAGGAAGACGAAGAGAAGACCGCCTTTGTGACCCCCCTAGGTGTGTACTGCTATGTCCGCATGCCTTTTGGGTTGAAGAATGCGGGCTCAACCTACCAGCGCACCATGCATACTGTATTCCGATCGCAGCTTGGGAGAAATCTCGAAGTGTATGTTGATGATCTGGTAGTGAAGAACAAAAAGTCTGCTGGGCTCATTGAAGATTTAGAAGAGACTTTCTCGCACCTCCGGCAGTATTGTCTGAAGTTGAATCCTGAGAAATGTGTGTTTGGTGTGTCGTCCGGAAAGCTGCTCGGGTTCCTTGTTTCCCATCGTGGGATCGAGGTCAACCCAGAAAAAATCACGGCCATCGAGCGCATGCAACCACCCACAAGGCTCAAGCAAGTTTAGTGCCTGGCTGGTCGCCTGGCCTCTCTCGGCCGGTTTATCGCCAGGCTGGGAGAAAAGAGTTTCCCCTTCTTCAAGTTGCTGAAGAACACTAATTCCTTCGAGTGGACTGCAGAAGCGCAGCAAGCATTCGAAGAACTAAAGCTATACCTCTCCTCCCCTCCGGTGCTGGTCGCCCCCGAGCCGGGCGAGCCACTATTGCTGTACGTAGCGGCCAGCCCAGCGGTTGTGAGCGCGGCACTAGTGGCAGAGCGTGAAGGGGTCCAGCGGCCAGTTTACTACGTCAGCAAGGTACTGCACAGCACCGAGATAAGATACCCGCAGGCTCAGAAGATGGTGTATGTTGTACTGGTGGCGTCCAGGAAGCTGTGGCATTATTTCCAAGGAAGAGAGATCATGGTGGTGTCCGCCTATCCCTTGCACGAGATTCTCCACAACCGCGAAGCCGAAGGCTGCATCGCCAAGTGGTCTGTAGAGCTGGGGGAGTTCGGTCTTAAGTTTGCCCCCCGCACGGTGATCAAAAGTCAAAGGCTGGCGGAGTTCATTGTCGAGTGGACTCCTGCCGAGCCTGAAGTCGAAGAAATGCCTGCGCCCTTCCCCTGGACACTCTACTTCGATGGCTCCTTTAGGTACGAGGACGCGGGGGCTGGGGTCCTCCTGGTTTCCCCAACTGGGGACCTCCTCAAGTACGCGGTCATCCTGGACATCAAGGCCACCAACAACGTTGCGGACTACGAAGGCCTGCTGGCGGGACTTCGTGCCGCCACAGCCATCGGAGTCCGTCATCTGCAAATCAAGGGCGACTCCTTGCTAGTCGTCAACCAGGAAAGAAAGGAGATCTCCTGCTTTGATCTTGTCATGGCCGAGTACTTAGTAGAGGTCAGAAAAATGGAGCGACATTTCGATGGGCTAGGGTATACCCATATCCCCCGGCGCGACAACTACTTGGCGGATGAGCTCGCTCAGCTCGCCTCGACAAGATCTCCTGTTCCGGTCAGAGTCTTTGAAGAAAGGCTTCCGCGACCGTCCATCGCAGCCCCCGTTTCGGTGGGGACGATGGTGATGCTGCTCCAGCCCTTGCTCTAGAAGGTGAAGCGGTGATGCTGCTCCAGCCCTTGCTCTAGAAGGTGAAGCGGTACCGGTGGAAACGCCCGGCTAGGCGGAGTACCCGGGCGGCCACCCCGTGGTCACCACACTTGACCGGGAAGGCACATGGAAGGACCCGATCCTGGCCTACCTGCGGGATCAAGTGTGCCCCGACGATGATGCGTCAGCAGAGAAGATAGCACGAAAGGCCAAGTGCTATACCCTGGTGGGCGGGGACCTTTACCACCGGGGTAAGAACGGAATTCTTCTGAAGTGCATCACTCGAGAAGAGGGGAGCACTTTGCTCTCTGATATCCATGGAGGAGTGTGCGGGAGCCATGTTTCATGTCGAACGATGGTCGGGAAAGCTTTCCGCCAAGGGTTCTATTGGCCAACCGCCCTCTAGGATGCTTGCGAGCTGGTAAGGAAGTGTGAGGCATGCCAGTTCCACGCCAAGCAAATCCACCGACCAGCCCAAGCTCTGCAAACCATCCCGCTCTCATGGCCCTTCGCGGTCTGGGGGCTGGATAACCTGGGCCCGTTCCCGCGGGCCACAGGGGGCTACACCCATCTGTTTGTCGCCGTCGACAAGTTTACCAAGTGGGTGGAAGCCGAAGCGGTAAGGAGATCACCGCTGCCGCTGCGATCAAGTTCATACAAGGTATCTTCGCCCGCTTTGGGGTCGCCAACAGCATCATCACCGACAATGGCCCGGAGTTCGCCAGCGCCGCTTTCTTAGAATTCTGTGAAGAGATGGGCACCAAGGTTTGTTTTGCCTCAGTGGCTCACCCGAGAAGCAATGGCCAAGTCGAGCGGGCCAATGCGATGGTGCTAAAGGGCCTCAAAACCAGGGCGTTTGATCGACTCCACAAGCGTGGAGCCCGATGGACCGAAGAACTCCCTGCAGTGCTATGGTCGCTTTGTACCACTCCCAGCCGGGCCACTGGAGAAACTCCCTTCTTCCTGGTCTACGGTGCAGAGGTAGTTCTACCGTCAGAATTGGCCTTAGGGTCACCGCGCGTGGCAGCGTTCACCGAGGAAGCCCAGGAAGATCAGCGTCGAGAGGATGTCAACCTCCTGGAAGAAGTGCGAGAGCGCGCTGCCGTGCGTGCCGCCCGGTACCAACAAAGTCTCAGGCGGTACCATGCCACCCGGGTCAGCGAGAGGACACTGGCAGTGGGCGACTTGGTCTTGCGCAGAATCCAGACGCAGGCCGAGTTGCATAAACTGTCTCCCCAGTGGGAGGGCCCCATTAAGGTGGTCTCAGTCTCTCGTCCCGGGGCGGTCAGGCTGGCCACTAAGGACGGAGAGGAGTTGGTGAACTCCCAGAACATATAACTTATGCGCAAGTTCTACCCCTAAAAAGGCTGTAAGTACAGAGTTCCACACCTCGACCAGCTAAGTTGAGTCTTCCTCCTCACAGGCTGGTTGGGGGAGCCTCTGTTTTATTCAATGTCTAGTCTCTATTCAAAGCGGTTATCGCCTTTGCTCTCTTTTGGTTTGCGTCCTGATGGGCCGTGTCCGCGCGCTCACCCTCAGTACATTAAGGCTCTCTGAGTTCTCGACTGTAAATATTGGCCCACTGGACGAGCGTGGCGTGCAGGGATGGGTGGTCGGACGGTTGGTTTGGCACGGTTTTCAATACGGTCATGACGCTCAGGGCGACCCCGTGAAAACCGGCGACTCAAACGCCATCTCCGAAGCCTTACTACCCTGCCACATCTCACCAAGTGTTCGGCCCTAAGAGACCGCGAGGGTAACTAATCTCATAGAGTCCGAATGCCCTGGTACAGCGGCTTTCCGGCACGAGGGATTCGGGCCCTGCACTCTAACTAACCTTTAGCATGCGCCGTTGCCTTTTAGTTCACTCAGAGCCCGTATGGTGGAAGCACGAACAGGCATCCAAACGTAAGGCGTGCGAAAGGGAAGTACACATTTTTATAAACATAAATCCTAACTTGCAGAAGTCCGCTACAAGGGAAGGCAAAACAACGGCAAATGAAAAAGAAAAATCCCTCAGTCTTCATCCGCCGCGGCCTCCGCAGCCTCCTGGTCCTCCACCGGGTCGGCGTCCAGCTCGAGAGCCACCCTCGGCCATCGCCTCCAGCGCTGGGTTGACCATCTCGAGCTGGTCAGCTACCCTTTCGGCGGCGCTGCTGACCTGCGCCTCGGCTCGGGCCCAGTCTCCTTCCACCCCCTAGATGGCGACCAGGGGGTCGAAGTTATCATCCCGGCTAGCACAGCAGGCAAGCACATACGACGCCGTGGCCGCCGCAACTGCCCGCCCTTCTTGGCTTGACCGGGTGGCTAGGGCGCCAGGCAGGAAGGTGAGGAAGTCGGTGATCCGGCCCATGCAGAAGGCATAGTGCTGGGTCGTCTGCTCAACCGGGTTCGGCTGCTCCAACCCTAGTGGTGCCAGGCTGGCCACCATCCGGTCGAAGGCTGGGCGCAGCATGGAGGTGGCCTCGACGCGGAGGGTACCTTGCTCCCTCTCCCGCTGCAGGTCCTGCTCCAACCTCTCCGACCGGCCGCGCCAGTCCTGCACCTCTGCCCGGAGGCGGGCGATCTCCGCGACAGCCTCCCTCAGTCTCTCCCTGGCCGCCTTGCGCAAGGCGGCCGCTCACGCTGGAGTGTAGCTCGCCAAGGGAGGCCAGCAGAGCATCCGCGTCCGCCAAGGGGATTGGGGCGCCGAGGGCCTCTAGATTGGCCGGCAGGCCCAGCCCGCCACCGGGCGGTAAGACTTCCGCCCCAGCGGCGGGCACCAGGTGGTCGCCAGGGCCGCCTTGGTGTTCGGTCCATGGCCGTGACGCGGCAGCTGTGATGCCTTGTCGACCCCTACGGAAGCCCTCGAAGAAGATGCCCTGAAGAAAAAACAAGAAGGGGGTAAGTTTCTCAAATTACATAAAACTGATAAGCTTGTTACGTGTTTTTGTGTGTACCCAACAGAAGGCCTCCCGGCAGGCGTGCACAGGATAAGGGTTATCCTCCTTGGCCCAGTCCCGTGAGCGACCCTCGCCGCCGGCGGCGAGGGAGGATCGGTGCCGGCAGCGAGGCGGATCACCTGCGCTGTCTTGTGGCCGGGCGAGTCGACTGTGCAGGCCGTGGTAGTGCAGATCGCCCTGTCTTTGGAGCCGGCGGCGGACGGATCGACCCTCGCTGTGGCGAGGCGGATCGCCTGTCTTGCGATGCGGCAGCAGCGGATCGGCTTCTGCCGCGGCGAGCGAAGCAGGCTGGCGGCGGCTAACACCGGCCGAGGTTGAAGCGGCGGCCGCCGTAGAGCTACCCGCTTCGATCGTGGTCGCCGCGCCCCCAGGGCGAAGCGGACCCGCCTGGGGCTGTCGCCGGGGGCGTCGTCGTCGGCAGGGCGCTTGCCCCTCCCCCCCGCCTGCTGGAGGAGGGCCCCAGATGGTTAGTGCCGTTTGGCGAGGCGTGTTCACCTGCCCCATGGCGTCCATGACGGGCATGGCACGGGTGATCGCCACGCGCTCCCGGGGCTCCACCTGGTAGAGCAGGAGTGCGCCCGTAGGAAAGGGTGGGATGGGGCCGAAGACGCCCAGCTGCGCCTACCACTCTTCAATTTTGACAAGGGATAAATTCCCCGCGACTAGAAAAAAGAAGAAAAGGGAGTGAAGGCGCCGTCAGTCCGGTAGCAGTTGAAAGAAAGAAGAGGAAAACAAGAGGAGCAAGGTGAAAAGTAACCTACCTCCAGGAGCTGTCTGGGTCATGTCGTTAGGGCCCGTGTACTGCCAGGCGAGGCGAGCAAGGCGGCGCAGGGGACTAATTCTTCGGGAGATGTAGTCCCGAAGAACCATGGCCCCCGTTAGGCCCGCTGCTCGCAGCTGGTTCACGCGGGCCAGCATCACCCGGAGCTCAGGCGTCTCGTCGACATGTGCTCCCCAGGAAGGGGTGCCGACCGCTGGCCCAGTCGGCATCTCTAGGACCTCTAAGCCGCTGTCGTCTTCGACGTAGAGCCACCCATTGCGCCAAGCCCTCTAGTTGGAATGGAGGTCCAGTGGAATGTAGCGGGAAACTGCGCTGTCGCGAAGGCGGAAGTGGCAGGAGCCGGTCATGGTGGAAAGATCCTTGGACACGCGCAAGGAATAGAAGAAGCGGAAGAGGGGGAGATTAGGGGCCACTCCCACGAACATCTTGCAGAAGTAGGCAAAGACAGCGAGGAGGATGATTGAGTTAGGAGGAAGATGAAGGTTGTGGATGGAATAGAAGTTGAGGACGGCAAGGTAGAAGTCGGAAATTGGCGGAAGAAGGCCCGCCAACATCGCCCAGCCAAAGAAGACTAGTTCGCTCAGGCGGCTGCTGGGCGCGGCAGTCCCGGCGCGAATACGGACAGTGTCATCGGCGACATACTGGGAACACCTCTCGGCGTCGACCTCCTCGACGGTTGAGGGAGGAAGCAGGGGTACCAACGGCGCCATGTGAGCAAAGAAGCAGTGTGCAGAGAATGGAGGTAGAGAGGCGGTTCGCAAGAAACAAGGGTGAAGAAACAATATGCAGCAAGTAAGAAACTGAGAAGCGAACGGACTGCCTCCCCCCGGAGCACCTTCATTTATACGCATGAAGGAGCGCCTCAGCGGGGAACCCGAGGAGGCGTGGCAGTTGGAAAGGCGGGATATTCGAGGAGGCGTGGCGGTTCGCTGGCAGGAAACCCAAAAGAATCGGAAGAGGCGCGGCCATGCTCCTCAGACCCGCGCCGGTTACAACGCAAAAATGGCCGCACGATCCTCCTCGTGCCTGGAAATGACAGCGGCATTTAAAAAGCCGCAATGTTTCATGGGCACTTTTTTTGGACCCGCCCAGGAGACTGAAAAAGGTAAAAAGAGCACTCCAAGGTGGGTCCGGGGGCTACTGTCGGTGTATTCTACTCTAGGGTGCCCACGGCACTTTAGTCAAAGCCGCCGCTAGTGGACATGTGGCATCCAGGTCACGTCACTAGCGGTCGGAGAGGTCGCCGTCCAGCGAACAGGTGGCGGCCAGGCCCCGTCGCTGGCGGCTAGCGATGATCGCCAACGGGAAGGTGGCGACCAGGCCACGCCTTTGGCGGTCAGCTGAGTGATCGCCAGCAGGAAGGTGGTGACCAGGCCACGCCTTTGGCGGTCAGCTGAGTGACCGCCAGCAGGAAGGTGGCGACCAGGCCACGCCCTTGGCGGTCAGCTGAGTGATCGCTAGCGGGAAGGTGGCGACCAGGCCACGCCTCTGGCGGTCAGCTGAGTGATCGCCAGCGGGAAGGTGGCAACCAGGCCACGCCTTAGGTGGTCAGCTCCATGGTCGCCCAGCGGACAGGTGGCGGTCAGGCCATGCTGCTGGCGCCCAGCTCCCGAGGCCATTTAATGGCCCGCGCGGCCATTCAAGAGGTCAAAGACATTTAATGCATGTCGTGTGCATTAAATGGGGGTAATGAAGGCCACAGTATGGCGGCGCATATTCCCAATGCGCGCCATAATGACGAGCGACGTCAGGGTGCAATTTCCCACCCCGGTGGAGCGGGCGAAGCCGGTAGGCGCGGCGCTCAAGGACGGGGGAGAGGATGTCTGCACCAGGGCATTAAATGTGTCGTAGGGGCATTTAATGCCATAGAGCAGGGTAATGAGTATAGCTTGCTGTGTGAGCCTCCCATGCGCCCCCGCCAGCCCGAGTATAAAAGGGAGTCGGGGTGCATGGGAGTAGGGGCTCGATCATCTTTTCTCAGACTAGACTCTCCGCTTTGGGGGGGCTGGTCTGAGCTCCTTTGGGTTGCTATTCATCTTCCAGTTCTCCCCAAAGGCACTTGAAATACAAGAAGACAGGAGTAGGGCTATTACTCTCAGGAGGCCCCGAACCTGACCAAATGCCAGACTCTTCTTGCATACTTCGCCCTCGATTCTCTCTTTCCCGAGCAGTCTCCACGAAAGCCCCGGTTAGAACTTAGTACACCCCTCGCCGGAAGGGGTCTGTTGGCTCATACGCCGACAGCTTGATTTTACAAGTGTATATGTTAGGTGGGTGGGTGCGTGTGCTTATATGTATGCTAGTATGTGTAGGTTTATACTAGGTGCATGCATGAGTTTGAAGTAGTCGTAACCTGTATATACATGTTGAAGTTGATTGTATAATGCGCCAGCTTGTTTGTATAACGGCCGGCCGTAGAAAATTTTCCAGAGCCTAGCCGATCAAGTGATTATGGTTACACAGCAGGAACAGTGACACGCGAAGGAAACTAGAAATTAGTATACTTGCATATATGCTTGAATATAAATATCTTCCTATGTATTAAGCCCAAGCAGTACGTGCGTGAATCCTAGCCCACGACAAATAGTACCATGCAAGGCTAGTAAAGGTTGAGTTAGATGTGTTAATTTCCAGATTTTGCGAATTTTGTCTTTTTCGCTACAAATTCATTTTAAGTCCGAATCACTTGCAACAAATTTTGTTAATTAGTATAAATTAATACATTTCTACAGTAATTTTTTTGAAATTTTATAATTAAATTTATACTGTTAAATTATTTGCGGAAAGTCCAAGCTTGTGAATTTTGTATCTCTTAAACTATACGTCCAAAAATGTTGGAATAAATTTTATAAATCTTAGAAAATGCCAAACTAATTATCTGGAAATTTTCATGAGATTACGCGCTAGTTTGATTTGTAGTAGTTTCCGGATGTGTGTTTAATTGGTTGTTTGCTACGCGTAGACGTTGAACTGTACGAGGGTGCGGAAGTTGAAGACCAAGCTCAAGCCCTAGATCAAGATCATCAGCTTTTGAAGGCAAGTCGTGCTTTGACCATATTGTTCCTAGCTTTTGAAAATATATTTTGTTTTAAGTTATGCATGCTATGTTGATTAAAATGAATAGTTTAATTTGGGATAACTAGTTAATCAACCTAATTGTTAATTCCATCCTTGTTAATAATATGTGTATGCCATATATTCCATTGTCACCTTAAGTTGGGATTAATTGTTGGATGATATGATTGTGCCAACACGGGAGGCAAGACCGTGAATAGTTGCTTTGCTATGCTTGCGTGAAATGTGTTTCAAATAGCAAAATAATATGTACTAATGGTATATGGGATGAATTTTGGAAATGATGTAATCTTGCCACGTGATGACGTGAAGTGTAGGTACCTTTGTGGTTCTACATGGTAACTAATATTATTGTTGGCATGTGTTGCACAATAATGGAACAGGAGTGGGAAAAGATTTAGTCTTGGGCAAGTGGTACGAGGCTTTATGCCAGGTGGGCCTTTATGGCACATATTTTGAGATAACAGCCTTTGCGGCAATGGGATGAGTGATGTGAGAAGATTTGGGTCAGGGTTTGTGATAAGGATGTCTTGCCCTGGACAGTTAAGGACTTCACCTTGCAAGCCTTTGAACTGGGTCTTTCGTACAACCACATGGTTGGAGTGGGACGGTCTTAGTTTAGTAGGATTCTGAAGTCTTACCTTTGATACCTCTGGGTGACAGTTACACCGGGGTAACTGTGTGGGGGAGCGTACCTGGGCTACGGCTTGGTACCCTATCCAACGGTGATTGTCGGTCCTACACTTCGATCCTTCGTGGGGGAAGTGGTAGTGAAGGCAATACCGGAGAGGGTCATCGGTGTAGATGGAGGTTTCTGAAAAACTTCGTTACGGTCAATCGCCTTTGTGGTGTGCGACTGTATCATGTGGGTAAAGTGTACAACCTCTGCAGAGTGTGTAAAAACTATTCGAATAGCCGAGTCCACGGTACTGGAAACGCTCGGGGATTACAGTCAAGGGTTAGATTTTTTCCAAAATAAAAATGTGGGAAAGGGTGGTTGTATGCCAGAGATAATTGCTAAAGTGATTTAGGGCTTTGTGCCAAATTGTTTGAAAAGAGATTGATAACTTATTATCTAATATGGTTTCACTGCTTTTGAATCTATAAAGATTATCGGGTAAAAGCAAAATGCTGCTTGATGCAAAATAACCACTTAAGACATTCCTTTGGAAGAAGCCATGCATATAGTAATAGAAGTGCACCGCCGTGCATGACTTGCTGAGTATGTTGTATACTCACCCTTGCTTTCAACAAAATCATCAGTTGAGGAAAAGACTTCAACTTCGGAGGAGAAGTTCCACGAGGAGGCCGTTTTCTAGGAGTTGAACCTTGTCAGTTGCCTGTGGCAGGTTGATGGGGGTCACCTACGTTCTTCGTTCCGCTGCTGGTTATTTACTTTTGTTATTGTAAGCCCTGCGTGGCTGGATATGGTAAGTTGACCTTAGGGTCTTGCAACAATTTATATTAATGTTTTGAACTACTTTATTTATATTTCCGCTATGTATGGATGTGATGTACAACCCTGTTTAACTGTGTGTACTAGCGTGATCCTGGACTAGTACAGAATACACGGAGGGTCCGGATTTGCATATTCGGGACCCGACAATGACGGGACCGGAACTAGGTTCATGGAGGAACTGAGGTTCGGGACTAGATTCAGGAGGAACTAAGGTCTTGGTGGTCAATGATGTCATGCGGGACGTTCGAGCTAAGAGAATGGTGCATATGAAGAATGGTTAGTCACGTGAGAATGGCAGGTGGCCATGCACGTGCAAAGGGTTAGTCACGTGAGTATGGTAGGGTTGCTGTACACGTGCAAGAGTTGTACTTGGCCAGGTTGGGCCAAGTGGAGTTGTGTTGAATACATACTCCTTCTAGGATTTGGAGTGGGACTCCTTGTTGGATTAGGAGTAGGAATTGTATTCAGAACTCCTTGGGTTTTGCTCCTTTAAATAGGAGGCGTGGTCTCCTGTTGAAGGGCATCAATTAAGCAGAAAGCTTAGAGCTTTATTTTAGGGTTTGTACTCTTTTGATGGGAGTACTTTAGACAAAAGTAATAAAGATCAATTCTTCCAGATCCTTGCGTGCTACTGTAACCGTGTTTCTACAGTGTTTCCTGATTTGGTTCTTGTTTGCATGCTTGTTCTTGTTCTAGATTGGTTTTTTGTCTTTTGAGTTTCATCTTGATTTGATACATCCAAAACCTCTCTAGGGTATTGATATAGAGTTCCTCAAAGTTTAGTTGATTAATCTTATGAAGATCTGTCTTAATCTTGAAGTTTTGGTTAGATCAATTCTCGTCATATTCTGTCATATCAAGCTTGCGAGGCTCATCACTTTTCATCCGTAAGTCCGATCGAGTTGATTCTTTTTGGATTCTATTCTTACTGGAATCTATTTTCTTGTGTCCAAATTTTAGATCGATCTAACGGTTGGATCTCTAGGAATTTGCATTTTAACAAACCTTTGTGATTTTGTTTTTTGTCGAATACGAGGCAATTATTTGGTTCTGTTTTGGGGTGAACTTTTAGTAGATTGAAAATTTGTTTTTCGCTTCCGCACAATCAGTCACCCCCCTCTGATTGCTATATTCGTATACTTCGATCCTACAAGTGGTATCAGAGCAAGGTTTTTCTAATCTATCTTAACCGGTGATTAGATCAATGGATCGTTATTCGACAAAACCATGTGTTTTCGATGGTGTTGATTTTCAGTTTTGGAAGGCCAAGATGGAGGCGTTCATCCAAGCACAAGGCTTCACAATTTGGGAGAAAGTCTATAAGCCATATGAAGTCCCTGCAATCGACAACGTCAACGAAGCCAATCGCGCACATGTTGAAGCAAACAGCAAGGCACGAAACTTGATCATCCAAGGTTTGAGACGTAGCGACTTTGATCGTGTGATCCATCTCAAATCCGCATTTGAGGTATGGAAATCTCTTTGTGATTACCATGAGGGTTCTAACACTATCAATGAGGTTCGTCAAGATCTTTACAAAAAGCAATACATGCGATTTGAGACGAAGCCTGGTGAGTCGCTAGATGACTTCTTTGCACGCTTTAATAAAATTCTTAGCAATTTGCGTGCTGTTGGAGTTAGCTTTGATGATGCCGCTAATGCTAGACAATTGCTTGGTGCATTAGACATGTCTATTTGGGAAATGAAAGTAACATCCATTAGAGAATCAACTGTCATTAGTACACTTACTTTAGATGTTCTTTATTCTAAGTTGAATACTCATGAGTTGGATGTTCTTGCCAGGAAGGGTAATGTTAAATCAATTGCCTTTATCTCTAATCCTAACATGTCAAATGCAAATTCCTCTTCTAGCTTTGCCTTGTCCTCCTTGTCTTCTTTAACAGATGAGCAAATTGAAGAATTTCCTGAAGAAGACTTGGCACTACTCTCTTCTCGTTTTAACAAAGCTTTGCAGAATGTGAGAATGAGAAAAAGAGGTAGTCCTCCAAGGTGCTATGAGTGTGGTGATCTCAACCACATGCATTCAAATTGTCCTAAGCTTGCAGAGAAAGCATCAAAGGAGGAGAAGGACAACAGAAAAGAGAAAAAGAAGTTCTCTTCAAGCGATAGAAAGAAGAAGAACTTCATCAACCATAAGGTTGTCCACCGAGTTCTTTCCGCGCTTGAACAAGTCGACTTAAGCGATGTGGATTCGGAGAGCAGCGAGGATGATGCAACTCCAAGCAAGCATGATTTGATGGGGTTATGTCTCATGGCAAGTAGCAAGGACAGCTTCACCGAGGATGACCACGACAGCGACTTCAATGAGGTTTCTCGCGCGAGGAATGAGAATATATGGCTAGTGAATTCCAGATGCTCACGCCACATGTCCGGTGATAAGAATTGGTTCTCCTCCCTCATTCGTGCATCTCATGCTGAAAGTGTTACTTTCGGTGATGTTTCTTCCTCTTCTGTTGTGGCAAAAGGTACAGTGAAGGTAAGTGACAAGTTTATGTTCAAGGATGTGGCCCTTGTTGAAAACTTAAAATATAACTTGCTCTCTGTTTCACAAATGATTGATGAAGATCTTGAAATAAGCTTTAAGAAAAATGAATGCAATGTGCTAGATGCTTCAGGTGATCCTGTTTTCAGGATTTCACGCTTTGGAAGAGTTTTTAAAGCTGATTTTGATGCATCACCTTCTTCTAAGCATAGGTGTCTAGTTGCCAATGTTTCTAAAGATTTATTCTTTTGGCATCGTAGACTTGGTCATGTTGGTTTTGATCATCTTACTCGTGTAAGTAGTTTAGATCTCATACGTGGCTTGCCTAAGCTTAAGAGTGATAGCAATCTAGTATGATCTTCTTGTAGACATGGTAAGATGATTGCAGGTTCACATCCACCTCTTACCATGGTGATGACAAACGCTCCAGGACAGCTACTACATCTTGACACGGTTGGACCATCTCGAGTTCAATCTTTTGGAGGCAAATGGTATGTACTTGTGATTGTTGATGATTTTTCTAGATACTCCTGGATAGATTTTATGGCATCTAAGGATGAAGCTTTTAGTCATTTTAGAAGTCTTATTCTTAGGCTTTCTGTTGATCATCCAGGAGCTCTTAGAGTGATTAGAAGTGATAATGGAACTGAGTTCAAAAATTCTTCTTTTGATCACTGTTGTGCTGAAAAGGGAATTGATCATCAATTTTCATCACCTAGAGTGCCTCAACAGAATGGTGTAGTTGAAAGGAAAAACAGAACGTTGGTTGAGATGGCTAGAACCATGTTAGACACACTCCTAGAAACTTTTGGGCTGAAGCGATTTCAACTGCATGTTATGTTTCAAACCGTGTGTTTTTGAGATCAAAATTGGGTAAGACTCCATATGAGCTTCGGTTTGGGCATAGGCCTACTGTTTCTTACTTTAGGGTTTTTGGATGCAAATGCTTTGTCTTGAAATCTGGAAATCTTGATAAATTTGAAGCTAGATCAATGGATGGCATTTTTCTTGGATATCCTGCTCATACTCGTGGCTATTGTGTGCTTGTTTTGGAGACTAACAAAATTGTGGAAACTTGTGAAGTTACTTTTGATGAGGCTAGTCCAAACACTAGTTCAAGTGATGCAGGTACAGGCGCATACGTTCAGGGGGAGAAAATATTGAAGACAATGATGATGTTGATGATGAGGTCTTGACTCTCCCTAATGCACAACAAGTTGTAGCACCATTGGCACCTACTTCTATATCACCTACATCTAACCATCCTCAAGCTACAACATCATCTGTACATGCTGAAAATGAAGAAGGAGAAGAAGAAGTTTCAAAAGTCAAAGCTCCCTTGCATATTCAGAAAATGCATCCATCAGAACAAATGATTGGAGACCTAAATAAGAGAATCACCCGATCCAGGTTTATTCATTCTGATACTCATGCTCATTCTGTTTTAGTTGCTTCTTTTGAACCCAAAGATGTATCTCATGCATTATTTGACGAATCTTGGATCAATGCCATGCATGAAGAATTAGAGAATTTTGAACGAAATAAAGTTTGGAAACTAGTCTCACCACCTCCTGATTTTAATGTTATTGGAACTAGATGGGTTTTCAAAAATAAACAAAGTGAGGATGGTGTTGTTGTTAGAAACAAGGCTAGATTGGTTGCTCAAGGTTTTACTCAAGTTGAGGGCTTAGATTTTGATGAAACCTTTGCTCCTGTTGCTAGAATTGAAGCCATTAGAATCCTTTTAGCATTTGCTGCATCCAAAGGCTTTAAATTGTATCAAATGGATGTGAAAAGTGCTTTTCTTAATGGCTACATAAATGAGGAGGTTTATGTCAAGCAACCACCTGGTTTTGAAAATCCGAAGTTTCCAAATCATGTGTTCAAACTGTCAAAAGCTTTGTATGGTTTGAAACAAGCCCCTAGAGCATGGTATGATAGGCTAAAAACCTTTTTATTTGAAAAAGGGTTTCCAATGGGAAACGTTGACAAAACACTCTTTTTACTCAAGCAAGGCAATGATCAACTATTTGTTCAGATTTATGTTGATGGTATTATCTTTGCTGGTTCCTCTCATGTTTTAGTGTCTAAGTTTTCAGAAACCATGAGGGACAAATTTGAGATGCGTATGATGGGTGAGTTGACATACTTTTTGGGACTGCAAATCAAGCAAACAAAGGATGGTACTTTTGTGCATCAAAGCAAATACACAAAAGACTTGTTGCATCGATTTGGGATGGAAAACAGCAAGCCGATCATGACACTCATGGAAAGCAATTCCGCACTTGATCCGGATGAAGATGGTGAGCTGGTTGATCAAAAGGAATATAGAAGCATGATAGGTTCACTTTTGTACCTCACTGCATCAAGGCTGGATATACAATTTACTGTGTGCCTGTGTGCTCGTTTTCAAGCTTCCCCACGTACTTCACATCGACAAGCTGTCAAAAGGATTTTCAGGTATCTTCATGGAACTCAAGATTTTGGCATTTGGCTTTCTGCTTCCTCATGCATTAATTTAAGAGCTTTTTCTGATGCTGATTTTGGGGGATGTAGAATTGATAGAAAAAGTACATCTTGTTCATGCCATTTCTTGGGTAACTCTTTCATTGCATGGTCATCTAGAAAGCAATCCTCTGTTGCACAATCAACTGCTGAATCTGAATATGTAGCTACTGCTAGTTGTTGTTCTCAAATTCTTTGGATAGTAGCTACACTCAAAGATTATGGGGTTAATTTGGATAGTGTTCCTCTTTTGTGTGATAACACTAGTGCAATTTGCATTGCTAAAAACCCTGTGCAACATTCAAGGACAAAACATATTGACATCAGATTTCACTTTCTAAGAGATCATGATGAAAAAGGGAACATTGTGATTCATCATGTGGATACTGAACATCAATTGGCAGACATTTTCACAAAACCTTTGTCTTCTTCTCGTTTTGCTTTCATTCGGGGAGAACTTGGGATTGTTCATCCAATGGGTTTGTTTTGAGGGGGAGTTTCTTTGCAAAGGTCTTTCACTTGATGAGCTTACTTTATCATATTTCTTTATATATTATGTAAATGAGCTAATATATGATAATCCAAATTGTTCTACTTGAACTAAAAATGACATTGCGGAATTCCTTGGTCTGATTGCCTATAGCTAAATACTCTGTGATATCTTACTCTTCTAGGCTTGATATTGAATCTTCTTGACAAATTTGGGCTATGAAGCAAGTGTGTTTTCAGTTTTACTCTTTCACAAGACCTTTTAATCACTTTTGCATGTTTACAATCAAAGAAAAAGGAAAGAAAAGGGAATCAATAAAAAAGGGTTGTTAAAACCAAAAGCCTCAAGTTATGTGCTTCAGGCATGCTTTCCCTAAAAAGATAAGATGTATGCTTCAACCATGCCATTCCCTCAAAGACAAGATGTATGCTTCAAGCATGCCACTCTAAGGAAATAAAAGAAGTATGCTTCAAGCATGCCACATGCAGTTTACTGTTTAAAGATTAAATTGGTTTACTAGATTGGAGTTAAAATTACTTGCTCGCCCAGAGTTGTTAGTTGCTTCAATTTTGAGCCTTTGTTTTTCTACTAAGGTCTTGCTTAGTACTTGGCTATAGTTGACTGAATTGAGGTTGAGATGCATGTCATTCCCTAACTTGTTAAAATCACAGTAAGATCATGTATTTTGCATATTATGTGATATATAAGGTTATATGATCGAATGAGCTCATCTTTTCCTATCTTGGTACTCCTTGTTTCTCTTTGTGAAATCATTGCTACAAGAAAAATTTTGAACATGTTCTCTCTTTTGTATTCTTGATGAATCCATTGTCAAAGGGGGAGATGTTTGGGAATCTTTGAGAAGTTTAAACAAAAAGGGGGGAGAAGTTTTTGGAAATCTGAGAATTTTGGGAGAAATTTGGAGAAATTTGGAATTTTTGGGCACATTGCACATTTACACACATTTTCCTTCTTAGGGGGAGATTTTTAGTATTTCTACCCAGGAAAGTTTGTTACTTTGAATTTTGGTCAAAAGGGGAGTTTTGTGTTTTTCACTTTGGTCTGCTCAAAATCTTTTGTGATGTGAATGCCAAATGTTCAATTCTAAGTGGTGTTGCCAATGTTTTCATCAAGGGGGAGAATGTGAAATCATGTGCTGAAAAATTGGCTTAGAATTGAATTTGCAAAATGTGCTTGTGCATGTGTTTGACAATTTGACAAGCAATAGTAAGTTTTCTTTTTGCGCCGGACCGGTTTTCGCTACTGCGCCGAACTAAATCTTTAGTCTGGCGTGAACGTGCTCTCGAGGTACTTTGTGCTGGACCAAATTTTTCTATTGGCACCGGACCAAAAGTTCCAAAGCAAATTGCGCCGAATCAAACTAGGGTTTCTTTCGCATCTACGCCGGACCAAATTTTTGTTCCGTCATGAACATCATTTTGAGCTTATGCGCTGGACCATGTTGCTTTGAAACCAAGCATGGCACGTTAGCGCCGGACCAATTTTTTGGTCCGCCGTGAACGTGTTTTCAAACGTTTTTGAGCCGGACTCAATTTTTCGAAACCAGTAAGTGTTGCATGTACGCCGGACCAAATTTTCCTTGATCCGTCGTGAACGTGTTTTCAAACATTTTTGCGTCGGACTCAAGTTTCCAAAACCAGTAAGTTTCGCTTGTACGCCGGACCAAATTTTTGGTCTGTTGTGAATGGGTTTTCGAGTGACTTTTTCATGTGTACGCCGGACCATATTTTTGGTCCGTCGTGAATGCATTTTGCTCGGTTAGGGTTTTGCAAGAATTGGAACTGAACTTTGGTTTGAATTTGAGATTTGTGATAATTTCATGATGCTTGTTTTTAAGTGGACTTTATGCAATGCTCGTGTGAGTATTTGCATGGACTAATGTTGAGTCAAGTCGCAGACTTGTGCTCGGATTTGTTTTATGGTTTGTTCATGTGCAGGTATTGCTCGAGGGCGAACGTGGTCGATGACGGGACCGGAACTAGGTTCATGGAGGAACTGAGGTTCGGGACTAGGTTCAGGAGGAACTGAGGTCTTGGTGGTTAAGGATGTCATGCGGGACGTTCGGGCTAAGAGAATGGTGCATATGAAGAATGGTTAGTCACGTGAGAATGGCAGGTGGCCATGTGCGTGCAAAGGGTTAGTCACATGAGTATGGTAGGGTTGCCATACGCGTGTGTCGGTGTATTCTACACCAGGGTGCCCACTTAACCGCGGTCAGCAAGATGGTCGCCCAGCAGACAGGCGGCGTCCAGGCCATGCCGCTAGCGGTCAGTATGGTGGTCGCCCAGCGGATAGGTGGCATCCAGGCCACGCCGCTGGCGGTCAGCAAGATGGTCGCCCAGCGGACAGGTGGCATCCAGGCCACGCCGCTGGCGGTCAGTATGGTGGTCGCCCAGCGGACAGGTGGCGTCCAGGCTACACCGTTGGCGCTCAGCTCCCGAGGCCACCTAGTGGTCTGTGCCACCACACAGAGGATCAAAAGTATTTAATGCGTATCGTGCGCATTAAATGTGGTAATGAAGGCCACAGTGTGACGGCGCATGTTCCCAACACGCGCATTTATTACGGGTGACGTCACGGCGAAATCCCCCCCTAGCGAGGCGGGCGGAGCCGGCAGGCACACGGGGCCCGAGGCCGGGGTGAAGTCGGCTATGTCAGAACATTAAGTGCGACGCAAGAATAGTGACAGGTGCATTAAATGTGGTATGGAAGTGTAATGAGTGTGGTACACTGATGTAAGATCCCATGCGCCCCAGCCAGCCCAAGTATAAAAGGGAGCCGGGGTGCATGGGAGAAAGGGTTCGATTCATTAGGTTCAAGGGATTGTCTCAGTTTCCCCGAAGAACACAAGCAAGAACAGATAAACAAGACTAGGGCTATTACTCGTTAGGAGGGCCCGAACCTGGGTAAACCTAAGTGTCCCCTTGCAAGCTTCGCCATTGATTCCTCTTCTCCATCTTTCGAGCGATCTCCACGAAAGCCCCCCATCCAAACTTCATATACACCCGATCCGGAGGTGTCTGTTGGCTCTTACACCAACAGTGGCGCGGCAGGTAGGGGGCTCGGTGGCTAGATTGCCCTTTCTTCTTCAACCTTCTCGCGAAGCTTGCAAGAAGTTTTGGCGGTTGTCAGCATGGCGGATTCACGTTCCAAGCACGGTGACCTACCTGAAGAGAGTAGTACTCGTAGCAGATCCCGGCGCCCGGCCAGGGCGTCGGACCTCCCGGGTCCCTCCGTCCTGGGAGGGACACGTGTTGCTTCCACGCTCAGAGGACAACCCGTCCGACGGTGCCTGTTGATGGGAGACGACACCCCAGCGTGGAATCTTCATGCGGCCCGGCTACTCCTCGATCACCCTCCAGTTACGCTAGGGGGCGAAACCCTGGCCGCTCCATGGCTGCGGGACATCGCCCGCCTAGTGGATGCCGCCCAGCAGCAGGTAGAGGCGGCAAACCAGCCGGGCGCTTCCGGCGTCGGGTGGCAGGACATGCGCGTGATCGATGCGCAGGCTTCCAGCCGCCCCGGCAAAGTTTTTTCTGGCCACGAGGGTTGGGACAAAGGGTAGGGTGCGCAGGTTGTAGCCCCCTTGGATATCGGGAGACGTGCACATGCTCCCACCCCTTCTCGCGGTTCTCCCAAGCCGGCGGGGGGCCACGAGGATCTGAGAGCCCGTCTAGACGAAAGGCAGCTCCAGCGCGATGGTGACTTGCGCAATGTCCTTAAGGGGCGTCATGAGCATGTGCAACGTCGTGTTGGTCGCCCGACGCCTAGCGATCGGGGGGAGACCTCGCCCCCTAACTCCAGGGAGAGCATAGACTCGCACTCCTCGACCCCCTCTCGGGGCCAAGGAGCAGGCGAGCGGCGCTGCTCCCCCTACAACGTTGGATGCCAAGCGTTTCCCTCCGCCTACGCCAGGCTGCGTGGCCGGAGAGATTTCGCCCTGCGTCCATCGAAAAGTACGACGGTACCACCAACCCATAGGAGTTCCTGCAGATCTACACTACGGTGGTGCGTGCCGCGGGAGGGTCTGAAAAGATCATGGCCAACTACCTCCCGACGTCATTGACGGGCTCTGCCCACTCCTAGCTGTTGAACCTCCCGCGAGGCTCCGTGCACTCGTGGGAAGAACTGTGCGACCTTTTCGTCGCCAACTTCCAGGGCTCCTGCACTTAACCAGGTGTGGAGGACAACCTCCACGCCCTGGAACAGACAAAGGGGGAGTCCCTGAGGGAATTTATCCGGCGGTTCAGCCACTGCCATAACACAATCCCCTGGATTTCCGAGCAATCGGTGATCATCGCGTTCCGGAGGGGGTTCGGGATCAGAAGATGCGGGAGAAGATGGCTACCCGCACTATATCGGCCACTTCCGAACTGTTCTCCATGGCGCATAAATGCGCTAGGGCGGCGGAGGCCCGGGAGCGCGCGGCAAGGCCTTCCGGCCATAGTGAGGCGGGAACCTCGAAAGCCTCCGATCACAAGAAGAAGAAGAAGCGCAAGGAGGCCGGCGCTGGAGAGATCCTAGTCGCTGGGCCGGAAGCCAAGCCCCAGAGGCGCAATCGCTGGGACAGGAGGGGTGATCGGAGGGACCACCGTTCACCCCGCCGAGAAGAAGACGGTGGCAAACCCTACTGCCCCATCCACGGGACCAGCGGACATGATCTGGCGTATTGCCAGGTCGTGTCCAAACTAGTGGAATAGCAGCTCAAGGAACGCCGTGAAGACGACCACGATGACGTGGGTGAAGACCCTGCTCCGCTAACCTTTTAGCAAGCGGAGCACACGGTGGCATTCATTTACGGTGGCATTTAACCCCTGTAGGAGGAGTGCTTACCCTTTCTGTCGTGGATCGGGTAGTTGACTGGAGTCAAATAAAAGAAGAGATTGGTGGTAGATTCCTTCGGATGTTCTTTATCGTTCTGACGGTCGGTCTTGGTTGGTTTTCTTGGTTTTAGTTTATTGAAATCAGAAGAAAAGTGTTTGGAATTTGGTTTTTCGCGGAGTGTGCCTTCGGTGTTTCTTGGTTTTGTCTTCTTTGGGTGAAGACAAAGAAGGGGAGTTTTGTGTTGCGCGTCTTTGGTCGCCTTTTGACTTTGACACCTGTTTAGTTGGTTGCCTTGCAAAGAAAGGTATAGCTTTTGGTTCTTGTGTGTCTTGCTCTGAGTTTAAAAGAAGTTATTAAAGCGTGTGTAAAAAGTTAAGTTGTGTCGATTTATGTTTTGTGCCTTTGTTCGTAAAGGTTTACTTGATCGCTTGGTTCCCTCCTGTGGGAGTCTTTAAGATTTAAATGTGTTTTGGAGTCATGTCCTATTGCAAATTTGAGAGTCAAGCTTCTTTGTGAGTTTTGGTTGAGTATTAAAAGAAAAAAAATGCTGCAAATAAAGTAAGTATTCGTTTGACTGAAATTACTTGTTAAAAGTGGAAATTGTTGTTTAGCATGTTATGTAGTATGTAACAATGTGGTTTATAGAAATGATGTACTCCTTAGTTAATTTGCGAGTTGAATCAATTAAGTGTAATTGTTACCTTTAGTTTAAGATTAAATGAACCTCTAGTGATGTAGATGCTTATAATCTGTTGCTTTGCTTTAAAAGTGCTTATGACCCCCGATAATGTTTAAGGTTTTAAACCCTGATGCATGGTTAGAACATTAAGATGAGGTAAACTGCGGTTATTGTTAAAGAAACTTTGCTGGTTGTTTAAAGATGTTCTAATCTAACGGATTAATAGAGAGAAAATTTAATCGTGTTGACTAGCGACTTTAATTTGGAAGTTGATTAGAATTGTTATTTACGTTGTTGCAACCTACTAGTATGTTGTGTGGTGGTAATTTTGTTATCACCTATGTATAGGGTAGCCAAAAGTAATGTTGATGGTTGATGTTTATGCCCATTTGTTGTTATTGATGACTTGGTAGGGTTGCTAATTGTTGGAAACCATTGATCCAATAGAGAAAAGTGTAAAACTGTGGAATTATGTCGAGTTCATGTTGTGATGGGATGAACATTGGATAACAATCATGATGCAAGATTTTAACCTTAATGAATGCATGTCTTAGAATCCTGTTTACGAATTTTATCCTGTAGAGATAATACTTATTGGTTGAAGTCATTTTATTGATTGAACAAGTTTTAATTGTCAAGATGTTGATGTATGGATGGTATAAAATTGATACGTTGATCATGCTTAAGTATATGTTGAAGTACTATGTTTGAAATATAGAATACATTGATATATGATGTGTTGGGCTGTGGGGATCATGATGAGGTAGTATAGAATGGAAGACGTTTTGTTAATCATCATAAACTGTATTTATAAATGTTGGGAAAGGTAACTAGAGAAAGAATTGGTTATGTAGCTTTTGGTTGAATTATATTGAGGCTTCTTGATGAGTAAATAGTGTATATTGAATGCTTAAATGGTAAGTATAGTGGAATACTAGATATGGTGGCCGCCCGGGCCATGTAATCATGCCATGTATGCAAATATGCCAACATCATAATTAACTTGTACGATAACACATGGCATCATCATGGATAACTTGTACATTAACACATGGCATCATCACATAATAAACATATTCATCATATCAATGGCAAACATTAAAGCGTGGCATGTGAACATATCATATATTCAAACTTCAATCTCAATCAATCAACAACCTACAATCCGCTACCCATTCCAATACACTTGCCTCAACCACGGCGACGGATTGGCGAGACGTAGAGCGCACTCCCGGGGTCATACCACCTGCACATAGGTACCACACACTCACAATCGTGTCCACAAAACAGTACGCAAACCCTCATCTACCCCGACATTACCAACTACTCGCAATACCCGAAAACAGCGGTTCTGTCCGGTCGGGACAGCAGCCTTCCAAAAGGCATAACTTGGGTTCTAAAACTCCGAATCAATTAAACGAGTACATCCTCGCATAGCTTAGGAAATTTCCCAACTTTTTCTAGGTATAGGGAAAGACTGATTCGGACTCTAAAGTTGTTTAATCTACAAAATACCGTGATCTGTTCCAATCACGTCACAGATTTTAACACGCTCGGTAAAACAGCCATAACTTTCAAACGGCTGGGAGGAATTTAAATTTCTTTATATCCACGGAAAGATAATGAAATTATCTACAACTTCTTCAACGTCCGTACGACCAGATTCCGAATCTAATTTGGCAAAAAACCGAACCCTAGTTCGACTGCTCATGCTGCCCGAAACAGAGAACGTGGCAACTTCTAGATCTAATCCAATCTACTCAAATCCAGCACCACCAATTGATCTAAAAACTTGATAAACACCCTTAGAACAGTACCTAGCCCAACCCCAAGGATTCCCATGGCCATACCTTCGCCCGACGCATGAAAACCCAATAGATCTCCTCCCGGTTCGCGCGATCTCCTTCCTCGCTCCAATCCCGCCGGTTCTCCTCTTCGCGGAGCGCTCCAACGGATGGATCTTTGAGGTGTGGAGGTGGAGAACTCCCCTAGGGGCAGCAAGGGAGGAGGATAGGTGGTGGAGAGGTGGTGGAGCAATGGGGAGCAATAGGGGAGGTGGAGGCGCCACAAGGAGGAGGTGGGGAGGTGTGGGGGGGCGGCTAGGACTTGCGGGGGCGCAAGGGCAGGGGGGTGGACGCTTATAGGGGCTGGGGGAGGCCCCCAACCAGGTCTCCTACTCCTATTAGGACTCAAACTCCATCCCACCAAAGCCCACGACCCTTTCCTTTAGGCCCAAACTCCCCCGGAAAGGCCCAAACTCCCGGAAACGGCCCGGAAACACAAATTAACCTCATAACGTATGGTTTCAACCTCCAATTCCATATTTTATAATGTTTTTTACCTTAACATTCACATTTTGTTATGCCACAATCTCTAATTCCACATTTTATAAAGTCTCGGCATTCCGTAGTGTCACACTTACGATCAGATCGTGGTGGCGAATACTTGAGCCAAGAGTTTGGAGATCATCTAAAGCAATGTGGAATCGTTCCACAACTTACTCCGCCAGGAACGCCTCAATGGAATGGCGTATCCGAACGACGGAATCGAACTTTATTGGATATGGTTCGATCAATGATGAGCCAAACAGATCTGCCATTATCCTTCTGGGGGTTCGCTCTAGAGACAGCTGCGTTCACATTAAATAGGGTCCCATCAAAATCCGTTGAGAAGACACCATATGAGATATGGACCGGGAGAAGTCCCATATTGTCATTTCTCAAGATATGGGGATGCGAGGCTTATATAAAACGTTTGCAATCAGATAAACTCGCACCTAAATTAGAAAAATGCTTCTTTGTGGGGTATCCTACAGAAACAAAAGGATATTACTTTTATAAAAGAAACGAGAACAAAGTTTTTGTTCCTCGAAATGGTGTCTTTTTGGAAAAAGAGTTTCTTTCCAAAGAAATCAGTGGGAGTGATGTGCATCTTGATGAAATTCGAGAATGGCATGAATATGTTCAAGCTACCACTGAACCTTCACAAGATGTACAAAGTGTTGTACAACCTGTGGAAGAGACACCAGCCCTACGTAGGTCGGGGAGGCCGCATCATGAACCCATAAGATATGGACATGACATATTATTATTGGAAAAAGATGAGCCCACGACTTACAAAGATGCGATGATGGACCCAAACTCCGAAAAATGGCTTGGAGCCATGAGATCCGAAATTCAATCCATGCATGACAATCAAGTTTGGAACTTGGTCGATCCTCCTGATGGTGTAAAAACCATAGAATGCAAATGGATTTTCAAGAAGAAGACAGACGTAGATGGAAATGTTCAAATCTATAAGGCACGGTTGGTGGCAAAGGGTTTCAAACAAGTTCAAGGAATTGACTATGATGAAACCTTTTCATCGGTAGCCATGCTCAAGTCTGTCCGGATCATTTTAGCAATTGCTGCATATTTCGATTATGAAATATGGCAGATGGACGTCAAGACAGCTTTCCTTAATGGGAATCTATCTGAGGATGTATACATGATACAACTTGAGGGTTTTGTTGATCCTAAAAATGCTAAAAAGATATGCAAGCTTTGGAGATCCATTTATGGATTAAAGCAAGCATCTCGGAGTTGGAACATTCGTTTTGATGAAGTGGTCAAAGGATTTGGCTTTACCAAAAACGAAGAAGAGCCTTGTGTTTACAAGAAGGCTAGTGGGAGCGCACTTGTGTTTCTGATCTTGTATGTGGATGACATATTATTGATCGGGAATGATATTCCTATGCTTGAAGACATTAAGACTTCATTGAAAAGGAGTTTCTCAATGAAGGACTTGGGAGAAGCATGTTATATCTTGGGCATAAAGATCTATAGAGATAGATCAAAAAGGTTGATTGGATTAAGCCAGGAAACGTACATTGACAAAGTATTGAAAAGGTTCAATATGCATGAATCTAAGAGAGGTTTCATGCCAATGTCACATGGCATCGATCTAAGCAAGAATCGGTGTCCTTCTACAGGCGATGAGCGAGACAGGATGAGCAAGATTCCATATGCTTCGGCTATTGGATCTATCATGTATGCCATGATCTGTACACGCCCAGATGTCTCATATGCTCTAAGTGTCACAAGTAGATACCAAGAGGATCCCGGTGATGGTCATTGGATAGCCGTGAAAAACATCCTAAAGTACTTGAGAAGAACTACGGGTATGTTCCTAGTCTTTGGAGGTGAGGAAGAACTGGTTGTAAAAGGTTACACCGATGCAAGCTTCCAAACTGACAAAGATGATTTTCGATCACAATCCGGTTTTGTGTTTACACTAAATGGAGGAGCAGTAAGCTGGAAGAGTTCCAAGCAAAGCACGGTGGTTGACTCTACAACAGAAGCGGAGTACATTGCGGCTTCGGATGCCACAAAAGAAATTGTATGGATAAATAAGTTTATCTCAGAGCTTGGTGTGGTCGCTAGTGCCTCTAGTCCAATGGACATCTATTGCGATAATAGTGGTGCCATTGCACAAGCAAAAGAGCCTAGATCACATCAGAAGTCCAAACATATACTCCGACGCTTTCACCTTATTCGTGAAATTGTGGCTAGAGGTGACGTGAAGATATGCAAAGTACATACAGAAGCCAATGTGGCTGATCCGTTGACAAAGCCACTACCACAGCCTAAGCATGAGGCGCACACGAGGTCTATTGGTATTAGATACTTAATTGATTGACTCAAGTGCAAGTGGGAGATTGTTAGTGTTATGCCCTTGAGGCAATCATATGGATGATTGTAACAGGACTATGTTTTTATGAATAATAATATGATTATTGGTCCAAAGAATGTATATCATTGTTTTGATCAACAAGTGTGTGACTTGTTTATGAAGCTCTTTACTTATTGATATAATTCGATAAATATCTCTGATCGGATATCATCGTAGAGGACAACGATGAATAGATCAGCACATGTATTGTTCAATGATCATGTTTCATAGATCATGGGATATGGAGATATCATCAATATATTGTGGACGCATGTTGAAGAACATGTGTTAGATAGACCCACAATGGGACACTGCGAGAATGTTACATTCTTATGTGTCATCAGTGTATCTCATACATAGTAGATGTATGATCCTTAGACCTGAGATTGTCATATTCCATACATGTGTAATAGTTTACCTTAGGGTTACCAAACACTATTTCCTAACCGGATAGTTATAAAGGTAGCTTTCATGTTTACTATGAAACATGTAGAGGGAAGTGAGCAGTCAAGATGGAATTTGCCACTCCAATGTAACGGAGATATATGTCTAGACCACTCGTGTGATATGATTAAGGAAGTGCATGGCCATGCCGTGATTGAGAAGTCAATCACAACTTATTAATATATCACGGATACGAGAGATGGATTGAACTGTCAAAGGATGACATGCTTCTCGCCTTGAGTTCGATCTTCATATAGTTTGGCAAAGGAATTATTACATCAGTACTTTAATCATATGCATTTGGGAGTTGGCATGCTCTGCAAGGAGCCGCTACCGACTATTGGATTAGAAAAGGGGTTTTCCGAATCCATGTCCAAATGTGCATGAACCTACAGGGTCACACACTTAACGGGCTGGGACGCATTAATTCGGATTGGATCCGTAATTAATGGACCTCGTGGGCTTAGCGCATAGATGGGCCCAGACTGCCTAGGGTTTCACCTCGTGGCTATATAAGGAGGGGAGGAGGCTGGGCGCAACACACACTTTCGTGCGGTTTAGAGGTGTTTCACTAGAAACCCTAGCCACCTCTCGTTGCCCCTGCCGAGCGACCCGGTGCTTGCACACCGACGCACGGCGTTCCATCCCAGACGAGTGGACTGCTGTGGTGACGCTGCTGCTACTGCGACGTGGAGAGGACGATCCGTGGCGAGGACGATCCGCGGCGAGGACGATCCACGCTGAGAACGATCCACTACAACGACGTGCGAAGGATTCCGCAACTACGCGTCTAGTGGTAATAGATCTATGATCCTGTGAAATCATGTGCTGAAAAATTGGCTTTGAACTGAAAAATTAACTTAGATTTGAATTTGCAAAATGTGTTTGTTCATGTGTTTTGACAATTTGACAAGAAACAGTAAGTTACGCATTAGCGCCGGACAAAGTTCTCAAGAAACAGTAAGTTTCCCATCTGCGACGGACAGTGTTTTTGGGTCTGTTGTGAACATGTTTTTGAGCCCATGACCGAAGTCATTTTCACATGTACAACGGACAGTTTTTCTTGGTCCGTTGTGAACAAGCTTTTTCGGTTTGGATAATTTCTTGGAAACCAAGATTTTCACATGTACAACGGACTAATTCTTTTTGTCCGTCGTGAATGAACTTTTTCTAGGGTTTTACTTTTGTGAAACCGGCGTGTGCGTTCTTGGCGGACAAGCTTCGGGTCCGTTGTGAACTTGTTTTGAGCTCATGACCGAAGCCATTTTTGCATGTACAACGGACCAACTTTGTTTATCCGTTGTGAACGTGTTTTTCCGCGTTTGGTTGGCTTCTTGGAACAGAAACTTTTCCTTATACAACGAACCAACTTTGTTTGTCCGTCGTGAATGCGCTTTCGCTCAATTAGGGTTTTGAGCGATTTGGATTTGAATTTTGAATGTGAATTTGAAATTTGTAATGATTTCATGATGCTTCTTTTGAAGTGGACTTTATGAAATACTCATGTGAGTAGTTGCATGGATTGACATTGAGTCAAGTCGTGGACTTGTGCTCGGATTTGTTTTGTGGTTTGTTCATGTGCAGGTATTGCTCGAAGACGAATGTGGTCGATGACGGGACCGGAACTAGGTTCATGGAGGAACCGAGGTTCGGGACTAGGTTCGGGAGGAACCGAGGTCTTGGTGGTCAAGGATGTCATGCGGGACGTTCGGGCTAAGAGAATGGTGCACATGAAGAATGGTTAGTCACGTGAGAATGGCAGGAGGTCATTCGCGTGCAAAGTGTTAGTCACGTGAGTATGGCAGGTGGCCATACGGCGTGCAAAGTGTTAGTCACGTGAGTATTGTAGGGTTGCCATACGGCGTGCAAGAGTTGTACTCGGCCTGGTTGGGCCAAGTAGAGTTGAGTTGGATACGGATTCCTTCTAGGGAATAGGAATCGTATTGAACTCTTTGTGGGTTGGTGCTTTAAATAGGTGGGGGTCTCTGTTGAAAGGCACCAAGTAGAGCTGAGCGCATCAAGCTTTGAGCTTGGTTTTAGGGTTTGTACTCTTTTGATGAGAGTATTTTAGACAAGAAATAAAGATCAATTCTTCCAAGATTTTTGCGTGCTCTGATAACCACGTCGCTCTGATTTTCTGTTTTGGTTCTTGTTTGCATGCTTGTTCTAGTTCTAGATTGGTTTTGTTCTTCAAGTTTTATCTTGATTTGATCCATCAAAACCTCTCTAGGGTATTGATCTAGTGTTTCTCAAAGTTTAGTTGATCAATCTTTTGTCGTTCTTGTTTAATCTTGAAGTTTTGATTAGATTGATTCTCGTCAAGTTCTGGATCAGCAAGCTTGCGAAGCTCATAACTTTGATCCGTAAGTTCGATCGAGCTGATTCTTTTTGGGTTCGATTCGTATTGGAATCTAGTTTCTTGTGTCCAAATTTCAGATCGTTTCGACGGTTGGATCTCCGGAATTCTCGTTTTACTAAACCTCTGTCATTCTGTTTTTGTCGAAAACGAGGCAATTATTTGGTTCTGTTTTGGGGTGAACTTTTAATAGATCAAGAATTTGGTTTTAGCTTCCGCACAATCATTCACCCCCCCTCTGATTGCTATATTCGTATACTTGATCCTACAAGTGGTATCGAGCCAGGTTCTACTAATCCATCTTAGCAGGTAATTAGTAAGCGATAAGTTATGGCAACGGAGAAATACTCGAACAAGCCGCCAATCTTCGATGGCAGACTTCCCCATGGCGGATCCGAATGACTGCATATCTTCAAGCTCAAGGTAACGCGATTTGGCGCAAGGTAAAGATTTCATACAAGCTTCCTTCTAATGATGATATTGATAAAATCGAGTTTGAAAAGGATGTTGAAAGTAATAATAGAGCTAGAAACATATTGCTTCAAGGACTTGCTAGAAAAGAATTCGATAGAGTCTGTCATTTACTCACTGCTCATGAAATTTGGAAATCTCTTCAAGATTATCATGAAGGCACTGACTCTGTCAAAGAGTCTAGGCAAGATCAATTTAAAAAGGAATACACTAGATTTGAAATGAACTTTGGAGAATCATTAGATGATTGTTTTGCTCGTTTTAATAGAATCTTAAACAATCTTAGAGCTGTTGATGTACAATACACTGACTCTGAAAATGCTAGACATTTCTTATCATCTCTTGATCTTAAAATCTGGCAAATGAAAGTAACTGCATTTAGGGAGGCTCACAAGATGAGTGAAATGACATTGGATAAATTATATTCTAGTCTCAAAACTTTTGAGATAGATATTGTTTCCAGAACATCCAGTGATAACTCTTTGGCTCTTAATGCAAATTCTTCTTCATGTGATAATGCTACTAGTGCTTCATCATCATATTCCATTACTGCCTTGAGTGCTCTTAGTGATGAACAGCTAGATCAAATACGGAAGATACACTTGCTCTTCTTTCCAAGCGTGTCAATGCAGCTTACATGAGATCAAGGGAGAGAAGAGGAGCCTCCATCCTTTGCTACAAGCTGCGGCAAGGCCGGGCACATCCGTGCTAAGCTGTTTCAAGAACAAAGATAGAGAGGAGAAGGAGCAAAGCAACTCCTCCAAGTCCTTCCGGCCAAGAGAGAGCAAGGATAAAAATAAACAACGGACAAAGAAGATGCTCAACAAAGTCTTGAGGCAATTGGTCGCTTAGACTTAGCGACATTGATGACTCAGCGAAGATGAGAAGGAAGCGAAGCAAGCGAAGCTGAATGAGAAGGATCTCAGGACTATGCTTCATGGCAAAGGGAACACTAGTGATTCTAGTGACAACGACAAAGACCTCCAAATGACGGTGATGAGGTAATACCTTCATACGATGAGCTTTGTGAAGTTTTAGTCATATTGAGAAAATCTTTAAGAAAATCTTCACTCAAAAATAAAAGCTTAGAAAAAGATCTATCCATGCTAAAATCTGAAAACTTTGATCTTAGAAATTCAAATTCGGAAAATATTTGTGATACTTGCTTAGATCTCAAATTTGAAATTAAGTCACTAAAAGAGGAACATGTGATTAAACTAGAACAAGTTTATGCCGAACAATTGAAAAATGAAAAACTTGTGAAAAATATTGGTTGCTCTCTTGATAGTTTACATGATCAAATTGCTTGCTCTAAATGTTCTATTCTTGAGTTGAAATTAAAAGATGCAAATTGTAGAGTTATCCAATTAACAAATGACATATTCACTCATGAAATTAACTCGTGTTCAAATTGCCGTAAGCAGTAAAGCTAAAATTGACACTCCTTGTGATAATTGTTTAAATCTTGCTAAAAAGGTTGACTACTTGCAAGATTCTCTTTCTAAGTTCACTAAAGGGAAGAAAAATTTGAACATGATTTTAGATCAATCTAAAGTGAGCTTCAACAAACAGGGTTTAGGTTTTAACTCTCATGCTTCTACTAAACCTGTTGAGAGCAAAAATGTGAAAATTGATAATGAGTTTAAAGAACTTTGATTAAATCTGGCGGCACTCTATCTCCCACTATTTCAAGTACAAAAGTTACTTCTAATGCCAAACCATATGTTAAGTACAATTGCACTCATTGTGGGAAAGATGGTCATTTGGTGAATTTACGCTTTAGACTAGCCAAACAACAAAAGAAAGAAAGAACTAAGGCTAGGTCTAATTTCAGACAGCACGTTTCATTTCTCATTATGTGCCTAGGGTGATGCAAACACCTCTTGTTGCTAAGAACACGAGAAAAGACAAATCTGCTTTTATGCATAAGAATGCTCGTGTTGTGCCGGTGTTGTGCGTCGTGTGTCTCGATCTGGATTCCTAAACATCTTATTTCTAACTTGATGCAGAGACCTCGACACTTTCTGCTTCTATGTAGGCTTCTCACGCAAGGAAGGAGAACATATGGCTAGTGGATTAGGATGCTCACGCCACATGTCCGATGATAAGAATTGGTTCTCCTCCTTCACTCGTGCATCTCGTGCTAAAAGTGTTATTTTTCAAAATGCTTCTTCCACCTCTGTTTTTGCAAAAGGCACTAGTCCAAATAGTGCAGTGCAGTGCATATGTTCAGGGGAGAGTATCTTTATTGATGAAGATGATGATGATCTTGTTGAGGATGAGATAATTGGAGGTTTACATGAGAGACTCTTCCCACGTGCTTCACATCAACAAGCGGTCAAGTGAATTTTCAGGTATCTCCATGGTACTCAAGATTTTGGCATTTGGCTTTTGCTTCCTTATGCATTAGTTTAAGAGCTTATTCGATGTTGACTTTGGAAGATGTTGAATTGATTTGGTTCGTGCCACCTCTTGAGTAATCCTCTTTCTTGAGCATTTGATATTGGATTTCACTTTCTTAGAGATCATGTTGAAAAAGAAAATATTGTGCTTCACCATGTGGATCTTGAACATCAATTGGTAGACATTTTCAAAACCTTTGTCTTCTTCTCGTTTTGCTTTTATTCGGGAGAACTTGGAATTGTTCATCCAATGGGATTGTTTTGAGGAGTTTCTTTGCCAAGTTCTTTCACTTGATGAGCTCACTTTATCATATTTCTTTATATGTTATGTAATTGAGCTAATATATGATAATCTAATTGTTTCACTTGAACTAAAAATGACATTGCGGAATTCCACTGGACTAATTGCCTATAGCTAAATACTCTGTGATATCTTACTCTTCTAGGCTTGATATTGAATCTTCTTGACAAATTTGGGCTATGAAGCAAGTTTGGTTTCAACTTTACTCTTTCATAAGACCTTTTAATCACTTTTGCATGTTTATAATCAAAGAAAAATGAAAAGAAAAGGGAATCAATAAAAGGGTTGTTAAAAGCAAAAGCCTCAAGTTATGAGCTTGAGGATGCTTTCCTAAAAGATAAGATGTATGCTTCAAGCATGCCATTCCCTCAAAAGACAAGATGTATGCTTCAAGCATGCCACTCCAAGGAAATAAAAGAAGTATGCTTCAAGCATGCCACATGCGATTCTTGTTTAAAGATTAAATTGGTCCACTAGATTGGAGTTGAAACTACTTGCTCATACGATTTGTTATTTGCTTCAACTTTGAGCCTTTGTTTTTCTTCTAAAGGTTTTGCTTAGTACTTGGCTATAGTTGGTGAATTGAGGTTGAGATGCATGTCATTCCCTAACTTGTTAAAATCACATCAAGATCGTGTATTTGGCATGTTATGTGATATATAAGGTTATATGATCGAATGAGCTAATCTTTTCCTATCTTGGCACTCCCTTGTTTCTCTTTGTGAAATCATTGTTTCAGGAAAAATTTTGAACCTGTTCTCTCTTTTACTCTTGATGAATCCATTGTCAAAGGGGGAGAAATTTGGAAATCTTTCTTTGAAAAGTTTAAAGAAAAAGGAGAGTTGTATTTGGAAATTTGAGAATTTTGGGAGAAGTTTGGAGAATTTTTGAAATTTTTGGGCGCATTGCACTTCTCGGGGAGATTTTGTTTTGCATTTTGGTCAAAGAGGATTTCTGTGTTTTCTTACTTTGGTCTTTGATCCTTTGGATTTCAAAATCTTTGGTAAAGTGAATGCCAAATGATCAATTCTAAGTGGTGTTGCCAATGTTTTCATCAAGGGGAGATTGTGAAATCATGTCTGAAAAATTGGCTTTGAACTGAAAAATTAACTTAGATTTGAATTTGCAAAATGTGTTTGTTCATGTGTTTTGACAATTTGACAAGAAAGCAGTAAGTTACGCATTAGCGCAGGACAAAGTTCTCAAGAAGCAGTAAGTTTCCCATCTGCGACGGACGGTGTTTTGGGTCTGTTGTGAACATGTTTTTGAGCCCATGACCGAAGTCATTTTCACATGTACAGCGGACGCTTTTTCTTGGTCCGTTGTGAACAAGCTTTTCGGTTTGGATAATTTCTTGGAAACCAAGATTTTCACATGTACAACGGACTAATTCTTTTGTCCGTCGTGAATGAACTTTTCTAGGGTTTTACTTTTGTGAAACCGAAGCGCTGCGTTCTTGTAGGACAAGCTTACGGGGTCCGTTGTGAACTTGTTTTGAGCTCATGACCGAAGCCATTTTGCATGTACAGCGGACCAACTTTGTTTGTCCGTTGTGACCGTGTTTTTCCGCGTTTGGTTGGCTTCTTGGAACAGAAACTTTTCCTTATACAACGGACCAACTTTGTTTGTCCGTCGTGAATGCGCTTTCGCTCAATTAGGGTTTTGAGCGATTTGGATTTGAATTTTGAATGTGAATTTGAAATTTGTAATGATTTCATGATGCTTCTTTTGAAGTGGACTTTATGAAATACTCATGTGAGTAGTTGCATGGATTGACATTGAGTCAAGTCGTGGACTTGTGCTCGGATTTGTTTTGTGGTTTGTTCATGTGCAGGTATTGCTCGAAGACGAATGTGGTCGATGACGGGACCGGAACTAGGTTCATGGAGGAACTGAGGTTCGGGACTAGGTTCAGGAGGAACCGAGGTCTTGGTGGTCAAGGATGTCATGCGGGACGTTCGGGCTAAGAGAATGGTGCACATGAAGAATGGTTAGTCACGTGAGAATGGCAGGAGGTCATTCGCGTGCAAAGTGTTAGTCACGTGAGTATGGCAGGTGGCCATCCGCGGGCAAAGTGTTAGTCACGTGAGTATGGTAGGGTTGCCATACGCGTGCAAGAGTTGTACTCGGCCTGGTTGGGCCAAGTAGAGTTGAGTTGGATACGGATTCCTTCTAGGGAATAGGAATCGTATTCAGAACTCTTTGTGGGTTGGTGCTTTAAATAGGTGGGGGTCTCCTGTTGAAAGGCACCAAGTAGAGCTGAGCGCATCAAGCTTTGAGCTTGGTTTTAGGGTTTGTACTCTTTTGATGAGAGTATTTTAGACAAGAAATAAAGATCAATTCTTCCAAGATTTTTGCGTGCTCTGAGAACCACGTCGCTCTGATATTTTCTGTTTTGGTTCTTGTTTGCATGCTTGTTCTAGTTCTAGATTGGTTTTTGTTCTTCAAGTTTTATCTTGATTTGATCCATCAAAAACCTCTCTAGGGTATTGATCTAGTGTTTCTCAAAGTTTAGTTGATCAATCTTTTGTCGTTCTTGTTTAATCTTGAAGTTTTGATTAGATTGATTCTCGTCAAGTTCTGGATCAGCAAGCTTGCGAAGCTCATAACTTTTGATCCGTAAGTCCGATCGAGCTGATTCTTTTTGGGTTCGATTCGTATTGGAATCTAGTTTCTTGTGTCCAAATTTCAGATCGTTTCGACGGTTGGATCTCCGGGAATTCTCGTTTTACCAAACCTCTGTCATTCTGTTTTTGTCGAAAACGAGGCAATTATTTGGTTCTGTTTTGGGGTGAACTTTTAATAGATCAAGAATTTGGTTTTAGCTTCCGCACAATCATTCACCCCCCCTCTGATTGCTATATTCGTATACTTCGATCCTACAAGTGGTATCAGAGCCAGGTTTTACTAATCCATCTTAACAGGTAATTAGTAAACGATAAGTTATGGCAACGGAGAAATACTCGAACAAGCTGCCAATCTTCGATGGCACAGACTTCCCCCACTGGCGGATCCGAATGACTGCATATCTTCAAGCTCAAGGTAACGCGATTTGGCGCAAGGTAAAGATTTCATACAAGCTTCCTTCTAATGATGATATTGATAAAATCGAGTTTGAAAAGGATGTTGAAAGTAATAATAGAGCTAGAAACATATTGCTTCAAGGACTTGCTAGAAAAGAATTCGATAGAGTCTGTCATTTACTCACTGCTCATGAAATTTGGAAATCTCTTCAAGATTATCATGAAGGCACTGACTCTATCAAAGAGTCTAGGCAAGATCAATTTAAAAAGGAATACACTAGATTTGAAATGAACTCTGGAGAATCATTAGATGATTGTTTTGCTCGTTTTAATAGAATCTTAAACAATCTTAGAGCTGTTGATGTACAATACACTGACTCTGAAAATGCTAGACATTTCTTATCATCTCTTGATCTTAAAATCTGGCAAATGAAAGTAATGCGCATTTAGGGAGGCTCACAAGATGAGTGAAATGACATTGGATAAATTATATTCTAGTATCAAAACTTTTGAGATAGATATTGTTTCCAGAACATCCAGTGATAACTCTTTGGCTCTTAATGCAAATTCTTCTTCATGTGATAATGCTACTAGTGCTTCATCATCATATTCCATTCGCCTTGAGTGCTCTTAGTGATGAACAGCTAGATCAAATACCGGAAGATACACTTGCTCTTCTTTCCAAGCGTGTCAATGCAACTTACATGAGATCAAGGGAGAGAAGAGGAGCCTCCATCCACTGCTACAACTGCGGCAAGGCCGGGCACATCCGTGCTAACTGTTTCAAGAACAAAGATAGAGAGGAGAAGGAGCAAAGCAACTCCTCCAAGTCCTTCCGGCCAAGAGAGAGCAAGGATAAAAATAAACAACGGACAAAGAAGATGCTCAACAAAGTCTTCGAGGCAATTGGTCGCTTAGACTTAAGCGACATTGATGACTCAACTGAAGATGAGAAGGAAGCGAAGCAAACGAAGCTGAATGAGAAGGATCTCACGGACTATGCTTCATGGCAAAGGGAACACTAGTGATTCTAGTGACAACGACAAAGACCTCCAAATGACGGTGATGAGGTAATACCTTCATACGATGAGCTTTGTGAAGTTTTAGTCATATTGAGAAAATCTTTAAGAAAATCTTCACTCAAAAATAAAAGCTTAGAAAAGATCTATCCATGCTAAAATCTGAAAACTTTGATCTTAGAAATTCAAATTCGGAAAATATTTGTGATACTTGCTTAGATCTCAAATTTGAAATTAAGTCACTAAAAGAGGAACATGTGATTAAACTAGAACAAGTTTATGCCGAACAATTGAAAAATGAAAAACTTGTGAAAAATATTGGTTGCTCTCTTGATAGTTTACATGATCAAATTGCTTGCTCTAAATGTTCTATTCTTGAGTTGAAATTAAAAGATGCAAATTGTAGAGTTATCCAATTAACAAATGACATATTCACTCATGAAATTAACTCGTGTTCAAATTGCGAGAAATGTAAAGCTAAAATTGACACTCCTTGTGATAATTGTTTAAATCTTGCTAAAAGGTTGACTACTTGCAAGATTCTCTTTCTAGGTTCACTAAAGGGAAGAAAAATTTGAACATGATTTTAGATCAATCTAAAGTGAGCTTCAACAAACAGGGTTTAGGTTTTAACTCTCATGCTTCTACTAAACCTGTTGAGAGCAAAAATGTGAAAATTGATAATGAGTTTAAAAGAACTTTGATTAAATCTGGTGACACTCTATCTCCAACTATTTCAAGTACAAAAGTTACTTCTAATGCCAAACCATATGTTAAGTACAATTGCACTCATTGTGGGAAAGATGGTCATTTGGTGAATTTCTGCTTTAGACTAGCCAAACAACAAAAGAAAGAAAGAACTAAGGCTAGGTCTAATTTCAGACAGTGCACGTTTCATTTCTCATTATGTGCCTAGGGTGATGCAAACACCTCTTGTTGCTAAGAACACGAGAAAAGACAAATCTGCTTTTATGCATAAGAATGCTCGTGTTGTGCCAATGTTGTCGTCGTGTGTCTCGATCTTGGATTCCTAAACATCTTATTTCTAACTTGATGTGAGACCTCGACACTTTCTGCTTCTATGTAGGCTTCTCACGCAAGGAAGGAGAACATATGGCTAGTGGATTCGGATGCTCACGCCACATGTCCGATGATAAGAATTGGTTCTCCTCCTTCACTCGTGCATCTCGTGCTAAAAGTGTTATTTTTCAAAATGCTTCTTCCACCTCTGTTTTACTTAAAAGGCACTAGTCCAAATAGTGCAGTGCAGTGCATATGTTCAGGGGGAGAGTATCTTTATTGATGAAGATGATGATGATACTGTTGAGGATGAGATAATTGGAGGTTTACATGAGAGACTCTTCCCACGTGCTTCACATCAACAAACGGTCAAGTGAATTTTCAGGTATCTCCATGGTACTCAAGATTTTGGCATTTGGCTTTTGCTTCCTTATGCATTAGTTTAAGAGCTTATTCGATGTTGACTTTGGAAGATGTTGAATTGATTTGGTTCGTGCCACCTCTTGAGTAATCCTCTTTCTTGAGCATTTGATATTGGATTTCACTTTCTTAGAGATCATGTTGAAAAAGAAAATATTGTGCTTCACCATGTGGATACTGAACATCAATTGGTAGACATTTTCAAAACCTTTGTCTTCTTCTCGTTTTGCTTTTATTCGGGGAGAACTTGGAATTGTTCATCCAATGGGATTGTTTTGAGGGGGAGTTTCTTTGCCAAGTTCTTTCACTTGATGAGCTCACTTTATCATATTTCTTTATATGTTATGTAATTGAGCTAATATATGATAATCTAATTGTTTCACTTGAACTAAAAATGACATTGCGGAATTCCACTGGACTAATTGCCTATAGCTAAATACTCTGTGATATCTTACTCTTCTAGGCTTGATATTGAATCTTCTTGACAAATTTGGGCTATGAAGCAAGTGTGGTTTCAACTTTACTCTTTCATAAGACCTTTTAATCACTTTTGCATGTTTATAATCAAAGAAAAATGAAAAGAAAAGGGAATCAATAAAAGGGTTGTTAAAAGCAAAAGCCTCAAGTTATGAGCTTCAGGATGCTTTCCTAAAAGATAAGATGTATGCTTCAAGCATGCCATTCCCTCAAAAGACAAGATGTATGCTTCAAGCATGCCACTCCAAGGAAATAAAAGAAGTATGCTTCAAGCATGCCACATGCGATTCTTGTTTAAAGATTAAATTGGTCCACTAGATTGGAGTTGAAACTACTTGCTCGCCCTGATTTGTTATTTGCTTCAACTTTGAGCCTTTGTTTTTCTTCTAAAGGTTTTGCTTAGTACTTGGCTATAGTTGACTGAATTGAGGTTGAGATGCATGTCATTCCCTAACTTGTTAAAATCACATCAAGATCGTGTATTTGGCATGTTATGTGATATATAAGGTTATATGATCGAATGAGCTAATCTTTTCCTATCTTGGCACTCCCTTGTTTCTCTTTGTGAAATCATTGTTTCAGGAAAAATTTTGAACCTGTTCTCTCTTTTACTCTTGATGAATCCATTGTCAAAGGGGGAGAAATTTGGAAATCTTTCTTTGAAAAGTTTAAAGAAAAAGGGAGAGTTGTATTTGGAAATTTGAGAATTTTGGGAGAAGTTTGGAGAATTTTTGAAATTTTTGGGCGCATTGCACTTCTCAGGGGGAGATTTTGTTTTGCATTTTGGTCAAAGAGGGATTTCTGTGTTTTCTTACTTTGGTCTTTGATCCTTTGGATTTCAAAATCTTTGGTAAAGTGAATGCCAAATGATCAATTCTAAGTGGTGTTGCCAATGTTTTCATCAAGGGGGAGATTGTGAAATCATGTGCTGAAAAATTGGCTTTGAACTGAAAAATTAACTTAGATTTGAATTTGCAAAATGTGTTTGTTCATGTGTTTTGACAATTTGACAAGAAGCTTGATAAGTTACGCATTAGCGGCAGGACAAAGTTCTCAAGAAGCAAGAAGTTTCCCATCTGCGACCAGACGGTGTTTTTGGGTCTGTTGTGAACATGTTTTGAGCCCATGACCGAAGTCATTTTCACATGTACAACGGACGCTTTTTCTTGGTCCGTTGTGAACAAGCTTTTCGGTTTGGATAATTTCTTGGAAACCAAGATTTTCACATGTACAACGGACTAATTCTTTTTGTCCGTCGTGAATGAACTTTTTCTAGGGTTTTACTTTTGTGAAACCGGCGTGGCACGCTTGCGCGGACAAGCTTCGGGGTCCGTTGTGAACTTGTTTTGAGCTCATGACCGAAGCCATTTTTGCATGTACAACGGACCAACTTTGTTTGTCCGTTGTGAACGTGTTTTTCCGCGTTTGGTTGGCTTCTTGGAACAGAAACTTTTCCTTATACAACGGACCAACTTTGTTTGTCCGTCGTGAATGCGCTTTCGCTCAATTAGGGTTTTGAGCGATTTGGATTTGAATTTTGAATGTGAATTTGAAATTTGTAATGATTTCATGATGCTTCTTTTGAAGTGGACTTTATGAAATACTCATGTGAGTAGTTGCATGGATTGACATTGAGTCAAGTCGTGGACTTGTGCTCGGATTTGTTTTGTGGTTTGTTCATGTGCAGGTATTGCTCGAAGACGAATGTGGTCGATGACGGGACCGGAACTAGGTTCATGGAGGAACTGAGGTTCGGGACTAGGTTCAGGAGGAACCGAGGTCTTGGTGGTCAAGGATGTCATGCGGGACGTTCGGGCTAAGAGAATGGTGCACATGAAGAATGGTTAGTCACGTGAGAATGGCAGGAGGTCATTCGCGTGCAAAGTGTTAGTCACGTGAGTATGGCAGGTGGCCATACGCGTGCAAAGTGTTAGTCACGTGAGTATGGTAGGGTTGCCATACGCGTGCAAGAGTTGTACTCGGCCTGGTTGGGCCAAGTAGATTTGAGTTGGATACGGATTCCTTCTAGGGAATATGAATCGTATTCGAGAACTCTTTATTGGGTTGGTGCTTTAAATAGGTGGAGGGTCTCCTGTTGAAAGGCACCAAGTAGAGCTGAGCGCATCAAGCTTTGAGCTTGGTTTTAGGGTTTGTACTCTTTTGATGAGAGTATTTTAGACAAGAAATAAAGATCAATTCTTCCAAGATTTTTGCGTGCTACAATAACCACGTCGCTCTGATATTTTCTGTTTTGGTTCTTGTTTGCATGCTTGTTCTAGTTCTAGATTGGTTTTGTTCTTCAAGTTTTATCTTGATTTGATCCATCAAAAACCTCTCTAGGGTATTGATCTAGTGTTTCTCAAAGTTTAGTTGATCAATCTTTTGTCGTTCTTGTTTAATCTTGAAGTTTTGATTAGATTGATTCTCGTCAAGTTCTGGATCAGCAAGCTTGCGAAGCTCATAACTTTTGATCCGTAAGTCCGATCGAGCTGATTCTTTTTGGGTTCGATTCGTATTGGAATCTAGTTTCTTGTGTCCAAATTTCAGATCGTTTCGACGGTTGGATCTCCGGGAATTCTCGTTTTACCAAACCTCTGTCATTCTGTTTTTGTCGAAAACGAGGCAATTATTTGGTTCTGTTTTGGGGTGAACTTTTAATAGATCAAGAATTTGGTTTTAGCTTCCGCACAATCATTCACCCCCCCCTCTGATTGCTATATTCGTATACTTCGATCCTACAGATCCCCTTCTTGCGAGTAGCTTTTCTGATTTGCGGTAGAAATTTTAATTTGTGCTAGTGTAGCATACCGCGTTCCCAATAATATTCATTATTATCATGACTCCCAATGATTAAACTGTATATGAATGTGAAGCTACGTGTAAAAGTGTAGCTAATGCCCTTTCCCGCATGCCGGTTTCATGGTACCTAAAAACAACATAAACACAAGCGTGAGTTCATCACTCAGCAAGTATATTGCAATGGACCACAAAGAACAATTCAATGTTAACATCACTACATACCATGCTCAACATCATGAACAATCATAATTTCATATACAACATCATACTCATGTCTCAATATCATTGTACTCATTTCATCATCATCGTGTATGCAATGCAAATGCTCATATCTCCTCGAAGCACATACCGGTATTGCCGAGTGCACACCCGTCGGCGTGCACCTCCTTTCCCCTTCCATCCCGTAGATGGAGGGTGCCTACTCTTACTGACTCGGTCCCATGCACCACCGTGGATGGGACTATGAGGTAGGTCTTTCGTGTTCACTACGTGTGAACACAGAGGCCCACATCAGTATGGGATGCCCCTTCCATTATGAATGCACATAAGACATAAACATGTAAATATTGGTATAAACATTTAATACAACACAATCATGATCAATATGAAATCATGTTCATCATGTCATAGGCAAACATCAACCTTGGCATCATATCATAAAGAAATTTGCATCTAATCAAGTCTAGCAACATTCAACACGCTACCCATTCCAATACACTTGCCTTAACCTCGGGCGACGGATTGGTGAGAGGTTGAGGGCACTCCTAGGGTCACACACCTGCACATAAGTACCACATACTCAAAATGTGCTCACAAAACAGTACACACTCGCTCATCTACCCCGATTATGCAAACTACTCCCGAAAACGAAAAATAGAGAATTTGTCCCCCGGGACAGCAGACTTCAATCTAGCATAACTTGAGTTCTAGGTCTCCAAATCGAGTAAACGAGTACATTATCGCGAAGCTTAGGAAATTTCCTAACTTTTTCTAAGTATTGGGAAAAGCTGATTCGACATATAAAATTGTTTAATATATAAAACATTACGTTCTGTCCCAATTACATCGCAGATTTGAACCCATTCATTAAAATGACCATAACTTTCAAACGGCTGGGCAGAATTGGACGTTCTTGGTGTCCAATTAAAAGTATTGAAGTTACCTACAACTTTCTCAACAGGCGGCCGACCAAATTCCGACTCTACAATCGCGAAAACTCAAACCCTATGTCGAGTGCACAATCTGCCCGAAACAAAGAATTAAGAAACATCTAGTTTTCATCCAATCTACCCAATCACAGAACCTCCTCTTGATATAAAAGCATCAAATTGACCGATATATCAGCACCTAGACCAACCCCAAGGAACACCCATACCATAGCTTTGTCCGACGAACGACGAACACCGAATCCTCTCCTCCCGATTTCCCCGATCGTCCTCCTCGCGCCGGAACCGCCGGATCTCCTCGTCGCGGGGCTTCCCGATGGAGAGATCAACAGGATAGCGAGGTGGGGATCCCCTCTAGGGCAGCAAGGGAGTGGAGAGGGGAGGGGAGAGGGTGGCTGCTAGGGAGGGGAAACCCTAAAGGAGGGGGCGCATGGGCCAAATGGGGGGCGGCTAGGGAGAGAAGGGAGGAGGTGGGGGCGCATTAGTGCAGGGGGGTGCCCCAAGGGCACGGAATTCAGGTCCCCCTCCCTCATGGGCCCAAAACCCCTCCCACTAAAGCCCACGACTCATCCCCCTAGGGCCCGAACTCCCCCGGAGAGGCCCAAACTCCCGAAATCGGCTCGGAAACGAGATTAAACCTCATACTGTATAGTTTTATTCTCTAATTTCACATTTTATAATGTCACACCATTCCGTAGTGTCACATTCTCCTCCCCTCCAATCCATCATTTCCCCTTCCCCTACCTCGGTTGCTTCGTTTGGTGATTCGTTCAACCGAAGAACTTCGGCGATTTCGGCGATTGGAGGGAGATCGGCGAATTCGGGAGGGAGTTCATCGTTTGTTTGGTTCTTCAAGGGAGGTAAGTGATTTTAGATTCTTTTGTAGGGTTATGGTGCTGGTTAGATGGTAGATTTCATGCTTAAAATTGGTGTTTAGGTGCTGTTCGTAATTGCATTTAAGGAGCTTGTAGATCTGTCCCTCATTCTGTCCTCGGGCATATTTGAACCCCGACTTAGGGCTTGAGTTTTGGGAATTTTAGACGTGTTTTCTGGTCGGCCGGCTGTTACTAAAGTTGTAGGTAATTGAAATACCTTCAATTGAGAACCAAAAACGCTAAGTTTTGTTCAGCCATTTAAAAGTTATGATCGATTTACCGAGCGCTGTCCAATCTATGACATGATTGGGACAGATTGTGTTCAACTGTAGATTAGAGGATTTTAACAATGTCAAAGAGGTTGTTGTCAAAGAGGTTGTTGCTCCTCTTTATCTTCTTTAACATATGAGCAAATTGAAGAACTTCCTGAAGAAGATCTGGCACTACTCTCTTCTCGCTTTAACAAAGCTTTGCAAAATGTGAGGATGTGAAAGAGAGGTGGTCCTCCAAGATGCTATGAGTGTGGTGATCCCAACCACATGCGATCAAATTGTCCCAAACTTGCAGGTAAAGCATCAAGTGAGGAAAAGGACAATAGAAAGGAGAAGAAGAAGTTTGCTTCAAGTGATAAAAAGAAGAAAAGCTTCATCAACCGCAAGGTGGTCCACCGAGTTCTTTCCGCTCTTGAACAAATCAATTTGAGCGAGAGAGAACGAGAGACAGCAGGGCGTGAGACAGCAGGGAGTGAGAGAGAACGAGAGAGGAAGAAGAAGGTGATGGCCACAAGGGCCCACAAGGCAGAGAGAAGAGAAAGAGAGGAAATAACAGAGGATGACGCGTGGGACCAGTACGTGGACTCCCACCTGCCAGCAGCACCTAACGAGTGGAGCTCCGCCGAAGCCTCTGGGTGCGTGGCCCCACAAGTCGGTGAGAGAACAAAGAAAAAGGAAGAGATGACTAGGGCTGACAGCGCAGTAAAAGAATTAATGCACGGGTCATTTCACCTCCAGATTTTTTGAAACTGTTTGACCAAGCTTATGGGTAAGTTTACAATCCTCAGTAAAATTTTGAGGATAAAATAATTTACATTTTAATTATAAAAATTATGACAGTGCTGGCTGTACAGAAAATCCATTTCGGTTTTTGCATTGTTTTAAGGGCTAAATTAACATATCTAAATTTGAAATTTTTACTGGAGGTGTTTATCTTCATCAAGGTTCTACCATAAAAATTTCATCACTAAATTTCCAGTATTTATTTTTCAAAAATTCTTTTACTGATTCCTGCAGAATTTTAGATATGCTTTATTTAAATGCAAATAAATAGCTAACCTTCTTAATAATTTTCGCACATTTTTGTGGATGAAGTTGATATGTCTGAGGTCTTATGGTAAAAATTCCAAGGCCTAGATTGCTCCACATTTCTCTCTAAAAATCTGACATGGGTCAGGGCAACCATTCGCTTTACTAGTTTAATTTGTTTTCTCTATTGATAAATGCATGCACATGGTATTTTGACCAGCTAAAGATGATTCTAGGGCTTAGCATGGTCACCCAGAAAATTTACCATAGTAATTTCCAATTCTTACCATCTTACCATTTTATATTTTCTCTTTTCCCTTTTCTCTCTATAGACCAAGCAAGCATCACAAGTATCAAACAATTCATAAAATCAAGAAATACATAAGAACATTATTTATCATTTTAATATTTGATTTTTATTACTTTATAAATTTGAGGATGTTACATTTAACCATAAGCGGCGGCATAAAAACATCATTTAACTTTAAAGAAATTACAGCCCTGATCCGGGCAAATGAGCTCCCAAGCCCGACAGTGTCGCTGCTGCCTTCCCGATGGTCGTCTAAATGCTGTCTACGAGTCTTTCGTCGGCCACTGCATCACCAGGAATAGGACCCACCTTGGCCGACTGAAGCTTGACCTTGGCGAAGACTTCACCGATCTGCCTTTTCTTGTCCACCAGAGACGAAGTCGATTCGACGTTCTTCAATTGGCAGTCGGTCAGCTCTTTCGTCACCAAGGCCAGTTGTTCCTCGAGCTTTTTCTTGGCCGTTTCTAACTCTTGGACTTTTCCCTTGCCTAGCTTAGCAGCGCCTTGATCAAATTGCTTTTTCTTAAGCTTGGCGTCGGCTACCAGCTCGTCCAGAATCTTCTGATCAGCTCGTTGCGCTTCCCTCTGGGCGATTATGGACCTAGCCGCTCGCACCGCCTCCATCCGGTCATCCAAGTGGCAGACATCTAATAAAGCATTCATGGCAGCAGGAGGAAGATCAGCTTGAACCGTGGCCATGGCGTTCCTGAGTGGTTGAGTGTTCTCCAAGAGCCTAGCTTCGGGCTGCATGACTTCATGAAGAAGAGGATTGAGTTTGTCCTGCATGCCCAGCTTGGAGGTTACAACAGCCGACGCAGTGATGGAGGCATCAACTATCCGCCGAATATCAACCGGATAATCATCCGTGGCCATCACCTCATGAGTTTTCAATTCATCCAGGGTGAAGCCTAGAAGATTGGCAGGATCGGCTGAGTCGGGGGAGACGGGCATGATGTTTGCGGGCAGCGGCACATCAGGAAGCATCGGAGATAGCACGGGCTGAATGGCTGATGAGGTACCTTGGGGATCGGCTAGAACCCCCGCTACTTGCACGGACGGCGATTGCTGAAATCAAAAGATGATGGTTAGCACCATATAAAGTATCTATTCAAGGTGAAGGAGTACGACAAGATTTACATCGGTAGCCGAATGCTCCGGGGAGTGGTCAGCAGAGCATCTCGTAGGCCTTGGAGATCGCCTGGTGGACTTCTTCTTCCTCTCTGAACCATACGGGTTAGCATCGGCAAAAATAATAAGCAGAAATATAAAAGCCGATGCAGTTGGAGCAACTTACTTGCGGGGCGTTGCTGATGGGCGAGATCCGACAGAGATGGGCTTCGAATACCTAAGGTACCCGATGAGTAGCCCGTAGTGCCAATCGTCTGGCCCGGCCGTCTTTGTCGGCTACTACCAGCAGAAACATTTGGATCGGCTATTTATCCGCCAACGTTCGTTGCCGTCCTCCCCTGTAAAGGTCAAAAACTCAGTAAAACCGATCACAAGCGGAACCTTTGAAAAGAAGTATAGTTGCCGATACCTCTACAACTACTAAAGAATTGGTATAACCTGAACTCTCACTCGAGCTGCTGGTAGATACTACCATCGGCTCACGAAAATCGGGCAGGAATAACGAAATAATAGCCAACGGGGTTCTATCCAGCAGGAGTGCGTCAGATACTAGAGACCACCAGTGAGAGAATGGGCTTGACCGATGAGTGTTAAGGAAAAAGTGCGGCATATGGAAGATTTGGAGGTCGTTGGCTAACTCAAGGACGAGTTCAGCCACAATTGAATTGGTTACCTTACTGCGAGGCTGGATGCGCTCAAGCAAAGAGAAACTAGGTATAGCTTGTCCGAAACCCAATTGTTGGGCATAGACAGAAGGGTGATAAAACTCATATGATGGTTGGAAAGTGCAGTTTCTGGTATTCAAGCCGACATGAAAGATGCCAGGAGACTGGAAGATTTTGTAGAAGTCTAGGGTCGATTGGGGCATCTGAGAGCTATCGGAGTCCAGGTGAAGAAAAGAGGGCCAAGGATGGTCGGCTGCATCAAGATAACTGAAAAAGTCCTGCTGGCCAAAGGATGATCGATCTATTGTCAAGAAGAGGGTCAGATACTTGTGCATACTAGCGGGAGTTATTTTTTGGTCACCAGCAGAACACATTATAAACTTTTCCCCGTAGGATCGGCTAGCTCTGTATTGAGGGTTTACGTTTTCTGGGTAGTCCTCACGGGGGAAAGCCGATGCGCCTAAGGGTTCAGAAAGGATAGATCGGTTGAATACGCAGTACAACCAAATTTGGATAAACCATAAAGGACCCCCTACGTTGCCAACAACGAAGTTGGCGAAACCAGAAAAAAGGCGGCTCTGAATAATGTGCATTGTTTGGAATACAGCCCCTAAAAACAACTTCCCTAACGCAAGCCGACGACCCTCCACCAGTTGCTCGGCTATCAGTTGGTACGTTTGGGTCGGACCAAGGGAAGCTCCACAGAAGAGAAATCTATCTAGCCAAAGGTTGAGGAAGGCGACATGCTCTTCATTCGACACAAGCCCATTAACTTTATTATTGTTTTGGATGTACTTACGCCAACCCTCCCCTTTCTTATGGGTCAACTTATAACGAGGTTTGCCACTGAAAGCCGATAGTTGGTCGCCATCTGGTCTAAGGCAACAAAGTTGAGCGACATCAAGAAGAGTTGGGCCGACTGGACTAGTTCAAAAAAGGAAGGCATTAAAAGAGTCGGACCAAAAATACCAAGCCATGGCTACTAGAGGTTCGTTAGCTTCTGGATCAGCTAAACATAGAGGGAGACACTCGGCTATCCCTAGCCGTTCCCACTATGCCATTTTCTGGGCCGATACCCTAATGTACCACGATCTCCATCCTTTAAGGGTTGTAGGCCAGGCTCTAAAGCTTTTTCCCCATCCTTTTATGTTATAACCCGCAGCCGATATGGGAAGCCTAGGGATTTCTTGTTAATCACAGCATCGGCTTCTATGGTTCCTATTGGTCCAAGGAAGAATTGATCTACGCTCTGAGAGATTGGTATATGTGGGGACCCGTCCCCGGGATTCCACTAATTCACTCGGTAGCATCACACAGCCCAAGTAAATCAAGGGAACCTCGAGCGGCCCGCATATATGCCCGTGTTGGTCCCAGGAAAGTTCACCAAGACGTGCGGCAATGTATAATAGTTTGTATCACAACTCATACCTAATTAATAGAAGCATAAGCATAATTACATACAAAAGCAGGACCGTTGTCCAAAACGACATACATAGTAGTTTTACATCAAAGTAGCAGTGAAAAACATAAATGAACGACAAAAGGCCAGCGTAGTATGCCATAGACCCTCAGGCAACCGACTGGAAGTAAGAACGTGCCCCTAAGCGTTAGCATCTTCGAAATCTGCCCGATAAAGGTCTCCGGGCAGTGCCTCATCCTCACCTACAGCAAGTGGACAATCCGTTTGAGTACAAAGAGTGTACTTGCACAATAATATAAGTGGTACGTTGGGTTCTAACTACATGTGGTGGCTTCTTCACAAGAAAAGCACTAGGTTAATTTCAGCATAAAGCAATATTTGGAGTAAAAACATAGACACGTATAGATTGAAATTGCAGTTTGCTAAACATTTACAAAGTCTAATACATAATATAACATCATCATAATCATCTTCATCTCATGCCTCCCAGCATTCTCCGAACCATGAGTTCGACGCTCATGTTCGCTTACGCCCACGGATACTCCAATATCCGTGAAGCTCCCTCCACGAGTACTCCAATACTCGCGAAGTTCTCCTCATGAGTACTCCAATACTCATGAGACTTGGTTTTTCCCAAATCATCCATTCTTACCCGGTCCTTAACACTCGCCCAGTGACTGACAACTTAAGTGATCGTCCTTAACCATGGACGTGGCTATTCGAATAGTTTAAACTCTACAGAGGTACGACTTTACCCACACGACACGCCACACTCGTAAGCCAAGCTATGAGCACATTTCCTTTGAGGTGCCGGCCAAGGTAAATGTGACAAAACCATTTTCCAGTATGCGTGGTAGTGCATCTAAACCACCCGGGTGACTGTGACCCTCGATCCCGCGTGCCTAGTGCCCTGTGTATGTGGATCAAGGAGTACACCCGTTATTGAACATCCCTAACTCCACAAAGTTCGAGGGATTTCGAAGGATACTCTCAACACTCCACAAAGTTCGAGGAGATCCCACAGACATTCCTTGACACTCTGCAAAGTTCAAGGAATTCCGAGTGCACGTGGTTTAAATGCCCTAGTCATACACAAGTACTTGGCTAAGCCGGCCTCAGAAACGGTGTGTGGTTCGCACGATAGTTACTTCAAGAGACGTCACCAGGATTTGATCCTTAAGATCCTTAACCAACATTGCTACAAAATAACCACAATTGAACCATCCTTATCATAATCAGCTTTGATCATCGCGACCGATGGACTAAGTCCATCTATCGTGGTTCCTAACGATGTTCTAAGCATGGCTAAGCAACTCGTACGAACCCATACATAATAATAAGCCAACCACCTAGGGCGACAATGGTATACGAAAGGAACAGGGTAATAAGATAACATGTCAACAAGGTAGTAACTAACTATTCTACCCCAAATATACTTGTAATTTAAAGTAAGCATGCAATTGACAAAATAACTTTAACATAATTTGCAATTAATAGGATCAAGTATGTTCAAAGAGTAAGGTAGTGCCTTGCTGCTCGCTCTTGACGTCGTAGGCTTAGTCGTACTTGGGGTTGTCTTCCGAAGCGTCGACACCTAATGAGAAATCCAATTCCAAAGGAATACAAATCAAGAAACCAATAATAAACAACATGAGAGCATGCACAATCATGCATGAAATGCATCATGGTTATATTCCTAATCCTAGCATGTATAGGAGAAGCAATTCATCCCTATACGTCCAGAGTAGCCGGGTTGACCTACTCGGTTACTCGATTGCTGACTAAACCGGAGTATCCGGGTTATGTATCCGGAGTGTCCGGGTACACTGGACTATCCGGGTTAAATACTCGGATTATCCAGGTTGGGTCTGTCTGTTACTTTTCCTGGTTTCACCGGACACGTCCGGAGTGTCCAGACATGACCCGGAGTGTCCGGGTTGGCACTCTCAGTTTCAATGTTTTCAACCCGTTCGGAGTGTCCGAATAACTTCCCGGACCCTCCAGACCGGGTTGCTCGGTCCCAGTTTACTTGTACGCCCTAACGAATCCGGAGTATCCGGACTAAAACCCCGGAGTATCCGGGTTGACTGCTCTGTCAAAAAAATGGGTATGGTGTATGTGCTCCTATACTTCAAAAATGATAACTAGGGTATAACGTTACCACTATGGGGATACTCTTGCACTTGATGGAAGGTTGTTTCGATGAAGAGATCAAGAATGGCGTCGGGGTTGTAATCTCCGTTGGTTCTCCCGGTATCAACTCTTCCTCCTAGCTCTTGGAGATGACACCTTCTTCTCCTAGTGCTTGCAATGGCCTTTCCTTATCCTCCTTAAGCTAGCAATGCGACAAGCACGGTTCTATCCTCTACTTGGAGATGATTTTCATGGAGGGAATGGAATGAGCTCAAGGTGACAAAATTTCAGAAAAAGGAAAGCAAAGGAGTGATTAGAACTCACCCAAATCTTGGTGCCTCAAGGATCCAATTGGATGGAATTGAAGCTCTTGATGAGGAGAATCCAATGGCGTAACATGCACAAGCTCAAACAAATTCCTTGGATGGATTTTTGGGACTTGAATGGAGTAGGTGGAGGAGTGCTCTTGCTCTCCCTTGTGTAGATTTTCAGAGATGGGCTGGTGGAATGAGGTGAGTGGGAGGGGATTCCAAAGTGAAAAAGGCTTATATAGCTGCCCCTTCCATCACTTACAAGTGGGGCTTGTACCCACATGACATAGAGAGGTAAGGAAGTGGGTAGAGGGTAGATGGAGTGAGAAAAGGTAGAGTAGGTGTGCAGAATTTTATCCTCTCACTTACTAGTGGGGTCCATATGTCATTGCCTAAGATGGAATTGATGCATGGTTCAATAAGTAGCAGTTTTTAGGTTTCAAGGACCTTATAAATTCATACTCATCTAACTAAAATGATGCTAGCATTTATATGACCCTAATTAAGTGTTAATTGTGCCGTTAATATGAATGATATGAGCATGCCATGCACAATATTACTCGTAATTAAATTTGGGGCTGTTACAGTATAAATACCTGGGATGGGTCCATGGCAGCCGATGTGAGAGAAGGGACACGACTTGATGCGAAAAGATGGAGAAAGCTGATTACTTGTGAATCGAGAGCTCGAAGACGTGAAAATGACTGTAGGGGGACCCGCCAATTTATACCGCATTAAAAAAGGTGAACGGGCGGGAACAGTTTTTGCATTAAAAGCGCACCGAGATTTTGGCGGCGCCATTAATGGGGCAGGCATCGAGGAGGTATCCCTTAGAAGCCGATTTCAAAGCCGATGATATCAGTGCATGATTTTTGAAAAACAACAAGTTGTCTTCCAAAAATGGGGGGCATATGTTTGCACCAAAATTCGGCGTACGTGGCAAAATCGGCCTAATTCAAATATAGAGTCTAAACCGGTACCAATAAGGAATCCGTCGCCGATAAGGAAAAGGAAATCGGATCTAGAGCCGAAATGGGTATAGTTGCCAAATCCATGCTGGACTCGGATCGGCAGAAGTGGTATAAAAGGGGCGAACTATGAGGCGAAAGACACAATCAGTCAATCAATCAACACAACCCTATTTACAATTTTTCCGTTTCTAGTTCATAGAAATCTTTCCTCTGTAAGTCATCGAGATCAATAAGAGCTGCGCATCGCTAATTTGTTGCTCTTGTCGACTTGTTTTTCTTGTTCGATCTGCTTTGTTTGTTGCGCACCGCCTTTCAAAGTCGATCTACCTTCACCCCCGGATTAACCGTAACTGGTTTATCTAGTTATCTCCTGATCGGCTATTAGCCGACCGGTGTTAAGCTGATAATCATCCATTTATCGACTCTGATTGATTCTACGACTTTTCCCTTGTCAATTTTAGGTCAAATTGACTGCCATGCTCTGCAAACCCGGCATTTGTCTTGTATGTTTGAGGCTAGGAACCCTAAATCACGTTTTTAGCGTGAACAACATGCCAACAATAATATCAATTACCATGTAGAACCACAAAGGTACCTACACTTCACATCATCACGTGGCAAGATTACACCATTTCCAAAATTCATTACATATATCATTAGTTAATATTGTTTTGCCATTTGAAACACATTTCACGTAAGCATAGCTAAGCAACTATTCACGGTCTAGCCTCCCGTGTTGGCACATTATTATCATCCAACTAAATAAACCAACTTAAGGTGACAATGGATACATGGCATACAATTATTAACATCAAGGGTGGAATTAACAACTAGGATGATTAGCTATTTAACCCAAATTAAATTAGTTCATTTTAAACAACATAGCATGCATAATTTAAATTAAAATACATTTCAAAAATTAGGAACAACATGGTCAAAGCACAACTTGCCTCCAATGAGCAACCGAACTTGATTTAGGATTTGATCTTGAGCTTGGTCTTCAACTTCCGCACCCTCGCACAGTTCAACGTCTACGCGTAACAGATAACCAAATAAACACCCAAAAACAACGAATAAACACACATTCGAAAAATACCGCACATCAAACTAGTTCATAATTTCATGAAAACTTCCAAATAATTAGTCTAGCATTTTCTAAGATTTATAAAATTTATTATAGTATTTTTGGACGTATAGTTTAGAAGCTACAAAATTCATAAGTTTAGTCTCCCCACAAATGATTTAACATTATAAATTTATTTATAAAATTTCATAAAAATTACAGTAGAAAGGTATTAATTTTTACTAATTAACAAAATTTGTTGCAAGCGATTTGACTTAGAACGGATTTGTATCGAAAAAGACAAAATTCGTAAATCCTGGAAATCAATATATATATATATATATTGATCGGATGATATCGTCGTGTGTATTTATGTAAATTTAGGCATGTGTATGTATATATATAGCTATATATATGTATATATATGCGCGTATATATATATGCATCTACCGACCATAGTACATGTGTTCAAGCATATAGAGAAATCATACATGCTAATATTCCTAATATATACACGCACAATTACGCAGGATCAATCGATTGATAGGAATAGTGCGCTTGCAAAAGAGAAAATACAAGGAGTACCGGTCGGTGAGGCGACAATGACGGTGGCGGCGACGACAACGGCGAAGACGTCAACAGCGGTGGCGACGGCGATGTACACGGCGGCGACGGCTATGGTAACAGCGGCTACGGCGACGACGATGATGTACACGGCGACAACGGCAGCGGTAGTGCACTACAGCGGCTGCGCATGCTGGTTGAAGGATTCGGCTGGAGATGGAACCGCGCAGGAATTGGAGACAGTGTATGCGCCTAGGAGATGAAAACAACAAAGATAGGCATTGCTAGTAGTGTCTCCTGCGTGGAAAAGGATCGGCAGGAGCATGTGTGTGTTGCTAGTAACGCTTGGAGAAAAGCAATGGAAAGAAGGGTATTGCTAGCTAGTAACGGTGGGAGGGAGTGAAGGAAAAAATGGAGAAATTAACTAGTAATGGATGGAGGGAATGTGATCGAGTATGTGGCTAGTCACGCTGGAATGAAGGAATGGCTGAAGATGAAATGGAGAAACGTTGGAGGAGAAACGGCTGGAACCTAGAAAATGCATGGCTTCATACATGCGTCCAGGAGAAACATCTAGGAATGAAGGAGCAGCTGAATTACTCTAGCATGGAAATGGAAACGGCTGGCATTCAAAAGAACTAGTAACATACAAGCGTACATACTCACGAGTGGCTGGAATTCAACCGTCCATGCATGGGAAATGGAAAGGCAGGAGCATGTGTTGCTAAATACTGGGAAACGGCTGGAGTGTGCATGCATTACGAGATGGAAACGGCTGGGCATGCATGGCTAGTAATGGAGGAAATGTATGCGTTGCTGGTAATAAGAAACGGCTGTAGGAAACGTTCAGGTATCCCTGCACACATGTATACACGTATACGCATATACGTTCTCAAAACGTGTTGAGAAAAAAATATTAGAGAGGTTCTAAAAATCTGGAAAATTCCTCTAAAATACTAGGAACTATTTGGAACCTAACAAAGTTGGTTGCGTGATTTTTCAACGTATAGATTTTTCGTAAAAATTCTTTTAGTGAATCAGACACCTGTACAGATTTTTGTAAAATCAACGACTTAAGTGATATAACATGTTTTTCGAAAATATTTGAAGAGAACACTCTCGTCTTCCAAGTATCTTTATTATAAACGAAATTTTAGATGTTATGCTTATACAAAATGCATGATCTTTATTTAATATGATTAGTCCAATAAACTTGAATTCAAATTACTCGCGAGGATTCCAAGTAAATTTTGGAAAATTACAAATAATCCCGGAAACATACTAAATATATTAAAAGAATTTTTTGGGATGTTACATGAACCTCCCCGGTTGCCATACACTATCTCTTCCCACAACAGAGGTGAAGTATAGGACCGACATAACATTGGATGGGTACCTAGCTGCAGCTCCGGTACGCTCCCCCATTCAACTACACAGAGGTATAGTTGACACCCCGAGGTACCACATGCAAGTTATTAGCAACCTACTCAACTAGGTCCGTCCCATTACAGACATGTAGTTGTATGATGAACTCAGTTCAAAGGATTGCAAGGTTAAGTCCTTAGAGTGACCAGGGCAAGACTACCAAAGTATCCATGAGTATTCCAACACCAACAAAAACTAAATCGACCGCCCAGTTGCCACTCTTGGCCCACCAGAAACAATCTTGCTACTTGCCCCAGTCTAATTCATTTTATCACCCCAGTTGATTATTGCGCAACACAATGCCAACAACAACTCAACATCCTTGAAGAAGCACGAAGGCCTCCCTCCGCATATCAACATCATTGTGTCAGCAACACGTCACACGATTTCAAAATACATTGCATATTCCATTAATCAATATTGACCTATGTATTTCCAAAATGATGGCACTGACCTGTTGCAAGTCTAAGCAAACTAATACGTTCTGTCTAACCCATGTTGGCAATTCATTAGCTTCCAACTATTAATCAACAAACATAGGGTGACAAATGAATCATGGCATACAATTATCGTAGACAAGGTGGTAATAACAAGTAGGTCGATTATCTAATCCCAAATTAATTGAAATCAGTTTAACTTAAACTAGCATGCAATAATTTGAAACAACATAAGTTTCAAAAATGGGATCAACATGGTCAAAAGCACAACTTGCCTGGCCCTTGCAATTTTATTCTTTACTCTTTATATTTGATTCTTGATCCTCGATCTTCGGTCTTCACTTCCTTGACCTTCAACTCTGTAGAGCGACGCCCGGACGACGCGTCTAACGATTAAAGAAGAAGCAAATACAAACCAATCAAAAGACAAATCGAATAAACTCTAAATTAAGAACGAATAGCATTGGGCACAAGGCTTGGATGAATTCAGGAACTCGAACGGATTAGATTGAAGATTAGACAAAAGAGAACGGGCTTTCGGAAAAACACCAAAAAGGGAAAGATTAATAACTGGGAAAGAAAGAATAATATTCTGAAGAATATTTCTTCTGAAGTTATTATCTTGATTAGACAAACAAGGACATATGGGCTCTCGATCTATAGATCGGGTCCATAAGGATATGTTAGTTCACAATAAACTAAACTGATTCTCGATGTTGACTTTTGTTGACTAAATAGATACATGGTCAAACAAAAGAGGGATAGACTGATAGATAAGATCTGGGTACACGGACATGACACATAGCCAATGGTCTATCGACCAAGTCCACGAATGAATTCAAGGTTAATGGCAGATTGGATATTCAGGGATAAGACAAAGACAAGTGTCTTACCACGATTAAAACAATGGGAAAGATGGCAAAGATAACAACGCGGCTCATGATAAACTTAGTCCATCGAATCGGTCTTAGGTTAGGGTTTTGGTTTGGCTTTGAAGATGATAAGACGATGAGGCTAGGCGCACATCATGATGATAGAATAGATGAGGACATCGCACTAGGGATTTCGCTTATATGCGCGAAAGCGATGACAGTGAAACGAGAGCAAAACGTTAACGGTGAAGCGTTAACGGCGGAATGTTAATGGTAAAATGTTAACGGCGGAACGTTAGCGGCAAAACGTTAACGGTGGAATGTTAATGGCGAAGAGTTAACGGTGGAACGTTAGCGGCGAAGCGTTAACGGCAAAACGTTAACGGTGGAACGTTAACGGCAAAACGTTAATGGTGGAACGTTAACGGTGGAGCGTTAACGACGGAACGTTAACGGTGAAGTGTTAACAGCGAAACGTTAACAGCGGAATGTTAACGTTCCACCGTTAATCGCGGAGCGAAGCGACGGTGGGATGCTCACAAAACAAGGTATCGACCGTCGGTGCAACGACATGGCCGCGACAAAACGCTACCGAGGACGTTTAACCTAAACGCTAGGTTGAAAGATGACGGTGTTAAGCCGGAACCGGGCTTCGTCGGCGAACGGCGGCCAAAAGAATTCTAAGGATGGTCCAAAATAGTAAGGGATGACCCACCGGACGTGACAACATGGCCGGAACGAACTAAAATAACCGACATCAAAGGACGGCGCGCGGCGGCGGCACAAAGACGGGTTAAATATATAAAAAAATTCAGAGGATGGGAAAGCAAAGGGAGAATGTCCATCACATAGAACGCGACAAGACGAACTCAACGGTATAGGAGAATTTTGCGGCACCCCAACAGATTGATCACAAACTGCCGATTAACGGGTTTCAGATCCAAATTTCAGACGGCCATAACTTCCAAAATAATGATCAGAACCTAACCAAATTTGACCAAGAGCTAGATGTGACCTAGAGGAACACTGTGACTCAGGTGGCTCAGAGTTTTACCTTCTGGATCAGCGGGGAACACGCAAGGATGATTGTCGCTGTTTGAAACGCTGTCTGATCAGAGAAAATAATTTTCTGCTCAAAATCCAGACAGCAAAACCATTGGTTAGGATGTGCATCATGTAGCGGACATCAAGGAGAGTCTACAATAAAAATTTCAAGGTCTAACTAGAAAAATTGAGGGATATATGACCTTGGCAAGATTCGGGATTGAAACAGCTATAACTTTAGATTCCGTGGGCCAAATTGGATGAAATTTGGAGGGGAGATAGATGGTACCTTGGGGCACTCAGTGACATAGGTGGCTCACCAAGATTAGCGACGAGTCGACAAGGAACGCGATGCCAAAACAGGACGACGTTCGACGGTGTTTCGGAGGATGAGGGATGGATTCTAGGGTTTGGAAAATCAATCTGAGGTTGGGGATGTGTGGGAGATGCCATGGGAGGTCTACATAAGGTTAGGGTGGTGGCTAGGTCTAAAAGAATCCAGAAAAAAGCAAAAACGGGTCTCACAAGCATTTTATTGAGCACTTGGTGTGCGTGTCCCGGACTCGGTGATGTGGCCGATTCTGGTGGCGACACGTGGTGCGATCTAGTGGAGACACGTGGCACAGCCAGGGAAATTCAGATTTTTCTAATAAAAATGATTCCGAAAATTCAAATAAATCATTTGAGGCAATAAAAACACTAGAAAAATTCTAAAAAAAATTCTAGAAAATATTTTGAGACATTTTGAACTCAAATAAAATATTTGAAACAAAACTTTATACAAACTTTTCTAAATAATTAATTAATTTCAGTAAAAGGGCTTAATACAAATCGATTCCGAATAAATCCAATAAATAGCAAACGAGCTCCGAAAAATCTCAAAAATTACAGAAGAATTTCTTGAAGCACAAGGAACCCAAATAAATTTAAATTTCTTTTATTTGAATTATAAAATAATCAAATTAAATTATTTTAGATTTTAGAAAATTCAAATCAAGCTTTATAAATGCGAGAAAATCAACGAAAATTTTTGGGAAGCTAAACTAAATCAAAAAAATTTGAAAACCCAAATTTTGGGATGTTACAGCATTGGTGCTAAATCTTGATACATATTAGCTGAGATACTTCTTCGACCTACTTGGCTACATTTTAAGACACTTTGAATATCAAATAATAGTTCTCCACAATTCAAAGAAATAGTTTCTATTTGAAATATTGTATCAAAAGGCTTCATACAGATCCTCACGATGCGATGTTTTGAAATTAAATATAAAATTTCGACATTCAGAAGCTACCAAATGTAGGTTTACCACATTTTCACAGATCCTACACCATCTCTTTTACCAAGGTAAACCATGTGCAGTTAAGAATCATTTTATCGTGGCATTGACATAACACCACAGTTCATGAAAATTATGAGCTGATTACAGAAAACTGCTCAATAATTATCTAAATCATGCAAGACTCCATCGGAAAAATAACCTCATAGAGAATGAGCACGAATGTAGGCTAATCCATAATTACATACCATATATCCCCTTATTTCCAAAATCCATTTCTGTAATGCATCATGTGAAATCATGTGCTGAAAAATTGGCTAGAATTGAATTTGCAAAATTTGTTTGTTCATGTGTTTTGACAATTTGATAAGAAATAGTAAGTTTCGCTTTGGCGCCGGACCAAACTTAAAGAAAACAGTAAGTTTCCCATGTACGACGGACCAAATTTGTTGGTCTGTCGTAAACATGCTTTGGCAACCTCATTTTCCCATGTACGACAAACCAAGTTTTTTGGTCTGTTGTAAACATGAATCTGAGTCCTTTTGCGCCGAACCGATTTTGTGTACGACGGACCAGGTTTTTGGGTCTGTCGTGCACATGTTTTTGAGCTCTTGTGCCAAACTCAATTTTCCAAGAAAATAGCAGTCAGCGCATGTACGACGGACCAAGTTTTTGGGTCTGTCGTGGACGTGTGTGACACCACGAAATGTCGGGATTTGAAATTAGGTGATGATATGTTAAAAAGTATGATAAAATGTGATAAGATGTCGTAAATGAGATAATTTGTGATCTTTTACATTTAGAACCCTACGGTTTGGCGTTTTAGCGCGTTTCGGGCCTCTCCGGGGTCGTTTTGGGCCGTTTCCGGGTGATCGGGCCGTGGGGGAAACAATTTTGGGCCGTCAGTGGGATGAATTGGGCCCATGTGGGGGTGTGCTAGGGCAGCACACCTGCTGCCCCTCCCCCATGCGCCCCCACCTGCTGCCCCTCCCCCATGCGCCCCATCTCTCCCCTTGGAGCCGCCACCCCACCTCCTCTCCCCATCTTCCCCAAATCTCCTCCTCCTCCACCTCAAGCTGCACCACCCCTCCTCCTTGCGCCCCAAGGACGCCTCCTCGCTGCCACAACTTGCCCCGCTGCTGCCCTTGCCATGGAGGAGCTCCGCGACGAGTGGATTGGACGGACCGGCGCGCGTGGGAGGAAAACCGGGAAGGAACGCGAAGATTCGGCCGTCGATTCGTGTTCCTCCAAGAAGGTAATGGGGGATCTTGTGGGAGTAGTTCTTATTCTGCTATAGAGGGTGATTACCATGTTTTTAGATCAAGGGAGGTGCTGCCATGGGTTAGATCTAATGAAAACTAGAGTTGTATTCGCGTTCCAGTTCGGGCAGATTGGGAACCCGAGCTAGGGCAGGCGTTTTCGCCAATTTCTAATTTGAATCTGACCGTACGGACTTTTAGGAAGTTGTAGATAATTTCCTTATCTTTCCGTGCATATAAAGAAATTGAAATTCCGCCCAGCCGTTTAGAAGTTATGCCTGTTTTACCGAGCGCTGTCAAATCTGTGACGAGATTGAGACAGTTCGTGTTCAACGTTAGATTAAACAACTTTAGAGTCCGAATCAGTCTTTCCCTATAACTAGAAAAAGTTGGGAAATTTCCTAAGCTACGCGAGGGTGTACTCGTTTATTTAATTTGGTGTCCTAGAACAGAAGTTATGATAGTCGGAAGGCTGCTGTCCCGAAGGGACAGATTTGCTGTTTTCTGATTTTAGGAGTTGTGTTTAAGTCGGGTAGCGGGATTTATGTGTGCTGTTTTGTGGACTCGAATTGAGTGTGTGGCACGTGTTTGCAGGTGGTGTGCCTCCAGGAGTGCCCTCAACCTCTCGTCACTCCGTTGCCCGTGGTTGAAGGCAAGTGTATTGTGTGGATTGTGTGCTTTATGTGTTGCTAGATTGGTTTGATGGCATTTGGAATAGATAACATGTTGTGTTGCCATGGTTTTACAAGTTATATTTGATATGATGTTCTTAGGCCATGAATTAAATGATATCAATGATATGGTGACCTCATGCCATGATTACATATGCTTGTCGTAGATGAATGATTCGCATGCCATGTTTTGTACGGTTTCCGTCGATTGTTGGGTACGGTCCTACATGTTAAGATGCCAAGTGTTGATATGCAATATTTCTATTCATGTTTACGTTGCTGTCCATTTTGCATACATGGCATATTTTCATGGCCGACCGGTGAGATAAGTCATAACTATTCCGGTAGGGGCGGTGAGAACTTTTATGACTAGTCCGGGGCTATTCTTTCGAATAAGTCCTACATCGTGATTCCTTCACTGAGGTGAATGGAAGCGAGTGATAGGCACCCTCCATCTTCGGGATGGAAGGGGGAAAAAGGGTGCATGCCGACAGGTGTGCACTCAACCATACCGGTATGAGTATTCCAGGAGACATGTGCATTGCATTGCATGAATGAATTTCATAAATGAAGGTGTTTATGAGATGATGATGAGAGTACTCATGAGATGCTCATGAGATGATTACCATGTTGTTTTAAAGGTTGTAAATTATGTTAAATGTGATGTGTTGTGATATAACGGTGGAGACTGGAATGATGGTTTGTTGTCTTGATCCTTGTTGTTCCATTGCAATACACTTTCTTTGAGTGATGAACTCACGCTTGTGTTTTCGTTGTTTGTTTCTTTAGGTACCATGAAATCAGCGCTGGAAAGGGATTTAGCTACACTCCTCCACGTAGTATCACAATCTAGCTAATTCACCTTCTTTTGGAGACACTGCAATAAGTATTGCAATAATCATTAGTTTATGGTCTTAATGTTGGTTGTTTCCCTCATGTGAATCATGTGGGGCTAAGGAGTGAATTGTTATATCTTCCTAGACTTAAATTGATGCCTATTCTTTTGTTAGCGATGTCTATTGATGTGTTAGTTGATGATTAGCTATTATTGTCAAAGCATTTTGATATCCTGTTTGTCTTATAAATTGATATGATGCTATGTCGATCATTTTCATGCTAAAACAAAGGAGATGCTGTCGAAATTTTCAATTATTCGAAATGATTACTTGCTGTAATTTATCTTAAATCATGGTATTAAATGTGTTATGGTCTATGTTTGGTGACATTAAGGTTTAGTAGAAGTGGGGTGTTCTGATTGGTATCAGAGCGGGCTGTAGGTCCCTGGAATGTGTATTTAGTGTCATAACTATAGGTTCAACTAAAATATGAAGTGGAATAACCTAGAAACATGGCTTAGGTTTTACTTAAAACTTTGCCATAGGATAGCAACATTAAAACTTGTGTAAGTGGAATAATTAATTTAAAACTTGACACGCTTTGTTGCACAAGAGGAATGGGTATGGGTACCATTGCTTTACGCTTAAATGTTGTATTTAAGCTTTGTTGTTGAATGTTACATTTGGTAATATATGTTGCTATGTTTATGAAAGAATTGATTGTGTTGATACAATTGAGATTATGTGGGTTGTGGTGCCGAAAAGGGTTTCGGTCACCTTCTGTTGTTTGTAGTATTGTTGGGTTTGTCGGTGTGACCGGGTAGTGCCATCACCGATGGACTTTTAACCTCCTGTTGGGAGAGTGCTTATCCTTTCTGTCGTAGATTGGGTAGTTGGTTGGAGTCGAGTAGTAGAGTTGTGGATTGACCCTCCGAATTTTCTTTGCCGTTTTGACGAACGGTTTTGGTTGGCTTTTGGTTGGTTGAAATAAAAGAAAAAGTGTTCGTTTTGGGATACTCACCGATGGTTCTTTTGGTGGTTTTGGTTTTGTCTTCTTTGGTTGAAGACAAAAGAAGAATTTCGGGATGCGCCTCTTTTGGTCGCCTTGTCACTTTAACGCCTGATTTGTTGTTTGCCTTATAGAGAAACTTATAGATTGATTCTTGGGTTACCATTCTCCAACTTGAAAGGAAGTTATTGAAGTTCCGATGAAAAATTTAAGTCGCATGGATTTAGGTGTCAAGGTTTTGTCGGAAAGGATGTGGTTGATCGGTTGCTTTACGGAGAAAGACTTCAATTTATTCTTGTGTTTGTTTTTTTTTCGAGGTTTAAAAGAGTTATTGCGGTGTTGTGCCAGATCTTGCTGTCGGGGCCTAAGTGGTGTTTGATCGCAATGATGACTTGCTTGGGAATTCATCTTTGAAAAACCGTTTGTTTCGTGAAAGTTTGAAGTTTGAGGCTATGGCCTTATCTGGAAAAAAAAAATTGGTTAATCGCTTGGTTTTCCCTCTTGCAACCATCTTCCTTCGCGGAAGTTGTTGATCTCGAGAGTCGTGGAGTAGTTGCATGTCAGCATTTGGGAATTTAAGAGTTGACTTCTCTTGTGATTTATGGTTGAGTTTTAGGAAGGAAAGGTGTTTTAGGTGTTGTTCTTTTCTGGAGCAATTATGGTTTCCTTAAGAGTTGGGTGCGTGATTCACGTGGATGTTTAAGAAGTTAAGTGTATGATGAGAAGTTAGAGTTTTAGGATGATATGAGCTAGTGGTTCGGTTAAAGTGAAGTTGTTGTTTGTTTAAAGATAAACTAAAATATTGTGTTGATAAGAGATGATTGAACGAGACGTCAGGTGATCCAGAGTGAAAGTTGATTAGTGGTGTGTGCAAAGTGATGCGGGTTATGGGATCTAATGGATGTTTGAGATTAGTTAGCATAGAATGTCTCGGTTGATGAACTTGTTATAGCAAAAAGATGGTGTGAAATTCTGCCCATTGTAGCTGGTGGGTCAGTTAATATTGTGGGTCAACAATATGACTTAAAATACGTGTAATCGATTAATGAGGATATATGGAATGATTGTAGGAAAGGTTGAATTATTCTTGATAGATGTCTGTCTGGGATCCGTATTTATGAGGGATGTCTAGTGGAGAACGTGTCGCGTGGCTAGTATTAATTATTGGTGGAATGAATTGGTGATATGGAATATGTGACTTTGGGATTATACCAGGTAATTGTTGATTACGCGGAATAGTTGTAAAGAAATGTTGTGCGACGCTTGGGATAATAAGTTGCATGAATAATGGTTCGTCGTGGTTAGTAGACCAAAAGAAGTTGTTGGTATCGTCTTATGTTGGATTAAGCGATAAGTTAATTGTCTTTGGAGTTGTGAGAACATGGTTCTCCTTGATGACTGTCATACGGTAGATATGGTCTATGGTTCGTTGGTTATATAATCAATTGTGGTTATATGAACAGTGAAAAGTGATTTTATCAAGAGCAGATGTTGTAACTTGTGTGCAACGGTGTTGGACTTCTCGGATTTGGGTGATTGTGACATCCGTATTGGCTAAGAGTATTGGAATGCGAGTAATGGTGGGATTTGAGTCGAGCTTTCTTTTGAAGGTTCTGATTCAAATGAATGTATAAATTTTTCTGGGAGTGCCTGCCGCTTTGTTTAGGCATTTTGATTAGTGTGCAATAAAATCTCCCCTGATTAAGTGGCAGTTTTGCCAAGTTACAAACTTGACTCCGATGATTGGAAATATGGATGAAAGAGTAGTATTTGAAGTAATGGCTTATGGGTCCCAAATGTGGCGTGGTATTGAACCATGCCAATCTTTGGATTTGGGCTAATCTGTTTAGTCTATGCTATGAGTATGGATTTACACTCAAGGCGTTGGAATGGGGTGCTCTCTTTAGCGTTCAACTGATTTATCTTTGGTAACCCTGGAGTTAAGCGCTTAAATTGTAACTCTATCGTGACTAGAGTTGGATTTATTTGGGAAACGTGTGTGGTGTTTGCGAGCGTTTCAAAAAGGTGAATCTTATGATTGTTTCATAAGTGATTTTGTTGGTAAAGTGTTCCCTGCTGGGAATGTGTTTCCTTTCTCTTTAAGTGAATTGGTAGCGGTTATTAGGCGTAGATGTTTGATTTGAGAGTTGATGCTATCTTCTGTTATTGGCTTTGGTAAAAATGCGATGTTTTGCACGCATTGCGTGCAGTGGATGTTGGGTTGTGATGCGATATGGTATTTTTTCGGTTAACGCCGTCGTAGTTTATGCGAACTTGAGCAACCATCGATGTTGTTGGTTGTCAATCATGTGACAAAGAGAATGAAGTCTCTTTGTGAATGGTTAATGGGTATCATAGTTACATGACGAATGAATGGTGAAAAAGATTCATGACATCGTTTTTTTTTTAGCATAAAAGAGTTGTTGAGCCAGGACGGTGAGAAAGTCATATAGAGACATATGACTAATCCGGAGTGCTCTTGAAGAATTCGCATTCGTGTCATGAATCGAGATTTCCATTGCTCTCTAGCATGAAAAGGAATGAATGGATAAATGCTGGTATTTTGGTTATGTTATGCAAGGGATTTGAGTTTCCCTTTCTCTTCGAGAGTTTTTGTGGCAGTTCTCTTCCAAAATGTTAGTTTCGGTTAAAATGAAAAGTTTGGCTGTGGTGAAAGCGAGTCGAGTTGTTTTTAGTTGTTGAGAACTTCACAAAAGAATTGTGTGGAGTCTCTATTTGTTTGAGTGCTCCCGATGCGAATTGTATCACATTGATTGGAGATTTGAGTTTTCCTTGGTGGCTTGACTTAGGAGAAGAAAAAGGGTGGTCTTTCATTGTTATCGGTTTTGTTTCCAAAGTGAGTTGTGGCGCTTTGAGGTTCGAGTTGTTGTAGGTAGTCTACTTGGATTCAAAAGCATCGTACTTCTTTTGATTTATTGAGAGGAGTGAGAATACGAAGGGTCTCAGGTTATTGTTGAGTATAATCTAAGAGCTATACTCGTGGGCTTCGTTATTTGTGTGAATTGTTTGTGAGGACGACATCCTCTTGGGGAAAAGTGCCAATTGAGTTTTGGTAGTGAGATACGGTCCTAGCTTGGGCTAGGTGCTGCACATTAGTGGTATGAGGGTGGATGATGATGGAGGTTGATGATGTCGTGGTTTGAATTTGGTTGAAGGTATCGTTGGTGGAAGCAAATGTTATAGAAACTGTGATGTAAAAAAAAATATATATAGCTCTATCGTGGACATTGTCTTAGCTAGATGTCCCTGGGTGTGCGTTATGCCTGGGAGAGTATAGAATGAAAAGTGTAGTGTGGTTGGCAGTCGAAAGGAAAGTATGGTTGATGTAGGCTATGAGCGAAGATAACATTAGTAAATTTTGATTCCTTGTGAAAAGGGGTCAAATAATTGGAAGAGATGGGGTTTTGCGAAAATGGTCTTTTGGGGGTTCAAGTTTGGAACCTCGGTTGACCGTTTTAATACTAATGGTGAAAAAAAAATGTGTTTCATGATGATTGTGTCATTCTGAGTTTGTGATTCATGATAGAGATTGAAGAAAATGAGGAATCATGTCAAGTTGTGCTTAGTTAAGCTAAGTCAAGTCACTCTTGTTAATAGATGGATTTGGAGAATTGAGTTGTCGTTGCTACTGTTTGAGTCTTTGCGTGGGTGTGTTGAGTTCGCAAAGAAGATGAGTCCATAGGGGACTTTATTTTAGAGTTGACGTGTAAGATTCGAGGTCGAATCCTGTTGAAGGGGGGTAGAATGTGACACCACGAAATGTCGGGATTTGAAATTAGGTGATGATATGTTAAAAAGTATGATAAAATGTGATAAGACGTCGTAAATGAGATAATTTGTGATCTTTTACATTTAGAACCCTACGGTTTGGCGTTTTAGCGCGTTTCGGGCCTCTCCGGGGTCGTTTTGGGCCGTTTCCGGGTGATCGGGCCGTGGGGGAAACAATTTTGGGCCGTCAGTGGGATGAATTGGGCCCATGTGGGGGTGTGCTAGGGCCGCACACCTGCTGCCCCTCCCCATGCGCCCCACCTGCTGCCCCTCCCCATGCGCCCCATCTCTCCCCTTGGAGCCGCCACCCCACCTCCTCTCCCCATCTTCCCCAAATCTCCTCCTCCTCCACCTCAAGCTGCACCACCCCCTCCTCCTTGCGCCCCCAAGGACGCCTCCTCGCTGCCACAACTTGCCCCGCTGCTGCCCTTGCCATGGAGGAGCTCCGCGACGAGTGGATTGGACGGGACCGGCGCGTGGGAGGAAAACCGGGGAAGGAACGCGAAGATTCGGCCGTCGATTCGTGTTCCTCCAAGAAGGTAATGGGGGGATCTTGTGGGGTAGTTCTTATTCTGCTATAGAGGGTGATTACCATGTTTTTAGATCAAGGGAGGTGCTGCCATGGGTTAGATCTAATGAAAACTAGAGTTGTATTCGCGTTCCAGTTCGGGCAGATTGGGAACCCGAGCTAGGGCAGGCGTTTTCGCCAATTTCTAATTTGAATCTGACCGTACGGACTTTTAGGAAGTTGTAGATAATTTCCTTATCTTTCCGTGCATATAAAGAAATTGAAATTCCGCCCAGCCGTTTAGAAGTTATGCCTGTTTTACCGAGCGCTGTCAAATCTGTGACGAGATTGAGACAGTTCGTGTTCAACGTTAGATTAAACAACTTTAGAGTCCGAATCAGTCTTTCCTATAACTAGAAAAAGTTGGGAAATTTCCTAAGCTACGCGAGGGTGTACTCGTTTATTTAATTTGGTGTCCTAGAACAGAAGTTATGATAGTCGGAAGGCTGCTGTCGAAGGGACAGATTTGCTGTTTTCTGATTTTAGGAGTTGTGGCGAAGTCGGGTAGCGGGATTTATGTGTGCTGTTTTGTGGACTCGAATTGAGTGTGTGGCACGTGTTTGCAGGTGGTGTGCCTTCAGGAGTGCCCTCAACCTCTCGTCACTCCGTTGCCCGTGGTTGAAGGCAAGTGTATTGTGTGGATTGTGTGCTTTATGTGTTGCTAGATTGGTTTGATGGCATTTGGAATAGATAACATGTTGTGTTGCCATGGTTTACAAGTTATATTTGATATGATGTTCTTAGGCCATGAATTAAATGATATCAATGATATGGTGACCTCATGCCATGATTACATATGCTTGTCGTAGATGAATGATTCGCATGCCATGTTTTGTACGGTTTCCGTCGATTGTTGGGTACGGTCCTACATGTTAAGATGCCAAGTGTTGATATGCAATATTTCTATTCATGTTTACGTTGCTGTCCATTTTGCATACATGGCATATTTTCATGGCCGACCGGTGAGATAAGTCATAACTCTTCAGGTAGGGGCGGTGAAGCTGTTATGACTAGTCCGGGCTATTCTTTCGAATAAGTCCTACATCGTGATTCCTTCACTGAGGTGAATGGAAGCGAGTGATAGGCACCCTCCATCTTCGGGATGGAAGGGGGAAAAAGGGTGCATGCCGACGGGTGTGCACTCGACCATACCGGTATGAGTATTCCAGGAGACATGTGCATTGCATTGCATGAATGAATTTCATAAATGAAGGTGTTTATGAGATGATGATGAGAGTACTCATGAGATGCTCATGAGATGATTACCATGTTGTTTTAAAGGTTGTAAATTATGTTAAATGTGATGTGTTGTGATATAACGGTGGAGACTGGAATGATGGTTTGTTGTCTTGATCCTTGTTGTTCCATTGCAATACACTTTGCTGAGTGATGAACTCACGCTTGTGTTTTCGTTGTTTGTTTCTTTAGGTACCATGAAATCGGCGCGCGGGAAAGGGATTTAGCTACACTCCTCCACGTAGTATCACAATCTAGCTAATTCACCTTCTTTTGGAGACACTGCAATAAGTATTGCAATAATCATTAGTTTATGGTCTTAATGTTGGTTGTTTCCCTCATGTGAATCATGTGGGGCTAAGGAGTGAATTGTTATATCTTCCTAGACTTAAATTGATGCCTATTCTTTTGTTAGCGATGTCTATTGATGTGTTAGTTGATGATTAGCTATTATTATCACTGCATGTTGATATCCTATTTGTCTTATAAATTGATATGATGCTATGTCGATCATTTTCATGCTAAAACAAAGGAGATGCTGTCGAAATTTTCAATTATTCGAAATGATTACTTGCTGTAATTTATCTTAAATCATGGTATTAAATGTGTTATGGTCTATGTTTGGTGACATTCTGGGCTTAGTAGAAGCTGGGGTGTTACAACGTGCTTTTGAGATCATGAGCCGGACTCAATTTTCCAAGAAACCAGTAAGTTTTGCATGTACGTCGGACCAATTTCTTTGGTCAGTCGTGAACGGCTTTTTGAGGATTGATTTCGCATGTACGACGGACTGATTTCTTTAGTTTGTCGTGAACGTGTTTTCGCCGGAATGATTTCTTCTTGAAACCGAGACTTTCACTTGTACACCGGACCGATTTTGTTGGTCCGTTGTGAATGGTTTTTTGAGTGACTTTTTCATGTGTACGCCGGACCATATTTTTTGGTTCGTCGTGAATGCGTTTTGCCTTTCGATTAGGGTTTTGAGCAAAATTGGAATTGTGTTTGATTTGTTTTTGAGATTATGAAATTTGTGAGAATTTCATGATGCTTGAAGTGGACTTTATGCAATGCTCGTGTGAGTATTTGCATGGATTGATGTGAGTCAAGTCGTGGACTTGTGCTCGGAATTGTTTTGTGGTTTGTTCATGTGCAGGTATTGCTCGAAGACGAACGTGGTCGATGACGGGACCGGAACTAGGTTCATGGAGGAGCTGAGGTTCGGGACTAGGTTCAGGGAGGAACTGAGGTCTTGGTGGTCAAGGATGTCATGTGGGACGTTCGGGCTAAGAGAATGGTGCACATGAAGAATGGTTAGTCACGTGAGAATGGCAGGAGGTCATTCGCGTGCAAAGTGTTAGTCACGTGAGTATGGCAGGTGGCGATACGCGTGCAAAGTGTTAGTCACGTGAGTATGGTAGGGTTGCCATACGCGTGCAAGAGTTGTACTCGGCCAGGTTGGGCCAAGAGGAGTTGTATACATACTCCTTCTAGATTAGGAATTGTATTTAGAACTCCTTGTGTTTTGCTCCTTTAAATAGGAGGGGTGTCTCCTGTTGATGGGCATCAATCGGAGCTGAGCGCATTGAGAGCCTCAGGCTCAGTTTTAGGGTTTGTACTCTTTTGATGAGAGTACTTTAGACAAAAGAAATAAAGATCAATTCTTCTAGATCCTTGCGTGTTACAAGAATGCAAGCGTTGCTCTGTTGTTTCCTGTTTTGGTTCTTGTTTGCATGCTTGTTCTTTTCTAGAATGGTTTTTGTTCTTTGAGTTTTATCTTGATTTGATCCATCAAAACCTTTCTAGAGAATTGATTTAGGGTTTCTCTAAGTTTAGTTGATTAAACTTTTGTCGTTTCTGTTAAACCTTCAAGTTTACGTTAGATCAATTCTCGTCATCTTCTGTCACAGCAAGTTTGCGAGGTTCATAACTTTTGATCTGTAAGTCCGATCGAGCTGATTCTTTTTGGGTTCGATGCGTATTAGAATCTAGTTTCTTGTGTCCAAATTTGAGATCGAGCCGACGGTTGGATCTCCAGGAATTCGCATTTTACCGAACCTCTGTCATTCTGTTTTTGTCGAAAACGAGGCAATTATTTGGTTCTGTTTTGGGGTGAACTTTTAATAGATTAAGAATTTGGTTTTAGCTTCCACACAATCATTCACCCCCCCCTCTGATTGCTATATTCGTATACTTCGATCCTACACATCATTGCAATGTCGAGTGATTACATTGCAGGATCATATATACCGAATCCTGATATGGACGAAACATTTGAATAGTGGGGTCTGTTTCTTTCCTAGTAATCATTCTCATGCATGTTAGTGATAGGGAAGGAGCTCATTCTTTCATCATAGGGCATAAATACCACCCTAAATCAACCATTGCCAAAGAAAACTTGAGATGAGGAACTAATAGCTCTTGTAAGCATTACAACAAACACTTGACATGCACAAATCTAATCACATGCTAGAACCTCACCTCCACCTACCACAAGAGAGGAGAGGAAGGAGGAGGTGCCGGCTTGGGGAGGAGCTGCAGCAGGGGAGGTGGCACCGGCCATGGAGGAGTCAGGGAGGGCGAGCTCGGCTGGGGGCGGCGCGTCGGAGGGAGCAAGCCAGGGTGGGCTGCGCTCGGTCGGAGCAAGGGAAGGATAGGGGGACCTCAGCCGAAGCAACGGGAGGACAGGGCAAGCAGCGCACCGGCTGGGAGGAACGAGGGCGAGCCAGGGGAGGCGGCATTTGCTCGGCTGAGGAGGAGCGGAGAGAGCCAAGGGGAGGCGTTGGGCATGGTGGGGAAGACCCATCCAGGTAGGGAAAAAGGAATGGAGAGAGAGAGAGAATTAGGTGGAGGAAAAGAAAGAAAAGGCAATAATTCTCTCTCACACCAGATCCTTGAATCCCACAGATTACAAACCGGTGCCCAAACACCCAAACTAGGAAATTCTAAGACTCAGAGAAAACCCGCACTATTACAGTCCTACTCGGCCACTCCTCTTGTTGTGGCCAACCCTAGCACGAATTACCCCCCCAGTTCTTCTATATATAGCTAGGGAGCACCAAAATTACTTGAGTTTTATTTATTTGATAGTTTAGCATTGCTACTATTTTGAGTCTTTTCAGACGTGCTCAACAGCCTCCTAAAAAGCTCCGTATACCAGAACCCCAACTTATCAATCCTTCTTCTATATTTGCAATTTTAGATTGCTTTTGCTTTGTTCTTGCTTATTCTTCGATTGCTTGCAGGAATTGAACCTCATGTTCAGGTTGATCGTGCCCACGATAATATTAATGACCCTCTGGAGTTGGTTTAGCGATTGCTAAGGCGCATCATCGTCGTACGGTGTAGTTGGATCGTTAAAGTCGTCTCCATCCAAATCGAACTTGTGTTTCTTATCGAAAGATTGGGACACCCAGAGTGCTATCACGGAGGATGGTCGGGACTATGCGAGGTGCGTCAGAGGTCCAGAAGGCCGGTGATTGCCGGAAGATGGCTGGAGATGAAAAGGGTGCAAGTTAAAAGGTCAAGGGAACCTTGTGGATGCTAGCTTGAAGCTACCAGGTGAAGAAACCCATTGGGTCATGGGTTTTAGGAGATAGAGTAGCGGTCAAGTTAGCTAGTGGATAAATCTCGGTTGTTAGTGGGTGTTGGGTTCGCCCAATAAAGAAGTGAGTGGGATCAAATTATGGCTCTTGGAGGTTAGCTTAGGATTAAACTAACCCATCCAAGTGTGGAGGATGACTCCCTTGCGATATAAATAGATGGGAGGGGTGTGCTCTCCCCCATGCTTGTAAGAGGAATTCTTGTGTTGCTTTAATGAAAGCTTTGCCCACCTAGTTGTGAGGCTTTGAAATTTCTCTTCTCTAAGCAATGTGAATTTAATTTTCTGCAATTTAATTTTAGTATTTAAATTCTACATTTACATTCTCGCAATTTAATTTATGCAAGTTGGAGTTGCCTCCCCTTCTTCTACTTGCTTGTGCTTCTTCTTGCCGAAGATGAGTGATTGATTGGATGAATCTTCACTTTAGATCAAATCCCAATTCTCTAGGCAAACTTGACTTTATCATTATGAGAAACCAATATTTTGGCTCTTCCATGAAGATTTCTTTTATAGATCGTGTTTGAGGTTTCTACATAGCCTCTTTTTGTTGTTTGTGTTTTCTGTGCAGTAGTCCTTATTTATTTTATAGAATGTTCATACGATCTGATAATTGGGTGATGCTTGTTGGAAAAGTTGCATGACTTTCATACATATGATCCCTCCAAATGGAAAGTTCATATGAATTATAGTTTTGGAGCTGTGAGGATTTTAACGAGCCCCAAATTTTCAGTCTAAGTTCTTTGTGTGAAAAAGTTTGTTTTTATCATCATAATTTTAATATGTTTGATCTAGATCTGATTGTTTGTGGCTAGCTCCGTGACTCCATTATCTTATTATATAAAAAATTTGAAATTCAAATGAGTAGCATATTTGGAGAGATCACCTTTTGACTGAGTTTCTTTTGTGCTGAAAATTCACTTTTGCTTTCCAGAAACAACATATCTTGTCTTATTTATCTCTCTTTTTGTGAAGATGATATTGAATTGATTCCTTTTTTGGTGGACTCTCAGCAACCACTAGTACGACAAAAAAATCTCCATGACCATATGATCCATGAATTTTTATTCATGGCAATTTTAATAGGGGGATGTGCTGCTGCCTTTAAGATGGTTGCCCTTGATTCTTGACAATTCATTGCTTGGTTTGATTATTTAACTTGGTTCTTAGGGCTTGGTATTGGAGAAAGCATCAATCTTGTCCAAGAGGTGGTAATTTTGAAATTGGGATCATCCACATCCCCATGATCACCATCTCGATCTTTCAAGGTGCCTAAGAGATTGCGATCAGATTTCTGATATTTTTTATTTACGGAAAGGGAAGGGAATTGACAATTCAGTTCTACAAGTAGAGCTAAATAATACAATCCAATATTTCATTGAGTTAGTTAGGTTAGAGCTAAAATACAATTTAAATAGTACTAGTGTTAGAATACTACATACCTACCATAAACTACGACAAAAAATGACTAGAATAGAGTAGACTTTTAGAGCCATCGTTGAAGTCATCTTGGTGTCTACTAAGTTGTATGTTTGCATTTGTAAGTATTAAGAAATATTGTTCTCAAATTCATCTAGGTACTGAAATAAGAGAAAATGTATGCTTATTCTTGCCGTGCTTCAAGTATAAATGTTTAGCTAATTGGGGCAAAAAGTACTGAAATAACTTATGTTGTATATATCGTTATACTAGCCCATAAATTTCTCTTGTTTCCCTTTTATTTTATGATTTCTATTCATGAGTGTATTTGTTCCCCTTTCTATTCAGTATCTTGTCAAACTATTGTTGCTTGCATAAATAGCCTGGTAGATTAGTCATATTACATTCTCTCCATGATGATCATCTGTTAATCATGACATCTGCATGCATATTAGTATCTATATATAGGGTAGAAGTTGTTTATTGCCATGTATATGTAGGGTAGAAGTCGTTTATTGCCATGTAGTCATGATTAGTATGTTTGCATTTGATCATGGACAAGATAGATTTTTATTTAGTCAATGAAGCATGTCTTTAATCTCTTATACAGATGTGTGTATATGGCTATATATTTATATAATTAGCTAAATATATAAATCAGAAGAGGAGCTAAGGATTAGGAAAAGTTCTTGGACACTTGGTCTATGGCATGCTTGGACGCGTGGATCCAAACATTACTCAGGCGTGAGGTCTCGAGGTGTGCTTGGGCCCTATCACCAAGATGATTTTTTTATTTCTTTTACTTTATTCTTTTTATCATTGTCTTTCTGTGTTTATAGGATAGCGCAATTCGTAGGCGTTGGTCTCGAGGGGTTCTGAGTGCCCATATACTCAGTTTCTTTTTGTTCTTCTTCTTTTATCACTAGTTAGTCCTTTCTGAAGTGGAGTGATGAATGAGACTGAAATATCTGACATCTTCTCTCTTCTTTAAAAACAAAACCATAATAGCCTCTACTCACAACAACAATTCTCATCTTGTGTTGAAATGATGTTATTAATTAAAATTTTCAACCTTTATCTTCTCTACACAATAAGCCTGCCAAGTGTGTGTTGTCACTAGAAAATTCATGACATCAGCACCACATCCCTATGTAGGGTGCTCTCTAGCAGCATATACAACATGCTAGTCGATTTTCCAAAAAAATCGATGATAGGTAAACCTGAACGAAACTCGATGTAACACCCCGGCATTTAATATGCCCGAATGCTACCAAACATAGACTAAGCAACCTCTAAATACCACAAATACAAGTAAGTTACAGCAAAGGCACGAATGCTAAAAACCGAAATTTCGCCAGCATCTCCTTTGTTTTAACATGAGTTGAAGGAACAACAATAACATAGCAATATATGGCAATATAAGAGGCATCTAAAATAGCAATAATTAAAGGCATGACAGCAATATAAGTCTAATTCCAAGCATTCAATGTCTCCATGAGCCAAACGAACAATAAGACTCTCGTATCGCAAAACTAAACCATAAATCAATAAACATCACACTTAATTTATTATCAAGACCCAATTGAATGACTGTGGGAACAAATGAGTGAAGCTACGTGTAGAAGTGTGACTATTTCCCTTCCCCGCATGCCGGTCTCATGGTACCTAAAACAACAAGAAAGCACAAGCGTGAGTTCAACACTCAGCAAGTATATTGCAATAGTACAAAAGAACAATTACATAGCTACAACAACTCACATCATGTCTATCATCTTATTCATGGTCACATATCATTATCATCATCATCATGTATGCAATGCGATGCGATGTACATGTCTCTTGGAAACTCATAATGGTATGGTTGAGTACACACCCGTCGGTGTGCACCCTCTCCCCCCTTCCATCCCGAAGATGGAGGGTGCCTACTCCTCACTTCCATTCACCGCGGTGGATGGAATCACGATGTAGGACTTACTCAATGGCGCCCCGGACTAGTCATAACTTTCTCACCGACCTTACCGGACTAGTTATGACTTCCTCACCGACCCGGCCATGTATCATGCCATGTATGCAAACATGCCAACATCATAGATATCTTGTACATTAACACATGGCATCATAACATAATAAAGCATATTCATCATATCAATGGCAAACATCAAAGCATGGCATGTGAACATATCATATATTCCATTTCAATCTCAACAAAACTAGCAATCTACAACCCGCTACCCATTCCAATACACTTGCCTCGACCATGGGCGACGGATTGGCGAGAAGTAGAGGGCACCCCCGGGGTCACACCACCTGCACAAAGGCACCACAAACTCAAAATCATGCCCACAAAACAATACGCAAACACTCTTCTACCCTGACTTCGCAAACTACTTGCACAACCCAAAACAGAGGTTCTGTCCCGTCGGGACAGCAGACTTGCAACGAGCATAACTTGGGTTCTAAGATCCCGAATTGATTAAACGAGTACATCCTCGCGTAGCTTAGGAAATTTCCTAACTTTTTCGAAGTATATGGAAAGATTGATTCGGACACTAAAGTGGTTTAATCTACAGAATACCGTGATCTATTCCAATCTCGTCACAGTTTTGAACACGCTCGGTAAAACAAGCATAACTTTCAAACGTGTGATACTAAGGAATGTCGAAATTTTATAATTTGTGATAATAGGTTATAAAATGTGGTAACATGTGATAGGTTGGGGTTTTTGCAACTAAAACCCTGAGATTTCATGTTTTAGCGCGTTACAGGCTGTTTCCAGGCTTCCGGGCCTCTCCGGGGTTGATTTGGGCCTTGGGGGGAAATTCGTGGGCCGGAGGTGGGGCACTTGGGCCCATGTGGGAGTAGTGGGGGGGCAGCACACCCTGCTGCCCTAGCCCCCCCACCACTCCATGTGTGATACTATGGAATGTCGAGACTTTATAATTTGTGATAATAGGTTATAAAATGTGGTAAAATGGGATAGGTTGGGGATTTTGCAACTAAAACCCTGAGATTTCACGTTTTAACGCTGCGTTTGGCTGTTTCGGGCTTAGGGCCTCCCCGAGGTCGATTTGGGCCCGGGGGGGAAGCCGTGGGCCGGAGGTGGGGCACTTGGGCCCATGTGGGAGTAGTGGGGGCAGCACACCCTGCTGCCCTAGCCCCCACCCTCCATTGCGCAGCCCCCATCCCCTCATCTCCCATCTCCTCCTCCCTCTAGCCCCTCCTCCTCTTCCTCCACACCCCAAGCCGCACCACCCCTCCTCCTTGCGCCTCCTCCCCCACCACCACGTGCCCTTGCTGCGTCCCCCTCGCTGCCATGCCACGCCTTGGTGCTGCCCTCGCCGGTAGGAGGATCCGCGACGAAGAGAACCGGTGGCCACGTCACGTAGGGAGAGATCGGGTGGAGTTCGCGCGAAGGAGAGCGATCGATTCGTGGTTCTTCAAGAAGGTAATGGGGGAAACCTTTGGGGATTGATTAGATGCTGTGTAGTGGTGGATTATCATGTTTTTGGATCATGGGAGGTGCTGCCATGGGGTAGATTTGTTGAAAACTAGAGTTGTATTCGCGTTTTGGTTCGGGCAGATTGGGAACCCGAACTAGGGCAGGCGTTTTCGCCAATTTAGAATTTGAATCTGACCGTACGGACTTTTAGGAAGTTGTATATAATTTCCTTATCTTTCCGTGCATATAAAGAACGTTAAAATCCGCCCAGCCGTTTGGGAGATATGGCCGTTTTACCGAGCGCTGTCAAATCTGTGACGAGATTGGGACAGTTCGGGTTCAACGTTAGATTAAACAACATTAGATTCCGAATTAGTCTTTCCCTATAACTAGAAAAAGTTGGGAAATTTCCTAAGCTACGCGGGGATGTACTCGTTTATTCAATTTGGAGTCCTAGAACCGAAGTTATGCCCATTGGAAGGCTGCTGTCCCGAAGGGACAGATTTGCTGTTTTCTGATTTTAGGAGTTGTAAGCGAAATCGGGTAGTGGGATTTATATGTGTGCTGTTTTGTGGACTCGATTTGAGTGTGTGGCACGTATTTGCAGGTGGTGTGCCTCCGGGAGTACCCTCTACGTCCCGCCACTCCGTCCCCCGCGGTTGAGGCAAGTGTAATGGAATGAGTAGAGAGTTGTAGGGTGTTTGATGATGAGATGCAATGGAATTTATGTTGAGTACTTATGCCATGCTTTATATGTTATCATCGATATGATGTCCTCATGCCATGATTTAAATGCTTGCTGTTGTTATGATGTCCTCATGCCATGCTTGAGAAGGTTGCCGTTGGTATGTGTTTTGAGCTATCTTGATGTGATGCCATGAGACAATATGCAAGATGTATTTAAGTACGTTGCTGTCCATTGTGCATACATGGCATATTTTTATGGCCGGCCGGTGAGATAAGTCATAACTATTCCGGTAGGGTCGGTGAGAACAGTTATGACTAGTCCGGGGCTATTCTTTTGAGTAAGTCCTACATCGTGATTCCATCACCGAGGTGAATGGAAGCGAGTGATAGGCACCCTTCATCTTCGGGATGGAAGGGGGAAAAGGGTGCATGCCGATGGGTGTGCACTCAACCATACCGGTATGAGTATTCCAGAAGACATGTGCATTGCATTGCATGAATGAAATACATAAATGAAGATGTTTATGAGATGGTGATGAGAGTACTCATGAGATGCTCATGAGATGAATAGCATGTTGTTTTAAAGGTTGTATATAATGTTAAATATGATGTGTTGTGATATAACTGTGGAGACTGGAATGATGGTTTGTTGTCTTGATCCTTGTTGATCCATTTCAATACACTTTGTTGAGTTATGAACTCACGCTTGTATTTATGTTGTTTGTTTATTTAGGTACAATGAAATCGGCGTGCGGGAAAGGGATCTAGCTACACTCCTCCATGTAGTAGCATAATCTAGCTAATTCACCTGTTTTGGAGACACGGCATTAAGTATTACAATAATCATTAGTGTATGGTCTGTATGTTTGGTTGTTTCCCTCATGTGTATCATGTGGGGCTATGGAGGGAGTTGTTTTAACTTCCTAGATTTAAATTGATGCTTATTATTTTGCTATCGATGCTTATTGATGTTTTAGTTGATGATTAGCTATCCTTATCGCTGCGTATGGATATCTCGTTTGTCTTACATATTGATATGATGCTATGTTGTTAAGTTTCATGCAAAAACAAAGGAGATGCTGTCAAAATTTCCAATTATTTCAAATGATTACTTGCTGTAATTTACCTTAAATTATGGTATTAAATGTGTTATGGTCTATGTTTGGTGACATTCTGGTCTTAGTAAAAGGCTGGGGTGTTACTGATTGGTATCGAGCGGCTGTAGGTCCACTGGAATGTGTATTTAGTGTCATACTATAGGTTCAACTAAAATATGAAGTGGGATAACCTAGAAACATGGCTTAGGTTTTACTTAAAACTTTGCCATAGGATAGCAACATTAAAACTTGTGTAAGTGGAATAATTAATTTAAAACTTGACACACTCTGTTGCACAGTAGGAATGGGTATGGGTACCGTTGCTTTACGCTTAAATGTTGTATTTAAGCTTTGGTGTTGAATGTTACATTTGGTAATATATGTTGCTATGTTTATGAAAGAATTGATTGTGTTGATACATTTGAGATTATGTGGGTTGTGGTGCCGAAAGGGTTTCGGTCACGTTCATTGTTTGTAGTAATGTTGGGTTTGACGGTGTGGCGGTTAGTGCCATCACCGATGGACTTTAACCTCCTGTTGGGAGAGTGCTTATCCTTTTACGTAAGTAGATTGGGTAGTTGGTTGGAGTCGAGTAGTAGAGTTGTGGATTGACCCTCCGAATTTCCTTTGTCGTTTTGACGAACGGTTTTGGTTGGTTGAAATAAAAGAAAAAGTGTTCAGTTTTGGATGCTCACCGATAGTTCTTTTGGTGGTTTTGGTTTTGTCTTCTTTGGTTGAAGACAAAAGAAGAATCTAGGGTTGCGCCTCTTTTGGTCGCCTTGCCAACTTTGACGCCTGACTTGTTGTTTACCTTATAGAGAAACTTATAGATTGATTCTTGGGTTACCATTCTCCAACTTGAAAAGAAGTTATTGAAGTTCCGATGAAAAATCTAAGTCGCATGGATTTAGGTGTCAAGGTTTTGTCGGAAAGGATATGGTTGATCGGTTGCTTTACGGAGAAAGTTTTCAATTTATTCTTGTGTTTGTCTTTCTTCGAGGTTTAAAAGAGTTATTGTGGTGTTGTGCGGACCTTGTTGTCGGGGCCTAAGTGGTGTTTGATCGCAATGATGACTTGCTTGGGAATTCATCTTTGAAAAAAACCGTTTGTTTCGTGAAAGTTTGAAGTTTGGGGTTATGGCCTTATCTCAAAAAAAAAAAATTGGTTAATCGCCGGGTTTTCCCTCTTGCAACCATCTTCCTTCGCGGAAGTTGTTGATCTCGAGAGTTGTGGAGTAGTTGCGTGTCTGCATTTGGGAATTTAAGAGTTGACTTCTCTTGTGATTTATGGTTGAGCTTTAGGAAGGAAAGGTGTTTTGGGTGTTGTTCTTTTACGGAGCAATTATGGTTTCCTTAAGAGTTGGGTGCGTGATTCACGCGGATGTTTAAGAAGTTAAGTGTATGACGAGAAGTTAGAGTTTTCGGATGATATGAGCTGGTGGTTCGGTTAAAGTGAATTTGTTGTTTGTTTAAAGATAAACTAAAATATTGTGTTGATAAGAGATGATTAAACGAGACGTCAGGTGATCCAAGGTGAAAGTTGATTAGTGGTGTGTGCAAAGTGATGCGGGTTATGGAATCTAATGGATGTTTGAGATTAGTTAGCATAGAATGTCTCGGTTGATGAACTTGTTATAGAAAGAAGATGGTGGGAAATTCTGCCTATTGTAGCTGGTGGGTCAGTTCATATTGTGGGTCGACAATATGACTTAAAATACGTGTAATCAATTAATGAGGATATATGGAATGATTGTAGGAAAGGTTGAATTATTCTTGACAGATGTGCATGCAGGATCCGTATTTATGAGGAATGTCTAGTGGAGATCGTGTCGTGTGGTTAGTATTAATTATTGGTGGAATGAACAGGTGATATGGAATATGTGACTTAGGGATTATACCCAGGGTAATTGTTGATTACGTCGGAATAATTGTAAAGAGATGTGTGCTACGCTTGGGATAATAAGTTGCATGAATAATGGTTCGTCATGGTTAGTAGACCAAAAGAAGTTGTTGATATGCGTCTTATGTTGGATTAACTGATAAGATAATTGTGCTAGAGTTGTGAGAACGTGGTTCTCCTTGTTGATTGTCATACGGTAGATATGGTCTATGGTTCGTTGGTAATATAATCAATTGTGGTTATATGAACAGTGAAAAGTGATTTTATTAAGAGCAGATGTTGTAGCTTGTGTGCAACAGTGTTGGATTTCTCGGGTTTTGGGTGATTATGACATCCGTATTGGCTAAGAGTATTGGAATGCGAGTAATGGTGGGATTTGAGTCGAACTTTCTTTTGAAGCTTTAAGGATTCAAATGAATGTATAAATTTTCTGGGAGTGCCTGCCTCTTTGTTTAGGCGTCTTGATTAGTGTGCAATAAAATCTTCCCTGATTAAGTGGCATTTTGTCAAGTTACAAACTTGACTCCGATGATTGGAAATATGGATGAATGAGTAGTATTTGAAGTAACCGGCTTATGGGTTCCAAATGTGGTGTGGTTTTGAACCATGCCAATCTTTGGATTTGGGCTAATTTGTTTAGTCTATGCTATGAGTATGGATTAACACCCAAAGAGTTGGAGTGGGACGCTCTCTTTAGCGTTCAACTGATTTATCTTTGGTAACCCTGGAGTTAAGCGCTTAAATTGTAATTTTATCGTGACTAGAGTTGGATTTATTTGGGAAACGTGTGTGGTTTTTGTGAGCGTTTCAAAAAGGTGAGTCTTATGATTGTTTCATAAGTGATTTTGTTGGTAAAATGTTCCCTGCTGGGAATGTGTTTCCTTTCTCTTTAAGAGAATTGGTAGCGGTTATTAGGCGTAGATGTTTGATTGGAGAGTTGATGTTATCTTCTGTTAATGGCTTTGGTTAAAATGCGATGTTTTGCACGCATTGCGTGCAGTGGTTGTTGGGTTGTGATGCGATATGGTATTTTTCGATTAACGCCGTCGTAGTTTATGCGAATTTGAGCAACCATCGATGTTGTTGGGTGTCAATCATGTGACAAAGAGAATGAAGTCTCTTTGTGAATGGTTAATGGGTATCGTGGTTTCATGACTAATAAATGGTGAAAAAGATTCATGACATCGTTTTTATAAGCATAGAAGAGTTGTTGAGCCAGGACGGTGAGGAAGTCATATAGAGATATATGACTAATCCGGAGTGCTCTTGAAGAATTCGCATTCGTGTTATGAATCGAGATTTCCATTGCTCTCTAGCATGAAAAGGAATGAATGGATAAATGCTGATATTTTGGTTATGTTATGCAAGGGATTTGAGTTTCCCTTTCTCTTCGAGAGTTTTTGTGGCAGTTCTCTTCCAAGATGTTGATTTTGGTTAAAATGAAAAGTTTGGCTGTGGTGAAAGCGAGTCGAGTTGTCTTTAGTTGTTGAGAACTTCCGTCAAGAGAATTGTGTGGAGTCTTTATTTGTTTGAGTGCTCCCCGATGCGAATTGTATCGCGTTGATTGGAGATTTGAGTTTTCCTTTGCGGCTTGACTTAGGAAAAGCAAAAGGGTGGTCTTTCAATGTTATCAGGGTTCTTTCCAAAGTGATTTGTGGCGCTTTGAGGTTCGAGTTGTTGTATGTGGTCTACTTGGATTCAAAAGAATCATACTTCTTTTGCACTATTGATAGGAGCGAGAATAAGAAGGGCCTCGGGTTATTGTTGAGTATAATCTAAGAGTTATACTCGTGGGCTTCGTTGTTTGTGTGAATGGTTTGTGAGGGCGACATCCTCTTGGGAAAAGTGCCAATTGAGATTTGGTAGTGAGTTACGGTCCTAACTTGGGCTAGGTGCTGGACATTAGTGAGGGTGGATGATGATGGAGGTTGTTGATGTCGTGGTTTGAATTTGGTTGAAAGTATCGTGGGGTGGAAGCAAATGTTATAGAAATTGTGATGTAAAATGCTTTGTCGTGGACATTGTCTTAGCTAGGCGTCCCTGGGTGTGCGTTATGCCTGGGAGAGGATAGAATGAAAAGTGTAATGTGGTTGGCAGTCGAAAGGAAAGTATGGTTGATGTAGGCTATGAGCGAAGATGACATTAGTAAATTTTGATTCCTTGCGAAAAGGGGTCAAATAATTGGAAGAGATGGGGTTTTGCGTAAATGGTCTTTTTGGGGGGTTCAAGTTTGGAACCTCGGTTGACCGTTTTAATACTAATGATGAAAAATGAGGAATCATGTCAAGTTGTGCTTAGTTAAGCTAAGTCAAGTCACTCTTGTTAATAGATGGATTTGGAGAATGGAGTTGTCGTTGCTACTGTTTGAGTCTTTGCGTGGCTGTGTTGAGTTCGCAAAGAAGATGAGTCCCTAGTGGACATTGTTTTAGAGTTGACGTGTAAGATTCGAGGTCGAATCCAGTTAAGGGGGGTAGAATGTGATACTATGGAATGTCGAGACTTTATAATTTGTGATAATAGGTTATAAAATGTGGTAAAATGGGATAGGTTGGGGATTTTGCAACTAAAACCCTGAGATTTCACGTTTTAATGCGTTTCGGGCTGTTTCCGGGCTTCCGGGCCTCTCCGAGGTCGATTTGGGCCTTGGGGGGAATTCGTGGGCCGGAGGTGGGGCACTTGGGCCCATGTGGGAGTAGTGGGGGGCAGCACACCCTGCTGCCCTAGCCCCCACCCCTCCATTGCGCATCCCCCATCCCCTCATCTCCCATCTCCTCCTCCCTCTAGCCCCTCCTCCTCTTCCTCCACACCCCAAGCCGCACCACCCCTCCTCCTTGCGCCTCCTCCCCCACCACCACGTGCCCTTGCTGCGTCCCCCTCGCTGCCATGCCACGCCTTGGTGCTGCCCTCGCCGGTAGGAGGATCCGCGACGAGGAGAACCGGTGGCCACGTCGCGTGGGGAGAGATCGGGTGGAGTTCGCGCGAAGGAGAGCGATCGATTCGTGGTTCTTCGAGAAGGTAATGGGGGAAACCTTTAGGGATTGATTAGATGCTGTGTAGTGGTGGATTATCATGTTTTTGGATCATGGGAGGTGCTGCCATGGGGTAGATTTGTTGAAAACTAGAGTTGTATTCGCGTTTTGGTTCGGGCAGATTGGGAACCCGAACTAGGGCAGGCGTTTTCGCCAATTTAGAATTTGAATCTGACCGTACGGACTTTTAGGAAGTTGTAGATAATTTCCTTATCTTTCCGTGCATATAAAGAACGTTAAAATCCGCCCAGCCGTTTGGGAGATATGGCCGTTTTACCGAGCGCTGTCAAATCTGTGACGAGATTGGGACAGTTCGTGTTCAATGTTAGATTAAACAACATTAGAGTCCGAATTAGTCTTTCCCTATAACTAGAAAAAGTTGGGAAATTTCCTAAGCTACGCGGGGATGTACTCGTTTATTCAATTTGGAGTCCTAGAACCAAAGTTATGCCCATTGGAAGGCTGCTGTCCCGAAGGGACAGATTTGCTGTTTTCTGATTTTAGGAGTTGTAAGCGAAGTCGGGTAGTGGGATTTATATGTGTGCTGTTTTGTGGACTCGATTTGAGTGTGTGGCACGTATTTGCAGGTGGTGTGCCTCCGGGAGTACCCTCTACGTCCCTCCACTCCGTCCCCCGCGGTTGAGGCAAGTGTAATGGAATGAGTAGAGAGTTGTAGGGTGTTTGATGATGAGATGCAATGGAATTTATGTTGAGTACTTATGCCATGCTTTATATGTTATCATCGATATGATGTCCTCATGCCATGATTTAAATGCTTGCTGTTGTTATGATGTCCTCATGCCATGCTATAGAAGGTTGCCATTGGTATGTGTTTTGAGCTATCTTGATGTGATGCCATGAGACAATATGCAAGATGTATTTAAGTACGTTGCTGTCCATTGTGCATACATGGCATATTTTCATGGCCGGCCGGTGAGATAAGTCATAACTATTCCGGTAGGGTCGGTGAGAACAGTTATGACTAGTCCGGGGCTATTCTTTTGAGTAAGTCTACATCGTGATTCCATCACCGAGGTGAATGGAAGCGAGTGATAGGCACCCTTCATCTTCGGGATGGAAGGGGGAAAAGGGTGCATGCCGACGGGTGTGCACTCAACCATACCGGTATGAGTATTCCAGAAGACATGTGCATTGCATTGCATGAATGAAATATATAAATGAAGATGTTTATGAGATGGTGATGAGAGTACTCATGAGATGAATAGCATGTTGTTTTAAAGGTTGTATATAATGTTAAATATGATGTGTTGTGATATAACTGTGGAGACTGGAATGATGGTTTGTTGTCTTGATCCTTGTTGATCCATTTCAATACACTTTGCTGAGTTATGAACTCACGCTTGTGTTTTATGTTGTTTGTTTATTTAGGTACAATGAAATCGGCGTGCGGGAAAGGGATCTAGCTACACTCCTCCACGTAGTAGCATAATCTAGCTAATTCACCTGTTTTGGAGACACGGCATTAAGTATTACAATAATCATTAGTGTATGGTCTGTATGTTTGGTTGTTTCCCTCATGTGTACCATGTGGGGCTATGGAGGGAGTTGTTTTAACTTCCTAGATTTAAATTGATGCTTATTATTTTGCTATCGATGCTTATTGATGTTTTAGTTGATGATTAGCTATCCTTATCGCTGCGTATGGATATCTCGTTTGTCTTACATATTGATATGATGCTATGTTGTTAAGTTTCATGCAAAAACAAAGGAGATGCTGTCAAAATTTCCAATTATTTCAAATGATTACTTGTTGTAATTTACCTTAAATTATGGTATTAAATGTGTTATGGTCTATGTTTGGTGACATTCTGGGCTTAGTAAAAGCTGGGGTGTTACACCATGCGCCGCCCCCACCCCCTCATCTCCCCTCTCCTCCACATCTCCCCTCACCTCCCCTCTCCTTCCCCCAAACCGCCTCCTCCCTCCTCCTTTCCTCTCCCACTTGTGGGCGCACCCCAAGATCTCCTCCTCGCTGCCACAACTCGCCGCCGCTGCTGCCCTTGCCGTGGAGGAGCCCCGCGTCGAGTGGATTTGGGAGGGATCGGCGCGGGAGGAAATCAGGAAAGAACGCGAGGTTTCGGCCGTCTGTTTGTGATTCTCCAAGAAGGTAATGGGGGAATCTTGTGGGGTAGTTCTCTTGCTGCTGTAGAGGGGGATTACCATGTTTTTTAGATCAAGGAAGGTGCTGCCATGGGTTAGATCTAATGAAAACTAGAGATGTATTCACGTTCTGTTCGGGCAGATTGGGAACCCGAACTAGGGCAGGTGTTTTCGCCAATTTAGATTTGGAATCTGACCGTACGGACTTTAAGGAAGTTGTAGATAATTTCATTTTCTTTCCGTTCATATAAAGAACGTTAAAATCCGCCCAGCCGTTTGGGAGATATGGCCGTTTTACCGAGCGCTGTCAAATCTGTGACGAGATTGGGACAGTTCGTGTTCAACGTTAGATTAAAAAACATTAGATTCTGAATTAGTCTTTCTCTATAACTAGAAAAAGTTGGGAATTTTCCTAAGCTACGCGAGGATGTACTTGTTTATTCAATTTGGAGTCCTAGAACAGAAGTTATGCCCTTTGGAAGGTTGCTGTCCCGAAGGGACAGATTAGCTGTTTTCTGATTTTAGGAGTTGTATGCGAAGTCAGGTAGTGGGATTTAGTTGTGTACTATTTTGTGGACTCGTTTTGAGTGTGTGGCACGTGTTTGCAGGTGGTGTGCCTCCGGGAGTGCCCTCAACCTCTTGTCACTCCATTGCCCGTGGTTGAAGGCAAGTGTGTTGCCTGGATTGTATGCTATATGTGTTGCTAGAATTGATTGATAGCATTTGGAATAGATAACATGTTGTTTTGCCATGATTTACATGTTATAATTGATAGGAGGTCCTTAGGCCATGATTTAAATGTTATCGATGATATGGTGTCCTCATGCCATGATTAACAATGTTTGTTGTTGACAAATGATTCACATGCCATGTTTTGAACGGTAACCGTCAATTGTTGAATATGGTCCTACATGTGGAAATGCCATGTGTTGATATGCAATATGTCTATTTCTGTATACGTTGCTGTCCATTTTGCATACATGGCATATTTTCATGGCCGGCCGGTGAGATAAGTCATAACTATTCCGGTAGGGTCGGTGAGAACAGTTATGACTAGTCCGGGGCTATTCTTTTGAGTAAGTCCTACATCGTGATTCCATCACCGAGGTGAATGGAAGCGAGTGATAGGCACCCTCCATCTTTGAGATGGAAGGGGGAAAAGGGTGCATGCCGACGGGTGTGCACTCAACCATACCGGTATGAGTATTCCAGGAGACATGTGCATTGCATTGCATGAATGATATACATAAATGAAGATGTTTATGAGATGATGATGAGAGTACTCATGAGATGATTATCATGTTGTTTTAAAGGATGTATATAATGTTAAATATGATGTGTTGTGATATAACTGTGAAGACTGGGATGATGGTTTGTTGTCTTGATCCTTGTTGTTCCATTACAATACACTTTGCTGAGTGATGAACTCACGCTTGTGTTTTATGTTGTTTGTTTATTTAGGTACAATGAAATCGGCGCGCGGGAAGGGAATTTAGCTACACTTCCTCACGTAGCACTCATAATCTAGATAATTCACCCATTTCAATGGAAACATGGCAATAAATTATGTTGATTTTGGTGTATGGAAATTATGTGTGTTGGTTTCCCTCATGTGTGTCATGTGGGTCTTTGGAGCGATTTGTTTTATCATCCTAGTCTTAGTTGATGCTCATCTATTGTTGTCGATGCTTATTGATATCTTGATTGATATACATATTGATATGATGTTATGTTTCATGCATAAACAAAGGAGATGCTGTCAAAATTTTCAATTATGCTAAATGATTACTTGCTGAAATTTTACCTTAAACTATGGTATTAAACGTGTTATGGTCTATGTTTGGTGACATTCTGGGCTTAGTACAAGCTGGGGTGTTACAAAACGGCTGATCGGAATTAAGCATACTTTACGTACAATTAAAGTTATTTCAATTACCTACAACTTCTTCAACAGGCGGATGACCAAATTCTGACTCTAAATGAGCGAAAACTCAAACCCTAGGTCGACTGCTCATGCTGCCCGAAACAGAGAACGTGGCAAACTCTAAATTTCATCTAATCTACCCAATTACAGCACCACCAATTGATCTAAAAACAATATATTAAGCCTTAGAACAGTACCTAGACCAACCCTAAGGATCCCCGTGGCCATACCTTCGCCCGACGAACGAAAAACCAACGGATCTCCTCCCGGTTCGCGCGATCTCCTTCCTCGCTCCAAATCCACCGGATCTCCTCGTCGCGGAGCACTCCAATGGACGGATCTTCGGGGTGGTGAGGTGGAGAACTCCCCTAGGGGCAGCAAGGGTGGTGGAGAGGTGAGGAGAGGGGTGGTGGTGCAATGGGGAGGAGGCGCAAGGGAGGATGGGGGCGGCTAGGAGAGGGAGGTGTGGGGGCGGCTAGGGTAATGGGGGGGCACAAAAAGGGCTGAGGGAGGCCCCCAACCAGGTCTCCTACTCCTATTTGGACTCAAACTCCTTCCCACCAAAGCCCACGACCCTTTCCCTTAGGCCCAAACTCCCCCGGAAAGGCCCAAACTCCCGGAATCGGCCCGGAAACGCAAATAAACCTCATACCATATGGTTTCAACCTCCAATTCCACATTCCATAATATTTTTGACCTCAACATCCACATTTTATGAGGTTACGACACTCCGTGGTGTCACACTCGATCCTAGAGAAAACATTTTCTCTAGGATCAGGTCAATATATTAGTAACTATTGCCGATCTAGCAGACCAGTGCTAGAAAATAATAGGAAGCCTGCAACTCCCAAAAGCCAGTTGCAGCTTAAAAATATTATATAAATGTTATGTTGATTGCCTTGTCTAGAGGATCTTGTACTCATATCCAACATAAGTATGTCTCCAGTTATATAGCCAACAGAACAGCTGAACCCTTTTTCGATGCCCAGCAAAGAGAACAAATTTCTCTCTCTCTCTCTCTCTCTTCTTCTTCTTCTTCATTCTCATCAACACTATCTATTTGATCTTCACCAACAACACGTAGTGAACATGAAAGACCTACCTCGTAGTCCCATCCACAGTTGTGAATGGGAGTGAGTCAGTAAGAGTAGGCACCCTCCACGGGATGGAAGGGAAAGAGAGTGCACACTGACGGGTGTGCACTCGGCAATACCGGTATGTGCTAAGCGAAGAGGCATGATGCATTGATCAAATAGTTGAAACAACCATCACGACATAGTCCACAATTTAGCTCAATAAGGCAAACCAGCACAACTATGGAAAAGGGTAGACAATTGTCTAGTTAAGTGATGCTATGTGTGGATGTGAATCTAGCTCTCTTTCCCACATGCCGCATTCAAGGTACCTAAAAACAACATAAAACAACAAGCGTCAGTTCATCACTCAGCAAAGTGTATTGCAATGGAATACACAAACAACAGTAATCAATAACATCTTTATTTCATATCATATCACATCATCATAAGCATCTCATAATTCATCTTCATAAACATCTCATAACATCTTCATTCATGCAATGCAATGTACATGTCTCTTTTCTTAGCACATACCGGTATTGCCGAGTGCACACCCGTCAGTGTGCACCCTCTTTCCCTTCCATCCCGTGGAGGGTGCCTACTCTTACTGACTCGCTCCCATACACAACCGTGGATGGGACTACGAGGTAGGACTTTCCTGTTCACTACGTGTGAACAAAGAGGCCCGCATCAGAATGGGTCGCCTCTTCCATTATGAATGCACATATGCCACATCATGATATAACTTGCATTAAAGAAACTCAAAATAACAACGACATAACCTTAAACTAAACATGAACATCATATCACTTGCATGGATCAACATGGCAAATTTGCGCATCATATAGTATTATAGCAAAGCTACACATCTAGTTGGTCACCCAAAACCCCAAATCCATCCCAATACACTTGCCTTCAACCGTGAGGGACGGAGTGGCGAGATGTGGAAGGCACTCCCTGGGTCACACCACCTGCACAAAGGTACAATACACTCAAAACATGCCCACAAAACAACACAACACTACCGGCTACCTCGACTTCGCAACCCACGCCTAAAACCCAAAAAACAAAGAATCTATCCAATCGGGACAGCAGGCTTCCAACATGCATATCTTGAGTTCTACAACTCCAAATCAGGCAAACGAGTACATTTTCTCGAAGCTTAGGAGATTTCCCATCTTTTTCTATGTATTCGTGAAAACTGATTCGGCTTCTAAAATCCTCTAATCTACAGTTGAACACAATCTGTCCCAATCACGTCACAGATTTGACAACGCTCGGTAAAACAGCCATAACTTTTAAAAGGATAAATAGAAATTAACATTATTAGTGTCCAATTAGAAATAATTGAATTACGTACAACTTTCTCAACATCCGGCCGACCAGAAAACACATATAAAATTGTCTAATTCACGTCCGAAGACTGACAACCTAATCTGTCCGAGAACAGAATGCAAGACCAAATTGAAATCTCCCTAAACCCTTCTAATCACAGCATCTAAACACCAAATTTAACCATTAATTTCCCCATCTAACCAGCACCAACACTCTAAAACCAGATCCCCGAGGCTTACTGTGACACTACGGAATGACGTTTTGAGTCATTTTCGATGTCGACACTAAGGTTCGACTTTGGTGTCATGTTTTTGGGCCTTTTCCGTGAGTTTGGGCCTTTCCGGGGGAGAATTTGGGCTTTCCAGGGGGAGAATTTGGGCTTCCGGGGGAGTTTGGGCCTTCGGGGGCTAATTTGGGCCGAAGGTGGGGGAGTTTTAGGCCCGTGTGGGGGGTTTTGGGGCAGCAAGCCTGCTACCCCTTGCCCATGCGCCCCACCCCCCTCCCTCAAACCCTAGCCACCTCCTCCTCTTGTCCATGCGCCCCTCCCCTCACCCCCCTAGCCGCCACCTCCTCCCCTCCCCTTCTCCCTTGCGCCACCACCTTCCCCTCCCCTCTCCACCTCCCTTGCCGCCCTAGGGGAGCTCCCCACCGCGCGACCTCGTTGTCCCCTCCATCGGGAAGCCCTCCGACGAGGAGATCCGGCGGTTCCTGCACGAGGAGGACGACTGGGGAGCCCGGGAGGAAGGATTTCGGCGTTCGTCGTTCGTCGGGAAGAGGTATGGATTGGATGATCCTTGGGGATGGTCTAGGTGCTATTCTAGAGGTTGATTTCATGCTTTTAGATCAATTGGTGGTGCTGTGATTGGGTAGATTGGTTGAAATCTAGAGTTTGCCATGTTCTCTGGTTCGGGCAGATTGTGCAGTCGACCTAGGGTTTGAGTTTTTACGACTTTAGAATCGGAATTTGGTCGGCCGCCTGATGATAAAGTTGTAGGTGACTTCAATACCTTTAATTGGACATAAAGAACGTCCAATTCCACCCAGCCGTTTGAAAGTTATGGTCATTTTACCGAGCGTGTTCAAATCTGTGAGATAATTGGGACAGAACATAGTATTTTGTAGATTAAACAATTTTAGAAGCCGAATCAGCTTTTCCCAATATTTATAAAAAGCTAGGAAATTTCCTAAGCTTCACGATGATGTACTCGTTTAATCGATTTGGAGTACTAGAACTAAAGTTATGCTAGATTGAAGCCTGTTGTCCCGGAGGGACAGATTCTCTGTTTTTCGGTTTTGGGAGTAGTTTGTGAAGTCGGGGTAGATGAGCTTTTGCGTACTGTTTTGGGGGCACGTTTTGAGTGTGTGGTATGTTTGTGCAGGTGGTGTGACCCCGGGAGTGCCCTCAACCTCTCGCCAATCCGTCGCCCGAGGTTAAGGCAAGTGTATTGTAATGGGTAGCGTATTGTATGATGCTAATTGTGACTAGGTGCAAATTGCTTTCATGATGTGCTATCTTGTCATAATTACATGTTGTGATATCTTGCCATGATTAGTGCTTGCCCAAGTTACGATGAAATTGGAGTATTATGATGCTATGCCATGTTTTGTTCAGTTCGATGCAAGTTGTTTTGTTTATGGCATAATCGCATACATGGCATGTGATCTGGCCCGGTCGGTGAGAAAGTTATGACTAATCCGGAGAGCCACTGAGTAAGTCCTACCTCGTGATTCCATCCACCGTGGTGATTGGAAGCGAGGAGTAGGCACCCTCCATCTACGGGATGGAAGGGGGAAGAAGGTGCACGCCGACGGGTGTGCACTCAGCAATACCGGTATATGCTTCCTGGAGACATGTGCATTGCATTGCATTGCATACATGATGATGATAATGAGTTGTGTACGATGTGCTTTGTCATGGCTATGATGTTGTAGATGAGATTATGATTTGAACATGATGTTAAAGTATGGTATGTATTGTTGTTGGCATTGAATTATTCTGTATGACCCATTGCAATATGCTTGCTGAGTGATGAACTCACGCTTGTGTTTATGATGTTTTTAGGTACCATGAAACCGGCATGCAGAAAAAGGGCATTAGCTACACTTCTACACGTAGCTTCACATTCTTATATAGTTTAATCATTGGGAGTCATGATAATAATGATTAGTGCCATGAAACTTGGTGTATGGGCTTGAGTTCATCGTTTGGTTTGTTATATTTGGTGGAATGGTTGAATTCCTTATTTTAGACATAAGTGATGCTTTATTCATTGATATTGTTGTTTTAGATGTCTTATGCTATGATATAACTTGCCATGTTATTGCTATTGCTCCAAATTATGTCAAAACAAAGAGATGCTGCCGAAATTTTCGGTTTTAGCATTTGTGCCTTTGCTGTAATTTATCTTTATTTGTGGTTTTTCGATGTGGTTTAGTCTATGTTTAGTAGCATTCGGGCATACTAGATGCCGGGGTGTTACAGTTGGTATCAGAGCGGGCTTTAGGTCCTTGGAACATGCATTTGTAGTGTTATACCTTAGTATTGACTAAAATGTGATGTGGGATAACCTAGAAGCATGGCTTAGGTTATAACTAAAATTCTGCTATAGTATAGCAACCTGAAAACTTGTGTATGTGGAATAACTAATTTAAAATTTGACACACATGGATGCACAGTAGGAAAGGGTATGGGTATCGTTGCTTTACGCTTAAATGTTATATTTAAGCCTTGATGTTGAATGTTTTATGTGATAACGTATGCTGCTATGTGTATGAGATAATTGATTGAATTGCTCATGTTATCGTGAAAAAGTGGGGTTGTGGTGCCGAAGGGTTTCGGTCATCTTTTTGTTTATAGTAAGGTTGTGGTTTGACGGTATGTCCGATTAAAGCCATCACTGAAGAACTATTAACCCTTGTGGTGAAAGAGTGCTTACCTTTTCTGTCGCAGTTTGGGTAGTTGATTGGAGTCAAAAAGAAGAGTTAGTGGTGGATTCCTTCGTATGTTCTTTACCGTTCTGACGGTCGGTTTTGGTTGGTTTTCTTGGTTTTAGTTGATTGAAACCAAAAGAAAAGTGTTTGGTATTGGATTTTCGCGGATTGTTCCATATGCGGTGTGTGGTTTTGTCTTCCTTGGTTGAAGATGAAGAAGAAAAGTCTATTGTTGCATTTCTTTTGGTCGCCTTTCCAGCTTTGATGCCTAGTTGTTGATTGCTTTACAGGGAAAAGCACTCAATTTAATCCTGTGTTTGTCTTTCTCTGTGGTCAAAAGAGTTATTGCGGTGTTATGCCAGACCTGGTTATCAGGGCTGAAGTTCTGTGGCTTTGTAGGAGTAAGTGGTGTTTGATTTCATCATTTTACTGGTTTGAGAAATCATCTTTGAAAACCCTTCTTGTTTCGTGAAAGTTTGGAGTTTGGTGTTAAGGCTTTACTTGAAAAGGATTACTTGATCGCTTGGTTCCCTGTTGAGAAAAATTGTCTTTCAACCATTTTCCTCTATGGGAGTCTTTGAGATTGAAAAGTGTTTTGGAGAATTTCCTTTTGCATGACCAAGTTTGGGTCTGTCTCATTGCAATTTTGAGAGTAAAGTTTCCTTATGAATTTGGGTTGAGTTTTAAAAATAAAATGATGCAAACAAATTAAGTAGTCTTTTGACTGAAATCGTTTATCACTAGTGAGAATTGTTGTTTAGCATGTTATGTAGTATGTACCAATGTGGTTTATGGAATGATGTATTGTTAAGTTAATTTGTGAGTTGAAATAATTCAATGCGGTTGTTATCTTTAGCTTGAGAATAAATAGGCTACTAGCGTTGTAGAGTACTCTATAGCGAGAATGATTAAATGTGTGATTGTACATGCTTAGAATTTGTAGCTTTATGTTAAAAATGAGGTAGCACACTGCTGTTACTTAATGGGAAAATGACCATTGATAGTATTTAAAGTTTTAAACCTTGATGCATAGTGAGAACATTAAGATAATGTAAACTACTATTGAAGTAATAGTAAATTGGTTGGTTATCTAAAATACTTTTATTATAGGGTCGGTAGAACAAGTTAATTGTGTTGGTGATCGACCCTAGTGCATGATAGATGACTAGAACTACTATGTTTGCTATTATGAACTATAGAAATAATTGGGAGGATGTAATTGTGTTCTTCAAATGCTAATACAGATGACAATTGAGAAGGTAGGAGTTGTTGTTTGATGTTGTTGTTAAGAGCATTGGGATTGTCTAAATTATTAAATTTATTTATTTTTTTAATAGTTGGAGTAAGTTGTGTAGTGGCAATTGTGTTATAACCTATGTATAAGGTAACTAAAAGCAATGTTGTTGTTTGATGATTATGCACATTTGTTGATAATGATGACTAAGTAGTGGTAGTAATTGTTTAGATTACATGTTAAAAATCATGGTTAAAAATGGAGGAACTTGTAACAAGTGGTGATGGAGTGAACCATGGATAATTAACCTGATGTAGAATTTTATCCTTAATGAATGTATGTCTTAGAATCATAGTTATGAACTTTGTCTTGTAGAGATAATATTTCCATGTTGAAGTCGTTGGTTAACTGAATAAGTTCCGATTGTCGAGACGTGGACATGTAGGTGGTATGAAATTTATAGGTTGATCATGCTTAAGTATTTGTTGAAGTACTATGTTTGAAATATAGAATACGTTGTTATATGATTTGGTGATCCGTGGGGATCATGTCAATGTAGTCTTGGTTGGGTGCCTTTTTGATAAGCATCATAAACCTTAATTAAAAGTGTTGGGAATGGTAACTACAGAAAGAAATGGTTATGTAAATTTTGTTAAATCCGGTTGGACTTTCTCAATGAGTAAGTAGTGAATTTCGAAGTCTTTAATGGAAAGCGTAGTGGAACACTAAAGATGATTGTATTTATGCTAAGCTGGTGTTTAAAACCTTCTGGACTGGTTTGGTTGTTTGCTATCTTGGTTGAATGCTTTCGGTTGAGGTGTTCCTTATGTTGGGTTTCAGGGTTTCCCCAAAACTCGTAGTGATTAGTGTCGATCTTTGGTTTTGGCCCATTTGTTTAGTTTGTGTTGTGAGTATGGATTTACACCCAAAAGTCTTTGAGTGGATCGCGCTCCTTCGCGTTCGCACTGAATCATCCTTGGAATAAATTTGAAAATGAAACAAATGGACATAGATGGTTGTGCTGGAAAACTCTCGAGGTTTAATTTGTAATCTCCTTTTTGGCTAGAGTTGGAGTTATTTGGAAAATCTGTGTGGTGTTTGCAAGTGTTTCAAAAGGTGGTTTGTGGATGGTTCATAAGTGATTTAGTTAGTGAAGTGTTCCCTTTTGAAATGAGTTTTTCTTTCTCTTTGAGAACATTTGTGGTGGTTGTGTTTGCAGATGCTTAACTTTGGAGTTGAGGTTCAGTTCCAAAATGTTGATTTTGGTTAGTATGCGAGGTTTTGCAAGGTTAGCTTTAAATGGATAGTTGGTTGTGACACGTTGTGGTGTTTTACTGTTAACTATGATGCCGTCATAGTTTATCTGACTTATTGCAATCATCGATGTTATGGGTGTTTCATCATGTGATACCGAAGAAGTCTTTTGGTGAATGACTATTCCGTATTGTTTGTTACATGATGAATGAATGGTGAAAAAAGAACAATGACAACGTTTATGTACAACTAAACATAAAAGAGTTGATGAGCCATGTCGGTGAGAAAGTCATATATGGATATATGACTAATCCGGAGTGCTCTTAAAAAGTGTGCATGCATGTCATAAATCGAGATTTCTATTTCTTTCCAGTATGAAAAGAAACAATGAAGAATTTCTGGTATGTTGGTTGTGGTGTAGGAGATGTCTGTTTCCTTTGCGTCTTGACTTAGGAAGTTAAAATGTATACTCTTTGGTTGTTGCCGAATTCTTTCCAAAGTGGTTTTTAGCGCTGTTGGGGTTTGAGTTGTTGTGTGTGGATCAATTTGGGTTCATGGTTTATGGTTGAGCTCACCCAATGCAAATCTTCTTGGAGATTTGGGTCTTTGATGTGTTCCATGGTAGGGTTGATTAAATTATTAGTGGACCTCTTGATGGTTGCTAGTAATTGCTTTTCCTTTTCGAAGTGTATGGGATCTTTTTGTCGCTGGGCTATGAGCGAGTTGTGTCAACCGAATTGGAATGTTCGGTTGTTATTGTTGTGCGGGTTTTAAGGACCATGGTTATAAAGTATGTTTTTCCTTTCGGTGGTAATGGAGGGTATTGGTCTTTTTATAAAAGAACAATCTTTTCAAGGTCTCAACGCTGATTGTTCCAGCAGTTGGTAGTCTTGGAGTGTTGTTTCTCACTTGGTTCGCGTCACCTTGAATACGACGAACCACCGTAGAGAGATTGAGGCATGAAAACACTTTTGTGCATGGGAGCTGAAGAGGGTTCTAGAGGTTGGAGTCGTGTTCTTCTGGAGAGTAGCATTGGTTAAAGGGGATCAGGCACTTTAGTGCCAAGAAATGTATTGAATGAGGAGTGTGAGACTGTTTTCTTGCGTGGTCTGTTTGGGAGCTTATCCTATTGGTTGGGTCATTCTGGGGCCTTGTGTGAGTGCTTTGTGTTGTAATGTTGAGTAAAGTTCTTGCAAGTTTTGAAGTGAGTTATCGTTAGAGTCGTTGGTCTTCGAACCTAAGCGTCTTGTCATCGAGTATCGATTAGTGTGATTCCAGTAGTTTTAGTTAGTGAGAAAAGTGACCTGGGAGTTTGAAGTCTCGCGTGCGCGAACGATACCCAGAGCTTTTTGCCTCAGGTATGAAATGTGAATCCTAGCTATCTTTTGTTTTGATTGGTTGCGTAGTGGTGTGTCACGGATTCGGGGTCAAATCCTGTTTAAGGGGGGGAGAATGTGACACTACGGAATGACGTTTTGAGTCATTTTCGATGTCGGCACTAAGGTTCGACTTTGGTGTCATGTTTTTGGGCCTTTTCCGTGAGTTTGGGCCTTTCCGGGGGAGAATTTGGGCTTTCCGGGGGGAGAATTTGGGCTTCCAGGGGAGTTTGGGCCTTGGGGGGCTAATTTGGGCCGAAGGTGGGGCAGTTTTAGGCCCGTGGGGGGGGGTTTGGGAAGCAAGCCTGCTGCCCCCTGCCCATGCGCCCCACTCCCTCCCTCAAACCCTAGCCGCCTCCTCCTCTTGTCCATGCGCCCCTCCCCTCACCCCCTAGCCGCCACCTCCTCCCCTCCCCTCTCCACCTCCCTTGCTGCCCTAAGGGAGCTCCCCACCGCGCCACCTCGCTGTCCCCTCCATTGGGAAGCCCCGCGATGAGGAGATCCGGCGGTTCCGGCGCGTGGAGGACGATCGGGGAGCCCGGGAGGAAGAATTTCGGCGTTCGTCGTTCGTCGAGAAGAGGTATGGATTGGATGATCCTTGGGGATGGTCTAGGTGCTGTTCTAGAGGTTGATTTCATGCTTTTAGATCAAGTGGTGGTGCTGCGATTGGGTAGATTGGTTGAAATATAGAGTTTGCCATGTTCTCTGGTTCGGGCAGATTGTGCAGTCGACCTAGGGTTTGAGTTTTCGCGACTTTAGATTCGGAATTTGGTCGGCCGCGTGATGAGAAAGTTGTAGGTAACTTCAATACCGTTAATTGGACATAAATATCGTCCAATTCCACAAAGCCGCTTGAAAGTTATGGCCGTTTTACCGAGCGTGTTCAAATCTGTGACGTAATTGGGACAGAACATAGTGTTTTGTAGATTAAATAATTTTAGAGGCCGAATCAGCTTTTCCCAATGTTTATAAAAAGCTAGGAAATTTCCTAAGCTTCGCGATGATGTACTCGTTTAATCGATTCGGAGTCCTAGAACTAAAGTTATACTAGATTGAAGCCTGCTGTCCCGGAGGGACAGATTTTCTGTTTTTCGGTTTTGTGAGTATTGTAATGGGTAGCGTATTGTATGATGCTAATTGTGACTAGGTGCAAATTGCTTTCATGATGTGCTATCTTGTCATGATTACATGTTGTGATATCTTGCCATGATTAGTGCTTGCCCTCTGATCGCCGGGAACGCCAAAATCTCCCGGAGCTAGGGCCGGCTAGGGGAGGGTGGCGGATGGGGGAGAGGAGGGGGTGCGGCTAGGGCTTGGGAGGGATGGCGGCTATTGGAGGGGAAGGAGGGAGGGGGCGCAAGGGCTATGGTTGGGGGCACATGTTAGGTTGTGCTGCCCCCCAACTCCCCCACATGGGCCAAGAACCCCCCACAAATGGCCCAATTGCTTCCCCTGTGGCCCAAACTCCCCCGGAGAGGCCCAAACACCCGGAAAAGCCCCAAAACTCGGTATAAAGTCGTACCGAAAGCTGGATTCTATATTGTCGCATTCCATAATGTCACTTTCTATAATGTTACATCCCATGATGTCACATTCTCTCCCCCTTAATAGGATTCGACCTCGAATCCGAACGAACGCAAAGATCCAAAAACAAAGTCCCTACAGGACAAAAGACTTCTTTGCAACACAAAACAATCACACAAAAACTCAAAACGAACCAAACAACAATCAAACTCCCAAAACTAACACTTAGCGAGTAAGAGTTAACTTAGCTCAACTAAGTGCAGCCTCTCACGGTTCCACCTTCTTTTGTTCGTAGTAAGGTTGGGGTTTGACGGTGTGGCCAGTTAGATCCATCACCAAAGGATTAATAACCTTCCGTGGGGGAGAGTGCTTGTCTTTTCTGTCGTAGATCGGGAAGTTGGTCAGAGTTAAATAGAAGAGTTGGTGATAGACCCTTTCGTATTTCCTCTTACCGTTCTTGCAACCGGTCTAGTTGGTTTTCTTGGTCTTAGTTGATTGAAATCAAAGGAAAAGTGTTTGGTATTGGATTTTCGCGGATTGTTCCTTCAGCGGTTTGTGGTTTTGTCTTCCTTGGTTGAAGACGAAGAAGAGGAGTTTAGTGTTGCGCCTTTTTGGTCGCCTTTTGGCTTTGACGCCGGTTTTGTTGGTTGCTTTGCAAAGAAAAGTATCATTTTGTTCTCGTGTGTCTTACTATGAGTTCAAAAGAAGTTATTGAAGTTATGTGCAAAAACTTAAGATGTGTCGATTTATGTTACGTGCCTTTGTCAGAAAAGGATTATTTGATCGCTTGGTTCCCTCATGTGGGAGTCTTTAAGATTGAAATGTGTTCTAGAGATATTTTGCATGATCAAGTGTGAGTCATGTCCCATTGCAACTTTGAGAGTAAAGTTTCTTGGTGAATTTTGGTTGAGTTTTAAAAAGAAAATGCTGCAAACAAAGTAAGTAGTCTTTTGACAGAAATTATTTGTCAATAGTGAGAATTGTTGTTTAGCATGTTATGTAGTATGTAACAATGTGGTTTATGGAAATGATGTACTTCTAAGTTAATTTGTGAGTTGAATCAATTAAATGTAATTGCTATCTTTACCTTAAGATTAAATAAACTTCTAGTGTTGTAGATTACTCTATAGCGAGAATGATTAAATGTGTTAATGTACATGCTTAGAATTTGTAGCTTTATGTTAAAAATGAGGTAGCATGCTGCCGAAATTTTGTTTAAGCTATTAGCATAGTTGCTGTAATTTAATGTTAAATATGTGTTTTGGTTATTGCTAGTATCCTTTGTGGTGGCATTTGCGGCATACTAGGTGCCGGGGTGTTACATGTTGCTTTTCATAGCATCTGATTGACCATTCATGAATTGTTTTCAAGCTAACAAAGATAAATGATGATAGCATCATAGTTTCCTCATATCAATTTGTGATTTTGTATGTTTGACTATCCTAATATCATATACTATCGGCATGGCTACTGTCGGCGTAAAAGCCAACAGACACCTCTGGATCGGGTGTATTTGAAGTTCGAACGGGGGGCTTTCGTGGAGATCGCTCGAGAGAGAGAAAGTTGGAAGAAAGGGATGAATCACGAAGCCTGCGAGGGGACACTTAGGTTTATCCAGGTTCGGGCCCTCCTCACGAGTAATAGCCCTAGTCCTGTTCTTCTGTGCTTGCTTGTGTTCTTGGGGGAAACTCAGATAGATTTTTCGGACCCAATGGTTCTTCAGAGGTTGAAGAACCAAAACCGAATGCTTCACTCTAGTTTTTTGAACCCTTTCTCCCACGCACCCCAGTTCCCTTTTATACTCGGGCTGGCTGGGATGCATGGGAGTTTACATTACAGTACCATACTCATTACACTGCCATAGAACATTTAATGCACCTGTCACTATTCTTACGCCACACTTAATGCTCTGACACAGCCGACTCCTACCCGGCCTCGGGCGCCGCATGCCTGCCGACTCCGCCCGCCTCGCCCGGGAGGGGTTTCGTCATGACGTCAACAGCAATAAATGCGCGTGTTGGGAACATACGCCGTCACACTACGGCCTTCATTACCCTCATTTAATGCGCATGATACGCATTAAATGCCCTTGACGCTCTGTGTGGCGGCACAGACCACTAGGTGGCCTCGGGAACTGAGCGCCAACGGCGTGGCCTAGACGCCACCTGTCCGCCGGACGACCACCTTGTACTGACCGCCATACTGACCGCATGGCCTGCTGGACGCCACCTTCCCACTGGGCGATCACCATCTCGCCCGGGCGTGGCTGAACACCACTGTCCATTGGGCGATAACCATCTTGACCGCCCGGTGTGGCACAGGCGCCACTGTCCGGCTGGCGATCACCATACTGACCGCCAGCGGCGTGGCCTGGACGCCACCTGTCCGCTGGCGACCACCTTGCTAACCGCCCAGCGGTGTGGCCTGGAAACCACCTGTCCGCTGGGCGGTCACCTCACATCATTACTGCGATGAAGTGGGCACCCTGGTGTAAAATACACCGACAGTAGCCCCTGGGCCCACCCTGGAGCGCCTTTGTCCCTTTTTAGGAAACGGCTCAGTCTCCCGGGTGGGTCCATTATAAATGCCCACGAACCGCCGTAGCTTTAAATGCCCGCCGCCGTTTCTGGGCATCGAAGCGGAATAGGCAGCCACCCCCGCCTCGTAACCGACGTAGGATTCTTGGAAACGTGCCCTACTTTTTGACAGTTTTTTGGACTTCCCGCTTTCGAACCGCCGCGCCCCTTCGGGTTTCCCGCCGGATCATCCCTTCGTGTGCTTATATAAGTTGCCATGGGGGCGGTTCTTTCTTTCAGTCTCACTCATCCGCCAAGTCCTCAGCCGTGCTTCTTGCGCACTGCCTCCTTCTTGCACGTCGCCTCCTTCGCCCAGATGGCACCTCCAGCACCCTTGCTCCCGCCGTCGACCGTCGAGGAACAAGACACCGCAAGGTTTTCCCGGCATATTTCCGGTGGCTCCCTCCATGTCCGTGCTGGGACTACCGCGCCCGAATGCTGTTCGGGAGAAGTGATCTTCTTTAGCTGGGCGATGCTGGCGGGCTTACTCCCGCCGGTTTCTAACTTCTACATCTCCGTCCTCAACTTCTACTCCATCCACAACATTCATCTTCCTCCCAACCATCGTCCTTCTTGCTGTCTTCGCTCACTTCTGCGAAATGTTCATGGGGGTGGCTCCCAATCTTCCTCTCTTTCACTTTTTCTACGCCTTGCGCGCTGCCAGGGATCCTTCCATCCCCTCTGGGAGCTGCCACCTTCGCCTCCGAGACGGCGCAGCTTCGTGCTACATCCCATTGGACTCCAGGTCCAACTAGAAGACCTGGTGCAACGAGTGGCTCTACGTCGCGGACGACAGCGACATTGAAGCCCTGGAGTTGCCGACCGGGCCAGCGGTCAGCAACCCCACCTGGGGAGCACACGTCGACCAGACGCCCAAGCTCCAAACAATGCTGGCCCGCGTGGACCAGCTGCGGACAGCGGGCCTGACAGGGGGCATGGTTCTCCGAGACTTCATATCTCGGAGAATCAGCCCCTTGCGCCGCCGTGCTCGCCCGGCCTGGCAGTACACGAGCCTCGACGACATGACCCAGACGGTTGTAACACCCTAGTTTTGGCTTTCTGGAGAAAAACCTAATTTAAATAAAGTAAATTCAAAGTTTGGATTTTCTTTGGTGTTTATATTAAACCTGGCATCCTTTCCCCTCCAAAATCAGGATTTATTTCCCCTCCGGTCGCAAAATCGATTTTCCAGTTTCCGCCGGTACCCGAAATTTCACCCGAGTCCAGAAATGCTCCAAAAATCCCCAAACCACCGTTCCTATTTTATCTCGCGCGGCTTTTGTTTAATGCCTGCGATCCGCGCCCGAATATTCAATTCCACAAAAATCCTCCAAATTCAGCGGAACCAATTTCATTGGGTCCCAAATATTCTAAAATGGTTCTAGGAATTTTTCCGGAATTTTTAGACCATTTTTCCTAATTTTTCTCTTGGGCGAATCATTTGCGTAAAGGCGGACCAATGAGACATTGCCACGTGGCAAGGGAATAGTGATCATCTTCAACCTCCAGCCAAGCCAAAGAACAGAGAAGCTTGCAAGTGCAACAATGGCTAGGGCTTGATTCCAACACCCATAACTCCTTCATTTCAACTTCAAATCGCGAAGCGCCGGTTCCGTTGAATTCGTAGCAGCGTCCTCTTCCAATTCCCCACCTTCTTTAATCCCAACGCTCGCCGGAAGTTGAACAACCGAGCAAAAACCGATTTCCACTCAATTGCCAATAACTCATCCGTTTCTCGTCCAAACGCCGCACCACCACCTCCATTCACTCCGTATAAGTATCGCCGTTCCGGGAGTGTGCTCCCCTTTCCCTCTACTCCACGCATTTTCCCGTGAGAACAAGAAAACCGAGGTGGTGTCACCCTTTTTCGGTGATTCTTCGTGTTCTTGCTCATAGATCCTTCTCCGGTGAGCCATTCTTCGTGCCACTTGGTTCCTTGTGACCGTGGATAAGTCTAGAGTCTAACCCAATCATCAATTTTAGGTTTGATCAAGAGTTGGCGACGAATTTCGAGTTTTTGTTCATCCGGCCGGAGCTCCGTTCATCGCGAAATTCATCATCTCCGGTGAGAACCAACTCAATTCCTTCCTCCTATGAGTCCCTAAGGATGTTATCTAGAGAATCCATGATTTTATTTGGTCCAAATCCATGCGAAAATAGGGCAAAAATCCGGTTTTTGGAAGCAAAAGAGGGCTCTGTTGGTTTTGCTAGGTTCTGTACCAAATTTTTCGCGAGTTACTGTAGCAAATAGTAACTTTTCTCTTTTTCTTGATTTTCCATCATTTTCCAGCTTCGAACGCTTCCAGTTACTGTAGCACGTTGATCCCATGATTTATAAATGTTTTACAACGTTTTGCAAATTGCATTGCTATTTATATAAATGATGATGTTACCGTTAGGCTATTAGTTATACCTGTTGTTTATACCTCCTTGAAATTGCTATCCATGACCCTTTGTCGCCCTAGTACAGTGATCCACCATAATAAATACTTTTGAGAAAAAATTATTTTATTAGGGGGATGACTATTTGGAAGATATGTCGGTTGGAACATATTAGTATAGAACGTAGATTGGAGCTAGAACCCCACTTGATTGGAGATGACCTGAATAATAGTGTTGATGGGGATTAGTCAGTATGCAATGGATCTATGAATAGTGATAGTTGAAATATTGAGGGGTTGGATTGTGATAGCAGTTCGCAATATAATTTGTATGGATTGCGGGAGTATTGGAAGATGTATGATATTACGAATAGTAGTCGGTAAATTAAATCAATAATATTGAGAGTCCTACTTGTGGATCAAACCGAGTAATTGGGGGAACATATTCGGGAGATTTTAACCAGTATACTATGTGATCTAGAGAATGTCAATTAAAGGGTAGTTAGATGATGTTGAGAATGATGCTTGGTGAATTAGTAAATGATGTCATCTAACATACTCGATGGATTAAATGGAATAATATTTGGTGGTTTAGTAAATGATAATACTAGGTATTTTCAATGGTTTAGTAGATGATTTAAAGGTGGTAATGTGAAGGATTAAATATACGATATTATGAAGTATTATCGGTGGATTGTATTTTAGATGATTAGAGTTGATGTTGTGAAGTATTCTCGGTGGTTTAGTGAATGATTTTGTGAAATATGGTCTTGCGATACCCATTTATGTGGATTTATGAATAATGTGGATTAGGTGTGATTTGTTTAGTCAACTTGGTGTCATTGTTTAGGGAAACAGCTATAGGCAATGAATCAATGAAATCTTGGATTTGTAGAATCTTTCATGAAATATGCTCGGGGATGAGATTATGAATTATTCTCGGTGGATCAAGTAGATTACAAGATTTAGCGATGTATAGATGATGGGTAACCCCTAAGAAGACTTATATTTTGAGGAGATTGTTTCATATACAATGACGTCGGTAGCTTAGCATGATTTTGGAGTTATGATGGCACATGGTATAGATTTTACTTGTTGGAGTACTAAATTGGATTGGATTATATAGTGCCATGATAATAATGGGGGAATCTTGGTGGTCTCATGAATTTTGGAGATGATAGAACTGATTATCATAATTTTTATCAAACATCGAGTTTTGTATTTTATAAAATAAACTATTGGTGGAATAGAATAGTACGGTAGAAATGCTTAGCCTCGCCATCGGTCAATATTCACCTATGGGTGGGACTTTCAATTATCTCTTGAAAACTTGTATTGGAAGTTATAGGCAAGGAGTATTGCCAATGGTTTACAAAATAAAAATAAAATGAAAAATGATTTCTACTTGGGCGGCATGGAATGTCGGGTGGAAGCGGACCAAGCCTTGGTTCTTTTGTGCAAGTACCGCCCCAAGTCAATTAAGGACCGACGCTTATGACTGTCTCCATTCTAAGCATAACCGTACAACCACATGTCAAAGTGGGCACGACCTGGCTAACTAATTTGTAGAAACCTGACTTAGACTCACCACTCGGTGGTTGTGTGAGAGCCGGAAAGAGGCATTGTTGTTGTTGTTGTTGTTTTTCTCACACGGCGCAAGAGGGGGCTTCTGTACTGGGTGGAAAGAACCCTAACAGCGGTGAAACCTCGTGAATTGGGTCGGGTTAGGCATATACATTGTAAAGGCCTTGTCATGATATCCCTGCCGGCACACCTAAGGAAGTGTGCTAATTGCATGGCATCGAGGGAATATCATGTCTTGTGGGTAAAGTTGTACACCTCTGCAGAGTTAAAACTATTCGAATAGCCGTGCCTACGGTCAAAGGCAAATCTTGCTGAATGCTTTCATACTGGTAGACTTTGGGTTTTGATTTCAAACTAAACAATGTTTTGTTTTGGGATCCGGGAGCGGTTAGAACTCTCGGGTGTGCTTCTGGCGGTTAAAGCCAGGTAGGTGGAAACAACCTGATTTTGTGAACCATGGCGGACAGAGCCATGTGATTGGATTTAACCCTAATTTTGTTGAGCTGTGGCGGATAGAGCCTGTATATTAGTGAGTGGTGGTTAGAACCTTCACTACAATATTACATAATTCAATTATTAAAAAGAATTGCTCAAATATGCTTTGTGAAACTTATTAACAAGTATGATTTGATGAAACTTGGCTTTATGCAAAAGAAACATATGGCTTATTAAATGCCCTTGACCCTCTGTGTGGCGGCAGAGACCACTAGGTGGCCTCGGGAACTGAGCGCCAGCGGTGTGGCCTGGATGCCACTTGTCCGCCGGACGACCACCTTGTATTGACTGCCAGCGGCGTGGCCTAGACGCCACCTGTCCACTGGGCGATCACCATACTGACCACCAGCGGCGTGGCCTGGATGCCACCTGTCCGCTGGCGACCACCTTGTTGACCACCCAGCGGTGTGGCCTGGACGCCACCTGTTCGCTGGGCGGTCACCGCACATCATTACTGCGATGAAGTCGGCACCCTGGTGTAAAATACACCGACAACTACTAACAAAAAAATGCTTCAATAACTAGTAGTTATTGACCCAAAAAATTAAGAAGTTATATTTCATGAAGAGTTCAAGACCGCACCTGGTCCCCAGAGCATTACGTTTGGGCAATATTCCAACAATAGATTGAGTATCCTGTAAGGATAAACCAGTTGCTTATGCAAAGAAATTGAACAAACAAATGTCACGTATTCATGTTTGAACCTTAAAGCAAAACAACATAAGAACAAAATATGCTAACATGGTTTACTGAACATTTTGCAAGTCCAAAGACAAAAAGTGACAGAAACTGATTGTTGCACCAGATGAACTCAATCCGAGCTAGTAAGATAACAAGTGATGGTAATACCAAATAAAAGAACAGTACACAACTGCAAATTGCTATACATAAAAATGTCATTGTGATAGCACTTTGGGTGTCCCGATCTTTCGATGAGGAAACACGCGATCGATTTGTATGGAGTCGACTTGGACAATCTGACTACAACGTACGACGATGATGCGCCTTAGCAATCCTAAACCAACTCTGGAGGGTTATTGATCTTACCGTGGGCACGATTAACCTGAACACGAGGTTCGATTCCTGCAAGCAACCGAGAACAAGCAAGAACAATAGTACAAGCAATCTGAAATTGCGTGAAAGAATTTAAGGTGAAACAAGGTGGAGTCCTATTGATGATCTTCATAAGGTGGCTATCTATAGTACAACTCGCAGGATCAAGTTTGCACCTGGCTAAACTAATCAAATAAAACCCAACACTAAAAGAGGCAGTGACTAGCAATTTATGAGGGAGAGGGGCACTGGGAACATGGCCAAAATAGGTGGATGCCAATCACAACTCAATCTACAAAGCACAAGGCACCATGTCATCTCGGACTAGAAAAGTGACGTCACTTGTTCGGCAGATTTTTATCGACTCATATGGAATTTAAAGATGAGACTAGATCCATTGAAAATAGGACGAAGAAATCTTTCAAACAAGTACTCATGGACCCTGAACACCCTTGTGGATCAAAAGTTATGTCCATTTTAAGTTGGTGATGTCAGGGATGCCGAATCAGGGTCGATCTCACGCATATGAAGAACTGGCATCATGCTTGTTGTTTGGAGGTTCTTCTCCTTGGTTCCTAAGGACAATAAAATCATCACAATGATTAAATAGTATTCCATCCATTAAAATATTTATACGCAACCCGAGGAACGCAATCACCTTATAATTGAATTGACATGCGCGAGCTCGAGTAATTGGTCCTTGTTAATATCATTGGATTCAATTTCATGTTTAGGTGCGGCTATATCCATGGAAGTGATGTCCTCATCATCCTCCCCTTCTTGCATTTGAATCATCCTCGACTCAAGTGTCGGTGTATTCTACACCAGGGTGCCCACTACGCCCAAGTAAGAGCCGCCTAGCGGACAGGTGGCGACCAGGCCACACCGCTGGCGGTCAGTAAGGTGGCCGCCCAGCGGACAGGTGGTGACCAGGCCACGCTACCGGGCGGTCAGCAGGTGATCGCCAATGACAGTGTGGTGTCGAGCCACGCTGGCGGTCAGTAAGGTGATCGCCCAGCGGACACGTGGCGTCCAGGCCACGCCGCTGGCGGTCAGTAAGGTGGCCGCCCAGCGAACACGTGGCGACCAGGCCACACCGCTGGCGGTCAGCAGGGTGATCGCCCAACAGACACGTGGCGTCCAGGCCACGCCGCTGGCAGTCAGTAAGGTGGCCGCCCAGCAGACAGGTGGCGACCAGGCCACGCCGCTGGCGGTCAGCAAGGTGGTCGCCAGGCGGATGCACGGCGCCCAGTCCACACACTATCGCTCTGCTCCCGAGGCCACCTAGTAACATGTGCCGCCACACAGAAGGTCAAAGACATTTAATGCATATCGTGCGCATTAAATGGGGTAATGAAGGCCACAGTATGGCGGCGCGTGTTCCCAACGCGCGCCATTATTGCGAGTGGCATCACGATGCAATTTCCTACCCTGGCAGAGCGGGCGGAGCCGGCAGGCTCGGGGTCCGAAGCGGGGGAGAGGACGGCTATGCTAGGGCATTAAGTGTGCTGCAAGAACAGTGACAGGTGCATTAAATGTGGCATGGCAGTGTATTCAATGTGCTGCACTATTGCAAGCCCCTTGCACCCCAGCCGGCCTGGATATAAAAGGCAGCCAGGGTGCATGGGAAAAGGGGTTCGATCTTTAAGGTTGGATACATTCGGTTTTAGTTCTTCCACCTCCGGAGAACCATTCGATCTGCAAAGAGGGTCTTAGTGTCCCCCAAGAACACAAGCAAGAACACACCGACAGGACTAGGGTTATTACTCTCAGGAGGGTCCGAATCTGGATAAAACCCTAGCGTCTTCTTGTTAGCTTCGCCTCTGTTTCCTTTCTACCGTCTCTCGAGCAATCTCCACGAAAGCCCCCCTGTTTGAACTTCATATACCCTGCTTCAGAAGGGGTCTGTTAGCTCATACGCTGACAGTGGCGCGCCAGGTAGGGGGCTCGGTGGCTAGATTGCCCTTTCTTCTTCCACTTTCTTGCGAAGTTTGCAAGAAGCTTTGACGGTCGTCAGCATGGCGGCTTCACACTCCAAGCACGATGACCTACCCGAGGAGATCAGCGCTCGCAGCCGATCCTGGCGCTCAGCTAGGGTGTCGGACCTCCCAGGTCCCTCCGTCTAGGGAGGGACACGGGGTGCTTCTGCGCAAGGAGGACAGCCCGTCCGACGGGGTCTGTTGATGGGAGACGACACCGCAGCACAGAACCTTCATGCGGCCCGGCTGCTCCTTGACCACCCTTCGGTTGCGCTAGGGGGAGAAACCCCAGCCGCTCCATGGCTGTGGGACATCGCCACCTAGTGGATGCCGCCCAGCAGCAGGTAGAGGCGGCAAATCAGCCGGGGGCTTCCGGCGTCGGGCGGTGGGACATGCGCGTGACCAATGCGCAAGCTTCCAGTCGCCCTATCAGAGTTCTTCCTGGTCACGAGGGCCAGGACAAAGGGAAGGGCGCACAGGTTGCAGCGCCCCCTCGGGTACAGGGGGACGTGCACATGCTCCCACTCCTTCTCACGGTTCCCCCAAGCTGGCGGGGGGCCACGAGGATCTGAGGGCCCGCTTAGACAAAAGGAGGTTCCAGCGCGTTGCTGACTTGCTCAATGTCCTTAGGAGGCGTCGTGCGCACGACCAACGTCGCGTTGGCCACTCGATGTCTAGTGGTCGAGGGGAGACCTCACTCCATGACTCCAGGGAGAGCGTAAACTCTCTCTCCTTGGCCCCATCTCGGGGCCGAGGGGAGGTCGAGCGACGCTGCTCCCCCTACAATGTTGGATGCCAGGCACTTTCCCTCCGCCTAAGCCAGGCTGTGTGGCCGGAAAGGTTCCGCCCCGCATCCATCGAGAAGTATGACGGTACCACCAACCCGGAGGAGTTCCTGCAGATCTACACTACGGTGGTGCGGTCCACGGGAGGGTCTAAAAAGATCATGGTCAACTACCTCCCGACATCGCTGACGGGCTCTGCCCGCTCCTAGCTGCTGAACCTCCCGCGAGGCTCCATGCACTCGTGGGAGGAACTGTGCGACCTCTTTGTCGCCAACTTTCAGGGTTCCTACAATCAGCCTGGTGTGGAGGACAACCTCCACGCCCTGGAACAGACAAAGGGGGAGTCCCTAAGGGAGTTTATCTGTAACACCCCATAAATCTAAACTGTTGTACAAGAAAAATTCGACAGCATTTCCCCTAAAACAGGATAATACGGAAGCAATTCAGAAAAACAAGGTCCATGATAAGCAATTCAAATAGGAATAATATCACGACATCAATACTAGAGACAACAAGTCTAAATCAACCAGGAATCAACCATAAACATAACACATCTCTAAAGGGACAACCATAAACGAGAACAAGTTTAAAGGGAACAACAATGGGTCTATTTGTAATAAAATTTCATCCAACTAATGAATTATTTAAAGCACTAGATCATGTGAGTCGTGATGACAACAGAAAATTTATTGTGTTGCTAGCCCACCCTTCATGCTTACGACTCACGTGCGCTACCTGAAAACATCAAAACAGCAAGTAGTGAGATTGGGTAATCTCAGCAAGCGGAACAACTAATACAAATAAAACATCCACCATATATCTATCATTCCACATTCCTCATATACCATACCACATCAAAGAGTCCACATTCCTCATATACAATACCACATCAAAGAGTCCACACCACTTCAGTAAAATGCATATGATTGATGCACATGCTTATGCCATGTTCCTCATATACAATACCACATCAAAGAGTCCACATTCCTCATATACAATACCACATCAAAGAGTCCACACCACTTCAGTAAAATGCATATGATTGATGCACATGCTTATGCCATGTTCCTCCTCACCGTGCCCTTTCTCAGGAACACACGGTGTTGTACCCTGTCTGATCGCCACGTCAAGGCGTCGACAAACTTCCAATGCATGATTATGCAGTTAATGCTTCATGCATGAATTCATTCATAACTCCTCCCACTGAGTCCACATGTTTGCATATCATCATATAGTATGGATAGAAAACAAATATCATAGAGATGAAATGTTTAGACAATTCATCCGGTAAACAACATCATTCTTCAACTTACCTCAAAGCAAGTGATTAAACCATGTATGATCGCTGTAATTGGAGTTTATAATAAAGGCGAAGCAAACAACAATGTATAGCTTAACAATACAACTACTTCCACTTGCCTTTACCGACGTGGACGATGAACCTAGTTACGCCCAGCAGTGGCACCACCTGAACAAACATTATTTCAGTACATAGCGACATCACAATTCATCACACAATTCAAACACACGCTTCCTCCTCCCCGTTCCCATTTAAACGCCAAAAACCCCGATCTGTCCGGATCGAACAGCAGCACCCTCTCTTCCCAATTTCGTATCTTTTTTTGTACTGTTCATAAAAATACAAAAAAATTACAGTAGCTAGATATTGACGATATCTACAACTTTCATGAAGGTCAAAAATTTCAATTCCGCTGTTAAACATGCCTAAACAACCGTCCAACACAGTGGACGAAATCTGTTTCCAGATTCTGTTCATCATCTTCCAACAGAGATAACTCTCAGACTGACGCCCCAAAAATTCTGAAAAAAATACAGAAGCTAGGTATCGAAGTTATCTACAACTTTCTAGTTATAGGTTTTTTTCAGGAAAAATCATCTATGCCACGTAAAACGCGAAACAATCCGCGCTGCTCAATCTTCCTTTCTAAAAACAGCACCACGTGAACATCTACCCTTCTCCCCCATCAAGATCCATCCAAACCACTCACCACCAGATCTAATACACTCCTAATCCCTAGGTAGAACAGGGGTAAAAGATTGGGAATTTTACCTTGAGTTCCCCCTTGCGAACCCACGAAGAACGCGCGACGATCCCCGTAACGGAAATCTGTTCGTCCTCCTCGCCTCCACGGATCCCTCTTCGCTTTTCTCCTTTCAAGCGGGTGGATCTTGAGCCACCACGCAGGAGGAAGAGGTAGTGCGGCTGCTAGGGGAGGAAGGGGAGGCACCTTAGGAGTTTGGGGAGGGGGTGCCACTTAAAGGGGAGGTGGGCCAGGCCCACCAAGGCATGGGGAGGAGAGGAAAAAGGAATTCGGCCCCAGGCCCAGTTGCCTCAACCCAAGCGGAAACTAGCCCAAAACTCCATTTTTTAATATTAAATTGCCGCATATTCTTCAATTATTTCATTCCCGACAAAAACCCCTTTCTTTCCTGAACAACCAAGAAAGAAAACCCTAGGATAAACTCTCTCAAATTCTAGGGCATCACAATCTCACCTTAAAGGATTCGTCCCGAATCTAAGACACACCAAAATCAACAACAAAGTCCCCAAGGGACAAAAGACTTCTTGCAACACAAAACATTCACACAAAGACTCAACTGGAATAAACGACAAGCGAAGTTCTCAAAACCAACACTAGCGAGAAAATGTTGATTTAGCTCAACAGAGTGCAACCTCTCCGCAGTTCCACCTTCACTTCAATTCCCAAATAGACCATGAAAGAAAACGGTCTCAAGACTCCTTATTCCAACCACTCTCCGAAGGAAAGCGGTGCATCTCTAGAACCCTCTTCATCTCCCACGCACAAACGTGCTTTCACACCACAACCCCTCTGTGGTTCGTATTCAAGACGGCGACAAACCGAGGTGAGACATACACTCCAAGACCACCAGCTATTTGAACAAACGAGGTTAGAACCTTGCAAAAAAATTGATCTTCAACAAAAACCAATACCCAACACTACCACCAAAAGAAAAGGCCTACTTTACAACAGGAGTCCTTAAACCCGCAAGAAAGCAGTAACAACAGAACAAAATCGCTATGGTTGACACAACCTCGCTTCAACCTCAGTGACAGAAAGGTCCAATACACTCTGAAAGGAAAAACAATTACTAGCAACCACCAAGTGGTCCACTAATAATTTAACCTAAAATAGCCCCCTAGGTACACATCAATGACCCATTCTCCAAGAAGGTTTGGATTGAGTCATACACAACCTTCCTTTACTCTTCACTTTTAAACTGTTATGATCATCTACTAGCAACATCTAATATCTTAGGTCATTACCAACCCACACTAAATTCCTCTTTCTTAGAAGGTTTCGCCGCATTCTTCCTTTCAAAGAATCGAGAACCAAGGGTAAAATCATTGAGGAAGCTCAACCAAGACCATATGATCCCCAAATGATTCACATCCAACAACTCGAACTCCAAAGCGCTAAAAGCCACTTTGGAAAGAATTCGGCAACAACCCAAGAGTACTCATTTTTTTTATTTTTTTTTAAGCCAAATGCAAAGAAAGCTCAGATCACTTACACCACAACCAACATATCAGAAGATATTCGTTCTTACTTCTCGTACTAGAAGGCAATTTAAATCTCGATTCAGGACATGCATGCAGCTTTCCAAGAGCACTCCGGATTAGTCATATATCCATATATGACTTTCTCACCGACCTGGCTCAACGACTCTTTTATCATTTAACATCTACAGACAATGTCATGTTTACTTTTCACCATTCATTCATCATGTAACAACACTATCGAATAGTCATTTACAAGACAACTTCTTCCTCTGTAACACATGAATAAAACTCGAATAACACCGAGGATTGCGCTAATTCATATAAACTATGTCGGCAGCATAGTTAACAGTAAGGCACCACATCATATCAAAACCCACCAATGATAGAAAGCTAAACTTGCAAAACATCGCATTTTAACCAAAATCAACATTTTGGAAAAGAACATCGACTCCAAAGTCAAACATCTGCACAAACAACCGCCACAAATTTTTTTTTTCCCCGAAAGAAAGGGAAATTCATTCCCAAAAGAGAACTCTTCACTAACCAAATTCACTTATGAAACACTCATATAATCCACCTTTTTGAAGCACTCGCAAACGTCACATACAACATGCAAGTAAATCCAACTCTAGACAAAAAGAGTTACAAATTAAATCTCAAGAGTTTCCAACACAACCCACTATGTCCATCTGCTTCCTTTAAAATTAATTCCAAAGATAATTCAGTGCGAACGCGAAGGGACGCGATCCACTCAAAGACTTTTGGATGTAAATCTATACTCATAGTGCAAACTAAACAAGTTAGCCAAATCCAAAGGTTGGCATTAATCACTACGAGTTTTAGGGAAACTCTGAAACACAACAGAATAAACACTTCGACAAAAAGTATTCAACCAAAATAGCAACCAACCAAACCAGTCCAAAAGGTTTTAGACACAGGCTCAGGATGAAAGCCACCATATCTAGTATTCCACTATACTTACCATTTAAGCATTCAATATACACTATTTACTCATCGAGAAGCCTCGATATAATTCAACCAAAAGCTACATAACCAATGCTTTCTCTAGTTACCTTTCCCAACATTTATAAATACAGTTTATGATGATTAACAAAACGTCTTCCATTCTATACTACCTCATCATGATCCCGACAGACCAACACATCCTATATCAATGTATTCTATATTTCAAACATAGTACTTCAACATATACTTAAGCATGATCAACGTATCAATTTTATACCATCCATACATCAACATCTTGACAAATAAAACTTGTTCAATCAATAAAATGACTTCAACCAATAAGTATTATCTCTACAAGATAAAATTCGTAAACAGGATTCTAAGACATGCATTCATTAAGGTTAAAATCTTGCACCATGATTGTTATCCAATGTTCATCCCATCACAACATGAACTCGACATAATTCCACAGTTTTACACTTTTCTCTATTGGATCAATGGTTTCCAACAATTAACAACCCTACCAAGTCATCAATAACAACAAATGGGCATAAACATCAACCATCAACATTACTTTTGGCTACCCTATACATAGGTGATAACAAAATTACCACCACACAACATACTAGTAGGTTGCAACAACGTAAATAGCAATTCTAATCAACTTCCAAATTAAAGTCGCTAGTCAACACGATTAAATTTTCTCTATTAATCCGTTAGATTAGAACATCTTTAAACAACCAGCAAAGTTTCTTTAACAATAACCGCAGTCTACCTCATCTTAATGTTCTAACCATGCATCAGGGTTTAAAACCTTAAAAATTATCGGGGGTCATAAGCACTTTTAAAGCAAAGCAACAGATTATAAGCATGTACATTAACACATTTAATCATCCCCACTATGGAGTACTCTACATCACTAGAGGTTCATTTAATCTTAAGCTAAAGGTAACAATTACACTTAATTGATTCAACTCGCAAATTAACTAAGGAGTACATCACTTCTATAAACCACATTGTTACATACTACATAACATGCTAAACAACAATTTCCACTTTTAACAAGTAATTTCAGTCAAACGAATACTTACTTTATTTGCAGCATTTTTTTTTTCTTTTAATACTCAACCAAAACTCACAAAGAAGCTTGACTCTCAAATTTGCAAAAGGACATGACTCCAAAACACATTACAATCTTAAAGACTCCCACAGGAGGGAACCAAGCGATCAAGTAAACCTTTACGAACAAAGGCACAAAACATAAATCGACACAACTTAACTTTTTACACACGTTTCAATAACTTCTTTTAAACTCAGAGCAAGACACACAAGAACCAAAAACTAAACCTTGCTTTGCAAGGCAACCAACTAAACAGGTGTCAAGGTCTAAAGGCGACCAAAGACGCGCAACACAAAACTCCCCTTCTTTGTCTTCACCCAAAGAAGACAAAACCAAGAAACACCGAAGGCACACTCCGCAAAAATCCAAATTCCAAACACTTTTCTTCTGATTTCAATCAACTAAAACCAAGAGAACCAACAAAGACAATCCAGTAATGATAAAGAACATCCGAAGGAATCTACCACCAATCTCTTCTATTTGACTCCAGTCAACTACCCGATCCACGACAGAAAGGGTAAGCACTCCTCCTGCAGGGGTTAATAATTCTTCGGTGATGGCGTTAACCGGCCACACCGTCAAACCACACCCTTACTATGAACAAAAAGAGGTGACTGAAACCCTTCAGCACCACAACCCCACTTCATCACAAATGAAGCAACTCAATTAAATCCATCATAAATATCGCATTATACATCATCAAAAGAAGCATTCAACATCAAAGCTTAGATACAATAATTAAACGGAAAGCAACGGTACCCATACCCTTTCCTACTATGCATCCATGTGTGTCAAATTTTAAATTAGTGATTCCACTTACACAAGTTTTAATGTTGCTATCCTATGACAAAATTTTAGTTAAAACCTAGGCCATGTTTCTAAGTTATTCCACATCACATTTTAGTTGTATCCTATAGTATGATACTAAAAATACACATTCCAAGGACCTACAGCCCGCTCTGATACCAACTGTAACACCCCATAAATCTAAACATGTTGTACAAGAAAAATTCGACAAAGATTTCCTAAAACAGGATAATACTGGAAGCAATTGAGAAAAACAAGGTCCATGATAAGCAATTCAAATAGGAATAATATCACGACATCAATACTAGAGACAACAAGTCTAAATCAACCAGGAATCAACCATAAACATAACACATCTCTAAAGGGACAACCATAAACGAGAACAAGTTTAAAGGGAACAACAATGGGTCTATTTGTAATAAATTTCATCCAACTAATGAATTATTTAAAGCACTAGATCATGTGAGTCGTGATGACAACAGAAAATTTATTGTGTTGCTAGCCCACCCTTCATGCTTACGACTCACGTGCGCTACCGAAAACATCAAAACAGCAAGTAGTGAGATTGGGTAATCTCACGAATGGAACAACTAATACAAATAAAACATCCACCATATATCTATCATTCCACATTCCTCATATACCATACCACATCAAAGAGTCCACATTCCTCATATACAATACCACATCAAAAGAGTCCACACCACTTCAGTAAAATGCATATGATTGATGCATGCTTATGCCATGTTCCTCATATACAATACCACATCAAAGAGTCCACATTCCTCATATACAATACCACATCAAAGAGTCCACACCACTTCAAGAAATGCATATGATTGATGCACATGCTTATGCCATGTTCCTCCTCGCGTGCCTTTCTCGTGAACACACGGTGTTGTATCACGTTTTGATCGCGCCTTGTTGGCGTCGACAAACTTCAATGCATGATTATGCAGCTTAATGCTTCATGCATGAATTCATAACTCCTCCCATTTGAGTCCACATGTTTGCATATCATCATATAGTATGGATAGAAAACAAATATCATAGAGATGAAATGTTTAGACAATTCATCCGGTAAACAACATCATTCTTCAACTTACCTCAAAGCAAGTGATTAAACCATGTATGATCGCTGTAATTGGAGTTTATAATAAAGGCGAAGCAAACAACAATGTATAGCTTAACAATACAACTACTTCCACTTGCCTTTACCGACGTGGACGATGAACCTAGTTACGCCCAGCAGTGGCACCACCTGAACAAACATTATTTCAGTACATAGCGACATCACAATTCATCACACAATTCAAACACACGCTTCCTCCTCCCCGTTCCCATTTAAACGCCAAAAACCCCGATCTGTCCGGATCGAACAGCAGCACCCTCTCTTCCCAATTTCGTATCTTTTTTTGTACTGTTCATAAAAATACAAAAAAATTACAGTAGCTAGATATTGACGATATCTACAACTTTCATGAAGGTCAAAAATTTCAATTCCGCTGTTAAACATGCCTAAACAACCGCCCAACACAGTGGACGAAATCTGTTTCAGATTCTGTTCATCATCTTCCAACAGAGATAACTCTCAGACCGACGCCCCAAAAATTCTGAAAAAAATACAGAAGCTAGAGTATCGAAGTTATCTACAACTTTCTAGTTATAGGTTTTTTCAGGAAAAATCATCTATGCCCACGTAAAACGCAGAAACAATCCGCTGCTCAATCTTCCTTTCTAAAAACAGCACCACGTGAACATCTACCCTTCTCACCCATCAAGATCCATCCAAACCACTCAACACCAGATCTAATACACTCCTAATCCCTAGGTAGATCAGGGGTAAAAGATTGGGAATTTTAACTTGAGTTCCCCCTTTCGAACACACTAATAACGCGCGACGATCACCGTAACGGAAATCTGTTCGCTCCTCGCCTCCACGGATCCTCTTCTCGCTTTTCTCCTCAAGGCTTTGGCAGTGGATCTTGAGCCACCACGCAAGGGGAGGAAGAGGTGGAGGTGCGGCTGCTAGGGGGAGGAAGGGGGAGGCACCTTAGGGTTTGGGGGAGGGGGTGCCACTTAAAGGGGGAGGTGGGCCGGCCCACCAAGGCATTGGGTGGAGAGGGGAAAAAGTAATTCCCGGCCCGAGGCCCAGTTGCCTCAACCCAGCGGAAACTAGCCCAAAACTCCATTTTTTTAATATTAAATTGCCGCATATTCTTCAATTATTTCATTCCCCGACAAAACCCCCTTTCTTTCCGGAACAACCAAGAAAGAAAACCCTAGGATCGCTCTCAAATTCTAGGGCATCACATTATCCGGCGGTTCAGCCACTGTCGTAACACGATCCCCCGGATTTCTGAGCAATCGGTGATTATCGCATTCCGGAGGGGGTTTGGGATCAGAAGATGAAGGAGAAGATGGCTACCCGCATCATATCCACCACCTCCGAGATGTTCTCCTTGGCGCATAAATGCACCAAGGCTGCGGAGGCTCAGGAGCGCACGACAAGGCCTTCCGGCCACAACGAAGCAGGAACCTCGAAGGTCTCCGATCACAAGAAGAAGAAAAAGCGTAAGGAGGCTGGCGCCGGAGAAATCCTGGTCGCTGGGCCGGAAGCTAAGTCCCAGCAGCGTGATCGCCGGGAAAGGAGGGGTGATCGCCGGGACCAGCACGGCAACCGCGAGGACCGCCGTTCGCCCCACCGAGAAGACGACGGGGACAGACCTTACTGCCCCATCCACAGGACCAGCGGGCATGATCTAGCGGAATGCCAGGTCGTGTCCAAGCTGGTGGAGCAGCGGCTTAAGGAGCGCCGCAAAGACAACCGCGACGATGCGGGTGAAGACCCTGCTCCGCTGGCCTTTCAGCAAGCGGAGCACACGGTGGCGTTCATTCATGGTGGCTCCGCCACCTACTCTTCAAACTCACAGTACAAGCGAGAGTCGAGGGAGGTATGTGCCACCGTACCAACCCCCGGGGCGAGTAGGCCACTGAAATGGTCGGAGGAGCCGATCACTTTCAGTCGAGCTGACCACCCGGAGAGCACCTCAGGCCCGGGCCATCTTCCGATCGTGGTTTCCCTCACGGTCCGAAATGCGAGACTCGGGCGAGTGCTTGTTGATGGAGGAAGCTCCATCAACCTTATGTCAGTCGGGGCGTTCAGGGCACTCCAAATTCCCTATGAGGAGTTGCACCCAGCCCCTCTCTTCTACGGAGTTGCCCCTAGGGTAGGCTTGACGCCCCTGGGGTAGGCTTGACGCCCCTGGGACAAGTCCGGCTGTCTGTCACTTTCGGAAGTATGGAAACTTCCGGACAGAGAGAATCAACTTTGAGATCGCCGACATCGATCTCCCCTACAACGCTTTGCTTGGCCGACCAGCTCTGGTCAAGTTCATGGCGGCTACGCACTATGCCTACCTGATGGTAAAAATCCCGGGGCCTGGAGGTCCAATTACTGTGAAGGTGGATCGACTGGAAGCCCTGCGCCTCAGCAAGTAGGTGTAGGACCTGGCCGGCACCACCTGCTCGGCCCGAGGCGAGGAGACTGCCCAGACCTCCCCCGGTCAAGGCCCGCGCCTCACCTGGTCCCTCGGGTGAGGTAAAGGTGGTCCCTGTGGGCGAGGATAGTTTTGGGAAGGTCGTGAAGATCGGTGCCAACCTTAGCACCAAATAGGAAGACACGCTCGTCACCTTCCTCCGGTCCAATTTAGATGTGTTCGCCTGGGAACCATCTAAAATGACCGGGGTCCCTAGGGAGGTGATTGAGCACCGATTGGAAACGCTCCCTAGAGTGCACCTGGTCTGACAGAAAGTCCGGAGGAAGGCACCAGAGCGGCAGGATGCCATTCAGGATGAGGTAGAGAAACTGCTGCAGGCAAGGATTGTACGGGAGGTCACCTACCTCGAGTGGCTGGCCAACCCGGTGCTCATCAAGAAGCCGAACGGGAAGTGGCGGATGTGCATTGACTTCACCGACCTCAACAAAGCCATACGCTCTGCCGCGAATAGACATTGTCGTCGATTCCACAGCAGGGTGCGAGGTCTTGTGCTTCCTGGACGCTTACTCCGGCTACCACCAGATCAGCATGGCGCGGGAAGACGAAGAGAAGACTGCTTTTGTGACCCCTCTCGGTGTGTACTGTTACGTTCGAATGCCCTTCGGGCTGAAGAACGCTGGCTCAACCTACCAGCGATCTATGCATACTGTATTTCGGTCACAGATTGGATGAAACCTTGAAGTATATGTTGATGACTTGGTAGTAAAGACGAAAAAGACTGCTGGGCTTGTTGAAGATCTAGGGGAGACTTTCTCCCACGTCCGGCAGTATAGCTTGAAATTGAATCCTGAGAAGTGTGTGTTCGGTGTGTCGTCTGGAAAGCTGCTTGAGTTCCTTGTTTCTAGTCGTGGAATCGAGGTCAACCCGGAGAAGATCGCGGCCATCGAGCGCATGCAACCACCCACACGGCTCAAGCATCTGCAGTGCTTAGCTGGTCGCCTGGCCTCTCTTGGCCGGTTCATAGCTCGGCTGGGGGAAAGGAGCCTCCCCTTCTTCAAGCTGTTAAAGAAGACTAACTTTTTCGAATGGACTGCAGAAGCGCAATAAGCACTCGAAGACTTGAAGAGGTACCTCTCCTCCCCTCTGGTGCTGGTCGCCCCCGAGCCGGGCGAGCCGCTACTGTTATATGTGGTGGCCAGTCCTGCGGTTGTGAGTGCGGCACTAGTGTCACAGCGTAAAGGTGTCCAGCGACCAATTTACTATGTCAGCAAGGTGTTACATCATGCGGAAACAAGGTACCTGCAAGCCCAGAGGATGGTGTACGCCGTGCTGGTGGCATCCAGGAAGTTGAGGCATTATTTCCAAGGAAAGGAGATCACCATGGTTTCTGCCTACCCCCTGCGTGAGATCCTTCACAACCGTGAAGCGGAGGGCCGCATCGCCAAGTGGTCCGTGGAGCTAGGCGAGTTTGGCCTCAAGTTCGCTCCCCGCACTGCAATCAAGAGTCAAAGGTTGGCGGACTTCGTTGTCGAATGGACTCCTGCCGAGTCTGAAGCCGAAGAAACCCCCGCGCCCTCCCCCTGGACACTTTACTTCGACGGCTCCTTCAGGCTTGAAGGCGCGGGGGCTGGGGTCCTCCTGATTTCTCCAACCGGAGACGTCCTCAAGTATGTGGTCGTCCTGGACTTTAAGGCCACCAACAATGTTGCTGAATACGAAGGCTTGCTGGCGGGACTTCGCGCCGCCGCAGCCATCGGTGTTCGGCACCTGCAAGTCAAGGGCGACTCACTACAAGTCGTCAACCAAGCGAGAAAGGGGTTCTCCTACTCTGACCCTGTTATGACGGAGTATTTGGCAGAGGTCAGAAAGATGGAGCGACACTTCGACGGGCTGGGGTATACACATGAAGTCAGAGAGTCTGGACTGAAACTGGTTCCCCTCGTGTACATCTTGATTCTGCATCTGATGCATCATAGTATGCATCAGTTGGGTTTGAGCAGCGAGAAAAGCTCCTAGGTTCTGCATATCAACGGGCGGCGTAGGCTGAAGATTTGGTGCTTCATTCTGGTTGCCTCCCTAGCACGAACCACTGCCTCCAGCTCTAGTGTTACCACGGGTGTTCACCATCTGTTGTTGGCTCCAACAATTTAGAAAAGAGAGGGAAAAACAATAGACAAATAGAAGAAACTTATATCGGGGAAAATAGATTTAACCCAAAAACTTACACAAACATTATTAATAACTTGGTATGGTTGCTTATCCAAGCCTAAAAGCTATGCAACACATACTGCACACTCAGCAATCAAGGAAAAACCGAATTTCCCTAGGCACACAATAATCTAGCGTCTAAAAGGGTAACACTCTTATCTTAGGAGACGCAATTCTCACACACGAGTCTCAACTAGATACTAAAGCACTGGTTCTTCAAGCTTCTGAAACACTTCATCGATTCACTTCTCTTCGAGCTCGATGACTCCTCACTTCATGATCTTCATGGTCATAGCAACATCCATACTTTTTCCTTAAGTGTGAAACATTGTTGACTATTCAGAGTGACTCAGGTAAGATTTCCATTTAAACCAGCGGGGAAAGATAGAAATTTTCAGCAAAGGGGAAGAATAGAGAATAAGATAAGTCAAGAACTTATTATTCATTCAAGTTAAAATTTCTCTTTAGAAAATAATTTTGAAGATCCGAGAGACGGCAAGACTATCTAGGGTCAAAACCTACAGTCAGTATGGCTCTGATACCACCTCCTATCGCGCCCGGAATTGGAATTCCGAACACTCTATGTGACACACCAGTCCAGGACGACGCTGGTGCTCACAGATACAACAGAGATGAATACCATTACACATACACAATGGAAATAATAATAATAAAGTATTCAACTCATATAAAAATTGTTAAGTCCTTAAGGTCAGCCTTACAATATTAAGCCACGCAGGGCTGAGTTAAGAGTAAACAAATAGCAGCGGAATGAAAATTATTCGTGGCGCCTCAGTATGCCACATGAAACTGACTTGGCTTGCCCCTAGTTGTTCGCCTCTCCGTTCTGCTCCTCACCATTGGCTTGCAGATCCTCTTCTTCTGGTGTTGTGATTTTTGAAGGGGTGAGTACATTGGTACTCAACAAGCTATGCACAGAATGCAACCTAATATACTACATGCCAGGCTTATTCCAATGGAATGGCTTAACAGAGTTATTTTGTAGTGAGTAGCATTTAACAAGTAACATAAATAGATTCGAAAGCGGTAAAAACAAATAATGTAACAGTGACTTTTCCAGAAATTAAGTAAAAGTATTCCCACATCCTAATCGATACTTCCATCAACTTCATCTTTTATCCCAACCACATTTTTAATAAAGTCTAACCCTTGACTGTAATGCCCGAGCAATGTCCAATACCGCGGACATGGCTATTCGAATAGTTTATACACTCTGCAGAGGTTATACACTTCACTCACACGATATAGTTAGACACCACACAGGCGAGTAACCATAACAAAGTCTTTCCGAAACCTCTATCCTTGCATGCATACCTCCCGGTATAGTTCCCACTATCCCTTCCCTTTTGCGGAGCGGAAGTACAGGGCCAATGTATACCGTAGACCAATCGGTAAACACTACACCCTTCTTTCCACATTTATAGCTACAAAAACCTCCAGAGGTCTCGCATGCTAAGACTTTGGAATCATACTCAACTAGGTATGTCCCACTCCAGACATGTGGTTGTATGTTAGGCCCAGTTCAAAGGCTTGCAAGGGTAAGTCCTTAGGTTGACCGTGGCAAGACTACCCAAAGTTCACAAAACCAAATTCAACAACATCTCTCCCATGTGCCACATCGGGCCCGCCCATTGATCACTTGCCACTTGCCACAGCCTAAACCATTTTCCCACCCAGTTGATTACCATGCACCATGTGCCAACAACTTATCAACAACGCATGTCACATTCTTTCAAAACAAGTTCCATAGTTCAATGGTCAGTATTCAGCTTACTTCTAAATTTGTGTCATTAGTTCGAATGGCATGGCTAAGCAGAACTACCACGTTCTAACTACCCTATTCTGGTGATTAGTATTAACCAGTATATATAATCCAACCTAAGGTGACAAATGGTTATTGGCATACAAGTATTATGGACAAGGTGACAATACCAAGGGGTAATTATCTAATCCCAAATTACTTGAACACATTATAATTAAATTAGCATGCATAATTTAAAACAAACTAATATTTAAAAACATGTGAACAAAATGGTCAAAGCATAACTTGCCTTCAAAGATCAGCTTGTTTTGGTCTAGATCTTGATCTTGAGCTTGCTCCTCGAAATCGACACCCTCACACAGTTCGACGTCTACGCGTCAAAGATAAAGAACCAGATAAACACGCAAAACAACGTACAAACAAACATTCATGAAAAGACTACAAATCAAACCAGCTTGTAACCTTGTGAAAATTTCCAGATAATTTCTTTAACATACTCTAAGATTTATAAAATTTATTTTGACATGTTTGGACGTGTAGTTTACGAGCGACAAAATTCACAAGTTTGGACTTGTCACGAATAATTTAACAGTATAGATTTGATTATAAAATTTCAAAAAAATTAGCGTTGCTAGGTATTAATATTTACTAATTAAGAAAATTTGTTGCAAATGATTCGGACTTAGAACGAATTTGTAGCGAAAAAGACAAAAATCACAATTTCCTGAAAAGAACATGTCCAAACTAACTTCCAGTTTTTCCTTTGCATGGCACTGTTCACATCATATATACGTGTATACTTCTGTTCGGCTGGCTACGTGAGGAGAAATCAAAGCAAGCTAGTATTACCTCAACAAATATGTATACATGAGCTTAATGTGTGTGTATATCATAAATACATGCATAGATAAGCCTACTGGTCCTAATGTATTTATGTATATGCGCATGCTACATAATATATACGTAAACATGCTGAGGAAAATTATGCATGCAAGTCATCCTATGTTATACGTGTGCATGCTAACATGTATAAACATGTACAAACATTCTCCTAACCTATACGTATATATACTAACATATATATACACGATTACGCGTCGACAGGATCAATCGATCAATAGAGGTAGAGTGCGCGCAAAAGAAAAAAAAAGGTATCGATCGGCTCAAGCAGTGGCGTGGAAGCGTCGATGCAGGAGAAGATGAGGTCGGGGAGTGCGCCGGCGGCGTTGTAGACTGCGGCGGCGGCGGCTCCAACGGCAGCAGCGACGACAACGGCGGCGACGGCGGCTGCGACGTAGGTGATGGCAACGGCGGCGAGAGGAGCGCGGGGTCAGCGATGTAAATGGCAGGGAAAAAATGTGATTGGTAGAAGAGTGAAGGAGTATTAGCAGGAGAAATGACTGGAATGAGGGACTCGGCTGGAGGAAGGAAATGGCTAGAATGAGGGAGCCTGAACTCATACACGCACTTCATGCATGCAGGCAGGAATGAAGGAGCGAACGTTACTAGTTTTATTGTTGTGTTTACGTCGAGACCATACGCAGGGTGGCCGGTTACCACTACTACAAAACCGGGCATCACAAGCGGCCTGTTAGAAACGGTTTGGCGCGAACCGGTTGTAATGCTCACACCAGAAGCGGTTCGTGGTTGAGGCCAGGAGGGATCTCTAGAAGCGGTTCGTGGCACGAACCCCTTCTAAAGCCCCACCTTTAGAAGGGGTTCGTGGCACTAACCCCTTCTAAAGATCTTTACAAGCGGTTCGTGTCCCCAACCGCTTCTAAAGCTTTAGAAGGGGTTCGTGTCACGAACCGCTTCTAAAGGTGGGGCTTTAGAAGGGGTTCGTGACACGAACCGCTTCTAAAGACCCCCTTCAGAAGGGGTTCGTATCATGAACCGCTTGTAGAAGCCCAGTTTTAGAAATAATAAAAGGAATGCGTGTCCTATTCTATCAGAGAGCACGCGTGGGTGGGTTGGCTAGATGGATGAAGCGAGTCACGAGGATGGAGTGCTGGTCGTGGGTTCGAATCCCATTCCCACGATATTATTGGTAGTCTTTTATCGCTTGGTGTCGCACCACCACAAGCGGTTCTAGCAACCGCTTGTGATACCCTTCGGGGTATCACTCGCGGTTGCTTAGAAGCGGTTGTAGAACCGCTTCTGGAAGTGGTTTTGAACCGCTTCTGGAAGCCATTTCTGTAGTAGTGTACTAGTTCATGGAGTGGGAATAAGCGGCTGGAAGTTCAAGCCGTTGCTAGTAAACAAGAAACACTGCCAGTAATGGAGACGTTACTAGTGGATGGTTTTATGCGCATGCATAGGTGAACGTTGCTAGAAATGTTTTCCTGCTTCAATGGAAAAGAAACGGCTGGCAGTACACAGGCATGAAAATGGAAAGCTTGCTACGAAATGGAAGTGTTGTTGCTAGTTCTAGGTACAGGAAATGGCATGGAGTAGAGAAACGAAACTGATGTCCATGCTTAATTGGCATGCTTCATGCATGAAAGGAAATGGAAGCAACAGCCACGTTACTACTTGCATGGGAAAGGAAAAAAAACAGTGACCACATGTGTTCAGGAGGAACGGCTGGGAAATCAAACGGCCATGTATTCGTGCATATACTTATATACGCATATACGTATACATGCGTACACGTTCTCGAAACACGTTTAGAATAAACTAGCGAAAAGGTTCTAAAAATCTGGAAAAATTCCTCTAAAATACTAGGAACTATTTGGAACTTAACCAACTTGGTTTCGTGATTTTTTGACGTATAGATTTTTCATAAAAAATCTTTTAGTTAATCAGACACCTGTACAGATTTTTGTAAAATCAATGACCTACATTATATAGCATGTTTTTCAAAAATATTTGAAGCGAACACTCTCGTCTACCAACTATCTTAATTATCAACAAAATTTTAGATTTTACGCTTATTCGAAAATGCCTGATCTTTATTTAATATTTTAGTTCAATAAACGTGAATCCAACTTACTCGTGAGGCTTCCAAGTAGATTTCGGAAAATTACAAATAATCCCAGAACCACACTAAATATATTAAAAGAAATTTTTGGGATGTTACAAATTCACTGCTGCATTTCGTCAGTACCATGTGGCGGAGGGAATAATGGTCCTCAAGAAGGAGGAATTCAGAGCTCTGAAGCAAGGCACCCAGTCAGTGGCTGGCTACTTGAATAAGTTTACTCAGTTGGCACACTACGCACCTGAAGACGTTGCAACAGACAAGGCCAGACAGTCTCGCTTTTTAATGGGACTAAATTTTGGACTACAGGTGGAACTGTTACCCACACCTTTCCTGACTTCCAAGAGCTTGTGAACAAGGCGCTCATCCTGGAGGACAAGCGCTAGGAATTGGACGACAACCGGAAGCGCAGGATGGCCCAGCAGGGAGCACGCCAAGGAGGGCAACGCCTGAGAGTTGCACCAAATCAATTCTTCAGATTACAGCGCTCAGAATGCTGCAAGAACACCATCGCTAGCACCAAGACCTACCAACCAAAACTACCAGACCCTAGCTCCAGCCAGGAACGCCGCTACGAGCAACCAGCAGGGTACAGTGAGGCATTGTTATACATGCAACGAACTAGGACACTTCTCCAACAATTGCCCCAAGAAGACAGCAGGAGTGATGTAACAGCCCCAAATTTAAATACTAGTCATATTGTGCATGGCATGCTCACATCATTCATATTAGAGGCATGATTAACATTTAATTAAGACTTTATAAATCCTAGCATCATTTTAGTTAGATGAGTATAATTTATAATGTTCATGACAGCTTAAAACTGCTACTTATTTATACCCATGTTTTATTCACCATTGTCAATGACTTGTGGACCCTACATGTAAGTGAGAGAGTGGACTGCACATACCTACTTGTCATTTCTAACTTTACCCACCTCTACCCACTCTTCTTACCTCACTATGACATGTGGGACCAAGCCCCACATGTAAGTGGTGGAGTGGGCAGCTATATAAGCACCCTTCCCCTTGGTTTCTCCTCCCACACCTCTCATTTGTTCAGCCAAGTTCTGAAAAACAGCACCACACCTTCTCCTTCACTTCCCCATTTCACCCCACACAATCCATCCAAAAACTGAGATTGAGCTTGTGCATGCAACACCATTGTGATCCTTAGATCAAGGGCTTCAAATCCATCCAAGTGGATTTTGAATGTGCCATGTTTTGGGTGAGTTCTAATCCTTCCTTTACTCTCCCTTTTTCTGAAATTTTGTTATGTGGAGCTCATCCATCTTCCTTTCCATGAAAATCATCTCCCCGTCGATGATCGGGTCATGCATGTTGTGTTGCAAGCTTGAGGAGGAGGAGTTGACGCTACTACAAGCTCAAGAGGAGGAGGCATTGCAACCTTCCACCAAGTGCAAGAACATCCTTGTGGTGGTAAGGTTCTACCCTACTCCATTTTCTTGAAGTATAGGAGCACAATGTGTAATAGCCATTCAAAGACTTGAACAAAAATCTTGTTGGATTGTACAGTTCGACACACATCGGAACATCTGGCCCCAAATCGGAACATCCGATGTGGCTAAAACTCCAGAAAATGCTTAAATCCTAACCCTGTCTACGCTGGAAATTTACATATATCGGAACATCTGATGTTCACATCGGAACTTCCGAACTTTCCAGAGAAGCACCTTTCGTGTATTCTAATGGGAAGAATTTTCTAAGTCTGGATCGGAACTTCCGATGTCGGATCGGAACTTCCGATGTCGGATCGGAACTTTCGATGTGTGCAGAGAAGCACCTTTGTGAGTTCCAACTAAAAATTTTCTAAGTCTGGATCGGAACTTCCGATACTAAGTTCGGAATTTCCGACTGAACCAACTTCAAATAACCATAACTTTTGCATCGTAAGTCCAAATTGGGTGAAACCAATTCCTATGCTTTCATAGGGTCGTCCTCTATCATTTCCAATAGAAAAACAAGACTTAGGTTGCATATATGAGGATCTATCATAGGATCTTTAACAAGTTGTAGTATTGTTGACCCTCACCCAAACGATATTGTTTTAGTGATAACTTTTGACACACAAGTCCAAACTTCCCAAAGTCAAATTGTATGTTCGTATTATGACTATTACCCTAAAATCATGAGCATTTCATGAATGATTGTGCATATTTCAATTATGATTTATTGTTCCGTTTATGTTCTTGATTGGAGTTATTTGAATTGAATCCTCTCGATAGGTGTTGACGCTTCGGAGGACACTCCCGAGTACGACTACGCTTACGATATCAAGAACGAGCAGCAAGGCACTACCTTACTCCTTGAACATGCTTGATCCTATTAATTGCAAATTATGTTGAAGTTATTTTATCAATTGCATGCTTACATTCAATTACAAGTATATTTGGGGTAGAATGCTTAGTTACTACCTTGTCGACATGTTATCCTCTTACCATGTTCCTTTCGTGTACCATTGTCGCCCTAGGTGGTTGGTTTATTATTATGTATGGGTTCGTACGATTTGCTTAGCCATGCTTAGAACATCGTTAGAAACCGCGATAGATGGATTTAGTCCATCGGTCGCAATGATCAAAATGAGTATGATGATGATGGTTCCATTGTGTCTAATGTGTAGAAATGTTGATTAAGGACCTTAAGGATTAAATCCTGGTACCGTCTCATCAAGTAACTATCGTGTGAGCCACATGCTGTTTATGGGACCAGCTTAACCAAGTACTTGTGTATGACTAGGGGTGTTTAAACCATATGCACCCGGAATTCCTTGAGCCCGTTAGAGTGTCAAGGGATGTCTGCCGGAGTTCCTTGAGCCCGTTAGAGTGTCAAGGAACGTCCTCAGAATCCCTTGAACTTTGTGAGAGTTGGGGATGTCTAACAACGGGTGTACTCCATGGTCCACATACACGGAGCACTGAGCACGCGGGATCAAGGGTCACAGTCACCCGGGTGGTTTAAACACACTACCATGCATACTGGAAAATGGTTTTGTCACGTTTACCTCGGCCGGTACATCAAAGGAATTGTGCTCATAGCTTGGCTTACGAGTGTGGCGTGTCGTGTGGGTAAAGTCGTACCTCTGCAGAGCTTAAACTATTCGAATAGCCGCGTCCATGGTTAAGGACGATTGCTTGATGTTGTTAGCCGCCAGGCGAGTTGTAAGGACCGGGTAAGAATGGGTGGGGTGGGAAACCAAGTCTCATGAGTATTGGAGTATTCATGAGGAGGAACTTCGCAGGTATTGGAGTACTCGTGGAAGGAACTTCACGGATATTGGAGTATCCGTGGGTGTAAGCGAACATGAGCATTGGACTCATGGTTCGGAAAATGCTTGGAGGCATGAGATAAAGATGTTTATGATAATGTTATACTATGTATTAGACTTTGTAAATGTTTATCAAATAGCAGTTTCAATCTATACGTGTCTGTGTTTTTATCCCAAATGTTGCTTTACGCTAAAATTAACCTTGTGCCTTTCTTATGATGAAGCAACCACATGTAGCTAGAACTCAGCATGCAACTTATAATATTGTGCGAGTACACTCTTTGTACTCAAACGGATTGTCCACTTGCTGCAGGTGAGGATGAGGCACTTCCCGGAGACTTTCACCGGGCAGATTTCGATGATGCTAACGCTTAGGGGCACGTTCTTACTTCCAGTTGGTTGCCTGCGGGCTATGGCACACTACGCTGGACTCTTTTGTTGTCTATATTATGTTTCCGCTGCTAGTTTATGTAATAACTTTAAATATGTCATTTTGGACAGCATTCCTGCTTTTGTATGTAAATATGCTTATGCTTCCATTAATTGTGTATGTGTTGTGATACAAACTGTTATGCATTGTCGCGCGTGTTGGTGAACTTTCCTGGGACCAACACGGGCATAATTGCGGGATGCCCGAGGTTCCCTTGATTCACTCGAGTTGTGTGGTGCAATAGGGTGGATTAGTGGAGTCCCGGGGACGGTTCCCCACAAGTAACCCCCGTTCGCTTCAATTTGGGATCCACGCCAGCAAGAGCACCTGCACTAGGAACAAACCGTGGAGCCGCACAGCCCGGAGGCACAACCCAGACAGTGGTGAGAGGTCGCGTCAACCATGTCACCGTAGAGGCACTGCAGAATGCTACGAACATTGTGCTGGGTAAGTTACTTGTCAACTCAGTACCCGCAACAGTTTTGTTTGACTCTAGAGCATCACATTCGTTTGTTTCTCGAGATTTTGTTGGTAGAAATGATTTGGGAATTGCGGATCTTAAAGGCATGCTTATAGTTCAAACCCCTGGGTCAGAACTCCGATCTCAGGTAGGATGTTCTGGGGTAAGAATATTAATAAAAGGGGTAGAATTCCTAACAAACCTCATAATATTGGGAACCCAGACTCTAGATGTTATCTTGGGAATGGACTGGTTGACCAAGCACAAGGCCGTGTTAGACTGTGGATGAAGAGCCATATCAGTTGAGAGCCCTTGTGGAAGAAAAGTGGAGTTTCACGCGACCGCCGTTCGTGATGGGCAGTTAATGGTCAACAGCGTGGAAGCAGTCAGCATCGAAGTTGTTCCAGTAGTGAATGAGTACCCGGATGTATTTCCTGAAAATCTACCTGGTATGCCGCCAGATAGAGATATAGAGTTTGTAATTGAGTTAGTACCAGGAACAACACCGATTGCAAAGAGACCGTATCGGATGTCAACCGAAGAATTGGTAGAGATGAAGAAACAATTAGAAGAGTTGATGGAGAAAGGATTCATCAGACTGAGTTCGTCGCCATGGGGAGCGCCAGTTCTGTTTGTCAAGAAGAAGGATGGGAGTTTCAGGATGTGCATAGATTACCGTGCACTCAATGAAGTCACCGTGAAGAACAAGTATCCGCTACCCAGGATCGATGACCTGTTTGACCAGCTGAGAGGAGCCAGAGTTTTCTCCAAGATTGACCTGAGGTTAGGATATCACCAGCTGAAGATCCAATCAGAGGATATTCCGAAGACCGCATTCTCGTCGAGATACAGACATTACGAGTTCACTGTTATGTCCTTTGGTCTGACGAATGCGCCAGCTTATTTCATGAATTTGATGAACAAGGTTTTCATGGAATATTTGGACAAGTTTGTAGTCGTGTTCATAGATGACATTTTGGTCTACTCTAAGACTAGAGAAGAGCATACAGAACACCTGAAGTTAGTGTTGGAGAAGCTAAGGGAACAACAACTCTTCGCCAAGTTCAGCAAGTGCGACTTTTGGAAGGACAATGTAGAGTTCCTTGGACATGTCATGACCGCAGAGGGAGTTGCAGTAGACCCAAGCAAGGTGGAAGCTGTGTTACATTGGGAACAACCGAAGACAGTGACCCATATTCGTAGTTTTCTGGGGATGGCTGGTTACTACCGCCATTTCATTAAAAGCTATTCAACGATTGCGAGACTCCTTATGCAATTGTTGAAGAAAGAAAAGAATTTTACCTGGACACCGGAGTGCGAAAAGGGTTTTCAGGAGCTGAAAAAGCGATTGACATCTACGCCGGTGTTAGTCCTACCTGATGTTAATCAGAGCTTTGATATCTATTGTGACGCATCGCGCCAGGGACTTGGATGCATGTTGATGCAAAACCTGAAGGTCGTTGCATATGCATCAAGGCAGCTGAGGCCGCATGAAGAGAATTATCCGACGCATGACCTGGAGTTAGCAGCCATAGTGCATGCTTTGAAGTTATGGCGGTATTATTTGATTGGGAACAGATGTGAAGTGTACACAAACCATAAGAGTCTGAAGTACATTTTCACCCAATCGGATCTGAACATGAGGCAAATGAGATGGTTGGAGTTGATCAAGGATTACAATGTTGGAATCCATTACCATCCCGGGAAGGCGAATGTGGTGGCCGATGCCTTGAGTCGGAAGAGCCATACCGTGAATGTGTTGCTAGCCGACAGCCAGGACGAGCTAGCAGGGAGTTACAGAAACTGGAATTGGAAGTTGTACCTGAAGGATTCCTAGCTGCCCTGGAAGTGAAGCCTACTTTGGAGGATCAGATCCGAGAGGGATAGAAGGAGGATGACAAAATCCAGAGGATCAAGTCCAAAATGGATGGAGGCAAGGCTAAGGACTTCAAGCTGGATGGGCAGGGTACATTGTGGATTAAGGACTGCATCTGTGTACCGAACAAGAAAGAGCTGAAGCAGTTGATTCTGGAGGAAGCTCATGATTCCAAGTATTCCATTCACCCAGGAAGTGCCAAGATGTACCAAGACCTGAAGGAGAGGTTCTGGTGGCCAAGCATGAAACGTTAAGTTGCTGAACATGTTGCGTTGTGCGATATATGCCAAAGAGTCAAGGCAATGCATCAGAGACCAGCAGGATTGCTGCAGCCGTTGAAGATTCCTAAGTGGAAGTGGGAGGAAATCGGTATCGACTTCATTACTGGTTTGCCGAAGACTCAAGGAGGATATGATTCCATATGGGTCATAGTGGGCCGCTTAACTAAGGTCGCTCATTTTATCCTTGTAAAGACCACTTACACAGGAGATAAATTAGCAGAATTATATATGACTAGGATCGTCTGTTTGCATGAAGTGCCGAAGAAGATTGTATCAGACAGGGGTACCCAATTTACCTCCAGATTCTAGAATAAGCTGCGCGAAGCCATGGGGACCCGTTTGAACTTCAGTACAGCATATCATTCGTAGACGGATGGACAGACTGAAAGAGTTAATCAGATTCTGGAGGATATGCCAAGAGCTTGTGCATTGGCTTATGCTACCTCTTGGGATAAGAGTCTGCCGTATGCTGAGTTCAGCTATAATAACAGCTATCAGGCCAGTTTATAGATGTTGCCATTTGAATCCTTGTATGGTCGACCCTGTCGAACACCGTTGAGCTGGAATTAGACGGGTGAACGACATGTCTTCGGACCAGATATTATTCAAGAAGCCGAAGAGCAAATTGCCATTATCCGAGAAAGACTGAAAATAGCTCAGTCAAGACAGAAAAGTTACGCGGATAACTGTCGCCGAGACCTGGGTTTTGAACCGGAAGATTTCGTATATCTCAGAGTTACACCTCTCAAGGGAGTTAGGAGGTTCCACACCAAAGGGAAGCTTGCGCCAAGATATGTGGGTCCGTTTAAGATCTTGAGCCGCAAAGGCGAAGTTGCCTACCAGTTGGAGTTACCGCAGTCATTGGCAGGAGTGCAAGATGTATTCCATGTGTCACAATTGAAGAAGTGTCTCAGAGTGCCAGATGAGCAGACTCCTTTAGAGTCGATCGAGCTGCAGGAAGACCTAACATACAAGGAGCACCCTGTAAAGATTTTAGACATGACAGATCGAGAGACGAGGAACAAATCAACTCGCTTCTGTAGAGTCCAGTGGAGCAACCACGCCAAAAGTGAAGCGACTTGGGAGCGCGAGGAGGGTTTGAGAAAGGAATTTCCGAACCTATTCCTTAGTCAGCCCTGAATCTCAGGGTCGAGATTCTGTTAAGGGGGGAGGTTTGTAACACCCCAATTTTTGCTTTTTATGAATTTAATTGAAATTTTACACTTTTGAGAATTTTTAGAATTTTCTAGTATTTATTTGGATTTAATTTGAATTTATTCCCTTTTGAGATAATTAAATAATTAAAAGTTTTAAATAAAATTTTGTTGGAAATGTTTTATTTGAGTCCAAAATGTCTCAGTATTTTCCAGAATTTTTCTGAAATTTTTCTTATTATTTTGCTATTTTTCTTGAATTATTTGAATTTCTAGAAATTATTTTGATTATTAAATCGCTGGAAAATCCAATCGGTTTTACTGTTCATCCGACCGAGTCAAACCCGAGTCTGACTCGAACTGGACCCAAGCCTGACTCGAGCCGGACCCAACCCTAACCCGCGCGACCGTTGGATCTTGATCCAACGGCCAGCGTTGCGCCACGTCACCCAGTTCGAGCCGCCGACGGATTCCGCCGCCGGGCGCGTGTGGGCCTCGATTTCTGCGGTTTTCACGAACATCGAGGGCCCTATTTAATACGCCACCGCCACCAGCGTGCTCCTCTTCCGTGCGCACGTTTTGCCCTATATCGTCGAGCTCCAGCCGCCGTAGTCTCGCCGCAATCGCTTGCCGAAGTTGGAGGAGAAGTCCGTCGTGAGTTTTGCCGTTTTCTGCCACCGACCGCCGTCCTCCGCCGTCGTGGTGCCCAGATCCATGTTCCTCGCGTCGACCCGCACCAGAAGGGGCCATTCACTTCATCGGAGCGTGCCCGAAACGCCGTTGGCCGTGTCGTCGTCTCCAACTCCGGCAACCGCAGCTCCGCCGCGACATTGCCAGAACCGCGAACTCCCACAGCCGTCCGATCGTGATTCAAGGGCCCAGGTTTGTCCATGTCACGTCACTCCCAGTGACGCGGTAAACTAGATCCAATCCCGACCATCCGATTCAAATAGAATGGTCCAGATCAACTACGTAGATCCATAATGCGTGAGGTTAGATCTGATCTGGACTGTTGGATTTCAAACCAAAGGCCCAGATCGTGCCACATCGCGTGTAGCCGAACCGTCGCGGTCCACGTTGGCACGCCCGGTCTTCGCTGACGTCAGCACGGGCCCACGTGTCAGCGACCACACCGACCGCACGGTGATGATGAGACCATGCTCATCATGGACAGAACTAACACTGCATACATATGGTCATCACCAAGTGTTGCTGCAATTATATCAACCGCATGGTTTCATCGACCCCCACCTTGGCCAGGACCATTAAGTTGGCGACACTTCACGGCATCCTCTACTTCGTATACACCTTCTACGATGGCTCCATTTGCATGGCTTTATCGACCCCCACCTTGGCCATCCTTCTACATCTTCGTCGGTTCAAGGACCATTGACTCGAGCTCGAGCCCGTCAACTCAATTATCAGATCTAAAGACATACTTGGGAGAAGATGATGAACTTGAGTCAAGGACGACTCAAATGCAAGAAGGGGAGGATGATGAGGACATCACTACTATGGATACGGCCATGCCTACAAACCCAATTGAAACCAACAATGTAATATAAGGGCCAATTACTCAAGCTCGCGCACGTCAATTCAATTGCCAGGTGAATGCGTTCCTTGGGTTGCATACAAATAATTTAATGAATGGAATGCTATTTAATACTTGTGATGATTTTATTGTCCTTAGGAACCAAGGAGAAGGACTCCCAAACATCAAGCATGAAGCCAATTCTTCCGGTGCACAAGTTCAACTCGGATTCGGCCTCTAGGACAGCACCAACTTAAAACGACCATAACTTTTGATCCACAAGTGTGTTTGGGGTCTATGAGTACTGGTTTGAAAGGTTTTGTCGTCCTCTTTCAAACGGATCTGGCCCCATGTCCAAATTCCTTACGAGTCAACGGGAATCTGCAAAACAAGTTCGGTCATCTTTCCAAATCCGAGTCAAACTAGGAATAGGAGTCCTACTCGGCCATGGATGTGTTTTGGACGCCCCTAGCACTTTTTTGGCCTCCTATTTCTCGTATATATTGCTAGGTATTCCCCCAAAATAACTTGGGTTTTGGTTATTTGATAGTTTAGCCTTTTGTTACTATTCTGAGTCTTTTAGACATGCTCAACGGCCGCCTAACAAGCTCCTTGTATCGGAACCCCAACTTTTCAATACTTCATCTATATTTGCAATTTTAGATTGCTTTTGCCTTGTTCTTGCTTGTTCTTCGATTGCTTGCAGGAATTGATCTTCGTGATCAGGTTGATCATGCCCACGGCAAGGTCAATAACCCTTTGGAGTTGGTTTAGTGATTGCTAAGGGGCATCATCGTTGTACGTTGTAGTCGGATCGTCAAAGTTGTCTCCACCCAAATCGAAGGTTATCATTCTCATCGAAAGATCGGGACACCCAATGTTACATCAAGTGGTATCAGAGCTTCAGTTGATCGGTGAGAATATCAGTGCCTGAGGTTAGTTTTTGATTTCTGTCCTAAATTGAAAACTACTCCACAAAAATTCAACCTTTAGTTTCAATTTGTTATTTTAGTGAGTTTTGTTAGGTTTTGATCCATTAGAGTCCATGTTTTAGTTGTTGATCTTTCTTTTCCTTCGCGTAGCTTCAATCCTTCAATTCTGTTCAGTTTGGTATTTTGAGCATAACTTTCACATACAAACCAGATTTTTGTGTTCTTGCACTCTATTGAAAGCTGAGGATATAAGCTTCCAATACCTTCCACAGTCAACCTATCAAATTCGGTGATCTTCAAACATTAATCTAGGCAACAAGTCTGCTGCCCTAGAAAAACTTCAGTACACCTACCTTTGGGAACCAATTCATCCTTTGTGAACACTTTGATCCTATTTGAGACTAGCTTGTTGATATTGCTTAGGGCTGCTCTACTTGATACATTGCATAATCTTTAGTTATCATATCATATTATCTTGTGACACCGAGTTAAGGATTCCAAAACTTTGGGAACCAGTTTGGTATTTTGAAGGCAAGTTATGCTTTGACCATATTGCTCCTATTCTTGAAAATTAGTTTGACTTAAATTATTGCATGCTAGTTTAATTAGCAATTGTTTTAATTTTTTCTGGTAATTAGATAAATGCCAAATTGCAGTATGACACCTTGACTATTAAGTTATGTGCTATGAACTCTTATCATCCTAGTTGTGGATATTTAGTTGGACATTATTAAATTGCCAACATTGGGTTTTTATACCGCTGTAGTGTATTGCTTAGACCTGCTATGTGTACTGACATGATTTTGGACAATCAAATGTTAATATTGACTTAATGAGATATTGAACCTGTTTTTGAGAAGTATCATGTGTTGTGATGTTGATGATGGCACGTGGTGCATGGTAATCAACTGGGTTTGATAAATAGATTTAGATCGGGGCAAGTGGCAAGAATGATATAGTGGGCCATGAGTGGCACCGGGGATGTCGTTTTGGTTCTTCGGGTAGTCTTGCCCTGGTCATCCTAAGGACTTAACCTTGCAAGCCTTTAATCTGAGTCAATCGTGCAACCACATGTCTGTAATGGGATGGACCTAGTTGAGTAAGTTTCTAATAACTTACTTATGGAACCTCGGGGTGTCAACTACATCTTTTGTGTAGCTTGAAAGGGGAGCGTACCAGGGCTATGGCATGATACCCGTCCAACGGTATGTCGGTCCCATACTTCTCCTCCGCTGAGGGAAGGGATGGTGTATGGCAAAAACCGAGGAGGTTCACTTGTATAGTTTGTGGTTTCCGAAAGGCTTTGTTATGATCATTTGCCTTTATGGTGTTTTGACTATATCTTCTGGGTAAAGTGCATGTCGGGACCCCGAATTTGCAAATCCGGACCCTCTGTGTATTCAGCACTAGTCCAGGAACGCGCTAGTGCACACAGTCTTAACATCGGTAAATATCACAATCATACCACTCGATACTAGTAAAGTACTTTTATTTAAATAACCAAACTGGTTACTCAACCTTATAGTCAAGTTACAAATGTATGCCTCGCAGGGCGAAACTTATTAAGAGAGAAATAGTAGCAGCGGAAAATCAAATAACTTCGTGGCGCCATCCAGTATACCACAGGCAACTGACTGGGCTCGCTTCCCTAAGTAGACGGTTCCTCTTGGAACTCCTCCTCCAAAGCTGGTGTAGTCTCCTCTTCAACTGGTGTTGTATTGTGGCAAGGGTGAGTACTTGGTACTCAGCAAGTCATGCACAGAATGCAGGCTAATATACTATATGCATGGCTTGGTACAAAGGAATAGCTCAAGGTATATTTGCAGAAAACAGCATTTAACAAGTATCATAAATAGATTCGAAAGCAGTAGAAATAAGTAAAGCATAGATAACTTTTCAAGGAGTTTAATAAACATCTTTCCCATCCTAATCCACATTTCCATCAACATCATTATTAATCCAACCCAACCTTTCAAAGTTATTTTTGAGAAAATCTAACCCTTGACTGTAATTCCCGAGCGATGTCCAATACCGCGGACACGGCTATTCGAATAGATTCTACACTCTGCAGAGGTTATGCACTTTACCCACAAGATACAGTCAAACACCACAAAGGCGAGTTCCCGTAACAAAGTCTTTCGGAAACTTCTAACAATACAAGTGGTCCTCCCCGGTTATTGCACACTAACCCTTCCCTTAGCTAAGGCGAAGTTTAGGCCAATCAACCGTTAGATGGGTACCTGGCCTCAGCCCCGGTACGCTCCCCCGTACAACTTACACAAAGGGTGTAGTTGACCTCCTGAGGTCCCACAAGTACGTTATTAGCAACTTAGTCAACTAGGTCCGTCCCATTACAGACATGTGGTTGCACGTTAGACCCAGTTCAAAGGCTTGCAAGGTTAAGTCCTTAGGGTGACCAGGGCAAGACTACCCGAAGAACCAAATCAACATCCCCAATGCCACAACTGGCCCACCTGATTATTCTTGCCACATGCCCCGGTCGAAAAACTATTTATCAAACCCCAGTTGATTACCATGCACCACGTGCCATCAACATCACATGATACCTTTCCAAAACAGGTTCAATATATCATTAAGTCAATATTAACATTTGTTTGTCCAAAATCATGTCATGAGCACGTAGCAGGTCTAAGCAGTTTACTACAACGGTCTAAAACCCATGTTGGCAAGTTAATAATGTCCAACTAGTAACCACAACTAGGGTGACAAGGGGGTCATGGCACATACTTAAGTAATCAAGGTGTCATACAGCAAATTGGTATTTATCTAATTCCCCAAATTTAAATAAAGTATTTTCTAACTAAACTAGCATGCAATAGGTTAAATCAAAATAGATTTCGAAATAGGATCAACATGGTCAAAGCACAACTTGCCTTCAAAAAGTACTTGCTCTTGGTCTTGAGTTGGATCCTGAGTCAATACTTCTCCTTCAAATCCTTCCGGCACTTCAACGTCTACTCGTAAAGCGTGCAAATAGCAAATATACCAATAAACAATAGGCAAAAAGTATCCAAACATCCAAATAAAATCCATAAACAGAGAGAACACAATTTTATGAATTTTTAGAAACCGGAATCGTCAAATTTGGAGTTAAAACGCAAAAGTTATGATTATTTAAAGTTTAAATAATCAATTAAATAATTTTACAGAGAAAAACTTTAGTCCAAAAATTAAATAAAATTTAAATTTAGGTAGATCTCAATTTTATACAAATTTAGAAATTTGAATCACTCAAATCGGAGTTGAAACGCAAAAGTTATAAGCGTTTGAAGTTTGAATCAAAATCTGAAATCATTATTTCGAATTAATAAATCATTTTCTTTTTCGGAAATTAATTATTGCGTCAGCGAGGACACGTGTCATCCTGTGATTGGTCCACAGTGACCTGCTGACGTCAGCACCGAACGTTCTCCGCGATGACGTCAGCATGACGTCATCATGCCACGTGGCATGCCCCGGGTGCTGCCACGTGTCTCGGTCCATGGACTGAGTCCACGGTGACGCCCGGCCCACGGTGGACGCGGCCTACGGCTACAGAGGCTGACACGCGGGCCCCACTTGACGTCGGCTCGACGTCATCGGATGGCGTCACCGCTCGGAGGGCCAAGCCAGCGACACGCTGGGCGATGCCGCCGGCCACGCTCCGTCCTGGACGCGGTGCGAAGAGATCCGCCCGTCGATTCAAAATTTAACGGCGGCGATTAGATCTTCCGCAAGATTGATGCACGGGGCATGTCCCGGCGCCCGCCACGTGGCACACTCCTGGCCACCCGATCTAAATCCAACGGCGAGTAACAGATCTAGGTTACGACTGTTGTGGATCACGTGGACTCACCTCAACCGTTCGATGGGAATCCCACGGTCCACGGAGCTCGGAGTGGCAATGGCAGTCGCGGCTGCCTTGCGGTACCGGAGGCGAGGATGACGACACCCCAACCGGCGTTCTGAGACCGCCCCGGCGAAGTGAGATGTCCCACCCAACGCGGCTTGACTTGTGTAATATCCCGAGTATTTCTATACTCGAGTCACTGTACATTTGTACACAAACACTATTCAATAATACACTGTTATTGTGTGTTTCTGTATTTTGAGCTGAGTAGACTCGACTGGGATCCAAAAGAACCCTTTAACTTAATTAAACTCACTCAAAATCAAATCGAGTTCAATTGCGGTTCGTAATTGTCCTTTTGGACAAATTGGAAATTTAGGAAATTAAATGTCTAAAAGTCCTCAAAAACTATCCAAAATATCTTAGAAGTATTCAAAATCAGCTTTAGATGTTTGAATCTTCAAGTTTTGGCATTGGACCAAAATGCCCTCCATAAGTGCATAGTGCCCACATGTGTTTTAAGCCACTCCAAGCCTCCAACTAGCCATTTCCTTATTTCCCCACCTCCTCCCACACGTCTTGAGCAAGGAGAAGGAGAAAGAGAAGAAGAAGGCCACCCAAATCCGCGGATTCTGGGCGATTCAACCGACGAAAATCGAATCGGAGGCTGGATTTGGCGTCCTCATCGCGTTCCCCATCTTCTCAACCCCTTCAAGTGAATATTCCATCGAGATTCATCGATGTCTCTTGGAGTTCCCGTGGTGCTTTTACAATCTGACCTGATTTCTTGACTCCCGGGTCGATCCTCTTGCCGTAGCTACGACTCTTTTCTCCTGTAGCTTCGCATTTCATCAAGTTTTCCCAAACCCTAGCCTAGGCCATGTCTAGGTACCATGTGTTCAACGCATCGCATGGCAATTCTGCTTTAAAATCTAGACTCAGGTCGTCGTTAGGTCCGTTTAACTCTATAGTCGACCTGGCTTTTAGCCATCTTCAAAATCGAGCATGCTCTCGCTAGGTCTTCGGTTTGTCGGAGTTCTAGTGAGGTAGAGCATGTATAGATTTTTCCCATAGCAGTTCTGGTGGCTAGAGTCGCTACCGGAGGAATCGGAATTCAATTTTGCTAAGCCGAAATTTATTTTATTCATTTAGGTGTTAACTATTTTTACAATGGACCGAAGGTCCATAGCGTATAACGATAGCTCCATTAGCTCTTCTAATAGCCCTGGTTGCGATCAGAAGAGTCGAAATTAAGTTTCGTCAAAACCTGCTACAAGTTGTTAGCTCTAGGTCTCTTTTAATTTATTTTTATTTCATAAAATCCTAGAGCTCCGAGGCATGTATTGACTTTACCATTAGTCCCCTTAAAGGCTAGAAAGCAGTTAGAATCGCTAGATTTGCATTTTAGCACTTTGCATTTTATTTTAGTAATTATAGGCCTCACAAGCCGTTTAAGGCATTTAGCTTTGTTTAGCTTCATTTAAGGTCACTAAGGTCGATAGCATGCTTTCCGCGTGCTTTGGATCGCATTCAAGTCACTTTTCGGACTTTTGCCGTTTCTCGGGTAATTACCGGAGTTAAGCGGGCAATTGATCAAAAGTCAGAGAAGATTAAGTCATCCATCTTTGGGGAATGGCTCCGATAGGTCGTAAGTATCCCTAAGCAACTAGCCGAGGGCTTAAAACAAGTCTCGCGGCATTTCAGCTCAAACGGCCCTTTTGGGCGAGATTGCTCGTTTGAGTAAAATAGCCATTTTGGCCATATTCCACAATTTAGGGTTTATTCACGATTAGCTATCGGAATGAGTCATTTAGGGTCATATAAGCCTAGTGAAGTCGAAAACGTGCTCCTCGCGCCAAGCGAATCGAGTTTGAGCCGTTTCGGACCTTGTGCGATCGGGAGCGTATTTAGCGACCCAAAATGCGCTTTCGATCGAATTCGTTATAGGTTAAGTGAATTTCGGTGGGGTAAGGTCCAGATAGGTCCTAAATACCCTAGACTACCTGGTGGAACAGCCTGGAGAAATCGCAAATCGATTAATGCGTTACGAACAAAAATGGCTTTTGCCTACGGTGAATAGTGCCATTTTTCCTTTTCTGAATTTTTCGGCTTTTACGATTTGGTTTCTTTGTTTTGGCTCGATCGATCATTGTAATCCCAAACGAGTTGCGACAAGTCCCGTTAGGTGTGTTATACCTAATTCTAGGTGTTTAACTAAATTTATTTGAATTTTTCTTTATTTTACGCATTTTATTCACTTTGGCGAGAATTTCACGAAATCGCCTCATCGGGTCGCGATTACGCCGTTTCGCGTTTTGATCGTTCTTTTCTTTCTTAGTATCTAGATGAGTTCTATTTGATGTTAAGTTGGTGTTTATGCTTCTAAAGTCACTCTTTGCTAAATTATTTCTCTCGTTCATTGCTTTTGATGTTTTTATTCGATTAGAGGCGAGTGAGTCGAGTCGCATCGAACAATCCTGAGTTCGTCCCAGATCCATCGTGAGCAGCAGCAGACAGGCAAGCACCTCCTTTGACCATCTTGAAACCTATATTTCACGATGTTTACTTTGATTTCTCAAACTATATGCATTGTTTATATTCAAGAAAGTGCTAGTTTGTGGGAATGGTAGATATACCCTGATTTGGTGGTTTTTCCTCAATTAAATTCCCAGAGTTCATTGATAGCCTTAGTAGGGTTGGACAATTAATAAAATGTCACTTGGGTATAAACGACTTAGTAAATGCATATGCTTAGACAACGCAATAGAGATGAGCAAAGTCAGTCATTTACCAAATGCTCAAAACTTATGATAATTGTAATCGGTTTTGGAAATGTTTTGGAAATGTGACTTGTAAAGGTAATTTGATAAAATGTGCGGTGTCTAGTTGGTAATTAGACTTGGCGGGAGGTATAATATGTGCTAGTTAAACATGGTGGCGATTGGTTGGCGAGTTAAGTGGAGTTCCCGCTTGAGTCACTAGGCAAAAATATAAGGATCGAACTTGTGACGGTTTTTGAATGAACACCGTGCAACCGCGCAATGCTGGGATGGGGCAGCCTGTTTTAGTACCTGAAGTGTGAGGGGATAGCCATGCCTGTTGGCAGGCGAAGTGTGGACCTTTTCCCGTGTTGAGCGATCAAGCGCGGTGTGTGTGTCCTCACGACCCGCCGTATGCACCTTCGTGAGTGCGCTTGTACTTATGCAGCGGGAATCGCTCGGTTCATGTTTGATTGATACAGCGGTGTACGCCTTGCTATGGGATAATGCCGGCAAAAACTTCGCCGTCGTCACGATGGATATTCCGTGGCCGCTGAGTGGTGGTTGGCCTCTTATCGCCATAGTAGTGGGTTTATCGTCGCCGGTCTTTGAGGTGTGGCTATAGCCTCAACGATGGGAAAGAATAGATCATTCTTGTATATCGGATACCTCGTGTATCGCGTGTACCTGGATGACAGGGATGCAAGTCTGAGTTGTGTTTGGGTAAAGTGCGCAAACTCTGCAGAGTATCAAATAATTCTAATCGATTAGCCGTGCTCACGGTTATGAGCAAATCTTCTTTAATCATATCAAGTATAGAAATTTGGTTCGGTTTTGAAAATGAAAATCTATTTTGGAGTCTATCTAAAGTATGTGGATCGATATGGTACTTGATGGATTTATGAATGAGTGAATATGGTATTTGGAGGATTTATGAATATATGGATGTCAATTCGTATCTCAACTGCGATCATGGATGGTGGCAGTTGAGAGACTCAAATGTTACATATATTGTAAATATGTTTTATTCAAAATGCTGTCTTTCAAATTATGTATTACATTTCGATGAACTGTTTCAAATCCTGCTGCAATAGACTTAGTGTAGTAGCCATTTCAATCGTATCAGCCTGCATATTAATTATATTTGCATACACTAAAGTCTTGCGAGTACATACGTGTACTCACCGTTGCTGCTAACCCCTTTTTCCTCAGAGGAAGGTATTGATGATGTCCCGGATGATGGCGAGCGCCAATTCTGCGAGTGTTGCGGCTTCGTAGGTCTTCCCTCGATCGATGCTTTGTGGGGTGGTCAGGCGGCTGGCTGGTTGTCTTTCTTTTGTTTCACTGTCATTTGTACTTCTTTTGGATTACGTAATACACTTGTACAAGATTTATACCTAGTTATGTAAATTAAATTAGTTTATCTTTTAGTGCATTGATACTCGGGTTGTGGAGTGCGCGATCTTGGAGCTCTTGATCCAGGGATCGATGATCGAGATGCGTCTGAGCACCGGTCCGAAGCTAAGTGTTCGATCCCGTCGATCGAATTTTTAGATTCGGATTTTCGATGTCGAGGCTTCTGTTGCTATACGGTGCTATACGCTCTGATGAGACGGCGTCTGATGCGGTATAGGAAGAGGGGGTGCTCACGGCGTTGGTATCGAGCCAATGACTGCAGGAAGACTTAGTTAGCCTGGTCGTTAGACTTAGGAGCAGATTTTCCTCTCAAAATTTATTTTGAAGTTACAAATCTTAATTGGAAAATGTAGAATGCTATTCTTGTCCATTCTATAGCTTTTCTCTTATCTACTTTTCAAAATGAATCTGATCTTAATCCAAATTTCAAAATTTGTTTCTTTCTTCTATCTTGTTCAAAAGAATTAGAAGGAACACGGGTTTAGCTCAGAATGGGTTAAGGTCAGATGTCTGTGATTGTAATTAGGGATTATTTTGTCGTTTCCCTGATTTGGTTTTTGGATTGGTTGTCCAAGAATCAGGGGCAAATTGATTGTGCCAGGAGGTCAATTTCATTAGTCAACCACGATGGCATTCTTTGTTACCTTTTCTTCTCGCTCCAAAGAAGGCGGCAGCCTTTACTCGGTGCTCTTTGCATTAGGAGACCCGATCAGTACCGGTGATATGTGAGTACCCCGATGTGTTCCCTGATGAGTTGCCAGGTTTGCCACCTGATCGTGATTTGGAGTTCATCATCAATCTCTTGCCTGGCACTTCTCCAATTTCTAAGCGTCCGTACAGGATGCCTGCTAATGAGCTGATTGAGTTGAAGACTCAGCTCAAGGAAGCGATTAGAGAAGAGTTCATTCGCCCGATTCTTCTCCCCGGGCGATCCAGTCTTGTTTGTGAAGAAGAAGGACGGCACTCTTCGCATGTGCGTTGATTACCGGTCTTTGAATGAGGTCACTGTCAAGAACAAGTATCCTCTCCCTCGGATCGATGATTTATTTGACCAATTAGGCGGAGCTCGGGTCTTCTCCAAAATAGACTTGAGATCCGGCTATTTTCAGCTCAAGATCCGTCCTGAGGATATTATGAAGACTACATTCACTACTCGCTACGATGCATGCGAGTATACGATTGTTCGTTTGGTCTCACCAATGCACCAGCCACCTTCATGAATCTGATGAACAAGGTCTTCATGGAGTTCCTTGATAGATTTGTGGTAGTGTTCATTGATGACATCCTCATATACTCCATGGATGATGAAGAGCATACACTTCACTTGCATATGGTGCTTAGCAAGCTTCGCGAGCATCAGTTGTATGCCAAGTTTAGCAAGTGCGAGTTCTGGCTCAAGCAAGTGGAGTTTTTGGGACATGTCCTGTCAGAAGGTGGGGTAGCAGTTGATCCACGCAAGGTACAGGATGTACTCAATTGGGAGCAGCCCCGCAATGTCCCGGAGATTCGGAGTTTTCTTGGTCTTGCCAGATACTATCGCCGGTTTATCAAGAATTTCTCCAAAATTGCTAAGCCAATGACAGCGCTACTCAAGAAGGAGAAGAAATATGAGTGATCGCCTGATTGTGAGTCCAGTTTCCAAGAGCTGAAGGATAGACTCACCACTGCACCAGTTTTGGTCCTTCCTGACATTCACAAGAACTTTGATGTCTATTGTGATGCATCCCGTCTTGGACTTGGATGTGTGTTGATGCAGGAGGGCAAAGTGGTCGCTTATGCTTCTCGACAGCTAAAGCCTCATGAAGCCAATTATCCGACTCATGATTTGGAGCTTGCAGCTGTTGTTCATGCTCTCAAGCTGTGGCGACAATAACTCATAGGAAGCAGATGTGAGATCTACACCGACCACAAGAGCTTAAAGTACTTCTTCTCGCAGCCAGATCTAAATTTGAGACAGCGTCGATGGTTAGAGCTGATCAAAGACTGTGATTTGGGTATTCATTACCATCCTGGCAAGGCAAATGTAGTTGCAGATGCCCTCAGTCGCAAGCTGCACACAGTGAATGCCTTGGGTGTCATTGGCCAGTCTCAGCTGGTTGAAGAGTTTCAGAATCTCAATCTAGAAGTGGTTGAGTATGGTTACATTTCTGCTTTAGCCGTACAACCCACTCTAGAGTCTTAGATTCAGGCAGCTCAACTCCAGGGTGATGCTATGATTGAGATTAGACGCCAGTTGACTGAAGATGGCGCATCTCTAGGTTTCTCTGAGAGGTCCGATGGGCTGATCATGCATGGGCAGCAGATGTATGTCCCAGATGATATAGAGATCAAGGAGTTGATCCTGTCAGAAGCCCATGATACCCCTCTCTCTGTTCATCCTGGCAGCACCAAGATGTACCAGGACCTTCGCAGGCAATTCTGGTGGCCAGGTATGAAGAAGGAGATCGCGGCTCATGTGGCACATTGTGATGTGTGCCAGCGTGTCAAGGCTGAACATCAAAGGCCAGCCGGATTACTTCAGCCATTGCAGATCCCTGAGTGGAAGTGGGAAGAGATTGGGATGGATTTCATTACCGGCCTACCGAGGTCCTCCGCCGGTCACGACTCTATTTGGGTGATCATTGACCGTCTGACCAAGGTAGCTCATTTCATCCCAGTTCGTACCACCTATTCTGGAGCCAAGCTAGCGGAACTCTATTTGCATAATATTGTTCGGCTCCATGGAGTTCCAAAAGTCATAGTCTCGGCCGTGGTTCAGATTCACCTCCAGATTTTGGGAGAGTTTGCAGTCCATTCTTGGCACTAAGCTATCCTTCAAGATCGCTTACCATCCCCAAAGGCGACCCAGACGGAAAGGGCAAACCAAATCCTTGAAGACATGCTAAGGGCTTGTGTGCTGTGCTACAGCAAGTCGTGGGAGAAATGCTTGCCATTTGCTGAGTTCTCCTATAACAACAGTCATCAAGTCAGTCTTCAGATGTCGCCTTTCGAGGCTCTTTATGGCAAGAAGTGCAGAACGCCCTTGTTTTGGTCCGAGGTTGGTGAGAGGCAATTCTTCGGACCAGCTATGATTGAAGAGGCTGAAAGGCAAGTTAGCTTGATTCGAGACCGGCTGAAAGAAGCTCAGTCTCGTCAGAAGAGCTACGTTGATCGCCGTCGCCGCGAGTTGAGCTTTGAGGTGGGTGACTTTGTCTACCTCAAGGTCTCACCACTCCGCGGCACTCGCAGATTTCAAGTCCGCGGGAAGCTAGCTCCGCGATACATCGGTCCGTTCCAGATTCTCGAGAAGGTTGGTGTTGTAGCTTATCGACTTGAGCTACCACCACATCTTTCGGACGTTCACGATGTATTCCACGTATCCCAGCTGAAGAAGAGTCTTCGGATTCCATCAGAAGTCACTCAATTGGACCATCTTGATCTGCAACCTGATCTTTCGTATCGAGAATATCCAGTTCGTATTCTCGAGACAGCTGAGCGTCATACTCGCAGTCAGGTTATCAAGATGCTCAGGGTCCAGTGGAGCAACCATTCAGAAGATGAAGCCACGTGGGAACGTGAAGATCATATCCAAGACGAGTACCCCGACTTCCTTCGAGAGCGTTAGCAATCTCGAGGACGAGATTTTTGTAAGGGGGGTAGACTGTAATATCCCGAGTATTTCTATACTCGAGTCACTGTACATTTGTACTCAAACACTATTCAATAATACACTGTTCATGTGTGTTTCTGTATTTTGAGCTGAGTAGACTCGACTGGGATCCAAAAGAACCCTTTAACTTAATTAAACTCACTCAAAATCAAATCGAGTTCAATTGCGGTTCGTAATTGTCCTTTTGGACAAATTGGAAATTTAGGAAATTAAATGTCTAAAAGTCCTCAAAAACTATCCAAAATATCTTAGAAGTATTCAAAATCAGCTTTAGATGTTTGAATCTTCAAGTTTTGGCATTGGACCAAAATGCCCTCCATAAGTGCATAGTGCCCACATGTGTTTTAAGCCACTCCAAGCCTCCAACCAGCCATTTCCTTATTTCCCCACCTCCTCCCACACGTCTTGAGCAAGGAGAAGGAGAAAGAGAAGAAGAAGGCCACCCAAATCCATGGATTAAGGCGATTCAACCGACGAAAATCGAATCGGAGGCTGGATTTGGCGTCCTCATCGCGTTCCCCATCTTCTCAACCCCTTCAAGTGAGTATTCCATCGAGATTCATCGATGTCTCTTGGAGTTCCCGTGGTGCTTTTACAATTTGACCTGATTTCTTGACTCCCGGGTCGATCCTCTTGCCGTAGCTACGACTCTTTTCTCCTGTAGCTTCGCATTTCATCAAGTTTTCCCAAACCCTAGCCTAGGCCATGTCTAGGTACCATGTGTTCAACATCGCATAGCAATTTCGCTTTAAAATCTAGACTCAGGTCGTCGTTAGGTCCGTTTAACTCTATAGTCGACCTGGTTTTTAGCCATCTTCAAAATCGAGCATGCTCTCGCTAGGTCTTCGGTTTGTCGGAGTTCTAGTGAGGTAGAGCATGTATAGATTTTTCCCATAGCAGCCTGGTGGCTAGAGTCGCTACCGGAGGAATCGGAATTCAATTTCGCTAAGCCGAAATTTATTTTATTCATTTAGGTGTTAACTATTTTTACAATGGACCGAAGGTCCATAGCGTATAACGATAGCTCCATTAGCTCTTCTAATAGCCCTGGTTGCGATCAGAAGAGTCGAAATTAAGTTTCGTCAAAACCTGCTACAAGTTGTTAGCTCTAGGTCTCTTTTAATTTATTTTTATTTCATAAAATCCTAGAGCTCCGAGGCATGTATTGACTTTACCATTAGTCCACTTAAAGGCTAGAAAAGCAGTTAGAATCGCTAGATTTGCATTTTAGCACTTTGCATTTTATTTTAGTAATTATAGGCCTCACAAGCCGTTTAAGGCATTTAGCTTTGTTTAGCTTCGTTTAAGGTCACTAAGGTCGATAGCATGCTTTCCGCGTGCTTTGGATCGCATTCAAGTCACTTTTCGGACTTTTGCCGTTTCTCGGGTAATTACCGGAGTTAAGCGGGCAATTGATCAAAAGTCAGAGAAGATTAAGTCATCCATGCTGGAGTGGCTCCGATAGGTCGTAAGTATCCCTAAGCAACTAGCCGAGGGCTTAAAACAAGTCTCGCGGCATTTCAGCTCAAAACGGCCCTTTTGGGCGAGATTGCTCGTTTTCGAGCAAAATAGCCATTTTAGCCATATTCCACAATTTAGGGTTTATTCACGATTAGCTATCGAATGAGTCATTTAGGGTCATATAAGACTAGTGAAGTCGAAAACGTGCTCCTCGCGCAAGCGAATCGAAGTTTGAGCCGTTTCGGACCTTGTGCGATCGGGAGCGTATTTAGCGACCCAAAATGCGCCGATCGAATTCGTTATAGGTTAAGTGAATTTCGGTGGGGTAAGGTCCAGATAGGTCCTAAATACCTAGACTACCTGGTGGAACAGCCTGGAGAAATCGCAAATCGATTCATGCGTTCTGAACAAAAATGGCTTTTGCCTACGGTGAATAGTGCCATTTTTCCTTTTCTGAATTTTTCACTTTTTCCGATTTGGTTTCTTTGTTTTGGCTCCCTGGCCGATCATTGTAATCCCAAACGAGTTGCGACAAGTCCCGTTAGGTGTGTTATACCTAATTCTAGGTGTTTAACTAAATTTATTTGAATTTTTCTTTATTTTACGATTTTATTCACTTTGGCGAGAATTTCACCGAAATCGCCTCATCGGGTCGCGATTACGCCGTTTTTCGCGTTTTGATCGTTTCTTTTCTTTCTTAGTATCTAGATGAGTTCTATTTGATGTTAAGTTGGTGTTTATGCTTCTAAAGTCACTCTTTGCTAAATTATTTCTCTGTTCATTGCTTTTGATGTTTTTATTCGATTAGAGGCGAGTGAGTCCTGAGTCGCAACGAACAATCCTGAGTTCGTCCCAGATCCATCGTGAGCAGCAGCAGACAGGCAAGCACCTCCTTTGACCATCTTGAAACCTATATTTCACGATGTTTACTTTGATTTCTCAAACTATATGCATTGTTTATATTCAGTAAAGTGCTAGTTTGTGGGAATGGTAGATATACCCTGATTTGGTGGTTTTTCCTCAATTAAATTCCCAGAGTTCATTGATAGCCTTAGTAGGGTTGGACAATTAATAAAATGTCACTTGGGTATAAACGACTTAGTAAATGCATATGCTTAGACACTGCAATAGAGATGAGCAAAGTCAGTCATTTACCAAATGCTCAAAACTTATGATAATTGTAACTGGTTTTGGAAATGTTTTGGAAATGTGACTTGTAAAGGTAATTTGATAAAATGTGCAGTGTCTAGTTGGTAATTAGACTTGGCGGGAGGTATAATATGTGCTAGTTAAACATGGTGGCGATTGGTTGGCGAGTTAAGTGGAGTTCCCGCTTGAGTCACTAGGCAAAAATATAAGGATCGAACTTGTGACGGTTTTGAATGAACACCGTGCAACCGCGCAATGCTGGGATGGGGCAGCCTGTTTTAGTACTGAAGTGTGAGGATAGCCATGCCTGTTGGTAGGCGAAGTGTGGACCTTTTCCGTGTTGAGCGATCAAGCGCGGTGTGTGTGTCCTCACGACCCGCCGTATGCACCTTCGTGAGTACGCTTGTACTTATGCAGCGGGGAATCGCTCCAGTTCATGTTTGATTGATACAACGGTGTACGCCTTGCTATGGGATAATGCCGCGGCAAAAACTCGCCGTCGTCACGATGGATATTCCGTGGCCGCCTAAGTGGTGGTTGGCCTCTTATCGCCATAGTAGTGGGTTTATCGTCGCCGGTGCTGGGGTGTGGCTATAGCCTCAACGATGGGAAAGAATAGATCATTCTTGTATATCGGATACCTCGTGTATCGCGTGTACCCTGGATGACAGGGATGCAAGTCTGAGTTGTGTTTGGGTAAAGTGTGCAAACTCTGCAGAGTATCAAATAATTCTAATCGATTAGCCGTGCTCACGGTTATGAGCAAATCTTCTTTAATCATATCAAGTATAGAAATTTGGTTCGGTTTTGAAAATGAAAATCTATTTTGGAGTCTATCTAAAGTATGTGGATCGATATGGTACTTGATGGATTTATGAATGAGCGAATATGGTATTTGGAGGATTTATGAATATATGGATGTCAATTCGTATCTCAACTGCGATCATGGATGGTGGCAGTTGAGAGACTCAAATGTTACATATATTGTAAATATGTTTTATTCAAAATGCTGTCTTTCAAATTATGTATTACATTTCGATGAACTGTTTCAAATCCTGCTTCAATAGACTTAGTATAGTAGCCATTTCAATCGTATCACTGCATATTAATTATATTTGCATACACTAAAGTCTTGCGAGTACATACGTGTACTCACCGCTGTCGCTAACCCCTTTTTCCTCGTGAGGAAGGTATTGATGATGTCCCGGATGATGGCGAGCCCCAGTCTGCGAGTGTTGCGGCCGTGAGGTCTTCCCTCGATCAGTAACTTTGTGGGGTGGTCGGGCCGGCTGGTTGTCTTTCTTTTGTTTCGCTGCCGCTGTACTTCTTTTGGATTACGTAATACACTTGTACAAGATTTATACCTAGTTATGTAAATTAAATTAGTTTATCTTTTCGTGCATTGATACTCGGGTTGTGGAGTACGCGATCTTTGGGCTACGATCCAGGGATCGATGATCGAGATGCGTCTGAGCACCGGTCCGAAGCTAAGTGTTCGATCCCGTCGATCGAATTTTTAGATTCGGATTTTCGATGTCGAGGCTTCCTGTTGCTATCACGGTGCTATACGCTACTGATAGATGGCGATAAAGACGGTATAGGAAGAGGGGGTGCTCACAGCGTTGGTATCAGAGCCAATGACTGCAGGAAGACTTAGTTAGCCTGGTCGTTAGACTTAGGAACAGATTTTCCTCTCAAAATTTATTTTGAAGTTACAAATCTTAATTGGAAAATGTAGAATGCTATTCTTGTCCATTCTATAGCTTTTCTCTTATCTACTTTTCAAAATGAATCTGATCTTAATCCAAATTTCAAAATTTGTTTCTTTCTTCTATCTTGTTCAAAAGAATTAGAAGGAACACGGGTTTAGCTCAGAATGGGTTAAGGTCAGATGTCTGTGATTGTAATTAGGGATTATTTTGTCGTTTCCCTGATTTGGTTTTTGGATTGGTTGTCCAAGAATCAGGGGCAAATTGATTGTGCCAGGAGGTCAATTTCATTAGTCAACCCTGATGGCATTGCTGTTACCTTTTCTTCTGTTCCAGCAGTGCAGCAGCCTTTACTCAGTGCTCTTTCTGTTCCGGAGACCAGTCAGGTACCGGTGATATGTGAGTACCCCGATGTGTTCCCTGATGAGTTGCCAGGTTTGCCACCTGATCGTGATTTGGAGTTCATCATCGATCTCTTGCCTGGCACTTCTCCAATTTCTAAGCGTCCGTACAGGATGCCTGCTAATGAGCTGATTGAGTTGAAGACTCAGCTCAAGGAGCAGTTAGAGAAGGGGTTCATTCGCCCCAGTTCTTCTCCCTGGGGCAGTCCAGTCTTGTTTGTGAAGAAGAAGGACGGCACTCTTCGCATGTGCGTTGATTACCGGTCTTTGAATGAGGTCACTGTCAAGAACAAGTATCCTCTCCCTCGGATCGATGATTTATTTGACCAATTAGGCGGAGCTCGGGTCTTCTCCAAAATAGACTTGAGATCCGGCTATTTTCAGCTCAAGATCCGTCCTGAGGATATTATGAAGACTACATTCACTACTCGCTACGGCCTGCATGCGAGTATACAGTTGTTTCGTTTGGTCTCACCAATGCACCAGCCACCTTCATGAATCTGATGAACAAGGTCTTCATGGAGTTCCTTGATAGATTTGTGGTAGTGTTCATTGATGACATCCTCATATACTCCATGGATGATGAAGAGCATACACTTCACTTGCATATGGTGCTTAGCAAGCTTCGCGAGCATTAGTTGTATGCCAAGTTCAGCAAGTGCGAGTTCTGGCTCAAGCAAGTGGAGTTTTTGGGACATGTCCTGTCAGAAGGTGGGGTAGCAGTTGATCCACGCAAGGTACAGGATGTACTCAATTGGGAGCAGCCCCGCAATGTCCCGGAGATTCGGAGTTTTCTTGGTCTTGCCAGATACTATCGCCGGTTTATCAAGAATTTCTCCAAAATTGCTAAGCCAATGACAGCGCTACTCAAGAAGGAGAAGAAATATGAGTGATCGCCTGATTGTGAGTCCAGTTTCCAAGAGCTGAAGGATAGACTCACCACTGCACCAGTTTTGGTCCTTCCTGACATTCACAAGAACTTTGATGTCTATTGTGATGCATCCCGTCTTGGACTTGGATGTGTGTTGATGCAGGAGGGCAAAGTGGTCGCTTATGCTTCTCGACAGCTAAAGCCTCATGAAGCCAATTATCCGACTCATGATTTGGAGCTTGCAGCTGTTGTTCATGCTCTCAAGCTGTGGCGACAATATCTCATAGGAAGCAGATGTGAGATCTACACCGACCACAAGAGCTTAAAGTACTTCTTCTCGCAGCCAGATCTAAATTTGAGACAGCGTCGATGGTTAGAGCTGATCAAAGACTGTGATTTGGGTATTCATTACCATCCTGGCAAGGCAAATGTAGTTGCAGATGCCCTCAGTCGCAAGCTGCACACAGTGAATGCCTTGGGTGTCATTGGCCAGTCTCAGCTGGTTGAAGAGTTTCAGAATCTCAATCTAGAAGTGGTTGAGTATGGTTACATTTCTGCTTTAGCCGTACAACCCACTCTAGAGTCTTAGATTCAGGCAGCTCAACTCCAGGGTGATGCTATGATTGAGATTAGACGCCAGTTGACTGAAGATGGCGCATCTCTAGGTTTCTCTGAGAGGTCCGATGGGCTGATCATGCATGGGCAGCAGATGTATGTCCCAGATGATATAGAGATCAAGGAGTTGATCTGTCGAAGCCCATGATACCCCTCTCTCTGTTCATCCTGGCAGCACCAAGATGTACGGGACCTTCGCAGAGCAATTACGGTGGCGGTATGAAGAAGGAGATCGCGGCTCATGTGGCACATTGTGATGTGTGCCAGCGTGTCAAGGCTGAACATCAAAGGCCAGCCGGATTACTTCAGCCATTGCAGATCCCTGAGTGGAAGTGGGAAGAGATTGGGATGGATTTCATTACCGGCCTACCGAGGTCCTCACGGCCACGACTCTATTTGGGTGATCATTGACCGTCTGACCAAGGTAGCTCATTTCATCGATTCGTACCACCTATTGGAGCCAAGCTAGCGGAACTCTATTTGCATAATATTGTTCGGCTCCATGGAGTTCCAAAAGTCATAGTCTCTGACCGTGGTTATGATTCACCTCCAGATTTTGGGAGAGTTTGCAGTCCATTCTTGGCACTAAGCTATCCTTCAGTACTGCTTACCATCCCCAAACTGACGGACAGACGGAAAGGGCAAACCAAATCCTTGAAGACATGCTAAGGGCTTGTGTGCTGTGCTACAGCAAGTCGTGGGAGAAATGCTTGCCATTTGCTGAGTTCTCCTATAACAACAGTCATCAAGTCAGTCTTCAGATGTCGCCTTTCGAGGCTCTTTATGGCAAGAAGTGCAGAACGCCCTTGTTTTGGTCCGAGGTTGGTGAGAGGCAATTCTTCGGACCAGCTATGATTGAAGAGGCTGAAAGGCAAGTTAGCTTGATTCGAGACCGGCTGAAAGAAGCTTAGTCTCGTCAGAAGAGCTACGCTGATCGCCGTCGCCGCGAGTTGAGCTTTGAGGTTGGTGACTTTGTCTACCTCAAGGTCTCACCACTCCGCGGCACTCGCAGATTTCAAGTCCGCGGGAAGCTAGCTCCGCGATACATCGGTCCGTTCCAGATTCTCGAGAAGGTTGGTGTTGTAGCTTATCGACTTGAGCTACCACCACATCTTTCGGACGTTCACGATGTATTCCACGTATCGGTGAAGAAGAGTCTTGGATTCCATCGAAGTCACTCAATTGGACCATCTTGATCTGCAACCTGATCTTTCGTATCGAGAATATCCAGTTCGTATTCTCGAGACAGCTGAGCGTCATACTCGCAGTCAGGTTATCAAGATGCTCAGGGTCCAGTGGAGCAACCATTCAGAAGATGAAGCCACGTGGGAACGTGAAGATCATATCCAAGACGAGTACCCGACTTCCTTCGAGAGCGTTAGCAATCTCGAGGACGAGATTTTTGTAAGGGGGTAGATCTGTAATATCCTCGAGTATTTCTATACTCGAGTCATCAGACATTTGTACTCAAACACTATTCAATAATACACTTTGTTCATGTGTGTTTACGTATTTTGAGCTGAGTAGACTCGACTGGGATCCAAAAGAACCCTTTAACTTAATTAAACTCACTCAAAATCAAATCGAGTTCAATTGCGGTTCGTAATTGTCCTTTTGGACAAATTGGAAATTTAGGAAATTAAATGTCTAAAAGTCCTCAAAAACTATCCAAAATATCTTAGAAGTATTCAAAATCAGCTTTAGATGTTTGAATCTTCAAGTTTTGGCATTGGACCAAAATGCCCTCCATAAGTGCATAGTGCCCACATGTGTTTTAAGCCACTCCAAGCCTCCAACCAGCCATTTCCTTATTTCCCCACCTCCTCCCACACGTCTTGAGCAAGGAGAAGGAGAAAGAGAAGAAGAAGGCCACCCAAATCCGCGGATTCCGGGCGATTCAACCGACGAAAATCGAATCGGAGGCTGGATTTGGCGTCCTCATCGCGTTCCCCATCTTCTCAACCCCTTCAAGTGAGTATTCCATCGAGATTCATCGATGTCTCTTGGAGTTCCCGTGGTGCTTTTACAATTTGACCTGATTTCTTGACTCCCGGGTCGATCCTCTTGCCGTAGCTACGACTCTTTTCTCCTGTAGCTTCGCATTTCATCAAGTTTTCCCAAACCCTAGCCTAGGCCATGTCTAGGTACCATGTGTTCAACGCATCGCATAGCAATTCTGCTTTAAAATCTAGACTCAGGTCGTTAGGTCCGTTTAACTCTATAGTCGACTGGCTTTTAGCCATCTTCAAAATCGAGCATGCTCTCGCTAGGTCTTCGGTTTGTCGGAGTTCTAGTGAGGTAGAGCATGTATAGATTTTTCCCATAGCATTACGGTGGCTAGAGTCGCTCTGGAGGAATCGGAATTCAATTTCGCTAAGCCGAAATTTATTTTATTCATTTAGGTGTTAACTATTTTTACAATGGACCGAAGGTCCATAGCGTATAACGATAGCTCCATTAGCTCTTCTAATAGCCCTGGTTGCGATCAGAAGAGTCGAAATTAAGTTTCGTCAAAACCTGCTACAAGTTGTTAGCTCTAGGTCTCTTTTAATTTATTTTTATTTCATAAAATCCTAGAGCTCCGAGGCATGTATTGACTTTACCATTAGTCCCCTTAAAGGCTAGAAAAGCAGTTAGAATCGCTAGATTTGCATTTTAGCACTTTGCATTTTATTTTAGTAATTATAGGCCTCACAAGCCGTTTAAGGCATTTAGCTTTGTTTAGCTTCGTTTAAGGTCACTAAGGTCGATAGCATGCTTTCCGCGTGCTTTGGATCGCATTCAAGTCACTTTTCGGACTTTTGCCGTTTCTCGGGTAATTACCGGAGTTAAGCGGGCAATTGATCAAAAGTCGAGAAGATTAAGTCATCCATCTTTGGGGAATGGCTCCGATAGGTCGTAAGTATCCCTAAGAAACTAGCCGAGGGCTTAAAACAAGTCTCGCGGCATTTCAGCTCAAAACGGCCCTTTTGGGCGAGATTGCTCGTTTTCGAGCAAAATAGCCATTTTGGCCATATTCGACAATTTAGGGTTTATTCACGATTAGCTATCGAATGAGTCATTTAGGGTCATATAAGACTAGTGAAGTCGAAAACGTGCTCCTCGCGCAAGCGAATCGAGTTTGAGCCGTTGACCTTGTGCGATCGGGAGCGTATTTAGCGACCCAAAATGCGCTTCGATCGAATTCGTTATAGGTTAAGTGAATTTCGGTGGGGTAAGGTCCAGATAGGTCCTAAATACCCTAGACTACCTGGTGGAACAGCCTGGAGAAATCGCAAATCGATTCTCATGCGTTACGAACAAAATGGCTTTTGCCACTACGGTGAATAGTGCCATTTTTCCTTTTCTGAATTTTTCACTTTTTCGATTTGGTTTCTTTGCTTTTGGCTCGGTCGATCATTGTAATCCCAAACGAGTTGCGACAAGTCCCGTTAGGTGTGTTATACCTAATTCTATGTGTTTAACTAAATTTATTTGAATTTTTCTTTATTTTACGCATTTTATTCACTTTGGCGAGAATTTCACCGAAATCGCCTCATCGGGTCGCGATTACGCCGTTTTTCGCGTTTTGATCGCTTTTCTTTTCTTTCTTAGTATCTAGATGAGTTCTATTTGATGTTAAGTTGGTGTTTATGCTTCTAAAGTCACTCTTTGCTAAATTATTTCTCTGTTCGCTGTTTTTGATGTTTTTATTCGATTAAAGGCGAGTGAGTCAGAGTCGCATCGAACAATCTGAGTTCGTCCCAGATCCATCAGAGCAGCAGCAGACAGGCAAGCACCTCCTTTGACCATCTTGAAACCTATATTTCACGATGTTTACTTTGATTTCTCAAACTATATGCATTGTTTATATTCAATAAAGTGCTAGTTTGTGGGAATGGTAGATATACCCTGATTTGGTGGTTTTTCCTCAATTAAATTCCCAGAGTTCATTGATAGCCTTAGTAGGGTTGGACAATTAATAAAATGTCACTTGGGTATAAACGACTTAGTAAATGCATATGCTTAGACACTGCAATAGAGATGAGCAAAGTCAGTCATTTACCAAATGCTCAAAACTTATGATAATTGTAACTGGTTTTGGAAATGTTTTGGAAATGTGACTTGTAAAGGTAATTTGATAAAAATGTGCAGTGTCTAGTTGGTAATTAGACTTGGCGGGAGGTATAATATGTGCTACTTAAACATGGTGGCAATTGGTTGGCGAGTTAAGTGGAGTTCCCCGCTTGAGTCACTAGGCAAAAATATAAGGACCGAACTTGTGACGGTTTTTGAATGAACACCGTGCAACCGCGCAATGCTGGGATGGGGCAGCCTGTTTTAGTACCTGAAGTGTGAGGGGATAGCCATGCCTGTTGGTAGGCCGATGTGTGGACCTTTTCCGTGTTGAGCGATCAAAGCGCGGTGTGTGTGTCCTCACGACCCGCCGTATGCACCTTCGTGAGTGCGCTTGTACTTATGCAGCGGGGAATCACTCCAGTTCATGTTTGATTGATACAACGGTGTACGCCTTGCTATGGGATAATGCCGCGGCAAAAACTCGTCGTCGTCACGATGGATATTCCGTGGCCGCCTGAGTGGTGGTTGGCCTCTTATCGCCATAGTAGTGGGTTTATCGTCGCCGGTGCTGGGGTGTGGCTATAGCCTCAATGATGGGAAAGAATAGATCATTCTTGTATATCGGATACCTCGTGTATCGCGTGTACCCTGGATGACAGGGATGCAAGTCTGAGTTGTGTTTGGGTAAAGTGCGCAAACTCTGCAGAGTATCAAATAATTCTAATCGATTAGCCGTGCTCACGGTTATGAGCAAATCTTCTTTAATCATATCAAGTATAGAAATTTGGTTCGGTTTTGAAAATGAAAATCTATTTTGGAGTCTATCTAAAGTATGTGGATCGATATGGTACTTGATGGATTTATGAATGAGTGAATATGGTATTTGGAGGATTTATGAATATATGGATGTCAATTCGTATCTCAACTGCGATCATGGATGGTGGCGGTTGAGCGACTCAAATGTTACATATATTGTAAATATGTTTTATTCAAAATGCTTTGTCTTTCAAATTATGTATTACATTTCGATGAACTCAAGCTTTCAAATCCTGCTGCAATAGACTTAGTGTAGTAGCCATTTCAATCGTATCATTTGCATATTAATTATATTTGAATACACTATATTCTTGCGAGTACATACGTGTACTCACCGTTTATGCTATACACTTTTTCCTCAGAGGAAGGTATTGATGATGTCACGTATGATGGCGAGCCCCACTCGCGAGTGTTGCGGCCTCAGAGGTCTTCCCTCGATCAAGAGCTTTGTGGGGTGGTCAGCCACCGCTTATTTGGTTGTCTTTCTTTTGTTTCACTTGTCATTTGTACTTCTTTTGGATTCTGTAATACACTTGTACAAGATTTATACCTAGTTATGTAAATTAAGTTAGTTTATCTTTTCGTGCATTGATACTCGGGTTGTGGGTACGCGATACTGGGCTACTGATCCAGGGATCCAGTATCAGATGCGTACAGGCACCGGGTCCGAAGCTAAGTGTTCGATCCCGTCGATCGAATTTTTAGATTCGGATTTTCGGTGTCGAGGCTTCCTGTTGCTATACGGTGCTATACGCTACAGTAGACGGCGTACAGTACGGTATAGGAAGAGGGGGTGCTCACAACTTGGCGCACCCGAATCTGGGATCAAGGGCAGTTGGAACGGCTTGACGGCGGTGGAAGGAGACCAAAACCGCGGTGTCTCACGCGTGCTACTCCGGCGAGCTTGGTAACTATTGTTGTAACTGAACTCGGCATACGGCAAACTCTTATCCCAAGAGGTAGCATAAGCCAATGCACATGCTCTTAACATATCCTCCAGAATCTGGTTGACTCTTTCGGTCTGTCCATCCGTCTGTGGATGATAAGCTGTACTGAAGTTTAAACGGGTTCCCATGGCTTCATGCAACTTATTCCAAAACCTTGAGGTAAATTGGGTACCTCTGTCCGATACAATCCTCTTTGGCACTCCGTGCAAACAGACGATCCTGATCATGTACAACTCTGCTAACTTATCTCCCGAGTAAGTGGTCTTCACGGGGATAAAATGGGCTACTTTGGTCAAGCTATCCACTATAACCCATATGGAGTCATAACCTCCTTGAGTCTTAGGCAACCCGGTAATGAAATCCATTCCGATTTCCTCCCACTTCCACTCAGGTATTTTCAGCGGCTGTAGTAATCCTGCTGGTCTCTGATGCATTGCCTTGACTCTCTGGCATACGTCGCACAATGCAACATGCTCGGCAACTTCACGCTTCATGCTCGGCCACCAGAATCTTTCCTTCAAATCCTGATACATTTTGGCGCTTCCAGGATGAATTGAGTACTTGGAGTCATGGGCTTCTTCCAAAATCAGTTGCCTTAGCTCCTTTTTGTTCGGCACACAAATGCGATCCTTCATCCATAACGTGCCTTGCTCATCCAACTTGAAGTCCTCTGCCTTGCCTTCCTCCTTGATGGACTTAATCCTGCGGATCTTGTCATCATCCTTCTGTCCTTCCCGGATCTGATCCTCTAGGGTAGGCTTCACTTCCAATGCGGCCAAGGATCCGCTAGGTACCACCTCAATCTTCATTCTCTGGAAATCCTCACATAGCTCATCCTGACTTGTGGCTAGCAACATGCTCACAGTATGGCTTTTCCGACTCAAGGCATCGGCAACTACGTTGGCCTTCCCGGGATGGTAATGGATTCCAACATTGTAGTCCTTGATCAACTCTAACCATCTCCTTTGCCTCATATTCAGATCCGACTGGGTGAATATGTATTTAAGGCTCTTATGATCCGTATACACTTCACATCTGTTCCCGATCAGATAGTGACGCCATATCTTCAAGGCATGCACTACGGCAGCTAACTCTAGGTCATGCGTCGGATAATTCTCCTCATGCGGCCTCAACTGCCTTGATGCATAAGCGACGACCTTTCCATTCTGCATCAGCACACATCCAAGTCCTTGGCGCGATGCGTCACAATAAATATCAAAGCTTTGATTAACATCCGGTAGAACTAACACCGGCGCTGATGTCAATCGCTCCTTCAGCTCCTGAAATCCTTTCTCACATTCTGACGTCCATGCAAACTTCTTCTCCTTTTTCAGCAATTGCGTAAGAGGTTTCGCAATTGTCGAAAAGCCTTCAATGAAACGGCGGTAGTACCCTGCCATTCCAAGGAGACTCCGGATCTGGGTCACGGTCTTCGGTTGCTCCCAATGTAACACGGCTTCTACTTTGCTTGGATCAACGGCGACTCCTTCTGCGGTCATTACATGTCCAAGAAACTCCACCTTGTCCTTCCAAAAATCACACTTACTGAACTTGGCAAAGAGTTGCTGTTCCCTCAGCTTTTCCAAAACTCGCCTCAAGTGTTCGGCATGTTCATCCTCTGTCTTGGAGTAGATTAGGATATCATCTATGAACACGAAACAAACTTGTCCAAATACTCCATGAACACCTTATTCATCATATTCATGAAATATCTTTGGCGCATTCGCTACCCAAAAGACATAGCGTAAACTCGTAATGTCCATATCTTGACGAGAATGCAGTCTTGGGATATCTTACGATCGGATCTTCAATCGATGGTATCGATCTCGAGATCAATCTTGGAGAAAACTCCGGCTCCTCTCGGTGATCGAACAAATCATCAATCCTGGGTAGCGGATACTTATTCTTCACGGTGACTTCATTGAGTGCACGGTAGTCGATGCACATCCTGAAACTCCCGCCTTTTTCTTGACGAACGTAACTGGTGCTCCCCACGGCGACGAGCTCGATCGATAAATCCTTCCTCCATTAACTCTTCCACTGTTTCTTCATCTCTACCAACTCCTCGGTGGACATCCGATAGGGTCTCTTTGCTATCGGTCTTTGTACTGTACAAGCTCTATCACAAACTCTATGTCCCTGTGCGGCGGCATACCGTAGATCTTCGTGAAATACATCCGGGTACTCATTCACTCTTGAGACATCCTCTATGCTGATTGCCTTGGTACTGTTAACCATCAACTGTCCTTCTCTAACGGAAGTAGCTTGAAATTCCACTTTCTTTCCACACGGGCTCTCAACTGAGATAGTCCTTCGTCCACAATCCAATACGGCCTTGTGCTTGGATAACCAGTCCATTCCCAAAATAACGTCTAAGGTCTGGGTCTCCAAAATTATAAGGTTCGCTAGGAACTCTATTCCATCTATTAGTATTCTCACCCCGGAACATCCTACTTTCGCTCGGAGTTCGGAACCAGGGGTTTGAACTAAAAGCATGCACTTAAGTCTTGCAATCCCCAAATCGTTTCTAGCAGCAAAGCCTTGCGAAACAAACGAATCTAAGCTCAGTGAAACAAAATTGCAGGTCTTGAGTTAACAAGTAACTTACCCAAGACGACGTCCGTAGCATTCGCGGTGCATCTGCGGTGACATGGTTGACTCGGCCTCTCACCACGATGCAGGATGTGGCTCTGGTCTTTGGCGTCCTAGCTGGGTGGTTCCCAAGTTAAAGCGAACGGGGTCACTCTGCTGTCTTCTTTGGACAAGCTGTTGGCAAAATGTCCTGGCTCGTTGCGGTTGTAGCGGCGTCTCACTGTTCCTTGCCGATTTGCTGGAGCAGCGTTTCTAGCGGGGCTGGGAGTGCAGTACTTGATTGATGTGTCTTGGTGCTGGTGACGGTGTCCTTTGTTGCATTTTGTGGCTGGAATCTGAAGAATTGATTTGGTGCAACTCTCAGACGCTATTGCGTTCCCTGGCGTGATCCCTGCTGTTGCATTCTGCGCTTCCTGTTCTCATCCAGTTCCTTGCGCTTGTCCTCAAGAATAAGCGCCTTATTCACCAACTCTTGGAAATCTGGAAAGGTGTGGGTGATCAGTCCTACTTGTAGTCCTGAGTTAAGTCCCTTCATGAAGCGAGACTGTCTGGTTTTATCTGTCGCTACATCCTCAGGTGCGTAGCGTGCCAACTGTGTGAACTTGTTCAGGTAGTCGGCCACTGGCTGATTACCTTGCTTCAGTGCTCTGAACTCCTCCTTCTTAAGGTCCATGATTCCTTCTGGCACGTGATACTGACGGAATGCAGCTGTGAACTCTTCCCAAGTGATATCTTGAGGGTTCTCTTGCATGGCACAGAAGTTCTCCCACCATTCAGCGGCTGTTCCTTCCAACTGATGAGAAGCGTAGAGTACCTTCTCATTTCCTATGCATTGAGCTATGTGTAGCTTCCTCTCAATTGATCTTAACCAATCATCAGCCTCCAATGGATTGGTATTCCCAGAAAAAGTGGGTGGATGAGTCCTCATGAACTCTGACAGTCTTGTATTCTGGCGTTGTCCCTGATTTACTTGATTAGCTGTGGCCTGAGCAGTGACGTGTTGCATTTGTTGCATCATAGCATGCATCAACTGAGTCTGAGCAGCAAGAAATGCTCCAAAATTCTGCATATCAACTGGCGGTGCTGGTGCTCCATCATTGGGGTTTTCTGCTGGGCGAGAACCACTTCCATTGCTTCCAAAGTTTCCGCGGGTGTTCACCATCTGTCGATTTGCTCTAAGTTTTAGAGATGAGGGGGAATCAAGAATAGACAAGTAATATGGAACTTATGCGGGGCGAAAGGTGTAACTTTAAGGTCCAACTTTATTATTGATATTAATAACTTGGTATGGTTGTTTACAATGCCTAAGGGCCTTGCAACACATACTGCACACTCAAAGAAACAATGAAAATCCAAATCGAACTAACACCGAGTCTAACGCCTAAAGGGTGACTCTTTATTCTATGACGCGACTCGGCGAAGGAGTCTCACTATAAAACCTATGCTCACTCATCGAGAAAACCTCCACGGCCTGAGTACGGATCTTTGCGGCATAGGCGCGAAACGATTGCCATGTCCAAAGAATCGTGTCATCCGTGGTAGTTGAAGAAGCGATGTCCTCATCGAGATCGACTCCTCCGGATCTGGCTCGTGTAGCTCGGAAATCGGCTGCAGTTACGGTCCGTATAAAGCCATCTCCAACTCGTCAATCCTTCGCAGAAGGTGTGACACATACTCTTGAGCTTCCCGCCATCTGTTCTTCTCTGTCGTGATCTCCTTGCGGGCCTTTTGTAGCTCTTTGCTTGTATCATCGAGTACATCCTCCTGGCGACAACAAGTCGTGCCAACTGTGTAACCATGGCATCCTCATCCTGAATCGCCTTCGGGTCAAGAAGGTTATTGCTGCGCGGGTGATAACGGAACACCGTGCTCTCCAACTCTCTGGCGTAGATACGGGTAATGTGCCGCATTGCTCGTCGTGATACTTCTTGGATACCCATCTGCATTGTAGACCTCCTGGCGGTCACGGTGTATCGGGCGATTGCCTGGGCCCTTCTTCCTAGCAGGTACCTCAATCTTCACGTCACAAGCCTTGATCAATCCTGCTTGTCTGATCACTTTCACTTGGTATTGCGGCTTCTCAAAATCTCCGAGAGTCTGAAGCATATGCCAAAGTTCCGCGGCGTGACCAACCTCTAGATCGACGTAGTTGAACTCTCCCTCCATCTGTCACAAGAGTGCTCTCGTAAGAACTCGAAATTTTAAATCGTGACAAGGTAAGGGAATATTCAGCAAGAGACAAGGAAAGAGAGAAGGGGATAAGTCGAGATGTCATTTCTTATCTTGACAAATTTTTAGCTTTATAAAATAGGTTTTATCCTCACTACGACCATTCTAGCTTAGGGTTGAGCCTACGGTCAGTATGGCTCTGATACCACCTCTGTCGGGACCCCGAATTTGCAAATCCGGACCCTCTGTGTATTCAGCACTAGTCCAGGAACGCGCTAGTGCACACAGTCTTAACATCGGTAAATATCACAATCATACCACTCGATACTAGTAAAGTACTTTTATTTAAATAACCAAACTGGTTACTCAACCTTATGGTCAAGTTACAAATGTATGCCTCGCAGGGCGAAACTTATTAAGAGAGAAATAGTAGCAGCGGAAAATCAAATAACTTCGTGGCGCCATCCAAAGATACCACGAGGCAACCGACCGGCTCGCTTCCCTAAGTAGACGGTTCCTCTTGGAACTCCTCCTCCAAAGCTGGTGTAGTCTCCTCTTCAACTGGTGTTGTATTGTGGCAAGAGTGAGTACTTGGTACTCAGCAAGTCATGCACAGAATGCAGGCTAATATACTATATGCATGGCTTGGTACAAAGGAATAGCTCAAGGTATATTTGCAGAAAACAGCATTTAACAAGTATCATAAATAGATTCGAACGCAGTAGAAATAAGTAAAGCATAGATAACTTTTCAAGGAGTTTAATAAACATCTTTCCCATCCTAATCCACATTTCCATCAACATCATTATTAATCCAACCCAACCTTTCAAAGTTATTTTTGAGAAAATCTAACCCTTGACTGTAATTCCCGAGCGATGTCCAATACCGCGGACACGGCTATTCGAATAGATTCTACACTCTGCAGAGGTTATGCACTTTACCCACAAGATACAGTCAAACACCACAAAGGCGAGTTCCCGTAACAAAGTCTTTCGGAAACTTCTAACAATACAAGTGGTCCTCCCTGGTTATTGCACACTAACCCTTCCCTTAGCTAAGGCGAAGTTTAGGCCAATCAACCGTTAGATGGGTACCTGGCCTCAGCCCCGGTACGCTCCCCCGTACAACTTACACAAAGGGTGTAGTTGACCTCCTGAGGTCCCACAGGTACGTTATTAGCAACTTAGTCAACTAGGTCCGTCCCATTCTGAGACATGTGGTTGCACGTTAGACCCAGTTCAAAGGCTTGCAAGGTTAAGTCCTTAGGGTGACCAGGGCAAGACTACCCGAAGAACCAAATCAACATCCCCAATGCCACAACTGGCCCACCTAATTATTCTTGCCACATGCCCCGGCCGAAAAACTATTTATCAAACCCCAGTTGATTACCATGCACCACGTGCCATCAACATCACATGATACCTTTCCAAAACAGGTTCAATATATCATTAAGTCAATATTAACATTTGTTTGTCCAAAATCATGTCATGAGCACATAGCAGGTCTAAGCAGTTTACTACAACGGTCTAAAACCCATGTTGGCAAGTTAATAATGTCCAACTAGTAACCACAACTAGGGTGACAAGGGGGTCATGGCACATACTTAAGTAATCAAGGTGTCATACAGCAAATTGGTATTTATCTAATTCCCCAAATTTAAATAAAGTATTTTCTAACTGAACTAGCATGCAATAGGTTAAATCAAAATAGATTTCGAAATAGGATCAACATGGTCAAAGCACAACTTGCCTTCAAAAAGTACTTGCTCTTGGTCTTGAGTTGGATCCTGAGTCAATACTTCTCCTTCAAATCCTTCCGGCACTTCAACGTCTACTCGTAAAGCGTGCAAATAGCAAATATACCAATAAACAATAGGCAAAAAGTATCCAAACATCCAAATAAAATCCATAAACAGAGAGAACACAATTTTATGAATTTTTAGAAACTGGAATCGTCAAATTTGGAGTTAAAACGCAAAAGTTATGATTATTTAAAGTTTAAATAATCAATTAAATAATTTTACAGAGAAAAACTTTAGTCCAAAAATTAAATAAAATTTAAATTTAGGTAGATCTCAATTTTATACAAATTTAGAAATTTGAATCACTCAAATCGGAGTTGAAACGCAAAAGTTATAAGCGTTTGAAGTTTGAATCAAAATCTGAAATCATTATTTCGAATTAATAAATCATTTTCTTTTTCGGAAATTAATTATTGCGTTAGCGAGGACACGTGTCATCCTGTGATTAGTCCACAGTGACCTGCTGACGTCAGCACCGAACGGTCTCTGCGATGACGTCAGCATGACGTCATCATGCCACGTGGCATGCCCCGGGTGCTGCCACGTGTCTCGGTCCATGGACTGAGTCCACGGTGACGCCCGGCCCACGGTGGACGCGGCCTACGGCTACAGAGGCTGACACGCGGGCCCCACTTGACGTCGGCTCGACGTCATCGGATGGCGTCACCGCTCGGAGGGCTGCCAGCGACACGCTGCCCTGCCTCGTCGCCCACGCTCCCGTCCGCACGGTGCGAAGAGATCCTGCCCGTCGATTCAAAATTTAACGGCGGCGATTAGATCTTCCGCGCGCGGGATTGATGCACGGGGCATGTCCTGGCGCCCGCCACGTGGCACACTCCTGGCCACCCGATCTAAATCCAACGGCGAGTAACAGATCTAGGTTACGACTGTTGTGGATCACGTGGACTCACCTCAACCATTCGATGGGAATCCCACGGTCCACGGAGGTCGGAGTGGCAATGGCAGTCGCGGCTGGCTTGCGGTACCGGAGGCGAGGATGACGACACCCCAACCGGCGTTCTGAGACCGCCCCGGCGAAGTGAGATGTCCCACCCAACACGGCTTGACTTGGCGCACCCGAATCTGGGATCAAGGGCAGTTGGAACGGCTTGACGGCGGTGGAAGGAGACCAAAACCGCGGTGTCTCACACGTGCTACTCCGGCGAGCAATTGGCGGCTGAAGGTGGCGGCTCGGGCGATAAAAGCTAGGGCGAAAGGTGCGGTGTCGAACGGCGGTCCTCAGGGTGAGGTCCCCCCCTTAAATGCTGCCTCGGCGTGCGGAAAATCCGCGAACCCTATCCGAACTCGGTCATGGCGCGGCGGCGCAGTCCGTCTCCGGGTCGGATCGGAACGATGACGCGCAGCCGTTGGATCTCGATCCAACGGCTCGCGTGCGAGCGGGTTTGGCCGAGCCAGCGACGCGGCCGGGTCCGGGTCGGACTCAAACTTGAGTCTGACTCGGGCTCGGTCGGATGAACAGTAACCGACTCGGTTTGATTTTCCAGCGATTTAATATTTAAAATAATTCCCAGAAATTCATTTAATTCATTAAAAATAGCAAAATACTCAGAAAAATTCCAGAAAAATTCTGGAAAATATTTTAGGGTATTTGGGACTCAAATAAAATATTTCTAACAAAATTTTATTTGCAAAATTAAATTCTTTAATTATTTTAAAATGGAATAAATTCCAATAAATTCCAAATAAATCCAAATAAATTCCAGAAAATTCCAAAAATTCACCAAAGTGCCAAATCACACATGAATTTAAGAAAAGCAAAATTTTGGGGTGTTACAGTGCATAACCTCTACAGTGTACAACCTATTCGAATAGCCGAGTCCACGATATTGGACACTGCTCGGGGATTACAGTCAAGGGTTAGACTTTCATGAAAACAACTTGGACTTGAAAAGTTTTGTTGGGTTTATGGATGACGTTGATGGAAATGTGGATTAGGAAAGGGAAAATGTTCACTTAACTCCTGGAAAAATTATTGATATTATTTTTGCTTTTACCGCTTTCGAATCTACTTATGCTACTTGTTAATTGTTGTTTTACTACAAATGAACCATGGAACATTCCTTGTACTAAGCCATGCATGTAGAGTATTAGTTTGCATTCTATGCATGACTTGCTGAGTACCAAGTACTCACCCCTTTCAACAATACAACACCAGTTGAAGAAGAAGCGATGCCAGCTTTGGAGAAAGAACTTCAGGAAGAACCGTCTATCTAGGGAGCGAGCCCAGTCAGTTGCCTGTGGATGGCGCCACGTTGGTGCTTTTATTCCGCTGCAATTTATTTCCTTTAATAAGTTTTCGCCCTGTGTGGCGTATTCTTGTAACTTGACCATAAGGTCGAGCAACCAGTTTGGTTATTTTAATTAAAGTACTTTACTATTATCAATGTGTATGATTGTGATATTTACCGATGTTGAGACTGTGTGCACTAGCGTGATCCTGGACTAGTGCTGAATGCACAGAGGGTCCGTAACGTTGTGGCATACGTTGACGACATCATCGTCAAGACTAGGAAGGCCGACGCTCTTGTCGTCGACCTAGAGGAGACTTTTGCGAACCTCCGACGGTTTCGTATAAAGCTCAACCCCGAGAAGTGCGTTTTCGGGGTCCCCAAGGGGAAGCTACTCGGCTTCATCATTTCCGAGCACGGCATCGAAGCCAACCAGGAAAAGATCTCTGCGATCATGAGGATGTGCCCAGTCGGCAACCTGAAAGGAGTCCAGAGGCTGACGGGGTGCCTTGCGGCTCTAAGCCGTTTTGTATCCCGCCTCGGCGAGCGCAGGATGCCACTCTACAAGCTGCTCAAGAAATCCGATCAGTTCAGCTGGATGCCGGAGGCGCAGGAAGCCCTCAGCCGACTAAAGGCATTCCTGACCTCACCCCCGGTGCTGGTCACCCTGGCACCAGGGGAACCGCTCCTCCTCTACATCGTCGCCACGACCCAGGTCATCAGCGCAGCGCTTGTCATGGAGCGAGCAGAAGAAGGCCGCGTGCTTAAGGTACAACGGCCGGTCTACTTCATCAGTGAGGTACTCTCCGAGATCAAGGCCCAGTACCCATAGGTACAGAAGTTGTTGTACGCGGTGCTCATCGCGAAGAGGAAGTTGGTCCACTACTTCGACCGACATCCCATTTCTGTGGTGACCTCCTCGCCGCTTAGCGAAATCGTCCACAACCGCGATGCCTAAGGAAGGATAGCCAAATGGGCACTCGAGCTCCATGGCCATGACATATCGTACGTTCCCAGAATGGCGATCAAGTCGTAGGTTTTGGCTGACTTCGTCGTTGAGTGGACCGAGGTTCAGGCACCGCCGATGCTTGAAGACCCCGAATACTTGATGATGTACTTCGACGGGTCCTTCACCAAGAATGGAGCAGGCGCTGGGGTCGTCATTGTCTCCCCGCTCGGGAAAAAGCTCTAGTATGCCGTCCGACTACTCTTTGACGCCACCAACAACATTGCCGAGTACGAAGCCCTCATCAATGGTCTCCGGATCGCTGCCGACCTCGGCGCTCGCTGACTCTACGTACACGGCGACTCCAGGCTCGTCGTCGACCAGGTCATGAAGACCATAGAACCTCGTGACACCCGCATGGCGGCCTACTGCCGAGAGGTACGCAAGCTCGAGGAAAGGTTCAAGGGTTTTGAGCTTCACCATAGCTACAGACGCTACAACGGTGAGGCCGATCCCCTAGCCAACCTCACCTCCAGCAAAGGACCAGTCCGGCTGGGGATCTTGGTTTGTGACCTCCACAAACCCTCCGTCCAGCTGGACTCGGCGATCGGGAGCACGTCCGACCCGCCAGAAACGACCCCTCCGACCGCCGGGCAGTCGAACGCGAACCGTCTGGGTCAGACCTCAATGTGCTCACAGCCGACTCTGACTAGAGGATTGTCAAGGCCCCACTTTCAAAAATTCTGGGAAATCCGGAGTATCCGGATTAAACATCCGGAATGTCCGGATATAACCCGGAATGTTTGGATTAAATGTCCGGATGATCCGGACTGTCCGGATATTAAACCCGGACTGTCCGGGTTGGCTGATCTGCGGTTCGCGCAGTATTCACCGGTTGAGTTGTTTTGCGGCGAGGGTTTGCAATTGTATTTTCTCTTCTTTCGCATTGCATTGCATGCATCTCATTTATGCATGGTACTCGTGTAGAGAACGAGACCGCGGTGACTGACGTGACCGTGGTTGAGGGGATTGCCGACGAGCAACTTGTCGTCGATCCGCTAGCAGAAGCACAAGGCAAGCACCTAAGCATGTTCAACCCTTTATGAAATGTTATTTTTGTGAATCAATTGTCTATTGGTTGGTTACGTTTTTGCATTAGGAGTTGAATTGTGAAAATGGTATTAGATCCCAATTGTTGCATATACACCCTTGTAAATTGTTGAACACTTCCTTGGAGCTAGATTATGGGTAAATAAATCATGTCCATGCTTAGTTTGCTTAGAGGTCGGGGACGGGCCAAGCGGTGGATGGTTCCATCGCTTGAGATTGTTACACTTCTCATTATGGGGTTGCTGTGGTGGTGATTACAAAGAGAATTGGAAAATGAAATGAGACCGGGCAAGAAAGTTGGGGCAATTGGGTATGGAGACTCAAATGTAGTAGCCTCGCCTGTGTCAATTGAGGACCGATCCGTTGTTTGCCCATCGGCCTTGCACATCTTGTTAGTCGCATGCCGGAATGGGACGGTAAAGCTATTCTTTCATCGCATGCCATTCGATGGGGCATACACCTCATGTGGTTGGGCGTGGGTGATGGCGAGGCTTAGGCCGACTCTCGAGGGACAAGCCGGGCTTGGGCCGCTCGAGGGGGTGCTAGGTGCTCGGGCCGCATGAAGATGTCCCCAACGGATTGGTATGGATGGGAGGATGGTTGACACGAGGTTCTTTGTGGCACGTGTCGTGTGGTTAATGATCCCCTGCAGGGTGAATAAGCGATTCGAATTGCCGCGCTATCGGATATGAGCACGCTTGGCCTTTGCACATTCAACGTAGTAATAATTTGAATTAAATACTAGTTGGTTGGATGGTGGTACTCGCCTATGAGGTTGTTTGCTTTATTAGTAATTGTAAAGTTCCATTAATCACTCTAGTATTAGGTGTTCTCTGCAAGTGCTAATAAACCTGTGAAAATGAGTAGTGGATTGCAATTAAACAACAAAGTTAAGATTTTATGCACTTTTTACCATGAGCTTGGATTCCTTGCTACATCCAAATGCATGCTCCTTTCGAGTCGGTCATATATGGACCACGGGTAAGTCTTGCGAGTACCTTTTGTACTCATGCTTCTGCTGTTGTGATTTTCAGGTGAGGATCAGGGCGGATGTGAGTTCTGTCCGTACTGCCTCTCGGTGACCAGGCAGGGCGCCGAGTAGAGGCTACCGCCATCGTGCACGCCCGAGGGTGTTCAGAGGCAGAACACTTCTGGAGATGTTTTACTTTTGGGTCTAGTCTAATAGTTGTGTACTCTTTATGGTATAGTCAGTTTAAATGATGTCTTATTTGCATGGTGTACTTGGTTTCTTTTGTAGTTGACTTCTGTTGTATGTCATTGCCCACCTTATAATCTTGTTCTACTCCTGTCTTTGCCGGCCTTCGTGCCTTGCTGCTGTTGTTGTGGGTTGTGGTCGTGGGGTTTCATCTTTGTGCCAGGGTTGTTGGTTCGTTTGGTTGGTCTTGCTTCCGCGCGTGTCTGGTTGTGGGGTCTTCGAGTTTGTTGCCCCCTTTATGCAAATTGAACTGATATGTCATTGGGGACCGGTATGCGTGGATCCTGGGCGTGTTTCGGGTCGCATAACGGGGGAATACTGGGATTGTTGTCGAGTTATTCGAAGGGTTTTAGTGTTGTCTCAATTGGGCTTGGGTGCTAACACTGCGAGCGCCCTCGGCGATCCACTGTTAGCCTACAAATCCGATTAGGGTGACTCAACCTTCTAATAACCCGAGGACGGTCTGGGCGGCTCCCCACAAGGCAGCCCTTCATCAACCAGCTGACTGACGGGTCACTCCCTACCGACCCGACCGAGGCCCGTCGCCTCGCCCGGCGGGCCAAGTCCTTTGCCCTGGTCGGACAAGACCACTACAAAAGGAGCCCTTCTGGAATCCTCCAAAGGTGCATCCCATCCAACAAGGGAAGGGAGGTGCTGCTCGACATCCACGGTGGCATCTGTGGCTACCATGCCGCGCCACGGTCCCTCGTAGGGAAAGCCTTCTGACAAGGATTCTATTGGCCGACAGCCGTGGCGGACGCCGAGCAAATCGTCTGCACCTGCGAAGGATGCCAATTCTTCGCTTGATAGACGCATCTTCTGGCGAAAGCCCTGCAGACAATCCCCATCACGTGGCCATTTGCGGTCTAGGGACTCGATCTGGTCAGGCCCTTCAAGAAGGCGGTCGAAGGCTTGACCCACCTACTTGTCGCGGTCGACAAGTTCACCAAATGGATAGAAGCCTAGCCGGTCGCAACCATCACCTCGGCGCAGGCGGCCAACTTCTTCCGCGACATCGTCTATCGGTTCGGAGTCCCGAACTCCATCATCAACGATAATGGGACGCAGTTCACGGGGAAGGAATTCCTCAAGTTCTGCGATGACTTCAACAGCCATGTCGACTGGGTAGCTGTGGTCCATCCACGGGCCAACGGTCAAGCCGAGCGAGCAAACAGCAGGATCCTCCAGGGGGCTCAAGCCGCGAATCTTCAGTCGACTGAAGAAATTCAAGGGGCGATGGGCGGTCGAGCTGCCCTTCGTTCTTTGGAGCCTGCGGACTACGCCGACCCGATCGACTGGGTTTTCACCATTCTTCATGGTGTTCGGTGCCGAAGCAGTTTTGCCAACCGACCTAGAGTACGGCACCACAAGACTTCAAGCCTTTAACGAGGCACAGGGTCTCAAGACACAACAGGAAGCCATCGACCAGCTCGACGAGGCGCGTGACGTGGCCATCCTCCGATCAGCCAAATACCAGCAAACACTGCGGCGGTACCACAGTTATCAGATCCGTGGTCGGTCCTTCAACGTCGGCGACCTGGTCCTGCGCCAGGTTCAGTCCAACAAAGACAGGCACAAGCTTTCCTCCCCGTGGGAAGGCCCGTTCACTGTCGTGGAGATTATCCGACCCAGCGCCTTCCGACTCAAGGACACAGGCAGCAACATCGTCCCCAGCGCGTGGAATATAGGAAAGCGGAGGCGATTCTACCCCTAAGGCTTTTTATTATCCAGATGCTACTCGGGGGGTACAAGTTCATAAGCTCATGAGGGTCGGTGACCCAACTGGCCATTGGATCTCCAGTGGCTATGGTTGCTAAGTAGCGCTTCGTGGGAGAAGGAAACACCCACGCGGAGTGACCCATGGTCGGTCGGGAACACTCCCTCCCCGCGTGAGCGCAAGTGAATGTTTTTTGTACTAAAGTTTGTGCTCCTTTTTCGCGCTTCGCCTAAAAAGTGCTAACACTTCGATCCACGCCGACCCCCATGGTTCTTAAAGGCTACAGTCATTGAATATACATCACAGCAAGCAAGCAAGTGCAGAAAAAGACAAGTACCAATGAGTTCGAGGGACTCTGAGGACGTTCCTTGACACAACGTAAAGTTCAAGGAATTTCGGTGGACCTTCCTTGACACTCCAATGAGTTCAAGGAATTCCGAATGCATGTGGTTTAAACACCCCTAGTCATACATAAGTACTTGGTTAAGCCGGCCCATAAATGGCGTGTGGTTCGCACGATAGTTACTTGCGAGATGGCACCAGGATTTGATCCTTAAGCTCCTTAGCCAACACTTCTAATCATTATCCATAATTCAAACCATCATCATCATAATCATTCTTGATCTTTGCGACCGATGGACTAAATCCATCTATCGCGGTTTGTAACGATTGCTCTAAGCATGGCTAAGCAATTCATACGAACCCATACATAATAATAAACCAACCACCTAGGGCGACAATGGATCACAAGGAATCATGGCAAAAGGGATATCATGTCAACATGGCATTAGCTAGTCATTCTACCCAACATAGGTATAATTGAAAGTAAGCATGCAATTGACAAAATAATGTCAAACATTATTTGAAATTAATGGGATCAAAGATGTTCAAGGTATAAGTAGTGCCTTTCTTCTCGCTCTTGATGTCGTAAGCGTAGTCGTACTCCGGAGTGTCTTCCGAAGTGTCAACACCTATCGAGAAGATCCAATTCAAATAAACACCAATCAAGAACTCAAGAACACTTATTGAAGTATGATCAATCATGTATGAAATGCTCATGACTTTAGATTAATAGTCATAATATGAACATACAATTTGAGTTTGTGAAGTTTGGACTTGTGTGCCAAAAGTTATCACCAAAACAATATAGTTTGGGTGGGAGTTAACAACATAGCTTGCAAAAGATCATATGAGAGATCCTCATATATGTAACCCAAGTCTTGTTTTTCTATTTGGAATGAAAGAGGATGTTCCTATGAACACATAGGAATTGGTTTCACCCAATTTGGACTTACGATGCAAAATTTATGGTCAGTTGAGGTTGGTTGGGTCGGAAGTTCCGATTTATCATCGGATGTTCTGATCCAGACATAGAAAATTTTTCAGTTGGAATTCAAAAGGTGCTTCGCTAGACACATCGAAAGTTCCGATCCGAACATCGGATGTTCCGATCCAGACTTAGAAAATCGCTCAGTTGGGATCTAAAAAGGTGCTTCTCTGGACACATCGGAAGTTCCAATCCGAACATCGGATGTTCCGATATGTGTAATTTTCCAGCATGGTAGTGTTAGGATTGAAATGTTTTCTGGAGTTTTAGCCACATCGGATGTTCCGATCTGGTACCGGAAGTTCCGATGTGAGCCGAACTATGCAATCCAACATGATTTTCGTTTAGGTCTTTGAACGGCTATTGCACATTGTGCTCCTACACTTCAAGAAAATGAAGTAGGGTAGAACCTTAGCACCACAAGGTTATTCTTGCTCTTGGTGGAAGTCGGTTCGTCGAGAGGATGAAGACTAGTGTCTCCACGTCGGTTATTGCGGTTCGTCTCCTCCTCCTCGCTCGCGGGAACAATTCTTCACCTCCTTGAGCTTGCAATAGTTGCTCGTCCTCCTAAAGCTAGCAATACAACTTGCACAGCCCGATCTTCAACTCGGAGATAATTTTCATGGAGAGAAAAGGGAATGAGCTCAATGCCACCAAAATTTCAAAAAATGGATAGATGAAGAATGGATTAGAACTCACCCAATACTTGGTGCATCAACAATCCATTTGGATGGATTTGAAGCTCTTGACCTTGGCTTGAAGGTGGTATAACATGCACAAACTTAAACCCAAGTTTTGGATGGATTTGAGGGGATGAAATGAGAAGGGAGGTGCTCTTGCTCTCCTCCTTGGAGAAGAATTTTCAGGTTGGGGTGGCAGCAAATGAGGCTTGGAGGAGATTCCAGGGTGAGAAAAAGCTTATATAGGGCTTCCACTTCATCCCTTACATGTGGGCCAAGATCCCACTTGGCATAGAGAGGTAAGAAAATGGGTAAGGAGTGGGTAGAGTGAAAAAAGTAGAGTAGGTGGGTGCAGTCCACTCTCTCTCACTTACATGTAGGGTCCACATGTCATTGACTATATGGGCAAGGGAAGGGTTGGTGTAATTGGAAATGACTTTTAAGGTTTCATGAAATTAATCTCCCTTCAAATTAATGGCTCATTACTTGAAAAATTTTAATTGAGCGTTGATTGTGCCACTAACATGAATGATATGAGCATGCCATGCACAACGTAATATCCAAAAAAATAATTTTGGGATGTTACAAGTAGGTTGCTAATAACTTGCATGTGGTACCTCGGGGTGTCAACTATACCTTTGTGTAGTTGAATGGGGGAGCGTACCGAGGCTGTGTCTAGGTACCCATCCAACGGTTGGTTGGCCTAGACTTCGCCTTTGCTAAGGGAAGGGATAGTGTGCAACAACCGGAGAGGTTCACTTGTGGATTTAGAAGCTTCCAAAAGGCTTTGTTATGATCGCTCATTCGCATACTCTTCTGTGGCGATTCACGGCTGACGTGATGAGTTGATTGTATCTTGTGGGTAAAGTGTATAACCTCTGCAGAGTGTAAAATCTATTCGAATAGCTATGTCCACGGTACTGGACAACGCTCGGGGATTACAGTCAAGGGTTATCTTTTCATAAAATTGAACCTGGGCTTGGAGGCATTTTGCCTATGGAAAAGTGATGATTGGTTAAGGATGTGGAGTGTTTTATTTGTGAAATAACTGTGAAATCTATTACTGTATTTATTTGTTTTACTGCTTTACAATTTATTATGTTTATTTGTGAATGTTGCTTTTCCGCAAAATAACCATTCAGCCTGTCATTTCGATTAAGCCATGCATATAGTTATTAGTCTTGCATCCTGTGCATGACTTGCTGAGTGCTTTATGTACTCACCCCTTGCAACTAACAATCACTAGTTGAGAAGAAGACTACAACATCGAAGAAGAAGAAGTTTCGTGAGAAGGCGATTATCTAGGAGTCGAACCCTGTCAATTGCCTGTGGCGTATTGATGGGATTCACCGATGTTCTTCATTCCACTGCTGCTTATTTGGAGTTGAAGCCGTCAAGACCTCACTTAAGTGTAAGATTGACCTTAAGGTCGTTCAATAGTTTATATTCTGTAATTGAGCTATTTTTATTATTTCGTTGTGTATGATTGTGATATTCATCTATGTTGAGACTGTGTGCACTAGCGTGATCCTAGACTAGTGCTGAATACATAGAGGGTCCGGATTTGCATATTCGGGTCCCGACAGTATTGATGATATCTCCATATCCCATGATATATGAAACATGATGATCGATCATTACATGCGCTGATCTATTCATCGTTGTCCTATACGATGATACCCGATCAGAGATAGTTACAGAATTATATCAATGAGTAAAGAGTTTCACAAGCAAGTCACATATTTGCTGCTCAATATAATGATATACATTTATTTGACCAATGATCATATTATTATTCATAAACATAGTTATGTTACAATCATCTATATAACTGCCTCAAGGGCATAACACTAACAATAATATGATCTATGATCCCCTTCTTGTCAGTACCTTTCTGGTTATGCGGTACAAAAATTTTAATTTGTGCTAGCGTAGCATACCGCGTATCTCATCAATCCGCGACAATGGTTTTCACGTAAAAACAAATTAAGAAAATGGCAAAGACTTTTTGTGCATTGCGAAGCATGCTGTAACACCCCGGCATCTAGTATGCCCGAATGCTACCAAACATAGACTAAACATCACCTAAATACCACAAATTAAAATAAATTACAGGAAAGGCGCAAATGCTAAAACCGAAATTTCGGCAGCATCTCCTTTGTTTTATCATGAATTGGAGCAATAGCAATCACATAGCAAGTTATATCATAGCATAAGACATCTAAAACATCAATATCAATGGATAAAGCATCAACATAAACCAATAAAACCGAATCCAACCACTCCATAATCTATAGCTAAGAAAATAAGGATCACAAGCACACTAAACTATTCCATACACCAAGTTCATGGCACTTATTATGATCATGACTCAAATTGGTAAATGTGACTGGAACTACATGAAGATGTGTAGCTAATGCCCCTTCCCACATGCCGGTGTCATGGTACCTAAAACAACATAAAACACAAGCGTGAGTTCATCACTCAGCAAGTATATTACAATGGGTCATACAGAACAATTCAATATTATCATCACTACAAAACAAACTTAACATCATGATTAAGTCATACATCATATGCAACATCATATTCATATCTCAACCTCATTGAAATCATTTCATCATCATCATCATGTATGCAATGCAATGCAATGCACATGTCTCCTCAACGCAAATACCGGTATTGCCGAGTGCACACCCGTCGGCGTGCACCCACGTCCCCCTTCCATCCCGTAGATGGAGGGTGCCTACTCCTCGCTTCCACTCACCGCGTGGGTGGAATCACAAGGTAGTTCTTACATCCGTGGCGCTCCGGATTAGTCATAACTTTCTCACCGACCTTACCGGAATAGTTATGACGTTCTCACCGACCGTGCCAAGTTTCAAGCCATGTATGCAACATATGCCATAATCATTAACCATAAACCATTGCATAGCATCTTAACATTCCCTTTTTATCATATCATGGCAAAAACTAAGCATGGCAAGATAGCACAACATGGAAACAATTGCATCTAGTCAAGACAAGCAAATAAACCACACGCTACCCATCCCAATACACTTGCCTTAACCTCGGGCGACGGATTGGCGGGATGAGGAGAGCACTCCCGGGGTCACACCACCTGCACATAGATGCCACACAATCACAACGTGCCCACAAAACAGTACGCCAATGCCCATCTGATGAGGACATCACTCCTATGCATACGACCGAGCCTCCTCCAGTTGTGATGCAAGGACCCATCACAAGAGCACGAGCACGGCAATTGAATCAAAAGGTGAGCTCGTTCCTAAGTGCCCGTGCAGATACTTGTGAGGATGGTATGCTACCTAATGATATTATTGATTATATTGTACTTAGGAACTTTGGAGAGGACCATGAAGGCCTTGGAAACCAGCAAGGACCAAGAGGGAGGCAAGGAGGGTGTCCAAGTCAAGTTGGAGGTTCAATTCATCTCGGAGTCGACTACCTCGGCCACCAGGAGCAGCATTCACTAAAATCGTCGTCCAGGCCACAAATGGGCTCCGATCTTGATGATCCACATATGCATAGAAAGCTAAGGAGATAAGCTTTACAATGGCACCGGTTTCAGGTCATTTAGACTTCGGAGTCGACGGGAATTTACGTTGCAAGCTGGCGGACAGAATCTGTCCCAGGGTGCTGTGTCACCAATTTGGGCCGTTGGCCCATGTATCGTGTTGGAGTCCATCACGGACATGTCTAGGGTTTCTAGGACGTCCCCTAGCCTTTATATCCAGTAGCCGCCGCTAGGGTTTGCTTTGGGTTTTGCTTAGATTAATTCTGTCTTTGAACAGTATTGTCGTTCATCGGTTTGTGAGACCCCAACTCGTGAGATTCATCCTCAATTTTCAAATTCAGTGCATCTTTCTTGTTCTTGCTTGTGTTCTCGATTCATTGGCAGGGATTAGCCTTCGTGGCGAGGTCGGTAGGCAGCGCCGCGGTTGATAACCAGAAGACGTGTGGTGCTGCGATTGCAGGGGTTTTTGATCGTGTCGATCAAGAAGCCGGATCGTGAGTGTCTCGCTCCGCCTAATCGACTTATCCTCCACCTAACGGAAGTTCGGGCATCCCTTTACACCCCCCATCACCATCTACCCCGATATCACAAACTACTCCCGAAAACGAAAAACAGAGAATCGTCCCCCCCCCCGGGACAGCAGACTTCAAACTATCATACTTTAGATCTAGGACTCCGAATCGATTAAAAGAGTACATCCTCGCATAGCTTAGGAAATTTCCTAACTTTTTCTAAGTATATGTAAAATTCGGAATCTAAAGTTGTTTAATCTACAAAACACTACGTTCTATCCCAGCTACGTCACAGATTTGAACACATTCGGTAAATCGAGCATAACATTTAAACGGCTAGGCGGAATTGAACGTTCTTTATGTCCACTTAAAGGTATTGCAGTGACCTACAACTTTCTCAACAGGCGGCCGACCAAAATCCGACTCTAAAGTCGCGAAAACTCAAACTCTAGGTCGACTGCACAATCTGCCCAAAGCAGAGAACGTGGCAAACTCTAGTTTTCATCTAATCTACCCAATCACAGCACCACCACTTGATCTAAAAGCATCCAAATACCCTCTAGCACAGCACCTAGATCAACCCCAAGAACTACCCATTCCATACCTCTTCCCGACGAACGCCGAAACCCTTCCTCCCGGGCTCCCCTATCGTCCTCCTCGCGCCGGAACCGCCGGATCTCCTCATCGTGGGGCTTCCCGATGGAGGGGATAGCGAGGTGGCGCGGTGGGGAGCTCCCCTAGGGCAGCAATGGAGGTGGAGAGGGGAGGGAAGGGAGGGGCGCATGGAGGGGTGGCTAGGGGCGGCTAGGAGGGGTGGAGGCAAGGAGAGGTGGAGAAGTGGGGGGGCTAGGGCTCCAATGGGGGGCACAGCAGGGATGGGGGCGCACCTTGCTGCCCTCCTCCCCCTCATGGGCCAGGAGATCCCACTTTTGGCCCACGTGGTTTCCCCCCAAGGCCCAACTCTCTCCAGAAAGGCCCAAACTCTGGCCCGGAAACTTGATTAAACTTCATAGCGTAAAGTTTAAATCTCCAAATTCACATTTTATAAAGTCACAATCTCTTATTTCACTTTTTATAAAGTCACATTCTCTAATTTCACCTTTTACGGTGTCTCGACATCCCGTAGTGTCACACATGCGGAATATGGAAAAATGGTATTATAAAAATATCCCTCATATGAATCTAGGTTATTTTCCTACAGAAAGCAATGGTTCAGCTAGAAGTTGGTAGTCCCATTCAATGAGTTTTCGGGACATGGGTCAAAGCGATTTGTAGACCAATAGCAAAAGCAGCAACGATTCGATGCTCGAAAGCGGTTTCCTGGGCCAAGTCAGCCTATAAGTATGTAAGTAGGGCTGAAGACAATTTGTTTGTTAGTTTTTCGGCTGGCTGTGGCGATTTTTCATATATATAGGCGTTCCCTTCCAATATAGTTGGTAGATGGTACTTCTCTGAAGACTGTTTTTAGAAGCTCCGAATTATTTTCTTTATGGCATTGTAGATTAGGTCATCCTAGTCTTAGAATGATGAGAAATATAGTTAACAACTCGTAAGATCATGGAATCAATGTTAAAAATTTCTCGAATCATGAAGATTTTATGTGCCCAACATGTGCCACTGGGAAATTAATCACTAGACCCTCTGTTACGAAAGTGCAAAATGAAATCCCTACATTCCTAGAATGCATTCAGGGGGATATTTGCAGCTCATTCAACCATTATTGGGGGCCGTTTCGGTACTTCATGGTGCTCATTGATGCTTCCTCGAAATGGTCGCATGTATGTTTGCTGTCAATAAGAAACCATGCTTTTACAAAGCTGATCTCGCAGATCATCGTGTGAAGTCCATTCGAATGGACAATACCGGCGAATTTACTTCTAAGGCATTTGATGATTATTGCACAGCTATTGGAATAGCAGTTAAGCATTATGTACCGCACGTCCATATGCAAAATGGATTAGCTGAAGTACTAATAAAGATGATCAAATTTATAGCACGTCCACTTTTGCTGGATTGTAACTTGCCCAACACTTGTTGGGGACACGCAGTCCTGCATGCAGCAACACTCACCAATTTTAGACTATCGGCCTACAACATCCATTCACCTATGCAACTAGTGTAGCGGGTCATCCCAAAGATTTCCCATCTTAGAAAGTTTGGTTGTATGGTATATATACCTATACCACCCCCGCATTGGACTGCAATGAGCCCTCTCCGCAAGTCCGAGATATATATTGGTTATGAGAGTGCATCGATAATCAGGAATTTGGAACTCATGACTAGAGACTTGCATACAGCACGATTCGCTGATTGCATCTTTGACGAGGATTGTTTCTCGTCATTAGGGGGAGGAAATCAACCTTTAGATGAAAAATGCCGAGAATTCATATGGCATTCCACTGGGATCTCCGCATATGACCCTCGCACTAATGAAGCAAATCAAGAAGTCCAGAAGATAATTGATTTGCAAAACCTAGCAAATGAACTACCTGATCATTTTTGTGATCTGAAGAGCATGGTTAAGTCGCATGTACCTGCTAGAAATGCACCAAAGAGGGTTGAAATACCAAAGAAAGTTGAAGGTAACCGTCATCCTGTTCAGATGCCTCAAAGAAAAAGAAAAGAAAATCTGGCTTCTCAAACCCAAAGTACCACCACCAATCTGGAGAAAAAAGGGCAAGAGGACTTACCACAGCCAATCACGAAAATGCCCCAAAGTAAGAAGGGAAGCCAGTTGAGACCTAGCACTAGAAAGAAGCCTGTGGAAAGGCAATTCCATATTTGAATCTTCCACTGCAGGAAGCCATAGAAAATAATATGTACGCACACATAGGAGATGAAAAACTAAAGGAACATGCTCCTGTGATGGGAAATAATTGAGAAGAGCAAGCAGAAGTGCATGAAGAAGCACCCCAAAACGAGATGGCCATAAATTTTGTAATAACGGGAGAATCCCTGAATAGAGCAACAGCCAATGTTGATGCATACTTTGCAAAGAAGATTGTCTCTATCATTGATCATGATCCCGAGCCTGCATCTATGGCAGAATGCAAGAAAAGGTTAGATTGGGAATAATGGAAGAAGGTAATCACCGCAGAGTTAGTCTCTTTGAACAAAATAGGGTGTTTGGGTCCGTGTGCCGCACGCCTCCCCATATAAACCCTGTAGGTCACAAATGTGTTTTTGTTCGGAAGAGAAATGAAAATTGTAAGGTAAAGGCAAGACTTGTTGCTCAAGGTTTCACTCAACGTCCTAGGGTTGATTATGAAGAAACCTATTCCCTAGTCATGGGAGGAATTATCTTTAGATATGTAATCTCAATGGCAGCCAACTTGAAGATGAAAATAAAATTGATGGATGTTGTCACAGCATATCTGTATGGAAACTTGGATTTGGACATATACATGAAAGTACGAGAAGGTATCCCTGTCTTGAACCAAGATAGAGCAAACAGAAATATTGTGACACTACGGTTTGGTGTGACGTTATAGAAGGTGAAATTAGAGAATAAAACCTTTCGGCTTGAGGTTTACTCGCGTTTTTGGGCCTTTTGAAGCGTTGTGACACCACGGAGTGTCGTAACCTTATTTAACGTGCATGATAAGGTTAATAACATTATGAGATGTGGAATTAAGGTTAAAACTATAGGATATGGAGGTTAATAGCTTTTAAAGGCGTTTAGGGGTTTTGGGCCTTCCCGGGGGAGTTTGGGCCTTGGTGGGCTTTGATGGGATGGAGTAGGTCTCCGTAACGAACTAGGATTGGTTGTGGGGGCTGGTAAAAGGGCTCCCCACCAGCCTTTTGGGCGTGCTCCCCCTGCCCTTGGGCGCTCCCACCTCTCCCTCCAAGCCCTAGCCGCCACCCCCACCTTCCCCTCTCCCTTCCTTGCGCCTCCACCTCCCCCATTGCTCCCCATTGCTCCCTATCGCACACCACCTCTCCTCCACCCCTTTGCTGCCCTAGGGTGGCCTCCCCACCCCTGCATCCTCATGGATCCATCCGAGGAGCGAGGAGCGAGGAGATCGATTGGAGTTTTCGTTCGTCGGGCAAAGGTATGATCATGGGGATCCTTGGAATTGATCTAGGTACTGTTCTTAGGGTGATTATCAAGTTTTTAGATCAATTGGTGGTGCTGGATTGGAGTAATTTGGGTTAGATCTAGATGTTGCCACGTTTCTATTTTGGGACAACATGAGCAGTCGACCTAGGGTTCCTGTTTTCGCCAATTTAGAGTTCGATTCTGACTGTACGGACTTTTAAGAAGTTGTAGATAATTTTATTATCTTTCCGTGCATATAAAGAACGTTAAATTCCGCCCAGCCGTTTGAAAGTTATGACTGTTTTACCGAGCGTATTAAAATCTGTGACGCGATTGGAACAGATCTCGGTAATCTGTAGATTAGACGACTTTAGAGTCCGAATCAGTCTTTCCTTATACCTAGAGAAAGTTGTGAAATTTCCTAAGATACGCGAGGATGTACTCGTTTAATTGATTCGGAGTCCCAGAACTCAAGTTATGCCTTTTGCAAGGCTGCTGTCCTGCCGGGACAGAACCTCTGTTTTTTGGTTTTGCGAGTAGTTGGCAATGTTGGGTTAGATGGGGGTTTGCGTACTGTTTTGTGGGCATGATTGTGAGTGTGTGATACCTGTGTGCAGGTGGTGCGACCCCGGGAGTGCCTTCTACTTCCCGCCTTTCCGTTGCCCGTGGTTGAGGCAAGTGTGTTGTAATGAATAACGAATGTTATGTTGCTTGTTGAGACTAGATGAAAGATGGATTTCATGATATGATCAATTGCCATGCTTTAATGTTTTCCTATGATATGATGAGTATGCTATGATGCCATGTGTTAAATATACAAGTTTATGATGATGATGGCATATTTGCATACATGACATGTTACATGGCTCGGGCGGTGAGAAAGTCATAACTAGTCCGGGAAGGTCGGTGAGAAAGTTATGACTAATCCGGAAAGCCAATGAGTAAGTCCTACATCGTGATTCCATTCACCGTGGTGAGCGGAGGCGAGGAGTAGGCACCCTCCATCTTCGGGATGGAAGGGGAGAGGGTGCACACCGGCGGGTGTGTACTCAACCATACCGGTATGAGTTTCCAAGGAGACATGAGCATTGCATTACATTGCATACATAATGATGATGATCTTGTTAAGTGTTCATGAATGAGATGATATACATGATGGGTGATGTTATTGCCATGATATTGTTCTTGTTGTCCATTACAATATGCTTCTTGAGTTTGAACTCACGCTTGTGTTCTCTTGGTGTTTTAGGTACCATGAGAACGGCATGCGGGAAAGGGGAATAGTCACACACCTACACGTAGCTTCACTTATTTTGATTCCACAAGTCATTCCATTAGTTTTATAATAAATTGAGTGTGATGATCATTGATTTAAGGCTTAGCTTGGTTTATGAGAGTTTTATTGTTCGTTTGACACTTGGAGACTTTGAGTGCTTGATGATAGTCTTATATTGTCGCTAAGACTCTATTTATTGCTGTTTTAGATGTATCTCATATTGCCTTATAATGCTATATTGTTGTTGCTCCTTAAATTTATGTTAAAACAAAGGAGGTGCTGCCGAAATCTCGGTTTTTAGCCTATGCACCTTTGCTGGAATTTTATGTTAAATGTGGTATTTAGATGTTGTTTAGCTTATGTTTGGTAGCATTCAGGCATATTAAATGCCGGGTGTTGCTGATTGGTATCAGAGCGGGCTGTAGGTCCTTGGAATGTGTATTTTTAGTGTCATGCTATAGGGTACAACTAAAATGTGATGTGGAATAACTTAGAAACATGGCTTAGGTTTTTACTAAAATTTTGTCATAGGATAGCAACATTAAAACTTGCAAAAGTGGTATAACTAATCTAAAATCGACACACATGGATGCCTTTGTAGGAAGGGTATGGGTATCGTTGTTTACGCTTAAATGTTGTACTTAAGCCTTGTTGCTAAATGCTATATTTGATATAGTACGTTGCTATGTCTATGAGATAAATGATTGAATTATTCCTGTTGTGGTGGTAAAAGTGGGGTTTTGGTGCCGAAGGGTTTCAGCCACCTCTCTTATTTCATAGTAAGGGTGAGGTTTGATGGTGTGGCCGGTTAGCGCCACCACCGAAGAACTATTGACCCCTGTAGGTGAAGAGTGCTTATCCTTTACATGCGTTGATCGGGTAGTTGACTGGAGTCAAATAGAAGAGTTAATGGTGGTTTCCTTCGTATGTTCTTTGCCATTCTGACGGTCGGTGTTCTTTGCTTTTCTTGGCTTTAGTAGATTTGAATCAAATGAAAAGTGTTGGGTTTTCGCGGATCGTTCATTATGCGGTGTGTGGTTTTCTCTTCCTTGGTTGAAGGCGAAGAAGAGGAGACTAGTGTTGCGCTTCTTTTGGGCGCCTTTCGGTTTGATGCCTGTTGATTGCATTATGGGGAACAAGCATTCAATTTATCCCTGTGTTTGTCTTTCTCTCGAGGTTAAAGGAGTTATTGCGGAGTTGTACGGACTGGCTGTCGGGGCTGAAGTTACGTGGCTTTGTAGTAGTGCGTGGTGTTTGATTTCGTTATTTCTTGGTTTAAGAAATCATCTTTGAAAAACCCTTCTTGTTTCGTGAAAGATTGGGGTTTGGTGCTAAGGTTTTATTTGCAAAGGTTTATTTGATCGGTTGGTTCCCTCCAGTGGGAGTTTTGGAGATTGAAAAGTGTTTTGGAGAATTCCTTTGCATGACCAAGTTTGGGTTTGTCTCATTGCAATTTTGAGAGTCAAGTTTCCTTATGAATTTGGGGTGAGTTTTAAAACTAAAATGTTGTAAACAAAGTAAGTAGTCTTTTGACAAAAATCGTTTGTCCCTAGTAAGAATTGTTGTTTAGCATGTTATGTATAAGGTAACAATGTGGTTTATGGATTGATGTGTTGCTAAGTTAAAATTTTGAGTTGAATCAATTCAATGTGATTAATATCTCTAGCTTGAGAATAAATAGACTACTAGTGTTGCAGTTTACTCTTAGCGAGAATGATTAAATGTGTTAATGTACATGCTTAGAATCTGTTGCCTTGCTTTAAAAGTGCTTATGATCCTTGTTAATGTTAAAAGTTTAAACTTTGATGCATAGTTAAAACATTAAGATGATGTAGATTGCTGTTATTGTAAAAGAAACTTTGCTGGTTGTTAAAGATGTTCTAATCTAATGGATTAATAGAGAAATTTAATCGTGTTGACTAGTGACTTTAATTTGGATGTTGATTAGAGTTGCTATTTATGTTGTTGCAAACTACTAGTATCTTTGAAAGTATGCAGTTGTGTCGCTACAATGCTAGTATTGATATCAATGGAGAAGACATAAGACTTATTGTTAATGATGTTGTTAATGGTAGTGTTAATGCTAGTATTCAGTCTATTTTAAATAGTGGGGGTATGTTGTGTGGTGGTAATTTTGTTATCACCTATGTATAGGAGTAGCTAAAAGTAATGTTGTTGGTTGATGATTATGCCCATTTGTTGTTATTGATGACTAAGTAGTTGTGGTAGCTGTTTAGATTATTCGTTGGAAAACCATGGTTAAAATAGAGGAAAATTTTAACATGTTGCGATGGAGTGAGCTTTGGATAATTAACATGATGTACAATTTCATCCTTAATGAATGTATGCCTTGGAATCCTAGTTATGAACTTTGTCTTGTAGAGATAATATTTACATGTTGAAGTCGTTGTTTAAGCGAATAAGGTTCGGTTGTCGAGACGTGAATATATAGGTGGTATGAAATTTATATGTTGATCTTCTTTGAAAGATTTGTGGAAGTACTATGTTTCAAATTTAGAATAAGATGTATTATGATTCGGTGAGCCGTGGGGTTCATGTCATTATAGTGTTGGTTGGGTTCCTTTTTGATAAGCATCATAAACCCTTATTAAAAAATGTTGGGAATGGTAACTAGAGGAAGAACTTGTTGTGAAACTTTCGGTTGAATTGTGTTGGGGCTCCTCGGATAGTAAATAGTGATTATTGAAGTCTTTAATGGAAAGCGTAGTGGAGTACTAGAGATGGTTCCTTTCATCTTTGAAATTGTTGTCGAAAACCTTTGAAACTGGTTTGGTTGTTTGCCATCTCGGTTGAATGCTTTCGGTTGAGGTGTTCCTTATGTTGAGTTTCAGAGTTTCCCCAAAACTCGTAGTGGTTGGTGTCGACCTTTGGTTTTGGCGAATTTGTTTAGTTCGTGTTGTGAGTTTGAGTTTACATCCAAAAGTTTTTGAGTGGATCGCGCCCTTTCGCGTTCGCACTGATTTATCTTTGGAATTAATTTTTAAAAGGAAGCAGATGGTCATAAAGGGTTGTGTTGGAAACTTTTGAGTTAAGCCCTTGATGTGTAACTCTATTTGACTAGAGTTGGAGTCATTTGGAAAATAGGTCTGGTGTGCGGGTGTTTTACAAGTCTGGATTTTTTATGAATGTTTCATAAGTGAATTTGGTTAGTGAAGAGTTTTCTTTTTGGATTGAGTTTCCCTCTCTTTTGATAAAAATTTATGGCGCTTGTGTCTGCAGATGTTTAATTTTGGAGTTGATGTTCTGTTCCAAAGGGTTGAGTTTGATTTTGCGAGGTGTTGCAAAGCTAGTGTTAAATCGAAGATGGGTTTTCACACGATGTGGTGTTTTGTTGATTAACGATGTTGCCGTCATAGTTTATATGAATTAGCGCAACTCTCGATGTTATTCGAGATTTATTCATATGATACCGAGGCAGAAGTCATCATGTGAATGACTATTCGGTAGTGTGGTTACATGATGAGGGAATGGTGAAAAGTAAACATGACATCGTTTTTACATGTTAAATGATAAAAGAGTCGTTGAGCCAGGTCGGTGAGAAAGTCATATATGGAGATATGACTAATCTGGAGTGCTCCTGAAGAGTGTGCATTTATGTCATGAAACGAGATTTTCCTTGCTTTCTAGTATGAAAAGAAGCAATGAACAATTTCTGGTATGTTGGTTGTGATGTAGGGGATTTATGCTTCCTTTGTGTTTTGGCTTGGATGTTGCCGAATTCTTTCCAAAATGGATGTTAACGCTTTGGGTTTGAGTTGTTGTGTGTACACTTGGCCTTGATAGCTAAGTGTTTTTGTGTGAGGGCGAGACCCTCTTAAGAAAGGAACCAATTGTGGTTTGGTAAGGTTTTCGATCCTAGCTTGGGCTAGGTGTCGAACCTTAGTGGTATAAGGGTGGTTTGTGATGGAGGTTGATGATGTATGGGTTTAACCTTTACTAAGAGTAGCGATGGGTGGAAGTGAAGTTGACGGTAGATCGGTGATAATTGCCTGCCGTGAGCGATTGTCTTCACTAGTTGTTTTTGGGTTTGAGTCTTGCCTGGGAAAGGATGGAATAAAATGTTAGTATGATCGTGTATCGGAAGGGCTAGTGTGCCTTAATGAGTTATTCCCCTCGATGGAAACTTTCGGGAATGAAGAGAGGTCATTAAAGGAATTGTGACTTCCTTTGATTATGTCATGTTGAGTTTATTGCAGTGTGTAGTCAGGTAGGTTGTGATAGAAGTGTGAGGTGTTTGTCGTGAGGATTCGAGCGTTTTGGGTTGTTGAAGCCCTTCGAGGTTGAAACGCATATTCTGTTTGGGATTTGAATTGAAAGTCGAACTGTGAGCGGTTGCCCTTAGTTGAGCTAGATCAACACTTTTTCTTTAAGTGTTGGTTTTGGGAACTCGTTTGTCGTTTGTTTCCGGTTCTAGTCGTTGTGCAAATGTTTTGTGCTGCAGAGAAGCCTTTTGTCCCTTGGGGACTTTGTTGTTGTTTTTGGCGTCCTTCGGATTCGAGGTCGAATCCTGTTGAAGGGGGGAAGAATGTGACACTACGGTTTGGTGTGACGTTATAGAAGGTGAAATTAGAGAATAAAACCTTTCGGCTTGAGGTTTACTCGCGTTTTTGGGCCTTTTGAAGCGTTGTGACACCACGGAGTGTCGTAACCTTATTTAACGTGCATGATAAGGTTAATAACATTATGAGATGTGGAATTAAGGTTAAAGCTATAGGATATGGAGGTTAATAGCTTTTCCGGGCCGTTTCCGGGGTTTTGGGCCTTCCCGGGGGAGTTTGGGCCTTGGTGGGCTTTGGTGGGATGGAGTAGGTCTCCGTAACGGACTAGGATTGGTTGTGGGGGCTGGTAAAAGGGCTCCCCACCAGCCTTTTGAGCGTGCTCCCCCTGCCCTTGGGCGCCCCCACCTCTCCCTCCAAGCCCTAGCTGCCACCCCCACCTTCCCCTCTCCATTCCTTGCGCCTCCACCTCCCCCATTGCTCCCCATTGCTCCCTATTGCACACCACCTCTCCTCCACCCCCTTGCTACCCTAGGGTGGCCTCCCCACCCCTGCATCCTCATGGATCCATCCGAGGAGCGAGGAGCGAGGAGCGAGGAGCGAGGAGATCGATTGGAGTTTTCGTTCGTCGGGCAAAGGTATGATCATGGGGATCCTTGGAATTGATCTAGGTACTGTTCTTAGGGTGATTATCAAGTTTTTAGATCAATTGGTGGTGCTGGATTGGAGTAATTTGGGTTAGATCTAGACGTTGCCACGTTTCTATTTTGGGACAGCATGAGCAGTCGACCTAGGGTTTCTGTTTTCGCCAATTTAGATTTCGATTCTGACTGTACGGACTTTTAAGAAGTTGTAGATAATTTTATTATCTTTCCGTGCATATAAAGAACGTTAAATTCCGCCCAGCCGTTTGAAAGTTATGACTGTTTTACCGAGCGTATTAAAATCTGTGACGCGATTGGAACAGATCTCGGTAATCTGTAGATTAGACGACTTTAGAGTCCGAATCAGTCTTTCCTTATACCTAGAGAAAGTTGGGAAATTTCCTAAGCTACGCGAGGATGTACTCGTTTAATTGATTCGGAGTCCCAGAACTCAAGTTATGCCTTTTGCAATGCTGCTGTCCTGCCGGGACAGAACCTCTGTTTTTAGGTTTTGCGAGTAGTTGGCAATGTTGGGTTAGATGGGGGTTTGCGTACTATTTTGTGGGCATGATTGTGAGTGTGTGATACCTGTGTGCAGGTGGTGCGACCCCGGGAGTGCCTTCTACTTCCCGCCTTTCCGTTGCCCGTGGTTGAGGCAAGTGTGTTGTAATGAATAACGAATGTTATGTTGCTTGTTGAGACTAGATGAAAGATGGATTTCATGATATGATCAATTGCCATGCTTTAATGTTTTCCTATGATATGATGAGTATGCTATGATGCCATGTGTTAAATATACAAGTTTATGATGATGATGGCATATTTGCATACATGACATGTTACATGGCTCGAGGCGGTGAGAAAGTCATAACTAGTCCGGGAAGGTCGGTGAGAAAGTTATGACTAATCCGGAAAGCCAAGGAGTAAGTCCTACATCGTGATTCCATTCACCGTGGTGAACGGAAGCGAGGAGTAGGCACCCTCCATCTTCGGGATGGAAGGGGGGAGGGTGCACACCGACGGGTGTGTACTCAACCATACCGGTATGAGTTTCCAAGGAGACATGAGCATTGCATTACATTGCATACATAATGATGATGATACTGTTAAGTGTTCATGAATGAGATGATATACATGATGGGTGATGTTATTGCCATGATATTGTTCTTGTTGTCCATTACAATATGCTTGTTGAGTTTCGAACTCACGCTTGTGTTTTCTTGTTGTTTTAGGTACCATGAGAACGGCATGCGGGAAAGGGGAATAGTCACACACCTACACGTAGCTTCACTTATTTTGATTCCACAAGTCATTCCATTAGTTTTATAATAAATTGCGTGTGATGATCATTGATTTAAGGCTTAGCTTGGTTTATGAGAGTTTTATTGTTCGTTTGACACTTGGAGACTTTGAGTGCTTGATGATAGTCTTATATTGTCGCTAAGACTCTATTTATTGCTGTTTTAGATGTATCTCGTATTGCCTTATAATGCTATATTGTTGTTGCTCCTTAAATTTATGTTAAAACAAAGGAGGTGCTACCGAAATCTCGGTTTTTAGCCTATGCACCTTTGCTGGAATTTTATGTTAAATGTGGTATTTAGATGTTGTTTAGCTTATGTTTGGTAGCATTCAGGCATATTAAATGCCGGGGTGTTACAAATATATATAGTGTAAAATTAGAGAAATCACTATATGGACCAATGCATTCATGAAGAATGTGGTATAATCGATTGAGTGGCTTTCTCTGCAAGAAAGGCTGCACAAATAGCGAAGATTGTCCACGTGTCTTTATACAAAGATCTCCAATTAGATTTTGCATAATCTCCGTCTATGTAGATGACTTGAACATCATCGGATGGATAAAGAAATAGAAGAAGGTTGCTCATACTTGAAGCCTGAGTTTGAAATGAAGGACTTGGGTAAAACTAAGTTTGGTTTAGGCCTGCAGCTTTAGCATGTCCAAGGAGGAATCTTGGTACACCAATTATCATACACGTAGAAAGTGTTAGAGAGATTTGGTTTCGAAAAGCATATCCTGCAAAGACCCCAATGATTGAAAGGTCACTACAAGCAGACCTAGACCCATACAAGCCTAGAGAAGAGGGGGAGGAACTCCTGGTAGCAGAATTCCCATATCTGAGTGTTGTTGGAGTGCTCATGTAAGTTGCGAATAGCACCAGGCCAGACATTGCGTTCGGTATAAACATGTTAGCCTGGTAAAGTGCAGAACCCACCAAAAGGCATTGGAAAGGGATCAAGGACATCTTCCGTTACCTCCAAGGAAATAAAGATTTTGGCTTGTTTTACAAAAGAAATCATGAATTAACTTTGGTAGGCTATGCCGATGTTGGGTACTTATCGGACCCGCATACTAGCAAGTCACAAACTGGACATATTATACTTTGTGGTAGAACAGCAATTTCCTGGAAGTCGTCTAAGCAGACTCTTGTCTCAACGTCGACGAACCACTCAGAAATCATTGCCTTGTATGAAGCCTCCCGAGAATGTGCATGGATTCGAAGAATGATTCATTATATCCAAAAGTCATGTGGCTTCAATATTGAGCCAACTCCCACTATAATTTATAAAGACAATGCAGCTTGTGTTGCTGAAGTATAAATGGGCTATGTGAAAAGCAATCTCACGAAGCATATCAACCCAAAGTTCTTTTATGTTCATGAAATGCATAAGATGAACAAGATAATATATTGCACACTAAGTAGTGTGAGAATCTTACCGATCTATTCACTAAGTCACTCTCAACATCTACTTTTGAAAGTTGCGTTAGAGGAATCGGGATGATGAGACTTAGAGAAGTGCAGATTTCAGTGGGAGAATTTTTACATACTCCTAAATAAATCTTGAACATGAAGTTAGAGTACGCAAAGTGAATCTCAAAGATTAAAATTGAAGTTTGGGTGAATTGTACTCTTTTTCCTTAGTAAGTTTCTCACAAAAGTTCTTACGTAAGGTTTTAATGATATAATTCGTACAACGCAACAAGCGTATGCTATGTACTCTTTCTCTAAGTATTTTTCCTATTGGGTGTTTCTGGAGTTTTGATGAGGCATATGCATCTCGCGACAAATAGACCAAAGAGGAGTGCTGGGAAACCAGATGGCCCACGAAGACCCATATGGTCCGTTAGCCGAAATCCTAGTCGTAAGCTATAAATGAGAGGAGGGGGTCCCTCTATTGTACAAGAAATCAGAAGAATAATAGATCAATTTTCTCCATATTATGTCTCCCTCTCTCTATGTTCTCTACAATTCAGATCTGTTCGAGAACCCTAGACTACTCTGATAGTAAAGTTCATAATGTTAAGAAACTCGGCCCACGTGGCCCATGTGGACTCTCCCGAAACCCTAGCAATAGGTTATAAATAGGAGGCAGGGGGTCACCCCGTTGTACACGAGTATTGTGTCTCTCTCCCTCTCTCTCTGTTCTCCAGTTTAGATCTATTAGGCAACCCCAAACTATTCGATAGCGAGGTTGTATAACACGTTATCAGCACGAAGCTCTACCCGGAGAAAGATTGAAAGGTGAGAAAGGTGAGAAACGAGGATTAATCTAATCGCTCGTATATGCATGTTTCTATTCTATCCTACGTGGCACGAAGCTATGTTTCGCAATCTTCTACAATACCTTGCACGAAGCAAGGGACCATGGCATGAAGCTACTAGTATCCAGTACCTATTACAAGATCAATTTTGCAGATTAGTGGCACGAAGCCATGTTCTACGAAGTGCCACGTCGGTTCCCTGAACGACGCCCTGGCCCGGCCACCGCTGTCAGACGCGGCACAGCCGCCGTTGGGCCTCACGCAGCATGAAGCTGTCGGTCGAGCGACCTGAAGTCGCCGCGCTGCCGAAGACGCTGCACCGGCCACAAAGCACCTACCCGGCCTAGCTGCCTCCGCATCACCGCATCTCGGCAGCACCCGCCTCGCCCCGCGCCCAGCTTGCCTGTTACGTCCGCCACGCCCCGAAGTGGCCGCCTGCATGTGGCAAGAAGCCAGCATGTGGCAAGAAGCCACCAGGATATACACTTTGTTATGTATACATGGCATGCATGTATGCGAGAGCTACACTTCATGCATGAACTAGTAGTATACAATACAATAGTGCCTTTGCTGCTGCTCGTTCATGTGGTGTTGGCAGTCCCCATGGCTTTCCGCGCACGAACGTGATCGTGAAGCATCGCATGCCCTGCGCGCACCCCGGACAGCACAGGCACAGGCATGTCTCTCCATCGCCGGAAGCCGAAGGAAAGGTGCACGCAGCGCCACCCTCGGCCCGTGACTCGAATCCGCCATATGCCGCGCCGTCTTCAGCCTCCTGTGCAACACGCACGGTCACTGCACCACCGGTCGCCGCTCCACCGCTCCGATTCCATGTGCCGGTTTTCGGTTGCACATGAAGTCCAAACCTTCAAAGACCAAGCTTGGACTAAGTCCTGGATTCAGAACCGAAATTGAACCCGGTTAAAACCGGTGTCGGGCACTGGACAAAGGAGGAAATTACCCTTTGCCCCTCGGTATCTTAATTCACTTCTTTTCAGTTTTTTCGAAAATCAATTACAGAATTCAGAAAATTGTTTGGAAATTCGGAAAAATGATTAGAAATTCTAAAAATTGCCAGAAAATTCCATAAATTATTTGGAATTGGTTTTAATTTTCTAGCATTCTTTTGTAGCATTTATGAATATTTTTTCTTTTCTATGCATTTTGCAATTATTGCTCACTGTATATTTGTGTTTTCTTTTCTTTCTCTAATATACACAAGAAGCACGCCGCACGAAGCAGCAACCGTCGCGCCAGGAAGGCCGACGCGCATGGGACTGACCGCGCCGCGCACATGAAGCTGCGCTACACCGATCGTACGAAGCTGATCGCGCACATGAAACCAATCGCACGAAGCCAATCATGCGCAGGAGTCCGATCGCATACATGAGGCCAATCGCATGAAGCTAATTGCGCGCATGAATCCGATTGCATGCACGAAGTCGATCGCACGAAGCCGATCGTGCGCATGAATCTGATCGCATGCACGAAGCCGATCTCATACATGCACGAAGCTGTATTTATGAATATTTATGACTCTTGCATTTATGAATCTTGTACTTATGAATCTTGCATATCTTGTATATATGAATCCTGTACTTATGAATCTTGTATTTATGAATTTTACAATTATTGCTTTCTTTTAGTTTGCTGGAAATTCATGAGAATTTAATTATGCATTTTATTGAATCTAGCAGCTACTTTTTATTACATTGCACGCAGTAATCTAATGAAAGAACCTTGTGAATATGCAAAGATCTGGCATTGTTAAATGTGAGTTTTGAAGAACTAGCCCGAATGGTCAGAACTATCTCACATAGACATCAGATTGCATAATGAATTGCAAGCTATAGAAGAGCAATTTTTTTTCTCTCATGAATGAATATGCAGTTTATTCTTTATTCCAGTATTCTTTACTTGCAAGAAATGTTTGAATTACTTTGCCACTGTCTGATTAGAATTATATTTCTTTTCATCTAGAAATCGTGTAGCGCCCAATGGAAGAAATATGCATTGTTGATAGTGGCACAACAAATACCATCTTAAGAGAGTCGAAATACTTCCAGACGATCACAAAGAACGCTGGAAGGATTACGACAATTGCAGGAAGTGATACGCATATAATAGGCTCAGGAAGAGCCACAATTATATTGCCAATGGGTACAACCTTGGTAATTGAAGAAGCCCTTTTGTACCCTAAATCAACACGCACTCTCTTGAGTTTTAAAGATATCCGCGCCAATGAGTTTCACGTAGAAACCAATGAAGAAAATGGCAAAGAGCATTTGTGCACTATGAAGCACGCGGAATATGGGAAAATAGTATTAGAAAAATATCCCCCATATGAATCTGGGTTGTACTACACGAGAATGCAATGCACACGCAGTGTATACTTCTTTAGAAGATCTGAATTATTTTCTTTATGGCATTGTATATTTAGGTCATCCTGGTCTTAGAATGATGAGAAATATAGTTAACAACTCACAAGGTCATGGCATTAATGTTAAAAAAAATTTCGAATCATGAAGATTTTGTGTGCCATGCATGTGCCACCGGGAAATTAATAACAAGACTCTATGTTATGAAAGTGCAACATAAAATCCCTGCATTCCTGGAACGCATTCAGGGGGATATTTTGCGACCCGATTCAGCTCTTGTCGGGGCCATTTCGATACTTCATGGTGTTCATTGATGCTTCCTCGAAATGGTCGCATGTATGTTTGCTGTCAACAAGGAATCATCCATTCGCAAAGCTAATCTCGCAGATCATCAGAATTAAGAATGTTTTTCCTGATCATCGCATGAAGTCCATTCGATTGGACAATGCCGGTGAATTTACTTCGAAGGCATTTGATAATTATTGCACAGCAACTGGAATAACTGTTGAGCACTCTATACCGCACATCTATACGCAAAATGGGCTAGCTGAAGCACTAATAAAGAAGATTAAGTTCATTGCCAGACCGCTCTTGCAGAATTGTAACTTTCCCAACACTTGTTGGGGACACGTAATCCTGCACGCAGCAGCACTTATCAATTATAGACCATCGGCCTACAACATCCATTCAACTATGCAACTACTGCAAGGGGTCATCCCGAAGATTTCCCATATTAGAAAATTTGGTTGTATGGTATATGTACCTATACCATCCCCACATCGGACTGCAATGGGCCCTCTCCGCAAGCCTCGGATATACGTTGGTTATGAGAGTGCATCCATAATCAGGTATTTGGAACCCATGACTGGAGACTTGCATGCAGCTCGATTCACTAACTGTATGTTTGACGAGGACCGTTTCCCGTCATTAGAGGGAGAGAATTAACCATTGGATGAAAAATACCGGGAAATAATATGGCATTCCACTGGGATCCCCGTGCATGACCCTCGCACTAATGAAGCAAATCAAGAAGTTCAGAAGATAATTGATTTGCAGAATTTAGCAAATGAACTGCCTGATCATTTTTGTGATCTGAAGAGCGTGGTTAAGTCGCATGCACCAGCAAGAAATGCACCAGAGAGGGTGGAAATACCAAAGAAAGTAGAAGGTATTCCTCATCCTGTTCAAAGGCCTTAAAGAAAAAGAACAGGAAATCTGGCTTCTCAAACCCAAAGTACCCGGAGACGTCTGGGGAAAACTAGGCAAGAGGACTTACCACAGCCAATCACAAAAGTGCTCCAAAGCAAGAAGGGGGGCCAGTTGAGACCTGGCACTGGAAAGAAGCCTGTGAAAAAGGCAATTCCAGATATGAACCTTCCATTGGAAGCCGCCAGAAATAATGTGTGCGCACACATTAGCGGAGAAAAACTAAAGGAACTTGCTCCTGGAATGGGAAATAGCAGTGAAGAGCAAGTAGAAGTGCATGAAGCACACCATGATGAAATGGCCATAAATTTTGTAATAACAAGAGAATCAATGAATAAAGCAACAGCCAATGTCGATGCATACTTTGCAAAAAAGATTGCCACGATCATTGATCATGATCCCGAGCCCACATCTCTCGCAGAGTGCAAGAAAAGGCTCGATTGGGAAGAATGGAAGAAGACAATCACTGCAGAGTTAGTCTCTCTGAACAAAAGAGAGGTGTTTGGGCATGTGTGCCGCACGCCTCCCCATATAAACCATGTAGGTCACAAATGGGTTTTTGTTCGGAAGAGGAATGAAAACAATGAAGTTGTAAGGTACAAGGCAAGGCTTGTCGCTCAAGGTTTCACTCAACGTCCTGGGGTTGATTATGAAGAAACCTATTCTCTCGTCATGGGTGGAATTACCTTTAGATACTTGATCTCAATGGCAGTCAGCTTGAAGTTGATAATGAAGCTTATGGATGTTGTCACAGCATATTTGTATGGAAACTTGGATTCGGAGATATACATGAAAGTACCGGAAGGTATCCCTATCCTGAACCAAGACAGAGCAAACAAAAACCTATACAGTGTGAAATTGGAAAAATCACTGTACGGGCTGAAACAGTTAAGAAGAATGTGGTACAATCACTTGAGTGACTTTCTTTGCAAGAAAGGTTACACGAACAGCGAAGATTGTCCATGTGTATTTATACAACGATCAACGAATGGATTTTGTATAATCTCCGTCTATGTAGATGACTTGAACATCATTGGGACGGATGAAGAAATTGAAGAAGCATGCTCATACTTGGAAGTCTGAGTTTGCAATGAAAGACTTGGGTAAAACCAAGTTCTGTCTAGGCTTGCAGCTTGAACATGTCCAAGGCGGAATCTTGGTACACCAATCTTCTACACGCAGAAAGTGTTGGAGAGATTTGGTTTTGAAAAGGCATACCCCGCAAAGACCCCAATGGTCGGAAGGTCACTCCAAGCAGACCTGGACCCATACAGGCCTAGAGAAGAGGGGGAGGAAGTCATGGGAGCGGAATTTTCATATTTGAGTGCAATTGGAGCGCTCATGTACCTTGTGAATAGCACTAGGCCGGACATTGCGTTCGCCATGAATTTGCTAGCGCGGTACAGTGCAGAACCCACCAAAAAACATTGGAAAGGGGTGAAAGACATCTCCCGTTACCTCCAAGGAAACAAAGATCTCGACTTGTTCTATAGAAGGAATAATGAATTGAATTTGGTTGGCTATGCCGATGCCGATGCCGGATATCTATCGGACCCGCATACTAGCAAGTCACAAACCGGGTATGTTTTTCTTTGCGGTGGAACAGTAATTTCTTGGAAGTCGTCTAAGTAGACACTTGTCTCAACATCGACAAACCACTCAGAAAAGTCATGTGGTTTGAACATGGAACAAACCACCACTATTATCTATGAAGATAATGCAGCTTGTGTTGCTCAAGTGCAAATAGGATATGTGAAAAATATTCTCACAAAGCATATCAACACCAAGTTCTTTTATGCCCACGAAATGCATAAGATAAACGAGGTCAAGATACTGCACACTAAATCGTGTGAAAATCTCGCAGATTTCAGGGGGAGAACTTTCACATACTCCTACATAAATCTCGAACATGAAGTTTGAGTACCCAACGTGAATCTTGAAGATTAGCATTGAAGCTTGGGTGGATTGTACTTTTTTCCTTAGTAAGTTTTTTATTGAAATTTTCTTACATAAGGTTTTTGATGATGCAATCCGTGCAACACAGCAAGCGTATGCTATGTACTTTTTCTCTAAATATTTTTTCCACTGGGTTTTTCTGGAGTTTTGATGAGGCATATGCATCTCGCGGTGAAGAGTCAAGGGGGAGTGTTAAGAAACTCGGCCCACGTGGCCCATGTGGACTCTCCCGAAACCCTAGTAATAGATTATAAATAGGAGGCAGGGGGGTCACCCCGTTGTACACGAGTGCAATCTCTACTATATAAAGTGAGAGTTTCTTCCCACGTCACATTAATTGCCCTGCTTAATTGCCCTACTTAATTGCCCTGCTTAATTGCCCTACGCAAAAAACGAAGCGTTGCTTTAATTAGCCAGCTTTTGCAAGAAACGAAGCGTTAAAGATAGATGTTTGATCTTATGAAATAGTATTTTTTTTATTTTTTAATCTTTATTTTTCGTTATCAATTTTGTTTTTCGTAGCAATGCACGGGCATATAACTAGTCATAATAATAAAGCAGAACAATCTCTCCTCATATTGTGTCTCTCTCCCTCTCTCTGTTCTCTAGTTTAGATCTATTAGGCAACTCCGGACTATTCGATAGCGAGGTTGTCTAACACATAATAGTCATATCTTGCACCGAAATGCAACCCTCATTCATAGCATTGGGCCCATAAGACCGGGACACATAACCTACTAGTTTGCTGTGTGAGTGACTTGTCCGTTGGCCTGTCCCTCGAGACAATTCAAGTTTACGCTTTCCGTGTCAGTTTGCCACAGCCTCTATAAACTCCCGAGAGGCCAGAACAACCAAACAAATTAACAAACAATTTAGCCTCACCACCTCTGCGCCTTTCAACTCCTCGCCTCAGTTACGGAGTTATAGGAAAATGGCTACTCCCACCTCCGCGATCAACGCCGACGGCGGAAGGAGTGAAGTTGTCGACGCCCACAACGGGTACTGCGCGATGACCAAGTCGTTCCGCAGCATCCGCCAGCCGGTACCGCTGCCGTCACCGGATGTCCCGCTCTCATTCCCGGCGTTCGCGTTCTCGCTCCTCCCGTCCCCGCTCCCCGCCCACCCCGCCCTTATGGACGCCGCCACCGGCGAGGTCATCTCCTACCCGGCGTTCCTGTCCCAGGTGTGCGCGCTCGCTCGCGCCCTACGCTCGCAAGTCCGGCTCGGCAATGGCGATGTAGCGTTCGTCCTCGCCCCCGCGCGGCTCGACGTGCCGGTGCTCTATTTCGCGCTCCTTTCCGTCGGCGCGGTCGTGTCCCCCGCCAACCCGGCCCTCACCGCTGCCGAGGTCTCCCACCTCGTCGCCCAATCCGGTGCATCCATCGCGTACGCCGTCTCCTCCACCGCTGCCAAGCTACCCCCCAGCCTCCCCACCGTCCTCCTCGACTCCCCAGAATTCCGCTCCCTCTTGGAGAACGACCAAGGGGAGGAGTCGGCCCTGAACACGGTGGTGGTGTGCCAGTCAGAGACGGCGGCGATCCAGTACTCCTCGGGGACGACGGGGCGAGTAAAGGCAGCTGCGCTGCCACACCGGAGCTTCATCGCGATGGTGGCGGGGTTCCACGCGCTGCGCGCTAAGCCGAGGAAGGGTCACGAGAGGACGCTGCTGGGTGCTCCGATGTTCCACTCCATGGGGTTCTTCTTCGCTCTCAAGGGAGTGGCGATGGGGCTGACAACGGTGGTGATGACGGAGGCGGCGACGAGGGCCGGGTTAAGGGGACTGGTGGAGGTGGCGGAACGGTGGGAGGTCACGGAGATGATGGCATCGCCGCCGGTGGTAGTGGGGATGGCGAAGGAGAGGTGCAGTCTTGAGACGCTGGAGCGGGTGATCTGCGGCGGTGCCCCGCTGCCGAGGGCAGCGGCGGACAGGTTCCGGCGACGGTTCCCTCACGTGGATCTGTGCATGGTAAGTTTTTTTCACTGCGTCTCTTTCTTTATGTTGTTCCCTGTGCCTTTTTTTGTTGTCTCTTCTGCGGTTAACTTGCATTATGGGGGCGGGCGGGCGGGAGGGGGGGGGGGGGATTGTTTTCAGAAATTTTAATCACAAACAATTTTTAAGTTGAAGCGTGTGTAGCGTGCTCTTTTTTAAATATCTAATTTTTTATAGCGGAGCACTAGCGGCCCTCCTCGCCGGTGCCACGTCTCCTCGCTGCAGAAGCCTTGACGTTGGCCGTTTTCGCCGTCTCCGTCTCCTCTGTTAACCATCTTCAATCAAATTCTAATGGGGCCAACCTTAAAGGGATAGGCCAATAATTACTAACATAGGCAATTTTGCAGCCTAATAAGTAAACATCGTAAGGAAAACCTAAAATTTGTTATGTGGTTTTCTGAATTGAGCTGGCCACAGCCATCTTTGTCCTGTATGAAGCTCAGATTCACTGACGTCAGTTTTCACCAACTATACAAAATGTACTTGTAAAGTAACCACATTGATTTAAATAAGGGATTGTCTATTCATTAAGTCACTTTTCTCAATTCTTCAAGGAAGATGTAACCATTCTTATATATCACTTCCCTTGCTTCCTAATTAATGAAATAAAAAATCATTATAGCGTAGAGAGAAATAAATTTAAGTTTGGTGAATCCCTAAAAATTAGAAAGACAAAAAAATTGTAACATAGAAAAAATAAATTAAACCTAAGAGAACTCTACACATAAAAAAAAAAAAACAAAACAAAAATTGCAACAAAGTTGTGCTAAAATTGCATGTTACTTAACACTGCATAGAAAGAAAGAAATTTAAGTTTGGTGAATGGCCTGTACAAAACATAAACATAAAAAATTCTAACATAGACAAAAATAAAGTAAATCTAAGTGAATTCTACAAATGCAAAAAAACTATAAATCTAAGTGAATTCTACAAATGCAAAAAAAACTAAAAATTGCAGTAAAGTTGTGCCAAAATTGTATGTTAGTTAGCACTGTAATTTTAGGCTCAGTACTCAAATGGTGTTAGCGGCACTTGATAGATTAGGGTTAGGTTTCACCTATTTAAGGTTCAAGTTTTCCTCTGTCTCCCGGTCTCACAGGAAGGTTGGCACGACTGGGGCTAGAGATGCGGGGAGGCAGTGGTGACGCCACTGGCTGTGAGATCCCGGATTGGCTATCCGAAATCTCCTGTGTATTTTTGTATTAGTCCCAGATCAGTAGCTAGTACACACAGTTAACAGTGATGTATCATTGCCGAACATAACGAAATTGTAACATAAACATAAAGTATTAGCCACATGGCTACCTCCCATTGGTCGAAAGTAAATGAAAGGTTACTCGCAAGAGAAAAATTAGCAAAAATAGTCCAAAAATCCCAAAAAAATTTCTAGAATCCATAGGGAATATTTCGAATTCAATAAAATTGGTTCCATGAAATTTGGATGAAATTTGAAATTTAAAATATTCCAGGACGATTAAAGGCATTTAGCGAAAGGCCGCGAGCGATAAAATACCTGAGGGTCTCCAAAAATCTTGGGAAAATTCCCAAAATGTTTTTGGAATATTTGGAGCCCAATGCAATAGTTTTCGGCATTTTTGGAGCATTTTCGAACTTGGGTGGAATTTCGGGTGCGGACTGGAATTTGGAAATTCGATTTTTCGGACGGAGGAAGATTGGACTCCAATTTTGCACAGATAAGGATGCCAGGTTACTTTAAACATCAAGGAAGAACCAAATTTTGATTTTAATTAATTCAAATTAGATTTTAACGGAAGGCCGAAATTGAGGATGTTACAAACCTACTCCCTTAGAGAGAATCTCGTCCCCGAGATTCGGACGGAGAAAGAAAAAGATCGGGGAACTCTGCTCGAAGGTCCTCCTCTCGCTCCCAGGTAGCTTCCTTCTCGGAATGATTACTCCACTGAATCTTGCAGAACTTGATTATTTGGCTTCGAGTTCGACGCTCAGCTTCATCCAAAATTTTGACTGGGTACTCGGGATACGACAGGTCTTCTTTTAACTCCATCTCTTCATACGGCATCTGATGCTCGGGTATTCTGAGACACTTCTTCAACTGAGAAACATGAAAGACATCATGTACTCCTAACAGCTGTGGAGGCAATTCCAACTTGTCTCTTCTGCGGTTAACTTGCATTATGGGGCGGGGGGGAATTGTTTTCAGAAATTTTAATCACAAACAATTTTTAAGTTGAAGCGTGTGTAGCGTGCTCTTTTTTAAATAGTGGGAAAAGAAGAGCAATGAGATGTTAACAATCTTCAATCAAATTCTAATGGGGCCAACCTTCATGCAACTTTTGCCAAAACCTTGAGGTAAACTGAGAACCTCGATCGGACACGATCTTCTTTGGCACACCATGCAAACACACAATCTTGGCCATATACAGCTTTGTGAGCTTATCACCAGAATAGGTCATCTTTACAGGAATAAAGTGCGCAACTTTAGTTAATCGGTCCACGATGACCCAAATAGAATCATATCCGGATTTAGTTCGGGGAAGTCCAGTGATAAAATCCATTCCGATTTCTTCCCATTTCCAAACAGGAACTTGCAACGGTTGCAACAATCCGGCTGGTCTCTGATGTTAAGCGAAACCAACTGGCAGATATCACAACGAGCTACAAAATCAGCCACTTCTTTCTTCATATTGGACTACCAATATTTTTCTTTCAAGTTCGAGTACATCTTCGTACTTCCCGGGTGAATAGAATAAACCGAATCATAGGCCTCCTTCAAAATTACACCCTTGATCTCCTGTTGGTTAGCGACCACTATTCTTTTCCCAAACCACACCGTACCTTTTTCATCTGCGGAAAATCCAGGATGTTTTCCTTTCTTTAATTCATTCTTGAGGTTCGCAATACCCTTATCATTCTTTTGAGCCTCTATGATCTGATCTTCCAGGGTCAATTGCACTTCCATATTGAAAATGCAGCCTTCATTCACTAATTCCAAGTTAAGGCGTTGGAATTCTTCATGAAGTGCTGGTTGGCTTTCCTGTACCATAACATTGTTGCAGTAGCTCTTCCTGCTCAATGCATCCGCAACAACATTAGCTTTTCCAGGATGGTAATGGATTCCAATGTTATAATCTTTTACCAACTCCAACCATCTTCTCTGCCTTAAATTGAGATCTGACTGAGTGAAAATATACTTCAAACTCTTATGATCTGTATAGATTTCACGCCTATTACCGATGAGATAAAGCCTCCAAATCGAGTGCATGCACAACTGCGGCTAACTCCAAGTCATGAGTTGGATAGTTTTCCTCATGGGGTCGCAGTTGCCTCGAAGCATAAGCTATTACTTTTCCTTCTTGCATCAACACACACCCAAGACCCTGCTTTGAAGCATCACAGTAAACTTCAAAAGCTTTATGAATATCTGGCAAAACAAGCACAGGCGCTGAAGTTAACCTTTTCTTCAATTCCTGAAAACTCCGTTCACATGCCTTAGTCCATTCAAACTTCTTCTATTTCTTCAGAAGCTGAGTGAGAGGTCTTGCTATCCTCGAAAATCCTTCAATGAATCGCCGATAGTATCTAGCTAATCCAAGGAAACTGCTGATATCCGGGACTAACTTGGGTTGCTTCCAATCTAGAACATCCCTCACTTTTGCAGGATCGACTGCTACTCCTCCAGCAGAAATGACGTGACCCAGGAAAGAAACTTCTTTCAACCAAAAGTCACACTTACTGAACTTGGCATACAACTTATTTTCTCTTAACCTTTCCAGAACGATCCTCAGATGATCTTCATGTTCTTTTCTGCTCTTGGAATAGACAAGAATGTCATCAATGAAGACTACAACGAAATTGTCCAAAAACTCCATGAACACCTTATTCATCAGGTTCATGAAATAGGATGGTGCATTTGTTAACCCAAATGACATCACTGTAAACTCGTACAGTCCATACCGGGTAGTAAAGGCTGTCTTCAGAATGTCTTCTTTTCTTATCTTAAGCTGATGGTACCCTGACCTCAAATCTATTTTGGAGAACACTTGGGCTCCTTTTAGCTGATCAAATAGATCATCTATCCTTGGCAGCTGATATTTATTCTTGATGGTGACCTCATTCAAAGATCTGTAGTCTATGCACATCCTTAGACTACCATCCTTCTTCTTGACAAAGATTACGGGTGATCCCAGGGTGACGAACTGGGCCGAACAAATCCTTTCTCCTGCAGTTTTGCAATCTGTTTCTTCATCTCCAGTAATTTGTTAGAAGGTAGCCGATAGGCTGTGAGGACCCCTCTTCCTATACCGTACTGTACGCCGTCTACTGTGGCGTATAGCACCGTATAGCAACAGAAGCCTCGACACCGAAAATCTGAATCTAAAAAAAATTCGATCGACGGGATCGAACCCTTAGCTTCAGACCCGGTGCCTGTACGCATCCGATACCGGTTCCCTAGATCAGTAGCCCAGTATCGCGTACCAACAACACGAGTATCAATACACAAAGTAATGAACTAAAGTTAAATTACATAACTGGGGGTAAATCTTGTACATACACATTACAAAATCCAAAAGTGGAATAATAGCGGAAGCAAAAGAAACACTAAACCAGCGCAGCTGGCCTGACAACCCCACAGGCTCTTGGCGGAGGAAGGACCACAACCGCCTGACTCGCGAGCAGAGGACCACGAGCCATCCGGATCACAATCGGAACCATCCTCTGAGACAAGGTTAGTAAACAACAGCAAAGCAACGGTGAGTACACGTATGTACTCGCAAGTCTTTAGTGTATGGAAATATAGTTAAATGCAGGCTATTTCAACAGGAATAAGCTTCTATACTAGGTTGATTGCATAAAGCAGCATTTATTTGTAAACAACATTTAACAACCGATAGCATTAGTAATTGAAAGAGCATTTGACATAAAACATATTTCACAGTATATGTATAATGTATATTATCCCAACCGGTTCGCCATTCCCGCTCGAATGCAACCGATGGGCTAGATTGTCGACTCTATCCATCAAACACTTCCTTTCCGTTCGAGACTCACACTTTTTCAGAAGAAGACACAAAACCAAACTTCTATACTCTCCATACTTATCTGGGCTAGATGCTCTTAACCGTGAGCACGGCTAATCGATTAGTTTTACTTAACACTTCTGCAGAAGTTGCACACATTCCCCACATGGGTCTATCTAGCAAGCGTGTTGCCACGACGCGCGATACTTTTCAGTACCCGACTCTTGCAGATTGACCATGCCGTTCCCATCATCGGTGTCAGCCAGACATCAGCACAATAGCGTGATCCCACCCTGGCGGATTTAGAAGGCCGTACGCTGTAGCGCAACACGGGGTATCCCTTGCCCCGGGCCCCATTACCCCACGAGTGGCACTATTGTTGCAGCGGGAACCCACAACACCCCCTTCTTCTGTCCAATGGATGACAGAAGTCCCTTCCGAGAACCCCGCCAGTTGCAGACCTGTCAACTGCGCAAGTTCTCATCTTGCTCTTCGGCCTACCAACAAATTTGGCTATCCCCTGAAGTCAGGTATATAGGCATTACGCTGATTCAGTTCATGTGGTTGCGAGACTCACCCAACATTAACTTTGAGTTCGGTCCTTATATTTTTGTTGACTCGGGCAAGGACTCCAATCCTAACCACACCATCACCTTCACATTCTATACCTCCTCCCCGAGTCATTTACACCACTCATTTTTATCAATTAACCATTAACCATTTTGACTCAATTCATTTTGAAATCATATTTTGATTGATGAGTGTAGCGCCAAGGACTAGACTCAAATCTATTGCATTGACTAAGCATATGCATTTATTAACATTTTATACCCAAGTGACATTTATTAAGTTGCCTAACCTCTACTAGGGCAATCAATGTGACCATGGGAAATAGATTAAGGAAAACCACCAATTTGGGTTATATCTACCATTCCCACAAACTAGCACATTTCTGAAATTAAGCATGCATATAGTTTGATAAATCAAAGTAAACATCGTAAAATATTGGATCAAGATGATCAAAGGAGGTGCTTGCACATGCGCTCTGCTCTGATGGATCCGGGACGAACTCAGGATTGTTTGAGGCGACTCCGGACTCACTCGCCTCTAATCGAATAAAAACATCAAAAACAGCGAACAGAGAAATAAATTAGCAAAAAGTGATTTTAGAAGCATAAACACCAACTTAACATCAAATAGAACTCATCTAGACACTAAGAAAGCAAAGAAACGAAACAAGCGAGAAAAATGGCGAAATCGCGATTCGAAACGGCGATTTCGGCGAATTTCTCGCCAACTTGAACAAAATGCGCAAAATAATTTAAAATTCAACTAAATTTTACTAAACACCTAGAATTAGGTATAATACACCTAATGGAACTTACGGGAACTCGTTTGGATTTAAAACGAACAAACGGAAGCCAAAACAGTGAAAATCAATACACAAAATGCTGAAAAATCAGAAAAAAGAAAAACGGCACTATTCACCGTAACGCAAGAGCCATTTCTGTCCAGAATCCATTCGAACGACTTGCGACCGATTCCAGCGACTCCACTAGGTACTTTAGGATGTCTAGGACCTATCTGGACCTTGCCCCTTGAATACTCACTTAATTTGCATCGAAATCCGATCGAAAGCGCAAATTAAGCCGAGGTTTACGCCTCGATTCGCACAGGGTCCGAAAACGGCTCAAACTCGATTCCACTTGTGCGAGGAGCACGTTTTCAACTTTACCAAGTCTAAATGACCCTAAATGACTCATTCCGACAGCTAACTGGCGAAGAAACCCTTAATTGTGGAATATGGCCAAAATGGCCAAAATGCTCGAAAACGAGCCAAATCGATCAAAAGGGCCGTTTTGACCTGGAATACCGCGAGACTTGTTTTAACTCCTCGACTAGTTGCTTGGGGTTATTTATGACTTATCGGAGCTATTCCCCAACACAGTCGACTTAATCTACTCGGACTTTTGATCGAACGATCGCGTAACTCCGGTATTTACCCGAATTACAACAAAAGTCCGAAAAATGTCTTAAAGGTGATCTAAAGCACACGTGAAGCATGCTTTCAACCTTAGTGACCTTAAACGAAGCTAAACAAAGCTAAATGCCTTAAACGGCTTGTGAGGCCTATAATTATTAAAACAAAATGCAAAGTGCTAAAATGCAAATCTAGCGATTCTAACTGCTTTTCTAGCCTCTAAGGGGACTAATGGTAAAGTCAATACATGCCTCGGAGCTCTAGGAATTTACGAAAATAAATGAGACCTAGAGCTGCAAAGTACATTGAAAAATGGTCAAAACTAAAATCCGACTTTTCTAATCGGGGTTTCAACTAGCAAGGAAGCTATCGGGACTATCGAATGCTCATCGGACCTCTAGGATTTTTCACAAATAGAGTGACCTAGAGCTAACAACTTGCCGCAGAGTTCATCAAAATGGAATTCTGACTCTTCTGATCTCGACTACGGCTACCAGAAGAGCTAATAGAACTGTCGATACAAGCTACGGACTCTTGGTATTTTGTAAAAACAAGCAATACCTAAAGAAATAAAATAAAATCCGGCTTAACAGAATTGAATTCCGATTCTTTTGATAGCGGCTCCAGCTACCAGAAGTGCTAACAAAAAATACTACCCATGCTTTGTTCCACTAAAACTCCGACAAATCAAAAACCTAGCGATAGTTTGCTAGATTTCGAAGATGGCCAAAAGCTAGGTCAACGATGAGAGTTAAATGGACCTAACGATGACCTGAGTCTAGATTCTAAAGCACAATTGCCATGCAATGTGTCTAACACATGGAACCTAGACTTGACCTAGGCTAGGAGTTTAGGAAACTTGATGAAATGCGAGGCTACGAAGGAAACTTCGTAGCTACGGCAAGAGGGATGACCGGGAGCCGAGAAATCAAGTCGAGAATGCAAAAACTCCACGGGACCTCAGAAACGACGAGAGAACTTCGCGAGGAACTCACCGAGGGTTGTTGGAGGAGGATCCTCGCGGGGACGCAGCGAATCCTAGCTCCAGATCAGTTTCCACCGGTCGGATCGGCTCCAAACGGCAGAACCGGGTGGCGCCTTGCCCTCTTCTCTTCTCCTCTTCTTGCTTGGCGTGTGGGGGAGGAAGAAATGAGTTTGGCTGTTGGTTGGGGATGGCTAACACATATATATACACTATGCACTTATGAGGGGTATTTTGGTCAAGTGACAAAACTTGAAGATTCAAACTTCCAAAGCTGATTTTTAATGATTCTAAGGTATGTTGGAGGGATTTTGGGTCACTTTGACACTTATTCAACTCAATTTGCAATTACTCATGAGAGTGAAATTAATTGAGTCGGGTAGTTTAAATGTGACCGCGATCAAAGTTTACAAGCTCCTATCAAATGGATCCTTAACTCCTTTTGAAGATTTTTAAGTTCCCCACTAAACTAGGCAACTTGTACTTCAGAAGGACAGAGAAGAGAACATTTAAGTCGACGTACAAGAAACTTTCGCAAGAGCTCGAAAACTGAATTCAATCACCGAAAACACTTGTCGGCGATCAAATGGGAAATTGATTTTGAGTGACGCTAAATAAGTTGAAGGGTTCTTTTAGATCCCGAACGAGTACAATCGCTTAAGATACAGAAACACACAAGAACAGTGTATTATTGAACAGTGTTTGAGTACAAATGTACAGTGACTCGAGTATAGAAATACTCGGGATATTACATAGGCCCTTTTTGAAATCGGAGCTGTACCCGGCACAAGCTCGATTATGAACTCGATGTCTCGGTCTGGTGGCATACCAGGCAGATCTTTGGGAAACACATCCGGGTATTCATTCACTACAGGCACATTTTCCAACGATGTACTTTTCAGATGGTTCAGGGTACTACCCCCCTTAGAGGAAAGATTCGTCCGGAACTCTATCCGAACTCCCTTAGGACTGGTAAGAGAGATAGCTCTACTAGCACAGTCTATCTGACCCTTGTACTTGGTTAACCAATCCATTCCAAGGATTACTTCTATACCCTTAGTATCCAATAGTATTAAGTTCGCTAAGAACTTTACCCCTTTTATAATTATATTCATTTTTGGGCAAACCACAGTTGTTCTAAGTGTTGGGGAATGCGGTATGCTACACTAGCACAAATTAAAATTTCTACCGCAAACCAGAAAAGCTACTCGCAAGAAGGGGATCATAGATCTATTACCACTAGACGCGCAGTTGCGGAATCCTTCGCACGTCGTTGTAGTGGATCGTTCTCGATGCGGATCATCCTCGCCGCGGATCGTCCTCGCCACTGATCGTCCTCGCCGCGGATCGTCCTCGCCGCGGATCGTCCTTGCTACGCCTCAGTAGCAGCAGCGTCACCACAGCAGTCCACACGTCCGGGGATGGAACGCCGTGCGTCGGTGTGCAAGCACCGGGTTGCTCGGCAGGGGCAACGAGAGGAGGTGGCTAGGGTTTCTGGCGAAACACCACTAAACCGCACGAAAGTGTATTCTGTGTCTAGCCTCCTCCCCTCCTTATATAGCCACGAGGTGAAACCCTAGGCAGTCAGGGCCCATCTACGTGCTTAGCCCACGAGGTCCATTAATTACGGATCCAATCCGAATTAATGTGTCCCAGCCCGTTAAGTGTGTGACCCTGTAGGTTCATGCGCATTTGGATATGGATTCAGAAAACTCTTTTTCTAATCTAATAGTCGGTAGCGGCTCCTTGCAGAGCATGCCAACTCCCAAACGCATATGATTAAAGTACTGATGTAATAATCCCTTTGCCAAACTATATGAAGATCGAACTCAAGGCGAGAAGCATGTCATCCTTTGACAGTTCAATCCATCTATCGTATCCGTCATATATTAATAAGTTGTGATTGACTTCTCAATCACGGCATGCCCATGCACTTCCTTAATCATATCACACGAGTGTCCTAGACATATATCTCCGTTACATTGGATTGGCAAATTCCATCTTGACTGCTCACTTCCCTCTGCATGTTTCATAGTAAACATAAAAGCTACCTTTATAACTATCCGGTTAGGAAATAGTGTTTGGTAACCCCAAGGTAAACTATTACACATGTAGGGAATATGACAATCTCAGGTTTAAGGATCATACATCTACTATGTATGAGATACACTAATGACACATAAGAATGTAACATTCTCGCAGTGTCCCATTGTGGGTCTATCTAACACATGTTCTTCAACATGCGTCCACAATGTATTGATGATATCTCCATATCCCATGATCTATGAAACATGATCATCGAACAATACATGTGCTGATCTATTCATCGTTGTCCTATACGATGATATCCGATCAGAGATATTTATCGAATTATATCAATAAGTAAAGAGCTTCATAAACAAGTCACACACTTGTTGATCAAAACAATGATATACATTCATTGGACCAATAATCATATTATTATTCATAAACATAGTCATGTTACAATCATCCATATGATTGCCTCAAGGGCATAACACTAACACTAAGTTCTTTACCAGGGGATTGAACTAACAAAAGGTTTCTTAACTGAATTATATCCCAACCATGCTTTCTAACCAGGTACTCTGATATGAAGGAATGTGTTGCACCAGAATCAAATAATACTAAAGCGCACCGAGTTAACGAAGAACTTACCATAGACCACATCCGGTGCGTCCTGAACCTCCTCAGCGGTAACGTGGTTAACACGTCCTCTTCCAATGATCCGAGGGGTCCGCGGGGTCTGCGGTGTACCTCTCTCTTGAGCTGGTGCTGGGGCACGGGCTGGGGTGGTTCCCAGGTTGAACCGAACTGGGGTCACCGGCTGACGCTTCTTAGGACAATTACTGGCGTAATGTCCCATCTCCCTGCAATTGAAGTACTGAACTCATGCAGTGGCGGTATTGCTCTTCCGAGCTTGACCTCCTGCATTGCCAGCAGGAGCTTGACCAAACGGACAAGGAGTGGACATTGGGGTCCTAGCAACATTAGGGCCTGCGGGCCTGCTGGGCTGTTGCTGAAAAGTACGCGGCCTGGAGCTACTAGCAGCACGCTAATTCTGAAACATCATCTTTCTTTTCCTTGACTCGAACAGCTGACGCTGAGCATCTTCCTGAATTAAAGCCTTATTTACCGTATGCTGGAAGGAAGGGAAGTCATTTGATACTAGATGAACCTTGAGATTAGGGTCAAGACCCTCCATGAAACGCCATATCTTAGCCTCATCAGTGGCAACATCCGCAGTAGCGTAGCGTGACAGTTGAGTGAAGCGGTTCAGGTACTTCGACACAGATAAGTTTCCTTGCTGCAACATGTGAAACTCCCGCCTCTTCATCTCCATAATCCCCTTGGGAATATGGGTAGCCCGAAAAGCTTCGGTAAACTCATTCCAAGTGATATTCTGGGCATATTCGTGGGCGGCGCAATAATTTTCCCACCAACTAGCTGCCGTACCTTTGAGTTGGTGCGAAGCAAACCGCACACTCTCTACTTCATCACACTCGGCTAAGTAAATTTTCCTTTCAACTTCTTTAAGCCAGTCGTCAGCTTCCAGAGAATCAACTAATCCCGCAAACGTGGGAGGCCTAGTCCTCATAAACTCCCCAAACTTGGATTGGGGTGGCTCCACTACAGCCTAAGCTGGGGGTGCTTGCGGCGGATTGAGAACATTCTGTGCTAATGCTTGCAAGAGCTGAAGCTACATCGCCATCATCTGCTCTAGATTCGGTGGCTGATTTGGGGGTGGAGGTGGTACTGGCTTTTATTGTGCCGGAGGTGGCGGCACTGGACCCTCAACTGGAGGTTGCTGCTGCTGTTCCATTGGTCCTTCCTCCTGGAACTAAACTCCTCCCTAATCACGACCACGGCCTCTACCGCGGCCTCTTCCTCTTCCTCTGCCACGACCCCTGCCTGGGTTTTCCATCTGAAACAAGGACGGACAAAGCACCAAGAAAGAGGGAAAAGCAAAGATAAGAAATAGGGGGCTAAACAACATCCACAAAGACAAATGCACACAACAGGAAGAAAACCAACAAAACTCTTTATTCAAACCAAAATAGTTTGATAAAGATGGTTGTATCACAAATGCACAAGGCATGATACAGACCACCACAAGTATTTATTCATCGTGCTAGCGAAACAAAAAGGGGCTCTCCAGGCTAAAACAGCTAGCTACTCCCACTGCTCTCCTCGAAGACACGTGGGGATTGATCCTCCTCACTCCTGCTGCGAGAAGGAGTAGCCGCTGAAGAAGGTCCTGGCACTCCAGGGCCAGCCAGAAATCCCAGGGAGATCACCAAGGATGGCTCGCGACGTACAGACTTGCGCGCGGTCACTCGTAACTTCGGGCCTTGACGATGCTTGGCTGCCGGGGCATCGGGAGTCAAACCCCTAGGTGAAAGCTCTTCTCCAACTGGGGCAGGTGGTGATGCTACTAGCTGTGCCTCCTGCACAGGGGCCGGTAGGAGAAGTGGAACTGCGGCCATCCGAGCATTCTTGAGCTGACGGTTCTCCTCCCTTACTGCAGCCAGTTCCTTGCGCACGTCATGGAGCTCGCAAGAAATTTGCACATAGGCGTCATCCTGCGCCTGGATGAGGGAACCCATGTGCACCACCGTCGGATCAGTCTCCAGCTCCAAACTCAAAAACTAGCTCAGGTACCTCCCAATCTGATGGCGGGGAAAAATACGGTACGGGGTGTCGTCCAGTTGAACATGGCATCTCTCCCCCAAGTGGATGATAGCTTCTCTAGCAGCATCCTGAAGCGCATGTGCCAGTATCCTCCTTTTTGCGGTGAAGTGGTAGGGGCGATCTTCAGCATTGGAACTCCTGGCATAAACCAGCAACCGGACCTGCCACATGTCGTAGCCAATGCTGGGCACGGACGTGCAGTGATACTCTGGGCGATGGGGAAATCCCAACTCCTGGAGCATCAGGGACAACTCCGCACAAAAACCTCCCGCAGTCGCAGTGAAAGTGGTGAACGCAGGCATCTACAAATTTTGAAACAAGGCAAGATTAGAACCAATTGTAAATAAAAGTTAAGGTAAGCTCTAGACACTAAGATAGAAGAGATAGAAGCAAAGGAACTTAAATTTTTAGAAATATGTTTTTATAAATATATTAGTCCTTAAGGCTTTGCCATTCTACCTAGGTCACGTCCTACAGTCGTCCAGGCTCTGATACCACCGCTGTGAGACCCCGGATCGGCTATCCGAAATCTCCTATGTATTTCTATACTAGTCCCAGATCAGTAGCTAGTACACACAGTCAACAGTGATGTATCATTGCCGAACATAACGAAATTGTAACATAAACATAAAGTATTAGCCACATGGCTACCTCCCATTGGTCCAAAGTAAATGAAAGGTTACTCGCAAGAGAAAAATTAGCAAAAATGGTCTAAAAATCCCGAAAAAATTCCTAGAACCATTAGGGAATATTTGGAACCCAATAAAATTGGTTCCATGAAATTTGGACGAAATTTGGAATTTAAAATATTCTGGGACGACTAAAGGCATTTAGCGAAAGGCCGCGAGCGATAAAATATCTGAGGGTCTCCAAAAATCTTGGGAAAATTCTCAAAATATTTTTGGAATATTTGGAGCCCAATGCAATAGATTTCGGGATTTTTGGAGCATTTTCGAAGTTGGTTGGAATTTCGGGTGCGGACTTGAATTCGGAAATTCGATTTTTCGGACGGAGGAAGATTGAACTCCAATTTTGGACAGATAAGGATGCCAGGTTACTTTAAACATCAAGGAAGAACCAAATTTTGAATTTAATTAGTTCAAATTAGATTTTAACGGAAAGCCGAAATTGAGGATGTTACACTGACGCCAAGAGATAAAGGAGGGCGGCGGGCGATGACATACGGTAAGGGCAACAAGAAATGGAAAGGTCAGGAGGTGGTGGTGGATCTAGCTGCGATAGTCACCATAGATGAGGAAGGAGAGTGAGGTGACTCACTAGAGAGGATGAAAATGATGGTGTGAGGCCGGATTGCTGGAAAGGAGGAAGAACGGCATCTCAGGAGATGGTTGGGCTGGAGGGAGCGAGGTGGAAGCTGTAGCTGGGGAGGAGCTAGCCAGAATGGGCCTCATTGGTGCTAGTGAGGCGGTGGTAGGCAACGGTCAGGAAGGGGCAATGGTGGTGGTGGCAGAGGATGGAAAAAAGGGTTAGGGTTAAGGTGTGTGGAGGGTTGAATATGTAGGAGAGAGGGAAAGAGATTTAAATGGCTCGATCAGAATTCAATGGTTTAGAAAAGTAGTTGTGATTTGGTGAATTTTTAGGCGCCAGTGAAATAGAGCCCCTTCAAATAAAAGATCCAACTTTCTAAAGTACCAAGATTTCTTTGCGTAGTGAAAGTACCAGTATAAAATCTTTTCATCAAAGGTGTGACTTGTAAAATGTCTCTATTCAGTGACGTCACAGCGTTGAATTTTTCATCTTTTGTCCTAGAGTAAAATGGATTGCGGATCGCCCTGACTGGCAGCGAAGGGTTGAAGATTTTTGTGACGGACCGCCTTTTCAGGGGTGCGTTTAAATTCCGAAATGACTACCCAGGAAGTTTAGTCACCGGAAACCAAGTCGTACATTACCCGCAAAAGAACGATACAACTGTTTCTACATCACATAGGGCCTAACAGCCAGAGTTTTCAAAGGAAGCGGCGAGCTTCAGGATATAAATTACATCACAAAAGAGAATTAGCACAAAAGAAAAACCACAGGCGAGTTGAGTGGAGACTGAGACTTAGAACCACACTTCATCGTTATCCATGATCTCTTGGAAATCACCAGCATCTTGATACTCTAAAATGGGTTAATTAAGCAAGAGTGAGTACTACAACGTACTCAACAAGCCACACAGTGAAGCCTGATTTCCACATGTAAAGGATAACAAGAGATAGCCATATGTCTTAATTGGTGTATGCAAGTTTTCATAATATTTGACATTTCATTTAAAACACAAATCATAATAATATGAATAAGGGGGGGGGGGTTCAAAGTTATATACTTCCACACTTGTTAATCAAAACTACTTGAGCTTAGGTTCGGGATTCACCCCATTTTAACTCAACTTCATTTACCGGAAGCACGGCGTATTCGAATACCATTTGATTCACTCTGCAGAGGTGTTCAGCTTTACCCACAAGATTCCACGATCGTTAATGCCACGCGATTAACATGCAACTTTTATGCATGCGGCCGGATCGTGGTTATCATAGCTTTTCGTTGGATCTTTCCCCTTTAGCCCCTATCCGGTAGAGTTTCGGTCCACATTAATCCGGGGTCCCCACTGGCTAGAGTGGAGTTCGCGATCCCGCTTACTATGGACACCTACCGTTGTGAACCCGTAATGTCACATTTTTCTTGTGCACATTCCCGTTCCACCCCCATAACCGCGGACCATCTCCCATACCGGGAAGGTAACCCTGCTCCTATAGGTATTCCGGAGAAAGTACAATGTACCGAGCTACGTTGAGTCAAGCCAACGAAGTTGACCGGCCCAACCTGTGGTTGAACGATTTCTTAAGTTATTTACTTTTGCCCAAGGTTGTGAGTCCTTATCTTGTTACAGACCAAACCATTACGTTCCACATGCCCTGGTATCCAATGTACCATCATCGGTTCATACCCTGGTATTAGTCCTCGGCCGGGGATCAGACTAACACCCACGCGGTGGTTAGCCCAATACTGTCCCCCAGACCGCAACGTTTCATAAACATTCCAAATCCAGTTCCATCGACATTTCATGTTTTCTTTAAAATGGACTAATCGACTATAATAGAGATTTCTAGCCAAATACTGACAATAGTGATTTTCTAGGGTTACAAAGGATTATTGGGGTTCAATATTTTTCAAGGAAGTTCCATGAGCCTTTTTGGCATTAACTAGCTATCATGTCATTTGAATATACTGACTTTGTGATATTTCAACATATAGTTCGGAAATAATGCGGTAGAAAATAACTATGAATTATTCTAGGAAACATTAGGTTCAACATGATCAATGGAGTATGGCTTGCCTTGCGAGGCGGAGGGGTTCCCTAGTTCGGAGTTGGTGTAGTCGTATTCGGCTTCACGCTGGTCCGGCTCCTGTTCCAAGTACTGCTCCTGCTCCTGTGTCTGTTCCGGGAGTTGGTACTACTCGGACGTCGGTTCTAGTGTAAACAAACACCATAAGATAAACAATAAATAATACAAAAAGAAAGAAGAGAAAAGAAAAGAGAAAACCGAGAGAGAAAATAGCCGGGAATGGGTCGGATGGGTGTTTTCGGAATTTTGGAAACTTAGTTTGGCGAAACGGAGGTCATTTTTGAAATCAGTGGCTCGAAAGGGTTCGGAATATGTATTTTGGGCTATTTTTAGATTTTCTGGGATTTTGGGGTATTTTTGGATATTAAAACGAATTAAAATGAATTTTAGAAATTAAAATCCGAATGGAAAATGAAAAAGGGGCACTGTTCACTTTGGGCCGCGCTGGGCCGAACTCGGCCTGGTTTCGCGCGCGTGGGGAATGGCCACTGGGCCGGCCCAACATGCGGCCAGGCCGCACTGACGTGCGGGCCCGAGCGGCAGTGAGAGAGGAGGGGAGGGGGCTGGCGTGTGGGGCCGGGTGCGAGTGCGACGGGAGTGGGGAGTGGCTGCGGGGTGGGCCACGGGTGCGGGGCGAGGTGAGGGCTGACAGGTGGGGCCGCTTGGCAGCGACGGGGGAGACCGCACGGCCGGAGCTAGGCGGCGTTTTCGCCGGAGCCGAGGGGGATGAAGTGCGTTAACGCACTTTGGGTCGTCGGCTCGAGCGGAACTTTGAGGGGAAAGGAGAGAAACTTACCCCGGTGCTAGGGTTTGGATCGGGGGAGGCCGAGCGGCGGCGGAGCGGCTTGGCGACGGCGGATTGCCGGAGATGAGGAAGAAGCTGCGGAGCAGCCACGGGAAGGCACGGGAGTGGGTGAGGGAGAGGGGAATAGAGAGAGGAGTGGGCTGCGGGCTCGGTGAACCAAGAATGGCGGCCGATTCGGGCTTAAATAGCCGGCGGGGAGGCGCGAGGTCTTCGGCCCAAATGATGGCGAGGAGGACTTGCGCGGGGTAGCGGCAACGGGACGGGTGGCGTGGGGCTCGGGGCGGCGCAGCGTGAGCAGCGGCGGGAGGCGGAGTGCCTACGGGGCTAGGGCGGCGAGCGGACGCGCGCACAGCGTCGCGGCGATGGCAAAGCCGCCATGGCGGCTCACGGAAAGATGCACAAGGCGCAAACGATCAGGCGGGGCGCCGGCGGCGAGGCGAACGCGGTTCGCGGCGGGCGCGGCGCACGCGGGGAGGCGGCCGAGCGGGGCGAGGCGCGAGCGTGAGGAGAAAGCGCAATGGCCGAGAAAGGAAAGCGCACCGGCGCTGAAAACTTCCAAAAACGGTAAAAACTCGATATTCAATCAAACAATTCCAAATTAATTCAAAAAAATCAGAAAAAAAAATCCTGAAAATTCAAAAGACTTTAATGAAACTTATTTAAAAGCCAAATAAAGCTAAAATTTAAAATTTGAGGTTATTTCAATTTTTACTTGTTGTCATCGTGGCAATAAAAATACATTAATCTATTCAGTGACGTCACAGCGTTGAATTTTTCATCTTTTGTCATAGAGTAAAATGGATTGCGGATCGCCCTGACTGGCAGCGAAGGGTTGAAGATTTTTGCTTGTTGTCATCGTAGCAATAAAAATACAATAATCTAGAATGGAATGCTCCACGTAGGGTTGCGTGACGTAGTCTTTTCACCTAATTCAATAGCCGCCCGACATGCTTACAATATACTAGCATATGTTTTATTTTCTATTAATACGAGTTTGTTGGAGCAGTTCTTTCATGACATGCCTAGTTAGACTTGACATACTGCGAGTGCCGCAAATAAACACAAAACAATTCTGTGAGGCAAAAAATTAAAAGGAAGCTGTTTTAATCACTGGACGCAAATATTGCCTATCCTAGGCGGGATACATGTTCCTACTTGATTTTAAATAACTAACCCTATCTGGTTTGTACGTAACATTTGGGCTTGGGCATAGTATATATCGAACATATTGAGCAATATGTAATATTGTGTATAGAGGTGGGCGTCGTGCCATGCCGTGCCGGCCCAGGCCCATCATGCTTTGGGCTGGAACCGTGCCGTGCCATGACGGCTCATCATGCCCACCGTGTCGGGCCGTGCTGGACCGACTCATCTTTGGCGAGCCCAAGCCCGACCCATTTGCACTTCGTGCCTGCTTCGTGCCGTACCGGCCCAGGCCAGACTCATTTTCACAATTGTAACGAGCAAAGAAATAAAACACATCACTACTACTAAACTACCTATTTTAATTACATAAGAATCTAATCACATCAACAAAATGTCAAACATAAATGCAATGCTTGAAGATGCCCTGAATCAACAATATCTGCCAATTTTTAGGTCTTAATCCGTGATTTCGTGCCCGTTCGTGCCGTGTCGGCACGGGCCCGGCCCAAACGATCGTGCCGGGTCGTGCCCGGTTCTCAGGCCCTGCACGGTCCGTGCTACAGTTGCGTGCCGGGCTTTGCACCGGGCCATCCCGTCGTGCTTCGGGCCGGTCCAAAAGAGCCCGGCCTAAGTGCCCACCTCTAATTGTGTAATCAAGCTAATGTTATTATTTCATATTTTGGTTTATGGAGTATGTTTTTTTTTCTGGGAGGACATAATTCATGGATGATGGTTAAGGAAGATGAACCGCTAACAATACCCACCACAGCACATCTTTGAGGATGTAAAAAGAAAAACTCCTTCAAAAACTAAAGGAAATTGCCACCAGGAACTTTTGTTCTTTTATGCGCCACCAAGCGAAAGAGAGTAACAGGAATCCATGCCATTTAGTAAACAAAACTTTTTATATGCCATTGCAATTGTTTCGAATCCTCGATCTTGCAAACTGATCTATCCCTTTCATGCCATCGCATTTCCAAACATTACCCTAGTTGTCACTGCTGACCGGTCAAGCTGGCTATGCAAATACCGTTTTGCCCAACCCCCCTCCTTCCTTCTTATGTTTCTTGTTCAAAACCGGGTGTGCATAGAAACCATTTTGCGGAGGAAATGAAGACAAGTACAAGCTGACACGGTTGCTAGCAGCGGTGAAATTGGGGCAGTGGGGCGGAGTTAGCCACCACAAGATAAAGCAATTCAGGCGTCACAAAAGAAACAAGCCATGGCTGCCGCCGGCCGACCTTTGTTGAAATAGGTACTACTATAAAAATATACATCACAATCAATTCTTTTTTATCATTATAGTCAGTTTTGGTAACGACACAAAGTCTTTAAACAGTGATGAAGAGGCTCTATCACAGTTGATTCTGGCACGACAATAATAATCAGTCATCACAATCAGTTCTAGGTAGGAACCGATTATAATAAGGGGGTCATCGCAATCGGTTTCTACCTAGAACTGGTTACAATGAACGTATTTATCTAACCCAAGTCTAAGTTTCAACTAGAGTATGTTGTGTTTTTAGGGGCAGCGACAGCTTTTTTGCCCCTAGAACACCTAAAGAGAAGAGTTCAGCCCGAGTATAAAATCTAGCGAGGCACATCACATCGGTTCTAATAAAAGAACCGATTGTGATGTGGACATGTACATTACGAACGGTTCTAAGGTTGGAACCAATTGTGATGGCCATGGCTCATCACAATCAGTTCCAACCTTAGAATAGATTGTGATGTGGCATTGCTCACATCACAATTGGTTCTAACTTTAGAATTGATTGTGATGATTCCCCTCTCATTATTTCACCATCGCCGCCGAAACTTAGCTCACCGAATCTTCTATCACAATCAGTTTTTTTCCTGAAACGTTGGGAACCAACACAGATGAAGCGATAGTGACGTATCATTCTGTAGTAATGTAAGGGCCCACACATACCATGCGCCATATGCCCGTGCCCTTGTCCCACTCGCACCTATGCAGCAAAGGTTAATACTCTAATATCATCTATAACACCCTAGCCCAAACATAGCTCATGGCCCAGCCCAACATGGGGCGGGCCGACTCATGCATAGCACCACGCTTTGTCGGAACCCTCCGTTTTTGGCGTGGAATACCAAGAGAGATTCCCATGTGCATACAGTACTAGTCCCGTGATTAGTGGCTAGTATGCACATGTACAACATTATCATCACATCCATACAAGTTCATAATACATTAATAGAAATCTAGTTCTTACAACTAGGCCTATCGACTGAATTAAAAGTTTTGCAGTGGAAGATACATGGCTTGACAATATGCCTTTTACCCAAAATACCACAGGCATGCAACTGACAAGGGTAAACCCTAGAATAGCTCGTTAGTAAAGTCCCTATAAACTGTGTCAAGGTCGAGAACTTCAGTTTCTTTGTTCTCTGAAGATCAACAATAGCAAGGTTGAATATATGTATGTACTCGTAAGACATGTAGTGTATCATAATTATAGAACAAATGCGGCTATGTCAATGGAGAGGTTTCATTGGTTGTTTCGCATAAAGCGATATTAAAATATAAATACTGAATAGTAGATTGTAAATGGGAAATTTCATAAGAGCAGTTTGACTGTTAAGTAAATAACAAGTATGTAGGCATAAGATAAGAACTCACAGTCCTCCATGATGTGAGTAACAATTCATTCATTGCCAATCTTTGGCATAACCATCTCATTGCTAACACATGACATAAAATAAAAGACAAAGACTTTACGCATGAAATATCAAATCCATTTTATTTTATGAAGATATCAAAATTCTAACAAATGTCAGTGCACCAAGTCTCCCATAATCGTGGGTACGTCTTTTCGAAAAGTTTTACACTCTGCAGAGGCGTATAGCTTTACCTACTACAATTCAAGACCAATTATTTTTACCAATCTCTTTCACACTTCCTTTCGTGTGCGTCAAAGAGGTCATGATGAAAACCTTTACATTACCTATACCTAACTTTGCACTAGCCCGATGATGTCAAACCCTTGCTATGGCGGCAGAAATAAAACAAAGAAACCATTATATTTCAATTCACATATAACCAAGGTAGTCCATCCCTACCATGACCATTTCTCCCCATAGCAAGGCATACACTGTTGCATTGGTATGTGTTTCACCCACATCTCCTGTGGACACCCCTACGAGCAAACTTAACCGAAATGCCTGTGCTACTACGGCCTTCCAAAATGCAAAGCTAGACTATGTAACTTAATTGGTTTAAGGGTATCTCATACCAACACTTATGGTTATACTGTAAATTCTTGGATTATACAATACTATATTCGGTCCTTAATCAACCTAGGTGAGAAAAATCCCGCTACACTACGTGCAAGTCCAACCCTCGCACAACCGGCTATTACCATATCTCATCCATGTCAAACCATAGTTTTATCTTTTTCATCTTCATATCAAAATAACAGTAACCACACTTCCCAATATGTTTAAAATTTTTATCCATTATGAACAGTGTGACCAATTATTCGTGATCTCATTTCTAAAGCATACTAAGCAAATACATGTAATAATCATGTATACCCATTTAGACACTATCGTATGTCTAACCATAATCTAGGGTTATCAAGATTTACATGTCAACATTTATAAAGAAAATACCACAAGTGTAGGTATATGCCTATCATTGCCCACAATATAGCAAAGTCTAAGGAACATAGCGCATGCATAGTAGTTTTGACAAAACAATATAAACATTATAAAATAATGGGTTCAACATGGTCAAATGAGGTGCTTGCCTTGCTCTGTGATTTCCAAGGGTGAGGTCGAGGTCGTCGGTGATGATATCCAAAATGTCAGAGTCTACACGTCGCACATCAAAAAGCAAAGCACATAGTAAATTCTGACAAGGGCAAAAAGAAATCAGATGTAAATGGGCAAAAAGAAGTCAAATAAAATAAAATTAGAATCAATCATAGACATAGGTGTACGTGCATTTAGGTCTTGGCACTACTACAAGAATACACATTAGAATCGGTTCTTTTTCGTCATCACAATCGGTTTTAGTGGCGATAGAAAGTCCAACGATTGTAATGAGGAATAGCTATCACAGTCGGTTTTCTCCCCGATTGTGATAAACAATCATCACAATCGGTTCTTGCGAAGAACCGATTGTGATAAGCCCCTCATCACAATCGGTTCTAGCAAAGAACCCCCTCATCACAATCGGTTCTAGCAAAGAACCGATTGTGAAGACCCCCTCATCACAATCGGTTCTTGCGAAGAACCGATTGTGATCACACATTTTCACTATTAAACATTGTTCTGACGGTTTTAACACAAAACGAAGAGATTTCCCCAGGAGGTCACCCTCACCCATCCTAGTTAGTACTACCCTCGCCTAAGCACTTGCCGCCAATTTTAATGCAAATGCGAGCACTTCCCGAGAGGTCACCCATCTTAGTACTACTCTCACCCAAGCACGCTTAACTTCAGAGTTCTTATATGATCTAGTACCGTAGTGTTGTTATGATAGCATTTGAAAATATAACGCGTCTCCCTCCCCTTAACCCCACAAAGCACCCGAACACTAATGTTAGTATTCTTATACTTCGAATTTACTCTGACTTGGGTGCTCCAAAATTTAACCAAGTGTCCAATTTAGTACCGTAGTGTTGGTATGATAGCATTTGAAAATATAACGTGTCTCCCTCCCCTTAACCCCACAAAGCACCCAAACACTAATGTTAGTATTCTTATACTTCGAATTTAATCTGACTTGGGTGCTACAAAATTTAACTAAGTGTCCAATTTAGTACCGTAGTGTTGGTATGATAGCATTTGAAAAAATAACGCGTCTCCCTCCCCTTAACAAAATATAACGCGTCTAGACGGTGATACACTTGACAAAATATTGTGCACGTGTTTATGGAATATACATGACAATAGTTTATAGAGCTAGCGATACTCCATGTTCGTATTGTACTTAGTCTACACCACCTCCTCATCTTTGTAGCTATGACCATTTGCCATTACTATGAATCTGAAAATGACTAAAAAAATAGTACATGATATAATGGGCAAATAAAGAAATACATTTAATTTGGACAAGAACGAATCACAATAAATCAAAGTTTGGTTCCTTAATTACCATTACCGAAGTGCTCCATGCAGTGATTTCTTCCAAAACCAAGAAATGCAAAACCAAGGTCCACATCCTAGTGCAGTCGCATTTGACCTTAGCTCCTATCTCTCTCACTCTCTCTCTCCTCTATCTATCCTGTCTATGCATCTATCTACAGAGCAAGTGAGAGGGAGAGCAGAGAGGGAGAGGAGCAAGTGGAGGAGATGAGTGGTGAGCACAAGGGTGTGTATAAATATATAGGCTGCTGGTTCTCCCAAAGAAAATTATTTTGAAATTGGAACCCGCTCGACACCTAAATTTCACTTTGGCGCCCAATTTTCACTTTGGCGGGATTATCCCGAGCACATCACAATCGGTTCTAGCTAGAACCGATTGTGATGAGGGGATTATCACAATTGGTTCTTTGCTAGAACCGATTGTGATGAGGGGGATTATCACAATCGGTTCTAGCAAAGAACCGATTGTGATGAGCCAATTTCACTATTTTTGATTGTTTTAAGGTATGAATATCGTTTATAATATATATTGAACACAAACATTTTACAATACACATATCACATTCGTTTACATGAATATAGAGCATAAACATACTTAACAGTCAATATGAATGCATCATCTACCCGTTCATCCAATTAAAAGACGGTGATACACTTGACAAAATATTGTGCACGTATTTATGGAATATAGAGCTAGAAACGATATTCATACCGTAAAACAATCAAAAATAGTGAAATTGGGTCATCAAAAAATAGAGTTAGAAAGCGATATTCATATCAGTAAAACAATCAAAAATAGTGAAATTGTCATCACAATCGGTTCTTTGCTAGAACCGACAGTGATGATTCATCACAATCGGTTCTAGCAAAGAACCGATTGTAATAAGGGGGTCATCACAATCGGTTCTTTGCTAGAACCGATTGTGATGACCCAATTTCACTATTTTTGATTGTTTTACGGTATGAATATCGTTTATAATATATATTGAATACAAACATTTTACAATATACATATCACATTCGTTTACATGAATATAGAGCATAAACATACTTAATAAATAAGATACATGCATCATCTACCCGTTCATCCAATTAAAAGACGGTGATACACTTGACAAAATATTGTGCACGTGTTTATGGAATATACATGACAACAGTTTATAGAGCTAGTGATACTCCATGTTGGCATTGTACTTAGTCTACACCACCTCCTCATCTTTGTAGCTATGCCCATTTGCCATTACTATGAATCTGAAAATGACTAAAAAATTAGTACATGATATAATGGGCAAATAAAGAAATACATTTAATTTGGACACACTACTACAGGAATGCACATCAGAAATTTAACCACAAATGAGGTGAAATATACTCAAGCTAGGGTTTCAACTTTAGCCCCAAACCACCATCTCTCCATATTGTTTCAACCATAATAAAATTAATGACATATAACACATTCACCAAATCAAAATCGAATTTCTTAATGCAAAATCGAAGGGATTTGAAGGAATGCTCACCTTTTGAAGAAAACTTCAAATGAGGGCAAATAGAGGGGAAAAATCTCCTCAAGCTAGGGCTTTAACTTACCCTCTCAACACACATCCTCAAGGATTTCAGATTTTCTCCCCCAAGCCTAAGTCTCAATGAGAGTATGTTCTGTTTTTTGAGGTGGCGACGGGTTTTTTTGGCTCTAGAACACCAACAGAGGAGAGTTCATCCCGAGAGGATATAAAACCTAACGAGGCTCATCACAATCGGTTCTTACAAAGAAGTGATTGTGATATGTATATTATCACAATCGGTTCATACAAAGAAGTGATTGTGATGAGTATATTATCACAATCGGTTCTCGGAAAGAACCGATCACAATCGGTTCTTTCCGAGAACCGATTGTGATGACCAATTTCCTTATCATAATCGGTTTTTGTGAAGAACCGATTGTAATGATTACCACTTATCACAATCGGTTCTTTCGAAGAACCGATTGTGATAACTCATTTCCTTATCACAATCGGTTACTTCTAAGAACCGATTGTGATAACATGTTTCCAAAATTTACAAATGAGATACACGTATCATAATCGGTTTTTTAGTGAAAAGATTGGAACCGACACAAATGAAGCGATAGTAATGTATCATTCTGTAGTAGTGTGGCGAGGGTTAGGGTTAGATCTAATTCTTATCGCAGGGCATGCAGTTGGGATTTACGAAGGTTAGAGGTTCTTGCTTTCACGAATTCAACAGGCTAAAATTATATACAGATACATATTTATGTATGAATTCAAGAGGCCAAAATCGTTTGGATTTAAGAAATTAAGTTATAGTCATCAAGTAATATGTTATGAACAACTAGTGCTTAACTTGCTCATTCGATCTTTCAATCATATTAGCTTAATCCTTAATAGCAATTAGTCATGAATAAAGTTTATTCTTAGCCATGCATATTTACAGAGATGTAGTCTCCGAAATGTAAAAGATTTTAGAATATAACTTTACAATTTTGTAGTTTTTCAATAAAGGCTATGTGGGTTTAAACTTAAGATGGACAATAGATATTGAGATATAGAAAAATAATGCACATAAGGGCTATGTTCAAGGTATTGTTGTATTTTTATGGTTTTCCAAAGGTTTAGTTTCTAGTTTCAAGTATTTTGAAGGTCATTTGTACTAACCATGGTTATTCAAATTTTGACTTTACCATAATGATCCTACCATGTACTTATGATCAAAGTAGGTCTAAACTTAAATAATTTTGTACAACCAATGAGATTATCATCTTAAAAGAGTATAGACTGATTTTACTAAATTTGAAGTTTGTTTACACTGGATATAAGCATTTTAAATTTAAATACATTTAAACTAATCTATTTAAGAATTTGATACAAACTAAGTCCAAATTCAGATATGTTTATATATTTGGAGATCTAATAGTATCAAAAACATGTTAAAATTTGTTTCCTTAAATTTGAAGACTATTTGCAAAAAATTTATACTAAGCATGTTCTAGGCTTAGAGTTTAAATTTGAATATCAATTAGTGTACAATGAGAAAATTTTAAAAAAATTTCTGTACACAGAATCTAAATGAAGTTACACAAATTTAGAAACTAGTTTGACTAGATTTGGAGCTATAATGCGAAAGTTATAAGCAATTCAATGTGCATGGTATTGGGAAAATGACCTAAAATAGAAAATACGTCTTCTGACTTGGAAGGCGTACGTTCGGTTTGGTTTGAACTTTGACTCAGGTGTGTTACATTGACCGTGGGGGACCACCAGTCAGTGGCTGGCTTAGTGGCGATAGAGGGAGGGACTGACAGGATGGGCCCACGACTCAGCCTCACTAGGTAGAGCCGCACTATGGTGAGCTCGCTGGCGGCGAGGGAGAACCGAGGATGGGTAGTCGTTAGCACGGGGAGCAAGAGAAGGGCATCGCGTTGCTAGGGCATAGCTCAATTGGATTTAGGGACAGTCGGAGGTGAGCTCACGGTGATGCTGGGCAGCGGTGGGTGGTGCGGTTAGCCGAAGATGAGAACAGAAGGGAATTGAGCTTGGAGAAAGGAAGAGTAAGCATACTTGACACTGCTAGAAAAATAGACATCAGTGGCGGTTCGTAACTGCCATCAGTGGCGGTTTTTTGAACCGCCACTGATATAGTGCCACTGATAATCGATGATTATCAGTGGCGGTTTTGAACCACCACTGATAATATTATCAGTGGCGGTTCCAAAGAAAAACTGTCACTGATAATGCATTATTTGTGGCGGTTCTGAAGAAAAACTGCCACAAATAATTATATTTAATATTCCGGCAGTTTTAACACAAAATGAAGATATTTTTTAGGAGGTCACCCCTCACCCATCCTAATTAGTAATACTCTCACCTAAGCACGCTTAACTAATGAGTTCTACCACCGATTTTAATGCAAATACAAGCACTTCCCGAGAGGTCACCCATCCTAGTACTACTCTAGCCCAAGCACGCTTAACTTCAGAGTTCTTATGTGATCTAGTACCGTAGTGTTGGCATGATCACATTTGAAATATAACGTGTCCCCCTCCCCTTAACCCCACAAAGGACCCGAACACTAATTTTAGTATTCTCATACTCTGAATTTGTCATGCTCTATTTTAACTAAGTGCTCTATTTTACCATGATATGGGTACTCCCAATTTCAACTAAGTGCTCGATTTTATCATGACATGGGTACTTCAAATTTCAACTAAGTGCTTGATTTTACCATGACATGGATACTTCAAATTTCAACTAAGTGCTTGATTTTACCATGACATGGATACTTCAAATTTCAACTAAGTGCTCTATTTTACTATGACATAGGTGCTCCCAATTTCAACTAAGTGCTCTATTTTACCATGACATGGATACTTCAAATTTCAACTAAGTGCTTGATTTTACCATGACATGGGTACTTCAAATTTCAACTAAGTGCTTGATTTTACCATGACATGGATACTTCAAACTTCAACTAAGTATAGTAACAAGTTGAAATTAGGTAACTATAGTTATCAGTGGCGGTTCTATCAAAAAACCGTCACAGATAACAGTATCTGCGACGGTTCTAACATAAAACCGCCACAAATACGCCCATTATCAGTGACGGTTTTTACATTGAATCGCCACAAATAGTTCCCAAGTATCAGTGGCGGTTTTTATTCCGAACCGCCACAGATAACCGAGTATCAGTGGCGGTTTGTGGTTAGAACCGCCACTGATAGTGCTCGAAGTATCAGTGGCGGTTCTAACCAAAAACCGCCACGGATACTCGGTTATCTGTGGCGATTCAAATAAAACCGCCACTGATGATCTTGGCACCGGTTTGAGCTAAAAAACCGCCACTGATATTCCTATTAGTGGCGGTTCCAAACAAACCGCCACTGATAGGCGTCTCCTATGTGCAGTTTTGTAGTAGTGTGAGTCCATGGGAGTATAATTTAGGGCCTTACCGAGAGAGATATAGGCGGAGAGGGCCTGGCTACTGACAACTGGAGGTGAGGAAGACAAGGGCCGTGGGGCGGTGCTTCGCTCCGGCGATGCTTCAATCAAGGGCCAGGGTGTGATCATGAGAGCCTAGGAAAGAAAAGAACCAATGGAATCGGTAGAACATTTACTATGGTTGGCTAATTTCAAAATCCCACGCTTCCCTATTCTTCGGCCTACGAAGCTTAGTGGAGCTTCAATGGAGCAAGCTTTCGGCCAAGAGGAATAGGTCGGTGCAGGGAAAAAGGGGTGCCATGGCAGGGCTTAAGTAGGCACAAAAAAGGGAAGAGCGAGCTTTGGCGATCCTATGGTTGGGGTGGGGGGGCGGGAAGAGACGAGCCTGAGCTATGGCGGAAGGATATCGGCAGGGAAGAGCTAGGCGGCGCGAAGACTGCCACGGCGGAGCTCGACCAGGGCAATGGGCAGCCATGGCATGAATTTAGTGAGACGTGGCAGAGAGCTCCTAAGACGTGGGCACAGGTGAAGCTAAGCTATTGCCATGGCAAGGAAAAGCCACGGGCTATTGCTGACATGGCGACGATTTGGCATATCAGGCGCATGAGAGAGAAAGAAGAAAGAGGAGAAGAGAGGGGAGAGCCAGGGGCTGATGGGTGAGCCTATGGGGTCTACATAGTAGTGAAAAGGGATAGAGGTGCTGCTGGTGGGGTTAGATGGGTGGCAGGCCCACTTGGCAGTGGAAAGAAGAGGGGGATTAAATTTTAGTCTTTCTCATTTCATGGTAGAGATTGAGCTCGAATTTTGTTGAGCCACCAAATTGTGTTTCAAATTTTTGGAATTTTTTTAAAGAATCCTGAGAATATTTTCAAACCACCAGAAAAATTTCAAGCAAGGATCATGTACTGATAATTCTACAAAAATCTGACAAAGTCTATCAGAATTATGCCTTTTCTACAATTGATTTTCGGAGGCTCCAAAAAAGTCAAATAATTTTCAAACTTTTTTTTGTATGATCTCATGGTTGTTCAAATTTTTAAATAAAAATTTTAGAGCAAGAAGATTTGTATTTATTTTTATAAAATTCTGTTATTGGAATAGGCCCAAATTATTCAATACTATTTTTTATTTTTCGTGAGCAACAAATGATTTCAAACTCTTCTGAAAATTTGTGGAGATGATATATATATATATTAATTAGGATTTAAATGCATTTTTACATATTTTTAGTTCGTTATATTTTGAATGTTAAGTTTAGGTTTTCATTCTCGATCAAATAGAAGATTTTTCTTAAGTGACATAAATTCAAAGAAATTCACAAAACACTATAAATTCAACTTAAAACAATAAATGAAATTTTGAATTTAGTTTTGCTTTCTTTTATTTTGAGGATGTTACATGCTTACACTTTCATCTTTGCTTCGTGTAAAAGAGTTAACACGAAGGTGCTATGTTTGGACCCAACAGACATTATATACTACTACAACTCACTTTATGCAAGCAATGCGGGATTAATCCCACCACTGCTCCAAATGAACCATATATGCCTTCACATTAACGGGCTGAGGTATTACAAGGGGGTGCAGTGTGATGTGATTTTGGGGGATAGGAGAGGAGAGGAGAGGAGAGAGTTCAAGGGAGGGAGAGGAAGAAGACGAGGGTAATTTTGGCGTTTTGGAAAATCTAACGGCCAAATTCAATGGAGTTGACTATGGTAGCAAAAAAATTAATTTTTGTGAAATGCAGTAATATGGAAGGGAGAGGTCATTTTGTAATACCAGATTAGATATCCTGAATAATAGCATTGGCATATATTTTTTTTTTCCTTCAGTAAAACATCGTGTTTACGTATGCTTTGGATTGTGCATATACTTTTGCCACGCATTTTCTCGTCATTCCATCATGTTTCATTCAATCATATTTTCAGAAAAAAAAAATCAAATTCATGTTAATTTTTTTAGTATGATTCACATGTCTTGATTTGAAAAGTGTGATGATGAAATTGATTTGTTCTAATTTAAGTGCGATCAACCACTATCTTCGTAAATTGGTCAGGGATTGATCAACAAGATAGATTTTAGTCTACAGCCGTACTCTCCCTCAGCGCTCTGAATTCCATTTTGTAAAGTTCTACGACAGAATAAATGTTAATATTTATTTTTAACATAGTTTAACCCTATTAATAAGGTCATTTCATAAAAATCTTGTCTTCAAAACCAAAATAGGAGGCTTGTATGTATTTAAAAATCAGAGCCAACTTACTGGTATCTACTTTGTACCGGTGGTAGTCTGTTTTTTTAATTGTCGTGTCACATATTTAGATATCTGATGTTGATATTCCAACTTGACACTCAAATAAAACAAACACAACAATGTTATCCCATTTATTATCAGCAGTTCAAGACAAAATATTAAGGTGCTATGTAAGGTGTGCCCTCGCAATGTATTTCTGGTATTCTACCGAATTAGGTAGTCACTTTATCCAATGAAAGGCGAAAGGCACTCTAATGGACGACCTAAAATATCTCCATGGTTCATGGCTGTACTGTGTTTGGTCATGGTTTTGATTCAATAAGGTTACCAGAAATAACAATCTGCAATTATTAGCTTTCAAGAATGTGGAGATTGACCTTTAAAACGTTGAAAACAAAGTTCATTTTCCAATTAAATTTGTTGAGGTTACTAAATTTCTCTGAGTATCGCTAATTAATGCTACGATGTCTGAAAACTTCGTTTTCTTCGAAAATGGTTTGAAGATGTAATGTAAAAAAAAAAGGTTACGAAAGTAACTCTAATATGTATCAAGAAGTCTACTGGCTTCACATGATGATGAATCGTAAAGTGTGCTCCAACGTGTAGTGTACCGCGTGACATTGCAAATTTCATAACAAAGGAAGCAGTTCATTACATGGCATACTACACTAGTCTCAAATCGTACACAACCGAGGAGCAGCGAGATTTTAATCTAAAGTGAGATTCTGAAGTTGTACATTATTATTTGTATGATTATGGATACAATGCTTTTGTAGTTTACTTTATTAACTTCTAATTATTCGTTGTCTGCCAAGTACAACTCTCCTCTGCCTATGGGGAAGTGCTCACATCAACTCCAATTTGGATGGAGCTTCTCAATGGGTTAGAGCGTTTGCGAACCAATTAGGGGGAAAACCAGCGAGAAAGGCCCTCTTTGTTGCGGCTGTCCTATCCCTTCTAAAAGGTTCAACAAAGCTGGATGATTTTTAGTGCAGGGAAGTCTAAGGCAGGAAAGTTTATGGGCACCAGGGTCACGAAGTGATTCATCATGTTCAAACATGAACATTTCGCTTGTTGGGGACTAGAGGTGGGCACTTGGGCCAGGCTCTTTTGGGTCGGCCCGAAGCACGATGGGATGGCACGGTGCAAAGCACGGCACGGTATGGTTTCGTGCCGGGCCGGGCCGGCACGCAACTGTAGCACGGGCCGTGCCGGGCTCGAGAACCAGGCACGACGGGCGGTACGGCACGGCACGAACGGGCACGAAATCACGGATTAAGGCCTAAAAGTTGGCAGATATTGTTGATTCAGGACATCTTCAAGCATTGCATTTATGTTTGACATTTTGTTGATGTGATTAGTCTCTTATGTAATTAAAATAGGTAGTTTAGTAGTAGTGATTTGTTTTATTTCTTTGTTCGTCACAATAGTAAAAATGGGTCGGGCTTGGGCCGGCACGGCACGAAGCAGGCACGAAGCGCAAATGGGCCGGGCTTGGGCTCGCCAAAGGTGAGTCGGGCCGGCACGGTGGGCACGATGGGCCGTCGTGGCACGGCACGGTTTCGGCCCGAAGCACGATGGGCCCGGGCCGGGCAGGCACGGCACGGCACGACGCCCACCTCTATTGGGGACACAGGAATGATCTGACTAGAAAGTCATTCAAAACTTAATCGAAGAACTAGCGTTTATTGAAAAAAAAAAAAGCTATAGTCATGGCACAAACGTAGAGCGTGAGTCCACAAAATAGTATTTTCTCAGTGACGATAGTGGCCATTTTTTAGTTGAGTGATTGTCTCCGGGAAGATTCTATAGTCATTTGCTGTACCCAGGCAACAAAAGAAGCCGAAGCGAGAGCTCGATTAAAGAACCTTTACAGATCCTCATCATCCTCAAGTTCTAGATACACAGTGAAAAGGGAATCTTCCTGTTCGAATGGAAGATTTTTGAAAGACGGGAGAAATCAATCACATGTGTGAGAGGATAGAGCTATTATATATATAATAAGTAACGGTTGAAAAAGCAATTCTTGGTAGATCCACTTATCAAGGCATGGAAAGTCTTGTTCCTTCTTACCTCACGCTTTCCAGATTGATTTGAAAGACCCTACACACCACCGTATCCATGATTTCTTCCCACTTTCTCAAAAAACTTAATCGCTTTTTTGCATCGAAAATTTCTAACATACCCTTCCTCTCACTCGAATTGAGTCATTCCATCTAGAATCAAATTTCACTAAACATTTTATGAAGCCTATAATCTGCACAGTTGTGTCCGCACTCCCTGCAGTGGGTGAGAAAGAAAGGATTTTTCCTCGGAGCAATCCTCCTTTTTCTCATTCAAGAATTCCTGCCCTTTTCACTCCATCCCAAAGACTAACTAAGACCAATGGAATCATATTTTCATGTTCTAATTGAACAATTTGTTGAGATACACGGTATACTATGCTAGCACAAATTAAAAATTTTCTATCGCATAACCAGAAAGCTACTCGCAAGAAGGGCATCATAGATCATATTACCACTAGACGCGTAGTTGTGGAATCCTTTGCATGTCGATGAAGTGGATCGTCCTTCCCTCGCCGCAGCACTCGCGTCGATGAAGTGGATCCTCGCCGCAGCCCTCGCATCGATTAAGCGGTTCGTCCTCTCCACGTTGTAGTCGTAGCAGCATCACCACAGCAGTCCACACTTCCAGGGATAGAACGCCGTGCGTCTGTGTGCAAGCACTGTGTCGCTCGATAGGGGCAATGAGAGGAGGAGGCTAGGGTTCTAGACAAAAAATTATAATCACGCCCACCCTTCTCCTCTCCTTATATAGCCCGCGACGAAACCCTAAGCCAGGGCCCACCAGGCGTTAAGCCCACGAGGTCCATTAATTATGGATCCAATCTGAATTAATGCGTTCCAGCCCGTTACATGTGTGACCATGTAGTTTCATGTATATTTGAACATAGATTTAGAAATCTCTTTTCCAATCCAATAGTCGATAGTGGCTCCTTGCAGGGCATGTCAACTCCCAAACGCATATGATCAAATCGGACAGAACCTATTAAAAGTACTCATGTAATAATCCTTTTGCCAAACTATACGAAAATTGAACTAAAGGCGAGAAACATGTCATCCTTTGGCAATTCAATCCATCTCTCGTATAGGTGAAATGTTAATAAGTTGTGATTGATTCCTTATTCACGGCATGGCCATGCACTTCCTTAATCATATCACACGTGTGGCCTAGGCATATATCTCAGTTACACTGGAGTGCCAAATTCCATCTTGACTACTCACTTCCCTCTGCATGTTTCATAGTAAAATATGAAAGCAACCTTTATAACTATCCGGTTAGGCAATAGTGTTTGGTAACCCCAAGGTAAACTATTAAACATGTAGGGAATATGCCGATCTTAGGTCTAAGGATCATACATCTACTATGTATGAGATACACTGATGACACATAATAATGTAACATTCTCGCAGTGTCCCATTGCGGGTCTATCGAACCCATATTCTTCAACTTGCTTTCACAATGTATTAATGACATCTCCATATCCCATGATCATCTATCAGTACATGTGATGATCTATTCATCGTTGTCCTCTACGACGATATACGATCAGAGATATTTATATAATTATAGCAATAAGGAAAGAGTTTCATAAGCAAGTCGCATACTTGTTGATCAATATAATGATATGCATTCATTAGACCAATAATCATATTATTATTCATAAATATAAAACAGTATGTGTCTTCAAAGTTCAAAGATCCAGATCAGCTAACCACTAGCCAAATTAAACACCATGCATAACCATGAACACGGTAATTCATCAAACAACCAAAGCTTGGCTACATCTAATTATTCTGTACCAAGAATGACAGCACTGAATAAAATACATTTTCCTAGAGATCATAGGTAGGTACCAAATTATGAAAGTGTAGCTTATGAAGATGAAGTGGGAGAGATGCTTTACCTCCTGGTGAGCAGACCGGCGTGCGCGATCAATTTGTCGCGCAAGGTGTATCTTCTTCAGCACATAACTGCACGACATACAGAGCTCCATATGATCAAAATGGCCAAAATGCAACTTTGACCAGAAGTTAAGGATAGTGGCAGTCGGCCTTAGTTGTTCTTCTCCACCTTGTGCCTCACTAACAGTGCAGAACCAAATGCATTAATTTTATTGAATAGTGGCAGTCAGCCTCACTAACATAGCAACCAACGAACAATTAGCTAGTCATCTTGCATTTTATTGAAAAAAAAAAGATAGACAGAAGCATCCAACTATCCTAGTACAGTTTAGAGCAATATTACCTTGAGTGGTTGTTGGCCCAAGAATTTTGTTGAACTGGAAGATCATATGTGTAGTTTGTTGGCTAATTCCACAAAAATTGTTGAAAATTCTAACAACCATACAACCTCCATCACAAGTTCATTACAGACATCCATGTTATATATTCACCACAATAGTGCTGTTGGTAAGGCATTCCAAGGCTGGACAGAAGTTTTTTTGGAGTTGTAGAAGTCCTTGGGCATGTTATGAGGTTTTGGTAGAATTTCAGATATCAAATCGATCAGATCATTGTAACAGCCTATAGACAAGTTGTACTTTGATCTGATAGTCATTAGTCGTGTCACAGCAGCAAGCTGCGTAACACTCATGGACTCATGCAAAGGTCCTTCTGAAGCTGAAAGAAGGCTCAAGAATTCCTTAACCTCTGGCCCAAGTTGATCCTCAAACTGCTGAACAAAATCACCCATCATTTCATCCATCCGATCCTCTGGGTCATCGAAAACATCGACTTGATTGGACATATGTCCTTGTGGGGCCTCACCATGCTCATACCATGTCTGATAATCCGGCATAAAACCATATTTGCATAGGTGGCGCTCCATATCAGACTTGACATGCCGAGCATAATTCCGACACCTAGAGCACGGGCACTTTGCCAAATCACCACCTGGAGATGAGGAGTACACAAGATCCACAAAAGCTTGTGTATTCACCATCCACTCTTTTGTGGGCATCTGATTACTTCTCCAACCACTGTACATCCACGCACGGTCATCTCCCATTTTCACGCACTGGGTTATGCTAATTAAATTTCACTCAGATGCTACGACATGTCATAAAACCCATGCTTCACCGTTCATCCCCAGATTATCCAAAAATGTGGATAATTCAGGACCTACACAATTCGAGAACCATACGATATGATAGCACCACCAAGTTTCAATTAGAGAATTACTAGAGGATATTCTAATTGATGAAATTACAATTTAGATACGTAGTGTCGATTCCAATTTAGAAAATAGCATCGGTCACTAGATAATTTACTAACCGAACCAACTAATTAATGCTCAGAACAAAGCAGCAAACTAGAAAGTAATCTAGATCATATCACAGCAAAAATACACATATTATATAGTAGATAGCGATGGAGCAATCCGCAGTGTAGATGGTGATAGCTAACATTTCTTTATATACTACAAACATGGAACATACACTCATTATCGTAATGACATTTTCTTTGGACAAATTAATTGTAAAATAGAATTGTCGAAACGGATCCAAGTTGGACAAATTGCATGATAAATTGTTAAGGAAAGTTTCCATTCTTTTTACCTTGCCAAATGGGGAAACTATCTTGTGAAGTGCAGTTATTCTATCCCCTAGCCTCTCCTTCCTCACTTGCAAACACGCAAAGGATCAATTCATTCATGCCTCCCTACCAGGATCCGTCTCCATCAATAGAATAAAACCGCAAACCCAAATCCGAATATACATGCATATATACATATATAGTGCGAATAGCATATGTTCATGCAAATAAGAAGCAAGTGTGTCCATGTATGGAAATAACGACATGAATAAAGGCTAAGCTCGTTTTTTGTTATATATCATTTTTCATGTATAGCTAATCTTGTGGGCCAATTATGAATTGGCGGGGTGCTTCGAAATGATCATTAACTATTGATTTGAGTACCATTTTCAGTTATGTGAAATGATTTATAGCTATTTTGTGGGTCACTTGCCAATTGAACGACGATCTTATCTAATTGTCTTAAGTGAAATGCACACATGCATGCAGCTGCTTGTCGTGTCAATATATAGGTGAGGGGTTCATGCATGTCTTTTGCCATATATATATATGAACATTGGCTGATATAGCTAGCAATGGCCAATGAGCAACATGAATGATATTAAAGCGGAGAAAAACAACACCAGATAGATATCGAAAAAAAATGGAAGCAAAATAAAACCATATTATATAACTTCATAAGTGGAAATTATGACTTTGTTTGAACAAAATTAAATAAAACATACGTACGTGAACAATAAAGTAAACAAAATTTGAGGCAAATAAAGTGGAAATTTAAGGTATTTTATGGAGGCTAGCTAGCTTGCTCGATTATTTCAGTGAGGCACGTAAAGATGTTAATTAGTGTGTCTACCTTCTATTTGATTCATATGCACATATACACACACTACTGTTATGTATGATATACACAGTTCAACTTACGTTCTCCATAATCCATATGCATGTATACTTCATCTGTATCTTTTTTACCTTTAGCCAGATGACATAACAATTAGCTAGGACAACTTGCTACTGTTTTGATGAATTGAAACAAGTAGAAGAAGCTAGTATAAGACTTTGAGATTCTTACCCCATAAAGAAAGTAACAAATGCATGTGTCTAACACAGCTAAAAACACGACAAAAGAACCAAATAGAAAAACTAGATAGCCTCAAGTACACACACAAAATACTCTTTAGAGCCGGTGTGGCACCTAAATAGGAACACACTACCAAACTAATTACACAAAGGCAACAACTAGGTAGCTAGCTAGAGCATCATCCAGCTAGTTATCAATCTCTCTCAGCTCTGAGTGGTGGGTGTGCATGTGCAGGAACTACTCTAGAACAACATATGAATGTAGCTAGCTCAGCAATATAATCTGTCACATGCATGATCAAGAAAAAAAAACCATCATGAATTCATGCAACCACATGTACTCATGGTGAAGTAGTTTCCGTGAATAATTACCTTCTTAATTCCCCAATCAGATAGACCTACAAGAGGTGGAAAAACAGACGGACAGAAAAATGTGTGTATACTTCTAGGATAGTTACCTACATCTGTAGCTGCAAGATACATGACATGGTTTTACAACTCATGAACATATATAGATCAATTTACTAACCCAACAACACTTCACTAGCTATATACTCCGCGTAATCATTAGTCGTACAATAATCTAAGGTGCCATAGACATACCTTGCAGGTTCTTCCTGCGGGGCAGCGGGCCGGGAGCCGGAGGCGGCGACGGCCGAGTGCTGGGGCCTGGCGCGGACGACGCGCCGGAGGCGGCGGCGGCTGGGCCGAATGCGGCGGGGGACGGCCGCGGGGCAGGCCGGGGCAGGGGCGCCGCGGGGAGGCCGGGGCGACGCTGGGAGGCTGGGGCGGCGGGGCAGGCCGAGGGCGGCGGCGGGGAGGCCGGGCAGGGTCGTTCGCCCGGGACGCGGGGGCGGCGCGGGGCAGGCTAGGGCGGCGGTGTGAGGGGCAGCGTGAGGGGCGCTGTGGGGAAAATAATTCGGGCTCTCCAAGGGATAGCACCCCCGAATGAGCTGACCTAGTTTAGGAGTATTTGCGTTGGCCCATTGAGCCGACGAAAATGTAGGGGTATTGGCGTCGGCCCCACCTCACCCGACGAAAATGTAGTGTTATTTGCGTCGGTCCCACGTTGGCCGACGAAAATAGAAGTTTATTTGCGTCGGCCCAAATTTACCGACGAAAATATTGGTTTATTTGCGTCGGCCCCAGCTTGGCCGACGAAAATATTAGTATTTGCGTCGGCTTTTTCCAAGCCGACGAAACTAATTCCAGCCGACGAAAATAATATAGATTCCTGTAGTGATTTCTTGACCCCAGTGTCTCCCCTCCTAATTCGATTCCCTAACCTCCAGCTATTCAATCAATTTCGACAGCCAAAAGTTTCTAATTGCTTTCTAGTCTATACCACAAACTTTGAACTTGCAAAATAAAAGGAATTCAATTTTTCTAAAAAAAATTCCAACCGGTTTTTTGAAATTTCCAAAAGCTATAATACCGTCTAGCTTGCGGTGAGAAAACCGAACAAACAGGCGCCTTGGCATCTGATGAAACCCAGCGAGTACACCTTGCTAGCAACCAAACCGCGCGCCCAAGAGCCTGACGCGTCTATACATGAGAGAAGAGGAACAAACATCAAAGATGCATCATTCCCATTTCTAACACTTTATTCGTGTTGCATGGAACATAATGATATGATGCACTATGTCGATCTGACCGGTTGGATAACTACTCCCCGTCGTCCAATACGGCAATACCTCCCCATGTAATAATTTTGTTCGAGCCATTGCCGGAATCAATGATGGATTTGGAATCATGTGAATGGGATCGCGCAAATTAAAGGCGCCCAAGTCTGACGCGCGTGACCGATCTCGATCATGGCCTGCACCTTTGTCGACGACTGCTGCGCTGTACATCACTAGGTTGTTGTTGTGTTGTTGCCTCCGTAATGTTTAGGGCCTGATCGGTCAGGAAGCTCGCGATGTCAATGTCATGTTTGGTACTGAGAAGCGGGGACGATGCTTGCCACGTTAAAAATCTCGCCTTGGCCTAAGTTTGGTGAAGTGCGGATCTGAATCTTGTACAAATCTTGGAGATTATGACTTAAGATCTAACCAACGTGTCAAATCTGTACAAATCTTGGAGATTATGACTTATTTTGTAAACTTGCTTAATAGGAAGCATTTGCTGTGATTTTTTATCTAGTGTCTGACTAAGATCTGAATTCCAACATCAAATAAAAACTTTGGCCCTCCACAATACTTCGTTTCTCCAGCTGCTCAAAGACTTACTAGTTTGTTTAGTTAGGGTCACTACTACAGAAAACCTCATCTGTGTCGGTTTGAAACCGACATTAGTGTCGGTTTTCAAACCGACACAGATGTACCGACAGTAATAATCGAAGATTATTAGTGTCGGTTTTCAAACCGGCACTAATATGACTATTTGTGTCGGTTTTTGGCTAGAACCGACACAGATAATATTATCTGTGTCGGTTTTTGGTTAGAACCGACACAAATAATATGATTATTTATGTCGGTTTTTGGCTAGAACCGACACAGATAGTATTATTTGTGTCGGTTTTTAGCTAGAACCGACACAAATAATATGATAAAAAATATATCTGTTATTATTTGTAGTTGTGTTAAATCTGGCTCCATGCCACGCATCAACCACATATAGCTCATACTAATCTGTGCTCTTACCTAAGCACATTTAATTTCAAAGTTCTAACATGATTGAGCTTAACTTCCCGAGAGGTCACCCATCCTAGAACTACTCTCACCCAAGCACGCTTAACTTCGGAATTCTTACAGGATATAGTGTTTTAGTACTGCAGTGATCGCATGTGACATATAACGCGTTCTTCTCCTCTTAACCCTGCAGAGCACCCGAAAACCAATTTTAATTTTCTCATATTCTAAACACGGTTTGGGATATATTTTAATGTTATCGTACTCCAAAACGGGTACTAAACTTCGGAGGCCGTTTTGAGGTCTTAAACGATGTTTTTGTTTAAATTCTTTCGTCTTGCTCGCACTCACACAAGTAAATAATTGAAAAACCTACTCTTTTATGGATAGAGCTTCTCGTCATCTTTCTAACAAGCCAAAGAACGCCTCAATCGGAGTTACGAGTCAAAAGTTACGACCGTTTTACTATCACACAGAGACGCGGACTATTTGTGTCGGTTTTTGGCTAGAACCAACACAGATAGTATTATTTGTGTCGGTTTTTGGCTAGAACCGACACAGATAGTATTATTTGTGTCGGTTTTTAGCTAGAACCGACACAAATAATAGGCAGACTATTTGTGTCGGTTTTTAGCTAGAACCGACACATAAAATTGGACTATTTGTGTCGGTTTTTTGCTAGAACCGACACAAATAATATGACTACTATTAGTGTCGGTTTTTGGCTAGAACCGACACAAATAATGCATTATTTGTGTCGGTTTTTAGCTAGAACCGACACAAATAGTGTTCCCGTCATTTTGAGTTTTAGAACCGACACAAAAACTTTATTTGTGTCGGTTCCAAAAAAACCGACACTAATGGACCGACTCCTATTAAGTGTTTTGTAGTAGTGGGTGCGTTTGGTTGCCTGTACCAAGTGGTACATGTATGAGATGGTTCAAGAAAAAAATCATCCATGTGTTTGGTTGCTCGAATAGTGTTAGGAAACCGGATTCGTATCCTATATGGACTCTTCCTTATCTCTAAGCAGAACCGCTATATATAGGAGGCAGGGGGTCACCCCATTGTACAGACAAGTATACAGAATAATAAAGCAGACCCGGTCCCTCCTCATATTGTGTCTCTCGCCCTCTCTCTGTTCTCCAATTCAATCTATTAGGCAACCCCGGACTATTCGATAGCGAGGTTGTCTAACACGTTATCAGCACGACGTTCTACCGGAGAATTGTTTGAAAGGTGAGAAAGGTGAGAATTGGGTGATTGAATCTAATCGCTCGTCATGGATTTGCATCTAATCTGTGTATCTAGTAGCACGAAGCTACGATTTGAAGCAATATTACAGATTAGCACGAAGGCATTTTATGAATCTAGCACGAAGCTACACCCTCCTCTGCCACGGCCATGAAACGTCGGATCAAGCACCGTACATGCATCTGACCACTCTTCCGCACGGCACGCAGTCGCCGGAAGACCCTACCAGCATGGCTCGAAGTCATCCCCGGTAGCATGGTCATCTTGAAAACCGTGAACACGTCGCTGCTCAGCTCGAAGTCTGGACCTGACGCATCACCGGCTTGCTGGCTACCCGCCGTGCGCCACGCAAGTCCAATCCCTGAACTGGAGCGCCGTTGTGTGCACGTGGAACGGCCTCAGCCCGCGACCACGCAGGTTGCCGCCGTCTTTGACGGCCTCGCAGGCCGCTGACTGGAGCAGCCGGCCGCCACTGTCGCACGAAGTGCTGCATGGTCTCCTGCCATGTTGAAAGCAACCGGCGGCGCCCGAGCACGAAGCTTCGTACGTCGTCGTGCGCCTCGCCTCTCCGGCAGCATCCACGCGGCTCAGCCCCTTTTGCGCACGAAGCGCCCTTGGCCGCCCACCACAGGCCGGCCCGGCCCGACCTCCACGCGCCAGCCTGGCTTGAAGCCGCTGCCGCGCCCTTCCGCGAAGTCGGCTTGAAGCCGCCAAAGTCGTCGCCCCGGACAAGAAGTTCCCGCTGACGGCGTCAAAGGCCTCGAAGGCCACAGTGTTGCCGACATGCGCATGAAGCGCTGCTGTACAGCCGGCCTCCACCAAGCTCGCCGGTGCGCTACTGCCACCCGGCAGAAACCGGCCACGAAGCGCCGAAGCCCGGTCGCCGTGCCCTCCGGATCGAGCCTGCCGCCGGCTGGCCCGCCGCTCCGTCGCTCGGCCGAACGCTGAGCCGCCGCCACCTGCTCCTGCCATGAAGCGCAGGGCCGTCGCTGCGCATCCTGAAACGCTAGGCTCAGCGCCGTCTTCGGCCTCCCGCACGACGCGCACGGTCGCTGCGCTGCCCGACCGCCGCGGGCTCACCGCCGGCCAACGTCGCCAAACCGCCTGCCGCACCGGGCCGCTGCCGCGGCGGGCTGCCGCCGATGCGGGACCGTGCCGAGCCTCGCAACGCCGCCGAACGCTGTCACAGAAACTCCATCGCTCGGAGCTGCGCCGCGTGATGCTGGCCAGCACATCGCACGGCTCCCCGCCGGGCCCGCAGCTCCGCCTCGCCTCGCCTCACCCAGGCGCACGAAGCGGCCATCGCCTGTACTGCTCCCCGTGAGGCGCATGAAGCACCGGCCGGCTCCAACTTGGACACGAAGTCCCATGGCCAAAGGACTCGAAGTCCTGGTCTGACCGGATTGAATCCGGTTTTGACCGGATAAGGAACGCATGAACGCGAAATGACCCTTTACCCCTTCCCTTTTTACCGATCGGGCATAGGCTTGATTGATCTGGACAGGAAGTCCATGACGTGAAGAAATGGACATGAAGTCCAGATTCTCTTTTCCGACCGGATGGATGCATCTGGATGAAATCCGGTTAAGCAACCGGTTGGCGCACGGAGAGAAAGCAAGGGGAAATTACCCTTTACCTCCCCGAAGCGCTTGCCAGGGCAACACCGCCGACGGAGCACCTGCCGTGAAGTCCAAGGAGGACAAATCCAAGATGCAGTAGCCTTGAAGTTCAAGGAGGACAAATCCTCTCCCGTGCGCGTAGGAGTATAGGACTTGAAGTCCAAAGTGCAGCCAGCCTTGAAGTCCACGAAGGGACTCGATCGGACTCAATGAAGAGCAGAGCTGGACTTAACTGCAGTTGAATTGCGGCGTCGGGCACGTGGTAAAGGAGGAAATTACCCTTTTACCCCCCAGGTATTTTATTTCTTTTCTTTTCTGAAAAAGAATAGAAATTCAGAAAATTGATTAGAAAACACTGAAAATTGCCAGAAAAATATGAAAATTCCTAAAAAATTGCAGAAAATTTTATGGCTCTGTTTTTAATTTTACTTAGCCTTATTGTCTGCATTTATGAATATTTGCATGAACTTTTGCAATAATTGCCTTGTTTAGAATATCGGAAATTCCTGAGAATTTATTTTCCGCATTTATGAATTTATGAATTGTGCAATTATTGTTTATTCTGAATTTATGAATTGTGCAATTATTGTTCTGTTCCATGCATTGTATTTATTGCTTTCATATAATTTAATTCAAAGAACGCCGCACGAAGTGGCCACCGTCGCGCCAAGAAGGCCGACGAGCATGGAACTGAATGCACCACGCGCATGAAGCCGCGTTAAACCGATCGCACGAAGCCGATCGCGCACATAAAGCAGATCGCACGAAGTCGATCATGCATATGAATCCGATCGCTTGCACGAAGCCGATCACATACATGCACGAAGCTGTATTTACGAATCATGCATTTATGAATTCCGTACTTATGAATCTTGTACTTATGAATTTTGCATTTATCTTTGTATATATGAATCTTGAAATTATTGCTTTCTTTTAGTTTGCTGGAAACTCATGAGAATTCAATTATGCATTTTATTGAATCTAGCAACCACTTCCTATTAGATTGCACGCAGTAATCTAATGGAAGAACCTTATGAATGTGCAAAGGTGTGGCATTATCTAACGTGAGTTTTTGAAGAACTGACCTGAATTGTCAGAATTATCTCACATAGACATCAGATTGCATAATGAATAGTAAGCTCTCGAAGAGCATACTTTTCTCATGAATAGAATTGCAATTTATTCTTTATTCCAGTATTCTTTATTTACAAGCAATTTTTGAATTACTTAGCCACTGTCTGATTAGAATTATTTTTCTTTTCATCTAGAAATCGCGTAGCGCCCAATGGAGGAAATATGCATTGTTGATAGTGGCACAACAAATACCATCTTAAGAGAGTCGAAATACTTCCAGACGATCACGAAGAACGCTGGAAGGATTACGACTATCGCAGGAAGCGATACGCATATAATAGGCTCAGGAAGAGCCACAATTATATTGCCAATGGGTACAACTTTGGTAATTGAAGAAGCCCTCTTGTACCCTGAATCAACTCGCACTCTCTTAAGTTTCAAGGATATCCGCGCCAATGGGTTTCACGTAGAAACCAATGAAGAAAATGGCAAAGAGCATTTGTGCATTGTGAAGCACGCGGAATATGGAAAAATGGTACTAGAAAAATGTCCCTCATATGAATCTGGGTTGTACTACACGAAAATCAATGCACACGCAGTGTATACTTCTTTGAAGACTGTCTTTAGAAGCTCTGAATTATTTTCTTTATGGCAATGTAGATGAGGTCATCCTGGTCTTAGATTGATGAGAAATATAGTTAACAACTCACAAGGTCATGGCATTAATGTTAAAAATTTCCCGAATCATGAAGATTTTGTGTGCCATGCATGTGCCACCGGGAAATTAATAACTAAACCCTCTGTTATGAAAGTGCAACATGAAATCCCTGCATTCCTGGAACGCATTCAGGAGGATATTTGTGGCCCGATTCAGCCATTGTCAGGGCCGTTTCGATACTTTATGGTGCTCATTGATGCTTCCTCGAAATGGTCGCATACATGCTTGCTGTCAACAAGGAATCATGCATTCGCAAAATTGATCTCGCAGATCATCAGAATTAAGAATGCTTTTCCTAATCATCGCGTGAAGTCCATTCGATTGGACAATGCCGGCGAATTTACTTCCAAGGCATTTGATGATTATTGTACAGCAACAGGAATAACTGTTGAGCACTCTGTACCGCACGTCCATACGCAAAATGGGCTAGCTGAAGCACTAATAAAGAGGATTAAGTTCATTGCCAGACCGCTCTTGCAGAGTTGTAACTTGCCCAACACTTGTTGGGGACACGCAGTCCTGCACGCAGCAGCACTCATCAATTATAGACCATCGGCCTACAACATCCATTCACCTATGCAACTAGTGCAAGGGGTCATCCCGAAGATTTCCCATCTTAGAAATTTTGGTTGTATGGTATATGTACCTATACCAACCCCACAGCGGACTGCAATGGGCCCTCTCCGCAAGTCTGGGATATACGTTGGTTATGAGAGTGCATCCATAATCAGGTATTTGGAACCCATGACTGGAGACTTGCATACAGCCCGATTCGCTGACTGTATCTTTGACGAGGACCGTTTCCCGTCATTAGGGGGGAGAGAATCAACCATTGGATGAAAAATACCGGGAAATAATATGGCATTCCACTGGGATCCCCGCACATGACCCTCGCACTAATGAAGAAAATCAAGAAGTCAAGAAGATAATTGATTTACAGAATTTAGCAAATGAACTGCCTGATCATTTTTGTGATCTGAAGAGCGTGGTTAAGTCGCATGTACCAGCAAGAAATGCACCAGAGAGGGTGGAAATACCAAAGAAAGCAGAAGGTATCCCTCATCCTGTTCAGAGGCCTCAAAGAAAAAGAACAGGAGATCTGGCTTCTCAAAACCAAAGTACCCGGAGACGTCTGGGGAAAACTGGGCGAGAGGACTTACCACAGCAAATCACAAAAGTGCCCCAAAGCAAGAAGGGGAGCCAGTTGAGACTGCACTGGAAAGAAGCCTGTGGAAAAGGCAATTCCAGATCTGAACCTTCCATTGGAAGAAGCCGCCGGAAATAATGTGTGCGCACACATTGGCGGAGAAAAACTAAAGGAACTTGCTCCTGGAATGGGAAATAGCAATGAAGAGCAAGTAGAAATGCATGAAGCACCCCATGATGAAATGGCCATAAACTTTGTAATAACGGGAGAATCAATGAATAGAGCAACAGCCAATGTCGATGCATACTTTGCAAAGAAGATTGCCACGATCATTAATCATGATCCCGAGCCCGCATCTCTCGCAGAGTGCAAGAAAAGGCTCGATTGGGAAGATTGGAAGAAGGCAATCACCGCAGAGTTAGTCTCTCTAAACAAAAGAGAGGTGTTTGGGCCTGTGTGCCGCACGCCTCCCCATATAAACCCTGTAGGTCACAAATGGGTTTTTGTTCGCAAGAGAAACGAAAACAATGAAGTTGTAAGGTACAAGGCAAGGCTTGTCGCTCAAGGTTTCACTCAACGTCCTGGGGTTGATTATGAAGAAACCTATTCTCCGGTCATGGGTGGAATTACCTTTAGATACTTGATTTCAATGGCAGTCAACTTGAAGTTGAGAATGAAACTAATGGATGTTGTCACAGCATACTTGTATGGAAACTTGGATTCGGAGATTTATATGAAAGTACCGGAAGGTATCCCTATCCCGAACCAAGACAGAGCAAACAGAAACCTATACAAAGGTGAAATTGGAGAAATCACTGTATGAATTTGAAGCGATCAGGAAGAATGTGGTACAATCGCTTAAGTGACTTTCTTTGCAAGAAAGGCTACACGAACAGCGAAGATTGTCCATGTGTGTTTATACAACGATCCTCGAATGGATTTTGTATAATCTCCGTCTATGTAGATGACTTGAACATCATTGGGACGGATGAAGAAATTGAAGAAGCATGCACATACTTGAAGTCTGAATTTGAAATGAAAGACTTGGGTAAAACCAAGTTTTGTTTAGGCTTGCAGCTTGAACATGTCCAAAGCGGAATCTTGGTACACCAATCTTCCTACACGCAGAAAGTGTTGGAGAAATTTGGTTTTGAAAAGGCATACCCCACGAAGACCCCAATGGTCGGAAGGTCACTCCAAGCAGACCTAGACCCGTACAGGCCTAAAGAAGAGGGGGAGGAAGTCCTGGGAGCGGAATTCCCATACTTGAGTGCAATTGGAGCACTCATGTACCTTGCGAATAGCACTAGGCCGGACATTTCGTTCGCCGTGAATTTGCTAGCGCGGTACAGTGCAGAACCCACCAAAAGGCATTGGAAAGGGGTGAAGGACATCTTCCGTTACCTTCAAGGAAGCAAAGACCTTGGCTTGTTTTACAGAAGAAACAATGAATTGAATTTGGTTGGCTATGCCGATGCTGGGTACCTATCAGACCCGCATACTGGCAAGTCACAAACTGGGTATGTTTTCCTTTGCGGTGGAACAACAATTTCGTGGAAGTCATCTAAGCAGACTCTTGTCTCAACGTCGACAAACCACTCAGAAATAATTGCCTTGTATGAAGCCTCTCGAGAATGTGCATGGCTTCGAAGAATGGTTCATCACATCCAGAAGTCATGTGGTTTGAACATGGAACAAACCCCCACCATTATCTATGAAGATAATGCAGCTTGTGTTACTCAAGTGCAAATGGGATATGTGAAGAGTAACCTCACAAAGCATATCAACCCCAAATTCTTTTATGCTCATGAATTGCATAAGATGAACGAGATAAAGATATCAGATACTAAGTCGTGTGAAAATCTCGCAGATTTATTCACTAAGTCACTCCCGGCATCTTCATTTGAAAGATGTGTTAGAGGAATCGGGATGATGAGGCTTAGAGAAGTGCAGATTTCAGGGGGAGAATTTTCACATACTCCTACATAAATCTCAAACATGAAGTTTGAGTACCCAACGTGAATCTTGAAGATTAACATTGAAGTTTGGGTGGATTGTACTCTTTTCCTTAAGTAAGTTTTTCATTGAAGTTTTCTTACATAAGGTTTTTGATGAGGCAATCCGTGCAACACAGCAAACGTGTGCTATGTACTCTTTCTCCAATTATTTTTCCCACTGGGTTTTTATGGAGTTTTAATGAGGCATATGCATCTCGCAGTGAAGAGTCCAAGGAGGAGTGTTAGGAAACCGGATTCGTATCCTATATGGATTCTTCCTTATCTCTAAGCAGAACCGCTATATATAGGAGGCAGGGGGTCACCCCATTGTACAGACAAGCATACAGAATAATAAAGCAGACCCGGTCCCTCCTCATATTGTGTCTCTCGCCCTCTCTCTGTTCTCCAATTCAATCTATTAGGCAACCCCGGACTATTCGATAGCGAGGTTGTCTAACAAATAGAACCATCCCATCCTGTACCAAGTGGTACAAATTTAAGGAATATTCCCTCTAGATGCTGAACCATTCCATTCACCCAAAATAATGGAACCAAATGATACAGGACCATTCCATCCCGTTCAACCTCATCCCACGAACCAAACGCACCCTTACTTGGTCCTGGCAGTACAACAGAGATGCTGAGCACCAGCATGTTTGTATTGGGATAATGATCGTGTAAATGACTACCGCCGTCTCTCTTCAGTGCTTAAGGGATGACTATCCTGCAAATACTAAATCAAGTAATAGACAAGATTAGCCTAGGAACATGTTTGTGACATTTAGTCTCATACACATAGAATTTTGCAGTTATCCTTTGGACTGAAACTTTAGGGTGTAAATTCCTTTCAGGGTTACGGTTCAACAGAAGCTGGAGGCATATCAAGGATGATCGGCAGGGACGAGTGCTCCTACGTAGGCTCTGCCGGTCGTGTCGGGGAGAACGTCGAGGTGAAGATTGTCAACCACGTCACCGGCGAGCCTTTGGCAGCCGGGCAGAAAGGGGAGCTATTTGTGAGAGGGCCTGCCATAATGACAGGTAAGGAAACAACATAATCTTGCAATACATGTGCACATGTTCTTCAGTTTTTATCATATTGCATAGCCTCATTGAGATTACTTATGTTATTCGTCTATTGCAGGTTATGTCGGCGACGATGAGGCGAATGCAATCGCTTTCGATTCCGAAGGCTGGCTGAAGACCGGTGACCTTTGCTACATTGATCAAGATGGGTTTTTGTTCGTAGTAGATAGGCTGAAGGAACTGATCAAATACAAGGCCTATCAGGTCTGCTATTAACTTCTGAATAAGTGCCATGTTGCACCTTTTCAGTTATGCTTCGTTAATTCTTTGCTGGATAAATTAAATACTGCAGATTCCACCGGCAGAGCTGGAGCTTATCTTGCAATCGTTGCCAGAAATTGTTGATGCTGCAGTTGTGCCGTAAGTCCCAGTAAAACACTGATCTTTGCCATATAATAATTGCAAAGAAGAACTGCACATACTCTAAATCAAACTTGTGATAATTTTACGCATACCATCTGTTTTGAATTTTGCAATGGGACGTGAAATGTTACAGCACAGAATGCCCAGACCTGTACGTACAAAAGGGAATGCACATATAGAGAAGTGTATCTTTGTTTTGAAGGATAATGAGCTTGTAAACATCACAATCTTGTGCTCTACCATTTAGATTATCTGGGCGGCCTCAAACTAGCATATATCTTAACTATTATAAGAATGAGTTGGTGGTGATGGTGAGTCTGCCAGGCTATTTTTGGACCAGAACAGTAGGGGCCCAAGACCCAGTAGATAAGTCACTATTGCTTTGCTAACTTATAGTTGTAAATCTGCAGGACAACTCAATTGATTTATTTATTAGCTTACAAAGATATGTTTTGCTTGTGTTCCAGAAAAATAATTTATTGTATGGTTTAGGATCCTGTATTATAATTATGTATTATTCTCTTTTGAAATTCCGTTGCAACGCACGAGCATCTTACTAGTAAAATTATAAATTACTAAGGGCTGGGATTAAACTCATGTACACGGCAGCATTGACCATTCTAATAAATTGCAGGTATCCTCATGAAGAGGCAGGGCAGATACCTATGGCGCTTGTCGTAAGGCAACCCGGAAGCAAGCTTACCGAGGCAGAAGTCATGGACCACGTTGCGAAGCAGGTCGCGCCGTACAAGAAGATCCGCAAGGTGGTGTTCATCGACTCCATACCCAAATCGCCAGCAGGGAAGATCTTGAGAAGGCAGTTGTACAACCATTTGCAGTTAAATCCTCGCTCGAGATTGTGATTTGGTGCTTGTGTTGTGATTGTTGGAGATATATCCAGAGACAATCATAAAGATGATTATTTTCCTTATGTTTATGATTTATTGTCTTATTCCTCGAATAATGTTATTATTATGTATTGGCAAGTATGTGATTTGTTTGTGAAACTTTATAAATATACGACTTTGTCACTAGTACAGAAAACCTCATTACAGACGGTTCACAAACGTCATCACAAACGGTTTTGTGAACCGTCGGTAAGAATGGGTTAGTGATGACTTGTAATCATCACAGACGGTTTTCCAGCCGTCTGTGTAAAAGCCATCACAGATGGTTTTAATTTGGAACCGTCTGTGAAAAAAGTCATCACAGATGGTTCTAAATTGGAACCGTTTGTAATGTGCACCTCATCACAGACGGTTCCAATTTAGAACCGTCTGTGTGTTGATTTTTTATTTTATTCTCATGTACTTCGTAACTGCCCAAGAACACTTAACATCTAAGCTATATCACTGATTTTAACATAATATGGGCACTTCCCAAGCGGTCACCCATCTTAGCACTGCTCTTACCTAAACATGTTTAACTTCGGAGTTCTTATATGATCTAATACTGTAATGTTGGTATGATAGCATCTGAAATATAACGTGTCCCCCCTCCCCTTAACCTCACAGAGCACTCGAATACCGATTTTAGTATTCTCATACTCCGAATATAGTTTGGAGATCACGAAAACGCAAAAAAAGAGATCGAAACGGGTACAAAACTTCGGAGGCCGTTTTGAGGGGCTAAACAACGTTTTGTTGGAATTCTGATTTTCTCGCATGCACGTACTCGCCCAAAAGTTCAGGATCCCACCATCTGATTTTCTTGCACTTATCATTTTCGGATGCTACTTTTCGTTATCTTTTCAACGAGCCAAAGAACGCCCCGATCAGGGCTTTCGGAGTTACGAGTCAAAAGTTACGGTCATTTTACCAAACGTGCTTTAATTTCCTTCGAATCAGACTTTGTGCCAAAGGAGAAATTCAAGAGCTCAACATGCTGATTCCAGAAAGCACAAGAACACTACGATTGGAATTCCAAGTCAAAAGTTATGACATTTTTACTAACCGTGCGGAAAGTCATCACAGACGGTTTGTAAATAGAACCGTCTGTGATGACTGGCATATCACAGACGGTTTCTAAATAGAACTGTCTATGAGCATATCACAGACGGAGCTATATTACAGATGGTTTCTAAATAGAACCGTCTGTGATGGCTACAGGAGCCATCACAGACGATTCTATTTAGAAACCATCTGTATTATTGCTCCTATCACAAACGGTTGCTAAATAGAACCGTCTATGATGTTGTCGTTGATGGTTGCAATATAGAACCGTCTGTGATGTTCCTCATCATAGACGGTTTATCAAAACCGTCTATGATAAAGCGTCTAATATAAGTCTATTTGTAGTAGTGTGTGATGATTATTCTAAAATGATTTCTAGTCGACAAACATACGAGGATACATATGAATAGACTAGCATATGTATTGGTTGATAACCATGTTTCATAGGTCATAGATATGGATATACCAAACCAATAATATGGATACATGTTAACGAATATGGAGTTGGATCGACCAACCTTGGTCTACTCACTACTACAGATCTGGCCACCAGTACAGGTTCACAACTGCCATCAGTACCGATTTTTGAACCGGTACAGGCCATACGGGACTGATGCCCAATGGGCATCAGTCCCGGTTCCACCAACCGCTACTGATAGGACTATCAGTACCGGTTGCTGTCACTAACCAGTACTGATGAGGTGATTATCAGTACCGGTTTGAGGAACCAACCGGTACTGATGAAGTCATTATAAGTACCGGTTGGAAGCACTAACCAGTACTGATAGTGTCTCATCAGTACCGGTTGGTGCTTCCAACCGGTACTGAAAACTTGATGATCAGTACCGGTTTGAGGAACCAACCGATACTGATGAGGTGATGATCAGTATCGATTGCAGTAACCAACCGGTACTGATGAGACACTATCAGTACCGGTTGGTGCTTCCAACTGGTACAAATGAGCATAAAATTAATTACTCACAACAATAGTAGCTCGAATCCATAACCACATGGATTAATCAACTGCTTGCTTCAGTAGAGAAACATAAACGGTGCAATTTAGACAAGTCATGAATCCGTACAAGATGCATGAAGAAGACCAAGCAAAATGAGCATTCTCCATATTATGCCTTGAAGAGGACTCGAACCTCCACGCTCTTTAGCATGAGATTTTGAGTCTCGCGTGTCTACCATTTCACCATCAAGGCATCTTGAAAGTGAATCGTATTCCATGAATATGATATCTATCTAATGTGATATATTCCATATATGACAAAGGTGGAGTCTTGGAGTATTTCGATCGATCGGTCAAATAGGCCTGAGTCAGACATCAAATAGCTTCGATTTGCATTATCCGTAGGACACCTTATATGTATCAAAATTGACAGAACTTTTACCAAAAGTTTATTGTGATCTTTTTGTTCAAATAACAATTAAGGTGAAGCAGGGTCAGGAACAATGAATCTCTTTATGATAAATAGATCCATTTTGCAAGCTCGTTATTATGGGTAGTTCCTACAAAGAATCGGACTAATGACGTATACAATGCTTCTTTAACCATAAATCCAAAAATTTTTCTACCTCCTTTCTTTTTCATGTATTTTTCTGATCAGGAAAAATACAAAATTATGTCAGTTATTTTGAAGTTATTCTAATCTCGTATACACAAAAATTTGCAATTATTCATCTACTACTGGAATTTGGATTTATTTTATCGATGCAAATTGGATTTGGATAGAAGGGTACATTCTTTTATTTTAGATAGAAGAAACAAGCAAAAGTGTAGCCATAAGATGATCCCGGCCAGCACACCAAAACATGACACAAATAGAAAAGCTAAAAGCAACTAGTTTAGTAGTATATTACCCCCAAAAGAAAGCTAGTTTGGTTGCTTTCATAGATGCACTCGCTGTCTTTTTCGGCGTGCCGCTATCCATGGACTTGTTCGCACTGTGTCTCTGAATACCATTGTGCATGTGTTCACTGAACTAGGGATCCATGAAGAAAAGAAGTGCGAACAAGTCCATGGATAGCGGCACACCGAAAAAGACAGTGAGTGCATCCATGAAATCAACCAATTAAACTAGCTTTCTTTTTGGGTGTAATAGACTACTAAACTAGTTGCATTTAGCTTTTATATTTGTGTCATGTTTTGGTGTGCTGGTCGGGATCATCTTATGGCTACACTTTTGCTTTGTCTTCTTCACGCATCTTGTGCGGATTCATAACTCGTCTAAATTGCACCGCTTACGTTTCTCTACTGAAGCAAGCAGCTGATTAATCCATGTGGTTATGGATTCGAGCTACTAATGTTGTGAGTAATTAATTTTATGCTATAGCTCGTTATTGATGATGATTATGGGTTGATTATTTAGGGTTTGGCGGTGTCACAATGATACTCACCGAGGGGGAGACAGCAAGGGGAGCTGCCGTGCGGGGTGCAGGCGAGGAGGACGGCGGGGATGTGGGAGGCGAAGCCGGATGGCGGCGCGCGTGGGTGGAGTCGGAGGCAAGGAGGATAGTGACGCGCGCGGGGTCTTCGACATCGGGGGGGTGCAGGCGAGGAGGACAGCGGGGTGGTCTGTAACACCCCGGCACTCCACGTGCCCTGAATGTCAAAGCGTGAGTTCAAAGACTCCAGCGAAGTGCATCCAACAAGCATATCATAAAAAGTTAAAGCATTTAAAACAACAACACACTTATAATTCTATATGAAAAATAACAAGTCTAATTGGAACCTAATATGTATCACAATTCATCAATCATGCCCACATATAGTTCACATAACATTCATTACAACTTTAATTACATAACGTTCATGGGGCCCTTCTTTTACATGTGTCGCTCTTCGTAGCCGTAGATGTCGACTTCGATAGTTCACCAGTCTTTATCAAAGGGCCCTACCTATTTATCGCTGAAACGTGGAACTCGCCTTTTGGATTTATGACCTCATCATAAATTGAGTCGATGAGTTGTTCTTGGACTGCTGTCACATCCGCCGGCGTGAAATCATTACAATCTTGCAAGCGACAAACACCTCCAGTCTGGATGTCCATAAATTGACACACATCGTAGTCGCATAAATTGTTTCCCGGCTGCTGAAGCAAGATCTGTGTTGGAAAAAGCTAAGAGCGTGAAATGGATGCATGGAAATTAAGTTAACTAACTAAAAAGCTAGCATGATGGCATACGTACTTAAGAGGCAAGTGTGATATCGAATTTCTATTTGAATTCACCGACGTTTTTGGTAGGGAACCGTGCGAATGCACTACACATATGATTGCGAATTGAACATGTTTAGAATTTGTTTTAAATGAAGTAGAACTAGCACAATAATGAAAGGAACAAGAATACCGATTTAGGATGCCGATCATGTTTTGAAAACATTCAACTGGTTTCCTCCTCGAGTCCATAATTGTGACCATACTACAATCTAGCTCGATAATAAGAAGAATCTAGTGAGCTGTACATACATATGTCAACGTAGGTAACTGATTAGTTCTAACATCGTGTTGTAGAAAAGTATTAGAACGAGGCGGTACGAAATCACGTACTCAAAGGTGTAGGGTAGAAGTATCCTTGACTTATATCTATGACCCATTAGCTCATTGTATACGATGTTCTCTGTATCGACAAAGCAGCTAGTAATAGTCGTGTTGTTGATAACCGAAGGGTCAAGGAAGGCTATGTCGAAAATGGCCTCCTTTCTGCATCTTTGTACCTCCATTCTACATAAGAAGAAATTAGTTAGGCTTGCATGTTAGTATTGTCAAAGGGCCCGCACAGTAGATTTTTGCAATTAAATAAGAACTTACAAAGTCCAGCAACTCAACATGATGTAACATACGGTGTCCCGATCTTTCGATGAGAAAGATAACCTTCGATTTGGGTGGAGATGACTTTGACGATCCGACTACAACGTACAACGACGATGCGCCTTAGCAATCGCTAAACCAACTCCAGAGGGTTATTGACCTTACCGTGGGCACGATCAACCTGATCACGAAGATCAATTCCTGCAAGCAATCGAAGAACAAGCAAGAACAAGGCAAAAGCAATCTAAAATTGCAAATATAGATGAAGTATAGAAAAAGTTGGGGTTCCGATACAAGGAGCTTGTTAGGCGGCCGTTTAGCATGTTTAAAAGACTCAAAATAGTAGCAAAAGGCTAAACTATCAAATAACCAAAACCCAAGTTATTTTGGGGGACTCCCTAGCTATATATAGGAGAAATAGGAAGCCAAAACCATGCTAGGGGCGTCCAAAACACATCCATGGCCGAGTAGGACTCCTATTCCTAGTTTGACTCGGATTTGTAAAGATGACCGAACTTGTTTTGCAGATTCCCGTTGACTTGTAAGAATTTGGACATGAGGCTGGATCTGTTGGAAAGAGGATGACGAAACCTTTCAAACCAGTACTCATAGGCCCGAAACACCCTTGTGGATAAAAAATTATGGTCGTTTTAAGTTGGTGCTGTTCTCGAGGCCGAATCCGAGTTGAACTTGTGCACCGGAAGAGTTGGCTCCATGCTTGACGTTTGGGAGTCCTTCTCCTTGGTTCCTAAGGATAATAAAATCATCACAAGCATTAAATAGCATTCCATTCATTAAATTATTTGTATGCAACCTGAGGAATGCATTCACCTGGCAATTGAATTGACGTGCGCGAGCTCGAGTAATTGGCCCTTGTATTACATTGTTGGTTTCAATTGGGTTTGTAGGCACTTGAGCTGGAAATTGTTATGAGATCACTTGCTATGTTAATGTTGAATGTTGAACTCCACTCTAGAAGTAGGTGCCGTTACAACTGCTTTAAATTGTGAACTGAATAGCGATACTAAATAATCAACAAAGTTAAGCTTTCCACACTTCTAACTTCAGCTGATTTTCTTGCTACTTCCAAATGCATACTCCTTTCGAGTCAGTCATATATGGACCGCGGGTAAGTCTTGCGAATACCTTCTGTACTCATGCTTCTGCTGTTGTGGTTTTTAGGTGAGGATCAGGGCGGATGTGAGTTCTGTCCGTACTGCCTCTCGGTGACCGGGCGGGGTGCCGAGTAGAGGCTACTGCCGTCGTGCACGCCCGGGAGTGTTCAGAGGCAGAACACTTCTGGAGATGTTCTACTTTTGTGTCTAGTCTAATAGATGAGTACTTGGCTTCCTTTGTAATTGACTTCTGTTGTATGTCATCGCCCACCTTATAATTACGTTCTACTCCTGTCTTTGTCGGCCATCGTACCTTGCTGCTGTTGTTGTGGGTTGTGGTCATGGGGTTTTGTCTTTGTGCCGGGTTGTTTGGTTGTTTGGTTAGTTTTGCTTCCGCGTGCGTGTCTGGTTGTGGGGTTTTCGAGTTCGTTGCCCCTTTATGCAAATTGATGTGATACCACGTTGTAAGCTGGTATGTGGGGATCCTGGGCGAGTTTTGGGTCGCATACCGGGGGAATACCGGGATTTGTTGTCGAGTTATTCGAAGGTTTCCTGTGTGGTCTCAATTGGGCTTGGGTGCTAACACTGCGAGCTCCTTCGGCGGTCCGCTGTTAGCCTCCAAATCCGATTAGGCCGACTCACCCTTCTAATAACCCGAGGACGGTCTGGGCGGCTTCTCTCAGCGCTAGTATCAGAGCAAGGTGCATAAAGACGAAACCGAAACTTGACGACCACTTAGGGAATTGATTAGGACTGTCATCATGCATTAGGTAGAAGTTAGTGCTTATATCCCGCCCTATGCATATATATGGTGAGTGAGGGAATACATTGGAATCGTGCATTTCATGTCGTGTCACGCATATACCATGCCATTTGCATCATGAACTGTGTTTTCGGTGTGTTGGACTTGTTGGACTCCAATGCGGAGTGCTACAGTCTGACTTGGGTTTAGTTTGCGGGCTTGTCAGGTTTAAGACCTATCCCTTCCGTGTGGGTCTGACTCTTGTTGTCTGACTTTGATTGACGACATAATGAGGACCCGTGGTGGTATGGGAGGTGATGATGGCGCTAGGCGATCGCAGCCTGGCGGTAACGATCGCCTCCGCCTCCCAACCTGCTGGATGTGTTGCTGTGCTCAGAGCAGAACCAGCAGACCACCAACCGAATCTTGGAAATGTTGGTCCAGAATCAAGCCGCTCCCGGTGGCCGCGGTGAAGGGCGAGGCCGACCTAATGGCTACCTGGACTTCCTACACACTCAACCGCCGACCTTCTCCCGGGCCAGCGACCCATTGGAGGCTGCACACCATGGAGCAAAAGTTTGCTCTCATTCATTGCGAGGATCCTCAGAAGGCACTCTTCGCGGTGCAGCAGCTTCATGGCCTAGCCGGTGCTTGGTGGGCCAACTTCTTGGTGATGCAGCCAGCAGGTCACCAGGTGACATGGGCAGAGTTTTTTGAGGCTTTTCGGGCTTACCATATCCCGAAGGGACTCATGGATATCAAGAAGCAGCAGTTTCTTGCCCTCAAGCAGTTGAGAAAGTCCGTGATGGATTACTCACGGGAGTTCAACGACTTAGCTCAATATGCGTCGGAGGAAGTCGACACCGATTAGAAGAAGCAAGATCGCTTCATGAACGGACTGACGGCGAAGATGCAAGATAAGCTCTCGGTGTGTGATTTCCCCGACTTCAATGCCTTGGTGAGTCGGGCGATCACCGCGGAGCACAAGATGAGGAGCCATCAAGATGAGAAGAAGCGGAAGAGGGCGGTACAGTTTGCGGTGGGCGGCAGTTCACAGCTGGCCCGGACTGCTCTTCCACCACCGAGGGCCCCTATTCCTACGCCTTCCTTGCCTATTGGAATGGCCCGACCTCCTGTTGCTACTCCCCGGCCTCCGCAGCCACAGCCCGGAGTACGAGTGGTGATGAGCTTCAGACCAGGCCCATGCTATAACTGTGGGCGTGGGGGGCATTTCATCCTTGATTGTCCCTTTCCAAGGAGGGGGAACAATTCTAAAGCCCCGTGACCTCAAGGCGCGACTGCACCACCTCCACTTCCTGCACCTACTCGTGGCCGCGTCAACTATGTGGATGCTGAGGCGATTCCTGAGGGCGCCGCCGTGCTGACGGGTATGTTATGCATTGAGGGGCATGCTGCTAGGGTGTTATTTGACTCGGGGGCTTCCCATTCCTTCATTAGCAAAGATTTCATAGTGCAGCATCAAATCAAAGTGAGTTGCAGTCACACCTCGTTCCTAATTGAAGCACCGGGTTCAAAGATTGCTGCTAATCAAATGGTCCAAAAAGCCACCATGCAAATTCGAGGGGTTTCCTTCCTTGTTAACTTGCTACTCCTTGATTTTTGTGGAATGGACGTCATCTTGGGCATGAATTGGTTAACCCGGCGACAGGCCATTCTAGATTGCTCTCGTCGCTCCATTTCGCTCAAGGGACCGAAGGGCGATTGGATGACTCTGCTTCTCGATGATGGCAGGGCTGCTCTTTGCTCCCTAAATGGCATTGAAGTTGAGGAGCTAGAGTCCCTTCCCGTGGTTTCGGAATACCCGGATGTGTTCCCAGCGGAACTGCATGGGATGCCGCCTGATAGGTATATTGAGCTCGTAGTCGAGTTCAGCCCGGGACTGCTATAGTTTCCAAGCAGCCGTATCGGATGCCGCCAAATGAATTGACCGAGTTGAAGAAGCAATTGAAGGAACTGATGGACAAGGGGTTCATTCGCCCGAGCTCCTCACCTTGGGGCTGCTCGGCTCTCTTTGTGACCAAGAAGGACGGTTCCTTTCGACTCTGTGTGGATTATCGACCGCTGAACGCAGTCACTGTCAAGAACAAGTACCCCCTGCCTCGGATCGATATCCTGTTTGATCAGCTTGCTGGTGCACGGGTATTCTCCAAGATAGACTTGAGGCTCGGGTACCATCAAATCAAGATTCGGGCTGAGGATATCCTTAAGACAGCCTTCTCTACCCGATATGGCTTGTATGAGTACACCGTCATGTCATTTGGTCTGACGAATGCACCGGCGTACTTCATGTACCTCATGAACTCCATCTTTATGGAGGAGCTCGATTCTTATGTGGTCATATTCATCGATGACATCCTCGTCTACTCGAAAAATGAAGAAGAGCATGCGAGGCATCTTCATATCGTTCTCGGGCGACTCCGGGAACATCGCCTTTATGCCAAGTTCAGCAAGTGCGAATTTTGGCTGAAGGAGGTATCTTTCTTGGGACATGTTCTCTCCGAGCAAGGTGTCGCTGTTGACCCAAGTAAGGTACAAGATGTTCTCAAGTGGGAGCAGCCCAACACTGTCACAGAGGTCCGCAGTTTTCTTGGGCTTGCCGGCTATTATCGCCAATTCATTCCAGACTTCTCAAGGATTGCCAAACCCATGACTGAACTGCTGAAGAAGGGTGCTGAGTTCAAATGGTCAGTGGGCTGTGAGAGAGCATTCCAGACTCTGAAGCAGCGCCTGAATACAGCTCCTGTCCTTACCCAACCAGATGTCTACAAGCCATTTGATGTGTATTGTGATGCATCGGCTATCGGCCTTGGTTGTGCGCTTATGCAAGAAGGCCGGGTTGTTGCCTATGCATCTCGACAATTGAAGCATCATGAAGAGCACTACCCAACGCATGACTTGGAGCTTGCCGCAGTGGTCCATGCTTTAAAAATTTGGCGCCACTATCTTCTTGGGAACAAGTGCAACGTCTATACTGATCACAAAAGTCTCAAATACATCTTCACTCAAGCAGATCTGAATGTGAGGCAACGACTTGACCGTTGCTCTTGGGGTGGGCGACCGAGGCAAAGCAGACCTTGGTGCCCATCTCTTCGCAGAAATCAAAGAAGGCCGCGCTGGTGAACTATGTGCCGTTGTCGGTGATGATGAGGTTGGCGACCCCAAAATGGACGAAAATCCCTTGCATGAACTTGACCGCAGCTGCGGCGGTGATGGATCTTACTGCCTCGGCTTCCACCCACTTAGTGAACTTGTCGATGGCGACGAACAGGTGGGTGTAGCCCCCTGTGGCCCGCGGGAACGCGCCCAGGATATCCAGCCCCCAGACCGCGAAGGGCCAAGAGAGCGGGATAGTTTGCAGGGCCTGGGCTGGCTGGTGGATCTGCTTGGCGTGGAACTGGCACGCCTCACATCTCCTCACCAGCTCACAGGCATCCTGGAGGGCGGTTGGCCAATAGAACCCTTGACGGAAAGCTTTTCCCGCCATCGTTCGTCCGAACACATGGCTCCCGCACACGCCTCCATGGATATCCGAGAGCAAACTGCTCCCCTCTTCCCGAGTGATGCACTTCAGAAGAATTCCGTTCTTACCCCGGCGGTACAGGTCCCCGCCCACCAGGGTATAGCACTTGGCCTTTCGTGCTACCTTCTCTGCTGACGCATCATCGTCGGGGCACACTTGATCCCGCAGGTAGGCCAGGATCAGATCCATCCAAGTGCCTTCCCGGTCAAGCACAATGACCACGAGGTGGTCATTCGGGTACTCCGCCTGGCCGGGCGTTTTCGCCGGAACCACTTTACCTCCAGAGGCGAGGGCTGAAGCGGCATCACCATCGTCCCCGCCAGAAACGGGGGCTGCGATGGACGGTCACAGAAGCCTTTCTTCAAAGACCCCGATCGGCACAGGAGATCTGGTTGAGGCGAGCTGGGCGAGCTCGTCCGCCAGATGGTTGTCGCGCCGGGGGATGTGAGTATACCCCAACCCTTCGAAATGCCTTTCCAATTTCCTAACCTCCGCCAGGTAAACCGCCATGACGGGGTCAGGACAGGAGAAATCTTTCCTTGCCTGGTTGACGACCAGCAGGGAGTCGCCCTTTACTTGCAGGCGCCGGACACCGATGGCTGCGGTGGCCCGGAGCCCAGCCAGTAAGCCCTCGTACTCGGCGACGTTGTTAGTGGCCTTGAAGTCGAGGACGACCACGTACTTGAGGAGGTCCCCGGTCGGAGAGACCAGGAGAACCCCAGCCCCCGCGCCTTCAAGCCTGAAGGACCCATCGAAGAAGAGCGTCCAGGGGGAGGGTGTGGGGACCTCATCGGCTTTGGACTTAGCTGGAGTCCACTCGACGACGAAGTCTGCCAGTCTTTGACTCTTTATCGTGGTACGAGGAGCGAACTTGACACCGAACTCCCCCAGCTCGACGGACCACTTTGCGATGCGGCCCTCTGCTTCTCGGTTGTGAAGGATCTCGCGCAGGGGGTAAGAGGAGACCACTATGATCTCTCCCCCTTGAAAATAGTGCCGCAACTTTCTTGACGCCACCACCACAGCATAGACCATCTTCTGAGCCTGAGGGTACCTTGTTTCTGCGTCATGAAGCATCTTGCTGACGTAGTAGACCGGCCGTTGGACGCCTTCTCGCTCTGCCACCAGCGCCGCGCTCACTACGGAGGGGCTGGCTGCCACATACAACAGCAGTGGCTCACCCGGCTCGGGGGCGACCAGCACCGGGGGAGAGGAGAGGTACTGCTTCAAGCCTTTGAACCCCTGCTGGGCTTTTGGGGTCCATTCAAACGAGTTGGTCTTCTTCAGCAGCTTGAACAGCGGCAAGCTTTTCTCCCCTAGCCGAGCTATGAACCGGCCAAGGGAGGCCAGCCGGCCAGTCAAGCATTGCAGTTGCTTGAGGCGGGTAGGCGGCCGCATCCGCTCAATTGCTTCTATCTTCTCTGGGTTGACCTCGATCCCGCGGCTGGAGACCAAGAACCCGAGTAGCTTCCCGGATGAGACGCCAAACACACACTTCTCGGGATTCAACTTTATACAGTATTTTCTGAGGCGGGAGAAGGTCTCATCCAGGTCCTGGACAAGCTCATCGGCCTTTTTTGTCTTTACTACCAGGTCATCGACATACACTTCGAGGTTCCTCCCTATTTGGGGCCGGAACACAATGTGCATGGCCCGCTGATAGGTGGCACCAGCATTCTTCAACCCGAAGGGCATCCTGACGTAGCAGTATACACCGAGAGGAGTCACAAAGGCGGTTTTTTCTTCATCTACCTACGCCATACTGATCTGATGATACCCGGAGTAGGCGTCGAGGAAACACAGGGCTTCACACCCTGCCGTGGAGTCGACGACGATATCTATCCATGGCAGGGGGTACGGGTCCTTGGGGCAGGCTTTATTGAGGTCGGTGAAGTCGATGCACATTCGCCACTTCCCGTTGGACTTCTTTACGAGCACGGGGTTGGCCAACCATTCTGGATAGGTGGCCTCCCGCACAATCTTGGCGGACAAAAGCTTCTCCACTTCGTCCCAAATGGCGTCCTGCCGCTCTGGCGCCTGCCGCCGGATCTTTTGTCAAACCGGGTGCACTCCAGGGAGTGTTGCCAATCGGTGCTCGATCACCTCCCTAGGGACCCCGGTCATTTCTGATGGTTCCCAGGCGAACACATCCAGATTAGACCGGACGAAGGTGACGAGCGCGCCTTCCTATTTGGCACTGAGGTCAGTGCCGATCTTGACGACCTTGCCCGAGCCGTCCTCGCCCACGGGGACCGCCTTTGCCTCGCCCGAAGGTGCAGGCGGTCTGAGTCTGACCGAAGGAGCTCGGCCGTCGTCCCTTATCGCCTTGCGCCGAAAGCGGTGGCGCCGGTCAGTCTGCTGTTTGCTTGTTGAGACGCAGGGCTTCCAGTCTATCCACCTTCACCATAATTGGACCTCCAGGCCCGGGAATCTTCACCAGTATGTAGGCGTAGTGAGCGACCGCCATGAACTTGACCAAGGCCAGACGACCAAGCAGGGCGTTGTACGGGAGGTCGAAGTCGGCGACCTCAAAGTCGACCAGCTCCATCCGGAAGTTTTTCGCACTTCCGAACGTAACAGGCAACCGGACCAGCCCCAGGGGCAAGAGGCCCACCCCGGGGGCGACTCCGTAGAAGAGTGGGGCCGGGCGCAGCTCCTCATACGGTACCTGGAGCGCTTGGTACGCCCCAATTGATAGCAGGTTGATGGCGTTACCCCCATCAACGAGGACCCGCCCGAGCTTCGCGTTGCGAACCGTGGGAGAGACCACGATCGGCAAATGGTTTGGGCCGGAAACGTTCTCCGGGTGGTCGGCCTGGCTGAAAGTGATCGGTTGCTCTGACCACTTCAGCAGCCTACTCGCCCCAGAGGACGATACAGTGGCGCAGACCTGCCTCAGATCCCGCTTGTACTGCGAGTTCGATGAGTAGGTGGCTGAGCCCCCGTGGATGAACGCCACCGTGTGCTTCGCCTGTTGGAAGGCCAATGGAGCTGAGTCTTCGTCGTCGTCTTCTCCGTGGTCTTTCTCGCGGCGCTTCTTGATTCGCCTGTCTACCAGTTTGGACACAACTTGGCAGTCCTCCAAGTCATGTCCACTCGTGCGATGGATGGGGCAGTAGGGTTTGCCCTCATCGTCTTCGCGACGGGGCGAGCGGCGGTTCCTGCGGTCGCCGCGCCGGTCCTGGCGCTCGTCCCTCCGGTCTTGATCATCGCGACGACGGGGTTTGGTCTCTGGTTCGGCAACCAGGACTTCCCTACCGGTGGCCTCCTTTCGCTTCTTCTTCTTCTTCTTGCGATCGGAGGACTTCGAGGTGACGGCGTCGTCGGTGTCGGTAGGCCTTGTCGCGCTCTTCCGAGCCTTAGCCGCCCTGGCGCACTTGTGCAACAGGGAGAACAACTCGGAAGTGGTCGAGATGATGCGGGTAGCCATCTTCTCCCGCATCTTCTGGTCCTGGACCCCCCTCCGGAAAGCGATGATCACAGACTGCTTAGAGATCCGGGGGATCGTATTACGGCAGTGGCTAAACCGTCGGATGAACTCTCTCAGGGACTCCCCCTCTGCCTGTTCCAGAGCGTGGAGGTCATCCTCCATGCCTGGTTGAGCGTAGGAGCCCTGAAAGTTGGCGACGAAGATGTCGCACAGCTCCTCCCACGAGTGCACGGAGCCTCGTGGGAGGTTAAGTAACCAAGACCGGGCAGAGCCCGTCAGCGACGTCGGGAGGTAGTTGGCCATAACCTTCTCGGACCCTCCCGCCGCACGCACCACCGTGGTGTAGATTTGCAGGAACTCCTCCGGGTTGGTGGTGCCGTCATATTTCTCGATGGACGCTGGGCGGAATCTCTCCGGCCATGCGGCTTGCCAAAGGCGGAGAGAAAACGCCTGGCATCCAACGTTGTAAGGGGAACAGCGCTGTTCACCAGCCCCTCGATCCTAAGGAGAGGACGAGGAGTGCGACCCTGCGCTCTCCCCGGAGTCCGAGAGGGAAGCCCCCTGCCGCCCAGCGGACTTCTGGGGATTGGCGTGCCGCTGTGCGCTCTCGTGACGCCTCCTGAGAACGTGACGTAGGTCACCGCCGCGCTGGAGCTGCCTCTCGTCCAAGCGCGACCTGAGATCTTCGCGATTCCCCCTTGACTCGGGGGGACCGCGAGAAGAAGCGGAGTCACGTGCACGTCCCCCTATAACGGAGGGGGCTGCAACCAGGACTCCCTTCCCCTTGTCCCGGCCCTTGATACCGGGAGAAATCGTGTGGTGGCTGGAAGCCTGCGCGTCGGTTGCGCGCGCGCCTTGCCACCATAGGACGGAAGCCCCGGGCTGGGCCGCCGCTTCAACCTGTTGTTGTGCGGCATCGACCAGGTGGACAATATCCCACAGCCATGGAGTGGCTGGGGTGTCCCCCCCAGCGTTACTTGGGGATGTGTAGGATCGAAGTATACGAATATAGCAATCAGAGGGGGGTGAATGATTGTGCGGAAGCTAAAACCAAATTCTTGATCTACTAAAAGTTCACCCCAAAACAGAACCAAATAATTGCCTCGTTTTCGACAAAAACAGAATGATAGAGGTTTGGTAAAACGCGAATTCCCGGAGATCCAACCGTCGGAATGATCTAAAATTTGGAAACAAGAAACTACATTCCAATACGAATCTAACTCAAAAAGAATCAGCTCGATCGGACTTACGGATCAAAAGTTATAAGCTTCGTAAGCTTGCTATTCCAGAACTTGACGAAAATCAATCTAATCGAAACTTGTAGATTGATCAAGAATAACAAAAGATTTATCAACAAGACTTTGAGGAACACTAGATCGATACCCTAAAGAGGTTTTTGATAGATCAAATCAAGATGAAACTCAAAGAACAAAAACCAATCTAGAACTAGAACAAGTATGCAAACAAGAACCAAAAGAGAATATTGTAGCACACAAGGAACTAGAAGAATTGATCTTTATTTCTTTTGTCTAAAGTACTCTCATCAAAAGAGTACAAACCCTAAAACTGAGCTTGAGGCTCTCAATGCGCTCAGCTCTAATTGATGCCCTTCAACAGGAGACACCCCTCCTATTTAAAGGAGCAAAACACAAGGAGTTCTGAATACAATTCCTAATCTAGAAGGAGTATGTATACAACTCCTCTTGGCCCAACCTGGCCGAGTACAACTCTTGCACGCGTATGGCAACCCTACCATACTCACGTGACTAACACTTTGCACGCGTTTGGCCACCTGCCATACTCACGTGACTAACACTTTGCACGCGAATGACCTCCTGCCATTCTCACGTGACTAACCATTCTTCATGTGCACCATTCTCTTAGCCCGAACGTCCCGCATGACATCCTTAACCACCAAGACCTCAGTTCCTCCCTGAACCTAGTCCTGAACCTCAGTTCCTCCATGAACCTAGTTTCGGTCCCGTCATCAACCACGTTCGTCTTCGAGCAATACCTGCACATGAACAAACCACAAAACAATACCGAGCACAAGTCCACGACTTGACTCACATCAATCCATGCAAATACTCACACGAGCATTGCATAAAGTCCACTTCAAGCATCATAAAATTCTCACAAATTTCATAATCTCAAAAACAAATCAAACACAATTCCAATTTTGCTCAAAACCCTAATCGAGCAAAAACGCATTCACGACGGACCAAAAAATATGGTCCGCGCACATGAAAAAGTCACTCAAAAAACCATTCACAACGGACCAACAAAATCGGTCCGGTGTACAAGTGAAAGTCTCAGTTTCAAGAAGAAATCATTCCGGCGAAAACACGTTCACGACGGACTAAAGAAATCAGTCCGTCGTACATGCGAAATCAATCCTCAAAAAGCCATTCACGACTGACCAAAGAAATTGGTCCGACGTACATGCAAAACTTACTGGTTCTTGTCAAATTGTCAAAACACATGAACAAACACATTTTGCAAATTCAATTCTAAGCCAATTTTTCAGCACATGATTTCACAATCTCCCCCTTGATGAAAACATTGGCAACACCACTTAGAATTGAACATTTGGCATTCACTTTACAAAAGATTTTGAAATCCAAAGGATCAAGGACCAAAAAGAGAAAACACAGAATTCCCCCTTTGACCAAAATGCAAAGCAAAATCTCCCCCTGAGAAGGAAAATGTGTGTGAATGTGCAATGTGCCCAAAAATTTCAAAATTCTCCAAACTTCTCAAATTTCCAAAAACTTTTCCCCCTTTTTTCAACTTCTCCCCAAAAACTTTTCCCCCTTTTTTCAACTTCTCCCCAAACCTCTCAAAACTTCTCCCCCTTTGACAATGGATTCATCAAGAGTACAAAAGAGAGAACATGTTCAAAATTTTTCTGAAACAATGATTTCACAAAGGGAAACAAGGGAGTGCCAAGATAGGAAAAGATGAGCTCATTCGATCATATAACCTTATATATCACATAACATGCAAAATACATGATCTTGATGTGATTTTAACAAGTTAGGGAATGACATGCATCTCAACCTCAATTCAGTCAACTATAGCCAAGTACTAAGCAAAACCTTTAGTAGAAAAACAAAGGCTCAACGTTGAAACAAATAACAAATCAGGGCGAGCAAGTAGTTTCAATTCCAATCTAGTAGACCAATTTAATCTTTAAAACAGTAAACTGCATGTGGCATGCTTGAAGCATACTTCTTTTATTTCCTTGAAGTGGCATGCTTGAAGCATACATCTTGTCTTTGAGGGAATGGCATGCTTGAAGCATACATCTTATCTTTTAGGGAAAGCATTCCTGAAGCTCATAACTTGAGGCTTTTGCTTTTAACAACCCTTTTTTATTGATTCCCTTTTCTTTTCATTTTTCTTTGATTATAAACATGCAAAAGTGATTAAAAGGTCTTTTGAAAGAGTAAAGCTAAAACACACTTGCTTCATAGCCCAAATTTGTCAAGAAGATTCAATATCAAGCCTAGAAGAGTAAGATATCACAGAGTATTTAGCTATAGGCAATCAGTCCAGGGAATTTCGCAATGTCATTTTTAGTTCAAGTGAGACAATTAGATTATCATATATTAGCTCAATTACATAACATATAAAGAAATATGATAAAGTGAGCTTATCAAGTGAAAGAACTTGGCAAGGAAACTCCCCCTCAAAACAAACCCATTGGATGAACAATCCCAAGTTCTCCCCGAATAAAAGCAAAACGAGAAGAAGACAAAGGTTTTGTGAAAATGTCTGCCAATTGATGTTCAGTATCCACATGATGAAGCACAATATTTTCTTTTTCAACATGATCTCTAAGAAAGTGAAATCCAATATCAATATGCTCAAGAAAGGGGATTACTCAAGAGGTGGCACGAACCAAATCAATTCAACATCGTCCAAAGTCAACATCAGAATAAGCTCTTAAACTAATGCATAAGGAAGCAGAAAGCCAAATGCCAAAATCTTGAGTACCATGGAGATACCTGAAAGTTCACTTGAACGCTTGTCGATGTGAAGCACGTGGGAAGCTTGAAAACAAGCACACACAAGCACTTGGGAAGAGTCTCTCATGTAAACCTCCAATTATCTCATCCTCAACAGCATCATCATCATCTTTTATGAACAAAGACACTCTCCCCCTGAACATATGCACCTGTACTTGCATCATTTGGACTAGTACCTTTTGTAAAGCAGAAGTGGAAGAAGTATCTCCAAAGGCAACACTTTTAGCATGAGATGCACGAGTGAAGAAGAACCAAAACTTATCCTTGAACATATGAAGTGAGCATCCGAAATTCACTAGCCACATGTTCTCCTTCCTCGCGTGAGAAGCCTACATAGAAGCAGAAATTGTCGAGGCCTCGGTACTGGGGTTAGAAATAAGATGTTTAGGAATCCAGTACTGAGACACACGATGCACAACAGTAGGCACAACACGAGTATTCTTATGCACAAAAATAGATTTGCCTTTTTCCGTGTTTTTAGAAACAAAAGGTGTTTGTTTCACCCTAGGCACATAATGAGAAGTAGAGTGTGCCTTTCTGAAATTAGACCTAGCATTAAACCTTTCTCTCTTTTGTTGTTTAGCTAGTCTAAAGCAAAAGTCTACTAAATGTCCATCTCTACCATAATGAGTGCAAGTGTACTTAACATGATGTTTTGCTTTAATAGTAGAATCACATTTTGCATTCATCATAGTAGAAGATAAAAGACCAGCAGATTTAAAGACAGTTTTCTTAGGCTCATTGACAATTTCAAATTTTCCACTTTCAAGTGTTTTGACAACAGTGGGAGCATGTGATTTATGATAAGCATAAGAATCAAAACCTAAACCTTTGTTATGAGTGCTGACTTTTGATTGACCCAAGATCATGTTTAGGTTTTTCTTTCCTTTAGTGAAACGTTCTAATGACATTTCCAAGTAATCAATTTTTCGAGAAAGAGTTAAACAATTATTACAGGGAACGTCCACTTTTCCTTTTTGCTTGCGACAAGTTGAGCATGAAAGAACCTCATGTGTAAGCAAATCTTCTGTCATTTGAGAAACCCTAGCATTTGCATCATGCAACTTCAATTCTAGTATGGAGCATATAGAACATGGAGTTGTATCATGTAAATCAATGGTAGAACAACTAGCATGTTTAACAAGTTTCTCATTTTTCTCATTTTCAGCATTGATTTGCTCTAACAAGGTAACATGTTCTTTCCTAAGCAAAGTAAGCTCATTGTAAATTAAGTCACATGATTTGCAAGCATCATCATCAGGAATCAAGGTTTTAAGTCTAGCAATTTCAGCATTCAATGACTCAACAACAAAATCATGTTTCTTAATTTTCTTGTCACGTTTATCAAGCAATTTACCAAGTCGAGCAACAGCAATAGCTAATTCAACGTAAGAAGGATCTACCTCATTGAAGTCGCTGTCGTGGTTGTCCTCAGTAAAGCTGTTGCTGCTTTTAGCCATGAGACACAACCCCGTCAACTCATGCTTCCTTGGAGTTGCATCGTCCTCACTGCTCCCTGAATCCACATCGCTCAAATTGACTTGTTCAAGAGCGGAAAGAACTCGGTGGACAACTTTGCTGTTGATGAAGCTCTTCTTCTTTCTATTACTTGAAGAGAACTTCTTCTCTTTTCTTCTATCGTTGTCCTTCTCCTCCCTTGATGCTTTACCTACAAGTTTAGGACAGTTTGGACGAATATGATCGAGATCACCACACTCATAGCATCTTGGAGGGCCACCACCACCTCTCTTTCTCATTCTCACATTTTGTAAAGCTTTGTTAAAGCGAGAAGAGAGTAGTGACAAGTCTTCTTCTGGGAATTGCTCAATCTGTTCATCGGTTAGTGAAGACAAGAAAGATAGAGCAAAGCTTGAAGCAGCACCATTATGAGATATGCTAGATTGAGATGTCAAAGCAATTGATTTATGATCATTCTTTCTAGCAAGAATATCTAATTCATGAGTTTTCAACTTGGAATAAAGAACATCTAAGGTAAGTGTACTCATGACAGTAGATTCTCTAATGGATGTAACTTTCATCTCCCAAATAGACATGTCTAAAGCACCAAGCAATTGTCTAGCATTAGCAGCATCATCAAAGCTAACTCCAACAGCACGAAGATTACTAAGAATTTTATTGAAACGTGCAAAAAAGTCATCTAGCGACTCACCGGGTTTCATCTCAAATCGCATGTATTCTTTTTTGTAAAGATCTTGACGAACCTCTTTAATAGTGTTAGAACCCTCATGGTAATCACAAAGAGATTTCCATACCTCATATGCGGATCGAAGATGAATCACACGATCGAAGTCGCTACGTCCCAAGCCTTGGATGATCAAGTTGCGCGCCTTGCTGTTTGCTTCAACATGTGTGCGATTGGTGTCGTTGACGTTGTCGTTTGCAGGGACTTCATATGGCTTGTAGACCTTCTCCCAAATTGCGAATCCCTGAGCTTGGATGAACGCCTCCATCTTGGCCTTCCAAAACTGAAAATCAACACCATTGAACACACAAGGTTTTGTCGAATAATGATCCATTGATCTAATCACCGATTAAGATAGATTAGAAAAACCTTGCTCTGATACCACTTGTAGGATCGAAGTATACAAATATAGCAATCAGAGGGGGGTGAATGATTGTGCGGAAGCTAAAACCAAATTCTTGATCTACTAAAAGTTCACCCCAAAACAGAACCAAATAATTGCCTCGTTTTCGACAAAAACAGAATGACAGAGGTTTAGTAAAACACGAATTCCCGGAGATCCAACCGTCGGAATTATCTGAAATTTGGAAACAAGAAACTATATTCCAATACAAATATAACTCAAAAAGAATCAGCTCGATCGGACTTACAGATCAAAAGTTATAAGCTTCGCAAGCTTGCTATTCCAGAACTTGACGAAAATCAATCTAATCGAAACTTGTAGATTGATCAAGAATAACAAAAGATTTATCAACAAGACTTTGAGGAACACTAGATCGATACCCTAGAGAGGTTTTTGATGGATCAAATCAAGATGAAACTCAAAGAACAAAAACCAATCTAGAACTAGAACAAGTATGCAAACAAGAACCAAAAGAGAATATTGTAGCACACAAGGAACTAGAAGAATTGATCTTTATTTCTTTTGTCTAAAGTACTCTCATCAAAAGAGTACAAACCCTAAAACTGAGCTTGAGGCTCTCAATGCGCTCAGCTCCAATTGATGCCCTTCAACAGGAGACACCCCTCCTATTTAAAGGAGCAAAACACAAGGAGTTCTGAATACAATTCCAAATCTAGAAGGAGTATGTATACAACTCCTCTTGGCCCAACCTGGTCGAGTACAACTCTTGCACGCGTATGGCAACCCTACCATACTCACGTGACTAACACTTTGCACGCGTTTGGCCACCTGCCATACTCACGTGACTAACACTTTGCACGCGAATGACCTCCTGCCATTCTCACGTGACTAACCATTCTTCATGTGCACCATTCTCTTAGCCCGAACGTCCCGCATGACATCCTTAACCACCAAGACCTCAGTTCCTCCCTGAACCTAGTCCTGAACCTCAGCTCCTCCATGAACCTAGTTCCGGTCCCGTCATCGACCATGTTCGTCTTCGAGCAATACCTGCACATGAACAAACCACAAAACAATTCCGAGCACAAGTCCACGACTTGACTCACATCAATCCATGCAAATACTCACACGATCATTGCATAAAGTCCACTTCAAGCATCATAAAATTCTCACAAATTTCATAATCTCAAAAACAAATCAAACACAATTCCAATTTTGCTCAAAACCCTAATCGAGCAAAAACGCATTCACGACGGACCAAAAAATATGGTCCGGCGTACACATGAAAAAGTCACTCAAAAAACCATTCACAACGGGCCAACAAAATCGGTCCGGTGTACAAGTGAAAGTCTCAGTTTCAAGAAGAAATTATTCCGGTGAAAACACGTTCACGACGGACTAAAGAAATCAGTCCGTCGTACATGCGAAATCAATCCTCAAAAAGCCGTTCACGACTGACCAAAGAAATTGGTCCGACGTACATGCAAAACTTACTGGTTCTTGTCAAATTGTCAAAACACATGAACAAACACATTTTGCAAATTCAATTCTAAGCCAATTTTTCAGCACATGATTTCACAGGATGATCGAGAAGCAGCCGGGCCACATGAAGGCTTCGCGCGGGGGTGTCGTCCCCCAGCGCCAAGCGCCGTTGGACGGGCTGACCCCCGGGCGTAGGAGCCATGCGCGCCCCTCCCGAAGCGGAGGGACCCGGGTGGCCCGGCTCCCTCCCCGAACGCCGGGACCGGCTACGGGCGCCGCTTTCCTCGGGCAGATTGCTGCGCCTGGAGTGCGACTCCGCCATGCAGACAAGCGCCTCTACTTCTACTGAGCTTCGAGCGGGAGATGGAAGAAAGAGGGCAATCTAACCACCAATAGCCCCTACCTGGCGCGCCACTGTCAGCCTACTAGCCAACAGGCACCTCCGAATCGGGTGCTTATAAGGTTCAGACGGGGGGCTTTCGGGGCAATTGCCGGGGAAAGGAAGAAGATGACCGGAGTACCGGGAGGCTCAGAGGAACAAGGGGGCGCAAGAACTCTTTTCCCAGGTTCGGGCCCTCCGGAGAGTAATAGCCCTAGTCCTGCTTTTCTTGGTATTGCTTGTGTACTAACTTGAGAGGATGAAATCTCCTAACCATGGATCGAACCCCCTCTCCCATGCACCCTGGCCCCCTTTTATACTTGGGCTCTCGGGGGCACACGGGAGGCTTACACGGCAAAGCCCACTCATTACACTGCCACGGGCGCATTTAATGCGCCTGTCACTGCGCTTACATCCCAGTAACATCTGCCGCAGCCTGCCACACCGCCGCCCCACGCCCGCCAACGCCACCTGCCCGTCGGGGGTGAGGCGCTGCCGTGATGTCACACGTAATTAATGCACGCCTGGGGAAGACGCGCCGCCATACTGTATCCTCCATGCTTTGCATTTAATGCGCACGATTCGCATTAAATGTCCTTGATCTGGGCGCTACAGCCTCGGGGGTGGACGCCAGGGGTGGCCTGCATGCCACGTGTGTTCTGGGCGACCACATTGCTGGCGCCGGTGGTGTGGCTCGATCGCCACTGTCGCAGGCGACCACCTTCTGGCGCCCGGTGGTGTGGCTCGATCACCACACATCGCTTTGGCGACCACCTCGCTGTCGCCAGGGCGTGGCCTCGACCGCCACTGTCCGGCTGGCGACCACCTTCTGGCGCCAGTGGTGTGGCTTTGATCGCCACTGCCCATCCGGGCGACCACCTTCCTAGGCGCCTAGTGGTGTGGCCTGATCGCCACCTGTCCACTGGGCGATCACGCTAGGAAGTTACTGCTCACCGTGGCGGTGTGCCCGGACGCACCCTGCCCGCCCGGCGGTCTCTTTTATTGCGGGGGAGTGGGGACCCTGGTTTAAAATACGCCGACATATATGTATATGTATAGACATGTGCATAAAGAAAGTTGATACCTGCGAACCACTCTAAGATAGATACGGAAATGCGCAAATACATACGGACAGGATCAACCAACCGATAGAAATAGCGCGCGCAAAGGAGAGAACAAAAGATACCGAACGATGACGTGCAGTAGCGCGAATCGTCGACGCGGAAGAAGGCGAGGCCGAAGAGTGCACCGGCGGCAACGGCGGCGGTGACAATGGCAGTGGCAACGCGGCGACGGCGAGGGCGACGGTGACGACGCACAGTTAGCGACAAGGAACCAAGATTTCGACAGCGTTCCCGGCCGAACTGCTGTGTGGAGGAGATGAAATGGACGTGGTTCACACAGGGAAAAAAATGAGATCGGTAGGGAAGGCAAGGTGAAACTTAAGATGCTAATGGTGCAAGATTAGAAACTGATGGAAGGAGAAAAGCAGAAGAAATGGCTGGAGGAAGGAAAGGATTCCTGCGCGTGGGTAACTCAACCGTTTCATTGGAGTGAATGATGGTGCCTTCCGTTTTATTCATTCACGGCACTTTATTGGACCATTGATAGTGCTTCCCATTTCTTGTCATTCACGGTTCGTGCACGCCATGGGAGTGAATTACCTCCATGTGATGTATACGTGTATACATGCTAGAATGAAACATGTTTAGAATAAAATAGCAAAAAAAGTTCTAAAAAGTCTAAAAAAATTCCTCTAAAATACCAGGAACTATTTGGAACTTAACAAAGTTGGTTTCGCGAATTTTCGACGTGTAGATTTTTCGTAGAAATTCTTTTAGTGAATCAGACACCTGTATAGTTTTTTGTAAAATCAACGACTTAGGTTATATAACATGTTTTCAGAAAATATTTGAAGCGAACACTCTCATCTACCAACTATCTTAATTATCAACAAAATTTTAGATTTTACGCTTATCTGAAAATGCCTAATCTTTATTTAATACGATTAGTTCAATAAACGTGAATCCGACTTACTCGCGAGGTTTCCATGTAGATTCCGAAAAATTTACAAATAATCCCAGAAACACACTGAATATATTAAAAGAAATTTTTGGGACATTACAAACCTCCCCCCTTAACAGAATCTCGTTCCTGAGATTCAGGGCTGACTAAAGAATAAGTTGGGAAATTACTTCTTCAAATCTTCTTCGCGCTCCCAAGTCGCTTCACTTTCTGAGTGATTACTCCACTGAACTTTGCAGAAACGAATCGTCTTGTTCCTGGTTTCTCGTTCGGATGTGTCTAAGATCTTAACTGTATGCTCTTTGTAGGTCAGATCTTCTTGCAGCTCGATCTCTTCCAGAGGTGTCTGCTCTGTTGGTACTCAAAGACACTTCTTAAGTTGAGATACATGGAACACGTCATGGACTCCTACAAGTGATTGCAGCAACTCTAACTGATATGCGACTTCACCTCTACGGCTCAAAATCTGGAATGGACCCACATACCATGGGGCAAGTTTTCCTTTAGTGTGGAACATTTTAACTCCCTTGAGCGGAGTGACTCTGAGATATACATAATCCTCTGGTTCAAAGCTTAGCTCGCTGTAACACCCCGCCATTTAGCATGCCTGAATGCTACCAAACATAGGCTAAACAACATCTAAATACCATAAATTAAGGTAAATTACAGAAAAGGAGCAAATGCTAAAAAAACCGAAATTTGGGCAACATCTCATTTGTTTTAACATGAATTGAAGGAACATCAACATCATAGCAATATATGGCAATATAAGAGGCATCTAAAACAGCAATAATTAAAGGCATGACAGCAATATAAGTCTAATCCCAAGCATTCAATGTCTCCATGAGCCAAACGAACAATAAGACTCTCATATCGCAAAACTAAACCATAAATCAATATGCATAACACTTAATGTATTATCAATACCTAATTGAGTGACTGTGGGAACAATTGAGTGAGGCTACGTGTAGAAGTGTGACTAATTCCCTTCCCCGCATAATGATCTCATAGTACCTAAAACAACAAGAAAGCACAAGCGTGAGTTCAACACTCAGCAAGCATATTGCAATGGTACACAAAAACAATTACATGGCTATAACAACTCATATCATGTCCTTCATCTCATTCATGATCACATATCAATATCATCACCATTATGTATGCAATGCGATGCGATGCTCATGTCTCCTTGGAAACTCATACCGGTATGGTTGAGTACACACCCGTCGGCTAGTTATGACTTTCTCACCGCCCGGGCCATGTATCATGCCATGTATGCAAACATGCCAACATCATAATTAACTTGTACATTAACATATGGCATCATAACATAATAAGCATACTCACCATATCAATGGCAATCATTAAAGCATGGCAAGTGATCATATCATATAATCAATTTCATCTAGTCTCAACTAGCAACCTACAAACCGCTATCCATTACAATACACTTGCCTCAACCACGGGCAACGGATTGGCGAGAAGTAGAAGGCACTCCCGGGGTCACACCAACTGCACATGGGTACCACACACTCACAATCATATCCACAAAACAGTAAGCAAACCCTCTTCTACCCCGACATCGCAAACTACTCGCTAAACCCAAAAACAGAGGTTCTGTCCCGTCGGCACAGCAGCCTTCCAAAAGGCATAACTCGGGTTCTAATACTCCGAATCAATTAAACGAGTACAACCTCGCGTAGCTTAGGGAATTTCCCAACTTTTTCTAAGTATATGGAAAAACTGATTCGGACTCTAAAGTTGTTTAATCTACAAAATAACGTGATATGTTCCAATCACGTCACATATTTTAACACGCTCGGTAAAACGATCATAACTTTTAAACTGCTGGGCGGAATTGGACGTTCTTTATACCCACGGAAAGATATTGAAATTACCTACAACTTCTTCAACAGCCGTACGACCAAATTCTGAATTTTAATTGACGAAAACCCAAGCCCTAGGCCGACTGCTCATGCTGCCCGAAAGAGAGAACGTGGCAAACTCAAGATTGCTTCTAATCTACTCAATTCCAGCACCACCAATTGATCTAAAAACATGATAATCACCCTTAGAACAGATCCTAGACTAGCCCCAAGGATTCCTATGGCCATACCTTCGCCCGACGACCGAAAACCCAACGGATCTCCTCCCGGTTTGCGCGATCTCCTTCCTCGCTCCAAATCCACCGGATCTCCTCGTCGCGGAGCGCTCCAATGGACATATCTTCGAGGTGTTGAGGTGGAGAACTACCCTAGGTGCAGCAAGGGAGGTGGAGAGGGGAGGAGAGGGGTGGTGGCGCTATGGGGGAAGATGGAGAGGAAGGGGAAGGGTGGAGGCGCATGGGGGGGGGCTAGGGGGTGTCGGCTAGGGTTGGGAGAGGGAGTTTGGAGCGCACCAAGGGGTGGGGGCCAGATTTGGCTACCCAAAAGTCCCCCCCTTGGGCCCAAACCCTTCCACCGGAGGCCTAACTCAACCCCCAAGGCCCAAAGTCCCCCGGAGAGGCCCAAACACCCGAAAAACAGAGGTTCTGTCCCGTCGGAACAGCAGCCTTCCAAAAGGCATAACTTGAGTTCTGGGACTCCGAATCAATTAAACGAGTACATCTTCGTGTAGCTTAGGAAATTTTCCAACTTTTTCTAAGTATAAGGAAAGACTTATTCGGAATCTAAAGTGGTTTAATCTACAGAATATCGTGATCTGTTCCAATCACTTCACAGATTTTAACACGCTCGGTAAAACAACCATAACATTCAAACGGCTGATCCGAATTTAACGTTCTTTATACCCACTGAAAGGTATTGAAATTATCTCCAACTTCTTCAACAGGCGGACGACCAAATTCAGAATCTAAATTGGCGAAAAACTAAACCCTACGTCGACTGCTCATGCTGTCCAAAACAGAGAACGTGGCAACTTCTAGATCTAATCCAATCTACTCAAATCCAGCACCACCAATTGATCTACAAACATGATATTGATACTTAGAACAATACCTAGCCCAACCCCAAGGAGTCCCATGGCCATACCTTCGCCCAACGCACGAAAACCCAATAGATCTCCTCCCGGATCGCTCCTCGCTCCTCGCTCCAAATCCACCGGATCTCCTCGTCGCGGAGTGCTCCAATGGACAGATCTTCGAGGTGTTGAGGTGGACAATTCCCCTAGGGGCAGCAAGGGAGGTGGAGAGGGGAGGAGAGGGGTGGTGGCGCCATGGGGGAAGATGGAGAGGAAGGGGAAGGGTGGAGGCGCATGGGGGGTGCTAGGGGTGGCGGCTAGGGTTGGGAGAGGGAGTTTGGGGCGCACCAAGGGGTGGGGGCCAGATTTGGCTGCCCAAAAGTCCCCCCCTTGGGCCCAAACCCTTCCACCGAAGGCCCAACTCAACCCCCAAGGCCCAAAGTCCCCCGGAGAGGCCCAAACACCCGAAAATGGCCTAAAAACACGCTATAAACGGCATAACGTAAAGTTTTAACCTCCATTTTCACATTTTATAAAGTTTTTGACCTCAACATTCACATTTTATAAGATACGACACTCTGTGGTGTCACATTTTCCCCCCTTCAACAGGATTCGACCTCGAATCCAAGACACACCAATACGCAACCCAGCAAAGCAAAAGATAGCTAGGTTTCACATCTCATACCTGAGACGAAAAGCTCGGGGTACTTCTCGCGCATGCGAGACTCTAGTTCCCAAAGCGCTTCTCTCTCTGACTAAAGCCACTGGAACTACAATGATCGAGACTCGATGGTAAGATGATTAAGCTCGAAGACCCACAGTTCTAACGATAACCCACGATCAACCTCTTGCAAGAACTTTACTCAACATTGAAACCCAAAGCACCCATACAAGGCCTTGGCATGACCCAAGCGATAGGATAAAATCCCAAACAGACCACGAAAGGAAACGGTCTCACACTCCTCCTTCGATACATCCCTTGGCAACTGTGGTTCGTCGTATTCGCGACGACGCAAACCAAGTGAGATACAACACTCTAAGATTACTAACTGCTTGAACCATCGGGGTTACATTCTGATCTTTTACAACAAGACCAACACCCACCCCACTACCACCGAAAGGAGAAGCCTACTTTACGGCCGGGCTTCTAAAAACCCGCAAAATCAATAACAACCGAGCATTCCACTTTGGTTGGCACACACGCTCAATAGCCTGGCGACAAAAAGATCCAATACTCTTCGAAAACCGAAAGCAATTACTAGCAACCACCAAGTGGTCCACTAATAATTTGATCAACCCTACCGAGGGACACATAAACGGAAAGAATTCTCCAAGAAGGTTTGAATTGGGACATAGACAACCTTCCTTTACTCTTCATTTCTACACCATTTACGATCAACTACTAGCCACACCAGATTTCTCTTACTATGAAAGCCTCGCCCTCACATCCTTCCACTTAAAGGACCTGGACAAACAGTACCATTGATGAGTCAGCCCAACCGTAACATGAACCCAATTGGTCCACATACAACAACTCGAATTCCAAAGCGCTAAAAGCCACATTGGAAAGAGTTCGGCAACAACCAAAGAGTACTCATTTTATTTTTCCTAAGCCAAGATGCAAAGAAAGCTCAGATCTCTTACACCACAACCAACATACGAGAAGATATTCATTCTTACTTCTCACACTAGAAGGCAATTGAAATCTCGATTCAGGACATGCATGCAGCTTTCCAAGAGCACTTCGGATTAGTCATATATCCATATATGACTTTCTCACCGACCTGGCTCAACGACTCTTTTATCATTTAACATCTATAAACGATGTCATGATTACTTTTCACCATTCATTCGTCATGTAACAACACTACCGAATAGTCATTCACAAGACGACTTCTTCCTCTGTATCACATGAATAAAACTCGAATAACATCGAGGATTGCGCTAATTCATATAAACTATGACGGCAGCATAGTTAACATCAAAACACCACGTCGTGTCAAAACCCACCATCCATTTAAAGCTAACCTTGCAAAACCTCGCATTCTAACCAAAATCAACATTTTGGAATAGAACATCAACTCCAAAGTCAAACGTCTGCACACACAACCACCGCAATTTTTTTTTCAAAGAGAAAGAGAAATTCATTTCAAAAGGGAACACTTTACTAAGAAAATCACTTATGAACCTTTCATAAAATCCACCTTGTGAAGCATTTTCAAACACCGCACACATTTTCAAATAACTCCAACTCTAGCCAAATGGAGTTATAAATTGAATCTCAAGAATCTCCAACACAACACACTAAGACCTTCTGCTTCTGTAACACCTCGGCATTTAATATGCCCGAATGCTACCAAACATAAGCTAAACAACATCTAAGTACCACAATTAAACATAAATTCCAGCAAAGGTTCATATGCTAAAAACCGATATTTGACATCTCCTTTGTTTTTCCATGAATTAACACAATCTCAATATCATGGCAAGATATATATCATAGCACACGACATCTAAAACAATAACATAAATGGACATAACATCAAGTTACGCCAATAATACCACGCTTAACCACTTCATAAACTATAACGAAGCAAATAAGGATTCACAAGCATGCTAGATTAAACCATACATTAAGTTTAGGGCACAACTCTTAATATCATGTCTCCAAGTGGTTAATTATGGACTATGATGGTGGAGCTACGTGTAGAAGTGTAGCTAGATCCCTTTTTCCCGCATGCCGATCTCAAAGTACCTAAAAACAACATAAAACACAAGCGTGAGTTCGAAAACTCAGCAAGCATATTGTAATGGACAACAAGATCATTTACAAGACAATAATACCTCACATCACATATAACATCTCATACTTGAGCACATAACAACATCATCATCATTAAAAAAAAATGTATTGCAATGCAATGCAATGCAATGTTATGCTCATATCTCCATGGAAACTCATACCGGTATGGTTGAGTACACACCCGTCGGTGTGCACCCTCTCCCCCCTTCCATCCAGAAGATGGAGGGTGCCTACTCCTCGCTTCCACAACCCACGGTAGATGGAATCACGATGTAGGACTTACTCTAATGGCTCTCGGATTAGTCATAACTTTCTCACCGACCTTCCCGGATTAGTTAATGACTTTCTCACCACCCGGGCCATGTAACATGTCATGCATGCAACTATGCCAATTATCATATTTCACATGTACATAAACATATGGCAACTCATCATGACAAATATAAACACATGGCATCGAACCATGATAATCATACTCAATATTTCATTGGAAAACAGCAAGCATGGCAAGTGAGCATAGCAAGTGTTCAATCTTTCACCCAATATCAACAAACAACCTACAATCCGCTATACATTACAACACACTTGCCTCAACCGCGGGCGACGGATTTGTGGGACGTAGAGGGCACTCCCGGTGTCACACCACCTGCACATAGGCATCACACACTCACAATAATGCCCGCAAAACAGTACACAAATCCCCATCTAACCCGACATTGCCCACTACTTGCAAACCTAAAAACAGAGGTTCTGTCCCAGCGGGACAGCAGCCTTGCAAAGGCCATAACTTGAGTTCTGGGACTCCAAATCGATTAAACGAGTACACCATCGCGAAGCTTAGGAAATTTCCTACCTTTTTCTAGTTATACGAAAAGACTGATTCGGAATCTAAAATTGTTTAATCTACAGATTACTACGATCTGTTCCAATCGCGTCACAGATTTTAACACGCTCAGTAAAACGGCCATAACTTTCAAACGGCTGATCGGATTTTAGCGTGCTTTATGTCCACGGAAAGATAATTCAATTATCTACAACTTCTTTTAAGTCCGTACGTACAGATTCGGATTCTAAATCGACGAAAACTCGAACCCTAGCCCGACTGCTCAATCTGCCCGAAAACAGAAACGTGGCAACGTCTAGATCTAACCCAAAGAACTCCAATCCAGCACCACCAATTGATCTAAAAACTTGATAATCACCCTAAGAACAGTACCTAGATCAATTCCAAGGATCCCCATGATCATACCTTTGCCCAACGAACGAATCTCCAATAGATCTCCTCGCGGATCGCTCCTCGCTCCTCGCTCCTCGCTCCTCGCTCCAACGGATGGATCCACAAGGTGCAGAGGTGTGGAGACCACCCTAGGGCAGCAAGGGGGTGGAGGAGAGGTGGTGGAGAGGTGGGGAGCAATGGGGCAAAGGGGGAGGTGGAGGCGCACAAGAGGGAGAGGGAGAGGGGGTGGCGGTTAGGGCTTAGGAGGGGGAGGTGGGGGCGCACAAGAGCAGCATGGGGGCGCAAGGGGCTGGGGGAAGCCCCCTTTTACCAGCCCTCAACACAATCCTAGTCCGTTACGGAGACCTAATCCATCCCACCAAAGCCCACCAAGGCCCAAAACTCCCCCGGGAAGGCCCAAAACCCCGAAAACGGCCCGGAAACGGCCCGGAAAAGCTATTAACCTCCATAACCTATAGTTTTAACCTTAATTCCACATCTCATACTGTTTTTAACCATATCAAGCACGTTAAATAAAGTTATGACACTCCGTGGCGACATAACACTTCAACCGCCCAAAGCGAGAAAACCCTAAGCGAAAGGTTTTATTCTCTAGTTTCACCTTCTATAACGTCACACCAAACCATAGTGTCACATTCTTCCCCCCTTCAACAGGATTCGACCTCGAATCCGAAGGACGCCAAAAACAACAACAAAGTCCCCAAGGGACAAAGGCTTCTCTGCAGCACAAAACATTCGCACAACGACTAGAACCGAAACAAGCGACAAACGAGTTCCCAAAACCAACACTTAAAGAAAAAGTGTTGATCTAGCTCAACTAAGGGCAACCGCTCACAGTTCAACTTTCAATTCAAATCCCAAACGGAATCTGCGTTTCAACCTCGAAGGGCTTCAACAACCCAAAACGCTCGAATCCTCACGACAAACACCTCACCCTTCTATCACAACCTACCTGACTACACACTGCAATAAACTCAACATGACAAAGTCAAAGGAAGTCACAATTCCTTTAACGACCTCTCTTCATTCACGAAAGTTTCCATCGAGGGAATAACTCATTAAGGCACACTAGCCCTTCCGATACACGATCATACTAACATTTTATTCCATCCTTTCCCAGGCAAGACTCAAACCCAAAAACAACTAGTGAAGACAACTGCTCACGGCAGGGCAATTATCACCGATCTACCGTCAACTTCACTTCCACCCATCGCTACTCTTAGTAAAGGTTAAACCCATACATCATCATCCTCCATCACAAACCACCCTTATACCACTAAGGTTCGACACCTAGCCCAAGCTAGGATCGAAAACCTTACCAAACCACAATTGGTTCCTTTCTTAAGAGGGTCTCGCCCTCACACAAAAACACTTAGCTATCAAGCCCAAGTGTACACACAACAACTCAAACCCAAAGCGTTAACAACCATTTTGGAAAGAATTCGGCAACATCCAAGCCAAAACACAAAGGAAGCATAAATCCCCTACATCACAACCAACATACCAGAAATTGTTCATTGCTTCTTTTCATACTAGAAAGCAAGGGAAATCTTGTTTCATGACATAAATGCACACTCTTGAGAGCACTCGGATTAGTCATATCTCCATATTTGTCTTTCTCACCGACGTTGCTCAACGACTCTTTTATCATTTAACATGTAAAAACGATGTCATGTTTACTTTTCACCATTCCCTCATCATGTAACCACACTACCGAATAGTCATTCACATGATGACTTTTGCCTCGGTATCATATGAATAAATCTCGAATAACATCGAGAGTTGCGCTAATTCGTATAAACTATGACGGCAACATCGTTAATCAACAAAACACCACATCGTGTGAAAACCTATCTTCGATTTAACACTAGCTTTGCAACACCTCGCAAAATCAAACTCAACCCTTTGGAACAGAACATCGACTCCAAAATCAAACATCTGTAGACACAAGCGCCATAAATTTTTATCAAAAGAGAGGGAAACTCAATCCAAAAAGAAAACTCTTCACTAACCAAATTCACTTATGAAACATTCATAAAAATCCAGACTTGTAAAACACCCGCACACCAGACACATTTTCCAAATGACTCCAACTCTAGTCAAATAGAGTTACACATCAAGGGCTTAACTCAAAAGTTTCCAACATAACCCTTTATGACCATCTGCTTCCTTTTAAAATTAATTCCAAAGATAAATCGGTCACGAATCTGAAAGGGCGCGATCCACTCAAAAACTTTTGGATGTAAACTCAAACTCACAACATGAACTAAACAAATTCGCCAAAACCAAAGGTCGACACCAACCACTACGAGTTTTGGGGAAACTCTGAAACTCAACATAAGGAACACCTCAACCGAAAGCATTCAACCGAGATGGAAAACAACCGAACCAGTTTCAAAGGTTTTTAGACAACAGCTCAGCATGAAAGGAACCATCTCTAGTACTCCACTACGCTTTCCATTAAAGAGTTTAATAATCACTATTTACTATCTGAGGAGCCCCAACACAATTCAACCGAAAGTTTCACAACAAATTCTTTCAGCAAGATCAACCTATAAATTTCATACCACCTATATATTCACGTCTCGACAACCGAACCTTATTCAGTTAAACAACGACTTCAACATGTAAATATTATCTCTACAAGACAAAGTTCATAACTAGGATTCCAAGGCATACATTCATTAAGGATGAAATTGTACATCATGTTAATTATCCAAAGCTCACTCCATCGCAACATGTTAAAATTTTCCTCTATTTTAACCATGGTTTTCCAACTAATAATCTAAATAGTTACCACAACTACTTAGTCATCAATAACAACAAATGGGCATAATCATCAACCAACAACATTACTTTTAGCTACCCTATACATAGGTGATAACAAAATTACCACCGCACAACATACCCCCACTATTTAAAATAGACTGAATACTAGCATTAACACTACCATTAACAACATCATTAACAATAAGTCTTATGTCTTCTCCATTGATATCAATACTAGCATTGTAGCGACACAACTGTATACTTCCAAAGATACTAGTAGTTTGCAACAACATAAATAGCAACTCTAATCAACATCCAAATTAAAGTCACTAGTCAACACGATTAAATTTCTCTATTAATCCATTAGATTAGAACATCTTTAACAACCAAAGAAAGTTTCTTTTACAATAACAGCAGTCTACATCATCTTAATGTTTTAACTATGCATCAAAGTTTAAACTTTTAACATTAACAAGGATCATAAGCACTTTTAAAGTAAGGCAACAGATTCTAAGCATGTACATTAACACATTTAATCATTCTCGCTAAGAGTAAACTGCAACACTAGTAGTCTATTTATTCTCAAGCTAGAGATATTAATCACATTGAATTGATTCAACTCAAAATTTAACTTAGCAACACATCAATCCATAAACTACATTGTTACCTACTACATAACATGCTAAACATCAATTCTTACTAGGGACAAACGATTTCAGTCAAAAGACTACTTTGTTTACAGCATTTTAGTTTTAAAACTCATCCTAAGTTCATAAGGAAAATTTGACTCTCAAAATTTCGATGAGACAAACCCAAACTTGGTCATGCAAAGGAATTCTCCAAAACACTTTTCAATCTCCAAGACTCCCCTTTGGAGGGAACCAACCGATCAAATAAACCTTTGCAAATAAAACCTTAGCACCAAACCCCAATCTTTCACGAAACAAGAAGGGTTTTTCAAAGATGATTTCTTAAACCAAGAAAATAACGAAATCAAACACCACGTACTACTACAAAGCCACGAACTTCAGCCCCGACGGCCAGTGCGGCACAACTCATAATAACTCCTTTAACCTCGAGAGAAAGACAAACACAGGGATAAATTGAATGCTTGTTCCCCATAATGCAATCAACAGGCATCAAAAGCGGAAAGGCGCCCAAAAGAAGCGCAACACTAGTCTCCTCTTCTTCGTCTTCAACCAAGGAAGAGAAAACTACACACCGCATAATGAACGATCCGCGAAAACCCAACACTTTTCATTTGATTCAAATCTACTAAAGCCAAGAAAAGCAAAGAACACCGACCGTCGAACGGCAAAGAACATCTGAAGGAAACCACCATTAACTCTTCTATTTGACTCCAGTCAACTACCCGATCAACGACAGAAAGGATAAGCACTCTTCTCCTACAAGGGTCAATAGTTCTTCGGTGGTGGCGCTAACCGGCCACACCGTCAAACCTCACCCTTACTATGAAATAAGAGAGGTGGCCGAAACCCTTCGGCACCAAAACCCCACTTTTACCACCACAACAGGAATAATTCAATCATTTATCTCATAGACATAGCAACGTACTATACCAAATATAGCATTTAGCAACAAGGCTTAAGTACAACATTTAAGCGTAAACAACGATACCCATACCCTTCCTACTGTGCATCCATGTGTGTCAAATTTTAGATTAGTTATACCACTTTTGCAAGTTTTAATGTTGCTATCCTATGACAAAATTTTAGTAAAAACCTAAGCCATGTTTCTAAGTTATTCCACATCACATTTTAGTTGTACCCTATAGCATGACACTAAAAATACACATTCCAAGGACCTAAAGCCCGCTCTGATACCAACTGTAACACCCCGGCATTTAATATGCCCGAATGCTACCAAACATAAGCTAAACAACATCTAAGTACCACAATTAAACATAAATTCCAGCAAAGGTTCATATGCTAAAAACCGATATTTCGGCAGCATCTCCTTTGTTTTTCCATGAATTAACACAATCTCAATATCATGGCAAGATATATATCATAGCACCACGACATCTAAAACAACAACATAAATGGACATAACATCAAGTTACGCCAATAATACCACGCTTAACCACTTCATAAACTATAACAAAGCAAATAAGGATTCACAAGCATGCTAGATTAAACCATACATTAAGTTTAGGGCACAACTCTTAATATCATGTCTCCAAGTGGTTAATTATGGACTATGATGGTGGAGCTACGTGTAGAAGTGTAGCTAGATCCCTTTTTCCCGCATGCCGATCTCAAAGTACCTAAAAACAACATAAAACACAAGCGTGAGTTCGAAAACTCAGCAAGCATATTGTAATGGACAACAAGATCATTTACAAGACAATAATACCTCACATCACATATAACATCTCATACTTGAGCACATAACAACATCAGCATCATTAAAAAATGTATTGCAATGCAATGCAATGCAATGTTATGCTCATATCTCCATGGAAACTCATACCGGTATGGTTGAGTACACACCCGTCGGTGTGCACCCTCTCCCCCCTTCCATCCCGAAGATGGAGGGTGCCTACTCCTCGCTTCCACAACCCACGGTAGATGGAATCACGATGTAGGACTTACTCTAATGGCTCTCGGATTAGTCATAACTTTCTCACCGACCTTCCCGGATTAGTTAATGACTTTCACACCGCACGGGCCATGTAACATGTCATGCATGCAACTATGCCAATTATCATATTTCACATGTACATAAACATATGGCAACTCATCATGACAAATATAAACACATGGCATCGAACCATGATAATCATACTCAATATTTCATTGGAAAACAGCAAGCATGGCAAGTGAGCATAGCAAGTGTTCAATCTTTCACCCAATATCAACAAACAACCTACAATCCGCTATACATTACAACACACTTGCCTCAACCGCGGGCGACGGATTTGTGGGACGTAGAGGGCACTCCCGGTGTCACACCACCTGCACATAGGCATCACACACTCACAATAATGCCCGCAAAACAGTACACAAATCCCCATCTAACCCGACATTGCCCACTACTTGCAAACCTAAAAACAAAGGTTCTGTCCCGGCGGGACAGCAGCCTTGCAAAGGCCATAACTTGAGTTCTGGGACTCCAAATCGATTAAACGAGTACACCATCGCGAAGCTTAGGAAATTTCCTACCTTTTTCTAGTTATACTCTAAAATTGTTTAATCTACAGATTACTACGATCTGTTCCAATCGCGTCACAGATTTTAACACGCTCGGTAAAACGGACATAACTTTCAAACGGCTGATCGGATTTTAACGTGCTTTATGTCCACGGAAAGATAATTAAATTATCTACAACTTCTTTTAAGTCCGTACGGACAGATTCGGATTCTAAATCGACGAAAACTTGAACCCTAGCCCGACTGCTCAATCTACCCAAAAAAAGAAACGTGGCAACGTCTAGATCTGACCCAAAGAACTCCAATCCAGCACCACCAATTGATCTAAAAACTTGATAATCACCCTAAGAACAGTACCTAGATCAATTCCAAGGATCCCCATGATCATACCTTTGCCCAACGAACGAATCTCCAATAGATCTCCTCGCTCCTCGCTCCTCGCTCCACGCTCCTCGCTCCTCGCTCCAACGGATGGATCCACAAGGTGCAGAGGTGTGGAGACCACCCTAGGGCAGCAAGGGGGTGGAGGAGAGGTGGTGGAGAGGTGGGGAGCAATGGGGCAAAGGGGGAGGTGGAGGCGCACAAGAGGGAGAGGGAGAGGGGGTGGCGGTTAGGGCTTAGGAGGGGGAGGTGGGGGCGCACAAGAGCAGCATGGGGGCGCAAGGGGCTGGGGGAAGCCCCCTTTTACCAGCCCTCAACACAATCCTAGTCCGTTACGGAGACCTAATCCATCCCACCAAAGCCCACCAAGGCCCAAAACTCCCCCGGGAAGGCCCAAAACCCCGAAAACGGCCCAAGCACGCTAAATAAAGTTATGACACTCCGTGGCGACATAACACTTCAACCGGCCCAAAAACGCGAGAAAACCCTAAGCCGAAAGGTTTTATTCTCTAGTTTCACCTTCTATAACGTCACACCAAACCATAGTGTCACAGCTTCCTTTAAAATTTACTCCAAATATGATGCAGCGGGAACACGAAGGAGCGCGATCTGCTCAAAGACTTTTTGGTGTAAAACCATACTCATAGCATAAACTGAACAAATTAGCCAAATCCAAAAATAGACACCAATTTCTACGAGTTTTAGGGAAACTCTGAAACGCAGCATAAGGAATACTTTGATCAAAAGCATTTAACCAAGATAGCAAACAACCAAACTAGTCCAGAAGGTTTTAAACACCAACTTAGCATAAATACAGTCATCTCTAGTGTTCCACTACGCTTTTCATTAAAGACTTCAAAATTCACTACTTACTCATTAAGGAAGTCCAACCGGATTTAACAAAATTTACATAACAATTTCTTTCTCTAGTTACCATTCCCAGCACTTATAAATAAAGTTTACGATGCTTATAAAAAAAACATCCAACCAATACTACTTCATCCTGTTCCCCAAAGACAAACACATCATACAACTTCTTATTCTCATTCTAAACATAATACTTCAACAAATACTTTAGAATGATCAACCTATCAATTTTATACCATCCATAAGTCAACATCTTGACAATTGGAACCTGTTCAATCAATAAATGACTTCAACAAGTAAATATTATCTCCACAAGGCAAAGCTCGTAACTATGATTCTAAGACATACATTCATTATGGATAAAATTCTACATCTTATTAATTATCCATGGTCCACTCCATCACAACATGTTACAGTAACCTCCATTTTTAACAAGGATTTTCAACCATTAATCTAAGCAATTACCACCACTACTAAGCCATCAATATCAACAAACATACTCCAACTATTGAGAATAGATTGAATACTAGCATTAACACTGCCTTTAACAACATCATTAACAATAAGTCTTATGTCTTTTCAATTGATATCAATACCAGCATTGTAGAGACACAACTGCATACTTCCAAATATACTAGTAGGTTGCAACAACATAAATAGCAACTCTAATCAACTGCCAAATTAAAGCCACTAGTCAACATGATTAAATTTCTCTATTAACCCGTTAGATTAGAACATCTTTAAACAATGGCAAGGTTTCTTTAACAATATCATTAATTTACATCATCTTAATGTTCTAACTATGCATCAAGGTTTAAACTTTTAACATTAACAAGGATCATAAGCACTTTTAAAGCAAGGCAACAGATTGTAAGCATGTACATTAACCCATTTAATCATTCCCACTATGGGGTACTCTACATCACTAGAGGTTCACCTAATCTTAAGCTAAAGGTAAGAATTACATTTAATTGATTCAACTCGCAAATTAACTTAACAATACGCCATTCCATAAACCACATTGGTACATACTACATAACATGCTAAACAACAATTCTCACTATTGACAAACGATTTCAGTCAAAAGACTACTTACTTTGTTTGCAGCATTTTTTTTAAAAAACTCAACCCAAATTCACACGGAAACTTGACTCTCAAATTTGCAATGAGACAAACCCAAACTTGCTCATGCAAAAGGAATTCTCCAAAACACCTTTCAATCTCAAGGACTCCCATAGAGGAGAATGGTTGAAAGACAATTTTCTCGAAAGGAAACCAAGTGATCAAGTAATCCTTTTCAAATAAAACCTTAACACCAAACCCCAACCTTTCACGAAACAAGAAGGGTTTTCAAAGATGACTTCTTAAACCAGTAAAATGACAAAATCAAACACCACCTACTCCTACAAAGCCACAGGACTTCAGCCCTGACAACAGGTCTGGCATAATGCCGCAATAACTATTTTGACCTCGGAGAAAGACAAACACAGGAATAGGTTGAAAGCTTCTCCCCCATAAAGAAATCAACAAACTAAGCATCAAAGCTGGAAAGGCGACCAAAAGAAGCGCAACACTAGACTCTTCTTCTTCGCCTTCAACCGAGGAAGACAAAGCCACACACCGCATACGGAACAATCCGCGAAAAATCCAATGCCAAACACATTTCTTTTGGTTTCAGTCAACTAAAACCAAGAAAACCAACCAAGATCGACCACAGAACGATAAAGAAGATCCGAAGGAATCCACCACCAAACTCTTCTATTTGCCTCCAGTCAACTACCCGATCTACGATAGAAAAGGTAAGCACTCTTTCCCCACAAGGGGTTAATAGTTTTTCGGTGATGGATTTAACCGGCCATACCGTCAAACCACACCCTTACTATGAACAAAAGTGGCGACTGAAACCCTTCGGCACCACAACCCCACTTTATCACCACAACAAGCACAATTCAATCTTTTATCCCATAAACATAGCAACATGCATTATCAAATGAAGCATTCAACATCGAAGCTTAAATACAACATTTAAGCGTAAAGAAACGATACCCATACCCTTTCCTACTGTGCATCCATTGTGTGTCAAATTTTAGATTAGTTATACCACTTTTGCAAGTTTTAATTTTGCTATCCTATGACAAAATTTTAGTTAAGACCTAAGCCATGTTTCTAAGTTATTCCACATCACATTTTAGTTGTACCCTATAGCATGACACTAAAAATACACATTCGAGGGACCTACAGCCCGCTCTGATACCAACTGTAACACCCCGCCATCTAGCATGCCTAAATGCTACCAAACATAGGCTAAACAACATCTAAATACCATAAATTAAGGTAAATTAAAGCAAAGGAGCAAATGCTAAAAAAACCGAAATTTCGGCAGCATCTCCTTTGCTTTAACATGAATTGAAGGAACATCAACATAATAGCAATATATGGCAATATAAGAGGCATCTAAAACAGCAATAATTAAAGGCATGGCAGCAATATAAGTCTAATCCCAAGCATTCAATGTCTCCATGAGCCAAACGAACAATAAGACTCTCATATCGCAAAACTAAACCATAAATCAATATGCATCACACTTAATGTATTATCAAGACCCAATTGAGTGACTGTGGGAACAATTGAGTGACGCTACGTGTAGAAGTGTGACTAATTCCCTTCCCCTCATGTTGATCTCATGGTACCTAAAACAACATAAAAGCACAAGCGTGAGTTCAACACTCAGCAAGCATATTGCAATGGTACACAAAAACAATTACATGGCTATAACAACTCATATCATGTCTTTCATCTCATTCATGATCACATATCAATATCATCACCATTATGTATGCAATGCGATGCGATGCTCATGTCTCCTTGGAAACTCATACCGGTATGGTTGAGTACACACCCATCGGCGTGCACCCTCTCCCCCCTTCCATCCCGAAGATGAAGGGTGCCTACTCCTCGCTTCCAAACACCGCGGTGGATGGAATCACGATGTAGGACTTACTCATTGGCTCTCCGGAATAGCCATAACTTTCTCACCGACCTTCCCGGACTAGTTATGACTTTCTCACAGCCCGGGCCATGTATCATGCTATGTATGCAAACATGCCAACATCATAATTAACTTGTACATTAACATATGGCATCATAACATAATAAGCATACTCACCATATCAATGGCAATCATTAAAGCATGGCAAGTGATCATATCATATAATCAATTTTATCTAGTCTCAACTAGCAACCTACAAACCGCTATCCATTACAATACACTTGCCTCAACCACGGGCAACGGATTGGCGAGAAGTAGAAGGCACTCTCGGGGTCACACCACCTGCACATGGGTACCACACACTCACAATCATATCCACAAAACAGTAAGCAAACCCTCTTCTACCCCGACATCGCAAACTACTCGCTAAACCCAAAAACAGAGGTTCTGTCCCGTCGGGACAGCAGCCTTCCAAAAGGCATAACTCGGGTTCTAATACTCCGAATCAATTAAACGAGTACATCCTCGCGTATCTTAGAAAATTTCCCAACTTTTTGTAAGTATATAGAAAAACTGATTCGGACTCTAAAGTTGTTTAATCTACAAATACCGTGATCTGTTCCAATCACGTCACAGATTTTAACACGCTCGGTAAAATGATCATAACTTTCAAACGGCTGGGCGGAATTGGACGTTCTTTATACCCAAGGAAAGATATTGAAATTACCTACAACTTCTTCAACAGTCGTACGACCAAATTCTGACTCTAAATTGACAAAAACCTAAGCCCTAGGTCGACTGCTCATGCTGTCCAAAACAGAGAACGTGGCAAACTCAAGATTCCATCTAATCTACTCAATTCCAGCACAACCAATTGATCTAAAAACATGATAATCACCCTTAGAACAGATCCTAGACTAACCCCAAGGATTCACATGGCCATACCTTCGCCCGACGACCGAAAACCCAACGGATCTCCTCCCGGTTCGCGCGATCTCCTTCCTCGCTCCAAATCCACCGGATCTCCTCGTCGTGGAGCGCTCCAATGGACAGATCTTCGAGGTGTTGAGGTGGAGAACTCCCCTAGGGGCAGCAAGGGAGGTGGAGAGGGGAGGAGAGGGGTGGTGGCGCCATGGGGGGAGATGGAGAGGAAGGGGAAGGGTTGAGGCGCATGGGGGGGCTAGGGGGTGGCGGCTAGGGTTGGGAGAGGGAGTTTAGCGTGCACCAAGGGGTGAGGGCCAGATTTGGCTACCCAAAAGTCCCCCCTTGGGCCCAAACCCTTCCACCGGAGGCCCAACTCAACCCCCAAGGCCCAAAGTCCCCCGGAGAGGCCCAAACACCCGAAAACGGCCCAAAAACATGCTATAAATGGTATAACATAAAGTTTCAACCTCCATTTTCACATTTTATAAAGTTTTTGACCTCAACATTCACATTTTATAAGATACGACACTCTGTGGTGTCACACTCGCGGCGTCGGTTGTTAGCGTAACTCTTCTGTCTTGATTGTGCAGTCTTAAGTCTTTCTCTAATTAAAGCAATCTTTTTCTCTGCATCTGAGAGTATGTCTGGTCCGAAGACTTGACGTTCCCCGGTTTCGTTCCAATTCAAGGGGGTTCGACATGAATGACCATATAGAGCTTCAAATGGAGACATCTTCAAGCTGGCCTGATAGTTGTTGTTATAGCTAAATTCCGCGTATGGCAGGCATTTGTCCCACTAGGTGGCATAAGATAGGGCACATGCTCTTAACATATCCTCGAGTATCTGATTTACTCTTTCAGTCTGACCATCTGTCTGTGGATGGTATGTCGTACTAAAATTCAAATGAGTGCCCATTGCCGTATGCAACTTATTCCAAAATCTTGAAGTAAATTGAGTACCACGATCCGATACTATTTTCTTTGGTACAACATATAGACACACAATTTGTAACACCGCGGCATCTAGTATGCCAAAATGCTACCAAACATAGACTAAACAACATCTAAATACCACAACTAACGATAAATTACAGCAAAGGCGCATATGCTAAAAACCAAAATGTCGGCAGCATCTCCTTTGTTTTATCATGATTTGAACAATAGCAATATCATAGCAAAATATTTCATAACATAAGACATCTAAAGCAGCAATATATAATGGATAAAACATCATCATAAGCAATTAAACCAAAACCAACCACACAAACATCTATAGCTAAGCAAAGAGGATCAACAGCACATTAAAATTATTCCATACACCTAGTTTAGGGCACCATTATTATGATCATGACTCAAGGTTGGTAAATTTGACTGGAACTACGTGAAGATGTGTAGCTAATGCACTTTCCCACATGCCGGTGTCATGGTACCTAAAAACAACAACATAAACATAAGCGTGAGTTCATCACTCAGCAATTATATTGCAATGGTACAAACAAAAACAATTACATGGCTACAACAACTCACATCATGTATATCATCTCATTCATGTTCACAAATTATTATCATCATCATTATGTACGCAATGCGATGCTCATATCTCCTTGGAAACTCATACCGGTATGGTTGAGTACACACCCGTCGGTGTGCACCCTCTCCTTCTTCCATCCCGAAGATGGAGGGTGCCTACTCCTCGCTTCCGTTCACCGCGGTGAATGGAATCACGATGTAGGACTTACTCATTGGCTCTCCAGAATAGTCATAACTTTCTCACTGACCTTCCCCGGACTAGTTATGACTTTCTCACCGCCCGGGCCATGTATCATGCCATGTATGCAAATATGCCAACATCATGAATAACATGTACATTAACACATGGCATCATCATAGATATCTTGTACATTAACACATGGCATCATCATAGATAACTTGTGCATTAACTCATGGCACCATCACGTAATAAACAAATTCATCATATCAATGGCAAACATTAAAGCATGGCCTGTGAACATATCATATATTCAAATTTCAATCTCAATCAATCAAACAATCTACAACCTGCTACCCATTCCAATACACTTGCCTCAACCACGGGTGACGGATTGGCGAGAAGTAGAAGGCACTGCCGGGGTCACACCAGCTGCACATAGGTACCACACACTCACAATCATGTCCACAAAACAGTACGCAAACCCTCATACCCCGACGTTGCCAACTACTCTCAACACCCAAAAAACAGAGGTTCTGTCCCGTCGGGACAGCAGCCTTCCAAAAGGCATAACTTGAGTTCTTGGACTCCGAATCAATTAAATGAGTACATCCTCGCGTAGCTTAGGAAATTTTCCAACTTTTTCTAAGTATAAGGAAAGACTGATTCGGACTCTAAAGTGGTTTAATCTACAGAATACCGTGATATGTTCCAATCACGTCACAGATTATAACACGCTCGGTAAAACAGCCATAACTTTCAAACGGCTGATCCGAATTTAACGTTCTTTATACCCACTGAAAGGTATTGAAATTATCTACAATTTCTTCAACAGGCGGATGACCAAATTCGGAATCTAAATTTGCGAAAAACTAAACCCTAGGTCGACTGCTCATGCTGTCCAAAACAGAGAACGTGGCAACTTCTAGATCTAGTCCAATCTACTCAAATCCAGCACCACCAATTGATCTAAAAACATGATATTGATCCTTAGAACAGTACCTAGCCCAACCCCAAGGAGTCCCATGGCCATACCTTCGCCCGACGCACGAAAACCCAATAGATCTCCTCCCGGATCGCTCCTCGCTCCTCGCTCCTCGCTCCAAATCCACCGGATCTCCTCGTCGCGGAGCGCTCCAATGGACGGATCTTCGAGGTGTTGAGGTGGTCAACTCCCCTAGGGGCAACAAGGGAGGTGGAAAGGGGAGTAGAGGGGTGGTAGCGCCATGGGGGAAGATGGAGAGGAAGGGGAAGAGTGGAGGCGCATGCGGGGGGCTAGGGGGTGGGAGAGGGAGTTTGGGGCGCACTAAGGGGTGAGGGCCAGATTTGGCTGCCCAAAAGTCCCCCCCCTTGGGCCCAAACCCTTCCACCGGAGGCGCAACTCAACCCCCAAGGCCCAAAGTCCCCCGGAGAGGCCCAAACACCAGAAAACGGCCCAAAAACACGCTATAAACGGCATAACGTAAAGTTTTAACCTCCATTTACATATTTTATAAAGTTTTGACCTCAACATCCACATTTTATAAGATTATGACACTCCGTGGTGTCACATTCTCCCCCCTTCAATAGGATTCGACCCCGAATCCGAGACACGCCACTTCGCAAACAACCAAATCGAAGAGAGCTATGGTTCACGCCTCAAAACCCGCTTAGAAGCCCCTACGATTTGCACCAGCCAGCACTCAGAAGCAAGGAGCTAAGGATCAAAGGCGACTACGAAGATAACTCACATTCAAAACTTGCGAGAATTCTTACTCCACTTTGAAACACCGAGTACAAACATAAGGATTCGAGCGTCCCAAGCAAAAGGATAACTTCCTAAGCTGACAATGAAGGGAAACGGTCTCATTTTCCTCATTTTTATGCATTCCTTGGCACTAAAGTGCCCGATCCCTTTAACCGATGTTTCTCCTCAGAAGAACACGGCACCAACCTCTAGAACCCTCTTCAGCTCCCACGCACAAAAGTGCTTTCACATCTCAACCTCTCTAATGTGGTTCGTCGTATTCTAGACAGCCTTGAACCAAGCAAGACACAACACTCCAAGACTACCAATTGCTTGAACAATCGGCTAACACCTTGCAAAAGATTGACCTTTTACAAAAGACCAATACCCACCACTACCACCGAAGGAAAAACCTACTTTATAACCGGGTCCTTAAAACCCAAGAAAAACAATATCAACCGAGCAATCCACATCGGTTGACACAACTCGCTCAGAGCTCGGCGACAAAAGATCCAATACACTTCGAAAAGGAAAAGCAATTACTAGCAACCACCAAGTGGTCCACTAATAATTTAATCAACCCTACCGAGGGACACATCAATGACACAAGTCTCCAAGAAGGTTTGAATTGAGTCCTACACAACCTTCCTTTACTCTTCACTTCCAAACTAGTTACGATCAACCACTAGCAACACCTAATATCTTAGGTCATTACAAACCCACACTAGATTCCTCTTTATAAGAAGGTTTAGCCCTCGCATTCTTCCTTTCAAAGAATCGGAACAAGGGTATAATCGTTGAGTAAGCTCAACCAAGACCCATGAACCCACAATGATCCACATCCAACAACTCGAACTCCAAGGCGCTAAAATCCACATTGGAAAGAGTTCGGCAACAACCAAAGAGTACTCATGTCATTTTTCTAAGCCAAATCGCAAAGAAAACTCAAACCTCTAACACCACAGCCAAAACACCACAAATTATCCATTCTTTCTTTTCATACTAGGAAGAAATGGAAATCTCGATACATGACAAGAATGCACACTTTTCAAGAGCACTCCAAATTAGTCATATATCCATATATGACTTTCTCACCGACCTGGCTCACCGACTCATTTATCATTGAACATTTATAAACGATGCCATGCTTCATTTTCACCATTCACTCATCATGTAACAACAATACCGAAAGGTCATTCACCAAAAGACTTCTTCCTCGGTATCACATGATTGAAACACACATAACATTGACGGCTGCGCTAAATCATATAGACTATGACTGCAACACCGTTAGCTAGAACACACCACGTCATGTCAGAACCCACCATTTCTCGAAAGCTAAACTTGCAAAACCTCACATTTTAACCAAAATTAGCATTTTGGAAAAAAACATCGACTCCAAAGTTAAACATCAGCACACACAACCACCACAAATGTTCTCAACAAGAAAGGGAAACTCATTTCCAAGAAGGGAACACTTCACTAACAAAATCACTGATGAAACATTCATAAAATCCACCCTTTTGAAACACTTGCAAACACCACACACATTTTCCAAATAACTCCAATTCTAGCCAAAAAGAGTCACAAATTAAATCCTAAGAAACTCCAACACAACCCACTATGTCCAACTGCTTCCTTTAAAATTTATTCCCAAACAAAATTCTGGGCGAACGTGAAGGAGCGTGATCCATTTAAAACTTTTGGGTGTCAATCCACACTCATAGCACAACAAAACAAATGGGCCAAACCCAAAGATCAACACAATCCCTATGAGTTTAGGGAAACTCTGACACACAACATAAAAAAAACGCCTTGATCGAAAGCATTTGACTAAGATAGCAAACAACCAAACCAGTCCAAAAGGTTTTAAACACAAGCTTAGCATGAAACCCTATACTTATCTTTTAAACATTCAATATTCACTATTTACTCATCGAGAAACCCCTCATGTTACAACAAGAGCTACAAAACAAATTCTTTCTCTTATTACCTTTCCCAATACTTATAAATAGAGTTTATGATGCTTATCCAAAGACATCCAACGAAGACTACGTCAACAAGATCCCCACGGACCAACATATCATATAACATCATATTCTAGATTGAAACAAATGCTCCAACAAATCTTTCAGCATGATCAACCAATGAATTTCATACCACCTGTATGTAAACGTCTCGACAATCGAAACTTATTCAGTTAACAAGCGACTTCAACATATAAATATTATCTCCACAGGGAAGAATTCGTAAGTGAGATTAAGTTATACTTTCATTAAGGATAAAATCATTCATCATGTTAATTATCCAAAGCTCACTCCATCGCAACATGTTAAAATTTTCCTCTACTTTAACCATGGTTTTCCAACGAGTAATATAAACAGTTACCACCACTACTTAGTCATCAATAACAACAAATGGGCATAATCATCAACCAACAACATTACTTTTAGCTACCCTATACATAGGTGATAACAAAATTACCACCACACAACATACTCCAACTATTTAAAATAGATTGAATACTAGCATTAACACTGCCCTTAACAACATCATTAACAATAAGTCGTATGTCTTCTCAATTGATATCAATACTAGCATTGTAGAGACACAACTGCATACTTCCAAATATACTAGTAGGTTGCAACAACATAAATAGCAACTCTAATCAACTTCCAAATTAAAGCCACTAGTCAACATGATTAAATTTCTCTATTAAACCGTTAGATTAGAACATCTTTAAACAATCGGCAAGGTTTCTTTAACAGTATCATTAATTTACATCATCTTAATGTTCTAACTATGCATCAAGGTTTAAACTTTTAACATTAACAAGAATCATAATCACTTTTAAAGCATGGCAACAGATTCTAAGCATGTACATTAACGCATTTAATCATTCCCACTATGGGGTACTCTACATCACTAGAGGTTCACCTAATCTTAAGCTAAAGGTAATAATTACATTTAATTGTTTCAACTCACAAATTAACTTAACAATACGTCATTCCATAAACCACATTTAACATGCTAAACAACAATTTTCACTTTTGACAAGTAATTTCAGTCAAACGAATACTTACTTTATTTGCAGCATTTTTTTTTCTTTTAATACTCAACCAAAACTCACAAAGAAGCTTGACTCTCAAAGTTGCAATGAGACATACCCAAACTTGATCATGCAAGAGGAAATTCTCCAAAACACTTTTCAATCTCAAAGACTCCCATAGAGGAAAATGGTTGAAACACAATTTTCTTAAAATGGAACCAAGCGATCAAGTAATCCATTTCAAATAAAACCTTAACACCAAACCCCAAACTTTCACGAAACAAGAAGGGCTTTCAAAGATGATTTCTCAAACCAGTAAAATGACGAAATCAAACACCATTTACTCCTACAAAGCCACAGAACTTCAGCCCTGACAACCAAGTCTGGCATAACGCCACAATAACTCTTCTGACCTCGGAGAAAGACAAACACAGGAATAAATTGAATGCTTCTCCCCATAAAGCAATCAACAAACTAGGCATCAAAGCTGGAAAGGTGACCAAAAGAAGCACAACACTAGACTCTTCTTCTTTGTCTTCAACCAAGGAAGACAAAACCACACACCGCATACGGAACAATCCGCGAAAATCCAAGACCAAACACTTTTCTTTTGATTTCAATCGACTAAAAACCAAGAAGACCAACGAAAACCGACTGTCAGAATGGTGAAAAGCATCCGAAGGAAACCACCATCAACTCTTCTATTTGTCTCCAGCCAACTACCTGATCTACGATAGAAAAGGTAAGCACTCTTTTCCCACAAGGGGTTAATAGTTCTTCGGTGATGGGTTTAACCGGCCATACCGTCAAACCACACCCTTACTATTAACAAAAGTGGTGACCGAAACCCTTCGGCACCACAACCCAACTTTATCACAACAACAAGAGCAATTCAATCATTTATCTCATTGACATAGCAACATGCATTGTCAAATGAAGCATTCAACATCAAAGTTTAAATACAACATTTAAGCGTAAAGAAACAATACCCATACCCTTTTCCTACTGTGCATCCATGTGTGTCAAATTTTAGATTAGTTATACCACTTTTGCAAGTTTTAATGTTGCCATCCTATGACAAAATTTTAGTTAAAACCTAAGCCATGTTTCTAAGTTATTCCACATCACATTTTAGTTGTACCCTATAGCATGACACTAAAAATACACATTCCAAGGACCTACAGCCCGCTCTGATACCAACTGTAACACCCCGCCATCTAGTATGCCAGAATGCTACCAAACATAGACTAAACAACATCTAAATACCACAACTAATGATAAATTACAGCAAAGGCGCATATGCTAAAAACCAAAATTTCGGCAGCATCTCCTTTGTTTTATCATGATTTGAACAAAAGCAATATCATAACAAAATATTTCATAACATAAGACATCTAAAGCAGCAATATATAATGGATAAAACATCATCATAAGCAATTAAACCAAAACCAACCACACAAACATCTATAGCTAAGCAAAGAGGATCAACAACACATTAAAATTATTCCATACACCTAGTTCAGGGCACTATTATTATGATCATGACTCAAGGTTGGTAAATTTGACTGGAACTACGTGAAGATGTGTAGCTAATGCCCTTTCCCACATGCCGGTGTCATGGTACCCAAAAAAACAACATAAACACAAGCGTGAGTTCATCACTCAGCAAGTATATTGCAATGGTACAAACAAAAACAATTACATGGCTACAACAACTCACATCATGTATATCATCTCATTCATGTTCACAAATCATTATCATCATCATTATGTATGCAATGCGATGCGATGCTCATATCTCCTTGGAAACTCATAACGGTATGGTTGAGTACACACCCGTCGGTGTGCACCCTCTCCCCCCTTCCATCCCGAAGATGGAGGGTGCCTACTCCTCGCTTCCGTTCACCGCGGTGAATGGAATCACGATGTAGGACTTACTCATTGGCTCTCCGGAATAGTCATATCTTTCTCACCGACCTTCCCCGGACTAGTTATAACTTTCTCACCGCCCGGGCCATGTATCATGCCATGTATGCAAATATGCCAACATCATGAATAACTTGTACATTAACACATGGCATCATCATAGATATCTTGTACATTAACACATGGCATCATCATAGATAACTCTTGTACATTAACTCATGACACCATCACGTAATAAACATATTCATCATATCAATGGCAAACATTAAAGCATGGCATGTGAACATATCATATATTCAAATTTCAATCTCAATCAATCAAACAATCTACAACCCGCTACCCATTCCAATACACTTGCCTCAACCACGGACAACGGACTGGCGAGAAGTAGAAGGCACTCCCGGGGTCACACCACCTGCACATAGGTACCACACACTCACAATCATGTCCACAAAACAGTACGCAAACCCTCATACCCCGACGTTGCCAACTACTCGCAACACCCAAAAAACAGAGGTTCTGTCCCGTCGGGACAGCAGCCTTCCAAACGGCATAACTTGAGTTCTGGGACTCCAAATCAATTAAACGAGTACATCCTCGCGTAGCTTAGGAAATTTCCCAACTTTTGCTAAGTATAAGGAAAGACTGATTCGGAATCTAAAGTGGTTTAATCTACAGAATACCGTGATCTGATCCAATCACGTCACAGATTTTAACACGCTCGGTAAAACAACCATAACTTTCAAACGGCTGATCCGAATTTAACGTTCTTTATACCCACTGAAAGGTATTGAAATTATCTAGAACTTATTCAACAGGCGGACGACCAAATTCGGAATCTAAATTGGCAAAAAACTAAACCCTAGGTCGACTGCTCATGCTGTCCAAAACAGAGAACGTGGCAACTTCTAGATCTAATCCAATCTACTCAAATCCAGCACCACCAATTGATCTACAAACATGATATTGATCCTTAGAACAGTACCTAGCCCAACCCCAAGGAGTCCCATGGCCATACCTTCGCCCGACGCACGAAAACCCAATAGATCTCCTCCCGGATCGCTCCTCGCTCCTCGCTCCAAATCCACCGGATCTCCTCGTCGCGGAGCGCTCCAATGGACGGATCTTCGAGGTGTTGAGGTGGACAACTCCCCTAGGGGCAGCAAGGGAGGTGTAGAGGGGAGGAGAGGGGTGGTGGCGCCATGGTGGAAGATGGAGAGGAAGGGGAAGGGTGGAGGCGCATGGGGGGGGCTAGGGGGTGGCGGCTAGGGATGGGAGAGGGAGTTTGGGGCGCACCAAGGGGTGGGGGCCAGATTTGGCTACCCAAAAGTCCCCCCTCTTGGGCCCAAACCCTTCCACCGGAGGCCCAACTCAACCCCCAAGGCCCAAAGTCCCCCGGAGAGGCCCAAACCCCCGAAAACGGCCCAAAAACATGCTATAAACGGCATAACGTAAAGTTTTAACCTCTATTTACATATTTTATAATGTTTTGACCTCAACATCCACATTTTATAAGCTTATGACACTCCGTGGTGTCACACAATTCTGGCCATGTATAGCTCAGCTAGGCGATCTCCGGTGTGAGTGGTTTTCACCGTAATAAAGTGGGCGACTTTGGTTAGGCGATCAACTATCGCCCATATTGAATCAAATCCTTGTTGAGTTCTGGGTAATCCGGTAATGAAATCCATACCGATTTCCTCCCAATTCCACTCAGGTACTTTCAAAGGTTGCAACAGTCCTCCTGGCCTCTGATGCATTGCCTTTACTTTTTGACATATATCACACAATGCGACGTGTTTGGCAACTTCTCGTTTCATGTTTGGCCACCAGAATCTCTCCTTGAGATCCTGATACATTTTCACACTTCCTGGATGAATTGAGTACTTGGAATCATGTGCTTCCTCAAGGATCAACAGCTTCAATTCAGGTTTATGAGGTACGCAGATTCTATTTTTCATCCACAAGGTACCTTGCTCATCTACTCTTAAGTCCTTGACTAAGCCTTCATCCTTCATTGATTTGATCCTGAGAATCTTATCATCATCCTTTTGACCTTCCCTGTTCTGCTCTTCTAGAGTTGGCTTTACTTCCAGGGTAGCCAAATATCCGCTAGGTACGACCTCCAATCTTAGCTTCTGAAGTTCTTTACACAAGTCAGACTGGTTTGCTGTAACCATCAAATTCAAGCTATGGCTTTTCCGACTCAAAGCATCAGCCACCACATTTGCTTTTCCTGGATGATAGTGGATTCCGATGTTATAATCCTTGATTAATTCCAACCATCTTTTTTGCCTCATGTTAAGATCCGATTGAGTGAATATATACTTTAAACTTTTGTGGTCAGTATATATTTCACATCGGTTTCCAATAAGATAGTGGCGCCATATTTTAAGGGCATGCACTACAGCAGCTAATTCAAGGTCATGGGTTGGGTAATTCTGCTCATGTGGTCTTAACTGTCTCGAAGCGTAAGCCACTACTTTGCTATTTTGCATCAGAACACACCCAAGACCCTGACGCGAAGCATCACAGTATATGTCAAAGCTGTTCCTAACATCTGGCAACACTAATACAGGTGCCGAAGTTAGACGCTTCTTCAGTTCCTGAAAACTCTTTTCGCACTCTGGTGTCCACGTAAACTTTTTCTCCTTTTTCAACAATTGCATAAGAGGTCTTGCAATTGATGAAAAACCCTCAATAAACCGGCGGTAATATCCAGCCATTCCAAGAAACTCCTTATCTAGGTAACTAACTTCGGTTGATCCCAGTGTAATACTGCCTCCACTTTCTTCGGATCGACAGCTACTCCTTCGGCAGTCATTACATGACCCAGGAACTCTACTTTCTTTTTCCAGAAGTCACATTTACTAAATTTTGCATATAGTTGGTTCTCTCTTAACTTCTCCAAAACCATCCTTAGGTGTTTTGCATGCTCTTCTTCTGTTTTGGAGTAAACTAGGATGTCATCAATGAAAACGACAATGAACCTGTCTAGGTACTCCATGAATACTTTGTTCATCATATTCATGAAATATGCCGGGGCATTGGTCAATCCAAAGGACATGACCGTAAATTCATTATGCCCATACCTTGACGAAAAAGCTGTCTTTGGTATGTCCTCGGTCCGAATTTTTAATTGATGGTATCCGGATCGAAGATCTATCTTAGAGAAGACTCCCGCTCCTCTTAACTGATCAAAAAGATCATCTATCCTAGGCAAAGGGTATTTATTCTTTATCATCACCTCATTGAGTGCACGATAATCTATACACATTCTAAAACTTCCGTCTTTCTTCTTGACAAACAAAACCGGTGCTCCCCACGGCGATGAGCTAGGTTTGATGAATCCTTTTTCTATGAGCTCTTCAATTTGCTTCTTCATTTCCACTAGTTCTTCTATGGACATCCTATAAGGCCTTTTCGCGATCGGAGCTGTGCCAGGCATTAGCTCGATAACAAACTCAATTTCTCTGTCCGGTGGCATACCAAGCAGGTCTTCGGGAAAAACATCAGGAAACTCTTTCACCACGGGCACATCCTCTAGACTCACAGTCTTCATGCTGTTGACCAGTAGTTTTCCATCTCAGATTGAGGTTGCTTGAAATTCCACTTTTTCTCCGTCTTGGTTCTCTACGGACACTACTCTGCGACCATAGTCCAATACAGCTTTGTGCTTGGCTAGTTAATCCATCCCAAGGATTACGTCCAAGGTTTGGGTATCTAGCACAATTAGGTTTGCTAGAAACTCTACCTCATTTATGACCAACTTAACTCCTGAACAGCCTAGGTTAGATTGAAGTTCCAACCCAGGTGATTGCACTACTAGTGTGCACTTAAGTTTGCTTAATTCCAACCCATTTCCCACAGCAAAGTCTTGAGAAATGAATGAATGTGAAGCACCATAATCAAATAAAACTGTGGCAGGTACCGAGTTAACTGAAAACGTACCCAACACCACGTCCGTGGCATCTTGAGCTTCAGCAGTTGTGATATGATTCATGCGACCTCGGACGACTGTGGAAGGTGCGGCTCCTGGTTGATTGTTTCCACAGCTGGCAGCTGGTGCTGGTGTCTTCGTTGGTGTGGGGCCCAAATTAAAGCGAACTGGGATCACACGATAGTTAACTTGGTTAAGCCGACCCCATAAACGGCGTGTGGTTCGCACGATAGTTACTCAAAGAGACGTCACCAGGATTCAATCCTTAAGGTCCTTAGCCAACATTGCAACATAGAAACCACAATTTAAGCCATCATCATCATAATCATCTTTGATCATTGCGACCGATGGACTAAGTCCATCTATCGCCCTTTTCTAACGGTGTTCTAAGCATGGCTAAGCAATTCATACGAACCCATATATAATAATTAAACCAACCACCTAGGGCGACAATGGAATACGAAAGAATATGGCAAAAAGATAACATGTCAACAAGGTAATAACTAAGCATTCTACCCTGAACATACTTGTAATTGAAAGTACGCATGCAATTGATAAAATAACTTCAACATAATTTGCAATTAATAGGATCAAGTATGTTCAAGGAGTAAGGTAGTGCCTTGCTGCTCGTTCTTGACGTCGTACGCGTAGTCGTACTCTCGAGTGTCTCCCGAAGCGTCAACACCTATCGAGAGGATTCAATTCAAATAACTCCAATCAAGAACACAAACAAAACGACAAACCATAATTGAAACCTACACAATCATGCATGAAATGCTCATGATTTTAGACTAATAGTCATAATATGAACATACAATTTGGGTTTGTGAAGTTTGGATTTGTGTGTCCAAAGTTATCACCAAAACAATATCGTTTGGGTGAGGGTCAACAATGCTACAACTTGTTAAAGATCCTATGATAGATCCTCATATATGCAATCCAAGTCTTGTTTTTCTATTGGAAATGAAAGAGGACGATCCTATGAAAGCATAGGAATTGGTTTCACCCAATTTGGACTTACGATGCAAAAGTTATGGTCATTTGAAGTTGGTTCAGTCGGAAGTTCCGATGTGACATCGGATGTTCCGATCCAGACTTAGAAAATTTTTCAGCTGGAATTCACAAGGTGCTTCTCTGGAAACTTCGGAAGTTCCGATGTGAACATCAGATGTTCCGATATGTGTGAATTTCCAGCGCAGACAGGGTTAGGATTGATGGGTTTTCTGGAGTTTTAACCACATCGGATGTTCCGATTTTGCATCGAATATTCCGATATGTGCCGAACTGAGCAATAAAACATGTTTTTCGTTCAAGTCTTTGGATAACTATTGCACATTGTGCTCCTACACTTCAATAACATGATGTAGGGTGGGAACTTACCACTACAAGGATGTTCTTGCACTTGGTGGAATGTTGGTTTGATGAAGAGATCAAGAATGACGCCGTGAAGGTAATATTCGGTGTTCTTCCCGGTATCAACTCCTCCTCCTTGCTTGTAGAACAATGCCTCCTCCTCTTGGGCTTGTAGCAGCATCAAGTCCTCCTCCACAAGCTTATAACGCAACATGCACAACCCGATTCAAGGTTTGATGATGTAACCCATGGAGAAGAAATGAAATGAGTCTCAAGTGACAAAAATTTCAGAACATGGAGAGAAGGAAATCGATTAGAACTCACCTAATACTTGGTGCATCAAGAATCCATTTGGATGGAATTGAAGCTTGAGATGAGGGGAATACAATGGTATAACATGCACAAGCTTGATCTTGATTCTTGGAGGAAAGGTGTGGAGGAGAATGGAGGATGGGGAGGTGTTCTTGCAATGATCTCCTTGCTGTTTTTCTGGTTGTGGGCTGAACAAATGAGGCTTGGAGGAGACTCCAAGGTGAGAAAAGGCTTATATAGGGCTGCCCCTTCCACCACTTACATGTGGGGCTTGGTCCCACATGTCATAGAGAGGGTGAAAAGGTGGGTATGAGTGGATAGAGTAAGAAAATGCAGATTAGGTATGTGCAGTCCACAAGTTCCTAGGCAAGGTAGGACCCACATGTCATAGAGAGGTAAGGAAGTGGGTAGAGATAGGTAAAGTGAGAAAAGTGGAGTAGGTGTGTGCAGAATTTTATTCTCTCTCACTTACAATTGGGTCCACTTGTCATTGACTAAGGGCAAGAGAAAGGTTGTTGTAATTAGAAATAATTGTTAAGATTCAATGAAATTAATCTCCCTTCAAATTAATGACTCACTACTTGTAAAATTTTAAACATGTGAAGGTTTTATTGCAAATATGAATGAATATGATATGCATGACTTAACAACTTAAGGAATTTTGTAATCTTTGGGACAACATTAAAATACTTTTGGCCACTATTAATATTGAAATAAAATCCAAGAGTTAATCTAACAGCATCTAGTAACCAAGCATATAAATTCTTCTTAATTGCAAAAGTTTTAAAAACCAACGAAACTCCAGAAAAACTCATTTTATTTATTTGAATATAATTTTATCATAATTACCCTTTTTTTGGGCTGTTACAAAACCTACCCCCCTTAAAAAGAATCTCGTCCTCGAGATTGGGAAGACTAGGAACAAAAGAGGGCGGAGGATTCTAATTTCGATAATGATCTTCAATTTTATCATTTGTCCTACTGCAATATCATATCCACCAAATGCATATCGATTTCCACCATCATCAAATCACACCAATGAACTCTGGTAATTTATCCCTTTTATCAATTTACCACTTGACCACCTATAACTTCTCCAATTGATAAGTATATATGGACGACCAAATTTCCATATCCCCATAACCATAAGGGTATTGTTTATGGCAAAGTGGCAATCTGAGATTTTATGTACTTCCAACTTATAGCTCATTGTTTGTTTACACTCATGTACATGTCTCCTCATTGATCATACTTCTACTAATCCAATCCTCTTGGGTACATCACTCCCCAAGTTGCAAACACATGATTCACACTCCTACGGTATGGCTCTAAAATTTTTCCTATATGAAGATAAGAAATCGATTTCTAAGTTCAATCAACTTGTCAGACATGTGCATCCAACTGCTATTTGAGATACCGAATCCAAGTGCACACATATGGTTTAAACATCCCATTATTGCCGCTTACAAGCAAAATCCTAGTTATCTGATCCTCCTAGTACATACCCTCACATTCCTATTCCATCTTATACTAACAACTTTAATAGTTCAATTATCAGTTACCTATTGACCATTTTATCCGGCACTAGTTCCTCCAAATGTCTTGTATTTGATAACCAATTCATACATGAATCACTGTATCTCCCTACTTCTATATCCACAAGGGATGACATGCAATTACACTTAAATTACACCACAAATCTCATGATCCATCGAGCCATCATACATATCACTGTCCATGACCACCGAAATTTTATTTGATTCCAACCAAATACTTTGTTCGCTAGCATCAACCAGCGCCTCAAAATCTAACTTAATTACCTCCAAGATGACAATGCTATGGGGGTGTAGTACTTAATTATACTTTTGCCAAAGACAACAACCAATTTAACAAAACGAATTAAAGGACCATAAGAACAACAATCTATTCAATTGAAACTTTACATATATGCAGCAAGAAAATGCACATAAACTCCATAAAACATGAAAAATGCAAAGATTGTATATGGAACCTATCATGTGCAGCAAAATTTTCCTTAATGAATGAATGGGATGCTCTAGAATCAAATAATATGGTAATCGGGTAGGAGTTGTCAAGAAGCGTACCCATCACTACCTCCGGTGTAGTCTGAGCTTCTTTGGTGGTAACGTGGTTGGTACGACTACGTTGTTGTGCAGGAGTTGGTGGAGGTGTTGGTTGTGGTGGTGCTATAGCTCTAGGTGCATTTGGGGGTTGAACTCGCAATGTCACTTGGTTCCTTTGTGGGCATTGGCGCGCAAAGTGGCCCGGCTGCATGCATTGGTAGCAAATAAGAGTCAGGCGGACTTGAGTGCTACCTCTTTGTTGTTTTTCACCGGTGTTTGGCGGAAAGTTTGGATGCGGTGGATGAGCAATGAACACTGGAGGTCTTGGAGGTGTTGGAGCTTGGAAATTCGAAGGTTGAGGGCGTATAACGCGCGGGGGTTGCAAACTGCGGCTTGCTGAAATTTGCACAGCCCGTGTGCGCCTTCGCAATTCCTCTAGCTTTCCCCGTTTCTCTTCCACCACTTGACTTTTGCTCGGGCAATTACTAGCAAAGTGTCCACTATTCTTACCTTCAAAGCATGTGACATGCTTGAGAGGCCTAGGTTGGGTTTGAATGCCTTTTTGACCATCTAGGTTTGGTATCAAGTTAACAAGTGTTGTCTTGGTTTCATCCTTCTTGGCCAATTCGCGTTGTAGTGCTGCTCGAAAGTCTTCTCGCTGTTGTTGTTTTATTGTAGTCAGGGCTATCCGGAGAGGACAATCGATGGGGCAATGATCCTTGCTTTCACAAAGAAAACATGTAACTCCATCCATTGGGCAATCTCCAGGTTGATGATCTTCCTCACAGTTCGGACAACCTTCAAGGCATTCACTGTCACGATGTCCTTTCTCACCGCAGCGTGTACAGGCTATATGAATCCTAGGGCAATCCTTTGGTTGGTGGTGTCCCTCACAATTGGCGCAGTATGGAACTGGGCATGTATAGCAATAATGTCCCATTTGGCCACATGTGAAACATGGGCCTCTTCCAAGTTGTCGCTTGGGCGGGCATAATTGGGCGGGGTGTCCCACTTCGCCACACTCGAAGCAAACAATGATAACATTTCTCTTGCTAGGGCCAGCCATCCTATTAAAAGATATTGGTTAGCAAGCTACATCACTAGCAAGAAGGATATTCTAAGGGTAGATATAAGGGCATTCTCTCCAAAAGAAGACAAGTGACTCACAACAATCACCATAAGGACCAGAAGGACAGCAAGCTATTTAATTAAAATCCTAAATGTATGCAGCAGGAAAACATGAATAACTTCCATCAAACATAAGATGCAAAGGCCCTTGAGCCACAAATAACATCCATGAAAGCAAATAATAGTTTTCCGATGCAATCATACAAGTAGCAAGCCCGTAGGCTCGATGCAATTGCTTGGAACGAAAATTTCAAAATCCAACACACTGATGTACGTTCAAGAACTAGCCTAGTGCATCCTTACTAAGGCATCTGAATCATCTACTACGTCCTCCATTCGATGAGATTAGCCACCATTACCTCACCATCTTTTGAGGCCTTTTGGGAAGTGCCACCATCTCATTTGAAAGGTAAGGCAAGTTTGGGAAACCACTTTGTAAAACCAAACGAACATAGGGATGAGATATGGAACTAAGATAGATAAGAAATAAAGGAATTGCACAATGCTATCAGTTCTGAAATTACTTGATAAGCAAAATAGTTTTGACTCAAAACAAGTTCTAAGCTAGTCGACCATGCTACGTTCTAGCCTGCAGTCAGCATAGCTCTGATACCATGACTGTGGGGAACCGTCCCCGGGACTCCATTGATTCACTTAATTGCACGATACAACTCAAGTAAATCAAGGGAACCTCGGGCGTTCCGCATATATGCCCGTGTTGGCCCCAGGACTGTTCACCAACACGTGCGACAATGCATGACAGTTTGTATCACAACGCATGCACAATAACGAAAACATAAACATCATTACATACCGAAAGTAGGACTGCTGTCCAAAATGACATATTTAGAATTATTGCATAAACATGGCAGCGGAAAACATAAAACAATAATAAAAGGCCAGCATGGTATGCCCCAAACCCTCAGGCAACCAACTGGAGGCAAGAACGCGCATCTAGACGTTAGTGTCGCCGAAATCTGCCCGGTAAAAGTCTACGGGCAGCGCCTCATCCTCACCTGCAGCAAGTGGACAATCCGATTGAGTACAAAGAATGTACTCGCACGATAATATATATATAAAATGCTGAATTTTAGCTACATGTGGTTGCTACAACAAAGGAAGGCAAAAGGGTAACTTTAGCATAAAGCAATATTTGGAATGAAAACATAGACATGTATAGATTGAAATTTTGCATTTCAATAACCTTTTCAAAGTCGAATATATAATATAACATCATCATAAGCATAACCATCATATATCCATTTCATGCCTTCAAGCATTCTCCGAACCACGAGTCCAACGCTCGTGTTCACATACACACACGAGTACTACAATACTCATGTCAATCTTTCACATCCATCCCATTCTTACCAAGTCCTTAAAACTCGCCCAGTGACTGACAACTTAAGCGATCGTCCTTGACCATGGACGCGGCTATTCGAATAGTTTAACTGTGCAGAGGTACGACTTTACCCACACGACACGCCACACTCGTAAGCCAAGCTATGAGCACATTTCCTTTGATGTGTCGGCCGAGGTAAACATGACAAAACCATTTTCCAGTATGCATGGTAGTGCATCTAAACCACCCGGGTGACTGTGGCCCTTGATCCCGCGTGCTCAGTGCTCCGTGTGTGTGGACCAAGGAGTACACCCGTTGTTAGACATCCCCAACTCTCACAAAGTTCGAGGGACTCTGAGGACGTTCCTTGACACTCTAACGGGCTCAAGGAACTCCGGTGGACATTCCTTGACACTCTAACGGGCACAAGGAATTCCGAAGCGCATATGGTTTAAACACCCCTAGTCATACACAAGTACTTGGTTAAGCCGACCCCATAAACGGCGTGTGGTTCGCACGATAGTTACTCAAAGAGACGTCACCAGGATTCAATCCTTAAGGTCCTTAGCCAACATTGCAACATAGAAACCACAATTTAAGCCATCATCATCATAATCATCTTTGATCATTACGACCGATGGACTAAGTCCATCTATCGCCCTTTTCTAACGGTGTTCTAAGCATGGCTAAGCAATTCATACGAACCCATATATAATAATTAAACCAACCACCTAGGGCGACAATGGAATACGAAAGAATATGGCAAAAAGATAACATGTCAACAAGGTAATAACTAAGCATTCTACCCTGAACATACTTGTAATTGAAAGTACGCATGCAATTGATAAAATAACTTCAACATAATTTGCAATTAATAGGATCAAGTATGTTCAAGGAGTAAGGTAGTGCCTTGCTGCTCATTCTTGACGTCGTACGCGTAGTCGTACTCTCGAGTGTCTCCCGAAGCGTCAACACCTATCGAGAGGATTCAATTCAAATAACTCCAATCAAGAACACAAACGAAACGACAAACCATAATTGAAACCTACACAATCATGCATGAAATGCTCATGATTTTAGACTAATAGTCATAATATGAACATACAATTTGGGTTTGTGAAGTTTGGATTTGTGTGTCCAAAGTTATCACCAAAACAATATCGTTTGGGTGAGGGTCAACAATGCTACAACTTGTTAAAGATCCTATGATAGATCCTCATATATGCAATCCAAGTCTTGTTTTTCTATTGGAAATGAAAGAGGACGATCCTATGAAAGCATAGGAATTGGTTTCACCCAATTTGGACTTACGATGCAAAAGTTATGGTCATTTGAAGTTGGTTCAGTCGGAAGTTCCGATGTGACATCGGATGTTCCGATCCAGACTTAGAAAATTTTTCAGCTGGAATTCACAAGGTGCTTCTCTGGAAACTTCGGAAGTTCCGATGTGAACATCAGATGTTCCGATATGTGTGAATTTCCAGCGCAGACAGGGTTAGGATTGATGGGTTTTCTGGAGTTTTAACCACATCGGATGTTCCGATTTTGCATCGAATATTCCGATATGTGCCGAACTGAGCAATAAAACATATTTTTCGTTCAAGTCTTTGGATAGCTATTGCACATTGTGCTCCTACACTTCAATAACATGATGTAGGGTGGGAACTTACCACTACAAGGATGTTCTTGCACTTGGTGGAATGTTGGTTTGATGAAGAGATCAAGAATGACGCCGTGAAGGTAATATTCGGTGTTCTTCCCGGTATCAACTCCTCCTCCTTGCTTGTAGAACAATGCCTCCTCCTCTTGGGCTTGTAGCAGCATCAAGTCCTCCTCCACAAGCTTATAACGCAACATGCACAACCCGATTCAAGGTTTGATGATGTAACCCATGGAGAAGAAATGAAATGAGTCTCAAGTGACAAAAATTTCAGAACATGGAGAGAAGGAAATCGATTAGAACTCACCTAATACTTGGTGCATCAAGAATCCATTTGGATGGAATTGAAGCTTGAGATGAGGGAATACAATGGTATAACATGCACAAGCTTGATCTTGATTCTTGGAGGAAAGGTGTGGAGGAGAATGGAGGATGGGGAGGTGTTCTTGCAATGATCTCCTTGCTGTTTTTCTGGTTGTGGGCTGAACAAATGAGGCTTGGAGGAGACTCCAAGGTGAGAAAATGCTTATATAGGGCTGCCCCTTCCACCACTTACATGTGGGGCTTGGTCCCACATGTCATAGAGAGGGTGAAAAGGTGGGTATGAGTGGATAGAGTAAGAAAATGCAGATTAGGTATGTGCAGTCCAAAAGTTCCTAGGCAAGGTAGGACCCACATGTCATAGAGAGGTAAGGAAGTGGGTAGAGATAGGTAAAGTGAGAAAAGTGGAGTAGGTGTGTGCAAAATTTTATTCTCTCTCACTTACAATTGGGTCCACTTGTCATTGACTAAGGGCAAGAGAAAGGTTGTTGTAATTAGAAATAATTGTTAAGATTCAATGAAATTAATCTCCCTTCAAATTAATGACTCACTACTTGTAAACTTTTAAACATGTGAAGGTTTTATTGCAAATATGAATGAATATGATATGCATGACTTAACAACTTAAGGAATTTTGTAATCTTTGGGACAACATTAAAATACTTTTGGCCACTATTAATATTGAAATAAAATCCAAGAGTTAATCTAACAGCATCTAGTAACCAAGCATATAAATTCTTCTTAATTGCAAAAGTTTTAAAAACCACCGAAACTCCAGAAAAACTCATTTTATTTATTTGAATATAATTTTATCATAATTACCCTTTTTTTGGGCTGTTACATTGGACGTCCTCCTTGACTGGTCATCCGACGCTTACGGTCTTCACCAATCTCTTTGCTCTTATCCTCAAGAATGAGCGCTTTGTTGACAAGTTCTTGAAAGTACGGAAATGTGTGGGTGATCCGTCCCACCTGCAACCCAGAGTTGAGTCCCTTCAGGAATCGGCACTGCCTCACTTTGTCCGTTGCCACATCCTCTGGCGCATAACGGGCCAGCTAAGTGAATTTGTTAAGATAATCGGCCACTGATTGGCCTCCTTGCTTGAGTGATCTGAACCTCTTTCTTCAACTCCATCATACCCTCCGACACATGATATTGGCGGAAGGCTGCTGTAAATTCGTCCCAAGTTATCTGCTGAGGATGCTTGTGGGATGCGCAAAAGTTCTCCCACCACTCTGCAGCAGTCCCCTCAAGCTGGTGCGAAGCATACAGGACCCTCTCATTGTCTGCACATTGGGAGATGTGTAGTTTCCTCTCAATGGTCCTGAGCCAATCATCCGACTCTATTGGGTTGGCATTTCCAGAAAATATTGGTGGCCTGGTTCTCATGAAGTCAGAGAGTCTGGACTGAAACTGGTTCCACTGGTGCACATTCTGTGATTGTTGTTGTTAGCGACAGCTTGATTCTGCATCTGCTGCATAGTCTGCATCATAGTTTGCATCAGTTGAGTTTGAGCAGCAAGAAAAGCTCCTAGATTTTGCATATCAATGGGCGGCACAGGCTGAGGATTCGGTGCTTCATTATGGTTGCCTCCCTGGCGCAAACCACTTCCTCTAGCTCCAGTGTTGCCACGGGTGTTCACCATCTGCTGTTTGCTCCAACAATTTAGAGAAAAGAGGGAAAAGGAATAGACAAGTAGAAGAAAACTTATGCGGGGAAGACAGGTGTAACCCAAAAACTTAAACAAACATTATTAATAACTTGGTATGGTTGCTGATGTAACACTAGGTGTCCCGATCTTTTGATGAGAATGATAACCTTCGATTTGGGTGGAGACGACTTTGATGATCCGATTACAATGTACAATGACGATGCGCCTTAGTAATCACTAAACCAACTCCAAAGGGTTATTGACCTTGCCGTGGGCACGATCAACCTGATCACGAAGATCAATTCCTGCAAGCAATCGAAGAACAAACAAGAACAAGGCAAAAGCAATCTAAAATTGCAAATATAGATGAAGTATAAAAAAGTTGGGGTTCCGATACAAGGAAATTGTTAGGCGGCCGTTGAGCACGTCTAACAGAATGTATTGAGTTTGGATCATCATTTTCATGTTCCGCAAGCAAAGCATATGTTTCTTCATCAAGATCACTTGCAGAATCGTACTCGCCATCTTCGCGGGTTATTAGCACGCGCTTGTTTGGACACTCCTTCATCATGTGGCCAAATCCCTTGCAGCGATTGCACTGAATATCTTTTGTGCGTCCCGTTGAGGCGACGGATGCCGATGAGCTTTTGGTAGGAGCTTGTGTGGCACTCCTCGTCGGCGTTGGTCGGGGTGCTGAATTTGAAGTGGAGTGCGTTATTTTGTTGTTGGAGGGGGTCGGGGTAGTGGTACGATTGGATGGGACAGCAGGGGCATGTGGTGCCCACGTAGTAGCTCAACTTATAGAAAAGTTAGCTTTTGCCCTCGATTGTCGACCCTGCACTTCACGTTCAGCTTTACAAGCAAGATGGAATAAACGAGTCATCGAATTATAATCCTTATAATCTAGAATGTCCTGGATTTCTCGATTTAAGCCACCAAGAAAACGAGCCATAGAAGCTTCCTCATTCTCAATTAAGCCACAACTCAAGATGCCAATTTGCAATTCTTGGTAATATTCTTCAACTGAATTCTTTCCTTGGTGTAGACCCTGCAATTTATTTAATAAATCTCTTGCATAGTATGAAGGAACAAATATGTGCCTCATTAGCAATTTTAATGCTTCCCAAGTGGTGGGTATATTATTTGGATGAGCGCGACAATGTTCTCTCCACCAAATAGACGCAAAATCAGAGAATTCACTAGTGGTAGCCCTAACTCTTCTATTCTCAGGAAAATCATGGCATGCAAATTTTTGATCAACAAGTAATTCCCAACTAAGGTAACCATCAGGATCATATTTGTAACACCCCGGCATTTAATATGCCTGAATGCTACCAAACATAAGCTAAACAACATCTAAACACCATAATTAAACATAAATTCCAGCAAAGGCGCACATGCTAAAAACCGAGATTTCGGCAGCATCTCCTTTGTTTTAACATGATTTGAAGGAACAACAACAGTTTAGCAATATATGGAATAGAAGAGACAACTAAAAACAACAATGATTAATGACTTTGCAATAATATAAGTCTAGTTCCAAACATATGATGACTCCAAGAGTCAAACGAACGAAAAGACTCTCATTTAGCAAAGCTAAACCTTAAAGCAATGATCATCACACGCAATTTATTCTCAACACTAATTGAATGACTTGTGAAATCAAAGGAGTGAAGCTACGTGTGGAAGTGTATCTATTTCCCTTCCCCGCATGCCGGTCTCATGGTACCTAAAACAACAAGTAAACACAAGCGTGAGTTCGAAACTCAGCAAGCATATTGCAATGGACAACAAGAACAATAACATGGCAATAATGTCTCACATCAGGTATATCATTTCATTCATGAACACATAACAATATCATCATCACTATGTATGCAATGCAATGCTCATGTCTCCTTGGAAACTCATACCGGTATGGTTGAGTACACACCCGTCGGTGTGCACCCTCTCCCCCCTTCCATCCTGAAGATGGAGGGTGCCTACTCCTCGCTTCCAAACACCACGTGGATAGGATCACGATGTAGGACTTACTCAATGGCTCTCCGGATTAGTCATAACTTTCTCACCGACCTTCCCCGGACTAGTTATGACTTTCTCACCGCCCGGGCCATGTAACATGCCATGTATGCAATTATGCCAACATCATATTTAACTCGTACATTAACACATGGCATCATAACATAATAAACATGCTCATCATATCATTGGCAATCATTAAAGCATGGCAAGTGATCATATATCATGTAATCAATTTCATCTATTCTCAACAAGCAACCTACAAATCGATATCCATTACAACACACTTGCCTCAACCACGGGCAACGGATTGGCGGGAAGTAGAAGGCACTCCCGGGGTCGCACCACCTGCACATAGGAATCAAGCACTCACAATCATGTCCAAAAAACGGTACGCAAACACTCATCTACCCCGACATTGCCAACTACTCGCAAAACCTAAAAACAGAGGTTCTGTCTCGTCGGGACAGCAGCCTTCCAAAAGGCATAACTTGAGTTCTGGGACACCGAATCAATTAAAAGAGTACATCCTCGCGTAGCTTAGGCAATTTTCCAACTTTTTCTAGTTATAGGCAAAGACTGATTCGGAATCTAAAGTTGTTTAATCTACAAAATACCGTGATCTGTTCCAATCACGTCACAGATTTTAACACGCTCGGTAAAACAGTCATAACTTTCAAACGGCTGATCATAATTTAACGTTATTTATGTTCACTGAAAGATAATTAAATTACCTACAACTTCTTCAACAGGCGGCTAACCAAATTCCAAATCTAAATTGGCGAAAAACTGAACCCTAGGTCGACTGCTCATGCTGTCCCAAAACAGAAACGTGGCAACATCTAGATCTAATCCAATCTACTCATGTCCAGCACCACCAATTGATCTGAAATCATGATAAACACTCTTAGAGCAGTACCTAGCCCAACCCCAAGGAGTCCCATGGCCATACCTTCGCCCGACGACTGAAATCCCAATGAAACTCCTCCCGGATCGCTCCTCGCTCCACGCTCCACGCTCCTCGCTCCTCGCTCCAATGGATGGATCCTCGAGGTGCAGGGGGTGGGGAGGCCACCCTAGGGAAGCAAGGGGGTGGAGGAGAGGTGGTGGAGTGGTGGGGAGCAAAGGGGCAAGGGGGGCGCACGGGAAGAGGGAGAGGAGGTGGGGCGGCTAGGCATATGGGGGAGGTGGAGGGGGCGCCCAAGAGAAGGTGGGGGCGCACAAGGGCAGGGGAGCCCCCCTTAACCAGCCCAAACAAGAGTCCCTCTCCTACATGGACTCATACTCCATCCCACCAAAGCCCACAACCCCTTCTCTAAGGCCCAAACTCCCCCGGAAAGGCCCAAATCCCCGGAAACGGTCCGAAAACGCTATTAACCTCCATACCTTATGGTTTTAACCTTAATTCCGCATTCCATAATGTTTTTGACCTCATCATGCTCATTAAATAAGGTTACGACACTCCGTGGTGTCACATTCTCCCCCCTTCAACAGGATTCGACCTCGAATCCAAGACATGCCACTACGCCAAACCAACAACACACGGAGATCTCATCTTCGCGGTTCAACCTGAAGAAAAGAGCTTTGGGTAAAGCTCGCCCCCACGAGACTTCAACTCCCAGGTCGCTTCTCTGAATAAAACCATTGGAATTTACACTGATCGAGACTCGATGACAGGACGCCTAGGTTCGAAGACCAACGGCTCTAATGATAACTCGCAATCAAAACTTGCGAGAACTTTACTCAACATTGAAACACAAAGAACTCAAACAAGGCCTCGGCATGACCCAAGCGATAGGATAAAATCCCAAACAGACCACGAAATAATACGATCTCACTGTAACACCCCAGCTTTTACTAAGCCCAGAATGTCACCAAACATAGACCATAACACATTTAATACCATAATTTAAGGTAAATTACAGCAAGTAATCATTTGGAATAATTGAAAAATTTGACAGCATCTCCTTTGTTTTTGCATGAAACTTAACAACATAGCATCATATCAATATGTAAGACAAACGAGATATCCATACGCAGCGATAAGGATAGCTAATCATCAACTAAAACATCAATAAGCATCGATAGCAAAATAATAAGCATCAATTTAAATCTAGGAAGTTAAAACAACTCCCTCCATAGCCCCACATGATACACACGAGGGAAACAACCAAACATACAGACCATACACTAATGATTATTGTAATACTTAATGCCGTGTCTCCAAAATAGGTGAATTAGCTAGATTATGGTACTACGTGGAGGAGTGTAGCTAGATCCCTTTCATACGCCGATTTCATTGTACCTAAATAAACAAACAACATAAAACACAAGCGTGAGTTCATAACTCAGCAAAGTGTATTGAAATGGATCAACAAGGATCAAGACAACAAACCATCATTCCAGTCTCCACAGTTATATCACAACACATCATATTTAACATTATATACAACCTTTAAAACAACATGCTATTCATCTCATGAGCATCTCATGAGTACTCTCATCACCATCTCATAAACATCTTCATTTATGTATTTCATTCATGCAATGCAATGCACATGTCTTCTGGAATACTCATACCGGTCTGGTTGAGTGCACACCCGTCGGCATGCACCCTGTTCCCCTTCCATCCGAAGATGAAGGGTGCCTATCACTCGCTTCCATTCACCTCGGTGATGGAATCACGATGTAGGACTTACTCAAAAGAATAGCCCCGGACTAGTCATAACTATTCTCACCGACCCTACCGGAATAGTTATGACTTATCTCACCGGCCGGCCATGAAAATATGCCATGTATGCACAATGGACAGCAACGTATTTAAATACATCTTGCATATTGTCTCATGGCATCACATCAAGATAGCTCAAAACACATACCAACGGCAACCTTCTCAAGCATGGCATGAGGACATCATAACAACAGCAAGCATTTAAATCATGGCATGAGGACATCATATCGGTGATAACATATAAAGCATGGCATAAGTACTCAACATAAATTCCATTGCATCTCATCATCAAACACCCTACAACTCTCTACTCATTCCATTACACTTGCCTCAACCGCGGGGGACGGAGTGGCGGGACGTAGAGGGTACTCCCGGAGGCACACCACCTGCAAATACGTGCCACACACTCAAATCGAGTCCACAAAACAGCACACATATAAATCCCACTACCCGACTTCGCTTACAACTCCGAAAATCAGAAAACAGCAAATCTGTCACTTCGGGACAGCAGCCTTCCAATGGGCATAACTTCGGTTCTAGGACTCCAAATTGAATAAACGAGTACATCGACGCATAGCTTAGGAAATTTCCCAACTTTTTCTAGTTATAGGGAAAGACTAATTCGGACTCTAATGTTGTTTAATCTAACGTTGAACACGAACTGTCCCAATCTCGTCACAGATTTGACAGCGCTCGGTAAAACGGCCATATCTCCCAAACGGCTGGGCGGATTTTAACGTTCTTTATATGCACGGAAAGATAAGGAAATTATCTACAACTTCCTAAAAGTCCGTACGGTCAGATTCAAACTCGAAATTGGCGAAAACGCCTGCCCTAGTTCAGGTTCCCAATCTGCCCGAACCAAAACGCGAATACAACTCTAGTTTTCAACAAATCTAACCCATGGCAGCACCTCCCTTGATCTAAAAACATGGTAAAACACCTCTACACAGCATCTAATCAATCCCCAAAGGTTTCCCCCATTACCTTCTTGATGATCCACGAATCAACCGCTTCTCTTCGCGCGATCTCCACCCGATCTCCTCCCACGCGACGTTGCCACCGGTTCTCCTCGTCGCGGATCCTCCCACCGGCGAGGGCAGCACCATGGCGAGGCGTGGCAGCGAGGGAAACGCAGCAAGGGCACGTGAGGGTGGGGGAGGAGGCGCAAGGAGGAAGGGGTGGTGCGGCTTGGGGGGGAGGAGGAGGAGGAGATGGGGAGAGGGGTGGCGGCTTGGGGGGCAAGGGGAGGGGCGCACCAACAGGGCAGGGCAGCAGGGTGTGCTGCCCTAAAACTCCCCCTCATGGGCCCAATTCATTCCACCTTCGGCCCAATTGCTTTCCCCCACGGCCCGATCACCCAGAAAACAGCCCGAACCTCCCGGAAACGACCCAACACGACAAAGAAATATGGTTTAATCTCATGCCGCAAAGTTTTACTCCCAAATATCATATTTTATAATGTCTCACTGTTCCGTAGTGTCACACTCACACTCATTCCATGCATTCCTTGGCACTAAAGTGCCCGATCCCTTTTAACCAAAGCCACTCTCCAGAAGGACATGGTACCAACTTCTAGACCCATCTTCCGCTCCCATGCACAAAAGTGAATCACGTCCCAACGTCTCAACTGTGGTTCGTCGTATTCGAGACGACGCAAACCAGGTGAGACACAACACTCTAAGATTACTACCACCGAAAGGAGAAGCCTACTTTACATCCAGGATCCTTAAGACTCGCTCAACAGAAATGACCAAACGTTCCTCTGTGGTTGACACAACTTGCTTCTTGCCCAACGACAAGAGATCCAATACACTTCAAAAGGAAAAGCGATCACTAGCAACCACCAAGTGGTCCACTAACAATTTGATCAGCCCTACCGAGGAACATCTCAACGACACAATTCTCTAAGAAGGTTTGCATTGAGTCATACACAACCTTCCACTCAATGGACCACGATAAAGAGTACAATCATTGAGTGAGCTCAACCATAATCATGAACCCAAATGGTCCACCTACAACAACTCAAACCTCAAAGCGCTAAAATCACTTTGGAAAGGATCCGGCAACATCCAAAGAGCACACATTTCATTTTTTTTCTAAGCCAAAACGCAAAGAAAACTCAAACTTCTAACACCACAGCCAAAATACCACAAATTATTCATTCTTTCCTTTCATACTAGGAAGCAAGGGAAATCTCGTTTCATGACATGAATGCACATTCTTCAAGAGCACTCCGGATTAGTCATATCTCCATATATGACTTTCTCACCGACCTGGCTCAACGACTCTTTTATCATTTAACATCTAAAAACGATGTCCTGTTTACTTTTCACCATTTCTTCATCATGTAACAACACTACCGAAAAGTCATTCACATAACGACTTCTTTCTCGGTTTCGCATGAATAAATCTCGAATAACATCGAGATTTGCGCTAATTCATATAAACTATGACGACAGCATAGTTAACAGTTAAGGCACCACATCCTATCAGAACCCACCGACGATAGATAGCTAAACTTGCAAAACATCGCATTTTAACCAAAATCACCATTTTGGAAATGAACATCGACTCCAAAGCCAAACATCTGCACAAACAACCGCCATAAATTTTCTCAAAGAGAAAGGGAAACTCTTTTTCAAAAGAGAACACTTCACTAACAGCATCGCCGACGAAACATCCACAAAAAAAACCACCTTTTGAAGCACTTGCAAACTCTACACAGATTTTCCAAATAACTTCAACTCTAGCAAGAAAAGATTACAAATTAAACCTCGTGAGTTTTCCAACATAACCCTCTATGTCCATTTGTTTCCTTTAAAATTTATTCCAACAGATAATTCAGGGCGAACACGAAAGGGCGCGATCCACTCAAAAACTTTTGGGGTGAAAATCCATACTTATAGCACCAACTAAACAAATTAGCCAAAACCAAATATTTGCACCAATTTCTACGAGTTTTAGGGAAACTTTGAAACACAGCATATGGAACACCTTGACCGAAAACCCTTCAACCAAAATGGCAAACAACCAAACCAGTACAAAAGTTTTTAAACACAAGTTCAGCATAAAAAGAACCATCTCTAGTACTCCACTACGCTTTTCCATAAAAGACTTCAATAATCACTATCTACTCCCTGAGGAGCCCCAACACAATTCAACCAAAAGCTTCACAACAAATTCTTCCTCTAGTTACCAATCCCAACACTTTTAATTAGGGTTTATGATGCTTATCAAAAAGGCACCCAACCAAGACTACATTGACATGATCCCCGCGGATCACCAAAGCATATAACAACGTATTCTATGTTTCCAACATAGTATTTCAACAGCTACTTGAGCAAGGTCAACCTATCAATTTTATATCATCCATACTTCAACATCTTGATAATTAAAACTTGTTCAATCAATAAAATGATTTCAACAAATAAGTATTATCTCTACCAGGGTTCAAAATCTCGCCGAAATTCGGCGAAATTTCGGCGAGATTTCGGATTTCGGACCCCTCCGAGTTTTATAATCCCGGCGAAATGAAAAAACCCTAGAATTTTTTTGAAGTGCTACAGTACATTAAAATCTCGCCGAAATTTCGGTGATTTGGACCGAAATTTCGGTTAAACGGACCGAAATTTGTATAAAAGTCGACCGGATTTGACCGTAATTGACCGGATTTGACCGGATTTTGACCGGATTGGGTTCTCCACGTCATTTCCCATGTGGAACAGTCGGTAGATCATAATTTCCGCGAAGTTGAAAAAAACCCTAAAAATTTGAAAGTTGGAAAACCCTAAAAAATTTCGCCGAGATTTCGGTTTTTTGGACGAAATTTCGTCATTTTTTACCGAAATTTCGGATTTCTCGGTTTAAAAAAAACCGGATTTGAATTTTCGTTTTTGAATTTCGTCCGGATTTTGTCCGAAATTTCCGAATCTCGTCGAAATTTCGGATTTCGGCCAGGCCCGAGATGGAGTCCGAAAACGAAAATTGAATCCTTGATCTCTACATGATAAAAAATCATAACTATGATTCTAAGACATACATTCATTAAGGATAAAATTCTACATCAGGTTAATTATCCAAAGCTCACTCCATTGCAACATGTTAAAATTTTCCTCTATTTTAACCATGATTTTCCAACGAGTAATCTAAACAGTTACCACCACTACTTAGTCATCAATAAAAACAAATGGGCATAATCATCAACTAACAACATTACTGTTAGCTACCCTATACATAGGTGATAACAAAATTAGCACTACACAACATACTCCAACTATTAAATTAAATTTAATAGGTTAGACCAGCACAAAGTTCTTGCAATAACATCAAACTACAAAACCCATATGTTTCCAATTGGCCTCGACACTAGCATTTTAGGAACACGACTGCATACTTCAAATCATGCTAATATTTTGCAACAACATGAATAGCAACTCTAATCAACTTCCAAGTTAAGGTCACAAGCTAGCACGATCAAATTTCTCTACTAACATTTTTAAATTAGAACATCTTAAACAACCAGCAAAGCTTCTTTAACAATATCAGCAGTTTACATCATCTTAATGTTCTAACTATGCATCAGGGTTTAAACTTTAAACATTATCGGGGTCATAAGCACATTTATAACAAAGCAACAGATTCTAAGCATGTACATTAACACATTCAATCATTCTCACTAAGAGTAAACTCCAATACTAGTAGTCTATTTATTCTCAAGCTAAAGATAACAAACGCATAGAATTGTTACAACGCACAATTTAACTTAACAATACGTCATCCCATAAACCACATTGGTACATGCTACATAACATGCTAAACAACAATTCTTTCTAGGGACAAACGATTTTTGTCAAAAGACTACTTACTTTGTTTGCAACATTTTAGTTTTAAAACTCATCCCAAATTCATAAGGAAACTTGACTCTCAAAATTGCAATGAGACAGACCGGTCATGCAAAAGAATTCTCCAAAACACTTTTAAATCTCAAAGACTCCCACAGGAGGGAACCAACCGATCAAATAAACCCTTGCAAATAAAACCTTAACACCAAACCCCAAACTTTCACGAAACAAGAAGGGTTTTTCAAAGATGATTTCTCAAACCAGTAAAATGACGAAATCAAACACCACTTACTCCTACAAAGCCACGGACTTCATCCCTAACAACCAGGTCTGGCATAGCACCTCAGTAACTCCTTTAACCTCGGAGAAAGACAAACACAGAAATAAATTGAATGCTTCTTCCCCATAAAGCAATCAACAAACTAGGCATCAAAACTGGAAAGGCGCCCAAAAGAAGCGCAACACTAGACTCCTCTTCTTCGTCTTCAACCAAGGAAGACAAACCACACACCGCATACGGAACGATCCGCGAAAAACCAATACCAAACACCTTTTTTTTCTTTTTGGTTTCCATCAACTAAAACCAAGAAAATCAACCAAGACCGACCACAGAACGATAAAGAACATCCGAAGGAAACCACCACCAAACTCTTCTATTTGACTCCAGTCAACTACCCGATTTACGACAGAAAGGGTAAGCACTTCTTCTCCTACAGGCGTTAATAGTTCTTCGGTGATGGTGCTAACCGGCCACACCGTCAAACCTCACCCTTACTATGAATAAAGAGAGGTGGCCGAAACCCTTCGTCACCCCAACCCCATTTTGACACAATAGCACGAACAATTCAATTCAATTCTCTCATACACATAGCAGCATACTATATCAAATATAGCATTTAGCAATAAGGTTTAAATACAACATTTAAGCGTAAACAATGACACCCATACCCTTCCTACCGTGCATCCATGTGTGTCAAATTTTAGATTAGTTATACCACTTTTGCAAGTTTTAATGTTGCTATCCTATGATAAAATTTTAGTTAAGACCTAAGCCATGTTTCTAAGTTATTCCACATCACATTTTAGTTGTACCCTATAGCATGACACAAAAAATACACATTCCAGGGACCTACAGCCCGCTCTGATACCAACTGTAACACCCCGGCATTTAATATGCCTAAATGCTACCAAACATAAGCTAAACAACATCTAAACACCACAATTAAACATAAATTCCAGCAAAGGCGCACATGCTAAAAACCGAGATTTCGGCAGCATCTCCTTTGTTTTAACATGATTTGAAGGAACAACAACAGTTTAGCAATATATGGAATAGAAGAGACAACTAAAAACAACAATGATTAACACTTTGCAACAATATAAGTCTAGTTCCAAACATATGATGACTCCAAGAGTCAAACGAACGAAAAGACTCTCATTTAGCAAAGCTAAACCTTAAAGCAATGATCATCACACGCAATTTATTATCAACACTAATTGAATGACTTGTGAAATCAAACGGGTGAAGCTACGTGTGGAAGTGTATCTATTTCCCTTCCCCGCATGCCGGTCTCATGGTACCTAAAACAACAAGTAAACACAAGCGTGAGTTCGAAACTCAGCAAGCATATTACAATGGACAACAAGAACAATAACATGGCAATAATGTCTCACATCAGGTATATAATTTCATTCATGAACACATAACAATATCATCATCACTATGTATGCAATGCAATGCTCATGTCTCCTTGGAAACTCATACCGGTATGGTTGAGTACACACCCGTCGGTGTGCACCCTCTCCCCCCTTCCATCCCGAAGATGGAGGGTGCCTACTCCTCGCTTCCAAACACCACGTGGATGGAATAACGATGTAGGACTTACTCAATGGCTCTCCGGATTAGTCATAACTTTCTCACCGACCTTCCCCGGACTAGTTATGACTTTCTCACCGCCTGGGCCATGTAACATGCCATGTATGCAATTATGCCAATATCATATTTAACTCGTACATTAACACATGGCATCATAACATAATAAACATGCTCATCATATCATTGGCAATCATTAAATCATGGCAAGTGATCATATATCATGTAATCAATTTCATCTATTCTCAACAAGCAACCTACAAATCGCTATCCATTACAACACACTTGCCTCAACCACGGGCAACGGATTGGCGGGAAGTAGAAGGCACTCCCGGGGTCGCACCACCTGCACATAGGCATCACACACTCACAATCATGTCCACAATATAGTATGCAAACCCTCATCTACCCCGACATTGTCAACTACTCGCAAAACCTAAAAACAGAGGTTCTGTCTCGTCGGGACAGCAGCCTTCCAAAAGGCATAACTTGAGTTCTGCGACTCCGAATCAATTAAACGAGTACATCCTCGCGTAGCTTAGGAAATTTCCCAACTTTTTCTAGTTATAGGGAAAGACTGATTCGGACTCTAAAGTTGTTTAATCTACAAAATACCGTGATCTGTTCCAATTACGTCACAGATTTTAACACGCTCGGTAAAACAGTCATAACTTTCAAACGGCTGATCGGAATTTAACGTTCTTTATTTCCACTGAAAGATAATTAAATTGCCTACAACTTCTTCAACAGGCGGCGGACCAAATTCCAAATCTAAATTGGCGAAAAACTGAACCCTAGGTCGACTGCTCATGCTGTCCCAAAACAGAAACGTGGCAACATCTAGATCTAATCCAATCTACTCATGTCCAGCACCACCAATTGATCTAAAATCATGATAAACACTCTTAGAGCAGTACCTAGCCCAACCCCAAGGAGTCCCATGGCCATACCTTCGCCCGACGACCGAAATCCCAATGAAACTCCTCCCGGATCGCTCCTCGCTCCACGCTCCTCGCTCCACGCTCCTCGCTCCTCGCTCCAATGGATGGATCCTCGAGGTGCAGGGGGTGGGGAGGCCACCCTAGGGCAGCAAGGGGGTGGAGGAGAGATGGTGGAGTGGTGGGGAGCAAAAGGGCAAGGGGGGCGCACGGCAAGAGGGAGAGGAGGTGGGGCGGCTAGGGCACATGGGGGAGGTGGAGGGGGCGCACAAGGGCAGGGGGAGCCCCCCTTAACCAGCCCAAACAAGAGTCCCTCTCCTACATGGACTCATACTCCATCCCATCAAAGCCCACAACCCCTTCTCTAAGGCCCAAACTCCCCCAAAAAGGCCCAAATCCCCGAAAACGGCCCGAAAACGCTATTAACCTCCATACCTTATGGTTTTAACCTTAATTCCGCATTCCATAATTTTTTTGACCTCATCATGCTCATTAAATAAGGTTACGACACTCCGTGGTGTCACAATATTTACCTTCGAAAGGTGGCATAATGAAATTTACCTTATGGAAAACATCATCTCGTTCTCGTTCCCTGGGTCATGGAGGATCACGTCGCATACCTTGTTGATTGAAGCGTAGACGACGATGGTCTCGGTTATTGTCGTAATTGACGGTGTTGTCTTCCTCAAAATCAGTGGTGTCATCATATTGGTTCTCTTCGTTTTGTTCTTCTAAGTCTGCTGGATGCCTCTCCCATGGAGCTGAAGTGTTGTTTGGACGACGTGGTGGCGGATTGGAAGCCCCAAAGGCAGCAGCTGCAAAAGTATCAAGTCTAGCCAAAATAGTAGCAAGAGTAGTGTTAGCAATCCCTTGTGCGGCCTCGATGGATCTGAGACGGTCCTCTTGCATTGACATACGCTCGTTAGTGAGTCGTACATCCTCACTAAGACCCTCGGTGGTCTCCCTCGTCATCCTCTCAAAGTGAGCAATGATGCCCTTTGTTCGTGGAGAGTGGTGCAACGATCTCTCGTCACCTGACATGGTTAGTAGAAGACAAGGAAACAAAAATCACAATTATAATGTTCCTATCAACTACTGGAGGTGTTGGCAAGTCTCTCAACACTCAAGCCTATGACCAAAGCTCTTACAAGTTCTTGCCATGCAGCAGGTGTTGCCGACCGTTGGCGTGGTCAAAAGTTCTCCGAAGCTTGGATAAAGCGATTGCCAAGGGACCGAACAAAAGTACGAGGTTGGATGTGGAGCTTGGATAGGCAATATTTATTTCCTATGCAATCTGATAATTCTAGTTATTGTAATGATAAGTAATAATCCAAACTAGAATTCACAAGCCCTAGTTGCCGATCTCAAAGATATAAGTGAATTTCAAGACAACACACACGCAAAGATAAAGGCACTTATGCAATCAAGGAATGAGCCATGAAATATAAGTGAAACACAAAAAGCTCTATTGCACAGGTCGTAGAGAGACGCTAACTTATTGCTTCAATAATGTAAAAAGGGCACAAGATTGCTCACTAATTCATAAATTGCACAATCTAAAAAAAATGACGAACACAAATTAGGGTTTTGCTCAAAGTAATGCGACCGGCCACAATTTTTTTTCTTTTTTTTCCTTTTTTTTTGGCCTTTTGGCTCTTTCTCTTTTCTTTTTTTTTGTGACTTTCAACCGACACTAGTATGAACAAAGTTTTGGAATCCCTAACTCGGTGTCACAAGATAATATGATTATGCAATGTATCAAGTAGAGCAGCCCTAAGCAATATCAACAAGCTAGACTCAAATAGGATCAAAGTGTTCACAAAGGATGAATTTGTTCCCAAAGGTAGGTGTACTGATGTTTTTCTAGGGCAGCAGACTTGTTGCCTAAATTAATGTTTGAAGATCACCGAATTTGATTGGTTGACTGTGGAAGGAATTGAAGCTTATATCCTCAGCTTTCAATAGAGTGCAAGAACACAAAAATCCAAGTTCGTATGTGAAAGTTATGCTCGAAATACCAAACCGGACAGAATTGAAGGATTGAAGCTACGCGAAGGAAAAGAAAGATCAGCAACTAAAACATGGACTCTAATGGATCAAAACCTAACAAAACTCACTAAAATAACAGATTGAAACTAAAGGTTGAATTTTTGTGGAGTAGTTTTCAATTTAGGACAGAAATCAAAAACTAACCGGCCACTCCATGGCTAAGTAGGACTCCTATTCCTAGTTTGTCTCGGATTTGGAAAGATGACCGAACTTGTTTTGCAGATTCCCGTTGACTCGTAAGGAATTTGGAGGTGGGGCCGGATCCGTTGGAAAGAGGACGAAGAAACCTTTCAAACCAGTACTCATAGACCTCAAACACCCTTGTGGATTAAAAGTTATGGTCGTTTTAAGTTGTGCTGTCCCGGAGGCCGAATCCGAGTTGAACTTGTGCACCGGAAGAATTGGCTTCATGCTTGACGTTTGGCAGTCCTTCTCCTTGGTTCCTAAGGACAATAAAATCATCACAAGGATTAAATAGCATTCCATTCATTAAATTATTTATATGCAACCCGAGGAACGCATTCACCTGGTAATTGAATTCACCCCCTTTACTGCACGATCACTTGTCCGAGTGAAAACAATTTTGTATAACCATTACTAATGACACACCCAGCAATGGTGCAACAAATTTTACAACAGTGACTACCCGCCACGATTCCATATCTCATTAAGTCAATATTATTAATTCATCATGTGACATGAACCCATCATAAAACTAAGCATGTCTAAGCATAGTTACGAAAACCCAATGTTAGTACTACAATCATGTACAACTAGTAAATGACCCAACCTAGGGTGACAATGGATACATGGCATTTCAATGATTCAAGGTGTCATAATGGCAATCAGGTATTTAACTATTCCCATATATAATACTTGTAAATAAAAAGCATGCAATTGTATGAAACAAAAATACTTTTGCAAACATAGGTCCAACATGGTCAAGGACTACGACTTGCCTTCACCAGCAGCTAAGGTATCGAAGACTTGATGCTCAGCGACAGCGTCGGTGGCTTCAATGGATTCTTCAGCTACGCGTAAAATGAGACACAAATAAATAACCAAAAATAAAATAAAATTTAAAATTATTAAATTAGTATTGGCAGATAGAGGATGATTTTAGATGAATTTAGAAATTTGAATCACTCGATTCGGAGTTATGACGGAAGAGAACGAGCGTTTTGAAGTTGAATTGGAAAGAAAATCCACAAAAATGAAAAGTTACTGTGGCTACAGTGATTTTGTCACAACTACAGTGCTCATGGCCTCCAGAATGAATGTAAAATGACCTAGGGTTTGGAAAAAATGACTTTGGAAAGCTCTCGACAACGCGAATCTACCAGTGGGGTCGGATCATGAAGGGGATTACCGGATTGGGAGTAATCGAGGACGCGGACTCTTCAGTTGACGATGAACAAATGTGAAATTCGTCGAAATGAAGGCGACGGAGCTCAAGAGGAGTAGAGGGACGGGTTGGCGACGAGAAGAGGCACCAAAGCCCCCTTTTTATAGGGCAAGAGGAGGACCGGAGTGGATGCATTCATGGAAGAAACGAAAAAACATTTTACGGTATTAAGTTGCAATTCATGAAGGATTTAATTGAGGAATTAACTTTGGAACGTTACAAATGCAACGAGGATCTCAAATATCATTTTTTCGGAATGTTTGGTGCACTAATCGGAGGGGAAATGAAGCTTCCTCTAGTGCTTCAATGGAGGAAAGAGAGAAGGACGTTCTCTGTGTTGGCTTGACTGGAGGTGGAAGAAGGTACTATTCATCTGACATGTGGACCCCCATGAATAGTAAAGAAACTATGGTGCGAGAGATAAAATAGCAAAGAGGTCCTAAAAATCCTAGAAAAATTCTCAAAAATACTAGGGAACAAATGGAACCAAATAAAATTGGTTTCATGATTTTTGGATGAATTTTGGAATTTGAATGATACCGGAATGTTTAAATTGGATTTGAATAGTGTTTCGAGGAAGAGCGCGAAAGATAAAAAAGCAAAGAGACTCTATAAATCTTGGAAAAATTCCCAAAAATATTATAGAATATTTGGAACCTAATGCAATAGGTTTAGGGATTTTTGAAGTAATTCAAAATCTTGAACGGAATTCTCAAGTAAGGATGGAATTTGGAATTTAGGACTTTGCGGACAATAATGGAATGAATTCCATTTTCAGAGGAATAAAGAATGCTAGGATAATTAGAACTCCAATTAAAATCCAAAACTTTAAATTAATTAATTTAAATTATATTATTTTTGAAAACCAAAAATAGGGATGTTACATTTACAAAGTCAAGGCTGTCCCATAACCAGCACATGTGGTTGCACTGTTTGACCCAGTAATAGCATCAAGTTCAGTCCTTAGGGTGACCTAGGCGGTATCTTCCATACCACTTGCTATGGCCATAGAGGATCAGCACTAGCGGCCCCACTGAACTCCCACTAGTCCACAACCTCCCCCTAGCAAGGAACCAACCAAAACCATAACCTTTCCAAACAAGCCCCTGGCTTGCGATCCAGTCCAAATACCATTCCAACTAACTGATCCAAACCAACCGGACCAAACCAAACCAAATTCTGAACCACCAACCACCAAACATCTCGCCCATGTCTAAATACTCCATTTCCATTTTCCAACAACACCAATCCAACCATTTCCCAAACCAGTACCCAACTCCGAACCATGGACCAAATCCAACCAAACCGACCAATTTCCAAAAAGAATTGTAATTGATCGAGTCGTAACATCATACAGTACATTCTACAGCATAACTAAGTGTATGCACATACTTCTCGTTATTACCCATCTGACATTTATTTTCATGTCTAGGTTTTTAGCCTAAGGTTCAACAAGGTTCACAAATCAATTAAGATTAAGGAAATCCACCAATTCGGGTCTAACTACCAAGTTTTCCCACAACTAGCATCTTTACTGAACATACACGCATGCATAATAGTTTTGATAGTTCAAAATAGAATTTGCAATTATAGGATTAAGATGGTCAAAGGAGGTGCTTGCCTGTTTGGTCTTTAACAAGGTCCGACTCGGAACGCGGCCGGAATCATCGTCTACTGAATCGCCAACGCCTGACGAAAAAAGATAAGAATGGTCAACAACAAATCGAAACAAGGCGATTAAGAACCAAATACAAAAGCAAATCAAATCCGAGAAACTAAGAGCAAAAGGACTCAAAAAAGGTTTAGACTTTTCAGCTCACGCCGGCAACATCGGCACATAATTCCTGGTAGTACCATTCAATCAGTAGCACCGACCTTACGGCAGTACTGGCAATCCCCGGTACACATATAATGTCGACGGCCGGGAACTAAAACAGAATACTTTCTGGAAAATACTATCGGAATTTGGCCCATAGTACTTCCGCTCATGCGGTCGTACCGGCCCCATGCATCAGCAGCGTCGAAATTTCAAAGGCCGAGATCAACGCGCTTTGGAATACAGCTACCACCGACGCGGTAGTACCGGCCCCAAACACCAGTAGCGCCGCGGCTCCAAAGGCCGAAGACAGCTCACTCTAAAAGTCAACTACCGGCGTTATAGCCACAGTACTACTGTTTGGGCGGTGGTACCGGGACTATCGCGGCAGTAGCGCCGGTTTTCCAGAAAGGGCCGGAATGTGAGAAAAGGGTTTTCACTCAAACGGGATCGGAACTCCAGTACGAGCGCCAAGTCATGGTCCTAGCAGCGCCAGGAACTCATCTAACCTGGTCCCAACGAGTTCCGAGCTCGTTTGACCGATTCACCACTTTCTAATTCCGAGCTCTTAAACTTTTACCCAAAATCGGTTTTCGAAAGAAAAGAACCAACGAAAACAATTCAAATGGGGAGAGGAGAGACCTAACACGAATATGAGAAAACAAGAACACAACGAGCTAAAGGGAAATTCAAACTTCTCCCTACATCTGGCAGTACTAGCGGTAACCCGGCGGTAGTGCCGCCCCTCATAACCGGCAATACCGGCCCAAGGGCCCGGTAGTGCCGCTGGTTAGGGATCAAAATGGGGTGCTCTTTGGAAATTAACCACCGACGTCTAACTCCCGGTAATGTCGCTCGGGCGGCAGTACCTGTGACATCTCAGAGGGTGACTTTATAGAATACAGATTTACGGTACGATTTAATGCATGTTTTTGGGCTTTTTTCGGTTGTTGGGCCTTGCGGGGGCTAGTTTCGGCCTTAGGGGGATGAAGTGGGCCGTTAGTGGGGGAGTTTTTGGGCCCATGGGGGAAAGAATTCTGCCAAAACCCTCCCATGTGCCAGCCCACCCCTTTGTGCGCCCCCACCCCTTTTCCTAATCCTAGCCGCCCCTTGGATCTTCCCCTTGCGCCTCCACCCCCTCCCCCTTCCTCCTCCACCCCTTTTCCTAATCCTAGCCGGCCCTAGTTTGTCCCCTTCCCCTCCATTGCTGCCACTACGTCCCCTCCGTTGATCTCCACGTTGCAAAGGCTTGCGACCGAGAGGATCCAAATATTGGAGGGAGTTCGTGGCCAGGAGAGGAGTTTTCGTCGGTTCGTCGTTTGTCGGGATAAGGTATGGTGATGGGAAACCTTTGGGGTGGATTAGGTGCTGTTATAGTGGTGGTTTTGGTGCTATTAGTTCAAAAGGTTGTGTTGCAGCTAGTTAGAATTGATGAAAACTAGAATTGTTGTGGTGATCTATCTCGGGTAGATTGGACGTCCGACCTAGGGCTTGTGTTTTGGCAATTTTAGATGATTTTTCTGGTCGGCCGGATATTGAGAAAGTTGTATATAATTGAATTATCTTTAATTGGACACCAAGAACATTAAATTCTGTCTAGCCATTTAAATGTTATGGTTGTTTTACCGAACGCTGTCAAATCTCTAACGAGATTGGGACAGATCGTGTTCAACTGTAGATTACACAACTTTAGAAGCCGATTCAGTCTTCATGAATACTTAGAAAAAGCTAGGAAATTTCCTAAGCTTCGATAAAATGTACTCGTTTACTTGATTTGGAGTCTTAGAACTCAAGTTATGCTAGTTGGAAGCCCGCTGTCCCGACGGGACAGATTCTCTGTTTTTTGGTTTTAGGAGTAGTTTACGAAGTCGGGGTAGATGAGCATACTTGTACTAATTTGTGGGCAAGTTTTGAGTGTGTTGTACCTATGTGCAGGTGGTGTGACCCCGGAAGTGCCCTCAACCTCTCGCCACTACGTCGCTCACGGTTGAAGGCAAGTGTATTGGGATGGGTTTGGGTGTTGGATGATTATTAGACTTGCATGGGTGCAATATGGCTACATGATGTGTTAACTTGCCATGCTTGATATTTGCTTATGATATGATGAACATGGTTACATATTGGTTATGAAATTGTTGTATTACATGTTTATGGAAGTTTATACATGTTCATGTCATATGTGCATTCATAATGGAAGAGGTGTCCCATTCTGATGCGGGACTCTGTGTTCACATGTAGTGAACACGAAAGTCATACATTGTAGTCCCATCCACGGTTGTGTATGGGAGCGAGCAGGGCCGGTCCTGGTATTTAGGGGCCCGGGGCGAAAACTTATATGGAGGCCTCATCCAACTCCTCTTATATGTGTGTGTGTGTGTGTGGTCTTATAAGCACAAATTATTGAAGAAATTAATATTCGATACACAAAAATTACTTCTATAGAACACTTTAAAGTTTATGAAATGACAAATGTAAATTGTAATCATAAACACTTACTTGGCACTTGGCATCATCTTAAAAAAATTCTTCTAACATTTTGTGATACAAAGTCATCAATTATACTATTGATATCAATCTCGTCCAATAACTTCTTCTCGATGCATAAAGTCGCCAAATCCTCTTCCTCCACGGCAACTATCGCCAACTCATCATTTGGGCTCGACGAAGCACTTGTATCAGGGCCCTGACTTGTATTACTCTTTAAAAATTTGTTCATAGCTCCTCTCTGTGTTTCTATGAAGTCATCCGCACGTTTTTTTTCTTTTTTCGCTACCGGATGTATACCTTCTAGATGACATGATAAGTTGATAACGCACGGCACTGAAAATAATAATAGATGTATCAAAAATTAAATAGTGTAAGACTAATAGGGAAAAGAGATTAAGGAAGATTAATATTCTATACCTCGGATTAGGGGCGATCACGGCTCGTCGGCGAATTGCTCGGACAGCACTAGTGCACCACGTCCAGGCGATCGCCCTTTTATTTTCTCTCTACGCGTTGCCGGACTAGCCACGTCCAGTCGTTGTCTCTCCTGTTTTTCCTTGGATGAAGCCCCTAGGCCATAGCCGCTAGCCGCCAGGAAGCATTATTTTGGTGGAAACCCTCTTTCCTCAAAAAGACTTCTAGTCGCTCACGTCATGGCGCGTCCTGCACAACTAGTCCAAAGCATGGGCCAGCACTTTGCTTAATTACTTTGGGGTTTTAGACTGCAGGCAAGGCAGAACACGTACCAAAGCATAGGCCGGCACTTTGCTTAACTACTTTGGGGGGCCCGGGGCGGCCGCCCACCCAATCGATTTTGAATTCTAGTATATTTTTTGCTTAATTACTTTGCTTAATTCTAGTAACTTTGGGGGGCCCGGGGCGGCCGCCCACCCTGCCCCCCCTCAGGACCGACCCTGGGAGCGAGTCAGTAAGAGTAGGCACCCTCCATCTATGGGATGGAAGGGGAAAGAGGGTGCACACCAACAGGTGTGCACTCAGCAATACCGGTATGTGCTTCGAGGAGACATGTGCATTGCATTGCATATATGATAATGATAATGAGATGCATACAATGTAAATATGAAATGATTATGATGTTGAGTATGAGATGTAGTGATGATGGTATTGAAAACTATTTTCTTTTCCATTGCAATATACTTGCTGAGTGATGAACTCACGCTTGTGTTTTATGATGTTTTTAGGTACCATGAAACTGGCATGCGGAAAAGAGGCTTAGCGACACAACTTCACATACCGTCATACATTTAGACAACTACATGATACCTTCCGTAGTTGTGACAATAATTTTATTGTGTTGTCGCTTGGAGTTTGTCTTAAGGGTGTGCTTGGTCATAGCATTTTCTTCGTTTTAACTTTATGAAGTGGTTGAATTCATTATTTGGGACTTAAACTATTGCTATATCTCTCGTAACTGCTGTTTTAGTGGTCATTCATTATGTTATATCTTGTGATAATATTGTTGTTGCTTCAAATCATGGAAAAACAAACAGGATGCTACCGAAATTTTCGGTTAAAGCATTTACGCCCATGCTGTAATTTAATCTTGATTGTGGTAATTAGTCGCTGGTTATCCTATGTTTGGTGACGTCCAGGGCATACTAGATGCTGGGGTGTTACAGTTGGTATCAGAGCGGGCTTCAGGTCCGTGGTGTATGAACTTAGTGAAATACCATAGGGTTAACTAAAATTTTGATGTGGGATAACCTAGAAATATGGCTTAGGTTATACTTAAAATTTTGCCATAGGATAGCAACATTAAAATTTGTGTAAGTGGAATAACTAATTTAAAATTTGACACACATGGATGCACAGTAGGAAAAGGGTATGGGTATCGTTGCTTTACGCTTAAATGTTGTATTTAAGCCTTGACGTTGAATGCTACATTTGATAATGTATGTTGCTATGTTTATGAGAGAATTGATTGAATTGTCCTTTTTATTATGATAAAGTGGGGTTGTGGTGCCGAAGGGTTTTGGTCACCTTCTTGTTCATAGTAAGGTTGTGGCTTGACGGTGTGGCCGGTTAGAGCCATCACCGAAGAACTATTAAAAGAGTGCTTACCCTTTCCTGTCGTAGATCAGGTTGATGATTGGAGACAAATAGAAGAGTTTGGTGGTGGATTCCTTCGGATGTTCTTTACCATTTTGATGATCAATTTTGGTTGGTTTTCTTAGTATTTGGTTGATTAGGAAACAAGGAAAAATGTTTGGTTTTGAGTACTCGCTGATTGTTCCTTCGGCGGATTGTGGTTTTGTCTTCTTTGGGGTGAAGACAAAGATGAAGAGTTTTATGTTGCGCGTCTTTTGATCTCTATTTTTTCTTTGACACCCAGTTTTGTTGGTTATTGTGGACTGTCTTGGGGAGGTAACTTATGTGGTTGTTGTTCTCCCTATCTAAGAAAAAGTGTTAGAGTTTCCCCTTGTGCAGACCTTGAGTTGGGTGGAGCTAAGTTTGAATCTTTATCAGAAAAGGTTTAGTTGAACATTTGGTTTCCCTGGTGCATCCATCTTCCTTCTTGGAAGTATAAATCTTGAGATTTCTTGAAGAGTTTTGGCTATCAAAGTTAGAAATTTGAGAGTTGAGCTTGTCGGTGTATTCTACACCAGGGTGCCCACTGCACTTGAGTAAAAGCCGCCGAGCGGATAGGTGGCATCCAGGCCACACCGCTGGCGGTCAGCATAGGTGACCGCCCGGACGAGTGGCGACAGCCACGCTGGGCGGCCAAGAAGGTGACCGGCCAGGACGGTGGTGACAGCACGCCGCGTCGGCGGTCAAGAAAGGTGACCGCCCAGCGGATAAGTGGCGACCAGGCCACGCCGCTGGCGGTCAGCAACGGTGGTCGCCAGGCGGACAGGTGGCGACCAGGCCACGCCGCTGGCGGTCAGCAAAGGTGATCGTCAGCGGACAGGTGGCGACCAGGCCACGCCGCTGGCGGTCAGCAACAGTGGTCGCCAGGCGGACGCACGGCGCCAAGTCCACACCACTGGCGCCCAGTTCCCGAGGCCACCTAGTAACCTGTGCCGCCACATAGAAGGTCAAAGGCATTTAATGCGTATCGTGCGCATTAAATGGGGGTAATGAAGGCCACAGTATGGCGGCGCGTGTTCCCAACGCGCGCCATTATTGCGAGTGGCGTCACGATGCAATTTCCCACCCCGGCAGAGCGGGCGGAGCCGGCAGGCGCATGGCCCGAAGCGAGGGAGAGGATGGCTGTGCCAGGGCATTAAATGTGCTGCAAGAATAGTGATAGGTGCATTAAATGCGCCATGGCAGTGTATTCAATGTGCTGCACTATTGTAAGCCCCATGCGCTCCAGCCGGCCTGGGTATAAAAGGCAGCTGGGGTGCATGGAAGGGGTTGGCTCTCAAAGGCTGGACCTTTAGGGTTGGATGCATTGAGTTTTGGTTCTTCAACCTCTGAAAAACCATTCGGTCTGTAAAAAAAGGGTCTTAGTTTTCCCCCAAGAACACAAGCAAGAACACACAAACAGGACTAGGGCTATTACTCTCAGGAGGGCCCGAACCTGGATAAAACCTAGCGTCTTCTTGTGAGGTTCGCCCCTGTTTCCTTTCCACCGTTTCTCGAGCAATCTCCACGAAAGAACCCCGTTCGAACTTCATACACCCCGCTTTGGAAGGGGTCTGTTAGCTCATACGCTGATAGTGGCGTGCCAGGTAGGGGCTCGGTGGCTGGATTGCCCTTTCTTCTTCCACCGCCCTGCGAAGCTTGCAAGAAGCTTTGACGGTCGTCAGCATGGCGGCTTCACACTCCAAGCATGACGACCAACCCGAGGAGAGCAGCGCTCGCAGCCGATCCCGGCGCTCCGCAAAGGTGTCGGACTTCCCAGGTCCCTCCGTCCAGGGAGGGACACGTGGTGCTCCTGCGCAAGGAGGACAGCCCGTCCGACGGCGTCTGTTGATGGGGGATGACACCCCAGCGCGGAATCTTCATGCGGCCCGGTTGCTCCTCGATCACCCTCCGGTTGCGCTAGGGGGCGAGACCCCGGCTGCTCCGTGGCTGCAGGACATCGCTCGCCTATTGGATGCCGCCCAGCAGCAGGTAGAGGCGGCAAATCGGCCGAAGGCTCTCGGTGTCGAGCAGCAGGACATGCGCGCGACCGATGCGCAAGCTTCTAGCCGCTCTGTTAGAGTTTTTCCTGGTCGCAAGGGCCGGGACAAAGGAATGGGTGCACAGGTTGCAGCCCCCTCGGGTACGGGGGGACGTGCACATGCTCCCATTCTTTCTCACGGTCCCCCCAAGCCAGCGGGGGGCCATGAGGATCTGAGGACCCGCCTAGACGAAAGGAGGTCCCAGTGCAATGCTGACTTGCGTGATGTCCTTAGGGGGCGTCGTGCGCACGTGCAACGTCGCGTTGGCCACCCGATGTCTAGCGGACGGGGGGAGATCTCGCTCCCTGACTCCAGGGAGAGCGTAGACTCGCACTCCTCGACCTCATCTTAGGGCCGAGGGGCGGGCGAGTGACGCTGCTCCCCCTACAATGTTGGATGCCAGGCGTTTTCCCTCCGCCTACACCAAGCTGCGTGGCTGGAGAGGTGTGTGTTCGGTGTGAAGCTGAATCCTGAGAAGTGTGTGTTCGGTGTGTCATCTGGAAAGCTGCTTGGGTTCCTTGTCTCCAGTCGCAGAATCGAGGTCAACCCGGAAAAGATCACGGCCATCGAGCGTATGCAACCACCCACATGGCTCAAGCAAGTCCAGTGCCTAGCTGGTCGTCTGGCCTCTCTGGGCCGGTTCATAGCCCGGCTTGGAGAAAAGAGTCTCCCCTTTTTCAAGCTGTTAAAGAAGACCAACTTCTTCGAGTGGACCACAGAAGCGCAACAAGCACTCGAAGAGTTAAAGTACCTTTGCTCCCCTCCGGTGCTGGTCGCTCCCGAGCCAGGCGAGCCGCTACTGTTATATGTGGCGGCTAGTCCTGCGGTTGTGAGTGCGGCATTGGTGGCGGAGCGTGAAGGCGTCCAGCAGCCAGTTTACTACGTCAGCAAGGTGTTACATGATGCGGAAACAAGGTATCCACATGCCGTGCTGGTAGCATCCAGGAAGCTGTGTCATTATTTCCAAGGAAGGGAGATCACAGTGGTTTCTGCCTACCCCCTGCGTGAGATTCTTCACAATCGTGAAGCAGAGGGCCGCATTGACAAGTGGTCTGTGGAGCTGGGGGAGTTCGGCCTCAAATTCGCCCCCCGCACTGCAATCAAAAGTCAAAGGCTGGCCGAGTTCGTTGTCGAGTGGACTCTTGCCGAGTCTGAGACTGAAGAAACCTTCGCGCCCTCCCCCTGGACACTTTATTTCGATGGCTCCTTCAGGCTCGAAGGCGCGGGGGCTAGAGTCTTGCTGGTTTCCCCAACCGGGGACCTCCTCAAGTACGTGGTCGTCCTGGACTTCAAGGCCATCAACAACATCGCTGAGTATGAAGGCTTGCTGGCAGGGCTTCGCGCCACCGCAGCCATCGGAGTTCGGCGCCTACAAGTTAAGGGCGACTCGCTGCTAGTCGTCAACCAAACGAGAAAGGAGTTCTCCTTCTCTGACCCTATCAAGGCGGAGTACTTGGCAGAGGTCAAAAAGATGGAGCGACACTTCGACGGGCTGGGGTATACCCATATCCCCCGATGCGACAACTACTTGACGGACGGGCTCGCACAGCTCGTGTCGACAAGATCCCCTGTTCCGATCAGAGTCTTTGAAGAAAGGCTTCCGCGACCGTCCATCGCAGCCCCCGTTTCTGGTGGGAACGATGGTGACGCTGCTCCAGCCCTCGTTCCGAAAGGGAGAGTAGTACCGGTGGAAACGTCTGGCCAGGCGAAGTACCTAGCCAATCACCGGGTGATCGCCATCCTTGACCAGGAAGGCACATGGATGGATCCAATCCTGGCCTACCTGCGGGATCAAGTGTGCCTCGACGATGATGCGTCAGCAGAGAAGATAGCACGAAAGGCCAAGTTCTATACCCTGGTGAGCGAGGACCTGTACCGCTGGGGTAGGAACGGAGTCCTTCTGAAGTGCATCACTCGGGAAGAGGGGAGCAGTTTGCTCTCTGATATCCATGGAGGCATGTGCGGGAGCCATATGTCTAGTCGAACGATGGTGGGGAAAGCTTTCCACCAAGGGTTCTATTGGCCGACCACCCTCCAGGATGCTTGCGAGCTGGTGAGGAAGTGCAAGGCATGCCAGTACCACGCCAGGCAAATCCACTGACCAGCCCAGGCTCTGCAAACCATCCCACTCTCATGGCCCTTTGCGGTCTGGGGGCTGGATATCCTGGGCCCATTCCCGCGGGCCACAGGGGGCTACATCTGTTCGTCGCCATCGACAAATTTACCAAATGGGTGGAAGCCGAAGCAGTAAGAGCCATTACCGCTGCCGCTGCAATCAAGTTCATGCAAGGAATCTTCGTCCGCTTTGGGGTCGCCAACCGCATCATCACCGACAATGGTGCCCAGTTCACCTGTGCTGCCTTCTTGGGTTTCTGTAAAGAAATGGGCACTAAGGTTTGTTTTGCCTCGGTGGCCACCCAAGGAGTAATGGCCAAGTTGAGCGGGCCAATGCGTTGGTGCTGAAGGGCCTCAAAACCAGGGCGTTTGATCGACTCCACAAGCGCGAGCCGGTGGGTGAAGAGCTCCGGCGGTGTTGTGGTCGCCATTACCACCCCACCGGGCCACCGGGGAAACTCCTTTTTTCCTGGTCTATGGCGCGGAAGTTGTCCTGCCTTCGGAGCTGACCTTAGGGTCACCATGTGTGGCGGTGTTCACAGAGGAAGCCCAGGAGGATCTGCGTTGAGAGGATGCCAATCTCCTGGAAGAAGTGTGAGATCGTGTAGCCTTGCGCGCTACCCGGTACCAGCAAAGTCTTAGGCGGTACCACGCCACCCGGGTCAGCGAGAGAACACTGGCAGTGGGCGACCTGGTCTTGCGCAGAATTCAGACGCATACCGGGTTGCACAAGCTGTCTCCCCAGTGGGAGGGCCCCTTTAAGGTGTTCTCAGTCTCTCGTCCCGGGGCGGTCAGGTTGGCCACTGAAGACGGGGAGGAGCTGGCAAACTCCCAAAACATAGAGCTCCTACGCAAGTTCTATCCCTAAATTGGCTGTAAGTACAGTACTGTGTACCCCGGCCAGCCGGGTTGAGTTTTCCTCCCCTGGAGTGGTCGGGGGAAGCCTCGGTTTTAATTAAGCGTTCATTTTCATTCAAAGCAGTTGTCACCTTTGCTCTCTTTTTTCTGGTTTGCACCCCGATGGGCCGTGTCCGCGTAATCGCCCTCAGTACCTTACGGCTCTCTGAATTCTCGACTGTAGGATCGAAGTATACGAATATAGTAATCAGAGGGGGGGTGAATGATTGAGCGGAAGCTAAAACCAAATTCTTGACCTATTAAAAGTTCACCCCAAAACAGAACCAAATAATTGCCTCGTTTTCGACAAAAACAGAATGACAGAGGTTTGGTAAAACGAGAATTCCCGGAGATCCAACCGTTAGATTGATCTGAAATTTGGACACGAGAAACTAGATTCCAATACGAATCCAACCCAAAAAGAATCAGCTCAATCGGACTTACAGATCAAAAGTTATAAGCTTCGCAAGCTTGCTGATTCAGAACTTGACGAGAATCAATCTAATCAAAACTTCAAGATTAAACAAGATCTTCAACAGATTAATCAACTAGACTTTGAAAAACTCTAAATCAATACCCTAGAACAGTTTTTGATGGATCAAATCAAGAAGAAACTCAACGATCAAAAACCAATCTAGAATTAGAACAAGCATGCAAACAAGAACCAAAACAGAAAACACTGTGAGCGGCGTGGTTCTTGTAGCACATAAAAATCTTGGAAGAATTGATCTTTATTTCTTGTCTAAAATACTCTCATCAAAAGAGTACAAACCCTAAAACTAAGCTTAAAGCTTGATGCGCTCAGCTCTCCTTGGTGCGTTTCAACAGAGACCCCCACCTATTTAAAGCACCAACCCACAAGGAGTTCTGAATACGATTCCTATTCCCTAGAAGGAATCCGTATCCAACACAACTCTCCTTGGCCGAGTACAACTCTTGCACGCGTATGGCAACCCTACCATACTCACGTGTCTAACACTTTGCACGCGTATGGCCACCTGCCATACTCACGTGACTAACACTTTGCACGCGAATGACCTCCTGCCATTCTCACGTGACTAACCATTCTTCATGTGCACCATTCTCTTAGCCCGAACGTCCCGCATGACATCCTTGACCACCAAGACCTCAGTTCCTCCTGAACCTAGTCCCGAACCTCAGTTCCTCCATGAACCTAGTTCCGGTCCCGTCATCGACCACATTCGTCTTCGAGCAATACCTGCACATGAACAAACCACAAAACAAATCCGAGCACAAGTCCACGACTTGACTCAATGTCAATCCATGCAACTACTCACATGAGCATTGCATAAAGTCCACTTCAAAACACACATCATGAAATCATCACAAATATCATAATCTCAAGGTCAAACCATTTCAATTCTTGCAAAACATCCAAACTGAGCAAAACACGTTCACAACGGACAAGAAATAAAAACCCTAGAAAAAGTCCATTCATGACGGACAAGAAATCTCTGTCCGGCGTACATGTGAAACTCTCAGTTCCAAGAAGAAAACATTCCAGTGAAAACATGTTCACAACGGACCCAAAAACTTTGTCCGTTGTACATGCGAAAACAATCCTCAAAAAGCCATTCACGACAGACCCAAAAACTTTGTCCGTTGTACATGTGAAACTTACTGGTTTCTTGGAAAATAGGGTTTGGCTCATGCGCTCAAAATCATGTTCACGACGGACACAAAAACTTTGTCCGTTGTACATAGGAGAAAGAGGTTGTCAAAAAGCATGTTTACAAAGGACCAAGAAAGTTTGTCCGTCGTAGATGGGAAACTTACTGTTTTCTTTAGGATTGGTCCGGCGCCAAGGCAAAACTTACTGTTTCTTGTCAATTGTCAAAACACATGAACAAACACATTTTGCAAATTCAAATCTAAGTTAATTTTTCAGTTCAAAGCTAATTTTTCAGCACATGATTTCACAATCTCCCCCTTGATGAAAACATTGGCAACACCACTTAGAATTGAACATTTGGCATTCACTTTACAAAAGATTTTAAAATCCAAAGAATCAAAGACCAAGGTAAGAAAACACAGACTTCCCTTTGACAAAAATGGCAAAACAAAATCTCCCCCTGAGAAGGAACATGTGTGTGAATGTGCAATGTGCCCAAAAATTCAAAATTCTCCAAACTTCTCAAATTTCCAAAAACAACTCCAATTACCAAAAACAACTCCCCCTTATTCTTCTCCCTCTTTTTCCTTAAACTTTTCAACGATTTCCAAATTTCTCCCCCTTTGACAATGGATTCATCAAGAGTACAAAAGAGAGAACATGTTCAAAATTTTTCTGAAACAATGATTCACAATAAGAAACAAGGGAGTGCCAAGATAGGAGAAAATGAGCTCATTCGATCATATAACCTTATATATCACATAATATGCAAAATACATGATCTTGAAGTGATTTTAACAAGTTATGGAATGACATGCATCTCAACCTCAATTTAGTCAACTATAGCCAAGTACTAAGCAAGACCTTAGTAGAAGAACAAAGGCTCAAAGTTGAAGCAAATAACAAATCAGGGCGAGCAAGTAGTTTCAACTCCAATCTAGTGGACCAATTTAAGCTTTAAACAAGAACTGCATGTGGCATGCTTGAAGCATACTTCTTTTATTTTCTAGGAGTGGCATGCTTGAAGCATACATCTTATCTTTGAGGGAATGGCATGCTTGAAGCATACATCTTATCTTTTTAGGGAAAGCAAGCCTGAAGCACATAACTTGAAGGCTTTTGCTTTTAATGACCCTTTTTTATATTGATTCCCTTTTCTTTTCATTTTTCTTTGATTGTAAACATGCAAAAGTGATTAAAGGTCTTATGAAAGAGTAAAGTTGAAAACACACTTGCTTCATAGCCCAAACTTGTCAAGAGGATTCAATATCAAGCCTAGAAGAGTAAGATATCACAGAGTATTTAGCTATAGGCAATCAGATCAGGGAATTCCGCAATGTCATTCTTAGTTCAAGTGAGACAATTTAGATTATCATATATTAGCTCAATTATATAGTATATAAAGAAATATGATAAAGTGAGCTCATCAAGTGAAAGAACTTGGCAAAGAAACTCCCCCCTCAAAACAAACCCATTGGATGAACAATCCCAAGTTCTCCCCGAATAAAAGCAAAACGAGAAGAAGACAAAGGTTTTGTGAAAATGTCTGCCAATTGATGTTCAGTATCCACATGATGAAGCACAATGTTGCCTTTATCAACATGATCTCTAAGAAAGTGAAATCTGATGTCAATGTGTTTTGTTCTAGAGTGTTGCACGGGGTTCTTAGCAATGCAAATTGCACTAGTGTTATCACACAAAAGAGGAACACTATCCAAATTAACCCCATAATCTTTAAGTGTAGCTACTATCCAAAGAATTTGAGAACAACAACTAGCAGCAGCCACATATTCAGATTCACAGCTTGATTGTGCAAATGTAAGATTGCTTTCTAGATGACCATGCAATGAGAGAATTTCCCAAGAAGTGACATGAACCAGAAGTGCTTTTCCTATCAATTCTACATCCTCCAAAATCAGCATCAGAAAAAGATCTCAAACTAATGCATGAGGAAGCAGAAAGCCAAATGCCAAAATCTTGAGTTCCATGAAGATACCTGAAAATCCTTTTGATAGCTTGTCGATGTGAAGCACGTGGGGAAGCTTGAAAACGAGCACACAAGCACACAGCAAATTGTATATCCGGCCTTGATGCATTGAGGTACAAAAGTGAACCTATCATGCTTCTATATTCCTTTTGATCAACCGGCTCACCATCTTCATCAGGGTCAAGTGCGCAAGTGCTCTCCATAGGTGTCATGATCGGCTTGCTGTTTTCCATCCCAAAACGATGTAGCAAGTCTCTTGTATATTTGCTTTGATGCACAAAAGTACCATCCTTCGTTTGCTTGATTTGAAATCCCAAAAAGTATGTCAACTCACCCATCATACTCATCTCAAACTCCTTCCTCATTGTTTCAAAACTCGGACACTAAAACATGAGATGAACCACCAAAGATAATATCATCAACATAAATCTGAACGAATAGTTGATCATTGCCTTGCTTGAGTAAAAAGAGAGTTTTGTCAACCTTTCCCATTAAAAAGCCTTTTTCAAGTAAAAAGGTTTTTAGCCTATCATACCAAGCTCTAGGGGCTTGTTTCAAACCATACAAAGCTTTTGATAGTTTGAACACATGATTTGGAAACTTTGGATTTTCAAAACCAGGTGGTTGCTTGACATAAACCTCCTCATTTATGTAGCCATTAAGAAAAGCACTTTTCACATCCATTTGATACAATTTGAAACCTTTGGATGCAGCAAAAGCTAAAAGGATTCTAATGGCTTCAATTCTAGCAACAGAGCAAAGGTTTCATCAAAATCTAAGCCTTCAATTTGAGTGTAACCTTGAGCAACCAATCTAGCCTTGTTTCTAACAACAACACCATCCTCACTTTGTTTATTTTTGAAAACCCATCTAGTTCCAATAACATTAAAATCTGGAGGAGGTGAGACAAGTTTCCAAACTTTATTTCGTTCAAAATTCTCTATTTCTTCATGCATGGCATTGATCCAAGATTCGTCGGATAATGCATGAGATATATCTTTGGGTTCAAAAGAAGCAACTAAAGCGGAATGAGCATGAGTGTCGAATGAATAAACCTGGATCGAGTGACTCTCTCATTTAGGTCTCCAATCATTTGTTCAGATGGATGCATTTTTGAATGTACAAGGGAGCATTGGCTTTTGAGACTTCTCCTTCTCCTTCTTCATTTTGAGCATGTACAGATGATGTTGTAGCTTGAGGATGGTTAGTGTAGGTGATGTAGTAGTAGGTGCCAAAGGTGCTTTCTGACTTGTTATGCATTAGAAATAGTCAAGACCTCATCTTCAACATCATCATTATCTTCAAAGATTTTCTCCCCACGAACATATGCGTCTGTACCTACATCACTTGGACTAGTGCCTGACTAGCCTCATCAAAAGTAACTTCACAAGTTTCACAATTTTGTTAGTCTCCAAAACAAGCACACGATAGCCACAGTATGAGCAGGATATCCAAGGAAAAAGCCATCCATTGATCTAGCTTCAAATTTATCAAGATTTCCAGATTTCAAGACAAAGCATTTGCATCCAAAAACTCGAAAGTGAGAAACAGAAGGTCTATGTCCAAACCGAAGCTCATATGGAGTCTTACCCAATTTTGATCTCAAAAACACACGGTTTGAAACATAACAAGCGATTGAAATAGCTTCAGCCGAAGTTCCTAGGAGTGTGATGTTCATCTAACATGGTTCTAGCCATCTCAACCAATGTTCTGCTTTTTCCTTTCAACTACACCATTCTCGTTGAGGCACTCTAGGTGATGAAAATTGATGATCAATTCCTTTTCAAGACAAAAGTGATTAAAAGAAGCATTTTTGAATTCAGTTCCATTATCACTTCTAATAGCTTTGAGAGCTCTGGATGATCAATAGAAAGCCTAAGAACAAGACTTCTAAAATGACTAAAAGCCTCATCCTTAGATGCCATGAAGTATACCCAAGAGTATCTAGAAAAATCATCAACAATCACAAGCACATACCATTTGCCTCCAAAGGATTGAACTCGAGATGGTCCAATGTATCAAGATGTAGAAGCTGTCTGGAGGCGTTTGTCATCACCATGGTAAGAGGTGGATGTGAACCTGCAATCATCTTACCATGTCTACAAGAAGAACATACTAGATTGCTATCACTCTTAAGCTTAGGCAAGCCACGTATAAGATCTAAACCACTTACACGAGTAAGATGATCAAAACCAACATGACCAAGTCTACGATGCCAAAAGAATAAATCTTTAGAAACATTGGCGATTAGACACCTATGCTTAGAAGAAGGTGATGCATCAAAATCAGCTTTAAAGACTCTTCCAAAACGAGAAATTTTGAACACAAGATCACCTCAAGCATCTAGCACTTTGCATTCATTTTTCTTAAAGCTTATCTCAAGATCTTCATCAAGCATTTGTGAGACAGAAAGCAAGTTATATTTCAAATTTTCAACAAGAGCCACATCTTTGAACATAAACTTGTCACTTACCTTTATTGTACCTTTTGCCACAACAGAAGAGGAAGAAGCATCTCCAAAAGTAACACTTTCAAAGACGAGATGCACGAGTGAGGAGGAGAACCAATTCTTATTACCGAACATGTGGCGTGAGCATCCTAATCCACTAGCCATATGTTCTCCTTCCTCGTGCGAGAAGCCTACATAGCAATAAAACATGTCGAGGTCTCAGATCTTGGGTTAGGAATGAGATTTTTGGGAATCGATCTTGAGACACACGACGCACAACAAGAGGCACAACACGATAATTTTTATGCACAAAATCAGATTTGCCTTTTCTCATGTTTGTAGGAACAGAAGGTGTTTTCATCACGCTAGGCGCATAAAAATGTGCTTTGCTGAAATTTGACCTAGCCTTAGTTCTTTCCTTCTTTTCTTTGTTTGGCTAGTCTAAAGCAAAATCTATTAAGTGTCCATCTCTACCACAATGAGTGCAAGTGTACTTGACATGATGTTTAGCTTTAACAGTAAAAGCACATTTTGCATTCATCATAGTTGAAGATAAAAACCCCCAGATTGAAAAGCAATTTTCTTAGGCTCATTAGATAACTCAATTTTGCAAGGAGCCTGAACAACAAAGGCGAGGTTTAGTTTCATATGTGGCATAAGGATCAAAACCTAAACCTCTCTTGTTTGTGCTAACCTTAGATTGATCCAAAATCATGTTCAACTTCTTCTTGCCATTAGTGAAACGTTCCAAAGAATTTTGCAAGTAATCAACTTTCTTAGCAAGAGTTAAACAATTATTGCAGTGAAAATCTACTTTTCCTTTTTGCTTGCGACAAGTTGAGCATGAGAGAATTTCATGTGAAAGCAGATTATCGATTAATTGAGAAACCCTAGCATTTGCATCTTTCAATTTTAATTCAAGAGTTGAGCATTTAGAACAAGAAGTTGAACTATGCAAATCATCAGTGGAACGACTAGCATGTACAACATGTTTCTCATTTTTCTCATTTAGATGCAACAAAAAGCATGTTCTTTCCTAAGCAAGGTGAGCTCATTGTAAATTAAGTCACATGATTTGCAAGTATCATCACTAGGAATCAAAGTCTTAAGTCTAGCAATTTCAGCATTCAATGATTCAATAATGAAATCATGTTTCTTAATTTTCTTATCACGTTTGTCAAGCAATTTTCCAAGACGAGCAACAGCAATAGCTAATTCATCATAAGAGGGATCTACCTCATTGAAGTCACTGTCGTGGTCGTCCTCGGTGAAGCTATCCTTGCTGCTTGCCATGAGACATAATCCTATCAAATCATGCTTGCTTGGAGTTGCATCATCTTCGCTGCTCTCCGAGTCCACATCGCTCAAATTGACTTGTTCAAGAGCGGAAAGAACTCGGTGAACCACCTTGCGGTTGATGAAGCTCTTCTTCTTTCTATCATTTGACGAGAACCTTTTCTTCTCATTCCTTCTGTCGTTGTCCTTCTCCTCCTTTGATGTTTTTCCTGCAAGCTTAGGACAATTTGTGCGAATATGGTTGAGGTCACCACACTCATAGCATCTTGGAGGACCACCTCTCTTTCTCATTCTTACATTCTGCAAAGCTTTGTTAAAGCGAGAAGAGAGTAGTGCCAGATCTTCTTCAGGAAACTCTTCAAGTTGCTCATCTGTTAAAGAAGACATGGAAGACAAGGCAAAGCTAGAAGAAGAATTTGCATTTGACATGTTAGGGTTAGAGATCAAAGCAATTGATCTAATGTTACCCTTCCTGGCAAGAACATCCAACTCATGAGTTTTCAACTTAGAGTAAAGAACATCTAATGTGAGTGTGCTCATGGTAGTAGATTCTTGTATAGATGTTACTTTCATCTCCCACACTGACATGTCCAAAGCACTAAGCAATTGTCGAGCATTTTCAGCATCAGTGTAGCTAACTCCAACAGCACGTAGATTGCTAAGAATTTTATTGAAACGTGCAAAGAAGTCATCTACAGATTCACTAGGTTTCATCTCAAAACGCATGTATTCTTTTTTGTAAATATCTTGACGAACCTCTTTGACAGTGTTAGAACCCTCATGGTAATCACAAAGAGATTTCCATACCTCATATGCGGATCGAAGATGAACCACACGATCAAAGTCGTTGCGTCCCAAGCCTTGGATGATCAAGTTGCGCGCCTTGCTATTTGCTTCAACATGTGTGCGATTGGTGTCGTTGACGTTGTCGTTTGCAGGGACTTCATATGGCTTGTAGATCTTCTCCCAAATTGTGAAGCCCTGTGCTTGGATGAACGCCTCCATCTTGGCCTTCCAAAACTGAAAATCAACACCATCGAACACACATGGTTTTGTCGAATAACGATCCATTGATCTAATCACCGGTTAAGATAGATTAGAGAAACCTTGCTCTGATACCACTTGTAGGATCGAAGTATACGAATATAGCAATCAGAGGGGGGGTGAATGATTGAGCGAAAGCTAAAACCAAATTCTTGACCTATTAAAAGTTCACCCCAAAACAGAACCAAATAATTGCCTCGTTTTCGACAAAAACAGAATGACAGAGGTTTGGTAAAACGAGAATTCCCGGAGATTCAACCGTTAGATTGATCTGAAATTTAGACACGAGAAACTAGATTCCAATACGAATCCAACCCAAAAAGAATCAGCTCAATCGGACTTACGGATCAAAAGTTATAAGCTTCGCAAGCTTGCTGATTCAGAACTTGACGAGAATCAATCTAATCAAAACTTCAAGATTAGACAAGATCTTCAAAAGATTAATCAACTAGACTTTGAAAAACTCTAAATCAATACCCTAGAACAGTTTTTGATGGATCAAATCAAGAAGAAACTCAACGATCAAAAACCAATCTAGAATTAGAACAAGCATGCAAACAAGAACCAAAACAGAAAACACACCGTAGCGACGTGGTTCTTGTAGCGCATAAAAATCTTGGAAGAATTGATCTTTATTTCTTGTCTAAAATACTCTCATCAAAAGAGTACAAACCCTAAAACTAAGCTTAAAGCTTGATGCGCTCAGCTCTCCTTGGTGCGTTTCAACAGGAGACCCCCCACCTATTTAAAGCACCAACCCACAAGGAGTTCTGAATACGATTCCTATTCCCTAGAAGGAATCCGTATCCAACACAACTCTCCTTGGCCGAGTACAACTCTTGCACGCGTATGGCAACCCTACCATACTCACGTGTCTAACACTTTGCACGCGTATGGCCACCTGCCATACTCACGTGACTAACACTTTGCACGCGAATGACCTCCTGCCATTCTCACGTGACTAACCATTCTTCATGTGCACCATTCTCTTAGCCCGAACGTCCCGCATGACATCCTTGACCACCAAGACCTCGGTTCCTCCTGAACCTAGTCCCGAACCTCAGTTCCTCCATGAACCTAGTTCCGGTCCCGTCATCGACCACATTCGTCTTCGAGCAATACCTGCACATGAACAAACCACAAAACAAATCCGAGCACAAGTCCACGACTTGACTCAATGTCAATCCATGCAACTACTCACATGAGCATTGCATAAAGTCCACTTCAAAACACACATCATGAAATCATCACAAATATCATAATCTCAAGGTCAAACCATTTCAATTCTTGCAAAACATCCAAACTGAGCAAAACACGTTCACAACGGACAAGAAATAAAAACCCTAGAAAAAGTCCATTCACGACGGACAAGAAATCTATGTCCGGCGTACATGTGAAACTCTCAGTTCCAAGAAGAAAACATTCCAGTGAAACACATGTTCACAACGGACCCAAAAACTTTGTCCGTTGTACATGCGAAAACAATCCTCAAAAAGCCATTCACGACAGACCCAAAAACTTGTCCGTTGTACATGTGAAACTTACTGGTTTCTTGGAAAATAGGGTTTGGCTCATGCGCTCAAAATCATGTTCACGACGGACACAAAAACTTTGTCCGTTGTACATAGGAGAAAGAGGTTGTCGAAAAGCATGTTTACAAAGGACCAAGAAAGTTTGTCCGTCGTAGATGGGAAACTTACTGTTTTCTTTAGGATTGGTCCGGCGCCAAGGCAAAACTTACTGTTTCTTGTCAATTGTCAAAACACATGAACAAACACATTTTGCAAATTCAAATCTAAGTTAATTTTTCAGTTCAAAGCCAATTTTTCAGCACATGATTTCACATCGACGGTAAAAGTGGAACCACTGGGTGAGTGTGGCGAGCAGGGATGGGCGATCGGATGACTAGTTTGGCACGGTTTTCAACACGGTCATGACGCTCAGGGTGTCCCCGTGAGAACCGGCGATTCAAACACCACTACCGAGAGCCTATTACCCTGCCACACCTCACCAAGTGTTCGGTCCCAAGAGACCGCGAGAGCAATTAATTTCACAGGGTCCTAAGGTCCTGAGATAGCGACGTTCCGGCACGAGGGATCCGGGCCCTACACCTCAACTAACCCTTAAATCGTGCGGTTGCCTTTTTGTTCATCCAGAACCAGCATAGTGGAGGCGCGGACAAGCATCCAAACATAAGATGCGAAAAGGGAAGTGTATGCATTTATAAACAAGAATCTGACTTGCAGGAGTCTTTTACAGAGGACGACAAAACAAAAAAGCAGGCAAAGTAAGTCTAGAGCCTCTACTCCTCATCCGCCGTGGCTTCTGCGGTCGCCTGGTCCTCTACCAGGTCAACATCCAGCCCGAGCACCTTGTCCTCGGCCACTGCTTCCAGCGCCGGGTTGACCATCTCTAGCTGATCGGCGACCTGCTCGGCGGCGTTGCAGACCTGTGCCTCTGCGTGGGCCCAGTCCCCTTCCACTCCCTGGATGGCGGCCAAGGGGTCGAAGTTGGCATCCCGGCTGGCGCAGCAGGCGAGCACGTACATCGCCGTAGCCGCCGCGATCGCCCGCCCTTCTTGGCTGGATCGGGTGGCTAAGGCGCCGGGCAGGAGGGTGAGGAAGTCAGTGATCCTGCTCATGCAGAAGGCATAGTGCCGGGCCGTCTGCTCAATCGGGGCCGGCTGCTCTAGCTCCAATGGCGCCAAGCTGGCCACCATCCGGTCGAAGGCTAGGCGCAGCATGGAGGTGGTCTCGGTTTTCGCGCGGAGCCGCTCACCCTTCTCTTCGTCGCACTCTCGGGTGATCACCTCGACGCGGAGGGCTCCTTGCTCCCTCTCCTGCTGCAGGTCCCGCTCCAACTGCTCCGCCTAGCCGCGCCAGTCCTGCGCCTCCTTTCGGAAGCGGTTGTTCTCCACGGTGGCCTCCCTCAGCCTCTCCTTGCTTGTCGTGAGGCGGCTGATCACGTTGGAGTGCAGTTCGTCGAGGGCTGCCAGCAGAGCATCCACGTCCGCCGAGGGGACTGAAGCATTGGGGGCCTCTAGAGTGGGCGGCAGGCCCATCCCGCCTTCAGGCGGTAAGATGGCCGCCCCTGCGGTGGCCACCTGGCGGTCACCTGGGTCGCCTCGGTGCTCGACCGTCGCAGCCAGCACTGCCGCGGCCGCTGCAGTGCCCTGGTCACCCCCGGTTGGGGCGCTTGAAGTAGCCACCCTGAAGAAGGTAAAAAGGAGGTAAGCCTCTCAGATTAAAAGAACTTGACAATTTGCTGTGTGTTGGTTTAAGTACCCGGCGAAGGCCTCCTGAAGCGGCGCGGTGGAGGAGATTCAAGCACTCGTGGCGCCGGCGTGATCTTGGCGGTAGGACTCGCGCGGGCGCAGCGTGAGGAACCGGGGCTGGCGGGTCAACCTGCACCAGTGGCGGTGGCGAAAGGATCGGTGCCGACAAAGCTACGGTCGGAGCGACGTCGACTTCAACCACCTCGGTGGGAGAGGCTGAAGTCACAGCTGCGGCTGCCGTGGAGCTCCCCGCCCCGATCGAGCCGAGCGGTGCGGCTGAGGTCGTTGCGCCCCCTGACGGGACAAAATCCCTCTTAGGGCTGGCGCCAGGGGCGTCGTCGTCAGCAGGACGCTTGCCCCTTCCCTGGTTGCCAACTGGAGGAGGGCCTCGAATCGTCAGCGCCCCTTGGTGGGGCGTGTTCACCAGTCCCATGGCGTCCATAGTGGGCATGGCACGGGTGATCGCCATGCGCTCCCGGGGCTCCACTTGGCAAAGTGGGAGCGTGCCCGCCAGAAAAGGCGGGACAGTGTCGGAGACGCCCAGCAGCCCCATCCAGGAGTCGATCTTTGCAAGGGATAGGTCCCCTACGGCTGAAAAGAAAAAAGAAGAGCAAAGCCGTCGTTAGCTCAGCGGCAGTCGCGAAGGGCACCAAAAAGAAAGAAAAACAAGTGGCCTACTCCGGGAGCTATCTGGGTCATGTCGTCGGGGCCCGTGTACTACCAAGCAGGGCGGGCACGGCGGCGCAGGGGGCTGATTCTCCGAGATATGTAATCCCGGAGAACCATGCCTTGTAGGGGAACGCGGTATGCTACACTAGCACAAATTAAAATTTCTACCGCAAACCAGAAGGGGATCATAGATCTATTACCACTAGATGCGCAGTTGCGGAATCCTTCGCACGTCGTTGTAGTGAATCATTCTCGGCGTGGATCGTCCTCGCCGCAGATCGTCCTCGCCGCGGATCGTCCTCGCCACGGATCGTCCTCGCCGCGGATCGTCCTCGCCACAGATCGTCCTCGCCGCGGATCGTCCTCTCCACGCCGCAGTAGCAGCAGCGTCACCACAGCAGTCCACACGTCCGGGGATGGAACGCCGTGCGTCGGTGTGCAAGCACCAGGTCGCTCGGCAGGGGCAACGAGAGGAGGTGGCTAGGGTTTCTGGCGAAACACCTCTAAACCGCATGAAAGTGTGTGTTTGCGCCCAGCCTCCTCCCCTCCTTATATAACCACGAGGTGAAACCCTAGGCAGTCAGGGCCCATCTACGCGCTAAGCCCATGAGGTCCATTAATTACGGATCCAATCCGAATTAATGCGTCCCAGCCCGTTAAGTGTGTGACCCTGTAGGTTCATGCGCATTTGGACATGGATTCGGAAAACCCCTTTTTCTAATCCAATAGTCGGTAGCGGCTCCTTGCAGAGCATGCCAACTCCCAAATGCATATGATTAAAGTACTGATGTAATAATCCCTTTGCCAAACTATATGAAGATAAAACTCAAGGCGAGAAGCATGTCATCCTTTGACAGTTCAATCCATCTCTCGTATCCGTGATATATTAATAAGTTGTGATTGACTTCTCAATCACGGCATGGCCATGCACTTCCTTAATCATATCACACGAGTGGCCTAGACATATATCTCCGTTACATTGGAGTGGCAAATTCCATCTTGACTGCTCACCTCCCTCTACATGTTTCATAGTAAACATGAAAGCTACCTTTATAACTATCCGGTTAGGAAATAGTGTTTGGTAACCCGAAGGTAAACTATTACACATGTAGGGAATATGACAATCTCAGGTCTAAGGATCATACATCTACTATGTATGAGATACACTGATGACACATAAGAATGTAACATTCTCGCAGTGTCCCATTGTGGGTCTATCTAACACATGTTCTTCAACATGCGTCCATAATGTATTGATGATATCTCTATATCCCATGATCTATGAAATATGATCATCGAACAATACATGTGCTGATCTATTCATCGTTGTCCTATACGATGATATCCGATCAGAGATATTTATCGAATTATATCAATAAGTAAAGAACATCATAAACAAGTCACACACTTGTTGATCAAAATAATGATATACATTCATTGGACCAATAATCATATTATTATTCATAAAACATAGTCATGTTACAATCATCCATATGATTGCCTCAAGGGCATAACACTAACAATCTCCCACTTGCACTTGAGTCAATCAATTAAGTATCTAATACCAATAGACCTTGTGTGCGCCTCATGCTTAGGCTGTGGTAGTGGCTTTGTCAACGGATCAGCCACATTGGCTTACGTATGTACTTTGCATATCTTCACGTCACCTCTATCCACAATTTCACAAATAAGGTGAAAGCGTCGGAGTATATGTTTGGACTTCTGATGTGATCTAGGCTCTTTTGCTTGTGCAATGGCACCACTATTATCGCAATAGATGTCCATTGGACTAGAGGCACTAGCGACCACACCAAGCTCCAAGATAAACTTCTTTATCCATACAGCTTCTTTTGCGGCATCCGAAGCCGCAATGTACTCCGCTTCTATTGTAGATTCAACCACCATGCTTTGCTTGGAACTCTTCCAGCTTACTGCTCCTCCATTTAGTGTAAACACGAAACCGGATTGTGATCGAAAATCATCTTTGTCAGTTTGGAAGCTTGCATCGGTGTAACCTTTTACAACCAGTTCTTCCTCACCTCCAAAGACTAGGAACATACCCTTAGTTCTTCTCAAGTACTTTAGGATGTTTTTCACGGCTATCCAATGACCATCACCGGGATCCGCTTGGTATCTACTTGTGACACTTAGAGCATATGAGACATCTGGGCGTCTGAGATCATGGCATACATGATAGATCCAATAGCCGAAGCATATGGAATCTTGCTCATCCTGTCTCGCTCATCAGTTGTCGAAGAACACTGATTCTTGCTTAGACTGATGCCATGTGACATTGGCATGAAACCTCTCTTAGATTCTTGCATATCGAACCTTTTCAATACTTTGTCAATGTACGTTTCCTGGCTTAATCCAATCAACCTTTTTGATCTATCTCTATAGATCTTTATGCCCAAGATATAACATGCTTCTCCCAAGTCCTTCATTTAGAAACTCCTTTTCAATGAAGTCTTAACGTCTTCAAGCATAGGAATATCATTCCCGATCAATAATATGTCATCCACATACAAGATCAGAAACACAAGTGCGCTCCCACTAGCCTTCTTGTAAACACAAGGCTTTTCTTCGTTTTTGATAAAGCCAAATCCTTTGACCACTTCATCAAAATGAATGTTCCAACTCCGAGATGCTTGCTTTAACCCATAAATGGATCTCTGAAGCTTGCATATCTTTTTAGCATTTTTAGGATCAACAAAACCCTCAGGTTGTATCATGTATACATCCTCAGATAGATTCCTATTAAGGAAAGCTGTCTTGACGTCCATCTGCCATATTTCATAATCGAAATATGCAGCAATTGCTAAAATGATCCGGACAGACTTGAGCATGGCTACCGGTGAAAAGGTTTCATCATAGTCAATTCCTTGAACTTGTTTGAAACCCTTTGCCACCAACCGTGCCTTATATATTTGAATATTTCCATCTACGTCTGTCTTCTTCTTGAAAATCCATTTGCATTCTATGGTTTTTACACCATCAGGAGGATCGACCAAGTTCCAAACTTGATTGTCATGCATGGATTGAATTTCGGATCTCATGGCTCCAAGCCATTTTTCGGAGTTTGGGTCCATCATCGCTTCTTTGTAAGTCGTGGGCTCATCTTTTTCCAATAATAATATGTCATGTCCATATCTTACGGGTTCATGATGTGGCCTCCCCGACCTACGTAGGGCTGGTGTCTCTTCCACAGGTTGTACAACACTTTGTACATCTTGTGAAGGTTCAGTGGTAGCTTGAACATATTCATGCGATTCTCGAATTTCATCAAGATGCACATCACTCCCACTGATTTCTTTGGAAAGAAACTCTTTTTCCAAAAAGACACCATTTCGAGCAACAAAAACTTTGTTCTCGTTTCTTTTATAAAAGTAATATCCCTTTGTTTCTTTAGGATACCCCACAAAGAAGCATTTTTCTGATTTAGGTGCGAGTTTATCTGATTGCAAATGTTTTACATAAGCCTCGCATCCCCATATCTTGAGAAATGACAATATGGGACTTCTCCCGGTCCATATCTCATATGGTGTCTTCTCAACGGATTTTGATGGGACCCTATTTAATGTGAACGCAGCTGTCTCTAGAGCGAACCCCCAGAAGGATAATGGCAGATCTGTTTGGCTCATCATTGACCGAACAATGTGACACCTCGGAGTGTCGTAATCTTATACAATGTGAATGTTGAGGACAAAAACTCTACGGAATATGGAATTTAGGTTAAAACCCTTCGGTAGAGGTTTACTCGCGTTTTTGGGCCGGTTGAAGTGTTATGTCGCCACGGAGTGTCGTATCCTTAATTATTGAGCATGATGAGGCTATAAACATTATGAGATGTGGAAATAAGGTTAAAACCATAGGAATTGGAGGTTAATAGCTTTTAGGGCCGTTTAGGGCCGTTTTGAGTTTTGGGCCTTCCTGGGGGAGTTTTGGGCCTTGGTGGGCTTTGGAGGGATTGAGAGGGACTCTTATTGGACTAGGGCAGGGTGTGGGGGCTGGTAAAAGGGGCTCCCCCTGCCCCCCTTGCGCCCCACCTCAGCTCCATGCGCCCCCCTCCCTCCACCTCTCCTCCCTCCCCTTCCCTAAGCCCTAGCCGCCCCATACCGTCGCCCCCTCCCTTCCTCCACCTCCACACCACCTCCCCTCCACCCCTTGCTGCCCTAGGGTGGCCACCCCACCCCTGCACCTCGTGGATCCATCCCGTGGAGCGAGGAGCGAGGAGAGAGGAACGTGGAGCGAGGAGCGATTCGCGAGGAGATCCGCGGAGATTGATTGGAGTTTTGTGCTTCGGGCAAAGGTATGAACATGGGGATCCTTGGATTTGATCTAGGTACTGTTATTAGGATGTTTATCAAGTTTTTAGATCAATTGGAGGCGTTGGTTTGAAGTAATTTGGGTTAGATCTAAACTTGTCCACGTTTCTGTTTTCGGGCAGATTGAGCAGTCGAGTTAGGGTTCGAGTTTTCGTCAATTTAGAGTTCGAATCTGACCGTACGGACTTCTAGGAAGTTGTAGATAATTTAATTATCTTTCCGTGGACGTAAAGCACGTTAATTTCTGATCAGCCGTTTGAAAGTTATGGCTGTTTTACCGAGCGCTTAAAAATCTGTGACGTAATTGGAACAGATCTCGGTAATCTGTAGATTAAACAACTTTAGAGGCCGAATCAGACTTTCCTTATACCTAGTGAAAGTTGGGAAATTTCCTAGGCTACGCGAGGGTGTACTCGTTTAATTCATTCGGAGTCCCAGAACTCAAGTTATGCCTTTTGCAAGGCTGCTGTCCCGCCGGGACAGAACCTCTGTTTTAGGTTTTGCGAGTAGTTGGCAATGTCGGGTTAGATGGGGGTTTGTGTACTGTTTTGAGGTTATGATTGTGAGTGTGTGATGCCTATGTGCAGGTGGTGTGACCCCGGGAGTGCCCTCTTCTTCCCGCCAATCCGTTGCACGTGGTTGAGGCAAGTGTGTTGTGATGGATAGCGAGTTGTAGGTTGCATGTTGAGATTAGATGGAATTGTTTACATGATATATGTCCACTTGCCATGTGTTAATGAATGATATGATATGATGAGCATGTTTAACATATTATGATGCCATGTGTTAATATGTGAATTAAATATGATAATTGGCATGGTTGCATGCATGTCATGAGATAGGGCGAGGCGGTGAGAAAGTCTTAACTAGTCCGGCAAGGTCGGTGAAAGTTATGACTAATCCGGAACGCCATTGAGTAAGTCCTATGTCGTGATTCCATCCACGTGGTGTTTGGAAGCGAGTAGGCACCCTCCATCTTCGGGATGGAAGGGAGGAAAGGGTGCACACCGACGGGTGTGTACTTCCCATACCGGTATGAGGTTCCAGAGGGTCAGGAGCATTGCATTACATCGCATGCAAATTGATGATGATATTGATAAGTAATCATGAATGAGATGATATACATGATGGAAGATGTTATTGCCATGTTGTTATGCTTGTTGTCCATTGCAATATGCTTGCTGAGTTTTCGAACTCACGCTTGTGTTTTCTTGTTGTTTTAGGTACCATGAGAACGGCATGCGGGAAAGGGGAATAGTCACACGCTCACACGTTGCTTCACCTTAATGTTTCCCCAAGTCAATTCATTTAGTTTGATAATAAATTGCGTGTGATGGTCTTTAAAATCAAGTCTTAGCTTGGTTAATGAGAGTTCTATTGTTTGTTTGACACTTGGAACCCTAAGAGCTTAATGTTAGTCTTTTATTGTCGTTAAGACTTTATTTATTGCTGTTTTAGATGTTGCTCTTATTGCCATATGATGCTATATTCTTGCTGTTCCTTAAATTCATGATAAAACAAAGGAGGTCTTGTGAAATCTCGGTTTTTAGCCTATGCACCTTTGCTGGAATTTTATGTTAAATGTGGTATTTAGTTGTTGTTTAGCTTGTGTTTGGTAGCATTCGGGCATATTAAATGCCGGGGTGTTGCTGATTGGTATCGAGGCGGTTTGTAGGTCCTTGGAATGTGAATTTTTAGTGTCATGCTATAGGGTAAAACTAAAATATGATGTGGAATAACTTAGAAACATGGCTTAGGTCCTAACTAAAATTTTGTTATAGGATAGCAACATTAAAACTTGCAAAAGTGGTATAACTAATCTAAAATTTGACACACTTGGTTGCACAGTAGGATGGGGTTTTGGTTCATCATTGCATTGCGCTTAATTATTTAATGAAGGATATGCTTATGATGATGTTTGATCTATGATCTTGATTGTGTGATTTTGTGTTTATGTTTTTGTGTTTGGATGGTTGTCTGTCTAAGCAGCCATGCCGAGGGGTAGAGGCCGTGGACGCCGTGGCCGTGGAGGCCAGGGGCGAGGCTCCCAGAGAGTTGCGGAGTCTGTCTGTATAAATGATTGGATTGTTCCTGTTGTGGTGATAAAAGTGGGGTTGTGGTGCCGAAGGGTTTCGGTCACCTCTTTTTGGTTCATAGTAACGGTGAGGTTTGACGGTGTGGCCGGTTAGCGCCATCACCGAAGAACTATTAACCCCTGTAGGAGAAGAGTGCTTATCCTTTCTGTCCTTGATCGGGTAGTTGACTGGAGTCAAATAGAAGAGTTGATGGTGGTTCCCTTCGGATGTTCTCTGCCGTTCTGACGGTCGGTTTCGCTATTTTTCTTGGCTTTAGTTGAGCTGAACCAAAAGAAAAGTGTTTTGTATTGGATTTTCGCGGATCGTTCTGAGTGCGGTGGTGAGCACCGTGCTTCAGAGTGTGGTTGGACCGGGAGTTGCAACCACTGTGGCAAGCCCGGCCATACGGGACGAGTCTGCCGGATGAATCGGTAGCATCATCAAGTGGGAGACGGTGTCTTCTCCTCCCACTCGGCGGCGTCTTCCAGAGGATCGGTGCACATGATGGCTACTCCTGTTTCTCGGCCGCCCTTTGCGTGGCGCCACCAGCACTTCTTGGTGCCCGCGGCCGTCTGCTTCCTCCTCGATTGCCTCCTCGCCCCAGCCTTGATGGGGCATCGGCTGAGTCGGGGCTCATACGTCCCGGCGCCACCAGGAGTGTACGCTTTGCCGACCGCCGAGTCGGTAGGGCATCCAGAGGTGGTTTCGTACTCTGCTCGTGGATTCCGTTGATGCCTTTGTTCTATTTGATTAGGAGCATCCTACTCTTTTGTGTCGTCGGAGTTTGCTAGTAGAGCTAAGTTGGGAGTTCAGCGGATTTACGAGTCCGTGTTAGTCGATTCTCCTGGGGTTGATTGCTAGTTCTTTGGTTTGCCCTGGTTGCACCATTGCCATCGATGATGAGGTTTTCTTTGCCAATCTCATGGTGATCCGGTTGGCTCCTTTTGATGTCATTTTGGGCATGGGTGGCTGCATCGATGCCGTGCTAAGATCTGTTGTTTACGGAAGACAGTTGCCTTGCGAGGCCCGTCCGGGAAGAGTTGACCTTTCAGGGTGGTATACCCTCGATTCCGTCTTTTGCTTTGACTAGTTTGTTTTCCGGTGGCGTTTGAGGCTGTTGGGTTTCCTCATGACTTTGTCGAGAAACCATCTTCCTCGATTCCCATTGAGGAGATTTACGTAGTGAAGGAGTTCGTTGATGTGTTCCCTGACGAGTTGCCTGGTCTACCTCCTGTGAGGAATGTGGAGTTTCGTATTGATCTTGTTCACGGCACTCGACCTATTTCTATCTCTCCATACCGCTTGGCTCGTCCTTTTCAAGACGAGTTGAAGAAGCGATTGGAGGATCTCATGGCCAAGGGCTTCATTCGGCGTAGCGTTCGCCATGGGGAGCACCCGTCCTCTTCGTCTCGAAGAAGGATGGAAGTTGGCGTATGTGCATTGATTATCGTGCTCTTAATCAAGTGACGAGTCAAGAACAAGTATCCTTTGCCTCGCATCGAGGATCTGTTTGACCAACTGAAGGGAGCAAAGGTGTTCTCCAAGATTGATCTTGATCGGTACAATCAGATCCGTGTGAGGGAGCAGGACATTGAGAAGGCGCTTTCTCCACTAGGTATGGGCATTATGAATTTAAAGTTATGTCTTTTGGACTAACTAATGCCCCTATTTGTCTTTATGGAGGCGATGAACAGTATGCTACACAAGTACCTTGATGAGTTTGTGGTAGTGTTCATCGATGACATTCGATTTACTCTAAATCGGAAGAGGAGCATGAGCGACACTTGAGGCTTGTCTTTGAGTACCCTGAGGGGAATCAATTCTTTGCTAAGCTGAAAAAGTGCGAGTTACGGATTTCGAAGTGGGTTTTCTTGGCCACATCATCAATCCAGAGGGCATATCTGTAGATCCTAGCAAAGTCTCGTGATTTTGGATTGGAAGAGGCCTTCCAATGTCAAAGAGGTGCGTAGTTTCCTTGGGTTGGCTGGCTACTATCGGCGTTTTGTGCAGGATTTCTCTATCATTACCAAGCCACTTTCACGGTGACTCGAAAGGGATGAAGTTCCAAAGGATCGCAGAGTGTGAGCACAATTTTCTGCACTTTGAAAGAGAAGTTAGTGACTGCTCCTGTTCTTACCCTTCCCGAGCCGGGGAAGCGCTTCACTGTTTATTCTGATGATTCTCGGTTGGGACTTGGTTGTGTACTCATGCAAGATGGCAAGGTGATTGCTTATGCTTCGAGGCAGTTGAAAAAGCATGAGCAGAATTATCCCACGCATGATCTTGAGCTAGCCGCCGTGGTGTTTGCATTGAAGTTATGGAGGCATTACCTGTACGGCGAGTCTTGTGATATTTTCACTGGTCACAAGAGCCTCAAGTACATCTTCACTCAGAAAGATTTGAACTTGGGCCGTCGGTATGGCGTTTTAGCGCGTTTCGGGCCTCTCCGGGGTCGTTTTGGGCCGTTTCCGGGTGATCGGGCCGTGGGGGAAACAATTTGGGCCGTCGGTGGGATGAATTGGGCCCATGTGGGGGTGTGCTAGGGCAGCACACCTGCTGCCCCTTCCCCCATGCGCCCCCCATCTCTCCCCCTTTGAGCCGCCACCCCCACCTCCTCTCCCCCATCTTCCCCAAATCTCCCCACCTCTCCTCCTTTGCAAAACCGCCCCTCCTCTCCACCCTTCTCCCCCTTGCGGGTGCGCCCTAGACCTTCCCCTCGCTGACACGTCGCGCTTTGGTGCTGTCCTCGCCGGTGGGAGGATCCGCGATGAGGAGATCCGGTGGAAACGGCGCGTGGGAAGAGATCGGGTGGAGATCGCGTGTGGAAAAGTTCGTCAAATTCATGGTTCTTCAAGAAGGTAATGGGGAAAACCTTTGGGATTGATTAGATGCTATTGTAGTCGGGGATTTCTATGTTTTTAGATCAAGGGAGGTGCTGCCATGGGGTAGAATTGATGAAAACTTGGATTGTATTCACGTTCTGTTCGGGCAGGTTGGGAACCCGAACTAGGGCAGGCGTTTTCGCGAATTTAGAGTTGTAATCTGGTCATACAGACGTGGAAGAAGTTGTAGGTAATTTAATTATCTTTCCGTGGACATAAAGAACGTTAAATTCCGATCAGCCGTTTGGAAGTTATGGCTGTTTTACTGAGCGCTGTCAAATCTGTGATGAGATTGAGACAGTTCGTGTTCAACGTTAGATTAAACAATTTTAGAGGCCGATTTGGTTTTTCCAAATAACTAGAAAAAGTTGGGAATTTTCCTAAGCTACGCGACGATGTACTTGTTTATTCAATTTGGAGTCCTAGAACAGAAGTTATGCCCATTGGAAGTCTGCTGTCCCGAAGGGACAGATTTGCTGTTTTCTGATTTTAGGAGTTGTAAGCGAAATCGGGGTAGTGGGATGTATGTGTGCTGTTTTGTGGACCCGATTTGAGTGTGTGACACGTGTTTGCAGGTGGTGTGCCTCCGGGAGTGCCCTCAACGTCTCGTCACTCCGTTACTCGTGGTTGAAGGCAAGTGTGTTGCGTGGATTGTATGCTATACGTGTTGCTAGAATTGCTTGATAGTATTTGAAATAGATAACATGTTGTTTTGCCATGAATTACATGTTATAATTTTGATAGGATGCCCTTAGGCCATGATTTAAATGTTGTCGATGATATGGTGTCCTCATGCCATGATTAAAAATGCTTGTTGTTGATAAATGATTCACATGCCATGTTTTGAGCAGTTCTAGTCGATTGTTGAATACGGTCCTACATGTTGTGATGCCATGTGTTGATATACAATATTTCTATTTATGTATACGTTGCTGTCCATTTTGCATACATGGCATATTTTCATGGCGTAGGTGAGATAAGTCATAACTATTCCGGTAGAGGTCGGTGAGAACAGCTTATGACTAGTGCAGGGCTATTCTGTTGAGTAAGTCCTACATCGTGATTCCATCACCGAGGTGAATGGAAGCGAGTGATAGGCACCCTCCATCTTCGGGATGGAAGGGGGAAAAGGGTGCATGCCGACGGGTGTGCACTCAACCATACCGGTATGAGTATTCCAGGAGGCATGTGCATTGCATTGCATGAATGATAAACATAAATGAAGATGTTTATGAGATAATGATGAGAGTACTCATGAGATGCTCATGAGATGATTATCTTGGTGTTTTAAAGGATGTATATAATGTTAAATATGATGTGTTGTGATATAGCTGTGGAGACTGGAATTATGGTTTGTTGTCTTGCACCTTGTTTTTCATTACATTACACCTTGCTGAGTGATGAACTCACGCTTGTGTTTTATGTTGTTTGTTTATTTAGGTACAATGAAATTGGCGCGCGGGAAGGGAATTTAGCTACACTCCCTCACGTAGCACTCATAATCTAGATAATTCACCCATTTCTATGGAAACATGGCAATAAGTTATGTTGATTTTGGTGTATGGATATTATGTGTTGGTTTCCCTCATGTGTATCATGTGGGTCTTTGGAGCGATTTGTTTTATCATCCTAGTCTTAGTAGATGCTTATTCCATGATTATCATTGCTTATTGTTATTCTAGTTGATGCTCATCTATTGTTGTCGATGCATATTGATATCTTGATTGATACATATATTGATATGATATTGTGATGTTCAAATTTATGCATAAACAAAGGAGATGCTGTCAAAATTTTCAATTATTCTAAACGATTACTTGCTGTAATTTACCTTAAACTATGGTATTAAATGTGTTATGGTCTATGTTTAGTGACATTCTGAGCTTAGTAAAAGCCGGGGTGTTACAGTTGGTATCAGAGTGGGCTGTAGGTCCCTGGAATGTGTATTTAGTGTCATACTATAGGTTCAACTAAAATATGAAGTGGGATAACCTAGAAACATGGCTTAGGTTTTACTTAAAACTTTGCCATAGGATAGCAACATTAAAACTTGTGTAAGTGGAATAATTAATTTAAAACTTGACACACTCTGTTGCACAAGAGGAATGGAATGCGGTATCGTTGCTTTACGCTTAAATGTTGTATTTAAGCTTTGATGTTGAATGTTACATTTGGTAATATACGTTGCTATGTTTATGAAAGAATTGATTGTGTTGATACATTTGAGATTATGTGGGTTGTGGTGCCGAAAGGGTTTCGGTCACCTTCTGTTGTTTGTAGTATTGTTGGGTTTGGAATTGTGGCGGTTAGTGCCATCACCGATGGACTTTAAACCTCCTGTTGGGAGAGTGCTTATCCTTTCTGTCGTAGATTGGGTAGTTGGTTGGAGTCGAGTAGTAGAGTTGTGGATTGACCCTCCGAATTTCCTTTACCATTTTGACGAACGGTTTTGGTTGGTTTTTGGTTGGGTGAAATAAAAGAAAAAGGGTTCGGTTTTGGATACTCACCGATAGTTCTTTTGGTGGTTTTGGTTTTGTCTTCTTTGGTTGAAGACAAAAGAAGAATTTAGGGTTGCGCCTCTTTTGGTCGCCTTGCCCGGCTTGGCCTTGATTTGTTGTTTGCCTTATAGAGAAACTTATAGATTGATTCTTGGGTTACCATTCTCCAATTTGAAAAGAAGTTATTGAAGTTTTGATGAAAAAAATCTAAGTCGCATGGATTTAGGTGTCAAGGTTTTGTCGGAAAGGATGTGGTGGATCGGTTGCTTTACGGAGAAAGTTTTCAATTTATTCTTGTGTTTGTCTTTCTCCGAGGTTTAAAAGAGTTATGGCGGTGTTGTGGCAGACCTTGTTGTCGGGGTCTAAGTGGTGTTTGATCGCAATGATGACTTGCTTGGGAATTCATCTTTGAAAAACCGTTTGTTTCGTGAAAGTTTGAAGTTTGGGGTTATGGCCTTATCTGAAAAAAAAGATTTGGTTAATCGCTTGGTTTTCCCTCTTGCAACCATCTTCCTTCGCGGAAGTTGTTGATCTCGAGAGTTGTGGAGTAGTTGCGTGTCGGCATTTGGGAATTTAAGAGTTGACTTCTCTTGTGATTTATGGTTGAGCTTTCCGGAAAGAAAGGTGTTTTTGGTGTTGTTCTTTTCTGGAGCAATTATGGTTTCCTTAAGAGTTGGGTGCGTGATTCACGCGGATGTTTAAGAAGTTAAGTGTATGACGAGAAGTTAGAGTTTTCGGATGATATGAGCTAGTGGTTCGGTTAAAGTGAATTTGTTGCTTGTTTAAAGATAAACTAAAATATTGTGTTGATAAGAGATAATTAAACGAGACGTTAGGTGATCCAAAGTGAAAGTTGATTAGTGGTGTGTGCAAAGTGATGCGGGTTATGGAATCTAATGGATGTTTTGAGATTAGTCAGCATAGAATGTCTCGGTTGACGAACTTGTTATAGCAAGAAGATGGTGTGAAATTACGCCTATTGTAGCTGGTGGGTCGATTAATATTGTGGAGTCGACAATATGACTTAAAATACGTGTAATCAATTAATGAGGATATATGGAATGATTGTAGGAAAGGTTGAATTATTCTTGACGGATGTGCATGCAGGATCCGTATTTATGAGGGATGTCTAGTGGAGATCGTGTCGCGGTTAGTATTAATTATTGGTGGAATGAGCGGTGATATGGAATATGTGACTTAGGATTATACCTGTGGTAATTGTTGATTACGCGGAATAATTGTAAAGAGATGTGTGCTATGCTTGGGATAATAAGTTGCATGAATAATGGTTCGTCATGGTTAGTAGACCAAAAGAAGTTGTTGATATGCGTCTTATGTTGGATTAATCGATAAGTTAATTGTCTTTGGAGTTGTGAGAACGTGGTTCTCCTTGTTGATTGTCATACGGTAGATGTGGTCTATGGTTTGTTGGTAATATAATCAATTGTGGTTATATGAACAAAGTGAAAAGTGATTTTATTAAGAGCGGATGTTGTAGCTTGTGTGCAAATGTTGTTGGACTTCTCGGGATTTGGGTGATTATGACATCCGTATTGGCTAAGAGTATTGGAATGCGAGTAATGGTGGGATTTGAGTCGAATTTTCTTTTGAAGGTTTACGGATTCAAATGAATGTATAATTTTTCTGGGAGTCCCTGCCTCTTTGTTTAGGCGTCTTGATTAGTGTGCAATAAAATCTTCCCTGATTAAGTGGCATTTTGTCAAGTTACAAACTTGACTCCGATGATTGGAAATATGGATGAAAGAGTAGTATTTGAAGTAACCGGCTTATGGGTTCCAAATGTGGTGTGGTATTGAACCATGCCAATCTTTGGATTTGGGCTAATCTATTTAGTCTATGCTATGAGTATGGATTAACACCCAAAGCGTTGGAGTGGGACGCTTTCTTTAGCGTTCAACAGATTTATCTTTGGTAACCCTAGAGTTAAGCGCTTAAATTGTAATTCTATCGTGACTAGAGTTGGATTTATTTGGGAAACGTGTGTGGTGTTTGCGAGCGTTTCAAAAAGGTGAATCTTACTATTGTTTCATAAGTGATTTTGTTGGTAAGGTGTTCCCTGCTGGGAATGTGTTTCCTTTCTCTTTAAGAGAATTGGTAGCGGTTATTAGGCGTAGATGTTTGATTTGAGAGTTGATGCTATCTTCTGGTATTGGCTTTGGTTAAAATGCGATGTTTTGCACGCGTGCGTCTGATGGTTGTTGGGTTGTGATGCGATATGGTATTTTTCGGTTAACGCCGTCGTAGTTTATGCGAATTTGAGCAACCATCGATGTTGTTGGTTGTTAATCATGTGATAAAGAGAATGAAGTCTCTTTGTGAATGGTTAATGGGTATCGTGGTTACATGATGAATAAATGGTGAAAAAGATTCATGACATCGTTTTTTTTAGCATAAAAGAGTTGTTGAGCCAGGACGGTGAGAAAGTCATATAGAGACATATGACTAATCCGGAGTGCTCTTGAAGAATTCGCATTCGTGTTATGAATCGAGTTTTCCATTGCTCTCTAGCATGAAAAGGAATGAATGGATAAATGCTGGTATTTTGGTTATGTTATGCAAGGGATTTGAGTTTCCCTTTCTCTTCAAGTGTTTTGTGGCAGTTCTCTTCCAAGATGTTGATTTTGGTTAAAATGAAAAGTTTGGCTGTGGTGAAAGCGAGTCGAGTTGTCTTTAGCTTTTGAGAACTTCTGTCAAGAGAATTGTGTGGAGTCTCTATTTGTTTGAGTGCTCCCCGATGTGAATTGTATCGCGTTGATTGGAGATTTGAGTTTTCCTTTGCGGCTTGACTTAGGAAAAGAAAAAGGGTGGTAGTCAGGATGGTTGTGATAGTAGTGTGAAGTGTTCGTCGTAAGGATTCAGGCGTATTAGGTTGATGGAGCCCTGTGTGGGTGAATCGCGGTTTCTGGTTCGAAATTGGAAGAAAAGGTGGAACCATGAGAGGCTGCACTTAGTTGAGCTAAGTACTTCTTTCTCGCTAAGTGTAGGTTTTGGGAAAAGTGTTGTCGTGTGTTATGGTTTGAGTTATTGTGTGGTTGCCTGGTGTTACACAGAAGCTTTTGTCCTGTAGGGACTTGTGTTGTTATTGTCATCGAGTCTCCATCGGTGTAGTCCCAGTGGCTCTAGTCAGAGAGAGAAACGACCCGGGAGTTGGAGTCTCGCATGCGCGAGAATTTCCCAGAGCTTTTCTTGACCAGTTTGAACCGGGAAGTTTAGTTCTCTTTGTGTTGGTTGTTTTGTGTAGTAGTGTGTCTCGGATAAGAGGTCGAATCCTGTTAAAGGGGGGAAGAATGTGATACTACGGGTTGGCATAACTTTAGAAAGTATGAATTCTGCGATTTGAACCCTACGGTATGGCGTTTTAGCGCGTTTCGGGCCTCTCCGGGGTCGTTTTGGGCCGTTTCCGGGTGATCGGGCCGTGGGGGAAACAATTTGGGCCGTCGGTGGGATGAATTGGGCCCATGTGGGGGTGTGCTAGGGCAGCACACCTGCTGCCCCTTCCCCCATGCGCCCCCCATCTCTCCCCCTTTGAGCCGCCACCCCCACCTCCTCTCCCCCATCTTCCCCAAATCTCCCCACCTCTCCTCCTTTGCAAAACCGCCCCTCCTCTCCACCCTTCTCCCCCTTGCGGGTGCGCCCTAGACCTTCCCCTCGCTGCCACGTCGCGCTTTGGTGCTGTCCTCGCCGGTGGGAGGATCCGTGACGAGGAGATCCGGTGGAAACGGCGCGTGGGAAGAGATCGGGTGGAGATCGCGTGGGGAAAAGTTCGTCAAATTCGTGGTTCTTCAAGAAGGTAATGGGGAAAACCATTGGGATTGATTAGATGCTATTGTATTCGGGGATTTCTATGTTTTTAGATCAAGGGAGGTGCTGCCATGGGGTAGAATTGATGAAAACTTGGATTGTATTCACGTTCTGTTCGGGCAGGTTGGGAACCCGAACTAGGGCAGGCGTTTTCGCGAATTTAGTTTTGTAATCTGGTCGTACAGACGTGGAAAAAGTTGTAGGTAATTTAATTATCTTTCCGTGGACATAAAGAACGTTAAATTCCGATCAGCCATTTGGAAGTTATGGCTGTTTTACCGAGCGCTGTCAAATCTGTGACGAGATTGAGACAGTTCGTGTTCAACGTTAGATTAAACAATTTTAGAGGCCGATTTGGTTTTTCCCAATAACTAGAAAAAGTGGGGAATTTTCCTAAGCTACGCGACGATGTACTTGTTTATTCAATTTGGAGTCGTAGAACAGAAGTTATGCCCATTGGAAGTCCGCTGTCCCGAAGGGACAGATTTGCTGTTTTCTGATTTTAGGAGTTGTAAGCGAAATCGGGGTAGTGGGATGTATGTGTGCTGTTTTGTGGACCCGATTTGAGTGTGTGGCACATGTTTGCAGGTGGTGTGCCTCCGGGAGTGCCCTCAACCTCTCGTCACTCCGTTACTCGTGGTTGAAGGCAAGTGTGTTGCGTGGATTGTATGCTATACGTGTTGCTAGAATTGCTTGATAGTATTTGAAATAGATAACATGTTGTTTTGCCATGAATTACATGTTATAATTGATAGGATGCCCTTAGGCCATGATTTAAATGTTGTCGATGATATGGTGTCCTCATGCCATGATTAAAAATGCTTGTTGTTGATAAATGATTCACATGCCATGTTTTGAGCGGTTCTGTCGATTGTTGAATACGGTCCTACATGTTGTGATGCCATGTGTTGATATACAATATTTCTATTTATGTATACGTTGCTGTCCATTTTGCATACATGGCATATTTTCATGGCCGGCGGTGAGATAAGTCATAACTATTCGGTAGGGTCGGTGAGAACGATTATGACTAGTCCGGCTATTCTGTTGAGTAAGTCCTACATCGTGATTCCATCACCGAGGTGAATGGAAGCGAGTGATAGGCACCCTCCATCTTCGGGATGGAAGGGGGAAAAGGGTGCATGCCGACGGGTGTGCTCTCAACCATACCGGTATGAGTATTCCAGGAGACATGTGCATTGCATTGCATGAATGATAAACATAAATGAAGATGTTTATGAGATAATGATGAGAGTACTCATGAGATGCTCATGAGATGATTATCATGGTGTTTTAAAGGATGTATATAATGTTAAATATGATGTGTTGTGATATAGCCGTGAGACTGGAATTATGGTTTGTTGTCTTGCACCTTGTTTTTCATTACATTACACCTTGCTGAGTGATGAACTCACGCTTGTGTTTTATGTTGTTTGTTTATTTAGGTACAATGAAATTGGCGCGCGGGAAGGGAATTTAGCTACACTCCTTCACGTAGCACTCATAATCTAGATAATTCACCCATTTCTATGGAAACATGGCAATAAGTTATGTTGATTTTGGTGTATGGATATTATGTGTTGGTTTCCCTCATGTGTGTCATGTGGGTCTTTGGAGCGATTTGTTTTATCATCCTAGTCTTAGTAGATGCTTATTCCATGATTATCATTGCTTATTGTTATTCTAGTTGATGCTCATCTATTGTTGTCGATGCATATTGATATCTTGATTGATACATATATTGATATGATATTGTGATGTTCAAATTTATGCATAAACAAAGGAGATGCTCTCAAAATTTTCAATTATTCTAAACGATTACTTGCTGTAATTTACCTTAAACTATGGTATTAAATGTGTTATGGTCTATGTTTGGTGACATTCTGGGCTTAGTAAAAGCCGGGGTGTTACAACCCCGCAGCCCCAAATGGGGCCGGGGTGCCTGCTTGGGCCCTACTGGCCAACACGCCTCTCGCCCGGGCGGCTTGAGGTGTGGGAAGAGTGACCGTGCCCCTTCGAGGGGGAAGTTCCATTGGTCGGGGACCGATCGGAAGCCCCCACTCGAAGCTGGGCCGCCTCCATAAGGCAGACCACATCCCGGAGCCAGGGCGCAGCGGGTTTGTCTCCAGCGAGCTCCATAGGTGGGTGACTCAGTAGGAGATGCGCCGCGCGTAAGTTCTGGGCCGGGGGGGCTCTTCCCACGCCAGTCGACGGTGAACCAGGGGCCCAATGGCCCCTCGATAGGCCTCGACGCCCCTGGTAGGAAGTGGCGTAGAATCGCCCTTCACCCGGGGAGAGCGAGGGAGTGCTACCGGAGCGCTGACAGCTCCGGTCGCCGGTGGTGGTGTTGTGTGTGAACCCGCCATCCTCCTGATGGATGGACCTTCGACGAAGTTCGCCGGGAACGGCTGGAGTCAGACCGAGATAAGCCAACCGCACACCCCTACCTGGCGTGCCCCTGTCGGCGTTTTTTACGATAGGATCCTCCCGCGAGGGAGGTTTTAGTTCGGTTTGGGGGTGTGCTTAGCGGAGACTTAGCCCGGTCATTCTCTCCCTGCCGTCCCGGGGAAGATAAACAGTAGACACACCAGATTTTCCCAGGTTCGGGCCCCCAAGGTAGGTAATAGCCCTACGTCCTGCCTTGAGTCTTTGTTACCTTGCCTTTCTCTCCCGCCTCCCCCTTTTTCATGCGCCAAACCGCCCTTATATACCCCTGGCCGGTTTGGGCAAGTGGGGGGACAAAATTATACCGCTGCGCGGCTCATTAATTACATTTCATTAATGCCATCCCATCTTGGGACCTCCTTCTTTGTGCTGCTACACCACGAGTCGTCAGGACTGTGCGCTTCCCATGACGGGCCAGACGTGGTACATCAGGGAAAGGGCCTGTCGCCATGCCCCACATTAAATGCCCTAACACCATGCCCCATGGGAGGCTTCTGGGCGAAGCCTTCTTCAGCTTTTTGGCCTATGACGCCACGTGGGCCTCCTCGCCCCCCGAGGAGGGCTTGGGAGCGCTGGTCGCCACGCAGCCACGTGGGCCTCCTCGCCCCGCGAGGAGGGCTTGGGAGCGCTGGTCGCCACGCAGCCATGTGGGCCTCCTCGCCCCTTTTCTTCCTTCCTTTAAGGGCGGAGAGAGTACCCGGTGTAGAATACGCCGACAACGGCGACGAATCTGGCGGCGGCGCTTTAGGGTTATCGTGCGGCTCGAAAAGCTCTACCCAATGCATGGCTCGGAAACTTAAATACCGGCCTCGACGTTCGCAAAAAGCGCAACAAACGAGGTTGATTTGGACGCGACGGTGGAATCCAGCGGTGATACGGAGAGGTGACATGGCCGCATCCTGGTCGTACGCATGTACACGATCAACGGCCATGATCGCGCGCTGCGAACGGATCCGCACGAGAATTAGCTAGGGTGACGTGGCGCAATCTCGAAGCTACAGTGCACGCATTGCTATAGATCCTTTGTGTGCTACAGTAATCTCGAAGCTACAGTGCACACGTTGCTACATTATTTCTATTTTGAAGTGTTCGTTTAATCGTTCGTTCTAGTTCTAGATTTGATCTTTGTCTATTTGATTCTTTGAGTTTCTTCTTGATTTGATCCATCCAAAATCTTTTTAGGGCATCAATTTATTATTCCTCAAAGTTTTGTTGGTTAATCCTTTGTAGATTTTGTTTGATCTTGAAATTAGGTTTTGATCAATTTTCGTCATATTCTGTCACAGCAAGCTTGCGAGGTTCATAACTTTTGATCCGTAAGTTCGATCAAGTTGATTTTTTTTGGTTCGATTCGTATTGGAATCTAGTTTCTTGTGTTCAAATTTTAGATAAAGTTTACAATTGGATCTCTAGGAATTCGTGATTTACATAATGCATCTAATCTGTTTTTGTTGGATATGAAGCTGTTTTTGTGAATCCGAATTGGGGTGAAGTTTTAGTAGATCGAAAATTTGGTTTTAGCTTCCGCACAATCATTCACCCCTCTCTGATTGCTATATTCATATATATCGATCCTACAAGTGGTATCAGAGCAAGATTTTTCTAATCTATCTTAACCGGTGATTAGATTAATAGATCGTTATTCGACAAAACCATGTGTGTTCGATGGTGTTGATTTTCAGTTTTGGAAGGCCAATATGGAGGCATGCATCTAGGTGCAAGGCGTCGCAATTTGGGAGAAGGTTTACAAGCCATACAAAGTTCCTGAGAATGACAACGTCAACGACGCCAATCGCACGCATGTTGAAGCAAATAGCAAGGCGCGTAACTTGGTCATCCAAGGATTGGGTAGAAGTGACTTTGAACGTGTGATCCATCTCAAGTCCACATATGAGGTATGGAAATCTCTTTGTAATTACCATGACGGTTCTAACACTGTCAAAGAGGTTCGTGAAGATATTTACAAAAAAGAATATATGCGATTTGAGATGAAACCTAGTGAGTCGTTATATGACTTCTTTGCACGCTTTAATAAAATTCTTAGCAATCTGCGTGCTGTTGGAGTTAGCTACACTGATGCGGCTAATGCTAGACAATCGCTTGGTGCCTTAGACATGTCAATTTGGGAGATGAAAGTAACATCCATTAGAGAATCAACTGTCATGAGTACACTCACTTTAGATGTTCTTTATTCTAAGTTGAAAACTCATGAGTTGGATGTTCTTGCTAGGAAGAATGATCATAAATCAATTGCTTTATCCTCTCAAACTAGCATGTCTCATAACAATACTTCTTCAAGCTGTGCTTTGTCTTCCTTGTCTTCACTGACCGATGAACAGATTGATGAATTTCCCGAAGAAGACTTGGCACTACTCTTTTCTCGTTTTAACAAAGTGTCAGGGATTGAACTATTTGCCATAAAGACCATCTTGCCTTTGCAGTCCAAAAGCCACTGACCATACGATACCCTTGGGGAATGCCCGAGGATAGCGCCCGGGCAACTCAATGCTCGGGCTACGAGCATATGCCTCCACCTGCTAAAGACCAATTACTCGCCTGCGAGCACGCTGGTCAGGCACGAGCAACCATGCTCGGGTGGGCCTAGTGGATGCTCGGGTGGGCCTATCGGATGCTCGGTGGATGGTCGAGGGGCTCGGTCAAACCACCAGGAAGGAAAGCGGCAACCAGTCCGTCGAGGATCCAGGGCAGGTGCGCTAGAAATTCAAAGCGAGGCGCGATTCAAGGGCTCCGGATCACTGGTGTGGAAGGTATGGATGCATGGCGTAATTACAGGAGGTGGTTACCATGTGAGCGACTTAGGACCTTGTATTTGAACCCTCCTGACCTCTATAAAAGAGGGGGGACAAAAAAGTGTACACAACTTGACAGACCTTAAACCATATACACTGGAGTAGGGTTATTATCTCCGCAGCGAGAGGCCCGAACCAGGATAAACACCGTGTGTATCCCTCATCTGAGCATTACTCGGACGCAACCACCCTCTCGCTCGAAGGAGCCCCTATTGATCCCTCATTCAACAAGTAAGCTCGGCGGGAGCCCGTTCTCCAATCGTCGACACAAAGCTTTGCAGAATGTGAGAATGAGGAAGAGATGTGGTGGTGGCCCTCCAAGATGCTATGAGTGTGGTGATCTCAACCATATTCGCACAAATTGTCCTAAACTTGCAGGTAAAGGATCATGGGAGGAGAAGGACAACAGAAAAGAGAAGAAGAAGTTCCCTTCAAGTGATAGAAAGAAGAAGAGCTTCATAAACCGCAAAGTGGTCCACCAAGTCCTTTCCACTCTTGAATAAGTCAATTTGAGCGATGTGGATTCGGAGAGCAACGAGGACAATGCAACTCCAAGAAAGAATGACTTGGCAGGGTTGTGTCTCATGGCGAGCAGTAAGGATAGCTTTACCGAAGATGATCATGACAACGACTTCAATGAGGTAGATCCTTCTTATGATAAATTAGCTATTGCTGTTGCTCGTCTTGGTAAATTGCTTGACAAACGTGATAGAAAAATTAAGAAACATGATATTCTTGTGAAATCATTGAATGCTGAAATTGCTAGACTTAAAACTTTAATCCCAGATGATGATGCCTACAAATCATGTGACTTAATTTACAATGAACTCACCTTGCTTAGGAAAGAACATGCTCTTCTATTACATCAAAATGACAAAAATGAGAAACATGTTAAACATGCTAGCTGTTTTACCTTTGATTTGCATGATACAACTCCATGTTCTAAATGCTTCATACTAGAATTGAAGTTGAATGATGCAAATGCTAGGGTTTCTCATATGACAGATGATTTGCTTACACATGAGGTTCTTTCATGCTCAACTTGTCGCAAGCAAAAAGAAAAAGTGGACGTTCCCTGTAATAATTGTTTAAATCTTTCTCGAAAAGTTGATTACTTAGAAAAGTCATTAGAACTTTTCACTAAAAGAAAGAAAAACCTAAACATGATCTTGGATCAATCAAAAGTCAGCACTCATAACAAAGGTTTAGGTGTTGATTCTTATGCTTATCATAAATCACATGCTCCCAATATTGTTAAAGCACTTGAAAGTGAAAATTTTGAAATTGTCAATGAGCCTAAAAAAACTGCTTTTAAGTCTGCTGGAGTTTTATCTTCTACTATGATGAATGCAAATGTTGCTTCTACTTCTAAAGCTAAACATCCTGTTAAGTACACTTGCACTCATTGTGGTAGAGATGGACATTTAGTAGACTTTTGCTTTAGACTAGCTAAACAACAAAAGAGAGAAAGGTTTAATGCTAGGTCTAATTTCAGAAAGGCACACTCCACTTCTCATTATGTGGCCTAGGGTGAAACAAGTATCTTTTGTTGCTGGAAACACGGAAAAAGACAAATCTGTTTTTGTGAATAAGAATGCTCGTGTTGTGCCTACTGTTGTGCATCGTGTGTCTCAGTACTGGATTCTGAAAAATCTGATTTCTAACCCCAGTACTGAGACCTCGACATGTTTTGTTGCTATGTAGGCCTCTCGCGCGAGGAAGGAGAACATATGGCTAGTGGATTCAGGATGCTCACGCCACATGTTCGGTGATAAGAATTGGTTCTCCTCCCTCACTCGTGCATCTCGTGCTGAAAGTGTTACTTTTGGAGATGCTTCTTCCTTTTCTGTGGTGGCAAAAGGTACAGTGAAGGTAAGTGACAAGTTTATGTTCAAAGATGTGGCTCTTGTTGAAAATCTGAAATATAACTTGGTTCTGTCTCACAAATGATTAATGAAGATCATGAAATAAGCTTTAAGAAAAATGAATGCAAAGTATTAGATGCTTCAGGTGATCTTGTTTTCAAGATTTCACGTTTTGGAAGAGTATTTAAAGCTGATTTTGATACATCACCTTCTTCTAAGCATAGTTGTCTAGTTGCCAATGTTTCTAAAGATTTATTCTTTTGGCATCGTAGACTTAGACATGTTGGTTTTGATTATATTACTCGTGTAAGTGGTTTAGATCTCATACGTGGTTTGCCTAAGCTTAAAGGTGATTGCGATCTAGTATGCTTTTCTTGTAGACATGGTAAGATGATTGCAGGTTCACATCCTCCTCTTACCATGGTGATGACAAACGTTACAGGACAGCTACTACATCTTGACACGGTTAGACCTTTTCGAGTTCAATCCTTTGGAGGCAAATGGTATGTGCTTGTTATTGTTGATTATTTCTCTAGATATTCTTGGGTTTACTTTATGGTATCTAAGGATGAGGATTTTAGTCATTTTAGAAGTCTTGTTCTTAGGCTTTCTGTTGATCATCCAGGAGCTCTTAGAGCTATTCAAAGTGATAATGGAACTGAGTTTAAAAATTCTTCTTTTGATCACTTTTGTGTTGAAAAAGGAATTGATCATCAATTTTAATCACCTAGAGTGCCTCAATAGAATGATGTAGTTGAAAGGAAAAACAGTAACACGGGATCTAATACGAACCGTATGATCTAGATCTAACGGCTGGGATCTAATCTAGGATTTTGCACGGGGATGGCGACGTGGACGAACCTGAGCTGCTCGATGGAGATCCGACAGTCCACGAAGCTCGGGATTCCAGCGATGTCGCGGCGGGGCTAGCTGGTCGGACACGAAGAAGACGACCACGGTGACGGCGTTCCTGCGCTGCTCCGACGAAGTGAGTGGTCACGTCCGGTGCGCTTGGTAACAAGGTTTCTGGATCCGGGTTCGACTGTGGTGGAAACGGCCCGATGTTGACGGGAAAGAAGGAAAACCCTCGGCAGCTTCTTGCGACTCCGGCGAGCAATTGAACGCGGACGGCGGTGGTGCGCGCGAGGAAACCTAGGGCAAAGCAAGGAGGGCGGCGCTGCGGTTCTGGCAGGGGTATTTATTGCCCCTTGGCATGCGTGCCCCCGCCGGATTTCGCGGGCGGCCTTTGCGCGGCGGTGCTGTCCGACGGGAACACAGAGAGGTGACGTGGCGCAATCTCGGCCATCCACGTGGCCCGCGATCAACGGCTCGGATGCTCGTGCGACGTGGCACGCTGGCATCCGTTGGATCGTGATCCAACGGTTTGCAAGGTTAGGGTCCGGCGCGGTCCGGCTCATCGGTCCAACAGTACAAACTCGATCGGGTTTTTCCTATTTTCTTTTTCGTTCTATTCTTTAAAATAATTCCCAAAAATTCATTTAAATCGAGAAAAATAGCAAAATGCTCCGAAAAATCCCAGAAAAATTCTGAAAAATACTTTGAGATATTTTGGACTCAAATAAAATATTTCATTCAAAATTTTATTTGAAATTTCTAAATATTTAAATAATTCAAGAAAGGAGTTAATTCAAATTAAATCCAAATAAATCACAGAAAATTCCAAAATTCAAATAACTCAATAAATTAAATAAAAGCACAAATTTGGGGTGTTACAAACCTCCCACCTTAATGGAATCTCGACCCTGAGATTCAGGCCTAACTAAGGAATAGGTTTGGAAACTACTACTTCAAATCTTCTTCGCGCTCCCATGTCGCTTCACTTTCTGCATGGTTGCTCCACTGGACTCTGCAGAAGTGGGTCGACTTGTTCCTCGTCTCTCAATCCTTTGTGTCCAAAATCCTCACAGGGTGCTCCTTGTACGTCAGATCTTTTTGTAGCTCGATCGATTTCAGAGACGTTTGCTCATCTGGTCGGAGATGCCGCATCATGAGTTGTATGTCCCATATATATCCAAGGTATCATCATATAAGTCAAACTCATATAGTACTTTAAGCATTATTAAATATTTAGGAACAATGATATTTTTTTGTCGGTGGAATAGTGACCATCCGATTATTTGCTGGTCCTGTGTGGCAATTTTTTTAACTTAAGAAAATTATTTTGCAAAATTTAGTTGTTTTATGTTATAATGGATTTTAATTGGCAGTATAATTTATTAATTTGATTATTATTATTTTTACATAATGTTGTTTTTACTTTAGAACAAAATCTATGTCAACATATGCCTATTATTTTCAGTTTTCACTAAACAGTCCGTACACTAGAGTGTTGATTGAATGCCAAGTGATTTATAGATTTTCCTTTCCAGGGCAGTCTAGGCTTGTCACGGCCATCGACCGAAGCTTGCTGACTGTTCTAGGCTCAGAGATGCTTCATGTGGCAGGGATATCTTAATATTATAATCGTACGTGGACCAAGGTTTAAAATCTCGTTTTGAGTCAAATCCCGAAGGTTCCCGAAATCCGAAATTTCAACGAGATTCGGAAATTTCGGACAAAATCCGGACAAACTACAAAAACCAAATTTTAAATCCGGTTTTTTTTCAACCGAGAAATCTGAGATCTCGGCCGAGATCACCGAGATCTCGGCCAAATTGAACCCGCCGAAAAATGGTCCAAAATACGTCAAAAAATTCTGAATTTCTTTTGGATGGTCCTGACACATCACTAATATTTCCATAACAATTTGAGATGATGATCAATCATGAGGAATTTTTTAAAAATGTAACAGTGATAAAGTCATCGTAAAAACCGTATGTAAAATTAGTTTTTGATTTTTCAACTATAACAAATGAACTTCAAGTCATTTAAAAAGTTTTATATATGTTCCTATCATGATATTCTGCAACGGTATACGTATGATCTTGAGCTAACAATCATCTAGAGCTACCACAAATTAATAACTAATGTGGCATACATACAAGAAGTGATAACCTACCAATATGAAACCTTTATGTCACGAGCAATCCGTACCTTAAATTATGCATGCATGTCATATGAAATACCTACTGTCACCAAGCCAAAAACTAATCACTTAACACTTAATAGCATACTAATCACTTAACCTCTTTCCTTCACTGGTGTCTACACTCCAAGGATTCAGATCTCGTTTTGGGTAAAATCCCGAAGGTCACCGAAATCCGAAATCTCGGCAAGATTTGGAAATTTCGGACAAAATCTGGACAAAATAAGACGAGATCTCGGTATTGGACGGCGAGATCTCGCTATTTGATGGCGAGATGCAAAGATAACTCACCGGAGATTGCCGGAGATGGCCGGAGTTTGCCCATAGTCGACCGAGCTAGCTATGAGGAGTGAGAATACTATGCTGTTTCTGTCTTAGCTGTGAGGAATTGGGTTTGATTTTAAGTTTCTACTCTCCACATTGGGACAAATATACAAATACTAACTATCTATACCATAGGCTAGGAAATATGATTGGGTGGGTTGGTCAGTGCGGCTGATTTAAGCATTTGGTGGTAGTAGAGGTCATGGGGTCGAATCCCCTTTCAGCCATAATTTTTTTTCCTTTTTCTTTTTCATTTTTTCCACTTGATAGTTGTTCATGTTAGTCAATGAAATGCTCCAGAAAAAAGTTTACTTTGGAAATGATTTAGTGCTTGGCACCTTAATTTTATATGTGTTCAACCTTTTCTTTGGAAATGAAAAATAGTTTAAATCACTTTAGAAATTTTTGAAATTTTTTGTGAATGGTCCTAACACATCCATAATATTCCCATAAAATTTTCAGATGATGATCAATCTTGAAAAATTTTAAAAAATTCGGACAGTGCAAACCGACAAATTGAACCGACCAAAAAATGGTCAAAAACACATCAAAAATTTTAGAAATTTTTTTGTGGATGATCTTGACCCTAAATACAATCAAATACAGTGCACAAAAATCAAAATCCGGCAAAAACACCCGAGATCTCGCCGAGAAATTCGAAATTTGAATTTTTTTTAAATTTTTTGAATTTTCCGGGATTTTGAATCTCGGAAGGGTCCGAAATCCGAAATCTCGGCCAAGATTTCGGATTTCGGCCCGAAATTTCAATCCTTGATGTGGACAATACTTGCACTACTCTCTAGAATGGTGAGTTCTCGCTTATTTCTGAATGTCCTACAACAAATTAGCTACCGTAGAATTTAGATTATTATGCTGGCAAAACAGTATTTGATAGTTTGAGCTTAATTAACGTTTGATATAGAAATACCAAAGTGTTTTTACCCTGATTACAGCTTTATATTTGTGCACTTTAGAGCTCTTGTGGGTACAGTACTTTCTGATAATTCGCTGGCCATCTGTCTGCCCTAGGAAGTGATATTTTGTTGGAAATGTTTAGTTTTTTATATTTTTAATCCATTACGGTAACTACTAAATATGTATTTTGCTCGAATATATATATATATATATATATATATATATAAAAATGAGAATTTTAGTATTTATTATACGATTTATGTATAATATGAATCATTTTTTTAGATTCTATTGTAATGCACGGCACCTTACTGTCAAGTAAACAGGGTTTAAGAGAGTTGTGGGACTTGTAACCTATCCACCATTGGATTCATATATTCATATACTGGACAGGCCAGATGGAAGAAATGGCCAACTCTGCCTTTATAGCGTAAGGGTTCACAAAACCAACAGATTTTTGCGAAAATTGATCGAATCGAGTTGGTTTGAAATTCTAAATCAGTCGGTAAACCGGTATAATTTAGAAAAAATTTAAAAAAAATTATGTAACATAAATTGGTCAAAAATGGTGAAAATCGCTTGATATTCGGTCAAAAAATCGGTCGCCTAAAAGGTTCAACTCGTCGGTCGGTTTTTTTGAAAAAAATTGATCAATTTTTCGATAAAACCAATCATTTTTGTTTTATTTTTTTTTCAAATGCTAACTCTGATTTTTAATAATTTTTACATAAATTTTACGATAAGTTAATACAAGACATCGATTTTCAATGAAAAAGCGGTTTAATTAACCCTCAAGGCAAAGGCCACCTCGGCAAATCTTATCTACGGTACGGTAAGACCATCTCCAAGCCTTTCCCGTCCCCGCTCCCGTTCCCCTCAGCATGGGAAAGAGAGGGCGTGGGAAGGGAAAGGCGAGCTCCAAGCGCAGCCCATCGCGGAAGGGATCGACGCGGGATAGGAGAGAGGAACCCGTCGTGGGGGGGTGCGCTGTGCATTCCCGTCGCATTCGGCGGAACGGTCGGCGAGGAACCACCTCCCATTTGCGCGCCGCCTCGGAAGAGTCCGGTGGAGGTGGGCGACGTGAGGGGATCCGGCGAGGAAGTCGCGAAGCTGCACCAACCGGCGACGGAAGGGATCACGCGGCCTCAAGGTAGTAGCCTCTCATCTTCGATTTGTTTTTTAGGGTTCCGATATGGGGGAGGAAATCACCACTAGTGGGTAGAATGCATTTGCGTGGGTTTCAATTTGGGGGAAGAAATCAGCACTCTAGGGTTCCGATTTGGGGGAAGAAATCAGCACTATAGGGGTTCGATTTGAGGGGAGGACATGTACTGCATTGGGAAAGCTTTCCAATGGTATACTGATTGGGAATTTACGCAATTACTTTTGAGGATGGGGCATGTGGGTGTCTGGTTTGGGCTGAATGAAGCAGGCGACTAAGCAAGCAAAATGTTCTGAATCTTGTTCTTTGCAAGTTGGTTTCAGGAATCGGATGTGAAATTGCAGTCTGTTTTGTGAAAGTGGATTCGTAATAAGATTGAGAGTGGAATCGTAATACTGAAAGTGGAATCGTAATACTGAAAGTGGAATCGGATGTGTAATAAGATTGAGAGAGAAGTGACAGACTCTGCATAAGTTTTACTCTTTCTTTGCTTTTAGCTTATTGGCTTCATAATCAACAGGCTAGTAATTGTACTTGTAACATATGCAACCTCTTGTGATACGATGAGCACTCTACGGGTCTTTTTGGGGAGCTTGGGGAAGTGCATGCACCGAAGCTATTTATTGTCACCAGTTATCCGTAGCATTATTGTTGTCACAAAAATTCTAGCGATTTTGGATTGAGAGTTACCGCTGCAGCTCTCAATCCAATGAAATCATAAAGATGGATTGGCGATTTTGTGATCTATAATTCATATGGGTTATAGATGGAAGAGCAGAAGCTACGGAAGATCATCTCCAAGCTGCGAACGATGCTTGAGGAGAAGGCGCAGGACCTCAGGAAGGTCGTCCAAGAGAACTTCAGTGGTAGCGATGAGACTTGGGCCAACGACATGAACACGGCACTTCTTCAAGTTGACACGGTAGCGGAGAGCTTGATGCAGATGTCCTTGGACACATTAGAGTTCGAAGATGTTCGTGGTGGCAGTGATGATAATGAGGACATAGAGGATGAGGCCGACGCTTGGCCTGACATTGCCGAGTCGGATGACGATAGCCTGGACTTGTCTGCCAATCGCGACTGCTCGTGGGAGTCAGATCGTTCGTGGCACTTGGCATAGGTTTAGTAGGGAATGGGCGATGATTTTGGGTGTTGTATTGTCATTTAAATGCGCACTGTGTCGAACCTACAGTACTGCTGTATTGTTGTCGGTATCAGGACATGTCGTTTTCTTATGTCATTTATGAACCTATTGCACATTATTTTATCACGAAGCACTGTTGAAGTCATGTTTGCTATACTTTGTCAGGTTTGATGAAATGTGTGGAAGTATAATTATTGTGGTATTAATGAGTCATGATCTGCTATTTTGTCGAACTATTCGTGAGCTTATATTGTCGAAATTCTCCTAATTGTCATGAGCTGTTCAAGTCGTCAACTGGTTACATGTCCTAATTGTCATGTATCGACAACTGAAGACAATAATTGCTATTTTGTCCAAAACTGTCATAGTGGGTAGTCTTGAGCTGCTATTATGTGTTGCTAGACCTTGTCAATAATGATGTATGATGTATGATAGAATCTGCAATGATGTATGACAGTTTTTTCCTGTTTTGTGGAGGCTTTTATTGTCAGCCTGTTAATTGTATTGTCACAGCTGCCTCTTCACTCTATTGTCGCAGTAGCCTGGACTAGCAATACATCATTGGAGATTCTATCATACATACAATGACAAAATGTCTGGGCTCGTATTGTCGCAATGATAAGCCTGGACTTGTATTGTCAGATGACAGAATGACAGGATGTGCATTATTTTACTGCACTGTGGTTATCGATATATTACAATGCTTTGTATTGTCGCAGCATTTTATTATGCATTGTGGTTATCGATACAATGTCTGCCCACATTATTTGACTGCACAATGACACAATGTGCATTGTGCAATGAATAGAATGTTGCTTATCTGCATTGTGCTATCAATAGAAATCTGCTTTTCAATACTTTTCTGCTTGTCAATACAATGACAGAATGCGTGTGCATTTTATTCTGACTACATATTGTGAATAATGTATGGCATGTCGCAGCCTATTGTGGCCTTTGCATTTCAGAACTACAAAGAATAATTCTATTGAGGTCGCAGCCTATTGTCGCCTCAGCATTTCAGATCTGTTTTAGTTCCTACTACCAGGTGTGCAGAACAGAACTGCTTTAGTTGCTATTGTCGCCTGTGCAATTCAGAACTGGTTGAGTTGCTATTGTCGCCTGTGCATTTCAGTACTGGTTTAGTTGATATTGTAGTAACTCGACAGTAGCAGTAACTGGTTGTGTTGATATTTCAGAACTGGTTGAGTTGTGCATCAGTACTGGTTTAGTTGCTATTTCAGAACTAGTCGTGTGTCGCGTGTGCATTTCACAACTAGTTTAGTTCATATTTTAGAACTGGTTGAGTTGCAGTAACTCGATGCTTTAACATTGTACATTTGTTCCATGTTCTCTTTTTTGTCTGTTCGTAGTATATGTTATATTTTTATGAGGGACTGATTCTGTGTACTTGTTCAGGGAGGTTATCATGGACCCATTCTTCGCAACATTGATGGAGGATCAGTCCGGTCAGATATCATGGCCTCCGTCACCTCAACCACCGATGAACAACAATGCTAATGGAAGTCTCTTGCCTGCCACATACGGGACTACAGCCAATGCTCCTAATTTGGAAGGCCTCCAACCTCGGCCGTCCTCAACAAAGAAGGGGAAGAAAGCAATGTCGAAGACAGAGAGGATGAAATGGACCGTTCACGAGGATGAGGTCCTTGTGTCCGCTTGGCTAAATGTGAGCCAGACCCCATTGTGGGCAAGGACCAAGCATCGGAAACATACTGGGCTCAGATTGCGGAATATTTCAATACTCATAGGGAAGAACATGTTACCGAAAGATCCATGAAGGGAATGGTGAACCACTGGGCTTTGATCAATGAGTCGGTAAGCAAATATGACGGGTTTCATTGTCAGATTGACGGTTTGAATCAGAGTGGTACCACCGAGCGTGACAGGGTACGCTTCATTGACATATCATGATTTCTTACATGCACACACTGAAATGTACTAATCAAGTTCTTTATTCGTGTGCATGCTTCTTGGATGGACAGATGGCTAATGCAGCGAGGATGTACCAGGACGTTGAGGGTAAGGCCTTCGCCTTTCCGCACTGTTGGGTCCTTCTAGCCGATCACCCAAAGTGGGCTGCGCACATGGGCAACAAGAAGCAGAAGACAATGCGCGATGGACCACATGGTTTGAGTCCGGGGGGGTCGAACAACACTCCAGACCAGTTGGACCCCTTTGGTTCAGGTGACGAGTCCACTAGACCCACTGGCCGGGAGGCGGCCAAGGCGGCAAGGAAGAGGGCTAGTACCTCCAGTGCGTCATCAGTGGGTTTGTATCTTGGCGATTCGACTGATTGGGCAAGCCAAAAATGCTATGGTAGAGATCAAGCGTCGACAATTGAACTTGATGGAGTTGGCGGAGGAGGAGAGGATTATTAACATCGATTTGAACACCTTGACCGGGACAGCTCGTGAGTACTATCGAAAACGGCAGGAGGAAATTCTGAAGAAGATGCCAGCAGACCTTCCTTGATTGATTTCTTAAGGGTGCATGGACTTCAGCTTTTATTGTGTGTATGGACCCTGTTATGTTGTTTAGCTTTTATTGTGTGTATGGACCGTGTTATGTTGTTTAGCTTTTATTCTGTGTATGAACTTGGCTAAACATGTTATGGTATGATATGCCATTTCGGTTGTTATTTTGTGTTTATAGTAAGCGTCGACATTTTGTTATTATTCAACCTTACATGCATTCCAGAACGGCACGTACAATACATAACAGGGATGGATACAAGGATAAGTGACACGGTAACACGACATTATTACCCGCCGTGCCGGGCCCAAAGGTGTTCGACGAGGTCCGCCTGTAACCGAAGGTGCTGTTCGCGGTCTCTTCGCCTTTGCGTTGCTTCGATGCAGTGCGACACCGACCCTTCCGGTGACCTCCTTGTCAAGACAGGGGTACCCATATAGTCAAAGTACTCCTCCTGCGGTGGACCGTCCCTCTCATCCTCGATAACCATGTTATGCAAAATGATGCAGGCACTCATTATGTACCAGAGTGTCCTTTGATTCCAGGAACGACCGGGGCCCCGTACAATAGCAAACCTAGCCTGGAGCACTCCGAAAGCTCTCTCGACATCCTTCCTTGCTGCGGCGTGCATCTTGGAGAAGTACATCCTCTTGTTTCCCATTGGAGCAGGAATCGCCTTCACGAAAGTGGCCCACTCAGGATATATGCCATCGGCGAGGTAGTATCCCAAGTTGTATTGGTTTCCATTGACAGAGTAGTAGACCTCCGGTGTTGAACCATCATTGTCCCTGCTAAATATGTTAGAACGATGTAGCACATTTATATCGTTCAAGCTACCAGGCATCCCGAAGAAAGCATGCCAGATCCATAGGTCGTACGAAGCCACAGCCTCCAAGACTATGGAAGGCTTGCGGGTATGGCCTGTGAAACCCCCCTGCCATGCTTTCGGGCAGTTCTTCCAAGTCCAGTGCATGCAGTCGATGCTACCAAGCATTCCAGGGAAACCCCTTTGCTCAGCAACTTCTAGGAGTCTCGTAGTGTCAGCAGCGTTCGGCGAACGGAGATATTACTCGCCGAACACCTCAACCACCGCCTTCACAAACTTCTGAAGAGCTTCAAGCGCGGTACTTTCCCCAATCCTCACGTACTCGTCCACAGCATCTGCAGGGACACCGTACGCTAGTTGCCGGATAGCTGCCGTCATCTTTTGTAGAGGGTGCAAGCTGAGCTTCCCGGTGGCATCCCTTGTTTGTTTGAACCAATCGTCGTGTCCTTCCGCAGCTTCGGCTATGCGTATAAAAAGGGACCGGCTCATCCTAAACCTGCGTAGCGCAAAACCATACATTCTTGGAAAACAACAGACATTACCAATGCTTCATCTATTTTGCTAAGATATTGGGGTTTATTAGTACCTCCGCCTGAACAATGTGTGCCCATATACAGGGGAAGTCGCGAAGTAATCAGCATGGAGCCTAGCCGCTCCTTCACGGTGCCCTCTGTTCCTAACCACATGTCCCGGTACGGAGCCCCTACGACGGGTCCTGTTGTTCGCAGCCTCCTCCTCCTCCGCTGCTACTGCCATGAGAAGGATAACCTCGTCGTCATCACTTGACGACGATAAGTACTCACGACGCAATGGATTGAAAGAATTCATGGTCAGGTTGAGAGAGGTTGGCAATGTGTTTTGGGGGTGGGCAACAAGATGCATGGAACCCTGAATATATACAATTCCAAGGTTGGTTGGGGAGGGGAAGGGAAGGGAAGGGAATGACGAAGAGATGCTGTTGGAGTCATTTGATGGGAAGAGAAGGGAAACTGGGAAGGGAATCCCTTCTGAGGGTGGGAAGGGAATGAAACCTAGGAATCGTTTGGACATGGTCTTACACCGAGGACTATTCGCCAGCGCCGCCGCCTCCTTACACCGAGGAACTCTTTACCCATACCCCTTCCCCTCCCCTCTACCTGACTGGCGTGGGGTGGAGCGGAGAGGAGATCCATCCGGGCTGATTTCTTTTCTTGGTAAGGAAGCCCTAACCTCCTTGGAATTCTTTTCATTTCGATCCTGTTTGTTCGTTCTGGCCATTGCTCCTCCTCCGCCTCCCCTCCGGCACTTGGATTGATTTCTTATTCTGCTGGTAATAAACCCTAGCTTGCTCGGATTGATTAGTCGTAAGAGTGAGTTTTCTTCTTGTCTTCCGTTTCTTTGCTGTGAGCAGTCAAATCCAAATCCAAGTATATCTTCTTCGATCCATCCCGTTCTTTGCGGATTTGTTTGCTGCATGGTGGAGAGCTATTTGCGGTAGTTTGTCCGCCCCCGGCCCCGTATGATAGGACCCAAGGTAGATGATTGAACATTTCCCAATCTTGTTGCTGAAGCATTGAAATCATATGGAAACCATGTAGGGTGCTTATTTCCATGGATTTTGAGCATCACAGCTTGTCAATTTTTTCCACACTAGTGTACAAGTTGCCGATAAGCTTGCTCGAAGTAACGCCTAAAAGACTTTAGCGCTGTGCATGAACTAATTAGCAAGAAGTTGGTGCCTGGTCAGAGGAAGCAGTGGTTCATGGATTTGGTAGGGAGCCTGGGCAGAGGTATCAGTGGTTCATGGACTTGGTAGGGGGCCAATTCGATGGATTTTTCAGACTGTTTTTGTTGAGCGTCAATTGCATGCATATATTCATCCCGGGAATGTATGTTTGGCTCGCTCGCGTCATATTACCCTGTCTTACTAGCACTGACCCTGCCCTTGCCGATAGGCCATGTTAGCGATATAGCATGGGGGGTTATTTTGAACTACACTTTGTGGATTAGTATGTTACTGTTTGCTACATGGCTCCTTCTCACTTCGGTTGCTACATACATTCTTGGAAACCCTAATATAAGAAAGATTATTAACTTTGCCTTGGTAAAATTGCAGCTGATATTTGGAATATTGAAGCTCTGTGGTGTACCCAACAAACATCCTATGGCATTTGTACAGTTTGGAGGTACCTTGGTTCCTAAACTTAGTGAAAAGCCTCAGTTGCCGCCCAGACCACCTGCAGTTGCAAGGGCTACCTATGCTGATCCAATATTCCTGGCATCGAAAAATGGGTATGTGCTTGAACAGTTGGGATATGATGATTTTGTAGCTTGTACTACTATAGGAATTTCATGATGGAATCTGTGGTCCATTTGAAGAATCATTGCCACTTCAGTTGTTTCTAACTTCCACAGTTATCACTTTCTGTCATCTATTCATTTTTCTAAGGCTTACAGTAGCCCAGGCAAGCATATGTGATAGTAGATGTTAATTTCCACTGGTGACCTGAACAGTAAGATATACTAGGAATGTTAAAACTATTGTCTGTTAATATGCACATGATTTGCTCATCAATCTGTATTTTTTCTTTTTGAAAAAGAAAACTCTGTTTGTGCAGTACGAGAGTCAGAAGTAAACATCTAGCATCACCTAGTGCTAGTTTGCGCTCGCAGACCTCTTCTGAATTATTAAACCATGTACTGTCACCAAGATTTCACCATCGTCGAAGGGGTTCACGGTTTATCATTAGAGCTGAAGCTGTGAGTTTTTTCTTTCTCCTATCTGCTTTCCTTTCGTTATTGCTTAAAAATGCCTGCTTTGCTGACATGGATTTTAAAATCTTAATTGATAGGATTTCTATTCCGTACTTGGTGTGTCCAGAAATGCTAGTAAATCTGAAATCAAGAGTGGTGAGTATCATTTATTTTGAACCTTGCTGTTGTTATCCTGTAGTTTACAATACAAATCCTTGCGACCATCAGTGATTCAGATTTGTTTAAAGTCAATTTCCATCTTTCTATTTTAATACAGTTACAATCTTACAATACATGTATGAAATAAAATTAGTACTGTTTTAATCTATCTTATCACTTGTAAACTAATAACCAGAACCAGTGTCATTAGCATGTAAAGTAAATAATTATTGTTTAGTGCAAACTAGGCCAAATTGTGCTTTAGGGTCATTTTTCAGTTTTTACTCAATGAAATATACTGCATCTAGTTGTAACTTCAAAGACTAAATGGTTATTATTTCATCTAATTTGAAGACTATTCTAACAGCCCCTTACTTCATTTGGAGCTACGAGCAAGCTTATTAAAGCGATATGGCGAGGCGAGGCGACTCACCACCTTTTTACTATGAAAGTGCTTAAGGTGCGAGACGAGGCGACACCACACAAACATCCTAACCTAGTATAGCAGCAAATAAATCAGCAATTTTGTAGATTATTCATAGCTTGGTATTGCCAGTTCTTGAACTGTTGAGCCCATGTAGCACCCATCCTCGTTCCAATTTATATTCTCCCATGTAGCGCCCATCCCCCTTGCAAGTTCCAACATATAGCTTGTTACAAAGCATAAATAACATTAGCAATTTAGCAATAAATAGGTAGGATGTGCGGCGCACGCCGCATCGTGTAAAATATGCTTCTTTTTTTTCTAAAAGAAGGTTGTAGGAGGATCTCAACATATATTTTTTTTTCGGAGTGATCTCAAAAAAATTGGATGGGTAGGAGTTTAATACTCTGGGTTAACCGGTTAATAATACATGTTTCGAAAAATATTAGAGCTACCAACCTTCTTTTATCGAGTTTAACACTCTATGCGTTCATCGAGTAATAATACACGTTCCGAAAAATATTAGAGATCGAGTCAGGAAAAAAATCTAGATATCAGAGATCGAGTTGAAAAAAAAATTCTAGAGATAAAGCTGTACACGTATTTCTGTTGACGAAAATATTTTTTTCGGAAAAAACGGATAAAGGACCTGGACGTAAGAGGCGAGGACCTGTTTGTTATATTTTTGGACCTGATCGCTATCCTGAAAAATTAGAAAAGGACTCGTTCGAGATTTGTATTTAGCGGAGGGCTTTTCTGTAAAGTAACAAACCAGGGACCTAAATGCAATCCAAAAATATTTTTCTTACCCTCACAAAAAATCGCAAAGAACCTCTCTGTAATTTGCAAGGACCTATCTGTAATTCAAGCAAAGGGAGGGGCTTGTCCGCAAAACGGCTTGGGGGTGGCGTGGAGGGATGGGAGGGCTGCAAATCTTCCAGGCATAAGGGTGTTGATATTAGGCAAGGAACAATGACTGAGAGACACATCACAACACACACACACACACACATAAGCAGTTGCAAGACAGGCAAAGGGGGAGCAGAGCAGAGCAGCTGAAGAATAGAGGGGGAGGTCGCTAGGGAGACAAAGGGAGAGGTCTAGAGGAGAGAGGGATCTGGACTCTGGAGATGAGGGGGAGGCTGACGGGGGAGAGGAGGGGAGGGGAGAGGAGAGAGGCCGGCGACAGCGGGGAACCATACATGATGGCTAGATCTTGCCTCTTAAGCAGAGGAGGTCTGCACCAGAACATAGGAGGCTGAGGCGTAGTGGCTCCAGCACGAGGATGTGCGGTGGGTGGCAGAGCTACCGTGCTAGGTTTTCCAAGTTGCTCCCTGTGTCCCTCTCGGTCTTCAACTGTGTTGTGGTTGACCTGATATGTGTATTATCCTCTCGTCCTCTTCCTCGCTCAGCGTATGCATGGCGTCCGCCTCAGGCTGCCACAACCTATACGATGCCTCAGCAATGCCTTAGAGATACCATGGCCATAAGCGGACACCATATCCATACCCTTCTCTAGCAAGGCGATGGCATGGCACAGCCTTGCTAAACCGCCTTTCTGCTTAAGCGACGCTTAAACGACGATTTAATAACCATGGCTATGAGCCTAATATACTGTATCTACTTGCAACTTCAAAAGGCTAAATGGAATTATTTCACCTAATTTGAAGACTATCCTAACTGCCCCCTACTTTTATTTGGAGCTATGAACCTATGATATGCATAATGTCAATTTTTTTGTAACAGACTAGCCGATATTATCAGTCTTTTAGTATATCTTTTTTTTGAAAAAAAATCTGAGGTTGACATTTAAAAGTTTTTATGATATGAAAGCTGATCTTCACAGTCCACAGTCAGTGCTCAGTACTGAAGGAAGATTTCTAACATCGACTTGTTGTTTTCTGTGTTGGTTTTAAAAAACCTTTTCTGTTCCAGCCTATCGGAAGCTTGCTAGGAACTATCACCCTGATGTGAACAAGTAAGTTGACTAATCATGATATGAGAATCATTTTTCTACTACACTCATCAGTTTGTTGCTTTTACAGCTCCTGATAAACACATTGTAATCTTATTATCTTATGGTTTTCTTACTGCTTGGCCTTGTACTCTTTTTGTCGATATTTTTTAATTCTTATTTGCTTGTGCATTAACCTTATTTCCCATCTAGCTAACCAAAATACAAGACTTACTCTCACGTATCTTTTTGTTTTAGAGATCCTGGTGCTGAACAAAAGTTCAAGGAGATCAGCAATGCTTACGAGGTTAGGCCAATTGCTTATGGGTGAATCCCAAAGTTCCATGTGATCAATGATTTGTAGTAGAATTGTATGTTTCTTCTAGCTAATATAAAGAGAATTGCTGTTGTAGGTTTTGTCTGATGATGAGAAGCGAGCAATCTATGATAAATATGGAGAAGCCGGTCTGAAAGGTGCTGGCATGGGAACAGGAGTAAGTGTTTGTAGATAGTTGTCCATTTCAGAAGTTTGATCAGCAGGACCTTTGTATAGTTTTGATCATATAAACGTTTTGATTCTGCAGGATTACTCAAACCCATTCGATCTCTTTGAGTCACTGTTTGAAGGGTTTGGTGGAATGGGTGGCCGTGCTGCTCGGAACAGACCAATGCAGGGTGATGATGAGACTTACAATCTTGTACTCAATTTCAAGGAAGCGGTCTTTGGTGTAGAGAAAGAAATTGAGATCACCAGATTGGAAGGCTGTAATACATGCGATGGAGGTGGTGCCAAGCCTGGCACAAAGCCAACCACGTGTAAAACTTGTGGAGGTCAGGGCCAGGTGGTCTCCTCCACAAGAACACCGCTTGGAATATTCCAGCAGGTCTCCACCTGCAATACTTGTGGCGGCACTGGTGAATTCTCCGACCCATGTAATACATGTGGGGGTGATGGCCGAGTGCGGAGGACAAAGAGGATCAGTCTGAAGGTTCCTGCCGGAGTGGATTCTGGAAGCAGGTTGAGGGTCCGGTCTGAGGGGAATGCCGGCAGGAGAGGAGGCCCGCCTGGAGACCTTTATGTCTTTATAGATGTTCTCTCTGATCCTGTTCTTAAGCGAGATGGGACAAACATTCTTTACACATGCAAGGTTTCTTACATTGATGCCATTCTTGGGACAACAGTCAAGGTCCCCACTGTTGATGAGATAGTTGACCTGAAGATCCCCTCGGGGACCCAGCCGGGCACAACTCTGGTAATGTCCAAGAAAGGTGTTCCGCTTCTTGGGAAGTCAAATACTCGCGGAGACCAGCTGGTGCGTGTCCAGGTCGAGATTCCAAAGCGTCTGAGTAGCGATGAGAGGAAGCTGATCGAAGAGCTTGCAAACCTCAACAAGCCTCAAACGGCAAACAGTAGGAGATAATAATTGCATCAGGCTTGGTTGGACACCGTGCTCGTGCGATAGGCAATTTTGATGCAAATTGCAGTGATAAAGTGAGCATGAAAGTCATAATTTTTCGTACTATATGCTCATTGTGTGTGCAGTGACCTGGAGGAAAATGTGAAATGCCATGTCTGTAACTTACATTAAGCTGTAGAAACATAATAGGTCACTGCAAAACACCAAATGTATGGTGAACGTTTTGCAATAGCCTGTCGTCCTTTAGGCGAGCTTATTAGCCTATTTTTTATTATACCTTTATTCTATTTTTGAAAGGCCTAGGGAGAATGATTTTAACATTTGTCGTGGAAGTGCACATTCTGAATATTATGTAAGCTGTAAGGCGAAAATGTGCCAGTTGGTTGTGGTGTGCTCGGATGCACTGGGAATTGTTTACCTACGTTACCCTCTACGAGCACTACTTCGACAACATCGTCAATACGTAGCCTGTTGAAACATTTCTGTTGCAGAGCAAATAATTCGGTACTCCCATTTCGCACTACACATACAGCTGGCTGCTGAAGCACCGGTAACTTGGTAAGTAACACCTCAAAAGCTATTACAACTAGGCAGAATGTGCGGCGCACGTTGTACCGTGTAAAATTTACTCTGTTTTTTTTTAAGACTGCAGGAGGACTTAAACATATTTTTTTTCGGAGCGATCTTAACACACTATACGTTCACCGGTGAATAATACATTTTTCGAAAAATATTATAAATCGAGTTGCAAAAAAAAACTATAGAGATATAGATGTATACATATATTTCTTATTCCGAAAAATATCAGAAATCGAGTTAAAAAAAATAGAGAGATAGAGTTGCACACATATTTCTTTTGACGAATTTGGTTAACACTATTATTACCCGGTCAACCTTCTTTTATCGAGTTTAACACTCCATTCGTTAACTGGGTAATAATGCATGTTCCGAAAAATATTAGAGATGCCAACCCTTTTTTTTGTCGAGTTTAACAATCTATGCATTCACCGAGTAATAATACATATTTCGAAAAATATTATAGATCGAGCTGGAAAAAAATCTAGAGATTAAAGATCGAGTTGAAAAAAAAAGTCTAGAGATAGAGCTGTATACATATATCTGTTGATGAAAATATTTTTTCTGGGAAAAACGGAGAAATGACTTGGACACATGTTTGTTTTGATGAATCTAGTTAACACTTCATCATTACCCGGCTAACCTCCTTCTGTCGAGTTTAATACTCTATGTGTTAACCAGGTAATAATACATGTTTTGAAAAATATTAGAGATGTCAACCTTCTTTTATCGAGTTTAACACTCTATGCGTTCATCGAGTAATAATACACGATTCGAAAAATATTAGAGATCGAGTTGGAAAAAAAAATTAGAGATTAGAGATCGAGTTGAAAAAAAATTTCTAAAGATAGAACTGTACACATATTTCTGTTGACGAAAATAATTTTTCCGGGAAAAATGGAGAAAGGACCTGGACGTAAGGGCCAAGGACCTGCTTGTTATATTTTTGGACCTGATCGTTATCATGAAAAATTAGAAAAGGGCTTATTCGAGATTTATATTTAGAGGGGGGTTTTCCGTAAAGTAACGAACCAGGGACCTAAATATAATTTAGAAACATTTTTTTTACCCTAAAAAAATCGCAAAGGACCTCTTTGTAATTTACAAGGACCTATCCGTAATTCAAAGAAAAGGGAGGAACTTTTTCGCAAATTGGCATGGAGGTGAGCTGGATGGCCTACGAGGCTTCCAATTCCTTCCCACATAATAGAGTTAATATGTGCTCATCGGGGTTTTCGATTATTAGAAAAATTGCTCAAAAATTACTCAAAAATCGCATAGTTTTGAAATCTAAAGTTTTGAAAAAAAAAAACTTACCGATTTTCATTGGCAAGTTGAATGTTTCTCAAAGCCTATTTTTTGAGCAATTTTCTCTTGATTTTCATCGATTACCGCGATATTTATGTCCCGTAAATTTTTTTTTTTGAATTTTTTTGAATTTAACCGCTTTACCGGCCGATTTTAGATGTCATACTCCTCCAATATGCCCAAAAATCACGATTTTTGCCGATATTGTGAACCTCATTATCCAAATTGTGTTTTTCTGTAGAAGAGTGGAGATCACAACAAAATCTTATCAAATGGTGGTGGTAATGGCCAACTGACTTCGCCACAACTTGTTAGTTCAGTGTACAACAAGTGCAACACAGCAGGAGAATTACCTGATGTTCGATGCAACATAAAGTCGGCCGAACTAGCTATTTAATTTAAAGTACTATGATGGAAAGTTGGGTCACAACGTAATGGATGGAGTTCCGCACGAAGGAACGTAAATACTTGACGAGAGAAATTGCACACGCCTTCTATACACTTCTAGTTTTCCTATTTTAGGAGTAGATGTCAAAGTAGATCCAACCCATCTTCATCTTTAATACTCATGTATCCTCATCATATCAATAAATCTGTGATCAATTTTCACAATCGGTTTGCACGAAATTCATCTAGCACACTTCATCTTCACCGAGGTTCACCATACGCAGTATGCAGTTGTTCGCGCTAAAAACTTGAAGCAGGGTCTTTAGCAGTGAACACACAAGACAAACACCGGGTTTACAGAGCGTACTAGTCAATTTGACCTGAAATTGACAAGGTAGAATTTGTAAATCAATCAAAGCCGATAAACAAAGATTATCGGCTTAACGCTAGTTGGCTGAAAACCGATTAGGGGATAACTAGATTAACCAGTTACGGTTAATCCTGATACAAGGTGAAATCGGCTTTGAGAAGGCGATGCGCAGCAAAACAAAGCAGATCGAACCTGGGAGAAATCGGCTAAAACCAACAACAATCGGTGATGCGCAACTTTGTTGATTCCGTCGACTTACAGAAAAATGTTTGTAAACCCTAAAACAATGCGAAACAGTAAAAAGTAGATGTTGTGTTGAATTGATCCTTTTTACCGCTTGACGCCTACCACCTTTTTATAATACCTCCGGTCGATCCGAGTTGTATATGGATACGGTATGTTTACCCGTATTGGCCTCCGATCTGATCTCCTTCCTTAGAAACGGATTCTCGTTCCGATTCGTTCATTGCTCTCTTTCCATACGAATGCTTCTTTCCGATTCAAACTGATTTTTACCATATACCAAATTTTGGTGCAAACATATGCCCCCTGTTTTTTGGAAGATGACTCATTTTCCAAAAAAATTATCGGCTTTACGTTCTCATCGACTTACGGAGACATCTACCTCGGGAACTACCCCAATAACTGCGCCGTAATAACCTCGGTGCGTTTTAAATGCACAACCACTCCCGCCTGTTCGCCTTTTTTCACCGTAGTATAAATATGGGGGTCCCCCCACGGTCATTTTCATCCCTCGAAGCCCTTGTCCCCTCGTCAATCGGCTTCCTCTGCATCCATGGTCTTCCTGAGCGATCCTTCGTGCTTTCTTCGCTTTTCCTCCCTTCACAGTCGGCTGAAATGGATGCCTCGCAGGTACTCATTCCCATCCCAAATAGTGACCATCAGTATTTTCTAGGTCCTGTAGGAACCGTAGAAGCCGATACTGTTATTGGAGATGAGGTTCCTAGACTTCCTTTATCGGCTCCTGGTTACAACATAAAGGAATGGAGTAAGAGTTTTAGGGCTTGGCCGACAGCTCTCAAAGGTTGGAGGTCCTGGTATATTAGAGTATCGGCCCAAAATAAGGTGGAGTGGGAAGGAATGGGCATTGCCGAGTGTCTTCCCATGTCTTTAGCTGCCCCAGAACCCAATGAATCCCTGGCGGCTGCTGCTTGCTATTTTTGGTCAGATTCTTTTAATGCCTTCTTTTTCCCAATCGGTCATATCGGCCCAACCCTCCTAGATATGGCCGAGTTGTGTTGCCTTAGGCCTGATGGAGACCAAATATCGGCTTTTAGTGGTAAACCTCAGTACAAATTGGTCCGAAAAAAGGGGGAAGGTTGGTCCAAATACATCCAAAACAACAACAAGGTAACCGGCCCTATGTCGGATGAGGAGCACGTCGCTTTCCTCAACCTATGGCTAGACCGATTCCTTTTTTGCGGCGCTTCCTTAGGGCCAACCCAAGTTTACCAATTTATGGCAGAGCAATTGGTTATGGGTCGTCGGCTAGCTTTGGGGAAATCTTTGTTGAAATTGTCTACCACATGATGTATGTTATCCGAAGTCGGCTTTTTACCAGCAACGGTTCTTATGTCGTGGGTAATGTTGGGGGCCCACTTTGGTTTATCCAGATCTGGCTCTACTGCGTTTTTGGCCGCCTTATTATCCCAGACCCTTCGGAAGAATCGTCTTTCCCAACGGAAGATTACCCTGACGGCGCAGCCCCTATATTCCAGCCTTGCCGATCTTTGGGCGAGAAGTTTATCATGTGTTCGTCCGATGAGCCTAAAATTTCCCCGGCCGGTTTTCACAAGTATTTATCCTTCTTTTTGAATCTCAACCAAGCCTCCTTCAACCGTCGAGATTTCTTCACGTATAGCCAATTAGCCGACCTCCCATGGCCCTCCTTTGTCCGTTTAAACTCCGATAGCTCTCTAATGCCCCAGTCTACCCTTGATCTTCTCCCTTTGTTAATTTCTCCTTGCATTCTCCATGTCGGCTTGAGTACCCGTAATAGAACCTTTCAGCCGACCTATGAGTTTTATCATCCCTCCGTGTATGCACGCCAACTGGGTTTTGGACAAACGATTCCTTGCTTCCCCTTGCTTGCTATGATTAAGCCACGAAATAAAGTAACTAACACTACTGCTGCGGAGCTTATCACTGAGCTAGCCGATGAGCTCCATGTGGTGGACTTGCCTTTCTTTGTGTTGAACACACGTCGGTCGGGCCAGTTTACCTCGTGGTGGTGGGCTACCATAGCTGAATCGCTCTTGCGGAGACGTACTATTCATGAAGTCTTGTCCTCCTTTCTCCCTGGCTTTCAAGAGCCGACGGAGGCCACTGACGGGTCTAACTAGAGTTCAGGCTATGTTAACTCGTCTTTAGAGGTATTTTATTTTGATATGCCTGTCAAAACAAGATTTTCATCGGCTTGACCATGTCTTTTACTTTACAGACTAGCAAGAGATCGGCTCCAGCGCAAACCGCATCGGCCAACGACAGTTCAAAACGGCAAAGGCCGTCAGCCCCTCTTCTTTGGTTTATCTTCGATCTGTTGAGAGTTGATGACCCATCATTATCGAGATCTCGTAGGCGACGATCGAGAGTAGGTCTAGCTTTTAGCATTGTTTAAACTTCTTTCGTCAGCTAACCCCAATATTTGCCATTCTTCCAGAGAAGAAGAGGAAGAGCCGAAGAGTCGTCATCAAATAGTCTTCTAAACCTGCTGGGCGCGATGCAGCGTCGTCTCCGACTGGATCGGCCACTGCGGTCGGTTTTCCTTTTTTGACGTCGGCTTTTGTTAGGGTAAATGCTCTTAACATAGTATTTTTCCTTCTAGGAAACTTCTCCCTTGCCGACGACTGATGTTGATGACCAAGGGGCTGCAGCAACCAAACCTCCTACGTCGGCTCCCAAGCCTGTTTTATCCTCAGACCCCCTTGTTGCCCCTTTGCAACTCCCGTTGACCGCTGCTCCAACCGTTCCCATGGCTCCAGTTGCTGAGGCCGCACTTGCTCCGGTGCCTAAGGCAGACCCTGTCGACCTCCTGGGCTTCAGCCTGGATGAATTGAGTGACCCTGAAGTCCTAGCCACGGATGACTACCCAGCCGATGTCTGGCCGAATCATCGATCTTCTTTGCGGAAGTATCGGCTATCGTGACTTGCACTGGATGCGAGGAAAGACTCGATCGTCTGCTCAATGAAGTCTTGCGGCTGAAGCCCGGCTCCTGGCCAACACGCAACCATTGAGGACAGCTATGGCAGCGATTGAAGCCGACCTCCCTCCAGAAGTAATGCAAGCCCTCTTGGATGTTTGTCATCTGGACTCTCAAAGGGAGGAAATTGCAGCTGCAAAGACCAGACTAGCTCAGCGGGCAGCGCAGAAAGTAGATCAGGACGTCTTGGACAAGATAGTGGCCGACACCAAGGCCAAAAACAACACTATGATGAAAGCATCTCGACTTTAAATCGGCTAAGACAAGACAGAGCGAGTTGATTTCTACCAAGAAATCTCTTGAGGAACAACTAGCTAAAGTGACTCAAAGCAATTAAGCGATGTCTTTGTCTATCAACTGCGTCGGCTTCATCATTGTCTTCTCGTAAACGCATCCTTGGTGACATGGTGGCTGCGGTGAAGAGCCAATCGCCAAGATTCAAGACATCCAGGGAGCGACCAAGACCGGTGGTTGGTTGACAATGTTCAAAAATCATTGCTAAAGCGCGAGGGCACTTTCAGGCCTAAAAGCTCGTCTGCCCGGCTCGGGGTTGTAACTCCATCATGTTTCAATCGGTCCTTGTCGCGAAACTGTTTGGATGACTTATTTGTATCGGCTATGTAGCCGATCTTGTTTTCATGGGATGTTTTTTGGATGATGTAAATAGATCGGCTGTGTAACCGATCTTTTTCATTTTAAGTTGCTGCAATTCTTCTAACTGCCTCTGATTGTCGTTAGGACCCGATCCAGACGCTAGGGAAGTATGCTTTCAAATATCTCCCATTTATAGCTTTAGGTAGGATAAATCCTTCTAACGTCTCCAGGATATATGCGTTCCCATCAACCAACCGATTTATTCGATAGGGTCCTTCCCATGTTGGAGACCATTTGCCGAATCGATTATCCTTGGAACCGATCGGTAATATAGTCTTCCATACCAAATCGGCTTGATTAAAAGATTTTGGTACAACTTTCTTATTATATGACCTGGCGACCTTTTCTTTGTTCTTTCTAAGCCGATCCATTACAATCAACCTTAGTTCGGCTAAATCATCTAAATTGTCTAGCATCGCCTGTTCATATTCATCGATTAGTAAATTGTCTTGTTTAGATAGCCTTACTGAGCCGATGTTGACTTCCACAGGTAAAACGGCTTCTTGTCCATATACCAACTGAAAAGGCGACAATTTAGTTGACCCGTGGTAAGATAGCCGATAAGCCCATAAAGCTTCCGATAGCGTTGAATGCCATTTTCTTGGTTCTTCCTCAAATTTCCTTTTTATTAGCTTTATTAATGTCTTGTTCGACGACTCGGCCTGTCCATTGGCCTGAGCGTAATAAGGAGAAGAGTTGAGTAATTTTATCCCAAGACTTCCCGCGAAACCTTTGAATTCGTTAGACATGAACACAGTCCCTTGATCAGTAGTAATCGTCTGTGGAATTCCAAACCGATGGACAATGTGTTCATTTACAAAGTCGATCAGCTCTTTGCTAGTAACTTTCTTGAGTGGTACAGCTTCAACCCATTTTGAAAAATAATCTGTGGCTGCAAGAATAAATTTATGTCCTTTGCTGGATGACGGAAATATCTGACCGATTATGTCTATGCCCCATCCCCTAAACGGCCATGGCTTGATAATCGGGTGCAAAGCTGATGCTGGAGCTGACTGTATGTTACCAAACTTTTGACACGTTTAGCATCCTTTATAATATTTGAAGCAGTCTTCTAACATTGTTGGCCAAAAATATCCCGTTCGTCTCATTATCCATTTCATTTTATGGGCCGATTGATGTGATCCACAAATTCCTTCATCGACTTCTCCCATCGCTATTTTGGCTTCTTCAGTTCCCAGGCATCTTAGCAACAAGCCTTCCATTGTTCGAAAGTACAATACATCCTCCAGTACAACATATTTGAGTGCTTTGCGCCTGACCTTCTGCTCGGTTGGCTTAGAGGGGTCCGATAAATAATCCCTTATTTCTGTTCTCCAGTCGACAATATGAACACATAAAATCGACCAATCGTTTAGCTCGATCGGTTCCTATCGGCTTTTACTCCTGTATCCTGATGCACATTGTGCTAATCGGTTCGCCTTGTCATTAGTTTCTCTAGGGATATGCTCTATAGAGAATATAGTAAACGTCTCAATAATTTGGAGGCATTGATGTAAAAATAGGGTTAGCGTACTATCGTTGCATCGGTATTCCCCCTTGATTTGTTGTACAATTAACATCGAATCTCCAAAGGCTTCGACATCCTTTACTCCGACGCTATCTAGCAATTGTAGCCCTCTTAGTAATGCTTCATATTCTGCTTGATTATTTGAATATCGGCTATTTAGCCGATACATGAACTCGTACTCTTGTTTTCTAGGCGAAACTAATACCACGCCGATGCCTTCGCCTTCTTGGCAAACAGATCCATCGAAATACAATTGCCAAGGAGCTACATCGGCAGTCCCCGTTAACGTTTCACTTCCTGCAATAAAATCGGCCACAGCTTGTCCTTTTATAGATTTAGCCGATTCATAGGTTAAATCGAACTCAGTTAAGGCGTATGCCCATTTACCAAGCCGACCTCGCAAAATTGGCGCGGATAGTATGTACTTGATTACATCGGTTTTGCAGACTATAACGCATTTTGACGCCAACATATAATGTCTCAATTTAGTGCAAGCAAAATACAAGGATAAACACAATTTTTCTACTAGGGGATACCTGGTTTCTGCATCTAAGAGACGTCGGCTTAAATAAAATATCGTTCGTTCCTTCCTATCAGCTTCCTGTGTTAAGATTGCCCCTATTGTGTCCCCTTCAGCTGATATATATAGTTTAAAAGGTATACCATGCTTTGGCGCGGCCAATACTGGTGGACTCATCAGATAACCTTTTATGTCGTCGAATGCCTTCTGTTGATCGGCTTCCCACTTGAACTCTTGGTCGTTTTTAATTTTCAGTAGCGGTGTGAAGGCCCGAATCCATCCTGACAAGTTTGAAATGAAACGTCGCAAGTAATTGATTTTCCCTATCAATGCTTGCAACTCCTTTTTGTTTGTCGGTGGTCTGGTATCGGCTATAGCTTTTACTTTGGCTTGGTTTACTTCAATCCCTCTTTCATGTACTGTAAACCCAAGGAATTGTCCAGCCGATACTCCAAAAGCGCATTTTAGCGGGTTCATTTTTAATCCATGTGCTCTTGTGCTCTCGAACATCTTTTCCAAATCGGCTAAATGTTGCCAGTCTTCTTTGGATTTTACTACTACATCGTCAATGTATATTTCCACAGTATTGCTGATTAAATTATGGAAAATATGGTTCATAGCACGCTGATAAGTGGCGCCAGTATTTTTCAAACCGAAGGTCATAACCGTCCATTCATATAGCCCTAAAGCTCCTGGGCACCTGAAGGCCGTTTTAGGGATATCGGCCTCTGCCATAAATATCTGATTGTATCCAGCATTTCCATCCAAAAAACTTATAATTTTATTCCCAGATGCAGCATCGATAAGCATATCGGCTATAGGCATCGGGTATTCATCTTTCGGTGTGGCTTTATTCAAATCCCTAAAATCAACGCACACCCTAAGTTTGCCGTTTTTCTTTTTTACAGGAACGATATTCGAGACCCATTTAGCATATCGGCAAGGCCGGATAAACTTTGCCTCTAATAATCGTCCTACCTCTTCTTTTATAGCGTCATACAACGTAGGATTAAATCGTCTAGGATATTGTTTGAATGGCCGATACCCAGGTTTTATGGGTAGCCGATGTTCAACTAATTGTCGGCTTAAACCTGGCATCTCATAATACTCCCATGCAAAGCAATCTCTATATTTTTTGAGTATCTCGACCAACTTTGCTTTATACTTGGTTTCTAATTTAGTACTTACAAATGTTGGTCTTTTACTGTCGGCTTCTCCAATGTTGATTTCTTCAAGCAAATCGGCTGAGGTAAATCCTAATCCTTTCCTTTCTTCTTCAAAATCCTCGACAGCTTCTTCGTACTCTTCTGGCCGATAGCTTCTTACTCTTTCTCGCAGTTTTGCTATTGTCTTGGACTCCATATTCTCACTAGTTCGTTTGTCCGATCAAACGTGTTAGGTTTAACACTGATCGGCTTGAATCCTGACTTCTCGATGCAGATGAAATCGCAATCGTCCAAGATTTTTACTGAGATACATTCGGCTTCTTCATATGGCCAATTGGTGTCAGGGCTGGCCATGGCGATATGAGCTGATGTATCGGCCGGTACAACTTCAACCGTATCATCGTTCCATTGTACCAACTTCTGATGCATAGTTGATGGTATGCAGCAATTGGCGTGGATCCAGTCACGCCCAAGGAGCACACTATAATTACCTTTGGCTTCTATCACGAAAAATGCAGTCGGCAAAGTTTTACTGCCGATTGTCAGTTCCGACATCATCACGCCTTTAGCTTCAGTAGGATCTCTCGTGAAGTCATTTAACACCATATTTGTTTTGATCAAATCTTCATCGGCTTTACCCAATTTTTTGAAAGTACTTAGCGGCATCAGATTAACTGTTGCCCCACCATCGACCAACATTCGAGATATTGGTCGGCCATTAATATACCCTTTCAGGTATAATGGTTTTAGATGCCGATGCATGTCTTGTGGCTTTTCAAACACGGCATCTGGTGCGCCGAGGCATAATTGGGCGAATACTTCTTCAGCTGATCCTTCAGTCTTGAATTCAGCGGGTAAAGTAAATACCATGTTTATATCTATCGGTGGTGTATCATCTCGGATCATTGGAGACCCGGATTCGACCGACTGATCCGAGTCACTATCGGTTTGTTCCTTCTTTCTCCATTCCCTTTTTGAAACTGGTACAGGCCTTAGTTTATTGAACACTTGATCTCTCTTTCTCTCTTTCTCGGCTTCCCTTTCTTCTTGTGTCTTTAGTCGTTGAAGCCGCCTGCGCTGTGATTTACTAATACCTGAGGGACACCACCTAGGTTTAGGTTCTATCGGCTTTCTGATTTTCCCAGCTAAATTACTCATTTCACTGTCAGATTCTATTCTGATCGCGCTATGCGAAGCCGATATTTCTTGAGTTCGGGAGGACTCGCCTTGCTCTGACGTCGACAATCTTTCATGGATCGGCCTCCTGTTTCTCATTTCTAGCCGATCGTGTACCGGTCTAGACAACCTGTCTTTTACCGATTGGTTTGGCCAATATGCAGACGCATGTTGCATAGGACAGGACATGACTGTTGGTAAGGTCATCCCCTTCTCCCAGCAAAATTGCCAAAAGGGACATTGCCGGTGTCTCTCCTCTTCAGTAGTTGGCCGATGTGGCACATCTGGCCGCCAATATTCGCCTGTCTTTTGATGATAACCTGGGGATTGTCGGGTGTCGTGTTTTTGACTTATCCTTTCATACTTCCCCAGGAGTTGCGAGAAAGTCGGCTTTGGTTTGAAATTAACTTTTCTTGGAGCCCTTTCAGCCCTATACCATTTTCCAACTTCCAGGTCTCCCTTTGGTTTCACCGTTCTCGAGTTCTGTCCGTTACGATCGGCTTCTATTTGTATGGAGCCGATAGTGATTTGCACTGTTTCATCTCCTTTTGAGCGCGTCTCAACCCCTTTAGTCGGCTTGATATCTTCTGCAGGTCCTTTTCCTTTTCGCGAGCATTGAACCATGTTGACTTGAAAAGGATTCATATCTATCTGCATAGCCGATTCTTCTACAAACTTTAATCTGCCATCGGTGATGGCCGATTGAATCTGTTGTCGAAAAATATTGCAATCGTTAGTGTTATGTGAAAACGAATGGTGCCATTTACAGTACCTTCGCTTTTTAATTTCTTCGGCCGATGGGATGACGTGACCTTCTGGTAATCTTATGAGTTTTTCTTGCAGCAATAAATCAAATATTTTGTCACATTTTGACACATCATATGAATACTTACTTCTGCCTTATTTTTCGTCAGCTTAAGTAAGGAGCATACGAGTGGCCTTTTGGAACCCTTAGTCCACTCGGCTATGTTTATTTCTGCTTCTTCGTCTTCGGAAGTGTCGCTTGAATTATACTCTACCATGTTTACTTTGGCTTTTTCACTACTGTTTAACCTAAATCTGTCTTTAAACCCTTTGCTCTCTGCATATCGGCTTTCATGTGCCGATACGCGATGGAGTAGGTGGCCTAAATCGGGGAACTCTTGGCCAGATAGTTTCTCTTTTAATGGCGGGATTAGCCCTTGGAATGCTAAATCGGCTAACTGATCATCGGGTAATGTTACACTGAAGCATCTATTTCGTACGCCTCTAAATCTTCTGATATAGTCGGAAACCGATTCACCGTACTTCTGTCGGACTGAACTAAGATCAGAAATCCTAAGCTCCATAATCCCCGAAAAGAAGTATTCATGGAATCGGCTTTCTAAATCGTTCCATATATGAACTGAATTCGGAGGTAGATTAGTAAACCAAGTGAATGCAGCACCAGACAATGATAAAGGAAATAGCCTGATTTTTAATCCATTGGACTGTGCAGATTCCCCACACTGAGCCACAAACCGTCCGATATGCTCAATGGTAGTAACGGGATCATCACCCGAAAATTTAGCGAAGTCTGGTATTCTAAAGTTGTGCGGGTATGGCATACGATCTATGTAATCGGGATACAGCTTCCTGTAGCCGATTACCCTTCCTCTGGGCTGTAAGCCGAACTGTTCTCTTAAAACGTTAGCAATTTGTTCTGCTCAATTGACATTGTCGGCTTGTGGTGCAACCGAACATTGCCAATTTTCATTGTTCACGCCCTGCCCCCCGAGTGCAAACTCGGGTCTTTGTCCGAATCGTGCCACAGGAGGTCTCGGCAATTGGCCATAACCGTGATTAAAAACCAATGTATCGGGTATAGGTGTGAGAGGTTCAACATACGACACTACCCTATATGGCGCTTGTTTCATAGTTGTGGCTCCCCGTGATTGTGGAACCTGATCTGTTTCAATCGGCTGATAAGCCGATAAACCGATCCCACTGGAGGATCCGTTCGATGGGTTTGGCGCGCTTATTTTAGCCCCATCCGTGTGCCCATGGTAGTGCGCAAATCCATCTTTCTGTGTACTAGGTTTCAAAACAGTAGGTTGAGTCGGCATCATGATAGGTATTTGAGCCGACATGTTTATTGTATTGGTGTTAGGTGTTATGGAGTATACCGGGTACTGGGAATGGTTTGTGGTGGATCTAGTAGGTTCCCAGACACAGCCAATTCCTGAGCAATCGTCTTCACACTATTTTCTATCATTGGCTTTAACGTGGATACTAGAGCCGATGACTGGTTAATTAGTGCGTGATGAACAGATTGCTCAATCATATTTGATAAATCGGCTTGAGCGGGTGCGTATCGGCTTACCGGTTCAGATGATGAATCTCCGATAGGATTGATGCTTGGGAGCACGGTTTTTTGAGTAACACCACGGCGTGTTTTCTGAAAACACCGTAGCATTATTTCTTCCAAAGCCGGCTTTCGGTCTTCGATTTCTTTCCGCTGCTCGGGGGTCAAATCGGCCATTTGAGGCGCGATTATGGAATCCGCATTGATATCGGCGGTGACCGCAGGCTTATCGGTTGATGACATTTTAATTTTCTTCGGTCCCACTGGGCGTGCCAAAATATGTTCGCGCTAAAAACGTGAAGCAGGGTCTTTAGCCGTGAACACACAAGACAAACACTGGGGTTGCAAAGCGTGCCAGTCAATTTGACCTGAAATTAACAAGGTAGAATTTGTAAATCAATCAAAGCCGATAAATAAAGATTATCGGCTTAACGCTAGTCGGCTGAAAACCGATTAGGGGATAACTAGATTAACCAGTTACGGTTAATCCTGATACAAGGTGAAATCGGCTTTGAGAAGGTGATGCGCAGCAAAACAAAGTAGATCGAACCTGGGAGAAATCGGCTAAAACCAACAATCGGTGATGCGCAACTTTGTTGATTCCGTCGACTTACAGAAAAATGTTTGTAAACCCTAAAACAATGCGAAACAGTAAAAAGTAGATGTTGTGTTGAATTGATCCTTTTTACCGCTTGACGCCTACCACCTTTTTATAATACCTCCGGCCGATCCGAGTTGTATATGGATACGGTATGTTTACCCGTATTGGCCTCCGATCTGATCTCCTTCCTTAGAAACGGATTCTCGTTCCGATTCGTTCATTGCTCTCTTTCCATACGAATGCTTCTTTCCGATTCAAACTGATTTTTACCACATACCAAATTTTGGTGCAAACAGCAGTATAGCCGATCAAGAAATTTCTCGAGGCAATACCATACAACTATGGTTGATTTCATCTACTAAGTAGCATGTGTTTCCTGACACCACCTTGTATCACCAAGAACCACCTCTTGGTGAGGGTGATGGAACTAGGGTTCAAATCCTAGTACCCACTTTTTTATACACAAAAGTATGCCTCAACGGAAAGCATGTGCTCGCATTGCATGAAGTGTTAGGTTTATCCTCAGCCCATTGGCGGATCCAAGATTTTCAGGAACAGTGTATGGAGTCATAAGTGATTTATGTTGCTTCCATCTTTGCGTTGCCTAGTTGGTGTTCACCTAGAGAAAAATAGAGAGAGGTGTTAGGGTTTGAGGTGGGCATAGGCTTTAACGCATGTTTGTGGACTGAGTAGGGGTGGGCTTCATCAGTTAGGCCTGCTGTACCGCTGGTTGAACGGGATACTGTGAAGTGTTTGTTGAGTGAATTGTGGAAGGTGTGATGTGATGAGTAGGCTGAAATAATTTAGGTTACAAATATGTAGTACTAGTTACATGCCCGTGCGTTGCTACGAAAAACAAAATTGATAACGAAAAATAAAGATTAAAAAATAAAAAAAATTATTTCACAAAATCAAACATCTATTTTTAATGCTTTGTTTCTTGCGAAAACTGGCTAATTAAAGCAACGCTTCGTTTCTTGCGTAGGGCAATTAAGCAGGGCAATTAAGTGGCAATTAATAGCGTGGGAAGAACGGACCACTGCCACCAAGTGCTGCTTTAGAATAGTAGAGATTAGGCCTAGCTATTAAGTATAAATACCTAATATACCTACTACATATTCCGTATTTTAAAAAACAATTGTGGGTACATCTATACACCTATGACCCTAATAGCCCAATACCCTTTATAGATCTGTCTATACTTCGAACAAGGGAATTGAGCAGGGAATCAAGATAGGTAAAAGAAATTAAATGTACTAGTTTGTGAAGCCTTCGAACTACAAGCGCCTTGGTGAGTTTGTAAAACCTTCGAACTATATGTGCCTTGGTGCAAAATTCCTTACTAGGGTTTTCCCGAATCTCAAAGCCCCCACCGAACCCCGTCGATAAAACCCCGTGCCTCTTGCTAGGGTTTTCCCCTCCCCGCCGCCGTCACTCGCCTCTCCTCCTTTGCTCTCCTCGCTAGCATCTCCCCTTCCCCTCCTCCACTTTCGACGTCGGCGGCTAAGGAAATGGCGGCGGTGGAGGCGCAGACGCAGGAGATCAAGCTCTTCAACCGCTGGTCCTTTGAGGACGTCCAGGTCTCCTCTCTTCCCCTTACCCTTTCCCCCTCCTCTCCCAACCCAACCCCCATCCCATCGGTGTAGCTTGATTACTTTATTAGATGCGATATTTGAGCCGGTACTATGTACGCATGGTGCTATAGCGACGCTAGGTCCTGGTATCTCCCCTTCTTAGCGGTGAGTTGATTAGCTAGATCTGATGGTTAGGCTTAGGATTTGGCCTTTATCGGCCTTTACTAATGGCCGTATGGGTTGATGCTTCAGTTGGTGGATATGTTGGAAGTTCCGTCATCTATCTGTGTCCCAGGAAGCAAGATTTGAGGGTTCCGGTGCTGGAGTGTTATGGGTTTGCCCTTGTTTTTAGGGGTTTTCTCTTGAGATTATGTTGCCTGATGAGTGGGTGGAATGGTTAGATTTCATTGTTAGGCCACTTTACACATGGAACCTTTTTTTTGGAAGAAGAGCAGGTTAGTGCTTCATGTTTAGATTACTGGCACGATTTGTGTACTGATTGCGTATATAATTTTTTTGGTTTGTGTATGTTTTCTAGGTTGCTATAGATGGAATATTTTAGGAATTTATGGTTTCAAGATAGTGGTTTTTAAGATTTTATGGGTTGAAGATGTAGATTTGGAAACGTGGTTTGTGTCAGGTGAGCATGTGCTAGTGGGGAAGCTTGTACATTGTGGTTAAACCAGTGAATGATTCAGGAAGAAGTTCATGGTCCTAATCGTGGATATACTTGTGGGTTCTACTTGGTGGTGGTTTTAGCATTTGAGAATCTAGGAGTTGGAATATTAATGAGAGGTTGATGTCCGGGCAGCCTGGTAACTTAGGGGTGTAATACCATGCCAGAATAGTACAAATCAACATATATAATTCTCACCTCAACACAAGGGAATTGTGTCTTGAGTAGCCTCAGGAGTTAGTTGTTAAAGCGCTGCTAAATTTTATTGAGCAATCACTATTTCGTTACAGTTGGTGACTTTGTTTCGTGCTTTTTTTATCGAATTCTTATAGGAAGTTCACTTTTCCCTCCAATGATGAATTACATGTTTAAACTACTTTTTTCATTATAGCCTTGATTTCACTTTCAGTCCTCACATAACAATGGATTTCGGGCAGCTCGTAAAGCTCTACATCTTGAAAATTGTAGTTGAAAAATACCATAAGTGATTGTTTACCATTTGCTCAGTCTGGTGTTTGTTTGAATGGCATAGTTCTTTATTCTTAATATATTTTGTTTGGTTTATTATTATTAAAAAATATTCTCTGTAAATTACTAAGTTGTGCAGAAATTTCAAATACTGTTTGAATATTCAATTCTTATTTCCTGAAAAAGTTAGCAATGTCAGAAACACCACATTCTGTTTCTAGATTGTTATTTTGTTCTAGCCTCTGTTTAAGAATTGACCTTGGTACCGTTCTAAGTACGGTACGGTCAGTATTATCTCTTAACCTTTTCGTTTTCAATTTCTTTGTGCAGGTCAATGACATCTCTCTGAATGATTACCTTGCTGTCAATCCTACAAAGCATGCCACATATCTTCCCCACACTGCTGGAAGGTATTCTGTGAAGAGGTTCCGCAAGGCTCAATGCCCAATTGTTGAGAGACTGACCAACTCTTTGATGATGCATGGTCGCAACAATGGCAAGAAGCTCATGGCTGTCCGCATTGTGAAACACACTATGGAGATTATTCACCTACTGACTGATGCAAACCCTATACAAATTATTGTTGATGCCATCATAAACAGGTAGGTACTGAACTGCTGATTATTATTTTTATGTCAGCTTCTGATTGTTGATACTTTCAACTTGTTGGGCATTTTTTTAGTTTATATTCATGTTTGAGAAATTCGTATGGATTATGCACCATGTTATTCCTCTGATAACTGTAAATTATGTTATGTATGTGTATGCTATAAGATTACCAGATATGATATGTATCTTCTCTTTAAGTATTGTTATATTCATGTTTGACAAATGATGTTTTGGAAAATCTAATGTTGAAGGTGCATAGTTAGACTCAGTTGTTGCATAATACATTTCGATGCTGTACTAATTTGAAAACCCAGGATGGTAGCACACTTTATTTTAGTATATTTTTCTATGACCGGTATGTTGTCCTTGTGTAATTTTTTGCAACAGCTGATGTTGCTAATATTCGTTTTAATTTATTGTGGAGTGTTACACTTGTCTTATCACTTAATCTATTCATATTTACGAGTTACAAATTTATACCTCTTTTTGATACATTGATGTGATAATATGCATGTCAGTATTTTTAATTCTTGCTTGGTTTCGAACTGAACAACACTATCTCCTTTAGTGGACCAAGAGAAGATGCAACTCGTATTGGATCTGCTGGTGCTGTTAGAAGGCAGGCAGTTGATATTTCTCCTTTGAGGCGTGTGAACCAGGCAATCTACCTTCTTACCACTGGTGCCAGAGAAAGTGCTTTCAGGAATATCAAGACCATTGCGGAGTGCCTTGCAGACGAGCTTATCAATGCAGCTAAAGGATCTTCAAACAGGTATATTTTTTATTTTTAACTCATGTTGTTGATACTCTACTTTTTTATTATAATAATTTACCACACTTCACCAGAAATTGACAAAAAATGTCTGTTCCCCTGTTCAGTTGTGGTATGCCTGACCTAGGTTATTTTCTTAAGTAGGTTTAGTGAAATCTTTCAGGTATTAGAAGTTTAGAACACCATTTTGTCCTATCTTTTGGCCATAATACTTGTTTGGTGGCTTTTTTATTATAGTATTCTGTTTCTCAATTTTTCGTCTTATTATCACAATGGACCAAGTGCATTTTATTTCATTGTTCCCTTTAATAATTTTCAATGATTTGCCTTTTTCTCTGGTTGTGTACAGCTATGCAATCAAGAAGAAGGATGAGATTGAACGTGTCGCCAAGGCCAACCGCTGAGCGTGCTTTATGCAAAGTAGGAAAAGTGAAGTTTTGGTTGAAAGAAAATGCTCTATTTATATCTACCTACCTTTATTTATTCGAGAACTTATTTTTTTGAAGCATCAGACCTGTTTCTGAGGAAGTCGAAGTACCTTTTTTTAATCTGTCATAACTCATAGGAGAGTTAACTGCAGTATGCATTGAAATTTGGCAGCATTTGTAATGTTGATGTTTGCTTAAATGTTTGAAACTTCTGATAGTTGTGGCAGCAAACATGCGGTGCCCGTTACGCTGCATTCTGGTATGTTACAGTGCTATGCTGACTGGAAATCAGGAAGGGATGAGTCCTAACATTCTGGCGATGTTTGCGCATGGCCTCCAAGTGGTGACAGCCTTCAGAATTAGCTGCCAAGCCATGGAGTGCCCTGTCATCTAAGTACCGCTCAGGAGCTGAATCTCTGCATGGAATTATGTATGGTTTTTTAATGGTTTCCTCGACGCGGGTCTCGTCGTGAGGCTTTTCTGATGTGTCTGGTGCAATATGATTCACCCTCGTCTCGGTGCCTCGCATTGTGCATGGGAGCCCCGCTTCTGCCTCTCTACTACCTCATCGATAGCCATCACGGCTATATGCCCACAGCCAGGGTTTTGAATATCGTTTCGGAGTCGATTATCGAACAGACCTCGGTATTGGTAGTGAAAATTGTTGAATTTTGCTCGAAATTCGAAAAAAATCGAATGATTGCTGAATTCAAATGTATTTGAAAATTGGTCAAACACATGAGCGAATTTCCATCGAAAAGTACCAAAAAAGCTCGAAATTTTGACGACAGATTAAAAACAATTATGAAAAATATAAAAAATAAGAAAAATTACAAAAAAAATGTTGTAAAATGCAATTCACATATTAAAACTTGTCACATATCAATACAAGTGCAAAAAAAGGCATGCACATAATTAAAATATTAAAATATACCCTATCAAGATAACACTAATATATTAAAAAAATACTATACATTTGCTATATTTTAAATAATTGAAAGTTGTCACATACCAATACAAGAAAAATTTTTAATATTAGATAACATTAACATATTAAAATATACTTCTAAATTTTTTTGCCTTTTTTATTATCTACAATTTGAATGGCTCAAAAAATCTTTAATTTAATTTTTTTCAAAAAATATTCACACCAGAGGTCATAAAAATATTAATACTTATTTTAGAGAGTTTTTGGTTAAATTTTCTCAAATTTTTGAAATTTTTTGAATTTAAAGTTGAATTTGCTCGGTTTTTTTACTCGGTATTGAATTTCGGTAGGGCTCGAAATGTTGAATTTCGTTCGAAATTCGCGAAAACCGATCGGCATTGCGAACCCTGCCCATAGCCGCTTGCTATTTTCTGCCTAAAATTTTCCATTTGGGTTTAGCACCGTGCGTCTTTCATAACGAGTGGGCATGATTGGTTGCCTAGATGCCTTAACTGTTAAAGAAGTTAAAGTGAACAATTAACCATTCCTAAGTGGATATGTGCCTTGACCCCTTAGGTTTGCCAATAACAGTGTCGTTCCTAACATGCAAAGGGAATGTACTCCTAGGGCTAATAAATGGTTGCATCCTATAATACTATTCCTTCCTTATTGAGATGCGATTTGATATCGAGATGTCAATTTCAATCTTTACGGTTGGGTTGATATTGGACAGCCGGGGAAATCCGCGAGCTAGAGTGAGCGAACATCAGGGGTAAGAGGTTTTTGTTGAATGAAGGAAGCAATGAACTAGTAGAAAGTGTTAGGAATCCTACTATCGAATAGTCTAAGATTCCCGAACAGATCTAAAGTAGAGAACAGAGAGAGAGAGAGAGAGAGAGAGAGAGAGAAATATGAGGAGGAACTGATTCTTTATTTCTCATCATGTGTACATTGGGGGGACCCCTGCCTCCTATGCCCAGGCTCAGGATACCTGACAGGAATCCTAGACTGCAAAGGAAGCTCATGAACTACAAAGGCAAAGCTGCCCAGGTCTGGAAAGCAAGAGAGGAGAATCCCAAGAGAACAGATAGATTTTCCACTGACTCCCGTTTCTGGACATTCTTTCAACAGGACTTCTATGAGTCAGTTATTCTTCCAAGGAAAAATCCTATAATTCTAATGCAGTTGGTTGATTGGGAATACATGGCAGAAGCAGATGATGCTACTTTCAACCAGATCATTGCCGCATGTGAGAGAATTGACACCAAGAGGATCATGGGTTTTCAGCATGACTGGAATATGGAGATTATTGCTCAGTTCTATGCCACCATGTATGTCTCCAGGGATCGAGTCTCTACTCTCCACTGGATGACTAAAGGGCAATGGTATGAAGTCACATATGTTCAGTTTGCCAGGCTGCTAGAGTTCACTAAAGCTGACTCCAGAGATAAGGATCAGATCCACAATGAGAGTTCTTTGGGAGCATCAAATTTGAAATTTCTGTATGAGGAAGATGCTGAGTTTGAGGAAGGCAACACCAAAGGCATGAAGCCTTTCTTTGCTCTCTTAAACAGGCTCTTCAGGAAGACTTTGGCTCCAAAGGAAGGTGATGCCTCTCATATCCTATCCTATACTAGAAACCTTCTGAGCAGAATGCAGGACAATCAGCGACCTTTTGATGTCTTCGACTTCATCTGGAATGAGATCAGACTCATTGGTCAGGAGCCTAGGAGGAGTTGTGGATATGCTCCATACATCATGCATATGATAGAGAAAGTGACACAGCAGCAGTTCGAATACGATGTCAAGCACAATGGATTGCAAGTCAGGGCAATGAAGGCCCTAGCTCAAAGATCTACAAGGACTTCTTCCACCAGAGGTGCATCCTCTTTTGCTGCTACTCTTGCAGCCTCAGCTCCCAGTGGTTCTTCCTCGCTAGTGCTTCGTGCACTAAAGTCTATCTTAAGTCTCTACAAGAGCAATGCTATAGCAATCAAGAAGAACACCAAGAGGATGAAGGACATCCAGAGGTACTTGAACCTTCAATGTTCAGAGGATGAGGAGAGCGAGGAAGAGATTGAGGATCCTTTTGCTCCGGTGCCTGATGAGTCCGAGTCTGAGGACGACGCCGAGGAGTCTGGCTCAGAGGAGTCAGAGTAGATCATCTTCTCCCCGTCTTTCCTTCCGTTATGGTGCTTGATGCCAAAGGGGGAGAGAGGCTTAGAAAGGCTCACAAATCATCTTTTCATCTTTGAGATTTGAGAGTCTGTTGGATGCTATGCTAGTACTTTGTGTCGTGTGAACTTGGTGCTTGGTTGTTTGAACTTAATGTCTGGATGAATGATGTCTATTAGACTTCTACCTTTGTTGCATGATTTTTGTTGCAATTTGCTATTAATGCTCAAAATTTTCTTATCATGCTATTTACATGTCATTATCCTATGCAAAGATATAGGGGGAGCTCTTCCAATTTTATTTCCTTCAAAATGCATATTTTGAGGGGGAGCTCACCTTATATCCATTCTATTCACATGATTTGTAAGCTTTAATCGGGTTGTCATCAATCACCAAAAAGAGGGAGATTGAAAGTGCATCTAGGCCCTAAAAAGGTTTTGGATGATTAATGACAAACGATTAAAGGGACTAATACATTTAATGAGTTTGTGAACAGGTAATAGTTCCGAAGTGAGATCATCTACGAATGATGGATACCCTCAAAAATAAACAATGGTGAAAAACGATATTAATTCAATGTAACTTTCTTTTACTTGAGTCATAGGATTGCCGTACTATTAAGAGGGATGCATTGTAGTTGATCTAGAGGTAGTCTCTATGCTCAGATGAATGATAGTTAGTTGCTATTGAGAGACACGAAGTCACTGCACTTGCACCGGAATGTTTTTCTTTGAAGATCAAGTCGGATATTCCGATCTTGTATTGGAAGTTCCGAAACTATCAGACATTCCGATGCATAGTTGTGCCTGAGTCCGAAGCCCCTGCAACAGTTTGGACTTTCCGATATTTTATATCGGAAGTTCCGATGAGTGTTGTTTTCAAAAAGGGTGCTCTCTGTTGTGATCGGACTATCCAATATTTTATATCGAAAGTTCCGATTAGCGTATAGTATCAAAAAGGGTGTTCTCTGTTGTGATCGGAAGTTCCGATCAAACTCTTCGGAAATTCCGATGCTTTCAAGTTCCTTCTTGCTAGCTCTCTGTTTGATTCGGATGTTCCGATATTTTAATCGGACATTCCGATGTTGACTTGGAAAGTTTTTGTCGAGGTCTCTCTCTGTGAACTTCGGAGGTTCCGATGTATGTTTTTTTTTGACCGTTGAGTCCTTTCCAAGTTATGGAAGTTTTCAAAGTTCGGAAGTTCCGATGATGAAATCGGAAGTTCCGATATTTGGCTATGTGCGGGTATAATGGCTAGTTTTGAGCTAAAACTATAAATACCCCTCCCACCCTCCTTTAGAGGGTTACTCACTCACTTTGGCTGAACACTAGAGCACCTTGAGCACATCTTAGAGCTTTGTTGAGCCCTCCTCTTTGATCTTGGTGATCATCTAGAGAGTGAGGATTAGAAGTGAGATCTAGTGCTAAAGCAGAAGTGAGAGCATTCATCTTGAGCATTAGAGTGAATCTCCAAGATCAATACTATCGGTGTTTCGAGCACCGGCAATACGATTTTTTGGTTTTAGGGGTCGCGCGCTCCCTCTCCTCGAATGGTCGGCTTAGGGAGCCCAAGGTATATACTGGTTCGGGCCGAATGTCTCTACTCCAGTTCATGTGGGGTTCTGTATTGCTTTTGGTTGTGAGGTTACAAGCGTTTCTTGTCTTAGGAGGAAGAAGAATTGATCGATCTACCCTTACGAGGGTCCTACCTCCCTTTATATAGTCAGAGGGGGCAGGCGACATGGGAGTCTTGGAAAATGAAAAGAAGAGGGGGTACTCCACGCCCGGGAGCTGTGGCTTTCGACGAAGTGATCGGTGCCTGTTCTCCCTGCGCTGGGTTGGTGGGCACAGAGGACCGCATGGTTGTCTGTCTTACATCAGGAAGTGGCGTATCTACCCTCTGTGCTTTTGTCAGATGCTGACGTAATGCTTTTGACTTCGGCGTTGTCTCGGGAGGAGTGCCCCCTCTGTTGTGCTGGTCAGATTGATGGGACCGGCGTTTTGACTTTGGCAACCCCCTTGTTCGCCCTGGGACGGAAACTCCCCAGGGCGAAGGCTGCCTTGTTCCGGTCGGGGACAGCGGGGGTGCTCGACTCACCCCTTGGGTCGGAACGCGGCGGGACATCCGACCCGAGGGGGTCGGGTCACCACTCGGCTGATCCAGTTGAGGCCGCGTACCCAATGTGGCCCCGCGAGGCCTTCGTCCGAAGCTGGGCCTGGGGCGGCCCATTTGCCTTCTCGAGCCGCTGGGGGTACCCATGTGGCTACTTGTTAGTAGCCCCCGAGCCCCCGAGCGAGCTGATGAAGACCGACCGATCGTGGCGAACGCTCCAGGCCGGATAGTCCGTTTGGGTGCGCGCGAGCGCACCCGGTGGGTGTAGCCCCCGAGCCCCCGAGTGGGTCGGAGAGCCGGTCGAGGGGTTACCCTTGTCGGCTGTCTTGGTCGGGCGCAAGGCGAGCGCATCTGGTGTAGCCCCGAGCCCCGGAAGGGTCGAAGAGCGGCCGAGGGGTTACCCTTGTTTGGCCAGTCTTGGCCGGTGCATGAGCGCACCGGTGGTGTAGCCCGAGCCGGGTAGAGCCGGCTTGGGGTTACCCTTGTCATGGGCCTGTAGGTTTCTTGGTCGGGGCCTCATGACGCACCGTCCCTTTTTGGCGTCCAACTCATCGAGGGCGTCCGATCCGTCGGGGAGGTGCCAGACCCAATCGGCGGGTAGGATTTTTGGAACATGCAGCGTCGATCTCGGCCCTTGGCGCGAGTCCTTGTTCCTTCTGACACCTCGGGACCGCGACGGCTAGTTAAGTAAGTTGTGGCACGGCCGGCCCAATGGCCGAAGCCGAGGGGTGGCGAGGTGCCTCGTCCGGAGCGGCGCCCTTTCACCTGTCGCTGCCCCGCTGCGATTTAATGCGCAGTGGGGAGAGCGGAAGGGCACCGAATCCGCGTATTCTTGAGATTTGGTGCGATCGGAGGGCGTCACGGCGGCTCCCGGCCGAGGCGGCACCGCCGGATCCGCAGCGGCCTCGTTCCGTCACGCATATAAATACGGCACGGGGGGCACGAGAGCGACCACGGCTGGTCGTTTGAGCTTGCTCCTCCGTCTTCTTCTTCGTCAGCCTTCCTTCCCGCCTCGGACCGTTCCGAAGTGCCAATGGCATCCGGTGGCGATGACTTGGGCGACGGTCGGCGGGCCGGCAAGCGCCCGGCGGACAGGGACCATTGACTCGAGCTCGAGCCCGTCAACTCAATTATCATATCTAAAGCCATACTTGGGAGAAGATGATGAACTTGAGTCGAGGATGACTCAAATGCAAGAAGGGAAGGATGATGAGGACATCACTACCATGGATACGGCCATGCCTACAAGCCCATTTGAAACCAACAATGTAATACAAGGGTCAATTACTCGAGCTCGCGCATGTCAATTCAATTGCCAGGTGAATGCGTTCCTCGGGTTGCATACAAATAATTTAATGAATGGAATGCTATTTAATCGTTGTGATGATTTTATTGTCCTTAGGAACCAAGGAGAAGGACTCCCAAACGTCAAGCATGAAGCCAATTCTTCTGGTGCACAAGTTCAACTCGGATTCAGCCTCCGGGACAGCACCAACTTAAAACGACCATAACTTTTGATCCACAAGGGTGTTTGGGGTCTATGAGTACTGGTTTGAAAGGTTTCGTCATTCTCTTTCCAACGGATTTGGCCTCATGTACAAATTCCTTACGAGTCAACGGGTATCTGCAAAACAAGTTCAATCATCTTTCCAAATCCAAGTCAAACTAGGAATAGGAGTCCTACTCGGCCATGGTTGTGCATTGGACGCCCCTAGCACGGTTTTGGCCTCCTATTTCTCCTATATATAGCTAGTGAGTCCCCCAAAATAACTGGAGTTTTGGTTATTTGATAGTTTAGCATGATATTGCCCATGTTCTTTGTTTGAGCAATTAGCTAGCGTCTCTCCATAACTTTTGCAATACGAGCTTTTTGATGCCTCACTTATATTTTTTTAGCTCGTTCTTTTGATTGCATCAAGTTCCAACATCTTTGCGCATGTGTTTCCAGTGTATCAGCCTTAATTGATTGTCAAAGTTCCATCCTTGGTTGATCAGCATTTTAAGCTAAGTGCTAATTATGAACTATAATTCAATTCTATGCAATTTCTGAGATTAATTGATTGATTCTCCTTGCTACAAAATTAAGCCTGTCCAAGCTCCACTCTCTACCCGTACAAGCGTTCGATCACTTAGCAATCGCTCTACACAAACTACGGAGAAACTTTGACAACACCAACGGCCGACAACACCTGCTGCAACGTAAAAACTTGTAAGAGCTTTGGTGATAGGCTTGAGTGTTGAGAGACTTGCCACCACCTTCTAGTAGATGATAGAAACATTATACTTGTGATTTTATTTTCTTGTCTTCTACTAACCCTGTCAGATGACGAGGGCTCCCTGCATCACTCTCCTCGCACCAAGGGAATTGTTGCCCACTCTGAGCGTATGTCATCGCAAGAGAACCTTCTCAGATCCATTGAGGTCGCACATGGGATTGCTAAAACTACCCTTGCTACTATTTTGTCTAGATTAGATACGTTTGGGAGTCCTTCTCCTTGGTTCCTAAGGACAATAAAATCATCACAAGGATTAAATAGCATTCCATTCATTAAATTATTTGTATGCAACCCGAGGAACACATTCACCTGGTAATTGAATTGACGTGCGCGAGCTCGAGTAATTGGCCCTTGTATTACATTGTTGGTTTAAATTGGGTTTGTAGGCATGGCCGTATCCATGGTAGTGATGTCCTCATCATCCTCCCCTTCTTGCATTTGAGTCGTCCTCGACTCAAGTTCATCATCTTCTCCCAAGTATGGCTTTAGATATGATAATTGAGTTGATGGGCAAGAGCTCGAGTCAATAGTTCTTGAACCGACGAAGATGTATAAGGATGGTCAAGGTGGGGGTCGATGAAGCCATGCAAATGGAGCCATCGTAGTAGATGTATACGAAGTAGAGGATGCCGTGAAGTGTCGCCAACTTGATGGTCCTGGCCAAGGTGGGGGTCGATGAAACCATGCATTTGATATAATTGCAGCAACACTTGGTGATGACCATATGTATGCAGTGTTAGTTCTGTCCATGATGAGCATGGTCTCTGTTGAGGAACGCGGTATGCTACTCTAGCACAAATTAAAAAAAAATTTCTACCACGCAACCAGAAAGCTACTCGCAAGAATAGGATCATAGATCAATTACCACTAGACGCGCAGTTGCGGAATCCTTCGCGCGTCGATGTAGTAGATCGTTCCCGCTGCAGTCGTGGATCGTCCTCGCCTCACCGTGGATCGTCCTCGCCTCGTCTGGCCGCGGATCGTCCTCGCCTCACCGTGGATCGTCCTCGCCTCGTCTGGCCGCGGATCATCCTCGCACGCCGCAGTCGCAGCAGCGTCACCACAGTAGTCCACACGTCCAGGGATGGGACACCGTGCGTCGGTGTGCAAGCACCGGATCGCTCGGCAGGGGCAGCGAGAGGAGGTGGCTAGGGTTTCTGGCGAAACACCTCTAAAACGCACGGGAAAGTGTGTGTTGCGTCCAGCCTCCTCCCCTCCTTATATAGCCACGAGGTGAAACCCTAGGCAGTCAGGGCCCATCTACGCGCTAAGCCCACGAGGTCCATTAATTACGGATCCAATCCGAATTGATGCGTCGGCCGTTAAGTGTGTGACTCAGAGGTTCATGCGCATTTGGACATGGATTCGGAAAACCCTTTTCTAATCCAATAGTCGGTAGCGGCTCCTTGCGAGCATGCCAACTCCCAAACGCATATGATTAAAGTAATCGATGTAATAATCCCTTTGCCAAACTATATGAAGATCGAACTCAAGGCGAGAAGCATGTCATCCTTTGTGATTCAATCCATCTCTCGTATCCGTGATATATTAATAAGTTGTGATTGACTTCTCAATCACGGCATGGCCATGCACTTCCTTAATCATATCACACAAGTGGCCTAGATATATATCTCCGTTACATTGGAGTGGCAAATTCCATCTCGACTGCTCACTTCCCTCTGCATGTTTCATAGTAAACATGAAAGCTACCTTTATAACTATCCAGTTAGGAAATAGTGTTTGGTAACCCCAAGGTAAACTATTACACATGTAGGGAATATGACAATCTCAGGTCTAAGGATCATACATCTACTATGTATGAGATACACTGATGACACATAAGAACGTAACATTCTCGCAGTGTCCCATTGTGGGTCTATCTAACCCATGTTCTTCAACATGCGTCCACAATGTATTGATGATATCTCCATATCCCATGATCTATGAAACATGATCATCGAACAATACATGTGCTGATCTATTCATCGTTGTCCCATACGATGATATCCGATCAGTGACATTTATCGAATTATATCAATAAGTAAAGAGCTTCATAAACAAGTCACATACTTGTTGATCAAAACAATGATATACATTCATTCGACCAATAATCATATTATTATTCATAAACATAGTCATGTTACAATCATCCATATGATTGCCTCAAGGGCATAACACTAACAGTCTCATCGTCCTCCCTTTCTTGAAGTGGAGTCGTCCTCGACTCCATCATATTGTCCTGTAAAATGTTAGGAGCGACAGGAAACAAAGCAACATGCAAATTTGCAATCAAATCAATTGATCGAGAATCTCTATCAATCATATACTCCCTTTCTTGAAAACTATCATGTGACTTGTAGGTTGAACCAAAAGTACTTGATATGACATGATTAGTGATATGGCACTTATCAAATTGATGACATTGTTGCATAACAAGCGGAGGTTTAAAATTTGAACAAATGTAAACTCGATGTGCTTTATACTCTCCTTTCTCACTATTTTTGCCAATAACATGAAAAATATTTCGTGATAACCAGGATAAATCAGAATGTACAAAAAGTCTCTCCTCTAAATAATTCAGATCACACGGAACATCAAATTCAATGTAGCCAAATGTATATAAAGGAGACATCAATTTCAACTCATCATTTTGCTTGTGATGTAAATGACATGTCTATTTTCAGCATAAGTGTCTAGTGTGTTAACAAAAGTGACGTGTCCATTCACTAGTTGTGTCATGGATATAAGTGAAGTATTATCACACAACTCTTCTTTATCACAAGAAATAGCAAGCAAATCATCTTGTAACAAAGCAAAATCAACAATTGGTTCCACTAATAGCTGCTCTACGATAGCATGATTTGTGGATAGTTTTAGCTCTTCAAAATTATTTTCTCCATGTGTAAAGTACATACCTGTTACATTACCTTGTAAGTTCTCATCAGCTGTTGTAGGCGTTTCTTCAACTATTATCTCTTCACTTACACATGGGGTAGTACTGATCGTTTCTTTCTCCATATGCTCTTCTACATCATTCTCTCGATGGTGCTCACTTCTCTGCAAAATGTTAGCTACAAAAGAAGGTGCAACATTGGGCGCCTCAAATGAAGCTAATGATTCTTTCACGGATTCAGCAAACATTTTTTCAACTCTACAAGCACATACAACCAATTCTGAAAGAGAACTATATGTTTCATCAATAAGAGCATCTTGAATTTCTTGATTAAGTCCACGTATGAACCTAAGCTCTGTTGCTGAGAGTCGCGTCTCTTAAGATAGGAGAGGTACCCTCTTAGCCGTTAGAATATTGTGTGCTTAGGTTAATTTGGTTTTTCATTGTTTACTGGGTGTGCAGTATGCGTTGTATAGCTTTTAGGCTTGTATAAGCAACCATACCAAGTTATTAATAATGTGTGTTTGAGTTTTTGGGTTAAACTTGTTCCCCTGCACTAGGATTCTTAAACCCTACCTTTGCTTTTCCCTCTCAACTAAACCTCGCTGTGTCAATAGATGGAAGGGATCGACCACACCAGTGCTTCTGAAGCAATACAAGTCAATTCAGTTGCTGCTACCGTTGATAAAACAGAGACAAACAAGCAGCTATCTACCGTACCGGCAATAACTAATCAGTACTTGGATCAGTTTTTGATCGCTCAAACCCAGCTTATGCAGATGGTGATGCAACAGATGAATGCTAATAGAACTAAAATCAATACCCCTACAACTACAGACACAACAGCATGTCCGCAACCAAAGTTCTCCTTATTTATGAAGACTAAACCACCCACGTTTGATGGATCAGCCACTCCCAGAGATGCAGAAATTTGGCTTCGCATCATAGAAGAGAAGCTAGCCTTGGTGCAATGTGAGGATGAAGAGAAAGTTCCCTATGCTACTTGTCAGTTAGAAGGAGATGCATTAACCTGGTGGAAAGATCTCTACGCCACCTCTGAGAATGGACATAACATCACGTGGATGGAGTTTGCCACCGTCTTTCGTCAGCACTTCCTGTTGTCAGAAGACAGTGGAACCATAGTAAGACCAAGGAAGGATGGTACCTCCACACCTGATACTATACCTGGGAGTTGTTCTTTGAAGTGTTGCCAACAAAACAAATCAAAAGACCGTGCATGTATCCATTGTGGAGAAATAGGACACACTGCTGATGAACATGCAATCAATTGTTCCAGCTGTGAAGGAAGCCATCTACCTGGAGAATGTCCTATGAGCAACGTCACATGCTATCTTTGTCAAGGTAGGGATCATTGCTCAGTTCAATGCCCCCTGGATTCATTAGTAACCACTGTGACTCAGCGTCAGCGAGAGGATTTTCGAGCCATCATTGCTCAAGAGTTAGTAAGGAGAGAAGGGTTGTCATCTGCACTTGCTGTGCCCTGTGAAGAAATGAAGAAGACACATGTCAACCCTATCCCTCTACCTCAGGAAATCAGTGAAAATTGGTCACCATGGAACTGTTTCTTGTGTGATAAACAAGGACACTGGGCTAGAGAATGTCCCCTCAATCCAGCAAGACAACCCAAACATTCACCTTACAAGCGTGGTGAGTTAGGTCATTTTGTTAAGGAATGTCCCCAGAAAGATCAAGCAATTTCTGAAATCATGATCATTCCGGAAATTGGATCGGTTAAGTTTATAGCACCAAGAGTGAGTGGTAATACCAGGGAAGGAACTTGCCCAAGGAGTCAGTTGAAGCAAGCGGAATGGATTAACAGGACCTTTGATCCAGAAGACGAGCGCGAGAAATTGGAAGACAATCGCAAGCGTCAGAAAGCTTGTTCGTACGGACCACCACAACGACGAAAGAAGAGTGCACCTCAACAACTCAGATGCCATACCACAAAGACCTTGTTCGAGACACTTTCACCCGTGCTTCACCCTGAAGGTCGGAGTTTTCATAACACCACCCCGGAGAAAAATTCGCAAGGACGAAGTTTATTGTCTAGAAATTGCTTTGCTTGTCGCCAGCCAGGACATATTGCTAATCAATGCCCTCAGAAGAAAGTGTTCACTGCAGATCGCATCAATCTCAGCTTTATCTCCACCAAAAATAGGGATATGTCAGGAGGAAACCAGCAGACATCATCCAGGCGTTGCTATTGTTGCAATAAGCCAGGACACTATGCTAAAAGTTGTCCTAAGAGAAGTTGTGTTACACCTGCCTGTTTCAATTCTAGTCTTACGCCTACCAGAATATCAGTCCCAGGAGCAAATTGCGGAACAAGTCGCGCTGGAGATACGCAACCCGTGCCAAAGGTTCAGATGAAGAAGTGTGTGAATGAAGACTCCACCAAGGAAGTCCAAGGCATAAGTTTTCTTTAAACAATGTAATGTTTAATGCTTATGAGAGAGTGATTAGTTGAGAAACCTTTGTAAGAATTCTCTCGTAAAAAAAAATATAGCTGGTATGTTAGTATGCTGATATGTAATGTTTTGAAGCAATAGTATTAATAAAGCTCAGATGTCTCCATATATCAGCTAATAATGAGTTGTGTGAAATGATAGCCATAGAGCTAGAACTTGAGGATATGAGCACAGTGTGGTTGCATCGTATAAGCCATCGTTTGTCGCGGTAAAGGTAAAATGAAAGGGAGCACGAAGGTTGTTGTTTTGGGATAAATCTTCAGTGTAAGGAATCTCAAGTAACCGCAGTTCGGGATGGCTAGTGATGGTCAATAGTGTGAAGCTGTTAATCGAGAAGAAGTACCAATGATCGACAAATACTCAGAAGTGCATCCATAAGACTTACTTGATATGCAAACAAGACCGAGATAGCGAGTTTGTGATCAAATGGGTGTCGGTATTTTTCCAATAGCCAAGAAACCCTATCGGAGGACTACTTATATCTCAGAGTTACACCTCTCAAAGGAGTCCTAAGGTTTCATGCCAATGGGAAGCTCGGACCAAGATATGTTGGACCGTTCAAGATCCTGAATCGAAGAGGCGAAGTTGCTTATCAGCTGGAGTTGCCGCAATCACTAGCAGGAGTACATGATGTATTTCATGTTTCACAGTTAAAGAAATGTCTGTGAGTACCTGAGGAACCAGCACCTCTGGAAGCCATCGATTTGCAAGAAGATTTGACCTATAAAGAACATCCAGTGAAGATATTAGACACCATGGATCGTGAAACAAGAAACAAATCCACCCGCTTCTGCAGAGTTCTGTGGAGTAATCACTCGGAAAGCGAAGCGACTTGGGAATGCGAAGAAGATTTGAAGGAGTTTCCAAACCTATTCTCTAGTTAGCCCTGAATCTCGGGGACGAGATTCTGTTAAGGGGGGAGGTTTGTAACACCCCAAAATTTGCTTTTAATATATTTAGTGTGTTTTTAGGAGTATTCAAAATTTTTCGAAATTAATGTGAATTCAAGTTTATTGAAATAATCACGTTAAATAAAGATCACACATTTTTGCATAAGAATAAAATCTAAAATTTTGTTTAAAATAAAGGTAATTGGCAAACGAGAGTGTTCGCTTCAAATATTTTCGAAAAACATGTTTTATAACGTAAGTCGTTGATTTTACAAAAATCTATACAGGTGTCTGATTCACTAAAAGATTTTTTATGAAAAATCTATATGTCAAAAAATCACGAAACCAACTCCGTTAGGTTCTAAATAGTTCCTAGTATTTTAGAGGAATTTTTCAGATTTTTAGAACCTCTCTGCTATTTTTTTCCTTCCTAAACACGTTTTAGAGACTGTATATGCGTATATGTGTATACATGTGTACTTGCACGATTGATGGGCCAGCCATTTCCACTCATTTTCCTTCCAGTCGTTTCCCCTCCTAGCACCCAGTTACTATATTTCCAGCTATTCACTTTCTGTGTTATAATCTTTACTGATGTAATTTTCTGGGATGATCATGGCTTTCGAAATTGCTTGATCTTTCTGTGGGCATTCCTTAACGAATGACCTGACTCGCCACAGTGGTAACATGAACGTTTGGGTCATCGTGCTGGGTTGATGAGGCATTCTCTAGGCCAATGACCTCATTTATCACACAAGAAATAATTCCATGGTGACCAAGTACTACTGATTTCCTGAGGTAGATGGATAGGGTTGACATGTTTCTTCTTCATTTCTTCACGTGGCACAGCTAGTGCGAATGACAATCATTCTCTTTTCGCTAACTCTTGAGCAATGACAGCTCGAAAATCTTCTTGCTGATGCTGAGTCACAGCGGTCACTATTGGATCTAAGGGACATTGAGCTGGGCAATGATCACGACCTTCGCAAAGATAGCAGGTGATATTGCGCATAGGACATTCTCCGGGTAAATGGCTTCCTTCACAGCTGGAACAATTGATTGCATGTTCATCAGCAGTGTATCCTATTTCTCCACATCGGATGCATGCACGGTCTTCTAACTTGTTTGGCTGACAACACTTCAAAGAACAACATCTCGGTATGGTCTTAGGTGCAGGGTTGTACTCTTCTCTGAACTTCGCGGTAGTCCCACTATCATCCGATGACGCAACAAGCGGCGAAGGCGGTGGCAATTTCCAACCAAGTGATAGTATGTCCATCTTCCGAGGTGGCGAGAAACCTCTCTTCCAGGCTAATGCATCTCCTTCTAACTGACAAGTAGCATAGGGGACCTTCTCCTCATCTTCACATTGTACCCAAGCAAGCTTCTCTTCTATGACACGAAGCCATATCTTTGCGTCCTTGAGAGTGGCTGATCCATCAAACACGGGTGGTTACAAACTGATCCAAGTGTCGAATTGTCACGGGTGGTACGGTGGACGGTTGTTGGTCACAATCTGCTTTATCACTGACTCCACTAGTAGCAATCGAATCGACTTGAGCGCCTCAAGTAATGCTGTAGTCGGTCCTTTCCATCTTTTGTCTACTCCAGGTTTTTAGGTAAGAGGGAAAAGCATAGATGAGGTTCAAGAATCCTATTGCAGGGGAGCAGGTCTAACCCAAAAACTTGTACAAACATTATTAAGAACTTGGTATGGTTGCTTATCCAAGCCTAAAAGCTATGCAACGCATACTGCACACTCAGCAATAAAGAAAGATCCAAATTCCTAAGCACACAATAATCTAGCGTCTAAAAGGGTAACACTCCTATCTTAAGAGACGTGACTCTCACACATGAGTCTCAACTAAACACTGGTTCTTCAAGCTTCTAGAACACTTCATCGATCCACTTCTCTTCGAGCTCGACGATTCCTTACTTCACGATCTTCAGGGTTGACGGCGACATCCAGTACTACATCGTTAACTATTCGGAACAACTCAGGTAAGATTTCCATTTAAATTGGTGGGAAGGATAGAAATTTCAGCAAAGGGGAAAGAATAGAAGAGTGAGATAAGTCAAGAACGTATTATTCTTTCAAGTTAAAATTTCTCTTTAGAAAATAATTTTGAAGCTCCTAAAGACGGCCAATCTATCTAGGGTCAAGTCCTACAGTCAGTATGGCTCTGATACCACCTCTGTCGGGACCCGAATTTGCAAATCCGGACCCTCTGTGTATTCAGCACTAGTCCAGGATCACGCTAGTGCACACAGTCTCAACATAGATGAATATCACAATCATACACAGCGGAATAGTAAAAATAACTCAATAATAGAATATAAACTATTGAGCGACCTTAAGGTCAACCTTACATTTGTGAAACCCTGACGGCTTCAACTCCAAATAAGCGGCGGAACGAAGAACATCGGTGAATCCCATCAATACGCCATAGGCAAGCGGCGAGTTCGACTCCTAGATAATCGCCTTCTCACGGAACTTCTTCTTCTTCGACGATGTAGACTTTTGCTCATTTGGTGATTGTTTGTTTTGCAAGGGGTGAGTACATAAAGCACTCGACAAGTCATGCCTGAGAATGCAAGTCTAATAGCTATATGCATGGCTTATTCCAAATGACAGTGAAGGGGTTATTTTGCAATAAACGACATTTCACAAATATTCATAATAGATTGTAAAGCGGTAAAAGCAGATAATAATAGTAATAATTTCACAGTTGTTTCAAAAGTAAATCATTCCACATCCTTAACCAATTATCACTTTTCCATAGGCAAGCGCCTCCAAACCCAAGTTCAATTTTGAGAAAATCTAACCCTTGTTGTAATCCCGAGCATTGTCGATCACAGTGGACTCGGCTATTCGAATAGGTTTTACACTCTGCAGAGGTTATACACTTTACCCACAAGATACAATCCACTCACCACGTCGGTAGTGAATCGCCATACAAGAGTATGCGAATAGCGATCATAACAAAGCCTTTGGAAGCCTCAAACAACACAGGTGGTCCTCTCGGTTCGTGCTCTACACCATCCCTTCCCTTAGCCAAGGCGAAGTATGGGACCAACACACCGTTAGATGGGTATCGGCCACAGCCACGATCGGCTCCCCGTACAATCACACAAACGGTGTAATTGACACCCTGAGGCTCCACAAGTGAGTCCTTAGCGACTTAGTCAACTAGGGCCGTCCCATTCCAGCCATGTGGTTGTACGTATGGCCCAGTTCAAAGGCTTGCAAGGTTAAGTCCTTAGGGTGACCAGGGCAAGACTACCCGAAAAACCAAATCAACATCCCCAATGCCACAACTGGCCCACCTGATTACTCTTGCCACATGCCCCAGTCGAAATCTGTTTATCAAACCCCAGTTGATTACCATGCACCACGTGCCATCAACATCACATGATACTTTTCCAAAACAGGTTCAGTATATCATTAAGTCAACATTAACATTTGATTGTCCAAAATCATGTTACGAGCACGTAGCAGGTCTAAGCAGTATACTACAACGGTCTAAACCCATGTTGGCAATTTAATAATGTCCAACTAGTAAACCACAACTAGGGTGACAAAGGGTCATGGCACATACTTAAGTAATCAAGGTGTCATATAGCAAATTGGTATTTATCTAACCCCCAGGTTTAAACAAAGTATTTTTCTAATTGAACTAGCATGCAATAGTTTAAATCAAAATAGATTTCGAAATAGGATCAACATGGTCAAAGCATAACTTGCCTGGCCCTTGCAAACTTTACTGTCTTTTACTCTTTATCCTTGATCCTTGGTCCTCGACCTTCAACTTCCACTTTCTCGATCCTCAGTTCGTTCGAACGATTTCCGGACGACACGTCTAACGATTAAAGAAGAAGCAAATACAAACCAATTCAAAAGACAAATCAAGTAAACTCCAAATTAAGAACGAACAGCATTGGGCACAGCGGCAGGAGAGATTTGGGAACTCGAACGGATTAGATCGAAGAGTTGACAAAAGAGAGCGGGCTTTCGGCAAAACTCAGAAAAGGAAGGACTAATAAGCTGGAAAAGAAAGAATAATATTTGAAGAATATTTCTTCAGAAGTTATTATCTTGATTGGACAGATAGCGACATATGGGCTCTCAATCTATAGATCGGGTCCATAAGGATATGTTAGTTCGCGATGAACTAAGCGATTCTTGAAGTTGACTTTTGTTGACCGAGCGGACACGCAGTCAAACAAAAGAGAGCGGATAGATCGGGCACGAGGGTATGACAGATGGCCAATGGTCTATCGACCAAGTCCACGAAGGAATTCTCGATTAAAGGCAGATTAGGTCTTCAGGGATAAGACAAGACAAGCGTCTTACCACGGTTGAGACAACGGGAAAGATTGCAAAGATAACAACGCGGCTCATGATAAACTTAGTTCATCAAACCGGTCTTCGGTTAGGGTTTTGATTCGGCTTGAAGATGATATGACGATGAGACTAGGCTCACGTCATGATGATAGAACAGGTGAAGGCGTCGCACTAGGGTTTGTGCAAGAATACACACATGCGATGACAACGAGGCGAAGAGAGCCAATCGTTAACGATGAAACGTTAACGATGGAACGTTAACGACGAAACGTTAACGGTGGAACGTTAACGACGGAGCGTTAACGGTGGAACATTAACGGAGCGTTAATGACAAAACGTTAACGGCAAGACGTTACCAACGGAGCGTTAACGCAGCGAGTGTTAACGGTGAAACATTGACGGCAAAAGCGTTAAGCGGAGGAACGTTAGGAACGTTAGCGGAAGAAGCGTTAACGGGAAAGCGATCGGGAAGCGTTAACGTTAACGCACGCGTAACGCGTTAACGGCGAACGTTAACGGTGGATCGTTAACGGCGAACGTTAACGGTGGAACGTTAACGGCGAACGTTAACGGTGGAGGTCAACAATGATAGGAGACTTCATGAAGCGAAGTAGCGACCGTTGGTGCAACGACATGGCCGCGGTAGAACGCTACCAAGGATGGTTAACCGGTGCGCGAACCGGCGGCAACGGTTTAGGCCGAAAGACGGCGGTTTAAGGCGGAATCGGCTTCTCGGCAAACGGAGGCCAAAAGAACTCTAAAGATGGACCAAAACAGTACAAGATGATCCTACGGACGCGACAACACGGCCGGAGCGAACCAAAATAACCGGCGTCAAAAGCGGCGGCGACGGCAAACGGTGGCCTAAATATATAAAAAAAATTCCGGAGGATGGGATGGCAAAGGGAGAATGTCTACTGCGTAGAACGCGGCGAGACGATCTCAACGGTATAGGCGGATTTTGCGGCGCCCTTCCGGATTAATCACAAACTGGCGATTAACGGGTTTGGATCAAAACTTTGGACGGCCATAACTTCTAGAATAATGATCGGAACTTAACGAAAATTTGACCGAGAGCTAGATGGGACCAAGAGGCACACCGTGGCGCAGGTGGCTCGAAGAAATACCTTCTGGAACAGCGGGAACGCAGCGAGGAAGTTTGCCGCTATGCAGGCAGTCTGAACGGAGAAATTAATTTACTGCGCCAAATCCAGAGGGCAAAACCTTGGGGCAAGATGTGCATCCTGTAGAGGACATCCCCAGGAGTCTACACAAAAAATTTCACCGTCAAACTCGAAAAATTGAGGGAGTTATGACCTCGGCAAGATTCGAGATTGAAACGGCCGTAACTTTTGATCCCGTGGACCAAATTGGCTGAATTTTGGACAGCAAGTAGATGGTACCTTGTGGCACACCACAGAGAAGACGGATCTCGAAAAGAGTCGACGAGTTGCCCGGGACGCGGCTCCAAAGTTCGGCCAACGTTGGGCGACGTTCGGGCGACATTGGATGGATCTCGGAGTTTTGGAGATGATCCGGAGATTGTATATCCGTGGGAGAGGTCTAGGGGCACTTATATAGGTTTGGGGAAGAGGCTAGATCAAGAAAAATCAAGTTTGGACGCGTTTGGAGGTGTTTGGGTCGGTTTGGGCATTAAACCGAACACTTGGTGTGCGGATCGGACTCGGAGCTGACGTGGCATCTCGTGGGGGCGACAAGTGGCAGCGTGGGGGGCGCTGTGGGCTGGCAGCCTGGCTCGGCTGGGCCAGGCGCGCTCGCGCGGGGTGGGCCGGCGCGTGGAGGCGAGGCTCAGCGGGCGTGGGAGTGCGAGGAGGCGCGGGCGTGGGGCGGTGGGCGTGGGGCGGCTGGGCCGTGGGGCGAACCGGCTGTGAGTGGGCCGGAGGAGAGAGAAGGATTTGGCCCACTGAAATTTTCGGAATTTCCCACCAATTTTGAATAAAAACAATTCCAATAAATCAAATAAATCACTAGAGGCAATAAAAATACTAGAAAAATTCTAGAAAAATTCCAGAAAATATTTTGAGATATTTCCAACTCAAATAAAATATTTTCAACAAAACTTTATATAAACTTTTTCAAATAATTAATTAATTTCCATAAAAGGGCTTAATACAAATCGATTCCGAATAAATCCAATAAATAGCAAACGAGCTCCGAAAAATCTCAAAAATTACAGGAAAACTTCTTGAAGCACAAGGAATCCAAATAAAATTAAATAAATTTTATTTGATGTTTAGAATAATTAAATTAAATTGTTTTAGCTTTTAGAAAAATTCAAATCAAGTTTTATAAACGCGAGAAAATCAACGAAAATTTTTGGGTAGCTAAACTAAACCAAAATTTTTGAAAACCCAAATTTTGGGATGTTACAAATCTCCCCCCCTTAAGAGAATCTCGTCCCCGAGATTCAGGCTGACTAAAGAATTAGGTTCAGGGGGACTCAACTCTTGAGTTTCTTCGACTTCCAAGCAACTGCATACTGGACAGGGTTACTTCTGAACAAGCGCTTGATAACATCCAAAATTTGTAGGCTGCTCTTTGCGGATGAGTTCCTTTTGCAACTCCACTGACTCCAACTGTGTCTGCTTTTCGGGCACAAGGAACTTCTTCTGCGGAAAGTCTTGATACTAACTTTGTCGGGAAATCTTGAACATCTTCTGCACTCATCTTGGCGTTTACAGTAACTCCATTGATAGGCTCCTTGCTTCGTTCCTAAACACTTGATTTTCCGCTTCTTCTAGAAATTGGGCCAATTGTATCGACAACAAAGCTTACTTGTGATTACGTGGTCTTCGACAAGACTTGAATAGCATTCCTGGTTGGTCCGGCACTATCTTTGTCGGCTTGATTCTTTGGTGAAACTCTGTATCAATCGAATACTCGTCACAATTCACTTTACGGCGTAAGTGTCTCGGTAGGTGAAGGACTAGGGTTGAAGTGGGCAGATAAAATATCTTTTCTCCTAGGACAACTATTATCAAAGTGTCCCGGCTCATTGCATCTGAAGCAACACTTGGCTGACATCCGTTGGCTTTCTCCTGACATGGCACTAATCTTGGTAGGGTAGAGCTGAGATCGATGCGATCAGCGGTGATCACTTTCTTTGAGGGCGATGATTAGAAAAATATCTGGTCGACGGCAAAGCAGACTCTAGAAACCAGGCTTCTTCCTTGAGAACTTTTCACTAGGTTGATGTTATGGAAACTCTAACCATCAGGGCGAAGCACAGGTGAAAGTGTCTCTAACAAAGTCTGAGCAGTATGGCAACTGAATTATTGAGGGGCACTCCTCATTCGCTGTTGCGGTGGTCCTTCTTGACAAACTTTACGGCGCTTGCGGTGGTCTTCCAATTCCTTGCACTCATCTTTTAGGTTAAGGCTTTTGTTAACCAACTCCTCTTGCTTCAATCGACTCCTTAAGCAAGTTGCTTCCATAGCCTTACCATTCACTTTACGTGTTATAATCTTTCTTGATGTAATTTTAGGATGATCATGGCTTCGAAATTGCTTGATCTTTACGTGGGCATTCCTTAACGAATGACTGACTCGCATATGATGGTAACATGAACGTTTGGGTCATCGTGCTGGGTTGATGAGGCATTCTCTAGGCCAATGACCTCATTTATCACACAAGAAATAATTCCATGGTGACCAAGTACTACTGATTTCCTGAGGTAGATGGATAGGGTTGACATGTTTCTTCTTCATTTCTTCACGTGGCACAGCTAGTGCGAATGACAATCATTCTCTTTTCGCTAACTCTTGAGCAATGACAGCTCGAAAATCTTCTTCAGCGATCTTTGAGTCACGATGGTCACTATTGGATCTAAGGGACATTGAGCTGGGCAATGATCACGACCTTCGCAAAGATAGCAGGTGATATTGCGCATAGGACATTCTCCGGGTAAATGGCTTCCTTCACAGCTGGAACAATTGATTGCATGTTCATCAGCAGTGTATCCTATTTCTCCACATCGGATGCATGCACGGTCTTCTAACTTGTTTGGCTGACAACACTTCAAAGAACAACATCTCGGTATGGTATTAGGTGCAGGGGTTGTACTCTTCTCTGAACTCGCGGTAGTCCCACTATCATCTGATGACGCAACAAGTGACGGCGAAGGCGGTGGCAATTTCCAACCAAGTGATAGTATGTCCATCTTCCGAGGTGGCGTAGAAACCTCTCTTCCAGGCTAATGCATCTCCTTCTAACTGACAAGTAGCATAGGGGACCTTCTCCTCATCTTCACATTGTACCCAAGCAAGCTTCTCTTCTATGACACGAAGCCATATCTTTGCGTCCTTGAGAGTGGCTGATCCATCAAACACGGGTGGTTACAAACTGATCCAAGTGTCGAATTGTCACGGGTGGTACGGTGGACGGTTGTTGGTCACAATCTGCTTTATCACTGACTCCACTAGTAGCAACTGAACTGACTTGAACTGCCTCGAAGTAACTGCTGTAGTCGGTCCTTTCCATCTTTTGTCTACTCCAGGTTTTTAGGTAAGAGGGAAAAGCATAGATGAGGTTCAAGAATCCTATTGCAGGGGAGCAGGTCTAACCCAAAAACTTGTACAAACATTATTAAGAACTTGGTATGGTTGCTTATCCAAGCCTAAAAGCTATGCAGCATCACGCACACTCAAAGAATAAAGAAAGATCCAAATTCCTAAGCACACAATAATCTAGCGTCTAAAAGGGTAACACTCCTATCTTAAGAGACGTGACTCTCACACATGAGTCTCAACTAAACACTGGTTCTTCAAGCTTCTAGAACACTTCATCGATCCACTTCTCTTCGAGCTCGACGATTCCTTACTTCACGATCTTCAGGGTTGACGGCGACATCCAGTACTACATCGTTAACTATTCGGAACAACTCAGGTAAGATTTCCATTTAAATTGGTGGGAAGGATAGAAATTTCAGCAAAGGGGAAAGAATAGAAGAGTGAGATAAGTCAAGAACGTATTATTCTTTCAAGTTAAAATTTCTCTTTAGAAAATAATTTTGAAGCTCCTAAAGACGGCCAATCTATCTAGGGTCAAGTCCTACAGTCAGTATGGCTCTGATACCACCTCTGTCGGGACCCGAATTTGCAAATCCGGACCCTCTGTGTATTCAGCACTAGTCCAGGATCACGCTAGTGCACACAGTCTCAACATAGATGAATATCACAATCATACACAATGGAATAGTAAAAATAACTCAATAATAGAATATAAACTATTGAGGCGACCTTAAGGTCAACCTTACATTTGTGAAACCCTGACGGCTTCAACTCCAAATAAGCGGAATGAACGAAGAACATCGGTGAATCCCATCAATACGCCACAGGCAAGCGGCGATGTGGTTCGACTCCTAGATAATCGCCTTCTCACGGAACTTCTTCTTCTTCGACGATGTAGACTTTTGCTCACCTGGTGATTGTTTGTTTTGCAAGGGGTGAGTACATAAAGCACTCGGCAAGTCATGCCGCGAGAATGCAAGTCTAATAGCTATATGCATGGCTTATTCCAAATGACAGTGAAGGGGTTATTTTGCAATAAACAAAGATTTCACAAATATTCATAATAGATTGTAAAGCGGTAAAAACAGATAATAATAGTAATAATTTCACGATTGTTTCAAAAGTAAATCATTCCACATCCTTAACCAATTATCACTTTTCCATAGGCAACCGCCTCCAAACCCAAGTTCAATTTTGAGAAAATCTAACCCTTGATTGTAATCCCGAGCATTGTCGATCACAGTGGACTCGGCTATTCGAATAGGTTTTACACTCTGCAGAGGTTATACACTTTACCCACAAGATACAATCCACTCACCACGTCACCGTGAATCGCCATACAAGAGTATGCGAATAAGCGATCATAACAAAGCCTTCGGAAGCCTCAAACAACACAGGTGGTCCTCTCAGGTTCGTGCTCTACACCATCCCTTCCCTTAGCCAAGGCGAAGTATGGGACCAACACACCGTTAGATGGGTATCTGGCCACAGCCCACGACACGCTCCCCGCACAATCACACAAGCGGTGTAATTGACACCCTGAGGCTCCACAAGTGAGTCCTTAGCGACTTAGTCAACTAGGGCCGTCCCATTCCACCCATGTGGTTGTCACGTATGGCCCGATTCAAAGGCTTGCAAGGTTAAGTCCTTAGGGTGACCAGGGCAAGACTACCCGAAAAACCAAATCAACATCCCCAATGCCACAACTGGCCCACCTGATTACTCTTGCCACATGCCCCAGTCGAAATCTGTTTATCAAACCCCAGTTGATTACCATGCACCACGTGCCATCAACATCACATGATACTTTTCCAAAACAGGTTCAGTATATCATTAAGTCAACATTAACATTTGATTGTCCAAAATCATGTTACGAGCACGTAGCAGGTCTAAGCAGTATACTACAACGGTCTAAACCCATGTTGGCAATTTAATAATGTCCAACTAGTAAACCACAACTAGAGTGACAAAGGGTCATGGCACATACTTAAGTAATCAAGGTGTCATATAGCAAATTGGTATTTATCTAACCCCCAGGTTTAAACAAAGTATTTTTCTAATTGAACTAGCATGCAATAGTTTAAATCAAAATAGATTTCGAAATAGGATCAACATGGTCAAAGCATAACTTGCCTGGCCCTTGCAAACTTTACTGTCTTTTACTCTTTATCCTTGATCCTTGGTCCTCGACCTTCAACTTCCACTTTCTCGATCCTCGCCTGCTCGAGCGACTTTCGGACGACACGTCTAACGATTAAAGAAGAAGCAAATACAAACCAATTCAAAAGACAAATCAAGTAAACTCCAAATTAAGAACGAACAGCATTGGGCACAACGGCTTGGGAGAGATTTGGGAACTCGAACGGATTAGATCGAAGAGTTGACAAAAGAGAACGGGCTTTCGGCAAAACTCCGAAAAGGGAAGGACTAATAACTGGAAAAGAAAGAATAATATTTCGAAGAATATTTCTTCCGAAGTTATTATCTTGATTGGACAGATAGCGACATATGGGCTCTCAATCTATAGATCGGGTCCATAAGGATATGTTAGTTCGCAGTGAACTAAACTGATTCTTGAAGTTGACTTTTGTTGACCGAACGGACACAGTCAAACAAAAGAGAGACGGATAGATCGGGCACAGGGGTATGACAGATGGCCAATGGTCTATCGACCAAGTCCACGAAGGAATTCTCGATTAAAGGCAGATTAGGTCTTCAGGGATAAGACAAGACAAGCGTCTTACCACGGTTGAGACAACGGGAAAGATTGCAAAGATAACAACGCGGCTCATGATAAACTTAGTTCATCAAACCGGTCTTCGGTTAGGGTTTTGATTCGGCTTGAAGATGATATGACGATGAGACTAGGCTCACGTCATGATGATAGAACAGGTGAAGGCATCGCACTAGGGTTTGTGCAAGAATACACACATGCGATGACAACGAGGCGAAGAGAGCCAATCGTTAACGATGAAACGTTAACGATGGAACGTTAACGACGAAACGTTAACGGTGGAACGTTAACGACGGAGCGTTAACGGTGGAACATTAACGGAGCGTTAATGACAAAACGTTAACGGCAAGACGTTACCAACGGAGCGTTAACGACAGAGTGTTAACGGTGAAACATTGACGGCAAAACGTTAGCGGAGGAACGTTAACGGAACGTTAACGGAAGAACGTTAACGGGGAAACGTTAACGGGGAAACGTTAACGGCGAACGTTAACGGCAGAACGTTAACGGCGAACGTTAACGGTGGATCGTTAACGGCGAACGTTAACGGTGGAACGTTAACGGCGAACGTTAACGGTGGAGGTCAACAATGATAGGAGACTTCATGAAGCGAAGTAGCGACCGTTGGTGCAACGACATGGCCGCGGTAGAACGCTACCAAGGATGGTTAACCGGTGCGCGAACCGGCGGCAACGGTTTAGGCCGAAAGACGGCGGTTTAAGGCGGAATCGGCTTCTCGGCAAACGGAGGCCAAAAGAACTCTAAAGATGGACCAAAACAGTACAAGATGATCCTACGGACGCGACAACACGGCCGGAGCGAACCAAAATAACCGGCGTCAAAAGCGGCGGCGGCGGCAAGCGGTGGCCTAAATATATAAAAAATTCCGGAGGATGGGATGGCAAAGGGAGAATGTCTACTGCGTAGAACGCGGCGAGACGATCTCAACGGTATAGGCGGATTTTGCGGCGCCCTTCCGGATTAATCACAAACTGGCGATTAACGGGTTTCGGATCAAAACTTTGGACGGCCATAACTTCTAGAATAATGATCGGAACTTAACGAAATTTGACCGAGAGCTAGATGGGACCAAGAGGCACACCGTGACGCAGGTGGCTCGAAGAAATACCTTCTGGAACAGCGGGGAACGCGCGAGGAAGTTTGCCGCTGTCTGGAACGCAGTCTGAACGGAGAAATTAATTTACTGCACCAAATCCAGAGGGCAAAACCTTGGGGCAAGATGTGCTTCCTGTAGAGGACATCCCCAGGAGTCTACACAAAAAATTTCACCGTCAAACTCGAAAAATTGAGGGAGTTATGACCTCGGCAAGATTCGAGATTGAAACGGCCGTAACTTTTGATCCCGTGGACCAAATTGGCTGAATTTTGGACAGCAAGTAGATGGTACCTTGTGGCACACCACGGAGAAGACGGATCTCGAAAAGAGTCGACGAGTTGCCCGGGACGCGGCTCCAAAGTTCGGCCGACGTTGGGCGACGTTCGGGCGACATTGGATGGATCTCGGAGTTTTGGAGATGATCCGGAGATTGTATATCCGTGGGAGAGGTCTAGGGGCACTTATATAGGTTTGGGGAAAAGGCTAGATCAAGAAAAATCAAGTTTGGACGCGTTTGGAGGTGTTTGGGTCGGTTTGGGCATTAAACCGAACACTTGGTGTGCGGATCGGACTCGGAGCTGACGTGGCATCTCGTGGGGGCGTGAAAGTGCGTCTAGGCACTTATGTTGTTTTGGTGATTAATGACAAACGATTCATGACAAACGCATGTAATGTCAATCAATGTAATTGTATAAATATTAACTTAGTGCTTAACAAATGACAAACCTCTAATATATTTATATTGTTATGAGACTAACATGTTTATTGCCTAGTTGAATATTAGTCTCATCTATTTTAGAGGAAAATCAATTGGGCTGGTTAAGCAAAAATGAGGTATGCAATCTCAGTATTCCTTCCATATTTGTCATTGCATTTCTCTTTAGCAAATGCATATTGAACTCTAAGTAACTTGTTGATTTCATATGTGCACATTGATTCATGTCATAATTGCTTGTGCATATATATATTCATTTGAGTTCATTATGTGTTTTGTTTTTAATATGCTTGTGTTAACTAGAGTTAAACTTCATTGCTTCATATTGACTTGGTGCATACATGTCTTAGTTGTATATCTTCTAATGCACCTCTCCTAATGAAGTTTAATCTAGAATTGGATCACTTTATTTACTCTCATTCCAAATATTATTTGCACATGTACAATTCATGTATATTCTATCATGTGTTTCATTTAAGCAAAGTATGTGATCCTTGCCTTGATTTAAATGATTCATCTTATTGGCAATTATCTCTCTAAGTGCATATAGATCAATCACATATTCATCATGCTGCACTTAGTAGAGAACAATTCTTATGTCAAGTGTTTTCGTTGATATCATGCCTATTTATATGAAACACTTGTTGTATTTCATCTCATTCATTTAATTCTAATTCATATCTTTTGAGCTTGTGGGACTAATGTGTTTCTTTGAGTGCTTTGATAAGAATTAGGTCCCAAAGCTGTGTGTATGATGACCAAGTGGTTTGAAGGATGATAAGCGAGTCAAAGTCAACAAGACAGCGGTGTCACCAACAGCTGAGGACTAAGTCAGATTCGACTTGATGGAGGAGCGTCTTGGTGATGATTGAGGTCAAGGTCGAGAGGACGAGAGTCTCATGAGGTGAAGCGCGTTGAGGTTGACAAGACGAAGGGCATCATCAATCTTTGTGGAAGCGTCATCATGCACCGTGCATCCGGAAGAAGTCGGCAAAGCTTAGTGTAAGACTTAGATTTTGTGTTAAATTTGAGTCTAAGGATTGCCGTACTATTAAGAGGGATGCAATCATTGAAATCACTTAGACAAGTCTCAAGTGCTCAAAGTGGTCTATCCTTGTCTAAGGTTGAGAAACCCAAGTCACACTTTGTTCACCTAAGTGTAGGTGGGTTGGTGTGAGGGTTAGAAGTGTTGGTGGTGCCGGAAAGTGAGAATTTGAGGTCTCCTTGTGGATTCTTTGTGAAATCTGATTTGATCCTTTGGGATTTGGGTAGTGAGACCTTGTTAGTTGGATAGCCACCGTTCATAGCTTTCCGAAAAGTCCGAATTTGCCGAAATCGAGTCCGGGATCAAAAGTTATGCCGTTTCGTCCGGTTCTTGCGTCTTTGCTGGAGGTCCGGAGACTCCGGGTTAAATGTCCGGAGACTCCGGACTATCCGGAGTATCCGGACTATCCGGAGTATCCGGATGATCCGGAGTGTCCGGGGTAAAATTCCGGAGTCTCCGGGTTGACCAGTTCGGTCCAAACGGCTAGTTTTTGGGGTTCCTCTATTTAAAGCCCCCTTCTTGCCCACTTCAAAGGAGCCGTTGGGGGATGTTTTGCTGGGTATTTGAGGTGTTCTTTGTGAGTGTTTGAGCCCCCAATACTCCTCCCTACTCCTTAGATCTTAGTGATCCCCTTTTGTGAAGGGTTGGGTAGTGGAGAGAGGTGTTTGGATTGAGAATTGATTTGAGGAGTGGAGCTAGTTCCTTGGTGCTTTGAGGTGTTATTCTTAGTGATCTTGAGCTCCCAAAAGCCCCTCTAACCCTAGATCTTAGTGATCCCTTTTGAGTGAAGGTTTGGGTGTGAGAGTGGGTAGTGATCGGATTGAGTTGATTAGTGTGTTGAGCACTTGAGGTGGACTCTAAGTGAGTTCTTCGGGAGCATTTGTTGCTCTTGGAGGTTGAGGTCTCCTAGACGGCTAGGAGTTGCCGGTGAGCTTCCAAGCTTTGTGTGGAAGGCCACCGAAGGTTTGTGAAGGTCCGATTCCGCCTCCGCAAGGAAAGGAATCAAAGAAGTGAAGACCGGCGAGTGCATTGTGCAACACCGGGAGGAAGAGGGTTGAAAGAGACCCGGCTCAAGTGTGACCGAGCCGCCTCAACGAGAGACGTAGGATCCCCTCAAGGATCCGAACTTCGGATAAAATCTTCGTGTCTCCTTCCTTACTGCCGGTTTCCTCTTTTGCTCATCCGCTTAACTTGCTTTCGATTCTTGTGATTAGATCAATTAGATTGTATCTACTGCATCTATTCTTGCTTATATACTTGATTCATTGCGGTAGAGTAATTTGTATCACTAGAATCAAAGAAGCGCTTCAATTTATTGTCTCTCTCTATTCGACCAAAGCAGGCAACGGAGTATCCGTATATTGATCCGAGTATCCGGACATACCGGAGTATCCGGACTAAATATCCGAGTCTCGAGTTGGTATCTCGGGCTGAATTGTTTAAATTGCAAAACTTAATTATCCCAATTGCTTCCGCATTATCTACGATAGATTATTTTAAATTGGGTATAATTTTGTAATCGCCTATTCACCCCTCTAGGCCGACATCCCGGTCCTTTCAATTGGTATCGAGCCAAGTCTCGATATTTAAGCTTAACCGCTTTAAGAGTTTGGATGTCGCTAGACGGGATGGGTGAGCTTGGAGCTAGCATGTCTATTAATAATAATTTGAATGCTCCATCTTCATCCTCTTATGTGCATATTGCTTCGGTTGGGCACCGTACTTTAATGGTTCTAATTATGGCCCATGGAAGCATAAGATGAAAATGTTTTTGAGATCTATTGATGCTTCCATTTGGAACATTGTAGATAAAGGCTATAGCACAATGGATGCTCAAAGTGAAGAAAAGAACGCTCAAGCTCTAGAGGCCATTCTTGGCGTATTGAGCGAAGGCAGCGGAAGAAGGTGTGCCACCTCAAGAAGGCTCATGACATGTGGACACTCATCCAAAAGAATCATGACAAGTCCAAGATTGATCAAAGTGATGATTTACAAATACGGACTTCAAATGATGATCGCTCCACATCAATCTCGAGTGATGATGAGTCCTCGTCACCCTCCTCCTCGCCACGTTGCCTCACGGCTCTAGGTAATGATGAGGTAAATGATGAACCTTCCAAAGCTAAATTGATCTCTACAATTAAGGTTCTTCGTGATTGTCTTGAGAAGCAATTTAGAAAATCATATGATTTGATTGAAAAACTTGCTTTACTTCAAAAATCATATGATGCTCTAAAATTAGATCATGAGAATTTGCTTCTCAAAGACACCTCTAGTTGCAAAGTGGATGTTGGATTAACTTGCAATATTCTTGATGATGTGCCATACTTAGAGTTAAATTCTTGCATGTCATCTAGAATTATAAATTCTTCTCCTTGCAATGAATTGCTTTATATACCTTGCAGCCCAAACGCTAGAGTAGATGTTGCTACTCAATGTAATTTAGTAGATGAATTGACTTGCTCTATTTCAAATTCTAGAGATTCATCTAATAAATGTGCATCAACCTCTAGCGAGTTTTCGCCTTGCAATGATAATAAAATTGCTTCTAGTTCCTCTAGTGCTTGTTATACTAACAATCTTGTAGAGGAAAACAATGAGCTCAAGGCCCAAGTCATTAGATTGGAAAATGACTTGGAGAAGTGCTACAAGGGCAAAGCCGTCCTCGACAAGATCTTGAGCGAGCCTCGGGCACCTCAAGATAGAAGAGGACTTGGCTACATCTCCAAGAGGGAGAAGAGCAAGAAGAAGCACAATGCAAGAATGAAGACGATTGTGTGCTTCGGATGCAACAAGAAGGGCCACTTTGCCTCCGTGTGCCCCAATAAAGTGGATAACAAGGCCACAACTCCAACCTTGAGGCAAGCCGACAAGAAGCAAAACAAGAGGAAGAGGCGTTCAAAGCCTACTTGCTTCAATTGTCGAGAAAAGGGACACATCGGTAAGGATTGTCCCAAAGGTATAATCCCTAAGCCTACTCATCACTCTAATAATCATTTGCTTAGGAAGGACAAGAATGGCAATGTAGTTGCCAAACATCAAGTCCCCTATGCCTGCTAAAAATGATAATATTTATTTGCATAGGAAGGGTAAGTCTAGAAATGGATTTGCTAAAATTGTTAGGACTCCTAAGCCCACTCAAAGCAATTCCAACAAATTGCTTAGGAGAAATAACAATAGCAATCAATTTGATAGACTTGCTAGATCCTCTAAGCTTTTCTATTATGATGATCATCATATGCTTAGAAGGGAGCAAACTAGAAATAGTTTTGCAAAGTATCATTGTCCTCCTAAGCCTTGTTATAAAAATGCCAATCAATTGCTTAGGAGGAACAATTATCGCAAACCTATTGCTAGTTATGTTAGTCAAGTCAATAATGCAAATATTAGGACCATTTGGGTTCCTAAGCCTATAGTGACTAACATTGTTGGACCCAACAAAGATTGGGTACCAAAGAGTGCCTAAAAGAATTATTAGGTACTAAGAGATGGATTGGATGCTTGATCTCCACAAGAAGAAAAATGAACTATCAATTGCAATTGGAGCCAAGCATGAAGACAATCAAGTCAATCATAAGCCAATGCCATCTCGGTAACAAGTATTTAAATTGATTACATTATTGCTTCTAGCCTTGTGTAGGTTTAGATGCTTTAGTATCATGCAAATTCAATTTAATTGCTTGTTGTGAGTACTTGCTCTTGCTTATTAGAATTGTGCTTTTAATTGCAATCTTGAGCAAGTTTAAAACGGCACATTCAGAGTTAGTGCTATTTTATATATATATCACATTTCCTAAGTGTGCTAAAATAATTAAGTGCTAACGTAGCTCTTCTAGTTGATCCATTTTAGTCAATGTATGGATTTGAAGTGAAATACGTAATCTTGACTAAAAAGGTCCATTTCCAGCACTTAAGTGAGTTTTGCCAAATGAGTCAAGTTTCTTGTTAATATTTGACTCACAAGGGTTTGTGTAACTCATATAGACATTTGAATATTTTGTTTGCCCTTGTTGATCTCTTTTTTTTTTTGGCAAAACTAGAAAATCTCGTGAAACCTAAAAACTTTATTGCCACATTCAATTCCTTGTGAATTCGAATGTCTTCTCTTTTGAAATTGCTCTAAATTTGTGGTTATTGTTTCTCTTGTTTATTTGGAGCATTTCTTAGTGGTTTCATGATTTCTCTCGAGTCTTATTGCTAAATGCCATTTGTGAGTTTTCTAGTTGAGTTCTTCTCTATTGGCATTTCTTTTCGATTTGATTCGTCTTAGTGAGCTTTTGGTGAAATGACTAATACTTCCTATGTTTCGTTCTTCAAAAGTGGAAATATGACGGGAAATTGCTTCTAAAAGCGTATTGTGTTTACTGTTGAAAATTGCCTAGCAATTGACTTCAATCTCTTGCATTTCCCGGATTTCATTTGTTTTGGCGAGCAAGATAACCCGGAGTATCGGACATTTTGTCCGGAGTATCCGAGTTATCGAGTATCGGATCATACATCCGGACTATCCGAGTTAAGCGGCTCGGTTAGAAAAACGCTTTGTCTGCATTTGAAGCTCACCAAAATCTCTTTTTCAATCTGAATTGATATTCTATTGAATCAAGTTGATTTTTGCTGTTTGAATGGATAAGTTTGTGCCAATGGCTTTTAATCTTATCACAAATTCGTTTAAAGCCATATAAGTGCTCATTTCCATTCAAAGCTTATTTGTCCCTTGCATGTAGCTAACCTCTTGGCGTATGTTGCGAATGGGTGAAGCTCATGCTTTTGGCTTGCATGACTTTGACTTGCATTTGTTGCAAAGGTTGATTTCTTGCTTGCTTTTAATTCAACTCCTTATTTAAAATTTGTTTGGAGCTAGTTTTAGCATGAGTTGCCAAAACGAGGATGCTCAGGCAAATCGATTTGATTTATTGAAAAAATTTGTTGGAAAATCTTCTCTTGCATATGGAGTTCTTATCCGAAGAGTTCTCAAATTTATTCGAACTTATAAGCAAGATTGATAACGTGAATTTGACTTAGTGTCAAATATAAACCTCCATTTGTTCTTATTGGAATATCTTTTGTATGGAGGACTTTATTTGAGAAATTACTGTTGAAAATGTCTCTTGTCTGTCCATGGATCATCTCCACAAAATCCTATGGTCATTGGACTTCATTTGACCAAAATTTAAAAATTCTCAGTGTTTGGCGAATAGGTCAACCGAATCTCGGACATTTGTTCGGAGTATCCGAAGTTATCCGAGTATCCGGACTATATGTCGGACTTGTCGGGTTGACCCGATTCAGCAAAGTTTATCTTGTTTGCCATTAGGACTCTCTGGTTATTTTATCCGGAGTATCCGAACCTTGTTTGGTTGATTTGATTCTTTCCTTTTGATGAAATTTGAGTTGAGCATGAGCATAGCTCCATGATCCTTTTAAGATAAGTTGGGAGCACATTTACTCAAATTCTTTGTCCTCAAATCAACCTAAGTTCTTGGCAAGCCTTTCAAAATTTTCAAGTCTTCTCTGATTGAAAGTGCTTTGTGGGGCTAGTGTTCTTTTATTGAAATTGATTGTGTCCTAGCCGCAATTTGCTTCCTCTCTCTTCTCTTTGAAGTTTATCTCTTAGAGAGTGGAACCTTTTCTTGTAAGTTCAAGAGTGAGCTCGTTTATGGTTTATTCATTACCTCTGTTTGAACTTCAAGAATTGAATCTGCGTTTCAAATCCTTCTTTGTGCATTGAATTCAATCAGTATTTTAGCATGCATTGGAGTAGTAGTATCATGTCAACTTTTTACCTCATGCATATTACACTTAGACCTTGTGAGACTGACTTGGGTCAAGTTGAAAGATACTTGTTCCTAGAAATCGTGTGCTTATCTGTTGGTGTTCAAGGTTTCGGAAAAGTGAGTCAACCGGCGGTGAGATGAAGGAAAGGAGTGTAGCTCCAGAGTCCGAGGGATCCGATGCCGTGCGACTTGACCATGACTGATTCGAACATACAACGAGACAAGAACCGCGAAGGGACGTATTTCTTTACGACCATATTTAATAAGGTCTCTGTACACCATTAAGCTAATTGCCTTAAACCTTAAATGGTGTAATGATTATCATGATAAGTATTCCAATTGGTATCAATTCTTTCCAATCTTTATGTATTTCAATTGGTAATTAGATTGCTCACGATCTTGTGTTTCAATTGCTTGTTAATTGGTATCGCTTTCTAATTGATGCTATATTTATCAATTGGTATCCTCTCATTGATAATTGCATTTTCTCTCTACGTAAGTGTCATCTAACATTTTACGATATAAGGTTGATTGATATGGATGACACCATGCTAAAGGAGGAGGAAATGTAAGTTGAAGATCACATTAGAAAGAGGTATACATTGCTCTTTAAATTGATCATAAGCATGTAATTCAATTCCATACAGTGGCTATATGATATTAATTATTATGCTCTGTTACACATATTTGCTATATGATTTTTGTCATGATTTAAGCATTTCTTACATTCTTGTGAATCATGACTTCATTTAAATTGGTATCATTGAGTTCATTTATTGCTTATCCAGAATTACTCAATCGGTACCATGTTGCTTAGTTTTAGGGGGAGCTTTTGTGTATTAGAATATTCTTTTAGCTCTTCCTCATTCATTTGGTATTCATTTTTGCTCTTAATGGATATTTGTTCTTAATTGTCTACAAGTGGTATTCCTTAAATGTGTTTATTGCTTATGTGCATCCAAATGTCATCTAACATGCATTTGTGAGCTACTTTTAGTTCCTTGCATATGACAATCACGTCTTTTGGATGATACTTCTTTAAGGTATGCCCTTGTACATTATGTACTTCTCTCAGTTGATACTTTATTCAATCATGAGTATGTACCTCCTTTATATCTTTTGACTCATGATCATTATCTTTGTGATGCCTTGTCGTGCTTGTCATTTACATATGTTTTAAGGCATCATAGTCATTTAGTATCAATTTATGACGTTAGCTTATCCATAAACCTAAATCTAGGATATTATAGCTATCATATCTTGCCTAGATTTAGGGGGAGCTTAATATCATTGATATCTTTGTCTTATTACTAGCTCCTTTGTTTTATTTTGTTCTTCCTAATCTTTTTATTGAGTATTCAATCTAGAGGGAGAAAAAGTTATTCTTTTTGGGATTAATGACAAAGGGGGAGAATTTATGGATTTATCAATTGCCCCCTAATCGATTGACAAAAAGAGGGAGAATATTTGGGGAGAATTTATGGACTTATCAAATGCCCCTAATCGATTGACAAAAGGGACAATGAAAAAGAGGAGAATATTTGTAAGTATGATCTCTTACTCATTCTCCGTGTTCATTTCAAAGCTAAATATCTTTATATTGTCCTTTGGTGCATTTGTTAAATCGTTTGTCATAAATCACCAAAAGAGGGAGATTGAAAGTGCGTCTAGGCACTTATGTTGTTTTGGTGATTAATGACAAAGCGATTCATGACAAACGCATGTAATGTCAATCAATGTAATTGTATAAATATTAACTTAGTGCTTAACAAATGACAAACCTCTAATATATTTATATTGTTATGAGACTAACATGTTTATTGCCTAGTTGAATATTAGTCTCATCTATTTTAGAGGAAAATCAATTGAAATTTGGTTAAGCAAAAATGAGGTATGCAATCTCAGTATTCCTTCCATATTTGTCATTGCATTTCTCTTTAGCAAATGCATATTGAACTCTAAGTAACTTGTTGATTTCATATGTGCACATTGATTCATGTCATAATTGCTTGTGCATATATATATTCATTTGAGTTCATTATGTGTTTTGTTTTTAATATGCTTGTGTTAACTAGAGTTAAACTTCATTGCTTCATATTGACTTGGTGCATACATGTCTTAGTTGTATATCTTCTAATGCACCTCTCCTAATGAAGTTTAATCTAGAATTGGATCACTTTATTTACTCTCATTCCAAATATTATTTGCACATGTACAATTCATGTATATTCTATCATGTGTTTCATTTAAGCAAAGTATGTGATCCTTGCCTTGATTTAAATGATTCATCTTATTGGCAATTATCTCTCTAAGTGCATATAGATCAATCACATATTCATCATGCTGCACTTAGTAGAGAACAATTCTTATGTCAAGTGTTTTCGTTGATATCATGCCTATTTATATGAAACACTTGTTGTATTTCATCTCATTCATTTAATTCTAATTCATATCTTTTGAGCTTGTGGGACTAATGTGTTTGCTGAGTGCTTTGATAAGAATTAGGTCCCAAAGCTGTGTGTATGATGACCAAGTGGTTTGAAGGATGATAAGCGAGTCAAAGTCAACAAGACAGCGGTGTCACCAACAAATTGAGGACTAAGTCAGTTCGACTTGATGGAGGAGCGTCTTGGTGATGATTGAGGTCAAGGTCGAGAGGACGAGAGTCTCATGAGGTGAAGCGCGTTGAGGTTGACAAGACGAAGGGCATCATCAATCTTTGTGGAAGCGTCATCATGCACCGTGCATCCGGAAGAAGTCGGCAAAGCTTAGTGTAAGACTTAGATTTTGTGTTAAATTTGAGTCTAAGGATTGCCGTACTATTAAGAGGGATGCAATCATTGAAATCACTTAGACAAGTCTCAAGTGCTCAAAGTGGTCTATCCTTGTCTAAGGTTGAGAAACCCAAGTCACACTTTGTTCACCTAAGTGTAGGTGGGTTGGTGTGAGGGTTAGAAGTGTTGGTGGTGCCGGAAAGTGAGAATTTGAGGTCTCCTTGTGGATTCTTTGTGAAATCTGATTTGATCCTTTGGGATTTGGGTAGTGAGACCTTGTTAGTTGGATAGCCACCGTTCATAGCTTTCCGAAAAGTCCGAATTCGTCGAAATCGGAGTCCGGGATCAAAAGTTATGCCCGTTTTCGTCCGGTTGCTGCGTGCTGCCTGGGAGGTCCGGAGACTCCGGGTTAAATGTCCGGAGACTCCGGACTATCCGGAGTATCCGGACTATCCGGAGTATCCGGATGATCCGGAGTGTCCGGGTTAAAATTCCGGAGTCTCCGGGTTGACCAGTTCGGTCCAAACGGCTAGTTTTTGGGGTTCCTCTATTTAAAGCCCCCTTCTTGCCCACTTCAAAGGAGCCGTTGGGGGATGTTTTGCTGGGTATTTGAGGTGTTCTTTGTGAGTGTTTGAGCCCCCAATACTCCTCCCTACTCCTTAGATCTTAGTGATCCCCTTTTGTGAAGGGTTGGGTAGTGGAGAGAGGTGTTTGGATTGAGAATTGATTTGAGGAGTGGAGCTAGTTCCTTGGTGCTTTGAGGTGTTATTCTTAGTGATCTTGAGCTCCCAAAAGCCCCTCTAACCCTAGATCTTAGTGATCCCTTTTGAGTGAAGGTTTGGGTGTGAGAGTGGGTAGTGATCGGATTGAGTTGATTAGTGTGTTGAGCACTTGAGGTGGACTCTAAGTGAGTTCTTCGGGAGCATTTGTTGCTCTTGGAGGTTGAGGTCTCCTAGACGGCTAGGAGTTGCTTAGGTGAGCTTCCAAGCTTTGTGTGGAAGGCCACCGAAGGTTTGTGAAGGTCCGATTCCGCCTCCGCAAGGAAAGGAATCAAAGAAGTGAAGACCGGCGAGTGCATTGTGCAACACCGGGAGGAAGAGGGTTGAAAGAGACCCCGGCTCAAGTGTGACCGAGCCGCCTCAGCGGAGACGTAGGATCCCTCAAGGATCCGAACCGGGATAAAATCTTCGTGTCTCCTTCCTTACTTCGGTTTCCTCTTTTGCTCATCCGCTTAACTTGCTTTCGATTCTTGTGATTAGATCAATTAGATTGTATCTACTGCATCTATTCTTGCTTATATACTTGATTCATTGCAGTAGAGTAATTTGTATCACTAGAATCAAAGAAGCGCTTCAATTTATTGTCTCTCTCTATTACGACCAAAAGCAGGCAACCGGAGTATCCGGCATATTGATCCGGAGTATCCGGACATACGAGTATCCGGACTAAATATCCTGAGTCTCCGAGTTGGTATCTCGGGCTGAATTGTTTAAATTGCAAAACTTAATTATCCCAATTGCTTCCGCATTATCTCTGATAGATTATTTTAAATTGGGTATAATTTTGTAATCGCCTATTCACCCCCCCTCTAGGCCGACATCCCGGTCCTTTCAGGGCGACAAGTGGCAGCGTGGGGGGCGCTGTGGGCTGGCAGCCTGGCTCGGCTGGGCAGGCCTTTCATGTGAGGTGGGCCCGTGGCGTGGAGGCGAGGCCAGGCGGGCGTGGGAGTGCGAGGGAGAAGCGGCGGGCCGTGGGGGCGTGGGGCCGTGGCGGCTTTGTGAGGTGGGCCGGGAGGAGAGAGAAGGATTTGGCCCACTGAAATTTTCGGAATTTCCCACCAATTTTTGAATAAAAACAATTCCAATAAATCAAATAAATCACTAGAGGCAATAAAAATACCCGAAAAATTCTAGAAAAATTCCAGAAAATATTTTGAGATATTTCCAACTCAAATAAAATATTTTCAACAAAACTTTATATAAACTTTTTCAAATAATTAATTAATTTCCATAAAAGGGCTTAATACAAATCGATTCCGAATAAATCCAATAAATAGCAAACGAGCTCCGAAAAATCTCAAAAATTACAGGAAAACTTCTTGAAGCACAAGGAATCCAAATAAAATTAAATAAATTTTATTTGATGTTTAGAATAATTAAATTAAATTGTTTTAGCTTTTAGAAAAATTCAAATCAAGTTTTATAAACGCGAGAAAATCAACGAAAATTTTTGGGTAGCTAAACTAAACCAAAATTTTTGAAAACCCAAATTTTGGGATGTTACAGCTCCCCACCTCTCCACCACCTCTCCTCCACCCCTTGCTGCCCTAGGGTGGCCTCCCCACCCCTGCATCCTCATGGATCCATCCGAGGAGCGAGGAGCGAGGAGCGAGGAGCGAGGAGCGAGGAGCGAGGTGCGAGGAGCGAGGAGCGAAGAGCGAGGAGATCTATTGGAGTTTTCGTGCGTCGGGCAAAGGTATGACCATGGGAACCCTGGGGATTGATCTAGGTACTGTTATTAAGGTGTTTATCAAGTTTTTAGATCAATTGGAGGTGCTGGATTGGAGTAATTTGGGTTAGATCTAGATGTTGCCACGTTTCTGTTTTGGGACAGCATGAGCAGTCGGGCTAGGGTTTGAGTTTTCGTTGATTTAAAATCCGAGTCTGTCCGTACAGATGTTCAAGAAGTTGTAGATAATTTAATTATCTTTCTGTGGACATAAAGCACGTTAAATTCCGATCAGCCGTTTGAAAGTTATGGCTGTTTTACCGAGCGTGTTAAAATCCGTGACGTAATTGGAACAGATCACGGTAATCTGTAGATTAGACGACTTTAGAGTCCGAATCAGTCTTTCCATATACCTAGAGAAAGTTGGGAAATTTCCTAAGCTATGCGAGGATGTACTCGTTTAATTGATTCGGAGTCCCAGAACTCAAGTTATTCCTTTTGCAATGCTGCTGTCCCGACGGGACAGAACCTCTGTTTTTAGGTTTTGCGAGTAGTTGGCAATGTCGGGGTAGATGAGGGTTTGCGTACTGTTTTGTGGACATTATTGTGAGCGTGTGGTACCTATGTGCAGGTGGTGCAACCCCGGGAGTGCCCTCTACTTCCCGCCAATCCGTTGCCCGTGGTTGAGGCAAGTGTGTTGTGATGGATAGCGATTTGTAGGTTGCTTGTTGAGAATAGATGGAATTGACTACATGATATATGATCACTTGCCATGCTTTTATGATTGCCAATGATATGATGAGCATGTTTAATATGTTATGATGCCATGTGTTAATATGTGAGTTAAATATGATGTTGGCATAAATGCATACATGGCATGTTACATGGCTCGGGCGGTGAGAAAGTCATAACTAGTCCTGGTAGGTCGGTCAGAAAGTTATGACTAATCCGGAAAGCCAATGAGTAAGTCCTACATCGTGATTCCATTCACCGCGGTGAACGGAAGCGAGGAGTAGGCACCCTCCATCTTCGGGATGGAAGGGGGGAGAGGGTGCACACCGACGCGTGTGTACTCAACCATACCGGTATGAGTTTCCAAGGAGACATGAGCATTGCATTACATTGCATACATAATGATGATGATATTGTTAAGTGTTCATGAATGAGATGATATATATGATGGGAGATGTTATTGCCATGATATTGTTCTTGTTGTCCATTGCAATATGCTTGCTGAGTTTCGAACTCACGCTTGTGTTTTCTGGTTATTTTAGTGTGATGCCCTAGGTCTGAGAGCGATCCTAGTTCTTTTCCGTTGTGGTTGTTTCGAAAAGAGAGAAGTTTGGTCGGGAATTGATTAACTAAAGTTCATGCGACGTTTTAATATTTTTTTTTGGAGCGTCGGGCTAGAATCAGTGGGCCGAGGACAACCTGGGCCGAGGCTGGGATTTCCCTCCCCACCTCTCCCTCCCCCTTCCCCTAAGTGGGCCGGCCCACTAGCCAAGGGGGGCGCCACCCCTTTTCCCCCTAACCCTAGGCGCCTCCTCCCTCTCCCTCTCCCTCCCCTAGCAGCCACCTCTCCCTCCCCTTCCTTCCCCTACGTGGTGGCTCAAGATCCGCCGTGAATCGCGAAGGAGAAGGCGAGGAGCGACTCCGTGGAGGCGTGGATGACGAGCAGATCGCCGATTCGGGGTTCATCGCGTGTTCTTCGTGGGTTCGCAAGGGAGAACACTAGGTAAAATTCCCAAACTTTTACCTCTGTTTTACCTAGGGATTCGGAGTGTATTAGATCTGGTGGTGAGGGTTTTGGATGGATCTTGTTGGGGGAGAAGGGTAGATGTTCACGTGGTGCTGTTTCTGGAAGGGGGGATTGTGCAGCGCGGATTGTTTCGCGTTTTACGTGGCATAGATGATTTTTCCTGCCAAAACCTATAACTAGAAAGTTGTAGATAACGTCGAGACCTAGCTTCTGTATTTTGTTCAGAATTTTTGGGGAAGTGTTCTGAGAGTTATCGCTGTTACAAACCGATGAACATAATCTGGGAACAGATTTCATCCACTGTGTTGGACGACTGTTTAGGTATATTTAACAGAGGAATTAGAATTTATGATCTTCTGGAAAGTTGTAGATCTCGTCAATATCTAGCTCCTGTAAGTTTTTCATATTTTTATGTTCTGTAGAAAAAAAGATACGAAAAAGAGAATGGGGGTTGCTGCTGTTCGATCCGGACAGATCGGGGTTTCGGTGTTGGAAAAGGGGAACGGGTTGTAGGAATTGCGTGTCTGAGTTGTGTGATCAATTGTGGTGTTATTACATACTGAAAATATGCTTGTACAGGTGGTGCCCCTTCTGGACGCAACTAGATCCGTCGTCTACGTCGGTAAAGGCAAGTGGAAGTAGTGTTATGGTTGAGCTATACATCGTTGTTTGCATTGCCTTCGTTATATTTCCCGATGACATTAATCATACATGGTTTGATCATTTGCTAGGAAGATTGCAATAATTAGATTAGCAATGTGATGATGTGCTTTGGCTTTGAACCATGAGTAAAGAGAAGAATGATGTTGCCTATTGGTTGAACTGTCTAAATAGTTCATCTCAATGTTATTTGTTTTTCTATCCATGTTATATGATGGCATGCAAATATGTGGACTCAATGTGGAAAATTATGAATGAATTCATGCATGAAGCATTAACTGCATAATCATGCATTGGAAGTTTGTCGACGCCTTGCGGCGCGATCCGTCTGGTACAACACCGTGTGTTCTGAGAAAGGGCACGGTGAAGAGGATCATGGCATAAGCATATGCACAAGCATGAGCATTTCTTGAGGTTGTGGTAGTCGATGTTGTGGTGTTGAATGTAAAGCATGTGGTGTGTTAAATTCTTGATGGATGTGATTATGTGTTAATTGTTCCGCTTGCTGAGATTACCCAATCTCACTGCTTGTGTTTTGTTGTTTTCAGGTAGCGTGCAAGAGACATAAGCATGAGGGGTGGGCTAGCAACACAATAAACCTTCGAATGTCTTCACAACTCCCATGAACTAGTGTTTATTTAATACATTAGCTTGCTGAATTTTATTTACACTTAGACTATTTGTTGTTATGACTAAACTTATTCTTGCTTATGGTTGGTTTAGACTTGTTGTCGCTAGTATTGTTTGAATTGCTTATCATGAAATGCTTCCGTAATGTCCTGTTTTTAGGGGAGATGCTGTCGAAATTTTCTTGTTCTATAGTTTAGTTTTAAGGGGTGTTACAGTTGGTATCAGAGCGGGCTTTAGGTCCTTGGTGTATGAATTTAGGAGAGATATTCTAACATGAACTAAAACTTTGCTGTGTGAAATTAGTAACATTGCTTAGGTATAACTCTTAAAAATTGCCTTAGGGTAATAAACTTTTAATACTCAATAGGATTGTTAATCAACTTTAAAATTGACACACTTGCACTATTAGGATGGGATGGGCTGCATTGCATGGCATGCGTATGTTCGACTATATTTATTGTTTGATTGTGGGTGATTTTGTTATGCTTTTGTTGTTGTGGTGATTGTTTGCTTGCGGCTTGTTGGGTGCAGTATGCCACCAAAGACGCGTGCGGTAGGCCGTTCGGGGGGCCTCGCTCCCGAGCCGTCGGAGGCAGCTGAACCTGCCCAGGCTGAGGGCGGGGTTTCGGCAGAGATAGTGGCCGCCATGAGGGCGATGCAGGAGGAGTTGCGGAGTCTTGAGGAGGGCGCCTGACAGCCGCCTTGTGGCGCGGTAGCGCTGTGCCGCCGCGGGCGCGGCAGCGGTGGCATCAAGCGAGGAGTGGGTTGGGCTGCGGTTGGATAGCTTTGATGGGGTGGGCAATCCGATCGAGCGGCGGATTGGTTGTCCTATGTGGAGATGCATTGGGCGCTTTTGAGGTGGCGGCGCAGAGCGTGTCCGCCGTGGCGCAGCTCTTGAAGGGGAAGCCAGATCTGGTGGAGGGTGCGCCGACCTCGAGGCGCGCCGGGTGACTCCTCTTGGGAGGAGTTTGTCCGGCAATTTGAGAGGAGGTTCTACCCGCCACCTTCCTCGACAAGATGCAAATTGACTTGGGACGGTATGCCCAAGACAAGAAGATCGTGGCGGAGTACGAGGTTGGCTTCAACCAGATCGTGCGTTTTGTGCCCCATGTGGCACGTGGCGAGGTGGAGAAGGCAAAGCGGTTCCGGCAGGGACTCCGTCCTGCCATTCGCCATATGCTGGGCGCTTTCCCCATTGTCGATTTCCGGACAATGGTGGAGCAAGCTCTGGGTGTAGAGCTGCAGCTGAACTACACCGAAGAGCATCGCAAACCTGCCACGGGAGAGCAGGTTAAGGGCCCTCCAGAGAAGAAGGGCCAATCCTCTGGTACTTGGAATAAGAAGGGGAAGAATTTTCGTCACCGGCCCTATGGTGGCCGTCCTACTCAAAGACACACCTCGAGGGAGAGTGCGCCCGATACCTTGCCATAGTCACTCCTGGCATGGGGATGGTATGTTTCCGTTGTGGCGATTCCCATCGCGCGGCGAGTGCTCGTGGAAGGAAGGTGCACCATCTGTGGTCGGGAGGATCACAAGGATGTGGTGTGCCGTAAGAACCCCAACGACAAGGCTGCGTTGGGAGCCGGTGACATCCTCTCGGTGTGGACAGCGTGTGGGGCGTGATGCATATGTTGCCATCGGCTCCTACTCTGCAGCACCTCCCGACGCCTACTCCGACTCCCTCGTTCTACCGGCGCCACTCTCGGGGACTTCTTGGATGCCCGGCTTCCACCGCCACCTTCCTTCGGGACTTTGCCGTGGGTCCCTGTGACATATCCAGATGCGAGGCTGCACCATCTCGATCTACCCCGGAGTCCACGCTTTGCCCTCTTCGGGGATGCGGATCGTGGCAATGTGGTGACAGTACTATTTCTGTTAATTCTGTGGTTGCCCGGTGTGTTGTTCGACTCGGTGCTAGCTACTCGTTTGTCTCTGTGGATTTTGTTGTTCGGGCTGGTGCAATGCGTGCGAGTTTGGGTGATGCCGTGGTGGTTAGTGCACCGCAAGGCTTGATTTCTAGTTCGAGAGTGCAGCCGGGCTGTCACTTTCTGATTAGGTGATGAGGAGTTCATGGCGAATCTGGTGGTGATTTCCTTAGAGCCATTTGATGTTATCCTTGGCATGGGTGGCTATCCCGGCACCAAAGCGGTGATTGATCGCGCTTGGAGGACAGTCACCTTGCATGCTCCGTCTGGGCAAGAAATAACTTTCAGGAGTGCTATGCGGTACTCCTCTCCTTTTGTGTAAGCTGTTCCCAAACTCCCGGATGTTGAAATCGGGGTCCTGCAGTCCATGGTTGAGGGTCGAGAGGAGGAGAAGAGTTTGGAGGGCATTGCTTGTAGTTTGCCGATATCAGGTGTGTTTCCCGGTGAGCTTTGGGATTGCCTCGGAGCGGAGACTATCTTCGCATTGATCTTGTTCCTGATGCGAGGCCGATTTATAAAACCCCGTCTTAGGATGGCTCCGATAGAGCAAGTTGAGTTGAAGAGGCAATTGGGCGAACTCCTAGCTAAGGGGTTTATTAGAGTGAGCTCATCTCCTTGGGCGCTCGGTCTTGTTTGTGGGGAAGAAAGATGGCACCAAGCGACTATGTGTGGACTCTGGGCGCTTAATCAAGTTACCATTAAGAACAAGTATCCATTGCCTCGCATTGATGACCTTTTGATCAATTGAGGGGTGCCAAAGTATTCTCCAAGATCGATTTGCAATCTGGGTATCATCGATTCTTGGATTAAGGAGGAGGATATTGAAAAGACGGCTTTCAACACGAGGTATGGGCATTTTGAGTTTGTAGTCATGTCTTTTGGACTAACGAATGCTCCTGCCGTCTTTATGGAAGCCATGAACAGGATGCTCCATGAATATCTTGATGTCTTTATTGTCGTCTTCATTGACGACATTCTTGTCTACTCGAAGTCCGAGGAGGAGCACGCCGTGCATCTCGGTCTAGTTTTGGAGGCTCTTCGTAGAAATCAATTCTATGCCAAACTCAAGAAGTGCGCCTTACGGTTGTCGAGGTGAGTTTCCTTGGGCATGTCATCAACCAAAGTGGTATCTGATTGACCCAAAGAATGTTCTTCTTTGTGGTTGGATGGCGAAGACCGTCTAGTGTGACGGAAATCAGGAGTTTTCTTGGGTTGGCAGGTTATTACCGGTGCTTCGTGCATAATTTCTCTATCATAGCTAAGCCGATGACAAGGCTCACTCAGAAAGGGGTTCCTTTCATCTGGACAGAGGAGTGTGAGACTAGTTTCCAGACGCTAAAGAACAAACTGGTCAATGCACCTATTCTATCTTTACGTGAGTGGCAAGCGATATACGGTGTATGCAGATGCCTCGAGGATTGGTTTGGGTTGTGTGCTCATGCAAGAAGGCTGTGTCATTGCTTATGCTTCAAGGCAGTGAAGACTCATGAGCAGAATTATCCCACCCATGATCTCGAGTTAGCCATTGTGGTTTTGCCTTGAAATTGTGGAGGCACTATCTTTATGGGGAATCTTGTGATATTTTCACCGATCATAAGAGCCTCAAATATATATTCACCCAGCGAGAGCTGAACTGCGGCAGCGTAGATGGTTGGAATTGATAAAGGACTTTGATGTGTCGATCCATTATCATCCCGGCAAGGCTAATGTCGTGGCGGATGCCTTGAGTAGAAACGGGTGTCCCCAAGACCGCTATGCCCTTGGTTGCGGAGTTGGAAAGAGGACAGGTCACTTACTTTGTTTCTTTGAGGTTGCGCAAGAGGAGACTCGGATGATCATTCGATCTTGCATACCCGGCGGTTGTATGAGGCTCATTTGCAGGATCGTTTGCTTGAGGAGGTTCGGCGGAGGATTTGAGAGGGAAACATCGGGATTTCAGCATAGATGAGCATGGTTCCATCCGGTTTAGAGGCCGTCTTTGTGTGCCTCGAATCGGATGTGAAGATGGACATTCTAAGGGAAGCCCATAGGACTCGTATTCCGTTCACCCTGGCGAGACCAAGATGTATCGGGATCTGAAAGCGAGTTTACGGTGGAAGAGGATGAAGGTGGATATCGCCAAGTATGTGGCTTCTTGTGGAGTGTGCCAACAGGTAAAAGCTGAGCATAAGAGGCCTGCCGGTCTGTTACAGCCATTGGAAATTCCGGAATGGAAGTGGGAGCACATCACTATGGACTTTGTGATTGGGTTACCTCGCTCGCCGCGAGGTAGAGATGCCATTTGGGTGGTGGTGGATAGACTCACTAAGTCCGCACATTTTATTCCAATGAAGACAACCAATTCGGCACCAGATCTAGTTCCCTTATACATGAAGGAAGTGCTTAGGCTCCATGGCGTGCCTAAATCGATTGTCTCCGATCGTGACACTAGATTTGTGTCCCTGTTTTGGCAGAGTTTGCATAGTGCTCTGGGAACAAAACTCTCTCTCAGCACATCTTTTCATCCCCAGATAGATGGCCAGTCTGAGCGGACCATCCAGACTCTAGAGGACATGCTTCGAGCGTGTGTTCTTTCTTGGAAAGGAAGTTGGGAGGATCACTTGGCCTTGGTAGAGTTTGCTTATAATAACAGTTACCAGGCTAGCATTCGAATGGCCCCATTCGAGGCGCTTTATGGGCGAAAGTGTGTCTCCCCACTTTGCTGGGATGCGATTGGTGGAAATTCTTTGCGAGGAGTCGGATTGGGTTCAGGGACCTTTGAGAAAGTGCAGGAGATACGGCAGAATCTCACCGCCATGAGCCGTCGAGAAGAGTTATGCCGATAACGGAGGCGGGATTTGGAATTTTCAGTGGGTGATCAAGTCCTTCTCAAGGTATCTCCAACAAAGGGTGTCGTCCGTTTTGGTACCACCGGCAAGCTTAGCCCGAGGTACATTGGTCCGTTCCCGGTGGTGGCACGGGTGGGCAGTTTGGCCTACCGTCTGGAGTTGCCGGACTCTTTGAGAGGAGTACATGATGTCTTCCATGTCTCTATGTTGCGGAAGTATCTTCATGACCCAGAGCACAAGATTGACACGGAGCCGATTCTGATTGAGCAAGACTGGCGTTGGAGTGTCGTCCACTTCGTATACTAGACTCCTCGGAGCGGGTCATGAGGAGGAGAACCATCAGGTATGTGAAAGTTCTGTGGACAAATCAGTCCGAGCGGGAGGCAACTTGGGAACTGGAGGACCAGATACAGAAGAAGTATCCTGCGCTTTTTGAGAATACTGAAGGTAAAATGTTGTTTACTTTTTTTTGCCTTTTTTTCTTTTAGCGCCGTAGCTAAAAGGAGTAGATTCGGGGACGAATCCTTTTAAGGAGGGGAGAATATGATGCCCTAGGTCTGAGAGCGATCCTAGTTCTTTTCCGTTGTGGTTGTTTCGAAAAGAGAGAAGTTTGGTCGGGAATTGATTAACTAAAGTTCATGCGACGTTTTAATATTTTTTTTGGAGCGTCGGGCTAGAATCAGTGGGCCGAGGACAACCTGGGCCGAGGCCGGGATTTCCCTCCCCACCTCTCCCTCCCCCGTCCCCAAAGTGGGCCGGCCCACTAGCCCAGGGGGGCGCCACCCCTTTTCCCCCTAACCCTAGGCGCCTCCTCCCTCTCCCTCTCCCTCCCCTAGCAGCCACCTCTCCCTCCCCTTCCTTCCCCTACGTGGTGGCTCAAGATCCGCCGCGAATCGCGAAGGAGAAGGCGAGGAGCGACTCCGTGGAGGCGTGGAGGATGAGCAGATCGCCGATTCGGGGTTCATCGCGTGTTCTTCGTGGGTTCGCAAGGGAGAACACTAGGTAAAATTCCCAAACTTTTACCTCTGTTTTACCTAGGGATTAGGAGTGTATTAGATCTGGTGGTGAGGGTTTTGGATGGATCTTGTTGGGGGAGAAGGGTAGATGTTCACGTGGTGCTGTTTCTGGAAGGGGGGATTGTGCAGCGCGGATTGTTTCGCGTTTTACGTGGCATAGATGATTTTTCCTGCCAAAACCTATAACTAGAAAGTTGTAGATAACGTCGAGACCTAGCTTCTGTATTTTGTTCAGAATTTTTGGGGAAGTGTTCTGAGAGTTATCGCTGTTACAAACCGATGAACAGAATCTGGGAACAGATTTCATCCACTGTGTTGGACGACTGTTTAGGTATATTTAACAGAGGAATTAGAATTTATGATATTCTGGAAAGTTGTAGATCTCGTCAATATCTAGCTCCTGTAAGTTTTTCATATTTTTATGTTCTGTAGAAAAAAAGATACGAAAAAGAGAATGGGGGTTGCTGCTGTTCGATCCGGACAGATCGGGGTTTCGGTGTTGGAAAAGGGGAACGGGTTGTAGGAATTGCGTGTCTGAGTTGTGTGATCAATTGTGGTGTTATTACATACTGAAAATATGCTTGTACAGGTGGTGCCCCTTCTGGACGCAACTAGATCCGTCGTCTACGTCGGTAAAGGCAAGTGGAAGTAGTGTTATGGTTGAGCTATACATCGTTGTTTGCATTGCCTTCGTTATATTTCCCGATGACATTAATCATACATGGTTTGATCATTTGCTAGGAAGATTGCAATAATTAGATTAGCAATGTGATGATGTGCTTTGGCTTTGAACCATGAGTAAAGAGAAGAATGATGTTGCCTATTGGTTGAACTGTCTAAATAGTTCATCTCAATGTTATTTGTTTTTCTATCCATGTTATATGATGGCATGCAAATATGTGGACTCAATGTGGAAAATTATGAATGAATTCATGCATGAAGCATTAACTGCATAATCATGCATTGGAAGTTTGTCGACGCCTTGGCGTCTTGCGACCGTCGGGTACAACACCGTGTGTTCACGAGAAAGGGCACGGTGAAGAGGATCATGGCATAAGCATATGCACAAGCATGAGCATTTTACTGAGGTTGTGGTAGTCGATGTTGTGGTGTTGAATGTAAAGCATGTGGTGTGTTAAATTCTTGATGGATGTGATTATGTGTTAATTGTTAAGATAGCTGAGATTACCCAATCTCACTGCTTGTGTTTTGTTGTTTTCAGGTAGCGTGCAAGAGACATAAGCATGAGGGGTGGGCTAGCAACACAATAAACCTTCGAATGTCTTCACAACTCCCATGAACTAGTGTTTATTTAATACATTAGCTTGCTGAATTTTATTTACACTTAGACTATTTGTTGTTATGACTAAACTTATTCTTGCTTATGGTTGGTTTAGACTTGTTGTCGCTAGTATTGTTTGAATTGCTTATCATGAAATGCTTCCGTAATGTCCTGTTTTTAGGGGAGATGCTGTCGAAATTTTCTTGTTCTATAGTTTAGTTCTAGAATAGTGCCATGCAAAAATGTTACGTAATTCATTTTTTCTCCAAATTGCGAATTTTGTCTTTTTCGCTAGAAATTCGTTCTAAGTCCGAATCTCCTACAACAAATTTTGTTAATTAGTAGAAATTAATACCTTTCTACAGTATTTTTTATGAAATTTTATGAATAAATTTGTACTGTTAAATTATTTGCAGAAAGTCCAAATTACGAATTTTGTCGCTCTTAAACTGCACATCCAAAAATTCTGAAATAAATTTTATAAAACTTAGAAAAGGCTAGACTAATTATCTGGAAATTTTCATGAAAGTACACGCTAATTTGATTTGTAGTATTTTCCGGATGTGTGTTTAATTCGTTGTTTGCTACGCGTAGACGTTGAACTGTGCGAGAGTGCGGAATTTGAAGACCAAGCTCAAGCCCTAGATCAAGATCATCAGCTTTTTGAAGGCAAGTTATGCTTTGACCATATTGCTCCTAATTTTTGAAATATATTTTGATTTGAATTATGCATGCTGTGTTGTTAAAATAAATTAAATTGATTTGAGTAAAGTAGCTAATTAACCTAGTTGGTAATTCCACCCTTGATGTTAATATTTGTATGCCATGTATCCATTGTCACCTTAAGTTGGTTAATTTAGTTGGATGATATTATTGTGCCAACACGGGAGGCTAGACCGTGAATAGTTGCTTAGTTATGCTTGCGTGAAATGTGTTTCAAATGGCAAAATAATATTGACTAATGATATACGGAATGAATTTTGGAAATGGTGTAATCTTGCCACATGATGACGTGAAGTGTAGGTACCTTTGTGGTTCTACATAGTAACTGATATTATTGTTGGCATGTGTTGCGCAATAATCAAACTGGGTGGGAAAATATTTAGTCTGGGGCAAGTGGCAAGGTTGATCTGGTGGGCCATGATTGGTACCGGGAAAGTCATTTTGGTTCTTTGGGTAGTCTTGCCCTGGTCACCCTAAGGACTTAACCTTGCAAGCCTTTGAACTGAGTCAATCGTGCAACCACATGACTGAAGTGGGACGGTCCTAGTTGAGTAAGTTACTAATAATTTGCATGTGGTACCTCGGGGTGTCAACTACACCCTTTGTGTAGTGGTACGGGGGAGCGTACCGAGGCTACGGGTAGGTACCCATCCAATGATATGTCGGTCCTATACTTCATCTCTGCTGGGAGAAGGGATAGTGTATGGCAACCGGGGAGGTCGTTAAGGTAGAAGTTTCCGAAAGGCTTTGTTACAATCATTTGCCTTTGTGATGTTTGATTGTATCTTGTGGGTAAAGTGCATAACCTCTGCAGAGTGTGTCAAAACTATTCGAATAGCCGAGTCCACGGTACTGGACAACGCTCGGGGATTACAGTCAAGGGTTAGATTTTCTGAAATAAAAATGTGGGAATAGGTTGGCTGAGTGCCAGAGACAAATGCTAAAGTAATTTGGGGCTTTGTGCCAAACTGTTTGGAAAAGATAGTGATAACTTATTGTATAATATGGTTTTACCGCTTTTGAATCTATTAAGATTATTTAATCAAAGCAAAATGTTGTTTGATGCAAAACAACCACTTAAGACATTCCTTTGGAGGAAGCCATGCATATAGTAATAGGATTGCACCCTTGTGCATGACTTGCTGAGTATGTTGTATACTCACCCTTGCTTCCAACACAATCATCAGTTGAGGAGAAGACCACAACTTCAAAGGAGGAGAAGTTTCTCGAGGAGGCAATTATCTAGGAGTTGAACCTTGTCTGTTGCCTGTGGCATACTGATGGGTGTCACCGACGTTCTTCATTCCGCTGCTGATTATTTGTAAGTTGGCCTTAAGGTCTTGTAACCAGTTTATTTAATGTTTGAAGTACTTTCTTATTAATTCTGCTGTGTATGATTGTGGTACTTCATCCCTGTTATGACTGTGTGTACTAGCGTGATCCTGGACTAGTACAGAATACACAGAGGGTCCGGATTTGCATATTCGGGTCCCAACAACATGCATACGTACTCTTTAGGTTTACCTCTTATAAATAGGGGGAGGTGTCCCCTGTTTATTGTGGGTATTGAGCAGAGCACAATAGAGCTAGGCGCATAGGGCGGAGCTTCTTGTGCTGTGTTTTAGGGTTTGTACTCTTTTGATGGGAGTACTTTAGACAAAAAGAAATAAAGATCAATTTCTTTCAGATCCTCTGCGTGTTACAGTAATCTCGAAACTACAGTGCACGCGTTGCTATAGTAATCTCTGTTTTCGGATTTTATCTTGCACGTTCTGGTTCTAGGTTGGATCTTTGTCTACTTTGATTCTTTGAGTTTCTTCTTGATTTGACCCATCCAAAACCTTTCTGGGGATTTGATTTAGAGTTCCTCAAAGTTCTGTTGGTTAATCTTTTGAAGTTTTGTACAATCACGAAATTAGGGTTTAATCTATTCTCGTCATATTCTGTCACAACAAGCTGCGGGGTTCATAACTTTTGATCCGTAAGTCCGATCGAGTTGATTCTTTTTGGGTTCGATTGTATTCGACTCTAGTTTCTTGTTTTCATATTTCAGATCAATTCAACAATTGGATCTCTGGGAATTTGCGATTTACAGAACGTATCTAATTTGTTTTTATCGATCATGAAGCAGTTTTTTTGAATCCGAATTGGGGTGAAGTTTTAGTAGATCAAAAATTTGGTTTTAGCTTCTGCACAATCATTCACCCCCCCTCTGGTTACTATATTCATATATATCAATCCTACAGAATCGCTACCTGCGATTGTAGTAATCCTTCCAGCATTCTTCATGATCAACTGGAAGTATTTAGACTCTCTTACGATGGTATTCGTTGTGACACTATCAACAATGCATATCTCCTCCATTTGGGTGCTACATAATTTCTAAATGAAAGAAATATAATTCTAATTAGACTGTGGCAAAATAATTCAAATATTGTGTAACACCCCGGCATTTACTATGCCTGAATGCTACCAAACATAAGCTAAACAACATCTAAATACCACAAGTTACCATAAATTCTAGCAAAGGTACATATGCTAAAAACCGAAATTTCGGCAGCATCTCCTTTGTTTTAACATGAATTAAAGGAGCAACAACAGTATATCAATGTATGGATTATGAGAGACAACTAAAAACAGCAATAATTAACGACTTAGCAACAATATAAGTCTAGTTTCAAACACATAATGTCTCCAAGGGTCAAACGAACAATAAAACTCTCATATAGCAAAGCTAAACCTTAAAGCAATAATCATCACACGCAATTTATTATCAAACTAATAGAATGACTTGTGGAATCAATATGGTGAAGCTACGTGTGGGCGTGTGACTATTTCCCTTCCCCGCATGCCGTTCTCATGGTACCTAAAATAACAAGAAAACACAAGCGTGAGTTCGAAACTCAATAAGCATATTGCAATGGACAACAAGAACAATATCATGGCAACAACATCTCCCATCATATATATCATCTCATTCATGAACACTTAACAATATCATCATCATTATGTATGCAATGTAATGCAATGCTCATGTCTCCTTGGAAACTCATACCGGTATGGTTGAGTACACACCCGTCGGTGTGCACCCTCTCCCCCCTTCCATCCCGACGATGGAGGGTGCCTAGTCCTCGCTTCCGTTCACCGCGGTGAATGGAATCACGATGTAGGACTTACTCATTGGCTTTCCGGATTAGTCATAACTTTCTCACCGACCTTCCCGGACTAGTTATGACTTTCTCACCGCCCGAGCCATGTAACATGCCATGTATGCATTTATGCTAACATCATATTTAACTCACATATTAACACATGGCATCATAACATATTAAACATGCTGATCATATCATTGGCAATCATAAAAGCATGCCAAGTGATCATATATCATGTAGTCAATTCCATCAATTCTCAACAAGCAACCTACAAATCGCTATCCATCACAACACACTTGCCTCAACCACGGGCAACAGATTGGCGGGAAGTAGAGGGCACTCCCGGGGTCGCACCACCTGCACATAGGTACCACATGCTCACAATCATGTCCACAAAACAGTACGCAAACCCTCATCTACCCCGACATTGCCAACTACTCGCAAAACCTAAAAACAGAGGTTCTGTCCCGTCGGGACAGCAGCCTTGCAAAAGGCATAACTTGAGTTATGGGACTCCGAATCAATTAAACGAGTATATCCTTGCGTAGCTTAGGAAATTTCCCAACTTTCTCTAGGTATATGGAAAGACTGATTCGGACTCTAAAGTTATTTAATCTACAGATTACCATGATCTGTTCCAATTACGTCACAGATTATATCATGCTCGGTAAAACAGCCATAACTTTCAAACGGATGGGCGGAATTTAATGTACTTTATACCCACTGAAAGATAATGAAATTATCTACAACTTATTCAAGATCCGTACGGACAGATTCAGAATCTAAATTGATGAAAACACAAACCCTAGGTCGACTGCTCATGCTGTCCCAAAAACAGAACGTGGCAACATCCAGATCTAATCCAAATTACTCAATTACAGCACCACCAATTGATCTAAAAACTTGATAAACACCCTTAGAACAGTACCTAGATTAACCCCAAGGATTTCCATGGACATACCTTTGCCCGACGCACGAAAACCCAATAGATCTCCTCCTGGTTCGCGCGATCCCCTTCCTCGCTTCCAAATCCACCGGATCTCCTCATCGCGGAGCGCTCCAATGGATGGATCTTTGAGGTGGTGAGGTCAAGAACTCACCTAGGCGCAGCAAGGGAGGTGGAGAGGTGGTGGAGAGGGTGGTGGCGCAAGGGTAGAGGCTTGGGGGAGGTGGAGGCGCCCAAGGAGGAGGTGGGGAGGTGTGGGAGGCGGCTAGGGCACTTGGGGGTGCAAGGGGCAGGGGGAGGACGCCCAAAAGGGCAGGGAAACCCCCCTTTAACCAGCCCTAAGCCCCTTTCCTAATCCTAAATGGATTCCCACTCCATCCCACCAAAGCCCACAACCCCCTCTTTAAGGCCCAAACTCCCCCGGGAAGGCCCAAAACCCCAGAAACGGCCCGACAACGCTATTAACCTCCATACCTTATGGTTTTAACCTCCCATATCATATTTCAATATGGTTACGACGCTCCGTGGTGTCACAACACTTCAAAAGGCCCAAAAACGCGAGTAAACCTCAAGCCGAAAGGTTTTATTCTCTAATTTCACATTTTATAATGTCACACCATACCGTAATGTCACATATTGCTTGTAAATATATAATACTGGAAGAAAGAATAAACTGCATATTCATTCATGAGAAAAAAATGCTCTTCTAGAGCTTACAATTCATTATTCAATCTGATGTCTATATAAGATAGTTCTAACCATTCAGGGCTAGTTCTTCAAACTCACGTTTGACAATGCCAGACATTTGCACATTCACAAGATTCTTTAATTAGATTACTTCGTGCAATCTAATAGAGTGTGGTTGCTAGATTCATAAAAATGCATAATTAAATTCTCATGAATTTCCAGCAGACTAAACGAAAGCAATAATTGCAAGATTCATAAAATATTCATAAAAGTAGTACAAGAATGCTTTGTGCACGCATCTTAGTGAATACGAGCAGTTTCGTGCGTGGGGCTTCGTGCACGCATGCGATCGTCTTCGTGCGTGCATGCGATCGGCTTCGTACGCACGGCGTGGCGCAGCTTCATGCACGCGACGCGGTCAGTTTCATGAGCGGCAGCTGATGAGGACATCACTACCATGGATACGGCCATGCCTACAAACCCAATTGAAACCAACAATGTAATACAAGGGCCAATTACTCGAGCTCGCGCACGTCAATTCAATTACAAGGTGAATGCGCTTCTCGGGTTGCATACAAATAATTTATTGAATCGAATGCTATTTAATCCTTGTGATGATTTTATTGTCCTTAGGAACCAAGGAGAAGGACTCCCAAACGTCAAGCATGAAGCTAATTCTTCCGGTCAACAAGTTCAACTCGGATTCGGCCTCCGGGACAGCACCAACTTAAAACGACCATAATTTGTGATCCACAAGGGTATTTGGGGTCTATGAGTACTGGTTTGAAAGGTTTCGTCGTCCTCTTTCCAACGGATCTGGCCTCATGTCCAAATTCCTTACGAGTCAACGAAAATCTGCAAAACAAGTTTGATCATCTTTCCAAATCCGAGTCAAACTTGGAATAGGAGTCCTACTCGGCCATGGTTGTGCTTTGGATGCCCCTAGCATGGTTTTGGCCTCCTATTTCTCCTATATATATCTAGGGAGTCCCCCAAAATAATTTGGGTTTTGGTTATTTGATAGTTTAGCCTTTTGCTACTATTTGAGTCTTTTAGACGTGCTCAACGGCCGCCTAACAAGCTCCTTGTATCGGAACCCTAACTTTTTCTATACTTCATCTATATTTGCAATTTTAGATTGCTTTTGCCTTGTTCTTGCTTGTTCTTGGATTGCTTGTAGGAATTGATCTTCATGATCAGGTTGATCGTGCCTACGGCAAGGTCAATAACCATCTGGAGTTGGTTTAGCGATTGCTAAGGCGCATCATCGTTGTACGTTGTAGTCGGATCGTCAAAGTCGTCTCCACCCAAATCGAAGGTTATCATTCTCATCGAAAGATCGGGACACCCAATGTTACATCAGCAGCCTTCCTGGCGCGGCGATGGCCGCTTCGTGCGACGTGCTTCATGTGTATATTAGAGAAAAACTCAAACACACGTGAAGCAATAATCGCAAAATGCATAGAAATATTCATGAATACTCCAAGAGAATGCTAGGAAAATTAAAACTAGATCCAAATAATTTTCTGGAATTTTCTAGCATTTTTCATAATTTTCTGGCAATTTTCAGAATTCTTCTATTATTTTTAATCAATTTTTAGAATTCCAATCAATTTTTAGAAAAAAAGAAAAAAGGAAAAGGATTAAAAATTCCTTAGGGGATAAGAAGGGAATTTCCCCCTCCCTTTTGCCTTATCCGGTTATAAACCGGATTGGAATTTCAATGGCCTCGGGACTTCAAGTCCAGAGCCGGTTAGCGTGAGGGGAGGGGGAGCCGGTCTGGCGACGGAGCAGGGGTGGTCGATGGCTGAGTAGCCGATCGGGTCGGTGCGCTTCGGGCGCGTCTCGGGCCCGCGGTGGGCTTCAAGCGCGTAGGCTGGCATGCGGGAGTGGCTTCAAGCTGCGAGGGCCATCGGCAAAGGCGGCTTTGAGCGCCTAGAGGGAGGGGGCAGAGCTGACCGGCACCAGCGGTCGGGCGCGGCAAGACGTCGGCGGTGCGCGCTGGTGACACTACGATCTTCGTCCGGGCGGGGAGGCCGGAGCGGTTGCGCTTGCGGCTTCAAGCCGCACGGAGATGCCGAGGCTTTGCTGGGAAATTGGTCGAGGTGTTGCTACCGTCATGTGCATGCTTTGAGACGCGAGAGCGGTGGCAGGCGGCGCTCCGGTCATGGCTTCGAGCCGGACAACGGCTGGCGCTTCAGGTGCTTGGTTCTAGGCAAGAGCATCGGTGCTTCGTTGGTGTGGCCGTGCATGGCTTTGAGCTGAGGGTGGCCGGCGACACTGCTTGGGCGACTGCTAGTTGCGGGTGTCACGGTCCAACCGGCGGCTGCGTGCCGGGCCGTGGCGAAGTGGTCGCGTAGGGAGATCAAGCTCCGGGCCGGAGGCGGCCGGCGGGCTGCTAACGGGTTGCTGGCAACGGCTTCATGCCACTTCAGAGCCGACGCTAGTTGATAGAGTTTGATCCCCGTAGATCTGTACTATAGTTTTATGTATTGTAGCTTCGTGCAATGTGTGACACCACGGAGTGTCGAAACCTTATTTAATGTGAATGTTGAGCTCAAAAACATTACAAAATATGGTATTGGAGGTTAAAACCATATGGTATGAGGTTTAATTGCGTTTTCGGGCCGTTTCCGGGAGTTTGGGCCTTTCCGGGAGAGTTTGGGCCTAAAAGAAGGGGTTGTGGGCTTTGGTGGGATGGAGTTTGAGTCCTTTTAGGACTAGGAGACCAGTTTGGACTGGTAAATATAGCCCCCCAGCCTATGCATGCGCCCCCCACGGTGGAATTTTAGCTCGAGGCTCGAGGCTCGGTTCGGGCTCGGCTCGGCTCGGTGCGGCTCGGCTCGGCTCGCATGGCCAACGAGCCGAGCCCGAGCCTACCGCCTGGCTCGCTTGGCCAACGAGCCGAGCCTGAGCCAGCTCATGAGCGGCTCGTTAGGCTCGACAGTCATTGAGTTATATAAGGTATGAATTCACAATACAGTAATCAGTATACCCAATGCTAGACATCTAATGAGCAATGCTTGTCTTACCTTACTTTTTGAGTTTACTCTTCTTAGTACTTCAAATGTCTTGTATTGGGTCTACTGATTACTTTTGCACAGATAAAAGTAAGCCGAGTATTCTTTTTCCAGATTACATGTTTGCAGTTTTATAAACTGAAAGAGCAGTCTAACCATCTGTGCTTAAAAAGGCGTCCCATAAATATGAAATTGCTTCTTAACCGAACCCTAGAGGAGGCTGGAGCCTGAGAACGGTGAGAATGGATGGAGGAGCTTCGTTTTTTGTGAGAATGAAGGGCATTTGGGCCCTTGCCAGTGCCCTTGTAGGCCGGCTCGTGAGCCGGCTCGAGGCTCGAGCGAGCCCGAGCCGAGCTCAAGATTGAGCTCGATGTATGCAACGAGCCGGGCTCGGCTCGGCTCGAAAACTGGCGAGCTCGGCCGAGCCGAGCCGGGCTCGGCTCGGCTCGGCTCGATTCCACCCCAACCCCCACCCCTTTGGTGCGCCCCTCCCTGCCCCTCCATGCCTTAGCCGCCACCCCCCACCTCCCCCTCTCCCTTGCATGCGCCCCCATTGCTCCCCACCTCTCCACCACCTCTCCTCCACCCCTTGCTGCCCTAGGGTTAATTGTGTTTTACTGTCAACTATGCTGCCGTCATAGTCCATATGAATTTCCGCAACCTTCGATGTTAATTGTATTTCCATTATTTGATACCGAGGAAGAAGTCATTTGGTGAATGACTATTCGGTACCGTTGTTACATGATGAATGAAGGGTGAAAAAGGAAAACGAGATATTGTTTATGTATAATTAATCATAAAGGAGTCGATGAGCCAGGTCGGTGAGAAAGTCATAAATGGTTATATGACTAATCCGGAGTGCTCTTGCAAGGTGTGCATTCATGTCATGAATCGAGATGTCCAATTCTTTCTAGTATGAAAGAATGAAGAATTTCTGGTATGTTGGTTGTGGTGTAGGAGATTTGTGTTTCCCTTGCGTCTTGGCTTAGGAAGTTAAAATGAATGCTCTTTGGTTATTGTCGAATTCTTTCCAAAGTGGCTTTTAGCGCTTTGGAGTTCGAGTTGTTGTATGTGGATCAGTTTGGGTTCATGGGTTTTGGGTTGAGCTTACTCAATGATTGTACCCTTTGTTCTGATTCTTTGAAAGGAAGAATGCAAGGGCGAGACCTTCTAAGAAAGGAAAATTTAGTGTGGATTGGTCCTGACCTAAGATATTAGGCGTTGCTAGTGGTTGATCGTAACTAGTTTGGAAGTGAAGAGTAAAAGGAAGGTTGGGTATGACCCAATTCAAACTTTCTTGGAGAAATGTCATTGAGGTGTTCCTCAGTAGGGTTGATCCAATGATTAGTGGACCACTTGGTGGTTGCTAGTAATTGCTTTCTGTTTTTGAAGAGTATTGGATCTTTGTCGCCGATCTTAGAGTGTTGTGTCTCACTTGGTTTGCGTCGTCTTGAATACGACGAACCACAATTGAGAGGTTGAGACGTGAATCACTTTTGTGCGTGGGAGCAGAAGATCGATCTAGAAGTTGGTACCATGTCCTTCTGGAGAGTGGCTTTGGTTAAATGGATCAGGCACTTTAGTGCCAAGGAATGCATGGAATGAGGAGTGTGAGACCGTTTTATTTCGTGGTCTATTTGGGACTTTAACCTACCGCTTGGGTTGTGCCGAGGCCGTATGGGAGTGCTTTTGTGTTTCAATGTTGAGTAAGAATTCTGGCAAGTTTTGAATGTGAGTTATCTTTAGAGCTGTCAGTTTTTGATCCTTAGCTCCTTGCCTCTGTGTGCTGGCTGGTGCAAATCGTAGGGGCTTCTAAGCGGGTTCTGAGGCGTGAACCATAACTCCCTTTGATTTGGTTGTTTGCGAAGTGGCGTGTCTCGGATTTCGGGGTCGAATCCTGTTGAAGGGGGGAAGAATGTGACACCACGGAGTGTCGAAACCTTATTTAATGTGAATGTTGAGCTCAAAAACATTATGAAATATGGTATTGGAGGTTAAAACCATATGGTATGAGGTTTAATTGCGTTTTCGGGCCGTTTCCGGGAGTTTGGGCCTAAAAGAAGGGGTTGTGGGCTTTAGTGGGATGGAGTTTGAGTCCTTTTAAGACTAGGAGACAAGTTTGGGCTGGTAAATAGAGCCCCCCAACCCATGCATGCGCCCCCCACCCCTTTGGTGCGCCCCTCCCTCCCCCTCCATGCCCTAGCCGCCACCCCCCACCACCCCCTCTCCCTTGCATGCACCCCCATTGCCCCATTGCTCCCCACCTCTCCACCACCTCTCCTCCACCCCTTGCTGTCCTAGGGTAGCCTCTCCGCCTCGGAGATCCATCCATTGGAGCGAGGAGCGATCCGGGAGGAGATCTATTGGGTTTTCGTGCGTCGGGCGAAGGTATGGCCATGGGAAACCTTGGTGTTGATCTAGGTACTGTTCTAAGGGTCATTATCATGTTTTTAGATCAATTGGTGGTGCTGGAATTGAGTATATTGGATTAGATCTAAAAGTTGCCACGTTCTCCATTTCGGGCAGCATGTGCAGTCGACCTAGGGTTTGGGTTTTCGTCAATTTAGATTCGGAATTTGGTCGTACGGCTGTTGAAGAAGTTGTAGGTAATTTCAATACCTTTCAGTGGGTATACAGAACTTTAAATTCCGCCCAGCCGTTTGAAGGTTATGCTTGTTTTACCGAACGTATTAAAATCTGTGACGTGATTGGAACAGATCACGGTATTTTGTAGATTAAACAACTTTAGAGTCCGAATCAGTCTTTCCATATACTTAGAAAAAGTTAGGAAATTTCCTAAGCTACGCGAGGATGTACTCGTTTAATTGATTCGGAGTCTCAGAACTCAAGTTGTGCCTTTTGGAAGGCTGCTGTCTCGACGGGACAGAACCTCTGTTTTTGGGTTTAGCGAGTAGTTTGCGATGTCGGGTTAGAAGAGGGTTTGCCTACTGTTTTGTGGACATGATTGTGAGTGTGTGGTACCTATGTGCAGGTGGTGTGACCCCGGGAGTGCCTTCTACTCCTCACCAATCCGTTGCCCGTGGTTGAGGCAAGTGTATTGTAATGGATAGCGGTTTGTAGGTTGCTAGTTGAGACTAGATGAATTTGATTATATGATATGATCACTTGCCATGCTTTAATGATTGCCTATGATATGATGAGTATGCTATGATGCCATGTGTTAATGTACAAGTTAATTATGATGTTGGCATATTTGCATACATGGCATGTTACATGGCCCGGGCGGTGAGAAAGTCATAACTAGTCCGGGGAAGGTCGGTGAGAAAGTTATGACTATTTCGGAGAGCCAATGAGTAAGTCCTACATCGTGATTCCATCCACCGCGGTGTGGGGAAGCGAGGAGTAGGCACCCTCCATCTTCGGGATGGAAGGGGGGAGAGGGTGCACACCAACGGGTGTGTACTCAACCATACCGGTATGAGTTTCCAAGGAGATATGAGCATCGCATCGCATCGCATTGCATACATAATGATGATGATAATGATTTGTGAACATGAATGAGATGATATACATGATGTGAGTTGTTGTAGCCATGTAATTGTTTATATTTGTACCATTGCAATATACTTGCTGAGTTTTGAACTCACGCTTGTGTTTTCTTGTTGTTTTAGGTACCATGAGACCGGCATGCGGGGAAGGGAAATAGTCACACTTCCTCACGTAGCTTCACTCATTTGATTCCACAAGTCATTCAATTAGTTTTTGAGAATAAACTGTGTGTGATGATTATTGCTTTAAAGTTTAGCTTTGCTTTATGAGAGTCTTATTGTTCGTTTGACTCTTGGAGACATTAAATGCTTGAAAGTAGACTTATATTGTCGTTAAGTCTTTAATTATTGTTGTTTTAGCTGTCTCTCATATTGCCTTATATTGCTTTACTGTGTTGCTCCTTCAAATCATGTTAAAACAAAGGAGATGCTACCGAAATCTCGGTTTTTAGGATGTGCGCCTTTGCTGGAATTTATGTTTAATTGTGTTATTTAGATGTTGTTTAGCTTCATGGCACTAATCATTATTATCATGGCTCCCACTGATTAAACTGTATAATAATGTAAAGCTACGTGTAGATGTGTAGCTAATGCCCTTTTTCCCGCATGTCGGTTTCATGGTACCTAAGAAAAAGAACATAAACACTAGCGTGAGTTCATCACTCAGCAAGTATATTGGAATGGAACAAGAATATACATTCTAATACCTTCATCACCACTTTTCACATACAACATCATACACATCTCATATAAATAGCATAAGCATATCATTGACATCATCATATAACATCCTCATATAATGCAATGCAATGCAATGCAATGCGATGCACATATCTCCTGGAAACTCATACCGGTATGGTTGAGTACACACCTGTCGGTGTGCACCCTCTCCCTTCTTCCATCCCGAAGATGGAGGGTGCCTACTCCTCGCTTCCCCACACCGCGGTGGATGGAATCACGATGTAGGACTTACTCATTGGCTCTCCGGAATAGTCATAACTTTCTCACCGACCTTCCCCAGACTAGTTATGATTTTCTCACCGCGCGGGCCATGTATCATGCCATGTATGCAAACATGCCAACATCATAAATCACTTGTACATTAACACATGGCTTCATAGCATAGTAAGCATATTCATCATATCATTGGCAATCATTAAAGCATGGCATGTGAACATATCATATATTAAATTTCAATCACAACCGATCAAGCAAACGATAACCCGCTACCCATTCCAATACACTTGCCTCAACCACGACGACGGATTGGCGAGAAGTAGAAGGCACTCTCGGGGTCACACCACCTGCACATAGGGACCACACACTCACAATCATGTCCACAAAACAGTAAGCAAACCCTCTTCTACCCCGACATCGCAAACTACTCGCTAAACCCAAAAACGGAGGTTCTGTCCCGTCGGGACAGCAGCCTTCCAAAAGGCACAACTTGAGTTCTAAGACTCCGAATCAATTAAACGAGTACAACTTCGCGTAGCTTAGGAAATTTCCTAACTTTTTCTAAGTATATGGAAAGACTGATTCGGACTCTAAAGTTGTTTAATCTACAAAATACTGTGATCTGTTCCAATCACGTCACAGATTTTAACACGCTCGGTAAAACAACCATAACTTTCAAACAGCTAGGCGGAATTCGACGTTCTTTATACCCACGGAAAGATATTGAAATTACCTACAACTTCTTCAACAGCCGTACGACCAAAATCCGACTCTAAATTGGCGAAAACCCGAACCCTAGGTCGACTGCACATGCTGCCCGAAACAGAGAACTCGCAACTTCTAGATCTAATCTAATCTACTCAATTCCAGCACCACCAATTGATCTAAAAACATGATAATCACCCTTAGAACAGATCCTAGACCAACCCCAAGGATTCCCATGGCCATACCTTCGCCCAACGCACGAAAACCCAATAGATCTCCTCCCGGTTCGCGCGATCTCCTTCCTCGCTCAAATCCCGCCGGATCTCCTCGTCGCGGAGCGCTCCAACGGATGGATCTTCGAGGTGTTGAGGTGGAGAACTCCCCTAGGGGCAGCAAGGGAGGTGGAGAGGTGGTTGTGCAAGGGGAAGGGGAGATGGTGGCGCATGGCAAGAGGCAAGGGGGCGGCGGCTATGGGAGGGGGAGGAGGAGGAGGTGGGGCTCATGGGGAGGTGTTGGGGGCGCCCTAGGGCAGGGTGGCTGCCCCCTCCTCCCCACATGGGCCAAGAAGCCCCCACCTCAGGCCCATAAAGATCCCCCAAGGCCCAAGTTTCCCCGGAAAGGCCCAAACGACCGAAAACGGCTCAGAAAAGCGCTATAAAGTCATACCGAAAAGCCAAAATAAATATAATGTCATATTTTATATCGTTACGACCTTCCGTAGTGTCACACCAATGATGTAATACAAGGACCAATTACTCGAGCTCGTGCACATCAATTCAATTACCAGGTGAATGCGTTCCTTGGGTTACATACCAATAATTTAATGGACGGAATACTATTTAATCCTTGTGATGATTTTATTGTCCTTAGGAACCAAGGAGAAGGACCTTCCAATGACAAACTTGAAGCCAGTTTGTCACTTGCACCAATTCAACTCGGATTCTGTCTCCTAGACAGTGCCAACTTGAAGCAACCATAACTTTTGATCCACAGGGGTGTTTGATGCATCCCTCCCGGGTGTGCACCATGCCCTTCGCGGCCCATCCATATGGCGCACGTGCCTTGCCCGGTGAGCGGACTGCCTAACTGGCCCAGGGGCGTGGGCCTTGACCCAACGAGGGAAATACATGTTGGGGAACGCGGTATGCTACTCTAGCACAAATTAAAATTTCTACCGCAAACCAGAAAAGCTACTCGCAAGAAGGGGATCATAGATCTATTACCACTAGACGCGCAGTTGCGGAATCCTTCGCACCTCGTTGTAGTGGATCGTTCTCGTATCCGTGATATGTTAATAAGTTGTGATTGACTTCTCAATCACGGCATGGCCATGAGCTTCCTTAATCATATCACACGAGTGGCCTAGACATATATCTCCGTTACATTGGAGTGGCAAATTCCATCTCGACTGCTCACTTCCCTCTGCAGGTTTCATAGCAAACATGAAAGCTACCTTTATAACTATCCAGTTAGGAAATAGTGTTTGGTAACCCCAAGGTAAACTATTACACATGTAGGGAATATGACAATCTCAGGTCTAAGGATCATACATCTACTATGTATGAGATGCACTGATGACACATAAGAACGTAACATTCTCGCAGTGTCCCATTGTGGGTCTATCTAACCCATGTTCTTCAACATGCGTCCACAATGTATTGATGATATCCCTATATCCCATGATCTATGAAACATGATCATCGAACAATACATGTGCTAATCTATTCATCGTTGTCCTATACGATGATATCCGATCAGAGATATTTATCGAATTATATCAATAAGTAAAGAGCTTCATAAACAAGTCACACACTTGTTGATCAAAACAATGATATACATTCATTGGACCAATAATCATATTATTATTCATAAACGTAGTCATGTTACAATCATCCATATGATTGCCTCAAGGGCATAACACTAACAATCTCCCACTTGCACTTGAGTCAATCAATTAAGTATCTAATACCAATAGACCTCGTGTGCGCCTCATGCTTAGGCTGTGGCTTTGTCAATGGATCAGCCACATTGGCTTCCGTATGTACTTTGCATATCTTCACGTCACCTCTATCCACAATCTCGCGAATAAGGTGATAGCGTCGGAGTATATGTTTGGACTTCTGATGTGATCTAGGCTCTTTTGCTTGTGCAATGGCACCACTATTATCACAATAGATGTCCATTGGACTAGAGGCACTAGCAACCACACCAAGCTTTGAGATAAACTTCTTTATCCATACAGCTTCTTTTGCGGCATCCGAAGCCGCAATGTACTCCGCTTCTATCGTAGAATCAGCCACCGTGCTTTGCTTGGAACTCTTCCAGCTTACTGCTCCTCCATTTAGTGTAAACACGAAACCGGATTGTGATCGAAAATCATCTTTGTCAGTTTGGAAGCTTGCATCGGTGTAACCTTTTACAACCAGTTCTTCCTCACCTCCAAAGACTAGGAACATACCCTTAGTTCTTCTCAAGTACTTTAGGATGTTTTTCACGGCTATCCAATGACCATCACCGGGATCCGCTTGGTATCTACTTGTGACACTTAGAGCATATGAGACATCTGGGCGTGTACAGATCATGGCATACATGATAGATCCAATAGCCGAAGCATATGGAATCTTGCTCATCCTGTCTCGCTCATCAGTTGTCGAAGGACACTGATTCTTGCTTAGACTGATGCCATGTGACATTGGCATGAAACCTCTCTTAGATTCATGCATATTGAACCTTTTCAATACTTTGTCAATGTACATTTCTTGGCTTAATCCAATCAACCTTTTTGATCTATCTCTATAGATCTTTATGTCCAAGATATAACATGCTTCTCCCAAGTCCTTCATTGAGAAACTCCTCTTCAACGAAGTCTTAACGTCTTCAAGCATAGGAATATCATTCCCGATCAATAATATGTCATCCACATACAAGATCAGAAACACAAGTGCGCTCCCACTAGACTTCTTGTAAACACAAGGCTCTTCTTCATTTTTGATAAAGCCAAATCCTTTGACCACTTCATCAAAACGAATGTTCCAACTCCGAGATGCTTGCTTTAACCCATAAATGGATCTCTGAAGCTTGCATATCTGTTTAGCATTTTTAGGATCAACAAAACCCTTAGGTTGTATCATGTATACATCCTCAGATAGATTCCCATTAAGGAAAGCTGTTTTGACGTCCATCTGCTATATTTCATAATCGAAATATGCAACAATTGCTAAAATGATCCGGACAGACATGAGCATGGCTACCGGTGAAAAAGTTTCATCATAGTCAATTCCTTGAACTTGTTTGAAACCCTTTGCCACCAACCGTGCTTTATAGATCTGAACATTTCCATCTACGTCTGTCTTCTTCTTGAAAATCCATTTGCATTCTATGGTTTTTACACCATCAGGAGGATCGACCAAGTTCCAAACTTGATTGTCATGCATGGATTGAATTTCGGATCTCATGGCTCCAAGCCATTTTTCGGAGTTTGGGTCCACCATGGCTTCTTCATAAGTCGTGGGCTCATCATTGTCCAACAATAATACGTCATGTCCATATCTTATAGGTTCATGATGCGGCCTTCCTGACCTACGTGGGGCTGGTGTCTCTTCCACAGGTTGTACAACATTTTGTACATCATGTGATGGTTCGATGGCGTTTGAACATGTTCATGTGATTCTCGAACTTCATCGAGATGCACATCACTCCCACTGATTTCTTTTGAAAGAAACTCTTTCTCCAAAAAGACACCATTTCGAGCAACAAAAACTTTGTTCTCGTTTCTTTTGTAAAAGTAATATCCTTTTGTTTCTTTAGGATACCCCACAAAGAAGCATTTTTCTGATTTAGGTGCGAGTTTATCTGATTGCAAATGTTTTACATAAGCCTCACATCCCCATATCTTGAGAAATGACAACATGGGACTTCTCCCAGTCCATATCTCATATGGTGTCTTCTCAACGGAATTTGATGGGACCCTATTTAATGTGAACGCAGCTGTCTCTAGAGTGAACCACCAGAAGGATAATGGCAGATCTGTTTGGCTCATCATTGACCGAACCATATCCAATAAAGTTCGATTCCGTCGTTCGGATATGCCATTCCATTGAGGCGTTCCTAGCGGAGTAAGTTGTGGAACGATTCCACATTGCTTTAGATGATCACCAAACTCTTGGCTCAAGTATTCGCCATCACGATCTGATCGTAAGTGTTTTATTGATTTGCCAAGTTGATTTGTACTTCGTTCTGAAACTCTTTGAACCTTTCAAATGTTTCAGACTTATGCCTCATTAAATAGATATATCCATATCTACTAAAGTCATCAGTAAAAGTTACAAAGTACTGAAACCCACCTCTAGCAATCGAGCTCATTGGTCCACATACATCTGTATGTACTAGGGCCAACAATTCACTCGCCCTCTCACTAAAACCTATGAAAGGGGTTTTTGTCATCTTGCCAAGTAAACAAGACTCACATGTTTCAAATGATTCAAAATCAAATGAGGTGAGAAGTCCATCACCATGGAGCTTCTTCATGCGCTTCTCATTTATGTGACCCAAGCAACAATGCCATAAGAAGGTAGGGTTCAAATCATTTGGTCGAGGTCTTTTGACATTAATGTTATAGACATGTTTTTCTTTGAGTTCAAGGACGTATAACTGTCGGGACCCGAATCTGCAAATCCGGACCCTTTGTGTATTCAGCACTAGTCCAGGAACGCGCTAGTGCACACAGTCTTAACATCAGTAAATATCACAATCATACCACTCGATACTAATAAAGTACTTTAATTAGATAGTCAAACTGGTTGCTCGACCTTATGGTCAAGTTACAAATATACGCCACGCAGGGCGAAACTTATTAAGAGAGAAATAATAGCAGCGGAAAAATAAGATAACTTTGTGGCGCCATCCAGTATACCACAGGCAACTGACTGGGCTCGCTCCCTAAGTAGACGGTTCCTCTTGGAGCTCCTCCTCCAAAGCTGGTGTAGTCTCCTCTTCAACTGGTGTTGTATTGTGGCAAGGGTGAGTACTTGGTACTCAGCAAGTCATGCACAGAATGCATCTAATATACTACATGCATGGCTTAATACAAAGGAATAGCTCAGGGTATATTTGCAGTAAAACAGCATTCGACAAGTAGCATAAGTAGATTCGAAAACAATAGAAACAAGTATAGTATCAATAACTTTTCCAGGAGTTTAATCAACATCCTTCCCATTCCTAAACCACATTTCCATCAACATCATTATTTAACCAAACCCAACTTTTCAAGTCCAAGTTATTTTCAAGAAAATCTAACCCTTGACTGTAATTCCCGAGCAATGTCCAATACCGCGGACACGGCTATTCGAATAGATTTTACACTCTGCAGAGGTTATGCACTTTACCCACAACATACAGTCAAACACCACAAAGGCGAGTTCCCGTAACAAAGTCTTTCGGAAACTTCTAACAATACAAGTGAGCCTCCCCGGTTATTGCACACTAACCCTTCCCTTAGCGAAGGCGAAGTTTAGGCCAATCAACCGTTAGATGGGTACCTGGCAGCCCGATGACGCTCCCCGTACAACTTACACAAAGGGTGTAGTTGACAACCCGAGGTCCCACAGTGCGTTATTAGCAACTTAATCAACTAGGTCCGTCCCATTACAGACATGTGGTTGCAAGATTGACTCAGTTCAAAGGCTTGCAAGGTTAAGTCCTTAGGGTGACCAGGGCAAGACTAGAAGAACCAAACCAACGTTTCGGTGCCACAACCGCCCACCTGAACATTCTTGCCACATGCCAGGTTAAAAGCTATTTATCAAACCCCGCTTGATTACCATGCACCACGTGCCATCAACATCACATGATACCTTCCCAAAACAGGTTCAATATATCATTAAGTCAATATTAACATTTGATTGTCCAAAATCATGTCATGAGCACGTGCAGTCTAAGCCATATACTACAACGATCTACAAACCCATGTTGGCAATTTAGTAATGTCCAACTAGTAATCCACAACTAGGGTGACAAGGGGGTCATGGCACATATTTAAATAGTCAAGGTGTCATACAGCAATTTGGCATTTATCTAATTTCCCATAATTAAGTAAAACATTTTCTATTTGAACTAGCATGCAATACATTAAACCAAAATAGGTTTCAAAATGGGATCAATATGGTCAAAGCACAACTTGCCTTCAAAAAGTTCTTGTTCTTGGTCTTGAGTTGGATCCTGAGTCAATACTTCTCCTTCGAATCCTTCCGGCACTTCAACGTCTACTCGTAGCAGCGTGCAAATAGCAACAAATGAATAAAACAGTAGACAAAAAGTATCCAAACATCCAAATAAAGTTCATAAACAGAGAGAACATAATTTTATGAATTTTTAGAAACTGGAATCGTCAAATTCGGAGTTTAAATGCAAAAGTTATAGCATTTTGAAGTTTAAATAATCAATTAAATAATATTACAGATGAAAACTTTAGTCCAAAAATTAAATAAAATTCATAATTAGGTAGATCTCAATTTTATACAAATTTAGAAATTTGAATCACTCAAATCGGAGTTGAAACGCAAAAGTTATAAGCGTTTGAAGTTTGAAACAAAATCTGAAATCATTATTTCGAAATAATAAATCATTTTCTTTTTCGGAAATTAATTATTGCGTCAGCGAAGACACGTGGCAGCCTCTGATTGGACGGCTGACGTCAGCCGGTCCATGGGCTTAGCCCACGGTTCGGCTCGGTCCACCGTGGACTCGGTCCACGGCTCCACGTGTGGCGGTCAGGTGGGTCCCGGGAGGTGACGTCATTGGCGTCGGCGAGGCTCGACCGCAGTCGACAGTGGGACCCACTGGTGACATCATCGCCGACGTCACTACGGTGGGGTGGCGGCGGCGTCGCGGGCGCCATGGCGTCGGCGTGGCGTCATGGTGCGGTTTAGTCACGTCGGCCGACACGCGGGCGGCGTGTCGGCGTCACATGCACGCGGCCCGACCGCGGCGGTCAGGCTCCCCGTCACGTGGTGCAATCTCGGCCGTTGATTTGAAAATCAACGGCCCAGATTAGATCTGGACTCACGCGTTTGGGTTAACGCGTTTGATCTGGACCGTTGGATCTAGATCCAACGGTTAAGAATGGATCTGGGAATCACACGTGGTTCTCCGTGGGATGACGTGGCGCAATCTGGGCCCTTGGATGAAGATCCGACGGCTGAGGGAGCTCGGGGTCCGGCGATGGCGAGCGGCGGCGCTGGGTCACCGGCGCAGGGGACGACGACCTAGCCGACGGCGTTTCGGGCGCGCTCCGGCGATGTGAGTGGTGCTCACCGACGCGGCTTGATCTCACGGTTCCGGATCTGGGGTCAACGGCGACGGAGGACGGCGGACGGCGGCGGGATTCGACGAAAACCGCGGCGGCTCCTTCTCCTTACTTCGGCGAGCTCTAGCGGCGCAACCACGGCGGCTCAGGCGAGGTGAGTTAGGGCTACGGGTGCGCACGGAAGTCTAGGTCACGACACGAAAGACGGCGCATTAAATAGGGCCCTCGGCGTCAGGTAAGCAGCGAAACCGAGGTCGCTCCGACGCGGCCCGGAGTCGGCAGCGACGGAGAGAGCGGCGTGGCACAACGCGTGAACCGTTGGATCTAGATCCAACGGTCGCGTTGGTTTGGACTTCGGTCGGTTCGGTGATTGGTGGCTCGGTCGGGCTCGGGTCTAGTGACGTGGCTCAATCGTGGCCGTTGGATCTTGATCCAACGGTCACGCGCGTAGGGTTTCGGCCGAGTGGGTTCGGCTCAACCACGGGCGCGGTCGGGTTCGGGTCGGACTCGAACTCGAGTCTGACTCGGGCTCGGTCGGAGGAACAGTGAAACCAACTCGATTTAATTAATCCAATTAATTTCTCAGAAATTCAATTAAATCATTAAAAATAGCAAAAGACTCAGAAAAATTCCAGAAAAATTCTGGAAAATATTTTGGAACATTTTGGACTCAAATAAAATATTTCCAACAAATTTTTATTTGCAAAGTTTAATTCTTTAATTATTTCAAAATGGAATAAATTCAAATAAATTTCAAATAAATTCCAAATAAATCCAAATAAATTCCAGAAAATTCCAAAAATTCAAGCTTGTGCAAAATAATATTTAATTTCATGAAAAGCAAAATTTGGGATGTTACAATAACCCATCCACCATGGGACAACGACCATAATACATATCATTCAAAAATATTGAACAAACAAAGTTCTTTATTCTGGATTCATAACATTCATGTTCCAAACAGGAAGATGAAATAATGTTTCTACTCAAAGATGGAACAAAATAACAATTGTTAAGTTCTAAAACTAATCCTGAAGGCAAATGCAATGGGTAGGTGCCAGCGGCAAGACCAACAACTCTTGCTTTATTCCCCACGCGAATATCCACTTCTCCTTTTGCCAAGTCTCTACTCTTTGTGAGCCCCTGCATCGAATTGCAAATGTGAGCAACCGATCCGGTATCATATACCCAAGAGCTGGAATAAGAAGTAGCAAGATTAATTTCCTATAACATTAATACCTGAAGTGGAAGTCACACTCCCATTCTTTTTATCTGCCAGGTACTTCTCGCAGTTCCGTTTCCAATGTCCTGACTTCTTGCAATAGAAGCACTGGGTTTCGGGTTGAGGGCCGACTTTGAGCTTCTGAAGCTTAGTTTTGAGGCTCGTGATCTCATCTTGAGCCTTGCCCTTGCCTTTTCCCTTTCCCCAAGCCTTAGCTTTCCTCTTTTTGAAGGCAGTTGTCTTCTGAACCATCATCACATGATTGGGTTTCTTCTTAATGCTTTCCTCGGCAGCCTTGAGCATCCCATGTAGCTCGATTAGGCTCTTCTCCATGTTATTCATATGAAAATTCATAATGAATGGCTCAAAGCTCTGAGGCAGAGACAGGAGAATTACGTCTGTAGCCAGACCAATGCTAAGAGGAAACTCAAGCTTTTCTAATCTTCCAATGTAGCCAATCATCTTGATTACATGTGGGCTGACCAATTTGCCTTTCACCGACTTACAAGCAAACAAAAGCTTTGAGATACCATACCTCTCAGCCCTTGCTTGGTTCCCAAACATGCCCTTCAAGCCCACAATCATATTGTAAGCATCCTGGTCCTCATATTGCTTTTGCAGCCAGAGTCTATGGTAACAAGCATGAGACAGCTGACCTCCACGGAGGCATTAACATGTTTTTCATAATCAACCTTCAAATTTCAAGGAGCATTTTCAGCCAGTTCATCAGGGATTGGATTCTCTAGAACATACTCCTTTTTTCATGCTTGAGAACAATTCTCAAGTTGCAATACCAATCAACAAAATTTGTTCCATTTAGTTTTTCTCTTTCCAAAACCGATCTCAAAGCAAAACCAAGTGCAGCAGTAGGAGCAGTAGGAGGTGCCATTGAACTACAACAAAAACATGCAAAGTTTCTAAGCACTATGTTTATGTAATACTTTTATTAAACATTTTAACAAAAGAAACTCCTATCATGTGCCCCCTTTATGGACATATGGTGAGTATTCAAGATCTATATTCATCAAACACTAGTGAGCTTTGGCATCACTGCTAGAAATCTAATGACATAGGTAAGCAACATCTTTGCTAATTACATCTTATGTAACTCTTGTTGGTTGAGCATGAAAACAAGTAATGAATGCCTCTGTCAACTTGAGTCATGGCCAGGTCAACTTGCCCCTAGGGCTCACATGAGGGAGGGAGCACTTCCCGTTTTCGGGTGCCAATTAAGAAACCTAGCCTCATGTGTGTTTTCCTAGACACCAATCGTCTTGTATCCATTCCTTCATTACTAAAATCATATTCCAACCACTTATGTCCTTAAGCCCAAAACAGTTTTGATATCTCAATTAAATCAACCATTGTTATGCGCGATGTGTCCAACACATCCCTATCATCTATTAAGATAGTCATTGATATACTACTTTGGCAGTCATATCAATAATGATCTAAATTTTTGATGGGTGCAACAATTGGATGGACATATTTGATTTAAAATTATTTATAACTATGGGGATGAACAATATCTACTATGAACATGGCATCACATACAATGAGCATAAAGAAAATAGGAAGGATTAAACACACATTCACAGAAAATCAAAATTAAGCTGTGAAATAGCATGGCCCTTAGCATTATGATCTCCATCATCATGGTTGCCTATTCACTTAGCCATCTTGCTTGATTGTCCACCTATCCATCATGCTCGATGCCACCATCTTCATTATTGTAGATGCAACTCCTTACAACTTTTGATAATGAATTTTACATAAAGGTTCCAAGGATCACTAGTCGACACGCAGGTCGTTATACAACCTTTTTTCAGAGGCATGTGATTGGCTTGGTCCCATATGGTTGCGATTCGTGAACCCTGATGGTGGTAACCCGACCGGTAAGGGCAACGTCGTAGCATGAATGGACTCACCCAAATCAAGATTGATTCAGTTTGCACTTTCCTCAAACCCTAAACCGATCGATCTCATCAACGGTTGCCTCCACCAATCCATCACATGAATCGGTTGAACATGTAATAGATCCAATCTACTATCCTCACATACCATATGTGCAACATCTATATCACGAATCTACACGAGATGACTCTGATACCACTGATGGGGAACGCGGTATGCTACTCTAGCACAAATTAAAATTTCTACCGCAAACCAGAAAAGCTACTCGCAAGAAGGGGATCATAGATCTATTACCACTAGATGCACAGTTGCGGAATCCTTCGCACGTCATTGTAGTGGATCGTTCTCGGCGTGGATCGTCCTCGCTGCGGATCGTCGCCGCGGATAGTCCTCGCTGCGGATCATCCTCTCCACGCCGCAGTAGCAGCAGCGTCACCACAGCAGTCCATACGTCCGGGGATGGAACGCCGTGCGTCGGTGTGCAAGCATCGAGTCGCTCGGCAGGGGCAACGAGAGGAGGTGGCTAGGGTTTCTGGCGAAACACCTCTAAACCGCACGAAAGTCTGTCCTGCATCCACCCTCCTCCCCTCCTTATATAGCCACGAGGTGAAACCCTAGGCAGTCAGGGCCCATCTACGCGCTAAGCCCACGAGGTCCATTAATTACGGATCCAATCCGAATTGATGCGTCCCAGCCCGTTAAGTGTGTGACCCTGTAGGTTCATGCGCATTTGGACATGGATTCGGAAAACCCTTTTCTAATCCAATAGTCGGTAGCGGCTCCTTGCAGAGAATGCCAACTCCCAGACGCATATGATTAAAGTACTGATGTAATAATCCCTTTGCCAATCTATATGAAGATCGAACTCAAGGCGAGAAGCATATCATCCTTTGACAGTTCAATTCATCTCTCGTATCCGTGATATATTAATAAGTTGTGATTGACTTCTCAATCACGGCATGGCCATGCACTTCCTTAATCATATCACACGAGTGGCCTAGACATATATCTCCGTTACATTGGAGTGGCAAATTCCATCTCGACTGCTCACTTCCCTCTGCATGTTTCATAGCAAACATGAAAGCTACCTTTATAACTATCCAGTTAGGAAATAGTGTTTGGTAACCCCAAGGTAAACTATTACACATGTAGGGAATATGACAATCTCAGGTCTAAGGATCATACATCTACTATGTATGAGATACACTGATGACACATAAGAACGTAACATTCTTGCAGTGTCCCATTATGGGTCTATCTAACCCATGTTCTTCAACATGCGTCCACAATGTATTGATGATATCCCTATATCCCATGATCTATGAAACATGATCATCGAACAATACATGTGCTGATCTATTCATCGTTGTCCTATACGATGATATCCAAACTTGTTTTGCAGATTCCCGTTGACTCGTAAGGAATTTCGACATGAGGCTAGATCTGTTGGAAAGAGGACAAAGAAACCTTTCAAACCAGTACTCATAGACCCTAAACACCCTTGTGGATCAAAAGTTATAGTCTTTTTAAGTTGGTGCTGTCCCGGAGGCCGAATCCGAGTTGAACTTGTGCACCGGAAGAATTGGCTTCATGCTTGACATTTGGGAGTCCTTCTCCTTGGTTCTTAAGGACAATAAAATCATCACAAGGATTAAATAGCATTACATTCATTAAATTATTTGTATGCAACCCGAGGAACGCATTCACCTAGTAATTGAATTGACTTGCGCGAGCTCGAGTAATTGGCCCTTGTATTACATTACTGGTTTCAATTGGGTTTGTAGGCATGGCTGTATACATGGTAGTGATGTCCTTATCATCCTCCCCTTCTTGCATTTGAGTCGTCCTCGACTCAAGCTCATCATCTTCTCCCATGTATAGTTTCAAATCCGGCCTAGGTGGGGGTCGATAAAGCCATGTAGATGGAGCCATCGTAGTAGATGTATACGAAGTAGAGGATGCTGTGAAGTGTCACCAACTTAATGATCCTGGCCAAGGTGGGGGTCGATGAAACCATGCAGTTGATATAATTGCTGCAACACTTGGTGACGACCATATGTATGCAATGTTAGTTCTGTCCAGGATGAGTATGGTCTCATCGTCCTCCATTTCTTGAAGTGGAGTCGTCCTCGACTCCATCATATTGTCCTGGAAAATGTTAGGATCGACAGGAAACAAAGCAACATGCACATTTGCAATCAAATCAATGGATCGAGAATCTCTATCAATCATATACTCCCTTTCTTGAAAACTATCATGTGACTTGTAAGTCGAACCAAAAGTACTTGATATGACATGATTAGTGATATGGCACTTATCAAATTGATGACATTGTTGCATAACAAGTGGAGGTTTAAAATTTGAACAAATGTAAACTCGATGCACTCATCATTTTCGCTTGTGATGTGAATGACATGTTTATTTTCAGCATAAGTGTCTAGTGTGTTAACAAAAGTGACAAGTCCATTCGCTAGTTGTGTCATAGATATAAGTGAAGTATTATCACACAACTCTTCTTTATCACAAGAAATAGCAACCAAATCATCTTGTAACAAAGCAAAATCAACAATTTGTTCCACTAATAGTTGCTCTACGATAGCATGATTTGTGGATAGTTTTAGCTCTTCAAAATTATTTTCTCCATGTGTAAGGTCCATACCTGTTACATTACCTTGTAAGTTCTCATTAGATGTTGTAGGCGTTTCTTCAACTATTATCTCTTCACTTACACATGGGGTAGTACTGATCATTTCTTTCTCCATATGCTCTTCTACATTATTCTCTCGATGGTGCTCACTTTTCTGCAAAATGTTAGCTACAAAAGAAGGTGCAACAATGGGCGCCTCAAATGAAGCTAATGATTCTTTCAAGGATTAACAAGCATTTTTTCAACTCTACAAGCACATACAACCAATTCTGAAAGAGATCTATATGTTTCATCAATAAGAACTTCATGAATTTCTTGATTAAGTCCACGTATGAACATAAGCTCTGTTGCTTCTTCACCTTCAACTAAACCACAACGCAACAAATAATTTTGCAATCGTCCATAGTATTCCTTAACGCACTTATTTCCTTGTTTCAAGCTTTCGAGTCTAGTATACAAAAATTCAGTATGATATTCAGGAACATAATCAATTCTCATAAGTCTTTTCATAGCCTTCCAATTTTCAGGTTTTCTCTCTTTTCTACAAATATGTTTCCACCATGTTAATGCATATTCATTTAGCACACTAGCAGCAATCCTAATCTTTTTATTTTTAGATAAATCATACTTGCCAAATTCTTTGTCTACTGCTATCTCCCAATTAAAATAGGCATCAGGATCATATTGAACATTAAAAGGTGGAATGACGAATTTAACCTTACCTAGGGAATCATCATCAACATGTACCTGAGCATGTAGTATGCCATTTTTGTTGCTTAGAAGATGAGGTGGAGGATTGGAAGTAATAGTAGCAAGATTCTCTCAACATTCTAGCAACTCTGTGAGGATTGGAATTGTTGCTTAGAAGTGTTAGCAACTCTCTGAGCGGTCTCGATAGACCGGAGGCGGTCTTCTTGCAGCGACATTCTAGCAACAATTCCCTTTGCGCGTAGAGAGTTGATGCAACACTGGGTGTCCCGATCTTTCGATGAGAATGATAACCTTCGATTTGGGTGGAGACGACTTTGACGATCCGACTACAACGTACAACGACGATGCGCCTTAGCAATCGCTAAACCAACTCCAAATGGTTATTGACCTTGCCGTGGGCACGATCAACCTGATCATGAAGATCAATTCCTGCAAGCAATCGAAGAACAAGCAAGAACTAGGCAAAAGCAATCTAAAATTGCATATATAGATGAAGTACTGAAAAGTTGGGGTTCCGATACAAGGAGCTTGTTAGGCGGCCGTTGAGCACGTCTAAAAGACTCAAAATAGTAGCAAAAGGCTAAACTATCAAATAACCAAAACCCAAGTTATTTTGGGGGACTACCTAGCTATATATAGGAGAAATAGGGGGCCAAAACCAGGCTAGGGGCGTCCAAACCACATCCATGGCCGAGTAGGACTCCTATTCCTAGTTTGACTCGGATTTGGAAAGATGACCGAACTTGTTTTGTAGATTTCCGTTGACTCGTAAGGAATTTAGAGGTGGGGCCGGATCCGTTGGAAAGAGGACGTCGAATCCTTTCAAACCAGTACTCATAGACCTCAAACACCCTTGTGGATCAAAAGTTATGGTCGTTTTAAGTAGGTGCTGTCCCGGAGGCCGAATCCGAGTTGAATTTTTGCACCGGAAGAATTGGCTTCATGATTGACGTTTGGGAGTCCTTCTCCTTGGTTCCTAAGGACAATAAAATCATCACAAGGATTAAATAGCATTCTGTTCATTAAATTATTTGTATGCAACCCGAGGAACGCATTCACCTGGCAATTGAATTGACGTGCGCGAGCTCGAGTAATTGGCCCTTGTATTACATTGTTGGCTTCAATTGGGTTTGTAGGCATGGCCGTATCCATGGTAGTGATATCCTCACCATCCTCCCCTTCTTGCATTTGAGTCGTCCTCAACTCAAGTTCATCATATTCTCCCAAGTATGGCTTTAGATCTGATAATTGAGTTGACGGGCTCAAGCTCGAGTCAATGGTCCTTGAACCGACAAAGATGTAGAAGGATGGCCAAGGTGGGGGTCGATAAAGCCATGCAGATGGAGCCATCGTAGTAGATGTATACGAAGTAGAGGATGCCGTGAAGTGTCGCCAACTTAATGGTCCTGGCAAAGGTGGGGGCCGATGAAGCCATGCAATTGATATAATTGCGACAACACTTCGTGATGACCATATGTATCCACTATTAGTTCTGTCCATGATGAGCATGGTCTCATCATCCTCCCTTTCTTGAAGTGGAGTCGTCCTCGACTCCATCATATTGTCCTGCAAAATGTTAGTAATGACAGGAAACAAAGCCATACGCACATTTGCGATCAAATCAATGGATCGAGAATTTGTATCAACCATATCCTCCCTTTCTTGAAAACTATCATGCGACTTGTGAATGGAACCAAATGTACTTGGTCTGACATGATTAGTGATATGGCAATTATTAAATTGATGACATTGTTGCATTGCAAACGGAGGTTTAAAATCTGAACAAATGTAAACTCGATGTGCTTTATACTCTCCTTTCTCACTATTTTTGCCAATAACATAAAAGATAATTCGTGATAACCATGACAAATTAGAATGTACAAAAAGGCTCTCCTCTAAATAATTTAGATCACACGGAACATCAAATTCAATGTAGCCTAATGTAGATAAAGAAGACATCAATTTCAACTCATCATTTTCGCTTGTGATGTGAATGACATGTTTATTTTCAGCATAAGTGTCTAGTGTGTTAACAAAAGTGACTTGTCCATTTGCTAGTTGTGTCATGGATATAAGTGAAGTATTATCACACAAATCTTCTTTATCACAAGAAATAGCAAGCAAATCATCTTGTAACAAAGCAAAATCAGCAATTGGTTCCACTATTAGTTGCTCTATGATAGCATGATTTGTGGATAGTTTTAGCTCTTCAAAATTATTTTCTCCATGTGTAAAGTCCATACCTGTTATATTACCTTGTAAGTTCTCATCAGCTATTGTAGGTGTTTCTTCAACTATTATCTCTTCACATATACATGGGGTAGTACTGATCGTTTCTTTCTCCATATGCTCTTCTACATCATTCTCTCGATGGTGCTCACTTTTCTGCAAAATGTTAGCTACAAAAGAAGGTGCAACATTGGGCGCCTCAAATGAAGCTAGTGATTCTTTCAAGGATTCAACAAGCATATTTTCAACTCTATAAGCACATACAACCAATTCTGAAATAGAACTATATGTTTCATCAATAAGAGCATCTTGAATTTCTTGATTAAGTCCACGTATGAACCTAAGCTCTGTTGCTTCTTTACCTTCATCTAAACCACAACGCAACAAATGATTTTGCAATCGTTCATAGTATTCCTCAACGCTCTTATTTCCTTGTTTCAAGCATTGGAGTCTAGTATGTAAAAACTCAGTGTGATATTCAGGAACATAATCAATTCTCATAAGTCTTTTCATGGCCTTCTAATTTTCAGCTTTTCTCTCTTTTCTACAAATATGTTTCCACCATGTTAATGCATATTCATTTAGCACACTAGCAGCAATCCTAATCTTTTCATTTTCAGACAAATCATACTTGCCAAATTTTTTGTCTACTGCTATCTCCCAATTAATATAGGCATCAGGATCATAATGACCATTAAAAGGTGGAATGGCGAATTTAACCTTATCTAGGGAATCATCATCAACATGTACCTGAGCATGTAGTATGCCATTTTTGTTGCTTGGAAGACGAGGCGGAGGACTGGAAGTTCCTGGGGAAGTTCCTGCAAGCGTATCAAGTCTAGATAAAATAGTAGCAAGCGTAGTGTTAGCAATCCCCTGTGCGACCTCGATGGATCTGAGACGGTCCTCTTGCGATGATATACACTCAGAGTGAGCAATAGTTCCATTGGTGCGAGGAGAGTGATGTAGGGAGCCCACGTCACCTGACATGGTTAGTAGAAGACAAGAAAACAAAATCACAAGTATAATGTTTCTATCATCTACTAGGAGGTGGTGGCAAGTCTCTCAACACTCAAGCCTATTACCAAAGCTCTTACAAGTTCTTACGTTGCAGCAGGTGTGTCGGCCGTTGGCGTTGTCAAAGGTTCTCCGAGGTTTGTGTAGAGCGATTGCCAAGTGATCGAACGCTTGTACGGGTAGAGAGTGGAGCTTGGACAGGTTTAATTTATGTGACACTACGGAATGGTGTGACATTATTTAACGTGAATGTTAAGGTCAAAAACTTTATGAAATATGAAATTGGAGGTTGAAACCATATGGTATGAGGTTTAATCGCGTTTCCGGGCCGTTTCCGGGAGTTTGGGCCTTTCTGGGGGAGTTTGGGCCTAAAAGAAGGGGTTGTGGGCTTTGGTGGGATGGAGTATGAGTCCATTTAGTACTAGAAGTCTTGTGTGGGCTGGTAAAAGGCCCCCTGCCCTCCTTGTGCCCACACCCCCCCTTGGGCGCCCCCACCTCTCCCTCCATGCCCTAGCCGCCACCCCCACCTCCCCCTCTCCCTTGCATGCGCCTCCACCTCCCCCATTGCTCCCATTTGCTCCACCATCTCTCCTCCACCCCCTTTCTGCCCTAGGGTGGCCTCCCCACCCCTGCACCTCGTGGATCCATCCGTTGGAGCAAGGAGCGAGGAACGATCCAGGAGGAGTTTCGTTGGGATTTCGGTCGTCGGGCGAAGGTATTGCCATGGGGCTCCTTGGGGATGGGCTAGGTACTGTTCTAAGGGTGTTTATCATGATTTTAGATCAATTGGTGGTGCTGGACATGAGTAGATTGGATTAGATCTAGATGTTGCCACGTTTCTGTTTTGGGACAGCATGAGCAGTCGACCTAGGGTTCAGTTTTTCGCCAATTTAGATTTGGCATTTGGTCATCCGCCTGTTGAAGAAGTTGTAGGTAATTTAATTATCTTTCAGTGGACATAAAGAACGTTAAATTCTGATCAGCCGTTTGAAAGTTATGACTGTTTTACCGAGCATGTTAAAATCTGTGACGTGATTGGAACAGATCACGGTATTTTGTAGATTAAACAACTTTAGATTCCGAATCAGTCTTTCCCTATAACTATAAAAAGTTGGGAAATTTCCTAATCTACGCGAGGATGTACTCGTTTAATTGATTCGGAGTCCCAGAACTCAAGTTATGCCTTTTGGAAGGCTGCTGTCCCGACGGGACAGAACCTCTGTTTTTAGGTTTTGCGAGTAGTTGGCAATGTCGGGGTAGATGAGGGTTTGCGTACTATTTTGTGGACTTGATTGTGAGTATGTGATGCCTATGTGCAGGTGGTGTGACCCCGGGAGTGCCTTCTACTTCCCGCCAATCCGTTGCCCGTGGTTGAGGCAAGTGTGTTGTAATGGATAGCGATTTTTAGGTTGCTTGTTGAGAATAGATGAAATTGATTACATGATATATGATCACTTGCCATGCTTTAATGATTGCCAATGATATGATGAGCATGTTTATTATGTTATGATGCTACGTGTTAATGTACGAGTTAAATATGATGTTGGCATAATTGCATACATGGCATGTTACATGGCCCGGGCGGTGAGAAAGTCATAACTAATCCGGGGAAGGTCGGTGAGAAAGTTATGACTAATCCGGAGAGCCATTGAGTAAGTCCTACATCGTGATTCCATACACGTGGTGTTTGGAAGCGAGGAGTAGGCACCCTCCATCTTCGAGATGGAAGGGGGGAGAGGGTGCACACCGACGGGTGTGTACTCAACCATACCGGTATGAGTTTCCAAGGAGGCATGAGAATTGCATTGCATTGCATACATAATGATGATGATAATGTTATGTGTTCATGAATGAGATGATATACATGATGTGAGACATTATTGCCATGTTATTGTTCTTGTTGTCCATTGCAATATGCTTGCTGAGTTTCGAACTCACGCTTGTGTTTTCTTGTTGTTTTAGGTACCATGAGACCAGCATGAGGGGAAAGGGAATAGTCACACTTCCACACGTAGCTTCACTCTTTTGATTTCACAAGTTATTCAATTAGTGTTGATAATAAATTGCGTGTGATGATCATTGCTTTACGGTTTAGCTTTGCTAAATGAGAGTCTTTTCGTTCATTTGACTCTTGGAGACATTATATGATTGGAACTAGACTTATATTGTGGCTAAGTCGTTAATTATTGCTGTTTTTAGTTGTCTCTCATATTCCATATATTGCTATACTGTTGTTGTTCCTTCAAATCATGTTAAAACAAAGGAGATGCTGTCGAAATCTCGGTTTTTAGCATGGGCGCCTTTGCTGGAATTTATGTTTAATTATGGTGTTTAGATGTTGATTAACTTATGTTTGGTAGCATTCAGGCATATTAGATGCCAGGGTGTTACAATTTAGTAGCAAGGAGAATCAATCAAATAATCTCAGAAATTGCATAGAATTGAATTATAGTTCATAATTAGCACTTTGCCTAAGATGCTGATCAACCAAGGATGGATAAAAGGCTAAGATTGATACACGGGAAACACACGCACAAAGATGTTGGAATTTGATGCAATCAAAGGAACGAGCTAAAAAAATATAAGTGAGGCATCAAAAAGCTCGTATTGCATAAGTTATGGAGAGACGCTAGCTAATTGCTCAAACAAAGAACAAGGGCAATAGATTGCTCTAAATCACAAACTAGCACAATATGAAAAATGCACAAATGCTAGGATGTACTCTCAATCAAATTCCACTTTTTATTTTGCACTCCCTGCTTTTGCCCGCACTTTTCTTTTCTTTTTCTTTTTTCTTTTTTTTTGATGTGCAGCGGTTTTCTTTCCTTTTTTGTGGCCAAACAAATATGAGAGTAGCACAATATATATGACTAGGTGCAATACAAGTGCAATCCAAATTATGCAATAGAATGTATCAAGAGCAGCCCTAGAGCAATATCAAAAAGTTAGTCTCGATTAGGTTCAAAGTGTTCACAAAGGATGAATTGGTTCCCAAAGGTAGGTGTACTGATCGGTAATGGATGGTTTTTTTTTGTTGTGGGGACTATGATCAGCAACTAGACAATGCTAAAACGAACACAAATTCAATTTAGCAAACCAAAATTAATAGATCGAAAAGGCGCAAACTTGGTTTGGATAGGAGGAACAAATATTTTTGTGGCCAATTTTCTGGACTATAGGCATTAAATCAATCTACTAAACTAGGGTAAAGAAATTTCTCACCGAGCAACCTGGTTTGCTCTGATACCACTTGATGCAACACTGGGTGTCCCGATCTTTCGATGAGAATGATAACCTTGGATTTGGGTGGAGACGACTTTGACGATCCGACTACAACGTACAACGACGATGCGCCTTAGCAATCGCTAAACCAACTCCAAATGGTTATTGACCTTGCCGTGGGCACGATCAACCTGATCACGAAGATCAATTCCTGCAAGCAATCGAAGAACAAGCAAGAACAAGGCAAAAGCAATCTAAAATTGCAAATATAGATGAAGTACTGAAAAGTTGGGGTTCCGATACAAGGAGGTTGTTAGGCGGCCGTTGAGCACGTCTAAAAGACTCAAAATAGTAGCAAAAGGCTAAACTATCAAATAACCAAAACCCAAGCCTAGCTATATATAGGAGAAATAGGGGCCAAAACCAGGCTAGGGGCGTCCAAACCACATCCATGGCCGAGTAGGACTCCTATTCCTAGTTTGACTCGGATTTGGAAAGATGACCGAACTTGTTTTGCAGATTTCCGTTGACTCGTAAGGAATTTGGAGGTGGGGCCAGATCCGTTGGAAAGAGGACGTCGAAACCTTTCAAACCAGTACTCATAGACCTCAAACACCCTTGTGAATCAAAAGTTATGGACGTTTTAAGTTGGTGCTGTCCCGGAGGCCGAATCCGAGTTGAACTTTTGCACCGGAAGAATTGGCTTCATGCTTGACGTTTGGGAGTCCTTCTCCTTGGTTCCTAAGGACATTAAAATCATCACAAGGATTAAATAGCATTCCGTTCATTAAATTATTTGTATGCAACCCGAGGAATGCATTCACCTGGCAATTGAATTGACGTGCGCGAGCTCGAGTAATTGGCCCTTGTATTACATTAGTGGTTTCAATTGGATTTGTAGGCATGGCCGTATACATGGTAGTGATGTACTAATTAGTGTTCGGGGACTATGAGTACTTGTTTGAAAGGTTTTGTTGTCCTATTTCCAATGGAACTGACCTCGTCTCCAAATTCCATCCGAGTCGACGGGAATCTGCCAAACAAGTGGCGTTACCTTTCTAATCCGAGAAGACTTGGGCTTTGGGCGTTGTAATAGAGTTCTAGTCAGAGTCCTGCTGTTTTGGACATGGTTTACACGCCCCTACCTCTCATAAATAGTCAGCCACCGGCTCCTTAGGTTTTTGGGTTTTATTTGATTAGTTTTAGCCATGTGCAAACTTGATCCTACGAGTTGTGCTGGACAGCCACCTTGTCAAGATCATCAATAAGACTCTATCTTTGTTTGCCTTGAACTTTTTATCCGCAATTTCAAATTGCTTATACTATTGTTCTTGCTTGTTCTTCGGTTGCTTTCAGGAATAAAACCTCGTGTTCAGGTTGACCGTGCCCACGACAAGATCAATAACCCTTCGGAGTTGGTTTAGCGATTTCTACGGTGCATTGTCGTCGTACGGTGTAGTCGGGTCGTCAAAGTCATCTCCACTCCAAACCGATAGTGTGTTTCTCATCGAAAGATCGGGACACCCAAAGCGCCATCAAGTGGTATCAGAGCAAACCAGGTTGCTCGGTGAGAGTTTTATTTACCCTAGTTTAGTAGATTGATTTTATCCCTATAGTCTAGAGGCACAAACAGATCTGATCTTCACATACCAAACCAATTTGAGCCCCACAATCTACTTTCAGGGCATTTGCATTATTGAATTTTTGGTTGCATCGTCGTGTCGAGTTGCTGATTTCTAGTTCTAGTTGGAGTCTAGATCAGGAGAGTTCTTGTCCACCTGCCAGACTCGGCCAATTTCAAGTCGTTGAGACTTCAGTTCAGATCAAGAAAAAGGAATCCGTGTCGAACCTAGAGAAGCCTTTTTGAACTTTAAAAGAAGAAGAAGAAGAAGAAGAAGAGAGTTCGGACCGAAGCTTCTTTGTCACCCGACTGGTCGCTCACGTGGTCACCCGACTGGTCGCCCACCTGATCGCCGACTGGTCGCCCGCGTGATCGCCCAACTGGTCGTCCACCTGATCGCCGACTGGTCACCCACCTGGTCGCCGCCTAGCCGCCTGACTGGTCACTCCCTGCTAGCCGCCTGGTCGCCCACCTGATCGCTGACTGGTCGCCCACCTAGTCGCCCGATTGGTCGCCCACCTGGTCGCCCGACTGGTCGCCCACCTGGTCGCCCACCTCATAGCCGTCTTATTGTCAGACCGCTTCTTGGATTGGTCTTCCGCCTGCAGCACGCTTGAAAGAAAAACAAGTGATCGTTCCAGACTAAAAAAACCTTGTTTTCTGTGCCAAACTTGTTTCACAAGGTTGCCAGTCTTTTGAGATAGTTCCCTTATGCGATTTTTTTTTCTCACGCTGGTTTTCCATTTGCTGTCAAACTGTACTATCGCCGATTGCACAGTTTTGAGCCACTAGTTCTTGCTAGTCTAGAGTCGGCTACTAGTGACTAGACGTTGAACAATTCTTCAATTTTGCATTCATTGATTGATTATTGCTAACCTTTGCTACTAAATTAAGCCTATCCAAGCTCCACTTTCTACCCGTACAAGTGTTCGATCCCTTGGCAATCGCTCTACACAATCTTCGGAGAACTTTTGACAACGCCAATGGCTGACAAAACCTACCGCATTGTAAGAACTTGTAAGAGCTTTGGTGATAGGTTTGAGTGCCTGAGAGACTTGCCACCACTTCCTAGTAGTTGATAGGAACATTATACTTGTGGTTTTTGTTTCCTTGTCGTCAACTAACCATGTCAGGTGACGAGAGTTCACTTCATCACTCTCCACAAACCAAGGGCATCATTGCTCACTTTCAAAGAATGACGAGAGAGACCACCGATGGTCTTAGCGAGGATGTACGGCTCACTAATGAGCGTATGTCAATGCAAGAGGACCGTCTCAGATCCATCGAGGCCGCACATGGGATTGCTAACACTACTTTTGCTACTATTTTGGCTAGACTTGATACTTTTGCAGCTACGGCATCTGGTGCTTCCAATCTGCCACCCCGTCGTCCAAGCAATAATTCAGCTCCACGGGAGAAGCGCCCAGCAGATCTAGAAGAACGGAATGAAGAGAACCAATATGATGACACCACTGATGTGGAGGAGGACAACACCGTCCATTATGACAATGATCGTGACCATCATCGGCTACGCTTCAATCAGCAAGGTATGTGACGTGATCCTCCACGACCAAGGGAACGAGAACGAGATGATGTTTTCCCTAAGGTAAATTTCAATATGCCACTATTCGAAGGTAAATATGATCCTAATGCCTACCTTAGTTGGGAATTACTTGTTGACCAAAAATTTGCATGCCATGATTTCCCTGAGAATATAAGAGTTAGGGCTGCTACAAGTGAATTCACTGATTTTGCTTCTGTTTGGTGGAGAGAACATTGCCGTGCTCATCCAAATAACATACCCACCACTTGGGAAGCATTCAAATTGCTAATGAGGCATAGATTTGTTCCTTCATACTATGCTAGAGACTTATTAAATAAATTGTAGCGCGTACACCAGTAAGAATTCGGTGGAAGAATATTACCAAGAGCTGCAAATTGGCATGTTGCGTTGTGGATTAATTGAGAATGAGGAAGCTTCTATGGCATGTTTCTTAGGTGGTTTAAATCGAGAAATCCAGGACATTCTAGATTATAAGGATTACAATTCAATGACTCACTTATTCCATCTTGCTTGCAAAGCTGAACGTGAAGTGCCAGTCGAGGGCAAAACCAAATTTTTCTGCAGGACGAGCTACTACGTGGTCGCCGCACGCCCCTGCTGCTCCGTCTAGTCGTACCACTACACCGACATCTTCAAACAACAAGACGGCATCCTCTACACCAACCTTAGCACCACGACCAACGCCGACTAAAAATGACACACAAGCTCCTACAAAAAGCACGTCGTCGTCGGTCGCCTCAACGGGACGCACCAAAGATATCCAGTGCCATCCCTGCAAGGGATTCGGCCACATGATGAAGGAGTGCCCGAACAAGCGCGTGCTAATAATCCGCGAAGACGATGAGTATGATTCAGCAAGCGATCTTGATGAAGAAACATATGCTTTGCTTGCTGAACATGAAGACGACGATCCAAATGCCGAGCATGAAGAGGTGCACGTGAGCGATGTTGATGCTGACCAATATTTGAGTATTATTGCACAACGTGTGCTTAGTGCTCAGATTGCCCGCGCCGATCCAAATCAATGCCACAACTTGTTTTACACAAAAGGCGTCGTCAAGGAGCGATCCATTCGAATAATTATTGATGGTGGGAGTTGCAATAATCTAGCCAGCATGGACATGGTGGAGAAGCTAGCACTCTCCACTAGACCACACCCTCAGCCCTACCACATTCAATGGTTCACCAACAGCGGCAAACTCAAGGTAACTCGCGCTTGGTAAGAGTACATTTCGCTTTAGTTTCCTATCATGATTATGTTGATTGCGATGTCGTACCTATGCAAGCATGCTCTATGTTATTAGGTAGACTGTGGCAATATGATAAGTATTGTTTACATCATGGTAGAACAAATCAATACTCTTTTGTGCATAAAGAAAAGAAAATTGTGCTACACCCAATGTCGCATGATGCCATTGTAAAAGATGAAATTGCTAGATCTAGCAAAGAGAAAAATCGAGAGAATTCTAAGAGTGAAAATCATATTGTCGCCAAAGGACTTGAACAACATAAAAAGTGAGAATCTAACCTTGATTGTGCCAAGCCGAATGAGATTAAGTTGAAAGGTGCTTGTTTTCTTGTGGCAAAATCTGATTTGAATGGGTTGGATGTTTGTAGGTATACATGCTATGCTTTGGTCTACAAAGAAACTTTGTTTTCACTAGAGGAGATGTCTCTTTCTTTGCCTCCTATTGTCACTAACCTTTTGCAGGAATACACTAACATCTTTCCAAAGGACATCCCCTCAGGGCTGCCGCCAATTAGGGGGATTGAGCACCAAATTGATCTCATTCTAGGGGCATCCTTGCCCAACCGAGCGCCATACAGAACCAACCCCGAAGAGACACAAGAGATACAACGCCAAGTTCAAGAATTGCTTGATAAAGGGTACGTACGTGAATCTCTTAGTCCTTGTGCTGTACCAGTCATTTTAGTACCTAAGAAAGATGGAACATGGCGCATGTGTGTGGATTGTAGATCAATTAATAATATCACCATTAGATATCGCCATCCTATTCCTAGGTTAGACGATATGCTTGATGAATTAAGTGGCTCTACTATGTTCTCTAAAGTGGATTTACGTAGTGGGTATCACCAGATTAGCATGAAGTTAGGAGATGAATGGAAAACAACATTTAAAACTAAGTTCGGTTTATATGAGTGTTTAGTAATACCTTTCGGGTTGACTAATGCTCCTAGCACTTTCATGAGACTGATGAACGAGGTTTTACGTGCTTTCATTGGAAAATTTGTGGTCGTTTACTTTGATGATATCCTGATTTATAGTAAATCTTTAGAGGACCATCTTGAACATTTACGTGCTGTCTTTAATGCTTTACGCGATGCACGCTTATTTGGTAACCTTGAGAAGTGCACCTTTTGCATGGATCGAGTCTCTTTTCTTGGCTATGTTGTTATGCCACAGGGAATTGAAGTTGACTAAGCCAAGGTTGAAGCAATACAGAGTTGGCCGACTCCTAACACGGTCACATAGGTGCAACTGGCTTCTATCGCCGCTTTGTGAAGGACTTTAGCATAATCGCCGTGCCGTTGAACGAGCTTACCAAGAAGGATGTGCTTTTTTGTTTGGGGCAAGTCGCAGGAAGATGCCTTCAATGTTCTGAAAGCTACATGCACCCTTACTCCAACTTCTAGATTTTTCTAAGACTTTATTTATGGCAACATTATTTATGGCCCAAGGAATTTGTTATCCACTCTGATCATGAATCCTTAAAGCATATTAGAAGTCAAGCTAAACTGAATCGTAGACATGCGAAGTGGGTTGAATTCATTGAGTCCTTTCCGTATGTCATCAAACACAAAAAGGGAAAGGATAATATTATTGCCGATGCTTTGTCTAGAAGATATACCACGCTGTCCCAACACGACTTCAAATTTTTTGGATTGGAAACGATTAAAGTTCAATATGTGCATGATGATGATTTTAAAGATGTGTTGCTAAATTGCAAAGAGGGAAAAACTTGGAACACATTTGTTTTCAATAATGGGTTTGTATTTAGAGCAAACAAACTATGTGATGAGACCATGCTCATCATGGACAGAACTGACAATGCATACATATGGTCATCACCAAGTGTTGACGCAATTATATCAACTGCATGGCTTCATCGGCCCCCACCTTGGCCAGGACCATTAAGTTGGCGACACTTTACGGCATCCTCTACTCCATCTGCATGGCTTCATCGGCCCCCACCTTGGTCATCCTTCTACATCTTCGCCGGTTCAAGGACCATTGACTCGAGCTCGAGCCCGTCAACTCAATTATCATATCTAAAGCCATACTTGGGAGAAGATGATGAACTTGAGTCGAGGATGACTCAAATGCAAGAAGGGGAGGATGATGAGGACACCACTACCATGGATACGGCCATGCCTACAAGCCCAATTGAAACCAACAATTTAATACAAGGGTCAATTCCTCGAGCTCGCGCATGTCAATTCAATTGCCAGGTGAATGTGTTCCTCGGGTTGCATACAAATAATTTAATGAATGGAATGCTATTTAATCCTTCTGATGATTTCATTGTCCTTAGGAACAAAGGAGAAGGACTCCCAAACGTCAAGCATAAAGCCAATTCTTCCGGTGCACAAGTTCAACTCGGATTCGGCATCCGAGACAACACCAACTTAAAATGACCATAACTTTTGATACACAAGGGTGTTTGGGGTCTATGAGTACTGGTTTGAAAGGTTTCGTTGTCCTCTTTCCAACGGATTTGGCCTTATGTCCAAATTCCTTATGAGTCAACGGGAATCGGCAAAACAAGTTCAGTCATCTTTCCAAATCCGAGTCAAACTAGGAATAGGAGTCCTACTAGGCCCTAGTTGTGCTTTGGACGCCCCTAGCAGGGTTTTGGCCTCCTATTTCTCCTATATATAGCTAGGGAGTCCCCCAAAATAACTTGGGTTTTGGTTATTTGATAGTTTAGCCTTTTGCTACTATTTTGAGTCTTTTAGACGTGCTCAATGGCCGCCTACCAAGCTCCTTGTATCGGAACCCCAACTTTTTCTTTACTTCATCTATATTTGCAATTTTAGATAGCTTTTGCCTTGTTCTTGCTTCTTATTCGATTGCTTGCAGGAATTGATCTTCGTGATCAGGTTGATCGTGCCCACGGCAAAGTCAATAACCCTCTGGAGTTGGTTTAGCGATTGCTAAGGCGCATCATCGTTGTACGTTGTAGTCGGATCGTCAAAGTCATCTCCACCCAAATCGAAGACGGGACTCTTCACAATCTAACTAGCATATTGAGATTGTTTATGGATTTGTGCCTCATGCTCCAATTGATTTGTTACCTCTTCTATCATCGGAGAAATTGAATCTTGATGCTAAACAATGTGCTGATTTGATTGTGAAAATGCATGAGACAACTAAAGAAAACATAGAGCGCATGAATGCTAAATATAAACTTGCTCGTAGTAAGGGAAGGAAACATGTAACTTTTGAACCAGGAGATTTAGTTTGGTTGCATTTGCGGAAAGATCATTTCCCTGAATTGAGAAAATCTAAGTTGATGCCTCGAGCTTATGGTCCTTTCAAAGTATTGGCAAAGATTAATGATAATGCATATAAGCTTGAATTGCCTGCAGATTTTGGGGTTAGTTCCACATTCAACATTGCCGATTTAAAACCATACTTGGGAGAAGATGATGAGCTTGAATCGAGGACGACTCAAATGCAAGAAGGGGAGGATGATGAGGACATCACTATCATGGATACGGCCATGCCTACAAACCCAATTGAAACCAACAATGTAATTCAAGGACCAATTACTCGAGCTCGCACACGTCAATTTAATTACCAAGTGAATGCGTTCCTTGGGTTGCATACAAATATTTTAATGGATGGAATACTATTTAATCCTTGTGATAATTTTATTGTCCTTAGGAACCAAGGAGAAGGACTCCCAAGCGTCAAGCATGAAGCCAATTCTTTCGGTGCACAAGACCAACTCGGATTCGGCCTCCGGGATAGTTCCAATTTAAAATGATCATAACTTTTGATCTACAAGGGTGTTCGGGGTCTATGAGTACTGGTTTTAAAGGTTTCGACGTCCTCTTTCCAACGGATCTGACCCCATCTCCAAATTCCGTCAGAGTCGACGGGAATCTGCAAAACAATTGGCGTCACTTTTCTAAACCGAGAAGACTTGGGCTTTGGGCCTTGTAATAGAGTTGTAGTTGGTATCCTACTGCTTTGGACGTGATTCCCACATCCCTAGCTTTCATAAATAGCCAGACATTGGCTCCTTAGGGTTTCAAGTTTTATTTGATTAGTTTAGCCAAGTGCAAACTTGATCCTGCGAGTTGTGCTGGACACAGCCACCTTGTCAAGATCGTCAATAAGACTCCACTTTGTTTCGCTTCCACTTTTATCCGCAATTTCAGATTGCTTATTCTATTGTTCTTGCTTGTTCTTCGGTTGCTTGCAGAAATTGAACCTCGTGTTCAGGTTGTTCGTTCCTACGGCAAGATCAATAACCCGCCGGAGTTGGTTTAGCGATTGCTAAGGCGCATCGTCGTCGTACGGTGTAATCAGATCGTCAAAGTCGACTCCAACAAAATCGATCGTGTGTTTCTCATCGAAAGATCAGGACACCCACAATGCCATCAGTTAAGTTTTTAACTAAAATTCCACAGAAATCGTGCTATCTAAATAAGTATACATTCATGATTGAAAACTATAACAAATTATGGTATTGCACTTAGGAACTAATTTGATATTAAATAGTTCCAAAAATTGTGTGGTTTTAGTTTAATTTCAATTGAGATTACAAAATATGGAAATAAAAAATTGTAGCACAGTAATATATATACTAAGAACTAAACATGGAACGTTAAATGAATGAATTCCAAAATTCAATACATTCGAAATGAAGATATACAATTCTTATTTGTGTAACTCTTGAATTAAATGAATGAATAGTATTAAGACAAAAAAGTCACTTCTATAAACATGTAGCATGTGCGAATGCATAAGTTGATAACTAGTATTTAATATTACAAGGTATATCTCGTAATACAAGGTTGTGCTTATTCCGCACAAGGATCAACAGTTCCCAACGAATAAACAGGGCAACAGTCCAATCATATTATCCTTCCATTACATCTGGGAGCTTTCAAGCCTCCTCAAGCCTCCACCTCACCTCCACCTTCTCTCTCCTCTATTTTGCGAAAAGGCCCTCCATTTCTTTGAAATTACATATAGGTCCCTGGGCGATTTTCTGTGAGAGGAAAATAAATTTTTCGGGTTCGCGTTTAGGTCCCTCATTCGGTATTTTACAGGGAGAGCCCCCATTAAATGCGAATAACGAACAAGCCCTTTTCTAATTTTTCAAAATAGCGGATAGGTCCAAAATTATAACAAATAGGTCCATATGCTTTACGTTCGGGTCCTTTCTCCGTTTTGCCCGGAAAAAATGTTTTCGTGGTCCGTTTTTCCTCCGGAGCATGGAAAAAATGTTTTCGTTGCCCGTTTTCGCTAAAAAAAAATTCTTTCTCCGTTTTGCTCGGAAAAAATATTTTCGTGATCCGTTTTTTCTCCGGAACATGGGAAAAATGCTTTCGTTTGCCGTTTTCTCTAAACAAAAATGGAAATCCGCTTTTCATCCGTCCGCTTATCCGCTTTTGTTGGAAAAAATGGTTTCGTTGTTCGCTTTTCCTCGAGCATGGGAAAAATGTTTCGTCGCTTTTCTTCGCTTTTTCCAAAAAAACACAAATTGCTCGTTCACGCACGCGGCGGCGCGCGCGGGGAAAAATGTTTCCGTTGCTCGCTTTCTAAAAAAGATTACTTTCTCCGCTTTTGGCGCGGAAAAAGTTTTCATGATCCGCTTTCTCCGGAGCATGGCAAAAATGTTTTCGTTTACCATTTTCTCTAAAAAAAAAATGAAAATTCGTTTTTCGCCCGTCGTTTATCCGTTTTTGTTGGAAAAAAATGGTTTCGTTGTTCGTTTTTTCTCCAGAGCATGGAAAAAAATATTTTACGTTATTTTTCCTTATTTTCCTACGAAAAAATTGTTCCGTGGTCCGTTTTTCCTTCGAAAAAAACACAAATTTATTTCCAGTTCACGCGCGCGGCGTGCGCCGCGCGTACCATCCTAGTTATATGTACATTCCCTGACATTTATGTCTAAATCCAGCCCGTTGGGCCTCAACCCCAAAGCCCTGACGATGTCATCATCGGAGGTGGTGGTGCAAACCCAATTATGGTTCGGCAGACCGGCGCCGCGCCACTGCTGAGCATTGCCGCGCCGGCCGATGCTGGGACGGAGTTAACCGTTCTCTTGTACGGCCCTAGCCACTTGGCCATCATGAACCGCCGCTTCCTCCATGGCGGCACGCTGAGGCCGCTGCTCTTCAGGGAATGCCGCGCCGCCTTGGTTGCAGCCTTGACGACCTTCCTGACGTCCTCCGGCCGCGCGACCATAACCTCTGGTAGCCCCGCCCGAATCACCTCGTAATCCAGCGTCGGCCGTGCAACCTGGAACTCGGCCGCGAAGCCGACGTCCACGATGTACCTTATATCGCTGGTGACGACGACGTCGATGTACTCGTAGCTCCCGGCGGCCATGTTGCTCGATTTCTCCCACCGCGCCTTGCACAGGCCTGCTTGGTGGCCGCGATCGCGCAGGCGGGACATCACGGCGCGCCGGAACGCCGACCGGTCCGGCCGCACATCCTCTAGACCGTGCATCGCATCCACTACGTCGGCGACGAGCTGGCGTTGTAGCTCGTCAGGGCTACCAGCCGGGTCAGGAATGCATTTGATCTCGTCAAGCACCTCCGCCGCCTCATCTGAGCGGGTGCCACCGTCGTGCTCGTCCTCCGCGTCCGAGCCGTCCACAGAATGGTCGGCTGAGTGGACGGTCGAGTCCGCCCCTAGAAGGTATTCGTTGACTAGGCTTGAAAGCGCGGCCGCCTCGTGCTCGCTGCCGCTGCTGTCCCCGCACTCGCAGCTGGGAAGGACGGCGAGGCGTGCCCTCGCGGCTTCGTTGAGGGTCGCTGTGGCTCGCTTCGGCCTGGGGCGGGGCGTCACCGCCGCCGTCGGCATCTGCAGATGGTGGGGTGGATGCATGTCAGAGATCGGTGCTTCGTACTTTGTAGGTAAGAGATGTGACGCAGCGCGTAGTACGTATATCGCGGTGGAATTGTTCGATCATGTCAGTTAAGTGTCGACACACTGCGTCATTGTTAGCTCATAGCGTATGAAAAAACAGCTCTATGTTAGTTAACTTGGTTATTAATTAAGCTGGCAAAGGAGCTATTTATCCTTACTACTTCAAATCAAACTAGCGGTGGTTCATCAGTTTGCTTGTCTTCTTCCCTCCTCTTATATATGGATTTCATGTTGGCACGTGGACTTTCCTATACAATCTCTAACAAAAAAACAAAAAGACAATCTCTCTCTTCTCCACTCCCCTCACATAAGAATTCCGTATTGACATATGGGTCTTCATAAAAATCTCTAACAAAAAGAATGGAAAAAGACAATTTATCAACAAACAAATGCAACCTCCCATAAAATTCTCAATGAACATTGTAAAAATATGGTTTATTTGTATTATATTGTAACGCACGTGCATTCATCTAGTATGAGAGAATCCAGAGGTAATGAAGTCCTCTCTAGCGAAAAAAAAAACTTTTTTAGCATGGGTGCATTTTAGGAGCTTACTGAAATATCACACATCTCTTCAACTCTTAATGATTGAAACCTAGCGACAAGCGGTTTTGAGCTAGAATTAACCTATTGTGATGAGTGGTTTATAACCGATTGTGATGACCCTGTTTACGAAAACATAGATTACAGTACATATATCACAATCGGTTTTTTCTGAAAAGATGGGAATCAACACAAATAAAACGATAATATTGTACCATTCTATAGTAGTGAACAGTACATAAAAACATTCCTTCACAAATTATCAACATAAGATCAAAAGTCTTTAGCTAGGGGCTTTTGTCACAGATACATGGAACCAGTAGTACAATCAATAGCTGAAGCAAAACCAATTAAATCTTTCGATGTCAAAACCTCAATCAATTGCATACCTACCAAACATGTGATTCTTCAAGAAAGATATTTGCTGTGCAAAGCAGTATATGTTCCTTCTGTTATCCATATTTTGGGAATATTTTTTGATTACTTTTAGCGGACTGGAGAAATTATTTGATTAACATTTTTTGCTCAAATTCTCTGTTAATATATGTAAATGCATGCTACCTTGTATCCATAACCTGACCCTTCAATGATCGATCCACCAGTTAAATCTCAAATGCAAGTTCTACAAAAAGGCACAAACCAGCAATATATATTTAACTGTTTGATATTCGTACCTTCTCTTAGGTTGCGACGAATTTCTAATCTGAAACTAAACGGAATATTGCATCGCAATTCGCAAGTAACCCATAAACTAACTACATTAAATAAAAAAATTAGAATTTAATTTCCCTTTTAGCACTCCAAGTAATAACATGCTGGCTAGATTTCCTCTTCTTTCGTCCACTGCCCAGGTGAAGAAAGCAAAGATTAAAACAAATAAAAAGAACCAGAAAACCAAATTGCAGCCTTGGCAAACCTTAAGGTCTTAGATCCGTCGGAAACACTTGATGAAGGTTCAGGCTGTTTAGCCTGATATATGCTTTTCGGATTGATCGATGCTTCATTGGGAACGAACGATCTAATGGGAGTACACTGCCGTTCATGGGTGTTTTATAGTTTAACGTTGGCCATCACCATTATTGGTTGTACGCAGAGACACGAAATGGAGCACACTGACGTCCCTGTCTATGTTCTTTGCACTTAACAGATCGTGTCCAGGTACAATGAACAAAGGACTATATGATGTTTATCAAATCTCTAGCTGCAGATCCGACAAATTAAGTCAATTTCCCTAGCGGATATCCATATCGGTTAACCGTCATCAAATGTTTTAATTCTGGCGGTTCTCCGTCAGACATTTTCAATTTCCCTGTCAATATATTCTTGAGTGCAGTTGTCTGATCGGAAACCGTTAGTAAATATTTTCTTTATTTTTTTGATCGTCACTAAAGAAGAAGTCTAAATAGTTCACTACCACAACTACAGAACTGGGCATCACAAGTGGGCTATTATAAGCGGTTAGGTGCGAACCGTTTCTGGCCTGCGCACCAGAAGCGGTTCGTGAGCAACGGGCGGAAGAGGGTTTTCAGAAGCGGTTTGTAACACCAACCACTTGTGTTGAGCAACCATCACAAGCGGTTCGTTTCCCAAACCGCTTCTGAATTATCACAAGCGGTTTTAGACCCCAACCGCTTGTAGAGATAGTTTAGAAGCGGTTGGTGTTTCAAACCGCTTCTGGAAGCGTTCCACCCATTTAAACTCTCTATTCCTCCCCGAGCTCGCAGACATGAACAGGGAAGGGTGTGACACTGCGGAATGACGGTGTGAGTCGTTTTTGTGACACTACGGAATGACGGTGTGAGTCATTACCGATGTCGACATGACGATACGATTTTTGTAGCATGTTTTTGGGCCTTTCCCGGAGTTTGGGCCCTTCCGGGGGAGTTTGGGCCTTGGGGGATCTAACTTGGGTCTTGGGGGACTAATTTGGGCCGAAGGTGGGGGGAGATAAAGCCCATGTGAAGGTGGAATTGGGTAGCAAGCCTGCTGCCCATGCCCTTGTGCGCCGCCCCCTAGCCAAACCCTAGCCGCCCCCAACTCCCCATGCGCCACCCCTCTCACCCACTTGTGCCTCCACCCTTCTCCTTCCTCCTCCACCTCCTCTAGCCGGCCCTAGGCGAGTTTCACCCCATCCCTTCCTGCCACGCCCCTCCTCTTCGCTGTCCTCGTCGTTGGGAAGCTTCGCGACAAGAGGATCCGGTGGAATCGGCGCGTGGAAGGAGATCCGGGGATCGGGAGAAGAAGATTCACTACTACACAAAAGCTTATATTAGACTCCTTATCACAGACGGTTTTGATAAACCGTCTGTGATATGGAACATCACAAACGGTTCTATAGTGTAACAGTCAGTGATAACAGCATAGATGGTTTTTGGCTAAAACCATCTATGATGAGAGCCACATCACAGACGGTTCTATAGTGTAACCGTCAATGATAATAGCATAGACGGTTTTTGGCAAAAACTGTCTGTGATGAGAGCTACATCATAGATGGTCTTAGCCAAAAACCGTCTGTGATGAGACGATCACAAACGGCTTTTGGCAAAAACCGTCTCTAATGAGCACAATGAGCTCCGATTTCGGTGAAATGGTAAAAACACTATAACTTCTAATTCGTAACTCCGATTTTGGTGTTCTTGTGCTTTCTGGAATCAGCACGATGAGCTCTTCAATTTCTCCTGTAGGCATAAAGTCTGATTCGGTCTGCAAGTAGAAAATCCGAGTACGTTTGGTAAAATAGTTATAACTTTTGACTCGTAACTCCGATCGGGGCGTTATTTGGCTCGTTGAAAAGATAACGAAAAGTTGCATCCGAGGAAATCAGATGGTCGGATCTTGAACTTTTGGGCGAGTACGTGCGTGCGAGAAAATCAGAATTCCAAAAAAACGTCGTTTAGGCCCTCAAAACGACCTCCGAAGTTTTGTACCCGTTTTGATCTTTTTTGTGTGTGTTTCCGTGATCTCCAAGCTGTATTCGGAGTATGAGGATACTAAAATCGGTGTTCGAGTGTTCTGTAAGGTTAAAAGGAGGGGGACACGTTATATTTCAGATGCTATCATACTAACATTATAGTATCAGATCATATAAGAACTCTGAAGTTAAGCGTGCTTAGGTAAGAGCAGTGCTAGGATGGGTGACCGCTTGGGAAGTTAAAATCAGTAGTGATATAGCTCAGAAGTTACGTGTTCTTGGGTACTTACGAAGTACATGAGAATACATGAGAACAAATCAAAATTACTAATAAAATGAAAAATCAACATCACAGACGGTTCTAAATTGGAACCGTCTGTGAAAAAAGTCATCACAGACGGTTTTAATTTGGAACCGTCTGTGATGAGGTGCACATTACAGACGGTTCCAATTTAGAACCGTCTGTGATGCCTTTTTTCACAGACGGTTCCAATTTAGAACCGTCTGTGATAGCTTTTTTACAGACGGTTGGAAAACCGTCTGTGATGATTACGAGTCATCACTGACCCATTCTTACTGACGGTTCACAAAACCGTCTGTAATGACGTTTGAGAACCGTCTGTAATGAGGTTTTCTGTAGTAGTGATTCGGCGTTCGAGCGGTTCTTCGAGGGAGGTAAGGATGGGTAGATCCTTTGGTAGGGTTGTGTTGCTGGTTATAAGGAGGATTTCATGCTTTAGATACTTGTTTAGGTGCTGTAATTAGAGGTATAGACTCGTTTAGTAGATTTGTTACGCGTAGTAGCCTCGGCCAATTCCGGACGGCCAACTTCGGTCGCGGTTTTGGGGTTTTTAGAATCGGAATTTTGTCGGCCGCCTATTGAGAAATTTGTAGATAATCGAAAAACCTTTCAATGAAGACCAAGAACGATTAATTCCGTTTATCTGTTTAAAAGTTATGGCTATTTTACCGAACGTTGTCAAAATTGTGAAGTGATTGGGACAGATCGTGTTGATCTGTAGATTAGACAATTTTAGAGGCCAATTCAGTCTTCGCGAATACTTAGAAATGGTTAGAAAATTTCTTAAGCTTCGAGAAAATGTACTTGTTTGTCTGATCTGGAGTTGTTAAGCCCTAGTTAAGTTCTTCCGAAGGCTACTATCCTGTTGGACAGATTCTCTGTTTTTGGGTATTGGGAGTAGATCGCGAAGTCGGTATAACTAAGTGTTGTTGTGTGGTCTTGTGTGCTTGTGGTTGAGTGTATTGAACCTTTGTGCAGGTGGTGTGACCCCGGGAGTGCCGTCGTCGTCTCACCACGCCGTCTCACGAGGGTGAAGGCAATTGTATTGTAGTAGTTGTGGGTTAGGGTGCCATAGTGTTTGATATTGAGATAGTTCACATATGTTTATGATATGATGTCATGATTGATTCTTGCATGTGACATGATGAAAATGGTTTGTTATAAAGCTATGCAATGGCTAGTTTGAGTTTATATGCAAGTTATTTATGTTTATAGCATAGTTGCATACATGACATGAGGAATGGCCAGGACGGTGAGAAAGTCATAACTAGTCCGGTGAGGTCGGTGAGAAAGTTATGACTAATCCGGAGCGCCATTGAAAAAAACCTACCTCGCAATTCCATCCATAGTTGTGAATGGTAGCGAGGAGTAGGCACCTTCCACGGGATGGAAGCGAAAAAGGGGGTGCACACCGACGGATGTGCACTCGGCAATAACGGTATGTGCTTCAAGGGAAGAGATAGCTATAGAGAATAATTTAACTCTAGGACTATCCTTTTATTAGAAGGTATGGTTCTGATCAAAATTTTTTAATCACAACTTCTTATTGATTTAAGGGTTGCGACATCGTGAAATTTTTAACTTTATGTTAAGCATTCACGAGTGCATCCCGGGAAGCAATACAAAAAGTAAACAACGAAACATCATCAACAAGAATGCGCACTTAAACTGCGATGCTTGGAAGTGCTAGGTTTTTCCTATTAACTTAATCCCACGTGATCTTTTTATGAGAGTTTTGCCATATCAGTAAAGCTACTCATAGCCTAAATGATACATCTTAAATTAGGTCTCTTGGCGACGAGTTTCTTCGAACTCTTGCACCATTTGTCGGGGATGATAGTCCAAAGCTTCCACGACATGGAAGAAGTTGACGGAGTGTTGCATTTGTCTTTCTGAGGTTGTTGGCGTGGATGCAGTAGTCTTCCTTGGTTGCATAGAGAGGAGAATAGCGATATATTATTGACATCCTAAAGCTGGTGGCAGCAATGCCCTATGTGTTTTAGCAGTCAACAGAGACCGTTAAATCATTTTGAAAAGGATTCATTAGCAGTATTTAATAAGAATGTAGATAAGAAGAAGAACTCTTATAGAAAGAATATGAAAGAAAGATCTACCGGAAGGAATGAACATACAGAATGTTCAATACTAGATGCTGGGGTGTTACAAAGGGCCTGGCACTGTTCTTGGGGGGAGGTGTTGTCTAAATTTTTGAATGTGATGATTTAGCTTCAAATTAAGTGAATCAAGGTTAGTAACACCATGCTATACCATCCTTCTCACCAAGATATTGTTGTTTCTTTTGCATTTAATGTGGAGAAAAAATTGATTTTTATTGTTGGAGGTTTTTATTGCTAGCTCACTCCATAAGTTTAATTTTAGGCAAGACCATGATGAATTATGGTAGTTATTTTTAGGTTTAGAATCTTCCATGTAACACTCCCTCTCTTCCATCTCACTCCATAACTTTAATTTTAGGTAGGACCATGATGAACTGTAGGGAGTTGTTTTACAAAAGTTGTTAGCTTTACAATCTTTAATATGACACTCCTCCCTTCAATGTAACAATAGTAGATTTACATTTGAAAGGAAATTATTAATGTTTTATGAAATAAAATAGGAAAAAATTTAAAGGGACAAAATGATTAGTTAAATTAAGTTAAAAAGGTAGAAGGATAAGAAAAATTTTGAAAAACCACTCCCTCCATCGTAAAATATATATGGCATATAAATTCTTGCCACGGTATTAATTAAAAGTAACACATTAACTATTAATTTCTTTTCGATTATGTCTTGTACAACTATAAAACTAACAACATGTTTGAGTAGTTTTAATTACAAATGTAACTATATGACATGCATATATAAAATAAGTATATTAATTATTACCTTTGATAATAGCCAAAACATGGAAACAATGACTTTTGTAAATACGTGTCAAAGTACTTTGGGAATGGAATTTTGCTATAATGTTATTTATGAAAAATAAAAGTGATTTTATAAATAACACTTTAGTGAAAGATCTTTGAAGGTATCTGAAAATTAGATCTTTGTGTAGATGAACCGGCAATGGATGTAAAATGCGGACCGTCGCTCCAGAGAGTTCATTGATGGCGTGAAGGCATTTCTTGATGCCGCTGTTGCATTCTTGCCTCCAGACAGCTTCATATGTTATCCGTGCGTAGACTGCAATAATGAGAATGAGCACTCCCAACGCTTTCAGGTTATGACCCATTTGATCACGAGAGGTTTCATGCCAAACTACACCTATTGGACCAAGCATGGCGAAGTACAGGGGAGCAGCCAGGAAGATGATGATGAAGAAGAGGTATTCAACAATATGGTAGACGCCATGCAATATTGTTCTGTGGAAGATACAGTCGGCGATCTTGGTGATGATGAGCTAGACCAGATGCTGCGTGACGGAGAGGGAGACTACACAGATGAAAGACAATTTGAGAAGTTTCAGCGTATGGTAGAGGACTGCAGGACACATTTGTACCCAGACTGTGCGAAGGGCCACACGAAGCTCCATACGACACTGAACTTGATGCAATGGAAGGCCAGAAATTGTGTGTCAGACAGGGGATTCAATGAATTGTTATCACTCATAAAGAATCTACTTCCGGAAGATAACACGCTATCTGAATCTACATATGAAGCCAAGCAAGTCATCTGTCCTTTGGGATTAGAAGTACAGAAGGTACACGCATGTCGTAACGATTGTATCCTATAGCGCAATGAGTATGTGAATTTGGATGCTTGTCTAGTGTGTAAAGAATCACGTTACAAGATGAAGCGTGAAGACCCAGGTGAAATAGATGGGGAGTGTAAAAAGAAGAGACCTCCCGCTAAGGCGGTGTGGTATTTACCTGTGATCCCCCGATTAAAGCGTCTTTTTGCTAACAAAACGCATGCCCAGATGGTGCGTTGGCACAAAGAAGAGCGTAAGGATGACGGGATGCTTAGGCACCCCGCTGATGGGTCCCAGTGGAGGAAAGTCGATTGAACATTCCCAAACTTTGCAAATGAGGTGAGAAACATAAAGTTTGGGTTGAGTATCGATGGTATGAATCCTTTTGGCGACCTGAGCAGTAGCCATAACACCTGGCCTGTTACACTATGTATCTATAACATTCCTCCTTGGCTGTGCATGAAGCGGAAATATATCATGATGCCATTTTTTATCCAAGGGCCAAAGCAACTTGGAAACGACATCGATGTCTATCTGAAACCATTGATGGAAGATCTTTACAGGGCCAAAGCAACCTGGAAACGACATCGATGTCTATCTGAAACCATTGATGGAAGATCTTGTAAAGTTGTGGGAGGATGGTTGTCGGGACCCGAATATGCAAATCCGTACCCTCTATGTATTCAGCACTAGTCCAGGATCTCGCTAGTGCACACAGTCTCAACATCGGTAAGTATCACAATCATACCCATCGAATTAATACAGTACTTTAATTAAAATAACCAAACTGGTTGCTCGACCTTATGGTCAAGTTACAAGAGTACGCCACACAGGGCGAAAACTTATTAAGGAAATAAATTGCAGCGGAATAAAAGCATCAACGTGGCGCCATCCAGTATACCACATGCAACTGACTGGGCTCGCTCCCTAGGTAGACGGCTCCTCCTGAAGTTCTTCCTCCAAAGCTGGTGTCGCTTCTCCTTCAACTGATGTTGTTTGTGGCAAGGGTGAGTACTTTGTACTCAGCAAGTCATGCACAGAATGCAAACTAATATTCTACATTTGCAGTAAAACAGCATTTAACAAGTAGCATAAGTAGATTCGAAAGAAGTAAAAGTAATGATAATATCAATAACTTTTCTAGGAGTTAAGTAAGCACTTTTCCTTTCCTATTCCACATTTCCATCAATGTCATTAATTAACCCAACCAAACTTTCCAAGTCCAAGTTGTTTTCATAAAAGTCTAACCCTTGACTGTAATCCCCGAGCAATGTCCAGTGCCGTGGACTCGGCTATTCGAATAGGTTGTACACTCTGCAGAGGTTATGCACTTTACCCACAAGATACAGTCAAACACCACGAAGGCGAGTGATCGTAACAAAGCATTTCAGAGACCGCAAACAAAACAAGTGAACCTCTTCGGCTTCTGTCATACACCATCCCTTCCCTTAACAGAGGCGAAGTATGGGACCGACATACCGTTGGACGGGTACCATGCCATAGCACTGGTACGCTCCCCTTCCAAGCTACACAAAAGGTGTAGTTGACACCCCGAGGTACCACATGCAAGTTATTAGTAACTTACTCAACTAGGTTCGTCCCATTGCGGACATGTGGTTGCACGTTTGACTCAGATCAAAGGCTTGCAAGGTTAAGTCCTTAGGGTGACCAGGGCAAGACTACCCGAAGAACCAAAACGACATCCCCGGTGCCACTCATGGCCCACCATATCATTCTTGCCACTTGCCCCGGTCCAAATCAATTTATCTGTGAAATCATGTGCTGAAAAATTGGCTTAGAATTGAATTTGCAAATATGTTTGTTCATGTGTTTTGTCAATTTGACAAGAAGCAGTAAGTTTCGCTTTTGGGCCGGACCAAGATCTCAAGAAACAGTAAGTTTCCTATCTACGACGGACAAACTTTGTTGGTCTGTCGTGGACATGCTTTTGAACTCATTGAGCCAAACTCAATTTTCCTCAAAAACCAGTAAGTTGTGCGTGTACGACGGACAAAGTTTTTGGGTCTGTCGTGAACGTGTTTTTGAGCTCAAGAGTCGAACTCAATCTTCCAAGAAACCAATAAGTTTTGCATGTACGGCGGACAAACTTCTTTGGTCAGTCGTGAATGGCTTTTTGAGGTTTGATTTCGCATGTACGACGGACCGATTTTGTTTGTCCGTCGTGAACGTGTTTTCGCCAGAATGATTTCTTCTTGGAACCGAAACTTTCACTTGTACAACGGACCGATTTTGTCTGTCCGTTGTGAATGTTTTTTTTGAGTGATTTTTCATGTGTACGCCGGACCATATTTCCTTGTCCGTCGTGAATGCGTTTTTGCTGAATTAGGGTTTTGAGCAGAATTGAAATATTTTGAATTTGAGATTATGAAATTTGTGAGAATTTCATGATGCTTGAAGTGGACTTTATGCAATGCTCATGTGAGTAGTTGCATGGATTGACATTGAGTCAAGTCGTGGACTTGTGCTCGGATTTGTTTTGTGGTTTGTTCATGTGCAGGTATTGCTCAAGACGAATGTGGTCGATGACGGGACCGAACTAGGTTCATGGAGGAACCGAGGTTCGGGACTAGGTTCAGGAGGAACCGAGGTCTTGGTGGTCAAGGATGTCATGCGGGACGCTCGGGCTAAGAGAATGGTGCACATGAAGAATGGTTAGTCACGTGAGAATGGCGGAGGTCATTCGCGTGCAAAGTGTTAGTCACGTGAGTATGGCAGGTGGCCATACGGCGTGCAAAGTGTTAGTCACGTGAGTATGGTAGGGTTGCCATACGCTGGCGTGCAAGAGTTGTACTCGGCCAGGTTGGGCCAAGTAGAGTTGTGTTGGATACGGATTCCTTCTAGGGAATAGGAATCATATTCAGAACTCCTTGTGGGTTGGTGCTTTAAATAGGTGGGGGGTCTCCTGTTGAAAGGCACCAAGTAGAGCTGAGCGCATCAAGCCTTGAGCTTGGTTTTAGGGTTTGTACTCTTTTGATGAGAGTATTTTAGACAAGAAATAAAGATCAATTCTTCCAAGATTTTTGCGTGCTACAGTAACCACGTCGCTCTGATATTTTCTGTTTTGGTTCTTGTTTGCATGCTTGTTCTAGTTCTAGATTGGTTTTTGTTCTTTAAGTTTTATCTTGATTTGATCCATCAAAAACCTCTCTAGGGTATTGATCTAGTGTTTCTCAAAGTCTAGTTGATCAATATTTTGTCGTTCTTGTTTAATCTTGAAGTTTTGATTAGATTGATTCTCGTCTAGTTCTGGATCAGCAAGCTTGCGAAGCTCATAACTTTTGATCTGTAAGTTCGATCGAGCTGATTCTTTTTGGGTTCGATTCGTATTGGAATCTAGTTTCTCGTGTCCAAATTTCAGATCAATCTAACGGTTGGATCTCCAGGAATTCTCGTTTTACTAAACCTCTGTCATTCTGTTTTTGTCGAATACGTGGCAATTATTTGGTTCTATTTTGGGGTGAACTTTTAGTAGATCAAGAATTTGGTTTTAGCTTCCGCACAATCATTCACCCCCCCTCTGATTGCTATATTCGTATACTTCGATCCTACAAGTGGTATCAGAGCAAGGTTTTTCTAATCTATCTTAATCGGTGATTAGATCAATGGATCATTATTCGACAAAACCTTGTGTGTTCAATGGTGTTGATTTTCAGTTTTGGAAGGCCAAGATGGAGGCGTTCATCCAAGCACAGGGCTTCACAATTTGGGAGAAGGTCTACAAGCCATATGAAGTCCCTGCAAACGACAACGTCAACGACACCAATCGCACACATGTTGAAGCAAATAGCAAGGCGCGCAACTTGATCATCCAAGGCTTGGGACGCAGCGACTTTGATCGTGTGGTTCATCTTCGATCCGCATATGAGGTATGGAAATCTCTTTGTGATTACCATGAGGGTTCTAACACTGTCAAAGAGGTTCGCCAAGATATTTACAAAAAAGAATACATGCGTTTTGAGATGAAACCTAGTGAATCTGTAGATGACTTCTTTGCACGTTTCAATAAAATTCTTAGCAATCTACGTGCTGTTGGAGTTAGCTACACTGATGCTGAAAATGCTCGACAATTGCTTAGTGCTTTAGACATGTCTATTTGGGAGATGAAAGTTACATCCATTAGAGAATCCACTGTCATGAATACACTTACTTTAGATGTTCTTTATTCTAAGTTGAAAACTCATGAATTAGATGTTTTTGCTAGAAAGAATGATCATAAATCAATTGCTTTGACATCTCAATATAGCATATCTCATAATGGTGCTGCTTCAAGTTTTGCTCTATCCTTCTTGTCTTCACTAACCGATGAACAGATTGAGCAATTCCCAGAAGAAGACTTATCACTACTCTCTTCTCGCTTTAACAAAGCCTTGCAAAATGTGATAAAGAGAAAGAGAGGTGGTGGTGATCCTCCAAGATGCTATGAGTGTGGTGATCTCGACCATATTCGTCCAAACTGTCCAAAACTTGCAAGTATAGCACCAAGGGAGGAGAAGGACAACGACAGAAGAAAAGAGAAGAAGTTCTCTCCAAGTGATAGAAAGAAGAAGAACTTCATCAACCGCAAAGTTGTCCATCGAGTTCTTTCCGCTCTTGAACAAGTCAATTTGAGCGATGTGGATTCGGAGAGCAGCGAGGATGATGCAACTCCAAGCAAGCATGAGTTGACGGGGTTGTGTCTCATGGCCAAAAGCAGCGACAGCTTCACCGAGGGCGATCATGACAGCGACTTCAATGAGGTAGATCCTTCTTACGATGAATTAGCTATTGTTGTTGCTCATCTTGGTAAATTGCTTGATAAACGTGACAAGAAAATTAAGAAACATGATTTTGTTGTGGAGTCATTGAATGCTGAAATTGCTAGACTTAAAACCTTGATTCCTGATGATGATGCTTGCAAATCATGTGACTTAATTTACAATGAGCTTACTTTGCTTAGGAAAGAACATGTTACCTTATTAGAGCAAATCAATGCTGAAAATGAGAAAAATGAGAAACTTGTTAAACATGCTAGTTGTTCTACCATTGATTTGCATGATACAACTCCATGTTCTAAATGCTCCATACTAGAATTGAAGTTGCATGATGCAAATGCTAGGGTTTCTCAAATGATAGAAGATTTTCTTACACATGAGGTTCTTTCATGCTCAACTTGTCGCAAGCAAAAAGGAAAAGTGGATGTTCCCTGCAATAATTGTTTAATTCTTGCTAATAAAGTTGATTACTTACAAAACTCTTTGGAACGATTCACTAATGGCAAGAAAAAGTTGAACATGATTTTGGATCAATCTAAGGTTAGCTCAAACAAGAAAGGTTTAGGTTTTGATCTTCATGCTTCATATGAAACTAAACCTCGCTCTGTTGTTTATGCTCCTTGCAATGACAAACTTGAGATTTCAAATGAGCCTAAGAAAATTGTCTTCAAATCTGCTGGCCTTTTATCTTCTACTATGATGAATGCAAATGTTGCTTCTACTTCCAAAGCTAAACCTAATGTTAAGTACACTTGCACTCATTGTGGTAGAGATGGACATTTAGTAGACTTTTGCTTTAGACTAGCTAAACAACAAAAGAGAGAAAGGTTTAATGCTAGGTCTAATTTCAGAAAGGCACATTCTACTTCTCATTATGTGCCTAGGGTGAAACAAACACCTTTTGATGCTAAAAACACGGAAAAGGCAAATCTGATTTTGTGCATAAGAATACTCGTGTGTTGTGCCTACTATTGTGCGTCGTGGTGTCTCAAGATCGGATTCCTAAACATCTTATTTCTAACCCTCAAGATCGAGACCTCGACACTTTCTGCTTCTATGTAGGCTTCTCACGCGAGGAGGGAGAACATGTGGCTAGTGAAATTCGGATGCTCACTTCATATGTTCAGTGATAAGATTTGGTTCTCCTTCACTCGTGCATCTCATGCTGAAAGTGTTGCCTTTGGAGATGCTTCTTCCACTTCTTTAAAAAGGCACTAGTTCAAATGATGCAGGTACAAGTGCATATGTTCAGGGGGAGAGTGTCTTTGTTCATAAAGATGATGATAATGCTGTTGAGGACGAGATAATTAGAGGTTTACATGAGAGACTCTTCTCACGTGCTTGTGTGTGCTTGTGTGCTTGTTTTCAAGCTTCCCACGTGCTTCACATCGACAAGCTATCTTCAGGTATCTTCATAGAGCTCAAGATTTTGGCATTTGGCTTTCTGCTTCCTCATGGATTAGTTTAAGAGCTTTTTCTGATGTTGACTTTGGAGGATGTTTATTTGATTTGGTTCGTGCCACCTCTTGAGTAATCCCTTTCTTGAGCATATTGATATTGGATTTCACTTTCTTAGAGATCATGTTGAAAAAGAAAATATTGTGCTTCATCATGTGGATACTGAACATCAATTGGCAGAAATTTTCACAAAACCTTTGTCTTCTTCTCGTTTTGCTTTTATTCGGGGAGAACTTGGGATTGTTCATCCAATGGGTTTGTTTTGAGGGGGAGTTTCCTTGCCAAATTCTTTCACTTAATGAGCTCACTTTATAATATTTCTTTATATATTATGTAATTTTGCTAAAATATGATAATCTAAATTGTTCCACTTGAACTAAAAATGATATTGCGGAATTCCTTGGTTTGATTGCCTATAGCTAAATACTCTGTGATATCTTACTCTTCTAGGCTTAATATTGAATCCTCTTGACAAATTTGGGCTATGAAGCAAGTGTGGTTTCAACTTTACTCTTTCATAAGACCTTTTAATCACTTTTGCATGTTTATAATCAAGAAAAATGAAAAGAAAAGGGAATAAAAAAAAGGGGGCTGTTAAAAGCAAAAGCTTCAAGTTATGTGCTTCAGGGTGCTTTCCCTAAAAGATAAGATGTATGCTTCAAGCATGCCATTCCCTCAAAGATAAGATGTATGCTTCAAGCATGCCAATACAAGAAAAAGAAAGAAGTATGCTTCAAGCATGCCACATGCAGTTTATTATTTAAAGATTAAAATTGGTCTACTAGATTGGAGTTGAAACCACTTGCTCGCCCTGATTTGTTATTTGCTTCAACTTTGAGCCTTTGTTTTTCTACTAAAGGTTTTGCTTAGTACTTGGCTATAGTTGACTGAATTGAGGTTGAGATGCATGTCATACCCTAACTTGTTAAAATCACTTCAAGATCATGTATTTTGCATATTATGTGATATATAAGGTTATATGATCGAATGAGCTCATCTTTTCCTATCTTGGCACTCCCTTGTTTCTCCTTGTGAAATCTTTGCTACAGGAAAAATTTTGAACCTGTTTTCTCTTTTACTCTTGATGAATCCATTGTCAAAGGGGGAGAAATTTGGAAATCATTGAAGAGTTTAAGGAAAAAGGCGGAGAAGAAAAAGGGGGAATTGTTTTTGGATTTTTGAGATTTTTTGGAGAAGTTTGGAGATTTTATTTTGCATTTTGGTCAAAGGGGGAATTCTGTGTTTTCTTTTTGGTCCTTGATCCTTTGGATTTCAAAATCTTTTGTAAAGTGAATGACAAATGTTCAATTCTAAGTGGTGTTGCCAATGTTTTCATCAAGGGGGAGATTGTGAAATCATGTGCTGAAAAATTGGCTTAGAATTGAATTTGCAAATATGTTTGTTCATGTGTTTTGTCAATTTGACAAGAAGCAGTAAGTTTCGCTTTTGCGCCGGACCAAGATCTCAAGAAACAGTAAGTTTCCTATCTACGACAGACAAACTTTGTTGGTCTGTCGTGGACATGCTTTTGAACTCATTGAGCCAAACTCAATTTTCCTCAAAAACCAGTAAGTTGTGCGTGTACGACGGACAAAGTTTTTGGGTCTGTCGTGAACGTGTTTTTGAGCTCAAGAGTCGAACTCAATCTTCCAAGAAACCAGTAAGTTTTGCATGTACGGCGGACAAACTTCTTTGGTCAGTCGTGAATGGCTTTTTGAGGTTTGATTTCGCATGTACGACGGACCGATTTTGTTTGTCCGTCGTGAACGTGTTTTCGCCAGAATGATTTCTTCTTGGAACCGAAACTTTCACTTGTACAACGGACCGATTTTGTCTGTCCGTTGTGAATGTTTTTTTTTGAGTGATTTTTCATGTGTACGCCGGACCATATTTCCTTGTCCGTCGTGAATGCGTTTTTGCTGAATTAGGGTTTTGAGCAGAATTGAAATATTTTGAATTTGAGATTATGAAATTTGTGAGAATTTCATGATGCTTGAAGTGGACTTTATGCAATGCTCATGTGAGTAGTTGCATGGATTGACATTGAGTCAAGTCGTGGACTTGTGCTCGGATTTGTTTTGTGGTTTGTTCATGTGCAGGTATTGCTCGAAGACGAATGTGGTCGATGACGGGACCGGAACTAGGTTCATGGAGGAACTGAGGTTCGGGACTAGGTTCAGGAGGAACTGAGGTCTTGGTGGTCAAGGATGTCATGCGGGACGTTCGGGCTAAGAGAATGGTGCACATGAAGAATGGTTAGTCACGTGAGAATGGCAGGAGGTCATTCGCGTGCAAAGTGTTAGTCACGTGAGTATGGCAGGTGGCCATACGCGTGCAAAGTGTTAGTCACGTGAGTATGGTAGGGTTGCCATACGCGTGCAAGAGTTGTACTCGGCCAGGTTGGGCCAAGTAGAGTTGTGTTGGATACGGATTCCTTCTAGGGAATAGGAATCATATTCAGAACTCCTTGTGGGTTGGTGCTTTAAATAGGTGGGGGGTCTCCTGTTGAAAGGCACCAAGTAGAGCTGAGCGCATCAAGCCTTGAGCTTGGTTTTAGGGTTTGTACTCTTTTGATGAGAGTATTTTAGACAAGAAATAAAGATCAATTCTTCCAAGATTTTTGCGTGCTACAGTAACCACGTCGCTACAGTATTTTCTGTTTTGGTTCTTGTTTGCATGCTTGTTCTAGTTCTAGATTGGTTTTTGTTCTTTAAGTTTTATCTTGATTTGATCCATCAAAAACCTCTCTAGGGTATTGATCTAGTGTTTCTCAAAGTCTAGTTGATCAATATTTTGTCGTTCTTGTTTAATCTTGAAGTTTTGATTAGATTGATTCTCGTCTAGTTCTGGATCAGCAAGCTTGCGAAGCTCATAACTTTTGATCTGTAAGTCCGATCGAGCTGATTCTTTTTGGGTTCGATTCGTATTGGAATCTAGTTTCTCGTGTCCAAATTTCAGATCAATCTAACGGTTGGATCTCCGGGAATTCTCGTTTTACTAAACCTCTGTCATTCTGTTTTTGTCGAATACGTGGCAATTATTTGGTTCTATTTTGGGGTGAACTTTTAGTAGATCAAGAATTTGGTTTTAGCTTCCGCACAATCATTCACCCCCCCTCTGATTGCTATATTCGTATACTTCGATCCTACATTATCAAACCCAGTTAATTACCATGCACCACGTGCCATCATCAAACGCAACACATGGTACTTCTCAAAAACAGGTTCAATATCTCATTAAGTCATTATTAACATTTGATTTTCCAAAATCATGTCGTGTGTACGCAGCAGGTCTAAGCAATATACTACAATGAACTAAATACCCACTGTTGGCAATTTAATAATGTCCAACTACATATTCACAACTAGGGTGACAAGGGTTCATGGCACATATATAAATAGTCAAGGTGTCATACTGCAATTAGGCATTTATCTAATTCCCAAAAATAATTTAAACATTTTCTAATTAAATTAGTATGCAATAGTTTAAATTGAATTAATTCCAAAAATGGGATCAAAATGGTCAAAGCATAACTTGCCTTCAAAAAGTACTTGTTCTTGATCTTGAGCTGGCTCCTGAGTCAACACTTCACCTTCGAAGCCCTCGGGTACTTCAACGTCTACTCGTATCGCATGCAAATAGCAATAAATAAATAAAACAGTACATACACATTGCTCAAAAATTCAAGTAAAGTCCATAAACAGAAAGAGCATCATTTTACAAATTTTTAGAAATTCGAATCGCCCAAAACGGAGTTAAAATGCAAAAGTTATAAATGTTTAAAGTTAAAGAATCTATTAGTTAAATAAAAATAAAGAAAATTTCATATTAAAAAATTATTTAAAATTCATATTTAAGTAGATCTCAATTTTATAAAAATTTAGAAATTGTAATCGCTCAAATCGGAGTTAAAACGCAAAAGTTATAAGCGTTTGAAGTTTGAAAATTCAAATAAAAGAATAAACCGAATTAATTCATTTATTTTTCTAATGAATAATCCATTTATTGCGTCAGCATGACGTCAACACGGGATTTGAATTTCCACTGAATTATTTTTCTATTGAAAAATCGAATTATGACGTCAGCATGACGCCAGCGGGTCCATGGACTAGGTCCACGGCTCGGGTTCGGCTCACCGTGGACCCGGCCCACGGGCACATGTCTCACTAACATGTAGGACCCCTCGGGTGACGTCAGCGTTGACGTCACCGCGCCTCGGCCACACGGTATTAACATGCAGGCCCAACCGTGACGTCAGCGGTGACGTCATGGTGCGGTTGGCTGTCCCGCTGACACGCGGGCCCTACGCTGATGTCAGCGGTGACCGCGGCTGACCCGCATGGACCGCGACGGTCCAGCTCCCGCGCACATGGCACGATCTGGGTTGTTGATTTGAAAATCAACGGTCCAGATCAGATCTGGATCTCAAATGTTGCGGGCAACGTGGTTAAACTGGGCCGTTCGATTTGGATCGGACGGTCCAGATTCGATCGGGTTTTGCCTCACGTGGGGTGGAGTGGCATGACTCGGGTGACGACACGTGGCTCAATCTACACCATTCGATTTCGATTGAACGGCAAAGATTGCATCTAACGCTACAACGCAGCTAACCCTAACCGTATGATCTAGATATAACGGCTAAGATCCAATCTAGGCACGGTGCAGTTCATGGCTACGTGGCTCTATCTAAACCGTTGGATCTAGAAACCGAAACGTGAAATCGCACGGGGTGACGTGGATGAACCTGAGACGTGCATGAAGATCCAACGGCAGAGAAAGCTCGCGGTTCCGGTGATGGCGCGGCGGAGCAGAGGTTACCGGAGACGAAGACGATGACGAGCTCGACGGCATTGCGGGCGCGCTCCGGCGAAGTGGATGGTGCCCTCCGACGCGTCTTGACGCAATGGTTCCGGATCTGGGCTCGGTGATGGCAGAGGACGGCGGACGGCAGTGAAAACAGCGGAAAATCACGGCGGAGCACGAATTCAACTTTGGCGAGCTCTAGCGGGCGAACGGTGGCAGCTCGGGCTCGGTGGGTTAGGGCTACGGGTGCGGACGGAAGAGAGGAACACGATGGCGGCGACGGCGCATTAAATAGGGGTCTCGGCTTCCGTGAAAACCGTGGAAACCGAGGTCCACCTGGCTACGGCGGCGGAGTCCGAACGGGACTCGGATTGGGCAACGTGGTGCAATCGTGGCCGTTGGATCAAGATACAATGGTCACGCACGTTAGGGTCCGGCTAGCTCGAGTCGGGCTTGAGTCCGGTTCGAGTCAGACTCGAGTCTGAATCGGGTCGGACTTGGTTGGATGAACAGTACTAACCCACTCGGCTATTTTCCAGCGATTTAATATTCAAATTATTTCTAGAAATTCAAATAATTCAAGAAAAATAGCAAAATAATCAGAAAAATTTCAGAAAAATTCTGGAAAATACTTTGAGACATTTTGGACTCAAATAAAATATTTCCAACAAAACTTTATTTAAAACTTTTAATTTTTTAATTATTTCAAAAGGGAATAAATTCAAATTAAATCCAAATAAATTCCAGAAAATTTCAAAAATTCACAAAAGTGCAAATTTTCATTTAAATTCATGAAAAGCAAAAATTGGGGTGTTACAATGGTGTACGGGTATGGGATGAGTACAAGAGGGAGTCTTTCACCCTACATGCACTGTTTTTCGTAACGATCAACAACTGGACCGCGCTCGGTAACCTGTCAGGAATACTACCAAAGGATATAAAGCCTGCTTGCAATGCTTAGATGAAACGACAGCTTGTACCTGAAAAACTCTCGAAAGATTATGTACATGGGACATCGTAGGTTTCTTGTAAAGAGGCACCCATTACAGAAAAAAGGAAGGTATTTTGATGGGAAAGCAGACCATCGTGATAAGCCTGAGCATCGTAGTGGGTCATGTGTGTTTGCCATGGTAAAAGATCTTAAAATAGTGTTTGAAAAGGGTCCTGGAAGCAAACCTGTCCCGAACAGGGAAGGTCAGGCACCCATTTGGAAGAAGAGATCAATATTTTGGGAAATGCCATATTGGGAAGTTTTGGAGATCCGTCACTCACATGACTTCATGCACATCACGAAGAATGTTTGCTTGAACCTGCTAGGCTACTTGGATATGTACGGCAAATCGAAAGATATACTACAAGCTCGGAAGGACCTACTGTGACATTACAGAATGTGACAATATAGATTTTGGCTTTTCAGTACGGCTTTATATCTTGTTTTCGGGCCGTTTTCGGGTGTTTGGGCCTTCCCGGGAGTATTTGGGCCTGGGGGATTGAGTTTTGGGCCGTCAGTGGGGGATGTTCGGGCCCATGAGGGGGAGGAAAACCTGCTTTTTCCTGCTGCCCTAGGGCTGGGCGCCCCACTCCCTCCCCCTAGCCGCCTCCACCTTCCCCCAACCCTAGCCGCCGCCCCATCGCTCTCCAAGCCATGCGCCCCTCCCTCCCCTTGGCCGTGTGCCTCCCCTCTCCACCCTAGCCAGCGCTAGCTAGGGTTCCCTCTCCCCCCACTGCTACCACACCCTCTCCTCCATTGATCTCTCCGTTGGGAAGCTCCGCAACATAGAGAAACCGACGGTTTCGACGTTTGGAGGGAGATCGAGGGCGGAAGAAGAAGGATTTCGTCGTCGTTCGATTCTCCAAGATGAGGTAAGGATTTGTGATCCTTTTTGGGGTGGTCTAGGTGCTGCTAGATGGGGGAGATTGAGGTTAAATTTGATGTATAGGTGCTGTTGTTAGAGGGAATTAGGGTGATTGCAATTCTGTCCCATGTTCTGTCCTCGGACAGATTTGAACCCCGACTTAGCGTTTGAGTTTTGGGAATTTTAGAGGCATTTTCTGATCGGCCGGTTGTTACGAAAGTATTAGGTAATTAAATTACCTTATATTGTACACCAATAACGTCAAATTCCGTTAAGCCGTTTAAACGTTATGGCTGTTTTACCAAACATTGTCAAATCTGTGACGTGATTGGGACAGATCGTGTTCAATTGTAGATTAGAGGATTTTAGAGGCCGAATCAGTCTTCACAAATACTTAGAAAAAGTTGGGAAATTTCCTAAGCTTCGAGAAAATGTACTCGTTTACTGGATTTGGAGTTTTAGAACTCAAGTTATGCTAGTTGGAAGCCCGCTGTTCCGACGGGACAGATTCTTTGTTTTCGGGTTTTAGGAGTGGGTTGCGAAGTCATTGTAGATGATCGCTCTCGTACGGTTTTGTGGGCAAGTTTTGAGTGTATTGTACCTATTTGCAGGTGGTGTGCCCCCGGGAGTGCCTTCAACGTCTCGCCAATCCTTTACGCGTGGGTGAAGGCAAGTGTATTGTGATGTTTGTGACTTGAATGTCATTATGTTTGCGTTATGATGCGAGTTAACCATTGACATGTTTGCTTGCCATGTTTGATTCTTCAATGATATTATGTGAATATGAATTGATTAGATGATTATGAAATGCTATGTTATGGATGTGAGGATGAATATGTATCTAATTATGGCTATGCAATGGTTGAATTGAGTGCATATGCAAGTTTATTCATGTTTATGGCATGTGTGCATTCATGGCATGAGGACTGGCCAGGATGGTGAGAAAGTCATAACTAATTCAGTAAGATCGGTGAGAAAGTTATGACTAATCCGGGGCACCACTGAGAAAGACCTACCTCGTAGTTCCATCCACAGTCGTGAATGGGAGCGAGTCAGTAAGAGTAGGCACTCTCCATCTACGGGATGGAAGGGGAAAAATGGTGCACACCGACGGGTGTGCACTCGGCAATACCGGTATGTGCTTCAAAGAGACATGTGCATTCCATTGCATTGCATGAATGAAGTTGTTTTATGAGATGCTTATGATGTTCTATGAGATGCATATGAAGATGTTTTATTGAGATGTTTATGACGATGTTATATGAGAGAATAAGTGAAGAAGGTTATTAGTTGATCCTCATGATGTGTGAATGGCATAAAGTATGTATGTTAATTGTTATTGTTTTTGTATCATTGCAATACACTTTGCTGAGTGATGAACTCACGCTTGTTGTTTATGTTTTTTTAGGTACCTTGAATCCGACGTTTGGGAAAGGGAGCTAGAATCACGTCTTCACTTAGCATCACACAAATAGACAATATCAAACTCTTTCCATAGTTATGATGGTTATCTTATGGAACTAAGTTGGTTTTATTACTTTGTTGGTTGGCATGAGTAAATGTTTAAATTCCCTATCAGTATGCGACATTTAATTTATGGTTTGGACTTGAATTGTTGTTGAAATCTGTAGTTTCCATGTTAGAGTTGTCTTCAATTATGATATCTTGTTATGCTTCTATTATTGTGTAACACCCCGGCATTTACTATGCCTGAATGCTACCAAACATAAGCTAAATAACATCTAAATACCACAAGTTACCATAAATTCCAGCAAAGGTACATATGCTAAAAACCGAAATTTCGGCAGCATCTCCTTTGTTTTAACATGAATTAAAGGAGCAACAACAGTATATCAATGTATGGATTATGAGAGACAACTAAAAACAGCAATAATTAACGACTTAGCAACAATATAAGTCTAGTTTCAAACACATAATGTCTCCAAGGGTCAAACGAACAATAAAACTCTCATATAGCAAAGCTAAACCTTAAAGCAATAATCATCACACGCAATTTATTATCAAACTAATAGAATGACTTGTGGAATCAATATGGTGAAGCTACGTGTGGGCGTGTGACTATTTCCCTTCCCCGTATGCCGTTCTCATGGTACCTAAAATAACAAGAAAACACAAGCGTGAGTTCGAAACTCAGCAAGCATATTGCAATGGACAATAAGAACAATATCATGGCAATAACATCTCCCATCATATATATCATCTCATTCATGAACACTTAACAATATCATCATCATTATGTATGCAATGTAATGCAATGCTCATGTCTCCTTGGAAATTCCTACCGGTATGGTTGAGTACACACCCGTCGGTGTGCACCCTCTCCCCCCTTCTATCCCGAAGATGGAGGGTGCCTACTCCTCGCTTCCGTTCACCGCGGTGAATGGAATCACGATGTAGGACTTACTCATTGGCTTTCCGGATTAGTCATAACTTTCTCACCGACCTTCCCGGACTAGTTATGACTTTCTCACCGCCCGAGCCATGTATGCATTTATGCCAACATCATATTTAACTCACATATTAACACATTGCATCATAACATATTAAACATGCTCATCATATCATTGGCAATCATAAAAGCATGGCAAGTGATCATATATCATGTAGTCAATTTCATCTATTCTCAACAAGCAACCTACAAATCGCTATCCATCACAACACACTTGCCTCAACCACGGGCAACGGATTGGCGGGAAGTAGAGGGCACTCCCGGGGTCGCACCACCTGCACATAGGTACCACACGCTCACAATCATGTCCACAAAATAGTACGCAAACCCTCATCTACCCCGACATTGCCAAATACTCGCAAAACCTAAAAACAGAGGTTCTGTCCCGTCGGGACAGCAGCCTTGCAAAAGTCATAACTTGAGTTCTGGGACTCCGAATCAATTAAACGAGTACATCCTCGCGTAGCTTAGGAAATTTTCCAACTTTCTCTAGGTACATGGAAAGACTGATTCGGACTCTAAAGTTGTTTAATCTACAGATTACCGTGATCTGTTCCAATTACGTCACAGATTTTATCATGCTAGGTAAAACAGCCATAACTTTCAAACGGCTAGGCCGAATTTAACGTGCTTTATACCCACTGAAACATAATGAAATTATCTACAACTTCTTCAACATCCGTACGGACAGATTCGGATTCTAAATTGGCGAAAATGCAAACCCTATGTCGACTGCTCATGCTGTCCCAAAAACATAACGTGGCAACATCTAGATCTAATCCAAATTACTCAATTCCAGCACCACCAATTGATCTAAAAACTTGATAAACACCCTTAGAACAGTACCTAGATTAACCCCAAGGATTTCCATGGACATACCTTTGCCCGACGCACGAAAACCCAATAGATCTCCTCCCGGTTCGCGCGATCCCCTTCCTCGCTTCCAAATCCACCAGATCTCCTCGTCGCGGAGCGCTCCAATGGATGGATCTTCGAGGTGGTGAGGTCAAGAACTCACCTAGGCGCAGCAAGGGAGGTGGAGAGGTGGTGGAGAGGGTGGTGGCGCAAGGGGAGAGGCTTGGGGGAGGTGGAGGCGCCCAAGGAGGAGGTGGGGAGGTGTGGGAGGCGGCTAGGGCACTTGGGGGCGCAAGGGGCAGGGGGAGGATGCCCAAAAGGGCAGGGAAACCCCCCTTTAACCAGACCTAAGCCCCTTTCCTAATCCTAAATGTATTCCCACTCCATCCCACCAAAGCCCACAACCCCCTCTTTAAGGCCCAAACTCCCCCGGGAAGGCCCAAAACCCCGGAAACGGCCCGGAAACGGCCCGACAACGCTATTAACCTCCATACCTTATGGTTTTAACCTCCCATATCATATTTCAATATGTTTTTGACCTCATCATGCACCTTTTATAAGGTTACGACGCTCCGTGGTGTCACAACACTTCAAAAGGCCCAAAAACGCGAGTAAACCTCAAGCCGAAAGGTTTTATTCTCTAATTTCACATTTTATAATGTCACACCATACCGTAGTGTCACATATTGTTACTGAAAACCATAGAAAAAAACAAAGGATGCTGCCGAATTTTCATTTAAGTTACTATCGTAGTTGCTGTAATTTAATGTTAAATATGTGATTTGGTTATTGCTAGTATCGGTTGTGGTGACATTCGCAGCATACTAGGTGCCGGGGTGTTACAGTTGGTATCAGAGTGGGCTTCAGGTCCGTGGCGTTTGAACTTAGTGAAATACCATAGGGTCAACTAAAATTTTGATGTGGGATAACCTAAAAACATGGCTTAGGTTATACTTAAAATTTTATCATAGGATAGCAACATTAAAACTTGTGTAAGTGGAATAACTAAGTTAAAATTTGACACACTTGGACGCACAGTAGGAAAGGGTATGGGTATCGTTGCTTTTCACTTAAATGTTGTATTTAAGCTCTGATGTTGAATGCTACATTAGGTAATGTATGTTGCTATGCTTATGAAAGAATTGATTGAGTTGTTCTTACTATTGTGATTAAGTAAGGTTATGGTGCCGAAGGGTTTCGGTCACCTTTTGTTCATAGTAAGGTTGGGGTCTGACGGTGTGGCCGGTTAGAGCCATCACCGAAGGACTAATAACCTTCTATGGTTTGATGCCTGGTTTGTTGGTTGCTTTACGGGGAAAAGTGTTCAATTTATTCCTGTGTTGGTCTTTCTCCGAGGTAAAAAGAGTTATTGCGGTGTTATGCCAGACCTGGTTGTCAGGGTTGAAGTTCTGTGACTTTGTAAGAGTAAGTGGTGTTTGAGTTCGCCGTTTTACTGGTTTGGGAGATTATCTTTGAAAACCCTTTTTATTTCGTGGAAGTTTGGAGTTTGGTGTTAAGGCTTTATTTGAAAAGGATTTGGTTGATTGTAACATCCCAAAATTTGCCTCTAATATATTTAGTGTGTTTCTGGGACTATTTAGAATTTTCTGGAATTTATTTGGACTCAAGTTTATTGAACTAATCGCATTAAATAAATACCACGCATTTTTGCATAAGCATAAAATCCAAAATTTTGTTGATAATTAAGATAATTGGTAGACAAGAGTGTTCGCTTCAAATATTTTTGAAAAATATGTTATATAACGTAAGTCGTTGAGTTTATAAAAATCTGTACAGGAGTCTGATTCACTCAAAGAATTTTTACGGAAAATCTACATGTCGAAAAATCACAAAACCAACTCTGTTAAGTTTTAATCAATGCCTAGTATTTTAGAGGAATTTTTTTGATTTTTAGAAGCTCACTGTTTTTTTTTCCGCAGCACGTGTTGAAAATGTATATGCGTATACATGTATACGTGACTGCTTGCCTTCCCTTTTCCATGGGTGGACGAGTGAGTCTCTAGCTGGTTCACTTTATTTGGAAACGCCTCCACCCCCATGCAATGTTGCTCCAACCGTTTCCTATTGCCGTGCGTAGTGAACACTTCTAACTGGCCTCAATAGTAGTAAGTAGTAACATGATCACTAACACCTCCTGCGTGAATTAGTAGTGCTTGCTAGTAGTAACGTGTGACTACCAGTGTGTAGTAACGTGTGAACTAGTGCAGCAACTTCTAAAGCATTTCAATGCATGCACGTTTCCCTTCCTTCATTCACCTTTTACCTCTTCTAGCCATTTCATTCTTTAAAGCAAAGCCATTCCATTATTTCCCAGCCGATTCCTCCCTATAGCTTCCTGTCCACTTGTACGCCAATACTTCCAGCCTTTGGAGTTGCTTTTCATTTTCCATACGATCTAATACATCTACCCATTTCATTCTACCATTTCTACTACTCCGTTTCTCCAAGCCTTACTAAGTGATACACACCATTTCCATTGCCTTGTCACTGCCGTTAGCGTTGTCGCTGTCGTTGGCGTCGTCACCGTCGCCGCCGCTGTTGCCGACACCGTGTATGCCGTATCGTCGCCGTCGCTTCGCCGCCGCTGTTGTCGACGCCGTGTACGCCGTCACCGTCGCCGCCGCCGTTGGTGACGCCACCGCCGGTTACCTCGCCGTCGACGCACTCTCCGATCTCGCATCCCCTGCATCGGCCGGTATATCTGCTTTTCTTTTCCTTTGTATGCGCTCTATCTCTACCGATCGGTAGATCTTGTTGCATGTATATGTAGTACGTACGCATGTATGTCTATGGGTACTAGGATCGTATGCAAGTCTACGAATATATAATAGACGTATGCGTTTACACGTATATTTGTTGGCGTAGCTGATCGCGACTCCTCTCTAGTCTTCATGCCCAAGCGCGTCGTCGCTGTAGCCGCCTGCGCGCCGTAGTCGCCGCCGTTCGCCGACGCCGTCGCTGCCTCTGGCTGACTGCACTCACTGTTCCGCTCTGGTCATCTGGCCGATCTCTGTTTTTTTTCTCACGTCGCAACTGCTCAAGCCAAACCCATGTTCATCCAAGGTGTATACACATATACGCAGTGAATAGTGCCATACAAAAAGAGTTACGTAATTCATTTGTTTCCAAAACGCGAATTTTGTCTTTTTCGCTAAAAATTCGTTCTAAGTCCGAATCATTTACAACAAATTTTGTTAATTAGTAGAAATTAATATCTTTCTACAGTAATTTTTATAAAATTTTATAATCAAATCTATACTATTAAATTATTCACGGAAAGTCCAAATTTGTGAATTTTATATCTCTTAAACTATACGTCCAAAAATTCTAAAATAAATTTTATAAATCTTAGAAAATGCTAAACTAATTATTTGGAAGTTTTCGTGAAATTACGCGATAGTTTGATTTGTAGTATTTTCCGAATGTGTGTTTAATTGGTTGTTTGCTACGCGTAGACGTTGAACTGTGCGATAGTGCGGGAGTTGAAGACCAAGCTCAAACCCTAGATCAAGATCATCAGCTTTTCGGAGGCAAGTTGTGCTTTGACCATATTGCTCCTAATTTTTGGAAATATATTTTGGTTTAAATTATGCATGCTATGTTGTTAAAATGAATTAATTTAATTTGGGTAAAGTAGCTAATCAACCTAATTGTTAACTCCACCCTTGATGATAATATTTGTATGCCATGTATCCATTGTCACCTTAAGTTGGTTTATTTAGTTGTATGTTAATATTGTGCCAACACGGGAGGCTAGACCGTGAAATAGTTGCTTAGCCATGCTTACGTGAAATGTGTTTCAAATGGCAAAATAATATTGACTAATGATATATGGAATGAATTTTGGAATCAGTGTAATCTTGGCACGTGATGATGTGAAGTGTAGGTACCTTTGTGGTTCTACATGGTAACTGATATTATTGTTGGCATGTGTTGCACAATAATGGAACAGGGGTGGGAAAAGATTTAGTATGGGGCAAGTGGTATGAGGCTTTACGCTAGGTGGGCCTTTATGGCACAGATTTTGAAATAACAGCCTTTGCGACAATGGGATGAGTGATGTGAGAAGATTTGGGTTAGGGACTGTGAGAAGGATGTCTTGCCCTGGACAGTTAAGGACTTCACCTTGCAAGCCTTTGAACTGGGCCTTATGTACAACCACATGACTGGAGTGGGACGGTCCTAGTTTAGTAGGATTCTGAAATCTTACCTTTGATACCTCAGGGTGACAGTTACGTCGGGTAATCAGGTGTGGGGAGCGCATCAGTAGCTACGGCTTGGTACCCTATCCAACGGTATGTCGGTCCTATACTTCATCTCTGCTGAGAGAAGTGATAGTGTATGGCAACCGGAGAGGGTCATAGGTGGAGATCGAGGTTTCCGAAAAGCTTTGTTATGATCACTCATTCGCATACTCTTGTATGGCGATTCACGGCTGACGTGGTGAGTTGATTATATCTTGTGGGAAAAGTGTACAACCTTTGCAGAGTGTGTCAAAACTATTCGAATAGCCAAATCCACGGTACTGGACAAAGCTCGGGGATTACAGTCAAGGGTTAGATCTTTTAAAATAAAATGTGGAATGGGTGGCTGTAGGCCAGAGATAATTGCCAAGGTGACATAGGGCTTTGTACCAAACTGTTTGATAAGAGATTGATAACTTATTATACAATATGATTTCATTGCTTTTGAATTTTTTAAGATTATTTGGTAAAAGCAAAATGCTGCTTGATGCAAAATAACCACTTAAGCCATTCCTTTGGAACAAGCCATGCATATAGTAATAGGATTGCACCCCTGTGCATGACTTGCTGAGTATGTTGTATACTAACCCATGCTTCCAACAAAATCATCAACTGAGGAGAAGACTACAACTTCAAAGGAGGAGAAGTTCCGCGAGGAGGCAGTTATCTAGGAGCTGAACTGTAACACACCGGCATTTAATATGCCCGAATGCTACCAAACATAGACTAAGCAACCTCTAAATACCACATTTACAAGTAAATTACAGCAAAGGAGCAAATGCTAATACCGAAAATTTCGGCAGCATCTCCTTTGTTTTCCCATGAATTGAAGCAACAATAATATTAACATATCAAGATAGCATAACGAATGATAGCAATAACATGACCAATCGGAAATTCAACCTCCATACAACTAAAGATATAAGTCTATCCGTCACATATCAAATATGGCCTAATCATTTACTCATGACAACCAACGAAGCATCAAAACCATAATTTAGTTCAGTGAATTAACCATCACAACTAAAGGAGAGAACATGTCATTGTTTATATGTGTGATGCTAAGTGATGACGTGTGACTAGCTCCCTTTCCCGCAAGCTGGTTTCATGGTACCTAAGAAAAACACATAAACACAAGCGTGAGTTCATCACTCAGCAAGTATATTGCAATGGAACAAGAAAATACATTCTAATACCTTCATCACCACTTTTCACATTCGACATCATACACATCTCATATTCATAGCGTAAGCATATCATTGACATCATCATATATCATCATCATATAACATCCTCATATAATGCAATGCAATGTAATGCAATACGATGCACATATCTCCTGGAAACTCATACCGGTATGGTTGAGTACACACCCGTCGGTGTGCACCCTCTCCCCCCTTCCATCCCGAAGATGGAGGGTGCCTACTCCTCGCTTCCGTTCACCGCGGTGAATGGAATCACGATGTAGGACTTACTCATTGGCTCTCCGGAATAGTCATAACTTTCTCACCGACCTTCCCCGGACTAGTTATAACTTTCTCACCGCCCGGGCCATGTATCATGCCATGTATGCAAATATGCCAACATCATAAATAACTTTGCACATTAACACATGGCATCATAACATAATAAACATATTCATCATATCATTGGCAATCATTAAGGCATGGCATGTGAACATATCATGTATTCAATTTTAATCTCAACCAATCAAACAAACATCAACTCGCTACCCATTCCAATACACTTGCCTCAACCACGGCAACGGATTGGCGAGACGTAGAGGGCACTCCCGGGGTCATACCACCTGCACATAGGTACCACACACTCAAAAACATGTCCACAAAATAGTAGGCAAACCCTCTTCTAACCCGACATCGCAAACTACTCGCTAAACCCAAAAACAAAGGTTCTGTCTCGTCGGGACAGCAGCCTTCCAAAAGGCATAACTCGGGTTCTAAGACTCCGAATCAATTAAACGAGTACATCTTCGCGTAGCTTAGGAAATTTCCTAACTTTTTCTAAGTATATGGAAAAACTGATTCGAACTCTAAAGTTGTTTAATCTACAAAATACCATGATCTGTTCCAATCACGTTACAGATTTTAACACGCTCGGTAAAACATTCATAACTTTCAAACGGCTTGGCGGAATTGGTCGTTCTTTATACCCACGGAAATATATTGAAATTACCTACAACTTCTTCAACAGCCGTATGACCAAATTCCAAATCTAAATTGACGAAAACCCAAACCCTAGGTCGACTGCTCATGCTGCCCGAAACAGAGAACGTGGCAACTTCTAGATTTCATCTAATCTACTCAATTTCAGCACCACCAATTGATCTAAAAACATGATAATGATCCTAAGAATAGTACCTAGGCCAACCCCAAGGAGTCCCATGGCCATACCTTCGCCCGACGCACGAAAACCCAATAGATCTCCTCCCGGTTCGCGCGATCTCCTTCCTCGCTCCAATCCCGCCGGATCTCCTCGTTGTGGAGCGCTCCAACGGATTGATCTTCGAGGTGTTGAGGTGGGGATCTCCCCTAGGGGCAGCAAGGGAGGTGGAGAGGTGGTGGAAAGGTGGTGGTGCAATGGGGAGCAATGGGGGCGCAAGCAAGGGAGAGGGGAGGTTGGGGTGGCGGCTAGGAGAGGGAGGAGAGGGAGGAGGCGCATGGGGAGGGCTAGGCGCAAGGGGGCAGCAGGGTGCTGCCCTAATCCGCCCCCCACTTGGGCCTTAGGCCTCCCACCTCTGGCCCAAGAGGTTCCACCAAGCCCACGAGGCTCCCCCAAGCCCAAAACTTCCCCCGGAAGGCCCATTTTCCCTCCCGGAAGGCCCAAAACATGAATTAACCTCAAACCGTAAAGTTTTACTCTGAAATTTCACATTTTATAATGTCACACCATTCCGTAGTGTCACATGAACCTTGTCAGTTGCCTGTGGCATACTGATGGGTGTCACCGTCGTTCTTTGCTCCGCTGCTGATTATTTACTTTTGTTATTGTAAGCCCTGTGTGGCAGACTATTTGTAAATTGACCTTAAGGTCTTGTAACCAGTTTATTTAATGTTTGAAGTACTTTATTATTAATTCCGTTGTGTATGATTGTGGTACTTCATCCCTGTTTAACTGTGTGTACTAGCGTGATCCTGGACTAGTACAGAATACACAGAGGGTCCGGATTTGCGGATTCGGGTCCCGACATTGATCACTTGGTTTTCCCTCTTGCATCCATCTTCCTTCGTGGAAGTTGTTGATCTCAAGATTTGTGGAGTAGTTGCGTGTCGGCATTTGGAAATTTAGGAGTTGACCTCTCTTGCGGTTTTTGATTGGGTTTTCTGGAAAGAAGGCTGTTTTTCTTGTTGTTGTTTAAGCTTAGGAGTTGTGGCTTACTTGAAGGTTGGGTGCGTGACCCGCGAGGGTGTTCAAGGCGTTAAGTCTGTGATGGGTAGTTGGGAAATTGGGATGAAGTAAATTACTGATCCAGTTAAAGTGAAGTTGTTGGTTGTTTAAAGACAACCTAATTGATTGTGTTGATAGAGAAAGGTTAATCGAGATGATAAGTGATCCAAAGTGAAAGTCGATTAGTGTTTTATGCAAAGTGTTGTGAGTTATGAGAGTTATTGGAAGTTCGAGATTAGTAAGTATTGATTCCGGTTGAGAAGGTCTAGAATTTTCTGAGTGACAAATTAGTATAACAAGGTTATGGTGTAAGGCACCGGAGTAGGATGGTGTAAAGACTTGAGGATTGTTGGGTTTTGTTGTTTAGGGGTTGATTAAACTGTGAGTTGGCAAAATGACTTAATTGATGTGTAATCAAAGAATAGGGATATGAAATGATTGTAGGAAAGGTTGAAATTATTCTTGACAGATGCCTGCCTGGGATCTGTAGTTATGAAAGATGTCTAGTGGAGATCATATTGAGTGGTTAGAATTATTTATTAGTTGATGAACTAGGGATATTAAGTAACTTAAGGGTTGTGCGAAAGGCATTGGTTGATTATGCCAAATTAAGAGATGAAGAGATGTGTTTTAAGCTCGGGATAGACAGTTGTATGAATGATGAATCATATTGGTTGGTAGACCAAAATAAAAGTTGATATGAGTCTTATGTTGAGTTAACTAGTAAGTTAATTGTGCCGAAGTTGTGAGAACGTGGTTCTCCTTGTTGATTATCATAAGATAGACTTGGTTCAGAGTTTATGATAACATGACCGATGGTGGTTATGTGAATAGTGCCAATCTTTGTTTTTGGCTAAGTTGTTTAGCTTACGTGTTGATTTTGGGGTTTTATACCCAAGAGTATATGAGTGGATCGCGTCCTTTCTTGTGCAACCTGAATTATCTTTGTAATCGGTATTTAAAGGAAGCAATTAATCATAACGAGTGTGTGGGAAGCTCTTGAGTTGAAAATACTTGTAACTCTACCTTGACTAGAGTTTGGTTTAATTGAAGAAGTGTATGGTGTTTGCGAGTTCTTCAAAATGTGAAACTTATGATTGTTTCATAAGTGCTTTGTGGTTGTCTAAGAGATGTTTTGCTTTGGTAAAGGCTTGATGTTTGTTATTGTGAAAGTGAGTTACCTTAATAAAGTTTCGTGCGTTGTTTCTCTTCTAATGGAGTTTTTCCCCCGAGTATGTTTGCTGCTTTGGTGAAAATGAAACATGACATTGTTTATATATATTTATAACCATAAAAGAGTTGTTGAACCAGGTCGGTGAGAAAGTCATATAGGGATATATGACTAATCTGGAGTGCTCTTAAAAAGTTTGCATTCAAGTCATGAATCGAGATTTCCATTGCTCTCTAGCATGAAAAGAAATAGTGAATAATTTCTGGCATTTGGCTATTCTATAAGAGATTTGAGTTTCCCTTTCTCTTTGAGAGTTTTTGTGGCAGCTGTGGATCCTTGTGTGTGATTTGAGAATCGGTTTTCTCCTCCAAAATGTGTTTTTGGTTAAAATGAGAGGCTTGGCTTGGGTGAAAGCGTGTTGAGTTATATTTGGTTGATGAGAACTTCTGTCAAATATTTGTGTGGAGTCTCTCTGTTGTTGGAGTGCTCCCCGATGCGAAATTCTATCGCATTGATTTGAGATTTGAGTTATATTTTCCTTTGCGGCTTAAATTAGGAAAAGAAATAGAGTGATCTTTGGATGCTGTCGAATCTTTGTTCCAAAGTGATTTGTGGCGCTTTGGGTTCAAGTACATGAATGTGGTTCATCCGGCTAGAGAGAGTTGCTATTTGTTGGCATTCTCGTTTGAGATATGAATAGGAATGTTTATAAATTGATGAGTATAATAGAGGAGTATACTCATGGGCTTGGTTATTTGAGTGAGAGTATGAGGGCGAGACCCTCTTAGAAAAAAATTTTGTGGTTTGGACATGGTTTGCGGCCCTAACTTGGGCTAGGTGTTGTACATTGGTGGTATAAAGGTGGAGCATGATGGAGGTTGTTGATGTCGTGGTTCAAATTTTGTTGAGAGTACCATTTGGTGGTAGTGAAGGTTATAGAAAAATTTGAAGAAAGAACGTTCTGATGTGAACATTGTCTTAGCTAGTTGTCCCTGGGTGTGTGTTATGCCTGGGAGAGGATAGAATGAAAAATGTAATGTGGTTTGTAGTCAAAAGGAAATTATTGTCGATGTGGGCTATGTACGTAGATGACATTGGTTAATTTTGATTCTTTGTGAAAAAGGTCGAATAATTGGAAGAGATGTGATTTTGTGTATTTGATTCTTTGGGGGTTCAAGGTTGGAACCTCAGTTGACCATTCAAATGCTAATGTTGAGAAATGGTTAAATGCTTGTTAACAGGATGTGTCTCGCGATGATTAAGTCATCTTGAGTTTAATGAATCTTGATAGAGAGGTAGAAAGAGGCGATTAGACTCCTGTTGAGTTTAGAATGTAATACCCTCTTCTGTTGAGAAGAATAATCGAGTAAAAGGTATAGTGTGTTTTAGTGTTAAAGGAAAGTCTAGTTTGAGTTATGTCAGGTCGATTCTTAAGACAAGTTGTATGAGATATCTGGTTCAGGGAATTCTTTGGAATCCAGATTGCTAGGGAGTTTTTGTCCCTTGAATATTTTTTAGTAGAAATTGAGGCAATCGAGAAATCGTGACAAGTTGCGCTTACGTGAGCTAAGTCAAGTCACTTCTTTATTAGTTGGATTTGGAGAGTTGATTTGTTGTTTGCTTCTGTTGAAGTCTTTGCGTGGGTGTTTCAGTTGCTTTGTTTTAGCTTCGAAGTTTGGGTCCCTTGTGGACTTTGTGTTTCGAGCTGGTGTTCTTTGGATTCAAGGTCGAATCCTGTTAAGGGGGAGAGAATGTGACATTACGGAATGTGACAATATAGATTTCGGCATTTCGGTACGGCTTTATATCGTGTTTTCGGGCCATTTTCGGGTGTTTGGGCCTTCCCGGGAGTATTTAGGCCTGGGGGATTGAGTTTGGGGCCATCAGTGGGGGATGTTCGAGCACATGAGAGGGAGGAAAACCTGCTTTTTCCTGCTGCCCTAGGGCTGGGCGCCCCACTCCCTCTCCCTAGCCGCCTCCACCTTCCCCCAACCCAAGCCGCCGCCCCATAGCTCTCCAAGCCATGCGCCCCTCCCTCCCCTTGGCCGTGCGCTTCCCCTCTCCACCCTAGCCGACCCTAGCTAGGGTTCCCTCTCCCCCCACTACTGTCACACCCTCTCCTCCATTGATCTCTCTGTTGGGAAGCTCTGCAACCGAGAGAAACCGACGGTTTCGACGTTTGGAGGGAGATCGAGGGCGGAAGAAGAAGGATTTCGTCGTCATTCGATTCTCCAAGATGAGGTAAGGATTTGTGATCCTTTTTGGGGTGGTCTAGGTGCTGCTAGATGGGGTAGATTGGGGTTAAATTTGATGTATAGGTGCTGTTATTAGAGGGAATTAGGGTGATTGTAATTCTGTCCCACGTTCTGTCCTCGAACAGATTTGATTCCCGACTTAGGGTTTGAGTTTTGGGAATTTTAGAAGCATTTTCTGATCGGCCAGCTGTTACGAAAGTTGTAGGTAATTAAATTACCTTTAATTGGACACCAAGAACGTTAAATTCCGTTCATTCGTTTAAAAGTTATGTCTATTTTACCGAAAGTTATCAAATCTATGACGTGATTGGGACAGATCGTGTTCAATTATAGATTAGAGGATTTTAGATGCCGAATCAGTCTTCGCAAATACTTAGGAAAAGTTGGAAAATTTCCTAAGCTTCGAGAAAATGCACTCGTTTACTTGATTTAGAGTTTTAGAACTCAAGTTATGCTAGTTGGAAGCCCGCTGTCCCGACGGGACAGATTCTCTGTTTTCGGGTTTTAGGAGTGGGTTGCGAAGTCATTGTAGATGATCGCTCTCGTACGGTTTTGTGGGCAAGTTTTGAGTGTATTGTACCTATGTGCAGGTGGTGTGCCCCCGAGAGTGCCTTCAACGTCTCGGCAATCCTTTACGCGTGGGTGAAGGCAAGTGTATTGTGATGTTTGTGACTTGAATGTTATTATGTTTGCGTTATGATGCGAGTTAACCATTGACATGTTTGCTTGCCATGTTTGATTCTTCAATGATATTAAGTGAATATGAATTAATTAGATGGTTATGAAATGATATGTTATGGATGTGAGGATGAATATATATATCTAATTATGGCTATGCAATGGTTGAATTGAATTCATAAGCAAGTTTATTCATGTTTATTGCATGTGTGCATTCATGGCATGAGGACTGGGCAGGCTGGTGAGAAAGTCATAACTAATCCGGTAAGGTCGGTGAGAAAGTTATGACTAATCCATAGCGCCACTAAGAAAGACCTACCTCATAGTTCCATCCACAGTCGTGAATGGGAGCGAGTCAGTAAGAGTATGCACCCTCCATCTACAGGATGGAAGGGGAAAGAGGATGCACACCGACGGGTGTGCACTCGGCAATACCGGTATGTGCTTCAAAGAGACATATGCATTGCATTGCATTGCATGAATGAAGTTGTTTTATGAGATGCTTATGATATTCTATGAGATGCATATGAAGATGTTTTATTGAGATGTTTATGACGATGTTATATGAGAGCATAAGTGAAGAAGGTTATGAGTTGATCCTCATGATGTGTGAATATCATAAAGTATGTATGTGAATTGTTATTGTTTTTGTATCATTGCAATACGCTTTGCTGAGTGATGAACTCACGCTTGTTGTTTATGTTTTTTTAGGTACCTTGAATCCGATGTTTGGGAAAGGGTGCTAGAATCACACAAATAGACAATATCAAACTCTTTCCATAGTTATGATGGTTATCTTATGGAACTAGGTTGGTTTTATTGCTTTGTTGGTTAGCATGAGTAAATGTTTAAATTCCCTATCGGTATGCGACATTTAAGTTATGGTTTGGACTTGAATTGTTGTTGAAATCTGTAGTTGCCATGTTAGAGTTGTCTTCAATTATGATATCTTGTTATGCTTATATTACTGTTGCTGAAAACCATAGAAAAAAACAAAGGATGCTGCCGAATTTTCATTTAAGTTACTAGTGTAGTTGCTGTAATTTAATGTTAAATATGTGATTTGGTTGTTGCTAGTATCGGTTGTGGTGTCGCGGCATACTAGGTGCCGGGGTGTCACACCTACAACTTTTGGAACTGAGGGATCGTCTACATCCAAAAAAGAGAGAGAAAGGACATTACCTAAATCCTGCGAGCTACACTCTAAGCAGAGAAGAGAAAAAAAACATGATAGAGTGCTTGAACAGTGTGAAAGTCCCTTCAGGATACTCGTCAAATGTGAAGAGACTCACAAACATGAAAGAGAATAAAATCATACACCTGAAAGCTCATGACTGTCTTGTATTGATGACACAGTTGCTCCCAGTGGCTGTGAGAGGTAGTTTGCTTGAGTGGGTTCGGGTGATAATCATAAAGTTGTGTACCTTTTTCAACGCGGTTTCGTAGAAGGTTATCGATCCACATAAACTAAGTAAGCTTCAAGATGACGTGGTACATAGTATGGTCAGCCTTGAGATGATCTTTCCTCATGCATTCTTTGATATTATGATTCATCTCACTGTTCACATTATCAAAGAGATAGGTATTCTCGAGCCCGTGTTTCTACACAACATGTTTCCTTTCAAGAGAGGTACATTAAAGTCCTAAAAAAGTATGTCCGTAACCGTTCACATCCCGAAGGATGCATTGCGGAGGGTTATGGGACCGAGGAGGTGGTTGAGTTTTGTTTGGATTACATTGAGGATCTACATCCCATTGGCGTCCCTATATCACGCCATGAGGGGAGACTAAGGGGAAAAGGGACACTAGGACGGAAAATAATTGCATGCAATGATCTCCTAACTTTTAAGCAAGCACATTTCACTGTTCTAAAACAATCAACCCTAGTGGCCCCGTATGTCCTTCAGCATAATATGGACTAACATGCAGGAAGAAAAATGTAAGATTATATTTTGGAATGTGCAAAATGGTTTTCCTTGTCTTTGATGTTTGCAGGACGACGGTGCTAGGTCATGGTGAGGCGGATGATGACCGGGACTAGGCGAGTTGCGTCGGAGGTCCAAACGGTTGGAGATCGCCGGAAGATGATCAGAAACGGAGTTCGGGCAAGTCAAAGAAGATAAGGAAAGGGGATGATACTAGCTAGATTCCGCGAGGATCGATGAGGGCCGTTGGATCGCGGTCTAGTTGATAGGATAGCGGGTCTAGTAGTATGCTTTGAAAATCGTGCAAGAAAACCCATTAAGTGTGTAGGGTTTTGGGTGTCCCTTGCATGGTGGAGTGAGTGGGTTAATCCTAGCCCTTGGTGGAGTGCCCTAGGGTTTGGGACTCATCCAAGGGTGGTAGGTGGCCCAAGAGTACTATAAATAGAGGGGTGGAGGGAGGCCTCCATGCCCATTCATTCTTTGAGTTGTTGTGTTGCTCCTTTGAGCTTTGCCCACATGAAGTGAGGCTTTGTAATCACACATCTCTGAATGAAATAGAAGTTCCAAGAGCCAAATTTATTCTCTCGCAATTTAATTCTTGCAATTTACATTATGTCTTTACTTTCGGCATTTACTTTCATGTATTAAATTCAGCATTTACATTCCCGCACTTACATTTATGATTGCTGGATTTTGTTCTTGACTTGAGCGATTCGCATTCACCTCCTTCTATACTCTATTTGGATCTTCGCTCAAGATCGAGTTCATTTGCTAAAGTTTGTATGCCGCCAGAATTTATTTTATCAAATTTCCATCAAGATCGCAAATCTGTCCAGAACTTGTTCTTCGCGCAGCAGTCAGTCTTTGATTTTTAGAAAAATCTAGAAAAATCCATATGATTGCCTCAAGGGCATAACACTAACAATCTCCCACTTGCACTTGAGTCAATCAATTAAGTATCTAATACCAATAGACCTCGTGTGCGCCTCATGCTTAGGCTGTGGCAATGGCTTTGTCAATGGATCAGCCACATTGGCTTCCGTATGTACTTTGCATATCTTCACGTCACCTCTATCCACAATCTCGCGAATAAGGTGATAGCGTCGGAGTATATGTTTGGACTTCTGATGTGATCTTGGCTCTTTTGCTTGTGCAATGGCACCACTATTATCGCAATAGATGTCCATTGGACTAGAGGCACTAGCGACCACACCAAGCTCTGAGATAAACTTCTTTATCCATACAGCTTTTTTTGCGGCATCCGAAGCCGCAATGTACTCCGCTTCTGTCGTAGAATCAGCCACCGTGCTTTGCTTGGAACTCTTCCACTTCGCTCCACCATTTAGTGTAAACACGAAACCGGATTGTGATCGAAAATCATCTTTGTCAGTTTGGAAGCTTGCATCGGTGTAACCATTTACAACCAGTTCTTCCTCACCTCCAAAGACTAGGAACATACCCTTAGTTCTTCTCAAGTACTTTAGGATGTTTTTCACAGCTATCCAATGACCATCACCGGGATCCGCTTGGTATCTACTTGTGACACTTAGAGCATATGAGACATCTGGGCGCGTACAGATCATGGCATACATGATAGATCCAATAGCCGAAGCATATGGAATCTTGCTCATCCTGTCTCGCTCATCAGTTGTCGAAGGACATTGATTCTTGCTTAGACTGATGCCATGTGACATTGGCATAAAACCTCTCTTAGATTCATGCATATTGAACCTTTTCAATACTTTGTCAATGTACGTTTCCTGGCTTAATCCAATCAACCTTTTTGATCTATCTCTATAGATCTTTATGCCCAAGATATAACATGCTTCTCCCAAATCCTTCATTGAGAAACTCCTTTTCAACGAAGTCTTAATGTCTTCAAGCATAGGAATATCATTCCCGATCAATAATATGTCATCCACATACAAGATCAGAAACACAAGTGCGCTCCCACTAGCCTTCTTGTAAACACAAGGCTCTTCTTCATTTTTGATAAAGCCAAATCCTTTGACCAATTCATCAAAACGAATATTCCAACTCCGAGATGCTTGCTTTAACCCATAAATGGATCTCTGAAGCTTGCATATCTGTTTAGCATTTTTAGGATCAACAAAACCCTCAGGTTGTACCATGTATACATCCTCAGATAGATTCCCTTTAAGGAAAGCTGTTTTGACGTCCATCTGCCATATTTCATAATCGAAATATGCAGCACTTGCTAAAATGATCCGGACAGACTTGAGCATGGCTACCGGTGAGAAAGTTTCATCATAGTCAATTCCTTGAACTTGTTTGAAACCCTTTGCCACCAACCGTGCCTTATAGATCTGAACATTTCCATCTACGTCTGTCTTCTTCTTGAAAATCCATTTGCATTCTATGGTTTTTACACCATCAGGAGGATCGACCAAGTTCCAAACTTGATTGTCATGCATGGATTGAATTTTGGATCTCATGGCTCCAAGCCATTTTTCGAAGTTTGGGTCCATCATGGCATCTTCATAAGTCGTGGGTTCATCATTGTCCAACAATAATACGTCATGTCCATATCTTATAGGTTCATGATGCGGCCTTCCCGACCTACGTGGGGCTGGTGTCTCTTCCACATGTTGTACAACATTTTGTACATCATGTGATGGTTCAGTGGCAGTTTGAACATGTTCATGTGATTCTCGAACTTCATCGAGATGCACATCACTCCCACTGATTTCTTTTGAAAGAAACTCTTTCTCCAAAAAGATACCATTTCGAGCAACAAAAACTTTGTTCTCGTTTCTTTTGTAAAAGTAATATCATTTTGTTTCTTTAGGATACCCCACAAAGAAGCATTTTTCTGATTTAGGTGCGAGTTTATCTGATTGCAAATGTTTTACATAAGCCTCACATCCCCATATCTTGAGAAATGACAACATGGGACTTCTCCTACCCATATCTCATATGGTGTCTTCTCAACGGAATTTGATGGGACCCTATTTAATGTGAACGCAGCTGTCTCTAGAGCGAACCCCCAGAAGGATAATGGCAGATCTGTTTGGCTCATCATTGACCGAACCATATCCAATAAAGTTAGATTCCGTCGTTCGGATACTGTAACACCCCAGCATTTAATATGCCCGAATGCTACCAAACATAAGCTAAACAACATCTAGATACGACAATTTATCACAAATTCCAGCAAGGGTACATATGCTAAAAACCGAGATTTCGGCAGCATCTCCTTTGTTTTAACATGCTACGAAGAATCAACAATATTATAGCAATGTAAGGCAATATGAGAGACATCTAAAACAGCAATTATTAAAGACTTAACGACAATATAAGTCTAACATCAAGCACTTAATGTCTCCAAGTGTCACATGAACAAATAAACTCTCAAATAGTAAGCTAAACATTAAAGCAATGATCATCACACGCAATTTATTATCAAACTAATAGAATGACTTGTGGAATCATTAAGGTGAAGCTACGTGTGGGCGTGTGACTATCTCCCTTCCCCGCATGCCGTTCTCATGATACCTAAAACAACAAGAAAACACAAGTGTGAGTTCGAAACTCAGCAAGCATATTGCAATGGACAACAAGAACAACAACATGGCAATAACATCTCCCATCATGTATATCATCTCATTCATAAACATTTAACAATGTCATCATCATTATGTATGCGATGTAATGCAATGCTCATGTCTCCTTGGAAACTCATACCGGTATGGTTGAGTACACACCCGTCGATGTGCACCCTCTCCCCCCTTCCATCCCGAAGATGGAGGGTGCCTACTCCTCGCTTCCGTTCACCGCGGTGAAAGGAATCACGATGTAGGACTTACTCATTGGCTCTTCGGATTAGTCATATCTTTCTCACCGACCTTCCCGGATTAGATATTGACTTTCTCATCGCCCGGGCCATGTAACATGTCATGTATGCAAGCATGCCAACATCATATATAACTCATATATTAACACATGGCATCATAACATCTTAAACATGCTCATCATATCATAGCAATCATTAAAACATGGCAAGTGGACATATATCATGTAGACAATTCCATCTACTCTCAACATGCAACCTACAACTCGCTATCCATCACAACACACTTGCCTCAACCACGTGCAACGGATTGGCGGGAAGTAGAGGGCACTCCTGGGGTAGCACCACCTGCACATAGGTATCACACACTCACAATCATAACCACAGAACAGTACGTAAACCCTCATCTACCCCGACATTGCCAACGACTCGCAAAACCTAAAAACAGAGGTTCTGTCCCGGCGGGACAGCAGCCTTGCAAAAGGCATAACTTGGGCTCTGGGACTCCGAATCAATTAAACGAGTACATCCTCGCGTAGCTTAGGAAATTTCCCAACTTTCTCTAGGTATAAGGAAAGACTGATTCGGCCTCTAAAGTTGTTTAATCTACAGATTACCGAGATCTATTCCAATCGCGTCACAGATTTTAATACGCTCGGTAAAACAGTAATAACTTTCAAACGGCAGGGTGGAATTTAACGTTCTTTATATGCACGAAAAGATAATGAAATTAGCTACAACTTATTAAAAGTCCATACGGTCAGATTCGAATTCTAAATTGGAGAAAACAGGAACCTTAGGTCAACTGCTCAAGCTATCCCAAAACAGAAACGTGGCAACGTCTAGATCTAACCCAAATTACTCCAATCCAGCACCACCAATTGATCTAAAAACTTGATAATCACCTTAAGAACAGTACCTAGATCAATCCCAGGGAACCCCATGATCATACTTTTGCCCGACGAACGAAAACTCCAATCGATCTCCTCGCTCCTCGCTCCTCGCTCCTCGCTCCTCGGATGGATCCGCGAGGTTGCAGGGGTGGGGAGGCCACCCTAGGGCAGCAAGGGGGTGGAGGAGAAGTGGTGGGGAGGTGGAGAGGCAAGGGGGCGCACGGCCAAAGGGGGTGGGAGCGGCTAGGGGCTAGGGGGAGGTGAGGGGGGCGCAAGAGGGGAGGTGGGGCGCAATGAGGGCAGTAAGGGGGTCTTTTACCAGCCCCTACTCTGAATCCTAGTCCTACATGGACTCATAATCCATCCCACCAAAGCCCACAACCCCCTCTTTAAGGCCCAAAATCCCCCGGGAAGGCCCAAACCCCCATAAACGGCCCGGAAACGTTATAAACCTCCAAATCCTATGGTTTTAACCTTATTTCCACATCTCATACTGTTTTTGACCAAATCATGCACGTTAAATAAGGTTACGACACTCCGTGGTGTCACATTCTTCCCCCCTTCAACAGGATTCGACCTCGAATCTAAACGAGCCAACACGCAACCCAGCAAAACCGAAGATAGCTAGGTTTTCACATCACATACCTGAGGCGAAAAGCTCAGGATACTTCTCGCGCATGCGAGACTCCAGCTCCCAAGTCGCTTCTCTCTCGGTCTGATGTGACCACAGGACCTTGACAAACTTAAGCGTCCTGTTCTTCATCACTCGCTCCGAAGTCCCCAGAATTTCCACAGGACGGGACTCGAAGGTGAGGTCCTGCTCAAGCACTAATGGTTCCAACGGAACCACCAACTCCGGATCATGCAAGTATTTCCTCAACATCGAGACATGGAACACATTATGCACACCTTGCATGGATTCCGGTAGCTCCAGATGATAGGCCAGCCTACCAACTCGGGCGATGATAGGAAAAGGCCCAACATACCTCGGACTGAGCTTTCCTTTGGTGCCAAAACGCACCACACCCTTGGTGGGAGATACTCGCAAGAGTACGCTATCACCCACCTCAAACTCCAAATCTCGCCGCCTCACATCAGCATAGCTTTTACATGCGCTCTGCGCTGCGAGAAGGTTCTGCCGTACCTCCGCCACGCGATCAACAGTCTGCTGAACCCAATCCGGTCCAAGAACTGCTCTCTCGCCCACTGCATCCCAACAAAGTGGCGATCTGCACTTCCGACCATACAGTACCTCATAAGGAGCAGCCCGGATGATGGAATGATAGCTGTTATTGTAAGCAAACTCCGCAAGAGGCAAATGATCCTCCCAGCTACCTTTCCAAGCCATCACACAGGCCCTGAGCATATCTTCCAAAGTCTGGATGGTACGCTCAGACTGCCCATCCGTCTGAGGGTGAAAGGTGGTACTAAGGCGAAGCTGCGTACCCAAAGCACTCTGCAAACTCTCCCAGAAATTGGAGATGAACTTCGCATCCTGATCAGAAATAATGGTCTTGGGCTCACCATGCAGTCTCACAATCTCCCGCACATAGATGGGAGCCAACTCGCTCGCTGAATTGGTAGTGCGGATAGGAATGAAATGCGCAGACTTGCTGAGACGATCCACCACAACCCAAACAGCATCCTTCCCTCATGGAGAACGAGGTAGACCAACCACGAAATCCATGGAGATGTCATCCCATGGCCACACAGGAATCTCTAATGGCTGCAACAGACCGGCGGGACGCTTATGCTCAGCTTTGATCTTCTGGCAGATCCCACAAGACGCCACATACTTGGCAATATCCACTCTCATCCTTTTCCACCAAAAATTCTTCTTCAAGTCCCTGTACATCTTGGTCTCCCCAGGATGGACCGTGTACGGGGTGCGATGAGCTTCTTTCAGAATGTCTTCTTTCACTTGAGATTTCTGAGGCACGCACAGACGGCCCTGAAACCTCAAAACTCCCGCATCATCAACGGTAAAGTCTCCAGACTTGCCATCCTCAAGGCGTTTCCTCACCTGCTGGAGCAAACGGCCATGCTGCTGTGCCTCCCGCACACGCTCGGGAATCGCTGACTCAAGAATCAATTGAGTTTCAGCTTGCACGGTCCCCGCAGCAAAAGAGGAGACCCCAAACGCTCAAAATCAGCAACAAGACAATTGACAACAGGGGCATTGTCTTGCATCGAGAGCGTCGGCCACCACATTTGCCTTCCCCGGATGATACTGGATTGTGAGGTCATAATCCTTTATCAATTCTAGCCACCTCCTCTGCCTCAAGTTCAAATCTTTCTGGGTAAAGATGTACTTGAGGCTCTTGTAATCAGTGAAAATGTCACAAGACTCCCCGTACAGGTAATGCCTCCATATCTTCAATGCAAATACCACGGCGGCTAGCTCAAGATCATGCGTGGGATAGTTATGCTCATGCTTTTTCAACTGCCTCGATGCATAAGCAATCACCTTGCCCTCTTGCATGAGCACACAACCAAGTCCCAAACGAGAAGTGTCAGAATAAACAGTGAAGCGCTTCCCCGGCTCGGGAAGGGTAAGAACAGGAACAGTCACTAACTTCTCCTTCAAAGTGCAGAAACTGTGCTCACACTCTGCGATCCTTTGGAATTTCATCCCTTCTCGAGTCACCTGCGAAAGTGGCTTGGCAATGATAGAGAAATCCTGCACGAAACGCCGATAGTAGCCAGCCAACCCAAGGAAACTACGCACCTCTTTTACATTGGAAGGCCTCTTCCAATCCAAAACCGCTGAGACTTTGCTAGGATCTACAGATATGCCCTCTGGATTGATGATGTGGCCAAGAAAACCCACTTCAAAATCCAGAACTCGCACTTTTTCAGCTTAGCAAAGAACTGGTTCTCCCTCAAGGTGCTCAGCACAAGCCTCAAATGTCGCTCGTGCTCCTCTTCTGAGTTAGAGTAAACCAGAATGTCATCGATGAACACTACCACAAACTCATCAAGATACTTGTGTAGCATACTGTTCATCGCCTCCATAAAGACAAATAGGAGCATTAGTTAGTCCAAAAGACATAACTTTAAATTCATAATGCCCATACCTAGTGGAGAAAGCGATCTTCTCAATGTCCTGCTCCCTCACACGGATCTCGATTGTACCTCGATCGAAGATCAATCTTGGAGAACACCTTTGCTCCCTTCAGTTGGTCAAACAGATCCTCGATGCGAGGCAAAGGATACTTGTTCTTGACTGTCACTTGATTAAGAGCACGATAATCAATGCACATACGCCAACTTCCATCCTTCTTCGAGACGAAGAGGACGGGTGCTCCCCATGGCGAAACGCTACGCCGAATAAAGCCCTTGGCCAATAGATCCTCCAACTGCTTCTTCAACTCGTCTTGAAAAGGACGAGCCAGGCGGTATGGAGAGATAGAAATAGGTCGAGTGCCAGGTACAAGATCAATACGAAACTCCACATTCCTCACAGGAGGTAAACCAGGCAACTCGTCAGGGAACACATCAACGAACTCCTTTACTACAGGAATTTCCTCAATGGAAACTGAAGAAGATGGCTTTTCTGACAAAGCCATGAGGAAACCCAAATGCCTCAAATGGCGACAAGAAAACAGACTAGTCAAAGCAAAGATGGAGCTGGAAGGTATACCACCCTAAAAGGTCAACTCTACCCCTGACGGGGCCTGCAAGGCAACCATCTTCCAGAAACAACAGATCTTGGCACGGTATTGATGCATCCAGTCCATGCCCAAAATGACATCAAAAGGAGCCAACTGGATCACCATAAGATTGGCAAAGAAAACCTCATCATCAATGGCAATGGTGCAACCCGGGAAAACCAAAGAGCTAGCAATCAAACCCCCAGGAGAACTGACTAACACGGACTCAGAAATCCGCTGAACTTCCAACTTAGCTCTATTAGCAAACTCCGACGACACAAAGGAATAGGATGCTCCGGAATCAAACAAAACAAAGGCATCAACGAAATCCACGAGCAGAGTACCTGAAACCACCTCTGGATGCCCGGCTGACTCGGCGATCGGCAAAGCGTACACTCCTGGTGGCGCCGGACGTATGAGCCCCGACTCAGTGATGCCCCATCAAGGCTGGGGCGGAGGAGGCAAGCGAGGAGGAAGCAGACGGCGGGCACCAAAGACGCTTGGCCGGTGGCGCCACGCAAAGGGCGGCCGAGAAACAGAGCGACCATCATGTGCACCGATCCTCTGGAAGACGCCCGGAGTGGGAGGAGAAGGTACCGTCTCCCACTTGATGATGCTACCGGGATTCATCCGGCAAACTCATCCCATGTGGCCGGCTTGCCACAGTGGTTGCAACTCGGTCCAACCACACTCAAGCACGGTGCTCACCACCGCACTTGAAGCACTTCATGCCCTGCCCGGCACAGACTAACAGCCGCTCGCGAAGAAGACGATCGAGGCGGCCCCATCTTAGCCCACGAGGAGGAGCCCTGTCCCCTTGAACTTCCTGAAGGTGGGTCGAGAAGACCCACCTCCTCCACCAAAGGCCTCTTCGGCCCCGCTGGGCCGCAGGAACCCTGAACCACCCGGGTTTTGCTTCTCCGGGAGAGCTCCAACTCGAGCTCCATGCCCTTCGCTGCTCCACCACGGAGCAGAAGTCACGAGGACGATCGCCCCCATGACAACTCTGAACTCCTGGTTGAGGCCCCTACGGAACCTCCTTGCCTTCTCCCGATCATCGGCCGCCACAAACAGTCTGAAGTGCACCACGCTGTTGAACTCCACCTCATACTCTGCCACCGACCTCTTTCCCTGGGAAAGAGTCGTCAGAGTATGCTTCATCCTCTCAAGAAAAGACTCCGGATAGAACTTGGCTCGGAAGCGAGCCACAAAGTCCTCCTAGGTGACTGGACCAAGATCGGGAGCTCTAGCAGCCAGAACCCCCTCCCACCAGATATCAGCTTGGCCTTTCAGCTGAAAGGCCACAAAGCGAGCCCTCTGGACCGAGGTCAACTCTAGGACCTCAAACTGCCTCTCCATGTACCGCAGCCAATCTGCGGACTGGATCGGCGTGCCCGCTCCGTCAAAAGTGTCAAGACGGAGGGACATCCACTCCCGGAGACTCATCCTCGGCTCCGGCGCAGCGGGGGCAACAACTGGGGCCACTGCAGGGGGAGGCTGTGGCGAGGGCTGCCCGCAACTGCTGGCGCAGCTCCTGAATCTCCCTCTGCAGAGCCTGAACTAAATCATCATTGGCGGCGGGCACCCCCACCCCCGACTATGCAGCTGGAAGCTCCTCCTGAGCTGGCCCACGAGCATTGAGCGAAAGAAGGACTCCCAAACGTCAAGCATGAAGCCAATTCTTCCGGTGCACAAGTTCAACTCGGATTCGGCCTCCGGGACAGCACCAACTTAAAACGACCATAACTTTTGATCCACAAGGGTCTTTGAGGTCTATGAGTACTGGTTTGAAAGATTTCGACGTCCTCTTTCCAACGGATCCGGCCCCACCTACAAATTCCTTCCGAGTCAACGGGAATATGCAAAACAAGTTCGGTCATGCTTCCAAATCCGAGACAAACTAGGAATACGAGTCATATTCTGCCATGGATGTGTTTTGGACGCCCCAAGCATGGTTTTGGCCTCTTATTTCTCCTATATATAGCTAGGTAGTCCCCCAAAATAACTTGGGTTTTGGTTATTTGATAGTTTAGCCTTTTGCTACTATTTTGAGTCTTTTAGACGTGCTCAACGGCCGCCTAACAAGCTCCTTGTATCGAAACCCCAACTTTTTCTATACTTCATCTATATTTGCAATTTTAGATTGCTTTTGCCTTGTTCTTGCTTGTTCTTCGATTGCTTGCAGGAATTGATCTTCGTGATCAGGTTGATCGTGCCCACGGCAAGGTCAATAACCATCTGGAGTTGGTTTAGCGATTGCTAAGGCGCATCGTCGTTGTACGTTGTAGTCGGATCGTCAAAGTCGTCTCCACCCAAATCGAAGGTTATCATTCTCATCGAAAGATCGGGACACCCAGTGTTACATCAAGTGGTATCAGAGCCAGGTTGATCGGTGAGAATATCAGCGCCTTAGGTTAGTTTTTTATTTCTGTCCTAAATTGAAAATTACTCCACAAAAATTCAACCTTTAGTTTCAATCTGTTATTTTAGTGAGTTTTGTTAGGTTTTGATCCATTAGAGTCCATGTTTTAGTTGCTGATCTTTCTTTTCCTTCGCGTAGCTTCAATCCTTCAATTCTGTCCAGTTTGGTGTTTCGAGCATAACTTTCACATACGAACTCGGATTTTTGTGTTCTTACACTCTATTGAAAGCTGAGGATATAAGCTTCAATTCCTTCCATAGTCAACCAATCAAATTCGGTGATCTTGAAACATTAATCTAGGCGACAAGTTTGCTGCCCTAGAAAAACATCAGTACACCTACCTTTGGGAACCAATTCATCCTTTGTGAATACTTTGATCCTATTTGAGACTAGCTTGTTGATATTGCTTAGGGCTGCTCTACTTGATACATTGCACAATCTTCAGTTATCATATCATATTATCTTGTGACATCGAGTTAGGGATTCAAAAACTTTGTTCATACTAGTGTTGGCCGAAAGTCACCAAAAGAAAGAAAAGAGAAAGAGCCAAAAGGCCAAAAAAGGAAAAAAAAGAAAGTTGTGGTCGGTCGCACTACATTGAGCAAAACCCTAATTTGTGTTCGTTACTTTTTATATGGTGCAATTTATTAATTAGTGAGCAATCTTGTGCCCTTTTTACATTCTCAAAGCATTAAGTTAGCGTCTCTCTACGACTTATGCAATAGAGCTTTTGGTGCATCACTTATATTTTATAGCTCATTCCTTGATTGCATAAGTGCCATTATCTTTGCGTGTGTGTTGCCTTCAAATTCACTTATATCTTTGAGATCGGCAACTAGGGCTTGTGAATTCTAGTTTGGATCATTACTTATCATTACAATAACTAGAATTATCAGATTGCATAGAAAATAAATTTTGCCTATCCAAGCTCCACACCCAACCTCGTACATTTGTTCGGTCCCTTGGCAATCGCTTTATCCAAGCTTCGGAGAACTTTTGACCACGCCAACGGCCTTCAACACCTGCTGCATGTAAGAACTTGTAAGAGCTTTGGTTATAGGCTTGAATGTTAAGAGAATTGCCACCACCTCCTTATAGTTGATAGGAACATTATACTTGTTATATTGTTTTCTTGTCTTCTACTAACCATGTCAGGTGATGAGGATTCGCTGCATCACTCTCCACGCGCAAAGGGAATTGTTGCTAGAATGTCACTGCAAGAAGACCGCCTCCAGTCTATCGAGACCGCTCAGGGAGTTGCTAACACTAATCTTGCTACTATTCTGTCTAGACTTGATATGCTTGCAGGTACTGCCCCCGGAACTTCCAATCCTCCACCTCATCTTCTAAGCAACAAAAATGGCATACTACATGCTCAGGTACATGTTGATGATGATTCCCTAGATAAGGTTAAATTCGCCATTCCAACTTTTAATGGTCATTATGATCCTGATGCCTATATTAATTGGGAGATAGCAGTAGACAAAGAATTTGGCAAGTATGATTTGTCTGAAAATGAAAAGATTAGGATTGCTGCTAGTGTGCTAAATGAATATGCATTAACATGGTGGAAACATATTTGTAGAAAAGAGAGAAAACCTGAAAATTGGAAGGCCATGAAAAGACTTATGAGAATTGATTATGTTCTGAATATCATTCGAATTTTTGTATACTAGACTCCAATGCTTGAAACAAGGAAATAAGTGCGTTAAGGAATACTATGAACGATTGCAAAATCATTTGTTGCGTTGTGGTTTAGTTGAAGGTGAAGAAGCAACAGAGCTTAGGTTCATACGTGGACTTAATCAAGAAATTCAGGATGCTCTTATTGATGAAACATATAGTTCTCTTTCAGAATTGGTTGTATGTGCTTGTAGAGTTGAAAATATGCTTGCTAAATCCTTGAAAGAATCATTAGCTTCATTTGAGGCGCCCATTGTTGCACCTTCTTTTGTAGCTAACATTTTGCAGAAAAGTGAGCACCATCGAGAGAATGATGTAGAAGTGCATATGGAGAAAGAACTGATCAGTACTACCCCATGTGTAAGTGAAGAGATAATAGTTGAAGAAACACCTACAACAGCTGATGAGAACTTACAAGGTAATATAACAGGTATGGACTTTACATATGGAGAAAATAATTTTGAAGAGCTAAAACTATCCACAAATCATGCTATCATAGAGCAACTAATAGTGGAACCAATTGCTGATTTTGCTTTGTTACAAGATGATTTGCTTGCTATTTCTTGTGATAAAGAAGAGTTGTGTGATAATACTTCACTTATATCCATGACACAACTAGCAAATGGACATGTCACTTTTGTTAACACACTAGACACTTATGCTGAAAATAAACATGTCATTCACATCACATGCGAAAATGATGAGTTGCAATTGATGTCTTCTTTATATACATTAGGCTACATTGAATTTGATGTTCCTTGTGATCTGAATTATTTAGAGGAGAGCCTTTTTGTACATTCTGATTTGTCATGGTTATTGCGAAATATCTTTTATGTTATTGGCAAAAATAGTGAGAAAGGAGAGTATAAAGCACATCGAGTTTACATTTGTTCAGATTTTAAACCTCCGTTTGCAATGCAACAATGTCATCAATTTAATAATTGCCATATCACTAATCATGTCAAACCAAGTACATTTGGTTCCATTCACAAGTCACATGATAGTTTTCAAGAAAGGGAGGATACGGTTGATAGAAATTCTCGATCCATTGATTTCATTGCAAATGTGCATATTGCTTTGTTTTCTGTCATTACTAACATTTCACAGGACAATATGATGGAGTCGAGGACGACTCCACTTCAAGAAAGGGAGGATGATGAGACCATGCTCATCATGGACAGAACTAACACTACATACATATGGTCATCACCAAGTATTGCTACAGTTATATCAACTGCATGGTTTCATCGACCCCCACCTTGGCCAGGATCATTAAGTTGGCGACACTTCACAGCATACTCTACTTCGTATACAACTACTACGATGGCTCCATCTGCATGGCTTTATCGACCCCCACCTTGGCCATCCTTCTACATCTTCGTCGGTTCAAGGACCATTGACTCGAGCTCGAGCCTGTCAAATGAATTATCAGATCTAAAGACAAACTTGGGAGCAGATGATGAACTTGAGTCGAGGACGACTCAAATGCAAGAAGGGGAGGATGATGAGGACATCACTATCATGCATACGGCCAAGGCTACAAACCCAATTGAAGCCAACAATGTAATACAAGGGCCAATTACTCGAGCTCGCGCACGTCAATTCAATTACCAGGTGAATGCGTTCCTCGGGTTGCATACAAATAATTTAATGAATGGAATGCTATTTAATCCTTGTGATGATTTTATTGTCCTTAGGAACCAAGGAGAAGGACTCCCAAACGTCAAGCATGAAGCCAATTCTTCCGGTGCACAAGTTCAACTCGGATTCGGCCTCCGGGACAGCACCAACTTAAAACGACCATAACTTTTGATCCACAAGGGTCTTTGAGGTCTATGAGTACTGGTTTGAAAGATTTCGACGTCCTCTTTCCAACGGATCCGGCCCCACCTACAAATTCCTTCCGAGTCAACGGGAATATGCAAAACAAGTTCGGTCATGCTTCCAAATCCGAGACAAACTAGGAATACGAGTCATATTCTGCCATGGATGTGTTTTGGACGCCCCAAGCATGGTTTTGGCCTCTTATTTCTCCTATATATAGCTAGGTAGTCCCCCAAAATAACTTGGGTTTTGGTTATTTGATAGTTTAGCCTTTTGCTACTATTTTGAGTCTTTTAGACGTGCTCAACGGCCGCCTAACAAGCTCCTTGTATCGAAACCCCAACTTTTTCTATACTTCATCTATATTTGCAATTTTAGATTGCTTTTGCCTTGTTCTTGCTTGTTCTTCGATTGCTTGCAGGAATTGATCTTCGTGATCAGGTTGATCGTGCCCACGGCAAGGTCAATAACCATCTGGAGTTGGTTTAGCGATTGCTAAGGCGCATCGTCGTTGTACGTTGTAGTCGGATCGTCAAAGTCGTCTCCACCCAAATCGAAGGTTATCATTCTCATCGAAAGATCGGGACACCCAGTGTTACATCAAGTGAATCCCTATCATCTATTAAGATAGTCATTGATATACTACTTTGGCAGTCATATCTATAATGATCTAAATTCTTGATGGGTGCAACAATTGGATGGACATATTTGATTTAAAAAATTTATAACTATGGGGATGAATAATATCTACTATGAACATGGCATCACATGCAATGAGCATAAAGAAAATAGCAAGGATTAAACACACATCCACAGAAAATCAAAATTAAGCTATGAAATAGCATGGCCCTTAGCATTATGATCTCCATCATCATGGTTGCCTATTCACATAGCCATCTTGCTTGATTGCCCACCTCTCCATCATGCTCGATGCCACCATCTTCATTGTTGTAGATGCAACTCCTTACAACTTTTGATAATGAATTTTACATAAAGGTTCCAAGCATCACAAGTCGACACGCAGGTCGTTATACAACTTTTTGATAATGAAATAGCCTTATGGCTTGACACGGCACGCAGGCCATGTAAATATTACATGCATCACATACACATAGGCCATACTATTTCACACAACATACTGCAAAAACGAGTTAAACAAAATAGATTCTACGACATCGGGGTTCCAAGGGGCAACGCCCTGTGTGAGGGTTCAAGGCGAGAGCCCACATCAGGGTCCAGCGCGGCGCCCAAGGCGGGGTTCCAGCGGCGCCCTGTAAGTCAAGGCGGCGCCCTTGGAAATTTTTTTCAGAGGCATGTGTTCTGTTAAAAGAAAACGCTCTCAAAATCTCCACGGATCAATCAAATTGACCCATTCCGATTCAATCTGATTGGCTTGGTCCCATATGGTTGCGATTCGTGAACCCTGATGGTGGTAACCCGACCGGTAAGGGCAACGTCGTACCATGAACGGACTCACCCAAATCAAGATTGATTCGGTTTGTACTTTCCTCAAACCCTAAACCGATCGATCTCATCGACGGTTGCCTCCACCAATCCGTCACATGAATCGGTTGAACATGTAATAGATCCAATCTACTATCCTCACATACCATATGTGCAACATCTAGATCACGAATCTACACGAGATGGCTCTGATACCACTGTTGGGGAACGCGGTATGCTACTCTAGCACAAATTAAAATTTCTACCGCAAACCAGAAAAGCTACTCGCAAGAAGGGGATCATAGATCTATTACCACTAGCGCGCAGTTGCGGAATCCTTCGCACGTCATTGTAGTAGATCGTTCTCGGCGTGGATCGTCCTCGCCGTCGATCGTCCTCGCTGTGGATCGTCCTCGCCGTGGATTGTCCTCGCCGTGGATCGTCCTCGCTGCGGATCGTCGTCTCCACGCCGCAGTAGCAGCAGCGTCACCACAGGAGTCCACACGTTCGGGGATGGAACGCCGTGCGTCGGTGTTCAAGCACCGGGTCGCTCGGCAGGGGCAACGAGAGGAGGTGGCTAGGGTTTCTGGCGAAACACCTCTAAACCGCACGAAAAGTCTGTACTACGTCCAGCCTCCTCCCCTCCTTATATAGCCACGAGGTGAAACCCTAGGCAGTCAGGGCCCCATCTACGCGCTAAGCCCACGAGGTCCATTAATTACGGATCCAATCCGAATTGATGCGTCCCAGCCCGTTAAGTGTGTGACCCCGTAGGTTCATGCGCATTTGGACATGGATTCAGAAAACCCTTTTCTAATCCAATACTCGGTAGCGGCTCCTTGCAGAGCATGCCAACTCCCAAACGCATATGATTAAAGTATTGATGTAATAATCCCTTTGCCAAACTATATGAAGATCGAACTCAAGGCGAGAAGCATGTCATCCTTTGACAGTTCAATCCATCTCTCATATCCGTGATATATTAATAAGTTGTGATTAACTTCTCAATCACAGCATGGCCATGCACTTCCTTAATCATATCACACGAGTGGCCTAGATATATATCTCCGTTACATTGGAGTGGCAAATTCCATCTCGACTGCTCACTTCCTCTGCATGTTTCATAGTAAACATGAAATCTACCTTTATAACTATCCAGTTAGGAAATAGTGTTTGGTAACCCCAAGGTAAACTATTACACATGTAGGGAATATGACAATCTCAGGTCTAAGGATCATACATCTACTATGTATGAGATACACTGATGACACATAAGAACATAACATTCTCGCAGTGTCCCATTGTGGGTCTATCTAACCCATGTTCTTCAACATGCGTCCACAATGTATTGATGATATCTCCATATCCCATGATCTATGAAACATGATCATCGAACAATACATGTGCTGATCTATTCATCGTTGTCCTATACGATGATATCCGATCAGAGATATTTATCGAATTATATCAATAAGTAAAGAGCTTCATAATCAAGTCACATACTTGTTGATCAAAACAATGATATACATTCATTGGACCAATAATCGTATTATTATTCATAAACATAATCATGTTACAATCATCCATATGATTGCCTCAAGGGCATAACACTAACATGAAGGTCCCTCTGTTTAAGTGCCAGTGGGTCAAACTGACTTCAAGCGACATGAAGATCGACAAATACGGCATGACAACCGTCGACCTGACAGAAGTTGGCTATAGGCGCGAACGATTCATTCTTGCCAACGATGTGAGATAAGTCTTCTACATAATGGACATGTCAAGCAAACCAAAGAAGCACAGGGAAAAGCAAAAGTATTGCAGTAGTAAGCCAAAGCGACATGTGGTTCTCCAGTGCAAACGAAGGATTGTTGTTGTTGAGGACGTCACCGACGAGAAAGAGTATAATTAGTTCGACGAGCTCCCTCCCTTTGCGGTAGATGTCAACATAAGTGTCCTAAATGTAATAGAAGTCGATGCTCCTTACATACGCCGCAATCACGCCGAAGGAACACTTGTAAAGACAAAGTGATCATTAATTCATGTAAATAAATAATTTTTGAATGGACTTACTAATTTTTGGATGCACTAACTATTTTTTTATTGCACTCACTAATTTTTGAATGCATTAAATAATGTTTGAAGGGATTAAATAATTTTGGAATGCATTAAAAATGATGTTTGAATGCATTAAATAATGTTTGAAAGTATTAAATAATTTTGGAATGCACCTCTACAATTTTTGAATGCATTAAATAATTTTTGAAGGGATTAAATAATTTTGGAATGCATTAAAAATGATGTTTGAATGCATTAAATAATGTTTGAAAGGATTAAATAATTTTGGAATGCACCTCTACAATTTTTTATTGCACTCACTAATTTTTTAATGCATTAAATAATTTTTGAAGGGATTAAATAATTTTGGAATGCATTAAAAAAAAGAGGAAAGGAAAGAAAAAAATGGCAAGGGGCGCGAGCGGGACTCGAACCCGCGACGCCGCAGGTGAGTCCACACTCGAGCGCCACTCGCTAGCCATTCAGGAGGAAGTTTTATGTCGAGCATGCACGGTGTTAAACTTTTTTGACTCCTAAGTATCTACAAGCAGTTTGTATTACGAACCGCTTGTAGAGGTCCCTCCCTCGCTGCGGTGAAGGGATTTCTACAAGCGGTTTGTATTACGAACCACTTGTAGAGGTCCCTCCCTCGCTGTGGTGAAGGGGTTTATACAAGCGGTTTCTATTACGAACCGCTTGTAGAGGTGTGTTCTACACGCGGTTTCTATTACAAACTGCTTGTAGATAGGTTTCTACAAGTGGTTTCTATTACAAACCGCTTGTAGAGGTGCACTTATAAATAGCCATTTTCTCCTCCCCACGCATTACACACTCACCTCGAAATTTTTTTAAGTCCCCATGCCATTGCCATGGACCGCCACCTTCACCGCCATCGCCTGTGACCATCGCCGTCGACTCCTCCCCCACCGCGTCGTCGTCTGCGACCTCGCTGTCGCCTCCTCCGCCACTCGAAGGTCCTAGGTTGCCCTACTCCTATGCTAACACTGTGACACTACGGAATGACGATATGAGTCATTTTCGATTTTGGCATTAAGATACGACTTTGGTATCATGTTTTTTTGGGTCTTTTCCGTGAGTTTGGGCCTTTCCGGGGGAGAATTTGGTCTTCCGGGCGAGTTTGGGCCTAGCGGGAGTTATTTGGGCCTTAGGGGGATGAAGTGGGCCGTTGGTGGGGGAGTTGTTAGGCCCATGGGAGAGAAATTTCCAGCAAAATCCCCCCATGCGCCAGCCTCCTCCCCTTGTGCGCCCCCCACCTCCCACGCAACCCTTCCCCTTCCTCCTCCGCCTCCTCTAGCCGTCCCTAGGCGAGCTCCACCCCCACCCCTTGTTGCCACGCCATTCCAATCCGTTGTCCTCACCGTTGGGGAGCTCTGCGATGAGAAGATCCGGCGGGATTGGCGCGTGGAAGGAGATCGGGCGACCGGGAGGAGTTTTCGTGGGATCGTCGTTCGTCGAGCTAAGGTATGGAGACAGGAAACTCTTGGGGTGGATTAGGTGCTGTGTTAATGGGGGTTTTGGTGCTATTAGATCGATAGGTGGTGCTGCAATTGATAGAATCGATGAAAACTAGAGTTTCATGGTGTTCTGTTTCGGGCAAATTGGATGTCCGACCTAGGGTTTGAGTTTACGCAATTTTAGGTTCGGAATTTGGTAGGCCGCCTGTTGAGAAAGTTGTATATAATTTCAATACCTTTAAGTGGACACCAAGAACGTATAATTCCGATCAGCTGTTTGAAAGTTCTGGCTGTTTTACCGAGCGTATTCAAAACTATGACGTGATTGAGACAGATCGTGTTGATCTATAGATTAATCAATTTTAGAGGCCGAATCAGTTTTTCTCAATACTTAGAAAAAGCTAGGAAATTTCCTAAGATTCGATAAAATGTACTCGTTTGTCTGATTTGGAGTTGTTAAGCCCAGGATATGGCCTTTCGAAGGCTGCTGTCCCGTAGGGACAGATTCTCTGTTTTCGGGTTTTAGGGGTGGTTTGCGAAGTCAGGGTAGGGGATCGTTCTTGTATTGTTTTGAGGGCACATTTTGAGTGTGTGGTACCTATGTGCAGGTGGTGTGACCCCGGGAGTGCCCTCATCCTCTCGCCAATCCGTTGCCCGCGGTTGAAGGCAAGTGTATTGGAATGGGTTGTGTTGTATGTCTGCTAGTCTTGCTTAGGTGCAATATGATTACATAATATGCTAACTTGCCATGATTGATGTTTGCCTACGACATGATGAAAATGGTTTGTTATAAGGCCATGCAATGGTTAGTTTGTGTTTATATGCAAGTTATTTATGTTTATGGCATATTTGCATACATGGCATGAGGACTGGCTAGGACGGTTAGAAAGTCATAACTAATCTGGTGAGGTCAGTGAGAAAGTTATAACTAATCCGGAGCGCCATTGAGTAAGACCTACCTCGTGATTCCATCCACAGTTGTGAATGGAAGCGAGGAGTAGTCACCCTCCATCTACGGGATGGAAGGGGAAAGAGGGTGCACGCCGACGGGTGTGCACTCAGCAATACCGGTATGTGCTTCAAGGAGACATGTGCATTGTATTGCATTGCATTATATGATGATGTTATATGAAGAGGTCAATGAGATGCATACAAGGTGAATATGAAATGTTTATGATGTTGAATATGAAAAGTAGTGATGAAGGTATTAAAATGTGTTTTCTTGTACCATTGCAATATACTTGCTGAGTGATGAACTCACGCTTGTGTTTATGTTGTTTTTCTTAGGTACCATGACACCGGCATGCGGGAAAGGGGCTTAACGGCACATCATCACATAATTTCCGCACAATTATACAATATTTATCATTCGAAGTTGTGATAATAAATTCAGTGTGATGAGACTAGGATTTTGTTTGCTCGTATGCTTGTTTACATCTTTTATTTCGTTTTAGATCATAGAGTGGTTAAATTCATTATGCTAGACTTATATTGCTGCTATGTCACCTGCTATTGCTGTTTTAGATGCTTTCCATTATGATATATCTTGAGATATTATTTCTGTTGCTTCAAATCATGGAAAAACAAAGGAGATGCTGCCGAAATTTTCGGTTTTAGCATTTGCATCTTTGCTGTAATTTACCTTTATTTGTGCCAATTAGATGTTGTATCTATCTTGTTTGGTGACATCTAGGGCATACTAGATGCCGGGGTGTTATAAACACCCCTTTCTTTCTCGCTGCCCACAACGTGTTCGACAAAATGCCCACAAGATAAATGTGTTGATATACATTGATTTATACATATTTATACATTGATATACATTGATATATATTTATATATTTATACTTACTAATTAAACAATTTTTTGTAATTACGATAGATGGCGACACCAGGGCGTGGTGCTCTTAATTTCAAGATGGAAGAACAGTTCTTGCTAGACGTGATCACTGTCGGTGGATCCGGTGATGCCAACGTTGGCAACACCACTGCCGGTGGATCCGGTGATGCCAACGTTGTCAACACCGCTGCCGGTGGATCTGGTGATGCCGTGGACGATGAGGGAAGCGAGGTAATGCCACGAGAATCCGGACAATTAATATAAATGGCTCTGACATGAAAAATTCACATCTCTATCCATTTTGAGCCAAGTACATTGAGAACCCAAACCAAGCGAGGACCTAATAAGAAGCCTGCTACAAAGTTCATTTTCACCAACATCGACAATGACGGGAAGCCGATTGCCCCTCTTTCTCCAGTAGGCCCGTTTAACAACGCATGTGGTTTCCACGTTAGGGATCATGTCCTAGTTAGCATCAAGAAATGGCCTGAAGTTCCGCAAGCAACAAGGAGCTCCTTTGGAAAGATATCAAGGAGAACTTCAAATTTCCTGAAGGATACGAGAACAAGGTTAAGAGATACACTTTGAAGAAGATGGCAACCCAATTTTAGTCGTGGAAAGTTCACCTGAACAACAAATATGTCAAGAAAGGAGAAAAGCCAGACTTCAACCAACATTCCAAGCTGGCGGATCACTGGGATGCATTTGAAGAATACAAATTGTTAGAGGAAGGACAGGCCGCGAGCCTTCAGAACAAGATCAACGCTGGGAAGAAGAAATACCACCACCATCTTGGCACCGGTGGTTACGTCAAGGCTATTCCTAAATGGGAGAAGCGGGAGGAAGAACTAATGGCCAAGAATATCACGCCTGCTACTGCTGATTGGGAATTCCTCCTGCGGAATTGGTTCATGGGTCACGGAGGGGCCCTTACAGACGACGGTAGCTTATTGATGGCACCGGGAGAAGAGGCTGTTGGAAATAGAATTGTCCAAGCTGTTGACATGTCTCGCTCCTGTTCCTTACTGAAAGACAGGGAGAATGACGATCTCACACATGCACTTCAAAACCCTGAGCACCCAAGACGGACAAGAGGAATGGGAGCATCCGTGCCATGGAAGTACGGTTTCTCCAAAGATGCTGATACGTACAGGAGCCAGTCAAGAAGCAAAAGAAGAGAGTCATACAGATACAACTTACTGGAAAGGGAGCTCAGAGCAACTCAGCAAAGCATCGGAGAGATTGTTGAGCAAAAGCTGCAGGCGGCACTCGGTAAACTTCAGGGAGCAGGTACAACCAATACACAGACCGACGCCATCGTTAGCCCGCCCACCTCCGCGCGACGGAGTAGCTGCGCGTCCAACACCGCCACACTTTCTACTCACATGGTACCGGTGCCAGACCTGCGAGAGTACGCAGTGGACAGCATCAAAGTTCGCCGGGAGTGTGAGCTACACGTTCAGGTGCATAACCTCTCCACCAAGGTGGCTTATGGCATGGCGTACCTGGTGGAGCCGAGCCAGCTTTTCCACTGCAAAGAGATACCGCCAGGTTACTCAAAGGTCATGGTGGAGGAGGTGTTGAGCGGCTATGAAGATCTTCTACTCGAGATTGATGGAGGGGACAACATCACCAAGCTTGGATAGGCCCTCCACAGAATCATCCTCTGGCGAAAAAGGTACATCATATTTCCAAAGACCGTGGAGGTGACCTCTCCACCAATAGAAATCCAACAATTGGAGGTGACCTCTCCACAACAACAAAACATGCCTCCTCCTACATCACCTCAACGATATGCCCAACGAACCCTGGCTCCACAATCTCCTCCAAGGAAGAAACTCCAAGTACGAAGGACCAGTACTGCGATGCTACCCCCTACCAAGAAGGCCCAGTCTAACCGGCCAACACAATCGTCAAAGGGACCTCCGAAAAGGGCATACGACATGACGGCTGAGGAGAAACAAGAAATAGTTCGAAAGGAAATTGAGACACACTTCACATCAAAGATGCCACCTCCCAAGGCGCAAATTGATCCGAAAGCTGCAACCCACTTTGAGACATGTCGTGTAGCACCTCTTCCTGCCTCGACTAACTACGAACGCATAATAGTGAAGTCTGCATTGAAAGGGAAACGGGCTAAGGCGGCGGTGGCACCTAACAAGACAGCCCAAGGTCACTAGCTAGAGGAATTCTTGAGAGAGTCAGGGCTATCTTACGCTGCAGCTGTGGGAGTATCAGATAATCTTCCAATGGCAGAGGTTAGGTGGTCATATGAGCTGGGCCGGGAGTTGGTTGCACCGGAAAAGATAAAGGATCTGCCAACCAAGATGCGACAATTTCATGAATGGTACATGGAACAGTCCGCTGAAGGAAGAACAATGTTACCCGTCCATATAAAAGAGATAGATTTCTATCGTGGGGATCAACTCATATGGATGGATTCTAAGACTTGTACCAATTTTACCATCGAGATGCGTCAACGTGTCTCTAATGAGCTGCTGGTGTCTATAAGTACTTCCAGCTAATCATTGAGTTTACCATATATATATATATATATATATATATATATATGTGTGTGTGTGTGTGTGTGTGTGTTAATTTCGTCGTAGTTCAAGATGCAAAATCTAATAACTCATCCCCTTTGTATGTAGAATGGAGATACAACGATGTAGAAGAGAGACTATCTTCGACATCAGCTTCATCGACCCATTAATTGTCAACGAGACTACCTGTAAAGGCAGCCCAAAAGAAATTGAAGAATACATTCTGAAAGCTCTTTCAGAACAGTACTACAAAACACACATACTTCTGCCCTTCAACTTCATGTACGTATATATACATGTCATCACACAACCCCTCATTTATCCTTTTTCCAGACATTCATAATATGACTAATTACATATATATGAATTTCACTGGATCATACTTATTATCAATGTCGATAGTGCGAAGATCATTGTGCAAGACTCAAAATGAAAACCACAACAAGATTTTCAGTTTGTCATTGATATTCTAAACAGGTAATATTGAGATGCCAACCTACATATATTTAAGTACTTCGAATACTCATAATTACTATTCATATAATAACGCATGATAGGGCATTCGCCACGTTCCGAACGAAGCAGGAAAAAGTTCTAGGAATGAATTCACAGTGCAATTGAGCATTCGAGTACGTACTACAAAATATCAATTAAAGAATATATATGGCGTAAAAATTTATCTTCTCAATAATTAATTGCATTCTTTTCAAATATATCACTCCAGGTTCTACAGCAATCGGCCGTAAACAACTTATGTGGCTATTATGTGTGTCTCTACATGCAAAATCTTACCCACGGTGATATGCGAAGACTGGACATCGAGGTGTGTGTGTGTTAAAAACAAATTTCTTAATACATTATACTTCACGTGTTCAAAGATTTATTTCTTTCTTTTCGTAGCCTGGCATCGATGAGACAGGCGTGATGCCTTCGTATCGGGTTGAAGCAGTCCAAGAACAACTTATTGGCTTCATTGTCGATGAGATTATAACCCCCAGAGGCGAGTTCTATGCAAATGGATGGAGAAATTGTCCTTCAATAGCAATTGGGCACAACAACTCCCGGCAACAATATATTCGGCTTCGACGGTGGATAGGGCCACGGAATTTTGTTTCTTGGAGGACCACGAAACTAGAGACCTACCCAAAAATTGGAAAGTCCCCGAGGTACTTTTCCTATCCACTTTGCAACCAGCATAATCCGCATCGGAATAGCCAACTAATTCAAAGGATGATCCTTTCGGATACCAAAGTCCAAAGTGAGAAGTGTGCACTAAATATCTTAAGATTCTCTTAACGGCCACCATGTGTCACTCTTTAGGAGCGGTTTGAAAACGTGCACACATACAAACGCTAAGCATAATATCGGGCCTAGATGCACAAAGGTAAATGAGAGAACCGATCATCGAATGATATACCTTTTGGATGACCGGTTTACCTTCTTTGTCGAGGTCGAGATGCCCGTTGGCTTGCATGGGTGTTTATAGGCTTGGCGTCCTTCATTCCGAACTTCTTGAGCATGTCCTTGATGTACTTGGTTTGGCAGATGAATGTTCCTTCCTTGAGTTGTTTGACTTGAAAACCGAGGAAGAACTTCAACTCTCCCATCATGGACATCTTAAATCTTTTAGTCATTATCTTACTAAACTCTTTACACAAATATTCATTAGTAGATCCAAATATAATGTCATCGACATATACTTGGCACACAAATAAATCATTATCAATGTGCTTAGTAAAGAGAGTAGGGTCGGCCTTTCCGACTACAAAACCTTGTCCGAGGAGAAAATCTCGTAGACACTCGAACCATGCCCTTGGTGCTTGCTTGAGTCCGTATAGTGCCTTATGTAGTAGGTAGACATGGTCCAGATATTTGGGGTCTTCAAAACCGGGTGGTTGCTCGACGTAGACCAACTCAGAGAGTGGTCCATTTAGGAAAGCTCTTTTCACGTCCATTTGATACAACTTAAAATCATGGTGAGTAGCAAAAGCAAGTAATATTCTAATAGACTCAAGCCTAGCTACAGGAGCATATGTTTCATCGAAGTCCAAACCTTCGATTTGTGTGTATCCTTGAGCAACCAATCGAGCTTTGTTCCTCATCACGATTCCATGCTCGTCTTGTTTGTTACAGAAGACAAACTTTGTACCAATGACAGTTTGCTTAGGTCTCTCGACAAGTTCCCAAACTTGATTTCACTTGAAGTTATTTAGCTCCTCTTGCATAGCCAGCACCCAATCCAGATCTTCGAGTGCTTCATCTACCTTAAGAGGCTCAAGAGAAGATACAAACGAATAAAATTCACAAAAATTTGCAACTCGAGATCTAGTAGATACTCCCTTGTAGATGTCTCCGAGTATGTTGTCGATCGGATGATCACTTTGAACACTTTGATGAACTCTTGGGTGAGGTACGGTTGAGTTTGAAGCTTGAATGAGTTCCTCGTCATCTTGAGAAACATTTGAACCATCTTGAGCTTGCTTGGATGAAGACGGAACATCACCTGAAGCACCACCATCCGGAGTATCCGGTATTGGACCCGGAGACTCCGGACCAGTCCGGATACTCCGGGTTTCAGTCCAGATGTTCCGGGTTGGAGTGCTCGGGTTGGGTTCCAGATTTTGAGGTTTCACCTCCCCAATTGCCAACTTCTTGATAGCTTCGCAAGGTGGTTCTTCCCTGTCAATTATGGCATGATCAACTAGTTCTACTTGAGAACCGTTAGTCTCATCAAAAGTTATGTCACGCGAGATTTCAACGACACCAGTGGTGTTGTTGAAAACCCGGTACGCATAAGCATTAGATCCATAACCAAGTAAGAAACATTCATCTACTTTAGGAGCAAATTTAGAAGACATCTCTTTTGTTGAGGATGTAACATTTGCTTCCAAAAACTCGAAAATAGGATACATTGGGTTTCTTGCCGGTGAGTAACTCATATGCCGTCTTCTTCAAGATCTTGTGCAGATAGAGACGGTTGGTGCTGTGGCATGCGGTGTTGATGGCTTCCGCCCAAAAACTGTCAGAAACCTTATACTCGTCAAGTATAGTCCGCGCCATCTCGATGAGAGTCTGATTCTTCCTTTCGGCCACCCCATTTTGTTGAGGGGAGTAGGTGGCCAAAAATTCGTGCTTGATTCCTTCTTCATCGAGATACTCCTCAACACCAATGTTTTTTAACTCGGTGCCGTTGTCACTTCGAATTCTCTTTATCTTCACCTCAAACTCATTTTGGGCTCTTCTCATGAACTTCTTTAGTGTCACTTGGACTTCACCTTTATCATGCAAGAAAAACACCTAAGTGAAGCGAGAAAAATCGTCAACAATAACTAAACCATACTTACTACCCCCAATGCTTATGTAGGCGACCGGACCAAAAAGATCCATATGAAGCATTTCCAACGGTCTTGAGGTCGTCATCACGTTTTTGGCAGGATGAGGAGCACTGACTTGCTTTCTCGCTTGACAGGCACTATAAACTCTATCTTTCTAAAGACAACGTTAGTTAGTCCAAGAATGTGATTGCCTTTAACGAGTTTGTGAAGATTCCTCATTCCAACATGAGCTAGTGGTGATGCCATAGCCAACCCATGCTAGATTTAGCCATTAGACACGTTTCAAGGTTAAGCCTATCCGTATTAAAGTCTACGAGATAGAGTTACCCTTCAAGCACCCTTTAAAAGCTATTGAACCATCAATCCTCTTAATGACATCCACACCCTTTTCATTAAACAAACAATTGTAGCCCGCTTCACACAATTCAATTACTTCCCCTTTTCCATTATCTCCAAACACGATGCTTTCACTATTTGATCCATTTGAGTCCAAATGTGCGAACATAACTTTCTCTCCGGTCATATGATGCGTGTATGCGCTATCCAAAATCCAACTTGTTCCACCGGAGGTATAAGCCTACAAAAGAAAATTTAGAATTTGCTCTTTGGTACCCAAACTTGTTTAGGTCCACGCACATTATTGACAAGAGACTTAGGGACCCAAATGGAACGAACAAAAGAAGCATCTCTAGGCTTGCGCCCAATATAATATGCAACTACACGACCAAGATTAGTTCTCTTAAGTACATAAGAAGCAAAGAACTCGGAATGGGCCTTATACTTGGATGATCCTTCGCCTTTTACAAAGTGAATGGGCTTGCTTAAAGGAGCAACCACAATGTTGCTCTCTTTGCCCTTTGGCGGAACATACCCAAGCCCTTGCTTCTTGGGGTTACCTTGGCGCTTACCAAGAAACTCTTCTAACCCTTTGCTAGCCTTGTAGGACTTTTAAAGTCCATCTTCAAGCATCCCCTTGAGCTTTTCATTTTCATGAGCCAAGACTTTCAAAGTCTCACAATTAGTAGCGCAAGTATCAACATCAATATTGTAGCATCTAGAGCATCCATTGCTAGTTGAGGGTATTGAAACATTGGAGTTGTTAGCATTATCTAGACCGTCAACCCGGTTGAACTCTGTATCACTCAAAGCGTTGAACAAGGTATTGACGGCCAAGTCATTGAAATGTTGAGCTTTGTCCTCTTCGGGTGTGAGATTGTTTGGGTCGGAGGGCTTGAAACCTGTTTCTACAATCTTCCAAATACACGGGTGAAGTGATCTCAAGTGCATCTTCATCTTATGTGTCCATGCGGCATAATGAGTGCCATCGAAGTGAGGCACTCGGCCAGAAGACACGGAAACGTAAGATGAGGAGCTTGAGACTCCAAAGGAAGAATAATCAAAAGGAATTTCTACGCCTTTGCAGGAACCCGCAGCCTTATCTTGGTCGCGGCTTCCGGTGATCTTTTCTAGATCCGACATCTCAAGTTCTCCAAGCGGTTAAGCCAAAACAAAGGAGATTTGGCTCTGATACCAATTGAGCGGACCGAAGATGTCACCTAGAGGGGGGTGAATAGGCATTTTAAAAATTTGCAGCGGAATTAATTACACCCGAGCAGGTCAACCCGGATACTCCAGATAACTTGTCCGGATATTCCGGATGGTACAGATTATCCAGGGTATTTGTTTGGATACTCCGGATATACCAGCTCGAGCAGAAAAACAAATCTACACAGCTTAGCAACAAGCTACTTGAAAGACACAGATCTGGAGCCAAACAAAAAGGACAAGTAGATCGGGGCTCCACAAGATCAAAACAAAATAAACTTAGCTAGAGTAGAGAGAAAAAGCGAAGACCATGATTTTTTACCGAAGTTCGGATTCTTGAAGGGAATCCTACGTCTCCGTTGAGGTGGCTCGGTCACACTTGAGTCGGGGTCTTTTTCAACCCACTTTCCTCCCGGTGTTGTGCACTCACCGGCTTCACTTATTGTCTCTTCCCTTCCGAAGGCGAGACTTGCCTTCACAAACGACCGAGGCACACCACAAGTCTTGGTTACTCACGGTGACTCCTAGTCGTCTAGGAGACCTTCAATCTCCAAGAGTAACAATACCCCAAGAAATCTCTTGAAGGATGAACTAGTGCTCAAAAGTGGGAATGAATGCACCTAGCACTAGAATCTACTTCCTCCTCACCAAGATTTGAATCCACACACAAATTAATGGAGGAGGAAGCTTGAGCTTTAAAGAGTGCTTTGAATGAGTGAGAGAGTGCTAGAACTTTGCAATGAATGAGCTCCAACCAGTATATAGCCGATGGGAGAGGGAGGAGGCTTAAATGTCTTATGGAAATCTAATCGTTGCCCTCTATTTCGAAAAGTCCGGACTATCCGGACATTTCAATCCGGATACTCCGGACTAGACCCGGATACTCCAGATAAAATGTCTGGACATTCCGGGTTAGTCAGCTCAGTTTGAAAAACTTGTTTTTGGGAGAATGCAAGTACTTAGGTGCTATTTGAATGCAAGGTTGACCTTTGAGCACATGATCATCCTAAGAGTGATTTCCCAGCATATCCCCTTAATAGTATAACTATCCTTAAGACTCAAATAAAGATGAAAGTTACAATTCTTGTCTTGATGCCGTCTTTTCAAATTTGAATAATTGTAGGGGCGTCCAATCACATTACAAAAGCAACATGTTCTCGATATCTGCATCAATTCTAGTTAAAACATTAGATCTCTTTAATTGTGTCATCGTTAATCACCAAAACCTTTTAAGGGGCCTAGATGCACTTTCAAGATAGAACTTCACCGTGAACTTCTCGGCAAAGTCCTCCCAAGTGATCGGACCAAGCACCCCCTCCTACCAGATGTCTGCCTAACCCTCCAGTTGAAAGACCACAAAGCATGCCCTCTGCTAAGTGGTCAACTATAGACTCAAAACTGCCTCTCCATGTAGCGCAGCTAGTCCGCGGCCTAGACTAATGTACCGCACCATCAAAGGTGTTAAGACATACATTACTGGAGACTCATCCTAGGCTCCAACATAGCTAGGGCAACAACAGGGATAGCCCCAGGTGGAACCGTAACTAAAGGGGCTACTCATGCCTGCTAATGAAGCTCCTAAACCTCCCTTTGCATTTCCCGCAACAAGGCCACACACGAGGCCTCCAATCCCGACCAGACTGTCTAGTAGGAGCAACCTCCTCAGCTGGCTCCTGGGTGTTGAGCGAACCGCTCCCCTCCACAACAGACTCAATCACCTCCTATGGTGGGTCTACATGGCCACACCCATGGTCAAGTGCACGACCTCCACCATGACCACGGCGACCACGATCTCTATCCCTTTGCATAGCTATTTCACATAAACACAATCATTCAGTCAGCTTATTCATCATCATATGATCATGCATCATCATAGCATCATTCATATCATCATTAACCAGCATATGTTAGGTTTTATTAGTATTAATATATGGCAAGATTTTTAAGAATTACTACATAAGTCATGTTTCTATTTTTCCCTAAGTAAAAAATTTAGTCTATGCTAGCAAATTTACTAATTTCATGCATGACGGACCTAACGCCTTCTCTGATACCAACTGTAACACCCCAGTACAATTTGTGCTCATGATATTACCACCATTAACAGTTTTTCTCACTTTTACCATGGCTTTAAATATAATTTCTGCAAGCATCCTATACAATTATCACCTCTAATAGAACCAACAATACAATAATTTGCACAAACATATAAACGATACCAAAACAATAATAAACCTTGGAACCAAGTGCCCAAGCACGCCCAAGTTTTCACACATGGGTGCCCCGGATCACATGCATTCAAGAGCAATCTTTACCTTTTTAGCGTTGTTGATGGTCAAGGATAAATAAACAATAACTAAGTTTTTCATTTAAACATTAAGTCGGATACGTTTACATGATGAAAAGATGATATGATATGAACGTTCAACTCTAAACCAACTAATCATTCATCCTTCCAAGTGTGATTATTGACATTAAATAATTATGTATGATGGTGTGTCAAGTGAATTTTTTGCGCTACTCCCATCCCATAAATGTGGCCTTCTACATTCACACAAAATATTAAATAAGAGCAATAACATAATAAAATAGTAAACAATAGCACTTCCATCATCACTAGTACATTTATATCATTTTCAACATTGCTCAATGTAACTTTCTTTCTTTAAAATGCAAATACACATGTACATCTCTCTCTATAGCTTATACCGGTATAGCAGAGTGTCCAACCGTCAATGAACCACTCATGCCCGTCCTTTTTCATACGGGGTCCCGCCTCGTCGTTTTGGACATGAACGTTCACCCTCCACTCCCGTGGAGTGCCTACTTTAGTAGGTCTTTCATCTTCCCACTCCAGTAGGATCGCCTACACAAAGTAAGTTATAGATGCCACTTAGACTATCTATCTCTCTGATGATGCATATGATGCCACATTTACCTTTCAATGTGTGTTAATCACTATTCTCATGTTGTGCCATTCAGTTTTCATGGATGAATCATCATTAATAAATCGACAATACAAAAGTAGTCATAAATTAACATCATAAATCATCCATAATCATTATATAATAGTTTCACCAACTGACTACCATTCAACCATGCGCTTGCCTTTTAACTACATGAAATAGAGTGATGAGCAGATGAAGCTAAACTCGAAGTCACACCTTCTACAATAGGTAAACCATATCAAAATATGCCATAACAGTAAATACATCAAACAAAAAAATATCACTCCTACGCACATCCCCAGACTTAACTTTCACCCTCGCCAGACAGCTTACCCCATGCTGTCCCAGTAGTCAGAAGACCATAACTTCTAGCTTAGGAGCCCAAATATAGTAAACCATATATTTTCTGAAAAATACATGAGATTATCTATAATTTTCTAGTTATCCATAGTTTTCAATTAATTCTCTTAAACCCTCATTTCCAGCCTCGAAAACTGAAATGTTGTTTTACTAGACAATAGACTTCACAATTTTGTAACTATTTTTTTACAATTCAAAATACAACAACCCATCACATATCTAGAATCTAGGGAAAGTTTAGGGGTCGGCATTCAGTTAATTGGTTTTTTCGGTTCAGTTTATTCAGTTTAAAAATATTTTGGTTTTTAGAAACTGTAAACCGAACCGAACAAATTTGAAAACCGAACCGAATAACCTAAATATTTTGGTTCGGTTAATTTGGGCTTTCGGTTAACCGAATTTCGCTAGCAAGGTTACCATATAATCATCACTCCTCAGCACACATCAAAACTGATACCATAACCACATCAAAACTAATAAACATTTTGCACTGCACATAATATAGGGAAGAAAGCTCTAAATTTGCTTCCTTTTTATTCAATCAATATGATTATTGAAAATACACATAATTTAAATTGTTCTCTTAAGCCTAACCATGGAAAGTTGGATAATCCTTTAGATTAATCAGATATGAAAATGTTGAATTCTTAAACTAAGCAGTGAAATCAGTCATTGATATAACTTAACATGTAATGAGGCTTTCATTGTAATCCATCAGAATAATATCAAGTAATTTGATGAGCTTTCATAACAATTCATATAATGAGGCATCTTTCTACCCGATAAACATCTAAACCAACGATTTGCCATCCAAAGTTCCAACCATCCCACGGAGCAAACCCATTCACACCAAAGTTACTAGCATAAACCCAACCCCAGCCAAGAACTTGAGAGTTCACCACGGCTAGAGTGCTTCTCGGGGTCACCAACATCGGCGAAGAGGTAGGTGTACCATGTACGTAGAGCTCTCCTTCTCTAACAACACCTAAAGAGCGACCTCCTGCACGCACAAGAACGGGTGTTGTACGTCGCCATTACGGGGGCCGACAGCAACCGCAAGGGCCACAAGATCAGCTGGGGAGCACACCAGGCGGCTGCGCTGGAGGAGGCGGTGGAGGACGCAAAGTCTGCGGCGGAAGCGAAGGAGGTGTCGAGGCAACGCCGAGGGAGGAGGCATCGGAGCGGCGCTGAGGGAGAAAGATTTGGGGGATCAAGAGAGGAGGATTTGGGGGATCGGGGTCGGCCAGTCAGGGCATTTGGGGGATTGGGGATCGATCCAATCGAGGGACGGGGGGGATTCGGTCTAGTTATGGACACAATTTAACTCAGCATTTATCTAACCCTAAACAGTAGATTAACACAACTGCTCTCAGCAACGACCGATTACTGACTTTCAAACTATCTAACCAAATTTAACATTCTTGTACTCCAACAAAACTTTAGACCATAATCTACATTTTCCATAAGTTTCGCAAGCCATGAAAGAACATAGGTAGCCTAAACCTTGACTCGAAGATAGCAACGACTATTGAACGAATACATCTCTCCCAAAACCCACCCATCCCGGAGCTCTTCAACTGCCACATGTACCAACAAACGACCGTAACATTGCCCCTCTGCAGCATCAACGCGACCAACTATAATCTAGGGTTTATACATGCATCCCGAAGATCCATCGAAATGACGATGTCAACGTTCTTACTTGGTTTCCGCTCGTTCCTTGCTCCTTCATGCTTCCCGAAACTCCCACACCATGTCCTCCAAAATCCTCGTCACCTCTTGCACATGATGACGTGAACAGATTTTAAATTAGGTGCACAGATTGATGGAGAACATAAAAATAGGAAGACGGTGTAGCCAGGGCGTGGCATAAAAGGGGCCGGCATGACCGAGGCGTGGCTGGCACATCGCGGCTACACGGGCTCTGGAGTGGGGGTAGTGGGGGCCAGCAGCACCACTTGGCTTGGGTGTCAGGGCGCTCATGGAGGCTCGGAGTGGCCAAGCAACGTGCAGAGCCATGTTGCATCGACGGCAGTTGGAGCTAAAGGCCAGGAGCCATGGCAGCGTGCGTTGCAAGAAGAAAATGGAGGGGGAAAGTAGAGGGGCAAAATCATCTAATGCGGCAAATAATGAAATACTCACTTTATAGTGAAAAATGATTAATTGCATTCTATTGAGTAGCAAATTATTAAGTGCCACTATATGTTGGGAAAGAATCAATTATCCCTAATTAAAAATAATAATAGTAAAAAGTGTGTATTAGAAAATATGTTGATGTCCAAAAGCTAGTGACCACTCAAGTCCACTATATCAACATACATTTTCGTATTTATAAAGTAAAAAACGCATAATGTTTGGTGCAAGAAAGTGATTTATGCTCCATTGTTTTTCGGTGGATTTGCTGACACTTTACATAGGTCACTTACACTTTCAACATTAATTTTGACTTGGTTGACTACAGCTCACCAGGTAAATTTCCTTTGGCACTACAAATTACAAAGGATACTCGAGGGAAATGCTTAGATTTTCTCGCACAGTTAGGACAAACCCCAATTGTATGCCTCACGGTGCCTCGTAAAGTAAAGCACATGTGCAATGTACAGAGTTCAATTTCACATACATAAAATATGATAGCAGATAACAAAAAAATCCCGATTAAATGTGTACACCTTAAGAAGAGGATGAGTGTTGTTGACATAGATGTATAGTTCATGGATAATAATAGACTTCTGGGGGCAACTTATACATGCTTTTAAGATTATTTCCCGAAAAATTGTTTGATCTTGGAAACCTGTCACGATGTAAGGACACATGGCCAAAAAGAAACGGAAAAAGGAATTTTTTTCACAAACACAATCTACCAACCCAATGTTAAATATCTGTCAAATACGAGTCCTAGGACTGCACGGCTAGCCTTTGAAGATGCTCACAGAAGACCTGGAAGCTAACATCATCGGTGAATATGATGTCAGAACCTGGAGGAACATCGTGTGCTGAGTTATACGTGGCCGATGGATTCAGCTTTGCCAACAAGAACCTTGCCTGCATAGAACAGAAGAGTATATGATATGTCAAATATTCCCACCAGTCACAAATAGTCATCGTTTTGGACCTAGGTGCGGTCAAACTTTCGAAATTTTGACTGTCAATATCTTTTTAAATATTTAAATTGAATACATAAAAATCATATGTTTAGATTTGTCTCGAAAAGTACTTTCGTAATGTCATAATTTTATTAGATTTTATAAATATATTATAATAGATATTAGTGGTCAAAATTGTGTTTTGGAGATGATGTCGATATCCAAAACGATAACTATTTGTAACCGGAGTATCACATAGCACAAGTTGCTGTTGTTTTCTTCACACATGTAGTACACTGTTGCATAAAATTCAGAGGAAAATAATATTTTATAATTTATAAATGAGAGGTGCTTATATGCATCTCTTTTTATAAGTTGCATAAATATTAAAGCATGTTTTGTAAATTTCAAACAGAAAAAAGGGAACGGTATCAAAAAGATCAGATCAAAGACCCAAAGCATTTCTTTCAAATGCACATGCCGAAAGACAGCATGTGAGATAGTCCTATAGACTTCGTTGAAGTACACAGGCTAATTATGGCAGTAGCAACAAATAAGAGGGACAAGAAATAAATAAGTACATATACCTGCGAGCCATGTTGGTCACAAACTACTAGTCTTGGAACTGGAAACCGACCTTTTATTATCATCTGAGCCTCCTCGTGAGGAGCTTGTAATAATTGTGCAAATTGCTGAACAAAAAAAATATATAGTAACGATAACCGTGGGAAGTTCTAGAATCTAGATTGTGGATAGTGTTGCAGACAAACATCAGCTAAACACATACAGAGAAATCTTATAACCAAACAAAGAATGTGAATTTAACACAGGTTACCACATTGTGATCCACTATTTAATGTCTCCAAGAGGTGGTCAGACCAGGATTTTGAACAGTTCAGGGGTTGAAATTTTGATGTTTGGATTGTAATCTACATGTACTACTACTAGTATTATGCAAGAGCTGATCAAAATGGGCAGGGGTTGATGTGAACCGGGCAAGGGTTCTAAAAGCCGGGAGCTGGCTGGTTACTGGCGGCGGTTTTCAGAACCCTGCCTCGGAGCTCTTTTACAATAGATGGCTATGACCAGTACTCTGGTGACTCACCACCACTGGTATACCGAGGAACAACTAGCACATCCACTATCCAGTAAAGTTGATTACAGCAACTGGTGAAACCAGCACACCAGTACATGGCAATTCTAAAACTAAGACACATTGCTGTCAAAGCCTTGAAGGCATATGAAATCCATGTTACTTCTCAAGCTACAACAGGATTGATGTGGGCCTATATACCATACAAATTATTAGAGACATGGCTTGTAGACATGTGTTTAAACACTCACAAGGGAAAAGTTATTTAGACTAGAAGTTGCAGGGAGAAAACACGTTACCTGATGCTCAGGTTGATTCTGGTAACCCATGCTTCTCCACTGAGCAATTGTCATGCCATGGAAGATGACAGCACTGAAGTATGCATCAAGTAGCAGTATACGGTCTGCTGCTATTGATGCCACATCGAGGAATACAGGAGAAGGTGGTGAATCAAAAGAAAATGAAATTAATGAAGGCTGGATCATGGCAACCGAGTTGGCAATACTCTCACGGTTGAGTAACATCCGGAAATAAGCTGTCTCGTCAGGACTGTTATTGAAAACCTGCAACAAGGAATCTGAGAGTATTAATAAGGCAAGGATCTCTTAAGAGGGGAAAAAAGCAGGTGTAACACATCACCTGAACAAATTGTGAACGCCGCAGATTGAACATAAACTGAGGAAACAATGATAAATTAGAATGCAGGCTAAATGAAGAGGGATCATCCTTCCGATAATCCCCAAATCTTGAACAAAGCCGTATGAGAGACCTATCAAGCCACCGTGTTGCATCAAACTCTTCCTACAAAATGGATAAAATAGAAGGTTAATGATGCATCTCAAACACAAATTTTAATTTAGTGACAAAGAAAAGGGCACCAAATTGCATGAACATATGCAAGTGTGTGAAAATGTTTTACTAAATCAGCTAAAGAAACAAATTCAAATTGTCTTAATTCAGAGGGTCCGAGTTGACCATCCATAACAACACAAATCAAGTAGGAATCTGTCATTTAATAGTCCACCTTGAAATTAAAGATAAGGTGTCTCTTAACATCTTCCATTCAAAGAGATGAAAATCCGCATGGTTGTTTATAATATGCTTTAGATGTGCTCAATCAGAAGGGGAATTGGGGGTGGCGGTCATACGGAGGGAGGGGACAAGTCACAAAGAATCTGCAGAGGAGCTTCAATTACAGGTTAAATGAGAGGATTTTTTTCCAACAATCCAACTAAAGTTTGTAGACTGTACTGTTCTCCCATGCAATAAAAACACACATGCACGCACACATCAAAAGCACACACGAACACAAAAAAAAGTAATAGTCATCCTATAAATAAAAAGGTAGCTACCGGTCATGAGCATCTGGCAAGGAAGTGCATGCACACATTATAGAGAGGAGACACAACATACAGAACTTAATGGTTTATTCATTTTTTCTGGTGAAATATGGAAGCAAGCATAGTTATTAAGTTGTAAAGTCGATTTGAGTCGCCATGCTATCAACTTGCCAATTAGTCGTGACTAGTCCTCGACTAGTCCACTACTACTTGCTGGTTGGTTCTACTGCTAGCTGCCTTCAACCACTACTACTACATGCTGCCTGCTACTACCCACTACTACCTTCATCCTCCCCCTCCCCTTCCCGTTCATCTCTTCTCCATGATGTTGTAACATCCCAATTTTTGTTTTTACTAAATTTATTGAGTTATTTGAATTTTTGGAATTTTCTGGAATTTATTTGGATTTAATTTGAATTAAGTCATTTATTGGATTATTTAATTATTTGAAAATTTCATATAAAGTTTTATTGGGAATATTATATTTGAGTTCAAAATGTCTCAAAGTATTTTCCAGAATTTTTCCGACAATTCTGCTATTTTTCTTGAATTAATTGAATTGCTGGAATTATTTAAAATAGAAAACCACTAAAAAATCCAAAACCCTAACGGGCCAAGCCACGTTGACCCGACCCATTAACCCGCACCGAAACCCTAACCCTTTTGATCTCACCGTTAGATCTTGATCCAACGTTTGTGAGCCTACCACGTTGTGCACTCGTCCGAGTCGTTGGATCAACGCGGGATGCACGAACCAGATCGCGCCATGTCACCCACCTGTATCGCCGCCAGATTCCGCCGCCCGAACCGGACTCGCCGCGTATTCCGCGCCTAACTCAGCGCCCGTGCTGGTATTTAAAGCCCGGGATCAAGCGCCGAGTACCCTTTCCCCAGCCGCCTCGTTTGCCCCGCTTTCTGACGTTGAAACCGCCGCCGTTCGTGCTAGATTGCTCGTCGTAGTTCGGGTAGCCGCTGCTTCGGTTTTTGCGAGTTTCCGCCGTGTTACGCCGTTGTTAGCCACTGCTGGACCCAGATCTGGATTCACGGTGACAAGACGCGCGCAGGGGGACAATTCACTCCGCTAACGGCTGTGCAAAACGCCGGAGGGATTATCGTCGTCCTCAGCACCGATGAACGACCTCGCCGCACCATCGCCGAAGTTCGCAAGCCCCATCGACCGTCGGATCTCCATCGGACGTCCCAGGTGAGTCCACGTAGCCGTCTTAGTAATTCCATTGGATTAGATCTAGGCCGTTGGATTTAGATCTAATGGCCTAGGTGGTGCCACGTAGACGCAATCTAGTGACTTAGATCAGACCAGTTTAAACCATTAGATCCTAGTCGTTGGATCTGTAGCGTACAGCTTGGATGTCTCCACGTGTTACAAGCCGAGGCTATCCAAATCATCTTCTGTCGCTGTGAATTGGAATAGATCGTAGCTGTTGGATCAAAAGCATGCGGTCTAGATGAATTCATATAGATACGATAGATCTAATCTTAGCCGCCCGATCATGCCACGTAGGTCAGTAAACGCGTGGATTAGAGTCCATCTGGACTGTCGGATTTTGAATGCAAGATCCAGATCGCACCGCACCAGTAGCCTACGGGACACTACCATGTGTGCGAGAAACGAGGCGTCATGGCTGAGGCGCGGTCTCCGCTGACGTCAGCAGTGACGTCAGCCGGAGGGACCCGCATGTCAGCCACTGTATCCGCGTGTGCATGACATCAGTAGTGACGTCATGATGATGTCACTGTGGGACCCGTGTGTCAGTTAACCAGCCGCGCTCGAGGGTGACGTCATCCGAGTGGGTCCCACCTGTCAACCTCTGCCAAGTTGCGTGGACCAGGTTCACGGTGAACCGAGCCGGATCGTAGACAAAGTCCATAGAGCCAGGGTGACGTGGCCGCACCAGAGCGTGCCACGTCCCATGACGCAGTGATGACGCAATAATTCAATTTCCAGTAGAAAAATAAATGAATTAATTCAGTTTATTCTTTGTAATTCATTTCAAACTTCAAATTGCTCGTTCTTGCTCATACGAACTCCAATTGAAGTGATTCCAGAGCCTAAAAATTTGTAAAATTGTGTTCTATTTGATTATGAATTTTATTTAATTCCAGGCTATTTATTGTTTATTTATCTGTTACGCGTAGACGTTGAGTTGCCCAAAGGCTTCGAGGGAGTGGTGTTGACTTAAGAAGAAGATCCAGAGCTTAACCAAGACATTTTCCAAGGCAAGTTGTGCTTTGACCATATTGATCCCACTTTTAAATTTATGTTGATTTAAATTGTTGCATGCTAGTTTAATTAAAACAATTTCAATTAATTCTTGGAATAGCTATGCGACCTAATTGATGTATGCCACCTTGTCTTTAATAATTGTATGCCCTGAATCATTTGTCACCCTAGGTTATGGATTAATAGTTGTACATTATGTTAATTGCCAGCATGGGATGGTAGATTGAATGTAGTACCATGGTTATTAGAACGTCGCTTAAACGATGTTTAAACGTCAGAACGAAGCCGAGCCGAAGAACGTCCGAGCGTTCTGTCAACGGCGCGTAAAACGTCCTAGAACATCGGTTAAACGATGATGAAACGTCTAGAACGTCCAAATCTGCCGAAACGCCCGTTCCAGACCTTTTTACGAGGTGAAATTAGTGAGAAAAGGGTACATTTGGACTCTCATTTGGAGGGGAACGGATCGGGAGAAAAGGGCAAACAGGCTAACCCTAGAGCCGCGCCGAGCCGAGATCCGGATCCGTGCCGCGGCGTGCCGCAGCCGTCGCCACGCGCCGCCGCGGATCCGCGACGTGGCAGATCATTGTCGCCTCATGGATCCGCGTGTGGCCGTGTCGTCGCCCTGCCAATGCCGTCGCCCGCCAGCCGCCAGGTCGGATCCCCCTCCATCTCTCTGTCTCTCTTCCTTCTGGCGATGCCCCCTCCATCTCTCTATCTCTCCTCTAGCGACGCCCCCTCTGTTCGGTTCGGCTGAGGCCTAAGGGAGTAAGAACCAGGGAGAGGAAGGTGACGGTGTGGAGAGCGAGATGTGCAAGTTGTGGACGATCCATTAGGTCAGAGGTGCTCGTGTGGTGTGGGCTTACAGGCCAAGTTGGGCCTTCCATACTGTGGACGATCCAGTAAAAGTGAAGGAATAAACTCCTACTTTTAATAGTTTAGATAGATATAGCCTTAAATTATATGGAAAATGACTACAAAATCAAAGTACATATATGATATATCTTTGCTCTCATATTCGTTTTACAATGGTGCCTAAAACTACGTTTCAACGTCCGTTTAAACGTTTAAAAGTTAAAAAGGGGGTGGGTCGTTTCGTTCTCGTTTTACGTTTTAATAACCTTGTGTAGTACGCTTAGTCATGCAACACGTCAATAACCTCATTATAGAATATTGAATTTAATCTTGACATAAGGAGATATGGAACGTGTTTATAAAAGTTGTGATGTGTTATTGATGATGTTGATGGCACGTGGTGCATAGTAATCAACTGGGTGATAAAATGATTTATACTGAGGCAAGTGGTAAGAACATTTGTGGTGGGCCAGGTGCGGCACTTGGGCGGTCGCATTTGGTTTTTAATGATTTGGATATTGTAGACTTTTCTGGAGGCCTTGCCTTGATCAAATTAAGGACTTAACCTTGCAAGAATTAGAACTAGATCTATCATACAACCACAAATCTGGAATGTGACAGACCTAGCTGATTAATTTGTAATGTCTAGATTTCGGTATTATCGTGGTGGTGTGGGTTCCGCGTGTACGGGTGAAAACTCACATGGCACAAGAGGGGGGCCCTGTTGTGGTGGTGTAACCCTTCAGTGTTGAAACCTTAGCGGGCAGTACTGGGCCTAGAAGGAGCATTGTAAAGGCTTTGTTACGGTCACTCGCCTTGATAGTGTTTGATTGTATCTCATGAGAAGTGTATAACATTTGCAGAGTGAAACATATTCGAATAGCCGTGTCCATAGCATTGGACATTACTCGGGGATTACATTCAAAGGTTAGACTTTCATAAAATGAACCTGGGATGGTGGATAGTGTGATATGGAAATGATGATGAAATTGATTAAGGATGATAAATGGTTTACTTGAGAAATAATTGTGAAAGTACTATTGTTATTATTGTTTTACTGCTTTTTAATTTATTATGATTATTTGCGAATGTTGCTTTACTGCAAAACCACCATACATCCCATGGTTATTAGAACGTCGTGTAAACGAGAGAACGCAGCCGAGCTTCAGAATGTCCGAGTGTTCTAGCAACGGCGGCTAGAACGTCCTGAAACGTCCCTGGAACGACGAGAAAACGTTTAGGACGTCCGATTCGAACGAAACGGGTGTTCTAGGTCGTTTGCTGAGATGAAATTAGTGGGGGCCAAATCGGAACGGAGCTAAGTCAGCTAACCCTAGCGTGGAGAGTAATCGGGACAGGCAGTGGAGAGGAATCGGGAAAGGCAGTGGAGGCGGGAGAGGGGCAGAGCTAACCCTAGCGTCGTCGCCGCTTGCCGCCATGCCGTCGTCGCGCCGATCGTATGGATCCGACGCAGCCTCGCCTCGAGGCTCCGTCGTCAGCGTCATTGCCGCCCTTCGCTCCACCGTCGTCGCGTCGTCTCTGCTTCTCGTCGTCGCCGTCCGGATCCGCTGTCTCCCTGCCCGCATCGTCGCCGAACCGCGCCGTCGCCCGCCAGGTGGGGATCCCGACCTCTCTGGTGATCTGGTCTCTGCTACCCCTCTTTGTCTCTCTTCGCCTCTCTCTCTCTCTGTCTCTGCTTCCCCTCTATCTCTCTTCGCCTCTCTGTCTCTGCTTCCCCTCTCTATCTCTCTCCCCTCTGTCTATGTCTCTCTGTCACTACTGAATGTCTGAATGTTGATTACTTGATTGTAGAACTGCAGCCGAAATCGAAATGGCAAGTGCAAGTGCAAGTGCAAGTTTAAGTGCAAGTGACAGTGGCAGTGGCAGTGGCAGTGCACCTCCCCCTCCCACAAATTATAATCCATTGGATGATCCTAATCGAAAGCCGAAGTCCGATGATTCGGGATGGAAGTATGCATATTATGCAAAGCCTAACAAGCGAGAGCTGATCCAATGCAAACTTTGTCAGAGGAGGATAAAAGGAGGAATCAAGAGGGTGAAACAACATCTCACGGGTGGGTATGGAGATGTGACTAAGTGTCCCAAAACTACCTCAACCATCATGAAAGAGATGCAAGAGGCTTTAGAGAAGGGCAAAAGGGGCAGACCACTGTTTCTAGATGATGAACAAGGTGATTGTGTGGCAACAGAGGCATCCAGCAAGGAGTCGGAAGCCTCTAATAGCAATGTGAGTGTCCATCCAAGTTCTGGGATAGCTTCCAAAAAAATGAAGTCGGTAGCATTTCAGTTCAAGGTGCCAGCACCACCAAAAAAACCTATTACTGCTATGCTTCGACGAACGCCCAGAGAGGTTGTAGAGCAAAGACATGCAAAAGGGCCGCATCTACCATAGAAGCTGGCATGAGGACCAAGGAAGAAAGAGAAGCTGTCTGTATGGAGATAGCCAAGTTTTTCTATGAGTGGTGTACCATTTAATGTTGCAAATTCAAGACAATTTGAGATAGCAGTAGAGGCCATTGCACAATATGGTTCTGGTTTCAAGCCTCCTAGTTTCCATGAGCTACGAGAGCCATTGCTTCAGAAGGTAGTTAAGGAGACGGATGGCGAGAAGAAGAAGCATGAAGAGGCATGGAAGCAATATGGTTGCTCTCTCATGTCAGATGGATGGACTGATAGGAGGGGTCGTCAGTTGATCAACTTCCTGGTTAATAGTCCTGAAGGGACTTTCTTCTTGGAGTCAGTCGATGCATCTAGTGAATCACATGATGCCATGATGCTTGCTAACTTGCAAGAGAAAATGATTGAGATGATTGGCACAGACAAAGTTGTTCAGGTTGTCACAGACAAAGTTGTTCAGGTTGTCACAGACAATGGTGCTAATTACAAGGCAGCTAGTAGGCTGCTAATGGAAAGGATTCCTACCTTGTTGTGGACCCCTTGTGCTGCACACTGCCTGGACCTTATGTTGGAAGACATAGGGAAGCTAAAGGATTTCAAGAAACCAATTTCACGTGCTCGACAAATCGCTACCTTTATTTATAGGCATGGGAGGATTCTAAGTGAAATGAGGGAGAAAACAGGTGGGATGGATCTTATGAGGCCCGCAGCGACTAGGTTTGCCACTACATTCCTTTCGTTGCGTAGTTTGCACAAGCACAAAGAAGCATTGAAGCTCCTAGTGACAGGTGATGTCTTCACTAGGAGCAAGTTGTCTAAGACTGAGGCAGGAAGAGCAGTGTATGACATTGTTATTTCGGGACAGTTCTGGAATTCAGTTGAGGATTGTATAAGAGCTTCGCTTCCACTCCTTATTGTGCTGAGGTTGGTTGATGGTGATGAAAAGCCGACTATGCCGGAGGTTGCATTGGCCATGAACTTAGCAAAGGACCTCATCGTTCTGCACTCAAAACAAAAAACCTTTGCTTAATCGCCTCATGAAGATTATTGATGGACGTTGGACGAGGCAAATGGACACCCCACTATATGGAGCGGCTCTCTACTTGAACACTGGAAAGTTCTATAACATCAAAAAGGGTGATGACGAAGGACGTGTTGGAGAGATAAGAGCTTGCTTCAATGACGTGCTTGTAAAAATGGTACAAGATGAGGCTCTTCGAGATAAGATTGATAGCCAAGCTGTTCTATATGAGAATCAAACAGATGTATTTGCAAACCAAATGGCAATAAAACACGCACACACAAGAAATCCAAGTAATCTAAATTTTCAGGGTTTTAAATATAATTTCAGCAAAGTTTTTACTTTTCGGCATGTAAAGTTCACCTTATTTGTTCTTTTAGTTGATTGGTGGCTTGCATATGGTGGTCGAACCGTTGAGCTTCACAAGTTTGCAAGAAGAATAGTTAGTCTTTGCGCTTCATCATCCAGTTGTGAGCGCAATTGGAGTGCATTTGAATTTATAAGTGAATTTAACCATCTAATTATGTAAATTGTAACTCCTTTATTTGGGTTCTAATTAATTATTTTATTCCCACTTGTAGATTCATACCAAGAAAAGGAACCGGTTGGAGCACCAAAAATTAAATGACTTGGTCTATGTCTCATACAATAGGAAGATGGCTAGTAGGTTCCAAAGAATACGTTAGGAGGGTAAAAACTTTAATCCTTTGGTTTTAGAAGACTTTGATTGGGACAATGAATGGGTCAATCCATCGGCCAATCCAACTCAAAGTGGGTGTATAAGGGGTGAAGGTGACTTGACATGGGACCAAGTTGACGAAGCTATTGGTGCATCAAGCAATCTTCGAGGCCGCAATCTTCCTAGGAGAGCTCATTTTGAGCATTGCTATACACGTCGTGTGAGAAGAGAAGAGGAAGTCATAGAGGAGGCATCGCATTCGGACTCAAGCAATTGAGAGGAAGAAGATGAGCTCATACTTGATGATCTTGATGTGGATGACAATGACAACTCAAGCAACCACGAAGATGGCGATGATCAAGATGTGAATGCTACTAATAGTTTCGATGATTTGAATGATGGACATTGAGAGATGAGAGTTGGACCTTGGACCTATGCTATTATGTGGATTTATGCTTTTGTGTGGACTTATTTAGTTAATTTGTTAACCATCGTCTATGTTATTGTATGAACTTATGTTATTGTCTGGATTTGAACTCATGCCGTGATGTATCTTGTCTTTAATTTTAGTTTTCAATTCATTCATTTCATTAATGTGCAATTTTCTTGTAGTTTGTGGATTGGAAGGAGAGAAGAGGGGGGTCATCAAAAGGGTATATGATACAAAGTTACAAACCATATTTACTTATTAAATTGAATTATAATTTCTTGTTATAGTAATTCATATGTTGCAATGTGCAAGGAAAATAGATACATGGGAGAAAGAAGCATGGCATATGGCCTCAAATTATATGGAAAAAGACTACAAAATCAAGGTATATATGTGATATATCTTTGCTCTCATATTCGTTTTACAATGGTGCCTAAAACTACGTTTCAACCGTCCGTTTAAACGTTTAAAAGTTAAAAACGGGGTGGGTCGTTTCGTTCTCGTTTTACGTTTTACTAACCTTGATACATCCCGTCATTTGGAATAAGCCATGCATGTAGTTATAGCTTGCATTCTGTGCACAACTTGTTGAGTGCTTTATGTACTCACCCCTTGTAACAACACAAACATCAACTGAGGAAGAATCAACGCCAGCACTGGAAGAGGAGTACCAGGAGGAGCCTGCTAACTAAGGAGCGAGCCCAGTCAGTTGCCTGTGGCATATTGATTGGACACCACGAGTCTTCTTTATATTCCGCTGCAGTTCCATTTAGTTGAGACAGCCCTGCGAGCCGTATCTTTTGTAAGTTGACCATAAGGTTAACTCAACAGGTTTTTATATAAAGTAAAGACTTTAATTATTATTCCGCTGTATATGATTGTGATATTCATCTGTGTTGAAACGGTGTGCACTAGCGTGATCCTCGACTAGTGTGGAAAACACCGAGTGTCCGGATTTGTACATTCAGGTCCCGACAGGTGCCAAGTCGATCGAGGTCCTCCAATCGTGCCATCAAGCCCACTTTGCAACCAATGTTATTAAGTCGTCGATTGGAGCATGACTAGGATGATCGACTCGACTTGAGCAACTAATCGTGCGACTAGACGACTAATCGTCGACTATTAGCGACTAGTCGGGATTGTTTAGTCGACCGACTTATGGCCCACAGTCAGAGTCTCAGAGAGCAATGGAATGGAGATTGGAGTCTAAAACCCACAGCCACTAGTCCAGACTTCATATCGATTTCCTCATGTGCCCTACGCAGAGGGCGCCACCGCCTGCACCTCCTCCAGTCTGGCCACCTCCGGCTCTGTCTCCTCCAGTCCGGCCACCTCAGGCTCTGTCTCCTCCAATTCGGCCGCCTGCGTCTCCTCCAATCCGGCCGCCTGCGCCTCCTCCCCTCTGCCCCTGCCCGCCGAGACTCCAAAAGTTTATATCGGGTATGCTCTTGCTCCAGAAATCCAGATTTTAAGTGATGTTTCTATCATCTGTAGTTCTTTAGTAGCAATATGTTGCATTCGATGTTCTAATTTGATCAAGCAATCGGCATCATCATTGTATATAGTTAGCCATTTCATGAGCTTAAAACAAGCGCAGAATACTGCATCTAGGTCTCCAAATTTGTCGTTGCTCTCTTCTTCTATTGTGCTATGTATGCCATTAGGTTTTTATTGTGAATCTATGATGTTTTTTAGGATATACTCTATTGTGCTATGTATGTGAATCTGATCTATTGTACTATGTATGCTATTGCTCTGTTCTATTGCGGGCTGTGCTATGTATGTGAATCTGTGATTTTGCAGTTCACTGTTTATGATTTTGCAGATTTTAAACTGCACTGTCCATATTAGGTTTTTGCAATGCACTGTGCCACTTTTTATGATTCCATATTAGGTTTTTACAGATTTGTTCATGTTCAAAAGTGAAAAACTGAAAATTCTTATGAGGTGAAAATTCAGATTTGTTCATGTTTCAGATTATGTAAAGGAGGTGAACTACTGGATAGGATATTGGTGAGGTTCTTAAAGAGCCATAGTGTTTGAAACAATTCTTATGATTAATTTTGCTGGGGTTCTAATGAATTTCATGGTTTGTAGTTTTACACAGGTGGAAAGTATTCTCAAGAAAATGCAAAGGTTGCTATGGTGCAAATTTTGTAATAGAAGAACTTTCATCAGTAATTAGGATCAAAACAAGTAAGTCAAACCCATCATCATGCTTACGTTGTTCTTCTCTTCATTTCATACGTTACAATATGTACATGTATTTAAATGTTGCTACAACTTAGTATTTGACATGTCCTACTAATATACTTCCTTTTTTTTTGTCCCCCCCCCCCCCCCCCCGCGACTCGACTCGACTTTACAACTTAATAACATAAATCAAGTAGGAATCTGTCATTTAATAATCCACCTTGAAATTAAAGGTAAGGTGTCTCTTAACATCTTCCATTCAAAGAGATGAAAATCCGCATGGTTGTTTATAATACATTTTAGATGATGCTCAATCAGAAGGGGAATTGGGGGTGGCGTTGGTACGGAGGGAGGGGAAAAGTCACAAAGAATCTGCAGAGGAGCTTCAATTACAGGTTAAATGAGAGGATTTTTTTTCCAACAATCCAACTAAAGTTTGTATTGTACTGTTCTCCCATGCAATAAAAACACATGCACGCACACACAAACACAAAAAGTAATAGTCATACTATAAATAAAAAAAGTAGCTACCGGTCATGAGCATCTGGCAAGTGCAGGTGCACACATTATAGAGAGGAGACACAATATACAGAACTTAATGGTTTATTCATTTTTTCTGGTGTTACATAAGGAAGCAAGCATAGTTACTAAGTCGTAAAGTTGATTCGGGTTGCCATGCTACCGACTTGCCGATTAGTCGTGACTAGTCCACTACTACTTGCTGGTTGGTTCTACTGCTAGCTGCCTTCAACCACTACTACTACATGCTGCCTGCTACTACCTACTACTACCTTCATCCTCCCCCTCCCCTTCCCCTTCACCTCTTCTCCATGGCGCCAAGTTGATTAGTCAGGTGACTTGGATTCCTAGTCGCTCGACTAGGCACTAGTCAAGTCGAGGTCCTCCTCCAGTCGTGCCATCAAGCCGACTTTGCAACTAATCACGCGACTTGATAACAATGGAAGCAAGTGTCTGAGCCCAATGTTGATTAAATTACCCAGCACAGCAAGTCCAAAGAAAATAAATTTCCTGGACGCCAATGAAGTTTTGAGAATTTTGTAAAATAGTGTAAATAAAACAAATATTACATCCAATGTTTTTAAATATCATCCACATAAGTCTTAGTTGATTGTTGGCTTGAGGATGAGAACCAAAATCAATACATCCACAGATAGGGGTGAAAACGGAACGAAAAGTTTCCGACCGTTCCGAAGAAAAACGGAAACGGAAACCCTTTTTCGGAAGCGAAAACGGAAAATATTAGTACGGAAATGGAAATGGAAATTTTTTGTCGGAAACAGGAGAGCCAATTCCGGCGAAAACGGAAACGGAAACGAAAATTCCGTATAAGTGAAACCGGAAACTAAAAACGGAAACGGGACGGAAAGGAAAATGGGCTTGGCCCAAAAATGAGAAGGAAGAGTTTATATTTATTTTCGAATTAAAATAATTTCATAAATATAAATGGTTTTATATAGAATATTAAATAGAGTTCAAAAATTCCAAAAGAATTCTCAAAAATACTTTGGAACATTTTGAACCTAGAAAAATTATTTTCAACATAATTTTGTTTTTATTTTTTATAAATCTGGTATTTATAAACTCCAGAAAATCCGAGATAAATCTCAAAAAACCATAAATGAACATCAAACAATAATATACAAATTTTAGGGTGTTAAACCTTTGTAGTTAGTGGAGCAAGAGGATATCAATGATAATTATATGAATGAGGACATGATAGTTTGATATGGGAAACAAATAACGTGCCTTCAGCTGATAAACTTGAGAAAATTATTCTAGTAATACCTGTGAACATAACATTATTCTTGTGTCCACCTTGGAGGTGGAATGTGCTACATTGTTCTTGTGGTCATGTATATTGTGATTCTCTACTATGTTCTTGTGGAATTTTCCGCTTTCGTTTCCGTATCTGCTCTGTCCCACATTCATTTCCGTCACTATCTGTTTCCGTATCCATTTCCAGGATTTCCGATTTTGTTTCCGTCACCGGCAAAAAATGTGAAAACGGAAACGGAACAGCCATTTACCAACCATTTCCTTACCGTTTTCATCCCTATCCATAGATCCACCTACCTATCCATAGATCCACCTACGTTGCTAATTCAATTAACCATTTAGAGTACATTTAATATGACACAAGGGCACAAGACTCCAACTAGTTGTCCATTATTAGGGTTCTGGATGTCTGTCCAACACAACAAATTTGGTGGATAGAAGTGTCCGGGCAAGACTGGCTTTTGCTCCGAGCCTCCCAACACAATAAGAACAATATGTGCCTAGTACAACATGACGATAATGCAATAAAACAAAATATCTATACATCTATATGACCATCCATTTTGTTTAAATAGATCGTGAGTGCTAAGAACCATGAAGTTATCAGATAAAATCATTTAGGAGGTCAGACTTAAGATTACTAGAGTCAAGATGCATGAAAGAAGTTACCTCCGTTTCCATTTTCAAAGAGATGTATCTTGCCAACACAACAGCCGCAGTTTCCTGGTCGAATCCTTCGACTAATTCCTATATTCAAAAGAATGTATGTTAAGTCAAAAGTGCAGAACATTTGCCTTTGCTTTCCATATCACCCAATGAAATCTAATAGTCCTGCAAGAAAGAGCCTGGAATCTATCGCCTTCTTATTAAAGAAGCACACGTTTGTTTAAGCAGAATTTCGCATGAGAATCAGTCATACAAATATACAAAAATAATGCACATGTTTAAAGCATCTTTCTCCCAAGCACAGTTAACATTTAATTGGACAACTTTAGATATATAGTTCACTTTTTATCCAACAGAGCCCACATTGCCATTGCTCACTCATAAAACACATGAGTTGCAACACATGTGCATGAAAATAATACAATATTACAATTACAAGGCAACCATGTAAATACATATAATAGTCTATAACCTACCAAAACACAGAACAGATGCTCCACACTTTCAATGAATACAGGTTAGAATTGCTAAAATTTCATTTACACAGTGCAAAACATCATAAGATACAAACCAAGTAGCAAACTTTCAAGGCTAACCTCGGTATTGGTGGAACCATCCACCCATTTTCTGCATATAGTAGTAACTCTTGTCCTCATTTGACCTTCTGGGTGTTGATAACTACAAAAGAATCAGTGCACTTAGTACATTGAGCCACTACACAAAAGGTAAGATAAAAGAGTGGAATATACCTTGTTACAAATTGTATATACAAATGGGGATTTTGATGTCCTGGTTGGCTTGACCGTTCACTCGGTGAGACATCAAAAAATACTGTCAAGGAAGTATTCCTGTCAAGACCACACATTTTCCATGCTGTTGTATTTCCTTGACCAACAACTGTGTCTGCACACAGAGCTCCTTTCTACAAATGTCACAGTGCAAGCATCAAGCCAAGTCTTAGAATTGGTATTTCCGATTTAAAGCATATTAGCGCATCTATAACATGGTATAGATAGGCCTACCTTCTCCAAAGATGTACACGGTCCAATAACACCTTGAACTTTAATGTCCTTCGAACAGTTTATTTCAAGCGTACCACTTCAAAACAAAACAACACAACAATCAGTACATGTTTACAGCTATTACATTCATATTATAAAGCAGACTTTGTGACATACCTGTACAGCAGTGCAAATCAGACCTCATGTGACTTAATTTTAAAAGTGGGAATAAGTAAATATATATTTTGTTTACAAGATTAGCCATAGCCAAAATAACCACTACAACTTCTAATTTCTCAATATGAAAAATGCAATGTTGGTGCTACATCCAGACTCCACTATTAGTGATGAACAAGCACAATACAAATCAGCCATAATGATAGGAAAAAACCTATGATTATTCAATTGATCTATGTACTTAGTCTATGCTTCATGAAGTAGCAGACTCAGTACTGTGAATTCAGCACATCTCATCTCATACAGACTTTCTGCTGCTGCTCTATTGTCAGTGCATCCAACCAGTCAAGATTGGAGATGCAATACAGTCAGATCTAGTCCTTTCATATTCTATACCATACATTTCCTAGTATTCTGATTTGGGTATGAAGAAGAAGAAGAAGATTACTTGAATGAAAGGCCAAGAGATTGTTCACCTCCCTCAAAAATACGTTTAAAAGAATCCTTAAATACCGAATGCCCAAAACTTTCAGATAATATAACAAGGCCACCTGTTCTCTCAATAGCAACCTTCATCTCGGCTAGCCCGACCTGTTGGTATTCCAAACATTAAAAGAAACATAAGCACAAGTTCAAGCCATGTGTTCAACAGAATCAGCAATTAGGGACTGATTAAACGTATCAGCTGATAATTGTGAACCAGCAAGCACAATTAATACAACTAAGTCAACACCGACAAGAGTGGGCCAGGAGGAAAAAGTGAAACAGAAAGAGAAGTTCTTTACAAGAATCTCTTCAGACACCAGCAAAGTGGGAAAGGAAAAGGATCAACCACAATGGGTTGTGGTAGTTCAAAATTTGTTCGTGTGATATCCCATTTATAAAATAAATGAGAGAGAGAGAGAGAGAGAGAGAGAGAGAGAGAGCAGGCCAAGCCGGCCCTAGTCCAGCCCACGTTCGGCCATGCACTGGAATAAAGGGGCGACAAGGGCAGCCCCATGCCGTAGCCGCCCCCTGGCACACAGCCACCCCTCCATGCAACTTTGGGCCCCCAGCACCATCCCTACCTCTGTGCCGTGCACCGCCATCACCCCTCCGCGTAGTGGGCCGCCGTCCGCACGCTGATACTGTCTGTTCTCGCCAACGCCGCCTCCATTCTCACCGACACTGTCACTCGCAGCCGAGGGGAGCTGCCAGGTGCTGCCAAGGAGGGAGAAAGGAAGAAGAAGGGGGAGGAAGAAGGCACGAGGCTTGGCCGAGAAGGAAAAAAGAAGAAATGAGGAAGGAGAAGGAAGAAGAGGAAAAGAAGAAGGGGAAAAAGGGAAGAATAGGGGAACCCACAGCTTCCGTGCCGTTCTCGTCCGAGGAGCACATCGAGAGGAAAATGTTCAGCACTGCCGGTTTTGACAGTTCACTCAAATCTTTGAGCTGAAGGTAAAACCCTAGAACATTGTTCCTCACTGTTTTAGTCATAGTAGATGTGTTATGGGGTCATGATAGCACAAGATTGTGACAGATGGGTAGCGTTTTAGTTGTTATGGTTGATGCTGAGGTTCAGAAAAGTATGCTATCTTATTTTGTGGGCAAGTTTTATGGTATCTACATTCTGTCTCGTAGTTTTGCCGTACTATGAGTAATGTACTAGTTGTTTGAGGTTTCCATGAAGTGCAAGGAGGTTGGATTTCGTTGAGCGGTTTAAAAGTTATGGCATCGATAAGGCTGTTGCCCAGAAATTACTCGCTGTTGGTCGCAGTTGTGTTACTTTGCTTATTATGCTTAGTACATGGCCGAGTTAAATTGTGTTCATAACTATGAAAAGTTAGATAGTTCATGTAGTTTCCAGGAAGTGCTTAGTCACATGAACTTGTGGAATTTGGGAGTTATGGCTTGGTCACTGGGACCACAGGAAGGGTGTGCTCGGTAAAGGGAGTTAGTGGTGCCGGTTTGTGTGTAGAAGCTGTGTTGATTTATTCTCTGAATTTGTACTAGTGTAGCAAGTTTTGAGCTCGGGTATTGGTTGTCCAGGTGGAGGTTTGGGGTTGGTATCGTCTACACATCATCCATGTGGTTAAAAGGCAAGTGCGTGGTAGAATGGTGAATTACTTACTGTGCTGATTGATATGATTTCTCTTGCTTACTATGATGCTTACATGATGGTGAATTAAATGATGATAATGAGAATGCTAAATGTTAAGAGAACCATGCATTTGCATAATGTGCATTCATGATGGAAAGAGGTAAATGTTAAGAGAACCATGCATTTGCATAATGTACATTTATGATGGAAAGAGGTGACCTGTGTGGGCCTCTATGCCCTACTTTGCGTGGGCATGAAAGGCCTACTTGGTAGGCACATCTACAGGATGGAGGGAAAGAGAAGGTGGTACATTGACAGGTATTCACTCAGCTATACCGGTATAAGCTATATGATGTACATTATGAGTATGTAGTTAGACAAGCACTGCATCGATAAAAGGAAAGAGATGATAATGAGATATATGGATGATGACATGATTATGTTTATGCTTATGGTTATGTTGATGTTTATCGTTTATTATGTATTTGTTAAGTCTTGAACTCACCCTTGCTTTGTTGTTTTTTAAGGTGATTGTTGAAGGCAACATGCATGGGAGTAGTAGTGACACACTTAAATCACGTTAACTGACACATTCACAAGTACACAATTATGATCTTGATCACTTATCAATTTGGTTCAGTTAGTTGAAGTGGCGTGAACTTATTAAATAATTTATTTCTCATTGACATTGGTTGGGGTTATTAGGTGATGGATTGCGTTATTAGATGATTATATAAGATAGATGCTCCCAGGCGCATGGTTCCAGGCATGCTTGGGCTCAAGGTCCCAAGCATTCTTGGGCGCAAGGTCCCAAACGTTCTTGGACGCGAAGTCCCAAGTTTATGTACGATGAGTGAGCTTATTCCTAGAACTAGTTTTATTGCAGGTCGCTATACGTGTGTTCCTTAAATTTACACAAGGTGTATAAATAGGGGAAATGCTACGAAATATTAGTAGTAATGGCTGTAATTCAGGGTGTTAGTGAGAAGTGGTAGCATTCTGGGCTCAGATGTTGGGCTGGGGTGTTACAGTTGGCAACAAGATATGCTTTATCAGAATAAACACTTTTCTAAACAATTTCTAGTAGTCCAATAGCATCCAATTCAATATACCCCCCATATAAACTTGATCCTAAATTTTCCAACCAATTGTAAAGATACATAGGTTTGTACAAAACTCATTATTTAAGCTCTAGTTCATGAAACAAAGATATAAAAATGTCAATATATTAATTCCCTCAAGTCCTCATTGCTTGCTACAAAAGATGCAAGAAACATTTATGAATTTTACATCTTATGCGAAATAATCACAAATCTTATTGTTAGGAGGTTTTCAGTTAGTCTTAGTCATTTGAACAAAGAACTTTAGAAAGGAGGGAACTGACAATAACATTCTGAACTTACATCGCCGATACAGCAACATTCTTTACATAACAATATAAAGTACAAGATTTCAGCATGATGTAATCTAATGAGCAAGATAGAAACATTAATCCTAACGTGAGCATAAATTGCTGGCTAAAGAGAATACTGTACAAACCTGATCAAGAGCAGATGCGAAAACATCTAACACATAACCTTGACTGACCAATTGCTTGGCAAGACCATCGTAAAATTTGACAGCTTTCTGGAAGTGAGGAGCTGCATCTTTATCAAGATCCTTATGTGATCTAACTGGTTCTGACAAATCTTTCGACACAATCTGCATTATTCAATGGAATATAAAGCAACATTTCAAGACAATATGAACACAAGTATAGAGGAGAAATATAAATGATTTATGTGAACAAACAGCGTGATTCAAAGAAGTACTACGAATCTGAAGGACAACAGGTATGTCTTACGAGGAAAGTATGTTTTTCTTCACTTGAAACCTACTTCTAAATATAAAAGGAGATAAAAAGATATTACGGTTTTCCTCTATCTGTTTCTGAGTGATATACAGTACCAAGACCCAGTACTTTCTGGGGGTACATGAGGATTGTTTGAAGTTTCACCTCAAAATTGACAGCTAAGCTCCATGCACATCATCCTACTGTACACAGTTTTTACTATCTCTTTTTACTGTGCGAACCTTAGAAGAACACTATTTGACCAGCGTGCAACGGCAAAGTGCATGCCCAAAACCTATGTCCTTCAACACCCCACCCAATCCCAACAGGAAAAAACTCATCCTCCTGAACCAAGATCACCCCCACTACATGCCCCACGAGTATGGTAAAAGATGCATTTTTAGTTTTAGTGTCCTTATGCATCAGGCTTGGGTGAACTCAGGGGAATTACTGTCATTATTCATGTTAACTTTAATGTATAGGTGCCCTAGTGGTCATATTGACAACAGTGCCGTATAAGCATAAACTAAGATACTAACTAGTTACATGCCCATGCGTTGCTACGAAAAACAAAATTGATAACGAAAAATAAAGATTAAAAAATAAAAAAAATTATTTCACAAAATCAAACATCTATCTTTAACGTTTCGTTTCTTGCGAAAGCTGGCTAATTAAAGCAACGCTTCGTTTCTTGCGTAGGGCAATTAAGCAGGGCAATTAAGCGGCAATTAATGACGTGGGAAGAACGGACCACTGCCACCAAGTGCTACTTTAGAATAGTAGAGATTGTTCAAACGACATCATCTATAGCAAGTTCCTGAGAGTCAACAAGCATCTTCAACACAAGAGGGCAAATATTTTAACAGAACTTTGCATCATAGTCGCTGTCATGAGTGTACTTCGGAACCATGCTTCTAATACTTTGGAAACCTCTAGCCCCAACCAATATATTATAATAATATCTCCAACCATGCAGAAATTTCCTATTTTTAACAGGCCAACATCTAAGTACTTGAAGAATCAACCAATATATTGTAAGACAGTAATGTCCAGTTGCAAAGCGCACAACAAAGCAGGGATATTTACCATTCCAGGACCCTCAGTACATGGCCCACCAAGCAATGCAATAATCCTTGCACCCGTCCCAGGCATGCACGCCCCAAGCAACCCAGCCGCCACGCTCAGCGCAACACCCGTACACCGGATCGCACGGTTCCCAACCTCCACAGGCCACTGATCCGGCTGCAACTCGTCCAGCAACTGCAATGAAACAACTACATCAAGTTCCACTTGCTTGAACACAAATCGCCAAATCCGATGGCCCAAGTCGCGAATTCCTCACCGTGCTGAGGGTGCACTCACACTCTGAAACCGGGAGCAAGAACCTGTTCACCCCGGCATTTGCCGGCGGATGCATTCCGTTGACCTGTGGCCTGCCCGGCTGCTGTGGCAACTTTGGGAGCCCCGGGAGCCCCGCACCAGCTAACCCAAGCTGATCCAAAATCTGCTCCTTGGAGATCTCCTTCGTCCCCCGAAACACGTAGATCTTGCTGAGATCGGAGAACCCGAGCTCGTGCAGGTGCACCTGCGTCCCGAACGTGACCAGCCCGACTAGCGACTGCTCCGGCAGGAGCGCCACCGCCTTCCGCATAGACATCTTGACGAACTCCAGCTCCTCCTCGATGACGCACGTGTCGATCACGAATAGGAACACCGGCGGCGGCGGCGCGGGCGATCCCGGGGCGCCGGCGACGAGGTACTCGACGGTGGAGCACTGCGGGAAGAGCTCGGCGGGGACGTTGGACTCGGAGATGGCGGCGTAGTGCGAGGGGAAGTGGTTGCGCGAAAAGCAGAGCGGGCAGATCCAGATCTTGGCGGCGAAGTCGACGCGGGCGAAGGGGTTGAGAAGCGCGGAGCAGGGCTGCTTGCACCAGAGCGGCGGGTAGGGGAGCGGCGGCGACGCGAGGGTCTCGGGGGCGTGGACCGGGGAGATGGCCACGGCGAGCGGGACGACGCAGCGGCTGGCCTCGACCTTGGAGCGCGGCCAGGCGTTCCAGGTGAGGCGGACGGCGTCGGGCCCGTCAGGATCGGCCGCCGCCGCGGCCGCGGCGGGGTCGGCCGCCATCGTGGAGAGCGGCGAGCGGCGGTCGGAGAGGGGATCGGAGCGGGGGGATCGGAGGGAGGGGAGGTGGTGGACCTGCGCCTGCGCGTGCGGGCGTGTTTCTCTAGTTCCGTTTGGAAAGCACGTGGCCACCAAGGCCCACGATATACTCCCAGGGCCTTTTTGGTTTTTGACTTAAGGTTAGCTTTTTTTTGCTTAACGAACTTTTAAGCTGTCTGCTTTTAAGCCAAGACATGTTTATTTGGTATCCTGACTTTTTGATGAATTAGATGGTGTAGCTTATTGTTTGAAAGTTCAAAATACCCTTTTATGACTTTCTCCCTGAATGGAGTATTACAAACATATGATCCTAATTTGTATTTTTTTTGCATATCCAATCTGCATTTTTTTGTGTACGCATCCCAGGTATCATGAGGTCAAGCGTGTACATCCATGCGACGCTGATGTTTAAGATCTCGTACGTTTTGCATGCCATACGCTAAGCTTCCTCTGCCTAATGAAAACAACAAGAATAAAAGCTGGGAAAGGGAACAACACGCATATTTTTCAAGCGGTTTTGGTACCTGTTAGTTAGTAGTGCATATTTTGCAACCACTAGTAAAAGCGCACACATATGTCAAAACCAGTGCACATAAAATGCAAAAAATTGCATTAGTTATTAATATCCTTTTTTCAATAAAATGTTAATATAATAATGCAACAACATGTATGTCTATACCCTTGCAACCATCAATGAATTAGCAATACTTTCGCGAAAAGCACACATGTCTCTATCATCCATTGCCGATATATTACCGCCGCCACCTCCAGATGATTCAGCTTGTATAGTGTTAGGATCATAGTCTTCGTCAACATCGCATCTCTCAAAAAGTTCATCACGTAAAGCACTATCTCGAATGAAGTTATGAAGAGCCATACAAGCAATAATAATATATGTTTGGTTATCCATGTTATAACTTGGCATAGATAACAAGATTCGCCACTTCGTTTTCAGCATGCCAAATGAACGTTCAATCATGTTCCGAAGGGAGGAGTGAGCATGATTAAACACCTCGTATTTGCCACTCGGTTCTCGACCCCTTCAAAATTCCGGTAGATGATACTTTTGTCCCTTATAAGGAGCTAGATAGCCCTTTCGATTGGGATATCCCGCATCAAAAAGATAATATTTTCCTGCACATTAAAACTAAATGTGTTGATATTGCAAACCAAGAATATCGTTATATAATTTTATTTTATTTTCAAAGAAGAAAAGTACCATCCGGAGGATGTGGAAACTGATTTGAATACTTGTCCAAAGTATTATTGAATATCCTTGTGTCATGCGCCGAGCCCGGCCATCCGGCAACAACAAATGTGAATCTGATGTCGAAGTCACATACCGCCATAACATTTTGAGATGTATATCCATGACGACCTGTGTGGACAACCTGCTCGTCCGATGGTACAACAACAGGTATATGCATGCCATCAATTGCCCCTATGCAATTGTTAAAATGAGGAGAAAACTACTATCTCTAAGTCTTTGATGCACTATTTGAAAGTCTGGATCTCTTGGTTTAATAATATGTTCAGATAAACAATATAAACATTGCAATACTTCATGAAACTTTCTATGGACTGTTTTACTTGACCTCTTGAAATGATACGTGACCTGTCTAACTGACTGAGGGCCACCAACTGTCCACAAAAACATAGCCAAAGATTCGATGGAACTCATGTCTCTAGTTGATTTCAAGCCATATTTTGTGATCAATGTTTCATGCAATCTGTAGAATATATCCTTACTCATTCTGAACATGTTGTAACAATCTCTTTCATCGCTCAATTGCTCCATAACCCACTCATACCCAGTCATGAATGGTTGTCTCCTGTCTGTCTTCTTTAGGTAAGTGTCGTAGTAATGCATACCGATATAACCCGCTGCTACAACAAATTCTTGAAATTGCAGCTTTCTCTTTTTTGTTGTCTGAACTTCACATTCGCTAGAATCACTATCTGTTGTTGAACCATCAATTTCACTAGAAGAACTCATCTACAAACATTTTAAAAAATTAGTAACATAGAAACAAACAATATGACATTTTATAACTTGCAAAACATGATCACACATTGCATAATAACACAAAACAATGTATAATATAAAACATGCAATTTACAGGTACACAACAAATACTCGACTCAACTCCATTACATAACCATCACGAACATAATTGAATAGTTCACAAATTTAAAAAGAAAGACAAAATGGTTCTAATTTTTCTTCATCTTCAGATCAAACATCCTCTTGAGCCAATTAATCTTTCTTCATCAGTCTTCATAATGACAAACACTTCTCTATTTTCTTGTTTAGTGAAGAATCTTATCGCAATGAAGTGTTCATCAGTTCCTTCAACTACCCCAGCCTAGATAGCTATATCCATGACTTTTGTTATGGATGGACCAGTCGGAGCAGGACCGCTAGCCATGATGTCCACCATACGTTTGAAATCCCTTGCCATTAGATTTTTCCTATACTTCTTTGGGCTAGGAGTAATACTAGCACCCCTACGCTTCGCAAGGCCCTTCGGTTTATTGCCACAGTCGTCAGCGGTATCCACATTAGCAGCTACAGCTTCAACACCATCCTCAGAACCATCAACTTCAACAACATTATGGCCCATTTGAGTATTTTCACCTGGAATGGCAGAAGTGTTACCCGTGACATAAGCCTTCTCAAACATGACCTCCATCTCAGCTAGGTTCTCATGGGGTCCATTACGAAAATGCTTATGTTTTGGATGATTCTGGAATAGAATATATATATATATTAAATAGCTACCTTAATGTGGTCATCCCACCAAGCATTGGATGCAGCTACAGTTCCTTTTTGTGGATCCCAACCTAGCCCAGTTGACTTTAATTTCAACTCATTCCACAAGCTATATTCCTTCTTCAATGCATCCCAATGGTTCTTCAGTTGCTTTCTATCATGCTTTTTCCCTGTCATCTGATAGAACTTCTGTTGTAGGTTCTTATAACCAGTGCTACTCAAACTTCCTAATGGTCTATTACCCGCCTCTACTTCCTCCTTACAAAACTTGCAAAATACCCTATTGTGGTATCCATCCCAGTTTGCCTTGGAGATAGGAATTAGATCCATCTATACAAGACAATAGTCAATTAACTGTAAGCATTAAACCACATAGTTCACAAATATTAAACAAATTACAGAAGTCAGAATTGTATTGTCAATTCTTTTTCATTGCACCACACAGTCACACGGTTTGCATTGCACCACAGCTAGTAAAATGTCAGTAAGTCCTCTTTTGCATCGGTTCTAGCTAGTGCAATAGACAAAGATACAGAGCCAACTATCTTCATTCAGAAAAAAAACACTTTGTCCAAAACGTTACAATAAAAGAGGTTCTGTCTTGCTCACATTGATTCACTTCAAGTTGTTTATAGATGAGGAATCTAACTCAAGTTCTGTTCATGCCAGATGAATGGTAAAAAAAAGCATATATTGATATCTTTGAAACAACATTATACTACCAATTAAAAGAGCATCCTAGAATAAAAAAAATAGAAGATTGTTACATGTACAAAATATTGAAACTTTGAAATCTGTAGCAATTCTAATTAATTTAGAACACATACATAGCAATTCTAACTAGGAAGATCTGCGCGCTACTGAAAAGATGAGAAAGTTGCCTAGAGGGGGGTGAATAGGCTATTTAAAATTAAAACTAAATTCGTCGCAGCGGAAAGAGTATCGGAACTTCCGGTATAGTATCGGAACTTCCGGTATTTGTTCGGAATGTCCGATAAACTTCGACTTTGAGAAAGATCTACTAAATGAAATAAGCTTCAAGAATATTCTTAGACGTAGTAAAAACAATAAGTCAAGAGAGAAACAAAGATTTGTTCCCGGAGTTCGGATTCTTAAGGAAATCCTACGTCTCCGTTGAGGAAGCTCCAAAGAGCCGGGTCTTTTCCAACTGATGGAGCCGTGATGGCACTATGGGTGTCCCGATCTTTCGATGAGAAACACACGATCGATTTGTTAGAGTCGACTTTGACGATCCGACTACACCGTACGACGACGATGCGCCTTAGCAATCGCTAAACCAACTCGGTAGTTATTGATCTTGCCGTGGCACGATCAACTCAACACTGAGGTTCAATTCCTGCAAGCAACCAAGAACAAGCAAGAACAATAGGATAAGCAATGCAAATTGCGGATAAAGCTGAAGCGAAACAAAGTGGAGTCTTATTGACGATCTTGACAAGGCAACCGGCCCAAAGACAACTCGCAGGATCAAGTTTGCACTTGGCTAAACTAATCAAATAAAACCCAAAACCCTAAGGAGCCGATGTCTGGCTATTTATGAGAGGTAGGGACGTGGGAAACACGTCCAAAGCAGTAGGATACCAACTACAACTCTATTACAAGGCCCAAAGCCCAAGTCTTCTCGATTTGGAAAAGTGACGCCAATTGTTTTGCAGATTCCCGTCGACTCGGACGGAATTTGGGGATGGGGTCGGATCCGTTGGAAAGAGGACGTCGAAACCTTTCAAACCAGTACTCATAGACCTAAAACACTGTAACACCCCAAAATTTTACTTTTCCTAAATTCATGTGTGATTTGGCACTTTGGTGAATTTTTGGAATTTTCTGGAATTTATTTGGATTTATTTGGAATTTATTTGAATTTATCCCATTTTGAAATAATTAAAGAATTTAATTTTGCAAATAGAATTTTGTTGGAAATATTTTATTTGAGTCCAAAATGTTCCAAAATATTTTCGAATTTTTACGGAATTTTTACGAGTCATTTGCTATTTTTAATGAATTAAATGAATTCTGGAAATTATTTTAAATATTAAATCGCTGGAAATTCAACTCGAGTCGATTCTTGTTCATCCGATCGAGCCCGAGTCGAACTTCGAGTTCGAGTCCGACCAGCCGATTGACTCGACCGAACCCACTCCTAAACCTAATCAATCCCAACCGTTGGATCAAGATCCAACGGTGAGATCCGCCCGTCTGCGGTTCGAAAGCCGTATCCGGCCGGATCCGATCGCGCCCCGTCGCGATCGTGGCCGTTGTCGTGCCACGTGGGCGGTGGCGTCGTCGTCTTCGGCAAAGGCAGGCCGGACTCAGCCGCATGCCGCCCGGCCGTGTAAAACTAGGTTTCCGTCTCGCACGAACGCCGAGGCTATTTAAAGCGTGAGACGCCCCGAGGTTGCCCTCATCTTTGCGCACCCGTTTCCCTGAGCCATCTCGCCTGAGCCGTCGCCGTTTGCCCGTACGTGCTCGCCGGAGTTGGAGCCCTGTGCGCAGCGGTTGAACGCCGATTCCGCCGCCGACCATCGTCTTCCGTCGAGAAGGAGCCGAATCCGGAACCACCGTGACGAGACGCGCGAAGGAAGGATTCATCTCGCCGGAGCAACCCCGAACGCCGTCGGGCTCGTCATCATCGCTTCGTCTCGGTGCCAGGCCTCGCCAGCGTCATCGCCGGACTTATAAGCTCGGTGAACCGCCAGATCGGTCGGACGGTTGAGGTGAGTTCACGTGTTCCAAACCCGATTAGATGCGGGCCGTTGGATCAAGATCCAACGGTTCACAATTGCCACGCGATGCCGTAGCGGTGCTATTATAGGATTAGATCTGGACCGTCCGATCTAGATCGAGCGGCCCACGAGCATCGAGTAGTTTCAACGTGTTAAACCCTGGATCTAATCCGCGGGTTGATTTTCAAACCAGCGGTAGAGATTGCGCCACGTGTTGGGAAGGTGGACCGACGGCGGTCGGCGTCGTGCAGCGTGTGGCGCGTGTCCTCGACTGCGGGGCCCGCATGTCGAGGGCCCACACATCACCGCTTATGCGTGAGACCCGCGACCGACAGTGGGTCCCGCTGTCGGCCTCACCCGAAGCCGTGGACCGGTCCACCGTGGACCAAACCGCGCCGTGAGTCGAGCCCATGAGCCTACCGACGTCAGCCAACCAATCAGAGGCTGCCACGTGTCCTTGCTGACGCAATAATTAATTTCCGAAAAAGAAAATGATTTATTAATTCGAAATATTGATTCAAATTTAGATTCAAACTTCAAACGCTTATAACTTTTGCGTTTCAACTCCGATTTGAGTGGTTCAAATTTCTAAATTTGTATAAAATTGAGATCTACCTAAATATGAATTTTATTTAATTTTTGGACTAAAGTTTTTCTCTGTAAAATTATTTAATTGATTATTTGAACTCTAAATAATCATAACTTTTGCGTCTTAACTCCGAATTTGACGATTCCAGTTTCTAAAAATCCAGAAAATTATGTTCTCTCTGTTTATGGATTTTATTTGGAGTTTTGGGATGTTTTTGCCTATTGTTTATTTGTGTATTTGCTATTTGCACGCTTTACGAGTAGACGTTGAAGTGCCGGAAGGATTCGAAGGAGAAGTATTGACTCAGGATCCAACTCAAGACCAAGAGCAAGTACTTTTTGAAGGCAAGTTGTGCTTTGACCATGTTGATCCTATTTCGAAATCTATTTTGATTTAAACTATTGCATGCTAGTTCAATTAGAAAAATACTTTGTTTAAACCTGGGGGTTAGATAAATACCAATTTGCTATATGACACCTTGATTACTTAAGTATGTGCCATGACCCTTTGTCACCCTAGTTGTGGATTACTAGTTGGACATTATTAAATTGCCAACATGGGTTTAGACCGTTGTAGTATACTGCTTAGACCTGCTACGTGCTCATGACATGATTTTGGACAATCAAATGTTAATATTGACTTAATGATATATTGAACCTGTTTTGGAAAGTATCATGTGATGTTGATGGCACGTGGTGCATGGTAATCAACTGGGGTTTGATAAACGGTTTTCGACCGGGGCATGTGGCAAGAGTAATCAGGTGGGCCAGTTGTGGCATTGGGGATGTTGATTTGGTTCTTCGGGTAGTCTTGCCCTGGTCACTCTAAGGACTTAACCTTGCAAGCCTTTGAACTGGGTCATACTTGCAACCACATGGTCGGAATGGGGCGGCCCTAGTTGACTAAGTCGCTAAGGACTCACTTGTGGAGCCTCAGGGTGTCAATTACACCGTTTGTGTGATTGTGCGGGGAGCGTATCGTGGCCGTGGCGGATACCCATCTAACGGTGTGTTGGTCCCATACTTCGCCTTGGCTAAGGGAAGGGATGGTGTAGAGCACGAACCTGAGAGGACCACCTGTCTTTGTTTGAGGCTTCCAAAGGCTTTGTTACTGAACTTCGCCTTTGTGGTGTTTGATTTGTATCTTGTGGGTAAAGTGCATAACCTCTGCAGAGTTTGGAATCTATTTAAATAGCCGAGTCCACTGTGATCTTGGACAATGCTCGGGAATTACTGATCAAGGGTTAGACTTTACGAAAATAACTTGGATTTGAAAGGTCGGGTTGGTTTAGTAATGAAGATGATGGAAATGTGGTTTAGGATGGGGAAAATGTTTATTAAACTTCTCAAAAAAGTTATTTATGCTTTACTTATTTCTACTGCTTTCGAATCTACTTATATTAATTGTCAAATCTTTGTTTCTTCGCAAATATACCTTGAGCTATTCCTTTGTACCAAGCCATGCATGTAGTATATTAGCCTTGCATTACGTGTGCATGACTTCTTTGAGTACCAAGTACTCACCCTTGCCTCAACACAATATCAGTTGAAGAGGAGATTACGCATGACTTTGGAGGAGGAACTCCAAGAAGATCCGTCTACTTAGGGAAGCGAGCCCGATCAGGTTGCTGTGGTATCTTGGATGGCGCCACAGTTATTTGATTTTCATTCGTTATTTCTCTTTTAATAAGTTTCGCCTTGCAAGGCATATATTTGTACCTTGGCCATAAGGTCAAGTAACCTTTGGTTATTTAAATAAAGTACTTTGGTAATATCGATTGGTATGATTGTGATATTTACCGATGTTAAGACTGTGTGCACTAGCGCGTTCCTGGACTAGTGCTGAATACACAGAGGGTCCGGATTTGAAAATTCGGGGTCCCGACAGAGGTGGTATCAGAGCCATACTTGACTGTAGGCTCAACCCTAGCTAGAATGGTCGTAGTGAGGATAAAACCTATTTTCTAAAAACTAAAAATTTGTGAAGACAAGAAATGACATCTCGACTTATCCCCTTCTCTCTGTTCTTGTCTCTTGCTGAAATTTTCCCTTACCTTGTCACAATTTAAAAATTCCGAGTTCTTACGTAAAGCACTCTTGTGACAGATGGAGGAAGAGTTCAACTACGTTGATCTGGTAGTTGGTCACGCCGCGGAACTTTGGCATATGCTACAGACTCTCGGAGATTTTGAGAAGCCCCAATACCAAGTGGAAGTGATCAGGCAAGCAGGATTAATCAAAGCTTGTGATGTGAAGATTGAGGTACCTGCTAGGAAGAAGGGCCCAGGCAATCGCCCGATACACTGCACCGCCAGGAGATCTACAATGCAGATGGGTATCCAAGAAGTATCACGACGAGCAATGCGGCACATTACCCGTATCTACGCCAGAGAGTTGGAGAGCACGGTGTCCTGCTACTATCCATCAGAAATGATAACCTTCTTGACGAAGGAGATTCGGGATGAGGATGCCACGGTTACGGTTGGCACGATTTATCGTCGCCTAGGAGGATGTACTAGATAATACAAGCAAGGAGCTACAGAAGGCCCGCAAGGAGATCACGACGGAGAAGAACAGATGGCGGGAAGCTCAAGAGTATGTGGCACACCTTCTGCGAAGGATTGACGAGTTGGAGATGACTTTGTACGGACTGCACTCCAGAGCGATTTTCGAGCTACATGAGCCGATCCAGAGGAGTCGATCTCGATGAGGACATCGCTTCTTCGACTACCATAGAGGACACGATTCTTTGGACATGGCGATCGCTTTCGCGCTTATGCCGCAAAGATCCGCACTCAGGCCGTGGAGGTTTTCTCGATGAGTGAGCATAGGTTCTATAGTGAGACTCCTTCGGCCGAAGTCGCGTCATAGAAGAAAGAGTCACCCTTTAGGCGTTAGACTCGAGAATTAGTTCGATTTGGATTTGCTTTGTTTCTTGAGTGTGCGGTATGTGTTGCAAGGCCCTTAGGCATTGTAAGCAACCATACCAAGTTATTAATATCAATAATAAAGTTGGACCTTAAAGTTACACCTTTCGCCCGCATAAGTTCCATATTACTTGTCTATTCTTGTTTCCTCTCATCTCTAAACCTAGAGCAAACCGACAGATGGTGAACACCCGTGGAAACTTTGGAAGCAATGGGAGTGGTTCTCGCCATGTGAAAACCCCAATGATGGAGCACCAAAGACCGCCACTTTGGATATGCGAGAATTTGAGCTTTTCTTGCTGCCAGACTCGGTTGATGCATGCTATGATGCAACAAATGCAGCACGTCCTTTGCTCAGACCACAGCCAATCAAGTTAATCGGGACCACGCCGAATACAAGACTATCCGAGTTCATGAGAACTCACCCACCCACTTTCTCTCGGGAATGCCAATCCATTGGAGGCCGATGATTGGTTAAGATCAATTGAGAGGAAGCTACACATAGCTCAATGCATAGGGAATGAGAAGGTACTCTACGCTTCGCATCAATTTGGAAGGAACATTGGCCGAATGGTGGGAGAACTTACGTGCCACGCAGAGAACCCTCAAGATATCACTTGGGAAGAGTTCACGGTTGCATTTCGACTGATATCACGTGCTGAAGGAATCATGGACCTTAAGAAGGAGGAGTTCAGAGCATCAAGCAAGGTAATCACCGGTGGCGACTACGAACAAGTTCATTAGCTAGCACGCCACGCTTTGAGGATGTAGCGACGGATAAAGCCGCATACCTCGTTTTATGAAGGGACTTAACTCGGGATTGCAAGTAGGATTGATCACCCACACCTTTCCAGATTTCCAAGAGTTGGTGAATAAAGCGCTTATTCTTGAGGACAAGCGCAAGGAACTGGATGAGAACAGAAGCGCAGGATGCAACAAAGAAGGATCACGCCAGGAACGCATATACGCGAGAGTTGCACCAAATCAATTCTTGATTCCAACCACGAGAATGCAACAAGGACACCATCCTCAGCACCAAGACCATCAATCGAACTATCGGACCCGCACTTCGCTAGAAACGCTTACTCAGTGCACAACAGGAACAAATAGACGCCGCTACAATCAGAACGAACCAGACACTTTGCCAACATTGTCCAAAGAAGACAGCAGAGCGACCCGATTCGCTTCAACCTAGGAACCACCCAGCTAGGACGCCAAAGACCAGGAGCCACACCCAGGCCGTGGTGAGAGGCCGAGTCAACCATGTCACCGCAGATGACTGCGAAATGCTACGGACGTCGTCTTTGGTAAGTTACTTGTTAACTCAAGACCTGCTTGATTTTGTTTGACTCTGGAGCTTCGCATTCGTTTGTTTCGCAAGGCTTTGCTACTAGAAATGACTTGAGAATTGCAAGACTTAAGTGCATGCTTTTAGTTCAAACCCTGGTTCGAACTCCGAGCGGAAGTAGGATGTTCCGGTGAGAATACTAATAGATGGAATAGAGTTCCTAGCAAACCTTATAATTTTGGAGACCCGGACCTTAGACGTCATATTGGGAATGGATTGGTTATCCAAGCACAAGGCCGTATTGGATTGTGGGCGAAGGACTATCTCGATTGAGAGCCCGTGTGGGAAGAAAGTGGAATTTCAAGCCCACTGCGATTAGAGATGGACAGTTGATGGTTAATACCAAGGCAATCGACATAGAGGATGTCCCAAAGAGTGAATGAGTACCCGATGTTTTTTCCGAAGATCTACGGTATGCCGCGAGACGAGGACATAGAGTTTGTGATAGAGCTTGTATGCACAAAGACCGATAGCAAAGAGACCCTATCGGATGTCCACCGAGGAGTTGGTAGAAATGAAGAAACTTTAGAAGAGTTAATGGAGAAAGGATTTATCGGAGACCAAGTTAGTCGCCAGTGGGAGCACCGGTTTTGTTTGTCAAGAAGAAGGGCGGGAGTTTCGGGATGTGCATTGACTACCGTGCACTCAATGAAGTCACCGTGAAGAATAAGTATCCGCTACCCAGGATTGATGATTTGTTTGATCGGTTGAGAGGAGCGGAGTTTTCTCCAAGATTGATCCGAGATCGGGATACCATCGATTGAAGATCCGATCGAGGAAGATATTCGAAGACTGCATTCTCGTCAAGATATGGACATTCACGAGTTCTGATTATGTCCTTTGGCCGATTTAACGAATCGCCCGGCTTATTTCATGAATATGATGAATAAGGTGTTCATGGAATATTTGGACAAGTTTGTCGTCGTGTTCATAGAGCGATATCCTAATCTACTCCAAGACAGGAGGATGAACATGCCGAACACTTAAGGCGAGTTTTGGAAAAGTCGAGGAACAGCAACTTTTCGCCAAGTTCGACAAGTGTGATTTTTGGAAGGACAAGGTGGAGTTTCTTGGACATGTAATGACTGCAGAAGGAGTCGCCGTAGACCCAAGCAAAGTAGAAGGCGTGTTACATTGGGAGGTAGAAGGCATGACCCAGATTGAGTTTCCTTGGAATGGCGAGGATACTACCGCGTTTCATTGAAGGCTTCTCGACAATTGCGAAACCTCTTACGCAATCGAAGAAAGAAAAGAAGTTTGCATGGGCGCTTGAGAATGTGAGAAAGGATTTGGGAGCTGAAGAAGCGATTGACATCAGCACCGGTGTTAGTTCTGGGATGTTGCTCAAAGCTTCGATATTTATTGTGACGCATCGCGCCAAGGACTTGGATGTGTCTTGTCTGCAGAATGGAAAGGTCGTCGCTTATGCATCAAGGCGATTGAGGCCGCATGAGGAAAATTATCCGACACATGACCTAGAGTTAGCCGCAGTAGTGCATGCCTTGAAGATATGGCGTCACTATCGATTGGAAAGCAGATGTGAAGTATATACGGATCATAAGAGCCTTAAGTACATATTCACCCGATCGGATCGAATATGAGGCAAAGGAGATGGCTAGAGTTGATCAAAGACTATAATGTTGGAATCCATTAACACCCCGGGAAGGCCAACGTAGTAGCCGATGCCTTGAGCCGGAAAAGCCATACAGTGAGTGCGTTGCTAGACACAAGTCGGGGATGAGTTATGTGAGGATTTTCTAAAATGAAGATTGAGGTAGTACCTAGCGGATTCTTGGCCGCATTAGAAGTAAAGCCTACCCTAGAGGATCAGATCCGAGAAGGATGAAGGATGATGACAAGATCCGCAGGATTAAGTCCATCAAGGAGGAAGGCAAGGCGAGAGGACTTCAAGTTGGATGAGCAAGGCACGTTGTGGATGAAGGATCGCATTTGTGTGCCTAACAAAAAGGAGTTAAAGCAATCGATTTTGGAAGAAGCCCATGACTCCAAGTACTCAATTCATCCCGAAGCGCCAAGATGTATCAGGATCTGAAGGAGAGATTACGGTGGCCGGGTATGAAACGTGAAGTTGCGAGCATGTTGCATTGTGCGATGTATGCCGAGAGTCAAGGCAATGCATCGAGGCCAGCAGGATTGCTACAACCGCTGAAAATACCCGAGTGGAAGTGGGAGGAAATCGGAATGGATTTCATTACGGTTTGTCAAGACTCAAGGAGGTTATGACTCCATATGGGTTATAGTGGATCGCTTGACTAAAGTAGCCCATTTCATCCCCGTGAAGACCACTTACTCGGGATAAATTAGCGTAATTGTACATGATCAGGATTGTCTGTTTGCACGGAGTGCCAAAGAGGATTGTATCAGACAGAGGTACCCAATTTACCTCAAGGTTACGGAATAAGTTGCATGAAGCCATGGGAACCCGTTTGAACTTGATCTGACTTATCATCCCGCAGACGGATGGAGCCAGGCCGAAAGAGTCAACCAGATTACGGAGGATATGTTGAGAGCTTGTGCATTAGCTTATGCTACCTCTTGGGATAAGAGTTTGCCGTATGCCGAGTTCGATTACAACAATAGTTATCAGGCTAGTTCTGAGATGTCACCTTTTGAGGCCTTTGTATGGTCGACCTGTTGGACGCCATTGAATTGGAATGAGGCCGTGGCGCCGTGTCTTTGGGCCTGATATTCTTCAAGAGGTCAAGAAGCGGATCGCTATGATTAGGGAAAGGTTGAAGATAGCCCAATCTCGAGGAAGAGTTATCCGACAATCGTCGCCGAGATTTGAGTTTTGAACCGAAGACTTTGTATACCTCGAGTTACGCCTCGGGGGAGTTAAGAGGTTCCATGCCAAAGGGAAACTTCGCACCCGTTATGTTGGACCATTTAAGGTTTTGAGCGCAGAGGCGAAGTTGCTTACCACCGGAGTTGCCACAATCGCTAGCGAGAGTGCATGGCGTATTCCATGTATCGATTAAAGAAGTGTCTCCGAGTTCCCGAGAACAGCACCGCTAGAGTCAATTGAGTTGCAAGAGGATTTGACTTATAAGGAGTATCGTGAGGATTCTCGACACAATGGATCGAGAAACCAGGAAATAAGTCAACCCGTTTCAGTAGAGTTCAAAGTGGAGTAACCATGAAGAAAGCGAAGCGACTTGGGAGCGAAGAGGATGTGAAGAAAGAATTTCCAAACCTATTCGGTAGTGAGCCCTGAATCTCGGGGACGAGAGTCGATTAAGGGGGGGAGGTTTGTAACACCCCAAAATTTTACTTTTCCTAAATTCATGTGTGATTTGGCACTTTGGTGAATTTTTTTAATTTTCTGGAATTTATTTGGATTTATTTGGAATTTATTTGAATTTATCCCATTTTGAAATAATTAAAGAATTTAATTTTGCAAATAGAATTTTGTTGGAAATATTTTATTTGAGTCCAAAATGTTCCAAAATATTTTCGTAATTTTTCCGAATTTTTCTCGAGTCATTTGCTATTTTTAATGAATTAAATGAATTCTTGGAAATTATTTTAAATATTAAATCGCTGGAAATTCAACTCGAAGTCGATTCTTGTTCATCCGATCGAGCCCGAGTCGAACTTCGAGTTCGAGTCCGACCGAGCCGATTGACTCGACCGAACCCACTCCTAAACCTAATCAATCCCAACCGTTGGATCAAGATCCAACGGCCGAGATCCGCCTGCACGGTTCGAGCCGATCCGCCGGATCCGATCGCGCCAGGCGATCGTGGCCGTTGATCGTGCCACGTGGGCGGTGGCGTCGTCGTCTTCGCCGAGACCGAAGCCGGACTCGCGCGCCGCCGCGCCGTGTAAAACTAGGTTTCCGTCTCGCACGAACGCCGAGGCTATTTAAAGCGTGAGACGCCCCCGAGGTTGCCCTCATCTTTGCGCACTGCTTTCCTCGAGCCATCTCGCTGGCCGTCGCTGCTTGCCGTGCGTGCTCGCCGGAGTTGGAGCCACTGCGGCGCAGTTGAACGCCGATTCCGCCGGCGACCGCCGTCTTCCGTCGAAGGAGCCCAGATCCGGAACCACCGCGGACGAGACGCACCAAGGAAGGATTCATCTCGCCGAGCAACCCCGAAACGCCGTCGGGCTCGTCATCGCTTCGTCTCGGTGCCCAGGCCTCGCCGCGTCATCGCCGGACTTCGCGAAGCTCGGTGGAACCGCCGATCCAGATCGGACGGTTGAGGTGAAGTTCACGTGTTCCAAACCCGATTAGATACGGACCGTTGGATCAAGATCCAACGGTTCACAATTGCCACGCGCCGTAGCGGTGCTATTATAGGATTAGATCCGACCGTCCGATCTAGATCGAGCGCCCACGAGCATCGAGTAGTTTCAACGTGTTAAACCCTGGATCTAATCCGCCGTTGATTTTCAAACCAACGGCGAGATTGCGCCACGTGTTGGGAAGGTGGACCGACGCGGTCAGCGTGACGCTGCGATGTGGCGCGTGTCCCGACACGCTGGCCCCGCATGTCGAGGCCCACACGTCGGCACCGGCGTTTGCGTGAGACCAAGACCGACGGTGGGTCCCACTGTCGACCTCACCCGAAGCCGTGGACCGGTCCACCGTGGACCAAACCGCGCCGTGAGTCGAGCCCATGAGCCTACTGACGCCAGCCAACCAATCGAAGGCTGCCACGTGTCCTGCCGACGCAATAATTAATTTCCAAAAAAGAAAATGATTTATTAATTCGAAATATTGATTCAAATTTAGATTCAAACTTCAAACGCTTATAACTTTTATGCTTCAACTCCGATTTGAGTGGTTCAAATTTCTAAATTTGTATAAAATTGAGATCTACCTAAATATGAATTTTATTTAATTTTTGGACTAAAGTTTTTCTCTGTAAAATTATTTAATTGATTATTTGAACTCTAAATAATCATAACTTTTAACGTCTTAACTCCGAATTTGATTTATTCCAGTTTCTAAAAATCCAGAAAATTATGTTCTCTCTGTTTATGGATTTTATTTGGAGTTTTGGGATGTTTTTGCCTATTTTTTATTCGTGTATTTGCTATTTGCACGCTTTACGAGTAGACGTTGAAGTGCCTAAGGATTCGAAGTAGACGTATTGACTCAGGATCCAACTCAAGACCAAGAGCAAGTACTTTTTGAAGGCAAGTTGTGCTTTGACCATGTTGATCCTATTTCGAAATCTATTTTGATTTAAACTATTGCATGCTAGTTCAATTAGAAAAATACTTTGTTTAAACCTGGGGGTTAGATAAATACCAATTTGCTATATGACACCTTGATTACTTAAGTATGTGCCATGACCCTTTGTCACCCTAGTTGTGGATTACTAGTTGGACATTATTAAATTGCCAACATGGGTTTAGACCGTTGTAGTATCTTGCTTAGACACTCGTGCTCATTACATGATTTTGGACAATCAAATGTTAATATTGACTTAATGATATATTGAACCTGTTTTGGAAAGTATCATGTGATGTTGATGGCACGTGGTGCATGGTAATCAACTGGGGTTTGATAAACGGTTTTCGACCGGGGCATGTGGCAAGAGTAATCAGGTGGGCCAGTTGTGGCATTGGGGATGTTGATTTGGTTCTTCGGGTAGTCTTGCCCTGGTCACTCTAAGGACTTAACCTTGCAAGCCTTTGAACTGGTCATACTTGCAACCACATGGTCGGAATGGGACGGCCCTAGTTGACTAAGTCGCTAAGGACTCACTTGTGGAGCCTCAGGGTGTCAATTACACCGCTTGTGTGATTATGCGGGGAGCGTATCGTGGCTGTGGGCCGATACCCATCTAACGGTGTGTTGGTCCCATACTTCGCCTTGGCTAAGGGAAGGGATGGTGTAGAGCACGAACCGGAGAGGACCACTGTCTTTGTTTGAGGCTTAGAAAGGCTTTGTTACTGAACTCGCCTTTGTGGTGTTTGACTGTATCTTGTGGGTAAAGTGCATAACCTCTGCAGAGTTTGGAATCTATTTAAATAGCCGAGTCCACTGCAGATCGACAATGCTCTGAATTACAATAAGGGTTAGACTTTACGAAAATAACTTGGATTTGAAAGGCTCGGGTTGGTTTAGTAATGAAGATGATGGAAATGTGGTTTAGGATGGGGAAAATGTTTATTAAACTTCTCAAAAAAGTTATTTATGCTTTACTTATTTCTACCGCTTTGAATCTACTTATATTAATTGTCAAATCTTGTTTCGCAAATATACCTTGAGCTATTCCTTTGTACCAAGCCATGCATGTAGTATATTAGCCTCGCATTCGTGCATTGCATGACTTGCCGAGTACCAAGTACTCACCCTTGCCTCAACACAATATCAGTTGAAGAGGAGATTACGCCACTTTGGAGGAGGAACTCCAAGAAGATCCGTCTACTTAGGAAGCGAGCCCGATCAGGTTGCTGTGTGGTATCTTGGATGGCGCCACGAAGTTATTTGATTTTCATTCTTTGTTATTTCTCTTTTAATAAGTTTCGCCTTGCAAGGCATATATTTGTACCTTGGCCATAAGGTCAAGTAACCTTGGTTATTTAAATAAAGTACTTTGGTAATATCGATTGGTATGATTGTGATATTTACCGATGTTAAGACTGTGTGCACTAGCGCGTTCTGGACTAGTGCTGAATACACAGAGGGTCGGATTTGCAAATTCGGGGTCCCGACAGAGGTGGTATCGAGCCATACTTGACTGTAGGCTCAACCCTAGCTAGAATGGTCGTAGTGAGGATAAAACCTATTTTCTAAAAACTAAAAATTTGTGAAGACAAGAAATGACATCTCGACTTATCCCCTTCTCTGTTCTTGTCTCTTGCTGAAATTTTCCCTTACCTTGTCACAATTTAAAAATTAGAGTTCTTACGTAAAGCACTCTTGTGACAGATGGAGGAAGAGTTCAACTACGTTGATCCGGTAGTTGGTCACGCCGGAACTTTGGCATATGCTCTGAGACTCTCGGAGATTTTGAGAAGCCCCAATACCAAGTGGAAGTGATCAGCAAGGTGATTAATCAAAGCTTGTGATGTGAAGATTGAGGTACCGCTAGGAAGAAGGGCCCAGGCAATCGCCTCGATACAACTGCACCGCCAGAGATCTACAATGCGAGATGGGTATCCAAGAAGTATCACGACGAGCAATGCGGCACATTACCCGTATCTACGCCAGAGAGTTGGAGAGCACGGTGTTAGTTACCATCCGCGCAGCGATAACCTTCTTGACCGAAGGAGATTCAGGATGAGGATGCCACTTGCCATTACAGCTTGGCACGATTTATCGTCGCCAGGAGGATGTACTAGATAATACAAGCAAGGAGCTACGAAGGCCCGCAAGGAGATCACGACGGAGAAGAACAGATGGCGGGAAGCTCAAGAGTATGTGGCACACCTTCTCGCGAAGGATTGACGAGTTGGAGATGACTTTATGCGGACTGGACTCCGAGCCGATTACTCGAGCTACATGAGCGAGATCGGAGGAGTCGAGATCTCGATGAGGACACCGCTTCTTCGACTACCATAGAGGACACGATTCTTTGGACATGGCGATCGTTTCGCGCCTATGCCGCAGCATCCGCACCCAGGCCGTGGAGGTTTTCTCGATGAGTGAGCATAGGTTCTATAGTGAGCATAAGTTTCTAGTGTAAAGGTGACATGTCCATTTGCTAGTTGTGTCATTGATATAAGTGAAGTATTATCACACAACTCTTCTTTATCACAAGAAATAGCAAGCAAATCATCTTGTAACAAAGCAAAATCAGCAATTGGTTCCACTATTAGTTGCTCTACGATAGCATGATTTGTGGATAGGTTTTGCTCTTCAAAATTATCTTCTCCATATGTAAAGTCCATACCTGTTATATTACCTTGTAAGTTCTCATCAGCTGTTGTAGGTGTTTCTTCAACTATTATCTCTTCACATATACATGGGGTAGTACTGATCGTTTCTTTCTCCATATGCTCTTCTACATCATTCTCTCGATGGTGCTCACTTTTCTGCAAAATATTAGCTACAAAAGAAGGTGCAACAATGGGCGCCTCAAATGAAGCTAATGATTCTTTCAAGGATTCAGCAAGCATATTTTCAACTCTATAAGCACATACAATCAATTAGAAAGAGAACTATATGTTTCATCAATAAGAGCATCTTGAATTTCTTGATTAAGTCCACGTATGAACCTAAGCTCTGTTGCTTCTTCACCTTCATCTAAACCACAACGCAACAAATGATTTTGCAATCGCTCATAGTATTCCTTAACGCACTTATTTCCTTGTTTCAAGCATTGGAGTCTAGTATACAAAAATTCGAATGATATTCAGGAACATAATCAATTCTCATAAGTCTTTTCATGGCCTTCCAATTTTCGTTTTCTCTCTTTTCTACAAATATGTTTCCACCATGTTAATGCATATTCATTTAGCACACTAGCAAAGAATCCTAATCTTTTCATTTTCAGACAAATCATACTTGCCAAATTCTTTGTCTACTGCTATCTCCCAATTAATATAGGCATCAGGATCATAATGACCATTAAAAGGTGGAATGGCGAATTTAACCTTATCTAGGAATCATCATCAACATGTACCGAGCATGTAGTATGCCATTTTGTTGCTTAGAAGATGAGGTGGAGGACTGGAAGTTAGGGGCGTGCACGCAAGCTTATCAAGTCTAGACAAAATAGTAGCAAGATTAGTGTTAGCAACTCCCTGAGCAGTCTCGATAGACCGAAGGCGGTCTTCTTGCATCAACATTCTAGCAACAATTCCCTTTGCTCGTGGAGAGTGATGCATCGAATCCTCATCACCTAACATGGTTAGTAGAAGAAAAGAAAACAATATAACAAGTATAATGTTCCTATCAACTACAAGGAGGTGGTGGCAATTCTCTCAACATTCAAGCCTATAACCAAAGCTCTTACAAGTTCTTACAATGCAGCAGGCGTTGTCGGCCGTTGGCGTTGTCAAAGGTTCTCCAAGTTTGTGTAGAGCGATTGCCAAGGGATCGAATGCCTGCACGGTAGGAAGTGGAGCTTGGACAGGCTTAATTCAAGAGCAAAAGGTTAGCAATAATCCAATCGGTGAATGCAAAATTGAAGAATTGTTCAACGTCTAGTCACTAGTTCTTGACTCTAGGCTAGCAAGGACTCGGTGACTCAAAGCATTGTCGGCGACAGTGCACGATTCCACAACAGATGAAAAATCGGTCACGAAAAAAATTCGCGAAAGAAGGGAACTATCTCAAAAGGTGAGGGATCTTGTGAAAATAGGTTTGGCACATAAAAATTTTGGATCTGTTCTGCACTCTTTTTTTTTTTTTTTTTTTTTATGAACGATCCGACTCCTTTTTCTTTCAAGTGCTATGCGGCGGAAGACGATCGTGTGACGATGGACGGCCAGGTGGCGACGATCGGCTATCAGAGGGCGACCATCAGGCGACTGGGCTATCAGGTGGCGACGATCGGCGGCGACGATCGGCGACGATGGGCTATCGGTGGCGACGATCGGCGGCGACGATGGGCGACGGTCAGGCGGCGACGATCAGGCGACGATGGAGCTATCAGTGGGCGACGATGGAAGCGACGATCAGCGGCGACGATCGGGGCGACGATCGGCTAACAGAGGGCAACCTGGTCGGACGACCAAGTGGGCGACGATCAAGCGGCGACGATCGGATGAAAAGAAAACTCGGTCCGAACACCTTTTCTTTTTTTTTTTTCTTTTTTTTTTCAACGATTCGAGACCGAAGCGGAAAACAACTTCGAAACCGAACACAACTCGAAACCGCTGTGGGAGACAAAAATTTCTTCGACCTGGACTCCAACTAGACTAGAATTCAAAGCAACTCGACACGACGATGCAACCAAAAATTCAATAATGCAAAGGTCTTTGGAAGGAAATTGCGAGGCTCAAATTGTTTTGGTATGGGAGATCCAACTGATGGCGCTTCTGGACTATAGGAAAGATATCAATCTACTAATCTAGGGTAAAGAATTCTCACCGAGCAACCTGGTTTGCTCGATACCACTTGATGGAGCCGTGATGGCACTATGGGTGTCCCGATCTTTCGATGAGAAACACACGATCGATTTGTTAGAGTCGACTTTGACGATCCGGATTACACCGCATTTACGACGATGCGTCTTAGCAATCGCTAAACCAACTCCGGTAGTTATTGATCTTGCCGTGGACACGATCAACACGAACACGAGGTTCAATTCACGCAAGCAACCGAAGAACAAGCAAGAACAATAGGATAAGCAATCTGAAATTGCGGATAAAGCTGAAGCGAAACAAAGTGGAGTCTTATTGACGATCTTGACAAGGTGGTCAGCCCAAAGACAACTCGCAGGATCAAGTTTGCACTTGGCTAAACTAATCAAATAAAACCCAAAACCCTAAGGAGCCGATGTCTGGCTATTTATGAGAGGTAGGGACGTGGGAAACACGTCCAAAGCAGTAGGATACCAACTACAACTCTATTACAAGGCCCAAAGCCCAAGTCTTCTCGATTTGGAAAAGTGACGCCAATTGTTTTGCAGATTCCCGTCGACTCGGACGGAATTTGGGGATGGGGTCGGATCCGTTGGAAAGAGGACGTCGAAACCTTTCAAACCAGTACTCATAGACCTAAAACACCCTTGTGGATCAAAAGTTATGGTCGTTTAAAGTTGGTGCTGTCCCGGAGGCCGAATCCGAGTTGAACTTGTGCACCGGAAGAATTGGCTTCATGCTTGACGTTTGGGAGTCCTTCTCCTTGGTTCCTAAGGACAATAAAATCATCACAAGGATTAAATAGCATTCCATTCATTAAATTATTTGTATGCAACCCGAGGAACGCATTCACCTGGTAATTGAATTGACGTGCGCGAGCTCGAGTAGTTGGCCCTTGTATTACATTGTTGGCTTCAATTGGGTTTGTAGGCATGGCCGTATGCATGGTAGTGATGTCCTCATCACCAACCCTTTCCTCCCAAACCTTGGTCGCTCTTGAGGCTTGGTTTCACTATTGGTTCCTTTCCTTTCGGAGGCGGAGCCGGCCTTCACAAACTTCTCACGGCTTCCCATAATCGTCGGGAGCTCGTGAGTGACGCCTAGCCGTCTAGGAGTCCTTCAACCTCCAAGAGTAATGAATGCGCTAGATTCTTGATCTTGAAGAGGTTCTCTAATGCTCAAGATGAATGGATGCTTTGCTATTTGCTCCCAACCACACTTAAAATGTGACACTACGGAAGGTCAAAACTTTATAAAATGTGAAAATGGAGGTTAAAACTTTACGTTATGCCGTTTATAGCGTGTTTTTGGGGCCATTTTCGGGTGTTTGGGCCTCTCCGGGGGACTTTGGGCCTTGGGGGTTGAGTTGGGCCTCCGGTGGAAGAGTTTGGGCCCAAGGGGGGGACTTTTGGATAGCCAAATCTGGCCACCACCCCTTGGTGCCCCCCCACTCCCTTTCCCAACCCTAGCCGCGACCCCCTAGCCCCCCATGCGCCTCCACCCTTCCCCTTCCTCTCCATCTTCCCCCATGGCGCCACCACCTCTCCCCTCCCCTCTCCACCACCCTTGCTGCCCTAGGGAAGCCTCTCCACCTCACCACCCCGCAGATCCATCCATTGGAGCGCTCCGCGACGGGAGATCCGGTGGATTTGGAGCGAGGAAGGAGATCGCGCGAACCGGGAGGAGATCCGTTGGTTCTTCGTTCGTCGGGCAAAGGTATGGCCACGGGAATCCTTAGGGTTGGTCTAGGATCTGTTCTAAGGGTTAATATCATGTTTTTAGATCAATTGGTGGTGTTGTAATTGGGTAGATTAGACGAAATCTAGAGTTTGCCACGTTCTCTGTTTCGGGCAACATGAGCAGTCGACCTAGGGTTTGGGTTTTCTCCAATTTAGAGTTGGAATTTGGTCGTCCGCCTGTCGAAGCAGTTGTAGGCAACTTCAATACCTTTCAGTGGGTATAAAGAATGTCCAATTCTGCCCAGCCGTTTGAAAGTTATGCTCGTTTTACCTAACGTATTAAAAACTGTGACGTGATTGGAACAGATCACGCTATTCTGTAGATTAAACCACTTTAGACTACGAATCAGTCTTTCCATATACTTAGAAAAAGTTAGGAAATTTCCTAAGCTACACGAGGATGTACTCGTTTAATTGATTCGGAGTTTTAGAACCCGAGTTACGCCTTTTGGAAGGCTGCTGTCCCGACGGGATAGAACCTCCGTTTTTGGGTTTTGCGTGTAGTTTGCGATGTCGGGGTAGAAGAGTGTTTGTGTACTGTTTTGTGGACATGATTGTGAGTGTGTGGTACCTATGTGCAGGTGGTGTGACCTCGGGAGTGCCCTCTACGTCTCGCCAATCCGTCGCCCGTGGTTGAGGCAAGTGTATTGGATGGGTAGCGGGTTGTGGTTTGCTAGATTGGTTGAGATTGAAATTGAATATATGATATGTTCACATGCCTTGCTTTAATGTTTGCCATTGATATGATGAATATGCTTATTATGTTATGATGCCGTGTGTTAATATACAAGTTATTTATGATGTTGGCATGTTTGCATACATGGCATGATACATGGCTCGGGTGGTGAGAAAGTCATAACTAGTCCGAGGAAGGTCGGTGAGAAAGTTATGACTATTCCGGAGAGCCAATGAGTAAGTCCTACATCGTGATTCCATCCACCGCGGTGTATGGAAGCGAGGAGTAGGCACCCTCCATCTTCGGGATGGAAGGGGGGAGAGGGTGCACACCGACGGGTGTGTACTCAACCATACCGGTATGAGTTTTCAGGAGATATGTGCATCGCATTGCATTGCATTGCATTATATGTGTGACACTATGGTTTGGTGTGACGTTATAGAAGGTGAAACTAGAGAATAAAACCTTTCGGCTTAGGGTTTTCTCGCGTTTTTGGGCCGGTTGAAGTGTTATGTCGCCACGAAGTGTCGTAACCTTATTTAACGTGCATGATAAGGTTAATAACATTATGAGATGTGGAATTAAGGTTAAAACTATATGATATGGAGGTTAATAGCTTTTCTGGGGCGTTTAGGGCCGCTGGGAGTTTTGGGCCTTCAGGGAGTTTTGGGCCTTGGTGGGCTTTGGTGGGATGGATTAGGTCTCCGTAACGGACTAGAATTGGGTGTGGGGGCTGGTAAAAGGGGTTTCCCTGCCCCTTTGGGGCGTCCACCCTGCTGCCTTTGCGCCCCTTGAGGCCTTGGTGCGCCCCCCTCACCGCCCCCCCCGTGCCCAGCCCGAGCCGCCCCGTCCCGTTGAGCCGGGCGCCTCCCCCGTGCTCTCCTCCATTGCCCCACCTCTCCACCACCTCTCCTCCACCCCCTTGCTGCCCTAGGGTGGTCTCCACACCTCTGCACCTTGTGGATCCATCCGTTGGAGCGAGGAGCGAGGAGCGTGGAGCGAGGAGCGATCCGCGAGGAGATCTATTGGAGATTCGTTCGTTGGGCAAAGGTATGATCATGGGGATCCTTGGGTTTGATCTAGGTACTGTTCTTAGGGTGTTTATGAAGTTTTTAGATCAATTGGTGGTGCTGGGTTGGAGTTCTTTGGGTTAGATCTAGACGTTGCCACGTTTCTGTTTTCGGGCAGATTGAGCAGTCGGGCTAGGGTTCGAGTTTTCGTCGATTTAGATTCTGAATATGTCCGTACGGACTTAGAAGAAGTTGTATATAATTTAATTATCTTTCCTTGGACATAAAGCACGTTAAAATCCGATCAGCCGTTTGAAAGTTATGGCCGTTTTACCGAGCGTGTTAAAATCTGTGACGCAATTAGAACAGATCGTAGTAATCTGTAGATTAAACAATTTTAAAGTCCGAATCAGTCTTTCCGTATAACTAGAAAAAGGTATGAAATTTCCTAAGCTTCGCGATGGTGTACTCGTTTAATCGATTTGGAGTCCCAGAACTCAAGTTATGGCCTTTGCAAGGCTGTTGTCCCGCTGGGACAGAACCTCTGTTTTAGGTTTTGCGAGTAGCGGGCAATGTCGGGTGAGATGGGGATTTGTGTACTATTTTGTGGGCATTATTGAGAGTATGTGATGCCGTTGAGCAGGTGGTGTGACCCCGGGGGTGCCCTCTACTTCCCACAATCCCGTCGCCCACGGTTGAGGCAAGTGTGTTGTAATGAATAGCGGAATTGTAGGTTGCTTGTGGAGATTAGATGAAAGATTGAATACTTGCTATGATCACTTGCCATGCTTGCTGTTTTCCAATGATATATTGAGTATGATTATCATGATTCGATGCCATGTGTTAATATTTGTCATGATGAGATGCCATATGTTTATGTACATGTGAAATATGATAATTGGCATAGTTGCATGCATGACATGAGATAGAGGCGAGGCGGTGAGAAAGTCATAACTAGTCCGGCAAGGTCGGTGAGAAAGTTATGACTAGTCCGGAACGCCATTGAGTAAGACCTACATCGTGATTCCATCCACGTGGTGAATGGAAGCGATGAGTAGGCACCCTCCATCTTCGGGATGGAAGGGGGGAAAAGGGTGCACACCGACGGGTGTGTACTCAACCTTACCGGTATGAGTTTCCAAGGAGACATGAGCATTGCATTACATCTCATACATATTGACGATGACAATGTTAAGTGTTTATGAATAAGATGATTTACATGAAGGGAGATGCTATTGCCATATTGTTGTTCTTGTTGTCCATTGCAATATGCTTGCTTAGTTTCGAACTCATGCCTGTGTTTTTTTTTTCTTATTGTTTTAGGTACCATGAGAACGGCATGCGGGAAAAGGGAATAGACACACGCCCACACGTTACTTCACCTTAATGTTTCCCCAAGTCAATTCTTTTAGATTGATAATAAATTGCGTGTGATGGTCATTAAATTAAGGCTTAGCTTGGTTAATGAGAGTTTTATTGTTAAATCGACACTTGGAACTTTAAGTGCTAAATGTTAGTCTTTTATTGTCGTTAAGACTCTATTTATTGCTGTTTTAGATGTTTCCCTTATTGCCATATAATGCTATATCGTTGTTGCTCCTTAAATTCATGATAAAACAAAGGAGGTGCTGCCGAAATCTCGGTTTTTAGCCTATGCGCCTTTGCTGGAATTTTATGTTAAATATGATATTTGGATGTTGTTTAGCTTATGTTTGGTAGCATTCGGGCATATTAAATGCCGGGTGTTATGATTAGTATCGAGCGAAATTTGTAGGTCCTTGGAATGTGTATTTTTAGTGTCATGCTATAGGGTACAACTAAAATGTGATGTGGAATAACTTAGAAACATGGCTTAGGTTTTTACTAAAATTTTGTCATAGGATAGCAACATTAAAACTTGCAAAAGTGGTATAACTAATCTAAAATTTGACACACATGGATGCACAGCAGGAAGGGTATGGGTATCGTTGTTTACGCTTAAATGTTGTACTTAAGCCTTGTTGCTAAATGCTATATTTGATATAGTACGTTGCTATGTCTATGAGATAAATGATTGAATTATTCCTGTTGTGGTGGTAAAAGTGGGGTTTTGGTGCCGAAGGGTTTCGGCCACCTCTCTTATTTCATAGTAAGGGTGAGGTTTGACGGTGTGGCCGATTAGCGCCACCACCGAAGAACTATTGACCCCTGTAGGAGAAGAGTGCTTATCCTTTCTGTCGTTGATCGGGTAGTTGATTGGAGTCAAATAGAAGAGTTAATGGTGGTTTCCTTCGTATGTTCTTTGCCGTTCTGACGGTCGGTGTTCTTTGCTTTTCTTGGCTTTAGTAGATTTGAATCAAATGAAAAGTGTTGTGGTTTTTTCTTCCTTGGTTGAAGACGAAGAAGAGGAGACTAGTGTTGCGCTTCTTTTGGGCGCCTTTCCAGTTTTGATGCCTGTTGATTGCATTATGGGGAACAAGCATTCAATTTATCCCTGTGTTTGTCTTTCTCTGAGGTTAAAGGAGTTATTGCGGAGTTGTGCCAAACCTGACTGTTAGGGCTGAAGTTCTGTGGCTTTGTAGTAGTACGTGGTGTTTGATTTCGTTATTTTACTGGTTTAAGAAATCATCTTTGAAAAACCCTTCTTGTTTCGTGAAAGATTGGGGTTTGGTGCTAAGGTTTTATTTGCAAAGGTTTATTTGATCGGTTGGTTCCCTCCAAAGGGGAGTCTTGGAGATTGAAAAGTGTTTTGGAGAATTCCTTTGCATGACCAAGTTTGGGTTTGTCTCATCGCAATTTTGAGAGTCAAATTTTCCTTATGAACTTAGGATGAGTTTTAAAACTAAAATCTGTAAACAAAGTAGTCTTTTGGTGAAATCGTTTGTCCCTAGTAAGAATTGATGTTTAGCATGTTATGTAGTAGGTAACAATGTGGTTTATGGATTGATGTGTTGCTAAGTTAAATTTTGAGTTGAATCAATTCAATGTGATTAATATCTCTAGCTTGAGAATAAATAGACTACTAGTGTTGCGATTTACTCTTAGCGAGAATGATTAAATGTGTTAATGCACATGCTTAGAATCTGTTGCCTTGCTTTAAAAGTGCTTATGATCCTTGTTAATGTTAAAAGTTTAAACTTTGATGCATAGTTAAAACATTAAGATGATGTAGACTCATTGTTATTGTAAAAGAAACTTTCTTTGGTTGTTAAAGATGTTCTAATCTAATGGATTAATAGAGAAATTTAATCGTGTTGACTAGTGACTTTAATTTGGATGTTGATTAGAGTTGCTATTTATGTTGTTGCAAACTACTAGCATCTTTGGAAGTATGCAGTTGTGTCGCTACAATGCTAGTATTGATATCAATGGAGAAGACATAAGACTTATTGTTAATGATGTTGTTAATGGTAGTGTTAATGCTAGTATTCAGTCTATTTTAAATAGTGGGAGTATGTTGTGTGGTAGTAATTTTGTTATCACCTATGTATAGGGTAGCTAAAAGTAATGTTGTTGGTTGATGATTATGCCCATTTGTTGTTATTGATGACTAAGTAGTTGTGGTAACTGTTTAGATTATTCGTTGGAAAACCATGGTTAAAATAGAGGAAAATTTTAACATGTTGCGATGGAGTGAGCTTTGGATAATTAACATGATGTACAATTTCATCCTTAATGAATGTATGCCTTGGAATCCTAGTTATGAACTTTGTCTTGTAGAGATAATATTTACATGTTGAAGTCGTTGTTTAACTGAATAAGGTTCGGTTGTCGAGACGTGAATATATAGGTGGTATGAAATTTATAGGTTGATCTTGCTGAAAGATTTGTGGAAGTACTATGTTTCAAATTTAGAATAAGATGTATTTTGATTCGGTGAGCCGTGGGGATCATGTCATTATAGTCTTGGTTGGGTGCCTTTTTGATAAGCATCATAAACTCTTATTAAAAAAAATGTTGGGAATGGTAACTAGAGGAAGAATTTGTTGTGAAACTTTCGGTTGAATTGTGTTGGGGCTCCTCATATAGTAAATAGTGATTATTGAAGTCTTTAATGGAAAGCGTAGTGGAGTACTAGAGATGGTTCCTTTCATCTTTGAAATGTTGTCTAAAAACCTTTGAAATTGGTTTGGTTGTTTGCCATCTCGGTTGAATGCTTTCGGTTGAGGTGTTCCTTATGTTGAGTTTCAGAGTTTCCCCAAAACTCGTAGTGGTTGGTGTCGACCTTTGGTTTTGGCGAATTTGTTTAGTTCGTGTTGTGAGTTTGAGTTTACATCCAAAAGTTTTTGAGTGGATCGCGCCCTTTCGCGTTCGCACTGATTTATCTTTGGAATTAATTTTAAAAGGAAGCAGATGGTCATAAAGGGTTGTGTTGGAAACTTTTGAGTTGAGCCCTTGATGTGTAACTCTATTTGACTAGAGTTGGAGTCATTTGGAAAATGTGTGCGGTGTCTTGGTGTTTTACAAGTCCGGATTTTTATGAATGTTTCATAAGTGAATTTGGTTAGTGAAGAGTTTTCTTTTGGATTGAGTTTACCTCTCTGTTGATAAAAATTTATGGCGCTTGTGTCTGCAGATGTTTGATTTTGGAGTCGATGTTACGTTCCAAAGGGTTGAGTTTGATTTTGCGAGGTGTTGCAAAGCTAGTGTTAAATCGAAGATGGGTTTTCACACGATGTGGTGTTTTGTTGATTAACGATGTTGCCGTCATAGTTTATATGAATTAGCGCAACTCTCGATGTTATTCGAGATTTATTCATATGATACTGAGGCAAAAGTCATCATGTGAATGACTATTCGGTAGTGTGGTTACATGATGAGGGAATGGTGAAAAGTAAACATGACATCGTTTTTACATGTTAAATGATAAAAGAGTCGTTGAGCCAGGTCGGTGAGAAAGTCATATATGGAGATATGACTAATCCGGAGTGCTCCTGAAGAGTGTGCATTTATGTCATGAAACGAGATTTCCCTTGCTTTCTAGTATGAAAAGAAGCAATGAACAATTTCTGGTATGTTGGTTGTGATGTAGGGGATTTATGCTTCCTTTGTATTTTGGCTTGGATGTTGCCGAATTCTTTCCAAAATGGTTGTTAACACTTTGGGTTTGAGTTGTTGTGTGTACACTTGGGCTTGATAGCTAGGTGTTTTTGTGTGAGGGCGAGACCCTCTTAAGAAAGGAACCAATTGTGGTTTGGTAAGGTTTTCGATCCTAGCTTGGGCTAGGTGTCGAACCTTAGTGGTATAAGGGTGGTTTGTGATGGAGGTTGATGATGTATGGGTTTAACCTTTACTAAGAGTAGCGATGGGTGGAAGTGAAGTTGACGGCAGATCGGTGATAATTGCCCTGCCGTGAGCAGTTGTCTTCACTAGTTGTTTTTGGGTTTGAGTCTTGCCTGGGAAAGGATGGAATAAAATGTTAGTATGATCGTGTATCGGAAGGGCTAGTGTGCCTTAATGAGTTATTCCCTTCGATGGAAACTTTCGGGAATGAAGAGAGGTCGTTAAAGGAATTGTGACTTCCTTTGACTTTGTCATGTTGAGTTTATTGCAGTGTGTAGTCAGGTAGGTTGTGATAGAAGGGTGAGGTGTTTGTCGTGAGGATTCGAGCGTTTTGGGTTGTTGAAGCCCTTCGAGGTTGAAACGCAGATTTTGTTTGGGATTTGAATTGAAAGTTGAACTGTGAGCGGTTGCCCTTAGTTGAGCTAGATCAACACTTTTTCTTTAAGTGTTGGTTTTGGGAACTCGTTTGTCGTTTGTTTCCGGTTCTAGTCGTTGTGCGAATGTTTTGTGCGGCAGAGAAGCCTTTTGTCCCTTGGGGACTTTGTTGTTGTTTTTGGCGTCCTTCGGATTCGAGGTCGAATCCTTTTGAAGGGGGGAAGAATGTGACACTATGGTTTGGTGTGACGTTATAGAAGGTGAAACTAGAGAATAAAACCTTTCGGCTTAGGGTTTTCTCGCGTTTTTGGGCCGGTTGAAGTGTTATGTCGCCACGAAGTGTCGTAACCTTATTTAACGTGCATGATAAGGTTAATAACATTATGAGATGTGGAATTAAGGTTAAAACTATATGATATGGAGGTTAATAGCTTTTCTGGGGCGTTTAGGGCCGTTTCGGTTTTGGGCCTTCAGGGAGTTTTGGGCCTTGGTGGGCTTTGGTGGGATGGATTAGGTCTCCGTAACGGACTAGAATTGGGTGTGGGGCTGGTAAAGGGTTTCCCTGCCCCTTTGGGGCGTCCACCCTGCTGCCTTTGCGCCCCTTGAGGCCTTGGTGCGCCCCCCTCACCTCCCCCCCACTTGCCAAGCCCGAGCCGCCCCTTCCCTTTGAGCCTTGCGCCTCCCCCTTGCTCTCCTCCATTGCCCCACCTCTCCACCACCTCTCCTCCACCCCCTTGCTGCCCTAGGGTGGTCTCCACACCTCTGCACCTTGCGGATCCATCCGTTGGAGCGAGGAGCGAGGAGAGAGGAGCGAGGAGCGTGGAGCGAGGAGCGATCCGCGAGGAGATCTATTGGAGATTCGTTCGTTGGGCAAAGGTATGATCATGGGGATCCTTGGGTTTGATCTAGGTACTGTTCTTAGGTTGTTTATGAAGTTTTTAGATCAATTGGTGGTGCTGGGTTGGAGTTCTTTGGGTTAGATCTAGACATTGCCACGTTTCTGTTTTCGGGCAGATTGAGCAGTCGGGCTAGGTTCGAGTTTTCGTCAATTTAGATTCCGAATCTGTCCGTACGGACTTAGAAGAAGTTGTAGATAATTTAATTATCTTTCCTTGGACATAAAGCACGTTAAAATCCGATCAGCCGTTTGAAAGTTATGGCCGTTTTACCGAGCGTGTTAAAATCTGTGACGCAATTAGAACAGATCGTAGTAATATGTAGATTAAACAATTTTAGATTCCGAATCAGTCTTTCCGTATAACTAGAAAAAGGTATGAAATTTCCTAAGCTTCGCGATGGTGTACTCGTTTAATCGATTTGGAGTCCCAGAACTCAAGTTATGGCCTTTGCAAGGCTGCTGTCCCGCCGGGACAGAACCTCTGTTTTAGGTTTTGCGAGTAGCGGGCAATGTCGGGTGAGATGGGGATTTGTGTACTGTTTTGTGGGCATTATTGAGAGTATGTGATGCCGTTGTGCAGGTGGTGTGACCCCGGGGGTGCCCTCTACTTCCCACAATCCCGTCGCCCACGGTTGAGGCAAGTGTGTTGTAATGAATAGCGGAATTGTAGGTTGCTTGTGGAGATTAGATGAAAGATTGAATACTTGCTATGATCACTTGCCATGCTTGCTGTTTTCCAATGATATATTGAGTATGATTATCATGATTCGATGCCATGTGTTAATATTTGTCATGATGAGATGCCATATGTTTATGTACATGTGAAATATGATAATTGGCATAGTTGCATGCATGACATGAGATAGGGCGAGGGCGGTGAGAAAGTCATAACTAGTCCGGCAAGGTCGGTGAGAAAGTTATGACTAGTCTGGAACGCCATTGAGTAAGACCTACATCGTGATTCCATCCACGTGGTGAATGGAAGCGATGAGTAGGCACCCTCCATCTTCGGGATGGAAGGGGGGAAAAGGGTGCACACCGACGGATGTGTACTCAACCATACCGGTATGAGTTTCCAAGGAGACATGAGCATTGCATTACATCTCATACATATTGATGATGACAATGTTAAGTGTTTATGAATAAGATGATTTACATGAAGGGAGATGCTATTGCCATATTGTTGTTCTTGTTGTCCATTGCAATATGCTTGCTGAGTTTCGAACTCACGCCTGTGTTTTTTTTTTCTTATTGTTTTAGGTACCATGAGAACGGCATGCGGGAAAAGGGAATAGACACACGCCCACACGTTACTTCTCCTTAATGTTTCCCCAAGTCAATTCTTTTAGATTGATAATAAATTGCGTGTGATGGTCATTAAATTAAGGCTTAGCTTGGTTAATGAGAGTTTTATTGTTCGTTTGACACTTGGAACTTTAAGTGCTAAATGTTAGTCTTTTATTGTCGTTAAGACTCTATTTATTGCTGTTTTAGATGTTTCCCTTATTGCCATATAATGCTATATCGTTGTTGCTCCTTAAATTCATGATAAAACAAAGGAGGTGTTGCCGAAATCTCGGTTTTTAGCCTATGCGCCTTTGCTGGAATTTTATGTTAAATATGATATTTGGATGTTGTTTAGCTTATGTTTGGTAGCATTCGGGCATATTAAATGCCGGGGTGTTACAATATGAGGATGTTATATGATGATGATATATGATGATGTCAATGATATGCTTACACTATGAATATGAGATGTGTATGATGTCGTATGTGAAAAGTGGTGATGAAGGTATTGGAATGTATTTTCTTGTTCCATTGCAATATACTTGCCGAGTGATTGCTGCTAGAACCCTTGTTATTGATGATTTAGATGTCATTCTTTATACTATAACCTGTGATCATATTGTTGTTGCTTCAATTCATGGAAAAACAAAGGAGATGCTGTCGAAATTTTCGGTTTTAGCATTTACTCTTTTGCTGTAATTTATCTTAATTTATGGTATTTAGATGTTGTTTAGCCTATGTTTGGTAGCATTCATGCATGCGAGATGCCGGGGTGTTATAGTTGGTATCAGAGCGGGTTGTAGGTCCCTGGAATGTGTATTTTTAGTGTCATGCTATAGGGTACAACTAAAATTTGATGTGGAATAACTTAGAAACATGGCTTAGGTTTTAACTAAAATTTTGTCATAGGATAACAACATTAAAACTTGCAAAAGTGGTATAACCAATCTAGATGCACAGTAGGAAAAGGGTATGGGTATCGTTGCTTACGCTTAAATGTTGTATTTAAGCTTTGATGTTGAATGCTAAAGTTGGTAATGTATGTTGCCATGTTATTGAGAGATTTGATTGTATTGTTCTTGGTATTGTGATAAAGTGGGGTTGTGGTGCCGAAGGGTTTCGGTGACCTTTTTGTTTATAGTAAGGTTGTGGTTTGACGGTATGATCGATTAAAGACATCATCGAAGAACTATTAACCCTTGTGGGGAAAGAGTGCTTACCTTTTCTGTCGCAGTTTGGGTAGTTGATTGGAGTCAAAAAGAAGAGTTAGTGGTGGATTCCTTCAGATGTTCTTTACCGTCCCGACGGTCGGTTTGGTTGGTTTTCTTGGTTTTAGTTGATTGAAACCAAAAGAAAAGTGTTTGGGTATTGGATTCTCGCGGATTGTTTTTTTGGCGGTTTGTGGTTTTGTCTTCTTTGGGTGAAGACAAAGAATAAAAGTTTTGTGTTGCGCGTCGTTGGTCGTAATCTTTGCTTTGACACCCGGTTTTGTTGGTTATTATGGACTGTCTTGGGGAGGAAACTTATGTGTTTGTTGTCCTCCCTATCTGAGAAAAGTGTTGGAGTTTCCCCTTGTGCAGACCTTAAGTTGGGTGGAGCTAAGTTTGAATCTTTATCGGAAAAGATTTAGTTGAACATTTGGTTTTCCCTAGTGCATCCTTCTTCCTTTTTAGAAGTATAGATCTTGAGATTTCTTGAAGAGTTTTGGCTATCAGAGTTAATCTCTCCTGCATTTCTGTTGGAGTTTTGTTTTCTTCCTTGCCTGGAAAAGAGAAGTTGTTTATCAGTGTTCATTCATGTTCTTGAGCTGTAGTTATCTTTAAAGTTGGGTTGCATCCTGTTCGTTAAGAGTAGGTGACCTATGAAAGTGTTTAGAAAAGTTTATGTCCATGTTATGTAGTATGTAACAATGTGGTTTATGGAAATGATGTACTCCTAAGTTAATTGGTGAGTTGAATTAGATAAACATAAATTTTTATCTTTAGCTTAAGATTAAATGAACTTCTAGTGTTGTAGATTACTCTATAGCAAGAATGATTAAAGGTGTTAATGTACATGCTTAGAATCTGTTGCTTTGCTTTAAAAGTGCTTATGACTCCCGATTATGTTTAAAATTTTAAACCCTGATGCATAGTTAGAACATTAAGATGATGTAGACTGTTGTTATTGTTAAAGAAACTTTGCTGGTTGTTTAAAGATGTTCTAATCTAACGGGTTAATAGAGAAATTTAATCTTGTTGGCTAGTGGCTTTAACTTGGAAGTTAATTAGAGTTGCTATTCATGTTGTTGCAAAATATTAGCATGATTGGTAGTACACAGTCGTGTTACTAAAATGCTAGTATCGAGGCCAATTGGAAAGGTATAGGTTTTGTTGTTTGATGATATTGTAAGAGCTTCGTGAAGGTCTAACTTATTAAATCTAATTTAATAGTTGGAGTATGTTGTGTAGTGACAATTTTGTTGCAACCTATGTATAGGGTAGCTAAAAGCAATGTTGTTGATTGATGATTATGCAAATTATTGATATTGATGGCTTAGTAGTGGTGGTAATTGCTTAGATTAATTGTTGAAAATCCTTGTTAAAATGGAGGTTACTGTATCATGTTGTGATGGAGTGGACCATGGATAATTAACATGATGTAGAATTTTATCCTTAATGAATGTATGTCTTAGAATCATAGTTACGAGCTTTGCCTTGTAGAGATAATACTTATTTGTTGAAGTCATTTTATTGATTGAACAAGTTTTAATTGTCAAGATGTTGATGTATGGATGGTATAAAAATTGATACGTTGATCATGCTTAAGTATCTGTTGAAGTACTATGTTTGAAATATAGAATACGTTGTTATATGATGTGTTGGTCTGTGGGGATCATGATGAGGTAGTATAGAATGGAAGACGCTTTGTTAATCATCATAAACTGTATTTATAAATGTTGGGAAAGGTAACTAGAGAAAGAATTGGTTATGTAGCTTTTGGTTGAATTATAATGAGACTTATCAATGAGTATATAGTGCATATTGAATGCTTAAATGGTAAGTATAGTGGAATATTAGATATGGTGGGTTTCATCCTGAGCTTGTGTCTAAAACCTTTTGGACTGGTTTGGTTGGTTGCTATTTTGGTTGAATACTTTTGGTCGAAGTGTTTCTTCTGTTGTCTTTCGGAGTTTCCCTAAAACTCGTAGTGATTAATGCCAACCTTTGGATTTGGATAACTTGTTTAGGTTGTACTATGAGTATGGAATTACACCCAAAAGTTCTTGAGTGGATCGCGCCCCTTTGCGTTCGCACTGAATTATCTTTGGAATACATTTTAAAGGAAGCAGAAGGACATAGAGGGTTGTGTTGGAAAATTCTTGAGATTTAATTTGTAACTCTTTTGGCTGGAGTTGGAATTATTTGAAAGAGAAAAAAAAGTGTGTGGTGTTTGCAGGCGCTTCAAAAAGGGGTGGATTTTATGAATGTTTTAAAAGTGATTTTGTTGGTGAAGTGTTCCCTTTTGGAAATGAGTTTTCCTTTCTCTTTGAGAAAAATTGTGGCGGTTGTGTGTGTAGACGTTTGACTTTGGAGTTGATGTTCTGTTCCAAAATGTTGATTTTGGTTAGAATGCGAGGTTTTGCAAGGTTAGCTTTAAATGGATGGTGGGTTTTGACACGACGTGGTGTTTTGCTGTTAACTATGCTGCCGTCATAGTTTATATGAATTAGCGCAATCCTCGATGTTATTCGAGTTTTATTCATGTGATACAGAGGAAGAAGTCGTCTTGTGAATGGCTATTCGGTAGTGTTGTTACATGATGAATGAATGGTGAAAAGTAATCATGACATCGTGTATAGATGTTAAATGATAAAAGAGTCGTTGAGCCAGGTCGGTGAGAAAGTCATATATGGATATATGACTAATCCGGAGTGCTCTTGGAAAGCTGCATGCATGTCCTGAATCAAGATTTCAATTGCCTTCTAGTACGAGAAGTAAGAATGAATATCTTCTGGTATGTTGGTTGTGGTGTAAGAGATCTGAGCTTTCTTTGCATCTTGGCTTAGGAAAAATAAAATGAGTACTCTTTGGTTGTTGCCGAACTCTTTCCAATGTGGCTTTTAGCGCTTTGGAGTTCGAGTTGTTGGATGTGAATCATTTTGGGTTCATGGGTCTTGGTTGAGCTTACTCAATGATTGTACCCTTGTTCCGATTCTTTGAAAGGAAGAATGCGAGGGCGAAACCTTCTTAGAAAGAGGAATCTAGTGTGGGTTTGTAATGACCTAAGATATTAGGCGTTGCTAGTGGTTGATCATAACTAGTTTGGAAGTGAAGAGTAAAGGAAGGTTGTGTAGGACTCAATTCAAACCTTCTTGGAGACTTGTGTCATTGATGTGTCCCTCGGTAGGGTTGATTAAATTATTAGTGGACCACTTGGTGGTTGCTAGTAATTGCTTTTTCTTTTCGAAGTGTATTGGATCTTTTGTCGCCGAGCTCTGAGCGAGTTGTGTCAACTGATGTGGATTGCTCGGTTGATATTGTTTTTATGGGTTTTAAGGACCCTGGTTATAAAGTAGATTTTTCCTTCGATGGTAGTGGTGGGTATTGGTCTTTTGTAAAAGGTCAATCTTTTGCAAGGTGTTAGCCGATTGTTCAAGCAGTTGGTAGTCTTGGAGTGTTGTGTCTTGCTTGGTTCGCGTCGTCTAGAATATGACGAACCACAGTAGAGAGGTTGAGATGTTGTCGGGACCCCGAATTTGCAAATCCGGACCCTCTGTGTATTCAGCACTAGTCCAGGAACGCGCTAGTGCACACAGTCTTAACATCGGTAAATATCACAATCATACCAATCGATATTATCAAAGTACTTTATTTAAATAACCAAAGTGGTTACTTGACCTTATGGCCAAGTTACAAATATATGCCTTGCAAGGCGGAACTTATTAAAAGAGAAATAACTGCAGCGGAAAAATCAAATAAACTTCGTGGCGCCATCCAGTATACCACAGGCAATGGCGGGCTCGCATCCCTAAGTAGTCGGGTCCTCTTGGAGTTCCTCCTCCAAAGTGGCGTAATCTCCTCTTCAAGCGGTATTGTGTTGAGGCAAGGGTGAGTACTTGGTACTCGACAAGTCATGCCTGAGAATGCAAGCTAATATACTATATGCATGGCTTGGTACAAAGGAATAGCTTAAGGTATATTTATGTAAACAAAGATTTGACAAGTATTATAAGTAGATTCGAAAGCAAGAAAAACAAGTAAAGCATAAATAACTTTTCAAGAAGTTTAAATAACATTTTCCCCATCCTAAACCATATTTCCATCATCTTCCTTGTTAAACCAACCCAACTTTTCAAATCCAGTTATTTTCGAAAATCTAACCCTTGATTGTAATTCCCGAGCATTGTCGATCACAGTGGACTCGGCTATTCAAATAGATTCTACACTCTGCAGAGGTTATGCACTTTACCCACAAGATACAATCCACTCACCACGTCGGTACCGTGAATCGCCATACAAGAGTATGCGAATGAGCGATCATAACAAAGCCTTCGGAAGCCTCAAACAACACAGGTGGTCCTCTCCCAGACGTGCTCTACACCATCCCTTCCCTTAGCCAAGGCGAAGTATGGGACCAACACACCGTTAGATGGGTACTGGCCACGACCACGATACGCTCCCCGCACAATCACACAAACGGTGTAATCGACACCTGAGGCTCCACAAGTGAGTCCTTAGCGACTTAGTCAACTAGGGCCGTCCCATTCGACCATGTGGTTGCAAGTATGACCCAGTTCAAAGGCTTGCAAGGTTAAGTCCTTAGAGTGACCAGGGCAAGACTACCCGAAAAACCAAATCAACACTCCCAATGCCACACTGGCCCACCTGATTACTCTTGCCACATGCCCCGGTCGAAAACTGTTTATCAAACCCCAGTTGATTACCATGCACCACGTGCCATCAACATCACATGATACTTTTCCAAAACAGGTTCAATATATCATTAAGTCAATATTAGCATTTGATTATCCAAAATCATGTCATGAGCACGTAGCAGGTCTAAGCAGCATACTACAACGATCTAAACCCATGTTGGCAATTTAATAATGTCCAACTAGTAAACCACAACTAGGGTGACAAAAGGGTCATGGCACATACTTAAGTAATCAAGGTGTCATATATCAAATTGGTATTTATCTAACCCCCAGGTTTAAACAAAGTATCTTTCTAATTGAACTAGCATGCAATAGTTTAAATCAAAATAGATTTCGAAATAGGATCAATATGGTCAAAGCACAACTTGCCTTCAAAAAGCACTTGCTCTTGGTCTTGAGTTGGATCCTGAGTCAATACTTCTCCTTCGAATCCCTGCGGCACTTCAACGTCTACTCGTAAAGCGTGCAAATAGCAAATACACAAATAAACACTATGCAAAAGATCCCAAAACTCCAAATAAAATCCATAAACAGAGAGAACATAATTTTCTGGATTTTTAGAAACTGGAATCGTCAAATTTGGAGTTAAAGCATAAAAGTTATGATTATTTAAAGTTTAAATAATCAATTAAATAATATTACCGAGAAAAACTTTAGTCCAAAAATTAAATAAAATTCATATTTAGGTAGATCTTAATTTTATACAAATTTAGAAATTTGAATCGCTCAAATCGGAGTTGAAACGCATAAAAGTTATAGGCGTTTGAAGTTTGAATCTAAATTTGAAATCATTATTCGAATTAATAAATCATTTTCTTTTGGAAATTAATTATTGTACAAGATGGACACGTGGCAGCTCCTCGATTGGCCTGCCGACGTCGGCCCATCCATGGGCTTGGTCCACGCTCGGCTCGGGTCCACGGTGGACTCGGTCCCACGGCCACGTGGATCGACATGTGGGCTCACTCGTGACGTCATCGGCCGACGTCGTGAGGCTCACCACGGCGGACAGTGGGACCTGCGTGACGTCATGGGTGACGTCGGCGCTTAGGCTGGGTTAGCCAGCGACATGCGGGCCTCGACACGCACGGGCCGCGTGTCGGCGTCTACACGCACGGCGTGGGCGCGGCCCGGCCGCGTCGGTCCAACTTCCCGACACGTGGCGCAATCACGGCCGCTGATTTGAAAATCAACGGCGGATTAGATCCAGGGTTAACACGTTGAAACTACTCGATGCTCGTGGGCGCTCGATCTAGATCGGACGGTCGGATCTAATCCTATAATCGCCTTTGCATAAAGACGCGTGGCGATTGTGAACCGTTGGATCTTAATCCAACGGTCGGATCTAATCGGGTTTCTAGGGTTTGGGAAACACGTGAACTCACCGCTGCCGTCCGATCTGGATCCAACGGTGCACGGCTCGTGAACGGCGATGGCACGCGGCGCGGGCTTGACCGGAGACGGGGCAGCGACCTTGCCGTCGGCGTTCGGCGCGCTTCCGGCGAAGTGAGGGGTACTCGAACGCGCCTCGTCTGGGGAATCCGGATCCGGGCTTGATGACGGCGGAGGACGACGGACGGCAAAGAATATCGGCGTTTAATCGCGGCGAACAGACTTCCAACTCCGGCGAGCAATAACGGCGAGACGGTGGGGATCCTAGCGGCGCGAGCTAGGTTTCGAACGGCGTGGGATGGCGATCCTCGGTATGCCGGGCATTAAATAGCCTCGGCCTGCGGCGTAAAAACGGAGACCTAGCTCTCCGCGGCGGACACGGCGGCGGAGTCGGCTCGGACTCGGCGGAGACGATGAAATCGTGGCCGTCCACGTGGCACAACCAACGGCCCACGATCGCGGCGCGGGGTCCCGTCGGACACGGCTTCGGAGTGCAGGTCGGACGGATCTCGGTAGTTGGATCTTGATCCAACGGTTGGGATTGATTAGGAGTTAGGAGTGGGTCTGGCCGAGTCAACTGGCTCGGGTCGGACTCGAGTCCGACTCGGTCGGATGAACAGTACTTGACCCGAGTTGTATTTTCCAGCGATTTAATATTTAAAATAATTCCCAGTAATTCATTTAATTCATTAAAAATAGCAAATGACTCAGAAAAATTCCAGAAAAATTCTGGAAAATATTTTGGATCAGTTTGGACTCAAATAAAATATTTCCAACAAAAATTTATTTGCAAATTTAAATTCTTTAATTATTTCAAAAATGGAATAAATTCAAATAAATTCCAAATAAATCCAAATAAATTCCAGAAAATTCCAAAAATTCACCAAAGTGCCAAATCACACATGAATTTAAGAAAAGCAAAATTTTGGGATGTTACAAACCTCCCCCCCTTAATAGAATCTCGTCCCCGAGATTCAGGGCTCACTAAAGGAATAGGTTTGGAAATTCTTTCTTCAAATCCTCTTCGCGCTCCCAAGTCGCTTCACTTTCTTCATGGTTGCTCCTTTGAACTCTCTGAGAATCGGGTTGACTTGTTTCTAGTTTCTCGATCCATTGTGTCTAGAATCCTCACAGGGTGCTCCTTATAAGTCAAGTCCCCATGCAACTCAATTGACTCTAGCGGTGTCTGTTCCTCAGGAACTCGGAGACACTTCTTTAACTGGGACACATGGAATACGTCATGCACTCCTGCCAACGACTGTGGCAACTCCAGCTGGTAGGCAACTTCACCTCTGCGACTCAAAATCTTAAATGGTCCAACATAGCAGGTGCGAGTTTCCCTTTGGCATGGAACCTCTTAACTCCCACGAGGCGTAACTCGAGGTATACAAAGTCTTACGGTTCAAAACTCAAATCTCGCGACGATTGTCGGCATAACTCTTCTGTCGAGATTGGGCTATCTTCAACCTTTCCCTAATTATGGCGTCCGCTCTTGACCTCTTGAAGAATATCAGGCCCAAAGACACGGCGCCGCCGGTCTCATTCCAATTCAATGGCGTCCGAGCGAGGCGACCATCTGATGCCTCAAAAGGTGACATCTGTAAACTAGCACGATAACTATTGTTGTAACTAAACTCGGCATACGGCAAACTCTTATCCCAAGAGGTAGCATAAGCTAATGCACAAGCTCTTAGCATATCCTCGAATCTGGTTGACCCTTTCTGGCCCGCCCATCCGTCTGTGGATGATAAGTCATCTTGAAGTTCAAACGGGTCCCCATGGCTTCATGCAACTTATTCGAACCTTGAGGTAAATTGGGTACCTCTGTCCGATACAATCCTCTTTGGCACTCCGTGCAAACAGACAATCTGATCATGTACAATTCCGCTTAATTTATCTCAGAGTAAGTGGTCTTTACGAGGGATAAAATGGGCTACTTTAGTCAAGCGATCCACTATAACCCATATGGAGTCATAACCTCCTTGAGTCTTGACAAACCGGTAATGAAATCCATTCCGATTTCCTCCCACTTCCACTCGAGGTATTTTCAAATTTGTAGCAATCCTGCCGGTCTCGATGCATTGCCTTGACTCTCGGCATACGTCCGCACAATGCAACATGCTCGGCAACTTCTCGTTTCATACTCGGCCACGAGAATCTCTCCTTGAGATCTGATACATCTTGGCGCTTCTGTGGTGAATCGAGTACTTAGAGTCATGGGCTTCTTCCAAAATCGATTGCTTTAACTCCTTTTGTTAGGCACACAAATGCGATCCTTCATCCACAACGCGTGCCTTGTTCATCCAATTTGAAGTCCTCGCCTCGCCTTCCTCCTTGATGGACTTAATCCTGCGGATCTGTCATCATCCTTACGTCCTTCTCGGATCTGATCCTCTAGGGTAGGCTTTACTTCCAATGCGGCCAAGAATCCGCTAGGTACAACCTCAATCTTCATTTTCTGAAAATCCTCACATAACTCATCCTGACTTGTGGCTAGCAACGTACTCACGGTATGGCTCTTCCGACTCAGAGCATCGGCTACTACGTTGGCCTTTCCGGGATGGTAATGGATTCCAACATTATAGTCCTTGATCAACTCTAGCCATCTCCTTTGCCTCATATTCAGATCCATTGGGTGAATATGTACTTAAGGCTCTTATGATCCGTATATACTTCACATCTGTTTCCAATCAGATAGTGACGCCATATCTTCAAAGCATGCACTACGGCGGCTAACTCTAGGTCATGTGTCGGATAATTTTCCTCATGCGGCCTCAACTGCCTTGATGCATAAGCGACGACCTTTCCATTACGCATCAAGACACATCCAAGTCCTTGGCGCGTCGTCACAATAAATATCGAAGCTTTGAGCAACATCAGGTAGAACTAACACCGGCCGATGTCAATCGCTTCTTGACTCTGAAATCCTTCCTCACATTCTCAAGGCCCATGCAAACTTCTTTTCCTTCTTCGGCAATTGCGTAAGAGGTTTCGCAATTGTCGAAAAACCTTCGATGAAACGGCGGTAATATCCTGCCATTCCAAGGAAACTCGAATCGGGTCACGGTCTTGGTTGCTCCCAATGTAACACAGCTTCTACTTTGCTTGGATCTATGGCGACTCCTTCATGGTCATTACATGTCCAAGAAACTCCACCTTGTCCTTCCAAAAATCACACTTGCTGAACTTGGCGAAAAGTTGCTTGCTCCTCACTTTTCCAAAACTCGCCTTAAGTGTTCGGCATGTTCATCCTCTGTCCTTGGAGTAGACCAGGATATCGTCTATGAACACGACGACAAACTTGTCCAAATATTCCATGAACACCTTATTCATCATATTCATGAAATAATTGGCGCATTAAATCGGCCCAAAGGACATAAATCAGTAAACTCGTAATGTCCATATCTTGACGAGAATGCGATCTTGAATATCTTACGATCGGATCTTCAATCGATGGTATCCCGATCTCAGATCAATCTTGGAGAAAACTCGGCTCCTCTTAATCGATCAAACAAATCATCAATCACGGGTAGCGGATACTTATTTTTCACGGTGACTTCATTGAGTGCACGGTAGTCAATGCACATCCTGAAACTCCCGTCCTTCTTCTTGACAAACAAAACTGGTGCTCCCCACGGCATTTAACTCGGCCTCGATAAATCCTTTCTCCATTAACTCTTCCAAATTGTTTCTTCATCTCTACCAACTCCTCGGTAGACATCCGATAGGGTCTCTTTGCTATCGGTCTTGTGCAGTACAAGTTCTATCACAAACTCTATGTCCCTGTCTGGCGGCATACTGTAGATCTTCGGGAAAACATCGGGTACTCACTCACTCTGGGACATCCTCTATGCTGATTGCCTTGGTACTTGTTAACCATCAACTGTCCATCTCTAGCTGCGGTGGCTTGAAATTCCACTTTCTTCCCACACGGGCTCTCAAGCGAGATAGTCCTTCGTCCACAATCCAATACGACCTTGTGCTTGGATAACCAATCCATTCCCAATATAACATCTAAGGTCCTGGTCTCCAAAATTATAAGGTTTGCTAGGAACTCTATTCCATCTATTAGTATTCTCACCCGGAACATCCTACTTCCGTTCGGAGTTCGGAACCAGTGGGTTTGAACTAAAAGCATGCACTTAAGTCTTGCAATCCTTAAATCATTTCTAGTAGCAAAGCCTTGCGAAACAAGCGAATGCGAAGCTCGAGTCAAACAAAATCAAGGTGTGTATCGCGAGTTAACAAGTAACTTACCCAAGACGACGTCCGTAGCATTCTGCGGTGCATCTGCGGTGACATGGTTGACTCGGCCTCTCACCACGGTGCAGGGTGTGGCTCTGATCTTTGGCGTCCTAGCTGGGTGGTTCCTAGATTGAAGCGAATCGGGGTCGCTCTGCTGTCTTCTTCGGACAATTTGTTGGCAAAGTGTCTGGCTCGTTGCGATTGTAACGGCGTCTCCTTTGTTCCTTCTTGTTTGCCGGGGGTAGCGTTTCTAGCGAAGTGGGTGCAGTAGTTTTGATTGGCAGGTCTTGGTCTTTGGGAGGGTGTCCTTGTTGCATTACGTGGTTGGAATCAAGAATTGATTTGGTGCAACTCTCAAGCGCTATGCGTTCTCGACGTGATCCTTCTTTGTTGCATCCTGCGCTTCTGTTCTCATCCGGTTCCTTGCGCTTGTCCTCAAGAATAAGCGCCTTATTCACCAACTCTTGGAAATCTGGAAAGGTGTGGGTGATCAATCCTACTTGCAATCTGAGTTAAGTCCCTTCATGAAACGAGGTATGCTGGATTTATCTGTCGCTACATCCTCAGTGCGTAGCGTGCTAAGCTGTGTGAACTTGTTCAGGTAGTCGACCACCGGTGATTACCTTGCTTGATGCTCTGAACTCCTCCTTCTTAAGGTCCATAATTCCTTGAGGCACGTGATCTTTGTCGGAATGCATTGTGAACTCTTCCCAAGTGATATCTTGAGGGTTCTCTGCGTGTACGAAGTTCTCCCACCATTCGGTTTGTTCCTTCCAAGCGATGAGAAGCGTAAAGTACCTTCTCATTCCCTATGCATTGAGCTATGTGCAGCTTCCTCTCAATTGATCTTAACCAATCGTCGGCCTCCAACGGATTGGCATTCCCGAAGAAAGTGGGTGGGTGAGTCCTCATGAACTCGATGACCTTGTATTACGGCGTGGTCACTGATTAACTTGATTAGCGGTGGCCTGAGCGATGACGTGCTGCATTTGTTGCATCATAGCATGCACCAACTGGTGCGAGCGACAAGAAATGCTCCAAAATTCTGCACATCGATGGCGGTCTTTGGTGCTCCATCATTGGGGTTTTACGTTGGCGAGATCCACTCCCATTGCTTCCAAAGTTCCACGGGTGTTCACCATCTGTTGATTTGCTCTAGGTTTAGAGATGAGAGGGAAACAAGAATAGACCAGTAATATGGAACTTATGCGGGGCGAAAGGGGTAACTTTAAGGTCCATCTTTATTATTAATAACTTGGTATGGCTGCTTACAATGCCTAAGGGCCTTGCAACACATAATGCACACTCGACAAACAAAGCAAATCCAAATCGAATCGACTGAATCTAACGCCTAAAGGGTGACTCTTTATTCTATGACTCGACTCGGCGAAGGAGTCTCACTATAGAACCTATGCTCACTCATCGAGAAAACCTCCACGGCACGAGTGCGGGTCTTTGCGGCATAGGCGCCGAAACGATCGCCATGTCCAGCGACTATGTCATCTGTGGTAGTCGAAGAAGCGATGTCCTCATCGAGATCGACTCCTCTGGATCGGCTCGTGTAGCTCAATCTTGGCTCGGAGTGCAGGTCCGTACAAAGTCATCTCCAACTCGTCAATCCTTCGCAGAAGATGTGCCACATACTCTTGAGCTTCCCGCCATCTGTTCTTCTCTGTCGTGATCTCCTTGCGGGCCTTACAGCTCCTTGCTTGTATTATCTAGTACATCCTCCTGGCGGCGACAAATCGTGCCAAGCGTATGTAACCGTGGCATCCTCATCTGAATCGCCGGTCGAGAAGGTTATCGCTGCGTGGATGGTAACGGAACACCGTACTCTCCAACTCTCTGGCGTAGACACGGGTAATGTGCCGCATTGCTCGTCGTGATACTTCTTGGATACCCATCTGCATTGTAGATCTTCTAGCAGTGCAGTGTATCTGACGATTGCACTGGCCCTTCTTCCTAGCAGTACCTCAATCCTCACTTCACAAGCCTTGATCAATCCTGCGTGTCTGATCACTTCCACTTGGTATTGGGGCTTCTCAAAATCTCCGAGAGTCTGTAGCATATGCCAAAGTTCCGCGGCGTGACCAACTCCCAGATCAACGTAGTTGAACTCTTCCTCCATCTGTCACAAGAGTGCTTTACGTAAGAACTCGGAATTTTCAAATTGTGACAAGGTAAGGGAAAATTTCAGCAAGAGACGAGAAAAGAGAAGGGGATAAGTCGAGATGTCATTTCTTGTCTTCACAAATTTTTAGCTTTAGAAAATAGGTTTTATCCTCACTACGACCATTCTAGCTTAGGGTTGAGCCTACAGTCAAGTATGGCTCTGATACCACCTCTGTCGGGACCCCGAATTTGCAAATCCGGACCCTCTGTGTATTCAGCACTAGTCCAGGAACGCGCTAGTGCACACAGTCTTAACATCGGTAAATATCACAATCATACCAATCGATATTATCAAAGTACTTTATTTAAATAACCAAAGTGGTTACTTGACCTTATGGCCAAGTTACAAATATATGCCTTGCAAGGCGGAACTTATTAAAAGAGAAATAACTGCAGCGGAAAAATCAAATAAACTTCGTGGCGCCATCCAAGATACCACAGGCAATCGACCGGGGCTCGCATCCCTAAGTAGTCGGGTCCTCTTGGAGTTCCTCCTCCAAAGTGGCGTAATCTCCTCTTCAACTGGTATTGTGTTGAGGCAAGGGTGAGTACTTGGTACTCAAAGAAGTCATGCGAATGCAAGCTAATATACTATATGCATGGCTTGGTACAAAGGAATAGCTTAAGGTATATTTGCATGTAAAACAAAGATTTGACAAGTATTATAAGTAGATTCGAAAGCAAGAAAAACAAGTAAAGCATAAATAACTTTTCAAGAAGTTTAAATAACATTTTTCCCATCCTAAACCATATTTCCATCATCTTCCTTGTTAAACCAACCCAACTTTTCAAATCCAGTTATTTTCGGAAAATCTAACCCTTGACTGTAATTCAGAGCATTGTCGATCACAGTGGACTCGGCTATTCAAATAGATTCTACACTCTGCAGAGGTTATGCACTTTACCCACAAGATACAATCCACTCACCACGTCGGTAGTGAATCGCCATACAAGAGTATGCGAATGAGCGATCATAACAAAGCCTTCTGGAAGCCTCAAACAACACAGGTGGTCCTCTCAGACGTGCTCTACACCATCCCTTCCCTTAGCCAAGGCGAAGTATGGGACCAACACACCGTTAGATGGGTACCTGGCCACAGCCACGATACGCTCCCCCGTACAATCACACAAACGGTGTAACTGACACCCTGAGGCTCCACAAGTGAGTCCTTAGCGACTTAGTCAACTAGGGCCGTCCCATTCCAGCCATGTGGTTGCAAGTATGACCCAGTTCAAAGGCTTGCAAGGTTAAGTCCTTAGAGTGACCAGGGCAAGACTACCCGAAAAACCAAATCAACACTCCCAATGCCACACTGGCCCACCTGATTACTCTTGCCACATGCCGGGCCGAAATCGTTTATCAAACCCCAGTTGATTACCATGCACCACGTGCCATCAACATCACATGATACTTTTCCAAAACAGGTTCAATATATCATTAAGTCAATATTAGCATTTGATTATCCAAAATCATGTCATGAGCACGTAGCAGGTCTAAGCAGTATACTACAACGATCTAAACCCATGTTGGCAATTTAATAATATCCAACTAGTAAACCACAACTAGGGTGACAAAAGGGTCATGGCACATACTTAAGTAATCAAGGTGTCATATATCAAATTGGTATTTATCTAACCCCCAGGTTTAAACAAAGTATCTTTCTAATTGAACTAGCATGCAATAGTTTAAATCAAAATAGATTTCGAAATAGGATCAATATGGTCAAAGCACAACTTGCCTTCAAAAAGCACTTGCTCTTGGTCTTGAGTTGGATCCTGAGTCAATACTTCTCCTTCGAATCCCTCGGCACTTCAACGTCTACTCGTAAAGCGTGCAAATAGCAAATACACAAATAAACACTATGCAAAAGATCCCAAAACTCCAAATAAAATCCATAAACAGAGAGAACATAATTTTCTGGATTTTTAGAAACTGGAATCGTCAAATTTGGAGTTAAAAGCATAAAAGTTATGATTATTTAAATTTTAAATAATCAATTAAATAATATTACAGAGAAAAACTTTAGTCCAAAAATTAAATAAAATTCATATTTAGGTAGATCTTAATTTTATACAAATTTAGAAATTTGAATCGCTCAAATCGGAGTTGAAACGCATAAAAGTTATAGGCGTTTGAAGTTTGAATCTAAATTTGAAATCATTATTCGAATTAATAAATCATTTTCTTTTGGAAATTAATTATTGCGTCGGCATGGACACGTGGCAGCTCCTGATTGGCCTTGGCGTCGGCGATCCATGGACTTGGTCCACGCCGGCCGGGTCCACGGTGGACTCGGTCCACGGGCCACGTGGATCGACATGTGGGCCCACTCGGGTAGCGTCATCGGCGTCGGCCGAGGCTCGGCCACGCAGCGGCAGTGGGACCTTTGTGACGTCATGGGTGACGTCGGCGCTTGGCTGGGTTAGCCAGCGACATGCGGGCCTCGACACGCTGGGCGCGTGTCGGCGTCTACCTGCCAGCTGCGTGGGCGGCCCGGCCGCGTCGGTCCAACTTCCCGACACGTGGCGCAATCACGGCCGTTGATTTGAAAATCAACGGCGCGGATTAGATCCAGGGTTAACACGTTGAAACTACTCGATGCTCGTGGGCCGCTCGATCTAGATCGGACGGTCGGATCTAATCCTATAATCGCCTTTGCATAAAGACGCGTGGCGATTGTGAACCGCTGGATCTTAATCCAACGGCCCGGATCTAATCGGGTTTCTAGGGTTTGGGAAACACGTGAACTCACCGCTGCCGTCCGATCTGGATCCAACCCGCACGGCTCGTGAACGGCGATGGCAGCACGCGGCGGCTGGCTTGACCGGAGACGGACGACGACCTTGCCGTCGGCGTTCTTCGCGCTCCGGCTGAAGTGAGGGGTACTCAACGCTGCCTCGCCTTGGGGAATCCGGATCCGGGCTTGATGACGGCGGAGGACGACGGACGGCAAGAATATCGGCGTTTAATCGCGGCGAACAGACTTCCAACTCCGGCGAGCAATAACGGCGAGCGGTGGGGATCCTAGCGGCGCGAGCTAGGGTTTCCGGAACCGGCGTGGGATGGCGATCTCGGTATGCCGGGCATTAAATAGCCTCGGCGTGCGTGCAAAAACGGAGACCTAGCTCTCACGGCGGGCGACGCGGCGGAGTCCAGCTTCGGACTCGGCGGAGACGATGAAATCGTGGCCGTCCACGTGGCACAACCAACGGCCACGATCGCGGCGCGGCCGGGTCGGTCGGACCGCGGCTGAGTGCTGGTCGGACGGATCTCGGCCGTTGGATCTTGATCCAACGGTTGGGATTGATTAGGGTTAGGAGTGGGTTCGGTCGAGTCAATCGGCTCGGTCGGACTCGAGTCCGACTTCGGTCGGATGAAACGATACTTGACCCGAGTTGGATTTTCCAGCGATTTAATATTTAAAATAATTCCCAGTAATTCATTTAATTCATTAAAAATAGCAAATGACTCAGAAAAATTCCAGAAAAATTCTGGAAAATATTTTGGATCAGTTTGGACTCAAATAAAATATTTCCAACAAAAATTTATTTGCAAATTTAAATTCTTTAATTATTTCAAAAATGGAATAAATTCAAATAAATTCCAAATAAATCCAAATAAATTCCAGAAAATTCCAAAAATTCACCAAAGTGCCAAATCACACATGAATTTAAGAAAAGCAAAATTTTGGGATGTTACAGATGTGAAAGCACTTTTGTGCGTGGGAGCTGAAGAGGGTTCTAGAGGTTAGTGCCGTGTTCTTCTGAGGAGAAACATCGGTTAAAGGGATCGGGCACTTTAGTGCCAAGGAATGCATAAAAATGAGGAATATGAGACAGTTTCCCTTCGTTGTCAGTTTAGGAAGTTATCCTTTTGCTTGGGACGTTCTGACTCCTTATGTTTGTACTCGGTGTTTCAAAGTGGAGTAAGAATTCTGGCAAGTTTTGAATGTGAGTTATCTTTAGAGCTGTCAGTCTTTAATCCTTAGCTCCTTACTTCTGAGTGCTGGCTGATGCAAATCGTAGGGGCTTCTAAGCGGGTTCTGAGGTGTGAACCATAGCTCCCTTCGATTTGGTTGTTTGTGAAGTGGCGTGTCTCGGATTCGGGGTCGAATCCTATTAAGGGGGGAAGAATGTGACACTACGGAAGGTCAAAACTTTATAAAATGTGAAAATAGAGGTTAAAACTTTACGTTATGCCGTTTATAGCGTGTTTTGGGGGCCATTTTCGGGACTTTGGGCCTCTCCGGGGGACTTTGGGCCTTGGGGGTTGAGTTGGGCCTCCGGTGGAAGGGTTTGGGCCCAAGGGGGGACTTTTGGGCAGCCAAATCTGGCCACCACCCCTTGGTACGCCCCCACTCCCTTTCCCAACCCTAGCCTCCACCCCCTAGCCCCCCTATGCGCCTCCACCCTTCCCCTTCCTCTCCATCTTCCCCTATGGCGCCACCACCTCTCCCCTCCCCTCTCCACCACCCTTGCTGCCCTAGGGAAGCCTCTCCACCTCACCACCCCGTAGATCCGTCCATTGGAGCGCTCCGCGATGAGGAGATCTGGTGTATTTGGAGCGAGGAAGGAGATCGCGCGAACCGGGAAGAGATCCATTGGTTCTTCGTTCGTCGGGCAAAGGTATGGCCACGAGAATCCTTGGGGTTGGTCTAGGATCTATTCTAAGGGTTAATATCATGTTTTTAGATCAATTGGTGGTGCTGTAATTGGGTAGAATAGACGAAATCTAGAGTTTGCCACGTTCTCTGTTTCGGGCAACATGAGCAGTCGACCTAGGGTTTGGGTTTTCGCCAATGTAGAGTCGGAATTTGGTCGTCCGCCTGTTGAAGAAGTTGTAAGCAACTTCAATACCTTTCAGTGGGTATAAAGAACGTCCAATTCCGCCCAGCCGTTTGAAAGTTATGCTCGTTTTACCGAACGTATTAAAAACTGTGACGTGATTGGAACAGATCACGGTATTCTGTAGATTAAACCACTTTAGACTCCGAATCAGTCTTTCCATATACTTAGAAAAAAGTTAGTAAATTTCCTAAGCTACGCGAGGATGTATTCGTTTAATTGATTCGGAGTTTTAGAACCCGAGTTATGCCTTTTGGAAGGCTGCTGTCCCGACGGGATAGAACCTCTGTTTTTGGGTTTTGCGTGTAGTTTGCGATGTCGGGGTAGAAGAGTGTTTGCGTACTGTTTTGTGGACATGATTTCACTGTGGTACCTATGTGCAGGTGGTGTGACCTCGGGAGTGCCCTCTACGTCTCGCCAATCCGTCGCCCGTGGTTGAGGCAAGTGTATTGGAATGGGTAGCGGGTTGTGGTTTGCTAGATTGGTTGAGATTGAAATTGAATATATGATATGTTCACATGCCATGCTTTAATGTTTGCCATTGATATGATGAATATGCTTATTATGTTATGATGCCGTGTGTTAATATACAAGTTATTTATGATGTTGGCATGTTTGCATACATGGCATGATACATGGCCCGGGCGGTGAGAAAGTCGTAACTAGTCCGGGGAAGGTCGGTGAGAAAGTTATGACTATTCCGGAGAGCCAATGAGTAAGTCCTACATCGTGATTCCATCCACCGCGGTGTATGGAAGCGAGGAGTAGGCACCCTCCATCTTCGGGATGGAAGGGGGGAGAGGGTGCACACCGACGGGTGTGTACTCAACCATACCGGTATGAGTTTCCAGGAGATATGTGCATCGCATTGCATTGCATTGTATTATATGAGGATGTTATATGATGATGTCAATGATATGCTTACACTATGAATATGAGATGTGTATGATGTCGTATGTGAAAAGTGGTGATGAAGGTATTGGAATGTATTTTCTTGTTCCATTGCAATATACTTGCTGAGTGATGAACTCACGCTTGTGTTTATGTTGTTTTTCTTAGGTACCATGAAACCGGCATACGGGGAATGGCATTAGCTACACATCTACACGTAGCTCCACACTTATAGACAATTTATTCATCTTGGTCATGATAATAAGAGTAGTGCCATGCAACTTGGTGCAATGGTTAATTTGTGTGCTTGGTTCCTCATTTACTTCGTTTGGCTCATGAGATGGTTGGAATCTTTATTCTAGGCTTATTCTGCTGCTAGAACCCTTGTTATTGATGATTTAGATGTCATTGTTTATACTATAACCTGTGATTATATTGTTGTTGCTTCAATTTGTGGAAAAACAAGGGAGATGCTGTCGAAATTTTAGGTTTTAGCATTTACTCCTTTGCTGTAATTTATCTTAATTTATGGTATTTAGATGTTGTTTAGCCTATGTTTGGTAGCATTCAGGCATGCTAGATTCCGGGGTGTTACATAAAGTTTCCTCACTCACTAAATGATCACTAAGATCAAGAGGAGGGCTCAAGAATGCTCTAGGGTGTGCTCAAGGTACTCAAGTATTCAACCAAGTAAAGTGAGTAACTCTCCAAAGGGAGAGGAGATGGGTATTTATAGTTTTGTTTCAAAACTAGCCGTTATACCCGCACTCAGCCACATATCGGAATATCCGATCCCAACATCGGAATATCCGATGAGTGCAAACAACCAGAACTTGGAAAGTTCCAACGGTCGAAAACTACAAGCATCGGAATGTCCGATAACAACTTCAGAACATCCGATGACACCCAGAAAGAGAACTCAACAAAACTATCTAAGTCCATATCGGAATGTCCGATAGGAATATCGGAACATCCGAACCAAACAGAGAGTTCTCAAACTAGAAAACGGCTACTTCGGAATATCCGAAGCAAAACTTCGGACAGTCCGAACTCGACAGAGAGTACCCTTTTTCAAGACAACATGCATCGGAACTTCCGATACCCAGCATCGGAACTTCTAAACAAAACAGAGAGTACCCTAGCCGAGAGCCAATAGGCATCGGAACATCCGATGCAAAATATCGGAACGTCCGACCCTAACAACACACAAAGGACTGAAGCACAACTACACATCGGAATGTCTGAACTTCGGAACGTCCGATCTAACATCGGAACATCCGACAAGAAATTGAAACTAACCTCATTCCAATGCAAGTGTGGACACTAAAGACTTCCCAAGAAGCTAATCATCCATCATCTGAGCATGAAGACCATCTTTAAACCAATTTCAACACACCCCTCTTGATAGTACGGCATTCCTATGACTCAACAAATTAAAATTACATACACAGTTGCCGTTTTTCTTACTCAATGAAGTTTGAGGGTGCCCGATGATCGTAGATGATCTCTACTTAAAACTTTCACCTGTTCATAAACTAGTTGAACACGTTAGATTATTTAATCGTTTGTCATTAATCAACCAAAACAATATTAGGGGGCCTAGATGCACTTTCAGCTACGCCGCGCCGAGCGAAATTTGATCCAAGTTTTTATTTCTGAAAAAAAGCAGGAATATCCAAGATAATACACGTTTTGAACAATATTAGAGATCGCTCTAGACAATATTAGATTTCGAGTTGCCTAAAAAACTATAGATGTCGAGTTTAACACCATATACATTTACCGAGTAATATAAGAGATCGAGCTGCAAAAAAAGTTATCTCCCTTGATTTTTCACTGGTAAAAGCGAGGAGAAACGATGGACGAAAAACGAATTTCCAATTTTTTTTTTGGGGTGGGGACGGCCAACCAAAACAACATTTTTTCGGGAAAAATGAGCCACGAAAATAAATTTTTCCATTTTTTTTGGGAAAACGGTCCACGAAAACATTTTTCCCATGCTCCGGAGAAAAAACGGATCACGAAACATTTTTTCCGGGCAAAACGGAGAAAGAAAATGGTTTTTCAATATTGCTTTTTGGAAAACGGCCAACGAAAACACTTTCCCCATGCTCCGGAGGAAAAACGGATCACGAAAACATTTTTCTGGGCAAAACAGAGAAAGGAAACGGTTTTCCATTTTTTTTGGAAAACCGCTGTGAGACCCCGGATCGGCTATCCGGAATCCCCTGTGTATTTCTTCACTAGTCCCAGATCAGTAGCTAGTACACACAGTCGAACAGTGAAGAATCAACAACCACATCACGATTTCATATAACCAAATAGTAATAACACCAGTTAAAAGCAAAGACCTTATGGTCGAGGTTTACCATTACGGCCTGAACAGGCTGAACAACTTGAATAATCGCAGCGGAAGATGAAGAAATTGGCGAAGAACGGAGGTTCGGCCGACGAGGTTTAAACCCGAAATTCGACTTCAAATCTTGATGAATTCTGAAATTGATGGAGGGGTTAGGATCTTGACATTCACGCGCACGCAAAGGGACAAGCGCAGTCGAGTTTGACTCACCGAAATGGAAGATATGCCGGTGAGAACGAAGAACGACAGTGGTCACCGGTTTTTTGCGATCTCCTGGACGATTGGTGAGGGAAGGCAATGAGAGGGTGATAGCACCGGGAAGAGGACTCCAATACGAAGAGTTGAGAAGTGGAAGTGCGTGATTTGGAGTTGAAAAGGCCGAGATATGGAGGAAAGAGTGATTTCGGTTTAATTGCTCGTGGAACCGTTTCCGGCGTGATTGAAGGTGAATGGACAGCAGGAATGGGATCTCCTCGTCTCCACCTTCACAACGGATCCGGCCTTGCTCGATTTGGTGGAGGAAATAAGAAGTTATAGAAATTTAAGGTGGTGGCACCATTAACGGGTGAGAGCAGTTCTTCCTCGGGAAAGGAAACGCACGAGTAAAGAAGAGGAACAGTGCTGTGACACTTGGCATTGTCTCATTGGTTGATGAATTGTGAAGAATAAATAGCGCGTGAGAATAATTGGTAAATAAGATCTAAAAATTCCGGAAAAATTCCTAGAATCATTTTGGAATATTTGGAACCCAATAAAATTGGTTTCGCCGAATTTGGATGAAATTTGGAGATTTAAATATTCTGGGGTGAATAGCGGGCATTAAACAAAAGCCACGCGAGATAAAATACCAGAGAGCCTCCAAAAATCTTGGAAAAATTCTCAAAATGTTTTTAGAATATTTGGGACCTAATGCAATAGGGTCCATGATTTTCGGAGCATTTTCGTACTAGGGTGAAATTTTAGGTATTGACGGGAATCTGGAAATTAGATTTTTTGAACGGAGGAGAATTGAATTCCGATTTTGGAAGGGAAAGGATGCCAGGTTAAATTAAACATCAAGGGAAATCAAAATTTTGAATTTACTTAATTTAAATTAGACTTTTCCAAAAAGCCGAAAACGAGGATGTTACAAACGGTCAACGAAAATATTTTTAAAACGGGCCACGAAAACAATTTTCCAGGGAAAAAAGGACAAAAAACAGAGAAATGACGGACGAAAAATGAATTTCCATTTTTTTTGGAGAACGGCCAACGGAAACATTTTTCCCATACTCAGAAGGAAAAACGGATCACGAAAACATTTTTTCTGGGCAAAACGGAGAAAGGAAACGATCTTCCAATTTTTTTTGGGAAAACGGTCAGCGAAAACATCTTTCGCTTGCTACGGAGAAAAAATGGATCACGAAAGTATTTTTTCCGGGTAAAACGAAAAAAGGAGGCGGTCCTCCATTTTTTTTTTGGAAAAACGGCCAACGAAAATATTTTTCGTATAGTCTGGAGAAAAAACGGGCCACGAAAACATTTTTTCCGAACAAAACGGAGAAAGGACCTAAACGTAAAGTGCGGGGACGTATTTGTTATAATTTTGGACCTGTTGGCTATTTTGAAAAATTAGGAAAGGGTTCATTCGCGATTCTCATTTAACGAGAGGTTCTTCATGTAAAATGGCCACCGAGGGACCTAAATGCGAACCGGCAAAAAATATTTTCCTCTCATATAAAATCGCGCAGGGACCCGTTCGCAATTTCTAAGAAACGGAGGGCTTTTTCGCAAAAATTGATGGCTGACATGTGGAGCCTCTCTTTGGCCTCCAAAGCTAGGCACTATAACAAAAATTGATGGCTGACACGTGGAGCCTCTCTTTGGCCTCCAAAGCTAGGCACTATAAGGGGTTTACTATTAATTGGGAGGAATAAATAGTTTGCCCAGGACTGCACTCTGTAAGCACGCAACATGTCATATGGGTAATGGTTATTGAATAGCATATATGCTTCGATCCGATTATCAGCTAATTAATTAACAAATGTGCTAATGAGACCAGCATTACAAGAACAATATATGTCCATCTCACCCTTTCTCATTTTCTTTCCTTGTCGTTCTGGGAGAATAATTTTACGTTGTAAGCACGGAAGCAATGTATACCATTGTCTTGCATGCAATATAAACAATTGTCTTCAACTATATTGGAAACACATTACTTAATCAAAATAAAGACATAATTTGAATATAGAAGTCCTGGGAAACCACAGGATGGTAACCCTTCATGTCAAATAATCTCTGCCATATGTTTGATAAATACTTATAACAGCATTTATCCTACTTCAATGACAGCAATTAGAGATATGTAAACAATACCTTCCCTGGATATAAGAGTTACCATCCTGTGGTTTGAACATTTGGATATTGATTGTATTCAGCAGTATTTAGCATATTGAACATTTGGATGTTATCCACTCAGTTTAGACCCAAAACTGAATATACCAGTGTCAACATAAGGCACATTTTGAAAATCAATCACCCATAAGTGCATTTGATTTTGCAACAAAGCTATCAAATTGTACAACAAATCTATCACAAAGAATACGGTAGGAAGCAAAAAAAACAAAACATGAAACCTTGTTGTTGGGGGTGCCGGTTGCCTCGACGAGGGGGATGGATGGCGGCGGAGGTTGCGGGAGGTAGGGAGATGGGAGGACGGAGGAGCCGGGGAGGATGCTGGCGCTCGGATTTTGGAGGACGGAGGCGCGATACAGGAGGCCGTTGCTCGGACTCCGCCGGAGGTCAGACGCCTTGGGGACTGGAGAGTTGCCGGGCTTGGGGACGACAGAGTTGCAGGGACAAGTGCGTCGCCGATGAAGGAGTCGGAGGAGACGAGAGCATCGTCGGCTCAACGTTTATCGCGAGGGAAGAGAGCGGCGATGGTTGAACCCTAGTCGCCCTCCTCTGTGCGCGTCGCCGGGGTCTCGGTGATTAGGGTCTCAGGGAGGAGAAGCAGACGAAAAAACAAAGGGGTATTTCATTTATATATGATGGCATTGGTGGGTAAATACTCTACATCTTTAATGGCAAATGCCTATTTTTAACCCGCAAAAGCCAAAAAAAGCTCCCTCTAATTGGCTTTTGGCTTTTAGTTATATTGAGAGTTTGAGCTTTTTTTAAGCCTGGCTGAAAAGCCTCCTGTTTGTTTCGGCTTGGGCTTTTTGGCTTTTAAGCCGGTGAAAAAGCCGAAACAAACAGGGCCTTAGCCGAAACCTGGATGTAGTTCTGTTCTGCAATTAGAAAAATAATAGATCAATTTTCTCTATATTATGTCTTTCTCTCTCTATATGTGCTTCACTTTTAGACCTATTCAAAAATTGTGGACTATGTGGTAGCAAGATTCCCTAACATGTTATCAGCATAAGACTACCGACGAGACAGATTGAAAGGTGAGATACACGGGAATACACATGATTAATCTAATCTCGTATGAATCATATGCATGCATCTACAGTACACGAAGCTACAGTACACGAAGCTACAGATTGGCACGAAGCCATTGCTGATCGCACCCCGGCCGTCTGCGCCGCCGGCTGGCCCCCGCCACGACCCAGCCCGCAGTCTCCTCCCGCCAGCTCGCCTCCTCCCGCGACAACTCGTATCCACGTCGGCCTGAAGCCGACCGCCGCTGCGCACGCTCGAAGCGCCATCGCCGCTGCTCGACTCAAAGCCATGCCCGAAGCCCGCACAGGTAGCACGGCAACCACCAGACACCGGCCGGACTCCCCGCGGTGTGAAGCCTCCATGAAGTGCACCGGCCTTGCCCCAAAGTCGTCATCCCGCGCTTGAAGCCACTGGCCGACCGCACGTCGAGACCGACGCCTCATCTCCCGCGCTTGAAGCTGCCGCCGGCCGGCGCCTTGCCTCCCGCGCAACTACCGTCGACCGGTGCCTCTTTGCTGCGTTGCAGGCCGGCACTATGCGCGGCCTGCAGCCTTCGGCCGCCGCTGACCGTCAGGCTCCCCGGCCCGTGACCCAACCGCTCCCCGGCCGCCTGCTACTCCGTCGCCGGCCACCGCTGCTCCGTCGCCCGACCGGCTCCTCTAGCTCGCACTAAACCCCCCTTTTTCCCGATCGGGCCCGAATACCGATTCAAATCCAGTTAAAATCCGGATGGGGCACGGGGGAGGGGGAAATTACCCCTTTGCCCGCCCCCCCAATTTTTAATTTTTTTTCTTTCATTTTTTTTTCCAGAATCAATTAGTAATTCGGGGAAGTTTTTAAAAATTGACAGAAAATTCTAAAAATTACTAGAAAATTTCAGAAAATTATTTGGCTCTGGTTTTATTTTTCCTTAGCCCTCTTTTCTGCATTTATGAACACTTTTATGTATTTTTGCAATTGTTGCTTTCCTTTTTACTGGAAATTCATGAGAATTTTGCATGTATCTGTATTTGAATCTCGCAACCACTTTCTATTAGATTGCACACAGTAATCTAATACAGGAATTTTATAAATATGCAGATGTCTGGCATTGTCAACCGTGAGTTTGAAGAACTAGCCCCGTATGGTCAGAACTATCTCACATGGGCATTAGATGTGAAGATCGTGCTTCGGGGCAGGAAGCTTCGAGCTGCCATCGGCTTAGGGTCCTCAAAGGACGTGCAACCTACTGCCGAGCAAAACGATCAAGCTTTGCACTTCCTCAGGCATCTCAGCTACCTTGAAAAATGAATATATGGCTGAGGAGAGTGCACTTGAGTTATGGACTACACTCCAGAAGTGGTTCGAGAAGCTCAAGCACAACATCTTGCTCCAATCACAGCAATATTGGTTTCGCCTGAGATTTGCGAACTATAGAACAGTGACCGAGTACAATTCTACCTTGCACATAATTTGTACCGATCTCTTACTATGTGGGAAGAAGATCGCTGATGAGGAGAAGATTGAGAAAACTTTCTCCACGTTTCACCCTAGTGCTATCCATAGTGCTCTCAGCTATCGTCAGAACGCTACAAGGAGTATAGCGAACTGATTAATGTTATTGAAAGAGATGGCGATCAGAGGGGAGTGAATGATCTCAATTCGAAAATTCCCACCTCTTGGATAAGATTGATGCATTTTCCAACAACAAGTTGAAAGAACCAAGTTAACTAATCACACCAAGCAAAGGAACCCTCAAAAATCAAGATCAATTATGAATCAGCAGCACATCCCCTTAATAAAATTGCTATGAATAAAAATCTGTGGCTCATATAGTTATAAGGATTTTCCCTTTGGTACTCCTGGATATTGAGAGTCCACTAGAAAAGGAATTAATTTAAAACCACCTTTAAGAAAAAGGGGATAAATAAAACAAGATCTGCTGCTTCTGAAAAGCAAAAGTGAATTTCGACCAGAAAAGAACCTCAATCAAAAGATGATCTCTCCCCATCTGTGACTCATTTGAATTTCAAAATTTTTGTATGATGAGATCAGGGAGTCATGCAGTTACCCACAAAAAATCAGATCAAGATCAAGCAGGGAAAAATTTTGGTGAAAATAATAAGCTCTATTGCACGAAGAACTCAGAAAGAATGTTTAGGGCTTGGGAAAACTTCCATAGCTCTTAAACCGTGGCTCTTGGGCCTTTGAAATTTTTATCACAAGAACCTATGGAGGTTAGAAACCCAACACAATAAGAATCACTTTAAAATCACATCGAATGATTTTTTTACAAAAATAATAAATCCTATTACACGGAAAGAACAGAATTGAAAAAGAAAGAATAATCTTGAGCAAGCGAAGAGATCAGTTTCTAGCAAGATTGGATCAAGACTTGCTTAAAGGAATTGGGATATGATCTAAGACTCATCCATCAAATCACTTATCTTCGGCAAGAAGAAGCAAAAGCAAGTAGAAGGAAGGGAGTCAAATCAACCTTGCATGAATTTAAATTGCTGGAATGTAAATGCGTAATGCAAATACGGAATTTAAATTGCGTAAAGTAAAGAAATAATGTAAATGCTGAATTTAAATTCACAAGAATGTAAAGGAAATCTTTGTATTTTCTAGATAGAAGGTTTACAAAGCCTCACTTAATATGGGCAAAGCTCAAATGATCAACTCAAACTTTCAAGAGGGGAGGCTACCCCTACCCCTCTATTTATAGTGTCCATAGGTCATCCTCCACCTTTGGATGGGTTGCTTCTATCGTAAGCTAACTCCCAAAGGTTATGATTTGATCCCACACTTTACCTCTTGGGCTAAACCGAAACCCACTAATATAACAGGTTTTGCACGCTTCACAAAAGCGAACTAGACTTAACCACCACTCTATCCTCTAGACCTGCTATCCAACGGTTCTCCTTGATCCGAGTAGTGTTAAGCTAGCAACTCCACTGTTCCCTTGCCTCCATAACTTGCTCCGGCTTTGTGACACTATGGAATGGTGTGACATTATTTAACGTGAATGTTAAGGTCAAAAAACTTTATGAAATATGGTATTGGAGGTTAAAACCATATGATAGGAGGCTTAATAGCGTTTCCGGGCCGTTTCCGGGGTTTTAGACATTTCCGGGGGAGTTTGGGCCTAAAGGAAAGGGTCGTGGGCTTTGGTGGGATGGAGTTTGAGTCCTAATAGGAGTAGGAGACCTGGTTGGGGGCCTCCCCCAGCCCCTTTAGGCGTTCACCCCCTGCCCTTGCGCCCCCACAAGTCCTAGCCGCCCCCACACCTCCCCACCTCCTCCTTGTGGCGCCTCCACCTCCCCCATTGCTCCCCATTGCTCCACCACCTCTCCACCACCTTTCCTCCTCCCTTGATGCCCCTAGGGGAGTTCTCCACCTCCACACCTCAAAGATCCATCCATTGGAGCGCTCCGCGATGAGGAGATCCGGCGGGATTGGAGCGAGGAAGGAGATCGCGCGAACCGGGAGGAGATCTATTGGGTTTTCGTGCGTTGGGCAAAGGTATGGCCATGGGAATCCTTGGGGTTGGTCTAGGTACTGTTCTAAGGGTGTTTATCAAGTTTTTAGATCAATTGGTGGTACTGGAATTGAGTAGATTGGATTAGATCTAGAAGTTGCCACGTTCTCTGTTTCGGGCAGCATGAGCAGTCGACCTAGGGTTCAGTTTTTCGCCAAATTAGATTAAGAATATGGTCGTACGGACGTTGAAGAAGTTGTAGATAATTTCGTTATCTTTCCGTGGATATAAAGAACGTTAAATTCCGCCCAGCCGTTTGAAAGTTATGGCTGTTTTACCGAGCGTGTTAAAATCTGGGATGTGATTGGAACAGATCAAGGTATTTTGTAGATTAAATAACTTTAGAGTCAGAATCAGTCTTTCCCTATACCTAGAAAAAGTTGGGAAATTTCCTAAGCTACGCGAGGATATACTCGTTTAATTGATTCGGAGTCTTAGAACCCGAGTTATGCCTTTTGGAAGGCTGCTGTCCCGACGGGACAGAACCTCTGTTTTTAGGTTTTGCGAGTAGTTGGCAATGTCGGGGTAGATGAGGGTTTGCGTACTTTTTTTGTGGACATGATTGTGAGTGTGTGATACCTATGTGCAGGTGGTGCGACCCCGTGAGTGCCTTCTACTTCCCGCCAATCCGTTGCCCGTGGTTGAGGCAAGTGTGTTGTAATGGATACCGATTTGTAGGTTGCTTGTTGAGAATAGATGGAATTGACTACATGATATATGATCACTTGCCATGCTTTAATGATTGCCAATGATATGATGAGCATGTTTATTATGTTATGATGCCATGTGTTAATGTACGAGTTAAATATGATGTTGGCATAATTGCATACATGGCATGTTACATGGCCCGGGCGGTGAGAAAGTCATAACTAGTCCGGGGAAGGTCGGTGAGAAAGTTATGACTAATCCGGAGAGCCATTGAGTAAGTCCTACATCGTGATTCTATCCACGTGGTGTTTGGAAGCGAGGAGTAGGCACCCTCCATCTTCGGGATGGAAGGGGGGAGAGGGTGCACACCGACGGGTGTGTACTCAACCATACCGGTATGAGTTTCCAAGGAGACATGAGCATTGCATTGCATTGCATATGTAATGATGATGATAATGTTATGTGTTCATGAATGAGATGATATACATGATGTGAGACATTATTGCCATGTTATTGTTCTTGTTGTCCATTGCAATATGCTTGCTGAGTGATGAACCCACGCTTGTGTTTATGTTGTTTTCTTTTAGGTACCATGAATCCGGCATACGGGGAAGGGAAATAGTCACACTTCCACACGTAGCTTCACTCTTTTGATTTCACACGTCATTCAATTAGTGTTGATAATAAATTGCGTGTGATGATCATTGCTTTAAGGCTTAGCTTTGCTAAATGAGAATTTTTTCGTTCGTTTGACTCTTGGAGACATTATATGTTTGGAACTAGACTTACATTGTTGCTAAGTCGTTAATTATTGCTGTTTTAGATGCTTTCCATTATGATATAACTTGTGTTACTGTTGTTGCTCCTTCAATTCATGTTAAAACAAAGGAGATGCTGCCGAAATCTCGGTTTTTAGCATGTGCGCCTTTGCTGGAATTTATGTTTAATTGTGGTATTTAGATGTTGTTTAGCTTATGTTTGGTAGCATTCAGGCATATTAAATGTCGGGGTGTTACAGGCTTCATATCCAGTCATCTTCCGGCGATCCCCGGCCATCCGGACCTCTGACGCACCTCGCCTAGTCCTGGTTATTCTCCACCTCACCAAGACTATAATTTGAAGCCCTGCAATCATCAAAGACAAAGAAACCCATCATATAGCATTGTCCAACAATTATATGCAATAATCATCACAAAATCTTATATAGTTCTGTTAGCACCCAAAATTTGGTAACCCGTTGACCGAAACAGGTGCAAGTTCGGCGCAAATCCAGGGGAGCCGATGTGATTTCGGATTTATGAAAGCCGACATGATGTTAGATTGAGGGGTCACGATTGTATGGTAAGACGTGTATTAAAAAGGGAAACCAAGGCCGGTACGACCTGGATCAGATACGATCATGTCTATGATGGCAAGAGGAGTTCGGGGCCGATACGGGCGGCTAACGAGACCAAAACAGATACGATCAAGCCAAAAGGGGGTGACAGACTACGACAAAAAACACACAAACAATCATCAACACAACCCAGCATTACTTTTATTTCTTTTGCATAGGAGTAGACATCTAGCTTGTAATCTTTCCTCTATAATTTTCATTGATCAATAAAGTTGTTCATCGCCGATTGTTGATCATTGTGCATTACGCCAAAATCAGGTTTAGTTTTTCTCCGATCTTGTTGCGCATCGCCATTTTCAGGAAAAGTGACCTTTACCCATCTGATCAACTCCATCAGGTTGATTAGATCTATCCTTTGCAACATCTGTTTTGGCCTATTTTCGGTCGGTCAGATCCGGTTATCATCAAGAGTCTAGATTGGTTTATTAGCTGATTTATTGACAAGTGTCTCCCTTTTATTGATTGCCGGATCAAATTAGTTGGCACGCTCATAACCCAAAAACTTGAACCCGGCGTTCGCGTGTGCTGCTGGCAATTAACCCATCATCAATTTTTTTTGCACCAACAAGTTCATATAGTCGGTACTACTGCCTTCACAAGGCCGGTAGTGCCGCCTGAAGCTGACACAACTTAAATTGCTTCCTTATGAATTCCAATTTAAATCAAACTCAAACCTGAGCACACCTTTCTAAATAAAGTCAAATACTCATCGTAAATATTGATGGACCTCCACATGGTCCTTCAGTTATCAAGTTATGGAGTCACAAGGTGATGTTCTTTGTAAGAACTTCGTCTCACAGCCACCTGAAAGAGGCATTAGCCTAGAAGTCAATGTCAATAGCTATAAGGTGAAAAAGCTCACTTAAAGGAAGAAGGGTGGAAAGGAGAAGTTTCCGGCCGAGGGAAGGTCCAAAACCCATGAGAAGTAGGATGACAAGTCACCCGCTAAGCCGTACTATTGATATCTAAATATGGGATATATATACGTGCAACGAAAAGATGAAGATCATGCCATATATTCCGTATATTTAGAACCATATTTCCGTGGGGCAAGATAAGAGCAGAAGGAGTATCCATATATCTGGAAGGACTCAATCATGCTCCCGGAACGGGGAGATTGGCTTGAGTACGCAAGACAATAAGGAAAGTTAGTTACCTTATGAGGATCTCGGACTCAAGCATCCCCTAATCGGGTATGACTCGGAGTCCTCACCCGAGGACGTCTCCAGAAGATGATGTACCAGCTATAAAAATAGAGGGAGGCATACGGACCAGAAGGAGAGAAGGGACACGCATACGAAGCCTACATGAGAAGAAGCCTGAGGAGAGCATCCACTAGGCCATAGTCGAAAGATTAGATCTAGCTGTAGTTTCCCTTGTCCTGATTGTAATGAGAGATTAGACATCCCCTGGCCTGTACTCCACTTTCATTGATCTGATAGTGCAAAAGACCACAGGAGTAGGGTATTACTCGATCAAGAGGTCCGAACCTGTCTAAATTGTGCATTGCTTATTCTGTTGATCCTGCAATCTTCGAAGGTACCCGTTTACAAATTTACCGTCGATTTCATAACCTTCGACACGTATGGATAGTAGAACCAGACGTGTTTTAGGTGTGGAACTTGGGGACATTGGTCAAAGATATGTTGGGAATCCAAGGATGCCATCAATGCATATCAGGCTAAGAAGAAGGCAAAGGACAATGCACCAGCAGAAGCACATTTTGCCAAGATAGGCGATAATGATGCTATGGATGAGGACACCTCACTTGCATCGTTCTCTCATTCTAGCCTAGACATTGATGTAGAAGCCAAGCTCATGGCAATTGAAAAAAAACTTTGTTGATGATATAGAGGCAGAAGTTAATGCATTCTTTACAGATTCTGTTTAATGCATGAATTGCATTATTAGCATTTTTTATGGTTGTTAGTGCATTTTGAATAATGAATTGTAAACTCTAGAAGAGTATAAACTTTTCTCATGAATGGATATGCAGTTTATTCTTTATTCCAGTATTCTATTTTTACAAACAATGTTTGAATTATTTTGCCATTGTCTGATTAGAATTCTATTTCTTTCGAAACTGTGTAGCACCCAAATGGAGGAGATATGTATTGTTGATAATGGCAAAGCGAATACCATCTTAAGAGAGTCTAAATACTTCCATTCGATCACGAAGAACACTGGAAGGATTACTACAATCGCAGGCAGCTATTCATATATAATAGGCTCTGGAAGAGCCACGATTATATTACCAATGGGTATTACTTTGGTAATCGAAGAAGCTCTCTTGTACCTTGAATCAACACGAACTCTCTTGAGTTTTAAGGACATCCGTGCTAATGGGTTTCACGTAGAGACAAATGAAGAAAATGGCAAAGAATTTTTGTGCATTGTGAAGCATGCGAAATGTGAAAAAATGGTATTAGAAAAATGTCCCTCATATGAATCTGGGTTGTACTACACGAAAATCAATTCACCCGCAGTGTATACTTCTTTGAATACTGTTTTTAGAAGCTCTGAATTATTTTCTCTGTGGCATTGTAGATTAGGTCATCTTGGTCTTAGAATGATGAGAAATATAGTGAACAACTCATAAGTTCATGACATTTATGTTAAAAAATTTCCGTATCATGAAGATTTTGTGTGCCCTACATGTGCCACTAGAAAATTAATTACTAGACCCTCTGTTATGAAAGTGCAAAATAAAATCCCTGCATTCTTGGAACATGTCCAGGGGATATTTGCAGCCCAATTCAGCCATTATCGAGGCTGTTTTGTTACTTCATGGTGCTCATTGATGCTTCCTCGAAATTGTCGCATGTATGCTTGCTATCAACAAGAAACCATGCTTTTGCAAAGCTGATCTTGCAGATCATCAGAATTGAGAATACCTTCCCTGATCATGATGTGAAGTCCATTCGAATGGATAATGCTGACGAATTTACTTCTAAGGCATTTGATGATTATTGCACAGCAATTGGAATAGCCGTTGAGCATTCTGTACCTCACGTCCATACGCAAAATGGATTAGCCGAAGCACTAATAAAGAGGATTAGGTTTATAGCACGACCACTTTTGCTGGGTTGTAACTTGCCTAACACTTGTTGGGGACACGCAGTCCTGCATGCAGCAGCATTCATCAATTTTAGATCATCGGCCTACAACATCCACTCACATATGCAACTAGTGTAGGGGGTCATCCCGAAGATTTCCCATCTTAGAAAGTTTGGTTGTATGGTATATGTACCTATACCACCCCACAGCGGACTGCAATGGGCCCTCTTCGCAAGTCTGGGATATACATTGGTTATGAGAGTGCATCCATAATCAGGTATTTGGAACCCATGACTTGAGACTTGCATACAGCCCGATTCGTTGATTGCATCTTTGACGAGGATCGTTTCCCGTCATTAGGGGGAGGAAATTAACCTTTGGATGAAAAATGCCAGGAAATCATATGGCATTCCACTGGGATCCCCGCACATGACCCTCGCATTAATGAAGCAAATCAAGAAGTCCAAATGATAATTGATTTGTAAAACCTAGCAAATAAACTGTCTGATCATTTTTGTGATTTGAATAGCGTGGTTAAGTCGCATATACCTGCTAGAAATGCACCATAGATGGTTGAAATACCAAAGAAAGCAGAAGGTATCCCTCACCTGTTCAGAGGCCTCAAAGAAAAAGAACAGAAAATCTGGCTTCTCAAACTCAAAGTACTCGGAGAGGTCTGGGGAGAACTGGGCAAGAGGACTTACGACAGCCAATCACGAAAATGCCCTAAAGTAAGAAGGGGAGCCTGTTGAGACCTGGTACTAAAAAGAAGCATGTGGAACAGGCAATTCCATATTTGAATCTTCCATTGCAGGAAGCCGCCAGAAAATAATATGTGCGCACACATAGGCGAGGAAAAACTAAAGAAACTTGCTCCTGTGATGGGAAATAGTAGTGAAGAGCAAGTAGAAGTGCATGAGGAAGCACACCATGATGAAATGGCTATAAACTTTGTAATAACAGGAGAATCCTTGAATAGAGCAATAGCCAATGTCGATGCATACTTTACAAAGAAGATTGCCTCAATCATTAATCATGATCCCGAGCCTACATCTCTGGCAGAATGCAAGAAAAGGCTGGATTGGGAAGAATAGAAGAAGGCAATCACCGCAGAATTAATCTCCCTGAACAAAAGAGAGGTGTTTGGGCCTGTGTGACGCATGCCTCCCCATATAAACCCCGTATGTCACAAATGGGTTTTTGTTCGGAAGAGGAATGAAAATAATGAAATTGCAAGGTACAAGGCAAGGCTTGTTACACAAGGTTTCACTCAACGTCTTAGGGTTGATTATGAAGAAATCTATACCCCGATCATGGGAGGAATAACCTTTAGATATCTAATCTTAATAGCAGCCAACTTGAAGTTAAAAATGAAATTGATGGATGTTGTCACAGCATATCTGTATGGAAACTTGGATTTGAACATATACATGAAAGTACCCGAAGGTATCCCTGTCCCGAACAAAGACAGAGCAAACATAAATTTATATAGTGTAAAATTAGAGAACTCACTGTATGGACTAAAGCAGTCGGGAGAATGTGGTACAATCGATTGAGTTACTTTCTCTACAAGAAAGGCTAGGCTACACCAACAGTGAAGATTGTCCATGTGTTTTTATACAAAGATCTCTGAATGGATTTTGTATAATCTGTAACACCCCAGCATCTAGTATGCCTGAATGCTACCAAACATAGACTAAACAACATCTAAATACCACAAATTAACATAAATTACAGCAAAGGAGCAAATGCTAAAACCGAAAATTTCGGCAGCATCTCCTTTGTTTCTCATGCTTCGAAGCAACAACAATAGTAAGACAAGATATAGCTTGGTAAATGACAACTAAAATAGCAATAACAATTGATATGGCAACACTTATATCTACAAACAGCGAATTCAACCATTTCACCAATTATAGTGAAGCAAAAGATGAACTTAAGCTCAAAACCAAGCCGAGCACCAAGTTTCATGGCACAAATCTTATTATCATGTCTCCAAGTGATTAAACATAGACTATGAATGTGGAGCTACGTGTAGAAGTGTAGCTAAACCCCTTTCCAGCATGCTGGTCTCAAAGTACCTAAAAACAACATAAAACACAAGCGTGAGTTCATCACTCAGCAAGTATATTGCAATGGGCCAAAAAAAAAAAAAACAATTCAATGTAACATCACTACATACCATGCTCAACTTCATGGTCAAGTCATAATCTCATATTCAACAACATATTCATGTCTCAAAATCATTGTTCACATATCATCATCATCATGTATGCAATGCGATGCAATGCAATGCTCATATCTCCTGGAAGCTTATACCGGTATAGCTGAGTGCACACCCGTCGGCGTGCACCCTCTCCCCCCTTCCATCCCGTAGATGGAGGGTGCCTACTCCTCGCTTCCATTCACCACGTGGATGGAATCACGATGTAGGTCTTACTCAATGGCGTTCCGGACTAGTCATAACTTTCTCACCGACCTTACCGGACTAGTTATGACTTTCTCACCGCCCTTGCCATGTCTCATGCCATGAATGCAAAGATGCCAACATCATAAAATAATTTGCACATTTACTTAAACCAATCATGGCATAGAATCATAATGGATCATTTTCATCATACCAATAGCAAGCATTAAAGCATGGCATGTTATCGCATCATAAATTCAATTTCAACTCATCAAAACTAGCGATCTACAACTCGCTACCCATTCCAATACACTTGCCTTAACCTCCGGCGACGGATTGATGAGAAGTAGTGGGCACTCCCGGGGTCACACCACCTTCGCCCGACGACCGAAAACCCAACGGATCTCCTCCTGGTTCGCGCGATCTCCTTCCTCGCTCCAAATCCACCGGATCTCCTCGTCGCGGAGCGCTCCAATGGACGGATATTCGAGGTGTTGAGGTGGATAACTCCCCTAGGGGCAGCAAGGGAGGTGGAGAGGGGAGGAGAGGGGTGGTGGCGCCATGGGGGCAGATGGAGAGGAAGGGGAAGGGTGGAGGCGCATGGGGGGCTAGGGGTGGCGGCTAGGGTTGAGAGAGGGAGTTTTGGGGTGCACCAAGGGGTGGGGGCCAGATTTGGCTGCCCAAAAGTCCCCCCCTTGGGCCCAAACCCTTCCACCGGAGGCCCAACTCAACCCGCAAGGCCCAAAGTCCCCCGGAGAGGCCCAAAACACCCGAAATGGCCCAAAAACACGCTATAAACGGCATAACGTAAAGTTTTAACCTCCATTTACATATTTTATAATGTTTTGACCTCAGCATCCACATTTTATAAGATTACAACACTCCGTGGTGTCACATTCTCCCCCTTCAACAGGATTCGACCCCGAATCCGAGACACGCCACTTCGCAAACAACCAAATCGAAGGGAGCGTTCACGCCTCAGAACCCGCTTAGAAGCCCCTACGATTTGCACCAGCCAGCACTCAGAAGCAAGGAGCTAAGGATCAAAGACTGACAGCTCTAAAGATAACTCACATTCAAAACTTGCCAGAATTCTTACTCCACTTTGAAACACCGAGTACAAACATAAGGATTCAGAACATCCCAAGCAAAAGGATAACTTCCTAAGCTGACAATGAAGGGAAACGGTCTCATATTCCTCATTTTTATGCATTCCTTGGCACTAAAGTGCCCGATCCCTTTAATCGATGTTTCTCCTCAAAAGAACACGGCACCAACCTCTAGAACCCTCTTCAGCTCCCACGCACCAAAGTGCTTTCACATCTCAACCTCTCTACTGTGGTTCGTCGTATTCTAGGCAGCCTTGAACCAAGCAAGTCACAACACTCCAAGACTACCAACTGCTTGAACAATCGGCTAACACCTTGCAAAAGATTGACCTTTTACAAAAGACCAATACCCACCACTACCACCGAAGGAAAAAACCTACTTTATAACCAGGGTCCTTAAAACCCACAAAAACACTGTCAACCGAGCAATCCACATCGGTCGACACAACTCGCTCAAAGATCGGCGACAAAAGATCCAATACATTTCGAAAGGATAAAGCAATTACTTGCAACCACCAAGTGGTCCACTAATAGTTTAATCAACCCTACCGTGGAATGCACCAACGACCCGATTCTCCAAGAAGGTTTGCATTGGGTGCACTCAACCATAAACCATGAACCCCAAATGGTCCACCTACAACAACTCAAACCCCAAAGCGCTAAAACCACTTTGGAAAGGATCCGACAACATCCAAAGAGCACACATTTTAATTTCCTATGCCAAGACACAAAGGAAACTCAAATCCCCTACACCACAACCAACATACCAGAAATTCTTCATGTTTTCTTTCATGCTAGACAGAATAGAAATCTCGATTTATGACGTGCATGCACACTTTTCAAGAGCACTCCGGATTAGTCATATATCCATGTATGACTTTCTCACCGACCTGGCTCACCGACTTTTTCATCATTAAACATCTATAAACAATGTCATGCTTCCTTTTCACCATTCATTCTTCATGTAACAACAATATCGAATAATCATTCACCAACCGACTACTTCCTCGGTATCACATGTTTGAAACACACATAACATTTACGGTTGCGCTAAAACTTATAACTATGACGGCAACACCGATAACAGCAAAACACCACGTCGTAAAAGAACCCACATCAATTGAAAACTGAACTTGCAAAACATTGCATTTCATCCAAATTCAACATTTTGGAAGATAACATCAAAATTTCAAGTCGAGCATCTGCTCCCACAACCGTCACAAATTTTCTCAAGGAGAGGGAAACTCATTTCCAAAAGGGAACACCTCACTAACAAAATCACTTTATAAAACATTCACAAAATCCACCTTTTTGAAGCACTTGCAAACTCTACACAGACTTTTTTCCAAATAACTCCAACTCTAGCAAAGAAAAGTACAAATTAAACCTCATGAGTTTTCCAACATAACCCTCTAAGTCCATTTGTGTCCTTTAAAATTTATTCCAAAGATAATTCAGGGTGCACGCGAACAGTGCGATCCACTCAAAAACTTTTGGGGTGTAAATCCATACTCATAGCACCAACTAAACAAATTAGCCAAAACCAAATATTTGCACCAATTTCTACAAGTTTTATGGAAACTCTGAAACACAACATATGGAACACCTTGACCGAAAACCCTTCAACCAAAATGGCAACCAACCAAACCAGTCCAAAAGGTTTTAAACACAAGTTCAGCATAAATACAATCATCTCTAGTGTTCCACTACGCTTTCCATTAAAGACTTCGAAATTCACTACTTACTCATTGAGAAAGTCCAACCGGTTTTAACAAAATTGATGTAACAAATTCTTTCTCTAGTTACCATTTCCAACACTTTTAATTAAAATTTATGGTGCTTATAAAATAAGACACCCAACCAAGACTACATCGACATGATCCCCACGGATCATCATATCATAATACATCTTATTCTACATTTGAAATATAGTACTTCAACAAATCTTTCAGCATGATCAACCTATAAATTTCATACCACCTATATGTCAACGTCTCGACAATTGAAACTTATTCAGTTAACAAACGACTTCAACATGTAAATATTATCTCCACAGGGTAGAATTCGCAAGTAAGACTTAAATTATACATTCATTAAGGATAAAATCATTCATCATGTTAATTACCCAAAGTTCACTCCATCACCACATGTTACAAATTCCTCTATTTTAACCATGGTTTTCAACAAGTAATCTAAACAATTACCACCACTACTAGGTTATTAATAACAACCAACGAGCATAATCATCAAACGACAATATTACTTTTAGCTACCCTATAGATAGGTGATAACAAAATTACCACCACACAACATACTCCAACTATTTAAAATAGATTGAATACTAGCATTAACACTGCCCTTAACAACATCATTAACAATAAGTCGTATGTCTTCTCAATTGATATCAATACTAGCATTGTAGAGACACAACTGCATACTTCCAAATATACTAGTAGGTTGCAACAACATAAATAGCAACTCTAATCAACTTCCAAATTAAAGCCACTAGTCAACATGATTAAATCTCTCTATTAACCCGTTAGATTAGAACATCTTTAAACAATCGGCAAGGTTTCTTTATTGATATCATTAATTTACATCATCTTAATGTTCTAACTATGCATCAAGGTTTAAACTTTTAACATTAACAAGGATCATAAGCACTTTTAAAGCATGGCAACAGATTCTAAGCATGTACATTAACCCATTTAATCATTCCCACTATGGGGTACTCTACATCACTAGAGGTTCACCTAATCTTAAGCTAAAGGTAACAATTACATTTAATTGTTTCAACTCACAAATTAACTTAACAATACGTCATTCCATAAACCACATTGGTACATACTACATAACATGCTAAACAACAATTTTCACTTTTGACAAGTAATTTCAGTCAAACGAATACTTACTTTATTTGCAGCATTTTTTTTCTTTTAATACTCAACCAAAACTCACAAAGAAGCTTGACTCTCAAAGTTGCAATGAGACAAACCCAAACTTGATCATGCAAGAGGAAATTCTCCAAAACACTTTTCAATCTCAAAGACCCCCATAGAGGAAAATGGTTGAAACACAATTTTCTTAAAAGGGAACCAAGCGATCAAGTAATCCATTTCAAATAAAACCTTAACACCAAACCCCAAACTTTCACGAAACAAAGAAGGGCTTTCAAAGATGATTTCTCAAACCAGTAAAATGAAGAAATCAAACACCATTTACTCCTACAAAGCCACAGAACTTCAGCCCTGACAACCAAGTCTGGCATAACGCTGCAATAACTCTTTTGACCTCGGAGAAAGACAAACACATGAATAAATTGAATGCTTCTCCCCATAAAGCAATCAACAAACTAAGCATCAAAGCTGGAAAGGCGACCAAAAGAAGCACAACACTAGACTCTTCTTCTCCGTCTTCAACCAAGGAAGACAAAACCACATACCGCATACGGAACAATCCGCGAAAATCCAAGACCAAACACTTTTCTTTTGATTTCAATCGACTAAAAACCAAGAAGACCAACCAAAATCGACCGTCAGAATGGTGAAAAACATCCGAAGGAAACCACCATCAACTCTTCTATTTGTCTCCAGCCAACTACCCGATCTACGATAGAAAAGGTAAGCACTCTTTCCCCACAAGGGGTTAATAGTTCTTCGGTGATGGCTTTAACCGGCCATACCGTCAAACCACACCCTTACTATTAACAAAAGTGGTGACCGAAACCCTTCGGCACCACAACCCCACTATATCACCACAGCAAGCACAATTTAATCATTTATCTCATAGACATAGCAACATGGATTATCAAATGAAGCATTCAACATCAAAGCTTAAATACAACATTTAAGCGTAAAGGAACGATACCCATACCCTTTCCTACTGTGCATCCATGTGTGTCAAATTTTAGATTAGCTATACCATTTTTTTTTGCAAGTTTTAATGTTGCTATCCTATGACAAAATTTTAGTTTTTTCCTAAGCCATGTTTCTAAGTTATCCCACATCACATTTTAGTTGTAACCTAAGGTATGACACTAAAAATACACATTCCAAGGACCTACAGCCCGCTCTGATACCAACTGTAACACCCCAGCATCTAGTATGCCTGAATGCTACCAAACATAGACTAAACAACATCTAAATACCACAAATTAACATAAATTACAGCAAAGGAGCAAATGCTAAAACCGAAAATTTCGGCAGCATCTCCTTTGTTTCTCATGCTTCGAAGCAACAACAATAGTAAGACAAGATATAGCTTGGTAAATGACAACTAAAATAGCAATAACAATTGATATGGCAACACTTATATCTACAAACAGCGAATTCAACCATTTCACCAATTATAGTGAAGCAAAGATGAACTTAAGCTCAAAACCAAGCCGAGCACCAAGTTTCATGGCACAAATCTTATTATCATGTCTCCAAGTGATTAAACATAGACTATGAATGTGGAGCTACGTGTAGAAGTGTAGCTAAACCCCTTTCCAGCATGCCGGTCTCAAAGTACCTAAAAACAACATAAAACACAAGCGTGAGTTCATCACTCAGCAAGTATATTGCAATGGGCCAAAAAAAAAAACAATTCAATGTAACATCACTACATACCATGCTCAACTTCATGGTCAAGTCATAATCTCATATTCAACATCATATTCATGTCTCAAAATCATTGTTCACATATCATCATCATCATGTATGCAATGCGATGCAATGCTGAAGGATCGTTATTTTTGATCCAGTTGATTTTGATGATGAGTATTTGAAAAAGATTTGAAACCAGTTTGATATTTCGACAAGATTTATTTTTTGGTTTCTTTATTTGAAAAGATCTGAAATCAGTTTGATTTTGAAAAGCTTTTTGATTTTTGCAAAGGTTTTTGTTCGTGTTTTGAAATCGTGTTCTTAGAATATTTAATGCAATGCACTCCTGTGAGTGGTTGCATGGTTTAATGTGAGTCAAGTCGCGGACTTGTGCTCGGAATCGTTTTGTGGTTTGTTCATGTGCAGGTATTGCTCGAGGGCGAATGTGGTCGATGACGGGACTGGAACTAGGTTCATGAAGGAACTGAGGTTCGGGACTAGGTTCAGGGGAACTGAGGTCTTGGTGGTCAAGGATGTCATGCGGGACGTTCGGGCTAAGAGAATGGTGCACATGAAGACTGGTTAGTCACGTGAGAATGGCATGAGGTCATTCGCGTGCAAAGTGTTAGTCACGTGAGTATGGTAGGGTTGCCATACGCGTGCAAGAGTTGTACTCGGCCAGGTTGGGCCAAGTGGAGTTGTGTTGAATACATGCTCTTTCTAGGATTAGGAGTGGGAATCCTTTTAGGATTAGGAATCCTTCTAGGATTAGGACTCCTTCTAGGATTAGGTGTGTTTGCCTTCTTTAAATAGAGGGGTTGCCTCCTGTTGAAGGTAATCAAGATTTGAGCAAGCTTTAGGGTTGTACTCTTTTGTTTGGAGTATTTTAGACAAAAGAAAGGAGAAATAAAGATCAAGTTCATCAAATCTTTCGGCGAGCTACAATTCTAGTTAGATTTATTCTCGCCATCTTCTGGAACAGCAAGCTTGCGAAGGTCATAACTTTTGATCCGTAAGTCCGATTGAGCTGATTCTTTTTGAGTTTGATTCGTATTGGAATATAGTTTCTTGTGTCCAAATTTCAGATCGATCAGACGGTTGGATCTCCGGGAATTCGTGTTTTACCAAACCTCTATCATTCTGTTTTTTTCGAAAACGAGGCAATTATTTGGTTCTATTTTGGGGTAAACTTTTAATAAATCAAGAATTTGGTTTTAGCTTCCGCACAATCATTCACCCCCCCTCTGATTGCTATATTCGGTCCTACAAATGCAATGCTCATATCTCCTGGAAGCTTATACCGGTATAGCTGAGTGCACACCCGTCGGCGTGCACCCTATCCCCCCTTCCATCCCGTAGATGGAGGGTGCCTACTCCTCGCTTCCATTCACCACGTGGATGGAATCACGATGTAGGTCTTACTCAATGGCGTTCCGGACTAGTCATAACTTTCTCACCGACCTTACCGGACTAGTTATGACTTTCTCACCGCCCTCGCCATGTCTCATGCCATGAATGCAAAGATGCCAACATCATAAAATAATTTGCACATTTACTTAAACCAATCATGGCATAGAATCATAATGGATCATTTTCATCATACCAATAGCAAGCATTAAAGCATGGCATGTTATCGCATCATAAATTCAATTTCAACTCATCAAAACTAGCAATCTACAACTCGCTACCCATTCCAATACACTTGCCTTAACCTCCGGCGACGGATTGATGAGAAGTAGTGGGCACTCCCGGGGTCACACCACCTTCGCCCGACGACCGAAAACCCAACGGATCTCCTCCCGGTTCGCGCGATCTCCTTCCTCGCTCCAAATCCACCGGATCTCCTCGTCGCGGAGCGCTCCAATGGACGGATATTCGAGGTGTTGAGGTGGATAACTCCCCTAGGGGCAGCAAGGGAGGTAGAGAGGGGAGGAAAGGGGTGGTGGCTGTGACACCACGGAGTGTCGTAATCTTACACAATGTGAATGTTAAGGACAAAAACTTTATGGAATGTTGAATTTAGGTTAAAACTTTTCGGCTTGAGGTTTACTCGCGTTTTTGGGTCGGTTGAAGTGTTATATCGCCACGGATTGTCGTATCCTTAATTATTGAGCATGATGAGGCTATAAACATTATGAGATGTGGAAATAAGGTTAAAACCATAGGAATTGGAGGTTAATAACGTTTTCGGGCCATTTTCGGGGTTTTGGGCCTTCCCGGGGGAGTTTGGGCCCAAGGGGGAAGAACCGTGGGCTTTTGTGGAGAGAGATTGGCCCATGGAGGGGGGAGAATGTGGGTAAAGGGGCTAGGGGCGCCTCCTCCCTGCCCTAGCCGCCTCCCCACACGCCTCCACCTCCCCCTTGCGCCTCCACCAATTCCCTCCTCCCTCTAGTCCTCTTCCTCCACCTCCACCTCAAGCCGCGCCCCCCTCCTCCTTGCGCCCCCAAGGACGCCCCCTCGCTGCCACGACACGTCTACGTGCTGCCCTCGCTGTTTGGAAGAACCGCAACGAGGGATCCCGATGGATTTGGCGCGTGGGAGCGAGATCGGGTGATCGAGAGACATTCTTCGTGTTCGTCGTTCGTCGGACTAAGGTATGTCCATGGGGAAACCTTGGGGAAGGTCTAGGTGCTGTTCTCATGGTAGATTTGGAGTTTTTAGATCAAGGGGACGTGCTGCCATGGAGTAGATCTGAAAAGAACTAGAGTTCGTATTGTACTCAGTTTCGGGCAGATTTAGAGTCTGTGTTAGGGCGTGCGATTTCGCAATTTTAGATTCGGAATTTGGCCGATCTCCTGTTGAAGAAGTTGTAGGTATCGTCAAGACCTATTTTTTGTATTTTTTTGAGAATTGTTGGAGTTACGGTCTGAAAGTTATGGCTGTTTTGGTGGGCGCTGTCCAATCTGTGTCGAGGTTGGGACAGTCTGTGTTCAACATTAGATTAAACTAATTTAGATTTCGAATCTGACCGTACGGACTTCTAGGAAGTTGTAGATAATTTCAATACCTTTCAGTGCATATAAAGAAATTGAAATTCTGCCCAGCCGTTTGGAAGTTATGGCCGTTTTACCGAGCGCTGTCAAATCTGTGACGAGATTGAGACAGTTCGTGTTCAACGTTAGATTAAACAACATTAGAGTCCGAATCAGTCTTTCCCTATAACTAGAAAAAGTTGGGAAATTTCCTAAGCTATGCAAGGATGTACTCGTTTATTCAATTTGGAGTCCTAGAACAGAAGTTATGCCCGTTGGAAGGCTGCTGTCTCGAAGGGACAGATTTGCTGTTTTCTGATTTTAGGAGTTGTAAGCGAAGTTGGGGTAGTGGGATATATGTGTGCTGTTTTGTGGACTCGATTTGAGTGTGTGGCACATGTTTGCAGGTGGTGTGCCTCCAGGAGTGCCCTCAACCTCTCGTCACTCCGTTGCCCATGGTTGAAGGCAAGTGTGTTGTGATGGATAGCGAGTTGTAGGTTGCATGTTGAAATTAGATGGAATTGTCTATACGATTATGATCACTTGCCATGTTTTAATGATTGCTATGATATGATGAGCATGTTTAAGATGTTATGATGTCATGTGTTAATATATGAGTTTTATATATTGTTGGCATGCTTGCATACATGACATGTTACATGGCCCGGGCGGTGAGAAAGTCATTAACTAATCCGGGAAGGTCGGTGAGAAAGTTATGACTAATCCGGAGAGCCATTAGAGTAAGCCCTACATCGTGATTCCATCTACCGTGGGTGGTGGAAGCGAGGAGTAGGCACCCTCCATCTTCGGGATGGAAGGGGGGAGAGGGTGCACACCGACGGGTGTGTACTCAACCATACCGGTATGAGTTTCCAAGGAGATATGAGCATTGCATTGCATTGCATTGCATACACAATGATGATGATTTTGTTAAAGTGTTCATGATTGAGATGATATACATGATGTGAGATGTTATTTTCTATGATATTGTTATTGTTGTCCATTACAATATGCTTGCTGAGTTTTGAACTCACGCTTGTGTTTTATGTTGTTTTTAGGTACTTTGAGATCGGCATGCGGGAAAAATGGGTTTAGCTACACTTCTACACGTAACTCCACCATCATAGTCTATTATTAATCACTTGGAGACATGATATTAAGAGTTGTGCCATAACCATAATGTATGGTTTAATTTAGCATGCTTGTGATTCCTTATTTGCTTCGTTTTAGTTTACGAAGTGGTTGGGCGTGGTATTGTTGGCGTAATTTGATGATATATCCATTTATGTTGTTGTTTTAGATGTCGTGTGTTACGATATATCATGCCATGATTTTGTTATTGTGTTAATTCTTGGAAAAACAAAGGAGATGCTGCCGAAATATCGGTTTTTAGCATATGTACCTTTGCTGGAATTTATGTTTAAATGTGGTATTTAGATGTTGTTTAGCTTAGGTTTGGTAGCATTCGGGCATATTAAATGCCGGGGTGTTACAGTTGGTATCAGAGCGGGCTGTAGGTCCTTGGAATGTGAATTTTTAGTGTCATGCTATAGGGTAAAACTAAAATATGATGTGGAATAACTTAGAAACATGGCTTAGGTCTTAACTAAAATTTTGTTATAGGATAGCAACATTAAAACTTGCAAAAGTGGTATAACTAATCTAAAATTTGACACACAATGGATGCACAGTAGGAAAGGGTATGGGTATCGTTTCTTTATGCTTAAATGTTGTATTTAAGCTATGATGTTGAATGCTTCCTTTGATAAAGTTGTTGCTATGTCTATGAGATAAATGACTGAATTGCTCTTGTTGTTGTGATAGAGTGGAATTGTGGTACCGAAGGGTTTCGGTCACCTCTTTTTGTTCATAGTAAGGGCGAGGTTTGACGGTGTGGCCGGTTAGCGCCATCACCGAAGAACTATTAACCCCTATAGGAGAAGAGTGCTTACCCTTTCTGTTGTAGATCGGGTAGTTGACTGGAGTCAAATAGAAGAGTTTGGTGGTGATTCCTTCGTACGTTCTTTGCCGTTCTGACGGTCGATTTTCGTTGCTTTTCTTGGCTTTAGTTGATTTGAATCAAATGAGAAATGTTGGGTTTTCGCGGATCGTTCCGTATGCGGTGTGTGGTTTTGTCTTCCTTGGTTGAAGACGAAGAAGAGGAGTCTAGTGTTGCGCTTCTTTTGGGCGCCTTTCCAGTTTTAATGATTAGTTTGTTGATGGCTTTATGGGGAAGAAGCAGTCAAATTTATCCCTGTGTTTGTCTTTCTCCGAGGTTAACGGAGTTATTGCGGAGTTATGCCAGACCTGGTTGTCAGGGCTGAAGTTCTGTGTCTTTGTAGAAGTAAGTGGTGTTTGATTCGTTATTTTGCTGGTTTAAGAAAATCATATTTGAAGAACCCTTCCTGTTTTGTGAATGTTTGGAGTTATGGTTTATTTGCAAAGGTATATTTGATCGGTTGGTTTCCTACTATGGGAGTCTTCGAGATTTAAAAGTGTTTTGGAGAATTCCTTTGCATGACCAAGTTTGGGTTTGTCTCATCGCAATTTTGAGAGTCAAATTTTCCTTATGAATTTGGGATGAGTTTTAAAACTAAAATGCTGTAAACAAAGTAGTCTTTTGACTGAAATCGTTTGTCCCTAGTAAGAATTGATGTTTAGCATGTTATGTAGTAGGTAACAATGTGCTTTATGGATTGATGTGTTGCTAAGTTAAATTTTGAGTTGAATCAATTCAATGTGATTAATATCTCTAGCTTGAGAATGAATAGACTACTAGTGTTGTAGTTTACTCTTAGCGAGAATGATTAAAGGTGTTAATGTACATGCTTAGAATCTGTTGCCTTGCTTTAAAAGTGCTTATGATCCTTGCTAATGTTTAAAGTTTTAAACCCTGATGCATAGTTAAAACTTTAAGATGATGTAGACTGCTGTTATTGATAAAGAAACCTTTCTGGTTGTTTAAAGAGGTTCTAATTTAATGGATTAATAGAGAAATTTAATCGTGTTGCCTAGCGACTTTAATTTGGAAGTTGATTAGAGTTGCTATTTATGTTGTTGCAAACCATTAGTATATTTGGAAGTATGCGTATGTGTTCCTATAAATGCTAGTATTGATATCGATTGAGAAGACATAAGACTTATTCTTAATGATGTTGTTAAGGCGGTGTTAATACTAGTATTCAATCTGTTTTAAATAGTTGGAGTATGTTGTGTGGTGGTAGTTTGGTTATCACCTATGTATAGGATAGCTAAAAGCAATGTGTTGATTGATGATAATCAAATTATTGATATTGATGACTTAGTAGTGGTGGTAGTTGTGTTGAATACTTGTTGGAAACCATTGATTAAATGGAGGGTATTGTAACCTGTGGTGATGGAGTGAACCATGGATAATTAACATGACGTAGAGTTTAATCCTTAATGAGTGTATACCTTCGAATCATGTTTACGAATTTTATCTCGTAGAGTTTTATCTTTAATGAATGTATGCCTTGGAATCCTAGTTATGAACTTTGTCTTGTAGAGATAATATTTACATGTTGAAGTCGTTTGTTAACTGGATAAGTTTCGATTGTCGAGACGTTTACATATAGGTGGTATGAAAGTTATTGATTGGTCACGCTGAAAGTTTTGTTGGAGCACTTGCTTCAAATGTAGAATATGATGTTATTTGTTATGTTGGTCAGTGGGGATCTTGTTGACTTAGCCTTCGTGGGATGTCTTTTCGTACGCATCATAAATTTTATTTATTTGGGAAGATAATGAGAGAAAGAATTTGTTTTAAAGCTCTTGTTGCAACCTGAGAGGTTTCTCGATGAGTAGAAAGGTATAATTTGAATGTTTAAAAAGGATAAGAATAGGGTTTCATGTTGAGCTTGTGTTTAAAACCTTCTGGATTGGTTTGGTTGGTCGCCATCTTGGTTGTATGCTTTTGGTTGAGGTGCTTCTTACATTGAGTTTGAGTTTCCCCAAAACTCGTAGTGTTTGGTGTCGACCTTTGGTTTGGGCGAATTTGTTTAGTTCGTGTTGTCAGTTGAGTTTTCATCCAAAAGTTTTTGAGTGGATCGCGCTCCTTCGCGTCCACATTGGAATATCTTTGGAATAAAGTTTAAGGGAAACAGATAGATACAGTGGGTTGTGTTGGAAACTCTTGAGATTTAATTTGTAACTCTTTTTGGCTAGAGTTGGAGTCATTTGGAAAATGTGTCTGGTGTGCGGGTGTTTCACAAGTCTGGATTTTTTATAAATGTTTTATAGGTGAATTTGGTTAGAGAAGAGTTTTCTTTTGGGATTGAGTTTCCCTCTCTTTTGATAAAATTTATGGCAGTTGTTTATGCAGATGTCTAACTTTAGAGTCAATGTTCTTTTCCAAAATGTTGATTTTGGTTAAAACGCGATGTTTTGCGAGTTTAGCTATCTACCGTTGGTGGGTTTTGATATGATGTGGTGCCTTACTGTTAACTATGCTGCCGTCATAGTTTATAGTCATTAGCGCGATTCTCGATGTTATTCGAGATTTATTCTTGTGATACCGAGGAAGAAGTCATCATGTGAATGACTATTCGGTAGTGTTGTTAAATGATGAAGGAATGGTGAAAAGTAAACTTGACATCGTTTTTAGATGTTAAATGATAAAGGAGTCGACGAGCCAGGTCGGTGAGAAAGTCATATAAGGATATATGACTAATCCGGAGTGCTCTTGAAAAGTGTGCATGCATGTCATGAATCGAGATGTCCATTTCTTTCTAGTATGAAAAGAAAGAATGAAGAAATTATGGTATTTTGGTTGTGGTGTAGGAGGTTTATGCTCCCTTTGTGATTTGGCTTGGATGTTGCCGAATTCTTTCCAAATTGGTTGTTAACGCCTTGGGTTTGAGTTGTCGTGTGTATACTTGGGCTTGATAGCTAAGTGTTTTTGTGTGAGGGCGAGACCCTCTTAAGAGAGGAACCAATTGTGGTTTGGTAAAGTTTTTACGATCCTAGCTTGGGGCTAGGCGTAGAACCTTAGTGGTATAAGGGTGGTTTGTGATGGAGGTTGATGATGTTTGGGTTTAACCATTATTAAGAGTAGCGATGGGTGGAAGTGAAGTTGACGGTAGTTCGGTGATATTTGTCCTACCGTGAGCAATTGTCTTCACTAGTTGTTCTTGGATTTGAGTCTTGTCTGGGAAAGGATGGAATAAAATGTTAGTATGATCGTGTATCGGAAGGGCAAGTGTGCCTTAATGAGTTTTCCCCTCGATGGAAATTTTCGGGAATGTAGAAAGGTCGTTAAAGGGATTGTGACTCGCTTTGTTTGTGTCATGTTGAGTTTATTGCAGTGTGTAGTCAGGTTGGTTGTGATATAAATGTGAGGTGGTTGTCGTGAGGATTCGAGCGTTTTGGGTTGTTGAAGCCCTTCAAGGTTGAAACGCAGATTCTGTTTGGGATTTGAAGTGAAGGTCGAACTGTGAGCGGTTGCCCTTTGTTGAGCTAAATCAACATTTCCTCGCCAAGGGTTGGTTTTGAGAACTCGCTTGTCGTTTGTTTCGGTTTGAGTCTTTGTGTGAATGTTTTATGTTGTAAGGTAGTCTTTTGTCCCTTGGGGACTTTGTTGTTGATTTTGGCGTTCGTCGGATTCGAGGTCGAATCCTGTTTAAGGGGGGTAGAATGTGACACCACGGAGTGTCGTAATCTTACACAATGTGAATGTTAAGGACAAAAACTTTATGGAATGTGGAATTTAGGTTAAAACTTTTCGGCTTGAGGTTTACTCGCGTTTTTGGGTCGATTGAAGTGTTATATCGCCACGGATTGTCGTATCCTTAATTATTGAGCATGATGAGGCTATAAACATTATGAGATGTGGAAATAAGGTTAAAACCATAGGAATTGGAGGTTAATAACGTTTTCGGGCCGTTTTCGGGGTTTTGGGCCTTCCCGGGGGAGTTTGGGCCCAAGGGGGAAGAACCGTGGGCTTTTGTGGAGAGAGATTGGCCCATGGAGGGGGGAGAATGTGGGTAAAGGGGCTAGGGGCGCCTCCTCCCTGCCCTAGCCGCCTCCCCACACGCCTCCACCTCCCCCTTGCGCCTCCACCAATTCCCTCCTCCCTCTAGTCCTCTTCCTCCACCTCCACCTCAAGCCGCGCCCCCCTCCTCCTTGCGCCCCCAAGGACGCCCCCTCGCTGCCACGACACGTCTACGTGCTGCCCTCGCTGTTTGGAAGAACCGCAACGAGGGATCCCGATGGATTTGGCGCGTGGGAGCGAGATCGGGTGATCGAGAGACATTCTTCGTGTTAAATCGTTAAATCGGACTAAGGTATGTCCATGGGGAAACCTTGGGGAAGGTCTAGGTGCTGTTCTCATGGTAGATTTGGAGTTTTTAGATCAAGGGGACGTGCTGCCATGGAGTAGATCTGAAAAGAACTAGAGTTCGTATTGTACTCAGTTTCGGGCAGATTTAGAGTCTGTGTTAGGGCGTGCGATTTCGCAATTTTAGAGTCGGAATTTGGCCGATCTCCTGTTGAAGAAGTTGTAGGTATCGTCAAGACCTATTTTTTGTATTTTTTTGAGAATTGTTGGAGTTACGGTCTGAAAGTTATGGCTGTTTTGGTGGGCGCTGTCCAATCTGTGTCGAGGTTGGGACAGTCTGTGTTCAACATTAGATTAAACTAATTTAGATTTCGAATCTGACCGTACAGACTTCTAGGAAGTTGTAGATAATTTCAATACCTTTCAGTGCATATAAAGAAATTGAAATTCTGCCCAGCCGTTTGGAAGTTATGGCCGTTTTACCGAGCGCTGTCAAATCTGTGACGAGATTGAGACAGTTCGTGTTCAACGTTAGATTAAACAACATTAGAGTCCGAATCAGTCTTTCCCTATAACTAGAAAAAGTTGGGAAATTTCCTAAGCTATGCAAGGATGTACTCGTTTATTCAATTTGGAGTCCTAGAACAGAAGTTATGCCCGTTGGAAGGCTGCTGTCTCGAAGGGATAGATTTGCTGTTTTCTGATTTTAGGAGTTGTAAGCGAAGTTGGGGTAGTGGGATATATGTGTGCTGTTTTGTGGACTCGATTTGAGTGTGTGGCACATGTTTGCAGGTGGTGTGCCTCCAGGAGTGCCCTCAACCTCTCGTCACTCCGTTGCCCATGGTTGAAGGCAAGTGTGTTGTGATGGATAGCGAGTTGTAGGTTGCATGTTGAAATTAGATGGAATTGTCTATACGATTATGATCACTTGCCATGTTTTAATGATTGCTATGATATGATGAGCATGTTTAAGATGTTATGATGTCATGTGTTAATATATGAGTTTTATATATTGTTGGCATGCTTGCATACATGACATGTTACATGGCCCGGGCGGTGAGAAAGTCATTAACTAATCCGGGAAGGTCGGTGAGAAAGTTATGACTAATCCGGAGAGCCATTAGAGTAAGCCCTACATCGTGATTCCATCTACCGTGGGTGGTGGAAGCGAGGAGTAGGCACCCTCCATCTTCGGGATGGAAGGGGGGAGAGGGTGCACACCGACGGGTGTGTACTCAACCATACCGGTATGAGTTTCCAAGGAGATATGAGCATTGCATTGCATTGCATTGCATACACAATGATGATGATTTTGTTAAAGTGTTCATGATTGAGATGATATACATGATGTGAGATGTTATTTTCTATGATATTGTTATTGTTGTCCATTACAATATGCTTCTTTGAGTTTTGAACTCACGCTTGTGTTTTATGTTGTTTTTAGGTACTTTGAGATCGGCATGCGGGAAAAATGGGTTTAGCTACACTTCTACACGTAACTCCACCATCATAGTCTATTATTAATCACTTGGAGACATGATATTAAGAGTTGTGCCATAACCATAATGTATGGTTTAATTTAGCATGCTTGTGATTCCTTATTTGCTTCGTTTTAGTTTACGAAGTGGTTGGGCGTGGTATTGTTGGCGTAATTTGATGATATATCCATTTATGTTGTTGTTTTAGATGTCGTGTGTTACGATATATCATGCCATGATTTTGTTATTGTGTTAATTCTTGGAAAAACAAAGGAGATGCTGCCGAAATATCGGTTTTTAGCATATGTACCTTTGCTGGAATTTATGTTTAAATGTGGTATTTAGATGTTGTTTAGCTTAGGTTTGGTAGCATTCGGGCATATTAAATGCCGGGGTGTTACAGTGGCGCCATGGGGGCAGATGGAGAGGAAGGGGAAGGGTGGAGGCGCATGGGGGGCTAGGGGGTGGCGGCTAGGGTTGGGAGAGGGAGTTTTGGGGTGCACCAAGGGGTGGGGGCCAGATTTGGCTGCCCAAAAGTCCCCCCTTGGGCCCAAACCCTTCCACTGGAGGCCCAACTCAACCCCCAAGGCCCAAAGTCCCCCGGAGAGGCCCAAAACACCCGAAATGGCCCAAAAACACGCTATAAACGGCATAACGTAAAGTTTTAACCTCCATTTACATATTTTATAATGTTTTGCCCTCAACATCCACATTTTATAAGATTACGACACTCCGTGGTGTCACATAATCTCTGTCTACGTAGTTGACTTGAACATCATTGGGATGGATGACGAAATAGAAGAAGCTTTCTCATACTTGAAGTCTGAGTTTGAAATGAAGGACTTGGGTAAAACCAAGTCTTGTTTAGGCTTGCAGGTTGAGCATGTCCAAGGAGGAATCTTGGTACACCAAACGTCTTACATATAGAAAGTGTTAGAGAGATTTGGTTTCAAAAAGGCATATCCTGCAAAGATCCCAATGATCGAAAGGTCATTATAAGCAGACCTAAACCCATACAGGCCTAAAGAAGAGGGGGAGGAAGTTTTGGGAGCAGAATTCCCATATCTGAGTGCAGTTGGAGCGCTCATGTACCTTGCAAATAACACCATGCCGGACATTACGTTCGCTGTGAACTTGCTAGCCAGGTACAATGCAGAACCCACCAAAAAGCATTGGAAAGGGATCAAGGACATCTTCTGTTACCTCCAAGGAAGCAAAGATCTTGGCTTGTTTTACAAAAGAAATCATAAATTGACTTTGGTTGACTATGCCGATGCTGGGTACTTATCGGACCCTCATACTGGAAAGTCACAAATTGGGTATGTTTTCCTTTGTGTTGGAACAGCAATTTTCTAGAAGTCGTCTAAGCAGACTCTTGTCTCGATATTGACGAACTACTCGAAAATCATTGCCTTATATGAAACCTCTTGAGAATATGCATGGCTTCAAAGAATGATTCACCACATCCAGAAATCATGTGGTTTGAACATTGAGCAAACTCCCACTATTATTTATGAAGACAATGCAACTTATGTTGCTTAAGTACAAATGGGCTATGTGAAAAGCAACCTCATGAATCACATCAACCCTAAGTTCTTCTATGCTCATGAAATGCACAAAATGAACGAGATCAAGATACAACACATTAAGTTATGTGAGAATCTCGCCGATTTATTTACTAATCACTCCCAGCATCTACTTTTGAAAGGTGTTTTAGAGGAATTGGGATGGTGAGACTTAGAGAAGTGCAGATCTCTGGGGGAGAATCTTCACATACGCCTAAATAAATCTTGAACATGAAGCTTGAGTACCCAAAGTGGATCTCGAAGATTAAAATTGAAATTTGGGTGAATTGTACTATTTTTCCTTAGTAAGTTTTTCACAGAAGTTTTCTTACATAAGGTTTTAATGAGGCAATTCATGCAACACAACAAGTGTATGCTATGTACTCTTTCTGTAAGTTTTTTTCTCACTGGGTTTTTCTGGAGTTTTGATGAGACATATGCATCTCATGGCAAAGGGTCCAAGGGGGAGTGTTAGGAAACCACGTGGCCCACAAAGGCCCACGATGGTCTCTTAGCCGAAACCATAGATGTAGGCTATAAATAAGAGGAGGGGGTCTCCTTGTTGTATGTGCAATTAGAAGAATAATAGATCAATTTCCTCCATATTGTGTCTCCCTCTCTCTCTATTCTCCACTTTTAGACCTATTCGGCAACACTAGACTATGTGGTAGCAAGGTTCCCTAACAGTTCTTACTTTTTATTCTCCTCGTTTTTTCGTGCTTATTGCTGTGTTGGGTTGGATCTGGAAGGTTAAAAAATATCATCGAGAATTCAGAAATCTCGACTAAAATTTTAGTTTTTATTGGTAGAGCTAAAATTTCAATTTATGGAGGATTAAAAAAAATAATTTTTTATTGAATTTTTGTAAATTTTGGTCGACATTTCGGTTTTTGAAGCGGTTTTTTATGTTTTTTGGGCTAGATTTTGCACCAAATTTTTTTGTGAAGAATTATGATGCCTTTTATGAAGAATATATGTGAAAATTTTGCAAAAAATATATATATACAAATTATATAACCCTACTTTTCATGTGAGGAATGCTATGTGCTTCAGCTCCTACACAACATAGCTTGCTCATTGCTTGCTTCCAATTTTCGTATTTAGTACAACTTTGGCTTCGTATTTACAATACGATACAACCGTTTTCAAAATTTGCAGAATAGTCAGTCTTGGCCGGTTTGTGGTGTACCATTGATGATCATTGGGTCTCCAGGAACCGGTGATGGCTATGAATGGAAATCAAGAAACCGGCCAAGGCATCATTGGGAACTGAGGAACCGGTCAAGGAATGAATGGGACATGGGGAGCCGGCCAAGGTTCGGCGGCGCTTGAGGAACTGGCCAAAGCTGCTGCAGCTTTTCCATCGCAGGGAGGCAGCGCCATGTGCGGCAAAGGAGGAACCGGCCAATGCTTTGAGTGAAGGAACCGGCCAAAGCGCAAGGCACGACGCACCGAAAGTGAAGATAGGAAGAACTGTGGAGCAAAGCATCACGCAAATTTGTCCATCGTGATTTACGGAGATAGGCCTATAAGGAGGAGAGAACGCTGGACGGTCGCGATATTTGCTTCGTGCTTAGTGACGAGCAAGAGGGTTCAGTTTCAGTGAGTTTTTCGGTGAGTGAAGTGAGGTTCCAGTGAGTGAAGTTCTACGAGCGCGAGGTTACGCGGACAAATATTCTGCGACGTGGTACTTGAGTAGCCGCAATAAAGCAAAGCTATTTGAGTAGTATTGCGTGGTTATGTTATCGATTAACATGTGAGGTGAAGTAGTGTATTCGTAGTGTTAATATTAATTGGGTTCCATTTTTGGTTATGCAGCGGAAATCACAGTACTGACACAACCGAAGTCAGAAGCGGTCTTCATCATAAAACTGTTGCTGCAGCAATCAAGGTGCACATTACTAAAATTTATTTTGGCAACCGTGCTACAATAATAATTTATCTGTAGCTTTTGACATGCTATATTCAGCCTAGTTGCAAGTTGAGTGATAGAAGACCATGCAATTCTTGTAAAATCAGTAGCTTCGAGATTACCCAAAAATAATTCGTAGGTGGTAACTGCACAACTTGCGAAATAATCGTAACTCCTAAAAATGTGTACATCTGAAGAATATTAAAATAGGATGAAAAGTTAAATCAACTATTCTTGCATAAAATAACAACCTTCTATTAGGATTATAGTCCCTGCAGAGGTCAGGACCCTCTGCCGAGCTTGCGTTGGAACATTGGACTCTATTTATTTCGAACGATTATTCGCAGAAGCGAATGACTGTTTTTATTTTTGGACGTAATCTCTACTTGGACCCGAAAGGAGTTAACCTCCTTTCTCAAATTAATAACTCGAACCAAATGTAGCGGTTTAATCTGACTTAAAAATTGGTGCGCCGAACCGTTGAACATTGGTAAGTTATTTTGCGTTTTTACATCTTTTGCTTCTTACTGATGTTTTTGCTTTGTGTAGATACCGCTGTTGTAGAGACCGGACCCGTCGACCTCGTCTCCGTTGTAGAAAACTCCGAGCAAGGTAAGCACCTCCTTCGATCATGTCGTTCCCATTATTTTACTTTGGTTATGTTCACATTATTTTACTTAGATTATGTTGTTTTAAACAAATCAATGTATGCATGCGTTAATTCCCGTAAGCATCCTGTATTGCGAACTTGGCACATATATCCCCGCATTAACCAAAAAAATGATAGATGACAGCTTGAAGATTGGGTTAGACATGTATTAATGTTGTATTTCTTGGTTTATGTTCTTGGACCCGAAGAATTTACAAATTAATCGTAACATCTAAAAACTTCTACGTCTGTAATAATATTGAAATGGAATAAAAAGTTAAATTAAGTCTTATCGCATAAAATAACAACCTTCTTTTGGGACTACGAACTTTCAATGGAATGTTGAACTATCTCGGAGGGCTGAACCCTCTGATCACCATTGAAATGTTTTAATTTCGGACGATTATTCGCTTGAGGGTAGGACTATTTTTATTTAGGACGAAGGACTGTTTTTATTTCGGACGATTATTCGCTTTGAGCGAAGGACTGTTTTTATTTTTGGACGTAATCACCACTTGGACCCGAAAGGAGTTGACCCCCTTTCCGAACATAATAACTCGAACCAACGTAGCTGCTTAATTTGACAAAAAAATTGGTGCGCCGAACTTCTGGACCTTGGTAAGTTATTTTGCGTTAATACTTGTTTGCTTCTTAGTGATGTTTTTGCTTCGTGTAGATACCACACCCGTCGACCTGGACTCCGTTGCAAAATACTTCGAGCAAGGTAAGCACCTCGTTCGATAATGTTGTTCCCATTACTTAGGTTATGTTGTTTTGAACAAATCGATGTATCCATGAATTAATTGTAACACCTAATAACTTAAAAATGCGGAGTGCAGCCAGTCGAGCAATTTAATAAATCCTAAAAGATTACGATAAGTGAGTTTGGCCAAGGAATTTGAATTTGTAGATATTTTTTAGTAGTTTCTAATTAATTAGGTGTTAAACGTAAGAAATAATTAATTTGCTATAACCTGATTATTTGACAGTTAAAAATTATGAAACCACCTTTTGTATTCTCAGTAGGCAGTCGGAAATCACGGTACCGAGACAACCGAAGTCGGAATTGATATTCATCGTAAACTTGTTGCTGCAGCAATCGAGGTGTACATTACTATAGTTTGATGCTATGTATATTTAATGTTTTTTTTTATTTTTCGCGATCGTATTTTGCAAATTTGGTACATTTAACGCCACATTCCATAAAAATTTGCGAAATAATCGTAACTCCTAAAAATGTCTACGTCTATAAGAATATTAAAATGGAATGAATAGTTAAATCAACTCTTCTCGCATAAAATAACAACCTTCTATTAGGATTGTAGTCTCTGCAGAGGTCAGGACCCTCTGCCGAGGTTGCGCAGGAATGTTGGACTCTATTTATTTCGAACGATTATTCGCAGAACCGAAGGACTGTTTTTATTTTTGGACGTAATCACTACTTGGACCCAAAAGGAGTTGGCCTCCTTTCTCAACTTAATAACTCGAACCAAATGTAGCTGCTTAATTTGACTTAAAAATTGGTGCGCCAAACCGTTGAACATTGGTAAGTTATTTTGCATTTTTACATCTTTTGCTTCTTACTGATGTTTTTGCTTTGTGTAGATACCGCTGTTGTAGACACGGCAGCCGTTGACCTCGACTCCGTTGCAGAAAAGTCCGAGCAAGGTAAGCACCTCCTTCGATCATGTTGTTCCCATTATTTTACTTAGATTATGTAGGCTGTGCGAGACTTGTAGAATCGGTCAGGATAATTAAAATGGGCTAAAATATTGATCGCAGGCGGTCGATCAATTTAATAAAGCGCGACCATATAAAATCGATTGAAGCCTTTAAAATGTGAAGGTAAAATTTATAAATCCTAAAATAATTTTAGTAGTTCGTAATTAATTAGGTGTTCAGCGTAAGACATAATCAATCTGGTATAACATGATGATTTCACCATTCAAAATTATGAAGCCACTTTTGTTATTCCTAGTAGGCAGTAAAGAACATGAATTAGTAAAAAACCTTAGGGTGTACCAATTAGCTTTTATACGGTAGCTCATATCGGGAGCCATGACGCAGTTAAAGTGTACCGTAATGCCGTAATTCATGAGAAAGAACAAGAGGAAGGAAAGAAGAGAAAAGAAAAGAGAAAAACATCCCATTTGAAAGTGTGTTGGAAAGTAGCAATCTTAGGCTGTGCGAGACATGTAGAATCGGTCAGGATAATTAAAATGGGTTAAAAATAATCATGGCAGCCGGTCGATCAATTAAACAAACCGCAACCATATAAAACCGAGCAAAGCCTTAAAAATGTGAAGGTAAAATTTATAAATCCTAGAATAATTGATAAGCGAGTTGGGAAAAGGAATTTGAATTTGTAGATAATTTGAGTAGTTCGTAATTAATTAGGTGTTACGCGTAAGACATAATCAATCTGGTATAACGTGATTAGTTCACCATTAAAAATTATGAAGCCACTTTTGTTATTCCTAGTAGGCAGTAAAGAGCATGAATTCGTAAAAAAAACTTAGGGTGCACCAATTAACTTTTATACGGTAGCTCATATCGGGAGCCATGACGCACTTAAAGTATACCGTAATGCCGTAATTCATGAGAAAGAACAAGAGGAAAGAAAGAAGAGAAAAGAAAAGAGAAAAACAAGAAAAACATCTCATTTCAAAGAGTATTGGGAAGTACCAATCTTAGGTTGTGCGAGACATGTAGAATCGATGAACTGGTGCGGTAAATTTGGTGCAAATTTGATTAAAATTCACTGGAATAAAATTGTAATGACTAAAAGGTTTAATATTTGTGCAACAGATGGACACATTTTTGAAAATATATCATGGAGAACGGCCCTCTGTTTTGCACGGCAGAGTGGTGACCATGGACAACTGCATGCACGTAGACAGCACAATAGCCATCCCGAGTGAATTGGGCCAGCTAAAATCACATGTTGTTGCCCTACTACGTGTGAACCGTGATACACAGAGGGTTCGTCTAGAAGGGGTTCATCCACGATACGTTCCGAACAGCTCTATGGTTGTGTACACACTCTTCCAGCTGGGAAATAATAGTTCGTGGGATTTTTATGCCCACAAAGCGAACGAAGAGAATTTCGAGTTAGGAGTGTATGTAGAGGTATTGGCACAACACCAATCCGAGGAGGCCGGGTCTACTTCCGAAGCAGTAGACCATGATATGTCACATGGGCCACAGGATCCACCACAGGATCCACCAACTGTGGAGGAGTGGACCTCGTGGCATGGCGAAGAACAAGTTGATGCGGCGGAGGTTGGTGAAGGTGGCGGTAGCGGGGATGAAGGAGCAGCGGACGATGATGACCCATCACCTGCTATACAATACTTTCGAGCCATTGGTCTGCTGGATTGTACCCTTGTGGATTACAGTAACACGTCCGCTTGGGCACACGCCTAGAATGACATTCGAGGTGGGCAACGTTTCCGTAACAAGCAGGAGGCAATTCACTTCCTAAGCACGTACGCCATCATGACAAGATGGGAGCACGCTCGTCACCGGTCGGATCGCACCGTGTACGAGGTTAGGTGCAAAAAGTACCCCCATTGTCCCTTCTTTGTACGAGTTCACAAACCAAAGCACGAGGATTACTTTAAGGTTGGTGTACATATTCCTCATACGTGCACCGAGGAATCCATAAGGAACATGAGCGATATTATGAACGCGAGGTACGTAGCGCAGAACATAGTGAACATCATTGGAACCGACATCGCGATGACCCCCTGTAGAATTATGGAGGAGATGCAAACAAAACACGGGATGGTGATCACGTATAGCACAGCCTGGAGAGCAAAACAGAAGGCATTGAAGATGCTTTTTGGGGGATTCGAGGAGTCCTTCAACTTTGCTCCAAGATTATTAAAGAAGATAGACATGACAAACCCAGGCACTCAGTTTGCACTGGGGGATGAGCATGTAAGGATGGAGGACAGGTCTTTGAGCTCGGTGGACCGGTACCTCGTCAGGCTATTATGGTCATTTGGACAATGCATCGAAGCTTTTAGGTACTGCAGACCAGTTATTTGCATCGACGGTACATTCCTGAGTGGGAAGTTCCGTGGGACGCTGCTAACTGCACTTGCTGCAGATGCAAATAACCAGATCATCCCATTGGCGTTCGCTCTCGTGGAGAGTGAGAACAACGATAGTTGGCTGTGGTTCTTGGCACTGCTTAAGAGTCGGGTCGTGGGTACGAGGGAGCGCGTTTGCGTTGTGTCCGACCGCAACAAAGGCCTTCTCCACGCGTTGGATGTCATGCACGACAGCACAAGCTCCTCGGTGAACTGGCCTGATGTGGAGAGAAGATGGTGCATGCTACACCTAGGTGTGAACTTGTATTCAAGCTACAAGAACAAGGCGCTGGTGAAGAGGTTCAAAGCCATGTGCCTTCAAAACCAACCTCACAAGTTCAACACGATATGGACGCAGCTGAACGACACCACACGGAAGATGATGGAAGACGACCAATCACAGGAACAACAACTACGCTCTCAAGTGGTGGCAGGCCAGACTTTGGTTAGTCGCACGCGGCCCACCTTCAGCCAGTGGATTGCAGGGAAGCCAGCTGAGCGGTGGGCGCTACTCCACGACACGAACGGAGCGAGGTATGGACAAACCAGTAGTTCATGGTAATTACCACGGTGTTTAGGTGAATTCTCGTTGAAGCTAACATAAACCATTTTAGGTACAACGTCATGACCACGAACATAGCGGAGGCTTTCAACAACGTACTGAAGGGTGTTCGCAGCCTTCCGTTGTGTTCAATCATTGAGCTCACCTTTTACCGGGTGGCTGATTACTTCCGTGATCGCGGGAACGCGGCCGAGGCGTGTGTCACTACGTACGCACCAAGAGTGGAGAAGATCCTCCAATCGAGAAGGCAGAAGGCACACTTCCACCACACTAGGATTTATGACCTAGGCACGAATAAATTCGAGGTGATGTGCAAGCGCAAATACCAATCTGGGTATCTCGCGGGGGACACTGTGCAGCAGTGCCAGTTGGGGGAGGAGGAGGAGGCTACCTGCACGTGTAACAAGCCGAAGCTGCATCACATCCCATGCTCCCATGTGTTGGCCGCATGTCGCGACATGGGTGGGAATGATGCATCACAGTTCATCTCACCATACTACACCGTGCATGCTTTGAAGAACACTTGGCGTCCAAAGATGAGTTCGTTCACAGTTGGAGCGAACTACAAGCTCATGGAGGGCCCCACCTGGAAACCGTACCCCGTGACTAGACGCACACAGCTAGGAAGGCCAAGCGGCACCAGAATGCAAGGTGACATGGATGCGGCTGATGCGGTAGATGGTTTGGAAAGTGCACATTATGCAAACAACCTGGACATGACCGCAGGAGGTGCCCCAATCCACGCAGTACTTAATTAGCAGTGCATAATTTGACATTGTGTACTAAGTAGTGCGTACTTTCGTATTGTGTATTCAGTAATGTGTACTTTCTAATTGTGTACTTACTAGTGCGTACCTTCCTTCATATTGGGTATGTAGCATTGCGTACTCGTCGTGTATTCCTATAACCGCGCGTTGACATTGCAGGCTATGGCGGGCATTGCACTTCCAGAGCTACTCAGTGAGTCGGTTGATGCGAAACACCGTGTGAGGGCGATTTGTTCAGGATCTGAGGTGCAACACAATTGTATGTTACATGTGGTGCAATATTTGCGATGCCTCTAACCTTAATTGCGTGCACGTTTCAGTTGCCCCCTCTGTCCTGCCGGTTGTTGCACAAAATACCGAAGTTGGACGGCCGGTTCCATATTCCACTCGCCCGTGCAGGTCTACTACCCTTCGCGCTTCTCATGGACGGAGCTACGATGGAAGGGGGCATGACCACGCCGATGCCAGGCCTCGATCGGGCACTTCTTACTGGTCTGATTGATCGATGGCGGCCGGAGACGCACACATTTCACTTTCCATTCGGTGAGATGACCATCACTCTAAGAGACGTAGCCATGCTCATCGGCCTCCCCATTAGGGGCCAACCTGTGGTGCTATCCCGGCCCAGAAGAGCCTGTGGCAGCAGTACGTGACGGCCAGGTACATTGAGAGTATTTGTTAAGTAATGTCTAAAATGATAACGATACGATGTACCTCATTAATCCGGAGTACCTACAGGTTTGGGGTGCCGTACACACATAAGGATACCGGAGTGTCAATGAGCTGGCTACAAGCATTACAAGAGTACCAACCATGCCCATAGGATGCAGACGAAGCTACCATAGAACGACATTACGAAGTTTATTTGTATTGCTTGCTTGGTGGTTTGATGTTCACGACCACGAACAGTGGCACCATCTCCCCGCATATAGTTTGGATAGCTCGAGAGTTGGCCGGAAACCTAGAGGATATGACGACATACAGCTGGGCATCCGCGGTCCTAGCTGACACATACCGTGGGTTGTGCGAAGCATGCGTACGACATACTGCTAGGGGCATAATTACTAGATGTGTGCAAATGCTGCAGATGTGGAGTTGGGAGTACCTTCCGATATCTAGGCCTACAATCCGTAGAAGGTACTACCCCATCGATGTGGCCCATGACATGCCAGAGCCCTCTCGCCCCACTATGGGTCATCGTTGGATGCACGCACGGCTAAGATGGTCGCCGCTTGATGACCAGGCGAGCTACAGGCGGGTTGTAGCAGATATGGACCTACTAACCGCTGACAATGTGACATGTAATCCATCGACGGGTTCATCTCTGGTTGCTGCCTGGTGGACATGTCATTTTGGATGACGACATGCTTCGTCGTGTACATGAACGCGGTGGAGGTCTATTCGCCCGAACACGTCCAACGACAGTTCGGGTGGCGGCAGATAATCCCGGTTCCACCACCGCGGGATGCTGGGAGGTCGCACGGGTACGTATTTCATTTGTGTCATTATTGTCATCTTCATCAAAAATTTGCCTTTAAAATGTATTGACCATTACAGGAGAAGCGCTATGGGTAGTGCGGGAGCAGTCGATTGGACCGCTGTCCACGCTACGCACATCACGCGATGGGTCAAGTCAGCATTGCAGGAGGTGGTCGATCCCATTGGGCCGTACGACCCCGACGAGTACGACAGCTACCTTGCATGGTACCGTGGCCGCACGCGTGCCACGTTGCTTAGCCAGGAGATCGAACCACGCGCCATGGCGTACCCAAAAGAAAAGTCGCATCATGCGCAGACTCTGGTGCACCCATCGTAGTAGTAATATTTATCATAACTTTCATATTCAAATTCCTAATAACTACATACTGCAACGCAGACTCGGGAGGCATCGCAAATAATTGCCCATGCTGATGAACTGGCGTCCCACCCTCCGGGGTCCTCTGGCTCGACGTCGGCAACCAATCAAATGAGATGTTACTTCGGGTATCAGGGGGCCAGATTACTCTCGGCGATGCGTGGGCTTCGAGGCTCTGCACGACAGCCACGCAACTACGGCTCTCCTCGCATGGATCCAACTCATACCTCACACGCCAGGCGGTCCGTCAGCATCCGTCCCTCAAGTGGCGAACGAGAGGATGCCCCAGGACGTGCGTCCACGTCCCATGTGGGAAGCCAGTCAGCGCACCATCATCCTAGCCCCCGTGTTGAAGTCCCAACTGATCCTTGGGCACAAAGGGAGCAGGAGCAGCTTGTTACGTCGGGCCTAGCAGAACCGTGGTCACCATGGGACGACATACCTGGCACGTCGGCCCCACTGCCTACGCCGGAAGCGCCACATTTCTCGCCCTCCTACGCGACGTACTACAGTCAACCACAGCAGTGGAGCGAGCGTGGTGCTTTCGACTTCGAGTTGATGTCAGGACATACTACCTTTACTGCTCTACTAGGGGGCAGCCGGGCATCTCGCAACCGCAACCAGTTGCAAGCATACTGCATGCGGGTCAACTACAAACGACCAATCCAGATGCATGGTACAACTATTCCCACCAGGCCTCGCGACAATATACCTTTGCGTCGGGTGCACCTCCCCCTAAGGAAGATGTCGACGACCGCCCAGGTCCGAGTAGGCAGGGGCCATCACAGGCCACAGGACAGAGGATCACAGGTCCCCCAGATGCGTACACTCCTGAGGAATTCATGAGAAGGCAAGCTGGACGTCGCCGCGGGGGCCACCAATAATGTAAAATAACTTCATGTAGGGCCTCCGTCTCATGTAATTACTAATTGTACGTACTAAAGATGCGTGCAAATTGGACAAAGTGCTATCCATTTTCCGTATTGCATGATGTTGGTGGCTACAACCTTCAGTACAGTTCGAAATAATGTCTACTGTTCGAATAATTGCTCTAACATGACCTGTGAAAGTTAATACTGTAGGACGTGACCTAGTTAGAACGGCAAAGCCTTAACGATGAAATTTTTCATAAGACATATTTACACACTTATAAGCTTCTTCACTTCTACGTATTCTGTCGTAGTATCTTGCTCTTCCCCTATATTATATCTAAAATGTTTTACTGACCTTGTCTTGCTTCAAAATTTTGTAGATGCCTGTCTTCACCTCGTTTACCATGACGGAGGGAGGATTTTGTGAGGAGCTATCTTTGATGCTCCAGGAGCTGGGCTACACTCATCGCTCAGAGTACCGCTGCGTTTCCGTGCCCCGCTTTAGCCAGAACTTTTGGACAGTGAGATTGCTCATCTTCGCCAAGGGTCCTAAGTGGAATGACCGGATCCGGTACTTCACGGTGGAGCGGCTAAAGCTCGATGATGCTCTGCAGGATGCGGCCAGGCAGGCTCTCCTTCACTTCGGCGAGAGCTACCGCTACCAGTTGGAGGACACTCTGTACCGGCTCTTTCCCTCCCATGAGGTGGGGAGGAGTCACAACCGGTTCCGGAGCTTAGAGTTGGAGTCAGACCCCACCATTGTGCACATGGGTGGGCTCATCCGGGCGCAAGACGAGGCGTATGTCCAAATTTCTTGCGAGCTTCAGGATGATTACAGGGATCTTGCTGCGGCGAGGCTGGAGATCGTTCAGCTCAAGGACTTGCAGCGTGGAGCCACTCCACCTCCACCCAGGCGTGTGCAGGAGGCGCAGCGGACAGCACCACCACTGCCTGCCCCAGCCCACGAGGACCTTCCACCTAGAGGCTCGAACCCAGACGCCGCGAGTGTCAAGCGTCGCCGAGGTCCGCCGCTCAGAGTAACTGCACGGAAGTCCGTGCGCTGTGTTGAGTAGTCAGAGGCGTTCCAGCACTTCTTGGCGGCTCTGGGGGAGCCAGGACCTTCCCAGCCTCCAGGTGCAGTTCGCGATAGTAGCGAGGGGAGTACTTAGTCCGGGCCGGTAGCACCCTTCTTTTGTTCACGCTGGAACGTTCAATAATTGTGTGTGACGGACTGTGTAGTGCTTTCATGCATTTGTAGTACAACCATCTTAATAAAATAAGTATTCTGTTTGAACTTGAAGTTCTGTCGTTCATAAAGCTGTCTGTATTGGGAGTTGGTATGTGTAATTACCGGATTTTTTAAGATAATATGTAGCTTTCAGAATGTATTCGGATATTAATACGGGGGGGGGGGGATTGCAAAATAAAGTTGTTTTCGGCAATAATACTTAAGCATTATCATTTGTTGTACAGCCAATCAGCTTCATTATTCAAAAAAATTGGACTCAAACGTGATATGAAAAAGATGATATGACGAAAGGCTGGAAATGGTGAGAAGACGAAAGGCTGGAAATGGTGATATGACAAAAATGGCAAGGTGGGGGGCCGGCATAGGTGGCACGACGGAGTCTGCCGAGGGGGGCGGGGCCGGCACAGGTGGCTGGAGGGAGGCAGCCGCGGTGGGTGGCCGGCACCGATATGAACGGTGGCGTACGTGATGTCATCTTTTCCAGCTTATTTTGAAAACAGTTTTTCCAACGTGTTGTCATGTCAACTTTGACAACTTTTGTCATATCAGCTTTTCCAACCTTATGTCATATGGTGGTGTGCAGAGTGCTTTGTCCCTTCATGGTGTGCAGAGTGCTCTCTAATCAGTCGCTTTTATAGAGCGTGACAGCTCGTGCAGCTTTTCCTAAACGTGACTGACACAAAAAGCTGAAAAAGAATAGCCATAGGTGGCGGGAGGGAGTCTGCCGAGGGGGGGGTGGCACACGTGGCGGGAGGGAGTTTGCCGAGGGGGGGCGGCTGCATTATTGCCGTTCGCAGATGCATGCATTTCTCTCGCTATAAATTGAGGATGCGAGGGGTTCCACAACCCAAAGAGAAAACATTGAGCATACATATCCTCACTGAACCGTCCAGTATTTTATATTGTCTTCCTCGTCTTGCCCGAAACCTCTTCAGCATCTTACGCTTCAGCAAAAGCCATGTCTCACGTGTCAAGATCAGCGGTTCCCAATGCAGTGCGGGTAACTTGCCCTAACTGCCATGTGGAAGCTCAAGTGCTCTACTCCACCACTGCACCAAATAACGTATGGGCATTTTATAGATGCCCTAATTTCTCTGTACGTCTAATTTTAATTCGACCCCTTCATGTTTTGCTAATTATTCTCCTGCTCGAGTTTGATATAACCATGCTCACACTGTCGTGTAGCCTATCGGATGCCAATATTTGCAGTGGGCTAACCGCCTACATATGTCAAGGGATCATCCTACTACTCCAGTAACAGACAGGACGCTGGCAAGGGTACAGGAAGTGATGCCCCCCGGGCAGGAATTTAACAGGCTATCGTTACGTGAATTACTGCAAACAGACGCCGTACAGCCTGTACAAGAAGATGACCCTGCAGCTTACGACCGCTTCCTTCACCGCGCCATAGAAGATAACCACGAAGCTGTAGACCCTAATTTAGTTATCCTGTGTGACTACCATAAGGATGATGACGGCCAACGTGACCGTTGGCAGTTTCTCGAAGATGAGGGTGTTGACATTGACAGTGATGATTCGGGAAAGTTATAATGCTGTTATGAGTTGGGTGTTGTATTCTAATGAAGTTCGTACAATAATGAAGCTTCATGTTATGTTGACCAAGTTATTTCGTGTGTGGACTACCTCAGGTGCTATCCAGGAAACACTGGCCCGAGACAGGTGATATGACAACACGTTGAAAACACTGATAGGACAAAATGCAGAAAAAGCTAACATGACTTGTCTTCACATGGGCTTGAATGCCTGCCTGGTCGCCAGTCTGCCACGTGGGCTGGTCGCCCCGCCGCGAGTGGGGCCTGAACGACCGCCTGCTCGCCTGGCTTCCACGTGTGCTGATCGCCCGAGTGAAGGGCCTATATATACCCCACTCCATGACCAGCGGTCTCAAGGTCTTATTCACCGTCTTAAACCCTTGCTCTTGCTCTAATGGCGCAATCCTTCCCATCTTCCTCTGTCGACAGGGCTAGGGCGGCTGCGCTCTGTAGGATAGCGACTGAGGGTTCCCCCCAACTCCGCCATGGAACCCTCGCACCGCGGTGCGAACCCGGGGAGATCGTCATCTTCGCATGGGGATTGCTGGCGGGCCTGGTGCCGCCCTTCTCCGAATTCTTCTTCACCGTCCTCCACTTATACGAAATTAGCCACCTTCACCCCACTCCCAACTCTGTACTCACCCTCGCTGTGTTCGCACACCTATGCGAGATGTTCGTAGGGGTAACTCCCAATCTTCCACTCTTCCGGTACTTCTACACGCTCCGCGGCATCGCCGATGGTGGGGCCGTGGGGAGTTGCCATTTTTGCCTCCACGATGGGTCGACTGCCCGCTACATTTCGTTCCACACGAAATCAAGCTGGAAGGGGTGGCGGAACGACTGGCTGTATGCCGGCGACGACAGCGGGGTCGATGCTCTAGCAGTGCCCAGCGCCCCGGCGGATGCCTGCGAGAGTTGGGGCTCGCTTGTTGAGGAGACAACAGTCATCCTGGCGATGGCGGCCCGCGTCAACCGGCTTCGAGATACTAACCTAACCGGGGCGATGGTAGTTCGGGACTTCGTTGGACGGAGGCTCAGCCCCCTTCGTCGACGTGCCCACCCAGCATGGCAGTACTCTGGTGACGACGACTTTACCCACACGCACCCGGGCCATGAGTTTCCTAGTGTCCTTATGAATACGTACCTTCTTTTGTGGTCGCCATAACCGACAATCTTGTCTTCCTTTTATCGGCTGGTGGAGGGAACTTGGACGGTCCTGCCATCTCCAAATAGCTAACCGGACTGCTCCCACCAATACTGGGTGGTCTGGATTTCCCCACCGGGGTACAACCTCTCTGCCATGTACAGTTCGCAGAGCGCCTCCGGATCATCAAGATGTTTCCTGCGATGGACTCCACCGGCCCTGCGGCACTGCAGGCTCGCAGTCCCTTGATAACCATGGAATCCGACTCTGCGGACGATCGAAGCGGCCGTAAGCAATCGGTCCCACTGGACGCCCGGGTGCTACCCCGAAAAGGCCTCGCACCGAGGACTGCACTCCCGCCGTTGCCTACTTCGCCACGCCTCGAAGCGTGTCATTAGCGGCGGGGACTTCGTCTGCAGTGATGACATCCGCTGCCCGGGATTCGACACCCCCTCCACCGGCATTCGCTATGCCCACGCCAACTCCTCCGGTGCCGACCACATCGGCACTAAGGCTCGCTGCCACCGTACGCCAGGGCGTGCTTGCTCTCCCAACATCTGCATTCAGCTTTCGGTCGCTTCTGAGGGCGGCCGCCCAAGTTGCTCCACCCGGCGCCTCCGAAACCGCCCAAGTGGACATCGTTGGTGCCAGCACTTCCGTCCAACCGGCTTCTGTCGGCCCCAACACTTCAACCTCCCGCCTAGGCACGTTGATCACCGAACTTGGTGAGGCACACGCAGCCTCGGGAGCCCTCCTCACGACAGCCATCCAGCACGAAGCGCAACTGGACGAACATATCATGGCGTTGCGCGAGGAGAAGGAGAGAGCGGAGGCGCTGCTAGCCCAGGAGAGGGTGATTGGGGCGGCCCTGCTCAAGCAAGCACAGGAGGCCAAGGCGGCGCAGGAGGAGGCGGTGGGGGAGCTGTGTCGCACGCTGCACAACCTCACTGTCATGCTCGGACCAGCCTACCAGCGCATGGCGAGATGCCTAGGGCCGCTAGGGGTGGCCCTTCGGGAGCCGATCGAGCCATCGGCCTTGCAGTATGCCCATAGCATTACTCGGTGGCTTGTCAGCCGCCTTGGCCACTCGCTCTGCCCGAGAGGCGCAGGAAGTCGCGGTAGCCACTGCGACGTTAGTGCTGGCTTTCTGCACTAGCCGTGACGCCTCATTCGATCCGATGGTTGTCACCGCCGGTATTGAGGGAGAAGAGACCCAGGTGCACGCGTGTGTGCACCTAGCAGCGGTGCACGTGGCCGGGCTGATGGAGGTTCAAAACCCGGACATCGCCACTGCACTGCCGGAGGACGAGGCCGAGGACACCGCAAGGCAGATCCAAATCATTGCCGACGTGTGAAGGCCGGGCCCGTAAAAAAGCATGTTCGAAGTTATTTTTTGGGCCGGATGTAGCAGATTTGCTATTTGGTGTACGGACTACCATATTCTGTAAAAATATCTCAATTACAACTCTCTTCGCATATAAATTCTCAACGCCCAATAACCCTAAGTATTATAGTCGCGCACAAACCCTAACGATGAAGGATTTTCGGCGGCCCGTCAGAAAGCATGTTCGAAATTATTTTTTGGGGCGGATGTAGAAGATTTGCTATTTGGTGTATGGACTACCATATTCTGCAAAAATATCTTAGTTACAACTCTCTTCGCATATAAATTCTCAACGCCCAATAACCCTAAGTATTTAGTCGCGCACAAACCCTAACGATGAAGGATTTTCGGCGGCCCGTAAAAAAGCATGTTCGAAGTTAATTTTTGGGCCGGATATAGCAGATTTGCTATTTCCTATACGGACTACCATATTATGTAAAAATACCTTAGAAGGTGCTCCGGCCCAACGGATGGCCGCAACGACAACAGATCACTCGGGGGGGCACAGATGGCGGCACGGAGTCTGCCGAGGGGGGCCGGCACATGTGGCGGGAGTATGCCGGGGGGCCGGTACAGGTGGCGGGAGGGAGTCTCCCGAGGAGGGTCCCAGCACATGTGGCGGGAGTCTGCCGAGGGGGTCGATTCCCTCGCAGCACAAGCTGCATTATTGCCATCCTATCGAGTCTAATCGAACCGCCGAAAGCAAAAGCCATGTCTCGCATGGATGTTCGCGGATGCATGCATTTGTCTGGCTATTAATTAAGAACACGAGGAGTTCGACAACCCTAAGAGGAAACGTTGAGCATGCAGGTCTCTCAGGCGACTTGGACAACACGTTCAAAAAGCTGCAAAATCTTGAATTGACATCACATTGCCAGCAGCTCTCTCAGGCCACTTCGACACCAAGCTACCACCGAAAACTTGCTATAAATACGGAGACATGGCCATCATATTCATTCCACACTGAAACGTTCAGCATTTCATATCCTCTTCCTCCTCTAGCTGATATCCTCTTCTTCGTAATTACACTTCTGCGTTCTTCAATTGTGTGAAGGCCATGTCTCAAACGTCGAGCTCAGCGAATCGGAGAGCCCTTGCACTTGCCAATGCAAGGCGGGTCGATTTCCCTAATTGCCATGTGGAAGCTAATGTGTTGTACTCCACCATGTCAACAAATTACGGTCGGGTTTTTTATAAATGCCCTAATTACTCTGTAAGTGGGGATGTTGTTCGATTTCTTCAGGTTTTGATGATTGTTCTCTTCTTCGAGTAGTCTATTTCTTCTGATTTCTGCTTTCTTTACATGGTCTGAAAATATGTTCACATCGTCATGTAGTCTGCAGGATGTCAATATTTTCAGTGGGCAGACACCCTGAATACATCGATGGAGCGTCATAGTACCGAAGCACCAGAGAGGATGCTTCCCAGCCTAGAGCAGAGGATGGACCCTACACTCGAGCAGAGGATGAACCCAACGCTGGAGCAAAGGCTTAACATGGTGACCTAAAAGGTGGAGCGCATTTTAGATCATATCAAGTGGCTAGAGAAGATGATGTATGTGGTTATCCTTGTGATAATTTTGTCTGCAGTTGCGAACTAGTTGTGAAATCATGTGCTGAAAAATTGGCTTTGAACTGAAAAATTAACTTAGATTTGAATTTGCAAAATGTGTTTGTTCATGTGTTTTGACAATTGACAAGAAACAGTAAGTTTTGCCTTGGCGCCGGACCAATCCTAAAGAAAGCAAGAAGTTTCCATCTACGACGGACAAACTTTCTTGGTCCTTTGTAAACATGCTTTTTGACAACCTCTTTCTCCTATGTACAACGGACAAAGTTTTTGTGTCCGTCGTGAACATAATTTTGAGCGCATGAGCCAAACCCTATTTTCCAAGAATCCAGTAAGCTACGCATGTACGACGGACAAAGTTTTTGGGTCTGTCGTGAACGGCTTTTTGAGGATTGATTTTGCATATACAACGGACAAAGTTTTTGGGTCCGTTGTGAATGTGTTTTTTCGAATGTTTTCTTCTTGGAACCGAGAGTTTCACATGTATGCCGGACAGAGATTTCTTGTCCGTCGTGAATGGACTTTTTCTAGGTTTTTATTTCTTGTCCGTTGTGAACGTGTTTTGCTTCGGCTTTGGATGTTTTGCAAGAATTGAAATGGTTTGACCTTGAGATTATGATATTTGTGATGATTTCATGATGTGTGTTTTGAAGTGGACTTTATGCAATGCTCATGTGAGTAGTTGCATGGATTGACATTGAGTCAAGTCGTGGACTTGTGCTCGGATTTGTTTTGTGGTTTGTTCATGTGCAGGTATTGCTCGAAGACGAATGTGGTCGATGACGGGACCGGAACTAGGTTCATGGAGGAACTGAGGTTCGGGACTAGGTTCAGGAGGAACCGAGGTCTTGGTGGTCAAGGATGTCATGCGGGACGTTCGGGCTAAGAGAATGGTGCACATGAAGAATGGTTAGTCACGTGAGAATGGCAGGAGGTCATTCGCGTGCAAAGTGTTAGTCACGTGAGTATGGCAGGTGGTCATACGCGTGCAAAGTGTTAGACACGTGAGTATGGTAGGGTTGCCATACGCGTGCAAGAGTTGTACTCGGCCAAGGAGAGTTGTGTTGGATACGGATTCCTTCTAGGGAATAGGAATCGTATTCAGAACTCCTTGTGGGTTGGTGCTTTAAATAGGTGGGGGGTCTCCTGTTGAAACGCACCAAGGAGAGCTGAGCGCATCAAGCTTTAAGCTTGGTTTTAGGGTTTGTACTCTTTTGATGAGAGTATTTTAGACAAGAAATAAAGATAAATTCTTCCAAGATTTTTATGCTACAAGAACCACGTCGCTACATGTTGTTTTCTGCTTTTGGTTCTTGTTTGCATGCTTGTTCTAATTCTAGATTGGTTTTTGATCGTTGAGTTTCTTCTTCATTTGATCCATCAAAAACTGTTCTAGGGTATTGATTTAGAGTTTCTCAAAGTCTAGTTGATTAATCTTTTGAAGATCTTGTTTAATCTTGAAGTTTTGATTAGATTGATTCTCGTCAAGTTCTGAAACAGCAAGCTTGCGAAGCTTATAACTTTTGATCCGTAAGTCCGATTGAGCTGATTCTTTTTGGGTTGGATTCGTATTGGAATCTAGTTTCTCGTGTCCAAATTTCAGATCAATCTAATGGTTGGATCTCCGGGAATTCTCGTTTTACCAAACCTCTGTCATTCTGTTTTTGTCGAAAACGAGGCAATTATTTGGTTCTGTTTTGGGGTGAATTTTTAATAGGTCAAGAATTTGGTTTTAGCTTCCGCTCAATCATTCACCCCCCCTCTGATTGCTATATTCGTATACTTCGATCCTACAAGTGGTATCAGAGCAAGGTTTCTCTAATCTATCTTAACCGGTGATTAGATCAATGGATCGTTATTCGACAAAACCATGTGTGTTCGATGGTGTTGATTTTCAGTTTTGGAAGGCCAAGATGGAGGCGTTCATCCAAGCACAGGGCTTCACAATTTGGGAGAAGGTCTACAAGCCATATGAAGTCCCTGCAAACGACAACGTCAACGATACCAATCGCACACATGTTGAAGCAAATAGCAAGGCGCGCAACTTGATCATCCAAGGCTTGGGACGCAGCGACTTTGATCGTGTGGTTCATCTTCGATCCGCATATGAGGTATGGAAATCTCTTTGTGATTACCATGAGGGTTCTAACACTGTCAAAGAGGTTCGTCAAGATATTTACAAAAAAGAATACATGCGTTTTGAGATGAAACCTAGTGAATCTGTAGATGACTTCTTTGCACGTTTCAATAAAATTCTTAGCAATCTACGTGCTGTTGGAGTTAGCTACACTGATGCTGAAAATGCTCGACAATTGCTTAGTGCTTTGGACATGTCAGTGTGGGAGATGAAAGTAACATCTATACAAGAATCTACTACCATGAGCACACTCACATTAGATGTTCTTGCTCAAAATGAAGAAAGAGAAGGAGAAGTCTCAAAAGCCAATGCTCCCTTGTACATTCAAAAAATGCATCCATCTGAACAAATGATTGGAGACCTAAATGAGAGAGTCACTCGATCCAGGTTTATTCATTCTGACACTCATGCTCATTCCGCTTTAGTTGCTTCTTTTGAACCCAAAGATATATCTCATGCATTATCTCGATTTAATCTTGGATCAATGCCATGCATGAAGAAATAGAGAATTTTGAACGAAATAAAGTTTGGAAACTTGTCTCACCTCCTCCAGATTTTAATGTTATTGGAACTAGATGGGTTTTCAAAAATAAACAAAGTGAGGATGGTGTTGTTGTTAGAAACAAGGCTAGATTGGTTGCTCAAGGTTACACTCAAATTGAAGGCTTAGATTTTGATGAAACCTTTGCTCCTGTTGCTAGAATTGAAGCCATTAGAATCCTTTTAGCTTTTGCTGCATCCAAAGGTTTCAAATTGTATCAAATGGACGTGAAAAGTGCTTTTCTTAATGGCTACATAAATGAGGAGGTTTATGTCAAGCAACCACCTGGTTTTGAAAATCCAAAGTTTCCAAATCATGTGTTCAAACTAACAAAAGCTTTGTATGGTTTGAAACAAGCCCCTAGAGCATGGTATGATAGGCTAAAAACCTTTTTACTTGAAAAGGGCTTTTTAATGGGAAAGGTTGACAAAACTCTCTTTTTACTCAAGCAAGGCAATGATCAACTATTCGTTCAGATTTATGTTGATGATATTATCTTTGGTGGTTCATCTCATGTTTTAGTGTGCGAGTTTTGAAACAATGAGGAAGGAGTTTGAGATGAGTATGATGGGTGAGTTGACATACTTTTGGGATTTCAAATCAAGCAAGCGAAGGATGGTACTTTTGTACATCAAAGCAAATACCACGAAAGACTTGCTACATCGCTTTGGAATGGAAAGCTGACAAGCCGATCATGACACCCATGGAGAGCACTTGCGCACTTGACCACGATGAAGATGGTGAGCATGTTGATCAAAAGGAATATAGAAGCATGATAGGTTCACTTTTGTACCTCACTGCATCAAAGCCGGATATACAATTTGCTGTATGCTTGTGTGCTCGTTTTCAAGCTTCCCCACGTGCTTCACATCGACAAATTTGTCAAAAGGATTTTCAGGTATCTTCATGGAACTCAAGATTTTGGCATTTGGCTTTCTGCTTCCTCATGCATTAGTTTGAGATCTTTTTCTGATGCTGATTTTGGAGGATGTAGAATTGATAGGAAAAGCACTTCTGGTTCATGTCACTTCTTGGGAAATTCTCTCATTGCATGGTCATCTAGAAAGCAATCTTCTGTTGCACAATCAACTGCTGAATCTGAATATGTGGGCGCGCTAGTTGTTGTTCTCAAATTCTTTGGATAGTAGCTACACTTAAAGATTATGGGGTTAATTTGGATAGTGTTCCTCTTTTGTGTGATAACACTAGTGCAATTTGCATTGCTAAGAACCCCGTGCAACACTCTAGAACAAAACACATTGACATCAGATTTCACTTTCTTAGAGATCATGTTGAAAAAGGCAACATTGTGCTTCATCATGTGGATCTTGAACATCAATTGGCAGACATTTTCACAAAACCTTTGTCTTCTTCTCGTTTTGCTTTTATTCGGGGAGAACTTGGGATTGTTCATCCAATGGGTTTGTTTTGAGGGGGAGTTTCTTTGCCAAGTTCTTTCACTTGATGAGCTCACTTTATCATATTTCTTTATATACTATATAATTGAGCTAATATATGATAATCTAAATTGTCTCACTTGAACTAAGAATGATATTGCGAATTCACGATCGATTGCCTATAGCTAAATACTCTGTGATATCTTACTCTTCTAGGCTTGATATTGAATCCTCTTGACAAGTTTGGGCTATGAAGCAAGTGTGTTTTCAACTTTACTCTTTCATAAATCCTTTAATCACTTTTGCATGTTTACAATCAAAGAAAAGGGAAAAGAAAAGGGAATCAATATAAAAAAAGGGGGCTGTTAAAAGCAAAAGCTTCAAGTTATGTGCTTCAAGCATGCCATTCCCTCAAAGATAAGATGTATGCTTCAAGCATGCCACTCCTAGAAAATAAAAGAAGTATGCTTCAAGCATGCCACATGCAGTTTACTGTTTAAAGCTTAAATTGGTCCACTAGATTGGAGTTGAAACTACTTGCTCGCCCTGATTTGTTATTTGCTTCAACTTTGAGCCTTTGTTCTTCTACTAAGGTCTTGCTTAGTACTTGGCTATAGTTGACTAAATTGAGGTTGAGATGCATGTCATTCCATAACTTGTTAAAATCACTTCAAGATCATGTATTTTGCATATTATGTGATATATAAGGTTATATGATCGAATGAGCTCATTTTCTCCTATCTTGGCACTCCCTTGTTTCTTATTGTGAATCATTGTTTCAGAAAAATTTTGAACATGTTCTCTCTTTTGTACTCTTGATGAATCCATTGTCAAAGGGGGAGAAATTTGGAAATCGTTGAAAAGTTTAAGGAAAAAGAGGAGAAGAATAAGGGGAGTTGTTTTGGTAATTGGAGTTGTTTTTGGAAATTTGAGAAGTTTGGAGAATTTTGAATTTTTGGGCACATTGCACATTCACACACATGTTCCTTCTCAAGGAGATTTTGTTTTGCCATTTTGGTCAAAGGGAAATTCTGTGTTTTCTTACCTTGGTCTTTGATTCTTTGGATTTTAAAATCTTTTGTAAAGTGAATGCCAAATGTTCAATTCTAAGTGGTGTTGCCAATGTTTTCATCAAGGGGGAGATTGTGAAATCATGTGCTGAAAAATTGGCTTTGAACTGAAAAATTAACTTAGATTTGAATTTGCAAAATGTGTTTGTTCATGTGTTTTGACAATTGACAAGAAAGCTTGATAAGTTTTGCCTTGGCGCGGACCAATCCTAAAGAAAGCAAGAAGTTTCCCATCTACGACGGACAAACTTTCTTGGTCCTTTGTAAACATGCTTTTTGACAACCTCTTTCTCCTATGTACAACGGACAAAGTTTTTGTGTCCGTCGTGAACATAATTTTGAGCGCATGAGCCAAACCCTATTTTCCAAGAATCCAGTAAGCTACGCATGTACGACGGACAAAGTTTTAGAGTGCTGTCGTGAGCGGCTTTTGAGGATTGATTTTGCATATACAACGGACAAAGTTTTTGGGTCCGTTGTGAATGTGTTTTTTCCAGAATGTTTTCTTCTTGGAACTGAGAGTTTCACATGTATGCCGGACAGAGATTTCTTGTCCGTCGTGAATGGACTTTTTCTAGGGTTTTTATTTCTTGTCCGTTGTGACCGTGTTTTGCTCAGTTTGGATGTTTTGCAAGAATTGAAATGGTTTGACCTTGAGATTATGATATTTGTGATGATTTCATGATGTGTGTTTTGAAGTGGACTTTATGCAATGCTCATGTGAGTAGTTGCATGGATTGACATTGAGTCAAGTCGTGGACTTGTGCTCGGATTTGTTTTGTGGTTTGTTCATGTGCGGTATTGCTCGAAGACGAATGTGGTCGATGACGGGACCGGAACTAGGTTCATGGAGGAACTGAGGTTCGGGACTAGGTTCAGGAGGAACTGAGGTCTTGGTGGTCAAGGATGTCATGCGGGACGTTCGGGCTAAGAGAATGGTGCACATGAAGAATGGTTAGTCACGTGAGAATGGCGAGGAGGTCATTCGCGTGCAAAGTGTTAGTCACGTGAGTATGGCGGTGGTCATACGCGTGCAAAGTGTTAGACACGTGAGTATGGTAGGGTTGCCATACGCGTGCAAGAGTTGTACTCGGCCAAGGAGAGTTGTGTTGGATACGGATTCCTTCTAGGGAATAGGAATCGTATTCAGAACTCCTTGTGGGTTGGTGCTTTAAATAGGTGGGGGGTCTCCTGTTGAAACGCACCAAGGAGAGCTGAGCGCATCAAGCTTTAAGCTTGGTTTTAGGGTTTGTACTCTTTTGATGAGAGTATTTTAGACAAGAAATAAAGATAAATTCTTCCAAGATTTTTGCGTGCTACAGTAACCACGTCACATGGTGTTTTCTGTTTTGGTTCTTGTTTGCATGCTTGTTCTAATTCTAGATTGGTTTTTGATCGTTGAGTTTCTTCTTCATTTGATCCATCAAAAACTGTTCTAGGGTATTGATTTAGAGTTTCTCAAAGTCTAGTTGATTAATCTTTTGAAGATCTTGTTTAATCTTGAAGTTTTGATTAGATTGATTCTCGTCAAGTTCTGAAACAGCAAGCTTGCGAAGCTTATAACTTTTGATCCGTAAGTCCGATTGAGCTGATTCTTTTTGGGTTGGATTCGTATTGGAATCTAGTTTCTCGTGTCCAAATTTCAGATCAATCTAATGGTTGGATCTCCGGGAATTCTCGTTTTACCAAACCTCTGTCATTCTGTTTTTGTCGAAAACGAGGCAATTATTTGGTTCTGTTTTGGGGTGAATTTTTAATAGGTCAAGAATTTGGTTTTAGCTTCCGCTCAATCATTCACCCCCCCTCTGATTGCTATATTCGTATACTTCGATCCTACAAGTGGTATCAGAGCAAGGTTTCTCTAATCTATCTTAACCGGTGATTAGATCAATGGATCGTTATTCGACAAAACCATGTGTGTTCGATGGTGTTGATTTTCAGTTTTGGAAGGCCAAGATGGAGGCGTTCATCCAAGCACAGGGCTTCACAATTTGGGAGAAGGTCTACAAGCCATATGAAGTCCCTGCAAACGACAACGTCAACGATACCAATCGCACACATGTTGAAGCAAATAGCAAGGCGCGCAACTTGATCATCCAAGGCTTGGGACGCAGCGACTTTGATCGTGTGGTTCATCTTCGATCCGCATATGAGGTATGGAAATCTCTTTGTGATTACCATGAGGGTTCTAACACCGCCAAAGAGGTTCGTCAAGATATTTACAAAAAGAATACATGCGTTTTGAGATGAAACCTAGTGAATCTGTAGATGACTTCTTTGCACGTTTCAATAAAATTCTTAGCAATCTACGTGCTGTTGGAGTTAGCTACACTGATGCTGAAAATGCTCGACAATTGCTTAGTGCTTTGGACATGTCAGTGTGGGAGATGAAAGTAACATCTATACAAGAATCTACTACCATGAGCACACTCACATTAGATGTTCTTGCTCAAAATGAAGAAAGAGAAGGAGAAGTCTCAAAAGCCAATGCTCCCTTGTACATTCAAAAAATGCATCCATCTGAACAAATGATTGGAGACCTAAATGAGAGAGTCACTCGATCCAGGTTTATTCATTCTGACACTCATGCTCATTCCGCTTTAGTTGCTTCTTTTGAACCCAAAGATATATCTCATGCATTATCTGACGAATCTTGGATCAATGCCATGCATGAAGAAATAGAGAATTTTGAACGAAATAAAGTTTGGAAACTTGTCTCACCTCCTCCAGATTTTAATGTTATTGGAACTAGATGGGTTTTCAAAAATAAACAAAGTGAGGATGGTGTTGTTGTTAGAAACAAGGCTAGATTGGTTGCTCAAGGTTACACTCAAATTGAAGGCTTAGATTTTGATGAAACCTTTGCTCCTGTTGCTAGAATTGAAGCCATTAGAATCCTTTTAGCTTTTGCTGCATCCAAAGGTTTCAAATTGTATCAAATGGACGTGAAAAGTGCTTTTCTTAATGGCTACATAAATGAGGAGGTTTATGTCAAGCAACCACCTGGTTTTGAAAATCCAAAGTTTCCAAATCATGTGTTCAAACTAACAAAAGCTTTGTATGGTTTGAAACAAGCCCCTAGAGCATGGTATGATAGGCTAAAAACCTTTTACTTGAAAAGGGCTTTTTAATGGGAAAGGTTGACAAAACTCTCTTTTTACTCAAGCAAGGCAATGATCAACTATTCGCTCAGATTTATGTTGATGATATTATCTTTGGTGGTTCATCTCATGTTTTAGTGTACGAGTTTTGAAACAATGAGGAAGGAGTTTGAGATGAGTATGATGGGTGAGTTGACATACTTTTGGGATTTCAAATCAAGCAAGCGAAGGATGGTACTTTTGTACATCAAAGCAAATACACGAAAGACTTGCTACATCGCTTTGGAATGGAAAGCGACAAGCCGATCATGACACCCATGGAGAGCACTTGCGCACTTGACCACGATGAAGATGGTGAGCAGGTTGATCAAAAGGAATATAGAAGCATGATAGGTTCACTTTTGTACCTCAACGCATCAAGGCCGGATATACAATTTCTTTGTATGCTTGTGTGCTCGTTTTCAAGCTTCCCACGTGCTTCACATCGACAAATTTGTCAAAAGGATTTTCGAGGTATCTTCATGGAACTCAAGATTTTGGCATTTGGCTTTCGCTTCCTCATGCATTAGTTTGAGATCTTTTTCGATGCTGATTTTGGAGGATGTAGAATTGATAGGAAAAGCACTTCTGGTTCATGTCACTTCTTGGGAAATTCTCTCATTGCATGGTCATCTAGAAAGCAATCTTACATTTGCACAATCAAGCTCTTTGAATCTGAATATGTGGCTGCTGCTAGTTGTTGTTCTCAAATTCTTTGGATAGTAGCTACACTTAAAGATTATGGGGTTAATTTGGATAGTGTTCCTCTTTTGTGTGATAACACTAGTGCAATTTGCATTGCTAAGAACCCGTGCAACACTCTAGAACAAAACACATTGACATCAGATTTCACTTTCTTAGAGATCATGTTGAAAAAGGCAACATTGTGCTTCATCATGTGGATACTGAACATCAATTGGCAGACATTTTCACAAAACCTTTGTCTTCTTCTCGTTTTGCTTTTATTCGGGGAGAACTTGGGATTGTTCATCCAATGGGTTTGTTTTGAGGGAGTTTCTTTTGCCAAGTTCTTTCACTTGATGAGCTCACTTTATCATATTTCTTTATATACTATATAATTGAGCTAATATATGATAATCTAAATTGTCTCACTTGAACTAAGAATGATATTGCGGAATTCCCTGATCTGATTGCCTATAGCTAAATACTCTGTGATATCTTACTCTTCTAGGCTTGATATTGAATCCTCTTGACAAGTTTGGGCTATGAAGCAAGTGTGTTTTCAACTTTACTCTTTCATAAATCCTTTAATCACTTTTGCATGTTTACAATCAAAGAAAAAGGAAAAAGAAAAGGGAATCAATATAAAAAAAGGGGGCTGTTAAAAGCAAAAGCTTCAAGTTATGTGCTTCAAGCATGCCATTCCCTCAAAGATAAGATGTATGCTTCAAGCATGCCACTCCTAGAAAATAAAAGAAGTATGCTTCAAGCATGCCACATGCAGTTTACTGTTTAAAGCTTAAATTGGTCCACTAGATTGGAGTTGAAACTACTTGCTCGCCCTGATTTGTTATTTGCTTCAACTTTGAGCCTTTGTTCTTCTACTAAGGTCTTGCTTAGTACTTGGCTATAGTTGACTAAATTGAGGTTGAGATGCATGTCATTCCATAACTTGTTAAAATCACTTCAAGATCATGTATTTTGCATATTATGTGATATATAAGGTTATATGATCGAATGAGCTCATTTTCTCCTATCTTGGCACTCCCTTGTTTCTTATTGTGAATCATTGTTTCAGAAAAATTTTGAACATGTTCTCTCTTTTGTACTCTTGATGAATCCATTGTCAAAGGGGGAGAAATTTGGAAATCGTTGAAAAGTTTAAGGAAAAAGAGGGAGAAGAATAAGGGGGAGTTGTTTTTGGTAATTGGAGTTGTTTTTGGAAATTTGAGAAGTTTGGAGAATTTTGAATTTTTGGGCACATTGCACATTCACACACATGTTCCTTCTCAAGGGGAGATTTTGTTTTTACATTTTTGTCAAAGGGGGAATTCTGTGTTTTCTTACCTTGGTCTTTGATTCTTTGGATTTTAAAATCTTTTGTAAAGTGAATGCCAAATGTTCAATTCTAAGTGGTGTTGCCAATGTTTTCATCAAGGGGGAGATTGTGAAATCATGTGCTGAAAAATTGGCTTTGAACTGAAAAATTAACTTAGATTTGAATTTGCAAAATGTGTTTGTTCATGTGTTTTGACAATTGACAAGAAACAGTAAGTTTTGCCTTGGCGCCGGACCAATCCTAAAGAAAACAGTAAGTTTCCCATCTACGACGGACAAACTTTCTTGGTCCTTTGTAAACATGCTTTTTGACAACCTCTTTCTCCTATGTACAACGGACAAAGTTTTTGTGTCCGTCGTGAACATAATTTTGAGCGCATGAGCCAAACCCTATTTTCCAAGAATCCAAAAGCTACGCATGCACGACGGACAAAGTTTTTGGGTGCATCGTGAACGGCTTTTGAGGATTGATTTTGCATATACAACGGACAAAGTTTTTGGGTCCGTTGTGAATGTGTTTTTTCCAGAATGTTTTCTTCTTGGAACTGAGAGTTTCACATGTATGCCGGACAGAGATTTCTTGTCCGTCGTGAATGGACTTTTCTAGGTTTTTATTTCTTGTCCGTTGTGAACGTGTTTTGCTGGGCTTTGGATGTTGTGCAAGAATTGAAATGGTTTGACCTTGAGATTATGATATTTGTGATGATTTCATGATGTGTGTTTTGAAGTGGACTTTATGCAATGCTCATGTGAGTAGTTGCATGGATTGACATTGAGTCAAGTCGTGGACTTGTGCTCGGATTTGTTTTGTGGTTTGTTCATGTGCGGTATTGCTCAAGACGAATGTGGTCGATGACGGACCGGAACTAGGTTCATGGAGGAACTGAGGTTCGGGACTAGGTTCAGGAGGAACCGAGGTCTTGGTGGTCAAGGATGTCATGCGGGACGTTCGGGCTAAGAGAATGGTGCACATGAAGAATGGTTAGTCACGTGAGAATGGCAGGAGGTCATTCGCGTGCACAGTGTTAGTCACGTGAGTATGGCGGTGGTCATACGCGTGCAAAGTGTTAGACACGTGAGTATGGTAGGGTTGCCATACGCGTGCAAGAGTTGTACTCGGCCAAGGAGAGTTGTGTTGGATACGGATTCCTTCTAGGGAATAGGAATCGTATTCAGAACTCCTTGTGGGTTGGTGCTTTAAATAGGTGGGGGTCTCTGTTGAAACGCACCAAGGAGAGCTGAGCGCATCAAGCTTTAAGCTTGGTTTTAGGGTTTGTACTCTTTTGATGAGAGTATTTTAGACAAGAAATAAAGATAAATTCTTCCAAGATTTTTGCGTACTACAAGATAACCACGTCACAGTTGTTTTCTGCTTTTGGTTCTTGTTTGCATGCTTGTTCTAATTCTAGATTGGTTTTTGATCGTTGAGTTTCTTCTTCATTTGATCCATCAAAACTGTTCTAGGGTATTGATTTAGAGTTTCTCAAAGTCTAGTTGATTAATCTTTTGAAGATCTTGTTTAATCTTGAAGTTTTGATTAGATTGATTCTCGTCAAGTTCTGAAACAGCAAGCTTGCGAAGCTTATAACTTTTGATCCGTAAGTCCGATTGAGCTGATTCTTTTGGGTTGGATTCGTATTGGAATCTAGTTTCTCGTGTCCAAATTTCAGATCAATCTAATGGTTGGATCTCCGGGAATTCTCGTTTTACCAAACCTCTGTCATTCTGTTTTGTCGAAAACGAGGCAATTATTTGGTTCTGTTTTGGGGTGAATTTTTAATAGGTCAAGAATTTGGTTTTAGCTTCCGCTCAATCATTCACCCCCTCTGATTGCTATATTCGTATACTTGATCCTACAAGTGGTATCAGAGCAAGGTTTCTCTAATCTATCTTAACCGGTGATTAGATCAATGGATCGTTATTCGACAAAACCATGTGTGTTCGATGGTGTTGATTTTCAGTTTTGGAAGGCCAAGATGGAGGCGTTCATCCAAGCACAGGGCTTCACAATTTGGGAGAAGGTCTACAAGCCATATGAAGTCACGCAAACGACAACGTCAACGATACCAATCGCACACATGTTGAAGCAAATAGCAAGGCGCGCAACTTGATCATCCAAGGCTTGGGACGCAGCGACTTTGATCGTGTGGTTCATCTTCGATCCGCATATGAGGTATGGAAATCTCTTTGTGATTACCATGAGGGTTCTAACACTTGTCAAAGAGGTTCGTCAAGATATTTACAAAAAAGAATACATGCGTTTTGAGATGAAACCTAGTGAATCAGTAGATGACTTCTTTGCACGCTTTCAATAAAATTCTTAGCAATCTACGTGCTGTTGGAGTTAGCTACACCGATGCTGAAAATGCTCGACAATTGCTTAGTGCTTTGGACATGTCGGTGTGGGAGATGAAAGTAACATCTATACAAGAATCTACTACCATGAGCACACTCACATTAGATGTTCTTTACTCTAAGTTGAAAACTCATGAGTTGGATGTTCTTGCCAGGAAGGGTAACATTAGATCAATTGCTTTGATCTCTAACCCTAACATGTCAAATGCAAATTCTTCTTCTAGCTTTGCCTTGTCTTCCATGTCTTCTTTAACAGATGAGCAACTTGAAGAGTTTCCTGAAGAAGATCTGGCACTACTCTCTTCTCGCTTTAACAAAGCTTTGCAGAATGTAAGAATGAGAAAGAGAGGTGGTCCTCCAAGATGCTATGAGTGTGGTGACCTCAACCATATTCGCACAAATTGTCCTAAGCTTGCAGGAAAAACATCAAAGGAGGAGAAGGACAACGACAGAAGGAATGAGAAGAAAAGGTTCTTGTCAAATGATAGAAAGAAGAAGAGCTTCATCAACCGCAAGGTGGTTCACCGAGTTCTTTCCGCTCTTGAACAAGTCAATTTGAGCGATGTGGACTCGGAGAGCAGCGAAGATGATGCAACTCCAAGCAAGCATGATTTGATAGGATTATGTCTCATGGCAAGCAGCAAGGATAGCTTCACCGAGGACGACCACGACAGCGACTTCAATGAGGTAGATCCCTCTTATGATGAATTAGCTATTGCTGTTGCTCGTCTTGGAAAATTGCTTGACAAACGTGATAAGAAAATTAAGAAACATGATTTCATTATTGAATCATTGAATGCTGAAATTGCTAGACTTAAGACTTTGATTCCTAGTGATGATACTTGCAAATCATGTGACTTAATTTACAATGAGCTCACCTTGCTTAGGAAAGAACATGCTCTTTTGTTGCATCTAAATGAGAAACATGTTGTACATGCTAGCTGTTCCACTGATGATTTGCATAGTTCAACTTCTTGTTCTAAATGCTCAACTCTTGAATTAAAATTGAAAGATGCAAATGCTAGGGTTTCTCAATTAACTGATAATCTGCTTTCACATGAAATTCTCTCATGCTCAACTTGTCGCAAGCAAAAAGGAAAAGTAGATGTTCCCTGCAATAATTGTTTAACTCTTGCTAAGAAAGTTGATTACTTGCAAAATTCTTTGGAACGTTTCACTAATGGCAAGAAGAAGTTGAACATGATTTTGGATCAATCTAAGGTTAGCACAAACAAGAGAGGTTTAGGTTTTGATCCTTATGCCACATATGAAACTAAACCTCAGACCGTTGTTCAGGCTCCTTGCAAAATTGAGTTATCTAATGAGCCTAAGAAAATTGCTTTTCAATCTCTTTGGTTTTTATCTTCTACTATGATGAATGCAAAATGTGCTTTTACTGTTAAAGCTAAACATCATGTCAAGTACACTTGCACTCATTGTGGTAGAGATGGACACTTAATAGATTTTTGCTTTAGACTAGCCAAACAAAGAAAAGAAGGAAAGAACTAAGGCTAGGTCAAATTTCAGCAAAGCACATTTTTATGCGCCTAGAGTGATGAAAACACCTTACATTCCTACAAACATGGGAAAAGGCAAATCTGATTTTGTGCATAAAATTATCGTGTTGTGCCTATCTTGTTGTGCGTCGTGTGTCTCAAGATCTTTGGATTCCCAAAAATCTCATTCCTAACCCCAGTACTGAGACCTCGACATGTTTTATTGCTATGTAGGCTTCTCGCGCGAGGAAGGAGAACATATGGCTAGTGGATTCCGGATGCTCACGCCACATGTCCGGTAATAAGAATTGGTTCTCCTCCCTCACTCGTGCATCTCGTCTTTGAAAGTGTTACTTTTGGAGATGCTTCTTCCTCTTCTGTTGTGGCAAAAGGTACAATAAAGGTAAGTGACAAGTTTATGTTCAAAGATGTGGCTCTTGTTGAAAATTTGAAATATAACTTGCTTTCTGTCTCACAAATGCTTGATGAAGATCTTGAGATAAGCTTTAAGAAAAATGAATGCAAAGTGCTAGATGCTTCAGGTGATCTTGTGTTCAAAATTTCTGCTTTTGGAAGAGTCTTTAAAGCTGATTTTGATGCATCACCTTCTTCTAAGCATAGGTGTCTAATCGCCAATGTTTCTAAAGATTTATTCTTTTGGCATCGTAGACTTGGTCATGTTGGTTTTGATCATCTTACTCGTGTAAGTGGTTTAGATCTTATACGTGGCTTGCCTAAGCTTAAGAGTGATAGCAATCTAGTATGTTCTTCTTGTAGACATGGTAAGATAATTGCAGGTTCACATCCACCTCTTACCATGGTGATGACAAACGCTCCAGGACAGCTTCTACATCTTGATACTGATTGGACCATCTCGAGTTCAATCCTTTGGAGGCAAATGGTATGTGCTTGTGATTGTTGATGATTTTTCTAGATACTCTTGGGTATACTTCATGGCATCTAAGGATGAGGCTTTTAGTCATTTTAGAAGTCTTGTTCTTAGGCTTTCTATTGATCATCCAGGAGCTCTCAAAGCTATTAGAAGTGATAATGGAACTGAATTCAAAAATGCTTCTTTTAATCACTTTTGTCTTGAAAAGGAATTGATCATCAATTTTCATCACCTAGAGTGCCTCAACAGAATGGTGTAGTTGAAAGGAAAACAGAACATTGGTTGAGATGGCTAGAACCATGTTAGATGAACATCACACTCCTAGGAACTTACGGGTGAAGCTATTTCAACTGCTTGTTATGTTTCAAACCGTGTGTTTTTGAGATCAAAATTGGGTAAGACTCCATATGAGCTTCGGTTTGGACATAGACCTTCTGTTTCTCACTTTCGAGTTTTTGGATGCAAATGCTTTGTCTTGAAATCTGGAAATCTTGATAAATTTGAAGCTAGATCAATGGATGGCTTTTTCCTTGGATATCCTGCTCATACTCGTGGCTATCGTGTGCTTGTTTTGGAGACTAACAAAATTGTGGAAACTTGTGAAGTTACTTTTGATGAGGCTAGTCCAGGCACTAGTCCAAGTGATGCAGGTACAGACGCATATGTTCAGGGGGAGAAAATCTTTGAAGATAATGATGATGTTGAAGATGAGGTCTTGACTATTTCTAATGCACAACAAGCTGTAGCACCTTTGGCACCTACTACTACATCACCTACAGCTAACCATCCTCAAGCTACAACATCATCTGTACATGCTCAAAATGAAGAAGGAGAAGGAGAAGTCTCAAAAGCCAATGCTCCCTTGTACATTCAAAAAATGCATCCATCTGAACAAATGATTGGAGACCTAAATGAGAGAGTCACTCGATCCAGGTTTATTCATTCTGACACTCATGCTCATTCCGCTTTAGTTGCTTCTTTTGAACCCAAAGATATATCTCATGCATTATCTCGATTTAATCTTGGATCAATGCCATGCATGAAGAAATAGAGAATTTTGAACGAAATAAAGTTTGGAAACTTGTCTCACCTCCTCCAGATTTTAATGTTATTGGAACTAGATGGGTTTTCAAAAATAAACAAAGTGAGGATGGTGTTGTTGTTAGAAACAAGGCTAGATTGGTTGCTCAAGGTTACACTCAAATTGAAGGCTTAGATTTTGATGAAACCTTTGCTCCTGTTGCTAGAATTGAAGCCATTAGAATCCTTTTAGCTTTTGCTGCATCCAAAGGTTTCAAATTGTATCAAATGGACGTGAAAAGTGCTTTTCTTAATGGCTACATAAATGAGGAGGTTTATGTCAAGCAACCACCTGGTTTTGAAAATCCAAAGTTTCCAAATCATGTGTTCAAACTAACAAAAGCTTTGTATGGTTTGAAACAAGCCCCTAGAGCATGGTATGATAGGCTAAAAACCTTTTACTTGAAAAGGGCTTTTAATGGGAAAGGTTGACAAAACTCTCTTTTTACTCAAGCAAGGCAATGATCAACTATTCGCTCAGATTTATGTTGATGATATTATCTTTGGTGGTTCATCTCATGTTTTAGTGTCTCGAGTTTTCGAAACAATGAGGAAGGAGTTTGAGATGAGTATGATGGGTGAGTTGACATACTTTTGGGATTTCAAATCAAGCAAACGAAGGATGGTACTTTTGTACATCAAAGCAAATACACGAAAGACTTGCTACATCGCTTTGGAATGGAAAACGACAAGCCGATCATGACACCCATGGAGAGCACTTGCGCACTTGACCATGATGAAGATGGTGAGCAGGTTGATCAAAAGGAATATAGAAGCATGATAGGTTCACTTTTGTACCTCACTGCATCAAGGCCGGATATACAATTTGCTGTATGCTTGTGTGCTCGTTTTCAAGCTTCCCCACGTGCTTCACATCGACAAGCTGTCAAAAGGATTTTCAGGTATCTTCATGGAACTCAAGATTTTGGCATTTGGCTTTCTGCTTCCTCATGCATTAGTTTGAGATCTTTTTCTGATGCTGATTTTGGAGGATGTAGAATTGATAGGAAAAGCACTTCTGGTTCATGTCACTTCTTGGGAAATTCTCTCATTGCATGGTCATCTAGAAAGCAATCTTCTGTTGCACAATCAACTGCTGAATCTGAATATGTGGCTGCTGCTAGTTGTTGTTCTCAAATTCTTTGGATAGTAGCTACACTTAAAGATTATGGGGTTAATTTGGATAGTGTTCCTCTTTTGTGTGATAACACTAGTGCAATTTGCATTGCTAAGAACCCCGTGCAACACTCTAGAACAAAACACATTGACATCAGATTTCACTTTCTTAGAGATCATGTTGAAAAAGGCAACATTGTGCTTCATCATGTGGATACTGAACATCAATTGGCAGACATTTTCACAAAACCTTTGTCTTCTTCTCGTTTTGCTTTTATTCGGGGAGAACTTGGGATTGTTCATCCAATGGGTTTGTTTTGAGGGGGAGTTTCTTTGCCAAGTTCTTTCACTTGATGAGCTCACTTTATCATATTTCTTTATATACTATATAATTGAGCTAATATATGATAATCTAAATTGTCTCACTTGAACTAAGAATGATATTGCGGAATTCCCTGATCTGATTGCCTATAGCTAAATACTCTGTGATATCTTACTCTTCTAGGCTTGATATTGAATCCTCTTGACAAGTTTGGGCTATGAAGCAAGTGTGTTTTCAACTTTACTCTTTCATAAATCCTTTAATCACTTTTGCATGTTTACAATCAAAGAAAAAGGAAAAAGAAAAGGGAATCAATATAAAAAAAGGGGGCTGTTAAAAGCAAAAGCTTCAAGTTATGTGCTTCAAGCATGCCATTCCCTCAAAGATAAGATGTATGCTTCAAGCATGCCACTCCTAGAAAATAAAAGAAGTATGCTTCAAGCATGCCACATGCGATTCTTGTTTAAAGCTTAAATTGGTCCACTAGATTGGAGTTGAAACTACTTGCTCGCCTCGATTTGTTGTTTGCTTCAACTTTGAGCCTTTGTTCTTCTACTAAGGTCTTGCTTAGTACTTGGCTATAGTTGACTAAATTGAGGTTGAGATGCATGTCATTCCATAACTTGTTAAAATCACTTCAAGATCATGTATTTTGCATATTATGTGATATATAAGGTTATATGATCGAATGAGCTCATTTTCTCCTATCTTGGCACTCCCTTGTTTCTTATTGTGAATCATTGTTTCAGAAAAATTTTGAACATGTTCTCTCTTTTGTACTCTTGATGAATCCATTGTCAAAGGGGGAGAAATTTGGAAATCGTTGAAAAGTTTAAGGAAAAAGAGGGAGAAGAATAAGGGGGAGTTGTTTTTGGTAATTGGAGTTGTTTTTGGAAATTTGAGAAGTTTGGAGAATTTTGAATTTTTGGGCACATTGCACATTCACACACATGTTCCTTCTCAAGGGGAGATTTTGTTTTGCCATTTTGGTCAAAGGGGGAAATTCTGTGTTTTCTTACCTTGGTCTTTGATTCTTTGGATTTTAAAATCTTTTGTAAAGTGAATGCCAAATGTTCAATTCTAAGTGGTGTTGCCAATGTTTTCATCAAGGGGGAGATTGTGAAATCATGTGCTGAAAAATTGGCTTTGAACTGAAAAATTAACTTAGATTTGAATTTGCAAAATGTGTTTGTTCATGTGTTTTGACAATTGACAAGAAACAGTAAGTTTTGCCTTGGCGCCGGACCAATCCTAAAGAAAGCAAGAAGTTTCCCATCTACGACGGACAAACTTTCTTGGTCCTTTGTAAACATGCTTTTTGACAACCTCTTTCTCCTATGTACAACGGACAAAGTTTTTGTGTCCGTCGTGAACATGATTTTGAGCGCATGAGCCAAACCCTATTTTCCAAGAATCCAGTAAGCTACGCATGTACGACGGACAAAGTTTTTGGGTCTGTCGTGAACGGCTTTTTGAGGATTGATTTTGCATATACAACGGACAAAGTTTTTGGGTCCGTTGTGAATGTGTTTTTTCCAGAATGTTTTCTTCTTGGAACTGAGAGTTTCACATGTATGCCGGACAGAGATTTCTTGTCCGTCGTGAATGGACTTTTTCTAGGGTTTTTATTTCTTGTCCGTTGTGAACGTGTTTTGCTCAGTTTGGATGTTTTGCAAGAATTGAAATGGTTTGACCTTGAGATTATGATATTTGTGATGATTTCATGATGTGTGTTTTGAAGTGGACTTTATGCAATGCTCATGTGAGTAGTTGCATGGATTGACATTGAGTCAAGTCGTGGACTTGTGCTCGGATTTGTTTTGTGGTTTGTTCATGTGCAGGTATTGCTCGAAGACGAATGTGGTCGATGACGGGACCGGAACTAGGTTCATGGAGGAACTGAGGTTCGGGACTAGGTTCAGGAGGAACTGAGGTCTTGGTGGTCAAGGATGTCATGCGGGACGTTCGGGCTAAGAGAATGGTGCACATGAAGAATGGTTAGTCACGTGAGAATGGCAGGAGGTCATTCGCGTGCAAAGTGTTAGTCACGTGAGTATGGCGGTGGCCATACGCGTGCAAAGTGTTAGACACGTGAGTATGGTAGGGTTGCCATACGCGTGCAAGAGTTGTACTCGGCCAAGGAGAGTTGTGTTGGATACGGATTCCTTCTAGGAATAGGAATCGTATTCGTAACTCCTTGTGGGTTGGTGCTTTAAATAGGTGGGGGTCTCTGTTGAAACGCACCAAGGAGAGCTGAGCGCATCAAGCTTTAAGCTTGGTTTTAGGGTTTGTACTCTTTTGATGAGAGTATTTTAGACAAGAAATAAAGATAAATTCTTCCAAGATTTTTATGCTACAAAGAACCACGTCGCTAACGGTGTTTTTTGTTTTGGTTCTTGTTTGCATGCTTGTTCTAATTCTAGATTGGTTTTTGATCGTTGAGTTTCTTCTTGATTTGATCCATCAAAAACTATTCTAGGGTATTGATTTAGAGTTTCTCAAAGTCTAGTTGATTAATCTTTTGAAGATCTTGTTTAATCTTGAAGTTTTGATTAGATTGATTCTCGTCAAGTTCTGAAACAGCAAGCTTGCGAAGCTTATAACTTTTGATCCGTAAGTCCGATTGAGCTGATTCTTTTTGGGTTGGATTCGTATTGGAATCTAGTTTCTCGTGTCCAAATTTCAGATCAATCTAACGGTTGGATCTCCAGGAATTCTTGTTTTACCAAACCTCTGTCATTCTGTTTTTGTCGAAAACGAGGCAATTATTTGGTTCTGTTTTGGGGTGAATTTTTAATAGGTCAAGAATTTGGTTTTAGCTTCCGCTCAATCATTCACCCCCCCTCTGATTGCTATATTCGTATACTTCGATCCTACACTAGTTCATGATATATGCGTCACATATGTTACCTTCTTTAATCTATATGTCATGCAATGCAATCGTTCCATTTGTGTTATCTATTTCTCTCATTTTTTTAGCCCAATATTCTAGTATAATCTATATCTATCATATTCTGTATGCGTCACATATGTTAACTATTATTTTTTGAAGAATGGACCAGATTTGCTCTATGATATACGGACTACCATATTGTACAAAAATATTTTAGTTAGACCTTTCTTTACAAGTAAATTGTAGTAGCGCAATAACCCTAAGTATCATAGCCGAGAATCACCTTTTCGCAAAACGAGGATGGGAGCGGGAAACACGAGAGGGTGAATCACAAGTAAGATGTCACTGCGAAAAATAAGTTGGACCACACTCTTTATCAGGACTTAAAACTTAAAGGAGTACAACGAACAATGAAAATAATAGTTACAACTAGACGTCTACTCAGTGCATCGAGGCCACTTCCCCTTCTCCCATGCCTCTTAATATATGGACCATCATGTTCTGCAAAAATATTTCATATACACCTTTCTTTCCATGTAAATTATAAATCCGGAATAACCCTGAGTATCACAAGTTGCACGACCTGTCACCCGCAAACAAAGCTGCACGACCTGTCACCCTCAATCAAAGCTGCACGGCCTGTCACATGCATTGAAAGCTGTATAAAGCATTCTGCCTGACTATGGGAGGGATTCCCTGTCTAAAGCTGTGGCCATAGCCAGCCTCATGTCCCATCACATGCCAAGTTGCAGACGAATCCGATGCCACCCTCAATCAAAGCTGCCGCGATGTCGTGCAGCTTTCACAAAGCGTGACAGGTCGTGCAGCCTTGCCAAAGGCGTGACTTGTCGTTCAGCTTTGCCAAAGACGTGACAGGTTGTGCAACTTTAGGAGAGGGGAGACAGGTCATGCAGCTTTGCCAAGTGGATGACAAGCCATCTAGCTCGCCAGCACTATAAAAACCGGTGGAGGGATACACATCCATTACCAACAGACCGGCAATAAGCTTCTGCACACTTTACACAAATTAGGCCACGATGTCGTTCTACCGTCGCCTCTTCAAAGAAGCTTAAACTTAACCCCCTGCGAATACCGGATGCGAAGTTGTGTTGACGCTTGATTTTGTGAGTTGCCCCGACCTAATTGCGCCTGCAACCTTCCGGCGAAGATCACGCAGTCTCAGCACGGAGCTACGGCCGCCCGCGCCCATTACTGTTGTGCACACGGCTATGAGGTAAACCTACTAGTGTCCGTAAAGTACAGGGTACCACTACCATTTCATGCGTCGTTCTTTGTTTTGTAGCGCATGGACCGGTGTTGCTTCTTCCAATGGATCGACGGCCCGGAACGACATGACTACGAATTTCTCAACAACTGCCATGACGCCTACCCCAGTTCGCCCGAGAACTTCACCCGGTGGGAGAGGCCGTCGGGATATGTCCCCCTTCTAGATCGACCGGAGTTTAGGGCTGGTGCGCAAGGGAGCAACCAATCGGTCAGTTCCATGCGACATGCTAATGTTACACAGTCACAAAGTAGTAATTCTAAACCGCTTCGTCGCATACAGGACTTCAAGAAGAAGCTTGCAAAATGGATAAAGTCAAAGGAGAAACCTCCGCAAGGGGCCGCACCTGAAAGCCCCGAATTTTGCGATCACGACCTGCAAGCAGTCGTTGATACCTGCCAAGATGATCTAGCAGATCGGAGATTCTACTAGTGCCCCTTGGCAGAGGATGAATGGTGCGCCTACTTCAACTGGGTGGATCCGGAGAAATACCACGCACATCTCAAACTTCCCATATGGGATAACTGGGGCGAGCAACCCTCCCCGTGGTGCTACTTCCGCCCCGAAAAGCCAGACCCCGAGTACGCCCAAGGTATTATGCAACGACCACATCACGCATACTGTATGGACTGCAGGGCACGCTTCCGGTTGTACAAGGACAAGCCCAACACGCACCTCCTGCACCATATAGTGGAGTGCGAGCCGAAATAGAGAAGACGTCTCCGCAAGGAACCAGAAGTGGAAGAGGGTTCCTCCACTCTAAGAAGGGACAAGGGGAAGCAGCCGGCCGAGGTGCGCACAACGGAAGACATCCTTGCCGGGTTACAGAGACCATCACGGAACCCGGGCGGTATTAACATAGGGGACGCCGCAAATCGGGATGGCATGCCCATATGGGAGGGCAGAACTCCACAGAATACACACAAACAAGTTACTTCTTATACCCCAGAGACGTATGGCATAGGCTACCCATTCGGCAGCAGCTGGGAGCACTGCCCAGGGCCATGGAGCTCTTTCATAACAGAGATTGAGCGGTGTCCGAGAACAAATCGCGAAAGATTCACGGGTGATGTAATATGTAGAAAATGTATGGCATCGTTCCCACTCTACGAACATAGGCGGAACGATCACTTATTCCACCATGACAACCAGTGTTATCGTCACTTCTCCTAGAAATATCGTCACTGTTGTAATGCCCTTCTAATATAATCTGTTGTTTATTTCATCATCTAAACTTTCGTTACATGTGCCCTACTAAGGTTGAGTTTTCTTCCTAAGGTTACTACCTGTATGTACGTGCTTCTCACAATGATCGTAAAAGCAGTCATCAATTGGTAGCCTTCTTTGCTTGATTCCTTTTCTTTCCTGTTGAGCCATGAGAGCCGGCCTATATTGCAATACATCCTATTAGACTCGAATTCCAGGTTTCGAACACCTAAATTTTTGAAAGTTTGGTTTCTTGAGAACCGATTATTCAGGTACTTCATCACTGCTTTTTGTACAACGTGAAACTATTATATCCTTTTTTGGAAATCGAAAAGATACAAATTCACCTCGCAAGAAGTGACAGCAAGATTCGCCATATCAAATGTGCATGAAGGCTTGGGTCTTGAACACAACAAAGTTTGGGTCTTACATGGACTGACTTAGTAGCAACTAGCAAGCTTTTGGATTAGATTTTGGAAGCAACTAGGAGTTAATTCCGAAAAAGAAAGAACTTCCGTGCATGGCTAATTCCGGAAAAGAAAAAACGGAAGGGGCTGATACAGTCAAAATTTCAATAAACGATTATGTTTTCAGATTTGTATAAGTGAGTGACAATTTGTATAGTATTCCAATATAGTGCTTGTATTCGGCCTGAAATAAATAATCCAGTACAGTGCTTGTATTCCAGTACAGTGACAATTTGTACAGTGAGTACTCTGTGATATGCTTGTATGGGACACCAGCAACCGGCCATGGCCATGTATGGGTCCCCAGGAACCGGCCAAGCCCATGTATGGGACACCAAGAACCGGCCATGGCTTGTATGGGGTACCAAGAACCGGCCATGGCTTGTGTGGGTCCCCAAAAACCGGCCAAGCCCATCTATGGGTGCCCAAAAACCGGCCATGCATGAGTGGTACCCCAGGAACCGGCCATGGGTGTGTTTTCTGTAAATACGCCAAAAAGTTGTATCATTTTGGAATTACGGGTTCAAATATGTGCTAAATACGATTTTTTCCTATTTACTTCTTGCCCACTCACTGGTTGGAATAGATTTGGCCCATCACTTGTGCTGTGAGTACCGTTGGTCAGTGGCCCTTCTACTACTCTACATACTGCAGCTCTATTTCTTCTCTAACTTTTAACTCACATAGGCTTCTTGTCCCCCATTTCTTTGCTTCTACTGTGACTGCATCGCTACTGCTCAATCCGACGCCAGCAACGGTGGATCACGTGGCTGGCCATTGCTAAGCTACCTCCCACTCTACCCTGTTGCTATTTGTGTAATTTTCCCCACTCGATTTGACTTTACTCGCGTCCCTAATGCTCAAGACCTAGCTTGGGTATTGCTAGGCTTTTACTGTCAGCGAGGTCCCTGGGCGTATTTGCCATTTTCTCTGACATCCTTGTGTGTTTATTCACCGTCACTCAGGCCCCGCCGCGTGTGCCAGGGCGCACGAGACAGTCCTACACTCCTAGCTACTGGGCACGCGTTGGCACTCGAGTTCGTGGCCACGGCCGTGCTGTCGTGAACCGATGACTTCTCGTCATGGCTCCAGCCCGACTACAGATAGGTGCTCTACTCCTAAAGTCCTACCCATGTCTAATTTACACATTCTTAGTTTGGTCTCTCTAGGCATTTTCCCATTCTAGTTTCTTAAGCCCCAATTTGCCATACATCTCGTACTAAGAGTATTTTGTATTTAAACATATAGAAAATGTAGATAAGTACTTGCATTATTTATTTCATATTTTTCCTAAATACTACTTTATTACAATCCGGAGGTTCCCAACGCTCCGAGCATGTCCATGTCAGCGGACCTGCGATTAGCCCCTTGATAAATTTCGCTTCTACGCTCGCCTCCCCAGCCCACATTGCTTTCTTCTCGATCCATCCATTTCCTTCGCCCATCGCAGCCGCCCTCTCCTCTCCCACGTCTCGTCTTTTCTAGCCTTAGGAAACCATTTCACATGAGGTTAAAAAGGACTAAAATTTTAGTCAATTTCACCAAAATTTTAGTAATTTTGGCCAAAATTTCGGTTTTGCCATCCTCCAAAATACTGGATTTAAAATTTTGTTTTTTGAATTTCAACGTGATGTGCTCAAAAAACCAAATTTGAAACCTTAATAGGGGTGCACGCAGCTTTAGCCATTGTGGCGCACAGCACAGGGTTAGGTAATCGGGTCATGTGAGGATTGAGATACCGTGTCGTGTTTTGGAACTTGACATCTACTGAATCCTTCGAGAATTACCAGGAATCCCATGGATATCCTACGATAATACCTTGTTTTTGTAAAATAATCAATAATTTGATGAAAGAAATCCAAGATTACCTTGGGAACTATTTTACCATCAATTGTAGGAATCTCTTTACTGTAGAAAATGGTGTCTATGTTAGAACACCCGAGGAAAGGAATATTTGCTATTGTGCTTTTTATCATTTACTTTAATTTGTCATTGGCAAATTTTGAAAAACAAGAATTCAAAATCCTAATTTAAAAACTTTTTAAAAATATGTGTTTCTAAACCAAAATATCAAAATTTCAATATTGAATTTTGGAATATTTAATGCAGACAACTTGAATATCAAAATTTTCAAGTTTGAAATTTGAAATTCCCATTTTATGAAATTTTGAATCATACAATTTAAAATTTTGAATTCCAAAAATTCTAGTTTTGGGAAGTTTAATTTTATATATTCGAATTTTGTAACTTCCAATTTTTTAATTTGAGACTTTTATATTATGAGAATTTAAATTACAAAAACACAAATTTTCAAATCCAGGATTTGAACTTTTGAACCATAAAACTTGAAATTTTGAATATTGTAATTTTTCAATTGTGAGAATTTAAGTTGTGAAATTCAAATTTGTAACTTCCCAAAATTCGAAAGAAAACCTATTTAATTATTTCCAAATGTGCATTCTGAAATTTTGAGCTATTTTCAAATTATTCCGCATAAAAACATATTTCCCTAATATTCAACCATCGTATTTCAATGTTAAAATTTAATTAAAACTTGAAACGAGTCTATAAATAATTTGTTTTTGTTCCAAATAATCTAAAATACATCCTGTTGACGCAAAAAAATTGACGACAGGTTAATCGTATTCTGTAACACCTCAGCATCTAGTATGCCCTGGATGTCATCAAATATAGCATAAGAAGCATCTAAATACTACAAATTAAGATAAATTACAGCAAGGGCGCAAATGCTAAACCGAGAAATTTCGGCAGCATCTCCTTTGTTTTTCCATGGTATGGAACAACAACAAGAATATCTCAAGATATATCATAATGGAAAGCATCTAAAACGGCAATAACAGGTGACATAGCAGCAATTTAAGTCTAGTATAACGAATTTAACCACTCCATGAACTAAAACGAAGTAATGGATGTAAACAAGCACACGAACAAATCATAATCCTAGCTAGTCTCATCCCACTAAATTTATTATCACAACTCCAAAAAGGTAAATATTGTCTAATTGTGCGGAAATTATGTGATGAAGTGCCGCTAAGCCCCTTTCCCGCATGCCGGTGTCATGGTACCTAAAAACATCATAAGCACAAGCGTGAGTTCATCACTCAGCAAAGTATATTGCAATAAATTAAAGGAACAGATTTCAAAAACATCATGTGTACATCTCATAATTGACATCATATGCATTTCACATTCACATGGTATTCATCTCATAACATCATTATCCATACATGCAATGCAATGTACATGTCTCCGTGAAGCACATACTGGTATTGGCGAGTGCACACCCGTCGGTGTGCATCCTCTTCCCCTTCCATCCCGTAGATGGAGGTGCCTACTCTTACTGACTCGCTCCCATACACAACCGTGGATGGGACTACGGGGTAGGTCTTTCGTGTTCACTACGTGTGAACACAGAGGCCCGCATTAGAATGGGTCGCCTCTTCCATTATGAATGCACATATGACATGAACATGTATAATCTCGCATAAACATTTAATACAATGATTCCATAACAAGTATTTAAAACCATGTTCATCATATCATAGGAAAACGTCAATCATGGCAAGTTAGCGTATCATGTAATCATATTACACCAAAGCAAGTCTAGCAATCATACAACCCGAACCCATTCCAATACACTTGCCTTCAACCGTGGGCAACGGATTGGCGAGAGGTTGAGGGCACTCCTGGGGTCACACCACCTTCACATAGGTACCACACACTCAAAACGTGCTTACAAAACAGTACATGAACGATCCCCTAACCCGACACCGCAACCCACACCTAAAACCCGAAAACAGAGAATCCGTCCCGACGAGACAGCGGGCTTCCAACTAGCATAACTTGAGTTCTAAGACTCCAAATTAAGTAAATGAGTACATTTTCTCATAGATTAGGAAATTTCCTACATTTTTCTAATTATTGGGAAAAACTGATTCGGCCTCTAAAATTGACTAATCTACAGATCAACACGATCTGTCCCATTCACGTCACAGTTTTGAACATGTTCGGTAAAACAGCCATAACTTTCAATTGGCTGATCGGAATTACGCGTTCTTGGTGTCCACTGAAAGGTATTGAAATTATGTACAACTTTCTCAACATACGGACGACCAGAAAACGCCTATAAAATTGCGAAAACTCAAACCCTAGGTCAGACATCCAATATGTCCGAAACAGAACACCATGACAACTCTAGATTTCATCAGTTCTAACTAGTTGCAGCACAACCTTTTGATCTAATGGCACCAAAACCTCCCCTAGCACATCACCTAAACCATACCAAAAGTTTCCCATCTCCATACCTTAGCCCGACGAATCGACGAACACGCCTCTCCCCGCCACGAACTCCCTCCAATCTTCGGATCCACCCGGTCGAAATCCTTCGCAACGCGGAGATCAAACGGAGAGGGATGGAGAGGCAGCAACGGAGGGGAAGGAGGCAGCCTAGGGCCGGCCTAGGGGGTGGTGGTGGAGGTGCAAGAGGGATGAGGAGGGGCGTACGGCAAGGAGGTGTGGGGGCGACGGCTAGGGAGGAGAGGAGGGAGGTGGAGGTGCATGTGGGAGGTGGGGGTGCATGGGCAGCAGCTTGCTGCCCTAATCCCTCCCCCACATGGGCCAAAGACCTCCCACCCCCGGCCCACGAAGTCCCCCCCAAGCCCACGATGTTTCCCCCAAGCCCGAAATTCACCCGGAACGCCCAAAACATGAAACTGAAGACATACCGAAATGCCGAAAACGGAAAAATGACTCGTTTCGTCTTCCGTGGTGTTACACAATTAATACACGCAAACACTGGGTTTATTTCTTAGGTGTGGCCGTGCCAGCCGATTTGATCCTATAATTGGCAATAGAATAAGGTAAGCAAATCATCTATTAAGCTGATTCAATCTTTCGGTGGTAAAGCGATCTAGTCAGCTACTCAAGTTGATTTCGACAAAAAAAGTAACCCATGAATCTGATCAATATGATTGGACAGATCAGATGGATAGATGACGTTTTTTTCCAAAGAAAACGATGTGCAACAAGATTGGAGAAAAACATATCTGAATTGGTGTAAATCGATAAAATCAATAATCGGCGATGCGCAACTTTGTGATTAAAACGAATTATAAAGAGATTACAATGCTAAAACTACTCTTAGTCGACGAAAAGTAAAGTAAAAGTAGAACAAGTTTTGTTGGTCGTGTTGATTGATCCCCTGCTAACGTTGTCCACAGTCTACTTTTATAGCATCAGGCCCGATCGTATTTTCCCCGGTCTCATTATTCGTATCGGCTTCAACTTCCTGATACTTTCTAAGATCAACATCGGACACAACCAGATAAGATCGTATCAGTTTGTAACTTTTAAATCCAATACATTCTTTGACAAACTAACTATGCCAAATTAGTTTCTACCAAATTGGCTTCGTGTCAAATTTAGGTGTCAACATATGCCCCCCAATTTTGGGATATGCTTAGACATGCCCCAAAATTTCATCCCGTATCATCCTTCCAACCACGCTTTCCTTGGCATGACATCATCTCGTTGCTTATCATCCTCCATTTTTGAGACTGCCGCTTCGGAATACTGTACTCATTAAACCTTCGACTGCTCAGGCACGAAACTGCTTCGTCTTCCTTTGCATGTTTCACATAGATGACGCTATGTCTTCCGATGATGGCGCTTCACTTGCCTGATTTACCCTATAAATATTAGGTAATTTACCAGTTTACCACTCAATTCCGTAGTAAACTTTTCATCCTCCATAAGCCACCATGTCTTCATCTTTCTACTCCGTTTCTGACTACTCCCCCTTGTCTTGGTCAATCGAGGAAGACGACTCAGTGTCGGGACCCGAATATGCAAATCCGAATCCTCTGTGTATTCAGCACTAATCCAGGATCACACTAGTGCACACAGTCTCAACACCGGTAAATACTACAATCATACTCAACGAAATAGTAAAGTACTTTATTGAAAGGGAAATATAACCAGTTGCTCGACCTTATGGTCAAATTACAAAAGTACACATCGCAGGGCTTAAATCTTACTCAAATAAACTTGTAGCGAAAAATAAAGAAACGTGTTGTGCCAACCAATATGCCATAGGCAACTAACTAGGCTCGCCCCTAGTTCGTCGACTCCTCCTGGAACTCCTCCTCCAGTGCTGGTGTCGATTCTTCTTCAACTGATATTTGTATTGTGGCAATGGTGAGTACTTAAAAGCACTCAGCAAGTCATGCACAGAAATGTAGTCTAATAGCTACATGCATGGCTTATTCCAACAATAGGCTAAGAGGTTCTTTTGCAATAAGCAACATTCATAAATAACAGTAATAGATTGGAAAGCGGTAAAATAGTAATAATAATAATAACTTCGTAAACAATTCCTCAAGTAAAGCATTTATCAACCTAAACAAGTTCATCATTTCCAACACCAAACATCCACAAACCAAGTTTGTTTTCATAAAGTGTAACCCATGACTGTAATCACCGAGCAATGTCCAATACCATGGACTCGGCTATTCGAATAGGTTGTACACTCTGCAGAGGTTATACACTTTACCCACAAGATACAATCAAACACCACCAAGGCGAGTGACCATAACAAAGCCTTTCCAAAGTTACTTCTAGACCCGTTACTGCCCGCTAAAGTTTCAACACTGAAGGGACTGGTTACCACACTCAGGTCCCCCCTCCTGCGCCATGTGAGCCTACCCGCAGACCCGGGCCTCACACCTCCACGACAGTACCAAAGACTAGACATCATAGCTTACTTGGCTAGGTCTGTCCCATTCCAGCCTTGTGGCTGTATGTTGGACACAGTTCAAATTCTTGCAAGGTTAAGTCCTTAAGTGACCAGGGCAAGACTACCCAAATGAATTCACAATGTCCAACAAAAACCAAATACGACCTCCCATGTGCCACTTTTGGCCCACCGAAAACAATCTTGCCACATGCCCCAGTCTAAATCATTTTTATCACCCCAGTTGATTACCATGCACCATGTGCCATCAACATCATCAATAACACATGTCGCAATTCCAAAAACATGTTCCATCTCTCATTAAGTCAAGATTAATTTCTGATATTAAAAATTATATCAATAACACGATGCATGGCTAAGCAGGCTAATTACGATCTAATTAACCCCTGTTGGCAAATTAATAATGTCCAACTAATATTCCACATCCTAGGGTGACAAATGATTCATGGCATACAATTATTATAAACAAGGTGGCATAATCAAGTAGGTCACATTACTATTCCCAGAATTATTCAAAAGTATTTTAAATAAACTAGCATGCAATAATTTAAATAAACATAGTTTCAAAAGTGGGATCAATATGGTCAAAGCATAACTTGCCTTCAAAGAGTACTATTTCTTGGTCTTGAACTTGTTCTTGAGTCAAAACTTCTCCTTCGAAGCCTTCGGGCAGTTTAACGTCTACGCGTATCGGATAAATAAACAAAAAATAAATAAAAATAGAGAAAAAACTCATGTCCAAAAATTAAATAAAATTCACCATTAAATAGATCTCAATTTTATAAAAATTTAGAAACTAGAATCACCTCAATCGGAGTTAAAACGCAAAAGTTATAGCCGTTTGAAGTTTGAAAAATCAATTAAAAAAATAAACCGAATTAATTCATTTATTTTTCTATTGAAAATTCCGAAATATGACATCAGCTGATGTCAGCGCCGAAATTAGTTTTCCACCGAATTATTTTTCTAAAGAAAAAATGATTTATTGCGTCATGCTTGCGTCATCCGGTCTATAGACCCGGTCCACGCTCACGCTCGGGCCCACAGTGGACTCGGTCCATCGGACCACGTGTCGATGATAGGTGGGTCTCGCTCGGGTGATGTCATCGCTGACATCAGCATGGCTCGGCTGGGGACGGCTGACACGCGGGCCCCACCGTGATGTCAGCATGACATCACGAATGATGTCATCGTGCGGGTGGCCAAGCCGCTGACACGCGGGCCCAATGCTGACGTCAGGGGTGATGTCAGCGGCGACCGGGCGCTGACCGCGCCGCTTCGGCTCCCGATTACTTGGCACGATCTGGGCCGTCGGTTTGAAATCCGACGGTCAAGATTGGATTTAATCCCGCACGTTTTGGATTTACACGATTTGATCTAGACCGTTCCATTTGGATCGGACGGTTGAGATTGGATCGAGTTCACCGCATCATGGGGGGTGACGTGGCATGATCCGGCGTCTAACATGTGGCACAATCTACATCATCGTACACTTCGAATCCGATGGCTGCAATTACATCTAACGCTACAACGTGAATCGAATCTAGCCGTACGATCTAGATCTAACGGTTGAGATCTAATCTAGCACAGTACGATAAGGGGCTACGTGTCTTAATCTGGTGCGTTGGATCTAAACCATAACACAGGATTTTGCACGGGGTGATGTGGACGAACCTGAGCCCTTGGATCTTGATCGGACGGCTGGCAGAGCTCGAGGGCGGCAGGGATGTCACGGTGGAGCTAGCTGGCCGGAGCTGGGGACGACGACCACTCGAACAGCGTTTGGGCGCGTCTCCGGCAAAGTGAGTCCTACTCCCAGGTGTGCTTCGTCGCGGCGATCTCGGATCTGGGCACCAACACGGCGGAGGACGGCGGACGGCGGCGGAAACTCACCAAAACCCGAAGTGAACCCTAATGAACTACGGTGAACAATCGTGGCCACGGAGGGGCTCTACGGGCAGCGGCGGCTAGGGCAAAAGTGGCGCGAGGCGAAGGCGATCCTCGGGCACTCACCCACGCATTAAATACCGGCGCGGACGTCGAGTTTGGCGCGGATTCCGTGGCGAGGCTGATACGGGGCGGCGGAGTCCGGCACAGACACGGACGGGGTGACGTGGCGCAATCCTAGCCGTACATGTGGCTCAATCCAACGGTCCCCCTCACGCGCATATGCGGGCTTGACCTCAGCCACCGGATCCTGATCCAACGGTTCAAAGCACGTGTACACGTCGCTCGATCCTGGCCATTGGATCTCGATCCAACGGTCGGCGCGGTTAGGGTTCGGGTCTGGCGCGGCTTGGCTCGGTCGGACTTGAGTCGGACTCAAGTCTAACTAGAGGCTGACCCGGGTCGGACCAACAGTGCAACCCATTAGGGTTTTTCTGATTTTTCCAATTAAATTAATTCTAGAATTCAAATAAATCAAGAAAAATAGCAAAATGATCATAAAAATTCTGGAAAATACTTTGAAACATTTTGAACCCAAATAAAATATTTCCAACAAAATTTTATTTAATTATTTAAATAACTCAAGAGGAGTTTCAATTCGATGCAGCCGCTGCCCTTGTAGATGATGCAGCCGTTGGCTCCTACGAACGACGTAGATGCCCCCCTTTAGTCATTGCCGTGGAAGAGACGGCAACAGAGTTGGTTGGTAGCACCGCCACCGTTACTGAGGCTGTGGCCATCATCATCAGTTCTAACCTTCGGGGCCTCAATAAGGCCCTGCTGCCGACGTTTCTCCCCAAACTCCAGCAAGCTCCAGCAGCAGCAATAGTGATGGTGGTGCCATCGCTATCATCATGCGAAGGAATCCCGATGGGAAGCGCAGTCAGCTTTTTTAGATTTCTTTTCACTCCTTTTCTTTCTTTTGTTTCTCGGAATGTTGCCTTGTAACCATTGGCAACTTCCTTAGTGTTCTCTTCTTACCATAGGCCTTTAGCCGATAATGTAACCGACCTGTAGTGATTAATGTAAATATCAATGTCTCCTTTTACGGTATCATATAATAGCTGTCACCATTATTGATTTCGCGAATCTCGCAAATATCACCATTATCGGCATAAACATGTAACATCAACCGTCATCACGACTCAGACATTTCATCTTCTACGCGATCACGCATCAACAGTTATTCTCCCGCGCAATCGCCCGACTGCACATCCCTCAGCCTTTAACTACCGCAAAAAGTTATCGAAAATTACCCGCCTTTGCCACCAAGTTTACCCTCTTATAAATATGGGGTCCATTCCCTTGTCATTTTTACGTGCACTTGCTCTCATTCCCTCTGCGATTGGCTTCAAGCATCTTCCCTCCAACTTTCACAATCTTCCCTCTTTGTTGGCTCAGCTTCGATGGACCCTAACCAGGTATTTATCCCTAAACTTGATAGGGAATGAGTCCATGATTGCCTCATCATGTTATTTCTGGTCGGATACTTTCAATGCATTTATGCTCAGACCAGGCCTCATCGGCCCAACACTATTAAACGTAGCAATGCTGTGTTGTCTCAGGACTGACAGAGAACAGTTGTCGACTTTCAGTGAGAAACCACAATACAAACTTATTTCCACCAAGGGGAAGGCTGAAGCCAATACATGGAAGAGAACTGGGGAACATGTAGAGTATCGAACAAAGAGCATATAGCTTTTTTGAATATGTGGTTAGACCGATACCTTTTCTGCGGTGCATCTCTTGGGCTGACATAGGTATTCCAATCTCTGGCAGAATAACTGGCAAAAGGTCGTCAGCTTGCCTTAAACAAAATGTTTCTCGGAACAGTATTTCAAATGATGCATATCGTTAGGAGTCGGCTATTCACAAGCCAAGGCTAGTATTCAGTTGGCAATGTCGATGGTCCCCTCTGGTTCATACAAGCCTGACTATATTGCATCTTTAGCTAACTATTTGGCATTGATATTGCCACAATATCGGCATTTCCTCGTGAATAAACTCCAAAAAATGAAGAGCCTCAACTCAGAAGCAGTCAATCATTTGGGGAAAAGTTTATTTTTTTGCGGCAATGAAGAACCAAACTAACTCCTGTCGGAGTAAAGAAATCCGTGGCCTTCTTCTACCAGCTGAATAAACAAGATTTATCACTAGGCAACTTCTTCTGCTATAAGGAAGCTGACAGTTTCCCCATCCATCATTCATACACTTGGTGTGACACCACGGAGTGTCGTATCTTATAAAATGTGAATGTTGAGGTCAAAAACTTTATAAAATGTGAAAATAGAGGTTAAAACTTTACGTTATGCCGTTTATAGCGTGTTTTTGGGCCGTTTTCGGGTGTTTGGGCCTCTCCGGGGGACTTTGGGCCTTGGGGGTTGAGCCTCCGGTAGAAGGGTTTGGGCCCAAGGGGGGGGACTTTTGGGCAGCCAAATCTGGCCCCCACCCCTTGGTGCACCCCAAACTCCCTCTCCCAACCCTAGCCGCCACCCCCTAGCCCCCCCATGCACCTCCACCCTTCCCCTTCCTCTCCATCTTCCCCCATGGCGCCACCACACCTCTCCTCCCCTCTCCACCTCCCTTGATGCCCCTAGAGGAGTTCTCCACCTCAACACCTCGAAGATCCGTCCATTGGAGCGCTCCGCGACGAGGAGATCCGGTGGATTTGGAGCGAGGAAGGAGATCGCGCGAACCGGGAGGAGATCCGTTGGGTTTTCGGTCGTCGGGCGAAGGTATGGCCATGGGAATCCTTGGGGTTGGTCTAGGATCTGTTATAAGGGTGATTATCATGTTTTTAGATCAATTGGTGGTGCTGGAATTGAGAGATTAGATGAAATCTAGAAGTTGCCACGTTCTCTGTTTCGGGCAGCATGAGCAGTCGACCTAGGGCTTTGGATTTCGTCAATTTAGAGTCAGAATTTGGTCGTACGGCTATTGAATAAGTTGTAGGTAATTTCAATATCTTTCTGTGGGTATAAAGAACGTCCAATTCCGCCCAGCCGTTTGAAAGTTATGATCGTTTTACCGAGTGTGTTAAAATCTGTGACGTGATTGGAACAGATCACGGTATTTTGTAGATTAAACAACTTTAGAGTCCGAATCAGTTTTTCCATATACTTAGAAAAAGTGGGGAAATTTTCTAAGCTACGCGAGGATGTACTCGTTTAATTGATTCGGAGTCTTAGAACCCGAGTTATGCCTTTTGGAAGGCTGCTGTCCCAACGGGACAGAACCTCTGTTTTTGGGTTTAGCGAGTAGTTTGCGATGTCGGGGTAGAAGAGGGTTTGCTTACTGTTTGTGGATATGATTGTGAGTGTGTGGTACCCATGTGCAGGTGGTGTGACCCCGGGAGTGCCTTCTACTTCTCGCCAATCTGTTGCCCGTGGTTGAGGCAAGTGTATTGTAATGGATAGCGGTTTGTAGGTTGCTAGTTAAGACTAGATGAAATTGATTATAAGATATGATCACTTACCATGCTTTAATGATTGCCATTGATATGATGAGTATGCTTATTATGTTATGATGCAATATGTTAATGTATAAGTTAATTATGATGTTGGCATGTTTGCATACATGGCATGATACATGGCCCGGGCGGTGAGAAAGTCATAACTAATCCGGGGAAGGTCGGTGAGAAAGTTATGACTATTCCGGAGAGCCAATGAGTAAGTCCTACATCGTGATTCCATCCACCGTGGTGTATGGAAGCGAGGAGTAGGCACCCTCCATCTTCGGGATGGAAGGGGGGAGGGTGCACGCCGACGGGTGTGTACTCAACCATACCGGTATGAGTTTCCAAGGAGACATGAGCATCGCATCGCATTGCATACATAATGGTGATGATATTGATATGTGATCATGAATGAGATGAAAGACATGATATGAGTTGTTATAGCCATGTAATTGTTTTTGTGTACCATTGCAATATGCTTGCTGAGTGTTGAACTCACGCTTGTGCTTTCTTGTTGTTTTAGGTACCATGAGATCGGCATGCGGGGAAGGGAATTAGTCACACTTGTACACGTAGCGTCACTCAATTGTTCCCACAGTCACTCAATTGGGTCTTGATAATACATTAAGTGTGATGCATATTGATTTATGGTTTAGTTTTGCGATATGAGTCTTATTGTTCGTTTGGCTCATGGAGACATTGAATGCTTGGGATTAGACTTATATTGATGTCATGCCTTTAATTATTGCTGTTTTAGATGCCTCTTATATTGCCATATATTGCTATGCTGTTGATGTTCCTTCAATTCATGTTAAAACAAAGGAGATGCTGCCGAAATTTCGGTTTTTAGCATTTGCTCCTTTGCTGTAATTTACCTTAATTTATGATATTTAGATGTTGTTTAGCCTATGTTTGCTAGCATTCAGGCATGCTAGATGCCGGGGTGTTACACTTGGCGACAGACAGCTCCAATATGACGCATGAGACAGTCGAGCTGTTCAAGTTTCTTATTTCTCCAAGCGTATTGTCAGTAGGTCTGCATGTGAAAAATCGAACATTCCATCCCTGATATGAATTCTATCACCCAACAATATATGCCTGCCAACTCAGATTTGGGCATGTAATTCCAAGTCAACTACGCAGAGCTTGCCTTGATTTTTACTCCACATTCGATGCTCCTTAGACTTGACCAGCTGATGGCCAATAATATCAACAGAGATTTTCCTAGAAGAGCTAACACTTTCCAAGCTTATAGCAGATTTGTACCCTGGATTATCCGATTCATCAACATCAACCGACTTAGATTCCAACACTTCAAGTTCTGGCAACGACATTAATTCCCACAGCTACACTAACATGAATTTAGTCGATATTACAGGTGAGGTATTTTAGCTAATGTAGATTCGTACTAACCACATTATTTTTGTACCAAAACTAATCAGCTTTTTTTCTTTTTCTTTTCAGACTAAGGCATCGGGCAAGAGGCCCATAGATGACCCTTCTGAAGTCGACCAATCCAGTAAGAAGCCGCATCCCTCAACCAAGCCTGCATTGTCTAGCTATATATCCGGCTCCTTAGGCATTCAAGCCCCCTCTCTTCGATTTGGAGAAAAGGCACCAAAGTAAGTCCACTTTATATCGGCTGATATTGCATTTCTTTCTTGTTTATGTTGCAATTACATAAAGCCGATATTGTTTCTTCAGAACCAAAATGAGGCTATCCCTACAAGAAAACTACGAGGAGAAGTGCCAAACCCAATCCATCGACCTAAGAAGAATCAGCCGAAAAGCTCACCACACACCTCAGTTGCAGACAAGGTAACAACTCTTTCTTTCTTGAAGATTTCTCTTCTTTTTTATCAAAATCTATCACTTAACTATTCTAGTAATCTTGCGGTGTGCATCTCCCCCTCCTTTCATTTCACCTACTAATCTCAGCTTGCCTGATGAGACGAGCGATATCCCTCCTCTTGCCTCTCAGGCGACGCCGCCTATATCGATCATTAAAGCATCAACAACCCCCATGGCAATCACACAACAACCCTCCAATCTCGGGAGGTTGCTAGGTTTTTATTTTTATGATATCGAGGAAGAAGAAGGCCATGTCGACATTGATATCGACAAAATCATAAAGGAGGCTGAAGAAGCATCGGCTCAAGTACTCGCTGCACCAGGCACCAAGGACCATCTGCAAAAACTTTTCAGCCTACTGCATAGTCCATCAGCCACCCTCATGGATAATCGTTTCTTTCTCAATATGCTCTTCTACATCATTCTCTCAATGGTGCTCACTTTTCTGCACAATGTTAGCTACAAAAGAAGGTGCAACAATAGGCGCCTCAAATGAAGCTAACGATTCTTTCAAGGATTCAGCAAGCATATTTTCAACTCTACAAGCACATATAACCAATTCTAAAAGAGAACTATATGTTTCATCAATAAGAGCATCCTGAATTTCTTGATTAAGTCCATGCATGAACCTAAGCTCTGTTGCTTCTTCACCTTCAACTAAACCACAACGCAACAAATGATTTTGCAATCGTTCATAGTATTCCTTAACACATTTATTTCCTTGTTTCAAGCATTGGAGTCTAGTATACAAAAATTCAGTGTGATATTCAGGAACATAATCAATTCTCATAAGTCTTTTCATGGCCTTCCAATTTTCAGGTTTTCTCTCTTTTCTACAAATATGTTTCCACCATGTTAATGCATATTCATTTAGCACACTAGCAGCAATCCTAATCTTTTCATTTTCAGACAAATCATACTTGCCAAATTCTTTGTCTACTGCTATCTCCCAATTAATATAGGCATTAGGATCATATTGACTGTTAAAAGGTGGAATGGCGAATTTAACCTTACCTAGGGAATCATCATCAACATGTAACTGAGCATGTAGTATGCCATTTTTGTTGCTTAGAAGATGAGGTGGAGGATTGGAAGTTCCGGGCAAGACTGCAAGCGTATCAAGTCTAGACAAAATAGTAGCAAGATTAGTGTTAGCAACTCCCTGAGCGGTCTCGATAGACCAGAGGCGGTCTTCTTGCAGCAACATTCTAGCAACAATTCCCTTTGCGCGTGGAGAGTGATGCAGTGAATCCTCATCACCTAACATGGTTAGTAGAAGACAAGAAAACAATATAACAAGTATAATGTTCCTATCAACTACAAGGAGGTGGTGGCAATTCTCTCAACATTCAAGCCTATAACCAAAGCTCTTACAAGTTCTTACATGCAACACGTGTTAACGGCCGTTGGCGTGGTCAAAAGTTCTCCGAAGCTTGGATAAAACGATTGCCAAGGGACCGAACAAAAGTACGAGGTTGGATGTGGAGCTTGGGTAGGCAATATTTATTTCCTATGCAATCTGATAATTCTAGTTATTGTAATGATAAGTAATGATCCAAACTAGAATTCGCAAGCCCTAGTTGCCGATCTCAAAGATATAAGTGAATTTGAAGGCAACACACACGCAAAGATAATGGCACTTATGCAATCAAGGAATGAGCTATAAAATATAAGTGATGCACCAAAAGCTCTATTGCACAAGTCGTAGAGAGACGCTAACTTATTGCTTTGAGAATGTAAAAAGGGCACAAGATTGCTCACTAATTAATAAATTGCACAATATAAAAAGTAACGAACACAAATTAGGGTTTTGCTCAATGTGGTGCGACCAGCCACAATTTTCATTTTCATTTTCTTTTATTTTTTTCTTTTTGGCCTTTTGGCTCTTTCTCTTTTCTTTCTTTTGGTGACTTTCGGCCAACACTAGTATGAACAAAGTTTTGGAATCCCTAACTCGGTGTCACAAGATAATATGATATGATAACTGAAGATTATCAATGTATCAAGTAGAGCAGCCCTAAGCAATATCAACAAGCTAGTCTCAAATAGGATCAAAGTGTTCACAAAGGATGAATTGGTTCCCAATGGTAGGTGTATTGATGTTTTTTCTAGGGCAGCAGACTTGTCGCCTAGATTAATGTATGAAGATCACCGAATTTGATTGGTTGACTGTGGAAGGAAATGAAGCTTATATCCTTAGCTTTCAATAGAGTGCAAGAACACAAAAATCCAAGTTCGTATGTGAAAGTTATGCTCGAAATTCCAAACTGGACAGAATTGAAGGATTGAAGCTACGCGAAGGAAAAGAAAGATCAGCAACTAAAACATGGACTCTAATGGATCAAAACCTAACAAAACTCACTAAAATAATAGATTCAAACTAAATGTTGAATTTCTGTGGAGTAATTTTCAATTTGGGACAGAAAAACTAACCTAATGCACTGATATTCTCACCGATCAACTGAAGCTCTGATACCACTTGATGTAACATTGGGTGTCCCGATCTTTCGATGAGAATGATAACCTTCGATTTGGGTGGAGACGACTTTGACGATCCGACTACAACGTACAACGACGATGTGCCTTAGCAATCGCTAAACCAACTCCAGAGGGTTATTGACCTTGCCGTGGGCACGATCAACCTGATCATGAAGATCAATTCCTGCAAGCAATCGAAGAACAAGCAAGAACAAGGCAAAAGCAATCTAAAATTGCAAATATAGATGAAGTATTGAAAAGTTGGGGTTCCGATATAAGGAGCTTGTTAGGCGGCCATTGAGCACGTCTAAAAGACTCAAATAGTAGCAAAAGGCTAAACTATCAAATAACCAAAACCCAAGTTATTTTGGGGGACTCCCTAGCTATATATAGAAGAAATAGGAGGCTAGAACCAGGCTAGGGGCGTCCAAACCACATCCATGGCCGAGTAGGACTCATATTCCTAGTTTGACTCGGATTTGGAAAGATGACCTAACTTGTTTTGCAGATTCCCATTGACTCGTAAGTAATTTGGAGGTTGGGCAGGATCCGTTGGAAAGAGGACATCGAAACCTTTCAAACCAGTACTCATAGACCTCAAACACCCTTGTGGATTAAAAGTTATGGATGTTTTAAGTTGGTGCTATCCCGGAGGCCGAATCCGAGTTGAAGTTGTGCACCGAAAGAATTGGCTTCATGCTTGACTTTTGGGAGCCCTTCTCCTTGGTTCCTAAGGACAATAAAATCATCACAAGGATTAAATAGCATTCCATTCATTAAATTATTTGTATGCAACCCGAGGAACGTATTCACCTGGTAATTGAATTGACGTGTGCGAGCTCGAGTAATTGGCCCTTGTATTACATTGTTGGTTTCAATTGGGTTTGTTGGCATGGCCGTATCCATGGTAGTGATGTCCTCATCATCCTCCCCTTCTTGCATTTGAGTCGTCCTCGACTCAAGTTCATCATCTTCTCCCAAGTATGGCTTTAGATCTGATAATTGAGTTGACGGGCTCGAGCTCGAGTCAATGGTCCTTGGACCGACGAAGATGTAGAAGAATGGCCAAGGTGGGGGTCGATAAAGCCATGCAGATGGAGCCATCGTAGTAGATGTATACGAAGTAGAGGATGCTGTGAAGTGTCGCCAACTTAATGGTCCTGGCCAAGGTGGGGGTCGATGAAACCATGCGGTTGATATAATTTCAGCAACACTTGGTGATGACCATATGTATGCGTGTTAGTTCTGTCCATGATGAGCATGGTCTCATCCGTACATGTTGATGATGATCCCCTAGGTAAGGTTAAATTCGCCATTCCACCTTTTGATGGAAAATATGATCATGATGCCTATATTAATTGGGAGATAGCAGTAGACAAAGAATTTGGCAAGTATGATTTGTCTGAAAACGAAAAGATTAGGATTGCTGCTAGTGTGCTAAATGAATATGCATTAACATGGTGGAAACATATTTGTAGAAAAGAGAGAAAACCTGAAAATTGGAAGGCCATGAAAAGACTTATGAGAATTGCTTATGTTCCTGAATATCATACTGAATTTGTGTATACTAGACTCCAATGCCTTAAACAAGGAAATAAGTGCGTTAAGGAATACTATGAACGATTGCAAAATCATTTGTTGCGTTTTGGTTTAGTTGAAGGTGAAGAAGCAACAGAGCTTAGGTTCAAACGTGGACTTAATCAAGAAATTCAGGATGCTCTTATTGATAAAACATATAGTTCTCTTTCAGAATTGGTTGTATGTGCTTGTAGAGTTGAAAAAATGCTTGCTAAATCTGTGAAAGAATCATTAGCTTCATTTGAGGCGCCCAATGTTGCACCTTTTTTTGTAGCTAAATTTTGCAGAGAAGTGAGCACCATCGAGAGAATGATGTAGAAGAGCATATGGAGAAAGAAACGATCAGTACTACCCCATGTGTAAGTGAAGAGATAATAGTTGAAGAAACGACTACAATAGCTGATGAGAACTTACAAGATAATGTAACAGGTATGGACTTTACACATGGGGAAAATAATTTTGAAGAGCTAAAACTATCCACAAATCATGCTAGCGTAGAGCAACTATTAGTGGAACCAATTGTTGATTTTGCTTTGTTACAAGATGATTTGCTTGCTATTTCTTGTGATAAAGAAGAGTTGTGTATAATACTTCACTTATAACCATGACACACAACTAGCAAATGGACATGTCACTTTTGTAAACACACTAGATACTTATGCTGAAAATAAACATGTCATTTACACCATAAGCGAAAATGATGAGTTGAAATTGATGTCTCGTTTATATACATTAGGCTACATTGAATTTGATGTTCCGTGTGATCTAAATTATTTAGGGAAGAGACTTTTTGTACAATCTGATTTGTCATGGTTATCGCGAAATATTTTTTATGTTATTGGCAAAAATAGTGAGAAAGGAGAGTATAAAGCACATCAAGTTTACATTTGTTCAGATTTTAAACCTCCGTTTGCAATGCAACAATGTCATCAATTTAATAATTTCCATATTACTAATCATGTCATACCAAGTACATTTGGTTCCATTCACAAGTCACATGATAGTTTTCAAGAAAGGGAGGATATGGTTGATAGAAATTCTCGATCCATTGATTTGATTGCAAATGTGCATATTGCTTTGTTTCCTGTCATTACTAACATTTTGAAGGACAATATGATGGAGTTGGGGACGACTCCACTTCAAGAAAGGGATGATGATGAGACCATGCTCATCATGGACAGAATTAACAATGCATATATGTGGTCATCACCAAGTGTTGCCGCAATTATATCAACTGCATGGCTTCATCAACCCCCACCTTGGCCAGGACCATTAAGTTGGCGACACTTCATGGCATCCTCTACTCCATCTGAATGGCTTCATCAGCTTTGATCAGCTCAGCATGAAAACAAGAAAATGTTAGATCAACTAGTGGCCAATGCCAAGTCGAAGAAAATTCAATATGACATGGTCATCAAAGAAGTTAAGGACACCAAGCATAGTCTACCAGAACTCGAATCGACCAAAAAATCCCTGGAAGAAGGATTAGCTAAAGTCACTGCGCAAATATTTAATCGTTCTATTGTGTCGCTTCAGAAAAACTGTATCCTGCTGGGCATATCACCTTCAACTCTTTTTTGCACATTTATTTTGTAATATGAATCGACTATGTAACCAATTTTGTTCTACTCATAACTCTTTCATTAACGCTATTAATTTTGCTAAGGATGATGTACATTATCGGCCATACATCCGAATTTAACTACCACGAGTTAATTCGGCTTTCATTCCAATTGGCCAAACAACTACTTAACGGCTGTAGTAAGTCAAATCCTAACATTTTTGCCTATTAAATGCCAGCCCAAATACTTGGGTAATATTTCTTCAAGTACTTCCCATTAATCGCGTTGGTAAACACCCCACCATCCAAACTTTCTAAAATATAAGAGTTGCCTTGAACTAACCGATTAACCCTGTAGGGACCTTCCCACATTGGAGACCATTTCCCATATCGACTATCTTTTGAGCTGACAGGTAAATTTTTTTTCCAAACCAAGTTGGCTTCATTGAACGATTTAGGCACAACCTTTTTGTAGTATCCTCTCGTGGCTCTGACTTTATTTTTCTCAATTCTTTCTATCGAAGGTTATGAAATTGATGGTAAATTTGTGAACGGGTACCTTCGAGGGTTGCAGGTTCAACAGAACGGGCAAAGCACAATTTAGACAGGTTTGGGCCTCTGGATCTAGTAATACCCTAGTCATGTGGTTCGCACTATCATATTGAAACAAGGTCGAATACAGATCAAGGGTGTCTAGCTCTAGTTACAATCAAGACGGGAATCCCAAAGTGTGACACTATGGGATGTCGAGACACTGTAAAAGGGTGAAATTAGAGAAGGTGACTTTATAAAATGTGAAAATGAAGGTTAAAACTTTACGTTATGCCGTTTAATCGCATTTCCGGGCCGATTTCGGGAGTTTGGGCCTTTCCGGGGAAACTTGGGCCTTGGGGGATCTTTTTGGGCTTTAGGTGGAGCCTCATTGGCCCATGTGGGGAGGAGGGGGCTGCCAACCTGCCCTAGGGCGCCCCACACCCTCCCCCATGTGCCCCACCTCCTCCTCTCCCTCCCATAGCCGCCACACCCCTTTTGCCCCTTGCCGTGCGCCTCCCCTCCCCTCCCCTTGCGCCACCACCCCCTCCACCACCTCCCCACCCCCTTGCTTCCCCTAGGGGAGTTCTCCACCTCACCAACCTGAAGATCCGTCCGTTGGAGCGCTCCGCGATGAGGAAATCCGGTGGATTTGGAGCGAGGAAGGAGATTGAGCGAACCGGGAGGAGATCCGTTGGGTTTTCGTTCGTCGGGCGAAGGTATGGACACGGGGATCCTTGGGGTTGGTCTAGGATCTGTTCTAAGGGTTAATATCATGTTTTTAGATCAACTGGTGGTGCTGTAATTGGGTAGATTAGGTGAAATCTAGAGTATGTCACGTTCTCTGTTTCGGGCAGCATGAGCAGTTGACCTAGGGTTTGGGTTTTCGCCAATTTAGAATCGGAATTTGGTCATCCGCCTGTTGAAGAAGTTGTAGGTAACTTCAGTACCGTTTAGTGGGTATAAAGAACGTCCAATTCCGCCCAGCCGTTTGAAAGTTATGCTCGTTTTACTGAACGTATTAAAAACTGTGACGTGATTGGAACAGATCACGGTATTCTGTTGATTAAACCACTTTAGAATCCGAATCAGTCTTTCCATATACTTAGAACAAATTAGGAAATTTCCTAAGCTACGCAAGGATATACTCATTTAATCGATTCGGAGTCTTAGAACCCGACGGGACAGAACCTCTGTTTTTGGGTTTTGCGAGTAGTTTGCGATGTCGGGGTAGAAGAGTGTTTGCGTACTGTTTTGTGGACATGATTGTGAGTGTGTGGTACCTATGTGCAGGTGGTGTGACCCCGGGAGTGCCTTCTACTTCTCGCCAATCCATCGCCCGTGGTTGAGGCAAGTGTATTGGAATGGGTAGCGGGTTGTAGTTTGCTAGATTGGTTGAGATTGAAATTGAATATATGATATATTCACATGCCATGCTTTAATGATTGCTAGTGATATGATGAATATGCTTATTATGTTATGATGCCATGTGTTAGTGTACAAGTTATTTATGATGTTGGCATGTTTGCATACATGGCATGATACCATGGCCCGGGCGGTGAGAAAGTCATAACTAGTCCGGGGAAGGTCGGTGAGAAAGTTATGACTATTCCGGAGAGCCAATGAGTAAGTCCTACATCGTTATTCCATCCACCACGGTGTATGGAAGTGAGGAGTAGGCACCCTCCATCTTCCGGATGGAAGGGGGGAGAGGGTGCACACCGACGGGTGTGTACTCAACCATACCGGTATGAGTTTCCAAGGAGACATGTGCATCGCATCGCATTGCATACATAATGATGATGATAATGATATGTGATCATGAATGAGATGATAGACATGATGTGAGTTGTTGTAGCCATGTAATTGTTCTTTTGTACCATTGCAATATGCTTGCTGAGTGTTGAACTCACGCTTGTGCTTTCTTGTTGTTTTAGGTACCATGAAACCGGCATACGGGGAAGGGCATTAGCTACACATCTACACGTAGCTCCACACTTATAGACAATTTATTCATCTTGGTCATGATAATAAGAATAGTGCCATGCAACTTGGTTCAATGTTTAATTTGTGTGCTTGGTTTCCTCATTTACTTCGTTTGGCTCATGAGATTGTTGGAATGTTTATTCTAGGCTTATACTGCTGCTTGAACCCTTGTTATTGATGATTTAGATGTCATTCTTTATACTATATCCTGTGATCATATTGTTGTTGCTTCAATTCATGGAAAAACAAAGGAGATGCTGCCGAAATTTTCGATTTTAGCATTTACTCCTTTGATGTAATTTATCTTAATTTATGGTATTTAGATGTTGTTTAGCCTATGTTTGGTAGCATTCGGGCATATTAAATGATGGGGTGTTACACAAAGTCCCCTAGATCTAATCTCTCGACTAAGTCCTAGCAGGTGTCTCCTCTTCGTTTCTCCTTCTTCTTCTTGCTCCGTGCGCCTCCCTCTGTTTTTATAGCTGGGTGCACCATCTTCTGGAGACGTCGTCGGATGAGGACTCCGAGTCGTACCCGATCAAGGGATCCTCACTCCCGGGATCCATGTAGGGCAACTAACCCTCCTTATTATCTGGCGTACTCGAGCTGATCTCCTCGTCACGGGAGCACGATCTAGTCCTTCTAGATATAGGGATAGCCCTTCCGTTAACATCCTCTCCTATGGGAATAGGGATATAGATGCCTGGGGTATACGGTATGATTTTTGACTTTTCGATGCGCGTACATATCCCATATTTAGCTAGGGCCGAGAGGGGCCAAGCCGAAGCGCGGGCGAACGCCATGTACACTCGGCTGTGACCGGACACCTGCCATTACATGAATGAATCATCTCGTCTTGCCACTGCGAACATGATTGGCATGATAAGGAGCTACCAACCGGATTTCGACTTCCGTAATTTGAACGATGGTTTCGCGGGTAGTACGAGCAATGCTGCCGGCCACGTACAGTATTTTAAGGATCTTGATGCAACGTTTGTGGATAAGCTGGGGCTATCATTCGAGGATGAGGATGGCATGTGATGAGGACATCACTCTCTTCGATGCAGCCACGCCGACACCTACACTTCAAGAGGAAATGATGAAAGGACCAATTACACGAGCTCGTGCACGCCAGCAAATGGTCAACATGGTGCTCACAAATTATGGAGAAGTGCCAATACAATACCAGATCAAAATGGGCCCAAACATGTTGAAAGAAGGAGGCACCAACCATGATGGGCCAAGGAGGCGCCAAGGCCCATGGGCCAGAATATGTTGAAAGAAGGAGGCACCAACCATGATGGGCCAAGGAGGCACTAAGGCCCATCATGGCACCACTCCTTCTCAGACCAGCCCATGAAGTGTGGCACCACTTCCTCCCTCCACCGGCCCACGAAGGCCCAAGTTGCATGACTACAAGTTTAGTACCACCTTGCTTAGTGTTTAGTTTTTGGCTACATCCCTCCACTATATAATAGAGGCAATAGGCCACCTAAGAGACTTGAGTTTTGCTTTGTAAATCAGTTTAGCCTTTGCTACTTTATGTGCAAGCGCGTGTCGATTAGACCGCCCGCGCACGTGTTTGCAAGACTCCAAATTTCAGATTGGAAATTAAATTTTCATATTAGCAATTTCAGATTGCTTGTTATCTTGTTCTTGCTAGTTCTTCAATTGCTTGCAGGAACCCAGACCTTCGTGGTCAGGTTGATCACGCACCGGCGAGATCAATAACCCTCTGTAGTTTGTGTATCGGTCGCTAAGGCGCAACGTCCTGGACGGTTGTAGTCGGGCCGCTAACGTTGACTCTCCACATAAGTCAAGATTTATCCTTCTCATCGAAAGATCGGGACCGTTTCTTCTATCAAGTGGTATCAGAGCCAGGTTGATCGGTGAGAGATTTCTAATTCTGCATTTTTTTACCTATCGTCCAGAAAATCCAAAAAAATAGGGATTAGTCCTATTCTCCAAAACAATTTGTGCCTTCCGCTATTTCTGCTTAGTTTTTACTTGTTGAGTTTTCGGTTGCATCGATAAGTCGGTTGCTGGTCTTAGTGTCTGATAGTACCACCTTGCTTGTGAAGGGGAGAGAATACCACCTTAAAAGGGAGAGCAACCCTCCCCCCATCAGGCTAGTCTTTTGGGGGCCACATGGGACTCTTATGGCCTGGCTATGGCAGCCAAGGTGTGTATTTCTCTCGTGGTCCAAGGCCCACACCCCTGGGCCAGCTGGGCAGTCCGCTCGCCAGGCGAGGCACGTGCGCCATACGGTTGTGTGAGACCCCGGATCGGCTATCCGGAACCTCCTGTGTATATCTGTACTAGTCCCAGATCAGTTGCTAGTACACACAGTCAGACAGTGAAGAATCATTACCGAACAGAATGAAATAAAATAATAAACAATAAGTATCAGCCACATGGCTATTATTACATCACTCGGTCACATGACCAGAGTTCACGACAGCGGAAATAAAAGCAACAAGAGATAAAACTCATAAAACTCCACAGGCGATGACTAGGAACGCGCTCTTAGTTGTCTTGGCGATCTTCAAAGAACTCATCATCATAGAACTCACCGTCATTGGTTGCATCCTGGTTGTTTTCTGATGACAACAATTGTGTAGCATGTGAGTACAAAAGTACTTAGCAAGTCTGGGAAAATATGCATATGTAGGGCTTTCTAAGGAAGGCTTATTATGGTTCTTTTGCATAAAGCTGAGTTTCATCAAACTATACATAATAATAATTTTCACAAAGCACATTTTCAACAATTATTTTAGCAATTGAATTATTTAATAGTCTAGTGAAGGTTCTATCCACCATCACTAGTATAAAGGCTCTATCCGCCATATTTTAAAAGATTATGGTAATCCAATTCATGACTCTATCCGTCATGATCAAATAGGTTCCACCTACCTGGTTGGCTCAATCCGCCAAAGTAAACATCCGAGAGTTCTAACCACTCCCGAACCCCCAAAACAAAACCTTATTTATTTTCAAAACCAAAACCAAAGTCTACCAGTATGAAAGCATTCTTCGCTTTGCCTTTGACCGCAGGCACCGCTATTCGAATAGTTTTATCTCTGCAGAGGTGTACAGCTTTACCCACAAGACATGATATACCCTTAGTGCCATGTACAATTAACACACTTCCTTAGGTGTGCCGGTAGAGATATCATGACAAGGCCTTTACAATGTATACGCCTAACCTGACTCACCCGCTGAGGTTTCACCGCTATTAGGGTTCTATCTACCCAGTACAGAAGCCCCCTCTTGCGCCGTGTGGAGAGTACAACTTGCCTCTATCTGGCACCCACATTCCACCAACTGGCAAGCCTAAGTTAGGTTTCTACAAATTATTTAGCCATGTCGTACCATGTTAGACATGTGGTAGTACGGTTATGCTTAGAATGGACAGTCATAAGCGTCGGTCCTTAATTGACTTGGGGGCGGCACTTGCACAATGCAAACTAGTGCTCAATCCGCACCCACCCGACATTCCAATCCTCACAAGTCCAAATCCTTTTGCCTTTTCTTTTTATTTTGGAAAAACAGTACCAAAATCTTTATAATAATTTCCAAATCACACTTTAAATCATCATTTTTGTATAATCCCACACATGGGTCATTTTCATCAATGTTGGCCCTAAGCAATTATATCGTACTATTCAACAAAGGTCACCATATAGGGTAAACATGGCATAGCAAAAGTCCTAGGGTTACAAGTAAACATGGATGTCAATAACAAAGGAGGTATTCGCAAATTGGATTAACTATTCATCTATATTTGACATACGATGATAAACATAGCGATGCAATTGTATAAAGCATGTTAAAACATTTGCAAACATAGGATCAAAATGCGTCAAGGGACTTGCCTTCGTAAGTAGCGAGGAGGTCAAACTCTTGAAGTCCGGCGGCGGGGTCGGCGGACTCGGCGATATCGTCGGCTACGCGCAAAATGGTACAACAAATAAATAACAATAAAATAAATAAAATCCAAAAATTATACTGGCAGGTAAATGTTGAATTTAGATGAATTTAGGAACTTGAACGGGGTCAATCGGAGTTCGGATGCAAAAGTTATAAGCGTTCGAAGTTGGAAAATACTGGAAAATCATAGAAAATGAGAAAAATTACTGTAGCTACAGTAAAAATCGCAAATTTGGCCTAAGAACAGAGCCACTGGACCTAGGGTTTGCTCAAGGGGAAGTTGCAATAGAAGGGGTGGCGGGATGGAAGAAGGTAAGCCCCGGAAAGGTCTCGACGACGCGAATCCAATGGTGGTGTCGGATTTTGAAGAGGATTAGCGAAGATGATGAATTTCGCGATGAATGACGGTTCGGTTGAGGCAACCAAAACTCAAAATTCGACATAAAATCTTTATGAAACCTAAAATTGATTGAAGGGTTAAGCTCTAGACATCCATACGGACATGAGGAAACAACCGGAATTGAGTTTGACTCACCGGAGTAGAAGATATGATGAAGAACACGAAAAAAATCGACGTTCCTTGTCGGTTTGCTCAATCTAGCGGACAAATGAGTTGGAGAGGCAAAGGGGGGATGCTACCACTGGGAAGAGGACTCCGGGACGAAGCTTTGAGAAGTGGTGGTGCGCTGTTTCGTGGAGAAACGAAGAAGTTATGACCAAATTGGTGGATTTTAGTTTTGGAAGGGTAGAGCCATTTCCGGCGAAGGTTGGATCTGAAGATCATGGGGGATGGAAAGGTCTCGCCGTTACCAATCCAACGAACCTGGCCATGCTGATTTGGGGCATTGAATAGGGAGTTATGATGATTTGAATGAGGGGTGCCATGAATGGAGACTCTCTGTTCTTTTCCTGGGAGCCAAGCACGCATGGAGAAGATGATGATGCAACAGGGCCTGCCACGTGGCGAGCTCTGATTGTCCGAAAGTAAGTGGATGTTTAGGCGCGAGAGAAAAATTAGCAAAAATGGTCTAAAAATTCTGAAAAAATTCCTAAAACCATTAGGGAATATTTGGAACTCAATAATATTGGTTTCGCGGAATTTGGATGAAATTTGGAATTTAGAATATTCTAGGGCGAATAGCGGGCTTTAAATGAAAACCGCGAGCGATAAAATACCAGAGAGCCTCCAAAAATCTTGGGAAAAATCCCAAAATGTTTTTAGAATATTTGGGACCTAATGCAATAGGTTACAAGATTTTCGGAGCATTTTGGAACTCGGGTGAAATTTCGGGCGCAAACAGGAATCTGGAAGTTTGATTTTTCGAACAGAGGGGAAATGAATTCCAATTATGGATGGGAAAAGATGCCAGGTTAAAGTAAACACCAAAGAAAATCCAAATTTTGAATTTAATTATTTTAAATTAGATTTTTCGAACAGAGGGAAAAGAGGGCAAAAGTTCGGATGTTCCTTACCGTTCTTGTAACACCCCGGCATCTAGTATGCCCGAATGCTACCAAACATAGACTAAACAACATCTAAATACCACAAATACAGATAGATTACAGCAAAGGCACAAATGCTAAAACCGAAATTTCGGCAGCATCTCCTCTGTTTTAACATGAATTGAAGCAATAGCAATAACATGGCAAGTTATATCATAACATAAGACATCTAAAGCAACACTATAAATGGATATAGCATCAACATAAACAAATAATACCAAATCCAACCACTCCATAAACTATAGCGAAGCAAATAAGGAACACAAGCACACAACTTAATCCATACACCAAGTTTCATGGCATTTATTATGATCATGACTCAAGTTGATAAATCTGACTATAGGTGTGGAGCTACGTGAAGATGTGTAGCTAATTCCCCTTCCCACATGCCGGTGTCATGGTACCTAAAATAACATAAAACACAAGTGTGACACCACGGAATGCCGAGACACCGTAAACAAATGTGAATTAGAGAATGTGACCTTATAAAGTATGAAATCGGAGATTAAAACTTTACGTTATGTAGTTTAATCGCGTTTTCGGGCCGATTTCGGAAGTTTGGGCCTTCCCGGAGGAGTTTGGGCCTTAGGGGGGTGAGTCGTGGGCCTTGGTGGGAGAGAGTTAGGGCCCATGAGGGAGAAGAGGCAGGATTTTTGGGGGCTAGGGGCGTCCCTCCCTGCCCTAGCCGCCCCTCCCCCAATCCCCATCTCTCTTGGGTGCCTCCTCCTCTCCCTCTTGGGCGCCTCCTCCCCTCCCCCTTGGGTGCGCCCCCAATTCCTCCTCTCCACCTCCTTTGCTGCAAAGATGAGATCCCCCACCACACAACCTCGCTGTCCCCTCCAACGGGAAGCCCCGCGACGAGGAGATCCGGCGATTCTAGCGCGAGGAGGACGTTCGGGAGGCTCGGGAGGATAGATCTCGGTGTTCGTCGTTCGTCGGGAGGAGGTAAGGCATGGGTGATCCTTGGGTTTGGGTCTAGGTACTGTTATAGGGATGAATTTCATGTTTTTAGATCAAGGGAGGTGCTGCCATGGGGTAGGATTGATGAAATCTAGAGTTGTGTTCATGTTCTGGTTCGGGCAGATTGGGAACCCGAACTAGGGCAGGAGTTTTCACCAATTTAGAGTTTGAATCTGACCGTACGGACTTTTAGGAAGTTGTAGATAATTTCCTTATCTTTCCGTGCATATAAAGAAATTGAAATTCCGCCCAGCCGTTTAGAAGTTATGGCTGTTTTACCGAGCGCTGTCAAATCTGTGACGAGATTGGGATAGTTCGTGTTCAACGTTAGATTAAACAACATTAGAGTCCGAATTAGTCTTTCCCTATAACTAGAAAAAGTTGGGAAATTTCCTAAGCTATGCGGGGATGTACTTGTTTATTCAATTTGGAGTCCTAGAACAGAAGTTATGCCCATTGGAAGTCCGCTGTCCCGAAGGGACAGATTTGCTGTTTTCTGATTTTAGGAGTTGTATGCGAAGTCGGGTAGTGGGATTTATTTGTGTACTGTATTGTGGACCCAATTTGAGTGAGTGGCACGTGTTTGCAGGTGGTGTGCCTTCGGGAGTGCCCTCAACCTCTCGTCACTCCATTACTCGTGGGTGAAGGCAAGTGTTTTGCGTGGTTTTTATGTTATACGTGCTGCTAGAATTGATTGATGGTATTTCAAATAGTTAACATGTTGTCTTGCCATGCCATGGAATTACATGTTATAATGGATAGGATGTCCTTAGGCCATGATTGAAATAATGTCGATGATATGGGGTCCTCATGCTATGATTAAAATGCTTGTCGTTGATAAAGGATTCATGCCATGTCTTTGAAAGGTTACCGTTGATTGTTGATCACGGTCTTACATGTTGAGAGGCCATACGTTGATATGCAATATTCTATTTATGAATACGTTACTGTCCATTTTGCATGCATGGCATATTTTCATGGCTGGTGGTGAGTTAAGTCATAACTATTCCGGTAGGGGCGGTGAGAACCGTTATGACTAGTCCGGGGCCATTCGTTTGAGTAAGTCCTACTCGTGATTCCATCACCGAGGTGACTGGAAGCAGTGATAGGCACCCTCCATCTTCGGACGGAAGGGGAAAAGGGTGCATGCCGACGGGTGTGCACTCAACCATACCGGTATGAGTATTCCAGAAGACATGTGCATTGCATTGCATGAATGAAACTATGAATGAGAATGTTGTTGAATTGTTCATGAGTTCATGAGACGAACACCATATTGATCAAGAGATGATTATGATGTTTTTACCATGTCGTGGTACGTGAGAATGGTAATGATGTGATATGTAATGCTTATGAAGATTGAAGTTGATGGTTTGTTGTCTTGCACTGCTTTCCATTGTATTACACTTCGCTGAGTTATGAACTCACGCTTGTATTTTCGTTGTTTGTTTTCTTTAGGTACCATGAAATCGTCGCGCTGGAAAGGTTTTTAGCTAAACTACTACATTTATTATCATAATCTAGCAAATTCACCTGTTGTGGAGACATGACAATAAGCATTACAATAATCTTTAGTGTATGGTCTGTATGTTTGGTTGTCTCCCTCATGTGTATCATGTGGGGCTATGGAGGGAGTTGTTTTAACTTCCTAGATTTAAATTGATGTTTATTATTTTGCTATCGATGCTTATTGATGTTTTAGTTGATGTTTAGCTATCCTTATCGCTGCATGGATATCTCGCTTTGTTTTACATATTGATATGATGCTATGTCGTTAAGTTTCATGCAAAAACAAAGGAGATGCTGCCAAAATTTCCAATTATTTCAAATGATTACTTGCTGTAATTTACCTTAAATTATGGTATTAAATGTGTTAGGGTCTATGTTTGGTGACATTCTGGGCTTAGTAAAAGCTGGGGTGTTACAGCTTGGTATCGAGCCAGTTGTAGGTCCCTGGAATGTGTATTTAGTGTCATACTATAGGTTCAACTAAAATATGAAGTGGTATAACCTAGAAACATGGCTTAGGTTTTACTTAAAACTTTGCCATAGGATAGCAACATTAAAACTTGTGTAAGTGGAATAACTAATTTAAAACTTGACACACTGCTGCACAAGAGGAATGGGTATGGGTACTGTTGCTTTACGCTTAAATGTTGTATTTAAGCTTTTATGTGGAATGTTACATTTGGTAATATATGTTGCTATGTTTATGAAAGAATCGATTGTGTTGATACATTTGAGATTTTGTGGGTTGTGGTGCCGAAAGGGGTTTCGGTCACCTTCTGTTGTTTGTAGTATTGTTGGGTTTGACGGTGTGGCCGGTTAGTGCCATCACCGATGGACTTTTAACCTCCTGTTGGGAGAGTGCTTATCCTTTCTCGTCAGAGATTGGGTAGTTGGTTGGAGTCGAGTAGTAGAGTTGTGGATTGACCCTCCGAATTTCCTTTGCCGTTTTGACGAACGGTTTTGGTTGGTTTTTGGTTGGTTGAAATAAAAGAAAAAGTGTTCGGTTTTGGATACTCACCAATAGTTCTTTTGGTGGTTTTGGTTTTGTCTTCTTTGTTGAAGACAAGAGAAGAATTTAGGTTGCGCCTCTTTTGGTCGCCTTGCCACCTTTGACTGATTTGTTGTTTGCCTTATAGAGAAACTTATAGATTGATTCTTGGGTTACCATTCTCCAATTTGAAAGGAAGTTATTGAAGTTCCGATGAAAAAAAAAAATCTAAGTCGCATGGATTTAGGTGTCAAGGTTTTGTCGGAAGGGATGTGGTTTCAATTTATTTTTGTGTTTGTCTTTCTCCGAGGTTTAAAAGAGTTATTGCGGTGTTGTGCCAGATCTTGTTGTTGGGGCCTAAGTGGTGTTTGATTGCAATGATGGCTTGGGAATTCATCTTTGAAAAAAAAACCGTTTGTTTCATGAAAGTTTGAAGTTTGGGGTTATGGCCTTATCTGAAAAAAAAAAGATTTGGTTAATCGCTTGGTTTTCCCTCTTGCAACCATTTTCCTTCGCGGAAGTTGTTGATCTCGAGAGTTGTGAAGTAGTTGCGTGTCGGCATTTGGGAATTTAAGAGTTGACTTCTCTTGTGATTTATGGTTGAGCTTTCCGGAAGGAAAGGTGTTTTGGGTGTTGTTCTTTTCTGGAGCAATTATGGTTTCCTTAAGAGTTGGGTGCGTGATTCACGCGGATGTTTAAGAAGTTAAGTGTATGACGAGAAGTTAGAGTTTTCGGTTGATATGAGCTAGTGGTCCGGTTAAAGTAAACTTGTTGTTTGTTTAAAGATAAACTAAAATATTGTGTTGATAAGAGATGATTAAACGAGACGTCAGGTGATCCAAAGTGAAAGTTGATTAGTGGTGTGTGCAAAGTGATGCGGGTTATGGAATCTAATGGATGTTTGAGATTAGTTAGCATAGAATGTCTCGGTTGATGAACTTGTTATAGCAAGAAGAGGGTGTGAAAGTCTGCCTATTGTAGCTGGTGGGTCAGTTAGTATTGTGGGTCGACAATATGACTTAAAATTGCGTGTAATCAATTAATGAGGATATATGGAATGATTGTAGGAAAGGTTGAATTATTCTTGACAGATGTCTGTCTGGGATCCGTATTTATGAGGGATGTCTAGTGGAGATCGTGTCGCGTGGTTAGTATTAATTATTGGTGGAATGAACTGGTGATATGGAATATGTGACTTAGGGGTTATACCTAGGGTAATTGTTGATTACGCCGGAATAATTGTAAAGAGATGTGTGCTACGCTTGGGGATAATAAGTTGCATGAATAATGGTTCGTCATGGTTAGTAGACCAAAAGAAGTTGTTGATATGCGTCTTATGTTGGATTAACTGATAAGATAATTGTGCGGGAGTTGTGAGAACGTGGTTCTCCTTGTTGATTGTCATACGGTAGATATGGTCTATGGTTCGTTGGTAATATAATCAATTGTGGTTATATGAACAAAGTGAAAAGTGATTTTATTAAGAGCGGATGTTGTAGCTTGTGTGCAAATAAAGTGTTTGACTTCTCGGGATTTGGGTGATTATGACATCCGTATTGGCTAAGAGTATTGGAATGCGAGTAATGGTGGGATTTGAGTCGAACTTTCTTTTGAAGGTTTACGGATTCAAATGAATGTATAAATTTTCTGGGAGTGCCTCGCCTCTTTGTTTAGGCGTCTTGATTAGGGTGCAATAAAATCTCCCCGATTAAGTGGCATTTTGTCAAGTTACAAACTTGACTCCGATGATTGGAAATATGGATGAAAGAGTAGTATTTGAAGTAACTGGCTTATGGGTTCCAAATGTGTTGTGGTATTGAAACATGCCAATCTTTGGATTTGGGCTAGTCTGTTTAGTCTATGCTATGAGTATGGTTTAACACCCAAAGCGTTGGGGTGGGACGCTCTCTTTAGCTGCTCAACTGATTTATCTTTGGTAACCCTGGTGTTAAGCGCTTAAATTGTAATTCTATCGTGACTAGAGTTGGATTTATTTGGGAAACGTGTGTGGTGTTTGTGAGCGCTTTCAAAAGGTGAATCTTATGATTGTTTCATAAGTGATTTTGTTGGTAAGGTGTTCCTGCGGGAATGTGTTTCCTTTATCTTTAAGAGAATTGGTAGCGGTTATTAGGCGAGATGTTTGATTTGAGAGTTGATGCTATCTTCGTTATTGGCTTGGGTTAAAATGCGATGTTTTGCACGCATTGCGTGCTGATGGTTGTTGGGTTGTGATGCGATATGGTATTTTTTTCTGCTAACGCCGCCGTAGTTTATGCGAATTTGAGCAACCATCGATGTTGTTGGGTGTCAATCATGTGACAAAGAGAATGAAGTCTCTTTGTGAATGGTTAATGGGTATCGTGGGTTACATGACTAATAAATGGTGAAAAGATTCATGACATCGCTTTTATAAGCATAAAAGAGTTGTTGAGCCAGGACGGTGAGAAAGTCTTATAGAGATATATGACTAATCCGGAGTGCTCTTGAAGAATTCGCATTCGTGTTATGAATCGAGATTTCCATTGCTCTCTAGCATGAAAAGGAATGAATGGATAAATCTTGGCATTTTGGCTATGTTATGCAAGGGATTTGAGTTTCTCTTTCTCTTCGAGAGTTTTTGTGGCGCTTCTCTTCCAAGATGTTGATTTTGGTTAAAGTGAAAAGTTTGGCTGTGGTGAAAGCGAGTCGAGTTGTCTCTAGTTGTTGAGAACTTCACAAGAGAATTGTGTGGAGTCTCTATTTGTTTGAGTGCTCCCAATGCGAATTGTATCGCTGATTGAGATTTGAGTTTTTCTTTGTCGCTTGATTTAGGAAAAGCAAAAAGGGTGGTCTTTCAATGTTATCGGGTTCTTTCCAAAGTGATTTGTGGCGCTTTGAGGTTCGAGTTGTTGTATGTGGTCTACTTGGATTCAAAAGAATTGTACTTCTTTTGCACTATTGATAGGAGCGAGAATAAGAAGGGCCTCGAATTATTGTTGAGCATAATCTAAGAGCTATACTCGTGGTCCTCGTTGTTTGTGTGATTTGGTTGTGAGGGCGACATCCTCTTGGGGAAAAGTGCCAATTGAGAGTTAGTAGTGAGTTACGATCCTAGCTGGGGCTAGGTGATGGACATTAGTGGTATGAGGGTGGATGATGATGGAGGTTGTTGGCGTCGTGGTTTGAATTTGGTTGAAAGTATCATTGGGTGGAAGCAAATGTTATAGAAATTGTGATGTAAAATGCTTTCTCGTGGATATTGTCTTAGCTAGACGTCCCTGGGTGTGCGTTATGCCTTGGAGAGGATAGAATGAAAAGTGTAATGTGGTTGGCAGTCGAAAGGAAAGTATGGTCGATGTAGGCTATGAGCGAAGATGACATTAGTAAATTTTGATTCCTTGCGAAAAAAGGGTCAAATAATTGGAAGGAAAGGTGGAACCGTGAGAGGTTGTACTTAGCTGGGCTAAGTCAACTCTTTCTCGTTAAGTGTTGGTTTGGTAGGTTGCTTGTCGATGATTCGGTTTGAGTGTTGTGTGGTTGCCTTCTGCTGGTACGTAAGTTTTTGTCCTCGTAGGGGCTTTGTTGTGGTTCTTAGCGTTCGCTCGGATTCGAGGCCTAATCCTGTTTAAGGGGAGAATGTGACACCACGGAATGCCGAGACACCGTAAACAAATGTGAATTAGAGAATGTGACCTTATAAAGTATGAAATCGGAGATTAAAACTTTACGTTATGTAGTTTAATCGCGTTTTCGGGCCGATTTCGGAAGTTTGGGCCTTCCTGAGGAGTTTGGGCCTTAGGGGGTGAGTCGTGGGCCTTGGTGGGAGAGAGTTAGGGCCCATGAGGGAGAAGAGGCAGGATTTTTGGGGCTAGGGGCGCCCTCCCTGCCCTAGCCGCCTCCCCAATCCCCATCTCTCTTGGGTGCCTCCTCCTCTCCCTCTAGGGCGCCTCCTCCCCTCCCCCTTGGGTGCGCCCCCAATTCCTCCTCTCCACCTCCTTTGCTGCAAAGATGAGATCCCCCACCACACAACCTCGCTGTCCCCTCCAACGGGAAGCCCCGCGACGAGGAGATCCGGCGATTCTAGCGCGAGGAGGACGTTCGGGAGGCTCGGGAGGATAGATCTCGGTGTTCGTCGTTCGTCGGGAGGAGGTAAGGCATGGGTGATCCTTGGGTTTGGGTCTAGGTACTGTTATAGGGATGAATTTCATGTTTTTAGATCAAGGGAGGTGCTGCCATGGGGTAGGATTGATGAAATCTAGAGTTGTGTTCATGTTCTGGTTCGGGCAGATTGGGAACCCGAACTAGGGCAGGCGTTTTCACCAATTTAGAGTTTGAATCTGACCGTACGGACTTTTAGGAAGTTGTAGATAATTTCCTTATCTTTCCGTGCATATAAAGAAATTGAAATTCCGCCCAGCCGTTTAGAAGTTATGGCTGTTTTACCGAGCGCTGTCAAATCTATGACGAGATTGGGACAGTTCGTGTTCAACGTTAGATTAAACAACATTAGATTCCGAATTAGTCTTTCCCTATAACTAGAAAAAGTTGGGAAATTTCCTAAGCTATGCGGGGATGTACTTGTTTATTCAATTTGGAGTCCTAGAACAGAAGTTATGCCCATTGGAAGTCCGCTGTCCCGAAGGGACAGATTTGCTGTTTTCTGATTTTAGGAGTTGTATGCGAAGTCGGGTAGTGGGATTTATTTGTGTACTGTATTGTGGACCCAATTTGAGTGAGTGGCACGTGTTTGCAGGTGGTGTGCCTCGAGTGCCCTCAACCTCTCGTCACTCCGTTACTCGTGGGTGAAGGCAAGTGTTTTGCGTGGTTTTTATGTTATACGTGCTGCTAGAATTGATTGATGGTATTTCAAATAGTTAACATGTTGTCTTGCCATGCCATGGAATTACATGTTATAATGGATAGGATGTCCTTAGGCCATGATTGAAATAATGTCGATGATATGGGGTCCTCATGCTATGATTAAAATGCTTGTCGTTGATAAAGGATTCATGCCATGTCTTTGAAAGGTTACCGTTGATTGTTGATCACGGTCTTACATGTTGAGAGGCCATACGTTGATATGCAATATTCTATTTATGAATACGTTACTGTCCATTTTGCATGCATGGCATATTTTCATGGCTGGCCGGTGAGTTAAGTCATAACTATTCCGGTAGGGGCGGTGAGAACCGTTATGACTAGTCCGGGGCCATTCGTTTGAGTAAGTCCTACCTCGTGATTCCATCACCGAGGTGACTGGAAGCAGTGATAGGCACCCTCCATCTTCGGGATGGAAGAGGGAAAAGGGTGCATGCCGACGGGTGTGCACTCAACCATACCGGTATGAGTATTCCAGAAGACATGTGCATTGCATTGCATGAATGAAACTATGAATGAGAATGTTGTTGAATTGTTCATGAGTTCATGAGACGAACACCATATTGATCAAGAGATGATTATGATGTTTTTACCATGTCGGGTACGTGAGAATGGTAATGATGTGATATGTAATGCTTAGGAAGATTGAAGTTGATGGTTTGTTGTCGTGCACTGCTTTTCCATTGTATTACACTTCATTGAGTTATGAACTCACGCTTGTATTTTCGTTGTTTGTTTTCTTTAGGTACCATGAAATCGGGCGCATGGGGAAAGGGTTTTAGCTACACTACTCCACGTAGTATCATAATCTAGCAAATTCACCTGTTGTGGAGACATGACAATAAGCATTACAATAATCTTTAGTGTATGGTCTGTATGTTTGGTTGTCTCCCTCATGTGTATCATGTGGGGCTATGGAGGGAGTTGTTTTAACTTCCTAGATTTAAATTGATGTTTATTATTTTGCTATCGATGCTTATTGATGTTTTAGTTGATGTTTAGCTATCCTTATCGCTGCGTATGGATATCTCGTTTGTTTTACATATTGATATGATGCTATGCTGTTAAGTTTCATGCAAAAACAAAGGAGATGCTGCCAAAATTTCCAATTATTTCAAATGATTACTTGCTGTAATTTACCTTAAATTATGGTATTAAATGTGTTAGGGTCTATGTTTGGTGACATTCTGGGCTTAGTAAAAGCTGGGGTGTTACAACAAGCGTGAGTTCATCACTCAGCAAGTATATTGCAATGGACCATAAAGAACAATTCAATGTTATCATCACTACATACCATGCTCAACATCATGAGCCAGGCATGGTTTCATATATAACATCATTCTCATGTCTCAACATCATTGTACTCATTTCATCATCATCATGTATGCAATGCAAATGCTCATATCTCCTCGAAGCACATATCGGTATTGCCGAGTGCACACCCGTCGGCGTGCACCCCCTTCCCCTTCCATCCCGTAGATGGAGGGTGCCTACTCTTACTGACTCACTCCCATGCACACCCGTGGATGGGACTACGAGGTAAGTCTTTCGTGTTCACTACGTGTGAACACAGAGGCCCGCATCAACATGGGACGCCTCTTCCATTATGAATGCACATATGACATAAACATTAAATACAACGCAATCATGATCAATATGTAATCATGTTCATCATGTCATAGGCAAACACCAATCTTAGCATCATATCATAAAGCAAGTTGCATCTAATCAAGTCTAGCAACAATCAAAACGATACCCATTCCAATACACTTGCCTTAACCTCGAGTGACGGATTGGCGAGAGGTTGAGGGCACTCCCGGGGTCACACCACCTGCACAAGCATACCATACAATCAAAACGTTCCCCCAAAACAGTACGCAAAAGCTCGTCTACCCTGACTTCACAAACTACTCCCAAAATAGAAAAACAGAGAATCTGTCCCATCGGGACAGCAGGCTTCAATCTAGCATAACTTTAGTTATAGGACTCCGAATCGATTAAATGAGTACATCATCGTGAAGCTTAGGAAATTTCCTAGCTTTTTCTAAGTATTGGGAAAAGCTGATTCGGATTCTAAAGTTGTCTAATCTACAAAACACTACGTTCTGTCCCAGCTACGTCACAGATTTGAACACGTTCGGTAAATCGAGCATAACTTGAAAACGACTGGGCGGAATTGGACGTTCTTTATGTCCAATTAAAGGTATTGAAGTTACCTACAACTTTCTCAACAGGCGGCCGACCAAATTCCGACTCTTAAGTCTCGAAAAAGAAGAGTTTTGTCTTCCTTGGTTGAAGACGAAGAAGAAGAGTTTTGTGTTGCGCGTCTTTTGGTCACAATTTTTGCTTTGACATCCGGTTTTGTTGGTTATGGTGGACTGTCTTGGGGAGGAAACTTATGTGGTTGTTGTTCTCCCTATCTAAGAAAAGTGTTGGAGTTTCTCCTTGTGCAGACCTTAAGTTGGGTGGAGCTAAGTTTGAACCTTTATCGGAAAAGATTTGGTTGAACATTTGGTTTTCCCTGGTGCATCCATCTTCCTTCTTGGAAGTATAGATCTTGAGATTTCTTGAAGAGTTTTGGGCTATCTCAGAAATTTGAGAGTTGAGATCCCCTACATTTCTGTTGGAGTTTTGTTTTTCTTCCATGCCTGGAAAGAAGAAATTGTTTATCAGTGTTCGTTCTTATTCTTGAGCTGTGGTTATCTTTAAAGATAGGTTGCATCATGTTCGTCAAGAGTAGGTGACCTATGAAGGTGTTTAGAAAAGTTTTTGTCCGTGCTATGTAGTATGTAACAACGTGGTTTACGGAATGACGTATTGCTAAGTTAATCTGTGAGTTGAATCGATTCAATGCGATTGTTATCTTTAGCTTGAAAATAAATAGACTGCTAGTGTTGTATATTACTTTATAGCGAGAATGATTAAAAAGTGTTAATGTACATGCTTAGAATATGTTGCATTGCTTTAAAAGTGCTTATGACCCCCGATAATGTTTAAAGTTTTAAACCCTGATGCATAATTCAAACATTAAGATGATGTAGCCTAGTGATGTTGTTAAAGAAACTGGGTTGATTGTTTAAAGATGTTCTAATTTAATATGTTAGTACAGAAACTTAATCGTGTTGGTTTGTGACCTTAACTTGGAAGTTGATTAGAGCTGTTATTTATGATGTTGCAAATCATTAGCATAATTGGAAGTACGCAGCTGTGTTCCTGTAATGCTAGTACCGATGTCAATTGGGAAAATATAGGTTTTGTTGTTGTTGTAAGAACCTTGTGCTGGTCTAACTTATTAAATTTATTTTAATAGCTAGAGTATGTTGTGTAGTGACAATTTGTTATGATATATGGATAGAGTAATTAAAAACAATGCAGTTGTTTTTATGATTTTGCTCATTTATTGATATTGATGACTTAGTAGTGGTGGTCATTGTGTAGATTACCTGTTGGAAACCATTGTTAAAATGGAGGTTATTGTAACATGTTGTGATGGAGTGGACCATGGATAATTAACATGATGTAGAATTTTATCCTTAATGAATGTATATCTTAGAATCATATTTACGAACTTTGTCTTGTAGAGATAATATTTACTTGTTGAAGTCATTTATTGATCGAACAGGTTCCAATTGTCAAGATGTTGACTTATGGATGGTATAAAATTGATAGGTTGATCATGCTAAAGTATTTGTTGAAGTATTATGTTTGAAATATAGAATACGTTGTTATATGATGTTTTGGTCTGTGGAGATCATGATGAGGTAGTATTGGTTGGATGTCTTTTTGATAATCGTCATAAACTTTATTTATAAGTGTTGGGGAAGGTAACTAGAGAAAGAATTGGTGATGTAGCTTTTGGTTGAATTATGATGGGGCTTCTCGATGAGTAAATAGTGAATATTGAATGCTTAAATGGTAAGTATAGTGGAATAGTAGATATTGTTGGTTTCAAGCCGAGCTTGTATCTAAAACCTTTTGGTCTGGTTTGGTTGTTTGCTATTTTGGTTGAAGGGTTTTGGTCAAGGTGTTCCTTATGTTGTGTTTCAGAGTTTCCCTAAAACTCGTAAAGATTGGTGCCAATATTTGGTTTTGGCTAATTTGTTTAGTTTGTGATATGAGTATAGATTTACACCCAAAGTTTTCTTGAGTGGATCGCGCTTCTTCGCGTTGTGTTGGAGATTCTTGAGATTTAATTTGTAACTCTATTTGGCTAGAGTTGGAGTTATTTTTGAAAATATGTGTGGTGTTTGCAAGTATTTCACAAGGTGGATTTTATGAATGTTTCATAAGTGATTCGGATTAGTGAAGTGTTCCCTTTTGGGAATGAATCTCCCTTTTCTCCTTAAGAGTTGATGTTCTCTTCCAAAATGTTGATTTTGGGTTAAAACGCGATGTTTTACAAAATTTAGCTTTCAATTAAAACATAATATTTCATATTCTCCAATTAAAACATAATATTTCAACAAATACTTTAACATGATCAACCTATCAAATTTCATACCACCTATATGTCAACGTCTCGACAATCGAAACTTATTCAGTTAACAAACGACTTCAACATGTAAATATTATCTCCTCAGGGTAGAATTCGTAAGTGAGACTCTAAATTATTGTCGGGACCCGAATCTGCAAATCCGGACCCTCTGTGTATTCAGCACTAGTCCAGGAACGCGCTAGTGCACACAGTCTTAACATCGGTAAATATCACAATCATACCACTCGATACTAATAAAGTACTTTAATTAGATAGTCAAACTGGTTGCTCGACCTTATGGTCAAGTTACAAATATACGCCACGCAGGGCGAAACTTATTAAGAGAGAAATAATAGCAGCGGAAAAATAAGATAACTTCATGGCGCCATCCAGTATACCACAGGCAACTGACTGGGCTCGCTCCCTAAGTAGACGGTTCCTCTTGGAGCTCCTCCTCCAAAGCTGGTGTAGTCTCCTCCTCAACTGGTGTTGTATTGTGGCAAGGGTGAGTACTTGGTACTCAACAAGTCATGCACAGAATGCAACTAATATACTACATGCATGGCTTAGCGCAAAGGAGTAGCTCAGGGTATATTTGCAGTAAAACAGCATTTGACAAGTAGCGTAAGTAGATTCGAAAGCAATAGAAACAAGTAAAGCTTAAATAACTTTTCAAGGAGTTTGGTAAACATCTTTCCCATCCTAATCCACATTTCCATCAACATCATTATTTAACCAAACCCAACCTTTCAAGTCCAAGTTATTTTCAAGAAAATCTAACCCTTGACTGTAATTCCCGAGCGATGTCCAATACCGCGGACACGGCTATTCGAATAGATTTTACACTCTGCAGAGGTTATGCACTTTACCCACAAGATACAGTCAAACACCACAAAGGCGAGTTCCCGTAACAAAGTCTTTCGAAAACTTCTAACAATACAAGTGAGCCTCCCCGGTTATTGCACACTAACCCTTCCCTTAGCGAAGGCGAAGTTTAGGCCAATCAACCGTTAGATGGGTACTGCCGCAGCCCTGGTACGCCCCCGTACAACTTACACAAAGGGTGTAGTTGACAACCTGAGGTCCCACAGGTACGTTATTAGCAACTTAATCAACTAGGTCCGTCCCATTACAGACATGTGGTTGCAAGATTGACTCAGTTCAAAGGCTTGCAAGGTTAAGTCCTTAGGGTGACCAGGGCAAGACTACCCTAAGAACCAAAACAACATTCCTAGTGCCACAACTGGCCCACCTGATCATTCTTGCCACATGCCCCGGTCAAAAGCTATTTATCAAACCCCAGGTGATTACCATGCACCACGTGCCATCAACATCACATGATACCTTCCCAAAACAGGTTCAATATATCATTAAGTCAATATTAACATTTGATTGTCCAAAATCATGTCATGAGCATGTAGCAGGTCTAAGCCATATACTACAACGATCTACAAACCCATGTTGGCAATTTAGTAATGTCCAACTAGTAATCCACAACTAGGGTGACAAGGGGGTCATGGCACATATTTAAGTAATCAAGGTGTCATACAGCAAATTGGTATTTATCTAATTTCCCATAATTAAGTAAAGCATTTTCTATTTGGACTAGCATGCAATACATTAAATAAAAATAGGTTTGAAAATGGGATCAATATGGTCAAAGCACAACTTGCCTTCAAAAAGTACTTGTTCTTGGTCTTGAGTTGGATCCTGAGTCAACACCTCTCCTTCGAATCCTTCTGGCACTTCAACGTCTACTCGTAATGCGTGCAAATAGCAACAAATGAATAAAACAGTAGACAAAAAGTATCCAAACATCCAAATAAAGTTCATAAACAGAGAGAACATAATTTTATGAATTTTTAGAAACTGGAATCGTCAAATTCGGAGTTTAAATGCAAAAGTCATTTTGAAGTTTAAATAATCAATTAAATAATATTACAAAGGAAAGATTTAGTCCAAAAATTAAATAAAATTCATAATTAGGTAGATCTCAATTTTATACAAATTTAGAAATTTGAATCACTCAAATCGGAGTTAAAACGCAAAAGTTATAAGCGTTTGAAGTTTTGAAATTCAAATCAATTATTAAGCCGAATTATTAAATCATTTTCTTTTTCGGAAAATCATTTATTGCGTCAGCAGTGACACGCGTCGGTTCCTGATTGGCTAGCTGACGTCAGCCGGCTCATGGGCTCAGCCCACGGCTTGGCTCGGTCCACGGTGGACTCGGTCCACGGCTCGTCGACAGCGGGACCCTGATGACGCCAAAGATCGACGTCACCACGCTCAACGATGCTACTGACAAGCGGGCCCCACCGTGACGTCAGCGATGACGTCATGGTGCGGTTCTGCTGTACCGCTGACGTGCGGGCCCCGCGTGTCAGAGACACGCGCTCGCGTGTGTGCGACGTGGCCAGGGTACACGTGGCACAATCACGTCCGTTGATTTGAAAATCAACAGCCGCGATTAGATCCAGGGTTAACACGTTGAAAACTACACGGTGATCGTGGGCCGTTCGATCTAGATCGAACGGTCCAGATCTAACCCTACGTTAACGCTGCTACGGCACGTGGTGATCGTGGGCCGTTGGATCTTGATCCAGCGGTCCAGATCTGATCTGGGTTCCAGGGTTTGGGGGAGAACGTGGGCTCACCGCGTGCGTTCGATCTTGATCGGACGACTGTAAAGCTTCGAGGACGTCGATGGCGGCGCGGCGGTTCGAGGTCACCAGAGTTGGGGACAGCGACATGGGCTACGGCGCTCCGAGGCTTCTCCGGCGAGGTGAGTTCTCCTTTCGGGTGCGTCTCGTCGCGGGGAACTCGGATCTGGGGCGAACGGCGGCGGAATTCGACAAAAACCGCGGCGGAACCCCTAAGCAACTACGGCGAGCGATTACGGCTGAGCGGTGGTGGCTAGGGCTCGATGGGTTAGGGTTTCGGGTGCGCACAGCAAAGGGCAACCTCGGGCGATGTCCCACGCATTAAATAGCCCCGGGATGCGCGCACAAATCGGAACCCTAACGGAACACGGCGGCGGACGCGGCGGCGCAATCCGTATCGGACTCGGCGGAGACGAAGCAATCTCAACCGCCCACGTGTTCCAACCAACGGCTGGGATTCATCCGACGCGGGCGGGTCTGATCCGGCCTGGGCTCGGGCGACGTGGTCCAACGCGGACCGTTGGATTTTGATCCAACGGTCACGCGGCTAGGGTCTCGCCGAGCGGGTTCGGCTTGACCGCATGGCGCGGGTCGGACTCGAGTCTGACCCGGGTTCGACTCGGTCGGATGAACAGTAACCGACCCGGTTGAATTTTCCAGCGATTTAATATTCAAAATAATTCCCAGAAATTCATTTAATTCAAGAAAAATAGCAAAAGACTCAGAAAAATTCTGGAAAATATTTTGGAACATTTTGGACTCAAATAAAATATTTCCAACAAATTTTTATTTGCAAAGTTTAATTCCTTAATTATTTCAAAATGGAATAAATTCAAATAAATTCCAAATAAATCCAAATAAATTCCAGAAAATTCCAAAAATTCACCAAAGTGCCAAATCACACATGAATTTAAGAAAAGCAAAATTTTGGGGGTGTTACAATTATACATTCAATAAGGATAAAATCATTCATCGTGTTAACTATCCAAGGTTCACTCCATCACAACATGTTACAATTTCCTCTATTTTAACCATGGTTTCCAACAAGTAATCTACACAATTACCACCACTATTAAATCATCACTATCAATAAATGGGCATAATCATAAACAACAACATTGTTTTTAGTTACTCTATCCATATATCATAACAAATTTAATAAGTTAAACCAGCACCATGTTCTTAAAACAACAACAAAACCTATATCTTCTCAATTGACATCGGTACTAGCATTTCAGGAACACAGCTGTGTACTTCCAAATATGCTAATAGTTTACAACATCATAAATAACAATTCTAATCAACTTCCAAGTTAAGGTCACAAACCAACACGATTAAATTTCTGTACTAACATATTAAATAAGAACATATTTTAAACAATCAACCCAATTTCTTTAACAACATCGGTAGGCCACATCATCTCAATATTCTAACTGCGCATCAATATTTAGTGCTTTAGACATTGACAATGGTCATGTGCATTTAAGATAAAACAATAGATTCTAAGCATGTACATTAACACCTTTAATCATTATCGCTATAGAGTAATCTACAACATTAGAAGTTTATTTAATCTCAAGCTAAAGATACAATCACATTGAATCGATTCAACTCACAGATTAACTTAGCAATATGTCATTCCGTAAACCACATTATTACATACTACATAGCACGGACACAAAAACTTTCTAAACACCTTCATGGGTCACGAACTCTTGACAACAAGATGCAACCCAACTTTAAAGATAACCACAGCTCAGGAACAAGAACGAACACCGTATAACAATTTCTCCTTTCCAGGCAAGGAAGAAAAACAACACTCCAACAGAAATGCGGGAGAGCTCAACTCTAAATTTCCAACTTTGATAGCCCAAAACTCTTCAAAAAACCTCAAAACTATACTTCCAAGAAGGAAGATGGAGGCACCAGGAAAACCAAATGTTCCACCAAATCTTTTACAGTAAAGATTCAAACTTAGCTCCACCCAACATAAGGTCTGCACAAGAAGAAGCTTCAACACTTTTCTTAGATAGGGAGAACAACAACCACATAAGTTTCCTCCCCAAGACAGTCTACAATAACCAACAAAACCGGGTGTCAAAACAAAAATTATGACCAAAATACGTGCAACACACAACCCTTCTTCTTCGTCTTCAACCAAGGAGGACAAAACCACAAACCTCCAACGGAACAATCGGCGAGAATCAAATACCAAACACTTTTCTTTTGATTTCAATCAACTAAAACCAAGGAAACCAACCAAACCGACCGTCAGAATGGTAAGGAACATATGAAGGAATCCACCACCACACTCTTCTATTTGTCTCCAATCGATTACCCGATCTACGACAGAAAAGGGTGAGCACTCTTCTCCCACAGGGGTTAATAATTCTTCTGTAACACCCCAGCATTTAATATGCCTGAATGCTACCAAACATAAGCTAAACAACATCTAAATACCACAATTAAACATAAATTCCAGCAAAGGCGCACATGCTAAAAACCGAGATTTCGGCAGCATCTCCATTGTTTTATCATGATTTGAACAATAGCAAAATATCACATGATAATCATAATGGAAAACATCCAAGGTAGCATCAATGGGTAATATAGCAGCAATTTAAGTCTACCAAAATGGAATTAACCATCTCATAATCTAATACGAAGTGAAGGATGTAATCAAGCATATGAGCAAATCATAATCCTAGTTTCATCACACTAGAATCATGATCTCAACTCTGAAGGGTAATTATAGTCTAAATGTGTGGGAAATTATGTGATGAAGTGCCGCTAAGCCCTTTTCCCGCATGCCGGTGTCAACGTACCAAAAAACAACATAAAACACAAGCGTGAGTTCATCACTCAGCAAGTATATTGCAATGGTACAACAAGAACAATTGCATGGCAATAATATCTCACATCATGTAAACCATCTCATTCATGAACACATAACATTATCATCATCATTATGTATGCAATGCAATGCGATGCTCATGTCTCCTTGGAAACTCATACCGGTATGGTTGAGTACACACCCGTCGGTGTGCACCCTCTCCCCCCTTCCATCCTGAAGATGGAGGGTGCCTACTCCTCGCTTCCGTTCACCGCGGTGAATGGAATCACGATGTAGGACTTACTCATTGGCTCTCCGGATTAGTCATAACTTTCTCACCGACCTTCCCCGGACTAGTTATGACTTTCTCACCGCCCGGGCCATGTATCATGCCATGTACGCAAATATGCTAACATCATGATTAACTTGTACATTAACACATGGCATCATCATAGATAACTTGTGCATTAACACATGGCATCATTCATATAATAAACGTATTCATCATATCAATGGCACACATTAAAGCATGGCATGTGAACATATCATATATTCAAATCTCAATCTCAATCAATCAAACAAACCACAACCCGCTACCATTCCAATACACTTGCCTCAACCACGGGCGACGGATTGGCGAGATGTAGAAGGCACTCCCGGGGTCACACCACCTGCACATAGGTACCACACACTCACAATCATATCCACAAAATAGTACGCAAACCCTCATCTACCCCGACATAGCCAACTACTCGCAATACCCAAAAACAGAGTTTCTGTCTCGCCGGGACAGCAGCCTTCCAAAAGGTATAACTTGAGTTCTGGGACTCCGAATCAATTAAACGAGTACATCCTCACGTAGCTTAGGAAATTTCCCAACTTTTTCTAGTTAGAGTTAAATACTGATTCGGACTCTAAAGTTGTTTAATCTACAAAATACCGTGATCTGTTCCAATCACGTCACAGATTTTAACACGCTCGGTAAAACAGTCATAACTTTCAAACGGCTGATCGGAATTTAACGTTCTTTATGTCCACTGAAAGATAATTAAATTACCTACAACTTCTTCAACAGGCGGCCAACCAAATTCCAAATCTAAATTAGCGAAAAACTGAACCCTAGGTCGACTGCTCATGCTATCCCAAAACAGAAACGTGGCAACATCTAGATCTAATCCAATCTACTCAAGTCCAGCACCACCAATTGATCTAAAATCCCCCCTTGGGCCCAAACCCTTCCACCGGAGGCCAAACTCAACGCCCAAGGCCCAAAGTCCCCCGGAGAGGCCCAAAACACCCGAAAACGGCCCAAAAACACGCTATAAACGGCATAACGTAAAGTTTTAACCTCCATTTACATATTTTATAATGTTTTGACCTCAACATCCACATTTTATAAGATTACGACACTCCGTGGTGTCACATCTTTGGTGATGGCGTTAACCGGCCACAATGTCAAACCACACCCTTACTATGAACAAAAAGGGGTGACCGAAACCCTTTGGCACCACAACCCCACTTCATCACAAATATAGCAACTCAATCAAATCTATCATAAAGATAGCGTTATACATCATCAAAATGCAGCATTTAAAATCAAAGCTTAAGGGCCAACTTGGGCCAACATGGGCTACCATTTTATCCTCCTTCATGGGCCAACTTGGGCCAGCCCATCTTGTCGATGTTGGGCTACCATTAGCTCCTCCATAATTTGTGAGCACCATGTTGACCATTTGCTAGCATGCACGAGCTCGCGTAACAGGTCCTTTTATCATTTCCTCTTGACGTGTAGGTGATGTCGTGGCTGCATCAAAGAGAGTGATGTCTGCATCAAATAGTATTCCATCCATTAAAATATATGTATGCAACCCGAGGAACGCATTCATCTGGTAATTGAATTGACGTGCACGAGCTCGAGTAATTGGTCCTTGTATTATATCATTGGTTTCAATGTGATGTGCAGGCATGGTCGTATCCATGGTCGTGATGTCCACATCATCCTCCCTTTCTTGTATTTGAGTCGTCCTCGACTCAAGCTCATCATCTTCTTCCAAGTATGGCTTTAAATCTGGCCAAGGTGGGGGTCGATAAAGCCATGCAGACGAAGTAGAGGATGCCATAATGTGTTGCCAACTTAATGGTCCTGGCCAACGTGGGGGTCGATGAAGCCACACAGTTGATATAATGGCAGCAACACTTGGTGATGACCATATGTATGCATTGTTAGTTCTGTCCATCATGAGCATGGTCTCATCATCCTCCCTTTCTCGAAGTGGAGTCGTCCTCAATTCCATCATATTGTCCTGGAAAATGTTAGGAGCGACAGGAAACAAAGCAACATGCATATTTGCAATCAAATCAATGGATCGAGAAGCTCTATCAACCATATGTAAGTTGAACCAAAAGTAGTTGGTTTGACATGATTAGTGATATGGCACTTATCAAATTGATGACATTGTTGCATAGCAAGCGGAAGTTTAAAATCTGAACAAATGTAAACTCGATGCGCTTTATACTCTCTTTTCTCACTATTTTTGCCAATAACATGGAAAATATTTCGTGATAACCAGGACAAATCAGAATGTACAAAAAGTCTCTCCTCTAAATAATTCAGATCACACGAAACATCAAATTCAATGTAACCTAATGTATCTAAAGAAGACATCAATTTCAACTCATCATTTTCGCTTGCAACGTGAATGACATGTTTATTTTCAGCATAAGTATCTAGTGTGTTAACAAAAGTAGCATGTCCATTCATTAGTTGTGTTATGGATTTAAGTGAAGTATTATCACACAACTCTTCTTTATCACAAGAAATAGCAAGCAAATCTTCTTGTAAGAAAGCAAAATCAGCAATCGGTTCCACGAATATTTGCTCAACGATAGCATGATTTGTGGACAGTTTTATCTCTTCAAAATTATTTTCTCCATTTGTAAAGTCCATACCTGTTACATTACCTTGTAAGTTCTCATCAGCTGTTGTAGACGTTTCTTCAACTATTATCTCTTCACTTACACATGGGGTAGTATCGATCGTTTCTTTCTCCATGTGCTCTTCTACATCATTCTCTCGATGGTGCTCACTTTTCTACAAAATGTTAGCTACAAAAGAAGGTGCAACAATGGGCGCCTCAAATGAACCTAATGATTCTTTCAAGGATTCAGCAAGCATTTTTTTCAACTTTACAAGCACATACAACCAATTCTGAAAGAGAACTATATGTTTCATCAGCAAGAACATCCTGAATTTCTTGGTTAAGTCCACGTATGAACCTAAGCTCTATTGCTTCTTCACTTTCGACTAAACCACAATGCAACAAATGATTTTGCAGTCGTTCATAGTATTCCTTAACGCATTTATTTCCTTGTTTCAAGCATTGGAGTCTAGTATACAAAAATTCAGTATGATATTCAGGAACATATTCAAGTCTCATAAGTCTTTTCATGGCATTCCAATTTTCAGGTTTTCTCTCTTTTCTACAAATATGCTTCCACCATGTTAATGCAAATCCAATAAACTCACTAGCAGCAATCCTGATCTTTTCATTTTCAAACAAATCATACTTGTCAAATTCTTTGTCTACTGCTATCTCCCAATTAATATAGGCATCAGGATCATATTGACCATCAAAAGGTGGAATTGTGAATTTAGTCTTACCATGTGTGGCTTCTTGTGCACGTACCTCATGTCGAAGCGGAGCCATACCAGTGCGGTTTCTTTGAAGTCCACGATGTAGACGTGCATCGGTAGTCGCCATGTGAGAAGTATTTGTAGCACCCAAATCATCAAGTCTTGTGAGAATTTGAGCAAGCGAAGCATTGACAGCTGTTAGAGACAAATTAGTCTCTATTTGTGAGGCTTTGAGCTGACCAAGGCGCTCATTGGTCATTCGCACATCTTCTTCCATGTTCTTTGTAGTGTCCTGACTTGGCGATCGAAGTGTTGAATAATGTGTCGTGTACGGGGTGACAATGGAATAGTGTTATCTTCTACGCCTGACATGGTTAGATGAAAGCAAAAGAACAAAACAAGCAAGAGTAAGAGTTAAAGTGCCCTATGAACTACTGGGATGTGGCTAACAAAGCGCGCAACTCTCTAGTTGTATATCATGTTCTTATCAATTCTTACCAAGCGAAGCAGTAGTTGTCGGCCACCGGCAAAGCAAGCTTCAAAAAGATTAAATGTACCGGTGCATGTTGCAAGTGTCGTAAACAATTGTAGTTTATGTTTAGCTATGGGTGGCTTATATGGTAGCAAAGGAAAAAACACTAGAGCCAAAATAGATACACAAATTGAAAAAAAATTCAACCTTAATTGAAATGCTGGTCCAAGGCCTACAAATGACTAGAGACGCGAACCGAAATCACCAATGTAGTCACGAGGAGCCAAAGACGCAGCACAAAACGATGCAACGAACAAAGTCGTTCTTTTTGGTCTAGTTCTCTTTTTTTCACAACTAGCACTTTGCTGCACTTTTTTTTAAAATGGTGCGGCTTTTGCTTTTTATGCACCTTTTTGCCTTTTTTATTTTTATTTTTAAAATCAGCAAGACAAGCTAGCAAATAGTAGTTCTATGGGAGTTGGTCGATTTATACAAAGGAGATTGAATACAACATGCTTGTGTATGATTTTGACTCGGTTTGAATAGCGGCAAAACACCGGCAAACTACGCACAGCTATGCGTAAAGAATAGCGGCAATGATGCACAACAAAAAAAATGTGACTTAATATGATTCGAATTCGAAACTCTAGCAAGTATAAACGTTATGACCAGCAAATAATCAAAGCCGTAATGCAAATTCAATCTATATTCTAAAATAGCAATAGCGTAGGCACAAAAATTGGCTAGGAATTGGAATTATAATGTGGCTATATGCTGGACGATAGGAAGTAAAAAACCAATCTATTAATTGAGCGAGGTGTAGAAATTCTCACCGAGTAACCCGACGGCTCTGATACCAAATGATAGGGACGGTGGCCCGATCTTTCAGTGAGAGAATGATAACCACGATTTGGGTTGGAGTTCGATGTTGGTGGTCCGACTACAACTGTCAACGATGTTGCGCCTTAGCGACCGGTACACCAATCTCCGAAGTGTTGATCTTGCTGGGGCACGACGAACGTTCCTGCACGCAATCGAAGAACTAGCAAGAACAAGATAACAAGCAATCTGAAATTGCTAATATGAAAATTTAATTTCCAATCTGAAATTTGGAGTCTTGCAAACACGTGCGTGGGCGGTCTAATCGACACGCGCTTGCACGTACAGTAGCAAAGGCTAAACTGATTTACAAAGCAAAACTCAAGTCTCTTAGGTGGCCTATTGCCTTTCTTATATAGTGGTGGGATGTAGCCAAAAACTAAACACTAAGCAAGGTGGTACTAAACTTGTAGTCGTGCAACTTGGGCCTTCGTGGGCCGGTGGAGAGAGGAAGTGGTGCCACACTTCATGGGCCATTGCCTCCTTGGCCCATCATGGTTGGGCCTCCTTGTTTCAACATATTCTGGCCCATCATGGTTGGGCCACCTTGGCCCATCATGGTTAGGCCTCCTTGTAACATATTCTGGCCCATCATGGTTGGTGCCTCCTTCATGGGCCAACTTGGGCTACCATTTTGTCCTCCTTCATGGGCCAACATGGGATACCATTTTCTCCTCCTTCATGGGCCAACTTGGGCCAGCCTATCTTGTCGATGTTGGGCTACCATTAGCTCCTCCATAATTTGTGAGCACCATGTTGACCATTTGCTGGCGTGCACGAGCTCGTGTAACAGGTCCTTTTATCATTTCCTTTTGACGTGTAGGTGACGTCGTGGTTGCATCAAAGAGAGTGATGTCCGCATCAAATAGTATTCCATCCATTAAAATATTTGTATGCAACCCGAGGAACGCATTCACCTGGTTGAATTGACGTGCACGAGCTGGAGTAATTGGTCCTTGTATTATATCATTGGTTTCAATGTGATGTGTACGCATGGCCATATCCATGGTCGTGATGTCCACATCAGGTTCACTCCATCACAACATGTTACAATTTCCTCCATTTTAACTATGGTTTTCAACAAGTAACCTAAAAAATTACCACCACTACTAAGTCATCAATATCAATAAATGTGCATAATCATTGTGAAATCATGTGCTGAAAAATTGGCTTAGAATTGAATTTGTAAAATGTGTTTGTTCATGTGTTTTGACAATTTGACAAGAAACAGTAAGTTTCGCTTTGGCGCCGGACCAAACTTAAAGAAAACAGTAAGTTTCCCATCTACGAAGGACCAAATTTCGCCTTGCGACAAACCAAATTTTTTGGTCCTACGTGAACATGTTTTTTTGGCAACCTCATTTTCCCATGTACGACAAACCAAATTTTTTGGTCCTACGTGAACATGTTTTTCGCAACCTCATTTTCCCATGTACGACAAACCAAATTTTTTGGTCTTACGTGAACATGTTTTTGGCAACCTCATTTTCCCATGTACGACAAACCAAATTTTTTGGTCCTACGTGAACATGTTTTTGGCAACCTCGTTTTCCCATGTACGACAGACCAAATTTTTTGGTATGTCGTAAATGTGCTTCTGAAGGTTTTTGCGCGGGACCAAGTTCTTAAAAATAGTAAGTTTTACATGTACGTTGGACCAAATTTTTTGGTCCGTCGTGAATGGTTTTTTGAGTGACTTTTTCATGTGTACACCGGACCATATTTTTTGGTCCGTCGTGAATGCGTTTTTGCTCGATTAGGGTTTTGAGCAAAATTGGAATTGTGTTTGATTTGTTTTTGAGATTATGAAATTTGTGAGAATTTCATGATGCTTGTTTTGAAGTGGACTTTATACAATGCTCGTGTGAGTATTTGCATGGACTAATGTTGAGTCAAGTCGTGGACTTGTGCTCGGATTCGTTTTGTGGTTTGTTCATATGCAGGTATTGCTCGAGGGCGAACATGGTCAATGACGGGACCGGAACTAGGTTCATGGAGAAACTAAGGTTCGGGACTAGGTTCAGGAGGAGCTGAGGTCTTGGTGGTCAAGGATGTCATGCGGGATGTTCGGGCTAAGAGAATGGTGCACATGAAGAATAGTTAGTCACATGAGTGTGGCAGGTGGCCATGCGCGTGCAAAGTGTTAGTCACGTGAGTATGGTAGGGTTGCCATACGCGTGCATGTGTTGTACTTGGCCAAGTTGGGCCAAGTAGAGTTGTGTTGGATACATATTCCTTCTAGGATTAGGAGTGGGACTCCTTCTAGGATTAGGAATTGTATTCAGGACTCCTTGTGGGTTGGTCCTTTAAATAGGAGGGGTTGTCTCCTGTTGAAGGGCATCGATCGATCAAACAGAGCTGAGCACATTGAAAGCTTAGAGCTTTGTTTTAGGGTTTGTACTCTTTTGATGGGAGTACTTTAGACAAAAGAAATAAAGATCAATTCTTCATACCCTTGCGTGCTACAGTAACCACGTTGCTACAGTATTTTCTGTTTTGGTTCTTGTTTGCATGCTTGTTCTAATTCTAGATTAGTTTTTGTTCTTTAAGATTCATCTTGATTTGATCCATCAAAAACCTCTCTAGGGTATTGATCTAGTGTTCCTCAAAGTTTTGCTGATTAATCTTTTGTTGTTCTTGATTAATCTACAAGTTTTGATTGGATTTATTTTCGTCAAGTTCTGGAACAGTAAGCTTGCGAAGCTCGTAACTTTTGATCCGTAAGTCCGATCGAGCTGATTCTTTTTGGGTTCGATTCGTATTGGAATCTAGTTTCTTGTGTCCAAATTTCAGATCAATATAACAGTTGGATCTCCAGGAATTCGCGTTTTACCAAACCTCTATCATTTTGTTTTTGTCGAATACGAGGCAATTATTTGGTTCTGTTTTGGGGTGAACTTTTAGTAGATTAAGAATTTGTTTATAGCTTCCGCACAATCATTCACCCCCCCCCTCTGATTGCTATGTTCGTGTCTTTCGATCCTACAAGTGGTCTCAGAGCAAGGTTTTTCTAATCTATCTTAACCGGTGATTAGATCAATGGATCGTTATTCGACAAAACCATGTGTGTTCGATGGTGTTGATTTTCAGTTTTGGAAGGCCAAGATGGAGGCGTTCATCCAAGCACAAGGCTTCACAATTTGGGAGAAGGTCTACAAGCCATATGAAGTCCCTGCAAACGACAACGTCAACGACACCAATCGCACACATGTTGAAGCAAACAGCAAGGCGCGCAACTTGATCATCCAAGGTTTGGGACGCAGCGATTTTGACCGTGTGATCCATCTCAAATCCGCATATGAGGTATGGAAATCTCTTTGTGATTACCATGAGGGTTCTAACACTAACAAAGAGGTTCGTCAAGATCTTTACAAAAAAGAATACATGCGATTTAAGATGAAGCCTGGTGAGTCACTAGATGATTTCTTTGCACGCTTTAATAAAATTCTTAGCAATTTGCATGCTGTTGGAGTTAGCTTTGATGATGATGCTAATGCTAGACAATTGCTTGGTGCATTAGACATGTCTATTTGGGAGATGAAAGTAACATCCATTAGAGAATCTACTGTCATGAGTACACTTACATTAGATGTTCTTTATTCCAAGTTGAAAACTCATGAATTAGATGTTCTTGCTAGAAAGAATGATCATAAATCAATTGCTTTGACATCTCAATCTAGCATATCTCATAATGGTGCTGTTTCAAGTTTTGCTCTATCTTTCTTGTCTTCATTAACCGATGAACAGATTGAGCAATTCCCAGAAGAAGACTTATCACTACTCTCTTCTCGCTTTAACAAAGCTTTGCAAAATGTGAGAAAGAGAAAGAGAGGTGGTGGTGATCCTCCAAGATGCTATGAGTGTGGTGATCTCGACCATATTCGTCCAAATTGTCCTAAACTTGCAGGTAAAGCATCAAGGGAGGAGAAGGACAACGACAGAAGAAAAGAGAAGAAGAAGTTCTCTCCAAGTGATAGAAAGAAGAAGAACTTTATCAACCGCAAAGTTATCCATCGAGTTCTTTCCGCTCTTGAACAAGTCAACTTGAGCGATGTGGATTCGGAGAGCAGCGAGGATGATGCAACTCCAAGCAAGCATGAGTTGACGGGGTTGTGTCTCATGGCCAAAAGCAGCGACAGCTTCACCGAGGGCGATCATGACAGCAACTTCAATGAGGTAGATCCTTCTACGATAAATTAGCTATTGCTGTTGCTCGACTTGGTAAATTGCTTGATAAACGTGACAAGAAAATTAAGAAATATGATTTTGTTGTGGAGTCATTGAATGCTGAAATTGCTAGACTTAAAACCTTGATTCCTGATGATGATGCTTGCAAATCATGTGACTTAATTTACAATGAGCTTACTTTGCTTAGGAAAGAACATGTTTCCTTGTTAGAGCAAATCAATGCTGAAAATGAGAAAAATGAGAAACTTGTTAAACATGCTAGTTGTTCTACCGTTGATTTGCATGATACAACTCCATGTTCTAAATGCTCCATACTAGAATTGAAGTTGCATGATACAAATGCTAGGGCTTCTCAAATGACAGAAGATTTGCTTACACATGAGGTTCTTTCATGCTCAACTTGTTGCAAGCAAAAAGGAAAAGTGAACGTTCCCTGTAATAATTGTTTAACCCTTTCTCAAAAATTGATTACTTGGAAAAGTCATTAGAACGTTTCACTAAAGGAAAGAAAAACCTAAACATGATCTTGGATCAATCAGAAGTCAGCACTCATAACAAAGGTTTAGGTTTTGATTCTTATGCTCATCATAAATCACATGCTCCCACTGTTGTCAAAACACTTGAAAGTGGAAAATTTGAAATTGTCAATGAGCCTAAGAAAACTGTCTTTAAATCTGCTGGTCTTTTATCTCCTACTATGATGAATGCAAAATGTGCTTCTACTGTTAAAGCAAAACATCATGTTAAGTACACTTGCACTCATTGTGGTAGAGATGGACATTTAGTAGAATTTTGCTTTAGACTAGCTAAACAACAAAAGAGAGAAAGGTTTAATGCTAGGTCTAATTTCAAACAGGCACGTTTCATTTCTCATTATGTGCCTAGGGTGATACAAACACCTCTTGTTGCTAAGAACACGAGAAAAGACAAATCTACTTTTATGCATAAGAATGCTCGTGTTGTGCCAATCACAGCGTCGTGTGTCTCAAGATCTTGGATTCCTAAACATCTTATTTCTAACCCCAGTACCGAGACCTCGACACTTTCTGCTTCTATGTAGGCTTCTCATGCGAGGAGGGAGAACACGTGGCTAGTGAATTTCGGATGCTCACTTCATATGTTCAGTGATAAGATTTGGTTCTCCTTTACTCGTGCATCTCGTGCTAAAAGTGTTATCTTTTGAAGATGCTTCTTCCACCTCTGTTTTCGCAAAAGGCACTAGTCCAAATGGTGCAGGTACAGCTGCATATGTTCAGGGGGAGAGTATCTTTGTTCATGAAGATGATGATGATGCTGTTGAGGATGAGATAATCGGAGTTTGATGTGTGCTTGTGTGCTTGTTTTCAAGCTTCCCCGCGTGCTTCACATCGACAAGCTATCAAGAGGATTTTAAGGTATCTCTGTGGTACTCAAGATTTTGGCATTTGGCTTTCTGCTTCCTCATGCATTAGTTTAAGAGCTTTCTCTGATGCTGAATTTGGAGGATGTAGAATTGATAGAAAAAGTACATCTGGTTCATGCCACTTCTTGAGTAATTCTCTTTCTTGGACACATTGACATCAGATTTCACTTTCTTAGAGATCATGTTGAAAAAGGCAACATTGTGCTTCACCATGTGGATACTGAACATCAATTGGCAGACATTTTCACAAAACCTTTGTCCTCTTCTCGTTTTACTTTTATTCGGAGAGAACTTGGGATTGTTCATCCAATAGGTTTGTTTTGAGGGGGAGTTTCCTTGCCAAGTTCTTTCACTTAATGAGCTCACTTTATCATATTTCTTTATATATTATGTAATTATGCTAATATATATGATAATCTAAATTGTTCCACTTGAACTAAAAATGACATTGCAGAATTCCTTGGTCTGATTGCCTATAGCTAATTACTCTGTGATATCTTACTCTTCTAGGCTTGATATTGAATCTTCTTGACAAAATTTGGGCTATGAAGCAAGTGTGTTTTCAGCTTTACTCTTTCAAAAGACCTCTTAATCTCCTTGCATGTTTACAATCAAAAAATAAAGGAAAAGGGAATCAGTTAAAAAAAGGGTTGTTAAAAGCAAAAACCTCAAGTTATGTGCTTCAGGATGCTTTCCCTAAAAGATAAGATGTATGCTTCAAGCATGCCATTCCCTCAAAAGACAAGATGTATGCTTCAAGCATGCCACTCCAAGGAAATAAAAGAAGTATGCTTCAAGCATGCCATATGCCGTTTACTGTTTAAAGATTAAATTGGTCTACTAGATTGGAGTTGAAACTACTTGCTCGCCCTGATTTGTTAGTTGCTTCAACTTTGAGCCTTTGTTTTTTCTACTAAAGGTTTTGATTCGTACTTGGCTATAGTTGACTGAATTGAGGTTGAGATGCATGTCATTTCCTAACTTGTTAAAATCACATCAAGATCATGTATTTTGCATATTATGTGATATATAAGGTTATATGATCGAATGAGCTCATCGTTTCCTATCTTGGCACTCCCTTGAAATCATTAATACAAGAAAAATTTTGAACACGTTCTCTCTTTTGCACTCTTGATGAATCCATTGTCAAAGGGGGAGAAGTTTTGAGAAGTTTGGGGAGAAGTTGGAAAAAGGGGAAAAAGTTTTTGGAAATTTGAGAAGTTTGGAGAATTTTGACATTTTGGGCACATGCACATTCACACACATTTTACTTCTTAGGGGGAGTTTTTCACATTGCATATTTGTCAAAGGGGGAGATTTTCTGTTTTTATGAGCTTTGATTTTAATCCTTTGGTTTTCAAAATCTTTTTAAAAGTGAATGCCAAAATGTTTAATTGTAAGTGGTGTTGCCAATGTTTTCATCAAGGGGGAGATTGTGAAATCATGTGCTGAAAAATTGGCTTAGAATTGAATTTGCAAAATGTGTTTGTTCATGTGTTTTGACAATTTGACAAGAAACAGTAAGTTTCGCTTTGGCGCCGGACCAAACTTAAAGAAAACAGTAAGTTTCCCATCTACGACGGACCAAATTTCGCCTTGCAACAAACCAAATTTTTTGGTCCTACGTGAACATGTTTTTTTGGCAACTTCATTTTCCCATGTACGACAAACCAAATTTTTTGGTCCTACGTGAACATGTTTTTGGCAACCTCATTTTCCCATGTACGACAAACCAAATTTTTTGGTCTTACGTGAACATATTTTTGGCAACCTCATTTTCCCATGTACGACAAACCAAATTTTTTGGTCCTACGTGAACATGTTTTTGGCAACCTCATTTTCCCATGTACGACAAACCAAATTTTTTGGTCCTACGTGAACATGTTTTTGGCAACCTCGTTTTCCCATGTACGACAGACCAAATTTTTTGGTATGTCGTAAATGTGCTTCTGAAGGTTTTTGCGCGGGACCAAGTTCTTAAAAACAGTAAGTTTTACATGTATGCCGGACCAAATTTTTTGGTCCGTCGTGAATGGTTTTTTGAGTGACTTTTTCATGTGTACGTCGGACCATATTTTTTGGTCCGTCGTGAATGAGTTTTTGCTCGATTAGGGTTTTGAGCAAAATTGGAATTGTGTTTGATTTGTTTTTGAGATTATGAAATTTGTGAGAATTTCATGATGCTTGTTTTGAAGTGGACTTTATGCAATGCTCGTGTGAGTATTTGCATGGACTAATGTTGAGTCAAGTCGTGGACTTGTGCTCGGATTCGTTTTGTGGTTTGTTCATATGCAGGTATTGCTCGAGGGCGAACATGGTCAATGACGGGACCGGAACTAGGTTCATGGAGGAACTAAGGTTCGGGACTAGGTTCAGGAGGAGCTGAGGTCTTGGTGGTCAAGGATGTCATGCGGGATGTTCGGGCTAAGAGAATGGTGCACATGAAGAATAGTTAGTCACATGAGTGTGGCAGGTGGCCATGCGCGTGCAAAGTGTTAGTCACGTGAGTATGGTAGGGTTGCCATACGCGTGCATGTGTTGTACTTGGCCAGGTTGGGCCAAGTAGAGTTGTGTTGAATACATATTCCTTCTAGGATTAGGAGTGGGACTCCTTCTAGGATTAGGAATTGTATTCAGGACTCCTTGTGGGTTGGTCCTTTAAATAGGAGGGGTTGTCTCCTGTTGAAGGGCATCGATCGATCAAACAGAGCTGAGCGCATTGAAAGCTTAGAGCTTTGTTTTAGGGTTTGTACTCTTTTGATGGGAGTACTTTAGACAAAAGAAATAAAGATCAATTCTTCATACCCTTGCGTGCTACAGTTACCACGTTGCTACAGTATTTTCTGTTTTGGTTCTTGTTTGCATGCTTGTTCTAATTCTAGATTAGTTTTTGTTCTTTAAGATTCATCTTCATTTGATCCATCAAAAACCTCTCTAGGGTATTGATCTAGTGTTCCTCAAAGTTTTGCTGATTAATCTTTTGTTATTCTTGATTAATCTACAAGTTTTGATTGGATTTATTTTCGTCAAGTTCTGGAACAGCAAGCTTGCGAAGCTCGTAACTTTTGATCCGTAAGTCCGATCGAGCTGATTCTTTTTGGGTTCGATTCGTATTGGAATCTAGTTTTTTGTGTACAAATTTCAGATCAATATAACGGTTGGATCTCCGGGAATTTGCATTTTACCGAACATCTATCATTCTGTTTTTGTCGAATACGAGGCAATTATTTGGTTCTGTTTTGGGGTGAACTTTTAGTAGATTAATAATTTGTTTATAGCTTCCGCACAATCATTCACCCCCCCTCTGATTGCTATATTCGTGTCTTTCAATCCTACAATCATAAAACAATAACATTGCTTTTAGCTACCCTATACATAGGTTATAACAAAATTGCCGCTATACAACATACTCCAACTATTAAAATAAATTTAATAAGTTTGACCATCCCAATGCTCTTAACAACATCATTAACAACAAATCCTATGTATTCTCAATTGACATCGATACTAGCATTGTAGGGACACAACTGCATACTTTCAAATATGCTAATAGTTTGCAACAACATAAATAGCAACTCTAATCAACTTCTAAGTTAAAGTCACTAGCCAACACGATTAAATTTCTCTATTAACACGTTAAATTAGGACATCTTTAAACAACCAATCAAGTTTCTTTAACAATGTTAGTGGTTTACATCATCTCGATATTCTAACTGCGCATCAAGATTTAGAGCTTTAGACATTGCAATGGTCATGTGCATTTAAGATAAAGCAATAGATTACAAGCATATACATGAACACCTTTAATCATTCTCGCTATAGAGTAATCTACAACACTAGACGCCATTGTTACATACTACATAACATGTTAAACAACAATTCTCACTAATGGCAAATGATTTCAGTCAAAATACTACTCACTTTGTTTGCAGCATTTTCTTTTTAAAACTCAACCAAAATTCACCAAGAAACTTGACTCTCAAAGTTGCAATGGGACATGACTCACACTTGATCATGCAAAAGATCTCCGAAACACATTTCAATCTTAAAGACTCCCACAGGAGGGAACCAAGCGATCAAGTAAACCTTTACTGACAAAGGCACAAAACATAAATCGACACATCTTAAGTTTTTGCACACAACTTCAATAACTTCTTTTAAACTCAGAGTAAGACACACAAGAACCCAAAACTATAATTTTTTTTGCAAAACAACCAACAAAACCAGAGTCAAAGCCAAAAGGTGACCAAAAAGGCGCAACACTAAACTCTTCTTCTTCGTCTTCAACCAAAGAAGACAAAACCACAAACCGCCGAAGGATCAATGAGCGAAAATCCAATACCAAAACACTTTTCATTTGATTTCAATCAACTAAAATCAAGAAAAATCAACCCAAACCGATCGTTAGAACGGTAAAGAAAATCCGAAGGAATCCACCACCAAACTCTTCTATTTGACTCCAGTCAACTACCCGATCTACGACAGAAAGGACAAGCACTCTTCCCCCACAGGGGGTTAATAGTTCTTCGGTAAGGGCTCTAACCGGCCACACCATCAAACCACAACCTTACAATGAACAAAAAGGTGACCGAAACCCTTCGGCACCACAACCCCACTTTATCATAAGAACAAGAACAATTCAATTCAATTCTTTCATAAACATAGTAACATACATTATCAAAGATAGCATTCAACATCAAGGCTTAAATACAACAATTAAGCGTAAAGCAACGATACCCATACCCTTTCCTACTGTGCATCCATGTGTGTCAAATTTTAAATTAGTTATTCCATTTACACAAGTTTTAATGTTGCTATCCTATGGCAAAATTTTAAGTACAACCAAAGCCATGTTTATAGGTTATCCCACATCGAAATTTAAGTTGAACCTATGGTAATTCACTAAGTTCAAGCACCACGGACCTGAAGTCCGCTCTGATACGAACTGTAACACCCCGGCATCTAGTATGCCCTAGATGTCACCAAACATAGAATAAATAGCAATTAAATACCACAATTAAGACTAAATTATAGCAAAGGCGTAAATGCTTTAACCGAAAATTGTGGCATCATCTCCTTTGTTTTTCCATGATTCGAAGCAACAACAATATTATCTCAAGATATAACATAATGAAAGACATCTAAATCAACAATAACAGGTGATATAGCATCAATTTAAGTCCAGAATAATGAATTCATCCACTTCATGAGTTCATATTGAGGCAATGGACTTATTATCACAACTACAGAAGGTAAAATGTAGTTGTCTAAAGGAATGACGCTATGTGAAGGTGTGTCGCTAAGCCCCTTTCCCACATGCCGGTTTCATGGTACCTAAAAAATCATAAAACACAAGCGTGAGTTCATCACTCAGCAAGTATATTGCAATTGAACAAGGAAACAATTTTCAATACCATCATCACTATATCACATACTCAACATCATACTCATTTCATATTCACATTGTATACATCTCATTAACATCATCATATATGCAATGCAATGCACATGTCTCCTTGAAGCACATACCGGTATTGCCGAGTGCACACCCGTCGGCATGCACCCTCTTTCCCCTTCCATCCCGTAGATGGAGGGTGCCTACTCTTACTGACTCGCTCCCATACACAACCGTGTTGTGGATGGGACTACGAGGTAGGTCTTTCGTGTTCACTACGTATGAACACAGAGGCCCGCATTAGAATGGGACGCCTCTTCCATTATGAATGCACATATGACATGAACATGTATAAACTTGCATAAACATTTAATACAACAATTTCATAACCAATATGTAACCATGTTCATCATATCATAAGCAAATATCAAGCATGGCAAGTTAACACATCATGTAGTCATATTGCACCTATGCAAGTCTAATAATCATCCAACACCCAAACCCATCCCAATACACTTGCCTTCAACCGTGAGCGACGGAGTGGCGAGAGGTTGAGGGCACTCCCAGGGTTACACCACCTGCACATAGGTACAATACACTCAAAACATACCCGCAAAGCAATACAAGAACTATCATCTACATCGACTCGCAACCCACTCTCAAAACCCGAAAAACAGCACTCTGTCCAACCGGGACAGCAGCGCTCCAACGACCATAACTTGAGTTCTAAAACTCTAAATCAAGTAAACGAGTACATTTTATCGAAGCTTAGGAAACTTCCTAGTTTTTTCTAAGTATTCGCGAAGACTGAGTCAGCTTCTAAAATTGTCTGATCTACAGATGAACACGATCTATCCCAATCTCATCACAGATTTAACAGCGCTCGGTAAAATAGCCATAAATTTTAAACGGCTAAATGAAATTTTGCGTTCTTGGTGCCCACTGAAATATAATTAAATTATCTACAACTTTCGTAACAGCCGGTCAATCAGGAAACGCCTCTAAAATTGCCAAAACCTCGTCCGAAGGCCGACGACCTAATCTGTCCAAGGATAGAACGCAGGACAGAGTTGCAATCACCCTAAACTCTTCTAATCACATCAACTAAACACCAAATTTAACCAAGAGCTCCCCCATATGATGTAACATTGGGTGTCCTGATCTTTCGATGAGAATGATAACCTTCGATTTGAGTGGAGACTACTTTGACGATCCGACTACAACGTACAACGACGATGCGCCTTAGCAATCGCTAAACCAACTCTAAAGGGTTATTGACCTTGCCGTGGGCACGATCAACCTGATCACGAAGATCAATTCCTGCAAGCAATCGAAGAACAAGCAAGAACAAGGCAAAAGCAATCTAAAATTGCAAATATAGATGAAGTATAGAAAAAGTTGGGGTTCCGATACAAAGAGCTTGTTAGGCGGCCGTTGAGCACGTCTAAATGACTCAAATAGTAGCAAAAGGCTAAACTATCAAATAACCAAAACACAAGTTATTTTGGGGGACTCCCTAGCTATATATAGGAGAAATAGGAGGCCAAAACCATGCTTGGGGCGTCCATAACACATCCATGGCCGAGTAGGACTCCTATTCCTAGTTTGCCTCGGATTTGGAAAGATGACCGAAGTTGTTTTGAAGATTCCTGTTGACTCGTAAGGAATTTGGACATGAGGCTGGATCCGTTGGAAAGAGGACGACGAAACCTTTCAAACCAGTACTCATAGACCCCAAACACCCTTGTGGATCAAAAGTTATGGTCGTCTTAAGTAGGTGCTGTCCCGGAGGCCGAATATGAGTTGAACTTGTGCACCGGAAGAATTGGCTTCATGCTTGACGTTTGGGAGTCATTCTCCTTGGTTCCTAAGGACAATAAAATCATCACAAAGATTAAATAGCATTCCATTCATTAAATTATTTGTACGCAACCTGAGGAACGCATTCACCTGGTTATTGAATTGACGTGCGCGAGCTCGAGTAATTGGCCCTTGTGTTACATTGTTGGTTTCAATTGGGTTTGTAGGCATGGACGTATCCATGGTAGTGATGTCCTCATCATCCTCCCCTTCTTGCATTTGAGTCGTCCTTGACTCAAGTTCATCATCTTCTCCCAAGTATGGCTTTAGATCAGATAATTGAGTTGACGGGCTCGAGCTCGAGTCAATGGTCCTTGAACCGACGAAGATGTAGAAGGATGGCCAAGGTGGGGGTCGATAAAGCCATGCAGATGGAGCCATCATTGTAGATGTATACGAATTAGAGGATGCCGTTAAGTGTCGCCAACTTAATGGTCCTGGCAAAGGTGGGGGTTGATGAAACCATGCGGTTGATATAATTGCAGCAACACTTGGTGATGACCATATGTATGCAGTGTTAGTTCTGTCCATGATGAGCATGGTCTCATCATCCTCCCTTTCTTGAAGTGGAGTCGTCCTCGACTCCATCATATTGTCCTGCAAAATGTTAGTAATGACAGGAAACAAAGCAATATGCACATTTGCAATCAAATCAATGGATCGAGAATTTCTATCAACCATATCTTCCCTTTCTTGAAAACTATCATGTGACTTGTGAATGAAACGAAATGTACTTGGTACGACATGATTAGTGATATGGCAATTATCAAATTGATGACATTGTTGTATTGCAAACGGAGGTTTAAAATCTGAACAAATATAAACTCGATGTGCTTTATACTCTCCTTTCTCACTATTTTTGCCAATAACATAAAAAATATTTTGCGATAACCATGACAAATCAGAATGTACAAAAAGTGTCTCCTCTAAATAATTAAGATCACACGGAACATCAAATTTAATGTAGCCTAATGTATATAAAGGAGACATCAATTTCAACTCATCATTTTCGCTTCTGATGTGAATGACATGTTTATTTTTAGCATAAGTGTCTAAGGTGTTAACAAAAGTGACATGTCCATTCGCTAGTTGTGTCATGGATATAAGTGAAGTATTATCACACAACTCTTCTTTATCACAAGAAATAGCAAGCAAATCATCATGTAACAAAGCAAAATCAACAATTTGTTCCACTAATAGTTGCTCTACGATAGCATGATTTGTGGATAGCTTGAGCTCTTCAAAATTATTTTCTCCACGTGTAAAGTCCATACCTGTTACATTACCTTGTAAGTTCTCATCAGCTGTTGTAGGCATTTCTTCAACTATTATCTCTTCACTTAGACATGGGGTAGTACTGATCGTTTCTTTCTCGATATGCTCTTCTACATCTTTCTCTCGATGGTGCTCACTTTTCTGCAAAATGTTAGCTACAAAAGAAGGTGCAACAATGGGCGCCTCAAATGAAGCTAATGATTCTTTCACGGATTCAGCAATCATTTTTTCAACTCTACAAGCACATACAACCAATTCTGAAAGAGAACTATATGTTTCATCAACAAGAGCATCCTGAATTTCTTGATTGAGTCCACGTATGAACCTAAGCTCTGTTGCTTCTTCACCTTCAACTAAACCACAACGCAACAAATGATTTTGCAATCGTTCATAGTATTCCTTAACGCACTTATTTTCTTGTTTCAATCATTGGAGTCTAGTATACAAAAATTCAGTATGATATTCAGGAACAAAGTGAATTCTCATAAGTCTTTTCATGGCCTTCCAATTTTCAGGTTTTCTCTCTTTTCTACTGAAGCTCTGATACCACTTGATGTAATATTGGGTGTCCCGATCTTTCGATGAGAATGATACCTTCGATTTGAGTGGAGACGACTTTGACGATCCAACTACAACGTACAACGACGATGCGCCTTAGCAATCGCTAAACCAACACCAAAGGGTTATTGACCTTGCCGTGGGCACGATCAACCTGATCACGAAGATCAATTCCTGCAAGCAATCGAAGAACAAGCAAGAACAAGGAAAAAGCAATCTAAAATTGCAAATATAGATGAATTATAGAAAAAGTTGGGGTTCCGATACAAGGAGCTTGTTAGGCGGCCGTTGAGCACGTCTAAAAGACTCAAATAGTAGCAAAAGGCTAAACTATCAAATAACCAAAACCCAAGTTATTTTGGAGGACTCCATAGCTATATATAGGAGAAATAGGAGGCCAAAACCATGCTTGGGGCGTCCAAAACACATCCATGACCGAGTAGGACTCCTATTCCTAGTTTGCCTCAGATTTCGAAAGATGAGAGAACTTGTTTTGCAGATTCCCGTTGACTCGTAAGGAATTTGGACATGAGGCTAGATCCGTTGGAAAGAGGACGACGAAACCTTTCAAACCAGTACTCATAGACCCCAAACACCCTTGTGGATCAAAAGTTATGGTTGTCTTAAGTTGGTGCTGTCCCGGAGGCCGAATCTGAGTTGAACTTGTGCACCGGAAGAATTGTCTTCATGCTTGACGTTTGAGAGTCCTTCTCCTTGGTTCCTAAGGACAATAAAATCATCACAAAGATTAAATAGCATTCCATTCATTAAATTATTTGTACGCAACCTGAGGAACGCATTCACCTGGTAATTGAATTGACGTGCGCGAGCTCGAGTAATTGGACCTTGTGTTACATTGTTGGTTTCAATTGGGTTTGTAGGCATGGTCGTATCCATGGTAGTGATTTCCTCATCACCATATAACCAGTGCCAAAACACTACAAACCAATCCCCCGAGACATACCTCTTGTTGGCGGATCACCCGGTCGACGAATCGTTCTCCCCGCGCGGCTCGATCTCCCCTCCAATCGCCGGGAACGCTGGAATCGCCGGATCCGCTTGGACGAAAGGCCTCCAACCTGCCGAGGGCGGCGTGAGGAGGGCGCTAGGGCCTGCTATAGGAGGGAAGGGGAGGCACAAGGGGAAGGGCGCCATGGGGGAAGGGGAGTGCGGCTAGGAGGAGAGGGGCAAGGGGGGCAACGGCTATGGGGGGCGCTCCACACTAGGGCAAAAAGGGGGGCACATGGCAAGCTTGCTGCCCCCTTTCCTCCCCCTCGTGGGCTGGGAACTTCCACCTAAGGCCCAATTAGGTCCCCCCAAGGCCCAGATTAAATCCCCTAAGGCCCGAACTCCACCAGACAAGCCCAAATACCCGGAAACGGCCCAAATCAAGATACAAAGTCGTACCGTAATTCCATATTCTATATTATCACATTCCATTAAGTCACAAAAACTCTTACCGATAAATCACATTCTCTAATGTCACAACCTTTGATGTCACAGTTGTAGCCGATCCCTCTCTTGTCTTGAGGCGCCCGAGGCTTGCTCAAGATTTCATCGAGGATGGCTTTTCCTTTGACGACCCTTTTTAAGTCATTATCTAGACTAATGACTTGCGCCTTGAGACTTTTGTTTTCCTCTACAAGATTGTTAGTATAACAAGCACTAGAGGAACTAGAAGCAATTTTATTAGTATTGCACAGCGAAACTCGCTAGAGGTGGATGCACATTTATTAGATGAATCTCTAGAATTTGAAATTGAGCAAGTCAATTTATCTACTAAATTACATTGAGTAGCAACATCTACTCTAGCATTTGGGCTACAAGGTATATAAAGCAATTCATTGCAAGGAGAAGAATTTATAATTCTAGATGACATGCAAGAATTTAACTCTAAGCATGGCACATCATCAAGAATATTGCAAGTCAATACAACATCTACCTTGCTAATAGAGGTATCCTTGAGAAGCAAATTTTCATGATCTAATTTTAGAGCATCATGTGATTTTTGAAGTAAAGCAAGTTTTTCTATCAAATCATATGATTTTCTAAATTGCTTCTTAAGGCGATCATGAAGAACCTTAATTGTAGAAATTGGTTTAGCTTTGGAAGGTTCATCATTTACCTCATCATTACCCAGAGCCATGAGGCAATGTGGTGAGGTGGAGGGTGACGAGGACTCATCATCACTTGAGCTTGATGTGGAGCGATCATCATTTGAAGTCCGTATTTGTAAACCATCATTTTGATCAACCTTGGACTTGTCGTGATTCTTTTGGATGAGTGTCCACACGTCTTGAGCCTTTTTGAGGTGGCACACCTTCTTCCGCTTGTCTTCGCTCAATACGCCAAGAATGGCCTCTAAAGCTTGAGCGTTCTTTTCTTCACTTTGATCATCATCCATTGTGCTAGCCTTTGTCTACAATATTCCAAATAGAAGCATCAATAGATCTCAAAAACATTTTCATCTTATGCTTCCATGCAGGGTTTCACTTTTCGTTGAAATCCGATCGGATTTAGCGAAATTCGCACGTACCGCTCGAAGCCGAAAAGAGAAACCGTTCTGAAATTCGCTCAAATTTAAATTTGAATTCAAAAAATATAAAAAATTTGGAAAAATTTATCCAAAATTTCTCTATAATTAGTATTAATAGCCCTGTGACCATTGGTGTGAATATTTTTTGAAAATATGGATTTTAGAGATGTATTTGAGCAATTGAAAATGTAGATAATAGAAAAAAAAAGAAAAACTCGGCCTTCAGGCTTGAATTTATTTAGTAGCAATATTTGTTGAAGTATATTTAGTATAAATATTTGTTGAAATATATTTAGTTGTCATATTTATTGAAGTATATTTAATTCCAATATTTTATTTGTAAAAACCAACAGCATGAGACAAGAAGAGCACTATCCATAAAATCATGACCTGTATTTAGAACGTACATCTGAGTTTTTCTTAAAATCACATATAAACTGCTAAGAGATCATTATACTAAATCAAAATCCCCAGTTTAACTTGTTAACAATCAATATAGAATTATATGAGATCTATAGTAATAAACCGTCTGTGACACTATGGTCTGGTGTGACGTTATAGAAGGTGAAACTAGAGAATAAAACCTTTCGGCTTAGGGTTTTCTCGCGTTTTTGGGCCGGTTGAAGTGTTATGTCGCCACGGAGTGTCGTAACCTTATTTAACGTGCATGATAAGGTTAATAACATTATGAGATGTGGAATTAAGGTTAAAACTATAGGATATGGAGGTTAATAGCTTTTCCGGGCCGTTTCCGGGGTTTTGGGCCTTCCCGGGGGAGTTTGGGCCTTGGTGGGCTTTGGTGGGATGGAGTAGGTCTCCGTAACGGACTAGGATTGGGTGTGGGGGCTGGTAAAAGGGCTCCCCACCAGCCTTTTGGGCGTGCTCCCCCTGCCCACCTATGTATAGGGTAGCTATGTTGTGTGGTGGTAATTTTGTTATCACCTATGTATAGGGTAGCTAAAAGTAATGTTGTTGGTTGATGATTATGCCCATTTGTTGTTATTGATGACTAAGTAGTTGTGGTAACTGTTTAGATTATTCGTTGGAAAACCATGGTTAAAATAGAGGAAAATTTTAACATGTTGCGATGGAGTGAGCTTTGGATAATTAACATGATGTACAATTTCATCCTTAATGAATGTATGCCTTGGAATCCTAGTTATGAACTTTGTCTTGTAGAGATAATATTTACATGTTGAAGTCGTTGTTTAACTGAATAAGGTTCGGTTGTCGACGTGAATATATAGGTGGTATGAAATTTATAGGTTGATCTTCTTTGAAAGATTTGTGGAAGTACTATGTTTCAAATTTAGAATAAGATGTATTATGATTCGGTGAGCCGTGGGGATCATGTCATTATAGTCTTGGTTGGGTGCCTTTTTGATAAGCATCATAAACCCTTATTAAAAAATGTTGGGAATGGTAACTAGAGGAAGAATTTGTTGTGAAACTTTCGGTTGAATTGTGTTGGGGCTCCTCAGATAGTAAATAGTGATTATTGAAGTCTTTAATGGAAAGCGTAGTGGAGTACTAGAGATGGTTCCTTTCATGCTGAGCTGTTGTCTAAAAACCTTTGAAACTGGTTTGGTTGTTTGCCATCTCGGTTGAATGCTTTCGGTTGAGGTGTTCCATAAGGTGTGTTTCGGAGTTTCCTTAAAACCCGTAGAAATTGGTGCAAATATTTGGTTTTGGCTAATTTGTTTAGTTGGTGCTATGAGTATGGATTTACACCCCAAAAGTTTTTGAGTCGATCGCGCCCTTTCGTGTTCGCACTGATTTATCTTTGGAATTAATTTTAAAAGGAAGCAGATGGTCATAAAGGGTTGTGTTGGAAACTTTTGAGTTAAGCCCTTGATGTGTAACTCTATTTGACTAGAGTTGGAGTCATTTGGAAAATGTGTCTGGTGTGCGGGTGTTTTACAAGTCTGGATTTTTATGAATGTTTCATAAGTGAATTTGGTTAGTGAAGAGTTTTCTTTTTGGATTGAGTTTCCCTCTCTTTTGATAAAAATTTATGGCGCTTGTGTCTGCAGATGTTTGATTTTGGAGTCGATGTTCTGTTCCAAAGGGTTGAGTTTGATTTTGCGAGGTGTTGCAAAGCTAGTGTTAAATCGAAGATGGATTTTCACACGATGTGGTGTTTTGTTGATTAACGATGTTGCCGTCATAGTTTATATGAATTAGCGCAACTCTCAATGTTATTCGAGATTTATTCATATGATACCGAGGCAAAAGTCATCATGTGAATGACTATTCAGTAGTGTGGTTACATGATGAGGGAATGGTGAAAAGTAAACATGACATCGTTTTTACATGTTAAATGATAAAAGAGTCGTTGAGCTGTCGGTGAGAAAGTCATATATGGAGATATGACTAATCCGGAGTGCTCCTGAAGAGTGTGCATTTATGTCATGAAACGAGATTTCCCTTGCTTTCTAGTATGAAAAGAAGCAATGAACAATTTCTGGTATGGTGGTTGTGATGTAGGGGATTTATGCTTCCTTTGTGTTTTGGCTTGGATGTTGCCGAATTCTTTCCAAAATGGTTGTTAACGCTTTGGGTTTGAGTTGTTGTGTATACACTTGGGCTTGATAGCTAAGTGTTTTTGTGTGAGGGCGAGACCCTCTTAAGAAAGGAACCAATTGTGGTTTGGTAAGGTTTTCGATCCTAGCTTGGGCTAGGTGTCGAACCTTAGTGGTATAAGGGTGGTTTGTGATGGAGGTTGATGATGTATGGGTTTAACCTTTACTAAGAGTAGCGATGGGTGGAAGTGAAGTTGACGGTAGATCGGTGATAATTGCCTGCCGTGAGCAGCTTGTCTTCACTAGTTGTTTTTGGGTTTGAGTCTTGCACGGGAAAGGATGGAATAAAATGTTAGTATGATCGTGTATCGGAAGGGCTAGTGTGCCTTAATGAGTTATTCCCCTCGATGGAAACTTTCGGGAATGAAGAGAGGTCGTTAAAGGAATTGTGACTTCCTTTGATTATGTCATGTTGAGTTTATTGCGGTGTGTAGTCAGGTAGGTTGTGATAGAAGTGTGAGGTGTTTGTCGTGAGGATTCGAGCGCTTTGGGTTGTTGAAGCCCTTTGAGGTTGAAACGCAGATTCTGCTTGGGATTTGAATTGAAAGTTGAACTGTGAGCGGTTGCCCATAGTTGAGCTAGATCAACACTTTTCTTTAAGTGTTGGTTTTGGGAACTCGCTTGTCGCTTGTTTCGGTTCTAGTCGTTGTGCGAATGTTTTGTGCAGCAGTGAAGCCTTTTGTCCCTTGGGGACTGTGTTGTGGTTTTTGGCGTCCTTCTGATTCGAGTTCGAATCCTGTTGAATGGGGGAAGAATGATACACTATGGTCCGGTGTGACGTTATAGAAGGTGAAACTAGAGAATAAAACCTTCTGGCTTAGGGTTTTCTCGCGTTTTGGGCGGTTGAAGTGTTATGTCACCACGGAGTGTCGTAACCTTATTTAACGTGCATGATAAGCTTAATAACATTATGAGATGTGGAATTAAGGTTAAAACTATAGGATATGGAGGTTAATAGCTTTTTCGGGCCGTTTCCGGGGTTTTGGGCCTTCCCGGGGGAGTTTGGGCCTTGGTGGGCTTTGGTGGGATGGAGTAGGTCTCCGTAACGGACTAGGATTGGGTGTGGGGGCTGGTAAAAGGGCTCCCCACCAGCCTTTTGGGCGTGCTCCCCCTGCCCTTGGGCGCCCCAACCTCCCCCTCCTAAGCCCTAGCCGCCACCCCCTCTCCCTCTCCCTCTTGTGCGCCTCCACCTCCCCCTTTGCCCCATTGCTCCCCACCTCTCCACCACCTCTCCTCCCCCCTTGCTGCCCTAGTGTGGTCTCCACACCTCTGCACCTTGTGGATCCATCCGTTGGAGCGAGGAGCGAGGATCGTGGAGCGAGGAGCGATTCGCGAGGAGATCTATTGGAGATTCGTTCGTTGGGCAAAGGTATGATCATGGGGATCCTTGGAGCGATCCGCGAGGAGATCTATTGTTAAGTGTTCATGAATGAGATGATATATATGATGGGAGATGTTATTGCCATGATATTGTTCTTGTTGTCCATTGCAATATGCTTGCTGAGTTTCGAACTCACGCTTGTGTTTTCTTGTTATTTTAGGTACCATGAGAACGGCATGCGGGGAAGGGAAATAGTCACACGCCCACACGTAGCTTCACCATATTGATTCCACAAGTCATTCTATTAGTTTGATAATAAATTGCGTGTGATGATTATTGCTTTAAGGTTTAGCTTTGTTTATGAGAGATTTATTGTTCGTTTGACACTTGGAGACTTTAAGTGCTTGATGTTAGTCTTATATTGTTGTTAAGACTCCATTTATTGCTGTTTTAGATGTCTCTCATATTGCCTTATAATGCTATACTGTTGTTGCTCCTTAAATCCATGTTAAAACAAAGGAGGTGCTGCCGAAATCTCGGTTTTTAGCCTATGCACCTTTGCTGGAATTTTATGTTGAATGTGGTATTTAGATGTTGTTTAGCTTATGTTTGGTAGCATTCAGGCATATTAAATGCCGGGGTGTTACACCGTCTATCATTTTTTCCTATTATTTTGAGAGAGAGCCATATCATAACTAAATATTCAACACGAATGCAAGTATTAAACTATCAACTATAGTGCATAAAAAATAAATGAAAATACATTGTTGATCAAATAAATGCAACATTTGAATCAGAATTTTAGACTACACCTTCACAACACACTGCATGTTTCAATATTTATTCAATTATATTTAGTAGTTATATTTGTTGAAATAATTTTTCAAATATTATTTTTGGCCTTTAATGCTTTTTTTTCCAAATTTTACAATATTTTTTTACAATTTTTCCTAATTTTTCAACATTTTCCCTCTTTTTTCAACTACCATCGGTTTTCAAGTCTTTTCGAGCGAATTTCGAGCCTTTTCGAACGAATTTCGAGCCGTTTCGAGCGAATTTCGCTCGGAGATTTCGAGACTTTTTGACTAAATTTCAAATTCATTTGACTTCGAACCAAACGGTTTTTAACGAATTTCGAACCGAATTTCGCGAATTTCGGTACCGCTCGGACCTCGAAAAGTAGTCTCTAAACGAAAAGTGAAACCCTGCTTCCATGAGCCATAATTAGAACCATTAATGTACGGTGCCCAATCGGAAGCAATATGCACATAAGGGGATGAAGATGGAGCATTCAAATTATTATTAATAGACATGCTAGCTCCAAGCTCACCCATCCCGTCTAGCGACATCCACACTCTAAAGTGGTTAAGCTTAAATATCAGAGACTTGGCTCTGATACCAATTGAAAGGATCGGGATGTCGGCCTAGAGGGGGGTGAATAGGCGATTACAAAATTATACCCAATTTAAACTAAACTATCAGAGATAATGCGGAAGCAATGGGTATAATTAAATTCTACAATTTAGACAATTCAGCCCGAGACAGTCAACTCGGATACTCCGGATATTTGATTCGGGTATTCTAGTATATCCGGATATTTCGGTATATTCAGATACTCCGGATCAATGTACCGGATACTCTGGGTTGCCTGGATCGACCAGAACAGAGTATGAGCAAAAAAATTAGGCACTTCTTCAAATCTAGAGATACAAATTACTCTACTGCAACGAAGTAAGGATACAAGCAAGAATAGATGCAGTAGATGCAATCCAATCAATCTAGTTACAAGAATCGAGAGCAAATGAAAAAAGAGGATAAAACCGAAATAAAGAAGGAGACACGAAGATTTTATCCCGAAGTTCGAATCCTTGAGAGGATCCTACGTCTCCGTTGAGGCGGCACCAAGCCGGGGTCTCTTTCAACCCTTGTCCTCCCGGTGTTGCACTTTTGCACTCGCCGATGGCCCGATCACCCAAGACACGGGGGTCTCTTTCAACCCGCTAGCCGCCCAGTGTTGCACCTTGCACTCGCCGGCTTCACTTCTTGAACCCTTTCCTTTCGGAGGCGGAATCCAACCTTCACAAACTTCCTACGGCACACCATAGAAACGGTGGCTCGTAGGCGACCTCCTAGCCGTCTAGGAGTCCTCAACCTCCAAGAGCAACAAATGCTCACGAAGAACAAACTTGGAGATGAACTCAAGTGCTCAACCACACTAATAACACTCAACCTGAGCACTACTCACTCTCACACCCAACCCTTCACTCAAAAGGGGATCACTAAGATCTTGGGTTAGAGGGGCTTTTGGGAGCTCAAGATCACTAAGAATACACCTCAAAGCACCAAGGAACCAGCCTCCCAACTATGCTCCAACAGCTACCCAAGAGGGGGCTTTAAATAGCCATCCCTAAAAACTAGTCGTTGGGACTGCGCAAAACCCGGATACTCTGGACAACCCGGATAGTCCGGACTAACCTGGAACCTTCGGATTGTTATAATTGAGAGGATGAACCCGGATACTCCGGACTCAACCCGGATACTCCGGATTGGCACTGAGCAGCCCGACGAAAATGAGCATAACTTTTGACTCCGGACTCCGATTTCAGTGAATTTGGACTCTACGGAAAGATAAGAACGAGGGCTACATAACTAATAAGGTCTCACTACCCAAATCTCAAAGGATAAAAATAGATTTCACAAAGAATCCAAGAGAGACCTACAACTCTCACTTTCCAGCACCACCAACACCACTCTCTCTCTAAGTTTCACAAGGATGGATCACTTGAGCACTTGACACATCTAAAAGTCATTCGACGTCGCATCCCTCTTAATAGTACGTCAATCCTTAGACTCAAATTAAATCAAAGATAATACAAGTCTAGAAATAGTCACTTACCGTCTTCCTTCTTAATGCCGGTGCATGAAGACCTTCACCATATAATTGATGACATCTTCGGCTTGTCCAATTTGACTCGATTCACCTCATGAGACTCTCGTCCTATCAACCTTGACTTGGTCATCCTCTCCGACAATCTCCACGCCAAGTCGATCTTGACTTAGTCCTCAACTTTTGGTGACACCGCCGTCTTATGGACTTCGACTCGTTTGTCATCCTTCAAACCACTTTGTAACATCTCGGCACCTAGAATGCCCTGGATGTCACCAACATCGAATAAACAGCATCTAAATACCACTGATAACGATAAATTACAGCAAGGGCGCAAATGCTAAAACCGAAAATTTCGGCAGCATCTCCTTTGTTTCTCCATGGTTCGGAGCAACAACAAGGAGATCACAAGATATAGCATAACGAAAGACCTCTAAAACAACAATAACTGGTGGCATAACAACAATATAAGTCTAGAATAAAGCATTCAACCACTTCATGGGCTAACGACTCAAATAAGATGGCCAAGCACACAGTTAAGCAATAAAACCAACTTAGTTCCATAAGGTAACCATCATAACTATGGAAAGGGTTTGACATTTGTCTATTTGTGTGATGCAAAGTGAAGACATGATCCTAACTCCCTTTCCCAAATGCCGGATTCAAGGTACCTAAAAAAACATAAACTACAAGCATGAATTCATCACTCAGCAAAGTGTATTGCAATGGTACAAAAACAATAACAATGCACAAACATACTTTATGCCATTCACACATCATGAGGATCAACTCATAACCTTCTTCACTTATGCTCTCATATACCATCATCATAAACATCTCAATAAAACTTCTTCATATGCATCTCATAGAACATCATAGCACCTCATAAAATAACTTCATTCATGCAATGCAATGCAATGCACATGTCTCTTTGAAGCACATACCGGTATTGCCGAGTGCACACCCGTTGGTGTGCACCCTCTTCCCCTTCCATCCCGTAGATGGAGGGTGCCTACTCTTACTGACTCGCTCCCATACACAACCGTGGATGGGACTATGAGGTAGGTCTTTCGTGTTCACTACGTGTTAACATAGAGGCCCGCATCAGAATGGGTCGCCTCTTCCATTATGAATGCACATGTGACATGAACATGTATAATCTCGCATAAACATTTAATACAATGAATTCATAACAAATATATAAAACCATATTCATCATAACATAGGAAAACATCAATCATGGAAAGATAGTATATCGTGTCATCATATTGCACCAAAGCAAGTCTAGCAATCATACAACCCGAACCCATTCCAATACACTTGCCTTCAACCGTGAGCGACGGAGTGGCGAGAGATTAAGGGCACTCCCGGGGTCACACCACCTACACATAGGTACAATGCGCTCAAAACTTGCCCACAAAACAGCACGCAAACGCTCATCTACCCCGACTTCGCAAACTACTCCCAAAACCTAAAAACAGAGAATCTTTCCCGTTGGGACAGCGTGTTTCCAACTAGCATAACTTGAGTTCTAAGAATCCAAATCAAGTAAACAAGTACATTTTCTCGAAGCTTAGGAAATCTCCTAGCTTTTTATAACTATTGGGAAAAACTGATTGGGCCTCTAAAATTGACTAATCTACAGATCAACACGATTGTCCGAATCACGTCACAGTTTTGAACACGTTTGGTAAAATAGCCATAACTTTTAAATGGCTGGACGGAATTTAACGTCTTAGTGTCCAATTAAAGGTAATCCAATTACTTACAACTTCCTCAACAGGCGGACGACCAAATTCCGACTCTAAAATTGCGAAAACTCAAACCCTAGGTCGGACATCCAATCTGCCCGAAACAGAACGCCACCACAATTCTAGTTTTTCATCGATTCTAACTATTTGCAGCACAACTGATAGTACCACCTTGCTTGTGGAGGAGAGAGAATACTACCTTAAAAGGGAGAGCAACCCTTCCCCCATCAGGCTAGTCTTTTAGGGGCCACATGGGACACTTATGGCCTGGCTATGGCAGGCAAGGTGTGTATTTCTCGCGTGGTCCAAGGCCCACACCCCTGGGCCAGTTGGGCAGTCCGCTCGCCGGGCGAGGCACGCGTGCCATACGGTTGGGCCGCGAAGGGCACTATGCGCACCCGGGAGGGATGCACCAGTCTTGATGTAACATTGGGTGTCCCGATCTTTCGATGAGAATGATAACTTTCGATTTGGGTAGAGACGACTTTGACGATCCGACTACAACGTACAATGACGATGCGCCTTAGCAATCGCTAAACCAACTCCAGAGGGTTATTGACCTTGCCGTGGGCACGATCAACCTGATCACGAAGATCAATTCCTGCAAGCAATCGAAGAACAAGCAAGAACAAGGCAAAAGCAATCTAAAATTGCAGATAAAGTATTGAAAAGTTGGGGTTCCGATACAAGGAGCTTATTAGGCGACCGTTGAGCACGTCTAAAAGACTCAAATAGTAGCAAAAGGCTAAACTATCAAATAACCAAAACCCAAGTTATTTTGGTGGACTCCCTAGCTATATATAGGAGAAATAGGAGGCCAAAACCGTGCTACGGGCGTCCAAAGCACAACCATGGCCGAGTAGGACTCCTATTCCTAGTTTGACTCGGATTTGGAAAGATGACCGAACTTGTTTTGCAGATTCCTGTTGACTCGTAAGGAATTTGGACATGAGGCCAGATCCGTTGGAAAGAGGACGACGAAACCTTTCAAACAAGTACTCATAGACCCTAAACACCCTTGTGGATCAAAAGTTATGGTCTTTTTAAGTTGGTGCTGTCCCGGAGGCCGAATCCGAGTTGAAGTTGTGCACCGGAAGAATTGGCTTCATGCTTGACGTTTGGGAGTCCTTCTCCTTGGTTCCTAAGGACAATAAAATCATCACAAAGATTAAATAGCATTCCATTCATTAAATTATTTGTATACAACCCGAGGAACGCATTCTCCTAGCAATTGAATTGACGTGCGCGAGCTCGAGTAATTGGCCCTTGTATTACATTGTTGGTTTCAATTGGGTTTGTAGGCATGGCCGTATCCATGGTAGTGATGTCCTCATCATCCTCCCCTTCTTGCATTTGAGTCGTCCTCGACTCAAGTTCATCATCTTCTCCCAAGTATGGCTTTAGATCTGATAATTGAGTTGACGGGCTCGAGCTCGAGTCAATGGTCCTTGAACCGACGAAGATGTAGAAGGATGGCCAAGGTGGGGGCCGATGAAGCCATGCTGATGGAGTAGAGGATGCCATGAAGTGTCGCCAACTTAATGGTCCTGGCCAAGGTGGGGCTGATGAAGCCATGCAGTTGATATAATTACGGCAACACTTGGTAATGACCATATGTAAGCATTGTTAGTTCTGTCCATGATGAGCATGGTCTCATCATCCTCCCTTTCTTAAAGTGGAGTCATCCTCGACTCCATCATATTGTCCTGGAAAATGTTAGGAGCAATAGGAAACAAAGCAGCATGCACATTTGCAATCAAATCAATGGATCGAGAATCTCTATCAATCATATATTCCCTTTCTTGAAAACTATCATGTGACTTGTGAATGGAACCAAATGTACTTGGTATGACATGATTTGTGATATGGCAATTATTAAATTGATGACATTGTTGCATTGCAAACGGAGGTTTAAAATCTAAACAAATATAAACTCGATGTGCTTTATACTCTCCTTTCTCATTATTTTTGCCAATAACATAAAAAATATTTTGCGATAACCATGACAAATCAGAATGTACAAAAAGTCTCTCCTCTAAATAATTCAGATCACACAGAACATCAAATTCAATATAGCCTAATGTATATAAAGGAGACATCAATTTGAACTCATCATTTTCGCTTCTGATGTGAATGACATGTTTATTTTCAGCATAAGTGTCTAATCTGTTAACAAAAGTGACATGTCCATTCGCTAGTTGTGTCATGGATATAAGTGAAGTATTATCACACAACTCTTCTTTATCACTAGAAATAGCAAGCAAATCATCTTGTAATAAAGCAAAATCAGCAATTGGTTCCACTAATAGTTGCTCTACGATAGTACGATTTGTGGATAGTTTTAACTCTTCAAAGTTATTTTCTCCATGTGTCAAGTCCATACCTATTACATTACCTTGTAAGTTCTCATCTGCTGTTGTAGGCGTTTCTTCAACTATTATCTCTTCACTTACACATGGGGTAGTACTGATCGGTTCTTTCTCCATATGCTCTTCTACATCATTCTCTCGATGGTGCTCATTTTTCTGCAAAATGTTAGCTACAAAAGATGGTGCAACAACGGGCGCCTCAAATGAAGCTAATGATTCTTTCAAGGATTTAGCAAGCATATTTTCAACTCTACAAGCACATACAACCAATTCTGAAAGAGATCTATATGTTTCACCAATAAGAGCATCCTGAATTTCTTGATTAAGTCCACGTATGAACCTAAGCTCTGTTGCTTCTTCACCTTCAACTAAATCACAACGCAACAAATGATTTTGCAATCGTTCATAGTATTCCTTAACACACTTATTTCCTTGTTTCAAGCATTGGAGTCTAGTATATAAAAATTCAGTATGATATTCAGGAACATAATCAATTCTCATAAGTCTTTTCATGGCCTTCCAATTTTCAGGTTTTCTCTCTTTTCTACAAATATGTTTCCACCATGTTAATGCATATTCATTTAGCACACTAGCAGCAATCCTAATCTTTTCATATTCAGACAAATCATACTTGCCAAATTCTTTGTCTACTGCTATCTCCCAATTAATATAGGCATCAGGATCATATTGTCCATCAAAAGGTGGAATGGCGAATTTAACCTTACCTAGGGGATCATCATCAACATGTACCTGAGCATATATTACACCATTTTTGTTACTTGGAAGACGAGGCGGAGGACTAGAAGTTCCTGGGGAAGTTCTTGCAAGCGTATCTGTGACACCACGAAATGCCGAGACACCGTAAACAAATGTGAAATTAGAGAATGTGACCTTATAAAGTATGAAATCGGAGATTAAAACTTTACGTTATGCGGTTTAATCGCGTTTAAGCCGATTTCTAAGTTTGGGCCTTCCTGGAGTTTGGGCCTTAGGGGGTGAGTGGGGCCTTGGTGGGAGCAAGTTAGGGCCCATGAGGGAGGAGAGGCAGGATTTTGGGGGCTAGGGCCCCTCCTGCCCCAGCCGCCTCTCCCATTCCCCATTTTCTCTTGGCGCCTCCTCCTCTCCCTCTTGGCGCCTCCTCCTCCCTTGGGTGCGCCCCCCAATTCCTCCTCTCCACCTCCTTTGCTGCAAGAGGAGTCCCCACCACACAACCTCGCTGTCCTCTCCAACGGAAGCCCGTGATGAGGAGATCCGGCATTCGGTACATGAGGAGGGCGTTCGGGAGGCTCGGGAGGATAGATCTCGGCGTCGCCGCCTGTCCGGGAGGAGGTAAGGCATGGGTGATCCTTGGGTTTGGGTCTAGGTACTGTTTAGGATGAATTTCATGTTTTTAGATCAAGGGAGGTGCTGCCATGGGTTAGATCTAATGAAAACTAGAGTTGTATTCGCTGCGTTGCCCGGCAGATTGGGGACCCGAACTAGGGTAGGAGTTTTGGCCAATTTAGAGATTGAATCTGATCGCACGGACTTTTAGGAAGTTGTAGATAATTTCATTATCTTTCCGTGCATATAAAGCACATTAAAATCCGCCCAGCCGTTTGGGAGATATGGCCGTTTAATGAGCGCTGTCAAATCTGTGACGAGATTGAGGCGATTCGAATCAGTCTTACCTATAACTAGAAAAAGTTTATAGTCCGAATCAGTCTTTACCTATAACTAGAAAAAGTTGGGAAATTTCTAAGCTACGAGGATGTACTTCGTTTATGCAATTTGGGTTCTAGAACTCAAGTTATGTTTTTTCAAGGCCGCTGTCTAACGGGCAGAATCTGTGATTGAGGTTTTGGAGTTTATAGCGTATTAGGTGTAGTGGGTACTGTTTTGAGGAGTCGAATTAAGTGTGTGGCACGTGTTTGCAGGTGGTGTGCCTTCTGAGTGCCCCTCAACCTCGTCACTCGTTGCGTGGTTGAAGGCAAGTGTGTTGTGTGATTGAACATTATATGTGTTGCTAGAATTGCTTGATAGTGTTTGGGATAGATAATATGTTGTCTTACCTGAACTACATGTTATAATTGTTATGATGTCCTTATGCCATGTTTTAAATATTGTCGATGATATGATGTCTTCATGCCATGATTAAAATGCTTGATGAGGATAAGTGATTTACATGCTATGTTGTGAATGGGCACCGTCGATGGTCGAATACGGCCCTACATGTTGAGATGCCATGTGTTGCTATGCAATACTTCTATTTGTGTATACATGGCTGTCCATTTTGCATGCATGGCATATTTTCATGGCTGGTAGGTGAGATAAGTCATAACTATTCCGGTAGGGTCGGTGAAGCTATGACTAGTCCGGGGCTAAACTTTTGAGTAAGACCTACCATCGGATTCCATCCACCGGTGAATGGCGAGTGATAGGCACCCTCCATCTTCGGGATGGAAGGGGGAAAAAGGGTGCATGCCGACGGTGTGCACTCAACCATCCGTATGAGTATTCCAGAAGACATGTGCATTGCATTGCATGAATGAAACTATGAATGAGAATGTTGTTGAATTGTTCATGAGTTCATGAGACGAACACCATATTGATCAAGAGATGATTATGATGTTTTTTACCATGTCGTGTACGTGAGAATGGTAATGATGTGATATGTAATGCTTATGAAGATTGAAGTTGATGGTTTGTTGTCTTGCACTCTGTTTCCATTGTATTACACTTCGCTGAGTTATGAACTCACGCTTGTATTTTCGTTGTTTGTTTTCTTTAGGTACCATGAACGTGCGCAGGGAAAGGGTTTTAGCTACACTACTCCACGTAGTATCATAATCTAGCAAATTCACTGTTGTGGAGACATGACAATAAGCATTACAATAATCTTTAGTGTATGGTGTATGTTTGGTTGTCTCCTCATGTGTATCATGGGGCTATGGAGGGAGTTGTTTTAACTTCCTAGATTTAAATTGTTGGTTATTATTTTTGTTTCTATTCTTAATGATGTTTTAGTTGATTTTTATCTATCCTTATCGATGGGTATGTATATCTCGTTTGTCTTACATATTGATATGATGCTATCTGTTAAGTTTCATGCAAAAACAAAGGAGATGCTGCCAAAATTTCCAATTATTCCAAATGATTACTTGCTGTAATTTACCTTAAATTATTGTATTAATTGTGTTAGGGTCTATTTTTGGTGTCATTCTGGCTTAGTAAAAGGCAAGTGTTCTGATTGGTATCAGAGCGGTGTAGGTCCTGAATGTGTATTTAGTGTCATACTATAGGTTCAACTAAAATATGAAGTGGGATAACCTAGAAACATGGCTTAGGTTTTACTTAAAATTTGCCATAGGATAGCAACATTAAAACTTGTGTAAGTGGAATAATTAATTTAAACTTGACACACTCTGTTGCCTGATGAGGAATGGGTATGGGTATCGTTGTTTTACGCTAAATGTTATATTTAAGCTTTGATGTTGAATGTTACATTTGGTAATATATGTTGCTATGTTGAAAGAATTGATTGTGTTGATACATTTGAGATTCGGTGGAGTAGTGTGCCAAAGGGTTTCGGTCACCTTCCGTTGTTTGTAGTATTGTTGGGTTTGGTGTGGTGGTTAGTGCCATCACCGATGGACTTTAAACCTTCTGTTGGGAGGGTGCTTATCCTTTCAGCCGTGAGATTGGGTAGTTGGTTGGAGTCGAGTAGTAGAGTTGTGGATTGACCTCAAGGTTTCCTTGCCGTTTTGATGAGCAGTTTTGGTTGGTTGAAATAAGCGAAAAGGGTCTGAGTTTGGATACTCACCGATAGTTCTTTGGTGGTTTAGTTTTTGTTTTCTTTGGTTCAAGACAAAAGAAGAATTTAGGTTGCGCTTGTCTTGATCGCCTTGCCCGGCTTTGGACGCTCGATTTGTTGTTTGCCTTATAGCGAATTTATAGATTGATTCTTGGGTTACCCTTCTCAATTTGAAAAGAAGTTATTGAAGTTTCGATGAAAATCTAAGTCGCATGGTTTTAGGTGTCAAGGTTTTGTCGGGAAAATGTGGTTGATCAGTTGTTTACTGAGAAAGTTTTCAATTTATTCTTGTGTTTGTCTTTCTCGAGGAGTTTAAAGAGTTATGTGCGGTGTTGTGCCGGACCTTGTTGTCGGGTCTAAGTGGTGTTTGATCGCAAATGATGACTTGCTTGGGAATTCATCTTTGAAAACCGCTTTGTTTCGTGAAAGTTTGAAGTTTGGGGTTATGGCTTTATCTGAAAAAAAAGATTTGGTTAATCGCTGGTTTTCCCTCTTGCAACCATCTTCCTTCGCGAAGTTGTTGATCTCGAGAGTTGTGGAGTAGTTCAGCCGGTATTTGGGAATTTAAGAGTTGACTTCTCTTGTGATTTATGGTTGAGCTTTTCAGGAAGGAAAGGTGTTTTAGTGTTGTTCTTTTCGAGCAATTTTGGTTTCCTTAAGAGTTGGTGCGTGATTCACGCAGATGTTTAAGAAGTTAAGTGTATGACGGAAGTTAGAGTTTTTTGGATGATATGAGCTAGTGGTTCTGCTAAAGCGAATTTGTTGTTTGTTTAAAGATAAACTAAAATATTGTGTTGATAATAGATGATTAAACAGGGCGTCGTGATCCAAAGTGAAAGTTGATTAGTGGTGTGTGCAAAGTGATGCGGGTTATGGAATCTAATGGATGTTTGAGATTAGTTAGCATAGAATGTCTTGGTTGATGAACTTGTTATAGCAAGAAGATGGTGTGAAATTCTGCCTATTTATTGTAGTTGGTGGGTCGATTAATATTGTGGGTCGACAATATGACTTAAAATACGTGGTAATCAATTAATGTGGATATATGGAATGATTGTAGGAAAGGTTGAATTATTCTTTGATGGATGTCTCAGGATCCGTATTTATGAGGGATGTCTAGTGGAGATCGTGTCGCGGGTTAGTATTAATTATTGGTGGAATGAGCGGTGATATGGAATATGTGACTTAGGAGTTATACCGGGGTAATTGTTGATTACGCGGAATAATTGTAAAGAGATGTGTGCTACGCAGGGATAATAAGTTGCATGAATAATGGTTCGTCATGGTTAGTAGACCAAAAGAAGTTGTTGATATGCGTCTTATGTTGGATTAAGCGATAAGATAATTGTCGGAGTTGTGAGAACGTGGTTCTCCTTGTTGATTGTCATACGGTAGATATGGTCTATGGTTCGTTGGTAATATAATCAATTGTGGTTATATGAGCAGTGAAAAGTGATTTTATTAAGAATGAGATGTTGTAGCTTGTGCAACATTGTTTGACTTCTCAGGATTTGGGTGATTATGACATCCGTATTGGCTAAAGTATTGGAATGCGAGTAATGGTGGGATTTGAGTCGAACTTTCTTTTGAAGGTTTACAGATTCAAATGAATGTATAAATTTTCTGGAGTGCCTTTTGTTTAGGCGTCTTGATTAGGGTGCAATAAAATCTACTTTGATTATGGCATTTTGTCAAGTTACAAACTTGACTCGATGATTGGAAATATGGATGAAGGAGTAGTATTTGAAGTAACGGCTTATGGGTTCCAAATGTGGTGTGGTATTGAACCATGCCAATCTTTGGTTTTAGGCTAATCTGTTTAGTCTATGCTATGAGTATGGTTTAACACCCAAAGCGTTGGGGTGGGACGCCTCTCTTTAGCTGCTTCAGTGATTTATCTTTGGTAACCCTCGGTGTTAAGCGCTTAAATTGTAATTCTATCGTGACTAGAGTTGGATTTATTTGGGAACGTGTGTGGTGTTTGCGAATGCTTTCAAAGGTGAATCTTATGATTGTTTCATAAGTGATTTTGTTGGTAAGGTGTTCCCTGCTTTGGGAATGTGTTTCCTTCTCTTTAAGAGAATTGGTAGCGGTTATTAGGCGTAGACGTTTGATTTGAGAGTTGATGCTATCTTCATTTATTGGCTTGGGTTAAAATGCGATGTTTTACGCATTGCGTCTGATGGTTGTTGGGTTGTGATGCGATATGGTATTTTTTCTGGTTAACGCCATCGTAGTTTATGCGAATTTGAGCAACCATCGATATTGTTGAGTGTCAATCATGTGACAAAGAGAATGAAGTCTCTTTGTGAATGGTTAATGGGTATCGTGGTTACATGACTTAATAAATGGTGAAAAGATTCATGACATCGCTTTTATAAGCATAAAAGAGTTGTTGAGCCAGGCGTGAGAAAGTCATATAGAGATATATGACTAATCAGGAGTGCTCTTGAAGAATTCGCATTAGTGTTATGAATCGAGATTTTCATTGCTCTCTAGCATGAAAAGGAATGAATGGATAAATGCTTGGCATTTTGGCTATGTTATGCAAGGGATTTGAGTTTCTCTTTCTCTTGAGAGTTTTTGTGGCAGTTCTCTTCCAAGATGTTGATTTTGGTTAAAGTGAAAAGTTTGGCATGGTGAAAGCGAGTCGAGTTGTCTCTAGTTGTTGAGAACTTCTGTCAAGAGAATTGTGTGAGTCTCTATTTGTTTGAGTGCTCCCCAATGCGAATTGTATCGCGTTGATTGGAGATTTGAGTTTTTCTTGCTGCTTGATTTAGGAAAAGCAAAAAGGGTGGTCTTTCAATGTTATGGGTTCTTTCCAAAGTGATTTGTGGCGCTTTGAGGTTCGAGTTGTTGTATGTGGTCTACTTGGATTCAAAAGAATTGTACTTCTTTGCACTATTGATAGGAGCGAGAATAAGAAGGGCCTCGGATTATTGTTGAGCATAATCTAAGAGCTATACTGTGGTCGTTGTTTGTGTGATTTGGTTGTGAGGCGACATCCTCTTGAGGAAAAGTGCCAATTGAGAGTTAGTAGTGAGTTGATCCTAGGGAGGGCTAGGTGATGGACATTAGTGGTATGAGGTGGATGATGATGGAGGTTGTTGGCGTCGTGGTTTGAATTTGGTTGAAAGTATCGCGTTGGGTGGAAGCAAATGTTATAGAAAGTGTGATGTAAAATGCTTTGTCGTGGACATTGTCTTAGCTAGATGTCCCCTGGGTGCATTATGCCTGGGAGAGTATAGAATGAAAAGTGTAACGTGGTTGGCATCGAAAAGAAAGTATGGTTGATATAGGCTATGAGCGAAGATGACATTAGTAAATTTTGATTCCTTGTGAAAAGGGTCAAATAATTGGAAGAGATGGGGTTTTATGTAATGGTCTTTTGGGGGTTCAAGTTTGGAACCTCAAGTTGACCGCTTTTAATACTAATGGTGAAAAAGGGATGTATTTCATGATGATTGTGTCATTCTCGAGTTTATGAATCATGATAGGAGATCGAAGTAAATGAGGAATCATGTCAAGTGGTGCTGAAGTTAAGCTTAAGTTAGGTCACTCTTGTTAATAGATGGATTTGAAATTTGAAGTACATCGTTACTCGCTTGAGTCTTTATGCGTGGGTGTGTTGAGTTCGCATAAGAAGATGAGACCCTAGTGGACATTGTTTTAGAGTTGGCGTGTAAGATTCGAGGTCGAATCTGTTAAGGGGAGAGAATGTGACACCACGAAATGCCGAGACAGTAAACAAATGTGAAATTAGAGAATGTGACCTTATAAAGTATGAAATCGGAGATTAAAACTTTACGTTATGCAGTTTAATCGCGTTTAGCCGATTTGGAAGTTTGGGCCTTCCCCAGGAGTTTGGGCCTATGTGGTGAGTCGTGGGCCTTGGTGGGAGCAAGTTAGGGCCCATGAGGGAGGAGAGGCAGGATTTTGGGGGCTAGGGGCGCCCCTCCCTGCCCCTAGCCGCCCCTCCCCATTCCCCATTTTCTCTTGGGCGCCTCCTCCTCTCCCTCTTGGCGCCTCCCCTCCTTGGGTGCGCCTCCAATTCCTCCTCCACCTCCTTTGCTGCAAAGAGGAGATCCCCACCACACAACCTCGCTGTCCTCTCCAACGGAAGCCCGTGATGAGGAGATCCGGCGATTCCAAGCGTAGCGAGGAGGACGTTCGGGAGGCTCGGGAGGATAGATCTGGCGTTAAATCGCTGCTCGCCGGGAGGAGGTAAGGCATGGGTGATCCTTGGGTTTGGGTCTAGAGTACTGTTTTAGGGATGAATTTCATGTTTTAGATCAAGGGAGGTGCTGCCATGGGTTAGATCTAATGAAAACTAGAGTTGTATTCAGCGTTAGTTCGGGCAGATTGGGGACCCGAACTAGGGTAGGAGTTTTGGCCAATTTAGAGATTGAATCTGATCGTACGGACTTTTAGGAAGTTGTAGATAATTTCATTATCTTTCCGTGCATATAAAGCACATTAAAATCCGCCCAGCCGTTTGGGAGATATGGCCGTTTTACCGAGCGCTGTCAAATCTGTGACGAGATTGAGACAGTTCGAATCAGTCTTTACCTATAACTAGAAAAAGTTTATAGTCCGAATCAGTCTTTACCTATAACTAGAAAAAGTTGGGAAATTTCCTAAGCTACGCGAGGATGTACTCGTTTATGCAATTTGGAGTTCTAGAACTCAAGTTATGTTTTTCGAGCCGCTGTCGAGAACGGGCAGAATCTGTGATTTCGAGTTTTGGAGTTTATAGCGTATTAGGTGTAGTGGGTACTGTTTTGAGGAGTCGAATTAAGTGTGTGGCACGTGTTTGCAGGTGGTGTGCCTGCAGGAGTGCTCCTCAACCTCTCGTCACCCGCGGTTCGCGGTTGAAGGCAAGTGTGTTGTGTGGATTGAACATTATATGTGTTGCTAGAATTGCTTGATAGTGTTTGGGATAGATAACATGTTGTCTTACCATGAACTACATGTTATAATTGTTATGATGTCCTTATGCCATGTTTTAAATATTGTCGATGATATGATGTCTTCATGCCATGATTAAAATGCTTGATGAGGATAAGTGATTTACATGCTATGTTGTGAATGGGCACCGCCGATGTAGTGAATACGGCCCTACATGTTGAGATGCCATGTGTTGCTATGCAATACTTCTATTTGTGTATACATGGCTGTCCATTTTGCATGCATGGCATATTTTCATGGCTGGCGGTGAGATAAGTCATAACTATTCGGTAGGGTCGGTGAGAACTGTTATGACTAGTCCGGGCTAAACTTTTGAGTAAGACCTACATCGTGATTCCATCCACCGCGGTGAATGGAAGCGAGTGATAGGCACCCTCCATCTTCGGGATGGAAGGGGAAAAGGGTGCATGCCGAGCGGTGTGCACTCAACCATACCAGTATGAGTATTCCAGGAAGACATGTGCATTGCATTGCATGAATGAAACTATGAATGAGAATGTTGTTGAATTGTTCATGAGTTCATGAGAACACCATATTGATCAAGAGATGATTATGATGTTTTTACCATGTCGTGTAAGTGAGAATGGTAATGATGTGATATGTAATGCTTATGAAGATTGAAGTAGATGGTTTGTTGTCTTGCACTCTGTTTCAATTGTATTACACTTCACGAAGTTATGAACTCACGCTTGTATTTTCGTTGTTTGTTTTCTTTAGGTACTATGAAATCGGGCGAAGGAAAGGGTTTTAGCTACACTACTCCACGTAGTATCATAATCTAGCAAATTCACCTGTTGTGGAGACATGACAATAAGCATTACAATAATCTTTAGTGTATGGTCTGTATGTTTGGTTGTCTCCCTCATGTGTATCATGTGGGGCTATGGAGGGAGTTGTTTTAACTTCCTAGATTTAAATTGATGCTTATTATTTTGCTATCGATGCTTATTGATGTTTTAGTTGATGTTTAGCTATCCTTATCGCTGCGTATGGATATCTCGTTTGTCTTACATATTGATATGATGCTATGCTGTTAAGTTTCATGCAAAAACAAAGGAGATGCTGCCAAAATTTCCAATTATTCCAAATGATTACTTGCTGTAATTTACCTTAAATTATGGTATTAAATGTGTTAGGGTCTATGTTTGGTGACATTCTGGGCTTAGTAAAAGCTGGGGTGTTACAGTATCAAGTCTACACAAAATAGTAGCAAGAGTAGTTTTAGCAGTCCCCTGTACGACCTCGATGGATCTGAGAAGGTTCTTTTGCGATGACATACGCTCAGAGTGAGCAACAATTCCCTTCGTGCGAGGAGAGTGATGCAGGGAGCCCTCGTCACCAGACATGGTTAGTAGAAGACAAGAAAACAAAATCACAAGTATAATGTTTATGTCATCTACTAGGAGGTGGTGGCAAGTCTCTTAACACTTAAGCCTGTCACCAAAGCTCTTACAAGTTCTTATGTTGCAGCAGGTGTTGTCAGCCATTGGCGTTGTCAAAGGTTCTCCGAAGTTTGTGTAGAGCGATTGCCAAGTGATCGAACGCTTGTACGGGTAGAGAGTGGAGCTTGGACAGGCTTAATTTAGTAGCAAGGAGAATCAATCAATTAATCTCAGAAATTGCATAGAATTGAATTATATTTCATAATTAGCACTTAGCCTAAGATGCTGATAAACCAAGGATGTATAAAAGGCTTAGGCTGATACACGGGAAACACACGCGCAAAGATGTTGGAACTTCATGCAATTAAAGGAACGAGCTAAAAAAATATAAGTGAGGCATCAAAAAGCTCGTATTGCATAAGTTATGGACAGACGCTAGCTAATTGCTCAAACAAATAACACGGGCAATAGATTGCTCAAAATCACAAACTAGCACAATATGAAAAATGCACAAATGCTAGGATGTACTCTCAATCAAATTTCACTTTTTTTGTGCTATTTGCTTTTGCCCACACTTTTCTTCTTTTTTTTCTTTTTCTTTTTCTTTTTCTTTTTCTTTTTTTGATGTGCGGCGGTTTTCTTTCCTTTTTTGTGGCCAAACAAATATGAGAGTAGCACAATATATATGACTAGGTGCAATACAAGTGTAATCCAAATTATGCAATAGAATGTAACATGAGCAACCCTAGAGCAATATCAAATAGCTAGTCTCGATTAGGTTCAAAGTGTTCACAAAGAATGAATTGGTTTCCAAAGGTAGGTGTATTGATTGGTAATGGATGGTTTTTTTTATGTGGGGACTATGATCAGCAACTAGACAATGCTAAAATGAACACAAATTCAATTTAGCAAACCGAAATTAATAGATCGAAAAGGCGCAAACTTGGTTTGGATAGGAGGAACAAATCTTTTTGTGGCCAATTTTCTAGACTATAGGGATTAAATCAATCTACTAAACTAGGGTAAAGAAATTTCTCACCGAGCAACCTGGTTTGCTCTAATACCACTTGATGTAACATTGGGTGTCCCGATCTTTCGATGAGAATGATAACTTTTGATTTGGGTGGAGACGACTTTGATGATCCGACTACAACGTACAACGACGATGCGCCTTAGCAATCGCTAAACCAACTCCAGAGGGTTACTGACCTTGCCATGGGCACGATCAACCTGATCACGAAGATCAATTCCTGCAAGCAATCGAAGAACAAGCAAGAACAAGGCAAAAGCAATCTAAAATTGCAAATATAGATGAAGTATTGAAAAGTTGGGGTTCCGATACAAGGAGCTTATTAGGCGGCCGTTGAGCACGTCTAAAAGACTCAAATAGTAGCAAAACGCTAAACTATAAAATAACCAAAACCCAAGTTATTTTGGGGGACTCCCTAGCTATATATAGGAGAAATAGGAGGCCAAATCCGTGCTAGGGGCGTCCAAAGCACAACCATGGTCGAGTAGGACTCCTATTCCCAAGGTTTAGAATTTCGGATAGTGTTTTTTTTTGGCACCCACCGAAAGAACCGTAATTCAGAAAATTCGTCCGAAATTCAGGACGAAATGGACAGTTAAAATTTGAAATTTGGCCGAAATTTGGCCGAAATTTGGACGAAATTTGGACGAAATTTGGCCGAAATTTGTCTGAAATTTGGACGAAAACAAATATCGAACAGAGCCAGAAAAACAAAGAAAATAGGAGGGAAAACAGGCTGCATGTATGAACACTACGAGCACTGACCTCTTTCAGTCTTTTGTCCGTCGTCACACGTGAAGAGATCGAAATGCTTCCGTTCTATGCAATCTTTTTCTCTTCTTTCTTTTGGGAGGAATGCTGTGCAATCTTCCAAGCATGTGATGCGATAAAAAAATTAGCATGCATCAAGCAATACCTCCTAAGATATGCAATGTACTCTGCCTAGTCATATGTTTCATTTCCTTGGCTCCTTTTCGTAAGTACTTACGTGCAGAATTATAGGAACAAAAATATAGAATCAACAACTGGCCATGTGCACAGAAGGAAACAAATAGATATATTATAGAGATTTCAACAAAAATCAGAGAATTCGTGTACGGGGAAATTTGTTGTTGTGGTTGTGCCCCAGTATTTTAGAGCTGCCAGATCATAAGCCCTAGCTGCCTTTTCTTGTTTGGCATAACCGCCTACACAAAATGCTCAGCAAGAAGATAAGTTTTAGTACCTTAAACATCATAATTTTTGTCGATGGATATGGCAGGTGAATATTTGCACAAAAAAATTAGTATAAGATCTTGATTCTTACCTAGATAAACTGCATTCTCACGGGTGCTGCAGTGTCATATTCCCGGAAGGAATAGGAGTTCAGTATTGACAAAACAGAACTAATAATGCATGATAGAACCAACGCCAGAGACATCACCAAGGCTGACAAGTACAAATGTGAAGCATGATACAATACAAACACTGAACAAAAGTGGCATCAATTAATTAAAGAAAGCAGCAAAATATTTCCATCACGCTCAGTCAAAGTGCAAAGGCATAACTTGCTCAGTCCATCAAACAATGATAAGCTCACAATGCCTTAATTGGCTGTAAGGTCCAAAATCACAAAGCATTAAAAACATCTATTTTGCAGCTTCTCGTTGTCCATGCCGCCGTGGTTTGAGAACACATGGACCTAATATAATGATAGAATTTCAGAAAATGGTAGTAAGCAAGGAAAATAATGCAAATTCTAAGATAATATTACCGGTGAGCTAATAGAGGCTTGAGATGTCCTTCGTCTTCTTCTTCCTCACTTGCTTGGACTGTCGATTACTATTGTCGTCAGCCCCTATCTCTTCTATGACCTGTCTAACTAATGCTTCATATTTATCTCCTCCACTTCCATTATCATCATCATCATCACCCTTAGATGAAGTTTCCTCAAAATCATCCACCTCATCATCGTCATCACTTTCAATAAATTCATCCTCTTCATCCACCGCTGCCATCTTTCCTTTCTTATCATTTCCATTTCTTCCACCATGAGAGAGCTTCCTCTTTGAGTGACTTCTTCCACCATTTCTTCCTCCTTCATCTATAATTGGGTCCGATTCGCTCATCAGGATATTCAGCCAATCCATGATTGGATTTGCTTGATCAAACATCGCGGCATCCATCAATACTGCACATGGATCAATTTCCTTCTCTTGTTGTTCATTCTCATGTTCTTGGATGCGTAGCTTCAAGTTATAACGGACATATACTAGCTTGTGTAACTTGTGATAACCGAGCCGATTTCTCATCTTCGTATGAACCAATGCAAAAGTGCTCCAATTACGCTCGCAACCGCTAGATGACACGCATTGTGACACAATGCGCAAAGCATACTTCTGCAAGGTTTTCACATGTCCTCCAAACTGGAACCACCAATCAGCTGCAAAATGCAAGCACCATGAAACATTGAAGCAAACGGCCACAAAAGTACTTTTAAATGCTCAAAATTCTAATGTCCTCACTTACTTGGGGTCATAGAGGATGCTCCAGCTCGGGCGATAGGTCGGTTAAACTTCCCTGAAGTATATCGAAAAGTCTGGAATTGGGCAAGTGCTTCCAATGCACTCTCATGTGACTCTGCTATCCTCCTTATTGCCTCTGTCAGTGCTTCCACGTAGTCTGTATTGCGCGTGATCTCATACTTATAGTGACCTTCAGGATCAAGGGCAGCAGCTACATGGGAAAGGAAGACAATAAATTAGTACCCAAGATAACTAACATGTAAAATAAACTACTATTAGCTTTCACAATACCTTCAACCATCAATGTGTCTTTGTACAGATAGTTAACCCTCTGAAACACCTTATTCATGTATGTATTAAATTGTTCTGTCCCCATGCCAAGATGAGCTTCCATTGCATGTATAGCTGCCAATATCCTTGGCAAGAAACCAGAAAGTGTTCCATTTTTCTGTGTATCAGCATACCGCAATACAACATAGAGTGGCTCCAATGCATCTAGTACCCACTTCAGTGCAGTCCACCATGAAGGCATTGCCAAGCATTCTTCTACATAATTATAATCAGGGTCACTTCTCCAATCGCTATTCTTCCACTCTTCCGACACCATCCATTGTCGGAACTTATCTTTCCTGTCCCAAAAACTCTGAAGGAACATAAATACAGTTCCAAAACGGGTGGCATTGGGTCGGATCAACTCTCCACCTATCTTCTTCCTCATCTCATCATGCAACCTGTTATGGTTGTACAAGAACCTACATATCCGTCTAGCACTTGTAACAACTTTGTCCACCTCTTTGAATTTACCCAAGTCCTTCAACATTAGGTTGACAGTGTGAGCAGCACATGGCTGCCAAAAAATATGCGGGTACTCACTAACAATCTGACCACATGCTTTCTTATAGTTCGATCCATTATCTTTCACAATTTGCACAACTACCTTATGGCCAATCTCATCGACAATGACCTTCTTAATCTCTTTGTATAGAAAATCTGCATAGGAGAGGAAGACAACAGAAATTAGAGTGCAAGGGAAATGAAGACAACATAAATATATTCTAGTAACTTCCTCATTACCTGAATTTTGAATGATCCCGGTTACATTGATGGACTTATGGAAGAACATACGTGTATTGCAATAAACCATGAAGTTGATAATACTCATAGAGGTAGGTCCTGTCCATGAGTCGCACATGATAGTCACACCAAATTGAGCCCAGTCTTTTTTAAATTCCTCCACAAACAACTCCGCTTCATCAAAGTTAGCTTGCAAGTAAGCTCCATCAATTTCAGAACCCTTTGGGATGCTCGGCATCGCACCTAGCTGTTGAGTCGTCTTCACTGCCACTCGAAAGTCGGGGCAATTGGCTTTCCACCCAGGAATGTCATTGGCATGAAACCACTTTGCCCAAGCTTGTCCAATTTTTTCTTTGGCTCCCTTCATTAATGCGGTGTCAACCCTAGGTTGGGTGGATGATTTGCCACGTGCCAAATCTGCATCAAACAATCCCCGACCATGACCACGGCCACTAGAACAGCTGCCAACACCACTTCCACTTCCACTCCTGCTTCTACTCCCAAAGTCATGCTCATATCTGCAGCCCCTCCTCTGGACTACTTGCCCCTCTTCATCACTAGGAACATCAATTGGTTCATTTGCATCCATCCCGTGCATAAGATCGAATTCCATTCTGAGTTTATGCTGTCGAGAATCTCTTCTTTTTGCCTTCCCAGCCGTCCGGCATTTCCTCATTGCAACCCGCACTTCTCGCAGCACATAGTCACAAGATTTCACTTCACCTGCTATCACACCCAGATGCTCCCTTAGCCGGGTTGCACCTCCCCCTTGCCTTGACCATAAACAGTACCTGCACTTAAAGCCTTGGTGTCCAACCCTACAGCCATGATTCCACACATTCTCAATGTTTCCATCTATAAGTCCTAATCCTACATTTTCATGCACATAATTTGTTAAAATAGTATGGTGAATTTTTTCTACAAACATCCATTCTATTATCCATAGATCCAAACAAATAGCATAAGAATCAACAAGAATTAAAATAAGCATAGACACAAAGTCAATCGTCAGCACATCTCAAACATATGTCAAGATCGATTAACATGGTTCAGGAGTTCATATATTAATTAATGGATAGAAATATACATCTTTTCGGCCATTGTGAGGCATGAATAGGAAGGACAACCATCTATTTATCTTGAGCATGCATACATGTAGTGATCACATGGATCCTGTGAAAAGCGACAGGGAGAATGATGTAATAGTACAGCTTAGCATGCTAAGAACATCCACATTCTGACACCATGATCTCAGTAATGCCATCAACGTGTTTGCAGACACACACACGCGCACGCCATGCATTTTATCCGGTGAATTTCTAACCCATTAACCAAAGAATGATCATTCGACACAAAATCAGACCAGCCAGAGAGTTACAAGATGGATCATTCGAACCCATTAACCAAAGAATGATCAGCAAGAATTAAAATAAGCATTCTAAAAACTACACTACAATACTATCTTAATTCTTACCTTCCCAAACCCTTGGAGCCGTCGGAACCTGAGAGGCGCTGCCACCACCATCCACACCACAGGGACTGTTGGTGCTTGCGCCCCTCCCGCCGCCAGCGACATCCGTGCTGCCCTCCCCGCCACCACCGTCGGCGTCCGTGCCACAGCCGCCTCGTGCGCCGCCAACCAGCCCCCTCCCCTATCAAGGCGTTGTCCATCACCAGGAGAAAGGACAAGATAGATCAGAGAATGGGGATGCAAGATCTGGAGGAAAGCTTGTGAGATTGGGACTGATTTGGGAAGATTTGGAAGCATCAGGCTCTCAGCACTCAGCTCTCATTTGGGGATTTTGGAGTTGACTTGGGACTTTGGGAGCAGTCGGCAGTGAGCCAGAGACTCGGCAGCCATTGCGTAGGAGACCTGGAGCCCAGGCCACGGGTCGGGTTTTTTTACCTGGCCGAATTTTTTGACCGGGTCGGGTTTTTTTCGGGACCCACCGAATAAAACGAATTTCGGCGAAATTTCACCGAAATTTAAAACCCTGCCTATTCCTAGTTTGACTCGGATTTGGAAAGATGACCGAACTTGTTTTGCAGATTCCTGTTGACTCGTAAGGAATTTGGACATGAGGCTAGATCCGTTGGAAAGAGGACGACGAAACCTTTCAAACCAGTACTCATAGACCCTAAACACCCTTGTGGATCAAAAGTTATGGTCGTTTTAAGTTGGTGCTATCCCGGAGGCCGAATCCGAGTTGAAGTTGTGCACCGGAAGAATTGGCTTCATGCTTGACGTTTGGGAGTCCTTCTCCTTGGTTCCTAAGGACAATAAAATCATCACAAAGATTAAATAGCATTCCATTCATTAAATTATTTGTATGCAACCCGAGGAACGCATTCACCTAGCAATTGAATTGACGTGCGCGAGCTCGAGTAATTGGCCCTTGTATTACATTGTTGGTTTCAATTAGGTTTTAGGCATGGCCGTATCCATGGTAGTGATGTCCTCATCATCCTCCCCTTCTTGCATTTGAGTCGTCCTCGACTCAAGTTCATCATCTTCTCCCAAGTATGGTTTTAGATCTGATAATTGAGTTGACGGGCTCAAGCTCGAGTCAATGGTCCTTGAACCGACGAAGATGTAGAAGGATGGCCAAGGTGGGGGCCGATGAAGCCATGCAGATGGAGTAGAGGATGCCATGAAGTGTCGCCAACTTAATGGTCCTGGCCAAGGTGGGGGCTGATGAAGCCATGCAGTTGATATAATTGCGGTAACACTTGGTGATGACCATATGTATGCATTGTTAGTTCTGTCCATGATGAGCATGGTCTCATCATCCTCCCTTTCTTGAAGTGTCGCTCCAACATTCCATAGTGTCACACACTTGGTCATCATACACACAACTTTGGTACCTAATTCTTACCAAAGCACTCAGCAAACATTTGTCCCAAAAGCTCAATAAGTATGAATTAGATTGAAATGTGTGTGAGCAAATATAACACAACAAGTGTTCCATGTAAATAAACATGACACAACTAGGAACACTTGGCATATGAAAGATTCTTTATTAAATATATCATAATGAATATGCAATTTATCAATAAGCACTCAATTAAAATTGATGAAAGAATTTAACCAAAGATATACCAAACTCCTCTTATTAAGGTGAGACTTAGAGTAATCTTAAACAATAATCATCTTAGTCTCATATTAACACGCAACCTAGAGGATTGGCATGAATTAATTACATAATAGACTAATGACCTTAACAAGATTGCTATCAATAAGCGCTTGTCATTAAACACTAAAGCCATGCATCATAAACATAATCAATAACAATATATGCATGTCAATTAAGCACAAAAACACGCTTACAAGGCCCACACAACCTGGGCTTGGCCCACACACGCTTACAAGGCCCAAAAACAGCCCAAAACAGGAATTTCGTGCATTGTTTTGATGATTCCTGCCGACTCACGATGAATCTGGAGCTGAGACCAGATCCATTGGAAATATATCATCGCTATCTTTCTAACAAGCACAAGAACGCCTCCATTGGACTCCGTATGAGAAAGTTATGCCCGTTTTAGTGAGGTGATGTCCGCTAACTCCGAACTGAACTCGGAGTCTGAATTTTGGATGTCTTGGCATTCGGATTGACTTGGCGTGCTTCTCCCATGTTCCTAAGTAGTAAGACATCACAAATATTTAGTAGCATCCCATCGTAGATAATATTATTGTAATGAATAGCGAGAAACGAGCTCACCTCATGATTTAATTGACGTGCATGAGCTCTAGTCACAGGACATCGTCAACCTCGTTGTCGGCGATATAATCATCATCATTATTCCCGGGAGCCTCGCTGCCCAAAACGCCTTGCGTGTGTCTTTGCGTACTGGGAGTCGCCACATGAGAAGTATTAGAAGCACCCAAACCATCAAGCCTTGTGAGAATTTGATCAAGCAAAGCATTGACAGTTGTGAGAGACAAATTAGTCTCTATTTGCGAGGCTTCGAGCTAACCAAGTCGCTCATTGGTCACTCGTACATCCTCTTCCAAATTCTCAGTATGCACCCGTACTTGTCGATCAAAGTGTTGTATGATGCGTCATGTTCGGGGTGATTGATGGGCGCATTATCTTCTGTTCCTGACATGGTTAGATAAAAAAAACAAGAGAGAAAAACAAGCAAACACAAGAGTTACATTGCCCTATCAACTACTAGGATGTGGCTAACAAAGGCACTCAACTCTCTACTTGTTAATCAAGGTATTACCAATTCTTACCAAGCGAAATAGGAGTTGTCAGCAGCCGGCAAGACAGGCTTAAAAAGAAATGATGTACCGGTGCACAAAGCAAAAATCTGGACAATTGTAGTGTATGTGGAGCAAAAGGTGGCTATATGGTATGAAATGAAAACGCTAATGCCAAAATAGTCACACAAATTGAATAAGAATTCGACGTCGATATGTGTTGGTCACAAGCCTATACCGAAATATAGACGCGAACCGAATCACAGATGTATGTCACAGCTAGGCAAAACGAGCAGAACACAAAGCAAAACAACAAGAACTTTCTTTTTATTTCGATCTTTCACCCTCTTTGTACCTTGCGGCCTCTTTTTTTTATATCCCTCTTTTTTTCTTTTCTTCTTCTTTTTTCGATCTTTCACCGAGTGGAGGGAACTCAAATATGAGTAGGGGTGTGCGGGGAGACAATGCAGCGGCGAGGAATGAACTTGGACACGGCAATAGCGGCTATGGAGGGTTGTGTAGTGGCAAAATATGAGTAGTGTGACGTCTAGGTGATGACGAATTCAAAACTCTAATCAAACTAGACAGTACGACCAGCAACAAATCAACGTGCAATGCAAATTCAATCTATATAACTAAAAAGAACATAGCGTAGGCTCAAAATGGCTTGGAATTGGAAAGATATAATGTGGTAATTGCTGGACAATGGGTAAAAATCAATCTACGAATTAAGCGAGGGTGGAATCTCTCACCGAGCAACCTGAAGAATCTGATACCAACTGATAGGATATGTGGCCCGATCTTTCGATGAGAGACGAGGTAACTCTCGATCTGATTCAAAGTTCGACGTTAGTGGTCCGACTACAACCGTCCACAACGCTTGCACCTTAGCAACCGGTACACCAATCTCCTATTTTGTTGATCTTGTCGGAGCACGAACAACGATCCTGCATGCAATCGAAAACGAGCAAGAACAAGATAACAAGCAATCTGAAATTGCGAATATAAATATTTAAATTTAGGCAAACCAATATGAGATTTGGAGTCTTGTTTACACGTGCGCAGACGGTCTAATCGACACGTGCTTGCACGGACAGTAGCAAAGAAGCTAAACTGGTTCCAAAACAAAACCCAAGTTATTTTAGGGGACTCCCTAGCTATATATAGGAGAAATAGGAGGCCAAAACCGTGCTAGGGTCGGCCAAAACATAACCATGGCCGAGTAGGACTCCTATTCCTAGTTGGAATTGGATTTTGAAAGATGACCAAACTTGTTTTGCATATTCCCGTCGACTCGGAAGGAATTTATTAGTGGGGCCGGATCCGTTCAAAAGAGGACGACGAAACCTTTCAAACCAGTACTCTTAGACCCCAAACACCCTTGTGGATCCAAAGTTATAGTCGTTTTAAGTTGGTGCTGTCCAGGAGGCCGAATCCGAGTAGATCTTGTGCACCGAAAGAATTAACTTCATGCTTGACGTTTGGAGGTCCTTCTCCTTGGTTCCTAAGGATAATAAAATCATCACAAGGATTAAATAGCATTCCATCCATTAAAATATTTGTGTGCAACCCGAGGAACGCATTCACCTGGCAATTGAATTGACGTGCACGAGCTCGAGTAATTGGTCGTTGTATTATAACATTGGTTTCACTTGGGTAGGCGTGCCCGTATCCATGGCAGTGATGTCCTCATCAATACCCTAGTCGTGTGCTTTGGGATTATGTGTAGTATGTTTCTCACGTATTATCTCTTGCGTATAGTCTTCAGGGACCCCACCCCCTTTATATAGGGAGGGGGCGGAAGAGTCTGAATCGGTTACAAAAGGGGGAATCCCCGTTGATTACGGGATAAGATTCTATCCCTATCCTTTCTTACCGGACGCACTTACAATCATATCTTTTCTAACAAGAATCAGATGCCATCCTCAGACCTCCCTTGTTAGGCACGGTGCTGATGGCTTGTGTGGTGTCCTGTTTCATGCAACTGGCTCAGCCCATCCCTTCTTGGTTGGCCCTTGCAGCCTACCGCGCAGATACCTAGGGTCCATGTATTCCACACTAGACTTTGACGAAACCGTTCCACTTGCTAGAGTCTAGCCTTGCACCAGCCTCGGTGATGCGCGCCCCTTGCTATGGGTGGGAGTTCAGCTGTACACATAGTACTCTCCCAGACAGCGTGGAAGTACAGCTCGTACACACAATACTCTCCCAGACCGTGTGGAAGTACAACTCGTACACACAGTACTCTTCCCATCCCGTTTCACGCATAGTTCCAACGATGGTTTACGCTCCATCGTGCGCTTTACCCATAGCAAGGCATACACCGTTGTATTGGAATACACCGACCCCATCGCCTCGGTGAGGGAGTACCTAGAACAACACCAGTACCTTAGGTGTCCGTTGAACTAATTCGGCCTTCCGAAATGCAAGGCCAAACCCCAACTCATGTATTGAGTTAAGGCTATCCCATACTAGCACATGTGGTTGCACGCTGTGACTCAGTTGATAACATCAAGTTCAGTCCTTACGGTGACTCAGGCGAGACCGCCACTCGTTCGCCCAGTCTAAATCACACTTTTCCCTTTTGCTTTCCATTTTTACCAAAATTACCAACTACCATTTTAACCAAACCAACATTTTGACCAAACCACCATTTTAGCCAAACCACCATTTTCAACCCAAATTGTGTCCAAATGAGATTTTGATTGAATTGTACCACCGATCAGACAATTCCATTTCTCTCCGTGTCTAAGAATATGTAGGTACTATTCATATATTCCATTTGACATTTATTGTAATGTCTAAACCTATCCTAAAGTTCAGCAAAGTTCTCATGTTAAGAGCAATTAAGGAAATCCACCGAACTCGGTTTTAGCTACCAAATACCCACAATGTAGCAAATTTACTGAAATTACACGCATGCACAATAATTTGACAAATCAAAATAGACTTTGCAAATAAGGGATCAATATGATCAAAGAGGGTGCTTGCCTGTTAGCTCTTCGTTGATCGTGTTCTCGGGGTTGTACTCAGGATCCTCATTAGTAGGTTCCGATGTGTCAATGTCTACACGATCGGATAACAAAAGAAATGACAAGACGAATCAAAACAGGCGGAAGAAGCCAAATACAGAAGAAAAGGGATCTCGCTCAAAGAATTAAGCAATTTGGCATTGAAGTCGAAAACACTACTAATATGGGTTAGATCTACGCATCAAAATATCTAACTAATCAAATCCGAGGAGCTAACACAATAAGATCAACTAGGGCTGACAATTCCCTCTTACCCTGGTGGTACCGACGTTCAACGTGCGGTAGTGCCAGCCAAGTCCGGTAGTACCGCTCCACTTGCCCGGTAGTGGCAAAGGCAACGGAGGGGCTCTTTGGAAAATAACTACCACAGTAGGTTGGGCGGTAGTGCCGCAAATACCTGGCAGTACCGGCCACCCACCCCGGAAGTGCTGGACTACAGTGACCGAGGAGGGGTTCCCTTCTGGAAAAGAACTAACGGCGTTGTAACCGAGGAGGGGTGCCCTTTTGTAAAATAACTACTAGCATTGTATTCACGGTACTACCGCTTGAGTGGCAGTACTGGGCCTATAACGTCGGTAGTGCCGGTCCTTCAGGGAAATTAGGGTTTTAAAATTGTGGTTAAGTTTGTGTGTACCCGTTATGTTGTTGGGTTGTGGGTTAGCCCATGTATGAGTGAGTGAGTGAGTCAATCTCATCCTTTGATGAGGTTCCTTATGGATGTAGGAAGTCCTCCAAGGGTGGAGATTGAAGGAGTGGGTCTCAACTTTTGATGAGGTTTCTTAAGGGCCAAGAAGGTCATCCAAGGGTGAAGATTGCTCCTAGGGTGCTATAAATAGAGGGTTGAGGGTATGCTTCTACCACCAAACTTGTGAGAAGAATTTTGGTTTCTTGTGCTCCTTTGAGCTTTGCCCACCTGGTTGTGAGGCTTTGTAAAACTTCCTCTCAAAGCAATGCAAGTTACATTACATCTATGTTCTGAAATTTACTTTAGTTCTTGCATTTTTCCTTGGTTCTTTATTGCAACTTGAGTTTTGTTTCCCCTCCTTCTACTTGTTGTACTTCTCTTGGATCTAAGATGTGTAAGATGTTGAGGAACTCATCTATTCGACCAAGAAAGATTCATTAGAACTCATTATTTCTCAAGTTATGCTTGCAGTAACGAGTTTTTGATTTGAAATTGTTGTTATTGGTATTGCTTGAATCATTTACATGAATGTTAAGATCTTGGGATTTTCTTTGTAATTCCTTCTGGACTGATATATTTGTATTTATTCTTTAATCTATATTTGTTCTTGTGGTTCGGTGGTTGCTTATTTGCACCGCTTCCTTGTTGAGCTAGAAAAAAACATGCCAAGAAATTGTGCTTGGGTTGGAGAATAGCAAATTAAGAACCCAACAAAAAATTGGATGGATGCCAATATAATGTCCTTGCTTTCTTTATTCCTTATTTTTTAGAAAACATCTACACTAATATATTTGTGTTTATTCTTTATATTTGTTCTTCTGGTTCGGTGATTGCTTATTTGCACTGCTTCCTTGCCTAGCTAAGAAAAAACTTATGCCAAGAAATTGTGCTTGGGTTGGAGAATAGCAAATTAAGTTCTACTTGAATAAAAAGATAATAAGTTGGGAGTTTTGCTTTTCTGCATTTCAGACGTGGTTTATTTTTCTGAGTTTAGCTAGCGAAATGAAGCAAATTTATTCAGGAATTGAGCACACTAGTTCTAATGTATGAATTAAAGACTGTTAATCTAATATATGTCAATTATAAAAGCTACAATTAATCAAAAAAAGATGATATATTCCACTTAATTTTACCCATTGCAAACAGCTTTGCTTTTCTCATGGTTGGAATAATATTACAGAATTAATAGTATGCTCATGTAAATGCAAAATTTCAAACAGTTTTAGTGGATGCATTATATACAGAGATTGGTTACAGATGTTGAAGGAATTCAGCGTGGCTCCCTGTATTTCATCCGGTCTTCTCTTTTCTTCTAAATTATTTCATAAAAAGTAGCTTTGTTATTTAATTCCTTCCAGAAAAGTGTCTTAATTAATTATTTCTCTTCTACAAAAGTTGAATTGATCTTTTCTTTTCCTGACATGTGAATTCAAGTCTTGGCATGTCAATAATTTCTTTTCTTTTCCTTCATTCTAGCTGTGTGATTGCAGCGAAGTTCTCTTATCACCACGTACAACCCAGCATCCCAACCAAATTTAAAGTTCTACATGGAGTAATATCAGAATACCTACTACGTCGAAAAAAATGGGAGCTTCAATTCTGCTGACATATTTACCAAGAATACCATCTACAAAGATATTCTAACAATCTAGGTGCCTATATATTTTATTTTTATTAATGTTGCATAACAAACAACATCCACTATTAAATGTCGATATATGTATTCGGATTGACCTAATTATGTTCTTGTATATTTCGCTATATATGTGTAAGATAAAATTGATGTTAACAATACGATTTAGAATCACATTTTGCGAATATATATAACCCTTTTTTTGTTTTTGTACTCTGTAACAACACACTGGCACCTTACTAGCTACCAACGAAGGCCATGCTCACAGCTATATTTAGTAGATTTTGACTGCCTAACAAATGACTGCAAAGTGGAACGACCAAGCTTCAAATAATCGCATCCCTTTTCATACGGACAACCAGCCAAGCTTTTAAACAGAGGGGTAGTTACAAACTTCTGAGCCCAGACAGCCATACCACGCCAAGACGGGCAAGCCATACGTGCAACCAGAAATGTTACAGCAAAGAAGACAACGAAACAACCAACCCAGGCAGGCAGCGCTGGCGAGGCATGCTGATTTTCCCGGCCGCAGCTTCCTTCCCCAATCTGTTCCTCCTCCGTTCCTCCCCGGCACGACACGAATACATCGGCAAGTGCGCACGCGGTCGCACATTGGTTACGAGGATTTTTTATCTGTTCCCTCACGATTTCGTTTCGTCCCATTCCTGAATTGAAGTGAAATTCATTTCAGACTAATCAAGGCTTCAAGGTGCGTTCAGTTTCATTGTTTATTTCATTATTTCTTCCAGGATTGTCATGTGATAATTCCTTGTCCTTCACTTCAGGTGCTGAAACAAAGGTTGGGAATCTGGCGTGAGCAACTGATTTTCGATGGGGGAAGAAAGCTAAATTTCACACGCGCGAGAGGCCTAGAATTCGGTTGGCATTGGCGTGTGCGCGCGATGGCGTCGTCTCTGTCGTCGGCGCTGAGCTCCATGGAGGTGATGCTGGACGCACTCATGCAGAGAGGGATAGGGAGGCCGGAAGAGAAGCCGAAGGAAGAGGCGCCGCCGGCGCTGCCCACTCGCCCCACGGTGAGAGGCAGGCTTCCTTCGTTGCAGAAGCCTGGCGTCTCAGCTCCGTGGATTCACCGGCCACCGCCGTCCCCAGTACTACCACCGCCGCAGGTTCCCATTCCACCACCCCTCCATTTTAACATTACGCTGCATGTTATGTTACCAATGTGTTATAGACGGAAATGATTGTCCTGTGGATGTCAGGAGAAATCTTCAGTAAATTTGGAGCTGGAAAGAAGGGCTATGAAAGCAGAGGAGGAGGCGAAACAGAAAGACGACGAGGTGAGACAGAGAGAGGAGGAGATTGCTGCGCTGCGGCAACAGGTTAAGCATTACGAATCCAGGCTCTCGGAGTGCGAGGTCAAGATGAAGTCCGTGGAGGAGGAGCTGCAGAAACAGATCACTTCCTTGCAGGTAACCGAAAGCCGTCATCTTCTTGCTTCATTTCTTAGTTCCAAACTTCTATTGCACTGCGAATTCTAAACGCAAGAATGTGGAGCGCCTGTGTGTTGCATTGCAGATGGCTCAAACCGCCGGGGGAAGAACAGGTGGATCGACCGCACACCATCGCCGAGAACTATCCGTCGGCGGCGCGCCGGCTCAGTCTCCAGCCAGCAGAGCCGAGGAAGCGTCGGTGAGTCGGCCGCGTGGCAGCGAGCCCGTCGTCGACGAGAAGCAGACCGAGGTGAGCTGCCTGGCCAAGGAGTTCCGGCAGCAGAGCCAAGCGTTTGAGCACGGCGCACGGGCGGCGGTTGAGGCGAGGCCAAGCGCCAAGTCCGTCGATGAGCTCAAGAGGCTGAAGAGGCAGTTCGGCGCATGGAGGAAGGAGTACGAGGCCCGGCTGCGGAAGACGAAAGCAGAGCTCAAGAAGCTCGTCCACTCAGAGAAGACCCACGGGCACGGTCACCGCCACAGCCAGCCGAGCCGGTGTAGCTGGTGGAGGATAAAGGCGCCCAAATGCAAGCCGCCCAAGTGTTGCACCATCAAGTTTCCAAGCATTACCTCTTGCTGTTTTTGCTCCTGCTTCCGCCGCTGCTGCTAACCAGATGAGGGGTTTGAGGCTGCATGTTGTACATTGCAAGAAAATTCATGGGGGCTCAAAATGACCGAGAAGAAAACGAAGTGCTTGTTCCATGTTGAAATTGGAATGTTCACTGTATGGCGCCATATGCATGTGGAGTGTTCTTGATTGGATTTTTAGTTCATACAGGCAATGCAAGTGAGCAATATTCCTCGGTGTAAGTTGTTTAAACGGAACTGCATATATGTCTTTGAACAATGTCAAATTTCGGGGAGAATCTATCTTTTGTGTCCTGGTATTTACATTCGATTTTGTTCAGCTCAGTTCTATGATTCTCTGAAATCTTTTGTACTAGGTTGGGAGGATCTGTGCAGAGCTGCAATTTTGTGCGACAAAGCCATGGATTGTCACTTTGTCAGTTTAGCATTGAGGATAGTGTGTGGCCATACAATTGCTTGGATCATTAGTTTTTAAAGAAATTTGAGAACGACTACGGGCCGGATGTCCAATTAGGACGCTAGTGTTAGACGATGGCAAAACAGTCGGATCTTTGTAAAGATAGTCCCTCAGCACCATCGGATCTTCTTCATCCATTTGAATAACAGTAAGCCTAAGAGCAACTCCAACAGAGTTTGTAAACCCATTACTCATCTGAAAAAATGAGGAATCCGTACGCTACAGTGGAAACAAGCGAGCTCCAAAAGCTTCCTCATCCCGTTACCTATTTTTGGGGATAGGAGAGAGAATCCCGAAATCTCAGGATTCTCTCTCCCTTCCCCATTCCATTCCTCATCGCCTCGCAACCACCGGCAATCCGTCGCGCGTCCGCGAGGAACGTCGAGGGGGCCAGCAGCGCTCTGGAGGAGTCGAACCGCCCTTCCACCGCTCCATCCCGAGCCGTCGAGGAGGCGAGGCGTCGCTGGTTCCCACGCTGTCGAGGAGGCGAGCCGGAGCTCCGTCACTCGGTCTCGTGCCATCCAGGAGTCCAGTCGCCTTAGCTTCCCTGCACACGATCCCCCGCACCTCGCCTCCGTCGCGCCGTCCGCCAAGAGCTGCATGTACGAGGGATGGAAACCCTCGCCTCCCCTTCCCCATCACACCAAGAACTCGAGAGATACCAGTCTGGAGGAGAGGATACCAACTGATGAACTAGTTTGAGAGAGAGAGAGAGAGAGAGCAGAAATGGTGGTCCGGAGAGAGAGAGAGCAGAAATAGTGGTCCGGATCCGGCTGGCGTGGTTTGGCTGCCGAAACAGACCGTTCTATCGGATAATGGCCGCCGACAGCCGCTGCCCACGCGACGGCAAGCACCTCGTGGTCCTCGGCTACTACAACCCGCTCCCCGGTACCATCTGCCTATTGTCTCTGCTTTTTTCTTGTGTTGATATGCCGTCATTCCGGATCCAGTCATTCCTTTTTAATTTTTCGTACAAGTGGAGCGATTATCTTGGAAATCTTGGACTGTTATTTCAATTGCACGCTGTATTGAAATGTGTAGAGTATTTGTCATGGGATTATATAGTGAGGCGTGAAAACCGTGTTGTTTTGTGTTGCTGCTTGCCGGGCAGGATGGTGGCAAGAGGATGGGGTTAAAATTCGATCGAGTGAAGTGAGTATACCTGCAATCGTTATCTTTTGTTAGGAGAGCTAATTACCAAACTAGTAAGTATATATTTTTGTCTTACTATTTTTCCATTACCAATAGTATGTGGTGCATAAAAATGATCGACATTAAAATAGAGTGCTTAGAACTTTGCATGTCCTGTTGTGCTCAGCTCATGGGTATGTGCACTTGTGCAGAAAGGTGTAATTTTCCACCATGTAAACTCATTAACTTTGCAAATCAAGCAAATTGACATCAATCGAGATTGAAAATTTTGTCCTCTTTTTACCCTTTCCATCTGAATGCTCAAATAATGTCTGGTACACTGTAGCAAAGGGCACCATCTAGGTGAATTGTCCATTGAAACTGGGCTATTACACATAGATATAACAGACAGTAACTGACACTCAACTCAAACAATAATTTGTTATCCATAGATCTCCCTCACCAGTCACCAGTCCATAAAGTACTTATATCTGCATTTGCTTTTAATCAAAATTTATGATTCATTACCATTCAACTTATCTGTTGGTTGATAATCTATTGCAAATGCAGTACTGAGATGCTTGTTTGGCACTTTTTCCATAAAGTTGAAGATTCTAATTTTGCTGCAAGCTCTCACCTTAATGGCCCCCAAAACTTGCAGTAGCATTTGGATAAGTATGTAAATGTTGCTGCGAGATTGGATCCCTTGTATTCATGTTATTACTATGTAAACTTAAAAGATTTTCCACCTCTAATAGGTGTTCATTCTGGTGTATTTTGTGCCAAATGAAGCAGAACATAAAATGCATTTAGCATATCCCAGATGGAGGTCATTATGTAAATTTAGATGTTGCTTATCGTCAACAGCTATTGTAGTACCATTTATCAGTAGCATATGTGTTCTTTGTGTCATGTAGGTGACAGAATTGTGAAACTAAGGCACCATATATCAGTAATATTCATGTTGCATTTTTAGTATGTAATAACTAAGGTTTTTATGCATTTGAAATTCACCAACATTATGGCTCCCTATCCCCTCAATTTGTCGTTGGCATCAAGAAAAGAGAACAGATCAGTGAATGAACTGTTACTGTCATTAATTTATGGTTGTGATGTTGTTAATAAATATTTTATTTTAAAGAGAAGTCATTAGCTTTGCCCTGTTTGTTCTATACAATTTTCTATGCTTAGCTTTCTGATTTTTAGCCTCGTACACTGATATGAGCCGACGCGGGGTGCGCTAGCTCGTATGCACGAGTACCCGGCCATAGACCGGGTCGCAGGCTATGCGACGAAGAACTCGTCGCGATAGCTTGCGCCTTGGGATTGGCTGTTTTCGGAGCCACCGCCTGAGATTAATTTTGCGGCATAAAAGCATGCCCTTTTCTTTAGTTTCTTCCTCTATATATAAACAGATCATATCCCCCCAAATAGGAAGATGTGGATCTGATCCTAACAAACAAGAATAATCTCTAATGGTATCTTATCTTTAACAAGGGAAAGAGATAACTAAGGATAGGAATTATCAATCTAAAGATATAGTCTGCTAACAGCCAGTTCTTGATGCCCTTTCCTTATGCTTGCATGGCCTCCTGCGCCCCCTGCCTTGGTTGGAGTTGCGCCCTCCTGGTGAACACCCGGTCCATTGCTCTGCTCATATCACAAACGTTCAACATTTGAGTCTGAATTATCGATCCTCTATAGTAACTCTGAGCTATTCCATCACTAAACCTATCCATAAGATGGCTCTTTCAACCACCAATGAAAATCTTTTTAGTGTAGGTAGATTTGTTATGCTGTGAGTAATTTAAGCTATAGTTGCTTCACTAGCTACTTAGTTTAGGATTTGCACCGTGTTGTTTAAGACTTTGAGATAAGGTACACTGTTTACTTTCTTCATCAACATTGATTCTGAACTAGTTGTTGGCTGGTAATTGGAGTGAAATTGTTACCAAAATTTTGCGCTATATTACTTTTTACCAGTACTTGACTATAGGTGGTGTTTCTTGACTGTTAATCAATGGTCAGCAAACTGTAGGTAGCAAGCAACTGAATGAGAAAAACGTTAATCCCTGGGCTTAGCTAAATTGCAGTTAGTACAAGTTACTTCACCATCTACTTGCTATTACTTTCATTATCAGATCTGTTACCACTTGTACATGAGGATGTCATCCTATCTATTATTTGTTAAGAAATCATTGTTGTGATTTGTAACTTGTGATTTCCAAATCCATATGCGTGTGCATTTCAAATTTTCGCATTTAAAAAAATATAGCAGTAGAATAAATTTCAAATTTTTGCATTTAAAAATAGCCGTTCGAATTTACCCGGTAAAAAATAAATGTTGTTTATATGGCGGTTATGAAATATCATTATAATATAGGAGGGAGAAAATAGAGAGTGGGATTTGGGGAATGCTGTTGGAGAGGGAAGAGATATAGGGAAGGAATCTTTTTAAGGAATTATGTATATGAGGATATAGGGATTCAAATTTAGGGAACGCTGTTGGAGATGGCCTAACAATGCAATTAACAGAGTGCAACAATGAAAAAGCCATCAGACTACAAAACATTGGGCATTCCCCTTCCCTAGCTTGCTTGGATGCGAGGGTGAAAAACCTAGGAAAGAAAATACCTGTGGAGATCCTTTTTTGGCTCCATGAGATTCCTGTGGAATTTCTTCACCTAAGAAAAAACATCCCTTCCATTATTTGGGAGAGCTGCGTATAAAAAAAATCCTTTCCAGTCAAGAATGGAAAAAATATTCAGAAATTCGAGAAACAATTTTTTTTTAAAAAAAAATCAAGGGCCACAGGAATCGATGCTACTCAGGACGCATATGTCGGTGTTAGATGGAATTGGACGGACGGCGGCGACGCCTAGAGCGTTGAGGGTGTGTGACAAGTCAAACATGTCTTCTTCCTCATCGGGCAATGCCTTAATGCGGAGTTGGTGCGATGACTTGAGATGGAGAGTGGAGGCGGCACGGTGCTGGGGCGCCTGGAGGCGGAGGGGAGCATTCTGCGAGGTGGCGAGGAAGGGAATCGGCATCGGCCTGGGTCACGACACCATCAGATAAGATGTTCAGTGAAAGGGTGCAAACGGCAAAGGAGACCCCTGCTGTGGCGGCTAGCAGTGAAGTCGTTCGGAGGATAATCGAGAGGAGGAGATCGCGATGCGCCGTTACATGCTTCAACACGAAGGGGGGGAAAGTCTCACATGCGGAGACGAGGCCACGGGATGGTGCCGGAATCTCTGTCGGGACTGGATCCAAACAAGCCCTAGTTTGTTCACCACCCTCGTCACGTTCTATAATAGTGGTTCAACATTTGAGTTATCATATCCAACGTTGCATATAAACAATTGCATCAAATAAATGCATCCCATCCCTTCTTTGTGCTTGTACTTAGATTATGTCGTTTTGGCCTCTATTTTCCCTTGAGGCCTGTCTCCGCTCGAGGTTTCTTCCTCTCAAATTTCCCCAACTTAGGACATGCTAACACCCTAGCACAATCCATACTAGCGTATTATCGCTATTAACAGTTTTCATCACTTTTACCATGACATTAAATATAATTTCAATAAACATCCTAAAAACTTATCACCTCTAATAAGCGAATAATACAATAATTTGCATAATTATATAAACTATAATAAATAATAATAATAAACTATGTAACCACACGTCCAAGTCTTCGCACTTGGGTATGCTCAGTTCTCAGGCTTTCGGAAGCAACATTTACCTTTTCAGTGATGACAAAAAAACAAAGATAAATGAATATTAGATAAATAACTAAAATTTTAATTTGGAACATTAAATCAATCAAGTCCACAACACTAAAAGGTGACATGAAAGTTCATTGCTAAACTATCTAAACAATTCATTTTTCCAAACATGATTATTGATACTAAGTAATTATTAGTGTCAGTGTGTCAAGTGAGTTGATGGCGCTACCCCGTCCCATGAATGTTGCTTTTAATATTCACCTAAAACATTAAATAAGCAAGGGTGAAAGGTAGGAGCAGTCGCCAACATCTGAAGCAACCCCTGGAAGAAGCAGCTGAAGAGGTGGCACTGGTTCCCACTTGATGATGCTACTGGGCTTCTTGCAGTACACCACCACCTTATGACCCTCCTGGCCACATAAACGGTAGCTCCGAGCCCAAAAGCACTCAACAACATGGTGTTCCTCACCACACTTGAAGTACTTCAAGCCTTACCTTGGAACCGATTGAATAGGTGTTGTGGCTAGTGTAGAATGAGGCACAGAAGAGAATGGCCTCTATGGCTAAGATCTACAGAAGGATGGTGGACGCTATCATTCGTTGAACTTCTTGAAAATAAGCCGCTGAGAAGGCCCACTCCCCTCACTAGAGTTCCCCCTTCTAGCTCCCACGTGAACTCGAAGAAACATTGGAATCACCAAGGTTTTTCTTCTCCTAGGTGAAATCATCAAAGAGCTCAAGGCCATGAAGCTCAACCTCTTAGAATAGGACTTGGCCAAAAAATTCATTGGTGAAAGGATTGGCTAAGGTAAATGCCTAGATAGCCGACTCCAAAATATACCTGACGAACTCCACATCGGCTACCAAATCTTAAAAGACCTCACTTGCCGAAGCTTGGAGTGCAATTAAGGCCCAGTCGACTAAAGTCTCCTGTATACGTGGAACCCAAGAGGAAGATGAAGAATCCTTAGGGACGTGGAGAAGACAATTGCCAAGGACCTGGCCACATTATCAGGTCTTGGTGTCAATCTTTGAAATACTCATCTTGTAATGTCATCGGCTTTGTTTGTCCAAAACAATATTTCCTTTGAAATGAAGTTGTTTATTTTGTAAGAATATTTAATCAAATTTTTAACCGATTAATGCTTTAATTGTAACACCCCAGCACCCCGTGCCCCGAATGTTACACTCTCCAGCACTAACCATTACAAGACACTAGGTAAATTTTTTAGCAAAGCAAGCGAACAACCAGGAGGTTGCCAAACTTAATAAAGATTTCGGCAGCACCTCCCCTAAAACTAGGACATCCACTCAGCAGACAAAAGACAAGATACAATATAACCATGATATTAGCAGTTTACAAACAGCTAACTTAGCAAGAAAACTAATATTACAAATTAGCAACTATTAGATTTAACTACACGGCGAGGCTTACAATAATCAAAACTACAACACAATAACATAATAGCAACAGGAATCAAACAACGGGAAACCAACATAAAACTTAATCCACAACCACATTCCCAACGACACAAAGATCCAACACAAATTATCCTGGTGAACTATCATTCTTTACTCATGTCATGATGGTGAGTGTCAGTGGCACTACTACCCAACTCGGCTTGGAGTCATCATGGTACCTAAAACCACACAAAACAGAAGAGTGAGTCTAAGACTCAGCAAGTACACGAATTAACAATAATGCAGCTAGTTATTATAATTGAAACAACAAGGTAGGATCCAAAACTCAAACCAAAACTGATAGTACCACTTTGCTTGTGGAGGGGAGAGAATACCACCTTAAAAGGGAGAGCAACCCTCCCCCCATCAGGCTAGTCTTTTGGGGGCCACATGGGACTATTATGGCCTGGCTATGGCAGTCAAGGTGTGTATTTCTCTCGTGGTCTAAGGCCCACACCCCTGGGCCAGTTGGGTAGTCCGCTCACCAGGCGAGGCACGTGCGCCATACGGCTGGGCCGCGAAGGGCACGGTGCGCACCCGGGAGGGATGCATCAGTTTGTATCAGAGCTAGGTCCCAAAACAAGAGGGTGAGAATGATAGTACCACCTTGCTTTTGGAGGGGAGAGAATACCACCTTAAAAGGGAGAGCAACCCTCCCCCCATCAGGCTAGTCTTTTGGGGGCCACATGGGACTCTTATGGCCTAGCTATGGCAGCCAATGTGTGTATTTCTCTCGTGGTCCAAGGCCCACACCCCTGGGCCAGTTGGGCAGTCCGCTCACCAGGCGAGGCACGTGCGCCATACGGCTGGGCCACGAAGGGCACGGTGCGCACCCAGGAGGGATGCATCAAAAACCTAAGAAATAATAATATGTTAGGTGTCAAACCTATCATTTTAGCCAACTTAGATGAGTTCTCGGCTCATCCACATAACCATTTATCACAATTCATTACAGCAACCAATCATGCATCATTACCAAACTAAGAAATGCAACATGCATATCTCATGACATATAGCTCAATACAAGCTCAATTATTACACTTACCTCTTTAGACGTCTTTGGATGAGTCCGCAACTCAATCCATCCTTAACCTGTACAAATCCCTCAACTTAATTATAACACCCCGGCACCTAGTATGCCGCGAATGTCACCACAACCGATACTAGCAACACCCAAATCACATATTTTACATTAAATTACAGCAACTACGCTAAATGCTTAACCGAAAATTCGGCAGCATAACCTTTGTTTTTTCATGATTTGAAGCAACAACAATACCAGCATAACATGATAGCATGATAGAGGACATCTAAAACGGTATTCAACAACAGTTCATGCCAAGAATATAAGCTTAAGCGTCTCATGAACCAATAGGGGTGAACAATTAATCATAGCCAACAATACGTCAAATACCAAGTCTAGATTAGTAAAGTAAACCATCACAACTATAGAATGGTATGATTGTTTGTTCGAGTGATGCCAAGTGAAGGCGTGTATCTAGCTCCCTTTCCCATAAGCCGCATTCAATGTACCTAAAAAAACATTAAACAACAAGCGTGAGTTCATCACTCAGCAAAGTATATTGCAATGGAACAAACAATAACAATTCACATATATACATCACACCGATCACCAATCATGGAAAATAATTCTTGAAGAATTCTTTGTTCACAATCTCATATACTTACTCACATTCTCATATGCTTCCTCATTCACATTCTCATTCATGCAATGCAATGCACCATGTCTCTTTGTTTATCACATACCGGTATTGCCGAGTGCACACCCGTCGGTGTGCACCCCATTTTCCCTTCCATCCCGTGGAGGGTGCCTACTCATCGCTTCCATTCACAGCTGTGGATGGAATCACGAGGTAGGTCTTTCTCAATGGCGCTCCAGATTAGTCATAACTTTCTCACTGACCTCACCGGACTAGTTATGACTTTCTTACCGTCCTGGCCAGTCCTCATGTCATGAATGCATAAATGCCATAAACATAAATAACTTGCATATAAACTCATCATATTCATCTTATGCAATATCATGGTCACATTCATAACAATTGAGCGAGATAGTAACTACGAGGTAGGACTTACTCTGGGACGCTCCGGATTAGTCATAACTTGCTCACCGACCTCACCGGATTAGTTATGACTTTGTCACCGACTTGGACCATGCAATGTATTGGATATGAATGAGAATGATGCATTTTCTCGTTTTATACTTTACACATTCATTTACCCTTTCATCAATACCTTTCATCTCATAAGCATGTCATATTCGTCGTATGAGCAAATATGATCGATCCATAGCAGTAAGAAAGGAAACAGGGCATTAAGTTTAAACATTAAATACCACCAAATCATCCTACTGTTTTACATGCACTTGCCTTTAACCTCGGCGATTAACTGACATCCCAATTGCGGTAATAGAAACCTCCAACCCTAGAGAACAAAACAATACTCAAAATTCATTCTTCAAGGTTCAATGGATATACTAATTCATGAAACTTCTAAGAATTGGTATACAGTTGGAGCTTATCTCCATAGGGGCAGGTAAATGCTTTGCTTCACAAAAACGACAAGTTCTACGGATATGTTATATAATTCAGAACAACATCTGAACATTTGTGCAATAACTAAAGCACAAATGTGACACTTTGTCGTCATCCATCTTAATTTCACTTACTGGAGGATGAACCAGAACATTGAGCTAAGCCATGAATGGCTACTACTCCACAGCTGTCGGGACCCGAATCTGCAAATTCGGACCCTCTGTGTATTCTGCACTAGTCCAGGATCACGCTAGCGCACACAGTAATAACAGGGATGAAATACCACAATCATACACAGCGGAATTAATAATAAAGTGCTTCAAACATTAAATAAACTGGTTACAAGACCTTAAGGTCACCTTACAATATTCAGCCACGCAGGGCTTACAATAGCAAAAGTAAACAATCAGCAGCGGAACGAAGAACGTCGGTGACTCCCATCAATATGCCACAGGCAACTGACAAGGTTTAACTCCTAGATAACTGCCTCCTCGCGGAACTTCTCCTTCGAAGTTGAAGTCTTCTCCTCAACTGATGATTGTTGTCGGTGTTTCGTGCACCGGCAATACAAATTTTTGGTTAGTGGGGGTCGCGTGCTCCCTCTCCTCGAATGGTTGACTCAAGAAGACAGGGGTTTATACTGGTTCGGGCTGAATGTCCCTACTCCAGTTTGTGCTGTTGGTGTGTATTGTTTCTCGAGGCGAACGATCGCCAAGGGCTTACAGATGAGGCGGGGTTTCGATCCATCAATCCCCCTTTGCCCCCGGGCGTCCTGCTTCTCCTTATAGACTCGGAGGGGGCAGGTTACATGGGAGTTTGGAGAGAAAAAAGAAGGGGTACTATACGCCTAGGAGTCTGGTCTTCTGTCTTGTCGTCAGGCCAGACTCCGTCTACCCCATGCTTAGGGTTGGTAGTCCCGCGCAGGGGTCCTCGGCCGGGCGGGGTGACGACTACTGCAGACGGCCGCCACCCGGCAATTAATTGTATTTGACCTCAGCGTGGCCTCGGGAGGGTGCGCTCTCCTCCGTGACGCGTCAGGATGACGGGACCGGGGCTTGACTTCTTGGCGAGTCCTCTGACATCCTCGGGAAGGGACCGCCTACCCTGGCGCGGACGTCAGGGGACGTCGCGCACACAGGGCAGTTGGCCAGTCGTCAGTCGCGGGGCTTGACCCCGATCGCCGGGCGGAGTCGATCGGCCAGGTGTTGCTCAGGCCTGAGCTACTGGCGCTGGCCGGGTCCAAATCAGGCCAGTCCTCTTTATGGCCCACGGGCCCTTCGCCAGAGCTGGGCTTCTAAAAGAGGTCAGCCCGTTCGTGGTTCTGGGCTGATGGGGGTACCCATGGTATGTGTACTCGTCAATTGTGTTGGAAGCAAGGGTGAGTATACAACATGCTCAGCAAGTCATGCACAGGGGTGCAATCCTATTACTATATGCATGGCTTCTTCCAAAGATATGGCTTAAGTGGTTGTTTTGCATCAAACATCATTTTGCTTTGATTAAATAATCTTAATAGATTCACAAGCGGTAAAACCATATTATATAATAAGTTATCAATCTCTTTTCAAGCAGTTTGGCACAAAGCCCTATATCACTTTGGCAATTATCTCTGGCCTACAGCCACCCATTCCCACATTTTTATTTTCAAAAATCTAACCCTTGACTGTAATCCTCGAGCTTTGTCCAGTACCGTGGACTCGGCTATTCGAATAGATTTCACACACTCTGCAGAGGTTGTACACTTTACCCACAAGATATAATCAACTCACCACGTCAACCGTGAATCGTCATACAAGAGTATGCGAATGAGTGATCATAACAAAGCTTTTTCGGAAACCTTGATCTCCACCTATGACCCTCTCCGGGATTGCCTTCACTACCACTTCCCCCACGAAGGATCGAAGGGTAGGACCGACAATTATCGTTGGATGGGTACCAAGCCGTAGCTCCGGTACGCTCCCCCACATAGTTACCCTGACGTAACTGTCACCCTGAGGTATCAAAGGTAAGATTTTAGAATCCTACTAAACTAAGACCGCCCCACTCCAGTCATGTGGTTGTACGAAAGGCCCAGTTCAAAGGCTTGCAAGGTGAAGTCCTTAACTGTCCAGGGCAAGACACCCTTCTCACAGTCCCTGACCCAAATCTTCTCACATCACTCATCCCATTGCTGCAAAGGCTGTTATTTCAAAATCTGTGCCATAAAGGCCCACCTGGCATAAAGCCTCATACCACTTGCCCCAGACTAAATCTTTTCCCACCCCTGTTCCATTATTATGCAACACATACCAACAATAATATCAGTTACCATGTAGAACCACAAAGGTACCTACACTTCACATCATCATGTGGCAAGATTACACTGATTCAAAAATTCATTCCATATATCATTAGTCAATATTATTTTGCCACTTGAAACACATTTCCACGTAAGCATGGCTAAGCAACTATTCACGGTCTAGCCTCCCGTGTTGGCACAATACTAACATCCAACTAAATAAATCAACTTAAGGTGTCAATGGAATACATGGCATACAAATATTAATCATCAAGGGGTGGAATTAACAATTAGGTTGATTAACTACGTCACCCAAATTAAATTAATTCATTTTAACAACATAGCATGCATAATTTAAATCAAAATATATTTTAAAAATTAGGAGCAATATGGTCAAAGTACTATTTGAAGTGAACACTCTCGTCTACCAATTATCTTAATTATCAACAAAAATTTGGATTTTATGCTTATGCGAAAATGCGTGATATTTATTTAATGCGATTAGTTCAATAAATTTGAGTCCAAATAAATTCCAGAAAATTCTAAATAATCCCAGAAACACACTAAATATATTAGAGACAAATTTTGGGATGTTACAATAGCAAACACCCAGTGCACCGTAGTACTATTGCATTCTACTATCTAAGGACCAATTTAAACCCCAAGATAAGCAATTGTTGTTTCATCTAACAACATTTGTAGAAATGAATAGTCCATAAGCATCATTTTGTGAGTGGCGGTAACACACAAGGAAATTTTCACAGAAGTACTTAGATAAAGACATGCCAAGTAGCTAGGATGCGATATGCACAGTTAAAATAGAGAAATATTGCTATAATACTTGGACTACCAAGAGGTATTAACAATAAAAAAGTACACTAGCTATACCAACTCATGTAAAATAGAGCCCACACATTGTCATTGAATAATAACATAATAACATCATAGCAACAAAGCGTGTCTTCAAGGCCATTTGCAATAAAAAACAAATATTGAAATCACTATCCAATAGAATGCTATCCAGGAAAAGCAGCTATCTCACCAAGAAGGAAATGCCCAAACTATGGGTTAACCGAGCTATATGTTGCATACAATAAATCGACCTGGTGTTACTCTGTACTATTCCCAATTCTCGCATGGAGATCACCCGACAAAATAAAAACCCCACCCAAAGCTGAGTTAGGAAAACAACATGACAAGGCTGGAACAAGGCCAAATAAACATTTAATATCTCATATTTTCACACCAATTTCAGCACACTAAATAAGAACTAAATGATACAGCCGATTGAACATAAGACCTAAACATTTCTAATTCATATTACAGGCAACACCATGACATAAACCATCACCATTAGAGACAAACACCGCGAGGAATCCCCAAACACAATTAATAGCACACAATACCGCTAGTAGACTTTGTATGAGGAAGTGTATATGATTAGTATCAATGCCTTCATCATCTACTAAGTTCGGCCATTCCACGTCAATCTTAGCGCAATTGATCTTCAATTTATCATTCAAGCACATCATAGATCACGAACATTGCATTGCCATCCATATCTTGCGATTAAATCAAAGTTGCATCATAGATCAACTAAGAAATCATCTAGCTCAAATGCATGGCATCAAGTTCATCATTTTCTATGCATTCTAATCGAAGCCACTACCAACAAGCTATAACCAAGCATTAGGAACATCAGAGCATAGCATGCAGTAATCAGTAGTGTTCTAATTTCAGATATCTCACCAATCCACCAAACTTGCCATCTAATGAAGAGGAGCCGACCATGCAGGAAGTCGGCAGGGAGGGAAACCAAAAGGGCGGCGCCGAGATGGGACCGGAGGAGGGCGGCGACGCCGGCGGGGCTGGTGGGAGGAGCGATGATGCCGACCGGGCTGGTGGGGAGGAGTGACGACACCGGCCGGGCTGGAGAGCCAGGGGCGCTCTGCCTGTTGGGGGCTGGGAAGAGGGACGGGGGCGGCACCGAGCCGGAGGAAGGGGAGCAGGGGGAGGGCGCCGGCCAAGGAAGAGGTGGAGGGGGCGCTCGACCAAGGAGTGCAGGGCGTCGGCCCTGGGAGAAAACGGCCAGGGAGGTGGCGACTGGGAGGGGTTGGCCAGGGAAAAATGGGAAGGATAGAGAAGATAGGGTTGGGTGGGGAGGAAATTCCTGAAATAGCCCTTCCACCACCCAAAAGTTTAACCCTAACTCTCAAAGATGGAGCACACCCCTAAAACTACTCGCTCGATGGGCCCACGCTCACCCAGCTAAAGGACCAATACTTGGGGTAACGTCTCGCATTATTACATTAATCTTTATTTATGCTAAGTGATTTTTGTTTTGAGGACAACGAATCGCATCGGCCATATTTCGTTTGTTTATCTTCATAGCCAAAATTAACCGCAATGAGTTAATTTTGCTTCTGCATCCACAATCGACTGTCCTTCTATTTGATAGCTGCGAGTCAATTAGAACTCTAGCCAATCAAGACCCAATCGAAATACTTGGATGTTATTTCTTTAGATATTTCCCATTGATCGCTTTAGCAAATACCACTCTGTCCAAAGTCTCCAATGTATAGGAGTTATTTTGCACTAACCAATTAATCTTATACGTCCCTTCCCAGGTAAGAGACCATTTACCATATCGGCTATCCCTTGAGCCGACGGGTAGTAATGTTTTCCAGACTAGATCGGCTTCGTTAAACGATTTAAGCACAACCTTTTCGATGTAAGCTCTCATGACTCTAGCCTTATTCTTCTAAAACTAATCCAATGTTCATAGCCTTACTTCTGTCAAGTCATCTAAATTATCGGCTATCAGATCTTTATAATCTTGAATCAACAACTTAGTGGCTCCATGGTAAGCAATTCGATAGACCCACAACGATTCTAATAATGTCATAAGTCAATTCCTCGGCTTGTACTCAATCTTTCTCTTTACCAGCTTGATTAATGCTTTATTTGACGATTTAGCTTAGCCATTGGCTTGAGCATAATAGAGCGATGAATTTAGCAACTTGATTTCAAAGCCTCTAGAAAACTTTGAAAATCATCGGACATGAACACAATACTTTGATCAGTTGTAATGGTTTGAAGAATTCCAAACCGATAAATAATATGCTCATTGACGAACCATATGGCCTCGATGCAAGTTACTTTTGCCAGAGGTATTGATTCAACCCACTTAGAGAAATAATTGGTCGCAGCCAAAATATACTTATGTCCTTTATACAATGCTGCGTGTATTTAACCTATTATATCTATTCCCCATCTTCTAAATGGCTAGGTTTTCACAATTGGGTGTAGGACTGATGTTGGTGCTAACTGTATATAACCAAAATTTTGACAAGTTTGGCATCCCTTGTAATATTTGCAGCAATCTTCCAACATTGTCAGCCAAAAATACCTAGTGCACCTTAGCAACCCCTTCATATTGCGAACTGACCGATGAGCTCCAAAGACCCTTAGTGTACTTCTCCCATCACCAATTTGGCCTCTTCCGTCTTGAGAAATCTTAACAGCAATCCCTCTAAAGTCTAATAATAAAATGTATTATTGAGCAAAACATATTTTAGGGCTTGTCTCTTAATCTTATTATCTATTGGTCTTGAGGGATCGAACAAATAATCGGTTAGCTTTATTCTCCAATCACCTGTATCGACACACATGATATCAATGCCTTCGATCGTTTGTCCATCGACTCACAATCTTCTAATTAGCCGGATACCTTATATCTTGATGCTTGTTGTGCTAATGAGTTGGCTCTGTCATTCAACTCACAAGGAACATGGCAAATCAAAAAGGAACTAAATGAGCTGATTATATTAAGGCACTGCTCTAAATACTTGATCAAAATTTCATCATAGCAGTTGTACTCCCCTTTTACTTGTTCGATCACTAGTAGGGAATCACCATAGGCTTCCATAGAGTTGATATTGTCAAGCAACTATAGGCCTTTTAATAATGCTTCATATTTAGCTTGATTATTTGATCATTTGTAGTCTAGCCTGAATGCAAATTCAAAACTTAATCCCTTTGGGGGATATTAATACTATGCCGATACCATCCCCTTCTTTGTACACTGATACATCAAAATACAAGTGCCAAGATGCTATGGATATTAAGTTAGCAACTGAATCGGCTCTATGTTCTATTATGAAATCGGTTTCCACTTGTCCTTTGATAGCTTTAGCCGATTAATATATCCGGTCGAACACAATAAGTGATGAGGACATCGCTACCATGGATACGGCCATGCCTACAAACACAATTGAAACCAACAATGTAATACCAGGGCCAATTACTTGAGCTTGTGCACGTCAATTCAATTGCCAAGTGAATGCGTTCCTCGGGTTGCATACAAATAATTTAATGAATGGAATGCTATTTATGATGATTTTATTATCCTTAGGAACCAAGGAGAAGGACTCCCAAACGTCAAGCATGAAGCCAATTCTTCCGGTGCACAAGTTCAACTCGGATTCGGCCTCCGAGATAGCACCAACTTAAAACGACCATAACTTTTGATCCACAAGGGTGTTTGGGATCTATGAGTACTGGTTTGAAAGGTTTCGTCGTCCTCTTTCCAACGAATCTGGCCTCATGTCCAAATTCCTTACGAGTCAACGGGAATCTGCAAAACAAGTTCGGTCATCTTTCCAAATCCGAATCAAACTAAGAATAGGAGTCCTACTCGACCATGGATGTAGTTTGGACGCCCCTAGCACGGTTTTGGCCTCCTTTTTCTCCTATATATAGCTAGTGAGTCCCACAAAATAACTTGGGTTTTGGTTATTTGATAGTTTAGCCTTTTGCTACTATTTGAGTCTTTTAGACGTGCTCAACGGCCGCCTAACAAGCTCCTTTTATCGGAACCCCAACTTTTTCTATACTTCATCTATATTTGCAATTTTAGATTGCTTTTGCCTTGTTCTTGCTTGTTCTTCGATTGCTTGCAGGAATTGATCTTCGTGATCAGGTTGATCGTGCCCACGGCAAGGTCAATAACCCTCTGGAGTTGGTTTAGCGATTGCTAAGGCGCATTGTCGTTGTACGTTGTAGTCGGATCGTCAAAGTTGTCTCCACCCAAATCGAAGGTTATCATTCTCATCGAAAGATCGGGACACCCAGTGTTACATCAAGTGGTATCAGAGCAAACCAGGTTGCTCGGTGAGAAATTTCTTTACCCTAGTTTATTATATTGATTTAATCCCTATAGTCCAGAAAATTGGCCACAAAAAGATTTGTTCTTCCTATCCAAACCAAGTTTGTGCCTTTTAGATCTATTAATTTTGGTTTGCTAAATTGAATTTGTGTTCGTTTTAGCATTGTCTAGTTGCTGATCATAGTCCCCACATCAAAAAAACCATCCATTACCGATCAGTACACCTACCTTTGGGAACCAATTCATCATTTGTGAACACTTTGAACCTAATCGAGACTATCTATTTGATATTGCTCTAGGGCTGCTCATGTTACATTCTATTGCATAATTTGGATTGCACTTGTATTGCACCTAGTCATATATATTGTGTTACTCTCATATTTGTTTGGCCACAAAAAAGGAAAGAAAACGGCCGCACATCAAAAAAAAGAAAAGTGCGGGCAAAAGCAAAGAGCGCAAAAAAGTGGAATTTGATTGAGAGTACATCCTAGCATTTGTGCATTTTTCATATCGTGCTAGTTTGTGGATTTTGAACAATCTATTGCCCGTGTTCTTTATTTGAGCAATTAGCTAGCGTCTCTCCATAACTTATGCAATACGAGCTTTTTGATGCCTCACTTATATTTTTCTAGCTCGTTCCTTTGATTATATCAAGTTCCAACATCTCTGCGCGTGTGTTTCCCGTGTGTCAGCCTTAGCCTTTTATCCATCTTTGGTTGATCAACATCTTAGGCTAAGTGCTAATTATGAACTATAATTCAATTCTATGCAATTTCTGAGATTAATTGATTGATTCTCCTTGCTACTAAATTAAGCCTATCCAAGCACAACTCTCTACCCGTACAAGCGTTCGATCACTTGGCAATCGCTCTACCCAAACTTCGGAGAACCTTTGACAACGCCAACGGCCGACAACACCTGTTGCGACGTAAGAACTTCTAAGAGCTTTGGTGATAGGCTTGAGTGTTGAGAGACTTGCCACCACCTCCTAGTAGATGATAGAAACATTATACTTGTGATTTTGTTTTCTTGTCTTCTACTAACCATGTCAGGTGACGAGGGCTCCCTGCATCACTCTCCTCACACCAAGAGAATTGTTGCTCACTCTGAGCATATGTCATCGCAAGAGAACCTTCTCAGATCCATCGAGGTCGCACAAGGGATCGCTAAAACTACTCTTACTACTATTTTTGTCTAGACTTGATACGCTTGCATGAACTTCCCTAGGAACTTCCAGTCCTCCGCCTCGTCTTCCAAGCGACAAAAATGTCGTACTACATGCTCAGGTACAAACTTCCAGTCGAAGCCAGCTCCTGCGTAATTGTTTTAACGCTATTTTCAATCATCGGCTTTAAAGTTGTGACCAAAGCTGATGACTGATTGATTAGCGCGTGATGTACAGATTGCTCGATCATAACAGACAACTCGGCTTGAGCTAGAATATATCGGCTTACCGTGTTGGACGCCGCACCATCATTGCCGATGGGGTTGAGAGTTGGGAGCACGGTTTTTTGTGTAACACCCCGTCGGGTCTTTTGATAGCATCCCAACATCATCTCTTTCAGTGCGGCTTTCCGATCTTCGATCTCTTTCCGCTGTTCTAGCGTCAAATCGGCCAATGTAGGCGCGATTATTGCGTCGGGATTGATTTCGGTGATTGCGGCGGCTTTCCCGGATGATGTCATGATATTTTTTCATCCCACTAGGCATGCCAAAAGTGTGTTAATACTAAAAACTTGAAGTAGGATTTTCAACTTCAAACACACTAGCCGAACACCGGGTTCAAGCATGCCAGTCAATTTGATCTGTAATTGACAAGGTAAAAAGTCGTAAAATCAATCGAAGTCGATAGTGAGTAGTTATCGGCATAACTCTAGTCGGCTAAAAGCCGATCAGGGGGTAACTAGATTAGTCGATCAAGGCTAATCCAAGGGTAAAAGTAGATTGGCTTTGAGAGGCGATCGCAACAAAACAAAGCAAACCAAACCTGAGGCGAAATCGGCAAAATCAATAAATTGGTGATGCGCAACTCTTCATTGATCTCGTCGACTTACAGAGGAAAGCTTATAAATTAGAAAAACTATGAAAATTGTAAAAGGATGTTTGTGATTGTGTTGATTGATTGATGCCCGTTCCTCCTGGCTCGAGCCCCCTTTCATACGCATCGGCCAATCTGAGTCCTCCATGGATACGGTAACACAATCCGTATTGGCCACGGTTCTTCTGGTCTCCAAATTTCACCTGCCGCATGCCCATCAAATCTTTATTCCTTATTAGGCCGATATTTCCATATACGTCAAATCTTGGTGCAAACACTAGTATAGTGTGCTATCTTATATGGCAAAACCGATTATTCATTATGTTACATAGAGGATACCACTATACAAAATCGAATTAAAATGTTATTTGGACTGAATTAGAAAGTTTTAAAGATCAAAGGTCCCATTCCACTGTTCAAGATGCTCGACAGACTTTATCATGGTTCGAGGTACTACTGTACACTGGCGTCACAACCCAATTACGGACTTCGCCACAAACCCGTCACTGGAGACTAGGCTCGAGCGCCTGCCGCGTCTACCCCCTCTCCTGCCCCACGACTGTCCCCTCGCCGTCTCCTTCGTCCGCCGCCGCCTCCTCCGATCGCCTGCGACAGCTTTCCACACCTCCTCGCCCTCAGACTCCTCACGCGCCTAACCCCAAGAAACCCGGAGGAAGGGAGACCTCGGGAGAGGGTGGGCAAGATGATCGGCGTGGGGAAGGCGAAGCAGTACGCGAACGTGCTCGACAAGCCCCTCAGCCGCGGCAGGCAAGAGGTATGCGTCTTCTGCACCTCGAAACCCCTTCAGATCTGCACACGCACGGCCTCGTTCCGTGCTAAATGTTTAGATCTTGTTAGGACCGCAGTCAAAGCTCTTTGCCTGCCGCGGCTCTTTGTTGCCAGAGGCTTTGCTAGGCAAGCAGTATGTGTAGGCAACTAAGGAAAGGTTTGCGGGTTAGGAGAGTAGTTGCGTGAGTAGTGTTTGATGAAATGCGTTTCAGCTCCTGATTGATTAGGTTGAGCAGCGTTCATGGTTTTGTCTCATGGGCTGTGAATTGTGCAAAAGGATTGCTTCTTTTTGTTACTTAGTGGGATACGCATGGCAATGTGAGCTATGCCAGAAGGTGAAATAGAATGCTTGGTGGTGGTAGCTTCGACTGGAATTATAAAGGAATCTGGCACTACATTATCCATGTGTTTCTTCAAAGATGAAAGGAAATGCATGGCAGTATTACACTAGTTGAAATGTTGTGCATAGCAAGAAAGCATATAGCTTCCTATATTACACAGCAAAGGAGAAGCATATTTGCCCAACACGTGAAGTGAACAATACTATGAAATCTTAATGATACACTTCAGATTTAAATTAAAAATTTACTAAGAAACATATTGCTTGGAGGCTACACTGATTACAACATGCAAATGTTAGACCTACTAAATTTGAAAGAATGTAAATGTAAGATACAGGGACATATAGTTATTTCTATGATAATTTGTAAAATTAGCTTGTATTTGCCTTTCTGAAAACAAATTGAAGCTTTTGATAGGTTACTTGGATCAATTCATTTTGTATCATGCAAACAAGTTGCTTATAATTTTCATGTTAGTAATACGTAAAAGAACCCTTTCAAATCATCTCCCCTTCCATTATTTTTTGAAGTACATTCAAGTGAAGCTAAACTTTGATCATGTAACTTGTAAGCAATAGAAGGAAATTGTGTCCTGAAAGGGGCCAAATACAATGGCAACGAGAGCTTTGACATTGGGAGAGACCATCTCATGAATTGTATTGCGTTATTGTTTCCCAAATTGGAAGTTTTCCTTAACGTTCTACATAACAATTGCACGAATACATGTTATGTTAATGTATTGTCTAGATAATGATAGTGAGATGTGTTCTACAAGGCTTGTTTATAGATATAAAACACTTGGATTAGAGGGGGTTAACTATGTTTTGGAAGGGCATAGAAATGGTACTCATCAGTGTTCACCAAGGTGTTAGGCGATAGTCGGGCGACAGACTGGCTCCTAGCACCTAATCGCCGATTAGGCTGGCTAGGCGGCCGCCTAGGCGGGATAAATTAGCCTAGGTGGCTAGGCGGGAGGGTGGAGCCTAGCACCTAGGCGCCGCCTAGGGGAATAGTGATACTCATGCTGCATACTTTGTTTCGTATGTTCCAAAAGATTGAAATAGTATCCAGTTCCCCACCCTAAATTAAAATTTAAATAATGGTAATGGGAATACAATATTCAAGATAAGCAAAATTTCTTAAATTCTAAAGTGGTAGCAAATAAGAGTGGACCAAAGAGCAACAAAAGGAACAAAAAGGATCGAAATAAAATTCTCCTATTTGTGTCTCCAAACCTAATACCAAAAACAATTGCAACATCAAACCACTAGCCTACCACGGGAACCACACTATCACATTGTCGCAGGTAATATTATTGATTCTTATTACAACACACCAAAACATGCACGCTAGCCACTATTGGTGCTGACATGGGACTGTAGGGCCTCGAAAGTAGCCAACCAACATAGCAGAGCTTCTTGGCATTGACTCAACCTCCCCATTGGACAAGCTTAACTATTGGCATCGATGTTCTGGTGTCAGTGCTCAATGCCTGGAGGAGGATACATGAGAAATTAACAAAGGAAAAACCGGAAAAGTCCAATTTAGCCCCTCTACTTTCGCAGTGCATATTAGATCTTCTACTACAAAACCAATTATTTAACCCTCAACTTTGAAAACCATTGCAATTTTCACCCTGCAGTGGTATTGGTAGTGCCTTTTTATTATGTGGCAGCCAGCTGGGCTCGATATTTTTAGTCAGCAAGCTACCGTACTCAGTGATCCAGCAAGTGAATTTTTTTTTTTTTTAAAAAAAACAGAACTCACTTTTCTTCCTCTCTTTCTTTCTTCCCTCCTCTTTCCTTAGCTAAGCCCCTGGTCGGTGGCAAGCTCTGGTGGATAGGGGATGTCATATAAGTGTCAACCACCACATATTCTTTCCGAGTTGTTGTCTTCCAATCTGTTTATCAATATAGGTTGCAAATAAAAGTCAAAAGGATTATGTTATTCTTTCCTAATGCTATTGGTGTATCCCTGGATGGTTCTAGTTTCTATTTTATAATTTCGGGCACTATTCGTGTCCTGACCTGTTTTGTTATCATTTATGCTGAATGAATGTTCTGTGTATTTCATAGGTCAGTTTGAGTGCATTTGCATTCTTGTTCTCTGAGTTGGTTCAATACAACCAGACACAAGTTGACAACATCGCTGAGCTGGAACGAAGGTAGTTGCTATTGTTTTTATACACATCTGGTCATATCGTTAGTTGTTGATGTGCTTGTATCGAAGTTAGTTGTACACGTACAATACAACAACAACAACCAAGCCTTGCTATAAAGTTTCAGGTATTATGTGTACACATACAATACAGTTGTCATTTACTACCCTGTGGCATCTTCATTTTGTCTTGATTGGTACCTAGTACAAACTTTTTGGTTAGTACATGATATTCAGGTCAAATAAAGTTTCAGGTATTATGTGTTTGGCATTTACCATGTCCGTGTGCTATTGCCTCAAATCCAGAATTTCAGATCGTGTAAGGGTTGTACAACTGCTCGTTCGGTCATTGAGATGTTGTTTTATCTTATGCAACTACAACATTTGGTTGGTCAATTTTCTGTAACCCCATTCGTACATATCCCTAATAGGTCAATGTATGCAACTATGCATCTGTTATGAATTAAATCTGGGTTATCTTACTATTAGACAGAATCTCTTAATTTCTCTTCGGATAATGGAGACCATCGATATTCCTGTGCTAAATCATTCAATAAAATTTGATCATTTTTACCATGTGTTAATAGTTTGCTACGCATGAGATTACATCTGTTTCTCTTGTTTTACACAGGCTGGAGGATGCTGGTTATGCTGTTGGTGCAAGAGTTCTTGAACTTCTCTGTCACAGGGAAAAGGTTTGATGCATAGTTATTTTCTTATTCTTCCATGATTGCGTTGGTCTGGAATATGGCTCTTTGGTAGAGTGCAGTCTCTTAATTTATACTCATTGTGTAAAGTTGAAATAGAAAGTTTTTCTTGATTCATTATTGTAAATGGCATGCTATAATCATCTCGTTTTACTTGCATAATTTTGTTTAGATGTCAAACTTGCTAATTGTAGCATAATATCTGTTTTTTAGAGGGATTAATTGATGATTTGCCCTCATTTACTTGTGCTATTAATCATTTGCCCTGTGATGTCTCACTGACATGCAGGCTCTGGGGCCACATATCAGTGAGATATACGAGGCAAATGTTCAATTGCACCAACTAAAACGGGGCAAATTACCCATTCTCCCTTTTAGATAGAGGATGTTGTAGCACTATATTGGACATAGAAAAATTCATCTAGTATTAATTTAGTATAGAACATGGTAATTAATGTCCATACTAATTGAATATTGAATTAATGTCCATACTAATTGAATAATAACAACTGAAGTGTCATCTCTTAATTTTTAATGGATTTTGTAAATATGAAATATTTTTTTTCGAAATTTGTAGCAGGAGCTCTGTCGATTCATTTAGGAGGAAGAAGAGTTTTTGTACAGATAAGATAACCAAAGGAGGGAACCGCTAAAGGCCCCGCCAACGCAAAAGAGAAACTATGCTACAACATTATAGATTACAACAGTTAGGGATACGAGCGGTGTAGTTGTCAAGGAAAGTTCCTTAGCCGGTTGACGTCATGGCGACGGCAAAGGAGGTCAGGTCGCGTAGAGTTGCTGCAAGAACTGTCTGGAAGTAGGAACAAGTTCCTTGGAAGATACGAGCATTTCCTTCCAAATGTTCCAGAGCCCAAAAATTAGAACACCATTTAAAGCTCGCCGTGTCTCCTTAGGTATAGTTGATTGGGCTCTTTGCCACCAATCAGTGACTGAAAGCTGGGAGTCGCTGAACAAGGTGGTCAATCGTGGAAGGCCGTGCTTATAGAGGAGCAGGAACCAAAATAGTCTCGCAAAGGCACAATTGATCAGGAGGTGTTTTGCCGTCTCCGGTCGTGAGCTGCAGAAGCAACAAAGGGGATTATGCGGCCAACCTTTGCGAGCTAAATTGTCCGCTATTAGGATACTGTTTCTAAGAAGTAACCATGCGAAAAACTTGCATTTATTTTCAGTCCTCGCTTTCCAAACTGCATTGGCAGAAGAGACCAATTGTGATCCGTGAAAATGTGCCTTGTACGCCGACCTTGCAGTATAATCCCCGTCTGGTGTCCACCGCCAGGTTAAATTATCCGAGGTGTTGGCCTGAAGGACGACCGGGTGCAGAAGCTGCCAGAGGGCCAAGAATTGATTAAGCTGTTGGTGGGTGGTTATTTTCTTGAGGGGGATCATCCAATTGTTGTTTGTTAATTCACGGAGCACCGAATTCTTCCTTCTTGAAATGAGACAGAAGCAAAGGGGCGCAATATCTTTTGGCGCCTTGCCCTGAAGCCATCTGTTCGTCCAGAACCTAGCCGTTTCGCCATTTCCTACATTGATGGAGGTGCTGGCAGAGAAGAGCTCCAAGTCTGTATGGTTGCATGGCAACAAAGTTCCCGCCCATAGTCTGCTGGGGTCAGTCCATTGATGCCAGAGCCAGCGTAGCTTGAGGGCTCTCCCGAAGCAAGTGAAGTTAGGTATACCAAGACCTCCTAAATGTTTCAGCCGACAAACCTTGGGCCAGCTGACAAGGCAGTGCCTTGAGCTACAGTTGTCATGACCTTTCCAGAGAAGTTCCTTCTCATTTTGTCGATCCATTTGGTGGCCCATGCTGGGATGGGGAAGACTATTAGGAAATATACCGGTAGTGCCGAAAGGACCGCCTTGATGAGTATAAGCCTCCCTGCTCTAGAGAGCAGGGCCCCTTTCCAACCTGCTAGATGCCCTGCTACTCTGTCCAATAGCGGGACAGCGGTTGCAGGTCGGCTCTTCGAAGAGAGTTTGGCCTCAGCGGCAGGCCCAAGTACCTGGTCGATAAGCTTTTCAAGTTTCCAGAAAGGCTTTGCAGCAATTCCGGAATTGACTCATCCTGACAAGCGATTGCGAAAAACTCATGATGAATACAAGTGCTATTCATAACATGGTATCAGAGCCAATCTAGGTTTTTTTCCTGGCGTTGCACTTGCGCCGTCGCTACGCACAGTTGCCACTCTGTTTCGACTGGGTCGTCCTCGTTGCTGTCGCCCGCCGTCGCCGCTCTCCGCCCGACACCGCCGCTAGTCGTCATCGCCTCTCAGGCGAGCGCCCGCCTGAGGCCTTGCTCTGTTCGACGGCTTGCGGCGCCGGCTCTTCCCGTCCGGCCAGCCCGTCCCGAGCTTGCCTCCACCGGTCGCGTCGAGTCTCCTCAATCTCCGCGATCCCCGGTCTTCCGCGCTCAGCCTTCGGCCAGCATCGCTTGGTGTTGCGTTGACCCGCCGACCGCCGGCTAGCTCCGCGATCCCAGGTCTTCCGCGCGCTGCCCGGCCATCTTGCCTTCGCGTCACCCGTGGACAAGGCTTTCCTTTAGGTTGTTCTGCTCATCCAGCACGTGAAGAAGCTTGGAGATTTTTGACCAAGTCATGTGCGTGACTTGCTTCCTTTGATTTCTTTTGGTTCAATTCCGTGAAAGTTTGTTTCAAGTCCGGCAACTAGTTTTCCCTCAAGTCCGTGGCTGTTTCAACGTGAAAGAGAGCAGGAAAAAAAATGTCGCCATTTGCAGGTTTTTCTTCGGGGACTGTTTCTGTTCTTCGCTGCCCGGTTATCTTCGATGGTCTCAATTATCGAGACTGGGTTCTTCATATGCGTCTTCACATGCGTGGCCAGCGTCTCTGAAGTTTCTTACTCGTCTTCGTGGCACAGGCCTGCTGGTGTTTCCATCAGTTTTGGCGGGTGTCTCCCTCAGTTTTGGCGGCGTCTCATTCCACTCCTCCGTCAGTGACGCCTACTCCAGTTCCATCTATTGGGGGTGGAGGCCTTCATTGCACCTACTGCAACAAGAGTGGACATATGGAACAGTTTTGCTACAAGAAGAAGGACATTGCTCGTCGAGGTGGACGCCCTTCTAAGGGCATTGGAGGCTCAGGAGAATCAGACGTCTCCTCTCAGCGGACTCCCCCTCCGCAGACTTTTGTTGGTTCTGACTTCACTCAGGAGATTCTTATGCTACTGCGTCGCATGGCTGCCTCTACACAGCGAGTTAATTTGGTTACGCTTATTCGGTCTTCGGTGAGAGACCACTTTCCTCATCAGGTATCACACCATGGATTCTTGACTTTGGAGCTACTTTTCATATGACATCTGATCCCACGACATTCTATTAGTCCTCTTGTTACTCCTACCACTGTGCAGACCGCAGATGGAACTTCTTTCTGTTACAGGACGAGGCACTATTTTGTCGTCCTCTTTTCATGTTCCTGCTGTTTCTTATGTTCCCAAACTGACCATGCAGCTCATATCCGCTGGCCAGCTTACTGATCATGGTTGTCGTGTTATTCTTGATTCTGACTCTTGTTGTGTTCAGGATCGTCACACGGGGCTCTAGTTGGGACTGGCCCTCGCCGCTATGACTCTCAGCGTCTTTGGAAGCTTGACTGGCTTCATCTACCTTCCGCTACCTCTGCCAGTCTTTTTATTTCATCTACTGCTTCAGCATCCGTTGCTTCTTCTACCGGGACTTTTGCTCAGTGGCATCACCGTTTGGGCCATCTTTGTGGGTCGCGTCTGTCTTCTTTAGTTCGTCGTGGTCATTTAGGCTTCGTGTCTGGTGATGCCTCTTTACATTGTATGGGTTGTAAGCTTGGCAAACAGCTACAACTCCCCTACCATTCTAGTGAGTATATCACATCGTCCTTTTGATCTTGTTCATTCTGATGTTTGGGGGCCGGCTCCTTTTGTTTCAAAAGGGGGTCATCGATATTATATTCTTTTTATAGATGATTTTTCTCGCCACACTTGGATATATTTTATGTCCTCTCGTAGTGAGGTTTTATCCATCTATAAGAATTTTGCCACCATGATTCGCACTCAGTTTGATTCTCCTGTTCGTGTTCTCCATGCTGACTCGGCAGGGGAATATCTTTCAGGAGCTCTTCGAGCTTTTCTTGCTACACAGGGCACTCTTTCTCAGTTTTCCTGTCCTGGTGCTCATGCTCAGAATGGTGTGGCTGAGCGCAAGCATCGTCATCTTCGTGAGACAGCTTGTGCTCTTATGCTTGCTTCCGCTGTTCCACCTCACTTCTGGACTGAGGCTGTTTCCACTGCCACCTACTTGACCAACATCCAACCTTCTTCTACTCTTAAGGGTGGCATTCCAGTTGAGCGTCTTTGTGGCATGCCTCCTGATTATTCTGGACTTCGCCTTTTTAGGTGTATGTGCTATGTTCTTCTTGCACCTCGTGAACGCACCAAGCATCGCTCACCTGTTGAGTGTGTTTTTACGGGATCTGATCTTGAGCATAAGGGATATCGTTGTTGGGATCCCGTTGGCCGACGGATACGGATCTCACGAGATGTCACTTCCTCCCCTACATCCCTTGTTGAGCCACTGTCTTTTCTGTCCTGATACTCCAGTTGTCACTTTTCCTCCACAATCGGCGTCTCCTTTACCGCCGGTTTCTTCACCATCGTCCTCTCCTCCACAGGTCTCTTCAGATATTATTCCTCCCTATCCTCTCTACTACACTCGTCGTTCGCTAGCTGAGGAATCTTTTGATGTGCCATCTTCTTCTTCTGATGAGCCATCTTCTTTAGTGTTTCCTCCTCTTTATGCTCTTCGCGATCGACAGTCTATTCGGCCTCCTAAGCGCTTTGCCTTTGTTGGTGCAGCTCTGGCCGAGCCGACTTCTTACCGTGATGTTGTTATTCATCAAGAATGGCAGCATGCGATGGCAGAGGAGATTGCTGCCCTTGAGCGCACTGGCACGTGGGATCTTGTTCCACTTCCTCCACGTGTCCGTCCCATTACTTGCAAGTGGGTCTATAAGATTAAGACTCGCTCTGATGGTTCTCTTGAGCGCTACAAGGCTCGTCTTGTGGCGCGTGGTTTTCAGCAAGAGCATGATCGTGATTATGATGAGACCTTTGCACCTGTGGCTTACATGACCACTGTTCGTACTCTACTTGCTGTGGCCTCTGTCCGATAGTGGTCCATCTCTCAGCTTGATGTCAAGAATGCCTTTCTTAATGGTGAGCTACACGAGGAGGTCTATATGCAGCCACCACCAGGGTATTCTGTTCCTGAGGGCATGGTTTGTCGACTTCGTCGCTCTCTTTATGGGCTCAAGCAAGCCCCTCATTCTTGGTTTGAGCGTTTTTCTTCTGTGATCACTGCAGCTGGTTTCTCTGCAAGTGCTCATGATCCTGCGCTCTTTGTTCACACTTCTTCTCGCGGTCAGACTCTTCTCCTTCTATATGTTGATGACATGATCATTACTGGCGATGATTCTCAGTATATTGCCTTTGTAAAGGCTCGCCTTAGTGAGCAGTTTCTCATGTCCGATCTAGGTCCTCTTCGATACTTTCTTGGGATTGAGGTTTCTTCTACATCTGAGGGCTTCTTTCTCTCCCAAGAGAAGTATATCCAGGATCTTCTTGATCGTGCTTCTCTCACTGATGAGCGTACAGTCGAGACTCCCATGGAGCTCAATGTCCACCTTCGACCTACTGATGGTGAACCTCTTGAGGATCCTACTCGCTATCGCCATCTTGTTAGGAGTCTTGTTTACCTTGGTGTCACTCGTCCTGACATTTCGTATCCAGTTCATATCCTGAGTCAGTTCGTTTATGCTCCCACTCACCTCCACTATAGTCATCTTCTTCGAGTTCTACGATATCTTCGTGGAACTATCTCTCGCCGTCTGTTCTTTCCACGCTCCAGCTCTTTACAGCTCCAGGCATACTCTGATGCCACATGGGCTAGTGATCACTCTGATCGTCGGTCTCTTTCTGCTTACTGTGTTTTTCTTGGTGGTTCTCTCATTGCTTGGAAGACTAAGAAGCAGACAACAGTTTCTTGTTCGAGTGCTGAGGCTGAGTTGCGGGCTATGGTTCTTTTGACAACAGAGGTTACTTGGCTACGGTGGTTACTTGATGATTTTGGTGTTTCTGTTTCTACACCGACTCCTCTTTTATCTGACAGTACAGGGGCGATCAGCATTGCTCGAGATCCAGTGAAGCATGAACTCACTAAGCATATTGGTGTTGATGCTTCTTATATGAGGTCACAGGTACAGGATCAGGTTGTGGCTCTACAGTATGTGTCTTCAGAGCTACAGTTAGCAGATTTCTTCACGAAGACAAACTAGAGCCTATCATCACTTTTACCTCTCCAAACTCAGTGTTCTAGATCCACCATGAGTTTGTGTGTGTGTGTGGGGGGGGGGGGTGTTAGACAGTATCCTAACCACCTTGTATAGATATTTAGGCTTTCCCTTTTTACCCTCATGTCCATGTATATATACTGGCCCATTGGCCTCATGATGAATACAAGTGCTATTCATAACAACAGCGGGTCGCCCTGTCGAAGACCTCGCCTGTGGTCAATCTGCTTGCCGGGTATACCATTTAAAAGCACTCTGGAGGAGGAAGATGCCAGAAGAGTGGAGATCCAGTCTCTCCAGCGCTGTCCGAAACCGAATTGTTGTAACGTTTCAAGCAGGTATTCCCAGCTAACCGAGTCAAACGCTTTTGCTAGATCGAGTTTGACAAAAAGAGATGGAAATTTCTTCCTGTGAAGCTCGGAAAGAAGGTTTTTAACCAGCAAGAAGCTGTCATGGATCGCTCTTTTCTTGATGAACGCGTTCTGGTTGGCAGACACCAAAAAGAATGCAGATAGGGCGCCAACCTGCCAGCATTTTGGAGATTAATTTGCCTATACTGTGGATGAGGCTAATAGGCCTGTAGTCGGCCACCGTTGATGCTGCCTGTTTCTTGGGGAGGAGGACGACGTTTGCGGAGTTTAGGAGATTGAAATTGCTTCCGCAGTGGTTGGAGAAATAGGAAATTTCGTCGAGTAGGTCCTCCTTGATTATATCCCAACAATGGACGACGAAGGCCCCAATGAAGCCATTCGGTCCTGGTGCTTTTTCCTGTGGCATAGCGAATAGAGCTTGTTCGAGCTCATCTGCACTAAGCGGGTTGTCCATGCTTGCCAAGTCCACTTGAGGTATTTGCAGGATGTCCCAGTTCAAGGTATGGGTCCTAACCTTTTTCTTCCCCAGAAGGTTGTGGAAGAAGTCGTGGATTACCTCTTGTTTGTGATGTTCTTTGGTGGCCAACCCTTGCTCCGAGAACAACGAAACTATGCGGCGTCTACGGATTCGGCCATAGATTTTCAGATGGAAGAATTTGGTGTTTGCATCCCCCTCTTTGATGTTCGAAATCCGGGCTCTTTGTTGAAGCCTCAGCCTATTGATTGCGGCGACCCCCAGTAACCTGTTTTTAAGGTCCTTAACCAAATTTCTTTCTCCGAGGCTAAGATTTCTGAATTCCTGTGCCTTGTCAAGTTGAAGAATAATTTCATAAGAAATTTCCATCTGAGATCGAACATCTCCAACGAGATGTCGGCTCCAGGTCCTGAGGGCTTTGGCTGTTCGGGCTAGCTTAGCAAGAAAACGTCTATAGCGGTGCGGATTGCTTGGTGCGGCCCAAGCATGATGTACCACCTCATTGAAGCCTAGCAACCGCAACCAGAAGACCTCGAAGCGAAAGACATTGGATCGTCGGTTGGCCGGATTGTGAAAGAGTAAAGGGCAGTGATCTGAGGCTGAGGAGGAGAGTGCTTGTAAGGTTGCCTCCGGGAAAAGGATATCCCAGTCCTTAGAGGCGAAGAACCTGCCAATCCTGGTCTGTGTCGGGTTTGAGGTTCCCGCTGACCAGGTGAATCTCCTGCCTTGTAATTTGAGTTCTCTCGGTTCAGCATCTAGCATGGCCCTGAACCTCAGCGTGAGGCGTCTGTTGAGGCCTCCTTTGTTTTTGTCGAAATTTCGGTATATCATGTTGAAGTCGCCTAGCACAAGCCAGCTAGAATGCATGTGACACTGGATTTGGGCTAATTCCTGAAGGAATAGAGTTTTGTCGGCGTCAGTTTGCGGCCCATATACTCCTGTACATGACCAAGCTGTGGCCGATGAAACGGTCGTGAAATCCGCAGAGACAGTGTTGTCCATCGGTCTGCTATTCGAAATTTGAAAAGCTTGGTCCGAGCAGGCCAAAAGGATCCCTCGTCTTGTACCAACAGTTGGGAGGGCAACAAAATTGTTGCGAAAGGAAGCTCCCAGGGTCTCCTGTACAATGGCCTGCGAGAATTGATGAAGCTTGGTTTTCTGTAAACAGACCACGGTGGCCCTGGTGTCAACTACAAGCTGCCTGACAAGAGCCCTTTTCGCCGGCAGGTTTAAACCGCGAACGTTCCAGCTGAGGATTCTACAGTCTGAGGACATGGTTGTTACTAGTCTGCAACTCAGGACAAGAGGGAAAGTAGACCGCAAGTATAGCGGCAACATACAATACGATTAGGCCATTTGTACATCTGAAGCGTGGAGCATACCTCCCGCAAACTGACACTAAGGCCCGAAGGTCAGGAGTCTTACGAAGTAGCAGATAACAGCAACACTGAGAAGGGATAACTAAGGGAGGCAAGGCTGCGCAAAGGACCTGGCAGCAGTAACAAAAGCGGAGAACCGTAGGACACAACAGTAGGGTGAACAAAAGAACGACATAAGGTGCTGCTCTCTGTGGGCCAGGGCCTGTGCCTGCTGCACTTTGCGAACCAGGAGGCTTGCACATTGGGTGCAAGGTGAACCCCGGTGTCGCCGCTTGATAGACTGCTTAGATCGGCTGCACCTCCCAGGCAGCCACCCCCGAGGCTGCAGACAGATCGTTGCTAGAGGACAATCCGGCTAGCTGGGCCAGGGCCGTAATGTTCTCCGGCGTGAGTGGCTTGCCGAACGTTCTGATGTACCTGCGCATTGCTTCTTCGTCAAGGTTCGCACCATGACCGATAATGCCAAGCTTTTTGGCAAGCTGGTATTGGGCTCTCTCTGTGGCTGTCATTTTGGGAAGCGTCTTGTTTGCAATCTGGGTGCTCCTTCTCTAGTAGGTGACGCGGTTGGATCTGTTTTTAGGCTGCGGCACAGGTTCTTTGCCCAGGATTGGCTCAAGGATAGTTGTTGTTGCCAAGTTGAAGGAGTCGATGTTGCCCTCTGCTGTGGCAGCGACAGTATTTAAGAGCTGGGTCTCCACAAGATGCGGCGAAGGTCGGTCTCTGAAGCCTTCTTCCTCCAGCATAGGGTCTTGGCAAGGGTCCTGAAAAGGTGATTCCTGGGAGACGCATATGAGGTGGAAATCCTCAAGAAGCAAATGGTCATTGCTACTGGTATGGACCTCAACCTGGGAGAATTCAATGCCTGAAGCGTTCACAGCGGGTTGAGTTGGTGGTTTACTGTCCTCCAAGCAAAGGAGGTCGATGGAAGCGGCCACCTGCGAGTAGAGCCTCCTGCAAGGGGATCTTGTCCTGTCCCTGCATGACGGCTCGCTTCGCAGAGGGGACCTACTCCTCTGTAGCTGGCCCAGGTGGCCTCGGGTCAAGGAGTTCCCAGAGGAACGACCAGCATGGGTCCTGTAGGAGCCATCCGATCTCCGCCTGCTCCCTGTTTGGTGGCGTCCTGACCCCTGATAAGCTTGGCGATTCGAGGACGACTAGGGCCGCGATCGGGGTGGCCACCCCAAGGAGGGACATCCCAGCCGGAGTTTCTTCTCCTGTTAGGTCCTTCCGGTGGTGAACGGTCCCTTTCACGAAAGCGGAGGTGTTGGTGCACCGAGAGCCTTCTCTGTCTCGCCCCGTCGACGACACCTAGAATCCATGGAAACACAAACCTTCTGGGCCATTCCTCATCGGAGGAGACATCAGAAATCTCTCCACTGATGTCGCTGTGGCCCGGGCTAAGACCGAATCGGGAGGGCGACCCCGATCCTTCAAGAGGGTCAAAATCTAGCACCTGTGCCAAATGAATGATGACCTTGTAGGTTAGTAAGGTGGGAGGCGCTCTTACTTGAGGCGATTGGCGATGGAAACCCAACTCAGGGAAATGCGCCGACGGGGAGTTTGAACTATAGAACTCTCGCATGCAGAACCTCGCTTCTTTAGGAATGAGGTTGACATCCTCCACTCAAAGCCAAAGACAAAAGCAGGCCGTTTCATACTCGTTGGCTGGCTCCTCAATACTAGGAATGATTACACCGACATCACTGAGAAGAGAGGCTGCTGCGCTGATTGTCCAAGCGTGACGCGGCAGACCTTCTATACAAACTTGAGCTTTGTAGCGGGGCTGCGCCGCTTCCGCTTGGACAAAGCGCGTCCACGTGATCACTTTGAAGTTAATGTTTTCCTGCGAGAATCTTGAGTCAGCTAACAAGGCAGACTTTAACTCCGGAGAGCTGCAGCGAACAAAGTAGGATCTGTCGTCGCCACATTGAAATCTTCCTTGTTCATCCGGTAATGATCAGCAAGCAACCTCTGGACCTGTCGAATATTAGTCTCGATGTCTCCAAGGATGAGGACCTGTACTGCGGATCTAGTATAGTCTTGCTCTGCGCCGAGGAAGTCAGCCGCTGTTGGAGCAAAGCGGCGGACTTGGTCTGGCCTGTTGCCGGGGTCCCCCGGCTTGGGCGCTGACGCCTGCATGGCTTGCCGCTCTAGCTTGAAGGCCGGTCGACCCTTGGGGCGTGCAGATGGGCACCAACCGCCTTGTGCCCCGATCCTTTACAGAGAAGGCAACGAAGAGGGTCTCTGCAAGCTGTGACGAATTGGTCTAATGCCAAGCAACGAAAGCATCTCCTTGCTGTCTGCGATTTAAAGAGAGCAGCGAAGGGGCCCGTCGGCGGGGCGGTCGGTGGGGGATTAATGTTGGTAGCGGGGGGGGGGGGGGGTGCCCGGTCTCTTCTCCAGAAGCGTTTTGGCCTGACCAACGTCCACTCCGACTTCAATTGACCCGAGGGAGCAGGATCTATGACGATAGGCTGCGCTGAGATTAAACCGCCGTTCAAGAGATCTTTTACTGGGATATGGTTGGTTGCAGCGCTTGCAGCTCCCTTGAATGCGGGTGTCTCTCTGAGCGCCTTAAAGGAGGCAGTACCTGAGGCATCAAAGCGCTTGGCTCCTTCGACCAACACAGGTGGAGGTGAGGCACAAGCCGGTAGCCTGGGCAAGGGGATATCCGCACCCCGGCCACAAAGGGTTTCGACCGCTAAAGCCACCTTCGTCTCTGACATCTGCATTTCTTGGGGGGCGTGGATACCTGAAGGCCTTGGGGTAGCCGGATCTGAGGGGAGGGGATTCCGAGCTGCGCTCGTCGTCATCATCATCCGAGCTCCAAGAGAGGCGCTCAGGGGAGACGACCCGGGGGGCGAATTGGACTGATGGGTGGCCGGGGGGCAGAACTGGGGACTCTGGGCTGGAAGAGGTGGCCGCTTGGCCGGATTTGAGGGGGAGGAATTGCAGTGGGTGGGTGGAGGGGAGCGGGGGAGCTGGGGGTTCCTGGGAGCATTTTGGTGTCCGTTTAATAGTTCGTAAATATGAAATATTCATATGCTATAATTTTTGTATGTATTTTAGGTGCTCTCTAGATTGATGGCATTAACCTCGGTATTGACTTTTACTGCATAAATGCTTGGTGTCTCTTTTTTCCTATCCTTTTTTCCTTTCGAGATAGTCATGTTCATAAAAATAATTATTTCAGGGGAATAGGCGAGAGACTCGATTGCTGTGGATTTTATCATTCATTCACAGCACTGTATGGAAAGTATTGTTTGGAAAAGTAATATGTACTGCCTATCAGTCCTTCTGATTCCTACTCTATTCTACAATGCTAATTATCATAATTGTAGAGTTTTTTTTTTTCATAAAATGCCACTCTAAAGATTGTCATTTCAGCAAATGGCTCTCGATGCCTCACTAGCATGACATGCGTCAACTGGCATTTCCTGAAATCATAGTTGTCTAACCCGGTGATGTAACACTGGGTGTCCCGATCTTTTGATGAGAATGATAACCTTCGATTTGGGTGGAGAAGACTTTGACGATCCGACTACAACGTACAACGACGATGCGCCTTAGCAATCGCTAAACCAACTCCAGAGGGTTATTGACCTTGCCGTGAGCACGATCAACCTGATCACGAAGATCAATTCCTGCAAGCAATCGAAGAACAAGCAAGAACAAGGCAAAAGCAATCTAAAATTACAAATATGGATGAAGTATTGAAAAGTTGGGGTTCTGATACAAGGAGCTTGTTAGGCGGCCGTTGAACACGTCTAAAAGACTTAAAATAGTAGCAAAAGGCTAAACTATCAAATAACCAAAACCCAAGTTATTTTGGGGGACTCCCTAGCTATATATAGGAGAAATAGGAGGCCAAAACCAGGCTAGGGGTGTCCAAACCACATCTATGGCCGAGTAGGACTCATATTCCTAGTTTGACTCGGATTTGAAAAGATGACCGAACTTGTTTTGCAGATTCCCGTTGACTCGTAAAGAATTTGGAGGTGGGGTCGGATCCGTTGGAAAGAGGACGTAGAAACCTTTCAAACCAGTACTCATAGACCTCAAACACTCATGTGGATCAAAAGTTATGGTTGTTTTAAGTTGGTGCTGTTCCGAAGGCCGAATCCGAGTTGAAGTTGTGCACCGGAAGAATTGGTTTCATGCTTGACTTTTGGGAGTCCTTCTCCTTGGTTCCTAAGGACAATAAAATCATCATAAGGATTAAATATCATTCTATTCATTAAATTATTTGTATGCAACCCGAGGAACGCATTCACCTGGCAATTGAATTGACGTGCGCGAGCTCGAGTAATTGGCCTATGTATTACATTGTTGGTTTCAATTGGGTTTGTAGCCATTGCCGTATCCATGGTAGTGATGTCCTCATCATCCTCCCCTTCTTGCATTTGAGTCGTCCTCGACTCAAGTTCATCATCTTCTCCCAAGTATGGCTTTAGATCTGATAATTGAGTTGACGGGCTCGAGCTCGAGTCAATAGTCCTTGAGCCGACGAAGATGTAGAAGGATGGCCAAGGTGGGGGTCGATAAAGCCATGCAGATGGAGCCATCATAGTAGATGTATACGAAGTAGAGGATGCCGTGAAGTGTCGCTAACTTAATGGTCCTGGCCAAGGTGGGGGTCGATGAAACCATGCAGTTGATATAATTGCAGCAACACATGGTGATGACCATATGTATGCTGTGTTAGTTCTGTCCATGATGAGCATGGTCTCATCACCCGGACTAGACCAGTGATCTTTATGTTAAAAAAGGGACTTGGTGCCTGTGGCGACCCGCCCAATTAGCCCATGACAATTAACAACCGCTATCATTACCCTAAGTTAATTAAGCGGATCTCGGCACAGTGGTTGACAAAATACCGGGCGTCCCGTTACTTTATCAGCTACCACGTCGTGTTCAGAGTGTTGCAACAGAACAATAATTAGAGATTGAGAATAGACATTATATTACAATCCATACCACGTAGGGTTTACTAGTTCATGTCTTATTTATACATTCAATCCAAGTACAACAAAAATATAATACAACTCCATTTTACCCTAAGGACCGCCTAGGTTTGGCCGACGGTCCCTCTTGAACCCTACTCCAAGCGGTAGTAGTAGTAGTCATCCTCTGGAAGGTCCTGGTCCTACGTGTCACCTTCGTCCCATACCTCATATGCGGATCCATAATGCTCACCTTCTAAGCAAAGGGGGATTTAAGCAAGAGTGATTACTGGGGTACTCATCAAGTAATATTAGCAATTAAATGACATGAATTTATCCTCTTAATTTTTCCACAGAGCTTACCTTCCATCAAACTCAGGTTTTTAGTAACATAGTTTGTTAATTTTAAAAGGTTGGTCATTTTTATTTAAAAACAAAACTACTATCAATTGTATATGAGGCAGACTAGTTTTCGGCTTTCTGTAGCCTCCAGTCGAGGAGACAGGCATGAATTCATGATTTTTAACCCTGTGCAGGTTTGTATCACTTTACCCATAGTGACCCCCACAAGAGAGGTCCCAGAATGTTTATCCCAAATCCAGTAATAGATCTCCAACCTTGTATCTCGAGCCTGGAATACCTATCCCAAGCTATTCCGCCGACTCGCGGATACAGTTTGTACTTCGACAGTCAGTCGTCAGTAGTAACTCTACCCGTGGCTTCAAATATATTGCTGTTTCATTGGGACATGTAGCCCCACGGGCCTCCCGACATATCCCAGGGGTACGCCCGTAATAAACTTACCCAATGTGGAGATTATAATACTTTCATAGGACAGCCTTTTCTGACCTATTTCACACACCATGGTTGATACGTAATTACGGCCTATTGCCCAAGTGTAGTTTGTTAAATTCTTATATTCTAGCCTATGTAGAGGGCCCCACCGGCATGACAATCCTTCTCATCGGCACCCTCTACCCACTGTCGAAGGTTATGAAATCGATGGTAAATTTGTAATCGGGTACCTTCGGAGTTCGCAGGATCAACAGACACAAACGAGGCAAGGAATTTAGACAGCTTCGGGCCTCTGAGAAGAGTAATACCCTACTCCTGTTGTTTAGCACTATCGGATCGCTCAAAGGGAGTACAGATCTGGGGGGTGTAATCTCTGGTTACAAGATGGGAGAAAAACTTATGCTAGATCTAATCTGGCTACTAGAATCAAGCAGCAGCTCTCGTCGAGCTTCTCTGTGCGCAATCTCCAATGGCTTCTCTCAGGGTTCTGTCCCCTTCTCCGTGCATCTCTTCTATATTTATAGCTGGGTACACCGTCTTCTCTAGACGTCGCCGGATGAGGACTCTATATCGTTTCCGATTGGGGATCTTCGTTCCGAGATCCTCGTAGGTAACTGATTTTCCTTCTCTGTCCGTCGTACTCGATCTGGTCTCCTCGTTACAGGAGCGGGATCGAGTCCTTCCAAACACAGGGATGCCTTTCCCGTTAGCTTATTCTCCCATAGGGATAGGGTTCTCAGCGTCCGGGATACATGGTACAATTTCCATCTTCGTAGCGCGCATGCATATCCTATATTTAGATATTCGACACCCACCATAATAATTTATGACCACGGATCCTTCCGTGAACAAGCCAAAATCAATTCTTTCTGTGTCACATGACACAATACCAGTTCATTTTCTCAATCACAGTTTCAACCGTATCCAATTTAAGATTTTCGATTTAACATAGATTTTCCATGCATGAATGATACACATAATTATACAGAAATCAATTTAAAAGACTTTAAAAGAGATTGATCAAAGGGGTCTTGCTTGTAATACTGAAAGGTTCGACATCGCTCGAATTGTGGGGTGGGTGGTTGGACAGATTCTGCTCTGGACCTAACAATTATAAAGTATTACTACGGCAATTCAACTTGATATGTGCGTTCACTTTCGTATGCCCTAGTACCAGGCCTAAGACCAGCTCGGGTGGTGGAGGACGTCGCCGGCGCCCTATTTTGATAATGGCTATATGGAGCCATCGACCGGATTTCGTCGGTGCGCTTGGAACTGGAGTTGTGGCAACAAAGCGTGCCTCCTTCCCCTTCTCTTCTTTATTTATCATAATCAGAGCACCTAGACATGGAAACTACTGGATATAGAAAGTACTTAATCATGGAAAGATAATAAGGAAACTCCTAGCCAAATAAACAGCAACACCAGCCCTAGCCTTCCTGGCCGATCTCCCTTTGGTTTTGCACCAGATCACGCCGCCCTTTCCTAAAATAAACTCTATCTGGTATGGATATATCAATACTCCCCCCTTCGACAGCAAGCTTGTCCTCAAGCTTGAAATCTGGATAAGAATGCTTACAGTCGACAGCGTCCACCCAAGTAGCCTCTTCCGACTGTTGACCAATCCAATGTACCAAAAACTGCCTACAACCTCTCACAAAACGGTGACCCAAAAGCTGATAAGGAACCAGTTGAGCAGTCTCAGTTGATGGAAATGAAACATCATCTGGTAGGGATGGGGTATCTTCCGGAGGAGAACCCTTATAGGCTTTTAACAGGGACACATGGAAGACATCATGAATTTTGGCCGTCAAGGGAAGAGCTAAACGATATGCCACTTTGCCAATACGTGCAATTACTTTATATGGACCAAAGTAACGGGGCGACAGCTTGTGTTGTGATGAATTTCGTAAAGTAAGCTGTCGATGATGTTGAAGCTTCAACCAAACCCAAGAGCCAATCGAAAACGAGACCTCTATGATTACTGTCATACTGTTGTTTCATTCTATTTTGAGCAACCAAGAGATGGTGGCGTGCACGATGAAGAAGAGCATCCCGGTCCACCAACTGACAATCCACCGCATCAATGGACGTTGTTCCCTGGGAATAAGGTACCAAAGGAAGAGGTGATCGTCCATACACTAGTTCAAAAGAGGTGATCTTCCATACACCAGTTCAAAAGGCGTCATCCTCAAAGCTGAATGATAAGAAGTGTTATAACAGAATTCCGCCCATGGGAGCCATTGAACCCACGTTCTGGGATGCTCAGCAGCCAAGCATCGAAGATACATTTCAATAGTACGATTGACCACCTCAGTCTGGCTGTCCGTTTGGGGATGGTATGATGAGGATGTTAGGAGCCGAGTGCCACTCCTAGTCAGCAGACCTTGCCAAAAAGCACTAGTGAATATCGGGTCCCTATCAGACACAATCGTTTCTGGAACCCCATGGAGTCGCACAATCTGGTCGAAGAATACATCAGCCACCACAGGAGACGTTTAAGAGCGATGAAGTGTGCATACTTTGATAGTCTATCCACGACAACCAATAAAGCTGATTTTCCTTGAGACTTGGGTAGTCCCACCACAAAATCCGTAGAGACATCCGCCCAAATATGATGAGTAGGAAGGGGTTGCAATAAGCCTGCCGGAGACAATGTACTAGCCTTGTATTGTTGGCATATCTGGCATTTGCCCACGAAATCTTCCACGGAACTCTGCTGCCCTTCCCAATAAAGGTACTGTTTCACGCGATGCAAAGTTTTATGAATGCCCTCATGAGTGAGATCATGGAAAGCAGCCACCATACGTTCGCGGAGTACCAAATCAGCAGGTACAAAGAGCCGTCCGGCATGATAGACAAGCCCTGATCGTGTAGTCCATAATTCGGCTGTCACCCTCCTTGTAAGATATAGCCACAGTCGGCTCGGCTTCCCCCCGCTCAGAAGATTTGGCCAACACTGCTTCTTCTATCTTGGAGCAGCGCTTCTGAACCTCTGGATGCTGGCGAAGCTCCTCCCACTGCACCCATAGGGAGATCGTAGGGGCCGAGATCGCCGTACAAGTAACCTCCGGCTCAGGAAGGTGTGACAAGGCGTCGACAGCTGCATTGGTCCGATCGGGTTTGTACTCAACAGAAAAATCAAAGCCCATTAATTTGCTTACCCAATGTTGCTGGGCTGGGGTGATTAAGGCTTGCTCCAACAAATACTTTAGACAGGCATGATCTGTCCGAACAATAAATGATCGTCCCCACAAATATGGTCGCCAATGACAAATAGCCTGCTAATTTATTATGTCGGTCAGCCAAACGACGACTATAATATGCAACTAGATGGCCCTCTTGCTGCAGTATGGCCCCTATCCCCACACTGGAGGCATCACATTCGACCACGAACGTGACATTGAAATTGGGAAGGCAAAGAACGGGTGCAGACAATAGTGCCTTTTTCAATTGATGGAAGGCATGATCAGCTTCAGAAGACCAACAAAACCCTTGGTGACGGAGAAGATTAGTAAGGGGTTCCGCCACTGTAGCATAATAATGAATAAAACAGCAGTAATACCTGGCTAGCCTCAAAAAATTGCGTAATGCAACCGTTGTCGACGAAGTCGGCCAACGCGCGATATCTTGTATCTTGTTGGGATTGGCCTCCACGCCTCCGCCCGAAATGACATGGCCAAGATACCCCACGGCTCTTTGCACAAAAGCACATTTAGAATGCTTCAAATACAGTTGATGTTGACGAAGTTTCTCAAAGACCAAACGAAGATGAAGAAGATGCTCCTCCCTTGTATCACTATAAATCAAAATAGCGTCAAAGAAAACGAGCACAAACTTCCTGAGATATTCGGCCAAGACCTCATTCATAAGAGCCTAGAAGGTCGAAGGAGCATTACATAACCCAAAGGCCATAACCAAGGACTCAAAGTGGCCATGATGTGTACGGAATGCTGTTTTCTCAATGTCATCCTTGTGCATTCGAACCTGATGATACCCTGAACGAAGGTCTAGCTTCGAAAAGTACTGAGCACCATGCAGTTCATCCAGGAGTTCTTCCACGACCAAAATGGGAAACTTGTCCTTGATTGTTTTGTCATTAAGCGCCCTGTAGTCAATGCAAAAGCGCCACGACCCATCCTCCTTCACTAGAACTGGAGAGGAAAAAGGTGATCGACTCGGGCGAAAAAGGCCTTGAGCCAACATCTCCGCACATTACTTCTCAATTTCATCCTTCTGTAGATAGGGGTACCTGTAGGTGTAACACCCTGACAACGCATGTGCCCAGAATGTTACACCCTCAAACAACTACTAGCACAAGACACTAGAATAAATTAGCAAAGCAAGCTAACTACTAGCAAGTTACCGAAATTACTAGAAATTTCGGCAGCACCTCCCCTAAAACTAGGACATCCACTCAGCAGACAAAAGACATCATGTAATATATATCACAACATTAAGCGACTTAAGATTACCAACCAAGTACAAATATGGGTCATGGTATCAACTAACCATCATGACCCAATAAAGCACATACAACAACCACAAATTAATTACAAAACATGAACTCATTAGGATTAAATGCGACAATTAAATATGAGACTGGTGATAAATCGTGATCGTGCTACTACTCCCACCCCCGCGTGCCGGCTTCAAGGTACCTACACACACTAAATAACAAGTGTGAGTCGAAGACTTAGCCAAGTACAACAAAAAGCAAAGACAATATCAATTAACGCATTGAAAACAATAATACGCTCATACTTCTCATGTCAAACTACGAAATACAGAAAACAAGGAAATCACCGTTAATGACTTCGTCAACTACATTGCTCACTTAATTTGCATATCTCGTTGGACCATGCTGGACAAGTCCACGACTCGATCCATTCTTAACCTGTAAATTATCCTCAGCTTCAAGGAACATCAGTTGCCATTCATCATGAGCATTACCATGCGGTTCATCAGACAAATCGTAATACACATAATTTGTCACAGCCAACACGTGACCATCACTTACTCTGCGATGCTATGCAATGCATTTATACTTTCATGCTTAGATGCACACTTTCATAACTGAATATACACAAGCATTAGTAAATTATGCAACACAAATGCAGTGCAAGATGTGTCTTTTCCTCTGAGCTCATACCGGTATAGCTAGGTGTGCACCCGTCGATGCCACACCTTGCCCCGTCCTTTTTCATACGGGGTCAAATCCTCCACTCCCGTGGAGTCCCTACAGGGTTCCCACTCCCATGGAGACTACCTCTGTAGGACTTTTTCGGAGCACCCAAGTCTAGTCATACATCTTTCTCACCGACCTGGCCCAAAGAGCTCTAGGGTCAAAAATCATATATCTTTCTCGTTGACCCGGCCCATGGCACTCCGGACTAGTTATATGACTTTCTCTGACCTGGCTCCTATGCACATGAATGTATACATGCAATTGGCGCGCATAACAAAACAATTTGCATTATCATAATCATACACCCATACATGATTATTAGCATAACCTCACATTCTTAGACGTATCATTCTCATCAATCTAACCATATTCATGAGCAAAACGTGGTAACAAAACGTATGCGTTCTATGATGCGATTAAGCTGCAATAATAAACGATCAGTACTCTGTCCTGCAACACTCATCGAAGGGTACTTGCCTTTAACCTCGCCGATAAATCGACGCCCTGGGCTTATGTATTAGAGACCTCCAACCCTAGAGAAATAACACAATAATCAAAATTCATTCCTCATGTGAATATTGCCACTAATTCGGAGATAAAAACTCTAAGGATAAGCATTACTCCCTAAAATAAAATGGTTTTAGCTCAAAATTAACCATGCCATAATGGAAGATTCTCACTGGGATCTCAAAAGTTAACCACAAGAATATGGAATGATGTATGTTGAAATGAACTTAGGTCTTACCAGATAGTCACTAACCAAAATAGTGGGCCTTTCATGATCTTAATTTCAACCATTCGAAAAAGGTAAAATGGAAACAAGAAAAATGCAAATGCCTAACTCCACAAAATTCACAACCGAACTATGCATGTCAGACATACTTTGCATAGTTGATTGTAGGCTCAACATGTAATCAACATATCAAGAAGACATAGTTTAATACCATTTGAAAATCAAAAGCTCAAGTGACAAATTTAAAGAAGCCCAAAACTATGCAACATCCTACATTAACATAATTAAAGGGGGCCGGACAACAAGTTATCCATACCAATCTTTAACTAAGCAAAACCAATAACAATACTAAACCTCAACCCACCTCCTTATGATCTTAACCCAGCTCCTCTGTCTCCAACAAAATCCAAGGTAACTAAGATGTACAAGATTCTTAGTTACAACTTTCAAGTTTACATACGAGATTATTTTGTTTGGCAATTCTCTTAAATCACGCTAACTTGTCGGGACCCGAATTTGCAAATCCGGACCCTATATGTATTCAACACTAGTCCAGGAACGCGCTAGTGCACACAGTTTCAGCATTGGTAAATATCACAATCATACTCAACGAAATAATAAGGTACCTTAAATAGTTAACCAAGCTGGTTGCTCGACCTTAAGATCAAGTTACAAATATACGCCACGCAGGGCGAGAACTTAAATAAAGAGAAATAACAGCAGCGGAAAATAAGATAACTTCGTGACGCCATCCAGTATACCACAGGCAACTGACTGGGCTCGCTTCCTAGTTAGAAGGTTCCTCTTGGAGCTCCTCCTCCAAAGCTGGTGTAGACTCTTCTTCAACTGGTGTTGTATTGTGGCAAGGGTGAGTACTTGGTACTCAGCAAGTCATGCACAGAATGCAAACTAATCTACTACATGCATGGCTTAGTACAAAGGAGTAGCTCAGGGTATAATTGCAGTAAACAGCATTTGACAAGTAACATAAGTAGATTCGAAAGCAGTAGAACAAGTATAAGATCAATAACTTTTCCAGGAGTTAAATAAACATCTTTTCCAATCCTAATCCCCATTTCCATCAACATCATTATTAACCAAACCAAACCTATCAAGTCCAAGTTATTTTCAAGAAAGTCTAACCCTTAACTGTAATTCCCGAGCAATGTCCAATGCCGCGGACACGGCTATTCGAATAGATTTTACACTCTGCAGAGGTTATGCACTTTACCCACAAGATACAGTCAAACACCACAAAGGCGAGTGTCCGTAACAAAGTCTTTCGGAAACTTCTAACAGCACAAGTGGGCCTCCCCGGTTATTGCACACTAACCCTTCCCTTTGCAAAGGCGAAGTTTAGGCCAATCAACCGTTATATGGGTACCTGGCCGCAGCCCCAGTACGCTCCCCTGTACAACTACACAAAAGGTATAGTTGACACCCCGAGGTCCCACAGATACGTTATTAGCAACTTAATCAACTAGGTCCGTCCCATTACAGACATGTGGTTGCACGTTTGACTCAGTTCAAAGGCTCGCAACGTTAAGTCCTTAGGGTGACCAGGGCAAGACTACCCGAAGAACCAAAACAATGTTCCCAGTGCCACAACTGGCCCACCCGATCATTTTTGCCACATGCCCTGGTCAAAATCTATTTATCAAACCCCCAGTTGATTACCATGCACCACGTGCCATCAATAATCATAACACATGATACTTCTTTCAAAACAGGTGCAGTATCTCATTAAGTCAAATTAGCATTTGATTGTCCAAAGCGTTTCACGTGGCAAGGCTAAGCATACTACATCGGTCTAACTACCCATGTTGGCAATTTAATAATGTCCAACTAATAACTTACAACTAGGGTGACAAGGGGTCATGGCACATATTTAATTAGCCAATGTGTCATACAGCAATTTGACATTTATCTATTTCCCCGGAATTAAATAAAGTATTTTCTAATTAAACTAGCATGCAATAATTTAAACCAATTTAATTTGAAAATGGGATCAACATGGTCAAAGCACAACTTGCCTTCAAAGAGTAATTGTTCTTGGTCCTGAGCTGGCTCCTGGGTCAACACTTCACCTTCGAAGCCTTCGGGCACTTCAACGTCTACTCGTAAAGCGTGCAAATAGCAATAAATAAATAAACAGTAGACAAAAAGTGTCCAAACATCCCAATAAAGTTCACAAACAGAGAGCATAATTTTATGAACTTTTAGAAACTGGAATCGTCAAATTCGGAGTTTAAATGCAAAAGTTATAACCGTTTAAAGTTTAAAGAAAACATTAATTAAATATAAACAGAGAAATATTCATAATCAAAAATTAATTAAAATTCATATTTGAGTAGGTCTCATTTTTATGAAAATTTAGAAATTTGAATCACTCAAATCGGAGTTGAAACGCAAAAGTTATAAGCGTTTGAAGTTTGAATCCATTTTTGAAATCAATAATTCGAATTAATAAATCATTTTCTTTTTCGGAAATTAATTTATTGCGTCAGCGTGACAAGTGGACCAATCAGAGGCCGCCACGTCGCCTCGGGTCCATGGACCCGCCAAGACGGTTTGGCTCGGTCCACCGTGGACCCGGCCCACACTCGGTTCTCGACATGTGGGCCCTCTGGTGACGTCGGCCTGCGGTTCGGTGAGTGGGCGAACACGCGGGCCCCACCGTGACGTCAGCATGACGTCATGGTGCGGTTTGGCTCGATTCGACACACGGGCCGCGTGACGCCATCGGCGACGTCACGGTGACTGCGCTTGTATTGGCCGGCCGTCGATCTCGACCACGTGGCATGATCTCGGCCGTTGATTTGAAAATCAACGGCCCAGATCGGATCTAGCTCAACGCAATAGGAAACTACTTTGGCCGATTCCGACCGTTCGATCTTGATCGGACGGTCAAGATCCAATCTAACATTTACAACGCGGCTAACCCTAGCCGTTCGATCTAGATCTAACGGCTGAGATTGGATCTAGTACGGTGAGGTTAAGGCCACATGGCGCGATCTAAACCGTTGGATCTAAATCCAACGGTTGGAAATAGATCTGGAGATTTAGCACGTGGGATCTCACCGGGAGTGACGTGGACGAATCTGGGCCCTTGGATCTGGATCGGACGGTGGAGGGAGCTCGAGGTCCGGTGATGGTGTGCGGCGGCGCTCGGTCACCGGGGACGGGGACGATGACCACTCGAACGGCGCTACAGGGCTTCTTCGGCGAAGTGAAGGGTCCCCTCCGACGCGGCTTGTCCTTGCGGTTCCGGATCTGAGCTCAACAGCGGCGGAGGACGGCGGACGGCGGCGGAAAGGGCGGTAAACCGCGGCGGAACGCCAAACCAACTACGGCGAGCTCGCGCGGGCAAACGGCGGCGGCTCAGGCAACGTTGTCTAGGGCTACGGGTGCGCACGGAAGTCGGCAACACAATGGCGGCGGCGGCACATTAAATAGGCCCCTCGGCGTCCGTGAAACTCGCGGAAACCGAGGCCCACACGGCTGCGGCGGCGGAATTCGAATTGGATTCGGATTGGGGTGACGTGGCTCAACGTGAACCGTTGGATCAAGATCCAACGGTGCGGGGGTTTGGGCTCGGGTCCGGCTCGGGCGACTTGGCTGGCTCGGTCGGGCTTGAGTTCGGGCGACGTGGCTCAATCTCGGCCGTTCGATCTTGATCGGGCGGTCGAGAGGGTTAGGGTTAGGTTAGGTTCGAGTTGGACTCTGATTCGAGTCAGACTCGGGCTCGGGTCGGGTCCAGGTCGGAGGAACAGTACAAACCAACTCGATTTTTACCAGCGATTAAATATTCAAATTAATTCCCAGAAATTCATTTAATTCATTAAAAATAGCAAAACACTCAGAAAAATCTCAGAAAAATTCTAGAAAATATTTTGGAACATTTTGTACTCAAATAAAATATTTCCAACAAAAATTTATTTGTAAAATCAAATTCTTTAATTATTTCAAAAGGGAATAAATTCAAATAAATTCCAAATAAATCCAAATAAATTCCAGAAAATTCCAAAAATTCACCAAAGTGCCAAATCTTATTTAAATTCATGAAAACAAAAAATTGGGGTGTTACATAACTCAATCAGCGAGAAAATAGATCTAGATAGCCGCAGTATCATGCAATCCGAAGAACCCAGAACATAGAGATAAACGGCTTCTCAATGTCTCCATTCAAACTAGACTATTGGCATAAGATTTCATTATGCAATTTTAACCAAGGATGGCACAATCTAGAGTAGAACCAACACTTAAATGAAAAAGACATGCGTCACATTATCCTTAGTATTTGCCACCCGCACTTTCAGATAGCACCAAAAAACTACGATACAGCTAGCTAACAATCACGAACAGCTAGATACCCACATGCATCATAGGACCAACAGCCACAACCTAATTAATTAACCCATCATACTTGAAGTTGAAATCAACAGTAGGGTCAACGCAATGAAGTGAACTCATTTCGAAGCCACAACTCCATGCATTTAGCATCAGTACACTAAATCACAATGTGATACCATAGCATATACCTTCTAAGCATTTCATCAAGCACTTGGCATGCACAAATAACCAATAACCTAACTTTAAGCTTGTGGCTTTGCACTCACCAAGGAGAAGGCAAGAGGGAGGGAGGGAGTGCTGCTGCCGCTGCTTCACTTGGAGGGGAGGGCGCCGGTTGGAGGGGAGGCCGCCGGAGCTAAGGACGTCAGCCAGGAGGACGGCGGTGGCTCGGGGTGAAGGTCGACCGGGGCGACATAGGTGCTGGGGGAGAGCGTCCAGGGGCAGCGTTGGCCGGCCAGGAGGGGGAAGCGGCGTCGGGCTACACCGAGTCGGGCGGAGGGGCGGGGCGGCGCCGGCCAAAAGCAGGGGTAGGCCGGGAGCGACGCCAGGCTGGGGAATGGGGCGCTTGGCCAGGGGAATCTCCAGGGGAGCCGGCCAAGGAGGAGGGCGCCGGGCTGGGTGGTCGCAGGGAGGCGCAGAGGGGAAGGGCGTCTGCAGGGAGCTTGCTGGGGGCGCAAGTCGGCCAGGAGAAGAACCAGCCACAAGAAAGGAAATAGAGATAAGGTTAGGTGGGAGATGAGGTGGGGGAGGGAAAATTTCAGAAAACCCCCTCCCACACCACCTAATCTAACCCTAGCACTCGCAGATAGGTCCACCACCTCCTGAAATTACCTGCCAGATGGGCCCACGCTCACCCAGCTGAAAATTCCACAACTTGGAGACTAGCCCGCGATATTACAGTAGGGCTTCAACACCACTGGGTCAGTCCCCTCCTTCAAGCATATGCGATGATCACATAGACGGGAAGGTGGAAGCCCCTAGGGCTCGTGGAATAAGTCAGCAAAATGTGCCAACAACTTCTCCACGTCATCCTCTTTGAGTTCCGTTGCTAGAAGATGTGTCTTGCTTCCGGAGCTTCCCAGTAGGGTCACTTCTCTTCCTTCATTCCGGAACCACATCTTTAAAGAACCAAAGTTCCATTGTATATTGCCCAGAGTTTGCAACCATTGGACCCCCAAAACAATGTCGAACCCTTCCAATGGTATGACCAAGAACGGCGCCCCAAAATTGTGCTGATCAATCTTGAAATTAATCTTCGGAATCCTTCCCAAGCACGGCAGATAAGCCCTGTTTGCCACCCGGACCTGTTGTCCCGTCGTAGCCTCCTGCAACATGCCAATCCGACGAGCGGCATGGCTGCTCATAAAATTATGAGTACTGCCGCTGTCCACCAGGCCATTCAATATCACACCATCCACGACCAGCCTGATCTGCATAGTATCGCGGGCCTTGGGTCCCCTTGCTGCCATCAAAGAAAGAGTGGGCTCCACCTCATCCAGCTCACCTCCGCCTTCTTCCTCCTCATCCATGACTTCTAAATGGAATAATCGCTTGCACCGATGTCTGGGTAGGGGTGAAACTGATCGGATATGGATCGGAAATCACTCATATTGTATTTGATCCATATAATTTTATCAAATTGGATTCGGACACGGATAGTGCTGGATACGGATTCGGACACGGATAGTACCGGATACGAATATGGAGGGCATGCTAACTCCAAACATACCATGATCGAATCGGACAACCTATGAAAGTACTGATCCCTTTGCCAAACTATATGAAGATTGAATTCAAGACGAGAAACATGTCATCCTTTGACAATTCAATCGATCTCTCGTATCCATGATATGTTAATAAGTTGTGATTGACTCCTCAATCACGGCATGGCCATGCACTTCCTTAATCATATCACACGAGTGGTCTAGACATATATCTCCGTTACACTAAAGTGGCAAATTCCATCTTGACTGCTTACTTCCCTCGGCATGTTTCATAGTAAACATGAAAGCTACCTTTATAACTATCCGGTTAGAAAATAGTGTTTGGTAACCCTAAGGTAAACTGTTACACATGTATGGAATGCGACAATCTCAGGTCTAAGGATCATACATCTACTATGTATGAGATACACTGATGACATATAAGAATGTAACATTCTCACAGTATCCTATTGCGGGTCTATCTAACACATGTTCTTCAACATGCGTTCACAATATATTGATGATATTTCCATATCTCATGATCTATAAAACATGATCATCGATCAGTACATATGCTGATCTATTCATCGTTGTCCTATACGACGATATCCGATCAGAGATATTTATATAATTATATCAGTAAGTAAAGAGTTTCATAAACAAGTCGCATACTTGCTAATCAATATAATGATATACATTCATTGCACCAAAAATCATATTATTATTCAGAAACATAGTCATGCTACAATCATCTATATGATTGCCTCAAGGGCATAACACTAACATATAGTAATACATATGCATTCTGTTAGAAATAAAGGCACATTTAGGTTTAATTTAATCCAAAAGTAAATCATGAACAACATGTGATTGACGACCGGTAACGAATAACAGGAGCATACCATAGATGCATATGCTAGAAGACTACACATATATCCATCTAATGTGCTCACAATCAATAGGTTGAAAATAAACGGTAGAAACATTGTAACGTACTGTTCGTGTGCAGATGGAGCGAAGAGTCGTAAGCGCGTCTGATAAAGGACGGAAGCGCGCGCTGATCGAGCGATGCCGAGCGATCGCTTCCTTAACGCCGAGGAAGACGAGCCGTGGCGGTGGCGATGGAAGCGATCGCGCCGAAGCGCTTCCCAAAAACCTCGATTCGTCCTCTCCGGTGCAAGAACGCGAGGACAGATTCGGAGACTCGCTTTCCGTTATTTGGTGCACGCCGCGACGGGCGAAGCATTTGATGGCGGCGCAAATGAGAGGAAAATAGCAAAAGCCTAGACGTGGTGTGTATCGTGCTTTTCGACGGGCAATGGCAAAGATATAAAGGAATAGCCTGGTAATACCAGAATCGAACACGACTCAAGACGTGCCACGATCGGAGTCTATTACGAGTCGATTACGATTTCCTTATCCCTTCGCAACTGCGTGACGATCCCGAGTAGCAAAAGAATAAAGCGCAAAAGGAGGTCGCGCCACGCAAAGCCCTGGACCGGATTTCGGCGGACCATTCACGCAGTGTGACGCCCGCGCCTCCGCCCCGCCCCCGCCTACTGCGTTCGAGCCCGAGCCCGGCCCGGCCAAGCGAGGCGAGGCGAGGCGAGCGCGCGCGTGTGTATTCTTTCTCCCTTTCTCCACATGGTTCTACCATGGTGGAGCACACTCCACTATTTAAACTAGTGTTCACCACTTTAGGCTAGCAATGTGGTACTATTGCTAGTGCACATGCTCCTCATGAGGTGGGCCTTTGAGATTTTCTAGGATTTATTGTCTCAATTAAATGGGCTTGGCCCAAATAATCCAACAATCCCCCACCATATCTCAAAGTCCCACTGACAGTTTTGCCTATTCCAAAGCTGTTTATATACCAGCGTTTCGGTGACAATGGACTATGCCTTGAATTGCATCTAGGACTCCAAACTACACTCAGCCACAACTTGAACAATGGACTAAGCCTTGAATTGCAAGTTTTGTGCGACTGAGTTTCATTTAGAGCCTTAGCTGATACTAGGCTGCCAATAGGCTACCCCTCGGGTGGAGCATATAAGTCGTACTCCATGGTCTCTTCATGAGATTATTAGAGATTACCCAAGTCTCACAGACTGTGACTTTCAACAGTCAATCTCATATAGGTGTGTTCTTTCAAGATGCTCTGTAGGATGACATCTTCGCTAAATAAAGCCAACAGAACACATTAAGGCAAAAGCCAACCTGCCATACAGATTTCGAGAGTTGCATCTTCACTTGGAACTAGTTAGAAAATTACTCTCCTTCAGTTAATCAGTAGCTTGTTTTTCCCAGGTCCTAATTCACGGGATCTCCGATCACATAGGTTGGGTTACCGCTATGGTATAACTCACATGGGTCTCATGCCTAGTTCCTTTGATGTGTTATCTATCACATTCCGTGATAGCCCTTTAGTGAAGGGATTCGCTGTGTTTTTAGCCGCCTGGATATAATCCAATGCTATCACTCGGAGTTTTTCAATTTCTGTGGACTTCAAACGTCTTTTTCACATGTTTTGAGGATTTCAAGTTATCTTTATAATCGCTCACTTTAACAATAATCGTTTGATTGTCACAATTCATAAGAATGGCCGGTATTGGTTTTTCAACCACCTAAGATCCATCAAGAGTTCACGTAGCCATTCTCGCCTCAACAGTTGGTCGTATCCAATGCGATCAATTTCGCCTCCATAGTTGACCGTGTCAAAATAGTCTGCTTGCAAGACCTCCACGACCTGGCGCCCCACCAAGTGTAAACACATATCCACCGGTGGCCTTAATCTCATCAAAGATCGAGATCCAATTTGAATCACTATAACCCTCTAGTAATCTTGAAGGGTACAGGTATAGTGTATTCCATAATTTATCAGTACTCCACCAAGTAACGCATAACTCTTTCGAGTGCACGCCAATGATCATCTCCCGGGTTAGAAGTAAACCGGCTCAATTTGCTTACAGCAAATGAGATATCAGGCCTTGTTGCGCTAGCCAAGTACATGAGAGATCCAATGATCTGAGAATATTTCATTTGATCTCTAGCAATTCTCTTCACACTTGGATCATAAGGTGTTGGAGAAGGCTTGCTATCCGAATAGCCAAACCGACTCAAAACCTTTTCCGTATAATGGGATTGAGAAAGACTAATCCCATCCTCACCTTTGACTAACTTGATGTTCAAGATCACGTCAGCCTTTCCGAGATCTTTCATATCAAAATTTCCAGACAGGAAAGACTTGACCTCATTGATCACATCAAGATTTGTTCCAAAGATCAAAATGTCATCCACATATAAGCACAGAATAACTCCCTCACCCCCACCATGGCGATAATACACACACTTGTCTGGCCCGTTTACAATGGCCGACTTGTGTCAATGTTCTATCGAACTTCTCATGCCATTGTTTAGGTGCTTGTTTAAGGCCATAAAGAGATTTCAGTAACTTACACACCTTGCTCTCATGTCCGGGTAGCACAAATCCATCTGGCTGATCCATGTAGATCTCCTCATCTAGCTCTCCATTAAGAAAAGCTGTCTTCACGTCAAGGTGGGGGAACGCTAGGGGTACATTTGCCACAGTCCGTAGCGACGACATGCAAACGTGCTCCCAAACAGCGGCAACGGGTTGCAGCTTGATCGGCCATAATCCCCGAAGAAGGCGAAGCAGAGGCTTCAGCTCGTTCGGCCCGCCACGGGGTTGCTCGCGGGAACGGAGGCGCTCCGGTGAGAGGCGCGAGGGTACAGGAGACGTTCGACCCCAACATCCAGGCGCTGATGGAGGCAAACGAAAGGCTTACGGCCGAGGTAAAACACCTACATGATCAACGGGATCTGGGGCGCGACGAATCGCAGGACGAAATCCCAGACCACGAGATGTTGTCGCCGATGCATGCAGGCGTGGTCTGGGACGATGATGACCCAAACCCGCTTTGCATCCGACTTCGGAGGAAGAGATGGCCCTCCCTCGGGAACTTTAAGTTCCCCACCATCAAGCCGTACAACGGCAAAGTGGACCCGAGGGAGTTCCTTTGTGTCTACGACACTGTCGTGGAAGCCGCGGAGGGGAGATGATGACATCAAAGCTAAGGGGCTCTTGTTGGAGCTCAAGGGGATAGCACTCTCCTGGTACATCTCTCGAGCCAAGCTCAATCGCGAGCTGGCCGCAGCTTCGTGCCAAAATGGAGTCCAACTTTCAGAGCAACTTCGACGGGATGAAAGAAGAAAGTGACCTTGTTTGTCGTGAGATAGTGCGAAGGAGAAACCCTGAAAAGCTACTTTCAGCGCTTCTCCAAGATCAAGTGTCAGATCCGGGGAGTCAGCGACACGACCATCATAAACGCGGCCCGCTGCGGTTTGCGCAGGGGGGCCATTGGCGGAAAGGCTGGCTCGCAAATAAGTAAGAACCGTGAAGGAGCTTTTAGCGTAAGTTCGGACCGCTCCGATCTAGCCTTCAGTTCGGATCGCTCTAATCTAGCGTTCAGTTCGGACCGGTCCAATCTCGATTAGATCTACACCGTCGGATTTTGAATCAACGGTTTAGATGGAATAGCATGCCCGTGCGTGCGTGACGTCAGCGATGACGTCATCAGTGGGTCCACATGTCGACGACACATTATTTTTCGAAAAATATATTTATTTTTATCGTTTCGTTGCTGACGTCATAATACGGATTTTTCATTGGAAGAATAATCTGGCCGAAATAGAAATCGGCGCTGACGTCAGGTTGACGTCATATTTCCGAATTATCAATTCAAAAATAAATGAGTTAATTTGGTTTATTCTTTTATTTGATTTTCAAACTTCAAATGTCTATAACTTTTGCGTTTTAACTCCGATTTGAGTGATTCCAATTTCTAAATTTTTTTAAAATCAAGCTCTATTTGATTCTGAATTTTATTTGATTTTTGGACTTGAGTTGCTCTCTGTTTTATTTATTTATTGCTATTTTCATCCGTTACGAGTAGACGTTGAAGTACCCGAAGGCTTCGAAGGTGAAGTTTTGACCCAGGAGCCAACTCAAGACCAAGAACAAGTACTTTTTGAAGGCAAGTTATACTTTGATCATGTTGTTCCTATTTTTGAAAATTAGTTTGATTCAAGTTATTGCATGCTAATTTAATTAGAACATGCTTTAAATAATTCTAGGAAATTAGATAAATGCCTAGTTGCTGTATGACCCCTTGACTATTTAATTATGTACCATGAACACTTGTCACCCTAGTTGTGGATTATATAGTTGGACATTATAAATTTACCAACATGGGTAATTAGACCGATGTAGTATGCTTAGCCTTACCACGTGACATGATTTTGAATAAGCAAATGCTAATGTTGACTTAATGAGATATGGAACCTGTTTTGGAGAAGTCATGTGTCATTGATGATGATGTTGATGGCACGTGGTGCATGGTAATCAACTGGAGGTTTGATAACTGTTTTAGACCAGGGCAAGTGGTAAGAATGGTCAGGTGGGCCATGGTTGGTTCAAGGGAAAGATGTTTTGGTTCTTCGGGTAGTCTTGCCTTGGTCACCCTAAGGACTTAACCTTGCAAGCCTTTGAACTAAGTCAAGCATGCAACCACAAGTCTGGAATGGGACGGACCTAGTGGAGTAGGTTGCTAATAACTTGCATGTGATACCTCAGGGTGTCAACTATACCTTTTGTGTAGTTGTAGGGGGAGCGTACCAGGTGCTGCGGCATGGTACCCATCTAACGGTATGTCGGTCCTATACTTCGCCTCTGCTGAGGGAAGGGATGGTGAATGGCAACCGGAGAGATTCACTTGTAAAGTTAGAGGTTTCCGAAAAACTTTGTTACGGGCACTCGCCTTTGTGATGTTTGACTGTATCTTGTGGGTAAAGTGCATAACCTCTGTAGAGTGTAAAATCTATTCGAATAGCCGATTCCGCGGTATTGGACACTGCTCGGGGATTACAGTCAAGGGTTAGACTTTCATGAAAATAACTTGGCTTTTGGTAAATGGTTGGGTTGGGACTGAGAATTGGACTTAGGTTGTGAAATGCTTTACTTGTGAAATGATTGTGAAAGTTATTACCTTTACTATTCTTCTACTGCTTTGCAATCTATTACTGTATTCATGAATGATGTTTCACTGCAAATGAACCATGAGCCTATCCTTTGTACTAAGCCATGCATGTAGAATATTAGGTTTGCATTCTGTGCATGACTTGCTGAGTACCAAGTACTCACCCCTTGCAACAATACAACACTAGTTGAAGAAGAAGCGACGCCAGCTTTGGAGGAAGAACTTCAGGAGGAGCTGTCTACCTAGGGAGCAAGCCCAGTTAGTTGCATGTGGTATACTGGATGGCGCCACGCTGTTGATTTGATTTCCGCTGCAATTATTTACTTTTAATAAGTTCTCGCCCTGCGAGGCGTATCTTTTGTAACTTGACCATAAGGTCGAGCAACCAGTTTGTTTATTAATTAAAGTACTTTATTATTTCACCGAGTATGATTGTGATATTTACCAATGTTGAGACTGTGTGCACTAGCGTGATCCTGGACAAGTGCTGAATACACAGAGGGTCCGGATTTGCAAATTCGGGTCTTGACAGAGGTGGTATCAGAGCCATACTGACTGTAGGTCTTGACCCTAGATAGATTGGTCGTCTTTAGGAGCTTCAAAATTATTTTCTAAAAAGAAAATTTAACTTGAAAGAATAATAAGTTCTTGACTTATCTTATTATTATATTCTTTCCCCATTTGCTGAAATTTCTATCTTTCCCCACTGGTTTAAATGGAAATCTTACCTGAGTCATTCCGAATAGTTAACAATGTTTCACACTTAGGGAGAAAGTACTGGATGTCACTGTCAACCTTGAAGATTGTGATGTTAGGAATCGTCAAGCTCAAGAAGAAGTGGAGCGATGAAGTGTTCCAGAAGTTAGAGAACCAGTGCTTTAGTCTCAACTGGCTACTAAAGATGTGCGAGAGTCGCGTTAGTCTAAGATAGGTGTTTTAGTTGAAACTCATGTGTGAGAGTCGTGTCTCTTAAGATAGGAGAATTACCCTTTTAGACGCTAGATTATTGTGTGCTTAGGAATTTGGTTCTTCCTTGATTGCTGAGTGTGCAGTATGCGTTGCAAGCTTTTAGGCCTGGATAAGCAACCATACCAAGTTATTAATAATGTTTGTATAAGTTTTTGGGTTAAACCTGTTCTCCTCGCAATAGGATTCTTGAACCTTATCTTTGCTTTTCCCTCTTACCTAAACCCTGGAGTGGTCAATAGATGGAAAGGACCGACTGTAGCAGTAATTCCAAGGCTGTTCAAGTCAGTTTAGTTGCTACTACTAGTGTTAGTGACAACGCAGATAGTGACCAGCAGCTTTCCACCGCACCAACTGTGACAAATCAACACTTGGATCGGTTATTCACCGCCCAAACTCAGCTTATGCAGATGATGGTGCAACAGATGAATATTATCAGTACCAAAATCAATCCTTCCACAACTGAAGTCACAACCTCCTATTCATAGTTAAAGTTTACCTTGTTCATAAAGACCAAACCACCCACGTTGATGGATCAGCCACTCCCAAAGATGCAGAAATCTGGCTTATGTCATGGAAGAGAAGATGGCTTTGGTGCAATGTGAAGAAGAGAAAGTTCCCTATGCTACTTGCCAGTTAGAAGGAGATGCATTAGCCTGGTGGAAAGGTTTCTACGTCACCTCTGAGGATGGACATACCATCACTTGGTTGGAGTTTGTCACTGCCCTTCGTCAGTTTGTTGCGTCGTCAGCTGATAGTGTGACTACCGCAAGTTCAGAGAAGTGTACCACCCCTGCACCCAATACCAAACCGAGACATTGTTCCTTGAAGTGTTGTCAACCAAACAAATCAGAAGACCGTGCATACATCCGTTGTGGAGAAATAGGACACACTGCTGATGAATATGCAATCAATTGTTCCAGCTGTTAAGGAAGCCATTTACCTGGAGAATGTCCTTTGCGCAATATCACCTGCTATCTTTATGAAGGTCAGGATCATTGCCCATCTCAATGTCCCTTGAATTCAGTAGTGACCGCTGTGATTCGACATTAGTGAGAGAAATTTTGAGTTATCATTGCTCAAGAGTTAGTAAAAAGGGAAGGATTGTCATCCGCACTAGCTGTGCCACGTGAAGAAAAGAAGAAGAAACATGTCAACCCTATCCGTCTACCTCAGGAAATCGGTGATACTTGGTCACCATGGAATTATTTCTTGTGTGATAAACAAGGTCAATGGGCTAGAGAATGCCCCATCAACCCGGCACGATGACCCAAACATTCATGATACAACGGTGGCGAGTTAGATCATTTTGTTAAGTAATGCCACAAAAAGATCAAGCAAATTCTGAAGCCATGATCATACCAGAAATTACTTCAGTAAAGATTATAACACCGAAAGTGAGTGGTAAGACTATAGAAACAACTTGCTCAAGGAGTCAGTTGAAGCAACAGGAATTGGTTAACAAGACCCTTTATCCAGAAGATGAGTGCAAGGAATCGGAGGACCACCGCAAGCGTTAGAAAGCTTATCAAGAAGGACCACTGCAACAATGAATGAGGAGTGCCCCTCAACAACTCGGTTGCCATACTGCTCAGACTTTGTTCGAGACACAAGGCCGTGTTAGACTGTGGATGAAGAGTCATATTAGTTGAGAGCCCTTGTGGAAGGAAAGTGGAGTTCCAAGCGACTGCCGTTCGTGATGGACAACTGATGGTCAACAGCGTAAAGGCAGTCGGCATTGAAGATGTTCCGGTGGTGAACGAGTACCAAGATGTTTTTCCTGAAGATCTACCTGGTATGCCGCCGGACAGAGATAAAGAGTTTGTAATAGAGTTGGTACCTAGAACATCACTGATAGCAAAGAGACCTTATCGGATGTCACTGAAGAGTTGGTAGAGATGAAGAAACAAATTGAGGAGTTGATGGAAAAAGGATTCATCATACCCAGTTCATCACCATGGGGAGCACCAGTTCTATTTGTCAAGAAGAAAGACGCGAGTTTCACGATGTGCATAGATTATCGTGCACTCAATGATGTGACAATAAAGAACAAGTATCCGCTACCCAGGATCGATGATCTGTTCAACCAGCTGAGAGGAGCCAGAGTTTTCTCCAAGATTGACCTGAGATCAGGATATCATCAGCTGAAGATCCGATTGGAGGATATTCCGAAGACCGCATTTTCGTTAAGATATGGACATTACGAGTTTACTGTCATGTCCTTTGGTCTGACGAATGCACCAGCATATTTCATGAACCTGATGAATAAAGTTTTTATGGAATACTTGGACAAGTTCGTGGTGGTGTTTATAGATGACATTTTGGTCTACTCCAAGGCAAGGGAAGAGCATGCAGAACATCTGAGGTTAGTTCTGGAAAAGTTGAGAGAACAGCAACTCTTCGCCAAGTTCAGCAAGTGCGATTTTTGGAAGGACAAGGTGGAGTTCCTTGGGCATGTGATGACCGCGGAAGGAGTCGCCGTTAATCCAAGCAAAGTAGAAGCTGTGTTACATTGGGAGCAGCCGAAGACGGTGACCCAGATCCGTAGTTTTCTGGGTATGGTAGGTTATTACCTCCGCTTCATTGAAGGATTTTGAATGATTGCGAGACCTCTTACGCAATTGTTGAAAAAGGAGAAGGAGTTTACATGGACGCCGGAGTGCGAGGAAGGCTTTCAAGAACTGAAGAAGCGTTTGACGTCAGCACCGGTGTTAGTTCTACCGAATGTGAATCAAAGCTTAGATATATACTGTGATGCGTCGCGCCAAGGACTTGGATGCGGTTGATGTAGAATCGGAAGGTCGTTGCATATGCATCAAGACAGTTGAGGCCGCATGAGGAGAATTACCCGACGCATGATCTGGAGTTAGCAGCTGTAGTGCATGCCTTGAAGTTGTGGCGTCACTATCTGATCGGGAACAGATGTGAAGTGTATACGGACCATAAGAGTCTTAAGTACATTTTCACCCAATCAGACCTGAATATGAGGCAGAGGAGATGGTTGGAATTGACCAAGGATTACAATGTGGGAATCCATTACCATCCCGGTAAGGCCAACGTGATAGCCGATCCCTTGAGTCGGAAGAGCCACACCGTCAATATGTTGGTGGATGAAATTCAGGTTGAGTTATGCAAAGAGTTTCCGAAGATGCAGATTGAGGTGGTACCCGAAGGATTTTTAGCCGCTTTGGAAGTGAAGCCTGCCCTTGAGGTCCAGATCTGAGAAGGACAGAAGGATGATAACAAGATTCAAAGGATCAAGTCCAAGATGGAGGAAGGAAAGGCAAAGGACTTCAGACTGGATGAGCAAGGCATGTTGTGGATTAAGGATCGCATATGTGTGCCGAACAAGAAGGAGTTGAAGCATCTGATTTTGGAAGAAGCCCATTGACTCCAAGTACTCGATTCATCCGGGGAGTGCTAAGATGTATCAAGATCTAAAGGAAAGATTCTGGTGGCCGAGTATGAAGCGTGAAGTTGCCGAGCATGTTGCATTGTGCGACATATGCCAACGAGTCAAGGCAATGCATCAGAGGCCAGCAGGATTTCTACAACCGCTGAAGATACCTGAGTGGAAGTGGGAGGAGATTGGTATGGACTTCATTACTGGTTTACCGAGAACTCAGGGTGGATATGATTCCATATGGGTTATAGTAGACCGATTGACAAAGGTCGCTCATTTCATCCCCGTGAAGACCACCTACTCAGGGGATAAATTGGCAGAGTTGTACATGTCAAGAGTTATACAGAGGTACCCAATTTACCTCAAGATTCTGGAATAAGCTACATGAAGCCATGGGAACCCGTCTGAACTTCAGTACAGCTTATCATCCGCAGACGGACGGACAGACGGAAAGAGTTAATCAGATTCTGGAAGACATGTTGAGAGCTTGTGCGTTAACTTATGCTATCTCTTGGGATAAGAGTTTGCCCTATGCCGAGTTCAGCTATAATAATAGTTATCAGGCAAGTCTGCAGATGTCACCATTTGAAAACTGGAGTAGCGTTACACATAGAACTTTCAAAGTTGGTCGATATTCCACGAGTTTGCGAGTTCCCTGCCATCAGGCATCGCCAGCCGGTAAGCCCCCGTGCGATCTGTTAAGACGACTCTGTAGGGGTCCTCCCACTGTGGGGATAACTTGTTGGTGTTGGATGAGCTCTGGATTCGTCTTAGAGCCAGGTCCCCAACAAGGAGTTCGCTAGGTCGTACCGATCTAAATGCATGTCTGCGAAGAGTTTGTAGGTAATGTGACGATGGCAACAGCGCTCGTGATGTAACACTGGGTGTCCCGATCTTTCGATGAGAATGATAACCTACGATTTGGGTGGAGATGACTTTGACGATCCGACTACAACGTACAACGACGATGCGCCTTAGCAATGGCTAAACCAACTCCAGAGGGTTATTGACCTTGTCGTGGGCACGATCAACCTGATCACGAAGATCAATTCCTGCAAGCAATCGAAGAACAAGCAAGAACAAGGCAAAAGCAATCTAACATTGCAAATATGGATGAAGTATTGAAAAGTTGGGGTTCCGATACAAGGAGCTTGTTAGGTAGCCGTTGAGCACGTCTAAAAGACTCAAAATAGTAGCAAAAGGCTAAACTATCAAATAACCAAAACCCAATTTATTTTGGGGGACTCCCTAGCTATATATAGGAGAAATAGGAGGCCAAAACCAGGCTAGGGGCATCCAAACCACATCCATGGCTGAGTAGGACTCCTATTCCTAGTTTGACTCGGATTTGGAAAGATGACCAAACTTGTTTTGCAGATTCCTGTTGACTCGTAAGGAATTTGGAGGTGGGGCCGGATCCGTTCGAAAGAGGACGTCGAAACCTTTCAAACCAGTACTCATAGACCACAAACACCCTTGTGAATCAAAAGTTATGGTAATTTTAAGTTGGTGCTGTCCCGAAGGCCGAATCCGAGTTGAAGTTGTGCACCGGAAGAATTGGCTTCATGCTTGACTTTTGGGAGTCCTTCTCCTTGGTTCCTAAGGACAATAAAATTATCACAAGGATTAAATAGCATTCCATTCATTAAATTATTTGCATGCAACCCGAGGAACGCATTCACCTGGCAATTGAATTGACGTGCGCGAGCTCGAGTAATTGGCCCTTGTATTACATTGTTGGTTTCAATTGGTTTTGTAGGCATGCCGTATCCATGGTAGTGATGTACTCATCATCCTCCCCTTCTTGCATTTGAGTCATCCTCAACTCAAGTTCATCATCTTCTCCCAAGTATGGCTTTAGATCTGATAATTGAGTTGACGGGCTCGAGCTCGAGTCAATGGTCCTTGAACCGATGAAGATGTAGAAGGATGACCAAGGTGGGGGCCGATAAAGCCATGCAGATTGAGCCATCGTAGTAGATGTATATGAAGAAGAGGATGCCGTGAAGTGTTGCCAACTTAATGGTTCTGGCCAAGGTGGCGGTCGATGAAACCATGCAGTTGATATAATTGCAGCAACACTTGGTGATGACCATATGTATGCAGTGTTAGTTCTGTCCATGATGAGCATGGTCTCATCATCCTCCCTTTCTTGAAGTGGAGTCGTCCTCGATTCCATCATATTGTCCTGCAAAATGTTAGGAGCGACAGGAAACAAAGCAACATGCAAATTTGCAATCAAATCAATGGATCGAGAATCTCTATCAATCATATACTCCCTTTCTTGAAAACTATCATGTGACTTGTAGGTTGAACCAAAAGTACTTGATATGACATGATTAGTGATATGGCACTTATCAAATTGATGACATTGTTGCATAACAAGCGGAGGTTTAAAATTTGAACAAATGTAAACTCGATGCGCTTCATACCCTCCTTTCTCACAATTTTTGCCAATAACATGGAAAATATTTCGTGATAACCAGGACAAATCAGAATGTACAAAAAGTCTCTCCTCTAAATAATTCAGATCACATGGACCATCAAATTCAATGTAACCTAATGTATCTAAAGAAGACATCAATTTCAATTCATCATTTTCGCTTGTGAGGTGAATGACATTTTTATTTTCAGCATAAGTGTCTAGTGTGTTAACAAAAGTGACATGTCCATTCGCTAGTTGTGTCATGGATATAAGTGAAGTATTGTCACACAACTCTTCTTTATCACAAGAAATAGCAAGCAAATCATCTTGTAACAAAGCAAAATCAACAATTTGTTCCTCTAATAGTTGCTCTACGATAGCATGATCTGTGGATAGTTTTAGCTCTTCAAAATTATTTTCTCCATGTGTAAAGTCTATACCTGTTACATTACCTTGTAAGTTCTCATCAGCTGTTGTAGGCGTTTCTTCAACTATTATCTCTTCACTTACACATGGGGTAGTACTGATCGTTTATTTCTCCATATACTCTTCTACATCATTCTCTCGATGGTGCTCACTTTTTTGCAAAATGTTAGCTACAAAAGAAGGTGCAACAATGGGAGCCTCAAATGAAGCTAATGATTCTTTCATGGATTCAGCAAGCATTTTTTCAACTCTACAAGCACATACAACCAATTCCGAAAGAGAACTATATGTTTCATCAAAAAGAGCATCCTGAATTTCTTGATTGAGTTCACGTATGAACCTAAGCTCTGTTGCTTCTTCACCTTCAACTAAACCACAACGCAACAAATGATTTCACAATCGTTCATAGTATTCCTTAACGCACTTATTTCCTTGTTTCAAGCATTGGAGTCTAGTATACAAAAATTCAGTATGATATTTAGGGACATAGTCAATTCTCATAAGTCTTTTCATGGCCTTCCAATTTTAAGGTTCTCTCTTTTCTACAAATATGTTTCCACCATGTTAATGCATATTCATTTAGCACACTAGCAGCAATCCTAATCTTTTCATTTTCAGACAAATCATACTTGTCAAATTCTTTGTCTACTGCTATCTCCCAATTAATATAGGCATCAGGATCATATTGTCCATCAAAAGGTGGAATGGCGAATTTAACCTTACCTAGGGGATCATCATCAACATGTACCTGAGCATGTAGTACACCATTTTTGTTACTTGGAAGACGAGGCGGAGGACTGGAAGTTCTTGGGAAAGTTTCTGCAAGCGTATCAAGTCTAGACAAAATAGTAGCAAGAGTAGTTTTAGCAATCGCCTGTGCGACCTCGATGGATCTGAGAAGGTTCTCTTGCGATGATGACGTACGCTCAGAGTGATGAAGGGAGCCCTCGTCACCTGACATGGGTTAGTAGAAGACAAGAAAAAAATCACAAGTATAATGTTTCTATCATCTACTAGGAGGTGGTGGCAGGTCTCTCAACACTCAAGCCTATCACCAAAGCTCCTTACAAGTTCTTACCATGCAGCAGGTGTTGCCGGGCGTTGGCATGGTCAAAAGTTCTCCGAAGCTTGGATAAAGTGATTGCCAAGGGACCGAACAAATGTACGAGGTTGGATGCAGAGCTTGGATAGGCAATATTTATTTCCTATGCAATTTGATAATTCTAGTTATTGTAATGATAAGTAATGATCCAAACTAGAATTCACAAGCCCTAGTTGCCGATCTCAAAGATATAAGTGAATTTGAAGGCAACACACACACAAAGATAATGTCACTTATGCAATCAAGGAATGAGCTATAAAATATAAGTGATGCACCAAAAGCTCTGTTGCACAAGTTGTAGAGAGACGCTAACTTATTGCTTTGAGAATGTAAAAAGGGCACAAGATTGTTCACTAATTAATAAATTGCACAATATAAAAAGTAACAAACACAAATTAGGGTTTTTCTCAATGTAGTACGACCGGCCACAAATTTTTTTTTGCCTTTTGGCTCTTTCTCTTTTCTTTCTTTTGGTGACTTTCGGCCAACACTAGTATAAACAAAGTTTTGGAATCCCTAACTTGGTGTTACAAGATAATATGATATGATAACTGAAAATTGTGCAATGTATCAAGTAGAGCAGCCCTAAGAAATATCAACAAGCTAGTCTCAAATAGGATCAAAGTGTTCACAAAGGATGAATTGGTTCCCAAAGGTAGGTGTACTGATGTTTTTCTAGGGCAGCAAACTTGTTGCCTAGATTAATGTTTGAAAATCACCGAATTTAATTGGTTGACTGTGGAAGGAATTGAAGCTTATATCCTCAGCTTTCAATAGAGTGCAAGAACACAAAAATCCGAGTTCGTATGTCAAAGTTATGCTCGAAATACCAAATTGGACAGAATTGAAGGATTGAAGCTACGCGAAGGAAAAGAAAGATCAGCAACTAAAACATGGACACTAATGGATCAAAACCTAACAAAACTCACTAAAATAACAGATTGAAACTAAAGGTTGAATTTTTGTGGAGTAGTTTTCAATTTAGGACAGAAATCAAAAACTAACCTAAGGCACTGATATTCTCACCGATCAATTGAACCTCTGATACCACTTGATGTAACACTGGGTGTCCCGATCTTTCGATGAGAATGATAACCTTTGATTTGGGTGGAGACGACTTTGACGATCCGACTACAACGTACAACGACGATACGCCTTAGCAATCGCTAAACCAACTCCAGAGGGTTATTGACCTTGCCGTGGGCACGATCAACCTGATCACGAAGATCAATTCCTGCAAGCAATCGAAGAACAAGCAAGAACAAGGCAAAAGCAATCTAAAATTGCAAATATGGATGAAGTATTGAAAAGTTGGGGTTCCGATACATGGAGCTTGTTAGGCGGCCGTTGAGCACGTCTAAAAGACTCAAAATAGTAGCAAAAGGCTAAACTATCAAATAACCAAAACCCAAGTTATTTTGGGGGACTCCCTAGCTATATATAGGAGAAATAGGAGGCCAAAACCAGGCTAGGGGCATCCAAACCACATCCATGGCCGAGTTGACGTGCGCGAAATAGCATTCCATTCATTAAATTATTTGTATGCAACCCGAGGAACGCATTCACCTGGCAATTGAATTGACGTGCGCGAGCTCGAGTAATTGGCCCTTGTATTACATTGTTGGTTTCAATTGGTTTTGTAGGCATGCCGTATCCATGGTAGTGATGTCCTCATCAGAACTTGTCGATGGCGACGAATAGGTGGGTGAAGCCTCCTGAGGCCTGTGGGAACAGACCCAGAATATCCAAGCCCCAGACCGTGAACGGCCACGAGAGGGGTATCGTCTGGAGGGCCTGGGCGGGGCGATGTGTGCGCTTGGCATGATATTGACATGCAGCACATCATCTTACCAGCTCGTAGGCATCCTGGAGGGCTGTGGGCCAGTAGAATCCTTGACGGAACGCTTTGCCGACGAGCGTTTGCCCGGACAGGTGGCTCGCGCACATGCCTCCGTGGATCTCAGAGAGTAGAGAACTCCCCGCTTCCCGAGTGATGCATTTCAACAGAAGTCCATTTCTACTCTAGCGATATAGGTCCCCACCTACCAGAGTATAGCACTTAGCTCTTCGTGCAATCTTCTCGGCTGCGGCATCATTATCGGGGAGCACTTGGTCTTGCAGGAAGGCCAGGATAGGGGCCATCCATACTTCTTCCCTGCCAAGTGTGGCGACTAGATGATCGCACAGGTACTCCGCTTGGGCGAGCGTTTCCCCTGGCACCGCCGTAGCGGGGCTGGTGCTCTCTATCTCGAAAAGGTGGGCCCCAGGCCACTCGCCACCTTCGAAAGCAGAACTCCACTCGCTGATGCCGGGGGCTGCCCGCCGCACTTCGACATCAGGGGCTAAGACACCAGCACCATTGTCCCCATCAAACCAGGGGGCGACAATGGACGATCGAGGTGGGCACCCTTTGCAACCCTCGACCGGATGAACACCTTCACCGCGGCCCCCGGGGACAGGGGCGGCGTCGGCCAGTCGCGTTGGTCCTCCTCCGAGGGCCCCGACCGGATGAACATCGCCGCTCCTACCTTGTTCAGGGGCTGCGACGGCGGGCGGTTGCGATGGCTCTCTCTCGAGAGCCCTTACCGCTGCATCACCATTGCGCGTGCCTTGTTCAGGTGCTACAACGGACGGACGCGGATGTCCTCCTCCGAGGTCACCGGCCGGCAGTGCACTGTCGTCCCTACCTTGTTCACGGGCTACAACAGACGACCACAAAGGTCACCACCGCGCGTGCCTTGTTCAGGTGCATCGGTGGCGGCTCGCAATGGTCCTCCTTCGAAGGCCCCTACCGGACACGCCCGCTGCTCCTACCTTGTTCAGGGGCTGCAGTGGACAGTCGAGGGGACCTCCCTTCGAAGGCTCCAACCGGACTCTCGGCGTCATTCCCGCTCTCGCTGGGGGTTGCAACAGACGGCTAAGATAGTCTTTCTTCAAAGACTCCGGTCTGAACGAACGATCTGGATGAAGCGAGCTGAGACAGCTCGTACGCTAGATGGTTGTCACGTCGAGGGATATGGGTAAAACCCTATCCATCGAAGCGACGCTCCAATCTCCGAACTTCCAACAGGTAGGCAGCCATGATCGGGTCGGAGCATTGGAACTCCTTGCGCACTTGGTTGATCACCAGCAGAGAATCTCCCTTGACTTCAAGGCGTCGAATTCCCAAAGCTGCAGCGGCGCGCAGTCCTGCTAGCAGCCCTTCGTACTCGGCGATGTTGTTGGTGGCCTTGAAGTCGAGGACGATTACGTACCGGAGGATGTCACCAGTTGAGGCAATCAGGACCACCCCAGCCCCCGCGCCTTTGAGCCTAAAGGAGCCATTGAAGAATAGCGTCCAGGGGGAAGGCGCGGGGTCTTCTTCATTCTCCAAAGCGGCGGGAGTCCATTCAGCAATGAACTCCGCCAGCTTTTGACTCTTGATGGCGGTGCGGGGGACAAACTTGAGGCAAAACTCTCCAAGTTCTACCGACCACTTGGCGATACGGCCCTCCGCCTCCCAGTTGTGGAGGGTCTCCCTCAACGGGTAGGCCGTAACGACCACTACTTCTCGCCCCTGAAAGTAATGCCGCAGCTTCCTGGATGCCACCAGGATAGCGTATAGCATCTTCTGGGCCTGCGGATATCGAGTTTTCGCGTCATGCAACACCTTGCTGATGAAGTAAACTGGCTTCTGGACATTGTCCCTCTCCGCTGCCAGCAATGCGCTCACGACTGCAGGGGTGGTGGCTATGTACAAGAGCAACTGCTCGCCGGGCTAAGGGGCGACTAGTACCTGGGGTGAGGAGAGGTACTGCTTTAAGTCTTCAAAGGCCTGTTGAGCTTCCTCCGTCCACTCAAAGCGATTAGTCTTCTTGAGCAGCTTGAACAGAGGCAGGCTTCTTTCTCCCAATCGGGCGATGAAACGCCCGAGGGAGGCCAGTCGACCCGCCAAGCACTGAGCTTGTTTGAGTCGAGCGGGCGGTTTCATGTGCTCGATCGCCGCTATGTTGTCGGGGTTAACCTCGATACCACGACTGGATACAAGGAACCCCAACAACTTCCCGGAAGGCACACAGAACACACACTTCTCGGGGTTGAGCTTCATCCCGTTCTTCCGAAGGTTGGCGAAGGTTTCCTCCAGGTCTTCAAGATTCCTTCGCCCTTCTTGGTCTTCACTACCAGGTCTTCCACATACACCTCCAGGTTGCGCCCGATTTGGGGGTGGAACGTGGCGTGCATGGCGCGCTGGTAGTTGAACCCGCATTCTTCAACCCAAATGGCATTTTGATATAGCAATAAATGCCCATAGGGGTGATGAATGCGGTCTTCTCTTCGTCTTCAGGGGCCATGCTAATCTGATGGTACCCGGAGTACGCATCCAGAAAGCATAGTAGTTCGCAGCCTACGATCGAGTCGATAATGAGATCAACTCGAGGCAGTGGGTAAGGGTCCTTCGAGCAGGCTTTGTTGAGGTCAGTGAAGTCGACGCACATTCGCCACATCCCGTTTGACTTCCTTACGAGTACAGGGTTGGTGAGCCACTCAGGGTGAGAGACCTCATGAATAATCCCTGCACTCAGCAATTTCACTACCTCCTACCGGATGGCATCTTGCCGCTCGGGGGCCTATCTCCGAATTTTCTGCCGGATAGGCCGCACGCCGGGCAGCGTTGCCAACCGGTGCTCGATCACCTCCCTGGGGTAGTCTCTCAACACTCAAGCCTATCACCAAAGCTCTTACATGTTCTTACGTTGCAGCAAGTGTTGTCGGCCATTGGCATGGTCAAAAGTTCTCCGAAGCTTGGATAAAGCGATTACAAAGGGATCGAACAAATGTACGAGGTTGGATGTGGAGCTTGGATAGGCAATATTTATTTCCTATGCAATCTGGTAATTCTAGTTATTGTAATGATAAGTAATGATCCAAACTAGAATTCACAAGCCCTAGTTGCCGATCTCAAAGATATAAGTGGATTTCAAGACAACACACACGCAAAGATAAAGGCACTTATGCAATCAAGGAATGAGCCATGATGAAATATAAGTGAAGCACAAAAAGCTCTATTGCACAAGTCGTAGAGAGACGTTAACTTATTGCTTCAAAAAAGGGCACAAGATTGCTCACTAATTCATAAATTGCACGGTCTAAAAAAAATGACGAACACAAAATAGGGTTTTGCTCAATGTAGTGCGACCGGCCACAATTTTTTTTTTCTCTTTTTTTTTGGCCTCTTGGCTCTTTCTGTTTTTTTTTGGTGACTTTCGGCCAACACTAGTATTAACAAAGTTTTGGAATCCCTAACTCGTTGTCACAAGGCAATATGATATGATAATTCAAGATTATGCAATGTATCAAGTAGAGCAGCCCTAAGTACTGTTGTTTTTTTTGTTGAACTTTATGGTTTATGGATGCTATTGCACACAAAGATGCAAAGGAACAAGCTCAAATTCAAAAATGCTCCAAGAAACCCAAATTCGTTTTTTCTAGGGCAGCAGACTTTGCGCCATGTCGCCCAGTCCGAAACCCCGTCGGACTCCGCCGCCACCGCCGAGTGGGCCTCGGTTTCCGCGGATTTCACGAAAGCCGAGACCCCTATTTAATGCGCCGCTGCCGCCAGCGTGTTCTCCTCTTCCGTGCGCACCCATAGCCCTAGGTCACCGTGCTCAAGCCGCCGCCGCCCGCCCGCACTCGCTCGCCATAGTTGGTTGTGCGCGCCGCCGCGGTTTTTCACTGTTTCCGCCGTTCTTCGCCGGGAACAAGCCCAGATCCGGAACCGTTGTGACGAGACGTGTCAGAGGGTACCATCCACTTCGCCGGAGCACGCCGGCAACGCCGTCGGGCTCGTCATCGTCTTCATCTCCGGCCACCAAGCTCCGCCGTGGACATCGCCGAACCCGCGAAGCTTCTCCGCCGTTTGATCTTCATCGCACTGCCCAGGTTCGTCCACGTCACCCCATTCGATTTCAAGTTTCGTTTATTAGATCTAATCCTAACAGTTGGATCTAGATCTAACGGCTTAGATTAAGCCACGTAGCCGTGAACCGCACCGTGCCTAGATTAGATCTCAGCCGTTAGATCTAGATCGTACGGTTAGCATTAACCGCGTTGTAGCGTTAGATGTGGTCTCAATCGTTCGATCGAGATCAAACGGTGTAGGTTGAGCCACGCGTCGCCGCCCGGGACATGCCACGTCGCCCTTGACGCGGTAAAACCCGATCGGATCTCGACCATCCAATCTAAATCGCACGGTCCAGATCAACCGCGTTGCACCACAACGTGCGAAATTAGATCTGATCTGGACTGTTGGATTTCGAACCAACTGCCCAGATTGCACCACGTGTCCGGTAGCCGAACCGGCGCGGTCAGCGCGAGCATCGCCCGATCACCGCTAATGTCAGCGGGGGGCCCGCGTGTCAGTGGCTCAGTCCACCGTGCGGTGACGTTAACAGTGACATCACGCTGATGTCACGGTGGGGCCCACGTGTCAGTACCGTGTGGCCGAGCGGGATGACATTAGCGCTGGCGTCATCCGAGGGGTCCTACATGTCAGTGAGACATGTACCTATGGACCAGGTCCACGGTGAACCGAACTCGAACCGTGGACCTAGTCCATGGACCCGCTGACGTCATGCTGACGTCATAATTCGATTTTTCGATAGAAAAATAATTCGGTGGAAATTCAAAATACACGCTGACGTTATGCTAACGTCATAAATCAATTTTTTAACAGTAAAATAAATGAATTAATTCGGTTTTTTGATTTATTTGAATTTTCAAACTTCAAATGCTTATAACGTTTGCGTTTTAACTCCGATTTGGATGATTCCAATTTCTAAATTTTTATAAAATTGAGATCTACTTAAATATGAATTTTAATTAATTTTTGAATATGAAATTTTCACTATTTATAATTAATTAGTAGATTATTTAAACTTTAAACAATTATAAGTTTTGCGTTTAAATCCGATTTGGGCGATTCAAATTTCTAAAAATTCGTAAAATTATGCCCTTTCCATTTATGGACTTTATTTGAATTTTTGAGCAATGTGCATGTACTGTTTTATTTATTTATTGCTATTTGCACGCGTTACGAGTGGACGTTGAAGTTGAAGTACTCGAGGGCTTCGAAGGTGAAGTGTTGACCCAGGAGCCAGCTCAAGAGCAAGAGCAAGTACTTTTTGAAGGCAAGTTATGCTTTGACCATATTGATCCCATTTTTGAAATTAATTTAATTTAAATTATTGCATGCTAATTTAACTAGAAATTGTTTAAATTATTTCTGAGAATTAGATAGATGCCAAATTGCAGTATGACACCTTGACTATTTAATTATGTGCCATGAACCCTTGCCACCCTAGTTGTGGAATATATAGTTGGACATTATTAAACCCTCCATCTTCGGGACGGAAGGGGGGAGAGGGTGCACACCGACGGGTGTGTACTCAACCATACCGGTATGAGTTTCCAAGGAGACATGAGCATCGCATCGCATTGCATACATAATGATGATGATATTGATATGTGATCATGAATGAGATGATTAGACATGATGTGAGTTGCTGTAGCCATGTAATTGTTCTTTTGTACCATTGCAATATACTTGCTGAGTGTTGAACTCACGCTTGTGCTTTCTTGTTGTTTTAGGTACCATGAGACCGGCATGAGGGAAGGGGAATAGTCACACCTTTACACGTAGCATCACTCATTGTTTCCCACAAGTCATTCAATTGTGTCTTGATAATAATTAAGTGTGATACTTATTGATTTATAGTTTAGTCTTGTGTTATGAGAGTCTTTTTGGTTCGTTTGGCTCATGGAGACATTTAATGTTTGGACTTAGACTTATATTGCTGTCATGCCTTAAATTATTGCTATTTTTGATGCCTTTTATATTGCCATATATTGCTATGCTATTGTTGATCCTCCAATTCATGTTAAAACAAAGGATATGCTGCCGAAATTTCGGTTTTTAACATTTTGTGCCTTTGCTGTAATTTAATTGTATTTGTGGTATTTAGAGGTTGTTTAGTCTATGTTTGGTAGCATTCGGGCATATTAAATGTCGAGGTGTTACACCGGTGGAGGGAGGAAGTGGTGCCACACTTCATGGGCTGGCCTAAGAAGGAGTGGTGCCATGATGGGCCTTAGTGATGAGGACATCACTACCATGGATACGGCCATGCCTACAAACACAATTGAAACCAACAATGTAATACAAGGGCCAATTACTCAAGCTCGCGCACGACAATTCAATTACCAGGTGAATGCGTTCCTCGGGTTGCATACAAATAATTTAATGAATGGAATGTTATTTAATCCTTGTGATGATTTTATTGTCCTTAGGAACCAAGGAGAAGGACTTCCAAACGTCAAGCATGAAGCCAATTCTTTCGGTGCACAAGTTCAACTCGGATTCGGCCTCCGGGACAGCACCAACTTAAAACAACCATAACTTTTGATCCACAAGGGTGTTTGGGGTCTATAGTATTGGTTTGAAAGGTTTCGTCATCCTCTTTCCAACGGATCTGGCTTCATGTCCAAATTCCTTACGAGTCAACGGGAATCTGCAAAACAAGTTCGGTCATCTTTCCAAATCCGAGTCAAACTAGGAATAGGAGTCCTACTCGGCCATGGCTGTGCTTTGTGTAACACCCCGACATTTAATATGCCTGAATGCTACCAAACATATAATGTCTCCAAGAGTCAAACGAACGAAAAGATTCTCATTTAGCAAAGCTAGGCCTTAAAGCAATGATCATCACACGCAATTTATTATCAACACTAATTGAATGACTTGTGAAATCAAAAGAGTGAAGCTACGTGTGGAAGTGTGACTATTTCCCTTCCCCGCATGCCGGATTCATGGTACCTAAAAGAAAACAACATAAACACAAGCGTGAGTTCATCACTCAGCAAGCATATTGCAATGGACAACAAGAACAATAACATGGCAATAATGTCTCACATCATGTATATCATCTCATTCATGAACACATAACATTATCATCATCATTACGTATGCAATGCAATGCAATGCTCATGTCTCCTTGGAAACTCATACAGGTATGGTTGAGTACACACCCGTCGGTGTGCACCCTCTCCCCCCTTCCATCCCGAAGATGGAGGGTGCCTACTCCTCGCTTCCAAACACCACGTGGATGGAATCACGATGTAGGACTTACTCAATGGCTCTCCGGATTAGTCATAACTTTCTCACCGACCTTCCCGGACTAGTTATGACTTTCTCACCGCCCGGGCCATGTAACATGCCATGTATGCAATTATGCCAACATCATATTTAACTCGTACATTAACACATGGCATCATAACATAATAAACATGCTCATCATATCATTGGCAATCATTAAAGCATGGCAAGTGATCATATATCATGTAGTCAATTCCATCTATTCTCAACAAGCAACCTACAAATCGGTATCCATTACAACACACTTGCCTCAACCACAGGCAACGGATTGGCGGGAAGTAGAAGGCACTCCCGGGGTCACACCACCTGCACATAGGTATCACACACTCACAATCATGTTCACAAAACAGTACGCAAACCCTCATCTACCACGACATTGCCAACTACTCGCAAAACCTAAAAATAGAGGTTCTGTCCCGTCGGGACAGCAGCCTTCCAAAAGGCATAACTCGGGTTCTAAGACTCCGAATCAATTAAACGAGTACATCCTCGCGTAGCTTAGGAAATTTCCCAACTTTTTCTAGGTATAGGGAAAGACTGATTCGGACTCTAAAGTTGTTTAATCTACAAAATACCGTGATCTGTTCCAATCATGTCACAGATTTTAACACGCTCGGTAAAACAGCCATAACTTTCAAATGGCTGGGCGGAATTTAACGTTCTTTATATCCACGGAAATATAACGAAATTATATACAACTTCTTCAACGTCCGTACGACCAGATTCCGACTCTAATTTGGCGAAAAGCCGAACCCTAGGTCGACTGCTCATGCTGCCCGAAACAGAGAACGTGGCAACTTCTAGATCTAATCCAATCTACTCAATTCCAGTACCAAAAATTGATCTAAAAACTTGATAAACACCCTTAGAACAGTACCTAGACCAACCCCAAGGATTCCCATGGCCATACCTTTGCCCAACGCACGAAAACCCAATAGATCTCCTCCCGGTTCACGCGATCTCCTTCCTCGCTCCAATCCCGCCGGATCTCCTCCTCGCGGAGCGCTCCAACGGATGGATCTTTGAGGTGTGGAGGTGGATAACTCCCCTAGGGGAAGCAAGGGAGGAGGAGATGTGGTGGAGAGGTGGTGGAGCAATGGGGAGCAATGGGGGAGGTGGAGGCGCCACAAGGAGGAGGTGGGGAGGTGTGGGGGCGGCTAGGACTTGTGGGGGCGCAAGGGCAGGGGGTGAACGCCTAAAGGGGCTGGGGGAGGCCCCCAACCAGGTCTCCTACTCCTATTAGGACTCAAACTCCATCCCACCAAAGCCCACGACCCTTTCCTTTAGGCCCAAACTCCCCCGGAAAGGCCCAAAACCCCGGAAACGGCCCGAAAACGGCCCGAAAACGCTATTAAGCCTCCTATCATATGGTTTTAACCTCCAATACCATATTTCATAAAGTTTTTTGACCTTAACATTCACGTTAAATAATGTCACACCATTCCGTAGTGTCACACTTTGGACGCCCCTAGCACGGTGTTGGCCTCTTATTTCTCCTATATATAGCTAGGGGGTCCCCCAAAATAACTTGGGTTTTGGTTATTTGATAGTTTAGCCTTTTGCTACTATTTGAGTCTTTTAGAAGTGCTCAACGGCCGCCTAACAAGCTCCTTGTATCGGAACCCCAACTTTTTCTATACTTCATCTATATTTGCAATTTTAGATTGCTTTTGCCTTGTTCTTGCTTGTTCTTCGATTGCTTGCAGGAATTGATCTTCGTGATCAGGTTGATCATGCCCATGGCAAGGTCAATAACCCTCTGGAGTTGGTTTAGCGATTGCTAAGGCGCATCGTCGTTGTACGTTGTAGTCGGATCGTCAAAGTCATCTCCACCCAAATCGAAGGTTATCATTCTCATCGAAAGATCGGGACACCCAATGTTACATCAAGTGGTATCAGAGCTTCAGTTGATCAGTGAGAATATCAGTGCCTTAGGTTAGTTTTTGATTTCTGTCCTAAATTGAAAACTACTCCACAAAAATTCAACCGTTAGTTTCAATATGTTATTTTAGTGAGTTTTGTTAGGTTTTGATCAACTAGAGTCCATGTTTTAGTTGTTTAGTTGCTGATCTTTCTTTTCCTTCGCGTAGCTTTAATCCTTCAATTCTGTCCAGTTTGGTATTTTGAGCATAACTTTCACATACGAACTCGGATTTTTGTGTTCTTGCACTCTATTGAAAGCTGAGGATATAAGCTTCAATTCCTTCCACAGTCAACCATTCAAATTCGGTGATCTTCAAACATTAATCTAGGCGACAAGTCTACTACCCTAGAAAAACATCAGTACACCTACCTTTGGGAACCAATTCATCCTTTGTGAACACTTTGATCCTATTTGAGACTAGCTTGTTGATATTGATTAGGGCTGCTCTACTTGATACATTGCATAATCTTCAGTTATCATATCATATTATCTTGTGACATCGAGTTAGTGATTCCAAAACTTTGTTCATACTAGTGTTGGCCGAAAGTCACCAAAAGAAAGAAAAGAGAAAGAGCCAAAAGGTCAAAAACAAAAAAAAAGGAAAAGAAAAAGAATATTGTGGCCGGTTGCACTACATTGAGCAAAACCCTAATTTGTGTTCGTTACATTTTATATTGTGCAATTTATTAATTAGTGAGCAATCTTGAGCCATTTTTACATTCTCAAAGCAATAAGTTAGCGTCTCTCTACGACTTGTGCAATAGAGCTTTTGGTGCATCACTTATATTTTATAGCTCATTCCTTGATTGCATAAGTGTCATTATCTTTGCGTGTGTGTTGCCTTCAATTTTCACTTATATCTTTGAGATCGGCAACTAGGGCTTGTGAATTCTAGTTTGGATCATTACTTATCATTACAATAACTAGAATTATCAGATTGCATAGGAAATAAATATTGCCTATCCAAGCTCCACATCCAACCTCGTACTTTTGTTCGGTCCCTTGGCAATCGTTTTATCCAAGCTTCGAAGAACTTTTAACCACGCCAACGGCCGTCAACACCTGGTGCATGTAAGAACTTGTAAGAGCTTTGGTTATAGGCTTGAATGTTGAGAGAATTGCCACCACCTCCTTGTAGTTGATAGGAACATTATAGTGGTTATATTGTTTTCTTGTCTTCTACTAACCCTGTCAGGTGGTGAGAATTCGCTGCATCACTCTCCACGCGCAAAGGGAATTGTTGCTAGAATATCGCTGCAAGAAGACCGCCTCTGGTCTATCGAGACCGCTCAGAGAGTTGCTAACACTAATCTTGCTACTATTTTGTCTAGACTTGATACGCTTGCAGGTACTGCCCACGGAACTTCCTATCGTCCACCTCATCTTCTAAGCAACAAAAATGGCAAACTACATGCTCAGGTACATGTTGATGATGATTCCCTAGGTAAGGTTAAATTCGCCATTCCACCTTTTAATGGTCAATATGATCCTGATGCCTATATTAATTGGGAGATAGTAGTAGACAAAGAATTTGCCAAGTATGATTTGTCTGAAAATGAAAAGATTAGGATTGCTGCTAGTGTGCTAAATGAATATGCATTAACATGGTGGAAACATATTTGTAGAAAAGAGAGAAAACCTAAAAATTGGAAGGCCATGAAAAGACTTATGAGAATTGATTATGTTCCTAAATATCATACATAATTTTTGTATGCTAGACTCCAATGCTTGAAATAAGGAAATAAGTGCGTTAAGGAATACTATGAACGATTGCAAAATCATTTGTTGCGTTCTGGTTTAGTTGAAGGTGAAGAAGCAACAGAGCTTAGGTTCATACGTGGACTTAATCAAGAAGTTCATGATGCTCTTATTGATGAAACATATAGATCTCTTTCAGAATTGGTTGTATGTGCTTGTAAAGTTGAAAATATGCTTGCTGAATCCTTGAAACAATCATTAGCTTCATTTGAGGTGCCCATTGTTGCACCTTCTTTTGTAGCTAACATTTTGCAGAAAAGTTTGCACCATCGAGAGAATGATGAAGAAGAGCATATGGAGAAAGAAACGATCAGTACTACCCCATGTGTAAGTGAAGAGATAATAGTTGAAGAAACGCCTACAACAGCTCATGTGAAGTTACAAGGTAATGTAACAGGTATGGACTTTACACCTAGAGAAAATAATTTTGAAGAGCTAAAACTGTCCACAAATCATGCTATCGTAGAGCAACTATTAGCGGAACCAATTGCTGATTTTGCTTTGTTACAAGATGATTTGCTTGCTATTTCTTGTGATAAAGAAGAGTTGTGTGATAATACTTCACTTATATCTATGACACAACTAGCGAATCGACATGTTACTTTCGTTAACAAACTAAACACTTATGCTGAAACTAAACATGTCATTCACATTGCAAGCGAAAATGATGAGTTGAAATTGATGTCTTCTTTATATACATTAGAGTATAAAGCACATCGAGTTACATTAGTTCATATTTTAAACCTCTGTTTGCAATGCAACAATGTCATCAATTTAATAATTGCCATATCACTAATCATGTCATACCAAGTACATTTGGTTCCATTCACAAGTCACATGATAGTTTTCAAGAAAGGGAGTATATGGTTGATAGAAATTCTCGATCCATTGATTTGATTGCAAATGTGCGTATTGCTTTGTTTCCTGTCGTTACTAACATTTTGTAAGACAATATGATGGAGTCGAGGACGACTCCACTTCAAGAAAGGGATGATGATGAGACCATGCTCATCATGGACAGAACTAACAATGCATACATATGGTCATTACCAAGTGCTGCTACAATTATATCAACTGCATGGCTTCATCGACCCCCACCTTGGCCAGGACCATTAAGTTGGCGACACTTCACGGCATCCTCTACTTCGTATACAACTACAATGATGGCTCCATCTGCATGGTTTTATCGACCCCCACCTTGGCCATCCTTCTACATCTTCGTCGGTTCAAGGACCATTGACTCGAGCTCGAGCCCGTCAAGTCAATTATCAGATCTAAAGCCATACTTGGGAGAAGATGATAAACTTGAGTCGAGGACGACTCAAATGCAAGAAGGGGAGGATGATGAGGACATCACTACCATGGATACGGCCATACATACAAACACAATTGAAACCAAAAATGTAATACAAGTGCCAATTACTCGAGCTCGTGCACGACAATTCAATTACCTGGTGAATGCGTTCCTCGGGTTGCATACAAATAATTTAATGAATGGAATGCTATTTAATCCTTGTGATGATTTTATTGTCCTTAGGAACCAAGGAGAAGGACTCCCAAACGTCAAGCATGAAGCCAATTCTTCCGGTGCACAAGTTCAACTCGGATTCGGCCTCCGGGACAGCACCAACTTAAAACAATCATAACTTTTGACCCACAAGGGTGTTTGTGGTCTATGAGTACTAGTTTGAAAGGTTTCGTCGTCCTCTTTCTAACGGATCTGGCCTCATGTCCAAATTCCTTACGAGTCAACGGGAATCTGCAAAACAAGTTCGGTCATCTTTCTAAATCCGAGTCAAACTAGGAATAGGAGTCCTACTCGGCCATGGCTGTGCTTTGGACGCCCCTAGCACGGTTTTGGCCTCCTATTTCTCCTATATATAGCTAGGGGGTCCCCCAAAATAACTTGGGTTTTGGTTATTTGATAGTTTAGCCTTTTGCTACTATTTGAGTCTTTTAGACGTGCTCAACGGCCGCCTAACAAGCTCCCTGTATCGGAACCCCAATTTTTTCTATACTTCATCTATATTTGCAATTTTAGATTGCTTTTGCCTTGTTCTTGCTTGTTCTTCGATTGCTTGCAGGAATTGATCTTCGTGATCAGGTTGATCATGCCCACGGCAAGGTCAATAACCCTCTGGACTTGGTTTAGCGATTGCTAAGGCGCATCGTCGTTGTACGTTGTAGTCGGATCGTCAAATTCGTCTCCACCCAAATCGAAGGTTATCATTCTCATCGAAAGATCGGGACACCCAATGTTACATCACTTAGTGCCTCCTTGGCCCATCATGGTTGGGCCTCCTTGTTTCAACATGTTTAGGCGCGGTTCCCAAAAAACTGTCCGTACAGTTACCGTGAAGGAACCGGCGCACACCCTTCGATCTTATCTTATCTGAGCTTCCCTTGGTTGGAGACCGAGCTGGTAGCTTGGCTCCTATCGACCATGCCCGTCCGCGAGTGAGACATGCTCGGATGCTACAATAGCGCTTCGCTGCAAGATTCCAATCCCTTCGTTGAGTCTGTAGGCTCAAGGGGAAGGCCCTGCTAAGTAGTTTTCCCACTTGAGCCTCGGGAGCTAGCTGTCGGGGATTGGATAACCTCCATAGAGACTATTATACCCCGGCATTCAATTTTGACCGACCATACATGCCCTTGAATGATGTCCCCAAGGAGGACCCTCGAATGCTTTGGCCGGCTAGTCTTCCCAATTGGACTAGGCCCGATGCTCGCCCATGAGCACCCATGCTCGGCCATAAACACTCAAGCTCACAAACGAGCATGCGAACTCGGAAACATCGGCCAGAACTGGGGGAACCCTCGAGCTTGATCGGAAGATCGTGTCCACCCCATAACGACTAAATAACGATAACTACGCCATGATCTGGGGCCATTACGCCCATGAGAGGAACGTAGCGAAAATCAAGGATTCAGTTGCAGCCACGGTTAATGGAGTAAAGGAGCATTATTTAGGGGGTAGTTATGATAGATATTTTGTAAGCTATATATACCCCCCGAGTAAATGGAAAAGGGGGGTGCGAGAGAACACATTCGCGATAAGCAAATAGAAACACACATGCGAATCATCCTGTAAGAGTTTGACTACAATAGTGAAAACCACTAGAGTAGGGTTATTATCTCCGTTGTGGGAGGCCCGAACCAGTATAAAACTCTTGTCCACTTTCCGAGTATCCTGTGTCTTTCGTGCAGTCTCCAGACGCAAACCCTTCACCAAAAAAGGGGCCTGTGTTGATCCCTCATTCAACAAGTAAGCTCAATGGGGACCTGTTTCCCAAATGCCGACAAAAATCCTATAAGAGTTATAGTCTCATGTGTATGGTGCGATACTTATAGCATCCAAGTTTGTACAGTAGAAATATCAATAGCTTTCAGGTTGTACAATCGGAATAGATCCTTGAAACTCATAGAGAATGTCACGTGCTCAAGGTGGTGGCAATGTCCCACTCAATTCCGAATAGTGAAATCGACTTGATGCTTAGCCACATTTGCCTTGTCGTAGTACCATCCATGCAGCAAGCGACAAGCTCTGCCCAGAGAATTCAATACGTGGGGAGGGACAAGGGGTTGTCCATGTATGTATGCCTTAAAATCGTATGAGAGCCTCGGGGCATTTACTGACTTTTCATTCTTGCTAGACGGAGTCTCCGAGGTCGTGACAAGAGGCTTTGATTGTATTAGAGGGGACCCTATGGCCTCTGACAACTTGACCTTCTTAATAGAAGGATTCAGGCAAGTTCCTAATGTCTAGGTTAGGTCTAATCCCATTCGAGGATATGTGATTCAAACAAGTTCTTAAGCCATTGTACAACACTAGAGAAAATTTCGGCAACATCTCCCCGCTGTTCTCCAAATACACATCTCGACAACAAGTCAAGAGGGTGTGTATCCAGAGAACACTAGGGAGATGCTGCCAAAACTTTCTGTAGAGTTGTACAACAGCTAGGAACTTGCCCGAACCACATATCCTCGAACTATCCAAAAAACGTAGACAATTCAAGACTGATTGTTTATAAATATGCCATTTTAGCATATTTATAAATAGGCACTCTTGAACGGGAGGTGCATAGGTTACGCAACCTAAACGCAATAATAAAGTGCGATAATAAGAGCAAGTATATAGTACTAAAGAAAATTAATATATAATCGTGTCCACTAAAGCTAACTACAATATTTAGTGGACATGATTCAAATATAGCAAAATTGACATAATCAAATAGATGACAACAATTGTAAAGGCACCAAAAATTTAGTTCAGCAATTAGAATCAATGCAACATGTAAACTTTTGGGAAGTTGGACAATGTTTTGAAAGGCATATAGCAAATAGAACAAAGCTATCCCACTGTCCATTAAGGCAACTAGCTAGGGATGTGCAATTCATCACCTCCTGTCCCACAGAATTGTATCCAAATATCTTATATATAACCCATTGTAATCATCTAAGGCAATTAGTATTCTAACATCAACAAGAATGCACCCAGATCTGGGGAGCTTAGTCTAAAATAATCATGAAAAATGAAAACCCTAGCTAAACCCTAAACCATCACCTTACTTCAGCAATGTAGCTGATGGGGGGAGCTCAGGGAGGGGATCGAGGTTGCCATGGGGAGCTCAGGGTGTGAGGGCCGGCGGGTTGAGCTCGGGGGGAGGGGAGCGGCTGGGAGAGCTCGGGCCGGTGGGGAGCTTGGGGAGTGGGGGCTGGCGGGGGGAGCTCAGGGGAGGGGAGGCCACCGACGGGAGCTCGGTCCGGCAGGGAGCTCGGGGGCGTGGGGCTGGTGGGAAATGAGATAGCTGGGCCGAAGGGAAATGAGATAGCTGGGGCGAAGGGTATATATATACTAACAACAATAATGTCGGTTTTCTATAAGGACTGATTGTGATATGTATTATCTATGTCGGTTTATTAGAGAAACCGATTGTGATGATTGTATCTATGTTGGTTTTGTTAATACAACCGATTGTGATATTCGGATTGCACAAGGAAATTAGCTCAAATATCATGAAATAAATTAGCTCAAGTGGACATAACTTTTTCAAATATAGTTGAAATATTTGACATATATATTCTACAACTTTTACAATATTTTTCTTCTTTGACCAAATGCTATATTATCTAGCTACAAGGCAATCTTATAACTTTATTTACAATACAACCTTTCTTGATGATCTATACACATGTAATTTGTTCCATGTGAGTTGTTGTCACCGCTAAGACATGCCCCATCTGCAAACGGAGGTATCTCATCAAATTGGTTACACTCTTCTTCATCTACGACATTTTCAACTCCATCAACCCGCCTCTTCCCATGAAGGACAACGTGGAACCTCCGATTGGACGGATCATGCGTGTAGAAGACTTGAATTGCTTTCTTAGCAAGGACGAACGGTTCATCTTTGTAGGTGAGTCTATTGAGATGCACAAGAGTAAAACCTCTCTTGTCGACCTTCACTCCTTATGGAAGTCTCACCCACTTACATCAGAACAATGGAACTTGGTATGTTATGTAATCAAGCTCCCATATTTCTTTGATCATCTCGTAGTTGGAGTTCATTGCGGTTGAGGTTCCTCCTTTCGACTGATCATCGGACAAAGTATCTATGCTCACACCACTGATCGTCCTCCTCGCCAATCAGTCAGAACGTCGACTCTTCGTCTTTTCCACCAATTAAACTGATCAATCAGCATACGTCTCTTGTGCCTATATATATATTAAAACCATTTATCAGAACTTGTAACGTACTAGCAGATAATGCTCTCTCAGATCGATCATCTTCTCGTCTCGTGTCTTGTGTGTCTTCAACGCGGTCGCTCCTATGGCATTGCATCCTCCTTCTCCCGTGAGCTCTGACTCCACTGTGGAGTCAAGGTACATACCGTTACCACCATCACCATCGGCTGCGCTGACTTAGCCCCCGGAGGAGGAGGAGGATGATGAGGAGGAGGAGGGGGGCGCTGTCATCCGTTGGGGTACCGGCGCCTCTTCTACGTCGACATCTGTCGGTGTATTCTACACCAGGCTGCCCACTACACTTTAGTAAGAGCCACCAGCGGACAGGTGGCGTCCAGGCCACGCCGCTGGCAGTTACTAAGGTGGCCGACAGCGGACAGGTGGCGTCAAGACCACACTGCTGACGGTCAGCAAGGTGGCCGCCAGCCAGACAGTGGCGACGAGCCACGCCCGGCGGTCAGCGATGTAATCGCCAGCGGATGCGAGGCGTGCAGGCCACGCCGCTGGCGGACAGTAAGGTGGCCGCCCAGCGGACAGGTGGCGACCAGACCACGCCGCTAGCGGTCAGTATGGTAGCCGCCCAGCAGACAGGTGGCGTTCAGGCCACGCCGCTGGCGGTCAGCAGGGTGGTCGCCCGGCGGACACGTGGCGTTCAGGCCATGCCACTGGCGGTCAGTAAGGTGGTCACCTGGCGGACGCACGACACCTAGTCCACACCACTGGCGCTCAGCTCCCGAGGCCACCTAGTAACCTGCGCCGCCACACAGGAGGTCAAAGACATTAATGCTTATCGTGCGCATTAAATGGGGGTAATGAACGCCACAGTATGGCGGCGTGTGTTCCCAACGCGCGCCATTATTACAAATGGTGTCACGATGCAATTTCCCACCCCGGTAGAGCGGGCGGAGCTGGCAGGCGCGGGGCCCGAAGCGGGGGAGAGGATGGCTGTGCCAGGGCATTAAGTGTGCTGCAAGAACAGTGACAGGTACATTAAATGCGACATGTCAAGTGTATTCAATGTACTGCACTATTGCAAGCCCCATGTGCCCCAGCCAGACTGGATATAAAAGGCAGTGGGGTGCATGGGAGAGGGGGTTCGATCTTTTCGGTTGATCTTTGAGGTTAGCTCATTCTCCTTTGGGCGGGAGACCTGGAGTTCCAGGTCCCTGGCTTTCCAGTTTCCCCATGAACACAAGCAAGAGTAAAACAAGCAGGACTAGGGCTATTACTCGCAGAGAGGGCCCGAACCTGGATAAACCCTAGCATCTTCTTGTGAGCTTCGTCTCTATTTCCTTTCCACCGTCTCTCGAGCAATCTCCACGAAAGCCCCCCGTTCGAACTTCATACTCCCCGCTTCGGAAGGGGTCTGTTAGCTCATACGCTGACAGTGGCGCACCAGGTAGGGGGCTCAGCGGTTATATTGCCCTTTCTTCTTCCGCCTTCTTACGAAGCTTGCAAGAAGCCGTGATGGTCATTAGCATGGTGGCTTCACGCTCCAAGCACGACAACCTACCCGAGGAGAGCAACGCCCGCAGCCTGTCCCGGCGCTCACCCAGGGCGTCGGACCTCCCAGGTCCCTCCGTCCAAGGAGGGACACGTGGAGCTTCCGCGCAGGGAGGACAGCCCATCCGACGGCGTCTGTTGATGGGAGACGACTCCCCGGCGCGGAATCTTCATGCGGCCCGGCTGCTCCTCGATCACCCTCCGGTTGCGCTAGGGGGCGAAACCCCGGCCGCTCCATGGCTGCGGGACATCGCCCGCCTAGTGGGTGCCGCCCAGCAGCAGGTAGAGGCGGCAAATCAGCCGGGAGCTTCCAGCATCGGGCGGCAGGACAAGCTTCCAGCCGCTCTGTCAGAGTTTTTCCTGGTCACGAGGGCCGGGACAAAGGGAAGGGTGCACAGGTTGTAGCCCCCTCGGGTGCGGGGGGACGTGCACATGCCCCCACTCCTTCTCGTGGTTCTCCCAAGCCGGCGGGGGGCCACGAGGATCTGAGGGCCCGCCTAGACGAAAGGAGGGTCCAACGCGATGGTGACTTGTGCAATGTCCTTAGGGGACGTCGTGCGCACGACCAACACCGCGTTGGCCACCCGATGTCTAGCGGTCGGGGGGGAGACCTCGCTCCCTAACTGATGTAACACTGGGTGTCCCGATCTTTCGATGAGAATGATAACCTTCGATTTGGGTGGAGACGACTTTGACGATCCGACTACAACGTACAACGACGATGCGCGTTTGCAATCGCTAAACCAACTCCAGATGGTTATTGACCTTGCCGTGGGCACGATCAACCTGATCACGAAGATCAATTCCTGCAAGCAATCGAAGAACAAGCAAGAACAAGGCAAAAGCAATCAAAAATTGCAAATATAGATGAAGTATTGAAAAGTTGGGGTTCCGATACAAGGAGCTTGTTACGCGGTCGTTGAGCACGTCTAAAAGACTCAAATAGTAGCAAAAGGCTAAACTATCAAATAACCAAAACCCAAGTTATTTTGGGGGACTCCCTAGCTATTTATAGGAGAAATAGGAGGCCAAAATCAGGCTTGGGGCGTCCAAAACAACTCCATGGCCGAGTAGGAATCTTATTCCTAGTTTGACTCGGATTTGGAAAGATGACCGAACTTGTTTTGCAGATTCCCGTAGACTCGTAAGGAATTTGGAGGTGGGGCCGGATCTGTTGGAAAGAGGATGTCAAAACCTTTCAAACTAGTACTCATAGACCCCAAACACCCTTGTGGATCAAAAGTTATGGTCATTTTAAGTTGGTGCTGTCCCGGAGGCCGAATTCGAGTTGAAGTTGTCCACCGGAAGAATTGGCTTCATGCTTGACTTTTGGGAGTCCTTCTCCTTGGTTCCTAAGGACAATAAAATCATCACATGGATTAAATAGCATTCCATTCATTAAATTATTTTTATGCAACCCGAGGAGCGCATTCACCTGGCAATCGAATTGACGTGCGCGAGCTCGAGTAATTGGCCCTTGTATTACATTGTTGGTTTCAATTGGGTTTGTAGGCATGGCCGTATCCATGGTAGTGATGTCCTCATCATCCTCCCCTTCTTGCATTTGAGTCGTCCTCGACTCAAGTTCATCATTTTCTCTCAAGTATGGCTTTAGATCTGATAATTGAGTTGACGGGCTCGAGCTCGAGTCAATGGTCCTTGAACCGATGAAGATGTAGAAGGATGGCTAATGTGGGGGCCGATAAAGCCATGCAGATTGAGCCATCGTAGTAGATGTATACGAAGTAGAGGATGCCGTGAAGTGTCGCCAACTTAATGGTCCTGGCCAAGGTGGGGGTCGATGAAACCATGTGGTTGATATAATTGCAGCAACACTTGGTTGTGACCATCTTGGTGATGACCATATGTTTGCATTGTTAGTTCTGTCCATGATGAGCATGGTCTCATCATCCTCCCTTTCTTGAAGTGGAGTCGTCCTCGACTCCATCATATTGTCCTGGAAAATGTTAGGAGTGACAGGAAACAAAGCAATATGCACATTTGCAATGAAATCAATGGATCGAGAATTTCTATCAACCGTATCCTCCCTTTCTTAAAAACTATCATGTGACTTGTGAATGGAACCAAATGTACTTGGTCTGACATGATTAGTGATATGGCAATTATTAAATTGATGACATTGTTGCATTGCAAACGGAGGTTTAAAATCTGAACAAATGTAAACTCGATGTGCTTTATACTCTCCTTTCTCACAATTTTTGCCAATAACATAAAAGATATTTCGCGATAACCATGACAAATCAGAATGTACAAAAAGGCTCTCCTCTAAATAATTCAGATCACACGGAACATCAAATTCAATGTAACCTAATGTATATAAAGAAGACATCAATTTCAACTCATCATTTTCGCTTGTGATGTGAATGACATGTTTATTTTCATCATAAGTGTCTAGTGTGTTAACAAAAGTGACATGTCTATTTGCTAGTTGTGTCATGGATATAAGTGAAGTATTATCACACAACTCTTCTTTATCACAAGAAATAGCAAGCAAATCATCTTGTAACAAAGCAAAATCAACAATTTGTTCCTCTAATAGTTGCTCTACGATAGCATGATTTGTGGATAGTTTTAGCTCTTCAAAATTATTTTCTCCATGTGTAAAGTCCATACCTGTTATATTACCTTGTAAGTTCTCATCAGCTGTTGTAGGTGTTTCTTCAACTATTATCTCTTCACATATACATGGGGTAGTACTGATCGTTTGTTTCTCCATATGCTCTTCTACATCATTCTCTCGATGGTGCTCACTTTTCTGCAAAATGTTAGCTACAAAAGAAGGTGCAACAATGGGCACCTCAAATGAAACTAATGATTCTTTCAAGGATTCAGCAAGCATATTTTCAACTCTATAAGCACATACAACCAATTCAGAAAGAGAACTATATGTTTCATCAATAAGAGCATCTTGAATTTCTTGATTAAGTCCACGTATGAACCTAAGCTCTGTTGCTTCTTCACCTTCATCTAAACCACAACGCAACAAATGATTTTGCAATCGTTCATAGTATTCCTTAACGCACTTATTTCCTTGTTTCAAGCATTGAAGTCTAGTATATAAAAATTCAGTATGATATTCAGGAACATAATCAATTCTCATAAGTCTTTTCATGGCCTTCCAATTTTCAGGTTTTCTCTCTTTTCTACAAATATGTTTCCACCATGTTAATGCATATTCATTTAGCACACTAGCAGCAATCCTAATATATTCATTTTCAGACAAATCATACTTGCCAAATTCTTTGTCTACTGCTATCTCCCAATTAATATAGGCATCAGGATCATAATGACCATTAAAAGGTGGAATGGCAAATTTAACCTTATCTAGGGAATCATCATCAACATGTACCTGAGCATGTAGTATGCCATTTTTGTTGCTTGGAAGATGAGGCGGAGGACTGGAAGTTCCTTGGGAAGTTCCTGCTAGCGTATCAAGTCTAGATAAAATAGTAGCAAGAGTAGTGTTAGAAATCCCCTGTGCGACCTCGATGGATCTGAGACGGTCCTCTTGCGATGACATACACTCAGAGTGAGCAATAGTTCCCTTAGTGCGAGTAGAGTGATGTAGGGAGCCCACGTCACCTGTCATGGTTAGTAGAAGACAAGAAAACAAAATCACAAGTATAATGTTTCTATCATCTACTAGGAGGTGGTGGCAAGTCTCTCAACACTCAAGCCTATCACCAAAGCTCTTACAAGTTCTTACGTTGCAGCAGGTGTGTCGGCCATTGGCGTTGTCAAAGGTTCTCCGAAGTTTGTGTAGAGCGATTGCCAAGTGATCGAACGCTTGTATGGGTAGAGAGTGGAGCTTGGACAGGTTTGATTTAGTAGCAAGGAGAATCAATCAAATAATCTCAGAAATTGCATAGAATTGAATTATAGTTCATTTTTAGCACTTTGCCTAAGATGCTGATCAACCAAGGATGGATAAAAGGCTAAGGCTGATACACGGGAAACACACGCACAAGGATGTTGGAACTTGATGCAATCAAAGGAACGAGCTAAAAAAAATATAAGTGAGGCATCAAAAAGCTCGTATTGCATAAGTTATGGAGAGACGCTAGCTAATTGCTCAAACAAAGAACAAGGGCAATAGATTGCTCTAAATCACAAACTAGCACAATATGAAAAATGCACAAATGCTTGGATGTACTCTCAATCAAATTTCACTTTTTATTTTGCACTCCTTGCTTTTGCTCGCACTTTTTTTTTCTTTTTCTTTTTCTTTTTGATGCGCGGCGGTTTTCTTTCCTTTTTTGTGGCCAAACAAATACGAGAGTAGCACAATATATATGACTAGGTGCAATACAAGTGCAATCCAAATTATGCAATAGAATGTAACAAGAGCAGCCCTAGAGCAATATCAAAAAGCTAGTCTCGATTAGGTTCAAAGTGTTCACAAAGGATGAATTGGTTCCCAAAGGTAGGTGTACTGATCGGTAATGGATGTTTTTTTTATGTGGGGACTATGATCAGCAACTAGACAATGCTAAAACGAACACATATTCAATTTAGCAAACCAAAATTAATAGATCGATAAGGCGCAAATTTGGTTTGGATAGGAGGAACAAATCTTTTTGTGGCAAATTTTCTGGACTATAGGGATTAAATCAATCTACTAAACTAGGGTAAAGAAATTTCTCACCGAGCAACCTGGTTTGCTCTGATACCACTTGATGTAACACTGGGTGTCCCAATCTTTCGATGAGAATGATAACCTTCGATTTGGGTGGAGACGACTTTGACGATCCGACTACAACGTACAACGACGATGCGCCTTTGCAATCGCTAAACCAACTCCAGATAGTTATTGACCTTGCCGTGGGCACGATCAACCTGATCACGAAGATCAATTCCTGCAAGCAATCGAAGAACAAGCAAGAATAAGGCAAAAGCAATCAAAAATTGCAAATATAGATGAAGTATTGAAAAGTTGGGGTTCCGATACAAGGAGCTTGTTAGGCGGCCGTTGAGCACGTCTAAAAGACTCAAATAGTAGCAAAACGCCAAACTATCAAATAACCAAAACCCAAGTTATTTTGGCGGACTCCCTAGCTATTTATAGGAGAAATAGGAGGCCAAAACCAGGCTTGGGGTGTAACACCCCAGCTTCTACTAAGCCCAGAATGTCACCAACATAGACCATACAACAATTAATACCATGACTAAATGGAAAATTTCGGCAACATCTCCTTTGTTTTAGCACAAATTTGAACATCACAATATCATATCAATATATAGATCAATCAAGATATCAATATGCATCGACAACAATAGATGAGCATCAACTAGAATAACAATAAGCAATGATAATCATGGAATAAGCATCAACTAAGACTAGGATGATAAAACAAATCGCTCCAAAGACCCACATGACACACATGAGGGAAACCAACACACATAATATCCATACACCAAAATCAACATAACTTATTGCCATATTTCCATAGAAATGGGTGAATTATCTAGATTATTAGTGCTACGTGAACAAGTGTAGCTAAATTCCCTTCCCGCGCGCCGATTTCATTGTACCTAAATAAACAAACAACATAAAACACAAGCGTGAGTTCATCACTCAGCAAAGTGTAATGTAATGAAAAACAGAGTGCAAGACAACAAACCATCAACTTCAATCTTCATAAGCATTACATACCACAACATTACCAACCTCATGTACACGACATGTAAAACATCATAATCATCTCTTAGTCAATATGGCATTCATCTCATGAACAACTCAACAACATTCTCATTAACATCTCAAAAGAATTCTCAATCATAGTTTCATTCATGCAATGCAATGCACATGTCTCCTGGAAACTCATACCGGTATGGTTGAGTGCACACCCGTCGGCATGCACCCTTTTTCCCCTTCCATCCCGAAGATGGAGGGTGCCTATCACTCGCTTCCATTCACCTTGGTGATGGAATCACGATGTAGGACTTACTTGAAAGAATAGCCCCGGACTAGTCATAATCGTTTCTCACCGACCCTACCGGAATAGTTATGACTTATCTCACCGGCCGGCCATGAAAATATGCCATGAATGCAAAATGGACAACAACGTATACATAAATAGAAATGTTGCATATCAACACATGGCATCTCAACATGTAGGACCGTATTCAACAATCGATCAGAACTGCTCAAAACATGGCATGTGAATCATTTATCAACAACAAGCATTTTTAATCATGGCATGAGGACACCATATCATCGACAACATTTAAATCATGGCCTAAGGACATCCTTTCAAACATAACATGTAATTCATGGCAAGACAACATGTTATCTATTCCAAATACTATCAAGCAATTCTAGCAACACGTATAGCATACAATCCACGCAACACACTTGCCTTCAACCACGGGCAACGGAGTGACGAGAGGTTGAGGGCACTCCCGGAGGCACACCACCTGCAAACACGTGCCACACACTCAAATCAAGTCCACAAAACAGCACACATATATCCCACTACCTCGACTTCGCTTACAACCCCTAAAATCAGAAAATAGCAAATCTGTCCCTTCGGGACAGCAGCCTTCCAATGGGCATAACTTCTGTTCTAGGACTCCAAATTGAATAAACAAGTACATCCTCGCGTAGCTTAGGACATTTCCCAACTTTTTCTAGTTATAGGGAAAGACTGATTCGGACTCTAATGTTGTTTAATCTACAAAATACCGTGATCTGTTCCAATCACGTCACAGATTTTAACACGCTCGGTAAAACAGTCATAACTTTCAAACGGCTGATCGGAATTTAACGTTCTTTATGTCCACGGAAAGATAATTAAATTACCTACAACTTCCTCAACGTCTGTACGACCAGATTCCAACTCTAAATTGGCGAAAACGCCTGCCCTAGTTCGGGTTCCCAATCTGCCCGAACAGAACGTGAATACAACTCTAATTTTCATCAAATCTACCCCATGGCAGCACCTCCCTTGATCTAAAAACATGAAATCCATCCCTAGATCAGTACCTAGACCCAATCCCTCAGATCCCCCATGCCATACCTCTTCCCGGCGAACAACGAACACCGAAAACGCTCCTCCCAGCTTCCCGATCGTCCTTCTCGCGCCGGAACCGCCGGATCTCCTCGTCGCGTGGCTTCCCGATGGAGGAAACAGCAGGGGGAAGATGTGGGGAGCCCCTCTAGGGCAGCAAGGGGAGGTGGAGAGGGATGGGGGAGGGCGCAAGAGGCTAAGGGGGGTGGCGGCTAGGGAGGAGGAGGCAATGGGGTGGAGGGAAAACAAGTGGGGGCTAGGGCTAGGGAGGGGATTTGTTTGGGGCGCAGGTAGGGCTAGGGCAGCAGTTTTGCTGTCCTAGACCACCTCCAAAAGGCCCAAATATGTCCCACCTTCGGCCCACATGGACCCCCCAAGGCCCGAACTCCCCCGGAAGGCCCAATTCCCCTCCGGAAAGGCCCAAAATCCCCCGGAAAGGCCCACAGTTGCAGAAACGGCGCAAAAACATGTTACAAGAGTCGTACCTTATGGCCGAGATTGAAAATGACTCATACCGTCATTCCATAGTATCACATGGGGCGTCCAAAACAACTCCATGGCCGAGTAGGACTCTTATTCCTAGTTTGACTCGGATTTGGAAAGATGACCAAACTTGTTTTGCAGATTCCCGTTGACTCGTAAGGAATTTGGAGGTGGGGCCAGATCTGTTGGAAAGAGGACGTCAAAACCTTTCAAACCAGTACTCATAGACCCCAAACACCCTTGTGGATCAAAAGTTATGATCATTTTAAGTTGGTGCCGTCCCGAAGGCCGAATCCGAGTTGAAGTTGTCCACCGGAAGAATTGGCTTCATGCTTGACTTTTGGGAGTCCTTCTCCTTGGTTCCTAAGGACAATAAAATCATCACAAGGATTAAATAGCATTCCATTCATTAAATTATTTGTATGCAACCCAAGGAGCGCATTCACCTGGCAATCGAATTGACGTGCGCGAGCTCGAGTAATTGGCCCTTGTATTACATTGTTGGTTTCAATTGGGTTTGTAGGCATGGCCGTATCCATAGTAGTGATGTCCTCATCACTGACTCTAGGGAGAGCGTAGACTCGCACTCCTCGACCCCGTCTCGAGGCCGAGGGGCGGGCGAGCGACGCTGCTCTCCCTACAATGTTGGATGCCAGGCATTTTCCCTCGGCCTATGCCAAGCTGCGTGGCCGGAGAGGTTCCACCCTGCGTCCATCGAGAAGTACGACGGCACCACCAATCCGGAGGAGTTCCAGCAGATCTACACCATGGTGGTGCGTGCCACGGGAGGGTCTAAAAAGATCATGGACAACTACCTCCCGACGTCGCTAACGTGCTCTGCCCGCTCTTGGCTGTTGAACCTCCGGCGAGGCTCCGTGCACTCGTGGGAGGAATTGTGCGACCTTTTCGTCGCCAACTTTCAGGGCTCCTACACTCAGCCGGGTGTGGAGGACGACCTCCACGCCCTGGAACAGACAAAGGGGGAGTCCCTGAGGGAGTTTATCCGGCGGTTCAGCCATTGCCGCAACACGATCCCTTGGATTTCCAAGCAATCGGTGATCATTGCTTTACGGAGGGGGTCCGGGATCAGAAGATGCGGGAGAAGATGGCTACCCACACCATTTCGACCACCTCCAAGCTGTTCTCCCTGGCGCATAAGTGCGCCAGGCTGGCGGATGCCCGGGAGCGTGCGGCAGGGCCGTCCGGCCACGGCGAGGTAGGAACCTCAAAGGCTTCTGATCACAAGAAGAAGAAGAAGCGCAAAGAAGTCAGAGCCGGAGAGGTCCTAGTCGCCGAGCCAGAGTCCAAGCCCCAGAAGCACGACCGCCAGGACAGGAGGGGTGATCGCCGAGACCCGCGTGGCGACCGCGGGGATCGCCGTTCGCCCCGCCGAGAAGACGACGGGGGCAGACTTTACTGCCCCATCCACAGGACCAGCGGGCATGATCTGGCGGATTGCCAAGTCATGTCCAAGCTGGTGGAGCAGCGGATTAGGGAACGCCGCGAAGACGACTGCGACGACGCGGGAGATGACCCTGCTCTGCTGACCTTTCAGCAAGAGGAGCACACGGTGGCGTTCATTCATGGTGGCTCCGCCACCTACTCTTCGAACTCGCAGTACAAGCGAGAGTTGAGGGAAGTGTGCGCCATTGTACCAACCCCCGGGGTGAGCAGGCCACTGAAATGGTTGAAGGAGCTGATCACTTTCAGTCGAGCCGACCACCCGTAGAGCACCTTAGGACGGGGCCATCTTCCGATCATGGTTTCCCCCACGGTCTGAAATGCGAGACTCAGGCGAGTGCTTGTTGATGGAGGAAGCTCCATCAACCTTATGTCTGTCGGGGCATTTAAGGCACTCCAAATTCCCTATGAGGAGTTGCGCCCGGCCCCTCGCTTCTACAGAGTTGCCCCTGGGGTCGGCTTGATGCCCCTGGGACAAGTCCGGCTGCCCATCACCTTCGGAAGTGTGGAGAACTTCCGGACAGAGAAAATCAACTTTGAGATCGCCGACTTCGACCTCCCCTACAATGCTTTGCTTGGCCGCCTAGCTCTGGTCAAGTTCATGGCGGCCACACATTATGCCTACATGATGGTGAAGATCCCTGGGCCTGGGGCCCGATTACTGTGAAGGTGGACCGGCTGGAGGCCATGTGCCTCAGCAAGCAGGTGCAGGACCTGGTCGGCACCACTTGTTCGGCCCGAGGCGAGGATGACTGCCCAGAGCTCCCCCCGGTCAAGGCCCGCGCCTCACCTGGTCCCTCAGGTGAGGTGAAGCGGTCCCCATGGGTGAGGACGGTTCTGGGAAGGTCGTGAAGATTGGTGCCAACCTCAGCACCAAATAGGAAGACGCGCTCGTCACCTTCCTCTGGTCTAACCTAGATGTGTTCGCCTGGGAACCATCTGAAATGACCGGGGTCCCTAGGGAGGTGATTGAGCACCGATTAGCAACGCTCCCCGGAGTGCACCCAGTCCGGCAGAAAATCCGGAGGCAGGCACCAGAGCGGCAAGATGCCATTCGGGATGAGGTAGAGAAACTGTTGCAGGCAAGGAATGTACGGGAGGCCGCCTACCATGAGTGGCTGGCCAACCCTGTGCTCGTCAAGAAGTCGAATGGGAAGTGGCGGATGTGCATCGACTTCACCGACCTCAACAAGCCTGCCCCAAGGATCCGTACCCTCTGCCGCGAATAGACATTATCATCGACTCCACGGCAGGGTGCGAGGTCTTGCGCTTCCTGGACGCCTACTCCGGCTACCACCAGATCAGCATGGCACGGGAAGACGAAGAAAAGACTGCTTTTGTGACCCCTCTAGGCATGTACTGTTATGTTCGAATGCCATTTGGGCTAAAGAACGCTGGTTCAACCTACCAGCGAGCCATGCACACTGTATTTCGGTCACAAATTGTAAGAAATCTTGAAGTGTATGTTGATGACTTGGTAGTGAAGACCAAAAAGACTGCTGGGCTTGTTGAAGATCTAGAGGAGACTTTCTCCCATCTTCGGTAGTATTGTTTGAAGCTGAATCCTGAGAAGTGTGTGTTCGGTGTGTCATTCGGAAGGCTGCTCGGGTTCCTTGTTTCTAGTCGTGGGATCGAGGTCAACCCGGAAAATATTACGGCCATCGATCGCATGTAACCACCCACGAGGCTCAAGCAAGTGCAATGCTTAGTTGGTCGCCTGGCCTCTCTCGGCCGGTTCATAGCCTGGCTGGGGGAAAGGAGCCTCCCCTTCTTCAAGCTATTGAAGAAGACTAACTCTTTCGAATGGACTACAGAAGCGCAACAAGCACTCGAAGATTTGAAGAAGTACCTCTCCTCCCCTCCGGTGCTGGTCGCCCCCGAGCCGGGTGAGCCGCTACTGTTATATGTGGCGGCCAGCCCCGCGGTTGTGAGTGCGGCATTGGTGGCAGAGGGCGAAGGCGTCCAGTGGTCGGTTTACTACGTCAGTAAGGTGTTACATGATGCAGAAACAAGGTACCCGTAGGATCAGAAGATGGTGTATGCCGTGCTGGTGGCGTCTAGGAAGCTGCGGCATTATTTCCAAGGAAGGGAGATCACGGTGGTTTCTGCCTATCCCTTGCGCGAGATCCTTCACAATCGTGAAGCGGAGGGCCGCCTTGCCAAGTGGGCTGTGAAGCTGGGCGAGTTTGGCCTCAAATTCGCTCCCTGCACCGCAATCAAGAGTCAAAGGTTGGCAGACTTCGTTGTCGAATAGACTCCTGCCAAGTCTAAAGCCGAAGAAACCACCGCGCCCTCCCCCTGGACACTCTATTTCGACGGCTCCTTCAGGATCGAAGGCGTGGGGGCTAGGGTCCTCCTGGTTTCCCCAACCGGGGACCTCCTCAAGTACGGTGGTCGTCCTGGATTTCAAGGCCACCAACAATGTTGCTGAATACGAGGGTTTGCTGGCGGGACTTCGTGCCGCCGCAGCCATTGGTGTTCGGCACCTACAGGTCAAAGGCGACTCGCTACTAGTCGTCAACCAAGCGAGAAAGGAGTTCTCCTGCTCTGATCCTGTCATGGAGGAGTACTTGGTAGAGGTCAGAAAGATAGAGCGACACTTCGACGGGCTGGGGTATACTCATATCCCCCGACGCGATAACTATTTGGCGAACGGGCTTGCACAGCTCGCCTCGACAAGATCCCCTGTTCCGGTCGGAGTCTTTGAAGAAAGGCTACTGCGACCATCCATCGCAGCCCCCGTTTTTGGTGGGGACGATGGTGACGCTGCTCCAGCCCTCGTTCCGGAAGGGAGAGTAGTATCGGCGGAAATGTTTGGCCAGACGGAGTACCCGGACGATCACCTAGTGGTCGCCACACCTGACCGGGAAGGCACATGGATGGATCCGATCCTGGCCTACCTGCGGATCAAGTGTGCCCCGACGATGATGCGTCAGCAGAGAGATAGCATGCATGGCCAAGTGCTATACCCTGGTGGGCGGGGACCTATACCGCTGGGGTAGAAACGGAATTCTTCTGAAGTGCATCACTCAGGAAGAGGGGTCTGCTCTCTGATATCCATGGAGGCGTGTGCGGGAGCCATATGTCAAGTTGAACGATGGTTGGGAAAGCTTTCCGCCAAGGGTTCTATTGGCCAACCGCCCTCCAGGATGCTTGCGAGCTGGTGAGGAAGTGCGAGTCATGCCAGTTCCACGCCAAGCAAATCCACCGACTAGCCCAGGCCCTGCAAACCATCCCGCTCTCATGGCCCTTCGCGGTCTGGGGGTTGGATATCCTGGGCCCGTTCCCGCGGGCCACAGGGGGCTACACCCATCTGTTCGTCGCCATCGACAAGTTTACCAAATGGGTGGAAGCTGAAGCAGTAAGAGCGATTACCGCCACCGCTGCGATCAAGTTCATGCAAGGAATCTTGATGCTCAGGGTGGCTAGTTTGGCACAGTTTCCAACACGGTCATGACGCTCAGGGTGTCCCCGTGGGAACCGGTGACTCAAACACCACTACCGAAAGCCTACCACCCTGCCACACCTCACCAAGATTTCGGTCCCAAGAGACCGCGAGAGTAATTAATTTCACAAGGTCCTAAGATCCTGAGATAGCGCCTTCCCGGCGCGAGGGTTCCGGGCCCTACACTCAAACTAACCCTTAAAGTGTGCGGTTGCTTTTTTGTTCACCCAGAACCCACATAGTGGAGGCGCGGACAAGCATCCAAACATAAGACGTGTGAAGGAAAGGGTATGCATTTATAAACAAGAGTCTAACTTGCAGGAATCTTTTACAAAGGACAGCAAAATGAAAAAGCGGGCAAAGCTAAGCCTAGAGTCCTCACTCCTCGTCCGCCGCGGCTTCTGCGGCCGCTTGGTCCTCCACCGGGTCGGCGTCCAGCACGAGCGCCACGTCCTCGGCCACTGCTTCCAGCGCCAGGTTGACCATCTCGAGCTGATCGGCAACTTGCTCGGCGGCGTTGATGACCTGTGCCTCTGCGCCGGCCCAGTCCCCTTCCACTCCCTGGATGGCGGCCAGGGGGTCGAAGTTGGCGTCTCGGCTGGCGCAGCAGGCGAGCACGTACATCGCTATAGCCGCCACGACTGCCCGCCCTTCTTGGCTGGACCGGGTGGCTAAGGCACCGGGCAGGAGGGTGAGGAAGTCAGTGATCCGGCTCATGCAGAAGGCATAGTGCCAGGCCTTCTGCTCAATGGGGGCCGGCTGCTCCAGCCCCAGCGGCGCCAAGCTGGCCACCATCTGGTCGAAGGCGAGGCGCAGCATGGAAGTGGTCTCGGCTTCAGCGCGGAGCCGATCACTCTTCTCTTCGTCGCGCTCCCGGGTGATCGCCTCGACGCGGAGGGCTCCCTGCTCCCTTTCCTGCTGCAGGTCTAGCTCCAACCGCTCCGCCTGGCCGCGCCAGTCCTGCGTCTCCTTGCGGAGGCGATTGATCTCCACGGCGGCCTCCCTCAGCCTCTTCTTGCTCGTCGTGAGGCGGGCGCTCACGCTGGAGTGTAGTTCGCCGAGGGCAGCCAACAGGGTGTCCGCGTCTGCCGAGGGGATTGAAGCGTTGGGGGCCTCCGGAGTGGGCGGCAGGCCCATCCCGCCTTCAGGCGGTAAGATGGCCGCCCCTACGGCGGCCACCTGTTGGTCGCCTAGGTCGCCTCGGTGCTCGACCGCGGCCCGTGCGCGCTTCTGTGGCGATACAGTCGCCTCCGGTTGGGGCGCTTGAAGTGGTCCCCCTGAAGAAGGTAAAGAGGAGGTAAGCCTCTCAGATTAAAAGAACTTAACAATCTGCTGTGTGTTGGTTTAATTACCCGGCAGGAGGCCTCCTGAAGCGAGGCGCGGCTGGTGCGAGTGTCAGTCCCCTTCGCGGCACCGGTGCTGGCATTTCTTCGGCCTGCGCAGCTGGCACCGGCGGAAGAACTGGGGCTAGCGGATCCGGAGCTGGCAGGTCAACCTGCACCGGCAGCGGTGGAAGGACCGGTACAGGCGGATCCACGACCGGAGCGACGTCGACGTCAACCACCTCGGTGGCAGAGGCTGAAGTCGCAGCCGCGGCCGCCGTGGAGCTCCCCGCTCCGGTCGAGCCGAGGGGTGCGGCTGAGGTTGTTGCGCCCCCTGACGGGCCGAAAGCCTTCTTAGGGCTGGTGCCAGGGGCGTCGTCGTCAGCAGGGCGCTTGCCCCTTCCCTGGTCGCCAGCTAGAGGAGGGTCCCGGATCGTCAATGCCCCTTGGCGGGGCGCGTTCACCAGTCCCATGGCGTCCATGGTGGGCATGGCGCGGGTAATCGCCACGCGCTCCCGGGGTTCCACTTGGCAAAGTGGGAGCGCGTCCACCGAAAAAGGTGGGACGGAGCTAGAGACGCCCAACAGCCCCATCCAGGAGTCGATCTTTGCGGGGGATAAGTCCCCTACGGCTGAAAAGCAAAAAGAAGAGCGAAACTGTCGTTAACTCAGCGGCAGTCGCAAAACGCGCCAAAAAGAAAGAAAAGCAAGTGGCCTACCTCCGGGAGCTGTCCGGGTCATGTCGTCGGAGCCCGTGTACTGCCAAGCGAGGCGAGCACGGCGGTGTAGGGGACTGATCCTCCGAGATATGTAGTCTCGGAGAACCATGCCTCCCGTCTGGCCCACAGTCCGCAGTTGGTCCACGCAGGCCAGCATCGTCCGGAGCTCGGGCGTCTCATCGACATGCGCTCCCCAGGTGGGGTTGCTGGTCGCTGGCCCAGTCGGTAGCTCCAGGACTTATATGCCGCTGTCTTCCGCGATGTAGAGCCACTCGTTGCGCCAAGTCTTCCAGTTGGAACGGGAGTCCAACGGAATGTAGCACGAGGCCACGCCGTCCTGGAGGCGGAGGTGGCAGCAACCCGACGGGGTGGAGTCCTTGGCCGCGCGCAAGGCGTAAAAGAAGCGGAAGAGAGGAAGGTTGGGGGCCACCCCCACGAACATTTCGCAGAAGTGGGCAAAGACAGCAAGGAGGATGACGGAGTTAGGAGGAAGGTGAATGTTGTGGATGGAGTAGAAGTTGAGGATGGCAAGGTAGAAGTCGGAGATTGGTGGGATGAGACCCGGCAGCATCGCCCAGCCAAAGAAGATTACTTCTCCCTGGCGGCAGCCGGGCGCGGCGGTCCCGGCACGGGTGCGGGTGGTGCCACCGGAGATGTACAGGGAAAACCTCGTGGCGTCGACATCCTCGACGGTCGATGGAGGGAGCAGAGGTACTGGAGGCGCCATGTGAGCGAAGAAGAGAAGGTGCAAGAGGGAGGCGATGCACAGCAAAAAAGTAGTTCGCAAGAAGCAAAGGTTAGGGCTTAGCAGTTGTGCGAGGTTGAAAAGAAGAAGCGAACCGCTCCCCTGGTGGCCGCTTATATATATAGGCGCATGAAGGAGTGCTTCGGCGGGAGACCCGAAGGGGCGCAGCGGTTCGATGGCGGGAAACCCAAAAAATCGGTAAAGGAGCGGGCGTGTTCCCAAGGCCCGCGTAGGTTACGAGGCGGGGGCGGCAGCACGTTCCGCCTCGATGCCTGGAAACGGCGGCGGCAGTTAAAGCCACAGTGTTACGTGGGCATTTATATTGGACCCACCCGGGAGACTGAGCCGCTTTTTCCAAAAAGGTATAAGGGCGCTCCAGGGTGGGTCCGGGGGCTACTGTCAGTGTATTCTACACCAGGGTGCCCACTACACTTTAGTAAGATTGGCGGCGTGTGGCATCCAGGCCACGCGGCGCGATTACTAAGGTGGCGCCAATGACAGTGGCGTCAAGACCACACCGCTGGCGGTCAGCAAGGTGGCCGCCCAGCGAACAGGTGGCGACCAGGCCACGCCGCTGGCGGTCAGCAGTGTGATTGCCCAGCGGACACGTGGCGTCCAGGCCACGCCGTTGGTGGTCAGTATGGTAGCCGCCCAGCGGACAGGTGGCTACCAGGCCACGCCGCTGGCGGTCAGTATGGTAGACGCCCAGCAGACACGTGGCGTTCAGGCCACGCCGCTGGCGGTCAGCAGGGTGGTCGCCCGGCAGACACGTGGCGTTCAGGCCACTCCGCTGGCGGTCAGTAAGGTGGTCGCTTGGCGGACGCACGGTGCCCAGTCCACACCAATGGCTCTCAGCTCCCGAGGCGGATCATCCTCTCCATTCTTGTCGCTCCATGTGTCGATGTCGAAGAGGTTAACGCCGTCAAGTGCGGCGAGAACGCGGTGGAAGATCTTCTTGTTCATTATGAAGTTTGAGTACTTCTCACGAGTGGATTCATGGGCTGGAGTCTTCTTATTGTGGTTCTTGTTGATGTAGTCGTTCTTGTTCTTCTCCACCCTAGGGCAGTTCGTCGAATGTGGTTGGGGCCACCACACTCGAAGCAGGTGATAATGTCACCTCTCTTCTTTCCCTCACCCTCTTGTAAATATTGGAAAACTTGCGAGCAATAAGAGCAAGCTCATTTTCTGGAAATTTTTTCAAAAGTTCATCGCTTACCTCGCAAAGAGCCTAAAGAGAGAAACCAAAGGAAGAGAAATCAAAAGAAGATCCCGTGGGATTGAAGACCAAGTCCATCGACTGTGACTTTGTCTTGCAAGTGACGACGTCAATCTCATGAGTCTTTAGTTGAGAGTAAAACCCATCAAGAATCAGAGTAGACAAGTCTATGGTGCCCTTGATGGTGGTTACCTTCATCTCCCTCACCCGAAGGTCGAGTGCTGTCAGGAAATGATGAGCATTCTCTGAGTCAGTCTAAGTGTAACCCACTACACAGAGATTGCTCAAAATCTCTGTAAAATGGCCAAAGCACTCGTCCAAGGTCTCACCAGTGTGCTATTCAAACTTATTGTAGTCACGCTTGTACTGATCTTGTCTCACCATCTTAATCTGGGTGGTGCCCTCATGACAAGCATTGAGGGTCACCCAAATCTGCTGAGCATATCGAAGGTGATAGATCCTGTCATACTCACTGCGTCTAAGGCTCTGTATGAGGATGTTTCTTACCCTAGCATTTGCCTCATCGTTAGCCATATTAGCGGCATTGATGTTTTCATCAGCAGGAACCTCATATGGAAGCGTCACCTTCTGTCATATCATTTAGCCCTATGCAGTGATGTACGACTCTATTCTCAACATCCAAAAGGGATAGTTGAGTACAGCAAAAATCGGAGGCATAGTGGAGTACTTGTCTGTCGCCATTGCTCTTGAGACCGGTCAAGATATAAAAAAAAGCATAACCGGCTCTTATACCAGTTGAAAGATCGAGATGGTAATCAGAGGGGGGGTGAATAATCCCAATTTCAAAATTCCCACCTCTTGGACAAGATTGATGCTTTTTTCAACAACAAGCCCTAAGAACCAAGTTAAAAAATCAAACCAAGCAATGAACTCACAAGAATAAAGAGCAACCATCTTAAAGGCAGCAGCAACACACCCCCCTAATAAAATTGTCATGAATAAAAATCCAAAGCTCATATGGTCATGGGGATTTTTCTATGGTACTACTAGTTGTTGAGAGTCCAAAAAAAAAGAAGTCAATTCAAAATCACCTTTATAAAAAGATAGATAATAAGACAACATTTTCTATTTCTGAAAAGCAAAAGTGAATTTTCAGCACAAAAGAAACTCAGTCAAAAGGTGATTTCTCCAAATCTGAGATTCATTTGAATTTCAAAATTTTATCTGAAGATATAATGGAGTTGCAAAGCTACTCACCAAAAATTAGATCCATATTGATCACAGTAAAATTATGATGAAAATAACAAGCTCTACCACACAAAGAGGACAGAAAATTTAGGGTTCAGTAAAAACGTCATAGATCCAAAACTGTAATTCATATGAACTTCCCGCTTGGAGGCATGATAGGTATGAAAGTCACAAAACTTTTCCAACAAGAATAACCCCAATATTAGATCATATGAATTTTCTATAAAATAAACAAGGACTACTGCATAGAAAATAGAGACAATAGAAAGAGGCTGTATAGAAACCTCGAACACGATCTACACAAGAAATCTTCATGCAAGAGCCAAAATATCAGTTTGTCACAAAGATGAGGCCAAGTTTGCCTAGAGGATTGGGATTTGATCTGAGAGAAGATTCATCCAATCAATCACTCATTTTCGGCAAGAAGAAGCACAAGCAAGTATAAGGAGGGGGGCAAATCCAACGTCCATAAATTATATTGTGAGAATGTAAATGCAGAATTTAAACACTAAAATTAAATTGCATAAAATTAAATTTGCATTACTTGGAGAAGAGAAATTCCAAAGCCTCATAACTACGTGGGCAAAGCTTTCATTAAAGCAACACAAGAATTCCTTTTACATGTTTGAGGGAGAGCACACCCCCTCCCCTCTATTTATAGTGCAAGGGAGTCATCCTATACCCTTGGATGGGTTGCTTCAATCCTAAGCTAACCTTAAAGAGCTAGGATTTGACCCCACACACTTTTCTATTGGGCTAACCCGAAACCCACTAACAATCGGGTTTTATCCACTAGCTAATTTGACCGCTACTCTATCTCCTAAAAACCATGACCCAATTGGTTTCTTGACCCGGTAGCTTCAAACCAACATCCACAAGGTTCCCTTGACATTTTTACTTGCACCCGCTTCATCTCCGGCCATCTTCCAGTGATCACCAGCCTTCCGGACCTCCGACGCACCTCGCCTAGTCCTGGCCATCCTCCGTCTCACCATAACCATGGAACGAAGCCCTGCAACCAACAAATACAATGAACCACCTCACATAGCATTGTTCAACAACAATATGCAATAATAATTCAATTGCTCACAATTAATCATGTCTCGTTCATCATGTCGGTACTACCACCAACCATAGGCCGGTGGTACCACAAGAAGCTGACACAACTCAAATTGCTTTCTTTTGAATTCCAATTCAAATCAAACTCAAACCTAAGCACACCTTGCTCAAATAAAGTCAAATACTCATCACAAACATGGATGGACCTCCACATGGTCTTCACTAAATAATAATAGGGCAAGGGACCAACGGTTTAGAGAGACAGCACATAACAGTAGAAATGGAGCTTTATATTGAAATTTTCTATCACCAGCAAAAACTGGAATGACCACAACATGGGCACATGTGTATTACTCCAAAGATACCTGGTGCTATCCCGAGCTCCCTTGAACTCAAGACATGAATCACATAGCAAAGCAAATTTCCAAACACAAAGAGTTCAATGAACCTCAAAGATAAAATACTAATCAAAATTAGAGCATTAAATGAAACAAAGCTTGGTGCAAATGAGAGAAAAAAACAACTCAGTTTTGCAAGTTTGGCGTCTGAACATCCTCTTCCGAGGTCACTACTACAGATCTGACCTTCCATACCGGCCCATCAGTACCGGTCATGCATGAATCGGGACTGACATTTACATCAGTCCCGGTTCAACGGTCTACAGGTCTGGGGACCATCGATGCGGTTGGTTACACTAACCGTGCCGATGTGGTATCACTAGTACCGGTTGGTTACACCAACCCGTACTAAGCAACCCCGGAGCAAAGCAGGATGCTTAGTACCGGTTCATGTAACCAACCGGTACTGATTATCGATCTTCAGTACCGGTTGGTTACATGAACCGGTACTAAGCAGTCTGCTCTGCTTCCTTGGCTTCTTAATGCGGGTTGGTGTAACCAAAGCATCGATGATACCACATCGGCACGGTTAGTGTAACCAACCGATCTTGATAAGCGCCGATTGGTGTTTTCAACGCCTGATCTCCCGCGCGACGCCTCGATCCCGCGCGTCGCCTCTTCGTGTTCATCCCGCGCGAAGTATAAACAGAGTGAGCGAGATGGAGAACCTGCACTGACAGAGACCGATCTTGCTCTTCCGATCATGGCAGAGCCTGTGTCTCCGGCCAGCTCCTCTGACTCCTCCGACTCTGAGCCATTGTCCCCAGTGCCGCCTCCACCCCAGGCACCTCCCGCCGCCACCAAAAAAAGAAAGCGCGCCGACGATGACGACGAGGAGGACGACGACAACGACGAGGAGGAGGAGAAGGACGACGACGACGACGAGGAGGACGACGACGATGAGGAGGAGGACGACGACGAGGACGACGAGGACGACGAGGAGGAGGAGGAGGAGGAGGAGGAAGAAGAGGAGGAGAACGTCACCGTCATCCGCTGGGGGAGCTCATCATCCTCCTCCTCCGAGGACGACGTTCACCCTGCCGCCACCGACGACGCATTTACGGCAAGAAGCGATGATGATAGCGATGACAATGGCAGCCCATGGAGTGACGGCATTTACGAGTATTTTCGTCTGTGACCGTGAAATAATTGAACTTTTTATTTATATAATGTTAATTATCCACTATGTAATGTCACTGTATATTTGAACATTTTTAACGGTGGGTAATATTAAATATTAGCTGTTCTATTTGATGAACATACGCATTCTGATTTTTCAATTGAACATACGCCTCGGGGCCGGGGGTGTTTGGATGACGCATGTACTCTGCCTCAACTCGAAGAGGCATTCGTTTGAATGAACATACGCTCAGGGGTGGTCAATACCGGTTAAAGGTACCAACCGGTACTGATAGTCACATCAGTACCGGTTTGTATTCCGAACCGGTACTATCTAGTAGCAACGGCTACAGTTGCAGGTGGATATTAGTACCGGTGTAAGGCACTAACCGGTACTGATGTGAAACTATCAGTACCGGCTTGTGCTGTCAACCGGTACTCTGTCGCAATTTAAACTTGTTCCTCCTCCCGCTCTCTGCCAGACCAAGATCATTTGATCAGCCAGCGAGAAGAACAGGAGTTCGGGCAAGAGCTCCAAGGAAGGGGAGGTGCTGCCCAAATTTTAAAATTTTGGTCATTTTACTCCAACCAAGGTAACTAAGGTTAGTAACATCATTCCTCACTACATTTGTGTTAAATGGAGCCTCTTCTTTGCTTGAATTATGAAGAAAATTTGATCTTTTCCATTAATCGATGAAAGATTACAAATGTAAAGTTCTAGCTCGATCTTTTCAAGTAGGATGCAAAAATTTAATCGCAACCAAGGTAACTAAGCTTAAATTTGCTTGGATTATAATATAGCTCGCATTTAAGGTGTGGATCTAGCTCAAATTTACATTTTAGTTCCATCGTTCGATGTAGGATGGTGCATATATAGTTGGGGAAATTAAGAATGGTGCATGAAAATCATAGCGTTTAGGATCTTCAAATTGCAATAGTTATGTGGAAAAAAGAAGAATTTTAAATTCATTTGCGAATTAAAACAATATAAAAAATATAAATGGCTTTACAGAAAATATAAAATGAGTTCAAGATTCGAGAAAAGTTTTAAAAAATTTTGTGAAAAAGTTTTCAAAAAAAGTTTTGAAAATTTGAGCAAAGCTGTCGTGAAATTATGCTTGCATTAATATTTAGGTTTTGGTTCCATCGATTGATGAAGAATTTTGAATCTAGATTTTCATTGACTAATTATTTTAGTAGGTTGCAAAAACTTGTCGAGTATGAATACCAGAGCAAATAATCATTTTATGGAAAAATATGTAATGAAATATAGTGCCTTTAATGTATATTATGAAATAAAATCATTTTAAAAATATAGTTGTCTTGATTTGGATTTTGGGAAATGTTGAACAATTCATTATCGGAAAATGAGCTAAAAGTTACCTTGATGTAATATAATGTAGATGGACCGGCGATGGATGTACATGGACCGACGCTCCCCGGAGTTCTTGCAGGGTTTGCAAGATTTTCTTCGTGCGGCCGATGCATACACGACGTCAGGCTACATATGTTGTCCATGCATAGACTGCAAGAATGAGAAGGAGTGGGCAAACTCCGGCCACCTTCACTTCCATTTGCTCACAAGAGGTTTCATGATAAACTATACCTGTTGGACAAAGCATGGTGAAGAAGAGATTATACAAGAAGACGATGAACAAGAAGAGGCGAACAATATCTTAGACGCTGGCCAACCTGGCTCTTGCGAAGATACATTTGGGGAGTTTGGCAATGATGACCTAGACCAGATGCTGCTTGATGGAGAGGGAGAATACATCGATGAAAGACATTACGAAAAGTTCCAGCGCTTATGGGAGGACCACAAAACACTGTTGTACCCAAACTGCCAACAGGGCCATAAAAAGTTGCGTACTACACTAGAACTGATGCAATGGAAGGTGACCAATGGATTATCTGATAAGGGATTCGACGAGTTGTTATGCATCATCAAGAAGATACTTCCAGAGGGGAACACACTGCCCGAAACTACGTATAATGCCAAACAAGTTGTCTGCCCTTTGGGGTTGGAGGTACAGAAGATACATGCATGTCGTAACGATTGTATCCTTTATCGCAATGAGTACGAGGATTTGGATGCTTGTCCGGTATGCAAAACTTCGCGGTATAAGACCAGGCGTGACGACCCAGGTGAGGTAGAGGGGCAGCGTAAGAAGAAGAGGCCCCCTGCTAAGGTGGTGTGGTATTTCCCTATAATACCACGGTTGAATCGTTTATTTGCGAACAAAGCGCATGCCCTGATGATGCGCTGGCACAAAGAAGACCGTAAGGAGCACGGAAGGCTAAGACACCCTGCTGATGGCTCCCAGTGGAGGAAAGTCAATAGAACATACCCGGACTTTGCTGAGGATGCAAGGAACATAAGGTTTGGGTTGAGTACAGATGGGATGAACCCGTATGGCGAGATGAGCAGCAGTCACAGCACTTGGCCCGTGACTATGTGTATCTACAACCTTCCTCCTTGGCTGTGTATGAAGCGGAAGTACATTATGATGCCGTTGCTTATCCAAGGCCCGAAGCAACCTGGAAACGACATCGATGTGTACCTCAAACCGTTGGTTCAAGATCTGCTAACATTGTGGAACGATGGTGTACGTGTATGGGATGAGTACAAAAGAGAGCACTTCATTTTACGTGCATTGCTATTTGTAACCATCAACGACTGGCCTGCACTTGGTAACCTGTCGGGCCTATCCATCAAAGGATATAAAGCCTGCATCCACTGCTTAGAGGAAACGGACAGCAAGTACCTAAAAAACTCTCGAAAGGTTGTGTACATGGGCCACCGTAGATTCCTCCATACGAAGGACTCGTTAAGGAGGAAGGGTGAGAATTTTGATGGGACGGAAGAGAAACGTAAGAAGCCCCCGCATCGCAGTGGGGCTCTTGTATTTTCTTTGGTAAATGATCTGAAAGTGGTATTTGGAAAAGGTCCAGGTAGCAAACCTGTCTCGACAAAACAAGATCACACAAAGCCCATTTGGAAGAAGAAGTCAATATTTTGGGACTTACCTTACTGGAAAGACTTAGAGGTTCGCCACTCACTGGACTTCATGCATATCACAAAGAATGTCTGCGTGAACCTGCTAGGCTTCCTAGATATGTATGGCAAATCAAAAGATACACTTCAAGCACGAAACGACCTACAGCTGCTGGGAATCAGGAACGACCTACATCCGGAAATGAGAGCGGAAGGACAACATTACCTCCACCCCGCGAGCTACACTCTGAGCAAGGAAGAGAGAAAAAATATGATTAAATTCTTGAACAGTGTGAAGGTCCCTTCTGGATACTCCTCGAACATAAGGAGACTCATAAACACAAAAGAGAATAAAATCGTACACATAAAATCCCATGATTGTCACGTGTTGATGACATAGTTGCTCCTAGTGGCGGTGCGAGGTATTCTGCCAGACAGGGTACGAGGGACAATCATAAAGTTGTGCTCGTTCTTCAACGCGGTGTCGCAGAAGGTCATCGAGCCGAATAAGTTATGTAATCTGCATGACGACATGGTCAATAGTCTGGTTAGCCTTGAGATGATCTTCCCTCCATCATTCTTTGATATTATGGTCCATCTCATGGTCCACATTGTTAAAGAGATACAAATTCTCGGACCCGTGTTCCTCCACAATATGTTCCCTTTCGAGAGGTACATGGGCATCCTAAAGAAGTATGTTCAGAATCGGTCTCGTCTGCATTTGCATTGCGCAGGGTGTCGGCACAGAGGAGGTGATCGAGTTTTGTGTTAATTACATTGATGATCTGAATCCGATTGGCGTTCCTGTATCACGCCATGAGGGGAGGCTACGGGGAAAAGGGACTTTAGGGAGAAAAGAATCCTATAGCCACAATCTACTTTCATTTAAACAAGCACATTTCACAGTATTGAAACAAGCAACTGTAGTGGCTCCATATATGTATGATTACGAGATGAGTCTACGCGCCCAATACCCAGAGAAGTCAGATAAGTGGATCGCAGTCGAGCAAATGGATCATTTAGTGGTTGGTTACAAAAGCAAGCTGTTGGGCAACCATACAGATGATGAACAGTTGAAACTCTTGGCTCGGGACCATCCACAACAGTCATATCATTCCAAGGGTATGAGATAAATGGGTACACATTTTACACAACAGCCAGGATAGCAAGAGCACCAACCAAAACAGCAAGGCGTCGTATAGATGCCTTAGACAAAAATGGAAAGATGGATACCTATTATGGTTTCATCTGAGAAGATTTGGGAGCTCGAGTACGGACCTTTAAAAGTCCCTCTGTTTCGGTGCCAATGGGTCAAGCGGCAACCGTGGAGATCGATGAGTACGGTATGACAAGCTGTGGACCTCAAGCAAGTGGCCTATAGGGATGAACCATTCGTGCTCGCTAATGATGTGACACAAGTATTCTATGTGATGGACATGGACAAAGAAACAGAAAAAGCAGAAGGACAAGCCTACTAAAAGGAAGAGGCAGCATAACAAATCTACCGAAAACATAAATCAAAATGAGAAGACTAGCAGTAGCGATCAACCAAGGCGCCATGTGGTTCTTTCAGGTAAAAGAAGGATTGTCGGAGTTGAGGGCGTCACGGACGAAGAAGAGTATAATCAATTCGACGAGCTGCCTCCTTTCACAGTGGACGTAGACATTAGTGACCTGAATGATACAGAGGACTGTCCTTACGTACGCCGCGATCATAATGAAGGATCGCTTGTAAAAACAAAGTAGTTAGCAAATAAGACCAACCTTGTTGTATAGTCCGTTGTTACAAGTTCTGATCTATCACTGATGGATGCTTAGTTTTCTTTTTCCATGTTAAATCTTGTCTACTGTGTTCCCATGCTACTAAATTGTCTATTGTGATGGATCACTTTGCTTTCTTTTGGTGTAATAGACTACTAACATACTAGTTGTGTATTAATTACCTTTTTTTATTTTTTGTAAATCATTTTAGTGTGGAATAATAATGATTTATTATTATTTATTAAGCAAAGAAGCAATAATTGAATTTATGTAACAAGGATTCCAATTTGCATTGGAATTATAAGAGTGCAAAATTTTACTTTATTTTTTATATTTTTAATTTATATTAATAACCTTATTTTGTTTATATATTATTGTTGAATTGTAGAAACTATAGAAGGAATTTATAAATGACTAGTAATCTTATTTTTTTTAGAAAAAATCATTTTAGTGTGGAATAACCGAATAAGTATAATTTATTATTTTTTATTAAGCAAAGAAGCAATAATTGATTTTTCTTTCATTTTATTCTAAATAGAGTTTGAATTTAATTCTAATCAGTACCGGTTGGTGTATTTAACCAAGATCTTGATGTGATCTATCGATCTGGGTTGGATACACCAACCTGCATCGACACTCCTAGGTTTTCCTTCTTGAGTCATATGTGGAATGATCAGTCCCGGTTGGTGTATCCAACTGGTACTGATGTGTATATCAATCCCGGATGGTTACACCAACCGGGACTGATGGTGCCCCTATAAACTTCCCTGCCACCATTTCTTCCCCACTTTGGTGCTCCTCCCGCCCGATTTTATCCCATTTCCTCCTCCTGACGCGCGCACCGCCGCCACCAGAGCCTGTGCCGGCGTCGGAAGCCCTCCCGGAGCTCGCCCGACCGTGCCGCCGTCCCGGAGCTCGCCCCGACAGTGCCGCCCTCAGAGCTCGCCTGACCGCGCCGCCCCGAGCTCGCCCCGACGTCAGCCGCTCCTCGTAGCTCGCCCGACCGAGCCGCTGCCCCGAGCTCGCTTCACCCGACGGTGCCGCGCCTCTCGACGGCGCCGCCTCCGAGCTCGCCCCAACGGTGCCGCCTCTCCTCGACAGCGCCCCTCGAGCTCGCCCCGACGGTGGTGCCGCCCTCCCCCCCGACGGCGCCGCCCTCCCGGAGCTCGTCCGACCGCGCTGGAGGTTAAAGCTCGCAGCAGCCCTTGCTCCTAGTCCTCCCTTCTCTCTGGTGTACATGTATGGTGTAGATTCATGTTGGATTTGCTAATTGGAGGAAAATGTTTAGTATTTCATTTCTATTTCGGTTGTGATCTTGTTCATGGGAATGTTGAATGAATGCTAACATGATGTTGTACTGATCAATTAGACATTAGCTAGTATTGTTTCAGCAATTAGAGCAATTAGACCATTACATTGTCACTTTGCCAGATTGCAACGTTCCCGCCAACGGTGAAAACTGTAGTAACCTTACCCAATTGGCACCTGTTCATGTGAATATTACTGCAAAATGAAATATATTTGAATTGCTTTGTATAGAATCGAAACTTTTTGGTATATGTTGCAAACGTAATATATTTGCAATGTCAGGCCTTGTATGCAAAATGATGTAAGTTCCAGTTGCAGTAAATGATCTAGAGACCGTCGATTTATGTATCATTGATTACATTGGTGAAGAAATGGTTACTCCAGAGATATATTCTCAATTGTCAATATCTGTTCTTTTCCATGTGGTGGAGGTAATGTTATGTATATGTGAGATGTGTCAGATGAGTAATTATATGTCAAATGTTATGTATATGTCAGATGTGTCAGTATATGTGAAATGTGAAATGTATAAGTAGAGTTGGTCTAATCAGCATTTGTTCCTCGCCATCTTCCACGCCGTTAATTTTCAGTGCCTTCTTCTAGCCTAAGAAACAACGATGGACGACGAAGGATTTGATCAAGAAGAATTTATGGAAAATTTGATTGCGGGAGATGGTGGTTATGTGGCCGCAGAGCACGATGAGGCCGCAGAGGTAACAATCAATCACGTTAATGATTGTCGATTTCACTATCATGCTAAGCCAACATTTTGACCCGTTCATGATTGTACCATGCTTTCAGATCGATCAACCAAGCGGGCAATCACGACAGCGAGGTCCAACCAAGAAGCCGAAGGCAAGATATGTTGTCACCGAAGTCAACGAGAACGGCCAACCTCAGAAACTGTAACACCCCAAAATTTTCCTTTTCTTAAATTCATATGTGATTTGGCACTTTGGTGAATTTTTGGAATTTTCTGGAATTTATTTGGATTTATTTGGAATTTATTTGAATTTATTCCATTTTGAAATAATTAAAGAATTAAAAATTTGCAAATAAAAATTTGTTGGAAATATTTTATTTGAGTCCAAAATGTTCCAAATTATTTTCCAGAATTTTTCTGGAATTTTTCTGAGTGTTTTGCTATTTTCAATGATTTAATTGAATTTCTGAGAATTTAATTGGGTTAATTAAATGCGAGTGGGTTTTACTGTTCCTCCGACCGGACCCGAGTCCGAGTCAGACTCGAGTCCGACCCGCGCCAGTTGATCCAGCCGAACCCGCTCGGCCGAACCCAAACCCGCGTGACCGTTGGATCTTGATCCAACGGCCACGATTGAGCCACGTCACCCGAGCCCGAGCCCGACCGAGCCAGCCAGCTCGCCCAAGTCAGACCCGAACCCAAACCCACGCACCGTTGGATCTCGATCCAATGGTTGTGCGCGTGCCACGTCACCCTCTCCGTGTCGCCGTCGGACTCCGCCGCCGCAACGGAGTGGGCCTCGGTTTCCGCGCGTTTCACGGACGCCGAGGGCCCTATTTAATGCGCCGCCACCCGTGCCGTGATGCCGACTTCCGTGCGCACCCGTAGCCCTAGACAACGTCGCCTGAGCCGCCGCTGTCTAGCCGCAATCGCTCGCCGTAGTTGCCGTAGCGCTCCGCCGCGGTTAAGTGTTGTTTCCGCCGCCGTCCGCCGTCCTCCGCCGCCGTTGAGGTCAGATCCGGAACCGGGAGGTCAAGCCGCGTCGAAGGAGACCTCTCACTTCGCCGGAGCACGCCCGTAGCGCCGTTGCCGTGGTCGCCGTCCTCAACTCCGGTAAGCCAGCGCCGCCGCAAGCCATCGCCGGTCCCACCTGTCAGTGGCACACGCGCCGTGGACCGAGTCCACCGTAGACCCGAGCCAAACCATGGACCACGTCCATGAACCGGCTGACATCAGCAGACCAATCAGAGGCTGTCATGTGTCCTCGCTGACGCAATAATTAATTTCCGAAAAAGAAAATGATTTATTAATTCGAAATAATGATTTCAGATTTTGTTTCAAACTTCAAACGCTTATAACTTTTGCGTTTTAACTCCGAATTGAGTGATTCAAATTTCTAAATTTGTATAAAATTGAGATCTACCTAATGATGAATTTTATTTAATTTTTGGACTAAAGTTGTTCTCTGTAATATTATTTAATTGATTATTTAAACTTCAAAATGCTATAACTTTTGCATTTAAACTCCGAATTTGACGATTCCAGTTTCTAAAAATTCATAAAATTATGTTCTCTCTGTTTATGAACTTTATTTGGATGTGTGGACACTTTTTGTCTACTGTTTTATTCATTTGTTGCTATTTGCACGTGTTACGAGTAGACGTTGAAGTGCCGGAAGGATTCGAAGGAGAAGTGTTGACCCAGGAGCCAGCTCAGGACCAAGAACAAGTACTTTTTGAAGGCAAGTTATGCTTTGACCATATTGATCCTATCTTGGAAACCTATTTTGATTTAACTTATTGCATGCTAGTTCAATTAGAAAATACTTTATTTAATCCCGGGGAATTAGATAAATGCCAATTTGCTGTATGACACCTTGATTAATTAAATATGTGCCATGACCCCTTGTCACCCTAGTTGTGGATTACTAGTTGGACACTACTAAAATTGCCAACATAGGTTTTAGACCGTTGTAGTATATTGCTTAGACCTGCACCCCAACTAGCACCGCTAGTTGACATGCAGAATTTTGGAGCTTTTCTTGCTGCTCAGACTCAGTTGATGCAAGCCATGATGCAACAGATGCAGCACGTCACCGCTCAGGCCAAAGCTAATCAAGTCAATCAAGGACAACGCCAGAATACAAGACTGTCAGAGTTCATGAGGACTCACCCCCCACTTTTTCTGGGAATGCCAATCCGTTGGAAGCTGATGATTGGTTAAGGTCAATTGAGAGGAAGCTACATATTGCTCGATGCATGGGAAATGAGAAGGTACTCTACGCTTCTCATCAGTTGGAAGGAACAGCCGCTGAATGGTGGGAGAACTTCTGTGCCACGCAAGAGAACCCTCAAGATATCACTTGGGAGGATTTCACAGCTGCGTTTACAAGGTATCACGTGCTGAAGGAATCATGGATCTCAAGAAGGAGGAGTTGAGCAGAAGCAAGGTAATCGGCCGGTGGCGAACACTGAACAAGTTCATACAGCTTGCACGCTACGCACTGAGGATGTAGCGACAGATAAAGCAGCAGTCTCGCTTCATGAAGGGACTTAACTCAGGATTGCAGGTGGGGTGATCACCCACACCTTTCTAGATTTCCGAGGCCGGTGAATAAGGCGCTTATTCTTGAGGATAAGCGCAAGGAACTGGATGAGAACAGAAGCGCGGGATGCGGCATCGGGGATCGCGCCAGGGAAACACAAAGAACGTTTGAGGGTTGCGCCAAATCGATTTTCATATTCGGCCGCAGAATGCAACCAGGACACCGTCACGGCACCAAGACCCGTCAATCGAACTATCAGACCCAGCCCGGCCCGTAAGCGTCGCCAGGCGATCAACAAGGAAACGGTGAGGCGTTGCTACAAGCGCAACGAGCCAGGGCACTTTGCCATGATTGTCCTAAGAAGACAGCGAGAGTGACCCGATTCGCTTCAATCAGGATCCACACCAGCCAGACGCCACACGAGGAGCCAACCGAGGGACAAAGACGGCCAGAGCAGCACCTGCATCGTGGTGAGAGGCCGAGTCAATCATGTCACCGCAGATGCACTGCAGAATGCCACGGACGTCCTACTGGGTAAGTTACTTGTTAACTCAGTACCTGCAACAGTTTTGTTTGATTCTGGAGCTTCGCATTCTTTTGTTTCTCAAAGCTTTGCTGCTAAAAATGATTTGGAGATTGCAAGACTTAAATGCATGCTTTTGGTTCAAACCCCTGGTTCCGAACTCCGAACAAAAGTAGGATGTTCTGGGGTGAGAATACTAATAGATGGGATAGAGTTCCTAGCGAACCTTATTATTTTGGAGACCCAGACCTTAGATGTTATTTTGGGAATGGATTGGTTATCCAAGCACAAGGCCGTATTGGATTGTGGACGAAGGACTATCTCAGTTGAGAGCCCGTGTGGAAAGAAAGTGGAATTTCAAGCCACCGCCGTTAGAGATGGACAGTTGATGGTTAACAGTACCAAGGCAATCAACATAGAGGATGTCTCAGTGGTGAATGAGTTCCCAGATGTTTTTCCTGAAGATCTACCTAGTATGCCGCCAGACAGGGACATAGAGTTTGTGATAGAGCTTGTACCTGGTATAGCGCCGATAGCAAAGAGACCTTACCGGATGTCCACCGAAGAATTGGTAGAGATGAAGAAGCAACTCGAAGAGCTAATGGAGAAAGGATTTATCAGACCGAGTTCGTCGCCGTGGGGAGCGCCAGTTTTGTTTGTCAAGAAGAAGGACGGGAGTTTCAGGATGTGCATTGACTACCGTGCAATTAATGAAGTCACCGTGAAGAATAAGTATCCGCTACCCAGGATTGATGATTTGTTTGATCAGCTGAGAGGAGCCGGAGTTTTCTCCAAGATTGATCTGAGATCGGGGTACCATCAGTTGAAGATCCGATCAGAAGATATTCCGAAGACCGCATTCTCGTCAAGATATGGACACTCTGAGTTCTGATCATGTCCTTTGGTCTGACAAATGCGCCAGCATATTTCATGAATATGATGAATAAGGTGTTCATGGAGTATTTGGACAAGTTTGTTGTTGTGTTCATAGATGATATCCTAATCTACTCCAAGACAGAGGATGAACATGCCGAACACTTGAGGCGAGTTTTGGAAAAGCTAAGGGAACAACAACTTTTCGCCAAGTTCAGCAAGTGTGATTTTTGGAAGGACAAGGTGGAGTTCCTCGGACATGTAATGACCGCAGAAGGAGTCGCCGTTGATCCAAGCAAGGTAGAAGCTGTGTTACATTGGGAACAGCCGAAGACCGTGACCCAGATCCAGAGTTTCCTTGGAATGGCAGGTTACTACCGCCGTTTCATTGAAGGCTTTTCGACAATTGCGAAACCTCTTACGCAATTGCTGAAAAAGGAGAAGAAGTTTGCATGGACGCCGGAGTGTGAGAAAGGTTTTCAGGAGCTGAAGAAGCGATTGACATCAGCGCCGGTGTTAGTCCTACCGGATGTTAATCAAAGCTTTGATATTTATTATGACGCATCGCTCCAAGGACTTGAATGTGTGCTGATGCAGAATGGAAAGGTCGTCGCTTATGCATCAAGACAGTTGAGGCCACATGAGGAGAATTATCCGACGCATGACCTGGAGCTAGCTGCCGTAGTGCATGCCTTGAAATTATGGCATCACTACTTAATTGGAAACAGATGTGAAGTATACACGGACCATAAGAGTCTTAAGTACATCTTCACCCAATCAGACCTGAACATGAGGCAGAGGAGATGGTTAGAGTTGATCAAGGACTACAACGTTGGAATCCATTATCATCCCGGAAAGGCCAACGTGGTGGCCGATGCTCTGAGTCGGAAAAGCCATACCGTGAACATGTTGCTAGCCACAAGTCAGGAAGAACTATGTGAGGATTTCCATAGAATGCAGATTGAAGTCGTACCAGAAGGATTCTTGGCCGCATTGGAAGTGAAGCCCACCCTGGAGGATCAGATCCGAGAAGGACAGGAGGATGATGACAAGATCCGCAGGATTAAGTCCAACATGGATGAAGGCAAGGCAGAGGACTTCAAGTTGGATGAGCAAGGCACGTTGTGGATGAAGGATCGCATTTGTGTACCGAACAAGAAGGAGCTGAAGCAGTTGATTTTAGAAGAAGCTCATGACTCAAAGTATTCCATTCATCCTGGAAGCGCCAAGATGTATCTGGATTTGAAAGAAAGATTCTGGTGGCCGAACATGAAGCGTGAAGTTGTCGAGCATGTTGCGCTGTGCGACATATGCCAGAGAGTCAAAGCAATGCATCAGAGACCCGAGATTGCTCACGGTAGTTGAAGATACGAGTGGAAATGGGAAGAAATCGGAATGGATTTCATTACCGGTTTGCCGAAAACTCAAGGAGGATACGACTCCATATGGGTCATAATAGACCGCTTGACTAAGGTGGCCCACTTTATTCCTGTGAAGACAACCTACTCGGGAGATAAATTAGCAGAGTTGTACATGATCGAGGATCGTCTGTTTGCACGGAGTGCCAAAGAAGATAAATATCGGATAGAGGTACTCGATTTACCTCGAGGTTACGGAATAAGCTACATGAAGCCATGGGAACCCGTTTGAACTTGATCGCTTATCATCCACAGACGGATGGTCGACCGAAAGAGTCAATCGATTCGGAAGATATGTTAAGAGCGTGTGCATTGGCTTGTGCTACCTCTTGGGATAAGAGTCTGCCGTATGCGGAGTTCAGTTTACAACAACAGCTACCAAGCCAGTTTGCAAATGTCGCCATTTGAAGCACTATACGGTCGACCTTGTCGAACACCGTTGAATTGGAACGAGACGGGTGAACGTCGTGTCTTTGGACCAGATATTCTTCAAGAAGCTGAAGAACAAATTGCCATGATCAGGGAGAGATTGAAGATAGCACAGTCAAGACAGAAGAGTTATGCTGATAACCGTCGCCGAGACTTGAGTTTTGAACCAGAAGATTTCGTGTATCTCAGAGTCACCCCACTCAGAGGAGTTAAGAGATTCCATGCCAAAGGAAAACTCGCGCCGAGATTTGTTGGACCATTTAAGGTTCTCAGCCGCAGAGGTGAAGTTGCTTATCAGCTAGAGTTACCGCAATCACTAGCAGGAGTGCATGACGTGTTCCATGTGTCCCAGCTGAAGAAGTGTCTCCGAGTGCCTGAGGAGCAGACACCGCTAGAGTCAATTGAGCTACAAGAAGATCTGACTTACAAGGAGCATCCCGTGAAGATTCTGGACACCATGGATCGAGAGACGAGAAACAAGTCAACCCGTTTCTGCAGAGTTCAATGGAGCAACCACGCGGAGAGTGAAGCAACTTGGGAGCGCGAAGAGGATTTGAAGAAAGAGTTTCCGAACCTATTCTGTAGAGAGCCCTGAATCTCGGGGACGAGATTCTGTTAAGGGGGGAGGTTTGTAACACCCCAAAATTTTGCTTTTCTTAAATTCATGTGTGATTTGGCACTTTGGTGAATTTTTGGAATTTTCTGGAATTTATTTGGATTTATTTGGAATTTATTTGAATTTATTCCATTTTGAAATAATTAAAGAATTAAAACTTTGCAAATAAAAATTTGTTAGAAATATTTTATTTGAGTCCAAAATGTTCCAAAATATTTTCCAGAATTTTTCTGGAATTTTTCTGAGTCTTTTGCTATTTTTAATGATTTAATTGAATTTCTGAGAATTTAATTGGATTAATTAAATGCGAGTGGGTTTCACTGTTCCTCCGACCGGACCCGAGTCCGAGTCAGACTCGAGTCTGACCCGCGCTAGTTGATCCAGCCGAACCCAAACCCGCGTGACCGTTGGATCTTGATCCAACGGCCACGATTGAGCCACGTCGATCCAACGGCCACGATTGAGCCACGTCACCCGAGCCCGAGCCCGACCGAGCCAGCCAGCTCGCCCGAGTCAGACCCGAACCCAAACCCACACACCGTTGGATCTCGATCCAACGGCCGCGGCGCTGCGTGCCACGTCACCTCTCTCGTGTCGCCGTCGGACTCGCCAAGAACGGAGTGGGCCTCGCTTTCCGCTCGTTTACCTGACGCCGAGGCCCTATTTAATGCGCCGCCACCGTCGTGTAGCGCCCGACTTCCGTGTGCACCCGTAGCCCTAGACAACGTCGCCTGAGCCGCCGTCTAGCCGCAATCGCTCGCCGTAGTTGCCGTAGCGCTCCGCCGCGGTTAAGTGCTGTTTCCGCCGCCGTCCGCCGTCCTCCGCCGCCGTTGAGGTCAGATCCGGAACCGGGAGGTCAAGCCGCGTCGGAGGAGACCTCTCACTTCGCCGGAGCACGCCCGTAGCGCCGTTGCCGTGGTCGCCGTCCTCAACTCCGGTAAGCCAGCGCCGCCGCAAGCCATCGCCGGACCCCGAGCTCGCTCCACCGTCCGATCCAGATCCAACGCCCCAGATCACGCCACGTCATCCCCGGTGAGTTTCCACGTTGAAAATCCTAGATCCATTCTCAGCCGTTAGATCTAAATCGAACGGTTAGGGTTAGCCACGTTGTTTTCGTTAGATTGGATCTTGACCGTCCGATCAAGATCGAACGGTCCAGATCAGCGGAGTTGTTTTCCAACGCGTTACGCTAGATCCAATCTAGGCCGTTGATTTTCAAATCAACGGTCGAGATAGCGCCACGTGGCTGGAAGCCTGACCGCCGCGGTCAGCGCCGCGCGTGGGAGCGTGTCTCTGACACGCGGGGCTCGCGTGTCAGAGGGCCCACCTGTCAGCGGCCACCCCAGCCGTGCGGTGACGCCAGCAATGACGTCACCAGTGGGTCCCACCTGTTAGTGGCACACGCGCCGTGGACCGAGTCCACCGTAGACCCGAGCCAAACCATGGACCACGTCCATGAACCGGCTAACGTCAGCAGACCAATCAGAGGCTGCCACGTGTCCTCGCTGACGCAATAATTAATTTCCGAAAAAGAAAATGATTTATTAATTCGAAATAATGATTTCAGATTTTGTTTCAAACTTCAAACGCTTATAACTTTTGCGTTTTAACTCCGAATTGAGTGATTCAAATTTCTAAATTTGTATAAAATTGAGATCTACCTAATGATGAATTTTATTTAATTTTTGGACTAAAGTTGTTCTCTGTAATATTATTTAATTGATTATTTAAACTTCAAAATGCTATAACTTTTGCATTTAAACTCCGAATTTGACGATTCCAGTTTCTAAAAATTCATAAAATTATGTTCTCTCTGTTTATGAACTTTATTTGGATGTTTGGATACTTTTTGTCTACTGTTTTATTCATTTGTTGCTATTTGCACGCGTTACGAGTAGACGTTGAAGTGCCGGAAGGATTCGAAGGAGAAGTGTTGACCCAGGAGCCAGCTCAGGACCAAGAACAAGTACTTTTTGAAGGCAAGTTATGCTTTGACCATATTGATCCTATCTTGGAAACCTATTTTGATTTAACTTATTGCATGCTAGTTCAATTAGAAAATACTTTATTTAATCCCGGGGAATTAGATAAATGCCAATTTGCTGTATGACACCTTGATTAATTAAATATGTGCCATGACCCCTTGTCACCCTAGTTGTGGATTACTAGTTGGACACTACTAAAATTGCCAACATAGGTTTTAGACCGTTGTAGTATATTGCTTAGACCTGCTACGTGCTCATGACATGATTTTGGACAATCAAATGTTAATATTGACTTAATGATATATTGAACCTGTTTTGGAAAGGTATCATGTGATGTTGATGGCACGTGGTGCATGGTAATCAACTGGACTTTGATAAATAGCTTTTGACCGGGGCATGTGGCAAGAATGATCAGGTGGGTCAGTTGTGGCACCGGGAACGTTGGTTTGGTTCTTCGGGTAGTCTTGCCCTGGTCACCCTAAGGACTTAACCTTGCAAGCCTTTGAACTGGGTCAAACGTGCAACCACATGTCTGTAATGGGACGGACCTAGTTGATTAAGTTGCTAATAACGTACCTGTGGGACCTCAGGATGTCAACTACACCCTTTGTGTAAGTTGAACGGGGGAGCGTACAGGGGCTGCGGCCAGGTACCCATCTAACGGTGGATTGACCTAAACTTCGCCTTTAGCTAAGGGAAGGGTTACTGTGCAACACCGGAGAGGACCACTTGTATTGTTAGAAGTTTCCGAAAGACTTTGTTACGGGAACTCGCCTTTGTGGTGTTTGACTGTATCTTGTGGGTAAAGTGCATAACCTCTACAGAGTAAAAAATCTATTCGAATAGCCGTGTCTGCGGTATTGGACATCACTCGGGAATTACAGTCAAGGGTTAGACTTTCTTGAAAATAACTTGGACTTGAAAGGTTGGGTTTGGTTAAATAATGATGTTGATGGAAATGTGGTTTAGGAATGGGAAGGATGTTGATTAAACTTTTGGAAAAGTTATTGATGTTATACTTGTTTCTACTGCTTTCGAATCTACTTATGATACTTGTTAAATGCTCTTACTGCAAATATACCTTGAGCCACTCCTTTGTATTAAGCCATGCATGTAGTATATTAGCTCCATTCTGTGCATGACTTGCTGAGTACCAAAGTACTCACCCTTGCCACAATACAACACCAGTTGAAGAAGAATCTACACCAGCTTTGGAGGAGGAGCTTCCAGAGGAACCGTCTACTTAGGGAGCGAGCCCAGTCAGTTGCCTGTGGTATACTGGATGGCGCCACGAAGTTATCTTATTTTTCCGCTGCTATTATTTCTCTCTTAATAAGTTTCGCCCTGCGTGGCGTATATTTGTAACTTGACCATAAGGTCGAGCAACCAGTTTGACTATTTAATTAAAGTACTTTATTAGTATCGAGTGGTATAATTGTGATATTTACCGATGTTAAGACTGTGTGCACTAGCACGTTCCTGGACTAGTGCTGAATACACAGAGGGTCCGGATTTGCAGATTCGGGTCCCGACAGAAACCCTTGACGGTGATTGGGCCGTTCAATTCGGCATGCGGCGTCCACGTTAGGGACCACGTGCCCATTAGCATAGCAAAATGGGATCAGGTTCCTGAAGATACGATGCTTTGGAACGATGTCAGAGAGACATTCACCTTCCCCCAAGGGACCGAAGAGAAGGTGAAGAGTTACACTCTCAAGAAGATGGCCATCGCATTCCAAACTTATAAAAAGAAGTTGAACATTGAGTATATCAAGGAGAATCGAACGCCCGACTTCAACAAGTTCCCGAAGTTGCAAGATCACTGGGAAGCGTTCGTGAACTACAAGACTTCAGAGGAAGGTCAAAGTTTGAGTGAGAAGAACAAGCTGAATGCACAGAAGAAGAATTACCACCACCAACTCGGCCCTGGTGGTTACCGCCAAGCAATACCCAAATGGGAGAAGAGGGAGCATGACCTGCTAGCGAAGGGTGTCACACTCGCAACAATGGAATGGCCTGACAGAGCAAAGCATTGGTTCTATGCTCACAGTGGTGGCCTCGATGATAGCGGCAATGCGGTGTTTGGGGAGGTGCTGAGAGATGTGGCCAAAAGGCTTGTGCAGTCCATCGAAGAGACTTCCCAAGGTAGCTTCGTGCCAAACAGGGAGAATGATGAGCTAACAAGGGCTCTACAAAACCCGGAGCACCCTGGACGTACACGAGGCGTTGGCGTCGTCCCGTGGAAGGTTGGTTTCGCTCAGGACACCGAGACCTATAGGAGTCAGATGAGAAGCAAGGCTCGACATGCACAACAACTTAGTGCGCTTGAAGAACGCATGACTCAGATAGAGGAACAGTTAGCCCAGAGCCAACAGCAGGAGACGTGCCAGGAACCTCTCCCAAAGAATCCTAACATCATCAGCCCCACCGGGCGGAGCAAATGCGCTCCGGTGGGCTGCCCGAAGCGGACTTGGACAGGTATCCCGTAGATGACATCAGGCAGCAGACACCTTGTGAACTGCATGTCGAGGCGCGAAACCTCTCCTTGAAGGCGGCGCATGGCATGGTTCACCCAGTGGAGCCAGGGCAGCTCATCCATGGCCAACAGATACCGTCAAACTACTCCAAGGTCTCGGTGGAGGAGGTTTGCCCAGGGTACGAGGACCTTGAGCTCGAAATTCCCGGAGGTGACGGAGTCTGAAGCTAGGAGAGGCGGTACACACTTTCATCCTATGGCGCAAACGGCACATAATTTTTCGAGATAACATGGATGTGTCCTCTCTGCGAAGAAGCCCGACTCCTACACCACTTCCCGCACACCCAAGCCCAAGAAGAAGCCCGACTCCTACACCACTTCCCGCACACCCAAGCCCAAGAAGAAGCCCGACTCCTACACCACCTCCCGCGCACATAAGCCCTAGGAGAAGCCCATCTCCTCCCAAGATGGCGTCGACTCCTACACCACCTCCCGCGCACATATGCCCTACGAGAAGCCCGTCTCCTCCCAAGAATGCGCCAACTTCTACACCACCTCCCGTGCACTTAAGCCCCACAAGAAGACCGTCTCCTCCCAAGAAGGCGCCGACCAAAGGAAACAAGCCACCACCAAGAGGCTCCCAAGAAGACGAGGTCCTCCACCCAATCCAAGAAGTTGCGTCCACTTTCAAGCCGGGCGTCTGATATGACCGACGAGGAGACCAATAAGATTGTACAAGGTGAGGTAACTGAATTTTTTAGACCCAAGTCACAAAAGAAGAAGGTTCAACCTTGCTCGAATGAATATAACCAAGGCTTTACTAATATTAAAAATTTTATGTATCAAAAAGAAATGCCTCGCCAATCAAACTACGAGCGCACATTGCGAAAGGAATGCCACAAGAAGATGACGGTGAGGAGAAGGAGAAGGAGAAGGCTAAGGCGATGCTACAATTCTTTGATGAAACCGGGCTTGACCCAAGTCAAATATTAGGCACAATGTAAATTGAGTATGCCCAAGTAAGATGGCCATTTACATTGGGTGGATCATTGGTCAAAGGCGTGAGGAGCCGCTTCCACCTAACGACAAAGATGCGGCAATTCCATGAATGGTACTTGGACGCGACCAAGCATGGTCTCTGATTGTTGTTTGTCGTCAGGTACAAGGATCAAGATTTTTTCACGGTGACGGTGAATTTTTATCGAATGGCACGTCATGTATGATCTATACCAGACGGACGCCCTCGTGGCGTCCTTGGTGGGTTCTTTGGACTCGTAAGTGTCTTATTTACAAAAAAAACCATCGTGCGTGCCCTTGTAGAGTACGGACCTTGCAAGCCTAACTAAATTCTTCTTGTGTAGCATGGAGATACAAAGATGCCGAAGGGATCAAATTTTTGACATAGGATTCATGGACCCATTAGTTATCAACGAGACAACCGTTAGATACAGCCCAAGCGAAACACAGACTAACATATACAATGCGCTAATGGGACATCAATATAAGTCAAGGATATATCTACCCTACGCACATGAGTATGTGTTTTCGTACCGCCTTGTTCTACTCCTTTTTCATAACACTATGTTAGAACTAATTAGTTATCTATGTTGACATATGTACGATTTTCACTTTGGATTCTTATTATGATCGAGCTAGATCATAGTCGGATCACAATTATGGACTCGAGAAGGAAACCAGTTCAAACGTATCAAACCTTCATCGATTTGCTCGACCGGTATTAATTCTTGTTCCTTTCATTATTGTATTACTTCTATTTCCTTCCATTTGAAACAAATTCTAATCATGTACAATTGGTAATCACATGTGTAGTGCATTCGCATGCAGTTTAGTACTAAAAATAAGGGCGCATTCAAGGAGAAATTTGAAATTACAATGACCTCTCAAGTACGTATATCATAATGCTAGCTTTTTGGTTAGTTAAGTTAATTTCCTTGCATTCATTTCACGCTTTCAACTTTTTCAACCGCAGATCTTGAGTCAGTCGGCGGGCAACAATTTATGCGGTTACTATGTATGTGAGTTTTTGCACACCCAAACCGGAGCCGCTGACCGCATGCTAAAAGGCGACAAGGGGGTGAGTAAATATAATTACTACCTTTAACGATGTATATTACTCCTTACATCTTGTACAAATTCAAGGATTGATTTGTTAATGACTTAACGGCAGGTGCCTCAATATTTGGCGGAACAAGGTTCGGAACTCTCGCCGGCGCGAGTGAGAGTAATTCAAGAACAACTCGTTGGCTTCATTTACGATGAGGTTGTAAATGCAAAAGGCGAGTTCCACGAACCAAATTTTAACAGGTGGGGCCCTTCGATAAGGACCGGTGAACTGTCATTCTCGACATCTACGGCTAGCAAGAGCGATGCACGTAAAAAATCCCAATGAACAGAAGGAAAAGAAATACTGGAGTTGTAATTAAAGTTGTGTACATATTGTAGTACATTATATGTAATTAAATTTGTTAATGAATGTACAGTGATTTTATTATCAGGTAAATGTGCATGATTGATTATATGTGTTTTAATTCATTGTGATTTAACACACACATGAAGTCACCGTGATTTGATTATATATATTGTAGTATATTATATATAATAGCCAGTATTGGACACACACATATTTACATATATATTATATACAACCCATCGCATCGGTTAGATAAAACAACCGCATCGATGAGGGCATCATCGTAACCGGTTGGAGACACCAACCGCATCGATAAGGTCCTTGAGGTCTCACGATGCGCTGCCACGTGTGACTACCAACCGGTACTGATACGCTATCAGTACCGGGTGAGAGAACTGGGACTGATGCCCTTGAGCATCAGTCCCGGATGGCCTGTACCGGTTCAAAAACTGGTACTAAAGGCTCTTTTAAACCGGCACTAAAGGCCCTTTCCGTAGTAGTGGGTGTTGGGCCTATTGCGTTTTATACTGCATATTCTAACATGTCTAAGGTAGTATTTGTGCATGCCCTCAATCTATGATGCAGATTATTTTCATTTTCCAGGAAAATGTAATAGAATAGATGGTTTTTAGTACTCCCAGCATGCACCTCAAAATAATAAGGTGAAACAACCTACAACACATGGTAGATTGGTTTGATTTTCTTAGCTGGCATGCCAAACTGGTGTTATTGCAGAAGTGGTGACCTCACAATTTAGCCTTTGGAGGAAGAACAAGAGCACAATATGCCGATACATTTGATAACTCCACGTAGTACTGCTCAATGAAACAAGACCAGAAACACATTCTTAGTCAAAATTACAGCAATAGTGAAATGGGAAAAATGAGATGGCAGATGCAACCAGGTCACACGACACAAGATCTTTGCATGCAGAACATTAGAGGAAAAAAATATCTACTATCCCCCATCTTTCTTACATCGTCACGAGAAACATGTAGACCAGGGTAATCTTAAGGGATACTGCATGAGACATGATTTATGAAGGAGGTATAGGAGGGAGGGAGACAAGCACATCAGTACATTCCCTTTCCTCATGATGTACCTGATGGGCTGGCCTTCTAGCAAGCCCATGGCAACAAACTCCTTGAGGTTTTGGGGATCTTATTTAAGGAGCTCTTGTTGTACATCCTGAGGTCCATGTTCTTGTTGCAGCTAGGGGAAGCCAAAGAGGAATTGATGGTGGTGGTACCTTTCTGCACCAGCTCCACTGCCGCCTTAGGTTCCATTCACGCGGACACTGCGACTACTCGGCTGGCGACAACAAGAGGCATATGCCCCTCAATCCCGTGGGAGGAAGGCTGGGGGCAGAGGGTGCATGAGAGGCACACCGATGGGCACATCCACAGGCCCTAGTGGGAGGAAGGCCGGGGATATGGGAGGCGGTGTGAGGCGATCGGAAGCGATGAAAATGTGAGGAAGACATAGAAAGGGAGGGCGCCACGTGTGAGAGAGCGAGGGGAGAGCGAGCGGCGCCATGTGTCCAGCGGCAAAAAATCTTCTGGGGGTGGGGCGTGGGCAAAGCCAACACTCAACGCGGATTTCACACCGACGCATGCTACCGCTGCACCACATAGCTCTTGTGTCCAATGAGCGAGTTAAATTACTTTACTAGTTTTAACAGGCGTGCAAAACTGGCAATGTGGCTTTAATATGCGTAGTATTTAGGACTTATACAATTGGTGCCGAAGCCATCAATTCAAAACAGAATTTTTTAGGGACTGATTATGCATCAAACAACTAATTTTGTGTCAAGAGGTAGTCAAATTTGTGAACCGTTAGAATGAGATCCAACATGAAGGTTTATGGGTATGCTACACTAACTCAAATTAAAAATTCTACCATGTAAACTAGGAAGCCAAGCAAATAAAAGATCATAGATCATTACCACTAGACACGCAGTGCAACAAAAGAAGAGTTGAAGTAGCCCGATTCAACGAACTGCGTGTCCTTGAGCGGTGGTCGATCTTCCTCAAGCTGTAATTTATTGTCCTGATTAGTGTCGCAGTGTCGTTGTGCTAGCACCAGCGCGCATATGAGGGCTTGAGTGGTGATGGCTAGGGTTTCGGTGGGTGCGGTGGTATAACAATTGCGACCACATACTTCCTTTAAATAGCCCTCATCGGTGGAACCCTATGTTAGGGTCCAACCAAGGTGCAAAGTCCACTTGACTCATTAGTGACGGATCCAATCCAATCCAATGTGTTTCCATCCATTAAGTTTGTGACCCTATAGACTCATGCATATTCGGCCATGGGTCAAGACTCCTTTTGGCCTATAAGTCGGCAATGGCTCCTAGCAGGGCATAGCGACTTCCAAGTATATACAAACATCATATCGAATGAACATATATAGTGCTCGTGTACTGATCCCTTTGCCTCATGATACTAGATGGAAATCAAGGCGAGAAACGTGCCATCCTGTGATAGCTCGATCCTTCACTCATTCTGTAGTGGATTACTTAGTTGCAATTGACTCCAAAATCACATTCGGTATGGCCATGCACTTTCTTAATCCAATCACATCGAGGGGGCAGATATATCTCTGCCGTTATATAGGAGGGGCAAATTTCATCTTGATCGCTCACATTCCTCCGCATGTTCATAGTAACACACGAAAGCTACCTTCATGACTACCCAGTTACAGAATAGCGTTTGGCAACCCCTAAGTATAATATTATACATGTGGGAAACCATGACGATTTCAGGTCTAAGGATCTCACATACACTATGTATGATACTAATTGATGACACTTAAGAATGTAACAATTTCCACAATGTCTCATGGTGGGGTCACTACAATATGTGTCTACATTATTGATTTAATATCCATATATCCATGATCCATGAAACATGATCATCAATCAATATATGCGCTGACCTATAAATCACAATTGTCCTAGTTGATGATATAATGTTAGGGATAATTTAGAATAATATTAAAACATAAATAAGAAGTTTCATGAACAAGTTGCAAACTTATTGATCGATACTAATGATATATATTCAAAAGACAAAATAATCATATCATTTCATAAACATAGATGTAATAAAATTCATATACATGATTACCACAGGGCGTATCACCAACACAACAATCCACCCGTCCTAGTTATACATAGCAAAACATCACAAACCTAGCCTCTCGACTCCATCTCTCCAACTCCATCCATCCCCGGTCCACCGTTTGATTCTACTCGTGCCACCGCCTGTGTGGCACCTCACCATCGTCAATGACAACAAGAACCATTGGAGCTAGTATCCCCGGTCCACCGTTTGATTCTACCTCCTCCTCTTCCTCCTTCGCAAGTATCGTCTTGTCCACTACCGCCACCCCATTCAACACTTCCCCAACCCATGATCGTCTCTCATGTTGATGACACCATGCTCATCATGGACAGAACTAACAATGCATACATATGGTAATCACCAAGTGTTGCCGCAATTATATCAACTGCATGGCTTCATCGGCCCCCACTTTGGCTAGGATCATTAAGTTGGCGACACTTTATGGCATCCTCTACTCCATCTGCATGGATTCATCGGCCCCCACCTTGGCCATCCTTCTACATCTTCGTCGGTTCAAGGACCATTGATTCGAGCTCGAGCCCGTCAACTCAATTATCAGATCTAAAGCCAAACTTGGGAGAAGATGATGAACTTGAGTCGAGGATAACTCAAATGCAAGAAGGGGAGGATAATGAGGACATCACTACCATGGATACAGCCATGGCTAAAAACCCAATTGAAACCAACAATGTAATACAAAGGCCAATTACTCGAGCTCGCGCACGTCAATTCAATTGCCAAGTGAATGCGTTCCTCGGGTTGCATACAAATAATTTAATGAATGGAATGCTATTTAATTCTTGTGATGATTATATTGTCCTTAGGAACAAAGGAGAAGGACTCCCAAACATCAAGCATGAAGCCAATTCTTTCGGTGCACAAGTTCAACTCGGATTTGGCCTCCGGGACAGCACCAACTTGAAATGACAATAACCTTTTATTCACAAGGGTGTTTGGGGTCTATGAGTAATGGTTTGAAAGGATTCGTCGTCCTCTTTCCAACGGATCCATCCTCATGTCCAAATTCCTTACGAGTCAACGGGAATCTGCAAAACAAGTTTGGTCACCTTTCCAAATCCGAGTCAAACTAGGAATAGGAGTCCTACTCGGCCATGGATGTGTTTTGGACGCCCCTAGCATGGTTTTGACCTCCTATTTCTCCTATATATAGCTAGGGAGTCCCCCAAAATAATTTGGGTTTTGATTATTTAATAGTTTAGCCTTTTGCTACTATTTGAATCTTATAGACGTGCTCAACGGCCGCCTAACAAGCTCCTTGTATCGGAACCCCAACTTTTTCTATACTTCATCTATATTTGCAATTTTAGATTGCTTTTGCCTTGTTCTTGCTTGTTCTTCGATTGCTTGCAGGAATTGATCTTCGTGATCAGATCGTGCCCACGGCAAGGTTAATAACCCTCTGGAGTTGGTTTAGCGATTGCTAAGGCGCATCGTCGTTGTACGTTGTAGTTGTATCGTCAAAGTCGTCTCCACCCAAATCGAAAGTTATCATTCTCATCGAAAGATCGGGAGACCCAATGTTACATCAAGTGGTATCAGAGCTTTAGTTGATTGGTGAGAATATCAGTGCCTTAGGTTAGTTTTTGATTTCTGTCCTAAATTGAAAACTACTCCACAAAAATTCAACATTTAGTTTCAATCTGTTATTCTAGTGTGTTTTGTTAGGTTCTGATCCATTAGAGTTCATGTTTTAGTTGCTGATCTTTCTCTTTCTTCGAGTCGCTTCAATCCTTCAATTCTGTCCAGTTTGGTATTTTGAGCATAACTTTCACATACGAACTCGGATTTTTGTGTTCTTACACTCTATTGAAAGCTGAGGATATAAGCTTCAATTCCTTCCACAGTCAACCAATCAAATTCGGTGATCTTCAAACATTAATCTAGGCGACAAGTTTGCTGCCCTAGAAAAACATCAGTATACCTATCTTTGGAAACCAATTCATCCTTTGTGAACACGTTGATCCTATTTGAGACTAGCTTGTTGATATTGCTTAGGGCTGCTCTGCTTGATACCTTGCATAATCTTGAATTATCATATCATATTATCTTGTGACAACGAGTTAGGGATTCTAAAACTTTATTAATACTAGTGTTGGCCGAAAGTCACCAAAGAAAAGAAAAGAGAGAGCCAAAAGGCCAAAAAAAAAAGAGGAAAAAAAAAGAAAAAAATTTGTGGCCAGTCGCACTACTTTGAGCAAAATCCTAATTTGTGTTCGTCATTTTTTTTAGATTGTGCAATTTATGAATTAGTGAGCAATCTTGTGCCCTTTTTACATTATTGAAGTAATAAGTTAGCGTCTCTCTACGACTTGTGCAATAGAGCTTTTTATGCTTCACTTATATTTCATGGCTCATTCCTTGATTGCATAAGTGCTTTTATCTTTGCGTGTGTGTTGTCTTGAAATTTACTTATATCTTTGAGATCGGCAACTAGGGCTTGTGAATTCTAGTTTGGATCATTACTTATCATTACAATAACAAGAATTATCAGATTGCATAGGAAATAAATATTGCCTATCCAAGCTCCACATCCAACCTCGTACATTTGTTCGGTCCCTTTGCAATTGCTTTATCCAAGCTTCGGAGAACTTTTGACCACGCCAACGATCGACAACACCTGCTGCAATGTAAGAATTTGTAAGAGGTTTATATATATAGGTTTGAGTGTTGAGAGACTTGCCACCACCTCCTGGTAGTTGATAAAAATATTATACTTGTGATTTTGTTTTCTTGTCTTCTACTAACCATATGAGGTGATGAGGATTCCCTGCATCACTCCCCTCGCACCAAGGGAATTGTTGCTCACTCTGAGCGTATGTCATCGCAAGAGAACCTTCTTAGATTCATCGAGGTCGCACAAGGGATCACTAAAACTACTCTTACTACTATTTTGTCTAGACTTGATATGCTTGCAGGAACTTCCCCAGGAACTTCCAGTCCTCCGCCTCGTCTTCCAAGCAACAAAAATGGCGTACTACATGATCAGGTACATGTTGATGATGATCCCTTAGGTAAGGTTAAATTCGCCATTCCATCTTTTGATGATCAATATGATCTTGATGCCTATATTAATTGGGAGATAGCAGTAGACAAAAAATTTGGCAAGTATGATTTATCTAAAATTGAAAAGATTAGGATTGCTGCTAGTGTGCTAAATGAATATGCATTAACATGGTGGAAACATATTTGTAGAAAAGAGAGAAAACCTGAAAATTGGAAGGCCATGAAAAGACTTATGAAAATTGATTATGTTCTTGAATATCATACTGAATTTTTGTATACTCGACTCCAATGCTTGAAATAAGAAAATAAGTGCGTTAAGGAATACTATGAATGATTGTAAAATCAATTGTTGTGTTGTGGTGTGGTTGAAGGTGCAGAAGCAACAGAGCTTAGGTTCATACATGGACTTAATCAAAAAATTCAGGATGTTCATATTGTTGAAACATATAGTTCTCTTTCAGAATTGGTTGTATGTGCTTGAATAGTTGAAAATATACTTGCTGAATCCTTGAAAGAATCATTAGCTTCATTTGAGACGCCCATTGTTGCACCTTCTTTTGTAGCTAACATTTTGCAGAAAAGTGAGCACCATCGAGAGAATGATGTTGAAGAGCATATGGAGAAAGAAACGATCAGTACTACCCCATGTGTAGGTGAAGAGATAATAGTTGAAGAAACACCTACAATAGCTGATGAGAACTTACAAGGTAATGTAACAGGTATGGACTTTACACATGGAGAAAATAATTTTGAAGAGCTTAAACTATCCACAAATCATGCTATCGTAAAAAAACTATTAGTGGAACCAAATGTTGATTTTGCTTTGTTACAAGATGATTTGCTTGCTATTTCTTGTGATAAAGAAGAGTTGTGTGATAATACTTCACTTATATCTATGACACAACTAGCGAATGGACATGTCACTTTTGTTAACACACTAGACACTTCTACTGAAAATAAACATGTTATTCACACCACAAGTGAAAATGATGAGTTCAAATTGATGTCTCCTTTATATACATTAGGCTATATTGAATTTGATGTTCCGTGTGATCTGAATTATTTAGAGGAGAGATTCTTTATACATTCTGATTTGTCATGGTTATCGCAAAATATTTTTTATGTTATTGATAAAAACAGTGAGTAAGGAGAGTATAAAGCACATCGAGTTTACATTTGTTCAGATTTTAAACATCCGTTTGCAATGCAACAATGTCATCAATTTAATAATTGCCATATCACTAATCATGTAATACCAAGTACATTTGGTTCCATTCACAAGTCACATGATAGTTTTCAAGAAAGGGATGATATGGTTGATAGAAATTCTCGATCAATCGATTTGATTGCAAATGTGCATATTGCTTTGTTTCCTATCATTACTAACATTTTGCAGGACAATATGATGGAGTGAATGATGACTCCACTTCAATAAAGAGAGGATGATGAGACCATGCTCATCATGGACAGAACTAACAATGCATACATATGGTCACCACCAAGTGTTGCCGCAATTATATCAACTGCATGGCTTCATCGGCCCCCACCTTGGCCAGGACCATTAAGTTGGCGACACTTTATGGCATCCTCTACTCCATCTGCATGGGTTCATCGGCCCCCACCTTGGCCATCCTTCTACATCTTCGTCGGTTCAAGGACCATTGACTCGAGCTCGAGCCCGTCAACTCAATTATCAGATCTAAAGCCATACTTGGGAGAAGATGTTGAACTTGAATCGAGGACGACTCAAATGCTAGAAGGGGAGGATAATGAGGGCATCACTACCATGGATACGGCCATGCCAACAAACCCAATTGAAACCAACAATGTAATACAAGGGCGAATTACTCGAACTCACGCACGTCAATTCAATTGCCAGGTGAATGCGTTCCTCGGGTTGCATACAAATAATTTAATGAATGGAATGCTATTTAATCCTTGTGATGATTATATTGTCCTTAGGAACCAAGGAGAAGGACTCCCAAATGTCAAGCATGAAGCCAATTCTTTTGGTGCACAAGTTCAACTCGGATTCGGCCTCCAGGATAGCACCAACTTGAAACAACCATAACGTTTGATACACAAGGGTGTTTGGGGTCTATGAGTACAGGTTTGAAAGGTTTCGTTATCCTCTTTCCAACGGATCCAGCCTCAAGTTCAAATTCCTTACGAGTCAATGGGAATCTGCAAAAACAAGTTCGATCATCTTTCCAAATCCGAGTCAAACTAGGAATAGGAGTCCTACTCGGCCATGGATGTGTTTTGGATGCCCCTAGCACGGTTTTGGCCTCCTATTTCTCCTATATATAGCTAGGGAGTCCCCCAAAATAACTTGGGTTTTGGTTATTTGATAGTTTAGCCTTTTGCTACTATTTGAGTCTTTTAGACGTGCTCAACGGCCGCCTAACAAGCTCCTTGTATCGAAACCCTAACTTTTTCTATACTTCATCTATATTTGCAATTTTAAATTGCCTTTGCCTTGTTCTTGCTTGTTCTTCGATAGCTTGCAGGAATTGATATTCGTGATCAGGTTGATCGTGCCCACAGCAAGGTCAATAACCCTCTGGAGTTGGTTTAGCGATTGCTACGGCGCATCATCGTTGTACGTTGTAGGCGGTCAAAGTCGTCTCCTCCCAAATTGAAGGTTATCATTCTCATCGAAAGATTAGGACACCCATTGTTACATCAGATGTCCTCCACGTTAAGATTGTCGTCTCTGTGAGACCCCGGATCGGCTATCCGGAATCTCCTGTGTATTTCCGTACTAGTCCCAGATCAGTAGCTAGTACACACAGTCAAAGTTATACTTTATTGCTGAACATAACGAAAATTGTAATATAAATATTCAAGTATGGGCCACATGGCCGCTTATTACAATACTCGGTCCAAAGACCGGACACAAAGCAGCGGAAAACGAAAGCAGAAACAAGAGAACGCCACAACGCCACAGGCGACGACTATCGACGCAACTAGTTCTCCTGGCAATCCTCCTCGTACTCCTCCTGGAAGAATTCACCCTCCTCGGCGGCATCTTGAAAATTCTCTGATGATGACAATGTTGATGTAGCACGTGAGTACAAAGGTACTCAGCAAGTCGGGAAAGTATGATCTTGTGGGGCTTTCCAAAGGAAGCTTAATAGGGTTTATTTGCATAAAGCCACATTTTATTAAACCATACTTAAGTAATAAATTTCTCAAAGCATCTTTTACAATTCTTTTTAATAATTGAATTAGTTAATATTGTAGTGGGGTTCTATCCACTATCACTAACGTAAAGGCTCTATCCGCCAATTTTTAAAAGATCAAGGTTAATCATGTGACTCCATCCGTCAAATGTAAAACAGGTTCTATCCACCTGGTTGGCTCTATCCGCCAAAGAATCATCCGAGAGTTCTAACCACTCCCGAACCCCAAAACAAAACACTTTTCAGTTTTAAAACCAAAATCAAAGTCTACCAATATGAAAGCATTCTTCGCTTTGCCTTTGACCGTAGGCACGGCTATTCGAATAGTTTTAACTCTGCAGACGTGTACAACTTTACCCACAAGACACTATCACCTCTTATTGCCTCCGGATTAACACACTTCCTTTGGTGTGCCGGCAGAGAGATCGTGACAAGGCCGTTACAATGCATATACCTAACTAGACCCACCCGCTGAGGTTTCACCGCTGTTAGGGTTCCATCCGCCCAGTACAGAAGCCCCCTCTTGCGCCATGTGAGAAAAACAACAATGCCTCTATCCGGCACCCACATTCAACCGAGTGGTGAGTCTAAGCTAGGCTTCTACAAATTAGTTGGCCAGGTCGTACCATTATAGACATGTGGTAGTACGGTTATGCTTAGAATGGACAGTCACAAGCGTCGGTCCTTAATTGACTTGGGGTGGTACTTGCACAAGACAACTAGTGCTCCATCCGCACCCACCCGACAATCCAATCTGCCCAAGTCCAAAACATTTTCCTTTTCTTTTTATTTTAGAAAACAATACTAAAATCATAATAATACTTTCCAAAATCATATTTGAAATCATTCTTTTTGAGTAATCCCACCCATGGGTTGTTTTCATCGAAACAGGTCCTAAGCAATTCTACCGTACTATGTAGCAAAGGAGACCATATAAGCATAAACATGGTATAAACAATGTCCTAAGGTTACAATGGATATGATTAACAATGTCAAGGAGGAATCAACGATTTCGGAATAACTATCACTTATATTTGACATATTTTATTAAACATAACCATGCAACTTTGTAAACAATTTAAATCATTTCACAATCATAGGATCAAAATGTGTCAAGGAGACTTGCCTTCTGTCGCGGCGGAGGTGTCGAACTCGGAAAGCTCGGCCGCGGAATCGGCGGTCGCTGCGGGATCGTCGACTACACGCAAATCGAGGCAATAAATAAATAACAGAAAATAAATAAATTATAAAAATTATAAAAATAATACTGGCAGGTAGATCTTGATTTTAGATGAATTTAGAAATTTGAATGGAGTCAAATGGAGTTCGGACGGAGAAGTTATGAGCTTCCGAAGTTTGAATTTCGAAAAATTGGAAAATCGGGAATATTCCCAGAATATTGCTTCGTTGACTGGTCAACTGTTGACTTGGCTTTGACTGGGTTTGTGTCTATGGCAATTGGGCCCCACACGTCATTGTAATGGGTTGTCTTCTTGCTTAAGCCATCTCCATGGCCACCATGGATGGGAGAGGGAGCTTGGGGAAGGTGAGGGGGGCCGGCGACGGAGGGGGAACCGGGCGGCGGCGAGGGGTGTCGCCGGCATGGTCGTGGCGCTGGCGAGCGCCGACGGCGTGGCGACGCGCTGGGGCGCAGACGGCAACGGGGCGGCGGCGGCTCCCGGCGGCGCGAAGGAACCAAGTGGCATGAAGAATGGCTCACCGGAGACGATGCTACAAGCACGAACTCGAAGAACACCGAAAAAGTGCGACCCAACTTCGGTTTTCTTGATATCACGGGCACACGGGTGGAGTAGATGGAAAGAGGAGCACACTCCCGGAACGGGGACTCTTATACGAAGAGAATGGAGGTGGTGGTGCGGCGTTTGGAGTAGTAACGGTCGAGATAATGGGAATTAATTGCATTTCAGTTTTTCATTAATACATCCGTTTCCGGCGAGGTTAGTGGCTAATGAAGGTGAGGAATGGCAAGAGATCGTCGTCGCGGATTCAACGGAACTGACCGTTCGCATTTTGGAGTTGATTTGAAGAAGTTATGAGCATTTGAATGCAACCCTAGCCATTGGAAGCCATTGGAGCTTCTGTCCTTTTCCCATGTCCAAAGGTAGAAGAAGGCTGAATAGTACCCGCCACGTGGCACTCTCCCATTGGTCCTCCTCTACGCGAATGAACCGCCCTAAAGAAAAATTAGGAAAAAATGGTCTAAAAATTCCGGAAAAATTCCTAGAACCATTTTAGAATATTTGGGAGCCAATAAAATTGGTTCCACTGAATTTGGATGATTTTTGTGGAATTTAATATTCGGGCGCGGATCGCAGGCATTAAACAAAAGCCGCGCGAGATAAAATAGGAACGGAGGTCCAAAAATCCGGGGAAAGGTTCCTAAAATCATTTTAGAATATTTGGAACATTTTAGAAGTGGTTTGGAGAATTTTGGAGCATTTTTGGACGCGGGTGAAATTTCGGGTACCGGCGGGAACTGGAAAATCCGATTTTTCGATCAGAGGGGAATTGAATCCCGCTTTTGGGGGGAAATGGATGCCAGGTTAATATAAACACCAAAGAAACTCCAAGTTTTTAAATTTACTTTATTTAAATTAGATTTTTCTCCAGAAAGCGAAAATGAGGATGTTACAGTCTCTAGCGCATCTTCTTAATCTAACAAAAAAAAGGGGGGCATTCAATGATGGGGAGTTTGGAGAAGGGCATTTGGCGGCATGGCAAACAGTAGAGGCAAGGGCTAGGCAACTTTGCCAAAACTGTATGCGCTCGTGCACGGTTTGCTTCGACAAACGTGATGATGCTGGGGCATGGTGGGCTTCACAAGAAACGACATCGGCATACTATTAGGCTTGCTAAGGACGAAGAATGTGGGGCGGTGTACGAAACTACTACTCCCTCTAGTTATAAATAGTTATTGTTTTGAACATCGACATCGTCACAAAAACTCATATTTGACCATTAATTTATATTATAATATATTATAAAACCTAATAAAATTATAATATTATGATAGTACTTTCTGAGATAAATCTACACATATAATTTTTCATGTACCCAATTTAAATATTTAAAAGAGATATTAATAGTCAAAGTTTTGAAAATTTAACTACATTTATATCCAAAATGATAACTATTGGTGATTAGAGAGAGTAATTATCAATCACATCCAGAGTTTACAAAATTTGACTGATTTCACAATTTTTTAGTGCTGTGTAGCAGTTCCATTTTGTTTTACCGTAAAGTCCAAACACTTATGCTTTATCTCTTTATGTATTTTGCTTATGCTTTATCTCTTTATGTATTTTGACAACTTATCACTTGCACTCCTAAAATGCCCGCAATATTAACACCAACATCTCTGCTTCTCAAAGAAACTAGGTGCGGATGTGTGGCGCCACGCCGGGCAGGAGTGTGACGACGCGCAAAGGGGTTTTTGTGGAATTATGTTTTTTTTTGTAAAGAGGGATGTGTCTAGTTTGTGAGTATTTTTTTTGTGCAGGTCCTCTCAGAAAAACAGAATGTAGGATCACGACAAAATAGTGAAAATCCAGATTTCGGTGACCTCCTTGGGTAAAAACAGTGGCCTAGATACATTTTTGTATATTTCAGAGGTTTTTTCATGAAAAAAGGAATTTTAGGGGTTTTTTTCGTGAAAAAGGGCATGTACACAATTCTAGGAAACTTTGGGGTTTTTTCGTAAAAAAAAGGCAACATGGGGTTTTCCAAAAAAAATGACGCCACACATTGATTGCATTTACGCCATGGGTGCTGCGCCACGTATTGCTTGGGGAAAATTGCACACACACAAACGGGAATCTTCAGCAATTTCTCTTCATTTCATTCCCTTCCCTATTCTCTTCCCCATATTCATTCCCTTTATTTCCTACTATCTCCAACGGCATCCCCTCAAAGGGATTTGTGTAGGGATTGTAGAGAGAATCCCTTTCTAGAGAGATTCACAGAGAGAATCTTTTCCGAAGGGAATCGTGAAGGGAATCCGTTGGAGCACTTGATTTGTTCGCGAAGGGATTTAAAAGGGGAAGGAAAGCTGCTGAAGATAGTCTAAGGGGCGACTGGCTAGCTCGAGGCGAAGCGTTCCACCATGCGAGAGTTGCGGGCGAGGTAAGAAGCAAAAATACTTAAGGCATATGATCCGGTGAATCCAGCGAAGCAACGTGGCCGCGGAAGAAATGAACATGCCGGACGAATTAACGAGGTCGCCGAAACTCCCCGGTTTGTATATATAGGATTATACAATCAAAACGCTTTGAAAAATTTGCTTCCTCAGAATCTTTCAAAGCACAAATACTTTTTTCCGAAAAGAAAAGTGAGCCATACTTTTTTGCCAATCACCTTTTCTAAGCGAGGTCGGGTATTTCTGCACAGCTTTTCAACGAGCTTGACGCAGTCTCGGCTTAAATCTCTCGCTGGTTTTGTGGGCTACGTACGCATACGGCGCCGACCGCTTTCAGTTAATAGGGTCGTAAGCGTCAGACATGTTAGACAATCTCGAATAGTCCGGAGTTCCCTAAAAGATCTAAACTGGAGAACAGAGAGAGAGGAAGAGAGACACAATATGAGAAGGAACTGCTTTGCTATTCTTTCTTGCTTGTTTCTGTATACAAAGGGGTAGCCCCTGCCTCCTATTTATAACCTACCAGCTAGGGTTTCGGGAGAGTCCATATGGGCCACGAAGGCCGGTTTCCTAACACTCCCCCTTAGACTCTTCACCTCGAGATGCATATGCCTCATTAAAACTCCAGAAAAACCTAGTGGGAAAAATACTTGGAGAAAGAGTACATAGTATACGCTTGCTGTGTTACACAGATTGCCTCATCAAAAACCTTATGTAAGAAAACTTCAATGAAAAACTTACTTAAGGAAAATAGTACAATCCATCCAAACTTCAATGTTAATCTTCAAGATTTACGTTGGGTACTCAAATTTCATGTTCGAGATTTATATAGGAGTATGTGAAAATTCTCCCCCTGAAATCTGCACTTCTCTAAGCCTCATCATCCCGATTCCTCTCACACATCTTTCAAATGAAGATGCCGGGAGTGACTTAGTAAATATATCTGCGAGATTTTCACACGACTTAGTATGCAGTATCTTTATCTCGTTCATCTTATGCATTTCATGAGCATAAAAGAACTTAGGGTTTATATGCTTTGTGAGGTTACTCTTCACATATCTCATTTGCACTTGAGCAACACAAGCTGCATTATCTTCATAGATAATAGTGGGGGGTTTGTTTCATGTTCAAACCACATGACTTCTTAATGTGGTGAACCATTTTTCGAAGCCGTGCACATTCTCGAGAGGCTTCATACAAGGCAATTATTTCTGAGTGATTTGTCGACGTCGAGACAAGAGTCTGCTTAGACGACTTCTACGAAATTGCTGTTCTACCGCAAAGGAAAACATACCCGGTTTGTGACTTACCAGTATGCGGGTCCGATAGGTACCCAGCACCGGCATAGCCAACCAAATTCAATTCATTGTTTCTTCTATAAAACAAGCCGAGATCTTTGCTTCCTTGGAGGTAACGGAAGATGTCCTTCACCCCTTTCCAATGCCTTTTGGTGGATTCTGGACTGTATCGCGCTAGCAAATTTACGGCGAACGCAATTCGCAAGGTACATGAGCCCTACAATTGCACTCAAATATGGGAGTTCCGCTCCCAGGACTTCCTCCCCCTCTTCTCTAGGCCTGTATGGGTTTAGGTCTGCTTGGAGTGACCTTCCGACCATTGGGATCTTTGCGGGGTATGCTTTCTCAAAATCAAATCTCTTCAACACTTTCTACGTGTATGATGATTGGTGTACCTAGATTCCGCCTTGGACATGTTCAAACTGCAAGCCTAAACAGAACTTGGTTTTACCCAAGTCTTTTATCTCAAACTCAGATTTCAAGTATGTGCATGCTTCTTCAATTTCTTCACCCGTCCCAATGATGTTCAGGTCATCTACATAGACGGTGATTATACAAAATCCATTTGAGGATCGTTGTATAAATACACATGGACAATCCTCGCTGTTCGTGTAGCCTTTCTTGCAGAGAAAGTCACTCAAGCAATTGTACCACATTCTTTCTGACTGCTTCAGCCCATACAGTTATTTCTCCAATTTCAGACTGTATAGGTTTCTGTTTGCTCTGTCTTGGTTCGAGATAGGGATACCTTCCGGTACTTTCATGTATATCTCCGAATCCAAGTTTTCATACAAATACGCTGTGACAACATCCATTAGCTTCATTCTCAACTTCAAGTTGACTGCCATTAAGATCAAGTATCTAAAGGTAATTCCACCCATGACCGGAGAATAAGTTTCTTCATAATCAACCTCAGGACGTTGAGTGAAACCTTGAGCGACAAGCCTTGCAATGGTTGTTGTTCTATTCATAGATTCTCCTATTATTACAAAATTTATGGTCATTTCGTCATGGGGTGCTTCATGCACTTCTACTTGCTCTTCACTGCTATTTCCCATTCCATGAGCAAGTTCCTTTAGTTTTTCTCCGCCAATGTGTGCGCACACATTATTTCTGGCGGCTTCTTCCAATGGAAGGTTCAGATCTAGAATTGCCTTTTCTACACGCTTCTTTCCAGTGCCAGGTCTCAACTGGCTCCCCTTCTTGCTTTGGGGCATTTCGTGATTGGCCGTGGTAAGTCCTCTTGCCCAGTTTTCCCCAGACGTCTCCGGATACTTTGGGTTTGAGAAGCCAGATTTCCTGTTCTTTATCTTTGAGGCCTCTGAACAGGATGAGGGATACCTTCTGCTTTGTTTGGTATTTTCACCCTCTCTGGTGCATTTCTTGCTGGTACATGCGACTTAACCACGCTCTTTAGATCACAAAAATGATCAGGCAGTTCATTTGCTAAATTCTGCAAATCAATTATCTTCTTGACTTCTTTATTTGCTTCATTAGTGCGGGAGTCATGTGCGGGGATCCCAGTGGAATGCCATATTATTTCCTGGCATTTTTCATCCAATGGTTGATTCTCTCCCCCTAATGAAGGGAAACGGTCCTCGTCAAAGATGCAATCAGCGAATCGGGCTGTATGCAAGTCTCCAGTCATGGGTTCCAAATACCTGATTATGGATGCACTCTCATGACCAACGTATATCCCAGACTTGCGGAGAGGGCCCATTGCAGTCCGCTGTGGGGGTGGTATAGGTACGTATACTATACAATCAAATTTTCTAAGATGGGAAATCTTCGGGATGACCCTTTGCACTAGTTGCATAGGTGAATAGATGTTGTAGGCCGATGGTCGGAAATTGATGAGTGCTGCTGCGTGTAGGACTGCGTGTTCCCAACAAGTGTTGGGCAAGTTACAACTCTGTAAGAGCGGTCGGGCTATGAACTTAATCATCTTTATTAGTGCTTCAGTTAGTCCATTTTGCGTATGGACATGCGGTACAGAGTGTTCAATAGTTATTCCAGTCGCTGTGCAATAATCATCAAATGTCTTGGAAGGAAATTCGCCGGCATTGTCCATTCGAATGGACTTCACGCAATGATCAGGAAAAACATTCTTAATTCTAATGATCTGCGAGATCAGCTTTGCGAATGCATGATTCCTTGTTGGCAGCAAACATGTATGCGACCATTTCGAGGAAGCATCAATGAACACCATAAATTATCGAAACGGCCCCGACAAGTGCTGAATCGGGCCGCAAATATCCCCCTGAATGCGTTCCAGGAATGCAGGGATTTCATGTTGCACTTTCATAACAGAGGGTCTAGTTATTAATTTTCCAGTGGCACATGCATAGCACACAAAATCTTCATGATTCGAGAAATTTTTAACATTAATACCGTGACCTTGTGAGTTGTTAACTATGTTTCTCATCAATCTAAGACCAAGATGACCTAATCTACAACGCCATAAAAAAAATAATTCAGAGCTTCTAAAGAAGTATACACTGCGTATACATTGATTTTCGTGTAGTACAACCCAGATTCATATGAGGGACATTTTTCTAATACCATTTTTTTCATAATTCGCGTGCTTCATAATGCACAAATGCGCTTTGCCATTTTCTTCATTGGTTTCTACGTGAAACCCATTGGCGCGGATATCTTTAAAACTTAAGAGAGTGCGTGTTGATTCAGGGTACAAGAGGGCTTCTTCAATTACCAAAGTTGTACCCATTGGCAATATAATTGTGGTTCTTCCTGAGCCTATTATATGCGTATCGCTTCCTGCGATTGTTGTAATTCTTCCAGCGTTCTTCGTGATCGTTTGGAAATATTTCGACTCTCTTAAGATGGTATTTGTTGTACCACTATCAACAATGCATATCACCTCTATTTGGGTGCTACACAATTTTTAAATAAAAACAAATATAATTCTAATGATACAGTGGCAAAGTAATTCAAATATTGCTTGCAAATATAAAATAAAGAATAAATTGCAATTCTATTCATGAGAAAAGAAAATGTATGCTCTTCGAGAGCTTACAATTCTTTATTCAAAATTAATTAACAACTACTGTTCTGTAGCTTGCAAACTTCAGGCGAACCCAATTTTGTTGTGCTTGGAGCAAGATATTGGACTTGAGCTTCTCGAACTACTTCTGAAGTGCAGTCCGTAACTCAAATGCACTAACCTCAGCCATGTATTTATTCTTCACAGTGGCTGAAAGGTGATACCTGGGGGAGTACAAAATTTGATCGTTTTGCTCGGCAGTAGGTTACTTGTCCTTCGAGGACCCTAAATCGATGGCAATTTAGAGCTTCTTGCTCATTAGTGCGATCTTCACATTTGTTGCCCATGTGAGATAGTTCTGACCATTCGGGCTAGTTCTTCAAAACTCACATATGACAATGCCAGGTATTTACATATTCATATGATTCTTTCATTAGATTACTTCGTGTAATCTAATAGAGAGTGGTTGCAAAAATTCATAAATGCATAAATCAAATTCCCATGAATATTCATAAGTACGGGATTCATAAATGCATGATTCATAAGTACAAGATTCATAAATATTCATAAATACAGCTTCGTGCATATATGTGATCAGCTTCGTGCATGCGATCAGATTCATGCGCGCGATCGGTTTCGTGCGATCGACTTCATGTATGCAATCGGATTCATGTGCATGATCGACTTCGTGCGATCTGTTTCATCTGTGCGATCAGCTTCGTGCATGCGATCGAATTCATATGCATGATCGACTTCGTGCGATCTGATTTAGCGCGGCTTCATGCGCGCGACGTTTTCAGTTCCATGCGCGCGACGTTTTCAGTTCCATGCGCGTCGGCCTTCCTAGCGCGACGGTGGCCGCATCGTGCAGCGTGCTTAAATTTCCAATGAACTATATTAAAGCAATAAATATAATGCATGGAACAGAATAATAATTGCACAATTCATGAATTCGTAAATACGAAAAATAAATTATCAGGAATTTCTGATATTCTAAATAAGGCAATTATTGCAAAAATGCATGCAAATATTCATAACTACAGAAAATATGGCTAAGCGAAATTAAAAATAGAGCCATAAAATTTTCTGCAATTTTCTGGGTATTTTCATATTTTTCTGGCAATTTTTCAATCAATTCTCTGAATTCTAATAGATTTTCGGAAAAGGAAATAATAAAAAGAGGATGAATAAATCGGGGGAGGGCAAAGGGGTAAATTCCCGTGCCCTCCCCGTACCTGAGTTTTTCAAAGTCGTAATGGAGTTGTGGACTTCATGTCCATCTTGTCTCTTGCATAATTGGACTTCATGTTCATTGGGTTTTGAAACTTCTGGACTTCAAGTCCATGGAAAAAGGCTTCATTGTCCCAGTCGACGGAGCTCGGTGCGTGGGGGCCGGCGGGCGCACGGCAGCGCGGTGGCTCCTGGAGGATGGCGACGGCCGGCGGTGGCGGAGTCGGCTCTGGCGCGACTTCAGCGGCGGTTCCGGCTACTGGCGGCGTGCACGAGCAGCGTTGGCTCTGCATCGCGCTCGAGGCGGCGGCGAGCGGCGTTGCGAGGCAGCGGCTGCGGTCGGCGCTTCAGCGATGTGGGCGATGGCGGTAGCGAGGCCAGCCAGCGGCGGCGGCCTGCAGGACCGCGGCGATGGCTCGGTAGCGGGCCCATGCGTAGCGGCTGAGAGCTCGGTGGCCGGGGCGCGCTTGCTTCTTTGCCGAGTGAAGAGACTTCAAGCCTCATTCGGACTTCATGTCCAATACTCCATCCATCCAGCGATTCGGCCGGCACATGGCTCTGCAGCGACGTCCGGCGGCTGGATCGAGACCGGTGGGCCAGCGGCGGCTGTCGGTTTCGGCGCGGCGCAGCAGCCGTCCGGGGTCGATGCTTCGTGGCCAGGATGGCGCAATCTGCGATGGCTTCGTGCCAAAACAGTAATGTAGATGCATTGGCTTCATGCCAATCTGTAATTGCTTCGTGCTTATGATGCCATGTTTACCAGCGGCAGATGGCTTCATGCCACAGTGGATTCTTTTAGAGCTTGTGTCATGATTTGTAGCTTCTTGCTACGCGATGATCTGTAATCGTCGCTCTGTTTCTGTAGCTTCATGCTACGAGATAAACACAGTATCTATATGCATAGGTTCCATGCAAATATAGATTCAATACGAACAATTAGATCAATCATCGTATTCTCACCTTTTCTCACCTTCAATCTGTTCGCCGGGTGGAGTTTCGTGCTGATAACGTGTTAGACAACCTCGCTATCGAATAGTCCGGGGTTGCCTAATAGATCTAAACTGGAGAACAAAGAGAGAGGAAGAGAGACACAATATGAGGAGGAACTGCTCTGCTATTCTTTATTGCTTGTTTCTGTATACAAAGGGGTAGCCTCTGCCTCCTATTTATAACCTATCAGCTAGGGTTTCGGGAGAATCCATATGACCACGACAGCCGGTTTCCTAACAAGACAAAGAAAAAGGGTAAAAGCAGCACGTTGCCAAATGGTATATATATGAGATGGTTTAAGAAAAAAAATTATTTATACGTTTGGTTGTTTGAATGGAGCTATTCCATCCTAAACCAAGTGATACAAATTTAAAGAATATTCCCTCTATATGTTTGTTCGCGCTAAAAACGTGATACAGGGTCCCTAGCCTCGAACATACAAGACAAACGCCGGGTTTGTAGAGCGTGCCAGTCAATTTGACCTAAAATTGACAAGGGAAAAGTCATGGAATCAATCAGAGCCGATAAATGGATGATTATCGGCTTAACACCGGTCGGCTAATAGCCGATCAGGAGATAACTAGATCAACCAGTTACGGTTAATCCGGGGGTAAAGGTAGATCGACTTTGAAAGGCGATGCGCAACAAACAAAACAGATCAAACCTGAAAAACAAATCGACGAGAGCAACAAATCGGTGATGCGCAACTCTTATTGATCTCGATGACTTACAGAGGAAAGATTGCTACGAACTAGAAACGAAAAAATTGTAAATAGGGTTGTGTTGATTGATTGGCTGATTGTGTCTTTCGCCTCATTGTCCGCCCCCTTTTATATCACTTCGGCCGATCCAAGTCCTGCATGGATACGGCAACTATATCCGTTTCGGCTCTAGATCCGATTTCCTTTTCCTTATCGGCGGATTCCTTGTTGGTACCGGTTTACAGACTCTATATTTGAATTGGGCCGATTTTACCACGTACGCCGAATTTTGGTGCAAACAATATTGAACCATCCTATTCACCCAAAATAATAGAACCAAATGGGACAACATCATTCTATTCCATTTCATAAACCAAACATACCCTCACTTGTAAAACCTAGATATATATAGTAAACGCAGATATTAAACTAACTAAATATTTTTTTCTTTTTCTAATATGTACTGTATGTTTTTATTTTAAAATAGGGTTATGGATTTTGCAAAAATAGTTGGTGCTATAGAATTTTTTTCTAGTGTCGTGCCTTCAGCGTTGCAAAATGCGGTCATACCGTTTTGAGGACGGTTCTCTACATGGACCTCAAAGAGAAGGTATCCGTTATTTTAGCATATTTATAATCGAATCTTAAGTCATGTTGAATTTAAGGAGAACTCATTCATTTGCTATATGAATATCAAAAAATTTCCACAGTATACGTGCGATCTTAAACTTTAAAGTTTTTTTTACTGTAGGCTAAATTCAATATAAATTATTATTTTTATTCATTAGATCATATTAGCTAGTATTTATTTATTCTTCCACTACTAGTAGAGGAGTATAGATACACTCAATAATGATATAGCTGATTTGGTTTTCACTGTCCACTATATACTAATAGTATAATACACCGTAAATTTCTCAAAATTTAACCCTATATTGTTAAACTCGACCCAAGCCAAGTCTCGGGTTAATCCATCATGGGTTAAATAAGTGCATTGATTACTCACGAGTCACTCTCAAATGAATCTATCTAGATCGAATCATGTCATGGCTCATTAGAAACGAGTGTTATTGTCTCGTTGACGCACTACGTAGCATGAACAGGTTCACGTGTGCTATCTCTCCATGTTTGTTTAAGCAGAGCATTTGACTATCGAGGGTGATCATGAGCTGCATGTGTATTAGAGAGCTTTCATTGCGGCTTGAAATTTAACCATGTTTGAAGGTTTGACATGGATTAAACAATTAAAGGTCCGTAATTTGTTTTGTCAGCAATCTGACCTTCCTAGCTAGCTTAAACGTAGTGTTTTTTTTTTTTTAAAAAAAAAACATGGCGAAGTATGTTTAAACTGCCCTTAGCTAGCTGAACACGAGGTTCTATTTCTGAACACGACTTTCTATTCCTACAAGCAACCGAAGAATAAGCAAGAACAACAGTATAAGCAATCTAAAATTGCGGATAAAAGTTGAAGACAAACAAAGATGAAGTCTTATTGACGATCTTGACAAGGTGACTGTCCAGCACAACTCGCAGGATCAAGTTTGCACTTGGCTAAACTAATCAAATAAAACCCAAAAAACCTAAAGAGTTAGTGGCTGGCTATTTATGATAGATAGGGACGTGAAAACCACGTCTAATACAGTAGGACTCCAACTACAACTCTATTACAAGGCCCAAAGCCCAAATCTTCTCGGATTGGAAAAGTGACGCAACTTGTTTGTCAGATTCCAGTCGAGTCGGATGAAATTTGAAGATGAGGCCGGATCCGTTGGAAAGAGAATGACGAAACCTTTCAAACAAGTACTCATAGACCCCGAAAAACCTTGTGGATCAAAAGTTATGGTCATTTTAACTTGGCATTGTCCAGGAGGTTGAATCCGAGTTCAAGCTTGTCAATTGGAGGTCCTTCCCCTTGGTTCCTAAGGACAATAAAATCATCACAAAGATTAAATAGTAGTCCGTCCATTACATTATTTGTGTGTAACCAGAGGAACGCAATTCACCTGTTAATTGAGTTGACGTGCGCGAGCTCGAGTAATCGGTCCTTGTATTTCCTCATTGGGTTTCCTTGGATGTGTAGCCGTGCCTGTATCCATGGTAGTGATATCCTCATCACCCGGAGTACGCATCCAGAAAGCATAGCAGCTCACACCCCGCCGTCGAGTCGACGATAAGGTCGACGCATGGCAGGGGTAAGGATCCTTCGGGCAGGCCTTGTTGAGGTTAGTGAAGTCAACACACATCCGCCACTTCCTGTTGGATTTCTTGACGAGCACAGAGTTGGCAAGCCACTCGGGGTGAGAGACTTGCCTGACAATCCCTGCACGCAGCAGCATCTCTACCTCCTGTCGAATGGTGTCCTGCCGCTCGGGTGCCTGCCTCCGGACCTTTTGTCGGACCGGGCAAACTTCTGAGAGCGTCGCCAAACAGTGCTCAACCACCTCCCTGGGGACCCCAGTCATGTCGGACGGTTGCCAAGCAAACACGTCAGAGTTAGACTGGAGGAAGGTGACGAGCACGTCTTCCTATTTGGCGCTAAGGCTGGCGCCAATGGAGATAGTCTTCCCGAGCTCGTCCTCGCTCAGGGAGACCACCTTGACCTCGCCGGAAGAGCCAGGTGAGGCGCGGGTCTGCCCTGAGGGGCTCCTGGACAGGCTGCGTCAGCCTGCCTGCTACAGGTGGCGCCGGCCAGGTCTAGTGCATGCTTGTGGCAACGCAAAGCCTCCGGCCAGTCCACCCGGATCGCTATGGGGCCAGCAGGCCCTGGCATCTTCACCACCACGTAAGTGTAGTGGGTTGCTACCATAAGCTTGGCCAACGCAGGTCAGCCAAGCAAGGCGTTGAACAGGAGGTCGATGTCGGCGACCTCGAAGTCCACCATCTCCGTCCAGTAGTTGCTTTCTTCCCCGAAGGTGACGGGGAGGCGTATCTGGCCTAGGGGCTGCAAGGCAGCCCCCGGGGACCCCATGAAAGGGCAAAGCCAGGTGCAACTCCCGCCGAGATATTTGGAGCGGATGGAATGCCCTAGAGGACAGGAGGCTGATAGTGCTCCTCCCGTCCATCAACACCCTCCCAAGCCTCACATTCCGAATTGTGGGTGAAACCACGATCGGGAGGTGACCCAGGCTAGCTGTATTCTCCGGGTGATCGGCCTAACTGAAGGTGATCGGCTCCTCCGACCATTTCAGCATTCGACCAACTCCTGTGCTCGGCACCGTGGCACAGACCTCCCTCCTCAGACGTTTGAACGCAGTGTTGGAGGGGTAGGTGGCCGAGCCCCCATGGATGTATGCCACGGTGTGGTCCGCCCGCTGGAAGGCCAGAGCGACGGGATCTTCTTCTTCATCGTCGTCGCGAGGGCGGCGCTCCTCAAGCCGTCGGTCCACCATGTCCATCAGGACCGAACAATTTGCCAGGCCATGATCGTTAGTCCGGTGGATTGGGCAGAAGGGCCGGCCCTCCTTCTCCTCGCAGTCGTCGTCCCTCCGTCCACATCGGCCACCCCGCTGGTAGCCTGGTACTAGTCGCCCCCGAGCCCTGGGAGGACTGGCCAGAAGAGGGATGGACAAGGGCAGGCGTGAATGCTCTAGTGTCATGCGAACAACCCCATCGTAGCTAGCCAGGAAAAGTAGGAAAGAAAGATTGTAACCGTAGGGGAAATTTCCCTGGATAAGGAAAGATATGATCTCTTTGCTTATAACCAACTCGGACTCTTCCCCTTGTAACTGAGTTGGACTCCTCTATATCTTCATATATAAGAGGAGGAGGAGGAAAGGAGATGGACCACGCAATCCCACAACACAAGACTAGGGTATTACCTCCACTGAGAGGGTCCAAACCTATCTAAACTCTTGTCTTGTGTTACCATGGAGTTCCTGATCCAGCGCCTTGCCCCATAGATTCACGCCCCTAAGATTATTGCCAACACCAAACGTCGACAATCTCCCTGGTGTTCTCCTGATACACACCCTCTTGACTTGTTTTCAAGACGTGTATTTGGAGAACAGCGAGGAGATGCTGCCGAAATTTTCTCTGGAGTTGTACAACAGCTTAGGACCTTGCTGAAACCCATATCCTTGAATGGGATTAGGACCCGACCTAATTAGAGATTTGGAGTCATCATTGGTACGTACTTAGTTTGTCAACAATAGCCATTTCTTTAAGATCATTCAATTCATCAACTTTATTAATGCTTCCACCCTTATTTTTTATTGAAGTCAAAAGAAGTACAAGATTACGGCATTAGGAATTTCGGTATCATTGTTGATGTTTTAAATATGTCTCCTAACTAGGGAAGAAGATATCAGGGGTAAAATTATATACCTTCGAACCCACCCACTATTTTGCAAAGGTAATTTAATAATGTTTCATTATTTCAAATAGCTAGCTATCATTCAAGTTTTTCTTAATTTATTGTTTGTGGCTTAGCTGCATATGGACCGTGAAGAATGGATTTATCAAAAAAGTTGTGTGAGTGCTGAATTTCAGAGAGATGTTTAGGAGTTCAAAAGAATTGCAAAAGAAGACACAGTGAAGAGGGGTGTAAACTTCATATATTGTCCTTGCTTTGACAGTACCAATCTAAGAAGATTTAAAAACTCAGTAAAATTGATGACCATTTGATTCGATGTGGCTTCATTAGGAATTACATGTATTGGATCCATCACGAGGAGACAAGTAGTACCCGTCCGGTATGCAACGAAGACATACCGAAACTTGATTAGGAATTGGAGCCTTATATGTTTGAGGAGGATAATTTAGAGCAAATGTTGCAGGATATGGAGGGAAATTATACAGAAAGAGTGTTTGAAAATTTTAAAAGCTTGATCGAAGATGATGCCAAACCGTTGTTCTCAGGTTGTAAAGCGGAATACACAATGTTGGGTCTGGTCCTTGCATTATTCGAACTGAAGGCAAAACACCATTAGACAGATACAAGTTTCAATGCACTTTCAGTTCTTCTATCGAATGTGCTTCCATGGGAATGGAAACAGAAATGATACATGCATATCTGAATGATTGCATATTTTACTGCAATGCGCATAAGGAATTGTACATTTGTCCAGTTTGTGGTGTATCACAGCACAAAAAAAGGAGAAGCGTAATGATAAGAAGCTTAAGAACCGAGTTAACGACGGTGAAGATATCAACAGAGGGGCACCGACCAAGGTATTGTGGTACTTGCCCATCATTCCCCGTTTGGAGTGGTTATTTGCAAATCTCAAAGGGGAAAAATTGTTGCATTAGTATTATGAATATCTAAAGGAAGATGGCAAGTTGAGACACCCTACTAATTCAGCTCAATAGAGAAACATTGATTGGATACATAAGGAGTTTGGTGCCAAGATGATGAACATAGGATTTGAATTAAGTACCGATGGAATGAATCCGTTTAGTAATATGAGTAGTCATCACATCACTTGGCCAATTTTGTTGTGTATCTACAATGTCCCTCTTTGGTTGTGTATGAAGCGGAAACATTAAAAAGCTTGTGCCTATGGATGATTTGAAGTTACTTGGTATGAAGTTCCACAACTGTTTGTCTGGATGACCCAAATGCTCTCTATTGCAATCAGAAATATTCTACTAGATGATGTCAGGTTGGCAATCATGAAGATATGTTATTTCTTCAATGCGATTTCTAGCAAGGTTATTGATCCCAATGTACTAGACAACTTATAGAGTGAGATGGTGCGACTCTTTTTCAGCTTGAGATGCATTTCCCTCGTCATTCTTCGACGTCATAGTCCACCTCATTGTTCAAATTGTTAGAGAGATTAAGATATGTGGACCCGCATTCCTACGTTACATGTATCCGTTTGAGAGGTACATGGGTATATTAAAGTCATACGTGAGGAATAGGTCGATGCCTAAGGGTAGTATTGTTGAAGATTATGGGACTGAAGAGGTTATGAGTTCTGCGTAGACTATCTAGGTAAAAGACAACCAATTGGTGTTCCTGTATCTTGTCATGAGGGCAGACTTGGTGGCAAAGGAATCATTGGTCCAATCTAACGAGTCCACAGTTTGATATGTACTATAAAGCGAATTTTACAGTCTTGCAACACAGCGCAGAAGTTCATCCATACATCCAGCAGCACAAATTGATATTACGGAAAGAGAATTAACATATGGATGAGCTTTCCATCACACGAGAACACAATGATCGATTCCTCACATGGTTCAAAGAAAAGGCGAAGGTCTCCATCAATAAGGCTGACAAATGGTTGGTTGATGGACCAAGATTTAATGTACAGTCAATATGCAAAGAGTACAGTTCAAAACAGTGGTGTGAGCATAGATGGTTTATCCGATGATCACTCGAAAAGAGGAACCTCAACCGCAATGAACTCCTACTACGGATGATCGAAGAAATATGGGAGCTTGATTACGAAATACCAAGTTCCATTGTTTTGATGTAAGTGGGCGAGACTCCCACATGGAGTGAAGGTCGACAAGAGAGGTTTTACTCTTGTGGATCTCAATATACTCGCCTACAAAGATGAACCATTCATCCTTGCAAAGGAAGTAACTCAAGTCTTCTACGTGCATTATTCGGCCAATATGAGGTTGCACGCCATCCTTCATGGAAAGAGGCAAATCGTTGGAGTTGAAAATGTCGTAGATGAAGAAGAGTATAACCAATTTAATGAAATACCTCCTTTTGCAAATGGGGCATGTCTTAGCGGTGACGATGACACATATGGAACAAATTACATGTGTGTAGATCATCAGAAGGGTTGTATTGTAAATAAAGGAACTACATCATACTTTTTTCTTTATGTCATCACATCATACTTTTTTCTTTATGTCATCATTCTGGACAATTGTTGATAATCACATAGTTCCATTATGTATGCATAATAGATGTTTCTTTCAAATGATGTTGAAAACCCTACGCATGCATATCCTTTTATATGAGCCTCTTTGGTCAAAGGTCAAAAATATTGTTTAAAATGCCCTTATTTATGAAAATATTTGTAAAATTCTCAATTATGTATGTCAAATATTTTACAATACTTGCGGAGTAAAAATCCCTACGTTACAAATAAAATAGCAAATTTGGCCTCAAATGGATCTTATATGCCACACAAAGCGCATTTTGCCATACTTTTGAAAGAAAATTCCTTTTAAGGAAATTATTTTTTGGAAATCTTCTAAATAGTCCAAAGTTCATTTTTGAAAATTTTCAAATAAATTGGACTTTATTTGAAAAAGTTTTGACATTTCTACTCTTTAAGCAAAAATCATGCCTACGAAGTGAAATTTGGCATATCTTTTGAATGGACTCTTTTTTCAAAAAAATCTTTTTGGAAAAGTTTTGTAGTATCCCATAGTATGTTTTTGCAAAATTTCAAATAACTTGAACTATATTTGAAAAAGTTAAGGGATTATAGACTCATGTTGAAACTCTTGATGAAATAAAACCCTTAGCAGCACTTATTTGATCTCCTAGCGAATATAGATTTTGTATTTCTATTGGTTCTCTTTAAGAACCAACACTAACATGCATCCTCATTCCAATTGGCTCGTATGAAGACCTAACACTAATACGTATCCTCATTGCAATTGGTTCTTATGAACCAACACTAATGCGTAGTCCTCATTTCAATCAGTTAATATTAAGAACCGACACAATAGGTCATCATTCCAATCGGTTAACATGAAGAACCGACACTAATATGCTTCCTCATTTCAATCGGGTTGGATTAAGAACCGACACTAACATTCATCCTCAATCCAATCGGTTCACATGAAGAACTGACACTAATATATAATCATTGCAGTCGGCTGTAACACCCCGGCATTTAATATGCCCGAATGCTACCAAACATAGACTAAGCAACCTCTAAATACCACAATTACAAGTAAATTACAGCAAAGGAACAAATGCTAATACCAAAAATTTCGGCAGCATCTCCTTTGTTTTTCCATGATTCGGAGCAACAACAAAGTATCACAAGTTATATCATGACGGAAAGCATCTAAAACAGCAATAACATGTGTCATAGCAACAAAATAAGTCTAGGATAAGGCATTCAACAACTTCATGAGCTAAACGAATCAAATAGTAAGACCGAGCACACAGTTAAGCAATTCTCCAAGTTTCATGGCAATACTTTCATTATCATGTCTCCAAATGATAACACTGTCTAATTTGTGTGGAGCTACGTGTAGATGTGTAGCTAAACCCTTTTACCCGCATGCCGGTTTCATGGTACCTAAGAAAAAACAACATAAACACAAGCGTGAGTTCGAAACTCAGCAAGTATATTGCAATGGACAACAAGAACAATTACATGGCAATAATATCTCACATCATGTATATCATCTCATTCATGAACACAAAACATTATCATCATCATTATGTATGCAATGCAATACGATGCTCATGTCTCCTTGGAAACTCATACCGGTATGGTTGAGTACACACCCGTCGGTGTGCACCCTCTCCCCCCTTCCATTCCGAAGATGGAGGGTGCCTACTCCTCGCTTCCGTTCACCGCGGTGAATGGAATCACGATGTAGGACTTACTCATTGGCTCTCCGGAATAGTCATAACTTTCTCACCAACCTTCCCCAGACTAGTTATGACTTTCTCACCGCCCAGGCCATGTATCATGCCATGTATGCAAATATGCCAACATCATGAATAACTTGTACATTAACATATGGCATCATCATGGATAACTTGTACATTAACACATGGCATCATCACATAATAAACATATTCATCATATCAATGGCAAACATTAAAGCATGGCATGTGAACATATCATATATTCAAATTTCAATCTCAATCAATCAAACAACCCACAATCCGCTACCCATTCCAATACACTTGCCTCAACCACGGGCGACGGATTGGCGAGATGAAGAGGGCACTCCTGGGGTCACACCACCTGCACATAGGTACCACACACTCACAATCATGTCCACAAAACAGTACGCCAACCCTCATCTACCACGACATTGCCAACTACTCGCAAAACCCAAAAACAGAGGTTCTGTCCCGTCGGGATAGTAGCCTTCCAAAAGGCATAACTCGGGTTCTAAGACTCCGAATCAATTAAAAGAGTACATCCTCGCGTAGCTTAGGAAATTTCCCAACTTTCTCTAGGTATATGGAAAGACTGATTCGGACTCTAAAGTTGTTTAATCTACAAAATACCATGATCTGTTCCAATCACGTCACAGTTTTTAACACGCTCGGTAAAACAGCCATAACTTTCAAACGGATGATCGGAATTTCACGTTCTTTATACCCACGGAAAGATATTGAAATTACCTACAACTTCTTCAACAGGCGTCTATCCAAATTCGGATTCTAATTGGCGAAAAACCAAACCCTAGGTCGACTGCTCATGCTGTCCAAAACAGAGAACGTGGCAACCTCTAGATCTAATCCAATCTACTCAATTCCAGCACCACCAATTGATCTAAAAACTTGATAATCACCCTTAGAACAGTACATAGACCAACTCCAAGGATTCCGATGGCCATACCTTCGCCCAACGCACGAAAACCCAATGGATCTCCTCCCGGTTCGCGCGATCTCCTTCCTCGCTCCAAATCCACCAGATCTAGTCGTCGCGGAGCGCTCCAATGGATGGATCTTCGGGTTGGTGAGGTGGAGAACTCCCCTAGGGGCAGCAAGGGAGGTGGAGAGGGGAGGAGAGGGGTGGTGGCGCCATGGGGGAAGATGGAGAGGAAGGGGAAGGGTGGAGGCGCATGGGGGGCTAGGGGGTGGCGGCTAGGGTTGGGAGAGGGAGTTTAGGGCGCACCAAGGGGTGGGGGCCAGATTTGGCTACCCAAAAGTCCCCCCCTGGGCCCAAACCCTTCCACCGGAGGCCCAACTCAACCCCCAAGGCCCAAAGTCCCCCGGAGAGGCTCAAAAAACCCGAAAACGGCCCAAAAACAGCTATAAATGGCATAACGTAAAGTTTTAACCTCCATTTACATATTTTATAATGTTTTGACCTCAACATCCACATTTTATAAGATTACGACACTCCGTGGTGTCACATCGGCTCCTTACAAGAACCAACAAAGATGAAGTAGTTATTTCAGTCGGTTCCTTACAAGAACCAATATAGATGAACAAGTTATTACAATCGGTTCTTGACAAGAACTGACACAGATGAAGTAGTTATTGCAATCGGTCCCTTACAAGAACCGACATAGTTGTCTTTCTTACAACTTTAAAGCCTCACCTCTCCTTGGTTCCTAAGGACAATAAAATCATCACAAGGATTAAATAGCATTACATTCATCAAATTATTTGTATGCAACCCGAGGAACGCATTCACCTGGCAATTGAATTGACGTGCGCGAGCTCGAGTAATTGGCTCTTGTATTACATTGTTGGTTTCAATTGGGTTTGTAGACATGGCCGTATCAATGGTAGTGATGTCCTATGAATAAGACTACATTTTTGTTTGCCTTCAACTTTTATCCGCAATTTCAGATTGCTTATACTATTGTTCTCGCTTATTCTTTGGTTGCTTGCATGAATTGAACCTCGTGTTCAGGTTGATCGTGCCCGCGGCAAGATCAATAACCATCCGGAGTTGTCATGAGGACATCACTACCATGGATACGGTCATGCTTACACATCCAATTGAAACCAATGATGTAATACTAGGACCAATTACTCGAGCTCGTGCACGTCAATTCAATTACCAGGTGAATGCGTTCCTCGGGTTGCATACAAATAATTTAATAGATGAAATACTACTTAATCCTTGTAATGATTTTATTGTCCTTAGGAACCAAGGGGGCACCAAGGCCAACGGGCCAGAATATGTTGAAGCAAGGAGGCACCAACCATGATGGGCCAAGGAGGCGCCAACCATGATGGGCCAAGGAGGCGCCAAGGCCCACAGGCTAGAACATGTTGAAAGGAGGCCCAACCATGATGGGCCAAGGAGGCGTCAAGGCCCATGGGCCAGAACTTGTTGAAAGGAGGCCCAACCATGATGGGCCAAGGAAGCGCCAAGGCCCATGGGCCAAAACATGTTGAAACAAGGAGGCCCAACCGTGATGGGCAAAGGAGGCACTAAGGCCCATCATGGCGCCATAGACGAGGGAGTACCACTACTTCTCAGACCGGCCCATGAAGTGTGGCACCACTTCCTCCCTCCACCGACCCACGAAGGCCCAAGTTTCATGGCTACATGTTTAGTACCACCTTGCTTACTGTGTAATTTTTGGCTACATCCCTCCACTATATAATAGAGGCAATAGGCCAACTAAAGGACTTGGGTTTTGTTTAGTAAATTAGTTTAGCTTCTATGCTATTGTCCGTGCAAGCACGTTTCGATTAGACCATCTGCGCACGTGTAAACAAGACTCCAAATTTCAGTTTGGAAATTAAATATTCATATTCGCAATTTCAGATTGCTTGTTATCTTGTTCTTGGTCGTTCTTCGATTGCTTGCAGGAACCCAGACCCTCGTGGTCAGGTTGATCGCGCGCTGGCGAGATCAATAACCCTCTGGAGTTGGTGTATCGGTCGCCAAGGCTTAATGTCCTAGACGGTTGTAGTCGGGCCGCTAACGATGACTCTCCACAAAAATCGAGATTTATCCTTCTCAGCGAAAGATCGGGACCGTTGCTTCTATCAAGTGGTATCAGAGCGCCAGTTTGATCGGTGAGAGATTTCTAATTATGTATTTTTTTACCTATAGTCCAGAAAATCCAAAAAAAAAGGGATTAGTCCTGTAACACCCCGGCATTTAATATGCCTGAATGCTACCAAACATAAGCTAAACAACGTCTAAATACCACATTTAACATAAAATTCCAGCAAAGGTGCATAGGCTAAAAACCGAGATTTCGGCAGCACCTCCTTTGTTTTAACATGGATTTAAGGAGCAACAACAGTATAGCATTATAAGGCAATATGAGAGACATCTAAAACAGCAATAAATGGAGTCTTAACGATAATATAAGACTAACATCAAGCACTTAAAGTCTCCAAGTGTCAAACGAACAATAAATCTCTCATAAACAAAGCTAAACCTTAAAGCAATAATCATCACACGCAATTTATTATCAAACTAATAGAATGACTTGTGGAATCAATATGGTGAAGCTACGTGTGGGCGTGTGACTATTTCCCTTCCCCGCATGCCGTTCTCATGGTACCTAAAATAACAAGAAAACACAAGCGTGAGTTCGAAACTCAGCAAGCATATTGCAATGGACAACAAGAACAATATCATGGCAATAACATCTCCCATCATATATATCATCTCATTCATGAACACTTAACAATATCATCATCATTATGTATGCCATGTAATGCAATGCTCATGTCTCCTTGGAAACTCATACCGGTATGGTTGAGTACACACCCGTCGGTGTGCACCCTCTCCCCCCTTCCATCCCGAAGATGGAGGGTGCCTACTCCTCGCTTCCGTTCACCGCGGTGAATGGAATCACGATGTAGGACTTACTCATTGGCTTTCCGGATTAGTCATAACTTTCTCACCGACCTTCCCGGACTAGTTATGACTTTCTCACCGCCCGAGCCATGTAACATGCCATGTATGCATTTATGCCAACATCATATTTAACTCACATATTAACACATGGCATCATAACATATTAAACATGCTCATCATATCATTGGCAATCATAAAAGCATGGCAAGTGATCATATATCATGTAGTCAATTCCATCTATTCTCAACAAGCAACCTACAAATCGCTATCCATCACAACACACTTGCCTCAACCACGGGCAACGGATTGGCGGGAAGTAGAGGGCACTCCCGGGGTTGCACCACCTGCACATAGGTACCACACGCTCACAATAATGCCCACAAAACAGTACACAAATCCCCATCTAACCCGACATTGCCCACTACTTGCAAACCTAAAAACAGAGGTTCTGTCCCGGCGGGACAGCAGCCTTGCAAAGGCCATAACTTGAGTTCTGGGACTCCAAATCGATTAAACGAGTACACCATCGCGAAGCTTAGGAAATTTCCTACTTTTTTCTAGTTATACGGAAAGACTGATTCGGATTCTAAAATTGTTTAATCTACAGATTACTACGATCTGTTCCAATCGCGTCACAGATTTTAACACGCTCGGTAAAACGGCCATAACTTTCAAACGGCTGATCGGATTTTAACTTGCTTTATGTCCACGGAAATATAATTAAATTATCTACAACTTCTTTTAAGTCCGTACGGACAGATTCGGATTCTAAATCGACGAAAACTCGAACCCTAGCCCGACTGCTCAATCTGCCTGAAAACAGAAACGTGGCAACGTCTAGATCTAACCCAAAGAACTCCAATCCAGCACCACCAATTGATCTAAAAACTTGATAATCACCCTAAGAACAGTACCTAGATCAATTCCAAGGATCCCCGTGATCATACCTTTGCCCAACGAACAAATCTCCAATAGATCTCCTCGCGGATCGCTCCTCGCTCCAACGGATGGATCCACAAGGTGCAGAGGTGTGGAGACCACCCTAGGGCAGCAAGGGGGTGGAGGAGAGGTGGTGGAGAGGTGGGGAGCAATGGGGCAAAGGGAGGGGGAGACGCACGGCCAAGGGAGGAGGGAGGCGGCTAGGGCAAGGGCAAGTGGGGGGAAGGGCGCACAAGGGGCAGGGGTGAACGCCCAAGGGCTGGTGGGGAGCCCTTTTACCAGCCCCCACACCCAATCCTAGTCCGTTACGGAGACCTACTCCATCCCACCAAAGCCCACCAAGGCCCAAACTCCCCCGGGAAGGCCCAAAACCCCGGAAACGCCCCGGAAAAGCTATTAACCTCCATATCCTATAGTTTTAACCTTAATTCCACATCTCATAATGTTATTAACCTTATCATGCACGTTAAATAAGGTTACGACACTCCGTGGCGACATAACACTTCAACCGGCCCAAAAACGCGAGAAAACCCTAAGCCGAAAGGTTTTATTCTCTAGTTTCACCTTCTATAACGTCACACCAAACCATAGTGTCACAAGTCCTACTGTCTAAAACAATTGGTGCCTTCTGCTATTGCTGCTTAGTTTTTACTTGTTGAGTTTTTTGGTTACATCGATAAGTTGGTTGCTGGTCTTAGTGTCTAAGCCCTTAGAGTTTCGAGTTCTTGTCACGTTTATCATCACCACTATTATCACCGTCAAGTCGAGTTCAAGTCGTTTTGGTTGGGAAGGAAAACGAGTTAGATCCGTTTTACATTCCGAGATTAGAGGGGTTAGTTTCTTTTGTTTATGGTGTTTGCCAATTTAGTTGTAAAAGAAAAAGGCAAGTGCAAAAAAAAAGCCGCACAAGTTTTTTTTAATTACCTTTATACCCTTGGTAAAAAAAAACCAAAAAAAATAAGAGAGAAGAAGAGAAGGAGCCCTAGGTATTTGCGTTGTGTTTTAGCGTGTCGGTTGGATTCGTGATTTCCCTTGTGTCCAGGCTCGCGTCTCTAGTACGGTCTAGCCTAGGACCAGAACGGTACCGTCGTTGAACGATTACTCCGCTTGTTTTGACTAACGCGGTTCTAGCATTCCCTTATACTGTTTCAGCCCCATATAGCTCCACAAATACTACTACCAACCAAGTACTAGTGACTAGCATCGATACACCATATCTCCAGGAGTTGTTGCCTTATCGGTTGCTGTCACCATCTGCTAAGCTTGGTAAGAATTGGTAAGAACTTGACAAAACAAGTGGAGTGTGAGTGACTTAGCCACGTCCTAGTAGTTGTTAGGGGTATATTCTCTGTGGTTGCTGGCTCTATTGTTTTTTTTAGCCATGACAGGTTCTGGAGACAATAGCGTGCAACATTCTCCTCGCACCAAGGTCATCATCCAACACTTTGAGAGCCAAGTGATGCTACACACAGAAGGACTTGATGAGGATGTGCGGGTTAATAATGAGCGCCTAGGTGGTTTGGAGGTGGCTCAAATCAACACCAACGACAAGCTTGCAACGGTGGAGACGTCTCTCACTGAGATTTTGAGGCGGCTTGATGTCCTTGGGCGTGCACCTCCTGCCAATGATGTTGATGTTCCACGAGACCGCCACAACCATGGTGCCTTGGGCAGTGCAGCAGGTGAGAAAGAGGATGACTATTCTGCTGACACTGAGGTTGATGATGTGGACGCTCATCAACGACGTCAGCTCTGTCGCAATCGCCATGGCATGGGTCCTTTGCCACCGCGCCGTGAGGTACGTGACAGTGATGATTCACTAGGAAAGATTACATTCACAATTCCAACTTTTGATGGTCAATATGATCCTGATGCCTATATTAATTGGGAATAGCAGTAGACAAAGAATTTTGCAAGTATGATTTGTCTGAAAATGAAAAGATTAGGATTGCTGCTAGCGTGCTAAATGAATATGCATTAACATGGTGGAAGCATATTTGTAGAAAAGAGAGAAAACCTGAAAATTGGAAGGCCATGAAAAGACTTATGAGAATTGATTATGTCCCTGAATATCATACTGAATTTTTGTACACTAGACTCCAATGCTTGAAACAAGGAAATAAGTGCTTTAAGGAATATTATGAACGATTGCAAAATAAATTATTGTTGTTGTGGTTTAGTTGAAGGTGAAGAAACAACAGAGCTTAGGTTCATATGTGGACTTAATCAAGAAATTCAAGATGCTCTTGTTGATGAAACATATAGCTCTCTTTCAGAATTGGTTGTATGTGCTTGTAGAGTTGAAAAAATGCTTGCTGAATCCTTAAAAGAATCATTAGCTTCACTTGAGGCGCCCATTGTTGCACCTTCTTTTGTAGCTAACATTTTGCAGAAAAATGAGCACCATCGAGAGAATGATGTAGAAGAGCATATGGAGAAAGAAATGAGCCGTACTACCACATGTGTAAGTGAAGAAAAAATAATTGAAGAAACACCTACAACAGCTGATGAGAACTTACAAGGTAATGTAACAGGTATGGACTTTACACATGGAGAAAATAATTTTGAAGACCTAAAACTGTCCACAAATCATGCTATCGTAGAGCTATTAGTGAAACCAATTGTTGATTTTGTTTTGTTACGGGATGATTTGCTTGATAATTCTTGCGATAAAGAAGTGTTGTGTGATAATACTTCACTTATATCCATGCCACAATTGGTGAATAGACATGTCACTTATGTTAACACATTAGACACTTATACTGAAAATAAACATGTCATTCACATCGCAAGCGAAAATGATGAGTTGAAATTGAAGTCTTCTTTAGATACATTAGGTTACATTGAATTTGATGTTCCATGTGATCTGAATTATTTAGAGAGATTTTTTGTACATTCTAATTTGTCATGGTTAACAAGAAATATTTTTTATGTTATTGGCAAAAATAGTGAGAAAGGAGAGTATAAAGCGCATCGAGTTTACATTTGTTCATATTTTAAATATCCATTTGCTATGCAACAATATCATCAATTTGATACTTGCCATATCACTAATCATGTCAGATCAAGTACATTTGGTTCAACTTACAAGTCACATGATAGATTTCAAGAAAGGAAGTATATGGTTGATAGAAATTCTCGATCCATTGATTTGATTGCAAATGTGCATATTGCTTTGTTTCCTGTTGTTACTAACATTTTGCAGCACAATATGATGGAGTCGAGGACGACTCCACTTCAAGAAAGGGAGGATGATGAGACCATGCTCATCATGGACAAAACTAACAATGCATACATATAGTCATTACCAAGTGTTGCAGCAATTATATCAACTGCATGGCTTCATCGACCCCCACCTTGGCCAGGACCATTAAGATGGCGACATTTTATGGCATGCTGTACTTCATCTGCATTGCTTTATCGACCCCCACCATGGCTAGATTTAAAGCTATATGTGAATCATGTGATGAAAAATTGGCTTGATCATGTGATGAAAAATTGGCTTGATAATGTGCTGAAAAATTGATTAGGTTTAATCTTGCAAAATTGCTTGCATAAAGGACCAAACATTCAAACATCCAAAAACAGAGACTTTGCATTTGCGCCAGACCAAACATCCAAAAAAAACAGTGAGTTTCGCATGTATGACGGACCAAAGTCTTTGGACTGTCATAAACGTGATTTTGATGCTTTTACGCTTGTTCAAGAAATCGCGTTTTTCCCATGCATGACGGACCAAATTTTTTGGTCCGCCATACACATGCTTTTGGCGAACTCGTTTTTCCCATGCATGACGGACCAAATTTTTTGGTCCGCCATACACATGCTTTTGGCGAACTCGTTTTTCCCATGCATGACGGACCAAATTTTTTGGTCCGCCATACACATGCTTTTTGGCGATCTCGTTTTTCCCATGCATGACGGACCAAATTTTTTGGTCCGCCATACACATGCTTTTGGCGATCTGTCCGGCGTGAATGGCTTTTTGCTCGATTAGGGTTTGTGCAAATTTGGACTTTGAATTTTGATTTGTTTTTAAGATTATGAAATTTGTGAGGATTTCATGATGCGTGTTTTGAAGTGGACTTTATGCAATGCTCATGTGAGTAGTTGCATGGATTGACATTGAGTCAAGTCGTGGACTTGTGCTCGGAATTGTTTTGTGGTTTGTTCATGTGCAGGTATTGCTCGAAGACGAACGTGGTCGATGATGGGACCGGAACTAGGTTCATGGAGGAACTAAGGTTCGGGACTAGGTTCAGGAGGAACTGAGGTCTTGGTGGTCAAGGATGTCATGCGGGACGTTCGGGCTAAGAGAATGGTGCACATGAAGAATGGTTAGTCACGTGAGAATGGCAGGAGGTCATTCGCGTGCAAAGTGTTAGTCACGTGAGTATGGCAGGTGACCATACGCGTGCAAAGTGTTAGTCACGTGAGTATGGTAGGGTTGCCATACGCGTGCAAGAGTTGTACTCGGCCAGGTTGGGCCAAGTAGAGTTGTGTTGGATACAGATTCCTTCTAGGGAATAGGAATCGTATTCAGAACTCCTTGTGGGTTGGTGCTTTAAATAGGAGGGGTTGTCTCCTGTTGAAGAGCATCGAATCAAGCAGAGCTGAGCGCATAGAGCCTTGGGCTCAAAGTTTAGGGTTTGTACTCTTTTGATGGGAGTACTTTAGACAAAAGAAATAAAGATCAATTCTTCTAGTTCCCGCATTGCTTCAACGTTCTCTTTTTGGTTCTTGTTTGCATGCTTGTTCTAGCTCTAGATTGGTTTTTGTTCTTTAAGTTTTATCTTGATTTGATCCATCAAAAACCTCTCTAGGGTATTGATCTAGTGTTTCTCAAAGTCTAGTTGATCAATCTTTTGTCGTTCTTGTTTAATCTTGAAGTTTTGATTAGATTGATTCTCGTCAAGTTCTGGATCAGCAAGCTTGCGAAGCTTATAACTTTTGATCCGTAAGTCCGATCGAGCTGATTCTTTTTGGGTTCGATTCGTATTGGAATCTAGTTTCTCGTGTCCAAATTTCAGATCAATCTAACGGTTGGATCTCTGGGAATTCTCGTTTTACCAAACCTCTGTCATTCTGTTTTTGTCGAAAACGAGGCAATTATTTGGTTCTGTTTTGGGGTGAACTTTTAGTAGATCAAGAATTTGGTTTTAGCTTCCGCACAATCATTCACCCCCCCTCTGATTGCTATATTTGTATACTTCGATCCTACACTATACTTAGGAGAAAATGATGAGCTTGAGTAGAGGACGACTCAAATGCAAGAAGGTAAGGATGATGAGGACATCACTACCATAGATACGGCCACGCTTACACATTCAATTGAAACCAAAGATGTAATACAAGGACCAATTACTTGAGCTCGTGCACGTCAATTCAATTACCAGGTGAATGCATTCCTCGGGTTGCATACAAATAATTTAATGGATGAAATACTATTTAATCCTTGTAATGATTTTATTGTCCTTAGGAACCAAGGGGGCACCAAGGCCCATGGGCCAGAATATGTTGAAGCAAGGAGGCGCCAACCATGATGGGCCAAGGAGGCGCCAAGGCCCACGGGCTAGAACATGTTGAAAGGAGGCCCAACCTTGATGGGCCAAGGAGGCGCGAAGGCCCACGGGCCAGAACATGTTGAAAGGAGGCCCAACCATGATGGGCCAAGGAGGCGCCAAGGCCCATGGGCCAAAACATGTTGAAACAAGGAGGCCCAACCATGATGGGCCAAGGAGGCACTAAGGCCCATCATGGCGCCAAACACGAGGGAGCACCACTACTTCTCAGACCGGCCCATGAAGTGTGGCACCACTTCCTCCCTCCACTGGCCCACGAAGGCCCAAGTTGCATGGCTACATGTTTAGTACCACCTTGCTTAGTGTGTAGTTTTTGGCTACATTCCTCCACTATATAATAGAGGCAATAGGCCACCTAAAGGACTTGGGTTTTGTTTAGTAAATCAGTTTAGCTTCTATGCTACTGTCCGTGCAAGCACATGTCGATTAGACCATCTGTGCACGTGTAAACAAGACTCCAAATTTCAGTTTGGAAATTAAATATTCATATTCGCAATTTCAGATTGCTTGTTATCTTATTCTTGGTCGTTCTTCGATTGCTTGCAGGAACCCAGACCCTCGTGGTTAGGTTGATCGCGCGCCGACGAGAACAATAACCCTATGGAGTTGGTGTATCAGTCGCTAAGGCGCAACGTCCTGGACGGTTGTAGTCGGGCTGCTAACGTTGACTCTCCACAAAAATCAAGATTTATCCTTCTCATCAAAAGATCGGGACCGTTGCTTCTATCAAGGTGGTTTAGCGATTGCTAAGGCGCATCGTCGTTGTACGGTGTAGTCGAATCGTCAAAGTCGTCTCCATCCAAATCGATCACGTGTTTCTCATCAAAAGATCGAGACACCCCAAGCGCTATCAAGTGGTATCAAAGCAAACCAGGTTGCTCGATGAGAAAATTCTATACTGTAGAATTAGTAGATTGATTTTATCCCTATCATCCAAAAAGTTGCCACAAACAGATTTGTTCCTCCACTTCCAAAACACTTTGAGCCCGCAATCTTATTCCAGTGCATTACATTATTGAATTTTTGGTTGCATCGTTGTGTTAGGTTGCTGAATTCTAGTTCGAGTTGGAGTCTAGATCAGAAGAGTTTTTGTCCACCTAGCAAAAATGCCAGTTTCAAGTCGTTTTGTCTTCGACTTCGGATCAAGAAAAGGAATCCATGTCGGGTCCAGAGAGGTCCGTTCGAAATTGCCAAAAAAAAAAGTTGGCCGAGACATGTTCGGACCACTCCGAACCATCTAGAGTCAAATAGCACGCCTATGAAGTGCTAATAGCACGCCTGTGAGGTGCAAATAGCATGCCGCTGCAAGAAAAAATAGCACGCCTGCGAGAGGAAAATAGCACGCCTGCGCAAATCAAATAGCACGCCACTGCGAGACAAAATAGCACGCCTGCGCAAGCCAAATAGCATGCCGCTGCAAGATAAAATAGCACGCCGCTGTGAGAAGGAAATAGCACGCCTCTGAGAGAGAAATAGCATGCCTCTGTGAGAGAAATAGCACGCCTGGGAGAGAGAAATAGCACCCCTAGGAGAGTGAAATAGCACGCTTGAGATAAAGGCAAGTTCGGACTGTCCGTAAAGGGGGCACAGATCGGACCGTCCGAAGTCAGTTCGGACCGCGCCGAAGTAGGAGATTAGATCGGACCGTTCCGGACTAAAAAAAAGTCTGGAACCGCTCCAAAAAATTTTTGTGCCAAACCTGTTTTTACAAGGTCCCCAGTCTTTTGAGATAGTTTCCTTCATTCGCGAATTTTCTTTTCGCGCTGATTTTTCATCTGCTGTCGAGCTGTACTATTGTCGTCGGTATAGATTTTGACCCACTAGCTTTCTCTCCTAGAATCAGCAACTAGCAACTAGATGTTGAACAATTCTTCAATTTTGCATTCATTGATTGGATTATTGCTAACCTTTGCTACTAAATAAAACCTGTCCAAGCTCCACTTTCTACCCGTACAGGTGTTCGATCCCTTGGCAATCGCTCTACACAAACTTCGGAGAACCTTTGACAACGCCAACGGCCGACAACGCCTACCGCATTGTGTAGGATCGAAGTATACGAATATAGCAATCAGAGGGGGGGTGAATGATTGAGCGGAAGCTAAAACCAAATTCTTGATCTATTAAAAGTTCACCCCAAAACAGAACCAAATAATTGCTTCGTTTTCGACAAAAACAGAAAGACAGAGGTTTAGTAAAACACGAATTCCCGGAGATCCAACCGTAAGATCGATCTGAAATTTGGACACAAGAAACTAGATTCCAGTACGAATCCAACCCAAAAAGAATCAGCTCGATCGGACTTACGGATCAAAAGTTATGAGCTTCATAGCTTGCTGATCCAGAACTTGACGAGAATCAATCTAATCAAAACTTCAAGATTAAACAAGATCTTCAAAAGTTTAATCAACTAGACTTTGAGAAACTCTAAATCAATACCCTAGAACGGTTTTTGATGGATCAAATCAAGAAGAAACTCAACGATCAAAAACCAATCTAGAATTAGAACAAGCATGCAAATAAGAACCAAAAGCAGAAAACAACGTAGCGGCGTGGTTCTGTAGCCAAAAAATCTTGGAAGAATTGATCTTTATTTCTTGTCTAAAATACTCTCATCAAAGAGTACAAACCCTAAAACCAAGCTTAAAAGCTTGATCGCTCAGCTCTCCTTGGTGCCTTTCAGCGAGGAGACCCCCACCTATTTAAAGCACCAACCCACAAAGAGTTACGAATCGATTCCTATTCCCTAGAAGGAATCATTATTCAACTCAACTCTACTTGGCCCAACCAGGCCGAGTACAACTCTTGCACGCGCATGGCAACCCTACCATACTCACGTGTCTAACACTTTGCAGCGTATGGCCACCTGCCATACTCACGTGACTAACACTTTGCCGAATGACCTCTGCCATTCTCGCGTGACTAACCATTCTTCATGTGCACCATTCTCTTAGCCCGAGCGTCCCGCATGACATCCTTGGCCACCAAGACCTCGGTTCCTCCTGAACCTAGTCGAACTCGGTTCCTCCATGAACCTAGTTAGGTCCGTCATCGACCACATTAGTCTTGAGCAATACCGCACATGAACAAACCACAAAAACAAATCCGAGCACAAGTCCACGACTTGACTCAATGTCAATCCATGCAACTACTCACATGAGCATTGCATAAAGTCCACTTCAAAACACACATCATGAAATCATCACAAATTTCATAATCTCAAGATCAAACCATTTCAATTCTTGCAAAACATCCTAAAGCCAGGCAAAACACGTTCTAGCGGACAAGAAATAAAAACCTAGAAAAAGTCCATTCACGACGGACAAGAAATCTACATCAGTGCACGTGAAACTCTCAGTTCCCAAGAAGAAAACATTCCGGTGAAAACACGTTCGCGGACCCAAAAAACTTTGTCCGTTGTACATGCGAAATCAATCCTCAAAAGCCCGTTCACGGCTGCACTTAAAAACTTTGTCCGTTGACATGCGTATCTGCTGGATTCTTGGAAAATAGGGTTTGGCTCATGCGCTCAAAATCATGTTCACGACGGACACAAAAACTTTGTCCGTTGTACATAGGAAGAAAGAGTTGTCAAAAGCATGTTTACAAAGGACCAAGAAAGTTTGTCGTCGTAGATGGGAAACTTACTGTTTTCTTTAGGATTGGTCGGCGCCAAGGCAAAACTTCTTGTTTCTTGTCAATTGTCAAAACACATGAACAAACACATTTTGCAAATTCAAATCTAAGTTAATTTTTCAGTTCAAAGCCAATTTTTCAGCACATGATTTCACAATCTCCCCCTTGATTAAAACATTGGAAAAACCACTAAGAATTTTACATTTGGAATTCACTTTACAAAAGATTTTTAAATCAAAAGAATCAAATACCAAAGTAATAAAAAAAATAAATCCCAATTTGAACAAAATTGAAAAAAAAAATCTCACCTTGAGAAGTAAAAAGAGTGTGAATGTGCATTGTGCAAAAAAATTTCAAAATTCTCCAAACTTCTCACAAAATTATCAAATTTCCAAAAACAACTCCCCCTTTTTCTTCTCCCCCTTTTTCATTAATCTTTTCAACAATTCCCAATTTTCTCCCCCTTTGACAATGGATTCATCAAGAGTACAAAAGAAAGAACATGTTCAAAATTTTTCCTGTAGCAAAAGATTTCTGAGAGAAACAAGGGAGTGCCAAGATAGGAAAAAGATGAGCTCATTCGATCATATAACCTTATATATCATATAATATGCAAAATACATGATCTTGATGTGATTTTAACAAGTTAGGGAATGACATGCATCTCAACCTCAATTTAGTCAACTATAGCCAAGTACTAAGCAAGATCTTGCGGAAAAGCAAGACTTTAAAAATTTAAGCAACTAACAACTTAGGGCGAGCAAGTAGTTTCAACTCCAATCTAGTAGACCAATTTAATCTTTAAACAATAAGTTGCATGTGGCATGCTTGAAGCATACTTCTTTTATTTTCTAGGAGTGGCATGCTTGAAGCATACATCTTATCTTTGAGGAATGGCATGCTTGAAGCATACATCTTTTCTTTTTTAGGAAAGCACCAAGCACATAACTTGAGGTTTTTTGCTTTTAACAACCCTTTTATTGATTCCCTTTTCTTTTCATTTTTCTTTGATTATAAACATGCAAAAGTGATTAAAAGGTCTTATGAAAGAGTAAAGTTGAAACCACACTCGCTTCATAGCCCAAATTTGTCAAGAGGATTCAATATCAAGCCTAGAAGAGTAAGATATCGCAGTATTTAGCTATAGGTAATCGATCCGAGGAATTAGCAATGTCATTTTTAGTTCAAGTGAGATAATTAGATTATCATATATTAGCTCAATTACATAACATATAAAGAAATATGATAAAGTGAGCTCATTAAGTGAAAGAACTTGGCAAAGAAACTCCCCCTCAAAACAATCCCATTGGATGAATAATTCCAAGTTCTCCCCGAATAAAAGCAAAATGAGAAGAAGACAAAGGTTTTGTGAAAATGTCTGCCAATTGATGTTCAGTATCCACATGGTGAAGCACAATATTTTCTTTTTCAACATGATCTCTAAGAAGGTGAAATCTAATATCAAATGCTCAAGAAAGAGGATTACTCAAGAGGTGGCACGAACCAAATCAATTCAACATCTTCCAAAGTCAACATCAGAATAAGCTCTTAAACTAATGCATAAGGAAGCAAAAAGCCAAATGCCAAAATCTTGAGTACCATGGAGATACCTGAAAATTCACTTAACCGTTTGTTGATGTGAAGCACGTGGGAAGAGTCTCTCATGTAAACCTCCAATTATCTCATCGTCCATGACATCATCATCTTTATGAACAAAGACACTCTCCCCGAACATATGCACTTGTACTGCATCATTTGAACTAGTGCCTTTGCGAAAATAGAAGTGGAAGAAGCATCTTGAAAGATAAAACTTTTAGCACGAGATGCATGAGTAAAGGAGAACCAAATCTTATCACTAAACATATGAAGTGAGCATCCAAAATTCACTAGCCACATGTTCTCCCTCCTCGCGAGAAGCCTACATAGAAGCGAGAAGTGTCGAGGTCTCGATGGGGTTAGAAATAAGATGTTTAGGAATCGATCTTTGAGACACCCGACGCACAACAGTAGGCACAACACGAGTATTCTTATGCACAAAATCAGATTTGCCTTTTCCCGTGTTTTTAGCATCAAAAGGTGTTTGTTTCACCCTAGGCACGTAGTGAGAAGCAAAGCGTGCCTTTCTGAAATTAGACCTAGCCTTAGCTCTTTCTTTCTTTTGTTGCTTGGCTAGTCTAAAGCAAAAGTTTACTAAATGCCCATCTCTACCACAATGAGTGCAAGTGTACTTAACATGATGTTTTGCTTTAACAGTAGAAGCACATTTTGCATTCATCATAGTAGAAGTTAAAAGACCAGCATATTTAAAGACAGTTTTCTTAGGCTCATTGACAATTTCAAATTTTCCACTTTCAAGTGTTTTGACAACAGTGGGAGTATGTGATTTATGATGAGCATAAGAATCAAAACCTAAACCTTTGTTTTGAGTGCTGACTTTTGATTGATCCAAAATCATGTTTAGGTTTTTCTTGCCATCAGTGAAACGTTCCAAAGAATTTTGCAAGTAATCAACTTTCTTAGCAAGAGTTAAACAATTATCACAAGGAGTGTCAATTTTAGCTTTTGGCAATTTGAACACGAGTTAATTTCATGAAGTGAACATGTCATTTGTTAATTGGGTAACTCTACAATTTGCATCTTTTAATTTCAACTCAAAGAATAGAACATTTAGAGCAAGCAATTTGATCATGTAAACTATCGAGTAGAGCAACCAATATTTTTCACAAGTTTTCATTTTCAATTGTTCGCATAAACTTGTTCTAGTTTAAACACATGTTCCTCTTTTAGTGACTTAATTTCAAATTTGAGATCTAAGCAAGTGTCATAAATATTTTCAGAATTTGAATTTCTAAGATCAAAGTTTTCAGATTTTAGCATGGATAGATCTTTTTCTAAGCTTTTATTTTTGAGTGAAGATTTTCTTAAAGATTTTCTCAATATGACTAAAACTTCACAAAGCTCATCATACGAAGGCATTACCTCATCACCGTCGCTAGAGGTGTTATCGTTGTCACTAGAATCACTAGTGTTCCCTTTTGACATGAAGCATAGTCCGGTGAAATCCTTCTCATTCAGCTTCGTTTGCTTCGCTTCGTTCTCATCTTCAGTTGAGTCATCAATGTCGCTTAAGTCTAAGCGACCAATTGCCGCGAAGACTTTGTTGAGCATCTTCTTCGTCCGTTGCTTATTTGTATCCTTGCTCTCTCTTGGCCGGAAGGACTTGGAGGAGTTGCTTTGCTCCTTCTCCTCTCTATCTTTGTTCTTGAAACATTTAGCACGGATGTGCCCGCTTCTTGTGATTGTAGCGGTGGATGGAGGCTCCTTTTCTTTCCTTGATCTCATGTAAGTTTGCATTGACACGCTTGGAAAGAAGAGCAAGTGTATCTTGGTATTTGATCTAGCTTTCATCACTAAGAGCACTCAAAGCAGTAATGGAATATGATGATGAAGAACTAGTACCATTATCATATGAAGAGGAATTAGCATTAAGAGCCATAGAGTTATCATTGGATGTTCTTGAAACAATGTCTATCTCAAAAGTCTTGAGACTAGAATATAGTTTATCCAAAGTCATTTCACTCATCTTGTGAGCTTCCCTAAAAGCGAGTCACTTTCATTTGCGATTTTAAGATCAAGAGATGATAGGAAATGTCTAGCATTTAGTCAATGTACTTTACATCTACTCTAAGATTGTTTAAGATTCATTAAGCGAGCAAAACAATCATCTAGAGATTCTCGAGTTCATTTCAAATCTAGTGTATTCCTTTTAAATTGATCTTGTCTAGCTTCTTTTACAGTCGATTGCCTCATGATAATCTTGAAGAGATTTCCAAATTTCATGAAGTGATGGAGTAAATAGCGAACTCATCGAATTCTTTTCTAGCAAAGTCCTTGAAGCAATATGTTTCTAGCTCTATTATTATTTTCAACATCTTTTTCAAACTCGATTTTATCAATATCATCATTTGAAGGAAGCTCGTATGGAATCTTTACCTTGCGCCAAATAGCGTTACCTTGAGCTTGAAGGTATGCAGTCATCCGAATCCGCCAGTGGGGAAAGTCTGTGCCATTGAAGATTGGCGGCTTGTTCGAGTATATCTCTGTTGCCATAACTTATCGTTTACTAATCACCTTCGCAAGCTTACTGTTCCAGAACTTGACGAGAATCAATCTAATCAAAACTTCAAGATTAAACAAGATCTTCAAAAGTTTAATCAACTAGACTTTGAGAAACTCTAAATCAATACCCTAGAACGGTTTTTGATGGATCAAATCAAGAAGAAACTCAACGATCAAAAACCAATCTAGAATTAGAACAAGCATGCAAATAAGAACCAAAACAGAAAACATCAGGCAGCGTAGTTCTTTATGTAGCATAAAAATCTTGGAAGAATTGATCTTTATTTCTTGTCTAAAATACTCTCATCAAAAGAGTACAAACCCTAAAACCAAGCTTAAAGCTTGATGCGCTCGACTCTCCTTGGTGCCTTTCAACAGGGAGACCCCCACCTATTTAAAGCACCAACCCACAAAGAGTTACGAATACGATTCCTATTCCTAGAAGGAATCGTATCCAACTCAACTCTACTTGGCCCAACCAGGCCGAAAGTACAACTCTTCTGCGCGTATGGCAACCTACCATACTCACGTGTCTAACACTTTGCAGCGTGGCCACTGCCATACTCACGTGACTAACACTTTGCACGCGAATGACCTCACGCCATTCTCACGCGTGACTAACCATTCTTCATGCACCATTCTCTTAGCCCGAACGCGCGCGCATGACATCCTTGACCACCAAGACCTCGGTTCCTCCTGAACCTAGTCCCAACCTCAGTTCCTCCATGAACCTAGTTCCGGTCCGTCATCGACCACATTCGTCTTGAGCAATACACGCACATGAACAAACCACAAAACAAATCCGAGCACAAGTCACGACTTGACTCAATGTCAATCCATGCAACTACTCACATGAGCATTGCATAAAGTCCACTTCAAAACACACATCATGAAATCATCACAAATTTCATAATCTCAAGATCAAACCATTTCAATTCTTGCAAAACATCCTAAACGTGAGCAAAACACGTTCTCACAACGGACAAGAAATAAAAACCTAGAAAAAGTCCATTCACGACGGACAAGAAATCTCTGTCCGGGCGTACATGTGAAACTCTGGTTCCAAGAAGAAAACATTCGGGTGGCTCACGTTCTAGCGGACCCAAAAACTTTGTCCGTTGTACATGCGAAATCAATCCTCAAAAAGCGTTCACGGACCCAAAAACTTTGTCCGTCGTACATGCGTAGCTCTTTGGATTCTTGGAAAATAGGGTTTGGCTCATGCGCTAAAAATCATGTTCACGACGGACACAAAAACTTTGTCCGTTGTACATAGGAGAAAGAGGTTGTCAAAAAGCATGTTTACAAAGGACCAAGAAAGTTTGTCCGTCGTAGATGGGAAACTTACTGTTTTCTTTAGGATTGGTCCGGCGCCAAGGCAAAACTTACTGTTTCTTGTCAATTGTCAAAACACATGAACAAACACATTTTGCAAATTCAAATCTAAGTTAATTTTTCAGTTCAAAGCCAATTTTTCAGCACATGATTTCACACATTGTAAGAACTTGTAAGAGCTTTTGTCATAGGCTTGAGTACTTGAGAGACTTGCCACCACTTCCTAGTAGTTGATAGGAACCTTATATTTGTGATTTTTGCTTCCTTGTCGTCTACTAACCATGTTAGGTGACGAGAGTTCACTGCATCATTCTCCACGAACAAAGGGCATCATTGCTCACTTTCAAAGGATGACGAGGGAGACCACCGAGGGTCTTAGCAAGGATGTACGACTCACTAATGAGCGTATGTCAATGCAAGAGGACCGTCTCAGATCCATCTAGGCCGCACAAGGGATTGCTAACACTACTCTTTCTACTATTTTGGCTAGACTTGATACTTTTGCAGCTGCTGTATCTGGGGCTTCCAATCTGCCACCCCGTCGTCCAAGCAACACTTCAGCCCCACGGGAGAGGCATCCAGCAAATTTAGAAGAACAAAACGAAGAGAACCAATACGATGACACCACTGATTTGGAGGAGGACAACACCGTCAATTACGACAATGACCGTGACCATCATCGGCTACGCTTCAATCAGCAAGGTATGCGACGTGATCCTCCACAACCCAGGGAACGAGAACGAGACGATGTTTTCCCTAAGGTAAATTTCAATATGCCTCCTTTCGAAGGTAAATATGATCCTGATGCGTATCTTAGTTGGGAATTACTTGTTGATCAAAATTTTGCATGCCATGATTATCCTAAGAATAGAAGAGTTAGGGCTGCCACTAGTGAATTCTCTGATTTTGCTTCTGTTTGGTGGAGAGAACATTGCCGTGCTCATCCCAATAATATACCCACCGCTTGGGAAGCATTAAAATTGCTCATGAGACATAGATTTGTTCCCTCGTATTATGCTATATATTTATTAAACAAATTGCAACACCTACACCAAAGTAAGAATTCAGTATAAGACTATTACCAAGAATTGCAAATTGGCATGTTGCGTTGTGGTTTAATTGAAAACGAGGAAGCTTCTATGGCCCATTTCTTAGGTGGTTTAAATCGAGAAATACAGGACATTCTAGATTATAAGGACTATAATTCAATGACTCGTTTATTCCATCTTGCTTGTAAAGCTGAATGTGAAGTGCAGGGTCGACAATTGAGGGCAAAAGATAACTTTTCTGCAGGTCGAGCTACTCCGTGGACACCGCACACCCCTACTGCCCCTTCCGGTCGTACTACCACACCGACCTCTTCCATTTACAAAACGGTGTCCGCTACTTCAAATTCGGCACCATGACCAACGCCGACGAGGAGTGCCACACAAGCTCCTACCAAAAGCTCATCGGCACCCATTGCCTCAACAGGACGTACAAGAGATATTCAGTGCCATCGCTGCAAGGGATTTGACCACATGATGAAGGAGTGTCCAAACAAGCGCATGCTAATAGCCCTCGAAGATGGTGAGTAAGATTCCGCAAGTGATCTTGATGAGGAAACATATACTTTGCTAGTGGAGCATGAAGACGGCGATCCTAACTCAAAATATGAAGAAGAGCTTGTGAGCATTGCTGATGCTAAAAAATATTTGAGTATTCTTGCGCATCATGTGCTTAGTGCTCAGATTGCCCGAACCGAGCCAAATCAACGCCACAACTTGTTTTACACTAAAGGCGTCGTCAAGGAACGATCCATTCGAATAATCATTGATGGTGGGAGTTGCAATAATCTAGCAAGCATGGACATGGTGGAGAAGCTCGCACTATCCACTAGAGCACAACCTCAGCCCAACTGCATTCAATGGTTTAACAACAGCGGTAAGCTCAAGGTAACATGTCTGGTATGTGTGCATTTCGCTTTAGGTTCTTATCATGATTATGTTGATTGCGATGTCGTACCTATGCAAGCATGCTCTATGTTGTTAGGTAGACCTTGGCAATATGATAAGGATTATTTACATCATGGTAGAACCAATCATACTCTTTTATGCATAAAGAAAAGAAGATTGTGTTACATCCAATGTCGCCTGATGCCATTGTAAAAGATGAGATCGCTAGAGCTAGCAAAGAGAAAAATTGAGAGAATTCTAAGAGTGAAAATCAGATTGTCGCAAAGGAGTTTGAACAACATAAAAAAAAGAAAGAATCTAACTTTGATGGTGACAAGAAAAATGAGATTAAGTTGAAAGGTGCATGTTTTCTTGCAACAAAGTCTGATGTGACTTGCCCAACCAAGCACCATACAGAACCAACCCTGAAGAAACTAAAGAGATACAATGCCAAGTTCAAGAATTGCTTAATAAAGGGTACGTACGTGAATCTCTTAGTCCTTGTGTTGTTCCAGTCATTTTAGTGCCTAAGAAAGATAGAACATGGCGCATGTGTGTGGATTGTAGAGCAATTAATAATATCACCATTAGATATCGCCATCCTATTCCTAGGTTAGACGATATGCTTGATGAATTAAGTGGCTCTACTATGTTCTCTAAAGTTGATTCGCATGAAGTTAGGAGATAATGGGAAACAACATTTAAAACTAAGCTCAGTTTATATGAGTGGGTAGTTGTGCTGTTTGGATTAACTAATGCACTAGCACTTTCATGCGATTGATGAATGAGGTTTTACGTGTTTTCATTGGAAAATTTGTGGTGGTTTACTTTGATGATATCTTGATCTATAGCAAATCTCTAGAACACCATCTTGAACATTTACATGATGTTTTTGATGCCTTATGAAATGCGTGATGGTAACGTTGAGAAGTGCACCTTTTGCACTGATCGAGTCTCTTTTCTTGGCTATGTTGTTACTCCACAGGGAATTGAAGTTGATCAAGCCAAGGTTGAAGCAATACAGAGTTGGTCGACTCCTAACACGGTCACATAGGTGCGAAGTTTTCTATGACTTGCTGGGTTCTATCGTCGCTTTGTGAAGGACTTTAGCACAATCGCCGCACCGTTGAACGAACTCACCAAGAAGGGTGTGCCTTTTATTTGGGGCGAGGCACAAGAAGATGCCTTCAGTGTTCTGAAAGCTAAGTTAACACATGCACCCTTACTCTAACTTCCAGATTTTTTTAAGACTTTTGAACTAGAATGTGATGCTAGTGGAATTGGTCTCGGTGGTGTTATGTTACAAGAAGGAAAACCTGTTGCTTATTTTAGTGAGAAGTTGAGTGAGCCTAGTTTGAACTATTCTACGTTCCTCGCACCAAGGGAATTGTTGCTCACTCTAAGCGTATGTCATCGCAAGAGAATCTTCTCAGATCCATCGAGGTCGCACAGGGGATTGCTAAAACTACTCTTGCTACTATTTTGTCTAGACTTGATACGCTTGCAGGAACTTCCCAAGGAACTTCCAGTCCTCCGCCTCATCTTTCAAGTAACAAAAATGGCGTACTACATGCTCAGGTACATGTTGATGATGATCCCCTAGGTAAGGTTAAATTCGGCATTCCACCTTTTGATGGACAATATGATCTGATGCCTATATTAATTGGGAGATAGCAATAGACAAAGAATTTCGCAAGTATGATTTTGTCTGAAAATGAAAAGATTAGGATTGTTGCTAGTGTGCTAAATGAATATGCATTAACATGGTGGAAACATATTTGTAGAAAAGAGAGAAAACCTAAAAATTGGAAGGCCATGAAAAGACTTATGAGAATTGACTATGTTCCTGAATATCATACTGAATTTTTGTATACTAGACTCCAATGCTTGAAACAAGGAAATAAGTGCGTTAAGGAATACTATGAACGATTGCAAAATCATTTGTTGTGTTGTGGTTTAATTGAAGGTGAAGAAGCAACAGAGCTTAGGTTCATACGTGGACTCAATTAAGAAATTCAGGATGCTCTTGTTGATGAAACATATAGTTCTATTTCAGAATTGGTTGTATGTCTTGCTTCAAAACTTTACATATCAGCATACTATCATACAGGCTATTTATATTTTTTTTTAACGAGAGAATTCTTACAAATGTTTCTCAACTAGTCTCTCATATGCATGGAACATTACATTATTTAAAGAAAACTTATGCCACGGAATTCCTCAGTGGAGTCTTCATTCACACACCTTTTCTTCATCTAAACCTTTGGCACTGGTAGCGTAACTCCAGCTTGACTTGTTTCGTAATTTGCTTCTGGTACTGATGTCTTGGTAGGTGTAGAACTGGAATTGAAAGAGGCAAGTGTAGCACCACCTCTCTTAGGACAACTATTAGCATAGTGTCCCAGCTCATTGCAACGAAAGCAACACCTAGATGACGTCTGCGGGCTTCCTCCTGACATATCACTATTCTTGGTAGAGGTAGAACTGAGATTGATGCGATCCACAGTGACCACTTTCTTCTGATTTGTTAGGTTGACAACACTTCAAAGAACAACGTCCAGATATTGTGTCAGGTGCGGGGTTACTATTCCTCCTTGGTCCTATAGTTCCACTGTCTTTTGGCGAAGTGAAGCATCGACGAAAGGCGATGCTAAACTCTAACCAAGTGATGGTATGTCCATCCTCAAAAGTGGCGTAGAAATCTTTCCACCAGGCTAATGCATTTCCTTCTAACTGGCACGTAGCGTAGGGAACTTTCTCTTTATCCTCACATTGCACCAAGGCTAACTTCTCTTCTATGATGCGAAGCCAAATTTCTGCATCTCTGGGAGGGCTGATCCATCAAATGTGGGTGGTTTAGTCTTCACGAACAAGAACTTTGGTTGCGGACACGCTGTTGTGTCTGCAGTTGTAAGGGTATTGGTTTTAGTTTCGTTAGCGTTCATCTGTTGCATCACCATCTGCATAAGCTGGGTTTGAGCAGTAAGAAATTGATCAAAGGTCTGATAAGTTATTGTCGGTACGGTGGATAGCTGCTTGTCAATCTCTGCTTTATCATTGGCAATAGTAGCAGTAATGTGACACTACGTTTTGGTGTGACATTACAGATTGTGAAATTAGAGAAGAAAATCTTACGGCTAGAGGTTTACTCGCGTTTTTGGGCCTTTTGAAGTGTTGTGACACCACGGAGTGTCATAATCTTATTTAACGTGCATGATAAGGTTAATAACATTATGAGATGTGGAATTAAGGTTAAAACTACAGGATATGGAGGTTAATAGCTTTTCCGGGCCATTTCCGGGCCGTTTCCGGGGTTTTGGGCCTTCCCGGGGGAGTTTGGGCCTTGGTGGGCTTTGGTGGGATGGAGTAGGTCTCCGTAACGGACTAGGTTTGGGTGTGGGGGCTGGTAAAAGGGCTCCCCACCAGCCCTTGGGGCGTTCACCCCTGCCCCATGCGCCCCTAACCCTAGCCGCTACCCTTCCTCCTCCCTCCACCTCCTAGCCGCCCCATCTCTTGCCTCCATGGCGCCCCCATTGCTCCCCATTGCACACCACCTCTCCTCCACCCCCTTGCTGCCCTAGGGTGGTCTCCACACCTCTGCACCTTGTGGATCCATCCGTTGGAGCGAGGAGCGAGGAGCGAGGAGCGAGGAGCGTGGAGCGAGGAGCGATCCGCGAGGAGATCTATTGGAGATTCGTTCGTTGGGCAAAGGTATGATCATGGGGATCCTTGGGTTTGATCTAGGTACTGTTCTTAGGGTGTTTATGAAGTTTTTAGATCAATTGGTGGTGCTGGATTGGAGTTCTTTGGGTTAGATCTAGACATTGCCACGTTTTTGTTTTCGGGCAGATTGAGCAGTCGGGCTATGGCTCGAGTATTCGTCGATTTAGAATCCGAATCTGTTCGTACGGACTTAAAAGAAGTTGTAGATAATTTAATTATCTTTCCGTGGACATAAAGCACGTTAAAATCCGATCAGAAGTTTGAAAGTTATGGCCGTTTTGCCGAGCGTGTTAAAATCTGTGACGCGATTGGAACAGATCGTAGTAATCTGTAGATTAAACAATTTTAGAATCCGAATCAGTCTTTCCGTATAACTAGAAAAAGGTAGGAAATTTCCTAAGCTTCGCGATGGTGTACTCGTTTAATCGATTTGGAGTCCCAGAACTCAAGTTATGGCCTTTGCAAGGCTGCTGTCCCGCCGGGACAGAACCTCTGTTTTTAGGTTTGCAAGTAGTGGTCAATGTCGGGTTAGATGGGGATTTGTGTACTGTTTTGCGGGCATTATTGTGAGTGTGTGATGCCTATGTGCAGGTGGTGTGACACCGGAGTGCCCTCTACGTCCCACAAATCCGTCGCCCATGATTGAGGCAAGTGTGTTGTAATGTATAGCGGATTGTAGGTTGTTTGTTGATATTGGGTGAAAGATTGAACACTTGCTATGCTCACTTGCCATGCTTGCTGTTTTCCAATGAAATATTGAGTATGATTATCATGGTTCGATGCCATGTGTTTATATTTGTCATGATGAGTTGCCATATGTTTATGTACATGTGAAATATGAAAATTGGCATAGTTGCATGCATGACATGTTACATGGCCCGGGCGGTGAGAAAGTCATTAACTAATCCGGGAAGGTCGGTGAGAAAGTTATGACTAATCCGGAGAGCCATTAGAGTAAGTCCTACATCGTGATTCCATCTACCGTGGGTTGTGGAAGCGAGGAGTAGGCACCCTCCATCTTCGGGATGGAAGGGGGGAGAGGGTGCACACCGACGGGTGTGTACTCAACCATACCGGTATGAGTTTCCAAGGAGATATGAGCATAACATTGCATTGCATTGCATTGCATTGCAATACATATTTAATGATGATGATGTTGTTATGTGCTCAAGTGAGATGTTATATGTGATGTAAGGTATTATTGTCTTGTAAATGATCTTGTTGTCCATTACAATATGCTTGCTGAGTTTTCGAACTCACGCTTGTGTTTTATGTTGTTTTTAGGTACTTTGAGACCGGCATGCGGGAAAAAGGGGTCTAACTACACTTCTACACGTAGCTCCACCATCATAATCCATAATTAATCACTTGGAGACATGATATTAAGAGTTGTGCCATAAACTTAATGTAGGGTTTAATTTAGCATGCTTGTGATTCCCTATTTGCTTGGTTATAGCTTATGAAGTGGTTGAGCATGCTTTTATTGGCGTAATTTGATGATATATCCATTTATGTTGATGTTTTATTTGTCGTGTGCTATGACATATCTTGCCATGATATTGATATTGTGTTAATTCATGTTAAAACAAAGGAGATGCTGCCGAAATCTCGGCTTTTAGCATGTGCGCCTTTGCTGGAATTTATGTTTAATTGTGGTATTTAGATGTTGTTTAGCTTATGTTTGGTAGCATTCAGGCATATTAAATGTCGGGGTGTTACAGTTGGTATCAGAGCGGGCTGTAGGTCCTTGGAATGTGAATTTTTAGTATCATGCTATAGGGTACAACTAAAATGTGATGTGGAATAACTTAGAAACATGGCTTAGGTCTTAACTAAAACTTTGTTATAGGATAGCAACATTAAAACTTGCAAAAGTGGTATAACTAATTTAAAATTTGACACACATGGATGCACAGTAGGAAAGGGTATGGGAATCGTTGCTTTACGCTTAAATGTTGTATTTGAGCCTTGATGTTGAATGCTACATTTGTTTATGTATGTTGCTATGTTTATGAAAGAATTGAATGGAATTGTTCATGTTATTATGTTAAAGTGGGGTTGTGGTGCCGAAGGGTTTCGGTCACCTCTCTTTATTCATTGTAAGGGTGAAGTGTGACGGTGTGGCCGGTTAGCGCCATCACCGAAGAACTATTAACCCCTGTAGGAGAAGAGTGCTTACCCTTTCTGTCGTAGATCGGGTAGTTGACGGGAGTCAAATAGAAGAGTTTGGTGGTGGGTTCCTTCGTATGTTCTTCACCGTTCTGACGGTTGGTTTTGGTTGGTTTTCTTGGTTTTAGTTGATGGAAACTAAAAGAAAAATGTTTGGTATTGGATTTTTCGCGGATCATTCCGTATGCGAATTGTGGTTTTTGGTCTTCCTTGGTTGGAAACGAAGAAGAAGAGTTTAGAGTTGCGCCTTTTTAGTCGCCTTTGCTTTGACACCGGTTTCTTTGGTTATTGTGGATTGTCTTAGGGAGGAAACATATGTGGTTGTTGTCCTCCCTAAGCGAAAAAAGGGTTGAAGTTCTCCTAGTGCCGACCTTAGGTTGGGTGGAGCTAAGTTTTGTAACTTTATCGGAAAAGGTTTGGTTGAACATTTTGTTTTCCCTAGTGCATCCTTCTTCCTTCTTGGAAGTATGGATCTTGAGATTTCTTGAAAAGTTTTGTGGGCAAATTTGGGAACTTGAGAGTGGAACTCTCCTGCATTTCTGTTAGAGTTTTGTTTTCTTCCTTGCCTGGAAAAAGGAGAAATTGTCTATCGGTGATCGATATGGATCTTGAGTTGTGGTTGTCCTTAAAGTGGAGTTGCATCCTGTTTGTGAAAATGGTTGTTTAGCATGTCATGTAGTATGTAACAATGTGGTTATTGGAAATGATTTGTTCTTAAGTTAATTGGTGAGTTGAATCAGTTAAAAGTAATATTTGTGCTTAGCTTAAGATTAAATGAACTTCTAGTGTTGCAGATTACCCTATAATGAGAATGAATAAATATGTTAATGTGCATGCCTAGAATCTGTTGCCTTGCTTTGAAAGTGCTTATGACCCTCGAATATGTTTAAAGTTTTAAACCCTAATGCATAGTTAAAACATTAAGATGATGTAGGCCGATATTGTAAAAGAAACTTTCTTTGGTTGTCTAAAGATGTTCTAATCTAATGGATTAATAGAGAGATTTAATCGTGTTGACTAGTGACTTTAATTTGGACGTTGATTAGAGTTGCTTTTATATTGTCGCAAACCATTAGTATAATTGGAAGTATGCGGTTGTGTTCCTACGATGCTAGTATCGATGTCAATTGTGAAGACATAGGCTTTCTTTGTTTATGTTATTGCTAAAGCATTGGGATGGTCTAACCTATTAAATTTGTTTTTATAGTTGGAGTATGTTGTGTAGTGACAATTTGTTATGGTATATGGATAGTGTAACTAAAAACAATGTAGTTGTTTTTATGATTATGCCTATTTATGGATATTGATGATTTAGTAGTGGTGGTAATTATTTGGATTACTTTTTGGAAGCCATTATAAAATAGAGATTATTATAACATGTGGCGATGAAGTGAACCATGGATATTTTAGCATGATATAGAATTGTATGCTAAAGAAGGTGTATCTTAGGATCATAATTTTCGACTTTGTCTTATGGAGATACTATTTGTATGTTGAAGTCATTTGTTAATGGAATAAGTTTTTATTGTCAAGATGTTGACGTATTTATGGTATAAAAATTGATAGGATGATCATGCTTAAGTATCTGTTGAAGTACTACGTTTGAAATATAGAATACGTTGTTTTATGATGTGTTGGTTTGTGGGGTTCTTGAGGAGGTAGTATGGATTGATTTAAGATGGGTTTTCTCGATAAGTAAATAGTGATTATGGAATGCTTAAATGTTAAGGATAGTGGGACACTGGTTATGGTGAGTCTCATGCCGAGCTTGTGTATAAAACCTTTTAGTGCAGGTTGGTGGTTTGCTATCTTGGTTAAATGTTTTTTTTTTGGTCAAGGTGTTCTTTATGTTGCATTTTCGAGTTTCCTAAAACTCGTAGAGGTTGGTGCCCATCTTTGGTTTTGGCTAAATTGTTCGGTTTATGCTATGAGTTTGATTTTGCACCCAAAAGCCTTTGAGTGGATCGCGCTCCTTCGGCGTTCGCCTTTGAAGCATACTTGGAGTAAATCTTAAAAGGAAGCCGATGGACATAGTGGGCTGTGTTGAAAATTCTTGAGATTTAATTTGTAAGTCTATTTGATTGGAACTGGATTTATTTGGAAAAGGTCATGTGGTGTTTGCGAGTGTTTCAAAAGGGTGGATTTTGTGAATGTTTATAAGTGATTCGGGTTGGTGAAGTGTTCTCATTTTGGGAAAATGAGTCTCCCATTTCTGTTTGAGAATTGATGTTCTCTTTCAAAATGTTGATTCTGGTTAAAACGCGATGCTTTACAAATTTGGCTTTCAATTGTCGACGGGTTATGTATGACGTGGTGTTTTCCTGTTAATGGTGTTCCCCTCATAGTTTTGTGATTGGGCGCAATCATCGATGCTATCCAAGTTTTTAATCATGTGATGCAGAGGAAGAAGTTGTCTTGTGAATGACTATTTGGTAGCGTTGTACATGATGAATGAATGGCGAAAAGGAAACATGACATCATTTATAGATGTCTATTGATAAAAGAGTCGTTGAGCCAGGTCGGTGAGTAAGTCATATAGGGAAATATGACTAATCCGGTGTGCTCTCGAAAAGCTTGGATTCATGTCATGAATCTAGATTTCCATTTGCTCTTTAGCATGAAAAGAAAGTGTGAAGAGTTCCTGGCATTTGGCTTTGTTGTAAGAGGATTGGGTTTCCTTGTTTCCTTGAGAGTTATTATGGCGGTTGTGGATTCTTTCGATTGGTTTGAGAATCGGTTTTCTCTTCCACAATGTTGTTTTTATGAGATGCTTGGCTGTGGTGAAAGTGAGTCGAGTTGTCATTGATTGTTGAGAATTTCTGACAAAGAATTGTGTGGAGTCTCTCTTTTGTTTGAGTGGTCCCCGATGCGAGATGTATCGCATTGATTTGAGATTGGAGTTTTTCCTTTGCGACTTGACTTAGGAAAAGAGATCGAGTGATCTTTCGAGGTTGTCAAACCTTTGTTCCAAGTGATTTGTTGTGTTTTGGGTTCGAGTTGATGAATGTGGTTCATTCGACTAAGGGAGTTGCTCTTTGTTGGCATTCTCGTTTGAGATGTGAATAGAAATGTCTATGGAATTGTTGAGCATAATGGAGGATTATACTCATGGGTTTGGTAGTTTTTGAGTGAAAAAGTGTGAGGGCGAGACCCTCATAGGTAAAGAACAGTTGAGGTTTGGTAATAATTCTGACTCTACCTTGGGCTAGGCGTAGAACTTTGGTTGTGGTTCAAAGGGTGGTCATGTTGGAAGTTGGTGATGTCGGTCCAAACCTTGTTGAGAATATGGTTGGATTGTTAAAAAGTGATGATAATTTGAAATATAGTGATCTGTTGTGAACTTTGTCGTAGCTAGTTGTCCCTGGGTGTGTGTTATGCAGGAGGGGTAGAATGAAAGTGTAGCGTGGTTTGTGGAAGAAAAGAAAAGTTTTGTCGATGAAGGCTATGTACGTAGATGACATTAGTTAATTTTGATTCTTTGTGAAAAGGGTCAAATAATTGGAAGAGATGGGATTATGTGTCATGATTGAGTTTGATGGAGTGTGGTAGTCAGGTTGGTTGTGATAGAAGTGCGAAGCGTTTGTCGTTTGTTCCAATTTTTTTTTTTTAGTCGTTGTGCGATTGTTTTGTGCGGCTGAGAAGCTTTTTGTCCCTTGGGGACTTGGTAGTTGTTTTTGGTGTCCTTCGGATTCGAGGTCGAATCCTGTTGAAGGGGGGAAGAATGTGACACTACGTTTTGGTGTGACATTACAGATTGTGAAATTAGAGAAGAAAATCTTACGGCTAGAGGTTTACTCGCGTTTTTGGGCCTTTTGAAGTGTTGTGACACCACGGAGTGTCATAACCTTATTTAACGTGCATGATAAGGTTAATAACATTATGAGATGTGGAATTAAGGTTAAAACTATAGGATATGGAGGTTAATAGCTTTTCCGGCCGTTTAGGGTTTTGGGCCTTCCCGGGGGAGTTTGGGCCTTGGTGGGCTTTGGTGGGATGGAGTAGGTCTCCGTAACGGACTAGGTTTGGGTGTGGGGGCTGGTAAAAGGGCTCCCCACCAGCCCTTGGGGCGTTCACCCCTGCCCCATGCACCCCTAACCCTAGCCGCCACCCTTCCTCCTCCCTCCACCTCCTAGCCGCCCCATCTCTTGCCCCCATGGCGCCCCCATTGCTCCCCATGGCACACCACCTCTCCTCCACCCCCTTGCTGCCCTAGGGTGGTCTCCACACCTCTGCACCTTGTGGATCCATCCGTTGGAGCGAGGAGCGAGGAGCGAGGAGCGAGGAGCGTGGAGCGAGGAGCGATCCGCGAGGAGATCTATTGGAGATTCGTTCGTTGGGCAAAGGTATGATCATGGGGATCCTTGGGTTTGATCTAGGTACTGTTCTTAGGGTGTTTATGAAGTTTTTAGATCAATTGGTGGTGCTGGGTTGGAGTTCTTTGGGTTAGATCTAGACGTTGCCACGTTTTTGTTTTCGGACAGATTGAGCAGTCGGGCTATGGCTCGAGTATTCGTCGATTTAGAATCCGAATCTGTCCGTACGGACTTAAAAGAAGTTGTAGATAATTTAATTATCTTTTCGTGGACATAAAGGCAGGCTCCAGAGAACGGAGGGTAGCTCGGCCGCCCATTGTCCCGCAAATTTCTTCAGTCGGCTGAAGATTCGTGGCTTGAGCCCTTGGAGGATCATGCCGTTTGCCCGCTCGACTTGGCCGTTGGCCTGCAGATGGGCCATGGCTACCTAGTCGACGTAGATGTTGAAGTCGTAGCAGAACTCAAGGAATTCCCTTGATAGAAACAACGGTCCCGATCTTTCGATGAGAAGGATAAATCTCGACTTCTGTGGAGAGTCAACGTTAGCGGCCCGACTACAACTGTCCAGGACGTTGTTGCGCCTTAGCGACCGATACACCAACTCCAGAGGGTTATTGATCTCGTCGGTGCGTGATCAACCTGACCACGAGGGTCTGGGTTCCTGCAAGCAATTGAAGAACTAGCAAGAACAAGATAACAAGCAATCTGAAATTACGAATATGAATATTTAATTTCCAAACTGAAATTTGGAGTCTTGCAATTACGTGCGCAGGTGGTCTAATCGACACGTGTTTTCACGGACAGTAGCAAAAGCTAAACAGATTTACAAAGCAAAACTCAAGTCCTTTAGGTGGCCTATTGCCTCTATTATATAGTGGAGGGATGTAGCCAAAAACTAAACACTAAGCAAGGTGGTACTAAACATGTAGTCATGCAACTTGGGCTTTTGTGGGCCGGTGGAGGGAGGAAGTGGTGCCACACTTCATGGGCCGGTCTGAGAAGCAGTGGTGCTCCCTCCTCTATGGTGCCATGATGGGCCTTAGTGCCTCCTTGGCCCACATGGTTGGGCCTCCTTGTTTCAACATGTTCTGGCCCGTGGGCCTTGGCCCCTCCTTGGCCCATCATGGTTAGGCCTCCTTTCAACATGTTCTGGCCCATGGGCCTTGGCGCCTCCTTGGCCCATCATGGTTGGGCCTCCTTTCAACATGTTCTGGCCCGTGGGCCTTGGCGCCTCCTTGGCCCATCATGGTTGGTCCTCCTTGTCTCAACATGCTTGGGCCCATTTTGATCTGGTATTGTATCGGCACTTCTCCATAATTTGTGAGCACCATGTTGACCATTTGCTGGCGTGCACGAGCTCGTGTAACTGGTCCATTCATCATTTCCTCTTGACGTGTAGGTGACGTCGTGGCTGCATCCAAGAGTGTGATGTCCGCATCATCCCTCCCCGTGAACTGCGTCCCGTTATCTGTGATGATGGAGTTCGGGACTCCTAACCGGTATATGATGTCACGGAAGAATTTGGCCGCTTGCACCGAAGTGATGGTGGCGATTGGCTTGGCCTCTATCCACTTGGTGAACTTGTGCACCGCGACAAGCAGGTGGGTGAAGCCCCCGGGCGCCTTTTTGAAGGGCCCGACCAGATCGAGTCCCCAGACCGCGAATGGCGACGTGATGGGGATTGTCTGCAAGGCTTGTGCCGAAAGATGCGTCTGCCGAGCAAAAAATTGGCATCCTTCGCAGGTGCGAACGATTTGCTTTGCGTCGGCCATGGTGGTTGGCCAGTAGAAGCCTTGTCGGAAGGCTTTCCCTATGAGAGACCAAGGTGCGGCGTGGTGGCCGCACACACCACCATGGATATCGAGCTACAGCTATCTCCGCTAGTCGGCCAGAATACATCTTTGGAGGACTCCGGTGGGGCTCCTCTTGTAGAGGATTTCGCCCGTTGAGCGAGGCGCCGGGCCTCGGTTGGGTCGGCGGGGAGTGATCCATCAATCAGCCGGTCGATGAAGGGCTTCCTCTAGTCGGAGTCGGCCATCATCACGTCGCGGCCCGACCAGGGTGATTCTGCATCCGATCGCTCGGCGGTTGGAGCGGTCGCATCGGGCGGGTCGGTTGCGTGCTTGATCGTTGAGTCCGACAGGGTGGAAGGCTTGTGAAGGTCGCAAACAAAGATCCCAGGTGGGATCGGTCCTTTGCTAGAGGCGAGATTAGCTAGGTAATCGGCTTCACCGTTGTACCGTCTATAGCTATGGTGAAGCTCAAAGCCCTTGAACCTTTCCTTGAGCTTGCACACTTCATGACAGTAGGCCGCCATGCTGGCGTCACGAGGCTCCATGGTCTTCATGACTTGGTCGACGACGAACTTGGATTCACCGTGTACGTAGAGTCGGCGCACGCCGAGGTCGGCAGTGATCCTAAGACCGTTGACGAGGGCTCCGTACTCGGCGACATTGTTGGTTGCGTCGAAGAGTAGTCGAATGGCATATTGAAGCTTGCTCCCGAGCGGGGAGACAATGATGACTCCAGCACCCGCCCCGTTCTTGGTGTAGGACCCATCGAAGTACATCGTCCAGTACTCGGGGTCTTCGAGCGTCAGTGGTGCTTGAGCTTCAGTCCACTCGGCAACGAAATCGGCCAAGACCTGCAACTTGATCGCCGTCCAGGGGATGTATGATATGTCGTGGCCATTGACCTCGAGTGCCCACTTGGCTATTCTCCCCGAGGCGTCGCGGTTGTGGATGATTTCGCCTAGCGGTGAGGAGGTTACCACGGACATGGGGTCTCAGTCAAATGTCGGGACCCTGAATTTGCAAATCCGGACCCTCTGTGTATTCAGCACTAGTCCAGGAACGCGCTAGTGCACACAGTCTTTAACATCGGTAAATATCACAATCATACCAATCGATATTATCAAAGTACTTTATTTAAATAATCATAGGGTTACTCGACCTTATGGCCAAGTTACAAATATATGCCTCGCAAGGCGAAACTTATTAAAAGAGAAATAACAGCAGCGGAAAATCAAATAACTTCGTGGCGCCATCCAGTATACCACAGGCAACTGACTGGGCTCGCATCCCTAAGTAGACGGGTCTTCTTGGAAATCCTCCTCCGAAACTGGCGTAATCTCTTCTTCAACTGGTATTGTGTTGAGGCAAGGGTGAGTACTTGGTACTCAGCAAGTCATGCACAGAATGCAAGCTAATATACTATATGCATGGCTTGGTACAAAGGAATAGCTCAAGGTATATTTGCAGTAAACAGCTTTTGACAAGTAATAAAAGTAGATTCGAAAGCAGTAGAAATAAGTAAAGCATAAATAACTTCTCAAGAAATTTAATAAACACTTTTCCCCATCCTAAACCACATTTCCATCAACTTCATTACTAAACCAACCCAACTTTTCAAATCCAAGTTATTTTCAGAAAGTCTAACCCTTGACTGTAATTCCCGAGCATTGTCCATTAGAGTGGACTCGTCTATTTAAATATATTCTAAACTCTGCAGATGTTATGCACTTTACCCACAAGATACAGTCAAACACCACAAAGGCGAGTTCAGTAACAAAGCCTTTGGAAGCCTCAAACAACACAGGTGGTCCTCTCAGGTTCGTGCTCTACACCATCCCTTCCCTTAGCCAAGGCGAAGTATGGGACCAACACACCGTTAGATGGGTATCGGCCACGACCACGATACGCTCCCCGCACAATCACACAAGCGGTGTAATTGACACCCTGAGGCTCCACAAGTGAGTCCTTAGCGACTTAATCAACTAGGGCCGTCCCATTCCAGCCATGTGGTTGCAAGTATGACCCAGGTTCAAAGGCTTGCAAGGTTAAGTCCTTAGAGTGACCAGGGCAAGACTACAGAAGAACCAAATCAACATCCCCAATGCCACAATCGGCCCACTGATTACTCTTGCCACATGCCCCGGCCGAAAATCGTTTATCAAACCCGATTGATTACCATGCACCACGTGCCATCAACATCACATGATACTTTTCCAAAACAGGTTCAATATATCATTAAGTCAATATTAGCATTTGATTATCCAAAATCATGTCATGAGCACGTATAGGTCTAAGCGACATACTACAGCGATCTAAACCCATGTTGGCAATTTAATAATGTCCAACTAGTAAACCACAACTAGGGTGACAAAGGGTCATGGCACATACTTAAGTAATCAAGGTGTCATATAGCAAATTGGTATTTATCTAACCCCCATGTTTAAACAAAGTATCTTTCTAATTGAACTAGCATGCAATAGTTTAAATCAAAATAGATTTCGAAATAGGATCATTATGGTCAAAGCACAACTTGCCTTCAAAAAGTACTTGCTCTTGGTCTTGAGTTGGATCCTGAGTCAACACTTCTCCCTCGAATCCTTCCGGCACTTCAACGTCTACTCGTAAAGCGTGCAAATAGCAAATACACAAATAAACACTAGGCAAAAACATCCCAAAACTCCAAATAAAATCCATAAACAGAGAGAACATAATTTTCTGGATTTTTAGAAACTGGAATCGTCAAATTTGGAGTTAAAATGCAAAAGTTATGATTTATTAAAGTTTAAATAATCAATTAAATAATATTACAGAGAAAAACTTTAGTCCAAAAATTAAATAAAATTCATATTTGAGTAGATCTGAATTTTATACCAATTTAGAAATTTGAATCACTCAAATCGGAGTTGAAACGCAAAAGTTATAAGCGTTTGAAGTTTGAATCTAAATTTGAATCAATATTTCGAATTAATAAATCATTTTCTTTTTTTCGGAAATTAATTATTGCGTCAGCAAGGACACGTGGCAGCCTCTGATTGGTTGGCTGACGTCAGCCGGTCCATGGACTTGGTCCACGGTTTGGCTCGGTCCACCGTGGACTCGGTCCACGACTCTACGTGAGACTGACATGTGGGCCCACTCGGGTGACGTCATCGGCCCGGCGTCGGCGAGGCTCGGCCACGGTCTTGGCAGGTGGGACCTTTGTGGCGTCATGGGTGGCGTCGGCGCTTAGCGGGTCGACCAGCGACATGCGGGCCCTCGACACGCGGGCCCAGCGTGTCGGCGTCCTGCTGCCAGCGGCGTGGGCCGGCGACCGCGTCGGTCCAACTTCCCGACACGCGTGGCGCAAATCACGACCGTTGATTTGAAATTCAGCGGCGCGGATTAGATCCAGGGTTAACACGTTGAAACTACTCGTTGATCGTGGGCGTTCGATTTAGATCGGACGGTCGAGATCTAATCCTATAATCGCCTTTGCCACAAAGACGTGGCGATTGTGGAACCGTTGGATCTTGATCCAGCGGTCCCGATCTACTCGGGTTTATAACACGTGAACTCACCTCAACCGTCCGTCTGGATCGGCGGTCCCACGAGCTTCGCGAGTCCGGCGATGGCGGCGAGGCCTGGCACCGAGACGGAACGATGACCAAGGGCGGCGCTACGGGCTTCTCGGCGAGATGAATCCTTCCTTCGGGTGCGTCTCGTCGCGGGGATCCCAGATGCGAGCTCCTTCGGCGGAAGGCGACGGCGGACGACGGAAAGCGGCGCAAACCTCGGCGGAGGAAGAGACAACTCCGGCGGCGATTGCGGCTCAACGGCGGCTCGGGCGAGATGGCTCGGGAACGGGTGCGCAAGGATGAGGGCAACCTCGGGGGCGTCTCACGCTTTAAATAGCCTCGGCGTTCGTGCCCTAGACGAAACCTAATCCTACACGGCGGCGCGCGGCGGCGGGTCCGGCTTCGGTCTCGGCGAAGACGGCGACTCTCGGCCCGTCCGTGGCGCGATCAACGGCCACGATCGACGCGGCGCGATCGGATCCGGGCGGATACGGCTCGAGCCGTCTGACGGCGGATCTCGGCCGTTGGATCTTGATCCAACGGTTGGGATTCATTAGGAGTTAGGAGTGGGTTCGGTCGAGTCACGTGGCTCGGTCGGACTCGAGTCCGACTCGGGTTCCGACTTCGGTCGGATGAACGATACTTGACCGAGTTTGAATTTCCAGCGATTTAATATTTAAAATAATTCGATAATTCATTTAATTCATTAAAAATAGCAAATGACTCGAAAAATTCGAAAAATTCTGGAAAATACTTTGGATCATTTTGGACTCAAATAAAATATTTCCAACAAAATTTTATTTGCAAAATTAAATTCTTTAATTATTTCAAAATGGAATAAATTCAAATAAATTCCAATTAAATCCAAATAAATTCGAGAAAATTCCAAAAATTCACCAAAGTGCCAAATCACACATGAATTTAGGACAAGTAAAATTTTGGGGTGTTACAAACCTCCCCCTTAATAGAATCTCGTCCACGAGATTGAGGCTCCCCTAAAGGAATAGGTTTGGAAATTCTTTCTTCAAATCCTCTTCGGCTCCCAAGTCGCCGCTTTCTTCATGGTTGCTCCATTTGAACTCTACAAAAGCGGGTTGACTTGTTTCTAGTTTCTCGATCCATTGTGTCTAGAATCCTCACGGGATACTCCTTATAAGTCAAATCCTCTTGCAACTCAATTGATTCTAACGGTGTCTGCATTCCTCGGGAACTCGGAGACACTACTTTAAGCTGGGACACATGGAATACATCATGTACTCCTCGCCAATTTGTGGCAACTCCGGTGATAAGCAACTTAGCCTCTGCGGCTCAAAATCTTAAATGGTCCAACATAACGGGTGCAAGTTTCCCTTTGGCATGGAACCTCTTAACTCCCCGAGAGGCGTAACTCGAGGTATACAAAGTCTTACGGTTCAAAACTCAAATCTCGGCGACGATTGTCGTCGTAACTCTTCTGTCGAGATTGGGCTGTCTTCAACCTTTCCTAATCATAGTGATCTGCTCTTGACTTCTTGAAGAATATCAGGCCCAAAGACACGGCGCTCACGGTCTCATTCCAATTCAATGGCGTCCGACAGTGGTCGACCATCTGATGCCTCAAAAGGTGACATCTCAGAACTGGCACGATAACTATTGTTGTAACTGAACTCGGCATGCGGCAAACTCTTATCCCAAGAGGTAGCATAAGCCAATGCACAAGCTCTTAACATATCCTCCAGAATCTGGTTGACTCTTCGGTCTGTCCATCCGTCTGTGGATGATAAGGCACATCTTGAAGTTTAAACGGGTTCCCATGGCTTCATGCAACTTATTCCAAAACCTTGAGGTAAATTGGGTACCTCTGTCTGATACAATCCTCTTTGGCACTCCGTGCAAACAAACAATCGACCATGTACAACTCGCTAACTTATCTCCCGAGTAGGTGGTCTTCACGGGGATAAAATGGGCTACTTTGGTCAAGCGATCCACTATAACCCATATGGAGTCATAACCCCTTGAGTCTTGACAAGCCGGTAATGAAATCCATTCCGATTTCCTCCCACTTCCACTCAGGTATCTTGGTAATTTGTAGCAATCCTGCTGGTCTCGATGCATTGCCTTGACTCTCGGCATACGTCGCACAATGCAACATGCTCGGCAACTTCACGTTTCATACTCGGCCACGAATCTCTCCTTGAGATCTGATACATCTTGGCGCTTCGGGGTGAATTGAGTACTTGGAGTCATGGGCTTCTTCCAAAATCGATCGCTTTAACTCCTCCTTGTTAGGCACACAAATCCGACCCTTCATCCATAACGTGCCTGCTCATCCAATTTGAAGTCATCCGCCTTGCCTTCCTCCTTGATGGACTTAATCCTGCGGATCTTGTCATCATCCTTCGTCCTTCTCGGATCTGGTCCTCTAAGGTAGGCTTTACTTCCAATGCGGCCAAGAATCCGCTAGGTACAACCTCAATCTTCATTTTAGAAAATCCTTACATAACTCATCACGGCTTGTGGCTAGCAACGTACTCACGGTATGGCTTTTCCGACTCAGGCGTCGGCTACTACGTTGGCCTTCAGGGATGGTAATGGATTCCAACATTGTAGTCCTTGATCAACTCTAACCATCTCCTCTCGCCTCATATTCAGATCCATTTGGGTGAATATGTACTTAAGGCTCTTATGATCCGTATACACTTCACATCTGTTTCCAATCGAGATAGTGCCGCCATATCTTCAAAGCATGCACTACGGCAGCCTAACTCTAGGTCATGTGTCGGATAATTTTCCTCATGCGGCCTCAATCGCCTTGATGCATACGCGACGACCTTTCCATTCTGCATCGACACATCCAAGTCCTTGGCGCGATCGTCACAATAAATATCGAAGCTTTGAGCAACATTCGGTAGAACTAACACCGGTCTTGATGTCAATCGCTTCTTGACTCCTGAAATCCTTTCTCACATTAAAGGCGTCCATGCAAACTTCTTTTCCTTCTTCAAGAATTGCGTAAGAGGTTTCGCAATTGTCGAAGCCTTCAATGAAACGGCGGTAGTATCCTGCCATTCCAAGGAAACTCCGAATGGTCACGATCTTGGTGCTCCCAATGTAACACAGCTTCTACTTTGCTTGGATCTACTGGCGACTCCTTCATGCGGTCATTACATGTCCAAGAAACTCCACCTTGTCCTTCCAAAAATCACACTTGCTGAACTTGGCGAAAAGTTGCTGTTCCTCGACTTTTCCAAAACTCGCCTTAAGTGTTCGGCATGTTCATCCTCTGTCTTGGAGTAGATTAGGATATCGTCTATGAACACGACGACAAACTTGTCCAAATATTCCATGAACACCTTATTCATCATATTCATGAAATAATTTGGCGCATTCGTCGGCCCAAAGGACATAATCAGAACTCGTAATGTCCATATCTTGACGAGAATGCGATCTTGAATATCCTCTCGATCGGATCTTCAATCGATGGTATCCCGATCTCGAGATCAATCTTGGAGAAAACTCGGCTCCTCTTAACTGATCAAACAAATCATCAATCCTGGGTAGCGGATACTTATTCTTCACGGTGACCTCATTGAGTGCACGGTAGTCAATGCACATCCTGAAACTCCGTCCTTCTTCTTGACAAACAAAGCGGTGCTCCCCACGGCGACGAACTCGGTCGATAAATCCTTTCTCCATTAACTCTTCTAGCTGTTTCTTCATCTCTACCAACTCCTCGGTAGACATCCGATAGGGTCTCTTTGCTATCGGTCTTTGTGCAGTACAAGCTCTATCACAAACTCTATGTCCTGTCGCGGCATACCGAGGTAGGTCTTCGGGAAATACATCTGGGTACTCATTCACTACTTTGGGACATCCTCTATGCTGATTGTCTTGGTACTTTGTTAACCATCAACTGTCCATCTCTAAGCTGCGGTGGCTTGAAATTCCACTTTCTTCCCACACGGGCTCTCAATCGAGATAGTTCTTCGTCCACAATCCAATACTGACCTTGTGCTTGGATAACCAATCCATTCCCAATATAACATCTAAGGTCTGGTCTCCAAAATTATAAGGCTTGCTAGGAACTCTATTCCATCTATTAGTATTCTCACCCGGAACATCCTACTTCCGTTCGGAGTTCGGAACCAGGGGTTTGAACTAAAAGCATGCACTTAAGTCTTGCAATCCTTAAATCATTTCTAGTAGCAAAGCCTTGCGAAACAAGCGAATCTGAAGCTCGAGTCAAACAAAGCTGTGCAGTCTTGAGTTAACAAGTAACTTACCCGATCTGACGTCAGTAGCATTCTGCGGTGCATCTGCGGTGACATGGTTGACCCGGCCTCTCACCACGGCCTGGGTGTGGCTCTGGTCTTTGGCGTCCTAGTTGGGGTGGTTCCTAGATTGAAGCGAATCGGGTCGCTCTGCTGTCTTCTTCGGACAAGCTGTTGGCAAAGTGTCTGGCTCGTTGCTTGTAACAGCGCCTCACTTGTTCCTTCTTGTTGCACTGGAGTAAGCGTTTCTAGCGGGTGGGGTTTGGTAGTTACTGATTGGCAGGTCTTGGTCTTTGAGGATGGTGTCCTTGTTGCATTCTGTGGTTGGAATCGAAGAATTGATTTGGTGCAACTCTCGGTATTTATGCGTTCCTGGCGTGATCCTTGCTTTGTTGCATCCTGCGCTTCTGTTCTCATCCAGTTCCTTGCGCTTGTCCTCAAGAATAAGTGCCTTATTCACCAACTCTTGGAAATCTGGAAAGGTGTGGGTGATCAACCCTACTTGCAATCCCGAGTTAAGTCCCTTCATAAAACGAGCTGCCTGGATTTATCTGTCGCTACATCCTCGGTGCGTAGCGTGCTAGCTGTGTGAACTTGTTCAGGTAGTCGGCCACCGGGCTGATTACCTTGCTTGATGCTCTGAACTCCTCCTTCTTAAGGTCCATAATTCCTTCGTGCACGTGATCTTGTCGGAATGCAAATTGTGAACTCTTCCCAAGTGATATCTTGAGGGTTCTCTTGCGTGGCACGAAGTTCTCCCACCATTCGGGTTGTTCCTTCGGTGATGAGAAGCGTAGAGTACCTTCTCATTCCCTATGCATTGAGCTATGTGTAGCTTCCTCTCGATTGATCTTAACCAATCATCGGCCTCCAATGGATTGGCATTCCCGAGAGAAAGTGGGTGGGTGAGTCCTCATGAACTCACGGCTGACCTTGTATTACGGCGTGGTCACGATTAACTTGATTAGCAGTGGCCTGAGCAAAGGACGTGCTGCATTTGTTGCATCATAGCATGCATCAATCGAGTCTGAGCAGCAAGAAATGCTCCAAAATTCTGCATATCAGCTGGCGGTCTGGTGCTCTATCATTGGGGTTTTCTGGCGAGAACCACTCCCATTGCTTCCAAAGTTCCCACGGGTGTTCACCATCTGTCGATTTGCTCTAGGTTTAGAGATGAGAGGGAAACAAGAATAGACAAGTAGTATGGAACTTATGCGGGGCGAAAGGTGTATCTTAAGGTCCAACTTTATTATTAATAACTTGGTATGGCTGCTTACAATGCCTAAGGGCCTTGCAACACATACTGCACACTCAGCAAACAAAGCAAATCCAAATCGAACTAACTCTGGAGTCTAACGCCTAAAGGGTGACTCTTTATTCTATGACTCGACTCGGCGAAGGAGTCTCACTATAGAACCTATGCTCACTCATCGAGAAAACCTCCACGGCCTGGGTACGGGTGCTGTGGCATAGGCGCGAAACGATTGCCATGTCCAGCAACTGTGTCATCCGTGGTAGTCGAAGAAGCAGTGTCCTCATCGAGATCTGACTCCTCTGGATCTGGCTCGTGTAGCTCAAATCTTGGCTCTGGAGTGCAGTCCGTACAAAGTCATCTCCAACTCTTAAATCCTTCGTATAAGGTGTGCCACATACTCTTGAGCTTCAAGCAATCTATTCTTATCTGTCGTGATCTAATTTCTGGCATTATGTAGCTCCTTGCTTGTATTATCTATTACATCCTCCTGGCGGCGACAAATCGTGCCAAGCGTGTCACCGTGGCATCCTCATCCTGAATCTCCTTCGGTCGAAGGTTATCGCTGCCGGATGGTAACGGAACACCGTACTCTCAATTCTCGGGCGTAGATACGGGTAATGTGCCGCATTGCGCGGCGTCGTGATACTTCTTGGATACCCATCCGCATTGTGGATCTCTGGCGGGCACGGTGTATCGAGCGATTGCCTGGCCCTTTTCCTAGCGGTACTTCAATCCTCACGTCACAAGCCTTGATCAATCACGCTTGCCTGATCACTTCCACTTGATATTGGGGCTTCTCAAAATCTCCGAGAGTGCAGTAGCATGTGCCAAAGCTCTGCGGCGTGACCAACTCCCAGATCAACGTAGTTGAACTCTTCCTCCATCTGTCACAAGCGTGCTTTACGTAAGAACTCGGAATTTTTCAATTGTGACAAGGTAAGGGAAAATTTCAGCAAGAGACAAGAAAAGAGAGAAGGGGGTAAGTCGAGATGTCATTTCTTGTCTTCTCAAATTTTTAGCTTTAGAAAATAGGTTTTATCCTCACTACGACCATTCTAACTTAGGGTTGAGCCTACAGTCAAGTATGGCTCTGATACCACCTCTGTCGGGACCCCGAATTTGCAAATCCGGACCCTCTGTGTATTCAGCACTAGTCCAGGAACGCGCTAGTGCACACAGTCTTTAACATCGGTAAATATCACAATCATACCAATCGATATTATCAAAGTACTTTATTTAAATAATCATAGGGTTACTCGACCTTATGGCCAAGTTACAAATATATGCCTCGCAAGGCGAAACTTATTAAAAGAGAAATAACAGCAGCGGAAAATCAAATAACCGTGGCGCCATCCAAGATACCACAGTAACCGATCGGGCTCGCATCCCTAAGTAGACGGGTCTTCTTGGAAATCCTCCTCACTCGGGCGTAATCTCTTCTTCAACTGGTATTGTGTTGAGGCAAGGGTGAGTACTTGGTACTCGACAAGTCATGCACCAGAATGCAAGCTAATATACTATATGCATGGCTTGGTACAAAGGAATAGCTCAAGGTATATTTGCGATGCTTGACTTTTGACAAGTAATAAAAGTAGATTCGAAAGCAGTAGAAATAAGTAAAGCATAAATAACTTCTCAAGAAATTTAATAAACACTTTTCCCCATCCTAAACCACATTTCCATCAACTTCATTACTAAACCAACCCAACATTTCAAATCCAAGTTATTTTCAGAAAGTCTAACCCTTATTGTAATTCGAGCATTGTCGATCACAGTGGACTCGGCTATTTAAATAGATTCTACACTCTGCAGAGGTTATGCACTTTACCCACAAGATACAGTCAAACACCACAAAGGCGAGTTCAGTAACAAAGCCTTTGGAAGCCTCAAACAACACAGGTGGTCCTCTCAGGTTCGTGCTCTACACCATCCCTTCCCTTAGCCAAGGCGAAGTATGGGACCAACACACCGTTAGATGGGTATCGGCCACGACCACGATACGCTCCCCGCACAATCACACAAGCGGTGTAATTGACACCTGAGGCTCCACAAGTGAGTCCTTAGCGACTTAATCAACTAGGGCCGTCCCATTCCAGCCATGTGGTTGCAAGTATGACCCAGTTCAAAGGCTTGCAAGGTTAAGTCCTTAGAGTGACCAGGGCAAGACTACCCGAAGAACCAAATCAACATCCCCAATGCCACAACTGGCCCACCTGATTACTCTTGCCACATGCCCCTGGCCGAAAACTTTATCAAACCCCAGTTGATTACCATGCACCACGTGCCATCAACATCACATGATACTTTTCCAAAACAGGTTCAATATATCATTAAGTCAATATTAGCATTTGATTATCCAAAATCATGTCATGAGCACGTAGCAGGTCTAAGCAGCATACTACAACGATCTAAACCCATGTTGGCAATTTAATAATGTCCAACTAGTAAACCACAACTAGGGTGACAAAGGGTCATGGCACATACTTAAGTAATCAAGGTGTCATATAGCAAATTGGTATTTATCTAACCCCCATGTTTAAACAAAGTATCTTTCTAATTGAACTAGCATGCAATAGTTTAAATCAAAATAGATTTCGAAATAGGATCATTATGGTCAAAGCACAACTTGCCTTCAAAAAGTACTTGCTCTTGGTCTTGAGTTGGATCCTGAGTCAACACTTCTCCCTCGAATCCTTCCGGCACTTCAACGTCTACTCGTAAAGCGTGCAAATAGCAAATACACAAATAAACACTAGGCAAAAACATCCCAAAACTCCAAATAAAATCCATAAACAGAGAGAACATAATTTTCTGGATTTTTAGAAACTGGAATAAATCAAATTTGGAGTTAAAATGCAAAAGTTATGATTTATTAAAGTTTAAATAATCAATTAAATAATATTACAGAGAAAAACTTTAGTCCAAAAATTAAATAAAATTCATATTTGAGTAGATCTGAATTTTATACCAATTTAGAAATTTGAATCACTCAAATCGGAGTTGAAGCATAAAAGTTATAAGCGTTTGAAGTTTGAATCTAAATTTGAATCAATATTTCGAATTAATAAATCATTTTCTTTTTTGAAATTAATTATTGCGTCGGCAAGGACACGTGGCAGCCTCGATTGGTTGGTGGCGTCGGTAGATCCATGGACTTGGTCCACGGTTTGGCTCGGTCCGCGTGGACTCGGTCCCACGACTCTACGTGAGGCCCGACATGTGGGCCCACTCGGGTAGCGTCATCGGCCGACGTCGGCGGGGCTCGGCCACGGTGGCGGCAGGTGGGACCTTTGTGGCGTCATGGGTGACGTCGGCGCTTGGCGGTCGACCAGCGACATGCGGGCCCTCGACACGCGGGCCCAGCGTGTCGGCGTCTACACTGCGACGCGTGGGCCAGCGGCCCGACGCGTCGGTCCAACTTCCCGACACGTGGCGCAATCACGGCCAGTTGATTTGAAATTCAGCGGCGCGGATTAGATCCAGGGTTAACACGTTGAAACTACGCGTTGATCGTGGGCCGTTCGATTTAGATCGGACGGTCCAGATCTAATCCTATAATCGCACTGCCACAGCACGTGGCGATTGTGAACCGTTGGATCTTGATCCAACGGTCCAGATCTACTCGGGTTTATAACACGTGAACTCACCTCAACCGTCCGTCTGGATCGGCGGTCCACGCAGCTTCGCGAGTCCGGCGATGGCGGCGAGGCCTGGGCACGGAGGCGGAACGATGACCAAGGGCGCGGCGCTACGGGGCTTCTCGGCGAGATGAATCCTTCCTTCAGTGCGTCTCGTCGCGGGGATCCCAGATCCGAGCTCCTTCTCGGCGGAAGACGCGGCGGACGACGACTTTAAAAGCGGCGCAAACCTCGGCGGAGGGAAGAGACAACTCCGGCGGCGATTGCGGCTCAACGGCGGCGGCAAAGCGAGATGGCTCGGGGAACAGTGCGCAAGGATGAGGGCAACCTCGGGGGGCGTCTCACGCTTTAAATAGCCTCGGCGTTCGTGCCTGAAACGAAACCTAATCCTACACGGCGGCGGGCGCGGCGGCGGGTCGGCTTCGGTCTCGGCGAAGACGACGACTCTCGGCCGTCCACGTGGCGCGATCAACGGCCACGATCGCGACGGGCGCGATCGGATCCGGCCGGATACGGCTCGAATCCCAGACGGCGGATCTCGGCCAGTTGGATCTTGATCCAACGGTTGGGATTCATTAGGGTTAGGAGTGGGTTCGGTCGAGTCACGTGGCTCGGTCGGACTCGAGTCCGACTTCGGTTCCGACTTCGATCGGATGAAACGATACTTGACCCGAGTTTGAATTTCCAGCGATTTAATATTTAAAATAATTCCCAGTAATTCATTTAATTCATTAAAAATAGCAAATGACTCAGAAAAATTCCAGAAAAATTCTGGAAAATACTTTGGATCATTTTGGACTCAAATAAAATATTTCCAACAAAATTTTATTTGCAAAATTAAATTCTTTAATTATTTCAAAATGAAATAAATTCAAATAAATTCCAATTAAATCCAAATAAATTCCAGAAAATTCCAAAAATTCACCAAAGTGCCAAATCACACATGAATTTAGGACAAGTAAAATTTTGGGGTGTTACATCAAAGTAGTGGACTAGCTTTCTCTTCGTGATGAGCACTGCATAAAGCAATTTTTGCACCTGCGGGTACCGAGCCATGGACTCAGAGAGTACTTCACTGATGAAGTAAACTGGCCATTGTACCTTAAGCACATGGCCGTCTTCTTCTTGCTCCACTACAAGCGTCGCGCTGATGATCTGGGTTGTGGCGGCGACGTAGAGGAGCAGTGGTTCCCCCGACGTTGGGGCGACCAGTACCGGGGGTGAGGTCAGGAACGCTTTCAGTCGACTGAGGGCTTCCTGTACCTCCTGCGTCCAGCTGAACTGATCGGACTTCTTGAGCAGCTTGTAGAGCGGCATACTGCGCTCGCCGAGGCGAGACACGAAACGGCTCAGGGCCGCGAGGCATCCCATCAGCCTTTTGACTCCTTTCAGGTTGCCGACTGGGCCCATCTTCATGATTGCGGCGATCTTGTCCCGACTGGCTTCGATGCCACGCTCGGAGACGATGAAGCCGAGTAGCTTTCCCTTGGGGACCCCGAAAACGCACTTCTCGGGGTTGAGCTTTATACAAAACCGTTGGATGTTCGTGAAAGTTTACTCTAGGTCGGTGACGAGGTCGTCGGTCTTCCTGGTTTTGACAACAACGTCGTCAACGTACGCAGATGTTACAGCCTATTTGATCGTTAAAGCACATTTGCATACATCGCTGGTACGTAGCACCCGCATTTTTAGACCAAATGGCATCGTTACGTAATAGAACGAGCCGAACGGAGTGATGAAAGAAGTCGCGAGCTGGTCGGATTCTTTCATCGCTATTTGATGGTAGCCTGAGTAGGCATCCGGTGGAGTCGATGACTTGGTCGATGCGTGGCAACGAGAACGGGTCCTTGGGACACGCCTTGTTTAGGCTCGTGTAATCAACGCACATTCTCCATTGCCCGGTTTTCTTTTTTACAATGACAGGGTTGGCCAGCCACTCGGGGTGGCGTACCTCTTTTACAAACCCTGCAGCCAAGAGTTTGGCGATCTCCTCCCCTATGACCTTGTGCTTCTCCTTGTCGAAGCGGCGCAAGCGTTGGACGACTAGCCTTGAGCCTGGTCAGATGTTCAAGAAGTGCTCGGCGACTTCCCTTGGGATTCCTAGCATGTCGGAGGGCTTCCATGCGAAGACGACTCAATTGGCGCAGAGTAAGTCGACGAGCGCGCTTTCCTATTTAGCGGGGAGCGTGGCTCTGACCCGCACAGTCTTGTCGGATCCTCGGGATCGATCGTGACCTCCTTCGTGTCCTCGGCGGATTTGAAGGAACCCGGCCCCGATTTGCTGGAGTCGGGGGCGGACTCGAAGGTTTCCCTTCGGAGGCTGACAAGCTCAGCGGACACGATGACCGCTGATGCCAGCTCGCAACTGCTTCGCTCGCAGTTGTAGGCAAGCTGGAAAGATGAGCCCACGGTGATCACTCCCCGCGGTCCTGGCATCTTCAGCTTGAGGTAAGTGTAGTTGGGGATCGCCATGAACTTGGCATAACACGGCCTCCCCAAGATGGCGTGGTAGGAGCTGGGAAAATCCACAACCTCGAAGGTGATGGTCTCGGTGCGGAAGTTGTCTGGGCTCCTGAAGGTGACGGGTAGGTCGACCTGCCCGAGCGGATGGGCCTATTGGCCCGGGACGATGCCGTGGAAGGGTGCCTTGCTTGGTCGGAGACTCGAGTGAGGGACCCCCATGGCGTCGAGCGTCTCAACATACAAGATGTTGAGGCCGCTACCGCCATCCATGAGCACCTTAGTCAGGCGCTTTGTCCGCATGATGGGGTCGACGACCAGCGGATATCTCCCTGGCTGCAGAACGTGGTCGGGGTGATCAGTTCGATCGAAAGTGATAGGAGATTCCGACCACCGGAGGTACTTGGGCACGGCGGGAGCCACCCTGTGGACCTCGCAGAAGGTGAGCTTGAGTCGTCGTTTGTCAGTGTAGCACGCCGGTCCGCTGAAGATCATGAGGCAGCCGTCGGGTTCTGGGAACTCGGCGTCCGCCCTTTTTTCCTCGGCATCTGGTGCCGACTCCCGCATCTTCCCCTTGCCCCACGGTGACGTGGGGGTCCCGGAGATGAAGCGCTTCAAGACTTCGCAGTCCCCGTATTTGTGTCTAACGGGGTACCCGTGGTTCGGGCACGGGTCATCCATCTGCTTCTCGAAATGGTCAGGCGCCTGCTGCTTGGCAGGGCAGTCGGCGGTTGCGATAAGAGGCCTTCGCAGCCTTGTTTCCCCCACCGCTTTCGTTTGTCGGAGCAGTCGGAGGGGGTACCAGCTTCAGCGCCAGGCTCTCGCTTGGCCTTCCCCTTCTTGAAGATGGCCCCCACAGCCTCTTCACCAGAGGCGTGGTTGGTTGCAATGTCCAAGAGCTCCTTAGTGGTTATTGGCTTGACGCAGCCCAGCTTGTGCACCAAGGCTTTGCATGTGGTGCCGTAGATGAACACCCCGACAACGTCGGCATCACGGATGTCGGGGAGCTTGTTGCATTGTTGGGAGAAACGCCAGATGTAGTCCCGGAGAGTCTCCCCCGACTGCTGTTTGAAGCTCTTCAGGTCCCAAGAATTCCCAGGGCGCTTGTACGTGCCCTGGAAGTTGCCAACGAAGAGGCTCTTCAAGTCGGCCCAGTCCCTAATGGTCCTAGCGGGCAAGTACTCGAGCCAGGCCCGAGCCGAATCCGCGAGGTAGATGGGGAGGTACTGGATGATGAAGAGGTCATTAGTAGCTCCTCCCACCCGACATGCGAGCCGGTAGCCTTCTAACCAGACACTGGGGTTTGTTGCCCCCGTGTACTTGGTTATGTTGACTGGCGCCCGGAACCTGGCAAGGAAATCCGCATTGCGGATAGGGGTGAAAACGGATCGGATATGGACGGATAATAGCTCTACCATATTTGTTTTCATATTTTTTTTCTCGGATTCGAATACGAATACGGATAGTCCGGATACAAATACGAATACGGATAATGTTGAATACAAATACGAATCGAATCGTATACAGTTACGAATATTTATCGGAACATGATAATCCCTTAGATTGTACATAAAAAATCAACGAAAACATATAACTAGTTCATTTGATTAAAACATTATTGAAAATTGAATAAATATAAGCATTTTCATTCGCTTAGACAATAGTTAGATACCATGTTACAAGCAAAATTATGTAAGCCTTAGTTCATCACGTACATACAATTAATTCATCATACAAGTATATCAAAACACAAAATAAAGGTGATCCTTGCTCAGAGATATAAATGGAAACAAATATAGAACACAAAAAAAGTTTGATAATACTTAATTACCATATCTCTAGAAAATATATATAAAACTTACATGTAATGACCCCAAGATTTGTATTATTTGTTAAATTATGTTTAAAATAATAAATTATGTATTTTCTGAGTTTTTATGCATTTTAGCTACTTATTTAAAATATTTTCCTATTTAAAGGCAACAATTTTTGATTTTTTTAGAAAATTTAAAATATGATAAAATTATAAAAATAATTTTTAAAAAAATTATAGACTATGTTAGGAATTTTATAAAAAAATTTCATAATTTTTGGAGCTAGTTTGCTAATTTTAATAATTGAAACTTGATTTATGGATTAATTAAATTAGAAAACAAGTTAAAATTTAGTAACCTTTTTGGGCCAAAAGAGTAGCTTGGCCCAGCCCACATATATATCCGGATATCCGATCCATCACTATCCAGATTATCCGAATCCGTATCCGTATCCGACGGATAGTGAGCTATCGAATATGTATCCGTATCCGACAAAAAATATCCGTATCCGTATCCGATCCGATACTATTCGACAAATATCTGATCATACAGAATCCGTATTCGAAAATTATCCAGATCGGTCGAAAACTATCCGATCCGTTTTCATCCCTAATTGCGGATCCTGCGGATGTAACGCCCGCGGGCCCTAGGCCATCGGGGCTCAGCCGCGGCCGCCACGCCGATCGGGCCGCATCACGACCCATGATTGGGCCGCTTCGCCTATCACTTTTCTCCGTGCTTCGAGAGTGGCCTTGGGCCATCGGGGCTCAGGCTGCGGTCGTCACGCCGACCGCTGTCTACGACCTGTGATTGGGCCGCTTCGCCTATCGCTTTTCTCCGTGCTTCGAGAGTGGCGCGCACATCACAGTTGTTGCCCAGGTAGTGGCGCATCGGAGTGCGCGAGGCCTGGGGACGCTCAGGCTGCGGCGCTGTCCTTGCCGGACTCCACCGGTTCTGGGCGGCAGCGCGGTTCAGACGGCTCGAGGAAGCGCCCGAGTGGTTGGAGCCAGAACCCTGCATGTGCTGCACGGCAACACGTTCCACCAGTCCCCAGAGGTTCTGGTACATGGTCTTGGCCTCCGGGTCATCTGGCTCGGGGATGCCGCGGAGCAGCATCGCAGCTGCGGCAACGTTCTGGCTCGCGTGGGGGAAGAACGGGAGGCCGTCGGACCCTTCGTCCAGCCGATGATATACCTGCACGCGACGCCAGATGCAAGTGGGGGCTCGAGCTGGCACCACTCCAAGTCGGCCTGGATTTTGTCGAGCTCGGCCCTTCGAGCCTTCAGCTCATCGCGCTGTCGTTGGAGCTCAGCGCAGCGAGCCTGGAGGCGCACAGCGCGTTCACGCTGATACTCTGCTTCCTGTGCTTTGGTGCGCGGGGGGAGAGTTCCTGGACTTGCGGGGGTTGCAAGCGGGTCGGTCACGCCCGCCATGTTGCATTCGCGGGAGTGCGGTCCGCCTGCAACGTGCTCCATGTCGGAGCCGGAGTCGTGGCTGGAGGAGTCCTCTAGTAGGTCGTGGACGGAGGCCAGCACACGTCGTCGCCTGCTTGAGCTCGAGCGTGTTGGCGCCAAAGATGGTGCGGCCCTTGATGGGCTTCGGCGTGGGGGTCCACGCGGGGACCTCAAGCCAGAGCTTGCCGAGGGCGTCGACGATGGGGTCCAGGCTCTCGGGGGATGCTCGGTACCCGGAGGTGGCGGGGATAAGCATGAGCTCCCCTGCCGAAGTGGCAACGAAGTCGAGGGTGCCGAAATGGATCCAGCCCCTCAACGCAGATACGCTGTCGCGTGTGAGGGAAGCCATCAAGGAAGTGAGCGGGAATCCGGAGATGACGATGGTGATGACGCACGAAGTCCCCTACCTGGTGCGCCAACTGTTGGTGTTTCGAATACCGGCTAGTGAATTTTAGTCAAGGGGTCGCGCGTTCCCTCTCCTTGAATGGTTAGACTCAGGGAGCCCAAGAAGTATACTGGTTCGGGCCGAATGTCCCTACTCCAGTTCATATGATGGGTTCGTATTGCTTTGGGTGCAGATGACTGCACGGTGTTACAAGCGAGAGCTGAGGAAAGGCCCCGAGAACTACCTCTACTTGTAAAAAGAGCCGCCCTTTCCTTGAGGGTCATGCCTCCCTTTATATAGACGGAGGGGACAAGTTACATGGGAAGTTGGAAAAAAGAAGGATGGGGTTCCCTACGCCTGGGAGTCCTGGTCTTCAGGCCTAGCGACTGGCCGGTGTCTGCTCACCCCATGCCGGGTTGGTAGATACACCGAGCGGCGTCGTCTTCTGTATCGCCGGGAAGTTGTGCACCTGCCCTCTACGCACTCGCCAGGTGCTGACATCATAGTGATTGACTTTGGTGTCGCCTCGGGAGGGAGCGCACCCTCCCACTGTGCGTGGTTGGACGATGAGACTGGTGCTTTTGACTTTGGCAATCCTCCCTGCTGCCTTGGGAAGGAGCCACCTACCTTCGCACGATCATTCTGAGCCATCATGTCCGTGGGGCAGGTGGCCAACGACCGGTGATGGTCTGGCGCCCGATCCCTGGGCGAAGATCGCCTTAGCTTGGTCGGAGTTTGCGGGTGTCCGACCCGTGGTGGCGGTCGGACCACCCCTTGGTTAGTTTGGTCGGGGACGAGTGTCCTTTGTCGACCAGTGGGGCCTTTGGCCAGAGCTGGGCTTGGGGCGGCCCATTCGTCGTCCCGACCCGCTGGGGGTATCCATGGTATGAGTACTCATCACATAGGCCCATGCGCCCCTCCCCTCATTTCCCACTTTGGGCCGTCCACACCCCCCCTCTCTCTGTCCCTTGCACCCCTCTAGGGTTCCCCCTCCCCAGCCGCCACTACCCCTTCCCCCCAAGCAGCCCTCTTATTTCCCTTCCCCGGTGGTCATCACGGCCACGCTTGGAGGTTCGTTCATCCAGAGAACTCCGACGAATCACTGCGGATCAGAAGGAGGAAGGATTTCGTCGTCCGTTTGACTCTCCAAGAAGAGGTAACGATTTGTGGTTATTTTGTGGTGGTATAGGTGCTGTTATATGGGAGAATCCATGCCTACCCTCAATTAGGTGCTTCTATTAGATGGATTAAGATGATTGTTAGATTTGTCTTGCGTGATGCTCTCGTCCAGTTTAGACAGCTGACTTCGAGCGCAGATTTGAGGTCTTTAGAGTCATTTCCTGGGGGACCAGCTGTTGCGAAAATTGTAGGTAATTAAATTACCTTTAATTGGGCACAAACATCACTAAGTTTCATTCAGCCGTTTAAAAGTTATGGCCATTTTACCGAACGTTGTCCAATTTGTGTCGCGATTGGAGCAGTCTACGTTCATTAGTAGATTAGAGGAACTTAGAGGCCAAATGAGACTTTTTGAATACTTAGAAAAAGATGGGAAATTTCCTATAGTTTGAGAAAATTTATTCGTTTACTTGATTTGGAGTTGTTAAACTCAAGTTATGACCATTAGAAGTCTGCTGTCCCGTTTGGACAGATTACTGTTTTTCGGGTTTTAGGAGTGGGGTGCGAAGTCGATGTAGTTAATTGGTCTTGTGTTGTTTTGTGGGCATATTTTTGAGTGTATTATACCTATGTGCAGGTGGTGTGACCCCAGGAGTGCCATCAACATCTTGCCACTCCATCTCGTGAGGTTGAAGGCAAGTGTATTGGGATGGCTTTGGCTTGGGTGGTCATATAGATTCGTAGCGTTGCAATATAACTATGTGATGTTTTAATTTGCCATGTTTGATGTTTGCAAGTGATATGATGAACATGATTAGTTTAATGGCTATGCAAGTGTTAAATTGTGTGTTTATGCAAGTTTATTCATATTTATGGCATATGTGCATTCATGATGGAGAAGGCGACCCATTCTGATGCAGGCCTCTGTAATTGGCCCTTGTATTATATTGTTGGCTTCAATTGGGTTTGTAGGCATGGCCGTATGCATGGTAGTGATGTCCTCATCATCCTCCCCTTCTTGCATTTGAGTCGTCCTCGACTCAAGTTCATCATCTTCTCCCAAGTTTGTCTTTAGATCTGATAATTCATTTGACGGGCTCGAGCTCGAGTAAATGGTCCTTGAACCGACGAAGATGTAGAAGGATGGCCAAGGTGGGGGTCGATAAAGCCATGTAGATGGAGCCATCGTAGTAGTTGTATACGAAGTAGAGTATGCTGTGAAGTGTCGCCAACTTAATGGTCCTGGCCAAGGTGGGGGTCGATGAAACCATGCAGTTGATATAACTGTAGCAAATGCAGTTGATATAACTGTAGCAATACTTGGTGATGACCATATGTATGCAGTGTTAGTTCTGTCCATGATGAGCATGGTCTCATCATCCTCCCTTTCTTGAAGTGGAGTCGTCCTCGACTCCATCATATTGTCCTGTGAAATGTTAGTAATGACAGGAAACAAAGCAATATGCACATTTGCAATGAAATCAATGGATCGAGAATTTCTATCAACCGTATCCTCCCTTTCTTGAAAACTATCATGTGACTTGTGAATGGAACCAAATGTACTTGGTCTGACATGATTAGTGATATGGCAATTATTAAATTGATGACATTGTTGCATTGCAAATGGAGGTTTAAAATCTGAACAAATGTAAACTCGATGTGCTTTATACTCTCCTTTCTCACTATTTTTGCCAATAACATAAAAGATGTTTCGTGATAACCATGACAAATCAGAATGTACAAAAAGGCTCTCCTCTAAATAATTCAGATCACAAGGAACATCAAATTCAATGTAGCCTAATGTATATAAAGAACACATCAATTTCAACTCATCATTTTCGCTTGTGATGTGAATGACATGTTTGTTTTCAGCATAAGTGTCTAGTGTGTTAACAAAAGTGACATGTTCATTTGCTAGTTGTGTCATGGATATAAGTGAAGTATTATCACACAACTCTTCTTTATCACAAGAAATAGCAAGCAAATCATCTTGTAACAAAGCAAAATCAGCAATTGGTTCCACTATTAGTTGCTCTATGATAGCATGATTTGTGGATAGTTTTAGCTCTTCAAAATTATTTTCTCCATGTGTAAAGTCCATACCTATATTACCTTGTAAGTTCTCATCAGCTGTTGTAGGTGTTTCTTCAACTATTATCTCTTCACTTACACATGGGGTAGTACTGATCAGTTCTTTCGCCATATGCACTTCTACATCATTCTCTCGATGGTGCTCACTTTTCTGCAAAATGTTAGCTACAAAAGAAGGTGCAACAATGGGCGCCTCAAATGAAGCTAATGATTCTTTCAAGGATTGAGCAAGCATATTTTCAACTCTACAAGCACATACAACCAATTCTGAAAGAGAACTATATGTTTCATCAATAAGAGCATCCTGAATTTCTTGATTAAGTCCACGTATGAACCTAAGCTCTGTTGCTTCTTCACCTTCAACTAAACCACAACGCAACAAATGATTTTGCAATCGTTCATAGTATTCCTTAACGCACTTATTTCCTTGTTTCAAGCATTGGAGTCTAGTATACAAAAATTCAGAATGATATTCAGGAACATAATCAATTCTCATAAGTCTTTTCATGGCCTTCCAATTTTCTGGTTCTCTCTTTTCTACAAATATGTTTCCACCATGTTAATGCATATTCATTTAGCACACTAGCAGCAATCCTAATCTTTTCATTTTCAGACAAATCATACTTGCCAAATTCTTTGTCTACTGCTATCTCCCAATTAATATAGGCATCAGGATCATAATGACCATTAAAAGGTGGAATGGCGAATTTAACCTTATCTAGGGAATCATCATTAACATGTACCTGAGCATGTAGTATGCCATTTTTGTTGCTTAGAAGATGAGGTGGAGGACTGGAAGTTCCGGGCAAGTACACTGCAAGCTTATCAAGTCTAGACAAAATAGTAGCAAGATTAGTGTTTGCAACTCCCTGAGCGGTCTCGATAGACCGAAGGCGGTCTTCTTGTATCAACATACTAGCAACAATTCCCTTTGCGCGTGGAGAGTGATGCATCGAATCCTCATCACCTAACATGGTTAGTAGAAGAAAAGAAAACAATATAACAAGTATAATGTTCCTATCAACTACAAGGAGGTGGTGGCAATTCTCTCAACATTCAAGCCTATAACCAAAGCTCTTACAAGTTCTTACATGCAGCAGGTGTTGACGGCCGTTGCCGTGGTCAAAAGTTCTCCGAAGCTTGGATAAAGCGATTACGAAGGGACCGAACAAATGTACGAGGTTGGATGTGGAGCTTGGATAGGCAATATTTATTTCCTATGCAATCTGATAATTCTAGTTATTGTAATGATAAGTAATGATCCATACTAGAATTCACAAGCCCTAGTTGCCGATCTCAAAGATATAAGTGAATTTGAAGGCAACACACATGCAAAGATAATGGCACTTGTGCAATCAAGGAATGAGCTATAAAATATAAGTGGTGCACCAAAAGCTCTATTGCACAAGTCGTAGAGAGACGCTAACTTATTGCTTTGAGAAAGTAAAAAGGGCACAAGATTGCTCACTAATTAATAAATTGCACAACCTAAAAGTAACGAACACAAATTAGGGTTTTGCTCAATATAGTGCGACCGGCCACAATTTTCTTTTTCTTTTTCTTTTCCCTTTTTTTTGTTTTTGGCCTTTTGGCTCTTTCTCTTTTCTCTCTTTTGGTGACTTTTGGCCAACACTAGTACGAACAAAAAGTTTTAGAATCCCTAACTTGGTGTCACAAGATAAGATGATATGATAACTGAAGATTGTGCAATGTATCAAGTAGAGCAGCCCTAAGCAATATCAACAAGCTAGTCTCAAATAGGATCAAAGTGTTCACAAAGGATGAATTGGTTCCCAAAGGAAGGTGTACTTGTCGCCTAGATTAATGTTTGAAGATCACCGAATTTGATTGATGGACAGTGGAAGGAATTGAAGCTTATATCCTCAGCTTTCATTAGAGTGCAAGAACGCAAAAATCCGAGTTCGTATGTGAAAGTTATGCTCAAAACACCAAACTGGACAGAATTGAAGGATTGAAGCTACGCGAAGGAAAAGAAAGATCAGCAACTAAAACATGGACTCTAATGGATCAAAACCTAACAAAACTCACTTAAATAACAGATTGAAACTAAAGGTTGAATTTTTGTGGAGTAGTTTTCAATTTAGGACAGAAAAAAAAACTAACCTAAAGGCACTGATATTCTCACCGATCAACTGAAGCTCTGATACCACTTGATGTAACACTGGGTGTCCCGATCTTTCGATGAGAATGATAACCTTCGATTTGGGAGGAGACGACTTTGACGATCCGACTACAACGTACAACGACGATGCGCCTTAGCAATCGCTAAACCAACTCCAGAGGGTTATTGACCTTGCCGTGGGCACGATCAACCTGATCACGAAGATCAATTCCTGCAAGCAATCGAAGAACAAGCAAGAACAAGGCAAAAGCAATCTAAAATTGCAAATATAGATGAAGTATTGAAAAGTTGGGGTTCCGATACAAGGAGCTTGTTAGGCGGCTGTTGAGCACGTCTAAAAGACTCAAATAGTAGCAAAAGGCTAAACTATCAAATAACCAAAACCCAAGTTATTTTGGGGGACTACCTAGCTATATATAGGAGAAATAAGAGGCCAAAACCATGCTTGGGGCGTCCAAAACACATCCATGGCAGAATATGACTCGTATTCCTAGTTTGTCTCGGATTTGGAAACATGACCGAACTTGTTTTGCATATTCCCGTTGACTCGGAAGGAATTTGGAGGTGGGGCCGGATCCGTTGGAAAGAGGACGTCGAAATCTTTCAAACCAGTACTCATAGACCTCAAACACCCTTGTGAATCAAAAGTTATGGTCGTTTGAAGTTGGTGCTGTCCCGGAGGCCGAATCCGAGTTGAACTTGTGCACCGGAAGAATTGGCTTCATGCTTGACGTTTGGGAGTCCTTCTCCTTGGTTCCTAAGGACAATAAAATCATCACAAGGATTAAATAGCATTCCATTCATTAAATTATTTGTATGCAACCCGAGGAACGCATTCACCTGGTAATTGAATTGACGTGCGCGAGCTCGAGTAATTGGCCCTTGTATTATATTGTTGGCTTCAATTTGGTTTGTAGGCATGGCCGTATGCATGGTAGTGATGTCCTCATCACATTGGGTTCTACTCATGGTTGTTCCGGGTGAAAAAAAAGTCTACATTTTTAACTCGCTCGAGAAGAGACCAATGACCTACGTGATCAAGCCTATTTTGTAGAAGTAAGTACATTCCTCTAACATAACACTTCATGTATTTAACTACGTTTATTTTTTATTTATTTTTTTGCCTCAATGGCATCTCTCCAATGAATGTAAGGCTTTCTTGTCTTATATTGCTGAAGGTGGGTGACACAATGACAAACGAGGCGACCAGCTGAAGTGGAAGCGTTTCAAGGTACAACTGTTTAGTATAGGATTTTTTTTCTGACATCTATTATTCATCTCCTAATTTAAGTTTCTTTGTTCACATTGTCATCAACAGGGGTGCGACGACCTATGCGGCTTTTACGTGATGCATCACATGCTGATCCTGGTCGGCAGCTCACACCATTTCCCTAAGGTATAGAACTAATTATTACACTACTGTCAATATATACTACCAATGTGATATATGTTTACATGCATAATACTGTCAGCCTTTTACAATCAAATTTTAAAACTTAAATATATTTACACTACTTTCTATTTTCCAGGACCTTAATATCCTCTTGAAGAGCCTAAGCAACAAAGATCTCAACAAATTACGAGATCACATGTGCCAGTGGTACTGGACATAAGTTATAGTGGAGGATGATAGATTTAGAGACCCGACAGGCTCTTACTAGTCCATATGTTTGTAAACAATATTAATGTGAATATGATATGTACTGAATGTCATATGCTTGTGTTGTGAATGTACATATATATTGGGAATGTTATGTGAAATTGTGTTAAATTGATATGTGTGTACTATCTGTGCTTAAAGAACTGTGTGCTTAAAAAACTGAGTGAACTGACCACAACACTCATCACAGTCGATTCTTTTTAAAAAACTGACTTGATGACACACATAATCACAATCGGTTCCATATCTATCCAATTGTAATGAGGGTGTCATCACAGTAGGTTACACCATCATCACAGTCGGTTCCATATAAGATCCGACTGTGATAGCATATTATCATTGTCGGGTCAAAACCGACTGGGATTGCATTCCCTCATCACTGTCTTTTGACTTTGTGTCGCTATCAAAACCGACTATGATGACAAAAAAGAACTGATTGTGATATACATTCATGTAGTAGTCATGTATGATAGTTAAGAAACACGAAAAAGTAGAAGAAAGGTAGAAAATGATAGAAAACAGAAAAAATTATGAAAAATATCAAAAAAATATATACAAAAATGTTAAGGATAACTTTTGAACATTTTTATATTTATTTTCAAAAAATTACACAAGGACAATTTCTAAAAATTACAATATGGAAAATGTTTGAATCTTTCTCAACTTTTATGGAATATTGCTAAAATTTTCCTAATGTAAAACTTTTGTACTCGTTTTAAACTTTTGTTCAAAAGTGGCCCTTTAAATTTTTGCATATATCTTAACGGTCAACTTTGACTTGATGGAAAATTGGATGGGGCGACAAAAATAAAATGCACACAGATGAAAGAGTGGCACAAACGAAATGAGCAAAAGAAGAGTAGCGAAACCGATATTACATATATTTTCACTTGTGTGAGACCCCGGATCAGCTATCCGAAGTCTCATGTGTATTTTTGTACTAGTCCCAGATTAGTAGCTAGTACACACAGTCAACAGTGATATATCATTGCCGAACATAACGAAATTGTAACATAAATATAAAGTATTAGCCACATGGCTACATATTACAACACTCGGTCACACGACCAGAGTCACAGCAGCGGAAACAAAACGACAAGAAGCGAAACCCAACACACACCATAGGCGATGACAAGACACGCGACTAGTTCTCCTGGCGATCTTCCTCGAACTCCTCGGCGTAGAACTCACCGTCTTCAACGGCGTCCTGATAGTTCTCTGATGACAACAGTTTATGTAGCACGTGAGTACAAAAATACTCAGCAAGTCTGGGAAATTTTGCACATGTGGGACTTTCCAAGGAAGGCTTAACATGGTTCTTTTGCATAAAGCCAAGTTTCATCAAACCATACTTGATAATAAGTTTCATAAAGCATATTTTAGCCATTCTTTTTAACAATTGAATTATGTAATATTTTAGTGAAGGTTCTATCCACCATCACTAGTATAAGGGCTCTATCCGCCACAAGTTTAAAAGATCAAGATTATCCACACATGACTCTATCCGTCATGACATAAAAACAGGTTCCATCTACGTGGTTGGCTCAATCCGCCAATTAAACATTCGAGAGTTCTAACCACTCCCGAATCCCAAAACATCATTTATTTTCAAAACCAAAACCAAAGTCTACCAGTATGAAAGCATTCTTTGCTTTTCCCTTGACCGTAGGCACGGCTATTTGAATAGTTTTAACTCTGCAGAGGTGTACAGCTTTACCCACATGACATGATATTCCCTTAGTGCCATGTACAATTAACACACTTCCTTGGGTGTGCCGGCATGGATATCATGACAAGGCCTTTACAATGTATACGTCTAACCCGACTCACCCGTTGAGGTTTCACCGCTGTTAGGGTTCTATCTACCCAGTACAGAAGCCCCCTCTTGCGCCGTGTGGGGAGTACAACTAGCCTCTATCCGGCACCCACATTCCACCAACTGGCGAGTCTAAGTTAGGTTTCTACAAATTATTTAGCCAGGTCGTACCATGTTAGACATGTGGTAATACGATTATGCTTAGAATGGACAGTCATAAGCGTCGATCCTTAATTGACTTGAGGCGGTACTTGCACATTGGAAACTAGTGCTCAATTCGCACCCACCCGACATTCCAATCCGCCCAAGTCCAAATCCTTTTTATTTTTCTTTTTGTTTTAGAAAAACAGTACCCATACTTTATAATAATTTTCAAATCATACTTTAAATCATAACTTTTGTATAATCCCACCCATGGGTCATTTTCATCAATTCGGGTACTAAGCATATCTACTGTTCTAGTCAACAAATGTCACAATATAAGATAGACATGACATAGCAAAAGTCCTAGGGTTACAATTAAGCATGGATAACAACAATCAAGGAGCTAATCGCAATTGGGATTAACTACTCATTTATATTTGACATACGACGATAAAGATAGCGATGCACGTTTATAAAGCATTGTAAATCGTTTGTAAACATGGGATCAAAATGCGTCAAGGGACTTGCCTTCAGCCGCAGCGAGGAGGTCGAACTCTTGAAGTCCGGCGGCGGCGGCGGCGGAGGACTCGGTGGGATCTTCGGCTACGCACAAAACGGTACAACAAATAAATAACAATAAAATAAATAAAATCCAAAAAATTATAAAAGTTATACTGGCAGGTAGATATTGAATTTATATGAATTTAGGAATTTGAACGGAGTCAATCGGAGTTCAGACGAAAAAGTTACGAGCCTCCGAAGTTGAAAAATGCTAGAAAATAGAAAATCGCGGAATATTCCAGAGCATCTTCTTTTTCTGATTTTTGGATTACTTGGAGTCTATGACAAGTGGGGCCTCCCTGTCATAGGCCTTGGGCTTCTTCTTCCTTGGACAAGGAACAGAGGAGCAAGGGCATCAAGGGGGCGCCGGCCATGGAGGCCATGGCTGCGGGCGGCGGGTCGGCACGGCGGCAAGGCGGTGAGCCTGGTGGTAGCGACGTGGCGGAGGAGGCGACGTGGCGAGTGGGGAGACGGTGGTGGGCGCGCATGGCGCGGGCGGCGTGTGGCGGCCGGCGCCGGGCGAAGCGACAGTGAGGGGCGGCGGGCACGACGGCTGGCAGCGGCTTTCGGCCGGGCGGGGCGCCGAGGCGGCGGGCGGGCAAGACGGAGGCGCCCGGGCTGGTATGGCAGCGCCGATCGACAGCGGCGGCGGGACCGGGGGGGCGCAGGGACGGTGGCACGCCGGCCGGAGCGGCGGCGGTAGCGTCGCACGGCATGGGCAAAACAGAGAAGCCCAAAACCACCCCAAAAATCTGAAATTTTCACGAGAATGCAAAACAAAGTTGCAAATTGGATGATGGATTAGCTAGAGAATATCTAGAGGGACTCAACATTGCAAGGAATCGAACCAAAACTCACCGAAGAAGATGAATTTGGCGAAGAACGTGGGTTCGGCCGAAACGATTCCAACTCGAAATTCATCGTTCCCACTTGAGGAAACCTAAAATTGATTGATGAGTTAGAATCTAGACATCCATACGAACACAAGGGAACGAACGGAATCAGATTTGGCTCACCGGAAAGGAAGATATGAGGATGAACACGAAGAACACGAAAAACGGCGTTCCTCGTCAGTTTTTGCAATCTCACGGACGATTGAGTGTGAGAGGCAAAGGATGGTTGTGTGCACGGGAAAGAGGACCCTTCCACGAAGATTTGAGAGGTGGAATCATGCGAAACGGATTGGAAACGACCGAGTTATTGCCATTTATGCCGATTTCGGTTTTTGGTCCGCTAATCACATTCTGGCGAGATTAAGGGCTCATTAACCCCGGGGATGGAAAGGTTTCGTCGCTATGAATCCAACGGATCCGACCGTTCACGATTTGGAGCATTGATTGGAAAGTTATGAGGGATTGAATGGAAGGAATCAAGTATGGAAACTTGAAAGAAGCATTCTTCTGTAAGAGCTCCATCGGGAGGTTGATGATGACACTGTAGCATGCCATGTGGTGCCCTCCGGTTGGCCGAGAATTACGCGAATGCAACGTCCTAGAGAAAAATTAGCAAAAATGGTCCAAAAATTATGGAAAAATTCCTAGAACCATTAGGGAATATTTGGAACCTAATAAAATTGGTTTCGCTGAATTTGGATAAAATTTGGAGTTTAGAATATTCTGAGGCGAATAGCGGGCATTAAACGAAAGCCGCGCGAGATAAAATGCCAGGAGCCTCCAAAAATCTTGGAAAAATTCTCAAAATGTTTTTAGAATATTTGGGACCTAATGCAATAGGTTCCAGGATTTTTGGAGCATTTTCGGACTCGGGTGAAATTTCGGACGCGGACAGGAATCTGAAAATTTGATTTTTCGAACGGAGGGGAATTGAATCCTGATTTTGGAAGAGAAAGAATGCCAGGTTAGATTAAACACCAAGGGAACTCCAAATTTTGAATTTAATTAATTTTAAATTAAGTTTTTCCAGAAAGCCGAAATTGAGAATGTTACAACTTGGACAAAATTTTCCCTTCGTTTAATGATCAAGTTTATTGCACTAAGTAAGAAAAATAATTCAGTGCATGTGACCTGAGGACAATGCCCCAATACAGCCACCGGTTTGATGCTCGCAAGTAGCAACTCACATGCCGTCACTCAACTATTATTCCCCCTACCTCCAAAGCTACTCCGTGAAAGAATTATGTGAACCAACTCAATCTACACACGTGCTTGGACGAGTTAGTGTATCATACGGAAATTTAATTAAAGTTTGACCACTTCTTTAGATACCACAAGAATCTGAAACCATAATTTGTACGCCAAAGTTTACATTTGGTCATACAATTAAAATAATCAAAATGAGCTAGCAATTTAAATTTCTTGTTTTTTTTTGTAGATTTTAGTTTTGCTTGATGTTAAACTATTAATATTTTGATAACTGAAAACAAAAATATTATAACTTGTATAGATATTTAAAACAAAATTATAAGTACTCGATTTTCCCTATTGAAATTCATAACTTAGATTTTGATATTAGAAATTTTAAAGTTTGTATATTTAATACTTTCTTAAAATAAACTTCTTCTTTCTAACAAATATATTACTGTCAATTTTTAAAAATAGCACCCAACTTGTGTGTATATGGGTATGGTTGAAACTTCCACAGATATAATGAAACGTCTAAAAATTGATATGGCCAGTGTACACAAAAAGTTCACTGAAACATAACACAATGGCATATTGCTCTTTTATTAAGAACCGATGTTTTCGTTGCTGATGCTGTTTTAAGATCACAAAAGGTCCCAAGCACATGAACACGGTCTTAAGCACCGCCAACTTAAAGGTAACGACGTGTTTACAAGATAAGAATGTCCTGAACATCTGAATATGCAATTCCGTGTGCAGCTACCGTGACATCTAGGTGTGCACGTAGCTTATCCAGCAAAGTCCAAGAGTCTACGTCGGAAAGCCGGACCCACGTCGCTGTCGGGGGTACCAGGAATGATGTGCGTGTTTTTGTTTTGCTTCGCTTGCATGCACCCACTTGCAGTTGCACCGCTAACTGCCAGGTAGGACTGTGACTACTAACTTCCCTTTATAGAAACATTGGGTTTTGGGACAATCTATGTGGCATTCTGGCTAATTTACCCGGAGAGGAATGTGCAAATTAATAGTTTTTTGAAAAACTTGTGAGGGTTTGCTAAATACTCCCTCCATTCCCTTATATTAGGCGTATACTTTTTTTTCAAAGACCAATGCACAAATTAACTATCATCATTCACTACTACAGAAACGTACATCACAATCGGTTCTTTTTGGTCATCACAGTCGGTTTTGGTGGCGATACAAAGTCCAACGACAGTGATAAGGTAGATATATCACAGTCGGTTTTTAACCGACACTAATAATACATTATCACTGTCGGTTCTCAACAGGAACCGACTGTGATATTACACTTATCACCATCGGTTTTATCTTAGAACCGATTGCGATAAGTATAATATCACAATCGGTTCTTTTTAGAACCGATACAAATGATTACTTTATCGCAATCGGTTCATTTGTAGAACCGATGGGGATAATAATAATATCACAATCGGTTCATTTGTAGACCCGATTCAAATTATTACATTATCACCATCGGGTCATTTGTAGAACCGATGGGGATAAGAATAATATCACAATCGGTTTATTTGTAGAACCGATTCAAATTATTACATTATCACAATCGGTTCTTTATGCAAACCGATTGCGATATTTAAACATATCCCAATCGGTTCCAAAGAAGAACCGATTGTGATGATGTTATCGCACATCGTCCAAAATGGCCTCGCATTGACAATATGACACATTCATGACAATCCACGTAATCACGTAACATATACATCACAATCTACACACATTACATTCAAATTAATATTGTTTTCGATCCGTAATGTATCACATTCACATTCAGATAAATTTTGTTTACACTTTATGGACTAGTATTTGCTTGAATTGTCTCTATATCTACCATCATCTCGCTATAACTTCGCCCATTACCATCGCATAAATAGTCTCGTAATTTCTTGAGATCGGTGTTGGTTAGGCTCTTCCTACCGATATCAAGGACCTGCAAAATAGATAGTAGTGCACTAATATATTTAAGGCTTAAATTGGTATTGTAACATCTTGATAGTATTATGCTTGTAAACAAATATCAAATAGACAAGATTGCAAATAATCGCTTTATACCTTAGGGAAAGCATGTGAGCGACCAATCAAATTCGGCATGTGATGCATCACGTAAAAGCCACACAGATCATCGCACCCTTGTTGATGACACTCGTGAACAAAGAAACTTAAATTAGGAGACGAATTAAAAATAGGTGCAAGAAAAAATCCTATGATAGACACTTGTACCTTGAAGCGCTTCCACTCGAGTTTGGTGCCTTGTTTATCATTGTATGGGCCACGCTCAAAGAACGTAAGACATGAAAGCCCTATACATTGGAGAGATGCCATGCATTGAGGTTAAAAATACCTAACGTAGTTCAATATGTAAAGTGTTAGGTTAGAGGAATGTACTTACTTCGCAAAACAGGCTCGATCGCATAGTCCATCGGTCTATTTTCGAGTGAGTTCAACGTGTAGACCTTGTTTTGACTCGAACAACCACAAGTAGAACCCAATGGTTGCTTATTAAACGGTACACAATGCAAGAGAATAAGTTAATACAAGGTTGAAGTGTGTACATGTAATTGAATTGTATAGTAGTACATACTCCTGGTGGTATGGGAAGAGAATGAAGTCCTTTTTTGCCTCCTCATGCAATGCCTGCTTGATGTATCCTGCAAGGAACTCCGATTGATACTTAGCCATGGTCGCAGACACCATCTCGGGGTCGACAAACCCGACAGGGTGTTGACCCGTCACGGATCGCTGCCTCATGAACCTGCAATTCATGTCAATTGTTAAAAATATAATACAAAATCAATAAATAGTCATCTGATTGAGTATGGTGCGAGACTCACAGCGTTCAGGATCGTATGGTAGAAATATCGACGGCTTTCAAGCTATACATAAAGTACAGATCCTCAAAACTGACTGGAAAGGTCCCATCCTCCTTGCGGTGGAATTGGCCCGCTCGATACTTCACTATGAAATCGTGGCGAGACTCGGCCTCATGTGACCTATCGATGTACCATCCATGTAGGTGTCGATCGAACAAGCCCAAAGAATTCAATTCTTGGCTTGGGAGAAAGGGCTTTCCATGTATGTACCGCTTGTGATCATCAGGGTGCTCTGTGCCCTCGACAACTTTGCCTTCTTCACGGAGGGACTCTCGAACTCGCTTTGTATCTTTCGTCATCGTGGTAGAAGTCCTTTGCGCCCACTGCGCACCAACATTTGTAGCCGCAGCGTAGGTGCAGGAGGTGCAGCAGCGTAGGTGCAAAGGTTGTGTAGCGAGGCAGGAGCATGTGCAGCAGAGCAGGAGCATGTGCAAAGCAGGAGCAGGAGCAGCAGAGTAGGAGGAGCAGGAGCAGCAGCAGCAGCAGGAGTAGTACCAGAGCAGCAGTGAGTAGGAGGAGCAGAGTAGGAGGAGCAGGAGCAGCAGCAGCAGCAGGAGTAGTACCAGGAGCAGCGGCAGAGTACCAGCAAAGAGTGCACAGTGAGCAAAGATCGTGAGTACGAGGAGCAAGAATAGAGCAAGAGCAGAATGTGAGCAAAGACCAAGAGCAGCATAAGATTCAGCAAGAGCGTGAGTAGTAGCAAAGCAATAGCGATGAGCAGCAGCATCGTGAGCGTGAGCAGCAGTGAGCGATGAGCAGCACGTGAGTAGCAGAGAGCGCAGTGAGCGCAGCTTGTACCAGCGATGAGCGAAGTGGCGGCAGGAGGAGGTGCTTGCACTACGACACCGTCGCGGGCCACTTGATGAACGACATCCGTGCTTGCCCGAGAGTGGTGATATCTTCGTTCGGGGAACTCCAGGGCATGAGACATGTAAACATCGTGGACATAGTCCACTGCACCCTCATGTAGCCCATCCCCAAAGGTATACCATGCACCGTGTCATCCTCCTTGCTTGGAAATGCAACCCGCGCGCAGCCTCAATCTGTATTCCGTCGTCGACCAGGACTAGCCAGGCACTTGGTAGGACCTCGCAAGAAGTGATCGCATCTTCATCATAACTGTGTTAAGCTTACTCATGTACCTTTTGGTCTGAAAGCTTGATTATTACCTTGAGGTGTGGAATGCACTGAGTTCCTTATTGGAAGCGCTTTGCTAGGGCGTAGCATAGGCGATGGTTGAGGAATCTGATTCTGCGAGAACATCGCCATCATCTCACCATCATCTCGGCCTTTAACTCCTCCTTCAACTCCTCCTTCATCTCGCAAACGGATCCGCGCCTCACGTGCTTCCCATGATCTTGCCCGGACCTTTGACGCGCTCTCCTCTACAAAGAAGGACCTCTTCGTATACCCGCACTCGCGGCAAGCACCCGCTTCTTATGATCGGGCTTCCCGATTGCCGAAGACAGATGTCCCGTGACCCTTGGCTTTCAAATGCTCCTTGCTCTTTCCGCAGGCTTACCTCCTCCTGCAAAGCGCAAATATAAATTATTACTAAAATACAATGGGAATATAATATGCAATGTACTATGTTAGATATCTTACGATGGTCGTGACGATCTATGCGGTCGCGGGGTTTGGAATGACAATCTGACCGTCAGATGTTTTCTTCGTCCTCGCTAATACCCGATCGCGTGCCGCTCCTCGCATATGTGGGAGTAAGGCATCGTTGTCCCAGGTGGCACACTCAGAGGCTAGTCGCACCCACTCGCCTTCTTCCCTCACGCACTCCACCGGAACCGAGGTGGTGCGCGTGTGTGTTACGCCTCAGATAGCGATATTCTTCTCTCTCGGCTCCTCCGCCTGCGTACTCCTCATCCTTGCGAACTCCTCCCAAACCTCGGGTGTAACAAAAGGATACCTTTGGAAGGGAGTACGGTCTTTCAACACGAACTCGGCATGCATGGTCACCCTGAAATGCCTCAAAGCCACACCCATTCTCTTCAAGGCGTACTGTCTCGCATTGATTTCATCTTCCTCTGGTATAATCCATTTTCCCTTAACTTCGTCCCCACAGTCGGTTCTTACGCTCGCTTACTTCCTTCCTCCAGTCCTTAATTGTGATCGGCACTCGCTCCCTCACCAATTGGCCGATAAAAGAGGAGTAGCGCCCCTTAAACGGGCCAGGACCCGTGCAAACCCCCCTGGCATTGAATTGGAGCACTTGCGGCGTTCTCCCTGTGGCTCCTTTATTCGGTCCTCTGCCCTTTCTAACCTTCCTCGAAGGGGTAGCAGGACCTTCTTCTCTCTCTGGCGTTGAGCCGGTGCTCTCTCTTTGCGACATTTCGAAGTAAGTACGTATATTGTCAAACCTAAACTTCATGAGAGGAAGCAATTCAAATTTCACATAATAGAAAGCATTTCACATGTCTATCTGTAGACCGACTAAGTACATACGTACCAACGATGACTCCTAATCTCTAATTAGGTTAGGTCCTAATCCCATTCGAGGATATGTGGTTCGAGCAAGTTCCTAAGCTGTTGTACAACTCTAGAGAAAATTTCGGCAAGACATCTCATTGTTCTCCAAATACACGTCTCGACAACAGGTCAAGAGGGTGTGTATTCGAAGAACACCAGGAGATGCTTAAACTTTCTCTAGAGTTTGTACAACGACTAAGGAACTTGCCCGAGCCACATATCCTCGAATCGCCCAAAAACGTGGACAATTCGAGACTGCTTATTTATTAATATGCCATTTTAGCATACTTATAAACAAGCACCCTCGAACGGGAGACGCATAGGTTACGCAACTAAACTCGATAATAAAGTGCGATAATATAGCATGTGTTACAAGTTTCAAATTGCAATGATGGATTGCTCTCAGATTGCTATAGAAGGGTTGCTAAATTAATTAGCCGTCCAACTTCTAGATGGCCAATATATCACCGGCAATTACATCTTAAAATTCAAGGATTACACAACCCTAGAACAGCACTGCTCTAGCACAGAAAACAACAAGTACAAAGATAATATCGTAATGAATATAGCACTAATCTAACCCTACCACAATGCATTAAGAGCAAGTGCCACCAAATTGTCAGCTAAGAGCATAAAGGAATAAGCACAGCACTGCTCTGACCCTAGAACAATGCATTAAGAGCAAGTGCCACCAAATTGTCAGCTAAGAGCAGTGTTGTTCTAGGTCTAGCAAGTTCCTTTAATGATTAGATTAATCAAGCCTCATTCAAAAGCAATCATCATCGAGCTATTTACAACCAATTACAGCCCTGATCAAAATGCATCTTACAGTGCGCCGAACCGAGTCGGCAATGGGGGAGGAGCCGATGGGGGACGCGCCGATGGGGGGGACGAGCCGGAGGGGGAGGCGCCCACGGGGTACCCGCCACTGGGAGAGGAGCCGGGGGGGAGGCGCCCACGGGGTAGGCGCCGGTCGGGGAGGTGGTCGAGCTAGGGTGTGGGAGGAGCCGGAGGGGGAGGCGCCCACGGGGTACCCGCCACTGGGAGAGGAGCCGGGAGGGCGCCACGGGGTAGGCGCCGGTCCGGGAGGTGGTCGAGCTAGGGTGTGGGAGGCCGGAGGGGCGCCCACGGGGTACCCGCCGGTGGGGAGGCGCGGGGAGGAGGCGGAGGGGAGGCGCCGGTGCGGGGAGGTGGTGGAGCTAGGGTTGTGGAATGAATTGAAAGCGAAATCGATGGCGCCGAAATGAACTGAGTGTCTTGTGGCGAAATGAAAATGCTCGGGTTTTATCACGGTCGCTTCTATAGAAAAACCGATCGCAATTATCTTGAGTATCCGTGTTCGGGTTATATAGAAAACCGATCGCAATTATCTTGAGTATCTGTGTCGGTTCTATAGAAAAACCGATCGCAATATGTGTAGTATCGTGTCGGTTCTTTAAAAGAACCGATCGCAATTATACTATCTGCGTGCTTAGGTTTCCTAAAGAACCGATTGTGATAACTATGATCCAATTTCTAATTTTTTTAAAAGCAGAATCTTCATTCAAATTTGCTATACTATAAGATCCATTTGACATATATATTCTACAAAATGCCACATTATACAGGAATTCTTACAACATAATTTATTTAAAATACAACCCTTCTTGATGATCTACACGCATGTAATGTGTTCCATGTGTGCCGTCGTCACCGCGTAGACATGCCCCATCTGCAAACGGAGGTGTTTCATCAAATTGGTTGTACTCTTCTTCATCTACGACATTTTCAACTCCAATAATCCTCCTCTTGCCATGAAGTACGACGTGCAACCTCGGATTGGCCGGTCACGACGTAGAAAACTTGAGTTGCTTGCTTTGGCGAGGACGAACGGTTCATCTCTCAGAGGCCGATCTATTCAGATCAACAAGTGTAAAACTGTCTTGTCGACCTTAACTCCGTGAGGAAGTCTCACCCACTTACATCGGAACAATGGAACTTGGTATATTCCGTAGTCGAGCTCCCATATTTCTTCGATCATCCCGTAGTGTGATTCATTGCAGTTGACAATCCTCTAATTGAGTGATCATCGGACAAAGCATCTATGCTCACACCACTGTTTTGCTTTGTACTCTTTGCATCTTGACTTTCAAGATAAAATGTGTAGCCATTAATATCGTGAACCTTGCCATGTCTCAGATATTAAATCTTGGTCCATCAGCCAACCATTTGACATCCTCGGTACTAACGGAGACCTTCACCTTTTCTTTGAACCATGTGAGGAATCGATCGTTGTGTTCTCGTGTGATGGAAAGCTCATCCATAAGTGGATTCTCTTCCCGTAATATCAACTTGTGCTGTTCGATGTATGGATGAACTTCTGCGCTGTGTTGCAAGACTGTGAAATGCGCTTTACAGTACATATCAAATTGTGGGCTCATTAGATTTGACCCAATGGTTCCTTTGCCACCAAGTCTGCCCTCATGACGAGATATAGGAACACCAATCGGTTGTCTTTTACCTAGGTAGTCCACGCAGAACTCAATAACCTCTTCAGTCCCATAACCTTCAATAATACTACCCTCAGGCTTCGACCTATTCCTGACGTATGACTTTAATATACCCATGTACCTCTCGAACGGATACATGTAACGCAGGAATGCGGGTCCACAAATCTTAATCTCTCTAACAAGGTGAACAACGAGGTGGACCATGACGTCGAAGAACGACGGGGGGAAATGCATCTCAAGTTGACAAAGAGTCTGCACCACCTCACTGTAAGTTGTCCAAGACATCGGGATCAATAACCTTGCATGAAATCGCATTGAAGAAATAGCATAGCTTCGTGATTGCCAACCCGACGTCATCCGGTAGGATATTTCGATTGCAACAGGAGCATTTGGGTCATCAAGACATGACAGTCGTGGGACTTCATACCGATCAACTTCAAATCATCCATAGACACAAGCTTCTTAATGTTTGCGGAGTAGCCCGATGGAACTTTAATATCGTGGAGACACTTGCAGAGGTCTTCTTTCTCTTTCTTGGATAAGGTGTAGCATGCAGCGGGGATGTACGGCCCTTTTCCATCCTCCTCCCTCACTGCAAGCTTGGGCCTGATCCCCATGTAGGTCATATCGCGGCGAGCATTCACACCATCCTTGGTCTTCCCAGGTATGTTCAGCAGGATGCCTACCAAATTATCACAAACATTTTTCTCAACGTGCATGACATCAATACATTGACGGACATCTAACTCCTTCCAATATGGTAAGTCCCAAAATATCGACCTCTTTTTCCAAATGGTCCTAGGACGAACAGATTTACGGCTCTTACCATACTGAACATCGATATCCTCTACGCGTGAATATACTTGCCTTCCAGTCATAGGCTGCGGGGCTGCACGAACTTCCCTCTTTCCATCAAATTTGTCATCTATCTTACGATATCGATGAGTTCGGGTAGAAACCTACGGTGACCCATGTTCACCGCTTTCCTCGACCGGCAACCACAAGCTATCGGTGTCCTCTTCACAAATTGGACAAGCTTTGGCTCCTTCGTGCTATAGCCCGCCAAAGTACCAAAGGCTGGGAAATCATTTATGGTGCAAAATATCATAGCCCGTAGGGTGAAGTTCTCTCTTTTGTATGCATCCCACACCTCAACCCCCACATTCCACAATTTGACCAAATCCTCAATTAGTGGTGATAGGTACACATCAATATCATTACCCGGCTGTTTGGGTCCAGAGATTAGCAACGACATCATGATATACTTCCGCTTCATGCATAACCAAGGAGGCAAATTGTAGATACACAACAAAAGCGGCCAAATCTTGTGTCGACTGCTCATATTACCAAACGGATTCATACCATCCGTACTCAATCCAAATCTTATGTTCCTCATCTCGGCACCAAACTCCTCATGTTCCCAATTAATGTTTCTCCATTGAGCCGAATCAGCGGGATGTCTCAACTTGCCATCTTCCTTTCGAGATTCATAATGCCAACGCAACAATTTTGCCTCTTTAGGATTTGCAAATAACCGCTCTAAACGGGGAATGATGGGCAAATACCACAACACCTTGGCTGGTGCCCCTTTTTCACATCTTCACCGTCGTCAATTCGGTTCTTACGCTTCTTGTCATTACGCTTCTCATTTTGTTTGTATCGGGGTACACCACAAACTAGACAAATGCGCAGTTCCTTATGGACGTTGCGGTATAGTATGCAATCATTTGGACATGCATGTATCCTTTCTATTTCCATTCCCATGGGACATAATAGCTTCTTCGCTTCATAAATACTCGTTGGCAACGCGTTTCCCTCTGGAAGCATATCCGAAAGAAGTATTAAAAGTGCATTGAAACTTGTATCTGTCCAACGGTGTTTTGCCTTCAGTTCAAACAATGCAAGGACCGAACCCAACTTGGTGTATTCCCCTTTGCAACCTGAAAACAATGGTTTGGCATCGTCATCCATCAAGCTTTTAAATTTTTCGAACTCTCTTTCCGTGTAATTTCCCTCCACATCCCGCAACATTTGATCTAAATTATCCTCATCAAACATATCACGCTCCAACTCCTGATCGGCTTCAAACATATCTTCGTTGCATATCACAGGGTACTACCTGCCTCCCCATGATGGATCCAACACGTGTAATTCCTCACGGCCACGTCGAATCAAATGGCCTTCAATTTGAGATGAGTTGTTAAATCTCCGAGATTGGTGCAATCAATACAAGGACAATATATGAACTTTACACCCCTCATAACCATATCTTCTTACGCAATTCTTATGAACTCCTTAACTCCTCTCAAATTCAGCACTCACACGGCTTTTGTGATACATCCATTCTTCACGGTCCATCTACAAGTAAACCGCAAACAATAAATTAATAATGCCCTAATCAATGACTGATCTTAAAGAAACGTATATCCGTAGACCGACTAAGTACGTACGTACCAACGATGACTCCTAATCTCTAAGTAGGTTAGGTCCTAATCCCATTCGAGGATATGTGGTTCGAGCAAGTTCCTAATTAAGATGTTGTACAAACTTTAGAAAATTTCGGCGACATCTCCATTTGTTCTCCAAATACACGTATCGACAACATGTCAAGAGGATGTGTATTCGGAGAACATCGCCGAGGAGATGCTGCCGAAACTTTCACTACGCTTTGTACAACAAATTTAGAACTTGCCCGAGCCACATATCCTCGAACTATCAAAAAACGTGGATACTGAGATCGCTTATTTATAAATATGCCATTTTAGCATACTTATAAACAAGCACCCTCGAACGGGAGACGCATAGGTTCTGTGACCTAATTAACTATTATATATAATTGATCATATTAATAATATTAAAACAATTAATTTAAGTCCTAATGCAATATTGAAGAGATTTCTAAGAATTAATGCTGGTCACCTTTCGATCGAGGAAAACCACAAACGAGGGAAATCTAGCTCTGATCAAGCTAGCACGGCCATCAAATTAACGGAGACCTTCAACGCACCGATCTCCTCCACTACCATACACTCGCTAATGAGACCAAATCAAAATCGAATGATGTACATTAATACAACATTGAAGGGATTGAAGGAATCGGGCCCACCTGCTGAATAAAGCCACAGGTAAGATAGAATTTGGAAAATAGAGAAATCGCCTAGCGAACTAACTCGACGAGAGTTAATAAGTTCATTCCCGAGTCCGCACGGTACATATAAAACCTAGCGAGCCTCATCACAATCGGTTCTATAGAAGAACCGTTTGTGATTAATTAGTTATCACCGCCGCTATATGTAAAACCGATCGTGATAATTTGATTCTCAACAGCATCGGTTTCTTTATAGAACCGACACGAGATAATATATCGTTGTCGGTTCTCAAAAGGAACCGATCAGAATCAAGTCAACATCACAGTCGGTTCTTGCTAAGAACCGACACGGATATCCATTCGCCCCCTCGTCTTCCCCGCCATTTTGACGTTCAAACAATACTAGCATTAATTGATCACACCATATAACTCCTTTCGTTCTCTGCATCCTGGTCACATCGGTACAAGTCTTCCTCCTTTCGTTCTCTGCATCTTCGACCGGCAATGGCAGCGCCACCGCCATCTCCTCAAGAAGTTCGACGACTGCGGAGTCGCTTCTCTTCCATCCTCCTCCACCGTCCTCACCGCCGCCGGTAGCGCCGCCAGCCTCCGGCGCCTCACTCCGACATGGCGCGGCGCTTCACTCAGATCCCGTCGTCCCTCCCGGCTTCTCACCCCATCCGGGCGCCTCCAAAGGCAGCAAGCGCCCCAGAGATGACGACGACGACGAGGAGGAGGAGGAGGACGACGACTACGAGGGGGACGACGAGGAGGACGACGACGACGACGAGGAGGATGACGAGGGGGACGACGACGACGACGACGACGACGAGGAGGAGGAGGAGGAGAAGGAGGAGGAGGAGAAGGTGGAGGAGTACTACGCGCCGATCACCATAGGGACCGGCGCGTCGTCTAGATCGGGTTCATCATCGGAGGATGAACCATCACTAGTCCGCGTAGTCTCCAAATGACTCTGGCGACTTCGGGTGACTCGGGTCACTCGGATGACTCGGGTTACTCGGGCTAGAGCCGCGAGTAGTAAATTTAATATATTAGGTGTAATGCAGTCCCCCTTTATATGTTTACTAATTATAAACAATGGATGTGGTGATATATTGTAATGAAATACAGCTTGTTTAATATATTAGGGTTGTTGGCCTAGTGCAGATGAAATCTATTCCGCTGCCTTTACACTATTTTGAATCTCTTTTATATTTTTGTGCATTGTATCTTTCTAATGTTCTGTTGTTCCAAGTCAAAATGTTTCATGTCCTACTGATAAAAAAAACAAGTATAATGTGTGGAATGGTATATATATTATTATTATCTGCTGCATGCATGCTACTATAATGTTATATATAATTTGCATCACTACATGTGTCTATATAAATTGTCTGAGAGTTGAACCGCGAGTTGGGATTCTAGCAGACCGGTACTGTTCATCGTCCGAAAATACAAGTTTTGCACAAATATTAAAGCATGAATGAAGGGCACAAGAGGTCTGTGTTGGGATTCAAGCAGAGCGGGCTGTGTTGGAGTTTGTGTGAGGACCCCCTCTTCCTATACCGTACTGTACGCCGTCTACTGTAGCGTATAGCACCGTATAGCAACAGGAAGCCTCGACACCGAAGATCTGAACCTAAAAATTCGATCGACGGGATCGAACCCTTAGCTTCGGACCCGGTGCTCAGACAAGCATCTCGACATCGATCCCTGGATCAAGAGCCCAAGATCGCTGCACTCCACAACCCGAGTATCAATGCACTAAAAGATAAACTAAGGTAATTACATAACTGGGTGTAAACCTTGAACAAGAGTATTACGAAACCAAAAGAAGTAAAGCGGCAGTGAAACAAAAGAAAGACAACCAAAGATACCTGGCCTAACCACCCCACAGACTCTTGTGGAGGGAGGGACTACGAAGCCGCAACACTCGCAGAAAAGGGGCTCGCCATCATCCGGGACATCATCATTACCTTCCTCTGTGGAAAAAGGGTTAGCAGCAACGGTGAGTACACGTATGTACTCGCAAGACTTTAGTGTATGCAAATATAATTAAATGCAGGCTGATTCAACGGGTAAAGATTTTACACTGGGTTAGTTGCAGAAAGCTGGATTTAAAACAGTTTATCGAAAAGTAATACATAATTTAAAAGACAGCAGTTTGAATAAAACATATTTACAGTGTATGTAACAACTGAGCTCCACAGCTGCCACCATCCATGGTCGCAACTGGGATACGAATCGACATCCATACATATTCATAATCCCATCGAGAATCATATACACATATCCACAATTCCATCAAGTACCATTCCACCACATACTTTATACCGACTCCGAAATAGATTTTCATTTTCAAAACCAAACCAAATCTCTATACTTGATATGATTAGAGAAGATTGCTCATAACCGTGAGCACGGCTAATCGATTAGAATTATTTGATACTCTGCAGAGTTTGCGCACTTTACCCAAACACAACTCAGACTTGCATCCCTGTCATCCAGGGTACACGCGATACACGAGGTATCCGATATACAAGAATGATCTATTCTTTCCCATCGTTGAGGTTATAGCCACACCCCAGCACCGGTGACGACAAATCCACTACTATGGCGATAAGAGGCCAACCACCACTCGGCGCGCCACGGAATACTCATCGTGACGACGGCGAATTGTTGGCCGCGGCATTACCCCATAGCAAGGCGTACACCGTTGTATCAACAAACATGAATCGAGCGATTCCTCGCCGCAAAAGTCCAAGCGCACACACGAAGGCGCATACGGCGGGTCGTGAGGACACACACACCGCGCTTGACTGCTCATCACAGGGAAAAGGTCCACTCTTCGGCCTACCAACAGGCATGGCTATCCCCTCACACTTCAAGTACTAGAATAGGCTGCCCCATCCCAAAGATTGCGCGGTTGCACGGTGTTCAATTCAAAAACCGTCACAAGTTCGGTCCTTATATTTTTGCCTAGTGACTCAAGCGGGGAACTCCACTTAACTCGCCAACCAATCACCACCATGTTTAACTAGTACATATTATACCTCCCGCCAAGTCTAATTACCAACTAGACACTTCACATTTTTACCAATATACCTTTACGATTCACATTTCCAAAACTTTTCCAAAACCAATTACATTTATCATAATTTTGAGCATTTGGTAAGGACTGACTTTGCTCACCTCTATTGCAGTGTCTAAGCGTATGCAATTACTAAATCGTTTATACCCAAGTGACATTTTATTAAATTGTCTAACCCTACTAAGGTTATCAATGATCTCAGGGAATTAAATTGAGGGAAACCACCAAATCAGGGTATATCTACCATTCCCACAAACTAGCAATTTCTTGAATATAAACAATGCATATGGTTTGAGAAATCAAAGTAGACATCGTGAAATATAGGTTTCAAGATGGTCAAAGGAGGTGCTTGCCTTGTTGTTGCACTTCGGTGATGTCCGGGATGATGCTCGGGTTGTTCGAGGCGGCCCGACTCGCTAGCCTCTAATCGGTCAAAGCAACAAAAGCAGCGAAAGAAATACAACTTAGCAAAAGAAAGTTTTAAATGCACCATGAAGTGCATGCAATACACAAGAATGAAGTACAACCAAGAAACCCTGAAGAAACAACGCACTCGGACAACACAACACGACCGAACAGAACAGCCTAACCCGGATAGTCCGGGTTTTGCATCCGGACAGTCCGGATAGGCCGGACACTCCGGACCGTTTCGTCCGGATACTCCGGACAATCCGGACACTCCGGACCATATGCCCGGATACTCCGGTCCTAGGGCATTTGGTCCAACTCGACGAGGAGACGGAGACCTTACCACTCCCTACAACTTCACGCGACCCGATCTACGACTTTCGTACACCTAGCGAACCGGAAGGAGCTCCGAGCTAGCCGATTCTACGAGAAAACGTCGCTAACCCGCCAAACCTCTAACTCACACTAACAACTCCTTAAATCGACATTACTACTACCCGATCTACCACTCTAGCATACCACATTCACTAATCCAAATCCCATTTTCAACCCTAGAACCACTACACCCAAAACCCTAGAATCCAAGTTCAACCCTAGCCTCCCAAATCCAAACCTAAGTCCTAATCCCACCATGAACGACTCTAGAACCCAAGAATCCCGCGAATCAAACCCTAAGAGAAAAGCTTACCTCCAAGGAAGATGGAGGAGGAGCAACGCCGGTGGAGGATGGGGAATGACGGCTTGGGGAGGAGCACACCGAGATGGAGGAGTCACCGGGAGGGTCACGGCCGGTGGCTCATTTGGAGAAGGAGCTCGGGGTGGTGGAGAGAACACCAAGGAAGTGGGGAAACCAAAGTAGAAGAAGAAAGAATGGAAGGGAGCCACGAAATGGGACTTTTATACAAAACCCCACGCCAATACGGACTCTCGGACTCAACCGGAGACTCGGGTTGGGGTCTTGGTAACACTAACCGGACACTCCGGACATTGGTCGGACACTCCGGGTTGGAGCGCTCGGCCAGCCCAATCTGGATACTCGGACTTTGTCCGACATTCGAGTTGGATCCGGATACTCCGAGTGTGGATCCGGATACTCCGGACATCCCAGAACTTTTGAACTTGGGCCTTGACGGCTAAAGCTTCCAGGGTTGATTACTAATTGTCCCAAAGTATTTTGGAAGTTAATAGGGTCACAGGCACTTGCCCAACCTAATTCGAATTTACTTACGAGCGAAATTACTTAAGTTGAAGGGTTCTTTCTGATCCCAAGCAAGTATGTTCACTCAAGATACGGAAATACACAAGCACAGTGTATTATTGAACAGCGTTTGAGTACAAATGTACAGTGGCTTGAGTATAGAAATACTCGGGATATTACAGTCTACCCCCCTTACAAAAATCTCGTCCTCGAGATTGCTAATCCTCTCGAAGAAAGTCGGGGTATTCTGCCTGAATATGGTCTTCACGCTCCCACGTGGCTTCATCTTCCGAATGGTTGCTCCACTGGACCTTGAGCATCTTGATGACCTGACTGCGAGTGTGACGCCAAATGTCTCGAGAATACGGACTGGATACTCTCGATACGAAAGATCAGGCTGCAAATCAAGATGGTCCAATTGGGTAACTTCTGATGGAACCCGAAGACTCTTCTTCAATTGGGACACGTGGAACACATCGTGAATGTCCGAAAGATGTGGCGGTAGCTCAAGCCGATAAGCCACAACACCAACCTTCTCAAAAATCCGGAACGGACCGATGTATCGCGGGGCTAGCTTCCCGCGGACTTGAAATCTGCGAGTACCGCGGAGTGGTGAGACCTTGAGGTAGACAAAGTCACCAACCTCAAAGCTCAACTCGCGGCGACGGCGATCAGCATAGCTCTTCTGACGAGACTGAGCTTCTCTCAGCCGGTCTCGAATCAAGCTAACTTGCCTTTCAGCCACTTCAATCATGGCTGGCAGAAGAATTGCCTCTCACCAACCTCGGACCAAAACAGTGGCGCTCGCACTTCACGCCATAAAGAGCCTCGAAGGCGACATCTCAAGACCGACTTGATGATCGTTGTTGTAGGAGAACTCAGCAAATGGCAAGCATTTCTCCCACGACTTGCTGTAGCACAGCACACAAGCCCTTAGCATGTCTTCAAGGATTTGGTTTGCCCTTTCCGCCTGTCCGTCAGTTTGGGGATGGTAAGTCAGATCAAGGATAGCTTAGTGCCAAGAATGGACTGCAAACTCTCCCAAAATCTGGAGGTGAATCTGAACCACGGTCAGAGACTATGACTTTTGGAACTCCATGGAGCCGAACAATATTCTGCAAATAGAGTTCCGCTAGCTTGGCTCCAGAATAGGTGGTATGAACTGGGATGAAATGAGCTACCTTGGTCAGACGGTCAATGATCACCCAAATAGAGTCGTGACCGGTGGAGGACCTCGGTAGACCGGTAATGAAATCCATCCCAATCTCTTCCCACTTCCACTCAGGGATCTGCAATGGCTGAAGTAATCCGGCTGGCCTTTGATGTTCAGCCTTGACACGCTGGCACACATCACAATGCGCCACATGAGCCGCGATCTCCTTCTTCATACCTGGCCACGAGGTACTGCGAAGGTCTGGTACATCTTGGTGCCGCCAGGATGGACAGAGAGAGGAGTATCATGAGCTTCGACAGGATCAACCCCTTGATCTCAACATTATCGAGGACATACACTGCTGCCCATGCAAGATCAGCCCATTGGACTTCACAGAAAAACACGGAGATGCGCCATTTTCGGTCCAATCTGGCGTCTAATCTCAATCACGGCATCATCTTGTAGTTGAGCTGCACGACTCTGAGACTCTAGAGTGGGTTGTACGGCTAAAGCAGAAACGTAACCATACTCAACCACTTCTAGATTGAGCTTCTGAAACTCTTCAACCAGCTGAGACTGGCCAATGACACCCAAGGCATTCACTGTGTGCAGCTTGCGACTGAGGGCATCTGCAACCACATTTGCCTTGCCAGGATGGTAATGAATACCCAGATCATAGTCTTTGATCAGCTCTAGCCATCGACGCTGTCTCAAATTTAGATCTGGCTGCGAAAAAGAAGTACTTTAAGCTTTTGTGGTCGGTGTAGATCTCACATCTGTTTCCTATGAGATAATGTCGCCACAGCTTGAGAGCATGAACAACAGCTGCAAGCTCCAAATCATGCGTCGGGTAATTGGCTTCATGAGGCTTTAGCTGTCGAGAAGCATAAGCAACCACTTTGCCCTCCTGCATCAACACACATCCAAGTCCAAGACGGGATGCATCACAATAGACATCAAAGTTCTTGTGAATGTCGGGAAGGACCAAAACTGGTGCAGTGGTGAGCTCTTGGAAACTGGACTCACAATCGCGACCACTCATATCTCTTCTCCTTCTTGAGTAGCGCTGTCATTGGTTTAGCAATTTTGGAGAAATTCTCGATAAATCGGCGATAGTATCCTAAGGCAAGACCGAGAAAACTCCGAATCTCGGGGACATTATGGGGCTGCTCCCAATTGAGTACGTCTTGTATCTTACGTGGATCAATCGCTACCCCACCTTCCGACAGGACATGCCCGAAACTCCACTTGCTTGAGCCGTAACTCACACTTACCGAATTTGGCATACAAGCGATGCTCATGAAGCTTGCTAAGCACCATATGTAAGTGAAGTGCGTGCTCACCATCATCCTTAGAGTATATGAGGATGTCGTCAATGAACACGACCACAAATCTATCAAGGAACTCCATGAAGACTTTGTTCATCGATTCATGAAGGTGGTGGTGCGTTAGTGAGACCGAATGAAACAAGCGTGTACTCGTGCAGGCCGTAGCGAGTGGTGAATGCGGTCTTCACGATATCCTCAGACGGATCTTGAGCTGAAAATAGCCGGATCTCAGGTCTATCTTGGAAGACTCGAGCTCGCCTAATTGGTCAAACAAATCGTCGATCCGAGGGAGAGGATACTTGTTCTTGACAGTGACCTCATTCAGCGGCCATTAATCAACGCACATGCGAAGAGTGCCGTCTTTCTTCTTCACAAACAGAATCGGATCGCCCAGGGAGAAGAAGCTGGGACGAATGAACCCCTTCTCTAATCGCTCCTTGGTGAGTCTTCAACTCAATCAGCTCATCGGCCAGGCATCTGTCTGGGACGCTTAGAAATGGGAGAAGTGCCAGGCAAGAGATCGATGATGAACTCCAAGTCACGATCAGGTGGCAGACCGGGCAACTCATCAGGGAACACATCGGGGTACTCACATATCACCGGCACCTGACTGGTCCCCGTAACGGAAAGAGCACTGAGCAAAGGCTGCTGCACTGCTGGAACGGAAGAAAAGGTAACAAAGAATGCCATCGGGGTTGACTAATGAAATGGATCTCGGCACAATCAATATGCCCACGATGCTTGGACAGCCAATCCATACCCAAAATCACATCAAGACCGACGTCTCAATGTTAATGAGATCACCCAAATTCTACCCCATTGATCTCAATTCTAACCCTGGACTCACGAGCTCGGCGGTCAAACAGATCCAGCGAGCGGATCAACAAGTACTTCTCGAGGTACGAAGAATGCAGACCTCATGCTGAACAACAAACTGTGAAGAAATAAAGGAATGCGACGCTCCAGAGTCAAATAATACCAAGGCGGGTACGGAATGAACAGACAACGTACCCAACACCACATCTGGAGCTGCTGCTGCCTCCTCTGCGGTGGCCACATTCAGGCGGCCATGGCCCGGAGCTGAAGCTGCTCGGGAACCGGCGCCCTGACGCCACTCCCACGCCCACAGATTGACCCTGGGACGGCCGGTGCACTCGAGCCGTCACGCCGCTGCTTGCTCGGACAAGCACCGGGCGAAGTGGCCCTTCCGCCGCAGAGAAGCAAGTAATATGGCCAAATGGGTTCTGGGACCCCAAGCCAGATCGGGCGGCTAGGTGATCGATCAACTCGGGCGTGGCGAGGAGGTAAGCCCTGGGACCTCTCGAATCGGGCGGCGCCAAGGCTGGAAGCCGATCGAGTGAAGGTGCGGGTCTGGAAGGTCCGTGGCCGACCGCCGAAGCTGCCCACTTGCGCTATGCGGCTCTCCATGAGCGCCTTGGCGCCATCCTCAATGCTAATGGCCTTGCCCACCAAGACCTGCAGGCTAGGAATGTCATGACCGTGCTGGAAACGGATCTCCTCGGTGAGGTGCTCCTTGAACAATGTCACTCTCCTAGCCTCGGTGGTCACCTCATCGACAACATAGCGTGACAAATGGTTGAAGCGGTGGAGGTAGTCCATCAACGCCATAGACCCTGGCGAAGGTCGTAGAACTCCCGCTTCTTGATCTCGATCAAGCCATTTGGAACATGGAAGGAGCGAAAGGCGGACTTGAACTCTGCCCATGTGGTGACTGATCTGCAGGCGAGCGACCTTGAAGCCGCTCCACCACGAAGGCTGGTCCCTGGAGGTAGTAGGCGGTGTCGAACCTTCTCCGCATCGGTGCAACCGACTAACTCCAACTTCCTCCATGTCGCTAAGCCAATCCTCTGCCTCCATCGGATCTGTAGCTGAAGAAAAGCTCGGCGGTCGAGTTATTGGAACTCCGACAACCGAGGCTCGCTTTCTTCTTCTGCGGTGTGGCTGCCCTCGACGACTGGACCATCAGCTCCATGAGCCGAGTCTGCCGCAACATGAGTGCAGCCATGTCGGGAGCAGAGGAGGAGGAGGAGGAGGAGCTCCTCACTCTGGGCATGTAGCCGAGATCGAACCCGGTGACCCACCAGTAGGGACCCGCGATCGTTGGGCCCCGCTCCCATCGAGATCGCCACGCTCCCGCATCATCACCTTTGGAAGCGCACGAACTGTATTCTCCTTCGGGAGGCATCTGAAATGCACAGTTGAGTCAACTAATCGTGCAAATCAAGTGCGAGAATGATTGATCCCAAAGGATGCACTCATAAACACAAACACACTACAAGCATTCATTCAAAGAAGCATAAGAACCAATTCAAAAACCAACTCAGGAAACGACAAATAATCCCTAATTACAACCACAAACATCTATCCTTAACCCATTCTTAGCTAAAACCGCATTCCTCTTAATCCTTTTGAACAAGATAGAAGAAGGAAACAAATTTTGAAATTTGGATTAAGATCGATTCATTTTGAAGAGTAGATAAGCGAAAAGCTATAGAATGGACAAGAATAGCAATCTACACTTTGAAAATAGAGTTTTGTACTTCAAAATAAATTTTGAGAAGAAAAATCATCCCTAAGTCTAACGTCCAGGCTAACTAAGTCCTCCTCAGTCAATGGCTCGATACGGTATTTGTGAGGACCCCTCTTCCTATACCGCATCAGTCTTGTCGCCGTCATCAGAGCGTATAGCACCGTATAGCAACAGGAAGCCTCGACATCAAGATCTGAACCTAAAAATTCGATCGACGGGATCGAACCCTTAACCGGACCGGTGCTCAGACGCATCGATCTGGATCCCTGGATCAAGAGCCCGATATCGCGTACCCACAACCCGAGTATCAATGCACGAAAAGATAAACTAAGGTAATTACATAACTGGGTGTAAACCTTGAACAAGAGTATTACAGAAACCAAAAGAAGTAAAGCGATAGCGGAAACAAAGAAAGACAACCGACACGGTGGCCCGACCACCCCACAGGCTCTTGTGGAGAGGAGGGACTCTGGCCGCAACACTCGCGAGAAAGGGGCTCGCCATCATCCGGGACATCATCATTACCTTCCTCTGTGGAAAAAGGGTTAGCAGCAACGGTGAGTACACGTATGTACTCGCAAGACTTTAGTGTATGCAAATATAATTAAATGCAGGCTGATTCAACGGGTAAAGATTTTACACTGGGTTAGTTGCAGAAAATTTGGATTTAAAACAGTTTATCGAAAAGTAATACATAATTTAAAAGACAGCAGTTTGAATAAAACATATTTACAGTGTATGTAACAACTGAGCTCCACAGCTGCCACCATCCATGGTCGCAACTGGGATACGAATCGACATCCATACATATTCATAATCCCATCGAGAATCATATACACATATCCACAATTCCATCAAGTACCATTCCACCACATACTTTATACCGACTCCGAAATAGATTTTCATTTTCAAAACCAAACCAAATCTCTATACTTGATATGATTAGAGAAGATTGCTCATAACCGTGAGCACGGCTAATCGATTAGAATTATTTGATACTCTGCAGAGTTTGCGACTTTACCCAAACACAACTCGGACTTGCATCCTGTCATCCAGGGTACACGCGATACACGAGGTATCCGATATACAAGAATGATCTATTCTTTCCCATCGTTGAGGTTATAGCCACACCCCAAAGACCGGTGACGACAAATCCACTACTATGGCGATAAGAGGCCAACCACCACTCAGGCGCCACGGAATACTCATCGTGACGACGGCGAATTGTTGGCCGCGGCATTACCCCATAGCAAGGCGTACACCGTTGTATCAACAAACATGAATCGAGCGATTCCTCGCCGCAAAAGTACAAGCGCACACACGAAGGCGCATACGGCGGGTCGTGAGGACACACACACCGCGCTTGACTGCTCATCACAGGGAAAAGGTCCACTCTTCGGCCTACCAACAGGCATGGCTATCCCCTCACACTTCAAGTACTAGAATAGGCTGCCCCATCCCAGCATTGCGCGGTTGCACGGTGTTCAATTCAAAAACCGTCACAAGTTCGGTCCTTATATTTTTGCCTAGTGACTCAAGCGGGGAACTCCACTTAACTCGCCAACCAATCACCACCATGTTTAACTAGTACATATTATACCTCCCGCCAAGTCTAATTACCAACTAGACACTTCACATTTTTACCAATATACCTTTACGATTCACATTTCCAAAACTTTTCCAAAACCAATTACATTTATCATAATTTTGAGCATTTGGTAAGGACTGACTTTGCTCACCTCTATTGCAGTGTCTAAGCGTATGCAATTACTAAATCGTTTATACCCAAGTGACATTTTATTAAATTGTCTAACCCTACTAAGGTTATCAATGATCTCGGGGAATTAAATTGAGGGAAACCACCAAATCAGGGTATATCTACCATTCCCACAAACTAGCAATTTCTTGAATATAAACAATGCATATGGTTTGAGAAATCAAAGTAGACATCGTGAAATATAGGTTTCAAGATGGTCAAAGGAGGTGCTTGCCTTGTTGTTGCACTTGGTGATGTCCGGATGATGCTCGGGTTGTTCGAGGCGAAGCCCGACTCGCTAGCCTCTAATCGGTCAAAGCAACAAAAGCAGCGAAAAGAAATACAACTTAGCAAAGAAAGTTTTAAATGCACCATGAAGTGCATGCAATACACAAGAATGAAGTACAACCAAGAAACCTCAAGAAACAACGCACTTTCGGACAACACAACACGACCGGACGAACAGGCCTAACCCGGATAGTCCGGGTTTTGCATCCAGACAGTCCGGATAGGCGGACACTCCGGACCGTTTCGTCCGGATACTCGGACAATCCGGACACTCGGACCATATGCCCGGATACTCCGGTCCTAGGGCATTTGGTCCAACTCGACGAGGAGACGGAGACCTTACCACTCCCTACAACTTCACCGCGACCCGATCTACGACTTTCGTACACCTAGCGAACCGGAAGGAGCTCCGAGCTAGCCGATTCTACGAGAAAACGTCGCTAACCCGCCAAACCTCTAACTCACACTAACAACTCCTTAAATCGACATTACTACTACCCGATCTACCACTCTAGCATACCACATTCACTAATCCAAATCCCATTTTCAACCCTAGAACCACTACACCCAAAACCCTAGAATCCAAGTTCAACCCTAGCCTCCCAAATCCAAACCTAAGTCCTAATCCCACCATGAACGACTCTAGAACCCAAGAATCCCGCGAATCAAACCCTAAGAGAAAAGCTTACCTCCAAGGAAGATGGAGGAGGAGCAACGCCGGGTGGAGGATGGGGAATGACGGCTTGGGGAGGAGCACACCGAGATGGAGGAGTCACCGGGGAGGGTCACCGGCCGGTGGCTCGCTGGAGAGGAGCTCGGGGTGGTGGAGAGAACTCCAAGGAAGTGGGGAAACCAAAGTAGAAGAAGAAAGAATGGAAGGGAGCCACGAAATGGGACTTTTATACAAAACCCCACGCCAAGACCGGACTCTCCGGACTCACCCCGGAGACTCCGGGTTGGGGTCTTCGGTAACACTAACCCGGACACTCCGGACATTGGTCCGGACACTCCGGGTTGGACCGCTCGGCCAGCCCAATCCGGACACTCGGACTTTGTCCGACATTCCGGAGTTGGATCCGGATACTCCGAGTGTGGATCCGGATACTCGGACATCCCGAACTTTTGAACTTGGGCCTTGACGGCTAAAGCTTCCAGGGTTGATTACTAATTGTCCCAAAGTATTTTGGAAGTTAATAGGGTCACAGGCACTTGCCCAACCTAATTCGAATTTACTTACGAGCGAAATTACTTAAGTTGAAGGGTTCTTTCTGATCCCAAGCAAGTATGTTCACTCAAGATACGGAAATACACAAGCACAGTGTATTATTGAACAGCGTTTGAGTACAAATGTACAGTGGCTTGAGTATAGAAATACTCGGGATATTACAGTTTGTTTTTTTCTTCTTCCCTGAAGGGGAAATGTGTGAGTGGAGGATCTCACAAAAACTATGTTTCTAATGAACTGTACGTTCTTGGTTGCACGTGGTGTTGCCAAAAAATCATCTGTCGGTTACGAAAAGAACTGATTGTGATAACCCCTGTGCTCATCACAATCGGTTTCTTCCCAAAACCGATTATGATAATACCTTCTCATTACAATCGGTTCTGGAAAAGAACTGATTGTGATAACCCCTGTGCTCATCACAATCGGTTTCTTCCCAAAACCGATTGTGATAATACCTACTTATTACAATCGGTTTTAGATAAAAACCGATTGTGATAACAAAATTATTATCACAATCGGTTCTTATCTAGAACCGATTGGGATTATTATCGTATCACAATCGGTTCTCTCTCAGAACCGATTGTGATAACCTGTTACCAAGATTTCCAAATGGAATATGCTTATCACAATCGGTTCTGAAGTCAAAAGTTTAGAACCGACACAGATGAAGCGATAGTAATGTGTCATTCTGTAGTAGTGATTAACCCCCGCATTACTCTGCATACCCCCTCGTTCCTCGTATTACTTGCAATCAAAGACCAATGCACCAATCAAAAACCAATGCATGCAAGGAGGCTGCATCACAAGACTGCATGTCTCCATGGCTGAGAGAGATGGAAGGGCGGAGGGAAAAACGAGAGAGAGATGATGCGTAATCAAAACATGCGCCCTATAATCTGGAATGACACGAAAAAAAATATACGCCTAACATAACGGAATGGAGGGAGTAGAAATTGGAGCACATAGCTGAGTATTATTGTACCGTGGGATATTTTACCAAATAGATGACGTTGATTAGTGATAAATCAAGAAAAAAATTGAGGGTGTGCTTACGAGATTAAACTAAATTGAAATAAATATAGAGATCTTTGTACTCTTGTGTAATTCAAATTTAAATCCAATCCAAGTACCAAATTCATCAATCATCACCACACAAAATATAACCACTTCTTCCCATCACAAATACACTTGGTTTGGACATAGGTGTAGTCAAACTTTCAAAACTTTGACTACCAATATCTTTTAAATATGTAAATTGGATACATAAAAATTATATGTGTAGATTTGTTTTGAAAAGTACTTTGTAATATTATAATTTTATTAGGGTTTACAAAAATATATTACAATAGAATTAGTGATCAAAGTTGTGTTTTGGAGACCATGTCGATGTTCAAAATGAGATGTGTTGGTGATCGGAGAGAGTATATTAGTATGCAATACAACATCAACAATAATACAAGAGTATATGCTAAAGAGTAAAGAAGACCAGCCATTGAGCCGCAAGCCCACAGCAGCCCAAAATCCCAAATCCGCAACTTGCAGGGGCGGCCCCTAGTTGCGTAGCGCAACACTGCCCCCCCTCCCCCCCCCCCCCCCCCCGCGTTGGCTCCTCAGTCTAGTCCTCCCCCTCCCAGTGACAAGTTTGTTGCGTCACCGCTTTGGCCCGCGGCTGCACCTCCTCGTCGCACTACGCTGCCACCGCCGGCCACCACCTAGAGTTTGATTTTGCCTCGAGTCAAGGGCCAATTACCTAACCTAAGGCCAAACGCAAACGAGACTACGGCTACCCCAGCTTCTCTGCTTGGTCGCGACACCCAATCCTCCACTCGTCACATTGCCAGCCTGTCGTCCAAGCTTATTTGCCTGACTGTGTGATGTGGATATCACTAGCACACGTACATTATCTCCTTCTCAGAATAACATTCCAACACCAATTGGACCAATCACAAGAGCTGAACCAAACAAATCAATCAACAAGTGCATCTTTTCCTAAAAGAGCTATGCATTGATTTGAATGAGAATAGATTAGTACCTAATGCTTCTAACTTAATTGTTATTAGGTTTCATGACGAAGAAGCTTGGGAGGCTCAGGAAAATAAACTACTACAACTTGAAAAGCAAAGAAGCCAAGAGGAAGAACCAACACACGAAAAAACCAGCCCAAGTCTGAACAAAAGATGGAAATGACTTGATATTTTGAAGAATTCAATTTCAATTTTCTTTATTCTACTATAGTAGCACAACATTGCAGCATCGCCGCATTGTAGCAATCGCCATACTATAGCAAACCGAAAATTCTATAAAAGGAGGGGTATCCCCTCCATTGTAATGAAGTTTTCGATATTTAGAAATATATGTTCTTATTCTAAGATTTGTTTAAAGATACAATTTCACCACGATAGAATTGGAAATCACTGAGTGTCTTAATTAACTCCGTCGTTCTTGCGATTGCCTCGGTGATTGCTTGAACATGTTTACTCTATGTGAACGAGTAGATAATGGGATCGAAGCATGTGGTTGCGCGAATCGAGTGTCAAAGGTTGCCTAATAGACACGGTGGTTGGTGGTGTCATTCATCAGGTTGCACGAGTCTAGTTATCTTCAATCCTACAATGTAAAAATCGGGCCAAACCCCGCAACACTATGCCTCGTCTTGTTGCCTCCTCGGCACCATGGCCTCCTCATGCGTTGTACCTCGTCACGTTACACCACCATCGACCGCTAGCCACCGCTAGGGCACTAGGGTTTTGCCTTCTCAAAGTTAGCTCCTTAGGCATGCACTAGGCACTCCGATTTCTCCTATTTGCTTCACATGGCTAGTAGGGGTGGATAGGCATTGTGGACTTGTGATTATAGGCCTTGTGGACTTGTGTTGTGGTCTTCCTCTCCCTCAGGCTTTCAATTTGGACTCAACTTCCACCTTTTTATCCTTTCATTGCCACGGCTGGCTATTATCATCACGACGAAAAGGGTACCGGTGCGGGCGTAGGGTAGGCACAAACCCTATGATGCCATCCTGTTAGATTTGCCCTTGGTGTTCATACCGCGTAAAAACTTATCATTAACTTTTGGTAAACATTGATTCAGAACATCACACCGTTAAATGAAAACTTTTACGCCCTTCTTAAATTATTTCTTGTGTGCCATCCGAGTTGTCAAGCTAGAAGATTTAGGGATTTTCATGAAAAGTCAACCCTTCAAAAGATAAACCAAAAGATTTTGAAGATTGCTGATGGAAAGCGAGAAAAGGGAAGCAACAGCTGCTGAACAGCTTGGTGCATAGTAATCCTAAATGTCGATCAGGTAAAAAAAAATAAAAAAAAAAATCAAATTGCTACAATAACAGTGAAAATCTCGGCAAGGTCCCAGTGATTTCGGCCGAAATCTCGGGGTGTTTTTGTCGGATTTTCATTTTTATGCACTGGATTTGATTGGATTTAGACTATCTCCAGCAGCTTCCTTTTAGCCTCCAAATCCCTTCACGAACAGATCCCAAATGCTCTAGCGAATTCCCTTCGAACGGGATTTGGTGAGAGAATCTGGATAGAAAGGGATTCCCTTCGCGGTTCCCTTCAAGGTTGATCATCATCTAAAATTCCTCAAGGTTGAAATTTTTGAAAATTCCTCAAGGTTGATCATAATCTAAAATTTTTATGAAAATATTATGTATGTGTTAGGACCATTCACAAATTTTTTTAAAAGTTTCTAACGTAGTTTGCACCATTTTCCATTCGGTTGAAATTTGCCGGTCAGCCTTTTATCAAGATAGTAGCACTATTAGATTTTTTTATAAATTCCTCAGGCTTGATCATTATCTGAACTTCTTATGGGAATATTAGTGATGTGTCAGGACCATCAAAAAAAATTTCAAAATTTTTTGACACCGTTTGAATCATTTTTTGTTCAGTTGAATTTTCCGAGATTTCAAAAATTTTGGATTTTTCGGCGAAATTTCGGATTTCTTTGTTAAAAAAAAACTGAATTTGAATTTTTGTTTTTGAATTTCGTCCGAATTTTATCTAAAATTTTCGAATGTCGTCAAAATTTTGGATTTCGGCCCTTTCTAATATAGACACCAAAAACAAAATTTGAAATCTTAGATGCACTGCACGGAGGTCCAGTGAGCCTAACAAATTGCCCTTCGTTTTCTCTCATTAAATGGCCGTATCGTGCTGCGCGCCGTGAGATGCAGAGAAGGCAACATGTAATTTCCCAATCAACCATGTGCGCCAGCGGTACACTTTGGGTCCAACACTTTTTTTTCTTTGCATTTTCCTCTTGCGAATTTGGAGGCATAATCGAGACATATTATTGTCAGAAAAAATCTGAAATTTTGGGCGGGCCGAGGGCGTAGCAGGATAGTTTGCAAGATAAACTTGCATGAATAACTCGAACGAGACGGAGACAAATAAATATAGAAAAAAAGGAAGTATATAAATTATGCATGGAAGGAAATCAATGCCAAAGGGTACATACCTAAGTTGGTATTTACAGAGCTACCGCTTGACTATCATTCATGATATATGGAATAATAGAGCAAAATAGAATTGAAGATAAGTTTATATACTTTTGTATTGACAGATCCTGTCAAATAGTATAACTTTTTATTCTTTGAGCCTCTTTGGCTCGTATTATTATTATAAAAATGTAGGAATAGAATGTAAATTAGAATAGGATAGAAATGCACGTGCAAAACAGAGGATGGTAAAACATATAATTGAAAAATAAGGTTAAAGTGGATGTTTTGATTCTTTTAAAATTTATATTATTTGATAGGAATGCTAACGAAACCTAAGGAATTCAATTGACCGATTCCTTTTACTTAAACGGACCCTTAACCCTTGCAAAAAAAAAGGCCCTTAGGGCCTCTTTGAAATGAATGAAAACATATGAATTTTAAAAGATTAGAATCCTAAAGGAACAATTTCTATAAATGACATGTGGAGCAAAGGAATAGTTATATAAAACATTAGCCAAAGGTTTCCTGAGAGCCCACAGTGGCCACGTCGCCCTTATTTCGCAGTCGTCCGATCGCGCGCGCGGGCGGCCGAGATCGCTCCACGTCATCCCGCACTGAACCATAGCATAAAAGGGGGCCGCATTCTCTTTGTTCGCCGAAGCGGGCCGCTTGGCCCAGCGGTAACGCCCTTCGTTACCGCCCCGTCAGCGCGGGTTCGAACCCCGCGCGCGCTCGCGTGCGAGCGATTTTTCCCGTGCGACACGTGGCCAGCCCGCGGGCGCGTGTGCGTGGCGCCGCCAATTTTTTGCCGAAAAGTCCTCTGAGTTTTAAAAAATGCATGTAGGTCCTGTTTTTTTGCGAAAAGGACCTTTCTTAGCGCAAAAACACTCCAAAAAATTCAAAAAAAACCCAAAAAAATCTGGAAAAAATATGGCTTGGTCTATTTTCTCGCTCCGATCCATTTTCCCTTTAAAAAAACATTTTTTTTATTAAAAAAATGAAAAAGTAGCCCTCCAAAAATAAAGGGTCATGCCCCTCCGAAAAATTGCAAAAAAAACCTCAGAAAATTCGGAAAGCATGCACGTTGGTCTATTTTTCCATTCCGGCCCATTTCCCCCCGAAAAAACCCTCCAAAAAAAATTGGGTCATAGTCCTCCGAAAAATTGCAAAAAAAACATCGAAATATCCGAAAAGCTGTCAAAAAAACTTTTCTTATTAAAAAAGGCCGCTCCAGAAAACTCTCTGAAGATTTAGAGAATATGTTTCAGTACATTTTTTCTCCAAAAAATAAACTCACAAAAGACCTCTCCAAAAAACCAAAAATTATAACCGATTGTGTGCGGGGCGTGTGCCGCACTAACCTTTCTAGTAAACTCTATAATTCCTGTGAAACCGCCCATGGCAAAATCAATGATTACCAATATTTATTTCTATGAGTCTAAAAAAGTATTTATTTCCATAAAAAAACATGTGCTAGATGGTCATGGCAGGGTTTTACTTTTCGTTTCGAACCCAAATTTTGACATCCGGGCGGTATCGAAATTCGCGAAATTCGAATCGAAATTCGCTCAAAACCGCTTGGTTCGAAAGTCAAATGAATTTGAAATCTAGTCGAAAAGTCTCGAAACCTCCGAGCGAAATTTGCTCGAAACGGCTCGAAATTCGCTCAAAAAGGCTCGAAATTCGCTCGAAAAGCTTAAAAAACCGCTGGGTTCGAAAACCACTCGAAAAGACTCGAAATTCGCTCGAAAAGACTCGAAAAACCGATGGTAGCTGAAAAAATGAGGGAAATGAAGAAAAATAAGGAAAAATTGTAAAAAAAATTGTTGTAAAATTTGAAAAAAGCCATTAAAGGCCAAAAATAATATTTGAAAAATTACTTCAACAAATATTGCTACTAAATATAATTGAATAAATATTGAAACATGCAGTGTGTTGTAGAGGTGTAATCTAAAATTCTGATTCAAATGTTGCACTTATTTGATCAACTATGATTTTTGTAAGCTGTAGCAGATCCTGTAACAATGTATTTTCATTTATTTTTTATGCACTACAGTTGATTGTTTAATACTTGCATTCATGTTGAATATTTAGTTATGATATGTCTCTCTCTCAAAATAATAGAAAAAAATGATAGACGGTTTATCACTAGAGCTCTCATATAATTCTATATTGATTGTTAACAAGTTAAATTAGGGATTTTGATTTAGTCTAATGATCTCTTAGCAGTTTACATGTGATTTTAAGAAAAACTCATATGTACTTTCTGAATACAGGTTATGATTTTATGGATAGTGCCCTTCTTGCCTCATGCTGTTAGTTTTTACAAGGTAATGTTGGTACTAAATATACTTCAATAAACATGACAACTAAATATACTTCAACAAATATTTATACTAAATATACTTCAACAAATATTGCTACTAAATAAATTGAATGGCTCAAAAACGTCTTCAAACTTCGTTTTTTTAAATAATATTCACATTAGAGGTCATAAGACTATTAATACTAATTATGGAGAAATTTTGGATAAATTTTTTCAAATTTTTTAAATTTTTTGAATTTAAATTTGAATTTAAACAAAATTTAAACCGGTTTTCTTTTCGCATGCGGGCGGTACGAACGAAATTCGTCATGGGAAGGAACAAGAGTACAAGACTGCAGCAAGCCAGCCCACACCTCCCAGGACGCCCGCCGCCCACGGGAGAGAAGGAACAAAAACCGAACGCAGCAGGGGGGAGAGAGAGAGAGAGCACAAACAGCAAGAGCGACGTGGAGAGAGAAACGGAACCTCGCGGCCGGCGCGCCTCCTCCCCCAAAAATACAATCTTTCTCCACCCAAAAGCGCCACCACCTCCGCCCCCAGAAACCACCGCATTCCCTCCCCAATCCGCCCCGCCCGCCATGGGGAGGGATTCGCACCTCCTCGCCGCCCTCCTCTTCCTATTCCTAATATCCTCTGTCGCCGCGGCCAAATCCTCCGACGCGGACGCCATCCGCGACCTCGCCAGGTCGCTGGCCAGCCCGCCCGCGACTTGGGGCGGGGCCGGCGACGTGTGCGGCGTCTACGAAGGCGTCATCTGCGAGGGCGGTGGCTCGGGTCGGGTCACCTCCATCAACCTCGCGGACAAGGGCCTGGCCGGGACCCTGCCCCCGTCGCTGTCCTCCCTCACCGCGCTCAAGTCGCTGCAGCTGCAGGGCAACGCGCTCTCCGGCGCCGTCCCGTCACTCGCCGGGATGGCTTTCCTCAACCGCCTCGCGCTCGACGGCAATGCATTCACCTCCCTCCCCAAGGACTTCCTCCAGGGGCTGCCCTCTCTGCAGTACCTCAGCCTGGACGACCTGCCCCTCGAGCCGTGGTCCGTCCCCGACGCCGTCGCCGTTTGCTCCTCCGTCGACACCTTCTCCGCCTCCAACGCCTCCATTACCGGCGTTTTCCCGGCGGTTCTTGCGAACCTGTCCTCGCTCAGGACGCTGCGGCTATCGTACAACAATCTTATCGGCGGGCTGCCGGACGGGCTGGCGGGGCTGATTGCCCTCGAGAGCCTGCAGCTGAACAACCAGAAGTCGGATGGGAAGCTGTCGGGGCCGATTGATGTTGTCGCATCGATGAAGAGCCTAAAGCTGCTATGGATTCAGTCCAACGCGTTCAGGGGCCCAATCCCGGATTTGAGCAACTCTCAGCTGGAGTCGTTCAATGTGAGGGACAATATGTTCACCGGAGTGGTGTTGGCCTCCCTCACGGGAATCAAGACCCTGCGGAATGTGTCGCTGACAAACAATAATTTTCAGGGGCCGAAGCCAGAGTTTGGTACTGGGGTGACAGTAGATATGACTGCTGGGAACAATTTCTGTCTGGATAAGCCCGGGCCATGTGATCCGCTGGTGACCACTCTGCTTGAGGTGGCTGCCGGGTTTGGATACCCACTTGAGCTTGCGCAGGGGTGGAGAGGGAACAAGCCGTGTGATAATCGGTGGGTTGGTATCATTTGCAGCCCAACAAACAATGTGGCCATTATCAACTTGCCCAGTCGGAACTTGTCAGGGACGATATCACCGGCTGTTGCAAACCTGACTGGGCTAGGAAAGCTTGACCTGTCGAACAATCACCTCACAGGGGTGATACCAGATGCTTTGACAACAATGCTGAACCTTACTCTTCTTGATGTCACAAATAATAGCCTCACTGGCCAACTGCCCAATTTTAAGCCTTCAGTAAAGGTGCTGGCCGAAGGAAACCAGTTTGGGGAATCGGGTGGTGATAGCGGAGAAGGGGGTGGTTCTAATGGCGGTTCTTCACCGTCTAATTCGGCAGGTGCATCAAAGTCGAAGTCGAATGTGAGAATTATTGCTGGAGTTCTTATAGCTGTGGTTCTTGTTGCTTGTGTTGGGCTTTTGGTACACCATCGAAGGAAGAAGAATGTAGAGAAGTTCACACCTTTCTCGACCAAGAGCCCTCCCGGTGAATCTGAGATGATGAAGATTCAGGTGATTCGAACAAATGGCAATAGCAATGGAATTGGTGCAGTCCCAACTGAGCTTTACAGCCAAGTGAGCGCTGGTAGCACAAACATTGCTGACCTGTTTGAATCCCATGGAATGCAATTGCCGATGGAAGTGCTGCTAAAGGCCACAAACAACTTTAGTGAGGACTGCATCTTAGGTAGAGGTGGGTTCGGGGTGGTGTTCAAGGGGAACCTCAATGGGAAGCTGGTTGCTGTGAAGAGGTGCGACAGTGGCACTATGGGGACTAAAGGGCTGCAAGAATTTATGGCTGAGATTGATGTTCTTAGGAAAGTTAGGCACCGGCACTTGGTTGCACTACTTGGGTACTGTACACATGGCAATGGGAGGCTCTTGGTCTATGAGTACATGTCGGGTGGAACATTGCGCGAACACCTGTGTGATCTTCAGCAGAGCGGTTATACTCCTCTTACATGGACGCAGAGAATGACCATAGCTTTGGATGTTGCCAGGGGAATAGAATATTTACATGGTTTGGCGCAGGAGACTTTCATCCATAGGGATCTGAAGCCTTCCAATATATTGCTCGACCAGGATTTGCGAGCCAAGGTTTCAGACTTTGGGTTGGTCAAGCTTGCTAAAGATACAGATAAGTCCATGATGACAAGGGTTGCAGGGACATTTGGATACCTCGCGCCTGAATATGCTAGTATGTGCACTTCTCACTACTGTGAATCTTTTATTCTAAGTACCAGCCTGTATTTTTCTTGCACAAGTTTCTTATATGAGTTACACATGTTTTTTCTTGGGAATGACATTGCACTTTGCTTTTTATTTTTCTTGGAACAAACTTTCTGCTTTGTGTAATCACTAATCACTAGTCAGCATCATAGAGTCATGGATTAGCATTGTTTGTTTGTTACTTTGCACTTGACTCTAGTGGATGATACTATTTCCGAATAGAATCCTTACCACTTAAGAACTATAGAGAATTTGCTTGACTGAATACTTGCAATGGCAATATACCGAACAGTTCTCCCAGGCCTTCTCTGAAAAGGGAATCAAAGTAAAAAAAATAGACTAGTAGAGAGAAAGGGATTCTCTTTTATATATCAACATTTACGTAGGTTGTTTTTTCTTGGGGTGAAATACAACTAGATTTTTTTGGAATAGCCTGATTCTTTGGGACTTGGCACAATGCCCTGCTTCTTTGTAAAGGGAACCTTCCCACTTTAAATCTGCACGAAGCTATATCTTGACAGAAATTTGGCATGGGTCAAACACTAAAGACTTTCCTTAGTCCTTTCTCGTGAAGGGCATAGAAAAAACTTAGTGGAAAGGCTGAACAGCCTTTCCACTAAGTTTTTTCTATACAACTAGATTTTTTTGGAATAGCCTGATTCTTTGGGACTTGGCAGAATGCCCTGCTTCTTTGTAAAGGGAACCTTCCCACTTTAAATCTGCACGAAGCTATATCTTGACAGAAATTTGGCATGGGTCAAACACTAAAGACTTTCCTTAGTCCTTTCTTGTGAAGGGCATAGAAAAAACTTAGTGGAAAGGCTGTTCTTTTTTGTATGTTCTGCTTCCTTATCTCAAATATCAATTACAATGAATTATATGGTCATTTTGCTTTTAGCCTTGTTTGTGAAATCCTGGCTGAGTTATGAATTACAAGTATCCTGCCTTCTCTCTGCACCCTCAGCCGTATATATTATTCTAATGGGTAGAGTGTCCCTATGGCAGAGCCACAAAAGTTTAGTGTGTTTCAGCAAAGGCATTAAGGCACAAAAAACTAGTGTCCTGGAGCAAATGCCACAAAACTTCAGTGTCTTGTAATCAATTTTACCTTTATTTATTTATTTATTTATTTTAATAGGCTTTATTAAACCATGCAATTATCTTAGGACTTACGAGTGATAAATATAACCATATTACACTGTTTAGTCCTTTTTCGGTTGGACAATAGTATGATCCGTTGGAGATCACCAACACCCTTTTTTATATATATTAAAAGAATTGATGACAAACCTGGGAGCTGGGACAACTTATATATTAGCTGTACAGAGTATACTGTGTCGATCAATAGAAATGTGACATGACTTTTATGATTTTGTGAAGTTAGTTTACTGGTACCAAATTACCTATTTTGATCCTTTTCTTTGTGCCATCTTTTGAGGCATGCTTATATCCTGTGACTGGACAGCTGTTGTTTGCTGCATCTTGTGATCATTTACTAAATATTACATTGGTCCACTGTGTTGACACATAATCTTGTGAGGACGAACATTTCCCAAGCGAATGACTCAGGATTCTACTGGAGCTAACATATGCATGAGCGATCTTTTGCTGGGCACTTTATGGACAAACGTATGATGGTACTACTGGAAACCATTTAAAAATTTAAATATTGGTCGACCTTAATCAAATTGTTGTTGCACTTTTTATTTGATTAATTCCATGCCTTTTGGAGTACAGATATTGTTTACATGTACTATTTGTATTTCTGCATTTGTCAAAAGCATGTATTACATCCACAGGCAGTGTATGTATGCTGTAATGGTCGGTTTTATTTGTAAGAGAGCTACTCCTTATCATTACGGTGACACACACATAATTTGTGATATTCTCAGCATGTCATGTCTGTCTCGTGCCCTTGCATGCCATGTAACAATTATATTTTCCTAGGGAGGGAGCGTATAATCTTGTTAGTGTGAAATTTGGAGCTTCTCCTTAGTTTGCTGGTGGTGGCTGTATGTTTGAGCATAACTACAACAGCTTTAATGTGTTGTAAGTCATTTTAGTACATATTGGTTGCAAGTGCTGACATAATTACTTTATAAACAAGGGGTATAATGGATATATGTCTTGCAGAAAAAAAAACTGTTCTACTCAACTCATGACAGGTCATAAATTTATTTGTTGTTTATTTAGTAAAGAGCCATGTTGAGTTCTTCTATTCATACTAAACTATGACGAGCTTTCACATCGTTTAATTTGTTGGGAGTTCAAAGAGATGACAGTATTTGAATAAAAGTTATGGAAACTCATTTCATATATTGATACAAGATTGATGAAAAACAAAGGATTAAAACACAGGGATTAATAAAGGTAATGTACTTACGCATATCTTATAGTTACATCAACACTTCTGTTCAACTGGGACTATTAATTGTTGAGGCTACACTGAGCCAACATGTTTGATTACTTCTTTTTAGTCAAGGTACTCGGGTTGGACAGTTTGCATGTGTTTGGGAGATATTAGGGGAGATATTGGGGTTGAGGTGTCTTTAGACACTACACAAAAGGTGTTGCTTTTATTCTGCATGATCAGTCAAATGCCAACTACGAAATGAGAAAAGTTCACACAAAACACTTTCTCAGTCCTTTACCAGATTTACCATCTAAACCGAAATATGGATTCAGAAAGTCATTTCATAACCTGATGCATCCCTCTCGGGTGCGCACCGTGCCCTTCGCGGCCCAGCTGTATGGCGCACATGCCTCGCCCGGCGAGCGGACTGCCCAACTGACCCAGGGGTGTGGGCCTTGGACTACGAGAGAAATACACATCTTGGCTGCCATAGTCAGGCCATAAGAGTCCCATGTGGCCTCCAAAAGACTAGTCTGATGGGGAGAGGTTGCTCTCCCTTTTAAGGTGGTATTCTCTCCCCTTCACAAGCAAGATGGTACTATCATTCTCATCCTCTTGTTTTTGGGACCTAGCTCTGATACCAACTGATGCATCCCTCCCGTGTGCGCACCGTGCCTTTCGCGGCCCAGCCGTATGGCGCACGTGCCTCGCCCGTCGAGCGGACTGCCCAACTGGCCCAGGGGTGTGGGCCTTGGACCACGAGAGAAATACACACCTTGGCTGCCATAGCCAGGCCATAAGAGTCCCATGTGGCCTCCAAAAAACTAGTCTGATAGGGGGAGGGTTGCTCTCCCTTTTAAGGTGGTATTCTCTCCCCTCCACAAGGAAGATGGTACTATCATAACCAGTGTATTGCTAGGCATCTAGAGGAAGGCAACTTTGCTTGAATTTAGAATTATGTCTTAGGGACTTGAAGACTGGACATACATCAGATAAGGATATGTATTGCAACCAAATTTTGTCATATCTTTTTTCCCAACAGGATGATTCTATTCACAAAAAGGACTCTTGTTATATTGTAGGGTTTCTTTTACGCTTCTGTCTTGGAATTAATATTTATTGAGGGAATACTACTATGAATTTTATAATAGATAGCTGATGTGATTTTTTCTTTATTTTTTGCATTGCCCCATGTTTATGCCTTCCATTTTTGTGACCTAGGAGTGACAAACATGTCATTTATTTGTTTACAGCTACAGGGAAAGTCACTACAAAAGTCGATGTGTATGCATATGGTGTGATACTAATGGAGATAATTGCTGGAAGAAAAGTACTTGATGATTCATTACCTGATGATGAAACACATCTTGTAACAATCTTCCGAAGAAATATGCTTGACAAAGAAAAGTTCAGGAAGTTTGTTGATCCCACACTGGAACTCGGCACTGAAGCTTGGAAGAGCTTGCTGGAGGTAGCTGATATTGCCCGCCATTGCACAGCACGAGAACCATACCAGAGACCAGATATGTGCCACTGCGTGAACCGACTTTCCAGCCTGCTGGATCAGTGGAAGCCTACAAACGTTGATGATGACAATGAGGGCGAGACAAGTGAGATGGGTCTCCACCAGCAACTAGAGAAGTGGAGATCTGATGATTTCACTATATCAGATTCAGATACATTCAGCACATTCAACATGACAAGGAAGTACAATTGACAATCTGCGATGCACCCTGTGTTGTCATATGTAAATGAGGAAACTGCAGTACCACCGCATCAGGAGGCTACTGTTAGCTCTTTCTATGGTGTACAGCAGTGAAGGTCGACATGCCAGATACTGTAATTAGCCCATTGAGAACCGAATAGCTTGATGATCAGCATGGCACTCTTCCTGCATTGACGAGTGCTAAAAGACAGGCATAGCCTTGAAGGAACGGTACTTAAGTTGCGGTGCCTAGCTTGTTCATTTCGTAGTGCTAGTAAACATTGAGGAGATGAACAGGATGGTCCTGAAAAGAAAAAAATATAAAAGATAAACTCGGCGTGTTTAAGCGTTAATCTGCTCATGAATCATGATAGAGCTGTTGTAGGATGGTAGAACGGTCGTTTTGTGAACAATCAACCATGAGATATTCTTTTTGCTCCGTATTTGTATTCGTTATGTACATGCCATGTGGTACTCCCGCCATGTTCGACGAGTCAAAATCGCTCATACCTAACTAAAAAGAGTGAAATGCATCGTATTCCTAGGCTTGCATCTCTGAATCTGAAAATTGAGTCTACAATGTCTAATCTTATCACCGCAGTGCAGGACAATGATTTCTGTCTTAAGACCTGGTTCAATAACAGAGTAGAACCCTTCTTTTCTTCGAAATAGAAAGAGCTCGTTAGGACCTATACTTGAAAGTGGGAGAGGTCGTGGAATCAAATTACAGTAATATCACTAAATAAGTTATGGCCTGATTGGAACTCGGGAAATATCCCCAGTTCCTACGGGAATTTAACTATTTCTAGTGAATGCAAAATTACTGTGCTCCAAATTGGATATAAAATAATGCTGCATTTAGTCAGAAAAGGATGTCATTTTAGGGTACATGCAATCAAACTTTATAAACCTTGATTATTAGTGTCTTTTTTAATATTTAGATTGAACACATGAAAATGATAAGAACAAATTTATCTCAACTTTCCCAATAGTATAATTGTTGTGGGCATGCCTTTCAAGATCTTCAACAGGTCCATGGCGATCCACTGTCCGATCCAAATCCAACGACATACAGGTGCGTCAAAAACTGAGTCCACGGCAAGCCGTGCGCAGCCACCTTGCCGTAGCTAAAATCCTCAACTGGGTCTACTACAAAGTGACATGTGGATAGAAAACAGAAAAATACCTCAGTACCTCTTAAAGGTATAATACATGTTGAAAGCACAATGAGAAATGGACAGGGCACCCTGTAAACAGCTACAAATAGCTCTTGCACTGGCATAATAAAAAAAAGAGCACTTAGACATTTGCGATTGGTTACCAAAGTTTTCGAGGCTTCCTAGTCCGGGCGTTGGATTGTTCTGTTGGTAATCTGTGGGTTTTAAAAAGGGGGAGGTGCGGAGGAAAATCCTTACCCTTATTAAATTTTTCCCCACATTATCTCTCTCTCTCTCTCTCTCTCTCTCCCCACTCGCTCTCTCCACTCAACCGTCCTCTCACCCCCAGGGTTTGATTTATCGACGATAATCGTGCGATAATCGCAATATCGCTGCGGATCGATACGTCCTACCGATCGGCAAACCGATAGATTTCAAATTCAAATTCAAAAAAAATATAAAATTTGAAAAATTTATCCAAAAATTTCCTAAAATTAGTGCTAATATCTTTATGTCATATGAGATGAAATTTGTTAAAAAAATTGAATTTGGCAAACCTTTTAAACCAAATTAGGAAATTACTAAATGGAAAAAGGAAAATGGTGAATAGTATGGGCTGCACAGTACCTGGCCCATTCGACCCAATAAGGTTTTGCACATTATTTATGGCTTGTCTGGCTTCTCCGACCGGGTAATCTCACTCCCAGACACGAGCTCCTCTTGTTCCCCAAACCTCCGGCCAGATCCGGCGACGCCCAAGCATTTTTCGCCACCACGTAGGCGATTATCGAGATGTAGGAGGTGATTACCGAGTGGTAACAGTCGATTATCGACAATGCTACCAGATCCTGCATCGGCGGCGATTATCGGAGGCGCATCGGCGATTTTCGACAGACAATAGGCGATTTTCGACAGGTAGTTTGCGATTTTCAAATTTAAGGTAATTTTGTAGTTTGCAATAGTTATTGCAGTTTGTAGTTTGTAGTTTGCAAATTACAGCATGTAGTTACTTCATTTGTGCCCGCTAACTGTTGATGCAAAAGAAACTCACAAATTATTGAATTTTAAATCAACTATGTATAGCAATATAACTTTAATTACAATATAAACAGGATGTCAACTAGCAACGACACAAACCAGAGAAACTTGTTGTTGGTGTATTCAAATAGGTAACGTTTTATTTGTATATTTTATTTTATTGCAACTCCATTTTTACTAATGTAGCATTCATGTAGGTCCAACACGATATTTCTATAATGGAAGGATGACAAAGCTATGCCAACTGGAAACTTTCATTTTCGGTGAGAAATATTGATTTCAAATGTCATATGCCATGTACATTGAGATGTAGACTATTGTTGGATTCATATGTGAATATGTGAATGGCAAAATATGTGAATGGTATTAACATGGAATGTTATTTGTTGAGATATTGTTGTTACATGCCTATTTTACAACTTGAAATTGTCTAAATAAAATATAGCAAAGGTCATGCTAAAATTTTTCATATTTCACCGTCATTGTGCTATTCATATTCTCCTATTTTTTCCCATATTTTTTTTATGTATTTATAACATTTATTGTAATTTTTTGTCTTTACCTTGTTTTTACAAATTTCTAACCTTTTTTCAGATTTTTTTTTACTATTTTTCATAAATTTTCTCAAAATTTTCCATTTTCCCTTCACATCGTCGATTTTCCATACATTATCGTCGATAATCGGTGTTTATCGGTCGATTATCGCCACTTTATTATCGATTTTGCGATTTTTTTTCAAGTTTTTTGGTTCGATCGGGTCATTTATACGGTTTCTAGCGATTTTCCCGCGAAAATCGACGATAATCGGTACCGCTAGAGTTGCGAAAATCAAGTCTAAAACGGTAATGCAAACCCTGCTCACCCCACAACCTGATGCCCCCAATCCTTTCCTCCCCATCCGGATCGGCAGCTCCACCCCTAGCACGGTCGGCGTCGCTGCCGTCCCCGGCTCCCCTCCTTCCCGGCCGACACGCCACCCTCCCTGCTCCCAGCCCGATGTCCCCCGCTCTCCCCTGCCTTCTGATCGGTGCTGCCTCGCCCCGTTCTTCCCCTCGGACGGCGCCACCCCGCCCCTCCTCGATCTCCCCGAAGCCGGCGTCGGGCCTCCCTGGCCGACGGTGCCGCCTCCGCTTACTTCCCCAGCCCGAGCTCGGCGCCGCCCTCAGCGCCCGTGGTCTCCGCCCTGCTCCGGTCGACGCCGTAGCCCCTGGTCCTTCCCCTCTGGCCGGCGCCGCCCCCTCTAGTTCTTCCTCTCCGACCGACGCCGCCCCCTGCCGACTGCCTCCATGGCCGAGCTCCTCTTAGGGTGTGTTTGGTTCGCTGTATCAGGTTGAACCGAACCGTTCCGTATAGGATTTAATCTCGTTCATGCGTTTGGTTTACTGAACAGAACCATCTGGTACGGGATGAGATGGTATAGATTCCTATAATATTCCTTGAAGATGTTGTATCGTTTGATACGGCAAATTCGGCTGAACCAATCGGTACAAGACCGACCGGTACCATCCCATCCAGGATCATCCTATCCATCCTGTACCATCCCATCCCATTCAGCTTGGTACATCCAACCAAACACACCCTTAGAGGGTAAGTGCAGGTACCCTCTCTAATCTGTGATGTGTTGAACAGATCGATGAGTAGTATGTGTACTGAATTTTTGTTGGCATGGTTGAATTTAGCACATAATGAATTTGATGCTAAGCCATGTTTCGATTTCCTCAATGTTTGATTATGGCATAGAGATAGTGGCTTTTGGTATTAGTTTGGTATTGTGAAATGATGATGTCTTGGCTGCTCTTGTATTGATGTAAGGTGTTCCCTGCTAGCTACTTGTTTCATTTCTTATAGTGATTTTGTTATACTAAAACATGTGGATGTCAGGGAACGCTGAGCGGAATGAGAACACGAGGCTTTAGATGAACATGTGTTCATATTGAAGTCACAGTTCAGATTAGACCCTAGTGCATTGGCAGTAGTTCTAGAATTACCATCTTGGAATTTCATGTGTATACGCTATCTTGTGGGAAGTTTTCTTTGGACATAATAGTTTAGCTCTGTCCTCAAGTGGCTATGGGGATGTGAGAGTTAGAAAGTAGCCCTTGGCGCATTGTAAATACTATAAATACAAATACCAAGACAGAAGGCTGCTGGTAAAGATGTGGAGGTGTTGGTGTCTATTAGGCAGTGAGTAGCATTCATATGATTGAGAGTGGGGAAAGTCTCTTCTTAGGACATGGAATATGATTAAACTTTTATTATTCACTCTAAAAAAATTCATAACTGAGATGATACTCAGAACTAAAAAGAATGCAAGGCTATTATTGACAAAATCATGAAATCTGAGGATCGAATATTGTTGTTGTTACTCTTGATGCCTTTCTGATGATGTTTAAGTTGCTGTATCAATCAAATTAGTATGATTACTATGTATTGTTAGTAAGCTTTCATCTTCTACATGTGTAAGTGAAGTAACAAAAGTAGGAGCGAGTTTTAATAAGTGGCCCCTTTTAGCTGTAGGGACATTTGGGGCGAAAGTGATGGGGGAGGATGATGTGAGATAGGTGTCTGTCGTCTGCCTCTTCTTCCTCCTTGGACCTGCCTCTTCTCTTTTCAGCGCAGAAGGACAAGGGAGGAGTAGCTCTGGTGGATGGTTGTAGGAGTGGCCTTTTTTTTCATGCACCACTCCAGTTCCCGCGGTTTAAGGCAAGTGCATGTAGATTAAATCCTAGTTAAGAATAATTATTGCTTAATTTGATAAATGATATTTCGCTGCTTTCCATGATTATGGCTAATTGTTGCTATGATATATGCTTAAGATCTTGATATTAGGGTAGTGAATGAGAGGATGGCCACTTGGTAAGGTTGGTAGGTGAGAATGTTTTACTTTGACATTTGTTGCATCCCTCCTACTCGTATCATGAATATAATTAGGATAATGTGAACGACAAGTTATGGATGTGAGGACATTTTAGTGCATGTGCTTAATTATGAATATGAGAATTGGTTGCAGGCATACATTCAGCTATGTCTATGCGAAAGGTTAGAAATGAATGTAGTTGCAATTTATTTGTGTCAATTGCATTTATTCTATGCAAAATGTTAGAAATGAATGTAGTTGCAATTTATTTGTGTCAATTGCATTTATGCATTCATAAAAGGAAGAGGCGACACATGTCGATGCGGCCTTCTTTGTTCACATGTAGTGAACACGAAAGTCCTACCTCGTAGTCCCATACACGCGGATGTATGGGAGCGAGTCAATAAGAGTAGGCACCCTCCACGGGATGGAAGGGAATGAGGGTGCACACTGACGGGTGTGCACTCGGCAATACCTTTTTATGCAAAGAAAGGATGCATTCATGAGCATGCATGTCGTATTGCATCACTAATGATTGATTATTGTGTTAATGATGATGTGCGGTGTCGGGACAGAGTCATGGACTTCTCCCAAGAGGTCTAATGAGGTATGCGTTTCATATAAGTAATGAGGTAAAGGAGGTAATGGTGTTGATACAACTGTTCAAGGTACTTGCTGTTCTGTGTAAGAATTATAAGTATGTTATTGATTTCAATGCATTATCTGTTTATGATATACCTGTTGGATGCACTTTGCTGAGTCTTTGAACTCACGCTTGTTGTTTAATGATTGTAGGTTCAGTGAAGCTGGCATGCATGGATGGGGTAGTGGCACAATCACGTCTACAATCACTATATTTTCTTCGTGTTGATTTATAGTTCGGTCCTCATTAGCTCACGAAACCCTTTTTAAATGGTTGTTTTGTGGTTATGTAATAAGTTCTTGTCCTGTTGATTAGTTGTGTGAATTGGTTCATGAATCTCCTTAATGGTTGCTCTTCTTTGTTTTAGGCTTGGTTTGTGCTTTGTTGGCAATGATGGTTAGTGGATACCATGGCATGCTATTGTTTATATTGTTTATTGTTTCCTTGTCTGCTGAGTGGATGTCCAAGTTTTAGGGGAGGTGCTGCCGAAATTTCTTTTGTGAGTTCGGCAAATCTACTAGCATGATTAGGTTGTTTTGCCCTTTTCTAGTTTTATCTTTGTGTTGTTGTAGCTCGTCTTTTGTGTCTGGGTAATAGATGTTGGGTTGAAGGTGTAGCACTCGGGGCACAAGGCGTGCCGGGGTGTTACAGTTGTGTTCGGTATGTAACCACAACAATAATTTTATTAGAGTTTATAAATTTATAAATATAAATTGGTAGTTAAAATTGTATTTTGAGAACAACATCGATATCCAAAACAACATTGTTTTATCACGGAAGGGAGTATCATATTTAAAAAGGGGGAAAGTCTTACAGAAAACACCATATTTTTTGGCCAAACATATCCCATAAATCCTCCCTATATTACAATCGGGAGAAAGGGAGCTCAGAGAGCCCCTCCACCTGTCCCACCCCCTCTCTCTCCTCTTTTTGCAAAAAAACCCCTCTAGTTCTTGAAATTACGGATAGGTCCTTTTAATTTGTGTAGGGGTCCTTTGCGATTTTCTGTGAGGGAGCAATTTTTTTCCCCGGTTCGCGTTTAGGTCTCTCGTTCGTCGTTTTACAGAAAGAGCCTTTCGTTAAATATGAATCGCGAACGAGTCCTTTTTTAGTTTTTCAAAATAGCGAACAGGTCCAAAATCATAACAAATAGGTCACTGCACTTTACGTTTAGGTCCTTTCTCTGTTTTGCCCGGAAAAAATATTTTTGTGGTCTATTTTTTCTCCGGAGCATGGGGAAAATGTTTTCGTTGGCTATTTTTCCTAAAAAAAATGTATTCAAGTCCTTTCTCTGTTTTGCCCGGAAAAAATGTTTTCGTTGTCCGTTTTTTCTCCGGAGCATAGAAAAATGTTTTAGTTGTCCGTTTTTCCATTTAAAAAATGGATTCAAGTCCTTTCTCTGTTTTGCCCGGAAAAAATGTTTTCGTTGTCTGTTTTTTCTCCGGAGCATGGGAAAAATGTTTTCGTTGTCCGTTTTTCCTCAAAAAAAAAATGTAGATTCGTTTTCCGTTTGACGTTTCTTTGTTTTTGTTGGAAAGATTATTTTCGTTATTCGCTTTTTCTCCGGAGCATGGGAAAAATGTTTTTGCTTACCGTTTTCCCTTAGAAAAAAATGCAAATTCATTTTTTGTTCATCGTTTCTCCGTTTTTGTTGGAAAAATGTTTTTGTTGTCCATTTTTTCTTTGGATCCCAGGGAAAATGTTTTCGCGGTCCATTTTCCCTAAAAAAACCACAAATCCGTTTTCCACACTCGCACGCGGCGTGCGCCGCTTTTGTATTTTCGTGGTCCATTTTTTCTCGAAGTTAGTTTTCGCTCACACGCGCAGCGTGTTCGTAGTCCTTTTTTCTCTGAAAAAATTCCCTTGTTTTTTTCGAAAAAAATATTTTCGTGGTCTGTTTTTTCTCCGAAAAATAACACAAATTTTTTCCCCATTCACATGCGCGGCGTGCCGCCGCGCTCACTTTCCTAGTTTTTATTATTTCAAGCATACTCAAGACATTACGAATTTAAGCTCAAATTTGACTAAAAATATTTTCAAAATTAAAGAAGATACAAACACGTAGGATCCAATTCCCTAGTACAAATTTGTTCTATTTTTCTCTTGAAGTGAAGCAATAATTATCTTCTATTTTCCTTCTCTGATCCCTCTCTCTTTCTGTAACATTCTAATGTAACATTGGGTGTCTCAATCTTTCGATGAGAGTGATAATCTTCGATTTGGGTGGAATTGAATTTGACGATCCGACTACAACGTACAACGTTGATGCGCCTTAGCAATCGCTAAACCAACTCCAGATGGTTATTGATCTTGCCGTGGGCAAGATCAACCTGATCACGAAGATCAATTCCTGCAAGCAATCGGAGAAGAAGCAACACAAGGAAAAAGCAATCTAAAATTGCAAATATAGATGAAGTATTGAAAAGTTGGGGTTCCGATACAAGGAGCTTGTTAGGCAGCCATTGAGCATGTCTAAAAGACTCAAAATAGTAGCAAAAGGCTAAACTATCAAATAACCAAAACCCAAATTATTTTGGGAGACTCCCTAGGCCAAAACACAACCATGGCCGAGTAGGACTCCTATTCCTTGTTCTACTCGGATTTGGAAAGATGACCGAACTTGTTTTGCATATTCACGTCGACTCGGAAGGAATTTGAAGGTGGGGCCAGATCCGTTAGAAAGGATGAAGAGATCTTTCAAACTTGTAACACCACGGGATGACGCAACTATTTAAGCGTAAAGCAACGATACCCCCCTTTCCTACTGTGCATCCATGTGTGTCAAATTTTAAATTAGTTATTCCACTTACACAAGTTTTAATATTGCTGTCCTATGACAAAATTTGAAGTATAACCTAAGCCATGTTTTTAGGTTATCCATATCACATTTTAGTTGAGCCTATGGTATTTCGCTAAGTTCATACACCACGGACCTGAAGCCCGCTCTGATACCAACTGTAACACCATGGCAGTATGGCACCTAGTATGCCGCGAATGTCACCACAACCGGTACTAGCAACACACAAAGCACATATTTTACATTAAATTACAGCAACAGCGCTAAGTGCTTTGTAACACCCCGACATCTAGCATGCCAAAATGCTACCAAACATAGGCTAAACAACATAACTAAATACCATAAATTAAGATAAATTACAGCAAAGGAGTAAATGCTAAAACCGAAAATTTCGGCAGCATCTCCTTTGTTTTTCCATGAATTGAAGCAACAACAATATGATCACAGGATATAGTATAAAGAATGACATCTAAATCATCAATAACAAGGGTTCTAGCACAGTATAAGCCTAGAGTAAAGATTCCAACCATCTCATGAGCCAAAGAAGTAAATGAGGAAACCAAGCATACAAATTAACCATTGCACCAAGTTGCATGGCACTACTCTTAATATCATGAACAAGATGAATAAATTGTCTATAAGTGTGGAGCTACGTATAGATGTGTAGCTAATGCCCTTCCCCGTATGCCGGTTTCATGGTACCTAAAACAACAAGAAAGCACAAGCGTGAGTTCAACACTCAGCAAGTATATTGCAATGGTACAAAAGAACAATTACTTGGCTACAACAACTCACATCATGTCTATCATCTTATTCATGATCACATATCATTATCATCATCATCATGCATGCAATGCGATGCGATGCACATGTCTCCTGAAAACTCATACCGGTATGGTTGAGTACACACCCGTCGATGTGCACCCTCTCCCCCCTTCCATCCCGAAGATGGAGGGTGCCTACTCCTCGCTTCCATACACCGCGGTGGATGGAATCACGATGTAGGACTTACTCATTGGCTCTCCGGAATAGTCATAACTTTCTCACCGACCTTCCCCGGACTAGTTATGACTTTCTCACCGCCCGGGCCATGTATCATGCCATGTATGCAAACATGCCAACATCATAAATAACTTGTACATTAACACATGACATCATAACATAATAAGCATAATCATCATATCAATGGCAATCATTAAAGCATGGCATGTCAAAATATCATATATTCAATTTCAATCTCAACCAATCTAGCAAACTACAACTCGCTACCCATTCCAATACACTTGCCTCAACCACGGGCGATGGATTGGCGAGAAGTAGAGGGCACCCCCAGGGTCACACCACCTGCACATATGCACCACACACTCAAAATCATGCCCACAAAACAATACGCAAACACTCTTCTACCCCGACTTCGCAAACTACTCGTACAACCCAAAAACAGAGGTTCTGTCCCGTTGGGACAGCACGAGCATAACTCGGGTTCTAAGACTCCAAATCAATTAAACGAGTAAATCCTCGTGTAGCTTAGGAAATTTCCTAACTTTTTCTAAGTATATGGAAAGACTGATTCGGACACTAAACTGGTTTAATCTACAGAATACCGTGATATGTTCCAATCACGTCACAGTTTTTAATACATTCGGTAAAACGAGCATAACTTTCAAACGGCTGGGAGGAATTGGACATTCTTTATACCCACTGAAAGGTATTGAAGTTACCTACAACTTCTTTAACAGGCGGATGACCAAATTCCAACTCTAAATTGGTAAAAACCCAAACCCTAGGTCGACTACTCATGCTGCCCGAAACAGAGAACGTAGCAAACTCTAGATTTCATCTAATCTACCCAATTACAACACCACCAATTGATCTAAAAACATGATATTAACCCTTAGAATAGATCCTAGACCAACCCCAAGGATTCCCGTGGCCATACCTTCGCCCGACGAACGAAAACCCAATGATCTCCTCCCGGTTTGCGCGATCTCCTTCCTCGCTCCAAATCCACCGGATCTCCTCGTCGCGGAGCGCTCCAATGGACGGATGTGCGGGGTGGTGAGGTGGAGAGGCTTCCCTAGGGCAGCAAGGGTGGTGGAGAGGGGAGGGGAGAGGTGGTGGCGCCATGGGGGAAGATGGAGAGGAAGGGGAAGGGTGGAGGCGCATTTGGGGGTGGCTAGGGGGTGGCGGCTAGGGTTGGGAAAGGGAGTGGGGGGCGCACCAAGGGGTAGGGGCTAGATTTGGCTGCCCAAAAGTCCCCCCCTTGGGCCCAAACCCTTCCACCGGAGGCCCAACTCAACCCCCAAGGCCCAAAGTCCCCCGAAGAGGCCCAAACACCCGAAAACAGCCCAAAAACACGCTATAAACGGCATAACGTAAAGTTTTAACCTCCATTTTCACATTTTATAAAGTTTTGACCTTTCGTAGTGTCACATTCTTCCCCCCTTCAACAGGATTCGACCCCGAATCCGAGACACGCCACTTCGCAAACAATCAATTCGAAGGGAGCTATGGTTCACGCCTCAGAACCCGCTTAGAAGCCCCTACGATTTGCACCAGCCAGCACTCAGAAGAAAGGAGCTAAGGATCAAAGACTGATAGCTCTAAAGATAACTCACATTCAAAACTTGCCAGAATTCTTACTCCACTTTGAAACACCGAGTACAAACATAGGGACTCAGAACGTCCCAAGCAAAAGGATAACTTCCTAAACTGACAATGAAGGGAAACAGTCTCATATTCCTCATTTTTATGCATTCCTTGGCACTAAAGTGCCCGATCCCTTTAACCGATGTTTCTCCTCAAAAGAACACGACACCAACCTCTAGAACCCTCTTCAGCTCCCACGCACAAAACTGTTTTCACATCTCAACCTCTCTACTGTGGTTCGTCGTATTCTAGACGATGCGAACCAAGCAAGACACAACACTCCAAGACTAATACCTTGCAAATCGGCTAACACCTTGCAAAAGATTGACCTTTTACAAAAGACCAATACCCACCACTACCACTGAAGGAAAAACCTACTTTATAACCAGGGTCCTTAAAACCCGCAAAAACAATATCAACCGAGCAATCCACATCGATTGACACAACTCGCTCAGAGCTCGGCGACAAAAGATCCAATACACTTCGAAAAGGAAAAGCAATTACTAGCAACCACCAAGTGGTCTACTAATAATTTAATCACCCTACCGAGGGACACATCAATGACACAAGTCTCCAAGAAGGTTTGAATTGAGTCCTACACAACCTTCCTTTACTCTTCACTTCCAAACTAGTTACGATCAACCACTAGCAACGCCTAATATCTTAGGTCTTTACAAACCCACACTAGATTCCTCTTTCTAAGAAGGTTTCGCCCTCGCATTCTTCCTTTCAAAGAATCGGAACAAGGGTACAATCATTGAGTAAGCTCAACCAAGACCCATGAACCCAAAATGATCCACATCCAACAACTCGAACTCCAAAGCGCTAAAAACCACATTGGAAAGAGTTCGGCAACAACCAAAGAGTACTCATTTTATTTTTCCTAAGCCAAGATGCAAAGAAAGCTCAGATCTCTTACACCACAACCAACATACCAGAAGATATTCATTCTTACTTCTCGTACTAGAAGGCAATTGAAATCTCGATTCAGGACATGCATGCAGCTTTCCAAGAGCACTCCAGATTAGTCATATATCCATATATGACTTTCTCACCGACCTGGCTCAACGACTCTTTTATCATTTAACATCTATAAACGATGTCATGATTACTTTTCACCATTCATTCATCATGTAACAACACTACCGAATAGTCATTCACAAGACGACTTCTTCCTCTATATCACATGAATAAAACTCGAATAACATCGAGGATTGCGCTAATTCATATAAACTATGACGGCAGTATAGTTAACAGCAAAACACCACGTCGTGTCAAAACCCACCATCCATTTAAAGCTAACCTTGCAAAACCTCGCATTCTAACCAAAATCAACATTTTGGAACAAAACATCAACTCCAAAGTCAAACGTCTGCACAGACAACTACCACAATTTTTCTCAAAGAGAAAGGCAAACTCATTTCCAAAAGGGAACACTTCACCAACAAAATCACTTTTAAAACATTCATAAAATCCATCCCTTTTTGAAGCGCCCGCAAACACCACACACTTTTTTTTCTTTCAAATAACTCCAACTCCAGCCAAAAAAGTTACAAATTAAATCTCAAGAATTTTCCAACACAACCCTCTATGTCCTTATGCTTCCTTTAAAATTTATTCCAAAGATAATTCAGTGCGAACGCGAAGGGGCGCGATCCACTCAAGAACTTTTGGGTGTAATTCCATACTCATAGTACAACCTAAACAAGTTAGCCAAATCCAAAGGTTGGCATTAATCACTACGAGTTTTAGAGTTTTAGGGAAACTCTGAAACACAACAGAAGAAACACTTCGACCAAAAGTATTCAACCAAAATAGCAACCACCAAACCAGTCCAAAAGGTTTTAGACACAAGCTCAGGATGAAACCCACCATTTCTAGTATTCCACTATACTTACCATTTAAGCATTCAATATGCACTATATACTCATCGAGAAGTCTCATTATAATTCAACCAAAAGCTACATAACCAATTCTTTCTCTAGTTACCTTTCCCAACATTTATAAATACAGTTTATGATGATTAACAAAACGTCTTCCATTCTATACTACCTCATCATGATCCCCACAGACCAACACATCATATAACAACGTATTCTATATTTCAAACATAGTAATTCAACAGATACTTAAGCATGATCAACGTATCAATTTTTATACCATCCTTACATCAACATCTTGACAATTAAAACTTGTTCAATCAATAAAATGACTTCAACAAATAAGTATTATCTCTACAAGGCAAAGCTCGTAACTATGATTCTAAGACATACATTCATTAAGGATAAAATTCTACATCATGTTAATTATCCATGGTCCACTCCATCACAACATGATACAGTAACCTCCATTTTAACAAGGATTTTCAACAATTAATCTAAGCAATTACCACCACTACTAAGCCATCAATATCAATAATTTGCATAATCATCAATCAACAACATTGCTTTTAGCTACCCTATACATAGGTTGCAACAAAATTGTCACTACACAACATACTCCAACTATTAAATTAGATTTAATAAGTTAGACATTCACGAAGCTCTTACAATATCATCAAACAACAAAACCTATACCTTTCCAATTGGCCTCGATACTAGCATTTTAGGAACACGGCTGCGTACTACCAATCATGCTAATATTTTGCAACAACATGAATAGCAACTCTAATTAACTTCCAAGTTAAAGCCACTAGCCAACACGATTAAATTTCTCTATTAGCCCATTAGATTAGAACATCTTTAAATAGCCAGCAAAGTTTCTTTAACAATAACAGCAGTCTACATTATCTTAATGTTCTAACTATGCATCAGGGTTTAAAAATTTAAACATAATCGGGGGTCATAAGCACTTTTAAAGCAAAGCAACAGATTCTAAGCATGTACATTAACACCTTTAATCATTCTTGCAATAGAGTAATCTACAACACTAGAAGTTCATTTAATCTTAAGCTAAAGATAAAAAAAATTACGTTTATCTAATTCAACTTACCAATTAACTTAGGAGTACATCATTTCCATAAACCACATTGTTACATACTACATAACACGGACATAAACTTTTCTAAACACCTTCATAGGTCACCTACTCTTGGCGAACAGGATGCAACCCAACTTTATAGATAACTACAGCTCAAGAACATGAACGAACACTGATAAACAACTTCTCTTTTCCAAGCAAGGAAGAAAACAAAACTCCAACAGAAATGCAGGAGAGATCAACTCTGATAGCCAAAACTCTTCAAGAAATCTCAATATCTATACTTCCAAGAAGTAAGAAGGATGCACTAGGGAAAACCAAATGTTCAACTAAATCTTTTCCGATAAAGATTCAAACTTAGCTCCACCCAACTTAAGGTCTGCACAAGGGGAAACTCCAACACTTTTCTCAGATAGGGAGGACAACAACCACATAAGTTTCCTGCCCAAGACAGTCCATAATAACCAACAAAACCGAGTGTCAAAGCAAAGATTACGACCAACAACGCGCAACACAAAACTTTTATTCTTTGTCTTCACCCAAAGAAGACAAAACCACAAACCGCCAAAAGAACAATCCACGAGAATCCAATACCGAAACACTTTTCTTTTGGTTTCAATCAACTAAAACCAAGGAAACCAACCAAACCGACCGTCGGGACGGTAAAGAACATCTGAAGGAATCCACCACTAACTCTTCTTTTTGACTCCAATCAACTACCCAAACTGCGACAGAAAAGGTAAGCACTCTTTCCCCACAAGGGTTAATAGTTCTTCAGTGATGGCTTTAATCGGCCATACCGTCAAACCACAACCTTACTATAAACAAAAAGGTGACCGAAACCCTTCGGCACCACAACCCCACTTTATCACAATACCAATAACAATACAATCAAATCTCTCAATAACATGGCAACATACATTACCAACTTTAGCATTCAACATCAAAGCTTAAATACAACATTTAAGCGTAAGCAACGATACCCATACCCTTTTCCTACTGTGCATCCATGTGTGTCCAATTTTAGATTAGTTATACCACTTTTGCAAGTTTTAATGTTGCTATCCTATGACAAAATTTTAGTTAAAACCTAAGCCATGTTTCTAAGTTATTCCACATCACATTTTAGTTGTACCCTATAGTATGACACTAAAAATACACATTCCAGGGACCTACAGTCCGCTCTGATACCAACTGTAACACCCCAGCATCTAGCATGCAAGAATGCTACCAAACATAGGCTAAACAACATCTAAATACCATAAATTAAGATAAATTACAGCAAAGAAGTAAATGCTAAAACCAAAAATTTCGGCAGCATCTCCTTTGTTTTTCCATGAATTGAAGCAACAACAATAGATCACATGATATAGTATAAAGAATGACATCTAAATCATCAATAACAAGGGTTCTAGAAGCAGTATAAGCCTAGAATAAAGATTCCAACCATCTCATGAGCCAAACGAAGTAAATGAGGAGGCGCATGGGAGGAGGGAGGGTGGAGGCGCAAGGTGCAAAGCGGTTGGCGGCTATGGGGGGGGGGTGGGGGCGCATGGGTGGGGGGAGGCTAGGGTTTGCTGCCTCCCCTCCCCACATGGGTCAAAATCTTCCCACTAAAGGCCCATGATGCGGTCCCCCAAGGCCCAAACTCCTCCGGAAAGGCCCAAACACCCGGAAAAACGGCCCAAAACGCGATATAAAGTCGTACTGAAAAGCCGTAATCTATAATGTCACATTTTATAATGTCACTTTCCATAATTTCTGATAGTACCACCTTGCTTGTGGAGGGGAGAGAATACCACCTTAAAAGGGAGAGCAACCCTCCCCCCATCAGGCTAGTCTTTTGGGGGCCACATGGGACTCTTATGGCCTGGCTATAACAGCCAAGGTGTGTATTTCTCTCGTGGTCCAAGGCCCACACCCCTGGGCCAGTTGGGCAATCCGCTCGCTAGGCGAGGCACGTGCGCCATACGGCTGGGCATAAAGAGCGCAGTGCGCAGGGAGGGATGCATCGATTGGTATCGAGCTAGGTCCCAAAACAAGAGGGTGAGAAGATAGTACCACCTTGCTTGTGGAGGGGAGAATACCACCTTAAAAGGAGAGCAACCCTCCCCCATCAGGCTAGTCTTTTGGGGGCCACATGGGACTCTTATGGCACGGCTATGGCAGCCAAGGTGTGTATTTCTCTCGTGGTCCAAGGCCCACACCCTGGTCGATTGGGCAGTCCGCTCACCGGGGCGAGGCACGTCGCCATAATTTGGGCGCAAAGGGCACGGTGCGCACCCGGGAGGGATGCATCAGTTGGTATCAGAGCTAGGTCCCAAAACAAGAGGGTGAGAATGATAGTACCACCTTGCTTGTGGAGGGGAGAGAATACCACCTTAAAAGGGAGAGCAACCCTCCCCCCATCAGGCTAGTCTTTTGGGGGCCACATGGGACTCTTATGGCCTGGCTATAACAGCCAAGGTGTGTATTTCTCTCGTGGTCCAAGGCCCACACACCTGGGCCAGTTGGGCAATCCGCTCGCCGGGCGAGGCACGTGCGCCATACGGCTGGGCCGCGAAAGGCACGGTGCGCACCCGGGAGGGATGCATCAGTACACCTGATGTAACACTGGGTGTCCCGATCTTTCGATGAGAATGATAACCTTCGATTTGGGTGGAGACGACTTTGACGATCCGACTACAACGTACAACGACGATGCGCCGTAGCAATCGCTAAACCAACTCCAGAGGGTTATTGACCTTGCCGTGGGCACGATCAACCTAATCACGAAGATCAATTCTTGCAAGCAATCGAAGAACAAGCAAGAACAAGGCAAAAGCAATATAAAATTGCAAATATAGATGAAGTATTGAAAAGTTGGGGTTCCAATACAAGGAGCTTGTTAGGCGGCCGTTGAGCACTTCTAAAAGACTCCAAATAGTAGCAAAAGGCTAAACTATCAAATAACCAAAACCCAAGTTATTTTGGGGGACTACCTAGCTATATATAGTAGAAATAGGAGGCCAAAACAGTGCTAGGGGCGTCCAAAACACATCCATGGCCGAGTAGGACTCCTATTCCTAGTTTGACTCGGATTTGGAAAGATGACCGAACTTGTTTTGCAGATTCCCGTTGACTCATAAGGAATTTGAAGGTGGGGCCGATCCGTTGGAAAGAGGACGACGAAACCTTTCAAACCAGTACTCATAGACCCCAAACACACTTGTAAATCAAAAGTTATGGTCGTTTTAAGTTGGTACTATCCCGGAGGCCGAATCCGAGTTGAACTTGTGCACCGGAAGAATTGGCTTCATGCTTGACATTTGGGAGTCCTTCTCCTTGGTTCCTAAGGACAATAAAATCATCACAAGGATTAAATAGCATTCCATTCATTAAATTATTTGTATGCAACCCAAGGAACGCATTCACCTGGTAATTGTATTGTCGTGCGCGAGCTCGAGTAATTCTCCCTTGTATTACATTGTTGGTTTCAATTGGGTTTGTAGGCATGGCTATATCCATGGTAGTGATGTCCTCATCATCCTCCCCTTCTTGCATTTGAGTCGTCCTCGACTCAAGTTCATCATCTTCTCCCAAGTATGGCTTTAGATCTGATAATTGAGTTGACGGGCTCAAGCTCGAGTCAATGGTCCTTAAACCGACGAAGATGTAGAAGGATGGCCAAGGTGGGGGTCGATCAAGCCATGCAGATGGAGCCATCGTAGTAGTTGTATACGAAGTAGAGGATGCCGTGAAATGTCGCCAACTTAATGGTCCTGGCCAAGGTGGGGGTCGATGAAGCCATGCAGTTGATATAATTGCAGCAACACTTGGTTGTGACCATCTTGGTGATGACCATATGTTTGCATTGTTAGTTCTGTCCATGATGAGCATGGTCTCATCAATTTCACATCCCGTGATGTCACATTAACACCTCCTGTCGCGCTCGGAATTGGAATTCCGAACACTTTGTGTGACACACCAATCCAGGATCACGCTGGTGTTCCCAGATACAACAGAGATGAATACCACATTACACATACACAGCGGAAATAATAATAAAGTATTCAACTCATATAATAATTGTTAAGACTTTATGGTCAGCGTTACAATTATAAGCCACGTAGGGCTAAGTTATGAGTAACATTAAAATAGCAGCGGAATGAAAATTATTCGTGGCGCTTCAGTTTGCCACCGGCAACTGACTTGGCTTGCCCCTAGTTGTTCACCTCATTGCTCTGCTCCTCTTCATTAGCTTGCAGTTCCTCTTCTTTTGGTGTTTGGACTTTGAAGGGGTGAGTACATTGGTACTCAACAAGCTATGCACAAAATGCAATCTAATATACTACATGCCAGGCTTATTCCAATGGAATGGCTTAACATGTTTATTTTGCAGTAAAGCAACATTTAACAAGTAGCATAAATAGATTCGAAAGCGGTAAAAACAAATAATGTAACAATAACTTTTCCAGGAGTTACGTAAACACTTATCCTTTCCTAACCGACATTTCCATCAACGTCCATCATTTAACCCAACCATATTTTAATAAAGTCTAACCCTTGACTGTAATCCTCGAGCAATGTCCAATACCGTGGACTCGGCTATTCGAATAGTTTGTTCACTCTGCAGAGGTTATACACTTTACCCACACGATATAGTTAAACACCACACAGGCGAGTAACCATAACAAAGTCTTTCCGTAACCTCTATCCTCACAGTACCTCCCGGTATAGTTCCCACTGTCCCTTCCCTTTTGCGGAGTGGGAAGTACAAGGACAACGTATACCGTTGAAGAGATGTAAGACCAATTCAGTAAACACTACACCCTTCTTTCAACATTTACAGCTACAACAACCACCTGTGGTCTCACATGCTAAGACTTCGGAATCATACTCAACTAGGTCTGTCCCACTCCAGACATGTGGTTGTATGTTAGGCCCAGTTCAAAGGCTTGCAAGGTTAAGTCCTTAGGTTGACCGTGGCAAGACTACCCAAAGTTCACAAAACCAAATTCAACAACATCTCTCCCATGTGCCACATCGGGCCCCCCATTGATCACTTGCCACTTGCCATAGTCTAAACCATTTTCCCACCCAGTTGGTTACCATGCACCATGTGCCAACAACTTATCAACAACACATGTCACATTCTTTCAAAATAGGTTCCATAGTTCAATAGTCAGTATTCAGCTTACTTCCAAATTTGTGTCATTAGTTCGAATGGCATGGCTAAGCAGAACTACCACGTTCTAACTACCCCATTCTGGTGATTAGTATTAACCAGTATATATAATCCAACCTAGGGTGATAAAGGGTTTATTGGCATACAAGTATTATGGACAAGGTGACAATATCAAGTGCTATTTATCTAATCCCAAATTTACTCGGAAGCATCATAATTAAATTAGCATGCATAATTTAAAACAAACTAATATTTAAAAACAGGGGAACAAAATGGTCAAAGCATAACTTGCCTTCAAAGATCAGATGGTTTTGGTCTGGATCCTGATCTTGAGCTTGTTCCTCGAAATCAACTCCCTCACACAGTTCGACGTCTACGCGCAACAGTTAAAGAACCAAATAAACACGCAAATCAACATACAACACACATTCAGAAAATGCTACAAATCAAACTAGTTTGTAATCTCATGAAAATTTATAAATAATTACTTTAGCATTTTCTAGGATTTACAAATTTTATTTGGACATTTTTGGAAGCATAGTTTAGGAGCTACAAAATTCGTAAGTTTAGACTTTCTGTGAATAATTTAACAGTATAAATTTATGAGATGTGCTTCTATGCTCTTCCTTTTAAAAGTTGCACAACTATTAAAGCATGAATGGAGGGTAGATGTTGATTACTTACCCCTTATCTTGCTTTAAGATTTGTGCAACTTGTATTAGAAGGAAAAGCATAGAAGCACTACTCTTTATTTATTTATAAAATTTCACAAAAAATACTGTAGAAAGGTATTAATTTCTACTAATTAACAAAATTTGTTGTAAGCGATTCGGACTTAGAACGAATTTTTAGCGAAAAAGACAAAATTAGCAATTTGGAAAAAAAAAATGAATTACGTAACACTTGTTGCATGGCACTATTCCTCCTTGTATATGTGTACTTGGTTGCATATGGGTTCGGTTTGGACATTTGTTACGTGAGAAAAAAAAACAAAGATCAGCTAGATGACCAGAGCGGGACAACGAGCGCAGTCGGCCGGAGACAGCGACGGCGGCGGTGAACGCAGTCAGCTGGAATCAGTCGGCGGCGGCTACGGCTCGTAGGCGACTACGGCGACGGCGCGCTTGTGCATGCAGACTACAAACTAACACATATGTGGGTATGCTTACAAGCTAGTATTTATACACACGCGTAAATACACGATGAGATCCACCGATCAATAAACATAGAGCACGCGCGAAAGAAAAGAAATACTACCGATCGGCAGTAGCAACAATGGCGGCGACGCAGGGGAAGGCGACGGCGGCTATGACAACGGCGGCGACGACGTAGATGATGGCGGCATACACGCCGATGGCGGCTTCAACGGCGGCGACGACGACGACAGCGACGACGAGGCAATGGAAATGGTGTGGCTAGAGGATGGAAAGCCCACGTGGGACTTGGAATGGAGATGGCTGGAAATGGTAGAACACCCAGGACATGGAGATGTAGAAATGTGTGAGTTAGTGTTGCTACTTCACCTCATAACCAGAGGGCACTCACGTTACCAGTAATTACTAGGGAATGGAAGAGGCATCACGTGTGACTTGAATGAGGACTTCCTGGTGACTAGTAATGGATGGCAAATGCCTGGGCTTAAAAAAAGTTCAACTGTTCCAGCTGAATGGAACTGTAACACCCCAGCATCTAGTATGCCCTGGATGTAACCAAACATAGGAGATACAGCCAATAAATACCACAATTAAAGATAAATTACAGCAAGGGTGCAAATGCTAAAACCGAAAATTTTGGCAGCATCCCCTTTGTTTTTCCATGATTTGAAACAACAGCAACATTATGGCAAGATATATCATAATAAAAGACATCTAAAACAGCAATAGCAGATGATATAGCAATATCTTAAGTCTAAAATAATGAATCCAACCACTCCATAAACTATAACAAAGTAAATGATAAAATCAAGCACACAATCAAGCCATTCTCCAAGTTTCCTCGCAACAATCTTATTATCATAACTCCAATTGATAAAATTGTCTAAATGTGTGGAGCTACGTGAAGAAGTGTAGCTAAACCCCTTTCCCGCATGCCGGTTTCATGGTACCTAACACATCATAAAACATAAGCGTGAGTTCATCACTCAGCAAGTATATTGCAATGGAACAAAGGAAACAGTTTTCAATGATAACATCACTACATCTCATAATTAACATCATATTCATGGCATATTCTCATATTCAACATCATAACCATGTCAAAATCTCATTGTACACATCCCATTAACATCAACACATATGCAATGCAATGCACATGTCTCCTCGAAGCACATACCGGTATTACCGAGTGCACACCCGTCGGCGTGCACCCTCTTCCCCCTTCCATCCCATAGATGGAGGGTGCCTACTCTTACTGACTCGCTCCTATACACAACCGTGGATGGGACTACGAGGTAGGTCTTTCGTGTTCACTACGTGTGAACACAAAGGCCCGCATCAGAATGGGACGCCTCTTCCATTATGAATGCACATATGACATGAACATGTATAAACTTGCATAAACATTTAACACAACAAATTCATAACCAACTAGTAAGGTGTCCGTGCGTTGCAACGAGATTTCAAACCTACACATAAATATCCATTTTATTTCACACATTCTTTGTATTCTACTCTCTACCAAAAAATGGATATGGATAAACAAATTAGAATTAAACTCAATAAATATCTGAATTTTATCACTCAAGGCTTTCTATAATTAGACAAAGTAAAGCCAGCAAATTACACAATCGTATCTAGCATTTCACGTGATGTTTATAGGATAATTTATTATAGATAACCTGATACAAGTCGATATACAGAGGTTTGCTAAGTATTTACGGAGGATATGAATTTTCGTGGTACTTGGTAGCAGTGGCTCCACCGGCGACGAGACGAGATGAGCAAGATTTGGATTTTGGAGTGGAAGAGTCTTGCGATGGAAATGCTTTCATGTGGTAGTCGTGCGGTGGAAACATCACGAGAGTGCTAGGGACGATCGGATGAACAGGGTAAACTCACAAGTGGGATTCTGAAATATAGCTCATTTTTGTTCATTGAAAATTTGAGGAAAAAACCTCTAGCAAGGCAAAAATATGTAGGAAGGCCAAAACATTTCACGCGAGTGTTTTGATTGATTTAATGCTAGTCCTGTAGACTAAAGGACACAATGCTCAAAGTTTGTAAAATATAAAGTACCTTCAGTGGTATATGACAAAAGGAAATAAAACTGCAGATTTATGGCATTGTTCATTTGTGAGGGTATAACAGGCCAAGAACTTCTAATCTCCTATACATTGTTTGCAACTTAAATGCTCTCACATGCACTAAGCCAATGATCTAAAGTAGTTAATTAAGTATGGCACTGAGTTGGAACGCATGCATGCACCCTGCGTTTACATATTGTTACTCATGGAGCATCTAAGACCTAACCATCAGATGTCATAAGTGATAAACAAAAGACAATAAACAAAGTGAAGGAAAAAACACTGAGCTTGCAATGTACTCCTCAGGGGCTCTACAAACTATGGAAATCCTATCTCATTGAGCACCTTGAGGACATCGTCAGCATTGATTGTCTGCTTTCATTCCTTCAACATATTTTTATCACTGCAAATAAAACCATTGCCATATTATTATCCTAAAAGCATAATAAGGAGAAGCCTAGTTATGCTGAAATTGGAAGCATTGACCATACAATGAGGGAGAAAACTATTCCTTCTTGACTTTGTTTCCGCTCCCCTCAAGTACTGCAGTTGGCTAAGGAAATTTCTCAACAAATGCAGATCCTGATCGACCCCTAGCCAACACCAAGCAAATTTTACAATGGAAATAAATTTAATCTCCCAAAATCCAAAAATATTTCACATAAATCCATCTCATGGATCTACCAAAATATGCTAATTACTCTCGATGCATAAAATCTATCAAGATTACTCACTTTCTCTCTCAATCTAAACATATATAAACTAACAACGAGCAGGAATCAGAATGAAATAGGGGAAAGTCGGAAGCTGCCGAGGAATGGCATGGAATCATGGACGTGGTGGATTGGAAGTTGATGAACATACAGAGGTAGCCCTTCTAACTTTAATTTTGGTCTCCACAGCTCCATAGGGCTTTCCTCCTTAGGGAACTCCATGTTGGAACTTGCCTCACTGAAAAGCATAGCAATTGCATAAGCCACAATCCTTCTTCTGCTGTTGCTAGTCCTTGTCCTCCTCCTTGTAATTGCTCAGGCGGTTTGCATTTCAAAATAGAGCAGAGAATTTTAGCTCCATTCAAGTTATTCTGAGAAGAAGGAAAAAATGAAGTGGTTGTGTGATAGCAAAAATCACATGGACTCTACGATGCAAAACGACGCCATCCGAAATCCAGCAAAAAACCAAACCAAAAGCCAACGTGAGATCGATCGGGATTCCATTGTGTACATCCTCACGACAACCCCAAAAAATCCAAACCCCCGCCTCCTCCCCCAAATTGGCCACCGTCACAGCACTTCCCCCAAAATCCTACAGTCTACTCCCAAAAAAATTCACTCCCCGCCACAACTTCTCATCTCTTGCTGACAATGTCCTCCCCCTCTATTCCCAACCAGATTTGTGCAAAATCGTGGTGATCCCCACTACAAAAACCTAGCTAGATCATGGAGAGAAGGGAAAAAGACTTGAAGAGAAAGAGAGGAGAAGAGGGAATTGTACCAGGGATAGGGAGACGAAGAGAGAAAGTGAGATGGCAGTGTCGATCAAATCCTGTTATTGCAATGCGACGGGCTCGTCCAGAAGGCAGTGCCATAGAAGATCTCCACCATCTCCTTCTCACCGAGCTCCTTCGCCGGTGATGTCGACATCGACTTTGGGAACCCGTCCGTGGCGAGGAGCTCCACCATCTCTTTCTGTTTGGCCACAATAGCCCGCATCGCGCCATCAATGAGCGCGGATGGCATGGTAGCAAAGGGAGGGGGCACGTAGGCGCTGGTGGGCGATCGCAATGCAGCAGTGTTGGAGAGCACGATGGTGCAAGGAGAGGACATGGCTGCGAGGGTCGCGAGTGCGGCATCACAGGGGAGAATCGCGTGGCCGACTTTAGCGACAGAGATGGGGCTCGGGAAGGTAGGGCATGGAGGGTGAGCTCAAATGGAACAAATGGGAGAGATAGCACGACCACAGGAGGCGAGATCGGTGGTGATGGTCGGCTGCGTGGAGATCGTGGAAGCGGTTGAGAGCAAGCGTCATGGGGAGGAGGTCACGCACGATTTTTAGGAGAGAGGCTGAGCCCACGCTTGTTTTCATGAGGAGTCGGGAGACGCGGACGATTTGGATGACAGGGTAAACTCATTCTTTTATTAGTTTAGATATGTAACCATGTTCATCATATCATAGGCAAATATCAATCATAGCAAGTTAGCATAACATGTAATCATGTTGCACTTAAGCAGGTCTAGCAATCATACAACACCCAAACCCATTCCAATACACTTGCCTTCAACCATGGGCAACGGATTGGCGAGAGGTTGAGGGCACTCCCGGAGTCACACCACTTGCACATAGGTACCACATACTCAAAATGTGCCCACAAAACAGTACATGAAGGATCATCTACCCCGACTTCGCAAACTACCCCTAAAACCCGAAAACAGAGAATCTGTCCCGACGGGACAGCGGGCTTCCAACTAGCATAACTTGAGTTCTAAGACTCCAAATTAAGTAAACGAGTACATTTTCTCGAAGCTTAGGAAATTTCCTAGCTTTTTATAACTATTTGTGAGGACTGAATCAACCTCTAAAATTATCTAATCTACAGATCAACCCGATCTGTCCCAATCGCGTCACAAATTTGACAATGTTCGGTAAAACGGCCATAACTTTCAAACGGCTAGGCGTAATTTAACGTTCTTGGTGTCCAATTAAATATAATTCAATTACCTACAACTTTCGTAACAACCGGCCGATCATAAAACGCCTCTAAAATTGCGAAAACTTAAGCCCTAGCTGGAGGTGCAAATCTGCCCGAGGACAGAACGTGGGATAGCAAAGGAATTTCCCTAGTTCCATCTAGGAACAGCACCTAAACATGGATCTAAAGTATCAAAAACACCACTAGCACAACACCTAATCCTCCCCAAGGATCTCCCATCACCATACCTTAGCCCGACGAACGACGAACCGACGAAAACTCCTCCCGGTCGCCCGATCTCCTTCCACGCCCCAATCCCGCCGGATCCTCTTGTCGCGGAGCTCCCCAATGGTGAGGAAAACAGAGAGGAAGGGCGTGGCAGCAAGGGGTGGGGGTGGAACTCGCCTAGGGTCGGCTAGAGGAGGTGGAGGAGGAAGGGGAAGGGTGGAGGCGCCAAGGGGAGTGGGGGGCGGTGGCTAGGGTTGGGGGAAGAAGTGGGGGCACACCTAGGAGGGGGCTGGCGCATGGAGCTCCTCTTTGCTAGAAATTCCCCCCTAAAGGCCCAAAGACTCCCCGACCAACGGCCAACTACATCCCCCTAAGACCCAATTAGCTCCCGCTAGGCCCAAACTCCCCCGGAAGCCCAAATTCTTCCCCGGAAAGGTCCAAACTCACGGAAAAAGGCCCAAAAATGTGCTATAAAAATCGTACCATCATGCCGACATCGGAAATGACTCACACCGTCATTCCGTAGTGTCACATTCTCCCCCCCTTAAACAGGATTCAACCCCGAATCCGTGACACACCATTACACGACCAGGCAAAACAAAAGATAGCTAGGCTTCACATTTCATACCTGAGGTGAAAAGCTCAGGGCACTTCTCACGCATACGAGACTCCAACTCCCAGGTCGCTTCCCTCTCAGTCTGATGCGACCACAGGACTTTGACAAACTTGAGCGTCCTGTTCTTCAACACTCGCTCTGAATTCCCCAGAATTTTCACAGGACGGGACTCAAATGTGAGGTTCTGATCAAGCACTAATGGTTTCAACGGAACCACCAACTCCGGGTCATGCAAGTACTTTCTTAGCATCGAGACATGAAACACATTGTGGACTCCTTGCATCGACCCCGGAAGCTCCAAACGATAAGCCAACTTACACCAACTCGAGCTATAATCGGGAACGGCCCGACATACCTCGGGCTAAGCTTCCCTTTGGTCCCAAAACGAACCACTCCCTTGGTGGGAGATACTCGCAAGAGTACACTATCGCCCACCGCAAACTCTAAATCTTGCCTTCTCACATCAGCATATCTTTTCTATCTACTCTGAGCTGCAAGAAGGTTCTGCCACACCTCTGCCACCCGAGCAACAGTCTGCTGAACCCAATCCGGTCCAAGGACCGCTCTCTCTCCCACTGCATCCCAACAAAGCGGCGATCTGCACTTCCGGCCATACAGCACTTCATAAGGGGCAGCCCGGATGCTGGAATGATAGCTGTTATTGTAAGCAAACTCTGCCAGTGGCAAGTGATCCTCCCAGCTACCTTTCCATGCCATCACACAGGCCTGAGCATATCCTCCAAGGTCTGAATGGTACGCTCAGATTACCCATCAGCCTGAGGGTGAAAAGCGGTACTAAGGCGAAGCTGTGTACCCAAAGCACTCTGCAGACTCTCCCAGAATTTGGAAACAAATTTCGCGTCCCGATCAGAGATAATCGTCTTGGGCACGCCATGCAGTCTCACAATTTCCCGCACATAAATGGGAGCCAACTCGCTTGCTGAATTGGTAGTGCGAATAGGAATAAAGTGTGCGGACTTGCTCAGACGGTCCACCACAACCCAAACAGCATCCTTCCCTCGTGGAGTACGAGGTAGGCCAACCACGAAGTCCATAGAAATATCATCCCAAGGCCACACAGGAATCTTCAATGGCTACAACAGTCCAGCGGGGCACTTGTGCTTAGCCTTAATCTTCTGGTAGACCCCACACGATGCCACATACTTGGTAATGTGAACTCTCATCCTTTTCCACCATAAGTTCTTTTTCAAATCCCTGTACATCTTGGTCTCCCCAGGATGGACTGTGTACGGCGTGCGATGAGCCTCTTTTAGGATGTCATCTTTAACTTGTGATTTCTGAGGTACACAAAGGCGACCCTGAAACCTCAGAGCTCCCACATCATTAATGGAAAAGTCTCCAGTCTTACCATCCTCAAGGTGTTTCCTCACCTACTGGAGCAATCGATCATGCTGTTGTGCTTCCCGCACACGCTCGGGAATCGCGGACTCAAGAATCAGTTAAGTTTCAGCTTGCACGGTCACCGCAAAACAGTAAGAAACTCCCAATCGCTCAAAATCAGCAACAAGACAATCAATGAAAGGGGGCATTGTCTTGCGACTGAGAGCATCAGCCACCACATTTGCCTTGCCCAGATGATACTTGATTGTGAGGTCATAATCCTTTATCAATTCTAGGCACCTCCTCTGCCTCAAATTCAAATCTTTCTAAGTAAAGATGTACTTGAGGCTCTTGTGATCCGTGAAGATATCACTGACTCGCCATACAAGTAGTGCCTCCAAATTTTTAATGCGAACACCACAACGGCTAGCTCAAGATCATGAGTGGGATAGTTCTGCTCATGCTTTTTCAATTGCCTCGATGCATAAGCAATCACTTTGCCATCTTGCATGAGCACACAACCAAGTCCCAAACGTGAAGCATCAGAATAGACATTGAAACGCCTCCCAGGCTCGGGAAGGGTAAGAACAGGGGCACTCACTAACTTCTCCTTCAAAGTGCAGAAACTATGCTCACACTCGGCAGTCCACTGAAATTTCATCCCTTTCTGTGTCAACTGTGAAAGTGGCTTAGTAATGATAGAGAAATCCTGCACAAAACGCCGATAGTAGACAGCCAACCTAAGGAAACTACGCACCTCTTTAACATTAGAAGGTCACTTCTAGTCCAAAACTACTGAGAATTTGCTAGGATCTACAGATATGCCCTTTGGATTGATGATGTAGCCAAGAAAACCCACTTCTGAAATCCAGAACTCGCACTTCTTTAACTTAGAATAGAACTGGTTCTCCCTCAATGTACCCAGCACAAGCCTCAAATCCTGCTCATGTTCTTCTTCTGATTTAGAGTAAACCAGAATATCATCGATGAACACTACCACAAACTCATCAAGGTACTTATGTAGCATACTGTTCATCGCCTCCATAAAGACAACAGGAGCATTAGTTAGTCCAAAAGACATAACTTTAAATTCATAGTGCCCATACCTAGTGGAGAAAGCAGTCTTCTCAATGTCCTGTTCCCTCACACAAATCTGATTGTAACCAGACTGAAGGTCAATCTTGGAGAACACCTTTGCTCCCTTCAGTTGGTCAAACAGATCCTCAATGCGGGGCAATGGATACTTGTTCTTGACGATCACTTGATTGAGAGCACGATAGTCAATGCACATACACCAACTACCATCCTTCTTCGAAACGAAGAGGACTGGTGCTCCCCATGGCGACACACTGCGCCGAATGAAACCCTTGACCAACAAATCCTCCAATTGCTTTTTCAACTCATCTTGAAACGGACGAGCCAAGCGGTATGGAGAGATAGAAATAGGTCGAGTGCCAGGGATAAGATCAATTCGAAACTCCACACTCATTGGAGGCAAACCAGGCAACTCATCAGGAAACACATCAACAAACTCCTTCACTACAGGAATCTCCTCAATTGCTACTAAAGAAGATGGCTTTTCTGAAACAGCCATGAGAACACCCAACTGCCTCAAACGATGACCAGAAAACAGACTAGCCAAAGCAAAGATGGAACTGGAGGGTTTTCCACCCTAAAAAGTCAACTCCACCCCTGACGGGGCCTGCAAGGTAGGTCTTCCAAAAGCAACAGATGCACAGTAGTATGGGGTTTTGGTTCATTCATCATTGCATCGCGTTTGATTACTTGATGGAGACTATGCATATGTTGATGTTTGATCTTTGCTCTTGTTTATATTGATGTTGTGCTTATGATTGTGTGATTGTATGGCTGTGTGACTGAAGCAGCCATGCCGAGGGGTAGAGGCCATGGTCGCCGTGGCCGTGGAGGCCAGGGTCGAGGTTCTCAGGGAGTTGTTGAGTCTGTAGCTGAGGGAAGCGCTTCGCTTAACGCTCATGGGCTAGTGCCAGAGGAGAACCCGGCGGCACAGTCAGGGGCTGAGGTGCCAGCCGCCACTGTGGCCTTGTTGCAGGCACTGCAGAGGGAGGTTCAGGAGCTGCGCCATCAGGTGCAGGCAGCCCCTGCTGTTGTGCCTCCCCCTGTAGTGGCCCCACTTGTTGCCCCCGCTGTGCTGGAGCCGAGGTTGAGTTTTCAGGAGTGGATGTCCCTCCGCCTGGACACTTTTGACGGAGCGGGCACACCGGTCCAGTCCGCAGATTGGCTACGGTACATGGAGCGGTAGTTTGAGGTTTTGGAGTTGACCTCGATCCAGAGAGCTCACTTTGTGGCCTTTCAGCTGAAGGGCCAAGTGTAACACCCCGGCATCCTCAGATAGATTCCCATTAAGGAAAGCTATCTTGACGTCCATCTGCCATATTTCATAATCGAAATATGCAGCAATTGCTAAAATGATCCGGACAGACTTGAGCATGGCTACCGGTGAAAAAGTTTCATCATAGTCAATTCCTTGAACTTGTTTGAAACCCTTTGCCACTAACCGTGCCTTATAGATCTGAACATTTCCATCTACGTCTGTCTTCTTGAAAATCCATTTGCATTCTATGGTTTTTACACCATCAGGAGGATCGACCAAGTTCCAAACTTGATTGTCATGCATGGATTGAATTTCGAATCTCATGGCTCCAAGCCATTTTTCGGAGTTCGGGTCCATCATCGCTTCTTTGTAAGTCGTGGGCTCATCTTTCTCCAACAATAATATATCATGTCCATATCTTATGGGTTCATGATGCGGCCTCCTCGACCTACGTAGGGCTGGTGTCTCTTCCACAGGTTGTACAACACTTTGTACATCTTGTGAAGGTTCAGTGGTAGCATCGAGATGCACATCACTCCCACTGATTTCTTTGGAAAGAAACTCTTTCTCCAAAAAGACACCATTTCGAGCAACAAAAACTTTGTTCTCATTTCTTTTATAAAAGTAATATCCTTTTGTTTCTTTAGGATACCCCCACAAAGAAGCATTTTTCTGATTTAGGTGTGAGTTTATCTGATTGCAAACGTTTTACATAAGCCTCGCATCCCCATATCTTGAGAAATGACAATATGGGACTTCTCCCGGTCCATATCTCATATGGTGTCTTCTCAACGGATTTTGATGGGACCCTATTTAATGTGAACGCAGTTGTCTCAAGAGCGAACCCCCAGAAGGATAATGACAGATCTGTTTGGCTCATCATTGACCGAACCATATCCAATAAAGTTCGATTCCGTCGTTCGGATACGCCATTCCATTGAGGCGTTCCTGGCGGAGTAAGTTGCGGAACGATTCCACATTGCTTTAGATGATCACCAAACTCTTGGCTCAAGTATTCGTGTGAAATCATGTGCTGAAAAATTGGCTTTGAAATGAAAAATTAAACTTAGAATTGGATTTGCAAAATGTGCTTGTGCATGTGTTTGACAATTTGACAAGAAACAGTAAGTTACGCATTAGCGCCGGACAAAGTTCTCAAGAAATAGTAAGTTTCCCATCTGCGACCAGACGGTGTTTTTGGGTCTGTTGTGAACATGTTTTTGAGCCCATGACCGAAGTCATTTTCACATGTACAACGGACAGTTTTTCTTGGTCCGTTGTGAACAAGCTTTTTCGGTTTGGATAATTTCTTGGAACCAAGATTTTCACATGTACAACGGACTAATTCTTTTTGTCCGTCGTGAATGGACTTTTTCTAGGGTTTTACTTTTGTGAAACCGAGCGTGGCACGTTTGCGCCGGACAAGCTTCTGGGGTCCGTTGTGAACTTGTTTTGAGCTCATGACCGAAGTCATTTTTGCATGTACAACGGACCAACTTTGTTTGTCCGTTGTGAACGTGTTTTTCCGCGTTTGGTTGGCTTCTTGGAACAGAAACTTTTCCTTATACAACGGACCAACTTTGTTTGTCCGTCGTGAATGCGTTTTCGCTCAATTAGGGTTTTGAGCGATTTGGATTTGAATTTTGAATGTGAATTTGAAATTTGTAATGATTTCATGATGCTTCTTTTGAAGTGGACTTTATGCAATGCTCATGTGAGTAGTTGCATGGATTGACATTGAGTCAAGTCGTGGACTTGTGCTCGGATTTGTTTTGTGGTTTGTTCATGTGCAGGTATTGCTCGAAGACGAATGTGGTCGATGACGGGACCGGAACTAGGTTCATGGAGGAACTGAGGTTCGGGACTAGGTTCAGGAGGAACCGAGGTCTTGGTGGTCAAGGATGTCATGCGGGACGTTCGGGCTAAGAGAATGGTGCACATGAAGAATGGTTAGTCACGTGAGAATGGCAGGAGGTCATTCGCGTGCAAAGTGTTAGTCACGTGAGTATGGTAGGTGGCCATACGCGTGCAAAGTGTTAGTCACGTGAGTATGGTAGGGTTGCCATACGCGTGCAAGAGTTGTACTCGGCCTGGTTGGGCCAAGTAGAGTTGAGTTGGATACGGATTCCTTCTAGGAATAGGAATCGTATTCAGAACTCCTTGTGGGTTGGTGCTTTAAATAGGTGGGGGGTCTCCTGTTGAAAGGCACCAAGTAGAGCTGAGCGCATCAAGCTTTGAGCTTGGTTTTAGGGTTTGTACTCTTTTGATGAGAGTATTTTAGACAAGAAATAAAGATCAATTCTTCCAAGATTTTTGCGTGCTACAGTAACCACATCGCTACAGTATTTTCTGTTTTGGTTCTTGTTTGCATGCTTGTTCTAGTTCTAGATTGGTTTTGTTCTTCAAGTTTTATCTTGATTTGATCCATCAAAAACCTCTCTAGGGTATTGATCTAGTGTTTCTCAAAGTCTAGTTGATCAATCTTTTGTCGTTCTTGTTTTATCTTGAAGTTTTGATTAGATTGATTCTCGTCAAGTTCTGGATCAGCAAGCTTGCGAAGCTCATAACTTTTGATCCGTAAGTCCGATCGAGCTGATTCTTTTTGGGTTCGATTCGTATTGGAATCTAGTTTCTTGTGTCCAAATTTCAGATCGTTTCGACGGTTGGATCTCCGGGAATTCTCGTTTTACCAAACCTCTGTCATTCTGTTTTTGTCGAAAACGAGGCAATTATTTGGTTCTGTTTTGGGGTGAACTTTTAATAGGTCAAGAATTTGGTTTTAGCTTCCGCACAATCATTCACCCCCCCTCTGATTGCTATATTCGTATACTTCGATCCTACAATTCGCCACCATGATCTGATCGTAAGTGTTTTATTGATTTGCCAAGTTGATTTTGTACTTCGTTCTGAAACTCTTTAAACCTTTCAAAGGTTTTAGACTTATGCCTCATTAAATAGATATATCCATATCTACTAAAGTCATCAGTAAAAGTTACAAAGTACTGAAACCCACCTCTAGCAAACGAGCTCATTGGTCCACATACATCTGTATGTACTAGGGCCAACAATTCACTCACCCTCTCACTAAAACCTGTGAAAGGGGTTTTTGTCATCTTGCCAAGTAAACAAGACTCACATGTTTCAAATGATTCAAAATCAAATGAGGTGAGAAGTCCATCACCATGGAGCTTCTTCATGCGCATCTCATTTATGTGACCCAAGCGATAATGCCATAAAAAGGTAGGGTTTAAATCATTTGGTCGAGGCCTTTTGACATTAATGTTATAGACATGTTTTTCTTTGAGTTCAAGGACGTATAACCCATCCACCATGGGACAACGACCATAATACATATCATTCAAAAATATTGAACAAACAAAGTTCTTTATTCTGAATTCATAACCTTCATGTTCCAAACAGGAAGATGAAATAATGTTTCTACTCATAGATGGAACAAAGTAACAATTATTAAGTTCTAAAACTAATCTTGAAGGCAAATGCAATGGGTAGGTGCCAACGGCAAGACCAGCAACTTTTGCTTTATTCCCCACACGAATATCCACTTCTCCCTTTGCCAAGTCTCTACTCTTTGTCAGCCCCTGCATCGAATTGCAAATGTGAGCAACCGATCCGGTATCATATACCCAAGAGCTGGAATAAGAAGTAGCAAGATTAATTTCTATAACATTAATACCTGAAGTGGAAGTCACACTCCCATTCTTTTTATCTGCCAGGTACATCTCGCAGTTCCGTTTCCAATGTCTTGACTTCTTACAATAGAAGCACTGGGTTTCGGGTTGAGGGCCGACTTTGAGCTTCTGAAGCTTAGTTTTGATGCTCGTGATCTCATCTTGAGCCTTGCCCTTGCCCTTTCCCTTTCCCCAAGCCTTGGCTTTCTTCTTTTTGAAGACAGTTGTCTTCTGAACCATCATCACATGATTGGGTTTCTTCTTAATGCTTTCCTCGATAGCCTTGAGCATCCCATGTAGCTCGGTTAGGCTCTTCTCCATGCTATTCATATGAAAATTCATAATGAATGGCTTAAAGCTCTGAGGTAGAGACTGGAGAATTACGTCTGTAGCCAGACCAATGCTAAGGGGAAACTCAAGCTTTTCCAATCTCCCAATGTAGCCAATCATCTTGATTACATGTGGGTTGACTGGACTGCCTTCAGCCAGCTTACAAGCAAACAGAAGCTTTGAGATACCATACGTCTCATCCCTTGCTTGATTCCCAAACATGCCCTTCAAGCCCACAATCATTGTAAGCATCCTGGTCCTCATATTGCTTTTGCAGCTCAGAGTCCATGGTGACAAGCATGATGATGTGGACATCATGACCATGGATACGGCCATGCCTACCCATCACATTGAAAACAATGATATAATACAAGAACCAATTATTCGAGCTCGTGCACGTAAATTCAATTACCAGGTGAATGCGTTCCTCGGGTTGCATACAAATATTTTAATGGATGGAATACTATTTGATGCGGACATCACTCTCTTTGATGCAGCCACGACGTCACCTACACGTCAAGAGGAAATGATAAAAGGACCTATTACGTGAGCTCGTGCACGCCAGCAAATGGTCAACATGGTGCTCACAAATTATGGAGGAGCTAATGGTAGCCCAACATCGACAAGATGGGCTGGCCCAAGTTGGCTCAAGTTGGCCCATGAAGGTGGAGAAAATGGTGGCCCAAGTTGGCCCATGAAGGAGGAGAAAATGGTAGCCCAAGTTGGCCCATGAAGAAGGTACCAACCATGATGGGCCAAGGAGGCCCAACCATGATGGGCCAGAATATGTTACAAGGAGGCCTAAACATGATGGGCCAAGGAGGCCCAACCATGATGGGCCAAAACATGTTGAAATAAGGAGGCCCAACCATGATGGGCCAAGGAGGCACTAAGGCCCATCATGGCACCACTCCTTATCAGGCCAACCCATGAAGTGTGGCACCACTTGCTCCCACTTGCTCCCTCCACCGGCCCACGAAGGCCCAAGTTGCATAATTACAAGTTTAGTACCACCTTGCTTAGTGTTTAGTTTTTGGCTACATCCCACCACTATATAAGAAAGGCAATAGGCCACCTAAGAGACTTGAGTTTTGCTTTGTAAATCAGTTTAGCCTTTGCTACTGTACGTGTAAGCGTGTGTCGATTAGACTGCCCGCGCATGTGTTTGCAAGACTCCAAATTTTCATATTGGAAATTAAATTTTCATATTAGCAATTTCAGATTGCTTGTTATCTTGTTCTTGCTAGTTCTCGATTGCGTGCAGGAACGTTGGTCGCGCCCCGGCAAGATCAACACTTCGAAGATTGGTGTACCGGTCGCTAAGGCGCAACGTCGTTGACAGTTGTAGTAGGACCGCCAACGTCGAACTCCAACCCAAATCGTGGTTATGATTCTCTCACCAAAAGATAGGGCCACAGTTCCTATCATTTGGTATCAGAGCGTCGGGTTACTCGGTGAGAAATTCTACACCTCGCTCAATTAATAGATTGGTTTTTACTTCCTATCATCCAGCATATAGCCACATTATAATTTCAATTCCTAGCCAAATTTTGAGCCTACGCTATTGCTATTTTAGATTATAGATTGAATTTGCATTACGGCTTTGATTATTTGCTGGTCATAGCGTCTATACTTGCTAGAGTTTCGAATTCGAATAATATTAAGTCACGTATTTTTTTTGTTGTGCATCATTGCCGCTGTTCTTTACGCATAGATGTGCGTAGTTTGCCGGTGTTTTGCTGCTATTCAAACCGAGTCAAAATCATACACAAGCATGTTGTATTCAATCTCCTTTGTGTAAATCTGGCCAAGGTGGGGGTCGATAAAGCCATGCAGACGAAGTAGAGGATGCCATAATGTGTTGCCAACTTAATGGTCCTGGCCAAGGTGGGGGTCGATGAAGCCACGCAGTTGATATAATGGCAGCAACACTTGGTGATGCCCATATGTATGCATTGTTAGTTCTGTCCATCATGAGCATGGTCTCATCACGTGATGACGAAACGAGCAAACCAACCAAATCCGAACAAAAAAATGCCCAAATAAAGGGATACCCAGTTCGTGTTCGGGATTTTACGGATCGCTCGAAAAAAAAATTCCCAATCTCGTGGTGGCTCTGATACCAAGTGTGACACTCAATCGACAAGATGGATACGAACACCAAATCTCAATTCCACTTCATAACAATCCACCACAGAACAGAGTACAATCCACGATAGAAAAGGGAAAGTAGCAGAAGAAAATAGAGGAGTAGAAGAGGAGAGATTGGAGAGAAGAAATTTCACGGCATCTTTCATCTTGCCTTCCAAGTTCAGCACTCAAGTATTTATACACACTCACGCCTAATCACCGGTACCCTCTTGGACCCACTCGACAGAGTATGCTTCCCCTTTAAGAAGACGCCTCTTCACCCTGCGCTTCTGATAAACTCATCGCATCTTTCGTTCCCGCCTCCTTCTCCTGGTTCAAGTCATTGCCGCCCACCGTCTTGCTCATGACACTCATGCACTGTGAACCGTGCATGCATGTGGTCTTCATGCTCTTAATTTGCTCGTGCACTATGAATCATGCATGCGTGTGGCCTTCATGTTCTTTGCTCATGCTCTAGGCATTGGAGCATGCATCGTGCGACATGCATCATGTGAGAGCTAACTGGCTCCTTGCTCGTGCCTTTGAGACATGCATCGGAGCATGTTGCTCCATGCTCCAGACATGGGGCGGCTAGCTCTTGCGCTGACCGACACAGACAGCAGCTACGCGGGCGGCACCCGTCAGGGTGCGGCGACCGACGGTGACCATAAACATTAACTAGAGAACCCTAATTATCTGCTTAAATTAATCCAGTTATCTTAACAATTAGAGTAATTAATTCGCAGCATTAAAGGATTGCTTAGGTGCGATTAACACTACTACAAAACCGGCTACCACAAGCGGGTCGTAACCCCCTTCAGAAGCGGTTTTATAACCGCTTCTAAGCAACCGCGTGTGATACCCGTCCGGTATCACAAGCGGTTGCACGAACCGCTTGTGTTGTGGCAGCAGAAGCGGTTGGGAAGGTGTCCAGGAAGGCCAGTGGAGCCGCCACGTGGGGGACTCCACAAGCGGTTCGTGTTACAAACCGCTTGTGGAGAGAAGCACTCCAGAAACGGTTAGAGTCACCAACCGCTTGTGGAGAGAAGCACTCCAGAAGCGGTTAGAGTCACCAACCGCTTGTGGAGAGATTTTGCAATTATATGTATTATAGAATATGTTCTTTCAGTGTTTTTGTATATCGTTTTTGACCATAAAATTAAATATGAGTGGAGGAGTTTTCTGCGCAATTAAATATATATTACATATGCTTACTCATACACATGTTCACAAGCTAGCTCAGTAAAAAAAATGAACTTAATAGTGTATCAAATGGACAAGTACATACACGCTATCGACGTTTACAAGTTTGAATGATTAAAAAAATGATTATCGAACTCAGTTCTTGCATGTGTCAGTCAAGTCCTTGGTCGACGTCGATGTCGTCATCAGTTTAGCTGTGTTCAACGATGGACCAAGCCTTACGTGGAACTCGCCATTTGGAGATACAACCTCATCGACAATGAAGCCGATGAGTTGTTCTTGCAGTGCGCGCACTCGGTGAAGCGGGAGCACGCTAACATGCTCATCGATGTTGGGCTGACAATTGATTAAGCGGGAAGTATATAAATATCCGATCACATGCAATTAATTAAAATGTAAGTTGTAGCTAACAAATTGACATGCATATACGAACCTCGGCATAATGTTCCAACTCATCGCCATGAATAAAAGTTTAAATATAGTGGAACACGTAGTAGCCACATAAGTTGTTTCCAACCGTTTGGCGTTTAACCTTGACGGGGAGAAATTTCAGAATATCAGATGAAGAACTGATATGGTGCATTTATATTAATAATTGTTTTTGTAGTACGTACCTGAGTGCTCACTATGACTTCGAATTCTTTCTTGAATTCTCCTTTATGCTTCTTCTGGAACTTTGCAAATGTCTTGTTGAGGACGTCAATGAACCATTGGTATTTGCTGATTGGATTCCTTCTTGAGTCATGAACTATAATCCTACTGTTGTCAAGCTCGATGACTAGAAGGATCCAGTGAAACCTATTCGTATATTCCAACAAGCGCGTAAGCAGCTAGTCGTACTATCAATGGCTTAAGAAATACAAGAACAAGAGGTTTGTGAGAACACGTACATGAAGTTGAAGGGCAGAAGTATGTACGGTTTGTAGTGCTGTTTCAATAATGCACGCAAAATGTATGCCTCAACATGCGGTCTTTGTTGGTCGAATGACCAGATTTTCTCGTTGACAACCTCTGGGTCGATGAAGCCAACGCTGGCTTTGCCCAGTCTTCTACATCGTTGTATCTCCATTCTACATAAGAAGGGATAACTAAGTTAATTATATTTTCAATTTTGTGGTACGAGAGGAAGCAAACGGTAAACTTAGCAGATCAACACTTACAGACACCAGCAGCACATGAAGGACACGTCGATGGCGTCTGTTTGGTACACATGGTACAAGTCCTCGAATTGCAGCCATATATCTGTCTTTTGCCCGCGGAAGAAATGCTCATCTTGAGAAATGAGGTGGAACATTTTGTCTCCTTTAGATGCCCTTTTCATGTAACATTCATGCATTTGACGCATCTTGGTTGGGAGATCATTTATATCTTTTGGATCAATTAGCGGTTTGCCGAACTCATACTTCCATCTGGTTGGTGCCACTGGAAGATCCTGGTCTATTGATTCGAGTCCTGCCTCCTTCAAGAATTCTTGCATCCTCAACTGCTCAGCACTCTGCACATCTTCCACTTTCTTCTTCTTCTTTCCCGCCGACGAAGCCCGTGTATTTTTCCTTGTAGCCTTTCTTATTGTCCTTTCGTAGTCGGTCGTCACAGATAGTGGCGCCGTTCCGCATGACTGAAAGTGCTTCACAATTTTTTTTATCTATTTTTACCTTGGGCTCTGGCTTCGTTGGCGCAAGCTGCCTGGCCACATCCGTCTTTACAGTAATTAATAGCTCCTCTGCAGTCAGATCATATGGCCTTTTTGGCAGTTCATTCAACATTCTCTGTCCGTCGGATGCTGACTTCGTGGGAGGAGGTGCTGGTGCGGGATCCCTCCTTCTGACATGGAGCTTCTTCCTCGGGGGAGATGCTGGAGGTGTGGTGACTGGAGATGTCGGGCTTCTTTGTGGAGCGGGAGGTGGAGGAGGCGTGGCCTGGACCACCGGAGAAGCTTTGCGTGCAGGCGACGTTGGAGGAGTCGTGGGTTGTCGATGTGGAGGAGGCGTGCTTGCTGCTGCAACTGGCTCAAACTGCGGGGCCTCTATTGTTGGAGATGTGACCTCCACACCATCTGGAAATATGATGTACTTTTTGCGCCAGAGGATGAATGTGCCGTGGAGGGCCTATCCAAGCTTGGTCACGTCGTCGCCCCAGCAATCTCGAGCAAGAGATCTTCGAAGCCCCCCACCACCTCTTCCACCGTGACCTTCAAGTACCCGGAGGGTATCTGGTTGAAGTGGAACGTCTGGCCCGCCTCCACCGGATAAGCCATGCCGTAAGCCACCTTGTAGGAGAGGTTACGCATATCAATGTGTAGCTCGCACTGGCGGCGAATCTTGATGCTGTCCACGGGATAACGGACCTGCGGGTCATCTGCTTCAGGGGCCACGGCGGACACGCAACTGCTCTTTTGCGCGGCGGGACTGATCACGGGTTCCGGCGCCCCTTGAACATTACTTCCCTGAAGCTGAAACTGGGTTATTGCTTCGGACACTTGTTGCGCGATCAGATCAGGGATGGAAGCCTTCGTAGCTCTAAGCTCGTCCTCCAATCGGCTCACTCTACCCTGATCTCTCCTCTTGCTTCTGTCCCGGCTCCTATAACTGCTTGAGTCTTTGGCAAATCCGTGCCTCCACGGTATCTTTCCGAAACCTCGTGTCAGTCCCGGGTGCTCAGGGTTTTGAAGGGCATATGTTAGCTCGTCATTCTCCCTGTCCGTCACCAAGTATCCTGACCGAGATTGTTCGATGGCTTGTACAATCCTTTCACCAACTTCTTGGACTGTCGGTGCCATCACCAAGCTACCGTCATCTGCAAGTTGGCCCCCGTGGCCCAAGAACCAATTGCGCAGGCGGGGCTCCCAATCCTCGCCTGTGTACAATTTCCTCGCCGAAGTTCCTCTTCCCGCTTGTCCCATTTGTTTGCAGTCTTAATGTAACCACCGGTGCCGAGATGGTGGTGGTATTTCTTCTTCTGGGCATTCACCTTGTTTTTCTCTCGCGGCTGTCTGCATCGGATAGCTTGTACTCCTCGAAAGCCTCCCAATGATCTGCCAGCTTAGGAAATTGATTAAAGTCTGGCCTTTCTCCTTTGTCGATGTACTTGCGGGTGAGGGACGACTTCCACTGCTGAAAGGAAGTTGCCATCTTCTTGAAAGCCCATCCCTTGGCCTTCTGTTCGTACCCTTCTGGAAAAGTGAAATTTTCCTTCATATCATTCCAGAGCAGTTCCTTGGTAGCTGCAGGGACTTCGGTCCATTTATGGATGCTGATTAGGACGTGATCCCTCACGTGGTAGCTGCAAGCATTGTTGAAAGGGTCAATTGCTGAAAGTGGGGCTACCAGACTCCCGTCGTTGCCGACTTCGGTTATCACATACTTGGTCGAAGGCTTCTTGTTAGGTCCTCGGTTAATTCCGGACTGGGTGGCCGATGATGTACCGGGCTGGATACACAAATACATGTTAGAATAATTAACATGTTTACGGTGATTTCATAATGGTTAAGAGTATACCTCGGTGTAGCCAGCAGTATCCTCGCCGGTTCCAGTGTTAACAACCTCATCTACAGGGTACCAGTGTTAACAGGCTCATCGATGCCTAAGATGCTTCCCAGTGCAATGGTCTCGAACATCATATTTTCCTCGTCATCGAAATCCGGGTCACCACGTCTTGGTGTCGCCATCTATAGTGGGCATGAAATCAAATATACAATATTTATATATTGTCAAACATACATACAACATTAGGCAACGCATTCTTTTAAGTGTCGCCATCTTTTAAGCATGAAAACTCCAACATACAACATAAATGTGGCCATGAAAACATATATACAATCCTGCCTTTTGTACTTTTTTGGCAATATTTACTGAAATAAATATACAATATATATACAATATTTACAACATAGAGAGCATGCAGGTAAACTCCAACATACAACATAAATGTGGCCATGGACCCCGACATACTGTTTTGGCAATATTTACTAAAATAAATATACATTATATATACAATATTTACATACATACAATATATATACAACATAAATGTACTCCAATATTTACATATATACAATATATATACAGAGAGAGCATGAAAACTCCAACATACAACATAAATGTGGCCATGAAAACATATATACAATATATATACAACATAAATGTACTCCAACATCAACAGATCAACAAAATTCCTTCTGAGCATTTCACCGAACACCTTGCGGGCATGAAAACAGACAGAGCAGGAGGGGGCATTTCGCCAGCTACCTAGGTCCTCCGGGGTGGATGGCCTGGGGGGCGTCGGCGCGGTGGCTGGGAGGCGTCGGCGTGGTCGCTGGGGGGCGTCGGCGCGATCGCTGGGGGGCGTGGGCGCGGTGGCGGTCGACGGAGCTGGCTCTAGCGCGCGGGACTTAGAAAATTTGAAGGTGCGAGAGAGTGTGGGGACTTCAAATTTTAAAGCTCACCTGCCCTCTACAAGCGGTTGGTATTACGAACCGCTTGTAGAAGCACCTCTAGAAGCGGTTCGTAATACCAACCGCTTGTAGATGTACCTCTACAAGCGGTTCGTAATACCAACTGCTTCTAGAGGGCCCCTAGGCTGGCTTCATCACGTGTAGAGGACCCCGACTACAAGCGGTTCGTAATACCAACCGCTTGTAGAGGTACATCTACAAGCGGTTTTTAATACGAACCGCTTGTAGAGGACCCCGACTACATGCGGTTTGTTCCACGAACCGCTTGTAAAAGTACCGATACGTAACACTTAAAAGAATGCGGTGCCTTATGCGGTTAACAAGAAATCTCCTCTCCCCCTTGGCTAGCGCGGGCGCTTGAGTGCGGGCTTGTGCCCAGAGGTCGGGTGTTCGAGCCCCACTCGCGCCCCGTGGGCCTTTTTTTTTTAAACCCGACTACAAGCGGTTCTTAGTACCAACCGCTTGTAGTCGGGTTTAAAAAAAAAAAGAAAGGCCCGCGGGGAGCGAGTGGGGCTCGAACACCCGACCTCTGGGCACAAGCCCGCACTCAAGCGCCCGCGCTAGCCAAGGGGGAGAGGAGATTTCTTGTTAACCACATTAGGCACCGCATTCTTTTAAGTGTTTGTATTTTTTTTTAAAGTGCTTCTATTTCTTTTTTTTCCTTTCTTTTTTTTAAGTGTTTGTATTTCTTTTTTTTAAAGTGTTTGTATTCGATTGTTTCATTTTTTTCAAGTGTTTGTATTCGATTGTTTCGTTTTTTTAAGTGTTTGTATTCGATTGTTTAATTTTTTTTCCCGTTTTTCTATTCTATTGTTTCATTCTTGTAAAACATCATATGTACAAGCAATGTTAAACAACAACATTTCAACATGATCATATGGAATAATGTACAAGCAATGTTTCGCCAGCCATAATGTATACAGGTAGTACATCTTAAGTCTTCGTCTTTATAATTGTTCCTTCTTTATGATCGTGACGTATGTAAGGAGCATCGACATCACTGTCACGCAGGACGTTTATGTCAACATCAACTGTAAAAGGAGGGAGCTCGTCGAACTGACCATACTCTTCCTCATCGGTGACGTCCTCAACTCCTACAATCCTTCGTTTGCCTTGGAGAACTACATGTCGCTTTGGCATTACCTTTTGCTTGTCCTTTCGATTTTTAGGTTTGCTTGACATGTCCATTACATAGAAGACCTGGATCACATCGTTCACGAGAACAAACGGTTCGCGCCTATAACCGACTTCTGTGAGATCCACAGTTGTCATGCCGTATTTGTCGACCTTCACACCGTTTGGAGTCAGCTTGACCCATTGGCACTTAAATAGAGGGATCTTCAGAGGTCCATAGTCGAGCTCCCATATTTCTTCTATGAAACCATAATATGTGGCGAACCTGCCACTGTTGTCTTCGGTGTCTATACGGACACCGCTACAGTTGGTGCTCCTGTTATCCTGGGATCTGGTGTAGAATGTGTAACCATTGATCTCATACCCCTTGAATGTCCCGATTCCTTGTGATGGTCCCCGGGCCAAGCGTTGCAATAGTTCATCGTTTGACCCTTCCTCAAGGATGTACTACGTAGCAGTGCCGAAAGAATCCATGTGCTTGAGGGTTATCCAACTCTCTGTCTTCCACTGTGAACTTCATGGCGTAGGACACTCTTGTCTTTGAAGGACATAGGGGGCGACTATGGTTGATTGCTTCAGAACAGTGAAATGTGCTTGCTTGAATGCAACAAGATCGTTGCATGCAACTGCTTGCCTTCCTATTGTCCCTTTGCCCCGTAGCCTCCCCTCGTGTCGTGATATGGGGACGCCGATAGGATTTAGATCATTCATGTAATCAACACAAAACTATCACCTCCTCTGTCACGTAGCCCTCGGCAATGCAGCCTTCGGAACGCGAACGGTTACAAACGTACTTCCTGAGGACACTCATGTACCTCTCGAAAGGGAACATGTTGTGCAGATACACTGGTCCGAGGATACCTATCTCCTTGACAAGGTGAACGGTGAGATGAACCATGATATCAAAGAATGCGGGAGGAAAAATCATCTCGAGGCTAACCAAACTTTGTACCACATCAGCCTCCAACTTAGGCAGTTTAGCTGGTTTGACGACCTTCTGCAAAATGGCGTTGAAGGAACATAGCTTCGTGATTGTCCCCCGCACCCACTCGGGCAGTATACCTCTGATAGCTACTGGGAGCAACTGTGTCATCAACACAAGGTAGTCATGGGATTTTAGGCCTTGGAGTTTGTTCTCTTTCGTGCTTATGAGTCTCTTTACATTTGAGGAGTATCCAGAAGGGACCTTCACACTATTCAAACACTCAATCATGCTTTTTTTCTCTTCTTTGCTTGGAGTGTAGCTCGCAGGATGTAGATAAAGTTGTTTTGTCCCTTCTTTGTTTTTCGGATGTAGGTTAGTCCTCACCTCCATGTCTTCAAGGTCCTTCCGAGCTTGCAGTGTATCTTTCGATTTTCCGTACATATCTATGTAGCCTAGCAGGTTCAAACAAACATTCTTCGTGATGTGCATGAAGTCAAGCGAGTGACGAACCTCCAAAATCTCCTAATACGGCAGGTCCCAAAATATTGATTTCTTCTTCCATGTGGGTGCATGACCATCCTCGTTCGGCACAGGTATGCTTCCAAGACCCTTCCCAAATACTACTTTCAGATCCTTTACCATAGCAAACACAAGTCGCCCATTACGATGCTGAGGCTTACCACGAATTTCTGTTCCCCCGTTAAATTTACTGCCTTTCCACCTCAAAGCATGACTGCTAGGAAGAAACCTACGGTGGCCCATGTACACACACTTCCGAGAGTTTTTCAGGTACATGCAGTCCGTTTCATCTATGCACTGAGTGCAGGCTTTAAACCCTTTCACAGTTTGGCCAGACAGGTTACCGAGAGCAGGCCAATCGTTGATTGTTACAAACAACAATGCACGCAGGTTGAAATACTCTCTTTTGTACTCATCCCAAACCCGTACACCATCCTCCCACAACTTCACAAGGTTTTCAACCAATGGTTTCAGGTAGACATCTATGTCGTTTCCAGGTTGCTTCGGGCCTTCGATCAATAATGGCATCATGATGTACTTCCGCTTCATGCACAGCCATAGAGGAATGTTATAGATGCAAAGTGTCACAGGCCAGGTGCTATGGATGCTGCTCAACTGACCGAAAGGATTCATCCCATCGGTGCTCAACCCAAACCTTATGTTTCTAACCTCATTTGCAAAGTTCGGGTAAGCCCGATCGACTTTCCGCCACTGTGAGCCATCTGCGGGATGTCTAAGCATCCCGTCTTCCTTACGCTCTTCTTCATGCCAACGCATCATCTTGGCATGACCTTCGTTAGCAAACAGATGCTTCAACCGGGGTATCACAGGGAAATACCACAATACTTTTGCTGGAGTTCTCTTCTTCGTACGATTCCCATCTAATTCACCTGAATCATCACGCTGCACCTTATATCGGGATTCTTCGCACACTGGACAAACCACCAAATCGGCATACTCATTGCGATACAGGATACAATCGTTAGGACATGCATGTATCTTCCGCACTTGCAATCCTAAAGGGCAGAGGACTCGCTTCGCTTCATACGTAGATTCGGGCAGAGTGTTACCTTCCGGAAGCAACTTCTTTACGAGTGATAACAAACCATTGAATCTCTTGTCTGACACACCGTGTGTGGCCTTCCATTGCATGAGTTCCAGTGTAGTACATAGCTTTTTGTGGCCCTGTACACAGTTTGGGTACAAAGAAGTTCTGTGGTCCTCTACCATGCTCTGAAACTTCTTGTATTGTCTTTCCTCTGTGAACTCTCCCTCTCCGTCACAGAGCATCTGATCTAGCTCATCATCGCCAAACTCATCGAGTGTATCTTCCACGGACCCGTATTGAGTGGTGTCCAGCATACTGTTGGCTCTATCTTCCTCTTCTTCGTCTTCTTCATCGTCTTCCTGTCGAATCGCCATTGTTTCGCCATGGTGGGTCTAGTAGGTATAGTTTGCCATGAAACCTCTCGTGATCACATGCCTCATAACCATCCATCGTTCGGAATGCTCCTTCTCATTCTTGCAATCTATGCACGGACAACGTATGAAGCTTCCTAGAGGCAAGAATGGAACGGCCGCGTCGAGAAACTCCTTCATGCCATCTCTGAACTCTCTTGACCGACGGTCTGCATTGTACATCCATTGCCGATTCATCTACACAAATAAAAATAATAACAACATCTATCACAATATTCTATTAAAGCTAACTATGACTAATAGTTTTGTATTTCTTAAACATTCTGTGTTCTTTTAACTAAAGCCAACTAATTATTTCTAATCCTCCTGCATTTTTTAAAATAAAACTAACTAATTGTTACATTTTCATACAAATCTTTTCTCTTCCACACCTTTGTACCATTTCATCGTTTCACATTTATTGAATTTCATTTCATACACCAAACAATATATACCACCTTAATTAGGGAAAAAATATAAGCCAACAAAATATAATTTCTCAACATCCAATGCACAAAAAACATCAATATCTAGGTGAGAAGGATGTCAGCAACATATTACTCACCTTAGAACAATTAATTCAGATCTAATAGCCTCAATTCAAAATTTTGGCAGCACCTCGCCATGAACAGCTCTCGGCCCACCACTGTGATGTCCTGTGCGAGCTCGGGGAGGAAGACAGGGTTTAAATGCGCTGGGCGGGAGGGGGTTTCTACTAGCGGTTCTACACACAAACCGCTTCTGGCGCCCCACTAGACCTCTACAAGCGGTTCCAAACATGAACTGCTTCTAGAGAGGAGGCTCCAGAAGGGGTTCGTGTGAAGAACCGCTTCTAGAGACCCCCTCCCGTCCGTTGCCCACGAACCGCTTGTGGCACGGGACTCCACAAGCGGTGCGCACCTAACCGCTTGTGATAGACCGGTTGTGAAGGCCGGTTCTATAGTAGTGTAACTTACATGTTACGAATTTACGTATGATTTATAGTAGATTTAATTGCATGATGTTGATCAAATTCGATGTAGTGTGTATTGATGTAGACAAACGGTCACAATCGGTCTCAGTGGAGCTTCGTGCTAATAATGTGTTGTAAAACATAGTCGTTCACCTACAATCAATCACACACACCAACAAGATCACACAAACAAGAACATAGAGCACACAAAAGGGATAAGTTCTCTCTATTTATTAGATTAGTTTTTTTGTACAAGGTAATGTCCAATATATATATAGTAGAAAAATTCTGAAGTTAAATTCAGATTCGTCTATTAATATATATCATCCTTTTATACTAAAAAAACATTCTATCTATATGGTAACAGTCTTGTATGGTCCATGATCCTTAAGAAAAAGTGAAATCTTGTATCGAGGAGAGTAGTATCTATGTAAAATAAATTCAAAAAACGGCAGCCACACCGAGGCACTACAGCAAAATCAAGAAACAACAAAATCACTCGCCGTCGTCCGTCATGGCCGCCGCGTCGCTCCCCACCGCGCGACCTAGCTGCTTGCTGTCGCGGCAGCCGCTGCCTCACTGCGCTCGCCGCCATGGGCTCAGTGTGCCAGCAACTGAGCTGCCTGCCATTGCACTCGAGCTCATTATTGTCGCGCACATCCTTGAGTGCCACCACATATCATCCACGGTCGTCGCCGAGCGATGCAGATGAGCCCACGCCCATCATCGTCGCATAGCCAGCCGTCATCGAGCTCAGATAGGGGGGAGGGGGGCAAGCATTTTCAAGGAGGATGGCATGGGGAGGACGGCGACCTTGGCCTAAGCTTGTCGCCGTCACAGAGTTCAACACACTACAACACGGATATAGCTTCCAGGGCATTTAATTTTACATGGCATTTGAGTCAAATGCCGCTAAATAAAGATTTTGCGGCATTTATTTGGATTTAGGGGCGTTTAATTGTCTGGCACATAATATTTGCCGATGAAAGAATTTCCTGGCATAAAATATATGCCAGCTTATCATTTTATTAAGGGGGCATTTATAAATGTCGGCTTAAATTCTATGCTGGCATATAGTTTTTCCCGAATAATATGGAAAGATGGGCACATAACAAATGCCGGGATAGAGTAAGGAGGGCATTTTTTATATGCCGCACATTGTAAATGCCGTGGATACTCACTTTTAGGCGCGAACGAAAACAGCTAGGGCGCGCACGGGAGGGAAAATTAGCACAAAAGGAAAAAGGGGCTCGATGTACTACTAATCTCTCTCAGTATTCCTCTACTGCGCGCCGCACATCATCCCTGTCTGACGCCACAGTGCTCTCGCCACCGGGCGCCCGGCCGGCCGCTTCACCCACCTGCACCCCACCCCGGCCCTTCCTGGCCGTAGCTCCCGCCATCGAATCCCCCTGGAGCCCACGACCACCGGCGCCCCCCAGGCCACCGGAGCCCTCCATCGATCGGAGCCCTCCACCTCTGACGGCGCCCCCACCGGAGCCCTCCACCACCAGCGCCCTCCCCCCATCAGATCCCTCCACCACTGGTGCTTTCTCCTCCGGTTCGCGACCCCCACCGGAGCCCTCACCCCACCGACGCCTCCATCAATCGACCCCCTCCATCTCCGGCGCCCTCCCCCACCAGCGCCTCCTCTTCCGGTTCGCGACCCCCACCGAAGCCCTCCCCCACCGGTGCCTCCATCCATCGACTCCCTCCATCTTCGGTGCCCTCCCCCACCAGCGCCTCCCAACGTGCAGGTAAGTACAGCAATCTTCTTGTATTTTGGATGGATGAGTACTGGTTTATACAAAAAACACTCTGTAACAATCTTCTCTTGCACACACATCAATCCGATGTTAATGCATCTCATCATCTGTAATGTACAATTATGGCCGAACTCATGGTTTCATTGAGTAGCCTGTATATTTTGGTTATAAAATGCTCAATTTAATCATTGCTTTGAATGTGTTATTTGCCATGTTATGCTGTTTATCGAAATTGGTAGATGATCAATGTTTTGTAGTATTGTTCATTCTGTTAAACACTACATATTGCTATCACTTTGTCCTCTTTATATTGGGAATTAAGTTAATGAATATTTTGCTAATACTGCATTTAATTCAACACATCACTCTAACTAATAATGCATCTACGAGCTGAAGCCACCTTCCCTCTTTCCATAACTGCCAAGCCTATTAGAAATTTTGGGTAGTGGTAAGTGTAGTTGTCCGTGTTCATCTAAATTTTGGTTAGAATCTTTAGTTTGGGGTAATTTCTTGATGGAATACTACAGTATGTGAATACACAGTTTTATGCTGTTTTAAGAGAAACCATGAAGTGTTTGGTAGCAACAATATTTAGTGCAGTATTTTGCTTACAAACAGCAATTGGGCTAACTTAGAAAAAATTATATAGTGAGTGTATTTAATTGTAGACAGATTGCAATATCTAGAAATTGTAAGGCCCAAAGAATATACTAACTAGATCCAATTTGGTATATCGGCAAGCAAATGTCCTCGTACGACATCCACAAACCTCTAGGGGCATTAAGTAGTTCATTAAGTATAGATTCAACATTAGGCAAAGAAAACAACAAATTTGGAAACCATGTATGCAAAATGCGTGGCTGCACGCAGCAACACCTACAAAAATGCCAAGAGCTGCTCAGCGAGTGCGGGAATAGCAGCATAAAAAACACTGGTACAAGCCAACTAGTGAGGAGACGCAGCAATGTGGTCGTCATGCTGCAATCAAAAGGATAAACAACCTATTGTGGCTCAAAATTCACAAGAGGATGATTGCTTGCCATGTACATCCTTGCCTAAGTAGAAATTTTGTATTGTTATGTTCTAATAGGAATAATATCTATTTACATGCAGCGCAAACATGGACAAGAAATGGATGTGTTTCCCTAGGCACACCATCGAGTACGAAAATGGTGTTAATCTTTTTTTGGAGTTTGCATTTTCAAAGTCAGCAAGAGATGACACAATCCGTTGCCCTTGCAATCGTTGTGCTAATTTGTATTGGTTAGATAATAGCAGTGTTTATAATCACTTGATCTGTAATGGCTTTTTGGGTGGATACAATGAATGGATATTTCATGGTGAGGGTTTGTGTTCTCAAGCTGAAAATAAATCAAACACACAAGGGAAAATTTATATCGATGATGAAATAGATGCCATGCTTAGAGATGGACTTGGTTTTTTTGGTGAAAGTACTAGTGATGGAAACAATAGTGATGACATAGGAGAGAAAGATGAAGACACTGAAACATACTATAGGTTGGCCAATGAAGCTAGCAAGGACTTATACCAGGATGTCGAGGTTTTCAAAGCTGCAGTTCATTGTTAGGCTTCTTAACATAAAAAATCTATGGGGAGTAAGTAATGCATGTTTTGATGAACTTATTGCACTACTAAAGGAAGCACTTCCTAAAGGTGAAAATTTGCCCAAGAACTATCATGAGGCTAGAAAATTGGTTAAAGATGTTGGTCTTGGTTATGACACTATTGATGCATGTATAAATGATTGCATTTTATATAGGAAAGAGTATGAAAATGCCTCTTCATGCCCAACTTGCGGCGCTAGTAGGTGGAAAAGTGAAAAGGCTGGTGTAGATGGGAAGCGTGTTCATCGAGTTCCAGTGAAAGTTGTCCGTCATTTTCCACTTGCAAGGAGACTTCAAAGATTATTTATGTCACCTAAGACAGCATATGATGCGAGATGGCATAGCGAAGGTCGTATAAACGATGGTTTGTTGAGGCATCCAGCAGACTCTACTGCATGGAAGGACTTTGACTACAACCATCCTGCATTCAGTTCCGATTGTCGCAATATTAGGATGGCTTTGGCAACAGATGGTTTTAACCCATTCAGTACTTGTAGTGTGTCCTATAGCATATGGCCTGTTATTTTGATTCCATACAATTTCCCCCCATGGATATGTATGAAGTCATCTAATTTCATTCTTTCTTTGCTGATCTCTGGCCCGAAATCTCCTGGAAATAATATAGATGTTTATCTTCAACTATTAGTGGAAGAAGTTGATCACTTGTTCCATGAAGGCATACAGACATATGATGCAGCTTCCTCAGAATGGTTCACACTACATGCTACAATAATGTGGACCATTAGCGATTACCCGGGCAATGCATACCTTTCTGGAAGAAAAAATAATAGAGAAGTAGCTTGTGCTACTTGCCACTCTGGAACTCATTATCTAAAATTAAAGCATGGGCATAAGGCATGCTACATGGGGCATCGTAGATTCCTACCTTTGGGTCATAGGTTTAGAAATGATGGAAAATCATTTGATGGTACTAAAGAGTTCAGAGAAGCACCTACCCCAATTTCTGGGTATGATGTGTCCGAGGAGACAAAAGATTTACGTGTAGCATTTGGAAAGCTAGAAGAGAAGAAACGTGCAAAGAAGCGACGTCGTGGGGATGAGGAGATTCAACCTAAGTGGCACAAGAGATCTTGTTTCTTTCAGCTACCCTACTGGGAAACACTTTTAATACGACATAATCTTGATCCAATGCATATTGAGAAAAATGTGTTTGATAACATTGTGAATACTCTTTTAAATATTGATAAAAAGTCGAAGGATAGTCTAAGTTCTCGACTTGATCTCCAAGAAATGGGTATCAGACCAGACCTTCATCCAATTGCAAAAGGGAATAAGACTGAATTGCCACCAGCGATGTACACCATGAAACCATCAGAGAAAAAAATGTTTTGTGAAGTACTAAAACAAGTCAAATTTCCAGAAGGCTATGCATCTAATCTACATGGCAAGGTTTTGGTTGATCAAAGGAAGCTTATTGGTCTTAAGAGTCATGACTGTCATGTTATAATGCAGAACTTGCTCCCGTTGGCAATAAGAAGAATTTTGCCTGAGAAGGTTTGCACACCATTGATTCGTTTAAGCAACTTTTTCAAGCAAATGTACTCCAAAGTTATTAATGTGAGAGATATGGAGCAGTTAGAATTTGAAGTTGCTGAAACGCTTTGCCAGCTTGAGATGATTTTCCCACCATCATTTTTTGACATCATGATCCATTTGTGTGTCCATCTTCCAACCGAAGCTAGGCTAGCTGGACCAGTACATTATCGAAATATGTATCCTATTGAGAGGTGTGTTGACTTTGTTATACTCATATATATATATATGTACATACCTTTTAACAAACTAAAGGAGTACATTTTAATTGTAGGTATCTTAAAAAATTAAAATCAATGGTTAGGACACGGAGTCACCCGGAAGGATCCATTGCTGAGGGCTATGAAAGCATTACTTTTTGCTCACGCTACCTACATGGTTGTCAAACCAAGTTTACTTGCAGAGGTCATGATGATGAAAATATTGATGGTTCCAAATCTGAACTACCATATCTTAAGAGAATAGGCCACCCTTTGGTTGGTAATTATAGTACCACTTTGGACAACGTATCATGGGTTCAGGCTCATAGATATGTTTTAACCAACTATCAACACATTGGGCCATATGTCAAGTATGTTATCCTCCTTTGAGTTACATGTTTATTATTCTTTTATTGTTTCTCAATTGTGAAAATATATGCAGAAGACACCTTGATTTTCTCTCAGCGGACAAACATCTTAGTAAGATTGATGTAGAACGTATTCATCATGAAACATTTCACACATGGTTGGGTAAATATGTAAGTATAGAATTTAATTTGCAAGCCCGACACGTAAAGGAGATAGCATACTTGTAGTATATTAATGTGACGATATTTTTATATGATAGGTTAATCAATTGCTTGTTGAAGGTAATGAAGTTCCAGAAGAATTGCAAGTCCTAGCTAGTAAGCCTTATACAATTGTAACCAAATATAGCAGTTATGCTATAAATGGTTATAAGTTTCAAACAAAGTGTTATGGTGAGGAAAAGACCACCCAAAATTTTGGTGTTCTTGTGGTTGCAGAAACATCAAGTTTCTCTAGTGCTAAAGACCAAAACCCCAAAAGGGCAGAAGTTACATATTATGGTGTCATCAAAGAAATAATTGAACTTAATTACTCGGACAGGGGATCAATTGTGTTATTTAAGTGTGGTAGGTTGATCTGATTCGAGGTGCGGCATTCGAAAGGACAAATTTGGAGTTACACTTGTGAATTTCAATCACTTGCTATATAGAGACAACAACATTTGTGATGAGCCATTAATTCTTGCGAAACAAGCTGCACAAGTATACTATGTCCAAGATCCGGTAGACACAAATTGGCATGCTGTAGTATTCGCAAATCCAAGAGATGTTTTTGACATGGAATCCAGAGACGAGGATCATATGATGACTGAAACTTTTTATGCTGTAGGACCCCTTTCATTTTTTTATGTCATGTAATTTTTTGTCATCAATTTTAGTACATGTATCTAACAATACTTTTTATGCTGCAGGAATAAATATGGCAAAAATGGGAAGAGAACAAACCAATAGTAAAACTCCATATGAGATTAATCGTGAAAATCGTATCAGAAGTAACAATGAACTCCTTAAGAGATTGAACCTTAAAACAATACCTATTCCTGGTGATAGACCATCACAGCTTGAAGGATCCAGATACTGCTTGGTAAAATTACTAATATTACATATTTAACCGTTTCATCTTTATATGATTCAACATGGTAATTTTATTTTATGCAGGATTCCCGTCCTAATATGGAGGATGTTGCAGATCCAGATTTTGTTGTGGAAAATCAAGAAATAGATGATGATATCGAGGATGACTATGTGGGTGATCGCAGTAGTGGGCAAAATGAGTGTGATGACCTTGTAGAAGAGAGTCGAGGTATGTTCCAATTATTAAGCTTCATTGAAATGTATTATTATTGAAAACACTAGATTATGTTATATGGCTTGAAAAATTGCAGCAGCGCTGACCAAGGAAAGAAATGTAAGGGGTCCTACAAAGATGAAATCAATCATTGGAAGTCAGGGAAAAATAAAAATAAAAGTGCAGCTCAATCAGTATGGCCAGCCATGTGGAATTAAAACTTGCAACTTCACAAATTTCATTGCTGTTCTAGTGAAAGGAGGAGATATATCTTTAAAACACAAAGATTGGAGGATGGTTCCAAATGAAGATAAGGAGAAGATTTGGGCTTTACTGAACGTAATTTCTTTGCTCTCGTATTCTATGTTTATCATATATATTTGTTGCATGTTTAATATTCTTACTCACATAATGTTGTGAAAATTACAGAAATATTTTTCAATTGATCCAATATGTAAAGAGTGGGTGATGGCATCTGCTGCAAAGAAATGGCGTGACTTCAAAAACACATTAAAGAAAACCTACTTTGATGAGAATCTTTCTGAACAAGAGAATATAGCTAATGGTTGTAGGAATAGAATTCCTATCACAGAGTGGAAATGGCTTGTGGAGCACTGGCTGAAGGAAGAAACCAAGGTTTCTATATTCTCATATACAATCTGCAATTATGTGAGGTGTTCTGTACCATTTCTAATAAAACCATGCATTCATGTTGTAGACTAAAGCATTAAGGAATAAAGATGTTCGTCGAAGCCAAGTTAATGCACTTCATACATGCGGATCAAGAAGTTATGCTGTTGTCTCTCACCAATTGGTGAATGCATTTTCTATGTTGTTTTTTGCTACTTCTCTTATAGTCAAATAGATTTCACTTTATTATTCATCTTCCTTATTGGTTATCAATCTTGATTAGGAAAATGAACTTGGTCGTCCACCATCAAGGGCTGAACTATATATTGTTACCCACACAAACTTAAATGGAGATCCCCTGAATGAAGATTGTCAACAAAAAATTGTAAGTTTTTTTTAGTACTGTGAGTTATATGTCATCTAGGTTTAGTTGTTCTCATAGAAAAAAATATTTGTAGGATACACTAAGACATAGGATTGAAAATGATGAATGACCTTGCAACAAAATCAATAGAAGAAGGTGACTTATATGCCGATGTATTTCCCAAGGAGTATAAAGGACGAATACGTGGTTTGGGCTTGTTACCCAGTGGATCGAAGTCTATTGCTTTGGCAAGAGCTACTGCAGCAATGAGGCAAATGGAGATTGAAAATGCAGAACTGCGAGAGAGAATGGAGAATGCTGAACGAAGGTGTCAAAGATCTGAACAGAATTATGATGAACTTAAAAGGATGCTACTAGCAATGCAACAAGGAGTAGGATCACCAGGGGTAGAATCTACTACTGCTAACAATGGAGGGCAATCTGTTGGCCGTGATAATGAACCAAGATATGCTGTTGCTGCTGAAAATGAAGGAAGATCTACTGGTCATGATAATGAACCAAGAGTTGTTGCTCAGGGAATTGTTGATACAAATAATTGTGCAAGATCTAATATTGGTGCTAGTAATGAAGATAGAGTTGTTGCCATTGACAAAGAAGTGGAATATGTTAATCATGAGAAGGGAACTATTGGTAAAAGTAGAGGCCAGTCTATTCATAATGGTAGAAATGGTTCAGCACCTACTAGACAAAAAGAAGGAAGGACATTCCAAGATAATTTGCTGGTAATGTGCTACAATTGCTGATAATTTGCTGAAAATTTCAACATTTTTTCATTGTATTGATGTTAATGCATTCTTAAAATCTTTAGGGCAAGACTACAACCAATGGCTTGCTGTTGCAATCATCATACGCTGGTAATGGATTTCTTGTGGATGACACATATCAAACAAGGACCAGAAAGTTTAGAGAACAACAAGATGGGGTATATTATTGTCCTAAAGTACTTGTATAATTCAAAATTCTTATGGCCATGACTTCATATCGGCATTCATTTTGTAGGATGGTAAGGAAGTTGCTTTGCGTTCACTAATTGGCTCAAACCTTGTGGCATATGGTAGACTTAGATGCACTAACAAAAAAGCTAAAGGCTTAGATGGACTGCCCTTAGGAGAATACTACGAGGTCATAGTTGATGTTGTGCTTGATAAAAATGTGTTGTTGCCTCGAGCGCAAGGGCAAGTTACGAAGTTGGGTGCTGCTATTGGTCGCTGCATTGTGTGGCCACTTCAAAATGTATGAATTTCACTTTATGGTTCAACAATTGTATTAATTGCGCATAACTTTCTTATGGATCAGATTTTTCTAACAGGTTGTTCAAAAGGATGGATCCCCACTAAATATGTCCAAACGTGCAATAGGTAATTATTCTAGGACATGTACAAAGTTCAGTTTACTAATAAACTTGCAAAAGGAGTACCATTATATTTACCCTTCCCACTTTTTTCTTTACTTTTGCAGATTTCCGCAAGTGATTGAATTATGGATGCAATTAGCCTTTTGCTAAAGGAAAGATCTAATTATAGTGTACTGCTATGACCCTTCATATGTAATTCGAAGCAACTTGCTTTATTTTGTGTAGTGATGCCAAGTGGAAGCAAACTATATATATTTGTGTGCCTTTTGCTACTAGGTTTAGGCTAAGGTTGGAAAGATTTCTGGATGGAATTTGCACTAAACTATATGTTTTGGATGGATGTGAGATGTGTTAATCCATGGAAGACTATATATATGTGTGTGTGTGTGTGCGTGCTAGATGGAATTTGTACTGAACTCTATATGTATATATGGATGCAAACCATCCAGTCGTTCCAGTTCCAGGCAGCTAGCCTTGCACATGTGTTGGATCAATATATATATATATATATATATATAATGTGCCAGGTGAATTAATTTGTACTGAACTATATGTGCTGGATGAATTTGTATTGAACTTTATATGGATGTGATATATGTCAGCCATTCATGCATGAAACAAGTGCCAAGTGAATTAATTTGTAGTACCTATATATGTGCTGGATGAATTTGTATTGAACTTTATATGGATGTGATATGTCAGCCATGCATACATATGAAACAAGTGCCAGCTTTGTTAATTGGGGCTGAAAATATATGCCCAGTTATGCAGATTAATCTCAACATATCATATATGCCACCTATAGCGAAATCAAACATGGCGTATAGTATATGCCATACTACATAACTCTCGGTGTTTACCAAGTGTCGGCCTTAAGAAACCCCGACGTTTATGAATCCATGGCGCTAGAGAAATTCTAGCATTTGTCAGATGCCGGCTTTGAGTAATCCACGGCATATATCCAACCGTCGTACTAGAGAAACCCCGACGTTTAATATGTGCCGTATTTAGTCTATAGCGGCACATAACTTCTGCCAGTATTATTATGTGCCGGGAAATAGTATTTCCCGACGGCATTTTCTTTGACGGCCAATAAGCGTCGGGATAAACCTTTCAAGGGCGTTTAGGCCGTTAGGCTGGCATATATAACTGCCTTAACATCTCTACCATGTTATAGTGACACCGGCTCGGGAGTTGGGGGAAGGGGTATGGCCGAGGAGGACTGCAACCTCCGTTGCCAGCAGGGCGAAGTGAGGAAGTAAGACACGGCAACAAGGTTGAGCGCGCGGCCAGAGGGAGAGAGAGAGACACGGCAGAGGCAAACGGAGGGATGGAACTCGACGGCGGTGGCAGATGAACGACGGAGTGAGACAACGGTGGATCCATGAATTTTCAGATGGACGTATGAGGTTAATAAAAACATTATTTAATATAAATGTTTAAGGTTTATAATAATGAAAATTAAAATACAAATTATTTATATTAGAGCAAATACGTTACAATAAATTAAAACTTTCCAAAATAATTAAGGGAAAAAAACAAATTAACTTGCAAGACTCCATAACTTGGAAGTGAATATTATGCCTTCATCACTAACTTGTAGAAAAAAAAAGTATATTAATCATCCATTATAGTTAGTTGGTTCTTTCACAAAATTAATTGTCGAAAATAAATTTGCTTTCTATAGAAATTGGTTTTGATGTTGAGGTAGTAGTTGTAGTTGTCTTCTGCATCTTTTTGATCGATACTACATAACTTTTCAATGTACAGAATACATCTTCATTTTATTAAGCTCTACATCTATAAAATAAACTAATTAATCCCACTGATTCACCTGTTAACAAAATTTCAATTTCTCAACATTCAACAAGACTATATAAATACATATAGAATTTGATTGGTGGCCCTAAGCGGTTGATGCGGCGGTGTAGCCCGTAGTGCTACGGCTACTGCTTGGTTGACAGCCTGCCTATCGCCTTAGCCCCCATCCTTCCACCACTACTGCTTGTCAACTTATGTCAACGGTCAGCGTCCCGAGGCCAAGTATGTGTATGAGAGAGAAAGCATGAGAAACAAAATAAAAAATATAAATTTTTTGTTAAGGTTGGTTGTGCTGTGCAATGTGCTCTGCTCGATCAAGAAATGGGAGGTGCGGGCTTTCCGTTAATGGGTTAGGCTGGCCGGTTGAGGAGAGCGGAGTTATGGAAGAATAAAAATAGGCTAAAATTAGTTGATAAGTGAATATATGTGCTGATATGATCCTATAATTAATATATATAACTAATATACATATTATATAATCAATTTTTTGTAAAAAAATTTGGGTATACAGCTATACACCCATGTCCTTTTATTGGACCGCGCATGGCGAGATATTGGAGTGAAGAATGGGGGAGAACTTGAGTAGGCGGGTGAGGGTTGGGAGGACGAAGATATTTAATTGGTATTTCCTTTGTATTTATGCCAAGATATGAAGTGTTAGATATTGGTATACAGTGTTATCACTAGAAATGCTCTAACAGAACGGCAGAGGATACACATCTGTTAACATGCAGTTAGTTGGATGACTTGTAAATCTCTAACAAGCTAACCATTTCGCTCTCCTCTTGCTCACTATCATAATTGACCATTATCGGAAAATGAATCGCAATTGACCTAATCACCTTCGTCGTGGCCGTTGCCATCCACTACTACATACAGATCTAGCCTTCCATACCGGCCCATCAATACCGGTTATGCATGAACCGGGATTGATATTTACATCAGTCCCGGTTCAACAGTCAACAGGTCTGGGGGGATCATCAGTACCGATTTTAAAGACCAACCGGTGTTGATGTGCTCACATCAGTACCGGTTGGTTACACAAACCCGTACTAAACAGCACAGGAGCCGAGGAGGGTTCTTAGCACCGGTTGATGTAACCAACCGGTACTGATGTTCGTGTTATCAGTATCGATTGGTTAAACCAACCGGTGCTTAGCAGCCTCCTCGGCTCCTGTGCTGCTTAGTACGGGTTGGTGTAACCAACCGGTACTGATGTTAGCACATTAGCACCGGTTGGTGTGTTTGGCCGGTACTAATGCGCTTCGTCTCCCGCGCCCCTCGATCCTGTGCGCCTTTACGATGAAACTCTTAATTCATGTTCATCCGAATTCTTGTTTTCCGATCCAGCCTCCTATAAAACCATCAAATTGAGTGAGGAGGTAGACGTACTGATGATCGTTAGTGAGCCCAATTAACTATGACAGCTCCTCCTTCTTCTCCCTCAGGCGCGCCATCATCACCACCTCCAGAGGAGGAGAAGCGGGAGAAGGACGTGGAGGAGGAGGAGGAGGAGGAGCGGGAGGAGGAGGAGGAGGATGAGGAGGACAATGAGGAGGAAGAGGAGGAGGAGGGTTGGGTCCGCGGGGGGAGCGCGACGAAGGAGGAGGATGACGATGATGAAGACATCATCCACCACGACAACGACGATCGCCCCCCGCTATAATATGTAATGTTTTATGTTATGAATTATTAATATGATATGTAATGTTTTAAATGAATTATTAATATAATATATAATGTTTTACCTCCCCTTCTTGAAGCTCCGCCGCCTCTACCGTTAAATTGAAATATTCAAAAAAATTATGAAAAAAAAACGTTCAAAAAAATTATGCCACAATGAGAAAATCGTTCAAAAAAAAATGGCTTCGAGAAACATTCAACTGGATAGTAAAAATCAGGAGAAAATCGAAAGAAAAATTATGAAAGTACGATTCGAGATGAATGTACACATATAATTTTCACGTATCCAATTTAAATATTTAAAAATATATCGATAGTCAAAGTTTTGAAGTTTGGCCATCACTATGTCCAAAACGTCAGCTTTTTTGAAGACCGGAGGGAGTAATAACATTAGATTGAATTTTTTATAAAAAAAAAGTGTAATAGAAAATAACTTAGATACATCACTTAACAACATTGAAAGACAAGAGATGATGCTCTCTCCAGCTCGCAAAAACTAGTCGGTTTGAGATATGTGGTCAAAATTTTGAAACTTTTGCTATGAATATCTTTATAAATATTTAGATTAGATGCATGAAAATCATATGTGTAAATTCATCTCGAATCGTACATTCATAACAGTATAATTTTAAGAAATTTTTTATGTCAAAATCGGAAGAAAAATTATGCCACAATGAGAAAATCATTCAAAAATTATGTCAACTAGAGGTTCAACGGTTACAACGCACATCAGTACCGGTTGATAAGACCAATCGGTACTGATCTGTACCATCAGTATCGGCTGGTTACATCAACCGGTACTGAATCAGCCGCATCAGTACCGGTTCGGGAGATGAACCGGTACTATCTATCGGTTCAACGGCTACTAGCGGGATATCAGTACCGGTTCAAGTAACCAACCGTCACTAATGGTCTAACATCAGGGCCGGTTGGTACGTTGAACCGGTACTGATGTCAAACCAATTTAAACTTCTTCGTCCTCCCGCTCACTGCCAGAGCAAAAACAGTTCATCGCGCGAGAAGAACAGGAGCTTCAGCCAAGAGCTTCAAGGGAGGGGAGGTGCTGCCAAAATTTTAAATTTTTGGTCATTTTACTCGCAATCAAGGTAACTAAGGTTAGTAACATCATTCCTCACTACATTTGGTCTTAAATGGAGCCTCTTCTTTGCTTGAATCATGCATGAAGAAATTTTGATTTTTTTTCCCCATAATCGATGAAAGATTATGAATGTAAAGATCTAGCTCGATCTTTTCAAGTAGGATACAAAAACTTGTTGTGTAAGCTTAGAATTTGCTTGTACTATAATATAGCTCGCATTTAAGGTGTGGATCTGGCACAAATTTACGTTTTAGTTTCATCGATCGATGGAGGATGGGGTTTGGTTGCACGTAGTTGGGGAAATTAAGAATGGTGCATGAAAATCATGGAGTTTGGGATCTTCAAATGGCAATAGTTATGTGAAAAAGAAGAAATTTAAATTCATTTGCGAATTAAAATAATATCAGAAATATAAATGGCTTTATAGAAAATAACCACCAAGTCCTGCATAATGTAGATGGACCGGCAATGGATGTACATTGACCGACGCTCCCCGAAGTTCTTGCAAGGTTTGCAAGCTTTTCTTCGTGCGGCCGATGCTCACATGAAGTCAGGCTACATATGTTGTCCATGCATAGACTGCAAGAATGAGAAGGAGTGGCCAAAATCCAGCCACCTTCACTTCCATTTGCTCTCAAGAGGTGATGGCGCCGTGATGGCACTATGGGTGTCCCGATCTTTCGATGAGAAACACACGATCGATTTGTTAGAGTCGACTTTGACGATCCGACTACACCGTACGACGACGATGCGCCTTAGCAATCGCTAAACCAACTCCAGCGGGTTATTGATCTTGCCGTAGGCACGATCAACCTGAACACGAGGTTCAATTCCTGCAAGCAACCGAAGAACAAGCAAGAACAATAGGATAAGCAATCTGAAATTGCGGATAAAACTGGAAGCGAAACAAAGTGGAGTCTTATTGACGATCTTGACAAGGTGGTCAGCCCAAAGACAACTCGCAGGATCAAGTTTTGCACTTGGCTAAACTAATCAAATAAAACCCAAAACCCTAAGGAGCCGATGTCTGGCTATTTATGAGAGGTAGGGACGTGGGAAACACGTCCAAAGCAGTAGGATACCAACTACAACTCTATTACAAGGCCCAAAGCCCAAGTCTTCTCGATTTGGAAAAGTGACGCCAATTGTTTTGCAGATTCCCGTCGACTCGGACGGAATTTGGGGATGGGGTCGGATCCGTTGGAAAGAGGACGTCGAAACCTTTCAAACCAGTACTCATAGACCTAAAACACCCTTGTGGATCAAAAGTTATGGTCGTTTAAAGTTGGTGCTGTCCGGAGGCCGAATCCGAGTTGAACTTGTGCACTGGAAGAATTGGCTTCATGCTTGACGTTTGGGAGTCCTTCTCCTTGGTTCCTAAGGACAATAAAATCATCACAAGGATTAAATAGCATTCCATTCATTAAATTATTTGTATGCAACCCGAGGAACGCATTCACCTGGTAATTGAATTGACGTGCGCGAGCTCGAGTAATTGGCCCTTGTATTACATTGTTGGCTTCAATTGGGTTTGTAGGCATGGCCGTATGCATGGTAGTGATGTCCTCATCATCCTCCCCTTCTTGCATTTGAGTCGTCCTCGACTCAAGTTCATCATCTTCTCCCAAGTTTGTCTTAAGATCTGATAATTCATTTGACGGGCTCGAGCTCGAGTAAATGGTCCTTGAACCGACGAAGATGTAGAAGGATGGCCAAGGTGGGGGTCGATAAAGCCATGTAGATGGAGCCATCGTAGTAGTTGTATACGAAGTAGAGTATGCTGTGAAGTGTCGCCAACTTAATGGTCCTGGCCAAGGTGGGGGTCGATGAAGCCATGTAGTTGATATAATTGCAGTAACACTTGGTTTTGACCATCTTCGTGATGACCATATGTTTGCATTGTAAGTTTTGTCCATGGTGAGCATGGTCTCATCATCCTCCCTTTCTTGAAGTGGAGTCGTCCTCGACTCCATCATATTGTCCTGTGAAATGTTAGTAATGACAGGAAACAAAGCAATATGCACATTTGCAATGAAATCAATGGATCGAGAATTTCTATCAACCATATCCTCCCTTTCTTGAAAACTATCATGTGACTTGTGAATGGAACCAAATGTACTTGGTCTGACATGATTAGTGATATGGCAATTATTAAATTGATGACATTGTTGCATTGCAAACGGAGGTTTAAAATCTGAACAAATGTAAACTCGATGTGCTTTATACTCTCCTTTCTCACTATTTTTGCCAATAACATAAAAGATGTTTCGTGATAACCATGACAAATCAGAATGTACAAAAAGGCTCTCCTCTAAATAATTCAGATCACAAGGAACATCAAATTCAATGTAGCCTAATATATATAAAGAAGACATCAATTGCAACTCATCATTTTCGCTTGTGATGTGAATGACATGTTTATTTTCAGCATAAGTTTCTAGTGTAAAGGTGACATGTCCATTTGCTAGTTGTGTCATTGATATAAGTGAAGTATTATCACACAACTCTTCTTTATCACAAGAAATAGCAAGCAAATCATCTTGTAACAAAGCAAAATCAGCAATTAGTTCCACTATTAGTTGCTCTCACGATAGCATGATTTGTGGATAGGTTTTGCTCTTCAAAATTATCTTCTCCATGTGTAAAGTCCATACCTGTTACATTACCTTGTAAGTTCTCATCAATTGTTGTAGGTGTTTCTTCAACTATTATCTCTTCACATATACATGGGGTAGTACTGATCGCTTTCTTTCTCCATATGCTCTTCTACATCATTCTCTCGATGGTGCTCACTTTTACGCAAAATATTAGCTACAAAAGAAGGTGCAACAATGGGCGCCTCAAATGAAGCTAATGATTCTTTCAAGGATTCAGCAAGCATATTTTCAACTCTATAAGCACATACAACCAATTCTGAAAGAGAACTATATGTTTCATCAATAAGAGCATCTTGAATTTCTTGATTAAGTCCACGTATGAACCTAAGCTCTGTTGCTTCTTCACCTTCATCTAAACCACAACGCAACAAATGATTTTGCAATCGTTCATAGTATTCCTTAACGCACTTATTTCCTTGTTTCAAGCATTGGAGTCTAGTATACAAAAATTCAGAATGATATTCAGGAACATAATCAATTCTCATAAGTCTTTTCATGGCCTTCCAATTTTCAGGTTTTCTCTTTTCTACAAATATGTTTCCACCATGTTAATGCATATTCATTTAGCACACTAGCGACAATCCTAATCTTTTCATTTTCAGACAAATCATACTTGCCAAATTCTTTGTCTACTGCTATCTCCCAATTAATATAGGCATCAGGATCATAATGACCATTAAAAGGTGGAATGGCGAATTTAACCTTATCTAGGGAATCATCATCAACATGTACCTGAGCATGTAGTATGCCATTTTTGTTGCTTAGAAGATGAGGTGGAGGACTGGAAGTTCCGGCGACTGCAAGCTTATCAAGTCTAGACAAAATAGTAGCAAGATTAGTGTTAGCAACTCCCTGAGCAGTCTCGATAGACCGAAGGCGGTCTTCTTGCATCAACATTCTAGCAACAATTCCCTTTGCTCGTGGAGAGTGATGCATCGAATCCTCATCACCTAACATGGTTAGTAGAAGAAAAGAAAACAATATAACAAGTATAATGTTCCTATCAACTACAAGGAGGTGGTGGCAATTCTCTCAACATTCAAGCCTATAACCAAAGCTCTTACAAGTTCTTACAATGCAGCAGGCGTTGTCGGCCGTTGGCGTTGTCAAAGGTTCTCCGAAGTTTGTGTAGAGCGATTGCCAAGGGATCGAATGCCTGTACGGGTAGGAAGTGGAGCTTGGACAGGCTTAATTCAGTAGCAAAAGGTTAGCAATAATCCAATCAGTGAATGCAAAATTGAAGAATTGTTCAACGTCTAGTCACTAGTTGCTGACTCTAGGCTAGCAAGGACTGGTGACTCAAAACTGCTGTCGGCGACGGTACAGTTCCACAGCAGATGAAAAATCAGTGCGAAAAAAATTCGCGAAAGAAGGGAACTATCTCAAAAGGCTGGGGATCTTGTGAAAATAGGTTTGGCACATAAAAATTTTCGGATCTGTTCCAGACTTTTTTTTTTTTTTTTTTTTTGCGGAACGATCCGACTCGTTTTTCTTTCAAGTGCTATGCAGGCGGAAGACCAGTCGTGTGACCAGTCGGACGGCCAGGTGGGCGACCAGTCGGCTATCAGGGCGACGATCGAGCGACGATGGGCTATCAGGTGGGCGACGATCGGGCGACGATGGGCTATCAGTGGCGACGATCGGCGGCGACGATCAGGCGACGATCAGACGGCGACCAATCGGGCGACGATGGGCTATCAGTGGGCGACGATCGGAGGCGATCATCGGCGACGATCGGGGAAGCGACGATCGGCTAACAGAGGGCAACCTGGTCGGACGACCAAGTGGGCGACGATCAAGCGGCGACGATCGGATGAAAAGAAAACTTCGGTTCGAACACCTTTTCTTTTCTTTTTTCTTTTTTTTCTTTTTTCAACGATTCGAGACCGAAGCGGAAAACAACTTGAAACCGAACACAACTTCGAAACCGCTGTGGGAGACAAAAATTTCTTCGACCTGGACTCCAACTAGACTAGAATTCAGCAACTCGACACGACGATGCAACCAAAAATTCAATAATGCGATGTACTTGGAAGGAAATTGCGAGGCTCAAATTGTTTTGGTATGGGGAGATCCAATCGATGGCGCTTCTACGGACTATAGGAAAGATATCAATCTACTAATCTAGGGTAAAGAATTCTCACCGAGCAACCTGGTTTGCTCGATACCACTTGATGGCGCCGTGATGGCACTATGGGTGTCCCGATCTTTCGATGAGAAACACACGATCGATTTGTTAGAGTCGACTTTGACGATCCGACTACACCATACGACGACGATGCGCCTTAGCAATCGCTAAACCAACTCCGGCGGTTATTGATCTTGCCGTAGGCACGATCAACCTGAACACGAGGTTCAATTCCTGCAAGCAACCGAAGAACAAGCAAGAACAATAGGATAAGCAATCTGAAATTGCGGATAAAGCTGGAAGCGAAACAAAGTGGAGTCTTATTGACGATCTTGACAAGGTGGTCGGCCCAAAGACAACTCGCAGGATCAAGTTTTGCACTTGGCTAAACTAATCAAATAAAACCCAAAACCCTAAGGAGCCGATGTCTGGCTATTTATGAGAGGTAGGGACGTGGGAAACACGCCCAAAGCATTAGGATACCAACTACAACTCTATTACAAGGCCCAAAGCCCAAGTCTTCTCGATTTGGAAAAGTGACGCCAATTGTTTTGCAGATTCCCGTCGACTCGGACGGAATTTGGGGATGGGGTCGGATCCGTTGGAAAGAGGACGTCGAAACCTTTCAAACCAGTACTCATAGACCTAAAACACCCTTGTGGATCAAAAGTTATGGTCGTTTAAAGTTGGTGCTGTCCCGGAGGCCGAATCCGAGTTGAACTTGTGCACCGGAAGAATTGGCTTCATGCTTGACGTTTGGGAGTCCTTCTCCTTGGTTCCTAAGGACAATAAAATCATCACAAGGATTAAATAGCATTCCATTCATTAAATTATTTGTATGCAACCCGAGGAACGCATTCACCTGGTAATTGAATTGACGTGCGCGAGCTCGAGTAATTGGCCCTTGTATTACATTGTTGGCTTCAATTGGGTTTGTAGGCATGGCCGTATGCATGGTAGTGATGTCCTCATCAAGAGGTTTCATGCCAAACTATACATGTTGGACCAAGCACGGTGAAGAAGAGACTATACGGGAAGATGGTGAAGAAGAAGAAGAGGGGGACAATAATATACCAGATGCTGTCCAACACCGTTCGTTCGAAGATACATTGGGGGAGTTTGGTGATGATGACCTAGACCAGATGCTGCTTGATGGAGAGGGAGAATACACCGATGAAAGACATTACAAAAAGTTCCAGCGCCTACGAGATGACCATGAAACACTACTGTACCCAAACTGCCGACAGGGCCACAAAAAAATTGCGTACCACACTAGAACTAATGCAATGGAAGGCGACCAATGGATTGTTTGATAAGGGATTCGACGAGTTGTTATGCCTCATAAAGAAGTTGTTTCCAGATGGTAACACGCTGCCTGAAACTACGTACGACGCAAAGCAAGTTGTCTGCCCTTTGGGGTTGGAGGTACAGAAGATATGCATGCCGTAATGATTGTATCATTTATCGCAATGAGTACGAGGATTTGGAAGCTTGTCCGGTGTGCAAAGCTTCGCGGTATAAGACCAGGCGTGATGACCCAGGTGAGGAAGATGGACAGCGTAAGAAGAAGAGACCCCCAGCTAAGGTGATGTGGTATTTACCTATAATCCCCCGGTTGAAGCATTTATTTGCAACAAAGCGCATGCCCAGATGATGTGCTAGCACAAAGAAAACCGTAAGGACGATGGAAGGCTAAGGCACCCCGCTGATGGCTCCCAGTGGAGGAAAGTCGATAGAAAGTACCCGGGCTTTACTGAGGATGCGAGGAACATAAGGTTTGGGTTGAGTATGGATGGGATGAACCCGTTCGGCGAGATGAGCAGCAGTCACAGCACTTGGCCCATGACTGTATGTATCTACAACCTTCCTACATGGCTGTGTATGAAGCAGATGTAACACCCCAGCTTCTACTAAGCCCAGAATGTCACCAAACATAGACCATAACACATTTAATACCATGATTTAAGATAAATTACAGCAAGTAATCATTTCAAATAATTGAAAATTTCGACAGCATCTCCTTTGTTTTAGCATGAAAATGATCGACATAGCATCATATCAATTTATAAGACAAACAGGATATCAACATGCAGTGATAATAATAGCTAATCATCAACTAACACATCAATAGACATCGCTAACAAAAGAATAGGCATCAATTTAAGTCTAGGAAGATATAACAATTCACTCCTTAGCCCCACATGATTCACATGAGGGAAACAACCAACATTAAGACCATAAACTAATGATTATTGCAATACTTATTGCAGTGTCTCCAAAAGAAGGTGAATTAGCTAGATTGTGATACTACGTGGAGGAGTGTAGCTAAATCCCAATCCAGCGCGCCGATTTCATGGTAACAAAAGAAACAAACAACGAAAACACAAGCGTGAGTTCATCACTCGACAAAGTGTATTGCAATGGAACAACAAGGATCAAGACAACAAACCATCATTCCAGTCTCCACCGTTATATCACAACACATCACATTTAACATAATTTACAACCTTTAAAACAACATGGTAATCATCTCATGAGCATCTCATGAGTACTCTCATCATCATCTCATAAACACCTTCATTTATGAAATTCATTCATGCAATGCAATGCACATGTCTCTGGAATACTCATACAGGTATGGTTGAGTGCACACCCTGTCGGCATGCACCCTTTTCCCCCTTCCATCCCGAAGATGGAGGGTGCCTATCACTCGCTTCCATTCACCTCGGTGAAGGAATCACGATGTAGGACTTATTCGAAAGAATAGCCGGACTAGTCATAACAGCTTCTCACCGCCTCTACCGGAATAGTTATGACATATCTCACCGATCGGCCATGAAAATATGCCATGTATGCAAAATGGACAGCAACGTAAACATGAATAGAAATATTGCATATCAACACTTGGCATCTTAACATGTAGGACCGTACCCAACAATCGACGGAAACCGTACAAAACATGGCATGTGAATCATTCATCTACGACAAGCATATGTAATCATGGCATGAGGTCACCATATCATTGATATCATTTAATTCATGGCCTAAGAACATCATATCAAATATAACTTGTAAACCATGGCAACACAACATGTTATCTATTCCAAATGCCATCAAATCAATCTAGCAACACATAAAGCACACAATCCACACAATACACTTGCCTTCAACCACGGGCAACGGAGTGACGAGAGGTTGAGGGCACTCCTGGAGGCACACCACCTGCAAACACGTGCCACACACTTAATTCGAGTCCACAAAACAGCACACATAAATCCCGCTACCCCGACTTAAACACAACTCCTAAAATCAGAAAACAGCAAATCTGTCCCTTCGGGACAGCAGCCTTCCGACTATCATAACTTCTGTTCTAGGACACCAAATTAAATAAACGAGTACACCCTCGCGTAGCTTAGGAAATTTCCCAACTTTTTCTAGTTATAGGGAAAGACTGATTCGGACTCTAAAGTTGTTTAATCTAACGTTGAACACGAACTGTCTCAATCTCGTCACAGATTTGACAGCGCTCGGTAAAACAGGCATAACTTCTAAACGGCTGGGCGGAATTTCAATTTCTTTATATGCACGGAAAGATAAGGAAATTATCTACAACTTCCTAAAAGTCCGTACGGTCAGATTCAAACTAGAAATTGGCGAAAACGCCTGCCCTAGCTCGGGTTCCCAATCTGCCCGAACTGGAACGCGAATACAACTCTAGTTTTCATTAGATCTAACCCATGGCAGCACCTCCCTTGATCTAAAAACATGGTAATCACCCTCTATAGCAGAATAAGAACTACCCCACAAGATCCCCCCATTACCTTCTTGGAGGAACACGAATCGACGGCCGAATCTTCGCGTTCCTTCCCCGGTTTTCCTCCCACGCGCCGATCCCGTCCAATCCACTCGTCGCGGAGCTCCTCCATGGCAAGGGCAGCAGCGGGGCAAGTTGTGGCAGCGAGGAGGCGTCCTTGGGGGCGCAAGGAGGAGGGGGTGGTGCAGCTTGAGGTGGAGGAGGAGGAGATTTGGGGAAGATGGGGGAGAGGAGGTGGGGGGTGGCGGCTCCAAGGGGGAGAGATGGGGGCGCATGGGGGAGGGGCAGCAGGTGGGGGCGCATGGGGGAGGGGCAGCAGGTGTGCTGCCCTAGCACACCCCCATATGGTTTCCCCCACGGCCCGATCACCCGGAAACGGCCCAAAACGACCCCGGAGAGGCCCGAAACGCGCTAAAACGCCAAACCGTAGGGTTCTAAATGTAAAAGATCACAAATTATCTCATTTACGACGTCTTATCACATTTTATCATACTTTTTAACATATCATCACCTAATTTCAAATCCCGACATTTCGTGGTGTCACAGCAGAAGTACATTATGATGCCATTGCTTATCCAAGGGCCGAAGCAACCTGGAAACGACATCGACGTGTACCTCAAACCGTTGGTTGAAGATCTGCTAACGTTGTGGAACGATGGTGTACGTGTGTGGGATGAGTACAAAAGAGAGTATTTCACCTTACGTGCATTGCTATTCGTAACCATCAACGATTGGCCTGCACTTGGTAACCTGTCTGGCCTATCTATCAAAGGATATAAAGCCTGCATCCAGTGCTTAGAGGATACGGACAGCAAGTATCTGAAAAACTCATGAAAGGTCGTGTACATGGGCCACTGTAGGTTCCTCCATATGAAGCACCCGTTACGAAGGAAGGGTGAGAATTTCGATGGGACAGAAGAAAAACGTAAGAAGCCCATGCATCGTAGTGGGACACTTGTATTTTCTATGTTAAAGATCTGAAAGTAGTATTTGGAAAGGGTCCTGGTAGCAAATCTATCCCAACTGAACAAGATCATACGAAGCCTATTTGGAAGAAGAAATCAATATTTTGGGACTTACCGTACTGGAAAGACTTAGAGGTCCGCCACTCATTGGACTTCATGCATATCACAAAGAATGTCTGCGTGAACCTGCTAGACTTTCTAGATATGTACGGCAAAACAAAAGATAACTTCAAGCACGAAAGGACTTGCTTCTACTGGGACTCAGGAACGACCTACATCCAGAAAAGAGAGCGAAAGGACAACATTACCTCCACCCGCGAGCTACACTCTGAGAAAGGAAGAGAAAAAAACATGATTAAGTTCTTGAGCAGCGTGAAGGTCCCTTCTGGATACTCCTCGAACATAAAGAGACTCATAAACATGAAAGAGAATAAAATCGTACACCTAAAATCCCTTGATTATCACATGTTGATGACACAGCTGCTCCCAGTGGCGATGAGAGGTATTTTGCCGGACTGGGTACGAGGGACAATCATAAAGTTGTGCTCGTTCTTCAACGCGGTGTTGCAGAAGGTCATTGAGCCGAATAACGTATCTCAGTTGCAGCATGATGTGGTCGATAGTATGGTCAGCCTTGAGATGATGTGGTCGATTGTATGGTCAGCCTTGAGATGATCTTCCCTCCGTCCTTCTTTGATATTATGGTCCATCTCATGGTCCACGTTGTCAAAGAGAGAAATTCTCGGACCTGTTTTCCTGCATTGTATGTTCCCATTTGAGAGGTACATGGGGGTCCTAAAGAAGTATGTTCGCAACCGGTCTCGTCCAGAAGGCCGCATTGCACAGGGTGTTGGCACAGAGGAGGTGATTGAATTTTGTGTCGATTACATTAATGATCTGAATCCGATTGGCGTCCCTGTATCATGCCATGAGGGGAGGCTACGGGGAAAAGGGACTCTAAGGAGAAAAGAATTTTTTAGCGATGATCTACTTTCATTTAAACAAGCACATTTCACAGTCTTGAAACAAGCAACTGTAGTAGATTAGTATATCCATGATCATGAGATGATTCTGTGCGACCAATACCCAGAGAAGTCAGAAAAGTGGATCGTACTAGAGCAAGTGGATTGTTTCGGCGGTTGGTTACAAAATCAGCTGATAGGCAACCAGACGGACAATGAACAGTTGAAACTCTTGGCTCGGGGACCATCCACTACAATCATATCATTCCATGGGTATGAGATAAATGGGTACACATTTTACACGACTGCCCAGGATAGCAAGAGCACCAACCAAAACAGCGGCGTTCGTATAGATGCCTTCGACAAAAATGGAAAGATGGACACCTACTATGGTTACATAGAGGAGATCTGGGAGCTCGAGTATGGACCTTTAAAAGTCCCTCTGTTTCGGTGCCAATGGGTCAAATTGACAGCTGTTGAGATCGACGAGTACGGTATGACAACCGTGGACCTCAAGCAAGTGGCCTATAGGGACGAACCGTTCGTGCTCGCCAATGATGTGGCACGGGTATTCTATGTGATGGACATGAACGGCAAGCCGAAAAAGCAGAAGGACAAGCATCCTAAAAGCAAGAAGCAGAAGGTGGAGACTATCAAAGAACGAGCGTACCAAGGCGCCATGTGGTTCTTCCAGGAAAAAGAAGGATTGTCGGAGTTGAGGGCGTCACAGATGAAGAAGAGTACAATCAATTTGACGAGCTACCTCCTTTTATGGTGGACATAGACATAAGTGTCTTGAATGATATAGAAGAATCTCCATATGTACGACACGATCATAACGAATGATCACTTGTAAAAACAAAGTATGTTAGCAAATAAGTCCAACCGTGTTGTATAAACCCATATATGAATTATGAATATGGTTATTACACTAATCTCTCTCTCTCTCTCTCTCTAGCTGATATAAACTTGTGTATGGATTAATGCAATTACAAAGAAAATAGAAAGCATTCCAAAATTAACAACATCTAGTGTGAGGTCTTCAATCCAAGGCTACCAAGATCAGAGTCCTCGTAGAGTCGTACTGTTGCAAATCTATCGAATAATTAGCAATGCTACAAGCCATATTAGTTACACATAACATTAGTTCGAATCCATAACCACATGGATGTATTAAGCAACTACTAACTTTAGTAGAGACTAGAGTTGGGCCGATGCAAAAGTGTGGCCGTAAGATGTTCCCAGCTAAAATATGATACATAACTAGATAACTTGAAGGTAAACGAACTAGTTTAGTAGTTTTACACCCAAAAGAGAATAACATAAAGCAATCCATCCAGGGTTACAGACAGCATCAATTTAGGCCTTGGATATCAACGAGAGCACCAGTTGTCAGGCACGCACGGTGACGGAGACGGAGCCGAAAACACCGACAGGACATCGCCGCCGTTATTATAACATAATACTTACTTTTACTTGATATAAAAATTTAATTACAAATAAAGAAAATCTGCAAAAAGAAGTAAAATAATTATTAAGAATTAAACACAAGGCAAACAAATATGAAATTTTTATTCAAGGTATAGTATATTTTATAAAACCCATTATAAATTTATGAGAAATTTATAAATCAATTTATGTCCTCAAATTAATTAATTACAATAATGAAAATTTTACAAAATCCCACTTGTACCGGGTCATAACACCAACCGGTACTGAAAGCCCTTAGCGAACAAGTACACAAGGGAAATAGTACCGGGTCATAACACCAACCGGTACTGACAGCCCCTAGGGCAATAAGTACACAGGGAAAGCAGTACCGGGTCATAACAGCAACTGGTACTAATAGTATCTAGCAGTACCGGTTGGTAATACGACCCGGTACTAATTCCCCCTAGGGCAACCAGCATTTGGCGAGGTATTTTGGCAGGGAGGGGAATCGGTAATATCAGTATCGGTTGGTAATATGACCCGGTACTAATTACCCCTCGTATAAAAAGTGGAGAGGTCCAACTCTTGTCTTTCTCGCCACTGCCACCTCTAAGTCTCCAACTCGAGCCGTCCACTCCTCCGACGCCTCTGCCGTCCACGCCGTCTCACCCCCACCGTCCGCGCCTTCAACAACTCCACCGTCCACGCTGTCTGCGCCGTCCTCACCCCCGCCGTCAACGTCGTGCGCACCCCCGGCGTCCGCGTAGTCCTCCGACAACCCCGGCTGGCGTCTGTGTCATCCTCTGACAACCCGCCGGCGCCGCATCCTCGGCCAGCTTCCTCCACACCGGGCCGCGCGCCCTCGGTGAGCCCTCTCCGACGCCTAGTTACAATGCTTACTGTTTAGTGGATTATGTGGATGCATGTTTATATTGTGGATGCTTACTGATTATGTGGATGTTTACTGATTATGTGGATTATGTGGATGTTTACTGTGGATTATGTGGAAGCTGATTATTAATGTCGATGGACAATGATGCTGATTATGCTTATTATGTGGATGTTTACTGTGGATTATGTAAAATATTGATTATGGATGTCGATTATGCTGATTATATATGTAAATTTGAAATGTGTAAGTATATGTGAAAAGTGTATAAGTATAGTGAAATGTGGCTTATGAAATGTGTAAGTATATGTATATGTGAAATGTGTAAGTATGTTGATAGTACACTCGTCGTTGCCGCCTATCTTCCTCTATCCACTCTTTCCCACCACCCCCCGAGTCGTTACCACACGTGACCTGTCCTCCTCTATCCCCAGCACCCTCTCTGTCTCCCCTCTCTCGCTCCCTCTCTGTTTCCCCCCTCTCTCGATCCCTTTGTGTCTCCCCCCTCTCGCTCCCTCTCTGTCTCCCCCCTCTCTCGATCCCTCTATGTCTCCCCTCTCTCGATCCCTCTCTGCCTCCCCCCTCTCTGCCATCTATTAGAATCAATGAACGCTTGTGTGGCTTGTTGCTTGTGGGTTATGTTCCTAAAACTTATGTCCGTGGGTGGTTCATTCCGATTGGATGCACTAATTACCGTGGGACCTATGTCTATGTTATTTATCTAATTGTGTGCTTAACTGCTTAGTTGTTTGGTTCTTTACATCCTACATATCTACTGTAAATCATAATTGTATTCATTTCTATTGGATGCCAAATTTCGTATGTAAAGTCAAAATTTGAATTCTAAAATGTGTAAGTATATGTTATCTATGTAATTATATGTTAAATGTGTAAGTATACTTTTGTTGATCTTTTTTGTTAATTTTTAGTGCCCTTTTCTAGCCTAAGAAATAACGATGGCGGACGAAGGATATGATGGAGAGGAGTTCATGAGGAATTTGATTGCGGGAGATGATCTTGTAGAGGCGGAGGGTTGAGAACCTGCCGAGGCCGCCGAGGCAGCAAGGCCCGTCGAGTCCGCTGAGGCCGCCACGGTAATTAGTACGAATGCGTATATGCTGGTTCCACTATCATGCTAAGTCAACATTCTAACTCATTCATCATTGTACCATATTTTCAGACTAGTCAATCGAGTAGGCCATCACGTCGCCGAGGTCCAAGCAAGAAGTCAAAGCCAGACATATTATTACTGTAGTCGGCGATAACGGCCAACCTATTGAACCCGAGGGGGTGATTCCACCGTTCAATTCGGCATGCGGCTTCCACATCAGGGACCACGTGCCAATTAGTATCACGAAATGGGAGAATGTCCCTGAATATACGAAGAATATGATCTGGACCGATTTGAAGGAGACATTCACCTTCCCCGAAGGGACCGAAGAGAAGGTGAAGAGTTACGCGTTGAAGAAGATGTCCATCGCATTCTAGACATATAAAAAGAAGTTGACCACGGAATATATCAAGAAGGACCTAACACCTGACTTCAACAAGCACCCAAAGTTGCAGGATCACTAGGATGCGTTCGTCAACTATAAGAATTCGAAAGAAGGTCGAAGGTTGACCGAAAAGAACATTCAGAATGCACAGAAGAAGCAATATCACCACCGCCTCGGCCCTAGTGGTTACCGTTGAGCGATGCCCAAATGGGAGCAGAGGGAACAGGGATTGTTTGTGAAGGGTGTCACGCCGGCGACTTTGGAATGGCCAGACAGAGCGAAGAGTTGGTTTTATGCTCACGGCGGTGCACTTGACGATGATGGAAACCAGGTGTTCGGGAATGTGCTGACAGATGTCGCTAGTAGACTTGTACAGTCGATCGAGGACTCTTCCCTGGGCACCTTTGTGGCAAACAGGGAAAACGATGAGCTAACAAGGGCCCTACAAAACCCGGAGCACCCTGAACGCACACGAGGCGTTGGCGTTGTTCCGTGGAAGATTGGTTTTGCTAAGGACGCCGAGACCTACAGGAGTCGGGCGAGAAGCAAGTCCCGACAAGCACAACAGATGCAAATGCTAGAAGAACGCATGAATCAAATGGTTCAAGAACATATGAATCAAACACAAGAAAGCATAAAGGAAGAGGTCCAAAGACAGGTGCAGTTAGCCTTGAGCCAACGGGTGGATGCAAGCCAAGAACCTCCTACTAATGCAGACATCATTAGCCCCACAGGGCAGCGGAGCAACTGCACTTCTGGTGGGCTGCCCGAAGAGGACTTGGGCCACTGGCCTGTGGACGACATCACGCAACGGACACCTTGTGAGCTGCACGTCCAAGCAAAGAACATCTCCTTCATGGCGGCTCATGGCATGGCTTACCAAATGGAACCGGGGCAAGTCATCCATGGCCAACAGATACCGCCGGGCTATTCCAAGGTCTCGGTGGAGGAGGTATGCCCAGGGTGTGAGGACCTTGACCTCGACATTCCTGGAGGTGATTGTAGTTAGGAGAGGCAGTGCACACTTTCATTCTGTGGCGTAAGAAGTACATCATTTTTAGAGACACACATAAGCGGTCCTCTCCGACACCTCCGTCACCAAAATCGTCGCCCATCAGAAGAAGCCCGTCTCCTACACCAACCCATGCACGCGAAACTCCAACTCCAACATCGTTGCCCAAGAGAAGCCAGCCAGCTCATCCAACAGCTCACAAGAAGACGGGATCCACCCAAAGCAATAAGTTAGCCGCACCTTCAAAGCGGGCGTACGATATGACGAAGGAGGAGACCGCCAAGGTAGTCAGGGCTGAGGTCACTGAGTTTTTTAAACCCAGGTCACTAGAGAAGAAGGTTAAACCTAGTACAGAAGAAATTCTAAAACCATGAGGACAATTAAAGGTTTGAAAGATTCAAAGGAAAAACCTCGTGTCTCTGACTACAAGCGCACACTGGTCAAGGCAAGCAAGAAGACGACGTCATCAGCTGAGCAGAAGGCCAATGAGATGGCAAAATTCTTCAAAGAAACTAGTTTTGCCCCAGATCAAGTATTAGGCAACCAGGAGATTGAATCTGCTCAAGTCAAATGGCCATTTACACCAGGTGCACCATTGGTCAGGCGTGAGGAGGTTGGCCAGCTGCCAACTAGGATCCGTCAATTCCATGAATGGTACCTGGATGCGTTTCGGCATGGCATGGAGCTATTCTTCGTCAAGTACAAGGAAGAACATTTTTTTCATGGCGACGGCGAATTTTTGTCCGAATGGCGTATAATGTACTATCTATACTAGACAGACGCTATCGACGTGACCGTGTTGAGTTGCTGGACTCTGTAAGTTCTTATTTAATTGCAAAAATCTACTATGTGGGCCATTTGACTATACTAACTTGCAAGCCTAACGAATTTCTTCTTATGTAGAATAGAGATACAAAGATGCAGAAAAGAGGTCATTTACGATATAGGCTTCCTTGACCCTTCGGTTATTAACAACACATTTGTTACTAGCTGCCCTGTTGATACAGAGAACACCATATTCAATGGGCTAATGGGTCATAGATATAAAGCAAAGATACTTCTACCCTACAACTTTGAGTACGTGTTTTCGTGCCGCCTCGTTCACGGTGCGGGGCTCGGTCTTGTAGGACTGGGCAGTGAAGTCGCGAAATGCCTTCATGATCCCGCCGCGCTCGGCGTCGACCGCCGCGTGCTTGTCCTAGATGTGGTCGTAGAGCAGCAGGCTGTAGTAAACTTGCACTGATACAATAGTTCGCGCAGGCAGGATGCCCGTTCTTGCTTGATATAAAAATTTAAAATAATACTTACTTTTACTTAATATAAAAATATAATTACAAACAAAGAAAATCTGCAAAAAAGAAATAAAAGAAATATTAAGAATTAAACACTCATCCAACAAATCTGAAAGTTTCATTGAAGGTATAGTATATTTCATAAAACCCATTATAAATTTATGAGAAATTTATAAATCAATTTATGTTCTCAAATTAATTAATTACATTAACAAAAATTAAAAAAAACACTTGTACCGGCTAATAACACCAACCGGTAGTGATGATCTATTATCAGTACCGGTTGGAGCCTCCAGCCGGTACTAATTATAGATCATCACTACCGGTTTGAGGATTTAACCGGTACTGATGGGCATATCAATACCGGTTCCCCCAACCGTTATTGATGGCGCTTATGAACTGGTAGTAACGAGATCTGTAGTAGTGATCATTTCCCTGACGTCAATCACTTTTTGAGATATTGATCCATGGCACGCGAGCGCTTGACTCAGCCTGTTCTCTGAGGGTATGTTTGATTGTCTATACCAAATAGTACATGTATGAGATAGTCCAAGAAAAAAATCATCTATATGTTTGGTTGCTTGAATGGATCCAACCCATCCTGGACCAAATGATGCAAATTTAAAGAATATTCTTTTTAGATGCTGAACTATTGAATTCACTTAAAATAATAAAACCAAATAGTATAGAACCATCATATCCCATTCAATCTCATCCTATTAACCAAACACACCCTAAGGCTATTTTGTTGCCCATGCGAGTAGGCACAGCAACAAGACCGGTCCTGACATTTTACAGACACTAGGACGAAGATGCTTTATTAGTTCGGTTTGTTTAAGTTTAGATTTTTTTGATTTATAGTTTAAAACTAATTTTTTTTAATTTAAACAGCTTAAAAATTGTCAATTTTTATATGTAGTAGGGTGAGTAATTTTACTAATATTAGACTAAAACTAAGCCTCAATAAGTAAAAAAAAAAAACACTTCATCGGTGACTTTTGGCTTTTAGTTATATGAAAGCTTATAGCTTTTGAAAAAGCTTGGATAAAAAGCTACCCATTTATTTAGGCTTTGGCTTTTAAGCCAGTGAAAAAACCCAAACAAACATGGCCACATAAACTGTAAAGTATTTTAGCTCAAAAAAATGTTTATACATGCTATAAAAATTGTAATTATATAATAAATCAAATTTTTTATATAGCTCAAAGAAATTTGAATCTTTCCTAAGGAAAACAATGCAATATTGATTGTACACTACTTTGTTGATTATAATATCACACCATCAAAATTTAAGTACTACAAAGATATGTGAATATATAGAGTTAAAAATAAAAGGGTGTTGACTTATAAACCAGTAGTGTACTCCACGCCACTTATTAAAAATACATACCTATAAAAAATCTACCAGAAAAAGTTGATTAAAAGGCGATGTAAAGTAACTCAATTGCACCATTTAATCATTGCAAAGTTCCAGATTATATTTGAAAATTGAAGAAATTATGACCACATCTCTGTATATGGCCTTGTATGATAACAAATATGTTCTTTTAATTAGAGAACGACTAAAACAAGTAGTCTAATTTACGACAATAAACAAGACATTGCACAAACGGGGAGCCCGTTTGTTACCGTGGGGCTCTGGGTGGGCGCCCCTACAGCTCTGCCTCAGGCACGGCTCTGGACAGCAAGGTACTACTATGTGTACCGTGCTATCGTGTAATGTGGCAACTTGCTAGTATTCGTACTGGAAGGCTTGCTGGGCATTGCGATGGATTTCTAGCTCTTTCAATTTGCCAGTTTTGTGCGTCATAACTGACTAAAAACCTATGGTTTAGAGCCAAAACTGAATAGATTTCACAGCATAAGGTAGCACAGCCCTTTGAATCTATTTCCCAACAGCTACATAAGCCACAGATCTGGGGCCTCGATTTATCAATACAACTGAAACTTTAGCTTCCTTGAGGAATCCCAGCCTCCCAGAAACTGTCAGGGAGTGCATAAGTGGGACACTGCAGCGAAAACAAGAGAGCGGCAACAGGGCAACACAATGTGGGCCTCGTTTCATGACCCGTTAGTATACAATTGGTGGGCACATTGCACCTTCAAAGGTGAAACACAAGGTGAAATTATTAACATTATTCTTTGTAAGCAAGTGTTGATGGTTTAGAGTGAAGTATAACAGGCTTTTTATCTATCGGGTTCCTTTTATGATCTGGATAGTATCTAACAAATCCTTTATGGCCCTATACAACACATCTTATTGAGGCATCCTGCTTGTCAAGTGTTCACTTAGGCATTAGGCGCTAATCGGTAGACAAATCGGCCTAAACGGCTAGGCAGGAGGGTGGAGCCTAGCCCCTAGGCACCACTTAGGGGAACAGTTTGCTTGTCATTTTAATAGTCCAATTGGGGGTATAACCTGTGCTCCACAGAAACAACCAAAAATTAATTGTCTTTGATATTTCTAGGGTAAGAGGAAGGGACCCTTGACTGAGCTGGCTGAAAGATGTCAAATGATGATGATGCTGGGGATCTCCTGGATGCCATGGGAGAATCACAAAGTAGCGGCTCATAAACGGAGCTCTTATTCTTGACTGGTGTTGTCGAAATGGAAATGGTCGTATTATCTCTGTCTGATCTCAGTTGAGACTCCAGATTTACCAGGGTATACATTGGCCCACGCGATCGCTCAGCCTTCTGAAGAATGTTAATAGCACTAGGTCTGTATGTATATCTGAAATATTTCAGAGCTAATACCGGACCCATCCCAACTCCACTGATTAGCTGAAACAATGATATCATACCATCGTGAGGAATACATGTAGCTTTATACACAACCAAGGAAAGGTGTGTACTGATATACTTACCAGCAGTGTTATCCAGTATGATGGCTGTCTGCAAAGGCGGAACATGATAGTGTACATCCCAGAAGATGGTATACTGCTGATAAAGAAATTTATGATATAGAAGGCAACAAAATTCCCCCATATTGCTAGAAATTGCACAAATGTGAAAGAACTGCAAAATGAAAAGGCAGGTTAGGACAAGTATAATCCACATTGCAGAAGTTCATATAAGGTTGATGATTTAAGTTTTCATTTCCGTACTTCATCTCCAATGTCACAACAAATGCTTGCAACCAAATACTTCCTGAAAGGGCAACCATTGACAGCTCCTCCATCTCACTTTTCTCATTGGCATACGCATGAATGGTGATCAAGAAAACAACAATTGCCTGAAATCAAACCGAGAAAAGAAAAGACTCTCATCAGCCACATAAAAAATGGCTCAAGTACTTGTAGTTCATTCATGAAATCTGTGCTCCAAGCCAATACTTCTGGATCTAAGGATTCCAAATTCGGTGGGCTCAGTTTCAAAAGAACGACAGCAATAGAATTGGTTGAGTTGTTCTTAATTTTAACTACTATTCCGAGCAGTACCCATTCACAAAAGGTCAGCGACTGACTACACAACTTTGTAAAACCAGTAAAATATTATGGCCCCACATTTTGAAATGAATGTGAAAGAACCATGCGTACAAAACAGGTAAAATTTTGGGGCTAATATATATTTCCCAAGAAAAATTTGACAGTGGTCAGTTCCAACTTCAATAAAAAAAAACAACACAAAAAATAGAATGTCATGCCGTGCGTGACATAGAAGAGCATGCAAGTTCAAATTTTCAGTTAAAAAGTCTGAATTCTAATGAAAATGCATGAGATTCATCTCATATTATTTGCAAATACCATTTGAAGACTAAAAACGAAGTATAGTGCAATATAGAAAGAAGTACTTACGTGATACAATGATCGACCAAACCAACCAGCAAAAGTACTTGGATTTAAAAGCCTGCGAAAGATGCACAAATTACTGAAGGCAACCAAAACCTAATTCTAAAGAGTTTCGGATAATTTATTGACAGATAATAACTTACAAATGTAACATATAAAACACATGGCAGTTTTTACCAACAAATCAAAAGAGGTGTAATTTACCTTCCAGCCTGGCAGTAGCGTAAAATCTCTGGGTTTTGCATAACTGTCTTTTCAGATAAATCCTTCTCCAGGACAGTAGTTAAAATAGGAATGCTTGTGTAGAAGACATTATAAGCCATTAAACTAACTGAGTTGAATAAACTTGTTCCAGCGATACCAGAAAGAAAAGAAAAACTGCATGCATAGAGTATGATAACATTGAGAAGAGCAGCATGTATCCAGTGTGCTTTCAACGACAAATGGAATATGAGAAGTGTATTGCATGAAGAGCTCAAAAAAAACGTAGGCAAAGCACTGAAATTTTATGACTTACAGTATCTGAATAAAGCAAATTAACAATGACTTGTAGAAAGAATACTGAGAAAGAAAGGCAGTACGGTTGTATGAGTATCGCCCATGTACAAGAATCAGCCTTTTCAAGAACCTGAACTCTGCCAAGAAGGAAAAGCAAAAGTGTAAGAGTTGTCAGCAATGTCAATAATGCCTGAGTATACAAAAGTACAAAACCATCCAGGATGTAGTCAAACTATCAGAAAATGCAGACCAAACTACCAAAGCAGATAAACATAGGAATCTAGACATTCATGCTAAGACCACAGTTGAGAAACTAGTGTTTTCTCAGACACGTGAATTATCTGGGATCAATATAATCAGAACTCTTGCCCACAAATTCACTAGTATATTGAACATTTCAGCGCAATATTTGCACTTCCTGTACCTCAGCACTGCCTAGGTTTAACATACTACTGGGTTGCTAAATTATCTATTACCTCCAACTTACATGTGAAGCCTCTAAAAAAAATAAAATGCAGATCACTGATATTTCAATAATATTTAGAATTCAGTACCAGTACCATCACACTAACTCATGGGTTCTTATTTAATAAAAAAATGTAATTTATCCCTATAGCTTAACATATACAATTGTTTTAAACCAGTTATATACTTCATGGTAAAAGTTTATTTCAATTTGAGATTTTAAATGATTAGATCTAATAATTTGCAACAATCAGACTTTCACAGGAAACAACAGTACAAGTTAACTGAAACATTGAAGAAATACAAAGCAAAAAAGGTTCATACCGTATGGTACCAAAGAAAAAGTTCAGTATACTGTTAACTAAACGTGAAGAAAAACTCCTAGCATCTTATAAAGGGAAAATGCAAACAACCTCCAGTTCCCAACAATAGAGTTCTGGTAATTTGTCTCAAACTGAACAAACTTTTTTGATAAACTGGGAAACACCAATAGGTAACTTCCACAGACATCTTATTTAAGTTAGGAAGCCTAACACTTGCTCCAAGGTGCAGAACAAATAAAAAGGCCCTACACCATAAAAAGAAAGTGCCATGGACACGGGCCTGACCAATCTCTAGGTGCAGCACGTCAAGAGGACTTACGGCTGGCCAGCACGTCCATGCATACAAGGAGGCGGCAGCAACACATCAGGAGGGGATGGCATTATCTTATCTTAGTGGTTATCAATTAGTTTAAGAGGATCTTATCAATTAGTTAGTTGGTTAGCTGATTTGTTAGGGCCGACTCCTATAAGAGCATACGGCAGCCTCTTAGCACCTTAAGCAATAATGAATTAAGAAGTTCCCCTCTAGTCTAATATCTCTTCCAGATCCTCTCCTCCCTACATAGAGCTCTTGTTCTTTTAGCGCTTTCTCCTTCAAGCCATGTTGTCTGGCCTCTTTCGATGGTAGTTACCCTCGTCATGTACAAGGTACATGACAACTTGGTATCAGAGTCACACACTGCGCAAACATCCATCGCAAGCGGCAGTGAAGGATCTAATTCCTTGGCTGCGCAACTAGCAACCATTATCAAGAAGCTTGACATCATTGAAACAAACTCCAACAAGTTGGCAACCAATGTTGCAGCAACCGGCATGACACTTGCGTGCTTGGGGAAGGCACATACTGTTACACCCACTGGTGCCACAACGCCGGAGTTGGCTCTAGGACTGATGACACCATCTATCTTGCCGCTGCCACCCTCACCATCAACATGGCTGAAACCAGCCACGATAGTGCCAAAACATGTTGTGGCAATGCCCGAAGGCTGTCACGGCAACTGCAATCCTGTTGAGCTATGCTGCAGCGCTCCGACCAAAGCCTACTGTGGTAGCTATGGCGCTATCAGGGCCAGCCGTGGTGATGCTACGCCTACCAAGCTGCTGCCAAAGCTTGCTATAGCAATCACGGGGCTAAGGACCCAAAGCTTGCTATAGCAATCACTGGGCTAAGGACCTTGAAATGGAGTCAAGTACATCCGCCACGATGCATGCCAGTGTTGTCACGGCTTCTACCTCGTTGGCCGTAGGGTTGCTGCAGTCTGTATCCACACATGGAGGCGATGAACTTGTGCCCTATGATGACGCAGCACCGACATCGTAGCCTCTCATCGACATGGGGTCACATCAGGTTGCAACAGTGGCAGCCGCCCTGTAGCTCGAGGACAAGCTGCTCGTTGTTAGCCGGACCGCCACACCTAGCGTGTCGGGATCCCAGGTCGTTGGGCTACATTACACTCGCAGGCCCAACCAGAGCAGCGGGCCAAGGTCTCTTGGGCATCTCCCCCAAAAAAACTAGCTCAATGAGGGGGTGCTCCCTCACCCTTATAAATCATGCTCAAGCTCTCCCAACAACTAATGTGGGACTATTTCCAACAATCTCCCCCCCCCCCACATCGGGCCGAGATTATCTAGGAACCACCTGGGCTTTGATACCAATTATTAGCCGGACCGCCATACCTAGCGTGTCCGGATCCCAGGTCATTGGGTTGCATTACACTCGCAGGCCCAACCAGAGCAGCAAACCAAGGTCTCTTGGGCCATCTCCCCCCCAAAAAGCTAGTTCAATGAGGGTGCTCCCTCACCCTTACAACCGATGTGAGACTATTCCCAACACCCATTTGGGAGAGGTGAAATGTCATGGACGTGGGCACGCCCAGTCTCTAGGTGCAACACATCAAGAGGCCTTTTGGCCAGCCGACACGTCCATGCATACAAGAAGGCAGCAGCAACACATGAGGGATGGCATTATCTTATCTTTTTTGTTATAAGGTAGTTTAAGAGGATCTTATCGATTAGTTAGTTGGTTAGCTTATTTGTTAGGGCCAGCTCCTATAAGAGCATATGGCAGCCTCTTGGCACATTAAGCAAAAATGAATTAAGAAATCCCCTCTAGTCCAATCTCTTTTCCAAATCCTCTCCCTACAGACTGCCCTTGTTCTCTTAGCGCTTGCTCCTTCAAGCCATGCCATCTGGCCTCTTCTTCTGACAATAGTTACCTTCTTGTCGGCGTTTTCTGCCGGTAGGGTATCTCCTGGACGGAGATACTTGTTCGGTATGGGGTGCTTTCGAGGCTGGACGCCCGGGGAGCAATCCCCCGAGTGATCCCGGTGGGTCAATGGAACCAAGAAGAGGACGAAGAACACGGCGGTATACCCAGGTTCGAGCCCCCGAGGTGGGTAATAGCCCTACGTCCTGCTTTGATCGTTGTTTAGGTGTTTGAGGTGTTTATAGTGCTTGTTCTCTCGAAAAGAACCACCACCCAAAGGACCATCCCCCTTGTCCATGCACCCGAACCCCCCTTATATAGGCGAGGCCGGCTCGGGCAGGTAAGAGGATAATATCATGCCGAGCTACAACCCATTAATTACACTCGTCACTCCGGTCTTATCCTCTAGGCCTCATTCTTTGTGCGGTCGTACGTCTTAGCCCGGTCCGCCCGGGTTAGGTGCGAGGCGTCAGAGGGACAAGCCGTCTCTGCAATTAATGGCCCTGACACAGCCTGTCACGGGGAGGAGGCTTCGAGGCGAAGCCTCCTTTTCCTCCTATTGGTCGCCCACTTGCACTGGCCGTTTGGCGAGCAAGGCTCGGTCGCCCACCTACTCGCCAAAACCGCCACGTAGGCCGGCGCCCGGCGAGGGGGACCTGGTCGCCCGCCTGCTCGCTAGGCCGCCACGTGGGCCAACGCCCGGCGAGAGGGGCCTAGTCGCCCGCCTGCTTGCCGGGGCATCTGACTTGGGCGCGGTATAGAGGGTACCCTGGCGTAAAGTACACCGACAGTAGCCCCCGGGTTCATCTCGGAACGCGCGCCGGTTGCTTTTCGGACCTCATTCATTACCGGTGCGTTTCCGGATGGAGCCACCCCTTCAAGGTACCCCAACCGCCTCGGACCTCTCCAACTTCCGTCATTTCTTCTTGGGACTTGAAGCGTCATGTCCCATCGCCATCCTTGCGAACCACCAGTGTGAAGGGTATAAATCCCCGCACAAATCCATGCTCAGCGATTCACGCTCCTTCGAACTCCCGCGCACATTGCTCCTTGCTTCAACTCTTCGCCCGAAAAGCTTACTTCGTTTTCAATGGCGCACCCTCTTCCGTCCTCCACTGTCGACGCAGAGAGAACCAGGGCGCTTACCCAGCTCGCGCCCGAGGGCTCCCTACTCCTCCGCCAAGGGACCTTCGTGCTGCAGTGCGAGCCAGGGGAGATTATCATCTTCACCTGGGGAGTGCTTGCGGGCCTAGTGCCTCCATTCTCTGAGATCTTCATCGCCGTCCTCCACTTCTACGAGATCAGCCATCTTCACCTCACCCCCAACTCCGTCGTTAGCCTCGCCATCTTCCGCTACTTCTATACTCTCCGCGGCCTCGCCGATGGCGGGCCCGTGGGGAGCTGTCACTTTCGCCTCCGCGATGGACTGGTCTCCCGCTAGATCCCCTTCCAGGCGAAGTCTAACTGGAAGGCATGGTGGAGCGACTGGCTCTACGCCCGCGACGACAGCGGGGTTGACATCCTCGCGGTGCCCACCGCACCGGCGAGGGCTGGAGAGAACTGGGGCTCGCTCGTCGAGGAGACGGCCGAGCTCCAAGCAATGGCGACTCGCATCAACCAACTGCTGGGCGTCGGGCTGACCGGGGTGCTGGTAGTCCGGGACTACGTGGCCCGGAGAATCAGCCATCTTCGCCTGCGTGCTCGCCAGGCGTGGCAGTACACAGGCAACGACGACATGACCTGCACGCACCCGGGCCGTAAGTCTTCACCCCTACTGGTTTGTAGCTTTTCATGTGGTCGCTATCCATTTCAACAATCTTGCCTGTCTACCTTCTCGTTTACTAGGTGCAGGAAACCTGGACGGGCCAGGCCCACCATCTCGCGAAGGTTGGCCGGACTGCTCCCCCCAACGCCGGGCAACCTAGAATTCTCGACGGGTCCCGACCACTCTGCAACATAGAGTCCGCAGAGCGGCTAAGGATCGTCAGGCTCTTCCCCGCCATGGACCCCACTGGTCCCTTGGGGTTGTCGGCTCACGACCCTGTGGTGATCAGGGATCCGCCCCTGGCCGATGACCGAACCACCGGCAAACGGCCCCTTCGGACGACCCAAGCGCGGACCCCAAGAGGCTTCGTGCCGGGGACCAGACTCCTACCGCCATCGCTCCCACCGCGATCAAGAGCGCGTCAGGAGCGTGAAATCAGATCCCAGATGGCAAAGACTCGCCACTTTGCTCGGGCGCTGGTCACGCTAATGTTAACCCTTCAAGGGCTCGCCGGCCGCCAGTTCGTTTTGCCGACGATCGGGCGCCGAGCACTACTGGCGCCCACCAAGGCGACCCCCCAGAGTGCCCCAGGCGGGCAGACACCCGCGACGCCGACTAAAGCGACAGAAGAGCCCAGGGGCCACTCGGCACCTCCAGAGGGACCCAACAGGCGTCGCCGCCACCGGCGTTGTCACCCCGCCTGCTCCGGCCGCCACCGGCGCCTCGGCTTCCCCCTTGGGCGTGCTGCTTGCCCAGATCAGCGAGGCGTATATATCCTCCGGCGCCCTCATCGCAATGGCCACCCAGCGCGAGGCGCAAGTGTCGCAGCAGATGACACTGCGCAGGGAGCTGTCGCGAGAGTGGGAGCACGGGGCAGATCGGTGGCTCAAAGAAAGGGCAGCTAGGGCAGCCTCGCCGCCGGCGCAAGAGGCCGAGGCGGATCGAGCAAGCGCTGGACGAAGCCGCTGCCAAGACGCTGCATAACCTTACGGTCATGCTTGGTTCGGCCTTCCGGCGCAAGGCGAGGTGTCTGGGGCCGCTAGGGGTGGCCATCCACGATCCGCTTGAGCCCACGGCCCTGCAGTATGCTCACAGCATCACTTGGGTAGCCGAGGTTCTTGCCGGCCGCCTTGGCCGCTCGTTTCGCCCGAGAAGGGCGGGAAGTCGTGGTCGCCACCGCATAGTTCGTTCTGGTGTGTTGTGCCAGTCGCGATGCCTCCTTTGACCCGATGGCGGTCGTAGCCGGCATCGAGGGAGATGAGCCGCACTAATGGGGGAGGAGGCCCAGGACCCCGCCGGGCACATCCAGGTTGCCGGTGACGAGTGACCGCTCGGGCCGCCTCCCTCACTTTGTTTACCTTCTTCTTTTTGCTTTCTTTTTTTTCTTCTGCATGTAAAGGCTGTCGCAGTTAGCCAAATGAAGTATGTTATTTTCGCACTTCACCTGGATGTTTGAGTGATTGTGTGCACTTGTGCTCGCTTGTCCTGTTCATTGGGCGACTAGCCCCCAGGCTAGCCATGGCGTGGACTCGGACGTGCAACTTGCCCAAAGCTCCGGCATTTTAGCTGCGCCTGCACGTTGCCGCTGCAAATGCAAGTAGCTGTTATGCACGATACGCAGGAAGACCGGAATAAGCTTCGGTCCCCCGGTGGGTTGCCACGATCCTTTTGCTTTTGGGACTTAGGCTCTTGCAAATTGGAACCAGCCGGCGGCATTGCGGGTCAAGGCGGCGAATCACAAGAGGGGTATTGGGTCAGCAGTGATCGCGGGGACGACTCGTAGCGTGCGCGCCGCATTTGAACCATCGTGCCGCACTCGCGCTCCTGGTGGCCTGCCCTTGCTCGATGCGAACGCCGGGTGTTACTAGAAATCGACAAAGAGCTAGTCTCTGAGAGGAGTTGCCATGGTTCGCGTGGACTTAGGCTCTTGCGATTCGGAACCAGCCGGCGGCGTTGCATGTTAGGGTAGCGGATCTCAGGAGGGGTATTGGGTAGCGGATCGTAGCGTGCGCGCCGCATTTGAACCACCGTGCCGCACTCGCACACCTGGTTGTCCATCCCTGCTCAAACCGAACGACGGGTCTTACCGCGAATCAACGAAGAGCTGCTTGTTAACAATGTCATCTAATCTGTCTAGCTAGGATTGTAATCTCCTATATTGTGTCCATCTATGTACAGCTGGCATCCTATATTTGGTTGCTCTCAGTTTCCTCTCTGTTGGATTCTGTTTTCTTGTTTCTATCTTTTGAGATAGTCTCCTTTGTATAGCCCATATACATGTATAAATATAAGGGTAAGCGCAGGCCCTAGCTGCGTGCGTTCTTTTCCCAATCCTTCCTCTCTTTCATGGTATCAGGAGACTGGGTTCTCTAAACCCTAATCCCGCCGTCAGTTCTTCCTCAGCCGCCATGTCCTCCATCTCCTCTGATTCTTCCCTGCCACCTCATCTCCCTGATCCGTCCGCTGCCCCCACTGATTCTGCACCCCCTCATCCTTCTGCTCTAGGTGCTGCCGCAGCCGGCGTCCCTCCCCCCAATGGAGGGGCTGCTCTATCCTCTGCTACGCGCCTTCAACTCCCCGTCCTGCTGGATCTCGATGCCGGCAACTTCACCAAGTGGGATATCTTCTTCAAGGCACTGCTTGGTTGCCGTGGGCTTCTCCATCACATCGATGGATCAGCTCCTGCTCGTCCTACTGATGCAGCCTGGGTCTCCGATGATTATGCCGTCTCCTCTGTCATGTATGGCTCCATGACTCGAGGTCTTGGATATTATCCTCGACAAAGGCAAACCGCCAGGGCCCTCTGGCTTGCTGCTGAAGATCTTTTCTGCAGTAACAAGGAGCTCTATGCCATTTCACTCCTTGCCGCCTTCCATAGTCTCCAGCAGGGCGATCTTTCCATCACCGCCTACTACAAGGAACAGAAACGCCTGGTTGATGCCCTTCGCGACGCTGACTCTCCGGTTGAGGATCGTACTCTTGTCCTCAATGTTCTGCGGGGCCTGAACAAGACCATGGCAAGTGCTGCCACTGTCATCGCTATGATGTCGCCGTTTCCGAACTTCGTCAACACCCGCGCCGCCCTTCTCAAAGAAGAGATGCGCCTTGGCCTTGCTGCTCAAACAGAGGCTGCGGCTGCCCTCCTCACCAACACCACCAAGCCGTCCGCATGCTCCGGTGGTTCCTGTCGCAATGAGGGCTCTTCTTCCACCACCAAACCTAAGAATAAGTGGAAGAAGAAGGGCAACAAGTCTGCTGCTCCTCCGGCCAACTACACCCCTCCTACACGCGGCTCTCTTCCTCCAAGCCCCTGGTATTGCTTCAGTCCTGGCCAGGGGCAGTGGTCTATGCCACCTCGCCCTCAGTTGATGGGACGTCCTGGCTCTAGCATCCTCGGCGCTCGTCCTCAGGCTTTTGTCACCACGCCGGCACCTCCATACCCCCAGCAGGACTACTCTGGCGCCCAGCCTACTTGGGACAGTACCAGCTCCATCTCTGCAATGAACAATCTCCAGCTGGGAAATAGCAACTGGGTCGTTGATTCCGGTGCCTCTGCTCATATGACTCCTGATGACGGTATAATTCACACCCCTACTCCTCACTCAACCTCTGTTACGGTCGGTAATGGGAACTCTGTTCCCATTCTTCGTTCTGGCCGTGCCACCCTCACTTCCCCATCTGGTTCCTCTTTCAAGCTCAATACCGTTCTTCATGTTCCTTCCCTTATACGCAATCTATTATCTGTTCGCCAATTTACACGCGATAATTCTTGTTCTATTGAATTTGATCCTGTTGGTTTTTCTGTGAAGGACCTACGAACGAAGGCTATTCTTCATCGCTGCAATAGTGGAGGTGATTTGTACACCTTCGCATCCACCATTCATCCGCCATGTTAGTAGCACAATTCTTACTATCATTGAGATAGGATGACAATAGGAGTTGGGGCAATTTTTCTGGTTTATTTCACACAATGCCATGCCAACCTGAGGGGTTGGGGTTACATATTTATAGCTGCCAGGGCAGCCAAGCATATGCTAAGATGCTAGTCTAAGATGCCGTCCTAAAGTAGTCTAAGATGCTAGTCTAAGATGCCCTAAAGCTGCCTACAAAGACCACAAGGACAAGGACTTATTCCATCATTCTCCCCGTAAGTCTTGTCCATCGTCTTGTGGGAAAGTTGGACCATCCCGATCCTGGAGCGTAGCTCAAGAAACTTGATCCTCCCAAGGGGCTTGGTGAGCAGGTCCGCTAGCTGGTCCTTAGTGTTGATGTAACGCGCCATGATGCTTCCTTCGTCCAAGCAATCCCGGATGAAATGGTACCTCACCCGGATGTGCTTGCTCCATTCATGAAAAACGGGGTTCTTTGCCAGGGCCAGAGCGGACTTGCTGTCCATCCTGAGTTCCACCGCCTCAGTATCTCTGCCGAGGAGATCACCAAACAGTCGAGCAAGCCAAAGTGCCTGAGTCAAAGCGGTGGAAGCCGCTATGTACTCGGCCTCGCAGCTGGACAGGGCCACCACTTGCTGCTTAACCGACTGCCAGCCAACGAGGCACTTGCCGAGGAAGAAGAGAGTCCCGCTCGTGCTCTTGCTGGTGTCGATGTCGCTGTCGCTGTAGCCGACGAGGTGTGCCTCTCCAGGGCACCTCGGGTAGTGGAGGCCGTGGTCGAGAGTCCCCGCAACATAGCGGATGATCCTCTTCACAGCCTGTTGGTGCTCCGTCGTCGGTCGCTGCATGAACCGACTAACGTAGCCGACGGAGAAAGCCAAATCCGGCCGTGTGTGGACGAGGTAACGGAGGCTCCCCACAAGACGCCGATACTGCGTAGCGCCCACCTCTTCCGTCGTGTCGTCGCGGCTCAGCTTCAGCCGCTCCATCGGAGTGAGTGCTGGGTTGCAGTCGGTGAGCCCAGCCAGCTCAACGACACGCTTGGCGTAGGCGGTCTGTCGAAGCGTGATTCCGGAGTCGTCCTGGTGCACCTCGATCCCCAGGTAGAAGGAGAGAGGCCCCAGGTCACTCATTTGGAAGGTGGCCTTCATCTCCTCCTTGAATACTGCCACCTCCACGTTCTTGGTGCCGGTGATCACCAAGTCATCGACGTAGACACCCACCAGCAGGGTGTTTCCACCATTGCCCCGCCGGTAGATGGCCGCCTCGTGCGGGCTTTGCTCGAAACCCATCCTTTTGAGCGTGGAATCCAACTTGGCATTCCACACCCTTGGTGCCTGTCGCAAGACATAGAGGGCCTTGCGCAGGCATAGCACCTTACCCTCCTTGCCGGGAATCTCAAAGCCCGGCGGCTGGTGCACGTAGACCTCCTCCTTCAAATCGCCGTTAAGAAACGCCGATTTAACGTCCATGTGATGAACATGCCCGACCTTCTGGGCGGCCAGCGCAAGAGGAGAAGTCGACGGATTCCATCCGGTACGGGGCGAAGGCATCGTCGAAGTCGATCCTCCTGCCGCACGAAACCGCTGCGTGCCACCAAGCGAGCCTTGTGCTCGACGATGGCGCCGGCTTCATCCTCTTTAGCTTGAACACCCACTTAAGAGTGATCGTGTGGTGACCACAAGGGAGATCGCCAAGCTCCCAGTGCGGTTCTTCTCAACCGCATCCATCTCCGATTGCATAGCAAGACGCCATGCCGCTGCGTCTCGCGACCTCTGCGAAGAACGAGGCTCGCCGTCGTCACACGTAAGATGCAAGCTGCGCCTCCGGATCGCGAGGCACCGATCCTGGCACCGGTGGTCGCCGAGAAGATTCCCCATCGTGCGATACCATAGCGGCTCGCCGTCATGGCATGCGTCAATGCGCGCTCCTCATCGTGGGAGGCGGAGTTGCGAACTCCAGGGCCGTGGTCGACACTCAGGCGATGTCGGAGTGGGCGTTGGTCTTTGGAGTGTGTGGAGTTGCCACCGTGTGGTGGTGTTGACGAGAAACTTGCCGCGATCGAGGTTGTGGCAGGAGAACATGATCTTGCCGAGTCGGTGGAAGCTCGGGAACTAGGGTAGGCATGCTTGATGAAGAGAAGCCGTCTACTCACGACTTCTTGAAACGGACGTGCTCGGCGGTGAAGTCGCACGTCGGAGTCGGCCGTCGTCCACCGCCTTGTCCATGCCCAACCTCGCCCGCCGTCGAACACTACGTCGTGCGCCGTGCGCCTGCGTGTCCAGGGTCAAGAATGCGGTAGGCCTTGAGCCCTCCGCGTGGCCAGGAACACCCTGAGTGCTTACGCTGCCGAGCTTGCCGATGTGGCTAAGCTCTTTGACGAACGCGAGGCACCAAGACCCGAGGGTGAGAGACCACCGGCTTGCGCCCATGCCAAGCCTCGTGCGGCCCCCGCCATTGAGGGCCTTGGTAGGCGGCGGTTGAGGATGTAGAGCGGCCATCACCACCGCCTCTCCCGTAAGATACCAGGCATCCCTCTCGCTGAGGAGGGCGAGCCATTCCACAACCGTGCAGTTCTTGCGCCGCTCGACGACGCTGCTGCTGCGGTACATGCGGCGCGTAGTGTTGAATGCCTTCATCCGCGCGATGCGATGCGAACTCACCGAGTGAATTCGCGCCGTTGTCGGTCGCGACGCAGCGACTGCGGTCGCATTCCGCCTCCGCAGCGGCCTACGCGCGCCTGATGGCATCCACAGCCTCCCTTGCTACCGAGAACCATCACCCACATGTAGCGGGAGAGGTCGTCGACGAGTAGCAGAAAGTAGCGTCGTCCTCCTGGTGTGGCTGGTGTCACCGGGCCACACAAGTCCCCGTGCACGAGCTCAAGCCGCTCCTTGGCTCGGAAGCTCGACTGCTGGGAAAGGAGCGCCTCTGCTTTGTCGAGCAGACGTCGCAGAAGCGCTTCCACGTGGTCGAGGTGCGGAGGCCGCGCACCATCTCGGTGGTCTTGAGCCTCTTCAGGGCCTCAAAGGAAAGGTGCGGCGCTCATGCCAGCGCCACGCCTCGTCGTCCGACGAGCGGCAAAGCAGAAGGTTGTGCCATCTCGCGTTGAGGACGTAAAGCCGATTGGTGCCTCTGGTCACTTTGGCAAGAAGGCGGCAGCGGTGATCCCAAATCTTCATGATTCCGCTCTTGATCGCCACGCGTGCGATCCGTTCTCATCCACCGTCCCAAGGCGATGATAGAGTTCCTTAACGCGAGGATGTAGTAGACTCGGTGAGCGACTGTGCTCTCGGACTTGGCGGTGAAGAGGACGAGCCGACGCCCTTGATCTCCACGAGGCGTCCCCAAACTTGACGGAGCCTCGGACGTTGGAGTCAAGCTCGGTGAAGAACTCGTCGGCCGGTCATGTGATGGGTAGCGCCCGGTGTCGAGGCACCACCCATCAATCTTGTCGTTGCTTGGTATCGCCAAGAAAGGCGTGTGCTCTCGGCTCATCAAGGTGGAAATTTCTGCGGCCGATCTTTCTTTGGAGATAGCTCGATGTTTGCGTGTGCCAGGAGCGAGCCGGCTCTTCTTCCTCCACTGCGCGACGTGGACCTGGCCACGTCGTGGTATCGACACTCCTTGGCCCAATGGCCAAGCTTGCCTGATTGGCGCGGCAGAGTCGTCTCGTCTTAGGCTTTAGTTGGGGTGGCGCGCCGTGGCGCCTCATGGAGAACACCACGCACGACCACGCGCCCCGGCTTGGGCCAGCGTCCGCGCTCTTTCTTGCGGCTTGGCGCGCTTGCGGCCGCTTTGTTGTGGAAGAGAACTCCCTTCTTCCCGACACCCTGGCGGGCCTCCCACTGTTCTCGAGTGAGATCTGACTTCCGCCGATGGTGATAGGCCAGGGGATCGTGGTTCGTCATTGTCGGCGACCTTGAGACGACCTATCGCCTCCTCGATCGACATCGTGGAGAGATCCAGAGACTTCGATCGAGCGAGCGATCCGCTTGTACTTCTCGGGGATGCAATGGAAAAGCTTCGACGGATCTCTCCTGCGTCGTAGGTGTCGCCGAATCGCGCACCAACTTTTGCGGCAGAGTGTTGAGGCGGAGAGCAAAGTCATCAACATCCTCACCTGGCTTGAAGGCCAGGTTTTCCCAGCTCCTTGCGAAGTGCTGCGGGGTGGTCTTGCGAGCGCGATCCGGCTGCCGATGCGTCTTGCGCGATGGCATCGAGCCTCCTTGGCGATTCGCTTTTTGAAAGCGAGAAGCGCATCTCGGCGGGGCTGCGGCTATGAGTGCATCCAGCGGCCGTCGATCCTCGAGTAATGTCGGCGTCGCCAGATCGAATCGGCTTCCCACATGTGCCGCACTGGCCGCACTCCGCATCACCGTAGCCGCTCGGCGTAGTTGGTCTTGGTGAGGGTAGGCCATCCACCGCCGGACCGGCGTCCCCGACAATGGCCTGGATCTGTGGTGACCATCGTGCCGTCCGGGAAGGAGAGCGCCGCTGTAAGAGGCCGCGATCTCCATCGACCGGCTGCCGCCGGGGCGCCGTTAGCGGCGTTCGGCGCTGTCTGGTGGCACGCGCACATGGGGATGCGCTGACGACCCATCTGCGCCGCCGCTTCATGTGTCTCCTCGCCGGCTTGAGCCCCACGTCGGTGCCACCGTCGGTGGCGGCAGGCTGCTGGAACTCCGCTGCCTTGAGCCTCGAAACTCTGCTTTGCCGCGCCGCATCCTCTGCTTCTTCTTTGCTTCGCCGGCCCTTCTTGGCGCTTGATTCGCCGCCGCCCGGCCTTGCCGCCGTCGCTGCGGTCTCTCTGCTTTGCTCGCTCATGATCCTCTGCGCGGCAACCTCGGCCTCTGCCAGGTGCCGCGCTTTCGAAGCGGCAAGCGCTAAGACTATCCTTCGGACATGGCGCGCTAGTGGGGGGCTGCTGCGAGGAAGAAGGCTGCCTCAGGCAATTTCGCCGCTCATTATTCGAGAAGATGAAGGTTGAGCGAAGCTTGACTATTATTCTTTGCCGCTAGCTGAGAGCAAGGGGGAGCGTGGGAAGGAGATGAACAAGAAATATTTAGGCTGCAGGAAAGAACGGCTCTGATACCACTTGTTAGTAGCACAATTCTTACTATCATTGAGATAGGATGACAATAGGAGTTGGGGCAATTTTTCTAGTTTATTTCTCACACAATGCCATGCCAACCTGAGGGGTTGGGGTTACATATTTATAGCTGCCAGGGCAGCCAAGCATATGCTAAGATGCTAGTCTAAGATGCCGTCCTAAAGTAGTCTAAGATGCTAGTCTAAGATGCCGTCCTAAAGTAGTCTAAGATGCTAGTCTAAGATGCCCTAAAGCTGCCTACAAAGACCACAAGGACAAAGACCACAAGGACAAGGACTTATTCCATCACGCCACACTCTGCCTTCGTGTCTTCCTCCATGTCCTCCGACGTCTAGCATCGCCGTCTTGGTCATCCTGGTCGGGACACCACTCTGTCGCTTCAGCGTCTCTCCATTCCCGCCATCAAGCCTTGTAGTTCCTTATGTCATGCTTGTCAGCTTGGGAAGCAAGTTCGGTTGTCATTTCGTCCGTCTAGTTCATTGTCGAATGCTCCTTTTGATTTAATTCATTGTGATGTGTGGACATCTCCAGTTCCTAGTATTTCTGGGTACCAATATTACCTTGTCATTATTGATGATTTTTCTCACTTCTCCTGGACTTTTCTTCTACACACAAAGTCTGAAGTTTTTCCCAAGCTTGAGCAGTTCTTTTCCTTTGTTCTCACTCAATTTGGCATTCACATTCGTTCTATCCAGACCGACAATGGCAAAGAATTTGTTAAACACGCCTTTACCTCCTTCTTCAATCGCCTCGGAGTCCTCTTTCGACGTTCCTGCCCCTACACGTCTCAACAAAACGGCAAAGCTGAGCGCGCCATTCGTACCATTAATGATATTATGCGTACTCTCTTGTTTCAAGCCCAACTCCCTTCACGTTTTTGGGCTGAAGCTCTTGCTGTTGCCACCTATCTCCTCAACAGGCGTCCTTCCAAGGCCTTGTCCTTCGCCACTCCTTACTACAAGCTCCACAAAACTCATCCCACCTATGATCACTTGAGAGTTTTTGGCTGTCTGTGTTATCCTAACACTAGTGCAACGGCTTCCAATAAATTGCAACCCCGTTCTCTCCCGTGTATCTTCCTCGGATATCCTTCGAATCATCGTGGCTATCGTTGCTTTAATCCTCACAGTCGCCGCATCATTATTTCCCTTCATGTTACCTTTGACGAATCTTCCTTTCTTCTTCACTCACCTCATCTCCCCCTCCGTTGGCACAAGATTTGGATTTTTTGAAGAACTTTGAAGACCTTCCTTACCGCTGTCCAGCAACAGCGCCCACGACGTTCTCAAGTTCAGCACCGGCTGTTTTCCCTAAGCCGCCGGTTCGCCTGGTCTACACGCACCGATCTCGTCAAGTGCCTGCTGCTGTGCAACAGCCGGGCACTCCGTTGTTGTCACCGCTTGCTGACATCTTGCAGCCACCAGCAGCAGCTCTGTCGGCATCCTCACCAACTCCCGCTCACCCACTGGATGTTGTTCCACAGCCGGTTGATAGTTCGTCTCCTACAACGACAGCAGCAGCTTCCTCATCACCTTCGGTACCTGTCAGTCCACCTGTTCCTGCTGCTATTCGGTCGTCCACAGCTGCTGCCCGACCTAGCACTGGCCCCCATGCCATGCGTACCCGGGCCAAAGATGGTATTGTGACTCCTATTCAGCGCTATGGCTTTACAACTACTACACTGGGTCTTTCTCCAATTCCAAATTCCTACGCTGCTGCCTTAAAAGATTCCAACTGGCGAGCAGCTATGACTGACGAATTCCAAGCTCTTGTTGACAATGGTACTTGGTCTCTTGTTCCTCGGCCTCCTGGTGCAAATGTTGTTACCGGTAAATGGGTGTTTCGTCATAAATTCAACTCTGATGGTTCGCTGGCTCGTTATAAGGCTCGCTGGGTTGTTCATGGTTATTCTCAACAGCCGGGCATTGACTATGACGAAACATTTAGCCCTGTTGTCAAACTAGCAACCATTCGGATCATTCTTAGCATTGCCGTCTCTGAGTTGGTCTATTCGGCAAATGGACGTCAAGAATGCTTTTCTCAATGGCACACTTGATGAGGTTGTGTATTGTGAGCAGCCGTCTGGTTTTCTTGACCCTGCACATCCTCGTCACGTGTGTCACCTGATCAAATCACTTTATGGTCTCAAACAGGCACCTCACGCTTGGTACCAACGTTTTGCTTTTTACATTACCTCTGGGATTTTCTGCTGCTGTGTCTGATACATCATTATTTATTTTTCGCTCTGGTGCCGAGACTGCATATATCTTGCTTTATGTGGACGATATAATCATCACTGCTTCCTCTCCTGCTCTCCAGCAGCGCTTGACTTCTGCCTTGCACCGCGAGTTCTCTATGACAGACCTTGGTGATCTTCACTACTTTCTTGGAATATCAGTCCAGCGGTCTGCTTCTGGTATGGACCTCTCTCAGCGTCAGTATGCTGTTGATCTTCTTCGGCGAGCAGGCATGAGTGACTATCACCCCACCACTGCTCCTGTTGATACTCAGTCCAACCTTTCCGCAACAGAGTCCGCCAGTTGCTGATCCTTCCCAGTACAGAAGCCTCACTAGTGCCTTGCAGTACCTTACCCTCACCCGTCCGGATATCTGTTATGCGGTTCAGCAGGCTTGTCTCTTTATGCATGACCCACGGGAGTCTCATCTAGCCCTTGTTAAACGTATTCTTCGATACATCAAGGGCACTCTTGATTTTGGTCTGCATTTCTCCGTCTGCTCGACTTCTACCTTAACGGCTTATTCGGATGCTGATTGGGCTGGTTGTCCTGACTCTAGACGTTCTACTTCCGGATATTGCGTCTATCTAGGGGGCAACCTGGTTTCTTGGTCATCAAAGCGGCAGCCTACGGTCTCTCGTTCCAATGCTGAGGCCGAATACCGGGCTGTGGCTAAATGTTGTTGGATTCGTCAACTCCTTCAAGAATTATATCTTCCTTTGGGACAGGCCACGGTGGTTTTTTGTGACAACGTCAGTGCAGTTTACATGGCAGCTAATCCTGTTCAACACAAACGCACTAACGATGTCATCTAATCTGTCTAGCTAGGATTGTAATCTCCTATATTTGGTGTCCATCTGTGTACAGCTGGCATCCTATATTTGGTTGCTCTTAGTTTCCTCTCTGTTGGATTCTGTTTTCTTGTTTCTATCTTTGGTTGAGATAGTCTCCTTTGTATAGCCCATATACATGTATAAATATAAGGGTAAGCGCAGGCCCTAGCTGCGTGTGTTCTTTTCCCAATCCTTCCTCTCTCACTGCCGAACTAGCGGCACCAATGACACCCACTCCAGAATGCTACCCATCAGGGCGCAACCAAAGGACACCAAAAAGGGATAAAGTAAAAGCCACCGAGGCAAACAACTTCCCCGATAGACAAATGGGGTGCGAAACCCATCAAGCCCCACGAAGACTTAGGGATAGAACCTCCGCATCTGCTCCAGGTTCTGGGAGTTCGGCACCTCTTGACCGTCCTCAGTGACAAACAGAACCCTCCCATCGGGGAGACAGTTTGTTGCGACCGGCCTGCGTCTGGACTCTACGCAAGACCAGGTCGTCCACTGCCAATGCTCTTGGCTGAACCCGGGAGGCGTGGTACCGCCTAAGGCTTTGCTAGTATCGAGCAGCGCGTAAGGCTGCCCGATCGCGCCTCCTCCAGAAGGTTGATGTCATCTCCACGGTGGTCCTCCTGGTCCTCAGCGAACGCTGAAACGAGTGGGGAGCCGATCGACAGCTCGGACGAGAGGACAGCTTCCGCTCCGTAGACCAGGAAGAATGGTGTTTCTCCAGTCGCCCGACTGGGAGTTCTTCCGTCCACCACGCCCCCCGCTTATGGAGTCGATCAAACGCTCTGGTTTTGAGGCCCCTCAGCACCAGCGTGTTGGCGCGCTCCGCTTGGCCATTGCTCCTCGGATGGGCTACTGAAGCGAAGCACACCTTGGTCCCCATCTCGTCGCAAAACTCGAGGAAGGCCACGCTGGTGAACTGAGGGCCGTTGTCGGTGATGATGCGGTTGGCGACCCCAAAGCGGGTGAAGATTCCACGCATGAATTTGATAGCAGCGGACGCCGTGATGGCACGCACCGCGTCGGCTTCAACCCATTTTGTGAACTTGTCAATGGCGACAAACAAATGGGGGAAGCCCTGATGAGGACATCACTACCATGGATACGGCCATACCTACAAACCCAATGGAAACCAACAATGTCATACAAGGGCCAATTACTCGAGCTCGCGCACGACAATTCAATTACCAGGTGAATGCGTTCCTCGGGTTGCATACAAATAATTTAATGAATGGAATGCTATTTAATCCTTGTGATGATTTTATTGTCCTTAGGAACCAAGGAGAAGGACTCCCAAACGTCAAGCATGAAGCCAATTCTTCCGGTGCCCAAGTTCAACTCGGATTCGGCCTCCGGGACAGCACCAACTTCAAACGACCATAACTTTTGATCCACAAGGGTGTTTGAGGTCTATGAGTACTGGTTGGAAAGGTTTCGACGTCCTCTTTCCAACGGATCCGACCCCGTCCCCAAATTCCGTCCGAGTCAGCAGGAATCTGCAAAACAATTGGCGCCACTTTTCCAAATCGAGAAGACGTGGGCTTTGGGCCTTGTAATAGAGTTGTAGTTGGTATCCTCTTGCTTTGGGCGTGTTTCCCACGTCCCTACCTCTTATAAATAGCGGACATCGGCTCCTTAGGGTTTTGGGTTTTATTTGATTAGTTTAGCCAAGTGCAAACTTGATCCTGCGAGTTGTCTTTGGGCCGACCACCTTGTCAAGATCGTCAATAAGACTCCACTTTGTTTCGCTTCGATTTTATCCGCAATTTGATTGCTTATCCTATTGTTCTTGCTTGTTCTTGGTTTGCTTGCAGGAATTGAACCTCGTGTTCGAGTTGATCGTGCCTGGCAAGATCAATAACTATTGGAGTTGGTTTAGCGATTGCTAAGGCGCATCGTCGTCGTCACGGTGTAGTCGGATCGTCAAAGTCGACTCTAACAAATCGATCGTGTGTTTCTCATCGAAAGATCGGGACACCCATATTGCCATCACGGGCGCCATCAAGTGGTATCGAGCAAACCAGGTTGCTCGGTGAGAATTCTTTACCTAGATTAGTAGATTGATATCTTTCCTATAGTCCGTAGAAACGCCATCGATTGGATCTCTCCATACCAAAACAATTTGAGCCTCGCATTTTCCTTTCCGATTACCTTTGCGTTATTGAATTTTTGGTTGCATCGTCGTGTCGAGTTCTTTGAATTCTAGTCTAGTTGGAGTCCAGGTCGAGGCCAGCGGTTTGAAGTTGTGTTCCGTTTCGAGTTGTGTTCGGTTTCGAGTTGTGTTCCGTTTCGAGTTGTGCTCCGTGTCGGTCCCGAATCTGTTGAAAAAAAGAAAAAAAAAAAAAAAAAAAAAAAAAAAAGAAAAAAAAGTAGTTCGGATGAAAGCTTTCTTCTCATCCAGCAGTCGCCAGTGTCGCCAGCAGTCGTCCGATTTGCCTCTGTTAGCCGTGATCATCGCTTTGACCGTCGCCATCTGATGGCCGTGGTTACCTTGGTAGTCGCCTCCCAGTGTCGCCCTTTGTTGGTTGCCTACTGTTAGCCAGGCGGTTGCCTCTGATGTCGCCCTTTGACCGATCGCCCGCTGTTAGCCATTGGTTGCCTCAGTGGTCGCCTCCGTGATCGTCGCCGCTTTGACAGTCGCTTGTTGATCGCCCTTTGTTGATCGCCCGCTTTGTTAATTGATCATCCATCGTCGCCAGCTCGCTCGCCAGTCGGCCTTTGTGATCGCCCTTTGGTCGTCAGGTAGTCCTGCAGTCTTAGCCCACATAGCACTTGAAAGAAAAAGCGAATCGGATCGTTAGTAAAAAAAAAAAAAAAAAAAAAAAAAAAAAATGCAGAGCAGATCAGAAAATTTTTATGTGCCAAACCTATTTTCACAAGATTCCCGATCTTTTGAGTTAGTTCCCTTCTTTCGCGAATTTTTTTTTCGTTTTTTCATCTCATTGTGGAATCAGATCGCCGACCACGCTTTTGAGTCACGATCCTTGCTAGCCTCGAGTCAAAGAACTAGTGACTAGACGTTGAACAATTCTTCAATTTTGCATTCACCGATTGGATTATTGCTAACCTTTTTGCTACTAAATTAAGCTTTGTCCAAGCTCCACTTTCTACGTCTGCAGGCGTTCGATCCCTTGGCAATCGCTCTACACAAACTTGGAGAACCTTTGACAACGCCAACGGCCGACAACGCCTGCTACATTGTAAGAACTTGTAAGAACTTGGGTCATAGGCTTGAGCGCTTGAGAGACTTGCCACCTAGTAGTTGATAGGAACATTATACTTGTGGTTTTGTTTCCTTGTCATCAACTAACCATGTCGGTGACGAGAGTTCACTTCATCACTCTCCACGAACCAAGGGCATCATTGCTCACTTCCAAAAGATGACGAGGAAGCCACCGATGGTCTTAGCGAGGATGTACGGCTCACTAATGAGCGTATGTCAATGCAAGAAGACCGCCTCGAGATCCATCGAGGCCGCACAAGGGATTGCTAACACTACTCTTGCTACTATTTTGGCTAGACTTGATACTTTTGCACGGCCGATCTGGTGCTTCCAATCCACCTCCCCGTCAGTCAAGCAAATAATTCACCTCCACAGGGAGGCCCCAGATCTAGAAGAAACGAGCGAAGAGCACGAATATGATGACACCAGCGATGCGGAGGAGGTCAACCCCATCCATTACGATAATGATCGTAACCATCAACGGCCACGCTCAATCAAAGAAGGTATGCGACGTGATCCTCCACGACCAAGGAACGAGCGAGATGATGTTTTCCTAAGGTAAATTTCAACATGCCATCGTTTGAAGGTAAATATGACCACGATGGTTACCTTAGTTGGGAATTACTTGTGGATCAAAAATTTGCGTGCCATGATTTCCCTGAGAATAGAAGAGTTAGAGTCGCCACAAGTGAGTTCACCGATTTTGCTTCTATTTGGTGGAGAGAACATTGCCGTGCTCATCCAAATAATATACCCACCACTTGGGAAGCCTTGAAATTGCTAATGAGGCATAGATTTGTTCCTTCATACTATGCTAGAGATTTATTGAATAAATTGCGGCGCCTACAAAGAAGGTAAGAATTCGGTGGAAGAATATTACCAAGAATTGCAAATTGGCATGTTGCGTTGTGGATTAATTGAGAATGAGGAAGCTTCTATGGCTCGCTTTCTTAGGTGGTTTAACTCGAGAAATCCAGGATATTCTAGACTATAAGGATTATAATTCGATGACTCGGTTGTTCCATCTTGCTTGCAAAGTGAACGTGAAGTGTGGTCGTCAATCGAGGGCCAAGACTAACTTTTTCTGCAGGTCGAACTACTGCCGTGGACACCGGCGCACCTCGCTGCCCCTCGCCGGCAAGATCGCCATGCCGACCTCTTCCATCAACGTAACGGCGCCCACCACCTCAAATTCGGCACCACGACCAACGCCGAAGCGAAAAGTGCCACACAAGCTACTACAAATAGTTCGCCGTCAGCTTGGTCGCATCAACGGACGCACCAAAGATGTTGATGCCATCGCCGCAAGGGTTTCGGCCACATGATGAGGAGTGTCCGAACAAGCGTGTGCTAATAATCCGTGAAGACGGCGAGTATGACTTCGGCAAGTGATCTTGATGACGAAACATATGCTTTGCTCATTGAACATGAAGACGGCGATCCAAATGCCGAGCACGACGAGGTGCACGTGAGCGTGGTGATGTCGACCAATATTTGAGTATTATTGCACAACGTGTGCTTAGTGCTCAGATTGCTCGCGCCGATCCAAATCAACGCCACAACTTGTTTTACACAAAAGGCGTCATCAAGGAGCGATCCATTCGAATAATCATTGATGGTGGGAGTTGCAATAATCTAGCCAAGCATGGACATGGTGGAGAAGCTAGCACTCTCCACTAGACCACACCCTCACCCTACCACATTCAATGGTTCAACAACAAATGCAAACTCAAGGTAACTCGCATGGTAAGAGTACATTTCGCTTTAGGTTCCTATCATGATTATGTTGATTGCGATGTCGTACCTATGCAAGCATGTTCTATGTTATTGGGTAGACCGTGGCAATATGATAAGGATTGTTTACATCATGGTAGAACAAATCAATACTCTTTTGTGCATAAAGAAAAGAAAATTGTACTACACCCAATGTCGCCTGATGCCATTGTAAAGGATGAAATCGCTAGATCTAGCAAAGAGAAAAATCGAGAGAATTCTAAGAGTGAAAATCAGATTATCACCAAAGGACTTGAACAACATAAACAGAGAGAATCTAACCTTGATTGTGCTAAGCCGAATGAGATTAAATTGAAAGGTGCTTGTTTTCTTGCAACAAAATCTGATTTGAATGAGTTGGCTATTTGTAGGTCTACATGCTATGCTTTGGTCTGCAAAGAAACTTTGTTTTCTCTAGAGGAGATGTCCCTCTCTTTGCCTCCTGTTGTCACTAACCTTTGCAGAATACACCGACATCTTTCCAAAGGACATCCTCAGGGCTGCCGCCAATTAGAGGGATTGAGCATCAAATTGATCTCATTCCAGGGCATCCTTGCCCAACCGAGCACCTTACAGAACCAACCCTGAAGAGACACAAGAGATACAACGCCAAGTTCACGAATTGCTTGATAAAGGGTACGTCACGTGAATCTCTTAGTCCTTGTCTTTGTGCAGTTATTTTAGTACCTAAGAAAGATGGAACATGGCGCATGTGTGTAGATTGTCGAGCAATTAATAATATCACCATTAGATATCGCCATCCTATTCCTCGGTTAGACGATATGCTTGATGAGTTAAGTGGCTCTACTATGTTCTCTAAAGTTGATTTGCGTAGTGGGTACCACCAGATTCGCATGAAGTTAGGAGATGAATGGAAAACGACATTTAAAACTAAGTTCGGGTTATATGAGTGGTTAGTAATGCCTTCCGGGTTGACTAATGCTCCTAGCACATTCATGAGACTGATGAACGAGGTTTTACGTGCTTTCATTGGAAAATTTGTGGTAGTTTACTTCGATGATATCTTGATTTATAGCAAATCTTTAGAGGATCATCTTGAACATCTACGTCTTTGTTTTTAATGCTTTACGCGATGCACGCTTATTTGGTAACCTTGAGAAGTGCACCTTTTGCACGGATCGAGTATCTTTTCTTGGCTATGTTGTTACTCCACGAGGGAATTGAAGTTGACCAAGCCAAGGTTGAAGCAATCTGAGTTGGCCGACTCCTAACACGGCCACACAGTGCGAAGTTTTCTAGGACTTCTTTGGATTCTATCGTCTGCTTTGTGAAGGACTTCAAGACCATCATTGCACCCATGAATGAGCTCACCAAGAAAGGTGTACCTTTTGTTTGGGGCAAGTCACGTGAAGAGGCCTTCAACATTCTCAAAGCTAAGTTAACCCATGCACCCTTACTCCGGCTTCCAGACTTTTCTAAGACTTTTGAACTAGAATGTGATGCTAGTGGAATTGGTTTGGGTGGTGTTCTATTACAAGAAGGAAAACACATTTGCTTATTTTAGTGAGAAATTGAGTGGACCAAGTTTGAATTATTCTACTTATGATAAGGAGTTATATGCGCTAGTTCGAACTTTAGAAACATGGCAACATTATTTATGGCCCAAGGAATTTGTTATACATTCGGATCATGAATCATTAAAACATATTAGAAGTCAAGCTAAATCGAACAGTAGACATGCAAAGTGGGTTGAATTCATTGAGTCATTTCCTTATGTCATCAAACACAAACGAGGGAAAGGATAATGTCATTGTTGATGCCTTGTCTAGGAGATATACCATGCTCTCACAACTTGACTTCAAAATTTTTGGTTTGGAAACGATTAAAGAGCAATATGTGCATGATGATGATTTTAAAAATGTGTTGCTCAATTGTAAAGAGGGAAAAACTTGGAACAAATTTGTCCTCAATAATGGGTTTGTGTTTAGAGCAAACAAACTATGTATTCGGCTAGTTACGTTCGTTTGTTATTGCTACAGAAGCGCATGGAGGAGGATTGATGGGACACTTTGGTGTGAAAAGGACGGAGGACATACTCGCTAGCCATTTCTTTTGGCCCGAGGATGAGACGAGACGTGGAACGTTTCATCGCCGCCGCTCTACATGTCAAAAAGCTAAGTCACGACTTAATCCACATGGTTTATACATGCCTCTGCACTGTTCCTAAGCGTGCCTTGGGAAGATATTTCTATGGACTTTGTTTTAGGACTCCCTAGAACAAAGAAGGGGAGGATAGTATTTTTGTCGTTGTGGATAGATTTTCTAAAATGGCACACTTCATACCTTGTCACAAAAGCGATGACGCTACCAACATTCTTGACTTATTCTTTCGTGAAATTGTTCGCTACATGGTGTGCCTAACACAATAGTTTCAGATCGTGACACTAAATTCTTAAGCCACTTTTGGAGAACTTTGTGGGCTAAATTGGGGACTAAACTTTTATTTTCTACTACTTGTCATCCCCAAACTGATGGACAACCGAGGTCGTTAATCGAACTTTATCTACTATGCTTAGGGTCGTTTTTGAAAAAGAACATTAAATTGTGGGAAGAATGTTTGCCTCATATTGAGTTTGCTTATAATCGGTCTATGCATTCTACTACTAAGATGTGCCCTTTTGAGATTGTATATGGATTTGTACCTCATGCTCCAATTGATTTGTTACCTCTACCATATTCGGAGAAATTGAATCTTGATGCTAAACAACGTCTTGATTTGATTATGAAAATGCATGAGACAACTAAAGAAAACATAGAACGCATGAATGCTAAATATAAACTTGTCGGTAGTAAGGGAAGGAAACATGTAACTTTTGAACCAGGAGATTTAGTTTGGTTGCATTTGCGAAAAGATCGATTCCTGCATTAAGAAAATCTAAGTTGATGTCATGGTGATGGTCCTTTCAAAGTATTGGCAAAGATTAATGATAATGCATACAAGCTTGAATTGCTCGCAGATTTTGGGGTTAGTCCCACATTCAACATCGCCGATTTGAAACCATACTTGGGAGAAGATGATGAACTTGAGTCGAGGGCGACTCAAATGCAAGAAGGGAGGATGATGAGGACATCACTACCATGGATACGGCCATACCTACAAACCCAATGGAAACCAACAATGTCATACAAGGGCCAATTACTCGAGCTCGCGCCGCGACAATTCAATTACCAGGTGAATCGTTCCTCGGGTTGCATACAAATAATTTAATGAATGGAATGCTATTTAATCCTTGTGATGATTTTATTGTCCTTAGGAACCAAGGAGAAGGACTCCCAAACGCCAAGCATGAAGCCAATTCTTAGGTGCCCAAGTTCAACTCGGATTCGGCCTCCGGACAAAGCACCAACTTCAAACGACCATAACTTTTGATCCACAAGGGTGTTTGAGGTCTATGAGTACCTTGGTTGGAAAGGTTTCGACGCCCTCTTTCCAACGGATCCGACCCCATCCCCAAATTCCGTCCGAGTCAACGGAATGCAAAACAATTGGCGCCACTTTTCCAAATCGAGAAGACGTGGGCTTTGGGCCTTGTAATAGAGTTGTAGTTGGTATCCTACTGCTTTGGACGTGTTTCCCACGTCCCTACCTCTTATAAATAGCCAGACATCGGCTCCTTAGGGTTTTGGGTTTTATTTGATTAGTTTAGCCAAGTGCAAACTTGATCCTGCGAGTTGTCTTTGAATGACCACCTTGTCAAGATCGCCAATAAGACTCCACTTTGTTTCGCTTCGATTTTATCCGCAATTTGATTGCTTATCCTATTGTTCTTGCTTGTTCTTCGATTTGCTTGCGTGAATTGAACCTCGTGTTCGAGTTGATCGTGCCTAGCAAGAAGATCAATAACCCGCTGGAGTTGGTTTAGCGATTGCTAAGGCGCATCGTCGTCGTACGGTGTAGTCGGATCGTCAAAGTCGACTCTAACAAATCGATCGTGTGTTTCTCATCGAAAGATCGGGACACCCATATTGCCATCACGGCGCCATCAAGCCCCCTGTGGCCCACGGGAACGGGCTTAGGATGTCCAGCCCCCAGACCGCGAACGGCCAAGAGAGCGGAATGGTTTGTAGCGCCTGGGCGGGTCGGTGGATCTGCTTGGCATGAAATTGGCATGCCTTGCACCTCTCTTCACCAGTTCGCAGGCATCCTGGAGGGCAGTAGGCCAATAAAATCCTTGACGGAACGCTTTGCTGACGAGCGTTCGGCCGGACATACGGCTCTCGCACATGCCTCCATGGATATCAGAGAGCAGGGCGCTCCCCTCTTCCCGAGAGATGCACTTCAGGACGATCCCGTTTCTACTCTGGCGATATAGGTCCCCACCTACCAGAGTATAGCACTTGGCCTTACGTGCGAGCTTCTCGACTGAGGCATCATCGTCAGGGATCACCTGGCCTCGCAAGAAGGCGCGGATGGGGTCCATCCACTGACCTTCCCGGCCAAGGGTGGCGATCACATGGTGATGGCCCGGGTACTGCGCTTGGCCGAGCGTTTCCCCTGGCACAGCCTTAGCAACGACGGCGTTCTCTTTCTCGGAAACGGGGGCCGTGGCTGACACGTTGTCCTTCCAATCCCAATTGGGGGCCAGGATGGCCGTGCTATCCTTCCATCCCGAACCGAGGGCCGGGATAGTTGTGCTGTCCTTCCATCCCGACATGGAGGCAAGCCTCCTAGTTTCCATGAGCTACGAGAGCCATTGCTTCAGAAGGTAGTTAAGGAGACGGATGGCGAGAAGAAGAAGCATGAAGAGGCATGGAAGCAATATGGTTGCTCTCTCATGTCAGATGGATGGGTGATAGGAGGGTCGTCGGTTGATCAACTTCCTGGTTAATAGTCCTGAAGGGACTTTCTTCTTGGAGTCAGTTGATGCATCTAGTGAATCACATGATGCCATGATGCTTGCTAACTTGCAAGAGAGAATGATTGAGATGATTGGCAGAGACAAAGTTGTTCGAGGTTGTCACGCACAATGGTGCTAACTACAAGGCGGTGGCGTCGCTAATGGAGAGGATCCTACCTTGTTCTGGACCCCTTGCGCCGCACCTTTGCTGGATCTTATGTTGGAAGACATAGGGAAGCTAAAGGATTTCAAGAAACCAATTTCACATGCTCGACAAATCACTACCTTTATTTATAGACATGGGAGGATTCTTAGTGAAATGAGGGAGAAAACAGGTGGGATGGATCTTGTGAGGCCCGCAGCGACTAGGTTTGCCACTGCATTCCTTACGTTGCGTAGTTTGCACAAGCACAAAGAAGCATTGAAGCTACTAGTGACAGGTGATGTCTTCACTAGGAGCAAGTTGTCTAAGACTGAGGCAGGAAGAGCAGTGTATGACATTGTTATTTCGGGACAGTTCTGGAATTCAGTTGAGGATTGTTTAAGAGCTTCGCTTCCACTCCTTGTTGTGCTGAGGTTGGTTGATGGTGATGAAAAGCCAGCTATGCCGGAGGTTGCATCGGCCATGAACTTAGCAAAGGAAAAGATCACCTCATCGTTTTGCACTCAAAACAAACAACCTTTGCTTAATCGCCTCATGAGGATTATTGATGGACGTTGGACGAGGCAAATGGACACCCCACTATATGGAGCGGCTCTCTACTTGAACCCTGGAAAGTTCTATAACATCAAGAAGGGTGATGATGAAGGACGTGTTGGAGAGCTAAGAGCTTGCTTCAATGACGTGCTTGTAAAAATGGTACAAGATGAGGCTCTTCGAGATAAGATTGATAGCCAAGCTGTTCTATATGAGAATCAAAGAGATGTATTTGCAAACCAAATGGCAATAAAGCACGCACACACAAGAAATCCAAGTAAGTAATCTAAATTTTAGCAAGTAATTGTTTACTTTTCGCCATGTAAAATTCACCGTATTTGTTCTTTTAGTTGATTGGTTGCTTGCATATGGTGGTCGAACAGATTGAGCTTCACAAGTTTGCAAGAAGAATAGTTAGTCTTTGCGCTTCATCATCAGGTTGTAGCGCAATTGGAGTGCATTTGAATTTGTAAGTGAATTTAACCATCTAATTATGTAAATTGTAATTCCTTTATTTTGGTTCTAATTAATTGCTTTTATTTCACTTGTATTCCACTTGTAGATTCATACAAAGAAAAGAAACCAGGTTGGAGCACCAAAAATTGAATGACTTGGTCTATGTCTCATACAATAGAAAGATGGCTAGTAGGTTCCAAAGAATACGTGAGGATGGTAAAAACTTTGATCCTTTGGTTTTAGAAGACTTTGATTGGGATAATGAATGGGTCAATCCATCGGTCAATCCAACTCAAAGTGGGTGTATAAGGGTGAAGGTGACTTGACATGGGACCAAGTTGACGAAGCTATTGGTGCATCAAGCAACCTTCGAGGCCGCAATCTTCCTAGGAGAGCTCATTTTGAGCATTGCTATACACGTCGTGTGAGAAGAGAAGATGAAGTCATAGAGGAGGCATCGCATTCGGACTCAAGCAATGGAGAGGAAGAAGATGAGCTCATACTTGATGATCTTGATGTGGATGACGATGACGGCTCAAGCAACCACGAAGATGGCGATGATCAAGATGAGAATGCTACTAATAGTTTGGATGATTTGAATGATGGATATTGAGAGATGAGAGTTGGACCTATGCTATTATGTGGATTTATGCTTTTGTGTGGAGTGTGGACTTATTTAGTTAATTTGTTAACTATCGTCTATGTTATTGTATGAACTTATGTTATTGTGGGGATGTGAACTCATGTCGTAATGTATCTTGTCTTTAATTTTAGTTTTCAATTAATTCATTTCATCTATGTGCAATTGTCTTGTAGTTTGTGGATTGGAAGGAGAGAAGAGGGGGATCATCAAAAGGGTATGTGATACAAAGCTACAAACCATATTTACTTATTAAATTGAATTATAATTTCTTGTTATAGTAATTCATATGTTGCAATGTGCAAGGAAATGGATACATCATACATGGGAGAAAGATGCATGGCATATGGCCTCAAATTATATGGAAAAAGACTACAAAATCAAGGTACATATGTGATATATCTTTGCTCTCATATTCGTTTTACAACAGTGCCTAAAACTACGTTTCAACGTTCGTTTAAACGTTTAAAAGTTAAAAAGGTAGTGGGTCGTTTCGTTCTCGTTTTACGTTTTAATAACCTTGAATATGCATGGCACGTTGGTAAGTGGAACCAGCATTCTTTAACCCGAAAGCCATCTTGACATAACAGTAAACGCCCATGGGAGTTACAAAAGCGGTTTCTCTTCATCTTCCGTCGCCATGCTAATCTGGTGGTACCCAGAGTACGCATCCAGAAAGCATAGCAGCTCGCATCCGGCCGTCGAGTCGACGATGAGATCGACGCGCGGCAACGGGTAAGGATCCTTCGGGCAGGCCTTGTTGAGGTCGGTGAAGTCGACGCACATCCGCCACTTCCCGTTGGATTTCTTAACGAGCACAGGGTTGGCAAGCCACTCAGGGTGAGAGACTTCCCTGATGATCCCTGTGCGCAGCAGCTTCTCTACCTCCTGCCGAATGGCATCTTGACGCTCAGGTGCCTGTCTCCGGTCCTTTTGTCGGAAAGGGCGCACTTCTGGAAGCGTTGCCAATCGGTGCTCGATCACCTCCCTGGGGACCCCAGTCATATCGGAAGGTTGCCAAGCAAACACATCGGAGTTAGACCGGAGGAAAGTGACGAGCGCATCTTCCTATTTGGCGCCGAGGCTGGCGCCAATGGAGGGTTTTCCCGGGCTCGGCCTCGCTCTGGGAGACCACCTTAACCTCGTCGACCGAGCCAGGCGAAGCACGGGTCTTCGCCTGAGGGGCTCTCGGACAAGCGGCATCAGCCTACCTGCTGCAGGTGGCGCCGGCCAGGTCTTGTGCGCACTTGTGGCAGCGCAAGGCTTCCAGCCGGTCCACCCGGATCACTATGGGGCCACTGGGCCCTGGCATCTTTACCACCATGTAGGCATAGTGGGTCACCGCCATGAACTTGGCCAACACCGGTCGGCCGAGCAAGGCGTTGAACGGAAGGTCGAAGTCAGCAACCTCAAAGTCCACCATCTCCGTCCGGTAGTTACTCTCTTCCTCGAAAGTAACGAGGAGGCGTGTCTGTCCCAGGGGCAGCAGGCCAGCCCCCGGGGCAATCCCGTAGAAAGGTAACACCGGGCGCAACTCCCGTTGGGATATCTGAAGCGCGCGGAACACCTCGGAGGACAGGAGGTTGATGGTGCTTCCTCCACTAACACCCGCCCAAGCTTCACATTCCGAATCGTGGGCGAAACCACGATCGGCCAATCACCTAGGCCGGCGGTGTTCTCGGGGTGATCGGCCCTACTGAAGGTGAACGGCTCAAGCCTCTGACCACTTCAGCATCCGACCCGCCCCTGTGTTTGGCATCGTGGCATAAACCTCCCTCCTCAGATGTTACGCCGTGTTGGAGGGGAAGGTGGATGAGCCACCGTGAATGTATGCCACGGTGTGATCCGCCCGCTGGAAGGCCAGCGGGGTGGGGTCTTTGTTCTGGTCATCGTCGTCGCGGGGGCAGTGCTCCTTAAGCCGCCGCTCCACCATGTCGCTCACCACCTGGCAATTTGTCAGGTCATGGGCGTTAGTCTGATGGAGCGGGCAGAAGGGTGGCCTCCTCGCGGTCGTCGTCCCTTCGGCCACGCCGACCACCTCGCTGGTCACGGCGGTCGCGTCCTCGTGGCCTGGTATCCCTTCGCTCACGCTCAACAGCCAAGACCCGCCTAGTCTCACCTGCCTCGCGCCTCCTCGACTTCTTGCTCGTCGGTAGGGGCCTCGAGGTCCGGGCTCATCCCGCATGACCACCAGTAGAACCAGGACACCACCCGAAGCCTGCCGCGGCGCACTTGTGGGCCAGGGAGAAAAGCTCGGAGGTGGTGGTGACCTCACGGGTAGCCATCTTCTCCCGCATCTTGCGGTCCCGAACGCCTCTCTGAAAGGCGATCACGACCGACTACTCGGAGATCCGGGGTATCGTGTTGCGACAATGACTGAAACGTCGAATGAAGTCGCGCAATGATTCCCCTCTCCCCTGCTCAAGGGCGTGGAGGTCATCCTCCACGCCTTGAGTGTATGATGCTTGGAAATTGGCGACGAAAAGGCCACACAACTCCCACACGGAGCTGGGCCGCATCTACGAGGCCAGCAAGGTCCCGAAGCCACGGCACCGCCGGAGCATCTCCCACGAGTCCCACCGGAGGGTGGTCCAGGAGGAGACGGACCACATGCAAATTCTGGGCCGGAGTGGCCGCTTCCAGGTTTAGCTGTCGCCGAACCGGGTGTCGCGCCGGAGCCGAGGGGGGTGCCCCCGCCTCCCTACGGGGGCGGCGTGAGACGATCCCCGGCCCGACGAGTGTGTCGGGACGAACCCGGAACGCTGGTAGCCCCCGCCGCCTCCTGGTGTTGAGAGTGGGAACCCGCCATCACCAGAGGAGCGGTTCCTTCCGACGGGAGACCGGAATCAACCGGAGAGATCTCCGAGTGAACCAACCGTTAGCCCCCTACCTGGCGCGCCCCTGTCGGCGTTTTCTACCGGCAGGGTATCTCCTGGACAGAGATACTTGTTCAGTATGGGGTGCTTTCGAGGCTGGACGCCCGGGGAACAATCCCCCGAGTGATCCCGGTGGGTCAGTGGAACCAAGAAGAGGGCGAAGAACACGGCGGTATACCTAGGTTCGAGCCCCCGAGGTGGGTAATACCTCTACGTCCTGCTTTGATCATTGTTTAGGTGTTTGAGGTGTTTACAGTGCTTGTTCTCTCGAAAAGAAGAACCATCCAAAGGACCATCCCCCTTGTCCATGCACCCGAAACCCCCTTATATAGGCGAGGCCGGCTCAGGCAGGTAAGAGGATGATATCATGCCGAGCTACAACCCATTAATTACACTCGTCACTCCGGTCTTATCCTCTAGGCATCATTCTTTGTGCGGTCGTACGTCTTAGCCCGGTCCGCCCGGGTTAGGTGCGAAGCGTCAAAGGGACGAGCCGTCTCTGCAATTAATGGCCCTGACACAGCCTGTCGGGGGGGAGGAGGCTTCGGGGCGAAGCCTCCTTTTCCTCCTGTTGGTCGCCCACTTGCATTGGCCTTTTGGCGAGCAGGGCTCGGCCGCCCACCTGCTCACCAAAACCGCCACGTGGGCCGGCGCCCGGCGAGGGGGACCTGGTCGCCCACCTGCTCGCCAGGCCATACGTGGCGGCACCCGGCGAGGACACAGTCGCGCTTTGCTCGCCAGGCCGCCACGTGAGCCGGTGCCCAGCGAGGGGCCTGGTCGCCCACCTACTTGCCGGGGCATCTGACTTGGTCGCAGCGTAGAGGGTACCCTGACGTAAAGTACGCCGACACTTCTCATGTACAAAGTACATGACAGAATGTAATCCTTCACTTTTATCACATTACTTATATATAACCCACGTGTGCAAATGAACAAGAACTAAATATAGTTCATGTAACATTGAAAAATCTAGTATAACAATCAATCAAATAGTTGGCCAAAAACATGAGAATAAAGAACAATGATAAAATCACACTGATAATCCCACCGAAGATATTTTGAAAAATCCAATACTCACGGGAGTGGAACTTAGAACCTAACGGGTTGCAAGAGTATGTACTTAAATCTCAGGAATGAAACAAAAATTTAAAATTAATCTCACAACGATGAGAAGTTGAAGTGGAGATATTTGTATGGACATAATTTCAACAACATGTTCTAATGGCATTGTGCTAGTACATTAGTTAAATCAATTTTTGCACCCAAAAAAATAAAGAAAGCAATCACATTCTAGCAACTCTAACATACTGGTAGATTGGATCTGTTTGTACAAAGAAAATGCCTATGAGAATTGAGAAAACAGTATGTTACAAAAATATGAACCTTCCATTAATATCAAAACCAAGATGAGGAGCAAAGTTTCATTAAGAAAGAATGTAGTCATTGTACAATAGTGATAACATGAAGGTCAAATTTGAAGAAGAGGACTTACTGCCAATGCTATAGTCGGCAGCCCTTGCTGCTTGAAGACCTTCTCTGCCACTAATCCCTACACCAATGTCAGCCTGCTGTATCATCCTGACATCATTTCCACCATCACCAATTGCCAAAGTTCGATAATCACATGACTTTAGAAGCTTGACAAGCTACCCAAAAAAAAAAGTAAAATAATCAAGACTTGAAGAACAAATCCATATGAAAGATATGCATACTTTTGAATTGGAAAAACTAGGGCTCAGGTAGATTGCTGATTGGATATCAGGGTGTGCTTGCACGTATTCATCAGCTTCCTATAGTATAAATTGCAGGTAGTGGGTGATAACTGATCGATATATATATGACACCGTAATGGGGCACCATGGTGCCCAGGCACCATGATCTTAAATGCACGAATTCAAATCAAATTAGGGTATATTTTTTAAAACTTTCAGATTTAGGGTATATACCCATTTATAACAATTCAAATGAAACACATAACTTTTAAAAAAATATACTCAAATTCAAATATTGAACGAATTTAGATTACATACTTTGCTGATTTATATATATATACTCAGCACATACCTACAATCAAACTATCATAAAAAAAAGAAACTCTAGTTCAAATTTCAGTTTAAACTTGTTTGAATTTGAACTAGTTAGTAAACTGGTTAAACTAACATCCCAAAAATTTCAAAAATTTACGAATGCAAATAAATAGAAAAAATACCCATTTTAGAAAAATGCTTCCATACTCTTGAGAGTACGTACTCCCACTTTCAGTATAACGCTTAAATGATATTGTTATACCTCTTTATCCTTTTGAGTATACTCTAATACTGATTACAAGATGCTCCAAAGTGAGTTCTACAAAAAATTTCATCAAAGTCCACTATTTATAGCATAATTTGTTTATATACTCCTTTTGCATATGGAGAAGAATATATAGCAAAAAATAAAGGGCTTCGATGAATTTTTTCAACCATGTTATATTAGAGTATCCTACAATTATTATTTGAGTATATCGAAAGTGATAAAAGAGTATAACACACTCGTTTAGGTGGTATATTAGAGGTGGGAGTATGTAATCCCGGGAGTACGGAAAAGGCTTCCTATACACACACACGACATTACCATATTGTTCATAAATAAAATAATTCGAATTTAAATATATGATGTAATTGCTCAGTGCTAGACAACAATGTGGTGGTTGTGAGTTGGAAGCCCCATTCTCCTTCCTAAAAAGAGACATGGAGATTATCCTGTGTATTCCCATTTTTCTTCATCCTTTTCAAAAAGACGTGTCAGAATTACCATATTGTATTTTTTGGAGTAATTAGGTCTATTAGATTAATATATTTGGCTCAAGCAAACATGAGAACAAATGGCAAAGAATTTACCTGTGCTTTCTGTGAAGGTGTAACACGACAGCATATTGCTGTTTTCGAAAGAACTGCTAGTTCAGTGAAAGATTCGTTATAGCGTGTTAGAATGATTTCAAGAGCCCAACCATCCACAACAAAAGCTAACTCCTGTTCCAAGCAAATACTACATCAGCGGAGTGAACACTAAGATAAATAGTAAATTTCTTTAGGGTGTTAATTTCACCAAGATGGGTACTCGGGTACTAACTGCACATCCATCTCTATATTAATATTAAATATTTTAACATGCAATTTAACTAACCTTAGGTTCGGAAGAAGTTATCCGCATAGTAAGTAGAGCTCTTTCCAAGCTTCTAGCAACTTCATCTTCAGTTCTCCCATTGATATACAACAGTTGCCCCCTGGGCTCTACATATGGAATAAAAGTCATGCAACAGTTCTTGTCTTTTATTAGTTCCATTCCACATGAAAACAGTTTGCACCGGAGGACCCTTCAGTGTGTACTTTTCTCCAACCAAGCTACTGTAACTAAAACTAGTGTAATCAAGCCCCCTTACACAGCACTTTTGTGTAATCAACCATAATTTCCTGAAATTTTTGCAATCAGATCTCTATTTTATGCCTTCATGCTTATTCATGATTACCTTTACTTTTTGCAATTTGTTGGGCCAAGTCACACAAAATATTAGAATGTCACATGCCAAGTAATAGAGGGCCTTGATAACACAAAAGTGCATAACAGTGACTAATTGAAACATTTCAAAGCAAAGCTTGTGCATAGTACAGGGGCATGATGGGCATCAGGTTGGCAAGTTCTATCTAATCCCATTGTACCATTAGAGGAACACCCATATAAATAGTAATCTCGAGTTAAAAGATCAAAAAAGTTCACGGAGTCTTCTAGGCATTGAAAATAATTCAGTAAGAAGACGGCTACCTGAAGAAATGAAGTTGCATAAAAGAGCTATTTGGATAGCAGTGCTTTGTTTATCGCCAGTTAACATCCAAAAGTTGATTCCTGACTGCCTCAGTATTTCAATAGTTTCTGGTACACCAGCCTATAGACACATCCAACCATAAGACAGGATAAGTAAAAGGAAAAAAGAACAAAAAACAATATTGACGTTGTTTCATAAGAGAGGAATTAAGGCAAAGGTAGAACCTGGAGACGGTCCTCTATTGCACTGACACCTAGAATCTCCAGGCTGTGTTCTAATTTCTGGCAAACCTCAGTAACTTTCCACTGAGCAACACAAGCACTGCAGTTTTAGTTTTCATGCCATATATTTAGATAAAAGAAATCTATATGATAATTACCTCCCTGTCAATTAATGCGCTGTTGGCTTCCTTAAACAATCGAGACCATGCTAGGTACTCCTCCGATTCCAGCTCACGCCATCCCAAGCAGAGTGTGCGTAATCCCAGCTGAGCAAATTTGTCAACCGCATCAACAAATGTCTTGATCTCCTGTCCTGAAAATTTAAAATAATTAGATCCAAAAATTAACACAAGCAATGTCATTGATTGACGTGCAGAAAAAATTATGAGTTTTCTGTGTTATGCTTTTACAAAGGTCAAAAGTTAAGACAGAATAGATTAACAAACTGACCAGTTATTCCTTAGGCGAAATAATAAATTAAGTCACGAAATAAAGAACAAAATGATGCGAAACACAAATTCCAATTTTTTAAACACTACAATGCATAAAAACTAATGAGAAATTAGACATTTGTCTTATCATGCATATTACCAGAATAAGCACAAGGAAGAACTGCCTCATCTGCGCCTTTGGACAAGAGGAAAATCTTTCCACTTTGACAATCCAATACCACAACAGACATTCTTTTCCGGTCAGAGGTGAACTCAAGAACGTCAAGTATCTCATATTGAATCACCCGTCTGTTGAAGTGTATTTCTGCTTAAATACATGTTTTATTTTTTAGCCAAAGCAACTATGACAACAAGAAATGGTTAATTACAAGCTAGGAAACCATAGTGAAACATACCGGTGTTATTTCCATTTTTGCTCACAAGCACCATATGCAAATTAGAGGCTGCATTAACAAGAGCATCCTCATCCTGGGACTGAGCTTTATATGAAATTTCCCCGCTAGAACTGAAGTTTAAAAAGTAGGCAAAGATAAGGTAAAAGTAATGAAGATGAGTTATGGAGTATAACTGTCACATGGGTGAAGATATAACCTTTTTATAGGAATAACTGTATTACAGAGTGTCATAACTGTCAGAAATTTAACGACATGAGGAGAATTATTGGCGACAGCATTGAGCAGTTCAACATCTAAACAAAGAAAATAACATATTAGTGCACATAATATCAAACTTACGACAGCATTCGGTAGTGCTGCATCATAAATAAATTTTGAAATTCAACATTATATGATTACAGCTATTAAAAGATGGAAGAGGTTAACCAAGAGCAACATAAACATCAATTCACAAGAAAATTTTGCAGCAGAGCTCATGATAAAGTAAGAAAAATATTATAATAACAAAAAATGCGTGCTCACATGATGACATGATTACCACTTTTAAGAGAATGGATGCAATCAACCAAGTGCAACAGGAAAGCAATTTACAAGACAATCTTGTAAGATTAACAAGGTAGCAAACAACAAAAGCTCTAATATTTAGTGCTCAAAACAAAGACATTATTACTCACACTACCTTGAATATAATTTTCAACTCCCAAATAAAAATAGTTCATCAACTGAGGATCATTTTAACAAATGAGATGATAAGGACCCTAGCTGTTTGAGATTTCAATTACAGAATCAAGAAGAAAATTCTTTACTAAAGATTATGTACTACCTGTAAGAGCCTCTCCACTTTCGTTCCCATAAAAGGTACCCCCAACACAGCACCTTCTGAAGATCATCTTATTCTCTGTCAGAGTGCCAGTTTTATCTGTCAAAATATACTCAACTTGCCCCAAGTCTTCACTAATTGCTGTGCTGAAAGTTATTGTGAGATGATTAGATTTAGAGAACAAGCAAAAGCAACCGTCCTACTTGTCAAGACAAGCAAAAGTCTGCTTACTTTGCTGCATGGGCAGGTGTATCTGTTTCTTGGTCATACATCTCCTCATCCCAATCTATGAACTTCGCATATAGACCTTTAACAAAGTCCAAAGAAACCTGCAAGACACACATAACTTCCCTTCAAAACATCACTGAAAGAAGGTAACTGCAATTCTTCATCACTACTTTCAGGCTGCAGTTAGTGTAGATCGGGTAAAAAAGTGAGTATTTAGCCCCCAGTGTTGCCCTCCTGCATTGCTTATGCTAAAATAAACAAGTACTTCATTGATTTCTAAATTGAAACTCAAATTGGTCTAAAAAAAGAATTGAAGCTCAAGTTCTCATGAAACAGTTCCAAGCGAAATGCAAAAAATTCACATGACTTGACTTCAAAATTATATTTTTTTTTCATAAACTAAACCAAGTCGTTTTTTTAAATCCTACATTCCTAGTCCGAGTTGGGAATTCAGGATTACCAGTAGGGTTTGAATGTTCAAATGCTCATACCATATAGAAGAAATAGATAAGATAGACCTGTTATCTTCGCATCCCTATTAATACCCAGTGATATATACTACTAAAGCGTTGTAATATGCAACGCTTTGATTCAACAAAGGGAGAAAGCAACCTTCATTTCAGTCGTGGTCCAGTGATCCCATGTGTTTTCTTCAATATTGTAGTATGCATAGTTTACTCCACAGTAGTGTATGCAAGGCTATACACCATCTATTAATATCTTTACAAGGAAAATAGTGTTGTTTTTATTTTTATTATTTTTTATTTGCATGTTCTGCATGACTTGAAGAATTATAACCATGGTCTCACATAAAAAGTAACTCCATAGGCCTTGTTCCAATAACCTTTGCCTGACAATGTAATATGCAGTTACAAAGGCACACAAAGGCAAGAGTATGCAACTGTGAGAAATTTTATTGTACTGAAACCAGGGATAAAAATCCTGGAAGGAACCGACAAGCACGGTGACAACCAGAAAAAACTCCCATCCTGTAACACTTTAAATTTAAATTATAAAAATTTGAACTTAAATTGATGGGCAGTAATTCCAGGTAGGAATTGGTCAAATCCTATATTTTGCGCTTAAATTTGACAACCAAAACCACCTAGGAGAAAACTGTTCTTCCCAGTAACCGGCTGGCAACAGATACCGGCCGTGGTCTGGAGGTTTTCCCATAACCAGTTTTTGAATCCTTAACTGAAAATACATGTGTTCTGCAACTGCAAGTAGTTATCCTTCCCCTCGAAAAGGAAGCACAAATGTTCCAAAAAGAAGTTTTGTGTGCTACTACAAGTTCTAAAAGGCAACATCCTACTTTAACTAAGGTGATGGTGGAATATTAACCATGAGAATTTGACAATATGACACAGAAATAGTTGCCAATAACAGAGAATGAGAGAAGAAAAGAAATTACCAGAATTAGATGAATTGGAAGAGTTATACCTTTATTGAAATGGGAATCATAATGGAACACAATAGCTCAAAACGCAGAGGGATAACCAAAATCTGATACCATGGTTCATCATCATCATACTTGACATACCATTGCTAAAAATAGGTGCGAACTGTCAGAGAATCATATTAACTAAACATAGAATCGTACTTGACATATCATTGCTTAAAGAAGACGTGAAGGACTGTCAGATGATCACATTAACAAAATATCAAGGCTCACACTAGTCATGAGATAATATATATGGCGGGTGGGGGGAGGGGAGCAGCCAGTTCTTAGGTCTCAGACTCTGAATTATGCACCATAACAGTTGAGAGTGTGAAGGCTCTTGGTTTGGGGAACAAGAAATGTTTCATCTCAAATGTGCAGATCCTATGACCTAAATAGTAACTAGAACATTCCCTGAAAGTTCAGGTTAGTAATTTAGTGTACTGCTGAAAATCATGACTGTTGTGGTGCTAATTTCTACAAAAAAGAAAAGGAATAACAAAGAGGGACCAGGGACGTCAATGAAAATGAAACGCTGGCCAAGGGCAAGGGTGATTACGAATTAGTCCAATCCAGAATGCAGAACAAAGAGGGACGTCAATGAAAATGAAACATTGGCCAAGGGTAAAGGTCATTATGAATTAGTCCAATCCAGAACTCAATGTTAAAGCAGCCTATAGATCATTACAATCATTACAGAAATGTATCTACATACAAATCCAAATTACTTCATGCTACAGAACAATAACCGTAGTGCTAGACTCATCCATAAATAACTCAAATGAAGGTACATGCTAGGGCTAATCCGATTTTTTTCTTGGAAAAGCAGCATTGCAACTGGTAAACATAACAGTAACTTCATTAACAACTGCGGAAAACAACTTTTGCAGTCAACATTTCAAACACATTCACAACCCATCACTGTCAGGCTGTCAGATTTTGATGTTGGGTGTCTTGTCTCATGAATAATTTGGTTGATTATAAATCATGCGGAAGAAACCTTACTCGGATTGAAGTCCACTAAGACAGTGGAGTAAAAATCTTAGAACATAGAAAATAAACCCTGTCAAGTAATGGGCATGTTCATCAAGAACTACAAAATCTGTCACTTATTTCTGAAAGTTTATCTATTAATCCTCAAAATAGAACATATGGAAGAAAGTGCGTCTTAAACTTACACAGTTAGACATTACTTTTGTTAGAAGTTTGTGAGAAAATATTAAAATTTTGCAAGGTATCTCATCATAGGAAGTCTCTAGAAAGTTATAAGTATCTGCACTAGCAAGAAGGGAGCTGAGTTAAATACAACCATGAGACAAGTTACAAACAAATTTACCTTGCGAGCTTCAGTGTCCTTCCAAACATTGCCTGCAGATCCAAGAACGACAACAACTGCAAGTTGAAATAAGAATATCGCACCAGTAAGCTTATCAATCATAGCATCCATGGCAGTAAGCTTGGGCTCTGGGATACCCCTGCTCATTCCCAACTTAGTCTCATTGCCTGAAAGTTTAGATTAATATATAGTCAGCCCCTTTATAAACTCCTTTATAAACTCGAGATCAACTTAAGATCAAGGTAAGAAAAACATGGCTTAAATTTTGTTTCATTTGTAGAGAAGTCTAGATTAATAATAACAAATTGTGGACCACTGCTCTACTACCAGAATTAGATTAATATAAGAAAAAAATTGTAAAAAGGGGTTTAAATCACAATTTTGCCCTCTAGATAGTTGCCAGAATCGAATTGAGTCATAGGATTCTACATCTCCTGTTCTGAAAAGGACTCATGTCTTGAGCAGGGAAACTGTTATGCGCACGAGTGGTGGAGCGGAGATTGTATGGATGTGGAGCTGCGAGAGGAGGTGGGGGCGACGGCCGGCGGCTGGATGAAGCCAGCCGGCAGCAACAGCTCCTCCTAGGAGGAGACGCAAGGGAGAAAAGGGGGAGAGAGCAATAAGAATAACTCTTATTTGCTTGCTTTATTCCAAAGGGATCTGATCCTTATATAGGGATCAGATTTACAATCAATCTAGCAATTAATCCTTAAGGGATCTAATCTTACCAAACTTAACCAATCAATCTAAACTTGCTAGATTTATTTATAGGAATAAGGAAACTATTCAAATGATAAGGAAAGCCAACAAATTAGGGAGGCTAGCCAATCTATCCCTTAGGGGGAACATCTTCCTAATTTGGCCGGTTTGCCAAGCTTGGTGTTAGCTGCGCGCTGCAGCCGCAGCTCTGTTATGGTTGCGGCGCACGTAGTGCTGCCCAACCATAACATCACTCCCTCCGTTAGCAAAAAGATCGTCCGCGATCTTGAACTATGGGTATCGCTGAATGAACTCCGCCAGATCTTCCCAACTTGCATTGAAATCTGGTTGATCCTTCCATTGAACTAGAACTTGACGTTTGCCCCGAGCGAGCCTACCACGAACCACATGGAGCGGTGTGGGAAGCACTCTGCCTTTGTGAATAGCTGGTACTGGAGCATCGGCAGATGGTGTTGGGCCATGAAACTTCTTGAGAACTCCCACATGAAAAACATCATGAATTTTTGTCGTGGTCGGTAGTCTGAGTTTGTATGCACAATGCCAATCTGTTGCAAGACTTTATAGGGCCCATAGAAGCGTGGATGAAGCTTTCCCCCGGACGTCGTGATGATGGATGCGGCTGGCCGGTGCAGGAGGCGTAGCCACACCCAATCCCCAACTTGAAACTCAAGGAAGCGGTGTTTAGCATCATAGGAAGCCTTAGCGAATTCTTGTGCTTGGAGTAAGCGTTGGCGAACATCACCCAAGAATTCATCTCTATCCACCAACGCCTGACGAACAGCCGGCACGCGGATATCGCCTTGATCCCAGGCGCACATAGTTGGAGGGTCACGACCATATACCACCTTGAACGGTGTGGTATGAAGTGCGGAGTGGTACGATGTATTATAGCAGTACTCCGCCCAAGGTAGCCAACGGAGCCATTGTTTTGGTCTATCCCCTGTGAAGCAGCGGAGATACATAGCAATGACTTTGTTCGCTGCTTCTGACTGGCCATCAGACTGTGGATGATAGGCGGTGCTCATGTTTAATTTGATGCCAGAAAGCCGAAAAAGTTCTTGCCAAAACGAACTTGTGAACACTACATCCCTGTCACTGACGACTGAAGTCGGAATGCCATGTAAGCGCACAATTTCATGAAAGAAAACTGTGCTGACTGAAGTGGCTGTGTATGGATGCGCCAGGGGAATGAAGTGTGCAAACTTGGAGAGGCGATCAATGACTGTCAAGATGACTGTCTTCCCATTGACCCTTGGCAATCCTTCCACAAAGTCCATAGCAATATCAGACCATATTTGTTCAGGAACCGACAGGGGTTGGAGTAACCCGGCCGGATGAAGATGATCGGTTTTGTTCCGCTGACATGTAGCACACTCTTTAATGTGTTGCTGCATCAATTGACGAGCTTGTGGTATGTGGAATTCGGCTCGTAGCCGTTGCAAGGATTTTTGCACACCTTCATGTCCCGTCCCATGCGCCTGCGCAATGATTTGCGAGGTGAAGAAGGACGCAGTTGGGAGGAACACCCGCTTGCGAAATAATATGAGTCCATCCTTGGTGGACCAATCTGCCGACTTCTGCCCATTGCTGATGGCGGTGGCGATGTCTTGCATGGTCGGATCTGTGGTCGTGTGGGCGCGTAGAGCCGTGAAGAAGTCCAACTCTGGCCCAGAGATAGCATAGGTGGCTGCTTGAGCCGGTGGATCCTCATGGCGGCGGGATAATGCATCGGCCACCGTGTTGAGTTTTCCCGGTCTATATTCCACCGTAAAATCATATCCCACAAGTTTGCTAGCCCATTGATGTTGCGGAATGGTCGACAGACGTTGATCGAGCAAGAACTTCAAACTAAAATGATCTGTGCGGACGAGGAACGACCGTCCCCATAGATACGGCCTCCAATGCCGTACAGCGTGGACGAGGCCAATGAGTTCGCGCTCGTACGCTGCTAGCTTGATGTGTCGTGCGGCCACTGGCCTGCTAAAGAATGCCAGTGGTCCGGATCCCTGATGAAGGACGGCGCCGAAGCCTATGCCGGAGGCGTCGCACTCCACAATGAATGGCGCGGTGAAGTCGGGCAGTTGGAGAACCGGAGCACTGGCCAACACCTTTTTAAGCGCCTCAAAGGCCTCCTGCGCCTCAGTAGACCAAGCAAACGCCTCCTTACGAAGCATTTTGTTAATGGCGCCGCCATGGCGCCATACTCTTTGATGAAGCGGCGATAGTAGCCGGCGAGGCCTAGGAATGAACGTACCGCTCGTACGGATCTTGGTTGTGGCCATTCGGTGATGGCGGATACTTTCTGACAATCCATGGCCACCTCTGAAGCCGTGATGACATGGCCTAGATAAGCCACTGACGTCGTCGCAAACGAACACTTGGATTGCTTCAAGACCAATTGATGTTGCCTGAGCTCTTGAAAAACCAGGCAAATATGGCACAAGTGTTCGGACCAGGATGTGCTGTAAACAAGGATGTCATCGAAGAAAACGAGGACAAACCGGCGGAGGAATCGTCCCAATATATCATTCATGAGTGCTTGGAAAGTTGTCGGTGCATTGGTGAGGCCGAACGGCATGACCAAGAACTCAAAATGACCATGATGTGTCCGGAACGCCGTCTTGTGGATGTCATCGGGGTGCATGCGGACTTGGTGAAAACCGGAACGTAAGTCCAGTTTGGTGAAGAAGCAGGCGCCGCGTAACTCATCAAATAATTCCTCAGCCACCGGGATGAGAAATTTATCATTGATTGTCGCCGAGTTTAGCGCTCTGTAATCCACACAGAAGCACCAAGTATCGTCTTTTTTTCGTACCAAGAGGACTGGCGACGAAAATGGCGAGGTGCTAAGGCGAATGATGCCCTATTGTAGCATGGCCGAGCATCGCCGCCGAGCTCGCCCTTACAGGAGTGGGTATCGGTATGGCCGTACGGCAATAGCCGAGGTATTGGCCAATAGATGGATGTGATGATCGTACGGGCGAGCTGGTGGCAGCGTGCATGGCGGAATGAATAGATCCGCGTAGTCCTGAAGAAGGGTAGTGAGTATCTCGTCTGGTTGGCCGCTGAGCGCGTGGGTCGCCATTGTTGATGTAGCGCGACCATGAAGGACCTGATGATCGGTGTGCCAGAAGGACATGGTCAATTTCTGGAAATCCCACACGATCGGCCCGAGTGATGCCAACCACTGGACTCCCAAGATGATGTCGAATCCGGTGAGCGGAATCGAATAGCAGTCGGCCGTGAAAGACTCGCACCCGACGGCAAAGTCCAGGTTGGCGCTTGAGATCTTAGAAGGCTGCGAAGGTGATCGCCGTTAGCGACCATAATCATAGCGGTTGTGCTCCTATTGTGAGCGGTAGGTGGAGACGGGACTGCAACTCCTCGGCGACGAAATTGTGGGTGGATCCCGAGTCCACCAGTGCCGTCACCATTGTGGGACCGAGCTGGACGGCCAGCTGCATGGTGCGGGCGATGCTGACGCCCGTCAATGCGTGGAGGGAGATTTCCGGTGGAGCTTCGTGTTCGGCTGGAGGTTCGAATGCCGGAGCCGTGTCGTCGGCTTCAACCTCGAGCCAGAAGATTTTTGCGCACACATGGTTCGGGCTATATTTCTCGTCGCAATTGAAGCACAAGCCTAGGCGCTTGCGCTCCTCCATTTGTGTACGAGACAACCTTTTGATGAACCGGCCTGCGTTGGCCAGCAACCCCGGTGGTTGTGCTGCGCCGTCATGCTTGATGGCAAAAGGTCCGGCGCTCAGGACGGCCGATGATCCGTTGGCGCCGTCTGCTGTGGGAGCGCGCTCGCCCTGCGGGACGGCTTGCCGGACGTCCGGCAGACGTGAGTCTGCTAGTTTCGGCGGCAGCCAAAGCACGGCGTTCATACGCCCGTGCAAGACTCATGGCGACTTCCAAGCTATGCGGCGCAGCCAGCTCGACATCGATCTGGATCGTGTCAATTAATCCGACGGTGAAGACATTGATCTGTTGCTCCTGGTTGAGGTTTGCTCGTGTGAGTAGCGCCAGGAAGTTGTCTTGATAGTCAGCGACACTGCCGGTCTGACGAAGATGCATTAGTGCGCCGAGGGGGTTATGGCGCAGGGCCGGTCCAAACCGACCATGCGCCAATTCGGAGAAGCGTCGCCAAGATGGCGTGCCCTCATCACGTTCGAGGCGGAAATACCACTGCTCCGCTACACCCGTCATGTGGTAGGAGGCGAGCCAGACCTTTTCTTCCTCCAAGGTGCGCTGCCCTCGGAAGAACTGTTCGCAGCGGTTGAGCCAGGGAAGCGGGTCTTCCTTGCCGTCGAATGTCGAAAAGACAAGTCGGTGGAAGCGAGGTGGTTGTGGTTGGCCATGGTGACCGGCGCGGTCGGCAATAGCTGCCTGGATGCCGGTGTCGATGGCGTAAGCGATGGAAGTCTTTGGAACCCCCGTGCCCTCAATGGCAGCCAACCTTATGTCGTGTCGATCGAGGCGGCTATTGAGAGCTGCGAGTTGGCCCAGAATTTGATCTAACTTCATGTTCGCCGAAGTGGATCCGTCCTCGCTGGAGCCTGGCATGTCGGCCGGAGCGGGTAAGGGCTCTGATACCAAGTTGTTATGCGCACGAGTGGTGGAGCGGAGATTGTATGGATGTGGAGCTGCGAGAGGAGGTGGGGGCGACGGCCGGCGGCTGGATGAAGCCAGCCGGCAGCAACAGCTCCTCCTAGGAGGAGACGCAAGGGGAGAAAGGGGGGAGAGAGCAATAAGAATAACTCTTATTTGCTTGCTTTATTCCAAAGGGATCTGATCCTTATATAGGGATCAGATTTACAATCAATCTAGCAATTAATCCTTAAGGGATCTAATCTTACCAAACTTAACCAATCAATCTAAACTTGCCAGATTTATTTATAGGAATAAGGAAACTATTCAAATGATAAGGAAAGCCAACAAATTAGGGAGGCTAACCAATCTATCCCTTAGGGGGAACATCTTCCTAATTTGGCCGGCTTGCCAAGCTTGGTGTTGGCTGCGCTGCAGCCGCAGCTCTGTTATGGTTGCGGCGCACGTAGAGCTGCCCAACCATAACAAAAACGCTATTGGTTTGCAAATTTTATCGGACAGTGGCGATAGACCCAATAACCGACGGTTATCGGATTTTTCAGAATTTTTTGGAGGAAGGTTTGAATTGAAATTTGGATTTTTCTGGATGTAAAAATAAATCAAAAAATTGTCACAACCAGCGTTCGAACCCTGTCTCTCACAGACATACAGCCTACCCACCAGACCATGTGCACATCTATGTTGTATATGTGTTGCAAATTTCCTTTATAAATTAATGCAAATTAGATAAATCCAAAATCTTTTACCAGGTTTGAAGTTTTACATGGCCCCACCAATAACCGCCGTTTTTCGGCAAAATTTCAGCAGTAAGGTTTTCCATGTTCTTGAGAACAGTCAAATTGGTACACATGTCCTTTGAATATAAACTTTAGGCATTTCCTTAACAAAACACGCAATTATTTTTTGTTAACCATCAGAAGAGAATAGAGCATGCACAAAGCACAAGTAAAAAAATGTGTTGATTGCAAGTTATGCCAAAACACATCCATGTCAATTATTCCTGAATGCAAATTACTTTTAACTTTACATCCGTATCAATTACTCCTGAATGCTATTAACTTGAACTTTAAAGAGCATAGAAGGTAGCTCCATTTCCTCACGTACGCATAATTTTGGAGGATAGGAATTTCCTGAGGAAACAAATGTCGTATAGAAAAAAAATTTAGGCATAGTATTGAATACATTGTGTCATTGTCAATATGTTGCCCTCCTGACACCAAACAAAGATACATGTGAATTAATACTAACATTGGCAAAAAAAATGATGGGAAATAGTTTACATGAATTTCAACTAGTGTTCTTAATAGCTAGCTATAGCTACGCTACAGCATTCTTGGACCCCAAACGGGAAGTTACAGACTAATGTTCCGGTATATTAGCTACAAGCGCTATAGCTAGCAATAGCTTTGCTATGTGACGTAGCTTGTAGCTAGCGATAGCTCCGTTATCCTACATTGGTACCCATGGGCCAAAACATTAGGACCATTTTGAAATCAAACATTACTACAAGGCCCAAATGCATCTCTTATAAGCCTGAACAATGACAAAACCTAGTAAAATATCTCATCTCGCCCTTTTTCAATAATCCAAGATTCATATTTTCCAATGATTAAGTACCTGTTGTTAAGAACATTATGGTATAGTTATCATTTATGGTCTTTTGGACATGTATTAGTATGTTTATTGATTTCGGATTTGACTCATATTCATTTATAAAAATATCAGTACCCTTCTGAAGTACCATGTTTTTATGATTTGTTTGGACATGACTTATATTATATACATATTTAATTTTTTAAAAAAAATAATACTCAAAATGTGACAAAGAATAGCTTTTGCGATAGCTGCTATAGCGTTTTTGGGACCTTGCTGCGACGACACGAACATCGTGCTTTAAGACCTTGATTTCAACTCCAATCTGGTTGTTGTAGTATACTAGTATTGATGGAAAAAAGCGGTGGGCCCCAGTCCTGTGACCTTGGACATAGTTATTTCAATCTTACCTGTATAAACTGCCACTCCACAAGCCCATTCTGTATTTCTCAAGTAGCATGACTGTAGCAATGTGTTATTGATAGTCAATGGGCAAATGTCGTTATCAATAAATGGAGGAAACAGCCTGATGTTTGCATCGAATCTTCTTATGTCTTTGTCTGGGATTGGGCACTCAATGACACCCTGTTTAGTTAATGCATGCAAGCAATGAGGAACAAAATAAAAACAGCACCACATAAATATAAAAACAAATGGCTAAACCTTTATTTTGTGCAACTGTTCACAGTCCAGTCCTACACATGTTGGTGGGATTACTCTTGTCTTCAAGTCAATTTCCCCATCAAGAGCAGCTGTCTAAAGAGAGAATCAAAACTCAAGAATGTTAGGTTAATTGGCATTCATTCTACTGTTTTTTCTAGAAAACAAGGAATAAAATTCATCAAGGTACAACTAATGAAGTTACAAAACTTGGCTGCCAAACTTTGTAGAAAGGACCAACACTGTGTTATGGACCGTAGCTTTGATCGGGTCTTTGCCAGAAGAGTGCGCCGGCAGGCAGAAGGGCCAGCAGGAGGCGCAGCACAGGAGCTCCAGCAAGAATAAGGAAAGGGCACCATGCATGGCTGATTAGTAGATTCTATCTTTAGATTATTGCTTTCCCTTTTAGTTAATTGCAAGCATAAGGAAAGGGCGTTAGCAGGCTCTATCTTTAGATTGATTGTTCTATCCTTAGTTATCTCTATCCCTTGTTAAAGATAAGATACAATTAGATATTATTCTTGTTGGTTAGGATCAGATCCATACCGTCCTATTAGGGAGATATGATCTGTTTATTTAAGGAGAAAGAAACAAAGGAAAATGGCATGCTTATTTGCCGCAAATTCCAATCTCAGGCGGTGGCTCCGAAAACAGCCAAAACTCAGGCGCACGCTGCAACGACGAGTTCATTGTCGAGCAGTCTGCGACCCGGTCATCGACCGGGAACTCGTGCTTACGAACAAGCTCACTCCGAGTCTGTTCGTAACACACTGCTCATCAAGTCAACTATAGCTACGTTGTGGATAATGTTGGGTTAGTCAGGTTGCACCACCCTAGAATGCAAAATTCATACCACCACATGGACTCAAAACAAAAAAAAAATAGTGCACAACTGCAAATTTATCCTATATTCCTATCCATGTATTGGCTGAACATGAAGCGGACAATCTGCAAAGACTTGAACACAAACCACAAATAACTACAAGTTGTTCTATTCCCTTTTGAATTATATGAAAAATCTATTCCGGGAAACGGAAATAAAACATAAAAAAAATACAGTTCTATGATTGAGTACCGACATAACCTAAAATGGATATGTTTCCCATCCTAATAAAAACCAGATAAAATCTACTGATTCACAATGAAAATAATGGGGAAAAAGTTACCAAACACCTTACAATAGTGGAATTCATAAGTCATCCCTCATCATAAATACCTTAAAGATTACAATATTTGAATGGACAACTTGAGATGCTTCATTAGCTGAGGGAATCAATATTCACTATCCTTGTTCAGTTGTTCACACTTATATATGGACATCACACTTCATATTGGAATTTCAAGATTGGCATATGAATATAACATGCATATTCGGTATGAATATACAAAGGCATTCTCTTTTCTAAAACAAAATGCATTTTAAGTTACTCTAAGTCCTCAAGTTGAATGCAGTTCAAGATTAGTCATACAACAAAGGTTGGGGTAGTCCTGAAGCATTTTTTTTTGTTTCTTCATAGTTTACCTCAACATGACAAATGCCTTGTGGTTCAGAAGTTCCTATTAAAACAAGGTCACATGGTACTTCTTCATTCTCCCGAATCCACACTATGTTACCAACCCGGATATCTTGTGCTTGAATCTACATAACAGAATTGGAAAGCATCATATTCACAGGTCTACAAGTTTCAAAAACGAATACAATTCATATACTCGGAGTCGGAGATTACAACAGAAAGTGAACTTACAATAGAAAGGTTATTGGCAGAAAGTACACATCTACAGTCTACTTCAATATTCTCAAATAGTACCCATCAAAACAAGTATTGGACTTGCAAAAATATGTGACATCTCAAATAGGCTATTGGTCATACATAGCAGAAAGTATGATGATGTAGCTGTGCTGTCATGTTCCTTGGAGAGGGAACATAAGTTACATAACAATAGCTGCTGTTGGTAGGTGGACAAGACCTCGGGACCTTGTGGTCTAGTGCCACAATGGAGATAGTGAGAGGAAGAGTGGTGCAAAGGGGGTGATGGCATGACAGATATGACAGAGAGAAAGAGAGAGGATCAGCAAAGAGAGGGAGAGAGATAGAGACAGTCAAGGGAAATACTTCTTATTCTGGTTAATTCGAAGAATGATGACCATATATAGGAGTCTCTAACAATGCGGCACTAACCAATTACTAGTAAATAAATATTTGACTTAACTAACTAAACAATCTTATTTATTGGTCTAAAAGAATAACCTTCTTTATCTAATGGCACCTGCTCGGATGCTACTGCCCCTTTTGTGCAACCCCCTCATGGGACCATTATAAGCCATGAGATGTGAAAACAAATTGCAACCTTTCCCAATGTAAATGTACAAATTAATGCCAAATATGAGTTGTCATAAGACATATGGATTAATTAACTTACATTTTTGTCACATCTAACATAAATTTCAGATCCAGATAAACTTTTCAATTTCTCCCCATTTCTAATCTATTTGCATAATTTCATTAAATGCTTTAGATTATATTGAAATAAAAAACCCTAACCAAAGATGTACACTTATAGATATGAAAAAAGAATGCCATGGAAACATACATGTTTGCGGGCACCATTCTTTACAATCCACACTTCCTTTTCATTTGCTTGCTTGTCTGAAATATACCTATTGTAGTCATCCCAGGCCTCTTTAGTTGCCGAAACTGCGAAAATAATTATAAGTGGGCCCCATGTGCTTGCAGGATTTACTGGGGTAATAAGTGACCATAGTTGGAGACATGCTATCAGCAAGAAATATTGATTCATGAAACGCCTGAAACACCAAATTAAGCAATTAGCTTCTACAATCAATGCAACTTCAATCGGGGCTTCTCCATGTATGATAATGCACCAACAAAGAGACATCCGTTGTCAAAAGTACAGAATAAGTGAAACTACTATATACGAACCTGAATTGCTCCCATAGATTTTTTGGCAAGAAGTTCAGTAATGTGTACTTTGTGTTAGAAATCCGGTTATCACAATAGTTATTCTGGTAAGACTCATCATTTATGTAGACAAAACGCTTCATTGCTAAAAAATAACCATAAACTCTATGGTAATTTGTCCCCTTTGATTGTCCACATGAGACCAGCTGAGAAGACCTGCAAAAAATTCAAAATCGTCAACTTACGAGTGGCAGCAAGACAAAAGCTCCAAGTGAATTAAAATTAAAGAGACCTGGGATTAAAATTCAAGCTATAAGTAAAGGAAAAGGAAAGTTGTTCAATAGAATTAGAATTCTTCATGGTTCAATCTCCAACAAAATTTGTACCTATACCTATGTGCAAAATCCTGAATAGGATACGTCTACATCAATGGGTCCTACGTTGGAGTCAAAAGACCACATCTGTTCACAATTTCTAGTTCCTCGGATGCATACCTTGAAGCATGGATGATACAGTCTGCTCAGGCAGAAGTAAAGTAAGATGCTTATAGTCCCTCTGCCCGCTGCTGTGTACTGAAAATTAGCAAAATTAAGTACACCAACCGTCTCCCGGAACGTAGAGAGCCCTGCTCCCAAACGAATCAAAAAGGCACAACAACAAAACACGACAGATCGGTAGCCACAAGACAGGATCACGAGCCTTACGCATCACATGAACAAGGAAAAACGTATTCGAGTTAGGACTTAGGAATCAAATAATCTACAGCCATGCTACAATCATCCATCGATCTGGTCGTTTCCTACCCACCCGATGCTATCCGAGAGTTACTCCGTCAAAATCCGGAACTAAGCATCCATCCCAGCTTCCGATCGTTCGTGACCAACGCGCGGGTGCGAGCGGTAGCGCGTGATCGCACGGATCGGCCGAGGGTTAGGGGAGAGGTGGGGGGAATGCTCACCGGGGAAGCCCCGATCTCCAACGGAGGGTGGCTGTAGCGACCACCTGCGACGAAGGTGGCGGAGGAAATGCTGAGGTGGGGCCTGCGACGGGAAAGGAAGGGGGCGGCGCGGACTTGCAGTTCGCCGGACGGACCCCGTTCGGACCTGCGGGCAGGTTCGACGTAGGTTGGCACTGTATGGGCTGGGGCCTGGGGGAATCCAGTCCACTATGCCCTCATTCGGTTCAGGAAAAAAAAGCTCATTATTTAGGGCCTGTTTGGGAGAGCTCCACTCCAAAAAAATCAGCTCCACTCCACCAACTTCACCATAGAGTAGCTCCATCATAAAGTTGAAGTAGGGAAGGGAGGTGTTTGGCTTGCAAATTAGATCTAGCTTCAAGAATAGATGAGTTTGATGTGGATACCCATTTGTGCCCTTGGATGTTGAATGGAGGTGGGTAATTACCTCATATGTGTAACTAGTGGCAAAGGTGGGTAATTACCTATGAACTTCACAAGTGGGTATGAAACAGTGTTTCTTGGAGTACCCCTTGAGGAGCTCCACAAAAACCATGAAGCAGCCCCTAGATTCGCATTTTTCCGGGTTTTGAGTTCCGTAGCTGAGGTGTTTGGCTACACGAAGTTGGAGTGGAGCTGAAAATTGAGGAGCAGAGCTCTCCCAAACAAGCCCTTATCCAAAGGAGGATGTAGCTAAAAATTGATTCTTAGGCCCTGTTTGGTAGAGCTCCAGATCCCAGCTTCACTTCAGAGCTGAAACTTGTAAACTAAAATAAAGTGACTTAAGTTTATAATTTTATTCTAAAATGTAAACAAGAGGACCCACCTAAACACTCTTAATATACCCACAGCTCCAGCTCTACGAATTTGGTGAAACTAGGAATACCCAACTCTACCAACTCCAAGAATTTGTTGGAGCTGGAGCTCTGCCAAACACCCCCTTACTGATTCTTACCGATTCAATCTAAAATCTAGAAGTCGCAGCCGACTCGGGTCAATTCTCTTATAATCAAAAGCAGCTTCTCCTATAATCCAGAATTCATAATCAAGAAGCTGAAATGAACTAGGCAATAACTTCTTTAGGCTGTCCCAAACAGGGCCGAAGTACCTTGCAAAGGGCTGTGAATCGCTAAGAAAACACACTAGGTAGGGGGAAGAGCCGAAGAGGCCAGTGGGTGGAGGTTTGATGTAAATGAGTCCGATATGGTTAGTTAATACAAATATAGGATGTATATCTTTACCCGTTTCTTTTCATATAGACACGAATCCAGATTATTCAGAATACAAATATAGGACGTATATGTGACAGATTTAAATCAGAAATGGGTAAAGATATACGGATAGAGTAATATATGTTGATCAAACAACGAATACATGACTATAATAGCAAATTATATATCAACCAAACCCAATAGACATCTTAGAAAAAATATACTACTCGAGAATGAATAGAACCAATGGGCTGCCATGGTAAACATGTAATAAAAGGGTTGGGCCAATATAGTTGCCGGATATCTGATAAAAAACTGATATTTGGATTCCATCCCGTATTTATCAGTTATTGACTACCCTAAATTAGATCACGAATCCGGATTCCATCCCAGATCTGGCCGAATAGTCAAAGTAATTCCCAAATTCGCTCCCGACCGGATCTTGCTCAGGATCGAGCGGGAAATATCCAGCCCGTTTTCAACCCTAAGTGGAGGGTAGGAAAGGGCGGTGTACCATTGATGTGCGACTATGAAGATCATAACAAAATCGTTCCGAAACTCTTTCCGAATATTGACCCTCCCGATAAGTTTGAACTCTCCATTCTACCCTCACACAGAGTAGAAGAATAGGAGGGACTTACTGTTGGACTAGAAACCATACTTGTTCAAGATATGTGGCTACGGCGACACACCTTCTCCAGATCTCGCACATAGTTTAGTCTTCCACCTGAGGTATCACATGTTAAGACTCGGGAACTTACTGAGCTAGGTTTACCCCATAACAGACATGTAGTTATGCATTGTTTACATCGACCATATTAGTGTCATTCACACATCACCATACCAACCCAATGTCAGACTAACCCACCCGACTCATAGCCTCTAGCCACACTAACCACATTCTAAACCAACCCACATTGGTTCTATTTTAATAACTAACTATTAATTATATATCATAGGGTGACAAATGATTATTTCATAGCAAATAACAAGATTGACATAACAAATAACAAGGTAGGTATAATTCAAGTAGCTTGCATAACTAATTCCTTAACTATTTTAAATTGTTGATAATTTGAACTAGAATGCAATAGTTTGAAATAAAATAACTTTTGTAAAATTGGGTTCAATATTATCAAAACATAGCTTGTTTGGTTCTTGCTATGCTATTATTTCTTTATCTTCTATCTTCGACTTCCTTACCTTTCAACTCCTCGAACGACTTTTGGACGTCTACATCTAATGAGAAACAAAAATTACATACAATAAAACTCAAAAAGACATCAAATAAACTCTAAATTGAGAATAGATGGTGCTGGAATGAAGGGCTTGATTTTCGATGAATTTAGGAACTCGAATGAACTTAAACGGAGTTCGTATGAAGGAGAACGAACTCTCGGAAGATTTCTCTGCAAAGATAACTATGATGATTATCGAATGGAGAATATTTCTGGGAATATTCCTTCTAAGTTTAAATAAATAAAATGGACAGAGCCTGACGTGTGGGCTCTCGGTCTATGGATGGGTCCACAGAATAGTGCTAGTCCATAGTGGACTTGGTGCACGGACTTGAGTGGCTAACAAGTGGGTTCCATTGATTTTTAAAATTTTTGCAAATAAAGTAAAACATGAAAAATGATTAGAGACTAACAAGTAGCCATATTCAACGGTGGACTAGGTCCATGGGAATAAGGGCTGATAAGTGGGGCCCATGTGTTAGTGACTAAAGGTTTAGATCTAGATTTCAGGTGTATGACATGTGGGGCCCACATGTCATTGACTCTAGATTGTATCTAACCACATGTCATTGATTGGGATGGCCACATAAGCGATGGTCCCAAGCTAGTGGCTGGGTGATGCAGAGGTGGCATACCACATGAGTGTCCACATCAGCGATGACGCGTAGGGACTAATGGTCGAAGGTGGCACTCCGGCAGTCGTCGACGATGGGGGAGGCTCGGGTATTGGCAAACAAGGAACGGTGAACACCGTGACATAGTCAAACATCACTAGCAATGATCGTAGAGGGCGATGGTGTTGAGGAACACGGTATGCTACTCTAGCACAAATTAAAATTTTTACCGCAAACCAGAAAAGCTACTCGCAAGAAGGGGATCATAGATCTATTACCACTAGACGCGCAGTTGCGGAATCCTTTGCACGTCATTGTAGTGGATCGTCCTCGCTGCGGATCGTCCTCGCCGCGGATCGTCCTCGTCACGGATTGTCCTCTCCACGTCGCAGTAGCAGCAGCGTCACCACAACAGTCCACACGTCCTTAGATAGGGAGAACAACAACCACACATGTTTCCTCCCCAAGACAGTCCACCATTACCAACAAAGCCGGGTGTCAAAACAAAGATTGCGACCAAAAGACGCGCAACACACAACTCTTCTTCTTCGTCTTCAACCAAGGAAGACAAAACCACAAACCGCCTACGGAACAATCCGCGAGAATTCAGTACCCACACACTTTTCTTTCGATTTCAATCAACTAAAACCAAGAAAATCAACCACACCGATCATCGGAACGGTAAAAGAAATCCAAAAGGATCCACCATCAACTTTTCTAATCAACTCCAACCAACTACCCGGTCTACGACAGAAAGGATAAGCACTCTCCCTATGGGAGGTTAATAGTCTTTTGGTGATGGCTCTCACCGGCCACACCAATACTCTGCATAACATTACTACAAACAATAGAAGATGACCGGAAACCTCCGGCACCACCACATCACTACATCAAACATGTAGCATCTCAATCAATACTTTCATAAATATAACATCATACATCATCAAAATGCAGCATTTAACACCAAAGCTTAAATACAATATTTAAGCGGATAGCATCGATACCCATACCCTTCCTACTATGCATCAGAGTGTGTCAAGTTTTAAATTGGTTAACCAAACTATTTCAGATTTTAAAGTTATTGCCCTAAGGCCAAATTTTAACAAGTAATCCTATGCCATGTTTCTACTTTTCCAAGTCAATATTTTAGTTTACTCTAGAGTAATTTGCTACATTCACATTCCACGGACCTAAAGCCCGCTCTGATACCAGCTGTAACACCCCGACATCGAGTATGCCTGAATGTTACCAAACATAGACTAAACAACATCTAAATACCACAAATAAAGATAAATTACAGCAAAGGTGCGAATGTTAAAACCGAAAATTTCGGCAGCATCTCCTTTGTTTTTCCATGAATTGAAGCAACAATAATAATAAGGCATGATATAGCATGATAAGAGACATCTAAAACAGCAATAACAATTGGTATAGCATCACTTATGTCTAAAATAGGGAATTCAACCATTCCAAAAATTATAACGACTCAAACGATGAACTTAAGCTCAAACCAAGCCATACACCAAGTTTCATGGCACTAATCATTAATATCATGACTCCAAATGATTTAAATGTCTATAAGTGTGAAGCTACGTGTACAAGTGTAGCTAATGCCCTTTCCCGCATGCCGGTTTCATGGTACCTAAAAACAACATAAAACACAAGCGTGAGTTCATCACTCAGCAAGTATATTGCAATGATACAAAAACAATAACAACTCACATACATACTTAATGCCATTCACATATCCTGAGAATCAACTCATGAACTTTATTCATGCTTTCATATAACATCTTCATAAACATCTCAAATAAACATCTTCATATGCATCTCATAGAACGTCATAATCATCTCATAAGCCACTTCATTTATGCAATGCAATGCAATGCCATGCCATGCCCATATCTCTCTGAAGCACATACCGGTATTGCCGAGTGTACACCCGTCGACGAGCACCCCCTTCCCCTTCCATCCCGTAGATGGAGGGTTCCTACTCTTACTGACTCGTTCCCATGCACAACCGTGGATGGGACTACGAGGTAGGTCTTTCGTGTTCACTACGTGTGAACACAGAGGCCCGCATCAGCATGGGTCGCCTCTTCCATTATGAATGCACATATGACATAAACATGTAAAGATTGGCATAAACATTTAATACAATGAATTCATGATCAATATGAAATCATGTTCATCATGTCATAGGCAAACATCAATCATGGCAAGTTAGTATATCATGTAATCACATTGCACCTAAGCAAGTCTAGCAATTCATACAACACACAACTCATTCCAATACACTTGCCTTAACCGCGGGCGACGGATTGGCGAGACGATGAGGGCACTCCCGGGGTCACACCACCTACACAAACATTCCACACACTCAAAATGTGCCCCCAAAACAGTACGCAAAAGCTCGTTTACCCCGACTTCACAAACTTCTCCCAAAACCAAAAAAACAGAGAATCTGTCCCGTCGGGACAGCAGGCTTCAATCTAGCATAACTTTAGTTCTCGGGCTCCGAATCGATTAAACGAGTACATCATCACGAATCTTAGAAAATTTTCTAACTTTTTCTAAGTATTGGGAAAAGCTGATTCGGATTCTAAAATTGTCTAATCTACAAAACATTACGTTCTGTCCCAATTACGTCACAGATTTGAACACGCTTGGTAAAACGATCATAACTTTCAAATGGCTGGGCGGAATTGGACGTTCTTGGTGTCCAATTAAAGGTATTGAAGTTATATACAACTTTCTCAACAGGTGGCCGACCAAAATCTAACTCTAAAATTGCGAAAACTCAAACCCTAGGTCGTGCGCCCAATCTGCTCGAAATAGAACCCTATGCAAACTCTAGTTTTCATCAAATCTACCCAATCATAGCACCACCTCTTGATCTAAAAGCATCAAAACACCCTCTAGCATAGCACCTAGACCACCCCCAAGTATTACCCCTAACCATACCTTCGCTGACTTAACGATGAACTCGATTTAACGGCGATTTAATCTCCTCCCGGTTCTCCCGATCTCCTTCCTCGCTCCGAATCCACCAGATCTCCTCGACGCGGAGCTTCCCAATGGAGAGGACAGTAGGACGGAGGGGTGAGGAGCTCCCCTAGGATGGCTAGGGAGGTGGAGAGGAGAGGGGAGGGAAGCGCAAGGGGGAGGGTGGCTAAAGCGGCGTGGAGAGGAGGAAGTGGGGGTGGCGGCTTGGGGAGGAGGGCAAGGGGGTGGGGCGCCCTAGGGCAAGGGGAGGGGGTTTGCTGCCCCCCTCCCCCACATGGGCCAAAAAACTCCACCTTCGGCCCATGTGGGGTCCCCCCTAAGGCCCAAATCGCCCCGGATAGGCCCAAACTCCTGAAATCGGCCCGAAAACTCGATTAAACTTCATAACGTATAGTTTTAATCTCCGATTTCATATTTTATAATGTTTCGACCTTCCGTAGTATCACACATACAAGATCAAAAACACAAGTGCGCTCCCACTAGCCTTCTTATAAACACAAGGCTCTTCTTCATTTTTTATGAAGTCAAATCCTTTGACTACTTCATCAAAACGAATGTTCCAACTCCGAGATGTTTGCTTCAACCCATAAATGGATCTTTGAAGCTTGCATACCTTTTTAGCATTTTTAGGATCGACAAAACCTTCGTGTTGTATCATGTATACATCCTCAGAAAGATTCCCATTAAGGAAAGCTGTTTTGACGTCCATTTGCCAAATTTCATAATCGAAATATGCAGCAATAGCTAAAATGATCCGAACATACTTAAGCATGGCTACCAGTGAGAAAGTTTCATCATAGTCAATTCCTTGAACTTGTTTGAAACCCTTTGCCACCAACCGTGTCTTATAGATCTGAACATTTCCATCCATGTCTATTTTCTTTTTGAAAATCCATTTGCACTCAATGGTTTTTACACCATGAGGAGGATCCACCAAGTTCCAAACTTTATTGTCATGCATTGATTGAATTTCGGATCTCATGGCTCCAAGCCATTTTTCGTAGTTTGGGTCCATCATCGCTTCTTTGTAAGTCGTGGGCTCATCATTGTTCAACAATAATATGTCATGTCCATATCTTATAGGTTCATGATGCGACTTCCCCGACCTACGTAGGGCTGGTGTCTCTTCCACAAGTTGTACAACACTTTGTACATCTTGTGAAGGTTCAGTGGCAGCTTGAACATATTCATGCAATTCTCGAATTTCATCGAGATGCACATCACTCCCACTGATTTCTTTGGAAAGAAACTCTTTCTCCAAAAAAACACCATTTCGAACAACAAAAACTTTGTTCTCGTTTCTTTTGTAAAAATAATATCCTTTTGTTTCTTTAGGATACCCCACAAAGAAGCATTTTTCTGATTTAGGTGCGAGTTTATCTGATTGCAAACGTTTTACATAAGCCTCACACTCCCATATCTTGAGAAATGACAACATGGGACTTCTCCCGGTCCATATCTCATATGGTATCTTCTCAACGGAATTTGATGGGACCCCATTCAATGTGAACGCAGCTGTCTCTAAAGCGAAATCCCGAAAGATAATGGCAGATCTGTTTGGCTCATCATTGACCGAACCATGTCTAACAAAGTTCAATTCCGTCGTTCGGACACGCCATTCCGTTGAGGCGTTCCTGGTGGAGTAAGTTGTGGAACGATTCCACATTGCTTTAGATGATCATCAAACTCTTGGCTTAAGTATTCGCCACCACGATCTGATCGTAAGTGTTTTATTGATTTGCCAAGTTGATTTTGTACTTCGTTCTGAAACTCTTTGAACTTTTCAAAAGTTTTAGATTTATGCCTCATTAAGTAGATATATCCATATCTACTAAAGTTATCGGTAATAGTTACAAAGTACTGAAACCCACCTATAGCAATCGAGCTCATTGGTCCACATACATCTGTATGTACTAAGGCCAACAATTCACTCGCCCTCTCACTAAAACCTGTGAAAGGGGCTTTTGTCATTTTGCCAAGTAAACAAGATTCACATGTTTCAAATGATTCAAAATCAAATGAGGTGAGAAGTCCATCACCATGGAGCTTCTTCATGCGCTTCTCATTTATGTGACCTAAGCGACAATGCCATAAAAAGGTAGGATTCAAATCATTAGGTCGAGGTCTTTTGACATTAACGTTATTGTCGGTGTATTCTACACCGGGGTACTCTCCCCGCCCTCAAAAAAGGTATGGAGGGCCCCACGTGGCTACGTGGCGAGCAGTGCTCCTAAGCCCTCCTCGCTGGGCGAGGAGGCCCCGTGGCTATGTGGCGAGCAGCGTCCCTAAGCCCTCCTCGCTGGGCGAGGAGGCCCACATGGCTACGTGGCGAGCAGTGCTCCTAAGCCCTCCTCGCGGGGCGAGGAGTCCAACGTGGCTACGTGGCGAGCAGTGCTCCTAAGCCCTCCTCGCTGGGCAAGGAGGCCCACGCGGCGAGCAAGTTGTCCTTGCATCTAGTCTTGGTTTTACTCATCTCTATGCCTCGAGGGATGAGCCATTTCTCGGGATTAGTGATGTACCAGTGGTACGTAACTACCCGGATATCTTTCCAGAAGAATTACCGGGGATGCCGCCAGACCGGGAGGTTGAATTCGTCATTGAATTGCTGCTCAGAACGGCCCCGATATCTAAGCGTCCATATCGGATGCCTCCCAATGAGTTGATTGAATTGAAGAAACAACTCGCGGAACAGCAAGAGAAGGGTTTCATCCGACCGAGCTCCACACCCTGGGGATGCTCGGTACTGTTTGTGAAGAAGAAGGATAGCAATTTGCGGATGTGTGTCGACTACCGCCCGTTGAACGAGGTAACGGTTAAGAACAAGTACCCACTTCCACGGATCGACGATTTGTTCGATCAAATGACCGGAGCCCGTGTATTCTCCAAAATTGACTTGAGATCCGGTTATCATCAAATCAAAATTAGAGCGGGAGACATCTCGAAGACGGCATTCTCTACTCGTTATGGCCTATACGAGTATACCGTCATGTCTTTCGGTTTAATCAATGCACCGGCCTACTTCATGAGCCTAATGAATTCAGTTTTTATGGAGTACCTCGATAAATTCGTCGTCATCTTCATTGATGACATTCTCGTCTACTCCCAATCTGAAGAAGAACATGAAATACACCTTCAAATGGTTTTGGAGAAACTGCGAGAACACCGACTATATGCAAAATTCAACAAGTGTGAATTTTGGCTAAAGGAGGTTACCTTCCTAGGCCATGTGCTGTCGGAAGGCGGTGTTGCAGTTGACCCGAGCAAAGTGCAATCAATACTTAATTGGGAACAACCTAAGACATCACAGAAGTTCGGAGTTTCCTCGGACTTGCGGGATACTTCCGCCGGTTCGTGGAGAACTTCTCCAAGATCGCGAAGCCACTGACCGAACTATTGAAGAAGGAGAAGAAGTTTTCATGGTCAGTAGAGTGTGAAGCAAGTTTCCAATTGCTGAAGGTTCGCTTAACTACTGCACCAGTTTTAGTACTGCCGGATATTCACAAGACCTTTGTCAGCGTAAGAGCCAACAGACACCTCTGGATCGGGTGTATATGAAGTTCGAATAGGGGGCTTTCGTGGAGATCGCTCGAAAGATGGAGAGAAGGAATCAATGGTGAAGCTCGCAAGGGGACACTTAGGTTTATCCAGGTTCTGGCTCTCCTAACGAGTAATAGCCCTAGTCCTATTTATCTGTTTTTGCTTGTGTTCTTGGGGGAAACTGAGAGAATCCCAACAGACAGAACGACTCTTCAGAGGTTGAAGAACCAAACCGAATGCATCGAACCCTTTCTCCCATGCACCCCGGTTTCCTCTTATACTTGGGCTGGCAGGGGCGCATGGGAGCTTACATCAGTGCACCACACTCATTACACTGCCATACCGCATTTAATGCACCTGTCACTAGTCTTGTGTCACACTTAATGCTCTGACATAGCCGACTTCACCCTGGCCTCGGGCCCCGCGCGCCTGCCGGCTCCGCCCACCTCGCCAGGGGGAGGGGATTTTGCCGTGACGTCACCCATAATAAATGCGTGTGTTGGGAACATGCGCCGTCACACTGTGGCTTTCATTACCCCCATTTAATGCGCACGATACGCATTAAATGCTTTTGATCCTCTGTGTGGTGGCACAGACCACTAGGTGGCCTCGAGTGGCGCTGCGGTGTAGCTGGACGCCACCGCCCGCTGGCGACCATCTTGCCGACCGCCACGCGTGGCTCGACGCCACCGTCCCGGGCGACCACCATACTGACCGCCAGCGGCGTGGCCTGGATGCCACCTGCCCGCTGGGCGACCACCCTGCACCCTTACTACAGTGAAGTGGGCACCCTGGTGTAGAATACACCAACAGTATCCCCCGGGCCCACCCTGGAGCGCCTTTGTCCCTTTTTGGAAAACGGCTCAGTCTCCCGGGTGGGTCCATTATAAATGCCCACGTAACGTCGCAGCTTTAAATGCCCACCGCCGTTTCTGGGCACCAAAGCGGAACAGGCAGCCGCCCCCGCCTCGTAACCGACGCAGGATCCTTGGGAACGTACACACGTTTGACAGCTTTTTGGGCTTCCTGCCTTTGAACCGGCGCGCCCCTTCGGGTTTCCCGCCAGATCATCCCTTCGTGTGGCTATATATAAGTCACCACGGGGGGAGCGGTTCTTTCTTTCAGTCTCACTCATCCGCTAAGTCCTCAGCCGTGCTTCTTGTGAACTGCCTCCTTTTTGTACATCGCCTCCTTCGCCCAGATGGCACCTCCAGCACCTTTGCTCCCGCCGTCGACCGTCGAGGAAGAAGACATCGCAAGGTTTTCCCGGCATATTACCGGTGGCACCCTCCACGTCCGCGCCGGGACTACCGCGCCCGGCAGCCGCCCGGGAGAAGTGATCTTCTTCGGCTGGGCGATGCTGGCGGGCCTACTCCCACCGGTTTCCTACTTCTACCTCTCCGTCCTCAACTTCTACTCCATCCACAATATTCATCTTCCTCCCAACTCCATCGTCCTCCTTGCTGTCTTCTCCTACTTCTGCGGAATGTTCGTGGGAGTGGCTCCCAACCTTCCTCTCTTTCACTTTTTCTACACCTTGCGCGCGGCCAGGGATCCTTCCACCCCGTCGGTGTGCTGCCACCTTCGCCTCCGAGACGGCGCGGCTTCGCGCTACATCCCGTTGGACTCCAGGTCCAACTGGAATACCTGGCACAACGAGTGGCTCTACATCGCGGACGACAGCGGCATTGAAGCCCTGGAGTTGCCGACTGGGCTGGCGGTCAGCAACCCCACCTGGGGAGCACACGTCAACGAGACGCCCGAGCTCCGGACAATGCTGGCCTGCGTGGACCAGCTACAGACAGCGGGCCTGGCGGGAAGCATGGTTCTCCGAGACTTCATATCTCGGAGAATCAGCCCCCTGCGCCCGCCCGGCCTGGCAGTACACGGGCCTCGATGACGTGACCTGGACGGTTCCCGGAGGTAGGCTACTTGTCTTTCTTTCTTTCTTTTTTTGGTGCTTTGGGCAACTGCCGCCGAGCTGACAGCGTTCTTCTTCCTCTTTTTTTAACAGCTGCAGGGGACTTAACCTCCGCAAAAGTCGACACCTGGATGGTGCTACTGGGCACCGCTGGCGTCATCCCGCCTTTCCCGGCTAGCGCACTCCCGCTTTGCCTCGTGGAGCCCCGGGAGCGCGTGGCGATCACCCGTGCAATTCCTGCCATGGACGCCACGGGACTGGTGGACACGCCACGCCAAGGGGTCCTAACGATCCGGGACCCTCCTCCGGCCGGCGACCAGGGAAGGGGCAAACGCCCCGTTGATGACGACGCCCCTGGTGCCAGCCCCAAGAGGCTACGCGTCCCGGCAGGGGACACGACGACCTCGACCGCTGGCCGGGCTCGACCGGGCGGGAGTTCTACGGGCGCGGCTCACGACTTCAATGCTCCGTCGGGTGGTTGAAGTAGACGCGTTCCCGACCATAGCTCCGCAGTACCGACCCTTCCGCCGCCACCGACGCAGTCACTCCGCCGCCACCGACTTTTCGCCGCCATCGGCCAGAGGTCGCCCACGCCTCGGCTCTTCCGGCCAAGCAGTCGCATCGCCGCAGAACCGCGCCGCGAGGGGGGCGAATCTCACTCCGGCCGCGCCTCGCTTCAGGAGACCTCCTGCCGGGTACTTAAAGCAAAGCACGAAAAACCGTTAAGTTCTTTTAATCTGAGAGGCTTACCCCCTTTTTACCTTCTTCAGGGCGACCACTTCAAGTGCCCCAGCCGAAGGCGACCAGGGAACCGCAGCGGCCGTGACAGCGCCGGTTGCGGTGGACGAGCATCGGGGCGACGCGAGTGACCACCAAGTGGCCGCCACAGGGGCGACCACCGCGCCGACCGAAGGCGAGTTGGGCTTGCAGCCCACTCTGGAGGCCTCCAACGCTTCAGTTCCCTCGGCAAACGTGGACGCTCTGCTGGCCGCCCTTGGCAAGTTGCACTCCAACATGAGCAATCGCCTTGCGATGAGCAAGGAGAGGCTGAAGGAGGCTGCCGTGGAGATCAACCACCTCCACAAGGAGGCACAGGACTGGCGCGGCCAGGCGGAGCGGGAGCTGCAGCAGGAGAGGACGCAAGGAGCCCTCCGTGTTGAGGCGCTCACCAGGGAGCGCGACGCGGAGAGGAGTGACAGGCTCCGCGCAGAGTTCGAGACCACCTCCATGCTGCGCCCCGCCTTCGACCGGATGGTGGCCAGCCTGGTGCCGCTGGGGCTGGAGCAGCCGCCCCCTTTGAGCAGAGGGCACGGCACTATGCTTTCTGCATGGGCCGTGTCGCCGACTTCCTCACCCTTATGCCCGCCACCTTAGCCACCCGGTCCAGTCAAGAAGGGCGCGCAGTCACGGCAGCCACGGCGAAGTACGTGCTAGCGTGTTGCGCTAGCCGGGATGCGAACTTCGACCCACTGGCCGTCATCTAGGGGGTGGAAGGGGACTAGGCCCGTGCAGAGGCGCAGGTCCACGATGCCGCCGAACAGGTCGCTGGGCAGCTCGAGATGGTCAACCCGACGTTGGAAGCGGTGGCCGAGGACATGGCTCTTGGGCTGGACGGCGGTCCGGCAGAGGACCAGGGGGCCGCGAAAGCCACGGCGGACGAGGAGTGAAGACCCTCGACTTAGTTTTTCTTGTCTTTTGTTTTGTCTTCGTCTGTAAAAAACTCCTGCAAGTTAGCCCTTACTCATGGATGCACATGCTTCCCTTTACATGTCTTATGCTTGAATGTTTGTCCGCGCGCCCCACTTTGCTGATTCTGCACGAGCGAACAGGCAGCCGCACGCTTTAACGGTTAGTCGGGATGCAGGGTTCGAGACCCTCGCGCCGGAACACCGCCATCTCAGGACCTTAAGACCTTGTGAAATTAACTACTCTCGCGGTCTCTTGGGACCGAACACTTGGTGAGGCGTGGCAGGGTAGTAGGCTCTCGGTAGCGGTGTTTAAGTCGCCGATTCTCACGGGGACACCCGGAGCGTCATGACCGTGTTGAGAATCGTGCCAAACCAACCGCCCGGTCGCCCATCCCTGCTCGTCGCGCTCACCCAGTGGTTCCACTTTTACCGTCGAGGTTTCAGAGAGTCGCAAGGTACTGGGGGCGGCTACGCGGATGCGGCCCACTAGGGCGCAAACCAGAAAAAGAGAACGAAGATGATAACTGCTTTGAATAAAAAACGAGCGCTTGATTAAACAGAGGCTTCCCCCGACCAGCCAAGGAGAGGAAAACTCAGTCCGACTGGTCGGGGCACACAGCTCTGCACTTACTGCCATTTTTAGGGATAGAACTTGTGTAGAAGCTCTATGTTTTGGGAGTTCACCAACTCCTCCCCGTCTTCAGTGGCCAACCTGACCGCCCCGGGGCGAGAGACTAAGACCACCTTGAAGGGGCCCTCCCACTAGGGAGACAGTTTGTGCAACCCGGCATGTGTCTCGACTGCGCAAGAAGACCAGTGCCCACCGCTGTTCTCTTCGACCGGCGGCGTGGTACCGCTCGAGACTTTGCTGCACGGCGCAGACAAGGCTGCACAGTCTCGCATTTCTTCCAGGAGATTGGCCTCCTCTCGACGCAGATCTTCCTGGCCTTCCTCCATGAACGCCGCGACGCGCGGTGACCCCAAGGCCAGCTCCGAAGGCAAGACAGCTTCCGCGCCATAGACCAAGAGGAAAGGAGTTTCTCCGATGGCCCGGCTGGGGGTGGTACGAAGCGACCACAATACTGCCGGGAGATCTTCAGTCCACCAGGCTCTGCGCTTATGGAGTCGATCAAACGCCCTGGTTTTGAGGCCCTTCAGCACCAGCGCATTGGCCCGCTCAACTTGGCCATTACTCCTTGGGTGGGCCACCGAAGCAAAACAAACCTTGGTGCCCATTTCTTCACAGAAACCCAAGAAGGTAGCGCTGGTGAACTGTGTGCCATTGTCGGTGATGATGCGGCTGGCGACCCCGAAGTGGATGAAGATTCCTTGCATGAACTTGACTGCGGCGGTGGCGGTAATGGCCCTCAACGCTTCGGCTTCCACCCATTTGGTAAACTTGTCGATGGCGACGAACAGATGGGTGCAACCTCCTGTGGCCCGCGGGAACGGGCCCAGGATATCCAGCCCCCAGACCGCGAAGGGCCATGAGAGTGGGATGTTTTGTAGAGCCTGGGCTGGTCGGTGGATTTTCTTGGCGTGGAACTGGCACACCCCGCACTTCCTCACCAGCTCGCAAGCATCCTGGAGGGCGGTTGGCCAATAGAACCCTTGGTGAAAAGCTTTCCCAACCATCGTTCGACTGGACATATGGCTCCCGCACACGTCTCCATGAATATCAGAGAGCAGACTGCTCCCTTCTTCCCGAGTGATGCACTTCAGAAGAATTCCATTTCTACCCCGGCGGTACATGTCCCCGCCCACCAGTGTATAGCACTTGGCCTTTCGTGCTATCTTCTCCGCTGACGCATCATCGTCGGGGCACACTTGACCCTGCAGGTAGGCCAGGATCGGATCCATCCATGTGCCTTCTCGGTCAAGTGTGGCGACCACTCGGTGATCGCCCGGGTACTTCGTCTGGCCAGACGTTTCCGCCGGTACTACTCTCCCTTCCGGAACGAGGGCTGAAGTAGCGTCACCATCGTCCCCACCAGAAATGGGGGCTGCGATGGACGGTCGTGGAAGCCTTTCCTCAAAGACTCCGACCGGAACAAGGGATCTTGTCGAGGCGAGCTGCGCGAGCCCGTCCGCTAAGTAGTTGTCGCGCCGGGGGATATGAGTATACCCCAGCCCGTCGAAGTGTCGCTCCATTTTTCTGATCTCTGCCAGGTACACCGCCATGATAGGATCAGAGCAGGAGAACTCCTTTCTCGCTTAGTTGACGACCAGCAGGGAGTCACCCTTGACTTGCAGACGCCGAACACCGATGGCTGCGGCAGCGCGAAGTCCCGCCAGCAAGCCTTCGTACTCAACAACGTTGTTGGTGGCCTTGAAGTCCAGGACGACTACGTACTTGAGGAGGTCTCCGGTTGGGGAAACCAGGAGGACCCCAGCCCCCGCGCCTTTGAGCCTAAAGGAGCCGTCGAAGTAAAGTGTCCAGGGGGAGGGTGTGGGGATTTCTTCGGTCTCAGACTCGGCAGGAGTCCATTCGACAACAAACTCTGCCAGCCTTTGACTCTTGATTGCAGTGCGGGGGGCAAATTTGAGGCTGAACTCCCCCAGCTCCACGGATCACTTGGCAATGCGGCCCTCTGCTTCACGATTGTGAAGGATCTCACGCAGGGGATAGGCAGAAACCACTATGATCTCCCTTCCTTGCAAATAATGCCGCAACTTCCTGGATGCCACCCGCACGGCGTACACCATCTTCTGGGCTTGCGGGTACCTTATTTCCGCATCATGTAACACCTTGCTGACGTAGTAAACCGGCCATTGGACGCCTTCCCGCTCTGCCAGCAGTGCCACGCTCACAACCGCGGGGATGGCCGCCACATATAACAGTAGCGGCTCGCCCGGCTCGGGGGCGACTAGTACCGGAGGGGAGGAGAGGTACTTCTTCAGATCTTCGAGTGCTTGTTGTGCTTCTGTAGTCCATTCGAAGAAGTCGGTTTTCTTTAACAGCTTGAAAAAGGGGAGGCTCCTTTCTCCCAGCCGGGCTATGAATCGGCCGAGAGAAGCCAGGCGACCAGCTAAGCACTGTACTTGTTTGAGCCGTGTGGGTGGCTGCATGCGCTCGATGGCCGCGATCTTGTCCGGGTTGACCTCGATTCCACGACTAGAAATGAGGAACCCGAGCAGTTTTCCTGACGACACACCGAACACACACTTCTCAGGATTCAGCTTCAAACAATACTGCCGGAGGTGGGAGAAAGTCTCCTCTAGATCTTCAACAAGCCCAGCAGTCTTTTTGGTCTTCACTACCAAGTCATCAACATACACTTCAAGGTTTCTTCCAATATGTGACCGAAATACAGTATGCGTAGCTCGTTGGTAGGTTGAGCCAGCGTTCTTCAGTCCGAAGGGCATTCGGACATAACAGTACACGCCGAGAGGGGTCACAAAAGTAGTCTTCTCCTCGTCTTCCCGCGCCATGCTGATCTGGTGGTAGCCGGAGTAGGCGTCCAGGAAGCACAAAACCTCGCACCCTGCTGTGGAGTCGACGACAACGTCTATTCGCGGCAAAGGGTACGGGTCCTTGGGGCAGGCTTTGTTAAGGTCGGTGAAGTCAATGCACATCTGCCACTTCCCATTTGACTTCTTGACAAACACAGGGTTGGCCAGCCACTCAGGGTAGGTGGCCTCCCCGTACGATCCTTGCATGCAGCTGTTTCTCCACCTCATCCCGAATGGCATCTTGCCGCTCTGGTGCCTGCCTCCGGACTTTCTGCCGGACTGGGTGCACTCCAGGGAGCGTTGCCAATCGGTGCTCAATCACCTCCCTAGGGACCCCAGTCATTTCAGATGGTTCCCAGGAAAACACATCTAAGTTGGACCGGAGGAAGGTGATGAGCGCGTGATAGGGACGGTGGTCCGATCTTTCGGTGAGAGAATGATAACCACGATTTGGGTTGGAGTTCGACGTTGGCGGTCCGACTACAACTGTCAACGACGTTGCGCCTTAGCGACCGGTACACCAATCTCCGAAGTGTTGATCTTGCCGGGGCGCGACCAACATTCCTGCACTCGATCCGTGCAAAAGGTGCACTTCTCAAGGTTACCAAATAAACGCGCATCTCGTAATGCATTAAAAACAGCACGCAAATGGTTAAGATGTTCCTCTAATGATTTGCTGTAGATTAAAATGTCATCAAAATATACCACCACAAATTTTCCAATGAAAGCACGCAAAACCTCATTCATCAATCTCATGAAGGTACTAGGTGCATTAGTTAACCCAAAAGGCATTACTAACCACTCATATAGTCCGAACTTAGTTTTAAATGCCGTCTTCCATTCATCTCCTAACTTCATGCGAATCTGGTGGTACGCACTACGCAAATCAACTTTAGAGAACATAATAGAACCACTTAATTCATCAAGCATATCGTCTAACCTAGGAATAGGGTGATGATACCTAATGGTGATATTATTAATTGCTCTACAATCAACACACATATGCCATGTTCCATCTTTTTTAGGCACTAAAATGACTGGAACAGCACAAGGACTAAGAGATTCACGTACGTACCCTTTATCTAGCAATTCTTGAACTTGGAGTTGTATTTCTTTGGTTTCTTCTGGATTGGTTCTATATGGTGCTCAATTGGGTAAAGATGCCCCTGGAATGAGATCAATTTGGTGCTCAATCCCCCGGATTGGTGGCAGCCCTGGAGGAATGTCCTTCGGGAAGACGCCAAAGATACTCTGCAAAAGGTTAGCGACGACAGGAGACAAAGAAGAACACATATCCTGCAATGAAAACAAAGTTTCTTTGCAAACCAAAGCATAGCAATGAGAAATACTAGCATGCAATTCATCCACGTCAGATTTAGTCGCAAGAAAGCAAGCACCTTTCAATTTAATCTCATTTTTCTTCTCAACATCAGAGTTAAATTCTTTCTTTTTAGGTTGTTCAATCCCTTTTTCTACAATGTGATTCTTACTCTTTGCATTCTCTCGAATTTTCTCTTTGCTAGCCCTAGCAATCTCATCTTTCAAAATAGCCTCAGGAGTCATAGGATGCAGCACAATTTTCCTTTCTTTATGCACAAAAGAATATTGATTGGTTCTACCATGATGCATAGAGTCCTTATCATATTGCCAAGGTCTACCTAACAACATAGAACATGCTTGCATAGGTACCACATCGCAATCAACAAAGTCATGATATGAGCCAATATCAAATTGTACTCTCACCAACTGTGTTATCTTTACCTTACCACTGTTGTTGAACCATTGGATGTAATAAGGCTGAGGATGCGGTCTGGTGTTAAGTGAGAGCTTCTCGACCATGTCGGAGCTGGCGAGGTTATTGCAGCTTCCTGAAAAGATGAGAAAGTTGCCTAGAGGGGGGGTGAATAGGCAGTTTAAAATTTAACTAAATTTGTCGCAGCGGAAAGAGTATCGGAACTTCCGGTGTTGGATCGGAACTTCCGATATAATCGGAACTTCCGATATCAGTTCGGAATGTCCGATCGACTTTAGACACGAACAATTAATCACTGAGAGTAATGAACTTGGATATCAATCTAAGAACGTTATATCAACTAAAAGGGAAACAAGCTTAAGTAAAGTAAAGTAAAGTAAAGATACGGATTTGTTCCCGAAGTTCGGATTCTTGAGGGAATCCTACGTCTCCGTTGAGGAGGCTCCAAAGAGCTGGGTCTTTTCCAACCCTTTCCTCCCAAACCTCGGTCACACTTGAGGCTTGGTTCCACTATTGGTTCCTTTCCTTTCGGAGGCGGAGCCGACCTTCACAAACTTCTCACGGTGTCCCACAATCCTTGGGAGCTCGTGATCGACACCTAGCCGTCTAGGAGTCCTTCAACCTCCAAGAGAAACAAATACACCGTTGAACGATCTTGGAGGAACACTCTTAAGCTCGAGATGAATGACACTTGCTTTTCACTCTAGCTCCAAATCTCACTTCTAGTCCTCACTCCTTGGATGATCCCTAAGATCAAAGGGGAGGGCTCAAAAGTAGACTAGAGAGGGCTCAAAGTGCACTAGAGTTCTGCCAAATAGAGTGTGTCACCCTCAAATGAGAGAGGAGTGGGGTATTTATAGATTCTTGCAAAAACTAGCCGTTATACACCCATTTCACCTGCATATCTAACTTCCGATATCAACATCTAATGTCCGATATGTGCAAACAATCGTAACTTGAACGCACTCCATCTCGTTTAAAAGACGATCGAACTTCCGATACCAACATCGGAACTTCCGATGTTCCCAGAAAAGCCCTTGACAAAATGCTTCTAAGTCCATATCGGACTGTCCGATATAAACATCGGAACTTCCGACTTAATATCGGAATGTCCGATATAATATGCCGGAATGTCCGATAATTCCAGAGAGCTCCCTTTTTCAGGTTTGAACACATCGGAACTTCCGATGACAAATATCGGAACTTCCGATATTTCCAGAGAGCATCCTAGAAAGCATCAATAACGTATCGGAACTTTCGATCGAAAATATCGGAACTTCCGATGCATCTACCATGCATCGGACTGAAGCAAGCATGCACATCGGAATGTCCGGTCACATCGGAACTTCCGATATAATATCGGAATGTCCGACTTGAACATTGAAAGAAACACATCCCGGTGCATGCGCAGTGACTTAGGGTCTCAACAAACATTAAAGTAACATTCATCTGAGCATAGAGACTATCCTAGATCATTTACGATGCATCCCTCTTAATAGTACGGCATTCCTACGACACAAAACATAGAGAATACAAGTGTAATGCCGTTTTACTCGCGAAATCTTGTTTGAGGGTATCCATCGCATGTAGACGATCTCACATTGAGCCTTTTACCTGCTCATAAGCTCATTGAAGACATTAGTCTCTTTAATCGCTTGTCATTAATCAACCAAAACCAATTTGGGGGCCTAGATGCACTTTCACTTCCGCCATCAATAATCACACGGCATGCACGTTCCTTGATCACACATTTGGTTTGGAACAAATTGTATCGTTGATTTTGCTCCGCCTTGCCCATTTGAACGCTCAACACACGTTGCACAAGGAGACTCTCATAGCGATCTGCATGCTCAGCGTCAATGTGCTCTTCTGTTTGATTAAGCTCATCTTCACTACCTGCATGGTTAGCTGCAAGCATAGCATAGGTATCTTCGTCTAAATCACTAGCAGAGGAATACTCACCATTATCCCGCACAATCAGTACCCGTTTGTTTGGACATTCACTCCTCATATGGCCATACCCTTTGCATTGATGACATTGAACATCTCTCGTTCTCCCTGTTGAAGCAATAGAAGAACTCTTGGCGGGTGTTTGGACGGGCCCCTTTGACGCCTCGGGGGGCCTAGATGTTGGACCGGACGACGAAGGGCGCGGCTTATTGTTGGGGGGAAGTTCTGTAGTTTGGCGACTCGTGGGAGCAGTAGGTGTACGGGGAGACCAAGTGCTAGCACGGCCTGTAGAAACGTTAATCCTGATGTTTGCGCGTCGCCCTCGCACTTCTCTTTCAGCTTTGCAAGAAAGATGAAATAAACGAGTGATAGAATTGTATTCTTTGTAATATAGAATGTCCTGAATTTCACGGTTCAACCCACCCATGAATCTAGCCATAGAAGCCTCCTCATCTTCCTCTAATCCACAACGAAGCATTCCTATTTGCAACTGCTGGTAATAATCTTCTACACTTTGACTACCTTGTCTTAATTGTTGCAATTTATTTAACAGATCACGCGCATAATATGATGGAACAAATCTAGCTCGCATGATTCTTTTCAAATCATCCTGTGTTTGAGCAAAGATTTGGATTTTTATGGTGATACTCACTCCACCAAATCGAAGCAAAATCAATGAATTCACTAGTAGCACCTAACCCTTTTGTTCTCGTGAAATTCATGGCAAGTAAATTTTTGATCAAGAGCTAATTCCCAAGTAAGGTATGCATCAGATCGTATTTACCATCAAAAGATGGAATGGTGAATTTAATCTTTCCTAGTGAATCATCACGGCCACGCACTCACGGCGCGGTGGCAAAGGACCCATGCCATGGCGATTGCGATGGAGCCGACGCCGTGACGAGCCGCTTAAATTATCAACCTCAAGACGCTAATAGTCATCCTCGTTTACCGCCGACGCCCAGGGCACCATGGTTGTGGTGGCCTCGTTGAACATCAACATCATCGCCAGGAGGTGCACGCCCAAGGACATCAAGCCGCCTCAAAATCTCGAGAGACGTCTCCACCATTGCAAGCTTGTCGTTGGTGTTGATTTGAGCCGCCTCCAAACCACCTAGGCGCTCATTAGTAACCCGCACATCCTCATCAAGGCCTTCAGGCGTAGCATCACTTGGCGCCAAAGTGTTGGATGATGCCCTTGGTGCAAGGAGAATGTTGCACGCCGTTGTCTCCGAACTCCGCCATGGCTAAACAAAACAATGGAACCAGCAATCACAGAGAATATACCCCTAGCAACTACTAGGACGTGGCTAAGTCACTCACACTCCACTTGTTTTGTCAAGTTCTTACCAATTCTTACCAAGCTTAGCAGATGGTGACCGCAACCGACAAGGCAACAACCCCTAGAAATATGGTGTATCGATGCCAGTCACTAGTACCTGGTTGGTAGTAGTATTTGTGGAGCTATAGGTGGCTGAAACAATACAAGGGAATGCTAGAACCGCGTTAGTCAAAACAAGCTGAGTAATCGTTCAACGACGGTACCATGCTGGTCCTAGGCTAGACCGTACTAGAGACGCGAGCCTGGACACAAGAGAAATCACGGATCCAACTGACAAGCTAAAACACAAAGCAAATAGCTAGGGCTCCTTCTCTTCTATTCCCTTTTTTTTTTAATTTTTTTTTAAATTTTTTTTTGACCAGGGGTATAAAGGTAATTAAAGAACTTGTACGGAAAAATACGGATCACGTTCCAAGTAGAGGGGACGGTTCTTGCCAATCTTTCTAATTCACAACTTTCTTTTCTTTTCTTTCTTTTTTTTGTGCGCCTTTTTTTTCGTGCGTCTTTTTTTTTTGCACTTGCCTTTTTCTTTTACAATTAAATTGGCAGACACCAGAAAACAAAGGAAATAACCCCTATAATCTCGGAATGTAAAACGGATCTAACTCGGTTTCCTTCCCAACCAAAACAACTTCAACTCGATGGACGGTGATGGCAGTGGTGATAAAAAAAACATGACAAAAACTCGAAACTCTAAGGGCTTAGACACTAAGACCAGCAACCGACTTATCGATGCAATCGAAAACTCAACAAGTAAAAACTAAGCAGAAATAGCGAAAGGCACAAATTGTTTTGGACAATAGAACTAATCCCTATTTTTTTTGGATTTTCTGGACTATAGGTCAAAAAAATGCAGAATTAGAAATCTCTCACCGATCAACCTTGCGCTCTGATACCACTTGATAGAAACAACGGTCCCGATCTTTCGATGAGAAGGTAAATCTCGACTTTTTTGGAGAGTCAACGTTAGCGGCCCGACTACAACAGGACGTTGCGCCTTAGCGACCGATACACCAACTCTAGAGGGTTATTGATCTCGCCGGTGCGTGATCAACCTGACCACGAGGGTTTGGGTTCCTGCAAGCAATTAAAGAACTAGCAAGAACAAGATAACAAGCAATCTGAAATTGCTAATATGAAAATTTAATTTCCAATATGAAAATTTGGAGTCTTGCAAACACGTGCGCGGGCGGTCTAATCGACACACGCTTACACATACAGTAGCAAAGGCTAAACTGATTTACAAAGCAAAACTCCAGTCTCTTAGGTGGCCTATTGCCTCTATTATATAGTGGAGAGATGGAGCCAAAAACTAAACACTATGCAAGGTGGTACTAAACTTCTAGTCATGCAACTTGGGCCTTCGTGGGCCGGTGGAGGGAGCAAGTGGGAGCAAGTGGTGCCACACTTCATGGGTTGGCCTGATAAGGAGTGGTGCCATGATGGGCCTTAGTGCCTCCTTGGCCCATCATGGTTGGGCCTCCTTGTTTCAACATATTTTTTCCCGTGGGCCTTGGCACCTCCTTGGCCCATCATGGTTGGTGCCTCCTTTTGGGCCCATTTTGATCTGGTATTGTATTGACACTTCTCCATAATTTGTGAGCACCATGTTGACCATTTGCTGGCGTGCACGAGCTCGCGTAATTGGTCCTTTCATCATTTCCTCTTGACGTGTAGGTGTCGGCATGGCTGCATCGAAGAGAGTGATGTCCTCATCAGCGCGTCATCCTATTTGGTGCTGAGGTTGGCGCCGATCTTCACGACCTTCCCAGAACCGTCCTCACCCATGGGGACCACCTTCACCTCACCCGAGGGACCGAGTGAAGCGCGGGCCTTGACCGGGGGAACCTCTGGGCAGTCATCCTCGCCTCAGGCCGAACAGGTGGCGCCGGCCAGGTCCAGCACCTGCTTGCTGAGGCGCAGGGCTTTCAGCCGATCCACCTTCACAGTAATTGGGCCTCCAGGCCCAGGGATCTTCACCATCTTGTATGATGGTACCACATTGCTTGTGGAGGGGAGAGAATACCACCTTAAAAGGGAGAGCAACCCTCCGCCATCAGGCTAGTCTTTTGGGGGCCACATGGGACTCTTATGGCCTGGCTATGGTAGCCAAGGTGTGTATTTTCCTCGTTGGGGCAAGGCCCACGCCCCTGGGCCAGTTGGGCAGTCTGCTCACTAGGCAAGGCACGTGCGCCATACGGCTGGGCCGCGAAGGGCACGATGCGCACCCGGGAGGGATGCATCAGGGGAGAATGATAACCTTCGATTTGGGTGGAGACGACTTTGACGATCCGACTACAACGTACAACGACGATGCGCCTTAGCAATCGCTAAACCAACTCCAGAGGGTTTTTGACCTTGCCGTGGGCACGATCAACCTGATCACGAAGATCAATTCCTGCAAGCAATCCAAAAACAAGTAAGAACAAGGCAAAAGCAATCTAAAATTGCAAATATAGATGAAGTATAGAAAAAGTTGGGGTTCCGATACAAGGAGCTTGTTAGGCAGCCATTGAGCACGTCTAAAAGACTCAAATAGTAGCAAAAGGCTAAACTATCAAATAACCAAAATCCAAGTTATTTTGGGGGACTCCCTAGCTATATATAGGAGAAATAGGAGGCCAAAACCAGGCTAGGGGCGTCCAAATCACATCCATGGCCGAGTAGGACTCCTATTACTAGTTTGACTCGGATTTGGAAAGATGACCGAACTTGTTTTGCAGATTCCCGTTGACTCGTAAGGAATTTGGAGGTGGGGCCAGATCCGTTGGAAAGAGGACATCGAAACCTTTCAAACCAGTACTCATAGACCCCAAACACCCTTGTGGATCAAAAGTTATGGTCGTTTTAAGTTGGTGCTATCCCGAAGGCCGAATCCGAGTTGAACTTGTGCACCGGATGAATTGGCTTCATGCTTGATGTTTGGGAGTCCTTCTCCTTGGTTCCTAAGGACAATAAAATCATCACAAGGATTAAATAGCATTCCATTCATTAAATTATTTATATGCAACCCGAGGAACGCATTCACCTGGCAATTGAATTGATGTGCGCGAGATAGAGTAATTGGCCCTAGTATTACATTGTTGGCTTCAATTGGGTTTGTAGGCATGGCCGCATCCATGGTAGTGATGTCCTCATCATCCTCCCCTTCTTGCATTTGAGTCATCCTCGACTCAAGCTCATCATCTTTTCTCAAGTATGTCTTTAAATTTAATGGTCCTGGCCAAGGAGGGGGTCGATGAAGCCATGCAGTTGATATAATTGCAGCAACACTTGGTTGTGACCATCTTGGTGATGACCATATTGTGAGGAGCCGCCCAGATCGTCCTCGAGTTGTTGGGTGAACGGTTGTTCCTATCGGATTTGGATCCTAGCAACCAATCACCGGAGGTGATCCTGATGCTAATACCCAAGCCCAACAGAGACAACCCTACGAACATCCAAACGACTCGACAACAACCCCGGTATTCCCCCGGTATGCGACCCGAAACGAGCCCAGGATCCCCGCATACCGGAAACCAACACGATATCAATTCAATTTGCATAAAGGGGGCAACGAACCCGAAACCTTCCAAACCACACGCAAGCGGAAACACACGGCACAAGACGAACCCGACAACCATCGAACCAAGATTGAAACAACTCCAAAACTCTAAACTAGGCAAGAACGAAAAAAAAAGACCAAGACTCCGAAAAACGAAAAATTTCGGCATGACCCACCTAGAACCTATGGACATCCACTCAGCAGACAAGAAAACACAGTTGCAGTATATAGATATACAAAAGTAATGCAACAACCACGGCAACAACACAATCACAAGCAGAGAGAATCCACGGGACAACGACATAGACTAGAACAACGACGAGGCATAAAGTAGAAGACTAACTATACAACAAAAGTGAATCAAATCGCAACACAAAGCAAAATAAGACTACTCCGGAAGTGTCCTGCCACTGAACACTTCCGGGCGTGTGCGATATCGCGCTAAGCCTCTACTCGGTGCCCGGCCCTGGCCAGGAGAGGCAAGATGGGCAGAACTCACACCCGCCATCCTGGTCCTCACCGAAAACCACAAAGCGAAGCATGAGTACAAAAGGTACTGCAAGTCTTACCCGGGTCCATATATGACCGACTCCAAAGGATCATGCATTTAGTTGTAGCAAGGAGTAAGCTTAAGGTAAAAGTGCGGAAAAGCATTAACATTTGTAGTATAAATGCGACAAGCGAACCAATTACAAGTTTAAAGCAGTTATAGACCGCACTTACTTCTAGTGTGAGATTGAAATTAACAACAATTAATGTAGAGCAATACATAACCATTTTAAAGCTCAAGCCCAACGGCGAACCACAAGTTCAAGTTATTTACTACGCAGAAGAAGTTCGGATCAAGCTTGCTCATATCCGAGAGCGCGGCAATTCGAATCGCTTAATTAACCCTGCAGGGAAGCATTGATCGCACGACACTTACCACAAGGGCCTAGTGTCAACCCCCTCCCAATCATACCCAATCGCTGAAGCGTCCTCCCGTGGCCGAAAACCTAGCACCCTCGAGCAGCCCCAAGCCCGGCTTGGCGCCGAGAGTCGGCCTAAGCCTCGCCTCAGCCACGTCCAACCACAGGAAGTTACGGTCCATCGATTCCGTATGAGAGAAAGAGTGGCTTACCGTACCATAATCGGGCATGCGACCAACCGGGGTGTGCTCAATCTTATTCCACTTACGGATCGGTCCTTAACTGACACAGACGGGGCTACACATTTGAGTCTCCATACCCAAATGAACCAACTCCCCGCCCGGTCCACAAGTTAACCTTTCCAAAACCTTTCCCAATTCCAAGTCCAAAGATAATGTAACATGTGTGTAATAATAACAACCACAAGTGACAGAACCCTCCGTCACTTGGCCCGAACCCGACATCTAAGCATTTCTAAGCGTGGACTCATTATATTACCCAAATTAGCTCCAAGGAAATATTGAACAATTATCAACAAGTGTAAGTGCAACAATTGGGGTCTAGTCCTATCCCACAATTAACTCCTAATGCAAAACGTAACTCACAACTTAGCAATTTATTCTCAAAAATAGAATCGTATAAAGGTTCAAGATGCTTAGGTGCTTGCCTGATGCTTCTGCTGGAGTCTCAGTAACAACCGGCTCACCGTGGTCACCCTCGACCGCGGCCACTTCACCCACCGCGGGTTCGTTCTCTACACGACAACGATGCATATGAAATGAGATGTATGAAATGCAAATGACATAGAATGAAAAACGAAGGTAAACTGCAAGATTCAATAAGCCAAAAAGAAAAACAATTGCGAGACTCTACTATAACAGTCGAACCACTTTTGGAAAGGCTCAACACTAGCTAAAAACCGTCTACCATGTATTGAACCCTTGATAATGCCATTGCCAACACGCTCAACCCAACCGTTCACTGGTAGCATTCCACCCCGATTAATAGAGACTTAGACCATACTCTCTTTACACAAGAACACTAGAGGAAGCAGGATATGACAATATAAACAACAGTCACGCGCATTATCCACTATTCTAGGATTTCCAATGCTACCCTCCTAATCGGCATTCAATCATCTCGCTGACATTAATCTTTCGCGCATAGTCAAGTGCACAATAGTATTCCCACAGGTACTAATATATTTGCCATATCTCCAAATACAAAGGATATATATAGCTATCTTTATATGACACATTGATTGAACTTATTGGCTTGGAATATAACGACTAACGCAACCATCAGTCAACACAGTTGACACGCTCACGTGTACGTACAAATCCTTATATGGTTATTGATTCAATTCGTTATCTAATAAACCAAACCATCCCTAAGTTGACCTCAACCCAAATGAAAGCACCCCACACATAGTGACTCGAACACCACCGATAATTAAACATCTCAATTCGAGGAACAACTACTAACTCGCAACATCCAACCCCAAAACAAGCTAGACATGTCTTCCTCTTGGCCATTTCATCAAACACCTAGCATACACCCATTCTAGCATTTCATCAAACACCTTGCCTACCACCAACCCTAGATTCCCAAATCCCAAACCCTAGCCATGGCCATGGAGGTGGAGAGGAAGGGAGAGAGAGGGAGGAAGGGAGAGGAGAGGGCCAGACTGGGGTCGCGGCGTGGAGGAGGCGGCCCATGAGGCGGAGCCGGCCAAGCAAGGAGGGAGGTGGTCATGCGCACTGGCGGCGGCACGAGCTGGTGGTCGGCCGGCCACGGTTGGGGGCGACGCGGCAGGCAAGGCGGGCCGAGCCGGACGCAGGAGAGGGGTGGGGGTCGGCGCCGGGTGGGCGTGAGGAGGGGGTGCGCCAAGGCGAGTGGGGGCAGGGGGGGTTTTCGGCTGGGAAAAGGGGAGGGGAGAGAGAGAGAGAGAAAAAGGAGTGGGGAAAAAAAATCTAGGTGGAAAAATACCCAAATGCCCCCACATTGAAAAGCTAGCCATGACACATATGTTTGCATTGTTAGTTCTATCCATGATGAGCATGGTCTCATCATCCTCCCTTTCTTGAAGTGGAGTCGTCCTCGACTCTATCATATTGTCCTGGAAAATGTTAGGAGCGACAGGAAACAAAGTAGCATGCACATTTGCAATCAAATCAATGGATTGAGAATCTCTATCATCCATATACCCCCTTTCTTGAAAATTATCATGTGACTTGTAAGTTGAATCAAAAGTACTTGATATGACATGATAAGTGATATGGCACTTATCAAATTGATGACATTACTGCATGGCAAGCAGAGGTTCAAAATCTGAACAAATGTAAACTAGATCGGCTTTATAGTCTCCTTTCTCACTATTTTTGCAAATAACATGGAAAATATTTCGTGATAACCTGGACAAATCAGAATGTACAAAAAGTCTCTCCTCTAAATAATTCAGAACATATGTAACATCAAATTCAATGTAGCCTAATGTATCTAAAGAAGACATCAATTTCAACTCATCATTTTTGTTTGCAATGTGAATGACATGTTTATTTTCAGCACAAGTGTCTATTGTGTTAACAAAAGTAACATGTCCACTCACTAGTTGTGTCATGGATATAAGTGAAGTATTATCACACAACTCTTCTTTACCACAAGAAATAGCAAGCAAATCATCTTGTAACAAAGCAAAATCAGCAATCGGTTCCACTAATAGTTGCTCAACGATAGCATGATTTGTGGACAGTTTTAGCTCTTCAAAATTATTTTCTCCATGTGTAGAGTCCATACCTGTTACATTACCTTGTAAGTTCTCGTCAGCTGTTGTAGGTGTTACTTCAGCTATTATCTCTTCACTTACACATGGGGTAGTACTGATCGTTTCTTTCTCCATATGCTGTTCATCATTCTCTCGATGGTGCTCACTTTTCTGCAAAATGTTAGCTAAAAAAGAAGGTGCAACAATGGGCGCCTAAATTGAAGCTAATGATTCTTTCAAACATTCAACAAGCATTTTCTCAACTCTACAAGCACATTTAACCAATTCTGAAAGAGAATTATACGTTTCGTCAACAAGAGCATCCTGAATTTCTTGATTAAGTCCACTCAAAAATCTATTTTCGGTTGCCTCTTCTCCTTCAACTAAACCACAATGCAACAAATGATTTTGCAATCGTTCATAGTATTCCTTAACGCACTTATTTCCTTGTTTCAAGCATTGGAGTCTAGTATACAAAAATTCAGTATGATATTCAGGAACATAATCAATTCTCATAAGTCTTTTCATGGCCTCCTAATTTTCAGGTTTTCTCTCTTTTCTACAAATATGTTTCCACCATGTTAATGCATACTCATTTAGCACACTAGCAGCAATCCTAATCTTTTCATTTTCAGACAAATCATACTTGCCAAATTCTTTGTCTACTGCTATCTCCCAATTAATATAGGCATCAGGATCATATTGACCATCAAAAGCTTGAATGGTGAATTTAACCTTACCTAGGGGATCGTCATCAACATATACCTGAGCATGTAGTACGCCATTTTTGTTGCTTGGAAGACGAGGTGGAGGACTGAAAGTTCCTGGGGAAGTTCCTGCAAGCGTATCAAGTCTAGACAAAATAGTACTAAGAGTAGTTTTAGCAATCCCCTGTGCGACCTCGATGGATCTGAGAAGGTTCTCTTGCGATGACATACGCTCAGAGTGAGCAACAATTCCCTTGGTGCGAGGAGAGTGATGCAGGGAGCCCTCGTCACCTGACATGGGTTAGTAGAAGACAAGAAAACAAAATCACAAGTATAATGTTTCTAGGAGGTGGTGGCAAGTCTCTCAACACTCAAGCTTATCACCAAAGTTCTTACAAGTTCTTACGTTGCAGCAGGTGTTGTCGGCCGTTGGCGTTGTCAAAGTTTCTCCGAAGTTTGTGAAGAGCGATTGCCAAGTGATCGAACGCTTGTATGGGTAGAGAGTGGAGCTTGGACAGGCTTAATTTAGTAGCAAGGAGAATCAATCAATTAATCTCAGAAATTGCATAGAATTGAATTATAGGTCATAATTAGCACTTAGCCTAAGATGCTGATCAACTAAGGATGGATAAAAGGCTAACACTGAGACACGGGAAACACACGCGCAAAGATGTTGGAACTTGATGCAATGAAAGGAACGAGCTAAAGAAATATAAGTGAGGCATCAAAAAGCTCGTATTGCATAAGTTATGGAGAGACACTAGCTAATTGCTCAAACGAAGAACACGGGCAATAGATTGCTCAAAATCACAAACTAGCACAATATGAAAAATGCACAAATGCTAGGATGTACTCTCAATGAAATTCCATTTTTTTTGCGCTCTTTGCTTTTGCCTGCACTTTTCTTTTCTTTTTTTTTCTTTCTTTTTTTTGATGTTCGTCGGTTTTCTTTCCTTTTTTGTGTGGCCAAACAAATATGAGAGTAACACCCCAGCATCTAGTATGCCTGAATGCTACCAAACATAGACTAAACAACATCTAAATACCACAAATTAACATAAATTACAGCAAAGGAGCAAATGCTAAAACCGAAAATTTCGGCAGCATCTCCTTTGTTTCTCATGCTTCGAAGCAACAACAATAGTAAGACAAGATATAGCTTGGTAAATGACAACTAAAACTGCAATAACAATTGATATGGCAACACTTATATCTACAAACAGCGAATTCAACCATTTCACCAATTATAGTGAAGCAAAAGATGAACTTAAGCTCAAAACCAAGCTGAGCACCAAGTTTCATGGCACAAATCTTATTATCATGTCTCCAAGTGATTAAACATAGACTATGAATGTGGAGCTACGTGTAGAAGTGTAGCTAAACCCCTTTCCCGCATGCCGGTCTCAAAGTACCTAAAAACAACATAAAACACAAGCGTGAGTTCATCACTCAGCAAGTATATTGCAATGGGCCAAAAAAAAAAACAATTCAATGTAACATCACTACATACCATGCTCAACTTCATGGTCAAGTCATAATCTCATATTCAACATCTCAAAATCATTGTTCACATATCATCATCATCATGTATGCAATGCGATGCAATGCAGTGCTCATATCTCCTGGAAGCTTATACCGGTATAGCTGAGTGCACACCTGTCGGCGTGCACCCTCTCCCCCCTTCCATCCCGTAGATGGAGGGTGCCTACTCCTCGCTTCCATTCACCACGTGGATGGAATCACGATGTAGGTCTTACTCAATGGCGTTCCGGACTAGTCATAACTTTCTCACCGACCTTACCGGACTAGTTATGACTTTCTCACCGCCCTCGCCATGTCTCATGCCATGAATGCAAAGATGCCAACATCATAAAATAATTTGCACATTTACTTAAACCAATCATGGCATAGAATCATAATGGATCATTTTCATCATACCAATAGCAAGCATTAAAGCATGGCATGTTATCGCATCATAAATTCAATTTCAACTCATCAAAACTAGCGATCTACAGCTCGCTACCCATTCCAACACACTTGCCTTAACCTCCGGCGACGGATTGATGAGAAGTAGTGGACACTCCCGGGGTCACACCACCTGCACATAGGCATCACACACTCACAAACATGCCCACAAAACATTACACAACATTCATATAACCCGACTTCGCACCTTACTTGCAAAACCCAAAAACAGAGGCTCTGTCCCGCCGGGACAGCAGACTTCCAACGGACATAACTTGAGTTCTAAGACTCCAAATGAATTAAACGAGTACATCCTCGCATAGCTTAGGAAATTTCCCAACTTTTTCTAGTTATAGGGAAAGACTGATTCGGACTCTAAGGTTGTTTAATCTACAAAATACCGTGATTTGTTCCAATCACGTCATAGATTTTAACACGCTCGGTAAAACAGTCATAACTTTCAAACGGATGATCGGAATTTAACGTTCTTTATGTCCACGGAAAGATAATTAAATTACCTACAACTTCTTAAATGTCCGTACGACCAGATTCCAACTCTAAATTGGCGAAAAACTGAACCCTAGGTTGATTGCTCATGCTACCCCAAAACAGAAACGTGGCAACATCTAGATCTAATCCAATCTACTCAAATCCAGCACCACTAATTGATCTAAAAACATGATAAACACCCTTAGAACAGTACCTAGACCAACCTCAAGGATTCCCATGGCCATACCTTCGCCCGACGCACAAAAACTGAATGAATCTCCTCTCGGTTCGCTCCTCGCTCCTCGCTCCAAAGGATGGTTCCTCGAGGCGCAGGGATGGGGAGACCACCCTAGGGCAGAAAGGGTGGTGGAGAGGGATGGAGAGGAGAGGGGCACAAGGGTGGCGGCTAGGGGAGGTAGAGGCAAGGAGGTGGAGAGGTGGGGGCTAGGGTTTGGAGGTGGGGGCGCATGGGGGCAAGGGGGCTGGCGCAAGGAGCCCCCCTTGCTGCCCTCCTCCCCCTCATGGGCTAAAATCCCCCCTTGGCCCAAATGGGGATCCCCCCTAGGCCCAACTCGCCCCGAAGAGGCCCAAACTCCCGAAAACAGCCCAAAACGCGACCAAAATTCAAACCGTAAAGTTTAAAACTTCAATTTCACATTCTATAATGTTTTTGGACATCCCGTGGTGTCACAGGTTCACCAAGGAGAGAATTGAGCCTTATTTGATTTTGCTATTCTTGCAGCAATCAAGCTTCATAGGAGTGCAATGGTGTCAGCACTTGGATGCAGGGTAATAGGAGGATACGTGGGGTGGAAGACAACCATGGTGCTCCATTTATAGATGCGGAGGCAAGGCCTTCAGCTTGGGGCCCCTGGGCATGGTGCCTTTTCAGCGTATCGTTGGCCAAAACCATATTTTTATACGTGGAAGCATAAATCAAAATGGTTTTGTCCAATTAAGGCCTAAATTGTCTAGTCCCAACTATATGCAACAATAACATAGGTCTATGTCAAGGTTTGCAATCCTAGGGTGATAGGAATCAATTCAATTCAAGTAATATAAATTACAAGAGTGTAAATGAGCAATAGGAACCAAACCAAAATATGACACACAATCTTTTTATTGTGGTGTTCGGAGACTTGCTGGTCTCCCCTAATCCACGTTGAGGTAAGCCCAAATGAATTGGACTAACTCCACAAATTAAGCCAAACACCTTGAATTCACTAGTGGTAGCTCTTTTCCCCCTGGGTAGGTGATCTCCAACTTTCAAAACACATTGGGCCTTCTCACAAGCTTCTCGAGAAGATCACCAGATCACGACACCTCCACGCCATCCAGGTGTCGGTAAACACAAAGAGTAACAAGCCAAGCCTCTTGCTTGATTCTCACCAAGTGTAACATATGCACAAATGGTGAATTAGAGACCTCTCTCCTTGCTCACAACGTACAATACATGCATAGTTGAGTAGCTCTAGATCAAGAGAGTGAAATGGAATGCTAAAAGATCACTAAATGCCAGCACAAGCCACCCTTATATAGCTTACCAACCAAAACTTGCCGTTGGGGGTGAAATGCACAAAAATCAGCAAAATTTAGTATTAACGGTGTGCAAAATCTGGTACTATTGGCCTCAGTTGTAACTGATAGTCCATGGCAATAAATACACTTAAACTAGCTATTGCTATAGTACCCCGGTACTACCAGTGAATAGGTCCCGGTAGTGACAACAATTTTAACCCCAAAACACCTCTCTGGAAAATAACTACCAGCCCATATGAAGCGGTACCACCAATCTGCGGTAATACTGGACTTACAATAATACTGGGGCATACATATATGAGTTGCAAACAATGTGCACATATAAAAGTTTCATTTACCCTATATTAAGTATCCAAGGAATGCAACAAGATAAACTCATCACAAACATGGATAGACTACCACGTGGTCTTTCACATTAAAATCATATCAATATTTCATCATGGTTACGAATCATAATACACAAACCATCCCATGTTGGTGTTACAATAATTACCAACTATAATTAATCATCCTAGAGTGGCAAGGACTCATGGTAAACAATCAACAAGGTGGAATGATAACAAATGACCACATAACCACTCCTAGAAATCATAAAACATTTCATATTTAAAATAGCATGCAATAATTTGAAACAACATAATTTTTGCAAAACTAGGTGCAACATGATCAAAGCACACAACTTGCCTTGGAATAGGTCTTGGTCCTGTCCATGAACAAACTCTTCTCTTTCGTAAGCTCCCGAAGCGACAACATCTGCCTGAAACAAGCGACAAACATAAATAAACAACAAAATAGAGGCACAAAAAACTCCAAAAATCAAATTAAATAAACCAAAAGGTAGACCTTGATTTTAGATGAATTTAGAAACTTGAACGAACTCATTTGCAGTTCATATGAGAGATAACGAGCTTTTGGAAGTTTTTTCGAGAGAAAATACTGAAAAAAGAGAAGAAGAAAAAGGAGAATATTCAAGAAATATTTCTTTGGTTGAGACTGATAGGTGGGATCCATGGTCTAAAGATCGAATCCACAAAATGCTTTAGTCTATGGTGGACCGAGTTCATGGAAACAGTGATTGACAAGCGGGCCCGCATGTTGGTGACTCAAGATTTAGATTAAGGTGTGGGGTTTCGGCTGTGCCACGCATGCGGCCACATAGACCCTGAATAGGATGACACATTGGCTAGGGCTGATGTGACAGGTAGCGTGGCATGGATGTCGTCAGCACGACTCGAGTTCCAACGGCGATGCAACGGCGTGGGTGTGGTAATGTTGGAGGTTAGCTTCGCAGATTTGGGAGTGGAGACGACGAGGGACTTCACACGACGGCGCATGAGGACCAAAGGTCACCAGAAGTAGAATGGTTACAAGGAGAAACTGCGTGGGGTTGGCAAGGAAGAAGACGGCCAAGGCACAACGGCTAATCGAGAGCGAAAAAGGACAGCGGATCCGATTAAGGGTGATGAGACGAAGCCGATGATGGCGATGGCGATGGTGGCAAGACTCACCATGGAAGGACATCGATGGCGATGAAGGAGCCATGAAGCTTCAATGGCAGCGATAGCATTCCTAGGACTCCGGCCAGCTCACTTGGCGCGAAGGTGGTGACTCCGATGAAGGTGGCTAGGGCGTTGGGTGCGGCAAGTGCAGGGCACGAGGTACAAGGATCCTCAAGACTTTAAATAGCCTCGGACGATTTGGGAGGCACAGACTCCGAAAATGGTGGGGGTGGCACTACAATGGTGATGGCGGTTAGGGTTAGGGTTTTGTCCGTGTGGGCTGAGGCGCGCGCACGGGGTTGGGCCATGCGGCTGAGTTGAGGGTTAGTGTGGATTGGCTGGGTAGAGTGTGGGCCGGAGAAAATGATTAGTACCACGAAGGAATTTGGAATTTAAATTGAGTTCTGAATTTTAGAAAATCCAATAAATCCAAATGGGCTAAAATAAATACTAAATGAACTCCAAAAAATTCCTAGAAGATATAGAAAATTTAATTTCATTTAATTAAGGTTTACATTAGTCAAATTAAATCTTTTTAGCTTTGGAAATTCCTAGTTAAGCTTCAATTAGCTAGAAAAATTGTTAAGAATTTTAGGGGATCTATACTACACAAAGAAATTTTTACATAGTGAAAATGGGAATGTTACAAACTTTCAAATTAATTCATTTAACCCCTCGTTTTTAGCCCCAAAGATCGATCTGTTGTTTTACTGGATAGCAGACTTCACAATTTCGTAGCTATTCTTATACAACTCCAAACATAGCAAACCATAGAATCTCTAGAATCTATGAAAAATTAATAGCTTTATCTACTTATGGACATAATTTAATTCAACCATTATCTAGACCTAAACAACAGATTACCACAAGTGCTCTCGGCAGTGACCGATTTCTGGACATCAAGGTTTTACAAGCCATAACATTCAAACCGCTACACCAAAATTTATGTTCTTGTGCTCTAATTAAACTTCAAGAAAATAGTATACCTTTTTATAACTTCCACAGGCTCTGACATGGACCCTAGGTACCCCAAAACTTGTCACGAAAATAGAGACCACTATTTAGCGAGTACCAATCTCTCCCGAACTCTATTATGGTGCTTTCCAACTTCCCCATCGACCACACGACCATAACATCGCTCCACTACAGCACCAACATGATCAACAACAATCTAGGGCTTATACATTCGTCCTAAAGATCCACCGAAAATGTCGAAATCGGTGACCTTCCACGATCCCCACTCCTTTCCCGCTCCTTCACGCTTCCCGAAACTCCCCTCACCACATCTTCCAAGATCCTTGGCACCACTTGCACACACTGATGCGAACGGATCTCAGATCAAAAGCACAATTTGACGAGGAACGCGAAAAGATGGAGGGAGGGTCGCCGGAGCACATCCAATGTGCAACGATTGACCTCCGCTGACGGCAATAGTGGTGGGTTGGTGACTGGTGTCGGCGACGCGAGATGGGACGGTGCGATGGCTGGGTGGCATAGTGGTCAGGTGGCGTGGCGTGGCGCAGCGGTTGGGCGGCGCGGCAGTGCTGGGCAGACGGCTAGGGTGGCGTGGCAAGTAAGGCTGGCATGGCGGCTAGCTAGGGTTTGGCCACCCCTCCTTACAGGCAGCCTGCCCCAGCTGGCTGGGCAAAGGTGAATGTAGATGGCACCTTCGTGGACCAAACAGGAGCAGTGGCTAGAGATGCACAGCGTAAAAGTCCTGTTTTCTTCATGGCGAGCTATTTTCAACTATACGAGTAACTGCTCTGTTACTGCAGGAAGTGCAGATTAGAAAGGTGAAAAGAGAGGTAATCAAGTAGCTCGTGTTTTAGCTTGATTAGCTAGAACAGCCGAATGCTGTTTGGCTGGGGCAAACCCCTTCTTGTATTGCCCAGCTGGTTTTTGAATGATTGTAGTTCTATTCCAAGTAAAGCTCTCTTATGCCTCGCAAAAAATATTCCGCTCTATTACTTGCGTATTCAATTTAGTAGTCACAACGTGAATGATCATTTATGTGATAAACATATACAATTTGTTCGAGTTGGTGATCGGCTACCAGGTGTACTCATTTGGAGTAAGGATAACGTATTATACACAAAGATATATAAATCCACTCGTCAAATCAAAGTACAGAGAACGTATTATACACAAAGATATATAAATCCATCGCTACTTTTAAAATGTGCTAATCTTTTGGACACCGGAAGAAACATAGAACATATATGGGAGGGGAGAGTACCCTGGTCCCACCGTGTCAATGACCTAAAGTCAGAGGGAGTGACTGCAGAGGATCTCATTTGGAGTAAGGATCTCATTTGATATGGGAGGTTTCTATGCATCATTATTTTGAAGTTACATAAATATTATACCATGAAAGTAAAAGATAGATTTTGATTACTTACCTCTTCGGTTGCTTTAAATTTGTGCAATTTGTATTGGAAGAATGATGCATAGAGACACTGCTCAACATATATTACGCAACATATCCAGTGCAATTAAAGTTTTCGTGCAACCACCGTGCAACCTACTAAAAAAAGTTTCAAAAAATTCTGAAAAAAAATCATAGATGTACATCTCAACTTACCCCATCTACGTATAAAAGTTCATGATCAAATACGCCATATGCTAGAAGTTACCAAAAAAACAAATTTTGTGCTGTTTACTATAGCAAAATTCCAAGCGAAAATTTATCTTTTTTTGTAACTTCTAGCATAATACGTATTTGATTTTGAAATTTTATACGTAGATGGGGTAAGTTGAGATGTGCATCCATAATTTTTTTCAGAATTTTTTGAAACTTTTTTTATTAGAGTTGCACGGTGATTGCAAGAAAATTTTAATTGCACTGGATATTTTGCCCGGATATTAACCATATGTACACTTGTACAGCCCACAGGTTCAAACAAATCAGAGTGATACAAGGTATATCTCTACTATTCTAAAGCACCACTTGGTGGCAGTGGTCCATCCTACACGTCATTAATTGCCCTGTTTAATTGCTCTACTTAATTGCCCTGCTTAATTGCCCTACTCAAGAAACGAAACGTTGCTTTAATTAGCTACAAGAAACGAAGCGTTAAAGATAGATGTTTGATCTTGTAAAATAATTTTTTTTATTTTTTAATCTTTATTTTTCGTTATCAATTTTGTTTTTCGTAGCAACGCACGGGCATGTAGCTAGTCAATACTAATTGTGAAGATACCATGATTACGCCATTGAAATAAAACATCGGTTGTATCATCAAGTAGAGCAAAACTTCAGCATAAATCAACTTTATCTTTACACGTTAATTCGGCCGGGCTAAAGTAGAGAAACAAGCGGACGACAGAAACAGAAACACAAAAGTAGTTTTCGCGAGTTCTATTATCCCCATGCTAGGAAAAAGCGCCACTGCGTGAGCAAAATGCAAAACAATGCCCAAAAAAGGCTAATATAGAGTGCCAGGTAAACCACACGCCATACATATAAAGAACATGAGCAGATTCATCATAACTAAACATTAGACGTAAATTATGTCGCAAGTCGTGAGGGCATAAAATTAACAGATTTTCACAATGGCCACTCACAGCACACAGAAGAGTGGTCCAGCTATTTTCAGCTAGGCAAACTAGCTAGTGGACTGGTACAACTACGACACAGGAGCAGGTTAAAAACTAAATAGTTGGGAAAGAGCACATGCACCCAGCTCTCCCCATTAATGGATATACGGTACCTGGTACTGGACCTGATAACCATTACCATAGTATGTTGTGTATGGAGCTGAGCTTATCATTGTAGGATGATGCGCCTCAGTACCATATACATACTGCCTCTCGTAAGGGTAGGGGTGCCTCTGTGGGGCTGCCTGGTAGAAGCTTTTCTCAGGGAAGCTGGTAACATGGGGTGCATAGACTGATCCGTTTGCACGAGGCCTCTTGGACTGTGGTTTTGCTGCTTCAACGGCCCTCCTCTTGTCTGCCTTGGCTTTCTCCAGCTGGATTACTCGTTTCTGAAGTGGATCGACAGGGTATTGCTCCTCAAGTTTGTGTTCCTCAATGCACTTGATGACAGCTTTCAAGGCAGATAGCTCACGTTCATTCATTTCATTCTGAAAAAGAGTGGTCGTTAATCCAACATACTACAGATCACATGTACTAGTTATATGCCCGTGTGTTGCTACGAAAAACAAAATTGATAACGAAAAATAAAGATTAAAAAATAAAAAAAAATACTATTTCATAAGATCAAACATCTATCTTTAACGCTTCGTTTCTTGCAAAAGCTAGCTAATTAAAGCAACGCTTCGTTTCTTGTGTAGGGCAATTAAGCAGAGCAATTAATGTGACGTGGAAAGAAACTCTCACTTTATATAGTAGAGATTAGATGGATGCATGCAGCCATGCTTATGTATGCACACGCCAACACAAAAAGATAAGAGAAATATGAATCACACCAGCACCTTAGAAATTTTTTTATGATGCAGCACAAGGAAGGAAAGAAACAGGCAACTAGTTTAATCGATTTCTTGCAAGCTAAGGTAGTTCTCTATTATTCATGTTCTTTGCAACCTAACTAAAGCACTCAATGTAAAGCTGATTGGAGGCTTAACCTTTTGCCAACTCAAGTTCAACACTGAACTATTTCCAGAATAAACTAATCAAAAAATATTGTAAGTACAAAAAGTACAAAAATTAAGAAGTGGTAACCCAAAATAACTGGAAGTAAATTGCTGAAAGGACCAAATGTCTGGATTACTACTTATATTAGGAATTTTTCGGACAGGATAAGCTGAGTATCACAAGGTGAGTAGGTATTTAAATAATTGCAAAGGGGCAAGTAGCTTAGTTTCGCAACATAAAAATAAAAGGAAAATGAACATGTATACCCTCTTTCACAGAAGCATTAAAACAAGCTCCTCAACAAATAAATAAATAAATAAATAATCCATTTAGGTTTCGCTGTTTATTGAAAAAAGTGTATGAACTACTTAGCTAAGGTAGCGAAAAGGATGCTGAGCTGCGAAACAAAACTTGAGCCAGTTCAGCACTCCTTAGCTAAGGGTGCTAGTGCTACAAGGATTGGTGCAAGCAAAGAGGCAAACTTGTAGTTGTAAGCAGGGTTCCAATTCCTGGTTCTGGGAAAAATCACACCCGACCGGCCGTTCCAGAGAAGGTGTACAGCAATCTCAGATCGTAAGTTTTGGCTGCCATTGTTGTGATATGCCCAAAAAACAGATGTTGCGGTGAGACGGAAGATGCAACCGGCTACAAGTTTGTGCAATGGGGTAAACATGCAATTTGTGGCTTGTGGTGATGTGTCATGGTGCGCATGAAGAATGAGCATGCAAATGTGGAAAGAACAAAAGTGAAGGATTGTTTTCAGTCCAGACATTGAGGTCCACTACTATGCACGTGATATCTAATTTCCAGCACTTAAACAATACAGAAATAAAAAAAAAATGTATCTTTCCATATACTCTCCTTTTGTTCTATTCAATTACAGAAATAGCATCTTCTTCCCAAATCCTAAAAGAACGGCTATTACTGTCAAGTGATTCCATCCGAGACAAACAGGATCGCAATAATCTGCATGTACTGTTAAAAAATTTACTCCTTTTTTCCATTTTAAAGAGTGGCATTCTAGGTCCAATATGTCGATCGAAGAATGGAGGTCAGAATAAGTGATTTAATGTTTAGTTTGGACTGAGTTGTCCAATTTCATACTTCTGGAGTAATACTTTTTTTTTCAAAATTTAAATTGAAATTAAACCTGACTGGTATTTAGAAAACCAAAGTGGGCCACGATCACAGGGTTCCCACCAGGATCTGGAACCCTGGTTCTACAGAAGATTATAGAGTGCATCATAAAAATGTAATCTGGAAACAAAGGAAAAGAGCACCTGTACACCAGGAGATATCTTTCCATTCTTGACATGTGGCACCTTCCTGACATCCTTCAGATATAATTTCAGTAATTGCACTGGCTCAAACTGCTCCGTGAGCTCAAACCCATAAGCCAAATTAATTGCATCAATAAGTCTTCCATTATCCACCAAAACTCCAATGACACCTGACCTTATGAAACTCCATCAGTAAATCACTTAAGAGAATGCGCCAACATATGAAAACGAAAAGAACATAAAAGAGAAAAGCAAATGGACAGATGAAAAGAAAATGCAAAATAAGAACAGAGAGGTAAGGATAAGACAAACAAAAAAATACATTAAAGAAAATTTGCATAAAACAATTGTTGAAATTGTCAAAACAAAAGCAGATACAAGAGCAACAAGGCATGTGACACGTCGGCTTGTGCCATGTTTTAATGATAATTCCATAAGCAATATTCTTCCCATTCCATAAGCATGTGCATGATCAAGAAAATCACACCTATGACCAATGCTTATAAGAGCTAGGTATATGATTAATCCATAATAGCACTGACCTGGCATCTTCTGTGACAACCCAAGCAATCGACAAAGCTCAGGTGTTTGGCGACGACGACTGACAGAGGGAAGTAGTTTACACAGCTCATCTTCCGCAAATTCAGAAAAAATACCAAAGGTGGCCAGGAGTTGAAGAAATGCATGTGCTTCCAGGCAGTTTCCATTGCTAGCATCAAAGTCAAGTCTATCCAACTTCGATTTCCATTCCAATGCAATTTGTTTCGCCCGCTCTTTGATATTTACTGTAAGAATTTGTCCATCAGAAATGTAACCAGTTATAGCATCAAATTGCAACTGGCCAAGCGACTCCATCAACATGAGGCACGTCCTTCTTACACCTAGAAGGTTTCCATCCTTTTTGCCATCCAATACCAGATTATCTCCAGAATAAAAATCTTCCAGAGAACCCAAGACCAGGCCATACGGATCAGATGCTCTCCTGAGTGCCATTGGGATTTCCTCACGGATGTCTGTTAAGTTCTTCCGGTTGTCAGATATGAATTTATGAAGCCCGTCAACGTTCATTTCCTCACAGAGCACAACAAGTTGAGAACGAGGCTTTACAACAGAGTAGTCATATTGCAGTTGTGCACTATGTTCAGTAGATTTGGGCCACTTTACAGCAAGAGTGTCTGTGTTTCCATTAAGGACAGTATCATTAGCCAATCCCTTGTTCATTGGGTTGATAACAGGAACAGGCAAGGACAGCCTGGACTTGCCAAAGATCATAGCTAGCGCAGCATCCCTTTTCTCCTGGAGCCTTTCCAGGGAAGTCAGCTCCTTAGCCACAACAACAGCTTCCCGTTGCGCCAGCAGATGCTCCGATTTCGCAACTGTCTCCTCGAACTCTTTCTCCTGCTCATTGAGCTCATCAAACTTATTCTTGAGCGACTTCTCAAGGCCATGGAAATGATCCTCAAGTTGCTTCCACTTCATGTTCAAGGAAACAACACTCTGGCTTTCAAGCTCGGCAAACGCCCGCTGAAGCTGCTGTATCATAGAGCCCGTCGACTCCATAAGGGTAGCCATAGACTCCATTTCAGACATGGCGACAGCCTCTGCAAAGAAGTAAATCAAAATGGCACTTGAAACCCCCCATCCAAACAGCACATAAATCAAAAGCACAATAGCAACGAGAACTTAAAATTTCACATCATTTCCCTAAAATGAGTAGGTTATCTGCAACACACCGAGACACACAACAATTTTACTTGCAAGGGCCGCCAACACAGGCAGGCATTGATTGTATTCCTGTTCTTGTACAGAGGCATATAGACAAGAAGAGTACATGGAAACCGAATTCATCCCGGGCCAATCATTCAAGGGTTATCTACCCCACCGCTAATCTACCTAGAAGGAAAGAATCGAAGTGAAGAATCGCTAGTCAGGATGGCTGGATCTGAGACTGAACAGAGGAAATCGGGCACGTACCTACTTGCCGAGGCAGCCAGGCGTTGTCGCAGGAGCTCGCCCCCCGCCCCCGCCCCCACCACCACCTCCGGTGGCTTGGGGAGGAGATCCAATGGATCGCCGGCGGCCGGAGGAGCGGTGGTCGCGGGAGGATAGGGAGCCCTAGGCGTTGTCGTCTGTGTCTTTCGGGGGATGGGAAAGGAGACGAGGATCAGCGATGGCCAGTATACACGAGAGACATGGGTCCTGGATGGCAGTGTGACTACCACTGTCTGGAAGGAAAAGCTTTCCGTCGTAAAAAAAAAAAAAAAAAAAAAAAAAAAAAAAAAAAACTCCTCTCGTAGTCTACTACGGTACTGCCATTACGGCAAAATACAACTTCTATCTCAATATAACTAAGATAAAAAAAAATGCTCAAATCGCACTTCATTTTAGCCCTTTAGAGCATCTCCAATAGTTCCCAATAATCCTAGATTGGGAGCTTTTCAATAGTTTTTGGGCCTAAAAAGAAATATATACTCCAATAATTTCCTTTTTTTTTCCTATAAATACTTTGACTTGGTCCTTGTGGTCCCGGTTTTGATGTTTCTGTTGTAGCGCGCCGTTGCCGATCGGAGTTCAGAGCCATGTCCGAGTAGTAGTCATGCTTCGTATATATGTATACAAAGCCCATCGGCCAATGTAGCGTCGGCTGTGCACACGAATCAGGAGGTCACTCCTTGGCTGGCCGTGCACACAATCAGGACGTCACTCGTTGGCTAGAAGCGGGGTTTACAAAACTGTTTTGAACTCAAATTTCGCTAGCCCCGCGGTACCGGTTTTCGTGAAAAACTGAGCGAAAATCGCGAAAAATCGAACAGTTTGCAAATTCAAAAAATTTTCAATTCGGGCCAAATTCACGCGATTTTTCGAAAGAAAACCGCGGTTTTTGACGAAAAACCGCTCGGATTTTGAGGTAAACTGAGAAAACCGAAACCACTCGATTTGAGCGAAAAACCGCTCGATTTGAGCGAAAAACCACTCGATTTAGGTAAAAAACCGCGAAAAATAAGGGAAAAACCGCCAAAACCGGGAAAATGGGGAAATCACCAAAAATAGGGGAAAATGCAAAAAAAATCTTGTAAAATTTTTAAAAATACTTGGAAGGCTAAATTTTAGTAAAAATGTAATAAATATATAAATAAGGTATGTGAAGACATGAAAAAACTCCAGAATGATATCTCCTTGAAAAAAAAAATCGACATGATCTTTGCTATAATTTAGACATTTGGAAGTTGTAAATTAGAAATTTCACAATAATGTATCAATAAATAATCTTTCATTGCAAAGATACATATTTACATAACCACGTAGCAATTTCATTACCATTCAATTGTCAACACCATTTACGTTATAATATTTTTTAATTGAAGTTGTGAAGTAGGCGTAGTCCATGTTGGACCTGTATGGATGCTATATTAGTATAATATCAAGTTACAATGAAATGAAATATGCAAATGAAACATCTCCAAACAGCCCACATGCCACCTTTTTCTTATTCTTTTTTATTTTTCTATTTTCATTATTTTTAATACCTCTAAAACATATCCAAACATTATTTTTTTTGAAATTTTTTTTCACCATTGGTAATATACGAATTAATACTAATTTTAGAAAATTTTTCAACAAATTTTCTCAAATTTTTTGAATTTGGATTTGAATTGGGGCGGTAAACCGCTCGGTTACCGCGATATTGTGAACCCTGGCTAGAAGTGCTTTGTTCTGGTTCATAGATATTGTGTGATTTATTTGTGCATGTATACAAAGCTAGAAGTCTGCTTCGTACATGTATACAAAGCAACATGTATATTTTGTGATTTCTTTGTGTATTGTTCTGGTTCTCTTCAGGATTGCTTCTGTGCATATGTAGCTAGAAGTGGTTGAAGACAAACCTCTTCTGTGCATACGTTAAAACAGAATCTCCCCAAGCTAGAAGTGACACAAACCCTCTTCCATCGATAGCAAGTTCTTTTGTAAGCCTCAAAATAGCAGTTGCAAGATCGAACTGAGGAAAAACAATCTTCTAAAATCAGGATTATAACAGTTCATTTCACAATGTTCGCGTGCTGTGATATGGTTTAAGTATAAAATTAAAAAAGTATGATGGTGCAAGAGGCTGAGCATGAGATGGTCTTCTACTGATCCCATCTTGCAAGCTAGTCAGAAAAACATGCTGAAAGGTATCTAAATACTTTTTCTATTGGAGCTATTCAGAAACACGACGTGCCATGATCTCATCTTGCCAGCTCCTGTAGTACTGCTGCAGCCGGAAAGGCATCGAAGTAATGTCCATTGACATAATTCTCTCTTCCTCTACCATTTTCTTGTATTGTAATTCATTTTCCTTTATCTCCAGTTTTTTTTGCCTCATTTGCAACCCTCGCCTCTTCAGTCGCGGCCCTTTTTTGATTTAGCTCTAGCCTCTCTTTGTGACACTACAGAATGACGGTATGAGACTTTTTCGATGTCAGCATTAAGATCGACTTTTGTGCCTTGTTTGTTGGGCTTTTCCCGGGAGTTTGGGCCTTCCGGGGGAGTTTGGGCCTTGGGGGACCTTCTTGGGCCAAGGTGGGGGCTTTTGGGCCCATGTGGAGGGAGAGGAGGGCAGCACTGTAACGTCGCAGATTTTCGTTTCAAGTTTCTTCTGGAGTTCTCGTCTGGTTATTTGGTGGACCACCTGCGGTTCTGCGGGTTAGTCAGTCATCTGTGTGTGATAGTCTAATTTCTAGCACTTACTTTCCTCCCACCCCTTCCACCTAACCCCTTTTCTTTTCTTTTCTTTTCCCCAAACCGATTGGAGAGGCAAAGCAAGCAGCACTTCTTGGATTCTTCTCCCCCTTTCCTTTTCGTGTGAGGCAGCTCCCAGGACAGCAATGGCATCCTCCTCTTCCCCAACAACAGCCAAGGAGGTCCCCTCCCTGCCATGGCCGTCCTCCTCCTCCTCCTCTCCTCCTAGAACTGGCGCTCCTCCCTCCATTCCTTGCGGCAGCAGGTCCACCACACTTCCCCTTTTGCTTCCTCCTCCTTGAAGGTAAACTTTGGGAGCTTGCTTACTGCTTTAATGGAGTTCCTAGTCTGCCTAGATGTGTTTCTAGGGTTCCTAGGCTAGATATTTTGGAGCGAAACTAGCTATTTTGGAGGGAAACCTAGGATCTGTTTTCGAGCAGATTTTTTATCTGTTTTGCAGCTCAGTTTTGGGGTATTTTGGTTGGTCTAATGCTCGGTCAGCTGAAGAGGAAGTTGTAGCCCTTACTTTTACCTTTAATTGAAGTACAAGAACTCACAAATCCATTAAGCCATTTAGAAGTTATGCCACTTTTAGTGCAGGCTGTCCCGAATTGATTGTTCAACTGAGTTTTTGAGCTAGGTGCAGGCCGAATGGGCTTTTCCATTTGCCTAGAAAGTTGTGGGAACTTTCCTGTAGTTTAATAAAATGTACTCGTTTGTTTGATTTCAATTCAAAAATCAAACGTTATGTGGTGTTGAGCTTGCTGTCCAGAAAATCTGTTTTTTTTGGAAGTTAGGTTTTGGGTCTGAACTTTAGAAGGTGATTTGAGGGCTTTAGCTTCAATTTCTGTTTGAATGGCTTTGTGGTATCAATACATTAGTCTCTTATTCTCATTTAGAGTCCAAGAACTTGAATTTTGGATCAAACAATTGAAAGTTATGAAAGAATTACCCTCTTGCTGTCCAAATTGCAACTTGTTGTAGATTAAATTTTGAGTTGTGATTTAGAGTAAGTTGGAGGCCGATTTGGAATTTCCATTTGCCTGGAGATAGGTAGAAAATTTTTTGTATATCATTAAAATGACTTCGTTTGCTCAATTTGAAGTTGTATAGCAATATTTATGCTATGGCAAAGTAGGCTACCCAAATCAGTTTTGCATGAAAATTCAGAATTGGGGCAAATTTGATTTAGGGAGTATTTATGTGGTTTGTTGTTGTCTGTTGACTCTAGAACTTGTGAATTTGAGTATGTAATTATGTTTCCAGATGGAGTAGCTTCGGAAGTGACTTCTTCTTCCTGCCACTCCATTCCTCTCGGTAGAAGGCAAGTATATCAAATAGCATGTTGTTAGGATGTTGTTTCTTGATAATCATTATGAATGTACTGTGCTAATCATGATGATAGATTTGTTAGAATGTTTTGGGGTTGACATTTATGATTATATTCATGATTAATCTTAGTGCTGAATTATCTTTGGAATCATTATTTAAAGAAAGCAAATGGACATAGTGGGTTGTGTTGGAAACTCTTGAGTTAAGCACTTGATTTGTAACTCTATTTGACTAGAGTTGGATTTATTTGCAAAATGTGTGTGGTGTTTGCGAGTGCTTCAAAAAGTGGATTTTATGAACGTTCATAAGTGATTTTGGTTAGTGAAGAGTTCTCTTTTGGGAATGAGTTTTCCTTTCTCTTTGAGATAAGTTGTGGCGGTTGTAGGTGCAGATGCTTGACTTGAGATTTTGATGTTCTGTTTCAAAATGTTGATTTTGGTTGAAATGCGATGTTTTGCATGTTTAGCTTTTGATTGATGTTGGGTGGTGATGCGACGTGGTGTTTTACTGTTAACTATGCTGCCGTCATAGTTTATATGAAGTATCACCACCATCGATGTTATTTGTATTTCAATCATGTAGGAGAATGAAGCCTCTTTGTGAATGATTATTTGGTATTGTTGTAACATGGTGAATGAATGGTGAAAAGGAAACATGACATCGTTTATGTATAGTTAATCATAAAAGAGTCGATGAGCCAGGTCGGTGAGAAAGTCATATATGGATATATATGACTAATTCGGAGTGCTCTTGAAAAGTTTGCCCATTTCTTTCTAGAATGAAAATAAATAATGAATAAATTATGGCATTTTGGCTGTGGTGTAAGGGATTTGAGTTTCCTTTGCATTTTGGCTTAGGAAAATAAAATGAGTGCTCCTTGGATGTTGTCGAATTCTTTCTAAAGTGAATGTTAGTGCATTGGATTCAAATTGATGCATGAGGATCAATGGGGTTCATGGTTTATGGTTGAGCTCACTCAATGATTTTTACTCTTTGTCTTGGTCCTTTGAGTGGAAAGATGTGAGGGTGAGACCTTCTTAGTAAGAGAAATCTGGTGTGGCTAGTAGTTGATCGTAAATGGTCTAAAAGTGAAGAGTAAAGGAAGGTTGTGCATGACCCAATTCAAACCTTCCTGGAGAATTGTTTCGTTGATGCGTTCCTCGGTAGGGTTGATTAAATTATTAGTGGACCACTCGGTGGTTGCTAGTAATTGCTTTTCCTTATGAAGTGCTTTATGGCCGAAAGTGTAGATCGCCGCTTTGTTGGGATGCAGTGGGAGAGAGAGCGGTCCTTGGACCGGTTTGGGTTCAGCAGACTGTTGATCGGGTGGCAGAGGTGTGACAGAACCCTCTCGCAGCGCAGAGTAGACAGAAAAGCTATGCTGATGTGGGAAGGCGAGATCTAGAGTTTGCGGTGGGGTGATGGTGTACTCTTGCAAGTATCTCCCACCAAGGGTGTGGTTAGATTTGGCACCAAAAGGAAAACTCAGTCCGAGGTATGTTGGGCCATTTCCTGTCATAGCTCAAGTTGGTAAGTTGGCTTATCGCTTGGAGCTACCGGTGTCTATGCAAGGGGTCCACAGTGTGTTCCATGTTTCGATGTTGAGAAAGTACCTGCATGACCTGGAGTTGGTGGTTCCTTTAGAGCCTTTGGTGCTTGTTCAGAACCTCACGTTTGAATCCCGGCCTGTGAAGTTTCTGGGGAATTCCGAGCTAGTGTTGAAGAACAGAACGTTCAAGTTTGTCAAAGCACCAGTCCGAGAGGGAAGCGACCTGGGAGTTGGAGACTCGTATGCGCGAGAAGTACCCCGAGCTTTTCACCTCGGGTATGAAACGTAAAGTTTAGTTCTCTTTGTGTTGTTTGTTTGCGTAGTGGTGTGTCGCGGATTCGGGGTCGAATCCTGTTAGGGGGGGGGAGAATGTGACACTACGGAATGACGGTATGAGACTTTTTCGATGTCGACATTAAGATACGACTTTTGTACCTTGTTTTTTTGGGCTTTTCCCGGGAGTTTGAGCCTTCCGGGGGAGTTTGGGCCTTGGGGGACCTAACTCGGGCCTTGGGGGACCTTCTTGGGCCAAGGTGGGGGCTTTTTGGCCCATGTGGAGGGAGATGAGGGCAGCACCCTGCCTTAGTGCACCCCCCTTGTGCCTCCCAATCCTAGCTGCCTTTTCCCTTCCTCTCCCAACCCCTCAAGCAGCCACCCCACCATGGGCACATCCCCTCCCCATGCGCCAGCCCCTTCCTCCACCTCCCCACCTCCCTTAGCCGACCCTAGAGGGGTCCATCCCCACCCCTTGCTGCCACACCTCTCCAATCCATTGCCCTCACCGTTGGGAAGCTTCGCGACGAGAGGATCCGGCGGTTTTGGCGCGAGGAAGAAGATCGGGAACCGGAAGGAGTTTTCGTCGTTCGCACGGATTTTCGAGGGAGGTAAGGGTTTGCAATCTCTTTGTAGGGTTGTGGCGCTGGTTAGAAGGGGAAATTATGCCTAGAATTCATGTTTAGGTGCGGTAATTAGAGGTATAGATTCGTTTAGTACATCTGTTTCGCGCAGTAGCCTCGGCCAATTCCGGATAGTTGAATTTGGTCGCGGTTTTGGGGTTTTTAGATTCGGAATTTGGTCGGCCTCTTGTTGAGAAAGTTGTAGATAATTTCATTAAATTTAAGTGGGTACCAATAACATGAAATTCCAATCAGCCGTTTAAAAGTTATGGCCGTTTTACCAAACGTTGTCAAATGTGTGATGTGATTGGGACAGATCGTGTTGATCTGTAGATTAGACAATTTTAGAGGCTGATTCAATCTTCGTAAATACTTAGAAAAAACTAGGAAATTTCCTAAGCTTCGAGAAAATGTACACGTTTACTTGATTTGGAGTCATAGAACTCAAGTTATGCTAGTTGGAAGCCCGCTGTCCGGTTGGACAGATTCTCTTTTTTTTCGGGTTTTAGAGTTGCGAAGTCGATGTAGTGGATTGTCCTTGTGTTGTTTTGTGGGCATGTTGTTGAGTGTATTATACCTATGTGCAGGTGGTGTGACCCCGAAAGTGCCTTCAACGCCTCGCCAATCCGTCCCGCTTGGGTGAAGGCAAGTGTATTGTGATATTTGTGACTTGAATGGCATTATGTTTGTGTAATGATGCGAGTTAACCGTTGACATGTTTGATTCTTCAATGAGATTAAGTGAATATGAATTGATTAGATGTTTATGAAATGCTATGTTATGGGTGTGAGGATGAATATGTATCTAATTATGGCTATGTAAGGGTTGAATTGAGTGCATATGCAAGCTTATTGATGTTTATGGTGTTAGTGTTATGCCCTTGAGGCAATCATATGGATGATTGTAACATGACTATGTTTATGAATAATAATATGATTATTGGTCCAATGAATGTATATCATTGTTTTGATCAACAAGTGTGTGACTTGTTTATGAAGCTCTTTACTTATTGATATAATTGGATAAATATCTCTGATCGGATATCATCGTATAGGACAACGATGAATAGATCAGCACATGTATTGTTCGATGATCATGTTTCATAGATCATGGGATATGGAGATATCATCAATACATTATGGACGCATGTTGAAGAACATGGGTTAGATAGACCCACAATGGGACACTGCAAGAATGTTACATTCTTATGTGTCATCAGTGTATCTCATACATAGTAGATGTATGATCCTTAGACCAGAGATTGTCATATTCCCTACATGTGTAATAGTTTACCTTGGGGTTACCAAACACTATTTCCTAACTGGATAGTTATAAATGTAGCTTTCATGTTTACTATGAAACATGCAGAAGGAAGTGAGCAGTCAAGATGGAATTTGCCACTCCAATGTAACGGAGATATATGTCTAGGCCACTCGTGCGATATGATTAAGGAAGTGCATGGCCATGCCGTGATTGAGAAGTCAATTACAACTTATTAATATATCACGGATACGAGAGATGGATTGAACTGTCAAAGGATGACATGCTTCTCGCCTTGAGTTCGATCTTCATATAGTTTGGCAAAGGTATTATTACATCAGTACTTTAATCATATGCGTTTGGAAGTTGGCATGCTCAGCAAGAAGCCGCTACCGACTATTGGATTAGAAAAAGGGTTTTCCGAATCCATGTCCAAATGCGCATGAACCTACAGGGTCACACACTTAACGGGTTGGGACACATTAATTCGGATTGGATCCGTAATTAATGGACCTCGTGGGCTTAGCGCGTAGATGGGCCCTAACTGCCTAGGGTTTCACCTCGTGGCTATATAAGGAGGGGAGGAGGCTAGACGTAGAATACACTTTCGTGCGGTTTAGAGGTGTTTTGCCAGAAACCCTAGCCACCTCCTCTCGTTGCCCCTGCCGAGCGACCCGGTGCTTGCACACCGACGCACGGCGTTCCATCCTCGGACGTGTGGACTGCTGTGGTGACGCTGCTGCTACTGCGGCGTGGAGAGGACGATCCGCAGTGAGGACGATCCGTGGCGAGGACGATCCGCGGTGAGGACGATCCGCGGCGAGGACGATCCGTGGCGAGGACGATCCGCGGCGAGGACGATCCGCGGTGAGGATGATCCACACCGAGAACGATCCACTACAACGACGTGCGAAGGATTCCGCAACTGCTCGTCTAGTGGTAATAGATCTATGATCCCCTTCTTGCGAGTAGCTTTTCTGGTTTGCGGTAGAAATTTTAATTTGTGCTAGTGTAGCATACCGCATTCCCAACAGTGGTATCAGAGCCATCTATTGGGGAACACGGTATGCTACTCTAGCACAAACTAAAATTTCTACCGCAAAACAGAAAAGCTACTCGCAGGAAGGGGATCATAGATCTATTACCACTAGACGCGCAGTTGCAGAATCCTTCGCATGTCGTTGTAGTGGATCGCTTCGGCGTGATCGCCCTCACCGCGATCGCCCTCGCCGTGGATCGCCCTTCCACGCCGTAGTAGTAGCAAAGTGTCACCACGGCGGTCCACACGTCCTGGGATGGAACGCTGCGGCGCTTGTGCAAGCACCGGTCACTCGGCGAGGCAACGAGAGGAGGTGGCTAGATTTCCGCGAAACACCTCTAAACCGTATGCAAGTCTGCCCCGGCCCACCTCCTCCTCCTTATATAGCCACGAGGTGAAACCCTAGACAGGGCCCAGGCCCATCTACGTGCTAAGCCCACGAGGTCCATTAATTACGGATCCAATCCGAATTAATGCATCCCACTGCTAAGTGTGTGACCAGAGGTTCATGCGCATTTGGACATGGATTCGGAAAACCCTTTCTAATCCAATAGTCGGTAGCGGCTCCTTGCAGAGCATGCCAACTCCCAAACGCATATGATTAAAGTTCTGATGTAATAATCCCTTTGCCAAACTATATGAAGATCGAACTCAAGGCGAGAAGCATGTCATCCTTTGACAGTTCAATCCATCTCTCGTATCCGTGATATATTAATAAGTTGTGATTGACTTCTCAATCAGGCCATGGCCATGCACTTCCTTAATCATATCACACGAGTGGCCTAGACATATATCTCCGTTACATTGGAGTGGCAAATTCCATCTCGACTGCTCACTTCCCTCTGCATGTTTCATAGTAAACATGAAAGTTACCTTTATAACTATCCGGTTAGAAAATAGTGTTTGGTAACCCCAAGGTAAACTATTACACATGTAGGGAATATGGCAATCTCTGGTCTAAGGATCATACATCTACTATGTATGAGATACACTGATGACACATAAGAATGTAACATTCTCGCAGTGTCCCATTGTGGGTCTATCTAACCCATGTTCTTCAACATGCGTCCACAATGTATTGATGATATCTCCATATCCCATGATCTATGAAACATGATCATCGAACAATACATGTGCTGATCTATTCATCGTTGTCCTATACGATGATATCCGATCAGAGATATTTATCCAATTATATCAATAAGTAAAGAGCTTCATAAACAAGTCACGCGCTTGTTGATCAAAACAATGATTTACATTCATTGGACCAATAATCATATTATTATTCATAAACATAGTCATGTTACAATCATCCATATGATTGCCTCAAGGGCATAACACTAACAATCTCCCACTTGCACTTGAGTCAATCAATTAAGTATCTAATACCAATAGACCTCGTGTGCGCCTCATGCTTAGGATGTGGCAGTGGCTTTATCAATGGATCAGCCACATTGGCTTCTGTATGTACTTTGCATATCTTCACGTCACCTCTATCCACAATCTCGCGAATAAGGTGAAAGCGTCGGAGTATATGTTTGGACTTCTGATGTGATCTATGCTCTTTTGCTTGTGCAATGGCACCACTATTATCGCAATAGATGTCCATTGGACTAGAGGCACTAGCGACCACACCAAGCTCTGAGATAAACTTCTTTATCCATACAGCTTCTTTTGCGACATCCGAAGCTGCAATGTACTCCGCTTCTGTCGTAGAATCAACCACCGTGCTTTGCTTGGAACTCTTCCGGCTTACTGCTCCTCCATTTAGTGTAAACAAAAAACCGGATTGTGATCGAAAATCATCTTTGTCAGTTTGAAAGCTTGCATCGGTGTAACCTTTTACAACCAGTTCTTCCTCACCTTCAAAGACTAGGAACATACCCTTAGTTCTTCTCAAGTACTTTAGGATGTTTTTCATGGCTATCCAATGACCATCACCGGGATCCGCTTAGTATCTACTTGTGACACTTAGAGCATAAGAGACATCTGGGCGCGTACAGATCATGGCATACATGATAGATCCAATAGCCGAAGCATATGGAATCTTGCTCATCCTGTCTCGCTCATCAGTTGTCGAAGGACACTGATTCTTGCTTAGACTGATGCCATGTGACATTGGCATGAAACCTCTCTTTGATGTACGTTTCCTAGCTTAATCCAATCAACCTTTTTGATTTATCTGATCTTTATGCCCAAGATATAACATGCTTCTCCCAAGTCCTTCATTGAGAAACTCCTTTTCAACGAAGTCTTAACGTCTTCAAGCATAGGAATATCATTCTCGATCAATAATATGTCATCCACATACAAGATCAGAAACACAAGTGCGCTCCCACTAGCCTTCTTGTAAACACAAGGCTCTTCTTCGTTTTTGATAAAGCCAAATCCTTTGACCACTTCATCAAAACGAATGTTCCAACTCAAGATGCTTGCTTTAACCCATAAATGAATCTCTGAAGCTTTCATATCTTTTTAGCATTTTTAGGATCAACAAAACCCCTCAGGTTGTATCATGTATACATCCTTAGATAGATTCCCATTAAGGAAATCTGTCTTGACGTCCATCTGCCATATTTCATAATCGAAATATGCAGCAATTGCTAAAATGATCTGGACAAACTTGAGCATGGCTACCGGTGAAAAAGTTTCATCATAGTCAATTCCTTGAACTTGTTTGAAACCCTTTGCCACCAACCGTGCCTTATAGATCTGAACATTTCCATCTATGTCTGTCTTCTTCTGGAAAATCCGAACAGACTTTGGATCTATTACATGTTCAACCGATTCATGTGATGAATTGGTGGAGGCAGCCGTCGATGAGATCGATCGGTTTAGGGTTTAAGGAAAGTGCAAACCGAATCAATCTTGATTTGGGTGAGTTCGTTCATGGTATGACGTTGCCCTTACCGGTCGGGTTACCGCCATCAAGGTTTACGAATCGCAACCATATGGGACCAAGCCAATCAGATTGAATCGGATTGGGTCAATCTGATTGATCCGTGGATCGCCGCCAGGGGCGCTGCCCCTTGAATCTCGCCTTGGGCACTGCCCCTGGACCCTGCCAGGGGCGCTGCCCCTTGGAACCCCGCTGTCGTAGAATCTATTTTGTTTAACTCATTTTTGCAGGATGTTATGTGAAATAGTATGACCTATGATGAGGACATCACTATACCGGATGCACCCATGACCTCAACTCCACCATCCCCTATGCAAGGTCCTATCACAAGGGCACGTGAACGGCAGCTAAATCAACAGGTTGATGTAACACTGGGTGTCCCGATCATTCGATGAGAATGATAACCTTTGATTTGGGTGGAGACAACTTTGACGATCAGATTACAACGTACAACGACGATACGCCTTAGCAATCGCTAAACCAACTCTAGATGGTTATTGACCATGCCATGGGCATGATCAACCTGATCACGAAGATCAATTCCTGCAAGCAATCGAAGAACAAGCAAGAACAAGGCAAAAGCAATCTAAAATTGCAAATATAGATGAAGTATAGAAAAAGTTGGGGTTCCGATACAAGGAGCTTGTTAGGCGGCCGTTGAGCACGTCTAAAAGACTCAAATAGTAGCAAAAGGCTAAACAATCAAATAACCAAAACTCAAGTTATTTTGGGGGACTCCCTAGCTATATATAGGAGAAATAGGAGGCCAAAACCAGGCTAGGGGCGTCCAAACCACATCCATGGCCGAGTAGGACTCCTATTCCTAGTTTGACTCGGATTTGGAAAGATGACCGAACTTGTTTTGCAGATTCCCGTTGACTCGTAAGGAATTTGGAGGTGGGGCCGGATCCGTTGGAAAGAGGACGTCGAAACCTTTCAAACCAGTACTCATAGACCTCGAACACCCTTGTGGATCAAAAGTTATGGTCATTTTAAGGTGGTGCTGTCCCAGATGCCGAATCCGAGTTGAACTTGTGCACCGGAAGAATTGGCTTCATCTTGACGTTTGGGAGTGCTTCTCCTTGGTTCCTAAGGACAATAAAATCATCACAAGGATTAAATAGCATTCCATTCATTAAATTATTTGTATGCAACCCGAGGAACGCATTCACCTGGCAATATAATTGACGTGCGCGACCTCTAGTAATTGGCCCTTGTATTACTTTGTTGGCTTCAATTGGGTTTGTAGGCATGGCCGCATCCATGGTAGCGATGTCCTCATCATCCTCCCCTTCTTGCATTTGAGTCGTCCTCGACTCAAGCTCATCATCTTCTCTCAAGTATGTCTTTAAATCTGGCCAAGGTGGGGGTCGATAAAGCTATGCACATGGAGTCATCGTAGTAGATGCATACGAAGTAGAGGTTGCCGTGAAGTGTCGCCAACTTAATGGTCCTGGCCAAGGTGGGGGTCGATGAAACCATGCATTCGATATAATTGCAGCAACACTTGGTGATGACCATATGTATGCAGTGTTAGTTCTGTCCATGATGAGCATGGTCTCATCATCCTCCCTTTCTTGAAGTGGAGTCGTCCTCGACTCCATCATATTGTCTTGCAAAATGTTAGTAACAACAGGAAACAAAGCGATACGCACATTTGCAATCAAATCAATGGATTGAGAATTTCTATCAACCCTATACTCCCTTTCTTGAAAACTATCATGTGACTTGTGAATGGAACCAAATGTACTTGGTATGAAATGATTAGTGATATGGCAATTATTAAATTGATGACATTGTTGCATTGCAAACAGAGGTTTAAAATTTGAACAAATGTAAACTCGATGTGCTTTATACTCTCCTTTCTCACTATTTTTTCCAATAACATAAAAAATATTTCGCGATAACCATGACAAATCAGAATGTAAAAAAAAGCCTCTCCTCTAAATAATTCAGATCACACGGAACATCAAATTCAATGTAGCCTAATGTATATAAAGGAGACATCAATTTCAACTCATCATTTTCGCTTGGGATGTGAATGACATGTTTATTTTCAGCATAAGTGTCTAGTGTGTTAACAAAAGTGACATGTTCATTCGCTAGTTGAGTCATGGATATAAGTGAAGTATTATCACACAACTCTTCTTTATCACAAGAAATAGCAAGCAAATCATCTTGTAACAAAGCAAAATCAGCAATTGGTTTCACTAATAGTTGCTCCACGATAGCATGATTTGTGGATAGTTTTAGCTCTTCTAAATTATTTTCTCCATATGTAAAGTCCATACCTGTTACATTACCTTGTAAGTTTTCATCAGCTGTTGTAGGCGTTTCTTCAACTATTATCTCTTCACTTACACATGGGGTAGTACTGATCCTTTCTTTCTCCATATGCTCTTCTACATCATTCTCTTGATGATGCTCACTTTTCTGCAAAATGTTAGCTACAAAAGAAGGTGCAACAATGGGTGCCTCAAATGAAGCTAATGATTCTTTCAAGGATTCAACAAGCATATTTTCAACTCTACAAGCACATACAACCAATTCTGAAAGAGAACTATATGTTTCATCAATAAGAACATCCTGAATTTCTTGATTAATTCCACATATGAACCTAAGCTCTGTTGCTTCTTCACCTTCAACTAAATCACAACGCAACAAATGATTTTGCAATCGTTCATAGTATTCCTTAACGCACTTATTTCCTTGTTTCAAGCATTCGAGTCTAGTATACAAAAATTCAGTATGATATTCAGGAACATAATCAATTCTCATAAGTCTTTACATGGCATTCCAATTTTTAGGTTTTCTCTCTTTTCTACAAATATGCTTCCACCATGTTAATGCATATTCATTTAGCACACTAGCAGCAATCCTAATCTTTTCATTTTCAGACAAATCATACTTGCCAAATTCTTTGTCTACTGCTATCTCCCAATTAATATAGGCATCAGGATCATAATGATCATTAAAAGGTGGAATGGCGAATTTAACCTTACCTAGGGAATCATCATCAACATGTACCTGAGCATGTAGTATGCCATTTTTGTTGCTTAGAAGATGAGGTGGAGGATTGGAAGTTCCGGGGGTAGTACCTGCAAGCGTATCAAGTCTTGACAAAATAGTAGCAAGAGTAGTTTTAGCGATCCCCTGTGCGGTCTCGATAGACCGGAGGCAGTCTTCTTGCAGTGACATTCTAGCAACAATTCCCTTTGTGCATGGAGAGTGATGCAGCGAATCCTCATCACTTAACATGGTTAGTAGAAGGCAAGAAAATAATATAACAAGTATAATGTTCCTATCAACTACAAGGAGGTGGTGGCAATTCTCTCAACATTCAAGCCTATAACCAAAGCTCTTACAAGTTCTTACATGCAGCAGGTGTTGATGGCCGTTGGCGTTGTCAAAAGTTCTCATAAGCTTGGATAAAGCGATTACCAAGGGATCGAACAAATGTACGAGGTTGGGTGTGGAGCTTGGATAGGCAATATTTATTTGCTATGCGATCTGATAATTCTAGTTATTGTAATGATAAGTAATGATCCAAACTAGAATTCACAAGCCCTAGTTGCCGATCTCAAAGATATAAGTGAATTTGAAGGCAACACACACGCAAAGATAATGGCACTTATGCAATCAAGGAATGAGCTATAAAATATAAGTGATGCACCAAAAGCTCTATTGCACAAGTCGTAGAGAGATGCTAACTTATTGCTTTGAGAATGTAAAAAGGGCACAAGATTGCTCACTAATTAATAAATTGCACAATATAAAAAGTAACAAACACAAATTAGGGTTTTGCTAAATGTAGTGTAACCGGCCACAATTTTCTTTCTTTTTTTTTCCTTTTGGCTCTTTCTTTTTTCTTTCTTTTGGTGACTTTCGGCCAACACTATTATGAACAAAGTTTTGGAATCCCTAACTTGGTGTCACAAGATAATATGATATGATAACTGAAGATTGTGCAATGTATCAAGTAGAGCAGCCCTAAGCAACATCAACAAGCTAGTCTCAAATAGGATTAAAGTGTTCACAAAGGATGAATTGGTTCCCAAAGGTAGGTGTACTGATGTTTTTCTAGGGCAGCAAACTTGTTGCCTAGATTAATGTTTGAAGATCACCGAATTTGATTGGTTGACTATGGAAGGAATTGAAGCTTATATCCTCAGCTTTCAATAGAGTGCTAGAACATTAAAATCCTAGTTCGTATGTGAAAGTTATGCTCGAAATTCCAAACTGGACAGAATTGAAGGATTGAAGCTACGCGAAGGAAAAGAAAGATCGGCAACTAAAACATGGACTCTAATGGATCAAAACCTAACAAAACTCACTAAAATAACAGATTGAAACTAAAGGTTGAATTTTTATAGAGTAGTTTTCAATTTAGGACAGAAATCAAAAACTAACCTAAGGCACTGATATACTCACTGATAAACTGAAGCTCTGATACCACTTGATGTAACACTGGGTAGAGACGACTTTGACGATTTGACTACAACGTACAACGACGATGCGCCTTAGCAATCGCTAAACCAACACTAGATGGTTATTGACCTTGCCGTGGGCACGATCAACCTGATCACGAAGATCAATTCCTGCAAGCAATCGAAGAACAAGCAAGAACAAGGCAAAAGCAATCTAAAATTGCAAATATAGATGAAGTATAGAAAAAGTTGGGGTTCCGATACAAGGAGCTTGTTAGGCGGCCGTTGAGCACGTCTAAAAGACTCAAATAGTAGCAAAAGTCTAAACTATCAAATAACCAAAACCCAAGTTATTTTGGGGGACTCCCTAGCTATATATAGGAGAAATAGGAGGCCAAAACCAGGCTAGGGACGTCCAAACCACATCCATGGCCGAGTAGGACTCCTATTCCTAGTTTGACACGGATATGGAAAGATGGCCGAACTTGTTTTGCAGATTCCCGTTGACTCGTAAGGAATTTGGAGGTGGGGCCGGATCCGTTGGAAAGAGAACGTCGAAACCTTTCAAACCAGTACTCATAGACCACAAACACCGTTGTGGATCAAAAGTTATGGTCGTTTTAAGTTGGTACTGTCCCGGAGGCCGAATCCGAGTTGAACTTGTGCACCGGAAGAATTGGCTTCATCTTGACGTTTGGGAGTGCTTCTGATGTAACACTGGGTGTCCCGATCTTTCGATGAGAATGATAACCTTCGATTTGGGTGGAGACGACTTTGACGATCCGACTACAACGTACAACGACGATGCGCCTTAGCAATCGCTAAACCAACTCCAGATGGTTATTGACCTTGCCGTGGGCACGATCAACCTGATCACGAAGATCAATTCCTGCAAGCAATCGAAGAACAAGCAAGAACGAGGCAAAAGCAATCTAAAATTGCAAATATAAATGAATTATTGAAAATTTGGGGTTCCGATACAAGGAGCTTGTTAGGCGGCCGTTGAGCACGTCTAAAAGACTCAAATAGTAGCAAAAGGCTAAACTATCAAATAACCAAAACCCAAGTTATTTTGGGGGACTCCCTAGCTATATATAGGAGAAATAGGAGGCCAAAACCAGGCTAGGGGCGTCCAAACCACATCCATGGCCGAGTAGGACTCCTATTCCTAGTTTGACTCGGATTTGGAAAGATGACCGAACGTGTTTTGCAGATTCCCGTTGACTCGTAAGGAATTTGGAGGTGGGGCCAGATCCGTTGGAAAGAGGACGTTGAAACCTTTCAAACCAATACTCATAGACCTCAAACACCCTTGTGGATCAAAAGTTATGGTCCTTTTAAGTTGGTGCTATCTTGGAGGCCGAATCCGAGTTGAACTTTTGCACCGGAAGAATTGGCTTCATGCTTGACGTTTGGGAGTCCTTCTCCTTGGTTCCTAAGGACAATAAAATCATCACAAGGATTAAATAGCATTCCATTCATTAAATTATTTGTATGCAACCCGAGGAACGCATTCACCTGGCAATTGAATTGACGTGCGCGAGCTCGAGTAATTGGCCCTTGTATTACATTGTTGGCTTCAATTGGGTTTGTCGGCATGGCCGTATCCATGGTAGTGATGTCCTCATCATCCTCCCCTTCTTGCATTTGAGTCGTCCTCGACTCAAGTTCACGAGTACGAAAAGAAAGCTTGTGGCAGACACCCTGGATAGAGTTCATGTGAGACCAAGCTCATTTCGCCATGCATTTTTGTTGCATCCGGGTCGGTGCAAAACATTTCTCCGCGATAGGTGCCAACGGGTGCTGCAAGCTGCGTGCGTACCAAAACGATGCACGAAAGGAAAATGCAGGCCAAACTGCGCGAGTGGACTTTCCATGCATTGCTGCTACGGTTCTGCATTCATTTCGAATACGCCCGAGTGAGTGTGGAAACATCCCTCCGCGACGGGTCGCAAGGTGTTCTGCAAGCTGCGTCCGGACGGAAACGATGCACGAAAGGAAAATTGGTGTCAAACTCCCCGAATGGACTTCATATATGCCCTATCCCATTTCGACAAGCATTTTGAGTACGTCCGAGTCGATGCGAAATATTCATGCACGATGGGTCCCTAATGGTATCAGAACTACACGCTGCATCAAAGCGGTGCACGAAACGAAGCTTCGTTCCAATCATGCCGAATGAACTTCATATTTGCCCAAGCACATTCCGGCATGCCTTTTGAGTCCGTCCGAGTTGTTGTGAAACATTTCTCCGCGATGAGCACGAACGAATACAAAAAGCAGCGCCCGTTCGAAAACGTTGCATGAGATGAAACTGAGTGCCAAACACATCGAGTGGAATTCATATGTGCTTCCACTCATTTTGGCATGCATTTTGAATATGTCCGAGTCGGTGTCAAATGTTCTACCACGACGGGTTCCCACGGGTAATAAAAGCTGAATACAAACGAAACCGATGCACGAAAAGTAACTGAAAGTGCCAAACACCCCGAAAGAACTTATGATGTTTGCTAGTGCTTTTCATCATTTGTATCGAATCCATTCGAGTAGGTCTGAAACATTCCTCCACGACGCGTCCCAACGGGAACTGCAGCGGAAGCCATACGAAAATGAAAATGATGCACGAAATGACACATTGTGGCAAACACCACACACGCCGAAAATGATGCACGAAATGGAACATTATGGCAAGCACCTTACACGCCGCAACCTAGCACGCCAAAATGAAACATTGCGGCACGAAACGAAAACGATGAACGGAATGAAGCCGGGTGCCAAACACACCGAATGCAATTCATATGTGTTGTAACTCATTTAGGCATGCATTTCGAATCCGTCCGAGTCGCCGTGAAATATTCCACAACGACGAGCTCCTAAGCTGAAAAAATTGAAAGCGATGCACGAAACGAAACTGAGTGCCAAACACCCAGCATTAACTTACGATGTTCGCTTGGTCGTTTCAGCACAATTCTGCATTCATTTTGAATACGTCCGAGTGAGTGTGAAACATCCCTCCGCGACGGGTCACAAGGGGTACTGCAAGCTGCGTCCGAATGAAAACGATGCACGAAACGAAACTGGGTGTCAAACTCCCCCAATGGGCTTCATATGCGCCCTAGCCCGTTTCAGCAAGCATTTCGGGTATGTCCGGCTCGAAGCGAAGCATTCATGCACAATGGGTCCCTAATGTTAATGTAAACTACACGCGTACTAGAATGGTGCAAAGAACAAAACATTGTTCCAAACATGCCGAATGAACTTCATATATGCCCAAGCACATTTCGGCATGCGTTTTGAATCATTCCGAGTTGTGTGAAACAGTCCTCCGCGACGAGTACTGTATGGTGCAACGATTTTCACAAGAAAACGACGCATAAGATGAAGCTGGGTGTCAATCAACCAGAATGGACTTCTAGTCTGCCGTAGCTCATTTTAGCAAGCAATTTGGGCTCATCCGTGTCGGTGTGAAACCTACACGACAAATGGTACTACAAGTCACGTTCGTGCCAGAACGAGTACGAAAAGAAAGCTTGTGGCAGACACCCTGGATAGAGCTCATGTGAGGCCAAGCTCATTTCGGCATGCATTTCTGTTGCATCCGGGTCGATGCAAAACATTTCTCCGCGATAGGTGCCAACGGGTGCTGCAAGCTACGTGCGTACCAAAACGATGCGCGGAAGGAAAATGCAGGCGAAACTGCGCGGGTGGACTTTCCATGCATTGCTGCTACGGTTCTGCATTCATTTCGAATACGTCCGAGTGAGTGTGGAAACATCCCTCCGCGACGGGTCGCAAGGTGTTCTGCAAGCTGCATCCGGACGGAAACGATGCACAAAAGGAAAATTGGTGTCAAACTCCCCAAATGGACTTCATATATGCCCTATCCCATTTCGACAAGCATTTCGAGTACGTCCGAGTCGTTGCGAAATATTCATGCACGATGGGTCCCTAATGGTATCAGAAACTACACGCTGCATCGAAGCGGTGCACGAAACGAAACTTCGTTCCAATCATGCCGAATGAACTTCATATTTGCCCAAGCACATTCCGGCATGCATTTCGAGTCCGTCCGAGTTGTTGTGAAACATTTCTCCGCGATGAGTACCAACGAATACAACAAGCGGCGCCCGTTCGAAAACGTTGCACGAGATGAAACTGAGTGCTAAACACATCGAGCGGAATTCATATGTGCTTCCACTCATTTTGGCATGCATTTTGAATATGTCCGAGTCGGTGTCAAATGTTCCACCACGACGGGTTCCCACGGGTAATAAAAGCTGAATACAAACGAAAACGATGCACGAAACAGAACCGAGTGCCAAACACCCCGAAAGAACTTATGATGTTTGCTAGTGCTTTTCATCATTTGTATTGAATCCATTCGAGTAGGTCTGAAACATTCCTCCACGACGCGTCCCAACGGGCACTGCAGCGGAAGCCATACGAAAATGAAAATGATGCACGAAATGACACATTGTGGCAAACACCACACACGCCGAAAATGATGCACGAAATGGAACATTATGGCAAGCACCTTACACGCCGCAACCTAGCACGCCAAAATGAAACATTGCGGCACGAAACGAAAACGATGAACGGAATGAAGCCGGGTGCCAAACACATCGAATGCAATTCATATGTGTTGTAACTCATTTAGGCATGCATTTCGAATCCGTCCGAGTCGCCGTGAAATATTCCACAACGACGAGCTCCTAAGCTGAAAAAATTGAAAGCGATGCACGAAACGAAACTGAGTGCCAAACACCCAGCATTAACTTACGATGTTCGCTTGGTCGTTTCAGCACAATTCTGCATTCATTTTGAATACGTCCGAGTGAGTGTGAAACATCCCTCCGCGACGGGTCATAAGGGGTACTGCAACCTGCGTCCGAATGAAAATGATGAGAGCATGCTCATCATGGACAGAACTAACACTGCATACATATGGTCATCACCAAGTATTGCTACAGTTATATCAACTGCATGGTTTCATCGACCCCCACCTTGGCCAGGACCATTAAGTTGGCGACACTTCACGGCATCCTCTACTTCGTATACAACTACTACGATGGCTCCATTTGCATGGCTTTATCGACCCCCACCTTGGCCATCATTCTACATCTTCGTCGGTTCAAGGACCATTGACTCGAGCTCGATCCCGTCAAATGAATTATCAGATCTAAAGACAAACTTGGGAGAAGATGATGAACTTGAGTCGAGGACGACTCAAATGCAAGAAGGGGAGGATGATGAGGACATCACTACCATGCATACGGCCATGCCTACAAACCCAATTGAAGCCAACAATGTAATACAAGGGCCAATTACTCGAGCTCGCGCACGTCAATTCAATTACCAGGTGAATGCGTTCCTCGGGTTGCATACAAATAATTTAATGAATGGAATGCTATTTAATCCTTGTGATGATTTTATTGTCCTTAGGAACCAAGGAGAAGGACTCCCAAATGTCAAGCATGAAGCCAATTCTTCCGGTGCACAAGTTCAACTCGGATTTGGCCTCCGGGACAGCACCAACTTCAAACGGCCATAACTTTTGATCCACAAGGGTGTTTGAGGTCTATGAGTACTGGTTTGAAAGGTTTCAATGTCCTCTTTCCAACGGATCTGGCCCCACCTCCAAATTCCTTACGAGTCAACAGGAATCTGAAAAACAAGTCCAACTCGGATTCGGCCTCCGGGACAGCACCAACTTAAAACGACCATAATTTTTGATCCACAAGGGTGTTTGAGGTCTATGAGTACTGGTTTGAAAGGTTTCGACGTCCTCTTTCCAACGGATCCGGCCCCATCTCCAAATTCCTTACGAGTCAATATGAATCTGCAAAACAAGTTCGGCCATCTTTCCAAATCCGAGTCATACTAGGAATAGGAGTCCTATTCGGCCATGGAAGTGTTTTGGACGCCCCAAGCCTGGTTTTGGCCTCCTATTTCTCCTATAAATAGCTAGGGAGTCCCCCAAAATAACTTGGGTTTTGGTTGTTTGATAGTTTAGCCTTTTGCTACTATTTGAGTCTTTTAGACGTGCTCAACGGCCGCCTAACAAGCTCCTTGTATCGGAACCCCAACTTTTTCTATACTTCATCTATATTTGCAATTTTAGATTGTTTTTGCCTTGTTCTTGCTTGTTCTTCGATTGTTTGCAGGAATTGATCTTCGTGATCAAGTTGATCGTGCCACGGCAAGGTCAATAACCATCTGGAGTTGGTTTAGCGATTACTAAGGCGCATCGTCGTTGTACGTTGTAGTCGGATCGTCAAAGTCGTCTCCACCCAAATCGAAGGTTATCATTCTCATCGAAAGATCGGGACACCCAGTGTTACATCAGAAAACGATGCACGAAACGAAACTAGGTGTCAAACTCCCCCAATGGGCTTCATATGCGCCCTAGCCCGTTTCAGCAAGCATTTCGGGTACGTCCGGCTCGAAGCGAAGCATTCATGCACAATGGGTCCCTAATGGTAATGTAAACTACACGCGTACTAGAATGGTGCAAAGAACAAAACATTGTTCCAAACATGCCGAATGAACTTCATATATGCCCAAGCACATTTCGGCATGCGTTTTGAATCTTTCCGAGTCGTGTGAAACAGTCCTCCGCGTCGAGTACTGTATGGTGCAACGATTTTCACAAGAAAACGACGCATAAGATGAAGCTGGGTGTCAATCAACCAGAATGGACTTCTAGTCTGCCGTAGCTCATTTTAGCAAGCAATTTGGGCTCATCCGTGTCGGTGTGAAACCTACACGACAAATGGTACTACAAGTCACGTTCGTGCCAGAACGAGTACGAAAAGAAAGCTTGTGGCAGACACCCTGGATAGAGCTCATGTGAGCCCAAGCTCATTTCGGCATGCATTTCTGTTGCATCCGGGTCGGTGCAAAACATTTCTCCGCGATAGGTGCCAACGGGTGCTACAAGCTGCGTGCGTACCAAAACGATGCGCGGAAGGAAAATGCAAGCGAAACTGCGCGGGTGGACTTTCCATGCATTGCTGCTACGGTTCTGCATTCATTTCGAATATGTCCGAGTGAGTGTGGAAACATCCCTCCGCGACGGGTCGCAAGGTGTTCTGCAAGCTGCGTCCGGACGGAAACGATGCACGAAAGGAAAATTGGTGTCAAACTCCCCGAATGGACTTCATATATGCCCTATCCCATTTCGACAAGCATTTCGAGTACGTCCGAGTCGTTGCGAAATATTCATGCACGATGGGTCGGGTCCCTAATGGTACTGTAAACTACACGCGTACCGAAACGGTGCACGAAACGAAGCTTCGTTCCAATCATGCCGAATGAACTTCATATTTGCCCAAGCACATTCCGGCATGCATTTCGAGTCCGTCCGAGTTGTTGTGAAACATTTCTCCGCGATGAGCACGAACGAATACAACAAGCGGCGCTGCTCAAAACGCGTTGCACGAGATGAAACTGAGTGCCAAACACATCGAGCGGAATTCATATGTGCTTCCACTCATTTTGGCATGCATTTTGAATATGTCCGAGTCGGTGTCAAATGTTCCACCACGACGGGTTCCCACGGGGTAACAAAAGCTGAATACAAACGAAACCGATGCACGAAACAAAACCGAGTGCCAAACACCCCGAAAGAACTTATGATGTTTGCTAGTGCTTTTCATCATTTGTATCGAATCCATTCGAGTAGGTCTGAAACATTCCTCCACGACGCGTCCCAACGGGCAGTGCAGCGGAAGCCATACGAAAATGAAAATGATGCACGAAATGACACATTGTGGCAAACACCACACACGCCGAAAATGATGCACGAAATGGAACATTATTGCAAGCACCTTACACGCCGCAACCTAGCACGCCAAAATGAAACATTGCGGCACGAAATGAAAATGATGAACGGAATGAAGCCGGGTGCCAAACACACCGAATGGAATTCATATGTGTTGTAACTCATTTAGGCAAGTCTCTCAAGCGCTCAAGCCTATGACCCAAGTTCTTACAAGTTCTTACAATGCAGCAGGCGTTGTCGGCCGTTGGCGTTGTCAAAGGTTCTCCGAAGTTTGTGTAGAGCGATTGCCAAGGGATCGAACGCCTGTACGGGTAGAAAGTGGAGCTTGGACAGGCTTAATTTAGTAGCAAATGGTTAGCAATAATCCAATCAGTGAATGCAAAATTGAAGAATTGTTCAACGTCTAGTCACTAGTTCTTTGACTCGAGGCTAGCAAGGATCGTGACTCAAAAGCGTGGTCGGCGACAAGATGGGTTCCACAAAGAGATGAAAAAACAGCGAAAAAAATTCGCGAAAGAAGGGAACTATCTCAAAAGATCGGGAATCTTGTGAAAACAGGTTTAGCACATAAAAATTTTGGATCTGTTCCGGACTTTTTTTTTTTTTTTTTTACTGAACATCCGATTCGCTTTTCTTTCAAGTGCTATGCGGCGGAAGATTAGTCGTGTGACCATCGGACGGCCAGGTGGCGACGATCGGCTAACAGAGGGCGACGGCGGCGACGATCGGCTATCAGAGGGCGACGGCCGGGCGACGATCGGCTGGCCATCAGAGGGCGGCACTTGGCTGGGCGACGGCGATCGACGATGGGCTATCAGTGGGCGACGACGGTCAGGCGACGATCGGGAGGCGACGAAGAGGCTAACAGGTGGGCGACCGAAGCGGCGACGATCGGGAAGCGACAATCGGCTAACAGTGGGCGACGGTCAAAGCGACGATCGGAAGAAAAGAAAACTTGGTCCGAACACCTTTTCTTCTTTTTTTTTTTTCAACGATTCGGGACCGAAGCGGAACACAACTTCGAAACCGAACACAACTCGAAACCGCTTCGACCTGGACTCCAACTAGACTAGAATTCAGCAACTCGACACGACGATGCAACCAAAAATTCAATAACGCGATTAATCGGAAAGGAAAATGCGAGGCTCAAATTGTTTTGGTATGGGGAGATCCAATCGATGGCGTTTCTTGGACTATAGGAAAGATATCAATCTACTAATCTAGGGTAAAGAATTCTCACCGAGCAACCTGGCTTGCTCTGATACCACTTGATTGCGCCGTTCTGGCACCATGGTTGTCCCTATCTTTCGATGAGCAACACACGATCGATTTTTTCGTGTCGACTTTTACTATCCGAATAAACCGTACGACGACGATGCACCTTAGCAATCGCTAAACCAACTCAATGGTTATTGATCTTGCCGTAGGCACGATCAACCTGAACACGAGGTTCAATTCCTGCAAGCAACCGAAGAACAAGCAAGAACAATAGGATAAGCAATCTGAAATTGCGGATAAAACTGCAAGCAAAACAAAGTGGAGTCTTATTGACGATCTTGACAAGGTGGCTGTCCAGCACAACTCGCAGGATCAAGTTTGCACTTGGCTAAACTAATCAAATAAAACCCAAAACCCTAAGGAGCCGATGTCTGGCTATTTATAAAAGCTAGGGGCCGATCTTTCGGTGGAGGAATAACTATCGATTGGTGTTGGAGAAGACTCTCACGATCCGACTACGCACGAACAAGTCGATGGCGCCTTAGCAATCGCTGAACCTACTCCGCGTGGTTATTGATCCTGCTAGGTAGCCGAGATCAACCTGAACACGAAGTTCAATTCTTGTTGGTAATCGAAGAACAAACAAGAACAAGTAAAAACAATCTGAAGTATGAGAGAAAGTGGAGACAAATTGAGATTCTATTAAAGTCTTCACAAGGTGGCTATCTAGCACAACTTGAAGAAGAAAGTTTGCACACGGCTAAACTCAATCAACAAAATCTGCGTTCTAAGGGAGGGACGGCAGGAGTATATCTTTAGGGAGAAGTGGAGGGTTGAGGGGAGGCGTCCATATGGCAGCCAAGGGAGAGGGCGCACATGCAGCCCAACACAGGAGGAAAATCCGTCCCTCCTTTCCTTCTTAACAAAGCTTCCTAAAATACAAAAGGAAAGAAATAAACGAGATTTCTTCATGGCGCCTTGATCTGATTTCGTGCTTCCAAAAAGGAAGGAAACTCCTTCCTCCTTTCCTTCTTGGTAGTATTTCTCATGTGCTCGTTTTCCTCTTTGACTTTGTCTTCTGGATCCTGCGCATATGATGACCGAGCTTGATCTTCTCCTTGGTTCCTAAGAACAATGAAATCATCACAAGAATTAAATAGCAATCCATTCTGTGAATTAATCGTATACAAACTTAGAAACGAGTTGACCTGATAATTGAGCTGACGTGCTTTGGCACGAGTAATTGGTCCTTGCACAGATGGCTCATTTGTGTTCATGGAAGAGATGTCCTCATCAATTGGAGTAGGTCTGAAACATTCCTCCGCGACGCGTCCCAACGGGCACAGCAGCGGAAGCCATACGAAAATGAAAATGATGCACGAAATGACACATTGTGGCAAACACCACACACGCCAAAAATGATGCACGAAATAGAACATTTTGGCAAGCACCTTACACGCTGCAACCTAGCACGCCAAAATGAAAAATTGCGGCACGAAACGAAAACGATGAAAGGAATGAAGCCGGGTGCCAAACACACCGAATACAATTCATATGTGTTGTAACTCATTTAGGAATGCATTTCGAATCCGTCCGAGTCGCCGTGAAATATATTTGCCGAAGCACATTTCGGCATGCATTTCGAGTCCGTCCGAGTTGTTGTGAAAAATTTCTCCGCGATGAGCACGAACCTACACGACTAATGGTAATACAAGTCATGTTCGTACCAGAATGAGTACGAAAAGAAAGCTTGTGGCAGACACCCTGGATAGAGTTCATGTGAGCTCAAGCTCATTTCGGCTTGCATTTCTGTTGCATCCGGGTCGGTGCAAAACATTTCTCCGCGATAGGTGCCAACGGGTGCTGCAAGCTGCGTGCGTATCAAAACGATGCACGGAAGGAAAATGGAGGCCAAACTACGCGAGTGGACTTTCCATGCATTGCTGCTACTGTTCTGCATTCATTTCGAATACGTCCGAGCGAGTGTGGAAACATCCCTCCGCGACGGGTCGCAAGGTGTTCTGCAAGCTGCGTCCGGACGGAAACGATGCACGAAAGGAAAATTGGTGTCAAACTCCCCGAATGGACTTCATATATGCCCTGTCCCATTTCGACAAGCATTTCGAGTACGTCCGAGTCGATGCGAAATATTCATGCACGATGGGTCCCTAATGGTAATCACGCGTACCAACACGGTGCACGAAACGAAACTCCGTTCCAATCATGCCGAATGAACTTCATATTTGCCGAAGCACATTCCGGCATGCATTTCGAGTCCGTCCGAGTTGTTGTGAAACATTTCTCAGCGATGAGCACAAACGAATACAACAAGCGGCGCCCGTTCGAAAACGTTGCACGAGATGAAACTGAGTGCCAAACACATCGAGTGGAATTCATATGTTGATGTAAACACTGGGTGTCCCGATCTTTCGATGAGAATGATAACCTTCGATTTGGGTGGAGACGACTTCGGCGATCCGACTACAACGTACAACGACGATGCACCTTAGCAATCGCTAAACCAACTCCAGATGGTTATTGACCTTACCGTGGGCACGATCAACCTGATCACGAAGATCAATTCCTGCAAGCAATCGAAGAACAAGCAAGAACAAGGCAAAAGCAATCTAAAATTGCAAATATAGATGAAGTATTGAAAAGTTGGGGTTCCGATACAAGGAGCTTGTTAGGCGGCCGTTGAGCACGTCTAAAAGACTCAAAATAGTAGCAAAAGGCTAAACTATCAAATAACCAAAACCCAAGTTATTTTGGGGGACTCCCCAGCTATTTATAGGAGAAATAGGAGGCCAAAACCAGGCTTGGGGCGTCCAAAACAACTCCATGGCCGAGTAGGACTTCTATTCCTAGTTTGACTCGGATTTGGAAAGATGACCGAACTTGTTTTGCATATTCCCGTTGACTCGTAAGGAATTTGGAGGTGGGGCCAGATCCGTTGGAAAGAGGACGTCGAAACCTTTCAAACCAGTACTCATAGACCCCAAACACCCTTGTGGATCAAAATTTATGGTCATTTTAAGTTGGTGCTATCCCGGAGGCCGAATCCGAGTTGAAGTTGTGCACCGGAAGAATTGGCTTCATGCTTGACTTTTGGGTGTCCTTATCCTTGGTTCCTAAGGACAATAAAATCATCACAATGATTAAATAGCATTCCATTCATTAAATTATTTGTATGCAACCCGAGGAACGCATTCACCTGGCAATTGAATTGACGTGCGCGAGCTCGAGTAATTGGCCCTTGTATTACATTGTTCGTTTCAATTGGGTTTGTAGGCATGGCCGTATCCATGGTAGTGATGTCTTCATCATCCTCCCCTTCTTGCATTTGAGTCGTCCTCGACTCAAGTTCATCATCTTCTCCCAAGTATGGCTTTAGATCTGATAATTGAGTTGACAGGCTCGAGCTCGAGTCAATGGTCCTTGAACCGACGAAGATGTAGAAGGATGGCCAAGGTGGGGGTCGATAAAGGCATGCAGATGGAGCCATCGTAGTAGATGTATACGAAGTAGAGGATGACGTGAAGTGTCGCCAACTTAATTGTCCTGGCCAAGGTGGGGGTCGATGAAACCATGCAGTTGATATAATTGCAGCAACACTTGGTAATGACCATATGTATGCAGTGTCAGTTATGTCCATGATGAGCATGGTCTCATCATCCTCCCTTTCTTGAAGTGGAGTCATCCTCGACTCCATCATATTGTCCTGCAAAATGTTAGTAATGACAGGAAACAAAGCAATATGCACATTTGCAATAAAATCAATGGATCGAGAATTTGTATCAACCATATCCTCCCTTTCTTGAAAACTATCATGCGACTTGTGAATAGATCCAAATGTACTTGGTATGACATGATTAGTGATATGGCAATTATTAAATTGATGACATTGTTGCATTGCAAACGGAGGATTAAAATCTGAACAAATATAAACTCGATGTGCTTTATACTCTTCTTTCTCACTATTTTTGCCAATAACATAAAAAATATTTCACGATAACCATGACAAATCAGAATGCACAAAAAGTCTCTCCTCTAAATAATTCAGATCACATGGAACATCAAATTCAATGTAGCCTAATGTATATAAAGGAGACATCAATTTCAACTCATCATTTTCGCTTGTGATGTGAATATCATGTTTATTTTCATCATAAGTGTCTAGTGTTTTAACAAAAGTGACATGTCCATTCGCTAGTTGTGTCATGGATATAAGTGAAGTATTATCACACAACTCTTCTTTATCACAAAAAATAGCAAGCAAATCATCTTGTAATAAAGCAAAATCAACAATTGGTTCCACTAATAGTTGCTCTACGAAAGCATGATTTGTGGATAGTTTTAGCTCTTCAAAATTATTTTCTCCATGTGTAAAGTCCATACCTGTTACATTACCTTGTAAGTTCTCATCAGCTGTTGTAGGTGTTTCTTCAACTATTATCTCTTCACATATACATGGGGTAGTACTGATCGTTTCTTTCTCCATATGCTCTTCTACATCATTCTCTCGATGGTGCTCGCTTTTCTGCAAAATGTTAGCTACAAAAGAAGGTACAACAATGGGTGCCTCAAATGAAGCTAATGATTCTTTCAAGGATTCAGCAAGCATATTTTCAACTCTATAAGCACATACAACCAATTCTGAAAGAGAACTATATGTTTCATCAATAAGAGCATCTTTAATTTCTTGATTAAGTCCACGTATGAACCTAAGCTCTGTTGCTTCTTCACCTTCATCTAAACCACAACGCAACAAATGATTTTGCAATCGTTCATAGTATTCCTTAACGCACTTATTTCCTTGTTTCAAGCATTGGAGTCTATTATATAAAAATTCAGTATGATATTCAGGAACATAATCAATTCTCATAAGTCTTTTCATGGCCTTCCAATTTTCAGGTTTTCTCTCTTTTCTACAAATATGTTTCCACCATGTTAATGCATATCCATTTAGCACACTAGTAGCAATCCTAATCTTTTCATTTTCAGACAAATCATACTTGCCAAATTCTTTGTCTACTGCTATCTCCCAATTAATGTAGGCATCAGGATCATATTAACCATTAAAAGGTGGAATGGTGAATTTAACCTTATCTAGGGAATCATCATCAACATGTACCTGAGCATGTAGTATGCCATTTTTGTTGCTTAGAAGATGAGGTGGAGGATTGGAAGTTCCTGCGGCAGTACCTGCAAGCGTATCAAGTCTAGACAAAATAGTAGCAAGATTAGTGTTAGCAACTATCTGAGCGGTCTCGATAGACCGGAGGCGGTCTTCTTGCAGCGACATTCTAGCAACAATTCCCTTTGCGCGTGGAGAGTGATACAGCGAATCCTCATCACCAGACATGGTTAGTAGAAGGCAAGAAAACAATATAACAAGTATAATGTTCCTATCAACTACAAGGAGGCGGTGGCAATTCTCTCAACATTTAAGCCTATAACCAAAGCTCTTACAAGTTCTTACATGCAGCATGTGTTGATGGCCGTTGGCGTGGTCAAAAGTTCTCTGAAGCTTGGATAAAGCGATTGCCAAGGGACCGAACAAAAGTACGAGGTTGGATGTGGAGCTTGGATAGTCAATATTTATTTCCTATGCAATCTGATAATTCTAGTTATTGTAATGATAAGTAATGATCCAAATTAGAATTCACAAGCCCTAGTTGCCGATCTCAAATATATAAGTGAATTTGAAGGCAACACACACGCAAAGATAATGGCACTTATGCAATCAAGGAATGAGCTATAAAATATAAGTGATGCACCAAAAGCTCTATTGCACAAGTCGTAGAGAGACGCTAACTTATTGCTTTGAGAAAGTAAAAAGGGCACAAGATTGCTCACTAATTAATAAATTGCACAATATAAAAAGTAACAAACACAAATTAGGGTTTTGCTCAATGTAGTGTGACCGGCCACAATTTTCTTTTTCTTTTCCTTTTTTTTTAGCCTTTTGGCTCTTTCTCTTTTCTTTCTTTTGGTGACTTTCAGCCAACACTAGTATGAACAAAGTTTTGGAATCCCTAACTCGGTGTCACAAGATAATATGATATGATAACTGAAGCTTGTGCAATGTATCAAGTAGAGCAGCCCTAAGCAATATCAACAAGCTAGTCTCAAATAGGATCAAAGTGTTCATAAAGGATGAATTGGTTCCCAAAGGTAGGTGTACTGATGTTTTTCTAGGGCAGCAAACTTGTCACCTAGATTAATGTTTGAAGATCACCGAATTAAATTTGGTCGACTATAGAAGGAAATGAAGCTTATATCCTCAGCTTTCAATAGTGTGCAAGAACACAAAAATCCGAGTTCGTATGTGAAAGTTATGCTTGAAATACCAAACTGGACAGAATTGAAGGATTGAAGCTACGCGAAGGAAAGGAAAGATCAGCAACTAAAACATGGACTCTAATGGATCAAAACCTAACAAAACTCACTAAAATAACAGATTGAAACTAAAGGTTGAATTTTTGTGGATATTTCAATTTAGGATAAAAATCAAAAACTAACCTAAGGCACTGATATTCTCACCGATCAACTGAAGCTCTGATACCACTTGATGTAAACACTGGGTGTCCCGATCTTTCGATGAGAATGATAACCTTCGATTTGGGTGGAGACGACTTTGACGATCCGACTACAACGTACAACGACGATGCGCCTTAGCAATCGCTAAACCAACTCCAGATGGTTATTGACCTTACCGTGGGCACGATCAACCTGATCACAAAGATCAATTCCTGCAAGCAATCGAAGAACAAGCAAGAACAAGGCAAAAGCAATCTAAAATTGCAAATATAGATGAAGTATTGAAAAGTTGGGCTTCCGATACAAAGAGCTTGTTAGGCGGCCGTTGAGCACGTCTAAAAGACACAAAATAGTAGCAAAAGGCTAAACTATCAAATAACCAAAACCCAAGTTATTTTGGGGGACTCCCTAGCTATTTCTAGGAGAAATAGGAGGCCAAAACCAGGCTTGGGGCGTCCAAAACAACTCCATGGCCGAGTAGGACTTCTATTCCTAGTTTGACTCGGATTTGGAAAAATGACCGAACTTGTTTTGCATATTCCTGTTGACTCGTAAGGAATTTGGAGGTGGGGCCAGATCCGTTGGAAAGAGGACGTCGAAACCTTTCAAAACAGTACTCATAGACCCCAAACACCCTTGTGGATCAAAAGTTATGGTCATTTTAAGTTGGTGCTGTCCCGGAGGACGAATCCGAGTTGAAGTTGTGCACCGGAAGAATTGGCTTCATGCTTGGCTTTTGGGAGTCCTTCTCCTTGGTTCCTAAGGACAACAAAATCATCACAAGGATTAAATAGCATTCCATTCATTAAATTATTTGTATGCAACCCGAGGAACGCATTCACCTGGCAATTGAATTGACGTGCGCGAGCTCGAGTAATTGGCCCTTGTAGTACATTGTTGGTTTCAATTGGGTTTGTAGGCATGGCCGTATCCATGGTAGTGATGTCCTCATCATCCTCCCCTTCTTGCATTTGAGTCGTCCTCGACTCAAGTTCTTCATCTTCTCCCAAGTATGGCTTTAGATCTGATAATTGAGTTGACGGGCTCGAGCTCGAGTCAATGGTCCTTGAACCGACGAAGATGTAGAAGGATGGCCAAGGTGGGGGTCGATAAAGGCATGCAGATGGAGCCATCGTAGTAGATGTATACGAAGTAGAGGATGACGTGAAGTGTCGCCAACTTAATTGTCCTGGCTAACGTGGGGGTCGATGAAACCATGCAGTTGATATAATTACAACAACACTTGGTAATAACCATATGTATGCAGTGTCAGTTATGTCCATGATGAGCATGGTCTCATCATATGTGCTTCCACTCATTTTGGCATGCATTTTGAATATGTCGAGTCGGTGTCAAATGTTCCACCACGACGGGTTCCCACGGGTAATAAAAGCTGAATACAAACGAAACCGATGCACGAAACAAAACCGAGTGCCAAACACCCCGAAAGAACTTATGATGTTTGCTAGTGCTTTTCATCATTTGTATCGAATCCATTGGAGTAGTTCTGAAACATTCCTCGCTGACCAGCGTCCCAGCGCACCTGGCGGAAGCCATACGAAAATGAAAATGATGCAAGAAATGACACATTGTGGTAAACACCACACACGCCGAAAATGATGCACGAAATGGAACATTGTGGCAAGCACCTTACACGCTGCAACCTAGCACGCCAAACTGAAACATTGCGGCACGAAACGAAAACGATGAACGGAATGAAGCCGGGTGCCAAACACACCGAATGCAATTCATATGTGTTGTAACTCATTTAGGCATGCATTTCGAATCCGTCCGAGTCGCCGTGAAATATTCCACAACGACGAGCTCCTAAGCTGAAAAAATTGAAAGCGATGCGAAAGCGACATCGAGTGCCAAACACCCGAAAGCATTAACTTACGATGTTAAACATGCGTTTCAAAGACAATTCGCATTCATTTTGAATACGTCCGAGTGAGTGTGAAACATCCCTCCGCGACGGGTCACAAGGGGTACTGCAAGCTACGTCCCAATGAAAACGATGCACGAAACGAAACTGGGTGTCAAACTCCCCCAATGGGCTTCATATGCGCCCTAGCCCGTTTCAGCAAGCATTTCGGGTACGTCCGGCTCGAAGCGAAACATTCATGCACAATGGGTCCCTAATGGTAATGTAAACTACACGCGTACTAGAATTGATGAGAACATCCCTAACCCTAGGGCGCTAATTATAGAACAACAGGTGAATCTTCTCCTTCGTCAGTTTAATTTTTCACATGAGAGTTGTATGCTACCTAATAGCGGGTGTTTGCTTGTTGTTAGGTATGAAGGTGTTGAATAATTTTTCAATGTAGATCACGGACCTCCGGAGGACGAACAACAAAAGGAAAGCTAATGATCTGGTGCTATAGCATTTTCGGCTGCTACAGTAGCGCGTGAACAGTTCCCGGCCCAAATCGCTACAGTGCTCGGCCCAGTGCTGCAGTAGACGCCGAGCTACAGTACACATTGATTTTTCCGATTCCTGTTCGCACGGGGGATTGAATCCTGTTTGAGTTTGGTTGCTGTTCTTCGCGTCCAACTATCTATATATACAGTCATATATTCTTTTGTAAAGGTACTCCAGACTTGATAATTAATAAGATAGCTATTTGCATCTATTGAGCGTTCCTCGGTTGTTCTTCCTCATTGCATACGCATCGAGAGGGGGAATTGGGCGACTTCTACCAAAGATCGTTCTGCCTTTCCACTGGGAATTGGGAGATCGATATACTTACTCGGGGTCCGTGAAGTTCAACGCGTGTGATCTTGGCGAATTGAAGAGTTGCAAGCCTATTGCATCTGGCAGCGGGGGATCAACTAGGGTTCATCGGGAGTGCATGTGAGTATCCAAATCCTACGCCGTGAAGATCGGGCAAACCCCGTATCATCTTGGTATCAGAGCGTCAGGTTGACACGGTAGGATTTTTTTTTATCCCTAGCTACCATCATATTTATTTTCACTCCTACAATCCAGAAAATTACCTCACAAAAATACCATCATATACTTAGACCTTTGTGCTTAGATTTGTTCTTAGTTTTGCATTATCAAGTTTTAATCCATATGTTAGATTGTTCTTAATTGCTGTCATTAGATCTATTAAAAAAAAAAAAGGCACACGAGCGTCTGTACGTGCCGTGCGTCAACCGTACAGCAAGAAATTAGAGCCCACGCTGGTGTCGTTTTTGCCGCTAGTATTCGCAAAGGGAGCTGTAGGGCGTCTTCCAGTTTAGCAACCGTAGCGATTGGCGCCCTGTCGACAGCAGCAGTAGCGATTTCCATCCTCCGTGCATACGTGCCTTTGTTGTATCGCATCAAGAGTTATTGTATTGCAGCGTCACGTCATTAAGTGCACTCCTATAGCCATACGTGAGATCTAGCCTCTTCTGTTAGCACACTTCTAAGAGTCCAACTTCCATACACATCTCTAAACAAAGGAGATCGGTACCACCGTGTGGCAGCAGGGCTGTGCATCCGAAATCCGTACGGCAGCATAGTTAAATCGAACTGTAATCGGATTATACTACTTTTGCACTGTTCGGGAGCAGCCAAAAAATAAAAAATAAAAAAATCAGTTCGCATACTGAAACGCTCCCCCCTTTGGATTTGTTTCCTGCTGCCGAGCAAAACAAAAAAAAAAAAAAGAAAAAAGAGAGAGAGAGAGACAGAACCGGTTAAAAAAAACAGAGAACCGGCAAAAAAAAAGAAAAAAAGAAAAAAAAAACACCTTGGAAGACATTTTAGCTATTGGTGCATATTTCTCAGTTGGTGCATCGTGTTGATATCCACTGTTACACGTCCTATTTTGCTAGCTTTATTCCATATCCTATGACAGCAATTTAGGGCATTATTAACTTTTGGATTATTATTTGATTTTGCATTAACTGAGCTACAAATCTATTATTCCTTGCTACATATATCCATACCAAGCTCCACTAAAACCACCGCTGTTGTGCTTTGGGCTCAATCTTTTATTCGCTTGGTCATCACCATAGTTGACTATTACGACTACCAAAGTGTAAGTTTTGACCCTAATTCACTGTGGAGAGGTAAGAACTTGATTTGGTAAGAAGAGTGAGATTGAGTGATTGCATATACGCTTGCATCCATCGCATATTGCATATTTGTTCTTGTGTTAACTAACCATGGCAGGGGGGAGTGAACAACACGATGAGGCATTATATCACCATCCTGACGAGCCTGTTAGTCAACTTCAATTTGGAGTTTTACGAGATGTACTACGAAAAGAAATTGAGGTAAAGAATCAAGCATTATCCGATAAACAAGATCAACTACAAACGTCTATGCAGGAATTTCAGCAAGATATAGCCCAACAAATGCATGCATTAAGGAGGAGTCTTGCTGCTGACATTGCACGTGAGCTACGCTCTCATCAAGAGGAGGCTAGTGTACAACAAAATTTGCCACTTGATGAGACTGATGCTGAGGTAGCTGCACGGCGAGTTCAAGAAGATCTCATAAGACGTGACCACATAAATGCCAATGTTGTACGCCCACCACCACCAGGGCGTGGGCGAGGTGGCCGACCCCAGGGCGCCGGCCGTGGCCATCAATATGGTCGTGGCAACGGCGATGTACCACCCGACGACATTGACGACTTCGACCTTCATCGCAACAATGATTATCAACGTCGTCCAAACCACGACAATCAACGAGGTAATGAAGAAAAATTTGGTAAATTAAAATTTGTGATGCCTAAATTCACAGGTTTGGGGTCTCCGGAAAAATACCTCACATGGGAGTTGAAAGTCGATAAGATCTTTCGTGTGCATAACTATTCCGAGGAAAAGAAGCTTCACATGGCGTCTCTTGAATTTGATCAATATGCCTTGGTGTGGTGGGAACAAGTTCAGAATCAACGACGACAATACGATGAACCACCCGTTGCATCATGGGAGGAGATGAAGCTTCAAATGAGAGCAAGGTTTGTTCCAAAACATTATAAACGTGATCTCTTTGATAAATTGCAGAATTTAAGACAAGCAAACCAATCTGTGGAAGACCATTACAAGGAGATGGAGATGGCTATGATTAGAGCCAATGTGTATGAACAAGAGGAACAAACAATGGCACGATTCATGAAAGGTTTGAATTTTCCAATTAAACGCATTGTTGAATTTCAGCCATATAACAATATTGTTGAGTTAGTACATCAAGCTACAAAGGCTGAAAGACAAATGCAAGAAGAAAAGACGCTTCGCTCCACATCCACTCCATCACGAACTACCACTCGAGGAGGTAATTTAACATCCCGTTTCATTTCTAACTGTCCAAACAATGTTGGTGGCAGTGTGAATTTCAGTGGGCGTGATCCATCAAAGGGAAAAGACTCATTTACGCCAACTTTAAAGAAGGGGGCAACACCTACATCTTCTTCATCCGTGGGATCTACGGCGAAAAATAGTGCTATTCAATGCTTCAAATGCCTTGGTCGTGGTCATATGCAAAAGGATTGTCCAAATAACAAGGTAATGCTCCTAATGGAGAATGGAGAATATGATTCTACAAGCGAAGGTGAAGAGGAGTGCCTTGCTGATTTTGAAAAGTTCAGAGATACTAACGAAGAAGAAACACAAGAAGGGGAGCTAGAACAACTAATTTGTGACCCAGGTAATGGCCCTAGTCTTGTGTGCGCGTCAAATGTGTTGAGTGTGCAACCAAATTTGCATCATGAGCAGCGCTGTAATTTATTTCAAACTCGAGCTCAAGTTGGCAACTCAGGTAAGTTTTGCAAGGTAATCATTGATGGTGGTAGTTGTCAAAATCTAGCTAGTAAAGAGCTATGCACAAAACTTGGTTTGAAATATAAAAAACATCGGCCGTATCAGATTCAATGGTTAAGTGAAAAGGGATCCATAAATGTTCTACATACAGTTGATGTGACTTTTCAAATTGGTAATTATTGTGATACCGTTGAATGTGATGTTGTTTCTATGGAAGTTTGTCATTTATTACTTGGTAGTCCATGGCAATATGATAGAGCTGTTATTCATGATGGTCGTACCAACCAATATTCTTTTAAATGGAATAATAAAGAGGTTATACTTAGACCATTAACACCTTCTCAAATTGTTAATGATAATGCTCAAAAGGTTGTGGTAAAAGTTGAAGGTGCTAAAGGGAAAGAACAAAAGAATATCATTCTTAAACCAACAAATGAGAGTCAAAAGCCAAAACTGGATAGTAAAAGAAAGAATGGAGAGAATAAGCTTGTCATGATAGCTACTAAAAGTGAGATGAGAGAGATGAGAGATGATCCTCAATTACCCCATTGTGTGTTATTGTACAAGGATGCTTTGCTTACTACTAATGACTTGACATCTCTTCCTAGTGCTATGTCTAAAGTTTTGCAGGCTTTTAAGGATGTGTTTCCAGAGGAGGTACCAGCTGGTTTACCACCAATTCGAGGGATAGAGCATCAAATCATTTGATCCCAGGAGCATCCCTTCCCAATCGTCCACCATATCGTACCAATCCCGAAGAAACAAAAGAAATTCAGAGACAAGTACAAGAGCTTCTAAATAAAGGGTACGTACGGGAAAGTTTAAGTCCTTGCGCTGTTCCTGTTATTTTAGTTCCTAAGAAAGATGGTACATGGCGTATGTGTGTTGATTGTAGAGCTATTAACAATATCACTGTTAGATATCGCCATCCTATTCCTAGATTAGATGATATGCTTGATGAACTTAGTGGTGCTGTTTTATTCTCTAAAATTATGCACGAAATGGAAACACCACATTGCCACGAAAATGAAAATGATGCACGAAATGACACATTGTGGCAAACACCACACACGCCGAAAATGATGCACGAAATGGAACATTGTGGCAAACACCTTACACGCTGCAACCTAGCACGCCAAAATTAAACATTGCGGCACGAAACGAAAACGATGAACGGAATGAAGCCGGGTGCCAAACACACCGAATGCAATTCATATGTGTTGTAACTCATTTAGGCACGCATTTCGAATCCGTCCGAGTCGCCGTGAAATATTCCACAACGACGAGCTCCTAAGCTGAAAAAATTGAAAGTGATGCACGAAACGACACTGAGTGCCAAACACCCAGCATTAACTTAGGATGTTCGCTTGTGCGTTTCAGCACAATTCTGCATTCATTTTGAATATGTCCGAGTGAGTGTGAAACATCCCTCCGCGACGGTTCACAAGGGGTACTGCAAGCTGCGTCCGAATGAAAACGATGCACGAAACGAAACTGGGTGTTAAACTCCCCCAATGGGCTTCATATGCGCCCTAGCCCGTTTCAGCAAGCATTTCGGGTACATCCGGCTCGAAGCGAAACATTCATGCACAATGGGTCCCTAATGGTAATGTAAACTACACGCGTACTAGAATGGTGCAAAGAACAAAACATTGTTCCAAACATGCCGAATGAACTTCATATATGCCCAAGCACATTTCGGCATGCGTTTTGAATCATTCCGAGTGGTGTGAAACATTCCTCCGCGACGAGTACTGTATGGAGCAAGGATTTTCACAAGAAAACGACGCATAAGATGAAGCTGAGTGTCAATCAACGAGAATGGACTTCAAGTCTGTCGTAGCTCATTTTAGCAAGCAATTTAGGCTCATCCGTGTCGGTGTGAAACCTACACGACAAATGGTACTACAAGTCACGTTCGTACCAGAACGAGTACGAAAAGAAAGCTTGTGGCAGACACCCTGGATAGAGTTCATGTGAGCCCAAGCTTATTTCGGCATGCATTTCTGTTGCATCCGGGTCGGTGCAAAAAATTTCTCCGCGATAGGTGCCAACGGGTGCTGCAAGCTGCGTGCGTATCAAAACGATGCACGAAAGGAAAACGCAGGCCAAATTGCGCGAGTGGACTTTTCATGCATTGCTGCTACAGTTATGCATTCATTTCGAATACGTCCGAGTGAGTGTGGAAACATCCCTCCGCGACGAGTCGCAAGGTGTTCTGCAAGCTGCGTCCGGACTGAAACGATGCACAAAAGGAAAATTGGTGTCAAACTCCCCGAATGGACTTCATATATGCCCTATCCCATTTCGACAAGCATTTCGAGTACGTCCGAGTCGATGTGAAATATTCATGCACGATGGGTCCCTAATGATACTCACGCGTACCAAAACGGTGCACGAAACGAAACTCCATTCCAATCATGCCGAATGAACTTCATATTTGCCGAAGCACATTCCGGCATGCATTTCAAGTCCGTCCGAGTTGTTGTGAAATATTTCTCCGCGATGAGCACGAACGAATACAACAAGCGGCGCCCGTTCGAAAATGTTGCACGAGATGAAACTGAGTGCCAAACACATCGAGTGGAATTCATATGTGCTTCCACTCATTTTAGCATGCATTTTGAATATGTCGAGTCGGAGTCAAATGTTCCACCACGACGGGTTCCCACGGGTAATAAAAGCTGAATACAAACAAAACTGATGCACGAAACAGAACCGAGTGCCAAACACCCCGAAAGAACTTATGATGTTTGCTAGTGCTTTTCATCATTTGTACCGAATCCATTGGAGTAGGTATGAAACATTCCTCCGCGACGCGTCCCAACGGGCACAGCAGCGGAAGCCATACGACAATGAAAATGATGCACGAAATGACACATTGTGCAAAACACCACACACGCCGAAAATGATGCACGAAATGGAACATTGTGGCAAGCACCTTACACGCTGCAACCTAGCACGCCAAAATGAAACATTGCGGCATGAAACAAAAACGATGAACGGAATGAAGCCGGGTGCCAAACACAACGAATGCAATTCATATGTGTTGTAACTCATTTAGGCACGCATTTCGAATCCGTCCGAGTCACCGTGAAATATCCACAACGACGAGCTCCTAAGCTGAAAAAATTGAAAGCGATGTACGAAACGAAACTGAGCGCCAAACACCCAGCATTAACTTACGATGTTCCCTTATGCGTTTCAGCATAATTCTGCATTCATTTTGAATACGTCCAAGTGAGTGTGGAACATCCTTCCGCGACGGGTCACAAGGGGTACTGCAAGCTGCGTCCGAATGAAAACAATGCACGAAACAAACTGGGTGTCAAACTCCCCCAATGGGCTTCATATGCGCCCTAGCCCGTTTCAGCAAGCATTTCGGGTACGTCTGGCTCGAAGCGAAACATTCATGCACAATGGGTCCCTAATGGTAATGTAAACTACACGCGTACTAGAATGGTGCAAAGAACAAAATATTGTTCCAAACATGCCGAATGAACATCATATATGCCCAAGCACATTTCGGCATGCGTTTTGAATCTTTCCGAGTGGTGTGAAACATTCCTCCGCGACGAGTACTGTATGGTGCAAGGATTTTCACAAGAAAATGACGCATAAGATGAAGCAGGGTGTCAATCAATGAGAATGGACTTCAATTCTGTCGTAGCTCATTTTAGCAAGCAATTTGGGCTCATCCGTGTCGGTGTGAAACCTACGGGACAAATGGTACTACAAGTCACGTTCGTACCAGAACGAGTACGAAAAGAAAGCTTGTGGCAGACACACTGGATAGAGTTCATGTGAGCCCAAGCTCATTTTGGCATGCATTTCTGTTGCATCCGGGTCGGTGCAAAACATTTCTCCGCGATAGATGCCAACGGGTGCTGCAAGCTGCGTGCGTATCAAAACGATGCACGAAAGGAAAACGCAGGCCAAACTGCGCGAGTGGACTTTCCATGCATTGTTGCTACAGTTCTGCATTCATTTCGAATATGTCCGAGTAAGTGTGGAAACATCCCTCCGCGACGGGTCGCAAGGTGTTCTGCAAGCTGCGTCCGGACGGAAACGATGCACGAAAGAAAAATTTGTGTCAAACTCCCCGAATGAACATCATATATGCCCTATCCCATTTCGACAAGCATTTTGAGTACGTCCGAGTCGATGCGAAATATTCATGCACGATGGGTCCCTAATGGTACTCACGCGTACCAAAACGGTGCACGAAACAAAACTCCGTTCAAATTATGCCGAATGAAATTCATATTTGCCGAAGCACATTCCGGCATGCATTTCGAGTCCGTCCGAGTTGTTGTGAAACATTTCTCCGCGATGAACACGAACGAATACAACAAGCGGCGCCCGTTCAAAAACGTTGCACGAGATGAAACTGCGTGCCAAACACATCGAGTGGAATTCATATGTGCTTCCACTCATTTTGGCATGCATTTTGAATATGTCCGAGTCGGTGTCAAATGTTCCACTACGACGGGTTCCCACGGGTAATAAGAGCTGAATACAAACGAAACCGATGCACGAAACAGAACCGAGTGCCAAACACCCCGAAAATACTTATGATGTTTGCTAATGCTTTTCATCATTTGTACCGAATCCATTAAAGTAGGTCTGAAACATTCCTCCGCGACGCGTCCCAACGGGCACAGCAGCGGAAGCCATACGAAAATGAAAATGATGCACGAAATGACACATTGTGGAAAACACCACACACGCCGAAAATGATGCACGAAATGGAACATTGTGGCAAGCACCTTACACGCTGCAACCTAGCACGCCAAAATGAAATATTGCGGCACGAAACGAAAACGATGAACGGAATGAAGCCGGGTGCCAAACACACCAAATGCAATTCATATGTTTTGTAACTCATTTAGGCACGCATTTCGAATCCGTCCGAGTCGCCGTGAAATATTCCACAACGACGAGCTCCTAAGCTGAAAAAATTGAAAGCGATGCACGAAACGAAACTGAGTGCCAAACACCCAGCATTAACTTACGATGTTCCCTTGTGCGTTTGGCGCAATGTGCATTCATTTTGAATACGTCCGAGTGAGTGTGAAACATCCCTCCGCGACGGGTCATAAGGGGTACTACAAGCTGCGTCCGAATGAAAACGGTACACGAAACGAAACTGGGTGTCAAACTCCCCCAATGGGCTTCATATGCGCCCTAGCCCGTTTCAGCAAGCATTTCGGTTACATCCGGCTCGAAGCGAAACATTCATGCCCAATGGGTCCCTAATGGTAATGTAAACTACAAGCGCACAAGAATGGTGCAAAGAACAAAACATTGTTCCAAACATGCCGAATGAACTTCACATATGCCCAAGCACATTTCGGCATGCGTTTTGAATCTTTCCGAGTCGTGTGAAACATTCCTCCGCGACGATTACTTTATGGTGCAACGATTTTCACAAGAAAACGACGCATAAGATGAAGCTGGGAGTCAATCATACAGAATTGACTTCAAGTCTGCCGTAGCTCATTTTAGCAAGCAATTTGGGCTCATCCGTGTCGGTGTGAAACCTACACGACAAATGGTACTACAAGTCACGTCAGATTTAACGAGCATTTAAAAGAAAGCTTGTGGCAGACACCATGGATAGAGTTCATGGGAGCCCAAGCTCATTTCGGCATGCATTTCTGTTGCATCCGGGTCGGTGCAAAACATTTCTCCGTGATAGGTGCCAACGGGTGATGGCGCCGTGATGGCAATATGGGTGTCCCGATCTTTCGATGAGAAACACATGATCGATTTGTTAGAGTCGACTTTGACGATCCGACTACACCGCATTTGACGACGATGCGCCTTAGCAATCGCTAAACCAACTCCAATGGTTATTGATCTTGCCGTAGGCACGATCAACCTGAACACTGAGGTTCAATTCCTGCAAGCAACCAGAAGAACAAGCAAGAACAATAGGATAAGCAATCTGAAATTGCGGATAAAATCGCAAGCAAAACAAAGTGGAGTCTTATTGACGATCTTGACAAGGTGGTCATCCAAAGACAACTCGCAGGATCAAGTTTGCACTTGGCTAAACTAATCAAATAAAACCCAAAACCCTAAGGAGCCGATGTCCGGCTATTTATAAAAGCTAGGGGCGTGGGAATCACGTCCAAAGCAAAGAGGATACTAACTACAACTCTATTACAAGGCCCAAAGCCCAAGTCTTCTCGATTTGGAAAAGTGACGCCAATTGTTTTGCAGATTCTGTCGACTCGGATGGAATTTGGGGATGGGGTCGGATCCGTTGGAAAGAGGGCGTCGAAACCTTTCAAACCAGTACTTATAGACCCCAATCACCCTTGTGGATCAAAAGTTATGGTCATCTTAAGTTGGTGCTGTCCTGAGGCCGAATCCGAGTATAACTTGTGCACGGAAGAATTGGCTTCATGCTTGACGTTTGGGAGTCCTTCTCCTTGGTTCCTAAGGACAATAAAATCATCACGAGGATTAAATAGCATTCCATTCATAAAATTATCTCAGTATGCAACCCGAGGAACGCATTCACCTGGTAATTGAATTGTCGTGCCTTGAGCTCGAGTAATTGGCCCTTGTATGACATTGTTGGTTTCCATTGGGTTTGTAAGTATGGCCGTATCCATGGTAGTGATGTCCTCATCAGCGGGTCTTGCAAGCTGCATGCGTATCAAAACGATGCACGAAAGGAAAACGCAGCCAAACTATGCGAGTGGACTTTCCATGCATTGCTGCTTATAGTTACGCATTCATTTCGAATACGTTCGAGTAAGTGTGGAAACATCCCTCCGCGACGGGTCGCAAGGTGTTCTGCAAGCTGCGTTCGGACGGAAACGATGCAAGAAAGGAAAATTGGTGTCAAACTCCCCGAATGGACTTCATATATGCCCTATCCCATTTCGATAAGCATTTCAAGTACGTTCGAGTCGATGTGAAATATTCATGCACGATGGGTCCCTTATGGTACTCACGCGTACCAAAACGGTGCACGAAACGAAACTCCGTTCAAATCATACCGAATGAACTTCATATTTGCCGAAGCACATTTCGGCATGCATTTCGAGTCCGTCCGAGTTGTTGTGGAACATTTCTCCGCGATGAGCACGAACGAATACAACAAGCGGCACCCGTTCGAAAACGTTGCACGAGATGAAACTGAGTGCCAAACACATCGAGTGGAATTCATATGTGCTTCTGATGGCGCCGTGATGGCACTATGGGTGTCCCGATCTTTCGATGAGAAACACACGATCGATTTGTTAGAGTCGACTTTGACGATCCGACTACACCGTACGACGACGATGCGCCTTAGCAATCGCTAAACCAACTCCAATGGTTATTGATCTTGCCGTGGCACGATCAACTCGAACACGAGGTTCAATTCCTGCAAGCAAATCAAGAACAAGCAAGAACAATAGGATAAGCAATCTGAAATTGCGGATAAAATCGAAGCGAAACAAAGTGGAGTCTTATTGACGATCTTGACAAGGTGGTCGGCCAAAGACAACTCGCAGGATCAAGTTTGCACTTGGCTAAACTAATCAAATAAAACCCAAAACCCTAAGGAGCTGATGTCCGGCTATTTATGAGAGGTAGGGCGTGGGAAACACGTCCAAAGCAAAGAGGGATACCAACTACAACTCTATTACAAGGCCCAAAGCCCAAGTCTTCTCGATTTGGAAAAGTGACGCCAATTGTTTTGCAGATACCCGTCGACTTCGGACGGAATTTGGGGATGGGTCCGTTGGAAAGAGGACGTCGAAACCTTTCAAACCAGTACTCATAGACCCCAAACACCCTTGTGGATCAAAAGTTATGGTCATTTTAAGTTGGTGCTGTCCCGGAGGCCGAATCCGAGTATAACTTGTGCACCAGAAGAATTGGCTTCATGCTTGACGTTTGGGAGTCCTTCTCCATGGTTCCTAAGGACAATAAAATCATCACGAGGATTAAATAGCATTCCATTCATTAAATTATTTGTATGCAACCCGAGGAACGCATTCACTGGTAATTTAATTGTCGTGCCCGAGCTCGAGTAATTGGCCCTTGTATGACATTGTTGGTTTCCATTGGGTTTGTAAGTATGGCCGTATCAATGGTAGTGATGTCCTCATCATCCTCCCCTTCTTGCATTTGAGTCGTCCTCGACTCAAGTTTATCATCCTCTCCCAAGTATGGTTTCAAATCGGCAATGTTGAATGTGGGACTAACCCCAAAATCTGCAGCAATTCAAGCTTGTATGCATTATCATTAATCTTTGCCAATACTTTGAAAGGACCATCACTCGCGGCATCAACTTAGATTTTCTTAATGCAGGAATCGATCTTTTCGCAAATGCAACCAAACTAAATCTCCTGGTTCAAAAGTTACATGTTTCCTTCCCTTACTACCAAAGAAGTTTATATTTAGCATTCATGCGTTCTATGTTTTCTTTAGTTGTCTCATGCATTTTCATAACCAAATCAGCACGTTGTTTAGCATCAAGATTCAATTTCTCCGAATATGGTAGAGGTAACAAATCAATTGGAGCATGAGGTACAAATCCATATACAATCTCAAAAGGGCACATCTTAGTAGTAGAATGCATAGACCGATTATAAGCAAACTCAATATGAGGCAAACATTCTTCCCACAATTTAATGTTCTTTTTCAAAACAGCCCTAAGCATAGTAGATAAAGTTCGATTAACGACCTCAGTTTGTCCATCAGTTTGGGGATGACAAGTAGTAGAAAATAAAAGTTTAGTCCCCAATTTAGCCCACAAAGTTCTCCAAAAATGGCTTAAGAATTTAGTGTCACGATCTGAAACTATTGTGTTAGGCACACCATGTAAGCGAACAATTTCACGAAAGAATAAGTCAGCAATGTTGGTAGCGTCATCGCTTTTGTGACAAGGTATGAAGTGTGCCTTTTTAGAAAATCTATCCACAACGACAAAGATACTATCCCTCCCTTCTTTGTTCTAGGAGTCCTAAAACAAAGTCCATAGAAATATCCTCCCAAGGCACGTTAGGAGCAGCGAGGCATGTATAAACCATGGGGATGAAGTCGTGACTTAGCTTTTTGACATGTAGAACAGCGGCGATGAAACGCTCCACGCCTCTGCCTCATCCTGGGCCAAAAGAAATGGCTAGCGAGTATGTCCTCCGTCCTTTTCACACCAAAGTGTCCCATCAATCCTCCTCCATGCGCTTCCTGTAGCAATAACAAACGAACATAACTAGCTGGAATACATAGTTTGTTTGCTCTAAACACAAACCCATTATTGAGGACAAATTTGTTCCAAGTTTTTCCCTCTTTACAATTGAGCAACACATTTTTAAAATCATCATCATACACATATTGCTCTTTAATCGTTTCCAAACCAAAAATTTTGAAGTCAAGTTGTGAGAGCATGGTATATCTCCTAGACAAGGCAATGACATTATCCTTTCCCTGTTTGTGTTTGATGACATAAGGAAATGACTCAATGAATTCAACCCACTTTGCATGTCTACGGTTCAATTTAGCTTGACTTCTAATATGTTTTAACGATTCATGATCCGAATGTATAACAAATTCCTTGGGCCATAAATAATGTTGCCACGTTTCTAAAGTTCGAACTAGCGCATATAACTCCTTATCATAAGTAGAATAATTCAAACTTGGCCCACTCAATTTCTCACTAAAATAAGCAACGAGTTTTCCTTCTTGTATGAACACCACCCAAACCAATTCCACTAGCATCACATTCTAGTTCAAAAGTCTTAGAAAAGTCTGGAAGCTGGAGTAAGGGTGCATGGGTTAACTTAGCTTTGAGAATGTTGAAGGCATCTTCTGTGACTTGCCCCAAGCAAAAGGTACACCCTTCTTGGTGAGCTCATTCATGGGTGCAGCTGATGGTGCTGAAGTCCTTCACAAAACGACGATAGAATCCGGCCAAGTCCTAGAAAACTTCGCACTTTGTGTGACCGTGTTAGGAGTCGGCCAACTCTGTATTGCTTCAACCTTGGCTTGGTCAACTTCAATTCCCTGTGGAGTAACAACATAGCCAAGAAAAGATACTCGATCCGTGCAAAAGGTGCACTTCTCAAGGTTACCAAATAAGCGTGCATCGCGTAAAGCATTAAAAACAAAGACGTAGATGTTCAAGATGATCCTCTAAAGATTTGCTATAAATCAAGATATCATCGAAGTAAACTACCACAAATTTTCCAATGAAAACACGTAAAACCTCGTTCATCAGTCTCATGAATGTGCTAGGAGCATTAGTCAACCCGAAAGGCATTACTAACCATTCATATAACCCGAACTTAGTTTTAAATGCTGTTTTCCATTCATCTCCTAACTTCATGCGAATCTGGTGATACCCACTACGCAAATCCACTTTAGAGAACATAATAGAGCCACTTAGTTCATCAAGCATATCGTCTAACCGAGGAATAGGATGGCGATATCTAATGGTGATATTATTAATTGCTCTACAATCCACACACATGCGCCATGTTCCGTCTTTCTTAGGTACTAAAATGACTGGTACAAAGACAAGGACTAAGAGATTCACGTCGTACCCTTTATCAAGCAATTCGTGAACTTGGCGTTGTATCTCTTGTGTCTCTTCAGGGTTGGTTCTGTAAGGTGCTCGGTTGGGCAAGGATGCCCTGGAATTAGATCAATTTGATGCTCAATCCCTCTAATTGGCGGCAGCCCTGAGGGATGTCCTTTGGAAAGATGTCGGTGTATTCTGCAAAGGTTAGTGACAACAGGAGGCAAAGAGAGGGACATCTCCTCTAGTGAAAACAAAGTTTCTTTGCAGACCAAAGCATAGCATGTATACCGACAAACATCCAACTCATTCAAATCGATTTTGTTGCAAGAAAACAAGCACCTTTCAATTTAATCTCATTTGGCTTAGCACAATCAAGGTTAGATTCTCTCTGTTTATGTTGTTCAAGTCCTTTGGCTACCGTCTGATTTTCACTCTTAGAATTCTCTCGATTTTTCTCTTTGCTAGATCTAGCGATTTCATCCTTTACAATGGCATCAGGCGACATTGGGTGTAGTACAATTTTCTTTTCTTTATGCACAAAAGAGTATTGATTTGTTCTACCATGATGTAAACAATCCTTATCATATTGCCACGGTCTACCTAATAACATAGAACATGCTTGCATAGGTACGACATCGCAATCAACATAATCATGATAGGAACCTAAAGCGAAATGTATTCTTACCATGCGAGTTACCTTGAGTTTGCATTTGTTGTTGAACCATTGAATGTGGTAGGGTGAGGGTGTGGTCTAGTGGAGAGTGCTAGCTTCTCCACCATGTCCATCCGGCTAGATTATTGCACCTCCCGCCATCAATGATTATTCGAATGGATCGCTCCTTGATGACGCCTTTTGTGTAAAACAAGTTGTGGCGTTGATTTGGATCGGCGCGAGCAATCTGAGCACTAAGCACACGTTGTGCAATAATACTCAAATATTGGTCGACATCACCGGCGCTCACGTGCACCTCGCCGTGCTCGGCATTTGGATCGCCGTCTTCATGTTCAAATGAGCAAAGCATATGTTTCTTCATCAAGATCACTTGCCGAGTCATACTCGCCGTCTTCACGGATTATTAACACACGCTTGTTCGGACACTCCTTCATCATGTGTCCGAAACCCTTGGCGATGGCAGCGAACATCTTTGGTGCGTCCCGTTGATGCGACAAGCGACGGCGAACTATTTGTAGTAGCTTGTGTGGCACTTTTCGTCGGCGTTGGTCGTGGTGCCGAATTTGCGGTGGTGGGCGCCGTTACGTTGATGGAAGAGGTCGGCGTGGTAAATGCGGCGGCGAGGGCAGCTTGATGGTGCGGCGGTGTCCACGAAGTAGTTCGACTGCGAAAAGTTAGTCTTGGCCTCGATTGGCGACCTGCACTTCACGTTCGGCTTTGCAAGCAAGATGGAACAACCGAGTCATCGAATTATAATCCTTATAGTCTAGAATATCCTGGATTTCTCGAGTTAAACCACCTAAGAAACGAGCCATAGAAGCTTCCTCATTCTCAATTAATCCACAACGCAACATGCCAATTTGCAATTCTTGGTAATATTCTTCCACGAATTCTTACCTTCTTTGTCAGAGGGCGCTGCAATTTATTCAATAAATCTCTAGCATAGTATGAAGGAACAAATCTATGCCTCATTAGCAATTTCAAGGCTTCCCAAGTGGTGGGTATATTATTTGGATGAGCACGGCAATGTTCTCTCCACCAAGCGAAGCAAAATCGGTGAACTCACTTGTGGCGGCTCTAACTCTTCTATTCTCGGGAAATCATGGCACGCAAATTTTTGATCCACAAGTAATTCCCAACTAAGGTAACCATCGGGGTCATATTTACCTTCAAGCGGTGGCATGTTGAAATTTACCTTAGGAAAACATCATCTCGTTCTCGTTCCTTGGTCGTGGAGGATCACGTTGCATACCTTCTTTGATTGAAGCGTGGCCGTTGATGGTTACGATCATTATCGTAATGGATGGGGTTGACCTCCTCCACATCGGTGGTGTCATCATATTCGTGCTCTTCGTTACATTCTTCTAAATCTGTTGGGGGCCTCCCCTGTGGAGCTGAATTGTTGCTTGGACGACGGGAGGTGGATTGGAAGCACCAGATGCGGCAATGCAAAAGTATCAAGTCTAGCCAAAATAGTAGCAAGAGTAGTGTTAGCAATCCCTTGTGCGGCCTCGATGGATCTGAGACGGTCTTCTTGCATTGACATACGCTCATTAGTGAGCCGTACATCCTCGCTAAGACCATCGGTGGTTTCCCTCGTCATCTTTTGGAAGTGAGCAATGATGCCCTTGGTTCGTGGAGAGTGATGAAGTGAACTCTCGTCACCTGACATGGTTAGTTGCCACAAGTATAATGTTCCTATCAACTACTAGGTGGCAAGTCTCTCAAGCGCTCAAGCCTATGACCCAAGTTCTTACAAGTTCTTACAATGCAAAGAGGCGTTGTCGGTGATTAGCGTTGTCAAAGGTTCTCGAAGTTTGTGTAGAGCGATTGCCAAGGGATCGAATGCACATGCGGGTAGGAAGTGGAGCTTGGACAGGCTTAATTCAGTAGCAAAAGGTTAGCAATAATCCAATCGGTGAATGCAAAATTGAAGAATTGTTCAACGTCTAGTCACTAGTTCTTGACTCGAGGCTAGCAAGGCCGGTGACTCAAAAGCTTTGTCGGCGGCGATGCTGATTCTCCACACAGATGAAAAATCAGTGCGAAAAAAATTCGCGAAAGAAGGGAACTATCTCAAAAGGCTGGGGATCTTGTGAAAATAGGTTTGGCACATAAAAATTCGCGAAAGTTTTTTTTTTTTTTTTTTTTTTGCGGAACGATCCGACTCGTTTTTCTTTCAAGTGCTATGCAGGCGGAAGACCAGTCGTGTGACCAGTCGGACGGCCAGGTGGGCGACCAGTCGGCTAACAGGAGGGCGAACAGTGGGCGACCAACGGCGACGATCGGCGGCGACCAGGTGGGCGACGATCAAAGCGACGATCGACTATCAGTGGGCGACGATCAGCGGCGACGCCTGGAGGCGACGATCGAGGCAACCATCGGCTAACAGTGGGCGACGATCGGCGACTAGTCGGGAGGCGACGATCGGCTAACAGAGGGCAATGGTCGGACGACCAAGTGGGCGACGATCAAGCGGCGACCAGTTGGATGAAAAGAAAAACGGTCGAACACCTTTTCTTTTTTTCAACGATTCGGGACCGAACGGAACACAACTCAAAGCGGAACACAACTTCAAACCGAACACAACTTCGAAACCATTGTGGGAGACAAAATTTTCTTACGACACAGAACTAGACTAGAATTCAAAGCAACTCGACACGCACGATGCAACTAAAAATTCAATAACGTGATTACCTTTGGAAAGGAAAAAATGCGAGGCTCAAATTGTTTTGGTATGGGGAGATCCAATCGATGGCGCTTCTGCGGACTATAGGAAAGATATCAATCTACTAATCTAGGGTAAAGAATTCTCACCGAGCAACCTGGTTTGCTCGATACCACTTGATGGCGCGTGATGGCACTATGGGTGTCGATCTTTCGATGAGAAACACACGATCGATTTGTTAGAGTCGACTTTGACGATCCGACTACACCGTCACGACGACGATGCGCCTTAGCAATCGCTAAACCAACTCCGCTGGTTATTGATCTTGCCGTGGCACGATCAACCTGAACACTGAGGTTCAATTCCTGCAAGCAACCGAAGAACAAGCAAGAACAATAGGATAAGCAATCTGAAATTGCGGATAAAGCTGAAGCGAAACAAAGTGGAGTCTTATTGACGATCTTGACAAGGTGGCTGTCCAAAGACAACTCGCGAGGATCAAGTTTGCACTTGGCTAAACTAATCAAATAAAACCCAAAACCCTAAGGAGCCGATGTCTGGCTATTTATGAGAGGTAGGGCGTGGGAAACACGTCCAAAGCAAAGAGGATACCAACTACAACTCTATTACAAGGCCCAAAGCCCAAGTCTTCTCGATTTGGAAAAGTGACGCCAATTGTTTTGCAGATACCCGTCGACTCGGACGGAATTTGGGGATGGGGTCGGATCCGTTGGAAAGAGGACGTCGAAACCTTTCAAACCAGTACTCATAGACCCCAAACACCCTTGTGGATCAAAAGTTATGGTCATTTTAAGTTGGTCTTTGTCCGGAGGCCGAATCCGTATAACTTGTGCACCGGAAGAATTGGCTTCATGCTTGACGTTTGGGAGTCCTTCTCCATGGTTCCTAAGGACAATAAAATCATCACGAGGATTAAATAGCATTCCATTCATGAAATTATTTGTATGCAACCCGAGGAACGCATTCACCTGGTAATTTAATTGTCGTGCCCGAGCTCGAGTAATTGGCCCTTGTATGACATTGTTGGTTTCCATTGGGTTTGTAAGTATGGCCGTATCAATGGTAGTGATGTCCTCATCAGGACGACTCAAATGCAAGAAGGGGAGGATGATGAGGACATCACTACCATGGATACGGCCATGCCTACAAACCCAATTGAAACCAACAATGTAATACAAGGGCCAATTACTCAAGCTCGCGCATGTCAATTCAATTGCCAGGTGAATGCGTTCCTTGGGTTGCATACAAATAATTTAATGAATGGAATGCTACTTAATCCTTGTGATGATTTTATGTCCTTAGGAACCAACGAGAAGGTCTCCCAAATGTCAAGCATGAAGCCAATTCTTTCGGTGCACAAGTTCAACTCGGATTCGGCCACCGGGACAGCACCAACTTAAAACGACCATAACTTTTGATCCACAAGGGTGTTTGGGGTCTATGAGTACTGGTTTCAAAGGTTTCGTCGTCCTCTTTCCAACGGATCTGGCCTCACCTCTAAATTCCTTACGAGTCAAAGGGAATCTGCAAAACAAGTTCTGTCATCTTTCCAAATCCGAGTCAAACTAGGAATAGGAGTCCTACTTGGCCATGGATGTGGTTTGGACGCCCCTAGCCTGGTTTTGGCCTCCTATATCTCCTATATATAGCTAGGGAGTCCCCTAAAATAACTTGGGTTTTGGTTATTTGATAGTTTGCGTTTTGCTACTATTTTGAGTCTTTTAGACGTGCTCAACGGCCGCCTAACAAGCTCCTTGTATCGGAACCCCAACTTTTCAATACTTCATCTATATTTGCAATTTTAGATTACTTTTGCCTTGTTCTTACTTGTTCTTCGATTGCTTGCAGGAATTGATCTTCGTGATCAGGTTGATCGTGCCCACGGCAAGGTCAATAACCATCTGGAGTTGGTTTAGCGATTGCTAAGGCGCATCGTCGTTGTACGTTGTAGTCGGATCGTCAAAGTCGTCTCCACCCAAATCGAAGGTTGTCATCCTCATCGAAAGATCGGGACACCCAGTGTTACATCAGGTCCCTAATGGTAATGTAAACTACACGCGTACTAGAATGGTGCAAAGAACAAAACATTGTTCCAAACATGCCGAATGAACTTCATATATGCCCAAGCACATTTTGGCATTCGTTTTGAATCTTTCCGAGTGGTGTGAAACATTCCTCCGCGACGAGTACTGTATGGTGCAAGGATTTTCACAAGAAAACGACGCATAAGATGGAGCTCGGTGTTGTCAATCAACCAGAATGGACTTCAAGTCTGCCGTAGCTCATTTTAGCAAGCAATTTGGGCTCATCCGTGTCGGTGTGAAACCTACGCGATAAATGGTACTACAAGTCACGTTCGTACCAGAACGAGTACGAAAAGAAAGCTTGTGGCAGACACCCTGGATAGAGTTCATGTGAGCCCAAGCTCATTTCGGCATGCATTTCTGTTGCATCCGGGTCGGTGTCAAACATTTCTCCGCGATAGGTGCCAACGGGTGCTGCAAGCTGCGTGCGTATCAAAACGATGCACGAAAGGAAAACGCAGGCCAAACTGCGCGAGTGCACTTTCCATGCATTGTTCGCTCTGATTACGCATTCATTTCGAATACGTCCGAGTGGGTGTGGAAACATCCCTCATGACGGTCGCAAGGTGTTACGCAAGCTGCGTCCGGACGGAAACGATGCACGAAAGGAAAATTGGTGTCAAACTCCCCGAATGGACTTCATATATGCCCTATCCCATTTCGACAGGCATTTCGAGTACGTCCGAGTCGATGTGAAATATTCATGCACGATGGTGGGTCCCTAATGTTACTGTAAACTACACGCATACCAAAACGGTGCACGAAACGAAACTCCGTTCCAATCATGCCGAACGAACTTCATATTTGCCCAAGCACATTCCGGCATGCATTTGAGTCCGTCAGAGTTGTTGGGAAACATTTCTCCGCGATGAGCACGAACGAATACAACAAGCGGCGCCCGTTCGAAAACGTTGCACGAGATGAAATTGAGTGCCAAACACATTGAGTGGAATTCATATGTGCTTCCACTCATTTTGGCATGCATTTTGAATATGTCCGAGTCGGAGTCAAATGTTCCACCACGACGGGTTCCACGGGTAGTAAAAGCTGAATACAAAGCGAAACCGATGCATCTAAAGCGAACCGAGTGCCAAACACCCCGAAAGAACTTATGATGTTCGCTAGTGCTTTTCATCATTTGTATCGAATCCATTGGAGTAGGTCTGAAACATTCCTCATGACCCAGCGTCCCAGCGGGCACAAAGTGAAGCCATCTGAAAATGAAAATGATGCGAAATGACACATTGTGGCAAACACCACACACGCAAGAAAATGATGCACGAAATGGAACATTGTGGCAAGCACCTTACACGCTGCAACCTAGCACGCCAAAATGAAACATTGCGGCACGAAACGAAAACGATGAACGGAATGAAGCCGGGTGCCAAACACACCAACGAATGCAATTCATATGTGTTGTAACTCATTTAGGCATGCATTTGAATCCGTCAGAAGTCGCCATGAAATATTCAACAACGGCGAGCTCCTAAGCTGAAAAATTGAAAGCGATGCACGAACGAAGCGAGTGCCAAACACCCGGCATTAACTTACGATGTTCGCTATGCGGCGTTTCAAAGACAATTTCGCATTCATTTTGAATACGTCCGAGTGAGTGTGAAACATCCCTCATGACGGGTCACAAGGGGTCTTGCAAGCTGCGTCGGAATGAAAAGCGATGCACGAAAGCAGCGGGTGTCAAACTCCCCAATGGGCTTCATATGCGCCTAGCCCGTTTCAAAGAAGCATTTGAATGCGTCAGTCTCGAAGCGAAACATTCATGCACAGTGGGTCCATAATGGTAATGTAAACTACACGCGTAGTAGAATGGTGCAAAGAACAAAACATTGTTCCAAACATGCCGAATGAACTTCATATATGCCCAAGCACATTTCGGCATGCGTTTTGAATCTTTCCGAGTGGTGTGAAACATTCCTCCGCGACGAGTACAGTATGGTGCAAGGATTTTCACAAGAAAACGACGCAGAAGATGAAGCTGGGTGTTGTCTATTAACCAGAACGGACTTCAAGTCTGCCGTATCTCATTTTAGCAAGCAATTTGGGCTCATCCGTGTCGTTGTGAAACCTACACGACAAATGGTACAACAAGTCACGTTCGTGCGAGCAGTGCGAAAAGAAAGCTTGTGGCGGACACCTGGAAAGAGTTCATGTGAGCCCAAGCTCATTTCGGCATGCATTTACATTTGCATCAGGAGTCGGTGCAAAACATTTCTCCGTGATAGGTGCCAACGGAGTCTTTGCAAGCTAACGTCGCGTATCAAAACGATGCACGAAAGGAAAACGCAGGCCAAACTGCGAGTGCACTTTCCATGCATTGCTACTACAGTTCTGGATTCATTTCGAATACGTCCGAGTGAGTGTGGAAACATCCCTCCGCGACGGGTCGCAAGGTGTTCTATATGCTGCGTCCGGACGGAAACAATGCACGAAAGGAAAATTGGTGTCAAACTGATGAGGACATCACTACCATGCATACGGCCATGCCTACAAACCCAATTGAAGCCAACAATGTAATACAAGGGCCAATTACTCGAGCTCGCGCACGTCAATTCAATTACCAGGTGAATGCGTTCCTCGGGTTGCATACAAATAATTTAATGAATGGAATGCTATTTAATCCTTGTGATGATTTTATTGTCCTTAGGAACCAAGGTGATAGGCCTGGAGTGCCCGATCTTTCGGTGGAGTGATAACTATCGATTGGTGTTGGAGAAGACTCTCACGATCCGACTACGCACGAACAAGTCGATGGCGCCTTAGCAATCGCTGAACCTACTCCGCGTGGTTATTGATCTAGGTAGCCGAGATCAACTTTGAACAGAAGTTCAAATCTTGTTGGTATTCGAAGAACAAACAAGAACAAGTAAAACAATCTGAAGTATGAGAGAAAGTGGAGACGAATTGAGATTCTATTAAAGTCTTCACAAGGTGGCTATCTAGCACAACTTGAAGAAGAAAGTTTGCACACGGCTAAACTTAATCAACAAAATCTGCGTTCTAAAGGAGGGACGGGCAGGAGTATATAAAGGAGAGAAGGAGGCGCCCATATAGCAGCCAAGGGAGAGGGCGCCACATACGGCAAGCAAGAGGCGCACATGCAGCCCTAACACAGGAGGAAAATCCGCCCTCTTTTCCTTCTTAACAAAGCTTCCTAAAATACAAAAGGAAAGAAATAAAAGAGAATTTCATGGCGCCTTGATCTGATTTCGGTCCTTCAAAGGAAAGGAAACTCTTTCCTCCTTTCCTTCTTGGTAGTATTTCGCATGTGCTTGTTTTCCTCTTTGACTTTGTCTTCGGAATCCTGCGCACATGATGACCGAGCTTGATCTTCTCCTTGGTTGCTAAGAACAATAAAATCATCACAAGAATTAACTAGCAATCCATTACGTGAATTAGTTGTATACAAACTTAGAAACGAGTTGACACGATAATTGGTGGCGTGCTTTGGCACGAGTAATTGGTCCTTGCACAGATGGCTCATTTGTGTTCATGGAAGAGATGTCCTCATCACAAGGAGAAGGACTCCCAAACGTCAAGCATGAAGCCAATTCTTCCGGTGCACAAGTTCAACTCGGATTCGGCCTCCGGGACAGCACCAACTTCAAATGACCATAACTTTTTGATCCACAAGGGTGTTTAAGGTCTATGAGTACTGGTTGGAAAGGTTTCGACGTCCTCTTTCCAACGGATCCGGCCCCATCTCCAAATTCCTTACGAGTCAACGGGAATCTGCAAAACAAGTTCGGTCATCTTTCCAAATCCAAGTCAAACTAGGAATAGGAGTCCTATTCGGCCATGGAAGTGTTTTGGACGCCCCAAACCTGGTTTTGGCCTCCTATTTCTCCTATAAATAGATAGGGAGTCCCCCAAAATAACTTGGGTTTTGGTTATTTGATAGTTTAGCCTTTTGCTACTATTCTGAGTCTTTTAGACGTGCTCAACGGCCGCCTAACAAGCTCCTTGTATCGGAACCCCAACTTTTCAATACTTCATCTATATTTGCAATTTTAGATTGCTTTTGCCTTGTTCTTGCTTGTTCTTCGATTGCTTGCAGGAATTGATCTTCGTGGATCGGAGTTGATCGTGCCCACGGCAAGATCAATAACCATCTGGAGTTGGTTTAGCGATTGCTAAGGCGCATCGTCGTTGTACGTTGTAGTCGGATCGTCAAAGTCGTCTCCACCCAAATCGAAGGTTATCATTCTCATCGAAAGATCGGGACACCCAATGTTACATCAAGTGGTATCAGAGCTTCAGTTGATCGGTTAGAATATCAGTGCTTTAGGTTAGTTTTTTTTTCTGTCCTAAATTGAAAACTACTCCACAAAAATTCAACCTTTAGTTTCAATCTGTTATTTTAGTGAGTTTTGTTAGGTTTTGATCCATTAGAGTGGACTTTCCATGCATTGCTGCTACAGTTCAGCATTCATTTCGAATACGTCCGAGTGAGTGTGGAAACATCCCTCCGCGACGGGTCGCAAGGTGTTCTGCAAGCTGCGTCCGGACGGAAACGATGCACGAAAGGAAAATTGGTGTCAAACTTCCCGAATGGACTTCATATATGCCCTATCCCATTTCGAAAAGCATTTCGAGAACGTCCGAGTCGATGCGAAATATTCATGCACGATGGGTCCCTAATGGTACTGTAAACTACACGCGTACCAAAACGGTGCACGAAACGAAACTCCGTTCCAATCATGCCGAATAAACTTCATATTTGCCCAAGCACATTCCAGCATGCATTTCGAGCCCGTCCGGGTTGTTGCGAAACATTTCTCCGCGATGAGCACGAACGAATACAACAAGCGGCGCCCGTTCGAAAACGTTGCACGAGATGAAACTGAGTGCCAAACACATCGAGTGGAATTCATATGTGCTTCCACTCATTTTGGCATGCATTTTGAATATGTCTGAGTCGGTGTCAAATGTTCCACCACGACGGGTTCCCACGGGTAATAAAAGCTGAATACAAACGAAACCGATGCACGAAACAGAACCGAGTGCCAAACACCCCGAAAGAACTTATGATGTGCGCTAGTGCTTTTCATCATTTGTATCGAATCCATTGGAGTAGGTCTGAAACATTCCTCCGCGTCGCGTCCCAACGGGCACAGTAGCGGAAGCCATAAGAAAATGAAAATGATGCAAGAAATGACACATTGTGGCAAACACCACACACGCCGAAAATGATGCACGAAATGGAACATTGTGGCAAGCACCTTACAGGCTGCAACCTAGCACGCAAAAATGAAACATTGCGGCACGAAACGAAAACGATGAACGGAATGAAGCCGGGTGCCAAACACACCAACGAATGCAATTCATATGTGTTGTAACTCATTTAGGCATGCATTTCGAATCCGTCCGAGTCGCCGTGAAATATTCCACAACGACGAGCTCCTAAGCTGAAAAAATTGAAAGCGATACACGAAACGAAACTGAGTGCCAAACACCTAGCATTAACTTACGATGTTCGCTTGCGCGTTTCAGCACAATTTTGCATTCATTTTGAATACGTCCGAGTGAGTGTGAAACATCCCTCATGACGGGTCATAAGAATGCTGCAAGGCTGCGTCAGAATGAAAAGCGATGCACGAAACTAAATCGGGTGTCAAACTCCCCAATGGGCTTCATATGCGCCTAGCCCGCTTTGACAAGCATTTCGGGTACATCCGTCTCGAAGCGAAACATTCATGCACAATGGGTCTCTAATGGTAATGTAAACTACACGCGTACTAGAATGGTGCAAAGAACAAAACATTGTTCCAAACATGCCGAATGAACTTCATATATGCCCAAGCACATTTCGGCATGCGTTTTCAATCTTTCCGAGTGATGTGAAACATTCCTCCGGGACGAGTACTGTATGGTGCAAGGATTTTCACAAGAAAACGACACAGAAGATGAAGCTGGGTGTTGTCAATCAACCAGAATGGACTTCAAGTCTGCCGTAGCTCATTTTAGCAAGCAATTTAGGCTCATCCGTGTCGTTGTGAAACCTACACGACAAATGGTACTACAAGTCACGTTCGTACCAGACCGAGTACGAAAAGAAAGCTTGTGGCAGACTGATGAGGACATCATTACCATGGATACGGCCATACTTACAAACCCAATGGAAACCAACAATGTCATACAAGGGCCAATTACTCGAGCTCGGGCACGACAATTCAATTACCAGGTGAATGCGTTCCTCGGGTTGCATACATTAAATTTAATGAATGGAATGCTATTTAATCCTCGTGATGATTTTATTGTCCTTAGGAACCATGGAGAAGGACTCCCAAACGTCAAGCATGAAGCCAATTCTTCCGGTGCACAAGTTATACTCGGATTCGGCCTCCGGGACAGCACCAACTTAAAATAACCATAACTTTTGATCCACATGGGTGTTTGGGGTCTATGAGTACTGGTTTGAAAGGTTTCGACGTCCTCTTTCCAACGGATCCGATCCCATCCCCAAATTCCGTCCGAGTCGACAGGAATCTGCAAAACAATTGGCGTCACTTTTCCAAATCGAAAAGACTTGGGCTTTGGGCCTTGTAATAGAGTTGTAGTTGGTATCCTACTGCTTTGGACGTGATTTCCCACGCCCCTACCTCTCATAAATAGCCAGACATCGGCTCCTTAGGGTTTTGGGTTTTATTTGATTAGTTTAGCCAAGTGCAAACTTGATCGTGCGAGTTGTCTTTGGGCGACCACCTTGTCAAGATCGTCAATAAGACTCCACTTTGTTTTGCTTGCAGTTTTATCCGCAATTTCAGATTGCTTATCCTATTGTTCTTGCTTGTTCTTCGGTTGCTTGCAGGAATTGAACCTCGTGTTCAGGTTGATCGTGCCTACGGCAAGATCAATAACCCGCTGGAGTTGGTTTAGCGATTGCTAAGGCGCATCGTCGTCGTACGGTGTAGTCGGATCGTCAAAGTCGACTCTAACAAATCGATCGTGTGTTTCTCATCGAAAGATCGGGACACCCATATTGCCATCAAACCAATGTTGTCACCGAAACGCAGCAAAAGAGCAAACAAGTATGTGCTGTTGTTTGGGCGTGAAGATGTGGTGTGCACTGTTTGTTTTGTTTGTTCTATGGCAGGGAGAGGGTGCGCCCAACCTAATTGGAAGGGTGGGTGTGTGCCCAAACCGAAAAAGAAGAAGTGCGCCCAAACCGAAGGGAGATTTTTTTTTTTTGATCCAAAGGTCACGGCTTTTGTTTAAGCACTTGCCTTTTTTTTTTAATTGATTTGGTGCGGCTTTTAGATGCACCTTGCCTTTGTCTTTGTTCTTCTTTATGGAAAGGAGAGGGTGCGCCCATTACAGGATGGAAGGGGTCCAAGCCAAAAGAAGTAAAATCTGTTGCTATGGAGAGGTGGGAGTGTGTGTGCAACCCACAATGGCGAGGAGGATATGCGCCCCAAACAAAATGGAAGGGGGTTCGGCCGACAAGAGGCGCAAACAAGGATGATGACACGACGTGAAAAGAACTTGAAACTCTAAAGGAACTAGGACTAGGACCAGCAAGAACACGACGATGCAACCGACAATTCAAAGAACTAAACGAGTAATCAAAGTGGTTGGCACAAATTGTTTTGGACAATGGAAATTGATAGTAGCAATATTTTTGTGGGCTGTTTTTGTACTCTAGGTAATGAACAAAAAGTAGAAAACTCTCACCGAGCAACCTGAGAATCGATACCACTTGATATGGCTTGAGTGCCCGATCTTTCGGTGGAGTGATAACTATCGATTGAATGGTGAAAACCCTCGCGATCCGACTACGCACGAACGAATTCGATGGCGCCTTAGCAATCGCAGAACCTGCGCCGAATTGGTTATTGACACACAAAAAGCATGTCAACCTGAACACGAGGTTCAAATTCTTGTCGATGTCGAAGAATCAAACAAGAACACGATAAACAAAGTGTAAAAACAGAATTGAGAGGAAGAGAAAAAGTCTCGGATAAAAGTGGAATTTGATGTTCTTCACAAGGTGGCGATCTTGCACAACTCGTAGAAGATAGGTTTGGCGTAGCTAAACTCTAGTCAACCAAAATCCTAATAGAGTGGAGGGTAGGAGAATATAAAGAAGAAGAAGGAGGAGAGAGTGCATTCACGGACACTATTCATCCGTGATTAGTACATGCATGTCCACACATTAGGGAAACGATCCTTCCCTCCTTTCCTTCTCTACAAAGTTGCCAAAAATACAAAAGAGATCAAATCTTCAATTATGGTGCCTTGATCTGAATCTTGGTTTCCATATCAGCAAAGAGGACATGTTGGGGCGCCCAAAACCGGGAGGGGGAGACGCCAAACAGGTGGAGGTGGCGCCCAATAATAGACCCATGCATTCATTCCCTTTGCTCGTCTTTGACTTGGCCTTCCGAATTCCGCTGCACGCGCTTGATCTTCTCCTTGGTTCCTAAGTATAATAAAATCATGACAAAAATTAGATAGTAATGAATTCTGTGAATTAATCATATAAATAGTTAGAAACGAGTTCACACGATAATTGAGCTGCCGTGCTTTGGCACGAGTAATTGGTCCTTGTATATTTGGCTCAATCGTGTGCATGGAAGAGATGTCCTCATCATCCTCCCCTTCTTGCATTTGAGTCGTCCTCGACTCGAACTCATCCTCTTCGCCCAAGTACGGCTTTAAATCTGCAATGTTAAAAGTGGGAGTAACCCCAAAATCTGCAGGCAAGTCGAGCTTATATGCATTATCATTAATTCTCTCCAAAACTTGGAACGGACCATCAGCACGAGGCATCAACTTTGATTTTCTTAAATCGGAAATCGATCCTTTCGTAAATGTAGCCAAACTAACTCACGGGTTCAAAAGTCACATGTTTCTTTCCCTTACTACCAAAGAAGTTTGTATTTAGCATTCATGAGCTCTATATTTGCTTTAGTTGTCTCATGTATTTTGGAGATCAAATCAAGACGTTGTTTTGCATCAACATGTAATTTTGAGAATAGTGCAAAGGTAATAAATCAATAGGTGCACGAGGAACAAAACCATACACAACCTCAAAAGGGCACTTCTTAGTAGTAGAATGCAATGAGCGATTATAAGCAAATTCAATATGAGGTAAGCATTCTTCCCACAACTTGATGTTCTTTTTTAAAATAGCTCTAAGCATGGTAGATAAAGAGCGATTAACAACTTCAGTTTGTCCATCGGTTTGGGGATGACAAGTAGTAGAAAATAAAACTTAGTCCCCAATTTAGCCCACAATGTTCGCCAAAAATGACTCAAGAATTTTGTATCGCGATCTGAAACTATTGTGTTGGGCATACCGTGCAAGCGTACAATTTCGCGAAAGAACAAGTCGGCCACATTGGTAGCATCATCAGTTTTATGACATGGAATAAAATGCGCCATCTTAGAAAATCTATCCACCACAACAAAAATGCTATCCCTCCCTTCTTTGTTCGAGGTAGACCTAAAACAAAGTCCATCGAAATATCCTCCCAAGGCATGCTAGGAACAGGAAGAGGCATGTATAAACCATGTGGATTGAGACGTGACTTAGCTTGTTGGCATGTGGTGCAGCGAGCGACAAATCGTTCCACGTCCCTTCTCATTTTCGGCCAAAAGAAATGGTTAGCAAGAATATCCTCCGTCTTTTTCACTCCAAAGTGTCCCATGAGACCACCTCCATGCGCCTCCTGCGGTAGCAACAAGCTTAACGGAACTAGCGGGAATGCATAGTTTGTTAGCTCTAAACAAAAAGCCATTTTGGAGGACAAACTTATTCCAAACTCTTCCTTCTGTACATTTGAGCAAAACAACATGAAAATCGACATCATGTTCATATTGATTCTTAATTGTCTCTAATCCAAAAATTTTGAAGTCAAGTTGTGTAAGCATGGTATATCGTCGAGACAAAGCATCAACAATAATATTGTCTTTACCGTTCTTGTGTTTGATAACATAGGGAAAAGACTCTATGAATTCAACCCATTTGGCATGACGACGATTCAATTTTGCTTGACTTGAATATGCTTTAAGGATTCGTGATCGAATATATGACAAATTCTTTGGGCCATAAATAATGTTGCCAAGTTTCTAAAGTTCGAACTAGAGCATATAATTCCTTGTCATAAGTAGAATAGTTCAAACTAGGCCCACTCAACTTCTCACTAAAATAAGCAATTGGTTTTATCTTGTAACGACACACCACCCAACCCAATTCCACTAGCATCACATTCTAGTTCAAAGGTCTTAGAAAAATCAGGGAGTTGGAGAAGTGGGGCATGTGTCAACTTATCTTTTAAATCTTTGGAAGGCGTGCTCCTGTGCATCTCTCCAATCAAATTGTACACCCTTCTTAGTGAGCTCATTCAATGGTGCGGCAATGGTGCTGAAATCCTTCACGAAACGACGGTAGAATACCGCAAGTCCTAAAGCTCCGCACTTTGTGTGACCGCTTTTAGGAGTCGGCCAACTCTGTATTGCTACCACCTTGGCTTGATCAACTTCAATGCCCTGCGGAGTAACAACATAGCCAAGAAAGAGACTCGATCCGTGCAAAAGGTGCACTTCTCAAGATTACCAAATAGCGTGCATCACGTAAAGCATTTAAAACAAAGACGTAAGTGATCAAGATGCGCCTCCAAAGATGTCTTGTAGATTAGAATATCATCAAAGTAAACTACCACAAAGCGGCCAATGAAAGCTCTCAAAACCTCATTCATTAATCTCATGAAAGTGCTAGGTGCATTAGTTAAACCAAGCGGCATGACTAACCACTCATATAGACCGAACTTAGTTTTAAAGGCTGTTTTCCATTCATCTCCGAGCTTCATGCGAATTTGATGATATCCACTACGTAAATCAATTTTAGAAAACAGTAGAGCCACTCAACTCATCAAGCATATCATCTAATCGAGGAATAGGATGGCGATATCGAATGGTGATATTATTAATAGCTCTACAGTCAACACACATGCGCCTATGAGCCATCTTTCTTTGGAACTAAAAGGATTGGAACAAAGCACAAGGGCTAAGAGACTCACGTCACGTATCCTTTGTCAAGCGGATCTTGAACTTGGCGTTGTATTTCTTTAGTCTCTTCCGGGTTTGTGCGGTATGGCGCACGATTAGATGTGGCGCCGGGAATGAGGTCAATTTGGTGCTCAATGCCTCGCATTGGTGGCAGCCAGGTGGTACCTCGTTGGGAAACACATCCATGTACTCTGTAAAAGATTAGTGACGAGGAGGCAAAAGAGAAGGTAGATCTTCACATGAAAATAGAGCCTCTTTGCAAATGAGAGCGTAACAAAGAGAATCACTAGCATGTAATTCATTCAAATCAGATTTGGTAGCTAGGAAACATGCACCCTTCAATTGAATCTCATTTGGTTTGTCATGAGCAGATTTAGCATTTTTCTCAAGGTGCTGTTTTTGATCATGTACCACAATCTGATTTTCACTTTTGTTGTTGTTTAGATTCTTCTCTCTATTAGCTCTATCAATCTCATCTTTGAAAATAGCATCGGAGACATGGGATGTAAGACAATTTTCTTATCTTGGTGCATAAAAGAGTATTGATTAGTTCTACCATGATGTACACAATTTTTATCATATTGCCATGGTCTACCTAACGACATGGAACAAGCTTGCATAGGTACAACATCGCAATCAACATAATCATGATAAGAACCTAAAATAAAATGCACTCTTACCAAGCGGGTTACCTTTAGTTTGCCGCTGTTTGTGAACCATTGGATGTGGTAAGGTTGAGGATGTGGTCTAGTGGAGAGTGCAAGCTTTTCAACCATGTCCACGCTAGCGAGGTTGTTGCAACTCCCACCGTCAATGATGATCCGAATGGCACGCTCCTTCACGACGCCTTTGATATGAAACAAGTTGTGGCGCTGATTTTGGTCGCCACTGGCAATCTGAGCGCTAAGTACTCGTTGGGAGACGACACTTAGAAATTTGTTAGCGTCACCCGCGCTAATGTGCTCTTCTTGAAGCGCGGAGTTGGTGTCATTTTTCGCATCGTTAGCAATCAAAGCATATGTTTCTTCATCAAGATCACTAAGCGGAATCATACTCACCATCTTCGTGAACTATGAGCACCACGAGTATTTGGACAATCCCGCATGATATGACCAAAACCTTTGCATCGGTGGCACTTGAATATCTTTAGTGCGCCAGTGGAAGCAATGGATGACGACGAAGCTGTTTGTAGGAGCTTGAGTGGTTCGTGTCATCGAAGGTGCAATGCGTGGTGCTGAAGTTGATGTCGCCGAGTTGTTGGAGGGGCTTGGTGTTGTGGTACGAGCGGTCGGGGCAGCGGGGGTGTGCGGCGTCCAGGAGGTAGTACGCCTGCGAAAAGTTAGTTTTGGCCTCGCTTGTCGTCCCTGCAATTCACGCTCGGCTTTGCAAGCAAGATGGAATAATCGAGTCATCGAATTGTAATCTTTGTAATCTAAAATGTCTTGGATTTCTCGATTTAAACCACCTAGAAAACGAGCCATAGATGCTTCCTCATTTTCAAGTAAACCACAACGCAACATGCCAATCTGTAATTCACGATAATATTCTTGGGTGAGCTTTTACCTTGGCGCAAGCGTTGTAATTTATTAAGCAAATCTCTAGCATAATAGGAAGGAACAAATCTATGTCGCATGAGCAATTTTAAAGCCTCCCAAGTGGTGGGTATATTATGTGCATGGACACGACAATGCTCTCTCCACCAAATGGAAGCAAAATCAGAAACTCACTAGTAGCAGCCCTAACGCGTTTATCTTCAGAAAGTCATGGCATGCATACTTTTGATCAACTAATAACTCCCAACTAAGGTAAGCATCGGGTCATATTTGCCATCAAAAGTAGGTATAGTGATTTTTATTTTGGAGAACATATCGTCACGATCACGTACCTCACGTCGTATGGGAGCACGACGCATACCTTGTTGGTTGAATCGGAGTCGGCGGTGATCACGGTCATGGTCGAGCAAGTCATCCTCCGACTCCATAGCGTGGTGTGAGTAGTGGTCGCTGTCATGATCATCTCGCTCAACGCCCGAGGTCAAAGGAGCCCGAGACGTGCTAGCGAGGTGAATGGAAGTAGTAGAAACAACGGGGCGTCTTGAGCATGTGGAGCAGCCTGGGGCGCCCGTAATGCGCCGGTGTTGGTGCGAGGTGGAAGACCGGAAACACTAGGGGCAGCAGCTGCAATCATGTCCAATCGAGATAAAATGTTAGCTAAAGTAGTGTTCGCAACTCCTTGCGGTCTCGATGGATCGGAGTCGATCGTCTTGGAGTGACATGCGCTCATTAGTGAGGCAGACATCCTCACTAAGGCCCTCGGTAGTGACCCGTCATGCGCTCAAAGTGTGCAACGATGCCCTTCGTAAGGGGAGGCGATGGAGAGATCCTTCACACCGACATGTTAGCACAAAAAAATAATAGGGCGACAAGTATAGTTTTCTAGGTTAGTGAGATGGCGAAGGATCACTCAACGCTCAAAGTTTACCACAAGCTCTTGTAAGATTCTTACCACACCAACAGAATCGATGTACTATCGAAAGTGTGCAACCAAAAGGTGAAAGTTAGCGATTGCCAGGTGTTACCAACTGCTCGTGGTAGAAATATGTGTAGCTTGGAAGGTTTCGATTTAGTAGAAAGGAAAACACTTAAAACCACAAGCTTAAGCAAGTTGAAAAATCGTTCAACGGCACGTATATGCTGGTCCTAGGCTAGACCGTGCTAGAGACGCAAGCCTAGACACCAATGTTGTCACCGAAACGCAAAGACAAAGAGCAAACAAGTATGTCTTTGTTGTTTGGGCGTGAAGATGTGGTGTGCCTTTGTTTGTTTTGTTTGTTCTATGGCAGGAGAGGGTGCGCCCAACCTAATTGGAATGGTGGGTGTGTGCCCAAACCAAAAAAAGAAGGGGGGTGCGCCCAAACCGAAGGGAGATTTTTTTTTTTTGATCCAGTGCGGCTTTTGTTTAAGCACTTGCCTTTTTTTTAATTGATTTGGTGCGGATTTTAGATGCACCTTGCCTTTGTCTTTGTTCTTCTTTATGGAAAGGAGAGGGTGCGCCCATTACAGGATGGAAGGGGTCCAAGCCAAAAAGAAGTAAAATCTGTTGCTATGGAGAGGTGGGAGTGTGTGTGCAACCCACAATGGCAGGAGGGGATATGCGCCCCAAACAAAATGGAAGGGGGTTCGGCCGACAAGAGGCGCAAACAAGGATGATGACACGACGTGAAAAGAACTTGAAACTCTAAAGGAACTAGGACTAGGACCAGCAAGAACACGACGATGCAACCGAGCAATTCAAAGAACTAAACAATGAGTAATCAAAGTGGTTGGCACAAATTGTTTTGGACAATGGAAATTGATAGTAGCAATATTTTTGTGGGCTGTTTTTGTACTCTAGGTAATGAACAAAAGTAGAAAACTCTCACCGAGCAACCTGAGAATCTGATACCACTTGATATGGCTTGAGTGCCCGATCTTTCGGTGGAGTGATAACTATCGATTGAATGGTGAAAACCCTCGCGATCCGACTACGCACGAACGAATTCGATGGCGCCTTAGCAATCGCAGAACCTTCGCCGAATTGGTTATTGACACACAAATAGCATGTCAACCTGAACACGAGGTTCAAATTCTTGTCGAATCGAAGAATCAAACAAGAACACGATAAACAAAGTGTAAAACAGAATTGAGAGGAAGAGAAAAAGTCTCGGATAAAAGTGGAATTTGATGTTCTTCACAAGGTGGCGATCTTGCACAACTCGTAGAAGATAGGTTTGCGGCGTAGCTAAACTCTAGTCAACCAAAATCCCTAATAGAGTGGAGGGTAGGAGAATATAAAGAAGAAGAAGGAGGAGAGGTACTGTTCACGGACACTATTCATCCGTGATTAGTACATGCATGTCCACACATTAGGGAAACAATCCTTCCCTCCTTTCCTTCTCTACAAAGTTGCCAAAAATACAAAAGAGATCAAATCTTCAATTATGGTGCCTTGATCTGAATCTTGGTTTCCAAATCAAAGAAAGAGGACATGTTGGGGCGCCCAAAACCAGGAGGGGGAGACGCCAAACAGGGGGAGGTGGCGCCCAATAATAGACCCATGCATTCATTCCCTTTGCTCGTCTTTGACTTGGCCTTCCGAATTCCGCACACGCGCTTGATCTTCTCCTTGGTTCCTAAGTATAATAAAATCATGACAAAAATTAGATAGTAATGAATTCTGTGAATTAATCATATAAATAGTTAGAAACGAGTTCACCTGATAATTGAGCTGTCGTGCTTTGGCACGAGTAATTGGTCCTTGTATATTTGGCTCAATCGTGTGCATGGAAGAGATGTCCTCATCAGTCGCAAGGTGTTCTGCAAGCTGCGTCCGGACGGAAACGGTGCACGAAAGGAAAATTGGTGTCAAACTCCCCGAATGGACTTCATATATGCCCTATCCCATTTCGACAAGCATTTCGAGTACGTCCGAGTCGATGCGAAATATTCATGCACGATGGGTCCATAATGGTACTGTAAACTACACGCGTACCAAAACGGTGCACGAAACGAAACTCCGTTCCAATCATGCCGAATGAACTTCATATTTGCCTAAGCACATTCCGGCATGCATTTCGAGTCCGTCCGAGTTGTTGCGAAACATTTCTCCGCGATGAGCACGAACGAATACAACAAGCGGCGCCCGTTCGAAAACGTTGCACGAGATGAAACTGAGTGCCAAACACATCGAGTGAAATTCATATGTGCTTCCACTCATTTTGGCAAGCATTTTGAATATGTCCGAGTCGGTGTCAAATGTTCCACCATGACGGGTTCCCACGGGTAATAAAAGCTGAATACAAACGAAACCGATGCACGAAACAGAACCGAGTGCCAAACACCCCGAAAGAACTTATAATGTTCGCTAGTGCTTTTCATCATTTGTATCGAATCCATTGGAGTAGGTCCATACGAAAATGAAAATGATGCACGAAATGACACATTGTGGCAAACACCACACACGCCAAAAATGATGCACGAAATGGAACATTGTGGCAAGTACCTTACACGCTGCAACCTAGCACACCGAAATGAAACATTGCGGCACGAAACGAAAACGATGAACGGAATGAAGCCGGGTGCCAAACACACCGAATGCAATTCATATGTGTTGTAACTCATTTAGGCATGCATTTCGAATCCGTCTAAGTCGCCGTGAAATATTCCACAACGACGAGCTCCTAAGCTGAAAAAATTGAAAGCGATGCACGAAACGAAACTGAGTGCCAAACACCCAGCATTAACTTACGATGTTCGCTTGCGCGTTTCAGCACAATTCTGCATTCATTTTGAATACGTCCGAGTGAGTGTGAAACATTCCTCCGCGACGGGTCACCAGGGGTATTGCAAGCTACGTCGGAATGAAAACGATGCACGAAATGAAACTGGGTGTCAAACTCCCCCAATGGGCTTCATATGCGCCCTAGCCCGTTTCAGCAAGCATTTCGGGTACGTCCGTCTCGAAGCGAAACATTCATGCACAATGGGTCCCTAATGGTAATGTAAACTACACGCGTACTAGAATGGTGCAAAGAACAAAACATTGTTCCAAACATGCCGAATGAACTTCATATATGCCCAAGCACATTTCGACATGCGTTTTGAATCTTTCCGAGTGGTGTGAAACATTTCTTCGCGACGAGTACTGTATGGTGCAAGGATTTTCACAAGAAAACGACGCAGAAGATGAAGCTGGGTGTTGTCAATCAACCAGAATGGACTTCAAGTCTGCCGTAGCTCATTTTAGCAAGCAATTTGGGCTCATCCGTGTCGTTGTGAAACCTACACGACAAATGGTACTACAAGTCACGTTCGTACCAGAACGAGTACGAAAAGAAAGCTTGTGGCAGACACCCTGGATAGAGTTCATGTGAGCCCAAGCTCATTTCGGCATGCATTTCTGTTGCATCCGGGTCGGTGCAAAACATTTCTCCGCGATAGGTGCCAACGGGTGCTGCAAGCTGCGTGCGTATCAAAACGATGCACGAAAGGAAAACACAGGCCAAACTGCACGAGTGGACTTTCCATGCATTGCTGCTACAGTTCAGCATTCATTTCGAATACGTCCGAGTGAGTGTGGAAACATCCCTCCGCGACGGGTCGCAAGGTGTTCTGCAAGCTGCGTCCGGACGGAAATGATGCACGAAAGGAAAATTGGTGTCAAACTCCCCGAATGGACTTCATATATGCCCTATCCCATTTCGACAAGCATTTCGAGTACGTCCGAGTCGATGCGAAATATTCATGCACGATGGGTCCCTAATGGTACTGTAAACTACACGCGTACCAAAACGGTGCACGAAACGAAACTCCGTTGCAATCATGCCGAATGAACTTCATATTTGCCCTAGAACATTCCGGCATGCATTTCGAGTCCGTCCGAGTTGCTGTGAAACATATATCCGCGATGAGCATGAACGAATACAACAAGCGGCGGCCGTTCGAAAACGTTGCACGAGATGAAACTAAGTGCCAAACACATCGAGTGGAATTCATATGTGCTTCCACTCATTTTGGCAAGCATTTTGAATATGTCCGAGTCGGTGTCAAATGTTCCACCACGACGGGTTCCCACGGGTAAAAAAAGCTGAATACAAACGAAACCGATGCACGAAACAGAACCGAGTGCCAAAAACCCCGAAAGAACTTATGATGTTCGCTAGTGCTTTTCATCATTTGTATCGAATCCATTGGAGTAGGTCCGAAACATTCCTCCGCGACGCGTCCCAACGAGCACAGCAGCGGAAGCCATACGAAAATGAAAATGATGCACGAAATGACACATTGTGGCAAACACCAGACACACCGAAAATGATGCACGAAATGGAACATTGTGGCAAGCACCTTACACGCTGCAACCTTGCACACCAAAATGAAATATTGCGGCACGAAACGAAAACGATAAACGGAATGAAGCCGGGTGCCAAACACACCGAATGCAATTCATATGTGTTGTAACTCATTTAGGCATGCATTTCGAATCCGTCTGAGTCGCCGTGAAATATTCCACAACGACGAGCTCCTAAGCTGAAAAAATTGAAAGCAATGCACGAAACGAAACTGAGTGCCAAACACCCAGCATTAACTTACTATGTTCGCTTGCGCGTTTCAGCACAATTCTGCATTCATTTTGAATACGTCCGAGTGAGTGTGAAACATCCCTCCGAGACGGGTCACAAGGGGTACTGCAAGCTGCGTCGGAATGAAAACGATGCACGAAACGAAACTGGGTGTCAAACTCCCCCAATGGGCTTCATATGCGCCCTAGCCCGTTTCAGTAAACATTTCGGGTACGTCCGTCTCGAAGCGAAACATTCATGCACAATGGGTCCCTAATGGTAATGAAAACTACACGCGTACTAGAATGGTGCAAAGAACAAAACATTGTTCCAAACATGCCGAATGAACTTCATATATGCCCAAGCACATTTCGGCATGCGTTTTGAATCTTTCCGAGTGGTGTGAAACATTCCTCCGCGACGAGTATTGTATGGTGCAAGGATTTTCACAAGAAAACGACGCATAACATGAAGCTGAGTGTCAATCAACGAGAATGGACTTCAAGCCTGCCGTAGCTCATTTTAGTAAGCAATTTGGGCTCATCCGTGTTGGTGTGAAACCTACACGACAAATGGTACTACAAGTCATGTTCGTTCCAGAACGAGTACAAAAAGAAAGCTTGTGGCAGACACCCTGGATAGAGTTCATGTGAGCCCAAGCTCATTTCGGCATGCATTTCTGTTGCATCCGGGTCGGTGCAAAACATTTCTCCGCGATAGGTGCCAACGGGTGCTGCAAGCTGCGTGCGTACCAAAACGATGCACGAAAGGAAAACGCAGGCCAAACTGCGCGTGTGGACTTTCCATGCATTGCTGCTACAGTTCTGCATTCATTTCGAATACGTCCGAGTGGGTGTGGAAACATCCCTCCGCGACGGGTCGCAAGGTGTTCTGCAAGCTGCGTCCGGACGGAAACGATGCACGAAAGGAAAATTGGTGTCAAACTCCCCGAATGGACTTCATATATGCCCTATCCCATTTCGACAAGCATTTCCAGTACGTCCGAGTCGATGCGAAATATTCATGCACGATGGGTCCCTAATGGTACTGTAAACTACACGCGTACCAAAACGGTGCACGAAACGAAACTCCGTTGCAATCATGCCGAATGAACTTCATATTTACCCAAGCACATTCCTGCATGCATTTCGAGTCCGTCCGAGTTGCTGTGAAACATTTCTCCGCGATGAGCACGAACGAATACAACAAGCTGCGCCCGTTCAAAAACGTTGTACGAGATGAAACTGAGTGCGAAACACATCGAGTGGAATTCATATGTGCTTCCACTCATTTTGGCATGCATTTTGAAGATGTCCGAGTCGGTGTCAAATGTTCCACCACGACGGGTTCTCACCGGTAATAAAAGCTATTCTACAAACGAAACCGATGCACGAAACAGAACCGAGTGCCAAACACCCCGAAAGAACTTATGATGTTTGCTAGTGCTTTTCATCATTTGTATCGAATCCATTGGAGTAGGTCCGAAACATTCCTCCGCGACGCGCCCCAACGGGCACAGCTGCGGAAGCCATACGAAAATGAAAATGATGCACGAAATGACACATTGTGGCAAACACCACACACGCCGAAAATGATGCACGAAATGGAACATTGTGGAAAGCACCTTACACGCTGCAACCTAGCACGCCAAAATGAAACATTGCGGCACGTGTTTAGCCAAAATGAAACTTGGCTAAACTAATCAAATAAAACCCAAAACCCTAAGGAGCCGATGTCTGGCTATTTATGAGAGGTAGGGGCGTGGGAAATCACGTCCAAAGCAGTAGGATACCAATTACAACTCTATTACAAGGCCCAAAGCCCAAGTCTTCTCGATTTGGAAAAGTGACGCCAATTGTTTTGCAGATTCCTATCGACTCGGACGGAATTTGGGGATGGGGTCGGATCCGTTGGAAAGAGGATGTCGAAACCTTTCAAACCAGTACTCATAGACCCCAAACACCCTTGTGGATCAAAAGTTATGGTTATTTTAAGTTGGTGCTGTCCCGGAGGCCGAATCCGAGTATAACTTGTGCACCGGAAGAATTGGCTTCACGCTTGACGTTTGGGGTTCCTAAGGACAATAAAATCATCACGAGGATTAAATAGCATTCCATTCATTAAATTTAATGTATGCAACCCGAGGAACGCATTCACCTGGTAATTGAATTGTCGTGCCCGAGCTCGAGTAATTGGCCCTTGTATGACATTGTTGGTTTCCATTGGGTTTGTAAGTATGGCCGTATCCATGGTAATGATGTCCTCATCATAAGATCAGTCCTCCTCCATGCGCTTCCTGTAGCAATAACAAACGAACAGAACTAGCTGGAATACATAGTTTGTTTGCTCTAAACACAAACCCATTATTGAGGACAAATTTGTTCCAAGTTTTTCCCTCTTTACAATTGAGCAACACATTTTTAAAATCATCATCATGCACATATTGCTCTTTAATCATTTCCAAACCAAAAATTTTGAAGTCAAGTTGTGAGAGCATGGTATATCTCCTAGACAAGGCATCAGCAATGACATTATCCTTTCCCTGTTTGTGTTTGATGACATAAGGAAATGACTCAATGAATTCAACCCACTTTGCATGTCTACGGTTCAGTTTAGCTTGACTTCTAATATGTTTTAACGATTCATGATCCGAATGTATAACAAATTCCTTGGGCCATAAATAATGTTGCCATGTTTCTAAAGTTCGAACTAGCGCATATAACTCCTTATCATAAGTAGAATAATTCAAACTTGGCCCACTCAATTTCTCACTAAAATAAGCAAATGTGTTTTCCTTCTTGCAACGAACACCACCCAAACCAATTCCACTAGCATCACATTCTAGTTCAAAAGTCTTAGAAAAGTCTGGAAGCCGGAGTAAGGGTGCATGGGTTAACTTAGCTTTGAGAATGTTGAAGGCATCTTCCTGTGACTTGCCCCAAGCAAAAGGTACACCCTTCTTGGTGAGCTCATTCATGGGTGCAGCGATGGTGTCAAGTCCTTCACAAAACGACGATAGAATCCACCAAGTCCTAGAAAACTTCACACCTGTGTGACCGTGTTAGGAGTCGGCCAACTCTGTATTGCTTCAACCTTGGCTTGGTCCACTTCAATTCCTCGTGGAGTAACAACATAGCCAAGAAAAGATACTCGATCCGTGCAAAAGGTGCACTTCTCAAGGTTACCAAATAAGCGTGCATCGCGTAAAGCATTAAAAACAAAGACGTAGATGTTCAAGATGATCCTCTAAAGATTTGCTATAAATCAAGATATCATCGAAGTAAACTACCACAAATTTTCCAATGAAAGCACGTAAAACCTCGTTCATCGGTCTCATGAATGTGCTAGGAGCATTAGTCAACCCGAAAGGCATTACTAACCACTCATATAACCCGAACTTAGTTTTAAATGCTGTTTTCCATTCATCTCCTAACTTCATGCGAATCTGGTGATACCCACTACGCAAATCCACTTTAGAGAACATAGTAGAGCCACTTAGTTCATCAAGCATATCGTCTAACCGAGGAATAGGATGGCGATATTTAATGGTGATATTATTAATTGCTCTACAATCCACACACATGCGCCATGTTCCATCTTTCTTAGGTACTAAAATGATCGGTACTGACACAAGGACTAAGAGATTCACGTCACGTACCCTTTATCAAGCAATTCTTGAACTTGGCGTTGTATCTCTTGTGTCTCTTGAGGTTGGTTACGTAAGGTGCTCGGTTGGGCAAGGATGCCCTGGAATTAGATCAATTTGATGCTCAATCCCTCTAATTGGCGGCAGCCCTGAGGATGTCCTTTGGAAAGATGTCGGTGTATTCTGCAAAGGTTAGTGACAACAGGAGGCAAAGAGACGGACATCTCCTCTAGTGAAAACAAAGTTTCTTTGCAGACCAAAGCATAGCATGTATACCTACAAGCGACCAACTCATTCAAATCAGATTTTGTTGCAAGAAAACAAGCACCTTTCAATTTAATCTCATTCGGCTTAGCACAATCAAGGTTAGATTCTCTCTGTTTATGTTGTTCAAGTCCTTTGGTGACAATATGATTTTCACTCTTAGAATTCTCTCGATTTTTCTCTTTGCTAGATCTAGCAATTTCATCCTTTACAATGGCATCAGGCGACATTGGGTGTAGCACAATTTTCTTTTCTTTATGCACAAAAGAGTATTGATTTGTTCTACCATGATGTAAACAATCCTTATCATATTGCCACGGTCTACCTAATAACATAGAACATGCTTGCATAGGTACGACATCGCAATCAACATAATCATGATAGGAACCTAAAGCGAAATGTACTCTTACCATGCGAGTTACCTTGAGTTTGCATTTGTTGTTGAACCATTGAATGTGGTAGGGCCGAGGGTGTGGTTTAGTGGAGAGTGCTAGCTTCTCCACCATGTCCATCTGGCTAGATTATTGCAACTCCCACCATCAATGATTATTCGAATGGATCGCTCCTTGATGACGCCTTTTGTGTAAAACAAGTTGTGGCGTTGATTTGGATCGGCGCGAGCAATCTGAGCACTAAGCACACGTTGTGCAATAATACTCAAATATTGGTCGCATCACCGGCGCTCACGTGCACCTCGTCGTGCTCGGCATTTGGATCGCCCGTTTTCATGTTCAATGAGCAAAGCATATGTTTCTTCATCAAGATCACTTGTCGAGTCATACTCGCCGTCTTCACGGATTATTAACACACGCTTGTTCGGACACTCCTTCATCATGTGTACGAAACCCTTGCAGCGATGGCAATCGAACATCTTTGGTGCGTCCCGCTGATGATCACGGCCAAGCGACGGCGAACTATTTGTAGTAGCTTGTGTGGCACTTTTCGTCGGCGTTGGTCGTGGTGCCGAATTTGCGGTGGTGGACGCCCGTTCTGTTGATGGAAGAGGTCGGCGTGGTAGTACGGCCGGCGAGGGCAGCAGGGTGCGCGGTGTCCACGAAGTAGTTCGACTGCAGAAAAGTTAGTCTTGGCCCTCGATTGACGACCACGCACTTCACGCTCACTTTGCAAGCAAGATGGAACAACCGAGTCATCGAATTATAATCCTTATAGTCTAGAATATCCTGGATTTCTCGAGTTAAACCACCTAAGAAATGAGCCATAGAAGCTTCCTCATTCTCAATTAATCCACAACGCAACATGCCAATTTGCAATTCTTGGTAATATTCTTCCACCGAATTCTTACCTTCTTGTAAGTATTTGCAATTTATTCAATAAATCTCTAGCATAGTATGAAGGAACAAATCTATGCCTCATTAGCAATTTCAAGGCTTCCCAAGTGGTGGGTATATTATTTGGATGAGCACGGCAATGTTCTCTCCACCAAACAGAAGCAAAATCAGTGAACTCACTTGTAGCAGCCCTAACTCTTCTATTCTCAGGGAAATCATGGCACGCAAATTTTTGATCCACAAGTAATTCCCAACTAAGGTAACCATCAGGGTCATATTTACCTTCAAACGGTGGCATGTTGAAATTTACCTTAGGGAAACATCATCTCGTTCTCGCTCCTTGGTCGTGGAGGATCACGTCGCATACCTTGCCGATTGAAGCGTAGCCGTTGATGGTTACGATCATTATCGTAATGGATGGGGTTGACCTCCTCCACATCGCTGGTGTCATCATATTCGTGCTCTTCGTTCTGTTCTTCTAAATCTGTTGAGGGCCTCCCTGTGGAGCTGAAATGTTGCTTGGACGACGGGAGGTGGATTGGAAGCACCAGATGCAAAGAAATGCAAAAAAGTATCAAGTCTAGCCAAAATAGTAGCAAGAGTAGTGTTAGCAATCCCTTGTGCGGCCTCGATGGATCTGAGACGGTCTTCTTGCATTGACATACGCTCATTAGTGAGCCGTACATCCTCGCTAAGACCATCGGTGGTTTCCCTCGTCATCTTTTGGAAGTGAGCAATGATGCCCTTGGTTCGTGGAGAGTGATGAAGTGAACTCGTCACCGACATGGTTAGTTGATGACAAAGAAACAAAAACCACAAGTATAATGTTCCTATCAACTACTAGGTGGCAAGTCTCTCAAGCGCTCAAGCCTATGACACAAGTTCTTACAAGTTCTTACAATGCAGCAGGCGTTGTCGGCCGTTGGCGTTGTCAAAGGTTCTCCGAAGTTTGTGTAGAGCGATTGCCAAGGGATCGAACGCTGTGCGGGTAGAAAGTGGAGCTTGGACAGGCTTAATTTAGTAGCAAAGGTTAGCAATAATCCAATCGGTGAATGCAAAATTGAAGAATTGTTCAACGTCTAGTCACTAGTTCTTGACTCTAGGCTAGCAAGGATCGTGACTCAAAGCTGCGATCGGCGACAAGATGCAGTTCCACAGATGAAAGAAAAAATCAGCGAAAAAAATTCGCGAAAGAAGGGAACTATCTCAAAAGATCGGATCTTGTGAAAACAGGTTTAGCACATAAAAATTTTGGATCTGTTCCGGACTTTTTTTTTTTTTTTTTTTTTTTTTATGAACGATCCGACTCCTTTTCTTTCAAGTGCTATGCGGCGGAAGACGATCGTGTGACGATCGGGACGGCAGGTGGCGACGATCGGCTATCGAGGGCGACGATCGAGCGACGATGGGCTATCAGTGGGCGACGATCGGCGGCGACGATCGAGCGACGATGGGCTATCGGTGGCGACGATCAAGCGGCGACTAGTCAGGCGACGATCGAGGCAGCGACGATCGGGCGACGATGGGCTATCAGTGGGCGACGATCGGAGGCGACGATCGGCGGCGACGATCGGGGCGACGATCGGCTAACAGGAGGGCAACCGGTCGGGCAAATTATTGTATTGGCACTTCTCCATAATTTGTGAGCACCATGTTGACCATTTGCTGGCGTGCACGAGCTCGCGTAATTGATCCTTTCATCATTTCTTCTTGACGTGTAGGTGTCGGCATGGCTGCATCGAAGAGAGTGATGTCCTCATCAAAAGGACTTCCAGAGAGTTTTGTGTTAGCATCGGACCGAAAAACTTGGTCCGGTGGACACTTAAAAAAGCGGTCCGGTGTGAAAGGCATACGCTCGTTTTGTTTTCAACTGACTCAGTTTTCTGCGCCGGACCGAAAAACTTGGTCCGGCATTGTAACACCCCGACACTTTGTGCCCCGAATGCCAGCACCAATAATTACTAAATACTACGATAAATTTAGCAAAGCAAGTGAACAAATAGGAGGTTGCCGAACTTATTAAAAATTTCGACAGCACCTCCCCTAAAAGTAGGACATCCACTCAGCAGACAGAAGACAATTAACAATATAGCAGCAGCATATAGCAACTAACGATAACCAACTAAGCAACAAACATGGGTCATGGTAGCAACCAACCATCAGGACCCAATGAAGCACATACAACCACCACAACTTAATTACAAGACATGAACTCGATAAAATTAGACGCGATAATTAACATGAAACTGTGGTGATGCAATCATGTTCGTGCCACTACTCCCATCCCTGCACGTCGACTTCAAGGTACCTACAAACAGTAAACCAATAAGCGTGAGTCAAAGACTCAGCCAAGTACAACAAATAACAATGACAATATAAATTAACGCATTTAAATCAATAACATACTTGTACCTCTTAAGCCAAATTAACAAATACATAAATCAAAGAAAAATCACCGTCGGTTACCTCATTAACTACATTGCACCTGTATTTCGCATACCTCATTAGACAACAATGGATGAGTCCACGACTCGATCCATTCTTGACCTGAAAACTTAACTCAAGGATCATCATGAATCCTCGTTAACTAAGTTCTAAGCATCAACAATATTCAGCAGCATACAGAATGATGAGAGATAATAACAACGACTTAGACCAATGGTTTAAAACATTCTCAAGACACAGAAATAGGTCTTAACTACACAAGAATAATTACGATATAAACAATTAACCAACATAACCAACGAGACAACCATAATTTTCCCTCTAAAATTAACTAATCAATAGCACAGCATAATCGACGACAGTTCACTAGAAACATCTGCTACAAATGAACTAAATTATGATATTGTCGAATTGTGTGATGCTAGGTGAAGTGGTGGTGCTATCTTCCCTTTCCTGTAGGTCGAACTCATGGTACCAGAAACATTAAACAACAAGGTGAGTTTGGAACTCAACAAAGTATAACATACAAAACAAATGACTATGCAAGAGTTCATTTGACAACATAACACATCATTAATCAAGAACTTGCAAGTAGTTAACATCCATGCAATGTCTCAAACATAATTGTAGTACACACAAGTTATCACAAACAAAACGTGACCATCGCTCACTTTGCAATGTTATCAAATGCATTTATGCTTTCATGCTCATATGCACCTTTCAAAGCGCATACCGGTATAGCTGAGGGCACACCCGTCGGGGTGCATCCTCTCATTCCCCTCCATCCCGTGGAGGGTGCCTACTCTTACTGACTCGCTCCCATACACCCGTGTGTTTGGGACTACGAGGTAGGACTTTCGTGCTCACTACGTGTGAGCACAGAGGCCCCATCAGAATGGGTCGCCTCTTCCATCATGATGCATATATGCAATTGACATGAATAACAATACAAATTGCATTCTCATGATCAAACACCAATATATGATTAGTAACATAGCCTCATAATTCTTAAACTTATGATTCTCATTAATCTAATCATTTTCATGAGTAAGACATGGTAACAAAAGTATGCGTTCTAGAATGCGGTTAATTCGAATAATAAGTGGCCAATACCCAATCCTGCAACACTCAACAAAAGGGTACTTGCCTTTAACCTCATGAAACGGGGTGGTGGAAAGCTGATGCCACACCGGAGACACAACACCTGCAATTAGATGCAATCCAATCAAAACGTACCAACGAAACAAGCACAAGACAGAGAACGTCGTCGACCCCATGATCCACTCCGAACCCTGAAAACAGAAATCTATTAGACGGAGACAACTGACTTCAAACATCCAAAACTTAAGTTCTACAACTCCGAATCAAGTAAACGAATACGCTTTTGGGATCTACCGGAATTTCCCCAAAATTTACTCTAAGCGAATAGAAAATCTAATTGGAAAGCCTTAGGAGCCCAACTCTTAAAGGAGCAAACCTCCAAAGATACCAGCTCCAAACCCACAATGGGAGGAAGCCAAGATCAGACACAAGAACATGAGCATGACTACCTCTTCAACAACCCGATAACCAACAGCAATTTCCCCCTTCCAAACCCAATCATTTTTCCTCAAAGGTAATAATCCAATTCTTTAAACCATCCATACCAAGGCATGGTTAATTCAAAGACCACTGACAAAACCTCACTAATTGTGCAAGAGCGGCATTGTACGTCACCGCGGTATTGTCTTACTCCCTAGCGTGAGACAATAATGGTAGGTATCGCCAGGGTACCACTATTTGCCGTTCAACTAAATTAACCAAAACAGACCAAAAAAAGGGGAAAAACCTACTGCAAGGCCTAGTATCAAATTATCATCTATAAAGCCCATCCATCCATGAATAAAGCATTGCAAACCTCCCACAAGTATTCAGGTCATGAATCAACTGTTTATAGTCACAGCTAATAAACAATCTATGCTATCTACAATCAATCAACGAACATTTCACACCGATCTGCTGCAAATAGATGAACCACAACACAAACTTACACCTCATAGGTATTTCAAATTCACTAGAGACCAAAACAAAATGATGACAGTATGTCCTGATTGCAACATGGGAAAGTAGTGAGACTTTCCAAGCATTCCTTATTGTTTTAACTATTTTGCACACAAGCATGAATACATACTGAAAGGAATAGAATAAAGTAAAATGCTAATTTCAAATGTGGAGCAGTGGAGGTAAAATATGCGCATGACAGTGGTCCTGGTTTCTGAAATAGCTATACATAAAGCATTGAACTCGTGCACATAAACTTCCAAGTTTCTATCCTACCCAAAACCAACTCATAACTCATCAGTGTATAGAAATCATATGCCATTTAGCTACCTCATAGCACCAACAATCAACTAAGGAACTTATGAAATCCAATCCTCATAGCATAGTATCAACACATCACTTCAATGCACAAACACAATCAGTGGACAAGGGTAAATCGGATTATCAAACCCTAGCTCAGGATTTACCCTCACCTCAGAGAAGGCAGCCCGGGGGAGCAAGGGACGTCGTCGACCTGAGGGGAGTGGAGTGGTGCCGTCGGCCCTAAGGGAAGCAGGGGGAGGTCGCCGGTGTTGGGGGAGGCGCCGCCCGGCTGGAGGAGCAGCAGGGGAGGTCACCGGCGCTAGGGGAGGTGGCGCTCGGCCGGAGGAGCAGCAGGGGAGGTCACCAGCGCTAGGGGAGGTGGCGTTCGGCCGGAGGAGCAGCAGGGGAGGTCGCGGCGCTAGGGGAGCCGTAAGACGCCGGGGGCTGCGCCAGCCGCAGGGGGAGGCCGGGGGACAAGCCAGGAGGAAGGAGCAGGGCGCGGCCAGGGGGATCTGGAGGGGCATCGCCAAAGGGGGGCTTGGTTCCTAGAGGTGGCGATTGGGGGTGGGAGTCGGCTAGGAGAAAAGGAGAAAGGGGGAGAAGGGATAGTGGGGGAGGAAATTCCAGAAAAACCCCTTACACCGCCAAAAGCTTAACCCTAACTCTCCCAATGGGTCCACAACTTCTGAAACACTTGAAAAAAGGACCTACACTCACCCAGCTGAAAAATTTCCAAAACTGGGAGAATAGTATGCATAAAGTGTTTTCAGGGTTACTGAGTGAAGGACTTTTGATTTTAAGGAAGAGGAAATGAAGTGACTTTTACTCCAAGTAATCTTGATAATTTTGGCTTAAGAACCAAGATACTCCATTGTGCATAATCCCTCTTAATAGTATGGCTAAAACAAAGTAAACCTAGTTGTATGACTTGAAAACAACTCCCAAATCAAAACTAGAAATAAGAATCCTTAGCCTTTTTCTCTTTAATCTGACAAATCTTCACTTCACAAGGAATATTTATCTTGATCATCAACAACAAAACCAATATGAAGCATAATCAAAGAATTGAGGGGCCTAGATGCTTTCAAGAGGTCTGTTTCTCATGAACCGTTATTTCGTGCCCATTAGAACCCATTTCAAGATCCAATCAGGTTGCCGTAACATTGGCCCGGCTCAAAACCTCAGGTCCAGATCTATTTACACTGGAACCTCACTAACATAATAATTAGAGGTCTCTAATAATTACCTTAGCGTAGGTAGCATCCCTAGAGATGGTCAAATAGACCGTGCTAAACAGATCAGTCTGTGGCATCCAAGCACGGCACGACCTAATCGTAAACAGGCGGTCAACATGACCCATTTGGCCAGGTCGTGCTTGGGTCAGCACCCTGACACGACTCGACCCATAGGTGTGTGTATATTTTTAAAAAAGTTCTTCTACATTCTTTTGAGTTTTTCTAATTACTTTAGATTTTTTTTAAAAAAAAAATTCTGCATTTTTTCAAACTTCTAAGATTTTTCAATTTTTTCAATTTTTTGAAATTTTTTGACGCCAAATGGGCAAACGGGCCGTCCTCGCGCTGTTAACCCGTGAGACCACGTGCCGGCACGGCACAGCCCATGAGGCCATCGGGCTGTGCTTTTTGATCCCTCACTTAACCAAAATTGCAATAAAATACAAGAAGTAGGAGGGGTTTAATCATGAATCGATTGATTCTTCTCTTTAAAACTTATTACTTACCACTTTTTTCTTAACTGGAAAGGACACCAATGGCTTCTGCCCTCCTTCTCTATCTATCCAAGAGATGGAAGGGCATAGTTTTTTTTTTCATCTTTTCATCAAAGAGTTGAACAATGAAGATAGATGGTAAGTGCGATTAATTTGATCAGGGGCTGAAGACCCGATACATAGGCCGACACGACATGACTTATTTATTAGCCGGATCTAAATAAGCCGTATCTAAACGGATTGTACCCTTGTAAGGGTGTGTTTGGTTCATGGGATGAGATAGTCTATACCATTTGGTTCCATTATTTTAGATGAATGAGATTGTACTCAGCATCTAAAAAGAATATTCCTTAAATTTGTATCACTTGATCCAGGATGTGATGGTTCTATTCAAACAACTAAACGCATAGATGATTTTTTTTGAACCATCTCATACATATACCATTTAGCATAGATAACCAAACGCACTCTAAAAGGATTAGATCTGCCAGGCCACCCGTTTGGATACGTGTAGCATCCAGTGCTCCCACAGGTCACAGCCCACCAACCGCTACCAATCCCCACTCAGATCCAACGGCCTCAGATCTACCCATCCATGATCCAACGGCGCCAGACCCTCCCATCTCCGGATAAAATCCTGCTCAGCACCACCCTTCCACTCCGCCTCCTCGACCCCTCGGCGTCTCCTAGATCCGATCCAAGGACTACTCCCATGGCGCTCTCCGTCGAGAAGACCTCTTCCGGCCGGGAGTACAAGGTCAAGGACCTCTCCCAGGCCGACTTCGGCCGCCTCGAGATCGAGCTCGCGGAGGTCGAGATGCCGGGGCTCATGGCATGCCGCGCCGAGTTCGGGCCCTCGCAGCCCTTCGCCGGCGCCCGGATCTCCGGCTCTCTCCACATGACCATCCAGACCGCTGTCCTCATCGAGACGCTCACGGCCCTCGGCGCCGAGGTCCGCTGGTGCTCCTGCAACATCTTCTCCACGCAGGACCACGCCGCCGCCGCCATTGCAAGGGACTCAGCCGCCGTCTTCGCCTGGAAGGGGGAAACGCTCGAGGAGTACTGGTGGTGCACCGAGCGCTGCCTCGACTGGGGCGCTACAGGCGGACCCGACCTCATCGTTGACGACGGCGGTGACGCCACGCTGCTCATTCACGAGGGCGTCAAGGCCGAGGAGGAGTACGAGAAGACCGGGAAGGTCCCCGACCCGGCCTCCACCGACAACGCCGAGTTCAAGATCGTGCTCACCATCATCCGCGACGGGCTCAAGGCCGACCCCAGGAAGTACCGTAAGATGAAGGAGAGGCTCGTCGGCGTGTCAGAGGAGACCACCACCGGCGTCAAGAGGCTCTACCAGATGCAGGAATCCGGCACCCTCCTCTTCCCCGCGATTAACGTCAACGACTCCGTCACCAAGAGCAAGGTCCTTCCTTTTGTTCCGTTTCATTTCAGATCTGATGCTCTTGTGTAAATCTAGTCTCTTGTTTACTGTTATTGCACTATTAGCTCTGTGGTATTTACTTTTTTGTTTTTAGTACCGGTTTAGATCTGCTTACGCTGATGCTTTAGATCTGGTAGATAATGGACGCAGCAAAAAGTGGTTGTTATGTGCGTTAGATGTCCTTTATTATTAATTCCTGATGCTTAGTAGTTAGTATTTGGTATCTGGTACATGGATCTTTGATTCAGATGCCCTTTAGACCAGGAGCTGTCTTGTAGGATTATGATGTTAATTAATTTGACTATTCCTGCACTGAAATGTGAGAATTTTGCACTTGAAGCAGTGTGGGTATCTTGCTTTTTTAGCTTCTTTATGTAGCCTAGTTTAGACTATGCGTGTAGATTTGTTTTATTTAGTAGCTCCTAAATTTCAGGAGTATTGCATTTAATTTTGTTTACTGTTGTCGGTTACAGTTGGATCTTGGTCTGAGTTGCCTGGTTGTCAAAAGTTGTTCTGTTTTGGTGTTTGCTTACTAACGTTACATCCTTTTTGTATCTGACGGCAGCACTGGGAATAAAATATCTTGCCTACCATACTGGGTTATTTGGGTCATATGGATGTACTTGTATCAGTGTTCCCTAGGCGCTAGGCGGGTGGCAGACCGACACCTAGCGCCTAAGTGCCGCCTAGGCGGGGAAAAATGGCCTAGGCGGGCGGGAGGGGCCTAGTGCCTAGGCGAGCTAATTGGCCGCCTAGGGGAACAGTGTCTTGTATTAGTTTGCATGTTTGTCCAAGAATCTTTTACTCTGCAACTTGCTTTGAGCTTGAATCCTGATGAACATGTGGTGAATTCTTTATTTAACTTGAAGCCCCATGAGCGTGCAGTGAATTCTGAATTTACTTGGGTAGCTTGATTGTTATGTGGCCTTTTACTCAGGGGCGGAAGTAGATAAGGAGACCTGGTGTCACAGGACACCGGGTCAAAAAATTTTTTTACACTGGGTCAAAAAAAAAATAGTGTATGTTAGTCTATATATAGTATATGTGAACCCCCATGATCTAAATCTTGTGACACCGGGAGGTAAATAACAAGCAAATGGTAAGAATAATAAGTTGTTATCACTTATATGATAAAGTGGTGAACCCCGATGATTTTGTCTCTAGTTCCACCCCTGCTTTTACTCTATTATTGATTGCACTCTTGATCTGGTCTGATCAAAAGTGAAAATGCCACTAATTATGTTGTACCGCAAGTCTGCAATGCAATTGGTAAGTGGTAATAGTTATAGTCTTCCATTTTGCTGAATGTTAACTAATAGTCTGTTTCTTGTGATCAGTTTGACAACCTGTATGGTTGCCGCCACTCCCTCCCTGATGGACTTATGAGGGCCACCGATGTTATGATTGCTGGCAAGGTTGCTGTGGTCTGCGGTTATGGTGATGTTGGCAAGGGTTGCGCCTCTGCACTTAAGCAGGCTGGTGCCCGTGTCATTGTGACTGAGATTGACCCCATCTGTGCCCTCCAGGCCCTGATGGAAGGTCTCCAAGTCCTAACCTTGGAGGACGTTGTCTCAGAGGCTGACATCTTTGTGACCACCACTGGCAACAAGGACATCATCATGGTTGACCACATGAGGAAGATGAAGAACAATGCCATTGTCTGCAACATTGGTCACTTTGACAATGAGATTGACATGCAAGGCCTTGAGACTTACCCTGGTGTCAAGCGCATCATCATCAAGCCTCAGACCGACCGCTGGGTCTTCCCTGAGACCAGCACTGGCATCATAGTTCTTGCTGAGGGTCGTCTTATGAACCTTGGGTGTGCTACTGGCCACCCCAGCTTTGTCATGTCCTGCTCATTTACTAACCAGGTAAACATGACAAATCAATGTCTTGTCCCACTGAATATCTATCTACTATTATAAAACAGCAGTTGGTGGCAGTGGTGAGTTCTACCCACGTCATTAATTGCCCTACGCAAGAAACGAAGCGTTAAAGATAGATGTTTGATCTTGTGAAATAATTTTTTTATTTTTTAATCTTTATTTTTCGTTATCAATTTTGTTTTTCGTAGCAATGCACAGGCATCTCTACTATTATAAAGCAACAGTTGGTGGCAGTGGTGAGTTCTACCCACGTCATTAATTGCCCTGCTTAATTGCCCTGCTTAATTGCCCTGCTTAATTGCCCTACGCAAAAAACGAAGCGTTGCTTTAATTAGCCAGCTTTTGCAAGAAACGAAGCGTTAAAGATAGATGTTTGATCTTGTGAAATAATTTTTTTATTTTTTAATCTTTATTTTTCGTTATCAATTTTGTTTTTCGTAGCAATGCAGGGCTGATACAGCAGTGAGTTGTATCAATAAATTTTGTGCTTGTTGCAGGTCATTGCTCAGCTTGAGCTGTGGAAGGAGAAGAGCAGTGGCAAGTACGAGAAGAAGGTGTACGTGCTTCCCAAGCACCTTGACGAGAAGGTTGCTGCCCTCCACTTGGGCAAGCTTGGTGCCAAGCTGACCAAGCTCACCAATTCCCAGGCCGACTACATCAGTGTCCCCGTCGAGGGTCCGTACAAGCCCGCGCACTACCGGTACTAGGCTGCCCAGCACGACTCGGCTGGCTTGAGCAGTGGTGTTGACTCGAAGTTTGCCATGGCAACTTTATGATACATCTCGCTTAATTTTCATTATCCTTATGCTGTCGCTTAGGAGGGTTTTGAGCCTGTGAGGGATGGAGAGGAGCCGTTTGCTTGTGCCCAGAAATAATGGCATAATTGGTTTGACTGAGGTGTGCTTTGCCGGATACAGTTTTGTCTTGTTGACTCTACTTAACTGATATCATTTGCAAGCGATTGCCCAAAGTTATGCATCATTTATTAATAACTTGTATTTTAAGATCATGTTAATTAATTTTCTGAATTATGTTTCTGCTTGTCTGTTTGGCTGATTTTGCGTTAATCTGAATTGAAAATGCCTCACTTCCAACGTCTTCCATTTCATTCTTACATATTGGAAGCAAATTCATGGTTATTTCGCTTGAAAATGGGAAAAGTGATTGAAATTCTGCACCTAACTGGAATTAGATATATCATATGGTTGAATTTTTGGCTTATAGGGAGTATGCTTCAAAGATTTCTTTTGAGATGGTAGCTTTTCTGCCGAATTGAGCTTAGTCGCTGGTATTTCTGTAAGAGTAAATTAAGTTACGGGCCATTAAACTTGTTTAGGTGATTCATTTAGGTCTGATCTTCTAATTTTTACATATAAGCCACTTAAGAACCTAACCGTGGCGTGGACTACCCAATGCATTAGAATTTAGAAGGATGTGAGTATGGGAAAATTGCACATAACCCCCTGTTACTAACACGATTTCCGTTCCTAACATCCTTCTCTATCCCTAATCTATCGCGATCTCATCTCATAGTCTTGATTTGATCCTGTTCGCGCTAAAAATGTGAGGTGGGATCCTTAGCTTTGAACACACAAGACAAACGTCGGGTTTGAGCGTGCTAGTCAATTTGACCTGGAATTGACAAGGTAAAAGTTGTAAAATCAATCGGAGCCGATAAACGAAATGATTATCGGCTTAACACCGGTTGGCTAGGAGCCGATCAGGAGATAACTAGATTAACCAGTTACGGCTAATCCGAGAGTAAAGGTAGATCAACTTTGAAAGGTGATGCGCAGCAAGCAAAGTAGATCGAACCTGGAGACAAGTCGATGAGAACAACAAATCGGCGATGCGCAACTCTTTATTGATCTCGACGGCTTACAGAGGAAAGATTGCTATAAAAACTAGAAAAACGTAAAAATGTAAATAGAAGTGTGTGTTGGTTGATTTGTTGATGCTCCTTTTGTCTTTCGATCCGTCCCTTTTTATATGTCTTGGCCGATTCGAGTCCTGCATGGATACGGCAACCAGATCCGTATCGGCTTTGATCCGATTTCTTTCCGTCTTGGCGACGAATTCCTTGTTGATTGCGGTACATTTATTTCCGTCAGACTTTCCATATTTGAATTGGGCCGATACTTTCTGTACGTGCCAAATATTGGTGCAAACATATGCCGCCCATTTTTAGAAGATAACTTGTTGTCTTCCAAAAATCGCACCATCCTTTCTTCCCAGTCGGCTTGCAAACGAGGCGTCCCTCGATAACTGCCCCATTAATGGCGCTGTAACAATCTCGGTGCGCTTTTAACGCCAAAACTGTTCCCGCCTGTTCACCTTTTTCACCGCGGTATAAATATGCGGGTCCCTCCACGGTCATTTTCATGCCTTCAAGCTCTTGAATCTTCAACAACCGGCTTTCTTCGCTTTCTCTTGACTCCCTCGAAATTGGCTGAAATGGACCCTTCTTAGGTATTCATCCCGATTCCTCATAGTAACGATCAGTTTTTCCTAGGACCGGTAGGCACCATAGAAGCCAACACGGTAATTAATGAGGAAATCCTTAGGCTCCCCTTATCGGCTGCTGGATATAATATAAAAGAATGGGGAAAAAGCTTTAGAGCCTGGCCTACGAACCTCAAGGGCTGGAGATCTTGGTTCATTAGGGTATCGGCTCAAAAGAGGGTAGAGTGGGAACGAATGGGTATAGCCGAATCCCTCCCCTTGAGTCTAGCCGATCCGAAGGCTAATGAGCATTTGGTAGCCGATTCTTTCAACGCCTTCCTCTTTCCAACCAGCCCGATCGGCGCTTGACGTGGCTCAACTCTGTTGCCTTAGGCCAGATGGTGATCAATTATCGGCTTTTAGCGGGAAATGTAACACCCCGGCATATAGTATGCCCTGGATGTCACCAAACATAGACTAACAGCAATTAAATACCACAAATAAAGCTAAATTACAGCAAAGGCGCAATTGCTAAAACCGAAAATTTCGGCAGCATCTCCTTTATTTTTCCATGTTTTGGAGCAACAGCAACAATATGGCAAGATATAACATAATATGAGACAACTAAAACAGCAATAACAATTGATATAGCAACAATATAAGTTCATGATAAGGCATTCAACCACTTCATGAGCTAAACGAATCAAATAATAATACCAAGCACACCATTAAGCAAATATCAAGGTTTCATCGCACTATTCTCATTATCACGTCTCCAATTGATAAATGGACTAAATATGTGGAGCTACGTGGAGAAGTGTAGCTAAACCCCTTTCCCGCATACCGATTGCAAGGTACCTAAAACATCATAAAACACAAGCGTGAGTTCATCTACAACTTTATACATGTTTTCCACTACGTGGAGAAGATGATGATGCCACTCCTGGGGTCACACCACCTGCAAATACATGTTTTCCACTCAATATCATACCACCCAAGCAAGTACAAAACCCAGAACACAACGATTCTACCCGAAACCCCGAAAACCTGAAAAACAGACCAATCTGTCCGTCGGGACACCGGGCTTCCAACAATAATAACTTGAGTTATAAAACTTCAAATTAAGTAAACGAGTACATCATCGCGAAGCTTAGGAAATTTCATAGCTTTCTCTAAGTATTGGGAAAAGCTAATTCGGCCTCTAAAATTGCCTAATCTACAGATCAACCCGATTTGTCCCAATCACGTTACAGTTTTGAACACGTTCGGTAAAACAGCCATAACTTTCAAATGGTTGATCGGAATTACACGTTCTTTGTATCCACTGAAAGGTATTGAAATTATCTACAACTTTATCATCAGGCGGTCGACCAAAATCCAAGTCTAAAATTGAGAAAACTCAAACCCTAGGTAAGACGTCCAATCTGCCCGAAACAGAACGTGGGACAATCATAGCAAACTCCCTAATCTCATCTAGGGGCAGCACCTAAACATGAACTTTAAGCAACAAAAACACCTCTAGAACAGCACCTAATCCACCCCAAGGAGACCACGATTCTTTGCCTCTTCGAGAAGATCCGAAAGACGACGAAGCCTTCCCGCCGGTCGCTCCTTCCTCCCGATCCGCAACGATTCGCCGGAGATTCCCGAATCCGGCGATCCTCCGAGCGGGATAGTGAAGAACACCAAGTGGGAGGATGTCGTGGGGCTGCTAGGGGAGGGGAGGGTGGCTTGGGAAGGGAGGGGAGGTGGTGGCGCAAGGGCTAGAGGGAAGGGCCGGCTAGGGGAGGCGCATGGGGTGAGGGGGAAGGTGGCGGCTAGGGTTAGAGGGGGGTGGGGGCTGACGCAAGGGGTAGGCAGTAGCCTTGCTGCCCCAAAAACCCCTCCACATGGGCCCGTACTTCCCCCACCTTCGGCCCAATTCATCCCCTTAAGGCCCAACTAGCTCCCGCTAGGCCCAAATTCCCGAAAACGGCCCGAAAACATGATTAAACCTCATACCGTAAAGTTTTATTCTTTAATTTCACATTTTATAATGTCACACCATTCCGTAGGGTCACATTCTACCCCCTTTCAACAGGATTCGACCGCGAATCCAAGACACGCCACTACGCCAAACAAATAACACAAAACATCCACGCAAAGACTCAAACCGAACCAAACGACAAGCAAATTCCCAAAACCAACACTTAGCGAGAAAGAGCTGACTTAACTTAACTGGGTGCAGCCTCTCACAGCTCGACCTTTCAATCCAAATTCCCATCCACATTCCTCGATTTCACCCACTAAAGGCTCAATTGAAATAATTAATACGCCCAAATGCTCACATCAAACACTCCACACTACTATCGCAAACAACCTAATGAACTCAAAACGATTCCCCTTTCAACCAAATGGACTATTACCAAGAAACGCCATCAAAAGAAATAACTCACAAAGGCACAATTGTCCTTCCAAATTCGCAATCATGCTAGAATTTCATTCTACCCCCTCCCAGGTATATATCATACCCAAAGACAACTAGCTAAGACAATTGTTTACCATAAAACATTTATCAACCAAATTACCGTCACCTTCACTACCACCAACCAATACTCTTAATAAAAGTTTGGACCCGGACATCATCAACCTTCATCGTGATCCACCCTTATTCCACTCACGTCCAGCACCTAGCCCAACTAGGACAGTAAAACCTTACCGAACCACAATTGGTGCATTTCCCATGAGGGTGTCGCCCTCACAATCTCTCACTCAAGCATCCAAGACCAAGAGTATAAATCTTTGGTATACTCAACTCTAACCATGAACATTCTTTTTCTTAACCCCATCTAGAATTCAAAAGAAGTACAATTCCTTTGAATCCAATTGATCCACGTGCATCTATTTGAATCCAAGCGCAAACATCCACTTTGGAAAGACCTCAACAACATCCAAAAAGCAATCATTTCATTTTCCTAAGCCAAAACGCAAAGGAAACTCAAATCTCATTCGCTACAGCCAAAATGTATTCGACCATATTATGCAATTTAATTTTGTGAATCAATTGCTTATTGGATGTTAAGTTATGTATTAGGAGTTAAATTGTGGGATTGAAAGTAGAACCTATTTGCTGCACTTACATCCATTGGAACTTGCTTAACACCTAAGCTCTATTGCTTCTTCACCTTCAACTAAACCACAACGCAACAAATGATTTTGCAATTGTTCATAGTATTCCTTAACACATTTATTTCCTTATTTCAAGCATTGGAGTCTAGTATACAAAAATTCAGTATGATATTCAGGAACAAAATCAATTCTCATAAGTCTTTTCATGGCCTTCCAATTTTCAGGTTTTCTCTCTTTTCTACAAATATGCTTCCACCATGTTAATGCATATCCATTTAGCACACTAGCGGCAATCCTAATCTTTTCATTTTCAGACAAATCATACTTGCCAAATTCTTTGTCTACTGCTATCTCCCAATTAATATAGGCATCAGGATCAAATTGCATCAAAAGGTGGAATTGTGAAGTTATTCTTACCATGCGTGGCTTCTTGTGCACGTACCTCATGTCGAAGCGGAGCCATACCAGTGTGGTTTCTTTGAAGTCGACGTTGTAGACGTGCATCGGTAGTCGCCACGTGAGAAGTATTTGGAGCACCCAAATCATCAAGTGATGAGGACATCACTACCATGGATACGGCCATGCCTACAAACCCAATTGAAGCCAACAATGTAATACATGGGCCAACTACTCGAGCTCACGCACGTCAATTCAATTGCCAGGTGAATGCGTTCCTCGGGTTGCATACAAATAATTTAATGAATGGAATGCTATTTAATCCTTGTGGTGATTTTATTGTCCTTAGGAACCAAGGAGAAGGACTCCCAAACGTCAAGCATGAAGCCAATTCTTCCGGTGCATAAGTTCAACTCAGATTCGGCCTCCAGGACAGCACCAACTTAAAACGACCATAAATTTTGATCCACAAGGGTGTTTGAGGTCTATGAGTACTGGTTTGAAAGTTTTCGACGTCCTCTTTCCAACGGATTCGGCCCCACCTCCAAATTCCTTACGAGTCAACAGGAATCTGCAAAACAAGTTCGGTCATCTTTCCAAATCCGAGTCAAACTAGGAATAGGAGTCCTACTCGGCCATGGATGTTGTTTGGACGCCCCTAGCCTGATTTTGGCCTTCTATTTCTCCTATATATAGCTAGGGAGTCTGATGCATCCCTCCCGTGCAAGACTGCGTTCTTCGTGGGCTCAGCCAGTATGGCATGACGTGCCTCGCCCGGCGAGCGGACTGCCCAACTGGCCCAGGGGTGTGGGCCTTGGACCACAAGAGAATTACACACCTTGGCTACCATAGCCAGGCCATAAGAGTCCCATGTGGCCCCCAAAAGACTAGCCTGATGGGGTGAGGGTTGCTCTCCCTTTTAAGGTGGTATTCTCTCCCCTCCACAAGCAAGGTGGTACTATCATTCTCACCCTCTTGTTTCGGGACCTAGCTCTGATACCAACTGATGCATCCCTCCAGGGTGCGCACCGTGCCCTTCGCGGCCCAACCGTATGGCGCACGTGCCTCGCCCGGCGAGCGGATCGCCTAACTGCCCAGGGTGTGGGCCTTGGACCACAAGAGAAATACACACCTTGGCTACCATAGCCAGGCCATAAGAGTCCCATGTGGCCCCCAAAAGACTAGCCTGATGGGGGGAGGGTTGCTCTCCCTTTTAAGGTGGTATTCTCTCCCCTCCACAAGCAAGGTGGTACTATCAGAGTCCCCCAAAATAACTTGGGTTTTGGTTATTTGATAGTTTAGCCTTTTGCTACTATTTGAGTTTTTTAGACGTGCTCAACGGCCGCCTAACAAGCTCCTTGTATCGGAACCCCAACTTTTTCTATACTTCATCTGTATTTGCAATTTTAGATTACTTTTGCCTTGTTCTTGCTTGTTCTTCGATTGCTTGCAGGAATTGATCTTCGTGATCAGGTTGATCGTGCCCACGGCAAGGTCAATAACCATCTGGAGTTGGTTTAGCGATTGCTAAGGTGTATCGTCGTTGTACGTTGTAGTCGGATCGTCAAAGTCGTCTCCACCGAAATCGAAGATTATCATTCTCATCGAAAGATCGGGACACCCAATGTTACATCAAGTGGTATCAGAGCCAGGTTGATCGGTAAGAATATCAGTGCCTTATGTTAGTTTTTGATTTCTATCCTAAATTGAAAACTACTCCACAAAAATTCAACCTTTAGTTTCAATCTGTTATTTTAGTGAGTTTTGTTAGGTTTTGATCCATTAGAGTCCATGTTTTAGTTGCTGATCTTTCTTTTCCTTCGCGTAGCTTCAATCCTTCATTTCTGTCTAGTTTGGTGTTTTGAGCATAACATTCACATACAAACTCGGATCTTTGTGTTCTTGCACTCTATTGAAAGCTGAGGATATAAGCTTCAATTTCCTCCACAGTCAACCAATCAAATTTGGTGATATTCAAACATTAATCTAGGCAACAAGCCTGCTGCCCTAGAAAAACATCAGTACACCTACCTTTGGGAACCAATTCATCCTTTGTGAACACTTTGATCCTATTTGAGACTAGCTTGTTGATATTGCTAAGGGCTGCTCTACTTGATACATTGCATAATCTTCAGTTATCATATTATCTTGTGACACCGAGTTAGGGATTCCAAAATTTGTTCATACTAGTGTTGGCCAAAAGTCACCAAAAGAAAGAAAAGAGAAAGAGCCAAAAGGCCAAAAACAAAAAAAAGGAAAAGAAAAAGAAAATTGTGGCCGGTCGCACTACATTGAGCAAAACCCTAATTTGTGTTCGTTGCTTTTTAATATTGTACAATTTATTAATTAGTGAGCAATCTTGTGCCCTTTTTACATTCTCAAAGCAATAAGTTAGCGTCTCTCTACGACTTGTGCAATAGAGCTTTTGGTGCATCACTTATATTTTATTGCTCATTCCTTGATTGCATAAGTGCCATTATCTTTGCGTGCGTGTTGCCTTCAAATTCACTTATATCTTTGAGATCGGCAACTAGGGCTTGTGAATTCTAGTTTGGATCATTACTTACCATTACAATAACTAGAATTATCAGATTGCATAGGAAATAAATATTGCCTATCCAAGCTCCCTTGATGTAACATTGGGTGTCTCGATCTTTCGATGAGAATGATAACTTTCGATTTGGGTGGAGACGACTTTGACGATCCGACTACAACGTACAACGACGATGCGCCTTAGCAATCGCTAAACCAACTCCAGATGGTTATTGACCTTGCTGTGGGCACGATCAACCTGATCACGAAGATCAATTTCTGCAAGCAATCGAAGAACAAGCAAGAACAAGGCAAAAGCAATCTAAAATTGCAAATATAGATGAAGTATAGAAAAAGTTGGGGTTCCGATACAAGAAGCTTGTTAGGCGGCCGTTGAGCACGTCTAAGAGACTCAAATAGTAGCAAAAGGCAAAACTATCAAATAACCAAAACCCAAGTTATTTTGGGGGACTCTCTAGCTATATATAGGAGAAATAGGAGGCCAAAACTAGGCTAGGGGCATCCAAACCACATCCATAGCCGAGTAGGACTCCTATTCCTAGTTTGACTCGGATTTGGAAAGATGACCGAACTTGTTTTGCAGATTCCCGTTGACTCGTAAGAAATTTGGACATGGGGCCGGATCCGTTGGAAAGAGGATGATGAAACCTTTCAAACCAGTACTCATAGACCCCAAACACACTTGTGGATCAAAAGTTATGCTCGTTTTAAGTTGGTGCTATCCTGGAGGCCGAATCCGAGTTGAACTTGTGCACCGGAAGAATTGGCTTCATGCTTGATGTTTGGGAGTCCTTCTCCTTGGTTCCTAAGGACAATAAAATCATCACAAGTATTAAATAGCATTCCATTCATTAAATTATTTGTATGCAACCCAAGAAACGCATTCACCTGGCAATTGTATTGACGTGCGCGAGCTTGAGTAATTGGCCCTTGTATTAAATTGTTGGTTGCAATTGGGTTTGTAGGCATGGCCGTATCCATGGTAGTGATGTCCTCATCAACACCCAACCTCGTACATTTGTTCGATCCCTTGGCAATCGCTTTATCCAAGCATCAGAGAACTTTTGACCACGCCAACGGCCGTCAACACCTGCTGCATGTAAGAACTTGTAAGAACTTTGGTTATATAGGCTTGAATGTTGAGAGAATTGCCACCACCTCCTTGTAGTCGATAGGAACATTATACTTGTTATATTGTTTTCATGTCTTCTACTAACCATGTCAGGTGATGAGGATTCGCTGCATCACTCTCCATGCACAAAGGGAATTGTTGCTAGAATGATGCTGCAAGAAGACCGCCTCCGGTCTATCGAGACCGCTCAGGGAGTTGCTAACACTAATCTTGCTACTATTTTGTCTAGACTTGATACGCTTGCAGTGCACGCCTCGAACTTCCAATCCTCCACCTCATCTTCTAAACAACAAAAATAGCATACTACATGCTCAGGTACATGTTGATGATGATTCCCTAGGTAAGGTTAAATTCGCCATTCCACCTTTTAATGGTCAATATGATCCTGATGCCTATATTAATTGGGAGATAGCAGTAGACAAAGAATTTGGCAAGTATGATTTGTCTGAATATGAAAAGATTAGGATTGCTGCTAGTGTGCTAAATGAATATGCATTACCATGGTGGAAACATATTTGTAGAAAAGAGAGAAAACCTGAAAATTGGAAAGCCATGAAAAGACTTATGAGAATTGACTATGTTCCTGAATATCATACTGAATTTTTGTATACTAGACTTCAATGCTTGAAATAAGGAAATAAGTGCATTAAGGAATACTATGAACGATTGCAAATCATTTGTTGCGTTGTGGTTTAGTTGAAGGTGAAGAAGCAACAGAGCTTAGGTTCATACGTGGACTCCATCAAGAAATTCAGGATGCTCTTGTTAATGAAACATATAGTTCTCTTTTAGAATTGGTTGTATGTGCTTGTAGAGTTGAAAAAATACTTGCTGAATCCGTGAAAGAATCATTAGCTTCATTTGAGGTGCCAATTGTTGCACCTTCTTTTGTAGCTAACATTTTGCAGAAAAGTGAGCACCATCGAGAGAATGATGTAGAAGAGCATATGGAGAAAGAAACGATCAGTACTACCCCATATATAAGTGAAGAGATAATAGTTGAAGAAACGCCTACAACAGCTCACGAGAAGTTACAAGGTAATGTAACAGGTATGGACTATACACATGGAGAAAATAATTTTGAAGAGCTAAAACTGTCCACAAATCATGCTATCGTAGAGCAACTATTAGCGGAACCAATTGCTGATTTTGCTTTGTTAGAAGATGATTTGCATGCTATTTCGTGTGATAAAGAAGAGTTGTGTGATAATACTGACTTATATCCATGACACAACTAGCGAATCGACATGTTACTTTCGTTAACAAATTAAACACTTATGCTGAAAATAAACATGTCATTCACATTGCAAGCGAAAATGATGAGTTGAAATTGATGTCTTCTTTATATACATTAGGCTACATTGAATTTGATGTTCCGTGTGATCTGAATTATTTAGAGGAGAGACTTTTTGTACATTCTGAGTTGTCATGGTTATCACGAAATATTTTTTATGTTATTGGCAAAAATAGTGAGAAAGAAGAGTATAAAGCACATCGAGTTTACATTTGTTCAGATTTTAAACCTCCGTTTGCAATGCAACAATGTCACCAATTTAATAATTGCCATATCACTAATCATGCCATACCAAGTACATTTTGTTCCATTCATAAGTCACATGATAGTTTTCAAGAAAGGGAGTATATGGTTGATAGAAATTCTCGATCCATTGATTTGATTGCAAATGTGCGTATTGCTTTGTTTCCTGTCGTTACTAAGATTTTTCAAGACAATATGATGGAGTCGAGGACGACTCCACTTCAAGAAAGGGAGGATGATGAGACCATGTTCATCATGGACAGAACTAACAATGCATACATATGGTTATTACCAAGTGCTGCTGTAATTATATCAATTGCATGGCTTCATCGACCCCCACCTTGGCCAGGACCATTAAGTTGGCGACACTACACGGCATCCTCTACTTCGTATGCATCTACTACGATGGCTCCATGTGCATGGCTTTATCGACCCCCACCTTGGCCAGATTTAAAGACATACTTGAGAGAAGATGATGAGCTTGAGTCGAGGACGACTCAAATGCAAGAAGGGGAGGATGATGAGTGATAGGGACGGTGGCCCGATCTTTCGGTGAGAATATGATAACCACGATTTGGGTTGGAGTTCGACGTTGGCGGTCCGACTACAACTGTCAATGACGTTGCGCCTTAGTGACCGGTACACCAATCTCCGAAGTGTTGATCTTGCCGAAGTGCGACCAACGTTCCTGCACGCAATCGAGAACGTGCAAGAACAAGATAACAAGCAATCTGAAATTGCTAATATGAATATTTAATTTCCAACTGAAATTTGGAGTCTTGCAATTACGCATGCAGCGGTCCTAATCGACACGCGCTTTGCAGACAAAGAGCAAAGGCTAAACTGATTTACAAAGTAAAACTCAAGTCTCTTAGGTGGCCTATTGCCTTTCATATATTGTGGTGGGATGTAGCCAAAAACTAAACACTAAGCAAGGTGGTACTAAACTTGTAGTCATGCAACTTGGGCCTTCGTGGGCTGGTGGAGAGAGGAAGTGGTGCCACACTTCATGGGTTGGCCTGATAAGGAGTGGTGCCATGATGGGCCTTAGTGCCTCCTTGGCCCATCATGGTTAGGCCTCCTTGTAACATATTCTGGCCCATCATGGTTGGTGCCTCTTCATGGGCCAACTTGGGCCAACTTGGGCTACCATTTTCTCCTCCTTCATGGGCCAACTTGGGCCAACATGGGCTACCATTTTCTCCTCCTTCATGTGCCAACTTGGGCCAACTTGGGCCAGCCCATCTTGTCGATGTTGGGCTACCATTAGCTCCTCCATAATTTGTGGGCACCATGTTGACCATTTGCTGGCATGCACGAGCTCACGTAACAGGTCATTTTATCATTTCCTCTTGACGTGTAGGTGACGTCGTGGCTGCATCAAAGAGAGTGATGTCCGCATCAAATAGTATTCCATCCATTAAAATATTTGTATGCAACCCGAGGAACGCATTCACCTGGTAATTGAATTGACGTGCACGAGCTCGAGTAATTGGTCTTTGTATTGTATCATTGGTTTCAATGTGATGTGTAGGCATGGCCGTATCCATGGTCGTGATGTCCACATCAATGAGGACATCACTACCATGGATACGGCTATGCCTACAAACCCAATTGAAGCCAACAATGTAATACATGGGCCAACTACTCGAGCTCACGCACGTCAATTCAATTGCCAGGTGAATGCGTTCCTCGGGTTGCATACAAATAATTTAATGAATGGAATGCTATTTAATCCTTGTGATGATTTTATTGTCCTTAGGAACCAAGGAGAAGGACTCCCAAACGTCAAGCATGTGCCAATTCTTCAGGTGCACAAGTTCAATTCGGATTCGGCCTCTGGGACAGCACCAACTTAAAACGACCATAACTTTTGATCCACATGGGTGTTTGAGGTCTATAAGTACTGGTTTGAAAGTTTTCGACGTCCTCTTTCCAACAGATCTGGCCCCACATCCAAATCCCTTACGAGTCAACGGGAATCTGCAAAACAAGTTCGGTCATCTTTCCAAATCCGAGTCAAACTAGGAATAGGAGTCCTACTCGGCCATGGATGTTGTTTGGACGCCCCTAGCCTGATTTTGGCCTTCTATTTCTCCTATATATAGCTAGGGAGTCCCCCAAAATAACTTGGGTTTTGTTTATTTGATAGTTTAGCCTTTTGCTACTATTTGAGTCTTTTAGACGTGCTCAACGGCCGCCTAACAAGCTCCTTGTATCGGAACCCCAACTTTTTATGTACTTCATCTATATTTGCAATTTTAGATTGCTTTTGCCTTGTTCTTGCTTGTTCTTCGTTTGCTTGTAGGAATTGATCTTCGTGATCAGGTTGATCGTGCCCACGGCAAGGTCAATAACCATCTGGAGTTGGTTTAGCGATTGCTAAGGCGCATCGTCATTGTACGTTGTAGTCGGATTGTCAAAGTCGTCTCCACCGAAATCAAAGGTTATCATTCTCATCGAAAGATCGGGACACCCAATGTTACATCATCAAGTCTTGTGAGAATTTGAGCAAGCGAAGCATTGACAGCTGTTAGGGACAAATTAGTCTCTATTTATGAGGCTTTGAGCTGACCAAGGCACTCATTGGTCATTCGCACATCTTCTTCCATGTTCTTTGTATGCGTCTTCACTTGGTGATCGAAGTGTTGAATAATGTGTCGTGTACGGGGTGACAATGGAATGGTGTTATCTTCTACGCCTGACATGGTTAGATGAAAGCAAAAGAACAAAACAAGCAAGAGTAAGAGTTAAAGTGCCCTATGAACTACTGGGATGTGGCTAACAAAGCGCTCCACTCTCTAGTTGTATATCAAGTTTTATCAATTCTTACCAAGCAAAGCAGTAGTTGTCGTCCACCGGCAAAGTAAGCTTCAAAAGGATTAAATGGACCGGTGCATGTTGCAAGTGTCTTAAACAGTTGTAGTTTATGTGTAGCTATGGGTGGCTTATATGGTAGCAAAGGAAAAAATGCTAGAGCCAAAATAGATACACAAATTGAAAAAGAATTCAACCTTAATTGAAATGCTGGTCCAAGGCCTACAAATGACTAGAGACGCGAACCGAAATCTCCAATGTAGTCACGAGGAGCCAAAGACGCAGCACAAAACGATGCAACGAACAAAGTCGTTCTTTTTTGTCTAGTTCTCCCTTTTTCACAACTAGCTCTTTGCTCCACTTTTTTTTTTAAATGGTGCTGCTTTTGCTTTTTATGCACCTTTTTGCCTTTTTTATTTTTAAAATCAGCAAGACAAGCTAGCAAACTGTAGTTCTATGGGAGTTGGCCGATTTACACAAAGGAGATTGAATACAACATGCTTGTGTATGACTTTGACTCTATTTGAATAGCGGCAAAACACCGGCAAACTATGCACAGCTATGCGTAAAGAATAGCGGCAATGATGCACAACAAAAAAAAACATGACTTAATATGATTCGAATTCGTAACTCTAGCAAGTATAGACGCTATGACCAGCAAATAATCAAAGCCGTAATGCAAATTCAATCTATAATTTAACATAGCAATAGCGTAGGCTCAAAATTTGGTTAGGAATTGGAATTATAATGTGGCTATATGCTGGACAATAGGAAGTAAAAACCAAACTTTTAATTGAGCGAGGTGTAGAATTTCTCACCGAGTAACCAACTTGGCTCTGATACCAAATGATAGGAACGGTGGCCCGATCTTTCGGTGAGAGAATGATAACTATGATTTGGGTTGGAGTTTGACGTTGGCGGTCCGACTACAACTATCAACGACGTTACGCCTTAGCGACCGGTACACCAATCTCCGAAGTGTTGATCTTGCCGGGGCGCGACTAACGTTCCTGGACGCAATCGAGAACGAGCAAGAACAAGATAACAAGCAATCTGAAATTGCAAATATGAATATTTAATTTCCAAACTGAAATTTGGAGTCTTGCAATTACGTGCGCAGGCGGTCTAATCGACACACGCTTGTACCTAACAAAGAGCAAAAGCTAAACTGATTTACAAAGCAAAACTCAAGTCTCTTAGGTGGCCTATTGCCTTTCTTATATAGTGGTGGGATGTAGCCAAAAACTAAACACTAAGCAATGTGGTACTATACTTGTAGTCATGCAACTTGGGCCTTCGTGGGCCGCTGGAGAGAGGAAGTGGTGCCACACTTCATGGGCCATGCCTCCTTGGCCCATCATGGTTGGGCCTCCTTGTTCAACATATTCTGGCCCATCATGGTTGGTGCCTCCTTCATGGGCCAACTTGGGCTACCATTTTCTCCTCCTTCATGGGCCAACTTGGGCCAACATGGGCTACCATTTTCTCCTTCTTCATGGGCCAACTTGGGCCAACTTGGGCCAGCCCATCTTGTCGATGTTGGGCTACCATTAGCTCCTCCATAATTTGTGAGCACCATGTTGACCATTTGCTGGTGTGCACGAGTTCACGTAATAGGTCCTTTTATCATTTCCTCTTGACGTGTAGGTGACGTCGTGGCTGCATCAAAGAGAGTGATGTCCGCATCAAATAGTATTCCATCCATTAAAATATTTGTATACAACCCGAGGAACGCATTCACCTGGTAATTGAATTGACGTGCACGAGCTCGAGTAATTGGTCCTTGTATTATATCATTGGTTTCAATGTGATGTGTAGGCATGGCCATATCCATGGTCGTGATGTCCACATCACACTCTGCGGTCCACTGAAATTTCATCCCCTTCTGAGTCAGCTGCGAAAGTGGCTTAGCAATGATAGAGAAATTCTGTACAAAACGCCGATAGTAGCCAGCCAACCCCAAGGAAACTACGCACCTCTTTAACATTGGAAGGCCTTTTCCAGTCTAAAATTGCTGAGACTTTGCTAGGATCTACAGATATGCCCTCTGGATTGATGATGTGGCCAAGGAAACCTACTTCTGTAATCCAGAACTCGCACTTTTTCAGCTTAGCAAAGAACTGATTCTCCCTCAAAGTACTCAGCACAAGCCGCAGATGCCGCTCATGCTCCTCTTCTGATTTAGAGTAAACCAGAATGTCATCGATGAACACTACCACAAACTCATCAAGGTACTTGTGTAGCATACTGTTCATCGCCTCCATAAAGACAGTAGGAGCATTAGTTAGTCCAAAAGACATAACTTTAAATTCATAATGCCCATACCTAGTGGAGAAAGCAGTCTTCTCAATGTCCTGCTCCCTCACACGAATCTGATTGTACCCAGATTGAAGATCAATCTTAGAAAACACCTTTGCTCCCTTCAGTTGGTCAAAAAGATCCTCAATGCGAGGCAAAGGATACTTGTTATTGACTGTCACTTGATTTAGAGCACGATAGTCAATGCACATACACCAACTTCCATCCTTCTTCGAAACGAAGAGGACGGGTGCTCCCCATGGTGACACTCTGCGCCGAATAAAACCCTTGGCCAACAGATTCTCCAATTGCTTTTTCAACTCATCTTGAAAAGGACGAGCCAAGCGGTATGGAGAGATAGAAATAGGTCGAGTGCTGGGAACAAGATCAATACGAAACTCCACATTCCTCACAGAAGGCAAATTCGGCAACTCATCAGGAAACACATCAACAAACTCCTTCACTACAGGAATATCCTCAATGGAAACTGAAGAAGATGGCTTTTCTGTAATGGCCATGAGAAAACCCAACTGCCTCAATCGGCGACCAGAAAACAGACTAGCCAAAGCAAAGATAGAGCTAGAAGGTATACCACCCTGAAAGGTCAACTCCACCCCTGACGGAGCCTGCAAGGTAACTGTCTTCCGAAAGCAATAGATCTTGGCACGGTACTAATGCAACCAGTCCATGCCTAAAATGACATCAAAAGGAGCCAACTGAATCACCATAAGATTGGCAAAGAAAACCTCGTCATCAATGGCAATGGTGCAACCTGGGCAAACCAAAGAACTAGCAATCAAACCCCCAGGAGAACTGACTAATACAGACTCAGAAATCCGCTGAACTCCCAACTTAGCTCTACTAGCAAACTCAGACAACACAAAAGAAAAGGATGCTCCCGAATCGAACAAAACAAAGACATCAACTGAATCCACAAGCAGAGTACCTGAAACCACCTATGGATGCCCGGCTGACTCGGCGGTCGGCAAGGCATACACACCTGGTGGCGCCGGGGCAGCAGGCGCCACGACACTCGGCTGATGCCCCAACAAAGCTGGGGGCGGTGGAGGTAACTAAGGAGGAGCTGACGGCTGCGGGCACCAGTAGGCCGTCGGTAGCGCCCAAGCAGAGGGCGGTTGAGGAGCAGGAGTTGCCATCATGTGCACCGACCCTCTGGAAGACGCCGCTGGAGTGGGAGGAGAAGGCACCGTCTCCCACTTGATGATGTTACCGGGATTCATCCGGCAGACTCATCCCATGTGGCCGGGCTTGCCACAGTGGTTGCAACTCCCGGTCCAACCACACTCCGAAGCACGGTGTTCACCACCACACTTGAAACATGATATTGCACCGGAAATTAAACTATACTAATGTACACCTCAATTGCTGCAGCAACAAGTTTACGATTAATATCAATTCCAACTTCGGTTGTCTCGGTACCGTGATTTTCTCTGCATAACCAAAAAAGAATCTCAATTAATAGTTAAGCTATGGATAACCAGAGAATGGAACTTCGTGTAGTTGGAGTAGCCAGAGAATGGAATTTCACTAGCTCACTGGAACTTCACGCTCGATGAAAGTTCACGCTCGCCAGGGAGGATCTTCACGCTCGCTGAGAATGAAACTTCACTCGCTAATCACTTGTGAACGTCGTTTTCTCGTTCCCTCGTTCCTCTTTATATAGCAGGGAGTTTCCATTTGCGTTAACCACGGAGATTCGCGGTCACTTCCCGTCACTTTGTTGTCTGGTTGGTGTGCCGAAAGCAGCAAATTGCAATTTGGCTGGTTGCGTCCTTGGCAAAGTGATGAGATTCCATGCATGCACCAAAGCATCCTTGGCCGGTTGCCCTGCCTCGTCGACCGAGCCATCCTTGGGCGTTGCCCATGCGCTAGCGAAGCCTTGGCCGGTCCCCCAGTTCCCATGGATGCCTTGGCCGGTCCCCCAGTTCCCATACATACACATCAACGGTTCCTGGAAATCCATTGATGCATCGATGGTACACCAGAAACCGGCCAACAGTGGGTTTTTTGTAAATATTCACAACTGTTGTATCATATTGTAAATACGCGGTTGAATTTGTACTAAATACGTTTTTTTCCGTAATAACTGTCGTATGTACATATTTAAAATGTTTATCCTCGGGAGTTTAAATGCTGCTTTCATTTTTTTTCAATATGTTTCTATGCATATTTGCAACACGAAATGTATCAAACATAGAGCATGATGCTCTCTTCTAAAAGAATCATCAAAACACTATTCATTTGTGAGGCATTCTAGTTTGTTGCTGATGTAACATTGGGTGTCCCGATCTTTCGATGAGAATGATAACTTTCGATTTGGGTGGAGATGACTTTGACGATCTGACTACAACGTACAACGATGATGCGCCTTAGCAATCGCTAAAGCAACTTCAGATGGTTATTGACCTTGCCGTGGGCACGATCAACCTGATCATGAAGATCAATTCTTGCAAGCAATCGAAGAACAAGCAAGAACAAGGCAAAAGCAATCTAAAATTGCAAATATAGATGAAGTATTGAAAAGTTGGGGTTCCGATACAAGGAGCTTGTTAGGCGGCCGTTGAGCACGTCTAAAAGACTCAAAATAGTAGCAAAAGGCTAAACTATCAAATAACCAAAACCCAAGTTATTTTGGGGGGAGGATGATGAGGACATCACTACCATGGATACGACCATGTCTACAAACCCAATTGAAATCAACAATGTAATACAAGGGCCAATTACTCAAGCTCGCGCACATCAATTCAATTGCCAGGTGAATGCGTTCCTCGGGTTGCATACAAATAATTTAATGAATGGAATGCTATTTAATCATTGTGATAATTTTATTGTCCTTAGAAACCAAGGAGAAGGACTCCCAAAGTCAAGCATGAAGCCAATTCTTCCGGTGCACAACTTCAACTCGGATTCGGCCTCCGGGACAGCACCAACTTAAAACGAACATAACTTTTGATCTACAAGGGTGTTTGAGGTCTATGAGCATTGGTTTGAAAGGTTTCGACGTCCTCTTTCCAACGGATCTGGCCACACCTCCAAATTCCTTACGAGTCAATGGGAATCTGCAAAACAAGTTCGGTCATCTTTCCAAATCCGAGTCAAACTAGGAATAGGAGTCCTATTCGGCCATGGAGGTGTTTTGGACGCCCCAAGCCTGGTTTTGGCCACCTATTTCTCCTATAAATAGCTAGGGAGTCCCCCCAAAATAACTTGGGTGTTGGTTATTTGATAGTTTAGCCTTTTGCTACTATTTGAGTCTTTTAGACGTGCTCAACGGCCGCCTAACAAGCTCCTTGTATCGAAACCCCAACTTTTTCTATACCTCATCTATATTTGCAATTTTAGATTGCTTTTGCCTTGTTCTTGCTTGTTCTTCGATTGCTTGCAGGAATTGATCTTCGTGATCAGGTTGATCGTGCCCACGGCAAGGTCAATAACCATCTGGAGTTGGTTTAGCGATTGCTAAGGTGCATCGTCGTTGTACGTTGTAGTCGGATCGTCAAAGTCGTCTCCACCCAAATCGAAGGTTATCATTCTCATCGAAAGATCGGGACACCCAGTGTTACATCACACTTGGTGATGACCATATGTATGTAGTGTTAGTTCTGTCCATGATGAGCATGGTCTCATCATCCTCCCTTTCTTGAAGTGGAGTCGTCCTCGACTCCATCATATTGTCTTGCGAAATGTTAGTAATGACAGGAAACAAAGCAATATGCACATTTGCAATGAAATCAATGGATCGAGAATTTCTATCAACCATATCCTCCCTTTCTTGAAAACTATCATGTGACTTTTGAATGGAACCAAATGTACTTGGTCTGACATGATTAGTGATATGGCAATTATTAAATTGATGACATTGTTGCATTGCAAACGGAGGTTTAAAATATGACCAAATGTAAACTCGATGTGCTTTATACTCTCCTTTCTCACTATTTTTGCCAATAACATAAAAGATATTTCGTGATAACCATGACAAATCAGAATGTAAAAAAAGGTTCTCCTCTAAATAATTCAGATCACACGGAACATCAAATTCAATGTAGCCTAATGTATATAAAGAAGACATCAATTTCAACTCATCATTTTCGCTTGTGATGTGAATGACATGTTTATTTTCAGCATAAGTGTCTAGTGTGTTAACAAAAGTGACATGTCCATTTGCTAGTTGTGTCATGGATATAAGTGAAGTATTATCACACAACTCTTCTTTATCACAAGAAATAGCAAGCAAATCATCTTGTAACAAAGCAAAATCAGCAATTGGTTCCACTATTAGTTGCTCTACGATTTCATGATTTGTGGATAGTTTTAGCTCTTCAAAATTATTTTCTCCATGTGTAAAGTCCATACCTGTTACATTACCTTGTAAGTTCTCATCAGCTGTTGTAGGCGTTTCTTCTACTATTATCTCTTCATTTACACATGGGGTAGTAATGATCGTTTCTTTCTCCATATGCTCTTCTACATCATTCTCTCGATGGTGCTCATTTTTCTGCAAAATGTTAGCTACAAAAAAAGGTGCAACAACGGGCGCCTCAAATGAAGCTAATGATTCTTTCACGGATTCAGCAAGCATTTTTTCAACTCTACAAGCACATACAACGAATTCTGAAAGAAAACTATATGTTTCATCAACAAGAACATCCTGAATTTCTTGATTAAGTCCATGTATGAACCTAAACTCTGTTGCTTCTTCACCTTCAGCTAAACCACAACGCAACAAATGAATTTGCAATCGTTCATAGTATTCCTTAACGCACTTATTTTCTTGTTTCAAGCATTGGAGTCTAGTATACAAAAATTCAGTATGATATTCAGGAACATAATCAATTCTCATAAGTCTTTTCATGGCCTTCCAATTTTCAGGTTTTCTCTCTTTTCTACAAATATGTTTCCACCATGTTAATGCATATTCATTTAGCACACTTGCAGCAATCCTAATCTTTTCATTTTCAGACAAATCATACTTGCCAAATTCTTTGCCTACTGCTATCTCCCAATCAATATAGGCATCAGGATCATATTGACCATTAAAAGGTGGAATGACGAATTTAACCTTACCTAGGGAATCATCTTGTAGTACGCCATTTTTGTTGCTTGGAAGACGAGGCGGAGGACTTAAAGTTCCTGGGGAAGTTCCTGCAAGCGTATCAAGTCTAAACAAAATAGTAGCAAGAGTAGTTTTACCAATCCCCTGCGCGACCTCAATGGATCTGAGAAGGTTCTCTTGCGATGACATACGCTCAGAGTGAGCAACTATTCCCTTGGTGCGAGGAAATGATGCAGGGAGCCCTCGTCATCTGACATGGTTAGTAGAAGACAAGAAAACAAAAATCACAAGTATAATGTTTCCGTCATCTACTAGGAGGTGATGGCAAGTCTCTCAACACTAAAGCCTATAACCAATGGTCTTACAAGTTCTTACGTTGCAGCAGGTGTTGTCGGTCTTTGGCGTTGTCAAAGGTTCTCCGAAGTTTGAGTAGAGCGATTGCCAAGTGATCGAACGCTTGTACAGGTAGAGAGTGGAGCTTGGACAGGCTTAATTTAGTAGCAAGGAGAATCAATCAATTAATCTCAGAAATTGCATAGAATTGAATTATAGTTCATAATTAGCACTTAGCCTAAGATGCTGATCGTCCAAGGATGGATAAAAGGCTAAGGCTGATACACGGGAAACACATGCGCAAAGATGTTGGAACTTGATGCAATCAAAGGAACGAGCTAAAAAAATATAAGTGAGGCATCAAAAAGCTCGTATTGCATAAGTTATGGAGAGACGCTAGCTAATTGCTCAAACAAAGAACATGGGCAATAGATTGCTCAAAATCACAAACTAGCACAATATGAAAAATGCACAAATGCTAGGATGTACTCTCAATCAAATTTCACTTTTTTTGTGGTCTTTGCTTTTGCCCGCGCTTTTCTTTTCTTTTTCTTTTTCTTTTTTTTTGATGTGCGGCAGTTTTCTTTCCTTTTTTGTGGCCAAACAAATATGAGAGTAGCACAATATATATGACTAGGTGCAATACAAGTGCAATCCAAATTATGCAATAGAATGTAACATGAGCAGCCCTAGAGCAATATCAAATAGCTAGTCTCGATTAGGATCAAAGTGTTCACAAAGGATGAATTGGTTCCAAAAGGTAGGTGTACTGATCAGTAAAGGATGAATTGTTTTTTTATGTGGGGACTATGATCAGCAACTAGACAATGCTAAAATGAACACAAATTCAATTTAGCAAACCGAAATTAATAGATCGAAAAGGCGCAAACTTGGTTTGGATAGGAGGAACAAATCTTTTTGTGGCAAATTTTCTGGACAATAGGGATTAAATCAATCTACTAAACTAGGGTAAAGAAATTTCTCACAGAGCAACCTGGTTTGCTCTGATACCACTTGATGTAACATTGGGTGTCCCAATCTTTCGATGAGAATGATAACTTTTGATTTGGGTGGAGACGACTTTGACGATTCGACTACAACGTACAACGATGATGCACCTTAGCAATCGCTAAACCAACTCCAGATGGTTATTGACCTTGCCGTGGGCATGATCAACCTGATCACGAAAATCAATTCCTGCAAGCAATCGAAGAACAAGCAAGAACAAGGCAAAAGCAATCTAAAATTGCAAATATAGATGAAGTATTGAAAAGTTGGGGTTCCGATACAAGGAGCTTGTTAGGCGGTCGTTGAGCACGTCTAAAAGACTCAAAATAGTAGCAAAAGGCTAAACTATCAAATAACCAAAATCCAAGTTATTTTGGGGGACTACCTAGCTATATATAGGAGAAATAGGAGGCCAAAACACTGCTGGGGCGTCCAAAACACATCCATGGCCGAGTAGGACTCCTATTCCTAGTTTGACTCGGATTTGGAAAGATGACCAAAATTGTTTTGCAGATTCCCGTTGACTTGTAAGGAATTTGGACATGGGTCCGGATCCGTTTGAAAGAGGACGACGAAACCTTTCAAACCAGTACTCATAGACCCCAAACACACTTGTGGATCAAAAGTTATGGTCGTTTTAAGTTGGTGCTGTCCTGGAGGCCGAATCCGAGTTGAGCTTGTGCACCGGAAGAATTGGCTTCATGCTTGATGTTTGGGAGTCCTTCTCCTTGGTTCCTAAGGACAATAAAATCATCACAAGTATTAAATAGCATTCCATTCATTAAATTATTTGTATGCAACCCAAGGAACGCATTCACCTGGCAATTGAATTGACGTGCGCGAGCTCGAGTAATTGGCCCTTGTATTACATTGTTGGTTTCAATTGGGTTTGTAGGCATGGCCGTATCCGTGGTAGTGATGTCCTCATCATCCTCCCCTTCTTGTATTTGAGTTGTCCTCGACTCAAGTTCATCATCTTCTCCCAAGTATGGCTTTAGATCTGATAATTGAGTTGACGGGCTCGAGCTTGAGTCATTGGTCCTTGAACCGACGAAGATGTAGAAGGATGGTCAAGGTGGGAGTCGATAAAGCCATGCAGATGGAGCTATCGTAGTAGATGTATACGAAGTAGAGGATGCCGTGAAGTGTCGCCAACTTAATGGTCCTAGCCAAGGTGGGGGTCGATGAAACCATGCGGTTGATATAATTGCAGCAACACTTGGTGATGACCATATGTATGCAGTGTTAGTTCTGTCCATGATGAGCATGGTCTCATCAGTTGCGCTGATGAAGAACAATCAAATTATGTAAATCCTCTTCAGTCCATAAGCTACCTGTATTAGCAAATTCTCAGAGAAAAAAAAAACATAAAATACAGGTTGATAAATGCAAATATATATAAGGTGAAGTGAGGCTCAAATTCAGAACAAGAAAGGCTATTACCGTAGGTTAAAGGATGGGGGAAAACCTGGATCAAGCTAATGTTTTGCCTCGTCTTTTTGGTGTGGGTGCATTTGGTTCATGGGATGAGGTTGAATGGGATTGGATGGTCATGTACCATTTGGTTCCATTATTTTGGGTGAATGAGATGGTTCAGCATCTGAATTGGATGGTTCCAGTCAAGCAACCAAACACATGGATGACTTTTTTCCTGAACCATCTCATACATGTACCACTTGGTACAGGCAACCAAACACACCATAAGATATGGATCATTATCTATTGTAAAATGGACTCCTGCGACATGTTGTCTACAAGGATCTACTTCGTAGTGGCTGTTACGATGTTCTTTCTGCTATTTTTGTTAGATGGTGTTGTTCTGCAAAAAAAAAACATAGCAGTTTAGGGTATGTTTGGTTGATGGGATGAGGTTGAATGAGATGAGATGGTCATGTACCATTTGGTTCAGCATCTATAGGGAATATTTTTTAAATTTGTATTGCTTGGTCTAGGATGAGATGGTTTCATTCAAGCAACCAAACATATGAATGATTTTTTTTAAACCATCTCTTACATGTACCACTTGGTACAAGCAATCAAACGCTATAATGCTAATAGTACATGTTTTGTTTGTGGTTTTAGATTGTCCACTACTCACTGTATGAAGATCGGTCAGAAATTCGGAATTATTTCTGTCGGTCTGAACGTATGTTGGCCTTATCTTATCTAGTCTACTGTAAAACTTTGTTGGTTTCAATAATGAAGCTGGGGGCATCCTTAATCTAAAAAATCTATTGTGAAATAGTACATCTAAATAAAAGAAAACGCTTTGCATGGTCTTATCTTCAATCATGAGTCTTAATTGGTGTATCAAATTTTGAGGATGCCTTGATATGGAAAACATTCTCGAACCATTAAAATTCATATTTTTTTTGTTCTCATGACTTCTGATGTTGTATTTGCATCTGGATAACTAACTGATATTTTGTGAACTCCTAATAGGAGAATTGCTGAAAGGAAGGAGCAAGACTGCCAGACTGCTATCGAAGACATCATGGATATGTTGATTGTTCATAAGTTTTTCAAGATTGAAGTTCCATGGTTCCGAATCTATCAAGAGAAGTGCTTCTATGCTCTTCCAGAAAAAAAAAACTACACTAATCTAAAAGCAATCACACTAATTAAAGCAAGGGCAAATTAGTCCCTCAACATTTATATTTGGGCCCGTGGATCTGATCGGGGCCCTAACCCACCCAGGTCCCCCTCGATCCCCTTCCTCCTAACTGCTCGCTTCTTCCTCCGCCCGACGAAATCCTTTCCTCCGCCTCCCGTAGCTCGCACCCTCACGCTGCCGGCGTCAAATCGCCACGAATCGCTCGCCTCCCATCGCCGCGTCCCCTTCAGGCCCCGCCCGCCTACCATCACCGCCGCCTCCTCGCGTCCCAGTGCCCAAATCTGACGTCTCCGGCGTCTACTGCCCGCAAATCTCCTTCCCCACGACCACACCACCTACATCGGGACCGAACTCCCCGTTCCATCACGCGAGCGACGCCTCCCGCATTCCCCACCAGCGCCGCTACCATCTTCGCCGCCCGCCGCCACTCCGTCCCAAGCGCTCCCTCCGCCACCGATTGGCCAAGGGCGGCCGGTGATGCCGCTCCCCTCCGCAACTTCAAAGGGAATTGTATGTATTAGCTTTCCCTATTTCTAAGCTACTGTTGAATAATCTAGATTAATGATCCTGCAATCTCTTTTTGCAGTCTACAAAATGTAATACGGAGACTGAAAAAAGGACAAGAGATGATTCCCTGGTATTAAGACATCCACCTCTCCCATGCCCCCCTCCTTCCCTCACATTTCTGCTTGCGATATCTATTTTTGAATCCATATCATCCTTCAGCCTGCATCCAACCATCCTAAAGTCCAAGCCCTCTTGTTCTTATCATTTGATACTGCCATTGCTGTGTTATGTGGTAGTTTACCGTAACCCTAATCTTAAAATTTCAAACATGGTTTAACTCCTTGCAAGTTTATCTCAATCGCATAGGTAATTATGCTGTGTTTAGGGGTCACATGCTCTCTGGCATTCCAACTGCTTTATTCCTTTATGGCACATTGTTAGGACAGGGAAGAAGAATGCCGGGTGTGGCCACTTTTGGAGATCTCTAAGATGAGAGCTTTCTAGCCCATAACATCACCATTCCCCTCCCCTAGACCAAAATCCATAATAAGTTACAAGTATACAACATTAAAGTGATAGTTCAAAGTTGTGGCATGTAAACTTTCAGTTTTGTTTATTGTAGTCGGGTGGCTGCATTTTCTACTCGATGCATTACAGACTGTAATTCCATTATACTAGACCGAATATGTTTTTATGGTAAATTAGTAAAAGGTGAATTATTCCTGAGATATTTTGACATCTGATTTTCAGCATTTCTGGAAGGAAAAGAAGCGGGCATAATTGATACTACAGTCTTATAGGAGGTTGGCAACATTTGTGGGGGGTGAATGTGCACTGAAGGGTTGGATGCCATGCAGCCATTAGTTTTCTTTTTTGCTCAATTGAGCTCTGCTTTGGGAAGAAGAGAGGCATTTGATGGAGGCAGTCATTCAGGTGTGTAGAAGAGCCTGCTCTCCACCTGTCCAGTGTAGTGGCTGCTCTGTCTATACCTTTGCCTTTTTTGACAAAATAGGTAAAAAGGTGATGTGCGCTTGAAACTTTGATGCTGGCAACCTATACATACCGGCATCATGCTACCTCTTGTCAGTGAAACTTGTGGTGCAGGAACAGTCAATTGGGGTATAACTAAGACCTGCTGTACAATGCACAATGAGCAGCGCTCCTTTTTTTTCTACTGATCAATGATCGGAAGTTTTTACGCATATGGTAGGTACATTAGGGCCTCTTTACCCTTAGACGGCCGCTGTATGCACTTAGGGCACTTCGCAGCGCTCTTTTTCTGCTGATCAATGATTTCAACTCCTGTAGAGTTCTTTTTTCTGGATGGATAGATTATTTCACTAATGTCTCTGCTTGGCATATTATAGTTTTCCAGTGCTGAAATTGAATGGTATCCGGCCATGTGCTTGACACAAAAGGTGCTAAAAAAGAAGCCAAAGACGGGGTCAAAGAACACTAAGCCTATCTCAAAAACTGATTGCGAGAGCTTTTTCAACTTCTTCAGTCCACCTCAAGTTCCTGATGATGGTGAGGAAATTGATGAGGATAAAGTAAGTTTCTCCTTTTTTATGCCTGCTCTTATGTTCAGAATTTGTGTGCATGATCATGAGTTATGCTTCTCCCCTTTTAATAGGCTGAACAGTTCCAGAACCAAATCGAGCAAGATTATGATATCGGGTATGCTCATGTGTATTTTTATTATATACAGTAGCTGCAGCCGTATGCTTAAAAATTCGTGCCCCTAACTCTATATTTCCTTTCTTCCCAGATCTACCGTCAGAGACAAGATTATCCCTCATGCTGTTTCATGGTTCACTGGAGAGGCTGCTCAAGTTGAGGACTTTTTATAGTTCTAACAGAGCCTTCTTACCATTTTTGCTTTCTTGTCTGGAACAGAAGGGGGTGCGAGTTCCTGCAGGGGGAGCGGCCCGCAGAGTGCAAACAACAGTGAGGTGCTTCATGTTTGAGCGTTTCCAAAGTCAGTGGTTCTGGAGTGAAGAATGCTTGGTTCTGCTTGACGCTATGTCATTGAGTTGGTTTCGTCGAGCCAGTGGGGGATTGAGTTGGTTTTGTGGAACCGTTGGGGGATTTTTGTCGGGACACGGTATTATATGCTGGTAGCTATTTCATTGTTGTATTGGGGTCAAATATTTTGTGCGCTGCTTATGCTTGAGTAATCAAAGTTGCCAGTTCGGTATATCATGTTGCCAATACCGCTGGCATAGCCTAGCCTATTTTGTTTGTCCACATGTCTTACTGAGAAATTTTGGTCCACGGTAAGGTTCTCTTTTTTTGTGCTACATTGTTCGAACTGCATCTCAACGTCTCTTCAGCACTGCTGTTATGCTGTTTCCCACCTTACTGCTTAAAAGACTCATGGGGAAATGCTATTTTCCCCCTGCTCAATACGGCTGCTACATGCTCCTTAGTTGAGTGAAGCTTGGCTTATTTTGTCGCAAGTTCCTTTTGCTATGCGTAGTGCCGACTATAACCTATATGTGCTTGCTTGTGGAGTGAGCAATACTAAGTTGGGAAAACATCTTTTCCTTGTCGATTGTGTTCTAGATACAGGAAATGACAGATCAGAGAATCAGGTGAATAAACATAAAAACACACTACCCAATTAGCTGTCTAGTACACTCCATGGACGCGTTCGATATGAAAGGGTGATGCGGCCGATGTGTTTTGTAGGTTGATCGAAATATGGATGGCAGATTCGACATGTGGCCGTGGGATCAAAACTGACGATGGTCTTGTTCCAAGCGTATCAGCAGTTCAGTACCCTACATGCGTCTCTTTTTGTGTAGCCCTCCTAGCGGAAATTTGGTGTCAAACGTAGCAAAGGTATATTGTTCACATTCACTGGTAATTTACTTTCTTTAAAGCAATAGTTGGCAAGTTGTGTGCTCAGCAACAAGATTTATGATGTAATATGCTACAAAAACTTCACATGTAAGCTGATTGCAGTGCCAGTCTATACAGTTAATTTTCTGATTGGATCAAGAGTTACACTTGTAAACTTTATTTTTACATCGGCCTTGGAGAAGAGTAGAAGTTGGGGCAGTACAGCCAGACTGGTGCTATATGGTTTGTCAAATTGAGCAAAATCAAGTCGTAGCAGATATCGACACTTATGCAGGCCGCACGGTCCCAGCCCGCCACAAAAATGTGTATAAGCATCTGAACTGAGGTCTTACAAAAATATAATAACATGTGCTCAAATCTGGTAATCTCAGATTGAAAGTTTTCCATGGATTTGAGGAATTTCGGATTATATTCATTAGTAATTCACACATAGTTTCTTGTCCAGAATTCTGGAATAGCATCTTGAATAACTGAGACCTGAAGATAACAATCATTAAAATCCAAATAAGTGTGCAAGCATATAAAATATAATTTCCAATAAAAAAAAGAGCACAAATGCAGGATTGCCGATAATAGCACAACAGAACAGCGCATATCCTTGTAGTGGGACAAGGAGTGAAAAGCACATCCTCTTGCTTTAATCCAGAGGGTCAGCATTAATTTTTTTATATGTTCCAATGATCCACAATGTTTGTATCAGGTTCTTCGACGTTTTAGAATATGCTTCAGCGTCCAATGCTCCCCATCACAACAGAATGCATAAGATGAAAAAGGAATAAAAGGTAGAGATAGCAAGAAACAGACTGACAACAGACACCTGAACACTGGTGGCCACAGGCCAAATTAGTGTTTATGTCTGCATTGAATGCAAGGTGGATCATGCGGTCTTATACTGCGGAGTCTGGTGACATGCTTACTCATATATGTTTATGTAGTTAAGATCAACATCAGAAAACTGACCTCTTCCAGAATAACGATTCCAGTCATTTGTGCTTGAGCATCACATTCTGTCACAAGATACCTTCATTTTGTACGGTAGTAGTATTGACTCATTAGCACCTACAAATTATGCGTAACAAGTAAGTACTCCAACTACAGTGGTGAAAAAAGGTCATAACGAAGCTGCAACCTCATTATGATTGTCTGCAAGTTCCTCTAGTCCTGAACTCAGCTCCAAACTGATATTTTCCAATTCTATACCTCAGATCTGCTGCCGCTCATCTCATGTTCATTGAAAAGGTTCAAATGCCACTGTCAAAAGCTGTTAGATATATTACAGGACGACAATGGGCACTCTCATAACAAAAATCATATGACGGTAGATAACTGTAAAAAATGTATTAGCACATCATCTTGCAGCTCAGACCATCTACTTGAAGACTTAAGCTTTCTTAGATCTTTTTCACAATCACTGTTCCACTGTGTAAAGTATCAACCGAGTATCAACATGTTTATTGTAATGCAGTACAAATGATCAAAATATAAAGAAACTGAAATGCACCTGAATAAAGTCAAGCTTCAGAAGACCTTTTGCAAAGTCAAATTTTCGATAAGCATAATTCATTTCTGGTAAAGCCCACTTATTGTACTGCAAAATGACATATATGCTCTTACTGAAAGGCCATGCTAAAAAAAACGAATTTTCTAGCAAAAATTTGCAAAACTACCATAAAATTTATTCTAGGTGCCTAACTAGCAAATAGACCATTGCGTACTGCAAATGTGAATTTTAGTATGTAAATTACATGGTGGTAACTTTGGTGCTTCGATAGATTGCAGGATCATTAATCTAGATTTTTGAACAGTAGCTTAGAAATATGGATAGCTAATACATACAAACACAGCGTGCAGATAATCACAGCGTGCAGATAAATTTAATCCGGTGGTGCCAGCAGCACGTCATCAGGTGGTCGTTGCGCAGCAATAGTCTCCCGAGTTGATCTCGTGCTATAGGACTCTACCGAGCTGATCTCAGATAACAAACACAACAACTCAGAGATTAACTCTTATATGAAGATACGAAGTGTAATCTTTATATAACTTATCTGGATAGGCGGTGGCGCCCTCATCAACAGTGTCAAGAAGCCATCTCCGCATCCTTAGTTTCCCGGCTCGGCGGCTGCGTCGGTAATAACTCGTCGGTGCGTCGGCAAAAACTTGGCGGGCGCGTCGGCAACAACCCACCGTGTAAGAAACTTCCTGCATCCCACCATGTAGATTGCTAAGATTGTAGCAAGTCTGTAAACTAAATTAGGGTTAAGATCAATGAAACTTCCTGCAACCCACCATGTCCGTGCCCCTCGTTGCCGATCTGTACTCGTTCTAGGCGCGACATCAAAGAAGGCCGCCCATGGCCAACCGCTGTCGGAGGGATCGATTGGGGCAGAGGGGCCACGGGCGGGGGATGGCAGCGGCGCTGGTGGGAAATGCGTCGCCCGCGGGATGGAATGGGCAGTTCGTGGAGGCAGTAGGTAGTGGGGAAGGTGGAAATTTCAACGCCGGTTGGCTGGCTGTCTAGCGGATCGACGGACGGACGGTTTGCTTTCTGGTTGCCTCCGACGATTTTATCAAGACAGACAAGCAAAGTTCATCAAATAAATGGGATAATTATTTCATAGCGTAATAGATAATTTAACTTTTACAAGTAGTGACTAGTATAACTAATAAAAATTATTCTGTTCAAATGTCTTTTGTTTTCATTTCTTGTTATTTCTACTACTGGTAAATTTTACAGCGGCATTAACTCATGATTATGATTTCGAAGCAGAAAGGAGTATGGATTTCGTTTGTGCAACAGAAACTCTTTGTGAACTCATAAATAATTTGAGCAACGCCCAAATTGATATCCTAAAAACTCTAGGACTGAAGTGTATACTGAAAATGAAAGAAATTCAAATACGTCCATCATTGATAAAATATATTATTAGTAAGTACAACATAGTAGATGGAACTTTCAAAATTGGAGATAAGTGTTTAGTAATAACCAATTGGGATATATACTGCATTTTAGGTCTCCCCTACACTGGTACTATTGTGGGTAGTATTAAACCATTACCCACTAATAATTCATTAGTTGATGAGGACATCACTACCATGGATACGGCCATACTTACAAACCCAATGGAAACCAACAATATCATACAAGGGCCAATTACTCGAGCTCGGGCACGACAATTCAATTACCAGGTGAATGCGTTCCTCGGGTTGCATACAAATAATTTAATGAATGGAATGCTATTTAATCCTTGTGATGATTTTATTGTCCTTAGGAACCAAGGAGAAGGACTCCCAAACGTCAAGCATGAAGCCAATTCTTCCGGTGCACAAGTTCAACTCGGATTCGGCCTCCGGGACAGCACCAACTACAAACGACTATAACTTTTGATCCACAATGGTGTTTGAGGTCTATGAGTCTTGGTTGGAAAGGTTTCGACGTCCTCTTTCCAACGGATCCGACCCCATCCCCAAATTCCGTCCGAGTCAACGGAATCTGCAAAACAATTGGCGCCACTTTTCCAAATCGAGAAGACTTGGGCTTTGGGCCTTGTAATAGAGTTGTAGTTGGTATCCCGCTTTGGACGTGTTTCCCACGCCCTACCTCTTATAAATAGCCGGACATCGGCTCCTTAGGGTTTTGGGTTTTATTTGATTAGTTTAGCCAAGTGCAAACTTGATCCTGCGAGTTGTGCTAGACTGACCACCTTGTCAAGATCGTCAATAAGACTCCACTTTGTTTCGCTTCGATTTTATCCGCAATTTCAGATTGTTTATCCTATTGTTCTTGCTTGTTCTTGATTTGCTTGCAGGAATTGAACCGTGTTCAGTTGATCGTGCTCACGGCAAGATCAATAACTACCGGAGTTGGTTTAGCGATTGCTAAGGCGCATCGTCGTAAATGCGGTGTAGTCGGATTGTCAAAGTCGACTCTAACAAATCGATCGTGTGTTTCTCATCGAAAGATCGGGACACCCATAGTGCCATCACGGCGCCATCAAGTGGTATCGAGCAAACCAGGTTGCTCGGTGAGAATTCTTTACCCTAGATTAGTAGATTGATATCTTTCCTATAGTCCGAGAAGCGCCATCGATTAGATCTCCCATACCAAAACAATTTGAGCCTCGCATTTTCCTTTCCAAAGTGCATTGCGTTATTGAATTTTTGGTTGCATCGTCGTGTTGAGTTGCTTGAATTCTAGTCTAGTTCGATTCGGAAGAAAATTTTGTCTCCCACACGGTTTCGAGTTGTGTTCGGTTTGAAGTTGTGTTCCGTTTGAGTTGTGTTCCGTGTCGGTCCCGAACTGTTGAAAAAAAAAAAAAAAAAAAAAAAAAAAAGGAGTTCGGACCAAGCTTTCTTCTCATCAAGCCCAGTGTGGCCAGTCGCCAGCAGTCGTCAGGCTGCCCCTCTGTTAGCCGTGGTCACTTTGACCGGTCGCCCATCTGTTAACCGGTGGTTACCTCCCGGTAGTCGCCTCCGTGAGTCGCCGCTGACCGTCGCCGCTGTTAGCCGATTGGTTGCCTCCGGTGATCGCTTTGACCGTCGCCCTGATGGCCCATTGGTTGCCTCGGTAGTTGCCGCGACCGTCGCCCGCTGTTAGCCGTGGTTGCCTTCCGACCGTCGCCTCCGTGATCGCCGCTTTGATCGCCCACACTGTTAGTCGATCGTCATCGTCAGTCGCCCACTGGTCGCCATCGTTATGGTCAAGATTTTGTTGATCGCCCACTGGCCGCTCATTGGTCACACGATAGTCTTCACTTTGCATAGCACTTGAAAGAAAAAGGAGTCGGATCGTTCATAAAAAAAAAAAAAAAAAAAAAAAAAAAAAAAAAAAGAGTGCAGCAGATCAGAAAATTTTTATGTGCTAAACCTGTTTTCACAAGATTCCAAGTCTTTTGAGATAGTTCCCTTCTTTCGCGAATTTTTTTTGTTTTTTCATCTGTTTGTGGAGGCTGCATCGTCGCCGACCACGCTTTTGAGTTCTGATCCTTGCTAGCCTCGAGTCAAAGAACTAGTGACTAGACGTTGAACAATTCTTCAATTTTGCATTCACCGATTGGATTATTGCTAACCTTTTGCTACTAAATTAAGCCTATCCAAGCTCCACTTTCTACCGTGACAGTGCTCGATCCCTTGGCAATCGCTCTACACAAACTTCGGAGAACCTTTGACAACGCTAACGGCCGACAACGCCCGCTGCATTGTAAGAACTTGTAAGAACTTGGGTCATAGGCTTGAGCGCTTGAGAGACTTGCCAACCTAGTAGTTGATAGGAACATTATACTTGTGGTTTTGTTTCCTTGTCATCAACTAACCATGTCGGTGACGAGTTCACTTCATCACTCTCCACGAACCAAGGGCATCATTGCTCACTTCAAAAAATGACGAGGAAGCCACCGATGGTCTTAGCGAGGATGTACGGCTCACTAATGAGCGTATGTCAATGCAAGAAGACCGTCTCAGATCCATCGAGGCCGCACAAGGGATTGCTAACACTACTCTTGCTACTATTTTGGCTAGACTTGATACTTTTGCAGCTTTGCATCTGGTGCTTCCAATCCACCTCCCGTCATCCAAGCAACAATTCGGCTCCACAGGGAGGCCCTCAACAGATTTAGAAAAACAGAACGAAGAGCACGAATATGATGACACCATCGATGCAGAGGAGGTCAACCCCATCCATTACGATAATGATCGTAACCATCAACGGCTACGCTTCAATCGACAAGGTATGCGACGTGATCCTCCACGACCAAGGAACGAGAACGAGATGATGTTTTCCCTAAGGTAAATTTCAACATGCCATTGTTTGAAGGTAAATATGACCCTGATGGTTACCTTAGTTGGGAATTACTTGTGGATCAAAAATTTGCGTGCCATGATTTCCGAGAATAGAAGAGTTAGAGCCGCCACAAGTGAGTTCACTGATTTTGCTTCTGTTTGGTGGAGAGAACATTGCCGTGCTCATCCAAATAATATACCCACCACTTGGGAAGCCTTGAAATTGCTAATGAGGCATAGATTTGTTCCTTCATACTATGCTAGAGATTTATTGAATAAATTGCAGCGCCCTCTGACAAGAAGGTAAGAATTCGGTGGAAGAATATTACCAAGAATTGCAAATTGGCATGTTGCGTTGTGGATTAATTGAGAATGAGGAAGCTTCTATGGCTCGTTTCTTAGGTGGTTTAACTCGAGAAATCCAGGATATTCTAGACTATAAGGATTATAATTCGATGACTCGGTTGTTCCATCTTGCTTGCAAAGTGAACGTGAAGTGCGTGGTCGTCAATCGAGGGCCAAGACTAACTTTTTAGCAGGTCGAACTACTTCGTGGACACCGCGCACCTCGCTGCCCCTGCCGGCCGTACTACCACGCCGACCTCTTCCATCAACGTAACGGCGTCCACCACCGCAAAATCGGCACCACAACCAACGCCGAAAAAGTACCACACAAGCTACTACAAATAGTTCGTCGTAAATTGGTCGCATCAACGGACGCACCAAAGATGTTCGGTGCCATCGCTGCAAGGGTTTCGGTCACATGATGAGGAGTGTCCGAACAAGCGTGTGCTAATAATCCGTGAAGACGGCGAGTATGACTCGACAAGTGATCTTGATGAAGAAACATATGCTTTGCTCATTGAACATGAAGACGGCGATCCAAATGCCGAGCACGACGAAGTGCACGTGAGCGCTGGTGATCTTGACCAATATTTGAGTATTATTGCACAACGTGTGCTTAGTGCTCAGATCGCTCGCGCCGATCCAAATCAACGCCACAACTTGTTTTACACAAAAGGCGTCATCAAGGAGCGCTCCATTCGAATAATCATTGATGGGGGAGTTGCAATAATCTAGCCAAAGCATGGACATGGTGGAGAAGCTAGCACTCTCCACTAGACCACACCCTCAGCCCTACCACATTCAATGGTTCAACAACAAATGCAAACTCAAGGTAACTCGCATGGTAAGAGTACATTTCGCTTTAGGTCCCTATCATGATTATGTTGATTGCGATGTTGTACCTATGCAAGCATGTTCTATGTTATTAGGTAGACCGTGGCAATATGATAAGGATTGTTTACATCATGGTAGAACAAATCAATACTCTTTTGTGCATAAAGAAAAGAAAATTGTGCTACACCCAATGTCGCTTTGATGCCATTGTAAAGGATGAAATCGCTAGATCTAGCAAAGAGAAAAATCGAGAGAATTCTAAGAGTGAAAATCAGATTATCACCAAAGGACTTGAACAACATAAACAGAGAGAATCTAACCTTGATTGTGCTAAGCCGAATGAGATTAAATTGAAAGGTGCTTGTTTTCTTGCAACAAAATCTGATTTGAATGAGTTGGCTATTTGTAGGTCTACATGCTATGCTTTGGTCTGCAAAGAAACTTTGTTTTCTCTAGAGGAGATGTCCCTCTCTTTGCATCCTGTTGTCACTAACCTTTGCAGGAATACACTGACATCTTTCCAAAGGACATCCCCTCAGTGGCTGCCGCCAATTAGAGGGATTGAGCATCAAATTGATCTCATTCCAGGGCATCCTTGCCCAACCGAGCACCTTACGTAACCAACCACGAAGAGACACAAGAGATACAACGCCAAGTTCACGAATTGCTTGATAAAGGGTAATGCGACGTGAATCTCTTAGTCCTTGTCTTTGTGCAGTCATTTTAGTACCTAAGAAAGATGGAACATGGCGCATGTGTGTAGATTGTCGAGCAATTAATAATATCACCATTAGATATCGCCATCCTATTCCTCGGTTAGACGATATGCTTGATGAGTTAAGTGGCTCTACTATGTTCTCTAAAGTTGATTTGCGTAGTGGGTACCACCAGATTCGCATGAAGTTAGGAGATGAATGGAAAACAGCATTTAAAACTAAGTTCGGGTTATATGAGTGGTTAGTAATGCCTTTCGGGTTGACTAATGCTCCTAGCACATTCATGAGACTGATGAACGAGGTTTTACGTGCTTTCATTGGAAAATTTGTGGTAGTTTACTTCGATGATATCTTGATTTATAGCAAATCTTTAGAGGATCATCTTGAACATCTACGTGTTGTTTTTAATGCTTTACGCGATGCACGCTTATTTGGTAACCTTGAGAAGTGCACCTTTTGCACGGATCGAGTATCTTTTCTTGGCTATGTTGTTACTCCACAGGGAATTGAAGTTGACCAAGCCAAGGTTGAAGCAAGACTGAGTTGGCCGACTCCTAACACGGTCACACAGTGCGAAGTTTTCTAGGACTTGGCCGGATTCTATCGTCGTTTTGTGAAGGACTTGACACCATCATTGCACCCATGAATGAGCTCACCAAGAAAGGTGTACCTTTGCTTGGGGCAAGTCACAGGAAGATGCTTTCAACATTCAAAGCTAAGTTAACCCATGCACCCTTACTCCGACTTCAGGACTTTTCTAAGACTTTTGAACTAGAATGTGATGCTAGCGGAATTGGTTTGGGTGGTGTTCATTACAAGAAGGAAAACACATTGCTTATTTTAGTGAGAAATTGAGTGGGCCAAGTTTGAATTATTCTACTTATGATAAGGAGTTATATGCACTAGTTCGAACTTTAGAAACATGGCAACATTATTTATGGCCCAAGGAATTTGTTATACAGTCGGATCAGGAATCATTAAAACATATTAGAAGTCACGCTCAACTGAACCGTAGCCATGCAACGTGGGGTGAATTCATTGAGTCATTTCCTTATGTCATCAAACACAAGCAGGAAAGGATAATGTCATTCTTGATGCCTTGTCTAGGAGATATACCATGCTCTCACAACTTGACTTCAAAATTTTTGGTTTGGAAACGATTAAAGAGCAATATGTGCATGATGATGATTTTAAAAATGTGTTGCTCAATTGTAAAGAGGAAAAACTTGGAACAAATTTGTCCTCAATAATGGGTTTGTGTTTAGAGCAAACAAACTATGTATTCCAGCTAGTTACGTTCGTTTGTTATTACTACAGAAGCGCATGGAGGAGGATTGATGGGACACTTTGGTGTGAAAAGGACGGAGGACATACTCGCTAGCCATTTCTTTTGGCCCAGGATGAGACGAGACGTGGAACGTTTCATCGCTCATTGTTCTACATGTCAAAAAGCTAAGTCACGACTTAATCCCCATGGTTTATACATGCCTCTGCTGTTCCTAACATGCCTTGGGAGGATATTTCTATGGACTTTGTTTTAGGACTCCCTAGAACAAAGAAGGGAGGGATAGTATCTTTGTCGTTGTGGATAGATTTTCTAAAATGGCACACTTCATACCTTGTCACAAAAGCGATGACGCTACCAACATTCTTGACTTATTCTTTCGTGAAATTGTTCGCTTACATGGTGTGCCTAACACAATAGTTTCAGATCGTGACACTAAATTCTTAAGCCACTTTTGGAGAACTTTGTGGGCTAAATTGGGGACTAAACTTTTATTTTCTACTACTTGTCATCCCCAAACTGATGGACAAACTGAGGTCGTTAATCGAACTTTATCTACTATGCTTAGGGCTGTTTTGAAAAAGAACATTAAATTGTGGGAAGAATGTTTGCCTCATATTGAGTTTGCTTATAATCGGTCTATGCATTCTACTACTAAGATGTGCCCTTTTGAGATTGTATATGGATTTGTACCTCATGCTCCAATTGATTTGTTACCTCTACCATCTTCGGAGAAATTGAATCTTGATGCTAAACAACGAGCTGATTTGATTATGAAACTGCATGAGACAACTAAATAAAACATAGAACGCATGAATGCTAAATATAAACTTGCTGGTAGTAAGGGAAGGAAACATGTAACTTTTGAACCAGGCGATTTAGTTTGGTTGCATTTGCGAAAAGATCGATTCCCAGAATTAAGAAAATCTAAGTTGATGCCGCGAGCTGATGGTCCTTTCAAAGTATTGGCAAAGATTAATGATAATGCATACAAGCTTGAATTGCCTGCAGATTTTGGGGTTAGTCCCACATTCAACATTACCGATTTGAAACCATACTTGGGAGAGGATGATGAACTTGAGTCGAGGACGACTTAAATGCAAGAAGGGGAGGATGATGAGGACATCACTACCATGGATACGGCCATACTTACAAACCCAATGGAAACCAACAATATCATACAAGGGCCAATTACTCGAGCTCGGGCACGACAATTCAATTACCAGGTGAATCGTTCCTCGGGTTGCATACAAATAATTTAATGAATGGAATGCTATTTAATCCTTGTGATGATTTTATTGTCCTTAGGAACCAAGGAGAAGGACTCCCAAGCGTCAAGCATGAAGCCAATTCTTCCGTGCACAAGTTCAACTCGGATTCGGCCTCCGGGACAGCACCAACTTCAAACGACCATAACTTTTGATCCACAAGGGTGTTTGAGGTCTATGAGTACTGGTTGGAAAGGTTTCGACGTCCTCTTTCCAACGGATCCGACCCCATCCCCAAATTCCGTCCGAGTCAACGGGAATCTGCAAAACAATTGGCGTCACTTTTCCAAATCGAGAAGACTTGGGCTTTGGGCCTTGTAATAGAGTTGTAGTTGGTATCCCTTGCTTTGGACGTGTTTCCCACGCCCCTACCTCTTATAAATAGCCAGACATCGGCTCCTTAGGGTTTTGGGTTTTATTTGATTAGTTTAGCCAAGTGCAAACTTGATCCTGCGAGTTGTGCTAGACAGCCACCTTGTCAAGATCGTCAATAAGACTCCACTTTGTTTCGCTTCCAGTTTTATCCGCAATTTCAGATTGTTTATCCTATTGTTCTTGCTTGTTCTTCGGTTGCTTGCAGGAATTGAACTTCGTGTTCAGGTTGATCGTGCCCACGGCAAGATCAATAACCCGCTGGAGTTGGTTTAGCGATTGCTAAGGCGCATCGTCGTCGTACGGTGTAGTCGGATTGTCAAAGTCGACTCTAACAAATCGATCGTGTGTTTCTCATCGAAAGATCGGGACACCCATAGTGCCATCACGGCGCCATCATTAGTCGAGAGATATACAGATAACAAGAGCAATAAGATATTGTTAAAAAAATCTTGTGAAGGAAATCCGAAAAAGTAAGGAAGCAGATGAAGATTTTATTAGGATGTTTATATTAACATTGATGGGAACAGTCTTAGCACCTACTTCCCGCGAGGAAGTGCCTACATCCTATTTGAGTCTACTGCAAAATATAAAAGACATAAAGGACATTAATTGGAACGAGTTCACATTGAGGTTTCTAATGGACAACATCAAAAGTGTGGCCAGTGGATGTGGAGTAAGCATATATGGCCATAAGAAATGGCCAAATGGAAATTTAATGCTTTTGCAAGTGAGTCCCACTTTACTGAAATGGTTTTTTTTTTGAAGTGCAAAATCATCATATTATTTTATGTCATGTTACTATTGTGTAGTTATGGTAATGGGAGCACGTCCACACTACAGATTCAGTTCTAATTTATAGCGAACGGTCTTTTCCCTTGATGGAGCGATGGGACAAAGAGTTAGCTTTTAGGAGAGATGAGTATGACATGTCCAAAGGATACGGTGTTGGCAAGGTATTGCATTGACTGACACGGATATATTATGTACATCAAATGAACCATGCATTCCTTTGTTTGCATGGATAACTGTAACTTAATGCCTTACAAATTTTTGCAGGTCATAATGGATATCAAATGCGATGTTGATGGAGTCAAAAAACATCAAACATCATCGAGACCAGTACAGGTAATATCTTTTTATTTGAAATAATTTTTTAGTTCGTAATCATAAACCTTAATTAATCTTGTGTAGAAAGGGCACTCAAGACACATACTTGATGAAATTTTAAGAGTGGTGCTAGCAATCGAAGTCAAGGTTGATGACGCCATTGTTAGAATTTCCGCCTTGGAGAGAACAATCAATCAAGGTGGTACAAATGCCAAGGTAATTTCATTGTGAAAAGATAACTATGAGTGTACACATTTTTAACCATGATTAAGTATATGTATTCTGCAATCAGGATGTTCTGAATAATGACATGCTTCACAATTCACCCTCATCTACAACTAAGGAAAGTGCAGACAACAAGAGTCCTCTTCAAGAGAACATTAGTAGTGGTGCATGTCAGCCCAATCCTTTTGTCGAGGAAAAAAGTGGCTTGAACACGACGACGCAGGATGAGAAGCTTAAAAAAACCCTCAATATTATTGATATAACAACTGCATCATCTACGGATGATGCTACTGATCTTACGATTGCACACAGAGTCAAAGATGGAGCTAGAGTTAGAAAAGCAAATCCAAAGCTTAGATCACCTATGACATTTATCAAAACGACATATACAAGAATGAGGAGGGCAATTGACAGCCACAGAAATGATGGTAACACAGTTTTTATTATTATGAATTTTCTATATATAATCCTTTGGATACTCTCAAGGGAATTTTTTGAATAATTAATGCTGTCATATTTGAATCCTAGGAGTGGATGTTCAAGAAATTGTTTCAATTGAGTACGTGAAGCAGTATTTATCTTCGAGTCCGAACACCATCCTAGTTGCCTTGAGGAATGGCAATGATTTCAACGCAAAGGATTTAAAATGCCTTACAATCCCATCGTCTAAAGATGGTGAAGATAAATATCTAGGAGATAAGGTAATTCACTTCCATTTATTATTTCCTTAATTAGACTAATCCTAGACTATAATATGTGGTAGTCAATTTTAACATCATCAATATTGTAGCACATGGAAGGTTATATTAGATTACTTTTGGATCGTCACATGGAGGAAGTCCTGGACAAAATTTTTTTTGTGTTTGGGTCGCTTTTTCATCGATGGGTACAATCTATTCGCGAAGACCGCTACATCAATCGCAAGAGTCAGCTTGACTATTTAGCAGGCCAAGCACAAGACTTAATAGAGAATCAATTGGTAAAATAAAATGCCTTACAATCCCATCGTCTAAAGTTACATTTGATGAATAATTGTAGTTTATTCTATCATAAATTTTTTTCCACGTATCATTTTTAAAATAACTTTTAGGTCATATTTAATTCCTAAACGTGAAGAATTTTGTCCCATTTCTAACAGTTTTGAACATGTTTTTTTTTCCTCATGGAAACGTCAGTTGCTACAAAAATAAACAATACTAGCTGTAAAATAGTAGAATAGTTGCAAGCGCGTTTCCCCTCATGTGCCGTTTCATTAGAAGTCAACCACTAGAAATCACTCATTTGCGAGTTGCATTGATTTGGAATCCACGCTTCGGATCACTCTTTTGCAAGTGAGCATGGCGGGTCGCAGGTGTATCAAAAACGAGCGCACATTTCTCGCAGCCGCCTCTCTTGTCACGTCTTCACTTGTGTGGACCTGACTTGTGTGGACCTGATAGCCCACAAGGAAAATAGTAGCAGCAACAAGCCGGCAACAGTAGCGGGCAATTCTGAAATTTTTCAAACCGACGGAACGCACAGCTACCATCAACATGGCATGAACCCAGTAATAAAAAAAAGCAAGACGATAACTCAGAGAACACAGCTCGTCTGACTGACTTATGCAGCCAAATTATTAAGCAGAATATCATACAAATGTTTTTGCCGTTTCAATATTCCATGGAGCACACCCAGAGAATTATTAAGATGACGATCATACAAGTGTTTGGGTACTACGGCATATACAGACATTGCACTAGCCAAAAGGCAATACATATATAAAATGCGTACCCATTCTTACATTAAGGCTAAAGCTAAGCTTGAGAAACTGAAGAGCCAACTGACTACTTATGAATTTGCTGCGGTTATTCGTCCCAGTAATGCAGTCGACAATCCTTAAAGAATTGAGAGGTCCATAGTGACTCTGCAATGTTATGAAAGTGACTTCAGTTAGGCAAGCATCATAAGAGCAGAGAAAGGAATAATCTGATATATGCCACTCCTCAATCTGAAAATTCGATGGCATGTGTAAAAAATGCCACTCAATGGCATGATTTTCAACATGCCATCGAATTTCCAATTCCTAGAGTGGCAAATATCCAAATGCCCCTAAGAGAAAACCATGGGAACGATTTCAGGCATCTTCTTTAACAAAATACCACAAGCTGATACTGTAGATGCAACCTAACATGCATTGGATGTAATAGAGAAGCTTAAGTCCTAATCATAGTAGAAACTGAGAAAAAGAGATTCATTGCCTATATAGCATGTAAGTAGCAGTCATTCCTAGTCAGTACCTAACTTATTTATTCACGCCTAGTTTAGTTAGTGCAGCACTTCCAACTGGCAAGAACAATCAAATAGGGGGTTTGGATAGTGATTCATACCCCATTTGTGTCTAAAGCTGTAAGAACTATGTGGTGACGCATTCCTTTGGAGGAATTGGAGTAGAGTGAATGGTTGTAGTCCTGCAAATAGCAGATCATCGAGACAGCTCTCAAGTTCTTGCACAATTTATGGAATCTATGACAAACCAAAACCATAAGCTTTCAATTACTGTATTTTTCTGTCTTAATACAAATCCTAGAAAATAAATTACCTGTCACCATGGGTTGGTAAAAAAAAAACTACCAAAAAACATGCCAAAAGACAGAATAGATGGCAAAGGTGTGAAGATGATCCTAGGAAACTTTACCCAAAACTCGTGTTTTCGAGTAGTTCTCCTTTAATAGCATTCTCTTCTGAAAGTTGTTCATTCTCTTGAAGAGCCTGCATCATACACTCAAAAGTTATAATCAATCAAATATAAAGAAACTACAACTTACTTTTCTTGCATCACCAAGGGGCATTTGCAAATGTCATGGCCTGGTTGCCGACATGCACCACATAACCTCGACCGATGCTCATCAAAAGATTTTATTCTCCTAGGTGCACCCTTGGTTGCTGCACAAGTGGGATCAAGAAGAGAACCTTGAGGCATAGAAGATGACCGATCATTCTCACCAACATGTGTGTGCATGACATTGGCTGGATTAGAAGAACTTTTCTTTTTTGACAGCTCATTGACAATATATTCCTTCAGCTCCTCAAACTCATCATGGCTATTGGATGCCAAGCCAAACAGTTCAGACCCTAAGGTGCTCAATTCATAATAGCGCACTTGCTTCTCTGACCACACATGCAAATCACTTTTCCTAATAGAAGGAAGACCACCTTTTGCATTTTTTGAGAGTCGTTGCAGCACGATACAACTTGGTATGACCTTCATATCCAAATACTTCAACACACGGAGAATATGTCTGCAAGGGATCCCATCACGCTCCATCTTTCGACAGCTGCACCTTATAAAAGAATTCGGTCCAAGAAAATAATCAACAGAAAAAGCTTGTCCTTCTTTCTCCTTCGAAGTAACCATGTACCTATCTCTACCATCAAGTACCACCACACCAACATCAAAACTATCGACCTTTTGTAGCTCTTTCTGCAATAGATCAAAATTTGAAGACGTGAAAAGATGTCCAGCGGCCTCTTCAAGTTCTCTACAAATCAGAATAAAGAATCGCCAAGTTTGTGATGCTTTACAATCAAACTCGGCCTCTCTTTGACGCATGCCAGAAATGCATACCTCGTAGTGTTCAATCAAATCAACCAAAGACATGTAATAGTCTAGATGCCTGTGAAGACGGGAATTTAGACTCTCACTCCGTTGGTTAGTTCTCATGCCTAGAAAATACTTGTCATACAAAAAAGCAGAAGCCCACAACCTCCGCTTTCTATACATTCTGTTCAACCAATCCCGGTTCCTACTAGTTTGGTACTTGGAAAGAAACATATTCCAATTTTCCTCAAAGTCAACAGGTGAACAAGCATCATATATAAACGACCTAAATATGCTGAGGCATGTGTGATGAAGATGTTTTTTTATACCTTTTTCGATATGCCAAGAGCACACACGATAATTACTTTCTGGGAGCAATTGACGGATAGCTTTCATCATTGCATTGTCACTGTCTGTTATTACAGACCTTGGCTTCTGTTGACACATTGCCCTCAAAAACACACCAAGCAACCAAGTATATGATTGTACACACTCATCAGATACAACACCACAGGCAAAAATTGTAGTCTGACGATGGTGGTTCAGTCCTACAAAAGGAATAAAAGGCATGCTGTACCTGTTCATCCGATATGTGCTATCGAATACAACAACATCACCAAATGATTGATAGTCCATACGGGATTGAGAGTCGCACCAAAAAAGATTTTTTAGATGGCCTTGACATCGACTTGGTACTCATAAAAGAAATCGGGATCCTTATCCCGCCTAGATTTCATTATTTCAATAGCTGCATTTGCATCACCGTCCACAATTCTTGACCTCTTACACCTGGAAGAGAAATTATATATGTCCTTCTTAACAAATCCAACCTTATCATATCCTCCATGCTTGCACTCCATGACATTCATTATGACATTCTTTCGAATGCCCATTGATTCCATTAGAGTTATTTCAGATTTCTGATGATCCTTTATTTTCCTATGAGATCGAAGGAAAGGAGTTTCATCTGGAGATGTCAAAACGTGGTTATGCACATCAACAAAATCATCCACAAACAAAAATCCATGCTCCTTATCAAGCCTGATGCTGAGTTGAGCCATACAATTACGTTGACTATGTGCTCTTTCCCTCCTTACCCGACCATTTATGTTACTCAATTTTGCATCTCGTATCCCGTGCTTAGAGCAACATAACGTCTATAGAAAATAACTCCAACTCTATTTTCACGTCTCACGATATTCTTCCTAACACTGAAACCTTTCCTTCTAGCATAATTATTGTAAAACCGGTAACAATCGTCTTCACTTGGAAAAGTCATCTTAGCTATATTATGATACTCATCTAGAGCCGCATTATTTTCCTCCAAGTTGCAAAAGATATCATGACTTCTCGTAGAATCATAAGACTCCTGAACATTGTTGCTTTCCTATTATCAACAAATAATGATCTACCCAAATTAATTATTAAATGCAAAGCAAAGATTTTAACATGAACATGTTAAAATAGCTCAAAATAGCACACACAACGAAATGAACCTAAACTGTTCCATTGAAACAAGTCATTCGTACCACAAAATAGTACAGACCATGTTGCTACATAATTCCAGCAAACAAAAGAGGCAAGTGATACACTACATCAAAATCGCAAATAGCATATTGATTGTCTTAAAAAGATCTCTACTTATATAACAGAGCTAAGTTTGATCACAAGCAAAGGGGTTATAAAATCTAGAGTACATAGTGCAGGAACACACAAACATAAAGTTAAATTGAACTAGCACCAATGTAGTACTCACTACCGGCTATCCACATGCTTCAAGGATATTATTCACAACATTATTTTGATTCCAACTAGATGAATACAATACAGCCCTATATGCCAATTTCAGAAGATAAGGGACCAACCTCCATATGACTATCGTTGCACTCACTACTGCATCCATCTTGAGTGGAACACTTGCATTTCTTCGTCGGTGCAAAGGCATCGTCCGATTTTGATAAACTGTCAGTCAATGAGTCATATGAAGAACCATCGCCATATCCACTATCATATTCAACGCTCGTGCTAAGAATTTCGTCCATCCTATCAAATAAACATGTTACTAGATTTTATAGTACAAAATATAAGCAAGTAAAACAACTCACCAACCAAGGTGCATAGTTAAAAGAACTCATCAACCATGGTGTTGAATAAGCGAGAGACAACCATCAACTAAAGTGCAAAAACAAGACAGATGTAGTACGATATAAGAGACGCCTAGTGACAAAATCTTGGCCTTGATTCCCTCCCTCTTGCAGCATGGATGGCTTCTGCAGTCTCCACCATGTGAGAGCTGGCTCTACTCCATCAATGCAGCTACCTCCCAGTCCCAGGCATGCAGATGTAGCAGCCAGCCAGCCAGGTCCATTGCACCACCAAATGCATTTTTTTGCATTGGTCCATTTCACATGTACGTGTGCATTGGTACAGTCAATATACAAGAACATGATGCATTACACTCCTAGTGAATTACAGCTTGGAGTAGTTGGTGAACTGCTACTCTAGTTATAGCTGCTGGAAGATGAGATTCATGTGTGTGACAGCAGAATCAACATACTGCATGTCGTTGTGTGGGTACCAAACCAAAATATCATTTGAGCTGGAGTAAGATGATTGAAAATGGACTGAGATGAAAAATTTGTGTGCTGTGTGAGCTCAGCTCAGCTGAGATGAGCTACAAGAGATGCCACTACGACTAGCCTACTGCTACTGCTACAACTAGAAAGTAGGCTTGGCTACAATCAAATTCTCAAGAACCAACAAACAGATACTGAGATGTAAAGGAAGGGGGGAGAGAACAAAGGGAGTAATTTGGAGAATCTCTTTCTGTGTGCACAATAACCATCAATATTTTGCTCAACAAATTCTGAAAAAAAAAACAGAAGGGAGATAGAATAAACTGAGGCAATTATTCCCTCCTATTCCAGTCATAAAAGACTGGATGTTATCGCTCTTATTATTCCCACTACTATGATGATATTAGGAGGAATTTTCTGCAGAGAGACATGATTTACTACAAACTCCACGTAGAAAGTGCAACCAGTAGAGTAAATATATATATTGCACTTCTTTGAGTAACATAGAAAGAGAAAGCTTACTGCGTCTTACATAGTGGACTACAAGATGATGCAGGCTAAACTTCACAATCAATTGATTGATATACCAAATTGACCAGACTAAGCCCCAGAATTACTCAAAGGTGTTACTAATATTAATTGGTGATCAGCACTACACGAAGCTAACAAGTAAAACAAGCTAACAAGGCATGAAGCATGCATTAACATACTACAGTCGCCGGAAACAATAGATTCCGAAAATGAAACAGCAGGCAGACTTCCCACTGGCTCACTGAGCATTGCAGATACTACACAAGCACTGCTGGGCCAAAGAGACCTACAGTATAATTGGTATATAGGGCTCAACAGCAAAATGGCAAATATCTGGAGCAATCAGCAGTACGATGTTCAAATAACCATGCCCTTTTTAGTTTTTTGCTCTAAATTGGAAAGCATTGACAGTAGTTCCAGTTCCAATAAGATTTTAGGCAGAACGAAATGGCTAAGAATCTGTTATCAAGATGTTGCGTTACCAATTGACCATTGCAAAAGGAGGATCCATTTCTGCATCACAAACACTACACAGCTCTGCCTAGCAATAAAGAATGGCAAGTAGCAAGAAGTAGTTACCTGGATCCCTCGGCGCCGACAGATCTTAGCCCAATACCCCCCATAAATGCAGATATCCCGGCCGTTGCCTCCCCGCCGTGCTTGAGGTCGACGAGAATCTCCGGCATGGAGAAGGGTCGCGAGCCGTCAGCCTCAGCGCCTAGCGCCGCATCCATCTCCACAGACTTAGATGACGCCGATTTCGTCGGGTCCCCTTCTGGCACCACACCCTCTGCCACCATCGCAAGCGTCTCCGAGGCGAGCGATGTCGGGTTGGAGAGCTCCGCGGGATCAGCGTGATCCGCAGGAACTGGCGACGCAGGAAGGGCGTAGGAAGGCTGCAGCTACGGGAAACGCGGGGAGGCGTGGGAGCGGGTGGATGACGACGCAGCGGCGGGAAACGTGGGGAGGCGTGCGGGGGCGGATGAGGATGCAGCGATGGGAGGCGGAGGCGGAGGCGAGCGAGGGGAGGCGGAGGCGAGCGAAGGGAGGCGGATCCCTCGGCGATGTCGTCGGGCGGAGGACGAGGCGTGCTACGGGAGGGCTGCGGAGGAATGACGAGATCGGTGACGAGAAAGGGGATCGAAGGGGATGGCCGCGCGATTGGGAAAGGGCTTCGGGCTGTCCACGGGCCCTTACCGAAAAACTGTGAGACTAATTTGCCCTTGCTTTAATTAGAGTGATTGCTTTTAGATTAGTGCAGTTTTTTTTTCTAGAAGAGCATAGAAGCACTTCTCATCTATCAAACTTAACCAGCAATACAAGACTACAATTGTGGCCACGAAGGGAGACAGATCTTTAGTCAATTCATGGACCCGAGGTGCTCGATTTGATTAGGGAACGCTTGATTAGCATTCTCAGATGGGTGCACAGAAATGGTCCAAAGACCAATCGATCAACACTTAGGATCAAAAGGCTGCAATTTGGTCAGATTTATTTTGCTTTAATATTTTATGGATATTTCCTCAAATCTGTCACTGTAGGGCATCGTTTGGAGCTTACTCTTGCTCCGTCACAAGAATTTTTACCACTAATTCAGTTCCTGAATGCCCAGCTTACAAGTGCCCAGAAACAAGAACAGGAAGAGGCCCTTGGAGGCTCCGCAGAAATGTCATCTTCGAAACCATGTTCTGTTGTTGATCCGCATGACTTGAAGAGTTACATGATGTGCTTTGACGCAAAGACCTAGCTTGGGGTTATGTGCGAAGCTGCGCACATATGTGAAGCTTCTAATCTCATTGAGAAGCACACCTGGGCACTTTTCGGAGAAAAACATGAAAGTTTCCCCAGAGAATGATGAGGAGGTGATACTTGGCCCATCATCTCTAAAAAGATTGCTGCTTGAAGCGATTGCATTTGGTTCCTTCCTTCGGGATGTTGAAGATTATGTCGACAAGATTTATAAGTTCAGGACAGCTGAAAAATGATATGTAGAAGATTCCTGAATCGTTGTAGATATTGAAGCCAGTTGAAAGAAGAGCTGAAGAAGATTCCTAGATCCTTGTATATATGATTAGCAATTTAGCTTTTTGTAGATATAAATCTTCCCCTCAAGATTTATTTTGAGCGTGCCAGGGTGCTGGCTGCTGCCCTTAGTTGATCGAATTTCTACAAAGTTTTTGATCTAGTACTTTTGTTTGTTCCTTTAGGAGTTATTTAGTGTTACGCGGTGTTTCTTGGAGCCTTCTTGCCTTTTGTTCTAGTATTAGTAATGAAACTCATCTCGAAGTAATTTGCATCACATACAAACCATCATGGTGTAAAGCTCAACAGCATGAATATGTTTGTGACAGTGAGGACACCTGACATTATGATTAATTAGAGGATACAACCTGACATCACTTCACAAGTGTTGGATTGCCCAAAAAAGTTTGTCCTTGACTGAATCACTGAAGACATGGCAGAATTACCAACCATCCATGCTGGCAATCAGGCAACTTACCCATCTCTTGACACGTGAAGCGCCAAAAACTCCTGATGACACATGAGAGAAGGATCCTTTACCGTGCTCGGCATTCAATGATTCAATCTCTTGCAGTCCTGTTTGTTGTCCGCTTAGAAAATGGGCGGTTGAGATCTGAGCCATTTTCAGGCTCATCAGTTGTCTGATCAGTGGCCAGAAGTTGGGAGACTAGGGGGCTGTTTGGTTGCTTTTTCATTCCAATCAGGTTGTATGACCCCAGCCAGGCTGGTAGGAGCCAGTTTGAAGTGATGCAAGGGGATGTTGTTTGGTTAATTGCATGTAATGAACTAGACTACAAAGAGATGTTGTTTGGTTGTGATAGCACTTGAGTGCCCGATCTTTCGGTGGAGCGATACTTTTGATTGGTTGTAGTGAAGACCCTCACGACTCGACTACCTTCGAACACGTCGATGGCGCCTTAGCAATCGCGAACCCTCCACGTGGTTATTGACTACCGATAGCAGTAATCAACTCCGAACATTTAAGTTCAATTCTTGTTGGTAATCAAAGAACAAACAAGAACTTAATGAAAACCGAATTTCAGATCTCGAATTAAAGAGTAGAATAGTTGGGATTTCGCTTTCTTCTCAAGGTGGCTATCTAGCACAACTTGCAGAAGGAGGTTTGCACAAAGGCTAAACACAAATCAACAAAATTCTCTCTTAGCCTCCTATGGCGCCTTATATAGGGGAACAAGAAAGGCTAGTTCAAAAGGCTAAGTAATATGGTATTAACACTCTAAAACAGTTGGGCCTTCTTGGGCCAAAGGAAGCACTAATTCCCACTTGACTAAGGGTGGCGCCATCTCTTGGGGTGGGCAGAGCCCCCTCCATCTTGTGGCGGCTTGGGCACCAAGAGTTGGGCGCTCGCTGGCTTCTCTCGGCCTGGCTGCTTTCCTTTGGCTCGGGTTCCCTTCTTGTGTCCGTGGAATCATCTACTTCATTCCTAAGCACAATAAAGACATCACAAGAATTAAACAGCACCTATTCTGTGGAATTAATCAGATAAGAACTTAGAAACGAAAGTTGACTGAGCATTGAGCCGCCGTGCTTTGGCACGAGTAATAGGTCCTTGCACAGTATGGATCAATCTGTATGCCTGGAAGAGATGTCCTCATCATCCTCCTTCTGCATTCGAGTCGCCCACGACTCGACCTCATCAGCCCGCCTCCCAAGTAAGGTTTCAAATCTGCAATGTTAAATGGAATCGACTCAAACTCGCAGGCAAGTCAAGTTTATATGCATTATCATTAATTTTTTGTAATACTTGGAAAGGACCAAGCACGAGGCATCAACTTGGATTTGGCGTAACTCAGTGAAATCTATCTTGGCGCAAATGTAGCCAGACTAACTCGGGCCGGTTCAAAAGTAACATGCTTTCTACGCCCTTACTACCAAAGAAGCTTGTATTTAGCATTCATGAGCTCTATATTAGATTTAGTTGTCTCATGCATTTTATAAATCAAATCAAGACGCTGTGTTGCATCCGAATTGAAATTGTCTCAAGAATGAGGAGTTAACAAATCAATAGGAGCACGGGAACAAAACCATAGACAATCTCAAAAGGCATAGCTTAGTAGTAGAATGTACCGAACGATTATAAGCAAATTCAATATGAGGCAAACATTCTTCCCACAATTTGATGTCTGCTTTTAAAATGGCCCTAAGCATGGTAGATAAAGAACGATTGACAACTTCAGCTTTGTCCATCATTGGGGGATGACAAGTAGAAAATAATGACTTAGTCCCCAATTTAGCCCACAAAGTTCGCCAAAAATGACTTAAAATTTAGAATCGCGATCCTAAACTATAGTGTTGGGCATACCATGTAGACGCACAATTTCACTTAAAGAACAAGTCAAAGAACATGTGTAGCATCATCACTTTTATGACATGGTATAAAATGAGCCATTTTAGAAAATCTATCCACCACCACAAAAATGCTATCCTTCCCCCTTCTTTGTTCTAGGTAGACCTAAAACAAAGTCTATTGAAATATCCAGCCAAGGCATGCTAGGAACAGAAGAGGCATGTATAGACCATGTGGATTAAGTCGTGACTTAGCTTTTTTGGCATGTAGGGCAAATGAGCGACAAATCGCTCCACATCCCTTCTCATCTTTGGCCAAAAGAAATGGCTAGCAAGTATGTCCTCCGTCTTCTTCACACCAAAGTGTCCTATGAGGCCTCCTCCATGCGCCTCCCGTAGTAACAACAAACGAACGAGCTAGGCCGGAATGCATAGCTTGTTAGCGCGAAACACAAAACCATCACCCAAAACAAACTTGTTCCACGGTTTGCCCTTCCGAGCAATGGAGCAAAACATCCCGAAAATCAGATCCTCGTCATATTGAGCCTTAATTGTTTCTAAGCCGAAAATTTTGAAATCAAGTCGTGTAAGCATGTTGTATCGTTTAGATAAAGCATCAAGAATAATATTGTCCTTGCCCTTTTGTGTTTAATAACATAAGGGAAAGACTCAATGAATTCAACCCATTTAGCATGTCTTCGATTTAAGTTTGCTTGATTACTAATGTGCTTTAAGGACTCATGATCGTATGTATGATGAATTCTTTGGGCCACAAATAATGTCGCCATGTTTGTAAAGTTCGAACTAGAGCATATAATTCCTCATTATAAGTAGAATAGTTCAAACTAGGCCCACTCAACTTCTCACCTGAAATAAGCCACCGGTTTTCTATCTTGCAACAAAACACCACCTAAGCCAATTCCACTAGCATCACATTCGAGCTCAAAGGTCTTAGTAAAATCAGAAGTTGGAGAAGAGGGGTATGTGTGAGCTTATCTTTGAGTGTTTGGAAGGCGCGGTCGCAGGCATCTCCTCAAACAAAAGGAACGCCTTTCTTAGTAAGCTCATTCAATCTGCAAAGAATGGTGCCGAACGCCGCACTAAACGCACGATAGAAACCAAGAAGGCCTAAAAACTACGCAGCACTGACAACTTGTAGGGTCGGGCCACACCGAATGGCGACCACCTTGGCTTGATCCATCGCGATGCCCTCGGAGTCACAACATATCCAAGAAAAGAAACGCGATCCGTAAAAGGTGCACTTCGCAAGATTACCAAATAACCGAGCATTGCGTAAAGCATCCAAAACAGACGTAAATGGGTAAGGTGATCATCCAACGAAAAGGTCGTAGATTAGAATATCATCAAAATAAACCACTACAAACCTACCAATGAAAGCTCGCAAAACTTCATTCATCAATCGCATGAAAGTGCTAGGTGCATTAGTTAAACCAAAAGGCATTACTTTCAACCACTCATATAGACCGAACTTAGTTTTAAACGCTGTTTTCCACTCATCACCCAATTGCATGCGACCGTGGTACCCACTACGCAAATCAATTTTTGAGAAAATTTTGAACCACTAAGCTCATCAAGCATATCATCTAATCGAGGAATAGGGTGACGATACCTAATGGTGATATTATTGATTGCTCGACATAACACACATGCGCCACTTAACCATCTTTCTTAGGAACTAAAATGACGGCACAAATAACAAGAAGGGCTAAGAGACTCACGACATACCCTTTGTCAAGGCAGCTTCTGAACTTGGCGTCAGATCTCCTTAGTCTCTTCCTGGATTTGTTCTCAGAGGGCCGCGATTGGGAAGGGATGCGCCAGATGAGGTCAATTTGGTGCTCAATGCCTCGAGCCTGGTGGCACCTGTGGTACTCTCCTGAAACACGCCCATGTATGCTCCGCAGGGTTAGTGATGTATGAGGCAAAGAGGAGGCAGATTCGCAAATGAAAAATAACGCTTTCTTTGCAAATTAGAGCATAACAAATTGAATCACTAACATGTAACTCATGTAAATCAGATTTGGTAGCGAGAAAACACGCACCCTTTAATTGAATTGCAGCAGTGTGTCATGAACAGTGCTTAGGTTGTTTTTAAGGTGCGTTTGATGTCTTGTGCTACAATCTGATTTTCGCTGTGAGTTGTCCCTAGTGTTCTCTCTATTAGCCCTATCAAGTTCATCTTTGAAAATAGCATCGAGACATTGGATGTAACACAATTTTCTTGTCTTTTTTCACAACTGAGTTTTGATTTGTCCTACCATGATGTAAACAATGATTTTTATATTGCCATGGTCTACCTAACAAAGATGGAACAAGTTTGCATAGGTACGACATCGCAATCAACATAATCATGATAAGAACTCTAAAACAAAGTTCACTCTTACCAAACGTGTTACCTTAAGTTTGCCGCTGTTGTTGAACCAATCGGATGTAGTATGGTTGAGGGTGTGGTCGCGCTGGTAGAGACGCTTTTTCCACCATGTCCAAGCTTACGAGATTATTGCAACTCCCACCATCAATGATGATGACATTGGCGCGTTCTTTCGACGACGCCTTTAATATGAAAACAAATTGTGGCGCTCGATTCTTTTCGGCCATCGCACTGAGCACTAAGTACACGCTGGAGAAACGATACTTAGGAATTTGCTCTGTCAGTCAGCGATGTGCTCTTCTTGTAGCTCGTAGCCTGTGATCATCATCCGCATTGTTAGCAAGCAAAGCATATGTATCTTCATCTAAATCACTTATGAATCGACTCACCATCTTCACGAACGATAAGCACACGAGTGTTAGGGCAATCGCGCATGATATGACCAAAACCCTTGCAGCCGATGGCAATCGAATATCTTTGTACGCCTGCGGAAGCGATCGATGATGATGAACTCTTTGGAGGCGCCGAGTGGTTCGTGGTAGTTGGAAGTGATGCGCAAGGGGCCGAATTGGATGTTGTCTTGTTGTTGGAGGGACTCGTGAAGGAGTACTGACAGATGGGCAGTGGGGCGCGTGCGCCCAGAGGTAGTAATGACCTGCTAAAAGGTAGTTTTGGCCTCGCTTGTCGCCCTCACTTCACGCTCAGCCTTTGCAAGCAAGATGGAATAATCGAGTCATCGAATTGTATTCTTTGTAATCTAGAATGTCCTGGATTTCGCGATTTAAACCACCTAAGAAACGGAGCCATAGATGCTTCCTCATTTTCAATTAAACCACAACGCAACATGCCAATTTGTAATTCTTGATAATATTCTTCGATCAACTTTTACTTTGGCGTAAGCGCTGTAATTTATTAAGTAAATCTCTAGCATAATAAGAGGGAACAAATCTATGTCGCATGATCAATTTTAAAGCTTCCCAAGTGGTGGGTATGTTATTTGCATGAAGTCAAGAATGCGTTTTCCACCAAACATGCAAAATCAAGAAACTCACTTGTAGCCTCTAACTCGCTTATCCTCAGAAATTCATGGCAAGCATACTTTGATCAACTAATAATTCCTAACCAAGGTAAGCATCCGGATCGTATTTACCGGCCAAATGTAGGTATAGTGATTTTCACTTTTGAAAACATGTCATCACGATCACGCATCGCGACGCTGTATGGGATCACGCATACCTTGTTGATTGTATCGTGAGTCGACGATGGTCACTGGCCGAGTCGAATAACTCATCGCCGGACTCATGGTGTGGGGTGCCAGCTTGTCACCATCGTGGTCATCTATCTCCACGCCCGTGGCTAAAGGAAACCGAGACGTGCTAGCGAGGTGTATCGAATCGCTTGAAGCAACGGGACCATGCTGAATGGTACGCCATGGGCGCCAAGCAGTACCGTAACACGCCAAAGTGTTGTTGCGTAGGTGGATGACTGGAAACACCAGTGCAGCAGCTGCAATCACATCAAGTCTAGACAAAATATTAGCTAAAGCAAGAGCAGCAACTCCTATGCTGGGTCTCAATGGATCTGGAGACGATCCTCTTGGAGTGACAGCGCCATTAGTGAGTCGTACATATCCTCACTAAGGCCCTCGGTAGTGATCTTCGCATCCGCTTCAAAGTGTGCAATGATGCCCTTAGTGCGGGCGATTGATGGAGAGAACTTTCGCCACCCGACATGGTTAGTAGAAGAACAAACAAAAATACCAGCAAGTATGACGTGCCTAATGACTAAATGAGATGGCTAAGAAACACTCAAAACTCACTGCTTTTACCAAAAGCTCTTGTAAGTTCTTACCACTAACATAAAGATAAAGCACCTGGGGTGAACCAGTGGAGAAAGCTAAGCGATTGCTAGGTGACACAAACCTGCTCAAGTAGTTATATGTGTAGCTTGGGTAGGTTTAACTATAGTAGCAAGGAAAAACACTAGAACCAAAAGCGAAAGTAAATTGAATAAACGCTCAACGATATGTATATGCTGGTCCTAGTCTAGAACAAATTAGAGACGCAAGCCGAGACACCAATGATGTCACCGAACGTAAAACAAAAGACCGCAGATGAACAAAGAGGGAATGGACAAAAGTTGAAAAAGGTGCGAATGAAGGGACTGCCTCAAAGGACTACGTAACACCTAAAAATAGGTTTGGAATAAAAATTTTTATCTTTTTTTTTTTTTTTTTTTTTTTTTTTTTTATTAGAGATCCAAACCGATCTCTCCGGAACCGAAACCGAACTCCTTCTCTCTCGCTTCTTTCTAGCGCTTAACCAAGATCGGCAATACATCACTTTCTTATTTTGCTTGTGCACTTGCCTCTTTTGTTGATTTGCGCGCTTTTGTTTGTGCACTTGCCTTTTCTTTGTTGCTATGCGTTTGAAGGAGGCAGTAAGTGCCTTGGCCAACCCAAACAATGGGGAAAAGGCTAAGGTGAACACGCCAGGGAAACAATGAAGTGGTGCACGGCCAGTGGAAGATGGCTCACGGCGGTGGTGCACGGCCAGTGAAGGTGGCGACGGTCAGTGAAAGTGGCGACGGCCAGGTGGTGCACGTTGTGGGGATGTATGCACCGCCAAAGCGGGGGTAGATGGTGGCTAGGGTTTGTGGAAGGGTGGCGGCTAGGGTTTAGAGGTGGGTGGCGGCTAGATGAAAAAGATGACAAATTATGAAACGAACTTGAAACTCTAATGAACTAGCATGAAGACCAAGATTAACATAATGATGTAACGAAAATTCAAAGAATCGCAGTAAAGAATTAGTAATAGGTTGGCATGGCACGTAATGGTTTGGAATTTAATTGCACAAAATTTTGTGGGCTTAGATCTCAGAGGGAAAATAAAAGACGAACAAGAAACTCTCACCGAGCAACTCAAAACTGATACACCACTTGATAGCACTTGATAGCACTTGAGTGCCCGATCTTCATGGAGCGATACTTTTGATTGGTTGTAGTGAAGACCCTCACGACTCGACTACCTTCAACACGCCGATGGCGCTTAGCAATCGCCGAACCTCTCCACGTGGTTATTGACTCGCCGACAGCGTAATCAACTCGAACACGAAGTTCAATTCTTGTTGGTAATCAAAGAACAAACAAGAACTTAATGAAAACTCGAATTTAGATCTCAATTAAAGAGTAGAATAGTTGGGATTTCGCTTCTTTCTCAAGGTGGCTATCTAGCACAACTGCGAAGGAGGTTTGCACAAAGGCTAAACACAAATCAACAAAATTCCCCCTCTCTTAGCCTCCTATGGCGCTCTTATATGTGGGAACAAGAAAGGCTAGTTCAAAAGGCTACAATATGGTATTAACACTCTAAAACAGGTTGGGCCTTCTGGGCCAAAGGAAGCACTAATTCCCACTTGACTAAGGGGGTGGCATGCTTATCTCTCAGGGTGGGCAAGAGTCCCTCCATCTTAGGCGGCTTGGGACCAAGAGTTGGGCGCCTTTGTCGGGCTTCTCCTTGGCCTGGCCTGCTTCTTCCTTGGCTCGGGCTTCTTCTTGTGTCAATGGAATCATCTACTTCATTCCTAAGCACAATAAAGACATCACAAGAATTAAATAGCAATCTATTCTGTGAATTAATCGTATAAGAACTTAGAAACGAGTTGACCTGATAATTGAGCTGTCGTGCTTTGGCACGAGTAATAGGTCCTTGCACAGATGGATCAATTGTATGCCTGGAAGAGATGTCCTCATCAGGTTGCTTGCTTAAAAATGAATGAAATGGAGTAAACATAGACTAACTAGTAGGGTCATCACAGAAAACGAGAACAACTGAGCCAGGCTCACGGGAAACGATCAAAATTCGCGTTTCCGCGTGGCTTGGCTGGGAGCGCCGTGCTGCATGAGCAGGGCCTGGCTCGGGTGCCGAATCGAGGCATCCAAACAGCGTAGTGCTGCATGGCGAGAGCATGGCTAGCTGGAGGCAGCCAACCAAACACGCTATAGAAGTCTAGGATGATGGGCTGTGTTCTTTTCTTTCTTTTTTTTTTTTTGAGAGAGACAGAAATGGTGGGCTATGTTCTTTCTAGCAAGAAAATCTTGTTCGAATGGAGGAAAATTGCACAAATTTTGAAGGAATTCTTCTGTTTCTTAGAATGGCTAAACATTTGTGCCTACCTTGTCATTGGAGCATTGACCATGTAGTTGCTTACTGCCCAAAGTCCACACCCAACGTAAAAAAAAATGTGAACTAAGTAGTACCTGTAACCTTATCTAGGACCGTGCACGATTTTACCGAATCAAAAAAACCATACAAAAAAAACTGATCTGAACCAATCAACTCGATTTGACCAGTATACAGTATTCAGTACGGTATGACAAAAATATGATTTTTGGAATATGGTTCTTTGGTAAAAACCGTGAGTAAATCGAAATAAATTGAATACCGACATAAAAATACATGTATAATTAGATAAAGTAATGGTCGAATGTAATAATTCTTTTCTAATATATAATTAGATAGAGCAATGATCAAATATGGGTATTAGAAACTATATCAACATCCAAAACAACAAGTAAAAAAGAATAATTTACGTTAGTTCGGCAAATATAGTATTTACCGATAGCAGACTAAAATATTATGGTATTTACCAATATCAAACTGAAATTTTATTTGATATATTTAAAATTAACACACATCAGTAGGATCAATTCACCTTGAATTCAGGGAGATGTGTATCAATCTGAAAACAAATCCAATGACCAAAACATATGGAAGATGCCTATGCAACCATATGCAAGACCTTACCTCATCGACTGCCCACACGACACAATGGCAGGTGTACCGTGTACAACTGGCTGTCCGACACTGCATTTAAAGCCACCTCCTCTACTCCCTCCCTCCCTCCCTCACTCACACACAGCGGGGCCTCCATCAGGAAGAGAGTAAAGATCCAGGGCAGAAGAGAGAAAAAGGCATTGTTTGAGACCCTGAGTGGGAGAGAGAAGGAAACAAAACTGATAGAGAGAGAGAGAGAGAGATCATCCCCCCACAATGCCACCAGCCACCAGGCTGATCTTGTTCTCATGGGCAGCATCGCTGCTGCTGCTCCTCCAGGGGAGAGGAGGCCACTGCATCATCAGCTTGGACATGGAGATGAGGATGGAGATGGGCTCGGAGGCACACAAGCGGCTGCTGTGGGAGGCAACCACCAGCAAGCGGTACATCAGCTACGATGCGCTGAGGGGTGATGTGGTGCCTTGCTCGAGGCCAGGGGTGCCCTACTACAACTGCAGGATCATGACCACCGCCAACCCTTACACCAGGGGATGTGAGAGCATCACCAGGTGCAGGGATGTAGATCCCTAGGTTGCTGGATGAACCAACCAATGGGGATCCCTAGCTCCCGCGATGTGTGGTTTCTTGAAATGTAATCCTGTAATTCTATTTTTCTTTTTCGTTTGTTGTTCCTTTTTTTCTTGTCCCTTTTTTTCTTTTCTTTTCTGCCTTTGCCGGATCAGTAGGTTTAGTAAGGATTAATGGACGAATTACATGTTTAAGGATCTCTCTCTCTCTCTCTCTCTCTCTCTCTCTCTCTCTGGCTTTGTGTGGAGGTGAATATGTGTGTGTATGTAAGATTGGGTTGCAAGCTATACGGACAAGCTTGGATTGGGATGTGTGTGTTGGCGATATTATTGGCATTGTAAGATGTTATATATTCATCAACAATGCCGTAAATTAAGAAAAAGGAAACTCAACTTCCTTGAGTTGGTATTTTTGGAACCTCTGCTGTTGTAAGTTTGTGTGGATCAAGGAAGGGTATGATGTGCGATGCAAGGATGCTGCAATTTCATTAGAGCTTACGAGGAATCGATGCAATTGAGCACTTCCAATCACATTAAAGGACGTTTTGTATAGTTGTATGATGAAAACTTTCTTTCTTGTGAGAGTAGGCCTGAATGCATGTAGAGTATACTTAAAATTATCACTAATGTTGTTGTTTTAGAAGGATTCATATACTTGAGTATCTCAATCTTATAAAAAAGAAAAATAAATAGCATGACTCTAAAAACATGATGTATATATACTTTCTGCCAACGACAGACCAAGGATCAAAATCCCGGCGAAATTTTGGTTTTTTGAACGAAATTTCGGAAATCTCGGTCCAAAAAATTCCGGAATTGAATTTTGGTTTTTGAATTTCGTCTAGATTTCTTTCGAAATAATGAGATTTCCCTGAAATTTTGGATTTCAGAGGGTGAAATGTGAACCAAAAACGGAATTTGGAACCTCAAACTCTGAGAGACTCCGACGAAATTAGAGAATTCATAATTGTTTCGAGGGATTTTGAAACTCAAGAGCAGTGTTTTATTGAGAAATGTGGGAGAGAGGTTCATAATTTGTTAGTGGAACATACAAATCTTGGTAAGAAAAAATTGATCATTTGTGTGTCCTCTTAAAATTTTTTGTAAGACTTCTGTCCATCCTGATTTGTGGACTGGATGAACCATCACAGGAAACGTTGCCTCCATGCCTTTCAGTGTGGCTCTGGTGCTACAAAAATCTGATCTGCAGTTAGCTATCAATTACTTCATATAGAGCTCACATGGAGGCACCGACACAATGCCGTATATATATTTTCAATCGGCCAGAGCACACTCAATTAGATCCCTGGCTAGAGATCCCCTTGTATGGTACTTTTGTAAAAGCAAGTCAACTATGGCACTGTTGGAACTTGGGAGCTTCTTTATTTCTCTCTAGAACTGGGAGTATATATATTGTTATGTATACCAGCGAGTCTCTATAACCTTTTTTTTTAGCCCAAATCGATTGGTTCAATTTGAAAGACAAATGTGGCACTTCTGTTTTGGTATCTCATGATCAGTTATCAGTTATGAGAAATTGATTGGTTCAATTTGAGAAGCTCGGTTTTGCTCTCCATGGCTCCCCGTTGTCATTCTCAACCCTACCTATCCCCATTTGTAACCTGCTGCCAGCCAAGTCAGTGCTCAGTGACACTGCCCTAATTCTAGCCTTTGTAATCGCTTTTCTCATCAATTCACTATCAAGTGGCGGTTAATCAGTCCCTACGCCGTAGAGTTCTTAAGAAGGTAAAAATACAATGCAAGCGTTGCGCGCTTGGTCACAAAATTTCATATGAAACAGAACGATTCCTTCAGTTTTACTTACGGGGCCTAAACCCAGAAAGTAAATGCAATTGTCACGTACTCATGTGCTGCCGTAGCTATTGGTGGCCATCACGGACACGCCGTTAAGCCCCTTGGCTCCAGTTAGCTAGATCCACGGATAGCAACGTCTACAGGACGAAATGCCACAGCTGTAATGTGTGCACCGACACCTCCAATAATGGCCGCCCTGAGAGGCCTACCGCGGCATAGAGATCCCTGTACAATTGAAGGCGTAGCCGCCGGTGCAGCTGCAAAGACGCGGCAGCGTATGTATGACGCCGGAGATGGTACGTACATACTCGGACGGGCAAGGCATCTTCAGCTCTACGCAGCATTTTGCCCTACCAACAGCAGCACGTGAAGTTTTTCACTTTGCGATAGTTTCACGGTTTTTTACCTTGCATTCTATTCGATAGTTTCACGCTATTTGACTTTCTTTTGGCGATTCCTTAGACAGACAGCACAAAAAGAAAAGAAATGAAAAAAAAAGAGAGAGATGAGCAGAATGCTCATGGGACCAAGGGTTAGCAGAAACCACATGCAAACACACGACATTCCACACGATTCCAATCGAACAATTCCTAGGAAAAAAAAAAAAGAATTATCGAATGAGGATGTACACACCAAACCAGAATGTTATATCCCCTTGCCTAGGAGGGAATCCGCGGCGTGAGATCGTGGCATCAACGAAAATCAGAGAAGAACACAGAAGAACAATAGCAGAAGAACAGAGAGACTTGGGAGAGAAGAATAAAGCAAGCAAAGGTAAATTGTCTATTTTCTGATTGCCCCAGTATTCTCTCTTTAACCCAGTTTTCTCACACTCACCCTTACAAGGCTAACACAGCCCTATTCTCGAACTGGGCCTTACAACCAGCCCACGTTCCTGTTTCCTCACCCAGCACCTATTCATTATCCGATACACTCTTTCCCTGAACCTACCGACCCCCCAGGTATGACACTATCCCCTCCAGCAGACATTGCTTGCCCCCAAGCAATGGCGTCAGGGAATCGATCGTGAAGAACATTGAGATCCTCCCACGTCGCAGCTTCAACCGGTAATCTAGACCACTGAATAAGACCCTGTGGAACAGCAACATTGCCCTTCTTAACCAGACAACGCTCCAAAATACGTTCGGGCTGTAATGGAGCAGCATCCAGTTCGGCCACTTTTGGAAGATTGGCAAAGACTGGCGAGTAATCCGGCGTAAAAGGTTTCAACTGAGAGACGTGAAAGACTGGATGTACCTGCGCCCCTTCCGGTAAAGCTAACCGATATGCGACAACTCCAATTCGCTCCAATATCTCAAAGGGACCATAGAACTTGTAAGCTAGTTTCGGGTAAGGACGATTCACCACCGAGTCTTGAGCATATGGCTGTAATTTCAACAACACCTGTTCGCCAACTTGGAACTCCCGCTCTTTCCTCTACTTGTCCGCTTGAAGCTTCATGCGGTTTTGGGCACGCTGTAAGTGCTGGCGAACCAACTCAGTATGAGCATGCTGGGCAGACAAGAGCTCCTCCACTAAATGGTCTGTTGAGATAATACCAGTAGGAAACATTCCATAGCTTGGCTCACATCCATACATCATTTTGTAAGGTGAACAACCCAATGATGTGTGGAAATTGGTATTGTACCAAAACTCAGCTAAGGGTAGCCATGATTTCCATTTTCTTGGTGAATCTTGAACATCACACCTTAAGTAAGTTTCCAAACACTGATTGACCCTCTCGCTTTGCCCGTCCGTTTGCGGATGGTATGCGGTACTATAATGAAGTTTGGTGCCCATCATGGTAAAAAGCTCCTTCCAGAAATTACTAGTAAACACTCGGTCCCTGTCCGACACAATAGATTGAGGTACCCCATGTAGCCGGACTATATGATCAAGAAATGCTTGAGCCACTTTAGAAGCAGTATAGGGGTGACGAAGCGGTATAAAATGAGCATATTTCGAAAGTCGATCAACCACAACCATAATCACATCAAATCCATCGGACTTTGGTAACCCTTCTATGAAGTCCATTGTGACATTGTGCCATACTCCAGTGGGAATGGAAAGTGGCTGTAATAAGCCCGCAGGATGAGTATGCTCTCCTTTAGCCAATTGACAGATCTTACACTGTTTCACAAACAGTTCAACATCACGCTTCATACCTTCCCAGAAAAATAACTTTTTGAGCCTGTGATATGTTGCCTGAATCCCAGAGTGCCCTCCAATCGCACTAGCATGGAATGCGTCAATTAGCTTCGTCTGTAGGGCCAAATTTTCTCCTATCCAAATCCGCCCCTTGTTTCTTATCAATCCTTGTAAGTCAGGACTACTTACTTCTGATTGCTTCAGTTTCTCTTGAGCTTTACTATCTGTAACGTAGGAATTGAGGACCTCTTGCACCTAGGTCGGGCGAACTTCTGAAACTGTTGTTAAAGACATCAAATGTCCCACACGAGACAAAGCATATGCAGCCATGTTTTCTTTTCCGCTGCGATACACAATTTTGAACTGCAACCCCATCAACCTTGCCATTGCTTTCCTTTGCATCGGCGATGCAAGTGTTATTCTTCTAAATAGCTGAGGCTTTGGTGGTCAGTACGTATGACAAACTCCCCTCGCTGCAAATACGATCTCCAACATTCAACCGCCATGATTAAGGCTAAGAACTCTTTTTCATAAATGGATAATCCTTGATGTTTCATCCCAAGTGCTTTACTGAGAAACACTATTGGGTGATTGTCCTGCATTAACACTGTGCCAATGCCACCTTCACATGCATCTGTTTCCACCACAAAGACTTTGTTAAAATCCGGCAATGCAAGTACCAGAGTGGACACCATAGCCTGTTTTAGCCATGCAAATGCCTTGTCAGCCTGTTCATCCCATGCAAAAGCTTTCTTCTTCAACAGATTTGTGAGGGGTTTAGCTATTGCTCCGTAACTGCACACAAATTTGCGATAGTATCCCGTCAACCCCAAAAAAGCCCTGAGCTCTGTTACTGTGGTTGGAGTGGGCCAATTCACCATTGCTTCTGTCTTCTTCGGGTCTGTAGCAACACCTTGTCCCGAAATGACATGCCCCAAATAATCCAATTGTTTCTAAGCAAAAGAACAATTTGATTTCTTTACCAAAAACTAGTTTACTTTAAGCTGCTCTAGAATGATCTGCAGATGCTCAACATGCCGCGGTAGGTTGGGACTATACACCAATATATCATCCATAAAGACTAGGATGAATTTTCGCAGATAAGGTTGGAGCATAGCATTCATAATGCATTGAAATGTCACCGGGGCTTTTGTCAGTCCAAAGGGCATAACCCTAAACTGATAATGGCCATGGTGCGTCTTGAAGGCCGTCTTCTCTTCATCCTCCTCTTTCATGCGTATTTGGTGGTATCCGGCCCTTAGATCCAATAGCTCATCGATCACCGGCATTGGAAATTTGTTCTTTATGGTCATGTCATTCAATTTGCGATAATCCACATAGAATCGCCATGTGCCATCCTTCTTTTGAACTAGCAAAACCGGTGAAGCAAAAGGGTTTGTGTTGCGCTTAATCACTCCTGTTTTCAACATTTCCTCAACTTGCTTCTCGATCTCATCCTTATGCAATGGTGAATAACGATACGGTCGAGAGTTTACCGGAGTTGATAGGGACGGTGGCCCGATCTTTCGGTGAGAGAATGATAACCACGATTTGGGTTGGAGTTTGACGTTGGCGGTCCGACTACAACTGTCAACGACGTTGCAGTTTTTGGCTACATCCCACCACTATATAAGAAAGGCAATAGGCCACCTAAAAGACTTGAGTTTTGTTTGTAAATCAGTTTAGCCTTTGCTACTGTTCGTGCAAACGCGTGTCGATTAGACCGCCTGCGCACGTAATTGCAAGACTCCAAATTTCAGTTGGAAATTAAATATTCATATTAGCAATTTCAGATTGCTTGTTATCTTGTTATTGCTCGTTCTCGATTGCATGCAGGAACGTTGGTCGCGCCCCGGCAAAATCAACACTTCGGAGATTGGTGTACCGGTCGCTAAGGCGCAACGACGTTGACAGTTGTAGTCGGACCACCAACGCCGAACTCCAACCCAAATCGTGGTTATCATTCTCTCACCGAAAGATCGGGCCACCGTCCCTATCATTGGTTTCAATGTGATGTGTAGGCATGGCCGTATCCATGGCCGTGATGTCCACATCAGGAGTGGCAATAGGGAGCAATGGTATAGTATGGTCATACTCTCTTGGAGGTGGAATTCTCATCGGCTCTCCAAACACCTCCTCATATTGCCGAAGTATTGTTGCCACCTCTTGTGGTATTGGTTTTTCCTCCTCATCTGGACATTCTTCAATTACTGCCATGGCCCAAATCTCGTTCCCTTTTTGCCGTTTGATGTACTGAGCACCCTTCACTTCCATCAGTCTGTCCATTGAACCACACTACACTCCTTGTAATTGTCAGATCGATGTATACGAATATAGCAATCAGAGGGGGGTGAATGATTGTGTGAAAGTTAAAACAAAATCTTTGATCTACTAAAAGTTCACCCTAAACCAAAACCAAATAATTGCCTCGTATTCGACAAAAGCAGATTGACATACGTTCAGTAAAACGCAAATTCCCGGAGATCCAACCGTCGGATCGATCTGACATTTGGTGATGGCGCCGTGATGGCACTATGGGTGTCCCGATCTTTCGATGAGAAACACACGATCGATTTGTTAGAGTCGACTTTGACAATCCGACTACACCGTACGACGACGATGCGCGCTTTAGCAATCGCTAAACCAATCCCAGCTGGTTATTGATCTTGCCGCGGGCACGATCAACTCGAACACTAAGGTTCAATTCCTGCAAGCAACCGAAGAACAAGCAAGAACAATAGGATAAGCAATCTGAAATTGCGGATAAAACTGGAAGCTTAAACAAAGTGAGTCTTATTGACGATCTTGACAAGGTGGCTGTCCAAAGACAACTCGCAGTGATCAAGTTTGCACTTGGCTAAACTAATCAAATAAAACCCAAAACCCTGGAGCCGATGTCCGGCTATTTATAAGAGGTAGGGACGTGGGAAACACGCCCAAAGCAGTAGGATACCAACTACAACTCTATTACAAGGCCCAAAGCCCACGCCTTCTCGATTTGGAAAAGTGACGCCAATTGTTTTGCAGATTCCCGCTGACTCGGACGGAATTTGGGGATGGGGTCGGATCCGCTTGGAAAGAGGACGTCCGAAACCTTTCCAACCAGTACTCATAGACCTCAAACACCCTTGTGGATCAAAAAGTTATGGTCGTTTGAAGTTGGTGCTGTCCCTGAGGCCTAATCCGAGTTGAACTTGTGCACCGGAAGAATTGGCTTCATGCTTGACGCTTTGGGAGTCCTTTCTCCTTGGTTCCTAAGGACAATAAAATCATCACAAGGATTAAATAGCATTCCATTCATTAAATTATTTGTATGCAACCCGAGGAACGATTCACCTGGTAATTGAATTGTCGCGGCGCGAGCTCGAGTAATTGGCCCTTGTATGACATTGTTGGTTTCCATTGGGTTTTGTAGGTATGGCCGTATCCATGGTAGTGATGTCCTCATCATCCTCCCTTCTTGCATTTGAGTCGCCCTCGACTCAAGTTCATCATCTTCTCCCAAGTTTGTCTTTAGATTCGATAATTCATTTGACGGGCTCAAATGAGTCAATGGTCCTTGAACCGATTTAAGATGTAGAAGGATGGCCAAGGTGAAATGAGCAAAGCCATGCATGGAGCCATCGAGTAGTAGCTGTATACTTAAGTAGAGGATGCTCGTGAAGTGTCGCCAACTTAATGGTCCTCGCCAAGGTGGGGGGTCGATGAAACCATGCAGCTTGATATAATCAGAGCAATACTTGGTGATGACCATATGTATGCAAGCAAAGTTCGGCTCCATGATGAGCATGGTCTCACTCATCCTCCCTTTCTTGAAGTGGAGTCGCCCCCACTCCATCATATTGTCCTCGTGAAATGTTAGTAATGACAGTGAAACAAAGCAATATGCACATTTGCAATGAAATCAATGGATCGAGAATTTCTATCAACCGTATTCTCCCTTTCTTGAAAAACTATCATGTGACTTGTGAATGGAACCAAATGTACTTTGGTCCCGACATGATTAGTGATATGGCAATTATTAAATTGATGCCATTGTTGCATTAAACGGAGGTTTAAAATATGAACAAATGTAAACTCGATGTGCTTTATACTTCCTTTCACTATTTTTGCCAATAACATAAAAGATGTTTCGTGATAACCATGACAAATCAGAATGTACAAAAAGGCTCTCCTCTAAATAATTCAGATCACATGGAACATCAAATTTAATGTAGCCTAATATATATAAAGAAGACATCAATTTCAACTCATCATTTTCGCTTATGATGTGAATGACATGTTTGTTTTCAAAGATAAGTGTCTAGTGTGTTATCAAAAGTGACATGTCCATTTGCTAGTTGTGTCATGGATATAAGTGAAGTATTATCACACAACTCTTCTTTATCACAAGAAATAGCAAGCAAATCATCTTGTAACAAAGCAAAATCAGCAATTGGTTCCATTATTAGTTGCTCTATGATAGCATGATTTGTGGATAGTTTTAGCTCTTCAAAATTATTTTCTCCATGTGTAAAGTCCATACCAAGTTATATTACCTTGTAAGTTCTCATCAGTCATGTAGGTGTTTCTTCAACTATTATCTCTTCACTTACACATGGGGTAGTACTGATCATTCTTTCTCCATATGCACTTCTACATCATTCTCTCGATGGTGCTCACTTTTCCGCAAAATGTTAGCTACAAAAGAAGGTGCAACAATGGGCGCCAAATGAAGCTAATGATTCTTTCAAGGATTCAAGAAGCATATTTTCAACTCTACAAGCACATACAACCAATTCTGAAAGAGAACTATATGTTTCATCAATAAGAGCATCCCTAATTTCTTGATTAAGTCCACGTATGAACTCTAAGCTCATGTTTCTTCACCTTCAACTAAACCACAACGCAACAAATGATTTTGCAATCGCTCATAGTATTCCTTAACGCACTTATTTCCTTGTTTCAAGCATTGAGTCTAGTATACAAATATTCGTAATGATATTCGTGAACATAATCAATTCTCATAAGTCTTTTCATGGCCTTCCAATTTTCAGTGTTTTCTCTTTCCTACAAATATGTTTCCACCATGTTAATGCATATTCATTTAGTATACTAGCAAAGAATCCTAATCTTTTCATTTTCGTGACAAATCATACTTGCCAAATTCTTTGTCTAATGCTATCTCCCAATTAATATAGGCATCAGATCATAATGACCATTAAAAGGTGGAATGGCGAATTTAACCTTATCTAGGGAATCATCATCAACATACCCGAGCATGTAGTATGCCATTTTGTTGCTTAGAAGATGAGGTGGAGGACTGGAAGTTCCGGGCAAGACTGCAAGCTTTATCAAGTCTAGACAAAATAGTAGCAAGATTAGCGTTAGCAACTCCTGAAAGCCTCGATACAAGGCGGTCTTCTTGCATCAACATTCTAGCAACAAGTCCCTTTGCTTGTGGAGAGTGATGCATCGAATCCTCATCACCTAACATGGTTAGTAGAAGAAAAGAAAACAATATAACAAGTATAATGTTCCTATCAACTACAAGGAGGTGGTGGCAATTCTCTCAAGCGCCAAGCCTATGACCCAAGTTCTTACAAGTTCTTACAATGCAAACAGGCGCTGTCGCATTAGCTTGTCAAAGGTTCTCCGGTTTGTGTAGAGAGCGATTGCCAAGGGATCGAACGCCTGCACGTAGAAAGTGGAGCTTGGACAGGCTTAATTTAGTAGCAAAAGGTTAGCAATAATCCAATCAGTGAATGCAAAATTGAAGAATTGTTCAACGCCTCAGTCACTAGTTGCCGACTAGGCTAGCAAGGATCAGACTCAAAATCGTGTCGGCGACATGATGGGCTTCCACACAGATGAAAAAACAATAAAAAAATTACAAAAGAAGGGAACTATCTCAAACGACCGGGAATCTTGTGACAACAAAGGTTTTAGCACACATAAAATTTTCGATCTGCTCACTTTTTTTTTTTTTTTTTTTTTTTTCATGAACGATCCGACTCGCTTTTTCTTTCATGCAGGCAAGCGGAAGACTGCAGGACACGGACGGGTTGTATGCACTACGGTTATCAGAGGGCGACTACCAACAACAGCACTGAGCTATCAAAGTGGCAGCGACTAAGCACTGGGCGACAAATGCACTATGCGACTGACCACGACTATCAATGATGGCGACGATGGCGATCAATATTGTGGCGATCAGGGAGGCGACGATCAAAGGCGACTCGGGAGGTAACCAATGGCCATCAGATGGGCGACTGGTCAGCGGCAACTACCGGAGGCACCAATGGCTAACAGAGGGCACTATTTGACGACTAAGAGGGCGACTGGGCCACACTGATGAGAAGAAAGCTTCGGTCCTAACACCTTTCTTTTTTTTTTTTTTTTCTTTTTTTTTTTTTTTTCATCACGGGGACCGAAACGGAAAACAACTCAAAAACCGAACACAACTCAAACCGAACACAACTCAAACCGAACACAACTCGAAACTGTGGGAGACAAAAATTTCTTCCGACTGACTCAACTAGACTAGAATTCAAAGAATCGACACGACGATGCAACCAAAAATTCAATAATGCAAAGGTAATCGGAAAGGAAATTAAGTGCAGGCTCAAATTGTTTTGGTATGGGGAGATCCAACTGATGGCGCTCGGACTATAGAAAGATATCAATCTACTAATCTAGGGTAAAGACTCTCACCGAGCAACCTGGTTTGCTCGATACCACTTGATGGCGCCGTGATGGCACTATGGGTGTCCCGATCTTTCGATGAGAAACACACGATCGATTTGTTAGAGTCGACTTTGACAATCCGACTACACCGCATTTACGACGATGCGCTTTAGCAATCGCTAAAACCAACTCCTGGTTATTGATCTTGCCGTGGCACGATCAACCTGAACACGGTTCAATTCCTGCAAGCAAATCAAGAACAAGCAAGAACAATAGGATAAGCAATCTGAAATTGGCGGATAAACCGGAAGCGAAACAAAGTGGAGTCTTATTGACGATCTTGACAAGGTGGTCAGCCCAAAGACAACTCGGCAGGATCAAGTTTGCACTTGGCTAAACTAATCAAATAAAACCTAAAACCCTAAGGAGCCGATGTCTGCTATTTATAAGAGGTAGGACGTGGGAAACACGTCCAAAGCAGTAGGATACCAACTACAACTCTATTACAAGGCCCAAAGCCCACGCTCTTCTCGATTTGGAAAAGTGACGCCAATTGTTTTGCAGATTCCCGCTTGACTCGACGGAATTTGGGGATGGGGTCGGATCCGTTGGAAAGAGGACGTCGAAACCTTTCCAACCAGTACTCATAGACCTCAAACACCCTTGTGGATCAAAAGTTATGGTCGTTTGAAGTTGGTGCTGTCCCGGAGGCCGAATCCGAGTTGAACTTGTGCACCGGAAGAATTGGCTTCATGCTTGACGTTTGGGAGTCCTTCTCCTTGGTTCCTAAGGACAATAAAATCATCACAAGGATTAAATAGCATTCCATTCATTAAATTATTTGTATGCAACCCGAGGAACGCATTCACCTGGTAATTGAATTGTCGTGCGCGAGCTCGAGTAATTGGCCCTTGTATGACATTGTTGGTTTCCATTGGGTTTGTAGGTATGGCCGTATCCATGGTAGTGATGTCCTCATCATTTGGACACAAGAAACTAGATTCACGTACGAATCGAACCCAAAAAGAATTAGCTCGATCGGACCTACGAATCAAAAGTTATGAACCTTGCAAGCTTGCCATGATAGAACTTGACGAAAATTGATCTAATCAAAACTCGTAGATTAATCATGAACGACAAAAGATTAATCAACTAAACTTTGAGGAACTCTAAATCAATACCCCAGAAAAATTTTTGATGGATCAAATCAAGATGAAACTCAAAGAACAAAAACCAATCTAGAACCAGAACAAGCATTTGTACAAGAACAAAACAGAGAACACTGTGGCAATGTGGTTACTGTAGCACTCAACGATCTGGAAGAAGTGATCTTTATTTCTTTTTGTCTAAAGTACTCCAAACAAAAGAGTACAACCATAAAACCTGCCCAAGGCTTGATGCATAAACAGGAGGTGCCTCCCCCTATTTATACAGAGCAAACACACAGAGTCCTGAATACAATTCCCACTCCTAATCCAAGAAGGAGTCCCACTCCTAATCCTAGAAGGAATCTGTATTCAAACAACTCCACTTGGGCCAATATGGACAAATACAGCTCTTGCACACGCATGGCAACCCAGCCTGATGCATCCCTCCCGGGTGCGCACCGTGCCCTTCGCGGCCCAGCCGTATGGCGCACGTGCCTCGCCCGGTGAGCGGACTGCCCAACTGGCCCAGGGCGTGGGCCTTGGCCCAACGAGGGAAATACACACCTTGGCTACCATAGCCAGGCCATAAGAGTCCCATGTGACCCCCAAAAGACTAGCCTGATAGGGGGAGAGTTGCTCTCCCTTTTAAGGTGGTATTCTCTCCCCTCCACAAGCAAGGTGGTACTATCATTGATGTAACACTGGGTGTCCCGATCTTTCGATGAGAATGATAACCTTCGATTTGGGTGGAGACGACTTTGACGATCCGACTACAACGTACAACGACGATGCGCCTTAGCAATTGCTAAACCAACTCCAGATGGTTATTGACCTTGTCATGGGCACGATCAACCTGATCAAGAAGATCAATTCCTGCAAGCAATCGAAGAACAAGCAAGAACAAGGTAAAAGCAATCTAAAATTGCAAATATGGATAAAGTATTGAAAAGTTGGGGTTCCGATACAAGGAGCTTGTTAGGCGGCCGTTGAGCACGTCTAAAAGACTCACAATAGTAGCAAAAGGCTAAACTATCAAATAACCAAAACCCCAGTTATTTTGGGGGACTCCCTAACTATATATAGGAGAAATAGGAGGCCAAAACCAGGCTAGGGGCGTCCAAACCACATCCATGGCCGAGTAGGACTCCTATTCCTAGTTTGACTCGGATTTGGAAAGATGACCGAACTTGTTTTGATTCCCGTTGACTCGCAAGGAATTTGGACATGAGGCCGGATCCGTTGGAAAGAGGATGACGAAACCTTTCAAACCAGTACTCATAGACCCCAAACACCCTTGTGGATCAAAAATTATGGTCGTTTTAATTTGGTGCTGTCCCGGAGGCCGAATCCGAGTTGAACTTGTGCACCGGAAGAATTGGCTCCATGCTTTATGTTTGGGAGTCCTTCTCCTTGGTTCCTAAGGACAATAAAATTATCACAAGGATTAAATAGCATTCCATTCTTTAAATTATCTGTATGCAACCCGAGGAATGCATTCACCTGGCAATTGAATTGATGTGCGCGAGCTTGAGTAATTGGCCCTTGTATTACATTGTTGGTTTCAATTGGGTTTGTAGGCATGGCCGTATCCATGGTAGTGATGTCCTCATCATCTTCCCCTTCTTGCATTTGAGTCGTCCTCGACTCAAGTTCATCATCTTCTCCCAAGTATGGCATTAGATCTGATAATTGAGTTGACGGGCTCGAGCTCGAGTCAATGGTCCTTGAACCGACGAAGATGTAGAAGGATGGCCAAGGTGGGGGTCGATAAGGCCATGCAGATGGAGCCATCGTAGTAGATGTATACGAAGTAGAGGATGTCGTGAAGTATCGCCAACTTAATGGTCCTGGCCAAGGTGGGGGTCGATGAAACCATGGGGTTGATATAATTGCAGCAACACTTGGTGATGACCATATGTATGCAGTGTTAGTTCTGTCCATGATGAACATGGTCTCATCATCCTCCCTTTCTTGAAGTGGAGTTGTCCTCGACTCCATCATATTGTCCTGCGAAATGTTAGTTATGACAGGAGGAAACAAAGCAATATGCACATTTGCAATGAAATCAATGGATCGAGAATTTCTATCAACCGTATCCTCCCTTTCTTGAAAACTATCATTTGACTTGTGAATGGAACCAAATGTACTTGGTCTGACATGATTAGTGATATGGCAATTATTAAATTGATGACATTGTTGCATTGCAAATGGAGGTTTAAAATCTGAACAAATGTAAACTCGATGTGCTTTATACTCTCCTTTCTCACTATTTTTGCCAATAACATAAAAGATAATTCGCGATAACCATGACAAATCAGAATGTACAAAAAGGCTCTCCTCTAAATAATTCAGATCACACGGAACATCAAATTCAATGTAGCCTAATGTATATAAAGAAGACATCAATTTCAACTCATCATTTTCGCTTGTGATGTGAATGACATGTTTATTTTCAGCATAAGTGTCTGATGGCGCCGTGATGGCACTATGGGTGTCCCGATCTTTCGATGAGAAACACACGATCGATTTGTTAGAGTCGACTTTGACGATCCGACTACACCGTACGACGACGATGCGCCTTAGCAATCGCTAAACCAACTCCAGCGGGTTATTGATCTTGCCGTGGGCACGATCAACCTGAACACGAGGTTCAATTCCTGCAAGCAACCGAAGAACAAGCAAGAACAATAGGATAAGCAATATGAAATTGCGGATAAAACTGGAAGCGAAACAAAGTGGAGTCTTATTGACGATCTTGACAAGGTGGCTGTCCAGCACAACTCGCAGGATCAAGTTTGCACTTGGCTAAACTAATCAAATAAAACCCAAAACCCTAAGGAGCCGATGTCTGGCTATTTATGAGAGGTAGGGACGTGGGAAACACGTCCAAAGCAGTAGGATACCAACTACAACTCTATTACAAGGCCCAAAGCCCAAGTCTTCTCGATTTGGAAAAGTGACGCCAATTGTTTTGCAGATTCCCGTCGACTCGGACGGAATTTGGGGATGGGGTCGGATCCGTTGGAAAGAGGACGTCGAAACCTTTCAAACCAGTACTCATAGACCTAAAACACCCTTGTGGATCAAAAGTTATGGTCGTTTAAAGTTGGTGCTGTCCCGGAGGCCGAATCCGAGTTGAACTTGTGCACCGGAAGAATTGGCTTCATGCTTGACGTTTGGGAGTCCTTCTCCTTGGTTCCTGGTAATTGAATTGACGTGCGCGAGCTCGAGTAATTGGCCCTTGTATTACATTGTTGGCTTCAATTGGGTTTGTAGGCATGGCCGTATGCATGGTAGTGATGTCCTCATCAGTGTCTATTGTGTTAACAAAAGTGACATGTCCATTTGCTAGTTGTGTCATGGATATAAGTGAAGTATTATCACACAACTCTTCTTTATCATAACAAATAGCAAGCAAATCATCTTGTAACAAAGCAAAATCAGCAATTGGTTCCACTATTAGTTGCTCTACAATAGCATGATTTGTGGATAGTTTTAGCTCTTCAAAATTATTTTCTCCATGTGTAAAGTCCATACCTATTATATTACCTTGTAAGTTCTCCTTAGCTGTTGTAAGTGTTTCTTCAACTATTATGTCTTCACATATACATGGGGTAGTACTGATCGTTTCTTTCTCCATATGCTCTTCTACATCATTCTCTCGATGGTGCTCACTTTTCTGCAAAATGTTAGCTACAAAAGAAGGTGCAACAATGGGCGCCTCAAATGAAGCTAATGATTCTTTCAAGGATTCAGCAAGCATATTTTCAACTCTATAAGCACATACAACCAATTCTGAAAGAGAACTATATGTTTCATCAATAAGAGCATCTTGAATTTCTTGATTAAGTCCACGTATGAACCTAAGCTCTGTTGCTTCTTCACCTTCATCTAAACCACAACGCAACAAATGATTTTGCAATCGTTCATAGTATTCCTTAACACACTTATTTCCTTGTTTCAAGCATTGGAGTCTAGTATATAAAAATTCAGTATGATATTCAGGAACATAATCAATTCTCATAAGTCTTTTCATGGCCTTCCAATTTTCAGGTTTTCTCTCTTTTCTACAAATATGTTTCCACCATGTTAATGCATATTCATTTAGCACACTAGCAGCAATCCTAATCTTTTCATTTTCAGACAAATCATACTTGCCAAATTCTTTGTCTACTGCTATCTCCCAATTAATATAGGCCTCAGGATCATAATGACCATTAAAAGGTGGAATGACGAATTTAACCTTATCTAGGGAATCATCATCAACATGTACCTGAGGATGTAGTATGTCATTTTTGTTGCTTTGAAGATGAGGTGGAGGATTGGAAGTTCCTACGGCAGTACCTGCAAGCGTATCAAGTCTAGACAAAATAGTAGCAAGATTAGTGTTAGCAACTCTCTGAGCAGTCTCGATAGACCGAAGGCGGTATTCTTGCAGCGACATTCTAGCAACAATTACCTTTGCGCGTGGAGAGTGATGCAGAGAATCCTCATCACCTGACATGGTTAGTAGAAGACAAGAAAACAATATAAGAAGTATAATGTTCCTATCAACTACAAGGAGGTGGTGGCAATTCTCTCAACATTCAAGCCTATAACCAAAGCTCTTACAAGTTCTTACATGCAACAGGTGTTGAAGGCCGTTGGCATGGTCAAAAGTTCTCCGAAGCTTGGATAAAGCGATTGCCAAGGGACCGAACAAATGTACGAGGTTGGGTGTGGAGCTTGGATAGGCAATATTTATTTCCTATGCAATCTGATAATTCTAGTTATTGTAATGATAAGTAATGATCCAAACTAGAATTCACAAGCCCTAGTTGCCGATCTCAAAGATATAAGTGAATTTGAAGGCAACACACACGCAAAGATAATGGCACTTATGCAATCAAGGAATGAGCTATAAAATATAAGTGATGCACCAAAAGCTCTATTGCACAAGTTGTGGAGAGACGCTAACTAATTGCTTTGAGAATGTCAAAAGGGCACAAGATTGCTCACTAATTAATAAATTGCACAATATAAAACGTAACGAACACAAATTAGGGTTTTGCTCAAAGTAGTGCGACCGGCCACAATTTTCTTTTTCTTTTTCTTTTCCTTTTTTTTGGGCCTTTTTGCTCTTTCTCTTTTCTTTCTTTTTGTGACTTTCGGCCAACACTACTAGTATGAACAAAGTTTTCGAATCCCTAACTCGGTGTCACAAGATAATATGATATGATAACACTGAAGATTATGCAATGTATCAAGTAGAGCAGCCCTAAGCAATATCAACAAGCTTGTCTCAAATAGGATCAAAGTTTTCACAAAGGATGAATTGGTTCCCAAAGGTAGGTGTACTGTTATTTTTTTGGAATTTTATGGTTTATGGATGCTATTGCACACAAAGACTCAAAAGAACAAGCTCAAATTCAAAAAGGCTCCCAGAAACCTTAATTCGGTTTTTCTAGGGCAGCAGACTTGTCGCCAAGATTAAAGTTTTTCAGATCACCGAATTTGATTGGTTGACTATGGAAAGAATTGAAGCTTATATCCTTAGCTTTCAATAGAGTACAACAACATGCAATTTGGAGTTCGGGTGTGAAAGTTATGCTCGAAATTCCAAACTGGACAGAATTGAAGGATTGAAGCTACGCGAAGGAAAAGAAAGATCAGCAACTAAAACATGGACTCTAATGGATCAAAACCTAACAAAACTCACTAAAATAACAGATTGAAACTAAAGGTTGAATTTTTGTGGAGTAGTTTTCAATTTAGAACAGAAACCAAAAACTAACCTAAGGCACTGATATTCTCACCGATCAACTGAAGCTCTGATACCACTTGATGTAACATTGGGTGTCCCGATCTTTCGATGAGAATGATAACCTTCGATTTGGGTGGAGACGACTTTTACGATCCGACTACAACGTACAACGACGATGCGCCTTAGCAATCGCTAAACCAACTCCAGATGGTTATTGACCTTGTCGTGGGCACGATCAACCTGATCACGAAGATCAATTCCTGCAAGCAATCGAAGAACAAGCAAGAACAAGGTAAAAGCAATCTAAAATTGCAAATATGGATGAAGTATTGAAAAGTTGGGGTTTCGATACAAGGAGCTTGTTAGGCGGCCGTTGAGCACGTCTAAAAGACTCAAAATAGTAGCAAAAGGCTAAACTATCAAATAACCAAAACCCCAGTTATTTTGGGGGACTCCCTAGCTATATATATGAGAAATAGGAGGCCAAAACCAGGCTAGGGGAGTCCAAACCACATCCATGGCCGAGTAGAACTCCTATTCCTAGTTTGACTCGGATTTGGAAAGATGACCGAACTTGTTTTGCAGATTCCCGTTGACTCGTAAGGAATTTGGACATGAGGCCGGATCCGTTGGAAAGAGGATGACGAAACCTTTCAAACCAGTACTCATAGACCCCAAACACCCTTGTGGATCAAAAGTTATGGTCGTTTTAATTTTGTGCTGTCCCGGAGGCCGAATCCGAGTTGAACTTTTGCACCGGAAGAATTGGCTTCATGCTTGATGTTTGGGAGTCCTTCTCCTTGGTTCCTAAGGACAATAAAATTATCACAAGGATTAAATAGCATTCCATTCATTAAATTATCTTTATGCAACCCGAGGAACGCATTCACCTGGCAATTGAATTGATGTGCGCGAGCTTGAGTAATTGGCCCTTGTATTACATTATTGGTTTCAATTGAGTTTGTAGGCATGGCCGTATCCATGGTAGTGATGTCCTCATCATCCTCCCCTTCTTGCATTTGAGTCGTCCTCGACTCAAGTTCATCATCTTCTCCCAAGTATGGCTTTAGATCTGATAATTGAGTTGACGGGCTCGAGCTCGAGTCAATGGTCCTTGAACTGACGAAGATGTAGAAGGATGGCCAAGGTGGGGGTCGATAAGGCCATGCAGATGGAGCCATAGTAGTAGATGTATACGAAGTAGAGGATGTCGTGAAGTGTCACCAACTTAATGGTCCTGGCCAAGGTGGGGGTCGATGAAACCATGGGGTTGATATAATTGCAGCAACACTTGGTGGTGACTATATGTATGCAGTGTTAGTTCTGTCCATGATGAGCATGGTCTCATCAATCATTCTCACCCTCTTGTTTCAGGACCTAGCTCTGATACCAACTGATGCATCCCTCCCGGGTGCGCACCGTGCCCTTCGCGGCCCAGCCGTATGGCGCAAGTGCCTCGCCCGGCGAGTGGACTGCCCAACTGGCCCAGGGTGTGGGCCTTGGACCACGAGAGAAATACACACCTTGGCTGCCATAGCCAGGCCATAGGAGTCCCATGTGACCCCCAAAAGACTAGCCTGATGGGGGGAGGGTTGCTCTCCCTTTTAAGGTGGTATTCTCTCCCCTCCACAAGCAAGGTGGTACTATCATTCTCACCCTCTTGTTTTGGGACCTAGCTCTGATACCAACTGATGTATCCCTCCCGGGTGCGCATCGTGCACTTCGCGGCCCTGCCATATGGCGCATGTGCCTCGCCCGGTGAGCGGAGCGGACTGCCTAACTGGCCCAGGGGCGTGGGTCGTGACCCAACGAGGGAAATACACACCTTGGCTACCATAGCCAGGCCATAAGAGTCCCATGTGACCCCCAAAAGACTAGCCTGATGGGTGGAGGGTTGCTCTCCCTTTTAAGGTGATATTCTCTCCCCTCCACAAGCAAGGTGGTACTATCACAGCCATACTCACGTGACTAACAACTCTTGCACGCGTACGACCACTGCGGGCGTTTTTTACGATAGGATCTTCCCGCGAGGGAGGTTTTAGTTCAGTTTGGGGGTGTGCTTAGCGGAGACTTAACCCGGTCGCTCTCTCCCTGCCATCCCGGAGAAGATAAACAGTAGACACACTTGATTTTCCCAGGTTCGGGCCCCCAAAATGGGTAATAGCCCTACGTCCTGCTTTAGGCCTTTGTTACCCTTGAAAAAACGAGTTTCCCTCTGGGAACCTCCGTCTCCCTCAACCGGACTCTGGTCGAGGGTTTTCTCTCTTCCTACGATCTCACCTTGCATTCTTTCACCATCCGCCCCCCTTTCCCATGCACCAAACCGCCCTTATATACCCCCGGCTGGTTTGGGCAAGTAGGGGGGGGGGACAAAATTATGCCGCTGCGCAGCTCATTAATTGCATTTCATTAATGCTATCCCATCTTGGGGCCTCCTTCTTTGTGCCACTACACCACGAGCCATCAGGGCTGTGCGATTCCTATGATGGGTCAGACGTGGTACGTTAGGGAAAGGGTCTATCGCCATGCCCCGCATTAAATGCCTTGATACCATGCCCCATGGGAGGCTTCTGGGCGAAGCCTTCTTCAGCTTTACGTCTCGTGACGCCACGTGGGCCTCCTCACCCCGCGAGGAGGGCTTGGGAGCACTGGTCACCACGTAGCCACATGGGCCTCCTCGCGGGCCCCGCGAGGAGGGCTTGGGAGCGCTGGTTGCCACGTAGCCACGTGGGCCTCCTCGCCCCGCGAGGAGGGCTTGGGAGCGCTGGTCGCCACGCACCACGTGGGCCTCCTCGCCCCGCGAGGAGGCCTTTTGGCGAAGAGCCACCCGACAGATGGAGCCCTGGTCGCCACGTAGCCACATGGGCCTCCTCGCCCCTTTTCTTTCTTTCTTTTTTAAGAACGGAGAGAGTGCCCCGGTGTAGAATACGCCGACAACCACCATGCCATACTCATGTGACTAACCATTCTTCATGTGCACCGTCCTCTAGGCCGAACATCCCGCATGACATCCTTGACCACCAAGACCTCGATTCCTCCCTGAATCTAGTCTCCAACCTCAGTTCCTCCATGAAACTAGTTTTGGTCCCGTCATCGACCACGTTCGCCCTCGACAAACACCTGCATATGAACAAACCACAAAACGATTTCCGAGCACATGTCCGTGACTTGACTTAACATTAGTCCATGCAAATACTCACACGAGCATTGCATAAGTTCAAAACATGCATTATGAAATTCAAACAAATTTCATAACCATAGATCAATCACCAAACAATTTTCAAAATCACAAAAATCAACGTCAAGCAAAAAACCATTCACGCCGGACCAAACGTTTTGTCCGGCGCACACATCTCAAAACCCTAGAAAAATCAGTTCACACCGTACCAAACTCCGGTCCGGCGCAACTCATGACGGACCAAATATTTGGTCCGACGTACATGCGAAAGTCTCGGTTCAATTCAAAGCAAACATGTTCAAAAACACGTTCACGACGGACTAAAGGAAACCAGTCTGGCGCACATGTGAAATCATACCTCAAAAAGCCGTTCACGACGGACCAAAGAAATTGGTCCGACGTACATGCATAACTTACTGTTTTTGAAGAATTTGGTCCGACACAAAATCATTTAAACCACGTTCACGGCGGACCAAAGAAAAATTGGTCCGGCGTACATGCGAATTTTGGTCCGACGCAGAAGGAAATTTGGTCTGGCGTCAATGTACAAACTTACTATTTTTTGGAAACTTTGGTCCGGCGCAAATGACCCCAAATGCATGTTCACGGCGGACCAAAAAGTTTGGTCCTGCACAAACATAAAAACGGTCCGGCGCCAACGCGAAACTTATTGGTTTGGAAATTTGGTCTGGCACAGAATAGAAACACATGCACATGCACATTTTGCAAATTCAATTCTTAAGCCATTTTTTAGCACATGATTTCACAATCTCCCCTTGATGAAAACATTGGCAACACCACTTAGAATTGAACATTGGCATTCACTTCACAAGAAGGTTTTTGAACAAACCAAAGTGAAAAACACAAAAACTCCCCCTTTGACCAATATGCAAAGTGAAAAGTCTCCCCCAAAGAAAAAAATGTGTGTGAATGTGCAATGTGCCCAAAACTCCAAAATTCTCCCAGATTCTTCAAACTTCTCCCCCTTTGACAATGGATTCATCAAGAATACAAAATAGAGAACAACATGTTCAAAATTTTCCCTGTAGCAATGATTTCACAAGGAGAAACAAAAGAGTGCCAAGATAGGAAAAGATGAGCTCATTCGATCATATAACCTTATATATCATATAATATGCAAAAATACATGAATTTGATGTGATTTAACAAGTTAGGGAATGACATGCATCTCAACCTCAGTACAGTCACCTATAGGATGTACTAAGCAAGACCTTAGCAGAAAAGCAAGGCTCAAAACTGAAGCAACTAACAACTCAGGGCGAGCAAGTAGTTTCAACTCCAATCTAGTATGCCAATTTAATCTTTTAAAAACGATAAACTGCATGTGGCATGCTTGAAGCATACTTCTTTATTTTCTCGGAGTGGCATGCTTGAAGCATACATCTTGTCTTTTAGGGAATGGCATGCTTGAAGCATACATCTTATCTTTTTAGGGGAAAGCATGTCTGAAGTGCACAACTTGAGGCCTTTGCTTTTAACAACCTTTTTTTATTGATTCACTTTTGTTTTCCTTTTTCTTTGATTGTAAACATGCAAAGAGATTAAAAGGCCTTTTGAAAGAGTAAAGCTAAAAGCACACTTGCTTCATAGCCCAAATTTTTCAAGAAGATTCAATATCAAGCCTAGAAGAGTAAGATATCACATAGTATTTAGCTATAGACAATCAGACCAAGGAATTCCGCAATGTCATTTTTAGTTCAAGTGAAACAATTTAGATTTTCATATATCTACTCAATTACATAATATATAAAGAAATATGATAAAGCAAGCTCATCAAGTAAAAAAAAACTTGGCAGGGAAACTCCCCCTCGAAACAACCCATTGGATGAACAATCCCAACTTCTCCCTGAATAGAAGCAAAACGAGAAGAAGATAAAGGTTTTGTGAAAATATCTGCCAATTGATGTTCAGTATCCACATGATGAAGCACAATGTTGCCTTTTGCCACATGATCTCTAAGAAAGTGAAATCTGATGTCAATATGTTTTGTCCTTAAATGTTGCACAGGGTTTTTAGCAATGCAAATTGCACTAGTGTTATCACACAAAAGAGGAATACTATCAACATTAACCCCATAATCTTTAAGTGTAGCTACTATCCAAAGATTTTGAGAGCAACAACTAGCAGCAACCACATATTCAAATTCAACAGTTGATTGTGCAACAGAAGATTATTTTCTAGAAGACCATGCAATAAGAAAATTGCCCAAGAAATAACATGCACCAGATGTAATTTTTCTATCAATTCTACATCCTTCAAAATCAGCATCAGAGAAAGCTCTTAAATTAATGCATGAGGAAGCAGAAAGCCAAATACAAAATCTTAAGTACCATGGAGATACCTGAAAATTCGCTTGGCAACTTGTCGATGTGAAGCACGTGGGGAAGCTTGAAAACGAGCACACAAGCACTAAACAAATTGTATATCCGGCCTTGATGCAGTGAGGTACAAAAGTGAACCTATCATGCTTCTATATTCCTTTTGATCAACCGGCTCACCATCTTCATCCGGATCAAGTGTGCAAGTGCTTTCCATGGGTGTCATGATCAGCTTGCTGTTTTCCATCCCAAAATGATGCAACAAGTCTCTTGTGTATTTGCTTTGATGTACAAAAGTACCATCCTTTGTTTGCTTGATTTGCAGTCCAAAAAAGTATGTCAACTCATGTAACACCCCGGCATCTAGTATGCCCGAATGCTACCAAACATAGACTAAACATCAACTAAATACCATACATGAAGACAAATTTCAGCAAAGACACAAATGCTAAACACCGAAATTTCGGCAGCATCTCCTTTGTTTTATCATGATTTGAACAATAGCAATATCATAGCAAAATATTTCATAACATAAGACATCTAAAGCAGCAATATATAATGGATAAAACATCATCATAAACAATTAAACCAAAACCAACCACACAAACATCTATAGCTAAGCAAAGAGGATCAACAGCACATTAAAATTAATCCATACACCTAGTTCAGGGCACTATTATTAGGATCATGACTCAAGGTTGGTAAATGTGACTGGAACTACGTGAAGATGTGTAGCTAATGCCCTTTCCCACATGCCGGTGTCATGGTACCTAAAAAAACAACATAAACACAAGCGTGAGTTCATCACTCAGCAAGTATATTGCAATGGTACAAACAAAAACAATTACATGGCTACAACAACTCACATCATGTATATCATCTCATTCATGTTCACAAATCATTATCATCATCATTATGTATGCAATGCGATGCGATGCGATGCTCATATCTCCTTGGAAACTCATACCGGTATGGTTGAGTACACACCCGTCGGTGTGCACCCTCTCCCCCCTTCGATCCCGAAGATGGAGGGTGCCTACTCCTCGCTTCCGTTCACCGCGGTGAATGGAATCACGATGTAGGACTTACTCATTGGCTCTCCGGAATAGTCATAACTTTCTCACCGACCTTCCCCGGACTAGTTATGACTTTCTCACCGCCCAGGCCATGTATCATGCCATGTATGTAAATATGCCAACATCATGAATAACTTGTACATTAACATATGGTATCATCATGGATAACTTGTACATTAACACATGGCATCATCACATAATAAACATATTCATCATATCAATAGCAAACAATAAAGCATGGCATGTGAACATATCATATATTCAAATTTCAATCTCAATCAATCAAACAACCCACAATTCGCTACCCATTCCAATACACTTGCCTCAACCACGAGCGACGGATTGGCGAGAAGTAGAAGGCACTCCCGGGGTCGTACCACCTGCACATAGGTACCACACACTCACAATCATGTCCACAAAACAGTACGCAAACCCTCATCTACCCCGACATTGCCAACTACTCGCAAAACCTAAAAACAGAGGTTCTGTCCCGTCGGGACAGCAGCCTTCCAAAAGGCATAACTCGGGTTCTAAGACTCCGAATCAATTAAACGAGTACATCCTCGCGTAGCTTAGGAAATTTCCTAACTTTCTCTAGGTATAAGGAAAGACTGATTCGGACTCTAAAGTTGTTTAATCTACAAAATACCGTGATCTGATCCAATCACGTCACACATTTTAACACGCTCGGTAAAACAGCCATAACTTTCAAACGGCTGATCGGAATTACGCGTTCTTTATACCCCCTGAAAGGTATTGATATTACCTACAACTTCTTAAAAAGGCAGCCGACCAAATTCGGAATCTAAATTGACGAAAACTTTAACCCTAGTTCGACTGCTCATGCTGCCCAAAACAGAGAGCGTGGCAACTTCTAGATTTCGTCTAATCTACTCAATTCCAGCACCACCAATTGATCTAAAAACTTTATAATCACCCTTAGAACAGTACCTAGACCAACCCCAAGGATTCCCATGGCCATACCTTCGCCCGACGCACGAAAACCCAATAGATCTCCTCCCGGTTCGCGCGATCGTTTTCCTCGCTCCAAATCCACCGGATCTCCTCGTCGCGGAGCGCTCCAATGGATGGATCTTCGAGGTGCTGAGGTGAGGATCTCCCCTAGGGCAGCAAGGGAGGTGGAGAGGGGAGGAGAGGGGTGGTGGCGCCATGGGGGAAGATGGAGAGGAAGGGGAAGGGTGGAGGCGCATGGGGGAGGGGGCTAGGGGGTGGCGGCTAGGGTTGGGAGAGGGAGTTTGGGGCGCACCAAGGGGTGGGGGCCAGATTTGGCTGCCCAAAAGTACCCCCCTTGGGCCCAAACCCTTCCACCTAAGGCCCAACTCAACCCCCAAGGCCCAAAGTCCCCCGGAGAGGCCCAAAACACCCGAAAACGGCCCAAAAACACGCTATAAACGGCATAACGTAAAGTTTTAACCTCCATTTACATATTTTATAATGTTTTGACCTCAACATCCACATTTTATAAGATTACGACACTCCGTGGTGTCACATTCTCCCCCCCTTCAACAGGATTCGACCCCGAATCCGAGACACGCCACTTCGCAAACAACCAAATCGAAGGGAGCTATGGTTCACGCCTCAGAACCCGCTTAGAAGCCCCTACGATTTGCACCAGCCAGCACTCAGAAGCAAGGAGCTAAGGATCAAAGACTGACAGCTCTAAAGATAACTCACATTCAAAACTTGCCAGAATTCTTACTCCACTTTGAAACACCGAGTACAAACATAAGGATTCAGAACGTCCCAAGCAAAAGGATAATTTCCTAAGCTGACAATGAATGGAAACGGTCTCATAATACTCATTTTTATGCATTCCTTGGCACTAAAGTGCCCGATCCCTTTAACCGATGTTTCTCCTCAGAAGAACACGGCACCAACCTCTAGAACCCTCTTCAGCTCCCACGCACAAAAGTGCTTTCACATCTCAACCTCTCTACTGTGGTTCGTCGTATTCTAGACGACGCGAACCAAGCAAGACACAACATCCAAGACTACCAACTGCTTGAACAATCGGCTAACACCTTGCAAAAGATTGACCTTTTATAAAAGACCAATACCCACCACTACCATCGAAGGAAAAATCTACTTTATAACCACGGTCCTTAAAACCCGCAAAAACAATATCAACCGAGCAATCCACATTGGTTGACACAACTCGCTCAGAGCTCGGCGACAAAAGATCCAATACACTTCGAAAAGGAAAAGCAATTACTAGCAACCACCAAGTGGTCCACTAATAATTTAATCAACCCTACCGAGGGACACATCAATGACACAAGTCTCCAAGAAGGTTTGAATTGAGTCCTACACAACCTTCCTTTACTCTTCACTTCCAAACTAGTTACGATCAACCACTAGCAACGCCTAATATCTTAGGTCATTACAAACCCACGCTAGATTCCTCTTTCTAAGAAAGTTTAGCCCTCGCATTCTTCCTTTCAAAGAATCGGAACAAGGGTACAATCATTGAGTAAGCTCAACCAAGACCCATGAACCCAAAATGATCCACATCCAACAACTCGAATTCCAAGGCGCTAAAAGCCACATTGGAAAGAGTTCGGCAACAACCAAAGAGTACTCATGTCATTTTTCTAAGCCAAATCACAAAGAAAACTCAAACCTCTAACACCACAGCCAAAACACCACAAATTATTCATTCTTTCTTTTCATACTAGGAAGAAATGGAAATCTCGATACATGACAAGAATGCACACTTTTCAAGAGCACTCTGGATATAGTCATATATCCATATATGACTTTCTCACCGACCTGGCTCACCGACTCATTTATCATTGAACATTTATAAACGATGCCATGCTTCGTTTTCACCATTCACTCATCATGTAACAACAATACCGAAAAGTCATTCACCAAAAGACTTCTTCCTCGGTATCACATGATTGAAACACACATAACATTGATGGCTGCGCTGAATCATATAGACTATGACTGCAACACCGTTAGCTGGAACACACCACGTCATGTCAGAACCCACCATTTCTCGAAAGCTAAACTTGCAAAACCTCACATTTTAACCAAAATCAGCATTTTGGAAAAGAACATCGACTCCAAAGTTAAACATTAACACACACAACCGCCACAAATGTTCTCAACAAGAAAGGGAAACTCATTTCCAAGAAGGGAACACTTCACTAACAAAATCACTGATGAAACATTCATAAAATCCACCCTTTTGAAACACTTGCAAACACCACACACATTTTCGAAATAACTCCAATTCTAGCCAAAAAGAGTCACAAATTAAATCCCAAGAAACTCCAACACAACCCACTATGTCCAACTGCTTCCTTTAAAATTTATTCCCAAAGAAAATTCAGGGCGAACGTGAAGGAGCGCGATCCACTTAAAACTTTTGGGTGTCAATCCATACTCATAGCACAACTAAACAAATGGGCCAAACCCAAAGATCAACACCAATCCCTACGAGTTTAGGGAAACTCTGACACACAACATAAAAAAACGCCTTGATCGAAAGCATTTGACCAAGATAGCAAACAACCAAACCAGTCCAAAAGGTTTTAAACACAAGCTCAGCATGAAACCCTATACTTATCTTTTAAACATTCAATATTCACTATTTACTCATCGAGAAACCCCTTAGGTTACAACAAGAGCTACAAAACAAATTCTTTCTCTTATTACCTTTCCCAATACTTATAAATAGAGTTTATGATGCTTATCCAAAGACATCCAACGAAGACTACGTCAACAAGATCCCCACGGACCAACATATCAAATAACATCATATTCTAGATTGAAACAAATGCTCCAACAAATCTTTCAGCATGATCAACCAATGAATTTCACACCACCTATATGTAAACGTCTCGACAATCGAAACTTATTCAGTTAACAAGCGACTTCAACATGTAAATATTATCTCCACAGGGAAGAATTCGTAAGTGAGATTAAGTTATACTTTCATTAAGGATAAAATCATTCATCATATTAATTATCCAAAGCTCACTCCATCGCAACATGTTAAAATTTTCCTCTACTTTAACCATGGTTTTCCAACGAGTAATATAAACAGTTACCACCATTACTTAGTCATCAATAACAACAAATGGGCATAATCATCAACCAACAACATTACTTGTAGCTACCCTATACATAGGTGATAACAAAATTACCACCACACAACATACTCCAACTATTTAAAATAGATTGAATACTAGCATTAACACTGCCCTTAACAACATCATTAACAATAAGTCGTATGTCTTCTCAATTGATATCAATACTAGCATTGTAGAGACACAACTGCATACTTCCAAATATACTAGTAGGTTGCAACAACATAAATAGCAACTCTAATCAACTTCCAAATTAAAGTCACTAGTTAACACGATTAAGTTTCTCTATTAATCCATTATATTAGAACATCTTTAAACAACCAGCAAAGTTTCTTTAACAATAATAGTAGTCTACATCATCTTAATGTTTAACTATGCATCAGGAATGCTATAGGATGCAAGTTTTAATGTTGCTATCCTATGACAAAATTTTAGTTAAAACCTAAGCCATGTTTCTAAGTTATTCCACATCAAATACACATTCCAAGGACCTACAGCCCGCTCTGATACCAACTGTAACACCCCGGCATTTAGTATGCCCGAATGCTACCAAACATAGACTAAACATCAACTAAATACCATACATGAAGACAAATTTCAGCAAAGGCACAAATGCTAAACACCGAAATTTCGGCAGCATCTCCTTTGTTTTATCATGATTTGAACAATAGCAATATCATAGCAAAATATTTCATAACATAAGACATCTAAAGCAGCAATATATAATGGATAAAACATCATCATAAACAATTAAACCAAAACCAACCACACAAACATCTATAGCTAAGCAAAGAGGATCAACAGCACATTAAAATTAATCCATACACCTAGTTCAGGGCACTATTATTATGATCATGACTCAAGGTTGGTAAATGTGACTGGAACTACGTGAAGATGTGTAGCTAATGCCCTTTCCCACATGCCGGTGTCATGGTACCTAAAAAAAACAACATAAACACAAGCGTGAGTTCATCACTCAGCAAGTATATTGCAATGGTACAAACAAAAACAATTACATGGCTACAACAACTCACATCATGTATATCATCTCATTCATGTTCACAAATCATTATCATCATCATTATGTATGCAATACGATGCGATGCGATGTGATGCTCATATCTCCTTGGAAACTCATACCGGTATGGTTGAGTACACACCTGTCGGTGTGCACCCTCTCCCCGCTTCGATCCCGAAGATGGAGGGTGCCTACTCCTCGCTTCCGTTCACCGCGGTGAATGGAATCACGATGTAAGACTTACTCATTGGCTCTCCGGAATAGTCATAACTTTCTCACCGACCTTCCCCGGACTAGTTATGACTTTCTCACCGCCCAGGCCATGTATCATGCCATGTATGCAAATATGCCAACATCATGAATAACTTGTACATTAACATATGGCATCATCATGGATAACTTGTACATTAACACATGGCATCATCACATAATAAACATATTCATCATATCAATGGCAAACATTAAAGCATGGCATGTGAACATATCATATATTCAAATTTCAATCTCAATCAATTAAACAACCCATAATTCTCTACCCATTCCAATACACTTGCCTCAACCACGGGCGACGGATTGGCGAGAAGTAGAAGGCACTCACGGGGTCGCACCACCTGCACATAGGTACCACACACTCACAATCATGTCCACAAAACAGTACGCAAACCCTCATCTACCCCGACATTGCCAACTACTCGCAAAACCTAAAAACAGAGGTTCTGCCCCGTCGGGACAGCAGCCTTCCAAAAGGCATAACTCGGGTTCTAAAACTCCGAATCAATTAAACGAGTACATCCTCGCGTAGCTTAGGAATTTCCTAACTTTCTCTAGGTATAAGGAAAGACTGATTCGGACTCTAAAGTTGTTTAATCTACAAAATACCGTGATCTGTTCCAATCACGTCACAGATTTTAACACGCTCGGTAAAACAGCCATAATTTTCAAACCGCTGATCGGAATTTCGCGTTCTTTGTACCCACTGAAAGGTATTGAAATTACCTACAACTTCTTAAAAAGGCGGCCGACCAAATTCGGAATCTAAATTGACGAAAACTTTAACCCTAGGTCGACTGCTCATGCTGCCCAAAACAGAGAACGTGGCAACTTCTAGATTTCATCTAATCTACTCAATTCCAGCACCACCAATTGATCTAAAAACTTGATAATCACCCTTAGAACAGTACCTAGACCAACCCCAAGGAGTCCCATGGCCATACCTTCGCCCGACGCACGAAAACCCAATAGATCTCCTCCCGGTTCGCGCGATCCTTTTCCTCGCTCCAAATCCACCGGATCTCCTTGTCGCGGAGCGCTCCAATGGATGGATCTTCGAGGTGCTGAGGTGAGGATCTCCCCTAGGGGCATCAAGGGAGGTGGAGAGGGGAGGAGAGGGGTGGTGGCGCCATGGGGGAAGATTGAGAGGAAGGGGAAGGGTGGAGGCGCATGGGGGGGCTAGGGTTGGGAGAGGGAGTTTGGGGCGCACCAAGGGGTGGGGGCCAGATTTTGCTGCCCAAAAGTCCCCCCTTTGGCCCAAACCCTTCCACCAGAGGCCCAACTCAACCCCCAAGGCCCAAAGTCCCCCGGAGAGGCCCAAAACACCCAAAAACACGCTATAAACGGCATAACGTAAAGTTTTAACCTCCATTTACATATTTTATAATGTTTTGACCTCAACATCCACATTTTATAAGATTACGACACTCCGTGGTATCACAACTCACCCATCATACTCATCTCAAATTCGTCCCTCATTGTTTCTGAAAACTTAGACACTAAAACATGAGAGGAACCACCAAAGATGATATCATCAACATAAATCTGAACGAACAGTTAATCATTGCCTTGCTTGAGTAAAAAGAGAGTTTTGTCAACTTTTCACATTGAAAACCCCTTTTCAAGTAAAAAAGTTTTTAGCCTATCAAACCATGCTCTAATGGCTTGTTTCAAACCATACAAAACTTTTGACAATTTGTACACATGATTTGGAAACTTGGGATTTTCAAAACCAGGTGGTTGCTTGACATATACATCTCCTCATTTATGTAGCCATTAAGAAAAGCACTTTTCACATCCATTTAATAAAATCTAAAACCTTTAGATGCAGCAAATGCTAAAAGAACTCTAATGGCTTCAATTCTAACAACAGGAGCAAATGTTTCATCAAAATCTAAGCCTTCAACTTGAGTAAAACCTTAAGCAACCAATCTAGCCTTATTTCTAACAACAACACCATCCTCACTTTGTTTATTTTTGAAAACCCATCTAGTTCCAATAGCATTAAAATTAGGAGGTGTGAGACTAGTTTCCAAACTTTATTTCGTTCAAAATTCTCTAATTCTTCATGCATGGCATTGATCCAAGATTTGTCAGATAATGCATGAGATATATCTTTGGGTTCAAAAGAAGCAACTAAAGCAGAATAAACATGAGTATCAGAATGAATAAACCTGGATCGGGTGATTCTCTCATTTAGGTCTCCAATCATTTGTTCAGATGAATGCATTTTCTAAATGTGCAAGGGAGCTTTGGTTTTTGAAATTTGTCCTTCTCCTTCTTCATTTTCAGCATGTACAGATGATGTTGTAGCTTGAGGGTGGTTAGTTGTAAGTGATGTAGTAGTAGGTGCCAAAGATGATGTGGACATCACGACCATGGATACGGCCATGCCTACACATCACATTGAAACCAATGATATAATACAAGGACCAATTACTCGAGATCGTGCATGTCAATTCAATTACCAGGTGAATGCGTTCCTCAGGTTGCATACAAATATTTAATGGATGGAATACTATTTGATGCGGACATCACTCTCTTTGATGCAGCCATGACGTCACCTACACGTCAAGAGGAAATGATAAAAGGACCTGTTACGCAACCTCGTGCACGCCAGCAAATAGTCAACATGGTGCTCACAAATTATGGAGGAGCTAATGGTAGCCCAACATCGACAAGATGGGCTGGCCCAAGTTGGCCCATGAAGGAGGAGAAAATGGTAGCCCATGCTGGCCCAAGATGGCCCATGAAGGAGAAAATGGTAGCCCATGTTGGCCCATGAAGGAGGCACCAACCATGATGGGCCAAGGAGGCCCAACCATGATGGGCCAGAATATGTTACAAGGAGGCCTAACCATGATGGGCCAAGGAGGCCCAACTATCATGTGCCAAGGAGGCCCAACCATGATGGGCCAAGGAGGCAATGGCCCATGAAGTGTGGCACACTTCCTCTCTCTATCGGCCCACGAAAGCCCAAGTTGCATGACTACAAGTTTAGTACCACCTTGCTTAGTGTTTAGTTTTTGGCTACATCCCACCACTATATAAGAAAGGCAATAGGCCACCTAAGAGACTTGAGTTTTGCTTTGAAAATCAGTTTAGCCTTTGCTACTGTACGTGTAAGCGCGTGTCGATTAGACCACCCGCGCACGTGTTTGCAAGACTCCAAATTTTCATATTGGAAATTAAATTTTCATATTAGTAATTTCAGATTGCTTGTTCCTTGTTCTTGCTAGTTCTTCAATTGCTTGCAGGAACCCAGACCCTCGTGGTCAGGTTGATCACGCACCGGCGAGATCAATAACCCTCTGGAGTTGGTGTATCGGTCGCTAAGGCGCAACGTCTTGGACGGTTGTAGCCGGGCCGCCAACGTTGACTCTCCAAAAAGTCCAGATTTACCTTCTCATCGAAAGCTTGGGACCGTTATTTCCTTTGTTTCCGGTGTCTGCCAATTCAATTGTAAAAGAAAAAGGCAAGTGCAAAAAAAAAGCAAAGGCCTCACCATTTCAAAAAAAGTGCTCAACAGCCGCCTAACAAGCTCCTTGTATCGGAACCCCAACTTTTCTATACTTCATCTATATTTGCAATTTTAGATTGCTTTTGCCTTGTTCTTGCTTGTTCTTCGATTGCTTGCAGGAATCGATCTTCGTGATCAGGTTGATCGTGCCCACGGCAAGGTCAATAACCATCTGGAGTTGGTTTAGCGATTGCTAAGGCGCATCGTCATTGTACGTTGTAGTCGGATCGTCAAAGTTGTCTCCTCCCAAATCGAAGGTTATCATTCTCATCGAAAGATCGGGACACCCAGTGTTACATCAAGTGGTATCAGAGCTTCAGGTTGATCGGTGAGAATATCAGTGCCTTAGGTTAGTTTTTGATTTATGTCCTAAATAGAAAACTACTCCACAAAAATTCAACCTTTAGTTTCAATCTGTTATTTTAGTGAGTTTTGTTAGGTTTTGATCCATTAGAGTCCATGTTTTAGTTGTTGATCTTTCTTTTCCTTCACGTAGCTTCAATCCTTCAAGTCTGTCCAGTTTGGTATTTCGAGCATAACTTTCAAATACGAACTCGGATTTTTGTGTTCTTGCACTCTATTGAAAGTTGAGAATATAAGCTTTAATTCCTTCCACAGTCAACCAATCAAATTTGGTGATCTTCAAACATTAATTTAGGCGACAAGTCTGCTGCCCTAGAAAAACATCAGTACACCTACCTTTGGGAACCAATTCATCCTTTGTGAACACTTTGATCCTATTTGAGACTAGCTTGTTGATATTGCTTAGGGCTGCTCTACTTGATACATTGCATAATCTTCAGTTATCATATCATATTATCTTGTGACACCGAGTTAGGGATTCCAAAACTCTGTTCATACTAGTGTTGGCCGAAAGTCACCAAAAGAAAGAAAAGAGAAAGAGCCAAAAGGCTAATAACAAAAAAAAAGGGAAAAGAAAAAGAAAAAGAAAATTGTGGCCGGTCGCACTATATTGAGCAAAACCCTAATTTGTGTTCGTTACTTTTTATATTGTGCAATTTATTGATTAGTGAGCAATCTTGTGCCCTTTTAACATTCTCAAAGCAATAAGTTAGTGTCTCTCTGCGACTTGTGCAATAGAGCTTTTGGTGCATCACTTATATTTTATAGCTCATTCCTTGATTGCATAAGTGCCATTATCTTTGCGTGTGTGTTGCCTTCAAATTCACTTATATCTTTGACATCGGCAACTAGGGCTTGTGAATTCTAGTTTGGATCATTACTTATCATTACGATAACTAGAATTATCAGATTGCATAGGAAATATGTAGTGCCTATCCAAGCTCCACATCCTATCGCGTACATTTGTTCGGTCCCTTGGCAATCGCTTTATCCAAGCTTCAGAAAACTTTTGACAACGCCAACGACCGGCAACACCCGCTGCACGGTAAGAACTTGTAAGAGCTTTGGTCAAGGCTTGAGAGTTGAGCGACTTTTCACCACATCCTACGTAGTGATAGAAACATTATACTTGTGATTTTGTTTTCTTGTCTTCTACTAACCATGTCAGGTGATGAGGGCTCCCTGCATAACTCTCCTCGCACCAAGGGAACTATTGCTCACTCCGAGTGTATGTCATCGCAAGTGGACCGTCTCAGATCCATCGAGGTCGCACAGGGGTGTGACACCACGGAGTATCGTAACCTTATAAAATGTGAATGTTGAGGTCAAAAACATTATGAAATATGAAATTGGAGGTTGAAACCATACGGTATGAGGTTTATTTGCGTTTCCGGGCCGTTTTTGGGAGTTTGGGCCTTTCCGGGGGAGTTTGGGCCTAGGGGAAAGGGTCGTGGGCCTTGGTGGGGAGGAGTTTGAGTCCATTTAGGAGTAGGAGACATGGGGGGCCTCCTCCTTCCCTTTGGTGCGCCCCACCCCTGCCTCTTTCCCCCCCACTTGGAGAAGCCCTAGCCGCCACCCCTTGCTCTCCTCCCTTGCTTGCGCCGCCCCCTTGCTCCCCATTGCGCCACCACCCCACCACCACCTCTCCACCTCCCTTGCTGCCCCTAGGGGAGTTCTCCACCTCAACACCTCGAAGATCCATCCATTGGAGCGCTCCGCGATGAGGAGATCCGGTGGATTTGGAGCGAGGAAGGAGATCGCGCGAACCGGGAGGAGATCCGGTGGGTTTTCGTTCGTCGGGCGAAGGTATGGCCACGGGGATCCTTGGGGTTGGTCTAGGATCTGTTCTAAGGGTTAATATCATGTTTTTAAATCAAATTCGTGGTGCTGTAATTGGGTAGATTAGATGGAATCTAGAGTTTGTCACGTTCTCTGTTTCGGGCAGCATGAGCAGTCGACCTAGGGTTTGGGTTTTCGCCAATTTAGAGTCGGCATTTGGTCGTCCACCTGTTGAAGAAGTTGTAGGTAACTACAATACCTTTCAGTGGGTATAAAGAACGTCCAATTCCGCCCAGCCGTTTGAAGGTTATGCTCGTTTTACCGAACGTATTAAAATCTATGACGTGATTGGAACAGATCACGGTATTCTGTAGATTAAACCACTTTAGATTCCGAATCAGTCTTTCCGTATACTTAGAAAAAGTTAGGAAATTTCCTAAGCTACGCGAGGATGTACTCGTTTATTCGATTCGGAGTCTTAGAACCCAAGTTATGCCTTTTGGAAGGATGCTGTCCCGACGGGACAGAACCTCTGTTTTTCGGTTTTGCGAGTAGTTTGCGATGTCGGGGTAAAAGAGTGTTTGCGTACTGTTTTGTGGACATGATTGTGAGTGTTTGGTAGCTATGTGCAGGTGGTGTGACCCCGGGAGTGCCTTCTACTTCTCGCCAATCCGTCGCCCGTCGTTGAGGCAAGTGTATTGGAATGGGTAGCGGGTTGTAGTTTGCTAGATTGGTTGAGATTGAAATTGAATATTCGATATGTTCACATGCCATGCCTTAATGATTGCCAATGATATGATGAATATGCTTATTATGTTATTATGCCTTGTGTTAATGTACAAGTTATTTATGATGTTGGCATGTTTGCATACATGGCATGATACATGGCCCGGGCGGTGAGAAAGTCATAACTAGTCCGGGGAAGGTCGGTGAGAAAGTTATGACTATTCCGGAAAGCCAATGAGTAAGTCCTACATCGTGATTCCATCCACCGCGGTGTATGGAAGCGAGGAGTAGGCACCCTCCATCTTCGGGATGGAAGGGGGGGAGAGGGTGCACACCGACGGGTGTGTACTCAACCATACCGGTATGAGTTTCCAGAAGATTTGTGCATCGCATTGCATTGCATTATATGAGGATGTTATATGATGATGATATATGATGATGTCAATGATATGCTTACGCTATGAATATGAGATGTGTATGATGTCGTATGTGAAAAGTGGTGATGAAGGTATTAGAATGTATTTTCTTGTTCCATTGCAATATACTTGCTGAGTGATGAACTCATGCTTGTGTTTATGTTGTTTTCTTAGGTACCATGAAACCGGCATGCAGGAAAGGGAGCTAGTCACATGTCATCACTTAGCATCACACATATAAACAATGACATGTTCCTTACTTTAAATTGTGATGGTTAATTTGTGTGCTTGGTTTCCTCATTTACTTCGTTTGGCTCATGAGATGGTTGGAATCTTTATTCCAGTCTTATACTGCTGCTAGAACCTTTATTATTGATGATTTAGATGTCATTCTTTATACTATATCCTGTGATCATATTGTTGTTGCTTCAATTCATGGAAAAACAAAGGAGATGCTGTCGAAATTTTTGGTTCCAGCATTTACTCCTTTGCTGTAATTTATCTTAATTTATGGCATTTAGATGTTGTTTTGATGCATCTCTCCCGGGTGCGCACCGTGCCCTTCGCGGCCCAGCCGTATGGCGCACATGCCTCGCCCGGCGAGCGGACTGCCCAACTGGCCCAGGGGTGTGGGTCTTGGACCACAAGAAATACACACCATGGCTGCCATAGCCAGGCCATAAGAGTCCCATGTGGCCCCCAAAAGACTAGCCTGATGGGGGGAGGGGCTCTCCCTTTTAAGGTGGTATTCTCTTCCATCCACAAGCAAGGTGGTACTATCATTCTCACCCTCTTGTTTCGGGACCTAGCTCTGATACCACTTGATGTAACATTGGGTGTCCCGATCTTTCGATGACAATGATAACCTTCGATTTGGGTGGAGACAACTTTGATGATCCGACTACAACGTATAACGACGATGCGCCTTAGCAATCGCTAAACCAACTCCAGAGGGTTATTGACCTTGCCGTGGGCACGATCAACCTGATCACGAAGATCAATTCCTGCAAGCAATCGAAGAACAAGCAAGAACAAGGCAAAAGCAATCTAAAATTGCAAATATGGATGAAGTATTGAGAAGTTGGGGTTCCGATACAAGGAGCTTCTTAGGCGGCCGTTGAGCACGTCTAAAAGACTCAAAATAGTAGCAAAAGGCTAAACTATCAAATAACAAAAACCCAAGTTATTTTGGGGGACTACCTAGCTATATATAGGAGAAATAGGAGGCCAAAATAGTGCTAGGGGCATCCAAAACACATCCATGGCCGAGTAGGACTCCTATTCCTAGTTTGACTCGGATTTGGAAAGATGACCGAACTTGTTTTGCAGATTCCCGTTGACTCGTAAGGAATTTGGACATAGGGCCGGATCCGTTAGAAAGAGGACGACGAAACCTTTCAAACCAGTACTCATAGACCCCAAACACACTTGTGGATCAAAAGTTATGGTCGTTTTAATTTGGTGCTGTCCTGGAGGCCGAATCCGAGTTGAACTTGTGCTCCGGAAGAATTGGCTTCATGCTTGAGCTTGAGAGATTCACAATTCTTCCGGTGCACAACTTCAACTCGGATTCGGCCTCCGGGACAGCACCAACTTAAAACGACCATAACTTTTGATCCATAAGGGAGTTTGAGGTCTATGAGTACTGGTTTGAAAGGATTCGACGTCCTCTTTTCAACGGATCCGGCCACACCTCAAAATTCCTTACGAGTCAACGGGAATCTGCAAAACAAGTTCGATCATCTTTCCAAATCCGAGTCAAACAAGGAATAGGAGTCCTACTCGGCCATGGATATGGTTTGGACGCCCCTAGCCTAGTTTTGGCCTCCTAATTCTCCTATATATAGCTTGGGAGTCCCCCAAAATAACTTGTGTTTTGGTTATTTGATAGTTTAGCCTTTTGCTACTATTTTGAGTCTTTTAGACGTGCTCAACGGACGCCTAACAAGCTCCTTGTATCGGAACCCCAACTTTTGAAAACTTCATCTATATTTGCAATTTTAGATTGCTTTTGCCTTGTTCTTGCTTGTTTTTCGATTGCTTGGAGGAATTGATCTTCATGATCAGGTTGATCGTGCCCATGGCAAGGTAAATAACCTTCTAGAGTTGGTTTAGCGATTGCTAAGGCGCATCGTCGTTGTACATTGTAGTCTGATCGTCAAAGTCGTCTCCAACCAAATGGAAAGTTATCATTCTCATCGAAAGATCGGGACACCCAGTGTTCAATTGGTTTCAATTAGGTTCTAGGCATGGCCGTATCCATGGTAGTGATGTCCTCATCATCCTCCCCTTCTTCCATTTGAGTCGTCCTCGACTCAAGTTCATCATCTTCTCCCAAGTATGGCTTTAGATCTGATAATTGAGTTGACGGGCTTGAGCTCGAGTCAATGGTCCTTGAACCGACGAAGATGTCGAAGGATGGCCAAGGTGGGGGTCGATAAAGCCATGCAGATGGAGCCATCGTTGTAGATGTATACGAAGTAGAGGATGCCGTGAAGTGTCGCCAACTTAATGGTCCTGGCAATGGTGGGGGTCGATGAAACCATGCAGTTGGAGCCATCATAGTAGATGCATACGAAGTAGAGGATGCCATGAAGTGTCGCAAACTTGATGGTCCTGGCCAAGGGTGGGGGCTGATGAAGGCATGCAGTTGATATAATTGCGGCAACACTTGGTGATGACCATATGTATGCATTGTTAGTTCTGTCCATGATGAGCATGGTTTCATCATCCTCCCTTTCTTGAAGTGGAGTCGTCCTCGACTCCATCATATTGTCCTGCAAAATGTTAGTAATGACAGGAAATAAAGCAATATGCATATTTGCAATCAAATCAATTGATCGAGAATTTATATCCATGTTAGTGATGTCCTCATCATCCACCCCTTCTTCCATTGTTTTGATTGAATTGACGTGCGCGAGCTCGAGTAATTTGCCCTTGTATTACATTGTTGGTTTCAATTGGGTTTGTAGGCATGGCCATATCCATGGTAGTGATGTCCTCATCATCCTCCCCTTCTTCCATTTGAGTCATCCTCGACTCAAGTTCATCATCTTCTCCCAAGTATGGCTTTAGATCTGATAATTGAGATGACGGGCTTGAGCTCAAGTCAATGGTCCTTGAACCGACGAAGATGTAGAAGGATGGCCAAGGTGGGGGGTTGATAAAGCCGTGTAGATGGAGCCATCGTAGTATATGTATACGAAGTAGAGGATGCCGTGAGGTGTCGCCAACTTAATGGTCCTGGCCATGGTGGGGGTCGATGAAACCGTGCAGTTGGAGCCGTCATAGTAGATGCATACGAAGTAGGGGATGCCGTGAAGTGTCGCAAACTTAATGGTCCTGCCCAAGGTGGGGGTCGATGAAGCCATGTAGTTGATATAATTGCAGCAACACTTCGTAATGACCATATGTATGCATTATTAGTTCTGTCCATGATGAGCATGGTCTCATCATCCTCCCTTTCTTGAAGTGGAGTTTATGTGGACATCACGACCATGGATACGGCCATGCCTACACATCACATTGAAACCAATGATATAATACAAAGACCAATTACTCGAGCTCGTGCACGTCAATTCAATTACCAGGTGAATGCGTTCCTCGGGTTGTATACAAATATTTTAATGGATGGAATACTATTTGATGCGGACATCACTCTCTTTGATGCAGCCACGACGTCACCTACACGTCAAGAGGAAATGATAAAAGGACCTGTTACGCGAGCTCGTGCACGCCAGCAAATGGTCAACATGGTGCTCACAAATTATGGAAGAGCTAATGGTAGTCCAACATCGACAAGATGGGCTGGCCCAAGTTGGCCCAAGTTGGCACATGAAGGAGGAGAAAATGGTAGCCCATGTTGGCCCATGAAGGAGGAGAAAATGGTAGCCCAAGTTGGCCCATGAAGGAGGCACCAACCATGTTGGGCCAAGGAGGCCCAACCATGTTGGGCCAGAATATGTTACAAGGAGACCTAACCATGATGGGCCAAGGAGGCCCAACCATGATGGGCAAAAACATGTTGAAACAAGGAGTCCCAACCATGATGGGCCGAGGAGGCACTAAGGCCCATCATGGCACCACTCCTTATCAGGCCAACCCATGAAGTGTGGCACCAATTGCTCCCACTTGCTCCCTCCACCGGCCCACGAATGCCCAAGTTGCATGACTACAAGTTTAGTACCACCTTGCTTAGTGTTTAGTTTTTGGCTACATCCCACCACTATATAAGAAAGGCAATGGGCCACCTAAGAGACTTGAGTTTTGCTTTGTAAATCAGTTTAGCCTTTGCTACCGTCCGTGCAAACGCGTGTCGATTAGCCGCCTGCGCACGTAATTGCAAGACTCCAAATTTCAGTTTGGAAATTAAATATTCATATTCGCAATTTCAGATTCCTTGTTATCTTGTTCTTGCTCGTTCTCGATTGCGTGCAGGAACGTTGGTCGCGCCCTGGCAAGATCAACACTTCGGAGATTGGTGTATCGATCGCTAAGGCGCAACGTCGTTGACAGTTGTAGTCGGACCGCCAATGTCGAACTCCAACCCAAATCGTGGTTATCATTCTCTCACTGAAAGATCGGGCCACCGTTCCTATCATTTGGTATCAAAGCGATCGGGTTACTTGTTGAGAAATTCTACACCTCACTCAATTAATAGATTGGTTTTTACTTCCTATCGTCCAGCATATAGCCACATTATAATTCCAATTCCTAGCCAAATTTTGAGCCATTGCTATTTTAGATTATAGATTGAATTTGCGTTACGGCTTTGATTATTTGCTGGTCATAGCGTCTATACTTGCTAGAGTTTTGAATTTGAATCATATTAAGTCACTTTTTTTTGTTGTGCATCATTGCCGCTATTCTTTACGCATAGCTGTGCGTAGTATGCCGGTGTTTTGCCGCTATTCAAACCGAGTCAAAATCATACACAAGCATGTTGTATTCAATCTCCTTTGTGTAAATCGGCCAACTCCCATAGAACTACAGTTTGCTAGCTTGTCTTGCTGATTTTAAAAATAAAAATAAAAAAGGCAAAAAGGTGCATAAAAAGCAAAAACCGCACCATTTAAAAAAAAGTGCAGCAAAGAGCTAGTTGTGAAAAATGGGAGAACTAGACCAAAAGGAACGACTTTGTTTGTTGCATCGTTTTGTGCTGCGTCTTTGGCTCCTCGTGTGATAGGCCTGGAGTGCCCGATCTTTCGGTGGAGTGATAACTATCGATTGGTGTTGGAGAAGACTCTCACGATCCGACTACGCACGAACAAGTCGATGGCGCCTTAGCAATCGCTGAACCTACTCCGCGTGGTTATTGATCTAGGTAGCCGAGATCAACCTGAACACGAAGTTCAAATCTTGTTGGTAATCGAAGAACAAACAAGAACAAGTAAAACAATCTGAAGTATGAGAGAAAGTGGAGACGAATTGAGATTCTATTAAAGTCTTCACAAGGTGGCTATCTAGCACAACTTGAAGAAGAAAGTTTGCACACGGCTAAACTTAATCAACAAAATCTGCGTTCTAAAGGAGGGACGGGCAGGAGTATATAAAGGAGAGAAGGAGGCGCCCATATAGCAGCCAAGGGAGAGGGCGCCACATACGGCAAGCAAGAGGCGCACATGCAGCCCTAACACAGGAGGAAAATCCGCCCTCTTTTCCTTCTTAACAAAGCTTCCTAAAATACAAAAGGAAAGAAATAAAAGAGAATTTCATGGCGCCTTGATCTGATTTCGATCCTTCAAAAGGAAAGGAAACTCTTTCCTCCTTTCCTTCTTGGTAGTATTTCGCATGTGCTTGTTTTCCTCTTTGACTTTGTCTTCGGAATCCTGCGCACATGATGACCGAGCTTGATCTTCTCCTTGGTTTCTAAGAACAATAAAATCATCACAAGAATTAACTAGCAATCCATTCTGTGAATTAGTTGTATACAAACTTAGAAACGAGTTGACCTGATAATTGAGCTGACGTGCTTTGGCACGAGTAATTGGTCCTTGCACAGATGGCTCATTTGTGTTCATGGAAGAGATGTCCTCATCATGCTCCCCTTCTTGCATTTGAGTCGTCCTCGACTCAAGCTCATCGTCTTCTCCCAAGTATGGTTTCAAATCGGCAATGTTGAATGTGGGACTAACCCCAAAATCTGCAGGCAATTCAAGCTTATATGCATTATCATTTATCTTTGCCAATACTTTGAAAGGACCATCAGCTCGCGGCATCAACTTAGATTTTCTTAATTCAGGGAATCGATCTTTACGCAAATGCAACCAAACTAAATCCCCAGGTTCAAAAGTTACATGCTTCCTTCCCTTACTACCAGCAAGTTTATATTTAGCATTCATGCGTTCTATGTTTTCTTTAGTTGTCTCATGCATTTTCATAATTAAATCAGCACGTTGTTTAGCATCAAAATTCAATTTTTCGGAACATGGAAGAGGTAATAAATCAATAGGAGCACGAGGGACAAAACCATATACAATCTCAAAAGGGCACAACTTAGTAGTAGAATGCAGTGAACGATTATAAGCAAATTCAATATGAGGTAAGCATTCTTCCCACAACTTTATGTTCTTTTTCAAAATAGCCCTAAGCATGGTAGATAAAGATCGATTGACAACTTCAGTTTGTCCATCAGTTTGGGGATGACAAGTAGTAGAAAATAACAGCTTAGTCCCTAATTTAGCCCACAATGTTCGCCAAAAATGACTCAGGAATTTAGTATCGCGATCTGAAACTATTGTGTTAGGCATACCATGTAAGCGCACAATTTCACAAAAGAATAAATCAGCAACTTTGGTAGCATCATCACTTTTATGACATGGTATGAAGTGTGCCATCTTAGAAAATCTATCCACAACAACAAAGATGCTATCCCTCCCCTTCTTTGTTCTAGGAAGACCTAAAACAAAGTCCATCGAAATATCCTCCCAAGGCATGGTAGGGACAGGAAGAGGCATGTATAAACCATGTGGATTAAGACGTGACTTAGCTTTTTGGCATGTAGTGCAGCGAGCGACAAAGCGTTCCACATCCCTTCTCATCTTTGGCCAAAAGAAATGGCTAGCAAGTATGTCCTCCGTCTTCTTCACACCAAAGTGTCCCATGAGGCCACCTCCATGCGCCTCCTGCAGTAACAACAAGCGAACGGAACTAGCTGGAATGCATAGCTTGTTAGCTCTAAACACGAAACCATTCTGGAGGACAAACTTATTCCACGCTTTTCCCTCTTTACAATTGAGCAACACATCCTGAAAAGCAATATCATGTTCATATTGATCCTTAATTGTCTCTAACCCGAAGATTTTGAAATCAAGTTGTGTAAGCATGGTATATCGTCTAGACAAAGCGTCAGCAATAACATTGTCCTTGCCCTTCTTGTATTTGATAACATAAGGAAAGGACTCAATGAATTCAACCCATTTTGCATGTCTACGATTTAATGTTGCTTGACTTCGAATATGCTTTAACGATTCGTGATCAGAATGTATGACGAATTCTTTGGGCCACAAATAATGCTGCCATGTTTCTAAAGTTCGAACTAAAGCATATAATTCCTTATCATAAGTAGAATAGTTCAAACTAGGCCCACTCAACTTCTCACTGAAATATGCAACCAGTTTTCTATCTTGCAACAACACACCACCCAACCCAATTCCACTAGCATCACATTCGAGTTCAAAAGTCTTAGAAAAATCAGGGAGTTGAAGAAGTGGTGCATGTGTCAACTTATCTTTTAATGTGTAGAAAGCGTTGTCTTGTGCATCTCCCCAAACAAAAGGTACGCCCTTCTTCGTAAGCTCATTCAATGGTGCGGCAATGGTGCTGAAATCCTTTACGAAACGACGATAGAATCCAGCAAGTCCTAGAAAACTTCGCACTTGTGTGACCGTGGTAGGATTCGGCCAACTCTGTATTGCCACAACCTTGGCTTGATCAACTTCAATGCCCTGGGGAGTAACAACATAACCAAGAAAAGAGACTCGATCCGTGCAAAAGGTGCACTTCTCAAGGTTACCAAATAAACGTGCATTTCGTAAAGCATCAAAAACAGCACGTAAATGGTTAAGGTGTTCCTCCAAAGATATGCTGTAGATCAAAATATCATCAAAATAAACCACCACAAATTTGCCAATGAAAGCTCGCAAAACTTCGTTCATCAATCTCATGAAAGTGCTAGGTGCATTAGTTAACCCAAAAGGCATTACTAACCACTCATATAGACCGAACTTAGTTTTAAAAGCCGTTTTCCATTCATCTCCTAGCTTCATGCGAATCTGGTGGTACCCACTACGCAAATCAACTTTAGAGAAAACTGTAGAACCACTTAACTCATCAAGCATATCATCTAATCGAGGAATAGGATGACGATACCTAATGGTGATATTATTGATTGCTCGACAGTCAACACACATGCGCCATGATCCATCTTTCTTTGGAACTAAAATGACCGGAACAGCACAAGGGCTAAGAGACTCACGTACATACCCTTTGTCAAGCAGGTCTTGAACTTGGCGGTGTATTTCCTTAGTCTCTTCCGGATTTGTTCGGTATGGCGCACGATTGGGCAACGATGCTCCGGGGATGAGGTCAATTTGGTGCTCAATTCCTCGAATCGGTGGCAGCCCCGGTGGTACCTCTTTGGGAAACACGTCAATGTACTCCTGCAAAAGGTTAGTGACAGCAGGAGGCAAAAGAGAAGGCAGATCTTCAAATGAAAATAAGGCCTCTTTGCAAATGAGAGCATAACAAACAGTATCACTAACATGTAACTCGTGCAAATCAGATTTGGTAGCAAGAAAGCATGCACCCTTCAGTTGAATCTCAGTCTTTTTGTCAGGCACAGGGGTAGATTGTTTTTTAAGGTGCGGTTTGAGGTCCTGTGCTACAAGTTGATTTTCGCTTTTTGTGTGGTCCAGATTTTTCTCTCTATTAGCCCTATCAATCTCATCTTTGAAAATAGCATCAGGAGACATTGGATGTAACACAATTTTCTTGTCTTTATGCACAAAGGAATATTGATTTGTTCTACCATGATGTAAACAATTTTTATCATATTGCCATGGTCTACCTAACAACATGGAACAAGCTTGCATAGGTACGACATCGCAATCAACATAATCATGATAAGAACCTAAAACAAAATGAACTCTTACCAGACGGGTGACCTTGATCTTGCCGCTGTTGGTGAACCATTGGATGTGGTAGGGTTGAGGATGCGGTCTAGTGTCGAGTGCGAGTTTTTCTACCATGTCCTGGCTGGCGAGATTATTGCAACTCCCACCATCAATGATGATTCGAATTGCGCGTTCCTTGACGACGCCTTTAATATGAAACAAGTTGTGGCGCTGATTCTGTTCGCCACTGGCAATCTGGGCACTAAGTACTCGTTGTGAAACGATACTCAGGAATTGGTCGGCGTCACCCGCGCTGATGTGCTCTTCTTGAAGTTCGGAATTGGTATCATCCTCTGCATTGTCAGCGAGCAAAGCATATGTATCTTCATCAAGATCGCTTGCTGAATCGTACTCACCGTCTTCGCGAACTATGAGCACACGTGTGTTTGGACAATCCTTCATGACATGACCAAAGCCCTTACAGCGATGGCACTGAATATCTTTGGTTCGCCCTGTTGAAGCAACTGATGACGATGAACTCTTTGTAGGTGTTTGAGTGGTTCGTGTCGTCGGAAGGGATGTGCGTGGTGCAGAATTGGGTGTCGTCTTGTCGTTGGAGGGACTTGGTGTAATGGTACGACCTGTCGGGGCAGCATGGGTGTGTGGCGTCCATGAGGTAGTACGACCTGCAGAAAAATTAGTTTTGGCCCTCGCTTGTCGTCCCTGCACTTCACGTTCAGCTTTGCAAGCAAGATGGAATAAACGAGTCATCGAATTGTAATCCTTATAATCTAGAATGTCTTGGATTTCGCGATTTAAACCACCTAAGAAACGAGCCATAGATGCGTCCTCATTTTCAATTAAACCACAACGCAACATGCCAATTTGTAATTCTTGATAATATTCTTGTACTGAACTTTTACCTTGGCGTAAGCGTTGTAATTTATTAAGTAAATCTCTAGCATAATAGGAGGGAACAAATCTATGTCGCATGACCAACTTTAGGGCTTCCCAAGTGGTGGGTATGTTATTTGGATGAACACGGCAATGCTCTCTCCACCAAACAGAAGCAAAATCCGTAAACTCACTAGTAGCAGCCCTAACTCGCTTATCCTCAGGAAATTCATGGCATGCATACTTTTGATCAAGTAATAATTCCCAACTAAGGTAAGCATCTGGATCATATTTACCGTCAAATGTAGGTATAGTGACTTTCACCTTTGAAAACATGTCATCACGATCACGTACCTCACGTCGTATGGGATCACGGCGCATACCTTGTTGATTGAATCGTAGTCGACGATGGTCACGGTCGTGGTCGAAGAAGTCATCCTCTGACTCCGTGGTGTGGTGTGTATCGTTGTCACCATCTTGATCGTCCATCTCAACGCCCGGGGCTAAGGGAGCCCTAGATGTGCTAGCGAGGTGTATTGAAGCAGTCGACGTAGCGGGGCCATGCTGCATGGGTGGAACAGTCCTGGGCGCCCGTAACGCGCCGGTGTTGCTGCGAGGTGGATGACCGGGAACACCAGGGGCAGCAGCTGCAAGCACATCAAGTCTAGACAAAATATTAGCTAAAGCAGTGTTAGTAACTCCTTGCGCGGTCTCAATGGATCGGAGCCGATCTTCTTGGAGTGACATGCGCTCATTAGTGAGTCGTACATCCTCACTAAGTCCCTCGGTAGTGGTCTTTGTTATCCGCGCAAAGTGTGCAACGATGCCCTTCGTGCGGGGAGATTGATGCAGAGAACTTTCGTCACCTGACATGGTTAGTATAAGAACAGCAAAATACCAGCAAGTATGAGGTTCCTATCGACTAGGGAGGTGCCTATGAATTACTCAATACTCACTGTTTTACCAAAAGCTCTTGTAAGTTCTTACCAAACCAACAGAGATGACGTGCTACCTAGAGTGTGAAACCCGAAGAGGTGAAGTTGAGCGATTGCCGGGTGTCACAACGCTGTTCGTGGTAGTAATATGTGTAGCTTGGAAGGTTTAAAATATGTAGCACGGATTAGCTTTTTCCCACTGAACTTGATGAGGACATCACTACCATGGATACGGCCATACTTACAAACCCAATGGAAACCAACAATATCATACAAGGGCCAATTACTCGAGCTCGGGCACGACAATTCAATTACCAGGTGAATGCGTTCCTCGGGTTGCATACAAATAATTTAATGAATGGAATGCTATTTAATCCTTGTGATGATTTTATTGCCCTTAGGAACCAAGGAGAAGGACTCCCAAACGTCAAGCATGAAGCCAATTCTTCCGGTGCACAAGTTCAACTCGGATTCGGCCTCCGGGACAGCACCAACTTCAAACGACCATAACTTTTGATCCACAAGGGTGTTTGAGGTCTATGAGTACTGGTTGGAAAGGTTTCGACGTCCTCTTTCCAACGGATCCGACCCCATCCCCAAATTCCGTCCGAGTCAACGGGAATCTGCAAAACAATTGGCGTCACTTTTCCAAATCGAGAAGACGTGGGCTTTGGGCCTTGTAATAGAGTTGTAGTTGGTATCCTACTGCTTTGGACGTGTTTCCCACGTCCCTACCTCTTATAAATAGCCAGACATCGGCTCCTTAGGGTTTTGGGTTTTATTTGATTAGTTTAGCCAAGTGCAAACTTGATCCTGCGAGTTGTGCTGGACAGCCACCTTGTCAAGATCGTCAATAAGACTCCACTTTGTTTCGCTTCCAGTTTTATCCGCAATTTCAGATTGCTTATCCTATTGTTCTTGCTTGTTCCTCGGTTGCTTGCAGGAATTGAACTTCGTGTTCAGGTTGATCGTGCCCACGGCAAGATCAATAACCCGCTGGAGTTGGTTTAGCGATTGCTAAGGCGCATCGTCGTCGTACGGTGTAGTCGGATTGTCAAAGTCGACTCTAACAAATCGATCGTGTGTTTCTCATCGAAAGATCGGGACACCCATAGTGCCATCACGGCGCCATCAAGTGGTATCAGAGCAAACCAGGTTGCTCGGTGAGAATTCTTTACCCTAGATTAGTAGATTGATATCTTTCCTATAGTCCAGAGAAACGCCATCAGATTGGATCTCCCCATACCAAAACAATTTGAACCTCGCATTTTCCTTTCCAGTGCACTGCGTTATTGAATTTTTGGTTGCATCGTCGTGTCGAGTTGCTGAATTCTCGTCTAGTTGGAGTCCAGGTCAGAAAGCGGTTTCGAGTTGTATTCGGTTTCGAGTTGTATTCGGTTTCGAGTTGTGTTCGGTTTCGAGTTGTGTTCCGTTTCGGTCCCGAACTATTGAAAAAAAAAAAGAAGAAAAAGTGTTCGGACCGAAGTTTTCTTTTCTTCCAACTGGTCGCCGACTGGTCGCCCACTTGGTCGTCCGACCGGCTGCCCTCCTGTTAGCCGATCGTCGCTCGACCGTCGCCCATCTGTTAGTCGATCGTTACCTTCCGATCGTCGCCTCGGTCGCCGCCGACCGTTGCCTACCTGTTAGCCGATGGTTGCCTCTCGATTGGTCGCCTCGACCGGTCGCCGCCGACTGGTCGCTTCACCTGACCGGTCGCCACCTGTTGTCGATCGTCCGCTCGATCGTCGCCATCTGGTCGCCTCGACCGGTCGGCGCCCGATCGACGCTTCACCTGGCCGCCCGACGGTCACACGATCGTCCTCCGCCTGCATAGCACTTGAAAGAAAAGCGAATCGGATCGTCCGTAAAAAAAAAAAAAAAAAAAAAAAAAAAAAAGTCGGGAACAGATCCGAAAATTTTTATGTGCCAAACCTATTTTCACCAGCTTCCCCTGCTTTTGTCTTAGTTCCCTTCTTTCGCGAATTTTTTTTTCGCGTGTTCTTCATCTCTTTGTGGAACTGTCTTTGTCGCCGACCACGATTTTTGAGTCACGATCCTTGCTAGCCTCAGTCAAGCAACTAGTGACTAGGCGTTGAACAATTCTTCAATTTTGCATTCACCGATTGGATTATTGCTAACCTTTTGCTACTAAATTAAGCCTGTCCAAGCTCCACTTTCTACCCGCACAGGCGTTCGATCCCTTGGCAATCGCTCTACACAAACTTGGAGAACCTTTGACAACGCTAACGGCCGACAACGCCTTCTACATTGTAAGAACTTGTAAGAACTTGGGTCATAGGCTTGAGCGCTTGAGAGACTTGCCACCTAGTAGTTGATAGGAACATTATACTTGTGGTTTTTGTTTCCTTGTCATCAACTAACCATGTCAGGTGACGAGTTCACTTCATCACTCTCCACGAACCAAGGGCATCATTGCTCACTTCCAAAAATGACGAGGAAGCCACCGATGGTCTTAGCGAGGATGTACGGCTCACTAATGAGCGTATGTCAATGCAAGAAGACCGTCTCAGATCCATCGAGGCCGCACAAGGGATTGCTAACACTACTCTTGCTACTATTTTGGCTAGACTTGATACTTTTGCAGCTGCTGCATCTGGTGCTTCCAATCCACCTCCCGTCGTCCAAACAACAATTCAGCTCCACAGGGAGGCCCCAACAGATTTAGAAGAACAGAGCGAAGAGCACGAATATGATGACACCACTGATGCGGAGGAGGTCAACCCCATCCATTACGATAATGATCGTAACCATCAACGGCCACGCTTCAATCAGCAAGGTATGCGACGTGATCCTCCACGACCAAGGAACGAACGAGATGATGTTTTCCTAAGGTAAATTTCAATATGCCACCTTTTGAAGGTAAATATGACCCTGATGGTTACCTTAGTTGGGAATTACTTGTGGATCAAAAATTTGCGTGCCATGATTTCCTGAGAATAGAAGAGTTAGAGCTGCCACAAGTGAGTTCACTGATTTTGCTTCTGTTTGGTGGAGAGAACATTGCCGTGCTCATCCAAATAATATACCCACCACTTGGGAAGCCTTGAAATTGCTAATGAGGCATAGATTTGTTCCTTCATACTATGCTAGAGATTTATTGAATAAATTGCAGCGCCTACAGCAAGGTAAGAATTCGGTGGAAGAATATTACCAAGAATTGCAAATTGGCATGTTGCGTTGTGGATTAATTGAGAATGAGGAAGCTTCTATGGCTCGTTTCTTAGGTGGTTTAACTCGAGAAATCCAGGATATTCTAGACTATAAGGATTATAATTCGATGACTCGGTTGTTCCATCTTGCTTGCAAAGCTGAACGTGAAGTGCAGGGTCGTCAATCGAGGGCCAAGACTAACTTTTCTGCAGGTCGAACTACTTCGTGGACACCGCGCACCCCTGCTGCCCCTGCCGGCCGTACTACCATGCCGACCTCTTCCATCAACAGAACGGCGTCCACCACCTCAAATTCGGCACCACGACCAACGCCGACGAAAAGTGCCACACAAGCTACTACAAATAGTTCGTCGTCGTCGGTCGCATCAACGGGACGCACCAAAGATGTTCAGTGCCATCGCTGCAAGGGTTTCGGTCACATGATGAGGGAGTGTCCGAACAAGCGTGTGCTAATAATCCGTGAAGACGGCGAGTATGACTCGGCAAGTGATCTTGATGACGAAACATATGCTTTGCTCGCTGAACATGAAGACGGCGATCCAAATGCCAAGCACGACGAGGTGCACGTGAGCGCTGGTGATGCTGACCAATATTTGAGTATTATTGCACAACGTGTGCTTAGTGCTCAGATTGCTCGCGCCGATCCAAATCAACGCCACAACTTGTTTTACACAAAAGGCGTCATCAAGGAGCGATCCATTCGAATAATCATTGATGGTGGGAGTTGCAATAATCTAGCCAGCATGGACATGGTGGAGAAGCTAGCACTCTCCACTAGACCACACCCTCAGCCCTACCACATTCAATGGTTCAACAACAGCGGCAAACTCAAGGTAACTCGCATGGTAAGAGTACATTTCGCTTTAGGTTCCTATCATGATTATGTTGATTGCGATGTCGTACCTATGCAAGCATGTTCTATGTTATTAGGTAGACCGTGGCAATATGATAAGGATTGTTTACATCATGGTAGAACAAATCAATACTCTTTTGTGCATAAAGAAAAGAAAATTGTACTACACCCAATGTCGCCTGATGCCATTGTAAAGGATGAAATCGCTAGATCTAGCAAAGAGAAAAATCGAGAGAATTCTAAGAGTGAAAATCAGATTGTCACCAAAGGACTTGAACAACATAAACAGAAAGAATCTAACCTTGATTGTGCTAAGCCGAATGAGATTAAATTGAAAGGTGCTTGTTTTCTTGCAACAAAATCTGATTTGAATGAGTTGGATGTTTGTAGGTCTACATGCTATGCTTTAGTCTGCAAAGAAACTTTGTTTTCTAGAGGAGATGTCCCTCTCTTTGCCTCCTGTTGTCACTAACCTTTTGCAGGAATACACTGACATCTTTCCAAAGGACATCCCCTCAGGGCTGCCGCCAATTAGAGGGATTGAGCATCAAATTGATCTCATTCCAGGGGCATCCTTGCCCAACCGAGCACCTTACAGAACCAACCCTGAAGAGACACAAGAGATACAACGCCAAGTTCACGAATTGCTTGATAAAGTGCGTACGTGAATCTCTTAGTCCTTGTGCTGTACCAGTCATTTTAGTACCTAAGAAAGATGGAACATGGCGCATGTGTGTAGATTGTCGAGCAATTAATAATATCACCATTAGATATCGCCATCCTATTCCTCGGTTAGACGATATGCTTGATGAGTTAAGTGGCTCTACTATGTTCTCTAAAGTTGATTTGCGTAGTGGGTACCACCAGATTCGCATGAAGTTAGGAGATGAATGGAAAACAGCATTTAAAACTAAGTTCGGGTTATATGAGTGGTTAGTAATGCCTTTCGGGTTGACTAATGCTCCTAGCACATTCATGAGACTAATGAACGAGGTTTTACGTGTTTTCATTGGAAAATTTGTGGTAGTTTACTTCGATGATATCTTGATTTATAGCAAATCTTTAGAGGATCATCTTGAACATCTACGTGCTGTTTTTAATGCTTTACGCGATGCACGCTTATTTGGTAACCTTGAGAAGTGCACCTTTTGCACGGATCGAGTATCTTTTCTTGGCTATGTTGTTACTCCACAGGGAATTGAAGTTGACCAAGCCAAGGTTGAAGCAATACAGAGTTGGCCGACTCCTAACACGGTCACACAGGTGCGAAGTTTTCTAGGACTTGCTGGATTCTATCGTCGTTTTGTGAAGGACTTCAGCACCATCGCTGCACCCATGAATGAGCTCACCAAGAAAGGTGTACCTTTTGCTTGGGGCAAGCCGCAGGAAGATGCCTTCAACATTCTGAAAGCTAAGTTAACCCATGCACCCTTACTCCAGCTTCCAGACTTTTCTAAGACTTTTGAACTAGAATGTGATGCTAGTGGAATTGGTTTGGGTGGTGTTCTGTTACAAGAAGGAAAACCTGTTGCTTATTTTAGTGAGAAATTGAGTGGGCCAAGTTTGAATTATTCTACTTATGATAAGGAGTTATATGCACTAGTTCGAACTTTAGAAACATGGCAACATTATTTATGGCCCAAGGAATTTGTTATACATTCGGATCATGAATCGTTAAAACATATTAGAAGTCAAGCTAAACTGAACCGTAGACATGCAAAGTGGGTTGAATTCATTGAGTCATTTCCTTATGTCATCAAACACAAACAGGGAAAGGATAATGTCATTGCTGATGCCTTGTCTAGGAGATATACCATGCTCTCACAACTTGACTTCAAAATTTTTGGTTTGGAAGCGATTAAAGAGCAATATGTGTATGATGATGATTTTAAAAATGTGTTGCTCAATTGTAAAGAGGGAAAAACTTGGAACAAATTTGTCCTCAATAATGGGTTTGTGTTTAGAGCAAACAAACTATGTATTCCAGCTAGTTCTGTTCGTTTGTTATTGCTACAGGAAGCGCATGGAGGAGGATTGATGGGACACTTTGGTGTGAAAAGGACGGAGGACATACTCGCTAGCCATTTCTTTTGGCCCAGGATGAGACGAGACGTGGATCGTTTCATCGCTCGCTGCTCTACATGTCAAAAAGCTAAGTCACGACTTAATCCACATGGTTTATACATGCCTCTGCCTGTTCCTAGCGTGCCTTGGGAAGACATTTCTATGGACTTTGTTTTAGGACTTCCTAGAACAAAGAGGGGGAGGGATAGTATCTTTGTTGTTGTGGATAGATTTTCTAAGATGGCACACTTTATTCCTTGTCACAAAAGCGATGATGCTACCAACATTGCCGATTTATTCTTTCGTGAAATTATTCGCTTGCATGGTGTGCCAAACACAATAGTTTCAGATCGAGACACAAAATTTTTAAGCCACTTTTGGAGAACTTTGTGGGCTAAATTGGGGACTAAACTTTTATTTTCTACTACTTGTCATCCCCAAACTGATGGACAAACTGAGGTCGTTAATCGAACTTTATCTACTATGCTTAGGGCTGTTTTGAAAAAGAATATTAAATTGTGGGAAGAATGTTTGCCTCATATTGAGTTTGCTTATAATCGGTCTATGCATTCTACTACTAAGATGTGCCCTTTTGAGATTGTATATGGATTTGTACCTCATGCTCCAATTGATTTGTTACCTCTACCATATTCGGAGAAATTGAATCTTGATGCTAAACAACGTGCTGATTTGATTATGAAAATGCATGAGACAACTAAAGAAAACATAGAGCATGAATGCTAAATATAAACTTGCTGGTAGTAAGGGAAGGAAACATGTAACTTTTGAACCAGGAGATTTAGTTTGGTTGCATTTGCGAAAAGATCGATTCCCAGAATTAAGAAAATCTAAGTTGATGCCGCGAGCTGATGGTCCTTTCAAAGTATTGGCAAAGATTAATGATAATGCATACAAGCTTGAATTGCCTGCAGATTTTGGGGTTAGTCCCACATTCAACATTGCCGATTTGAAACCATACTTGGGAGAGGATGATGAACTTGAGTCGAGGGCGACTCAAATGCAAGAAGGGGAGGATGATGAGGACATCACTACCATGGATACGGCCATACTTACAAACCCAATGGAAACCAACAATATCATACAAGGGCCAATTACTCGAGCTCGCACGACAATTCAATTACCAGGTGAATCGTTCCTCGGGTTGCATACAAATAATTTAATGAATGGAATGCTATTTAATCCTTGTGATGATTTTATTGCCCTTAGGAACCAAGGAGAAGGACTCCCAAGCGTCAAGCATGAAGCCAATTCTTCCGGTGCACAAGTTCAACTCGGATTCGGCCTCCGGGACAGCACCAACTTCAAACGACCATAACTTTTGATCCACAAGGGTGTTTGAGGTCTATGAGTACTGGTTGGAAAGGTTTCGACGTCCTCTTTCCAACGGATCCGACCCCATCCCCAAATTCCGTCCGAGTCAACGGGAATCTGCAAAACAATTGGCGTCACTTTTCCAAATCGAGAAGACGTGGGCTTTGGGCCTTGTAATAGAGTTGTAGTTGGTATCCTACTGCTTTGGACGTGTTTCCCACGTCCCTACCTCTTATAAATAGCCAGACATCGGCTCCTTAGGGTTTTGGGTTTTATTTGATTAGTTTAGCCAAGTGCAAACTTGATCCTGCGAGTTGTGCTGGACAGCCACCTTGTCAAGATCGTCAATAAGACTCCACTTTGTTTCGCTTCCAGTTTTATCCGCAATTTCAGATTGCTTATCCTATTGTTCTTGCTTGTTCCTCGGTTGCTTGCAGGAATTGAACTTCGTGTTCAGGTTGATCGTGCCCACGGCAAGATCAATAACCCGCTGGAGTTGGTTTAGCGATTGCTAAGGCGCATCGTAAATAAATGCGGTGTAGTCGGATTGTCAAAGTCGACTCTAACAAATCGATCGTGTGTTTCTCATCGAAAGATCGGGACACCCATAGTGCCATCACGGCGCCATCAGAACTGAAGTAAGCTGAAAAGTCGTTCAAAATCAGTACAGTGCTGGTCCTAGGCTAGATCGTACTAGAGACGCGAGCCTAAACACCAACGATGCCACCGAACAAAAACAAGTGGCCGCAGAGGAACAGTAGGTCTGAACAGCAGATGAAAAACAGCACGAAAAATTTGCGTAAGATGGGGATTGTCTTAAAAGAGTAGAAACCACCTAAAAATAGGTTTGGGACAATAAAATTTCCGGAGCGGTTCCAGACTCTTTTTTTTTTTTTTTTTTTTTTGGGTCCGAACCGACCTCTTCTCTGTCTGGAACCGAAACCAATTAGCTGGATGACTCTTTGATCTGTTTAAACCGACTCAATCTCTAGTGCTACAAAGGAAACCGAAAAGGACAAGGAGACTCTAGCGCGGAACAGGAAACCGAGCGCTAAAAAGGAAGTTTATGCAGTATTGTAGATTGCTTCTTCTCTTTCTTTTCTGGTTCAGCCGAGCTATGGAAAGTGGATTTTATATGGAGGTATGTGGAACACAACTTGGAAAAGAAAACCGATCTAGCCTGGAGAGCACGTGTGCCGCACGTTTTTTTTTTCTTTTGGGACGGCATTATAGATCTAGTAAAACACGACTCTGCGAAAAAGTGACTAGAACTCGAAACTCTAAAGATCAAAACGCTAAGACCAGCAAGCACATAATTATGTAACCGACGATTCAGCAAACCAAGAACAAGTAGTTAAAGCGGGGCACAAATTGTCTTGGTTAAAGAGGAAATCCTACAATAGCAAAACTATGGTGGCTGTTTTCTGACTTTAGGTAGTAAACAAAAGCTAAAGAACTCTCACCGAGCAACCTGGAGAATCTGATACCACTTGATAGGCCTGGAGTGCCCGATCTTTCGGTGGAGTGATAACTATCGATTGGTGTTGGAGAAGACTCTCACGATCCGACTACGCACGAACAAGTCGATGGCGCCTTAGCAATCGCTGAACCTACTCCGCGTGGTTATTGATCTAGGTAGCCGAGATCAACCTGAACAGTTCAAATCTTGTTGGTAATCGAAGAACAAACAAGAACAAGTAAAACAATCTGAAGTATGAGAGAAAGTGGAGACGAATTGAGATTCTATTAAAGTCTTCACAAGGTGGCTATCTAGCACAACTTGAAGAAGAAAGTTTGCACACGGCTAAACTTAATCAACAAAATCTGCGTTCTAAAGGAGGGACGGGCAGGAGTATATAAAGGAGAGAAGGAGGCGCCCATATAGCAGCCAAGGGAGAGGGCGCCACATACGGCAAGCAAGAGGCGCACATGCAGCCCTAACACAGGAGGAAAATCCGCCCTCTTTTCCTTCTTAACAAAGCTTCCTAAAATACAAAAGGAAAGAAATAAAAGAGAATTTCATGGCGCCTTGATCTGATTTCGGTCCTTCAAAAGGAAAGGAAACTCTTTCCTCCTTTCCTTCTTGGTAGTATTTCGCATGTGCTTGTTTTCCTCTTTGACTTTGTCTTCGGAATCCTGCGCACATGATGACCGAGCTTGATCTTCTCCTTGGTTTCTAAGAACAATAAAATCATCACAAGAATTAACTAGCAATCCATTCTGTGAATTAGTTGTATACAAACTTAGAAACGAGTTGACCTGATAATTGAGCTGACGTGCTTTGGCACGAGTAATTGGTCCTTGCACAGATGGCTCATTTGTGTTCATGGAAGAGATGTCCTCATCATCGTGACTACATTGGTGATTTCGGTTCGCGTCTCTAGTCATTTGTAGGCCTTGAACCAGCATTTCAATTAAGGTTGAATTCTTTTTCAATTTGTGTATCTATTTTGGCTCTAGCGTTTTTCCTTTGCTACCATATAAGCCACCCATAGCTACACATAAACTACAACTGTTTACGACACTTGCAACATGCACCGGTACATTAATCCTTTTGAAGTGTGATTTGCCGGTGGCCGACAACAACTGCTTCGCTTGGTAAGAATTGATAAGAACTTGATATACAACTAGAGAGTTGCGCGCTTTGTTAGCCACATCCCAGTAGTTCATAGGGCACTTTAACTCTTACTCTTGCTTGTTTTGTTCTTTTGATTTCATCTAACCATGTCAGGCGTAGAAGATAACACCATTCCATTGTCACCCCGTACACGACACATTATTCAACACTTCGATCGCCAAGTGAGGACGCGTACAAAGGACATGGAAGAAGATGTGCAAATGACCAATGAGCGCCTTGGTCAGCTCAAAGCCTCACAAATAGAGACTAATTTGTCTCTAACAGCTATCAATGCTTCGCTTGCTCAAATTCTCACATGATTTGATGATTTGGGTGCTCCAAATACTTCTCACATGGCGACTACCGATGCACGTTTACATCGTCGACTTCAAAGAAACCGCACTGGTATGGCTCCGCTTCGACATGAGGTATGTGCACAAGAATCCACGCAAGGTAAGACTAAATTCACAATTCCACCTTTTGAGGGTCAATATGATCCTGATGCCTATATTAATTGGGAGATATCAGTAGACAAAGAATTTGGCAAATATGATTTGTCTGAAAATGAAAAGATTAGGATTGCCGCTAGTGTGCTAAATGGATATGCATTAACATGGTGGAAGCATATTAGTAGAAAAGAGAGAGAACCTGAAAATTGGAAGGCCATGAAAAGACTTATGAGAATTGATTTTGTTCCTGAATATCATGCTGAATTTTTGTATACTAGACTCCAATGCTTGAAACAAGGAAATAAATATGTTAAGGAATACTATGAACAATTGCAAAATCATTTGTTGCGTTGTGGTTTAGTTGAAGGTGAAGAAGCAATAGAGCTTAGGTTCATACGTGGACTTAATCAAGAAATTCAAGATGCTCTTGTTGATGAAACATATAGTTCTCTTTCAGAATTGGTTGTATGTGCTTGTAGAGTTGAAAAAATGCTTGTTGAATCCTTGAAAAAATCATTAGCTTCATTTGAGGTGCCCATTGTTGCACCTTCTTTTGTAGCTAACATTTTGCAGAAAAGTGAGCACCATCGAGAGAATGATGTAGAAGAGCACATCGAGAAAGAAACGATCGATTCTACCCAAGTGTAAGTGAAGAGATAATAGTTGAAGAAACATCTACAACAGCTGATGAGAACTTACAAGGTAATGTAACAGGTATGGACTTTACACATAAAGAAAATAATTTTGAAGAGCTAAAACTATCCACAAATCATGCTATCGTTGAGCAAATATTCGTGGAACCGATTGCTGATTTTGCTTTCTTACAAGATTATTTGCTTGCTATTTCTTGTGATAAAGAAGAGTTGTGTGATAATACTTCACTTATATCCATGACACAACTAATGAATGGACATGCTACTTTTGTTAACACACTAGATACTTATGCTGAAAATAAACATGTCAGTCACGTTGCAAGCGAAAATGATGAGTTGAAATTGATGTCTTATGTAGATACATTAGGTTACATTGAATTTGATGTTTCATCGACCCCCACCTTGGCCAGGACCATTAAGTTGGCAACACATTATGGCATACTCTACTTCATCTGCATGGCTTTATCGACCCCCACCTTGGCCAGATTTAAAGCCATACTTGGAAGAAGATGTGGACATCACGACCATGGATACGGCCATGCCTACACATCACATTGAAACCAATGATATAATACAAAGACCAATTACTCGAGCTCGTGCACGTCAATTCAATTACCAGGTGAATGCGTTCCTCGATTTGCATACAAATATTTTAATGGATGGAATACTATTTGATGTGGACATCACTCTCTTTGATGCAGCCACGACGTCACCTACACGTCAGGAGGAAATGATAAAAGGACCTGTTATGTGAGCTCGTGCACGCCAGCAAATGGTCAACATGGTGCTCACAAATTATGGAGGAGCTAAAGGTAGCCCAACATCGACAAGATGGGCTAGCCCAAGTTGGCCCAAGTTGGCACATGAAGGAGGAGAAAATGGTAGCCCATGTTGGCCCAAGTTGGCCCATGAAGGAGGAGAAAATGGTAGCCCAAGTTGGCCCATGAAGGAGACACCAACCATGTTGGGCCAAGGAGGCCCAACCATGTTGGGCATGAATATGTTACAAGGAGACCTAACCAAGATGGGCCAAGGAGGCCCAACCATGATGGGCCAAAACAGAAACAAGGAGTCCCAACCATGATGGGCCAAGGAGGCACTAAGGCCCATCATGGCACCACTCCTTATTAGGCCAACCCATGAATTGTGGCACCAATTGCTCCCACTTGCTCCCTCCACCGGCCCACGAAGGCCCAAGTTGCATGACTACAAGTTTAGTACCACCTTGCTTAGTGTTTAGTTTTTGGCTACATCCCACCACTATATAAGAAAGGCAATAGGCCACCTAAGAGACTTGAGTTTTGCTTTGTAAATCAGTTTAGCCTTTGCTACTGTCCGTGCAAACGCGTGTCGATTAGACCGCCTGCGCACGTAATTGCAAGACTCCAAATTTCAGTTTGGAAATTAAATATTCATATTCGCAATTTCAGATTCCTTGTTATCTTGTTCTTGCTCGTTCTCGATTGCGTGCAGGAACATTGGTCGCACCCTGGCAAGATCAACACTTCAGATATTGGTGTACTGGTCGCTAAGGCGCAACGTCGTTGACAGTTGTAGTCGGACCGCCAACATCGAACTCCAACCCAAATCGTGGTTATCATTCTCTCACCGAAACATTGGGCCACCGTCCCTATCAGGAGTCGTCCTCGAGTCCATCATATTTTCCTGCAAAATGTTAGTAATGATAGGAAACAAAGCAATATGCACATTTGCAACCAAATCAATGGATCAAGAATTTCTATCAACCATATCCTCCCTTTCTTGAAAACAATCATGTGACTTGTGAATGGAGCCAAATGTACTTGGTATGACATGATTGGTGATATGGCAATTATTAAATTGATGACATTGTTGCATTGCAAACGGAGGTTTAAAATATGAACAAATGTAAACTCGATCGGCTTTATACTCTCCTTTCTCACTATTTTTGGAAATAACATGGAAAATATTTCGTGATAACCTGGACAAATCAGAATGTACAAAAAGTCTCTCCTCTAAATAATTCAGATTACTCGGAACACCAAATTCAATGTAGCGACATGTTTATTTTCAGCATAAGTGTTTAGTTTGTTAACGAAAGTAACATGTCGATTCGCTAATTGTGTCATGGATATAAGTGAAGTATTATCACACAACTCTTCTTTATCACAAGAAATTGCAAGCAAATCATCTTCTAACTAAGCAAAATCAGCAATTGGTTCCGCTAATAGTTGCTGTACGATAGCATGATTTGTGGACAGTTTTAGCTCTTCAAAATTATTTTCTCCATGTGTAAAGTCCGTACCTATTACATTACCTTGTAACTTCTCATGAGCTGTTGTAGGCATTTCTTCAACTATTATCTCTTCACTTACACATGGGGTAGTACTGATCGTTTCTTTCTCTATATGCTCTAATCGACACGCGTTTGCACGGACAGTAGCAAAGGCTAAACTGATTTACACAGCAAAACTCAAGTCTCTTAGGTGGCCTATTGCCTTTCTTATATAGTGGTGGGATGTAACCAAAAACTAAACACTAAACAAGGTGGTACTAAACTTGTAGTCATGCAACTTGGGCCTTCGTGGGCCGGTGGAGGGAGCAAGTGGGAGCAAGTGGTGCCACACTTCATGGGTTGGCCTGATAAGGAGTGGTGCCATGATGGGCCTTAGTGCCTCCTTGGCCCATCATGGTTGGGCCTCCTTGTTTCAACATGTTTTGGCCTATCATGGTTGGGCCTCCTTGGCCCATCATGGTTAGGCCTCCTTGTAACATATTCTGGCCCATCATGAGCATGGTCTCATCATACTCTGACGACTCTTTCCCAGGGAAAGAAGTCGGTGGCAGAGTATGAGGTAGAGTTCAACAATGTGGTGTGCTTCGTGCCGGCTGTTGCAGCAGTTGATAGAGAGAAGGCGAGGATGTTCCGTAGGGGCCTCAACCAGGAGTTCAGAGTTGTCATGGGGGCGACTGTCCCTCGTGACTTCTGCTCCGTGGTGGAGCAGGCGAAGGGCATGGAGCTCGAGTTGGAGCTCTCCAGGGATAAGCAAAACCCTGGTGGTTCAGGGGTTCCAGCGGCCCCAGGCGGGGGCCAGAAGAGGACTTTTGGTGGAGGAGGTGGGTCTTCTCAGCGACCCATCTTCAAGAAGTTCAAGGGAGGCCAGGGATCCTCCTTAGGGGCTAAGATGAAGCCGCCCCAGTCATCTTCCTCGTGAGCGGCTGTTCGTCCTGTGCCCGGGCAGGGCATGATTTGTTTCAAGTGCGGTGGTGAGCACCGTGCTTTGGAGTGTGGTTGGACCGGGAGTTGCAACAACTGTGGCAAGCCTGGCCACATGGGGCGAGTCTGCCGGATGAATCCCGGTAGCATCATCAAGTGGGAGACGGTGCCTTCTCCTCCCACTCTGGCGGCGTCTTCTAGAGGGTCGGTGCACATGTTGGTGGCTCCTGCATCTCAGCCGCCCTATGCTTGGGCGCCACCAGCAGCCTACTGGTGCCCGCCGCCGTCAGCTTCTCCTCAGTTACCTCCTCCGCCCCCAGCTTTGTTGGGGCATCAGCCGGGTGTCGACGCTCCCACTGTCCCGACACCACCCGGTGTGTACGCCTTGCCGACAGCCGAGTCAGCCGGGCATCCAGAGGTGATTTCAGGTACTTTGCTTGTGGATTCAGTTGATGCCTTTGTTCTGTTTGATTCCGGAGCATCCTATTCCATTGTGTCGTCTGAGTTTGCTAGTAGGGATAAGTTGGGAGTTCAGCGGATTTCTGAGTCTGTGATAGTCAGTTCTCCTGGGGGTTTGATTGCTAGTTCTTTGGATTGCCCGGGTTGCACCATTGCCATTGATAATGAAGTTTTCTTTGCCAACCTCATGGTGATTCAGTTAGCTCCTTTTGATGTCATTTTGGGCATGGACTGGTTGCACAGTACCATGCCAAGATCTGTTGTTTCTGGAAGACGGTTACCTTGCAGGCCCCGTCAGGGGTAGAGTTGACCTTTCAGGGTGGTATACCTTCAAGGTTCCATCTTTACTTTGGCTAGTCTGTTTTCTGGTCACTGTTTGAGGCAGTTGGGTTTCCTCATGGCTATTTCAGAAAAGCCATCTTCTTCAGTTTCCATTGAGGAGATTCCTGTAGTTAAGGAGTTTGTTGATGTGTTCCCTGACGACTTGCCTGGTTTACCTCCTGTGAGGAATGTGGAGTTTCGTATTGATCTTGCTCCTGGCACTCGACCTATTTCTATCTCTCCATACCGCTTGGCTCGTCCTTTTCAAGACGAGTTGAAAAAGCAGTTGGAGGATCTGTTGGCCAAGGGTTTTATTCGGCGCAGTGTGTCACCTTGGGGAGCACCCGTCCTCTTCGTTTCGAAGAAGGATGGAAGTTGGCGTATGTGCATTGATTATCGTGCTCTTAATCAAGTGACAGTCAAGAACAAGTATCCTTTGCCTCGCATTGAGGATCTGTTTGACCAACTGAAGGGAGCAAAGGTGTTCTCCAAGATTGATCTTCAGTCGGGGTACAATCAGATCCGTGTGAGGGAGCAGGACATTGAGAAGACTGCTTTCTCCACTAGGTATGGGCATTATGAATTTAAAGTTATGTCTTTTGGACTAACTAATGCTCCTGCTGTTTTTATGGAGGCGATGAACAGTATGCTACACAAGTACCTTGATGAGTTTGTGGTAGTGTTCATCGATGACATTCTGGTTTACTCTAAATCAGAAGAGGAGCATGAGCGGCATTTGAGGCTTGTGCTGAGTACCTTGAGGGAGAATCAGTTCTTTGCTAAGCTGAAAAAGTGCGAGTTCTGGATTTCAGAAGTGGGTTTTCTTGGCCACATCATCAATCCAGAGGGCATATCTGTAGATCCTAGCAAAGTCTCAGCAGTTCTGGATTGGAAGAGGCCTTCCAATGTTAAAGAGGTGCGTAGTTTCCTTGGGTTGGCTGGCTACTATCGGCGTTTTGTGCAGGATTTCTCTATCATTGCCAAGCCACTTTCGCAGCTGACTCAGAAGGGGATGAAATTTCAGTGGACTGCAGAGTGTGAGCACAGTTTCTGCACTTTGAAGGAGAAGTTAGTGACTGCTCCTGTTCTTACTCTTCCTGAGCCTAGGAAGCGTTTCACAGTTTATTCTGATGCTTCTCGTTCGGGACTTGGTTGTGTGCTCATGCAAGATAGCAAGGTGGTTGCTTACGCATCGAGGCAGCTAAAAAAGCATGAGCAGAACTATCCCACGCATGACCTTGAGCTAGCCGCTGTGGTGAACATCAAATTCAATGTAACCTAATGTATCTAAAGAAGACATCAATTTCAACTCATCATTTTCGCTTGCGATGTGAATGACATGTTTATTTTCAGTATAAGTGTCTAGTGTGTTAACAAAAGTGACATGTCCATTCACCAATTATGGCATGGATATAAGTGAAGTATTATCACACAACTCTTCTTATCGCAAGAATTATCAAGAAAATCATGCCGTAACAAAACAAAATCAACAATTGGTTCCACTAATAATAGCTCTACGATAGCATGATTTGTGGATAGTTTTAGTTTTTCAAAATTATTTTCTCCATGTGTAAAGTCCATACCTGTTACATTACCTTGTAAGTTCTCATCAGCTGTTGTAGGCGTTTCTTCAACTATTATCTCTTCACTTACACATGGGGTAGTACTGATCGTTTCTTTCTCCATATGCTCTTCTACACTTCTAGTCCAACGCAATAGTAAGGATCCGATCCACGCCGCTGAGCGCCCACAAGATACTCTTTTGTATATATGAAATTCTAAAATACTAGAATCTAGCATAGCCCATTGGGATTTTAGTTTTGCATGGCATGTTCGTAATGCTATGGTTAAGTACATAGGCTTGGATTTTGGTTTAGCAACCTCTGTGGAAACTGAAAAAGTCAAATTAATGGGTGCCAAAATTATAGCTAATTATAGTAGCGACAGTGCAATGTCTGATTCTCTGAATATGGAGCTTATCTTTTGATGAGACCATGCTCACCATGGACAAAACTTACAATGCAAACATATGGTCATCACGAAGATGGTCAAAACCAAGTGTTACTGCAATTATATCAACTACATGGCTTCATCGACCCCCACCTTGGCCAGGACCATTAAGTTGGCGACACTTCACAGCATACTCTACTTCGTATACAACTACTACGATGGCTCCATCTACATGGCTTTATCGACCCCCACCTTGGCCATCCTTCTACATCTTCGTCGGTTCAAGGACCATTTACTCGAGCTCGAGCCCGTCAAATGAATTATCAGATCTTAAGACAAACTTGGGAGAAGATGATGAACTTGAGTCGAGGACGACTCAAATGCAAGAAGGGGAGGATGATGAGGACATCACTACCATGCATACGGCCATGCCTACAAACCCAATTGAAGCCAACAATGTAATACAAGGGCCAATTACTCGAGCTCGCGCACGTCAATTCAATTACCAGGTGAATGCGTTCCTCGGGTTGCATACAAATAATTTAATGAATGGAATGCTATTTAATCCTTGTGATGATTTTATTGTCCTTAGGAACCAAGGAGAAGGACTCCCAAACGTCAAGCATGAAGCCAATTCTTCCGGTGCACAAGTTCAACTCGGATTCGGCCTCCGGGACAGCACCAACTTTAAACGACCATAACTTTTGATCCACAAGGGTGTTTTAGGTCTATGAGTACTGGTTTGAAAGGTTTCGACGTCCTCTTTCCAACGGATCCGACCCCATCCCCAAATTCCGTCCGAGTCGACGGGAATCTGCAAAACAATTGGCGTCACTTTTCCAAATCGAGAAGACTTGGGCTTTGGGCCTTGTAATAGAGTTGTAGTTGGTATCCTACTGCTTTGGACGTGTTTCCCACGTCCCTACCTCTCATAAATAGCCAGACATCGGCTCCTTAGGGTTTTGGGTTTTATTTGATTAGTTTAGCCAAGTGCAAACTTGATCCTGCGAGTTGTGCTGGACAGCCACCTTGTCAAGATCGTCAATAAGACTCCACTTTGTTTCGCTTCCAGTTTTATCCGCAATTTCAGATTGCTTATCCTATTGTTCTTGCTTGTTCTTCGGTTGCTTGCAGGAATTGAACCTCGTGTTCAGGTTGATCGTGCCCACGGCAAGATCAATAACCCACTGGAGTTGGTTTAGCGATTGCTAAGGCGCAACGTCGTCGTACGGTGTAGTCGGATCGTCAAAGTCGACTCTAACAAATCGATCGTGTGTTTCTCATCGAAAGATCGGGACACCCATAGTGCCATGCATCTTGATGGCGCCGTGATGGCACTATGGGTGTCCCGATCTTTCAATGAGAAACACACGATCGATTTGTTAGAGTCGACTTTGACGATCCGACTACACCGTACGACGACGTTGCGCCTTAGCAATCGCTAAACCAACTCCAGTGGGTTATTGATCTTGCCGTGGGCACGATCAACCTGAACACGAGGTTCAATTCCTGCAAGCAACCGAAGAACAAGCAAGAACAATAGGATAAGCAATCTGAAATTGCGGATAAAACTGGAAGCGAAACAAAGTGGAGTCTTATTGACGATCTTGACAAGGTGGCTGTCCAGCACAACTCGCAGGATCAAGTTTGCACTTGGCTAAACTAATCAAATAAAACCCAAAACCCTAAGGAGCCGATGTCTGGCTATTTATGAGAGGTAGGGACGTGGGAAACACGTCCAAAGCAGTAGGATACCAACTACAACTCTATTACAAGGCCCAAAGCCCAAGTCTTCTTGATTTGGAAAAGTGACGCCAATTGTTTTGCAGATTCCCGTCGACTCGGACGGAATTTGGGGATGGGGTCGGATCCGTTGGAAAGAGGACGTCGAAACCTTTCAAACCAGTACTCATAGACCTAAAACACCCTTGTGGATCAAAAGTTATGGTCGTTTAAAGTTGGTGCTGTCCCGGAGGCCGAATCCGAGTTGAACTTGTGCACCGGAAGAATTGGCTTCATGCTTGACGTTTGGGAGTCCTTCTCCTTGGTTCCTTAGGACAATAAAATCATCACAAGGATTAAATAGCATTCCATTCATTAAATTATTTGTATGCAACCCGAGGAACGCATTCACCTGGTAATTGAATTGACGTGCGCGAGCTCGAGTAATTGGCCCTTGTATTACATTGTTGGCTTCAATTGGGTTTGTAGGCATGGCCGTATGCATGGTAGTGATGTCCTCATCATCTTTTACTTCTAAAGAAATCAACTTAGTGAAATTGAGAAAACATCAAGAGGGTCATGCTTTGTAGGATGTTTTTGTCAAGAAATTACAAGTTGTCCTTGATAAGCAACTTGACTTCCTTTTAGGTCAAACTGATAGGTACTGCAATCTATTCTTAGTAACTAGCATGAAATAGATTATCATACTGCTATTCATCAGTATTTTACTTGCTATGATGAGTACTCATCACAGATGGTTCTAAACAAGAACAGTATGTATGACTACTCATCACAGATGGTTCCAAAGAAGACATCTGTTATGTCTCTTTTCCTAGTGATGAGGACATATGCCTACAAACCCAATTGAAACCAACAATGTAATACAAGGGCCAATTACTTGAGCTCGCGTACATCAATTCAATTGCTAGGTGAATGCGTTCCTCAGGTTGCATACAAATAATTTAATGAATGGAATGCTATTTAATCCTTGTGATGATTATATTGTCCTTAGGAACCAAGGAGAAGGACTCCCAAACATCAAGCATGAAGCCAATTCTTCCGGTGCATAAGTTCAACTCGGATTCGGCCTCCGGGACAGCACCAACGTAAAACGACCATAACTTTTGATCCACAAGTGTGTTTGGGGTCTATGAGTACTGGTTTGAAAGGTTTCGACGTCCTCTTTCCAACTGATCAGGCCCCACCTCCAAATTCCTTACGAGTCAACAGTAATCTGCAAAATAAGTTCGGTCATCTTTCCAAATCCGAGTCAAACTAGGAATAGGAGTCCTACTCGGCCATGGATGTGGTTTGGACGCCCCTAGCCTGGTTTTGGCCTCCTATTTCTCCTATATATAGCTAGAGAGTCCCCCAAAATAACTTGGGTTTTGGTTATTTGATAGTTTAGCCTTTTGCTACTATTTGAGTCTTTTAGACGTGCTCAACGGCCACCTAACAAGTTCCTTGTATCGGGACCCCAACTTTTTCTATACTTCAACTATATTTGCAATTTTAGATTGCTTTTGCCTTGCTCTTGCTTGTTCTTCGATTGCTTGCAGGAATTGATCTTCGTGATCAGGTTGATCGTGCCCACGGCAAGGTCAATAACCGTTTGGAGTTGGTTTAGCCATTGCTAAGGCGCATCGTCGTTGTACGTTGTAGTCGGATCGTCAAAGTTGTCTCCACCCAAATCGAAGGTTATCATTCTCATCGAAAGATCGTGACACCCAATGTTACATCACGTAGACAGTTCGAAGACAGTCAGTGATGTTACAAACAATTCACAAAACTGTCTGTGATGAGGTTGTGAACCATCTATGATAAGGGTTTGTGAAGTAGTGTTGAGTCATGGACTCAACCAAAGATGATCAATGAGTTGAATTGAGAATTGGGTATGTTATTACTATTTTATGTGCTTTCTGAATTTAAATAAGAAAAATTATTATGTTATTGTTTTAAATGTGTTAAATGGTTACGATTCTGTTGTTTGATGTACTTTGCTGAGTCTTGGACTCACACTTGTTTGTTTAATGTTTTACTTACTTTGAGGCTATCATGATGGGATGGGAAATAGCACAAACACAACACTGATCACCACTTTACCCTCATGATGATATTTAGAACTTTGAGCATGCTCAGCATTTGAATAATCAGATAGACTCAATCATGAAATAATTTAGTGGATACAATCTTGAATGGATTTAATTAGTTTGGTTAAATCATGCATGTGGTGGGTCATTATAATTAGTTTGGTTAAACCATGCATGTGGTTGTTTCTCAATGCTTGGGTTCCAAGTAAAGTAGTGTGGTATTACTATGGCTGTGGTCATTATTATTTCTATTTCCAACCCTCTTTTGTAACTTGTAGTTGATGTTTATTGTCTAAAGCTAAAATTTAATGCTTTCTAAAGTTAAAATTTAATGCTTTCTGAAATTATAGTATAAAATGGCTAGATTATTGTTGTTAATAGTGTGTTGCTGAAATTTATGTGTAAAATGGTTGAGACTTAGCTATTATTAGGATGTGGTAATATTCAGGGCACGTGAGGTGCTAGGGTGTTACATCTTTGGCCAACTAGATAATCATAGGAAATTTTGTGTAGTTTCCAAAATTCAACTTCTTTACTATGTTTGGCTTCATGAGCTAAAAGCTATGGTCGTTCGACCATCAGGATAGTGGAGGGGAGCTATCCAACAGAGGGAATGTTTCGGTCCTTGGTTGCGCGTAGGAGCAAAATTATTTTGTTTGATGTTTACATAATGTTGTGGCACCTTGTTGAAAGATTGTGCATATATTGTTGGAGCACGAGTGACTTTGGGATTAGTGTTGATGTAACACCACGAATGTCGACACGAATCATTTTCCGTTTTTGGCATTTCGGTATGTCTTCGGTTTCATGTTTTGGGCCTCTCGGGGGGGGCAATGGGCCTTCTGGGGGAATTTTGGGCTTGGGGGAAACATCATGGGCTTGGGGGAACTTCGTGGGCCGGAGGTGGGAGGCCTTTCACCCATGTGGGGGAGGGATTAGGGCAGCAAGCTGCTGCCCCATGCGCCCCCACCTCCCTCCTCTCCACCCTAGCCACCCCTAGCCGTGCGCCCCCCTCCTCCCTCTTGCGCCTCCACCACCACCCTTGGCCGGCCCAAGCTTGCCTCCTTCCCATCCATTGCTATTGTTCCATTCCCCTCTGTTGATCTTCGCGTTGCGAAGGATTTCGACCGGGATGATCCAAAGATTGGAGGGAGTTCGTGATGTAACACTGGGTGTCCCGATCTTTCGATGAGAATGATAACTTTCGATTTTGGTGGAGACGACTTTGACGATCCGACTACAACGTACAACGACGATGCGCCTTAGCAATCGCTAAACCAACTCCAGAGGGTTATTGACCTTGCCGTGGGCACGATCAACCTGATCACGAAGATCTATTCCTGCAAGCAATCGAAGAACAAGCAAGAACAAGGCAAAAGCAATCTAAAATTGCAAATATAGATGAAGTATTGAAAAGTTGGGGTTCCGATACAAGGAGCTTGTTAGGCGGCCGTTGAGCACGTCTAAAAGACTCAAATAGTAGCAAAAGGCTAAACTATCAAATAACCAAAACCCAAGTTATTTTGGGGGACTCCCTAGCTATTTATAGGAGAAATAGGAGGCCAAAACCAGGCTTGGGGTGTCCAAAACACCTCCATGGCCGAGTAGGACTCCTATTCCTAGTTTGACTCGGATTTGGAAAGATGACCGAACTTGTTTTGCAGATTCCCGTTGACTCGTAAGGAATTTGGACATGAGGCCGAATCCGTTGGAAAGAGGACGACGAAACCTTTCAAACCAGTACTCATAGACCCCAAACACCCTTGTGGATCAAAAGTTATCGTCGTTTAATTTGGTGCTGTCCCGGAGGCCGAATCCGAGTTGAACTTGTGCACCGGAAGAATTGGCTTCATGCTTGATGTTTGGAAGTCCTTCTCCTTGGTTCCTAAGGACAATAAAATCATCACAAGGATTAAATAGCATTCCATTCATTAAATTATTTGTATGCAACCCAAGGAACGCATTCACCTAGAAATTGAATTGACGTGCACGAGCTCGAGTAATTGGCCCTTGTATTACATTGTTGTTTTCAATTGGGTTTGTAGGCATGGCCGTATCCATGGTAGTGATGTCCTCATCAGTTCATGGTCGGGAGAGGAGCGTTCGTCGGTTCGTCGTTCATCGGGCGAAGGTATGGCGATGGGTAATCTTTTGGGATGGATTAGGTGCTGTGCTAGAGGAGGTTTTAGTCCCATTAGATCCAAAGGTTGCGATGCAAATAGTTAGAAGCTGATTCAGTCTTCGCGAATACTAAGAAAAGCTATAAAATTTCCTAAGCTTCGAGAAAATGTACTCGTTTACTTAATTTGGGGTCTTAGAACTCAAGTTATGCTAGTTGGAAGCACGCTGTCCCGTCGGGATAGATTCTCTGTTTTCGGGTTTTAGGGGTAGTTTGCGAAGTCGGGGTAGAGGATCGTTCATGTACTGTTTTGTGGGCACATTTGTAGTGTGGTATACCTATGTGCAGGTGGTGTGACCCCAGGAGTGCCCTCAACCTCTCGCCAATCCATCGCCCACGGTTGTTGTATGATTGCTAGACTTGCTTAGGTGCCATATGTTTACATGATGTGCTAATGTGCCATGCTTGATATTTGCTTATGACATGATGAACGTGGTTACATATTGGTTATGAGTTCGTTGTATTACATGATTATGCAAGATTATACATGTTCATGTCATATGTGCATTCATAATGGAAGAGGCGTCCTATTCTGATGCGGGCCTCTGTGTTCACACGTAGTGAACACGAAAGACCTACCTCGTAGTCCCATCCACGGTTGTGTATGGGAGCGAGTCAGTAAGAGTGGGCACCCTCCATCTACGGGATGGAAGGGGAAAGAGGGTGCACGCCGACGGGTGTGCACTCGGCAATACCGGTATGTGCTTCGAGGAGATATGTGCATTGCATTGCATATATGTTGTTAATGAGATGTGTACAATGAGATTATGACATGGTTATGATGTTGATTATGAGATTATGACATGGTTATGATGTTGATTATGAGATTATGCCATGATTATGAGGTTAAGTATGAGATGTAGCGATGTTATATCACTGAAAACTGTTCTCTTTGGTCCATTGCAATATACTTGCTGAGTGATGAACTCACGTTTGTGTTTTGTGATGTTTTAGGTACCAAGAAACCGGCATGCGGGAAAGGGGTTTAGCTACACTTCTTCACGTAGCTCCATACATTTAGACAAGTTTATCAATTGGAGTTATGATAATAAGATTGTTGCGATGAAACTTGGTGTATGGCTAGTTGTGTGCTTGATTTCCTCATTTACATCGTTATAGTTTATGGAATGGTTGGATTCATTATTTTAGACTTAACATGTAGCTATATCATCCGTTATTGCTGTTTTAGATGTTTTTCGTTATGATATATCTTGCCATAATGTTGCTGTTGCTTCAAATCATGGAAAAACAAAGGAGATGCTGCCGAAATTTTCGGTTTTAGCATTTGCGCCCTTGCTGTAATTTAGCTTTATTTATGGTATTTAGATGCTGCTTCTACCATGTTTGGTGACATTCAGGGCATACTAGATGTCGGGGTGTTACAGTTGGTATCAGAGCGGGCTTTAGGTTCTTGGAACATGTATTTTTAGTGTCATACCTTAGGTTCAACTAAAATGTGATATGGGATAACCTAGAAACATGGTTTAGGTTAAAATTAAAATTTTGCCATAGGATAGCATCATTAAAACTTGCATAAGTGGAATAATTGAGTTAAAATTTGACACACTTGGTTGCACAGTAAGATGGGGTTTTGGTTCATCATTGCATTGCGTTTGATTACTTGATGGGGACTATGTATATGATGATGTTTGATCTTTGCTTTTGTTTACATTTATGATGTGCTTATGATTATGTGATTGTATGGTTGTCTGACTGTAGCAGCCATGCTGAGGGGTAGAGGTCGGGGTCGCCGTGGCCGTGCAGGCCAGGGTCGAGGTTCTCAGGGAGTTGCTAAGTTCGTAGCTGAGGGAAGCACTTCGCTCAATGCTTATGGGCTAGCGCAGGAGGAGGTCTCGGCGGCACAGTTAGGGCCGAGATGCCAGCCGCCACTGCAGCCTTGGTTCAGGCTCTGTAGAGGGAGGTTCAGGAGCTGCGCCAACAGGTGCGGGCAGCCCCTGCTGTTGTGCCTCCCCCTGCAGCGGCCCCAGTGGTTGCCCCCGCTGTGCCGGAGCCAAGGATGTGTCTCCGGGAGTGGATGTCCCTCCGTCTGGATAGTTTTGACGGAGCGGGCACGTCGGTTCAGTCCGCAGATTGGCTACGGTACATGGAGCAGCAGTTTGAGGTTCTGGAGTTGACCTAGGTCCAGAGAGCTCGCTTTGTGGCCTTCCAGCTGAAGAGCCAAGCGGATATCTGGTGGGAGGGGGTTCTTGCTGCTAGGGCCCCCGCTCTTGAACCGGTCACCTGCGAGGACTTTGTGGCTCGCTTCCGAGCCAAGTTCTACCCGGAGTTCTTTCTGGAGAGGATGGAGCATACTCTGAAGACTCTTTCTCAGGGGAAGAGGTCGGTGGTAGAGTATGAGGCGGAGTTCGAAAACTTGGTGCGCTTTGTGCTGGCTGTGGCAGCCGATGACAGGGAGAAGGCGAGGAGGTTCCGTAGGGGCCTCAACCAGGAGTTCAGAGTTGTCATGGGGGCGACTGTCCCTTGTGACTTCTGCTCCGTGGTGGAGCAGGCGAAGGGCATGGAGCTCGAGTTGGAGCTCTCCAGGGACAAGCAAAACCCTGGTGGTTCAGGGGTTCCAGCGGCCCCGGGCGGGGGCCAGAAGAGGACTTTTGGTGGAGAAGGTGGGTCTTCTCAGCGACCCACCTTCAAGAAATTCAAGGGGGGACAGGGTTCCTCCTCAAGGGCTAAGATGAAGCCGCCCCAACCATCTTCCTCGCGGGTGGCTGTTCGTCCTGCGCCAGGGCAGGGCATGATCTGTTTCAAGTGCGGTGGTGGACACCGTGCTGCGGAGTGTGGTTGGTCCAGGGTTTGCAACCATTGTGGCAAACCCGGCCATATGGGACGAGTCTGCCGGATGAATCCCGGTAGCATCATCAAGAGGGAGACGGTGCCTTCACCTCCCACTCCAGCGGCGTCTTCCAGGGGGTCGGTGCAGATGCTGGCCGCCCCTGCTCCCCCGTCGCCCTCTGTTTGGGTGCCACCAGTGGCCTACTGGTGCCCGTAGCCATCGGCTCCTCCTCAGTTACCCCCACCACCCCAGTTGTGTTGGGGCATCAGCCATGTGTCGTGGCTCCCGCTGCCCCGGTGCCACCGGGAGTGTACGCCTTGCCGACCGCCGAGTCAGCTAGGCATCCAGAGGTGGTTTCAGGTACTTTGCTTGTGGATTCAGTTGATGCCTTTGTTTTGTTTGATTCCGGAGCGTCCTATTCGTTTGTGTCTTCTGAGTTTGCTACTAGAGCTAAGTTGGGAGTTCAGCGGATTTCTGAGTCTGTGATAGTCAGTTCTCTTGGGGGTCTGATGGCTAGTTGTTTGGTTTGCCCGGGTTGCACTATCACCATTGATGATGAGGTTTTTTTTGCCAATCTTGTGGTGATTCAGTTGGCTCCTTTTGATGCCATTTTGGGCATGGACTGGTTGCATCAGTACCGTGCCAACATCTGTTGCTTTTGGAAGACAGTTACCTTGTAGGCCCTGTCAGGGGTGGAGTTGACTTTTCAGGGTGGCATACCCTCCAGTTCAATGACTAACGCGGTTCTAGCATTCCCTTGTACTGTTTCAGCCACCTATAGCTCCACAAATACTACTACCAACAAGGTACTAGTGACTGGCATCGATACACCATATTTCTAGGGGTTGTTGCCTTGTCAGTTGCGGTTACCATCTGCTAAGCTTGGTAAGAATTGGTAAGAACTTGACAAAACAAGTGGAGTGTGAGTGACTTAGCCACGTCCTAGTAGTTGCTAGGGGTATATTCTCTGTGATTGCTGGTTCCATTGTTTTGTTTAGCCATGGCAGGTTCTGGAGACAACAGCATGCAACATTCTCCTCGCACCAAGGGCGTCATCCAACACTTTGAGCGCCAAGTGATGCTACGCACAGAAGGCCTTGATGAGGATGTGCGGGTTACTAATGAGCGCCTAGGTGGTTTGGAGGCGGCTCAAATCAACACCAACGACAAGCTTGCAATGGTGGAGACGTCTCTCGCTGAGATTTTGAGGCGGCTTGATGTCCTTGGGCGTGCACCTCCTGCTGATGATGTTGATGTTCAACGAGGCCACCACAACCATGGTGCCCTGGGCAGTGCAGCAGGTGAGAACGAGGATGACTATTCTGCTGACACCGAGGTTGATAATTTAAACGCTCGTCCACGACGTCAGCTCCATCGCAATCGCCATGGCATGGGTCCTTTGCCACCGCGCCGTGAGGTACGTGACCGTGATGATTCACTAGGAAAGATTAAATTCACCATTCCATCTTTTGATGGTAAATACGATCCTGATGCATACCTTACTTGGGAATTAGCTACTGATCAAAAATTTACTTGCCATGAATTTCCTGAGAACAAAAGGGTTAGGGCTGCTAGTAGTGAATTCACTGATTTTGCTTCTATTTGGTGGAGTGAGTATCGCCGTAAAAATCCAAATGCTGCTCAAACCTGGGATGATTTGAAAAGAATCATGCGAGCTAGATTTGTTCCATCATATTATGCGCGTGATTTGTTAAATAAATTGCAACAATTAAGACAAGGTAGTCAAAGTGTAGAAGATTATTACCAGCAGTTGCAAATAGGAATGCTTCGTTGTGGATTAGAGGAAGATGAGGAGGCTTCTATGGCTAGATTCATGGGTGGGTTGAACTGTGAAATTCAGGACATTCTAGATTACAAAGAATACAATTCTATCACTCATTTATTTCATCTTGCTTGCAAAGCTGAAAGAGAAGTGCAGTGGCGACGCGCAAACACCAGGATTAACGTTTCTGCAGGCCGTGCTAGCACTTGGCCTCCCCGTACACCTGCTGCTCCCACGAGTCGCCAAACTATAGGACTTCCCCCCAACAATAAGCCGCGCACTTCGTCGTCCGGTCCAACACCTAGGCCCCCTGAGGAGTCAAAGGGGCCCGTCCAAACACCCGCCAAGAGTTCTTCTGTTGCTTCAACAGGGAGAACGAGAGATGTTCAATGTCATCAATGCAAAGGGTATGGTGATAGAAACAACGGTCCCGATCTTTCGATGAGAAGGTAAATCTCGATTTTTGTGGAGAGTCAACGTTAGCGGCCCGACTACAACCGTCCAGGACGTTGCGCCTTAGCGACCGATACACCAACTCCAGGGGGTTATTGATCTCGCCGGTGCGTGATCAACCTGACCACGAGGGTCTGGGTTCCTGCAAGCAATTAAAGAACTAGCAAGAACCAGATAACAAGCAATCTGAAATTGCTAATATGAAAATTTAATTTCCAATATGAAAATTTGGAGTCTTGCAAACACGTGCGCGGGCGGTCTAATCGACACGCGCTTACACGTACAGTAGCAAAGGCTAAACTGATTTACAAAGCAAAACTCAAGTCTCTTAGGTGGCCTATTGCCTTTCTTATATAGTGGTGGGATGGAGCCAAAAACTAAACACTAAGCAAGGTGGTACTAAACTTCTAGTCATGCAACTTGGGCCTTCGTGGGCCGGTGGAGGGAGCAAGTGGGAGCAACTTGGGCCTTCGTGGGCCGGTGGAGGGAGCAAGTGGGAGCAAGTGGAGCCACACTTCATGGGTTGGCCTGATAAGGAGTGGTGCCATGATGGGCCTTAGTGCCTCCTTGGCCCATCATGGTTGGGCCTCCTTGTTTCAACATGTTTTTGCCCGTGGGCCTTGGCACCTCCTTGGCCCATCATGGTTGGTGCCTCCTTTTGGGCCTATTTTGATCTGGTATTGTATTGGCACTTCTCCATAATTTGTGAGCACTATGTTGACCATTTGCTGGTGTGCACGAGCTCGCGTAATTGATCCTTTCATCATTTCCTCTTGACGTGTAGGTGTCGGCGTGGCTGCATCGAAGAGAGTGATGTCCTCATCATCCTCCCCTTCTTACATTGGAGTCGTCCTCGACTCAAGCTCCTCCTCAGAACCCAAGTATAGCTTCAAATCTGCAACGTTAAATGTGGGACTAACCCCAAAATCTGCAGGCAACTCAAGCTTATATGCATTATCGTTAATCCGTGCAAGTACTTTAAATGGACCATCAGCTCGTGGCATTAATTTAGATTTCCGTAACTCAGGGAAACGATCTTTGCGCAAATGTAGCCAAACAAGATCACGAGGTTCAAATTTTAATTGCTTTCTTCATTCACTACCAGCAAGTTTATATTTAGAATTCATTCTTTCAATGTTCTCTTTTGTGGACTCATGCATTTTTATCATTAAATCAGCACTTTGCTTAGCATCAAAATTAATCCTTTCAGAAGATGGTAGTGGTAATAAATCAATTGGAGCAAGAGGTACAAAACCATATACAATCTCAAATGGGCACATCTTGGTAGTAGAATGCTTTGATCTATTGTAAGCAAACTCAACATGAGGCAAGCATTCTTCCCACATTTTAATTTTCTTTTTTAACACAGCCCTAAGCATGGTAGATAGTGTTCTATTAACAACCTCAGTTTGTCCATCAGTTTGGGGATGACAAGTAGTTGAGAATAATAATTTAGTCCCCAATTTAGCCCATAGAATTCTCCAAAAATGGCTAAGAAATTTAGCATCTCTATCTGAAACAATTGTATTTGGCACACCATGCAAGCGAACAATTTCACGAAAGAAAAGATCAGCAATATGTGTAGCATCATCAGTTTTATGGCATGGTATGAAATGAGCCATCTTAGAGAATCTATCAACCACCACAAATATACTATCCCTCCCCTTCTTAGTTCTAGGCAATCCTAAAACAAAATCCATTGAAATGTCTTCCCAAGGTAAAGAAGGAACAGGGAGAGGCATATACAAACCATGGGGTTGAAGATGAGATTTTGCTTTCTGACAAGTTATGCAGCGAGCTACATACCTTTCAATGTCTCTTCTCATCTTGGGCCAATAAAAATGGCTAGCAAGTAAATCCTCTGTCTTTTTGACACCAAAGTGTCCCATCAAAGCACCTCCATGTGCTTCCTGCAAAACTAACAAACGAACGGACCCAGCTGGAATGCACAGCTTGTTAGCTCTAAATACAAATCCATCATTAATGAAAAATTTGTTCCAAGTTTTTCCTTCTTTACAATTCAACAATACATCTTTAAAATCATCATCATGCACGTATTGTTGTTTAATCGTCTCTAAACCAAAGATTTCGAAATCAAGTTGTGAAAGCATGGTATATCTTCGAGACAAGAGCAATAACATTATCTTTTCCCTGCTTGTGTTTTATAACATAAGGAAAAGATTCAATGAATTCAACCCATTTTGCATGTCTACGATTTAGTTTAGCTTGACTTCGAAAATGCTTTAATGATTCATGATCAGAGTGAATGACAAATTCTTTGGGCCATAAATAATGTTGCCATGTTTCCAAAGTTCGAACTAGAGCATATAATTCCTTATCATAAGTAGAATAGTTCAAACTAGGCCCACTTAACTTTTCACTGAAATATGCAATAGGTTTTCCTCCCTGTCTGAGCACACCACCCAACCCGATTCCACTAGCATCACATTCTAATTCGAAAGTCTTAGAAAAGTCTGGTAGTTGGAGTAAGGGTGCATGTGTTAACTTATCTTTTAAGGTATCGAAGGCATCTTCGTGTGCTTTACCCCAAACAAATGGCACACCCTTCTTGGTGAGTTCATTCAACGGTGCGGCGATTGTGCTGAAATCCTTCACAAAGCGACGGTAGAACCCAGCAAGTCCTAGAAAACTTCGCACCTGTGTGACCGTGTTAGGAGTCGGCCAACTCTGTATTGCTTCAACCTTGGCATGATCAACTTCAATCCCCTGTGGAGTAACAACATAGCCAAGAAAAGAGACTCGATCCGTGCAAAAGGTGCACTTCTCAAGGTTACCAAATAAACGCGCATCTCGTAATGCATTAAAAACAGCACGCAAATGGTTAAGATGTTCCTCTAATGATTTGCTGTAGATCAAAATGTCATCAAAATATACCACCACAAATTTTCCAATGAAAGCACGCAAAACCTCATTCATCAATCTCATGAAGGTACTAGGTGCATTAGTTAACCCAAAAGGCATTACTAACCACTCATATAGTCCGAACTTAGTTTTAAATGCCGTCTTCCATTCATCTCCTAACTTCATGCGAATCTGGTGGTACCCACTACGCAGATCAACTTTAGAGAACATAATAGAACCACTTAATTCATCAAGCATATCGTCTAACCTAGGAATAGGGTGACGATACCTAATGGTGATATTATTAATTGCTCTACAATCAACACACATACGCCATGTTCCATCTTTTTAAGGAACTAAAATGACCGGAACAGCACAAGGACTAAGAGATTCACGTACGTACCCTTTATCTAGCAATTCTTGAACTTGGCGTTGTATTTCTTTGGTTTCTTCTGGATTGGTTCTATATGGTGCTCGATTGGGTAAAGATGCCCCTGGAATGAGATCAATTTGGTGCTCAATCCCCCGGATTGGTGGCAGCCCTGGAGGAATGTCCTTCGGGAAGACGTCAGCATACTCCTGCAAAAGGTTAGCGACGACAGGAGACAAAGAAGAACACATATCCTGCAGTGAAAACAAAGTTTCTTTGCAAACCAAAGCATAGCAATGAGAAATACTAGCATGCAATTCATTCACGTCAGATTTAGTCGCAAGAAAGCAAGCACCTTTCAATTTAATCTCATTTTTCTTCTCAACATCAGAGTTAAATTCTTTCTTTTTAGGTTGTTCAATCCCTTTTGCTACAATGTGATTCTCACTCTTTGCATTCTCTCGAATTTTCTCTTTGCTAGCCCTAGCAATCTCATCTTTCAAAATAGCCTCAGGAGTCATAGGATGCAGCACAATTTTCCTTTCTTTATGCACAAAAGAATATTGATTGGTTCTACCATGATGCATAGAGTCCTTATCATATTGCCAAGGTCTACCTAACAACATAGAACATGCTTGCATAGGTACCACATCGCAATCAACAAAGTCATGATATGAGCCAATATCAAATTGTACTCTCACCAACCGTGTTACCTTTACCTTACCACTGTTGTTGAACCATTGGATGTAATAAGGCTGAGGATGCGGTCTGGTGTTAAGTGAGAGCTTCTCGACCATGTCGGAGCTGGCGAGGTTATTGCAGCTTCCGCCATCAATAATCACACGGCATGCGCGTTCCTTGATCACACATTTGGTTTGGAACAAATTGTATCGTTGATTTTGCTCCGCCTTGCCCATTTGAACGCTCAACACACGTTGCACAATGAGACTCTCATAGCGATCTGCATGCTCAGCGTCAATGTGCTCTTCTGTTTCATTAAGCTCATCTTCACTACCTGCATGGTTAGCTGCAAGCATAGCATAGGTATCTTCGTCTAAATCACTAGCAGAGGAATACTCACCATTATCCCGCACAATCAGTACCCGTTTGCTTGGACATTCACTCCTCATATGGCCATACCCTTTGCATTGATGACATTGAACATCTCTCGTTCTCCCTGTTGAAGCAACTAAGAACTCTTGGCGGGTGTTTGGACGGGCCCCTTTGACGCATCGGGGGGCCTAGATGTTGGACCGGACGATGAAGGGCGCAGCTTATTGTTGGGGGGAAGTCCTGTAGTTTGGCGACTCGTGGGAGCAGCAGGTGTACGGGGAGACCAAGTGCTAGCACGGCCTACAGAAACGTTAATCCTGGTGTTTGCGCGTCGCCCCTGCACTTCTCTTTTAGCTTTGCAAGCAAGATGAAATAAACGAGTGATAGAATTGTATTCTTTGTAATCTAGAATGTCCTGAATTTCACGGTTCAACCCACCCATGAATCTAGCCATAGAAGCCTCCTCATCTTCCTCTAATCAACAACGAAGCATTCCAATTTGCAACTGCTGGTAATAATCTTCTACACTTTGACTACCTTGTCTTAATTGTTGCAATTTATTTAACAGATCACGCGCATAATATGATGGAACAAATCTAGCTCGCATGATTCTTTTCAAATCATCCCAGGTTTGAGCAGCATTTGGATTTTTATGGTGATACTCACTCCACCAAATCGAAGCAAAATCAGTGAATTCACTAGTAGCAGCCCTAACCCTTTTGTTCTCAGGAAATTCATGGCAAGTAAATTTTTGATCAGTAGCTAATTCCCAAGTAAGGTATGCATCAAGATCGTATTTACCATCAAAAGATGGAATGGTGAATTTAATCTTTCCTAGTGAATCATCACGGTCACGTACCTCACGGCGCGGTGGCAAAGGACCCATGCCATGGCGATTGCGATGGAGCTGACGTCGTGGACGAGCGTTTAAATTATTAACCTCGGTGTTAGCAGAATAGTCATCCTGGTTCTCACCTGCTGCACTGCCCAGGGCACCATGGTTGTGGTGGCCTCGTTGAACATCAACTTCATCAGCAGGAGGTGCACGCCCAAGGACATCAAGCCGCCTCAAAATCTCAGCGAGAGACGTCTCCACCATTGCAAGCTTGTCGTTGGTGTTGATTTGAGCCGCCTCCAAACCACCTAGGCGCTCATTAGTAACCCGCACATCCTCATCAAGGCCTTCTGTGCGTAGCATCACTTGGCGCTCAAAGTGTTGGATGATGCCCTTGGTGCGAGGAGAATGTTGCACGCTATTGTCTCCAGAACCTGCCATGGCTAAACAAAACAATGGAACCAGCAATCACAGAGAATATACCCCTAGCAACTACTAGGACGTGGCTAAGTCACTCACACTCCACTTGTTTTGTCAAGTTCTTACCAATTCTTACCAAGCTTAGCAGATGGTGACCGCAACCGACAAGGCAACAACCCCTAGAAATATGGTGTATCGATGCCAGTCACTAGTACCTGGTTGGTAGTAGTATTTGTGGAGCTATAGGTGGCTGAAACAGTACAAGGGAATGCTAGAACCGCGTTAGTCAAAACAAGCTGAGTAATCGTTCAACGACGGTACCGTGCTGGTCCTAGGCTAGACCGTATTAGAGACGTGAGCCTGGACACAAGAGAAATCACGGATCCAACTGACACGCTAAAACACAAAGCAAATAGCTAGGGCTCCTTCTCTTCTATTCCTTTTTTTAAATTTTTTTTTTTAAAAAAATTGACCATGGGTATAAAGGTAATTAAAGAACTTGTACGGAAAAATACGGATCACGTTCCAAGTAGAGGGGACGGTTCTTGCCAATCTTTCTAATTCACAACTTTCTTTTTCTTTTCTTTCTTTTTTTGTGCGGCTTTTTTTTTCGTGCGTCTTTTTTTTTGCACTTGCCTTTTTCTTTTACAATTAAATTGGCAGACACCAGAAAACAAAGGAAATAACCCCTATAATCTCGGAATGTAAAACGGATCTAACTCGGTTTCCTTCCCAACCAAAACAACTTCAACTCGATGGACGGTGATGGCAGCGGTGATAAAAAAACGTGACAAGAACTCGAAACTCTAAGGGCTTAGACAATAAGACCAGCAACAGACTTATCGATGCAACCGAAAACTCAACAAGTAAAAACTAAGCAGAAATAGCGAAAGGCACAAATTGTTTTTGACAATAGAACTAGTCCCTATTTTTTTTGGATTTTCTGGACTATAGGTAAAAAAAATGCAGAATTAGAAATCTCTCACCGATCAACCTGGCACTCTGATACCACTTGATAGAAACAACGGTCCCAATCTTTCGATGAGAAGGTAAATCTCGATTTTTGTGGAGAGTCAACGTTAGCGGCCCGACTACAACCGTCCAGGACGTTGCGCCTTAGCGACCGATACACCAACTCCAGAGGGTTATTGATCTCGCCGGTGCGTGATCAACCTGACCACGAGGGTCTGGGTTCCTGCAAGCAATTAAAGAACTAGCAAGAACAAGATAACAAGCAATCTGAAATTGCTAATATGAAAATTTAATTTCCAATATGAAAATTTGGAGTCTTGCAAACACGTGCGCGGGCGGTCTAATCGACACGCGCTTACACGTACAGTAGCAAAGGCTAAACTGATTTACAAAGCAAAACTCAAGTCTCTTAGGTGGCCTATTGCCTTTCTTATATAGTGGTGGGATGGAGCCAAAAACTAAACACTAAGCAAGGTGGTACTAAACTTCTAGTCATGCAACTTGGGCCTTCGTGGGCCGGTGGAGGGAGCAAGTGGGAGCAACTTGGGCCTTCGTGGGCCGGTGGAGGGAGCAAGTGGGAGCAAGTGGAGCCACACTTCATGGGTTGGCCTGATAAGGAGTGGTGCCATGATGGGCCTTAGTGCCTCCTTGGCCCATCATGGTTGGGCCTCCTTGTTTCAACATGTTTTTGCCCGTGGGCCTTGGCACCTCCTTGGCCCATCATGGTTGGTGCCTCCTTTTGGGCCTATTTTGATCTGGTATTGTATTGGCGCTTCTCCATAATTTGTGAGCACTATGTTGACCATTTGCTGGTGTGCACGAGCTCGCGTAATTGGTCCTTTCATCATTTCCTCTTGACGTGTAGGATTCGGCGTGGCTGCATCGAAGAGAGTGATGTCCTCATCATATGGCCATATGAGGAGTGAATGTCCAAGCAAACGGGTACTGATTGTGCGGGATAATGGTGAGTATTCCTCTGCTAATGATTTAGACGAAGATACCTATGCTATGCTTGCAGCTAACCATGCAGGTAGTGAAGATGAGCTTAATGAAACAGAAGAACACATTGACGCTGAGCATGCAGATCGCTATGAGAGTCTCATTGTGCAACGTGTGTTGAGCGTTCAAATGGGCAAGGCGGAGCAAAATCAACGATACAATTTGTTCCAAACCATATGTGTGATCAAGGAACGCGCATGCCTTGTGATTATTGATGGCGGAAGCTGCAATAACCTCGCCAGCTCCGACATGGTCGAGAAGCTCTCACTTAACACCAGACCGCATCCTCAGCCTTATTACATCCAATGGTTCAACAACAGTGGTAAGGTAAAGGTAACACGATTGGTGAGAGTACAATTTGATATTGGCTCATATCATGACTTTGTTGATTGCGATGTGGTACCTATGCAAGCATGTTCTATGTTGTTAGGTAGACCTTGGCAATATGATAAAGACTCTATGCATCATGGTAGAACCAATCAATATTCTTTTGTGCATAAAGAAAGGAAAATTGTGCTGCATCCTATGACTCCTGAGGCTATTTTGAAAGATGAGATTGCTAGGGCTAGCAAAGAGAAAATTCGAGAGAATGCAAAGAGTGAGAATCACATTGTAGCAAAAGGGATTGAACAACCTAAAAAGAAAGAATTTAACTCTGATGTTGAGAAGAAAAATGAGATTAAATTGAAAGGTGCTTGCTTTCTTGCGACTAAATCTGACGTGAATGAATTGCATGCTAGTATTTCTCATTGCTATGCTTTGGTTTGCAAAGAAACTTTGTTTTCACTGCAGGATATGTGTTCTTCTTTGTCTCCTGTCGTCGCTAACCTTTTGCAGGAGTATGCTGACGTCTTCCCGAAGGACATTCCTCCAGGGCTACCACCAATCCAGGGGATTGAGCACCAAATTGATCTCATTCCAGGGGCATCTTTACCCAATCGAGCACCATATAGAACTTGATACGGGCAGCATAACACCATCGCAATGCCTTTCCCCTAGTGCTGTTCATGAGACCCCAAATCATTTTCAAGGACCAATAACACGCGCTCGTGCAAAACAAATCAATCAATTGGTGAACTCGCTCCTTTGTAAGGATTATCTTACTTATGATAATCAGCTGCTACCTAATGCAAGTAATTTCATTATTCTTTGGTATGAAGACAATGTGAGAAGGTGTGAACACCTTAGGGAAGGCCAAGAGAACCATGGACAAGTCAACATGCAAGATGTGAATGCAAAAGAACTCGGTTCGGGCTCCAATGACCAGTCTGGAGAAAAACGGGTGCAGATAGTGCAGAAAAACGTGAAGCTTTGAAAGCTTGTCTCTTTAGCTTTCAAATGGATCCAGCCTCACCCTAAAATTCATTCGGAGCGTGAAGATATCATCAGTTTAATATGGCGGCCAGAAACAGATTCCAATGTGTTGGGTGCTGCGCCACCATTATGTCTTTGTCTTTGGCCTTTGTGCTGTGACCTGGGCTTGTCCAACACCCCTTTTGCCTTCCTCTCCTCCTCTCTTATATGTAGAAGGCACCCCCTTTGTGAAAAGAACTTTTAGACCATTTGAAACTACAAACAGATCTGCTATAAGCATGTTCTTGGGTATTCTAGCCACCGGCTGAATAAACTCTGAGATTGTGCATTCCTTCCCGTTGCTCTTGCAAGCTCTTGTGATTGCAGTGAGGATTGTATCCGCTTGACGTGGTCGAGTGGAATCATCTTGCGTGAGGTTACGTGAACTCGGTGTTGCAGGTTGCTGCATAGGCAGTGTATTGGCCACACTAATTTCGTCGAGTTTCATGTGTATCTTTGATTCTACGCCGTGAAGGTCGGGCACCCCTCGTATCAGAACTAATCCAAAAGAAACCAAAGAAATACAACGCCAAGTTCAAGAATTGCTAGATAAAGGGTACGTACGTGAATCTCTTAGTCCTTGTGCTGTTCCGGTCATTTTAGTGCCTAAAAAAGATGGAACATGGCGTATGTGTGTTAATTGTAGAGCAATTAATAATATCACCATTAGGTATCATCACCCTATTCCTAGGTTAGACGATATGCTTGATGAATTAAGTGGTTCTATTATGTTCTCTAAAGTTGATTTGCGTAGTGGGTACCACCAGATTCGCATGAAGTTGGAGATGAATGGAAGACGGCATTTAAAACTAAGTTCGGACTATATGAGTGGTTAGTAATGCCTTTTGGGTTAACTAATGCACCTAGTACCTTCATGAGATTGATGAACGAGGTTTTGCGTGCTTTCATTGGAAAATTTGTGGTGGTATATTTTGATGACATTTTGATCTACAGCAAATCATTAGAGGAACATCTTAACCATTTGCGTGCTGTTTTTAATGCATTACGAGATGCGCGTTTATTTGGTAACCTTGAGAAGTGCACCTTTTGCACGGATCGAGTCTCTTTTCTTGGCTATGTTGTTACTCCACAGGGGATTGAAGTTGATCATGCCAAGGTTGAAGCAATACAGAGTTGGTCGACTCCTAACACGGTCACACAGGTGCGAAGTTTTCTAGGACTTGCTGGGTTCTACCGTCGCTTTGTGAAGGATTTCAGCACAATCGCCGCACCATTGAATGAACTCACCAAGAAGGGTGTGCCATTTGTTTGGGGTAAAACACACGAAGATGCCTTCGATACCTTAAAAGATAAGTTAACACATGCACCCTTACTCCAACTGATGGCGCCGTGATGGCACTATGGGTGTCCCGATCTTTCGATGAGAAACACACGATCGATTTGTTAGAGTCGACTTTGACAATCCGACTACACCGTACGACGACGATGCGCCTTAGCAATCGCTAAACCAACTCCAGCGGGTTATTGATCTTGCCGTGGGCACGATCAACCTGAACACGAAGTTCAATTCCTGCAAGCAACCGAAGAACAAGCAAGAACAATAGGATAAGCAATCTGAAATTGCGGATAAAACTGGAAGCGAAACAAAGTGGAGTCTTATTGACGATCTTGACAAGGTGGCTGTCCAGCACAACTCGCAGGATCAAGTTTGCACTTGGCTAAACTAATCAAATAAAACCCAAAACCCTAAGGAGCCGATGTCTGGCTATTTATAAGAGGTAGGGGCGTGGGAAACACGTCCAAAGCAGTAGGATACCAACTACAACTCTATTACAAGGCCCAAAGCCCACGTCTTCTCGATTTGGAAAAGTGACGCCAATTGTTTTGCAGATTCCCGTTGACTCGGACGGAATTTGGGGATGGGGTCGGATCCGTTGGAAAGAGGACGTCGAAACCTTTCAAACCAGTACTCATAGACCCCAAACACCCTTGTGGATCAAAAGTTATGGTCATTTTAAGTTGGTGCTGTCCCGGGGGCCGAATCCAAGTATAACTTGTGCACCGGAAGAATTGGCTTCATGCTTGATGTTTGGAAGTCCTTCTCCTTGGTTCCTAAGGACAATAAAATCATCACGAGGATTAAATAGCATTTCATTCATTAAATTATCTGTATGCAACCCGAGGCATATTCACCTGGTAATTGAATTGTCGTGCCCGAGCTCGAGTAATTGGCCCTTGTATGATATTGTTGGTTTCCATTGGGTTTGTAAGTATGGCCGTATCCATGGTAGTGATGTCCTCATCATCCTCCCTTCTTGCATTTGAGTCGTCCTCGACTCAAGTTCATCATCCTCTCCCAAGTATGGTTTCAAATCGGTAATGTTGAATGTGGGACTAACCCCAAAATCTGCAGGCAATTCAAGCTTGTATGCATTATCATTAATCTTTGCCAATACTTTGAAAGGACCATCAGCTCGCGGCATCAACTTAGATTTTCTTAATTCTGGGAATCGATCTTTTTCGCAAATGCAACCAAACTAAATCGCCTGGTTCAAAAGTTACATGTTTCCTTCCCTTACTACCAGCAAGTTTATATTTAGCATTCATGCGTTCTATGTTTTCTTTAGTTGTCTCATGCAGTTTCATAATCAAATCAGCACGTTGTTTAGCATCAAGATTCAATTTCTCCGAAGATGGTAGAGGTAACAAATCAATTGGAGCATGAGGTACAAATCCATATACAATCTCAAAAGGACACATCTTAGTAGTAGAATGCATAGACCGATTATAAGCAAACTCAATATGAGGCAAACATTCTTCCCACAATTTAATGTTCTTTTTCAAAACAGCCCTAAGCATAGTAGATAAAGTTCGATTAACGACTTCAGTTTGTCCATCAGTTTGGGGATGACAAGTAGTAGAAAATAAAAGTTTAGTCCCCAATTTAGCCCACAAAGTTCTCCAAAAGTGGCTTAAGAATTTAGTGTCACGATCTGAAACTATTGTGTTAGGCACACCATGTAAGCGAACAATTTCACGAAAGAATAAGTCAGCAATGTTGGTAGCGTCATCGCTTTTGTGACAAGGTATGAAGTGTGCCATTTTAGAAAATCTATCCACAACGACAAAGATACTATCCCTCCCTTCTTTGTTCTAGGAGTCCTAAAACAAAGTCCATAGAAATATCCTCCCAAGGCACGTTAGGAACAGGCAGAGGCATGTATAAACCATGGGGATTAAGTCGTGACTTAGCTTTTTGACATGTAGAACAGCGGCGATGAAACGTTCCACGTCTCGTCTCATCCTGGGCCAAAAGAAATGGCTAGCGAGTATGTCCTCCGTCCTTTTCACACCAAAGTGTCCCATCAATCCTCCTCCATGCGCTTCCTGTAGTAATAACAATCGAACAGAACTAGCTGGAATACATAGTTTGTTTGCTCTAAACACAAACCCATTATTGAGGACAAATTTGTTCCAAGTTTTTCCCTCTTTACAATTGAGCAACACATTTTTAAAATCATCATCATGCACATATTGCTCTTTAATCGTTTCCAAACCAAAAATTTTGAAGTCAAGTTGTGAGAGCATGGTATATCTCCTAGACAAGGCATCAGCAATGACATTATCCTTTCCCTGTTTGTGTTTGATGACATAAGGAAATGACTCAATGAATTCAACCCACTTTGCATGTCTACGGTTCAGTTTAGCTTGACTTCTAATATGTTTTAATGATTCATGATCCGAATGTATAACAAATTCCTTGGGCCATAAATAATGTTGCCATGTTTCTAAAGTTCGAACTAGTGCATATAACTCCTTATCATAAGTAGAATAATTCAAACTTGGCCCACTCAATTTCTCACTAAAATAAGCAACAGGTTTTCCTTCTTGTAACAGAACACCACCCAAACCAATTCCACTAGCATCACATTCTAGTTCAAAAGTCTTAGAAAAGTCTGGAAGCTGGAGTAAGGGTGCATGGGTTAACTTAGCTTTCAGAATGTTGAAGGCATCTTCCTGTGGCTTGCCCCAAGCAAAAGGTACACCCTTCTTGGTGAGCTCATTCATGGGTGCAGCGATGGTGCTGAAGTCCTTCACAAAACGACGATAGAATCCAGCAAGTCCTAGAAAACTTCGCACCTGTGTGACCGTGTTAGGAGTCGGCCAACTCTGTATTGCTTCAACCTTGGCTTGGTCAACTTCAATTCCCTGTGGAGTAACCACATAGCCAAGAAAAGATACTCGATCCGTGCAAAAGATGCACTTCTCAAGGTTACCAAATAAGCGTGCATCGCGTAAAGCATTAAAAACAGCACGCAGATGTTCAAGATGATCCTCTAAAGATTTGCTATAAATCAAGATATCATCGAAGTAAACTACCACAAATTTTCCAATGAAAACACGTAAAACCTCGTTCATCAGTCTCATGAATGTGCTAGGAGCATTAGTCAACCCGAAAGGCATTACTAACCACTCATATAACCCAAACTTAGTTTTAAATGCTGTTTTCCATTCATCTCCTAACTTCATGCGAATCTGGTGATAGCCACTACGCAAATCCACTTTAGAGAACATAGTAGAGCCACTTAGTTCATCAAGCATATCGTCTAACCGAGGAATAGGATGGCGATATCTAATGGTGATATTATTAATTGCTCTACAATCCACACACATGCGCCATGTTCCATCTTTCTTAGGTACTAAAATGACTGGTACAGCACAAGGACTAAGAGATTCACGTACGTACCCTTTATCAAGCAATTCGTGAACTTGGCGTTGTATCTCTTGTGTCTCTTCAGGGTTGGTTCTGTAAGGTGCTCGGTTGGGCAAGGATGCCCCTGGAATGAGATCAATTTGATGCTCAATCCCTCTAATTGGCGGCAGCCCTGAGGGGATGTCCTTTGGAAAGATGTCAGTGTATTCCTGCAAAAGGTTAGTGACAACAGGAGGCAAAGAGAGGGACATCTCCTCTAGAGAAAACAAAGTTTCTTTGCAGACTAAAGCATAGCATGTAGACCTACAAACATCCAACTCATTCAAATCAGATTTTGTTGCAAGAAAACAAGCACCTTTCAATTTAATCTCATTCGGCTTAGCACAATCAAGGTTAGATTCTTTCTGTTTATGTTGTTCAAGTCCTTTGGTGACAATCTGATTTTCACTCTTAGAATTCTCTCGATTTTTCTCTTTGCTAGATCTAGCGATTTCATCCTTTACAATGGCATCAGGCGACATTGGGTGTAGCACAATTTTCTTTTCTTTATGCACAAAAGAGTATTGATTTGTTCTACCATGATGTAAACAATCCTTATCATATTGCCACGGTCTACCTAATAACATAGAACATGCTTGCATAGGTACGACATCGCAATCAACATAATCATGATAGGGACCTAAAGCGAAATGTACTCTTACCATGCGAGTTACCTTGAGTTTGCCGCTGTTGTTGAACCATTGAATGTGGTAGGGCTGAGGGTGTGGTCTAGTGGAGAGTGCTAGCTTCTCCACCATGTCCATGCTGGCTAGATTATTGCAACTCCCACCATCAATGATTATTCGAATGGATCGCTCCTTGATGACGCCTTTTGTGTAAAACAAGTTGTGGCGTTGATTTGGATCGGGCGCGAGCAATCTGAGCACTAAGCACACGTTGTGCAATAATACTCAAATATTGGTCAGCATCACCAGCGCTCACGTGCGCCGTCGTGCTCGGCATTTGGATCGCCGTCTTCATGTTCAGCGAGCAAAGCATATGTTTCTTCATCAAGATCACTTGCTGAGTCATACTACGCCGTCTTCACGGATTATTAGCACACGCTTGTTCGGACACTCCTTCATCATGTGACCGAAACCCTTGCAGCGATGGCACTGAACATCTTTGGTGCGTCCGTTGATGCGACCGGCGACGACGAACTATTTGTAGTAGCTTGTGTGGCACTTTTCGTCGGCGTTGGTTGTGGTGCCGAATTTGCGGTGGTGGGCGCCGTTCTGTTGATGGAAGAGGTCGGCGTGGTAGTACGGCCGGCAGGGGCAGCAGGGGTGCGCGGTGTCCACGAAGTAGTTCGACCTGCAGAAAAGTTAGTCTTGGCCTCGATTGGCGACCCTGCACTTCACGTTCAGCTTTGCAAGCAAGATGGAACAACCGAGTCATCGAATTATAATCCTTATAGTCTAGAATATCCTGGATTTCTCGAGTTAAACCACCTAAGAAACGAGCCATAGAAGCTTCCTCATTCTCAATTAATCCACAACGCAACATGCCAATTTGCAATTCTTGGTAATATTCTTCCACGAATTCTTACCTTGCTGTAGGCGCTGCAATTTATTCAATAAATCTCTAGCATAGTATGAAGGAACAAATCTATGCCTCATTAGCAATTTCAAGGCTTCCCAAGTGGTGGGTATATTATTTGGATGAGCACGGCAATGTTCTCTCCACCAAACAGAAGCAAAATCAGTGAACTCACTTGTGGCAGCTCTAACTCTTCTATTCTCAGGAAATCATGGCACGCAAATTTTTGATCCACAAGTAATTCCCAACTAAGGTAACCATCAGGGTCATATTTACCTTCAAACGATGGCATGTTGAAATTTACCTTAGGGAAAACATCATCTCGTTCTCGTTCCCTTGGTCGTGGAGGATCACGTCGCATACCTTGCTGATTGAAGCGTAGCCGTTGATGGTTACGATCATTATCGTAATGGATGGGGTTGACCTCCTCTGCATCAGTGGTGTCATCATATTCGTGCTCTTCGTTCTGTTCTTCTAAATCTGTTGAGGGCCTCCCCTGTGGAGCTGAATTGTTGCTTGGATGACGGGGAGGTGGATTGGAAGCACCAGATGCAGCAGCTGCAAAAGTATCAAGTCTAGCCAAAATAGTAGCAAGAGTAGTGTTAGCAATCCCTTGTGCGGCCTCGATGGATCTGAGACGGTCTTCTTGCATTGACATACGCTCATTAGTGAGCCGTACATCCTCGCTAAGACCATCGGTGGCTTCCCTCGTCATTTTTTGGAAGTGAGCAATGATGCCCTTGGTTCGTGGAGAGTGATGAAGTGAACTCTCGTCACCTGACATGGTTAGTTGATGACAAGGAAACAAAAACCACAAGTATAATGTTCCTATCAACTACTAGGTTGGCAAGTCTCTCAAGCGCTCAAGCCTATGACCCAAGTTCTTACAAGTTCTTACAATGCAGCAGGCGTTGTCGGCCGTTGGCGTTGTCAAAGGTTCTCCGAAGTTTGTGTAGAGCGATTGCCAAGGGATCGAACGCCTGTACGGGTAGAAAGTGGAGCTTGGACAGGCTTAATTTAGTAGCAAAAGGTTAGCAATAATCCAATCAGTGAATGCAAAATTGAAGAATTGTTCAACGTCTAGTCACTAGTTGCTGACTCGAGGCTAGCAAGGACTGTGACTCAAAACTGTGGTCGGCGACAGTACAGTTCCACAGCAGAGGAAGAACAGCGCGAAAAAAATTCGCGAAAGAAGGGAACTATCTCAAAAGACTGGGAATCTTGTGAAAATAGGTTTGGCACATAAAAATTTTCGGATCTGTTCCAGACTCTTTTTTTTTTTTTTTTTTTTTTTTTTGCGGAACGATCCGACTGCTTTTCTTTCAAGTGCTATGCAGGCGGAAGACGATCGTGTGACCAGTCGAGGCGGCCAGGTGAAGCGATCGATCAGCGCCGACCAGTCGGGCGAGCGATGGCGACAGGTGGGTGACGATCGGCGGCGACGATCGACTAACAGTGGGCGGCCGGTCAGGTGGGCGACCAGTCGGCGACGATCGGGAGGCGACGGTCGGGAGGCAACGATCGGCTAACAGGTGGCGGCCGGTCGGCGGCGACGATCGGAGGCGACGATCGGGAGGTAACGATCGACTAACAGATGGGCGACGGTCGGCGGCGACGGTCGGCTAACAGAGGGCAGCGGTCGGACGACCAAGTGGGCGACGATCGGCGACAGTTGGAAGAAAAGAAAACCGGTCCGAACACCTTTTCTTTTTCTTTTTTTTTTTTTTTTTTAACAGTTCGGGACCGAACGGAACACAACTTCGAAACCGAACACAACTCGAAACCGAATACAACTCGAAACCGCTTTCTGACCTGGACTCCAACTAGGCGAGAATTCAGCAACTCGACACGGCGATGCAACCAAAAATTCAATAACGCAGTGCCTTTGGAAAGGAAAATGCGAGGTTCAAATTGTTTTGGTATGGGGAGATCCAATCTGATGGCGTTTCTCTGGACTATAGGAAAGATATCAATCTACTAATCTAGGGTAAAGAATTCTCACCGAGCAACCTGGTTTGCTCTGATACCACTTGATGGCGCCGTGATGGCACTATGGGTGTCGATCTTTCGATGAGAAACACACGATCGATTTGTTAGAGTCGACTTTGACAATCCGACTACACCGCATTTACGGCTGACGATGCGCCTTAGCAATCGCTAAACCAACTCCAGCGGGTTATTGATCTTGCCGTGGGCACGATCAACCTGAACACAGTTCAATTCCTGCAAGCAACCGAAGAACAAGCAAGAACAATAGGATAAGCAATCTGAAATTGCGGATAAAACTGGAAGCGAAACAAAGTGGAGTCTTATTGACGATCTTGACAAGGTGGCTGTCCAGCACAACTCGCAGGATCAAGTTTGCACTTGGCTAAACTAATCAAATAAAACCCAAAACCCTAAGGAGCCGATGTCTGGCTATTTATAAGAGGTAGGGGCGTGGGAAACACGTCCAAAGCAGTAGGATACCAACTACAACTCTATTACAAGGCCCAAAGCCCACGTCTTCTCGATTTGGAAAAGTGACGCCAATTGTTTTGCAGATTCCCGTTGACTCGGACGGAATTTGGGGATGGGGTCGTATCCGTTGGAAAGAGGACGTCGAAACCTTTCAAACCAGTACTCATAGACCCCAAACACCCTTGTGGATCAAAAGTTATGGTCATTTTAAGTTGGTGCTGTCCCGGGGGCCGAATCCAAGTATAACTTGTGCACCGGAAGAATTGGCTTCATGCTTGATGTTTGGAAGTCCTTCTCCTTGGTTCCTAAGGACAATAAAATCATCACGAGGATTAAATAGCATTTCATTCATTAAATTATCTGTATGCAACCCGAGGAACGCATTCACCTGGTAATTGAATTGTCGTGCCCGAGCTCGAGTAATTGGCCCTTGTATGATATTGTTGGTTTCCATTGGGTTTGTAAGTATGGCCGTATCCATGGTAGTGATGTCCTCATCACCAACTACCAGACTTTTCTAAGACTTTCGAATTAGAATGGATGCTAATGGAATCGGGTTGGGTGGTGTGCTCATACAGGGAGGAAAACCTATTGCATATTTCAGTGAAAAGTTAAGTGGGCCTAGTTTGAACTATTCTACTTATGATAAGGAATTATATGCTCTAGTTCGAACTTTGGAAACATGGCAACATTATTTATGGCCCAAAGAATTTGTCATTCACTCTGATCATGAATCATTAAAGTATATTCGAAGTCAAGGTAAACTAAATCGTAGACATGCAAAATGGGTTGAATTCATTGAATCTTTTCCTTATGTCATAAAACACAAGCAGGGAAAAGATAATGTTATTGCTGATGCTTTGTCTCAAAGATATACCATGCTTTCACAACTTGATTTCAAAATCTTTGGATTAGAGATGATTAAACAACAATACGTGCATGATGATGATTTTAAAGATGTATTGTTGAATTGTAAAGAAGGAAAAACTCTGAACAAATTTTTCATTAATGATGGATTTGTATTTAGAGCTAACAAGCTGTGCATTCCAGCTAGGTCCATTCGTTTGTTACTTTTGCAGGAAGCACATGGAGGTGCTTTGATGGGACACTTTGGTGTCAAAAAGACAGAGGATTTACTTGCTAGCCATTTTTATTGGCCCAAGATGAGAAGAGACGTTGAAAGGTATGTAGCTCGCTGCATAACTTGTCAGAAAGCAAAATCTCGTCTTCAACCCCATGGTTTGTATATGCCTCTCCCTGTTCCTTCTTTACCTTGGGAAGACATTTCAATGGACTTTGTTTTAGGATTGCCTATGAACCATTGAATGTAGTAGGGCTGAGGGTGTGGTCTAGTGGATAGTGCTAGCTTCTCCACCATGTCCATGCTTGCTAGATTATTGCAACTCCCACCATCAATGATTATTCGAATGGATCTTTCTTTGACTATGCCTTTAGTGTAAAACAAATTGTGGCGTTGATTTGGCTCGGTACGGGCAATCTGAGAACTAAGCACACGGTGCGCAATAGTACTCAAATATTGATCAGCATCAGCAGCGCTCACGTGCTCTTCTTCATGTTTTGAGTTTGGATCACCGTTTTCATGTTCTGCAAGCAAAGCATATGTTTCTTCATCAAGATGACTAGCAGAATCGTACTCCCACCATCACGCGCTTGTTTGGACACTCCTTCATGTGGCCAAAAACCTTGCAGCTTGTGTGGCACATGGTTATGATGTTGATTATGAGATTATGCCAAGATTATGAGGTCAAGTATGAGATGTAGCGATGTTATCATTGAAAACTGTTCTCTTTGTTCAATTGCAATATACTTGCTGAGTGATGAACTCACGCTTGTGTTTTATGATATTTTAGGTACCATGAAACTGGCATGCGGGAAAGGGGTTTAGCTACACTTCTTCACGTAGCTCCACACATTTAACAAGTTTATCAATTGGAGTTATGATAATAAGATTGTTGTGATGAAACTTGGTATATGGCTAGATTGTGTGCTTGATTTCCTCATTTACATCGTTATAGTTTATGGAATGGTTGGATTCATTATTTTAGACTTAACATGTAGCTATATCATCCATTATTGCTGTTTTAGATGTCTTTCGTTATGATATATCTTGCCATAATGTTGCTGTTGCTTCAAATCATGGAAAAACAAAGGAGATGCTACCGAAATTTTTGGTTTTAGCATTTGCGCCCTTGCTGTAATTTAGCTTTATTTATGGTATTTAGATGCTACTTCTACCATGTTTGGTGACATTCAGGGCATACTAGATGCCGGGGGGGTGTTATAGCTGACTCCACATCAATCCGCTCCACATAGTTGAAAAGGCAAGTCGATGGTAGAACGATAGATGGTTTGTTACTTTGATGATGCTTCATGTCTACAATATGTTTACCATGTTGTCCACATGATTACTCATGTTAATGATGTTGTCTAAATGATGATGGTCACTTGATGATTATATGATGACTTTATGATAGTTATTTGATGATTATATGATGATTTTATGATGGTTACTTGATATGAATAGGTGGCCTATTGTAACACCCCCATTTTTGCTTTTCATGAATTTAAGTGTTATTTTGCACTTTTGTGAAATTTTGGAATTTTCTGGAATTTATTTGAATTTATTCCCTTTTGAAATAATTAAAAAATTAAAAGTTTCTAATAAAATTTTATTGGAAATATTTTATTTGAGTCCAAAATGTCTCAACGTATTTTCCAGAATTTTTCTGGAATTTTTCTGATCATTTTGCTATTTTTCTTGAATTAAATGAATTTATGGGAATTTATTTGAATATTTAATTGCTGGAAAATCCAACTCGGGTCTAGTACTGTTCCTCCGACCCGAGCCGGACCCGAGTCCGACTCGAACCTAACCCGAGCCGCGTTCGAGTCCAACCCGAGCCAACCGAACGCTAACCGCGCGACCGATGGATCTCGATCTAACGGCCCTCGTTGTGCCACGTCACCCAATCCAAATTGGATTCGGATTCCGCCGCCGCAGCCGGGTGGGCCTCGTTCTCTGTGCTTTTCACGGAAGTCGAGGCCCCTATTTAAAGCGCTGCCGCCGCCATCATGTTCCTCTCTCCCGTGCGCACCCGTAGCCCTAACTCACCGAGCCCGGGCCGCCGTGGTTGCGCCGCTAGAGCTCGCCGTAGTAGGTCATGCGTTCCGCCGCGGTTTCGCACCGTTTCCGTCGCCGTCCGCCGTCCTCCGCCGTCACCGAACCCAGATCTAGAACCTCAAGGACGAGGCGCACCTGGAAGTACCACCCACTTCGCTGGAGACGCACGGAAACGCCGTTGGCTAGGTCGTCGTCCCAACTCCGGCCACTGCAACTCCGCCGCGACATCACCAGAACCGCGAGCTCGCTCCACCGTCCGATCAAGATCCGAGGGCCCAGATTCGTCCACGTCGCCGGAGGTAATTTTACACATTTCAGTTTTGGATTTATTCTCAGCCGTTAGATCTAGATCCGATGACCCACGTTCGTCGACGTCACCGCAATGAAATCCACGTTGCGGCATTTAGATCCAATCTCAGCCGTTGGATTTAGATCCAACGCACGAGATTGAGCCACGTAGTCGTAACCGCACTGTGCTCGGGTAGATCCCAATCGTTCAATTGAAATCGAACGGCGTAGTTAGCCACGTGTCGGCCACCGGGACATGCCGCGTCACCCTCCCCCGACGCGGTGAAACCCGATCGGATTTGGACCGTCCAATCCAAATCTCGACTTATCTCCTTCTCTCTTTCTCGTACCCTTTTGCTGAATTTCTCTTGCTACCCCCTTGGTTTTAAAATTTTTGAGTTCTTACGTGTCCTTTGACAGATGTTGATGAAGAACAACTACGTCGAACGTGAAGGAGGCTACGCTGCCGAGTTGTGGCGTATGCTGCAGTTGCTTGGAGGTTTTGAGAGACCGCTCTACCGAGGGACCACCATCGTGTAGGCAGGACCGATCATCGGATGGGACGTTAAGATCACGGTGTATGCTCAAGAGAAGACGAAGTTCAGTCGTCCATTTCACTTCACCGCTAGGAGGTCAACATTTGAGATGGGAATCCAAGAGGTGTCATGTCGAGCGATGCAACAGATTGCTCGTACTTACTCCAGAGAGCTGGAAGGCACTGTATTCCGTCACCACCACGCTGAGACAGCAGAGCTCAGCGGAAGCCGATAGAAGATGAGGATGCTACCGTCACACACTTGGCCAGATTCATCGTCGCCCAGGAGGAACTTATCGGCGACACAGTTCAGGAGTTGATGAAGGCTCGCGAACAGGTCGAGGAATGGAAAAAGCACCTGAAGAATGCTCGTGAGTACGCCGCCTGTGCTGCGGAGAGGATCGCAGAGCTGGAGACCGCACTGTATGGGCAGGGCCCGGAGCCAGTATTGGAGTTGGACTCCCCAGAGCCGGAGGAACCAGCACCACAGCCTAAGCCTGAGGATGATGCCGCTTCTTCGACTTGATGAGGACATCACTACCATGGATACGGCCATTTAATCCTTGTGATGATTTTATGAGGACATCACTACCATGGATACAAATAATTTATGAATGGAATGCTATTTAATCCTTGTGATGATTTTATTGTCCTTAGGAACCAAGGAGAAGGACTCCCAAACGTCAAGCATGAAGCCAATTCTTCCGGTGCACAAGTTCAACTCGGATTCGGCTTCCGGGATAGCACCAACTTAAAATGACCATAACTTTTGATCCACAAGGGTGTTTGGGGTCTATGAGTACTGGATTGAAAGGTTTCGTCGTCCTCTTTCAACGGATCCGGCCCCACCTCCAAATTCCTTACGAGTCAACGGGAATCTGCAAAACAAGTTCGGTCATCTTTCCAAATCCGAGTCCAACTAGGAATAGGAGTCCTACTCGGCCATGGATGTGGTTTGGACGCCCCTAGCCTAGTTTTGGCCTCCTATTTCCCTATATATAGCTAGGGAGTCCCCCAAAATAACTTGGGTTTTGGTTATTTGATAGTTTAGCCTTTTGCTACTATTTTGAGTCTTTTAGACGTGCTCAACGGCCGCCTAACAAGCTCCTTGTATCGAAACCCCAACTTTTCAATACTTCATCTATATTTGCAATTTTAGATTGCTTTTGCCTTGTTCTTGCTTGTTATTCGATTGCTTGCAGGAATTGATCTTCGTGATCAGGTTGATCGTGCCCACGGCAAGGTCAATAACCATCTGGAGTTGGTTTAGCGATTGCTAAGGCGCATCGTTGTTGTACGTTGTAGTCGGATCGTCAAAGTCATCTCCTCCCAAATAGAAGGTTATCATTCTCATCGAAAGATCGGGACACCCAGTGTTACATCAAGTGGTATCAGAGCTAGGTCCCGAAACAAGAGGGTGAGAATGATAGTACCACCTTGCTTGTGGAGGGGAGAGAATACCACCTTAAAAGGGAGAGCAACCCTCCCCCCATCAGGCTAGTCTTTTGGGGGCCACATGGGACTCTTATGGCCTGGCTATGGCAGCCAAGGTGTGTATTTCTCTTGTGGTCCAAGGCCCACACCCCTGGGCCAGTTGGGCAGTCCGCTCGCCGGGCGAGGCACGTGCGCCATACGGCTGGGCCGCGAAGGGCACGGTGCGCACCTGGGAGGGATGCATCAAGCGATGGTCCACAATGTCTTCCATGTATCCCAATTGAAGAAGTGCCTTCGTATTCCTTTTGAGCATGTCGAAATAGATGAACTCGAAGTTCTGCCTGAAACCGATCGGTCTTACCAAGAACGTCCTATTCGGGTTTTGGACGAAGCTGAACGCAAGACCCGTCGGAGGACTCTCAAGTTCTACAAGGTTCAGTGGAGCAACCACACCGATGACGAAGCTACTTGGGAGCCCGGAGACCGTTTGAAGACCGAGTACCCTGAGTTCTTCGATGCCATGTGAGTTGCTATTGTGCAAATTCCCCACGATTTATGGCATGTCGATTGGTGTATGACCGTACTGTCTATCCGCATTCCGTTCTGCCTGTGCGCTTGTTCCGAATCTCGGGGCGAGATTCCCTTAAGGGGGGAGGGTTTGTCAAGGCCCCAGTTTCAAAAATTCTGGGAAATCCGGAGTATCCGGATTAAACATCCGGAATGTTCGGATATAACCCAGAGTATCCGGATGAATCATCTGGAGTATCCGAACTGGGTCTACCGAAAGCCCAAACCCAGAATGTCAGGATTAAATGTCCGAAGTGTCCGAATTGGGTTGGCCGAACACCTCAACCCGGAGTATCCGGACTAATTGTCTGGAATATCCGGACTTGTCGGGGGTTTTAGTATAAAGACCCGTTTCTCTTGTCCCCTACCTCATTTCTCCCCCTACCTTTGGCTCTCCGCCCCCTAGCACGCCTTTCCTCCACCTTGAGCTCCTCTCCGGTGACTCCCCACCGGACGGCGTCCTCCCGTGCTCCTCCCCGGTGACTTCCCCCACCTTGGTGTCCTCAAGCTCTTCTCCAAGCCGGTGTCCTCCTTCCCCTACGTGATTTGCCCTCCATCTCCTCCCTCCTCCTTGAAGGTAAGGTCTCATCTTGGAGTTGGGTCCTTAGTTCTTGGGTTCTATGAGCTTCTGGAGGCTAGGTTTAGTAGATCGGGGTCTTTGGGGGCTAGCATTGGAAATGTTAGGGTTTTTTGGGTGTGTTGGATTGGGGGGTTGGATTGGGGAATGTTGGATGTTAGGGTTGTAGATCGGGTAGTGGTGATCCCATCCCGAGGATTTGGATTAAGTTTGGTTGGGGCTACATGGTCGGGCATCGTTTTAGTGTGTGCTGTGCTAGCTCGAAGCTTCTCCGGCTTTGCCGAGTGTAGGAAAGTCGTAGATCGGGCCTTCGCGAAGTAGTAGGGCTTGGGAGCACTCCAATGTCGCTCGTCGATTTCCAAGTCTTGGGTCATCCGGAGTGTCCGGATGAATTATCCGGAAGGTCCGGATGATCCGGACTGTCTGGATATTAAACCCGGACTGTCCGGGTTGGCTGATCTGCGGTTCGCGCAATATTCGCCGATTGAGTTGTTTTGCATCGGGGGTTTGCATTTGTATTTTCTATTCTTTCGCATTGCATCGCATGCATCTTGATTATGCATTGTACTCGTGTAGAGAACGAGACCGTGGTGACTAACGTGACCTTGGTTGAGGGGATTGCCGACGAGCAACTTGTCATCGATACGCAAGCAGAAGCATCAGGCAAGCACCTAAGCATATTCGACCCTATTATGCAATTTACTTTTGTGAATCAATTGCTTACTGGATGTTAAGTTATGCATTAGGAGTTAAATTGTGGGATTGAATGTAGAACCTATTTGCTGCACTTACATCCATTGGAACTTGCTTAACACCTCCTTGGAGCTAGTATATGGGTAAATATATTGTGTCCATGCTTAGTTTGCTTAGAAGTCGGGTATGGGCCAAGTGATGGATGGTCCCATCGCTTGAGATTGTTCCACTTTACAAACATTGGGTTGCAATGGTAACGGTTATGGTTATGAGTAGAAAATGGAAAATGAATCGAGATCGGGCGAGAAAGTTGGGGCACTTGGGTGTGGAGACTCAAGTGTGGTAGTTTCGCCTGTGTCAGTTAAGGACCGATCCGATGATTGCCTTTGACCGAGCACACTTTGTTGATTGCATGCTTGATAATGGTACGGTAAGCCACTCTTTCTTCGCATGCCGTTCGATGGGTCATGCCCTCATGCGGTTGGACGTGGTTGAGGGCGAGGTTTAGGCCGGCCCTCGAGCGCCAAGCTAGGCTTGGGGCCGCTCGAGGGGGTGCTAGGTTTTCGGACCGCATGAAGATGGCTCAACGAATGGGCATGGATGGGAGGGGGTTGACATGAGGTTCCTTTGTGGCACATGTCATGCGGTCAATGTTTCCCTGCAGGGTTAATTAAGCGATTTGAATTACCGCGCTCTTGGATATGAGCACGCTTGGTTATGTGACACTTCATGTAGTAACAACTTGAACTGAAGTTCGCCTTTGGGCTTGAGCTCGAAAATGTCATGAGATCACTTGCTCTGTTAATGTTGAATGTTGAACTCCACTCTAGAAGTAGGTTCCGTTACAACTGCTTTAAATTGTGAATTGAATAGCGATACTAAATAATCAACAAAGTTAAGGTTTACGCACTTTTAACTTCAGCTGATTTCCTTGCTACTTTCAAATGCATGCTCCTTTCGAGTCGGTCATATATGGACCACGGGTAAGTCTTGCGAGTACCTTCTGTACTCATGCTTCTGCTGTTGTGGTTTTCAGGTGAGGATCAGGGCGGATGTGAGTTCTGTCCGTACTGCCTCTCGGTGACCGGGCGGGGCGCCGAGTAGAGGCTACTGCCGTCGTGCACGCCCGGGAGTGTTCAGAGGCAGAACACTTCCGGAGATGTTTTACTTTTGGGTCTAGTCTAATAGATGTGTACTCTTTTGTTGTATAGTTAGTTTAAACGATGTCTTATTTGCATGGAGTACTGGGTTTCTTTTGTAGTTGACTTCTGTTGTATGTCATTGCCCACCTTATAATTATGTTCCACTCCTGTCTTTGCCGGCCTTCGTGCCTTGCTGCTGTTGTTGTTGGTTGTGTGCTCGTGGGGTTTTGTCTTCGTGCTGAGTTTGTTTGGTTATTTGGTTAGTTTTGCTTCCGCGTTGCGTGTCTGGTTGTGGGGTTTTCGAGTTCGTTGCCTCTTTATGCAAATTGATGTGATACAACTGTCGGCGTAATAGCCAACAGGCACCTCCGAGTCGGGTGCTTATGAGGTTCAGACGGGGGGCTTTCGGGGCAATCACCTGAGAGAGGAGGAAGAAGATAACCGGAGTACCGGGAAGCTCAGGAGAACAGGGAGACGCAAGACATTTACCCAGGTTCAGGCCCTCCGAAGAGTAACAGCCCTAATCCTGGTTCTCTGGTTATTGCTTGTGCTCTAGCTCGAGGGGATGAAACCTACTGACTATCCATCCAACCCATCAAGAGCCAACCCCTTCTCCCAGGCACCCTGGCCCCCATTTATACTTGGGCTGACGGGGGCGCATGGGAGGCTTACACTGCAAGCCACCCTCATTACACTGCCTCAGGTGCATTTAATGCGCCTGTCACTGTTCTTACATCCTATTTGATGGCGCCGTGATGGCACTATGGGTGTCCCGATCTTTCGATGAGAAACACACGATCGATTTGTTAGAGTCGACTTTGACAATCCGACTACACCGTACGACGACGATGCGCCTTAGCAATCGCTAAACCAACTCCAGCGGGTTATTGATCTTGCCGTGGGCACGATCAACCTGAACACGAAGTTCAATTCCTGCAAGCAACCGAAGAACAAGCAAGAACAATAGGATAAGCAATCTGAAATTGCGGATAAAACTGGAAGCGAAACAAAGTGGAGTCTTATTGACGATCTTGACAAGGTGGCTGTCCAGCACAACTCGCAGGATCAAGTTTGCACTCGGCTAAACTAATCAAATAAAACCCAAAACCCTAAGGAGCCGATGTCTGGCTATTTATAAGAGGTAGGGACGTGGGAAACACGTCCAAAGCAGTAGGATACCAACTACAACTCTATTACAAGGCCCAAAGCCCACGTCTTCTCGATTTGGAAAAGTGACGCCAATTGTTTTGCAGATTCCCGTTGACTCGGACGGAATTTGGGGATGGGGTCGGATCCGTTGGAAAGAGGACGTCGAAACCTTTCCAACCAGTACTCATAGACCTCAAACACCCTTGTGGATCAAAAGTTATGGTCGTTTGAAGTTGGTGCTGTCCCGGAGGCCGAATCCGAGTTGAACTTGTGCACCGGAAGAATTGGCTTCATGCTTGACGTTTGGGAGTCCTTCTCCTTGGTTCCTAAGGACAATAAAATCATCACAAGGATTAAATAGCATTCCATTCATTAAATTATTTGTATGCAACCCGAGGAACGCATTCACCTGGTAATTGAATTGTCGTGCCCGAGCTCGAGTAATTGGCCCTTGTATGATATTGTTGGTTTCCATTGGGTTTGTAAGTATGGCCGTATCCATGGTAGTGATGTCCTCATCACTATTAATGTCTGACGCAGCCGTCGCACTCCTGCCTCGGGTCCCACGCTTACCAACGCCGCCCGTTCCGTCAGGGGATGAGGTGCCGCCGTGGCGTCCCCCGCAATTATTATGCGCCTGGGGAAGGCGCGCCGCCAAACTGCAGCCTCCACGCCTGGTATTAAATGCGCACGATTCGCATTAAATACCCTTGACCCGGGTGCATCCACCTTGGGGGCGGTGCGCCAGTGAAGCGGTTTGCACGCCACCAGTCCACTGGGCGACCACCTCCCTGGTCACTCAGCGGTGTGGCCTGATCGCCACCTGTCCGCTGGGCGACCACCTTCCTGGTCGCCCAGCGGTGTGGCCTGATCGCCACCTGTCCGCTGGGCGACCACCTTCCTGGTCGCCCAGCGGTGTGGCCTGATCGCCACCTGTCCGCTGGGCGACCACCTTCCTGGTCGCCCAGTGGTGTGGCCTGATCGCCACCTGTCCGCTGGGCGACCACCTTCCTGGTCGCCCAGTGGTGTGGCCTGATCGCCACTTGTCCACTGGGCTACCACCAGGTGGCCCCGCCCCTGCCTCGGCGGTGGGGCCCAGACGCGCCCTATCCATCTGGCGACCGTACTTACTGCGGGGGAGCGAGTACCCTGGTGTGGAATACGCCGACAGTAGCCCCCGGGGCCACCCTGGAGCGCCTTTCGACCTTCAACATTCCCTTTTCTTCTTCTCTCTCTTTTAAATGATCTTCGGGGGACCGCTGAGTCTCCCGGGTGGGCCCCTCAAACGCCCACGCGCCCCGCAGTCTTGAGGATCTTCCGGTTCCTCCGGTTCCCGAGTCGGGGCGCGCAGCTATTCCCGCCTCGTAACCGACGCACGTTCCGCACAACCTTTGGGATCCCCCACCTTTAGGGGGTTTCAAAACTCCCTTTTTCGCGAACCGTCGCGCCCCTTCGGTTTTCCCACCAAGCCTTCCTTTGCAGCCTTATAAGAGGCTGACCGAAGGGGGAGCGGTTCTTCCTCCTCCTAACTCCCTTCGCTCCACTTTGGGTTCTTCCTGCTTCTTCTTCTTCTTCGCCGACACGCCCTGACACTTTTCTGCCCCCGATGGCTCCCATTCTCCCCTCGTCGGCCGTCGAGGAGGAGGTGGCCGCCAGGCTCTCCCGGAACATAACAGCGGGGGCTCTCCGCATCCGCGCCGGAACGGTTGAGCCCCACTGCCGGCCCGGGGAAGTGGTTTTCTTCGGGTGGCAGCTTCTTGCCGGCCTGCTGCCGCCGGTTTCCGATTTCTACCTTTCCGTTCTTAACTTCTACGCCATTCACCACATCCATCTTCCCCCCAACTCCGTCGTCCTCCTCTCCGCCTTCGCCCACTTCTGCGAAATGTTCATAGGAGTGCTACCCAACCTCCTGCTCTTTCGCTTCTTCTACACCCTTCGCGCCGCGGGCGGCAACTCGCCTGTTACCGGGAGCTGCCACCTGAGGCTTCGCGACGGGTCCATGTCGCGCTACATCCCACTGGACTGCCGATCCAGTTGGAGGAATTGGCGCGAAGATTGGGTGTACGTCGAGGATGACAGCGGCATTGAAGTGCTGGAGCTCCCGACTGGTCCGGCGGTCAGCAACCTCAACTGGGGGGCCCAGGTGAGCGAGACGCCCGAGCTCCTGGCGATGCTAGCCCGCGTTGACCAGCTGCAGGCGGCGGGCCTGACAGGGCCCATGGTTATCCGGGACTTCATCTCCCGGAGGCTGTGCCCTCTGCGCCGTCGCGTCCGCCCGGCCTGGCAGTATATGGGCTTAGGCGACGGGACCCGGAGTATCACCGGAGGTAACCCGCGTTATCCCTTGGCCTTCTTCTTTATTGGTTGAATCTGGTGCTGACTGTGTTTCTGTTTCCTGGGACTTTTCTCTTTTTCTTTTTTGGTTGCTAGCCGCCGGGAACCTGGCTCCCGACGTGATCGACAGGTGGATGGCACAGCTAGGTTTTGTCCACCCCGTTCCGCCGTTCCCGGATGGCGCAGTTCCACTCTGCCGGTTATCACCGGGGGAGCGCGCGGCGATAATCCGCGCCATGCCGTCGATGGACGCTATGGGCACACCCGTCGTGCTACGCCGGACCCCCCTGATGATCAGGGACCCTCCCCCCGCTGGCGGCCAGGGGGGTGGCGATCAAGGGAGGCGCAGGCGCTCCGACGACGACGATGATGCCAACAGGCCTCCCCAAAGACCCCGCCTCCTGGGCCCGGTCGGGGCGGGATCCTCCGCGGCGGCCGCGGGCACTTCTTCTGCTGCAGCGGCGGGCTCGTCGGTGGCGGCGGGGGGTCCGACGACCGGCGCGACCTCGTCCTCTCTCGCCCCCGTCGGGGTGGTGACGACGGACCCTCCGGCACCGACGTCTACAGCTGCCGCAGCCGCCGCCGCCGCCACCGCCGCCACCGACTTCGACGACAGTGGAACGGGCGCCCCCGCCTCCACCGCCGTCACCGGCAGCGGCGATTCTTCCTCCGCCGCCGGCACCGGTCCTTAGGCCGCCAGGACCGGCGTTGATAGCGCCACGCGGGGGTCTGGTCCTCACCCCGAGCGTGCCCCGCTTCCCGAGGCCGCCACCTAGGTAAGCCAGGAACAGACATGTTACATAAAAATTAGGTTCCCTTGGGTCGTACCTTATGATCTTTCCTTTGTTCAGGGTTCCCGCTCCGGATGCCCCCGACGCCCAGGACGGTCAAGGTGTTGCGGCCGTGGGGGCCGTGCTGCCCGGGGATGACGAGCCCCGGGACGAGCAGCAGGAGGGGGACAATCCCCAGGCGGCTGCTGACGCTGCTGTCGCTCAGGACCCGGGCCCGCTGGGCCCTGTTCCTACCCCGGAGCCCCCCGTATCTTCCATTCCTTCGGCGGACGCGGATGCCCTGCTGGCGGCTCTCGGCGAGCTCTACTCCAGCACGAGCAGCCGTCTGGAGACGAGCCGGGGGCGGCTGACGGAGGCGGGAGCCGAGATCCACCGCCTCCGCAAGGAGGTGGAAGACTTGCGCGACCAGGGGGCGGGGCTTGAGCTCCAGCTGCGGCGGGAACGGGAGCAGCGGGAGCAGAGTGCCCGCCGCGCTGAGGAGCTTTCTGCGGAGCTGGCGGCGGAGAGGACCAACCGGGCCCAGTCTGAGGCAGACACCCTCAGGATGCTGCGCCACGCCTTCGACCGGACGGTGGCCAGCCTTGCTCCGCTGGGGCTGGAGCAGCCGGGTCCGCGGGAGGAGAGGCCGCAGCACTACGCGTTCTGCCTCACCCGGACCGCGGACTTCCTCACGCACCTGCCCGCTGCCCTTACCGCCCGGTCCGCCCAGGAGGGGCGTGCAGTGGCAGCGGCCACGGCGACGTACGTGCTGGCCTGCTGTGCCAGTCGCGACGCCAACTTCGATCCCATGGCCACTGTCCAGGGGATCGAAGGCGACTGGGCGCAGGCGGAGGAGCGAGTCCGGGGTGCCGCCGAGCGTGTTGCCGCGCAGCTGGAGATGGGGAATCCTCAGCTGGAGGCGGCCGCGGAGGACGTGGCGATGGCGCTGGACGTCGGCCCGGCTGAAGAGGACGTGGCGGCTGCTGAGGCCGCAGCAGAGGACGAGGAGGAGCCACCCGCAGCGTAGCCCCCCCTTTTTTCTTTTGTTTCCGCCTGTAAGACACTTGATGTATTTCAATTCAAAGAATGAATCAGAAGCGCAGGCTTAACTTTTAGTCACCCAGAGTCTGTTGTCTCTTTTCTTTTCTTTTTTTACTGCACTGGTTCCAAGTGGGAGAGCGCATGAACGCTCAGCGACTTAACGGCTTGTGCCAGGGAGTCACCCCCTTCGAACCCTTCGGCTTAGCAAAATTCTGCCTCCCAGATAGCCTCTAGGGAACGGACGCTTAGTGAGCCGTGATAGGGTCTTAGGCTTTTGGGCACAGTGTTCGAGACGCCGACCCCCACGGGGACACCCGGAGTGTCATGACCGTGCCGGGGGTCGTGTTGAACCAGCCGTCCGATGGCCTACCCCTGCACGCCGTTCTCACTGAGCGGTTCCCCCTTTGCTATTAGGTTTTTGCACGGCCGCAGGGTAAAAAAAAGAGGGAAAATGCCCTGGCACTGCCCCGCGGAGGGCAAAAAACCGAAAACGAGAAAGGAAGCACAAATCCTTTGAATAAAGAAAATGAACATTTAAATTCAATGCAAGGCCTTCCCCGATCAACCATAGAGTGGAAGACACGCTCCGGCGGGTCGGGGAACAGAGCCTGGAACTTACAACCGTTCAAGGGTAGAACTTGCGCAGGTTCTCTATGTTCTGCGAGTTCGCCAGCTCTTCGCCGTCCTCAGTGGCCAGCCTGACCGCCCCGGGCCGAGAGACTGAGACCACTTTGAAGGGTCCCTCCCACTGGGGAGACAGTTTGTGCAACCCGGCATGCGACTGGATTTTCCGCAAGACCAGGTCACCCACTGCCAGTGTTCTCTCGCTGACCCGGGAGGCGTGGTACCGCCTGAGGCTTTGCTGATATCGCGCGGCACGTAGGGCCGCCCGGTCTCGCGCCTCTTCTAGGAGGTTGACGTCGTCTCTGCGCAGATCCTCCTGATCCGCCTCCGCGAACGCCGCAACACGGGGTGATCCCAGTTCCAGCTCCGAAGGGAGAACAGCTTCCGCGCCGTAGACCAGGAAGAAAGGGGTTTCCCCGGTGGCCCGGCTGGGAGTGGTGCGAAGCGACCACAACACAGCCGGGAGCTCCTCGGTCCACCGTGCCCCACGCTTATGGAGTCGATCGAACGCCCGGGTCTTGAGGCCCTTCAGCACCAGCGCGTTGGCCCGCTCGACTTGGCCATTGCTTCGTGGATGGGCGACGGAGGCAAAGCAGACCTTGGTGCCCATCTCTTCACAGAAGTCGAGGAAGGCCGCGCTGGTGAACTGCGCGCCGTTGTCGGTGATGATGCGGTTGGCGACCCCAAAGCGGGCGAAAATCCCTTGGATGAACTTGACCGCAGCTGCGGCGGTGATGGATCTGACCGCCTCGGCTTCCACCCACTTAGTGAACTTGTCGACGGCGACGAACAGGTAGGTGTAGCCCCCTGTGGCCCGCGGGAACGGGCCCAGGATATCCAGCCCCCAGACCGCGAAGGGCCATGAGAGCGGGATAGTTTGCAGGGCCTGGGCTGGTTGGTGGATCTGCTTGGCGTGGAACTGGCACGCCTCACATCTCCTCACCAGCTCGCAGGCATCCTGGAGGGCGGTTGGCCAATAGAACCCTTGACGGAAAGCTTTTCCCGCCATCGTTCGTCCGGACACATGGCTCCCGCACACGCCTCCATGGATATCCGAGAGCAAACTGCTCCCCTCTTCCCGAGTGATGCACTTCAGAAGAATTCCGTTCTTACCCCGGCGGTACAGGTCCCCGCCCACCAGGGTATAGCACTTGGCCTTTCGTGCTACCTTCTCTGCTGACGCATCATCGTCGGGGCACACTTGATCCCGCAGGTAGGCCAGGATCGGATCCATCCATGTGCCTTCCCGGTCAAGTACAGCGACCACGAGGTGGTCGTCCGGGTACTCCGCCTGGCCGGGCGTTTCCACCGGAACCACTTTCCCTCCAGAGGCGAGGGCTGAAGCGGCATCACCATCGTCCCCGCCAGAAACGGGGGCTGCGATGGACGGTCGCGGAAGCCTTTCTTCAAAGACCCCGACCGGCACAGGAGATCTGGTTGAGGCGAGCTGGGCGAGCTCGTCCGCCAGATGGTTGTCGCGCCGTGGGATGTGAGTATACCCCAACCCTTCGAAGTGCCGCTCCAATTTCCTGACCTCCGCCAGGTACGCCGCCATGACGGGGTCAGGACAGGAAAAATCCTTCCTTGCTTGATTGACGACCAGCAGGGAGTCGCCCTTCACTTGTAGGCGCCGTATACCGATGGCTGCGGCGGCCCGAAGCCCAGCCAGCAAGCCTTCGTACTCGGCGACGTTGTTGGTGGCCTTGAAGTCGAGGATGACCACGTACTTGAGGAGGTCCCCGGTCGGGGAGACCAGGAGGACCCCAGCCCCCGCGCCTTCGAGCCTGAAGGACCCGTCGAAGAAGAGCGTCCAGGGGGAGGGCGCGAGGACCTCATCGGCTTCGGATTCGGCTGGAGTCCACTCGACGACGAAGTCCGCCAGCCTTTGACTTTTTATCGCGGTGCGAGGAGCGAACTTGACGCCGAACTCTCCCAGCTCGACGGACCACTTTGCAATGCGGCCCTCGGCTTCTCGGTTGTGGAGGATCTCGCGCAAGGGGTAGGAGGAGACCACTGTGATCTCTCTCCCCTGGAAGTAGTGGCGCAGCTTCCTCGATGCAACTAGTACGGCGTACACCATCTTCTGAGCCTGGGGGTACCTTGTTTCCGCGTCGTGTAGCACCTTGCTGACGTAGTAAACCGGCCGTTGGACTCCTTCCCGCTCCGCCACCAGCGCAGCGCTTACCACCGAGGGGCTAGCCGCCACATACAGCAGCAGCGGCTCGCCCGGCTCGGGGGCGACCAGTACCGGGGGGGAGGAGAGGTACTTCTTCAGGTCTTCGAACGCCCGCTGTGCTTCTGGGGTCCACTCAAACGAGTTGGTCTTTTTCAACAGCTTGAACAGCGGCAGACTTTTCTCCCCTAGCCGGGCTATGAACCGGCCAAGGGAGGCCAACCGGCCAGCCAAGCACTGCAGTTGCTTGAGCCGGGTAGGCGGCTGCATCCGGGCGAGCCAAGCACTGCAGTTGCTTGAGCCGGGTAGGCGGCTGCATTCGGGCTGCACTTCTCGGGATTCAACTTTATACAATACTTTCTGAGGCGGGAGAAGGTCTCTTCCAGGTCCTGAACAAGTTCTTCGGCCTTCTCGGTCTTCACTACTAGATCATCAACATACACTTCAAGGTTCTTCCCTATCTGGGACCGAAACACGATGTGCATGGCCCGCTGATAGGTGGCACCAGCATTCTTCAGCCCGAAAGGCATCCTGATATAGCAATATACACCGAGGGGGGTCACAAAAGCAGTCTTCTCTTCGTCTTCCCGCGCCATACTGATCTGATGGTAGCCGGAGTAGGCATCGAGGAAGCACAAAGCTTCGCACCCCGCCGTGGAGTCGACAACAGTGTCTATCCGCGGAAGGGGGTACGGGTCCTTGGGGCAGGCTTTGTTGAGGTCGGTGAAGTCGATGCACATACGCCACTTCCCGCTAGACTTCTTTACAAGTACGGGATTGGCCAACCACTCCGGATAGGTGGCCTCCCGCACAACCTTCGCAGACAAAAGTTTCTCCACTTCGTCCCGAATGGCATCCTGCCGCTCTGGCGCCTGCCGCCGGATCTTCTGCCGAACCGGGTGCGCTCCGGGGAGCGTTGCCAATCGGTGCTCGATCACCTCCCTGGGGACCCCGGTCATTTCTGATGGTTCCCAGGCGAACACATCCAGGTTAGACCGGAGGAAGGTGACGAGCGCGCCTTCCTATTTTGCGCTAAGGTCGGTGCCGATCTTGACGACCTTGCCCGAGCCATCCTCGCCCACGGGGACCGCCTTTGCCTCGCCCGAGGGTCTGGGCGAAGCGCGGGTCTTGACCGAGGAGGGGGCCGGGCCGTCGTCCTTGTCGCGTGCCGAGCAGGTGGTGCCGGCCAGGTCCTGCAGCTGCTTGCTGAGGCGCAGGGCTTCCAGTCTATCCACCTTCACCGTGATTGGACCCCCGGGCCCGGGGATCTTCACCAGCATGTAGGCGTAGTGGGCCACCGCCATGAACTTGACCAGGGCCGGGCGGCCAAGCAAGGCATTGTAGGGGAGGTCGAAATCAGCGACCTCGAAATCCACCAGCTCCGTCCGGAAGTTCTCCGAACTTCCGAACGTAACCGGCAGCCGGACTTGCCCCAGGGGTAAGAGGCCCACCCCGGGGGCAACTCCGTAAAAGAGTGGGGCCGGACGCAGCTCCTCGTACGGGATCTGGAGCGCCTGGTACGCCCCAACGGACAGCAAGTTGATGGCGCTGCCTCCATCAACAAGGACCCGCCCCAGCTTCGCATTGCGGACCGTGGGAGACACCACGATCGGGAGATGGCCAGGGCCGGAGGTATTCTCCGGGTGGTCGGCCCGACTGAAAGTAATCGGCTGCTCCGACCACTTCAGCGGCCGGCTCGCCCCGGAGGATGACGCGGTGGCACACACCTGCCTCAGATCCCGCTTGTACTGCGAGTTCGATGAGTAGGTGGCCGAGCCACCGTGTATGAACGCCACCGTACGCTCCGCCTGTTGGAAGGCTAGCGGAGCCGCATCTTCGTCGTCTTCGTCTCCGTGATCTTTCTCGCGGCGCTTCTTGAGCCGCCTGTCGACCAGTTTGGACACAACTTGGCAGTCCTCCAAGTCGTGTCCACTTGTTCGATGGATGGGGCAATAGGGCTTGCCGCCATCGTCTTCCCAGCGGGGCGAGCGACGGTCCCTGCGTTCACCGCGCCGGTCCCGGCGCTCTTCCCTCCGGTCCTGATCATCACGACGCCGGGATTTGGGTTCCGGCTCGGCGACCAGGACCTCCCTAACGGCGGCCTCCTTCCGCTTCTTCTTCTTCTTCTTGCGGTCGGAGGACTTCAAGGTGCCGGCGTCGCCGGAGTCGGAAGGTCTCGTCGCGCACTTCCGAGCTTCGGCCGCCCTGGCGCACTTGTGCGCCAGGGAGAACAACTCAGACGTGGTTGAGATGACGCAGGTAGCCATCTTTTCCCGCATCTTCTGGTCCCGGACCCCCCTCCGGAAAGCGATGATCACCGACTGCTCTGAGATCTGGGGGATCGTATTGCGGCAGTGGCTGAACCGCCGAATGAATTCTCTCAGGGACTCCCCCTCTGTCTGCTCCAGAGCGTGGAGGTCATCCTCCACGCCTGGTTGAGCGTAGGAGCCCTGAAAGTTGGCGACAAAAATGTCGCACAACTCCTCCCACGAGTGCACAGAGCCTCGCGGGAGGTTAAGTAGCCAAGACCGGGCGGAGCCCATTAGCGACGTCGGGAGGTAGTTGGCCATGACCTTCTCGGATCCTCCCATCGCGCGCACCACCGTGGTGTAGATTTGCAGGAACTCCTCCGGGTTGGTGGTGCCGTCGTACTTCTCGATGGAGGCGGGGCGGGATCTCTCCGGCCACGCAGCTTGCCGGAGGCGAAGAGAAAACGCCTGGCATCCAACGTTGTAGGGGGAGCAGCGTTGCTCGCCAGCCCCTTGACCCCGGAATGGGGTCGAGGAGTGCGAGTCTACGCTCTCCCCGGAGTCAGAGGGGGAAGCCCCCTGTCGACCAGCGGGTCCTCGGGGGTGCGCGCGGCGCTGCGAACGCTCGCGGCGCCCCCTGAGGACATGGCGAAGGTCGCCGTCGCGCTGAAGCCGTCTTTCGTCGAGGCTAGTCCTCAGATCCCCGCGGTCTCCCCTCGACTCGGAGGGACCGAGGGAGAAAGTGGGAGCGTGTGCATGTCCCTCTGCTCCGGAGGGGGCTGCAGCCAGGGCTCCCTTCCCCTTGTCCCGGGCCTTGGCGCCGGGAGAAGCTACCGTGTGGCGGCTGGAACCCTGCGCTTCAGTCGCGCGCATTCCCTGCCGCCTCGTGCCGGAAACCCCCGGCTGGGTTGCCGCCTCAACCTGTTGTTGAGCGGCGTCAACTAGGCGGGCGATATCCCGCAGCCACGGAGCGGCTGGGGTATCGCCCCCCAGCGGAACTGGAGGGTGATCGAGTAACAACCGCGCCGCATGAAGGCTCCGCGCGGGAGTATCGCCCCCCAGCACCAGGCGTCGCTGGACGGGCAGGGCCCCGGGCGCCGGAGCCACGCGCGTCCCCCCTGCGGAGGAGGGGCCCGGCTCCTTCCCCGGGAGCCGGGATCGGCTACCGGCGCCACTTTCCTCGGGCAGATTGCTGCGCTTTGAGTGTGACTCCGCCATGCAACCAACCACACCTTCTTTTCCTAAGCTTCGGACCGGAAACCGAAAGAAGAGGGCAATCTAACCACCAATAGCCCCTACCTGGCGCGCCACTGTCGGCGTACTAGCCAACAGGCACCTCCGAGTCGGGTGCTTATGAGGTTCAGACGGGGGCTTTCGGGGCAATCGCCTGAGAGAGGAGGAAGAAGATAACCGGAGTACCGGGAAGCTCAGGAGAACAGGGAGACGCAAGACATTTACCCAGGTTCAGGCCCTCCGAAGAGTAACAGCCCTAATCCTGGTTCTCTGGTTATTGCTTGTGCTCTAGCTCGAGGGGATGAAACCTACTGACTATCCATCCAACCCATCAAGAGCCAACCCCCTCTCCCATGCACCCTGGCCCCCTTTTATACTTGGGCTGACGGGGGCGCATGGGAGGCTTACACTGCAAGCCACCCTCATTACACTGCCACAGGTGCATTTAATGCGCCTGTCACTGTTCTTACATCCTATTAATGTCTGACGCAGCCGTCGCACTCCTGCCTCGGGTCCCACGCTTACCAACGCCGCCCGTTCCGTCAGGGGATGAGGTGCCGCCGTGGCGTCCCCCGCAATTATTATGCGCCTGGGGAAGGCGCGCCGCCAAACTGCAGCCTCCACGCCTGGTATTAAATGCGCACGATTCGCATTAAATACCCTTGACCCGGGTGCATCCACCTTGGGGGCGGTGCGCCAGTGAAGCGGTTTGCACGCCACCAGTCCACTGGGCGACCACCTCCCTGGTCACTCAGCGGTGTGGCCTGATCGCCACCTGTCCGCTGGGCGAACACCTTCCTGGTCGCCCAGCGGTGTGGCCTGATCGCCACCTGTCCGCTGGGCGACCACCTTCCTGGTCGCCTGGCGGTGTGGCCTGATCGCCACCTGTCCGCTGGGCGACCACCTTCCTGGTCGCCCAGCGGTGTGGCCTGATCGCCACCTGTCCGCTGGGCGACCACCTTCCTGGTCGCCCAGTGGTGTGGCCTGATCGCCACTTGTCCACTGGGCTACCACCAGGTGGCCCCGCCCCTGCCTCGGCGGTGGGGCCCAGACGCGCCCTATCCATCTGGCGACCGTACTTACTGCGGGGGAGCGAGTACCCTGGTGTGGAATACGCCGACAACAACGTTGTAAGCCGGTATGCGGGGATCCTGGGCGTGTTTTGGGTCACATACCGGGGGAATACCGGGATTGTAATCGAGTTATTCGAAGGGTCTCATTGCCGTCTCGATTGGGCTTGGGTGCTAACACTGCGAGCGCCTTTGGCGGTCCGTTGTTAGCCTCCAAATCCGATGGGGTCGGCCGAGTCTTCAAATAACCCGAGGACGGTCTGATGAGGACATCACTACCATGGATACGGCCATGCCTACAAACCCAATTAAAACCAACAATGTAATACAAGGGCCAATTACTCGAGCTCGCGCACGTCAATTCAATTACCAGGTGAATGCGTTCCTCGGGTTGCGTAAAAATAATTTAATGAATGGAATGTTATTTAATCCTTGTGATGATTTTATTGTCCTTAGGAACCAAGGAGAAGGACTCCCAAACATCAAGCATGAAGCCAATTCTTCCGGTGCACAAGTTCAACTCGGATTCGGCCTCCGGGACAGCACCAACTTAAAACGACCATAACTTTTGATCCACAAGGGTGTTTGGGATCTATGAGTACTGGTTTGAAAGGTTCCGTCGTCCTCTTTCCAACGGATCTGGCCCCATGTCCAAATTCCTTACGAGTCAACGGGAATATGCAAAACAAGTTTGGTCATCTTTCCAAATCCGAGTCAAACTAGGAATATGAGTCCTACTCGGCCATGGATGTGTTTTGGACGCCCCAAGCATAGTTTTGGCCTCCTATTTCTCCTATATATAGCTAGGGAGTCCCCCAAAATTACTTGAGTTTTGGTTATTTGATAATTTAGCCTTTTGCTACTATTTGAGTCTTTTAGACGTGCTCAACGGCCGCCTAACAAGCTCCTGTATCGGAACCCGAACTTTTTCTATACTTCATTTATATTTGCAATTTTAGATTGCTTTTGACTTGTTCTTGCTTGTTCTCGATTGCTTGCAGGAATTGATCTTCGTGATCAGGTTGATCATGCCTATGACAAGGTCAATAACCCTCTGGAGTTGGTTTAAAACCAACAATGTAATACAAGGGCCAATTACTCGAGCTCGCGCACGTCAATTCAATTACTAGGTGAATGCGTTCCTCGGGTTGCATACAAATAATTTAATGAATGGAATGCTATTTAATCCTTGTGATGATTTTATTGTCCTTAGGAACCAAGGAGAAGGACTCCCAAACGTCAAGCCTGAAGCCAATTCTTCTGGTGCACAAGTTCAACTCGGATTCGGCCTCCGGGACAGCACCAACTTAAAATGACCATAACTTTTGATCCACAAGGGTGTTTGGGGTCTATGAGTACTGGTTTGAAAGGTTTTGTCGTTCTCTTTCCAACGGATCCGACCCCATGTCCAATGTCCTTACGAGTCAACGGGAATCTGCAAAACAAGTTCGGTCATCTTTCCAAATCCGAGTCAAACTAGGAATAGGAGTCCTACTCGGCCATGGATGTGTTTTGGACGCCCCAAGCATGGTTTTGGCCTCCTATTTCTCCTATATATAGCTAGGGAGTCCCCCAAACTAACTTGGGCTTTGGTTATTTGATAATTTAGCCTTTTGCTACTATTTGAGTCTTTTAGACGTGCTCAACAACCGCCTAACAAGCTCCTGTATCGGAACCCCAACTTTTTCTATACTTCTTCTATATTTGCAATTTTAGATTGCTTTTGCCTTGTTCTTCGATTGCTTGCAGGAATTAATCTTCGTGATCAGGTTGATCGTGCCTACGGCAAGGTTAATAACCCTCTGGAGTTGGTTTAGCGATTGCTAAGGCGCATCGTCGTTGTACGTTGTAGTCGGATCGTTAAAGTCGTCTCCACCCAAATGAAGGTTATCATTCTCGTCGAAAGATCGGGACACCCAATGTTACATCAAGTGGTATCAGAGCTAGGTCCCGAAACAAGATGGTCAGAATTATAGTACCACCTTGCTTGTGGAGGGGAGAGAATACCACCTTAAAAGGGAGAGCAACCCTCCCCCCATCTGGCTAGTATTTTGCGGTCGACATGGGACTCTTATGGCCTGGCTATGGCAGCCAAGGTGTGTATTTCTCTCGTAGTCCAAGGCCCACACCCCTGGGCTAGTTGGGCAGTCCGCTCACCAGGCGAGGCACATGCGCCATACGGCTGGGCCGCGAAGGGCACGGTGCGCACCCGGGAGGGATGCATCACGGTTTGGGCGGCTCCTCTCAGCGAGGCAGAAGATTGGGAGGGCATGGTCTAAATGGTTCCATGCAAATGCCATTCCAGGAAGGAAGGCCGAGTGTCCGTACTTCACAGGTATGCAAAAGCTCATGGGTTTATAAGTTAAAATTCTTATCATCATTGGACTAAACTCTTACGGCCCGTGCTGTCAGGTGCACTCAAGATGACGCAGGAGCTAGGCCCAGAGGTTCGTGCACCACAGGGCCACGAGATCGACGGGAAGTACCTTGACGAGAACAAGATGGAGATTGTCCAGTACCTTCAAAAGTTTAGGGATGACTGGGCGACATTTGGTGTGACAGTCATGTGTGACGCATGGACTAGACCTACAATGCAGAGCATCATCAACTTCATGGTGTACTGCAACGGGGTAATGTTCTTCCATAAAACCGTTGATGCCACATGCAGGATTCAAGACCATAAGTACCTGCTACGTGAGATAACAAAAGTGGTTGCCGATGAAATTGGTGCCGATAACGTGGTGCAAGTGGTTACTGACAATGGAGCCAATTTCAAGAAAGCATGCCAGATGTTACGAGTGGAGTATCCAATGATTATCTGGCAGTCATGCTTGGCACATACAGTGAACCTTATGCTTAAGGATGTGTGCGAAATGGATGAGATCAAGGATGTTGTGGCAAGGGTGAAGAGGATTTGCCGCTTCTTATACAACCACAAGAATCTGCACACGCAGATGAAGGCCCACATAGGTGGAGAGTTGGTGAGGCCAAATGCCACTAGGTTTGGAATGACCTTTGTCTTCATTGATAGCATTTTTAAGAAGGACAAGTTCCAACAATAGATGACACATCCCGACTGGACAAGTAGCAAGTTGGTTGGGATGGATGAGGGCAAGTTTGTATACAATCACCTCATTGATAGAGATTTCTGGACCATGTTGGAGTGGACTGTGGTGGCCGTCGAACCCTTGTACAAGTTGTTGAGGTTCACCGATCAAGACAAGTTACCAATGATAAGTGGTGTTATGATGCAAATTTGTATTGTTAGGAGTGAGTACAACCGGCGGTTGAGTGAACATGGAGAGAGCAGTATACGCCATTCGTGAGAGTCATTGAAAAGAGGTTTGCTGACATAATGGATACCACCTTCGTCCAAGCAGGTTTGTGAAATTGACATAAAGGATATCACCTTTGTTTGCATTGTGCTAACTTCAAAATATTTTGCCTATTGTAGCCTCTGTCCTGGACCCACAGTCTCAATTCAAGTACAATATATGCAGCACTCCGGTGTTCATGGGACAGCTGTCCACTGCCCTGAATATTATGGCTGTTGACAACGAAAGTGCGGTGAAGGCACAACGGGAAGCAGACACTTACCGTCTTAGGAGGGGACGCTTCGCCACCCAACTTGCAGAGAGTAGCGCTCTCGATCCACACATGACGGCATGTACTTTTATAATTTGACATAATATAAATTTACTATGGAGAAGTTGTGATACTACGGAATGATGGTGTCAGTCATTTTCGATTTCGGCATTAAGATACGACTTTGGTATCATGTTTTTGGGCCTTTTCCATGAGTTTAGGCCTTTCCCGGGGAGAATTTGGGCTTCCGGGGGAGTTTGGGCCTAGCGGGAGCTAATTGGGCCTTAGGGGGAATGAAGTGGGCCATTGGTGGGGGAGTCTTTGGGCCTTTGGGGGGAATTTCCAACAAAAAGGTGGCTCCTTGCGCCAGCCCCTCCCCCATTTTGTGCGCCCCCACCTCCTCCAACCCTAGCTGCCGCCCCCCACTTCCCTTTTGGCGCCTCCACCCTTCCCCTTCCTCCCCACCACCTCTAACCGGCCCTAGGCGAGCTCCACCCCCACCCCTTGCTGCCACGCTCTTCCATGCCATTGCCCTCACCATTGGGGAGCTCCACGATGAGAGGATCCGGCGGGATTGGCGCGTGGAGGAAGATCGGGCGATCGGGAGGAGTTTTCGTCGGTTCGTCGTTCGTCGGGCTAAGGTATGATGATGGAACGTCTTTGGGGTGGATTAGGTGCTGTGCTAGAGGAGGTTTTGGTGCTATTAGATCAAAAGGTTGTGCTACAACTAGTTAGAATTGATGAAATCTAGAGTTGTCATGGTGTTTCGTTTCGGGCAGATTGGACGTTCGACCTAGGGTTTGGGTTTTCGCAATTTTAGATTCGGAATTTGGTCGTCCGCCTGTTGAGAAAGTTGTAGGTAATTTCAATACCTTTCAGTGGACGTGAAGAACGTGAAATTCCAACCAGCCGTTTGAAAGTATGGCTATTTTACCGAACGTGTTCAAAACTGTGACGTGATTGGACATATCGTGTTGATCTGTAGATTAGTCAATTTTAGACGCCGAATTAGTTTTTCCCAATACTTAGAAAAAGCTAGGAAATTTCCTAAGGTATGGGAAAATGTACTCGTTTACTTAATTTGGAGTCTTAGAACTCTAGTTATGCTAGTTGGAAGCCCGCTGTCCCGTCGTGACAGATTCGCTGTTTTCGGGTTTTAGGGGTGGTTTGCGAAGTCGGGTTAGGGGATCATTCATGTACTGTTTTGTGGGCACGTTTTGAGTGTGTGGTATCTATGTGCATGTGATGTGACCCCGGGAGTGCCCTCAACCTCTCGCCAATCCGTCGCCCATGGTTGAAGGCAAGTGTATTGGAATGGGTTCGGGTTGTATGATTGCTAGACTTGCTTTGGTGCAATATGATTACACGATACGCTATCTTGCCATGATTGATGTTTTCCTATGATATGATGAATATGGTTTTATATATTTGTTATGAATTCATTGTATTAAATGTTTATGCGAGATTATACATGTTCATGTCATATGTGCATTCATAATGGAAGAGGCGACCCATTCTGATGCGGGCCTCTGTGTTCACACGTAGTGAACACGAAAGACCACCTTGTAGTCCCATCCACGGTTGTGTATGGGAGCGAGTCAGTAAGAGTAGGCACCCTCCATCTACGGGATGGAAGGGGAAGAGGGTGCACATCGACAAGTGTGCACTTGGCAATACCGGGTATGTGCTTCACGGAGATATGTGCATTGCATTGCATACATGGATAATGATGTTATGAGATGAATACCATGCGAATGTGAAATACTTATGATGTCAATTATGAGATGTACACATGGTGTTATTGAAATCTGTTCCTTTGATTCATTGCAATACACTTTGCTGAGTGATGAACTCACTCTTGTGTTTATGATGTTTTTAGGTACCATGACACCGGCATGCGGGAAAGGGGCTTAGCGGCACTTCATCACATAATTTCCGCACAATTAGACAATATTTACTTTTCGGAGTTGTGATAATAAATTTAGTGTGATGAAACTAGGATTATGATTTGCTCCTGTGCTTGTTTACATCATTACTTCGTTTTCGTTCATGGAGTGGTTAAATTCGTTATGCTAGACTTAAATTGCTGCTATGTCACCTGTTATTGCTGTGTTAGATGCTTTCTATTATGATATATCTTGAGATATTGTTGTTGTTGCTCCGTACCATGGAAAAACAAAGGAGATGCTGCCGAAATTTTTCGGTTTAGCATTTGCGCCCTTGCTGTAATTTATCCTAATTTGTGGTATTTAGATGCTTCTTATGCTATATTTGGTGACATCCAGGGCATACTAGATGCCGGGGTGTTACAGTTGGTATGGGTATCGTTGCTTACGCTTAAATGCTGTATTTAAACCTTGTTGTTGATTGCTACATTTGATAAGGTATGCTGCTATGTTTATGAGATAATTGATTGAATTGTTCCTGTTATCGTGATAAGATGGGGTTGTGGTGCCAAAGGGTTTCGGTCACCTTTTGTTCATAGTAAGGTTGTGGTTTGACGGTATGGCCGGTTAAAGCCATCACCGAAGAACTATTAACCCCATGTGGGGAAAGAGTGCTTACCTTTTCTGTCGTAGATCGGGTAGTTGATTAGAGACAAATAGAAGAGTTGGTGGTGGATTCCTTCGGATGTTCTTTATCGTTTTGACGGTCGGATGGTTGGTTTTCTTGGTTTTAGTTGATTGAAATCAAAAGAAAAGTGTTTGGTATTGGATTTTTGCAGATTGTTCTGTAGGCGGTTTGTGGTTTTGTCTTCCTTGGTTGAAGATGAAGAAGAAGAGTTTTGTGTTGCGCATCTTTTTGTCGCGATTTTTGCTTTGACACCCGAATTTGTTGGCTATTGTGGACTGTCTTGGGGAGGAAACTTATGTGGTTGTTGTTCTCCCTATCTAAGAAAAGTGTTGGAGTTTCTCCTTGTGCAGACCTTAAATTGGGTGGAGCTAAGTTTGAATCTTTATCGAAAAGGATTTGGTTGAACATTTGGTTTTTCCTAGTGCATCCATCTTCCTTCTTGGAAGTTGTAGATCTTGAGATTTCTTGAAGAGTTTTGGGGCTATCAAAGTTGGAAAATTGAGAGTTGAGCTCTCCTGCATTTCTATTGGAGTTTTGTTTTCTTCCTCGCCTAGAAAGGGAAAATTGTTTATCGGTGTTCGTTTCTTATTCCTGAGCTGTGGTTATCTTTAAAGCTGAATTGCATCCTGTTCGTCAAGAGTAGGTGACCTATGAAGGTGTTTAGAAAAGTTTATGTCCGTGCTATGTAGTAGGTAACAATGTGGTTTATGGAATGACGTATTGCTAAGTTAATTTGTGAGTTGAATCAATTCAATGTGATTGTTATCTTGAACTTGAGAATAAATAGACTACTAGTGTTGTAGACTACTCTATAGCGAAAATGATTAAATGTGTTAATGTACATGCTTAGAATCTGTTGCTTTTCTTTAAAAGTGCTTATGACCCTCGATAATGGATAAAGTTTTAAACCCTGATGCATAGTTAGAACATTAAGATGATGTAAACTACTGATATTGTCAAAAAAACTTTGCTGGTTGTTTAAAGATGTTCTAATCTAACTTGTTAATAGAGAAATTTAATCGTGCAGAATCTTGAGGTAAATTGGGTACCTCTGTCTGATACAATCTTCTTCGGCACTCCGTGCAAACAGATGATCCTAGTTATGTACAATTCTGCTAACTTATCTCCCGAGTAAGTGGTCTTTACTGGGATAAAATGGGCGACCTTAGTCAAGCGATCCACTATGACCCATATGGAGTCATATCCACCCTGAGTTTTCGGCAAACCAGTAATGAAGTCCATTCCGATTTCCTCCCACTTCCACTCAGGTATCTTTAACGGCTGCAGCAGTCCCGCTGGCCTCTGATGCATTGCCTTGACTCTCTGGCATATGTCGCACAACGCAACATGCTCGGCAACTTCACGCTTCATGCTCGGCCACCAGAATCTTTCCTTCAAGTCCTAGTACATCTTGGCACTTCCCGGATGAATTGAATACTTGGAGTCATGGGCTTCTTCCAGAATCAGCTGTTTCAGCTCCTTCTTATTCGGCAAAAAGATGCGGTCCTTCATCCACAATGTGCCTTGCTCATCCAACGTAAAGTCTTTTGCCTTGCCTTCATCCATCTTGGACTTAATCCTGCGGATCTTGTCATCATCCTTTTGTCCTCCTCTGATCTGATCCTCCAGAATAGGCTTTACCTCCAATGCGGCCAAGAATCCCTCGTGTATCACCTCAATCTGCATCTTCTGAAACTCCTTGCATAGCTCGTCCTGACTTGTGGCTATCAACATATTCACGGTATGGTTTTTCCGACTCAGAGCATCAGCCACCACGTTGGCCTTTCTGGAATGGTAATGGATTCCGACATTGTAATCCTTGATCAACTCTAACCATCTCCTCTGTCTCATGTTCAAGTCCGGACTCTTATGATCCGTGTACACTTCACATCTGTTCCCAATCAAATAATGACGCCACAACTTCAAAGCATGCACTACGGCAGCTAACTCCAGGTCATGCGTCGGATAATTCTCTTCATGCGGCCTCAGCTGCCTTGATGCATATGCGACGACCTTCCTGTTCTGCATCAGCACACATCCTATACCTTGGCGCGACGCATCACAATATATATCAAAGCTTTGATTGACGTCCGGTAGAACTAACACCGGTGCTGATGTCAATCGCTTCTTCAGCTCTTGGAAACCTCTCACATCCCGGTGTCCAATTAAACTTCTTCTCCTTTCTCAATAATTACGTAAGGGGTCTAGCAATCGTCGAGAAGCCTTCAATGAAACGGCGGTGTAGCCTGCCATTCCAAGGAAACTCCGAATCTGGGTCACCGTCTTCGACTGTTCCCAATGTAACACAGCTTCTACTTTGCTTGGATCAACGGCGACTCTTTCTGCGGTCATTACATGTCCAAGGAATTTCACCTTGTCCTTTCAGAAGTCGCATTTGCTGAACTTGGCAAAGAGTTGATGTTCTCTCAGCTTCTCCAAAACTCGCCTCAAGTGTTCTGCGTGCTCTTCTCTTGATTTGGAGTAAATGAGAATGTCATCTATGAATACGACGACAAACTTATCCAAGTACTCCATGAAAACCTTATTCATCATATTCATGAAATAAGCTGGCGCATTCGTGAGACCAAAGGACATAACTGTAAACTCATAATGTCCGTATCTTGACGAGAATGCGGTCTTCAGGATATCTTCCGATCGGATCTTCAATTGGTGATATCCTGATCTCAGATCAATCTTGGAGAAAACTCCGGCTCCTCTCAACTAGTCAAACAGATCATCGATCCTGGGTAGCGGATATTTGTTCTTCACAGTGACTTCATTGAATGCTCGGTAGTCAATGCACATTCTGAAACTCCCATCCTTCTTCTTGACAAACAGAACTGGTGCTCCCCATGGCGACGAACTCGGTCTGATGAATCCTTTCTCCATTAACTCTTCAAGCTGTTTCTTCGTCTCTAGCAGTCCTTCGGTTGAAATCCGATAAGATCTCTTTGCTATCGGTGTTGTTCCGGGTACTAACTCAATCACAAATTCTATGTCTCTGTCTGGTGGCATACCCGGCAGATCTTCAGGAAAAACATCAGGATACTCATTTACCACTGGAACATCTTCTATGCTGACTGTCTTTACACTGTTGACCATCAACTATCCATCTCGAACGGCGGTTGCTTGAAATTCCACTTTTCTTCCACACGGGCTCTCAATTGATATGACCCTTCGTCCACAATCCAATACGGTCTTATGCTTGGATAACCAATCCATTCCCAATATAACATCTAGGGTCTAGGTTCCCAATACAATAAAGTTCGCTATGAACTCTACACCATCTACCATTATTCTCACCCCAGAACATCTTACTTGAGATCGGAGTTCGGATCCAGGGGTTTAAACTAAAAGCATGCATTTAAGATCCACAACCTCTAAATCATTCTTAGAAACAAAATCTCAAGAAACAAACGAATGCGAAGCTCCAGAGTCAAACAAAACTATTGCAGGTACTGAGTTGACAAGTATCTTACCCAGTATGACGTACGTGGCATTCTGAAGTGCATCTGCAGTCACGTGATTGACTCGGCCTCTCACCACGGTCTGGGGTGCGGCTCCTGGCTGTGCTGCCCCGCGGTTTGCTCCTAGTGCATGTGTCCTGGCTGGTGTGGATCCCAAGTTGTCTTCTTGGGGCAATTGTTGGAGAAGTGCCCTGTCTCATTGCACGTATAACAGCGTCTCACTGCTCCTTGTTGAATACTCGAAGCGGCTTTTTCGGCTAGAGCTAGGGTCTGGTAGTTCTGATTGACGGGTCTCGGTGCTGGTGATGGTGTTCTTGCTGTATTCTGTGGCTGGAATCTGAAAAACTGATTTGGCGCAACCCGCAGACGCTGCTTGATGAGGACATCACTACCATGCATACGGCCATGCCTACAAACCCAATTGAAGCCAACAATGTAATACAAGGGCCAATTACTCGAGCTCGCGCACGACAATTCAATTACCAGGTGAATGCGTTCCTCGGGTTGCATACAGATAATTTTATGAATGGAATGCTATTTAATCCTCGTGATGATTTTATTGTCCTTAGGAACCAAGGAGAAGGACTCCCAAACGTCAAGCATGAAGCCAATTCTTCCGGTGCACAAGTTATACTCGGATTCGGCCTCCGGGACAGCACCAACTTAAAATGACCATAACTTTTGATCCACAAGGGTGTTTGGGGTCTATGAGTACTGGTTTGAAAGGTTTCGACGTCCTCTTTCCAACGGATCCGACCCCATCCCCAAATTCCGTCCGAGTCGACGGGAATCTGCAAAACAATTGGCGTCACTTTTCCAAATCAAGAAGACTTGGGCTTTGGGCCTTGTAATAGAGTTGTAGTTGGTATCCTACTGCTTTGGACGTGTTTCCCACGCCCCTACCTCTCATAAATAGCCAGACATCGGCTCCTTAGGGTTTTGGGTTTTATTTGATTAGTTTAGCCAAGTGCAAACTTGATCCTGCGAGTTGTGCTGGACAGCCACCTTGTCAAGATCGTCAATAAGACTCCACTTTGTTTCGCTTCCAGTTTTATCCGCAATTTCAGATTGCTTATCCTATTGTTCTTGCTTGTTCTTCGGTTGCTTGCAGGAATTGAACCTCGTGTTCAGGTTGATCGTGCCCACGGCAAGATCAATAACCCACTGGAGTTGGTTTAGCGATTGCTAAGGCGCAACGTCGTCGTACGGTGTAGTCGGATCGTCAAAGTCGACTCTAACAAATCGATCGTGTGTTTCTCATCGAAAGATCGGGACACCCATAGTGCCATCACGGCGCCATCACTGCTGCACTCCATGGCGTGATCCCTGCTGTTGCATTCTGCGCTTCCGGTTCTCATCCAGTTCCTTGCGCTTGTCCTCAAGAATAAGCGCCTTGTTCACAAGCTCCTGGAAATCTGGAAAGGTGTGGGTGATCAGTCCCACCTGCAGTCCTGAGTTAAGTCCCTTCATGAAACGAGACTGTCTGGCCTTATCTGTCGCTACGTCTTCAGGTGCGTAGCGTGCAAGCTGTGTGAACTTATTCAGATATTCTGACACCGGTTGATTACCTTGCTTCAGTGCCCTGAATTCTTCCTTCTTTAAGTCCATTATTCCTTCAGGCACGTGATACTGACGAAATGCGGCTGTAAACTCCTCCCATGTGATGTCCTGTGGGTTCTCCCGCGTGGCGCAGAAGTTCTCCCACCATTCTGCGGCGGTCCCATCCAACTGATAAGAAGCGTAGAGCACTTTCTCATTTCCCATGCATTGGGCAATGTGTAGCTTCCTTTCTATTGACCTTAGCCAATCGTCCGCATCCAGTGGATTGGCATTCCCAGAGAATGTGGGTGGATGAGTCCTCATAAACTCTGACAACTTTGCTCCCTGTCGCTGTCCCTGATTTGCTTGGTTAGCGGCGGCCTGAGCAGTGACCTGCTGCATCTGCTGCATCATAGCATGCATCAACTGGGTCTGTGCAGCAAGGAAAGCTTTGAAGTTCTACATGTCAACTGGCGGTGCTGGTTGGGGTGCAGGTGCTCCATCGTTAGGGTTCCCAGGTGGGCGAGAACCACTCCCATTGCCTCCAAGGTTTTTGCGGGTGTTCACCATCTGTCGATTGCTCCAAGGTTTAGAGATGAGAGGGAAACAAGAATAGACAAGTAGTAGAGAACTATGCGGGGCGAAAGGTGTAACTCAAAATCCGACTTTTATTATTTAGTTAATAATAACTTGGTATGGTCGCTTACAATGCCTAAGGGCCTTGCAACACATACTGCACACTCAGCAAGCCATGAAAATCCAAATCGACTAACACTGGAGTCTAACACCTCTAAGGGTGACTCCTTATTCTTAGACGCGACTCGACGAATGAGTCTCAACTGAAAAACCTACGCTCACTCGTCGATCCAACCTCCACTGCCTCCTTGTGGCGGGTGCGGCGGCATAGGCGCGAAGCGATCGCCATGCCCCACAGCGGCAGTAGTCGTGATGTAACACTGGGTGTCCTGATCTTTCGATGAGAATGATAACCTTCGATTTGGGAGGAGACGACTTTGATGATCCGACTATAACGTACAACGACGATGCGCCTTAGCAATCGCTAAACCAACTCCAGATGGTTATTGACCTTGCCGTGGGCACGATCAACCTGATCACGAAGATCAATTCCTGCAAGCAATCGAAGAACAAGCAAGAACAAGACAAAAGCAATCTAAAATCGCAAATATAGATGAAGTATTGAAAAGTTGGGGTTCCGATACAAGGAGCTTGTTAGGCGGCCGTTGAGCATGTCTAAAAGACTCAAAATAGTAGCAAAAGGCTAAACTATCAAATAACCAAAACCCAAGTTATTTTGGAGGACTCCCTATCTATATATAGGAGAAATAGGAGGCCAAAACCAGGCTAGGGGCATCCAAACCACATCCATGGCCGAGTAGGACTCCTATTCCTAGTTGGACTCGGATTTGGAAAGATGACCGAACTTGTTTTGCAGATTCCTATTGACTCGTAAGGAATTTGGAGGTGGGGCCGGATCCGTTAGAAAGAGAACGACGAAAGCTTTCAAACCAGTACTCATAGACCCCAAACACCCTTGTGGATCAAAAGTTATGGTCGTTTTAAGTTGGTGCTATCCCGGAGGCCGAATCCGAGTTGAACTTGTGCACCGGAAGAATTGGCTTCATGCTTGACGTTTGGGAGTCCTTCTCCTTGGTTCCTAAGGACAATAAAATCATCACAAGGATTAAATAGCATTCCATTCATAAATTATTTGTATGCAACCCGAGGAACGCATTCACCTGGCAATTGAATTGATGTGCGCGAGCTTGAGTAATTGGCCCTTGTATTACATTGTTGGCTTCAATTGGGTTTGTAGGCATGGCCGTATCCATGGTAGTGATGTCCTCATCATCCTCCCCTTCTTGCATTTGAGTCGTCCTCGACTCAATTTCATCATCTTCTCCCAAGTATGGCTTTAGATCTGATAATTGAGTTGACGGGCTCGAGCTCGAGTCAATGGTCCTTGAACTGACGAAGATGTAGAAGGATGGTCAAGGTGGGGGTCGATAAAGCCATGCAGATGGAGCCATCATAGTAGATGTATACGAAGTAGAGGATGCCGTGAAGTGTCGCCAACTTAATGGTCCTGGCCAAGGTGGGGGTCGTTGAAACCATGCGGTTGATATAATTGCAGCAACACTTGGTGATGACCATATGTATGCAGTGTTAGTTCTGTCCATGATGAGCATGGTCTCATCATCCTCCCTTTCTTGAAGTTGAGTCGTCCTCGACTCCATCATATTGTCCTGCGAAATGTTAGTAATTACAGGAAACAAAGCAATATGCACATTTGCAATGAAATCAATGGATCGAGAATTTCTATCAACCGTATCCTCCCTTTCTTGAAAACTATCATGTGACTTGTGAATGGAACCAAATGTACTTGGTCTGACATGATTAGTGATATGGCAATTATTAAATTGATGACTTTGTTGCATTGCAAATGGAGGTTGAAAATGTGAACAAATGTAAACTCGATGTGCTTTATACCACAACGCAACAAATGATTTTGCAATCGTTCATAGTATTCCTTAACGCACTTATTTCCTTGTTTCAAGCATTGGAATCTAGTATATAAAAATTCAGTATGATATTCAGGAGCATAATCAATTCTCATAAGTCTTTTCATGGCCTTCCAATTTTCAGGTTTTCTCTCTTTTCTACAAATATGTTTCCACCATGTTAATGCATATTCATTTAGCACACTAGCAGCAATCCTAATCTTTTCATTTTCAGACAAATCATACTTGCCAAATTCTTTGTCTACTGCTATCTCCCAATTAATATAGGCATCAGGATCATAATGACCATTAAAAGGTGGAATGGCGAATTTAACCTTATCTAGGGAATCATCATCAACATGTACCTGAGCATGTAGTATGCCATTTTTGTTGCTTGGAAGACGAGGCGGAGGACTGGAAGTTCCTGGGGAAGTTCCTGCAAGCGTATCAAGTCTAGATAAAATAGTAGCAAGAGTAGTGTTAGCAATCCCGTGTGCGACCTCGATGGATCTGAGACGGTCCTCTTGCGATGATATACAGTCAGAGTGAACAATAGTTCCCTTGGTGCGAGGAGAGTGATGTAGGGAGCCCACGTCACCTGACATGGTTAGTAGAAGACAAGAAAACAAAATCACAAGTATAATGTTTTTATCATCTACTAGGAGGTGGTGGCAAGTCTCTCAACACTCAAGCCTATCACCAAAGCTCTTACAAGTTTTTACGTTGCAGTAGGTGTATCGGCTGTTGGCATTGTCAAAGGTTCTCCGAAGTTTGTGTAGAGTGATTGCCAAGTGATCGAACACTTGTACGGGTAGAGAGTGGAGCTTGGCCAGGTTTAATTTAGTAGCAAGGAGAATCAATCAAATAATCTCAGAAATTGCATAGAATTGAATTATAGTTCATAATTAGCACTTTGTCTAAGATGCTGATCAACCAAGGATGGATAAAAGGCTAATGCTGATACACGGGAAACACACGCGCAAAGATGTTGGAACTTGATGCAATCGAAAGAACGAGCTAAAAAATATATAAGTGAGGCATCAAAAAGCTCGTATTGCATAAGTTATGGAGAGACGCTAGCTAATTGCTCAAACAAAGAACAAGGGCAATAGATTGCTCTAAATCACAAACTAGCACAATATGAAAAATGCACAAATGCTAGGATGTACTCTCAATCAAATTCCACTTTTTATTTTGCACTCCCTGCTTTTGCCCACACTTTTCTTTTCTTTTTCTTTTATTTTTGATGTGCGGCGGTTTTCTTTCCTTTTTTGTGGCCAAACAAATATGAGAGTAGCACAATATATATGATTAGGTGCAATACAAGTGCAATCCAAATTATGCAATAGAATGTAACAATAGCAGCCCTAGAGCAATATCAAAAAGCTAGTCTCGATTAGGTTCAAAGTGTTCACAAAGGATGAATTGGTTCCCAAAGGTAGGTGTACTGATCGGTAATGGATGGTTTTTTTTTGATGTGGGGATTATGATCAGCAACTAGACAATGCTAAAACGAACACAAATTCAATTTAGCAAACCGAAATTAATAGATCAAAAAGGCGCAAACTTGGTTTGGATAGGAAGAACAAATCTTTTTGTGGTCAATTTTCTGGACTATAGGCATTAAATCAATCTACTAAACTAGGGTAAAGAAATTTCTCACCGAGCAACCTGGTTTGCTTTGATACCAACTGATGCATCCCTCCCGGGTGCGCACCGTGCCCTTCGCGGCCCAGCCGTATGGCGCATGTGCCTCGCCCGGCGAGCGGATTGCCCAACTGGCCCAGGGGTGTGGGCCTTGGACCACAAGAGAAATACACACCTTAGCTGCCATAGCCAGGCCATAAGAGTCCCATGTGGCCCCCAAAAGACTAGCCTAATGGGCGGAGGGTTGCTCTCCCTTTTAAGTTGGTATTCTCTCCCCTCCACAAGCAAGGTGGTACTATCATTGCTAGAGAAGGAGGGAGCTCCAGCTAATATGCCACTTGACCACACCTTGCAAGGTTCCGGAAAGGTCCGACGTATCGAGGTGCCAACTTTCCCTTAATTCCGAAACGCCGGGTGCCCCGGAGAGGAGACACCTTCAGGTAGACATGATCACTGATGCTGAAGGACAGAGGTCTCCTACGACGATCAGCATAGCTCTTTTGCCGTGACTGTGCTACCCTCAGATTCTCTTGAATAGTCCTGATGAGGACATCATTACCATGGTTACGGCAATGTATACAAACCCAATTGAAACCAACAATGTAATACAAGGGCCAATTACTTGAGCTCGCGCACATCAATTCAATTACCAGGTGAATGCGTTCCTCGGGTTGCATACAAATAATTTAATGAATGGAATGATATTTAATCCTTGTGATGATTTTATTGTCCTTAGGAACCAAGGAGAAGGACTCCCAAAAGTCAAGTATGAAGCCAATTCTTCCGGTGCACAACTTCAACTTGGATTCGGCCTCCGGGACAGCACCAACTTAAAATGACCATAACTTTTGATCAACAAGAGTGTTTAAGGTCTATGAGTACTGGTTTGAAAGTTTCGACGTCCTCTTTCCAACGGATCCGGCCCCACCTCCAAATTCCATACGAGTCAACGGGAATCTGCAAAACAAGTTCGGTCATCTTTCCAAATCCGAGTCAAACTAGGAATAGGAGTACTACTCGGCTATGGATGTGGTTTGGACGCCCCTAGCCTGGTTTTGGCCTCCTATTTCTCCTATATATAGCTAGGGAGTCCCCCAAAATAACTTGGGTTTTGGTTATTTGATAGTTTAGCCTTTTGCTACTATTTGAGTCTTTTAGACGTGCTCAACGGCCACCTAACAAGCTCCTTGTATCAGAACCCCAATGTTTTCTATACTTCATCTATATTTGCAATTTTAGATTGCTTTTGCCTTGCTCTTGCTTGTTCTTCGATTGCTTGCAGGAATTGATCTTCGTGATCAGGTTGATCGTGCCCACGGCAAGGTCAATAACCCTTTGGAGTTGGTTTAGCGATTGCTAAGGCGCAACGTCGTTGTACGTTGTAGTCGGATCGTCAAAGTCGTCTCCACCCAAATCGAAGGTTATCATTCTCATCGAAAGATCGGGACACCTAGTGTTACATCAAGTGGTATCAGAGCTTCAGTTGATCGGTGAGAATATCAGTGCCTTAGGTTAGTTTTTGATTTCTGTCCTAAATTGAAAACTACTACACAAAAATTCAACCTTTAGTTTCAATATGTTATTTTAGTGAGTTTTGGTAGGTCCATGTTTTAGTTGCTTATCTTTCTCTTTCTTCGCGTCACTTCAATCCTTCAATTCTATCTAGTTTGATATTTTAAGCATAACTTTCACATACGAACTCGGATTTTTGTGTTCTTGCACTATTGAAAGCATAACCTTCAATTCCTTCCACAGTCAACCAATCAAATCCGGTGATCTTCAAACATTAATCTAGGCGACAAGTCTGCTGCCCTAGAAAAACATCAGTACACCTACCTTTGGGAACCACCAATTCATCCTTTGTGAACACTTTGATCCTATTTGAGACTAGCTTGTTGATATTGCTTAGGGCTGCTCTACTTGATACATTGCATAATCTTCAGTTATCATGTCATATTATCTTGTGACACCGAGTTAGGGATTCCAAAACTTTGTTCATAGTAGTGTTGGCCGAAAGTCACCAAAAGAAAGAAAAGAGAAAGAGCCAAAAGGCCAAAAAAAAGGAAAAGAAAAAGAAAATTGTGGCCGGTCACACTACATTGAGCAAAACCCTAATTAGTGTTTGTTACTTTTTATATTGTGCAATTTATTAATTAGTGAGCAATCTTGTGCCTTTTTTACATTCTCAAAGCAATAAGTTAGCGTCTCTCTACGACTTGTGCAATAGAGCTTTTGGTGCATCACTTATATTTTATAGCTCATTCCTTGATTGCATAAGTGCCATTATCTTTGCGTGTGTGTTGCCTTCAAATTCACTTATATCTTTGAGATCGGCAACTAGGGCTTATGAATTCTAGTTTGGATCATTACTTATCATTACAATAACTAGAATTATCAAATTGCATAGGAAATAAATATTGCCTATCCAAGCTCCACATCCAACCTTGTACATTTGTTCGGTACCTTCGCAATCGCTTTATCCAAGCTTCGGAGAACTTTTGACCACGCCAACGGCCGGCAACACCTGCTGCATGGTAAGAACTTGTAAGGAGCTTTGGTGATTGTCGGGACCCCGAATTTGCAAATCCGGACCCTCTGTGTATTCAGCACTAGTCCAGGAACGCGCTAGTGCACACAGTCTTAACATCGGTAAATATCACAATCATACCAATCGATACTATCAAAGTACTTTATTTAAATAATCAAAGGGTTACTTGACCTTATGGCCAAGGTACAAATATATGCCTTGCAAGGCGAAACTTATTAAAAGAGAAATAATAGCAGCGGAAAATCAAATAACTTCGTGGCGCCATCCAGTATACCACAGGCAACTGACTGGGCTCGCATCCCTAAGTAGACGGGTCCTCTTGGAGTTCCTCCTCCGAAACTGGCGTAGTCTCCTCTTCAACTGGTATTGTGTTGAGGCAAGGGTGAGTACTTGGTACTCAGCAAGTCATGCACAGAATGCAAGCTAATATACTATATGCATGGCTTGGTACAAAGGAATAGCTCAAGGTATATTTGCAGTAAACAGCTTTTGACAAGTAATAAAAGTAGATTCGAAAGCAGTAGAAATAAGTAAAGCATAAATAACTTTTCAAGAAGTTTAACAAACATTTTTCCCATCCTAAACCACATTTCCATCATCTTCATTGTTAAACCAACCCAACCTTTCAAACCAAAGTTATTTTCAGAAAGTCTAACCCTTGACTGTAATTCCCGAGCATTGTCCAGTACCGTGGACTCGGCTATTTAAATAGATTCTACACTCTGCAGAGGTTATGCACTTTACCCACAAGATACAGTCAAACACCACAAAGGCGAGTTCCCGTAACAAAGCCTTTCGGAAGCCTCAAACAACACAGGTGGTCCTCTCCGGTTCGTGCTCTACACCATCCCTTCCCTTAGCCAAGGCGAAGTATGGGACCAACACACCGTTAGATGGGTATCTGGCCACAGCCACGATACGCTCCCCCGTACAATCACACAAACGGTGTAACTGACACCCTGAGGCTCCACAAGTGAGTCCTTAGCGACTTAGTCAACTAGGGCCGTCCCATTCCAGCCATGTGGTTGCAAGTATGACCCAGTTCAAAGGCTTGCAAGGTTAAGTCCTTAGAGTGACCAGGGCAAGACTACCCGAAAAACCAAATCAACATCCCCAATGCCACAACTGGCCCACCTGATTACTCTTGCCACATGCCCCGGTCGAAAACCGTTTATCAAACCCCAGTTGATTACCATGCACCACGTGCCATCAACATCACATGATACTTTTCCAAAACAGGTTCAATATATCATTAAGTCCATATTAGCATTTGATTGTCCAAAATCATGTCATGAGCACGTAGCAGGTCTAAGCAGTGTACTACGTCGGTCTAAACCCATGTTGGCAATTTAATAATGTCCAACTAGTAATCCACAACTAGGGTGACAAGGGTCATGGCACATACTTAGATAATCAAGGTGTCATACAGCAAATTGGTATTTATCTAACCCCCATGTTTAAACAAAGTATTTTTCTAATTGAACTAGCATGCAATAGTTTAAATCAAAATAGATTTCGAAATAGGATCAACATGGTCAAAGCACAACTTGCCTTCAAAAAGTACTTGCTCTTGGTCTTGGGTCGGATCCTGAGTCAATACTTCTCCCTCGAATCCTTCCGGCACTTCAACGTCTACTCGTAAAGCGTGCAAATAGCAAATACGCAAATAAACAATAGGCAAAAACATCCCAAAACTCCAAATAAAATCCATAAACAGAGAGAACATAATTTTCTGGATTTTTAGGAACTGGAATCGTTCAAATCGGAGTTAAAATGCAAAAGTTATGATTTATTAAAGTTTAAATAATCAATTAAATAATATTACAGAGAAAAACTTTAGTCCAAAAATTAAATAAAATTCATATTTAGGTAGATCTCAATTTTATACAAATTTAGAAATTTGAATCACTCAAATCGGAGTTGAAACGCAAAAGTTATAAGCGTTTGAAGTTTGAATCTAAATTTGAAATCATTATTCGAATTAATAAATCATTTTCTTTTTCGGAAATTAATTATTGCGTCAGCATGGACACGTGGCAGCCTCTGATTGGTTGGCTGACGTCAGCCGGTCCATGGGCTCGGTCCACGCTCGGCTCGGGTCCACCGTGGACTCGGTCCACGACTCCACGTGAGACTGACATGTGGGCCCACTCGGGTGACGTCATCGCTGACGTCAGCGGGCTCAGCCCACTGTGCTGACAAGTGGGTCCACCGATGACGTCATGGGTGACGTCATGGTGCAGTTTGGTTGTCCCGCTGACACGCGGGCCCCGCGTGTCAGAGACACGCGCTCACGCGCGCGTGGCGTGGCTAAGCACACGTGGCTCGATCGTGCCCGTTGATTTGAAAATCAACGGCCGCGATTAGATCTAGAATTTACGCATTCCAAATCAGCACCATCGATCTGGGCCGTTCGATCTAGATCGGACGGTCCAGATCTAACCCTAAAGCTACAACGCAACTAACCTCAACCGTACGATCTAAATCTAACGGTGGAAACCTAATCAGGGCGAAACGATGCAGGCGACGTGGCCTCACCTCGTGCGTTGGATCTTGATCCAACGGTTCACCGAGCTCGCGGACGACGATGGCACGCGGCGGCGTGCCGCCGGCCCGAGGCAGCGACCACACCAACGGCGCTTCGGGGCGTCTCCGGCCAAGTGAGTGCACCCAATAGGTGCGCCTTGACGCAAGGTTCTCAGACCCGGGCTTGAACGCGGCGGAGGATGACGAACGGCGCCGGAAACGAAGAAAAACCGCGGCGGCACACCCCAAACTTCGGCGATAAATCGTGAGGCGACGGCGGCGGCTTGGGCGTTGGAAACTAGGGCAACCGTGCGCATATTTAACGGCGGTCCTCGGCGATAACCCACGCCTTAAATGGCCTCGGCATGCGCCAAGACAAGGCGGAAACCTAACCAGGGCCAGCGGCTCTGGCGGTGGAGTCCGGCTTCGATCACGGGAAAAGGCAGCGCCAATCACGGCCGTCCACGCGTCCCGCTCAACGGCCCAGATTTCCCGGGCGCAACGGATCCGGACCGGATCCGGCTGGATCGGTGCGGCCAAATTCCGACCGTTGGATTTCGATCCAACGGTTCGGATCGATCAAGGTTCGACCGGATCACGTGGCTCGGGTCGGACTCGAACTCGAGTCTGACTCGGGCTCGGTCGGATGAACAGTAACCGACTCGGTTTGGATTTCCAGCGATTTAATATTTAAAATAATTCCCAGTAATTCATTTAATTCATTAAAAATAGCAAATGACTCAGAAAAATTCCAGAAAAATTCTGGAAAATATTTTGGATCATTTTGGACTCAAATAAAATATTTCCAACAAAATTTTATTTGCAAAATTAAATTCTTTAATTATTTCAAAATGGAATAAATTCAAATAAATTCCAAATAAATCCAAATAAATTCCAGAAAATTCCAAAAATTCATCAAAGTGCCAAATCACACATGAATTCAAGGAAAGCAAAATTTTGGGGTGTTACAGTGATAGGCTTGAGTGTTGAGAGACTTGCCACCACCTCCTAATAGATGATAGAAACATTATACTTATGATTTTTTCTTGTCTTCTACTAACCCATGTCAGGTGACGGGGGCTCCCTTCATCACTCTGAGCGTATGTCATCATCGCAAGAGAACCTTCTCAGATCCATCGAGGTCGCACAGGGGATTGCTAAATCTACTCTTGCTACTATTTTGTCTAGACTTGATACGCTTGCAGAAACTTTCCCAGGAACTTCCAGCCCTCCGCCTCATCTTCCAAGTAACAAAAATGGCGTACTACATGCTCAGGTACATGTTGATGATGATCCCCAAGGTAAGGTTAAATTCGCCATTCCACCTTTTGATGGACAACATGATCCTAATGCCTATATTAATTGGGAGAAAGCAGTAGACAAAGAATTTGGCAAGCATGATTTGTTTGAAAATGAAAAGATTAGGATTGCTGCTAGTGTGCTAAATGAATATGCATTAACATGGTGGAAACATATTTGTAGAAAAGAGAGAAAACCTAAAAATTAGAAGGCCATGAAAAGACTTATGAGAATTGACTATGTCCCTGAATATCATACCGAATTTTTGTATGCTAGACTCCAATGCTTGAAACAAGGAAATAGTGCGTTAAGGAATACTATGAACGATTGCAAAATCATTTGTTGCGTTGTGGTTTAGTTGAAGGTGAAGAAGCAACAGAGCTTATGATGAGACCATGCTCATCATGGACAAAACTAACATTGCATACATATGGTCATCACCGAGTGTTGCTGCAATTATATCAACCGCATGGTTTCATCGACCCCCACCTTGGCCAGGACCATTAAGTTGGCGACACTTCACGGCATCCTCTACTTCGTATACATCTACTACGATGGCTCCATCTGCATGGCTTTATCGACCCCCACCTTGGCCATCCTTCTACATCTTCGTCGGTTCAAGGACCATTGACTCGAGCTCGAGCCCGTCAACTCAATTATCATATCTAAAGCCATACTTGGGAGAAGATGATGAACTTGAGTTGAGGACGACTCAAATGCAAGAAGGGGAGTGATGAGACCATGCTCATCATGGACAGAACTAACAATGCAAACATATGGTCATCACCAAGATGGTCACAACCAAGTGTTGCTGCAATTATATCAACTACATGGCTTCATCGATCCCCACCTTGCCCAGGACCATTAAGTTGGCGACACTTCACAGCATCCTCTACTTCGTTTACATCTACTATGATGGCTCCATCTACATGGTTTTATCGACCCCCACCTTGGCCAGATTTAAAGACATACTTGAGAAAAGATGATGAGCTTGAGTCGAGGACGACTCAAATGCAAGAAGGGGAGGATGATGAGGACATCACTACCATGGATGCGGCCATGCCTACAAACCCAATTGAAGCCAACAATATTGTAATACAAGGGCCAATTACTCGAGCTCGGGCACGACATTTCAATTGCCAGGTGAATGCGTTCCTCGGGTTGCATACAAATAATTTAATGAAAGGAATGCTATTTAATCCTTGTGATGATTTTATTGTCCTTAGGAACCAAGGATAAGGACTCCCAAACATCAAGCATGAAGCCAATTCTTCCGGTGCACAAGTTCAACTCGGATTCGGCCTCCAGGACAGCACCAACTTAAAATGACCATAACTTTTGATCCACAAGGGTGTTTGGGGTCTATGAGTACTTGTTTGAAAGGTTTCTACGTTCTCTTACTAACGGATCCGGCCCCACCTCCAAATTCCTTACGAGTCAACGGGAATCTGCAAAACAAGTTTGGTCATCTTTCCAAATCCGAGTCAAACTAGGAATAGGAGTCCTACTCGGCCATGGATGTGTTTTGGACGCCCCTAGCACAGTTTTGGCCTCCTATTTCTCCTATATATAGCTAGGTAGTCCCCCAAAATAACAGGGGTTTTGGTTATTTGATAGTTTAGCGTTTTGCTACTATTTGAGTCTTTTAGACGTGCTCAACGGCCGCCTAACAAGCTCCTTGTATCGGAACCCCAACTTTTTCTATACTTCATCTATACGCGGCGGCGACGGCAGTGGCGGCGACGAGACCGCGTCGACGTAGATGACGACGGCGATGGCGGCAGCAGTGCGGATCATCGACACGGAAAAAGTCGAGACCGGAGAGTGCGTCGGCGGTGACGACGACGGCAACGAGACGAGCGCGCGATCGGTGACGTAACCGGCGGAACAAAAGACCGGTGGAAGAAATGACTGGAAATGGCAGAACATGCAGGAAATGGAGAAGTATTGCTAGAGAATGGAAAAGTGTTGCATAGAATGGAGAAATAGAAGGAAGGAACCCTCTTGCGTAGGAAATGGAAATGGCTGGTAAGGAAGTGGCTAGAAAATGGGAAGACGTGCAGACTGTGGAACCGGCTGGAAATGGGAAAGGAAGGTAAATGGAAACGTCATGGTCGTGAGTTATGCAAGGAGGAAATAGCTAGGAAGGACACATCATGCCGTGAGTAATTTTTCCTTGCATGCAACAAATGGAAGAATGGAAACGTTCTCATATAAAAAAAACACTCATTCACGTTACTACATTGGAGATGATTTCCCATGCATGGCCGGTTACAAGTGTAGTAATAGAGAATTTAAAGAAGGCACTTTGTGGTGACGCCATGCATGGCCATTACTATATCACGTACATGCATGGGTTTGATGAGAGAAGAAAGGACAGGGAAAGGCTGGACTAATCAAGGAAAAGGAAACGGCTGGAGAAATAAGGTCACGAAGCGTTGCTAGTCCCACATGCAAGAAGGAATATATGGAAGCTAGAAACGGCTTGAATGAAATTCCTCCACGTGCATGGTTAAATAGTTTGGTATACGTAAGTGTAGCTAGGCACATGTCCAGCCATTTCTAGCTTGACTTGGTGGAAGTGCACAGATGAGCAGATCCTCAGATCGTGGGTTCAAGTCCTTTGAACTGAAAGATTTTTCAACGCATGGAGAAAAGGCTAGAAAATTTTGCTCACATGCAACATATATACTCATATACATTCCAAAACACGTTGAGAGAAAAACAAATAACAGAGTAGTTCCAAAATCTAAAAAAAATCCTATAAAATAGTAGGAACTATTTGGGACTTAACAAAGTTGGTTTCGCGATTTTTTGACGTGTAGATTTTCCGCGAAAATTCTTTTCATGAATCAAACACCTGTACCGATTTTTTTATAAAATCAACGACGTACGTTATATAACATATTTTTCGAAAATATTTGAAGCGAACACTCTCGTCTACCAATTATCTTAATTATCAACAAAATTTTAAATTTTATGCTTATTCGAGAACACCAGATTCTTTATTTACTTAGACTAGTTCAATAAACGTGAACCTGAACTACTCGCGAGGGTTCCAAATAAATCTTAGAGAATACAAATAATCCCAGAAACACACCAAATATATTAAAAGAAATTTTTAGGATGTTACAAACCTCCCCCCTTAACAGAATCTCGTCCCCGAGATTCGAGGCTAACTAGAGAGTAGGTTCGGAAACTCGTTCAAATCTTCTTCGTGTTCCCAGGTTGCTTCGCTTTCCAAGTGATTGCTCCACTGAATCCGGCAAAAGCGAATTGTCTTGTTCCTGGTGTTTCGCTCGACCGTGTCCAAGATCTTAACAGGATATTCCCTATAAGTGAGATCTTCTTGCAATTCAATCTCCTCCAGAGGTGTCTGTTCTGTGGGCACTCGAAGGCACTTCTTAAGTGGAGATACAAGGAACACGTCGTACACTTCTGCTAAAGATTGTGGCAACTCTAATTGATATGCGACTTTATCTCTACGGCTTAAAATCTTAAATGGACCAACGTATCTTGATGCAAGCTTTCCTTTGACGTGAAACCTTTTGACTCCTTTATGAGGTGTAACTCTGAGATATACGTAATCCTGCGGCTCAATACTCAAATCTCTGCATCGGTTGTCTGCAGTTGCAGGAGTATTGATTTTGGCACCATTAGCTTCCATCTGTTGCATCACCATCTGCATAAGTTGGGTTTGAGCGATGAGAATCTGATCCAAGTACTGATTAATTATTGCCGGTATGGTAGATAGCTGCTTGTTTATCTCTGCTTTATCAACGGTAGCAGCAACTGTATTAACTTGAACTGCTTCAGAAACACTGGTGTGACCGGTCCTTTCCATCTATTGACACACTAGGGTTTAGTTGAGAGAGGAGAGCAAAGGTACTGTTCAAGAATCCTAGTGCAGGGGAGCGGGTTTAACCCAAAACTTATACCCATATTATTAATAACATGGTATGGTTGCTTATCAAAGCCTAAAAGCTAGGCAACACATACTGCACACCCAACAATCAAGGAAGATCCAAATTCCTTAAGCACACAATGATCTAGCGTCTAAAAGGGTAACTCTCCTATCTTGAGAGACGCGACTCTCACACTTGAGTCTCAACTGACTACTAAAGCACTGGTTCTGGAAGCTCTAGGAAGACTTCATCGATCTACTTCTCTTCAGGCTTGATGATCCCTCGCTCCATGATCTTCAGGGTTGACAGCAGCATCCAGTACTTATTTCTTAAGTGTGAAACATCGCTAACTATTCGGAATGACTCAGGTAAGATTTCCTTTTAAACCGAAGGGAAGGATAGAAGTTTCAGGAAAGAGGAGAGAATAGAAGAATAAGATGAGTAAAGAGCTTATTATTCTTTCAAGTTAAATTTTCTCTTTAGAAAATAATTTTGAAGCTCCGAGAGACGGCCAATCTATCTAGGGTCAAGACCTACAGTCAGTATGGCTCTGATACCACCTCTGTCGGGACCCGAATCTACAAATCCGGACCCTCTGTGTATTCTGCACTAGTCCAGGATCACGCTAGTGCACACAGTAATAACAGGGATGAAGTACCACAATCATACACAGCGGAATTAATAATAAAGTACTTCAATTATTAAATAAACTGGTTACAAGACCTTAAGGTCACCTTACAAATAGTCTGCCACGCAGGGCTTACAACAACAAAAGAGAATAAACAGCAGCGGAATGAAGAACACCGGTGAATCCCATCAATACGCCACAGGCAACTGACAGGGTTCGACTCCTAGATAATCGCCTTCTCACGGAACTTCTTCTTCTTCGACGTTGTAGACTTCTGCTCACTGGTGATTTGTTTGTTGCAAGGGGTGAGTACATAAAGCACTCAGCAAGTCATGCACAGAATGCAAGTCTAATAACTATATGCATGGCTTATTCCAAAAGACAGGCTGAATGGTTATTTTGCAGAAAAGCAACATTTTGCCTCTATCAAATAATCTTAATAGATTCAAAAGCAGAAATACCATATTATATAATAAGTTATCAATCTCTTTTCAAACCATTTGGCACAAAGCCCTAAATCACTTTAGCAATTATCTTTGGCATACAGCCACCCATTCCCACATTTTGTTTTGGAAAATCTATCCCTTGACTGTAATCCCCGAGCTTTGTCCAGTACCGTGGACTCGGCTATTCGAATAGTTTTGACACACTCTGCAGAGGTTGTACACTTTACCCACATGATACAGTCGCACACCACAAAGGCGATTGACCGTAACGAAGTTTTTCAGAAACTTCCATCTACACCTATGACCCTCGCCGGTATTGCCTTCACTATCACTTCCCCCACGAAGGATCGAAGTGTAGGACCGACAATCACCGTTGGATAGGGTACCAAGCCGTAGCACAGGTACGCTCCCCCGCACAGTTACCCCGGTGTAACTGTCACCCTGAGGTATCAAAGGTAAGACTTCAGAATCCTACTAAACTAAGACCGTCCCACTCCAGCCATGTGGTTGCACGAAAGGCCCAGTTCAAAGGCTTGCAAGGTGAAGTCCTTAACTGTCCAGGGCAAGACATCCTTCTCTCAAATTTTGGCACAAAGCCCTCACATCACTCATCCGTTGCCACGAAGGCCCGCCTGGCACGAAGCCATCTTGCCACTTGCCCCGGGCTAAATCAATCCCACCCTTGTTCATCTACTGTGCAACGCATGCCAACAGTATCTTCAGTTACCGTGTAGAACCACGAAGGTACCTACACTTCACGTCAATCCGTGACAAGCTCACACTTAGCATTCCAAAATCAGTTCATTTGTCATTAGTCAAGATTATTTTGCTGTTTTGGAAATATCATCAGCGCAAGCATTTCTAAGCAACTAGTCACGGTCTAGCCTCCCGTGTTGGCACATACATAGCATCCAACAATCTTAACCCAACTTAAGGTGACAATGGAATATATGGCCTACAAATATTATTAACAAGGATGGAATTAACAATTAGGTTGATTAACTAGTTATCCCAAATTAAACTATTCATTTTAATCAACATAACATGCATAACTTAAAACAAAATATATTTTCAAAAGCTAGGAACAATATGGTCAAAGCATGACTTGCCTTCAAACAGCTGATGATCTTGATCTAGGGCTTGAGCTTGGTCTTCAATTCTCGCACTCTCGTACAGTTCAACGTCTACGCGTAGCAAACAACCAATTAAACACACATTCGGGAAAATACTACAAACCAAACTAGCTCGTAATTTCATAAAAATTTCCAGATAATTAGTCTAGCATTTTCTAAGATTTATAAAATTTATTTCGGAATTTTTGGACGTATAGTTTAAGAACTACATAAAGTTTAGATTTTCCGCAAATAATTTAACAGTATATATTTAATTATAAAATTTCATTAAAATTACTGTAGAAAGGTATTAATTTATACTAATTAACAAAATTTATTGCAAGCAATTCGGACTTAGAACGAATTTGTAGCGAAAAAGAGAAAATTCGTAATTTCCGGAAATTAACATGTACACTAAGCTCTCACTTCTTCCTATGCATGGCACTGTTCCAGGCGAGAGCAACTCTGCATGCGCATGTGTTGGGGTTCGGTTGGAGGAATTCTTATGCAGCACATACACAAACTATACATATATATATCTAGCTACAAATACGTATACAGGTATTCACTTGTACAGCCGAGTATATTTTTTTCGTATACTTGCAAGTCGCTGTCTAATATATACATATATACACACTAGCATATATATAAAAACACACACGCGTCTAACAGGCTTACGTATATTCTGGCGTTCATCAAACCTAATACCTATACATGCGTAAATACACGACGAGATCCACCGATCGGTAGAGAAGGAGCGCACACGAAGGAAAAGAAAAACAAGTATACCGGCCGGTGCAGGGGATGCGAGATCGGAGGGTGCGTCGACGGCGAGGTAACCGGCGGCGGCTCCAATGGCACGGCGACGTCAACGGCGGAGGCGTACACGGCGACGGCGACCAACGTAGACGACATTGACAACGGCGGCGACGTACGCGGCGGCGACGGCAGTGGCGGCGACGAGACCGCGTCGACGTAGATGACGACGGCGATGGCGGTGATGCGACGGCGGCAGCAGTGCGGATCATCGACACGGAAAAAGTCGAGACCGGAGAGTGCGTCGGCGGTGACGACGACGGCAGCGAGACGAGCGCGCGATCGGTGACGTAACCGGCGGAACAAAAGACCGGTGGAAGAAATGACTGGAAATGGCAGAACATGCAGGAAATGGAGAAGTATTGCTAGAGAATGGAAAAGTGTTGCATAGAATGGAGAAATAGAAGGAAGGAACCCTCTTGCGTAGGAAATGGAAATGGCTGGTAAGGAAGTGGCTAGAAAATGGGAAGACGTGCAGACTGTGGAACCGGCTGGAAATGGGAAAGGAAGGTAAATGGAAACGTCATGGTCGTGAGTCATGCAAGGAGGAAATAGCTAGGAAGGACACATCATGCCGTGAGTAATTTTTCCTTGCATGCAACAAATGGAAGAATGGAAACGTTCTCATATAAAAAAAACACTCATTCACGTTACTACATTGGAGATGATTTCCCATGCATGGCCGGTTACAAGTGTAGTAATAGAGAATTTAAAGAAGGCACTTTGTGGTGACGCCATGCATGGCCATTACTATATCACGTACATGCATGGGTTTGATGAGAGAAGAAAGGACAGGGAAAGGCTGGACTAATCAAGGAAAAGGAAACGGCTGGAGAAATAAGGTCACGAAGCGTTGCTAGTCCCACATGCAAGAAGGAATATATGGAAGCTAGAAACGGCTTGAATGAAATTCCTCCACGTGCATGGTTAAATAGTTTGGTATACGTAAGTGTAGCTAGGCACATGTCCAGCCATTTCTAGCTTGACTTGGTGGAAGTGCACAGATGAGCAGATCCTCAGATCGTGGGTTCAAGTCCTTTGAACTGAAAGATTTTTCAACGCATGGAGAAAAGGCTAGAAAATTTTGCTCACATGCAACATATATACTCATATACATTCCAAAACACGTTGAGAGAAAAACAAATAACAGAGCAGTTCCAAAATCTAAAAAAAATCCTATAAAATAGTAGGAACTATTTGGGACTTAACAAAGTTGGTTTCGCGATTTTTCGACGTGTAGATTTTCCGCGAAAATTCTTTTCATGAATCAAACACCTGTACCGATTTTTTTATAAAATCAACGACGTACGTTATATAACATATTTTTCGAAAATATTTGAAGCGAACACTCTCGTCTACCAATTATCTTAATTATCAACAAAATTTTAAATTTTATGCTTATTCGAGAACACCAGATTCTTTATTTACTTAGACTAGTTCAATAAACGTGAACCTGAACTACTCGCGAGGGTTCCAAATAAATCTTAGAGAATACAAATAATCCCAGAAACACACCAAATATATTAAAAGAAATTTTTAGGATGTTACAGTCCATGATGAGCATGGTCTCATCAGGATCGTTCTTGTACTATTTTGAGGGCACGTTTTGAGTGTGTGGTACCTATGTGCAGGTGGTGTGACCCCGGGAGTGCCCTCATCCTCTCGCCAATCCGTTGCCCGCGGTTGAAGGCAAGTGTATTGTAGTGGTTTCGGCTTAGGGAGCCGTAATATTTGATAATGAGATGGTTTACACATGTTTTATGATATGATGCCATGATTGACTCTTGCTTGCGACATGTTGAAAATGGCTTATTATGAGGCTATGCAATGATTAGTAGAGTTTATGTGCAAGTTGTTTATGTTTATGACATAATTGGATACATGGCATGAGAACTGGTCAGGTCGGTGAGAAAGTCATAACTAGTCCGGTAAGGTCGGTGAGAAAGCTATGACTAATCCAGAGAGCCATTGAATAAGACCTACCTCGTGATTCCATCCACAGTGGTGAATGGAAGCGTGGATTAGGCACCCTCCATCTACGGGATGGAAGGGGAAAGAGGGTGCACGCCAACGGGTGTGCACTCGGCAATACCGGTATGTGCTTCAAGGAAACATGTGCATTGCATTGCATACATGATGATGATAATGAGATGTGTACAGTGAGGTTTGGACATGGTTATGTGGTTGAATATGAAGTTATGCCATGATTATGATGTTAAGTATGATATGTAGCGATGTTAGCATTGAACTGTTCTTTTTGTTCCATTGCAATATACTTTGATGTAACACTGGGTGTCCCGATCTTTCGATGAGAATGATAACCTTCGATTTGGGTGGAGACGACTTTGACGATCCGACTACAATGTACAACTACGATGCGCCTTAGCAATCGCTAAACCAACTTCAGAGGGTTATTGATCTTGCCGTGGGCACGATCAACCTGATCACGAAGATCAATTCCTGCAAGCAATCGAAGAACAAGAAAGAACAAGGCAAAAGCAATCTAAAATTGCAAATATAGATGAAGTATAGAAAAAGTTGGGGTTCCGATACAAGGAGCTTGTTAGGCGGCCGTTGAGCACATCTAAAAGACTCAAAATAGTAGCAAAAGGCTAAACTATCAAATAACCAAAACCCAAGTTATTTTGGGGGACTCCCTAGCTATATATAGGAGAAATAGGAGGCCAAACCAGGCTAGGGGCGTCCAAACCACATCCATGGCCGAGTAGGACTCCTATTCCTAGTTTGACTCGGAATTGGAAAGATGACCGAACTTGTTTTACAGATTGCCGTTGACTCGTAAGGAATTTGGAGGTGGGGCCAGATCCGTTGGAAAGAGGACGTCGAAACCTTTCAAACCAGTACTCATAGACCTCACAAACCCTTGTGGATCAACAGTTATGGTCATTTTAAGTTAGTGCTGTCCCGGAGGCCGAATTCAAGTTGAAGTTGTGCACCGGAAGAATTGGCTTCATGCTTGACTTTTGGGAGTCCTTCTCCTTGGGTCCTAAGGACAATAAAATCATCACAAGGATTAAATAGCATTCCATTCATTAAATTATTTGTATGCAACCCGAGGAATGCATTCACCTGGTAATTGAATTGACGTGCGCGAGCTCGAGTAATTGGCCCTTGTATTACATTGTTGGTTTCAATTGGGTTTGTAGGCATGGCCGTATCCATGGTAGTGATGTCCTCATCATCCTCCCCTTCTTGCATTTGAGTCGTCCTCGACTCAAGTTCATCATATTCTCCCAAGTATAGCTTTAGATCTGATAATTGAGTTGACGGGCTTGAGCTCGAGTCAATGGTCCTTGAATCGACGAAGAGGTAGAAGGATGGCCAAGGTGGGGGTCTATAAAGCCATGCTGATCGAGCCATCGTAGTAGATGTATATGAAGTAGAGGATGCCGTGAAGTGTCGCCAACTTAATGGTCTTGGCCATGGTGGGGGTCGATGAAACCATGCAGTTGGAGCCATCATAGTAGATGCATACGAAGTATAGGATGCCGTGAAGTGTCGTAAACTTAATGGTCCTGGCCAAGGTGGGGGTCGATGAAGCCATGTAGTTGATATAATTGCAGCAACACTTGGTAATGACCATATGTATGTATTGTTAGTTCTGTCCATGATGAGCATGGTCTCATCATCCTCCCTTTCTTGAAGTGGAGTCGTCCTTGACTCCATCATATTGTCTTGCAAAATGTTAGTAATGATAGGAAACAAAGCAATATGCACATTTGCAATCAAATCAATGGATCGAGAATTTCTATCAGCCATATCCTCCCTTTCTTGAAAACTATCATGTGACTTGTGAATGGAACCAAATGTACTTGGTATGACATAATTAGTGATATGGCAATTATTAAATTGATGACTTTGTTGCATTGCAAATGGAGGTTGAAAATGTGAACAAATGTAAACTCGATGTGCTTTATACTCTTTTTTCTCACTATTTTTGCCAATAACATAAAAAATATTTCACGATAACCATGACAAATCAGAATGTACAAAAAGTCTCTCCTCTAAATAATTCAGATCACACGGAACATCAAATTCAATGTAGCCTAATGTATATAAAGAAGACATCAATTTCAACTCATCATTTTCGCTTGTGATGTGAATGACATGTTTATTTTCAGCATAAGTGTCTAGGGTGTTAACAAAAGTGACATGTCCATTTGCTAGTTGTGTCATGGATATAAGTGAAGTTTTATCACACAACTCTTCTTTATCACAAGAAATAGCAAGCAAATCATCTTGTAACAAAGCAAAATCAGCAATTGGTTCCACTATTAGTTGCTCTACGATAGCATGATTTGTGGATAGTTTAAGCTCTTCAAAATTATTTTCTCCATGTGTAAAGTCCATACCTGTTATATTACCTTGTAAGTTCTCATCAGCTATTGTAGGTGTTTCTTCAACTATTATCTCTTCACATATACATGGGGTAGTACTGATCGTTTCTTTCTCCATATGCTCTTTTACATCATTCTCGATGATGGTGCTCACTTTTCTGCAAAATGTTAGCTACAAAAGAAGGTGCAACGCTGGGCGCCTCAAATGAAGCTAATGATTCTTTCAAGGATTCAGCAAGCATATTTTCAACTCTATAAGCACATACAACCAATTCTGAAAGAGAACTATATGTTTCATCAATAAGAGCATCTTGAATTTCTTGATTAAGTCCACATATGAACCTAAGCTCTGTTGCTTCTTCACCTTCATCTAAACCACAACGCAATAAACGATTTTGCAATCGTTCATAGTATTCCTTAACGCACTTATTTCCTTGTTTCAAGCATTGGAGTCTAGTATATAAAAATTCAGTATGATATTTAGGAACATAATCAATTCTCATAAGTCTTTTCATGGCCTTCCAATTTTCAGGTTTTCTCTCTTTTCTACAAATATGTTTCCACCATGTTAATGCATATTCATTTAGCACACTAGCGGCAATCCTAATCTTTTCATTTTCAGACAAATCATACTTGCCAAATTCTTTGTCTACCAATTAATATAGGCATCAGGATCATAATGACCATTAAAAGGTGGAATGACGAATTTAACCTTATCTAGGGAATCATCATCAACATGTACCTGAGCATGTAGTATGCCATTTTTGTTGCTTGGAAGACGAGGCGGAGGACTAGAAGTTCCTGGGGAAGTTCCTGCAAGCGTATCAAGTCTAGATAAAATAGTAGCAAGAGTAGTGTTAGCAATCTCCTGTGCGACCTCGATGGATCTGAGACGGTCCTCTTGCGATGACATACACTCAGAGTGAGCAATAGTTCCCTTGGTGCGAGGAGAGTGATGTAGGGAGCCCACATCACCTGACATGGTTAGTAGAAGACAAGAAAACAAAATCACAAGTATAATGTTTCTATCATCTACTAGGAGGTGGTGGCAAGTCTCTCAAAACTCAAGCCTATCACCAAAGCTCTTACAAGTTCTTACGTTGCAGCAGGTGTGTCGGCAGTTGGCGCTGTTAAAGGTTAATGCATCCCTCCCGGGTGCGCACCGTGCCCTTCGCGGCCCAGCCGTATGGCGCACGTGCCTCGCCCGGCGAGCGGACTGCCCAACTGGCCCAGGGGTGTGGGCCTTGGACCACGAGAGAAATACACACCTTGGCTACCATAGCCAGGCCATAAGAGTCCCATGTGGCCCCCAAAAGACTAGCCTGATGGAGGGAGGGTTGCTCTCCCTTTTAAGGTGGTATTCTCTCCCCTCCACAAGCAAGGTGGTACTATCAAAGGTTCTCCGAAGTTCGTGTAGAGCGATTCCCAAGTGATCGAACGCTTGTACGGGTAGAGAGTGGAGCTTGGACAGGTTTAATTTAGTAGCAAGGAGAATCAATCAAATAATCTCAGAAATTGCATAGAATTGAATTATAGTTCATAATTAGCACTTTGCCTAAGATGCTGATCAACCAAGGATGGATAAAAGGCTTAGGCTGATACACGGGAAACACACGCGCAAAGATGTTGGAACTTGATGCAATCAAAGGAACGAGTTAAAAAATATAAGTGAGGCATCAAAAAGCTCGTATTGCATAAGTTATGGAGAGATGCTAGCTAATTACTTAAACAAAGAACAAGGGCAATAGATTGCTCTAAATCACAAACTAGCACAATATGAAAAATGCACAAATGCTAGGATGTACTCTCAATAAAATTCCACTTTTTATTTTGCACTCCTTGCTTTTGCCCGCACTTTTCTTTTCTTTTTCTTTTTCTTTTTCTTTTTCTTTTTCTTTTTCTTTTTCTTTTTCTTTTTCTTTTTCTTTTTCTTTTTTTTTTTGATGTGCGACGGTTTTCTTTCCTTTTTTGTGGCCAAACAAATATGAGAGTAGCACAATATATATGACTAGGTGCAATACAAGTGCAATCCAAATTATGCAATAGAATGTAACAAGAGCAGCCCTAGAGCAATATCAGAAAGCTAGTCTCGATTAGGTTCAAAGTGTTCACAAAGGATGAATTAGTTCCCAAAGGTAGGTGTACTGATCGGTAATGGATGGTTTTTTTTTATGTGGGGACTATGATCAGCAACTAGACAATGCTAAAATGAACACAAATTCAATTTAGCAAACCAAAATTAATAGATCGAAAAGTCGCAAACTTGGTTTGGATAGGAGGAACAAATCTTTTTGTGGCCAATTTTCTGGACTATAGGCATTAAATCAATCTACTAAACTAGATTAAAGAAATTTCTCACCGAGCAACCTGGTTTGCTCTGATACCACTTGATGTAACACTGGGTGTCCCGATCTTTCGATGAGAATGGTAACCTTCGATTTGGGTGGACACGACTTTGACGATCCGACTACAACGTACAACTACGATGCGCCTTAGCAGTCGCTAAACCAACTTCAGAGGGTTATTGACCTTGCCGTGGGCACGATCAACCTGATCACGAAGATCAATTCCTGCAAGCAATCGAAGAACAAGCAAGAACAAGGCAAAAGCAATCTAAAATTGCAAATATAGATGAAGTATAGAAAAAAGTTGGGGTTCCGATACAAGGAGCTTGTTAGGCGGCCGTTGAGCACGTCTAAAAGACTCAAAATAGTAGCAAAAGGCTAAACTATCAAATAACCAAAACCCAAGTTATTTTGGGGGACTCCCTAGCTATATATAGGAGAAATAGGAGGCCAAAACCAGGCTAGGGGCGTCCAAACCACATCCATGGCCGAGTAGGACTCCTATTCCTAGTTTGACTCAGAATTGGAAAGATGACCGAACTTGTTTTGCAGATTGCCGTTGACTCGTAAGGAATTTGGAGGTGGGGCCAGATCCGTTGGAAACAGGACGTCGAAACCTTTCAAACCAGTACTCATAGACCTCAAAAACCCTTGTGGACCAAATGTTATTGTCATTTTAAGTTAGTGCTATCCCGGAGGCCGAATCCGAGTTGAAGTTGTGCACCGGAAGAATTGGCTTCATGCTTGACTTTTGGGAGTCCTTCTCCTTGAGTCCTAAGGACAATAAAATCATCACAAGGATTAAATAGCATTCCATTCATTAAATTATTTGTATGCAACCCGAGGAACGCATTCACCTGGTAATTGAATTGACGTGGGCGAGCTCGAGTAATTGGCCCTTGTATTACATTGTTGGTTTCAATTGGGTTTGTAGGCATGGCCGTATCCATGGTAGTGATGTCCTCATCATCCTCCCCTTCTTACATTTGAGTTGTCCTCGACTCAAGTTCATCATATTCTCCCAAGTATAGCTTTAGATCTGATAATTGAGTTGACGGGCTTGAGCTCGAGTCAATGGTCCTTGAATCGACGATGTAGAAGGATGGCCAAGGTGGGGGTCGATAAAGCCATGCAGATCGAGCCATCGTAGTAGATGTATATGAAGTAGAGGATGCCGTGAAGTGTCGCCAACTTAATGGTCCTGGCCATGGTGGGGGTCGATGAAACCATGCAGTTGGAGCCATCATAGTAGATGCATACGAAGTATAGGATGCCGTGAAGTGTCGTAAACTTAATGGTCCTGGCCAAGGTGGGGGTCGATGAAGCCATGTAGTTGATATAATTGCAGCAACACTTGGTAATGACCATATGTATGTATTGTTAGTTCTGTCCATGATGAGCATGGTCTCATCATACTTGCTGAGTGACCAACTCACGCTTGTGTTTATGTTGTTTTTTTTAGGTACCATGAAACCGGCATGCGGGAAAGGGGTTTAGCTACACTTCTACACGTAGCTCCACATATTTAGTCAATTTATCAATTGAAGTTATGATAATAAGATTAGTGCGATGAAACTTGGAGTATGGTTTGATTGTGTGCTTGATTACATCAATTGCTTTGTTATAATTTGTGGAATGATTAGATTCATTATTTTAGACTTAACATGTTGCCATATCATCTGTTATTGATGTTTAGATGTCTTTTATTACGGTATATTTTGCCATGATATTGCTATTGCTTCAAACTATGCAAAAACAAGGGAAGTGTTGCCGAAATTTCGGTTAAAGAATTTACGCCCGTGCTGTAATTTATCTTCATTTGTGGTATTTAGATGTTGCTTCTACCATGTTTGGTGACATCTAGGGCATACCAGATGTCGGGGTGTTACAGGAGGAAACTTATGTGGTTATTGTTCTCCCTACTTAAGAAAAGTGTTGGAGTTTTCCTGGTGCAGACCTTAAGTTGGGTGGAGCTAAGTTTGAATTTTTATCGGAAAAGATTGGGTTGGACATTTGGTCTTCCCTTGTGCATCCGTCTTCCTTAGTTGTAGATCTTGAGATTTCTTGAAGAGTTTTGGCTACCAGAGTTGGAAATTTTTGAGAGTTAAGCTCCCTTGCATTTCTGTTTGGGTTTTGTTTTTCTTCCTTGCCTGCAAAGAAAAAATTGTTTATCGGTGTCCGTTCATCTGAGAGAGAGAGAGAGAGAGAGAGAGCAAGAGTACTCAACCACTTAATCCCTCCACTCACCTAATTACCTAACCCCACCATCATTTTTTTTCTCCCACTCAGTAGCAAAAAACAGCCCACTCCATTCGGTTCCTCCTCCAAAAGAGCCAGCTCCTCCCCCATTTCGGTTCTTCCCCAAGTAGAGCAGCATGGAGACCTCCCTCAAGCTCCCCATGGCTTCCCCTTGCGCCTCCTCCCCCAGCTGATGCCTCCTCATGCTGAGCTCCCTCCAACCGGTGCCCTGCTGCTCCATGCTGGCTGCACCTCCTTCCTCCCTTGCCTCCACTTGGTAAGTGGCTCTTTCCCCCCATGGATGGTTGCTTGAGCTCAGTTTTGGAGTTCCTAGCCTGCCTAGATGTGGTTCTAGGTTCTTAGCCTTGAAATCTTGGAGGGAAACTAGTTATTTTTGGGAGGGAAACCTGTTCTGTTTTCGAGCAGAATTTTACCCATTTTTGTAGCTCGGGTTAGAATCCAAGAACTTGACTTTTGGTTCAACCATTAAAAAGTTATGCTAGAATTACCCTTTGCTGTCCAAATTGCAACTTGTAGTAGATTCAATGTTGTGCTGTTGTTTAAGCCAAGTTAGGAGTAGATTCAAAATTTGCATTTGCCTAGGAAGTTGTAGAAAATTTTATGTAGATGATGAAAATGTCTTCATTTGCTCAATTGAAGTTGTATAGCAATAGTTATGCTATGGCAAAGTGGGCTATCTAAACTAGTTTATATGAAATTCAGGATTTTGGGGCAAACTTGATTCAAAGGGTAAATGTATTGTTTGTTGTTGTTGGTTGACTCTAGAAATTGTGAAATTGAGTACACAATTATGTTTCCAGGTGGAGTAGCTTCGGGAGTGGCTCCATCTTTACGCCACTCCATTTCTTTCGGTAGAAGGCAAGTGTATCAACTGAAAGGATAAATGAATGTTGAATTGTTTGCTTGTGATTATGCATATGACATGTTGTGCTACCATGTTGTATTCTTGAATTCGATTAGACTAGTATGGATGGTAACTTTTGAATGTGAGAATTGGCAATGTTTATGCATATGTTTAGTCTTATGCATATGGTTGGGACGAGGAGAGTGAGTTTATTGTGGAAATGCTCTGTTGACCGTGTTGATGCATGACAAATGAATAATGAAGAGTAAATGTTGCATCATTTGTTTCTATAGCATATCATGGGCCAGGTCGGTGAGTAAGTCATAACTAATCCGGTGAGGTCGGTAAGAAAGTTATGACTAATCCGGAGTGCCCTTGTGTAAAACCTAATGTGGGTAGGTATCTCCATGGGATGGAGGTAGGGGGTGAACATCGACGGGTGTTCCCTCAACTATACCGGTATAGGCTTTCAAGGTGCATTGATGAGACCATGCTCATGATGGACAGAACTAACAATGCATACATATGGTCATCACCAAGTGTTGCTGCCATTATATCAACTGTGTGGCTTCATCGACCCCCACCTTGGCCAGGACCATTAAGTTGGCAACACATTATGGCATCATCTACTTCGTCTGCATGGCTTTATCGACCCCCACCTTGGCCAGATTTAAAGCCATACTTGGAAGAAGATGATGAGCTTGAGTCGAGGACAACTCAAATACAAGAAAGGGAGGATGATGTGGACATCACGACCATGGATACGGCCATGCCTACACATCACATCGAAACCAATGATATAATACAAGGACCAATTACTCGAGCTCGTGCACGTCAATTCAATTACCAGGTGAATGCGTTCCTCGGGTTGCATACAAATATTTTAATGGATGGAATACTATTTGATGCGGACATCACTCTCTTTGATGCAGTCACGACGTCACCTACACGTCAAGAGGAAATGATAAAAGGACCTGTTACGCGAGCTCATGCACGCTAGCAAATGGTCAACATGGTGCTCACAAATTATAGAGGAGCTAATGGTAGCCCAACATCGACAAGATGGGCTGGCCCAAGTTGGCCCATGAAGGAGGAGAAAATGGTAGCCCATGTTGGCCCAAGTTGGCCCATGAAGGAGGCACCAACCATGATGGCCCAAGGAGGCCCAACCATGATGGGCCAGAATATGTTACAAGGAGGCCCAACCATGATGGGCCAGAATATGTTGAAACAAGGAGGCCCAACCATGATGGGCCAAGGAGGCCCAACTGATAGAAACAACGGTCCCGATCTTTCGATGAGAAGGTAAATCTCAACTTTTGTGGAGAGTCAACATTAGCGGCCCGACTACAACCGTCCAGGACGTTGCGCCTTAGCGATCGATACACCAACTCCAGAGGGTTATTGATCTCGCCGGTGCGTGATCAACCTGACCACGAGGGTTTGGGTTCCTGCAAGCAATTAAAGAACTAGCAAGAACAAGATAACAAGCAATCTGAAATTGCTAATATGAAAATTTAATTTCCAATATGAAAATTTGGAGTCTTGCAAACACGTGCGCGGGCGGTCTAATCGACACGCGCTTACACGTACAGTAGCAAAGGCTAAACTGATTTACAAAGCAAAACTCAAGTCTCTTAGGTGGCCTATTGCCTTTCTTATATAGTGGTGGGATGGAGCCAAAAACTAAACACTAAGCAAGGTGGTACTAAACTTCTAGTCATATGCAACTTGGGCCTTCGTGGGCCGGTGGAGGGAGCAAGTGGGAGCAACTTGGGCCTTCGTGGGCCGGTGGAGGGAGCAAGTGGGAGCAAGTGGGAGCATGTGGTGCCACACTTCATGGGTTTGTCTGATAAGGAGTGGTGCCATGATGGGCCTTAGTGCCTCCTTGGCCCATCATGGTTGGGCCTCCTTGTTTCAACATGTTTTTGCCCGTGGACCTTGGCACCTCCTTGGCCCATCATGGTTGGTGCCTCCTTTTGGGCCCATTTTGATCTGGTATTGTATTGGCACTTCTCCATAATTTGTGAGCACCATGTTGACCATTTGCTGGCGTGCACGAGCTCGCGTAATTGGTCCTTTCATCATTTCCTCTTGACGTGTAGGTGTCGGCGTGGCTGCATCGAAGAGAGTGATGTCCTCATCACCAACCATGATGGGCCAGGAAGGCATGGCCCATGAAGTGTGGCACCACTTCCTCTCTCCACCGGCCCACGAAGGCCCAAGTTGCATGACTACAAGTTTAGTACCACCTTGCTTAGTGTTTAGTTTTTGGCTACATCCCACCACTATATAAGAAAGGCAATAGGCCACCTAAGAGACTTGAGTTTTGCTTTGTAAATCAGTTTAGCCTTTGCTACTGTCCGTGCAAACGCGTGTCGATTAGACCGCCTGCGCACGTAATTGCAAGACTCCAAATTTTAGTTGGAAATTAAATATTCATATTAGCAATTTCAGATTGCTTGTTATCTTGTTCTTGCTCGTTCTCGATTGCGTGCAGGAATGTTGGTCGCGCCCCGGCAAGATGAACACTTCGGAGATTAGTGTACCGGTCGCTAAGGCACAACGTCGTTGACAGTTGTAGTCGGACCGCCAACGTCGAACTCCAACCCAAATCGTGGTTATCATTCTCTCACCGAAAGATCGGGCCACCATCCCTATCATTTGGTATCAGAGCCGTCGGGTTACTCGGTGAGAAAATCTACACCTCGCTCAATTAATAGATTGGTTTTTTACTTCCTATCGTCTAGCATATAGCCACATTATAATTCCAATTCCTAGCCAAAATTTTGAGCCTACGCTATTGCTATTTTAGATTATAGATTGAATTTGCATTACGGCTTTGATTATTTACTGGTCATAGCGTCTATACTTGCTAGAGTTTCGAATTCGAATCATATTAAGTCACGTTTTTTTTGTTTGTTGTGCATCATTGCCGCTGTTCTTTACGCATATAGCTGTGCGTAGTTTGCCGGTGTTTTGCCGCTATTCAAACCGAGTCAAAATCATACACAAGCATGTTGTATTCAATCTCCTTTGTGTAAATCGGCCAACTCCAAAAGAACTACAGTTTGCTAGCTTGTCTTGCTGATTTTAAAAATAAAAATAAAAAAATAAAAAAAGGTGCATAAAAAGCAAAAGCCGCACCATTTAAAAAAAGTGCAGCAAAGAGCTAGTTGTAAAAAAAAGGAGAACTAGACCAAAAAGAAAGACTTTGTTCGTTGCATCATTTTGTTCTGCGTCTTTGGCTCCTCGTGACTACATTGGTGATTTCGGTTCGCGTCTCTAGTCATTTGTCGGCCTTGGACCAGCATTTCAATTAAGGTTGAATTCTTTTTCAATTTGTGTATCTATTTTGGCTCTAGTATTTTTTCCTTTGCTACCATATAAGCCACCCATAACTACACATAAACTACAACTGTTTACGACACTTGCAACATGCACCTGTACATTTAATCCTTTTGAAGCTTGCTTTGCCAGTGGCCGACAACTACTGCTTCGCTTGGTAAGAATTGATAAGAACTTGATATACAACTAGAGAGTTGCGCGCTTTGTTAGCCACATCCCAGTAGTTCATAGGGCACTTTAACATGGATATGATATTGTATATGGATTTATGACTTGATCATGATGTTAAGCATGGTATGTGATGATGTTGGCATTGAATTGTTCTTTTCAGTCCATTGCGATATACTTGCTGAGTGATGAACTCACGCTTGTGTTTATATTGTTTTTCTTAGGTACCTTGACACCGACATGCGGGAAAGGGGCTTAGCGGCACATCATCACATAATTTCCACACAATTAGACAATATTTACCTTTCGGATTTGTGATCATGAATCTAGTGTGATGAAACTAGGATTATGATTTGTTCATGTGCTTGTTTACATCCTTTACTTTGATTTGGTTCATGGAGTGGTTAAATTCATTATGATAGACTTAAATTGCTACTATATTACCTGTTATTGCTGCTTTGGATGTTTTTCCGTTATGATATATCATGTGATATTATATTGTTGATCCGAATCATGGATAAACAAAGGAGTTGCTGCCGAAATTTTCGGTTCTAGCATTTGCTCATTTGCTGTAATTTATCTTTATTCGAGGTTTTTAGATGTTGTTTAATCTATGTTTGGTAACATTCAGGCACACTAGATGCCGGGGTGTTACATATGGTATGGGTGAACCATGTGGATGGTCTAGGTGCTATTCTAGAGGTTCATAGGATGCTTTTAGATCAAGTGGTGGTGCTGTGATTGGGTAGATTGGATGAAAACTAGATGTTTCTTAATTCTCTGTTTCGGGCAGATTGTGCACTCGACCTAGGGTTTGAGTTTTCACGATTTTAGAGTCGGAATTTGGTCGGCCGCCAGTTGATGAAGTTGTAGGTAACTCAATACCTTTAATTGGACATAAATAACATCCAATTTCGCCTAGCCGTTTGAAAGTTATGCTCGATTTACCAAACGTGTTCAAATCTGTGACGTAGTTGGGACAGAACGTAGTGTTTTGTAGATTAGACAATTTTAGAAACCGAATCAGCTTTTCCCAATACTTAGAAAAAGTTAGGAAATTTCCTAAGCTTCGCTATGATGTACTCGTTTAATCTATTCGGAGTCCTAGAACTAAAGTTATGCTAGATTGAAGCCTGCTGTCCCGACGGGACAGATTCTCTGTTTTTCGGTTTTGGGAGTACTTTGTGAAGTCGGGGTAGACGAGCTTTTGCGTACTGTTTTGGAGGCACATTTTGAGTGTGTGGTATGTTTGTGCAGGTGGTGTGACCCCGGGAGTGCCCTCAACCTCTCGCCAATTCGTCGCCCGAGGTTAAGGCAAGTGCATTGGAATGGGTATCGTTTTGAATGTTGCTAGACTTGATTAGATGCAAATTGCTTTATGATATGATGCCAAGATTGATGTTTGCCTATGACATGATGAACATGATTTCATATTGATAATGTTGTATTAAATATTTTTGACAATCTTTACATGTTTATGTCATATGTGCATTCATAATGGAAGAGGCGTCCCATGCTGATGCGGGCCTCTGTCTTCACACGTAGTGAACACGACAGACCTACCTCGTAGTCCCATCCATGGGTGTGCATGGGAGCGAGTCGGTAAGAGTAGGCACCCTCCATCTACGGGATGGAAGGGGAAGGGGGTGCACGCCGACGGGTGTGCACTCGGCAATACCGGTATGTGCTTCGAAGAGATATGAGCATTTGCATTGCATACATGATGATGATGAAATGAGTACAATGATATTGAGACATGAGTATGATGTTGTATATGAAATTATGACTTGTTCATGATGTTGAGCATGGTATGTAGTGATTTTAACATTGAATTGTTCTTTATTGTCCATTGCAATATACTTGCTGAGTGATGAACTCACGGTTGTGTTTTTTGTTGTTTTAGGTACCATGACACCGGCATGTGGGAAGGTGATGAGACCATGCTCATGATGGACAGAACTAACAATGCATACATATGGTCATCACCAAGTGTTGCTGCCATTATATCTACTGTGTGGCTTCATCGACAACCACCTTGGCCAGGACCATTAAGTTGGCAACACATTATGGCATCCTCTACTTCGTCTGCATGGCTTTATCGACCCCCACCTTGGCCAGATTTAAAGCCATACTTGGAAGAAGATGATGAGCTTGAGTCAAAGACGACTCAAATACAAGAAAGGGAGGATGATGAGGACATCACTACCACGGATACGGCCATGCCTACAAACCAAATTGAAACCAACAATGTAATACAAGAGCTAATTACTCGAGCTCGTGCATGTCAATTCAATTACCAGGTGAATGCGTTCCTTGGGTTGCATACAAATAATTTAATGAATGGAATGCTATTTAATCCTTGTGATGATTTTATTGTCCTTAGGAACCAAGGAAAAGGACTCCCAAACGTCAAGCATGAAGCCAATTCTTTCGGTGCACAAGTTCAACTCGGATTCGGCCTTTGGGACAGCACCAAATTTAAACGACCATAACTTTTGATCCACAAGGGTGTTTGGGGTCTATGAGTACTGGTTTGAAAGGTTTCGTCGTCCTCTTTCTAACGGATCCGGTCCCACCTCCAAATTCCTTATGAATCAACACCAATCTGCAAAACAAGTTCGGTCATCTTCCCAAATCCGAGTCAAACTAGGAATAGGAGTCCTACTCGGCCATGGATGTCTTTTGGACGCCCCAAGCATGGTTTTGGCCTCCTATTTCTCCTATATATAGCTAGGGAGTCCCCCAAAATAACTTGGGTTTTGGTTATTTGATAGTTTAGCCTTTTGCTACTATTTGAGTCTTTTAGACGTGCTCAACGGCCGCCTAACAAGCTCCTTGTATCGGAACCCCAACTTTTTCAATACTTCATCTATATTTGCAATTTTAGATTGCTTTTGCCTTGTTCTTGCTTGTTCTTCGATTGCTTGCAGGAATTGATCTTCGTGATCAGGTTGATCGTGCCCACGGCAAGGTCAATAACCATCTGGAGTTGGTTTAGCGATTGCTAAGGCGCATCGTCATTGTACGTTGTAGTCGGATCGTCAAAGTTGTCTCCACCCAAATCGAAGGTTATCATTCTCATCGAAAGATCGGGACACTCAGTGTTACATCAGAGGATGATGTGGACATCACGACCATGGATACGGCCATGCCTACACATCACATTGAAACCAATGATATAATACAAAGACCAATTACTCGAGCTCGTGCACGTCAATTCAATTACTAGGTGAATGCGTTCCTCGGGTTGCATACAAATATTTTAATGGATGGAATACTATTTGATGCGGACATCACTATCTTTGATGCAGCCACGACGTCACCTACACGTCAAGAGGAAATGATAAAAGGACCTGTTACGCGAGCTCGTGCACGCCAGCAAATGGTCAACATGGTGCTCACAAATTATGGAGGAGCTAATGGTAGCCCAACATCGACAAGATGGGCTGGCCCATGTTGGCCCAAGTTGGCACATGAAGGAGGAGAAAATGGTAGCCCATGTTGGCCCAAGTTGGCCCATGAAGGAGGAGAAAATGGTAACCCAAGTTGGCCCATGAAGGAGGCACCAACCATGATGGGCCAGAATATGTTACAAGGAGGCCTAACCATGATGGGCCAAGGAGGCCCAACCATGATGGGCCAAGGAGGCACTAAGGCCCATCATGGCACCACTCCTTATCAGGCCAACCCATGAAGTATGGCACCACTTGCTCCCTCCACCGGCCCACGAAGGCCCAAGTTGCATGACTACAAGTTTAGTACCACCTTGCTTAGTGTTTAGTTTTTGGCTACATCCCACCACTATATAAGAAAGGCAATAGGCCACCTAAGAGACTTGAGTTTTGCTTTGTAAATCAGTTTAGCCTTTGCTACTGTACGTGTAAGCGCGTGTCGATTAGACCGCCCGCGCACGTGTTTGCAAGACTCCAAATTTTAGTTTGGAAATTAAATTTTCATATTAGCAATTTCAGATTGCTTGTTATCTTGTTCTTGCTCGTTCTCGATTGCGTGCAGGAACGTTGGTCGCGCCCCGGCAAGATCAACACATCGGAGATTGGTGTACCGGTCGCTAAGGCGCAACGTCGTTGACAGTTGTAGTCGGACCGCCAACGTCGAACTCCAACCCAAATCGTGGTTATCATATTCTCACCGAAAGATCGGGCCACCGTCCCTATCATTTGGTATCAGAGCCGTTGGGTTACTCGGTGAGAAATTCTACACCTCGCTCAATTAATAGATTGGTTTTTTACTTCCTATCGTCCAGCATATAGCCACATTATAATTCCAATTCCTAGCCAAATTTTGAGCCTACGCTATTGCTATTTTAGATTATAGATTGAATTTCAATTACGGCTTTGATTATTTGCTGGTCATAGTGTCTATACTTGCTAGAGTTACGAATTCGAATCATATTAAGTCATGTTTTTTTGTTGTGCATCATTGCCGCTATTCTTAATGCATAGCTGTGTATAGTTTGCCGGTGTTTTGCCGCTATTCAAACCGTGTCAAAGTCATACACAAGCATGTTGTATTCAATCTCCTTTGTGTAAATCGGCTAACTCCCATAGAACTACAGTTTGCTAGCTTGTCTTGCTGATTTTAAAAATAACAAAAAAGGCAAAAAGGTGCATAAAAAGCAAAAGCTGCACCATTTTAAAAAAAATGCTGCAAAAAGCTAGTTGTGAAAAAAGGGAGAACTAGACCAAAAATAACAACTTTGTTCGTTGCATCGTTTTGTGCTGCGTCTTTGGCTCCTTGTGACTACATTGGTGATTTCAGTTCGCATCTCTAGTCATTTGTAGGCCTTGGACCAGCATTTCAATTAAGGTTGAATTCTTTTTCAATTTGTGTATCTATTTTGGCTCTAGCGTTTCTTCCTTTGCTACCATATAAGCCACCCATAGCTACACATAAACTACAACTGTTTACGACACTTGCAACATGCACCGGTACATTTAATCCTTTTGAAGCTTGCTTTGCCGGTGGCCGACAACTACTACTTCGCTTGGTAAGAATTGATAAGAACTTGATATACAACTAGAGAGTTGAGCGCTTTGTTAGCCACACCCCAGTAGTTCATAGGGCACTTTAACTCTTACTCTTGCTTGTTTTGTTCTTTTGCTTTCATCTAACATGTCAGGCGTGGAAGCTAACACCATTCCATTGTCACCCCGTACACGACACATTATTCAACACTTTGATCGCCAAGTGAAGATGCATACAAAGAACATGGAAGAAGATGTGCGAATGACCAATGAGCGCCTTGGTCAGCTCAAAGCCTCACAAATAGAGACTAATTTGTCTCTAACAGCTGTCAATGCTTCGCTTGCTCAAATTCTCACAAGACTTGATGATTTGGGTGCTCCAAATACTACTCACGTGGCGACTACCGATGCATGTCTACATCGTCGAATTCAAAGAAACCGCACTGGTATGGCTCCGCTTCGACATGAGGTACGTGCACAAGAATCCACGCATGGTAAGACTAAATTCACAATTCCACCTTTTGATGGTCAATATGATCCCGATGCCTATATTAATTGGGAGATAGCAGTAGACAAAGAATTTGGCAAGTATGATTTGTCTAAAAATGAAAAGATTAGGATTGCCGCTAGTGTGCTAAATGGATATGCATTAACATGGTGGAAGCATATTTGTAGAAAAGAGAGAAAACCTGAAAATTGGAAGGCCATGAAAAGACTTATGAGAATTGATTTTGTTCCTGAATATCATACTGAATTTTTGTATAATAGACTCCAATGCTTGAAACAAGGAAATAAATGCGTTAAGGAATACTATGAACAATTGCAAAATCATTTGTTGCGTTGTGGTTTAGTTGAAGATGAAGAAGCAATAGAGCTTAGGTTCATACGTGGACTTAATCAAGAAATTCAGGATGCTCTTGTTGATGAAACATATAGTTCTCTTTTAGAATTGGTTGTATGTGCTTGTAGAGTTGAAAAAAATGCTTGCTGAATCCTTGAAAGAATCATTAGCTTCATTTGAGGCGCCCATTGTTGCACCTTCTTTTGTAGCTAACATTTTGCTGAAAAGTGAGCACCATCGAGAGAATGATGTAGAAGAGCACATGGAGAAAGAAACGATCGATACTACCCGATGTGTAAGTGAAGAGATAATAGTTGAAGAAACGTCTACAACAGCTGATGAGAACTTACAAGGTAATGTAACAGGTATGGACTTTACACATGGAGAAAATAATTTTGAAGAGCTAAAACTGTCCACAAATCATGCTATCGTTGAGCAAATATTCGTGAAACCGATTGCTGATTTTGCTTTCTTACAAGATGATTTGCTTGCTACTTCTTGTGATAAAGAAGAGTTGTGTGATAATACTTCACTTATATCGATGACACAACTAATGAATGGACATGCTACTTTTGTTAACACACTAGATACTTATGCTGAAAATAAACATGTCATTCACGTTGCAAGCGAAAATGATGAGTTGAAATTGATGTCTTCTTTAGATACATTAGGCTACATTGAATTTGATGTTTCGTGTGATCTGAATTATTTAGAGGAGAGATTTTTTGTACATTCTGATTTGTCCTGCTTATCGCGAAATATTTTCTATGTTATTGGCAAAAATAGTGAGAAAGGAGAGTATAAAGCGCATCGAGTTTACATTTGTTTAGATTTTAAACTTCCGCTTGCTATGCAACAATGTCATCAATTTGATAAGTGCCATATCACTAATCATGTCAAACCAAGTACTTTTGGTTCAACTTACAAGTCACAAGATAGTTTTCAAGAAAGGGAGTATATGGTTGATAGAGCTTCTCGATCCATTGATTTGATTGCAAATGTGCTTGTTGCTTTGTTTCCTGTCGCTCCTAACATTTTCCAGGATAATATGATGGAGTCGAGGATGACTCCACTTCAAGAAAGGGAGGATGATGAGACCATGTTCATGATGGACAGAACTAACAATACATACATATGGTCATCACCAAGTGTTGCTGCCATTATATCTACTGTGTGGCTTCATCGACAACCACCTTGGCCAGGACCATTAAGTTGGCAACACATTATAGCATCCTCTACTTCGTCTGCATGGCTTTATCGACCCCTACCTTGGCCAGATTTAAATCCATACTTGGAAGAAGATGATGAGCTTGAGTCGAAGACGACTCAAATACAAGAAAGGGAGGATGATGTGGACATCACGACCATGGATACGGCCATGCCTACACATCACATTGAAACCAATGATATAATACAAAGACCAATTACTCGAGCTCGTGCACGTCAATTCAATTACTAGGTGAATGCGTTCCTCGGGTTGCATACAAATATTTTAATGGATGGAATACTATTTGATGCGGACATCACTCTCTTTGATGCAGCCACGACGTCACCTACATGACAAGAGGAAATGATAAAAGGACCTGTTACGCGAGCTCGTGCACGCCAGCAAATGGTCAACATGGTGCTCACAAATTATGGAGGAGCTAATGGTAACCCAACATCGACAAGATGGGCTGGCCCATGTTGGCCCAAGTTGGCACATGAAGGAGGAGAAAATGGTAGCCCATGTTGGCCCAAGTTGGCCCATGAAGGAGGAGAAAATGGTAACCCAAGTTGGCCCATGAAGGAGGCACCAACCATGATGGGCCAGAATATGTTACAAGGAGGCCTAACCATGATGGGCCAAGGAGGCCCAACCATGATGGGCCAAGGAGGCACTAAGGCCCATGATGGCACCACTCCTTATCAGGCCAACCCATGAAGTATGGCACCACTTGCTCCCTCCACCGGCCCACGAAGGCCCAAGTTGCATGACTACAAGTTTAGTACCACCTTGCTTAGTGTTTAGTTTTTGGCTACATCCCACCACTATATAAGAAAGGCAATAGGCCACCTAAGAGACTTGAGTTTTGCTTTGTAAATCAGTTTAGCCTTTGCTACTGTACGTGTAAGCGCGTGTCGATTAGACCGCCCTCGCACGTGTTTGCAAGACTCCAAATTTCAGTTTGGAAATTAAATTTTCATATTAGCAATTTCAGATTGCTTGTTATCTTGTTCTTGCTCGTTCTCGATTGCGTGCAGGAACGTTGGTCGCGCCCCGGCAAGATCAACACTTCGGAGATTGGTGTAACACCCCGGCATTTAATATGCCCGAATGCTACCAAACATAAGCTAAACAACATCTAAATGCCACATTTAAACATAAATTCCAGCAAAGGGATATATGCTAAAAAACCGATATTTCGGCAGCATCTCCTTTGTTTTTCCATGAATTAACACAATATCGAAATCATGGCAAGATATATCATAACACACGACATCTAGAACATCAACATAAATGGACATATCATCGAATTACGCCATTAATACCACGCTCAACCACTTCATAATCTATAACGAAGCAAATAAGGAATCACACACATGCTAAATTAAACCATACATTAAGTTTAAGGCACAACTCTTAATATCATGTCTCCAAGTGTGTATTTATGGATTATGATGGTGGAGCTACGTGTAGAAGTGTAGCTAAACCCCTTTTTCCCGCATGCCGATCTCAAGTACCTAAAAAAACAACATAAAACACAAGCGTGAGTTCGAAAACTCAGCAAGCATATTGCAATGGACAACAAGATCATTTACAAGACAATAATACCTCACGTCACATATAACATCTCATACTTGAACACATAACAACATCCTCATCATTTAATATGTATTGTAATGCAATGCAATGCAATGCTATGCTCATATCTCCTTGGAAACTCATACCGATATGGTTGAGTACACACCCGTCGGTGTGCACCCTCTCCCCCCTTCCATCCCGAAGATGGAGGGTGCCTACTCCTCGCTTCCGTTCACCGCGGTGAATGGAATCACGATGTAGGACTTACTCATTGGCTTTCCGGATTAGTCATAACTTTCTCACCGACCTTCCCGGACTAGTTATGACTTTCTCACCGCCCGAGCCATGTAACATGCCATGTATGCATTTATGCCAACATCATATTTAACTCACATATTAACACATGGCATCATAACATATTAAACATGCTCATCATATCATTGGCAATCATAAAAGCATGGCAAGTGATCATATATCATGTAGTCAATTCCATCTATTCTCAACAAGCAACCTACAAATCGCTGTCCATCACAACACACTTGCCTCAACCACGTGCAACGGATTGGCGGGAAGTAGAAGGAACTCCCGGGGTCGCACCACCTGCACAACGGTATCACACACTCACAATCATAACCACAAAACAGTACGCAAACCCTCATCTACCCCGACATTGCCAACTACCCGCAAAACCTAAAAACAGAGGCTCTGTCCCGGCGGGACAGCAGCCTTGCAAAAGGCATAACTTGAGTTCTGGGACTCCGAATCAATTAAACGAGTACATCCTCGCGTAGCTTAGGAAATTTCCCAACTTTCTCTAGGTATATGGAAAGACTGATTCGGACCCTAAAGTCGTCTAATCTACAGATTACCGTGATCTGTTCCAATTACGTCACAGATTTTAACACGCTCGGTAAAACAGCCATAACTTTCAAACGGCTGATCGGAATTTAACATGCTTTATGTCCACGGAAATATAATTAAATTATCTACAACTTCTTCAACATCCGTACGGACAGACTCGGATTCTAAATCGACGAAAACTCGAACCCTAGCCCGACTGCTCATGCTGTCCCAAAACAGAAACGTGGCAACATCTAGATCTAACCCAAATTACTCCAATCCAGCACCTCCAATTGATCTAAAAACTTGATAAACACCTTAATAACAGTACCTAGATCAATCCCCAGGGTTCCCATGGTCATACCTTTGCCCGACGCACGAAAACTCCAATAGATCTCCTCGCTCTTCGCTCCTCGCTCCTCGCTCCTCGCTCCTCGCTCCTCGGATGGATCCATGAGGATGCAGGGGTGGGGAGGCCACCCTAGGGCAGCAAGGGGTGGAGGAGAGGTGGTGGAGAGGTGGGGAGCAATGGGGCAAGGGAGGGGGAGGCGCACAGCCAAGGGAGGAGGGAGGCGGCTAGGGCAAGGGCAAGTGGGGGGAAGGGCGCACAAGGGGCAGGGGTGAACGCCCAAGGGCTGGTGGGGAGCCCTTTTACCAGCCCCCACACCCAATCCTAGTCCGTTACGGAGACCTACTCCATCCCACCAAAGCCCACTTAAGGCCCAAACTCCCCCGGGAAGGCCCAAAACCCCGGAAACGGCCCGGAAACGTTATTAACCTCCATACCTTATGGTTTTAACCTGCCATACCATATTTCATAAAGTTTTTGACCTTAACATGCACCATTTAAAAGGTTACGACACTCCGTGGTGACACATCACTTCAAACAGCCCAAAAACGCGAGTAAACCTCAAGCTGAAAGGTTTTATTCTCTAATTTCACATTCTATAATGTCACACCATACCGTAGTGTCACAATTGGTGTACCGGTCGCTAAGGCGCAACGTCGTTGACAGTTGTAGTCAAACCGCCAACGTCGAACTCCAACCCAAATCGTGGTTATCATATTCTCACCGAAAGATCGAGACACCGTCCCTATCAGAAGGGGCATTAGCTACACATCTTCATGATGAGACCATGCTCATCATGGACAGAACTAACACTGCATATACATATGGTCATCACCAAGTGTTGCTGCAATTATATCAACTGCATGGTTTCATCGACCCCCACCTTGGCCAGGACCATTAAGTTGGCGACACTTCACAGCGGATTCTGGATTCCGGTGGCCCCGGGCGGGGGCTAGAAGAGGACTTTTGGTGGGGGAGGTGGGTCTTCTCAGCGACCCACCTTCAAGAAGTTCAAAGAGGGGACAGGGTTCCTCCTTAGGGGCCAAGGGGACGTGATGTGCACATGCGTGCCCGATCTTCCGGTGAGGGGATAACTTCGATTTGGCGGAGAATGACTTTGACTATCTGGCTATGAACCACGCAAGGATAAGTGCCCGCAATCGCTAAACCACGCTCCTAATCGTTATCAACCATGCCAAGACACGGATGACCTGACCACAAAGGTCTATTCTTGCAAGCAACCGAAGAACTAGCAAGAACAAGAATTGATGAGGACATCACTACCATGGATACGGCCATGCCTACAAACCCAATTGAAACCAACAATGTAATACAAGGGCCAATTACTCGAGCTCGCGCACGTCAATTCGATTGCCAGGTGAATGCGCTCCTCGGGTTGCATACAAATAATTTAATGAATGGAATTATATTTAATCCTTGTGATGATTTTATTGTCCTTAGGAACCAAGGAGAAGGACTCCCAAAAGTCAAGCATGAAACCAATTCGTCCAATGGACAACTTCAACTCAGATTCGGCCTCCGGGACAGCACCAACTTAAAACGACCATAACTTTTGATCCATAAGGGTGTTTGGGGTCTATAAGTACTGTTTTGAAAGGTTTCGATGTCCTCTTTCCAACGGATCTGGCCCCACCTCCAAATTCCTTACGAGTCAATGGGAATCTGCAAAACAAGTTCGGTCATCTTTCCAAATCCGAGTCAAACTAGGAATAGGAATCCTACTCGGCCATGGGGTTGTTTTGGACGCCCCAAGCCTAGTTTTGGCCTCCTATTTCTCCTATAAATAGCTAGGGAGTCCCCCAAAATAACTTGGGTTTTGGTTATTTGATAGTTTAGCCTTTTGCTACTATTTGAGTCTTTTAGACGTGCTCAACGGCCGCCTAACAAGCTCCTTGTATCGGAACCCCAACTTTTTCTATACTTCATCTATATTTACAATTTTAGATTGCTTTTGCCTTGTTCTTGCTTGTTCTTCGATTGCTTGCAGGAATTGATCTTCGTGATCAGGTTGATCGTGCCCACGGCAAGGTCAATAACCCTATGGAGTTGGTTTAGCGATTGCTAAGGCGCATCGTAGTTGTACGTTGTAGTCGGATCGTCAAAGTCTTCTCCATCGAAGGTTATCATTCTCATCGAAAGATCAGGACACACAGTGTGACATCAAGAATAAAGCATACACATGAACTGAGGTTCTGAACTTGTTTACTGCTGCTCTAGCCGAGTCAGGAGAACAAGGTTAAAGTTCCACACATGGGGGCAACTAAACTTAACAAAACCTAAGAAAAATAAGATGGATCTGGTCCAAGATACATATACCCACGAGTTGGCTGCTAGGGGGGTGCTTTTACACCACTTTAAGTTACATGGGAACTTAGCCCAACATTATTGGTGGCGCAGCAACCGAAGAGTCTGAGACAGCCGGAGTGTTTTTCTTGCTGTGATTGACTCGCGTGGAATTTTAAAGTGGGGCCAGATCCATTGGAAAGAGGACGAAATTATCTTTTGATAAAGTACTCACACGCCCCAATCGGAGTCCGTTTGCATTTTCTATTAGCGTTTAAAGTTAGACTGGTCATTGGAGGCCGAGCTGAAACCTTTCGCTTTCCCACATTGCTTTATGACTTGTGTTGGCAGATTAATGCTCCCTTGATGATCCTTGCCCAGGTTCCTAAGCACAAGAATATTATTAAGCAGTGGTATATTCTCCAATGTAAAATTATGCAACCCGAGAAACGAGTTCACCTGTTGATTTAGCTGTCGTGCACGTGCCCTTGTAATAGGACCTTGCATAGGGGATGGTGGAGTTGAGGTCATGCGTGCATCCAGTATAGTGATGTCCTCATCATCCTCCCCTTCTTGAAAGATAGTCGTCCTCGACTCAAGCTCATCTTCTTGACCCAAATAAGGCTTCAAATCTGCAATGTTAAAGGTGGGGCTAACCCCAAACTCTGCAGGTAGTTCAAGCTTATATGCATTATCATTTATTCGGTCTAGCACCTTAAAAGGGCCATCAGCACGTGGCATCAACTTAGATTTTCTCAATTCAGGGAATCTTTCTTTGCGCAAATGTAGCCAGACAAGATCACCAGATTCAAGTGTTAAATGTTTCCTACCATGGTTTCCAGCAACTCTATACTTCTCATTCATGCGCTCAATGTTGTCTTTTGTAGTTTCATGCAATTTGAGAATAAAATCAGCATGTTTTTTTGCATCTAAATTCACCCTCTCGGTAGAAGGAAGAGGTAACAAGTCTATGGGAGCATGAGGGTTAAAGCCATATACTACTTGGAAAGGGCTGACCTTTGTAGTGGAATGTATTGCATGATTGTAGGCAAACTCCACATGAGGAAGACATTCCTCCCACTCTTTCAAGTTCTTCTTCAAAACAGCCCGTAACATTGTTGACAAAGTGCGGTTGACAACTTCAGTTTGGCCATCTGTTTGGGGGTGAAAAGTGGTGGAGAATAGTAGCTTGGTCCCCAATTTGTTCCATAGGGTCCTCCAAAAATGGCTTAAGAATTTGGCATCACGATCTGAAACAATAATGGAAGGCATACCATGCAAGCGTACAATTTCTTTAAAGAACAAATCAGCAATGTGAGTGGGCATCATCGCTCTTGTGGCATGGAATGAAGTGTGCCATTTTTGAGAATCTATCAACAACAACAAATATGCTATCCCTCCCCCTCTTTGTCCTAGGCAATCCTAGAACAAAGTCCTTTGAAATATCCTCCCATGGAACACTAGGGACAGGAAGAGGTATATACAAACCGTGGGGTTTCAACTGGGACTTGGCCTTTTGGCATGTGGTGCAGCGTGCCACATAGCGCTCGACATCGCGTCTCATCTTAGGCCAATAGAAATGAGCTGCCAGCGCATCCTCCGTCTTTTTGGCTCCAAAGTGCCCCATCAATCCTCCTCCATGAGCCTCCTGTAGCAATAAAAGTCGAACAGAGCTAGCTGGAATGCATAGCTTGTTAGCTCTAAACAAGAAGCCATCATTGTTCACAAATTTATTCCAACTCGTTCCATCCTTACAATTTAGCAAGGATTCCTTGAATTCATTGTCTTGAGCATATAAATCCTTTATAGTTTCTAATCCAAAAATTCTACAATCAAGTTGGGACATCATTGCATATCTTCGTGACAAAGCATCAGCAATCACATTATCCTTTCCTTTCTTGTGTTTAATGACACAGGGAAAAGATTCAATGAATTCCACCCATTTAGCATGTCTACGGTTCAGCTTATTCATGATCAGAATGTATAACAAATTCTTGGGCCATAAATAATGTTGCCACGTTTCTAAGGAACGTACAAGAGCATATAATTCCTTATCATACGTGGAGTAATTAAGAACAGGTCCACTCAATTTCTCGCTGAAATAAGCAACAGGCTTACCTTCTTGTATCAATACACCACCAATGCCGATACCGCTAGCATCACATTCAAGCTCAAAGGTCTTAACAAAATCTGGAAGTTGGAGTAGTGGTGCATTGGTAAGCTTCTTTTTCAACGTTGAAGGCATCTTCTTGAGCTTGTCCCCAATGGAACACAACACCTTTCTTTGTCAATTCATTCAATGGGGCAGCTATGGTGCTGAAATTCTTCACAAAGCGGCGATAAAATCCAGCAAGTCCATGGAAGCTCCGCACTTGTGTGACCGTTTTAGGAGTCGGCCAACTCTTGATTGCTTCAATCTTGGCTTCATCTACCTCAATTCCCTGCGGGGTTACAACATAGCCAAGAAAAGAGACTCGATCGGTGCAAAAGGTGCACTTCTCAAGGTTACCAAACAAACGTGCATCACGTAGAGCATTAAAAACAGCACGTAAATGGTCAAGATGTTCAGAAAGTGACTTACTATAAATCAAGATATCATCAAAGTATTCATTTTAAGTTGGTGCTGTCCCGGAGGCCGAATCCGAGTATAACTTGTGCACCGGAAGAATTGGCTTCATGCTTGACGTTTGGGAGTCCTTCTCCTTGGTTCCTAAGGACAATAAAATCATCACAAGGATTAAATAGCATTCCATTCATTAAATTATTTGTATGCAACCCGAGAAACGCATTCACCTGGTAATTGAATTGACGTGCGCGAGCTCGAGTAATTGGCCCTTGTATTACATTGTTGGCTTCAATTGGGTTTGTAGGCATGGCCGTATGCATGGTAGTGATGTCCTCATCATCCTCCCCTTCTTGCATTTGAGTCGTCCTCGACTCAAGTTCATCATCTTCTCCCAAGTTTGTCTTTAGATGAAGTAGAGTATGCTGTGAAGTGTCGCCAACTTAATGGTCCTGGCCAAGGTGGGGGTCGATGAAGCCATGTAGTTGATATAATTGCAGCAACACTTGGTTGTGACCATCTTGGTGATGACCATATGTTTGCATTGTTAGTTCTGTCCATGATGAGCATGGTCTCATCATCCTCCCTTTCTTGAAGTGGAGTCGTCCTCGACTCCATCATATTGTCCTGTGAAATGTTAGTAATGATAGGAAACAAAGCAATATGCACATTTGCAATGAAATCAATGGATCGAGAATTTCTATCAACCATATCCTCCCTTTCTTGAAAACTATCATGTGACTTGTGAATGGAACCAAATGTACTTGGTCTGACATGATTAGTGATATGGCAATTATTAAATTGATGACATTGTTGCATTGCAAACGGAGGTTTAAAATCTGAACAAATGTAAACTCGATGTGCTTTATACTCTCCTTTCTCACTATTTTTGCCAATAACATAAAAGATGTTTCGTGATAACCATGTCAAATCAGAATGTACAAAAAGGCTCTCCTCTAAATAATTCAGATCACAAGGAACATCAAATTCAATGTAGCCTAATATATATAAAGAAGACATCAATTGCAACTCATCATTTTCGCTTGTGATGTGAATGACATGTTTATTTTCAGCATAAGTTTCTAGTGTAAAGGTGACATGTCCATTTGCTAGTTGTGTCATTGATATAAGTGAAGTATTATCACACAACTCTTCTTTATCACAAGAAATAGCAAGCAAATCATCTTGTAACAAAGCAAAATCAGCAATTGGTTCCACTATTAGTTGCTCTACGATAGCATGATTTGTGGATAGGTTTTGCTCTTCAAAATTATCTTCTCCATGTGTAAAGTCCATACCTGTTACATTACCTTGTAAGTTCTCATCAGCTGTTGTAGGTGTTTCTTCAACTATTATCTCTTCACATATACATGGGGTAGTACTGATCGTTTCTTTCTCCATATGCTCTTCTACATCATTCTCTCGATGGTGCTCACTTTTCTGCAAAATATTAGCTACAAAAGAAGGTGCAACAATGGGCGCCTCAAATGAAGCTAATGATTCTTTCAAGGATTCAGCAAGCATATTTTCAACTCTATAAGCACATACAACCAATTCTGAAAGAGAACTATATGTTTCATCAATAAGAGCATCTTGAATTTCTTGATTAAGTCCACGTATGAACCTAAGCTCTGTTGCTTCTTCACCTTCATCTAAACCACAACGCAACAAATGATTTTGCAATCGTTCATAGTATTCCTTAACGCACTTATTTCCTTGTTTCAAGCATTGGAGTCTAGTATACAAAAATTCAGAATGATATTCAGGAACATAATCAATTCTCATAAGTCTTTTCATGGCCTTCCAATTTTCAGGTTTTCTCTCTTTTCTACAAATATGTTTCCACCATGTTAATGCATATTCATTTAGCACACTAGCAGCAATCCTAATCTTTTCATTTTCAGACAAATCATACTTGCCAAATTCTTTGGCTACTGCTATCTCCCAATTAATATAGGCATCAGGATCATAATGACCATTAAAAGGTGGAATGGCGAATTTAACCTTATCTAGGGAATCATCATCAACATGTACCTGAGCATGTAGTATGCCATTTTTGTTGCTTAGAAGATGAGGTGGAGGACTGGAAGTTCCGGGGGCAGTACTTGCAAGCTTATCAAGTCTAGACAAAATAGTAGCAAGATTAGTGTTAGCAACTCCCTGAGCGGTCTCGATAGACCGAAGGCGGTCTTCTTGCATCAACATTCTAGCAACAATTCCCTTTGCGCGTGGAGAGTGATGCATCGAATCCTCATCACCTAACATGGTTAGTAGAAGAAAAGAAAACAATATAACAAGTATAATGTTCCTATCAACTACTAGGTGGCAAGTCTCTCAAGCGCTCAAGCCTATGACCCAAGTTCTTACAAGTTCTTACAATGCAGCAGGCGTTGTCGGCCGTTGGCGTTGTCAAAGGTTCTCCGAAGTTTGTGTAGAGCGATTGCCAAGGGATCGAACGCCTGTACGGGTAGAAAGTGGAGCTTGGACAGGCTTAATTTAGTAGCAAAAGGTTAGCAATAATCCAATCAGTGAATGCAAAATTGAAGAATTGTTCAACGTCTAGTCACTAGTTGCTGACTCGAGGCTAGCAAGGACTGTGACTCAAAACTGTGGTCGGCGACAGTACAGTTCCACAGCAGATGAAAAAAAACAGCGCGAAAAAAATTCGCGAAAGAAGGGAACTATCTCAAAAGATGTTTTTTTTTTTTTTACGGAACGATCCGATTCGTTTTTCTTTCAAGTGCTATGCAGGCGGAAGACCAGTCGTGTGACCAGTCGGACGGCCAGGTGGGCGACCAGTCGGCTAACAGGAGGGCGAACAGTGGGCGACCAGTCAGGCGGCGACCAGGTGGGCGACCAGTCAGGCGGCGACCAGGTGGGCGACCAGTCAGGCGGCGACCAGTCGACTATCAGGTGGGCGACCAGTCAGGCGGCGACCAGTCGGGAGGCGACGATCGAGAGGCAACGATCGGCTAGCGGGTGGCGACGATCGGCGGCGACCAGTCGGGAGGCGACCAGTCGGCTAACAGGAGGGCAGCCGGTCGGACGACCAAGTGGGCGACCAGTCAAGCGGCGACCAGTTGGATGAAAAGAAAACTTCGGTCCGAACACCTTTTCTTTTTTTTTTCTTTTTCAACAGTTCGGGACCGAAACGGAACACAACTCGAAACGGAACACAACTCGAAACCGAACACAACTCGAAACCGCTGTGGGAGACAAAATTTTCTTCTGACCTGGAACTAGACTAGAATTCAGCAACTCGACACGACGATGCAACCAAAAATTCAATAACGCAGTGCACTGGAAAGGAAAATGCGAGGCTCAAATTGTTTTGGTATGGGGAGATCCAATCTGATGGCGCTTCTCTGGACTATAGGAAAGATATCAATCTACTAATCTAGGGTAAAGAATTCTCACCGAGCAACCTGGCTTGCTCTGATACCACTTGATGGAGCCGTGATGGCACTATGGGTGTCCCGATCTTTCGATGAGAAACACACGATCGATTTGTTAGAGTCGACTTTGACGATCCGACTACACCGTACGACGACGATGCGCTTTAGCAATCGCTAAACCAACTCCAGCGGGTTATTGATCTTGCCGTAGGCACGATCAACCTGAACACGAGGTTCAATTCCTGCAAGCAACCGAAGAACAAGCAAGAACAATAGGATAAGCAATCTGAAATTGCGGATAAAACTGGAAGCGAAACAAAGTGGAGTCTTATTGACGATCTTGACAAGGTGGCTGTCCAGCACAACTCGCAGGATCAAGTTTGCACTTGGCTAAACTAATCAAATAAAACCCAAAACCCTAAGGAGCCGATGTCTGGCTATTTATGAGAGGTAGGGGCGTGGGAAACACGTCCAAAGCAGTAGGATACCAACTACAACTCTATTACAAGGCCCAAAGCCCAAGTCTTCTCGATTTGGAAAAGTGACGCCAATTGTTTTGCACATACCCGTCGACTCGGACGGAATTTGGGGATGGGGTCGGATCCGTTGGAAAGAGGACGTCGAAACCTTTCAAACCAGTACTCATAGACCCCAAACACCCTTGTGGATCAAAAGTTATGGTCATTTTAAGTTGGTGCTGTCCCGGAGGCCGAATCCGAGTATAACTTGTGCACCGGAAGAATTGGCTTCATGCTTGACGTTTGGGAGTCCTTCTCCTTGGTTCCTAAGGACAATAAAATCATCACAAGGATTAAATAGCATTACATTCATTAAATTATTTGTATGCAACCCGAGAAACGCATTCACCTGGTAATTGAATTGACGTGCGCGAGCTCGAGTAATTGGCCCTTGTATTACATTGTTGGCTTCAATTGGGTTTGTAGGCATGGCCGTATGCATGGTAGTGATGTCCTCATCAGTTAACGACGAAACGTTAACGACGGAGCGTTAACGACGGAGCGTTAACGATGAAACGTTAACGGCAACAGGTAACGGAGGAACGTTAACGACGAAACGTTAACGACGGAGCGTTAACGGGGAAACGTTAACGGCAAACGTTAACGGCAAAACGTTAACGGTGGAACGTTAACGACAAACGTTAACGGCAAAACGTTAACGGTGGATCGTTAACGGCGAACGTTAACGGTGGAGGTCAACAATGATAGGATACTCATGAAACGAGGTAGCGACCGTCGGTGCAACGACATGGCCGCGGTAGAACGCTACCAAGGATGGTTAACCGGTGCGCGAACCGGCGGCAACAGTTTAGGCCAAAAGACGACGGTTTAAGGCGGGCGCCGGGCTTCTCGGCAAACGGAGACCAAAAGAACCTTAAGTATGATCCAAAATAGTAAAAGATGATCCTCCGGACGCGACAACACGGCCGGAGCGAACCAAAATAGCCGGCGTCAAAAGGCGACGCGTGGCGACGGCAAACGGCGGCCTAAATATATAAAAAAAATTCCGGAGGATGGGATGGCAAAGGGAGAATGTCTACTGCGTAGAACGCGGCGAGACGATCTCAATGGTATAGGCGGATTTTGCGGCGCCCTTCCGGATTAATCACAAACTGGCGATTAACGGGTTTCGGATCAAAACTTTGGACGGCTATAACTTCAAGAATAATGATCGGAACTTAACGAAATTTGACCGAGAGCTAGATGGGACCAAGAGGCACACCGTGACGCAGGTGGCTCGAAGAAATACCTTCTGGAACAGCGGGGAACGCGCGAGGAATTTTGCCGCTGTCTGGAACGCAGTCTGAACGGAGAAATTAATTTGCTGCTCCAAATCCAGAGGGCAAAACCTTGGGGCAAGATGTGCATCGTGTAGAGGACATCCCCAGGAGTCTACACAAAAAATTTCACCGTCAAACTCGAAAAATTGAGGGAGTTATGGCCTCGGCAAGATTCGAGATTGAAACGGCCATAACTTTTGATCCCGTGGACCAAATTGGCTGAATTTTGGACAGAAAGCAGATGGTACCTTGTGGCACACCGTGGAGAAGACGGATCTCGAAAAGAGTCGACGAGCTGCCCGGGACGTGGCTCCAAAGTTCGGCCGACGTTGGGCGACGTTCGGGCGACATTGGATGGATCTCGGAGTTTTGGAGATGATCCGGAGGTTGAAGATCTGTGGGAGAGGTCATGGGAGGTCTCCACTGGGTTGGGGTGGCGGCTAGATCAAGAAAAATCAAGTTTGGACGCGTTTGGAGCAAAAACGGGTCTTGTAGGCATTTTATCGAGCAGTTTCCGTGCATGAATCGGATCCGGGCGACGTGGGCCAACGGGAGTCCGACACGTGGCGGGGTGGGGGCGCTGTGGGCTGGCGCGCGCGGCTGGGCCGGCCTCTTTGGCGCCTGCAGCGGAGGGCGAGTGGGTGGCGCGGTGGCTGGGCGACTGGCCGGGCCTTCTTGCGCGCGGGAGTGGAGGGGGTGGGCCGGCTCGGGCGGGGTGGGCTGCGGGGAGGCGGGGTGGGCTAGCGCAGGAGAGAGAAGGCCCAAGCCATTTTCGGAATTTCTCAGCAATTTCCAATAAAAACAATTCCACAAATTCCAATTAAATCATTTGAGGCAATAAAAATACCCAAAAAATTCTAGAAAAATTCCAGAAAATATTTTGAGACATTTCCAACTCAAATAAAATATTTCTAACAAAACTTTATATAAACTTTTCCAAATAATTAATTAATTTCGAATGAAAGGCTTAGTTTAAATTAATTCCAAATAAATCCGATAAATAGCAAACGAGCTCCGAAAAATCTCAAAAATTACAGAAGAACTTCTTGAAGCACAAGGAATCCAAATAAAATAAAATAAATTTTATTTGAGGTTTAGAATAATCAAATTAAATTGTTTTAGCTTTTAGAAAATTCAAATCAAGCTTTATAAATGCGAAAAAAATCAACGAAAATTTTGGAGAAGCTAAACTAAACCAAAATTTTGAAAACCCAAATTTTGGGATGTTACACTACCTAACAGCAAAGAGCATGCTTGCATAGGCACAACATCACAATCAGCATGGTCATGATATGAACCGAGTGAAAAGTGCAATCTTACCGTTCTTGTTACCTTAACCTTTCCACTAGAGTTGAACCACTGAATGTAGTAAGGATGTGGATGCTGTGTTGTGGTCAAGCCAAGCTTCTCGACCATATCCATGCTAGCAAGATTATTGCAACTCCCTCCATCGATGATGACTCGCACAGAGCGCTCTTTGATGACAAATTTAGTTTGGAACAAGTTGTGGCGTTGATTTTGTTCAACACTCTCCATTTGAGTGCTAAGTACACGCATTATAATGATGCTCATGTACTTGTCTGAAATGTCAGCACCCAAATGATGCTCCTCATTTTCATTCTCTTCATTCTAACCTGCAGGGTTAGTTGCAGCTAAAGCAAGATCTTCTTCAATATCACTAGCAGAGGTATATTCACCATCGTCCCTCACAATTAGAGCATGTTGACTTGGACAATCACGCATCATGTGTCCAAATCCTTTGCAACGATGGCATTGCACATCGCGAGTGCGGCCTGTGGATGCAGCTGAAGAAGCACCCTTAGCAGGAGCATGTACCGAGGCTGATTTTGTGTCCGAAACATGTGTTGGAGTGGAAGTAGAGGTAGCAGGATGACCACGGTTGGAATGTGGAGGTACACGACCAGAAGTGGTGGATGGAGACTTTGCTTGCACTTGGTTTGGTCGTGACGAAAAGGAACCTCCAAAATTCCCTCTTAGCTTGGCATGTCGTCCCTGTACTTCCCTTTCAGCTTTACAAGCAAGATTAAACAAACGAGTGATAGAGTTGTATTCTTTGTAATCAAGTATGTCCTGAATTTCTCTATTGAGCCCACCTAGAAATCTAGCCATCTTAGCATCTTCATTATCTTCCAACCCACAACGCAACTCACAAATTTGCATTTCTTGATAATACTCCTCTACAGATTTATTTCCTTGATTTAAACGTTGTAACTTATTGAGCAAGTCACGAGCATAGTAAGCAGGAACAAATCTAGCTCTCATCATTCTTTTCAAAGCATTCCATGTTCTAGGTGCATTCTCATGGTTCCTACAAGTCTCACTCCACCAAATGGAGGCAAAAGCAGTGAACTCACTAGTGGCAGCCCTAACTTTTCTATTTTCAGGAAAGTCATAGCATGCAAATTTTTGTTCTACCGCTAGCTCCCATTCAAGATAAGCATCGGGGTTATATTTTCCATCAAATGAAGGTATTGTAAACTTAACATTTCCCATGGGATCATTACGTACCTCTCGAGGTTCTCACTGATTTCTACGCATACCTTGCCGATTGTGTCGAAGTCGCCGATGATCTCGATCATTATTAGAGTTAAATCCATCATCATCCTCAGTGTCAGCAGCATAATTGTTCTCTACCTCATTTGCCTAGGCACGGGGAGCGTACCGCGGTTGGCGTCCATGTGCGCCGTTTTGTTCTTGTGCATCATTGGCCACGTTTTCAGCAAGTGGTGGTTGTTGTCCCTCAATATGATCAACTCGATCACAGATGGTGGCGAGGTTGTCGTTGATCTAAGCCAATGCGTTATCATGATTTTCAGCATATTCGTTGAGTAGTCGTGTGAAGTGTTGTATGATTCCTCTCGAGCGGGGTGTGAGAACATCAGCTCGATTTCCCTCATTACTTCCATTGTCATCTGCCATGGTTAGTAATAAACAGGAAAACACACAAAGATATGTAGTTCTCTATCCACTACTAATTGGTGAAATTGATCAGGGCACTTCCTCTCAAGCTCTTACCAATTCTTACTAATGCAGCAAGCGGTGCAACCGGTGGCTGGTTCGTGATAAACTGATCTCAAGCGTGAGCAAAGCGATTGCAAGGCTATCACCTGTGAGGTTAGTAGAGAGTGGAGCTTGAACAGGCTGTGTATACTCAGTAGCAATGGAGAACAATCAATTAATCTCAGATTTGCATAAATTGAGTAATTGTTCGAAACTAGCACTTAGCCTATGTTGCTGATCAAACAAGGGTAGAGAGTAGGCAAAAGCAGGTGTAGGGACATGAAAACAAGTGACAAAGATGTAACAATTCAAAGTTATGCAATTGGAAAAGGCACAATAATCAACCAACTTTGCAACTTCCTGATTTCTGTCCACACGACAGCAGGTCGGTATTTTAGCCGTAACTTTTTGTCAGTTGCCTCTTTTTTAATGTTTTCTTTTTTTTCTATTTTTCTTGATGACTTTTGCAACAATATTCTTTCAGACCAAAACTTCTGAAAGCGAACCGAAAAATTACCATAAATTTCGCAAGTTGCTGCTGTTTCAGGTTTCAGAACTGCAACTAGGTCCGAAAGAAACACTTGCAGATTTCAGTTGCTTTCATGTATGAGTGTGAAATTTGGCAGAAAGATAGAACAATAAGTCACGAAGCTGCACCTTTTGGTTTCACTCAAAAAGGATAAACCAAATGGGATTTATGGCGTTTTTGGTGACAACTTCGCAAATGGACAGATTCTGCCCGAGATGCAATGTTTCGATTTTGGTTTTTATGGATGGATTTTGATGTGGGGAAAATGAACAAAAAGATGAACAAGAAGATGAACAGCAACAAGACAACGCTAGAATGGACGCAAACACAATTAAGCAAACTTAAATTAAACGATTTGATGGCACAACGGGGTTTGGACAGTGGACAACAATCTTTTTGTGGGGCAAATTTTCTGGACACTAGGAAGAACACAATCAAACAACTAAACAAGATACAAGAACTCACCGGTCAACCTTTGCTCTGATACCAAATGATGTGCACACGGGTGCCCGATCTTCCGGTGAGGGGATAACTTCGATTTGGCAGAGAATGACTTTGACGATCCGACTACGAACCACGCAAGGATAAGTGCCCGCAATCGCTAAACCACGTTCCTAATCGTTATCAACCATGCCAAGACACGGATGACCTGACCACGAAGGTCTATTCTTGCAAGCAACCGAAGAACTAGCAACAACAAGAATAAAGCACACACATGAACTGAGGTTCTGAACTTGTTTACTGCTGCTCTAGCCGAGTCAGGAGAACAAGGTTAAAGTTCCACACATGGGGGCAACTAAACTTAACAAAACCTAAGAAAAATAAGATGGATCTGGTCCAAGATACATATACCCACGAGTTGGCTGCTAGGGGGGGTGCTTTTACACCACTTTAAGTTACTTGGGAACTTAGCCCAACATTATTATTGGTGGCGCAGCAACCGAAGAGTCTGAGACAGCCGGAGTGTTTTTCTTGCTGTGATTGACTCGCGTGGAATTTGAAAGTGAGGCCGGATCCATTGGAAAGAGGACGAAATTATCTTTTGATCAAGTACTCACACGCCCCAATCGGAGTCCGTTTGCATTTTCTATGAGCGTTTAAAGTCAGACTGGTCATTAGAGGCCGAGCTAAAACCTTTCGCATTCCCACATTGCTTTATGACTTGTGTTGGCAGATTAATGCTCCCTTGATGATCCTTGCCTAGGTTCCTAAGCACAAGAATATTATTAAGTAGTGGTCTATTCTCCAATGTAAAATTATGCAACCCGAGAAACGAGTTCACCTGTTGATTTAGCTGTCGTGCACGTGCCCTTGTAATAGGACCTTGCATAGGGGATGGTGGAGTTCAGGTCATGCGTGCATCTGGTATAGTGATGTCCTCATCAGGAGGCCGCCCCAGTCCACTTCTTCGCGGGTGGCTGTTCGTCTTGCGCCAGGGCAGGGCATGATCTGTTTCAAGTGCGGGGTGGACACCGTGTTGCGGAGTGTGGTTGGACCGGGGACTGCAACCACTGTGGCAAACCCGGTCATATGGGACGGGTCTGCCGGATGAATCTTGGTAGCATCATCAAGTGGGAGGCGGTGCCTTCTCCTCCCACTCCAGCGGCATCTTCCAGGGGTTCGGTGCAGATGCTGGTGGCCCCTGCTTCCCCGTCGCCCTCGGTTTGGGCACCATCGGTGCCCTACTGGTGCCCGCAGTCGACGGCTCCTCCTCAGTTGCTCTCACCGCCCCCAGCTTTGTTGGGGCATTAGCCGTGTGTCGGGGCTCCCGCTTCCCCGGCGCCACCAGGAGTGTACGCTTTGCCGACCGCCGAGGCAGCCAGGCATCCAGAGGTGGTTTCAGGTACTCTGCTTGAGGATTCAGTTGATGCCTTTGTTTTGTTTGATTCCGGAGCATCCTATTCTTTTGTGTCGTCTGAGTTTGCTAGTAGAGCTAAGTTGGGAGTTCAGCGGATCTCTGAGTCTGTGATAGTCAGTTCTCCTAGGGGTTTGATTGCTAGTTCTTTGGTTTGCCCGGGTTGCACCATTGCCATTGATGATGAAGTTTTCTTTGCCAATCTTATGGTGATCCAGTTGGCTCCTTTTGATGTCATTTTGGTCATGGACTGGTTGCATCAGTACCGCGCCAAGATCTGTTGCTTTTGGAGGACAGTTACCTTGCAGGCCCCGTTAGGGGTGGAGTTGACCTTTCAGGGTAGTATACCTTCCAGTTCCATCTTTGCTTTGGCTAGTCTGTTTTCTTGTCGCCGTTTGAGGCAGTTGGGTTTTCTCATGGCTATTTCTGAAAAGCCATCTTCTTCAGTAGCAATTGCAGAGATTCCTATGGTGAAGGAGTTTGCTGATGTGTTCCCTGATGAGTTGCCTGGTTTGCCTCCAGTGAGGAGTGTGGAGTTTCGTATTGATCTTGTTCCTGGCACTCGACCTATTTCTATCTCTCCATACCGCTTGGCTCGTCCTTTTCAAGACGAGTTGAAAAAGCAATTGGAGGATCTGTTGGCCAAGGGTTTTATTCGGCATAGTGTGTCGCCATGGGGAGCACCCGTCCTCTTTGTTTCGAAGAAGGATGGAAGTTGGCATATGTGCATTGACTATCGTGCTCTTAATCAAGTGATAGTCAAGAACAAGTATCCATTGCCTCGCAATGAGGATCTGTTTGACCAACTGAAGGGAGCAAAGGTGTTCTCTAAGATTGATCTTCAGTCTGGTTACAATCAGATTCAGGTGAGGGAACAGGACATTGAGAAGACTGCTTTCTCCACTAGGTATGGGCATTATGAATTTAAAGTTATGTCTTTTGGACTAACTAATGCTCCTGCTGTCTTTATGGAGGCGATGAACAGTATGCTACACAAGTACCTTGATGAGTTTGTGGTAGTGTTCATCGATGACATTCTGGTTTACTCTAAATCAGAAGAGGAGCATGAGCGGCATTTGAGGCTTGTGCTGAGTACCTTGAGGGAGAATCAGTTCTTTGCTAAGCTGAAAAAGTGCGAGTTCTGGATTTCAGAAGTGGGTTTTCTTGGCCACATCATCAATCCAGAGGGCATATCTGTAGATCCTAGCAAAGTCTCAGCAGTTTTGGATTGGAAGAGGCCTTCCAATGTCAAAGAGGTGCGTAGTTTCCTTGGGTTGGCTGGCTACTATCGGCGTTTTTTGCAGGATTTCTCTATCGTTGCTAAGCCGCTTTCATAGTTGACCCAGAAAGGGATGAAATTTCAGTGGTCTGCAGAGTTTGAGCACAGTTTCTGCACTTTAAAGGAGAAGTTGGTGACTGCTCCTGTTCTTACCCTTCCCGAGCCTGGGAGGCGTATCACAGTCTTTTCTGATGCTTCTCGTCTGGGACTTTGTTGTGTGCTCATGCAAGATGGCAAGGTGATTGCTTATGCATCGAGGCAGTTGAAAAAGCATGAGCAGAATTATCCCACACATGATCTTGATTTAGCCGCTGTGGTGTTTGCATTGAAGATATGGAGGCATTATCTGTATGGTGAGTCTTGTGATATCTTCACTGATCACAAGAGCCTCAAGTACATCTTTACTCAGAAAGATTTGAATTTGAGGCAGAGGAGGTGGGTGGAATTGATAAAGGATTATGATCTCACTATCTAGTACCATCCGGGTAAGGCAAATGTGGTGGCTGATGCTCTCAGTCGCAAGACAATGCCCCCTGTCATTGATTGTCTTGTTGCTGATTTTGAGCGATTGGGAGTCTCCTACTGCTTTGCGGGGACCGTGCAAGCTGAAACTCAATTGATTCTTGAGTCAGCGATCCCCGAGCGTGTGCGGGAAGCACAACAGCATGATCGTTTGCTCCAGCAGGTGAGGAAACGCCTTGAGGATGGCAAAACTGGGGACTTTTCCATAGACGATGTGGGAGCTCTGAGGTTTCAGGGTCGCCTGTGTGTACCTCAGAAATCCCAAGTCAAAGATGACATCTTGAGAGAGGCTCATCGCACCCCGTACACGGTTCATCCTGGGGAGACCAAGATGTACAGGGATCTGAAAAAGAACTTCTGGTGGAAAAGGATGAGAGTTGATATCGCCAAGTATGTGGCGTCTTGTGGGATTTGTCAGAAGATAAAGGCTGAACACAAGCGTCCCGTTGGCTTGTTGCCGCCATTGGAGATTCCTATGTGGCCTTGGGATGACATTTCCATGGATTTCGTGGTTGGCCTACCTCGTACTCCACGAGGGAAGGATGCTGTTTGGGTTGTGGTGGATCGTCTTAGCAAGTCCGTGCAGATCGGGAAGCCATTTTTGGAGGGCATCACTTATGGGCGCTACCTAATGGGTGGCATTGTTTGCAGCAAACCATTTCGCTAAGACAACCAGGTACACCGGGCATATTTCGGAGAACGAACTGAACTTCGTCGAGCAGAACAGGAACTGGTCGCCCTTCATTGAAATTAGGCGATATGCGCAAGCATTGTTGGCAAACAAGAAGGTAACATGAAATTCTTTAAATGGTACCCAAAAGTACTGATAAATTTCATGATTACAGACTACAAAAAAGGGTTAAAGCCAGTAGCCTTGGAGAGGCTACTGGTTGTCGGCGCCGTCTGCTGCTGCGTCCCCGGCGTTCGCCCCCTCGTCCTCCCCGGCGTCTCCGGCTGCCGGGGCAAGGCCCGCCGGGGGCTGGACCTGCATCAGCCCGGCGACGAACTCCGCAGCCTCCTGCACGCGTGTTCGCGCCTCCGCCTCATCTCCTTCGATGCCCCCCACCGTTGCCATGGCATTGAAGGAGGCGTCGTGGCTGGCACAACACGACAGCACGTAGGAAGCTGCCCCGATGGCCACTGCTCGCCCCTCGACGACCAAACACTCGGCGAGGGCAGCGGGCAGATTCTGGAGGGCCTCCGCAGCTCGGTTCACCCCCGCAGCGTACTGCAGGGCAGTAGACTCCTGCGGAGGCGCAAGAACCATGCCGAGGGGTGCCAAGCTTACCCTCATGCTCCTGTAGGCGTCGCGAAGCATGACGGTGACGTTGTGGAGCACTCGGCGGTGCTCCGCCGTAGCCCTGTCCCGCATCGCCTCGGCCGCCCGGGCCCGGACAAGCGAGGCGGCGTTCTCCCGAGCTAGCGCCGCCTCAGTTCTCTCCGGAGAATGACTATTCGGTACCGTTGTTACATGATGAATGAATGGTGAAAAGGAAACATGACATCGTTTGTGTTTATTCAATCATAAAAGGGTTGATGAGCCAGGTCGGTGATAAAGTCATATATGGAGATATGACTATTCCGGAGTGCTCTTGAAGAATGTGCATTCATGTCATGAAACGAGATTTCCCTTGCTTTCTAGTATGAAAAGAAAAGAATGAATAATTTCTGCTGTTGGTTGTGGTGAAGGGATTTGTGTTTCCTGTGCGTCTTGGCTTAGGAAATTAAAATGAATACTCTTTGGTTGTTGTCGAATCCTTTCCAAAGTGATTGTAGTGCATTGGACTCAAAGTTATGCATGGGGATCAATTGGGTTAATGGTTGGTGGTTGAGCTTACCCAATGGTGGTACTCTTTGTCTTGGTCCTTTGAGTGGAAGGATGTGAGGGCGAGACTTTCCTAGTAAGAGAAATCTGGTGTAACTAGTAGTTGATCGTAAATAGTTTAATAGTGAAGAGTAAAGGAAGGTGGTGTATAACCCAATTCAAACCTTCCTGGAGAATTGTTTCGTTGATGTGTTCCTAGGTGGAGTTGATTAAATTATTAGTGGACCACTTGGTGGTTATTAGTAATTGTTTTTCCATTTCAGAGTGTATTGGATCTTTCTGTCGCTAAGGTTGAGCAAGGTTGTGTCAACCGTAGCGATTTTGTTCGGTTGTTACTGTTTCTCGCGGGTTTAAGGACCTTGGTTGTAAAGTAGGCCTTTCCTTTCGGTGGTAGTGTTGGGTAATGGTCTTTTGTAAAAGATCAATCTTTTGCAAGGATTTAACCTCGTTTGTTCAAATAGTTGGTGGTCTTGGAGTGTTCGTCTCCCTTGGTTTCCGTCGTCTTCAATACGACGAACCACAGTAGAGAGGTTGAGGTGTGAAAGCACGTTTGTGCGTGGGAGTTGAAGAAGGTTTTAGAGGCTGGTACCGTGTTCTTCGGGAGAGTAGTTTCGATTTAAAGGATCGGGCACGTTCGTGCCAAGGAATGTATGGAATGAGGAGTGTGAGACCGTTTCCTTTCGTGGTCTATTTTGGAATGGAAATGAAGGTGGAACCGTGAGAGGAAGGTGGAACTGTCAGAGGTTGCCCTTAGTTGAGCTGGATCAACACTTTTGTCGCTAACTGTTGGTTTTGGGAACTTGTTTGTCGTTTGCCCCGGTTTGAGTCCTTGCGTGAATGTTTTGCGTTGCAAAGAAGTCATTTGTACCATGGGGTCTTTGTTGTTGTTTTTGGCGATTCTTTGGATTCGAGGTCGAATCCTGTTTAAGGGGGGGAGAATGTGACACTACGGAATGGTGTGACATTATAAAAATGTGAATGTTGAGGTTAAAACTATACGTTATGAAGTTTAATCGCGTTTCCGGGCCTCTCCGGGGGAGTTTGGGCCTTGCGGGAGCTAGTTTGGGCCTTGAGGGAATTAAATGGGCCGTCGGTGGGGGCTTTTTGGCCCATGTGGGGGGGGAGACCTGCCAACCCCTTTAGGGTTTCCCCCCATGCGCCCCACACCCTCCCTCCCTCTCCCTCATGCGCCCCCACACCCCCTCCTTCTCCCCCATGCGCCTCCATCTCCCCTAGCCGCCCCTCCTTGCGCCCTCTCCTCCCCATCCCCTCTCCACCACCCTTGCTGCCCTAGGGAGGCCTCTCCACATCACCATCCCGCAGATCCATCCATTGTAGCGCTCCGCGACGAGGAGATCCGGTGGATTTGGAGCGATGAAGGAGATCGCGCGAACCGGGAGGAGATCCGTGGGTTCTTCATTCGTCGGGCGAAGGTATGGCCACGGGGATCCTTGGGGTTGGTCTAGGTACTGTTCTAAGGGTTAATATCATATTTTTAGATCAATTGGTGGTACTATAATTGGGTAGATTAGATGGAATCTAGAGTTTGGCACGTTCTCTGTTTCGGGCAGCATGAGCAGTCGACCTACGGTTTGGGTTTTCGTCAATTTTGATTCGGAATTTGGTCATCCGCCTGTTGAAGAAGTTGTAGGTAACTTCAATACCTTTCAGTGGCTATAAAGAACGTCCAATTCCGCCTAGCCGTTTGAAAATTATGCTCGTTTTACCGAACGTATTAAAAACTGTGACGTGATTGGAACAGATCACAGTATTCTGTAGATTAAACCACTTTAGAGTCCGAATCAGTCTTTCCATATACTTATAAAAAGTTAGGAAATTTCCTAAGCTACGCAAGTATGTACTCGTTTAATCGATTCGGGGTCTTAGAACTCGAGTTATGCTCGTTGCAAATCTGCTGTCCCGACGGGACAGAACCTCTGTTTTTGGGTTGTGCGAGTAGATTGCGAAGTCGGGGTAGAAGAGTGTTTGCATATTGTTTTGTGGGCATGATTTTGAGTGTGTGGTGCCTATGTGCAGGTGGTGTGACCCCGGGAGTGCCCTCTACTTCTCGCCAATCCGTCACCCGTGGTTGAGGCAAATGTATTGGAATGGGTAGCGGGTTGTAGTTTGCTAGATTGGTTGAGATTGAAATTGAATATATGATATGTTCACATGCCATGCTTTAATGATTGCCATTGATATGATGAATATGCTTATTATGTTATGATGCCATGTGTTAATGTACAAGTTATTTATGATGTTGGCATGTTTGCTGATGAGGACATCACTACCATGGATACGGCCATACTTACAAACCCAATGGAAACCAACAATATCATACAAGGGCCAATTACTCGAGCTCGGGCACGACAATTCAATTACCAGGTGAATGCGTTCCTCGGGTTGCATACAAATAATTTAATGAATGGAATGCTATTTAATCCTTGTGATGATTTTATTGCCCTTAGGAACCAAGGAGAAGGACTCCCAAACGTCAAGCATGAAGCCAATTCTTCCGGTGCACAAGTTCAACTCGGATTCGGCCTCCGGGACAGCACCAACTTCAAACGACCATAACTTTTGATCCACAAGGGTGTTTGATGGAGCCGTGATGGCACTATGGGTGTCCCGATCTTTCGATGAGAAACACACGATCGATTTGTTAGAGTCGACTTTGACGATCCGACTACACCGTACGACGACGATGCGCCTTAGCAATCGCTAAACCAACTCCAGCGGGTTATTGATCTTGCCGTAGGCACGATCAACCTGAACACGAGGTTCAATTCCTGCAAGCAACCGAAGAACAAGCAAGAACAATAGGATAAGCAATCTGAAATTGCGGATAAAACTGGAAGCGAAACAAAGTGGAGTCTTATTGACGATCTTGACAAGGTGGCTGTCCAGCACAACTCGCAGGATCAAGTTTGCACTTGGCTAAACTAATCAAATAAAACCCAAAACCCTAAGGAGCCAATGTCTGGCTATTTATAAGAGGTAGGGACGTGGGAAACACGTCCAAAGCAGTAGGATACCAACTACAACTCTATTACAAGGCCCAAAGCCCACGTCTTCTCGATTTGGAAAAGTGACGCCAATTGTTTTGCAGATTCCCGTTGACTCGGACGGAATTTGGGGATGGGGTCGGATCCGTTGGAAAGAGGACGTCGAAACCTTTCCAACCAGTACTCATAGACCTCAAAAACCCTTGTGGATCAAAAGTTATGGTCGTTTGAAGTTGGTACTGTCCCGGAGGCCGAATCCGAGTTGAACTTGTGCACCGGAAGAATTGGCTTCATGCTTGACGTTTGGGAGTCCTTCTCCTTGGTTCCTAAGGACAATAAAATCATCACAAGGATTAAATAGCATTCCATTCATTAAATTATTTGTATGCAACCCGAGGAACGCATTCACCTGGTAATTGAATTGTCGTGCCCGAGCTCGAGTAATTGGCCCTTGTATGACATTGTTGGTTTCCATTGGGTTTGTAAGTATGGCCGTATCCATGGTAGTGATGTCCTCATCATCCTCCCCTTCTTGCATTTGAGTCGTCCTCGACTCAAGTTCATCATCCTCTCCCAAGTATGGTTTCAAATCGGCAATGTTGAATGTGGGACTAACCCCAAAATCTGCAGGCAATTCAAGCTTGTATGCATTATCATTAATCTTTGCCAATACTTTGAAAGGACCATCAGCTCGGCATCAACTTAGATTTTCTTAATTCTGGGAATCGATCTTTTCGCAAATGCAACCAAACTAAATCTCCTGGTTCAAAAGTTACATGTTTCCTTCCCTTACTACCAGCAAGTTTATATTTAGCATTCATGCGTTCTATGTTTTCTTTAGTTGTCTCATGCATTTTCATAATCAAATCAGCACGTTGTTTAGCATCAAGATTCAATTTCTCCGAATATGGTAGAGGTAACAAATCAATTGGAGCATGAGGTACAAATCCATATACAATCTCAAAAGGGCACATCTTAGTAGTAGAATGCATAGACCGATTATAAGCAAACTCAATATGAGGCAAACATTCTTCCCACAATTTAATGTTCTTTTCAAAACAGCCCTAAGCATAGTAGATAAAGTTCGATTAACGACTTCAGTTTGTCCATCAGTTTGGGGATGACAAGTAGTAGAAAATAAAAGTTTAGTCCCCAATTTAGCCCACAAAGTTCTCCAAAAGTGGCTTAAGAATTTAGTGTCACGATCTGAAACTATTGTGTTAGGCACACCATGTAAGCGAACAATTTCACGAAAGAATAAGTCAGCCATGTTGGTAGCGTCATCGCTTTTGTGACAAGGTATGAAGTGTGCCATTTTAGAAAATCTATCCACAACGACAAAAATACTATCCCTCCCCTTCTTTGTTCTAGGGAGTCCTAAAACAAAATCCATAGAAATATCTTCCCAAGGCACGCTAGGAACAGGCAGAGGCATGTATAAACCATGTGGATTAAGTCGTGACTTAGCTTTTTGACATGTAGAGCAGCGAGCGATGAAACGTTCCACGTCTCGTCTCATCCTGGGCCAAAAGAAATGGCTAGCGAGTATGTCCTCCGTCCTTTTCACACCAAAGTGTCCCATCAATCCTCCTCCATGCGCTTCCTGTAGCAATAACAAACGAACAGAACTAGCTGGAATACATAGTTTGTTTGCTCTAAACACAAACCCATTATTGAGGACAAATTTGTTCCAAGTTTTTCCCTCTTTACAATTGAGCAACACATTTTTAAAATCATCATCATGCACATATTGCTCTTTAATCGTTTCCAAACCAAAAATTTTGAAGTCAAGTTGGGAGAGCATGGTATATCTCCTAGACAAGGCATCAGCAATGACATTATCCTTTCCCTGTTTGTGTTTGATGACATAAGGAAATGACTCAATGAATTCAACCCACTTTGCATGTCTACGGTTCAGTTTAGCTTGACTTCTAATATGTTTTAACGATTCATGATCCGAATGTATAACAAATTCCTTGGGCCATAAATAATGTTGCCATGTTTCTAAAGTTCGAACTAGCGCATATAACTCCTTATCATAAGTAGAATAATTCAAACTTGGTCCACTCAATTTCTCACTAAAATAAGCAACAGGTTTTCCTTCTTGTAATAGAACACCACCCAAACCAATTCCACTAGCATCACATTCTAGTTCAAAAGTCTTAGAAAAGTCTGGAAGCTGGAGTAAGGGTGCATGGGTTAACTTAGCTTTCAGAATGTTGAAGGCCTCTTCCTGTGACTTGCCCCAAACAAAAGGTACACCTTTCTTGGTGAGCTCATTCATGGGTGCAGCGATGGTGCTGAAGTCCTTCACAAAACGACGATAGAATCCAGCAAGTCCTAGGAAACTCCGCACCTGTGTGACCGTGTTAGGAGTCGGCCAACTCTGTATTGCTTCAACCTTGGCTTGATCAACTTCAATTCCCTGTGGAGTAACAACATAGCCAAGAAAAGAGACTCGATCCGTGCAAAAGGTGCACTTATCAAGGTTACCAAATAAACGTGCATCGCGTAAAGCATTAAAAACAGCACGTAAATGTCCAAGATGGTCTTCTAAGGATTTGCTGTAGATCAAGATATCATCAAAGTAAACTACCACAAACTTTCCAATGAAAACACGTAAAACCTCGTTCATCAGTCTCATAAATGTGCTAGGAGCATTAGTCAATCCGAAAGGCATTACTAACCACTCATATAACCCGAACTTAGTTTTAAATGCTGTTTTCCATTCATCTCCTAACTTCATGCGAATCTGGTGATACCCACTACGCAAATCCACTTTAGAGAACATAGTAGAGCCACTTAGTTCATCAAGCATATCGTCTAACCGAGGAATAGGATGGCGATATCTAATGGTGATATTATTAATTGCTCTACAATCCACACACATGCGCCACGTTCCATCTTTCTTAGGTACTAAAATGACTGGTACAGCACAAGGACTAAGAGATTCACGTACGTACCCTTTATCAAGCAAGTCGTGAACTTGGCGTTGTATCTCTTGTGTCTCTTCAGGGTTGGTTCTGTAAGGTGCTCGGTTGGGCAAGGATGCCCCTGGAATGAGATCAATTTGATGCTCAATCCCTCTAATTGGCGGCAGCCCTGAGGGGATGTCCTTTGGAAAGATGTCAGTGTATTCCTGCAAAAGGTTAGTGACAACAGGAGGCAAAGAGAGGGACATCTCCTCTAGAGAAAACAAAGTTTCTTTGCAGACCAAAGCATAGCATGTAGACCTACAAACAGCCAACTCATTCAAATCAGATTTTGTTGCAAGAAAACAAGCACCTTTCAATTTAATCTCATTCGGCTTAGCACAATCAAGGTTAGATTCTTTCTGTTTATGTTGTTCAAGTCCTTTGGTGACAATCTGATTTTCACTCTTAGAAATCTCTCGAGTTTTCTCTTTGCTAGATCTAGCGATTTCATCCTTTACAATGGCATCAGGCGACATTGGGTGTAGCACAATTTTCTTTTCTTTATGCACAAAAGAGTATTGATTTGTTCTACCATGATGTAAACAATCCTTATCATATTGCCACGGTCTACCTAATAACATAGAACATGCTTGCATAGGTACGACATCGCAATCAACATAATCATGATAGGGACCTAAAGCGAAATGTACTCTTACCATGCGAGTTACCTTGAGTTTGCCGCTGTTGTTGAACCATTGAATGTGGTAGGGCTGAGGGTGTGGTCTAGTGGAGAGTGCTAGCTTCTCCACCATGTCCATGCTGGCTAGATTATTGCAACTCCCACCATCAATGATTATTCGAATGGATCGCTCCTTGATGACGCCTTTTGTGTAAAACAAGTTGTGGCGTTGATTTGGATCGGCGCGAGCAATCTGAGCACTAAGCACACGTTGTGCAATAATACTCAAATATTGGTCAGCATCACCAGCGCTCACGTGCACTTCGTCGCGCTCGGCATTTGGATCGCCGTCTTCATGTTCAGCGAGCAAAGCATATGTTTCTTCATCAAGATCACTTGCTGAGTCATACTCGCCGTCTTCACGGATTATTAGCACACGCTTGTTCGGACACTCCTTCATCATGTGACCGAAACCCTTGCAGCGATGGCACTGAACATCTTTGGTGCGTCCCGTTGATGCGACCGACGACGACGAACTATTTGTAGTAGCTTGTGTGGCACTTTTCGTCGGCGTTGGTCGTGGTGCCGAATTTGCGGTGGTGGACGCCGTTCTGTTGATGGAAGAGGTCGGCGTGGTAGTACGGCCAGCAGGGGCAGCAGGGGTGCGCGGTGTCCACGAAGTAGTTCGACCTGCAGAAAAGTTAGTCTTGGCCCTCGATTGACGACCCTGCACTTCACGTTCAGCTTTGCAAGCAAGATGGAACAACCGAGTCATCGAATTATAATCCTTATAGTCTAGAATATCCTGGATTTCTCGAGTTAAACCACCTAAGAAACGAGCCATAGAAGCTTCCTCATTCTCAATTAATCCACAACGCAACATGCCAATTTGCAATTCTTGGTAATATTCTTCCACCGAATTATTACCTTGCTGTAGGCGCTGCAATTTATTCAATAAATCTCTAGCATAGTATGAAGGAACAAATCTATGCCTCATTAGCAATTTCAAGGCTTCCCAAGTGGTGGGTATATTATTTGGATGAGCACGGCAATGTTCTCTCCACCAAACAGAAGCAAAATCAGTGAACTCACTTGTGGCAGCCCTAACTCTTCTATTCTCAGGGAAATCATGGCACGCAAATTTTTGATCCACAAGTAATTCCCAACTAAGGTAACCATCAGGGTCATATTTACCTTCAAACGGTGGCATGTTGAAATTTACCTTAGGGAAAACATCATCTCGTTCTCGTTCCCTTGGTCGTGGAGGATCACGTCGCATACCTTGCTGATTGAAGCGTAGCCGTTGATGGTTACGATCATTATTGTAATGGATGGGGTTGACCTCCTCCGCATCAGTGGTGTCATCATATTCGTGTTCTTCGTTCTGTTCTTCTAAATCTGTTGGGGGCCTCCCCTGTGGAGCTGAATTGTTGCTTGGACGACGGGGAGGTGGATTGGAAGCACCAGATGCAGCAGCTGCAAAAGTATCAAGTCTAGCCAAAATAGTAGCAAGAGTAGTGTTAGCAATCCCTTGTGCGGCCTCGATGGATCTGAGACGGTCTTCTTGCATTGACATACGCTCATTAGTGAGCCGTACATCCTCGCTAAGACCATCGGTGGTTTCCCTCGTCATCTTTTGGAAGTGAGCAATGATGCCCTTGGTTCGTGGAGAGTGATGAAGTGAACTCGTCACCTGACATGGTTAGTTGATGACAAGGAAACAAAAACCACAAGTATAATGTTCCTATCAACTACTAGGTGGCAAGTCTCTCAAGCGCTCAAGCCTATGACCCAAGTTCTTACAAGTTCTTACAATGCAGCAGGCGTTGTCGGCCGTTGGCGTTGTCAAAGGTTCTCCGAAGTTTGTGTAGAGCGATTGCCAAGGGATCGAACGCCTGTACGGGTAGAAAGTGGAGCTTGGACAGGCTTAATTTAGTAGCAAAAGGTTAGCAATAATCCAATCAGTGAATGCAAAATTGAAGAATTGTTCAACGTCTAGTCACTAGTTGCTGACTCGAGGCTAGCAAGGACTGTGACTCAAAACTGTGGTCGGCGACAGTACAGTTCCACAGCAGATGAAAAAAAAACAGCGCGAAAAAAATTCGCGAAAGAAGGGAACTATCTCAAAAGACTGGGAATCTTGTGAAAACAGGTTTAGCACATAAAAATTTTCGGATCTGTTCCAGACTCTTTTTTTTTTTTTTTTTTTTTTTGCGGAACGATCCGACTCCTTTTTCTTTCAAGTGCTATGCAGGCGGAAGACCAGTCGTGTGACCAGTCGGACGGCCAGGTGGGCGACCAGTCGGCTATCAGGAGGGCGACGATCAGGCTACGATGGGCTATCAGGTGGGCGACGATCGGCGGCGACGATCGGGCGACGATGGGCTATCAGGTGGCGACCAGTCGGCGGCGACGATCGGACGACGATCCAGACGGCGACGATCAGGCGACGATGGGCTATCAGGTGGCGACGATCGGAGGCGACGATCGGCGGCGACCAGTCGGGAGGCGACCAGTCGGCTAACAGGAGGGCAATCGGTCGGACGACCAAGTGGGCGACCAGTCAAGCGGCGACCAGTCGGATGAAAAGAAAACTTCGGTCCGAACACCTTTTCTTCTTTTTTTTTTTTGACAGTTCAGGACCGAAACGGAACACAACTCGAAACCGAATACAACTCGAAACCGCTTTCTGACCTGGACTCCAACTAGACTAGAAATCAGCAACTCGACACGACGATGCAACCAAAAATTCAATAACGCAGTGCACTGGAAAGGAAAATGCGAGGCTCAAATTGTTTTGGTATGGGGAGATCCAATCTGATGGCGCTTCTCTGGACTATAGGAAAGATATCAATCTACTAATCTAGGGTAAAGAATTCTCACCGAGCAACCTGGTTTGCTCTGATACCACTTGATGGAGCCGTGATGGCACTATGGGTGTCCCGATCTTTCGATGAGAAACACACGATCGATTTGTTAGAGTCGACTTTGACGATCCGACTACACCGTACGACGACGATGCGCCTTAGCAATCGCTAAACCAACTCCAGCGGGTTATTGATCTTGCCGTGGGCACGATCAACCTGAACACTGAGGTTCAATTCCTGCAAGCAACCGAAGAACAAGCAAGAACAATAGGATAAGCAATCTGAAATTGCGGATAAAACTGGAAGCGAAACAAAGTGGAGTCTTATTGACGATCTTGACAAGGTGGCTGTCCAGCACAACTCGCAGGATCAAGTTTGCACTTGGCTAAACTAATCAAATAAAACCCAAAACCCTAAGGAGCCAATGTCTGGCTATTTATAAGAGGTAGGGACGTGGGAAACACGTCCAAAGCAGTAGGATACCAACTACAACTCTATTACAAGGCCCAAAGCCCACGTCTTCTCGATTTGGAAAAGTGACGCCAATTGTTTTGCAGATTCCCGTTGACTCGGACGGAATTTGGGGATGGGGTCGGATCCGTTGGAAAGAGGACGTCGAAACCTTTCCAACCAGTACTCATAGACCTCAAACACCCTTGTGGATCAAAAGTTATGGTCGTTTGAAGTTGGTACTATCCCGGAGGCCGAATCCGAGTTGAACTTGTGCACCGGAAGATGAGGACATCACTACCATGGATACGGCCATACTTACAAACCCAATGGAAACCAACAATATCATACAAGGGCCAATTACTCGAGCTCGGGCACGACAATTCAATTACCAGGTGAATGCGTTCCTCGGGTTGCATACAGATAATTTAATGAATGAAATGCTATTTAATCCTCGTGATGATTTTATTGTCCTTAGGAACCAAGGAGAAGGACTTCCAAACATCAAGCATGAAGCCAATTCTTCCGGTGCACAAGTTATACTTGGATTCGGCCCCCGGGACAGCACCAACTTAAAATGACCATAACTTTTGATCCACAAGGGTGTTTGGGGTCTATGAGTACTGGTTTGAAAGGTTTCGACGTCCTCTTTCCAACGGATCCGACCCCATCCCCAAATTCCGTCCGAGTCAACGGGAATCTGCAAAACAATTGGCGTCACTTTTCCAAATCGAGAAGACGTGGGCTTTGGGCCTTGTAATAGAGTTGTAGTTGGTATCCTACTGCTTTGGACGTGTTTCCCACGCCCTACCTCTTATAAATAGCCAGACATCGGCTCCTTAGGGTTTTGGGTTTTATTTGATTAGTTTAGCCAAGTGCAAACTTGATCCTGCGAAGTTGTGCTGACAGCCACCTTGTCAAGATCGTCAATAAGACTCCACTTTGTTTCGCTTCCAGTTTTATCCGCAATTTCAGATTGCTTATCCTATTGTTCTTGCTTGTTCTTCGATTGCTTGCAGGAATTGAACCGTGTTCAGGTTGATCGTGCCCACGGCAAGATCAATAACCCGCTGGAGTTGGTTTAGCGATTGCTAAGGCGCATCGTCGCCGACGGTGTAGTCGGATTGTCAAAGTCGACTCTAACAAATCGATCGTGGTGTTTCTCATCGAAAGATCGACACCCATAGTGCCATCACGGCGCCATCAAGTGGTATCAGAGCAAACCAGGTTGCTCGTGAGAATTCTTTACCCTAGATTAGTAGATTGATATCTTTCCTATAGTCCAGAAACGCCATCAGATTGGATCTCCCCATACCAAAACAATTTGAACCTCGCATTTTCCTTTCCAAAGGTAATCGCGTTATTGAATTTTTGGTTGCATCGTCGTGTCGAGTTGCTGAATTCTCGCCTAGTTGGAGTCCAGGTCGAAAGCGGTTTCGAGTTGTATTCGATTCGAAGTTGTGTTCGGTTTCGAAGTTGTGTTCCGCTTTCGGTCCCTAACTTTTTAAAAAAAAAAAAAAAGAAGAAAAAGTGTTCGGACCGAAGTTTTCTTTTCTTCCAACTCGTCATCGTCGCCCACTTGGTCGTCCGACCGGCTGCCTCCTCTGTTAGCCGATCGTCGCTACCGACGGCCGCCATCTGTTAGTCGATCGTTACCTCCCGATCGTCGCCTCGATCGTCGCTGACCGGCCGCCACCGTTAGCCGATCGTTGCTCTCCGATCGTCGCCCCGATCGTCGCTGACCGTCGCCACTGACCGATCCGCCCACTGTTAGTCGATCGTCACCGATCGTCGCCCACTGTCGCCATCGCCGCTCGATCGGCTACCGATCGATCGCCCACCTGGCCGCCCGACTGGTCACACGATCGGTCTTCCGCCGCTTAGCACTTGAAAGAAAAACGAGTCCTGATCGTTCGCAAAAAAAAAAAAAAAAAAAAAAAAAAAAAGAGTCCGGAACAGATCCAAAATTTTATGTGCCAAACCTATTTTCACAAGATTCCCAGTCTTTTGAGATAGTTCCCTTCTTTCGCGAATTTTTTTCGCTTGTTCTTCCTCGCTGTGGAACCAGACTGCCGCCGACTACGCTTTTGAGTCACAGTCCTTGCTAGCCTCGAGTCAGCAACTAGTGACTAGACGTTGAACAATTCTTCAATTTTGCATTCACTGATTGGATTATTGCTAACCTTTTGCTACTAAATTAAGCCTGTCCAAGCTCCACTTTCTACCTGCACAGGCTGCTCGATCCCTTGGCAATCGCTCTACACAAACTTCAGGAGAACCTTTGACAACGCCAACGGCCGACAACGCCTGCTGCATTGTAAGAACTTGTAAGAACTTGGGTCATAGGCTTGAGCGCTTGAGAGACTTGCCAACCTAGTAGTTGATAGGAACATTATACTTGTGGTTTTTGTTTCCTTGTCATCAACTAACCATGTCAGGTGACGAGAGTTCACTTCATCACTCTCCACGAACCAAGGGCATCATTGCTCACTTCCAAAAAATGACGAGGGAAGCCACCGATGGTCTTAGCGAGGATGTACGGCTCACTAATGAGCGTATGTCAATGCGAGAAGACCGTCTCAGATCCATCGAGGCCGCACAAGGGATTGCTAACACTACTCTTGCTACTATTTTGGATCAAAAGTTATGGTCATTTTAAGTTGGTGCTGTCCCGGGGGCCGAATCCAAGTATAACTTGTGCACCGGAAGAATTGTGCTGGACAAGGGTGTTTGGGGTCTATGAGTACTGGTTTGAAAGGTTTCGACGTCCTCTTTCCAACGGATCCGACCCCATCCCCAAATTCCGTCCGAGTCAACGGGAATCTGCAAAACAATTGGCGTCACTTTTCCAAATCGAGAAGACGTGGGCTTTGGGCCTTGTAATAGAGTTGTAGTTGGTATCCTACTGCTTTGGACGTGTTTCCCACGCCCCTACCTCTTATAAATAGCCAGACATCGGCTCCTTAGGGTTTTGGGTTTTATTTGATTAGTTTAGCCAAGTGCAAACTTGATCCTGCGAGTTGTGCTGGACAGCCACCTTGTCAAGATCGTCAATAAGACTCCACTTTGTTTCGCTTCCAGTTTTATCCGCAATTTCAGATTGCTTATCCTATTGTTCTTGCTTGTTCTTCGGTTGCTTGCAGGAATTGAACCGTGTTCAGGTTGATCGTGCCACGGCAAGATCAATAACCCGCTGGAGTTGGTTTAGCGATTGCTAAGGCGCATCGTCGTCGTACGGTGTAGTCGGATTGTCAAAGTCGACTCTAACAAATCGATCGTGTGTTTCTCATCGAAAGATCGGGACACCCATAGTGCCATCACAGCGCCATCAAGTGGTATCAGAGCAAACCAGGTTGCTCGGTGAGAATTCTTTACCCTAGATTAGTAGATTGATATCTTTCCTATAGTCCAGAGAAACGCCATCAGATTGGATCTCCCCATACCAAAACAATTTGAACCTCGCATTTTCCTTTCCAGTGCACTGCGTTATTGAATTTTTGGTTGCATCGTCGTGTCGAGTTGCTGAATTCTCGTCTAGTTGGAGTCCAGGTCAGAAAGCGGTTTCGAGTTGTATTCGGTTTCGAGTTGTGTTCGGTTTCGAGTTGTGTTCCGTTTCGGTCCCGAACTGTTAAAAAAAAAAAAAAAAAAAAAAAAAAAAAAGAAGAAAAAGTGTTCGGACCGAAGTTTTCTTTTCTTCCAACTGGTCGCCGACTGGTCGCCCACTTGGTCGTCCGACCGGCTGCCCTCCTGTTAGCCGATCGTCGCTACCGACCGTCGCCCATCCGTTAGTCGATCGTTACCTCCCGATCGTCGCCCCGATCGTCGCTACCGACGGCCGCTTCACTGTTAGCCGATTGGTTGCTCTCTCGATCGTCGCCTCCGATCGTCGCCGCCGATCGTCGCCACCTGACGGCCGCCACTGTTAGTCGATCGTCGCTACCGATCGTCGCCCACTGTCGCCATCGCCGCCTCGATCGTCGGCGCTCGATCGATCGCCACCTGGCCGCCTGATCGTCACACGATCGTCTTCCGCCTGCATAGCACTTGAAAGAAAAACGAGTCGGATCGTTCCGCAAAAAAAAAAAAAAAAAAAAAAAAAAAAAAAGAGTCTGGAACAGATCCGAAAATTTTTATGTGCCAAACCTATTTTAACAAGATTCCCGGGGTTTTGGGGGGGTGGCCTGCTTTCGCGAATTTTTTTCGCTACTGTTCTTCATCTGCTGTGGAACTGCATCGTCGCCGACCACAGTTTTGAGTCACAGTCCTTGCTAGCCTCGAGTCAGCAACTAGTGACTAGACGTTGAACAATTCTTCAATTTTGCATTCACTGATTGGATTATTGCTAACCTTTTGCTACTAAATTAAGCCTGTCCAAGCTCCACTTTCTACCCGTACAGGCGTTCGATCCCTTGGCAATCGCTCTACACAAACTTCGGAGAACCTTTGACAACGCCAACGGCCGACAACGCCTGCTGCATTGTAAGAACTTGTAAGAACTTGGGTCATAGGCTTGAGCGCTTGAGAGACTTGCCAACCTAGTAGTTGATAGGAACATTATACTTGTGGTTTTTGTTTCCTTGTCATCAACTAACCATGTCAGGTGACGAGTTCACTTCATCACTCTCCACGAACCAAGGGCATCATTGCTCACTTCCAAAAAATGACGAGGGAAGCCACCGATGGTCTTAGCGAGGATGTACGGCTCACTAATGAGCGTATGTCAATGCAAGAAGACTGTCTCAGATCCATCGAGGCCGCACAAGGGATTGCTAACACTACTCTTGCTACTATTTTGGCTAGACTTGATACTTTTGCAGCTGCTGCATCTGGTGCTTCCAATCCACCTCCCCGTCATCCAAGCAACAATTCAGCTCCACAGGGGAGGCCCTCAACAGATTTAGAAGAACAGAACGAAGAGCACGAATATGATGACACCACTGATGCAGAGGAGGTCAACCCCATCCATTACGATAATGATCGTAACCATCAACGGCCACGCTTCAATCAGCAAGGTATGCGACGTGATCCTCCACGACCAAGGAACGAGAACGAGATGATGTTTTCCTAAGGTAAATTTCAATATGCCACCTTTTGAAGGTAAATATGACCCTGATGGTTACCTTAGTTGGGAATTACTTGTGGATCAAAAATTTGCGTGCCATGATTTCACTGAGAATAGAAGAGTTAGAGCTGCCACAAGTGAGTTCACTGATTTTGCTTCTGTTTGGTGGAGAGAACATTGCCGTGCTCATCCAAATAATATACCCACCACTTGGGAAGCCTTGAAATTGCTAATGAGGCATAGATTTGTTCCTTCATACTATGCTAGAGATTTATTGAATAAATTGCAGCGCCTACAGCAAGGTAAGAATTCGGTGGAAGAATATTACCAAGAATTGCAAATTGGCATGTTGCGTTGTGGATTAATTGAGAATGAGGAAGCTTCTATGGCTCGTTTCTTAGGTGGTTTAACTCGAGAAATCCAGGATATTCTAGACTATAAGGATTATAATTCGATGACTCGGTTGTTCCATCTTGCTTGCAAAGCTGAACGTGAAGTGCAGGGTCGTCAATCGAGGGCCAAGACTAACTTTTCTGCAGGTCGAACTACTTCGTGGACACCGCGCACCCCTGCTGCCCCTGCCGGCCGTACTACCACGCCGACCTCTTCCATCAACAGAACGGCGTCCACCACCGCAAATTCGGCACCACGACCAACGCCGACGAAAAGTGCCACACAAGCTACTACAAATAGTTAAGTCGCTTCGGTCGCATCAACGGACGCACTAAAGATGTTCAGTGCCATCGCTGCAAGGGTTTCGGTCACATGATGAAGGAGTGTCCGAACAAGCGTGTGCTAATAATCCGTGAAGACGGCGAGTATGACTCAGCAAGTGATCTTGATGAAGAAACATATGCTTTGCTCGCTGAACATGAAGACGGCGATCCAAATGCCGAGCACGACGAGGTGCACGTGAGCGCTGGTGATGCTGACCAATATTTGAGTATTATTGCACAACGTGTGCTTAGTGCTCAGATTGCTCGCGCCGATCCAAATCAACGCCACAACTTGTTTTACACAAAAGGCGTCATCAAGGAGCGATCCATTCGAATAATCATTGATGGTGGGAGTTGCAATAATCTAGCCAGCATGGACATGGTGGAGAAGCTAGCACTCTCCACTAGACCACACCCTCAGCCCTACCACATTCAATGGTTCAACAACAGCGGCAAACTCAAGGTAACTCGCATGGTAAGAGTACATTTCGCTTTAGGTTCCTATCATGATTATGTTGATTGCGATGTCGCACCTATGCAAGCATGTTCTATGTTATTAGGTAGACCGTGGCAATATGATAAGGATTGTTTACATCATGGTAGAACAAATCAATACTCTTTTGTGCATAAAGAAAAGAAAATTGTGCTACACCCAATGTCGCCTGATGCCATTGTAAAGGATGAAATCGCTAGATCTAGCAAAGAGAAAAATCGAGAGAATTCTAAGAGTGAAAATCAGATTGTCACCAAAGGACTTGAACAACATAAACAGAAAGAATCTAACCTTGATTGTGCTAGGCCGAATGAGATTAAATTGAAAGGTGCTTGTTTTCTTGCAACAAAATCTGATTTGAATGAGTTGGATGTTTGTAGGTCTACATGCTATGCTTTAGTCTGCAAAGAAACTTTGTTTTCTCTAGAGGAGATGTCCCTCTCTTTGCCTCCTGTTGTCACTAACCTTTTGCAGGAATACACTGACATCTTTCCAAAGGACATCCCCTCAAGGCTGCCGCCAATTAGAGGGATTGAGCATCAAATTGATCTCATTCCAGGGGCATCCTTGCCCAACCGAGCACCTTACAGAACCAACCCTGAAGAGACACAAGAGATACAACGCCAAGTTCACGAATTGCTTGATAAAGGGTACGTACGTGAATCTCTTAGTCCTTGTGCTGTACCAGTCATTTTAGTACCTAAGAAAGATGGAACATGGCGCATGTGTGTAGATTGTCGAGCAATTAATAATATCACCATTAGATATCGCCATCCTATTCCTCGGTTAGACGATATGCTTGATGAGTTAAGTGGCTCTACTATGTTCTCTAAAGTTGATTTGCGTAGTGGGTACCACCAGATTCGCATGAAGTTAGGAGATGAATGGAAAACAGCATTTAAAACTAAGTTTGGGTTATATGAGTGGTTAGTAATGCCTTTCGGGTTGACTAATGCTCCTAGCACATTCATGAGACTGATGAACGAGGTTTTACGTGTTTTCATTGGAAAATTTGTGGTAGTTTACTTGATGATATCTTGATTTATAGCAAATCTTTAGAGGATCATCTTGAACATCTACGTGCTGTTTTTAATGCTTTACGCGATGCACGCTTATTTGGTAACCTTGAGAAGTGCACCTTTTGCACGGATCGAGTATCTTTTCTTGGCTATGTTGTTACTCCACAGGGAATTGAAGTTGACCAAGCCAAGGTTGAAGCAATACAGAGTTGGCCGACTCCTAACACGGTCACACAGGTGCGAAGTTTTCTAGGACTTGATGGATTCTATCGTCGTTTTGTGAAGGACTTCAGCACCATCGCTGCACCCATGAATGAGCTCACCAAGAAAGGTGTACCTTTTGCTTGGGGCAAGCCGCAGGAAGATGCCTTCAACATTCTGAAAGCTAAGTTAACCCATGCACCCTTACTCCAGCTTCCAGACTTTTCTAAGACTTTTGAACTAGAATGTGATGCTAGTGGAATTGGTTTGGGTGGTGTTCTGTTACAAGAAGGAAAACCTGTTGCTTATTTTAGTGAGAAATTGAGTGGGCCAAGTTTGAATTATTCTACTTATGATAAGGAGTTATATGCACTAGTTCGAACTTTAGAAACATGGCAACATTATTTATGGCCCAAGGAATTTGTTATACATTCGGATCATGAATCATTAAAACATATTAGAAGTCAAGCTAAACTGAACCGTAGACATGCAAAGTGGGTTGAATTCATTGAGTCATTTCCTTATGTCATCAAACACAAACAGGGAAAGGATAATGTCATTGCTGATGCCTTGTCTAGGAGATATACCATGCTCTCACAACTTGACTTCAAAATTTTTGGTTTGGAAACGATTAAAGAGCAATATGTGTATGATGATGATTTTAAAAATGTGTTGCTCAATTGTAAAGAGGGAAAAACTTGGAACAAATTTGTCCTCAATAATGGGTTTGTGTTTAGAGCAAACAAACTATGTATTCCAGCTAGTTCTGTTCGTTTGTTATTGCTACAGGAAGCGCATGGAGGAGGATTGATGGGACACTTTGGTGTGAAAAGGACGGAGGACATACTCGCTAGCCATTTCTTTTGGCCCAGGATGAGACGAGACGTGGAACGTTTCATCGCTCGCTGCTCTACATGTCAAAAAGCTAAGTCACGACTTAATCCACATGGTTTATACATGCCTCTGCCTGTTCCTAGCGTGCCTTGGGAAGATATTTCTATGGACTTTGTTTTAGGACTTCCTAGAACAAAGAAGGGGAGGGATAGTATCTTTGTTGTTGTGGATAGATTTTCTAAGATGGCACACTTTATTCCTTGTCACAAAAGCGATGATGCTACCAACATTGCCGATTTATTCTTTCGTGAAATTGTTCGCTTGCATGGTGTGCCAAACACAATAGTTTCAGATCGTGATACTAAATTTCTTAGCCACTTTTGGAGATGTTTATGGGCTAAGTTGGGGACTAAACTGCTTTTTAGTACTACTTGTCACCCCCAAACTGATGGACAAACTGAAGTAGTCAATAGAACATTGTCTACTATGCTTAGGGCTGTTTTGAAAAAGAATATTAAATTGTGGGAAGAATGTTTGCCTCATATTGAGTTTGCTTATAATCGGTCTATGCATTCTACTACTAAGATGTGCCCTTTTGAGATTGTATATGGATTTGTACCTCATGCTCCAATTGATTTGTTACCTCTACCATATTCGGAGAAATTGAATCTTGATGCTAAACAACGTGCTGATTTGATTATGAAAATGCATGAGACAACTAAAGAAAACATAGAACGCATGAATGCTAAATATAAACTTGCTGGTAGTAAGGGAAGGAAACATGTAACTTTTGAACCAGGAGATTTAGTTTGGTTGCATTTGCGAAAAGATCGATTCCCAGAATTAAGAAAATCTAAGTTGATGCCGCGAGCTGATGGTCCTTTCAAAGTATTGGCAAAGATTAATGATAATGCATACAAGCTTGAATTGCCTGCAGATTTTGGGGTTAGTCCCACATTCAACATTGCCGATTTGAAACCATACTTGGGAGAGGATGATGAACTTGAGTCGAGGACGACTCAAATGCAAGAAGGGAGGATGATGAGGACATCACTACCATGGATACGGCCATACTTACAAACCCAATGGAAACCAACAATATCATACAAGGGCCAATTACTCGAGCTCGGGCACGACAATTCAATTACCAGGTGAATGCGTTCCTCGGGTTGCATACAAATAATTTAATGAATGGAATGCTATTTAATCCTTGTGATGATTTTATTGCCCTTAGGAACCAAGGAGAAGGACTCCCAAACGTCAAGCATGAAGCCAATTCTTCCGGTGCACAAGTTCAACTCGGATTCGGCCTCCGGGACAGCACCAACTTCAAACGACCATAACTTTTGATCCACAAGGGTGTTTGAGGTCTATGAGTACTGGTTGGAAAGGTTTCGACGTCCTCTTTCCAACGGATCCAACCCCATCCCCAAATTCCGTCCGAGTCAACGGGAATCTGCAAAACAATTGGCGTCACTTTTCCAAATCGAGAAGACGTGGGCTTTGGGCCTTGTAATAGAGTTGTAGTTGGTATCCTACTGCTTTGGACGTGTTTCCCACGTCCCTACCTCTTATAAATAGCCAGACATCGGCTCCTTAGGGTTTTGGGTTTTATTTGATTAGTTTAGCCAAGTGCAAACTTGATCCTGCGAGTTGTGCTGGACAGCCACCTTGTCAAGATCGTCAATAAGACTCCACTTTGTTTCGCTTCCAGTTTTATCCGCAATTTCAGATTGCTTATCCTATTGTTCTTGCTTGTTCTTCGGTTGCTTGCAGGAATTGAACTTCGTGTTCAGGTTGATCGTGCCCACGGCAAGATCAATAACCCGCTGGAGTTGGTTTAGCGATTGCTAAGGCGCATCGTCGTCGTACGGTGTAGTCGGATTGTCAAAGTCGACTCTAACAAATCGATCGTGTGTTTCTCATCGAAAGATCGGGACACCCATAGTGCCATCACGGCGCCATCATTTGCATACATGGCATGATACATGGCCCGGGCGGTGAGAAAGTCATAACTAGTCCGGGGAAGGTCGGTGAGAAAGTTATGACTATTCCGGAGAGCCAATGAGTAAGTCCTACATCGTGATTCCATCCACCGCGGTGTATGGAAGCGAGGAGTAGGCACCCTCCATCTTCGGGATGGAAGGGGGGAGAGGGTGCACACCGACGGGTGTGTACTCAACCATACCGGTATGAGTTTCCAGGAGACATGTGCATCGCATCACATTGCATACATGATGATGATGATAATGATATGTGATCATGAATAAGATGATAGACATGATGTGAGTTGTTGTAGCCTTGTAATTGTTCTTTTGTACCATTGCAATATACTTGCTGAGTGTTGAACTTACGCTTGTGCTTTCTTGTTGTTTTAGGTACCATGAAACCGGCATACGGGGAAGGGCATTAGCTACACATCTACACGTAGCTCCACACTTATAGACAATTTATTCATCTTGGTCATGATAATAAGAGTAGTGCCATGCAACTTGGTGCAATGGTTAATTTGTGTGCTTGGTTTCCTCATTTACTTCGTTTGGCTCATGAGATGGTTGGAATCTTTATTCTAGGCTTATACTGCTGCTAGAACCCTTGTTATTGATGATTTAGATGTCATTATTTATACTATATCCTGTGATCGTATTGTTGTTGCTTCAATTCCTGGGAAAACAAAGGAGATGCTGCCGAAATTTTCGTTTTAGCATTTACTCCTTTGCTGTAATTTATCTTAATTTATGGTATTTAGATGTTGTTTAACCTATGTTTGGTAGCATTCAGGCATGCTAGATGCCGGGGTGTTACACGCTTGACAAAAAAGGGGGGGTCAGAAGACGAAGGTTGGGAAAAGAAACCGTGCATGCAGAAGAGGACAAAGACTTACTGCCCGGGTACGTCCTGGTTAGATCGTTGTCGCCCGTGTACTGCCACGCAGGGCGAACACGGAGGTACAGGGGGCTGATTCTTCGGGACACGTAATCCTGAACTACCAGCACCCTAGTCAGGCTGGCGTCCCGCAGGTGTTAAATGCGGTCCACCATGGCTCGAAGGTCGACTGTATCTTCGACAGTCGCATTCCAGTCCTCATTCCCCTCCGCCGCGGCGGACGGAATGGCGAGGATGTCCGCGCCACTGTTGTCGGCGACGTACAACCAGTCCTCCCTCCACACCCTTCCAATTCGACTTCTGCTGGAAGGCAATGTAGTGGGGGACCATTACGTCGCGGAGCCGGAAGTGGCAACTCCCGGTAACCTCCCCGTCGCCGACGGTGCGGAGGGAGTAGAAATACCAGAAGAGGGGGAGGCTGGGCTTCACCCCCACGAACATCTCCACAGATGTCCGAAGACGGCGAGGATGATGATGGAGTTGGGGGAGAGATGAAGATGGTGCACTCCATAGAAATGGTGGACCATGAGGAAGAACTCGAAGAACGGTGGGACAAGGCCCGCCATGAGCGGCCACCCGAATAGCACGATCTCCCCCGGGCTTGGGCTTGGGAGATCGCGTTCCGCGGCTGTGAAATCATGTGCTGAAAAATTGGCTTTGAACTGAAAAATTAACTTAGATTTGAATTTGCAAAATGTGTTTGTTCATGTGTTTTGACAATTGACAAGAAACAGTAAGTTTTGCCTTGGCGCCGGACCAATCCTAAAGAAAACAGTAAGTTTCCCATCTACGACGGACAAACTTTCTTGGTCCTTTGTAAACATGCTTTTTGACAACCTCTTTCTCCTATGTACAACGGACAAAGTTTTTGTGTCCGTCGTGAACATGTTTTTGAGCGCATGAGCCAAACCCTATTTTCCAAGAATCCAGTAAGTTTCGCATGTACGACGGACAAAGTTTTTGGGTCTGTCGTGAATGGCTTTTTGAGGATTGTTTTCGCATGTACAACGGACAAAGTTTTTGGGTCCGTTGTGAACATGTTTTCACTGGAATGTTTTCTTCTTGGAACTGAGAGTTTCACATGTACGCCGGACAGAGATTTCTTGTCCGTCGTGAATGGACTTTTTCTAGGGTTTTTATTTCTTGTCCGTTGTGAACGTGTTTTGCTCAGTTTGGATGTTTTGCAAGAATTGAAATGGTTTGACCTTGAGATTATGATATTTGTGATGATTTCATGATGTGTGTTTTGAAGTGGACTTTATGCAATGCTCATGTGAGTAGTTGCATGGATTGACATTGAGTCAAGTCGTGGACTTGTGCTCGGATTTGTTTTGTGGTTTGTTCATGTGCAGGTATTGCTCGAAGACGAATGTGGTCGATGACGGGACCGGAACTAGGTTCATGGAGGAACTGAGGTTCGGGACTAGGTTCAGGAGGAACTGAGGTCTTGGTGGTCAAGGATGTCATGCGGGACGTTCGGGCTAAGAGAATGGTGCACATGAAGAATGGTTAGTCACGTGAGAATGGCAGGAGGTCATTCGCGTGCAAAGTGTTAGTCACGTGAGTATGGCAGGTGGCCATACGCGTGCAAAGTGTTAGACACGTGAGTATGGTAGGGTTGCCATACGCGTGCAAGAGTTGTACTCGGCCAAGGAGAGTTGTGTTGGATACGGATTCCTTCTAGGGAATAGGAATCGTATTCAGAACTCCTTGTGGGTTGGTGCTTTAAATAGGTGGGGGGTCTCCTGTTGAAACGCACCAAGGAGAGCTGAGCGCATCAAGCTTTAAGCTTGGTTTTAGGGTTTGTACTCTTTTGATGAGAGTATTTTAGACAAGAAATAAAGATCAATTCTTCCAAGATTTTTGCGTGCTACAGTAACCACGTCGCTACAGTGTTTTCTGTTTTGGTTCTTGTTTGCATGCTTGTTCTAATTCTAGATTGGTTTTTGATCGTTGAGTTTCTTCTTGATTTGATCCATCAAAAACTGTTCTAGGGTATTGATTTAGAGTTTCTCAAAGTCTAGTTGATTAATCTTTTGAAGATCTTGTTTAATCTTGAAGTTTTGATTAGATTGATTCTCGTCAAGTTCTGAATCAGCAAGCTTGCGAAGCTTATAACTTTTGATCCGTAAGTCCGATTGAGCTGATTCTTTTTGGGTTGGATTCGTATTGGAATCTAGTTTCTCGTGTCCAAATTTCAGATCAATCTAACGGTTGGATCTCCGGGAATTCTCGTTTTACCAAACCTCTGTCATTCTGTTTTTGTCGAAAACGAGGCAATTATTTGGTTCTGTTTTGGGGTGAACTTTTAATAGGTCAAGAATTTGGTTTTAGCTTCCGCTCAATCATTCACCCCCCCTCTGATTGCTATATTCGTATACTTCGATCCTACAAGTGGTATCAGAGCAAGGTTTCTCTAATCTATCTTAACCGGTGATTAGATCAATGGATCGTTATTCGACAAAACCATGTGTGTTCGATGGTGTTGATTTTCAGTTTTGGAAGGCCAAGATGGAGGCGTTCATCCAAGCACAGGGCTTCACAATTTGGGAGAAGGTCTACAAGCCATATGAAGTCCCTGCAAACGACAACGTCAACGACACCAATCGCACACATGTTGAAGCAAATAGCAAGGCGCCGCAACTTAATCATCCAAGGCTTGGGACGCAGCGACTTTGATCGTGTGGTTCATCTTCGATCCAAGCATATGAGGTATGGAAATCTCTTTGTGATTACCATGAGGGTTCTAACACTGTCAAAGAGGTTCGTCAAGATATTTACAAAAAGAATACATGCGTTTTGAGATGAAACCTAGTGAATCTGTAGATGACTTCTTTGCACGTTTCAATAAAATTCTTAGCAATCTACGTGCTGTTGGAGTTAGCTACACTGATGCTGAAAATGCTCGACAATTGCTTAGTGCTTTGGACATGTCAGTGTGGGAGATGAAAGTAACATCTATACAAGAATCTACTACCATGAGCACACTCACATTAGATGTTCTTTACTCTAAGTTGAAAACTCATGAGTTGGATGTTCTTGCCAGGAAGGGTAACATTAGATCAATTGCTTTGATCTCTAACCCTAACATGTCAAATGCAAATTCTTCTTCTAGCTTTGCCTTGTCTTCCATGTCTTCTTTAACAGATGAGCAACTTGAAGAGTTTCCTGAAGAAGATCTGGCACTACTCTCTTCTCGCTTTAACAAAGCTTTGCAGAATGTAAGAATGAGAAAGAGAGGTGGTCCTCCAAGATGCTATGAGTGTGGTGACCTCAACCATATTCGCACAAATTGTCCTAAGCTTGCAGGAAAAACATCAAAGGAGGAGAAGGACAACGACAGAAGGAATGAGAAGAAAAGGTTCTCGTCAAATGATAGAAAGAAGAAGAGCTTCATCAACCGCAAGGTGGTTCACCGAGTTCTTTCCGCTCTTGAACAAGTCAATTTGAGCGATGTGGACTCGGAGAGCAGCGAAGATGATGCAACTCCAAGCAAGCATGATTTGATAGGATTATGTCTCATGGCAAGCAGCAAGGATAGCTTCACCGAGGACGACCACGACAGCGACTTCAATGAGGTAGATCCCTCTTATGATGAATTAGCTATTGCTGTTGCTCGTCTTGGAAAATTGCTTGACAAACGTGATAAGAAAATTAAGAAACATGATTTCATTATTGAATCATTGAATGCTGAAATTGCTAGACTTAAGACTTTGATTCCTAGTGATGATACTTGCAAATCATGTGACTTAATTTACAATGAGCTCACCTTGCTTAGGAAAGAACATGCTCTTTTGTTGCATCTAAATGAGAAAAATGAGAAACATGTTGTACATGCTAGCTGTTCCAATCGATGATTTGCATAGTTCAACTTCTTGTTCTAAATGCTCAACTCTTGAATTAAAATTGAAAGATGCAAATGCTAGGGTTTCTCAATTAACTGATAATCTGCTTTCACATGAAATTCTCTCATGCTCAACTTGTCGCAAGCAAAAAGGAAAAGTAGATGTTCCCTGCAATAATTGTTTAACTCTTGCTAAGAAAGTTGATTACTTGCAAAATTCCTTAGAACGTTTCACTAATGGCAAGAAGAAGTTGAACATGATTTTGGATCAATCTAAGGTTAGCACAAACAAGAGAGGTTTAGGTTTTGATCCTTATGCCACATATGAAACTAAACCTCGCACTGTTGTTCAGGCTCCTTGCAAAATTGAGTTATCTAATGAGCCTAAGAAAATTGCTTTTCAATCTGCTGGTTTTTTATCTTCTACTATGATGAATGCAAAATGTGCTTTTACTGTTAAAGCTAAACATCATGTCAAGTACACTTGCACTCATTGTGGTAGAGATGGACACTTAATAGATTTTTGCTTTAGACTAGCCAAACAGCAAAAGAAGGAAAGAACTAAGGCTAGGTCAAATTTCAGCAAAGCACATTTTTATGCGCCTAGAGTGATGAAAACACCTTCTGTTCCTACAAACATGGGAAAAGGCAAATCTGATTTTGTGCATAAAAATTATCGTGTTGTGCCTACTGTTGTGCGTCGTGTGTCTCAGTACTGGATTCCCAAAAATCTCATTCCTAACCCCAGTACTGAGACCTCGACATGTTTTATTGCTATGTAGGCTTCTCGCGCGAGGAAGGAGAACATATGGCTAGTGGATTCCGGATGCTCACGCCACATGTCCGGTAATAAGAATTGGTTCTCCTCCCTCACTCGTGCATCTCGTGCTGAAAGTGTTACTTTTGGAGATGCTTCTTCCTCTTCTGTTGTGGCAAAAGGTACAATAAAGGTAAGTGACAAGTTTATGTTCAAAGATGTGGCTCTTGTTGAAAATTTGAAATATAACTTGCTTTCTGTCTCACATATGCTTGATGAAGATCTTGAGATAAGCTTTAAGAAAAATGAATGCAAAGTGCTAGATGCTTCAGGTGATCTTGTGTTCAAAATTTCTCGTTTTGGAAGAGTCTTTAAAGCTGATTTTGATGCATCACCTTCTTCTAAGCATAGGTGTCTAATCGCCAATGTTTCTAAAGATTTATTCTTTTGGCATCGTAGACTTGGTCATGTTGGTTTTGATCATCTTACTCGTGTAAGTGGTTTAGATCTTATACGTGGCTTGCCTAAGCTTAAGAGTGATAGCAATCTAGTATGTTCTTCTTGTAGACATGGTAAGATGATTGCAGGTTCACATCCACCTCTTACCATGGTGATGACAAACGCTCCAGGACAGCTTCTACATCTTGATACAGTTGGACCATCTCGAGTTCAATCCTTTGGAGGCAAATGGTATGTGCTTGTGATTGTTGATGATTTTTCTAGATACTCTTGGGTATACTTCATGGCATCTAAGGATGAGGCTTTTAGTCATTTTAGAAGTCTTGTTCTTAGGCTTTCTATTGATCATCCAGGAGCTCTCAAAGCTATTAGAAGTGATAATGGAACTGAATTCAAAAATGCTTCTTTTAATCACTTTTGTACTGAAAAAGGAATTGATCATCAATTTTCATCACCTAGAGTGCCTCAACAGAATGGTGTAGTTGAAAGGAAAAACAGAACATTGGTTGAGATGGCTAGAACCATGTTAGATGAACATCACACTCCTAGGAACTTCTGGGCTGAAGCTATTTCAACTGCTTGTTATGTTTCAAACCGTGTGTTTTTGAGATCAAAATTGGGTAAGACTCCATATGAGCTTCGGTTTGGACATAGACCTTCTGTTTCTCACTTTCGAGTTTTTGGATGCAAATGCTTTGTCTTGAAATCTGGAAATCTTGATAAATTTGAAGCTAGATCAATGGATGGCTTTTTCCTTGGATATCCTGCTCATACTCGTGGCTATCGTGTGCTTGTTTTGGAGACTAACAAAATTGTGGAAACTTGTGAAGTTACTTTTGATGAGGCTAGTCCAGGCACTAGTCCAAGTGATGCAGTCTGCACGCATATGTTCAGGGGGAGAAAATCTTTGAAGATAATGATGATGTTGAAGATGAGGTCTTGACTATTTCTAATGCACAACAAGCTGCAGCACCTTTGGCACCTACTACTACATCACCTACAGCTAACCATCCTTAAGCTACAACATCATCTGTACATGCTCAAAATGAAGAAGGAGAAGGAGAAGTCTCAAAAGCCAATGCTCCCTTGTACATTCAAAAAATGCATCCATCTGAACAAATGATTGGAGACCTAAATGAGAGAGTCACTCGATCCAGGTTTATTCATTCTGACACTCATGCTCATTCCGCTTTAGTTGCTTCTTTTGAACCCAAAGATATATCTCATGCATTATCTGACGAATCTTGGATCAATGCCATGCATGAAGAAATAGAGAATTTTGAACGAAATAAAGTTTGGAAACTTGTCTCACCTCCTCCAGATTTTAATGTTATTGGAACTAGATGGGTTTTCAAAAATAAACAAAGTGAGGATGGTGTTGTTGTTAGAAACAAGGCTAGATTGGTTGCTCAAGGTTACACTCAAATTGAAGGCTTAGATTTTGATGAAACCTTTGCTCCTGTTGCTAGAATTGAAGCCATTAGAATCCTTTTAGCTTTTGCTGCATCCAAAGGTTTCAAATTGTATCAAATGGATGTGAAAAGTGCTTTTCTTAATGGCTACATAAATGAGGAGGTTTATGTCAAGCAACCACCTGGTTTTGAAAATCCAAAGTTTCCAAATCATGTGTTCAAACTATCAAAAGCTTTGTATGGTTTGAAACAAGCCCCTAGAGCTTGGTATGATAGGCTAAAACCTTTTACTTGAAAAAGGCTTTTAATGGGAAAGGTTGACAAAACTCTCTTTTTACTCAAGCAAGGCAATGATCAACTATTCGCTCAGATTTATGTTGATGATATTATCTTTGGTGGTTCATCTCATGTTTTAGTGTCTGAGTTTTGAAACAATGAGGAAGGAGTTTGAGATGAGTATGATGGGTGAGTTGACATACTTTTTGGGATTTCAAATCAAGCAAACGAAGGATGGTACTTTTGTACATCAAAGCAAATACACGAAAGACTTGCTACATCGCTTTGGAATGGAAAACAGCAAGCCGATCATGACACCTATGGAGAGCACTTGCGCACTTGACCCTGATGAAGATGGTGAGCCGGTTGATCAAAAGGAATATAGAAGCATGATAGGTTCACTTTTGTACCTCACTGCATCAAGGCCGGATATACAATTTGCTGTATGCTTGTGTGCTCGTTTTCAAGCTTCCCCACGTGCTTCACATCGACAAGCTGTCAAAAGGATTTTCAGGTATCTTCATGGAACTCAAGATTTTGGCATTTGGCTTTCTGCTTCCTCATGCATTAGTTTGAGATCTTTTTCTGATGCTGATTTTGGAGGATGTAGAATTGATAGGAAAAGCACTTCTGGTTCATGTCACTTCTTGGGAAATTCTCTCATTGCATGGTCATCTAGAAAGCAATCTTCTGTTGCACAATCAACTGCTGAATCTGAATATGTGGCAGCTGCTAGTTGTTGTTCTCAAATTCTTTGGATAGTAGCTACACTTAAAGATTATGGGGTTAATTTGGATAGTGTTCCTCTTTGTGTGATAACACTAGTGCAATTTGCATTGCTAAGAACCCCGTGCAACACTCTAGAACAAAACACATTGACATCAGATTTCACTTTCTTAGAGATCATGTTGAAAAAGGCAACATTGTGCTTCATCATGTGGATACTGAACATCAATTGGCAGACATTTTCACAAAACCTTTGTCTTCTTCTCGTTTTGCTTTTATTCGGGGAGAACTTGGGATTGTTCATCCAATGGGTTTGTTTTGAGGGGGAGTTTCTTTGCCAAGTTCTTTCACTTGATGAGCTCACTTTATCATATTTCTTTATATACTATATAATTGAGCTAATATATGATAATCTAAATTGTCTCACTTGAACTAAGAATGACATTGCGGAATTCCCTGATCTGATTGCCTATAGCTAAATACTCTGTGATATCTTACTCTTCTAGGCTTGATATTGAATCCTCTTGACAAGTTTGGGCTATGAAGCAAGTGTGTTTTCAACTTTACTCTTTCATAAGACCTTTAATCACTTTTGCATGTTTACAATCAAAGAAAAAGGAAAAAGAAAAGGGAATCAATATAAAAAAGGGGGCTGTTAAAAGCAAAAGCTTCAAGTTATGTGCTTCAGGCTTGCTTTCCCTAAAAAGATAAGATGTATGCTTCAAGCATGCCATTCCCTCAAAGATAAGATGTATGCTTCAAGCATGCCACTCCTAGAAAATAAAAGAAGTATGCTTCAAGCATGCCACATGCGCCATCGTTTAAAGCTTAAATTGGTCCACTAGATTGGAGTTGAAACTACTTGCTCGCCCTGATTTGTTATTTGCTTCAACTTTGAGCCTTTGTTTTTCTACTAAAGGTTTTGCTTAGTACTTGGCTATAGTTGACTGAATTGAGGTTGAGATGCATGTCATTTCCTAACTTGTTAAAATCACATCAAGATCATGTATTTGGCATGTTATGTGATATATAAGGTTATATGATCGAATGAGCTAATCTTTTCTATTTTGGCACTCCTTTGTTTCTTATTGTAAATCATTGTTTCAGAAAAATTTTGAACATGTTCTCTCTTTTGTACTCTTGATGAATCCATTGTCAAAGGGGGAGAAATTTGGAAATCGTTGAAAAGTTTAAGGAAAAAGAGGGAGAAGAATAAGGGGGAGTTGTTTTTGGTAATTGGAGTTGTTTTTGGAAATTTGAGAAGTTTGGAGAATTTTGAATTTTTGGGCACATTGCACATTCACACACATGTTCCTTCTCAGGGGGAGATTTTGTTTTGCCATTTTGGTCAAAGGGGGAAATTCTGTGTTTTCTTACCTTGGTCTTTGATTCTTTGGATTTTAAAATCTTTTGTAAAGTGAATGCCAAATGTTCAATTCTAAGTGGTGTTGCCAATGTTTTCATCAAGGGGGAGATTGTGAAATCATGTGCTGAAAAATTGGCTTTGAACTGAAAAATTAACTTAGATTTGAATTTGCAAAATGTGTTTGTTCATGTGTTTTGACAATTGACAAGAAACAGTAAGTTTTGCCTTGGCGCCGGACCAATCCTAAAGAAAACAGTAAGTTTCCCATCTACGACGGACAAACTTTCTTGGTCCTTTGTAAACATGCTTTTTGACAACCTCTTTCTCCTATGTACAACGGACAAAGTTTTTGTGTCCGTCGTGAACATGATTTTGAGCGCATGAGCCAAACCCTATTTTCCAAGAAACCAGTAAGTTTCACATGTACGACGGACAAAGTTTTTGGGTCTGTCGTGAATGGCTTTTTGAGGATTGTTTTCGCATGTACAACGGACAAAGTTTTTGGGTCCGTTGTGAACATGTTTTCACTGGAATGTTTTCTTCTTGGAACTGAGAGTTTCACATGTACGCCGGACAGAGATTTCTTGTCCGTCGTGAATGGACTTTTTCTAGGGTTTTTATTTCTTGTCCGTTGTGAACGTGTTTTGCTCAGTTTGGATGTTTTGCAAGAATTGAAATGGTTTGACCTTGAGATTATGATATTTGTGATGATTTCATGATGTGTGTTTTGAAGTGGACTTTATGCAATGCTCATGTGAGTAGTTGCATGGATTGACATTGAGTCAAGTCGTGGACTTGTGCTCGGATTTGTTTTGTGGTTTGTTCATGTGCAGGTATTGCTCGAAGACGAATGTGGTCGATGACGGACCGGAACCAGGTTCATGGAGGAACTGAGGTTCGGGACTAGGTTCAGGAGGAACTGAGGTCTTGGTGGTCAAGGATGTCATGCGGGACGTTCGGGCTAAGAGAATGGTGCACATGAAGAATGGTTAGTCACGTGAGAATGGCAGGAGGTCATTCGGCGTGCAAAGTGTTAGTCACGTGAGTATGGCGGTGGCCATACGCGTGCAAAGTGTTAGACACGTGAGTATGGTAGGGTTGCCATACGCGTGCAAGAGTTGTACTCGGCCAAGGAGAGTTGTGTTGGATACGGATTCCTTCTAGGAATAGGAATCGTATTCGTAACTCCTTGTGGGTTGGTGCTTTAAATAGGTGGGGGTCTCTGTTGAAACGCACCAAGGAGAGCTGAGCGCATCAAGCTTTAAGCTTAGTTTTAGGGTTTGTACTCTTTTGATGAGAGTATTTTAGACAAGAAATAAAGATCAATTCTTCCAAGATTTTTGCGTGCTACAAGAACCACGTCGCTACGGTGTTTTCTGCTTTGGTTCTTGTTTGCATGCTTGTTCTAATTCTAGATTGGTTTTTGATCGTTGAGTTTCTTCTTGATTTGATCCATCAAAAACTGTTCTAGGGTATTGATTTAGAGTTTCTCAAAGTCTAGTTGATTAATCTTTTGAAGATCTTGTTTAATCTTGAAGTTTTGATTAGATTGATTCTCGTCAAGTTCTGAATCAGCAAGCTTGCGAAGCTTATAACTTTTGATCCGTAAGTCCGATTGAGCTGATTCTTTTTGGGTTGGATTCGTATTGGAATCTAGTTTCTCGTGTCCAAATTTCAGATCAATCTAACGGTTGGATCTCCGGGAATTCTCGTTTTACCAAACCTCTGTCATTCTGTTTTTGTCGAAAACGAGGCAATTATTTGGTTCTGTTTTGGGGTGAACTTTTAATAGGTCAAGAATTTGGTTTTAGCTTCCGCTCAATCATTCACCCCCCCTCTGATTGCTATATTCGTATACTTCGATCCTACAGCGGCGCAGCCGGAGAGCCCCCTCTGGCGCCATCTGCGATAGGGCCCTTGCCCTGTCGTTGTTAGCCTGGGATTGAGGAAGAATTGCCATTGCAAGAAGGAAAGAAGGGAAGTCTCGAGCAAGAAGGTTAAAGCTCAAAAGGAAGCGTGGGAGACCCCAGGATATGTGAAGGCATATTTATACCCTCTCCCCCCAACGGTTCGTGATGGAAGATAATTATGAGCGTCGCTTCGGAGACCGCAAAGAATGCGGCTGAAGTGGAGAAGTCGGAGGCGGTTCAGTACCATAGTACAGTGGTGGACCACTCCTGCGACAGCCAAACATTTACTGATGCAAGTTAAAGACTGGCGCATCCCAGAAAGGGCCCGGGGGCTACTGTCAGCGTATTCTACACCGGGGTACTCTCTCCGCCCATAAAGATAGAAAGAAAAGGGGCGAGGAGGCCACGTGGCTACGTGGCGATCAGTGCTCCCAAGCCCTCCTCGCGGGGCGAGGAGGCCCACGTGTGATGAGGACATCACTACCATGGATACGGCCATGCCTACAAACCCAATTGAAACCAACAATGTAATACAAGGGCCAATTACTCGAGCTCTCGCACGTCAATTCAATTGCTAGGTGAATGCGTTCCTTGGGTTGCATACAAATAATTTAATGAATGGAATGCTATTTAATATTTGTGATGATTTTATTGTCCTTAGGAACCAAGGAGAAGGACTCCCAAACATCAAGCATGAAGCCAATTCTTCCGGTGCACAAGTTCAACTCGGATTCGGCCTCCAGGACAGCACCAACTTAAAACGTCCATAACTTTTGATCCACAAGTGTGTTTTGGGTCTATGAGTACTGGTTTGAAAGGTTTCGTCGTCCTCTTTCAAACGGATCCAGCCCCATGTCCAAATTCCTTACGAGTCAACGGGAATCTGCAAAACAAGTTCGGTCATCTTTCCAAATCCGAGTCAAACTAGGAATAGGAGTCCTACTCAGCCATGGATGTGTTTTGGACGCCCCTAGCATTGTTTTGGCCTCCTATTTCTCCTATATATAGCTAAGTAGTCCCCCAAAATAACTGGGGTTTTGGTTATTTGATAGTTTAGCCTTTTGCTACTATTTGAGTCTTTTAGACGTGCTCAACGGCCGCCTAACAAGCTCCTTATATCGGAACCTCAACTTTTTCTATACTTCATCTATATTTGCAATTTTAGATTGCTTTTGCCTTGTTCTTGCTTGTTCTTCGATTGCTTGCAAGAATTGATCTTCGTGATCAGGTTGATCGTGCCTACGGCAAGGTCAATAACCCTCTAGAGTTGGTTTAGCGATTGCTAAGACACATCGTCATTGTACATTGTAGTCGGATCGTCAAAGTCGTCTCCACCCAAATCGAAAGTTATCATTCTCATCGAAAGATCGGGACACGCAGTTCTACATCAACGTGGCTGCGTGGCGACCAGGGCTCCCAAGCCCTCCTCGCGGGGCGAGGAGGCCCACGTGGCTGCGTGGCGATCAGCGCTCCCAAGCCCTCCTCGCGGGGCGAGGAAGCCCACATGGCTGCGTGGCGACCAGCGCTCTCAAGCCCTCCTCGCGGGGCGAGGAGGCCCACGTGGCGTCACAGGACATAAAGCTGAAGAAGGCTTCGCCCAGAAGCTTCCCATGGGGTGTGGTGTCAGGGCATTTAATGCCGGACGTGGTGACAGGCCCTTTCCCTGACGTACCACGTCTGGCCCGCCATGGGAAGCGCACAGTCCTGACGGCTCGTGGTGTAGCGGCACAAAGAAGGAGGCCCCAAGATGGGATGGCATTAATGAAATGTAATTAATGAGCCGCGCAGCGGCATAATTTTGTCCCCCCACTTGTCCAAACCGGCCAGGGGTATATAAGGGCGGTTTGGTGCATGGGAAAGGGGGCGGGAGGTGAGAGGAAAGGCGAGTGGTAGAAGAAGGCAAGGTAACAAAGACTTCAGGCAGGACGTAGGGCTATTACCCACCTTGGGGGCCCGAACCTGGGAAAATCCGGTATGTCCACTGTTTATCTTCTCCGGGATGGCAGGGAGAGAGTGACCGAGTTAAGTCTCCGCTAAGCACACCCCCAAACCGAACTAAAACCTCCCTCGTGGGAGGATCTTGTCGTAAAAAATGCCGACAGTACCAACTACAACTCTATTACAAGGCCCAAAGCCCAAGTCTTCTCAGTTTGGAAAAGTGATGCCAATTATTTTGCAGATTCCCGTCGATTCGGACGGAATTTGGGGATGGGGTCGGATCCATTGGAAAGAGGACGTCGAAACCTTTCAAACCAGCACTCATAGACCCCGAACACCCTTGTGGATCAAAAGTTATGATCGTTTTAAATTGGAACTATCCCGGAGGCCGAATCCGAGTTGATCTTGTGCACCGAAAGAATTGGCTTCATGCTTGACGTTTGGGAGACCTTCTCCTTGGTTCCTAAGGACAATAAAATTATCACAAGGATTAAATAGTATTCCATCTATTAAAATATTTGTATGCAACCCAAGGAACGCATTCACCTGGTAATTGAATTGACTTGTGCGAGCTCGAGTAATTGGTCCTTGAATTACATTGTTGGTTTCAATTAGGTTCGTAGGCATGGCCGTATCCATGATAGTGATGTCCTCATCAGGTTAATTTTCAAGTGGTTATCTGTACCTGCCAGAGAGAGTTTCTTCTACACGTTATCTTTATGCAGAGGATTATTTCCCCAGACCAGAGCCTGGCCGGGTTGATTATATCTAGGTCGGCACAGTAAAAGATGTCATAGCCTGACCAGGAAAGGTTCCTAGGTTGGGCTGTGCCGACCTGGTAATACTTAATCTTTGCTCGACCTAAATTAGATCGGGCGACCATTTACGTGCTCAATAGTAATTTTGACCGTAACATTTAATATATCGTTTTGTTATATGGGCTGCATTTAGGACTGGCTTCTCAAAAGACGTAATCATTAATGGACTTCATGTAATCGTCGTCAACGGCGTCGGCTGAGTTTGAAGATAGAGGTGGGCGCTAGGGAGGCCTTGGCGAGGGGATGGCGTCAGAATGGCTGGGGTCTGGGCCTTTGGGGGAATCAGGATTTTGGGTCGAGGACGAGGAGTCCGGTGAATAAGGCGACTGGCGAGCGTTTCAACGGATATCAACCGGATAATAACCGGATAGATCTGAATAAAATTACGGATATATTCGAATGTGATGAATACTTTTATTCCGCAACTGTTTCCGTATCCGAAAAAATTATCTGAATCCGTATCCGATATTTGAAAAAAAACCCAAATATCCGAGATCACTATTCAATAAGATCCGAATTTATATAGACGGACGATCGTTGGAAATTAACCGCCCCTTTGCACCTAAGCACCACATCATGCCAATGTATACCACGCAAACATAGTCTAGATCAATTTGATGGACTTGGTTTATGTAGGAGGATAAAGTATCAGTAGTATATTGCCATTCCGAAAGTTACGAGGATGTCTGAATCCAACCAAATTAAGTAAATATTTTTGAATTTATGTTTGTTTTAAATCCGATATGTATTCATATTCAAGTATATCCGAATTTGTATCCGTTTAAAAATACAATAGGTGATTTGCACTTTAACCACTGCTTAATTTAATTTTTTATTCGATCCTTTGACAGCACTGACAGAAAGCCCATGCTACGGGTACAGATGGAGCGCCCGTCGCCGCTGACCGAATCCTATCGCGATAGTCCATGCGATCCTGACCGTCTACGAGCCGTGAATCAGACGGCTTCTTGGCTCACGCGTGTCCATGTTTCTCTATATTAATATCCCACCCACCAACTCGCCGCAATCACCACAATTTCTCCCCACCCTTCCCCTCTCCCCGCCGCCGAGCGAGCTAGGGTTTCGTCCACGCGACCGACCGATCGGAGAAGCAAGCGGATCTATGGCGGCGGAGGGAGAGAAGAAGATGATCACGCTCAAGAGCTCCGACGGTGAGGAATTCGAGGTGGAGGAGGCAGTGGCGATGGAGTCGCAGACCATCCGCCACATGATCGAGGACGACTGCGCGGACAACGGCATCCCTCTTCCCAACGTCAACTCCAAGATCCTCTCCAAGGTCATCGAGTACTGTAACAAACACGTTCACGCAGCGGCCACCGCGTCCAAGGCCGCCAACCCCTCCACCGACGTTGACGCCAACTCGGCCGCCGCTGCCGCGAACAACTCCTCCACAGCCGCCGCCTCCTGCGAGGACCTCAAGAACTGGGACGCCGACTTCGTCAAGGTCGACCAGGCAACCCTCTTCGACCTAATCCTGGTAATTGCTCCCTCCCCTCCACCCGAATCTGTCTTTTTCTGGGAGGAATTTAGATCTGCGATTAGTTATGGTTCAACTATATCAGTATGCAGATCTAGATTTATTTGTTGTCATGGCTAGCGTACGTTGGGGTTACTTCGGTTTTGATTGCACTGTCCAGTAGATTAGGTTCGAGATGGCTCAAATGTATCGTGTGCTAGTTATGGAAGTTTTTTGGAACAAATTAGGAAGGAATGATCTCTGTTAGCTGTGGTAATTTGGTGATTTTTTTTTTATCTTTGATGTATGATTGATGGTTTTATCACTATCTATGAAATACAGGGCACCGATGCTTGTTATTTATTGTATCCATAAATGTACACAATGTCTTAATCTGTGGTTCGAATCTGTCTAGTTTACATCTAATTTTTCCTGTTGCGGTGTCCTCACTTTTGCTGATGCATGCTATTTTTGTTTACGTTGCACTGTATTATGCAACTACAGTATGTTATAGATGGTTTAATTGTATGTGCTAGTTAAGGTTATGATACCCTTTTTGAATATTTCATAGATTACTTTTGTGACTAGTTTTGTTGTTTCTGTATCTACACATAATTATTGTTCTGCATCGGCTATGCATAAACTTACATAGTGATAACTGATTAGCAGCCAGATGAAATACAGTGCATCAATGTTTTTTGATTTAATACTTCCAAGATTATGCACCTATAATGTATTTTGAAGCAACAGAAAGAACAATCATATATTCCTTCGGCATAATAATTACTTTCATATGTTGTCCTGTACAATCATGGCATAATAATTACTTTCATATGTTGTCCTGTACAATCATATATTCCTTCGGCACAATAATTACTTTCATATGTTGTCCCGTTTACTAACTTCTTTTGGGTAAGAGGTAGTTCCCATATGAATACACTGGACACTGCATGTGTATTCATAGCTAGTAAAAAATGCAGTGATCTTTTCAAGGAAATAGTTGTTACCAGTAGTTTTCACGGTATTTGCTAGCAACTACCTCATGCTTAAATTATTTGGTATAGCTTTTATTGTTCACTAATGTAGGATGGCATCTCCCATGTGACATCTTTACTTCCAATCCACACTCAAGTCACCTGTGTTATGTAATCCAGGAAGGTGAATTGTGCAATTTGTTTTTCATATAGATATGATGCCTCTTTTGCTTTCCTTGTTTGACACAAATGTGCTGATGGCTGTTCTTCTGTTTTTTGGCAAGTGTGGTCTATCTACGTGTATTAGCCATTGTAACTGCTGTTTCTGACACCCTCTTTTGGTTTGCTTTACCACTCTTAGGCTGCAAACTATCTCAACATCAAGGGATTGCTGGACCTTACTTGCCAGACTGTTGCTGACATGATAAAGGGTAAGACTCCTGAGGAGATACGCAAGACCTTCAACATCAAGAATGACTTCACCCCTGAGGAGGAAGAGGAGATTCGCAGGGAGAACCAGTGGGCTTTTGAGTAAATAAGCATTAAGGCCCTGATCTCTTGGTGCTTAGATTTTATCGTACCTTGCAATGCGTTGCTTTTATATGTTGTAATGGTTGTAAGTATTTTGGAGTAAGATGGGGTTTCTGAACATGTTTAGCTGGTTATTGTTTCGTGAGAAATCCTGATGTGGTCAGTACTTCTGAACCGAATATCTTTAGACAGTGTTATGACTGCATGTTCTACGGAAAGTTTTAGTTTTATTTGGGGACATGATGTGCTTGAAGGATTTGCTTTTGTTACTGGTAGCATCTCGTTGCTCAAGTGCTATTGCTTGATTTTAGGATGAATTTTTTTTATCAAAATTTCAAAAATATATGTCACATAGCGCCACGTCACGAGACTGAGTCTGTCGCATGATGGTAGGGTGATAGGATTTAGTTTCATCTTTTTTTTAATAATTTATTTTTTTAGAAATTACAAAAATAAATGTAATGCTCGATAAGTACAAAAGCCAGTACATGCTTCTCAAATATAATCCTCAATATATAGGTGATCGACGGCTAGCCATGTGTACTTTTTCTGATTTTCGCAACTTCGTGTTAGGGTATACTTTTTCTAATTTTCGCAACTTCGTGCTAGGGGAAAGGTCGCTTGTGATTTTTCTTGTATTTTTCAGGCCATATTCGGTTTGCCCCGTGAGCCTATAAAAACCTCTAAGTAGCCACAGTTTTTGATTTTCTTTATTGCAAAACGCGGGTGGGAGAGGGAGGTTAAAGAGAGTGCGACTCTGAAATCAGAAGTTATTGCGGAAGATAAGGTCGGTCATATTGTTTATTACGACTTAAAACTGCTGAAAATAAGATCGACCACATTCTGAAATCAGACGTCTACTGAGTGCATCAAGGCCACTTCCCCTTCGTCCATGCCTCTGGTGGGGCTTCTTTAGCACGATGTGCCCTCTCTAGCTTCTTCTCTCTCGGCTTACGTGCCTCCTCGCGTGTTGGATCACGCTGTTTTTGTAGCTGCCGCCTGAGCACTTCGTCCTGGTTGGCTTGATCAAGGAGTCTTTGGTCCTTGGGGTTGATCTCCATGTCAAACCACTGCTCAAATTTACATAGTGCCGGAGACGACTGCATGATACATAAATTAGTGAAGTGTCATGTAGAAATATTACGGAACACGTATGATTATTACCATCTAGCAATTCTTTAAGCTCTTCTCCTGCGGGTCGAAGGCGTAGTTGCGGCACTTCCAATATCTCCTCTTCCAAGTTGTAATTTTTCAAGAGCGGACAAGCCTGCAAGAATCTCCGCACAAACACATCGGTGGGATAGCTCCACGAGGTAGGAGGAGGTCCTGGTACGCTGAATTGAGTGGACAACCCGAAGCGCCTCCCTCTTCACTTGCTTTCCCCTTTCCCTTTCCACTTGCACGGCTCGACATATTTGGTTGATCATCCACTTGTTTTTATTCTTTGCTCCTCTTTTTTCTCTCTTCTCCTTCCCTTCTCTCTTCTCTCGGTTCTGCATTTCCTCTTAGTATCGCTCGGTGAGAAGGAAGGTAGGTGGGTGGTACGAAGGGCAGCAGACTACCTTATATAGAGTGCCCACCAATAATTGATTTATTATCTTGTGAAATCATGTGCTGAAAAATTGGCTTAGAATTGAATTTGCAAAATGTGCATGTGCTTGTGTTTGACATTTTTCCAAGAAAACAGTGAGTTCCCCCTGTATGACGGACCAAAAAGTTTGGTCTGTCATACACATGGTTTTTGGCGACTTCGTTTTTCCCATGTATGACGGACCAAAAAGTTTGGTCTGTCATACACATGCTTTTTGGCGATTTCGTTTTTCCCATGTATGACGGACCAAAAAGTTTGGTCTGTCATACACATGTTTTCTGGCGACTTTGTTTTTCCCATGTATGACAAACCAAAACATTTGGTCCGTCATACACATGTTTTTCTGAGCAAAATTTGGAATTGGTTTTAATTTGATTTTGAGATAATAAAATTGGTGAGAATTTCATGTTGCTTGTTTTGAAGTGGACTTTATGCAATACTCATGTGAGTATTTGCATGGATTGATGTGAGTCAAGTCGTGGACTTGTGCTCGTAATTGTTTTGTGTTTTTGTTCATGTGCAGGTGTTGCTTGAGGTCCAACATGGTCGATGACGGGACCGAGACTAGGTTCAGGGAGGAACTGAGGTCGTGAAGGTCGAGGATGTCATGCGAGATGTTTGGACTAGAGAACGGTGCACGTGAGATCGAGATCTTTGCAGCGTAGTGGCAGGAGGCCGTACGCGTGTATACGAATTTTTGATACATGCAAGTGTGTGTGCGTGTGCATACGAGCATGTGTGTGTGCATGCAAGTGTGTGTGTGTGCATGCATACAAATGCATGTATGCATTTAATCTGTGGCGTGTTGTAGCGTGCGTGGTGTGTGTACGTGCATGCAAGTGTACGTGCGTGGCGTGTGTGAGTGCGTCGCGTGTGTGCAGGACGCCGTGTCCGAGAGGAGAAAGCTAGCTGAGTCCGAGAAGAATTTTGCTATCCGAGTCAGCCGGCGTGAGGTGAGATTGACATGGAGACTGCTTGCTCAATTTGAATACAAAAAGGAATCGGTGGCTGTGGAGTCCTTTAAATAGAGGGTTCTAGGGGCTTAGATCAATCCACGAAATAGGGCAAGAAGCAAAAGGTGCCTACAACAAAGAAGAGCTTGTGTGCTCTATCTAGTTGGTTTAGAGTTTTCTAATCTTTTGAGATTAGAAGATTTTTGGTGTCATCCTGTGGAGGATGGCTTTGGAATAAAGAGAAGTTTATGCAATATTCCTTTCGTTTTGATTCTTGATTAGAAGTTTTGTTCTTCATTTTATTAGAACTAGTTCTTGTTCTTATTTTGCTAATTAGTCTAGGGTTTTGATCTCTACGATATTAGATTTTCTTCCGCTATTTAGGGGTCATTAATTTTCCGAAAGAAATAGTTGAATTTTATTCGGCATCTATTCACCCCCCCTCTAGTTGCCTACTCGGTCCTACAAGTGGTATCAGAGCAAGGTTCTACTAATCCATCTTAACAGGTGATTAGTAAAGTTATGGCAACAGAGAAATACTCGAACAAACCGCCAATCTTCGATGGCACAGACTTCCCCCACTGGCGGATTCGGATGACTGCATATCTTCAAGCTCAAGGTAACGCGATTTGGCGCAAGGTAAAAATTCCGTACGAGCTTCCTTCTAATAATGATATTGATAAAATCGAGTTTGAAAAAGATATTGAAAACAATAATAGAGCTAGAAACATATTGCTTCAAGGATTTGCCAGAAAAGAATTCGATAGAGTCTGTCATTTACTCACTGCTCATGAAATTTGGAAATCTCTTCAAGATTATCATGAGGGCACAGACTCTGTAAAAGAAGCTAGGCAAGATCAATTTAAAAAGGAATACACTAGATTTGAAATGAACTCTGGAGAATCTCTAGATGATTGTTTTGCTCGCTTTAACAGAATTTTAAACAATCTTAGAGCTGTAGATGTAAAGTACACTGACTCTGAAAATGCTAGACATTTCCTGTCATCTCTTGATCTTAAAATCTAGCAAATGAAAGTGACTGCATTTAGGGGGACTCACAAGATGAGTGAAATGACATTGGATAAATTATATTCTAGTCTCAAGACTTTTGAAATTGATATTGTTTCCAGAACATCCAATAATAACTCTTTGGCTCTTAATGCAAATTCTTCTTCATGTGATAACGCTGCTAGTTCTTCATCATCATATTCCATTTCTGCCTTGAGTGCTCTTAATGATGAACAGCTAGATCAAATACCAGAAGATACACTTGCTCTTCTTTCCAAGCGTGTCAATGCAGCGTACATGAGATCAAGGGAGAGAAGAGGAGCCTCCATCCACTGCTACAACTGCGGCAAGGTAGGGCACATCCGTGCTAACTGCTTCAAGAACAAAGATAGAGACGAGAAGGATCAAAACAACTCTTCCAAATCCTTCCGGCCAAAAGAGAGCAAGGACAAAAATAAACAACGAACAAAGAAGATGCTCAACAAAGTCTTCGCTGCAATTGATCGCTTAGACTTAAGCGACATTGATGACTCAACTGACGATGAGGAGGAAGCGAAGCAAACAAAGCTGAACGAGAAAGATTTCACCGGACTATGCTTCATGGCAAAAGGGAACACTAGTGATTCTAGTGACAACGACAGCACCTCCAGCGACGGTGATGAGGTAATGCCTTCATATAATGAGCTTTGTGAAGTTTTAGTCATATTGAGAAAATCTTTAAGAAAATCTTCACTCAAAAATAAAAACTTAGAGAAAGATCTATCCATGCTAAAAACTGAAAACTTTGATCTTAGAAATTCAAATTCTGAAAAGACATGTGATTCTTGCTTAGATCTCAAATTTGAAATTAAATCTCTAAAAGAGGAACATATAGAACAAGCTTATGCCAAACAATTGAAAAATGAAAAACTTGTGAAAAATGTTGGTTGCTCTACTGATGGTTTACATGATCAAACTTCTTGTTCTAAATGCTCCATACTAAAATTGAAGTTGCATGATGCAGATGCTAAGATTACTCAATTGCTTAATGATTTGCTTACACATGAAGTTCTTTCATGCTCAACTTGTCGCAAACAAAAAGGAAAAGTAGATGTTCCCTGTAATAATTGTTTAACACTCTCTCGAAAAATTCATTACTTGGAAAATTCTTTAGAACGTTTTACTAAAGGAAAGAAAAATCTAAATATGATTTTGGATCAATCAAAAGTCAGCACTCATCACAAAGGTTTAGGTTTTGATCCTTATACTCATCACAAATCATATGCTCCTACTATTGTTAAAACTCTTGAAAGTGGAAAGTTTGAAATTGTTAAAATGCCTGAGAAAACTGTCTTCAAATCTGCTGGAATTTTATCTTCTACTATGATGAATGCAAATGTTGCTTCTGCTTCTAAAGTCAAACCATTTGTTAAGTACAATTGCACTCATTGTGGAAAAGATGGTCATTTGGTAAATTTTTGTTTTAGACTAGCCAAACAACAGAGAAAGGAAAATTCAAAGGCTGTCTAACTTTAGACAAACACGTATCATTTCTCAACATGTTCCGCTAGTGAAAGCAAACAAAATTTTTGGAAATTCATCTATTTTGCATTCACAAGCTTTTGTACAATCACCTCCTCGTCGAGTGATTCAGTGCTGGATACCTAAATCATATTTTTCTAACCCCAGCGCTGAATCCTCGGCATCTTCTGTTCACAACATATAGGTAGTACGAGAAGGGAAGGAGAACATCTGGGTTGTCGATTCAGGATGCTGCCAACACATGACAGGCAACCCAAGATGGTTCTCCTCCCTAACAAAAGCATCTGGGAACGAAACGATCACTTTTGGAGATGCTACTACTGGACGCGTCATTGCAAAAGGTACAGTGAAGGTAAATGAGCACTTTACCTTAAAGAACGTCTCTTTGGTGTCTAAACTGAAATTCAACCTTCTGTCTGTATCTCAATTGTTGGATGAGAACTTTGAAGTAAGTTTTAAACCGAATGCATGTAGAGTACTCGATGCTTCTGGAAACTTGATTCTTGAGATATCTAGACTTGGAAAAATTTTCATAGCAAATTTTAGCAATGCTTCAAGTTCACATTGTTTTGTTGCTTCAGAATCTAGAAATCTCAATTTTTGGCATCGTCGGTTAGGTCACATGGGCTTTGATCTGTTATCTAGATTGAGTGGTCTAGACTTAATTCGTGGCTTGCCGAAATTAAAATCTTGCAAAGACATTGTTTGTGCCTCCTGTCGACATGGTAAGATGGTTGGAGCCCCTCATGCTCCGGTCTCTACTGTAATGACCACTGGCCCCGGTCAACTTATTCACCCCCCCTCTAGTTGCCTACTCGGTCCTACAGTAGGACCATCCCGAGTACAATCGGCCGGAGGTAAGTGGTACTTTCTAGTAATAGTTGATGATTATTCGAGATACTCTTGGGTGCATTTTCTGTCTTCAAAAGATGAGATTTTTGGACTTTTTCATGTCTTCATTAAGAGATTGATAAATGAATTGCCTAACACATTGAAAGCCATAAGAACTGATAATGGTATGAAATTCAAAAATGCTTTGTTCAAATCTTTTTGTGAAACTAATGGAATTGATCATCAATTTTCTTCGCCTTATTCTCCCTCACAGAATGGTGTTGTAGAAAGGAAAAATAGAACTTTGATTCAAATGGCTAGAACTATGCTAGATGAATACAACACTTCAAGAAAATTTTGGGCTGAGGCAATTTCTTCTGCTTGCTATATATCAAATAGGATCTATCTTAGAGATTTACTTGGTAAAACATCTTATGAACTAAGATTTGGTCGTAAACCGTCTGTTTCTCACTTACGAGTGTTTGGTTGCAAATGCTTTATCCTTAAACATGGAAATCTTGATAAATTCGAAGCTCGTAGTACAGATGTGTAACACCCCGGCATTTAATATGCCCGAATGCTACCAAACATAAGCTACACAACGTCTAAAGACCACATTTAAACATAAATTCCAGCAAAGGTACATATGCTAAAAACCGATATTTCGGCAGCATCTCCTTTGTTTTTCCATGAATTAACACAATATCAAAAACATGGCAAGATATATCATAGCACACGACATCTAAAACATCAACATAAATGGACATATCATCAAATTACGCCAAAACTACCACGCTCAACCACTTCATAAGCTATAACGAAGCAAATAAGGGATCACGAGCATGCTAAATTAAACCATACATTAAGTTTATGGCACAACTCTTAATATCATGTCTCCAAGTGATTAAGTATAGACTATGATGGTGGAGCTACGTGTAGAAGTGTAGCTAAACCCCTTTGTCCCGCATGCCGATCTCAAAGTACCTAAAAACAACATAAAACACAAGCGTGAGTTCGAAACTCAGCAAGCATATTGTAATGGACAACAAGAACAATAACATGGCAAAAACATCTCCCATCATGTATATCATCTCAATCATGAACACTTAATAATATCATCATCAATATGCATGTAATGCAATGCAATGCTCATATGCTCATATCTCCTTGGAAACTCATACCGGTATGGTTGAGTACACACCCGTCGGTGTGCACCCTTTTCCCCCCTTCCATCCCGAAGATGGAGGGTGCCTACTCATCGCTTCCATTCACCACGTGGATGGAATCACGATGTAGGTCTTACTCAATGGCGTTCCGGACTAGTCATAACTTTCTCACCGACCTTGCCGGACTAGTTATGACTTTCTCACCGCCCTCGTCCTATCTCATGTCATGCATGCAACTATGCCAATTATCATATTTCACATGTGCATAAACATATGGCATCTCATCATGACAAATATTAACACATGCCATCGAATCATGATAATCATACTCAATATTTTATTGGAAAACAGCAAGCATAGCAAGTGATCATAGCAAGTATTCAATCTTTCATCTAATCTCCACAAGCAACCTACAATTCCGCTATTCATTACAACACACTTGCCTCAACCGTGGGCGACGGGATTGTGGGAAGTAGAGGGCACCCCCGGGGTCACACCACCTGCACAACGGCATCACATACTCTCAATAATGCCCACAAAACAGTACACAAATCCCCATTTCACCCGACATTGCCCGCTACTCGCAAAACCTAAAACAGAGGTTCTGTCCCGGCGGGACAGCAGCCTTGCAAAGGCCACTAAGGTTCGACACCTAGCCCCAAGCTAGGATCGAAAAACCTTACCAAACCACAATTGGTTCCTTTCTTAAGAGGGTCTCGCCCTCACACAAAAACACTTAGCTATCAAGCCCAAGTGTACACACAACAACTCAAACCCAAAGCGTTAACAACCATTTTGGAAAGAATTCGGCAACATCCAAGCCAAAACAAAAAGGAAGCATAAATCCCCTACATCACAACCAACATACCAGAAATTGTTCATTGCTTCTTTTCATACTAGAAAGCAAGGGAAATCTCGTTTCATGACATAAATGCACACTCTTCAGGAGCACTCCGGATTAGTCATATCTCCATATATGACTTTCTCACCGACCTGGCTCAACGACTCTTTTATCATTTAACATGTAAAAACGATGTCATGTTTACTTTTCACCATTCCCTCATCATGTAACCACACTACCGAATAGTCATTCTCATGATGACTTCTGCCTCGGTATCATATGAATAAATCTCGAATAACATCGAGAGTTGCGCTAATTCATATAAACTATGACGGCAACATCGTTAATCAACAAAACACCACATCGTGTGAAAACCCATCTTCGATTTAACACTAGCTTTGCAACACCTCGCAAAATCAAACTCAACCCTTTGGAACAGAACATCGACTCCAAAGTCAAACATCTGCAGACACAAGCGCCATAAATTTTTATCAAAAGAGAGGGAAACTCAATCCAAAAAGAAAACTCTTCACTAACCAAATTCACTTATGAAACATTCATAAAAATCCAGACTTGTAAAACACCCGCACACCAGACACATTTTCCAAATGACTCCAACTCTAGTCAAATAGAGTTACACATCAAGGGCTTAACTCAAAAGTTTCCAACACAACCCTTTATGACCATCTGCTTCCTTTTAAAATTTATTCCAAAGATAATCCAATGTGGACGCGAAGGAGCGCGATCCACTCAAAACTTTTGGATGTAAACTCAACCGACAACACGAACTAAACAAATTCGCCATAACCAAAGGTCGAGACCAAACACTACGAGTTTTGGGGAAACTCTGAAACTCAACATAAGAAGCACCTCAACCGAAAGCATTCAACCAAGATGGCAACCAACCAAACCAGTCCAGAAGGTTTTAAACATGAGCTCAACATGAAACCCTATTCTTATCCTTTTTAAACATTCAAATTACACCTTTCTACTCATCGGGAAACCCCTCAGGTTGCAACAAGATCTTTAAAACAAATTCTTTCTCCCATTATCTTCCCCAATAAATAAAGTTTATGATGCTTACGAAAAGACATCCCACGAAGGCTAAGTCAACAAGATCCCCACTGACTAACATAACAAATAACATCATATTCTATATTTGAAACAAGTGCTCCAACAAAACTTTCAGCGTGACCAACCAATAACTTTCATACCACCTATATGAAAACGTCTCGATAATCGAAACTTATTCAGTTAACAAGCGACTTCAACAGATTCTTAAGCAGGATCAACGTATCAGTTATAATCCTTATATCAAAATCTTGACAATTGAAACTTGTTCAATCTATAAAATGATTTCAACCATTAAGTAATATCTCTACAAGATAAAATTCGCAAATAGGATTCTAAGATATGCAATCATTAAGATTAAAATCTTGCATCACGATTATTATCCATTGTTCATCCCATCACAACATACTCCAACTATTAAATTGGATTTAATAAATTAGATTAGCACAATATTCTTAACAACCTCATTAACAAATAGTCTTATGTCTTCTCAATTGATATCAAAACTAGCATTGAAGGGACACAACTGCATACTTCCAAATATACTAGTAGTTTGCAACAACGTAAATAGCAACTCTAATCAACTTTCAAATTAAAGTCACTAGGCAACACGATTAAATTTCTCTATTAATCCATTAGATTAGAACATCTTTAACAACCAACAAAGTTTCTTTTACAATAACAGCAGTCTACATCATCTTAATGTTTTAACTATGCATCAAAGTTTAAACTTTTAACATTAACAAGGATCATAAGCACTTTTAAAGCAAGGCAACAGATTCTAAGCATGTACATTAACACATTTAATCATTCTCGCTAAGTGTAAACTGCAACACTAGTAGTCTATTTATTCTCAAGCTAGAGATATTAATCACATTGAATTGATTCAACTCAAAATTTTAACTTAGCAACACATCAATCCATAAACCACATTGTTACCTTATACATAACATGCTAAACAGCAATTCTTACTAGGGACAAACGATTTTTGTCAAAAGACTACTTACTTTGTTTACAACATTTTAGTTTTAAAACTCATCCCAAATTCATAAGGAAATTTGACTCTCAAAATTGCAACGAGGCAAACCCAAACTTGGTCATGCAAAGGAATTCTCCAAAACACTTTTATATCTCAAGGACTCCCATAAGGAAAAAGGTTGAAAGACAGTTTTCTCGAAAGGGAACCAAGTGCTCCATTAACCTTTTCAAATAAAACCTTAACACCAAACCCCTAACTTTCACGACTCAAGAGGGGCTTTCAAAGATGATTTCTTAAACCAGTAAAATGACGAAATCAAACACCACTTACTCCTACAAAGCCACTGAACTTCAGCCCTGACAGCCAGGTCTGGCACAACTCCGCAAAACTCCTTTAACCTCGGAGAAAGACAAACACAGGAATAAATCGAATGCTTCTTCCCCATAAAGAAATCAACGAACTAAGCATTAAAACTGGAAAGGCGCCCGAAAGGAGCGCAACCCTAGACTCCTCTTCTTCGTCTTTAACCAAGAAAGACAAACCCACACACCGCATACGGAACGATCCGCGGAAATCCAATACAAAACACTTTTCTTTTGGTTCAACTCAACTAAAGCCAAGAAAAGCAACGAACACCGACCGTCAGAACGGCAAAGAACATACGAAAGAAACCACCATTAACTCTTCCTTTTTGTCTCCAATCAACTACCCGATCTACAACAGAAAGGGTAAGCGCTCTTCTCCTACAGGGGTTAACCGTTCTTCGGTGATGGCGCTAACCGGCCACACCGTCAAACCTCACCCTTACTATAAACAAAAAGAGGTGACCGAAACCCTTCGGTACCACAACCCCACAACATATAACATTGACATAGCAACAAGCATTGTCGAAAGAAGCATCCAACATCATAGCTTAAATACAATATTTAAGCGTAAAGAAAACGATACCCATACCCTTTCCTACTGTGCATCCAGTGTGTGTCAAATTTTAGATTAGTTATACCACTTTTGCAAGTTTTAATGTTGCTATCCTATAACAAAGTTTTAGTTAGAACCTAAGCCATGTTTCTAAGTTATTCCACATCATATTTTAGTTGCAACTTAAGGTATAACACTAAAATACTTATTCCAAGGACCTACAGCCCGCTCTGATACCAACTGTAACACCCCGGCATTTAATATGCCCGAATGCTACCAAACATAAGCTACACAACGTCTAAAGACCACATTTAAACATAAATTCCAGCAAAGGTACATATGCTAAAAACCGATATTTCGGCAGCATCTCCTTTGTTTTTCCATGAATTAACACAATATCAAAAACATGGCAAGATATATCATAGCACACGACATCTAAAACATCAACATAAATGGACATATCATCAAATTACGCCAAAACTACCACGCTCAACCACTTCATAAGCTATAACGAAGCAAATAAGGGATCACGAGCATGCTAAATTAAACCATACATTAAGTTTATGGCACAACTCTTAATATCATGTCTCCAAGTGATTAAGTATAGACTATGATGGTGGAGCTACGTGTAGAAGTGTAGCTAAACCCCTTTGTCCCGCATGCCGATCTCAAAGTACCTAAAAACAACATAAAACACAAGCGTGAGTTCGAAACTCAGCAAGCATATTGTAATGGACAACAAGAACAATAACATGGCAAAAACATCTCCCATCATGTATATCATCTCAATCATGAACACTTAATAATATCATCATCAATATGCATGTAATGCAATGCAATGCTCATATGCTCATATCTCCTTGGAAACTCATACCGGTATGGTTGAGTACACACTCGTCGGTGTGCACCCTTTTCCCCCCTTCCATCCCGAAGATGGAGGGTGCCTACTCATCGCTTCCATTCACCACGTGGATGGAATCACGATGTAGGTCTTACTCAATGGCGTTCCGGACTAGTCATAACTTTCTCACCGACCTTGCCGGACTAGTTATGACTTTCTCACCGCCCTCACCCTATCTCATGTCATGCATGCAACTATGCCAATTATCATATTTCACATGTGCATAAACATATGGCATCTCATCATGACAAATATTAACACATGGCATCGAATCATGATAATCATACTCAATATTTCATTGGAAAACAGCAAGCATGGCAAGTGATCATAGCAAGTATTCAATCTTTCATCTAATCTCCACAAGCAACCTACAATTCCGCTATTCATTACAACACACTTGCCTCAACCGTGGGCGACGGGATTGTGGGAAGTAGAGGGCACCCCCGGGGTCACACCACCTGCACAACGGCATCACATACTCTCAATAATGCCCACAAAACAGTACACAAATCCCCATCTCACCCGACATTGCCCGCTACTCGCAAAACCTAAAACAGAGGTTCTGTCCCGGCGGGACAGCAGCCTTGCAAAGGCCATAACTTGAGTTCTGGGACTCCAAATCGATTAAACGAGTACACCATCGTGAAGCTTAGGAAATTTCCTACCTTTTTCTAGTTATACGGAAAGACTGATTCGGACTCTAAAATTGTTTAATCTACAGATTACTACGATCTGTTCTAATTGCGTCACAGATTTTAACACGCTCGGTAAAACGGCCATAACTTTCAAACGGCTGATCGGATTTTAACGTGCTTTATGTCCACGGAAATATAATTAAATTATCTACAACTTATTTTAAGTCCGTACGGACAGATTCGGAATCTAAATCGACGAAAACTCGAACCCTAGCCCGACTGCTCAATCTGCCCGAAAACAGAAACGTGGCAACGTCTAGATCTAACCCAAAGAACTCCAACCCAGCACCACCAATTGATCTAAAAACTTCATAAACACCCTAAGAACAGTACCTAGATCAAACCCAAGGATCCCCATGATCATACCTTTGCCCAACGAACGAATCTCCAATAGGTCTCCTCGCGGATCGCTCCTCGCTCCACGCTCCTCGCTGCTCGCTCCTCGCTCCTCGCTCCAACGGTTGGATCTACAAGGTGCAGAGGTGTGGAGACCACCCTAGGGCAGCAAGGGGGTGGAGGAGAGGTGGTGGAGAGGTGGGGAGCAAAGGGGCAAAGGGGAAGGTGGAGGCGCACAAGAGGGAGAGGGAGAGGGGGTGGCGGCTAGGGCTTAGGAGGGGAGGTGGGGCGCCCAAGGGCAGCATGGGGCGCAAGGGGCTGGGGGAAGCCCCCTTTTACCAGCCCTCAACACAATCCTAGTCCGTTACGGAGACCTAATCCATCCCACCAAAGCCCACCAAGGCCCAAAACTCCCCCGGGAAGGCCCAAAACCCCGAAAACGGCCCGGAAATGGCCCGGAAAAGCTATTAACCTCCATAACCTATAGTTTTAACCTTAATTCCACATCTCATACTGTTTTTAACCATATCAAGCACGTTAAATAAAGTTATGACACTCCGTGGCGACATAACACTTCATCCGGCCCAAAAACGCGAGAAAACCCTAAGCCGAAAGGTTTTATTCTCAAGTTTCACCTTCTATAACGTCACACCAAACCATAGTGTCACAAGATGGTATTTTCCTTGGCTATTCGTTGCACTCTCGTGGATATCGTGTACTTGATTTATCGACTAACAAATTGTTGGAGACATGCGATGTTACTTTTGATGAGGCTAGCCCTGGAGCTAGACCCGACATTTCAGGTTCACGAGAAGATTTAGAGCCAATCTTTTTGGATAAAAGATTCGAAGAAAATGATGAAGATAATGATGATGATGAGCTCATACCTACAGAACGGGAAGATGTTCCTGAACAAATTGATGTGACTACTACTTCAGATTCTCCTACACCTCCCACGACGACTGAAACAACTGGACCTCCCCTTACTGTTTTGAAGAACCATCCTCCTGAACAAATTATTGGAAGTCTTCATGAAAGGGTGACACGTTCTAATTCATCTCAAAATCTTTTATGCATGCATTCTGCTTTTGTTGCAAATTTTGAACCTAAGAACATTACTCATGCTTTAACTGATAGTTCTTGGGTAGATGCGATGCATGAAGAGTTAGAAAACTTTGAAAGGAATAAAGTTTGGTCTTTAGTGGAACCTCCTAAAAATCAAAACATTATTGGAACAAAATGGGTTTTTAAGAACAAGTTAAATGAAGATGGAATAATTGTTAGAAACAAAACTAGACTTGTAGCTCAAGGATATTCTCAACTTGAAGGAATTGATTTTGATGAAACATTTGCTCCTGTTGCTCGTTTAGAAGCTATTCGCATCCTCTTGGCTTTTGCAGCTTCAAAAGGTTTTAAGTTATTTCAAATGGATGTGAAAAGTGCTTTTCTAAACGGTTTTTTTAGAAGAAGAAGTTTTTGTGAAACAACCCCCTGGTTTTGAAAATGAAAAATTTCCTAATCATGTGTATCGTTTATCAAAAGCTCTTTATGGATTAAAACAAGCTCCTCGTGCTTGGTATGATAGATTAAAAGGCTTCTTGCTTCAACATAATTTTGAGATGGGAAAAGTTGATAAAACTCTGTTTACTCAAAATTCAAATGATCAATTCCTTGTGGTGCAAATTTATGTGGATGATATTATCTTTGGAGGATCCTCCCACTCTCTTGTGTTGCAGTTTTCCGAGCTGATGTCCAGGGAATTCAAGATGAGTATGATGGGAGAGTTGACATACTTCCTTGGATTTCAAATCAAGCAAGCGAAAGAAGGGATCTTCTTGCACCAATCCAAGTATACAAAGGAGCTACTAAAGAAATTCGACATGGGAGAAGGAAAGTCAGTATCTACTCCAATGAGCACAACAACAATTTTGGATCTTGACGAGAATGGTGTCGAGATGGACCAAAAAGAATACAGAAGCATGATTGGATCACTTCTGTACTTGACTGCTTCGAGGCCTGACATACATTTTGCAGTATGTTTGTGCGCTCGATTTCAAGCCTCTCCTCGAGAATCACATCGACAAGCAATTAAAAGAATTTTCAGGTATCTTCGCTCCACTTCTGAATTTGGCATTTGGTATTCTTGTTCTTCTTCGCTTACACTCCTAGGATATTCTGATGCTGATTTTGCGGGGTGTAGATTAGATAGAAAGAGTACTTCTGGCACATGTCATTTTCTTGGCACTTCACTTGTTTCATGGTCTTCTAAGAAACAGTCCTCAGTTGCTCAATCTACTGCTGAAGCTGAATACGTTGCAGCCGCTAGTTGTTGTTCACAAATTCTTTGGATCACTTCAACTCTTAAAGATTACGGCATTAACTTTAATAGTGTTCCACTTCTTTGTGATAATACTAGTGCAATTCACATTGCTAAAAATCCTGTTCAACATTCAAGGACTAAACACATTGATGTTCGATATCATTTTCTTAGAGATCATGTTGAAAAAAGAGCTATTGAACTGAAATTTATTGATCCGGATGCTCAAATTGCTGATATTTTCACTAAGCCGCTTGATTCTTCTCGCTTTGCTTTCTTACGCGGCGAACTTGGGATCATTCATCCCCATGGGTTGATTTGAGGGGGAGTCTTGATTTTAACTCTTTCATTTGTGTTACTTGACTTTGGATACTACAAGGAGCTATTTTGACGTTACACTTAAAGAAAACTCCCCTGTTTTCATTTGCATCATGTAGTACAAAGCTTTGTTGACTATTCTTGTGTACATAGTCAAATTATTGCTACATTGCTTCACTTCTCGCTAAAAGACTAAAAGACTAAAATAATTCAATTTGAGATGCTTTTCGAGAATATTTTGGCTCTTGCTCATTATGGTATTGCATTTGTGAAATAGGCTTAAAAGTTTCTTGTCATCTGTTGAAAGGCTATAGCTGATTAGAAACTATGTGTGAGCTTTTTGTTGGACTTCAAATGATCATTATGAGTCTCAAGCAAAATCAGTATTTTAATGTTAAAAGCAAGTTGAAAAAGATGCAAGCAAAAGCTACTTGACTAAACACAAGTTTAGTACAATGTGCAGCTTCCTTGCCAGGGATTTAAATGCAAAAGATGCAAGAAAAGGCTACTTGTCTAAACAAAAGTTCAGAACAATGTGAAGCCACTTGCCAATTTAAACTGAGAAAGATACAAGAAAAAACTACCTACTCATACACAAGTATGGGCTAGTGTGCAGTTACTTGTCATCCCTGTTGATCACAAAGCAAAATTGTCAAACTTGCTAAAAGAGAAAAAGGAAATTCAAATTTTTGAAAAGGCTTGAGACAAACATTAGTGAATTTGAAAGTCTCTCTTTGCTCATGATAGATTTCTTTTTAGCTTTGGTAAAATCAGTTAATGACATTTTACTTGTTTGCTCTAATTTGCTTATGCAACAACTTTACTATGTGTTAGAGCCTCCATATTCTCACAATTTGCTTTCTCATTGGATAAATTGATAAAAAATGTGAAAACTCTCGTAAAAACTCTCCAAATGCTTTACTTTGATTATATACCTTGAATATACTTCAAAGCTTGAGATACTGCATTCATTAAGGGGGAGTTTTGAGTTCTTGATGTCTACATTGTCAAAGGGGGAGAAAATTGGGAATTGTTGAAAAGATTATTGAAAAAGAGGGCGAAGAAAAAGGGGGAGTTGTTATTGAAAAAAAAAGAAAAAAAAAGAAAGAAGAAAAAGGGGGAGTTGTTTCCAACACACTTTCTTTGGTCTTTGATTCCTTGGATTTCAAAATCTTTTGTAAAGTGAATGCCAAATGTTCAATTCTAAGTGGTGTTGCCAATGTTTTCATCAAGGGGGAGATTGTGAAATCATGTGCTGAAAAATTGGCTTAGAATTGAATTTGCAAAATGTGCATGTGCTTGTGTTTGACATTTTTCCAAGAAAACAATGAGTTCCCCCTGTATGACGGACCAAAAAGTTTGGTCTGTCATACACATGGTTTTTGGCGACTTCGTTTTTCCCATGTATGACGGACCAAAAAGTTTGGTCTGTCATACACATGCTTTTTGGCGATTTCGTTTTTCCCATGTATGACGGACCAAAAAGTTTGGTCTGTCATACACATGTTTTCTGGCGACTTTGTTTTTCCCATGTATGACAGACCAAAACATTTGGTCCGTCATACACATGTTTTTCTGAGCAAAATTTGGAATTGGTTTTAATTTGATTTTGAGATAATAAAATTGGTGAGAATTTCATGTTGCTTGTTTTGAAGTGGACTTTATGCAATACTCGTGTGAGTATTTGCATGGATTGATGTGAGTCAAGTCGTGGACTTGTGCTCGTAATTGTTTTGTGTTTTTGTTCATGTGCAGGTGTTGCTTGAGGTCGAACATGGTCGATGACGGGACCGAGACTAGATTCAGGGAGGAACTGAGGTCGTGAAGGTCGAGGATGTCATGCGAGATGTTTGGACTAGAGAATGGTGCACGTGAGATCGAGATCGTTGCAGCGTAGTGGCAGGAGGCCGTACGCGTGTATACGAATTTTTGATACATGCAAGTGTGTGTGCGTGTGCATACGAGCATGTGTGTGTGCATGCAAGTGTGTGTGTGTGTGCATGCATACAAATGCATGTATGCATTTAATCTGTGGCGTGTTGTAGCGTGCGTGGTGTGTGTACGTGCATGCAAGTGTACGTGCGTGGCATGTGTGAGTGCGTCGCGTGTGTGCAGGACGCCGTGTCCGAGAGGAGAAAGCTAGCTGAGTCCGAGAAGAATTTTGCTATCCGAGTCAGCCGGCGTGAGGTGAGATTGACATGGAGACTGCTTGCTCAATCTGAATACAAAAAGGAATCGGTGGCTGTGGAGTCCTTTAAATAGAGGGTTCTAGGGGCTTAGATCAATCCACGAAATAGGGCAAGAAGCAAAAGGTGCCTACAACAAAGAAGAGCTTGTGTGCTCTATCTAGTTGGTTTAGAGTTTTCTAATCTTTTGAGATTAGAAGATTTTTGGTGTCATCCTGTGGAAGATGGCTTTGGAATAAAGAGAAGTTTATGCAATATTCCTTTCGTTTTGATTCTTGATTAGAAGTTTTGTTCTTCATTTTATTAGAACTAGTTCTTGTTCTTATTTTGCTAATTAGTCTAGGGTTTTGATCTCTACGATATTAGATTTTCTTCCGCTATTTAGGGGTCGTTAATTTTCCGAAAGAAATAGTTGAATTTTATTCGGCATATTAAATGCATACATGCATTTGTATACATACATGCATTTTATTCGGTCCTACAACACACCACGCACACACAGATTAAATGCATACATGCATTTGTATGCATGCACACACACACACACACTTGCATGCACACACACATGCTCGTATGCACACGCACACACACTTGCATGTATCAAAAATTCGTATACACGCGTACGGCCTCCTGCCACTACGCTGCAACGATCTCGATCTCACGTGAACCATTCTCTTGGCCCGAACGTCCCGCATGACATCCTTGACCACCAAGACCTCAGTTCCTCCTGAACCTAGTCCCGAACCTCAGTTCCTCCATGAACCTAGTTCCGGTCCCGTCATCGACCACATTCGTCTTCGAGCAATACCTGCACATGAACAAACCACAAAACAAATCCGAGCACAAGTCCACGACTTGACTCAATGTCAATCCATGCAACTACTCACATGAGCATTGCATAAAGTCCACTTCAAGCATCATGAAATTCTCACAAATTTCATAATCTCAAAAACAAATCAAAATTCAAAGTCCAAATTTGCACAAACCCTAATCGAGCAAAAAGCCATTCACGACGGACCAAAAAATTTGGTCTGGCGTACATGTAAAACTTACTGTCTTTTAAGAACTTGGTCCCGCGCGTAAAAACGAAACTTACTGTTTCTTGTCAAATTGTCAAACACATGCACAAGCACATTTTGCAAAACCAATTCTAAGTTAATTTTTCAGTTCAAAGCCAATTTTTCAGCTCAAACACATGTATCTATCACCCGTTTGTCTGAAGAAGCGGGTTGCAGCGTGGTTTCGTTTTGGTCTTAAAAAGATGTGGGTGGAAGGGTGTTGTTATTATCGCTTATTGGTGTGCAGAGTGTTGTCGAATCAGTGTGAGAAAGCTGATAGCAACGTGCTGTCACATCGCACTGAGAAAGCTGTGGTGTGCATCGTCTAATCATCCACTTTGGTTTGAAAAAGCGGGGTGCGCAAGGTGTTGTCGTTTCATTCCGAAAAAGTAGGGTGCAACGTGTTGTCGACTCAGTCCGAAAAAGTGTGCTGTAGCTTGTTGTCGTTTCACTCTGAGAAAGCGGTGGCGGCAGAATGTTGTCACTTCGCTCTGAGGTTGGTAGAGTGATGTCTGTAGGTTTGAGATGGGTAGTGTTTTGTCGCTTGGTGGTGTGCGGTGTGTTGTGGAAGGATTAACTAAGTCCATAAGATTAAAAGTACCAACAATCAAAATACAAAAGTGCATAGAACATATTTCGAAGGTTTAACAAAGTACATAAGATTGAAACTACCAATAATAAAAACATAAGAAACTAGTGCCAGCCCATTTTTTGGGCGGTTCCTCGCGGCTGTGCAGGTCTCCTCCGAACCTGGCCCTATGAGTATGTCAACTGCGTTGGCGCGCGGTGGGCCCTCTGTGGTCTAGCTGGAGGTGTGGCGTACACTAACTGAGAAGGCTACGTTGGTGGTGGTGCTCCCTACTACTGTGATGATCTAGGCTCATCTGGATGTGGATCGACGAGAAACCTTGACACGTCCTCCTCCTTGTAGTCCTCCTAATCTGGATCATGAGCTTGTCCTCATAGTCTTCACGTGTAGGCGGCAACTACTGTGCCTGTGTACCTGTAGCAAGTGAAGAATTGTGAAGAGCATTCAAAAAGTGATTGCAAAACATGAAAAGTGCATTTCAGTACTCACCACCAGCGTGAGCGGCTTGACCAGTGTGTCCAGCAGCTGAAGATGGACCTACAACTCCCCTGCCTCTCCCAAGCTACACACCATGACCCACATCGAGAGGCAGGCGACATCCCGCCAACTCGAGGGCGCGTCCAGAGCCGTGCCGAAGCCTCACGAGCAAGGAGGTGACCTCCTCTCTGGTCACCTCTAAGCCACCGGTCAATAGTGAAATGAACCTCCCTGAGTCCTCGTAGACCCGAGCTAGCATATCAGTCTAAAAAAGACATCATGAATTAGTTAGCACAGCTATGAAATGAGTGTGCATGAAATCGTATACAGGACACAACGTACCGCACTGTGCAGAGCCAAGTCCGTATGGGCAGGATACGTGTCTCTCACCCTGGGAAAGTGTCTAGGAGGATCCGGGTCGACGCGTACCAAACGTAGACGTGTACGGGAATTGTACCACTCTCGGTAGGTGTGGTACATCTGCAGGTCGTATGCCACATCATTAGCATGGACGTCGTCCAGGGCTCCTCCCCACTCGACCCATGGCGCCATACGTATATGCCAGGGGGTGGCCCCATGCACGCCCTTCCTAGTCTGGCCGTGGATCCGAAATAAATACAGCATTATTAGATGACAATACACGATAATAATTATAGAACATCGATGCAGGGAACTTACATGTGGGCATCGTGTGGGACCAGACGACCGACCTGGACTGGGAACGACCTGGACATATGAACGGGAACCGGCGATCCACGTCCTCCACCATTCGGGCGAGTGGCAGTAACCCTAAGCATGATACTACAAAAAATATGTAATTAATATCAGTACAACACTAATCATGATACTACAACAAACATATTTAGAAATTTAAATACTAATATGTTATCTAGGGATCCAACGAGGATCGAGCACCCAGGAGTACTGTGGTGTCCTTGGTTGAAGTACACCGAGCTACACAGGATCCCCTCCCTCCTTTGGAAAAGCAGTGGCGACATGGGCACGGTGACGATGATCAATGACCCGATCCAGCAACTCGAAGGGCCACTTGTCATCTTCATGCTAGTGAGCCATACCTGCAAATTACATAAATGAAAGTTATAATTAAAATGCGTATAGAAACAAAAGCGTATGAAAAACTATACAAGCATCACAACAATATGTTGAAACAAATACGCACATAAACCTGTACAAGCATCATAACAATATATTGGAACAATTACAATAATTTATCAAGACACAACACTCACAACTACATGCAACATGCTTACAACTAGGTAAAAAATAGAGTTCACACAACACACGTTACATCCATTAAATTGCTTCTCATCTGGTACGTTGGCGTCGTGCAGCACTCCTCGCAGAGGACGATCCATTCCCCACCGTCGGATTGCCATCTTCTTCGTTTTGTGCATGGCAATTCTTGAACGTATGTCCTGTTTGATTGCATAATGAACATTTCTTCACATGTTTGCCAGCTTTTGACTCATCCATATCATTTCTGATATGCCTTATTTTTCAATGCCCTGCTTTACATCTTCTTGCATCAAAATCAGGGACCCAGAACCTTTCATCAACACTAGGATTTGTGGTGAAAGAACCCACAACACCATAACCACAAAGCTCCTCGCTCCAAGTTGCCATCACCCTTTCCTTTCTAAAATATTTAGATAGATATGTACCAGGTTGCATTCCAAATAAAACACATACGGCTATCACATGAGAACATGGCCTATGCAAAAGATAGGACTTGTTCCACGAGCATTTGCAATCAGCCTGTAATATGCACTCCTGGGTGACAACCTTCTGGTTAGTTCCATGTCGTCCTTTATCCCTGCAGATCACCTCGAAGCGCAGTGTTCGTGCACCAACTTTGATAGCTCTATGCTTGGCCGCCTTCTGACTCTTCTCATCCATGTATTTAGTGATCATGGAAGAGTACAGGAACTTCTCATCTCTCATTACTATCTCAGCGGCTTGATGCTTGTCCACAAAGTACTTGGTTATGCCTCGCAACACTCCCTCAACAATTCCTACCAATGGGAGACACCTCATCCCTCTCATTAACCAGTTGTAAACTTTTGCAAAGTTAGTGGTCATCACACCGTATCTGGCACCATGTGTCATGTAACAGTGACCACTTCTCTTTCGGTTCGTGCTTGATCCAGTCCGAGAAACATTTGATTGGCCTTTCCCTTCGACGACGATTAGTCGCCTCATCTTCTGTTGGCAGTGGGGAAAAGAGGATCCGCATGCTCGTGTGTTTCATTGCCACTAGTATTTTTTGTTTGCTCCTCATTGTGTTTTCTTGTCAGCTCATCAAGATTTGTCCACAGAGTTCGAAACTTGCTCTCCTGGTTCTGCTTACATAGTCTTTTGAACATGTTCATAAGTTCCTTGTTCCTGAATTGTTTAAAGAAGTTTACACCCAAATGCCTCATGCACCATCGGCTCTGCAAGTCAGGTTATGAAAATGGCTCCTCTTCACCTATTTGCAACTGGTTGATAGCACTAAGCATACCAGCATGCCTATCATGCAGCACGCATACATCTTGACGAGTTTTGACCATCCCTATCTTCAAGTTCTGTAGGAACCACAGTCAACTCTCATAGTTCTCGCTTTCTACAAAGGCGAAGGCACAAGTAGAATCTGGTTGTTTCCATCAACACCCACATCTGTCAATATTTGCCCTCTGTATTTCCCAGTCAAGAATGTGCCGTCTATGCACAGCAATGGACGACAGTGATAGAACGCCTTAATGCAAGCTCCGAATGCAAAGAACACTCCTCATATGCCTTTTAGTTGGCCACTTCATTGATGGATAGTTTTGATAATCATAGTAATTGCCAATATTTCTTCCCTGAATGCAACTGAGTAGTACAGGCAGATTGCGGTATGAGTCTTCAAACTTCCCAAACCTTATTTCTAATGCCTTCTGTTTCGCTCTCCATGCCTTTCCATAGCTAATTGTGTACTGATATCTGTTCTTGATTGCTCGGATAATAGCACGGGGCTCAAAACTCAGGTTCTCCACTATCTCTACGAACATGATGTTCGCGACGTACCCAGATGACAGGTTTCTGTGAGCCATCATTGTTTCCTCAATCATACAGCAATGCTGCTCAACCTTTGAGCATAACCAATGGGTGCCCCATTTGGGCTTGTACGCGTGCACTCTCTACGGACACCAATCTCACACACCACGTCGTAGCAGGTTGGGGTGGATTTCTTAACCCTGAAAGTCCTTCTTAATGATAAGGCCCAATCTATCACAGCATCCTGCACAACCTCTTTTGTTAGGTACATACTGTTAGGCCTAGCCTCATTGTCACTATACTGCCAAGGTATATCGTTGCTTTCATTGACAATCAACTTATCAAATTGATGCGTGCTACACTCGGCTGGCACAAGCGGCTTCGTACCTCCATCTTCCTCATCCGACTCATCATCGTCTTCGACTTCTGTTCTGCTGTACTCACGGTCTTCCTCTTCCATCCTAGCTGTTATTTCATCAATTTGCTCACCTTTGTCTGCTTGTCCCCGTGCTTCTTGTCCAACATTTTCATCATCCTCCTCAAACTCAACTTGTTCACCACTTTGGCAAATGATGTCCTCATTGCATTGTTGAACATACTGCTCCACGGCTAGATCCCCCAGTTTCGGTGTCACCAAAACTAAACTCATTTTGAGGCTGACTACACTCACCGCCGTCCAACTGCTGCTGGGGTGCAACATCCCTATCATATGTGTCGGGACCCCGAATTTGCAAATCCGGACCCTCTGTGTATTCAGCACTAGTCCAGGAACGCGCTAGTGCACACAGTCTTAACATTGGTAAATATCACAATCATACCACTCGATACCAATAAAGTACTTTATTTAAATAACCAAACTGGTTACTCGACCTTATGGTCAAGTTACAAATGTATGCCTCGTAAGGCGAAACTTATTCAGAGAAAAATAATAGCAGCGGAAAAACCAAATAACTTCGTGGCGCCATCCAGTATACCACAGGCAACTGACTGGGCTCGCATCCCTAAGTAGACGAGTCCTCTTGGAATTCCTCCTCCAAAGCTGGCGTAATCTCCTCTTCAACTGATATTGTGTTGAGGCAAGGGTGAGTACTTGGTACTCAGCAAGTCATGCACAGAATGCAAGCTAATATACTATATGCATGGCTTGGTACAAAGGAATAGCTCAAGGTGTATTTGCAGTAAACAGCATTTGAAAAGTAATATAAGTAGATTCGAAAGCAGTAGAAATAAGTAAAGCGTAAATAACTTTTCAAGAAGTTTAATAAACATTTTTCCCCATCCTAAACCACATTTCCATCATCTTCATTACCAAACCAAACCAACCTTTCAAATCCAAGTTATTTTCAGAAAGTCTAACCCTTGACTGTAATTCCCGAGCATTGTCCAGTACCGTGGACACGGCTATTCGAATAGATTCTAAACTCTGCAGAGGTTATGCACTTTACCCACAAGATACAGTCAAACACCACAAAGGCGAGTTCCCGTAACAAAGCCTTTCGGAAGCCTCAAACAACACAGGTGGTCCTCTCCGGTTCGTGCTCTACACCATCCCTTCCCTTAGCCAAGGCGAAGTATGGGACCAACACACCGTTAGATGGGTATCTGGCCACAGCCACGATACGCTCCCCCGTACAATCACACAAACGGTGTAATTGACACCCTGAGGCTCCACAAGTGAGTCCTTAGCGACTTAGTCAACTAGGGCCGTCCCATTCCAGCCATGTGGTTGCAAGTATGACCCAGTTCAAAGGCTTGCAAGGTTAAGTCCTTAGAGTGACCAGGGCAAGACTACCCGAAGAACCAAATCAACATCCCCAATGCCACAACTGGCCCACCTGATTACTCTTGCCACATGCCCCGGTCGAAAACTGTTTATCAAAACCCCAGTTGATTACCATGCACCACGTGCCATCAACATCACATGATACCTTTCCAAAACAGGTTCAATATATCATTAAGTCAATATTAACATTTGATTGTCCAAAATCATGTCATGAGCACGTAGCAGGTCTAAGCAGTGTACTACAACGGTCTAAACCCATGTTGGCAATTTAATAATGTCCAACTAGTAAACCACAACTAGGGTGACAAGGGATCATGGCACATACTTAAATAATCAAGGTGTCATACAGCAAATTGGTACTTATCTAACCCCATGTTTAAACAAAGTATCTATCTATTTGAACTAGCATGCAATAGTTTAAATCAAAATAGATTTCGAAATAGGATCAACATGGTCAAAGCACAACTTGCCTTCAAAGAGTACTTGTTCTTGGTCTTGAGTTGGATCCTGAGTCAATACTTCTCCTTCGAATCCTTCCCAAGACTTCAACGTCTACTCGTAAAGCGTGCAAATAGCAATACACAAATAAACAATAGGCAAAAACATCCCAAAACTCCAAATAAAATCCATAAACAGAGAGAACATAATTTTCTGGATTTTTAGAAACTGGAATCGTCAATTTTGGAGTTAAGACGCAAAAGTTATGATTATTTAAAGTGTAAATAATCATTTAAATAATTTTACAGAGAAAAACTTTAGTCCAAAAATTAAATAAAATTCATATTTAGGTAGATCTCAATTTTATACAAATTTAGAAATTTGAATCACTCAAATCGGAGTTGAAACGCAAAAGTTATAAGCGTTTGAAGTTTGAAACAAAATCTGAAATCATTATTTCGAATTAATAAATCATTTTCTTTTTCGGAAATTAATTATTGCGTCAGCATGGACACGTGTCAGCTCCTGATTGGCTGGCTGACGTCAGCCGGCTCATGGGCTCAGCTCACGGCGCGGTTCGGTCCACGGTGGACCCGGTCCACGGCTCCACGTGAGACCGACAGGTGGGACCCACCTGTCAGTGCGGGGTCTCACGCAAACGCGGCTGTCGTGTGGGCCCTCTGACATGCGGGGCCCGCGTGTCAGGGACACACGCTCACACGCGTACGGCGCTGACCGCGTCGGTCCATCTCCCCGACACGTGGCGCAATCGCGGCCGTTGGTTTGAAAATCAACGGCGCGGATTGGATCCAGGGTTAACACGTTAAAACTACTCGATGATCGTGGGCCGTTCGATCTAGATCGGACGGTCCAGATCTAATCCTATAATAGCACTGCTACGGCACGTGGCGATTGTGAACCGTTGGATCTTGATCCAACGGTCCAGATCTAATCGGGTTTGGAACACGTGAACTCACCTCAACCGTCCGATCTGGATCTGACGGTTCACCGAGCTCGCGAAGTCCGGCGATGGCACGGCGAGGCTTGGGCACCGGAGACGGGGACGATGACCAAGAGCGCGGCGCTACGGGGCTCCTCCGGCGACGTGCGTGGTCACGTTCGAGTCGCCTTGGCTCGGGGATCCCGGTTCTGGCCTCCTTCTCCTCGGGCGACGGCGGACGGCGGCGGAAGGTGAGAAAAACCACCACAATACCCTAAGCTACTACGGCGAGCAATCCCGAGCAAGCGGCGGCTGCTAGGGTTTAGCAAGCTAAGGCAAAAAGTAGCGCAAGGTCACGGCGGTCCTCGGGGTGCGATCCGGGCATTAAATAGCCCCGGGAGGCGTGCTCAGGGCGGAGCCCTAGTCGGTTACGGCGGCGCACTCGGCGGCGGAGTCCGGCTCGGACTCGGCGGGGAAGACGGCACGAGAACCGTCCACGTGTCCAGATCAGCGGCCCCGATCGAACCGGCGCGAACGGGTTCGGGTCGGACACGGCTCAACCGGTACGGGCGGATCTCAGCCGTTGGATCTTGAAAATTTTTATGTGCTAAACCTGTTTTCACAAGATTCCAAGTCTTTTGAGATAGTTCCCTTCTTTCGCGAATTTTTTTCGCGCTGTTTTTTTCATCTGCTGTGGAACTGTACTGTCGCCGACCACAGTTTTGAGTTACAGTCCTTGCTAGCCTCGAGTCAGCAACTAGTGACTAGACGTTGAACAATTCTTCAATTTTGCATTCACTGATTGGATTATTGCTAACCTTTTGCTACTAAATTAAGCCTATCCAAGCTCCACTTTCTACCCGTACAGGCGTTCGATCCCTTGGCAATCGCTCTACACAAACTTCGGAGAACCTTTGACAACGCCAACGGCCGACAACGCCTGCTGCATTGTAAGAACTTGTAAGAACTTGGGTCATAGGCTTGAGCGCTTGAGAGACTTGCCAACCTAGTAGTTGATAGGAACATTATACTTGTGGTTTTTGTTTCCTTGTCATCAACTAACCATGTCAGGTGACGAGAGTTCACTTCATCACTCTCCACGAACCAAGGGCATCATTGCTCACTTCCAAAAAATGACGAGGGAAGCCACCGATGGTCTTAGCGAGGATGTACGGCTCACTAATGAGCGTATGTCAATGCAAGAAGACCGTCTCAGATCCATCGAGGCCGCACAAGGGATTGCTAACACTACTCTTGCTACTATTTTGGCTAGACTTGATACTTTTGCAGCTGCTGCATCTGGTGCTTCCAATCCACCTCCCCGTCATCCAAGCAACAATTCAGCTCCACAGGGGAGGCCCTCAACAGATTTAGAAGAACAGAACGAAGAGCACGAATATGATGACACCACTGATGCAGAGGAGGTCAACCCCATCCATTACGATAATGATCGTAACCATCAACGGCGACGCTTCAATCTGCAAGGTAGGCGACGTGATCCTCCACGACCAAGGAACGAACGAGATGATGTTTTCCCTAAGGTAAATTTCAACATGCCATCGCTTGAAGGTAAATATGACCCTGATGGTTACCTTAGTTGGGAATTACTTGTGGATCAAAAATTTGCGTGCCATGATTTCCCTGAGAATAGAAGAGTTAGAGCTGCCACAAGTGAGTTCACTGATTTTGCTTCTGTTTGGTGGAGAGAACATTGCCGTGCTCATCCAAATAATATACCCACCACTTGGGAAGCCTTGAAATTGCTAATGAGGCATAGATTTGTTCCTTCATACTATGCTAGAGATTTATTGAATAAATTGCAGCGCCTACAGCAAGGTAAGAATTCGGTGGAAGAATATTACCAAGAATTGCAAATTGGCATGTTGCGTTGTGGATTAATTGAGAATGAGGAAGCTTCTATGGCTCGTTTCTTAGGTGGTTTAACTCGAGAAATCCAGGATATTCTAGACTATAAGGATTATAATTCGATGACTCGGTTGTTCCATCTTGCTTGCAAAGCTGAACGTGAAGTGCAGGGTCGTCAATCGAGGGCCAAGACTAACTTTTCTGCAGGTCGAACTACTTCGTGGACACCGCGCACCCCTGCTGGCCGTACTACCACGCCGACCTCTTCCATCAACAGAACGGCGTCCACCACCGCAAATTCGGCACCACAACCAACGCCGACGAAAAGTGCCACACAAACTACTACAAATAGTTCGGCTGCCGCCGGTCGATCAACGGACGCACCAAAGATGTTCAGTGCCATCGCTGCAAGGGTTTCGGTCACATGATGAGGGAGTGTCCGAACAAGCGTGTGCTAATAATCCGTGAAGACGGCAGTATGACTCGGCAAGTGATCTTGATGACGAAACATATGCTTTGCTCGCTGAACATGAAGACGGCGATCCAAATGCCGAGCACGACGAGGTGCACGTGAGCGCTGGTGATGCTGACCAATATTTGAGTATTATTGCACAACGTGTGCTTAGTGCTCAGATTGCTCGCGCCGATCCAAATCAACGCCACAACTTGTTTTACACAAAAGGCGTCATCAAGGAGCGATCCATTCGAATAATCATTGATGGTGGGAGTTGCAATAATCTAGCCAGCATGGACATGGTGGAGAAGCTAGCACTCTCCACTAGACCACACCCTCAGCCCTACCACATTCAATGGTTCAACAACAGCGGCAAACTCAAGGTAACTCGCATGGTAAGAGTACATTTCGCTTTAGGTTCCTATCATGATTATGTTGATTGCGATGTCGTACCTATGCAAGCATGTTCTATGTTATTAGGTAGACCGTGGCAATATGATAAGGATTGTTTACATCATGGTAGAACAAATCAATACTCTTTTGTGCATAAAGAAAAGAAAATTGTGCTACACCCAATGTCGCCTGATGCCATTGTAAAGGATGAAATCGCTAGATCTAGCAAAGAGAAAAATCGAGAGAATTCTAAGAGTGAAAATCAGATTGTCACCAAAGGACTTGAACAACATAAACAGAGAGAATCTAACCTTGATTGTGCTAAGCCGAATGAGATTAAATTGAAAGGTGCTTGTTTTCTTGCAACAAAATCTGATTTGAATGAGTTGGCTATTTGTAGGTCTACATGCTATGCTTTGGTCTGCAAAGAAACTTTGTTTTCTCTAGAGGAGATGTCCCTCTCTTTGCCTCCTGTTGTCACTAACCTTTGCAGGAATACACTGACATCTTTCCAAAGGACATCCTCAGGGCTGCCGCCAATTAGAGGGATTGAGCATCAAATTGATCTCATTCCAGGGGCATCCTTGCCCAACCGAGCACCTTACAGAACCAACTCCTGAAGAGACACAAGAGATACAACGCCAAGTTCACGAATTGCTTGATAAAGGGTACGTACGTGAATCTCTTAGTCCTTGTGCTGTACCAGTCATTTTAGTACCTAAGAAAGATGGAACATGGCGCATGTGTGTAGATTGTCGAGCAATTAATAATATCACCATTAGATATCGCCATCCTATTCCTCGGTTAGACGATATGCTTGATGAGTTAAGTGGCTCTACTATGTTCTCTAAAGTTGATTTGCGTAGTGGGTACCACCAGATTCGCATGAAGTTAGGAGATGAATGGAAAACAGCATTTAAAACTAAGTTCGGGTTATATGAGTGGTTAGTAATGCCTTTCGGGTTGACTAATGCTCCTAGCACATTCATGAGACTGATGAACGAGGTTTTACGTGCTTTCATTGGAAAATTTGTGGTAGTTTACTTCGATGATATCTTGATTTATAGCAAATCTTTAGAGGATCATCTTGAACATCTACGTGCTGTTTTTAATGCTTTACGCGATGCACGCTTATTTGGTAACCTTGAGAAGTGCACCTTTTGCACGGATCGAGTATCTTTTCTTGGCTATGTTGTTACTCCACAGGGAATTGAAGTTGACCAAGCCAAGGTTGAAGCAATACAGAGTTGGCCGACTCCTAACACGGTCACACAGGTGCGAAGTTTTCTAGGACTTGCTGGATTCTATCGTCGTTTTGTGAAGGACTTCAGCACCATCGCTGCACCCATGAATGAGCTCACCAAGAAAGGTGTACCTTTTGCTTGGGGCAAGCCGCAGGAAGATGCTTTCAACATTCTGAAAGCTAAGTTAACCCATGCACCCTTACTCCAGCTTCCAGACTTTTCTAAGACTTTTGAACTAGAATGTGATGCTAGCGGAATTGGTTTGGGTGGTGTTCTGTTACAAGAAGGAAAACCTGTTGCTTATTTTAGTGAGAAATTGAGTGGGCCAAGTTTGAATTATTCTACTTATGATAAGGAGTTATATGCACTAGTTCGAACTTTAGAAACATGGCAACATTATTTATGGCCCAAGGAATTTGTTATACATTCGGATCATGAATCATTAAAACATATTAGAAGTCAAGCTAAACTGAACCGTAGACATGCAAAGTGGGTTGAATTCATTGAGTCATTTCCTTATGTCATCAAACACAAACAGGGAAAGGATAATGTCATTGCTGATGCCTTGTCTAGGAGATATACCATGCTCTCACAACTTGACTTCAAAATTTTTGGTTTGGAAACGATTAAAGAGCAATATGTGCATGATGATGATTTTAAAAATGTGTTGCTCAATTGTAAAGAGGGAAAAACTTGGAACAAATTTGTCCTCAATAATGGGTTTGTGTTTAGAGCAAACAAACTATGTATTCCAGCTAGTTCTGTTCGTTTGTTATTACTACAGGAAGCGCATGGAGGAGGATTGATGGGACACTTTGGTGTGAAAAGGACGGAGGACATACTCGCTAGCCATTTCTTTTGGCCCAGGATGAGACGAGACGTGGAACGTTTCATCGCTCGCTGTTCTACATGTCAAAAAGCTAAGTCACGACTTAATCCCCATGGTTTATACATGCCTCTGCCTGTTCCTAACATGCCTTGGGAGGATATTTCTATGGACTTTGTTTTAGGACTCCCTAGAACAAAGAAGGGGAGGGATAGTATCTTTGTCGTTGTGGATAGATTTTCTAAAATGGCACACTTCATACCTTGTCACAAAAGCGATGACGCTACCAACATTGCTGACTTATTCTTTCGTGAAATTGTTCGCTTACATGGTGTGCCTAACACAATAGTTTCAGATCGTGACACTAAATTCTTAAGCCACTTTTGGAGAACTTTGTGGGCTAAATTGGGGACTAAACTTTTATTTTCTACTACTTGTCATCCCCAAACTGATGGACAAACTGAAGTCGTTAATCGAACTTTATCTACTATGCTTAGGGCTGTTTTGAAAAAGAACATTAAATTGTGGGAAGAATGTTTGCCTCATATTGAGTTTGCTTATAATCGGTCTATGCATTCTACTACTAAGATGTGCCCTTTTGAGATTGTATATGGATTTGTACCTCATGCTCCAATTGATTTGTTACCTCTACCATCTTCGGAGAAATTGAATCTTGATGCTAAACAACGTGCTGATTTGATTATGAAACTGCATGAGACAACTAAAGAAAACATAGAACGCATGAATGCTAAATATAAACTTGCTGGTAGTAAGGGAAGGAAACATGTAACTTTTGAACCAGGAGATTTAGTTTGGTTGCATTTGCAAAAAGATCGATTCCCAGAATTACGAAAATCTAAGTTGATGCCGCGAGCTGATGGTCCTTTCAAAGTATTGGCAAAGATTAATGATAATGCATACAAGCTTGAATTGCCTGTAGATTTTGGGGTTAGTCCCACATTCAACATTACCGATTTGAAACCATACTTGGGAGAGGATGATGAACTTGAGTCGAGGACGACTCAAATGCAAGAAGGGGAGGATGATGAGGACATCACTACCATGGATACAGCCATACTTACAAACCCAATGGAAACCAACAATATCATACAAGGGCCAATTACTCGAGCTCGGGCACGACAATTCAATTACCAGGTGAATGCGTTCCTCGGGTTGCATACAAATAATTTAATGAATGGAATGCTATTTAATCCTTGTGATGATTTTATTGTCCTTAGGAACCAAGGAGAAGGACTCCCAAACGTCAAGCATGAAGCCAATTCTTCCGGTGCACAAGTTCAACTCGGATTCGGCCTCCGGGACAGCACCAACTTCAAACGACCATAACTTTTGATCCACAAGGGTGTTTGAGGTCTATGAGTACTGGTTGGAAAGGTTTCGACGTCCTCTTTCCAACGGATTCGACCCCATCCCCAAATTCCGTCCGAATCAACGGGAATCTGCAAAACAATTGGCGTCACTTTTCCAAATCGAGAAGACGTGGGCTTTGGGCCTTGTAATAGAGTTGTAGTTGGTATCCTACTGTTTTGGACGTATTTCCCACGCCCCTACCTCTTATAAATAGCCAGACATCGGCTCCTTAGGGTTTTGGGTTTTATTTGATTAGTTTAGCCAAGTGCAAACTTGATCCTGCGAGTTGTGCTGGACAGCCACCTTGTCAAGATCGTCAATAAGACTCCACTTTGTTTCGCTTCCAGTTTTATCCGCAATTTCAGATTGCTTATCCTATTGTTCTTGCTTGTTCTTCGGTTGCTTGCAGGAATTGAACTTCGTGTTCAGGTTGATCGTGCCCACGGCAAGATCAATAACCCGCTGGAGTTGGTTTAGCGATTGCTAAGGCGCATCGTCGTCGTACGGTGTAGTCGGATTGTCAAAGTCGACTCTAACAAATCGATCGTGTGTTTCTCATCGAAAGATCGGGACACCCATAGTGCCATCACGGCGCCATCATTAAGTCCTTAGAGTGACCAGGGCAAGACTACCCGAAGAACCAAATCAACATCCCCAATGCCACAACTGGCCCACCTGATTACTCTTGCCACATGCCCCGGTCGAAAACTGTTTATCAAAACCCCAGTTGATTACCAAGCACCACGTGCCATCAACATCACATGATACCTTTCCAAAACAGGTTCAATATATCATTAAGTCAATATTAACATTTGATTGTCCAAAATCATGTCATGAGCACGTAGCAGGTCTAAGCAGTGTACTACAACGGTCTAAACCCATGTTGGCAATTTAATAATGTCCAACTAGTAAACCACAACTAGGGTGACAAGGGATCATGGCACATACTTAAATAATCAAGGTGTCATACAGCAAATTGGTATTTATCTAACCCCCATGTTTAAACAAAGTATCTTTCTATTTGAACTAGCATGCAATAGTTTAAATCAAAATAGATTTCGAAATAGGATCAACATGGTCAAAGCACAACTTGCCTTCAAAGAGTACTTGTTCTTGGTCTTGAGTTGGATCCTGAGTCAATACTTCTCCTTCGAATCCTTCCGGCACTTCAACGTCTACTCGTAAAGCGTGCAAATAGCAATACACAAATAAACAATAGGCAAAAACATCCCAAAACTCCAAATAAAATCCATAAACAGAGAGAACATAATTTTCTGGATTTTTAGAAACTGGAATCGTCAATTTTGGAGTTAAGACGCAAAAGTTATGATTATTTAAAGTGTAAATAATCATTTAAATAATTTTACAGAGAAAAACTTTAGTCCAAAAATTAGATAAAATTCATATTTAGGTAGATCTCAATTTTATACAAATTTAGAAATTTGAATCACTCAAATCGGAGTTGAAACGCAAAAGTTATAAGCGTTTGAAGTTTGAAACAAAATCTGAAATCATTATTTCGAATTAATAAATCATTTTCTTTTTCGGAAATTAATTATTGCATCAGCATGGACACGTGTCACCACATGATTGGCTGGTCGACGCCACCGCTCATGGGCCCAGCTCACGGCGGCGGTTCGGTCCACAGTGGACCCGGTCCACGGCTCCACGTGAGACTGACATGTGGGACCCACCTGTCAGTGCGGGGTCTCACGCAAACGCGGCTGTCGTGTGGGCCCTCTGACATGCGGGGCCCGCGTGTCAGGGACACACGCTCACACGCCAGCGTCTGGCGCTGACGCGTCGGTCCATCTCCCCGACACGTGGCGCAATCGCGCCGTTGGTTTGAAAATCAACGCGCGGATTGGATCCAGGGTTAACACGTTAAAACTACTCGATGATCGTGGGCCGCTCGATCTAGATCGGACGGTCCAGATCTAATCCTATAATAGCACCGCTACGACGCGTGGCGACAGGAACCGCTGGATCTTGATCCAACGGTCCAGATCTAATCGGGTTTGGAACACGTGAACTCACCTCAACCGTCCGACCGATCTCGACGGTTCACCAAGCTCGCAAGTCCGGCGATGGCACGGCGCGAGGCTTGGGCACCGAGACGGGACGATGACCAAGAGCGCGGGCGCTACGGGGCTCCTCCGGCGACGCGGCGTGGTCACGCTCGAGTCGCCTTGGCTCGGGATCCTGCTCGCCTCCTTCTCCTCGGGCGACGCGACGGCGGCGGAAGGTGAGAAAAACCACCACAATACCCTAAGCTACTACGGCGAGCAATCCCGAGCAAGCGCGGCCGCTAGGGTTTAGCAAGCTAAGGCAAAAAGTAGCGCAAGGTCACGGCGGTCCTCGGGGTGCGATCCGGGCATTAAATAGCCCCGGGAGGCGTGCTCAGGGCAGAGCCCTAGTCGGTTACGGCGCAAGATTCGGCGCGAGTCCGCTCGACGGGCGGGGAAGACGGTGACGAGAACCGCCCACGTGTCCAGATCAGCGCCCGATCGGACCGGGCGCGAACGGGTTCGGCCGGACACGGCTCAACCCAGACGGGCGGATCTCACCGTTGGATCTTGATCCAACGCTGGGATTGATTAGGTTTAGGAGTGGGTTCGGTCGAGTCACGTGGCTCGGGTCGGACTCGAACTCGAGTCTGACTCGGGCTCGGTCGGATGAACAGTACTTGACCCGAGTTGATTTTCCAGCGATTTAATATTTAAAATAATTCCCAGTAATTCATTTAATTCATTAAAAATAGCAAATGACTCAGAAAAATTCCAGAAAAATTCTGGAAAATATTTTGGATCATTTTGGACTCAAATAAAATATTTCCAACAAAATTTTATTTGCAAAATTAAATTCTTTAATTATTTCAAAATGGAATAAATTCAAATAAATTCCAAATAAATCCAAATAAATTCCAGAAAATTCCAAAAATTCACCAAAGTGCCAAATCACACATGAATTTAAGAAAAGCAAAATTTTGGGGTGTTACAAACCTCCCCCCCTTAATAGAATCTCGTCCCCGAGATTCAGGGCTTACTAAAGGAATAGGTTTGGAAATTCTTTCTTCAAATCCTCTTCGCGCTCCCAAGTTGCTTCACTCTCTGTATGGTTGCTCCACTGAACTCTACAGAAACGGGTTGACTTGTTCCTAGTCTCTCGATCCATAGTGTCCAAAATCCTCACGGGATGCTCCTTGTAAGTCAGATCTTCTTGCAGCTCGATTGACTCCAAGGGCGTTTGCTCCTCTGGCACTCGAAGACACTTCTTTAGCTGGGACACGTGGAACACGTCATGTACTCCTGCTAACGACTGCGGCAACTCTAGCTGGTAAGCAACTTCGCCTTTGCGGCTCAAAATCCTAAATGGTCCAACATATCGAGGTGCAAGTTTCCCCTTGGCATGGAACCTCTTAACTCCCCTGAGAGGCGTAACTCTGAGGTATACATAGTCCTCTGGTTCAAAACTCAAGTCCCGGCGACGGTTGTCAGCGTAACTCTTCTGTCGTGATTGGGCTATCTTCAACCTTTCCCTAATCGTGGCAATCTGCTCTTCAGCTTCTTGAAGTATATCAGGCCCGAAGACACGGCGCTCGCCGGTCTCATTCCAATTCAATGGCGTCCGACAGGGTCGACCATACAGTGCCTCAAAAGGTGACATCTGTAAACTAGCCTGGTAACTATTGTTGTAACTGAACTCGGCATACGGCAAACTCTTATCCCAAGAGGTAGCATAAGCCAATGCACACGCTCTTAGCATATCCTCCAGAATCTGATTGACTCTTTCGGTCTGTCCATCCGTCTGTGGATGATAGGCTGTACTGAAGTTCAAACGGGTTCCCATGGCTTCATGCAACTTATTCCAGAACCTTGAGGTAAATTGGGTACCTCTGTCCGATACAATCCTCTTTGGCACTCCGTGCAAACAGACAATCCTGATCATGTATAATTCTGCTAATTTATCTCCCGAGTAAGTGGTCTTCACGGGGATAAAATGGGCTACTTTAGTCAAGCGATCCACTATAACCCATATGGAGTCATAACCTCCTTGAGTCTTCGGCAAACCGGTAATGAAATCCATTCCGATTTCCTCCCACTTCCACTCAGGTATTTTCAGCGGTTGTAGCAATCCTGCTGGTCTCTGATGCATTGCCTTGACTCTCTGGCATACGTCGCACAATGCAACATGCTCGGCAACTTCACGTTTCATACTCGGCCACCAGAATCTCTCCTTCAGATCCTGATACATCTTGGCGCTTCCAGGATGAATTGAATACTTGGAGTCATGGGCTTCTTCCAGAATCAGTTGCTTTAACTCCTTCTTGTTAGGCACACAAATCCGATCCTTCATCCATAACGTGCCTTGCTCATCCAACTTGAAGTCCTCTGCCTTGCCTTCCTCCTTGATGGACTTAATCCTGCGGATCTTGTCATCATCCTTCTGTCCTTCTCGGATCTGGTCCTCTAAAGTAGGCTTTACTTCCAATGCGGCCAAGAATCCGCTAGGTACAACCTCAATCTTCATTTTCCGAAAATCCTCACATAACTCATCCTGGCTTGTGGCTAGCAACGTACTCACGGTATGGCTTTTCCGACTCAGAGCATCGGCTACTACGTTGGCCTTCCCGGGATGGTAATGGATTCCAACATTATAGTCCTTGATCAACTCCAACCATCTCCTCTGCCTCATATTCAGATCCGACTGGGTGAATATGTACTTAAGGCTCTTATGATCCGTATATACCTCACATCTGTTTCCAATCAGATAGTGACGCCATATCTTCAAAGCATGCACTACGGCAGCTAACTCTAAGTCATGTGTCGGATAATTTTCCTCATGCGGCCTCAACTGCCTTGATGCATAAGCGACGACCTTTCCATTCTGCATCAGCACACATCCAAGTCCTTGGCGCGATGCGTCACAATAAATATCGAAGCTTTGAGCAACATCCGGTAGAACTAACACCGGTGCTGATGTCAATCGCTTCTTCAGTTCCTGAAATCCTTTCTCACATTCTGGCGTCCATGCAAACTTCTTTTCCTTCTTCAGCAATTGCGTAAGAGGTTTCGCAATTGTCGAGAAGCCTTCGATGAAACGGCGGTAGTATCCTGCCATTCCAAGGAAACTCCGAATCTGGGTCACCGTCTTTGGCTGTTCCCAATGTAACACAGCTTCTACTTTGCTTGGATCTACGGCGACTCCTTCTGCGGTCATTACATGTCCAAGAAACTCCACCTTGTCCTTCCAAAAATCACACTTGCTGAACTTGGCGAAAAGTTGCTGTTCCCTCAGCTTTTCCAAAACTCGCCTTAAGTGTTCGGCATGTTCATCCTCTGTCTTGGAGTAGATTAGGATATCGTCTATGAACACGACGACAAACTTGTCCAAATATTCCATGAACACCTTATTCATCATATTCATGAAATAAGCTGGCGCATTCGTCAGCCCAAAGGACATAACTGTAAACTCGTAATGTCCATATCTTGACGAGAATGCAGTCTTCGAAATATCTTCTGATCGGATCTTCAACTGATGGTATCCCGATCTCAGATCAATCTTGGAGAAAACTCCGGCTCCTCTCAACTGATCAAACAAATCATCAATCCTGGGTAGCGGATACTTATTCTTCACGGTGACTTCATTGAGTGCACGGTAGTCAATGCACATCCTGAAACTCCCGTCCTTCTTCTTGACAAACAAAACTGGTGCTCCCCACGGCGACGAACTCGGTCTGATAAATCCTTTCTCCATTAACTCTTCTAGCTGTTTCTTCATCTCTACCAACTCCTCGGTAGACATCCGATAGGGTCTCTTTGCTATCGGTGCTGTACCAGGTACAAGCTCTATTACAAACTCTATGTCCCTGTCTGGCGGCATACCAGGTAGATCTTCGGGAAAAACATCGGGGTACTCATTCACTACTGGGACATCCTCTATGCTGATTGCCTTGGTACTGTTAACCATCAACTGTCCATCTCTAACTGCAGTGGCTTGAAATTCCACTTTCTTCCCACACGGGCTCTCAACTGAGATAGTCCTTCGTCCACAATCCAATACGGCCTTGTGCTTGGATAACCAATCCATTCCCAATATGACGTCTAAGGTCTGGGTCTCCAAAATTATAAGGTTTGCTAGGAACTCTATTCCACCTATTAGTATTCTCACCCCGGAACATCCTACTTTCGTTCGGAGTTCGGAACCAGGGGTTTGAACTAAAAGCATGCACTTAAGTCTTGCAATCCTCAAATCATTTCTAGTAGCAAAGCCTTGCGAAACAAACGAATGCGAAGCTCCAGAGTCAAACAAAACTGTTGCAGGTACTGAGTTAACAAGTAACTTACCCAGTACGACGTCCGTAGCATTCTGCAGTGCATCTGCGGTGACATGGTTGACTCGGCCTCTCACCACGGTCTGGGGTGTGGCTCCTGGTGCTGGCGTCCTAGCTGGGGTGGTTCCTAGATTGAAGCGAACTGGGGTCGCTCCTGCTGTCTTCTTTGGACAACTGTTGGCAAAGTGTCCTGGCTCGTTGCAGTTGTAGCAGCGTCTCACTGTTCCTTGCTGACTGCCTGGAGTAGCGTTTCTAGCGGGGGCTGGGGTTTGGTAGTTCTGATTGGCAGGTCTTGGTGCTGGGGATGGTGTCCTTGTTGCATTCTGTGGTTGGAATCTGAAGAATTGATTTGGTGCAACTCTCAAGCGCTGTTGCGTTCCCTGGCGTGATCCTTGCTGTTGCATCCTGCGCTTCCTGTTCTCATCCAGTTCCTTGCGCTTGTCCTCAAGAATAAGCGCCTTATTCACCAACTCTTGGAAATCTGGAAAGGTGTGGGTGATCAACCCTACTTGCAATCCTGAGTTAAGTCCCTTCATAAAACGAGACTGTCTGGATTTATCTGTCGCTACATCCTCAGGTGCGTAGCGTGCTAGCTGTGTGAACTTGTTCAGGTAGTCGGCCACTGGCTGATTACCTTGCTTCAGTGCTCTGAACTCCTCCTTCTTAAGGTCCATGATTCCTTCAGGCACGTGATACTGTCGGAATGCAGCTGTGAACTCTTCCCAAGTGATATCTTGAGGGTTCTCCTGCGTGGCACAGAAATTCTCCCACCATTCGGCGGCTGTTCCTTCCAACTGATGAGAAGCGTAGAGTACCTTCTCATTTCCTATGCATTGAGCTATGTGTAGCTTCCTCTCGATTGATCTTAACCAATCATCGGCCTCCAATGGATTGGCATTCCCAGAGAAAGTGGGTGGGTGAGTCCTCATGAACTCTGATAGTCTTGTATTCTGGCGTGGTCCCTGATTAACTTGATTAGCAGTGGCCTGAGCAGTGACGTGCTGCATTTGTTGCATCATAGCATGCATCAACTGAGTCTGAGCAGCAAGAAATGCTCCAAAATTCTGCACATCCAGTGGCGGTGCTGGTGCTCCATCATTGGGGTTTTCTGCTGGGCGAGAACCACTCCCATTGCTTCCAAAGTTTCCGCGGGTGTTCACCATCTGTCGATTTGCTCTAGGTTTAGAGATGAGAGGGAAACAAGAATAGACAAGTAATATGGAACTTATGCGGGGCGAAAGGTGTAACCTTAAGGTCCAACTTTATTATTAATAACTTGGTATGGCTGCTTACAATGCCTAAGGGCCTTGCAACACATACTGCACACTCAGCAAACAAAGCAAATCCAAATCGAACTAACTCTGGAGTCTAACGCCTAAAGGGTGACTCTTTATTCTATGACGCGACTCGGCGAAGGAGTCTCACTATAGAACCTATGCTCACTCATCGAGAAAACCTCCACGGCCTGGGTACGGGTGCTGTGGCATAGGCGCGAAACGATCGCCATGTCCAGCGACTGTGTCCTCTGTGGTAGTCGAAGAAGCAGTGTCCTCATCGAGATCTGACTCCTCCGGATCTGGCTCGTGTAGCTCGAGTACTGGCTCTGGGTCTGGTCCGTACAAAGTCATCTCCAACTCGTCAATCCTTCGCAGAAGGTGTGCCACATACTCTTGAGCTTCCCGCCATCTGTTCTTCTCTGTCGTGATCTCCTTGCGGGCCTTCTGTAGCTCCTTGCTTGTATTATCTAGTACATCCTCCTGGGCGACAACAAATCGTGCCAACTGTGTAACCGTGGCATCCTCATCCTGAATCTCCTTCGGGTCAAGAAGGTTATTGCTGCGCGGGTGATAACGGAACACCGTGCTCTCCAATTCTCTGGCGTAGATACGGGTAATGTGCCGCATTGCGCGTCGTGATACTTCTTGGATACCCATCTGCATTGTAGATCTCCTGGCAGTGCAGTGTATCGGGCGATTGCCTGGGCCCTTTTTCCTAGCAGGTACCTCAATCCTCACGTCACAAGCCTTGATCAATCCCGCTTGTCTGATCACTTCCACTTGGTATTGCGGCTTCTCAAAATCTCCGAGAGTCTGTAGCATATGCCAAAGTTCCGCGGCGTGACCAACTCCCAGATCAACGTAGTTGAACTCTTCCTCCATCTGTCACAAGAGTGCTTTACGTAAGAACTCGGAATTTTTAAATTGTGACAAGGTAAGGGAAAATTTCAGCAAGAGACAAGAAAAGAGAGAAGGGGATAAGTCGAGATGTCATTTCTTATCTTGACAAACTTTTAGCTTTTAGAAAATAGGTTTTATCCTCACTACGACCATTCTAGCTTAGGGTTGAGCCTACAGTCAAGTATGGCTCTGATACCACCTCTGTCGGGACCCCGAATTTGCAAATCCGGACCCTCTGTGTATTCAGCACTAGTCCAGGAACGCGCTAGTGCACACAGTCTTAACATTGGTAAATATCACAATCATACCACTCGATACCAATAAAGTACTTTATTTAAATAACCAAACTGGTTACTCGACCTTATGGTCAAGTTACAAATGTATGCCTCGCAAGGCGAAACTTATTCAGAGAAAAATAATAGCAGCGGAAAATCAAATAACTTCGTGGCGCCATCCAGTATACCACAGGCAACTGACTGGGCTCGCATCCCTAAGTAGACGGATCCTCTTGGAGTTCCTCCTCCAAAGCTGGCGTAATCTCCTCTTCAACTGATATTGTGTTGAGGCAAGGGTGAGTACTTGGTACTCAGCAAGTCATGCACAGAATGCAAGCTAATATACTATATGCATGGCTTGGTACAAAGGAATAGCTCAAGGTATATTTGCAGTAAACAGCATTTGAAAAGTAATATAAGTAGATTCGAAAGCAGTAGAAATAAGTAAAGCGTAAATAACTTTTCAAGAAGTTTAATAAACATTTTTCCCCATCCTAAACCACATTTCCATCATCTTCATTACTAAACCAAACCAACCTTTCAAATCCAAGTTATTTTCAGAAAGTCTAACCCTTGACTGTAATTCCCGAGCATTGTCCAGTACCGTGGACACGGCTATTCGAATAGATTCTAAACTCTGCAGAGGTTATGCACTTTACCCACAAGATACAGTCAAACACCACAAAGGCGAGTTCCCGTAACAAAGCCTTTCGGAAGCCTCAAACAACACAGGTGGTCCTCTCCGGTTCGTGCTCTACACCATCCCTTCCCTTAGCCAAGGCGAAGTATGGGACCAACACACCGTTAGATGGGTATCTGGCCACAGCCACGATACGCTCCCCCGTACAATCACACAAACGGTGTAATTGACACCCTGAGGCTCCACAAGTGAGTCCTTAGCGACTTAGTCAACTAGGGCCGTCCCATTCCAGCCATGTGGTTGCAAGTATGACCCAGTTCAAAGGCTTGCAAGGTTAAGTCCTTAGAGTGACCAGGGCAAGACTACCCGAAGAACCAAATCAACATCCCCAATGCCACAACTGGCCCACCTGATTACTCTTGCCACATGCCCCGGTCGAAAACTGTTTATCAAACCCCAGTTGATTACCAAGCACCACGTGCCATCAACATCACATGATACCTTTCCAAAACAGGTTCAATATATCATTAAGTCAATATTAACATTTGATTGTCCAAAATCATGTCATGAGCACGTAGCAGGTCTAAGCAGTGTACTACAACGGTCTAAACCCATGTTGGCAATTTAATAATGTCCAACTAGTAAACCACAACTAGGGTGACAAGGGATCATGGCACATACTTAAATAATCAAGGTGTCATACAGCAAATTGGTACTTATCTAACCCCCATGTTTAAACAAAGTATCTTTCTATTTGAACTAGCATGCAATAGTTTAAATCAAAATAGATTTCGAAATAGGATCAACATGGTCAAAGCACAACTTGCCTTCAAAGAGTACTTGTTCTTGGTCTTGAGTTGGATCCTGAGTCAATACTTCTCCTTCGAATCCTTCCGGCACTTCAACGTCTACTCGTAAAGCGTGCAAATAGCAATACACAAATAAACAATAGGCAAAACATCCCAAAACTCCAAATAAAATCCATAAACAGAGAGAACATAATTTTCTGGATTTTTAGAAACTGGAATCGTCAATTTTGGAGTTAAGACGCAAAAGTTATGATTATTTAAAGTGTAAATAATCATTTAAATAATTTTACAGAGAAAAACTTTAGTCCAAAAATTAGATAAAATTCATATTTAGGTAGATCTCAATTTTATACAAATTTAGAAATTTGAATCACTCAAATCGGAGTTGAAACGCAAAAGTTATAAGCGTTTGAAGTTTGAAACAAAATCTGAAATCATTATTTCGAATTAATAAATCATTTTCTTTTTCGGAAATTAATTATTGCGTCAGCATGGACACGTGTCAGCTCCTGATTGGCTGGCTGACGTCAGCCGGCTCATGGGCCCAGCTCACGGCGCGGTTCGGTCCACGGTGGACCCGGTCCACGGCTCCACGTGAGACCGACATGTGGGACCCACCTGTCAGTGCGGGGTCTCACGCAAACGCGGCTGTCATGTGGGCCCTCTGACATGCGGGGCCCGCGTGTCAGGGACACACGCTCACACGCAGCGTCTGGCGGCCGACCGCGTCGGTCCATCTCCCGACACGTGGCGCCAATCGCGCCGTTGGTTTGAAAATCAACGGCGGATTGGATCCAGGGTTAACACGTTAAAACTACTCGATGATCGTGGGCCGTTCGATCTAGATCGGACGGTCCAGATCTAATCCTATAATAGCAATCGCTACGACGCGTGGCGATTGTGAACCGCTGGATCTTGATCCAACGGTCCCGATCTAATCGGGTTTGGAACACGTGAACTCACCTCAACCGTCCGATTCGATCGACGGTTCACCAAGCTCGCGAAGTCCGGCGATGGCACGGCGAGGCTTGGGCACCGGAGACGGGGCGATGACCAAGAGCGCGGCGCTACGGGGCTCCTCGGCGACGCGGCGTGGTCACGTTCGAGTCGCCTTGGCTCGGGGATCCCGGTTCTGGCCTCCTTCTCCTCGGGCGGCGGACGGCGGAAGGTGAGAAAAACCACCACAATACCCTAAGCTACTACGGCGAGCAATCCCGAGCAAGCGGCGGCTGCTAGGGTTTAGCAAGCTAAGGCAAAAAGTAGCGCAAGGTCACGGCGGTCCTCGGGGTGCGATCCGGGCATTAAATAGCCCCGGGAGGCGTGCTCAGGGCGGAGCCCTAGTCGATTCTGGCGGCAAGACTTCGGGCGGAGTCCGGCTCGACTTCGGCGGGAAGACGGCACGAGAACCGTCCACGTGTCCAGATCAGCGGCCCCGATCGGACCGGCGCGAACGGGTTCGGGTCGGACACGGCTCAACCGGTACGGGCGGATCTCAGCCGTTGGATCTTGATCCAACGGTTGGGATTGATTAGGTTTAGGAGTGGGTTCGGTCGAGTCACGTGGCTCGGGTCGGACTCGAACTCGAGTCTGACTCGGGCTCGGTCGGATGAACAGTACTTGACCCGAGTTGATTTTCCAGCGATTTAATATTTAAAATAATTCCCAGTAATTCATTTAATTCATTAAAAATAGCAAATGACTCAGAAAAATTCCAGAAAAATTCTGGAAAATATTTTGGATCATTTTGGACTCAAATAAAATATTTCCAACAAAATTTTATTTGCAAAATTAAATTCTTTAATTATTTCAAAATGGAATAAATTCAAATAAATTCCAAATAAATCCAAATAAATTCCAGAAAATTCCAAAAATTCACCAAAGTGCCAAATCACACATGAATTTAAGAAAAGCAAAATTTTGGGGTGTTACATATGCTTGCACTAAAAGCACCTGATTCCATCCCCATTGCTCTGCCCCCCTCACATATGATCTCCACGATGCGGTTCTTATCAGCTCAACTAGCTCCCAATAAATAGGATCGTTTTGCATACTACATAGGCAAAATACCTTCAGCTGGCACTTCTCTTGTTCCATCCGAAAAGTATAATACAATCACTTCAACACAAAAGATAATGTGCGCTCTTCGACCCTACTCAAACTTCTGACCACATACTGGAAGTTAATTAGATCCACACCCTCCAAACCATACATTACAACTCCTTCTCCATAATAGTTTCTAAATGGAACTCGTTCTGCCATATCTGCGAATCCATTCATTCACCCACGAATTAATTACTTTCCGTAAAACATACTGTGACACCTAACATAACTATATCTATATGCTACAAAAATATAAATATATTTGTAGAAAATATAAATACATTCCTAAGAATATATATCTACCTACATCTAACTACATTCGCTAGATCTATCCAACTACATTCCTAAGAAATGAATATATATGGACGTACTTGTATCGGTATAAAACATCTACATTCGCTAGATCTATCCGTAACCTCTTAATTTAGTTAGATGTAAAATTATTTCTACTCAACCATAATTTACTGCTAAAAAAATTAAACAGTGAAATAATTTCTACTCTAACTACATTCCCATAAATATATATCGATGTAATTCTATCCGTATGAAACATCTACATTCGCTAGATCTATTCATAACCTCTTAATTTAGTTAGATCTAAAATTATTTCTACTCAACCATAATTTACTGCTAAAAAAGTTAAACAACGAAATAATTTCTACTCTAACTACATTCCCTAGAAATAATTTCTACTCTACCTACATCTAACTACATTCGCTAGATCTATCCGTAACCTCTAAATGTAATTAGATCTAAAATTATTTCTACTCTACCATAATTTACAACTAAAAAAAATTAAACAACGAACAATTACCTTAAATGAAGTCATGCAATCCGTTCTCAGCCTTTTCTCTCCTCCCTCCTTCTCTGGCAGTGCATCTTCTTTATCTTTTCTTGTTGTCTTTAGAGCCTGGGAGACCGCTTCGACAGGAAGTCAGAATTCCTTCAGCAAATGGAGAGCTTCGGGCCGAGGTCTAATCCGTGCGCTTGGAGAAGCTGGATGTATCCGGTTCGCTCCAAGGTAGTACTTTTTCGATCATTTTGTTGCCGTAGTTGGTTGTCTCTCCTTTGACTCCTTCTGTTTCTTCAGCTTGGGACTCCACCATCTCGGAGCTCCAAGCTCGAACTGACTCGGAGAGGTTGGCCCGGGAGCTAGCAGGTACGCTTTTCAGCTTGGTTCCCCCTTGCTTCTATTACTCTTGCAGTTGTCGGGGATTGACTACTTGACAGAAGACTGTTGTACCCTCGGAAGAACTTGCTACCGACCATACAACACCAGCAGAAGATGCTCGGGAGACCATCCGGGCAACATAACTCCCGAGCATGCGTATCTACCCATCCGTCTACGACCATACCGGACGAACACGAGCAACCATGCTCGCGAAGGCCACGCCGTTACCTGGGTGAATGGTCGGGGGACCCGGTCGTGATACCAGAAAGGAAGTTGGCAATTAATCCACCGGGAATCAAGGGCAGGTGCACCGAAAATTCAAGTTAATTGCGCAGATCAAGGGCCCCAGATCGTGGGCGCTACGGTTATGGAAGTGTGGCGCCAATCTAGGGTGTAGTTACCTTGTGTACAGTGTAAGGTTCTGTATTTAATCCCCCCGAAAACACCTGTAAGGGGGACACCCCCATTTTTGACCAATCATAAACACAATACACTAGAGTAGGGCTGTTATCTCGACGGTGAGAGGCTCGAACCAGGATAAACACCACGTGTCTCCCGTCTGGGCATTGCTCGGACGTTCCCCCTGCTTGTACGAGGGGGGCCCTGTTGATCCCTCATTCAACAAGTAAGCTCAGCGGAGAGCCCGTTCTCCAATCGTCGACAGCTGGCGCCGTCCGTGGGGATACGACAGTGTGATTCCCGTGCGAATTGGGATCCTCGAGGATGTCGAATTCGGGAGACACCAGGAGTCTTTGTGCCTTCGACGGCGTTGATGATGATGACATGTACTACGCCGGCGACGGTGTAGCCGGTGTGACAGATCCCGCAGGCCACACCGAGTCCGGGAGCTTTTCCCCAGAATCTGGAGCTCGAGGACGGGTCCCCCGTTCCCCGTGCATTGCCCTCGCTGACGATGAGGATGACTATGATGGACTCTATGATGGTTTGGACATACCGGACCATCTCGAGTTCGACCGTGAGACGGCATCCCAAGGAGATATGATGATGTCCCCATCGCGCTCGTCTCATTCTCGCCATGTCAATATGGCTGTGAGCCGTATTGAGCCCGAGGTACAATCCTCGGGGGCTGCTAAGCGGGATCGCTATGAAGAGGCCAGGCATCACCTGGAGGCGTCTTTGGGTAAGACCCTGGCGAGCATACGCCGCCAAGCAAGAGAGAGGCGGGTTTCCAGGGAAAGGAATTCCTCCCGGGAAACTCTCGCGAGCGTCGTACCCCCGACCACATTCCAGAACGCCGTCAGAGTTCTCCGCCGCCCGTTCGCCAAAACCGAGAACGATTGCAGAAACTGGCGGCGGTCGTGCGTGACCTTCGCAGCTTCCCCGATCAACTGGACTTAGAGGCCGTAGGCATGGTCGTAGCCGAGGACCTAAAGAAGCTTGCCACCGACCTAAAGGCCCCGGATCCTCTTCACGACCAGAATGCCCGGATTGTTTCCCGGGACCGTCGAGGGCATACACCCGTCCGCTCACACAGAGATGAATCCCGAAGCCATGCTCGGAGGATGCCCCGGACTACTAATCCGGTCCGCGAGAAGCCTCGGAGCGACTCCCGAGCAACCTCGGAGCGACATGCTTACATCCACCCGGATTATGAGCATTCCAAACGCTCCACGACCGAGCGGTCGTTAGCACACCGCCCTCGCGAAGTCTTCTCTCGGCTTGGCCCACGCGTGGGGCGATGGATGAGGGACGCTCGCAATGACCATTATGGCCGAGGACACCACCGTGAGACCTTGAGCTTTGGTTGCCAGGCCTTCACGAGCTCTCTTTGGAATGTCACGTGGCCGAACAAGTTCAAGCCCAAGCACATTGAGAGATTCAATGGGACCCAGAACCCAGACGAATTTCTCTCGATCTATACTACCGCCATTCTGGCTGCCGGGGGCGATGAGGGGGTGATGGCAAACTATCTCCCAACGGTCCTGGATGGTGCCGCTCGCACTTGGCTCTTCAACCATGTAGGATCGAAGTATACGAATATAGCAATCAGAGGGGGGGTGAATGATTGTGCGGAAGCTAAAACCAAATTCTTGATCTACTAAAAGTTCACCCCAAAATAGAACCAAATAATTGCCTCGTATTCGACAAAAACAGAATGACAGAGGTTCGGTAAAATGCGAATTCTTGGAGATCCAACTGTCGGATCGATCTGAAATTTGGACACAAGAAACTAGATTCCAGTACGAATCGAACCCAAAAAGAATCAGCTCGATCGGACTTACGGATCAAAAGTTATGAGCTTCGCAAGCTTGCTGATCCAGAACTTGACGAGAATCAATCTAATCAAAACTTCAAGATTAAACAAGAACGACAAAAGATTGATCAACTAGACTTTGAGAAACACTAGATCAATACCCTAGAGAGGTTTTTGATGGATCAAATCAAGATAAAACTTAAAGAACAAAAACCAATCTAGAACTAGAACAAGCATGCAAACAAGAACCAAAAAGAGAACGTTGAAGCAATGCGGGAACTAGAAGAATTGATCTTTATTTCTTTTGTCTAAAGTACTCCCATCAAAAGAGTACAAACCCTAAACTTTGAGCCCAAGGCTCTATGCGCCTAGCTCTCCTCAATTCGATGCTCTTCAACAGGAGACAACCCCTCCTATTTAAAGCACCAACCCACAAGGAGTTCTGAATACGATTCCTATTCCCTAGAAGGAATCTGTATCCAACACAACTCTACTTGGCCCAACCTGGCCGAGTACAACTCTTGCACGCGTATGGCAACCCTACCATACTCACGTGACTAACACTTTGCACGCGTATGGCCACCTGCCATACTCACGTGACTAACACTTTGCACGCGAATGACCTCCTGCCATTCTCACGTGACTAACCATTCTTCATGTGCACCATTCTCTTAGCCCGAACGTCCCGCATGACATCCTTGACCACCAAGACCTCAGTTCCTCCTGAACCTAGTCCCGAACCTCAGTTCCTCCATGAACCTAGTTCCGGTCCCGTCATCGACCACGTTCGTCTTCGAGCAATACCTGCATATGAACAAACCACAGAACAATTCCGAGCACAAGTCCACGACTTGACTCAACATTAGTCCATGCAAATACTCACACGAGCATTGCATAAAGTCCACTTCAAAACAAGTATCATGAAATTCTCACAAATTTCATAATCTCAAAAACAGATCAAACACAATTCCAATTTTGCTCAAAACCCTAATCGAGCAAAAACGCATTCACGACGGACAAGGAAATATGGTCCGACGTACACATAAAAAAGCACTCAAAAAACCATTCACAACGGACAAACAAAATCGGTCCGTTGTACAAGTGAAAGTTTCGGTTTCAAGAAGAAATCATTCCGGCGAAAACACGTTCACGACAGACTAAAAGAAATCAGTCCGTCGTACATGCGAAATCAATCCTCAAAAAGCCGTTCACGACTGACCAAAGAAATTGGTCCGACGTACATGCAAAACTTACTGGTTAGAGAGTTTGGTCCGGCACAAAAGATGACTTCACTGTTTGCTATCAAATTGTCAGACACAAGCACAAACACATTTTGCAAATTCAATTCTAAGCCAATTTTTCAGCACATGAATTCACAAACCAAAAAGAAGGATCTATACGGTCTTGGGGTCAGCTCAGCGCTGCGCTCCGAGAAAATTTCCAGAGCTGCTACACTCGCCCGGGAAGGGAGCGCGACCTCGAGCGCCTGATTCAGACGGAGGGTGAGACCTTGCGACAGTTTGTCTAGAGGTTCATCCAAGTCTGAAATTCGATCCCGAACATATCAGACGAGGCCGTCGTCCGGGCTTTCAAGTTCGGGGTGCGAGACGTGTGCTTCACGCAGGACCTGGAAATTCATCTAGACCTAACGGCGAACGAGCTCTTCCGCATGGCCGACAGGTATGCCAATGCCGACGAGGCCGTCCAGTGGAAGAAAATGCTGGACGAAGGAAAGCTACCGCCTCAGCCTGGATTGGAAACCTCCGCCAGCAAAAAGGGCTCGAACTCTGTGGACAAGAAGATCAAGAAGAAGAAAAAAAAACCCTCGATGGGAATAGTCGCTGCGGTAGAGCAGTAACAGCCCCGAGCATCCCAGCCACAGCGCCGGGGGTTTAATGCTCGGGGGAGAGGACAATAGAACCAGCCCCGCTATCGAGGCGACCAAGCAGAACAACAGGGCGACCTCTACTGTCCACTCCATCAAGCGTACAGGCATGTTTACGGAATTGCCAGACACAGACCTATAGCTTGGAGCAATTTTACAGCGACAAGGGTCCCATGCCGTCGCTCCCAGAACAGGGCGAAAATAGCAAAGGCAAACAACCCATCGAGGATAATGAGGCGAACATGGAATATCAAGAACCCCAGAACCACATCGCGGTTATCTTCGGGGGTTCCTCCGCCTACAAATCTCGACGAGATTTGAAGGACGTGCACGAGAGGTACACCATGTCACCCAGGGGAAGCCTCCAGTGCAAGAGCTCAAGTGGTCCGAGCTATCTCTTACCTTCTCCAAGGACGATTGTCCCCTTGGAATGACCAAACCACAGAAGCTTCCGATGGTCGTAAGCCCGACCATCAGCAACACTGTCGTTGGGCGGGTCCTTATAGATTCCGGAAGCTCCTTGGATTTAATTTCCGCTAAGGTTTTGGATGAGATGCATATCCCTCGCTCCAAGATCAAAAGAATAGCGGTTCCCTTCTTTGGGATAGTCCCAGGCACCTCGATCAAGCCTTTGGGCTAGGTCGTTTTGCCCGTCACCTTTGGCAGTCCGAGCAACTTTCGTACAGAATTGATCACCTTTGAGGTGGTCGACTTTGAGTCGGCTTACAACGCCATTCTTGGCAGGGCCAACCTTGGCCAAGTTCATGGCCGCCACGCACCACGTGTACCATGCTTAAAGGTTCCTGGACCCAATGGGGTCATAACCGTGAGGGGGAGCCACAATTCCATGTTAAGTTGCGACGAGAGGGCGTGGGATATGGTCGGTCAAAAAATGCCCATAAGCGGCCCCGACCAAGAGCCGAAGCACTCCCGGCCTAAAGTTGCCCTCCAGCCCGGAGGAGAGACCAAGGCTGTTCCACTCAGCGAGTCGAAACCCGCCAAGGTCGTGCATTTGGGATCTTCTCTAGATCCCAAATAGGAACTCGAGCTCATCACCTTCCTCCGAGCAAATCCGGATGCGTTCGCCTGGGAACCATCCGACATGCCCGGAGTCCCAAGGGAGGTGATTGAGCACAGGCTAGCAGTTCAGCCTGACAAAAAACCAGTGCGGCAAAAACTCAGACGGTTTTCCCCGGAAAAACAGGCGATCATCCGGGAGGAACTGGATAAACTCCTTAAAGCCGGCTTCATCAGAGAGATCGAGCACTCGGAATGGCTGGCTAACCCAGTCATAGTCAAGAAGAAAGGAGGCAAGTGGCGCATGTGTGTCGACCACATGGGCTTAAATGCAGCATGCCCAAAAGACAACTACCCGCTACCTCGCATAGACCAGTTGGTCGATGCGACAGCAGAGTCACAAGTTATGAGCTTCCTGGACGCTTATTCGGGGTATCATCAGATTAGCATATCCCGTGAAGATGAGGGGAAGACCTCCTTTATCACCCCGTTTGGGACATTCTGCTACATGACCATGTCCTTCGGTCTGAGAAACGCTGGAGCAACTTTTAAGCGCCTCATGCAGAAAACCTTTACGGATCAAATAGGTCGTAACTTGGAGGTTTATGTAGACGACATAGTCGTCAAGAGCAACTCGCTCCAAATCATGTCGCCGACCTAGAGGAGAAATTTTGTAATCTCAATAAGCATTGAATAAAGTTGAACCCGGAGAAATGCATTTTCGGTGTAAAGGCCGGCAAGGTGCTCGGCTACATGGTCGGTCCGCAGGGCGTTGGGGTGAATCCAGAGAAAATTGAAGCCATTGAAAATATGAGACCACCCACATGCGTGAAGGAGGTACATGCCTTGACCGGTCGGATGGCCTCTTTAAGCCGTTTTATTTCTCGGCTGGGTGAGCGAGGGTTACCTTTCTTCAAGGCCCTACGCAAACACGATGGTTTCTCTTGGACGGAGGAAGCTAATCGTTCCTTCGAGGAACTGAAGCAATACCTGTCCAAGCCACCCATCCTGGTCACTCCCAAGAAAGAAGAGAACTTGCTATTATATCTAGCGGCCACTCCGCAAGCTGTAAGCACGGGGTTAGCAGTTGAGAGGGAGGGGGCCCAACGACCTATCTACTATGTTAGTGAGGTGCTGTATGGACCAAAGGAGCGTTACCCCGAAGTCCAGAAACTCTTGTACGCACTACTAGTGGCCTCCAGAAAGCTACGCCATTACTTCCAAGCCCACAAAATCGTGGTCCCGACCAGTTTCCCACTCAGGGACCCTGAGAAATCAAGACGCCAGTGGTCGTATAGCAAAGTGGGCCATGGAGCTTGCCGAGTTCGAAATAACATTTTCGGATCGCACGGCCATCAAGTCCCAGGTCCTGGCAGACTTCGTGGCAGAATGATTGGCTCCACCCCAGTCAATGAGCAAGCCTGCAAGGTCTAAGGAAAATCATTGGACTATGTATTTCGACGGGTCCCGAGCGTACGAACACTCAGGGGCTGGTGTCGTGTTGGTCTCCCTGGATGGAGAATGACTCCAGTATGCCGTCCGATTGCACTTTGCCGCGACCAACAACGCGGCAGAGTATGAAGGCCTCTTGGCCGGACTACAAGCGTGCAAATCGCTAGGAGTCCTGATAGGTCTGGAGTGCCCGATCTTTCGGTGGAGGAATAACTATCGATTGGTGTTGGAGAAGACTCTCACGATCCGACTACGCACGAACAAGTCGATGGCGCCTTAGCAATCGCTGAACCTACTCCGCGTGGTTATTGATCCTGCTAGGTAGCCGAGATCAACCTGAACACGAAGTTCAATTCTTGTTGGTAATCGAAGAACAAACAAGAACAAGTAAAAACAATCTGAAGTATGAGAGAAAGTGGAGACAAATTGAGATTCTATTAAAGTCTTCACAAGGTGGCTATCTAGCACAACTTGAAGAAGAAAAGTTTGCACACGGCTAAACTCAATCAACAAAATCTGAGTTCTAAGGGAGGGACGACAGGGGTATATAAAGGGGAGAAGGGGAGGCGCCCATATGGCAGCCAAGGGGAAGGGCGCACATGCAGCCCAAAACAGGAGGAAAATCCGCCCTCTTTTCCTTCTTAACAAAGCTTCCTAAAATACAAAAGGAAAGAAATAAAAGAGAATTTCATGGCGCCTTGATCTGATTTCGGTCCTTCAAAAGGAAAGGAAACTCTTTCCTCCTTTCCTTCTTGGTAGTATTTCGCATGTGCTTGTTTTCCTCTTTGACTTTGTCTTCGGAATCCTGCGCACATGATGACCGAGCTTGATCTTCTCCTTGGTTTCTAAGAACAATAAAATCATCACAAGAATTAACTAGCAATCCATTCTGTGAATTAGTTGTATACAAACTTAGAAACGAGTTGACCTGATAATTGAGCTGACGTGCTTTGGCACGAGTAATTGGTCCTTGCACAGATGGCTCATTTGTGTTCATGGAAGAGATGTCCTCATCAAGTCCAACGGCTTACTGTGAAGGGCGATTCATAGTTGGTCGTGAACCAGGTCAACAAGGAGTATCAGTGTTCCGATACCTCAATGGCGCTTTACCTAGTCGAAGTAAGGAAGATGAAGAAGTCCTTCAAGAATTTCGAAGTACTCTACATCCCCAGGAAGGACAATGCCCTGGCCGATCAATTATCAAAGGTTGGTTCCTCTCAAACTACCGCTCCGGCGGGGGTGCTCGTTGAGCACCTGTACAAGCCCTCCATTCCCTCTGTAGAGGAGGCACCAGAGATAGGCGGTACAGTCTCTCTCCTCGAGCAAGGTGCGAGTTGGATGACACCATTCGTCCAATACCTCGCGCACGGGACATTGCCCGAGGAAGAAGCCGAGCGTTCCCGTCTTATGAAGCGGTCTTCTCAGTACAGACTGATTGAAGGCGACCTATACCGCAAGGGCGCACTAGGAGTCCACTCCAAGTGTGTCTCCCAAGAAGAAGGATAGTATCTTCTTCGGGATATTCATGAAGGGATGTGTGGAGCTCATTCGTCGTTTAGAACGCTTGTGAGCAAGGCATTCTGTTTGGGTTATTATTGGCCAATGGCCTTGGCGGACGCACGGTCGATCGTGACAACTTGTCGACCATGCCAGTTTCATGCCCGCAAGGTCCATCAGCCAGCGTATACGCTACAAACCATCCCACTTTCATGGCCGTTTTCGACCTGGGGGCTCGATATCCTAGGGCCTTTTCCCCGAGGTCAGAAAGGCTGCAAATACTTGCTCGTGGCCATCGACACTTTCACCAAGTGGATAGAGGCTGAGCCCGTGTTGATCATCTCGGCACAAGCGGTGATGTGGACATCACGACCATGGATACGGCCATGCCTACCCATCACATTGAAACCAATGATATAATACAAGGACCAATTACTCGAGCTCGTGCACGTCAATTCAATTACCAGGTGAATGCGTTCCTCGGGTTGAATACAAATATTTTAATGGACGGAATACTATTTGATGCGGACATCACTCTCTTTGATGCAGCCATGACGTCACATACACGTCAAGAGGAAATGATAAAAGGACTTGTTACGCGAGCTCGTGCACGCCAACAAATGGTCAACATGGTGCTCACAAATTAGGAGGAGAAAATGGTAGCCCATGTTGGCCCAAGTTGGTCCATGAAGGAGGAGAAAATGGTAGCCCAAGTTGGCCCATGAAGGAGGTACCAACCATGATGGGCCAAGGAGGCCCAATCATGATGGGCCAGAATATGTTACAAGGAGGCCTAACCATGATGGGCCAAGGAGGCCCAACCATGATGGGCCAAAACATGTTGAAACAAGGAGGCCCAACCATGATGGGCCAAGGAGGCACTAAGGCCCATCATGGCACCACTCCTTATCAGGCCAACCCATGAAGTGCGGCACCACTTGCTCCCACTTGCTCCCTCCACCGGCCCACGAAGGCCCAAGTTGCATGACTACAAGTTTAGTACCACCTTGCTTAGTGTTTAGTTTTTGGCTACATCCCACCACTATATAAGAAAGGCAATATGCCACCTAAGAGACTTGAGTTTTGCTTTGTAAATCAGTTTAGCCTTTGCTACTTGCAAGACTCCAAATTTTCATTTTGAAAATTAAATTGTCATATTAGCAATTTCAGATTGCTTGTTATCTTGTTCTTGCTAGTTCTCGATTGCATGCAGGAATGTTGGTCGCGCCCCGGCAAGATCAACACTTCGGAGATTGGTGTACCGGTCGCTAAGGCGCAACGTCGTTGACAGTTGTAGTCGGACCGCCAACGTTGAACTCCAACCCAAATCGTGGTTATCATATTCTCACCGAAAGATCGGGCCACCGTCCCTATCATTTGGTATCAGAGCGTCGGGTTACTCGGTGAGAAATTCTACACCTCGCTCAATTAATAGATTGTTTTTTTTACTTCCTATTGTCCAGCATATAGCCACATTATAATTCCAATTCCTAGCCAAATTTTGAGCCTACGCTATTGCTATTTTAGATTATAGATTGAATTTGCATTACGGCTTTGATTATTTGCTGGTCATAGCGTCTATACTTGCTAGAGTTTCGAATTCGAATCATATTAAGTCACGTTTTTTTGTTGTGCATCATTGCCGCTGTTCTTTACGCATAGCTGTGCATAGTTTTCCGGTGTATTGCCGCTATCCAAACCGAGTCAAAATCATACACAAGCATGTTGTATTCAATCTCCTTTGTGTAATTCAGCCAACTCCCATAGAACTACAGTTTGCTAGCTTGTCTTGCTGATTTTAAAAATAAAAATTAAAAAAAAGGCAAAAAGGTGCATAAAAAGCAAAAGCCGCACCATTTCAAAAAAAAGTGCAGCAAAGAGCTAGTTGTGAAAAAAGGGAGAACTAGACCAAAAAGAACGACTTTGTTCGTTGCATCATTTTGTGCTGCGTCTTTGGCTCCTCATGACTACATTGGTGATTTTGGTTCGTGTCTCTAGTCATTTGTAGGCCTTGGACCAGCATTTCAATTAAGGTTGAATTCTTTTTCAATTTGTGTAAATAATTCAGATCACAAGGAACATCAAATTCAATGTAGCCTAATATATATAAAGAAGACATCAATTGCAACTCATCATTTTCGCTTGTGATGTGAATGACATGTTTATTTTCAGCATAAGTTTCTAGTGTAAAGGTGACATGTCCATTTGCTAGTTGTGTCATTGATATAAGTGAAGTATTATCACACAACTCTTCTTTATCACAAGAAATAGCAAGCAAATCATCTTGTAACAAAGCAAAATCAGCAATTGGTTCCACTATTAGTTGCTCTACGATAGCATGATTTGTGGATAGGTTTTGCTCTTCAAAATTATCTTCTCCATGTGTAAAGTCCATACCTGTTACATTACCTTGTAAGTTCTCATCAGCTGTTGTAGGTGTTTCTTCAACTATTATCTCTTCACATATACATGGGGTAGTACTGATTTCTTTCTCCATATGCTCTTCTACATCATTCTCTCGATGGTGCTTACTTTTCTGCAAAATATTAGCTACAAAAGAAGGTGCAACAATGGGCGCCTCAAATGAAGCTAATGATTCTTTCAAGGATTCAGCAAGCATATTTTCAACTCTATAAGCACATACAACCAATTCTGAAAGAGAACTATATGTTTCATCAATAAGAGCATCTTGAATTTCTTGATTAAGTCCACGTATGAACCTAAGCTCTGCTGTTTCTTCACCTTCATCTAAACCACAACGCAACAAATGATTTTGCAATCGCTTCATAGTATTCCTTAACGCACTTATTTCCTTGTTTCAAGCATTGGAGTCTAGTATACAAAAATTCAGAATGATATTCAGGAACATAATCAATTCTCATAAGTCTTTTTCATGGCCTTCCAATTTTCAGGTTTTCTCTTTTTCTACAAATATATGTTTCCACTCATGTTAATGCATATTCATTTAGCACACTAGCAGCAATCCTAATCTTTTCATTTTCAGACAAATCATACTTGCCAAATTCTTTGTCTACTGCTATCTCCCAATTAATATAGGCATCAGGATCATAATGACCATTAAAAGGTGGAATGGGCGAATTTAACCTTATCTAGGAATCATCATCAACATGTACCTGAGCATGTAGTATGCCATTTTTGTTGCTTAGAAGATGAGGTGGAGGACTGGAAGTTCTGGGCAGTACCTGCAAGCTTATCAAGTCTAGACAAAATAGTAGCAAGATTAGCGTTAGCAACTCCTGAGCAGTCTCGAGTAGACCTAAGGCGGTCTTCTTGCATCAACATTCTAGCAACAATTCCCTTTGCTCGTGGAGAGTGATGCATCGAATCCTCATCACCTAACATGGTTAGTAGAAGAAAAGAAAACAATATAACAAGTATAATGTTCCTATCAACTACAAGGAGGTGGTGGCAATTCTCTCAAGCGCTCAAGCCTATGACCCAAGTTCTTACAAGTTCTTCCCATGCAGCAGGCGCTGTCGGCCGCTTAGGCGTTGTCAAAGGTTCTCCAAGTTTGTGTAGAGCGATTGCCAAGGGATCGAACGCCTGTACGGAGTAGAAAGTGGAGCTTGGACAGGCTTAATTTAGTAGCAAAAGGTTAGCAATAATCCAATCTGTGAATGCAAAATTGAAGAATTGTTCAACATCTAGTCACTAGTTGCTGACTCGAGGCTAGCAAGGACTGTGACTCAAAACTGTGGTCGGCGCACAACACAGTTCCACAGCAGATGAAAAAAACAGCGAAAAAAATTCGCTAAAGAAGGGAACTATCTCTCAAAAGACTGGGAATCTTGTGAAAACAGGTTTAGCACATAAAATTTTCGGATCTGTTCCAGACTTTTTTTTTTTTTTTTTTTTTTTTTTTTTTTTGCGGAACGATCCGACTCCTTTTTCTTTCAAGTGCTATGCAAAGGAAGACGATCGTGTGACCGATCGGACGGCCGGTGGGCGACCAGTCGGCTATCGTGAGGGCTTACCAGTCAGGCACTGGGCTATCGTGGCGACCATGGTGGCGACTACCGGCGACCAGTGGGCTATCAGGTGGGCGACCAGTCAGGCGGCGACCAGTCGGGCGACCAGTCAGACGGAGACCAGTCTGGAGACCAGTGGGCTATCGTGGCGACTGGGCCGAGGCGAAGCGACCAGACGGCGACTACGGGGCGACCAGTCGGCTAACAGGAGGGCAATCGGTCGGACGACCAAGTGGGCGACCAGTCAAGCGGCGACCAGTCGGATGAAAAGAAAACTTCGGTCCGAACACCTTTTCTTCTTTTTTTTTTTTGACAGTTCAGGACCGAAACGGAACACAACTCGAAACCGAATACAACTCGAAACCGCTTTCTGACCTGGACTCCAACTAGACTAGAAATCAGCAACTCGACACGACGATGCAACCAAAAATTCAATAACGCGGCACTGGAAAGGAAAATGCGAGGCTCAAATTGTTTTGGTATGGGGAGATCCAATCTGATGGCGCTTCGACTATAGGAAAGATATCAATCTACTAATCTAGGGTAAAGAATTCTCACCGAGCAACCTGGTTTGCTCTGATACCACTTGATGGAGCCGTGATGGCACTATGGGTGTCCCGATCTTTCGATGAGAAACACACGATCGATTTGTTAGAGTCGACTTTGACGATCCGACTACACCGTACGACGACGATGCGCCTTAGCAATCGCTAAACCAACTCCAGCGGGTTATTGATCTTGCCGTGGGCACGATCAACCTGAACACGAGGTTCAATTCCTGCAAGCAACCGAAGAACAAGCAAGAACAATAGGATAAGCAATCTGAAATTGCGGATAAAACTGGAAGCAAAACAAAGTGGAGTCTTATTGACGATCTTGACAAGGTGGCTGTCCAGCACAACTCGCAGGATCAAGTTTGCACTTGGCTAAACTAATCAAATAAAACCCAAAACCCTAAGGAGCCGATGTCTGGCTATTTATAAGAGGTAGGGCGTGGGAAACACGTCCAAAACAGTAGGATACCAACTACAACTCTATTACAAGGCCCAAAGCCCACGTCTTCTCGATAAGGAAAAGTGACGCCAATTGTTTTGCAGATTCCCGTTGACTCGGACGGAATTTGGGGATGGGGTCGGATCCGTTGGAAAAAGGACGTCGAAACCTTTCCAACCAGTACTCATAGACCTCAAACACCCTTGTGGATCAAAAGTTATGGTCGTTTGAAGTTGGTGCTGTCCCGGAGGCCGAATCCGAGTTGAACTTGTGCACCGGAAGAATTGGCTTCATGCTTGACGTTTGAGAGTCCTTCTCCTTGGTTCCTAAGGACAATAAAATCATCACAAGGATTAAATAGCATTCCATTCATTAAATTATTTGTATGCAACCCGAGGAACGCATTCACCTGGTAATTGAATTGTCGTGCGCGAGCTCGAGTGATTGGCCCTTGTATTACATTGTTGGCTTCAATTGGATTTGTAGGCATGGCCGTATGCATGGTAGTGATGTCCTCATCAGTCCCAGTAGTTCATAGGGCACTTTAACTCTTACTCTTGCTTGTTTTGTTCTTTTGCTTTCATCTAACCATGTCAGGCGTAGAAGATAACACCATTCCATTGTCACCCCGTACACGACACATTATTCAACACTTCGATCGCCAAGTGAAGACGCGTACAAAGAACATGGAAGAAGATGTGTGAATGACCAATGAGCGCCTTGGTCAGCCCAAAGCCTCACAAATAGAGACTAATTTGTCTCTTACAGCTGTTAATGCTTCGCTTGCTCAAATTCTCACAAGACTTGATGATTTGGGTGCTCCAAATACTTCTCACGTGGTGACTACCGATGCACGTCTACAACGTTGACTTCAAAGAAACCACACTGGTATGGCTCCGCTTCGACATGAGGTACGTGCACAAGAAGCCACGCATGGTAAGACTAAATTCACAACTCCACCTTTTGATGGTCACTATGATCCTGATGCCTATATTAATTGGGAGATAGCAGTAGACAAAAAATTTGGCAAGTAAGAGCACATGGAGAAAGAAACGATCGATACTACCCCATGTGTAAGTAAAGAGATAATAGTTGAAGAAATGTCTACAACAGCTGATGAGAACTTACAAGGTAATGTAACAGGTATGGACTTTACACATGGAGAAATTTTTTTTGAAGAGCTAAAACTGTCCACAAATCATGCTATCGTTGAGCAAATATTCGTGGAACCGATTGCTGATTTTGCTTTCTTACAAGATGATTTGCTTGCTATTTCTTGTGATAAAGAAGAGTTGTGTGATAATACTTCACTTATATCCATGACACAACTAATGAATGGACATGCTACTTTTGTTAACACACTAGATACTTATGCTGAAAATAAACATGTCATTCACGTTGCAAGTGAAAATGATGAGTTGAAATTGATGTCTTCTTTAGATACATTAGGTTACATTGAATTTGATGTTTCGTGTGATCTGAATTATTTAGAGGAGAGACTTTTTGTACATTCTGATTTGTCCTGTTTATCGCGAAATACTTTTCATGTTATTGGTAAAAATGATGATAACAGAGAGTATAAAGCACATCGAGTTTACATTTGTTCAGATTTTAAACATCAGTTTGTTATGCAAGAATGTCTTCAATTTGATAATTGCCATTTCACTAATCATGTCATATCAAGTACTTTCGGGTCAATTTACAAGTCACATGATTGTTTTCAAGAAAGGAGAATATGTTTGATAGAGATTTTCGATCCATTGATTTGATTGCAAATGCATACGTTGCTTTATTTCCTGTCGCTCCTAACATTTTCCAGGACAATATGATGATGGAGTCGAGGACGACTCCACTTCGAGAAAGGGAGGATGATGAGACCATGCTCATGATGGACAGAACTAATAATGCATACATATGGTCATCACCAAGTGTTGCTGCCATTATATCAACTGCGTGGCTTCATCGACCCCCACCTTGGCCAGGACCATTAAGTTGGCAACACATTATGGCATCCACTACTTCGTCTGCATGGCTTTATCGACCCCCACCTTGGCCAGATTTAAAGCCATACTTGGAAGAAGATGAGCTTGAGTCGAGGACGAATCAAATACAAGAAAGGGAGGATAATGTGGACATCACGACCATGGATACGGCCATGCCTACCCATCACATTGAAACCAATGATATAATACAAGGACCAATTACTCGAGCTCGTGCACGTCAATTCAATTACCAGGTGAATGCGTTCCTCGGGTTGCATACAAATATTTTAATGGATGGAATACTATTTGATGCGGACATCACTCTCTTTGATGCAGCCATGACGTCACCTACACGTCAAGAGGAAATGATAAAAGGACCTGTTACGCGAGCTCGTGCATGCTAACAAATGGTCAACATGGTGCTCACAAATTAGGAGGAGAAAATGGTAGCCCATGTTGGCCCAAGTTGGTCCATGAAGGAGGAGAAAATGGTAGCCCAAGTTGGCTCATGAAGGAGGTACCAACCATGATGGGCCAAGGAGGCCCAATCATGATGGGCCAGAATATGTTACAAGGAGGCCTAACCATGATGGGCCAAGGAGGCCCAACCATGATGGGCCAAAACATGTTGAAACAAGGAGGCCCAACCATGATGGGCCAAGGAGGCACTAAGGCCCATCATGGCACCACTCCTTATTAGGCCAACCCATGAAGTGTGGCACCACTTACTCCCACTTGCTCCCTCCACCGGCCCACGAAGGCCCAAGTTGCATGACTACAAGTTTAGTACCACCTTGCTTAGTGTTTAGTTTTTGGCTACATCCCACCACTATATAAGAAAGGCAATAGGCCACCTAAGAGACTTGAGTTTTGCTTTGTAAATCATTTTAGCCTTTGCTACTGTACGTGTAAGCGCGTGTCGATTAGACCGCCCGCGCACGTGTTTGCAAGACTCCAAATTTTCATATTGGAAATTAATTTTTCATATTAGCAATTTCAGATTGCTTGTTATCTTGTTCTTGCTAGTTCTTAAATTGCTTGCAGGAACCCAGACCCTCGTGGTCAGGTTGATCACGCACCAGCGAGATCAATAACCCTCTGGAGTTGGTGTATCGGTCGCTAAGGCGCAACGTCCTGGACGGTTGTAGTCGGGCCGCTAACGTTGACTCTCCACAAAAGTCGAGATTTACCTTCTCATCGAAAGATCAGGACCGTTGTTTCTATCAAGCGGCCGAAAGGTTCCTCCGAAGCAATGTGGTAACCCGGTTTGGGATACCCAACCGTCTTATCACAGACAACGGAACCCAATTCACCAGTGAGTTGTTCCAAAGTTACTGCGAGGAGGTCGGGACCAAGGTCTGCTTCACCTCTGTGGAACATCCACAGAGCAATGGGGCAGCCGAACGAGCAAATGGGCAGTTTTCAAGGCATAAAAAAGAGGGTCTTCAAGAACCTCAGCCAGCACAAGCAGGAGTGGGTGGACGAGCTACCCGCTGTTCTTTGGTCGGTTCGCACCACCACGAGTCGGGCCACGGGTGAAACCCCATTTCAACTTGTCTACGGTGCAGAGGCCATCTTGCCTGCAGAAATTGTGCTGGGTTCCCCAAGGGTGCAACTGGTCGATTCCGTCGACTAGGAAAGGGTTCAGGACCTGTCAAAAGCCAACAAGCTAACCCCCACATAGGAGGGACCCTACACGGTCGTATCTGTAACACGCCCGGGGGCTGCTCGCCTAGCGATGGAGGATGGTCGAGTGCTCGCCAGCACCTGGAACATCGATCAACTGCGTAAGTTCTATGTTTAAGCACCTTTCCAGTTAAATTATCTGCTTTCCGCTTCGTTTGCGTCTCTTTTTTGAAAAACTTGTACCCCAAGCGCTTCGCTCCGAAATTACCTTTCCCTTTGAACGGGCACGGCCGAACAATGCACGTGTACCACTCCCTTTGAAGCCAAGCTCGGAAACCCGCAGGCCGTTTGCTCGTGCTGATCTCCTTTCGCAGTAGCTCTACGCTGCATGAACGATCACGCACAACGCATCCTCATGCCCGGTTCAAGCTCGGCTCCAAGCTGGGCTCGGTGGTTCATCACGAGCATTGGCGACACTGTGCCCATTAGCTTCAAGTCACACGTGCAACTATGCTCACAAGCTAGAGGCACGGCTCGGCCACGCCACGAGCAAAACACACTATGCGTGTACGACCTAAGTTTTCAAAATACATCTATTGATAGTTCCGGTTGTCTAACGAACAAGCACGAGCGCATCTTTTTATATCCTCCTATGAACAAACCCGTGCTCGCAAGTTTAGGGGCACGACCTTTGTCCATAGCGGGGGCTCATACGCATAAGGGCTAAACGCGCCTTTTTCCAAAATTTTGCTTTTGTTCTCTCCCGTGGTTGCTTTCCTTTTTTGCAGAACAACCGTCGAGCAAACATAAGAGCATCCAAAACAAGGAGGAAAGAAGACAAGATCAGCCTTTTCTATTTTGAAATTATATACAAAAGTTTACAGGTGGAGGAAAAAGAAAAAGGAAAAAAGCTATCTACGGGTGGTCCCGACGACCGGCCTGGAGGGCGGCGAGCTCTTCCTTAAGGGAATCGAGCTCGGCTTCCAGGTCCAAGACCTTCCGCCGAGCCGCCCGACCTTCGGCGGCGCTCTCTTGGAGGCGCTGCACCTTCCTTGAGCTGAGCTTCCTCGTGCTCCCGAGCTTCTTGCATGGCGCGGCGAAGGTCGGGGGTTTCCTGCCGAAGCTTCCCCAACTCCTCCTCGAGGTTGGCACACCTTAGCTCCAGGGTGGCCTTCACTGTTTCGCTTTGGGAGAGTTGGTAACGAAGCTCGGCAACGGAACCCTTCATCAACTCCAGCTCCTTTTGGTCAGCGACGTGCACGTTGGAGACACGACGCTCAAGATCGGCGATCTTGGCGTCTTGCTCGCGGTAGTACCCCGCAAACTCCTCCGTGGAGATTGTGGGAAAAAGAAGAAAAGGTCAAACCACCTTAAGGGTCTTGACGCAGAAGAAAAGGCGAAGTATGGCTCAGAAGTAGAAAGCTCACCAGAAGAGCGCGGCTGACAAGCTTGTCTTGGAGCTTCTGGCGGTCGGTCGCGTCGGCTCGGAAGAACGGATTGACCCAGGCAGGGTCATCCTCGATCCGAGCAGGCGCGTCGCCTGGGCTGGGGTCTTGCTCCTCTTGGGTACCTGATGTACCCAGGAGGGCAAGGGCGGCTTCTTCCTCGATCAACCCTGGGGGACGCTCGACCTCTGGGACCTGTTCACCCTGAGGATGAACTTCCCCCAGGGCTTGCAGCACGTGGCGATCATCCCCCAGTTCGGCCTCCACGCTCGGGGGCTAAACATTGGCCTCAACCGACTCTTGGGCCTCGGGGCACGTCTCCTGAACCTCCCCGGTACTCGGCGTCGCGCTCGTCCCCTCATAAGGGACCAAGGCCATAGCCTCCTCGGTCCCTAGCGAGTCTTGCTCCACTGGGACCGGAGGGAGCTCGGTGGCCGTAGGAGATTGCTCGAAAACCCCTTGCTCCACAGAGACCGGAGGGAGCTCGGTGGCCTTAGAAGTTTGCTCGGAAGCCCCTAGGAGCTCAGCCCTGGGACCAAGGCCATAGTCTCCTCGGTCCCTTGCGAGTCTTGCTCCACTGGGACCGGAGGGAGCTCGGTGGCCGCAAGAGATTGCTCAAAAACCCCTTGCTACATATAGACCGGAGGGAGCTTGGTGGCCTCAGAAGTTTGCTCGGAAGCCCCTAGGAGCTCAGCCCTTGGAGTTTCCTCTAAGCCCTCGCTCATCACCAGGTCGACGACGCGTTCCAGCTCGGCATCAACTGCGGAGTCGAGAATCCACTCAGCCATTTGCTGGAGATCTAATGACAGCAGCCAAGCTATCACGCCCACGCCAAGTGGAGTGGGGTTAGCTCGGGAAATTACAAGAGAAACGAAAACAAGGAAGTTACACGAGGGTTACTTTCTGCCAGGCGAGCTCCCTCGTCCTCAGCCTCCTCGCTTTGGGCCACAGGCGCCCTGCCTGCGGCGGCCTCGTAGGCCTCGGCACGTTGTGCGGCTGCGTCGCTGGCCCTAGCCATCATAGGGTCGACCTCGTCCATGTCGACCCCCTCCAGCGCCAAGGTTGGTTGAGGCGACGACCTTCTGCTCCTCCTAACAAGGGCAAAGGTGTCTTCCTCCTCTTCCTCCTCCTCGTCAGGGTCATCGACCACCTGAGCGAGCTGAGCCTGGAGAGCCTTGATCTGTCTCTCTAGCTGCTCTTTGCTCGCAGTAGACTTGGCCGCCTCCTCGGCCTTCTTTGCCTCCTCGGCCAGCTGTTGCAAGCGATCCATCAACTCCGGCTTCTTCTGCTTGAAATCAGCAAACCACTATCGGAGTTGCCTTACCTTCTTCTGATCGGCGTACTCCAAGTGGCGCTTGCTCGGGGGCTTGGACGTGACCTGGCGTTTTAAACGCCGGGCGGGAGGAGGCGAGGCAGAAGGTTGGCGGCTTCGACTGGCCACCTTCTTGCGAGGGCCCCTGGTCGGGGTATCATCTAGGAGCATTGAAGCGGCACTCGACACGGCGAGCTCAAGGGCGACCTTCTCCTGCGAACAGAAACCGAGTAAGATAAGCTCGGAAAGTGCTTCTCGAGCAGAGAACAAGCAGGAATATTTACCGCATCACTGCGGTCGAAGACATTTTTGGAGAACTGGCGGTCGTGCTTCAGCTCCTTCTCCTTCGGGGCGTCGAACATCTCGGCGACCCTTTCATCGACCCAGTCCATGCTCGGGGCTGCAATACGAACAAGGATTGAAAAGAAGAATAAGGCCAACGTCCGGGCACCGACGATGGTCGAAGGGAGGACCAAAGGGCATACCTGCGTTGTCCTCACGGGTGATGTCTTGCCACCCGGTCACCTCGAAGAACGGATGCTTGCAGCGCCGCAAGGAGGACACTGATGAGGACATCTCCACAATGGATGTAACCAGCTCTAACTCCGCTCACCAGGAACCACCACTTCAAGGGCCACTCACTCGAGCCCGTGCACTCCAATTAATGATACAATGAATGGGATGCTACTTAATTTTTGTGATGATGTGATTCTTCTTAGGAACCATGGAGAAAGGCCTACAACGCACAAGGGAGGTCGCGTCCGAAGGGAAGAGCAAATTGGAATCAGATTCGGCTTCCTAGAGATGGTCAAATTAAAATGGCCATAACTTATTATCCAGAGGCTTCTAGAGATTTTTGAGTACAAGAACAAAAGCTCTGGTCGTCCTCTTTCAAACCGATCCGAGATCACCTCCAAATTCCATCCGAGTCAACGGGATTTCGCAAAACAAGGCAGCGCACTTTCCCAGTCCAAGTCTAATTGGGCTTTAGTCTTATATTTTGAGTTGTAATCAGTTGGCCCATGCTAAGGCCTAGTGCTGCACGTCCCTTGGTCTATAAATAGCTAGCCACCAACATAATTAGGGTTGGGTTTTATTTGATTCAGATAGCCATTGCTTCTGCTTGTACTCGCGCGTGCCAACTAGGCTGCCCGTCTACTTGTTCATCGGAACCCCACTTCGAGTGTTATAGTTTCAGAACCAATCTAATTTCATATTCGCAATTGAGTTGCTTGTAATCCCTTAAAGATGTTCTAATCTAATGGATTAATAGAGAAATTTAATCGTGTTGACTAGTGACTTTAATTTGGATGTTGATTAGAGTTGCTATTTATGTTGTTGCAAACTACTAGTATCTTTGGAAGTATGCAGTTGTGTCGCTACAATGCTAGTATTGATATCAATGGAGAAGACATAAGACTTATTGTTAATGATGTTGTTAATGGTAGTGTTAATGCTAGTATTCAGTCTATTTTAAATAGTGGGAGTATGTTGTGTGGTGGTAATTTTGTTATCACCTATGTATAGGGTAGCTAAAAGTAATGTTGTTGGTTGATGATTATGCCCATTTGTTGTTATTGATGACTAAGTAGTTGTGGTAACTGTTTAGATTATTCGTTGGAAAACCATGGTTAAAATAGAGGAAAATTTTAACATGTTGCGATGGAGTGAGCTTTGGATAATTAACATGATGTACAATTTCATCCTTAATGAATGTATGCCTTGGAATCCTAGTTATGAACTTTGTCTTGTAGAGATAATATTTACATGTTGAAGTCGTTGTTTAACTGAATAAGGTTCGGTTGTCGAGACGTGAATATATAGGTGGTATGAAATTTATAGGTTGATCTTGCTGAAAGATTTGTGGAAGTACTATGTTTCAAATTTAGAATAAGATGTATTATGATTCGGTGAGCCGTGGGGATCATGTCATTATAGTCTTGGTTGGGTGCCTTTTTGATAAGCATCATAAACCCTTATTAAAAAATGTTGGGAATGGTAACTAGAGGAAGAATTTGTTGTGAAACTTTCGGTTGAATTGTGTTGGGGCTCCTCAGATAGTAAATAGTGATTATTGAAGTCTTTAATGGAAAGCGTAGTGGAGTACTAGAGATGGTTCCTTTCATGCTGAGCTGTTGTCTAAAAACCTTTGAAACTGGTTTGGTTGTTTGCCATTTTGCTTGAAGGGTTTTCGGTCAAGGTGTTCCTTATGCTGTGTTTCAGAGTTTCCCCAAGAACTCGTAATGTTTGGTGTCGACCTTTGGTTTTGGCGAATTTGTTTAGTTCGTGTTGTGAGTTTGGATTTACATCCAAAAGTTTTTGAGTCGATCGCGCCCTTTCGCGTTCGCACTGAATTATCTTTGGAATTAATTTCAAAAGGAAGCAGATGGTCATAAAGGGTTGTGTTGGAAACTTTTGAGTTAAGCCCTTGATGTGTAACTCTATTTGGCTAGAGTTGGAGTCATTTGGAAAATGTGTCTGGTGTGCGGGTGTTTCACAAGTCTGGATTTTTATGAATGTTTCATAAGTGAATTTGGTTAGAGAAGAGTTTTCTTTTGGGATTGAGTTTCCCTCTCTTTTGATAAAATTTATGGCAGTTGTTTGTGCAGACGTCTAACTTTGGAGTCAATGTTCTTTTCCAAAATGTTGATTTTGGTTAAAATGCGATGTTTTGCAAAGTTTAGCTATCTATCGTTGGTGGGTTCTGATATGATGTGGTGCCTTACTGTTAACTATGCTGCCGACATAGTTTATATGAATTAGCGCAACTCTCGATGTTATTCGAGATTTATTCATGTGATACCGAGGAAGAAGTCGTCATGTGAATGACTTTTCGGTAGTGTGGTTACATGATGAAGGAATGGTGAAAAGTAAACATGACATCGTTTTTACATGTTAAATGATAAAAGAGTCGTTGAGCCAGGTCGGTGAGAAAGTCATATATGGAGATATGACTAATCCGGAGTGCTCCTGAAGAGTGTGCATTTATGTCATGAAACGAGATGTCCATTTCTTTCTAGTATGAAAAGAAAGAATAAAGAATTTCTGGTATGTTGGTTGTGATGAAGGGGATTTGTGTTTCCTTTGCATCTTGGTTTAGAAAGTTAAACTGAATGCTCTTTGGTTGTTGTCGAATCCTTTCCAAAGTGATTGTAGTGCATTGGATTCAAGGTTAAGCATGGGGACCAATTGGGTTCATGGTTTGTGGTTGAGTTTATCCAATCGTTGTGTCCTTGTTTTAGTCCTTGGGTGGAAAGCTTGAGGGCGAGACCCGCTTGGATGAGAAATCCAGTATGGGTTGTTATCGACCTAAGCATTAGGTGTTGTTAGTAGTGGATCGTAAATGGTTTAAAGGTGAGGAGTAAAGGAAGGTTGTGTTTGACTCAATTCAAACCTTCTTGGAGAATTGTGCTGTTGATGTGTTCCTCGATAGGGTTGATTAAGTACTAGTGGACCACTTGGTGGTTGCTAGTAATTGCTTTTCCTTTTCGAAGTGTATTGGATCTTTTGTCGCTGATCTATGAGCGAGTGGAGTCATAGTAGCATTTTGTTCGGTTGTTACTGTTCTTGCGGGTTTTAAAAACTTTGGTTTTAAAAGCTTTCCCTTTGATGTTAGCGGTGGGTATTGGTCTTTTGTAAAAGCCGAATCTTTGCATGGTTTTAAACCCCGTTGTTCAAACAGTGGGTTGTCTTGGAGTGTAGTGTCTCTCTTGGCTGCGTGCGTCTTGATTCACTGAACCATAGTAGAGAGGTTGATGTGTGAAAAACACTTTTGTGCGTGGGAGCTGAAGAGGGTTCTAGCGGTTGAAGCCGTGTTCTTCTGGAAAGTAGCGTTGCTAAAGGGATCAGTCACTTTAGTGCCAAGGAATGTATCGAATGAGGAGTGTGAGACTGTGTTCTTTCGTGGTCTTTTTGGCAATTGGGGTGAAGGAGGAACCGTGCGAGGTTGCACTTTGTTGAGCTAAATCAACATTTCCTCGCCAAGGGTTGGTTTTGAGAACTCGTTTGTCGTTTGTTCCGGTTTGAGTCTTTGTGTGAATGTTTTATGTTGTAAGGAAGTCTTTTGTCCCTCGGGGACTTTGTTGTTGTTTTTGGCGTCCTTGGATTAGAAGTCGAATCCTGTTGAAGGGAAAGAATGTGACACTATGGTTTGGTGTGACGTTATAGAAGGTGAAACTAGAGAATAAAACCTTCGGCTTAGGGTTTTCGCGTTTTTGGGCGGTTGAAGTGTTATGTCTGGAGTGTCGTAACCTTATTTAACGCGTGCATGATAAGGTTAATAACATTATGAGGTATGGAATTAAGGTTAAAACTATAGGATATGGAGGTTAATAGCTTTTCCAAAGGCCGTTTAGGGCCGTTTGGAGATTTTGGGCCTTCCAGAGAGTTTTGGGCCTTGGTGGGCTTTGGTGGGATGGATTAGGTCTCAGTAACGGACTAGTGTGGGTGTGGGGCTGGTAAAGGGGTTTCCCTGCCCCTTTGGGGCGTCCACCTGCTTCCTTTGCGCCTTGAGGCCTTGGTGCGCCCCCTCACCTCCCCCCACTTGCCAAGCCCTAGGCGCCCCTTCCCTTTGAGCCTTGCGCCTCCCCTTGCTCTCCTCCATTGCCCCACCTCTCCACCAACTCTCCTCCACCCCCTTTCTGCCCTGGTGGTCTCACACCTCTGCACCTTGTGGATCCATCCGTTGGAGGCGAGGAGGCGAGGAGCGATCCGCGAGGAGATCTATTGGAGATCGTTCGTTGGGCAAAGGTATGATCATGGGGATCCTTGGGTTTGATCTAGGTACTGTTCTTAGGGTGTTTATGAAGTTTTAGATCAATTGGTGGTGCTAGGTTGGAGTTCTTTGGGTTAGATCTAGGCGTTGCCACGTTTCTGTTTGCGGGCAGATTGAGCAGTCGGGATAGGGTTGAGTTTTCATCGATTTAGATTCGAATCTGTCGTGCGGACTTAAAAGAAGTTGTATATAATTTAATTATATTTCTGTGGACATAAAGCACGTTAAAAATCCGATCAGCCGTTTGAAAGTTATGGCCGTTTTACGAGCTTGTTAAAATCTGTGGCGCGATTGGAACAGATCTCATTAATCTGTAGATTAGATGAATTTAGAGTCGAATCAGTCTTTCCATATACCTAGAAAGTTGGGAAATTTCCTAAGCTACTAGCAGGTGTACTCGTTTAATTCATTGGAGTCCCAGAACTCAAGTTATGCCTTTTGCAGGCTGCTGTCGCCAGGGACAGAACCTCTATTTTAGGTTTTGCGAGTAGGAGCAATGTCGGGTTAGATGGGGGTTTGCGTACTGTTTTGTGGTTATGATTGTGATTGTGTGATACCCCTGTGCAGGAGGTGTGACCCGGGAGTGCCTTCTCGTCCCACGCCAATCCGTTGCGTGGTTGAGGCAAGTGTGTTGTGATGGATAGCGAGTTGTAGGTTGCATGTTGAGATTAGATGGAATTGTTTATGATATATGTCCACTTGCCATGTGTTAATGATGGTGCTATGATATGATGAGCATGTTTAAGATGTTATGGCGCCATGTGTTAAAATATGAGTTTTATATGATGTTGGCATGCTTGCATACATGACATGTTACATGGCCGAGGCGGTGAGAAAGTCATTAACTAATCCGGGAAGGTCGGTGAAAGTTATGACTAATCCGGGAGAGCCAATAGAGTAAGTCCTACATCGTGATTCCATCTACCGTGGGTTGTGGAGAGCGAGGAGTAGGCACACCCTCCATCTTCGGGATGGAAGGGGAGAGGGTGCACAAGACGGGTGTGTACTCAACCATCTGTATGAGTTTCCAGGAGATATGAGCATTGCATTGCATTGCATACACAATGATGATGATTTTGTTAAAGTGTTCATGATTGAGATGATATACATGATGTGAGATGTTATTTTCTATGATATTGTTATTGTTGTCCATTACAATATGCTTGCTGAGTTCGAACTCACGCTTGTGTTTTATGTTGTTTTTAGGTACTTTGAGATCGGCATGCGGGAAAAAGGGGTTTAGCTACACTTCTACCGCGTAGCTCCACCATCATAGTCTATGATTAATCACTTGGGAGACATGATTTTAAGAGTTGTGCCATAAAGTTAATGTATGGTTTAATCTAGCATGCTTGTGATCCATATTTGCCGTTATAGTTTATGAAGTGGTTGGCGTGGTATTATTAGCGTAGTTTGATGATACATCCATTTATGTTGATGTTTTAGATGTAAGTGTGCTATGATATATCTTGCCATGATATTGATATTGTGTTAATTCATGAAAAAACAAAGGAGGTGCTGAAATCTAGGTTTTAGCCTATGCGCCTTTGCTGGAATTTTATGTTAAATATGATATTTGGATGTTGTTTAGCTTATGTTTGGTAGCATTCGGGCATATTAAATGCCGGGGTGTTACAACTTGGTCTGACATGATTAGTGATATGGCAATTATTAAATTGATGACATTGTTGCATTGCAAACGAAGGTTTAAAATCTGAACAAATGTAAACTCGATGTGCTTTATACTCTCCTTTCTCACTATTTTTGCCAATAACATAAAAGATATTTCGCGATAACCATGACAAATCAGAATGTACAAGAAGGCTCTCCTCTAAATAATTCAGATCACACGGAACATCAAATTCAATGTAGCCTAATGTATATAAAGACGACATCAATTTCAACTCATCATTTTCGCTTGTGATGTGAATGACATGTTTATTGTCAGCATAAGTGTCTAGTGTGTTTACAAAAATGACATGTCCATTTGCTAGTTGTGTCATGGATATAAGTGAAATATTATCACACAGCTCTTCTTTACCACAAGAAATAGCAAGCAAATCATCTTGTAACAAAGTAAAATCAGCAATTGGTTCCACTATTAGTTGCTCTACGATAGCATGATTTGTGGATAGTTTTAGCTCTTCAAAATTGTTTTCTCCATGTGTAAAGTCCATACCTGTTACATTACCTTGTAAGTTCTCATTAGCTGTTGTAGGTGTTTCTTCAACTATAATCTCTTCACATATACATGGGGTAGTACTGATCGTTTCTTTCTCCATATGCTCTTCTACATCATTCTCTCGATGGTGCTCACTTTTCTGCAAAATGTTAGCTACAAAAGAAGGTGCAACAATGGGCGCCTCAAATGAAGCTAATGATTCTTTCAAGGATTTAGCAAGCATATTTTCAACTCTATATGCACATACAACCAATTCTGAAAAAGAACTATATGTTTCATCAATAAGAGCATCTTGAATTTCTTGATTAAGTCCACGTATGAACCTAAGCTCTGTTGCTTCTTCACCTTCATCTAAACCACAACGCAACAAATGATTTTGCAATCGTTCATAGTATTCCTTAACACACTTATTTCCTTGTTTCAAGCATTGGAGTCTAGTATATAAAAATTCAGTATGATATTCAGGAACATAATCAATTCTCATAAGTCTTTTCATGTCCTTCCAATTTTCAGGTTTTCTCTCTTTTCTACAAATATGTTTCCACCATGTTAATGCATATTCATTTAGCACAGTAGCAACAATCCTAATCTTTTCATTTTCAGACAAATCATACTTGCCAAATTCTTTATCTACTGCTATCTCCCAATTAATATAGGCATCAGGATCATAATTGATGGCGCCGTGATGGCACTATGGGTGTCCCGATCTTTCGATGAGAAACACACGATCGATTTGTTAGAGTCGACTTTGACAATCCGACTACACCGTACGACGACGATGCGCCTTAGCAATCGCTAAACCAACTCCAGCGGGTTATTGATCTTGCCGTGGGCACGATCAACCTGAACACGAAGTTCAATTCCTGCAAGCAACCGAAGAACAAGCAAGAACAATAGGATAAGCAATCTGAAATTGCGGATAAAACTGGAAGCGAAACAAAGTGGAGTCTTATTGACGATCTTGACAAGGTGGCTGTCCACTTTCTTCATGGGATCAAGTTTGCACTTGGCTAAACTAATCAAATAAAACCCAAAACCTAAGGAGCCGATGTCTGGCTATTTATAAGAGGTAGGGCGTGGGAAACACGTCCAAAGCAGTAGGATACCAACTACAACTCTATTACAAGGCCCAAGCCACGTCTTCTCGATTTGGAAAAGTGGCGCCAATTGTTTTGCAGATTCCCGTTGACTTTCGGACGGAATTTGGGGATGGGGGTCGGATCCGTTGGAAAGAGGACGTCGAAACCTTTCAAACCAGTACTCATAGACCCCAAACACCCTTGTGGATCAAAAGTTATGGTCATTTTAAGTTGGTGCTGTCCGGGGCCGAATCCAAGTATAACTTGTGCACGGAAGAATTGGCTTCATGCTTGATGTTTGGAAGTCCTTCTCCTTGGTTCCTAAGGACAATAAAATCATCACGAGGATTAAATAGCATTTCATTCATTAAATTATCTGTATGCAACCCGAGAGCATATTCACCTGGTAATTGAATTGTCGTGCCTGAGCTCGAGTAATTGGCCCTTGTATGATATTGTTGGTTTCCATTGGGTTTGTAAGTATGGCCGTTATCCATGGTAGTGATGTCCTCATCATCCTCCCTTCTTGCATTTGAGTGGTCCTCGACTCAAGTTCATCATCCTCTCCCAAGTATGGTTTCAAATCAGGTAATGTTGAATGTGGGACTAACCCCAAAATCTGCAGAGCAATTCAAGCTTGTATGTATTATCATTAATCTTTGCCAATACTTTGAAAGGACCATCAGCTCATGGCATCAACAGATTTTCTTAATTCTGGACAGAATCGATCTTTTATAAATGCACAACCAAACTAAATCGCCTGGTTCAAAAGTTACATGTTTCCTTCCCTTACTACCAGCAGCAAGTTTATATTTAGCATTCATCGTTCTATGTTTTCTTTAGTTGTCTCATGCAGGTTTCATAATCAAATCAACACGTTGTTTAGCATCAAGATTCAATTTCTCCGAAGATGGTAGAGGTAACAAATCAATTGGAGCATGAGGTACAAATCCATATACAATCTCAAAAGGACACATCTTAGTAGTAGAATGCATAGACCGATTATAAGCAAACTCAATATGAGGCAAACATTCTTCCCACAATTTAATGTTCTTTTTCAAAACAGCCTAAGCATAGTAGATAAAGTTCGATTAACGACTTCAGTTTGTCCATCAGTTTGGGGATGACAAGTAGTAGAAAATAAAAGTTTAGTCCCCAATTTAGCCCACAAAGTTCTCCAAAAGTGGCTTAAGAATTTAGTGTCACGATCTGAAACTATTGTGTTAGGCACACCATGTAAGCGAACAATTTCACGAAAGAATAAGTCAGCAATGTTGGTAGCGTCATCGCTTTTGTGACAAGGTATGAAGTGTGCCATTTTAGAAAATCTATCCACAACGACAAGATACTATCCCTCCTTCTTTGTTCTAGAGTCCTAAAACAAAGTCCATAGAAATATCCTCCCAAGGCACGTTAGGAACAGGCAGAGGCATGTATAAACCATGGGGATTAAGTCGTGACTTAGCTTTTGACATGTAGAACAGCGGCGTGAAGCGTTCCACGTCTGCGTCTCATCCTGGGCCAAAGAAATGGCTAGGCAGTATGTCCTCGTCCTTTCACACCAAAGTGTCCCATCAAATCCTCCTCCATCGCTTCCTGTAGTAATAACAAGCGAACAGAACTAGCTGGAATACATAGTTTGTTTGCTCTAAACACAAACCCATTATTGAGGACAAATTTGTTCCAAGTTTTTCCCTCTTTACAATTGAGCAACACATTTTAAAATCATCATCATGCACATATTGCTCTTTAATCGTTTCAAACCAAAAATTTTGAAGTCAAGTTGTGAGAGCATGGTATATCTCTAGACAAGGCATCAGCAATGACATTATCCTTTCCCTGTTTGTGTTTGATGACATAGGAAATGACTCAATGAATTCAACCCACTTTGCATGTCTACGGTTCAGTTTAGCTTGACTTCTAATATGTTTTAATGATTCATGATCGAATGTATAACAAATTCCTTGGGCCATAAATAATGTTGCCCATGTTTCTAAAGTTCGAACTAGTGCATATAACTCCTTATCATAAGTAGAATAATTCAAACTTGGCCCACTCAATTTCTCACTAAAATAAGCAACAGGTTTTCCTTCTTGTAACAGAACACCACCCAAACCAATTCCACTAGCATCACATTCTAGTTCAAAAGTCTTAGAAAAGTCTGGAAGCTGGAGTAAGGGTGCATGGGTTAACTTAGCTTTCAGAATGTTGAAGGCATCTTCCTGCTTACCCCAAGCAAAGGTACACCCTTCTTGGTGAGCTCATTCATGGGTGCAGCGATGGTGCTGAAGTCCTTCACAAAGCAGACGATAGAATCCAGCAAGTCCTAGAAAACTTGCACCTGTGTGACCGTGTTGAGAGTCGGCCAACTCTGTATTGCTTCAACCTTGGCAGTCAACTTCAATTCCCTGTGGAGTAACCACATAGCCAAGAAAAAGATACTCGATCCGTGCAAAGATGCACTTCTCAAGGTTACCAAATAAGCGTGCATCGCGTAAAGCATTAAAAACAATACGCAGATGTTCAAGATGATCCTCTAAAGATTTGCTATAAATCAAGATATCATCCAAGTAAACTACAAATTTTCCAATGAAAACACGTAAAACCTCGTTCATCAGTCTCATGAATGTGCTAGGAGCATTAGTCAACCCGAAAGGCATTACTAACCACTCATATAACCCTTAAACTTAGTTTTAAATGCTGTTTTCCATTCATCTCCTAACTTCATGCGAATCTGGTGATAGCCACTCATAAAATCCACTTTAGAGAACATAGTAGAGCCACTTTAGTTCATCAAGCATAAAGTCCTAGCAGAGAATAGGGATGGCGATATCTAATGGTGATATTATTAATTGCTCTACAATCCACACACATGCGCCATGTTCCATCTTTCTTAGGTACTAAAATGACTGGTACAGCACAAGGACTAAGAGATTCACGTCGCATTACCCTTTATCAAGCAATTCGTGAACTTGGCGTTGTATCTCTTGTGTCTCTTCAGGGTTGGTTCTGTAAGGTGCTCGGTTGAGCAAGGATGCCCCTGGAATGAGATCAATTTGATGCTCAATCCCTCTAATTAGCGGCAGCCCTGAGGGATGTCCTTTGGAAAGATGTCAGTGTATTCCTGCAAAAGGTTAGTGACAACAGGAGGCAAAGAGAGGACATCTCCTCTAGAAAACAAAGTTTCTTTGCAGACTAAAGCATAGCATGTAGACCTACAAACATCAACTCATTCAAATCAGATTTTGTTGCAAGAAAACAAGCACCTTTCAATTTAATCTCATTCAGGCACTTTAATCAAGGTTAGATTCTTTCTGTTTATGTTGTTCAAGTCCTTTGGTGACAATCTGATTTTCACTCTTAGAATTCTCTCGATTTTTCTCTTTGCTAGATCTAATGCGATTTCATCCTTTACAATGGCATCAGCGACATTGGGTGTAGCACAATTTTCTTTCTTTATGCACAAAAGAGTATTGATTTGTTCTACCATGATGTAAACAATCCTTATCATATTGCCACGGTCTACCTAATAACATAGAACATGCTTGCATAGTGCGACATCGCAATCAACATAATCATGATAGGGACCTAAAGCGAAATGTACTCTTACCATGAGTTACCTTGAGTTTGCCGCTGTTGTTGAACCATTGAATGTGGTAGGGCTGAGGTGTGGTCTAGTGGAGAGTGCTAGCTTCTCTCCACCATGTCCATGCTGGCTAGATTATTGCAACTCCCACCATCAATGATTATTGAATGGATCGCTCCTTGATGGCGCCTTTTGTGTAAAAACAAGTTGTGGCGTTGATTTGGATCGGCGCTTGAGCAATCTGAGCACTAAGCACCACGTTGTGCAATAATACTCAAATATTGGTCAGCATCACCAGCGCTCACGTGCGCCGTCGTGCTCGGCATTTGGATCGCCGTCTTCATGTTCAGCGAGCAAAGCATATGTTTCTTCATCAAGATCACTTGCTGAGTCACTTTTCGCCGTCTTCACGGATTATTAGCACCTGCGCTTGTTGGACACTCCTTCATCATGTGACCGAAACCCTTGCAGCGATGGCACTGAACATCTTTAGTGCGTCCCGTTGATGACCGGCGGCAGCGAACTATTTGTAGTAGCATGGCGCACCGTCGGCGTTGGTTGTGGTGCCGAATTTGCGGTGGTGGGCGCCCGTTCTGTTGATGGAAGAGTCGGGCGTGGTAAATGCACGGCCCGGCAGGGGCAGCAGTGAGTGCGCGGTGTCCACGAAGTAGTTCGACCTGCAGAAAAGTTAGTCTTGGCCCTCGATTGGCGACCCTGCACTTCACGTTCAGCTTTGCAAGCAAGATGGAACAACGAGTCATCGAATTATAATCCTTATAGTCTAGAATATCCTGGATTTCTCAGAGTTAAACCACCTAAAGAAACGAGCCATAGAAGCTTCCTCATTCTCCAATTAATCCACAACGCAACATGCCAATTTGCAATTCTTGGTAATATTCTTCCACGAATTCTTACCTTGCTGTAGGCGCTGCAATTTATTCAATAAATCTCTAGCATAGTATGGAAGGAACAAATCTATGCCTCATTAAGCAATTTCAAGGCTTCCCAGAGTGGTGGGTATATTATTTGGATGAGCAGGCAATGTTCTCTCCACCAAACAGAAGCAAAATCAGTGAACTCACTTGTGGCAGCTCTAACTCTTCTATTCTCGGAAATCATGGCACATAAATTTTTGATCCACAAGTAACTCCCAACTAAGGTAACCATCAGGGTCATATTTACCTTCAAGCGGTGGCATGTTGGAAATTTACCTTAGGGAAAACATCATCTCGTTCGTTCCCTTAGTGGTCGTGGAGGATCACGTCATACCTTGCTGATTGAGCGTGGCCGTTGATGAATTCCCGATCATTATCGTAATGGATGGGGTTGACCTCCTCCGCATCAGTGTCATCATATTAAGTGCTCTTCGTTCTGTTCTTCTAAATCTGTTGAGGCCTCCTGTAGAGCTGAATTGTTGCTTGGGCGGCGGGGAGGTGGATTGGAAGCACCAGATGCAGCAGCTGCAAAAGTATCAAGTCTAGCCAAAATAGTAGCAAGAGTAGTGTTAGCAATCCCTTGTGCGGCCTCGATGGATCTGGGGCGGTCTTCTTGCATTGACCTCGCTCATTAGTGAGCCGTACATCCTCGCTAAGACCAAATCGGTGGCTTCCACTCGTCATCTTTTGGAAGTGAGCAATGATGCCCTTGGTTAGTGAGAGTGATGAAGTGAACTCGTCACCTGACATGGTTAGTTGATGACAAGGAAACAAAAACCACAAGTATAATGTTCCTATCCAACTACTAGGTGGCAAGTCTCTCAAAGCGCTCAAGCCTATGACCCAAGTTCTTACAAGTTCTTACAATGCAGCAGGCGTTGTCGGCCGTTAAGCGTTATCAAAGGTTCTCGAGAAGTTTGTGTAGAGCGATTGCCAAGGGATCGAGCATATATGCGGGTAGAAAGTGGAGCTTGGACAGGCTTAATTTAGTAGCAAAAGGTTAGCAATAATCCAATCAGTGAATGCAAAATTGAAGAATTGTTCAACGTCTAGTCACTAGTTGCTGACTCGAGGCTAGCAAGGACTGTAACTCAAAACTGTGGTCGGCGACAGTACAGTTCCACAGCAGATGAAAAAAACAGCGCGAAAAAAATTCGCGAAAGAAGGGAACTATCTCAAAAGACTTGGAATCTTGTGAAAACAGGTTTAGCACATAAAAATTTTCGGATCTGTTCCAGACTCTTTTTTTTTTTTTTTTTTTGCGGAACGATCCGACTCCTTTTTCTTTCAAGTGCTATGCAGGCGGAAGACCAGTCGTGTGACCAGTCGAGCGGCCAGGTGGGCGATCAGTCAGGCGCCGACCAGTCGGGCGAACAGTGGGCGACCAGGTGGGCGACCAGTCAGACGGCGACCAGTCGACTAACAGGTGGGCGACCAGTCAGGTGGGCGACCAGTCAGGCGGCGACCAGTCGGGAGGCGACCAGTCGGGAGGCAACCAGTCGGCTAACAGGTGGGCGACCGGTCAGGCGGCGACCAGTCGGGAGGCAACCAGTCGGCTAACAGGTGGGCGACCGGTCAGGCGGCGACCAGTCGGGAGGCAACCAGTCGGCTAACAGGTGGGCGACCGGTCAGGCGGCGACCAGTCGGGAGGCGACCAGTCGGGAGGTAACCAGTCGGCTAACAGATGGGCGACCGGTCAGGCGGCGACCAGTCGGCTAACAGGAGGGCAGCCGGTCGGACGACCAAGTGGGCGACCAGTCGGCGACCAGTTGGATGAGAAGAAAGCTTCGGTCCGAACTCCTTTTTTTTTTTTTTTTTTTCCAACAGTTCGGGACCGACACGGAACACAACTCGAAACGGAACACAACTCGAAACGGAACACAACTCGAAACCGAACACAACTCGAAACCGCTGTGGGAGACAAAATTTTCTTCTGAACTGGAACTAGACTAGAATTCAGCAACTCAACACGACGATGCAACCAAAAATTCAATAACGCAATGCACTGGAAAGGAAAATGCGAGGCTCAAATTGTTTTGGTATGGGGAGATCTAATCTGATGGCGCTTCTCTGGACTATAGGAAAGATATCAATCTACTAATCTAGGGTAAAGAATTCTCACCGAGCAACCTGGTTTGCTCTGATACCACTTGATGGCGCCGTGATGGCACTATGGGTGTCCCGATCTTTCGATGAGAAACACACGATCGATTTGTTAGAGTCGACTTTGACAATCCGACTACACCGTACGACGACGATGCGCCTTAGCAATCGCTAAACCAACTCCAGCGGGTTATTGATCTTGCCGTGGGCACGATCAACCTGAACACGAAGTTCAATTCCTGCAAGCAACCGAAGAACAAGCAAGAACAATAGGATAAGCAATCTGAAATTGCGGATAAAACTGGAAGCGAAACAAAGTGGAGTCTTATTGACGATCTTGACAAGGTGGCTGTCCAGCACAACTCGCAGGATCAAGTTTGCACTTGGCTAAACTAATCAAATAAAACCCAAAACCCTAAGGAGCCGATGTCTGGCTATTTATAAGAGGTAGGGGCGTGGGAAACACGTCCAAAGCAGTAGGATACCAACTACAACTCTATTACAAGGCCCAAAGCCCACGTCTTCTCGATTTGGAAAAGTGACGCCAATTGTTTTGCAGATTCCCGTTGACTCGGACGGAATTTGGGGATGGGGTCGGATCCGTTGGAAAGAGGACGTCGAAACCTTTCAAACCAGTACTCATAGACCCCAAACACCCTTGTGGATCAAAAGTTATGGTCATTTTAAGTTGGTGCTGTCCCGGGGGCCGAATCCAAGTATAACTTGTGCACCGGAAGAATTGGCTTCATGCTTGATGTTTGGAAGTCCTTCTCCTTGGTTCCTAAGGACAATAAAATCATCACGAGGATTAAATAGCATTTCATTCATTAAATTATCTGTATGCAACCCGAGGAACGCATTCACCTGGTAATTGAATTGTCGTGCCCGAGCTCGAGTAATTGGCCCTTGTATGATATTGTTGGTTTCCATTGGGTTTGTAAGTATGGCCGTATCCATGGTAGTGATGTCCTCATCAATAATGACCATTAAAAGGTGGAATGGCGAATTTAACCTTACCTAGGGAATCATCATCAACATGTACCTGAGCATGTAGTATGCCATTTCTGTTGCTTAGAAGATGAGGTGGAGGATTGGAAGTTCCGTGGGCAGTACCTGCAAGCGTATCAAGTCTAGACAAAATAGTAGCAAGATTAGTGTTAGCAACTATCTGAGCGGTCTCGATAGACTAGAGGCGGTCTTCTTGCAGCGACATTCTAGCAACAATTCCCTTTGTGCGTGGAAAGTGATGCAGCGAATCCTCATCACCTGACATGGTTAGTAGAAGACAAGAAAACAATATAACCAGTATAATGTTCCTATCAACTACAAGGAGGTGGTGGCAATTCTCTCAACATTCAAACCTATAACCAAAGCTCTTACAAGTTCTTACATGCAGCAGGTGTTGATGGCCGTTGGCGTGGTCAAAAGTTCTCCGAAGCTTGAATAAAGCGATTGCTAAGGGACCGAACAAAAGTACGAGGTTGGATGTGGAGCTTGGGTAGGCAAAATTTATTTCCTATGCAATCTGATAATTCTAGTTATTGTAATGATAAGTAATGATCCAAACTAGAATTCATAAGCCCTAGTTGCCGATCTCAAAGATATAAGTGAATTTGAAGGCAACACACACGCAAAGATAATGGCACTTGTGCAATCAAGGAATGAGCTATAAAATATAAGTGATGCACCAAAAGCTCTATTGCACAAGTCGTAGAGAGACGCTAACTTATTGCTTTGAGAAAGTAAAAAGGGCACAAGATTGCTCACTAATTAATAAATTGCGCAACCTAAAAGTAACGAACACAAATTAGGGTTTTGCTCAATGTAGTGCGACCGACCACAATTTTCTTTTTCTTTTCCCTTTTCTTTTCTTTTTGGCCTTTTGTGATGGCGCCGTGATGGCACTATGGGTGTCCCGATCTTTCGATAAGAAACACACGATCGATTTGTTGGAGTCGACCTTGACGATCCGACTACACCGTACGACGACGATGCGCCTTAGCAATCGCTAAACCAACTTCAGCGGGTTATTGATCTTGCCGTAGGCACGATCAACCTGAACACGAGGTTCACTTCCTGCAAGCAACCGAAGAACAAGCAAGAACAATAGGATAAGCAATCTGAAATTGCGGATAAAACTGGAAGCGAAACAAAGTGGAGTCTTATTGACGATCTTGACAAGGTGGCTGTCCAGCACAACTCGCAGGATCAAGTTTGCACTTGGCTAAACTAATCAAATAAAACCCGAAACCCTAAGGAGCCGATGTCTGGCTATTTATAAGAGGTAGGGGCGTGGGAAATCACGTCCAAAGCAGTAGGATACCAACTACAACTCTATTACAAGGCCCAAAGCCCAAGTCTTCTCGATTTGGAAAAGTGACGCCAATTGTTTTGCAGATTCCTGTCGACTCGGACGGAATTTGGGGATGGGATCGGATCCGTTGGAAAGAGGACGTCGAAACCTTTCAAACCAGTACTCATAGACCTAAAACACCCTTGTGGATCAAAAGTTATGGTCGTTTAAAGTTGGTGCTGTCCCGGAGGCCGAATCCGAGTTGAACTTGTGCACCGGAAGAATTGGCTTCATGCTTGACGTTTGGGAGTCCTTCTCCTTGGTTCCTAAGGACAATAAAATCATCACAAGGATTAAATAGCATTCCATTCATTAAATTATTTGTATGCAACCCGAGGAACGCATTCACCTGGTAATTGAATTGACGTGCGCGAGCTCGAGTAATTGGCCCTTGTATTACATTGTTGGCTTCAATTGGGTTTGTAGGCATGGCCGTATGCATGGTAGTGATGTCCTCATCATCCTCCCCTTCTTGCATTTGAGTCGTCCTCGACTCAAGTTCATCATCTTCTCCCAAGTTTGTCTTTAGATCTGATAATTCATTTGACGGGCTCGAGCTCGAGTAAATGGTCCTTGAACCGACGAAGATGTAGAAGGATGGCCAAGGTGGGGGTCGATAAAGCCATGTAGATGGAGCCATCGTAGTAGTTGTATACGAAGTAGAGTATGCTGTGAAGTGTCGCCAACTTAATGGTCCTGGCCAAGGTGGGGGTCGATGAAGCCATGTAGTTGATATAATTGCAGCAACACTTGGTTGTGACCATCTTGGTGATGACCATATGTTTGCATTGTTAGTTCTGTCCATGATGAGCATGGTCTCATCATTTTGGCTCTTTCTCTTTTCTTTCTTTTGGTGACTTTCGGCCAACACTAGTATGAACAAAGTTTTGGAATCCCTAACTCGGTGTCACAAGATAAAATGATACGATAATTGAAGATTATGCAATGTATCAAGTAGAGCAGCCCTAAGCAATATCAACAAGCTAGTCTCAAATAGGATCAAAGTATTCACAAAGGATGAATTGGTTCCCAAAGTAGGTGTACTGATGTTTTTCTAGGGCAGCAGAATTGTCGCCTAGATTAATGTTTGAAGATCACCGAATTTGATTGGTCGACTGTGGAAGAAATTGAAGCTTATATCCTCAGCTTTCAATAGAGTGCAAGAACACAAAAATCCGAGTTCGTATGTGCAAGTTATGCTCAAAATACCAAACTGGACAGAATTGAAGGATTGAAGCGACGCGAAGAAAGAGGAAGATCAGCAACTAAAACATGGACTCTAATGGATCAAACCTAACAAAACTCACTAAAATAACAGATTGAAACTAAAGGTTGAATTTTTGTGGAGTAGTTTTCAATTTAGGACAAAAATCAAAAACTAACCTAAGGCACTGATATTCTCACCGATCAACTGAAGCTCTGATACCACTTGATGTAACACTGGGTGTCCCGATCTTTCGATGAGAATGATAACCTTCGATTTGGGTGGAGACAACTTTGACGATCTGACTATAACGTACAATGATGATGCGCCTTAGCAATCGCTAAACCAACTCTAGATGGTTATTGACCTTGCCGTGGGCACGATCAACCTGATCACGAAGATCAATTCCTGCAAGCAATCGAAGAACAAGCAAGAACAAGGCAAAAGCAATCTAAAATTGCAAATATAGATGAAGTATAGAAAAGTTGGGGTTCCGATACAAGGAGCTTGTTAGGCGGCTGTTGAGCACGTCTAAAAGACTCAAATAGTAGCAAAAGGCTAAACTATCAAATAACCAAAACCCAAGTTATTTTGGGGGACTCGCTAGCTATATATAGGAGAAATAGGAGGCCAAAACCAGGCTAGGGGCATCCAAATTACATCCATGGCCGAGTAGGACTCCTATTCCTAGTTTGACTCGGATTTGGAAAGATGACCGAACTTGTTTTGCAGATTCCCGTTGATTCGTAAGGAATTTGGACATGAGGCCGGATCCGTTGGAAAGAGGACGACGAAACCTTTCAAACCAGTACTCATAGACCCCAAACACCCTTGTGGATCAAAAGTTATGGTTGTTTTAATTTGGTGCTGTCCCGGAGGCCAAATCCGAGTTGAACTTGTGCACCGGAAGAATTGGCTTCATGCTTGATGTTTTGGAGTCCTTCTCCTTGGTTCCTAAGGACAATAAAATTATCACAAGGATTAAATAGCATTCCATTCATTAAATTATTTGTATGCAACCCGAGGAACGCATTCACCTGGCAATTGAATTGACGTGCGCGAGCTTGAGTAATTGGCCCTTGTATTACATTGTTGGTTTCAATTGGGTTTGTAGGCATGGCTGTATCCATGGTAGAAAGCCCAGATTGACACCAACACCAGGTTGACAAATTTGGAGGTTTCCGTTGGCGCCATCAATACCAACCTGACGGAGGTACTGCGGCGCCTTGAGGACATGGGTAGAGTACCTCCTGCTGCACGCGGTAATGGTGTGTTGGGCAGCGAGGTGGATGAGAATGTCGACAACTTCACCGCAACTTCACTGCGGAGGTACTACGTTGCTGACTCGGAGCTTGAAGAATGCTACTTCTTCTGGATCCAAAATTAATAAAATAAAGAAATCCATTTTTTTCCAATTTTTAAATAAAGAATAAATCATGTATACATCTAAACAACCTTTTCATAAATCTAAGCAACCCTTTCGTAAATCCAAGCAAACTTTTCGTAAATCCAAGCAACCTTTTCGTAAATCCAAGCAACCTTTTCGTAAATCCAAACAACCTTTTCGTAGGCGTCCTCGGATTGGCCCGGGGGATCGAATTGATACTGCACGGCGTCAACTTCACCGCAACCGGCATGGTATGGGTCCTTTGCGCCCCCGGCATGAGGTACGTGACTATGATGATTCTCTTGGTAAGGTTAAGTTCACCATGCCTCCTTTTGATGGTAAATATGATCCTGATGCATATCTCACATGGGAATTAGCTGTAGAACAAAAGTTTGCATGTCATGAGTATCCCAAAAACAAAACAGTTAGGGCTGCCACTAGTGAGTTCACTGATTTTGCCTCTGTTTGGTGGAGTGAGTTCCGTCGTAAGAATCCCTAAACTGTCAAATAACCAAAACCCAAGTTATTTTGGGGGACTCCCTAGCTATATATAGGAGAAATAGGAGGCCAAAACCAGGCTAGGGGCGTCCAAACCACATCCATGGCCGAGTAGGACTCCTATTCCTAGTTTGACTCGGACTTGGAAAGATGACCGAACTTGTTTTGCAGATTCCCGTTGACTCGTAAGGAATTTAGAGGTGCGGTCGGATCCGTTGGAAAGAGGACGTCGAAACCTTTCAAACCAGTACTCATAGACCTCAAAAACCCTTGTGGATCAAAAGTTATGGTCATTTTAATTTGGTGCTGTCCCGGAGGCCGAATCCGAGTTGAAGTTGTGCACCGGAAGAATTGGCTTCATGCTTGACTTTTGGGAGTCCTTCTCCTTGGTTCCTAAGGACAATAAAATCATCACAAGGATTAAATAGCAATCCATTCATTAAATTATTTGTTTGCAACCCGAGGAACGCATTCACCTGGTAATTAAATTGACGTGCGCGAGCTCGAGTAATTTGCCCTTGTATTACATTGTTGGTTTCAGTTGGGTTTGTAGGCATGGCCGTATCCATGGTAGTGATGTCCTCATCAGAGTGCTACCCTTTTAGATGCTAGACTTGTGTGCTTAGGTTAATTTGGTTCTTTCATGATTACTGAGTGTGCAGTATGTGTTGCATAGGCCATACCAAGTTATTAATAATATTTGTTTGAATTATTGGGTTAAACCTATTTCCCCTACACTAGGAATCTTGTATCTTGTCTATGCTATTTCTCCTTTTGGTTAACACTCTGAAGCAACCAACAGATGGCTAACACTCATGGAAACAATGGAGCTCTTGGTTTCGAAAGTTGATCCAACGACCATCCCATTGATGGGGCAATTCCTCAACCATGACCGCCAGTGGATATGCAGAATTTTGAAGCTTTGATTGCTACATAGTCCCAGTTGATTCACACCATGATGCAACATATCACTAACTAGGCAATCCTTTGGGAATGCCAATCCTTTGGACAGTGCCCCTATTCTAAGTTGTAAGAGTTCATGAGGACCCGACCACCTACTTTCATTGGGAATGCCAATCCTTTGGAGGTAGATGATTGGCTTAGATCTATTGAGAGGAAACTACATATCACTCAGTGTGTGGGATATGAGAAGGTGCTCCACGCTTCTCATCAGCTAGAAGGAACAACTACTGAATGGTGGGAGAACTATTGTGCTTCGAAATCCCACAAGAGATCACACATGGTGATGAGGACATCACTACCATGGATACGGCAATGTCTACAAACCCAATTGAAACCAACAATGTAATACAATGGCCAATTACTCGAGCTCGCACACGTCAATTCAATTGCCAGGTGAACGCGTTCCTCGGGTTGCATACAAATAATTTAATGAATGGAATGCTATTTAATCCTTGTGATGATTTTATTGTCCTTAGGAACCAAGGAGGACTCCCAAAAATCAAGCATGAAGCCAATTCTTCCGGTGCACAACTTCAACTCGGATTCGGCCTCCGGGATAGCACCAACTTAAAATGACCATAATTTTTGATCCACAAGGGTGTTTGAGGTCTATGAGTACTGGTTTGAAAGGTTTCGACGTCCTCTTTCAAACGGATCTGGCCCCACCTCCAAATTACTTACGAGTCAACGGGAATCTGCAAAACAAGTTCGGTCATCTTTCCAAATCCGAGTCAAACTAGGAATATGAGTCCTACTCGGCCATGGATGTGGTTTGGACGCCCCTAGCCTTGTTTTGGCCTCCTATTTCTCCTATATATAGCTAGGGAGTCCCCCAAAATAAGTTGGGTTTTGGTTATTTGATAGTTTAGCCTTTTGCTACTATTTGAGTCTTTTAGACGTGCTCAACGGCCGCCTAACAAGCTCCTTGTATCGGAACCCCAACTTTTTTCTATACTTCATCTATATTTGCAATTTTAGATTGCTTTTGCCTTGTTCTTGCTTGTTCTTCGATTGCTTGCAGGAATTGATCTTCGTGATCAGGTTGATCGTGCCCACGGCAAGGTCAATAACCCTCTGGAGTTGGTTTAGCGATTGCTAAGGCGCATCGTCGTTGTACGTTGTATTCGGATCGTCAAAGTCGTCTCCACCCAAATCGAAGGTTATCATTCTCATCGAAAGATTGGGACACCCAGTGTTATATCAAGTGGTATCAAAGCTTCAGTTGATCGGTGAGAATATCAGTGCCTTAGGTTAGTTTTTTATTTCTATCCTAAATTGAAAACTACTCCACAAAAATTCAACCGTTAGTTTGAATCTGTTATTTTAGTGAGTTTTGTTAGGTTTTGATCCATTAGAGTCCATGTTTTAGTTGCTGCTCTTTCTTTTCCTTCGTGTAGCTTCAATCCTTCAATTCTGTCCAGTTTGGAATTTTGAGCATAACTTTCACTTACAAACTCGGATTTTTGTGTTCTTGCACTCTATTGAAAGCTGAGGATATAAGCTTCAATTCCCTCCACAGTCAACCACTCAAATTCGGTACACCTACCTTTGGGAACCAATTCATCCTTTGTGAACACTTTGATTCTATTTGAGACTAGCTTGTTGATATTGCTTATGGCTGCTCTACTTGATACATGCATAATCTTCAATTATCATATCATATTATCTTGTGACACCGAGTTAGGCATTCAAAAACTTTTTTCATACTAGTATTGGCCGAAAGTCACCAAAAGAAAGAAAAGAGAAAGAGCCAAAAGGCCAAAAAAGGAAAAGAAAAAGAAAATTGTGGCCGGTCGCACTACATTGAGCAAAACCCTAATTTTTGTTCGTTACTTTTTATATTGTGCAATTTATTAATTAGTGAGCAATTTTGTGCCCTTTTTACATTCTCAAAGCAATAAGTTAGCTTCTATCTACGACTTATGCAATAGAGCTTTTGGTGCATCACTTATATTTTATAGCTCATTCCATGATTGCATCAGTGCCATTTTCTTTGCGTGTGTGTTGCCTTCAAATTCACTTATATCTTTAAGATCGGTACTCATAGACCTCAAACACCCTTCAAATTCTAGTTTGGATCATTACTTATCATTACGATAACTAGAATTATCAGATTGCATAGGAAATATGTAGTGCCTATCCAAGCTCCGCATCCTATTTCGCACATTTGTTTGGTCCAATGGCAATCGCTTTATCCAAGCTTCGGAGAACTTTTGACAACGCCAACGGCCGGCAACACCCGCTGCACGATAAGAACTTGTAAGAGCTTTGGTCAAAGCTTGAGAGTTGAGCGACTTTTCACCACATCCTACGCAGTGATAGAAACATTATACTTGTGATTTTGTTTTCTTGTCTTCTACTAACCATGTCAGGTGACGAGGGCTCCCTGCATAACTCTCCTTGTTCCAAAGGAACTATTGCTCACTCTGAGTGTATGTCATCGCAAGAGGACCGTCTCAGATCCATCGAGGTCGCACAGGGGATTGCTAACACTACTCTTGCTACTATTTTATCTAAACTTGATACGCTTGCAGGAACTTCCCCAAGAACTTCCAGTCCTCCGCCTCATCTTCCAAGCAACAAAAATGGCGTACTACATGCTCAGGTACATGTTGATGATGATCCCCTAGGTAAGGTTAAATTCGTCATTCCACCTTTTGATGGTCAATATGATCCTGATGCCTATATTAATTGGGAGATAGCAGTAGACAAAGAATTTGGCAAGTATGATTTGTATGAAAATGAAAAGATTAGGATTGCTGCTAGTGTGCTAAATGAATATGCATTAACATGGTGGAAACATATTTGTAGAAAAGAGAGAAAACCTGAAATTTGGAAGGCCATGAAAAGACTTATGAGAATTGATTATGTTCCTGAATATCATACTAAATTTTTGTATACTAGACTCCAATGCTTGAAACAAGGAAATAAGTGCGTTAAGGAATACTATGAACGATTGCAAATTCATTTGTTGCGTTGTGGTTTAGTTGAAGGTGAGGAAGCAACAGAGCTTAGGTTCATACGTGGACTTAATCAAGAAATTCAGGATGCTCTTATTAATGAAACATATAGTTCTCTTTCAGAATTGGTTGTATGTGATTGTAGAGTTGAAAATATGCTTGCTGAATATTTGAAAGAATCATTAGCTTCATTTGAGGCGCCCATTGTTGCACCTTCTTTTTTAGCTAACATTTTGCAGAAAAGTGAGCACCATCGAGAGAATGATGAAGAGCATATGGAGAAGGAAACGATAAGTACTACCCCATTTGTAAGTGAAGAGATAATAGTTGAAGTAACACCTACAACAACTGACGAGAACTTACAAGGTAATGTAACAGGTATGGACTCTACACATGGAGAAAATAATCTTGAATAGCTAAAACTGTCCACAAATCATGTTATCGTTGAGCAACTATTAGTGGAACCGATTGCTGATTTTGCTTTGTTACAAGATGATTTGCTTGCTATTTCTTGTGATAAAGAAGAGTTGTGTGATAATACTTCACTTATATCTATGACACAACTAGCGAATCGACTTGTTACTTTCGTTAACAAACTAAACACTTATGCTGAAAATAAACATGTCATTCACATTGCAAGCGAAAATCATGAGCTGAAATTGATGTCTTCTTTATATACATTAGGCTACATTGAATTTGATGTTCCGTGTGATCCGAATTATTTAGAGGAGAGACTTTTTGTGCATTCTGATTTGTCATGGTTATCAAGAAATATTTTTTATGTTATTGGCTAAAATAGTGAGAAAGGAGAGTATAAAGCACATCGAGTTTATATTTGTTCAGATTTTAAACCTCCATTTGCAATGCAACAATGTCATCAATTTAATAATTGCTATATCACTAATCATGTCATACCAAGTACATTTGGTTCCATTTACAAGTCACATCATAGTTTTCAAGAATAGGAGTATATGATTGATAGAGATTCTCGATCCAATGATTTTGATTGCAAATTTGCATGTTGCTTTGTTTCCTGTCGCTCCTAACATTTTATAGGACAACATGATGGAGTCGAGGATGACTCCACTTCAAGAAAGGGAGGATGATGAGACCATGCTCATCATGGACAGAACTAACACTGCATACATATGGTCATCACCAAGTGTTGCTGCAATTATATCAAATGCATGGTTTCATCGACCCCACCTTGGCCAGGACCATTAAGTTGGCGACACTTCACGGCATCCTCTACTTCGTATACATCTACTACGATGGCTCCATCTGCATGGCTTCATCGACCCCCACCATGGCCATCCTTATACATCTTCGTCGGTTCAAGAACCATTGACTCGAGCTCTTGTCCGTGAACTCAATTATCGTACCTAAAGCCATACTTGGGAGAAGATGATGAACTTCAGTCGAGGACGACTCAAATGCAAGAAGGGGAGGATGATGAGGACATCACTACCATGGATACGGCAATGTCTACAAACCCAATTGAAACCAACAATGTAATACAAGGGCCAATTACTCGAGCTCGCGCACGTCAATTCAATTGCCAGGTGAACGCGTTCCTCGGGTTGCATACAAATAATTTAATGAATGGAATGCTATTTAATCCTTGTGATGATTTTATTGTCCTTAGGAACCAAGGAGAAGGATTCCCAAAAATCAAGCATGAAGCCAATTCTTCCGGTGCTGATGAGGACATCTCTTCCAGGCATACAATTGATCCATCTGTGCAAGGACCTATTACTCGTGCCAAAGCACGACAGCTCAATTATCAGGTCAACTCGTTTCTAAGTTCTTATACGATTAATTCACAGAATAGATTGCTATTTAATTCTTGTGATGTCTTTATTGTGCTTAGGAATGAAGTAGATGATTCCACGCTGACACAAGAAGGAACCGGCCGACCAAAGGAAGAAACAGAGCCGGCCAAGGAGAAGCCCAGCAAGGGGCGCCCAACTCTTGGGCTGCCCAAGCCGCACAAGATGGAGGGGCTACTGCCCACCCCAAGGAGATGGCGCCACCCCCCCTTAGTCCAAGTGGGAATTAGTGCTTCCTTTGGCCCAAGAAGGCCCAACCTGTTTTAGAGTGTTAATACCATATTGCTTAGCCTTTTGAACTAGCCTTTCTTGTTCCCTATATAAGAGGCGCCATAGGAGGCTAAGAGAGGGGAATTTTGTTGATTTGTGTTTAGCCTTTGTGCAAACCTCCTTCTGCAAGTTGTGCTAGATAGCCACCTTGAGAAGAAACGAAATCCCAACTATTCTACTCTTTAATTCAGATCTGAAATTCAGTTTTCATTAAGTTCTTGTTTGTTCTTTGATTACCAACAAGAATTGAACTTCGTGTTCAGGTTGATTCTGCTATCCGGCGGAGTCAATAACCACGTGGAGGAGGTTCAGCGATTGCTAAGGCGCCATCGACGTGTTCGAAGGTAGTCGAGTCGTGAGGGTCTTCACTACAACCAATCTAAAGTATCGCTCCACCGAAAGATCGGGCACTCAAGTGCTATCAAGTGCTATCAAGTGGTATCAGATTTTCAGGTTGCTCGGTGAGAGTTTCTTGTTCGTCTTTTATTTTCCTACAGATCTAGAAAACAGCCCACAAAAATTTTGTGCAATTCGAAATTCCAAACCATTCTGTGCCAACCACTATTACTAATTGCTGCAGTTCTTTGAATTTTCGTTACATCATTATGTTAATGCTGGTCTTCATGCTAGTTCATTAGAGTTTCAAGTTCGTTTCATAATTTGTCATCTTTTTCATCTAGCCGCCACCCCCCCTCTAAACCCTAGCCGCCACCCTTCCCACAAACCCTAGCCACCACTCTACCCCCCCACCTGGCCGTGCGCCACATCCCCTGGCCGTGCACCACCCCTGGCCGTGCGCCACTTTCCCTGACCGTGCGCCACCTTCCCTGGCCGTGCACCACCACTGGCCGTGAGCCATCTTCCCTGGCCGTGCACCACACCCCCCTTTATTTTCCCCTGGCCGTGTTCACCTTGCGCCTTTTTCCCCATTGTTTGGGTTGAGCCGAGCTTGCTGCCTCCTTCCAAACCGCAACAACAAAAGAAAAGGCAAGTGCACAAACAAAAGCCGCACCAAATCAACAAAAGAGGCAAGTGCACAAGCAAAATAAGAAAGTGATCTGTATTGCCGATCTTGGTTAGCGCTAGAAAAAGGAAACAGAGAAGAGAGTTCGGTTTCGGTTCCAGAGAGAGATCGGTTTGGATCTCTAAAAAAAAAAAAAAAAAAAAAAAAAAAAAAAAGAGTCTGGAATCGCTCCGACAATTTTTTTTATTCCAAACCTATTTTTAGGTGTTCTGTAGTCCTTTGAGACAGTCCCCTTCATTCGCACCTTTTTCAACTTTTGTCCATTCCTACTGTTCATCTGCGGTCTTTTGTTTCTGTTCGGTGACATCATTGGTGTCTCGGCTTGCGTCTCTAATTTGTTCTAGACTAGGACCAGCATATACATATCGTTGAACGTTTATTCAATTTACTTTCGCTTTTGGTTCTAGTGTTTTTTCCTTGCTACTATAGTTAAACCTACCCAAGCTACACATATAACTACTTCGAACAGGGTTTGTGTCACCTGGCAATCGCTTAGCTTTCTCCCTGGTTCACACCGCCGGTGGCACATCTTTATGTTGGTGGTAAGAACTTACAAGAGCTTTTGGTAAAACAGTGAGTTTTGAGTGTTTCTTAGCCATCTCATTAGTCATTAGGCACGTCATACTTGCTGGTATTTTTGTTTGTTCTTCTACTAACCATGTCAGGTGACGAAAGTTCTCTCCATCAATCGCCCCGCACTAAGGGCATCATTGCACACTTTGAGCGGATGACGAAGATCACTACCGAGGGCCTTAGTGAGGATGTACGACTCACTAATGAGCGCCTGTCACTCCAAGAGGATCGTCTCCGATCCATTGAGACCGCGCAAGGAGTTGCTAACACTGCTTTAGCTAATATTTTGTCTAGACTTGATGTGATTGCAGCTGCTGCACCTGGTGTTTCCAGTCATCCACCTCGCAACAACACTGGCGTGTTACGTGCACAACGGGCGCCCATGGCAGCCCCACCCATTCAGCATGGTCCCGTTGCTTCAACTGATTCGATACACCTCGCTAGCACGTCTCGGTTTCCTTTAGCCACGGGCGTGGAGATAGATGACCACGATGGTGACAACTGCGCACCCCACACCATGGAGTCCGACGATGAGTTATTCGACTCCGACCGTGACCATCGTCCGACTACGATACAATCAACAAGGTATGCGTCGTGATCCCATACAACGTGCGGTACGTGATCGTGATGACATGTTTTCAAAAGTGAAAATCACTATACCTACATTTGACGGTAAATACGATCCAGATGCTTACCTTAGTTGGGAATTATTAGTTGATCAAAAGTATGCTTGCCATGAATTTCCTGAGGATAAGCGAGTTAGGGCGGCTACAAGTGAGTTTACTGATTTTGCTTCTGTTTGGTGGAGAGAGCATTGCCGACTTCATGCAAATAACATACCCACCACTTGGGAAGCTTTAAAATTGATCATGCGACATAGATTTGTTCCCTCTTATTATGCTAGAGATTTACTTAATAAATTACAACGCTTACGCCAAAGTAAAAGTTCAGTCGAAGAATATTATCAAGAATTACAAATTGGCATGTTGCGTTGTGGTTTAATTGAAAATGAGGAAGCATCTATGGCTCGTTTCTTAGGTGGTTTAAATCGCGAAATCCAGGACATTCTAGATTACAAAGAATACAATTCGATGACTCGATTATTCCATCTTGCTTGCAAAGCTGAACGTGAAGTGCAGGGACGACAAGCGAGGGCCAAAACTACCTTTTCTGCAGGTCGTACTACCTCCTGGGCGCCGCACCCCCCTGCTGCCCCATCCGGTCGTACTCCTTCACCGAGTCCCTCCAACAACAAGACAACATCCAATTCGGCCCCGCACGCATCACTTCCAACTACACGAACCACTCAGGCGCCTCCAAAGAGTTCATCATCATCAGTCGCTTCCACAGGGCGTACAAAAGATATTCAGTGCCATCGCTGCAAGGGTTTTGGTCATATCATGCGCGATTGCCCTAACACTCGTGTGCTTATCGTTCGTGAAGATGGTGAGTACGATTCCGCAAGTGATTTAGATGAAGATACATATGCTTTGCTTGCTAACAATGCAGATGATGATACCGACTCTGAGCTACAAGAAGAGCACATCAGCGCGAAGCGGCGCCCGACAAATTCCTAAGTATCGTTTCTCAACGCGTACTTAGTGCTCAGATTGCCAGTGGCGAACAGAATCAGCGCCACAATTTGTTTCATATTAAAGGCGTCGTCAAAGAACGCGCAATTCGCATCATCATTGATGGTGGGAGTTGCAATAATCTCGCTAGCTTGGACATGGTGGAAAAACTGTCTCTACCCACGCGACCACACCCTCAACCATACTACATCCAGTGGTTCAACAACAGCGGCAAACTTAAGGTAACACGTTTGGTAAGAGTGAACTTTGTTTTAGGTTCTTATCATGATTATGTTGATTGCGATGTCGTACCTATGCAAGCTTGTTCCATGCTGTTAGGTAGACCATGGCAATATGATAAAAACTGTTTACATCATGGTAGGACAAATCAATACTCTTTTGTGCATAAAGACAAGAAAATTGTGTTACATCCAATGTCTCCTGATGCTATTTTCAAAGATGAACTTGATAGGGCTAATAGAGAGAACACTAGGGACAACTCACAAAGCGAAAATCAGATTGTAGCACAAGACATCAAAACGCACCTTAAAAAACAACCTAAGCCTGTTCATGACACACCTGCTGCAATTCAATTAAAGGGTGCGTGTTTTCTCGCTACCAAATCTGATTTACATGAGTTACATGTTAGTGATTCAATTTGTTATGCTCTAATTTGCAAAGAGGCGTTGTTTTCATTTGCAGATCTGCCTCCTCTTTTGCCTCCTTCTGTCACTAACCTTTTGCAGGCATACATGGGCGTGTTTCCGCAGAGGTACCACCTGGGCTGCCACCGACTGAGGCATTGAGCGCAAATTGACCTCATCCCTGGCGCATCCCTTCCCAATCGCGGCCCATACAGAACAAATCCGGAAGAGACTAAGGAGATACAGCGCCAAGTTCAAGAACTGCTTGACAAAGGGTATGTACGTGAGTCTCTTAGCCCTTGCGCTGTGCCGGTCATTTTAGTTCCTAAGAAAGATGGTTCGTGGCGCATGTGTGTTGACTGTCGAGCAATCAATAATATCACCATTAGGTATCGTCACCCTATTCCTCGATTAGATGATATGCTTGATGAGGCTTAGTGGTTCAAAATTTTCTCAAAAATTGATTTGCGTAGTGGGTACCACCAGATTCGCATGCAATTGGGTGATGAGTGGAAAACAGCGTTTAAAACTAAGTTCGGTCTATATGAGTGGTTAGTAATGCCTTTTGGTTTAACTAATGCACCTAGCACTTTCATGCGATTGATGAATGAAGTTTTGCGAGCTTTCATTGGTAGGTTTGTAGTGGTTTATTTTGATGATATTCTAATCTACATCCTTTAGTTGTATGATCACCTTACACATTTACGTTCTGTTTTGGATGCTTTACGCAATGCTCGGTTATTTGGTAATCTTGAAGTGCACCTTTGCACGGATCGCGTTTCTTTTCTTGGATATGTTGTGACTCCACAGGGCATCCGCAGTGGATCAAGCCAAGGTGGTCGCCATTCAGAGCTGGCCGACCCTACAACTGTCACACAGGTGCGTAGTTTTTAGGCCTTGCTGGTTTCTATAGTCGTTCGTGCAGGCGTTCAGCACCATTGCTGCACCGTTGAATGAGCTTACTAAGAAAGGCGTTCCTTTGTTTGGGGAGATGCACAGCAGCACGCCTTCCAAACACTCAAAGATAAGCTCACACATACCCCTCTTCTCCAACTTCCTGATTTTACTAAGACCTTTGAGCTCGAATGTGATGCTAGTGGAATTGGCTTAGGTGGTGTTTGTTGCAAGATAGAAAACCAGTGGCTTATGTCAGTGAGAAGTTGAGTGGGCCTAGTTTGAACTATTCTACTTATGACAAAGAATTATATGCTCTAGTTCGAACTTTACAAACATGGCAGCATTATTTGTGGCCCAAAGAATTCATCATACATACTGATCATGAGTCCTTAAAGCACATTCGTAGTCAAGCAAACTTAAATCGAAGACATGCTAAATGGGTTGAATTCATTGAGTCTTTCCCTTATGTTATTAAACACAAAAGGGCAAGGACAATATTATTGCTGATGCTTTATCTAAACTGATACAACATGCTTACACAGCTTGATTTCAAAATTTTGGCTTAGAAACAATTAAGGCTCAATATGACCAGGATGCTGATTTTCAGGATGTTTTGCTCCATTGCTCAGAGGGCAAACCGTGGAACAAGTTTGTTTTGGCTGATGGTTTTGTGTTTCGCTAACAAGCTATGCATTCCAGCTAGCTCCGTTCGTTTGTTGTTACTACAGGAGGCGCATGGAGGAGGCCTCATAGGGACACTTTGGTGTGAAGAAGGCGGAGGACATACTTGCTAGCCATTTCTTTTGGCCAAAGATGAGAAGGGATGTGGAGCGATTTGCTAACGCTGCCCTACATGCCAAAAAGCTAAGTCACGACTTAATCCACATGGTCTATACATGCCTCTTCCTGTTCCTAGCATGCCTTGGCTGGATATTTCAATAGACTTTGTTTTAGGTCTACCTAGAACAAAGAAGGGAGGATAGCATTTTTGTGGTGGTGGATAGATTTTCTAAAATGGCTCATTTTATACCATGTCATAAAAGTGATGATGCTACACATGTTGCTGACTTGTTCTTTTCGTGAAATTGTGCGTCTACATGGTATGCCCCAACACTATAGTTTCAGATCAGCGATTCTAAATTTTTAAGTCATTTTTGGCGAACTTTGTGAGGCTAAATTGGGGACTAAGCTGTTATTTTCTACTACTTGTCATCCCCAAACTGATGGACAAACTGAAGTTGTCAATCGTTCTTTATCTACCATGCTTAGGGCCATTTTAAAACAGAACATCAAATTGTGGGAAGAATGTTTGCCTCATATTGAATTTGCTTATAATCGTTCAGTACATTCTACTACTAAGCTATGCCCTTTTGAGATTGTCTATGGTTTTGTTCCCCGTGCTCCTATTGATTTGTTAACTCCTCATTCTTCAGACAATTTCAATTCGGATGCAACACAACGTGCTGATTTGATTTGTAAAATGCATGAGACAACTAAATCTAATATAGAGCTCATGAATGCTAAATACAAGCTTGCTGGTAGTAAGGGCCGAAAGCATGTTACTTTTGAACCCGGCGAGTTAGTCTGGCTACATTTGCGCAAAGATAGATTTCCTGAGTTACGCAAATCCAAGTTGATGCCTCGCGCTGCTGGTCCTTTCCAAGTATTACAAAAAATTAATGATAATGCATATAAACTTGACTTGCCTGCAGAGTTTGGGGTCAGTTCCACATTTAACATTGCAGATTTGAAACCTTACTTGGGAGCGGACGATGAGGTCGAGTCGTGGACGACTCGAATGCAAGAAGGGGAGGATGATGAGGACATCTCTTCCAGGCATACAATTGATCCATCTGTGCAAGGACCTATTACTCGTGCCCAAAGCACGACAGCTCAATTATCAGGTCAACTCGTTTCTAAGTTCTTATACGATTAATTCACAGAATGGTGCTATTTAATTCTTGTGATGTCTTTATTGTGCTTAGGAATGAAGTAGATGATTCCACGCTGACACAAGAAGGAACCGGCCGACCAAAGGAAGAAACAGAGCCGGCCAAGGAGAAGCCCAGCAAGGGGGCGCCCAACTCTTGGGCTGCCCAAGCCGCACAAGATGGAGGGGCTACTGCCCACCCCAAGGAGATGGCGCCACCCCCTTAGTCCAAGTGGGAATTAGTGCTTCCCTTTGGCCCAAGAAGGCCCAACCTGTTTTAGAGTGTTAATACCATATTGCTTAGCCTTTTGAACTAGCCTTTCTTGTTCCCTATATATAGGGCGCCATAGGAGGCTAAGAGAGGGGGAATTTTGTTGATTTGTGTTTAGCCTTTGTGCAAACCTCCTTCTGCAAGTTGTGCTAGATAGCCACCTTGAGAAGAAACGAAATCCCAACTATTCTACTCTTTAATTCAGATCTGAAATTCAGTTTTCATTAAGTTCTTGTTTGTTCTTTGATTACCAACAAGAATTGAACTGTGTTCAGGTTGATTCTGCTATCCGGCGGTAGTCAATAACCACGTGGAGGAGGTTCAGCGATTGCTAAGGCGCCATCGACGTGTTCGAAGGTAGTCGAGTCGTGAGGGTCTTCACTACAACCAATCAAAAGTATCGCTCCACCGAAAGATCGGGCACTCAAGTGCTATCAAGTGCTATCACCTTGCTTGTGGAGGGGAGAGAATACCACCTTAAAAGGGAGAGCAACCCTCCCCCCATCAGGCTAGTCTTTTGGGGGCCACATGGGACTCTTATGGCCTGGCTATGGCAGCCAAGGTGTGTATTTCTCTCGTGGTCCAAGGCCCACACCTCTGGGCCAGTTAGGCCGTCCGCTCGCTAGGGCGAGGCACGTCGCCATACGGCTGGGCATGAAGAAGCGCAGTGCGCACCCGGGAGGGATGCATCAGTTGGTATCAGAGCTAGGTCCCGAAATAAGAGGGTGAGAATGATAGTACCACCTTGCTTGTGGAGGGGAGAGAATACTACCTTAAAAGGGAGAGCAACCCTCCCCCATCAGGCTAGTCTTTTGGGGGCCACATGGGACTCTTATGGCCTGGCTATGGTAGCCAAGGTGTGTATTTCCCTCGTTGGGCCAAGGCCCACGCCCCTGGGCCAGTTGGGCAGTCCGCTCACCGGGCGAGGCACGTGCGCCATACGGCTGGGCCGCGAAGGGCACGGTGCGCACCCGGGAGGGATGCATCAGTTGGTATCAGTGCACAACTTCAACTCGGATTCAGCCTCCGGGACAGCACCAACTTAAAATGACCATAACTTTTGATCCACATGGGTGTTTGAGGTCCATGAGTACTGGTTTGAAAGGTTTCAACGTCCTCTTTCCAACGGATCTGGCCCCACCTCCAAATTCCTTATGAGTCAACGGGAATCTGCAAAACAAGTTCGGTCATCTTTACAAATTCGAGTCAAACTAGGAATAGGAGTCCTACTCGGCCATGGATGTGGTTTGGACGCCCCTAGCCTGGTTTTGGCCTCCTATTTCTCCTATATATAGCTAGGGAGTCCCCCAAAATAACTTGGGTTTTGGTTATTTGATAGTTTAGCCTTTTGCTACTATTTGAGTTTTAGACGTGCTCAACATCCGCCTAACAAGCTCCTTGTATCGGAACCCTAACTTTTTTCTATACTTAATCTATATTTGCAATTTTAGATTGTTTTTGCCTTGTTCTTGCTTGTTCTTCGATTGCTTGCAGGAATTGATCTTCGTGATCAGGTTGATCGTGCCCACGGTAAGGTCAATAACCCTCTGGAGTTGGTTTAGCGATTGCTAAGGCGCATCGTCGTTGTACGTTGTAGTCGGATCATCAAAGTCGTCTCCACCCAAATCGAAGTTTATCATTCTCATCAAAAGATCGGGACACCAAGTGTTACATCACATGGAAAGAGTTTACTATTGCTTTTCGCCTATACCATGTACTTGAAGGCATTATGGACTTGAAGAAGGAAGAGTTCAGATCACTCAAGTAGGGAAGCTAGCCAGTGGCTGATTATTTGCATAAGTTCACATAGTTTGCACGCTATGCCCCTAAAGACGTGGCAACTGACAAAGCAAGGCAGTATTGCTTCATGAAGGGACTGAATTCTTGATTGCAAATGGGTTTGATCACCCATTCGTTTCCTGATTTTTAGGAATTGGTAAATGATAGGCCTGGAGTGCCCGATCTTTCGGTGGAGTGATAACTATCGATTGGTGTTGGAGAAGACTCTCACGATCCGACTACGCACGAACAAGTCGATGGCGCCTTAGCAATCGCTGAACCTACTCCGCGTGGTTATTGATCTAGGTAGCCGAGATCAACCTGAACACGAAGTTCAAATCTTGTTGGTAATCGAAGAACAAACAAGAACAAGTAAAACAATCTGAAGTATGAGAGGAGGTGGAGACGAATTGAGATTCTATTAAAGTCTTCACAAGGTGGCTATCTAGCACAACTTGAAGAAGAAAGTTTGCACACGGCTAAACTTAATCAACAAAATCTGAGTTCTAAAGGAGGGACGGGCAGGAGTATATAAAGGAGAGAAGGAGGCGCCCATATGGCAGCCAAGGGAGAGGGCGCCACATACGGCAAGCAAGAGGCGCACATGCAGCCCTAACACAGGAGGAAAATCCGCCCTCTTTTCCTTCTTAACAAAGCTTCCTAAAATACAAAAGGAAAGAAATAAAAGAGAATTTCATGGCGCCTTGATCTGATTTCGGTCCTTCAAAAGGAAAGGAAACTCTTTCCTCCTTTCCTTCTTGGTAGTATTTCGCATGTGCTTGTTTTCCTCTTTGACTTTGTCTTCGGAATCCTGCGCACATGATGACCGAGCTTGATCTTCTCCTTGGTTTCTAAGAACAATAAAATCATCACAAGAATTAACTAGCAATCCATTCTGTGAATTAGTTGTATACAAACTTAGAAACGAGTTGACCTGATAATTGAGCTGACGTGCTTTGGCACGAGTAATTGGTCCTTGCACAGATGGCTCATTTGTGTTCATGGAAGAGATGTCCTCATCAGTAAACAAGGCCTTGATTCAGAGGATAAGCACAAAGAGTTGAATGACAACCGAAAGCGCAGAATGGCACAGCAAAGAGCTCACCATGGACCGTAGAGAGTGAGGATTGCATCTCACCAGTTCATTAGGTTTCAACCTAAGAATGCATTTAAGACGCTGTCACCTGAACCACATCCATCTGGTCAAAGTTCACAGACACCTGCTCAAGTCAATCAGATAGGAGGAAATCCATAGATGGCCAATAGGCATTGCTATAACTGTAATGACCCATGACACTTTGCAAAAAATTTTCCTAAGAGAGGCTGTCCTAAGAGAGGAGGTGTGACACTTGTTCGCTTTAATCTTAGAACCACACCTGCAAATGTACCTGCACCAGGAGTGAATCTTGGAACTGCTCAAGCTGGAGCTACACCTCAAGCAACTGTGAAAGGCCAAGTCAACCACATCACAACTGATGGAGCCCAGGATGCATCGAACATCGTACTAGATAAGTTGTTGGTTAACTCAGTACTTGCGATAGTTTTGTTTGACTCTGGAGCTTCGCATTCATTTGTTTCTCGAGGTTTTCCTGTTAAAAATGATTTGGATATTGTGAATCTTAGTTGTATGCTATTGGTCCAATCCCTGGAACAAAACTTCGATTATATGTTCCTACCAAACCTTATTATGTTGGATACCCAGACCTTAGATATCATTTTACGAATAGATTGGTTGTCCAAACATAAAACAGTTTTGGATTGTAGACGAAGAGTAATATCAATTGAAAGCTCAAGGTGAAAAAGTGGAGTTTCATGCGACTGTCGTTCGTGATAGTCAATTGATGGTCAATAATGTGAAGGTTGTTAGTCTAGAACAAGTACTAGTTTGATGTGGACATCACGACCATGGATACAGCCATGCCTACACATCACATTGAAACCAATGATATAATACAAGGACCAATTACTCGAGCTCATGCACGTCAATTCAATTACCAGGTGAATGCGTTCCTCGGGTTGCATACAAATTCTCCCGACTGGTCGCCGCCTGACTGGTCGCCCACCTGTTAGCCGACTGGTCGCCTCCCGACTGGTCGCCGCCTGACTGGTCGCCCACCTGTTAGCCGACTGGTCGCCGCCTGACTGGTCGCCCACCTGATAGCCCACTGGTCGCCCGACTGGTCGGCGCCTGACTGGTCGCCCACCTGGTCGCCCGACCAGTCGCCCTCCTGTTAGCCGACTGGTCGCCGCCCGACTGGTCGCCCGACCGGTCGCCCTCCTGTTAGCCGACTGGTCGCCGCCCGACTGGTCGCCCGACCGGTCGCCCTCCTGTTAGCCGACTGGTCGCCGCCCGACTGGTCGCCCGACCGGTCGCCCTCCTGTTAGCCGACTGGTCGCCCACCTGGCCGTCCGACTGGTCACACGACTAATCTTCCGCCTGCATAGCACTTGAAAGAAAAACGAATCGGATCGTTCCGTAAAAAAAAAAAAAAAAAAAAAAGAGTCTGGAACAGATCCGAAAATTTTTATGTGCTAAACCTGTTTTCACAAGATTCCCAGTCTTTTGAGATAGTTCCCTTCTTTCGCGAATTTTTTTCGCGCTGTTTTTTTTTCATCTGCTGTGGAACTGTACTGTCGCCGACCACAGTTTTGAGTCACAGTCCTTGCTAGCCTCGAGTCAGCAACTAGTGACTAGACGTTGAACAATTCTTCAATTTTGCATTCACTGATTGGATTATTGCTAACCTTTTGCTACTAAATTAAGCCTGTCCAAGCTCCACTTTCTACCCGTACAGGCGTTCGATCCCTTGGCAATCGCTCTACACAAACTTCGGAGAACCTTTGACAACGCCAACGGCCGACAACGCCTGCTGCATTGTAAGAACTTGTAAGAACTTGGGTCATAGGCTTGAGCGCTTGAGAGACTTGCCACCTAGTAGTCGATAGGAACATTATACTTGTGGTTTTTGTTTCCTTGTCATCAACTAACCATGTCAGGTGACGAGAGTTCACTTCATCACTCTCCACGAACCAAGGGCATCATTGCTCACTTCCAAAAGATGACGAGGGACACCACCGATGGTCTTAGCGAGGATGTACGGCTCACTAATGAGCGTATGTCAATGCAAGAAGACCGTCTCAGATCCATCGAGGCCGCACAAGGAGTTGCAAACACTAATCTTGCTACTATTTTGTCTAGACTTGATAAGCTTGCAGGTACTGCCCCCGGAACTTCCAGTCCTCCACCTCATCTTCTAAGCAACAAAAATGGCATACTACATGCTCAGGTACATGTTGATGATGATTCCCTAGATAAGGTTAAATTCGCATTCCACCTTTTAATGGTCATTATGATCCTGATGCCTATATTAATTGGGAGATAGCAGTAGACAAAGAATTTGGCAAGTATGATTTGTCTGAAAATGAAAAGATTAGGATTGCTGCTAGTTTGCTAAATGAATATGCATTAACATGGTGGAAACATATTTGTAGAAAAGAGAGAAAACCTGAAAATTGGAAGGCCATGAAAAGACTTATGAGAATTGATTATGTTCCTGAATATCATTCTGAATTTTTGTATACTAGACTCCAATGCTTGAAACAAGGAAATAAGTGCGTTAAGGAATACTATGAACGATTGCAAAATCATTTGTTGCGTTATGGTTTAGTTGAAGGTGAAGAAGCAACAGAGCTTAGGTTCATACGTGGACTTAATCAAGAAATTCAGGATGCTCTTATTAATGAAACATATAGTTCTCTTTCAGAATTGGTTGTATGTGCTTGTAGAGTTGAAAATATGCTTGCTGAATCCTTGAAAGAATCATTAGCTTCATTTGAGGCGCCCATTGTTGCACCTTCTTTTGTAGCTAACATTTTGCAGAAAAGTGAGCACCATCGAGAGAATGATGTAGAAGTGCATATGGAGAAAGAACTGATCAGTACTACCCCATGTGTAAGTGAAGAGATAATAGTTGAAGAAACACCTACAACAGCTGATGAGAACTTACAAGGTAATATAACAGGTATGGACTTTACACATGGAGAAAATAATTTTGAAGAGCTAAAACTATCCACAAATCATGCTATCATAGAGCAACTAATAGTGGAACCAATTGCTGATTTTGCTTTGTTACAAGATGATTTGCTTGATATTTCTTGTGATAAAGAAGAGTTGTGTGATAATACTTCACTTATATCCATGACACAACTAGCAAATGGACATGTCACTTTTGTTAACACACTAGACACTTATGCTGAAAACAAACATGTCATTCACATCACAAGCGAAAATGATGAGTTGAAATTGATGTCTTCTTTATATACATTAGGCTACATTGAATTTGATGTTCCGTGTGATCTGAATTATTTAGAGGAGAGCCTTTTTGTACATTCCGATTTGTCATGGTTATCACGAAACAACTTTTATGTTATTGGCAAAAATAGTGAGAAAGGAGAGTATAAAGCACATCGAGTTTACATTTGTTCAGATTTTAAACCTCCGTTTGCAATGCAACAATGTGATCAATTTAATAATTGCCATATCACTAATCATGTCAGACCAAGTACATTTGGTTCCATTCAAAAGTCACATGATAGTTTTCAAGAAAGGGAGGATACGGTTGATAGAAATTCTCGATCCATTGATTTCATTGCAAATGTGCATATTGCTTTGTTTCCTGTCATTACTAACATTTCACAGGACAATATGATGGAGTCGAGGACGACTCCACTTCAAGAAAGGGAGGATGATGAGACCATGCTCATCATGGACAGAACTAACACTGCATACATATGGTCATCACCAAGTATTGCTACAGTTATATCAACTGCATGGTTTCATCGACCCCCACCTTGGCCAGGACCATTAAGTTGGCGACACTTCACAGCATCCTCTACTTCGTATACAACTACTACGATGGCTCCATCTGCATGATCTAAAGACAAACTTGGGAAATGATGATGAACTTGAGTCGAGGACGACTCAAATGCAAGAAGGGGAGGATGATGAGGACATCACTACCATGCATACGGCCATGCCTACAAACCCAATTGAAGCCAACAATGTAATACAAGGGCCAATTACTCGAGCTCGCGCACGACAATTCAATTACCAGGTGAATGCGTTCCTCGGGTTGCATACAGATAATTTTATGAATGGAATGCTATTTAATCCTCGTGATGATTTTATTGTCCTTAGGAACCAAGGAGAAGGACTCCCAAACGTCAAGCATGAAGCCAATTCTTCCGGTGCACAAGTTATACTCGGATTCGGCCTCCGGGACAGCACCAACTTAAAATGACCATAAATTTTGATCCACAAGGGTGTTTGGGGTCTATGAGTACTGGTTTGAAAGGTTTCGACGTCCTCTTTCCAACGGATCCGACCCCATCCCCAAATTCCGTCCGAGTCGACGGGAATCTGCAAAACAATTGGCGTCACTTTTCCAAATCAAGAAGACTTGGGCTTTGGGCCTTGTAATAGAGTTGTAGTTGGTATCCTACTGCTTTGGACGTGTTTCCCACGCCCCTACCTCTCATAAATAGCCAGACATCGGCTCCTTAGGGTTTTGGGTTTTATTTGATTAGTTTAGCCAAGTGCAAACTTGATCCTGCGAGTTGTGCTGGACAGCCACCTTGTCAAGATCGTCAATAAGACTCCACTTTGTTTCGCTTCCAGTTTTATCCGCAATTTCAGATTGCTTATCCTATTGTTCTTGCTTGTTCTTCGGTTGCTTGCAGGAATTGAACCTCGTGTTCAGGTTGATCGTGCCTACGGCAAGATCAATAACCCGCTAGAGTTGGTTTAGCGATTGCTAAGGCGCATCGTCGTCGTACGGTGTAGTCGGATCGTCAAAGTCGACTCTAACAAATCGATCGTGTGTTTCTCATCGAAAGATCGGGACACCCATAGTGCCATCACGGCGCCATCACCAGGGGCGGATTACAGAAAGCCTATTAAACAATGTTTGAAAGAAATAATTAATTTTTGAATGTATTAAACAATTCTTGAATGGGTTAAATAATTTTTGAATGCATTAATAAAAGAGAAAATAAAAGAAGTAGCAGCATTTCTACAAGCGGTTCGTATTACCAACCACTTGTAGAGGTCCATTAAATAAAGAAGAATTTGCGAGGGCGCGAGCGGGACTCGAACCCGCAGTCGCAGGTTAGGTCCACGCTCGAGCGCCACTCGCTAGCCGGGGGGGAGAAGATATTTGTCGAGTATGGACGGCATCAAATCTTTTTGAGTCGTAAGCATCTACAAGCGGTTCGTATTACCAACCGCTTGTAGAGGGCCCTGCCTCGCTGCGGTCTTAACTATCTACAAGCGGTTCGTATTACCAACCGCTTGTAGAGGGGCATTTGTACAAGCGGTTGATATTAAGAACCGTGTGTAGAGGTGCAGAAGGAGATGAGATTAGGTTCCCTTTTCCTCATTTTTGCATTTCTTAATTTAGTATTCTGCTATTCCGACGAATATTTATTTATTCTTGCTTATCTTATCTTATTTTCCTAGTTGTTCTAAGTAATGTAATGCGCGCGGTACAAAGTTCATGTAGGGAACTTCTTTGAGTCATCGTATTTTTCTGTTCATACGAAAGAAATGAATATGTGATTTTCCAAATTGGAGAATCGAAATGAAGCCCTTTTTGCTCAGTCTATCTGGACCCTTTTTGTATAATAGGAATTAATTAGAATATAATAGGTATTCCGTTTCATCTAGGAACAGAACGTAAAAATATTCCTTGACTTGAATAAAATCTGGAGTTGTGTTGTATAAGTGAGCATGATTCTACAAGCGGTTGGTATTACGACCCGCTTGTAAAGGTGCACTTATAAATTCCCTTTACCCGCTCGTCGCAGATTCAACTCAAAAATTTTCTAAGTCCCCGCGCCATTGCAGCCGAGCTCGCCACTGCTACCTTCAGCGCCATCGCAGCCAAGCTCGCCGACGACACCTCCGCCACCGCGCCGTGGTCTGCGACGTCGCCATCGCCTCCTCCACCACCTGAAGGGCCTAGGGTAGCCTTCTCCGATGCAAACACCCCTCTTTTTCTCGCTGCCCACAACGTGTTCGACAAAATGCCCACAAGAAAAATGATTTGATATACATCCATATGCTTAAACAATTTGCTTTGATATACATCCACAAGTTTGGAATTACTGAGGGACTGATGTAACTGTGTATAAGACTTGGGTTGTGAAGTTTTTTTGTAATCATCGTATATGTGTAGATGCTTATTTGATATAAGTTTGGAATTATCGTGGTCTGCGATGTCTAGATGCTTTTGTAATCATCGTATATGTGTGTATATATATTCCTTAATTATTACTTTAATGACAGGACACATGCATGAAACTGGGTTAGTGTTTAAGCATTTTTTTATATGAAGTAATATAGCAATATGCACCTCTAATAAAATTTAATGATTCGCGATTATCTAAATATCCATGAATGTGCTTTACTTTAGTTAGGGCGATGATTCGACTATTTTCTTACATGAATGTGCTTTGATATGCTTCGATATGCTTAAACAATTTTTCATAAGTTCCCAAACATTCTTAGCAATCACACAATCACCTTATCAAAGAACAAATGAATAATGGACGAAAGACCTCTTAAAAGTACATCCTCCTTATCATTAAACTGCCAAATTAGAGCGTCATCCTCCTCCACAAATCTAATGTTTTTCACGATCTCCAACAATTCAAACCACCTTATCATTAAACTTTCGGAGAAAGACCTCTTAAAAGTACATTTGCAATTGACACCATCCCAAACATCAGCAATAACAATACCCTTATTGATATCTCTCAGATTAAGAATACCAAGACCACCGTATTTCTTATCCATACAAACAAGGTTCCAGTTAGCTAGATGAAGTTTGCTATGCCCTTCAAAATTGTTCCACAAACATTTGGCCATATGAGAGTTAATCGAATCAATGGCCCATATCATTAGGATTAAACGACCACTGTAAGAAAGCAATTTACCCCTCCGAGACCATATCATTATCCTTCTTCTTTGATTAGCCACCGCATGAAAGTATTTAGTATTTTTATCTTAATCATACATATTTTTTCCATAATTAGATAGATGGCGACACCAGGGCGTGATGCTCCTGATGTCGACATGGAAGAACAGTTCTTGCTAGATGTGATCGCTGCCGGTGATGCCAACATTGTCGACGACACAACCGGTGGATTCGGTGACCCGAACATTGTCGACAAAGCAGCCGATGGATCCGGTGACCCGAACATTGTCGACGAAGCAGCCGATGGATCCGGTGATGCAGCGGACGATGAGGGAAGCGAGGTAATGCCACGACAAACACTTTAATCATATTTAACCAATTAATATAAATGGCTCTGACATGAAAAATTCACATCTCTGTCCATTTTTAGCTCGGTACATTGAGCACCCAAACCAAGCGAGGTGCTAACAAGAAGCCTGCTACGAAGTTTGTTTTCACCAACATCGACAATGACGGGAAGCCAATTGCCCCTCTTTCTGCAGTAGGCCCGTTTAACAACGCATGTGGTTTCCACGTTAGGGATCATGTCCCAATTAGCATCAAGAAATGGTCTGAAGTTCCGCAAGCAACCAAGGAACTCCTTTGGAAAGATATCAAGGAGAACTTCAAATTTCCAGAAGGATACGAGAACAAGGCTAAGAGATACACTTTGAAGAAAATGGCAACCCAATTTCAATCGTGGAAAGTTCACTTGAACAACAAGTATGTCGAGAAGGGAGAAAGGCCAGATTTCAACCAACATCCCAAGCTGGCGGATCACTGGGATGCATTTGAAGAATACAAATTGTCAGAGGAAGGACAGGCCGCGAGCCTTCAGAACAAGATCAACGCTGGGAAGAAGAAATACCACCACCATCTTGGCACTGGTGGTTATGTTCAGGCTATACCTAAATGGGAGAAGCGGGAGGAAGAACTAATGGCCAAGAATATCACGCCTGCTACTGCTGATTGGGAATTCCGCCTGCGGAATTGGTTCATGGCTCACGGAGGGGCCCTTGCAGAGGACGGTAGCTTGTTGATGGCACCGGGAGCGGAGGATGTTGGAAATAGAATTGTTCAAGCTGCCGACATGTCTCGCTCATGTTCCTTAGTAAAAGATAGGGAGAACGACGAGCTCACACATGCACTTCAAAACCCTGAGCACCCAGGACGGACAAGAGGAATGGGATCGTCCGTGCCATGGAAGTACGGTTTCTCCAAAGATGCCGATACGTACAGGAGCCGGTCAAGAAGCAAAAGAAGAGAGGAATACAAATACAACTTACTGCAAAGGGAGCTCAGAGCAACTCAGGAAAGCATAGGAGAGATTGTTGACCAAAAGCTGCAGGCGGCACTCGGTAAACTTCAGGGAGCCGGTACAACCAATACCGCTAGCCCGCCCACCTCCGCGCGACGGAGTAGCTGCGCGTCCAACGCCGCCCCACTCCAAGATCACATGGTACCGGTGCCTGACCTAGGACAGTACGCAGTGGACAGCATCAAAGTTCGCCGAGAGTGTGAGCTACACGTTCAGGTGCATAACCTCTCCACCAAGGTGGCATATGGCGTGGCGTACCCGGTGGAGTCGGGCCAGCTTTTCCATTCCAAAGAGATACCGCCAGGTTACTCGAAGGTCACGGTGGAGGAGGTGTCGAGCGGCTATGAAGATCTTCTGCTCGAGATTGATGGAGGGGACGACATCACCAAGCTTGGACAGGCCCTCCACGGAATCATCCTCTGGCGAAAAAGGTACATCATATTTCCAAAGACCATGGAGGTGACCTCTCCAACAATAGAAATCGAACAATTGGATGCGACCTCTCCGCAACAACAAAACCCGCCTCCTCCTACATCAACTCAACCGCCTGCCCAAGGAAGCCCGGCTCCACCTCCTGCGCAAGGAAGCCCGACTCCACCTCCTGCCCAAGGAAGCTCGGCTCCACCTCCTGCCCAAGAAAGCCCGGCTCCACAATCTCCTCCAAGGAAGAAACTCCAAGTACGAAGGGGCAGTACTGCGATGCTACCCTGTACCAAGAAGGCCCAGTCGTCAACTCAGTCAGCCAAGGAACCTCCGAAAAGGGCATACGACATGACGGCTGAGGAGACACAAGAAACAGTTCGAAAGGAAATTGAGACACACTTCGCATCAAAGATGCCACCTCCCAAGGCGCAAATTGATCCGAAAGCTGCAACCCACTTTGAGACATGCCGTGCAGCACCTCTCCCAGCCTCGACTAACTATGAACGCACAATAGCGAAGTCTGCATTGAAAGGGAAACGGGCTAAGAAGGCGGTGGCAGCTAACAAGAAAGCCCAAGATCACCAACTAGACGAATTCTTGAGAGGGTCGGGGCTATCTTTAGCTGCAGCTATGGGAGCGTCAGATAATCTTCCAATGGCAGAGGTCAGGTGGCCATATAAGCTGGGCCATGACTTGGTTGCACCGGAAAAGATAAATGATCTGCCAACCAAGATGCGGCAATTTCATCAATGGTACATGGAACAGTCCGCTCAAGGAAGAACAATGTTCCCCGTCCAAATAAAAGAGATAGATTTCTGTCGTGGGGATCAACTCATATGGTTGGAATTCGAGGACTTGTACCAATTTTACCATCGAGACGCCGTCAACGTGTCTCTAATGAGCTGCTGGTGTCTGTAAGTACTTCCAGCTAATCATTGAGTTTACCATATATATGTGTTAATTTCGCCCTAGTTCAAGCTGGAAAATGTAATAACTCATCCCCTTTGTATGTAGAATGGAGATACAACGATGTAGAATGGAGACTATCTATATGTAAAGCCAACCCAAAAGAAGCTGAAGAATACATTCTGAAAGCTCTTTCAGAACAGTACTACAAATCGCACATACTTTTGCCCTTCAACTTCATGTACGTATATATACATGTCATCACACAACCTCTCATTTATCCTTCTTCAAGACATTCATAATATGACTAATTACATATATGTTGCAATACATATATATAATAGGTTTCACTGGATCCTACTTATTATCAATGTCGATAGTGCGAAGATCATTGTGCAAGACTCAAGAAGAAAACCACAGCAAGATTTTCAGTTTGTCATTGATATTCTAAACAGGTAATATTGAGATGCCAACCTACATATATTTAAGTACTTCGAATACTCATAATTACTATTCATATAATAACGCATGACAGGGCATTCGCCACGTTCCGAACGAAGCATAAAGGAAAGAGTTCTAGGAATGAATTCACAGTGCAACTGAGCACTCGAGTACGTACTACAAAATATCAATTAAAGAATATATATGGCGTACAAATCTATCTTCTCAATAATTAATTGCATTCTTTTCAAACAAATCACTCCAGGTTCTACAGCAATTGGCCGGAAACAACTTATGTGGCTATTATGTGTGCCTCTACATGCAAAATCTTACCCACGGCGATATGCGACGACTGGACAACGAGGTGCGTGTGTTAAAAACAATTTTCTTAATACACTTATACTTCACGTATTCAAAGATTTATTTCTTTCTTTCTTTTCGTAGCCCGGCATTAATGAGACAGGTGTGATCCCTTCGCATCGGGTAGAAGCAGTCCAAGAACAACTTATTGGCTTCATTGTCGATGAGATTATAACCCCCAGAGGCGAGTTCTATGCAAAAGGATGGAGAGATTGTCCTTCAATACGGACAGGTGAACTTACGGGATCTTCGTCTATGGACGCAAAAAGTGATGCACGCAAGAAATGATCTCAAGATCACCACCTTTGTACTCTTCGAAAGTTGGAAAACGTTTGCTTGTGCTCATCATTTTATGTATTGTAAAACTTGTGTGTATATATGCATTTACTTTGTAAATACATTATAAGTTTACTATTTGTGCAAACAAACTAATGTTTTTCTCAATTATAATATATATATAATTATGCTGAAATAAACTTGTAGTTGTATTTAATTTAATTGCCAAATTTCATATTGGAAAGCATAAATATGAAATGGTTACAACGTCTCCACAAGCGGTTTGTAACAACAACCGCTTGTGGAGAGAGCACACGTAGCATCTCTCGCCACCACAGGTGGAGGGGCTCTACAAACGGTTGGTAACACCAACCGCTTGTGATTTGCCTCCACGTGGCTGCTCCACTACGCTCCCGGACGCCTTCCGAACCGCTTGTGGTGCGGCACCACAAGCGGTTCGTGGAACCGCGAGTGATACCCACTGAGTATCACTCTCGGTTGCGTACAAGCGGTTCCATAACCGCTTGTGAAAGCGCTTACGAACCGCTTGTGTTGCACTATTCCCCGGTAGTGGACCCATCGTCGGCCCGCCGCGCGACCTCCACCCCGACGCGGAGCTCTCGCGCGAACAGCGCGGCATTGAGGTACTGGTCGCCCTTCATCGGCAGCAGCACAAGCCTGCAGCCGGCGACGAGGCCCTCCACGATGGAGCTCAGCCCTGCGTGGTTCAGGAAGCACCCCACGCTCAGGTGCCGCAGGATGTGCTGCTGCTGCACCCACCCCGTGTGCACCACCCCTCTCCCCTTGACCCTCTTCTCGAATCCTAATGGGGTGCACGTGCACTGCTTGAGCTCTGCCTCGGCGTTCGTGCCCTTGGGGAAGTTGAGCACGGCGAGGAACGGCCGGTTTGTGGCCTCTAGGCCGAGGAGAAGCTCCGTCGCGGAGGCGGGCGTCAGGAACGTCTCGCTGCCGAACGAGGCGAAGATGACGGCGTTGTCAGGGAAGGAGCAGAGCCAGGTGGCCCACCGGCCGTCGAGCTCCCCTTTCGGTGGCTCCGGCACGACGGGGCCGGCAAGGAGCATTCTCTTGCCGAACTGAGCGGCGAGGTAGTTGATGTAGGGACCCTCCATCTCGGCGCAGGTCTTCATTACAATGCCGTCGGTGTCCTCGATGCCGGCGACGATGCGGTCGTACACGCACGGCTTGCCGTGGAAGCTGGTGAACAAGTAGGCAAAGTCGGCGGCCTGGTAGGTCGGCACGGTGGCGAGCGGCGAAGATGGAGGAAATCCCGCCGGGGCCGACGCGAGGTCGTGGTCGGACGGGCGGGGGCCGTGGAGGCGGCGCGCAGGGACGGTGAGGTAGGCGCCGGAGACGGCTGCGAAGACGGTGAAGTAGAGAGTCTTAACGCCGAGCGGCGCGGCGACGGCGGGGACCCACGGGGTGGCGAAGTCGAACAGCACGGCATCAGGGCGGAGCTCCGCGAGCAGCGCGGCTATTGTAATGGATAGCGATTTGTAGGTTGCTAGTTGAGACTAGATGAGATTGATTATATGTGATGATCACTTGCCATGCTTTAATGATTGCCATTGATATGATGAGTATGTTTATCATGTTATGATGCCATGTGTTAATGTACAAGTTGATTATGATGTGGCATATTTGCATACATGGCATGATTACATGGCCCGGGCGGTGAGAAAGTCATAACTAGTCCGGGAAGGTCAGTGAGAAAGTTATGACTAATCAGGAGAGCCAATGAGTAAGTCCTACATCGTGATTCCATTCACCGCGGTGAACGGAAGCGAGGAGTAGGCACCCTCCATCTTCGAGATGGAAGGGGGGAGAGGGTGCACACCGACGGGTGTGTACTCAACCATACCGGTATGAGTTTCCAAGGAGATATGTGCATCGCATTGCATTACATTGCACTGCATTATATGAGGATGATTTATGATGATGTCAATGATATGCTTACACTATGAATATGAGATGTGTATGATGTCGTATGTAAAAAGGTGGTGATGAAGGTATTGAAATGTATTTTCTTGTTCCATTGCAATATACTTGCTGAGTGATGAACTCACGCTTGTGTTTATGTTGTTTTTCTTAGATACCATGAAACTGGCATGCGGGAAAAAGGGTTCAGCTACACATCTACACGTAGCTCCATACAAATTAGACAATGTTATCATTTGGAGAAAATAATTTTGAAGAGCTAAAACTATCCAGAAATCATGCTATCGTAGAGCAACTATTAGTGGAACCAATTGTTGATTTTGCTTTGCTACAAGATGATTTGCTTGCTATTTCTTGTGATAAAGAAGAGTTGTGTGATAATACTTCACTTATATCCATGACACAACTAGCGAATGGACATGTCACTTTTGTTATCACACTAGACACTTATGCTGAAAATAAACATGTTATTCACATCACAAGTCAAAATGATGAGTTGAAATTGATTTCTCCTTTATATACATTAGGCTACATTGAATTTGATGTTCCGTGTGTTCTAAATTATTTAGAGGAGATACTTTTTGTACATTCTGATTTGTCATGGTTATCGCGAAATATTTTTTATGTTATTGGCAAAAACAGTGAGAAAGGAGAGTATAAAGCACATCGAGTTTACATTTGTTCAGATTTTAAACCTCCGTTTGCAATGCAACAATGTCATCAATTTAATAATTGCCATATCACTAAACATGTCATACCAAGTACTTTTGGTTCCATTCACAAGTTACATGATAGTTTTCAAGAAAGGGAGGATATGGTTGATAGAAATTCCTGATCCATTGATTTGATTGCAAATGTGCATATTGCTTTGTTTTCTGTCATTACTAACATTTTGCAGGACAATATGATGGAGTCGAGGACGACTCCACTTCAAGAAAGGGAGGATGATGAGACCATGCTCATCATGGACAGAACTAACAATGCATACATATGGTCAACACCAAGTGTTGCCGCAATTATATCAACTGCATGGCTTCATCGGCCCCCACCTTGGCCAGGAGCATTAAGTTGGCGACACTTTATAGCATCCTCTACTGCATCTGCCTGGCTTCATTGGCCCCCACCGTGGCCATCCTTCTACATCTTCGTCAGTTCAAGGACCATTGACTCGAGCTCAAGCCCGTCAACTCAATTATCAGATCTAAAGAGCCATACTTGGGAGAAGATGATGAACTTGAGTCGAGGACGACTCAAATGCAAGAAGGGGAGGATGATGAGGACATCACTACCATGGATACAGCCATGTCTACAAACCCAATTGAAACCAACAATGTAATACAAGGGCCAATTACTCGAGCTCGCGCACGTCAATTCAATTGCTAGGTGAATGCGTTCCTCGGGTTGCATACAAATAATTTAATGAATGGAATGCTATTTAATCCTTGTGATGATTTTATTGTCCTTAGGAACCAAGGAGAAGGACTCCCAAAAGTCAAGCATGAAGCCAATTCTTCCGGTGCACAACTTCAACTCGGATTCGGCCTCCGGGATAGCACCAACTTCAAACGACCATAACTTTTGATCCACAAGGGTGTTTGAGGTCTATGAGTACTGGTTTGAAAGGTTTCGACGTCCTCTTTCCAACGGATCTGGCCCCACCTCCAAATTACTTACGAGTCAACAGGAATCTGCAAAACAAGTTTGGTCATCTTTCCAAATCCGAGTCAAACTAGGAATAGGAGTCCTACTCGGCCATGGATGTGGTTTGGACGCCCCTAGCCTAGTTTTGGCCTCCTATTTCTCCTATATAGAGCTAGGGAGTCCCCCAAAATAACTTGGGTTTTGGTTATTTGATAGTTTAGCCTTTTGCTACTATTTGAGTCTTTTAGACGTGCTCAACGGCCGCCTAACAAGCTCCTTGTATCGGAACCCCAACTTTTCAATACTTCATATATATTTGCAATTTTAGATTACTTTTGCCTTGTTCTTGCTTGTTCTTCGATTGCTTGCAGGAATTGATCTTCGTGATCAGGTTGATCGTGCCCACGGCAAGGTTAATAACCCTCTAGAGTTGGTTTAGCGATTGCTAAGGCGCATCGTCGTTGTACGTTGTAGTCGGATCGTCAAAGTCGTCTCCACCCAAATCGAAGGTTATCATTCTCATCGAAAGATCGGGACACCAATGTTACATCAGAGGGTGTCTTGGTGTTGTTAGATCGAAAAGTGGTGCTGCAATTAAATGGAATTGGTGAAAACTAGAGATTGCTTAGTGTTCTGCTTCGGGCAGATTGGGCACACGATCTAGGGTTTGAGTTTTCGTAATTTTAGGGTCGGAATTTGGTCGGTCGCCTGTTGAGAAAGTTGTAGATAACTTCAATACCTTTAATTGGACACTAAGAATGTCCAATTCCGCCCAGCCGTTTGAAAGTTATAATCGTTTTACCGAGCGTGTTCAAATCTGTGACGTAATTGGAACAGAACGTAATGTTTTGTAGATTAGACAATTTTAGAAGCCAAATCAGTTTTTCCCAATACTTAGAAAAATCTAGGAAATTTCATAATCTTCGCGTTGATCTACTTGTTTACTTAATTTGGAGAACTAGAACTCAAGTTATGCTAGTTTGAAGTCTGCTATCCTAGGGGATAGATTCTCTGTTTTTTTTGTTTTGGAAGTAGTTTGCGAAGTCGGGGTAGATGAGCGATTGTGTACTATTTTGTGAGCACGTTTTGAGTGTGTGGTATCCATGTGCAGGTGGTGTGACCCCAGGAGTGCCCTCATCCTCTCGCCAATCCGTCGCCCACGGTTAAGGCAAGTGTATTGGAATGGGTAGTGTGTTGTATGTTGCTTGTCTTGATTAGATGCAAATTGTTTTCATGATATGCTATCTTGCCATGATTAGTGTTCGCCCATGATATAGTGAAAATGGTATGTTATGATGCTATGCAACGATTAATTGTTTATGTTTATGGCATATGTTGCATACATGGCATGAAAACTGGCCCGATCACTGAGAACGTCATAACTAGTCCGGTAAGGTCAGTGAGAAAGTTATGACTAATCTGGAGCGCCATTGAGTAAGACCTACCTCGTGATTCCATCCACATGGTGAGTGGAAGCGAGGAGTAGGCACCCTCCATCTACGGGATGGAAGGGGAAAGAGGGTGCACGCCGACGGGTGTGCACTCGGCAATACCGGTATGTGCTTCGAGGAGACATGTGCATTGCATTGCATTGCATACATGATGATGATAATGAAATGTGTCCAATGAGAATGGGACATGGTTATGATGTTGTATGTGAAATTATGACTTGATCATGATGTTAAGTATGGTATGTATTGATGTTGGCATTGATTTGTTCTTATGATCCATTGCAATATCTTGCTGAGTGATGAACTCACGCTTGTGTTTCATGTTGTTTTTAGGTACCATGAAACCGGCATGCGGGAGAGGGCATTAGCTACACTTCCAAACGTAGCTCCACACTTATAGACAATTTAATCGTTTGAAGTCATGATAATAAGAGTAGTGCTATGAATCTTGGTGTATGGTTAAATTATGTGCTTGTTTTCCTCAATTGCTTCGTTTTAGTTTGAGGAGTGGTTGGACTTGGTATTATTGATTTAAGATGTTGCTATATCCATTGTTAATACTGTTTTAGATGTCTCATATCATGATATATCTTATCATATTATTGTTGTTGCTTCAATCATGGAAAAACAAAGGAGATGCTGCCGAAATTTTTGGTTTTAGCATTTGCACCTGATGAGGACATCACTACCATGGATACGGCCATGTCTACAAACCCAATTGAAACCAACAATGTAATACAAGGGCCAATTACTCGAGCTCGCGCACGTCAATTCAATTGCCAGGTGAATGCGTTCCTCGGGTTGCATACAAATAATTGAACGAATGGAATGCTATTTAATCCTTGTGATGATTTTATTGTCCTTAGGAACCAAGGAGAAGGACTCCCAAAAGTCAAGCATGAAGCCAATTCTTCCGGTGCACAAGTTCAACTCGAATTTGGCCTCCGGGACATCACCAACTTAAAATGACCATAACTTTTGATCCACAAGGGTTTTTGAGGTCTATGAGTACTGGTTTGAAAGGTTTCGACGTCCTCTTTCCAACGGATCCGGCCCCACCTCCAAATTTCTTATGAGTCAACGGGAATCTGCAAAACAAGTTCGGTCATCTTTCCAAATCCGAGTCAAACTAGGAATAGGAGTCCTACTCGGCCATGGATGTGGTTTGGACGCCCCTAGCCTGGTTTTGGCCTCCTATTTCTCCTATATATAGCTAGGGAGTCCCCCAAAATAACTTGGGTTTTGGTTATTTGATAGTTTAGCCTTTTGCTACTATTTTGAGTCTTTTAGACGTGCTCAACGGCCGCCTAACAAGCTCCTTGTATCGGAACCCCAACCTTTCAATACTTCATCTATATTTGCAATTTTAGATTGCTTTTGCCTTGTTCTTGCTTGTTCTTCGATTGCTTGCAGGAATTGATCTTCGTGATCAGGTTGATCGTGCCCACGGCAAGGTCATTAACCATCTGGAGTTGGTTTAGCAATTGCTAAGGTGCATCGTCGTTGTACGTTGTAGTTGATCCGTCAAAGTCGTCTCCACCCAAATCGAAGGTTATCATTCTCATCAAAAAATCGGGACACCCAGTGTTACATCAGCACCTTTGCTGTAATTTATCTTTATTTATGGTATTTAGATGTTGTTTAGTCTATGTTTGGTAACATTCAGGCATACTAGATGCCGGGGTGTTACATTGATTTCCACTCTTCCACGAAATTGCTCCTCCAACCAGAAGGAACAAATAGCCGAATGTAGATTTCCTTGAGTCCACACATCCGGCATAATCTCAATCTGAGTAGCCAATCACCTCAAGATGGCTTGATGTCTTGTATGTGAGCATATGATCCTTGGTGCCTTGCAAATACTGAAGAACCATCTTCGCAGCTTTCCAATGATGCATTCCAGGATTACTTTGATACCGACTAAGCATTCCAACAGGAAAGCTGATATCTGGTCGAGGGCATCTCGAAGCATACATTAAGCTCCCAACAACTGATGCGTATGGAATAGATTCCATGTCCTTTCATTCCAAATCATTATTTGGACATTGCATTTCACTAAACTGTTGGGGAACGCGGTATGCTACACTAGCACAAATTAAAATTTCTACCGCAAACCAGAAAAGCTACTCGCAAGAAGGGGATCATAGATCTATTAGCACTAGACGCGCATTTGCGGAATCCTTCGCACGTCGTTGTAGTGGATCATTCTCGGCGTGGATCGTCCTCGCCGCGGATCGTCCTCGCCGCGGATCGTCCTCGCTGCGAATCGTCCTCTCCACGCCGCAGTAGCAGCAGCGTCACCACAGCAGTCCACACGTCCGGGGATGGAACGCCGTGCGTCGGTGTGCAAGCACCGGGTCGCTCGGCAGGGGCAACGAGAGGAGGTGGCTAGGGTTTCTGGCGAAACACCTCTAAACCGCACGAAAGTGTGTTCTGCGTCCAGCCTCCTCCCCTCCTTATATAGCCACGAGGTGAAACCCTAGGCAGTCAGGGCCCATCTACGTGCTAAGCCCACGAGGTCCATTAATTACGGATCCAATCCGAATTAATGCGTCCCAGCCCGTTAAGTGTGTGACCCTGTAGGTTCATGCGCATTTGGACATGGATTCAGAAAACCCTTTTCTAATCCAATAGTCGGTAGCGGCTCCTTGCAGAGCATGCCAACTCCCAAACGCATATGATTAAAGTACTGATGTAATAATCCCTTTGCCAAACTATATGAAGATCGAACTCAAGGCGAGAAGCATGTCATCCTTTGACAGTTCAATCCATCTCTCGTATCCGTGATATATTAATAAGTTGTGATTGACTTCTCAATCACGGCATGGCCATGCACTTCCTTAATCATATCACACGAGTGGCCTAGACATATATCTCCGTTACATTGGAGTGGCAAATTCCATCTTGACTGCTCACTTCCCTCTGCATGTTTCATAGTAAACATGAAAGCTACCTTTATAACTATCCGGTTAGGAAATAGTGTTTGGTAACCCCAAGGTAAACTATTACACATGTAGGGAATATGACAATCTCAGGTCTAAGGATCATACATCTACTATGTATGAGATACACTGATGACACATAAGAATGTAACATTCTCGCAGTGTCCCATTGTGGGTCTATCTAACACATGTTCTTCAACATGCGTCCACAATGTATTGATGATATCTCCATATCCCATGATCTATGAAACATGATCATCGAACAATACATGTGCTGATCTATTCATCGTTGTCCTATACGATGATATCCGATCAGAGATATTTATCCAATTATATCAATAAGTAAAGAGCTTCATAAACAAGTCACACACTTGTTGATCAAAACAATGATATACATTCATTGGACCAAAAATCATATTATTATTCATAAACATAGTCATGTTACAATCATCCATATGATGCCTCAAGGGCATAACACTAACAATCTCCCACGTGCACTTGAGTCAATCAATTAAGTATCTAATACCAATAGACCTCGTGTGCGCCTCATGCTTAGGCTGTGGTAGTGGCTTTGTCAACGGATCAGCCACATTGGCTTCCGTATGTACTTTGCATATCTTCACGTCACCTCTATCCACAATTTCGCGAATAAGGTGAAAGCGTCGGAGTATATGTTTGGACTTCTGATGTGATCTAGGCTCTTTTGCTTGTGCAATGGCACCACTATTATCGCAATAGATGTCCATTGGACTAGAGGCACTAGCGACCACACCAAGCTCTGAGATAAACTTCTTTATCCATACAGCTTCTTTTGCGGCATCCGAAGCCGCAATGTACTCCGCTTCTGTCGTAGAGTCAGCCACCGTGCTTTGCTTGGAACTCTTCCAGCTTACTGCTCCTCCATTTAGTGTAAACACAAAACCGGATTGTGATCGAAAATCATCTTTGTCAGTTTGGAAGCTTGCATCGGTGTAACCTTTTACAACCAGTTCTTCCTCACCTCCAAAGACTAGGAACATACCCTTAGTTCTTCTCAAGTACTTTAGGATGTTTTTCACGGCTATCCAATGACCATCACCGGGATCCGCTTGGTATCTACTTGTGACACTTAGAGCATATGAGACATCTGGGCGCGTACAGATCATGGCATACATGATAGATCCAATAGCCGAAGCATATGGAATCTTGCTCATCCTGTCTCGCTCATCAGTTGTCGAAGGACACTGATTCTTGCTTAGACTGATGCCATGTGACATTGGCATGAAACCTCTCTTAGATTCATGCATATTGAACCTTTTCAATACTTTGTCAATGTACGTTTCCTGGCTTAATCCAATCAACATTTTTTATCTATCTCTATAGATCTTTATGCCCAAGATATAACATGCTTCTCCCAAGTCCTTCATTGAGAAACTCCTTTTCAACGAAGTCTTAACATCTTCAAGCATAGGAATATCATTCCCGATCAATAATATGTCATCCACATACAAGATCAGAAACACAAGTGCGCTCCCACTAGCCTTCTTGTAAACACAAGGCTCTTCTTTGTTTTTGATAAAGCCAAATCCTTTGACCACTTCATCAAAACGAATGTTCCAACTCCGAGATGCTTGCTTTAACCCATAAATGGATCTCTGAAGCTTGCATATCTTTTTAGCATTTTTAGGATCAACAAAACCCTCAGGTTGTATCATGTATACATCCTTAGATAGATTCCCATTAAGGAAAGCTGTCTTGACGTCCATCTGCCATATTTCATAATCGAAATATGCAGCAATTGCTAAAATGATCCGGACAGACTTGAGCATGGCTACCGGTGACAAAGTTTCATCATAGTCAATTCCTTGAACTTGTTTGAAACCCTTTGCCACCAACCGTGCCTTATAGATCTGAACATTTCCATCTACGTCTGTCTTCTTCTTGAAAATCCATTTGCATTCTATGGTTTTTACACCATCAAGAGGATCGACCAAGTTCCAAACTTGATTATCATGCATGGATTGAATTTCAGATATCATGGCTCCAAGCCATTTTTCGGAGTTTGGGTCCATCATCGCTTCTTTGTAAGTCGTGGGCTCATCTTTGTCCAATAATAATATGTCATATCCATATCTTATCGGTTCATGATGCGGCCTCCCCGACCTACGTAGGGCTGGTGTCTCTTCCACAGGTTGTACAACACTTTGTACATCTTGTGAAGGTTCAGTGGTAGCTTGAACATATTCATGCGATTCTCGAATTTCATCGAGATGCACATCACTCCCACTGATTTCTTTGGAAAGAAACTCTTTCTCCAAAAAGACACCATTTCGAGCAACAAAAACTTTGTTCTCGTTTCTTTTATAAAAGTAATATCCTTTTGTTTCTTTAGGATACCCCACAAAGAAGCATTTTTCTGATTTAGGTGCGAGTTTATCTGATTGCAAACGTTTTACATAAGCCTCGCATCCCCATATCTTGAGAAATGACAATATGGGACTTCTCCCGGTCCATATCTCATATGGTGTCTTCTCAATGGATTTTGATGGGACCCTATTTAATGTGAACGCAGCTGTCTCTAGAGCGAACCCCCAGAAGGATAATGGCAGATCTGTTTGGCTCATCATTGACCGAACCATATCCAATAAAGTTCGATTCCGTCGTTCGGATACGCCATTCCATTGAGGCGTTCCTGGCGGAGTAAGTTGTGGAACGATTCCACATTGCTTTAGATGATCACCAAACTCTTGGCTCAAGTATTCGCCACCACGATCTGATCGTAAGTGTTTTATTGATTTGCCAAGTTGATTTTGTACTTCGTTCTGAAACTCTTTGAACCTTTCAAAGGTTTCAGACTTATGCCTCATTAAATAGATATATCCATATCTACTAAAGTCATCAGTAAAAGTTACAAAGTACTGAAACCCACCTCTAGCAATCGAGCTCATTGGTCCACATACATCTGTATGTACTAGGGCCAACAATTCACTCGCCCTCTCACTAAAACCTGTGAAAGGGGTTTTTGTCATCTTGCCAAGTAAACAAGACTCACATGTTTCAAATGATTCAAAATCAAATGAGGTGAGAAGTCCATCACCATGGAGCTTCTTCATGCGCTTCTCATTTATGTGACCCAAGCGACAATGCCATAAAAAGCTACGGTTCAGATCATTTGGTCGAGGCCTTTTGACATTAATGTTATAGACATGTTTTTCTTTGAGTTCAAGGACGTATAACCCATCCACCATGGGACAACGACCATAATACATATCATTCAAAAATATTGAACAAACAAAGTTCTTTATTCTGAATTCATAACCTTCATGTTCCAAACAGGAAGATGAAATAATGTTTCTACTCATAGATGGAACAAAATAACAATTATTAAGTTCTAAAACTAATCCTGAAGGCAAATGCAATGGGTAGGTGCCAACGCGAATATCCACTTCTCCCTTTGCCAAATCTCTACTCTTTGTCAGCCCCTACATCGAATTGCAAATATGAGCAACCGATCCGGTATCATATACCCAAGAGCTGGAATAAGAAGTAGCAAGATTAATTTCTATAACATTAATACCTGAAGTGGAAGTCACACTCCCATTCCTTTTATCTGCCAGGTACTTCTCGCAGTTCCGTTTCCAATGTCCTGACTTCTTGCAATAGAAGCACTGGGTTTCGGGTTGAGGGCCGACTTTGAGCTTCTGAAGCTTAGTTTTGAGGCTCGTGATCTCATCTTGAGCCTTGCCCTTGCCCTTTCCCTTTCCCCAAGCCTTGGCTTTCTTCTTTTTGAAGGCAGTTGTCTTCTGAACCATCATCACATGATTGGGTTTCTTCTTAATGCTTTCCTCGGCAGCCTTGAGCATCCCATGTAGCTCGGTCAGGCTCTTCTCCATGCTATTCATATGAAAATTCATAATGAATGGCTCAAAGCTCTGAGGCAGAGACTGGAGAATTACGTCTGTAGCCAGACCAATGCTAAGGGGAAACTCAAGCTTTTCCAATCTCCCAATGTAGCCAATCATCTTGATTACATGTGGGCTGACCGGACTGCCTTCAGCCAGCTTACAAGCAAACAGAAGCTTTGAGATACCATACCTCTCAGCCCTTGCTTGATTCCCAAACATGCCCTTCAAGCCCACAATCATATTGTAAGCATCCTGGTCCTCATATTGCTTTTGCAGCTCAGAGTCCATGGTGACAAGCATGAGACAGCTGACCTCTACAGAGGCATTAACATGTTTTTCATAGTCAGCCTTCAAATTCCGAGGAGCATTTTCGGCTGGTTCATCAGGAATCGGACTCTCTAGAACATATTCTTTCTTTTCATGTTTGAGAACAATTCTCAAGTTGCGATACCAATCCACAAAATTTGTTCCATTCAGTTTTTCTCTTTCCAAAATCGATCTCAAAGCAAACCCAGGTGCAACAGTAGGAGCAGCAGGAGGTGCCATTGAACACTACAACAAAAACATGCAAAATTTATAAGCACTATGTTTATGTAATACTTTTATTAAACATTTTAACAAAAGAAACTCCTATCATGTGCCCCTTTTATGGACACATGGTAAGTATTCAAGATCCATATTCATTAAACACTAGTGAGCTTTGGCATCACTGCTAGAAATCTAATGACATAGGTAAGCAACATCTTTGCTAATTACATCTTATGTAACTCTTGTTGGTTGAGCATGAAAACAAGTAATGAATGCCTCCGTCAACTTGAGTCATGGCCAGGTCAACTCGCCCCTAGGGCTTACATGAGGGAAGGAGCACTTCCCGTTTCCGGGTGCCAATTAAGAAACCTAGCCTCATGTGTGTTTTCCTAGACACCAATCATCTTGTATCCGTTCCTTCATTACTGAAATCATATTCCAACCACTTATGTCCTTAAGCCCAAAACCGTTTTGATAGCTTAGTTAAATCAACCATTGTTATGCGCGATGTGTCCAACACATCCCTATCATCTATTAAGATAGTCATTGATATACTACTTTGGCAGTCATATCAATAATGATCTAAATTCTTGATAGGTGCAACAATTGGATGGACAAGTGTGATTTAAATTTTTAACTATAGGGATGAACAATATCTACTATGAACATGGCATCACATGCAATGAGCATAAAGAAAATAGCAAGGATTAAACACACATCCACACAGAATCAAATTAAAATGTGAAATAGTATGGCCCTTAAGCATTAGGATCTCCATCATCATGCTTGATTGTTCACCTTGCCATCATCCTTAATGCCACCATCTTCATCATTGTAGATGCAACTCCTTACAACTTTGATAATGAATATTACATGAGGGTTTGAAACATCACAAGTCGACACGCAGGTCGTTATACATTTTAGATTGAAATAGCCTTATGGCTTGACACGGCACGCAGGCCATGTAAATATTACATGCATCACATACACATAGGCCATACTATTTCACACAACATCCTGCAAAAACGAGTTAAACAAAATAGATTCTACGACAGCGGGGTTCCAAGGGGCAGCGCCCCTGGCGGGGTCCAGGGGCAGCGCCCAAGGCGGGGTTCAAGGGGCAGCGCCCCTGGCGGGGTCCAAGGGGCAGCGCCCCTGGCGGCGATCCACGGATCAATTAGATTGACCCAATCCGATTCAATCTGATTGGCTTGGTCCCATATGGTTGCGATTCGTGAACCCTGATGGCGGTAACCCGACCGGTAAGGGCAACGTTATACCATGAACGAACTCACCCAAATCAAGATTGAGTCGGTTTGAACTTTCCTCAAACCCTAAACCGATCGATCTCATCGACGGCTGCCTCCACCAATTCATCACATGAATCGATTGAACATGTAATAGATCCAATCTACTATCCTCACATACCATATGTGCAACATCCAGATCACAAATCTACGCGAGATGGCTCTGATACCACTGTTGGGGAACGCGGTATGCTACACTAGCACAAATTAAAATTTCTACCGCAAACCAGAAAAGCTACTCGCAAGAAGGGGATCATAGATCTATTACCACTAGACGCGCAGTTGCGGAATCCTTCGCACGTCGTTGTAGTGGATCGTTCTCGGCGTGGATCGTCCTCGCCGCGGATCGTCCTCGCCGCGGATCGTCCTCGCCACGGATCGTCCTCGCCGCGGATCGTCCTCGCCACGGATCGTCCTCGCTGCGGATCGTCCTCTCCACGCCGCAGTAGCAGCAGCGTCACCACAGCAGTCCACACGTCCGGGGATGGAACGCCGTGCGTCGGTGTGCAAGCACCGGGTCGCTCGGCAGGGGCAACGAGAGGAGGTGGCTAGGGTTTCTGGCGAAACACCTCTAAACCGCACGAAAGTCTGTTCTGCGTCCAGCCTCCTCCCCTCCTTATATAGCCACGAGGTGAAACCCTAGGCAGTCAGGGCCCATCTACGCGCTAAGCCCACGAGGTCCATTAATTACGGATCCAATCCGAATTAATGCGTCCCAGCCCGTTAAGTGTGTGACCCTGTAGGTTCATGCGCATTTGGACATGGATTCAGAAAACCCTTTTCTAATCCAATAGTCGGTAGTGGCTCCTTGCAGAGCATGCCAACTCCCAAACGCATATGATTAAAGTTCTGATGTAATAATCCCTTTGCCAAACTATATGAAGATCGAACTCAAGGCGAGAAGAATGTCATCCTTTGACAGTTCAATCCATCTCTCGTATCCGTGATATATTAATAAGTTGTGATTGACTTCTCAATCACGGCATGGCCATGCACTTCCTTAATCAAATCACACGAGTGGCCTAGACATATATCTCCGTTACATTGGAGTGGCAAATTCCATCTTGACTGCTCACTTCCCTCTGCATGTTTCATAGTAAACATGAAAGCTACCTTTATAACTATTCGGTTAGGAAATAGTGTTTGGTAACCCCAAGGTAAACTATTACACATGTAGGGAATATGACAATCTCAGGTCTAAGGATCATACATCTACTATGTATGAGATACACTGATGACACATAAGAATGTAACATTCTCGCAGTGTCCCATTGTGGGTCTATCTAACACATGTTCTTCAACATGCGTCCACAATGTATTGATGATATCTCCATATCCCATGATCTATGAAACATGATCATCGAACAATACATGTGCTGATCTATTCATTGTTGTCCTATACGATGATATTCGATCAAAGATATTTATCCAATTATATCAATAAGTAAAGAGCTTCATAAACAAGTCACACACTTGTTGATCAAAACAATGATATACATTCATTGGACCAAAAATCATATTATTATTCATAAACATACATTCATTGGACCAAAAATCATATTAGTATTCATAAACATAGTCATATTACAATCATCCATATGATTGCCTCAAGGGCATAACACTAACATAAACTTGTGCCCTTTCTGAATTGGAACAATTCCCACAGAGCAATTTTCCATTCTAAATCTCTTTAATATTTTGTTAATGTAACTGTAACACCCCAGCTTCTAGTAAGCCCAGAATGTCACCAAACATAGACCATACAGCAATTAATACCATAATTTAAGGTAAATTACAGCAAGTACTCAGTTTGAATAATTGAAAATTTCGACAGCATCTCCTTTGTTTTAGCATGCAAATGATCAACATAACATCATATCACTATGTAGGACAAACAAGATATCAATATGCAGTGATAACAATAACTACTCATCAACTAGGATTTCAATTGGCATCGATGGCAAAAGAATAAGCATCAATATAAGTCCAAGATGATGAAACCATTCACTTCTTAATCCCGCATGATACACATGAGGGAAAATTAACCAAACATAAAAACCTTACACCAAAGATTATTGTAAACTTAATGTCATGTCCAAACGGTTGAATTAGCTAGATTGTGATACTACATGGAGGAGTGAAGCTACATCCCTTTCAGCGTGCCGATTTCATGGTACCTAAAGAAAACAAACAACATAAACACAAGCGTGAGTTCATCACTCAGCAAAGTGTATTGTAATGAATCAACAAGGATCAAGACAACAAACCATCATTCCAGTCTCCACCGTTATATCACAACACATCATATCACATCATAGTTAGAATTCCAAACATCTTTTAAGCATCAAGATATTCATCTCATGAGCAACTCATAAGTATTCTCATCGTCATCTCATAAACATCATCATTTATATATTCCATTCATGCAATGCAATGCACATGTCTCCTTGAAAACTCATACCGGTATGGTTGAGTGCACACCCGTCGGCATGCACCCTTTTCCCCCTTCCATCCCGAAGATGGAGGGTGCCTATCACTCGCTTCCATTCACCACGGTGGATGGAATCACGATGTAGGACTTACTCAAAAGTAGCCCCGGACTAGTCATAACGGTTCTCACCGACCCTCCCGGAATAGTTATGACTTATCTCACCGGCCGACCATGAAAATATGCCATGTATGCAAAATGGACAACAACGTACACATATATAGGAGTATTGCATATCATCACATGGCATGTAATCCACTTATCAACAATAAGTACATTTAAATCATGGCATAGTGGCTTCATATCAAGCAATACATGTAATTCATGGCAAGACAACATGTTATCTAGTCCAAATACTATGAAGCACAACTAGCAACACATATAACATACAATCCACACAACACACTTGCCTTCAATTGCGGGCAACGGAGTGATGAGAGGTTGAGGGCACTCCCGGAGGCACACCACCTGCAAACACGTGCCACACACTCAAAACAAGCCCATAAAACAGTACACATACATCCCACTACCCGACTTCGCACAACTCCTAAAATCAGAAAACAGCAAATCTGTCCCTTCGGGACAGCAGCCTTCCAATGAGCATAACTTCTGTTCTAGGACTCCAAATCGATTAAACGAGTACACCATCGCGAAGCTTAGGAAATTTCCTAGATTTTTCTAAGTATGGGGAAAAGCCAAATCGGCCTCTAAAATTGTTTAATCTAATGTTGAACACAGACTGTCCCAACCTCGTCACAGATTGGACAGCGCTCGGTAAAACGGACATAACTTCCAGACCGTAACTCTAAAAATTCTCAAAAAAATACACAAAATAGGTCTCGACGATACCTACAACTTCCTCAACAGGCGGTCGTCCAGATTCGGACTCTAAAATTGCGAAAACGCCTGCCCTAACTCGGGTTCCCAAACTGCCCGAACCAGAACGTGAATACAACTCTAGATTTCACCAATCCTACCCCATGGCAGCACCTCCCTTGATCTAAAAACATGGTAAACACCCTCTACAGCAGCAAAAGATCTACCCCACAAGATCCCCCCATTACCTTCTTGGAGAATCACGAATCGACGGCCGAATCTTCGCGTTCTTCCCGGTTTTCCTCACGCGCCCGATCCGTCCAATCCACTCGTCGCGGAGTTCCTCCACGGCAAGGGCAGCAGCGAGGCGAGTTGTGGCAGTGAGGAGGCGTCCTTGGGGGCGCAAGGAGGGGGGTGCGGCTTGAGGTGGAGGAGGAGGAGAACTAGAGGGAGGAGATGGGGAGAGGGGTGGCGGCTTGGGGGCAAGGGGAGGGGCGCACCAACAGGGCAGGGCAGCAGGGTGTGCTGCCCTAAAGCTCTCCCTCATGGGCCCAATTCATTCCACCTTCGGCCCAATTGCTTTCCCCCACGGCCCGATCACCCAGAAAACAGCCCGAACCTCCCGGAAACGACCCAAAACGACATAGAAAATATGGTTTAATCTCATGCCGCAAAGTTTCACTCCCAAATATCATATTTTATAATGTCTCACCGTTTCGTAGTGTCACAGTAACCTTTTTGAGACATTTCCAATCATCTTTGTTTTCTATCACGAAATATTTCTATTTCAATCACATAGGATGCCTCACCCATATCTTTCATTTCAAAATTATTGGAGAGAAATTTCTTTACATCATGCCACAAAGATTTATCCTTAGTAGCAAGCAAAATGTTGTCAATGTGACCAGGATAATAAACTTGCTCCCACTAACCTTTATATAGATACACCATTTGACAATATTCTCTACAAAACCATACTTCAAAATGGTATCATTGACCTTATATACCATTGTCGGGAAGCTTATTTTAGCCCATATATTGACTTTTTTAATTTACACACCAAATTTTCTTTTCCAGGAACCAAGTATCATTCCAATTAGTTCATATACACTTCTTCATCCAAATCACCATTCAGAAAAGCGGTCTTCACATCCATCTGGTGAAGCTCCAAATCATAATGTGCCACTACAGCCAAAATAATTCTCAAAGAGTCCTTCTTTGAAATTGGAGAGAAGGACTCCTTGTAGTCAATACCTTCTTTTTTAGTGTAACATTTGGAACAAAGTCTAGCCTTATATCTTTCAATTTTGCCTTTTGAGTCGCGTGTGGTCTTAAAGACCCATTTACACCCGAGTTGTTTTGAACTTTGTGGCAACTCGACTAGTTCCCAAACTTTATTGTCATCCATTGATTTCAACTCTTCTTTCATAGCATCAAACCACTTTTCAGAATTATCACATTCCATGGCTTGCTTAAATGAGATTGGGTCATTTTCGATACTCAATTCACATTCATGTTCAAGTGAATAAACCACATAATCATTTGAAAAGGCTAGTCTTTTATTCCATATAGACCTTCGCACTATCCTTTCATGTGGAATTTCCTTTTCAGTTGTGACATGCACATTAGTAGCTGGTTCAATAGTTGTATTTTATATAGTATTGTGTAACGGTGATACAACAATGCTAGGAGAATGGTTGGACTGAATTTCTTTTATATCCATATTTCGTGGATCACACTACTCCCACTAATTCCACCATTCTCAATGAACCGAGCATTTCCAAACAACTATTCTTGTATTATGGTTAGGATAGTAAAATCTGTACCCTTTTGATTTTTCAGGATAGCCGATGAAGCAAACACTAATGGTCTTTTCATCAATCTTCTTTTCATGTGGATTGTATATTCTTACTTCTGTTGGGCAACCCCAAACGTGCAGGTGCCTCAAGCTAGGTTTTCTTCCAGTCCATAGTTCATAAGGTGTTTTAGGAACTGACTTACTAGGAACCCTATTAAGTAAGTACACAGCAGTCCTTAATGCGTACATCCACAAAGATAAGGGTACAACACTGTAACATAACACGTCCAAAGTTGGTTTAGCGATTGCTAAGTTTTCCATGATTGCTAAGGGCAGTACTTGATATGACATGATTAGTGATATGGCACTTATCAAATTGATGACATTGTTGCATGGCATGCAGAGGTTCAAAATCTGAACAAATGTAAACTCGATCGGCTTTATACTCTCCTTTCTCACTATTTTTGCAAATAACATGGAAAATATTTCGCGATAACCTGGACAAATCAGAATGTACAAAAAGTCTCTCCTCTAAATAATTCAGAACACATGGAACATCAAATTCAATGTAGCCTAATGTATCTAAAGAAGACATCAATTTCAACTCATCATTTTCGCTTGCAATGTGAATGACAGGTTTATTTTCAGCACAAGTGTCTATTGTGTTAACAAAAGTTACATGTCCACTCACTAGTTGTGTCGTGGATATAAGTGAAGTATTATCACACAACTCTTCTTTATTACAAGAAATAGCAAGCAAATCATCTTGTAACAAAGCAAAATCAGCAATCGGTTCCACTAATAGTTGCTCAACGATAGCATGATTTGTGGACAGTTTTAGCTCTTCAAAATTATTTTCTCCATGTGTAGAGTCCATACCTGTTACATTACCTTGTAAGTTCTCGTCAGCTGTTGTAGGTGTTACTTCTACTATTATCTCTTCACTTACACATGGGGTAGTACTGATCGTTTCTTTCTCCATATGCTCTTCATCATTCTCTCGATGGTGCTCACTTTTCTGCAAAATGTCAGCTAAAAAAGAAGGTGCAACAATGGGCGCCTTAATTGAAGCTAATGATTCTTTCAAGGATTCAACAAGCATTTTCTCAACTCTACAAGCACATTTAACCAATTCTGAAAGAGAACTATATGTTTCATCAATAAGAGCATCCTGAATTTCTTGATTAAGTCCACGTATGAACCTAAGCTCTGTTGCTTCTTCACCTTCAACTAAACCACAACGCAACAAATGATTTTGCAATCGTTCATAGTATTCCTTAACGCACTTATTTCCTTGTTTCAAGCATTGGAGTCTAGTATACAAAAATTCAGAATGATATTCAGGAACATAATCAATTCTCATAAGTCTTTTCATGGCCTTCCAATTTTCAGGTTTTCTCTCTTTTCTACAAATATGTTTCCACCATGTTAATGCATATTCATTTAGCACACTAGCAGCAATCCTAATCTTTTCATTTTCAGACAAATCATACTTGCCAAATTCTTTGTCTACTGCTATCTCCCAATTAATATAGGCATCAGGATCATAATGACCATTAAAAGGTGGAAAGGCGAATTTAACCTTATCTAGGGAATCATCATCAACATGTACCTGAGCATGTAGTATGCCATTTTTGTTGCTTAGAAGATGAGGTAGAGGATTGGAAGTTCCGGGGGCAGTACCTGCAAAAGTATCAAGTCTAGCCAAAATAGTAGCAAGAGTAGTGTTAGCAATCCCTTGTGCGGCCTCGATGGATCTGAGACGGTCTTCTTGCATTGACATACGCTCATTAGTGAGCCGTACATCCTCGCTAAGACCATCGGTGGCGTCCCTCGTCATCTTTTGGAAGTGAGCAATGATGCCCTTGGTTCGTGGAGAGTGATGAAGTGAACTCTCGTCACCTGACATGGTTAGTTGATGACAAGGAAACAAAAACCACAAGTATAATGTTCCTATCAACTACTAGGTGGCAAGTCTCTCAAGCGCTCAAGCCTATGACCCAAGTTCTTACAAGTTCTTACAATGCAGCAGGCGTTGTCGGCCGCTGGCGTTAGCGTTGTCAAAGGTTCTCCGAAGTTTGTGTAGAGCGATTGCCAAGGGATCGAACGCCTGTACGGGTAGAAAGTGGAGCTTGGACAGGCTTAATTTAGTAGCAAAAGGTTAGCAATAATCCAATCAGTGAATGCAAAATTGAAGAATTGTTCAACGTCTAGTCACTAGTTGCTGACTCGAGGCTAGCAAGGACTGTGACTCAAAACTGTGGTCGGCGACAGTACAGTTCCACAGCAGATGAAGAACAGCGCGAAAAAAATTCGCGAAAGAAGGGAACTATCTCAAAAGACTGGGAATCTTGTGAAAACAGGTTTAGCACATAAAAATTTTCGGATCTGTTCCAGACTCTTTTTTTTTTTTTTTTTTTTTTTTTTACGGAACGATCCGATTCGTTTTTCTTTCAAGTGCTATGCAGGCGGAAGACCAGTCGTGTGACCAGTCGGACGGCCAGGTGGGCGACCAGTCGGCTATCAGGAGGGCGACCAGTCGGGCGACCAGTCAGGCGGCGACCAGTCGGGCGACCAGTGGGCTATCAGGTGGGCGACCAGTCGGGAGGCGACCAGTCAGGCGGCGACCAGTCGGGAGGTAACCAGTCGGCTAACAGATGGGCGACCGGTCAGGCGGCAACCAGTCGGGAGGCGACCAGTCGGCTAACAGGAGGGCAGCCGGTCGGACGACCAAGTGGGCGACCAGTCGGCGACCAGTTGGATGAGAAGAAAGCTTCGGTCCGAACACCTTTTCTCTTTTTTTTTTTTTTTTTTTTTTCAACAGTTCGGGACCGAAACGGAAAACAACTCGAAACCGGAACACAACTCGAAACCGAACACAACTCGAAACCGAACACAACTCGAAACCGCTGTGGGAGACAAAAATTTCTTCTGACCTGGACTCCAACTAGACTAGAATTCAGCAACTCGACACGACGATGCAACCAAAAATTCAATAATGCAGTGTACTGGAAAGGAAATTGCGAGGCTCAAATTGTTTTGGTATGGGGAGATCCAATCTGATGGCGCTTCTCTGGACTATAGGAAAGATATCAATCTACTAATCTAGGGTAAAGAATTCTCACCGAGCAACCTGGTTTGCTCTGATACCACTTGATGGCGCCGTGATGGCACTATGGGTGTCCCGATCTTTCGATGAGAAACACACGATCGATTTGTTAGAGTCGACTTTGACGATCCGACTACACCGTACGACGACGATGCGCCTTAGCAATCGCTAAACCAACTCCAGCGGGTTATTGATCTTGCCGTGGGCACGATCAACCTGAACACGAGGTTCAATTCCTGCAAGCAACCGAAGAACAAGCAAGAACAATAGGATAAGCAATCTGAAATTGCGGATAAAACTGGAAGCGAAACAAAGTGGAGTCTTATTGACGATCTTGACAAGGTGGCTGTCCAGCACAACTCGCAGGATCAAGTTTGCACTTGGCTAAACTAATCAAATAAAACCCAAAACCCTAAGGAACCAATGTCTGGCTATTTATAAGAGGTGGGGGCGTGGGAAACACGTCCAAAGCAGTAGGATACCAACTACAACTCTATTACAAGGCCCAAAGCCCACGTCTTCTCGATTTGGAAAAGTGACGCCAATTGTTTTGCAGATTCCCGTTGACTCGGACGGAATTTGGGGATGGGGTCGGATCCGTTGGAAAGAGGACGTCGAAACCTTTCCAACCAGTACTCATAGACCTCAAACACCCTTGTGGATCAAAAGTTATGGTCGTTTGAAGTTGGTGCTGTCCCGGAGGCCGAATCCGAGTTGAACTTGTGCACCGGAAGAATTGGCTTCATGCTTGACGTTTGGGAGTCCTTCTCCTTGGTTCCTAAGGACAATAAAATCATCACAAGGATTAAATAGCATTCCATTCATTAAATTATTTGTATGCAACCCGAGGAACGCATTCACCTGGTAATTGAATTGATGTGTGCGAGCTCGAGTAATTGGCCCTTGTATTACATTGTTGGCTTCAATTGGGTTTGTAGGCATGGCCGTATGCATGGTAGTGATGTCCTCATCATCCTCCCCTTCTTGCATTTGAGTCGTCCTCGACTCAAGTTCATCATCTTCTCCCAAGTTTGTCTTTAGATCTGATAATTCATTTGACGGGATCGAGCTCGAGTCAATGGTCCTTGAACCGACGAAGATGTAGAAGGATGGCCAAGGTGGGGGTCGATAAAGCCATGCAGATGGATCCATCGTAGTAGTTGTATACGAAGTAGAGGATGCCGTGAAGTGTCGCCAACTTAATGGTCCTGGCCAAGGTGGGGGTCGATGAAACCATGCAGTTGATATAACTGTAGCAATACTTGGTGATGACCATATGTATGCAGTGTTAGTTCTGTCCATGATGAGCATGGTCTCATCATGCTCCTAACCATTTCCATGAGAGTACGATTCCCCCTTTCAGCCGCCCCATTTTGTTGAGGTGTTCTAGACATTGTATACTGTGCACAAATGCCTCGGCTTTCAAGAAACTTTGCAAATGGACTTGGACATTGTCCACTTTCATCAAACTTTCCATAATATTTACCACCTCTATCTGATCTCACCACCTTGACTTTCCTATCGAGCTGCCTTTCCACTACATTAACGAATACCTCTAGGATACTCGTAGCTTGAGACTTTTCATGCGGCAAATATAGGTAGCAATAACGTGAGAAGTCATCAATAAAGGTAATAAAATACTTTTCACCGCTCCCAAGAAGGAACATCAAATGGATCACAAATATCAGTGTGTATTAACTGTAACAGTTCAGTACTTCTTGTAGCTAGGTGCTTTGATATGTGTGAGATTTGCTTGCCCTTGATGCAATCTACACACATTCCAGTCAACAAAATCCAATTGAGGTAAAATTTACTGTTCACTAACCTCAAAACACTTTCTTTGGATATATGACCCAATCTTTAATGCCACAAGAAAGCAGAATGTTCATTATGTGCACTACGTTTGTTATCAATAATATATTCAACATGAAACAGGGATTTAGAAAAATTAGCATTAATATTGAAGTGGTATAAACCATCAATTAAAGTACTAGAACTATAATAGTACTTATTCTTATATAACAAAAATACACCGTCTCCAATCAAAAACTTAAAACTTATTATATCCAATTTTCCCATAGATATTAAATTTCTAGTGCATTCAGGAACATAAAGATACTCTTTCAAATCTAAGTGTAGATCGGTATTAAGGATTATTCTATAAGTTCTGATCCTTGCAATTCGTGTCTTCATTCCGTTTCCCATGTACAAAAACTTTGCAGATCCGCTTTTAGGTTGGATTGAAAGGTATCCCTGTATAACATGCGAAACATGAGTAGTAGCACCAGAACCTAACCAGCGGGTATGGCTATGAACTTAAATAAGATTTGATTCAAAGCATATGAAACATAATGTATACCTTTCTATTCGAAACATTTCTTTCTCTTAGGGCAATCCTTTTTAAAATGACCAATCTTCTTGTAGAAGTGGCATCTCAGCTTCTTATGGATTTGGCCCTCACTAACTTGATGTGGAGCCTTGTCCTTCAATTTATCCTTCTTTCTTGGCTTTTCCTTGCTACTACTTGCACTATTGTGCATTATGAGATGGATAGAGTGATCCCTTACTTTCTTTAATCTCCCTTCTTCCTGAATCAATTGGGCTTTGCATTCTTGAAGGTTCTATTTTTCTTTTATGGTGTTATAATGCACCTGGAACCAGCCAAATCCAAGAGGTAGGAAGTTCATGATGAATTGGACTAGAAATAATTCACTTACGTCAATTCCCATGGATGTTAACTTTGCAGCAATATTTGCCATGCTAATCACATGATCATGCACGGAAATAGACTAATCAAATTTCTTGGTCGTTAGATCACTCATAACACTCCCAACCACAGACTTGTCTGTAATTTCTGATTGGGAATATTCTTTTAGCTTTGTCATGAATTCCTTTGCATCATCAGTTTTAGGCAGTGATGGCTTGACGTTTTCAACAATCATCAAGCGCATCAGGTTCAAACTTAGCCCGTTGGACCGTCCCAAGCTTCATAAAGGGAACAATCTTCATGAGTACTTTCATCCATAATGGCTCAGGCTTTTCATCAAGAACTAATGCTAGATCTAAGTCCATAACACTCAGCTAAAACCGGATCTGTTCGGACCAGTCAACATAGTTCAGTCCATTAAACTTGACAAGCCAAAAACCTTAACTCATTAAGTTAATGGAAGCTGCAAATTTTAAATATGCTCAAAGATTAATACTTTGAGTAAATAAAATAGATTCATGTAAAAACAAACTTTTAGTGTGCATCTAAAAACATCTTTGGATGAAATGTAGATACACGACTGGAATCACATCTTTAATAGATAATCAACTATACTTAAGAGAATGCGCACGCTATCTTTGGATAAACCAACAAATTGGCCAAGCATGTTGATTAACCTCTTTCATGTCACCAATTGTAAGCAATGGTCCACCTTTGGGCAACCTCCTAGCGTTACAATTCGCAAACTCAATTGTCCATCATATTTTTCAATTAATAGCATCAAATAGAATATGGCCAATTGTAATGCTCAATTAATTATCTATGATCCTAAACAACGCCACATTGGTGACTAACATGCTTCTGATAATATAAATATTTAATTGGCATATCACTTTTAATTATGCTCATAAGAATAAACTGTGATCTTATGAACAAAAGAAAATTCTGTCTTGTAACATTACAGACGGACACAAACGCATTTTTTGCATATTATCCAAGTAACAATACTGGAAAAGTAAATAACATTTTATTACTCTAAATAATATTACTATGATGAATCACGCAATTGCAAATGCAATTTCACTTATGCGTGTTGATAAAAAAAAATAGAGCAATATATTTACCACAATACAATATGCAATAAAATATCATGAAAGAAAACTTAATCAACCATAAAAAACACTATAATGGTGAATCAAAAAGTGCTAAAACCTGCTCTGATACCAAATGTAAGTTAAATTGCTAAAACTATAAGATCATTTAGCAATTTTAATTCAACCGAAAAACAACTTTTATATGTGCAAAAGCACAAATCATCATTTATATGTGCAAAAGCATAAACCTACCTTGAGATATATTACCTTGCATATTGAGTTTTATTTTTCTCTCCTCTCTTTCTTCTTAACTTTTACAGTTGTCTCATTGGTCAGAGAACTTTATGTTCTGTTCTTTTATTTGTGTACTACTCTTTCTGTGATCTTCTCTTTTGCTTCACACACCTTTGATGTATACGAGAAGGTTCGTTCTATAGCCAAGGAGAAGCCAGTGCAAGGAAGAGAGAAGCCAGAGCAATTCCTCGTACTCAATGCATCTGTTTCCTTGCACTAAAGACAATCAGTTTCCTTGCATTAAAGATAGTCGGTTTCCTTACACTAAAAACAGTTAGTTTTCATGCACTTGAGAAACCAGAGCAATTCAACACTTTAATTGAGTAACAGTAACTCTACACTAAATACATGAACTACTGGCACTTTAATTCAGTTCTTAAAACTCATTGAAATTGACTGTAACTCTGCACTTTAATACATGAAAATGGCACTTTAATAGTCCTCCTGTAACATGCATTATGCTTAATAACTGATAGTACCACCTTGCTTGTGGAGGGGAGAGAATACCACCTTAAAAGGGAGAGTAACCCTCCCCCCATCAGGCTAGTCTTTTGGGGGCCACATGGGACTCTTATGGCCTGGCTATGGCAGCCAAGGTGTGTATTTCACTTGTGGTCCAAGGCCCACACCCCTGGGCCAGTTGGGCAATTCGCTCGCCGGGCGAGGCACGTGCGCCATACGGCTGGGCCGCGAAGGGCACGGTGCGCACCTGGGAGGGATGCATCAGTTGGTATCAGAGCTAGGTCCCGAAACAAGAGGGTCAGAATGATAGTACCACCTTGCTTGTGGAGGGGAGAGAATACCACCTTAAAAGGGAGAGTAATCCTCCCCCCATCAGGCTAGTCTTTTGGGGGCGACATGGGACTCTTATGGCCTCAGCCAAGGTGTGTATTTCTCTTGTGGTCCAAGGCCCACACCCCTGGGCCAGTTGGGCAGTTCGCTCGCCGGGCGAGGCACGTGCGCCATACGGCTGGGCCGCGAAGGGCACGGTGCGCACCCGGGAGGGATGCATCAATAACACTAATTAGTACACAACTAAATATTTGGAAGAGATAGGAGAGGAATTTTAAACCCCATGATTCTTAATCTTTTAGTCTAACAATCATCACACTTAAACCTTTTTATTATAAGAACTACTCTATTAAAATAACTTAACACGCGACTCATCGTAGAAATGGTGGTGCTACAACGTTGCGGAAGCGGCCACTCGGCCAGACAATCAATAGCAATGGCCAGTGGCGGAGCCAGAAAATTCTAAAGGAGGGGGCCAAGAATGAAGTGAACCTCTACTAATAATTGATTTTTAAAGTTCAGTATATAATAAGTACAATATGTAACACTTGTAATTTGCAAGAATTTATGAATGAAAACGTACCACTAATTATTTCACATGAGGCGATAGTTGATATTTGCGAATCCTCATATTCTGAAAATGTTGTAAAATATCTTCCATGTCTATCTTTGCAAACACATCTCGCTCAATATAACAAATCATGAGATCATTGAGCCAATCGTCACTTATCTTATTACGTAAACGTAAATCTGTCTTGATAATCTTCATTGCTGAGAAAGCCCTTTCAACTGTAGCTGTGCCCACCGGTAAAATAAGTGTTAATTCAATCAGTCGATAAACCAATGGATAAACCACGTACTTCTTTGTTTGAACCATCTTCACGGCAAGACTAGCAAGATCATCACAACTTGAGAATTCTTCTCTTCTCATATCGACAAGAAACAAGTGAAGTTGTTCTTCTAGAACCACACGATCAGTTGCCGAGAAATCATCATAGTATATCTCTGAGAGTCGAATAAGACTACCATGATCAAAGTTAGAAAATGAATCTCTCGGATTTAAACAAGCAATGCACTTCAGAAGCTCTGTAGAAGTTTCACTGAACCGACTATCTAACTCAGTTGCAAGTGAATCAATCACAACCAAAAAAATATCACACACATCATTACATCAATGCATCTACTGACTAGTGACTACTCATCTACATCATAAATTCATCATCCAATACAGCAAAAAGAATTGAAGAAATGAAGTATGAAGAATACCCGCGTATAATACCATGCGTGATGCGTCCATGCATGATGCATTCATGTTTTTTTTTGCATGCACGACCTATTTCTTGAGTCTTGATGTAGTATCAGATTTTTTTTGTTAAACTTTGCATTCTATCTACTAATTTACGGAGTACGGAGTACGGTCTACGGGGTTTACCTTGGACTTCACGGTGAGTCAGCGAAACTGTGACGTCGGGCGCCGACGTCGCCGGCGATCGGACGCCGCTATGCTGGGACGCAGAAGTCGCGAGATGCCGGGACGGGGACGCCACGCCGCCACAATTAGACGTTCGGTCTTCCACTGTCTCGTCTCAGCCGTGTGGGCTCCTGAAGTCCTGATGCTCATCGTTGGTAGGCAGTAATACTGCTGGGCCATCGCTAAGACCGGGGCCCAGGCCCACCAAGGCCCCGGCCTGGGCTCCGCCTCTGGCAATGGCGACAAGGATTCATGGTTCGCCGTTTACCTAAACACCAAGGTCAAGTCCGGCCGCCAGCCTGCTTCAGCGAGCAGCAGGAGACCACGCACGCCTCGAAGGAATTTACTATTTGCCTAATCAATATCGTTTTTTTGCTCATATCTTCCTGATCGATTAGACTGCATTCCTGAACACGAACATAGAATGGACTATATACTTATCGATTGATCGATTTCGATTTCAGAAGAATCGAAAACACTGTCCTTCAGCAATATGGATATGCGGTTTTACAGGTACAACAAAAGAACCGGTTCCTAGGAGGAACTTCAAGAAAACTCCAATATACATTGCAAATAGCAGTGGTGGCGCTAACCCAGCCAACATGCTCTGCTTGAAGCAAACGAGCTACCCAGCAAACTGATAAAAAAATGAGTCCTATAACCTTTTATTACACTAAAAGGGACCGAACTAATTCATGAGCACACTACAGTAGTGTTGTGTTCGTAATATTGTACATAGGGCACAATTCTCCGCTGGGAGGGAACAAATGAAGTTCTCCAGCCATCCAGCAGAAATGGATGCCATGGCTTCTGCTAAGTGCAAGATCTTGGTCTCGAAGGTAAAGACATCAACTTCAAGAAAGACATCATGCTTGCTTCGCCTTCAGAAAAAGCTCAACAATCAAGCAAACACTTGCAATTGATGGAAAAGAAAAGGTGTCAGCTGGGAGCTTGCTGGAGTAGCGCACAAAAGAATCCAATAACGATTCCTATTTCCTAGCTATCTCACGCACGCATGCGTTCCTGTATCATATAATTGGCAAAATGTTATTTGAAGAATGACAGTGCAACCCTAAGGACCGAACTTGATGTTGTTAACTGAGTCAAATCGTACAACCACATGTGTTAGTATGGGATGACCTGAACGTAGTACAGGAGTGAGTGACTGGTCTTGCGCCGTGGTAGGTCGAAGTAGTTGGACAGTCACCGACGTGCTGGTGCTGTCTAAGGGTCTCCCTCACCTCGCACAGGTGTTGGAGTATACCGTCCCAATACGGTACCGTTACAACGGTGAGGGCCTTGCTATGGGTTGTGAGGCGATGGACGGTAATCGTAAACCATCGCAAAGTTGTAATTGTTTTGTGTGTGGGGCTGATCACCCGCCATAGCAAGGGGTGCACTTCACCGGGGCTGACGCAAGACTAGAAACTCGCAAGTGGAACAGTTCCGTCACAGTCTAGCAAAACGGGTACGTTTCGTATCGCGTGGCATGGTTGACATGATTGCTAGAGTGTGTCATGTGGGTAAAGTGTACAATCTCTGCAGAGAATAAATCTAATCGATTAGCCGTGCTCACGGTCACGAGCAGCTTGGATAATTATTGTCAAGTATAGTATTTTTGGTTTTGTTTTGGAAAATATTTTGGAACCGGTAGATCTTTTAAATGTTGGGTTGTAACATGCAAAATGTTGAGTCGTTGGACTCAAAGACTGATTGGATTGGTAATTCAATTGTGCTGGTGGTGATTCTTGATGCCATATGATGGTATGTTGGATATTCAATTGTGCTGGTGGTGATTCTTGATGCCATGTGATGGTGGACTTCGAATGGATGAGGTGGCAATTTAGCTTATATGCCATCTCACTTAGCTTTTAGTAATCGGATGTCGTTCAATAGGTCGAAGAAACATATCTTTGCGGATTTGAAAATGACAACCTCTGCGAAGTGGTGAAATCCTTAGGTTTACATGATTACTGAGTTCATATCAACGATGGTTGACACAACTCGGTTGGGATTAAGTTTTTCTCACTTGACTTCTGAACATGTCAACTTGCTTTTGGGTTTCCTGAATAGAATTTAATCTAAAGAACTTTTTATTTACTTCAGACCAAAGAAAAGGGTTAGGTTATGCACTTTTCTTTTGTAAAGTTCTTCAAAAGGTAAAATTTTGAAGGCTTGGTTGAAAACTATTTTGTAGGAGATGAAAGCATAGCTTCTCCTTGTTAGTGCTATATGATAGCACACAAGTTCTCAACATGTCCTCCAATACTTCGGTTTACTTTATTTGCTTATCTATTAGAGGGTGATAAGTTGTTCTGGGATTCAGCTTAGCCCTTAACAATTTTTGCAAACTTTCCTGAAGTTATGTTATGAATTAGAAATAATTGTCCATGGAAATCCTAAGAAGATGGACAATATTTTCTAGATAAGGTTCTGAAAACTTTGTCATTTTGATGCATGGTTTTGATCGGTATAAAATAAACAACTTTATTTATCCGATCGGCGATAACTAATATGGAATTATGCCTTTTTCTGGCCCTGGAAGGCCAGTAATAAAATCCATATAAGTATTATTCCACTTCTATTTAGAAACCTAAAGGAGTTGTAAAAGATTAGCAGTAAATTGATGTTTGACTTTAATTTGTTGACATATGTTACATCTTGCAACATAGTTAGCAATATCCTTTGTTATGTCGGATTAACAATTTACCTGCAGTAGGCTTTTTATGCAGAAATGTCTTATCTGGACTTTTGTCATCCCGGATTCAACTTTCTGCTTAAGCTCTTCAAATTTTTGGATATTTATTCACTCTTGAGCTTGCTTTAATTTGGGTTTTAGGAGTTAGCTACACCTAAAGGTTAATAGCAAATCCTCCTTTGGCTATTCCCAAATTAAGCTTATGAAATTCTTTTATCAATTCAGACTGATCGGTAGGAGTTAATACGAAAATGCAATGAGATTTATGGTTTAGAGCATTAGTTACGACATTAACCTTATCAGGATATTGATAACCATTAAGACCGTAACCTTTTATTTGCTCCAACCACCCTCCTTGCTTGAGATTGAGGTCTAATTTAGTGAAAGATTGTTTCAGGCTCTTATTATTTGTTTAAATACTGCTTCAATTACTGATGAGGTAATGACGCCAGATTTTAAGAGCGTGAACAATTGCAACTAGTTCCAGATCATAAATAGGGTAGTCGAGCTTATGGGGTCGGAGTTGGTGGAAAACATTTGTAAGTTCGAATGGCATTATGATTGAACAAGTTGTTGATGCTAGGGAAGAAGTATTGATAGAGATGTCATTCAGAGTATGATAATTCACGCATAAGCGTAAACTACCATTCTTTTTATTGACAAAAAGAATAGGACTAACCCAAGAAGAAAATTGAGAAGAACAAACTTTGTTGTCCAATTGTTCCTTTGGTTGCTTCTGGTGCATAATGAGTTCACTAGGTTTGGATAAACCAATTGGTTAACATGTTTGAAATAGCAAGAGGTTGCTTGTCAAACTTATTGATCTAACAGAGTGACTATGGTTGAGATGCTGGTTCATTAGAACTATTGAGAAATGGTGGATAGTTAGGATAGAAAGGACAAGATCCGATTGGGTTATAAGGCAACATTTCGTTCCCTAAAATTTTTATTAAATAGAGTTTCTACAATTTAGAAGAGATGAGGTAGTTGATTTGGGCCTACTTTCCATTTGATACAATTTGACATTGTTATTATTGATCGAGATCGTCTCGTCGTGAATTTTCAACCCAAGGGTCTAATATTCGCGAGAGAAATCCTTACACAGAATTCATCACAATGAATAACAATACAAAAGATTGCATTTCAAATTAGCATACAAAGAGATATTTTGGTTTCCAATCATTATTCTATTTCCTGAGCACTTACATTTATCCAAACAATATTTGATCCTACACAAATTGACTTAGCACTTGTGGTTCTATTTTTAAGTAAGGCGGCAGGGTGGATATTCTTTAGGTCCAGTTGTTACTTGCAGGGGAAGTTGGATAGTAACTAGCTTATAGTAACTTAAGTATTTTCTACTATTGCCAGTATGGTGAGGCATTAGTGTTGATTTTTTTCTACAAGCGGTATAAGCTTGAGCACAGTTGGGGTGATGATAAAGATTATGGTATTAATTTCTTTGTAGGTATTAATTTCAATTCTTTGTAAGCAGTTTAGGCTCAGATATGACTAGAGGTAACTGGGTAGCAACTAATAGCTTGGATGTTTTCTGCAGTTCCTAGTATAACAAAATTTTAGTTCTAGTTTTGACAGCATAGGTTCAAACGTAGTTGGGGTGTTGATGAGGATTATATCTGTTTTTCGGGAGCTAGGTTCTAAGAAGGTTCTTGTTATCTAGCACAAGTAACTTGAGAACAAAAGGCATTATTATCCATGCAGTGGAGTTTGCATATGCGGAAAAATAGTTTTTGGCACATCTCCTTAGCTATGGTATGATTATGGAGAGAAGATTAGTAACTAGGATAATATAGAGGTGGAAAGTCCTACAAAAGGAAGAGGTAAGTTATACGAGAAAGTTTTAAATTACAAGTCTATATTCTGCTTAAAAGTTGTCATATTACTTTTAGACAGTATTTTTCTCTTTAAAGGTTTAATCAACTAGGATTCCTACATATATAAGGGAAGAGATAGTTACAGAGAATAATCTAATTCTAGGACTATCTTTTCTTTAGTAGAAGATAACATTCCATTCAAAATTTATTAATCACAACTTCTTATTGATTTAAAGGTTGCGACATCGTGAAGTTTTTAACTTTATGCCAAACATTCACGAGCGCATCCCGAGGAGCAATACAAAAAGATTTCAACAAAACTCCATCAACAAAAGAACGCACCCTTACACTACAATACATAAAAGTTCTAAGGTTCTTTCTTTTTATTACTTAGTCTTGCGAAATTTTATTATGAGAGTTTTGCCATATCAGCAAAGCTACTCATAGCCTAAATGATGGGGTGAGCCATGCCGTGCTGGTACGACATTGTAGTACAGACCGTGTCAGGCCTGAGACCAGAGCACGATGGGCGGCATGGCCCGGCACGGCCATTTGGGCTATGCCCGTGCCGACACGGCACGGCGAAGGCACGGGCACGCCGGCCGCGGCAGGGAAGTAGGCGAGAGGAGCATATGGCCACATGGGTATTACCTATGCCGTGTTGCTGTTGTTGTCGAGCTCGCCCCGGCCCCTTCGCCGCTCACTCCTGACATTGTGGTCCGCGCGCACACTTTTGACACCGTGCCGATGCGCCTCCTCGCCTGTGGCCCACATGGCTCACGCCGCCTTGGCCATTGTGGGCATCGTGGCCAGTCGCCTCCCACAACCGCCGCGTAGCGCACTTCTTCCACAACCGCCGTGTCCTTGCGCACCCATGATTTTTTTTAAGAGAAAAAGTACTATTGAGCTTTCTACAGATGACCATCTCTCGTTCTCTTGTTGGCCAATGAGCGAGAGAGAGGGAGGCAACAGGCGAGAGAGAGATTGAGAGAGACAGTCGAGAGGGAGGGAGAGAGCTGAGAGAGGGAGCAACTGGCGAGAGAGATTGAGAGAGATGGATGAGACAGTGAGCTGCGAGAGGGAGCAACGGGCGAGAGAGAACTGAAAGAGATTGAGCATTGTGTGTCTCCGTCTCCTTTCCTCTCATTGCAATAGCGTAAATGGGCCGGGCTTGGGTCATCACGGCATGAAGCAGACACGAAGTGCAAATGGGCCGTGCTTGGGCTCGCCGAGGACGATCTGGGATGGCACGGTACGGCACGGTAGGCACAACAGGCCATCATGGCCCGGCACGGTTTAGGCACGAAGCACGATCGATGCCCACCTCTAGACCTGCCAGTGGTAACCAGCTGGGTTTGAGTTATATTATTTATAGAAGAAAACGCTTGGGAGTATCTGATTCATAATATTTATTCCTAGCTTACTATACATATAGATCAAAGAAGAAGTAAATTTATGGAAAAAATTAATGAGAAATGATCATACATATATCCCTATTAAATGACATAATACAATCACTTAATGTGGCGACCCGCCGGCGCCCATGTTCAACCAGGTGCCGTGACCCGTCCGGGCTGCCTATATCGGTTCACTTCTCCTAGGTAAGGTAAGCCGCCGCCGCCACCACCTCCCCCAACCTCGATCTGAAACCCTCACCCCCACGCGCCTCCACTCGTCTCTCCCCGTAGCTTACGTGGGGTTCTTCTGCTTGATTGCGCAGGAAGGGGTTAGTCCATGGCGCCGTCCTAGCCGATCTGTGCGGATTTAGTGTGCTAGGTTCGGTTGCTTGTTTGTAGATCATGCGGTGGAGGCTTGCATTTTTTTAATAGTTATGTTTGCCGAGCGTGGAGGTGTTCTTCGTTAGATCATGGTTTGTGGCTAGTATGGATGGATGTAACAACGTCCCACCATTGAAATGGAAGTGTGATACCCTTGATTTTTCTGTGCATTTTTTCCTTCTGCAAAATGTGATTTTTTGAACATAAGATGAGTAGTTCACAAGCTGTATATTATATTTTACAAATGGCTGCGTTAATTTCTAAGGTAGTAGATGGAAGATAGATGGCATGCATACATGCACTAAGTTCTTTTTTTTGTCAAAGTTATCTTTGTGTAGCTGATATATTCATCATATAGAAATATGGTATCTGTGAGTGGGCAAATAGATTGTCACCGTCATGCTACGTAGTGTATGTATTGTTCAACATTCTGTGATTGGAAAATCAAGTGACATATCCTTCCAATTTCCAAGTTTGGTTTTGGGGGGTTTTGTTCAATGGTTTTCGGACTTCTCGATTTAGCTTTCTGAGGCATCCGACCTAAATTATCCTTAAGATGTGAAAATTCCTTTGCTGTTTGTGTTATAGAAAGCTAAGTCTTTTTCACTGTCTTGAAGTAGGTATTCTAGTAGATTATATTTGGCTCAATGTTTTAATCCTGTATGTTTTTCATTTCTTTTTCACAATTGATGAGGACATCACTACCATGGATACGGCCATACTTACAAACCCAATGGAAACCAACAATATCATACAAGGGCCAATTACTCGAGCTCGGGCACGACAATTCAATTACCAGGTGAATGCGTTCCTCGGGTTGCATACAAATAATTTAATGAATGGAATGCTATTTAATCCTTGTGATGATTTTATTGTCCTTAGGAACCAAGGAGAAGGACTCCCAAACGTCAAGCATGAAGCCAATTCTTCCGGTGCACAAGTTCAACTCGGATTCGGCCTCCGGGACAGCACCAACTTCAAACGACCATAACTTTTGATCCACAAGGGTGTTTGAGGTCTATGAGTACTGGTTGGAAAGGTTTCGACGTCCTCTTTCCAACGGATCTGACCCCATCCCCAAATTCCGTCCGAGTCAACGGGAATCTGCAAAACAATTGGCGTCACTTTATCATCATCATGCTTATGTTGTTGTTCTTGTCATTTCATGCTTTACAATATGTATATGTGCTTAATTGTTGCTACAACTTAGTATGTGACATGCCCTACTAGCATACTTCCTAGTCTGTGGGTTAGTCGAGATTAGTCGCGACTACTCGCCACTCTGGCGACTTGACTCGACTTTACAACTTAATAACATTGTAGGCAATGTGGTAATATCTATGAAGTTCAAAAGTTACATGAGAAACTTGATTAGATATTAGAACCTGAATTTCTTTTCACAATTTCATTCAAGGTAAATTCCAAAAATGATGATGATTATGCTCCCTAGTGGTCAAAAAATAGGTATGGCATATAACCTGGAAAAGCTTTTTCACCATTTCAGGTGATGACTCCCAAGGTCTTGTGGAGAATGGTTGTTTCATCTTGACACTTTGTGGAGGAAACCTGGCAAGTAAATCTGCAAGATAAAAGTGATAACACTTCAGTAAATTATTTACTAGGACATGAGAACAAAGGAGTCATGGGATGGTATTGCAAACCTTTACAAAGTGGGCAGCCATGTTTCCCACTTGACGAAAGATGAGCTGAACATCTTAATGGGTTAGGACCTGCTTGTAATTCACTGAGCTCAAGCTCCTCATCATCAGCTAATGTTGGCTATTCAGTCTGCAGTTCTGAGGATTCTGATTCATCAACTGAAAGATAGCACTCCATTGGTAGATGTTCCTTTGGAGTAGTGACCCTGCTACATGGCACCTAAAATAGGGGGAAATCACCATTATTGTTAAGAACAAAAAACACTTTAGGTTCCATTCTGCCAGACCAGAAAATAAAAAAATCAAAATTCAACATTTCTGGCTTTTCCTCTGAATGCCCCCTATTTAATTAATAGCTCTAATATTCTAGAGGTTTGCACCTTTTCTCATTTTTTTTCTTGGCCAAGTAAGCAGAGTTACCTTTCCTTTTTTCAGTGGAGGTCTGCTCCTTTTATCTACCTTTTTCCGTGCCATAATTTGTTTCTGCTTGTAATGAAAAGCCAGACAAAATTTTGAGTGGCTAATTCTGAATTTGGAAACTAGACAACTTAAAGTAACATAGGCTATATCCGGTCAAATCAAATAAGTGATTTTACTTGAATCAGCTTTCCATCATCATGATGTTCTAGTCTGTCACAATCATCGAATGGCCTCAAGGACCTCAAGCAACCAGTTTCACCAATGAAATTAGAGCCTATTTGAATGTCACCATTACATGAATACAATGCATGCCACACTGTCATTAGACCTTTGCCAATTCCATGCTTCCTCACAGGACCACTGTCCTCACATGGCAGAGTGGATCTCTGGGTGGTAGATTCCATGATCTATAGATGAACAATTTTGTTAAGAGAAATAGTTTCCCAACATTAGAGATCTCAGCAGGACAAATAAAACAAATTAACATGGACTGAAATAATGAAAGATGCGTTTAGTTGACAGTATTTTCGGCTCAGGAACTAAAATGATTTGTAAATCAGCATCTGGAGGTAAAGAAACACAAGAATTCCAAAAGACAATACAATGGAGCTCTAATATTACATTTGACCTAAACAATAAAACTGAAGGTTATAGTGTTAGTGTTATGCCCTTGAGGCAATCATATGGATGATTGTAACATGACTATGTTTATGAATAATAATATGATTATTGGTCCAATGAATGTATATCATTGTTTTGATCAACAAGTATGTGACTTGTTTATGAAGCTCTTTACTTATTGATATAATTCGATAAATGTCTCTGATCGGATATCATCGTATGGGACAACGATGAATAGATCAGCACATGTATTGTTCGATGATCATGTTTGTCGGGACCCCGAATTTACAAATCCGGACCCTCTGTGTATTCAACACTAGTCCAGGAACGCGCTAGTGCACACAGTCTTAACATCGGTAAATATCACAATCATACCATTCGATACTAATAAAGTACTTTTATTTAAATAACCAAACTGGTTACTCGACCTTATGGTCAAGTTACAAATGTATGCCTCGCAGGGCGAAACTTATTAAGAGAGAAATAGTAGCAGCGGAAAATCAAATAACTTCGTGGCGCCATCCAGTATACCACAGGCAACTGACTGGGCTCGCTTCCCTAAGTAGACGGTTCCTCTTGGAGCTCCTCCTCCAAAGCTGGTGTAGTCTCCTCTTCAACTGGTGTTGTAGGGTGGCAAGGGTGAGTACTTGGTACTCAGCAAGTCATGCACAGAATGCAGGCTAATATACTATATGCATGGCTTGGTACAAAGGAATAGCTCAAGGTATATTTGCAGTAAACAGCATTTGACAAGTAACATAAGTAGATTCGAAAGCAGTAGAAACAAATATAGCATATTTACGGTTTTAGCCGATTCGAACGTTAAGTCGAACTCTGTGAGTCTATAAGCCCACTTCCCGAGTCAACCCTTCATTATACGGGCAGACATCATGTATTTTATAACGTCGGTCTTGCACACGACCGTGCACGTTGACGCCAATACGTAATGTCTTAACTTTGTATAGGCGAAGTAGAGAGACAAACAAAGTTTCTCGACTGGCGGATACCTGGTCTCTGCATTGATTAGCCGTCGGCTTAAATAAAATATTGGTTGCTCTTTACCACCTACCTCTTGCATTAGAACTACCCCGATTGCTATTTCCTTCGCTGATATGTACAACTTGAACGGCACCCCTTTCTGTGGTGCTATTAACACCGGAGGTTTCGACAGATATCTCTTCATATCATCAAATGCTCTCTACTGGTCCTCCCCCCACATAAATTCTTGGTTTTCTTTTATCCTCAACAATGGGGTGAACGCATTGATCAACCAGATAAGTTCAAAATAAAACGCCTCAAATAATTGATCTTACCGATCAACTTTTGTAAGTCTTTCTTGCTTCTTGGTGGTTGTGTATCGGCTATAGCTCTGACTCGTTCTTGACTCAATTCTTTCCCTCTTTCATACACCATGAACCCGAGAAATTGCCCAGTCGATACCCCAAACGCGCATTTTAAAGGATTCATTTTCAGGCTGTGCATCCTTGTCCTTCTGAACACTTCTTCCAAGTCAGCCAGATGTTGTTGATTTTCTGATGATTTCACCACCACATCATCAATGTATATTTATACAATATGGCCAATTAGTTCATGAAATACCAAATTCATGGCTCTCTGATAAGTAGCCCCGGCGTTCTTTAATCTGAACGTCATAACGGCCCATTCAAACAACCCTAGTGCCCCAGGGCATCGGAAGGCTGTCTTATGAACATCGGCTTTAGCCATGAATATCTGGTTGTATCCCGCGTTCCCGTCGAGAATGCTAATGATCTTGTTTCGTGATGCAGCATCGATAAGCATATCGGCTATAGGCATTGGGTACTCACCCTTAGGGGTAGCTTTATTTGTCTCTGAAATCAACACACACCCTAAGTTTGCCCTTTTTTCTTTATCACCGAAGCGATATTAGAAATCCATTCGGCATACTAGCACAGTATGATGAACTTGGCTTCCAATAGTCGTTCTATTTCTTGTTTGATCTTGTCGCATATCGCCGGGTTGAAATGTCTAGGTGACTGTTTGAACGGCCGATATCTGGATTTTATAGGTAGCCGATGTTCGACCAGTTGTCGGCTTAGTCCTGGCATCTCATGATACTCCCAAGCAATGCAATCTTTATGTTTCTTTAATAACTTTACAAGTTTTTCCTTATACTTAGCGTGTAACCTAGAGTTGATGAAAGTTGGCCTTTTCCGATCGTCGTTGCCTATATCTACTTCTTCTAGCGGATCGGTTGACATAAATCCTTGCCCGAGCCTCTTGTCAACTTTGAAGTCTCCAATAGCTTCGAGGCTATCGGCTGTCTGCTGATAACTTCGTGCCTTCTCTTGTAACAGTTTCACGGTTGGGTTGGCTTCCATCGACGTAGAATTTCACTTGTCCGACCAATCGCGCTAGGCCTTACGCTGATTGAACTAATTCCAATATTGTTGACAAAGACAAAATTGCACTCATTCAAAACCTTGCCCGAGATACATCTGGCTCCTTCATTTGGCCAAGTTATGCCTGGGTTGGCCATAGCGACGTGAGTCGACGTATCAGCCTTTACAACTTCAGTCGTATCACCGTTCCATTGTATCAGTTTTTGATGCATGGTGGACGGGATGCAGCAATTGGCATATATCCAATCTCTCCCCAATAGCACGCTGTAACCCCCTTTGGCATCCACCACGAAAAAGGCAGTCGGCAAAGTCTTGATGTGGACCATTAGCTCAGTTCCATTTACAAATCAATTATTTGTGTCAATTTTAGTTACAACTGACACATAAGGTTTTATCTGTGCCAGTTCCATTTACAAATCGACACAAATAATGGGAACACTATTTGTGTCGGTTTGTAAGTAAAACTGACACAAATAAGTGCCTATTTGTGCTGATTCTAATTAAAAACTGACACAAATTGTGTTCCAGATATTTTGAAGTTTAGAATCAACACAAAAATTTTATCTATGTTGGTTTCAAAAAAACCGACAGATATAGACCGTCATCTATTATGTGTTTTGTAGTAGTGAAAGGAAAAAAAGTACAGAGCTCAGCGATGTCTTTTCCAAAAAAAAGAACTTGTGCTTGCCTATGGAAAATAACTGTTGCAAAAATTAGCCTAATCAAGGGACATACGTTCATTTTGAGACAAATTTTTTTATAGTACAAGAACGCACATAACTTACGTACACCATACTCACATCACATATGTACAAACATGTATGTGCATCGCATACACACGCTAAGAAATTTTTTAAAGGCTCCACGGCCTCTAGAGCGCGAATACACGTTTTCCCATTGAATGCGCATCGTGTGTACCCAATTACCCATTTATATTACTGATAAGCATGCGCGTTCGTGTGGAGTATAACGCAGGTGGGTAAGGAGTGATGACACACTAGAGCGTCGAGACAAACATAGAAATATACAAATTTGCCTTAAATCAGTGATGCTTGTGTTGTAGGAAATATGTGCAATATTTTAATTCTGAATTTTATTACGAGGCAAATAATACAAAAGACTAGATATATAAATCAATAGGCAACATATTGTATTTCAAAATATGCAGGTATCTCTGCAGCAATGGTTTGAAGATATCACTCACCCACCTTCCTGATGCACGTCGAGGAAGAAGACAAACGGAAGAGAGATTCAATTTACTCGGTCTGGACATCTCCAAGTCTTTATATAGATGCAAATCAGTTACTCACTAGTAAGTAATGATATTATGTTAATTAAATGCAAAAATTACTAATTGGTAACTAATGGTATTATGTTAATTAAACCAAATGGCTCGAAGATACCACTCACCCACCCAACTTTGAAATATTATTACCGTCTAGTGCATGTATCTCTGCAGCAATGTCTTAGAGATACCACTCACCTACCTTCCTGGTGCACATCGAGGAAGAAGAACATGAATGGAAGAGAGATTCGGTTTCCTCTGAAATAACCTCAAAATTCAAAACGAATTTCAAATTTGGATTTATTTGGACCAATTTGGAGCTGTTTTCGGATTTTGCCGTTTTTGGAAATTTTCGGTGCTTTTACGCTTTCCATTTCCGGCCTTTGCGCTTCCCCGCCAGCGCCCGCGCCCCCGCACAGTGCGCCTTCGCACTGTGCGTCTTCCCCGCCCCGCGTGCACCTCTGCCATGGCAGAGCTCTGCCAGCTCGCCCGTGACCTCGCCGCCGCCCTAAGCCCTATAGGGCACTCCACCCTCCGCCGCCTGATCACGCTGCCGCTCCGAGCTTTGCGCCGCCGATGCGTCCCATCGTCCGCCAGGCGTGCGATCCGTGAAAATGATTCGGCCGACGACCCCCGCCGCCCTTCGCCGCTATTTAAACCCTCCCCGGCCTCCATTTTTGTCCTCCAAGCTCACCGCCCCCCCCCCCTCCTCTCTCTTTTCCCCTCTTTCACTCGCTCTCCCGTGGTCTCCCGTAGCCGCTCCGCGGTTGTCTCCTCCGCCTCGCCGTGGCCGCCCCTCCCGCCGCTCGCCTCTGAGCCGCGCTCTAGAACCAGGGTAAGCCCCTCACCCGCTTGCCCCAAGCCCCAAGCTCCCTCGTGCCCCAATTCGCCGATTCTCCTCCTTCTTCCCCGCCGCCGGCGGCCAGCTCCGCCCGGCGCCGCTCTCCCCTTTCCTCCCCGCTGACGAGGCGGCCCCACCCGTCAGTCCCCGCCTCGCCCCAGCCCGTGGCCCACCCGCAGCCACTCCCCCTCTCACCCGCGCACTCACCGGCCCCACCCGTCAGCCCCCTTTTCTCCCTCTCTCTCACCGACCGCCGGGCCCACACGTCAGTGCGGCCTGGCCATGGGAGTTGGGCCGGCCCAGTAGCCATGTCCCACGCGCGCGCAATCGCGGGCCGGATCTGGTTACGGTTCGACCCAAATGAACAGTGCCCATTTCCTTTTTCCCTCCGATTTTAATTTCCAAAATTCTTTTTTAATTCATTTAATGATCCAAAAATGCTCCAAAAATTCCCAAAGATCCAAAAATGCCCAAAATACATATTCCAAACCCTTTCGAGCCACTGAGTCCAAAAATGAACTCCGTTTCGCCAAACCAAGTTTCCAAAATTCCGAAAACACCCCTCCAATCCATTTCCGGCTTATTTTCTCTCTCGGTTTTCTCTCTTCTTTCCTTTTTGTTTAATTTATTTATTGTTTATCTTATGTTGGTTGTTTACGATAGAACCGACGACCGAGCAGTACCAACTCCAAGAGCAGACCCAGGAGCAGGAGCAGTACTTGGAACAGGAGCCGGACCCGCGTGAAGCCGAGTACAACTCCACCAACTCCGAACTAGGGAACCCCTCCGCCTCGCAAGGCAAGCCGTACACCTTTGAACATGTTGAACCTATTCATGCCTTATTATAGTTAATTACTATTTTCTACCGCATTACTTTACTGTATGTTGAAATATTGCAAATCTGTTTAGTTTAGAATGACATGATACTTAGTTAATGCCGATTTGCTCATGAGACTTCCTTGAAAATTATTGAACCTAATTATATCATTGTAACCTTAGGTTAATTAATATTCCGGTATTAATTATTATTATCCTGTTAGTTTAGTCAAATGTTTTTGAGAATGGAAATAAAAGGCTGCCGAACCTTTGGTTCGGTTCTGTTTGGAAAAGTGCTACGGTTTGGGGGACAGAATTGGATAAATCCCGGAGTGGATGAGTTCCAATCCCCGGCTGATGATTAATGCCATGGTTGGTTGTGGTGGCTGGTACAGTTGGTACCGGATTGGTTTGTGGATCGGAAAAGGCTTGGTCTTTGGCAATGTAAGGTTAATACTCCTCTTGAGCAAAGTAAATAACTTAAGAACTCGTTCAACCACAGGTTGGGCCGGTCAACTTCGTTGGCTTGACTCAACATAGCTCGGTACATTGTACTTTCCCTCGGAATACCTATAGGAGCAGGGTTACCTTCCCGGGTATGGGAGATGGTCCAAGGTTATGAGGGGTGAAACGGAAGTGTGCACGAGGAAACTGTGGCATTCCGGGTTCACAACGGTAGGTGTCCACAGTAAGCGGGACCAAGCACTCCACACTGGCCAGTGGGGACCCCGGGTTAATGTGGACCAAAACTCTACCGGATAGGGACTAAAGAGGGAAATGTCCAACGAAAAGCTATGATAACCTCGATCCGGCCGCACGCATTTAAGTTGCGTGTTAAACTCGAGTTGGCATTAACGATCGTGGAATCTTGTGGGTAAAGCTGAACACCTCTGCAGAGTGAATAAATGGTATTCGAATACGCCGTGCCTCCGGTAAATGAAGCTAAGTTTAATTGGGGTGAATCCCGTAACTTAGCTCAAGTAGATCTTGGTGCATGTTTGAGAATGTGGTTTAATGGTGATGACTTTGTGAATGGAACCCCCCTGGATTACTATTATTATGGATTGTGTTTTAAAATGTAAAATGATGTTACAAATAAAACTGCATCCACAAATACTTTAACCTTGTACCAATATTGTGCTACACCCTTGCATGTAATATTCAGTGTTTTCCGTACGACTTGTTGAGTACTCCCGTACTCACCCTTGCAACCCCGACCCCCTCTCAGAGTTTGAAGAAGCTGGAGCGTTCCAGGAGTGCGTAGATGGCAATTTGGTTTTGAGGTCTTAGTCTTTTGCTCAGGCCTGCCTGTGCGGTGTTTTGCTTGTAAGTTATTCGGGCCCTGCTGCGCCCTCTTCTGTAAAAACCCTGGCCGTTAGGCCTTATATTGAATAAAAATGTTGGAATTTGACTTTTGCCTGGCAATAATATGCTTGGTTCCTGGCAGCTAATCATCCTGGGTAGCTGTCGAGGCGTACGGATATGCCCCTAAAAAAGCGGGTCGTCACATCCTCAGCCTGGACATCTTCAAATCTTTATATAGACGCAAATCAGTTACTCACTAGTAAGTAACTATATTGTGTTAATTAAATGTAGAAATTATTCATTAGTAATAGATAGTATTATGTTAATTAAACCAGATTTAAACGAACACATCATGATCGCTCGTCGTAAGTCATGGGAAAATATAGAAATACACACGCATGTGTTTAGCAAAAGTTACTCCCGTGCTATCCTTATGTCATATCATATGCCATATTATTCAAGGGGGTGGGAAGTACTGGCCATCTTATAAATTAAATTATTCATGCTTTGAAAATTTAAAAGACACGACCTCTCATGCGCTTAACATGTACACGATATTGTGCGGTTGTGCCCTTCATCTACGGGCCAGCTTGTACGGAAGTAACCAGAATCATAAGATAAATTAATAGATGCAAGCACTATATCTGTTAATTATATTTGCAATGTATATATATGATAATTAATTTAACAATAATATTTATGATAACAAATAATATTTGTGATGGATTACAATATTTAATGTAAAATAATTTATTTATGGAATATCAAGGTATTGTGTTGAGTTTATTTTTTTATTTCTAATAGGAGATGCAGCGCATGTACGGAGACACAACACAGGCATATACGACGCAAACTATAGGTTGGAGAGAATCCGTGTAGGAGGCTTGTAGCCTGGGAACAGCATGTGAGAGTCGTGAGTGCAGCGAGATGAGACGCGAATAGATTTATGCAAACGGACAACCAGTGTAGTGGTTAGCGGACTGTGCAGACAAGCGAGCCATGCGAGAGCGGCGAGAGGGATGTACGCATGCATGTGTGAGTTTTGAGTTGTGTGTGCATGTATTGGGCCAATTGTGTGTGCATGTATAAATAATTACAGATAAAAAAATTTGGTAACAAAGAGTCATATATATAATATATACTAGTTACATGCCCGTGCGTTGCTACGAAAAACAAAATTGATAACGAAAAATAAAGATTAAAAAAAAAATTCACAAGATCAAACATCTATCTTTAACGCTTCGTTTCTTGCGAAAGCTGGCTAATTAAAGCAACGCTTCGTTTTTTGCGTAGGGCAATTAAGCAGGGCAATTAAGTAGGGCAATTAAGCAGGGCAATTAATGACGTGGGTAGAACTCACCACTGCCACCAACTGCTGCTTTATAATAGTAGAGATATATATATAGGAAGCCTTTTCCGCAAAGTACATTCTCGCACTTTTAATATATCACTTAAATGAGCGTGTTATACTCATTTATCATTTTCAGTATAACTAATACTAATTGTAAGATACTCTAATGCAGCGTGATTGAAAAAATTTAAGCAGTATAATCAGTATTAAAGTATACTCAAAAGAATAAAGAGATATAATAATATTATTTAAGCTGTATAATAAAAATAAGAGTACGTGCTCTTAGTACTATGGAATTATATATATATATATATATATATATATATATATATATATATATATATATATAGAGTGAGAGAGAGAGAGGATGGCTAGAAAAATATCTATAGCACAGAGAACTTGTACAACACACGGTCTAAGCCGTCCGATCGCACAACGTACGGTCCAGATGAATCAAGGTGGAAGGCCACTTAAACCATTTTACACAAAACACCCACATTGATTCCTCTTTCGCGAATACATCCTTCCACCTTGATTCATCTGGACCATACGTTGTGTGATCGGACGGTTTAGAACGTGGGTAGTACAAGTTCACTTTACTATCGATAGTATTCTAGCCATCCTATATATATATATATATATATATATATATATATATATATATATATATATATATATAAATATATATATATAAAGCCTTTTTCGTACTCTTGGGGGTATGTAGTCCCACCTCCAGTATACCACTTAAATTAAAGTGTTATATTCCTTTATCATTTTTAATATACTTTAATAATAATTCTAAGATACTACAATACGACATTGTTAAAAAAATTCATCAGAGCCTTTTATTTTTTGCTATATACCCTTTTCCACATGTAAAAAAGAGTATATAAATAAATTATGCTATAAATGGTGGACTTGAATAAAATTTTCCGTAGAACTCACTTTGGAGTATCTTATAATCAGTATTAGAGTATATTCAAAATGATATAGAAGTATAATAACATTATTTAAGCAGCATATTGAGAGTGAGAGTACATACTCCCAAGAGTATGGAATCATTTCATATATATATATATATATATATATATATATATATATATATATATATATACTACCTCGTTTAGCGCGTCGTGCGCTTTTAGCCATCGCTCATAGCTTTTCTTTATTTCTTCAGTTTTCTACCGCCAGAAGGTACAACTATCGCGCACATATAGTAAACCCCTTATAGTGCCTAGCTTTGGAGGCCAAAGAGAGACTCCACATGTCAGCCCTCCATTTCTTCCAAATTGTGAATGGGTCCCTGCGCGATTTTATGTGAGAGGAAAATATTTTTTCCCGGTTCGCGTTTAGGTCCCTCGGTGGCCAATTTACAGGAAGAACCTCTCGTTAAATGCGAATCGCGAACGAACCATTTCCTAATTTTTCAAAATAGCGAATAGGTCCAAAATTGTAACAAATAGGTCCCTGCGCTTTACGTTTATGTCCTTTCTCCGTTTTGCCCGGAAAAAATGTTTTTGTGGCCCGTTTTTTCTCCAGACTATACGAAAAATATTTTCGTTGGCCGTTTTTCCAAAAAAAAAAAGATGACAATTTTCTTTCTCCGTTTTACCCGAAAAAAATACTTTCGTGATCCGTTTTTTCTCCGTAGCATGGGAAAAATGTTTTCGCTAGCCATTTTCCCCCAAAAAAATTGGAAGATCGTTTCCTTTCTCCGTTTTGCCTAGAAAAAATGTTTTTGTGATATGTTTTTCCTTCGGAGTATGGGAAAAATGTTTCCGTTGGCCGTTCTCCAAAAAAAATCAATGGAAATTCATTTTTCGTCCGTCGTTTCTCTGTTTTTGTCCTTTTTTCCTGGGAAAATTATTTTCGTGGCCCGTTTTAAAAATATTTTCGTTGATCATTTTTCCAAAAAAAATGGAAAACCGTTTCCTTTCTCCGTTTTGTCCGAAAAAAATGTTTTCGTGATCCGTTTTTCCTCCGGAGCATGGGGAAAATGTTTTCGTTGGCCGTTTTCCAAAAAAAAAATTTGGAAAACCGTTTCCTTTCTACGTTTTGCCCGGAAAAAAATGTTTTCGTGATCCGTTTTTTCTCCGGAGCATGATAAAAATATTTTCGTTGACCGTTTTTCAAAAAAAAAATGAAAATTCGTTTTTCGTCTGTCATTTCTCCGGTTTTTACCGTTTTCACTCATTTTCCCCGGGAAAATTGTTTTCGTGTCTCATTTTTCCCGAAAAAATGTTGTTTTCGTTGGCCGTTCCCCCCAAAAAAAATTAGAAATTCGTTTTTCGCCCATCGTTTATTCGTTTTTGTCCATTTTTCCTCGCTTTTACCGGTGAAAAATCAATGGAGATAATTTTTTTGTAGCTCGATCACTTATATTACCCAGTAAACGCATAGGGTGTTAAACTCGGCATCTATAATTTTTTTGGCAACTCGAAATCTAATATTGTCAAGAGCGATCTCTAATATTTTTCAAAATGTGTATTATCTTGAATATTTCTCCCTTTTTAGAAATAAAAAGTTGAATCAAATTTCGCACGGCGAGGCGTAGTATATATAACACTGAAAAGCTACGAGCGACGGCTGAAAAGAAGATGAAGCGCACCCGATCCACGAGGTGGCCCAGCAAAAACCATGTGCTGCAGCAAGGAAAGAACCCGTGTGCAGCGCAAGGGAGCGACACGATCAAGTGGCAGCAGCGCAAGTACTCCTGTAGGCAGTGCGCAGCGCAAGTACTCCTGTAGGCAGTGCGCAGCGCAAGCAACAGTAAGACGAAAAAAAAAGAAGGCAGAGCAAGAGAGACACGAAAAATAAGGGGAAAAAGCGAAAGAGAAAAAATTGAATCTTTTTTAGAAACTAATTAAGCGTTATGCTCGTTGTGTGTATAGCACAAGGTTTGAAATTTTGTTTTTAAACCATATCTCAGAGATGACCAAAATCCAAAATCTCGACAAATTCTTAGTATTTCAGCCGAAATCTAATGAAATTCAAAAGGCAAAATTCAAATAAGGTTTTTCATACCAGGAAAAATGAGATTTCAGATAAAATCACCGTATTTTTGGCAAAACTGAACAAAATTTCGGTGGTTTTGGTATGCTAAGGCTATAAAAGTCTCCGTTCCTCTCACATAAAATGAAATGCATATGCCCTAGTGGTCTAAAATGCATAGGTTGTAGGTTCAAACCTTGCTCTTAGCATCATTTTTTTTTCAAATGCATTATTATTATTTTTATTTTGGATGCCTTAACTTTTTTTTGTCCCAAAATGTAATCACTACTGTCGGCATTTTTTACCAGTAGGATCCCCCGAGACCGGAGGTTTTACATTCAGTAGGGGTGCATCTTTGCGGTGGAAAACCCTAACCGCTCTACCGTGGGATCCTGGAAACGATGAAACCAAGAACTCAGCTAGCACTCCTCGTTTTTACCCAGGTTCGGACCCCCGGAGTGGGTAATAGCCCTACATCCTGCTTATCTTCTTGTTACGGTTCTGGTGGAATGGGGTTACAATGTCCTCCTATCTGGCCTTGGTGCTGGTCGCCCAGGTCTAAGAAGAAAGAACTCTTCTTTCTACTCTTCTCTGAACCGAATGACCTCAGCCCCCTCTCACATGCACCGGCCCTCCCTTATATAGCGAGGCAGGCTCGGGCAAGTGGGGAGGTGACATCATGCTGATACACAGCTTATTAATTACACCCATTAATGACGTCCCGTCCTCCAAGCCTTATTCTTTGTGCCGCCGGACTGCTCCTCGTGGGCCGCCCGCGATGCATACTTCCCATGACGATTTAGGCACGACGTGTCAGAGGCATGGGTCTTCACCGAAAAGATAGTGTATCCAGGTCATTTAATGTCCTATCATGGGGTGTCGGAGGAAGGAGACTTCTAGGAGAAGCCTCCCCCAACTCCTCTTCTCGCCTTGGTCGCCTGGCGGGGGGACTTGGTCGCCCCCTGCTCGCCTAGTTGCCATGTGGGCCTCCTCGCCTGGCCGCCCACGCGGGCCTCCTCACCCGGCGAGGATGGCTTTGGATGCCCGACTGCCTGTCAGGCCGCCACGTGGGTCTGGTCTCTCTCCTGCTCACCAGACCACCATGTGGGCCTCCTCGCCCGACGAGGAGGGCTTTGGACGCCCGACTGCCTGTCAGGCCGCCACGTGGATCTTGTCTCCCTCCTGCTCGCCAGACCACCATGTGGGCCTCCTCGGCCGGCGAGGACGGCTTTGGACTTTTTGGTAGCTGGAGTCCATTCAGCAACGAACTCCGCCACCTTCTGACTTTTGATAGCGGTGCAGGGGACAAACTTGAGGCAGAATTCCCCCAACTCCACCGACCACTTGGCAATACGGCCCTATGCTTCCCTGTTGTGGAGAATCTCCCGCAGAGGGTAGGCCGTAACGACGGTGATCTCGTGTCCTTGAAAGTAATGCCGCAGCTTCCTGGACGCCACCAGGACAACATACATCATCTTTTGCACCTGCAGGTATCAGGTCTCTGCATCATGCAACACCTTACTGATGTAGTAAACCGGCTTCTGGATGGCTTCCCTCTCTGCCGCCAGAATCGCGCTGACCACCGTAGGGGTGGCGGCGATATACAAGAGTAACTGCTCACCAAGACTTGGGGCGACCAGCACTAGCGGGGAGGAGAGGTACTTCTTCAAGTCTTGGAACGCGTGTTGAGCCTCCTCTGTCCACTCGAAGTGGTTGGTTTTCTTTAGTAATTTGAACAGAGGTAGGCTTATTTCGCCTAATCGGGCGATGAATCGCCCGAGAGACGTCAGGCAACCAGCAAGGAACTAGACCTACTTGAGCTGCACCGGCGCCTTCATGTGCTTAATTCTTGCAATCTTATCAGGGTGGGCCTCAATGCCCTGACATGACACAAGGAATCCCAACAACTTTCCAGAGGGCACCCCAAACACGCATTTCTTGGGGTTGAGCTTCAAATTGTTCTTTCGGAGGTTGGCGAAAGTCTCCTCTAGGTCTTTGATCATCCCCTCGCTGCTTTTGATCTTTACCACCAAGTCATTGACGTACACCTCAAGATTGCATCCTATCTGAGGACGGAAGGTGAGGTGAATGGCGCGTTGGTAGGTAGAACCGGCATTCTTTAACCCAAATGGAATTTTGACATAATAGTAGACACCCATCGGGGTTGCGAATGCGGTCTTCTCTTCGTCTTTCACTGCCATGCTAATCTGGTGGTACCCAAAGTAGGCATCCAGAAAGCATAGCAGTTCGCAGCCTGCCGTCGAGTCGACAATGAGGTCGATACGAGGCAGTGGGTAGGGGTCCTTTGGGTAGGCTTTGTTGAGGTCAGTAAAATCGACACACATTCACCACTTCCCGTTGGATTTCTTGACGAGCATGGGGTTTGCGAGCCACTTGGGGTGCATGACTCCCCGAATAATCCCAACATGCCGAAACTTCTCTACCTCCTCCCGAATGGCAACTTGGCGCTCAGGTGCTTGTCAATGGACCTTTTGACAGACCGGATGCACATCGGGGAGCGTCGCCAATCGGTGCTTGATCACCTCCTTGGGGATCCCAATCATATCGGACGGGTGCCAAGCAAACACGTCGAAATTAGACCGGAGGAAGGTGACGAGCGCATCTTCCTATTTGGTGCTGAGGCTGGCGCCGATGGAGACACTTTTCCCGGAATTGCCACCCCTAGGGAGACCACTCGCACCTTGTCGGCTGAGCTAGACGAAGCGCGGTTCATAACCTGAGGGGCTCTGGGAAGCGGGACCTCACCCTGCCCTACACAGGTGGCGCCGGCCAGGTCCATTGCATGCTTGTGGCAGCGCAAAGCTTCTGGTCGGTCCACCTGGAGGGTAATGGGGCCGCGAGGTCCCGGAATCTTCACCACCATGTAGGCATAGTGGGTCACCGCCATGAACTTGGCCAGGGCAGGCCTGCCAAGTATGGTGTTGTACGAGAGGTTGAAGCTAGCAACTTCAAAGTCGACCATCTCCGTACGGTAGTTGCGCTCCTTCCCGAGGGTGACGGGGAGGCGCACTTGGCCCAAGGGCATGAGGCCAGCCCCCGGGGTCACACCGAAGAAAGGCAGAGCTAGGCGCAGCTCCCGATGTGGGATCTGGAGCACCTGGAATGCCTGGGAGGACAGGAGGCTAATGGAACTTCCTCCGTCCACGAGCACCCGACCAAGTTTTACGTTCCAGATGTTGGGGAACGCGGTATGCTACTCTAGCACAAATTAAAATTTCTACCGCAAACCAGAAAAGCTACTCGCAAGAAGGGGATCATAGATCTATTACCACTAGACACGCAGTTGCGGAATCCTTCGCACGTCGTTGTAGTGGATCGTCCTCGCCGTGGATCGTCCTCGCCGCGGATCGTCCTCGCTGTGGATCGTCCTCTCCACGCCGCAGTAGCAACAGCGTCACCACAGCAGTCCACACATTCGGGGATGGAACGCCGTGCGTCGGTGTGCAAGCACCGGGTTGCTCGGTGGGTTGCTCGGTAGGGGCAACGAGAGGAGGTGGCTAGGGTTTCTGGCGAAACACCTCTAAACCGCACGAAAGTCTGTACTGCGTCCAGCCTCCTCCCCTCCTTATATAGCCACGAGGTGAAACCCTAGGCAGTCAGGGCCCATCTACGCGCTAAGCCCACGAGGTCCATTAATTACGGATCCAATCCGAATTGATGCGTCCCAGCCCGTTAAGTGTGTGACCCTGTAGGTTCATGCGCATTTGGACATGGATTCGGAAAACCCTTTTCTAATCCAATAGTCGGTAGCGGCTCCTTGCAGAGCATGCCAACTCCCAAACGCATATGATTAAAGTACTGATGTAATAATCCCTTTGCCAAACTATATGAAGATCAAACTCAAGGCGAGAAGCATGTCATCCTTTGACAGTTCAATCCATCTCTCGTATCCGTGATATATTAATAAGTTGTGATTGACTTCTCAATCACAGCATGGCCATGCACTTCCTTAATCATATCACACGAGTGGCCTAGACATATATCTCCGTTACATTGGAGTGGCAAATTCCATCTCGACTGCTCACTTCCCTCTGCATGTTTCATAGTAAACATGAAAGCTACCTTTATAACTATCCGGTTAGGAAATAGTGTTTGGTAATCCCAAGGTAAACTATTACACATGTAGGGAATATGACAATCTTAGGTCCAAGGATCATACATCTACTATGTATGAGATACACTGATGACACATAAGAACGTAACATTCTCGCAGTGTCCCATGTGGGTCTATCTAACCCATGTTCTTCAACATGCGTCCACAATGTATTGATGATATCTCCATATCCCATGATCTATGAAACATGATCATCGAACAATACATGTGCTGATCTATTCATCGTTGTCCTATACGATGATATCCGATCAGAGATATTTATCGAATTATATCAATAAGTAAAGAGCTTCATAAACAAGTCACACACTTGTTGATCAAAACAATGATATACATTCATTGGACCAATAATCATATTATTATTCATAAACATAGTCATGTTACAATCATCCATATGATTGCCTCAAGGGCATAACACTAACAATCTCCCACTTGCACTTGAGTCAATCAATTAAGTATCTAATACCAATAGACCTCGTGTGCGCCTCATGCTTAGGCTGTGGCAGTGGCTTTGTCAATGGATCAGCCACATTGGCTTCCGTATGTACTTTGCATATCTTCACATCACCTCTATCCACAATCTCGCGAATAAGGTGATAGCGTCGGAGTATATGTTTGGACTTCTGATGTGATCTAGGCTCTTTTGCTTGTGCAATGGCACCACTATTATCACAATAGATGTCCATTGGACTAGAGGCACTAGCGACCACACCAAGCTCTGAGATAAACTTCTTTATCCATACAGCTTCTTTTGCGGCATCCGAAGCCGCAATGTACTCCGCTTCTGTCGTAGAATCAGCCACCGTGCTTTGCTTGGAACTCTTCCAGCTTACTGCTCCTCCATTTAGTGTAAACACGAAACCGGATTGTGATCGAAAATCATCTTTGTCAGTTTGGAAGCTTGCATCGGTGTAACCTTTTACAACCAGTTCTTCCTCACCTCCAAAGACTAGGAACATACCCTTAGTTCTTCTCAAGTACTTTAGGATGTTTTTCACGGCTATCCAATGACCATCACCGGGATCCGCTTGGTATCTACTTGTGACACTTAGAGCATATAAGACATCTGGGCGCGTACAGATCATGCCATACATGATAGATCCAATAGCCGAAGCATATGGAATCTTGCTCATCCTGTCTTGCTCATCAGTTGTCGAAGGACACTGATTCTTGCTTAGACTGATGCCATGTGACATTGGCATGAATCCTCTCTTAGATTCATGCATATTGAACCTTTTCAATACTTTATCAATGTACATTTCCTGGCTTAATCCAATCAACCTTTTTGATCTATCTCTATAGATCTTTATGCCCAAGATATAACATGCTTGTGACACTATGGTTTGGTGTGACGTTATAGAAGGTGAAACTAGAGAATAAAACCTTTCGGCTTAGGGTTTTCTCGCGTTTTTGGGCCGGTTGAAGTGTTATGTCGCCACGGAGTGTCGTAACCTTATTTAACGTGCATGATAAGGTTAATAACAGTATGAAATGTGGAATTAAGGTTAAAACTATAGGTTATGGAGGTTAATAGCTTTTCCGGGCCGTTTTCGGGGTTTTGGGCCTTCCCGGGGGAGTTTTGGGCCTTGGTGGGATGGATTAGGTCTCCGTAACGGACTAGAATTGGGTGTGGGGGCTGGTAAAAGGGGTTTTCCTGCCCCTTTGGGGCGTCCACCCTGCTGCCTTTGCGCCCCTTGAGGCCTTGGTGCGCCCCCCTCACCTCCCCCCACTTGCCAAGCCCTAGCCGCCCCTTCCCTTTGAGCCTTGCGCCTCCCCCTTGCTCTCCTCCATTGCCCCACCTCTCCACCACCTCTCCTCCACCCCCTTGCTGCCCTAGGGTGGTCTCCACACCTCTGCACCTTGTGGATCCATCCGTTGGAACGAGGAGCGAGGAGCGAGGAGCGTGGAGCGAGGAGCGATCCGCGAGGAGATCTATTGGAGATTCGTTCGTTGGGCAAAGGTATGATCATGGGGATCCTTGGAATTGATCTAGGTACTGTTCTTAGGGTGATTATCAAGTTTTTAGACCAATTGGTGGTGCTGGATTGGAGTTCTTTGGGTTAGATCTAGGCGTTGCCACGTTTCTGTTTTCGGGCAGATTGAGCAGTCGGGCTAGGATTCGAGTTTTCGTCAATTTAGAATCTGAATCTGTCCGTACGGACTTAAAAGAAGTTGTAGATAATTTAATTATCTTTCCGTGAACATAAAGCACGTTAAAATCCGATCAGCCATTTGAAAGTTATGGCCGTTTTACCGAGCATGTTAAAATCTGTGACGCAATTAGAATAGATCGTAGTAATCTGTAGATTAAACAATTTTAGAGTCCGAATCAGTCTTTCCGTATAACTAGAAAAAGGTAGAAAATTTCCTAAGCTTCGCGATGGTGTACTCGTTTAATCGATTTGGAGTCCCAGAACTCAAGTTATGGCCTTTGCAAGGCTACTGTCCCGCCGGGACAGAACCTCTGTTTTAGGTTTTGCGAGTAGCGGGCAATGTCGGGTGAGATGGGGATTTGTGTTCTGTTTTGTGGGCATTATTGAGAGTATGTGATGCCGTTGTGCAGGTGGTGTGACCCCGGGGGTGCCCTCTACTTCCCACAATCCCGTCGCCCACGGTTGAGGCAAGTGTGTTGTAATGAATAGCGGAATTGTAGGTTGCTTGTGGAGATTAGATGAAAGATTGAATACTTGTTATGATCACTTGCCATGCTTGCTGTTTTCCAATGATATATTGAGTATGATTATCATGATTCGATGCCATGTGTTAATATTTGTCATGATGAGATGCCATATGTTTATGTACATGTGAAATATGATAATTGGCATAGTTGCATGCATGACATGAGATAGGGCGAGGGCGGTGAGAAAGTCATAACTAGTCCGGCAAGGTCGGTGAGAAAGTTATGACTAGTCCGGAACGCCATTGAGTAAGACCTACATCGTGATTCCATCCATGTGGTGAATGGAAGCGATGAGTAGGCACCCTCCATCTTCGGGATGGAAGGGGGGAAAAGGGTGCACACCGACGGGTGTGTACTCAACCATACCGGTATGAGTTTCCAAGGAGACATGAGCATTGCATTACATCTCATACATATTGATGATGACAATGTTAAGTGTTTATGAATAAGATGATTTACATGAAGGGAGATGCTATTGCCATATTGTTGTTCTTGTTGTCCATTGCAATATGCTTGCTGAGTTTCGAACTCACGTTTGTGTTTTCTTGTTGTTTTAGGTACCATGAGATCGGCATGCGGGGATGGGAAATAGTCACACACCCACACGTAGCTTCACCTTAATGATTCCACAAGTCATTATATTAGTTTGATAATAAATTGCGTGTGATGATCATTGCTTTAGTGTTTAGCTTTACTATTTGAGAGCTTATTTGTTCTTTTGACACTTGGAGACATTAAGTGCTTGATGTTAGTCTTATATTGTCGTTAAGACTCTATTTATTGCTGTTTTAGATGTCTCTCATATTGCCTTATAATGCTATACTGTTGTTGCTCCTTAAATCCATGTTAAAACAAAGGAGGTGCTGTCGAAATCTCGGTTTTTAGCCTATGCACCTTTGCTGGAATTTTTATGTTAAATGTGGTATTTAGATGTTGTTTAGCTTATGTTTGGTAGCATTCAGGCATATTAAATGCCGGGGTGTTACAATGCTTCTCCCAAGTCCTTCATTGAGAAACTCCTTTTCAACGAAGTCTTAACGTCTTCAAGCATAGGAATATCATTCCCGATCAATAATATGTCATCCACATACAAGATCATAAACACAAGTGCGCTCCCACTAGCCTTCTTGTAAACACAAGTGATGGCGCCGTGATGGCACTATGGGTGTCCCGATCTTTCGATGAGAAACACACGATCGATTTGTTAGAGTCGACTTTGACGATCCGACTACACCGTACGACGACGATGCGCCTTAGCAATCGCTAAACCAACTCCAGCGGGTTATTGATCTTGCCGTGGACACGATCAACCTGAACACGAGGTTCAATTCCTGCAAGCAACCGAAGAACAAGCAAGAACAATAGGATAAGCAATCTGAAATTGCGGATAAAACTGGAAGCGAAACAAAGTGGAGTCTTATTGACGATCTTGACAAGGTGGCTGTCCAGCACAACTCGCAGGATCAAGTTTGCACTTGGCTAAACTAATCAAATAAAACCCAAAACCCTAAGGAGCCGATGTCTGGCTATTTATAAGAGGTAGGGACGTGGGAAACACGTCCAAAGCAGTAGGATACCAACTACAACTCTATTACAAGGCCCAAAGCCCACGTCTTCTCGATTTGGAAAAGTGACGCCAATTGTTTTGCAGATTCCCGATGACTCGGACGGAATTTGGGGATGGGGTCGGATCCGTTGGAAAGAGGACGTCGAAACCTTTCGAACCAGTACTCATAGACCTCAAACACCCTTGTGGATCAAAAGTTATGGTCGTTTGAAGTTGGTGCTGTCCCGGAGGCCGAATCCGAGTTGAACTTGTGCACCGGAAGAATTGGCTTCATGCTTGACGTTTGGGAGTCCTTCTCCTTGGTTCCTAAGGACAATAAAATCATCACAAGGATTAAATAGCATTCCATTCATTAAATTATTTGTATGCAACCCGAGGAACGCATTCACCTGGTAATTGAATTGTCGTGCGCGAGCTCGAGTAATTGGCCCTTGTATGACATTGTTGGTTTCCATTGGGTTTGTAGGTATGGCCGTATCCATGGTAGTGATGTCCTCATCATCCTCCCCTTCTTGCATTTGAGTCGTCCTCGACTCAAGTTCATCATCTTCTCCCAAGTATGGTTTCAAATCGGCAATGTTGAATGTGGGACTAACCCCAAAATCTGCAGGCAATTCAAGCTTGTATGCATTATCATTAATCTTTGCCAATACTTTGAAAGGACCATCAGCTCGCGGCATCAACTTAGATTTTCTTAATTCTGGGAATCGATCTTTTATAAATGCAACCAAACTAAATCTCCTGGTTCAAAAGTTACATGTTTCCTTCCCTTACTACCAGCAAGTTTATATTTAGCATTCATCGTTCTATGTTTTCTTTAGTTGTCTCATGCATTTTCATAATCAAATCAGCACGTTGTTTAGCATCAAGATTCAATTTCTCCGAATATGGTAGAGGTAACAAATCAATTGGAGCATGAGGTACAAATCCATATACAATCTCAAAAGGGCACATCTTAGTAGTAGAATGCATAGACCGATTATAAGCAAACTCAATATGAGGTAAACATTCTTCCCACAATTTAATGTTCTTTTTCAAAACAGCCCTAAGCATAGTAGATAAAGTTAGATTAACGACCTCAGTTTGTCCATCAGTTTGGGGATGACAAGTAGTAGAAAATAAAAGTTTAGTCCCCAATTTAGCCCACAAAGTTCTCCAAAAGTGGCTTAAGAATTTAGTGTCACGATCTGAAACTATTGTGTTAGGCACACCATGTAAGCGAACAATTTCACGAAAGAATAAGTCAGCAATGTTGGTAGCGTCATCGCTTTTGTGACAAGGTATGAAGTGTGCCATTTTAGAAAATCTATCCACAACGACAAAAATACTATCCCTCCCCTTCTTTGTTCTAGGGAGTCCTAAAACAAAGTCCATAGAAATATCTTCCCAAGGCACGCTAGGAACAGGCAGAGGCATGTATAAACCATGTGGATTAAGTCGTGACTTAGCTTTTTGACATGTAGAGCAGCGGCGATGAAACGCGTTCCACGTCTCGTCTCATCCTGGGCCAAAAGAAATGGCTAAGCGAGTATGTCCTCCGTCCTTTTCACACCAAAGTGTCCCATCAATCCTCCTCCATGCGCTTCCTGTAGCAATAACAAACGAACAGAACTAGCTGGAATACATAGTTTGTTTGCTCTAAACACAAACCCATTATTGAGGACAAATTTGTTCCAAGTTTTTCCCTCTTTACAATTGAGCAACACATTTTTAAAATCATCATCATGCACATATTGCTCTTTAATCGTTTCCAAACCAAAAATTTTGAAGTCAAGTTGTGAGAGCATGGTATATCTCCTAGACAAGGCATCAGCAATGACATTATCCTTTCCCTGTTTGTGTTTGATGACATAAGGAAATGACTCAATGAATTCAACCCACTTTGCATGTCTACGGTTCAGTTTAGCTTGACTTCTAATATGTTTTAACGATTCATGATCCGAATGTATAACAAATTCCTTGGGCCATAAATAATGTTGCCATGTTTCTAAAGTTCGAACTAGCGCATATAACTCCTTATCATAAGTAGAATAATTCAAACTTGGTCCACTCAATTTCTCACTAAAATAAGCAACAGGTTTTCCTTCTTGTAATAGAACACCACCCAAACCAATTCCACTAGCATCACATTCTAGTTCAAAAGTCTTAGAAAAGTCTGGAAGCTGGAGTAAGGGTGCATGGGTTAACTTAGCTTTCAGAATGTTGAAGGCCTCTTCCTGTGACTTGCCCCAAACAAAAGGTACACCTTTCTTGGTGAGCTCATTCATGGGTGCAGCGATGGTGCTGAAGTCCTTCACAAAACGACGATAGAATCCAGCAAGTCCTAGAAAACTTCGCACCTGTGTGACCGTGTTAGGAGTCGGCCAACTCTGTATTGCTTCAACCTTGGCTTGGTCAACTTCAATTCCCTGTGGAGTAACAACATAGCCAAGAAAAGATACTCGATCCGTGCAAAAGGTGCACTTCTCAAGGTTACCAAATAAGCGTGCATCGCGTAAAGCATTAAAAACAGCACGTAGATGTTCAAGATGATCCTCTAAAGATTTGCTATAAATCAAGATATCATCAAGTAAACTACCACAAATTTTCCAATGAAAGCACGTAAAACCTCGTTCATCAGTCTCATGAATGTGCTAGGAGCATTAGTCAACCCGAAAGGCATTACTAACCACTCATATAACCCGAACTTAGTTTTAAATGCTGTTTTCCATTCATCTCCTAACTTCATGCGAATCTGGTGGTACCCACTACGCAAATCAACTTTAGAGAACATAGTAGAGCCACTTAACTCATCAAGCATATCGTCTAACCGAGGAATAGGATGGCGATATCTAATGGTGATATTATTAATTGCTCGACAATCTACACACATGCGCCATGTTCCATCTTTCTTAGGTACTAAAATGACTGGTACAGCACAAGGACTAAGAGATTCACGTACGTACCCTTTATCAAGCAATTCGTGAACTTGGCGTTGTATCTCTTGTGTCTCTTCAGGGTTGGTTCTGTAAGGTGCTCGGTTGGGCAAGGATGCCCCTGGAATGAGATCAATTTGATGCTCAATCCCTCTAATTGGCGGCAGCCCTGAGGGGATGTCCTTTGGAAAGATGTCAGTGTATTCCTGCAAAAGGTTAGTGACAACAGGAGGCAAAGAGAGGGACATCTCCTCTAGAGAAAACAAAGTTTCTTTGCAGACCAAAGCATAGCATGTAGACCTACAAATAGCCAACTCATTCAAATCAGATTTTGTTGCAAGAAAACAAGCACCTTTCAATTTAATCTCATTCGGCTTAGCACAATCAAGGTTAGATTCTCTCTGTTTATGTTGTTCAAGTCCTTTGGTGACAATCTGATTTTCACTCTTAGAATTCTCTCGATTTTTCTCTTTGCTAGATCTAGCGATTTCATCCGTTACAATGGCATCAGGCGACATTGGGTGTAGCACAATTTTCTTTTCTTTATGCACAAAAGAGTATTGATTTGTTCTACCATGATGTAAACAATCCTTATCATATTGCCACGGTCTACCTAATAACATAGAACATGCTTGCATAGGTACAACATCGCAATCAACATAATCATGATAGGGACCTAAAGCGAAATGTACTCTTACCATGCGAGTTACCTTGAGTTTGCCGCTGTTGTTGAACCATTGAATGTGGTAGGGCTGAGGGTGTGGTCTAGTGGAGAGTGCTAGCTTCTCCACCATGTCCATGCTGGCTAGATTATTGCAACTCCCCCCATCAATGATTATTCGAATGGAGCGCTCCTTGATGACGCCTTTTGTGTAAAACAAGTTGTGGCGTTGATTTGGATCAGCGCGAGCAGTCTGAGCACTAAGCACACGTTGTGCAATAATACTCAAATATTGGTCAGCATCACCAGCGCTCACGTGCACTTCGTCGTGCTCGGCATTTGGATCGCCGTCTTCATGTTCAGCGAGCAAAGCATATGTTTCGTCATCAAGATCACTTGCCGAGTCATACTCGCCGTCTTCACGGATTATTAGCACACGCTTGTTCGGACACTCCCTCATCATGTGACCGAAACCCTTGCAGCGATGGCACTGAACATCTTTAGTGCGTCCGTTGATGCGACCGGCGACGGCGAACTATTTGTAGTAGCTTGTGTGGCACTTTTCGTCGGCGTTGGTCGTGGTGCCGAATTTGAGGTGGTGGGCGCCCGTTCTGTTGATGGAAGAGGTCGGCATGGTAGTGCGGCCGGCAGGGGCAGCAGGGGTGCGCGGTGTCCACGAAGTAGTTCGACCTGCAGAAAAGTTAGTCTTGGCCCTCGATTGGCGACCCTGCACTTCACGTTCAGCTTTGCAAGCAAGATGGAACAACCGAGTCATCGAATTATAATCCTTATAGTCTAGAATATCCTGGATTTCTCGAGTTAAACCACCTAAGAAACGAGCCATAGAAGCTTCCTCATTCTCAATTAATCCACAACGCAACATGCCAATTTGCAATTCTTGGTAATATTCTTCCACGAATTCTTACCTTGCTGTAGGCGCTGCAATTTATTCAATAAATCTCTAGCATAGTATGAAGGAACAAATCTATGCCTCATTAGCAATTTCAAGGCTTCCCAAGTGGTGGGTATATTATTTGGATGAGCACGGCAATGTTCTCTCCACCAAACAGAAGCAAAATCAGTGAACTCACTTGTGGCAGCCCTAACTCTTCTATTCTCAGGGAAATCATGGCACGCAAATTTTTGATCCACAAGTAATTCCCAACTAAGGTAACCATCAGGGTCATATTTACCTTCAAAAGGTGGCATATTGAAATTTACCTTAGGAAAACATCATCTCGTTCCCTTGGTCGTGGAGGATCACGTCGCATACCTTGCTGATTGAAGCGTAGCCGTTGATGGTTACGACATTATCGTAATGGATGGGGTTGACCTCCTCCGCATCAGTGGTGTCATCATATTCGGGCTCTTCGTTCTGTTCTTCTAAATCTGTTGGGGGCCTCCCCTGTGGAGCTGAATTGTTGTTTGGACGACGGGGAGGTGGATTGGAAGCACCAGATGCAGCAGCTGCAAAAGTATCAAGTCTAGCCAAAATAGTAGCAAGAGTAGTGTTAGCAATCCCTTGTGCGGCCTCGATGGATCTGAGACGGTCTTCTTGCATTGACATACGCTCATTAGTGAGCCGTACATCCTCGCTAAGACCATCGGTGGCTTCCCTCGTCATTTTTTGGAAGTGAGCAATGATGCCCTTGGTTCGTGGAGAGTGATGAAGTGAACTCTCGTCACCTGACATGGTTAGTTGATGACAAGGAAACAAAAACCACAAGTATAATGTTCCTATCAACTACTAGGTGGCAAGTCTCTCAAGCGCTCAAGCCTATGACCCAAGTTCTTACAAGTTCTTACAATGCAGAAGGCGTTGTCGGCCGTTGGCGTTGTCAAAGGTTCTCCGAAGTTTGTGTAGAGCGATTGCCAAGGGATCGAACGCACATGACGGGTAGAAAGTGGAGCTTGGACAGGCTTAATTTAGTAGCAAAAAGGTTAGCAATAATCCAATCAGTGAATGCAAAATTGAAGAATTGTTCAACGTCTAGTCACTAGTTGCTGACTCGAGGCTAGCAAGGACTGTGACTCAAAACTGTGGTCGGCGACAGCAGTTCCACAATGAGATGAAGAACAGCGCGAAAAAAATTCGCGAAAGAAGGGAACTATCTCAAAAGACTGGGAATCTTGTGAAAATAGGTTTGGCACATAAAAATTTTCGGATCTGTTCCAGACTCTTTTTTTTTTTTTTTTTTTTTTTTTTTTTTTTACGGAACGATCCGATTCGTTTTTCTTTCAAGTGCTATGTAGGCGGAAGACCAGTCGTGTGACCATCATTACAACCAGGTGAAGCGATCGATCGAGCGCCGACGATCAGGCGGCGATGGGCGACAGTGGGCGACGATCGGGAAGCGACGATCGAGGAAGCGACGATCGGGAAGGCAACTTGATCGGCTAACAGGTGGGCGACGGTCGGCGGCGACGATCGGGGAGGCAACTGATCGGCTAACGGTAGGCAACTTGATCGGTAGCGACGATCGAGGCGACCAGTCGGAAAAGGTAACGATCGGCTAGCAGATGGGCGACCGGTCAGGCGGCGACCAGTCGGCTAACAGGAGGGCAGCCGGTCGGACGACCAAGTGGGCGACCAGTTGGATGAGAAGAAAGCTTCGGTCCGAACTCCTTTTTTTTTTCAACAGTTCGGGACCGACACGGAACACAACTCGAAACGGAACACAACTCGAAACCGAACACAACTCGAAACGGAACACAACTCGAAACCGCTGTCTGACCTGGACTCCAACTAGACTAGAATTCAGCAACTCGACACGACGATGCAACCAAAAATTCAATAACGAGTGCCTTTGGAAAGGAAAATGCGAGGCTCAAATTGTTTTGGTATGGGGAGATCCAATCTGATGGCGTTTCTCTGGACTATAGGAAAGATATCAATCTACTAATCTAGGGTAAAGAATTCTCACCGAGCAACCTGGTTTGCTCTGATACCACTTGATGGCGCCGTGATGGCACTATGGGTGTCGATCTTTCGATGAGAAACACCACGATCGATTTGTTAGAGTCGACTTTGGCGATCCGACTACACCGTGACGACGACGATGCGCCTTAGCAATCGCTAAACCAACTCCAGCGGGTTATTGATCTTGCCGTGGACACGATCAACCTGAACACGAGGTTCAATTACTGCAAGCCAACGAAGAACAAGCAAGAACAATAGGATAAGCAATCTGAAATTGCGGATAAAACTGGAAGCGAAACAAAGTGGAGTCTTATTGACGATCTTGACAAGGTGGCTGTCCAGCACAACTCGCAGGATCAAGTTTGCACTTGGCTAAACTAATCAAATAAAACCCAAAACCCTAAGGAGCCGATGTCTGGCTATTTATAAGAGGTAGGGACGTGGGAAACACGTCCAAAGCAGTAGGATACCAACTACAACTCTATTACAAGGCCCAAAGCCCACGTCTTCTCGATTTGGAAAAGTGACGCCAATTGTTTTGCAGATTCCCGATGACTCGGACGGAATTTGGGGATGGGGTCGGATCCGTTGGAAAGAGGACGTCGAAACCTTTCCAACCAGTACTCATAGACCTCAAACACCCTTGTGGATCAAAAGTTATGGTCGTTTGAAGTTGGTGCTGTCCCGGAGGCCGAATCCGAGTTGAACTTGTGCACCGGAAGAATTGGCTTCATGCTTGACGTTTGGGAGTCCTTCTCCTTGGTTCCTAAGGACAATAAAATCATCACAAGGATTAAATAGCATTCCATTCATTAAATTATTTGTATGCAACCCGAGGAACGCATTCACCTGGTAATTGAATTGTCGTGCGCGAGCTCGAGTAATTGGCCCTTGTATGACATTGTTGGTTTCCATTGGGTTTGTAGGTATGGCCGTATCCATGGTAGTGATGTCCTCATCAACAAGGCTCTTCTTCATTTTTAATAAAGCCAAATCCTTTGACCACTTCATCAAAACGAATGTTCCAACTCCGAGATGCTTGCTTTAACCCATAAATGGATCTCTGAAGCTTGCATATCTGTTTAGCATTTTTAGGATCAACAAAACCCTCAGGTTGTATCATGTATACATCCTCAGTTAGATTCCCATTAAGGAAAGCTGTTTTGACGTCCATCTGCCATATTTCATAATCGAAATATGCAGCAATTGCTAAAATGATCCGGACAGACTTGAGCATGGCTACCGGTGAGAAAGTTTCATCACAGTCAATTCCTTGAACTTGTTTGAAACCCTTTGCCACCAACCGTGCCTTATAGATCTGAACATTTCCATCTACGTCTGTCTTCTTCTTGAAAATCCATTTGCATTCTATGGTTTTTACACCATCAGGAGGATCGACCAAGTTCCAAACTTGATTGTCATGCATGGATTGAATTTCGGATCTCATGGCTTCAAGCCATTTTTCGGAGTTTGGGTCCATCATGGCTTCTTCATAAGTCGTGGGCTGATCATTGTCCAACAATAATACGTCATGTCCATATCTTATAGGTTCATGATGCGGCCTTCCCGACCTACGTGGGGCTGGTGTCTCTTCCAAAGGTTGTACAATATTTTGTACATCATGTGATGGTTCAGTGGCAGTTTGAACATGTTCATGTGATTCTCGAACTTCATCGAGATGCACATCACTCCCACTGATTTCTTTTGAAAGAAACTCTTTCTCCAAAAAGACACCATTTCGAGCAACAAAAACTTTGTTCTCGTTTCTTTTGTAAAAGTAATATCCTTTTGTTTCTTTAGGATACCCCACAAAGAAGCATTTTTCTGATTTAGGTGCGAGTTTATCTGATTGCAAATGTTTTACATAAGCCTCACATCCCCATATCTTGAGAAATGACAACATGGGACTTCTCCCAGTCCATATCTCATATGGTGTCTTCTCAACGGAATTTGATGGGACCCTATTTAATGTGAACGCAGCTGTCTCTAGAGCGAACCCCCAGAAGGATAATGGCAGATCTGTTTGGCTCATCATTGACCGAACCATATCCAATAAAGTTCGATTCCGTCGTTCGGATACGCCATTCCATTGAGGCGTTCCTGGCGGAGTAAGTTGTGGAACGATTCCACATTGCTTTAGATGATCACCAAACTCTTGGCTCAAGTATTCGCCACCACGATCTGATCGTAAGTGTTTTATTGATTTGCCAAGTTGATTTTGTACTTCGTTCTGAAACTCTTTGAACCTTTCAAAGGTTTCAGACTTATGCCTCATTAAATAGATATATCCATATCTACTAAAGTCATCAGTAAAAGTTACAAAGTACTGAAACCCACCTCTAGCAATCGAGCTCATTGGTCCACATACATCTGTATGTACTAGGGCCAACAATTCACTCGCCCTCTCACTAAAACCTGTGAAAGGGGTTTTTGTCATCTTGCCAAGTAAACAAGACTCACATGTTTCAAATGATTCAAAATCAAATGAGGTGAGAAGTCCATCACCATGGAGCTTCTTCATGCGCTTCTCATTTATGTGACCCAAGCGACAATGCCATAAAAAGGTAGGGTTCAAATCATTTGGTCGAGGTCTTTTGACATTAATGTTATAGACATGTTTTTCTTTGAGTTCAAGGACATATAACCCATCCACCATGGGACAACGACCATAATACATATCATTCAAAAATATTGAACAAACAAAGTTCTTTATTCTGAATTCATAACCTTCATGTTCCAAACAGGAAGATGAAATAATGTTTCTACTCAAAGATGGAACAAAATAACAATTATTAAGTTCTAAAACTAATCCTGAAGGCAAATGCAATGGGTAGGTGCCAACGGCAAGACCAGCAACTCTTGCTTTATTCCCCACGCGAATATCCACTTCTCCTTTTGCCAAGTCTCTACTCTTTGTGAGCCCCTGCATCGAATTGCAAATGTGAGCAACCGATCCGGTATCATATACCCAAGAGCTGGAATAAGAAGTAGCAAGATTAATTTCTATAACATTAATACCTGAAGTGGAAGTCACACTCCCATTCTTTTTATCTGCCAGGTACTTCTCGCAGTTCCGTTTCCAATGTCCTGACTTCTTGCAATAGAAGCACTGGGTTGAGGGTTGAGGGCCGACTTTGAGCTTCTGAAGCTTAGTTTTGAGGCTCGTGATCTCATCTTGAGCCTTGCCCTTGCCTTTTCCCTTTCCCCAAGCCTTAGCTTTCCTCTTTTTGAAGGCAGTTGTCTTCTGAACCATCATCACATGATTGGGTTTCTTCTTAATGCTTTCCTCGGCAGCCTTGAGCATCCCATGTAGCTCGGTCAGGCTCTTCTCCATGCTATTCATATGAAAATTCATAATGAATGGCTCAAAGCTCTGAGGCAGAGACTGGAGAATTACGTCTGTAGCCAGACCAATGCTAAGGGGAAACTCAAGCTTTTCCAATCTCCCAATGTAGCCAATCATCTTGATTACATGTGGGCTGACCGGACTGCCTTCAGCCAGCTTACAAGCAAACAAAAGCTTTGAGATACCATACCTCTCAGCCCTTGCTTGGTTCCCAAACATGCCCTTCAAGCCCACAATCATATTGTAAGCATCCTGGTCCTCATATTACTTTTGCAGCTCAGAGTCCATGGTAACAAGCATGAGACAGCTGGCCTCCACGGAGGCATTAACATGTTTTTCATAATCAACCTTCAAATTTCGAGGAGCATTTTCAGCCGGTTCATCAGGGATTGGATTCTCTAGAACATACTCCTTTTTTTCATGCTTGAGAACAATTCTCAAGTTGCGATACCAATCAACAAAATTTGTTCCATTTAGTTTTTCTCTTTCCAAAACCGTTCTCAAAGCAAAACCAGGTGCAGCAGTAGGAGTAGCAGGAGGTGCCATTGAACTACAACAAAATCTGCAAAGTTTCTAAGCACTATGTTTATGTAATACTTTTATTAAACATTTTAACAAAAGAAATTCCTATCATGTGCCCCCTTTATGGACACATGGTGAGTATTCAAGATCCATATTCATCAAACACTAGTGAGCTTTGGCATCGCTGCTAGAAATCTAATGACATAGGTAAGCAACATCTTTGCTAATTACATCTTATGTAACTCTTGTTGGTTGAGCATGAAAACAAGTAATGAATGTCTCTTCAACTTGAGTCATGGCCAGGTCAACTTGCCCCTAGGGCTCACATGAGGGAGGGAGCACTTCCCGTTTTCGGGTGCCAATTAAGAAACCTAGCCTCATGTGTGTTTTCCTAGACACCAATCGTCTTGTATCCATTCCTTCATTACTAAAATCATATTCCAACCACTTATGTCCTTAAGCCCAAAACCGTTTTGATAGCCCAATTAAATCAACCATTGTTATGCGCGATGTGTCCAACACATCCCTATCATCTATTAAGATAGTAATTGATATACTACTTTGGCAGTCATATGATCTAAATTCTTGATGGGTGCAACAATTGGATGGACATATTTGATTTAAATTTTTTTTTATAACTATGGGGATGAACAATATCTACTATGAACATGGCATCACATGCAATGAGCATAAAGAAAATAGCAAGGATTAAACACACATCCATAGAAAATCAAAATTAAGCTGTGAAATAGCATGGCCCTTAGCATTATGATCTCCATCATCATGGTTGCCTATTCACTTAGCCATCTTGCTTGATTGTCCACCTATCCATCATGCTCGATGCCACCATCTTCATTATTGTAGATGCAACTCCTTACAACTTGTGATAATGAATTTTACATGAGGGTTTGAAACATCACAAGTCGACACGCAGGTCGTTATACATTTTAGATTGAAATAGCCTTATGGCTTGACACGGCACGCAGGCCATGTAAATATTACATGCATCACACACACATAGGCCATACTATTTCACACAACATCCTGCAAAAACGAGTTAAACAAAATAGATTCTACGACATCGGGGTTCCAAGGGGCAACGCCCCTGGCGGGGTCCGAGGGCAGCGCCCAAGGCGGGGTTCAAGGGGCAGCGCCCCTGGCGGCGATCCCGCTGACCGTCATGTGTTCTGTTAAAAGAAAACGCTCTCAAAATCTCCACGGATCAATCAGATTGACCCAATCCGATTCAATCTGATTGGCTTGGTCCCATATGGTTGCGATTCGTGAACCCTAATGGCGGTAACCCGACCGGTAAGGGCAACGTCGTACCATGAACGGACTCACCCAAATCAAGATTGATTCGGTCTGCACTTTCCTCAAACCCTAAACCGATCGATCTCATCGACGGTTGCCTCCACCAATCCATCGCATGAATCGGTTGAACATGTAATAGATCCAATCTACTATCCTCACATACCATATGTGCAACATCTAGATCACGAATCTACACGAGATTGCTCTGATACCACTGTTGGGAACGCGGTATGCTACTCTAGCACAAATTAAAATTTCTACCGCAAACCAGAAAAGCTACTCGCAAGAAGGGGATCATAGATCTATTACCACTAGACGCGCAGTTGCGGAATCCTTCGCACGTCGTTGTAGTGGATCGTTCTCGACGTGGATCGTCCTCGCCGTGGATCGTCCTCGCCGCGGATCGTCCTCGCCACGGATCGTCCTCGCCGCGGATCGTCCTCTCCACGCCGCAGTAGCAGCAGCGTCACCACAGCAGTCCACACGTCCGGGGATGGAACGCCGTGCGTCGGTGTGCAAGCACCGGGTCGCTCGGCAGGGGCAACGAGAGGAGGTGGCTAGGGTTTCTGGCGAAACACCTCTAAACCGCACGAAAGTCTGTCTTGCGTCCAGCCTCCTCCCCTCCTTATATAGCCACGAGGTGAAACCCTAGGCAGTCAGGGCCCATCTACGCGCTAAGCCCACGAGGTCCATTAATTACGGATCCAATCCGAATTAATGCGTCCCAGCCCGTTAAGTGTGTGACCCTGTAGGTTCATGCGCATTTGGACATGGATTCGGAAAACCCTTTTCTAATCCAATAGTCGGTAGCGGCTCCTTGCAGAGCATGCCAACTCCCAAACGCATATGATTAAAGTACTGATGTAATAATCCCTTTGCCAAACTATATGAAGATCGAACTCAAGGCGAGAAGCATGTCATCCTTTGACAGTTCAATCCATCTCTCGTATCCGTGATATATTAATAAGTTGTGATTGACTTCTCAATCACGGCATGGCCATGCACTTCCTTAATCATATCACACGAGTGGCCTAGACATATATCTCCGTTACATTGGAGTGGCAAATTCCATCTCGACTGCTCACTTCCCTCTGCATGTTTCATAGTAAACATGAAAGCTACCTTTATAACTATCCGGTTAGGAAATAGTGTTTGGTAACCCCAAGGTAAACTATTACACATGTAGGGAATATGACAATCTCAGGTCTAAGGATCATACATCTACTATGTATGAGATACACTGATGACACATAAGAACGTAACATTCTCGCAGTGTCCCATGTGGGTCTATCTAACCCATGTTCTTCAACATGCGTCCACAATGTATTGATGATATCTCCATATCCCATGATCTATGAAACATGATCATCGAACAATACATGTGCTGATCTATTCATCGTTGTCCTATACGATGATATCCGATCAGAGATATTTATCGAATTATATCAATAAGTAAAGAGCTTCATAAACAAGTCACACACTTGTTGATCAAAACAATGATATACATTCATTGGACCAATAATCATATTATTATTCATAAACATAGTCATGTTACAATCATCCATATGATTGCCTCAAGGGCCAGATTGTGGGCGAAACCACAATCGAGAGGTAACCCACCCAGGCCAGCAGTGCTCACGGGGTGGTCGGCCTGGCTGAAGGTGATTGGCTCCTCCGACCATTTCAGCATCCGGCTCGACCCTGAGCTCGGCTCCGTGGCGCAGACCTCCCTCCGTTGTCACTTGAACGCCGCGTTGGTGAATAGATGGCGGAGCCACCATGGATGTACGCCATGGCGCGATCCACCCGCTGGAAGGCCAGCTGGGAGCGGTCTTCATCTTCGTCCTAGCGGGGGTGGTGATCCTTAAGCCGCTGCTCCTCAATCTCGCTCACAACCGGACAATGGGCCAGGTCGTGAGAGCGAGTTTGATGGATCACACAGAAGGTCTTGTCCCCCTTGTCTTCATGGTGGTCGGGACGGTGGTCATGGCAGTCATCCCGCCGTTCGGGGCGGTCACGGGCTCGTCCCGGACGGTCATCCCGCCGGTCAAGGCAATCGCGCCTTTTGGGCCTTGTGTCCCAACGCCCACGCTCAGCGGTTAGGACCCGCCTGGTCTCAACCACTTCGCACTTCTTCGTCTTCGCGCTCGCAGGGGTGGGGCCCTGCGAGAGTCTAGCTTCGCCTTTCCCTTGGTCGGTGGCGGGACCACACGCTGGTCCCCGAGCTTCTGCATCCCTTGCGCACTTGTGCGCCAGGGAGAAAAGCTCGGAGGTGGAAACGATGTCACGGGTAGCCATCTTCTCCCGCATTGTAACTTCTCAATTTTTTCTTTTATTAAATTTAAAGAGTATTTGTGAATTTTTGGAATTTTTGTGATTTATTTGGATTTAATTCGGATTAAGTCATTTATCTTATTATTTAAACATTTAAAAGTTTCAAATAAATTTTTGTTGGAAATATTTTATTTGGGTCCAAAATGTCTCAAAATATTTTCCAGAATTTTTCTGAGTGTTTTGCTATTTTTCTCGAATTAAATGAATTTTTGTGAATCAGTTTAATTGTTAATCGCTGGAAAATCAACTCGGGTCAAGTACTGTTCCTCTAACTCGAGTCAGACTCGAGCCAGACTCGCACCACTCGACTCAACTGAACCGCGTCCGGAATCCAATTGTTGGATCACGATCCAACGGTCCGAACCCAGCCGCATCGCACGCGTGTGCGAGCCCTTGTGATGAGGACATCACTACCATGCATACGGCCATGCCTACAAACCCAATTGAAGCCAACAATGTAATACAAGGGCCAATTACTCGAGCTCGCGCACGTCAATTCAATTACCAGGTGAATGCGTTCTTCGGGTTGCATACAAATAATTTAATGAATGGAATGCTATTTAATCCTTGTGATGATTTTATTGTCCTTAGGAACGAAGGAGAAGGACTCCCAAACGTCAAACATGAAGCCAATTCTTCCGGTGCACAAGTTCAACTCGGATTCGGCCTCCGGGACAGCACCAACTTCAAACGACCATAACTTTCGATCCACAAGGGTGTTTGAGGTCTATGAGTACTAGTTTGAAAGGTTTCGACGTCCTCTTTCCAACGGATCCGACCCCACCTCTAAATTCCTTACGAGTCAACGGGAATCTGCAAAACAAGTTCAACTCGGATTCGGCCTCCGGGATAGCACCAACTTCAAATGACCATAACTTTTGATCCACAAGGGTGTTTGAGGTCTATGAGTACTGGTTTGAAAGGTCTCGTCGTCCTCTTTCCAACGGATCCGGCCCCACCTCAAAATTCCTTACGAGTCAACGGGAATCTGCAAAACAAGTTCGGCCATCTTTCCAAATCCGAGTCAAACTAGGAATATGAGTCCTACTCGGCCATGGGGGTGTTTTGGACGCCCCAAGCCTGGTTTTGGCCTCCTATTTCTCCTATAAATAGCTAGGGAGTCCCCCAAAATAACTTGGGTTTTGGTTATTTGATAGTTTAGCCTTTTGCTACTATTTGAGTCTTTTAGACGTGCTCAACAGCCGCCTAACAAGCTCCTTGTATCGGAACCCCAACTTTTTCTATACTTCATCTATATTTGCAATTTTAGATTGCTTTTTGCCTTGTTCTTGCTTGTTCTTCGATTGCTTGCAGGAATTGATCTTCGTGATCAGGTTGATCGTGCCCACAGCAAGGTCAATAACCATCTGGAGTTGGTTTAGCGATTGCTAAGGCGCATCGTCGTTGTACGTTGTAGTCGGATCGTCAAAGTCGTCTCCACCCAAATCGAAGGTTATCATTCTCATCGAAAGATCGGGACACCCAGTGTTACATCACCTTGGATGGCACCACGTGGACGGACCAGATTCCGTCGTCCTCCCCGAGTCCCGCTCGCACTGCGTCGCCGCCCGCCTCCAAGTTTATTAGTGTAACACCCCGGCACCTCACATGCCCAAAGTGCTACCAAAACCTATCTAATTTTTTTCATAAAATTTTGGCATGACCTGCCCTGCTAAATGGACATCCCCTCAGCAAGCAAAGAGATCACAAACATCAATAATAGCAATAATATCAACATGTCAAGGAATCAATCAACCATCATGACATGTAGCATAATCAACTTCAATGACACATATCAAAGGCAATTACTATGCAACATGAGAAAACTAAGTACACAAGCACATACATAACCATACAAGAATAGCTTAACCGTAAGCATACTATTCCAAAGATCCAACTCTAATTATTACCAAGAGACATTCTTCCAAGCTATGAATTTAAAGGTGTGTCCTGAAGTGAGTGAAGTTGAACTAAGTCCGAGCCCCGTGAGTCGACCTCCGAGTACCTAAAACATTAAAACAACAAGCATGAGTTGAAGACTCAGCAAAGTGCATCATGAAGCCATGTTACACAATTAAATCAACAATATGAGCATAATTCTTATCCAAATCAATAAATACATGAAATCAATGATATCAATACATTTTACCTTTTTTACCTCATTTCTTACTTCACACACATACCTCATTCAACTCTTGGGAGGAGTCCACGACTCGATCCCAACACCTCACATTAGCACAATTAAACATTAACAATGCAACTCATAGTCATTGTTATGATGCAATGCGATATGAATGCTCTTTTCAATGCACGTACCGGTACTGCCGAATGCACACTCGTCGGTGTGCACCCTCACGTCTCTTCCATCCCGTGGAAGGTGCCTACTCTTACTGTCTCGCTCCCATTCACCTCGATGAATGGGACTATGTGAGACCCCGGATCGGCTATCCGAAATCTCCTGTGTATTTCTGTACTAGTCCCAGATCAGTAGCTAGTACACATAGTCAACAGTGAAGTATCATTGCCGAACATAACGAAATTGTAACATAAATATAAAGTATTAGCCACATGGTACTTATTACATCAAATGGTCACATGACCAAAGTTCATGGCAGCGGAAATAAAACGATTAGTAGTAAAGCCCAAACAACTCCACAGGCGACGACTAGGAACGCGCTAGGTGTCCTGGCGATCTTCCTCGAACTCTTCGGTGTAGTACTCACCGTCTTCAGCGGTGTCCTGATAGTTTTCTGATGACAACAGTTTATGTAGTATGTGAGTACAAAAGCACTCAGCAAGTCTGGAAAAGTATGCACATGTGGGGCTTTCCAAGGAAGACTTATTATGGTTCTTTTGCATAAAGCCAAATTTCATCAAACCATACATAATAATAAGTTTCACAAAGCATATTTTAGTAATTCTTTTAACAATTGAATTATTTAATATTTCAGTGTGGGTTCTATCTACCATCACTAGTATAAAGGCTCTATCCTCCACATTTTTAAAAGATCAAGGTTATCCACACATGACTCTATCCGTCATGAAATAAAAATGGTTCCATCTACCTGGTTGGCTCAATCCGCTAACAAAACATCCGAGAGTTCTACCCACTCCTGAATCCCAAAACATCATTTATATTTTAAAACTAAAACCAAAGTCTACCAATATGAAAGCATTCTTCACTTTGCCCTTGATCGTAGGCACGGCTATTCGAATAGTTTTAACTCTGCAGAGGTGTACAGCTTTACCCACAAGACATGATCATCTCTTAATGCCATGCAATTAACACACTTCCTTTGGTGTGTCGGCAGAGATATCATGATAAGGCCTTTACAATGTATATGCCTAACCCGACTCACCCGCTGAGGTTTCACTGCTGTTAGGGTTCTATCTACCCAGTACAGAAGCCCCCTCTTGCGCCGTGTGGGGAGTACAACTTGCCTCTATCTGGCACCCACATTCCACCAACTGGCGAGTCTAAGTTAGGTTTCTACAAATTATTTAGCCAGGTCGTACCATTATAGACATGTGGTAGTACGATAATGCTCAGAATGGACAGTCATAAGCGTCGGTCCTTAATTGACTTGGAGCGGTACTTGCACATTGGAAACTAGTGCTCAATCCGCACCCACCTGACATTCCACTCCGCCCAAGTCCAAATCCTTTTTCTTTTTATTTTTATTTTATAAAAATAGTACCAAACATTTTACTAAAATTCTTAAATCACAATTTTGATATAATCCCACCCATGGGTCATTTTCATCAATTTCGACCCTAAGCAATTCTACCGTACTATTCAACGAATGTCACAACATAAACTAGGGATGACATAGCAAAGTGTCCTAGGGTTACAAATGAACATGGGTATCAGTATCCAAGGAGGTGATCACAATTCGGAATAACTAATGGACTATATTTGACACACGATGATAAAAATAGCTATGCATGCGCTAAAACATTGTAAAAACATTTGCAATTGCGGGATCAAAATGCGTCAAGGGACTTGCCTTCGTGCGCAGCGAAGGTCTCGGAACCTTGAAGTTCGGCAGCGAGGTCGGCGGACTCGGCGGGATCTCGACTACAGCATAAGCAGTACAACAAATAAATAACAATAAAATAAATAAAATCCAAAAATTATAAAAATTATACTGACAGGTAGATCTTGAATTTAGATGAATTTAGGAACTTGAACGGAGTGAATCGGAGTTCGGACGCAAAAGATATAAGCGTTCGAAGTTGGAAAATGATGGAAAATCAAGGAAAAAAGAGAAAAGTTACGGCAGCTACAGTAAAATCGCGAATTTGGCCTCATAATAGAGCTCACTGGACCTAGGGTTTGATCATGGGGAAGTTTCAATAGAAGGGGTGGCGAGATGGAAGAAGGTAAGCCCCGGAAAGGTCTCGACGACGCGAATCCAACGGTGATGTCGGATTTTGAAGAGGATTGACGGAGACAACGAATTTCGCGATGAACGACGGTGCGGTCGGCGGGGTTCAACTCCAAAATTCGGATTCAAACTTTGATGAAAACTGAAATTGATTGAGGGGTTATGAGCACGGCAACCATACGCACATCTAGGAACAAACGGAATCGAGTTTGACTCACCGAAGCGAGAGATATGCCGGCGAGAACGAAGAACGTGGTTCAGCGTTGGTTTTTGCAATCTCCCGGATGAATGAGTAGGAGGGGCAAGGAAAGGATGATGGCACCGGAAAGAGGGCTCCAACACGAAGCTAATGGAGGTGGAACCGTGCAAAACGGAGTTGAAACGGCCGAGTTATGAACGTTTAAGCCGCTTTCGGTTTTTGGTTAATGGCACCGTTTCCGACGAGATTAAGGACTCATTAACACCGGGAATGGAAACTCCTCGACGACACCATTCCAACAGATCTGGCCTTGCTTGATTTGGTGCATTTAATAGGAAGTTATGGAAGATTGAAAATTCAACTTCTATTTTCGTTGCTCTCTGTTGCCTTGGTTGGAGCTTGAAGACGATGAACAGTACCCGCCATGTGTCAGCCTCCGATTGGTGGGAATTTGAATAGTGTAATTTCAAGGACGCGCGGGATAAAATAAATAGCAAAAGAGTCTAAAAATCCCGAAAAAATTTCTAGAAATACTAGGGAATATTTGAAACCCAATAAAATTGGTTTCATGAAATTTGGATGAAATTTGGAATTTAGAATATTCCGGGACGAACAACGGGCCTTTAACTACAGCCGCGCGAGATAAAATACCAGAGGGTCTCCAAAAATCTTGGAAAAATTCCCAAAACCATTTTAGAATATTTGGGACCTAATGCAATAGGTTTTGGGATTTTTGAAGCATTTTTCGAACTCAGGTGGAATTTCGAGCATTGACGGGAATTCAGAAATTTGATTTTTCGGACGGAGGAGAATTGAGTTCCAATTTTAGATGGATAGGGATGCCAGGTTAAATTAAACACCAAGGAAAATCCAAATTTTGAATTTAATTAATTTAAATTAAATTTTGGAGTAGACCGAAATTGAGGATGTTACAGAAGCTTATCAAAAAGACATCTAACCAAGACTACGTCAACATGGTCCCCACGGACCAACCTATCATATAACAACATATTCTATATTTAAAACATAATACTTCAACAAATACTTTAGCATGATCAACCTATCAATTTTATACCATCCACACGTCAACCTCTCGATAATCAAAACTTATTCAATTAATCAATGACTTCAACAAGTAAATGTCATCTCCACAAGATAAAGTTCATAAATAGGACTTTAAGACATACATTCATTAAGGATAAATCCTTACATCATGATAATTATCCATTGTTCATTCGATCACAACAGTGCTCGACATTAAACGACATTTTACAATTTGTCTCTTTTTGAACAATCATTTTCAACGATTAACCACACTACTAAGTCATCAATATCAATAATTTGCATAATCCTAAAAACAACCGCATTGCCTTTAGTTACCCTATACATAGGTTATAACAGAATTGCCACTACACAACATATTCCAACTATTTAAAATAAATTGGATAAGTTAAACCATCACAAAGCTCTTAACAACATCATTAACAACAAATCCTATGTCATCGATACTAGCATTGTAAGGACACAACTGCATACTTCTAAATATACTAGTAGTTTGCAACAACATAAATAGCAACTCTAATCAACTTCCAATTTAAAATCACTAGCCAACACGATTAAATTTCTCTATTAACACATTAAATTACAACATCTTTAAATAACCAACAAAGTTTCTTTAACAATATCAGTAGTTTACATCATCTTAATGTTCTAACTATGCATCAGGGTTTAAAACTTTAAACATTATCGAGGGTCATAAGCACTTTTTAAAGCAAAGCACCAGATTCTAAGCATGTACATTAACACATTTAATCCTTCTTGCTATAGAGTAAACTACAACACTAGTAATCTATTTATTCTCAATCTAAAGATAACAATCACATTGAATTGATTCAACTCAAAAATTAACTTAGTAATACGTCATTCCATAAACCACATTGATATATATCACATAGCACAGACACAAAAATTTTCTAAACTCCTTCATGGGTCACCTACTCTTGATGAACAGGATGCAATTCAACTTTAAAGATAACCACAGCTCAGGAAAAAGAATGAACACCGATACAATTTCTCCTTTCCTGGCAAGGAAGAAAAATAAAACTCCAACAGAAATGCAGGAAAGCTCAGCTCTCAAATTTCCAACTTTGATAGCCCAAAACTCTTAAATAAATCTTAAGATCTATACTTCCAAGAAGGAAGAAGGATGCAACAGGGAAAACCAAATGTTCAACTAAATCTTTTTCGATAAAGCTTCAAACTTAGCTCCACCCTACTAAATGTCTGCACAAGGAGAAACTCCAACACTTTTCTTAGATAGGGAAAACAACAACCACATAAGTTTTCTCCCCAAGACAGTCCACAATAACCAACAAAACCGGGTGTCAAAGCAAAAATTACGACCAAAAGACGCGCAACTCAAAACTCTTCTTCTTCGTCTTCAACCAAGGAAGACAAAACCACAAACCGCCTACGGAGCAATCCGCAAAAATCCAATACCAAACACTTTTCTTTTTATTTCAATCAACTAAAACCAAGAAAACCAACCAAAACCGACCGTCAGAATGGTAAAGAACACCCGATAGAATCCACCAGCAAACTCTTCTATTTGACTCCAGTCAACTACCTGATCTACGACAGAAAGGGTAAGCACTCTTCTCCCACATGGTTTAATAGTTCTTCGGTGATGGCGCTAACCAGCCACACCGTCAAACCACACCTTTACTATGAATAAAAAGAGGTGACCGAAACCTTTCGGCACCACAACCTCACTTTATCACAATAACAAGGACAATCCAATCAATTCTCTCAATAACATAGTAGCATACATTATCAAATGTAGCATTCAACATCAAGGCTTAAATACAACATTTAAGCGTAAGCACGATATCCATACCCTTTCCTACTGTGCATCCATGTGTGTCAAATTTTAAATTAGTTATTCCACTTACACAAGTTTTAATGTTGTTATCCTATGACAAAATTTTAAGTATAACCTAAGCCATGTTTCTAGGTTATCCCAAGTCACAATTTTAGTTAACCATATGGTATTTCGCTAAGTTCATACACCATGGACCTAAAGCCCGCTCTGATACCAACTGTAACACATCGGCATCTAGTATGCCCTGTATGTCACCAAACATAGTAGAAGCAAGATCTAAACACCACAAATTAAGATAAATTTCAGCAAGGACGGAAATGCTAAAACCGAAAATTTCGGCAGCATCTCCTTTGTTTTTCCATGGTTTGGAGCAACAACGAGAGTATCACAAATATATCATAATGAAAGACATCTAAAACAGCAATAACATGTGACATAGCAACAAGTTAAGACCAATTAATGGATTTAGACGTTTCATGACCAAAATGAAGTGAATACTAAATCCAAGCACAGGATATAGCATAAACCAAATTTAGCACATTTATCATAAACGACACAACTACGAATCGAGGTGTGTAGTTGTCTATATGATTGTATCTAAGTGTAGTCGTGACACTATCTCCCTTTCCCGCATGCCGAGATCATAGTACCTAAAAACAAGCGTGAGTTCATCACTCAGCATAGTGTATTGCAATGGAATAGAACAACAACATTATTCAATAACATCAACATCACATACCACAACACATCATCATAAGCATCTCATAGTTCATCTTCATAAACATCTCATAATCATCCGCATTCGTGCAATGCAATGCAATTCACATGTCTCCTTGTAGCACATACCGGTATTGCCGAGTGCACACCCGTCGGCATGCACCCTCTTTCCCCTTCCATCCCGTAGATGGAGGCTGCCTACTCTTACTGACTCGCTCCCATACACAATCGTGGATGGGACTACAAGGTATGTCTTTCATGTTCACTACGTGTGAACACAGAGGCCCGCATCAGAATGTGATGCCTCTTCCATTATGAATGCACATGTGATATGAACATGTATAAACTTGCATAAATATTTAATACGAAAAATTTCATAACCAATATGTAACCATGTTCATCATATCATAAGAAAATAACAAGCATAGCAAGTTAACACATTATGTACCCATAATGCACCCATGCAAGTCTAACAATCATCCAACACCCAAACCCATCCCAATACACTTGCCTTCAACCGTGAGTGACGGAGTGGCGAGAGGTTGAGGGCACTCCCGGGGTCACACCACGTGCACATAGGATCAACACACTCAAAACTTGCCCACAAAACCGTCCAAGAATGAACATCTACCCCGACTTCGCAAACTTCTCCAAAAACCCGAAAACAGAGAATCTATCCCGACGGGATAGCAGGGTTCCAAATGGCATAACTTGAGTTCTAAGACTCCAAATCGAGTAAACGAGTACATTTTCTACAATCTTAGGAAATTTCCTAGATTTTTGTAAGTATCCGCGAAGACTGATTTGGCCTCTAAAATTGTCTAGTCTACAGATCAACACGATCTGTCCCAATCACGTCACAGTTTTGACCACATTCGGTAAAACAGCCATAACTTTCAAACGGCTGATCGGAATTTCACGTTCTTGGTGTCTGCTCAAAGGTATTGAAATTATCTACAACTTCTGTAACAGCCGGCCGATCAGAAAACGTATCTAAAAGTGCGAAAACGTAAGCCCTAGGTCGGCCGCGCAATCTGCCCGAGACAGAACGTGGGACAACATAGCAAACTCCCTAATCTCATCTAGGGGCAGCACCTAAACATGGATCTAAAGCATCAAAAACACCACTAGAACAGCACCTAATCCACCACCTATGGATCTCCCATCACCATACCTTAGCCCGACGAACGACAAACCGACGAAAACTCCTCCCGGTCGCCCGATCTCCTTCCACGCGCCAATCCCACCGGATCTTCTCGTCGCGGAGCTCCTCAACGGCGAGGACAATGGAGAGGAGGGGCATAGCAGCAATGGATGGTGTGGAGCTCGCCTAGGGCCGGCTAGAGGATGTGGAGGAGGAAGGGGGTGGCTAGGGGAGGCAATGGGGGAGGCGCATGGGGGGTTGAGGGCGTGGCGGCTAGGGTTAGGCAATGGGGGCGCATGGGGGCAGCAGGGTTGCTGCCCCATACCACCTCCACATGGGCTAGATCTTCCCCCACCTCCGGCTCACGATGATCCCCCAAGGCCCAAGTTGGATCCCTCAAGGCCCAAACTCCCCTGGAAGGCCCAATTCCTCCTCGAGAAGGCCCAAATTCCGGAAACGGCCCAAAAACAAGCTACAAAAGACATACCGTAATGCTGAAATCTATAATGTCACAATCCGTCATTCCGTAGTGTCACATGTTTCTCCATTGGGTCGAATCAACGGTGTGTCTTTGCTTGCCATCTTCCTTTCAAGATTCATAAGCCAACGCAACAATTTTCCCTCTTTGGGATTTGCAAACAACCGCTCCAATCGAGGAAGATGGGCAAATACCACAATACCTTGGCGGTGCCCCTTTGTTCACATCTTCACCATCGTCAGTTCGTCCCTTACGCTTCTCTTTTGTTTGTACCAAAGTACACCACAAACTGGACAAATGCACAGTTCCTTATGCGTGTTATGGTACAATATGCAATCGTTCGGACATGCTTGTATCCTTTCTATTTCCATTCCCATGTGACATAGCAGCTTCTTCACTTCATAAATGGATGTTAGCAACTCGTTTCCCTCTGGAAGCATATCCGATAGAAGAAATAAAAAGTGTATTGAAACTTGTATCTATCCAACGGTATTTTGCCTTCAATTCAAACAATGCAAGGACCGAACCCAACCTAGTTTGTTATGTTTTGCAATCAGAAAACAACAGTTTGGCATCGTCTTCCATCAAGCTTTAAAATTTTTCAAACTCTCTTTTCGTGTAATTTCCCTCCACATCCCGCAACATTTGATCTAAATTGTCCTCCTCAAACATACCATGCTCCAACTTATGATCAGATTCCAGCATGTCTTCATTGCATACCGAAGTGGTACTACTTGTCTCCCCATGATGGATCCAACATATGTAATTCCTCATGAAGCAACGTCGAATGAAGTAGTCTTCAATTTGAGCTAAGTTTTTAAATCTCCTGAGATTTGTGCAATCAATGCAATGGCAATATATTCACACCCCTATTAACCATGTCTTCTTTCATAACTCTTATGAAATCCTTAACCCCCCTCTGAAATTCTGCACTCACATGGTTTTTTTGATACATCAATTCCTAACGGTCCATCTACAATTAAACCACAAACAATAAATTAAGAAAAAACTTGAGCGACAGCTAACTATTTCAAATACTCATATATTATTTAACTACCTTCGCAAAATAGAGGATGAGTTCCAATATCTATAATTTAATCCCCGATACCTTCTTCCCTATTTAGAGCTTTCAATTCCCTAGTTAGGAGATACTCATAATCTCTAATTAGGTTAGGTCCTAATCCTATTAGAGGATATGTGGTTCGAGCAAGTTCCTAAGCTGTTGTACAACTCTAGAGAAAATTTCGGTAGCATCTCCCCGCTATCTCCAAACACACATCTCGATCACAGGTCAAGAGGGTGTGTATCCAGAGAACACTAGGGAGGAAAATGCTGCCGAAACTTTCTCTGAAGTTGTACAACAGCTTCAAGTAACTTGCCCGAACCACGTATCCTCCAACTGTCCAAAAAAACATGGATAATTCGATATTACTTATTTATAAATATGCCATTTCAGCATATTTATAAACAAAACACCCTCGAATGGGGACGCATAGGTTACGCAACCTAAACTCTAGCATTAATCATATTAATTATAGCAACAATAATGACATATACCACATTCACCAAATCAAAATTGAATTTAATTCCTAGTGCAAAATTGAAGGGATTTGAAGGAATGGTCACCTTTAGAAGAAAACCACAAATGAGGGGAAATCTCCTCAAGTTACGGTTTCAATTTTACCCTCAAACCACCATCTCCTCGAGGATTTAATAATTTATCAGCCATATTGGTTTCAACCATAGCACTAATGTCATGTAACACATTGACCAAATCAAAATTGAATTTCTTAATGCAAAATTGAGGAGATTTAAAGGATTCTCAGCTTTTGAAGAAAACCACAAATAAGGAAAAATAGAGGGGAAAATATCCTCAAGCTAGGGCTTCAACTTACCCTATTAACACACATCCTCAAGGATTTCATATTTTCTAACCCAAGTCTAAGTTTCAACCAGAGAATGTTTTGTTTTTTGGGCGGCGGCGGGTTTTTTGGCTCTAGAAAACCAACAGAGGAGAGTTCATTTCAAGTGTATATAAAATCTTGTGAGGCACATCACAATCGGTTCTGAGATAGAACCGATTGTGATGATGGGGTAATCAATCGTTTCTAGCTAAGAATCGAGTGTGATGACCCCGTTTCCAAAAATTACATATTAGATACACATACCAGAATCGGTTGTTCCTCAAAAGTTGGGAATCGACACAGATGAAGCGATAGTGTTGTACCATTCTGTAGAAGTGGATGTGCGTAGTCCGAAATTGAACCCTGGACCTCCCACATGAAAAGCAAGGTTTCTAGCACTTACGCTATGTCCCATAAGTGTGCAAAGTTTCACCAGCATATCATTCCTTGTAGTATACAAAAATTGCAGTTGTAGGACTCGAACCCGTGTCTCTTGGCTGAGATCCATCACTACTAACCGCTGGCTGACACGCATTCCATTTGAAATCCGGTTGTAAAAATATATAATATGGTCGATTATGTACCAATTTCGGTCCGAACAGGCGAAATCTCGATGAAATTAGATGAAATTTCATCGAAAATCATTGTGTACTATAGCAATTTGCATTATTTTTAATTTTTTATTCTGCCGAGACTAGGAATCTCATCAAGTCCAAAATCTTAGCCAAAATTTCATCGAGATTTTAAACCTTGGTCCTGCATTCCTAATCTGAGGAATAAATCAGTGTGTACGGACTCTGATATATTAATTCTTATATTTCAAGTTTACATACAATTATTTTCTAGTTTGCGTGTTTAATTTAGTTAACTTTTATGGCCTTAAATCAATTATTGTAGATTCCTTCTTTCAGTTTAATAATTATTTTATCAATTTCTAGAATTAATAAAAATAAAAAATAGGTTTAAGTATAAGTTTACACCAATTCACTTCCCTTTTAATAGGCCTCGATCCTTTATAGCTCTTGCAGAGCTCCATAAACCTCTTACATTGCTGGCGACTAATTGCAATGGCAGACCTAGTACACCAAATCAATCATGAGACACCTTGGCAAGCATGTTTTCTGTTTCTCTTCCCTCTCTTCATCTTTCTTGTACACTGCAGGTTGGCTAACAAGAGAGCAACCAACAACCAATAGCCGAACTACCATCTCCCGCATTCGCCTCCGGCACTGCCTAGCATCGGGCACCTCCACCTCATCGCTTCCCTCCCTCGCGTCTCCCTCCACGCCCTCACCAAGAAGCACGGCCCTAACCTCATGCTCCTCCGCCTTGGCGCCCTTCCGACGCTTGTCACGTCGTCCCCACGTGCTGCAGAGGCGGTGATGTGTACGCACAACCACATGTTCGCCTCACGGTCCCATTTCGTGCTCACCGATATCATTATGAATGGCGCGTGCGACATCGGTTTCGCCCCACATGGCAAGTATTGGCTACGGGCCAAGAAGCTCATCACCACGCACGTGCTTAGCACCAAGATGGTCATTGTTGGAATACAGACTAAAAATATTTGTGACAATTCTTTATTTCTCTCTTCTTTTTCTTATTGCCCTCTCACTTTTTTCCTTGCTTACAAATCTCAACCCTACCTCTATATTTATACTAAAACTATAACCAAATAATGGACTAGGATTCCAATTCCTTTCCTAATCCACTTCCTTGTCCTACTCGGACTCTTAGTCATAAACTTCCTAACTAATTACAAGATTACTTCCTAACAATCACCCTCTTAATCTTGTAATATTGTCTTTGATCACGCTTACCTTCTCTCTCATCTTACTTGCTGTTGTTGCTTGTTCAACATCGTCTCGTTCCCCGTCACGTCCCTTGGTTGTCTCCTCCAATCTGCTATGGTTGCCCTATTCTTTTCTTGCATCACACTACTCAGCGATCGACTTCTCACCGCCAACATTTTTCCTGCTCCGACAGAACACCGATTTCTTCTAATGTTGCTGTGTGATGCCTTCGCCACTGGGACAACTCCCTAATGAATGCCTCACCTGCACGTCGTTGACGTCAACGCTTTATTGCACAACGATGATAGCTTCCTTTGCTTCACGCGCAGTTCCTTGCACCATGTCCGAAGTTGCATTTGAGCCAACATTGGACTTCGCACCTGATGTGTCGACTTCCCTAAATTTTCATCCTTGCGACAAACCTGCTTAAAAGTTTTTAGTGAAATTTGTACAACTGGTTTGGAGATTTCTTTACCTTCATTAACAGATCTTTGTTCTTGTTGTAAACATGCCAGAACTCTGCCGGCAGCTCCACCCTGCACCCTTCTTGTGCCAATTGCTTGACACTGAGTGTGTTGTTACTCAACCTCGGTATACAGTAAATTTCAGAATATAACTTCTGATTGTCGTTCTTGCATTGTACCAACATCGTTCCTTTGCCTTTTATCTCCACCGTTGAACCATGACCAAACTTGACTTTACTTGAAATTTTATCATCAAGCTCATGAAACATGGAACAATCTCCCGTCATGTGATTGCTTGTTCTATTGTCCAAGTACCATAAATTTTCATGGTTATCTTCCTCCATGCGTAGTTTCGGAACTACATTCTCCTCATTCAACATCAGTATATCTGGCTTCTCTTCTTTGCACAATGAGAAGAGTAAAGACGGTTCATTGTCTTCACTAGCTTTGATGAGGTTCACCTCCTCGTTCTTTTTCTTGTTTCTGCAACTGAAGCATAGTGCTCATACTTGCCATAGTTGAAGCATTTTATATGACTGCGATACTCCGCCTTGTAGTGACCATATTTTTCACATTCAAAACATTTCATATGTGACTTATCTCATGGTCTGTTTTCACCGTCTTGTTTAGTCTTGTCTCCACATCCACCTCTGCTTCCTCAGCCACCAAAACCACCGCGCTCACACCCGCGGTCCTTTAACAACAATAATTGCTTGTCAAGGACTGCAACGCCTTCTCGTTGCGGGATTGATACCCCTTTAGTAGCTCCTCATGCACCTTGAGTGAGCAGATGATCTCCTCAATTTTCATGTTCTCCAGATCAGGGAGTACATGAGTGTGGTGACAACAAGCACAAACTTTTTTGGTAACATATGCAAGTACTTCTTCACTGCCATAGATTACTCCATCTTATCACCGAGAGAAGTAATGTTATCATACAGTAAAGTAAGTTTGCCCGCGAACTCATCCGCCGACTGGTTTTCTCCCATTTGGAGATTCTCAAACTCATTCCGTAAATTCTGTAGTCACACCTCCTTCACGCGGTCAGCTCCCACGTGCATCTTCTGGTACCGACTGATAATTACTGCAAGTGTGGCCTGATCTATCCTGTCATCTTCCATAGCCTTCCCCTTTGGATCAACTGCACCCCGGTCCCCGTGGGCGCGCAAGTTTGCCTTCATCTTCATTGATCATACTGGATAATTGTCGGTTGTTAGAAGAGGGTACTAGAGGGAGATGGATCCACTGTGAGTCATCATCTTCTCGCTCATGATTTCAGATTGCTTTCAAATACTGTAGCTACTTCGTTCTGTCTTCACACGTACTCACTGGACATGTTTCACTACACTTTTTTTATAGCCGATGCTGCTGTTCTTTGCTCTGCTCGCTACTGCCACGCGCGCTTTGGCTGGTTCGCTGTACAGAACCAAGTCCTGTGCCGCTGTTCGCTGCCACGTACTCTCCACGTCTTTTCTTCTTGGCCCCCTCGCACGTCCGTCACCGAGAGGTCTGCCTCCACTGCGACACGCGCTCTGGTTGCTACTCCTCTGATTTCATAGCTCGAGAACTTGCTTGTTGCAGAATTTTTTCTTTGCGACACGCATGATGACAAAATTCTTGCACCGCTAGCCGCCAGGGCTCCGAGACTCCGAGTACACATTGCTTTCCTTGTTGCTGCAGTGCCGCTGGAGGGAGACGCTGCTGCCTGAAGACGCTCCTTTACTCAGTCTCTGGCTATAGCCGCGTGGAGTGCTCTTGATTTCCTTCATCGGAAGAGAGCACCTTGATTGTTGCCTATTCCTCTTGGATAATCACCTCTTTCGTTTATTTTACTGCTGTTGCTTTCCTCTTTGCTTCGCGTGCGTCTCCAGCAAGGTCGCCTCCGGCTGCTGCGTACTCGTCGCCTGCTCTTCACGCGATGCAGCCGCTAAAACTTTTCACCTGCGCCGATGTGATCGAATCTCCAAGGCTCTAATACTAATTGTTAGAATAGAGACTCAAAATATTTGTGACAATTCTCTCTTTATTTCTCTCTTCTTTTCCTTATTGCTCTCTTCATTGCTTACAAATCTTAACCCTACCTCCATATTTATATTAAAACTATGGAAACTCTAAAACTATAACCAAACTAGTATATTGCCCGTGCTAACGCTACGCCGATATTTGGTAATACAATTCAAATAAGCAAAATGTTTTATATGTTTTGGTAATGAAGTGTAGTAAGATGTGCACAAAAGAAACATACAGAGAGTGATTATTATATCGTTGATTGCACAAACAAGTGCATAAAGTAACATAGCAACTGTTTATCATTAAAAACCATCTAATCCCTGATACGTTTTAGGATTTCCCGTATAACTTCAGGAATGTTGTCTTTCGATTCATTCTCATTGTAGTTCAATAGGCTCATAAGAAACTTAGCCCTCAACAGCTTCCCATCCTATACATGCATTATTATAGACCATAATCAGAAAATATTAATTGTGCTACGGTAAGACAAAGTATAATAAATAAATAATAGTACTCACAGTGCAAATTGATGGTAATTTTATACCATCCCAAGAGCGTATGAAGTTGATTACAAAATATCCAGTTATGTCCCTGCAAAAGGACACATAGTTATATCTATGTAGACAAATAAACTTGTTACGTGTAATTTATAAGCAAGTTACCTATTTTCTGTTTTTGGAACACATGTCGGTAATATGCGATGCCATACATAAATATCGTCATTCCACATAGGGCATATTGGGAAAGCTGCGGCCGAGAATCAATTTACGTCTTTTAATTTGGAACAATGCTGAGAAGTTTATGTCCAACCTTTGGATGCAACAATATATTATGCTTTGGAGAAAAAAAAATCTACCATCAAGTCAGGATAAGCGAATGAAAGGAAATATACCATTTTGTTGTTTGCTCGCAGAAGTCATCAAGAAGATCCCTAGTTTTTTCATTATAGACTCCCAAGATGCTCACTGAAAATGTGTACACCACCAATGAACTTCTCTCCTCAGACATCCTCAGCAAACACAGCCTCAAGGAAACAATTAGAATACGACCCATTAAATTCAGCATCTAAAAACACACAGTAAAATCTAAAATATAATCTGAGAAACAAAGCATATGCCATTTCTTCAACTAAATCATTACTACAATGTATTTCATCGTGCATGCTATTTCTGCAGCTTTCCAAAAAACACATAATGCTAAGCAGAGTAGCAACAGTTAATACCTTGATCTTCTGCCGGTCCAACAATCAAATTTAAAGAGCTTCCTTTCTTTATCCTGTGAGGGATCGATCTCAACCATGTATGAGCACCCACGGGAGACCTCATCGACACTTAGAGGCCGGCACCGACAGAACACCCTAATGTTCCCCCTCAGCTCGATTAGCTCATTGTATACAGCAAACAAAATTAGACTGCACATATTTGTAAAAATAAGCTACCAGCGGCTTACATTGTTGTAGAATCAAAAGTAAATTAAGTGAACAATATTGGAGAAAATAAAAAAAATACTACATACTATTGTAAATTTTGATATAAAATAATCTAATGTGTCTGTGTGCCTCTGTTCTCCTCAGATTTACAGGGGTCATCCTATAATCATGATGTGACCACAAATATCTCAGATAATGCTTCTGTGGATGTTACAGCTTTACCTGAAGTTTCTCAGATTAGTGAAAACAAAGAAGGAAATGGCACAGAAATCCCATGCACGACAGGTTGTATACTAAAGTAGTCCATACCTCCAGAAAAATTAACGGACACTTTCGTGATGAGTTGATGGCTCAAAGAAACAAGTCCATATGTGCAGTAAACAACACATATCTAATAAATCATCTGAGAACATTTAAAATCTAAGTGCTTTAAAGGAGCTACTGATTGTAATTTTCGCAAGTATTTCAAGGGCCTTGCAGTTAAGTGTAATAGCTGTATTTACAATTGGAATAAACAGTAGATTCTGAAGAATAAAGTAATAAACTAAAAATATGCTTTTGAATTTTATATTACTTAAGATCTCTTGCTGAAAATAAAGGCCACAAATAGAAAGTCTGTTTCTTGTTTCTACTGAACACATAATATATCACAAACATAAACTGTTACCTATCAGAAAAGGCATGATAATCCTCACAATGATGAATAATTTGTATGCCAAAAACGGTCAATATTACTAGCTGAGAAACATATACATTCTGTTGATGGAAAAATTTCTAGTGGAGACCCCTAACTTTGAGGAACCTCATTTTCGACTGTCTTGATAGTATTGTCAGAATATGAGCCGCATAATGATTCCTACAAGATATTATGGCACAAAATACAATACACGCTATGTAAGTGTTATATTATTTTAACTAAAACTCCGAAAGTGTTCAATGTAACTTATCAGAATCGTTATAATGTAACAGATATAATGCGAAGGTTGCTGAACGCAAGAATTTGAGACTTAAGGTTTAAAATATCTACTTTCCCTCTCGAACAACAATGTAACTGTGTACACATGTACAAAATCTTGGCAGCCGAAACTTTTTGGGTGGCTAAGTGAGATGCTTACTACTCCTAATTAAATGACCTAGTACTGAGTTGCTTTTGGTCTTCCGAGACAGAGAAAGAAAGTGATGCAGTGCTAAAAGGTCTCCACTGCTCCTTATTACTCAATGGTCCATAATTAAGCATCACCGGTGCTAGTGCGAGACAAAGAACAGGCCACTGCATGCATGCAGACAGAGTGCACTTGTTCTGTTCGTTCTCAACTGTATATAGAAACTTGCACTACTTTAGATCTTTTGACAGCTGCTTACCTATATATAACTGGATGTTTGGTCCAATAAGAGTATACTGAAAAGCAAAGCTAGAAAAGGATAATAATACATACAATGATAGTTGAGCTCTATAATCATGAAAGAAACTGAAAGTTAAAAGGAAAAGAGGACAGAAATGGGTTGCAGCACGTATAAAGTATGTTTTCTGGTTGAATCACATGGTGCTAAAATAGTCCTAAAGTGAAATCTTCCCAGTAAGAATTCAAATAATTACAGTATGCAAGCTCTAGAAGTGTCAAGGTAATGAGTGGAATCAACAAAAAGCTTGCTAAATTCCTATTCCCTTTGTTGCAGCAAATTTGAAATATGCAACATGGAAACATCAAGAAATAGTGAGGAAACAATGTCCCCGGAATAAGCCATCACATCAAAGAGATATTATCCCCAGATATCGGCGGTTAATGAAGTGCCTATTCCCTTTGTTACACAGTCAATCTTAATAAAGTTGGGCTTTCCAGGCTCCATTACTACATTATAAGTTGTGTTATGCTAGTCCTCTCTTATAATATCATCTGGAAAAAAAAAGAAGCCAAGCGATCCTTTTTAAAAGATCTATTATTAAACAAGCACAAAGCCCTTTATGCATAGTAAGTTCAAAAGTTCAGTAGCGAAAACACAGTGATACACCTATAAGTTGTACATACTAAGCATCATACTGCAGATGCAACAACCATATGACAAGATAAATAACAAAGGACCAACACTGTCGGTAAATAGAGGGTTTCGATAGCATCATTGAGAGAAAATTACCGCTTCAGCATCCTCTTTAGCCCCTTTTATGCTCCCTGCTCTCCTCCCCGAATTGCTTTGCCCCCCATCGAGCATGTCGCTCATCCTCATCTGATCCACTGCTTTCCGACCTCTGGTGCCTCCGCCGCCTGCTGGATCGCTTTGTGTCATTTGCAGACTTTGTGCCAGCATTGTCACTGTCAGATGCATCTCTCCGGTGATGTCTCCGCTTGAGGTGGCGGCGACGCCTCCTGTCTTCCCCTTCAGATGATTTGTCCCATGAGTCATCATTCCTATGGTGCGTCCTCCGCCTCTTCCTGTCCTTTCTATGCCTCTTCCTGTCAGAGTCACTCTCACTATCCTCATCTGATGTTCCATGCTTCTTCCGCCTACTCTTCTTGTTGTTGTCCTTGCTCCTCTCCTCCTTCGAGTCACCCTCGCTATCCCTCTTCCTGCTCTTCCTGTGCTTTGATCTTCCCCTGCTGCTGCTCTTATGGTGGTTTGTCTTGTTGTCTTCCTCCCTGGACTGCCTCCCCGCATTCTTGGCACGCTCACGCTCAACGATTATTCTCTCCAGCTCGGGGTCAATGTCCGAATCGGAGGAATAACTGTCGTCCTCGCCCTCATCTTCCTCCACGGAATCCTCCTCATCGGCGTCCTTGGCACCAGACGCCTTCTTCCTAATCTCATCGAATTTATCCTACGCGCTGGCTTGGACGTCGTCGTCCAGGTCGAGTTCCTTGACGGAGAGGAAGTTGCGGCACTGGAAGGTGAGGTGGCCGACGCGGCCGCACTTCTTGAAGGCGCCCCGGGTCTCATCGGAGTTGGAGCCGGTGATGCGGGCGAGCGCGAGCAGGCCCTGGAAGCTGGTGTAGGAGTTGTCGGAGGAGGCGGGGGCGGGGGCGGGGTCGGAGGCGGATGGGGCGGCTGCTGCGGCGGCGGAGGAGGAGGGTGGTAGCTGCTTGTTGTTCTCGTGGGCGTAGGGGTCATAACCGATGGTGCTCTTCCAGATACCGTGCGTCTGCAGAGCCGCGCTGCTGTGCACGCGGTTGTTTGCAGGCATGCGAACGCGCCCCGCCGTCGCCGGCATCTTCGATCGCCGGGAAAGGGGAGAGGGTGGAGTTAGGGTTAGGGATTAGGAGGTGGGGATTGGGGATTTCGAATCCAGCCCACCCCGTGCGACCATCCACAGCGTTGGAACCAACGCCGTGCTGCGCGCTAGGGTTTTCGCCGATGGACCGAGGCAGGCGAGCGGTGGAGAGGGCGACAGAGCGGACGGCGGAACGGTGGCGGGTGGCGGCGGCTAGGCGTTGGCGTCGACGGGGAGAGTCTGGAGTAGGGCGTCGGCGGTGGCGCAGGCGCGGCGCAAGTGGCGGTTGGGGGAAGTAGGCGCGATTATCCCCGCCCGTCTGGCTCTAATCCCGCCCGTGATGGGATGAACCGGGTGATTTGGTCCATCAGATATGATGAAGTGAGAAAACATCTTAGCGCTTGATTATGAGGAAATAGGATTTTTGGATGGACGTTTTAGGGTGAACAAAGCAAAGGTATCCTCTGTGGGGGCAGAATAGTGTGTGCATGTAGAAAAGAATTAACTGGTGAATTATAAAGGGGTAAAGATAACGGACTAGGATTCCAATTCCTTTCCTAATCCACGTCCTTGTCCTACAGACTCTTAATCTTAAACTTCCTAACTAATTACGATATTACTTCCTAACAGTCATGAGGAAGGCAGTGTGTGCAAGGGCTGAGAGACTGGAGAAGAGATGGGACCAGCTGCTGGACAGGGTGATAGATGACCATGACAGCGAATACAACTCAGGGTGTGGTAAGAATGACAATGATTTTATAAATGTTTTGCTCTCTGCGAAACAGGAGTACGGTCTCACCAGAGAGCGCACGAAAGCTATCCTAATAGTAAGTACTGGTCAATAAGCGCGGCGATGGCGTGCGCGTGAACGAAAAACGAATTTGAATTGGTTATACGAAAATTTTGGAGGCTGTAAATTTTCAGAGAAAAAATGGACGGAGTTATATTTTCTAAATTTTCAGATGGTCTTTCGGAGAGCCATTTTTGGGGAAAACGTTTTTTTGGGGGAAAAATGGTCCGGTATGAAAAAATGGATCAAATTTTTTTTTTGAATTTTCCAAGGCTCTTTTCGCTTTTTGCATAGAAAAAATGGACCGAGATGTATTTTTAAAATTTTCGGAGGGTATTTCGGAGTGCCATTTTTTAATAAAAAAAGTTTTTTGGGTGAAAAATGGACCGGGACGAAAAATATAGACCAAGACGCATTTTTTAAAATTTCGGAGGGTCTTTTCACATTTTTTTTGTAAGGGAAAATGGGTCGGGATGAAAAAAAGGACTAAGCCATACTTCCAAAATTTTCGGAGGGCCTTTTTGCATTTTTTTTTGGAGGAAAAATGGATCAAGAGACATTTTCTTATTTTTTAGAGGATCTTTCGGGTCGCCATTTTTGAATAAAAAACTTTTTTTGGGGGGAAAATGGACTGAGACACATTTTGAAAATTTTTGGAAGGGTCAACTGGGATGAAAAAATGGATTAAGATGCACTTTTGAAATTTTTGGTGGGTCTTTTCATGTTTTTGGGAAAAAATGGACTAGGAAAAAGTTTTTTTGGGGTGAAATGGACTAGGACAAAAAAATGGACCAAGACATATTTTTCAACTTTTTAGTGGGTCTTTTCACATTTTTTGTAGGGGAAAATGGGTCGAGACAAAAAAATTGACTAAGATGTACTTCCCAAATTTTTAGAGTTTTTTTTTTTGCATTTTTTCAGACGAAAAAAAGACCGAGAAACATTCAGAAAAAATGACCGAGATAAAAAAAATGCACTAAGATGCATCTTGGAAATTATTGGAGGGTCGATCGGGATGAAAAAATGGATCAAGGCGTATTTTTCAAATTTTTGGAGGGTCTTTTCGTGTTTTTTTGGGAAAAAATGGACCAGGACAAAAAAATTAACCAAGAAAAGTTTTTTAGGGGAAAAATGGACTAGGATGAAAAATTGGACTAAGACATATTTTCCAAATTTTTAGAGGGTTTTTTCGTGTTTTTATTGGGAAAAATGGACTGGGACGAAAAAATGAGTCAAGACGTATTTTTTAATTTTTAGAGGGTCTTTTCACAAATTTTCGGTGCGCTGTTGCGCCAAAGGAGTTTTTTTTTTGTAAAAATAGGTCCTATATGCAATTTTGGAAATTTGCTGAGATTCACCGGGAAAGAAAACAGCCACGCGGCCGGAAGTGGGGCGCCACACGTGTCGTGTACGTGTTGTGCGTGGGGCGCCGGCGCGAGCCCGCCACGTGTCTCGCGGAAAAATACGGTGCGTGCACTTGCCCGCGCGGAGTCGAACGCGCGCTGGCGGAGCGCGATGGGGCATGGCTACCACTGCGCCACGAGGGTCGCTCAGGTGGGAGGAGCCAAAGTGATTTCCTTTTATGCCTACGTTTGGAGTGAAGCAATCTCAGCTGTCGAGGGACGCAATCGGACGGCCGAGACGACTAGGGTGACGTGGTGGGGTGGGAAGGCGAGAAACCTTTGGGAAATAATGATAGGATTATTATAAGCATATTTTTATTAAGGAGAATGCTAGTGAACATTCATTGTTTAATTAACTAGTGAAAACCACTCCTTTATTGTATTTTTAAGCTGAAAGCACCACAGGAAAATCACTACTAGCACTTTTTCTAGAAACGTTTTCCAACTGATTTCTAAAATAGGAGTTATATAGTTTAAAGACACTTTAATAATCACCCCAAACTTATGTAATGTGGAGATGATTTTGAGACATTTTAGAACCATATTCAAAATTTTTTCATAGAAACGTTTTTGAGACACTCTCTAATTCACCTAAAGTTTTTTTGGTATGTAATGACATTTTTTTAGAGTCATTTTTGGTGTCTAATATAGAATTTTTTTAAAAATAATCTTTTTTATACGTAAATTACAGAAATATACCTCGAATTTTTTTTTGCATAAGTAGGCGTCTGTTGCACCACGTGGCTGCGATAGGCGCCAGGTGGCACCAGTGGCGCGAGGGTGGCGTGATAGAAAGTAAATCGCGCCGAGCTGCCACGACAGCAAAATCAATCGCGCCGCGCTGCCGCAACAGCAGCCAATCACGCCGAGCTGCTGCGACAGAATAGCAAATGCCGATGGGAGTTGCTGTAACAACAAAACAGCAAACGCTGCAGCACGTGCACGTGGTGCAGTAGCATGCAACAGCTATCAATTGCGCCACCATGGCACGATTGAACCTGGTCGCGCCACATGGCAGGTGGCAGTTGGCAGCGGTCGCGGCATTTGATAAAAAAAGAGGGAGAGGGAGTGGAGCGGGGTAGAGAGAAAGAGAAGAGCGCTGGCCGAGAAAAGGAAAGAAAGAGGAGCTGGGAGAGCAGTGCCGATCGAAGGGAAGAAAGAAGAAGGAGAGAGGGGAGAGGAGAAGAAAGAGGGAGCCGCAGCCGAAGAGGAAGGAGGAGAAGAAGAGGGAGGAGAGAAGAGAAGGAAGAGGGAGCATGTGACACCACGGAGTGTCGTAACCTTAATTAATGTGAATGTTGAGGTCAAAAACATTATGAATTATGGAATGGGAGGTTGAAACCTTACGGTATGGAGGTTAATAGCTTTTCCGGGCCGTTTTCGGGAGTTTGGGCCTTCCCGGGGTGTGTTGGGCCTTAGGGGGGACCCCTCGTGGGCCAAAAGTGGGGCTCTCTGGCCCATGAGGGGAGAGGGGGGCATCATGTTGCCCTTGGGGCGCCCCCCTGCTGCCCTAGCAGCCTCCACCTCCTCCTCTCCCTCCCATAGCCGCCACACACCCTTTTGCCCCTTGCTTGCGCCCCCTTGCTCCCCATTGCTCCTCCACCCCTCTCCTCACCTCTCCACCACCCTTGCTGCCCCTAGGGGAGTTATCCACCTCAACACCTCGAAGATCCGTCCATTGGAGCGCTCCGCGACGAGGAGATCCGGTGGATTTGGAGCGAGGAAGGAGATCGCGCGAACCGGGAGGAGATCCATTAGGTTTTCGTGCGTCGGGCGAAGGTATGTCCATGGGAATCCTTGGAGTTGGTCTAGGATATGTTATAAGGGTTAATATAATGTTTTTAGATCAATTGGTGGTTCTGTAGTTGGGTAGATTAGATGGAATCTTGAGTTTACCATGTTCTCTGTTTCGGGCAGCATGAGCAGTCGACCTAGGGTTTGGGTTTTCGCCAATTTAGAGTTAGAATTTGGTCATATGGACGTTGAAGAAGTTGTAGGTAATTTCAATACCTTTCGGTGGGTATAAAGAACGTCAAATTCCGCCCAGCCGTTTGGAAGTTATGCTTGTTTTACTGAACGTATTAAAATCTGTGACGTGATTGAAACAGATCACGGTATTTTGTAGATTAAACAACTTTAGAGTCCGAATCAGTCTTTCCGTATACTTAGAAAAAGTTAGGAAATTTCCTAAGATACGCGAGGATGTACTCGTTTATTCGATTCGGAGTTTTAGAACCCGAGTTATGCCTTTTGGAAGGCTGCTGTCCCGACGGGACAGAACCTCTGTTTTTGGGTTTTGCGAGTAGTTTGCGATGTCGGGGTAGAAGAGGGTTTGCGTACTATTTTGTGGTCATGATTGTGAGTGTGTGGTACCTTTGTGCAGGTGGTGTGACCCTGGGAGTGCCCTATACGTCTCGCCAATCCGTCGCCGTGGTTGGGGCAAGTGTATTGGAATGGGTAGCGGGTTGTAGTTGCTAGATTGGTTGAGATTGAGATTGAATATATGATATGTTCACATGCCATGCCATAATGATTGCCAATGATATGATGAATATGTTGATCATGTTATGATTGCCAATGATATGATGAATATGTTGATCATGTTATGATTGCCAATGATATGATGAATATGTTGATTATGTTATGATTGCTAATGATATGATGAATATGTTGATTATGTTATAATGCCATGTGTTAGTGTACAAGTTATTTATGATGTTGGCATGTTTGCATACATGGCATGTTACATGGCCCGGGCGGTGAGAAAGTCATAACTAATCCAGGGAAGGTCGGTGAGAAAGTTATGACTATTCCGGAGAGCCAATGAATAAGTCCTACATCGTGATTCCATCCAACGCGGTGTATGGAAGTGAGGAGTAGGCACCCTCCATCTTCGGGATGGAAGGGGGGAGAGGGTGCACACCTACGGGTGTGTACTCAACCATACCGGTATGAGTTTCCAGGAGATATGTGCATCGCATCGCATTGCATTATATGAGGATGTTATATGATGATGATATATGATGATGTCAATGATATGCTTACGCTATGAATATGAGATGTGTATGATGTCGTATGTGAAAAGTGGTGATGAAGGTGTTAGAATGTATTTTCTTGTTCCATTGCAATATACTTGCTGAGTGATGAACTCACGCTTGTGTTTATGTTGTTTTTCTTAGGTATCATGAAACCGGCATGCGGGAAAGGGAGCTAGTCACACGTCATCACTTAGCATCACACTTATAAACAATGACATGTTCCTTCCTTTAAATTGTGATGGTTAATTTGTGTGCTTGGTTTCCTCATTTACTTCGTTTGGCTCATGAGATGGTTGGAATCTCTATTCTAGGCTTATACTGCTGCTAGAACCCTTATTATTGATGATTTAGATGTCATTCTTTATACTATATCCTGTGATCTTATTGTTGTTGCTTCAATTCGTGGAAAAACATAGGAGATGCTGCCAAAATTTTCGGTTTTAGCATTTACTCCGTTGCTGTAATTTATCTTAATTTATGCTATTTAGAGGTTGATTAGTCTATGTTTGGTAGCATTCGGGCATATTAAATACCGGGGTGTTACAGAGCAGTTCGTTGTTCGTTCGTCGGTTAGTAATTTTTATAATTATTTTTTCATCTGAATAATTGATATGTAGTTAGGAAAAATATAGGTAGCCTCAGAAAACTATTATGGCAGCCAAAAAAATGTAGTACCTAATTAATTATATTTTACACATAATTTATGATATAGTTGATATTTAGTTATAAAAGATATGGGTAGTCTCAAAAAACTATTAGGGTTGCCCAAAAAAATATAGTACCTAATTAATTTTGTTTTACGCATAATTTACGAAATTAGGTATGGATAATTTGTTATATTAGTGGCCCTAGAAATATATTATGTACCAATATTAATTTATCGGAGACAAGAAAAAGTATTGTTAGTTGGACAAAATAAACATAGTAGCAAGTAAGTATCTAGGGGGCTAAAAAATGGGTTGACACTGAAAAGAAATATGTTACAAGAAAAATTGCAGTACACATAGAAAATTTGTTAGGATCTTAGTACACTATTTCAAACTTATTACACAAATATTGTTGGTAGACTTAAACATGTAGTTTTAGTGTAATTTGTACTATGCAATAGGAATTAATGCTAGAAATGATGTTGGTTGTTGAAACGGAACAAAGTTGCTAGTAAATGTATGTAGTGTAGTGAAAAAGTGGTAGGACCTAGTTTAAATTATTTACTTGCACGTAGATTGTATGAATGTAGGTATGGATCATTTATGTATGTACACAAATAATGTTGGTATGTTAGATCTTATTTTCCCCAACAAAATAGTTAGTTGTTATGAAGTTCAAAGAGGGGCTTTCATGGAGATCGCTCGAGAGATGGAGGAAAAGGATCTGCGGTGAAGCTTGCAATGGGACGCTGAGGTTTATCCATGTTCGGGCCCTCCTGAGAGTAATAGCCCTAGTCCTGTCCGGGTGTTCTTGCTCGTGTTCTTGGCAAAGACTACAATTATCCAACAGAAAAGATCTTCGAACCCACTCTCCCATGCACCCCGGCTCCCTTTTATACTTGGGCTGGCTGGGGCGCATGGGAGACTTACATCAGTACTTTCATTACACTGCCATACCGCATTTAATGCACCTGTCACTATTCTTGAGTTGCACCCAACGCTTCTGACACAGCCGACTTTGCCCCAGGCCTCGGGACCCGTGTGCCTATCGACTCCACACGCCTCGCCAGGGGGGATTTCGCCATGACATCACTCATAATAAATGCCCGCGTTGGAAACACGCGCCGCCACACTGTGGTCTTCATTACCTCCACTTAATGTGCACGACACGCATGAAATGCCCTTGACCCTCTGGGCGGCGGCACAGACCGCTAGGTAGCCTTGGGAAGCGAACCCCAGCGGCGTGGCCTGGACGCCACCTGTCCGCTGGGCGATCACCTTTACTGACCGCCAGCGGCGTGGCCTGGACGCCACCTGTCCGCTGGGCGATCACCTTTACTGACCGCCAGCGGCGTGGCCTGGACGCCACCTGTCCACTAGGTGATCACCTTGCCTGAGCGCCAGCGGCGTGGCCTAAACGCCACCTGCCCGCTGAGCGGTTACCTTTACTGTGGTGGAGTGGGCACCCTGGTGTAGAATACACCGACACATGTATGAACACTTCATGAAAAATCTTAGGGTGACAGGCCATTCATCATTGACAGAGGATGACAGGTCGAACAACTTTGAATGACCAATCATGCAACATTCATAGAGAGTGACATGTCGAGTAGCATTCACAATGGGTGACAGTTCGTGCAACTTTCATTGATGGTGATAACTCATGTGGTTTTTATAAAGAGTGATAGGACGACCAGCTATTCACAGAGGGTGATAGGTCATGCCGCTTTGATGATGGGTAAAAAGTCGTGCAGCTTTTCACAGCGGGTGACTGGTTGTGCAACTTTCATGATGGGTGACAAGTCATGCAACTTTTCACAGAAGGTGTCAAGTCGTGCAGCCTTTACATAGAATGATAAATCGTGGAGATTTCATAGAGAGTGACAGACGACCAGGCTTGATATGGGTGACAAGTTGTGCAGCTTTCATAGAGGTTAACAAATCAATGTCGTGCAGCTTTTACAAAGCGTGACAGACCATACAGCATTACCAAAGGGGTGACTGGCCATGCAGCTTTCATAAAGGATGCCAGGCCGTCAAGCTTTCCAAAAGCGACAAGTGTTGTAGTACTATAGAGAAGTCCCTCACTACCACTATAAAATCGACCGAGGGATAGACATCCACTACTGTCAGACCAGCAATAAACGTCAGCCTAATCTACACAAATTAGGGCACAATGTCGTTCTAGTGTCAGCTCTTCAACAAGCGCAACTTATCCCCACGAATACCTGAATAGCAGTAGCGTTGACGCCCCAATTCTGCCGGAGTTGCCCCAGCCAAAATGCGACTACAACCTTCTAGCGAAGATGATGCAATCTACACAAGTAGATATGGCCACCTGTTCTCACTACTACTGTGCCCGCCACTACAAGGTAAACCTACTGTTGTCCATAAAATACAGGGTAACACTACCATTTCATGCATCCTTCTTTATTTTTTTAGCACAAGGACCAGTGTTGCTTCTTCCAATGGATCGATGGGCCCGAACGATGTGACTATGAATTTTTCTACAACTGTTACGATGCCTACCCCACTTCGCCCGAGAACTTCACCCGGTGGGAGAGGCCATCGGGATATTGTAGGGGAACGCGGTATGCTACATTAGCACAAATTAAAATTTCTACCGCAAACCAGAAAAGCTACTCGCAAGAAGGGGATCATAGATCTATTACCACTAGACGCGCAGTTGCGGAATCCTTCGCACGTCGTTGTAGTGGATCGTTCTCGGCGTGGATCGTCCTCGCCGCGGATCGTCCTCGCCGCGGATCGTCCTCACCGCGGATCGTCCTTGCCACGGATCGTCCTCGCCGCGGATCGTCCTCGCCACGGATCGTCCTCTCCACGCCGCAGTAGCAGCAGCGTCACCACAGCAGTCCACACGTCCGGGGATGGAACGCCGTGCGTCAGTGTGCAAGCACCAGGTCGCTCAGCATTTAATATGCCCGAATGCTACCAAACATAAGCTAAACAACATCTAAATGCCACATTTAAACATAAATTCCAGCAAAGGGATATATGCTAAAAACCGATATTTCGGTAGCATCTCCTTTGTTTTTCCATGAATTAACACAATATCGAAATCATGGCAAGATATATCATAGCACACGACATCTAGAACATCAACATAAATGGACATATCATCGAATTACGCCATTAATACCACGCTCAATCACTTCATAATCTATAACGAAGCAAATATGGAATCACAAGCATGCTAAATTAAACCATACATTAAGTTTAAGGCACAACTCTTAATATCATGTCTCCAAGTGTGTATTTATGGATTATGATGGTGGAGCTACGTGTAGAAGTGTAGCTAAACCCCTTTTTCCCGCATGCCGATCTCAAGTACCTAAAAAAATAACATAAAACACAAGCGTGAGTTCGAAAACTCAGCAAGCATATTGCAATGGACAACAAGATCATTTACAAGACAATAATACCTCACGTCACATATAACATCTCATACTTGAACACATAACAACATCCTCATCATTTAATATGTATTGTAATGCAATGCAATGCAATGCTATGCTCATATCTCCTTGGAAACTCATACCGGTATGGTTGAGTACACACCCGTCGGTGTGCACCCTCTCCCCCCTTCCATCCCGAAGATGGAGGGTGCCTACTCCTCGCTTCCAAACACCACGTGGATGGAATCACGATGTAGGACTTACTCAATGGCTTTCCAGATTAGTCATAACTTTCTCACCGACCTTCCCGGACTAGTTATGACTTTCTCACCGCCCGAGCCATGTAACATGCCATGTATGCATTTATGCCAACATCATATTTAACTCACATATTAACACATGGCATCATAACATATTAAACATGCTCATCATATCATTGGCAATCATAAAAGCATGGCAAGTGATCATATATCATGTAGTCAATTCCATCTATTATCAACAAGCAACCTACAAATCGCTATCCATCACAACACACTTGCCTCAACCACGTGCAACGGATTGGCGGGAAGTAGAGGGCACTCCCGGGGTCGCACCACCTGCACATAGGTACCACACGCTCACAAAAATAACCACAAAACAGTACGCAAACCCTCATGTACCCCGACATTGCCATCTACTCGCAAAACCTAAAAACAGAGGTTCTGCCCCGGCGGGACAGCAGCCTTGCAAAAGGCATAACTTGAGTTCTGGGACTCCGAATCAATTAAACGAGTACATCCTCGCGTAGCTTAGGAAATTTCCCAACTTTCTCTAGGTATATGGAAAGACTGATTCGGACTCTAAAGTCGTCTAATCTACAGATTACCGTGATCTGTTCCAATTACGTCACAGATTTTAATACGCTCGGTAAAAGAGCCATAACTTTCAAACGGCTGATCGGAATTTAACGTGCTTTATGTCCACGGAAAGATAATTAAATTATCTACAACTTCTTAAACATCCGTACAGACAGAATCGGATTCTAAATCGACGAAAACTCGAACCCTAGCCCGACTGCTCATGCTGTCCCAAAACAGAAACGTGGCAACATCTAGATCTAACCCAAATTACTCCAATCCAGCACCTCCAATTGATCTAAAAACTTGATAAACACCTTAATAACAGTACCTAGATCAATCCCCAGGGTTCCCATGGTCATACCTTTGCCCGACGCACGAAAACTCCAATAGATCTCCTCGCTCTTCGCTCCTCGCTCCTCGCACCTCGCTCCTCGGATGGATCCATGAGAATGCAGGGGTGGGGAGGCCACCCTAGGGCAGCAAGGGGTGGAGGAGAGGTGCTGGAGAGGTGGGGAGCAATGGGGCAAGGGAGGGGGAGGCGCACGGCCAAGGGAGGAGGGAGGCGGCTAGGGCAAGGGCAAGTGGGGGGGAAGGGCGCACAAGGGGCAGGGGTGAACGCCCAAGGGCTGGTGGGGAGCCCTTTTACCAGCCCCCACACCTAATCCTAGTCCGTTACGAAGACCTACTCCATCCCACCAAAGCCCACTTAAGGCCCAAACTCCCCCGGGAAGGCCCAAAACCCCGAAAACGGCCCGAAAACGTTATTAACCTCCATACCTTATGGTTTTAACCTGCCATACCATATTTCATAAAGTTTTTGACCTTAACATGCACCATTTAAAAGGTTACGACACTCCGTGGTGACACATCACTTCAAACGACCCAAAAACGCGAGTAAACCTCAAGCCGAAAGGTTTTATTCTCTAATTTCACATTCTATAATGTCACACCATACCGTAGTGTCACACCGACCCAATGGCTACCTGGACTTTCTGCACACTCAGCCGCCGACGTTCTCCAGGGCCAGTGATCCATTGGAGGCTGATGACTGGCTGCGTACTATAGAGCAGAAGTTTGCTCTTATTCAGTGCGAGGACCTCAAGAAGGCTCCTTTCGCAGCGCAGCAGCTTCAAGGCCCTGCCGGTGATTGGTGGGCAAATTTCTCGGTGATGCAGCCTGCTGGACACTGAATTACATGGGCGGAGTTCCGTGAGGCTTTCCGGGCATAGCATATCCCGAAAGGACTCATGGACATCAAGAAGCAGCAGTTCCTTCCTCTCAAGCAGCTGAGCAAGTCCGTGATGGACTATTCGAGGGAGTTCAATTATCTGGCTCAGTATGCTCCGGAGGAAGTGGATACCGACCAGAAGAAGCAGTGCCGGTTCATGAATGGGATGTCCGCCAAGATGCAGGACAAGCTATCGGTGTGCGACTTCGCCGACTTCAATGACTTGGTGAGTCGGGCGATTACAGTCGAGCACAAGATGAGGGGCCATCAAGAGGAGAAGAAGCGGAAGAGGGCGGTGCAGTTTTCAGGGCGGCAGTTCGCAGCGGGCCCGCATGGTCCCTCCACCACCGAGGGCAACTGCTCCTACACCTCCCCTGCCGGCTGGGATGGCCCGACCTCCTGTGGCTGCTTCTCGGCCTCCACCACCATAGTCGGGGACACGGGCGGCAGCGACCGCTGGACCGGGCCCATTCTACAACTGCGAGCGTGCGGGGCATTTCATCCGCGACTTCCCATTTCCAAAGCGGGGCGACAATTCTACTGCCCCACAGCTTCCAGTTGTGACAGCACCACCTCCACTTCCAGCGCCAGCCCGTGGCCGAGTCAACTACGTCGGTGCCGAGGAGATTCCAGAGGATAACACCGTGCTAACGGGTATGTTATGCATTAATGGGCATTCTGCCAAAGTATTGTTTGACTCGGGGGCATCTCATTCCTTTATTCGTAAGGGGTTTGCCATGCACCATCAGATGAGCGTGAGTAGCAGCGCCACTCCATTTCTTATTGAGGCGCCGGGGTCAAGGTTTGTGGTAGATCAAGTAGTTCAGAAGGCATCGGTGCTAGTTCAAGGGGTTTCCTTCATCGCCAGTTTGTTGCTCCTTGACGTTCGGGGAATGGATGTCATCCTAGGTATGAACTGGCTAACGTGACAACAAGCCATCCTTGATTTTTCTCGCCGCACCATCTCGCTAAAGGGACCTCAGGGCGGTTGGCTGACGTTACTTCTTGACGAGGGCAGGGCCACCCTTTGCTCCCTGAATGGTGCCGAAATCGTGGAGATAGAGTCAGTTTCCGTGGTGTCGGAGTACCCGGATGTGTTCCCAGTGGAATTACTGGGGATGCCACCTGATTGGGACATTGAGTTTGTAGTGGAACTGCAGCCTGGAACCGCTCCAATATCCAAGCAGCCATACCGGATGCCACCCAATGAATTAGCCGAGTTGAAGAAGCAGCTGAAGGAGTTGATGGATAAGGGCTTTATTCGCCCAAGCTCCTCGCCTTGGGGCTGCTCGGCTCTGTTTGTGACCAAGAAGGACGGTTCACTTTGCCTCTGCGTGGATTACCGTCCTTTGAATGCTGTCACTGTTAAGAACAAGTACCCTCTACCTCGGATTGATATCCTATTCGATCAGCTTGCTGGTGCACGGGTATTCTCCAAGATTGACCTGAGGCTCGGGTACCATCAGATTAAGATCCGGGCTGAGGATATTCCGAAGACAGCCTTTTCCACTCGGTATGGACTGTATGAGTACACCGTCATGTCGTTCGGGCTGACGAATGCGCCAGAGTACTTCATGTATCTTATGAACTCCATCTTCATGGAAGAATTGGATTCTTTTGTCGTCATCTTCATTGATGACATCCTCATCTATTCAGACAACGAGGAAGATCATGCCAAGCACCTTCACGTTGTTCTCGGAAGGCTTCGGGAACACCGCTTGTATGCGAAGTTTAGCAAGTGCGAGTTCTGGTTGAAGGAGGTGTCATTTTTGGGGCATGTCCTTTCCGAGCGAGGTGTAGCCGTTGACCCAAGCAAGGTGCAAGATGTACTCAAGTGGGAACAGCCCAAGTCCGTCATTGAGATTCGTAGTTTTCTTGGGCTAGCTGACTATTATCACCGTTTCATTCAGGATTTCTCTAAGATAGCCAAGCCCATGACAGAGTTATTGAAGAAGGGCACTGAATTCAAGTGGTCAGTGGGCTATGAGCGGGCATTTCAAACTTTGAAATAGCGCCTCACTACAGCTCCAGTTCTTACCCAGCCTGATATTCACAAGCCGTTTGATGTGTACTGCGATGCATCTGGCATCGGACTTGGCTGTGTGCTTATGCAGGATAGCCAAGTTGTCGCTTACGCGTCTCGGCAGCTAAAGCGCCATGAGGAGCACTACCCTACCCATGATCTGAAGCTTGCAGCAGTGGTCCATGCTCTGAATATTTGGCACCACTATCTCCTAGGGAACAAGTGCAACATCTACACCGATCACAAAAGCCTCAAGTACATCTTCACGCAGGCGGACTTGAATATGAGGCAAAGACGGTGGCTTGAATTAATAAAGGACTACAATTTGGAAGTCCATTACCACCCTGGGAAGGCCAGTGTAGTGGCTGACGCTTTGAGTCGCAAGGTGCAATGCCATTGCCTCACTCTTCCACCTCGAGGTGCCACCCTTTGTGCTGAATTCCAGAAGCTCAACTTGGAAATGGTAGGAGAAGGTTTCCTGACTTATGTGGAGTTGAAGTCCACATTGCTTGATCAGATTCGGGAGGCTTAGAAGAATGAAGTGGGTGTCTCCCAAGTTCGCTACAAGGTGAATTCTGGCCAAGCTCCTGGTTTTCGTCTGGATGATCAAGTAACCTTGTGGTTCGGTGAGCGCGTAGTCATCCCTGATGATCAAGAGTTGAAAAGGGTGATTCTCGATGAAGCCCATAACTCGTTGCTCACAATCCATCCGGGCAGCAACAAAATGTACCAAGACCTGAAGCGGCAATTCTGGTGGACTTGCATGAAGCGCGAGATTGCTCGTTATGTGTCTGAGTGCGATGTCTGCAAGCGGGTGAAGGCTGAACACTTTAAGCCAGCTGGTACTCTTCAGCCTCTACCCATACCAAGCTGGAAGTGGGAAGACATCAGTATGGACTTCATCACCGGCTTGCCTCTGACTTCTTCGAGTCACGACTCGATCTGGGTGATTGTCGACCGGTTAACAAAGTCTGCACATTTCCTAGCCGTTCGCACCACCTACTCAGCTAAGAGGTATGCAGAGTTGTATGTCACCAGGATTGTATGCCTTCATGGAGTGCCTAAGCGGATAGTTTCGGATCGAGGCTCTCAATTTGTCTCGCGATTCTGGAGAAGTCTGCATGAAGCACTGGGCACGAAGCTACTCCACAGCTCAGCATATCACCCCCAAACTGATGGCCAGACCGAGAGGGTCAATCAGATACTCGAGGATATGTTGAGAGCGTGTGTCCTGTCCTATGGGAAGAAGTGGGAAGAATGTCTCCCCTATGCTGAATTTGCATACAACAATAGCTACCAGACCAGCATTCAAATGTCCCCCTTCGAGGCACTTTATGGTCGTAGCTGTCGGGCACCTCTAAATTGGTCCGAGAGTGGGGAGCGTTCATTCCTTGGACCTGAACTGGTCATGGAGGCAGAAGAAAAAGTGAGGACTATTCGGGAAAACTTGAGGATAGCGCAATCACGACAGAAAAGTTATGCCGATCGCCGTAGGAGACCTCTCTCCTTCAAAGTGGGCGACTTTGTCTATCTGAAAGTCTCCCCTCTTCGAGGCACTCGTCGGTTTGGAATTAAAGGGAAACTGGCGCCTCGTTACATAGGGCCATTCCGAGTCCTTGAGAAGCGTGGTCAGGTTGCATATCAGCTAGAGCTTCCTCCCACACTCGAGATGGTCCACAATGTCTTCCATGTCTCCCAGTTGAAGAAGTGTCTCCGTACTCCTTTCGAGTCACTTGAAGTGGATGACCTTGGAGTTGCGCCTGAACCGGATCTATCCTATCAAGAGCATCCGATTCGGGTTTTAGAAAAAGCAGAACGCAAGACTCGACAGAGAACTTTAAAGTTTTACAAGATTCAATGGAGCAATCATACTGAGGATGAGGCTACTTGGGAACCCGAAGATCGCCTAAAGACTGAGTACCCTGAATTCTGCGATGCCATGTAAGTGCGGGCGTACAATTCCCAAAGTTTAAAGCATGTCTGTTAGGGTCCTAATCCGTGTGTACGTTTGTTCTGAATCTCGGGGCGAGATTCCCTTAAGGGGGGAGGGTTTGTCAAGGCCCTAAGTTTCAAATTTCCTGGGAGGTCCGGAGTATCCGGATTTAATATCCGGAATGTCCGGATATAACCTGGAATGTCCGGAGTATCCGGATTTGGACTGGCCGAGCGCTCCAACCCGGAGTGTCCGAAGTGTCCGGGTTGACAACCGAACACCCCAACTCGGAGTCTCCAGGTTAATTGTCCGGAGTGTCCGGATTCGTCGGGGTGAGGAAATAAATGTCCGTTTTCTTGGCTCCCTATCTCATTTCTATCCCCACCCATTTGCTCCCCTCTACTCCGGTGACTCCTCCACCCCTAGCTCCACTCCGGTGGGCTCCCACCGGCCGGTGACCCTCCGTGGCTCCTCCCCGGCGTCCTCTAGCTCGTCCTCAAGCCGGCGTCCTCCTCCCTCTACCCCGGCATTGCTCCTCTTCCGTCTTCCTTGGAAGTACGAAGAGGAGAGGAAAAGAGGATTTGATAGCATTATGCAGGTAATTTATACGTAGGTGTTTGGCTTGTAATTTAGTTGGTTTGTACATAGATCTTGTTTAATTTAGATGTTACGGATAGATTTCGTATAGTTTTAGTAATTTAGTTGATTTATATTTGGACGAGTAATTTGGTTGGTTTCATGAATTTAAATGAAATTTCGCACTTTGATGAATTTTTTGGAATTTTTCGGAATTTATTAGGATTTATTTGGATTTAATTTGAATTCAATCCCTTTTGAAATAATTAGAGAATTAAAAGTTACAAATAAAATTTTATTGGAAATATTTTATTTGAGTCCAAAATGTTTCAAAGTATTTTCCAGAATTTTTCTGATTATTTTGCTATTTTTCTTGAATTATTTGAATTTCTAGAAATTGTTTTGAATATTAAAATCGCTGGAAATAGCAGAGTGGGTTTGCACTGTTCATGCGACCGAGCCGGACCCGAGTCCGACTCGAGCCTGACCCGGACCACATTTGTGCCCAACCGCGTCGTGCCCGAGCCTAGCCGCGTGACCGTTGGATCTTGATCCAACGGCCACCGTTGCGCCACGTCGCCCAATCCGAATCCAATTCGGATTCCGCCGCCACACCCGGGTGGACCTCGGTTTCTGCGATTTTCACGAAAGTCGAGTGATGGCGCCGTGATGGCACTATGGGTGTCCCGATCTTTCGATGAGAAACACACGATCGATTTGTTAGAGTCGACTTTGACAATCCGACTACACCGTACGACGACGATGCGCCTTAGCAATCGCTAAACCAACTCCAGCGGGTTATTGATCTTGCCGTGGGCACGATCAACCTGAACACGAAATTCAATTCCTGCAAGCAACCGAAGAACAAGCAAGAACAATAGGATAAGCAATCTGAAATTGCGGATAAAACTGGAAGCGAAACAAAGTGGAGTCTTATTGACGATCTTGACAAGGTGGCTGTCCAGCACAACTCGCAGGATCAAGTTTGCACTTGGCTAAACTAATCAAATAAAACCCAAAACCCTAAGGAGCCGATGTCTGGCTATTTATAAGAGGTAGGGGCGTGGGAAACACGTCCAAAGCAGTAGGATACCAACTACAACTCTATTACAAGGCCCAAAGCCCACGTCTTCTCGATTTGGAAAAGTGACGCCAATTGTTTTGCAGATTCCCGTTGACTCGGACGGAATTTGGGGATGGGGTCGGATCCGTTGGAAAGAGGACGTCGAAACCTTTCAAACCAGTACTCATAGACCCCAAACACCCTTGTGGATCAAAAGTTATGGTCATTTTAAGTTGGTGCTGTCCCGGGGGCCGAATCCAAGTATAACTTGTGCACCGGAAGAATTGGCTTCATGCTTGATGTTTGGAAGTCCTTCTCCTTGGTTCCTAAGGACAATAAAATCATCACGAGGATTAAATAGCATTTCATTCATTAAATTATCTGTATGCAACCCGAGGAACGCATTCACCTGGTAATTGAATTGTCGTGCCCGAGCTCGAGTAATTGGCCCTTGTATGATATTGTTGGTTTCCATTGGGTTTGTAAGTATGGCCGTATCCATGGTAGTGATGTCCTCATCATACTCCGTTTCTTGCATTTTAGTCGTCCTCGACTATAGTTCATCATCCTGTCCCAAGTATGGTTTCAAATCTGTAATGTTGAATGTGGTACTAACCCCAAAATCTGCAGGCAATTCAAGCTTGTATGCATTATCATTAATCTTTGCCAATACTTTGAAAGGACCATCAGCTCATGGCATCAACTTAGATTTTCTTAATTCTGGGAATCGATCTTTCGCAAATGCAACCAAACTAAATCGCCTGGTTCAAAAGTTACATGTTTCCTTCCCTTACTACCAGCAAGTTTATATTTAGCATTCATGCGTTCTATGTTTTCTTTAGTTGTCTCATGCAGTTTCATAATCAAATCAGCACGTTGTTTAGCATCAAGATTCAATTTCTCCGAAGATGGTAGAGGTAACAAATCAATTGGAGCATGAGGTACAAATCCATATACAATCTCAAAAGGACACATCTTAGTAGTAGAATGCATAGACCGATTATAAGCAAACTCAATATGAGGCAAACATTCTTCCCACAATTTAATGTTCTTTTTCAAAACAGCCCTAAGCATAGTAGATAAAGTTCGATTAACGACTTCAGTTTGTCCATCAGTTTGGGGATGACAAGTAGTAGAAAATAAAAGTTTAGTCCCCAATTTAGCCCACAAAGTTCTCCAAAAGTGGCTTAAGAATTTAGTGTCACGATCTGAAACTATTGTGTTAGGCACACCATGTAAGCGAACAATTTCACGAAAGAATAAGTCAGCAATGTTGGTAGCGTCATCGCTTTTGTGACAAGGTATGAAGTGTGCCATTTTAGAAAATCTATCCACAACGACAAAGATACTATCCCTCCTTCTTTGTTCTAGGGAGTCCTAAAACAAAGTCCATAGAAATATCCTCCCAAGGCACGTTAGGAACAGGCAGAGGCATGTATAAACCATGGGGATTAAGTCGTGACTTAGCTTTTGACATGTAGAACAGCGAGCGATGAAACGTTCCACGCCTCGTCTCATCCTGGGCCAAAAGAAATGGCTAGCGAGTATGTCCTCCGTCCCTTTTCACACCAAAGTGTCCCATCAATCCTCCTCCATGCGCTTCCTGTAGTAATAACAAGCGAACAGAACTAGCTGGAATACATAGTTTGTTTGCTCTAAACACAAACCCATTATTGAGGACAAATTTGTTCCAAGTTTTTCCTCTTTACAATTGAGCAACACATTTTTAAAATCATCATCATGCACATATTGCTCTTTAATCGCTTTCCAAACCAAAAATTTTGAAGTCAAGTTGTGAGAGCATGGTATATCTCCTAGACAAGGCATCAGCAATGACATTATCCTTTCCCTGTTTGTGTTTGATGACATAAGGAAATGACTCAATGAATTCAACCCACTTTGCATGTCTACGGTTCAGTTTAGCTTGACTTCTAATATGTTTTAATGATTCATGATCCGAATGTATAACAAATTCCTTGGGCCATAAATAATGTTGCCATGTTTCTAAAGTTCGAACTAGTGCATATAACTCCTTATCATAAGTAGAATAATTCAAACTTGGCCCACTCAATTTCTCACTAAAATAAGCAACAGGTTTTCCTTCTTGTAACAGAACACCACCCAAACCAATTCCACTAGCATCACATTCTAGTTCAAAAGTCTTAGAAAAGTCTGGAAGCTGGAGTAAGGGTGCATGGGTTAACTTAGCTTTCAGAATGTTGAAGGCATCTTCCTGCGGCTTGCCCCAAGCAAAAGGTACACCCTTCTTGGTGAGCTCATTCATGGGTGCAGCGATGGTGCTGGAAGTCCTTCACAAAACGCATTTATAGAATCCAGCAAGTCCTAGAAAACTTCGCACCTGTGTGACCGTGTTAGGAGTCGGCCAACTCTGTATTGCTTCAACCTTGGCTTGGTCAACTTCAATTCCCTGTGGAGTAACCACATAGCCAAGAAAAGATACTCGATCCGTGCAAAAGATGCACTTCTCAAGGTTACCAAATAAGCGTGCATCGCGTAAAGCATTAAAAACAGCACGCAGATGTTCAAGATGATCCTCTAAAGATTTGCTATAAATCAAGATATCATCAAGTAAACTACCACAAATTTTCCAATGAAAACACGTAAAACCTCGCTCATCAGTCTCATGAATGTGCTAGGAGCATTAGTCAACCCGAAAGGCATTACTAACCACTCATATAACCCAAACTTAGTTTTAAATGCTGTTTTCCATTCATCTCCTAACTTCATGCGAATCTGGTGATAGCCACTACGCAAATCCACTTTAGAGAACATAGTAGAGCCACTTAGTTCATCAAGCATATCGTCTAACCGAGGAATAGGATGGCGATATCTAATGGTGATATTATTAATTGCTCTACAATCCACACACATGCGCCATGTTCCATCTTTCTTAGGTACTAAAATGACTGGTACAGCACAAGGACTAAGAGATTCACGTACGTACCCTTTATCAAGCAATTCGTGAACTTGGCGTTGTATCTCTTGTGTCTCTTCAGGGTTGGTTCTGTAAGGTGCTCGGTTGGGCAAGGATGCCACTGGAATGAGATCAATTTGATGCTCAATCCCTCTAATTGGCGGCAGCCCTGAGGGGATGTCCTTTGGAAAGATGTCAGTGTATTCCTGCAAAAGGTTAGTGACAACAGGAGGCAAAGAGAGGGACATCTCCTCTAGAGAAAACAAAGTTTCTTTGCAGACTAAAGCATAGCATGTAGACCTACAAACATCCAACTCATTCAAATCAGATTTTGTTGCAAGAAAACAAGCACCTTTCAATTTAATCTCATTCGGCTTAGCACAATCAAGGTTAGATTCTTTCTGTTTATGTTGTTCAAGTCCTTTGGTGACAATCTGATTTTCACTCTTAGAATTCTCTCGATTTTTCTCTTTGCTAGATCTAGCGATTTCATCCTTTACAATGGCATCAGGCGACATTGGGTGTAGCACAATTTTCTTTTCTTTATGCACAAAAGAGTATTGATTTGTTCTACCATGATGTAAACAATCCTTATCATATTGCCACGGTCTACCTAATAACATAGAACATGCTTGCATAGGTACGACATCGCAATCAACATAATCATGATAGGGACCTAAAGCGAAATGTACTCTTACCATGCGAGTTACCTTGAGTTTGCCGCTGTTGTTGAACCATTGAATGTGGTAGGGCTGAGGGTGTGGTCTAGTGGAGAGTGCTAGCTTCTCCACCATGTCCATGCTGGCTAGATTATTGCAACTCCCACCATCAATGATTATTCGAATGGATCGCTTCCTTGATGACGCCTTTTGTGTAAAACAAGTTGTGGCGTTGATTTGGATCGGGCGCGAGCAATCTGAGCACTAAGCACACGTTGTGCAATAATACTCAAATATTGGTCAGCATCACCAGCGCCACGCACTTCGCCGTGCTCGGCATTTGGATCGCCGTCTTCATGTTCAGCGAGCAAAGCATATGTTTCTTCATCAAGATCACTTGCTGAGTCATACTCGCCGCCTTCACGGATTATTAGCACACGCTTGTTCGGACACTCCTTCATCATGTGACCGAAACCCTTGCAGCGATGGCACTGAACATCTTTGGTGCGCCCCGTTGATGCGACCGATTTACTTACGAACTATTTGTAGTAGCTTGTGTGGCACTTTTCGTCGGCGTTGGTTGTGGTGCCGAATTTGCGGTGGTGGACGCCGCTCTGTTGATGGAAGAGGTCGGCGTGGTAGTACGGCCGGCAGGGGCAGCAGGGGTGCGCGGTGTCCACGAAGTAGTTCGACCTGCAGAAAAGTTAGTCTTGGCCTCGATTGACGACTCCTGCACTTCAAGATCAGCTTTGCAAGCAAGATGGAACAACCGAGTCATCGAATTATAATCCTTATAGTCTAGAATATCCTGGATTTCTCGAGTTAAACCACCTAAGAAACGAGCCATAGAAGCTTCCTCATTCTCAATTAATCCACAACGCAACATGCCAATTTGCAATTCTTGGTAATATTCTTCCACCGAATTCTTACCTTGCTGTAGGCGCTGCAATTTATTCAATAAATCTCTAGCATAGTATGAAGGAACAAATCTATGCCTCATTAGCAATTTCAAGGCTTCCCAAGTGGTGGGTATATTATTTGGATGAGCACGGCAATGTTCTCTCCACCAAACAGAAGCAAAATCAGTGAACTCACTTGTGGCAGCTCTAACTCTTCTATTCTCAGGGAAATCATGGCACGCAAATTTTTGATCCACAAGTAATTCCCAACTAAGGTAACCATCAGGGTCATATTTACCTTCAAACGATGGCATGTTGAAATTTACCTTAGGGAAAACATCATCTCGTTCTCGTTCCCTTGGTCGTGGAGGATCACGTCGCATACCTTGCTGATTGAAGCGTAGCCGTTGATGGTTACGATCATTATCGTAATGGATGGGGTTGACCTCCTCTGCATCAGTGGTGTCATCATATTCGTGCTCTTCGTTCTGTTCTTCTAAATCTGTTGAGGGCCTCCCCTGTGGAGCTGAATTGTTGCTTGGATGACGGGGAGGTGGATTGGAAGCACCAGATGCAGCAGCTGCAAAAGTATCAAGTCTAGCCAAAATAGTAGCAAGAGTAGTGTTAGCAATCCCTTGTGCGGCCTCGATGGATCTGAGACGGTCTTCTTGCATTGACATACGCTCATTAGTGAGCCGTACATCCTCGCTAAGACCATCGGTGGCTTCCTCGTCATTTTTTGGAAGTGAGCAATGATGCCCTTGGTTCGTGGAGAGTGATGAAGTGAACTCGTCACCTGACATGGTTAGTTGATGACAAGGAAACAAAAACCACAAGTATAATGTTCCTATCAACTACTAGGTTGGCAAGTCTCTCAAGCGCTCAAGCCTATGACCCAAGTTCTTACAAGTTCTTACAATGCAGCAGGCGTTGTCGGCCGTTGGCGTTGTCAAAGGTTCTCCGAAGTTTGTGTAGAGCGATTGCCAAGGGATCAACGCCTGCGGGTAGAAAGTGGAGCTTGGACAGGCTTAATTTAGTAGCAAAAGGTTAGCAATAATCCAATCAGTGAATGCAAAATTGAAGAATTGTTCAACGTCTAGTCACTAGTTGCTGACTCTAGGCTAGCAAGGACTGTGACTCAAAAGCGTGGTCGGCGACGATGCAGTTCCACAGAGGAAGAACAGTGCGAAAAAAATTCGCGAAAGAAGGGAACTATCTCAAAAGACTGGTGATCTTGTGAAAATAGGTTTGGCACATAAAAATTTTCGGATCTGTTCCAGACTTTTTTTTTTGTTTTTTTTTGTTTTTTTTTTTTTTTTGCGGAACGATCCGACTCGTTTTCTTTCAAGTGCTATGCAGGCGGAAGACCAGTCGTGTGACCAGTCGGGCGGCCAGGTGGGCGATCGATCAAAGGGCCAAACCACGGGCGAGCGATGGCGACCAGTGGGCGACGGTCGAGCGACGATCGACTAACAGTGGGCGGCCGGTCAGTGGGCGATCGGGCGACGGTCGGAGGCGACGATCGGGAGGCAACGATCGGCTAACAGTGGGCGATCGGCGGCGACGGTCGGAGGCGACTACCGGGAGGTAACGATCGACTAACAGATGGGCGACCGGTCGGTACGATCGGCTAACAGAGGGCAGTGGTCGGACGACCAAGTGGGCGACCAGTCGGCGACCAGTTGGAAGAAAAGAAAACTTCGGTCCGAACACCTTTTCTTTTTTTTTTTTTTTTTTTTTTTTAAAATTTCGGGACCGAAACGGAACACAAAACGAAACCGAACACAACACGAAACCCAATACAAAACCAAACCCCATTATGACCTGGACTCCAACTAGACGAGAATTCAGCAACTCGACACGACGATGCAACCAAAAATTCAATAACGCAGTGCACTGGAAAGGAAAATGCGAGGTTCAAATTGTTTTGGTATGGGGAGATCCAATCTGATGGCGTTTCTCTGGACTATAGGAAAGATATCAATCTACTAATCTAGGGTAAAGAATTCTCACCGAGCAACCTGGTTTGCTCTGATACCACTTGATGGCGCCGTGATGGCACTATGGGTGTCCCGATCTTTCGATGAGAAACACACGATCGATTTGTTAGAGTCGACTTTGACAATCCGACTACACCGTACTACGACGATGCGCCTTAGCAATCGCTAAACCAACTCCAGCGGGTTATTGATCTTGCCGTGGGCACGATCAACCTGAACACGAAGTTCAATTCCTGCAAGCAACCGAAGAACAAGCAAGAACAATAGGATAAGCAATCTGAAATTGCGGATAAAACTGGAAGCGAAACAAAGTGGAGTCTTATTGACGATCTTGACAAGGTGGCTGTCCAGCACAACTCGCAGGATCAAGTTTGCACTTGGCTAAACTAATCAAATAAAACCCAAAACCCTAAGGAGCCGATGTCTGGCTATTTATAAGAGGTAGGGGCGTGGGAAACACGTCCAAAGCAGTAGGATACCAACTACAACTCTATTACAAGGCCCAAAGCCCACGTCTTCTCGATTTGGAAAAGTGACGCCAATTGTTTTGCAGATTCCCGTTGACTCGGACGGAATTTGGGGATGGGGTCGGATCCGTTGGAAAGAGGACGTCGAAACCTTTCAAACCAGTACTCATAGACCCCAAACACCCTTGTGGATCAAAAGTTATGGTCATTTTAAGTTGGTGCTGTCCCGGGGGCCGAATCCAAGTATAACTTGTGCACCGGAAGAATTGGCTTCATGCTTGATGTTTGGAAGTCCTTCTCCTTGGTTCCTAAGGACAATAAAATCATCACGAGGATTAAATAGCATTTCATTCATTAAATTATCTGTATGCAACCCGAGGAACGCATTCACCTGGTAATTGAATTGTCGTGCCCGAGCTCGAGTAATTGGCCCTTGTATGATATTGTTGGTTTCCATTGGGTTTGTAAGTATGGCCGTATCCATGGTAGTGATGTCCTCATCATCGAGGGCGCTATTTAAAGCACCGCCACCGCCATCGCGTAGCCCTCTTCCATGCGCACCCGTAGCCCTAGACCTTCGCACCTGAGCCGCCGTCGTTCGCCCGCTAGAGCTCACCGTAGTTGGATTAGAGTTCCGCTGGGATTTTCCATCGTTTGCCACTGACTTCGCTGTCCTCCGCCGTCGCCGAGCCCAGATCCGGAACCGCCGCAATGAGACGCACCTGGGAGTACCACTCACATCACCGGATTCGCGCCCAAACGCCGTTTGGGTGGTCTTCTGTCAAGGCCCCAAGTTTCAAATTTCCTGGGAGGTCCGGAGTATCCGGATTTAATATCCGAAATGTTCGGATATAACCCGGAATGTCCGGATAAAATGTCCGGAGTATCCAGATTTGGACTGGCCGAGCGCTCCAACCCGGAGTGTCCGGACTAAATGTCCGGAGTGTCCGGATTGACAACCGAACACCCCAACCCGGAATCTCCGGGTTAATTGTCCAGAGTGTCCGGATTTGTCGGGTGAGGAAATAAATGTCCGTTTTCTTGGCTCCCTATCTCATTTCTATCCCCACCCATTTGCTCTCCTCTACTCCGGTGACTCCTCCACCCCTAGCTCCACTCCGGTGGGCTCCCACCGGCCGGTGACCCTCCGTGGCTCCTCCCCGGCGTCCTCTAGCTCGTCCTCAAGCCGGCGTCCTCCTCCCTCTACCCCGGCATTGCTCCTCTTCCGTCTTCCTTGGAGGTAGGTCCTCGTCTTGGGGGTTGATTCGTGGGATCTTGAGATCTAGGGCCATCCATGGTGGGTTTAGGATTTAGGTTTGGATTTGGGTGTTTGGAGTTGGATCTTGAGCTCTAGGGTTTTGGGGTGTGGTGATTCTAGGGTTGGATTGGGGCTTGGGTTGATGAATGTGGGTGCTAGTACGGTAGATCGGGTAGTAGTGGTGCCGATCCAAAGGTTAGTTAGGGTTGGCTAGGGGTTCTTGGGAGTAGCGTCGTTTTTCTCATGGATTAGGCTAGCTAGAAGCTTCTCCGGCGTATCCAAGCGTAGGAAAATCGTAGATCAGGCCCTCGCGGTGTTGTGGTGCTTGGGAGCACTCCGATGTCGCGGGCCATTTTCCCCGAAGCTTGGGTCGTCCGGAGTGTCTGGACTAAGGGACCCCGGAGTATCCGGTTTGTCCGGAATATCCGGATGAATAGCCCAGAGTATCCGGCCCGTCCGGAGAGTCCGGATAATAAACCCAGACTGTCCGGATTGGCTGGTCTGTTAGGCGTGTCGTCTGTCCGGTTAAGTTGGTTTTCGGCGGGGTTTTACATTGTAATTCATTTCATCTGCATGGCATGCATCTTATTGTGCATTGTACTCGTGTAGAGACCGATCCCGCGGGACTTGACGCCGCGGTGACTGGGGTTGCGACCGGAGAGCCGACTGTTGCCGACCCACAAGCAGAAGAACAAGGCAAGCACCTAAGCATCTTGAACCTTGTGTAATATTATTTTTGCGAATAAATTGCTTAATTGTGGTTAGGTGTTGCATTAGGAACTGAAATGTGGGATAGGCTAGATCCTAGTTGCTGCATGTACCATCCTTCTTACTGTTGGACACCTCCGTTGGAGCTAGATTATGGGTATTAATCATGCCGTGCTTAGTATGCTTAGAGGTCGGTTTCGGGCCAAGTGGTGGATGGTTCCACTGCTTGAGGACTTTTTACTTAATATGGTGGAATGGTTTGGATATGGGTGAATGTGGAAGGGAGAAATGTAAAATGAGATCGTGCGACAAAGTTGGATCACTTGGGTAAGAAGACTCAAGTGTGGTAGTCTCGTCCGTGTCGATTAAGGACTGATCGGGTGTAACGTGGCTAAAGCACCTTTTTGGTTGATCGCATGCCTGATTATGGTACGGTAAGCCGCTCTTGTATCGCATGGTGTTTGATGGACCGTATCCTCATGCGGTTGGACGTGGTTGAGGAAAGGGGCTTAGGCCGGCTCTCGAGCGCCAAGCTGGGCTTGGGGCTGCTCGAGGGGGTGCTAGGTTTCCGGACCGCATGAAGACGCTCCAACGGATTGGTATGGATGGGAGGGGGTTGACATGAGGTTCCTTCGTGGCACATGTCGTGTGATCAATGCTTCCCTGCAGGGTTAATTAAGCGATTCGAATTGCCGCGCTCTCGGATATGAGCAAGCTTGGTCAGATGTTACTCAACGTAGTAATAACTTGAACAGAAGTTCGCCGTTGGGCTTTAGCTCGAAATGAATGTGGTTAATTGTTATAACTTGTTAAATGTCAACTACACATTAGAAGTAGGTGCAGTGACAACCGCCTTAGTGAATTGGTGAATTGAGTAGTCAAATAACTAAACAACGAACTATAAGCATTTCAGCAACGAACTACTTTGAGCCTGCCCCTTGCTACATCCAAATGCATATTCCTTTGGAGTCGGTCATATATGGACCACGGGTAAGACTTGCGAGTACCCTCTGTACTCAGGCTTCTGCTGTTGTGGTTTTGCAGGTGAGGATCCAGCGGGGTGCGAGTTTTGCCCCTACTGCCTATCGGTGACTGGCCGGGGCATCGAGTAGAGGCTGTCGACGCTTGTACGCCCGGAAGTGTTCAGGGCATGGCACTTCCGAAGGAGTTTTACTTTTGTTGTATAGGTTAGGGTTGGATCTTTTGGTTGTACAGCTACGCTTGTGTTTTGTAATGTCAGTTCGCCCCCTTTCGTTTTATCTGTGTGTTCTGTGTTTGGTTGTTCCTTGGGCTTCCATGTGCCGTGTTGTGTGTTTGTTGCTTCCGCGATTCTTGCGCCTCTGGTAGTGAGGTTTGGGGCTCGATGCCCCTTTGTGCGAATTGAGTTTTGATATGGCATTGGGAACCGGTATGTGGGGATCCTAGGCGAGTTTTGGATCGCATACCGGGGGAATACCGGGGTTGTTGTCGAGTCGCTTGGATGTTTGTAGAGTTGTCTCGATTGGGCTTGGGTACTAGCATCGGGTTCACCTCTGGTGATTTGTTGCTAGGATCCAAATCCGACGGGAGCAACTGTTCATCCAACAACTTGAGGACAATCTGGGCGGCTCCTCTCATCGTCGTCTCCGTCTCCGGCTAGCCAGCTCCGCCGTGGACATCGCTGACCCTGCAAGCTTCGTGAACCGTCCGATCAAGATTCGAGGGCCCAAATTCATCCACGTCATCCGAAGGTAATCACCACGTTTCAGTTTTTAGATCTGTTTTCAACCGTTGGATCTAGATCCAATGGTTTAGATCAAGCCACGTAGCCGTAACCGCACCGTGCTTGGATAGATCTCAGCCATTGGATCTAGATCGTACGGTTAGGGTTAGCCCACGTTGAAGCATTTGATGCAACCCCAGCCATTCGATCAAGATCGAATGGCGTACGTTGTGCCACGTGTCACGCGCCGGGTCAAGCCACGTCACCACCAGAGACGCAGTGAAACCCGATCGGATCTCGACCGTCCGGTCAAGATCGAACGGTCCAGATCAACCGCGTTATCTCCAAACGCGTGAGGTTAGATCTGATCTGGACCGTTGATCTTCAAATCAACGGCCCAGATTGCGCCACGTGTGCGGGAGCCGAACCAGCGCGGTCAGCGTGGTCAGCCGCGGTCGCCGCTGACGTCAGCGTGGGGCCCGCGTGTCAGCGGCTGGCCGACGGCTCCATGACGTCATTCGTGACGTCACGCTGACGTCGCGGTGGGGCTCGCGTGTCAGTACCGTGTGGCCGAGGCGCGGTGCCGTCACGTTGACGCCACCCGACGGGTGCCACACGTTAGTGTCACGCGCGCCCGTGGACCGAGTCCACGGTGGACCAGGCCCGGGCCGTGGACCGAGTCTATGGACCGGCTGACGCAATAATTCAATTTTTCAATAGAAAAATAATTCGGTGGAAAATCAAATCCCGTGCTGACGTCATTAATCGGATTTTCAATAGGAAAATAAATGAGTTAATTCGGTTTATTGATTTATTTGAATTTTCAAACTTCAAACGCTTATAACTTTTGCATTTTAACTCCGATTTGAGCGATTCCAGTTTCTAAATTTTTATAAAATTGAGATCTACTTAAATATGAATTTTAATTAATTTTTAAATATGAAATTTTCTCTGTTTTTATTTAATTAATAGATTCTTTAAACTTTAAACAATTATAACTTTTGCATTTCAACTCCGATTTGGGCGATTGAAATTTCTAAAAATTTGTAAAATTATTCTCTCTGTTTATGAATCTTATTTGAAGTTTTGAACACTTTTTTGTACTGTTTTATTTATTTATTGCTATTTGCACGCATTACGGGTAGACGTTGAAGTACCCGAGGGCTTCGAAGGAGAGGTGTTGACCCAGGAGCCAGCTCAAGACCAAGAACAAGTACTCTTTGAAGGCCAGTTGTGCTTTGACCATGTTGAGCCCATTCTTTTGAAATTATGTTGTTTCAAAGTATTGCATGCTAATTTAGTTAGAAACTTGCGGGGTGGCGCATTTGATTGCCTTTGGAGACGCTTCGATTTCCGGGGCTGGGGTGGCTTATAAATGGGGCGTCACCGCTAATGAGCGATCGCCCGTTTCTTCTTGCCTTGTCCTTCGTCTTCCTCTTCCAGTTTCCTTCCATGTCTATTACGGGGAGGTTCGTTGGTCCCTACGCGGCGTTGTTTCGCCATCGATTCTTCGGGATGTTGCACAACTGGGAGGAGGCGGAAGCATGGGAAGACCTTGACTTTTTCACACTGGAGGCGGAGGCGGAGGACGGAGCGGCGAGGGACGCCGCCGCCGTGGCCACCTTGTTGGAGGTCGCACCGGGGCTCCACGAGGTGGCGGAGATCATCCTCGAGATGGTTGGTCGCGATCGTCGCGACGACCTTGCCGTCAGGGCCCTCGTCCGCCTTGTACCCCCCTTGTGGGTGGTTGACGAGGAGATTCTGGCGGCTTTGGGTCGCGTGGGTCGCGACTAACCTCAGCGATCTCGCCTCCGGGTCTCCCAGCGGCGTCAGCACCAGCAGCACCAGCACCAGCACCAGCAGCGGCAGGAGTACCAACAGCACCAGCAGCGGCAGGAGTACCAACAGCACCAGCAGCACCAGTAGTTTTTTTTTTTTTTTTTTAGCGCGAGAAAAAGAAAAAAGAAAATTAGCAATGTAAATTATTAACATTATGGAATGAAATGCGAAATTTTATCCAGTTCGTGCCTATCACATTTAACCCGAACTTAGTGGTTCCGCCTGATCAACTCATTCTAGTCAGTTGCTCCAGTGCCAGCAACGAGGGGCTGGGGCTCGAGCTTTTGACGGTTAGAAATTCGCGACCAGGCAAATCTTGGTTAAATTCTGGCGCTGCGAATTGCAGTCCCGAGTGGTTAGTGCTTTCTACCCGTTCCGTTGTGCGCGCTGGTATAAACCGCCGAGGCTTTGTGCTCATCGCGGCTTGTTATTTCCGTGCATTCTATATCGGCACGACCAGAGTTAGGCGCTACAGCAGTCGGGTAATAACCACTCGGGGCTAGCATTACACAACTTCAGAAAATAAGACGAACCACTATTTTATTTAATGTGTAAGAGTGGGATACATAACTCATGCGTAGAAGCGACGGAGCTGTTCGGCGTTCCAAGTATTCGCCAGAACCTCGCCGTCTTCTCGTCTGAGTCGATAAGCACCCGGCCGGGTTGTCTTCTGCACGATGTATGGACCTTCCCAAATTGGAGAGAGCTTGTGCTCGCTTTTCTGGTTCCTCCTCAGGACCAGATCTCCTTCTGAAAAGGTTCTATTTCTGACGTTGCGAGAGTGGTAGCGCCGAAGTCCCTGGAGGTACTTAGCCGACTGGAGGGCGGCAACGTTCCGAGCCTCCTCGAGTTGATCAAGCTCCACCATTCGGCTTCCCTCGGACTCGGCTTCGTTGTAGTTCCGAACCCTCGGGGATTCGAATCCCAGCTCAGTCGGCAGAACCGCCTCTGCGCCATAGACCAGGAAAAAGGGGGTTTGGCCAGTCGCTCGGCTGGGAGTGGTTCTGAGTCCCCAGAGTACCGACGGTAGCTCCTTCACCCATCGAGCAGCGTATGGTTTGAGGCGGTCGAAGATCCTGGCCTTGAGGCCTTGGAGGACCAGACCGTTAGCTCGCTCAACCTGCCCATTGCTTCGTGGGTGAGCCACCGAAGCGAAGCAGATCTTGATCCCGACGCCTTCGCACCATTCTTGGAATTCTTCGCTCCTGAATTGGGTGCCGTTGTCCGTGATGATCCGGTTGGGCACTCCGAATCTGACCACAATATCCTGGAAGAACTCCTTGGCCTTAACTGCAGTGATAGTGACGACTGGCTTGGCTTCGATCCACTTGGTGAACTTGTCAATGGCCACGAAGAGGTAAGCGAAACCGCCTTGAGCCTTCTTGAGCGGGCCCACTATGTCGAGCCCCCAGACTGCAAAAGGCCAAGAAATGGGTATAGTCTGTAGCTCATGTGCCGGCAAGTGTGTCTGTCTTGAATAGAATTGGCAGCCCTCGCAGGTTCGAACTATCTCCTTGGCGTCCGTTACCGCCGTTGGCCAGAAGAAACCCTGTCGGTAGGCTTTCCCAACCAAGGCGCTTGATGCCGCGTGATGGCCGCACATCCCCGAATGGATTTCTTGGAGCAGCTCTCTTCCCGCTTGTCCCGAAATGCACCGCCTGAGGACACCCGAGGCACTTTTTCGGAAGAGCTCGTCGCCCACCACCACGTAGGATTTGGCTTGTCGGGAGACGCGCTCTGCCAGAGTGGTGGCTTCCGGGAGTTTGTCCTTCAGGAGGTAATCAAGGTACGGGGTAGTCCAGTCTGGATCGATGAGCAGGACCCCGGTTCCAGGACCCTCGCTTGGCTTTTGCCGTTTTGTAACGGTTGGCTCGTGAAGATCCTGTACGAAGATATCACTCGGGACATCTGCCCGAGTGGCTCCCATCTTAGCCAGCTCGTCTGCTGCCTCATTATTGCGGCGGAGGACATGAACCAGCTCCAGACCGTCAAACTTGCCTTCCAATTCTCGGACTTGCTGGCAGTATGCCGCCATGTTCTGATCCACGCACGACCAGTCCTTCTGTACTTGATTCACCACCAACTGGGAGTCGCCTCGAACCGCCAGCCGTCGGATTCCGAGTGATGTGGCGATACGAAGCCCATGGATGAGGGCCTCGTACTCCGCGGCATTGTTTGAGGCCGGGAAGTGAATCCGAAGGACATACTTCAACCTGTCGCCCTTAGGCGAGATAAGGAGGATTCCCGCCCCTGCTCCCCCAAGCATGAGAGATCCGTCGAAGTGCATGACCCAATATTCTGGTACTTCTTCCGTGCAGGGGGTCTGGGATTCGGTCCACTCGGCCGTAAAGTCAGCCAAAGCCTGGGATTTGACGGCGGTGCGCGGCTTGAATGAGATGTCGAAAGCTCCAAGCTCGGCTGCCCACTTTGAAATTCTTCCAGTAGCTTCCCGATTACGGAGGACCTCTCCCACGGGGAAAGAAGTGACTACTGAAATCGAATGTCCTTGGAAATAATGCTTCAGCTTCCGTGACGAGATCAAAATGGCGTACAGCAGCTTCTGGATTGGAGGATATCTTGTCTTGGATTCGCCCAGTACTTCGCTGACGAAATAAACTGGGCGTTGCACGCCGTAGCGGTGTCCAGATTCCTCCCGCTCCACAACTATCACGGCACTTACTACATGAGATGTTGCCGCTATGTAGAGCAGAAGAGGTTCACCTGGCGCCGGCGAGACTAAGACTGGGGGAGTGGAGAGAAACACCTTGAGTTCTTCGAAGGCCTGCTGTGCCTCTGCCGTCCAATCAAAGCGATCTTGCTTCTTAAGGAGCTTGAAGAAAGGCATTCCCCGGACCCCCAGTCGTGAGATAAACCTGCCAAGCGCTACCATGCATCCGGTGAGCTTTTGGACCTCCTTTTGGCTGGTAGGCGGGGCCATTTTCATAATGGCTCCAATTTTCTCCGGGTTCGGCTCGATCCCACGACGGGAGACGATGAACCCGAGTAGTTTCCCGGAAGACACTCCGAAAACGCACTTCTCTGGGTTTAGCCTCATCTGGAACGTCTTCAGACTTGCGAACGTCTCGGCCAGATCGGAGGTGAGGCTGTCCTCTGTCTGCGTTTTAACTACCACATCATCCACATAAGCTTCCACATTGCGCCCGAGCTGATGGTGAAAGCACCGCTGCACGGCGCGCTGGTACGTTGCGCCGGCATTCTTGAGCCCGAACGGCATAGTGATATAGCAATATGCTCCGAATGGAGTGATAAACGAAGTCTTCTCGCAGTCTTCCTCTCGAAGCCGAATCTGATGATAGCCTGAATAGGCGTCCAGAAAGCTGAGTAACCGAGATCCGGCAGTGGAGTCTACCAGCTGATCGATACGAGGGAGACCAAAGGGATCTTTCGGACAAGCCTTGTTGAGGTCGGTGTAATCAACACACATGCGCCAGCTTTTATTCTTCTTCTGGACGAGTACAGGGTTCGCCAACCAGTCGGGATGATACACTTCTTTGATGAAACCTGCGGCTAGCAGCTTTGTGATCTCCTCTCTGATGGCTTCTCGACGATCTTGAGCAAACCGTCGTAACCTTTGCTTGACGGGCCTGGCGGATTGGTTTACATTTAGTGCGTGCTCGATCACCTCCCTGGGAACCCCGGGCATGTCGGACGGCTTCCAGGCAAAGACGTCTTGGTTTGCCCGCAGAAAGGTGACGAGCGCGCCTTCCTATTCATCCCCGAGCCTTGTCCCGATCGAAACGGCTCGAGCCGGATCGGACGGGTCGAGGAGGATCCTTTTGGTGCCTTCCTCGGGGCTGATCCCGAAGTTCTGCGGCTTGCGGGTAGGGACACTGCCTTCCGGCTTGTCGAAATCCGCCTCTTGACGAATCCTTTCCCGTCCCGCCAGCGCCTCCAGAGACTCGGCCATTTCGCAGCTCTCCCTGTCGCAAGAGAAAGACTGCTTAACATCGCCGCGTAGAGTGATAATACCACTCGGACCCGGCATTTTCAGCATCAGATACGCGTAGTGGGGCACCGCCATGAACTTGGCCAGCGCTGGTCTCCCCAAGATGGCGTGATACGCTGTCGCGAAGTCTGCCACCTCGAAGCTAAGGCTCTCAGTCCGGTAGTTGTCCCTTGCGCCGAACGTGACTGGCAGAGTGATTTGTCCGAGTGGTATCGCCGACGTTCCGGGTATCACTCCATGAAAAGGCGACGACCCGCGTTTGAGGTCAGACCGCGGGATCCCCATATCATCGAGTGTCTTCACGAAGAGGACGTTGAGCCCGCTCCCACCGTCAATCAACACCCTTTTGAGCTTGATGCCGCGGACAACCGGCGCCAAGACCAGAGGGTATCTGCCGGGGAATGGGACGCGATCTGGGTGATCCGTGCGGTCGTAAGTTACTGCGACCTCGGACCACCGGACATATCGGGGGGTCTCCGGCTCTACTGCATAGATGTCCCGAGCGGTGAGCTTTTGCTTCCGCTTGGACTCATATGCGGCTGAACCCCCGAATATGTAGTTAAGCTCGAGGTCGACTTCCTGATAGTCTTCCTCAGCTTCAGGGGGAGGCGGTTTGCCGGCGGCATGACCGCTCGGACCTTGTCCAGCCTGCCTCTTGCTCTCGCGGGCGAACCTCTTTAGGGTGAAACAATCCTTGGCGGCATGCCTCCCCTTTGGATGGAAAGGGCAGAGTGAGTTCATGACCTTATCATATCCATCCTCTTTGAGAGCGCGAGGATGAGTTGGCGCAGCGACTGCCACTAGCTCTTCGCCCTTGCGCTTCTTTTCTTTCCGCCGAGGGGGTTCAGACTGATCCTTCCCTTCATCACGTCGTTCCGCCAGAGCCTCGGAGGCTGAAGCGTAACGGTCCGCTAGGGCGAACAGCTCCCGGACCGACGTGGGTGGCTTCCGGGACATCTTCTTGATGAGGTCGGGGTCGCTGACTCCTTTCTGGAAGGCAGCTATCACAACCGCATCTGTGACGTCCCGAACGGTGCTTTTCCTGTTCATGAAGCGCTTGACGAACTCCCGGAGGGATTCGTTCCTCCTTTGGTGTAGCTGGTATAGGTCCCAAGGGGTGCCTGGGCGCTCGTAAGTGCCTTGGAAATTTGAGATGAACTGCTCACACAGATCTCCCCAGGAATCTATAGAGTTCGCTGGAAGTCCGGTGAGCCATGCTTGGGCCAGGGGCGAGAGGGTAACCGGCAAGTAGTTTGCCATTACTTTCTGATCCCCCCCGGCGGCCCTGACTGCCAGAGCGTATACTTGTAGCCAAGCCTCTGGGTCTCTCTCACCGTCAAACCTAGTGATGCCTTTAGGATTAAATCCATCAGGCCAAACCACTCGGCGTAGGTGAGGAGTAAACGCACGGACCCCTTCGATGACTCCGCGATACCCCCCGGGAGGTGATCGACGCGGAGGGGATCGCGCTTGGCGTATTTCGCGGCCTCGCGGAAGGATGCCGAAGCGCTCATATTCGTCGGCTTGACGGCGTTGTTCCTCCCTTTCTCGGTCGCGGCGCCTGGCGTCGAGGTCTGAACGGAGGTCGCGGCTGATGCTATGTCGCAAGTCGTCTCCGCGGGGTAGAACATGATGTATCTGACGGGCTTCCCGACCTGACCGGCTGCTGGCTGTCTGGGTCCTCGCCGGACCACGTGACAGCTCCTTCGCCGGCTGGTCGGTTTGAGTATGCTGGATAGCTGCCGCCGTCACCATGGCCTTTACTTGGGCCATGATCGGGGCAACTGGATCATCCGCCCCCAGCATAGGGGTCAGGGTATCCAGGAGTGTCTTGGAGGCGACGATATTCTGCTGTGGGGTACGAAAAACAGCCTGGTCCCCCATCTTGGCTTGCAGAATGTCTTCATTGACAGCCCGGGCGCGGTCCCGGAGAGTACGCGCCCGCGCGTCAGGCTCAGTCACTCGGCCTCCTTCCAAATCGGCGGCGACTGAGGTGTCGAAGCGCTGCTGCGAATCTGCCCGCGAGCCTTCGATCACACAGACTCTACGGAAATTCCAGCAGCTCTCTAGGCTTTCTTCTGACTCGGCCGCTGAGGTGGGTGAGTCTGGAGAAGACAAACCTAGGCGCTCGGGGGTGCCGAGTGGCTTGGCGGTGAGAACTCCCACCCTTCGTGCCTCGGCGTCCTCGAGCCTGACTCCGCGGCTGGAACGGGTCTTCGGATCCCCGCTCGGTACTTTAGAGTACGAGACAGGGGGACCTTCCGATCGGCGCGGAAGTCGTGACGATGGATCGCCGGAAACCTCACCGCGCTGTAGCGCGGTTCCCTTGGAGAGAGAGGCTTCCGAGGTCGTTGGAGATGAAGGTCAGGCTTCCGAAACGGAAGACCTGGCCCGGGGCGAAGACTGTGGAGACTTCGCTCGTCGCAGCCATCAAGCTTGACGAAGATGTTGACACAAGCCCCTACCTGGCGCGCCAACTGTCGACGATCGGTTTCGCCGGCAATAAGATTTGTGATTCTAGGGGATTTGTGCGGGATCTGAGCTTGATGGTAACACAGGATGCGAGGGCAATCTGTTTTAGACAGGTTCGGGCTCTCTCGGAGGAGATAATACCCTAGTCCTGTGTTCTTGGATGTATTGTGTGTGTTCAAGAGAGAGCCAGCGAGAGAAAGAAGGTCCCTCTTGTTTTTTTCCTCCTCCCCTTATATACTGGGGGGAGAATACATGATAGTTGGGCGCCACCGGGCCCTGAACATGGTGGCCTGAACGACATGTCCCTTGTCCTTATCCGCCTTCACGCTCTACGTCCTGGAGAGGTGGTTATGCTTTCTCCGACCCACGCCTGCCGCTTTGTCAGGTCCCAGCATCCGCAGGCTCTGGCGGTGTCAGGCTGCATGCTTTGTTCCTGGCGGGTTGTTAGGGCGGGGCGCGAAGCTTCCGTGAAGGATCAGGAGTTGTCTTGGGGAGCAAGTCGAAGGTTTCCTCTGGGCCCGCCGTTGCGCTTCTGGGCTTTGGGCTTTCTGTTCCGCCTGTCAGGCCCAGTCGGGTGTAGGCCCCTCTTGTGGGGCCCCTGTCTCTGACATCCCACACTACCCAGGCTGAGGGTGGTGTTTCGGCGGAATTAGTGGCCGCCATGAGAGCGATGCAGGAGGAGTTGCGGGTGCTGAGGCAGGGCGCACAGGCCGCCCCTGCTGTGGGCGCGGCTGTAGCACCTGTGCCAGTTGTGGGCGCGGCAGGCGGTGGCATCAAGCTGCGAGAGTGGGTTGGACTGAGGCTGGACAGCTTTGATGGTGCGGGCACTCCGATCCAGGCGGCGGATTGGCTGTCCTTTATGGAGTTGCAGCTGGACGCTTTTGAGGTGGCGGCGCAAGATCGTGTCCGCTTTGTAGCACAGCTCTTGAAGGGAGAAGCCCAAATCTGGTGGAGGGGTGTGCTGTCCTCGAGGGGTGCGCCGGGGGACTCCTCTTGGGAGGAGTTTGTCCGGCAATTTGAGAGGCGGTTCTTTTCCGCCACCTTCCTCGACAAGATGCAGATTGACTTGGGACGGTACACCCAAGACAAGAAGACTGTGGCGGAGTACGAGGTTGGCTTCAACCAGATCGTACGTTTTGTGCCCCATGTGGCACGTGATGAGGTGGAGAAGGCCAGGCGGTTCAGGCAGGGACTCCGTCCTGCCATTCGTCATATGCTGGGCGCTTTTCCCATTGTTGATTTTCGGACAATGGTTGAACAAGCTCTTGGTGTAGAGCTGCAGCTGAACTACACCGAAGAGCATCGCAAACCTGCCATGGGAGAGCAGGTTAGGGGCCCTCCAGAAAAGAAGGGCCAATCCTCTGGTACTTGGAGCAAGAAGGGGAAGAACTATCGTCACCAGCCCTATGGTGGCCGTCCTGCTCAGCAGCACACCTCAGGGGGAGGTGCGCCCCAATACCGTGCCATCGTCACTCCTGGCATGGGAATGGTATGTTTTCGTTGTGGCGATTCCCATCGCCGCAGCGAGTGCTCATGGAAGGGAAGGTGCACCATCTGTGGTCGGGAGGATCACAAGGATGCGGTGTGCAGGAAGAACCCCAACGGCAAGCTGCGTTGGGAGCCGGTGACATCCTCACCAGGCGGACAGCGTCAGGGAGGCGTGATGCATATGTTGCCATCAGCCCCTACCCCGCAGTACCTCCCGGCGCCTACTTCGACTCCTTCGTTCTACCATGCACCATCCCCAGGGACTTACTAGATGCCACTGTTTCCACCGCCGTCTTCTTTCGGGGCTTCGTCATGGGTCCCTGCACAGACTTATCCAGAGGCGAGGGCTACTCCATCTCAGATTACCTCGGGAGTCCACGCTTTGCCCTCTTCGGGGGAAGTGGATCGTGGCAATGTGGTGACAGGTACTATTTCTGTTAATTCTGTGGTTGCCAATGTGTTGTTCGACTCTGGCGCTAGCTACTCGTTTGTCTCTGTGGATTTTGTTTTTCGGGCTGGTCTGTCAGTACAGAGCTTGGGTGATGCCGTGGTGGTTAGTGCACCGCAAGGCTTGATTTCTAGTTCGAGGGTCTGTCAGGGCTGTCACTTTCTGCTAGCTGAAGAGGAGTTCGTGGCGAATTTGGTGGTGATTTCTTTGGAGCCGTTCGATGTCATCCTTGGCATGGACTGGCTATCTCAGTACCAAGCGGTGATTGATTGTGCTTGGAGGACAGTTACTTTGCATGCTCCTTCTGGGCAAGAGTTAATTTTCCAAGGGAGCGCTATGCGGTACTCCCTCTCCTTTTTGTGTCAGCTATTCCCAAGCTCCCAGATGTTGAAATCAGGGGTCCTCTGGTCCATGGTTGAGGGTCGAGAGGAAGAGAAGAGTTTGGAGGGCATTGCTATAGTTTGCCGTTATCCAGATGTGTTTCCCAATGAGCTTCCGGGATTGCCCCCAGAGCGGGAGACTATTTTCCGCATTGACCTTGTTCCTGGTACGAGGCCAATCTATAAAACCCCGTACCGGATGGCTCCAATAGAACAAGTTGAGTTGAAGAGGCAATTGGATGAACTCTTAGCTAAGGGGTTTATTAGAGTGAGCTCGTCTCCTTGGGCGGCCCCGGTCTTGTTCGTGGAAAACAAAGATGGCACCAAGCGGCTATGTGTGGACTACCAGGCGCTCAATCAAGTTATCATTAAGAACAAGTACCCATTGCCTCGTATTGATGATCTTTTTGATCAATTGAGGGGTGCCAAAGTATTCTCCAAGATCGATCTGCAATCTGGGTATCATCAGTTGCGGATTAAGGAGGAGGATATTGAAAAGACGGCTTTCAACACGAGGTACGGGCATTTTGAGTTCGTAGTCATGTCTTTTGGACTAACGAATGCTCCTGTCGTCTTTATGGAAGCCATGAACAGGATGCTCCATAAATATCTTGATGTCTTTATCGTCGTCTTCATTGACGACATTCTTGTCTACTCGAAGTCCGAGGAGGAGCACGCCGTACATCTTGGTCTAGTTTTGGAAGCTCTTCGTAGAAATCAATTCTATGCCAACTCAAGAAGTGCGCCTTCTGGTTGTCGGAGGTGAGTTTCCTTGGGCATATCATCAACCAAAGTGGTATCACAGTTGACCCAAAGAAGGTTGCTGCTGTGGTTGGATGGCGAAGACCGTCTAGTGTGACGGAAATCAGGAGTTTCCTTGGATTGGCAGGTTATTATCGGCGCTTCGTGCACAATTTTTTTATCATTGCTAAACCGATGTCAAGGCTCACGCAGAAGGGGGTTCCTTTCATCTGGTCAGGGGAATGTGAGGCTAGTTTCCAGACGCTAAAGAGCAAACTGGTCAATGCACCTATTTTATCCTTACCTGTGAGTGGCAAGCGTTATACAGTGTATGCAGATGCCTCCAGGATTGGTTTGGGTTGTGTGCTCATGCAAGAAGGCTGTGTCATCGCTTATGCTTCAAGACAGTTGAAGACTCATGAACAGAATTATCCCACCCATGACCTCGAGTTAGCCGCTGTGGTTTTTGCCTTGAAATTGTGGAGGCACTATCTTTATGGGGAGTCTTGTGATATTTTCACTGATCATAAGAGCCTCAAATATATATTCACCCAGCGGGAGCTGAATCTGCGGCAGCGTAGGTGGTTGGAATTGATAAAGGACTTTGATGTGTCGATCCAGTATCATCCCGGCAAGGCTAATGTCGTGGCGGATGCCTTGAGTAGAACGGGTGTCCCCAAGACTGCTTTGCCCTTGGTTGCAGAGTTGGAAAGAGGACAGGTCACTTACTGTTTTGCTGGGGTTGCGCAAGATGAGACTCAGATGATCATTCAGTCTTGCATACCCGAGCGAGTGCATGAGGCTCAGTTGCAGGATCGTTTGCTTCAGGAGGTTCGGCGGAGGATTTCAGAGGGGAAACCTCGGGAATTCAGTATAGACGAGCATGGTTCTATTCGGTTTAGAGGCCGTCTTTGTGTGCCTCAGAAATCGGATGTGAAGATGGACATTCTAAGGGAAGCCCATAGGACTCCGTATTCCGTTCATCCTGGCGAGACCAAGATGTATCGGGATCTGAAACAGAGTTTCTGGTGGAAGAGGATGAGGGTGGATATTGCCAAGTATGTGGCTTCTTGTGGAGTGTGCCAACAGGTAAAAGCTGAGCATAAGAGACCTGCCGGTCTGTTACAGCCATTGGAAATTCCGGAATGGAAGTGGGAACACATCACTATGGACTTTGTGATTGGGTTACCCCGCTCACCGCGAGGTAGAGATGCCATTTGGGTGGTTGTGGATAGACTCACTAAGTCCGCACATTTTATTCCAATGAAGACGACCAATTCGGCACCAGATCTAGTTCCCTTGTACATGAAGGAAGTGCTTAGACTCCATGGTGTGCCTAAATCGATTGTCTCCGATCGAGACACTAGATTTGTGTCCCTGTTTTGGCAGAGCTTGCATAGTGCTTTGGGAACAAAACTCTCTCTCAGCACATCTTTTCATCCTCAGACAGATGGCCAGTCTGAGCGGACCATCCAGACTCTAGAGGACATGCTTCGAGCGTGTGTTCTTTCTTGGAAGGGAAGTTGGGAGGATCACTTGGCCTTGGTAGAGTTTGCCTACAATAACAGTTACCAGGCTAGTATTCGGATGGCTCCATTCGAGGCGCTTTATGGTCGAAAATGTGTTTCTCCGCTTTGCTGGGATCCAGCCGGTGAAAAATCATTGCAGGGTCCGGATTGGGTTCAACAGACCTTCGAGAAGGTGCAAGAGATACGGCGGAACCTCCTGGCCGCCCAGAGCCGTCAGAAGAGTTATGCCGATAACAGAAGACGAGATTTGGAGTTTGTAGTGGGTGATCAAGTCCTTCTCAAGGTATCTCCATCAAAGGGTATAGTCCGTTTTGGTACTACCGGCAAGCTTAGCCCGAGGTACATTGGTCCGTTCCCAGTGGTGGCCCGGGTGGGCAGTTTGGCATACCGTCTGGAGTTGCCAGACTCTTTGAAGGGAGTGCATGATGTCTTCCATGTCTCTATGTTACGGAAGTATCTCCATGACCCAGAGCATAAGATTGACTTGGAGCCGATTACAGTTGAGCAAGATTTGACTTTGGAGTGCCATCCACTTCGAATTTTAGACTCTTCAGAGCGAGTCATGAGGAGGAGAACCATCAGATTTGTGAAAGTTTTGTGGACCAATCAGTCTGAGCGGGAGGCAACTTGGGAACCTGAGGACCAGATGCGGAAGAAGTATCCTACACTCTTTGAGGACGCTGGGGGTAAGTCGTGGTTTACCTTTTGCCTTCCTTTTTCCTTTTAGGTCCGTAGCTAAAAGGAGAAGATTCGGGGACGAATCCTTTTAAGGAGGGGAGATTGTGATGCCCTAGAACTTGAGAGCGATCCTAGGGTTTTCTTTCTTGGTTGTTCCGGAAAGAAGGAGGGTTTTGTCGGGGAATGAAATAATTGAAGAATATGCTGCAATTTAATATTAAAAATTGGAGTTTGGGGCTAGATTTAGCTGGGCTGAGGCAACCTGGGCCTGGGCCGGGAATTCCCTTCCCACCTTCTCCTCCCCATGCCTTGGTGGGCCGGCCCACCTCCCCATTAGGCGGCGCCACCCCTCCCCAAACCCTAAGGCGCCTCCCCTTCCTCCCCCTAGCAGCCGCACCCCCTCCTCTTCCTCCCCTGCGTGGTGGCTCAAGATCCACCACGAAACGCGAAGGAGAGAGCGAGAAGGGATCCGTGGAGGCGTGGAGGACGAGCAGATTTGAGATTCGGGGTTCGTCGCGTGCTTTCCGTGGATTCTCGAGGAAGGACTCTAGGTAAATTTCCAGAATTTTTCCCCCTGTTTCTACCTAGGTTTGGGAGTGTTTTAGATCTGGTGGTGATCGGGTTGGACAGGATTTGAAGGGGTAGAAGTGTAGTCGTTCACGTGGTGCTGTTTCTGTGGTGGCAGATTGTGCAGCACGGCTTGTTTCGCGTTTTACATGATCTAGAATATTTTTCCTGCAGAAACCTATAACTAGAAAGTTGTAGACAACGTCGCGACCTAGCTTCTGTAATTTTTTCAGAATTTTTGGGGCGTCGGTCTGATAGTTATAGCTGTTGGAAGATGACGAACAGAATCTGGAAACAGATTTTGTCCACTGTGTTGGATGGTTGTTTAGGCATATTTAACAGCGGAATTGAAATTTTTGACCTTCATGAAAGTTGTAGATCTAGTCAATATCTATCTACTGTAATTTTTTTGTATTTTTATGAACAGTAGGAAAAAAGATACGAAATTGGGAAGAGAGGGTGCTGCTGTTCGATCCGGACAGATCGGGGTTTTGGCGTTTAAATGGGAGCGGGAGTAGGCAGCGTGTGTTCGAATTGTGTGATCAATTGTGATGTCGCTATCTACTGAAATATTGTTTGTTCAGGTGGTGCCACTGCTGGACGTAACTAGATCCGTCATCTACGTCGGTAAAGGCAAGTGGAAGTAGTGTATTGTTAAGCTATACATCGTTGTTTGCTTCGCCTTCATTATAAACTCCAATTACAGCAATCATACATGGTTTAATCACTTGCTTTGAGGATTGCAATATCTTGACTGGCATTGTGATGTTGTGGTTTGGCTATGAATCATGAGTAAGGTGAAGAATGATGTTGTTTACCTGATGAATTGTCTAAACATTTCATCTCAATGATATTTGCTTTCTATCCATGCTATATGATGATATGCAAACATGTGGACTCAGTGGGGGGTTATGAATGAATTCATGCATGAAGCATTAACTGCATAATCATGCATTGGAAGTTTGTCGACGCCAGCGTGCGCGACCGTACCGGTACAACACCGTGTGTTCCTGAGAAAGGGCACGGTGAGGAGGATCATGGCATAAGCATGTGCACAATCATATGCATTTTACGGAGGTTGTGTGGACTCTATGATGTGGTATTGGATGTGAGGAATGTGGTATGCTAGATTTATGGCGGATGTGTTATTTGTATTAGTTGTTCCGCTTGCTGAGATTACCCAATCTCACTACTTGCTGTTTTGATATTTTCAGGTAGCGCACGTGAGACGTAAGCATGAAGGGTGGGCTAGCAGCACAATAAACCTTCTGGTGTCATCACGACTCACATGAACTAGTGCTTTAAATAATTCATTAGCTTGCTGAAATTTTATTACATATAGACCCATTGTTGTTCCCTTTAAACTTGTTCTCGTTTATGGTTGTCACATTAGAGATGTGTTATATTTATGGTTGATACCTGGTTGAATTAGACTCGTTGTCTCTAGTATTGTTGTCGTGATATTTTTCCTATTCGAATTGCTTCCGTATTATCCTGTTTTAGGTGAGATGCTGTCGAATTGTTCTTGTACAACAGTTGAGTTTTATGGGGTGTTACAATTTCATTCACCCAGGAAGTGCCAAGATGTACCAAGACCTGAAGGAAAGTTTCTGGTGGCCAAGCATGAAGCGGGAAGTCGCTGAGCATGTTGCATTGTGCGACATATGCCAGAGAGTCAAAGCAATGCTTCAAAGGCCAGCAGGATTGCTGCAACCATTGAATATACCTGAATGGAAATAGGAGGAAATCGGAATGGACTTCATTACTGGTTTGCCTAAAACTCAAGGAGGTTATGACTCCATATGGGTTATAGTGGATCGCTTAACTAAGGTCACCCATTTCATCCCAGTAAAGACCACTTACTCGGGAGATAAATTAGCATAGTTGTACATGACCAGGATCGTCTGCTTGCATAGAGTGCAGAAGAAGATTGTTTCGGACCAAGCCAGACCCAAGTTAGACTCGAGCCCGACCCGGACCACGTTCGCAGCCTACCGCGTCATTCCCGAGCCTAGCCGCGTGACCGTTGGATCTTGATCCAACGGCCACCATTGCGCCGCGTCTCCCAATCCGAATCCAATTCGGATTCCTCCGCCGCAGCCAGGTGGACCTCGGTTTTCGTGATTTTCACGGAAGCCGAGGGCCCTATTTAAAGCGCCGCCACCGCCATCGTGTAGCCATCTTTCGTGCGCACCCGTAGCCCTAGACCTTCGCGCTTGAGCTGTCGCCGTTCGCCCGCTTGAGCTCGCCGTAGTTGGATTAGGGTTCCGCCGCGATTTTCTGTCGTTTGCCGCCGACTATGTCGTCGCCGAGCCCAGATCCGGAACCGCCGCGATGAGACACACCTGGGAGTACCACTCACATCGCCGGATTTGCACCCAAACGCCGTTTGGGTGGTCGTCGTCTCCGTCTCCGGCCAGCTAGTTCCGCTGTGGACATCGCCGACCCCGCAAGATCGTGAACCGTCCGATCAAGATCCGAGGGCCCAAATTCGTCCACGTCATCTGAAGGAAATCCCCACGTTTCAGTTTTTAGATCTATTTTCAACCGTTGGATCTAGATCCAACGGTTTAGATCAAGCCATGTAGCCGTAACCGCACCTTGCTTGGATAGATCTCATCCGTTGGATCTAGATCGTACGGTTAGGGTTAACCTGTTGGGGAACGCGGTATGCTACTCTAGCACAAATTAAAATTTCTACCGTAAACCAGAAAAGCTACTCACAAGAAGGGGATCATAGATCTATTACCACTAGACGCGTAGTTGCGGAATCCTTCGCACGTCGTTGTAATGGATCGTTCTTGGCGTGGATCGTCCTCGCTGTGGATCGTCCTCGCTGCGGATCGTCCTCGCCACAGATCATCCTCGATGCGGATCGTCCTCTCCACGCTGCAGTAGCAACAGCGTCACCACAGCAGTTCACACGTCCGGGATGGAACGCCGTGTGTCGGTGTGCAAACACCGGGTCGCTCGGCATGGGCAACGAGAGGAGGTGGCTAGGGTTTCTGGCGAAACACCTCTAAACCGCACGAAAGTCTGTTCTGCGTCCAGCCTCCTCCCCTCCTTATATAGCCACGAGGTGAAACCCTAGGCAGTCAGGGCCCATCCACGCGCTAAGCCCACGAGGTCCATTAATTACGGATCCAATCCGAATTGATGCGTCCCAGCTCGTTAAGTGTGTGACCATGTAGGTTCATGTGCATTTGAACATGGATTCGGAAAACCCTTTTCTAATCCAATAGTCGGTAGTGGCTCCTTGAAGAGCATGCCATCTCCCAAACGCATATGATTAAAGTACTGATGTAATAATCCCTTTGCCAAACTATATGAAGATCGACTCAAGGCGAGAAGCATGTCATCCTTTGACAGTTCAATCCATCTCTCATATCCATGATATATTAATAAGTTGTGATTGACTTCTCAATCACGGCATGGCCATGCACTTCCTTAATCATATCACACGAGTGGCCTAGACATATATCTCCATTACATTGGAGTGGCAAATTCCATCTCGATTGCTCACTTCCCTCTGCATGTTTCATAGTAAACATGAAAGCTACCTTTATAACTATCCAGTTAGGAAATAGTGTTTGGTAACCCCAAGGTAAACTATTACACATGTAGGGAATATGACAATCTAAGGTCCAAGGATCATACATCTACTATGTATGAGATACACAGATGACACATAAGAACGTAACATTCTTGCAGTGTCCCATTGTGGGTCTATCTAACCCATGTTCTTCAACATGCTTCCACAATGTATTGATGATATCTCCATATCCCATGATCTATGAAACATGATCATCGAATAATACATGTGCTGATCTATTCATCGTTGTCCTATACGATGATATCCGATCAGAGATATTTATCGAATTATATCAATAAGTAAAGGGCTTCATAAACAAGTCACATACTTGTTGATCAAAACAATGATATACATTTATTGGACCAATAATCATATTATTATTCATAAATGTAGTCATGTTACAATCATCCATATGATTGCCTCAAGGGCATAACACCAACATAACCCACGTTGAAGCATTAGATGCAACCCCAGCCGTTCGATCGAGATCGAACGACATACGTCGTGCCATGTGTCACGCGCCGGGTCAAGCCACGTCACCCCCAGAGACACGGTGAAACCCGATCGGATCTCGACCGTCCGATCAAGATCGAACGGTCCAAATCAACCGCGTTATCTCCAAACGCGTGAGGTTAGATCTGATCTAAACCATTGATTTTCAAATCAACGGCCCAGATTGCGCCACGTGTGCGGGAGCCGAACCGGAGCGGTCAGCCGCGGTCGCCGCTGACGTCACGCGTGACGTCAGCGTGGAGCCCGCGTGTCAGCGGCTGGCCAACGACTCCATGACGTCATCCGTGACGTTGCGGTGGGGCCCGCGTGTCAGTTGTTAGTGTTATGCCCTTGAGGCAATCATATGGATGATTGTAACTTGATTATGTTTATGAATAATAATATGATTATTGGTCCAATGAATGTATATCATTGTTTTGATCAACAAGTGTGTGACTTGTTTATGAAGCTCTTTACTTATTGATATAATTCGATAAATATCTCTGATTGGATATCATCGTATAGGACAACGATGAATAGATCAGCACGTGTATTGTTCGATGATCATGTTTCATAGATCATGGGATATGGAGATATCATCAATACATTGTGGACGCTTGTTGAAGAACATGTGTTAGATAGACCAACAATGGGACACTGCGAGAATGTTACATTCTTATGTGTCATCAGTGTATCTCAAACATAGTAGATGTATGATCCTTAGACCTAAGATTGTCATATTCCCTACATGTGTAATAGTTTACCTTGGGGTTACCAAACACTATTTCCTAACCGGATAGTTATAAAGGTAGCTTTCATGTTTACTATGAAACATGCAGAGGGAAGTGAGCAGTCAAGATGGAATTTGCCACTCCAATGTAACGGAGATATATGTCTAGGCCACTCGTGTGATATGATTAAGGAAGTGCATGGCCATGCCGTGATTGAGAAGTCAATCATAACTTATTAATATATCATAGATATGAGAGATGGATTGAATTGTCAAAGGATGACATGCTTCTCGTCTTGAGTTCGATCTTCATATAGTTTGGCAAAGGGATTTTTACATCAGTACTTTAATCATATGCGTTTGGGAGTTGGTATGCTCTGCAAGGAGCCGCTACCGACTATTGGATTAGAAAAAGGGTTTTCTGAATCCATGTCCAAATACGCATGAACCTACAAGGTCACACACTTAACGGGCTGGGACGCATTAATTCGGATTGGATCCGTAATTAATGGACCTCGTGGGCTTAGCGCGTAGATGGGCCCTGACTGCCTAGGGTTTCACCTCGTGGCTATATAAGGAGGGAGGAGGCTAGACGTAGAAGACACTTTTTGATAGCACTTGATAGCACTTGAGTGCCCGATCTTTCGGTGGAGCGATACTTTTGATTGGTTGTAGTGAAGACCCTCACGACTCGACTACCTTCGAACACGTCGATGGCGCCTTAGCAATCGCTGAACCTCCTCCACGTGGTTATTGACTCCGCCGGATAGCAGAATCAACCTGAACACGAAGTTCAATTCTTGTTGGTAATCAAAGAACAAACAAGAACTTAATGAAAACTGAATTTCAGATCTGAATTAAAGAGTAGAATAGTTGGGATTTCGTTTCTTCTCAAGGTGGCTATCTAGCACAACTTGCAGAAGGAGGTTTGCACAAAGGCTAAACACAAATCAACAAAATTCCCCTCTCTTAGCCTCCTATGGCGCCTCTTATATAGGGAACAAGAAAGGCTAGTTCAAAAGGCTAAGCAATATGGTATTAACACTCTAAAACAGGTTGGGCCTTCTTGGGCCAAAGGAAGCACTAATTCCCACTTGGACTAAGGGGGGGTGGCGCCATCTCCTTGGGGTGGGCAGTAGCCCCCTCCATCTTGTGCGGCTTGGGCAGCCCAAGAGTTGGGCGCCCCCTTGCTGGGCTTCTCCTTGGCCGGCTCTGTTTCTTCCTTTGGTCGGCCGGTTCCTTCTTGTGTCAGCGTGGAATCATCTACTTCATTCCTAAGCACAATAAAGACATCACAAGAATTAAATAGCAATCTATTCTGTGAATTAATCGTATAAGAACTTAGAAACGAGTTGACCTGATAATTGAGCTGTCGTGCTTTGGCACGAGTAATAGGTCCTTGCACAGATGGATCAATTGTATGCCTGGAAGAGATGTCCTCATCACTTTTCGTGCGGTTTAGAGGTGTTTCGCCAGAAACTCTAGCCACCTCCTCTCGTTGCCCCTGCCGAGCGACCCGGTGCTTGCACACGAACGCACGGCGTTCCATCCCCGGACGTGTGGACTGCTGTGGTGACGCTGCTGCTACTGCGGCGTGGAGAGGACGATCCGTGGCGAGGACGATCCGCGGCGAGGACGATCCGCGGCGAGGATGATCCGCGCCGAGAACGATCCACTACAATGACGTGCGAAGGATTCCGCAACTGCGTGTCTAGTGGTAATAGATCTATGATCCCCTTCTTGCGAGTAGCTTTTCTGGTTTGCGGTAGAAATTTTAATTTGTGCTAGTGTAGCATATCGCGTTCCCCAACATCAGTACCGTGTGGCCGAGGCACGGCGATGTCACGCTGACGCCACCTGAGGGGTCCCACACGTCAGTGTCACGCGCGCCCGTGGACCAGTCCTGGGCCGTGGACCGAGTCCATGGACTGACTGACGCAATAATTCGATTTTTCAATAGAAAAAAATTCGGTGGAAAATCAAATCCCGTGCTGACTTCATGCTGACGTTATTAATCGGATTTTTCAATAGAAAAATAAATGAGTTAATTCGGTTTAATGATTTATTTGTATTTTCAAACTTCAAACGCTTATAACTTTTGCATTTTAACTCCGATTTGAGCGATTCCAGTTCTTAAATTTTTATAAAATTGAGATCTACTTAAATATGAATTTTAATTAATTTTTGAATATGAAATTTTCTCTATTTTTATTTAATTAATAGATTCTTTAAACTTTAAACAATTATAACTTTTGCATTTCAACTCCGATTTGGGCGATTCAAATTTCTAAAAATTTGTAAAATTATGCTCTCTCTGTTTATGAATCTTATTTGAAGTTTTGAACACTTTTTTATACTGTTTTATTTATTTATTGCTATTTGCACGCATTGAGGGTAGACGTTGAAGTACCCGAGGGCTTCAAAGGTGAGATGTTTACCCAAGAGCCAGCTCAAGACCAAGAACAAGTACTCTTTGAAGGCAAGTTGTGCTTTGACCATGTTGAGCCTATTCTTTTGAAATTATGTTGTTTCAAAGTATTGCATGCTAATTTTGTTATAACTTATGTTGATTAATTCTGGGTTTAGTTAAATACCTAATTGTTGTATGACACCTTGATGTATATATAATTGTATGCCATGAGCCCTTGTCACCCTAGTTGTGGATTATTTAGTTGGACATTATGAAATTGCCAACATGGGTAATTAGACCGTTGTAATACATTGCTTAGACCTGCCACGTTGTCACAACATGATTTTGGATAATTACATGTTAACATTGACTTAATGACATATGAAGCATGTTTTTGAGAAGTGTCATGTGTTATTGATGTTGTTATCGATGGCACGTGGTGCATGGTAATCAACTGGGGTTTGATAAATAGATTTAGACCGGGGCTTGTGGCGAGAATGACATGGTGGGCCATGGTTGGCACCGGGGAAGTCGATTTGGTTCTTCGGGTAGTCTTGCCCTGGTCACCCTAAGGACTTAACCTTGCAAGCCTTTGAACTGAGTCAAACATGCAACCACATGTCTGTAATGTGATGGACCTAGTTGATTAAGTTTCTAATAACATACCTGTGGGACCTCGGGGTGTCAACTATACCTTTTATGTAGTTGTACGAGGGAGCGTACCGGGGCTGCGGCCAGGTACCCATCTAACGGTTGATTGGCCTAGACATTGCCTTTGCTAAGGGAAGGGTTAGTGTGAAATAACCGGGGAGGCTCACTTGTGCTGTTTGAAGTTTCCGAAAGACTTTGTTACAAACACTCGCCTTTGTGCTGTTTGGCTGTATCTTGTGGGTAAAGTGCATAACCTCTGCAGAGTGAAAAATCTATTCGAATAGCCGTGTCCGCGGTATTGGACATTTCTCGGGAATTAAAGTCAAGGGTTAGACTTTCATGAAAACCACTCGGACTTGGAAAGTTTGGTTGGGTTTAATGATGACCTTGATGGAAATGTGGATTAGGAAAAAAGGAGAGTGTTACTTAACTCTTGGAAAAGTTATTGATACTACATTGCTTCTACTGCTTTCGAATCTACTTATGCTACTTGCTACTTGCAAATGAACCTGTTAACCTATCCTTTGTATTAAGCCATGCATATAGAATATTAGTTGCATTCTGTGCATGACTTGCTGAGTACCAAGTACTCACCCTTGCCACAATACAACACCAGTTGAAGAAGAATCAACGCCAGCACTGGAGGAGGAGCTCCAGGAAGAGCCGACAAGCTAGGGGGAGAGCCCAGTCAGTTGCCTGTGGCATATTGGTTGGCGCCACGCGATTTCTTTATATTCCGCTGCAGATTCTATTTGAATAAGACTTTAGCCCTGCGAGGCGTACTTTTGTAACTTGACCATAAGGTTGAGCAACCCGTTATATTTCCTTTCTATAAAGTACTTAATTATTCGTTGAGTATGATTGTGATATGTACCGATGTTGAGACTGTGTGCACTAGTGTGATCCTGGACAAGTGCTGAATAAATAGAGGGTCCGGATTTGCAAATTCGGGTCCCGACAGAAGTGGTATCAGAGCCATACTAACTGTAGGCTCACCCGTAGTTAGAATGGTCGTAGTGAGGATAAAACTTATTTCCTAAAGATAAAAGTTGTCAAGATATTGAATGAATTCTCGACTTATCCCCTTCTTTCTTGTTCATACCCCTTGCTGAGTTCTTTTTGTCTCCCACTTTGATTTTATAATGTTGCGTTCTTATGCGAGCGTCGTTTGGCAGATGTTGATGAAGAGCAACTACGCCGAGCGTGCAGGAGGAATAATTTAGTTGGTTTGTACCTAGATCTAGTTTAATTTAGATGTTACGGATAGATTTTGTATAGTTGTAGTAATTTAGTTGATTTATATGTAGATGTTTAGAGGAATAATTTAGTTGGTTTGTACGTAGATCTGGTTTAATTTAGATGTTACGGATAGATTTTGTATAGTTTTAGTAATTTAGTTGATTTATACGTAGATGTTTGGAGGAATAATTTAGTTGGTTTGTACATAAATCTAGTTGAATGTCGTGGGGGCTCCGGTCTTTGTAACAATGATTCGGGTACTTACTGTTGCGTCGGACTGGAATTAATGCAACCCGTCAGTAATTCGATCACTAATTACAAACCGTACCCGGATTGAGGCCAATCAGTCGGCACAACACACTCCGATCGACGTCATATGCGAATTGATTGATTTCAACCTGAGCTTCCCCGAGATATGTGTCCAATGCTAGTTCCCTGAATCAGTAGCATAGCACTCAAATATTTTCCACAACAAGCTGCATCAAACACTTATATTGACAAAATGATTACAATAATACTGGTTTGATTACAACGAGATAATATTACATGAGAGAAATTCCGCCGATTGGCTACAGTAGCAAAAGAAAGAAATCTAGACAGTGGCAATGACAGCAGTGTACCTTCCCATACCCAAAGGCATCAGCTCCGGCTGAAGAAAAACCTAGTCTAACACTTCAAAACCCGTCGAACTCGAATCGTAGAGATCACCGTCGGGTTCGCCTCCTTCACCTTCGGCTCCGTCTTCTATGCTTGATAATCAATTTTAGAGCAAACAGTGAGTACACGTATGTACTCGCAAGACTTTAGTGTTTGCAAGTGATAATAATAAATGCAGGCTAAATCAAGAATCAGATTTTTACACTAGTTTCAGTTGCATGAAGCCAGAGTTGTTTGCAATAGATTAATAATTTCAAATTAGCACAGAATCTTAAGGAGCAGTTGTAGAACAAATATTTGCAGCAAAACATTTAATTGTATACTGAGTCACAATTCTATTATCCAACCATCCGTTCCACCAAGCCACCAAACCAATTCCCAGATCCTTCCCAATTCAAAACCTAAGCCAATTCCACGTCACCCTCCTCCAAGCTATTTCCCCTTTGCTAGCCAACACCATTACCCAACTAAAATTCCCAACGTGACAACAGGACCCACCAGAACAGCTACACTTGATAATACTTTCCAAGTTGCTCTTGACCGTGAGCATGGCTAATCAATTAGGTTTATTCTCTGTAGAGATTGTACACTGTACCCACATGACACATTCTAGCAATCATGTTAACCATGCCACGCGATACGCAACGCATCCGTTTTGCTAGACTGTGACGAAATTGTTTGAATTGCCAGCTTCTAGTCTCACACCAGCCCCAGTGATGTGCATTCCACTGCTATGGCGGGAATCAGCCCTTTCGCAATGGTTTCCGATTTTCGTTCCAACCTCTTTCGGTCCATAGCAAGGCATACACCGTTGTGATGGAATTCCCTGTCCCCGATGCCTCGGCTCGGGAGTTCCTAGGACAACACCAATACCTTCGGTGTCTATCCCCACCACTGATTGAACAACACCAGTACCTTCGGCGTCTGTTCCAAACTGCTTTGGCCAGATGCACGGCTAGACTCCAACTCTCATACTAGGTCAAGGCTGTCCCATACTAGCACATGTGGTTGCACTTTTAGACTTAGTTGATAAAATCAAGTATAATCCTTAGGGTGACACAGGCGAGAACTTTCCACCCGACAAGCTATGGCGACAGGAGTCTATGGTAGTACCCATGGTACACATGATGGTCCCCCGACACATCGCCCTCGTCCTGCCAACAGCAAGGAAATCAACAGCACAAGTCCAATTACAAATCCACCACGACCAGAATAGCCAATTCTCGCCCAGGTCTACACCACGCTTTTCCTTTCCTTTCCCAATCCACCAACACCATCGCTATAATTCCACCGATTCCCAATCACCATTCTGATTTCATCCATGACCCGATCACAAGTCTTAATCCAACCTCAAAGGCGCAAAATGGTTCCAGAACACCATTCCAATCCAACCCATTGATCATTTCTGAGAGGAATCATAATCGATCAAATCAAGACTCTTTTGATATTTTCTATGGCACGACTAAGCATATGCAATATATCAAATGTATATACCCTTTTCTAACCTTTATATCACTAAATAGTCCAACTCTAGGGTTTATCAAGGTTCACATGACAAGTATGATCAGGATAATCCACCAACCAAAGGTCTATCTATTATCTACCCAGAAATTAGCAGTTCTACAGAATATACGTGCATTCATAATAGTTTTAGCAATCCAAGTAAATTTACAAATATAGGTTCAACATGGTCAAATGAGGTGCTTGCCTGTTTGCTCTGAATTGATTATGTCTTCTGGGACGAAGTCGAGATCCTCGTCGACGATTTTCGACGCGACAACGTCTACACGCGCAAATGACAAAATAACGACAATCAATCAATCAAACACGAATTCAATAGGAAAATTAAGAAGCAAATAAGGCAATTAAGAAGCCAAGACAAATACTAGGAAAATTCAAGAAACAACGAGGAAAAGGAACTAAAAGATCCTAACTCTAACCAGGGAGAACGGCAGTACCGGGGGCAATTCATCGGTAGTGCCACCCCTCAGAACGGCAGTACCGGTGGCTAAACCATGGTAGTGCCACCCTCAGGCTCGGCAGTACCGGACAGGAGGCCCGGTAGTGCCGGCGGCTGAGGACCCAAAATGGGCACTCTCTGAAAAAGGAGTACCGGTGCGTTGGGTGCGGTAGTACCAGCTGCCCAGCAGTACCGGCCTAGAGGGGTGGTAGTGCCGGATTTCAAGAGTTCAGAAGGAAAGCCCTCTAGAAAATAACTATCGGTGTTGTAGTGGTGGTAGTGCTGATTGGGCGGTAGTACCGGACTTATAACGTCAGTAGTGCCGGCCTCAGGAGAAAATTAGGTTTTGCAAAATGAGGATTTTGCGCAAAATGATTCAGAACTCCGAGACGATCGCATGGTTAGGTCCTTAGTTACGCCAGGGACCCATCCACATAGGTCTCACCGAGTTTCGAGTTTGTTTAACCTAATTTCTACCATTTTGAACTTGATAAACCCAATTACCATTATATTTCGATTTCCGACTCGAATCAAATCCAAATTTGATTCTTTTTACGAGAATCAACTTCTAACGACATCGGATATATTCTAGTGTCATCTCCTCGGCTTTTGGAGCTAAGGTTCAAGGAAAACTCCAAAACTCGAGAATTTGACTTCTTAAGCGAACAAATCCGATAAACTTTGAATTAGGGTTTTTGACTCGATCTTTTTCCAGAACTAAAACCATTAGGGCAGTAAGAACCAATACAGATCATTCTCATGATTTTTGGAACTTTGAAGCTCGAAGATTCTCCAAAAAGCACAATAATGCACTTTTCGCAAATCAATTCGAAACGGTGGATTTGCGACTAATATATTGATTCTCTTCACACATAAAGGTTCCACGAGGTCTAACTCGCACCCAAAGACTCTTCGCACGACGATCGAACTATCCGAACTCAAAACCCTCAAATGGAACCAAATTCGATTCCAGACCCGGATTGAGTTCAAACTCAAATCTTTCATGGGAATCGAACTCAGACCACGTCAGACATACTTGAAGGTCAATTTCTTAACTTTTCGGAGTTAGGGTCAAAGGAAACTCCAAAAATTGAGAAAAATGACTTTTGGGCTAATGGATTTGACAAAGAGCTAATTAGGGTTTTCACATCGAATCGTCCGCGCTAACAAATTCTACTGAGCTAAACCTAGGTCTAGCAATTCCGAAACACAACAATATACCAGTAGGGCTAGAGTTTCAAGGGCTAAACCAAAAGAGAAAAGAGGAGGGAGAAGAGAGCAGCTAGGGTTCTGAGATAAAAACCTGACGAATTGATCCCGGGCTTGATTCCACCGGTTGAGAGGCTTGCCAGGGGCTTGAGGAAGCTTTCCACACCTTGCTCTTGCCTTCCACCAGCCCCACTTGAGCGCAAAATCGCAGGGAGAGAGAGAGCTCGAGAGAGAGAGTGGGAAATGAAGAGGGAGAGGGAGAGAGCGAGTGAGGGAGTGAGAGGGGGAGAGGGAGGCGCCTGGGGGAGGTAAAGGAGGGGAGGAAGGATCTAGAACAGCTGAGGTGGCTGGGCACGGGCAGCGACGGGGCTTCTGTCTCCTGCCCGATCGCCACGGCCGGCAGTACCGCTCCTGCCGAGCGGTAGTGCCACCCAACCGGCAGTACCGGCCCTAGCCGACGGTACTACCGCTCCTGTAGCACATCTCTGGTTTCTTCTGCAAACTTTTCTCCAATCTTCGGCATTGATCCTCGGGGATGCAAGAGAAAGGGTTTGGGACCTCAAAGGAAGGTTTTAGGTTTTTGATTACTACGGATTTTGAGACACTTCAGCCGATCTCAAAACGGAGGGTTTCGGGACAACCCGACTAAAACGACTCGAATGACGAAACACTGACGCAACCAAAACCAAACTGAGAACCAAATTAAGATCCAATAGCACTCAACACACCACTAAGCACATAATTAGCTTAATTAATGTCGGGATCCGAATATGCAAATCTGGACCCTCTGTGTATTCAGCCCTAGTCCAGGATCACGCTAGTGCACACAGCCTCAACATTGGTAAATATCACATTCATACTCAACGAAATTGTAAAGTACTTTATTTAATTAAGCCAAACTGGTTGCTCGACCTTATGGTCAAGTTACAAGAGTACGCCGCGCAGGGCGAAAACTTATTAAAAGAAATAACTTGTAGCGGAATCAAATAGACTCATCGTGGTGCCACTCAGTTTACCACAAGCAACTGATTGGACTCACTCCATAGGTAGACGACTCCTCCTGAAGTTCTTCCTCCAAAACCGACATCGCTTCTTCTTCAACTGGTGTTGTATTGTTGCAAGGGGTGAGTACTTGGTACTCAGCAAGTCATGCACAGAATGCAAAGCTAATATTCTACATGCATGGCTTAATACCAAAGACAGGCTCATGGTTCATTTGCAGTAAAACAGCATTCATAAATACAGTAATAGATTGCAAAGCAGTTAAACATAAATACAGTAATAGAGTACTTCCACAATATTTTGTACAAGTAAAGCATTTCACATCCTATATCCAGTTCACACCTCCAACCCAACCATTTTCCCACAAACCAGGTTATTTTCAAGAAAGTCTAACCCTCGACTATAATCTCTGAGTAGTGTCCAATACCGCGGACTTGTTTATTCGAATAGGTTCTACACTCTGTAGAAGTTATGCATTTTACCCACAAGATACAGTCAAACGCCTCAAAGGTGAGTGCCAGTAACAAAGTCTTTCGGAAGCCTCTAACTATACAAGTGGACCTCCCCGGTTGTTGCACCCTATCCCTTCCCTTGGCAAAGGCGAAGTCTAGGCCAACCAACCGTTGGACGGGTACCTAGCCACAGCCCCGGTACGCTCCCCCTACAACTACACAAAAGGTGTAGTTGACACCCCGAGGTTCCACATGCAAGTTATTAGCAACTTACTCAACTAGGTTCATCCCATTCCAGACATGTGGTTGCATGTTTGACCCAGTTCAAAGGCTTGCAAGGTTAAGTCCTTAGGTTGACCAAGGCAAGACTACCCGAAGAACCAAAATATCTTTCCCCTGAACCAACCATGGCCCACCTGACCATTCTTACCACTTGCCCTGATCTAAAATAGTTATCAAACCCCTAGTTGATTACATTGCACCACGTGCCATCAACATCATCATCAATAACACTTGACTTCTCCAAAACAGGTTCCATATCTCATTATGTCAACTTTAGCATTTGCTTATTCAAAATCATATCATGTGGCAGGGCCAAGCATACTACATCGGTCTAATTACCCATGTTGGCAAATTTATAATGTCCAACTATATAATCCACAACTAGGGTGACAAGGGTTCATGGCACAATTAAATAGTCAAGGGGTCATACAGCAATTAGGCATTTATCTAATTTTCTAGAATTATTTAAAGCATTTTCTAATTAAATTAGCATGCAATAACTTGAATCAAACTAATTTTCAAAAGTAGGAGCTGTTAGTGTTATGCCCATGAGGTAATCATATGGATGATTGTAACATGACTATGTTTATAAATAATAATACGATTATTGGTCCAATGAATGTATATCATTATTTTGATCAACAAGTGTGTGACTTGTTTATGAAGCTACTTATTGATATAATTCGATAAATATCTCTGATCGGATATCATCGTATAGGACAACGATGAATAGATCAGCACATGTATTGTTCGATGATCATGTTTCATAGATCATGGGATATGGAGATATCATCAATACATTGTGGACGCATGTTGAAGAACATGGGTTAGATAGACCCACAATGGGACACTGCGAGAATGTTACATTCTTATGTGTCATCAGTGTATCTCATACATAGTAGATGTATGATCCTTAGACCTGAGATTGTCATATTCCCTACATGTGTAATAGTTTACCTTGGGGTTACCAAACACTATTTCCTAACCGGATAGTTATAAAGGTAGCTTTCATGTTTACTATGAAACATGCAGAGGGAAGTGAGCAGTCAAGATGGAATTTGCCACTCCAATGTAACGGAGATATATGTCTAGACCACTCATGTGATATGATTAAGGAAGTGCATGGGCAGGCCGTGATTGAGAACTCAATCAAAACTTATTAATATATCACGGATACGAGAGATGGATTGAACTGTCAAAGGATGACATGCTTCTCGCCTTGAGTTCGATCTTCATATAGTTTGGCAAAGGGATTATTACATCAGTACTTTAATCATATGCGTTTGGGAGTTGGCATGCTCTGCAAGGAGCCGCTACCGACTATTGGATTAGAAAAGGGTTTTCCGAATCCATGTCCAAATGCGCATGAACCTACAGGGTCACACACTTAATGGGCTGGGACACATTAATTCGGATTGGATCCGTAATTAATGGACCTCGTGGGCTTAGCGCGTAGATGGGCCCTGACTGCCTAGGGTTTTAACTCGTGGCTATATAAGGAGGGGAGGAGAATGGACGCAGAACAGACTTTCGTGTGGTTTAGAGGTGTTTCGCCAGAAACCCTAGCCACCTACTCTCGTTGCCCCTGCCGAGTGACCCGGTGCTTGCACACTAATGCACGGCGTTCCATCCCTGGACGTGTGGACTGCTGTGGTGACGCTGCTGCTACTGCGGTGTGCAGAGGATGATCCGCGGTGAGACGATCCACTACAACGACGTGCGAAGGATTCTGCATATGCGCGTCTAGTGGTAATAGATCTATGATCCCCTTCTTGCGAGTAGCTTTTCTGGTTTGCGGTAGAAATTTTAATTTGTGCTAGAGTAGCATACCGCGATCCCCAGCAGTGGTATCAGAGCCATCACGCGTAGATTCGTGATCTGAATGTTGCACATATGGTATGTGATGATAGTAGATTGGATCTATTACATGTTCAACCGATTCATGTGATGAATTGGTGGAGGCCGCCGTCGATGAGATCGATCGGTTTAGGGTTTGAGGAAAGTGCAAACCGGATCACCGGCAGGGCGCTGCCCCTTGGACCCCGCCTTGGGCGCTGCCCCTTGAACCCCGCCTTGGGCGCTGCGTCGGGTCGGCTCCCGGGCACGTGGCTTGATCTGGGCCGTTGATTTGAAATTCAACGGTCCGGATTAGATCTGGATCTCGCACGTTGTGATCAACGCGGTTGATCTGGACCGTACGATTTAGATTGGACGGTCGAGATCCGATCGGGTTATCACATCACCGTGGGGGTGATGTGGCATGTCCTGGTGCTCGACACGTGGTACAATCTACACTGTTCGATCTTGATCGGACGGCTGAGATCTACTCTAGCGCTACAACGCGGGTTAAATTTAACCGTACGATCTAGATCTAACGGCTAAGATTGGATCGAGCACGGCCCAGTTAAAGGGGCTACGTGGCTCAATCTGATGCGTTGGATCTTGATCCAACGGTCCAGATTGCATCTAATCTCTACGGGGATTAGGGCGACGTGGACTAACCGTGGTGGTAGGATCTCGATCGGACAGCTGAGGGAGTTCGTGGGGGACGATGGCGGCGCGGCGGAGCTAGGTCCCTAGAGACGGAGAATACGACACAGAGAACGGCGTTGCGGAGCTCCCCCAGCAAAGTGGGTGCTACTCCCGGACGCACCTCGACATGACTGTCCCAGATCTGGCCTTGGATGTGGCGGAGGGCGGCTGACAATGGAGGAGTGAAGCCAAAACCCAAAGCAACCCTAAACCCTACTCCAGCGAGGAATCATGGTGGCTAGGGCGTGGCTCAAGTGGTGAGACTTGGGGCAAAACGTGCGGTGTCAAACGGCGATCTCTGGGGATGGGTCCACGCTTTAAATATGGCCTCGACGTGCGGGATTTTCGCGAAACCCTAACGAACTTGGAAACGGCGCGGTGGAGCAGTCCAATTCGGACTCAGCGAGGACGATGAAATCTCGGCCGCACACATGTCCGAATCAGGCGGCTCGCGCACGCCCGTGACGTGGACGCATCGCAGCCGTGAGATCCTGATCTAGCGATTTAGCACACGCGTTCATGTGGCCCGATCCTGGCCGATCCAACGATTCACGCGAATGGGTTCGGTCCGGTTTGGTTGTGCTCGAGTCGGTGAACAGTAAAACCCATTAGGGTTTTTCCAGCGATTTAATATTTTTAAAATAATTGTAGAAATTCATTTAATTCGGGAAAAATAGCAAAATACTCAGAAAAATTCAAGAAAAATTCTGGAAAATACTTTGAGGCATTTTGGACTTAAATAAAATATTTCCAACAAAATTTTAAATAAAAATTTTAATTATTTAATTATCTCAAAAGAGAATAAATTCAACTTAAATCCAAATAAATCCAAGAAAATTCCAAAAATTCTAAAAATTGCAAAATGCCATTTACATACATGAAAAGCAAAAATTGGGGTGTTACAATTAAGCCTAATTATTCTTAATTACAAATTCAGGGTGTTACAATCTCACCCCCTTATAAAAATCTCATCCTCAAGATTTGCCGAAACTTAGGCAAAGGAGGGAGGAAACTCAACCCTGAGAAAACTTCACGCTTCCAGGTGGTTTCGTCCTGAGCATGGCTGCTCCACCAGACTTGGGTCAACTTGATTACGTAATTGCGGATATAGCGCACCATGTTGTCAAGGACGCAAACTTATCGTTCGCAAAGGTATAGATCTCACTAAAGATCTATTATGTCCTAAGGAGTAAGTTTAGTGGAACTAGAAGACATTGCTTCAGCTACGGCGCACGGAATACATCGGGTACCTTCGAAGACTAAGGTAGAAGTTCTGGCTGAAATCAACTTCACCTTACTTCACAAAAGGAAAGTCGGTACGAATCGATGCATTTCGATGCAAACGTCCCACGAACCAGCAATCGTCGAATGCCATACGAGATGAGACTTCAAGGTAGGCAAGAATCGTCCACTTTGAACTCATTTCGTGACGACGATTACTCAGAAATGGGTGCGATTCTCGGTAGCGATTCGATATTGACTCTAGAACTTTGTCTGGAAATAATCCTGGCAACACTTCCGGAAAGGTGTTAGGATATTCCCAAATTACCAACACTTGGCATATATCCGGTACAAGAAGAGTGGAGATATGGCTCGTGCTAGCAAAATTACTGGAGAAATAATCGATTTCATTGCCAACCGGACCGACTAATAGAATAGAACGATTAGCATAATCGATGTTCTCTTGGTCTTTGAACTTTGGTTCAACCCGATGATTATATTGAGTCCTAGGTATCTATTCGAATCATTCGCTACGGGAATTAACTTCCCTGATGAACAATAAGAATTTCTCACAGGCAAAGGTGCTAAGTTCTGAAACCACGCCAGGCAATCATATTAACATCTCATTGCCTAGACAGCAAATCTCAACTTTCGTTTGCATAGAACTCGAGAACAAGGATGATTAAGAAGCTCCAGAATCAACCAAAGCCATTATGAGGGCTGAATGTACGAGAAACGTACCAAGTACTACGTCATATGCGTAGCTCGCATTTTCAGCTGTCGCAAGGTTTGGCGAACAACGGCTCAGACTCTGGGCTAAAATGAGACCTGAGCGACCACTTTGATGTCCTCTATGTCTATTGATGGAACTTTGCGGACGATCTGGGGCACTCTGATCTTCGACACGAGCTATCGCAGGTTGTAAGTTCGGACAGTCCTTGGCGACCTTTCTCACAACATGCGTAACAAGTGAACGTAGCCATCCGGTCTTGTCTCCCACGAGATCGCCTTCCGCGGTTAGATGACTGAACCGCAGTAGAGGAAAGTTGAGAAACATTCCCTTGGGATCTTTAACGTGGAGAAATAACTGACTGACAGTTAGCGGCTGGTTTCGAACACAACTCGGAAAGATCAGCGCTTACTGACCTCTGAGCAAACCACCTTCGCTTTCGGCTTTCCTGGACTACCTTCGCGCTGTCTTCAACGCGAATCGCTTTATCGACCAACAATTGCATGTTGTTGATATCGTGAGCTGCGAGTGAAAACTTGATCTCTTCGTGGAGATTTTCCCGAAAGAGAAAGACTTTTCGAGCTTCACACGGGATCTCATCTGTGACATAGCGGACTAGGTGATTGAACTTGTGGAGGTAGTCCATAACTGACATGGACTCTTGCTTGAGGTTTCAAAACTCTCGCTTCTTGATCTCCATCAAGCTGGAAGGAATGTGTGCTGCGCGAAAGGCTGCTATGAAGTCTTCCCAAGTAATAAGTTGGCTAGGTGGACGAATAGCCTTAAAACTATCCCACCATGCAGCAGCAACACCTTGAATGCAGAATGCAGCATACTGCACCTTTTCATCGTCTGTGCACTTCACGAGATTGATTTTGGACTCAATATTGCGGATCCAGTCATCAGCATCCAAAGGATCGGCTGCAGACAAAAAGCTCAGTGGATGAGTTTGCGGGAACTCAATCAGACGAGATCTTGGCTACACAGTTGCCAAACTGCTAGAAACAACAGCATTGGAACTCTCTGCACTTTGCACCAGTCTTTCCAGCAGAAGAGTCTGCGTGGCTAGCACTTGTGCAAAGGACAGAGAATACGTCAACTCTTCTTCCAGCGCTTCTTGCCGAACTTGGGATCCATTGGGACCACCCTTTAGCACGCTAGAATACTGAACTTCAAGGACTGCAATTCCTGGGTGCGGCGAAACTAAACGCACCGAGTTCGACACTTCTTCAGCTCATTCGTGGCTTCCTTGAATAGGGCCACGCACCAAGACTGCACGCAAGGAACGACTCCTCGGCATCCTGTTGCACTCGCAAGAGCTAAATAATTATGCGCAATGAGACAACCGAGATTTATGCAAAGCAGAACAAAGTCTGCACAAGGGCACTCGCATTCAGGACAAAAGCGAATCTGAGGATGCAAATACAAGGATAAACTTGTCGATGCGATAGAATTGAGATGACAACTCAATACGTCCTGGTGTACCACAACGAATTAAATTACAACTATCATCTACAACCACCGCACAACCCATCTAGTCCTTTAGAAAGCAAAAACAGCTGGCTCAAATTTACAACAAAATGAGCACTAGAGCTACTTTCCTTCGTAATGAACATTGGGGACAATCTGGCTCTTTAGACTCAGGAACGAGCAATAGACGGATAGCCCCTAGCATAATGCCCCTTCTGATGGCAGGCAAAGCAAGTGACTGAAGTAGCTCGGCCCCGAGCTCTAGAAGTTTTTCCTTCACGGCTACACGATTGAGCCACTTGAGGGGAACGATGAGGTGGAATAGGCAGCGAAGCTGAATCAACTAGCATCATCAACATGTACTCCCGATTACCGAAGATGATGCTCTGCCCATAGTTCACACTCGAGGAGGCATTGGGATAAGTCGTCGCTGAGCAAGGCCCACTGCTATCCACTGGCGTTTGAGTGCAACGAACGACTCAACGGTAGGTACCATACGGTTGCAGGAGTTCCTCTGCTGGCTCGAGGGCATCATGCTCCCCGTACACAATCTCTGTCGTGAAGAAACCGTGGTTGAGGAATGGCGCCATATGGCTGTCAAGCACAAAGACACGGCGACGAGCAAATAGCAGCTCATCCCGAAGACGTCGAAGATATTGATCAAGGGTCCCCACTAGCCTGATCTGCCAAGCAGACGTAGGGTCCATCGACTCATCCAACATCATGAAAATGCTCTCCGAGCTGTCCGGCTCAAGAGAGGGATAGTTGGGGAACAGCTGAGCCATCTCTAGAAGATCATGACAGAGACGGAAGATGGCGACGTAGGCTCTGTCAAGCACTGCAGCTAGCGGACTGGAAGTCAAACCGACGTAATGGCGAGTCGGCTCCCCACCATGGCGACCATGGATAGACACTTCCACCTCAAAAGCGAAGAAGCTAGGCTGGTTCCGGCGCGAGAGATCAGATACTCTGGTCGTTCCAAAAAAACGGCAAGACGTATCATATCCCAGAGGGCTGCTTGAACAGAACCCTCCAAAATCGCGCCAGTGGAATAGCACGGCGCGCAGCGACCTGGCATCTAAGAATAAAGAAAAGACGCAAGTTAGAAAGACCTTATATGGATAGGATTCAACCAACCCTCAAAAGAAGCCAAGAAACAACCAAGCACACCAGCAACTATTTTCTTAACCTGACTTCTACTCTACATGGATCTAATTCTTTGAAAGTAGATAAGTCTTCCAAAGTTATCCTACAAAGGGGATAGTTCAAAGAAGATAAGAACAAGACCTCTAAACCCATCCTTATCCCTTTGGTTTTAATTTGTTGTATTAAAACATCTTAAATTCCAAAATTTATTCCCACCTTTGAATAACGAGAGAATTAGGACAACTCATTTTCAGACTTCCATTCCTTTTTAAGAAATCATCTTTTGAAATTTAAGGTAAGGTCAAATCATTTTGAAGAACAAATAAGAATAGATGCTATAGAAGGGTAAGATTAGCAATCTACATTTTCACAATTAGGAGTTTTACGACCAACATACTTGAAAAACCTGCCCTTGATTCTATCGACCATTCTACCTAGGCCTTCCCTATAGCCGAGAGCCTTGCTCTAATACCACCTGTCGTGGGGGCTCCCGTCTTTGTAACAGTGATTCAGGTACTTACTATTGCGTAGGACTAAAATTAATGCAACCCGTCAAAAATCTGATCTGTAGGATCGAAGTATACGAATATAGCAATCAGAGGGGGGTGAATGATTGTGCAGAAGCTAAAACCAAATTCTTGATCTATTAAAAGTTCACCCCAAAACAGAACCAAATAATTGCCTCGTTTTCGACAAAAATATAATGATAGAGGTTCGGTAAAACGCGAATTCCCGGAGATCCAACCGTCGGAACGATCTGAAATTTGAACACAAGAAACTAGATTCCAATAAGAATCTAACTCAAAAAGAATCAGCTCGATCGGACTTACGGATCAAAAGTTATAAGCTTCGCAAGCTTGCTGTTCCAGAACTTGACGAAAATCAATCTAATCGAAACTTGTAGATTGATCAAGAATAACAAAAAATTTATCAACAAGACTTTGAGGAACACTAGATCGATACCCTAGAGAGGTTTTTGATGGATCAAATCAAGATGAAACTCAAAGAACAAAAACCAATCTAAAACTAGAACAAGTATGCAAACAAGAACCAAAAGAGAATATTGTAGCACATAAGGAACTAGAAGAATTGATCTTTATTTCTTTTGTCTAAAGTACTCTCATCAAAAGAGTACAAACCCTAAAACTGAGCTTGAGGCTCTCAATGCGCTCAGCTCCAATTGATTCGATGCCTTTCAACAGGAGACAACCCCTCCTATTTAAAGGAGCAAAACACAAGGAGTTCTGAATACAATTCCTAATCTAGAAGGAGTATGTATACAACTCCTCTTGGCCCAACCTGGCAGAGTACAACTCTTGCACGCGTATGGAAACCCTACCATACTCACGTGACTAACACTTTGCACGCGTATGGCCACCTGCCATACTCACGTGACTAACACTTTGCACGCGAATGACCTCCTGCCATTCTCACGTGACTAACCATTCTTCATGTGCACCATTCTCTTAGCCCGAACGTCCCGCATGACATCCTTGACCACCAAGACCTCAGTTCCTCCCTGAACCTAGTCCCGAACCTCAGCTCCTCCATGAACCTAGTTCCGGTCCCGTCATCGACCACGTTCGTCTTCGAGCAATACCTGCACATGAACAAACCACAAAACAATTCCGAGCACAAGTCCACGACTTGACTCACATCAATCCATGCAAATACTCACACGAGCATTGCATAAAGTCCACTTCAAGCATCATGAAATTCTCACAAATTTCATAATCTCAAAAACAAATCAAACATAGTTCCAATTTTGCTCAAAACCCTAATCAAGCAAAAACGCATTCACGACGGACCAAAAAATATGGTCCGGCGTACACATGAAAAAGTCACTCAAAAAACCATTCACGACGGACCAACAAAATCGGTCCGGTGTACAAGTGAAAGTATCGGTTTCAAGAAGAAATCATTCCGGCGAAAACACGTTCACGACAGACTAAAAGAAATCAGTCCGTCGTACATGCGAAATCAATCCTCAAAAATCAGTTCATGACTGACCAAAGAAATTGGTCCGACGTACATGCGAAACTTACTGGTTTCTTGGAAAATTGAGTTCGGCTCATGATCTCAAAAACACGTCCACGACAGACCCAAAAACTTGGTCCGTCGTACATGGGAAAATGAGGTTGCCAAAGCATGTTTACGAAAGATAAACAAATTTGGTCCGTTGTAGATGAGAAACTTACTGTTTTCTTTAAGTTTGGTCCGGCGCCAAAGCTAAACTTACTGTTACTTGTTAAATTGTCAAAACACATGAGCAAACACATTTTGCAAATTCAATTCTAAGCCAATTTTTCAGCACATGATTTCACATGATCACTAATTACAAACCGTACCCGGATTGAGGCCAATCATTCAGCACGACACACTCCAATCGAGGTCATATGCCAATTGATTGATTTCAACCCGAGCTTCCCCAAGATATGTGTCTAGTGCTAGTTCCCTGGATCAGTAGCCTAGCACTCACATATTTTCCACAACAAGTTGCATCAAACACTTATATTGACAAAAATGATTACAATAATACTGGTTTGATTACAACGAGATAATATTACATGAGAGAAATTCCGCCGATTGGCTACAATAGCAAAAGAAAGAAATCTAGACAGCGGCAACGGCAGCAGTGTGCCTTCCCATAACCAAAGGCATCTGCTTCGATTGAAGAAAAACCTAGTCTAACGCTTCAAAACCCGTCGAACTCTGAATCGTAGAGATTGCATTTAATGCACCTGTCACTAGTCTTGTGTCACACTTAATGCTCTGACATAGCCGACTTCACCCCGGCCTCGGGCCCCGCATGCCTGCCGGCTCCGCCTGCCTAGCCAAGGGGGGATTTCGCCGTGACGTCACCCGTAATAAATGCGCGTGTTGGGAACATGCGCCGTCACACTGTGGCCTTCATTACCCCCATTTAATGCGCACGATACGCATTAAATGCTTTTGATCCTCTGTGTGATGGCACAGTCCACTAGGTGGCCTCGGGAGCTGAACGCCAGCAGCGTGGCCTAGACGCCACCTGTCCACTGGGCGACCACCATACTGAGCGCCAGCGGCGTGGCCTGGACGCCACCTGTCCGCTGGGCGACCACCATACTGACCGCCAGCGGCGTGGCCTGGACGCCACCTGTCCGCTGGGCGACCACCATACTGACCGCCAGCGGCGTGGCCTGGACGCCACCTGTCCGCTGGGCGACCATCTTGCTGACCGCCAGCGGCGTGGCCTGGACGCCACCTGTCCGCTGGGCGACCATCTTGCTGACCGCCAGCGGCGTGGCCTGGACGCCACCTGTCCGCTGGGCGACCACCTTGCTGACCGCCAGCGGCGTGGCCTGGACGCCACCTGTCCGCTGGGCGACCACCTTGCACCCTTACTGCGGTGAAGTGGGCACCCTGGTGTAGAATACACCGACAGTAGCCCCCGGGCCCACCCTGGAGCGCCTTTGTCCCTTTTTGGAAAACGGCTCAGTCTCCCGGGTGGGTCCATTATAAATGCCCACGTAACGTCGCAGCTTTAAATGCCCGCCGCCGTTTCTGGGCACCGAAGCGGAACAGGCAGCCGCCCCCGCCTCGTAACCGACGCAGGATTCTTGGGAACGTGCCCACGTTTGACAGTTTTTTGGGCTTTCCGTCTTTGAACCGCCGTGCCCCTTCGGGTTTCCCGCCAGATCATCCCTTTGTGTGCCTACATATAAGTCACCACGGGGGGAGCAGTTCTTTCTTTCAGTCTCACTCATCCGCTAAGTCCTCAGCCATGCTTCTTACGAACTACCTCCTTCTTGCACATCGCCTCCTTCACCCAGATGGCATCTCTAGCACCTCTGCTCCCGCCGTTGACCGTCGAGAAAGAAGACGCCGCAAGGTTTTTCTGGCATATTACCGGCGGCCCCCTCCGCGTCCGCGCCCGGCTGCCGCCCGGGAGAAGTGATCTTCTTCGGCTGGGCGATGCTGGCGGGCCTACTCCCACAGGTTTTTGACTTCTACCTCTCCGTCCTAAACTTCTACTCCATCCACAATATTCATCTTCCTCCCAACTCCATCGTCCTCCTTGCTGTCTTCTCCTACTTCTGCGAAATGTTCGTGGGAGTGGCCCCCAACCTTCCTCTCTTTCGCTTTTTCTACGCCTTGCGCGCGGCCAGGGATCCTTCCATCCCGTCGGGGTGCTGCCACCTTCGCCTCCGAGACGGCGCGGCTTCGCGCTACATCCCGTTGGACTTCAGGTCCAACTGGAAGACCTGGCGCAACGAGTGGCTCTACGTCGCGGACGACAGCGGCATTGAAGTCCTGGAGTTGCCGACCGGGCCGGCGGTCAGCAACCCCACCTGGGGAGCACACGTCGACGAGACGCCCGAGCTCCAGATGATGCTGGCCCGCGTGGACCAGCTGCGGACAGCGGGCCTGACGGGAGGCATGGTTCTCCGAGACTTCATATCTCGGAGAATCAGCCCCCTGCGCCGCCGTGCCCGCCCGGCCTGGCAGTACACGGGCCTCGATGACGTGACCCGGACGATTCCCGGAGGTAGGCTACTTGTCTTTCTTTCTCTTTTTTTGGTGCTTTTGGCGACTTCCGCCGAGCTGATGGCGTTCTTCTTTCCTTCTTTATTTAACAGTTGCAGGGGACTTAACCTCCGCAAAAGTCGACGCCTGGATGGTGCTGCTGGGTGCCCCCGGCGTCATCACGCCTTTCCCGGCGGGCGCACTCCCGCTTTGCCTCGTGGAGCCCCGGGAGCGCGTGGCGATCACCCGTGCAATGCCTGCCATGGACGCCACGGGACTGGTGAACACGCCACGCCAAGGGGTCCTAACGATCCGGGACCCTCCTCCAGCCGGCGACCAGGGAAGGGGCAAACGCCCCGTTGATGACGACGCCCCTGGTGCCAGCCCCAAGAGGCTTTGCGTCCCGGCAGGGGACACGACGACCTCGACTGGGGCGGGGAGCTCTACGGCGGCCGCGGCTACGACTTCAACTGCTCCCGTCGGGGTGGTTGAAGTAGACGTTGCCCCGACCATAGCTCCGCCGGCACCGACCCTTCCGCCGCCACCGGCGCAGGTCACTCCGCCGTCACCGACCCTTCCGCCGCCACCGGCGCAGGTCGCTCCGCCGGCCCCGGCTCTTCCGCCTGCGCCGGCTGCGCAGGTCGTACTGCCGCTGCCACCGGCGCCGCGAGGGGGGCCGAATCTCACTCCGGCCGCGCCTCGCTTCAGGAGACCTCCTGCCGGGTACTTAAACCAAAGCACGAAAAACCGTTAAGTTCTTTTAATCTGAGAGGCTTACCCCCTTTTTACCTTCTTCAGGGCGACCACTTCAAGTGCCCCAGCCGAAGGCGACCAGGGAACCGCAGCGGCCGTGACAGCGCCGGTTGCGGTGGACGAGCATCGGGGCGACGCGAGTGACCGCCAAGTGGCCGCCACAGGGGCGACCACCGCGCCGACCGAAGGCGAGTTGGGCGTGCAGCCCACTCCGGAGGCCTCCAACGCTTCAGTTCCCTCGGCGGACGCGGACGCTCTGCTGGCCGCCCTTGGCGAGCTGCACTCCAGCATGAGCAATCGCCTTGCGACGAGCAAGGAGAGGCTGAAGGAGGCCGCCGTGGAGATCAACCGCCTCCGCAAGGAGGCGCAGGACTGGCACGGCCAGGCGGAGCGGCTGGAGCGGGAGCTGCAGCAGGAGAGGACGCAAGGAGCCCTCCGTGTCGAGGCGCTCACCAGGGAGCGCGACGCGGAGAGGAGTGACCGGCTCCGCGCAGAGGCCGAGACCACCTCCATGCTGCGCCCCGCCTTCGACCGGATGGTGGCCAGCCTGGCGCCGCTGGGGCTGGAGCAGCCGCCCCCCTTGAGCAGAGGGCACGGCACTATGCTTTCTGCATGGGCCGTGTCGCCGACTTCCTCACCCTTATGCCCGCCGCCTTAGCCACCCGGTCCAGTCAAGAAGGGCGCGCAGTCGCGGCAGCCATGGCGAAGTACGTGGTCATTCATACAACTATTTATCCCAAGCTTAAAACACATCTCTTCAACACTTATTTTGGCATAAACAACAAATGCCTCTTGCACAAACCATAAGGTACTTACTCAATATCCCTAGTTCATTCAACCAATGAATAATTCTAACCACTCAATACAATCTCCATTAGACATCTTTCATAACTACGGATCCCAGACAGACATCTGTCAAGGACAATTTCAACCTTTCCTACAATCATTCCATATCCCTATTCTTTGATTACCCATCAATTAAGTCATTTTGCCGATTCACCGCTTACTCGACCCCTAAACAACAAACCCAACAATCCTCAAGTCTTTACACCATAATCTCACTATACTAATTTGTCACCTAGAAAATTCTAGACCTTCTCAACCGCAATCAACACTTACTAATCTCTAACTCCCGATAACTCCCATAACTCACAACACTCTACGTAAAACACTAATCAACTTTCACTTTGGATCACCTATCATCTCGATTCATCATCTCTATCAACACAATAGTTTAGGTTGTCTTTAAACAACCAACACAATCACTTTAACAGAATCAATAACCCACATCATCTGAAAACTCTAACTCCTCGACATACACTTAACTTCTTGAACATCTACGTGGGTCACGCACTCCACTCTCAAGAAAAGAACACCCAAAAACACCTTTCTTTCAAGAAAACTCAACCATAAAACACAAGAAAAAGTCAACTCTTTAAATTCCCAAATGCTGAAATGCAGCTAATCCACAAAACTCGAGACCAACAACTTCCACGAAAGAATATGGATGCAAGAGGGAAAACCAAACGATCAACCAAATCCTTTTCAGATAAAGCCTTAACACCAAACTCCAAACTTCCACGAAACAAACGGTTTTTCAAGGATGATCTCCCAACCAAGTCAAATGATGAGATCAAACATCCCCCTTAATCTTACAAAGACACATACTTCAGCCCTGACCACCAGGTCTGGCATAACACCACAAACTCTGCTAATCCCGGAGAAAGACAAACACAAGAATAAATCGAGAGCTTTCTCCGTAAAGCATTCAACAAAACCGGACGCCAAAACTGAAATGGCAATCCGAAATAGGCATAGCACTAAACTCTTCTTCTTTGTCTTCAACAAAAGAAGGCAAAACCACAGAAAAAAACCGTCGAAATACCATCAGCGAAAACTCAACACCAAGCACCTTTCCTTGATTTTCGGTCACTAAAAACCACAGAAACCAACCCAAACCGATCGTTAGAACGGTAAAAGAAATCCAAAAGGATTCCACCACCAATCTCTTCTATTTGACTCCAGTCAACTACCCGATCTACGACAGAAAGGGTAAGCACTCTTCTCCTACAGGGGTTAATAATTCTTCGGTGATGGCGTTAACCGGCCACACCGTCAAACCACACCCTTACTGTGAACAAAAAGAGGTGACCGAAACCCTTCGGCACCACAACCCCACTTTTTCATAAATATAGCAACTCAATCAAATCTATCATAAATATAGCATTATACATAATCAAAAGTAGCATTCAACATCAAAGCTTAGATACAATATTTAAGCGGAAAGCAACGATACCCATACCCTTTCCTACTGTGCATCCATGTGTGTCAAATTTTAAATTAGTTATTCCACTTACACAAGTTTTAATGTTGCTATCCTAAGGCAAAATTTTAGTTATAACCTAAACCATGTTTCTAAGTTATCCCACCTCACATTCTAGTTGATTCCTAAGGTGTGATCCTAGAAATACATGTTCCAAGGACCTAAAGCCCACTCTGATACCAACTGTAACACCCCGACATCTAGTATGCCTGAATATTACCAAACATAGTAGACTAAACAACATGTAAATACCACAAATAAAGATAAATTACAGCAAAGGTGCAAATGCTAAAACCGAAAATTTCGGCAGCATCTCGTTTGTTTTTCCATGACTCGGAGCAACAACAAATTATCACAAGTTATATCATAAAGGAAAGCATCTAAAACAGCAATAACAGGTGATATAGCAACAATATAAGTCCAGGATAAAGCATTCAACCACTTCATGAGCTAAACGAATCAAATAATAAGACCGAGCACACAGTTAAGCAATTCTCCAAGTTTCACGGTATTACTTTTATTATTATGACTCCAAATGATAACACTGTCTAATTTGTGTGGAGCTACGTGTAGATGTGTTGCTAAACCCTTTTTCCTGCATGCCGGTTTCATAGTACCTAAGAAAAACAACATAAACACAAGCGTGAGTTCATCACTCAGCAAGTATATTGCAACGGAGCAAGAAAACACATTCCAATACCTCATCACTACTTTTCATATACAACATCATAAACATCTCATATTCACAATGTATGCATCTCATTGACATCATCATATAATGCAATGCACATGTCTCCTTGAAGCACATACCGGTATTGCCGAGTGCACACCCGTCGGCGTGCACCCTCTTTCCCCTTCCATCCCGTAGATGGAGGGTGCCTACTCCTCGCTTCCACTCACCACGTGGATGGAATCACGAGGTAGGTCTTACTCAATGGCGCTCCGGATTAGTCATAACTTTCTCACCAACCTTACCGGACTAGTTATGACGTTCTCACCGAACGGGCCAGTTTTCATGCCATGTATGCAACATATGCCATAAACATAAACCATTAATCATTGCATAGCATCATAACATACCATTTTCACCATATCATGGGCAAACACTAATCATGGAAAGATAGCATATCATGAAAACAATTTGCATCTAATCAAGACAAGCAACATACAACACACTACCCATTCCAATACACTTGCCTTAACCGCGGGAGACGGATTGGCGAGAGGAAGAGGGCACTCCCGAGGTCACACCACCTGCACATAGATACCACACACTCAAAACGTGCCCACAAAACAGTACACCATCGCTCATCTACCCCCGACTTCGCAAACTACTCCCAAAGCCGAAAAACAGAGAATCTGTCCCCCGGGACAGCAGGCTTCAAACTAGCATAACTTGAGTTCTAGGTCTCCAAATTAAGTAAACAAGTACATCATCGCGAAGCTTAGGAAATTTCCTAGCTTTGTCTAAGTATTGGGAAAAGCTGATCCGACTCGAAACGTTCCAGGAATTTTTCCGTTTGGCTGTGTTTACCTCGGATCTGAGTAGAATCAGTCCGGTTCTAAGTTGCCAAACGGGGTCTTAGAATAGAGAGGAGGAAGAAGAAAGATTGTTGCCCACTCCCAAAAGTAGGTTCCGGTGGGTGCTTTTTGTATTGCAATTACTTGCCATAAAGACTACCGGAGTAGTACAAATGGTTGTACAAGTATTTTCCGTACAGTGATAATCTCTCTATCTACGGCCGATTCTGTGTATAGCAGGAATGGAAGGATGTACAATCCTGCCTATTTACAATACAAGCTAATTTCAACAGAGACGACATGCACTACAGGAATCCGATCTATTTACGTCGGCCAGAAGCCGACGTAAATAGCTATTTACGTCGGCATGCCATCGTAAATAGGCCGACGTAAACATAGCGACGTAAATAGGCCTTATTTACGACGGCACCGACGTAAATAATGTCGGCCACAAGACCGACATAAATAGGAATAGTAGCACTCACCCGGCTGGAGTGGTGGTGACGTGGCACTTATTTACGTCGGCCTGGCCGACATAAATAGCCCAAGTATTTACGTCGGCCTGTCTCTGGCCGACGTAAATAGCCCACGTATTTACGTTCGTAGCCATCTAGTGGTATAAGTATTTACGTCGGCCAGGCAGTATTGCCGAGTGCACACCCGTCGGCGTGCACCCCCTTTCCCCTTCCATCTCGTAGATGGAGGGTGCCTACTCTTACTGACTCGCTCCCATGCACAACCGTGGATGGGACTACGAGGTAGGTCTTTCGTGTTCACTACATGCGAACACAGAGGCCCGCATCAGCATGGGACGCCTCTTCCATTATGAATGCACATATGACATAAACATAAACAACTTGCACATAAACTCAACTAATCATTGCATAGCCTCGTAATAAACCATTTTCATCATGTCACAAGCAAGAGTCAATCATGGCATCATATCATAAAACATGCGTAAACTATCTCATTATCAAACATTACGGCTCCCTAAGCCGCAACCACTACAATACACTTGCCTTAACCGCGGGCGACGGATTGGCGAGAGGATGAGGGCACTCCCGGGGTCACACCACCTGCACATACATGTTTTCCACTCAGTATCATACCACCCAAGCAAGTACAAAACTCAGAACACAACGATTCTACCCGAAACCCCAAAAACCTGAAAAACAGACCAATCTGTCCGTCGGGACAGCAAGCTTCCGACAATCATAACTTGAGTTCTAATACTCCAAATTAAGTAAACGAGTACATCATCGCGAAGCTTAGGAAATTTCCTAGCTTTTTCTAAGTATTGGGGAAAACTTATTGTGACACTACGGGATGTCAAAACATTATAAAAATATGAAATTGGAGTTTAAAACTTTACGTTATGAAGTTTAATCGTGTTTCCGGGCCGATTTCGGGAGTTTGGGCCTTTCCGGGGAAGTTTGGGCCAAAGGAAAAGAGTCGTGGGCTTTAGTGAGAAGGTGTCTGGGCCCATGTGGGAGTTAGAGGCTAGCTTGGGCTGGTTGGGGGCACCTCCCCCTGCCCTAGAGGGCGCCCACCCCTGCCCTAGCCGCCCCCACTCCCTCCTCTCCCCCAAACCAGCCGCCACCTCTCCCCTTGCACTAGCCGTGCGCCTCTCCTCCCCTCCATTGCGCGACCATCCCCTCCACCTCCTCCCCACCCTCCTTGCTGCCCTTGGGGAGCCCCTCATCTCGCCATCCCACTGATCTTCCCCACGGAAAGCTTGCGACGAGGAGATCCGGCGGTTCCGGCGCGAGGAGGATGATCGGGGAGCCCGGGAGGAAGGTTTTTCGGCGTTCGTCATTCGTCGGGAAGAGGTATGGATTGGGTGATCCTTGGGGATGGTGTAGGTGCTGTTCTAGAGGTTGCTATGATGCTTTTAGATCAAGTGGTGGTGCTCTGATTGGGTAGATTGGAGGAAATCTAGATGTTTCTTTATTCTCTGTTTCGGGCAGATTGTGCAGTCGACCTAGGGTTTGAGTTTTCGCGATTTTAGATTCGGAATTTGGTCGGCCGCCTGTTGAGAAAGTTGTAGGTAACTTCAATACCTTTAATTGGACATAAAGAACGTCCAATTCTGCCCAGCCGTTTAAAAGTTATGCTCGATTTACCGAACGTGTTCAAATCTGTGATGTAGCTAGGACAGAACGTAGTGTTTTGTAGATTAAACAACTTTAGAATCCGAATAAGCTTTTCCCAATACTTATAAAAAGCTAGGAAATTTCCTAAGCTTCGCGATGGTGTACTCGTTTACTTGATTTGGTGTCCTATAACTCAAGATATGATAGTTTGAAGTCTGCTGTCCGGGCGGGACAGATTCTCTGTTTTTCGGTTTTGGGAGTAGTTTGTGAAGTCGGGGTAGACGAGATTTTGCGTACTATTTTGGGGACACGTTTTGAGCATGTGGTATGTTTGTGTAGGTGGTATGACCCCGGGAGTGCCCTCATCCTCTCGCCAATCCGTCGCCCACGGTTAAGGCAAGTGTATTGGAATGGGTAGCGTGTTGAATGTTGCTAGATGTGATAAGATGCAAATTGCTTAATGATATGATGCCATGAATGATGTTTGCCTATGACATGATGAGCATGATTTAATTTTGATCATGATTGCGTTGTATTAAATGTTTATGCCAATCTTTACATGTTTATGTCATATGTGCATTCATAATGGAAGAGGCGTCCCATGCTGATGCGGGTCTCTGTGTTCACACGTAGTGAACACGAAAGACCTACCTCGTGGTCCCATCCATGGTTGCGCATGGGAGCGAGTCAATAAGAGTAGGCACCCTCCATCTACGGGATGGAAGGGGAAAGGGGGTGCACGCCGACGGGTGTGCACTCGGCAATACCGGTATATGCTTCAAAGAGATATGTGCATGTCATTGCATTGCATGAATGAAGTGGTTTATGAGATGATTATGATGTTCTATGAGATGCATATGAAGATGTTGATGATGATGTTATATGAGAGCATGAATGAAGTTCATGAGTTGATTCTCATGATATGTGAATGGCATTAAGTATGCATGTGAGTTGTTATTGTTTTTGTATCATTGCAATACACTTTCCTGAGTGATGAACTCACGCTTGTGTTTTATGTTGTTTTTAGGTACCATGAAATTGGCATGCGGGAAAGGGGCTTAGTGGCACATCTTCACAAAGTTTCACTCTTTAAGACTTACACAACTTTTGCCATTCGTAGTTGTGATTATAAGTTAATGCATTGAGAACTTGGAGTATGCCTTAATTGTGTGCTTCTTTACATCCATTACTTTGTTTTAGATCACAGTATGGCTAAATTTGATATGCTAGACTTAAATTGCTGCTATGTCACCGGTTATCATTGTTTAGATGCTTCCCATTGTGGTATATCTGGTGATATTATTGCTGATGCTCCGTACCATGGAAAAACAAAGGAGATGCTGCCGAAATTTTTCAGTTTTAGCATTTACTCCTTTGCTGTAATTTATCTTAATTTATGATATTTAGTTGTTGTTTAGCCTATGTTTGGTAGCATTCAGGCATGCTAGATGCTGGGGTGTTACTGTGACACCACGGAGTGTCGTAACCTTATAAAATGTGAATGTTGAGGTCAAAAACATTATGAAATATGGAATTGGAGGTTGAAACCATACGCTACGAGGTTTATTTGCGTTTCTGGGCCGTTTCCGCTGATTTGGGCCTAAGAGAAGGGGTTGTGGGCTTTGGTGGGATGGAGTATGAGTCCATTTAGGACTAGGATTCCTGTTTGGGCTGGTAAAAAGGGGCTCCCCATGCCCCTTATTGCACCCCCACCCAGCCTTTGTGCGCCCCCACCTCCCCTTGTGCCCTAGCCGCCCCCACCTCCCCTCTCCCTCTTGGCCGTGCGCTCCCCATTGGCCCCCCTTTGCTCCCCAACTCCCCACCACCTCTCCTCCACCCCTTGGTGCCCTAGGGTAGCCTCTCCACCCCTACACCTCGAAGATCCGTCCATTGGAGCGAGGAGCGAACCGGGAGGAGATCCATTGGGTTTTCGTGCGTTGGGCGAAGGTATGGCCATGGGAATCCTTGGGGTTGGTCTAGGTATTGTTCTAAGGGTCATTATCAGGTTTTTAGATCAATTGGTGATGTTGGAATTGAGTAGATTAGATGAAATCTAGAAGCTGCCACGTTCTCTGTTTTGGGCAATATGAGCAGTCGACCAAGGGTTTGGGTTTTTGTCATTTTAGAGTCGGAATTTGGTCCTACGGCTGTTGAAGAAGTTGTAGATAATTTCAATACCTTTCAGTGGGTATAAAGAACGTCTAATTCCGCCCAGCCGTTTGAAAGTTATGATCGTTTTACCGAATGTATTAAAATCTGTGACGTGATTGGAACAGATCACGGTATTTTGTAGATTAAACAACTTTAGAGTCCGAATCAGTCTTTCTGTATACTTAGAAAAAGTTAGGAAATTTCCTAAGCTACGCGAGGATGTACTCGTTTAATTGATTTGGAGTCTTATAACCCGAGTTATGCCTTTTGGAAGGCTTCTGTCCCGACGGGACAGAACCTCTGTTTTTGGGTTTAGCGAGTAGTTTGCGATGTCGAGTTAGAAGAGGGTTTGCCTACTGTTTTGTGGACATGTTTGTGAGTGTGTGGTACCTATGTGCAGGTGGTGTGACCCCGGGAGTGCCTTCTACTTCTCGCCAATCCGTTGCCCATGGTTGAGGCAAGTGTATTGTAATGGATAGCGGTTTGTAGGTTGCTAGTTGAGACTAGATGAAATTGATTATATGATATGATCACTTGCCATGCTTTAATGATTGCCAATGATATGATGAGTATGCTTATTATGTTATGATGCCATGTGTTAATGTACAAGTTAATTATGATGTTGGCATATTTGCATACATGGCATGTTACATGGCCCAGGTGGTGAGAAAGTCATAACTAGTTCGGGGAAGGTCGGTGAGAAAGTTATGACTATTCCGGAGAGCCAATGAGTAAGTCCTACATCGTGATTCCATTCACCGCGGTGAACGGAAGCGAGGAGTAGGCACTCTCCATCTTCGGGATGGAAGGGGGGAGATGGTGCACACCGACGGGTGTGTAGTCAACCATACCGGTATGAGTTTCCAAGGAGACATGAGCATAGCATCGTATTGCATACATAATGATGACGATAATGTTATATGATCATGAATGAGATGATTTACATGGTGTGATTTGTTATAGCCATGTATTTGTTCTTTTGTACCATTGCAATATACTTGCTGAGTGTTGAACTCACGCTTGTGGGTACCATGAGACCGGCATGCGGAGAAGGGAAATAGTCACACTTCTACATGTAGTTTCACTCATTCATCTCAACAAGTCATTCAATTGGGTTTTGGATAATAAACTAAGTGTGATGCGTATTGTTTTATGGTTTAGCTTTGCGTTATGAGAGTTTTATTGTTCGTTTGGCGCATGGAGACATTGAATGCTTGGAATTACACTTATATTGTTGTCAAGTCATTAATTATTGCTATTTTAGTTGTCTCTCATATTGCCTTATATTGCTATGCTATTGTGTTTCCTTCAATTCATGTTAAAACAAAGGAGATGCTGCCGAAATATCGGTTTTTAGCATTAGTGCCTTTGCTGTAATTTACATGATTTTGTGTTATTTAGAGGTTGTTTAGTCTATGTTTGGTAGCATTCGGGCATAATAAATGCCGGGGTGTTACAGTTACACTTATTCGGCCTCTAAAATTTCCTAATCTACAGATCAACCCGATCTGTCCCAATCACGTCACAGTTTTGAACACGTTCGGTAAAATGACCATAACTTTCAAATGGCTGGGCGGAATTGGACGTTCTTGGTGTCCATTTAAAGGTATTGAAATTATCTACAACTTTCTCAACAGGAGGTCGACAAAATTCCGACTCTAATATTGCGAAATCTCAAACCCTAGGTCGGACGCCCAATCTGCCCGAAACAGAACGCCAAGCAATCTCTAGTTTTCATCAATTCTATCTAACTGCAGCACGACATTTCCATCTAAAAGCATGAAATCCTCCGTTAACATAGCACCTAAACCACCCCAAAGGTTTCCCATCACCATACCTTAGCCCGACGAACAAAGAACCGACAAACACGCCTCCTAATCGCCCGATCTTCCTCCACGCGCCAATCCCGCCGGATCCCCTCGTTGTGGAGCTCCCCAATGGCGAGGGAAATGGCGTGGAAGAGCGTGGCAGTAACGGGGTGGGGGTGGAGCTCTCCTAGGGTCGGCTAGAGGTGGTGGAGAGGAAGGGGAAGGGGGGCGCCAAGTGGAGAGGGGGGGAGGGAAGGCCGGCGGCTAGGGTTTAGGAGGTGGGGGCGCACCACAATGGGGGGCAGGCGCAAGGAGGGGGTTTTGCTGCCCTCCTCCCCCACATGGGCCAGAAAACTCCACCTTCGGCCCATGTGGGGTCCCCCCCAAGGCCCAAATCGCCCAGGAAGGCCCAAATTCCCGAAAAAGGCCCAAAAACACGATTTAACCTCATACCGCAAGGTTTTAATCTCTAACTTCACAATTTATAATGTCACACCATTCCGTAGTGTCACAGTTAAACCAAGGCAACATAACCTCTCGGTACTGATCCTCACGAAGGTAGATTTTTGAAGCACCAAGCTTTTTTCTCATCTCCTGGTGAAGCACTCGCTTGTTGTACAAGTTGACTGCTTGGATGCGAGCCTGGTACATCATCTCCTTCACAGTCCTGGTGGCTGCATTGTCAAAGACATCTTTAGCCTTAGCTTGCAACGACTGCTCCTGATCACTTGGCAAACGGTATCTCTCCTACAAAGCAAAAGGATTGAATTAAACATTGTATGTATTAATCGCAAAATCAAATGAAAGTGAAAAAACATACTTACCCAAAAATCCACCCACACCCGCTGGGCAACAGTTCCATGCACCCCATCTATAGCCATCTGGTAGTGCGGCCACTTCAATGTTGGCTTGGGTTCACCATTGATGACCACTATACCAGGATAATGGTAACGCAAGAGAGATCCTTGCGTAGCATTCACTTGCCTCAAGCTGTTTCTGCCCGTCCATTCTACATCAACCCATTGCCTAGAAAAAAAATAACATTGTGCAACTTGAAAGATGGATCACTTTTAAGTTTAATACTCACAAATTTTAATAATTTATCAATCTCCATGTGGCACAATCAGTCTCCGTGCCTGAGGAACTGCTACCGGAGGAATCTGATTAGTCCCTCTATACCTGAAAAAAGCATAGAATTCATGTTCATGACAAATGCAATACATAATTAACACTTACTAGTTGTTTGTAAATAATGCCTGAAGACAGGAGCATCCGCTCCCTCTTCACCATCTCCCTCCCCCTCACCATCCCCATCATCATCGCATTCCTCCTCCGCAGATCCAACCGCTGTGTCCTACACAGCTACCTCCTCCACAGCCTCCCGCACTGCTTCCTCTTGTACAGCCTCCCGCACTGCTTCCTCCTGTACAGCCTCCCCCGCTGCTCCCTCCTGTACAGCCTCAACCACATACTCATTTGCCTCCTGTCCACTCTCCTGCCTGCCCAGTTGAGAATATTTACATGTAAATGTAATTAGTGCATGTATACATGAAAAGAATGAAAATAACACAAGTTAAACTATACAACCTCCTCTAAGCATCTCTCGAACTGTCTCTGCCTGCTGTGATGAGAACTAGACCCTCTAAAAAGGGATTTTTGACTCTTCGAGGAGGACCCATCCTTCTTCTTTGATTTCGAAGATGAGTTGGTGTGCCGGAAAAACGACTTCATCCTGTTGAACAAAAACAGTTTTAGGTTAAGCACAAGTATAACAATCAAAATACACAAAACATTCAGAGTACATAAAAGAAAATAAATATTGCAATATTTGTACTTATTAGAAGTAATCGACGTCGTTAGGAACATGGTGAGTGTCAAGTGCACGGCGTCGTTTCATCCGTCTGATATCCTCCACGATAACATCTGTCGTGTCCCCAACTAATTCATTTAGTGTCGATCCAATGTCCACATCAAATGACCCAGGCAATCGATCTTCTTGGTAGGCCCCATCAACCATGCTATCTAACCCACTTTCAATATACTCATCATTCACAGGAGTGTTTAAGCGGCCAGGAGGATTCACATTGTAAACAACCCACCAAGGTTTTAGATTTTCCTTGGGACATGGATATCGAAGGTAGTACACTTGCTCAACATGGTGAGCAAGTACGAATGAGTTGTGACCTGCAAGGCGTGACTCATGTCTAACCTCCACTAAGCCAAGATTGTGGTTTCGCCATATCCCCGTTTTATCGTTGAACCAATCACAATAAAAGGAAGTTACTCTCAATTCCTTTCGGCCTCCAAACTTAATCTCCAATATGTTATGAAGAATGCCATAATATTCGGTTTGTCGACCATCCGCAACCTCTGCAGTAGTGACAACTTCGCTATTTATTATGGCTGCTTGAGGACGGCTTGCTTCTAACGATGCAGTACGAAAGCGAAATCCATTCACATTGTACCGACCAAACTTTCTTATGGTCGTGCTATCGTGCGATGGCTGTGAAAGGTCCTCATGTACAGCAGGATCACGCATGCACTGCAAATGTCGGGAATACAATTCAATATGGATGATAAGAAATTAGGGCATAAACCAGTGTGATAAGAAATATACGTGTTGTTGAAACCAAGTCACGAAGTTAGGACCACCACGTAAACCATTGTGTCGAAAGTTTTCAAGTTGTGCACTTGTAGGTTTTCGCGACGAATTCCATTGTTGCTGATCAAACAACCTACAATTTAATTGATTCATTTAGGTTGTAACGGGACAAATCAAGTTAGAAATAAATGACAAGTACTTACAGGAAATATTGTTCCATTTCTGGAATGTTGTAGTACATGTATAACAATGCTTCATTCCACTCTTCGTGAGACAGCTCATGATTCGAACTGGTCCCGACAGCGTGTCCATGTCCTCGGAATATCTGAAGATCAAAACCATGTGTTTCATCCGATGGTGGGTATCTCGGAATATGAGCATTAATGTTGTGCTCGAATGAAAAATATGTACTCGAGAAAGATGAAATCTCTTTAAGAAAAAAAGCTTCTGCGATGCAGCCTTCGACTCGTGCTTTGTTACCCACAGTTGCCCTAATTTTCTTAAGGCTTCATTCTATCGGATACATCCATCGGTATTGTACCGGCCCACCAACCTCTGCTTCGTACGGTAGATGTACCAACAAATGTTGCATTGCATTCATGAAACCTGGTGGGAATAACTTCTCCATCTTGCATACTAGCACAGGTATAACTTTCTTCAACTTTTGCATCATTGATTTCTTGATTTCTTTCGAACATATCTGTCTGTACATGAAACTAAGCTCTGCTAGTCCACACATCATCAGGGAAGTATCCACGGAACATTACAGGAATTAATCTTTCCAAGATTATATGGTAATCATGACTCTTTAGGCCATTTAGCTTACCTATCATGATACTCACTGCACGCCTTAGGTTCAAGGCTTATCCGTTTGGAAACTTGATGTTTTTCAACCAAACAAAGACTTCCTTCTTTTCAGAGCTCTTAAGACAGTAAGGGGCACGTGGCTTCCCCTGCTGTCCTGCTTGGTCCTCCCTCACCTCAAGACTTGGTCGACTACATATTTCAGCCATATCTCTTCGAGCTTGCACATTATCTTTGGTCTTGTCTTTGAAGTCGAAACACATGCTGACAATGCCTTCTGCAACATTGCGTTCTTGGTGCATAACATCAACATTGTGTGATAGGATCAGGGATGTTGCATAGGGCAAGCTCCAGATACTAGACACATGGGTCCAGTTGTGTGACTCTCTAACCCCTTCGAATCCATCCTCCGTGGGAATTAATTAATGATGCCAGGCAACAATCTCTGCACCGGTTAAGCGTTTCGGCGGACCCTTTGTGACTATCGTGTCCTTGCGGAAGGCATTTCTCTGTCTTCTAAATTCGTGACTAGGAGGCAGGAAACGTCGGTGGCAATCAAAAAAATAGAATTTGCGACCATGATTCAGACGAAAAGTATCTGTGTCGTTCATGCATATTGGGCAAGATAGTCTGCCATGCGTGCTCCATCCCGAAAACATACCATATGCTGGAAAATCATGGATGGACCAGATGTAGGCAACGCGCTTGTTGAAGTTCTCATTTCTACTCTTGTCATAGGTCGTGACCCCTGTCCATAGCTGCTTCAGGTCCTCGACCAAAGGCTGCATAAGGATGTCTAATTGCTTTCCAGGATGGTCCGACCCTGGTATGACAAGGGATAAGAACACGTACTCATCTTTCATGCACAACGAAGGTGGAAGATTGTACGGAATTGAGAAGACAGGCCAACAAGAGTACGATGCAGCACTCATGTTGAAAGGCGAGAATCCATCTGTCGCCAAACCGATACAAACATTTCTTGGCTCTTTCGCGAAGTCTTCGTCATGGCGGTCCAATGCCTTCCAAGCCTCACCATCAGATGGATGACCCATGAAACCTTCATTCAAACGCACACCTTCCTTATGCCACCTCATATGCCGCGCAGTCTCCTTAGCTAGGTACATTCTTTGTAGTCTTGGTGTTAGAGGAAAGTAACGCAGAACCTTCATCGGCGTTGACATTGTCACCAAATTTCCCTCTTCGTTAGTTATTTGTACAAATCTACACTTGCTGCAGAGTCGACATTGACTGTCATCTACGTTCTCCTTCAAAAACAACATGCAATTTTCAACGCACACATCTATCTTCTCGCAAGGCATCCCAAGACTAGCCAGCATCTTCTTTGAATAGTACATATCTTTTGGCAACTTATGGTTTTCTAGGAGGACATCACTAATCAAGTTGACCAACTCGTTGTAACATCCTTGGGAGAATCCGTACTTTGCTTTTATAGCCATAAGTCTTGTCACAAAGGCAAGAAGTGAAACATTAGTGTACTCATGCAAAGGCTTATCTGAAGCATCTAGGAGCCTATAGAATTCCTCAACTGCCGGGGTTGGTCGATCCTCTTGAACCGCAGCTCGATCCTCCGAAACATTCTGAAATTGTCGGCCTAAGTCCTCAACCATCTCATCCATCATATCCTCCAGTATATCGATAGTATCTGCTTGATCAGATGTCTCTCTCCTCCGTGGCTCACCATTTTCGTACCATGTATGGTAATTCGGCATAAAGCCAAATTTACACAGGTGGCCAGCCATCACTATCTTCATCTCTCGAGAGAAAAGACAACACTTCGCACAAGGACACTTTGCTAACCCACCAGGAGGAGTTGGGGAGAAAATCCGATCCAGAAAAGCCTGTGTGTTTACTTTCCAATCTTGCGTGTGATTCATAGATCTATCCCAGCCATCATACATCCACCCACGGTCCTATGCCATCTTTTCGACTATTGAATGCAAAAACAATACGTGAGTGGGTTAAACTACCTAATTTTAAATTGCGCAATAAACTACCTTAATTTAAATTAGTATAGAAACTACCATAATTTAATAAACTAACGTAAATTAATTAAATAAATCAACGTAGAATAATAACAAAATCATGTCTCTAAATTTGAGCACCCATTGCAATAATATTGTCAGCTAAACTAACAAGAATCATGTCTAAGGCTCTGTTAAATACACATCCGTATTGAAAACTAGCAATCCCTACTATCAAGTGAATGACCCATGATAAATTAAAAAACAAGCTCATGCTTTACTAATCTTGAACTGAAAACCCATCTGCAACTTATAAAAATCAATATAAACATCATTCATTCAATATTGTGACAACTTGAAACAAACATTGGAGGCAATATCCTAGGTGACAACACATCAACATGAAAATGTATACTTAATAGGTGACAACACATCACATCAATATTTTAAGCTTCTAACAGCATTGACATAATAGCATACCACATTGCGCCCTACTTACTTAATGCCAAGATCGATGTGCTCCTTGATACCGAAGTCGAAGCGACGTCCGGCGGCGGGTGGGCGGGAGGCAGCTACCTACGAATGACCCAAGAGAAATAAAAAAACGAGCTCATGCTTTACTAATATAGATTGAAAACCACTTAACAAGTTGGGAAGTTGCCGAATTCACTAAAAATTTCGGCAGCAACATTAAAAGGTCATGGACATCCACTCAGTAGTAAAGCATGGACATCCACTCAGTAGACAAAAGACAATAATCAATCTAATAGCAACAACATTAAAAGGTCATGTTATCCATTAACCATCATGACCGACTAGCACAAACAAAACCAGAGCAATTGATGCATAGTATGCAAAGAGAGGAACATTTCACTTGGGCAGTATGCAAATACAGTCATGAATCCAATCCACTGCAAGAGTACATGATGGTGGCACATCATAGTTGTGTTGTTTCCAAAACCACAACTATTGGGATTGTAAATAGAGCGGTTTCCACCAGAACATGATTTTATCATGTTCACTAACTTATCCGCGTCGTCAAGATTGCGTAAATAACAAATGTTCTCAGCGCCTGAGCAGCTTATTCCAAATTCTTCCAGCATCAAAGCCTATGTTATTTACAGAGATACAGTTTAAGAAGACAAACAATTCAAATACAACACCCCAGATCAGTTTTTTTTTTTTTTTTTTTTTTTGGGGGGGGGGGGGGTAAAAGAAAGCAGCATTTTTTGATTTTTTTTTTTAAAAAACAAGAGAAGATGGACTAAAAGAGGTATAAATAGACCCAATACCCGAGCACCTGTCGCAACGATAAGGATCTTATAGCTGATAGCTTCTCCAGCGGCGGTAAGCAATGTCTTTAGTCTCACATAGCATTTATCACTTTTGTTCCAAGAACAAGTTCAATACCTAGTCAAGTAAATTGTCAGTTAGTTGATAGAATACGTCATTTCCATACAGGCACACACGCGAAAGACAAGAACCATAACTGGATGATAAAGTCATCTTTATAACTAAATCAAAGAACAGACAAAATTCATTGCATAAACCCATCTAACAAGTTGCATAGATTTTTATCAGATCTTATGTTTACCTGGAAATCTAATCAACCACCTCATTTGCCAATATGTAATACATAAGATGAATGATAGAATCCAGTAGAATGATAGAATCCAGTAGAAAACCTTAAACAAAACCTTCCATTTTCTTTGTACCAATTTGTTGTCAATAGTTCATCATTATCACCAACACAAGTATGAAATCCAGGAAGATGAGCCGAACCCTGCCATCTGCTTTGACTAACAGTACGAGCTAACTGAGGAGAATAACTACCAGCTGGGGTGACCAAGCAAAGGGCGCCGGGCGGGGACAACGGTGGCTGCCGGCGGGGGGTCGGGACTGGAGCCACCGCGCAGGGATTGGGGCCGCCGCGCAGGGATGGGCGCTGCCGTCGCGCAGGGATGGGCGCCGCCACGCCGGGACGGGTGACACCGCCGCGCCGGGACGGGAGCCGCCGCGCAGGGACATGCATCGCCACGCCGGGCACGCCGGGACTGTGCCGGGGACGCCGGGAGGAACTCGATGCCGAGTGGGAGCGGGCCGGGAGGAGCTCGGTGCCGAGTGGGGCTGGGAGGAGCTCGGTGCCGAGTGAGGAGCTAGATCAGCACTGTCGGGTGGTGGGAAAAAACACAGCGCGCCGGAGCCTGGTGGGTGAGATCTAGATTTTAGTCCTCCTATTTACGTCAGCCTGGCCTGGCCGACGTAAATATACGTCTATTTACGTCGGCTAGGTCAGGCCGACGTAAATAAACGCCACGTGGTCTATTTACATCGGCCAGACCGACGTAAACATGCCTGTTCGATTTTCAATTTTTTTGGGCGCGTTTGGGCGCTATTTTCATCGGCTTGGCCGACGTAAATAATTATATTTACGTTGGCTTAGCGTAGCCGACGTAAATAAGATTCTATTTACGTCGGTTTTTTGTAGGCCGACGGAAATAGATTTGACTGACGTAAAAAGATCGGATTCCTATAGTAACAGCCAACATGGCCCAATTTCGCGGCCACAGACTCATCTCATCGCCGCCGTTTGTGTCGGGCCGGAGCCTCTGCTCGCCTACTCCGGTGCCAGTACGCAGCTGTGGTACTCCGGGGGCCTCCGACGGCCAAGGGTGCGTGTGCGTCCACCTCTGGTTACTGCGATACAAGCAGTTGTGCCTGTGCAATGCATATCACATATCAACGCATCTATATAACTATCTATTATTGGAGAGATACGATAGCCAGCCGATCATCCCACCATATATCCTGTCATGTAGAAATTACAGTGACATAAACAGTTGTTGCTACAGTTTTTTATAAATTTTTTGAAAAAATAAAAAAGTATTTTTTTTTAAAAAAATATATATTTTGTAGATTTTTTTTAAAAAATAGAGGTTTTTGTTTCTGTTTTTAAGGTATTCTCAAAAAAATATTTCATCTCTCTGTTATTTCATCTCTATTAAAATTTCTGCCTATCTCAACAATTCTTTCTGCCTGCAGCAACGCACGGGCCGTTGCGCGTCTAGTTTTGAATATTTTTAGATGGGATGGGACAAGATTTACTCCTCCACATTTCAGATTAAAGATAAAAGTGAGACTAAGGGTACGTTTGGTTTATGGGCGTGGAGTGGATGGGATGGGATAAATTATCCAAACAGGTGTTTGGTTGGAGGTATGAGAGGTGAATGGGATGAGCTAATTTTTGTTTGGTTGAAGGGATAAAGTTGGATGGGATGAGAGTTAGATGATATGAGAATTTAAATTTTATTGATGGGATGAAAATTGGATGGAATAGTTATAGTTCACAACAAGTTCTCAACAACTGATTTTAAATTATGTGGGAGAGAAGTAGCTAGATGAATCTCTAAAAACCATCGACACATTTTAAAACATCCCTCAGGCCCTTTTCAGAATTTAGGATGTTTGGATGAATTTTGAAGGAATGGAATGACAATATTCATAGGAATTTTGTAGGAACTTGCATGGACCTTCGCTCCAAATTCCTACAGGGCATCCTGACACTTTTCAACAACAATTTCTCTCTTTTTTTTAATTCGTGTAGTATTACATTGTCATTCATATGGATGTGATCGGATCGGATACGGTCGAATATCATCCTATTCGTATCCGTATCCGTATTTTTTAACGAATACAAAATCGAATATGAATAATGCTGAAAACAGAATCGAATATGAATTATACAGGATAATATCGGTTACGAATACAGATCAAATACGGATCAGAATCAACATGGATACGAATAATATTAGTCAGATATTTTAAAATCCAATTTCAGTTTTTTTCCAAAATCGGTCCAAATTTAAATTCAAAATTAGGAATTTTAGAAAATAAGAAAATGTCAAAAATTAAAAAAAATTACACGAATATTATTAAATTAGTACAAATTCAAAATTTCTAAATTTAAATTGAAAATTAGGAGAAAGATCAATAAAAAATTTGATAATTTCATTTAAATTCCAACTGGTATTTAAAAATAAATTACATTTAAATTTTGATTTTAATGCACCATCAAATTTATTTAATCTACTATACAAACTACTCAAATTTATAAGTAGTGGTCTCTAGTGGATACTAATAGTCTAATAGACCTTCACTCCTTCAGTGTCAAGTTCGTCATTGATGAATGATGAATGATAGTCGTCTGAACTCAACAATTGGCAAACATCAAACATAATCATTCTTTAGAAGAAAACATAGCCAGTTAGCCACATAGACATAACTACATAGCATAAGTACATATGAGTATATGACATCCATGTCTGGTCCTCCATATTCCACAAACCACAATTCTGCATGTATGTAAACCTTGCAGTAGTTACATGTTCTCATGGTCTCATCTCTGATCTCATGGACATGGTTCAAGTTCAAAGTTCCAACTTCTTAGTTTCTAGTATAGTAGCAGACACTAAACAGTAAATAATATTACAATAGTTGAGTTCAGGACTTAGGAGTCAAGACAAGTAGACAACACAAACAAAGCAACTAAGGAAGCAGTAAGCAGTAGACATTGCTGTCTCCTATTTGCACAACTACACATAGCCTTAACCACATACTGACATACATAAGCACCTACAATGCAATATGTCTGGAATAGCAGCCAAAGCCCAAAAGGAATTATATTTCACTTGCTTGCTCGCACCCAAAAATTAATGGAGAGATGGATCCTTCAAGCTTGAGGAGGCACGATCAGGGTCCCGGTCGCCGTCGCCGGTCGGGGTCGCCGACACCGCTTCGGGTTGTCTGATGGGGGTGCGGTCGCCGGACGGGGAGGCGGATTGCCGGACAGGGAGGCGGGTCGCCACACGGGGAGGCGGATCACGGTCGGGTCGCCAGATAGGGAGGCGGTGGATCGCCACATGGGGAGGCGGGTCGCCACTCGCCAGACGGGGAGGCGGATTGCCAGACACGTAGCGGATCACCAGACGCCAGAGCCAGATGGGGGCTCGGGGAGGACGACGGCTAGGGTTTTTGGTCTAGGGTCTACTCAGCTCTAGACCTGAGACCTCTAGTCCTCGGCTCCTCTCGTCCTCCGGTTTTGGACTTTTGGCTTTGGGGTTCTTGCGTAGTTGCGTTGCGGTCTTGGTGGTCACGAGTACGACTCACGCGCTTGGACTTGGTCAATGGTCACGCACTCACCCTCCCGCTGTCCCGCTCGCAGTCCTGCCTCCCGCGCCGTTACTCTAGCAACTTTCCCCGTTTCCCTGTTCCCATGCACGGCGCTCAGTGGCTTCCCGCGCTCGGTCTCGCCTCTCTGAAACGTGTTATTCGGATAATATCCGTATGTCATATTCAGATATTATCCAAACAAAAACTCGGATATTCCTTATCCGTCGGAGAATCAGTGTTCCATATCCGTATCCATATAAATTATCTGTATCCATATCCTTATCCGAGAAATCAACTGGGTATCTGTGAAACTATCCAAATCATCATCCAAATCAATTCGATCGGTTGGTCGAAAAATATCCGTACCATTTCCATCCCTAGTCATTCATGCACAATTCTAATATTTTTTCCTATCCTTAGTTTTTATTTCGTGCGTTTCAAGAGGCACCGAGTTGTAACACTTGGCACTTGTACCCCTTTTGTCCATCTATTCAATTGGAAGCATCGGTACGGCGTGTGGTAGTAGACATCATGCCATGCTACACAAGCGTTTCAGATGAGATGACATGCCACGTAATCTTCTAAGATGAGGTGGCTCTGCGGGAATCTAACCATGTAGGAGGAATTTTTTTTTGAAATAATATATTTTCTAAATAAATTTACAAAAAAAATACACCGAAAAGAAAAATTACAAAAATACATAGCGACAGAGGCTTGGCTGACGGATTATTTTGTCGTGGATTCATTTAGTCGATGGAGGTGAGGTCACTGTCACCATTTGAATTGGCGACATGCCCATGTCACTAATTCAAAAGGCGACAGAGATGTATTTTTGTAATTTTTCTTTTCGGTATATTATTTTTGTAAAATTATTTAAAATATATATTATTTACAAAAAATTCCATATAGGAACCTCCCACTTTTAAATGAAGCCTGATAGATGTTTGTAACATCCCAAATTTGTGCTTTTATTTAATTTGTTGAGTTAGTTGAATTTTTGGAATTATTTGGATTTATTTGGATTTAATTTGAATAAAGTCCTTTATTGAATTATTTAAATAATTAAAAGTTTTAATAAAATTTTATTGGAAATATTTTATTTGAATCCAAAATGTTTCAAAGTATTTTTCAGAATTTTTCTGGAATTGTTCTGAGTATTTTGCTATTTTTCTCAATTAATTGAATTTCTAGAAATTATTTTAAAATGAAATCGCTGGAAAAACCCTAATTGGTTTTACTGTTGAAGCGACCCGAGTCGGACTTGAGTCCGACCGAGCCGGACCCGAGCCTAACCCGAACCCGTGCTCGAGCCAGACCCAAACCCTACCCGCGCGACCGTTAGATTTGGATCCAACGGCCGAGATTGCGCCATGTCACCACGCGCGGGATCAGATCGGACCCATTCGTGCCGGCCGGATCTGAGCCGTTGATCGTGCATGCGTGGACGCCCAGGATGTGGCCAAGTCACCCTCTCTGTTTCGCGGTCAGAGTCCGCCGCTACCACGGCCGTTCCGCGAATTCTGCACCGAATCTGGACGTCGAGGCCGCTATTTATTGTGTGGGTCAGCGCGCCGTGTTCGTCGTTTCCACCTACGCATTTTGCCCTAGGTTTTGGAGCTTGAGCTATCGCCGCCAACCGTCGATTCCTCGTCGTTGCGCGGGGAGTAGCTGCTGCGGTTCTTCGTCGTTCCCGGCGCCATCCGTCGTTCTTCGCCGTCTTGGTGCCCAGATCCGAAGTCGTCACGTTGAGCCGCGCCCGTAGGGACCATTCATCTCGCCAGACTCGCACCCAAACGTCGTCCCCGTGGTCATCGTCTCCAACTCCGGCGAGCCAGCACCGCCGTGGACATTACCGAACTCACAAACTCCCTCAGCCATTGGATCTTCATCGGACGGCCCAGGTTCGTCCACGTCACTCCCGAGCGAAATCCCGTGTTACGATTTAGATCTGTTCCAGCCGTTAGATCTAGATCCAAGGGTCGAGATTAGTCCACATAGCTTCGTATTGTGCCGCGTTGGATTTGATTGTAGCCATAGGATTTAGATCGTCAGTACGCGTTAGATCTAGTGTTACTGTTGGATCAGCAGCCGTTAGATCTAAATCCAACGCATCAGATTAAGCCACGTAGGCTTTAGCGCACCGTACTGGAATAGATCTCAACCGTTGGATCTAGATCCTACAGTATAGATTTAGCCACGTAGGTTAGAGCTGTCACGTATTAGATTGGATCTTGACCGTGGGATAAGATCGTGCGGTCTGGATTCTCCCACGTGTCACGGACTGCGTCGTGTCCTTCCTTTCGTCAAGACGAGCTGTGGGGACCCGTCCCCGGGATTCCAGTGATTCACTCGGTGGCGTCATACATCCCAAGTAAATCAAGGGAGTCTCGAGCGGCCCGCATATATGCCCGTGTTGGTCCCAAGAAAGTTCACCAACACGCGCAACAATGCATCACAGTTTGGCTCATATCTCATACAATAACAGAAATTTAAACATTTATATTACATACCAAAAGTGATGCATTAGTTCACGACGACATACATGTAGAGCTTAATTTTAACAAGCAGCGGAAATAAACATAAACGGCAAAAGTATTATCCAGCGTAGTATGCCCCAATCCCTCAGGCAACCGACTGGGGGTTAAGAATGTCCCTCTAAACGTTATCATCGGAGGTGTCGGCCCGGTAAGGATCCACGGGCGACGTCTCAACTTCACCTGCAGCAATGGACAATCCGGTTGAGCACAAAAGGTGTACTCGCACAATAGGATAGATTATGCATTAAACCCTACCTACATGGGGTTGATTCACCAAGGAAGGCAATGGTTAATTTCGGCATAAGCAACATTTATAGACTTTTATAGATTGAAAATTTGCTATTTGATAAACATTTGCAAAATCTTAATACATAAAGTAATTGCAATCATTCCATATCCTTTTTCATGCCCTCAAGCATTTCCGAGACACAAGTCCGACGCTCGCGCTCATCACACCCATGGATACTCCAATACCCGTGAGTCTCCTTCCACGAGTACTCCGATACTCGCGAAGTTCCTCCCATGAGTACTCCAATACTCACGAGACTCTTCCCACACCATCCATCTTACCAAGTCCTTAATACTCGCCTGGTGGCTAACAACGACAAGCGATCATCCTTAACCATGGACGTGGCTATTCGAATAGTTTACACTCTGCAGAGGCACGACTTTTGTCGGGACCCGAATTTGCAAATCTGGACCCTTTGTGTATTCAGCACTAGTCCAGGATCACGCTAGTGCACACAGTCTCAATATCGGTACATATCACAATCATACTCAACGAATAATTAAGTACTTTATAGAAAGGAAATATAACGGGTTGCTCAACCTTATGGTCAAGTTACAAAAGTACGCATCGCAGGGCTAAAGTCTTATTCAAATAGAATCTGCAGCGGAAAAATAAAGAAATCGCGTGGCGCCAACCAATATGCCACAGGCAACTGACTGGGCTCTCCCCTAGCTTGTCGGCTCTTCCTGGAGCTCCTCCTCCAGTGCTGGCGTTGATTCTTCTTCAACTGGTGTTGTATTGTGGCAAGGGTGAGTACTTGGTACTCAGCAAGTCATGCACAGAATGCAACTAATATTCTATATGCATGGCTTAATACAAAGGATAGGTTAACAGGTTCATTTGCAGTAAAGCAGCAATTAGCAAGTAACATAAGTAGATTCGAAAGCAGTAGAAGCAATGTAGTATCAATAACTTTTCCAGGAGTTAAGTAACACTCTCCCTTTTTCCTAATCGACATTTCCATCAACGTCATCATTAAACCCAACCAAAATTTCCCAGTCCAAGTGGTTTTCATGAAAGTCTAACCCTTGACTGTAATTCCCGAGCAATGTCCAATACCGCGGACACGGCTATTCAAATAGATTTTACACTCTGCAGAGGTTATGCACCTTACCCACAAGATACAGCCAAACACCACAAAGGGGAGTGTCCGTAACAAAGTCTTTTGGAAACTTCTAACAGCACAAGTGAGCCTCCCGGTTATTGCACACTAACCCTTCCCTTAGCAAAGGTGAAGTCTAGGCCAATCAACCGTTAGATGGGTACCTGGCCGCAGCCCGGTACGCTGCCCCATACAACTACACAAAAGGTATAGTTGACACCCCGAGGTCCCACAGGTACGTTATTAGCAACTTAATCAACTAGGTCCGTCCCATTACAGACATGTGGTTGCATGTTTGACTCAGTTCAAAGGCTTGCAAGGTTAAGTCCTTAGGGTGACCAGGGCAAGACTACCCGAAGAACCAAATCAACTTCCCCGGTGCCAACCATGGCCCACCATGTCATTCTCGCCACATGCCCTGGTCTAAATCTATTTATCAAACCCCAGTTGATTACCATGCACCAGGTGCCATCGATAACAACATCAATAACACATGACACTTCTCAAAAACATGTTCCATATGTCATTAAGTCAATGTTAACATGTAATTATCCAAAATCATGTTGTGACTACGTGGCAGGTCTAAGCAATGTACTACAACGGTCTAATTACCCATGTTGGCAATTTAATAATGTCCAACTAAATAATTCACAACTAGGGTGACAAGGGTTCATGGCATACAATTATATATACATCAAGGTGTCATACAACAATTAGGTATTTAACTAATCCCAGAATTAATCAACATAAGTTCTAATTAAATTAGCATGCAATACTTTAAAAACAACATAATTTAAAAAGAATGGGCTCAACATGGTCAAAGCACAACTTGCCTTCAAAGAGTACTTGTTCTTGGTCTTGAGCTAGCTCTTGGGTCAACACCTCTCCTTCGAAACCCTTGGGTACTTCAACGTCTACCTGTAATGCGTGCAAATAGCAAAAAATAAATAAATAAATAAAACAGTACAAAAAAGTGTTCAAAACTTCAAATAAGATTCATAAACAGACAGAGCATAATTTTACAAATTTTTAAAAATTTGAATCACCCAAATCGGAGTTGAAATGCAAAAGTAATAATTGTTGAAAGTTTAAAGAATCTATTAATTAAATAAAAACAGAGAAATTTTCATATTAAAAAATTAATTAAAATTCATATTTAAGTACATCTCAATTTTATAAAAATTTAGAAACTGGAATCGCTCAAATTGAGTTAAAATGCAAAAGTTATAAGCGTTTGAAGTTTGAAAATTCAAATAAATCATTAAACCGAATTAACTCATTTATTTTTCTATTGAAAAATCCGATTGAAGACGTCAGCATGACGTCAGCACGGGATTTGATTTTCCACCGAATTATTTTTCTATTGAAAAATCAAATTATTGCGTCACCCGGTCCATGGACTCGGTCCACGGCCCGGGCCTGGTCCACCGTGGACTCGGTCCACGGGCGCGCGTGACACTGACATGTGGGACCCCTCGGGTGGCGTCAGCGTGATGTCACCGCACCTCGGCCACATGGTACTGACACGCGGACCCCACTGTGACGTTAGCGTGACGTCATGGAGCCGTTGGCCAGCCGCTGACACGCGGGCCCCACGCTGACGTCACGTGTGACGTCAGCGGCGACCGCACTGACCGCGCCGGTTCAGCTCCCGCACACGTGGCTTAATCCGAGCCGTTAATTTGAAGATCAACAGTCCAGATCAGATCTAACCTCACACGTTTGGAGATAACGCGGTTGATCTGGACCGTTCGATCTTGATCGGACGGTCGAGCTCTGATCGGGTTTCACCGCGTCTCTGGGGGTGACGTGGCTTAACCCGGTGTGTGACACGTGGCACAGCGTACGCCGTTCGATCTCGATCGAATGGCTGGGGTTGCATCTAACGCTTCAACGTGGGTTAACCCTAACCGTACGATCTAGATCCAACGGCTGAGATCTATCCAAGCACGGTGCGGTTACGGCTACGTAGCTTGAAAACAGATCTAAAAACTGAAACGTGGGGATTACCTTCGGATGACGTGGACGAATCTGGGCCCTCGGATCTTGATTGGACAGTTCACGAAGCTTGCGGGGTCGGTGATGTCCACGGCGGAGCTGGCTGGCCGGAGACGGAGACGACGACCACCCGAACGGCGTTTGGGCGCGAATCCGGCGATGTGAGTGGTACTCCCAGGTACGTCTCGTCGCGGCGGTTTCGGACCTGGGCTCGGCGCGGCGGAGGACGGCGGAGTCGGCGGCAAACGATGGAAAATCGCGGCGGAACCCTAATCCAACTACAGCGAGCTCTAGCGGGCGAACGGCGATGGCTCAGGCGCGAAGGTCTAGGGCTACGGGTGCGCACAGAAGAAGGCTACGCGATGGCGGCCGCGGCGCTTTAAATAGGGCCCTCGGCTTACGTGAAAATCGCGGAAACCGAGGTCCACCCGGCTCCACGTGGCGCAACGGTGGTCGTTGGATCAAGATCCAACGGTCACGCAGCTAGGCTCGGGCACGACGCGGTTGGGCGCGAACGTGGTCCGGGTCGGGCTCAAGTCGGACTCGGGTCCGGCTCGGTCGCATGAACAGTGCAAACCCACTCGGCTATTTCCAGCGATTTTAATATTCAAAACAATTTCTAGAAATTCAAATAATTCAAGATAAATAGCAAAATAATCAGAAAAATTCCAAAAAAATTCTAGAAAATACTTTGAAACATTTTGGACTCAAATAAAATATTTCCACCAAAATTTTATTTATAACTTTTAATTCTTTAATTATTTCAAAAGGGAATGAATTCAAATTAAATCAAATCCAAATAAATTCCAGAAAATTCCAAAAATTCACCAAAGTGCAAAATTTCATTTAAATTCGTGAAAAGCAAAAAATGGGGTGTTACAACTTTACCCACACGACACGCTACACTCGTAAGCCAAGCTATAAGCACAATTCCTTTGATGTGCCGGCCGAGGTGAACGTGACAAAACCGTCTTCCAGTATGCATGGTAGTGCATCTAAACCACCTGGGTGACCGTGGCCCTTGATCCCGCGTGCTCAGTGCTCTGTGTGTGTGGATCAATGTCGGGACCCGAATTTGCAAATCCGGACCCTCTGTGTATTCAGCACTAGTCCAGGATCACGCTAGTGCACACAGTCTCAACATCGGTAAATATCACAATCATGCACATCGATAGTAATAAAGTACTTTAATTAAGATAACAAAACTGGTTGCTCAACCTTATGGTCGAGTTACAAGAGTACGCCACCCAGGGCGAAAACTTATTAAGAAAATAAATTGCAGCGGAATAAAAGCATCAACGTGGCGCCATCCAGTATACCACAGGCAACTGACTGGGCACGCGGAAATAAATTGCAGCAAAAATAAATTGCAGTGGGAGATTGTTACTGTTATGCCCTTGAGGCAATCATATGGATGATTGTAACATGACTATGTTTATGAATAATAATATGATTATTGGTCCAATGAATGTATATCATTGTTTTGATCAACAAGTGTGTGACTTGTTTATGAAGCTCTTTACTTATTGATATAATTGGATAAATATCTCTGATCGGATATCATCGTATAGGACAACGATGAATAGATCAGCACATGTATTGTTCGATGATCATGTTTCATAGATCATGGGATATGGAGATATCATCAATACATTGTGGACGCATGTTGAAGAACATGTGTTAGATAGACCCACAATGGGACACTGCGAGAATGTTACATTCTTATGTGTCATCAGTATATCTCATACATAGTAGATGTATGATCCTTAGACCTGAGATTGTCATATTCCCTACATGTGTAATAGTTTACCTTAGGGTTGCCAAACACTATTTCCTAATCGGATAGTTATAAAGGTAGCTTTCATGTTTACTATGAAACATGCAGAGGGAAGTGAGCAGTCAAGATGGAATTTGCCACTCCAATGTAACGGAGATATATGTCTAGGCCACTCGTGTGATATGATTAAGGAAGTGCATGGCCATGCCGTGATTGAGAAGTCAGTTACAACTTATTAATATATCACGGATACGAGAGATGGATTGAACTGTAAAAGGATGACATGCTTCTCGCCTTGAGTTCGATCTTCATATAGTTTGGCAAAGGGATTATTACATCAGTACTTTAATCATATGCGTTTGGAAGTTGGCATGCTCTGCAAGGAGCCGCTACCGACTATTGGATTAGAAAAAGGGTTTTCCGAATCCATGTCCAAATGCGTATGAACCTACAAGGTCACACACTTAACGGGATGGGATGCATTAATTCGGATTGGATCCGCAATTAATGGACCTCGTGGGCTTAGCGCGTATATGGGCCCTGACTGCCTAGGGTTTCACCTCGTGGCTATATAAGGAGGGGAGGAGGCAAAAAGCAGAATACACTTTCGTGCGGTTTAGAGGTGTTTCACCAGAAACCCTAGCCACTGATGGCGCCGTGATGGCAATATGGGTGTCCCGATCTTTCGATGAGAAACACACGATCGATTTGTTAGAGTCGACTTTGACGATCCGACTACACCGTACGACGACGATGCGCCTTAGCAATCGCTAAACCAACTCCAGCGGGTTATTGATCTTGCCGTGGGCACGATCAACCTGAACACGAGGTTCAATTCCTGCAAGCAACCGAAGAACAAGCAAGAACAATAGGATAAGCAATCTGAAATTGCGGATAAAACTGGAAGCGAAACAAAGTGGAGTCTTATTGACGATCTTGACAAGGTGGCTGTCCAGCACAACTCGCAGGATCAAGTTTGCACTTGGCTAAACTAATCAAATAAAACCCAAAACCCTAAGGAGCCGATGTCTGGCTATTTATAAGAGGTAGACGTGGGAAACACGTCCAAAGCAGTAGGATACCAACTACAACTCTATTACAAGGCCCAAAGCCCACGTCTTCTCGATTTGGAAAAGTGACGCCAATTGTTTTGCAGATTCCCGTTGACTCGACGGAATTTGGGGATGGGGTCGGATCCGTTGGAAAGAGGACGTCGAAACCTTTCAAACCAGTACTCATAGACCTCAAACACCCTTGTGGATCAAAAAGTTATGGTCGTTTGAAGTTAGTGCTGTCCCGGAGGCCGAATCCGAGTTGAACTTGTGCACCGGAAGAATTGGCTTCATGCTTGACGCTTGGGGAGTCCTTCTCCTTGGTTCCTAAGGACAATAAAATCATCACAAGGATTAAATAGCATTCCATTTATTAAATTATTTGTATGCAACCCGAGGAACGATTCACCTGGTAATTGAATTGACGTGGCGCGAGCTCGAGTAATTGGCCCTTGTATTACATTGTTGGCTTCAATTGGGTTTGTAGGCATGGCCGTATGCATGGTAGTGATGTCCTCATCATCCTCCCTTCTTGCATTTGAGTCGTCCTCGACTCAAGTTCATCATCTTCTCCCAAGTTTGTCTTTAGATCTGATAATTCATTTGACGGGATCGAGCTCGAGTCAATGGTCCTTGAACCGACGAAGATGTAGAAGGATGGCCAAGGTGGGGGTCGATAAAGCCATGCAGATGGATCCATCGTAGTAGTTGTATACGAAGTAGAGGATGCCGTGAAGTGTCGCCAACTTAATGGTCCTGGCCAAGGTGGGGGTCGATGAAACCATGCAGTTGATATAACTGTAGCAATACTTGGTGATGACCATATGTATGCAGTGTTAGTTCTGTCCATGATGAGCATGGTCTCATCATCCTCCCTTTCTTGAAGTGGAGTCATCCTCGACTCCATCATATTGTCCTGGAAAATGTTAGGAGTGACAGGAAACAAAGTAGCATGCACATTTGCAATCAAATCAATGGATCGAGAATCTCTATCATCCATATACTCCCTTTCTTGAAAATTATCATGTGACTTGTAAGTTGAATCAAAAGTACTTGATATGACATGATTAGTGATATGGCACTTATCAAATTGATGACATTGTTGCATGGCATGCAGAGGTTCAAAATCTGAACAAATGTAAACTCGATCGGCTTTATACTCTCCTTTCTCACTATTTTTGCAAATAACATGGAAAATATTTCGCGATAACCTGGACAAATCAGAATGTACAAAAAGTCTCTCCTCTAAATAATTCAGAACACATGGAACATCAAATTCAATGTAGCCTAATGTATCTAAAGAAGACATCAATTTCAACTCATCATTTTCGCTTGCAATGTGAATGACAGGTTTATTTTCAGCACAAGTGTCTATTGTGTTAACAAAGTTACATGTCCACTCACTAGTTGTGTCGTGGATATAAGTGAAGTATTATCACACAACTCTTCTTTATTACAAGAAATAGCAAGCAAATCATCTTGTAACAAAGCAAAATCAGCACTCGGTTCCACTAATAGTTGCTCAACGATAGCATGATTTGTGGACAGTTTTAGCTCTTCAAAATTATTTTCTCCATGTGTAGAGTCCATACCTGTTACATTACCTTGTAAGTTCTCGTCAGCTGTTGTAGGTGTTACTTCTACTATTATCTCTTCACTTACACATGGGGTAGTACTGATCGTTTCTTTCTCCATATGCTCTTCATCATTCTCTCGATGGTGCTCACTTTTCTGCAAAATGTCAGCTAAAAAAGAAGGTGCAACAATGGGCGCCTTAATTGAAGCTAATGATTCTTTCAAGGATTCAACAAGCATTTTCTCAACTCTACAAGCACATTTAACCAATTCTGAAAGAGAACTATATGTTTCATCAATAAGAGCATCCTGAATTTCTTGATTAAGTCCACGTATGAACCTAAGCTCTGTTGCTTCTTCACCTTCAACTAAACCACAACGCAACAAATGATTTTGCAATCGCTCATAGTATTCCTTAACGCACTTATTTCCTTGTTTCAAGCATTGGAGTCTAGTATACAAAAATTCAGTATGATATTCAGGAACATAATCGATTCTCATAAGTCTTTTCATGGCCTTCCAATTTTCAGGTTTTCTCTTTTCTACAAATATGTTTCCACCATGTTAATGCATATTCATTTAGCACACTAGCAGCAATCCTAATCTTTTCATTTTCAGACAAATCATACTTGCCAAATTCTTTGTCTACTGCTATCTCCCAATTAATATAGGCATCAGGATCATAATGACCATTAAAAGGTGGAAAGGCGAATTTAACCTTATCTAGGGAATCATCATCAACATGTACCTGAGCATGTAGTATGCCATTTTTGTTGCTTAGAAGATGAGGTAGAGGATTGGAAGTTCCGGGGGCAGTACCTGCAAGCGTATCAAGTCTAGACAAAATAGTAGCAAGATTAGTGTTAGCAACTCTCTGAGCAGTCTCGATAGACCGAAGGCGGTCTTCTTGCATCAACATTCTAGCAACAATTCCCTTTGCTCGTGGAGAGTGATGCATCGAATCCTCATCACCTAACATGGTTAGTAGAAGAAAAGAAAACAATATAACAAGTATAATGTTCCTATCGACTACTAGGTGGCAAGTCTCTCAAGCGCTCAAGCCTATGACCCAAGTTCTTACAAGTTCTTACAATGCAGCAGGCGTTGTCGGCCGTTGGCGTTGTCAAAGGTTCTCCGAAGTTTGTGTAGAGCGATTGCCAAGGGATCGAACGCCTGTACGGGTAGAAAGTGGAGCTTGGACAGGCTTAATTTAGTAGCAAAAGGTTAGCAATAATCCAATCAGTGAATGCAAAATTGAAGAATTGTTCAATGTCTAGTCACTAGTTGCTGACTCTAGGCTAGCAAGGACTGGTGACTCAAAACTGCGGTCGGCGACAGTACAGTTCCACAAAGAGATGAAGAACAGCGAAAAAAAAATTCTGAAAGAAGGGAACTAACTCAAAAGATCGGGAATCTTGTGAAAATAGGTTTGGCACATAAAAATTTTCTGGATCTGTTCCAGACTCTTTTTTTTTTTTTTTACGAACGATCCGATTCGCTTTTTCTTTCAAGTGCTATGTAGGCGGAAGACGATCGTGTGACGATCGACGACCAGGTGAAGCGATCAATCGGCGCCGACCAGTCAGCGGCGATGGGCGACGATCAGGCAGCGACGATCGACTACTGGTGAAGCGACGATCAGTGGGCGACGATCGAGCGGCGACGATCGGGAGGCGACGATCGGGAGGCAACCATCGGCTAACAGTGGGGTGACTGGTCAGCGGCGACAATGGCCGGAGGCAACCACTGGCCACTGGTAGGTGACTGGTCAAAGCGATCGGCGACCGGAGGCGACCAATCGGAAGGTAACCAATGGCTAACAGATGGGCGACGGTCAGCGGCGACCACTGGCTAACAGGAGGGCAGCTTGGCCTGACGACCAAGTGGGCGACCAGTCGGCGACCAGTTGGATGAGAAGAAAGCTTCGGTCCGAACTCCTTTTTTTTTTTTTTTTTTTTTCAACAGTTCGGGACCGACACGGAACACAACTCGAAACGGAACACAACTCGAAACCGAACACAACTCGAAACCGCTGTCTGACCTGGACTCCAACTAGACTAGAATTCAGCAACTCGACACGACGATGCAACCAAAAATTCAATAACGCAGTGCACTGGAAAGGAAAATGCGAGGCTCAAATTGTTTTGGTATGGAGAGATCCAATCTGATGGCGTTTCTCTGGACTATAGGAAAGATATCAATCTACTAATCTAGGGTAAAGAATTCTCACCGAGCAACCTGGTTTGCTCTGATACCACTTGATGGCGCCGTGATGGCAATATGGGTGTCCCGATCTTTCGATGAGAAACACACGATCGATTTGTTAGAGTCGACTTTGACGATCCGACTACACCGTACGACGACGATGCGCCTTAGCAATCGCTAAACCAACTCCAGCGGGTTATTGATCTTGCCGTGGGCACGATCAACCTGAACACGAGGTTCAATTCCTGCAAGCAAATCAAGAACAAGCAAGAACAATAGGATAAGCAATCTGAAATTGCGGATAAAACTGGAAGCGAAACAAAGTGGAGTCTTATTGACGATCTTGACAAGGTGGCTGTCCAGCACAACTCGCAGGATCAAGTTTGCACTTGGCTAAACTAATCAAATAAAACCCAAAACCCTAAGGAGCCGATGTCTGGCTATTTATAAGAGGTAGGGACGTGGGAAACACGTCCAAAGCAGTAGGATACCAACTACAACTCTATTACAAGGCCCAAAGCCCAAGTCTTCTCGATTTGGAAAAGTGACGCCAATTGTTTTGCAGATTCCCGTTGACTCGGACGGAATTTGGGGATGGGGTCGGATCCGTTGGAAAGAGGACGTCGAAACCTTTCAAACCAGTACTCATAGACCTCAAACACCCTTGTGGATCAAAAGTTATGGTCGTTTGAAGTTAGTGCTGTCCCGGAGGCCGAATCCGAGTTGAATTTGTGCACCGGAAGAATTGGCTTCATGCTTGACGTTTGGGAGTCCTTCTCCTTGGTTCCTAAGGACAATAAAATCATCACAAGGATTAAATAGCATTCCATTTATTAAATTATTTGTATGCAACCCGAGGAACGCATTCACCTGGTAATTGAATTGACGTGCGCGAGCTCGAGTAATTGGCCCTTGTATTACATTGTTGGCTTCAATTGGGTTTGTAGGCATGGCCGTATGCATGGTAGTGATGTCCTCATCATCCTCCCCTTCTTGCATTTGAGTCGTCCTCGACTCAAGTTCATCATCTTCTCCCAAGTTTGTCTTTAGATCTGATAATTCATTTGACGGGATCGAGCTCGAGTCACTGGTCCTTGAACCGACGAAGATGTAGAAGGATGGCCAAGGTGGGGTCGATAAAGCCATGCAGATGGATCCATCGTAGTAGTTGTATACTGAAGTAGAGGATGCCGTGAAGTGTCGCCAACTTAATGGTCCTGGCCAAGGTGGGGTCGATGAAACCATGCAGTTGATATAACTGTAGCAATACTTGGTGATGACCATATGTATGCAGTGTTAGTTCTGTCCATGATGAGCATGGTCTCATCATCCTCCCTTTCTTGAAGTGGAGTCATCCTCGACTCCATCATATTGTCCTGGAAAATGTTAGGAGTGACAGGAAACAAAGTAGCATGCACATTTGCAATCAAATCAATGGATCGAGAATCTCTATCATCCATATACTCCCTTTCTTGAAAATTATCATGTGACTTGTAAGTTGAATCAAAAGTACTTGATATGACATGATTAGTGATATGGCACTTATCAAATTGATGACATTGTTGCATGGCATGCAGAGGTTCAAAATCTGAACAAATGTAAACTCGATCGGCTTTATACTCTCCTTTCTCACTATTTTTGCAAATAACATGGAAAATATTTCGCGATAACCTGGACAAATCAGAATGTACAAAAAGTCTCTCCTCTAAATAATTCAGAACACATGGAACATCAAATTCAATGTAGCCTAATGTATCTAAAGAAGACATCAATTTCAACTCATCATTTTCGCTTGCAATGTGAATGACAGGTTTATTTTCAGCACAAGTGTCTATTGTGTTAACAAAAGTTACATGTCCACTCACTAGTTGTGTCGTGGATATAAGTGAAGTATTATCACACAACTCTTCTTTATTACAAGAAATAGCAAGCAAATCATCTTGTAACAAAGCAAAATCAGCACTCGGTTCCACTAATAGTTGCTCAACGATAGCATGATTTGTGGACAGTTTTAGCTCTTCAAAATTATTTTCTCCATGTGTAGAGTCCATACCTGTTACATTACCTTGTAAGTTCTCGTCAGCTGTTGTAGGTGTTACTTCTACTATTATCTCTTCACTTACACATGGGGTAGTACTGATCGTTTCTTTCTCCATATGCTCTTCATCATTCTCTCGATGGTGCTCACTTTTCTGCAAAATGTCAGCTACAAAAGAAGGTGCAACAATGGGCGCCTTAAATGAAGCTAATGATTCTTTCACGGATTCAACAAGCATTTTTTTCAACTCTACAAGCACATACAACCAATTCTGAAAGAGAACTATATGTTTCATCAATAAGAGCATCCTGAATTTCTTAAGTAAGTCCATGTATGAACCTAAGCTCTGTTGCTTCTTCACCTTCAACTAAACCACAACGCAACAAATGATTTTGCAATCGTTCATAGTATTCCTTAAGGCACTTATTTCCTTGTTTCAAGCATTGGAGTCTAGTATACAAAAATTCAGTATGATATTAAGGAACATAAACAATTCTCATAAGTCTTTTCATGGCCTTCCAATTTTCAGGTTTTCTCTCTTTCGTACAAATATGTTTCCACCATGTTAATGCATATTCATTTAGCACACTAGCAGCAATCCTAATCTTTTCATTTTAGACAAATCATACTTGCCAAATTCTTTGTCTACTGCTATCTCCCAATTAATATAGACATCAGGATCATAATGACCATTAAAAGGTGGAAAGGCGAATTTAACCTTATCTAGGGAATCATCATCAACATGTACCTGAGCATGTAGTATGCCATTTTTGTTGCTTAGAAGATGAGGTAGAGGATTGGAAGTTCCGGGGGCAGTACCTGCAAGCGTATCAAGTCTAGACAAAATAGTAGCAAGATTAGTGTTAGCAACTCTCTGAGCAGTCTCGATAGACCGAAGGCGGTCTTCTTGCATCAACATTCTAGCAACAATTCCCTTTGCTCGTGGAGAGTGATGCATCGAATCCTCATCACCTAACATGGTTAGTAGAAGAAAAGAAAACAATATAACAAGTATAATGTTCCTATCGACTACTAGGTGGCAAGTCTCTCAAGCGCTCAAGCCTATGACCCAAGTTCTTACAAGTTCTTACAATGCAGCAGGCGTTGTCGGCCGTTGGCGTTGTCAAAGGTTCTCCGAAGTTTGTGTAGAGCGATTGCCAAGGGATCGAACGCCTGTACGGGTAGAAAGTGGAGCTTGGACAGGCTTAATTTAGTAGCAAAAGGTTAGCAATAATCCAATCAGTGAATGCAAAATTGAAGAATTGTTCAACGTCTAGTCACTAGTTGCTGACTCGAGGCTAGCAAGGACTGTGACTCAAAAACTGTGGTCGGCGACAGTACAGTTCCACAGCAGATGAAGAACAGCGCGAAAAAAAAAAATTCGCGAAAGAAGGGAACTAACTCAAAAGACTGGGAATCTTGTGAAAATAGGTTTGGCACATAAAAATTTTCGGATCTGTTCCAGACTCTTTTTTTTTTTTTTTTACGGAACGATCCGATTCGTTTTTCTTTCAAGTGCTATGTAGGCGGAAGACCAGTCGTGTGACCAGTCGTACGACCAGGTGGGCGATCAGTCAGGCGCCGACCAGTCGGGCGAGCAGTGGGCGACCAGTCAGACGGCGACCAGTCGACTAACAGGTGGGCGACCAGTCAGGTGGGCGACCAGTCGGGAGGCGACCAGTCGGGAGGCAACCAGTCGGCTAACAGGTGGGTGACCGGCCAGCGCGACGATCGGGAGGCAACGATCGGCTAATGTAGGTGACCGATCGGCGACGATCGGAGGCGACGATCGGAAGGTAACCAGATGGGCGACCGGTCAGGCGGCGACCAGTCAGGCTAACAGATGGGCGACCGGTCAGGCGGCGACCAGTCGGCTAACAGGAGGGCAGCCGGTCGGACGACCAAGTGGGCGACCAGTCGGCGACCAGTTGGATGAGAAGAAAGCTTCGGTCCGAACTCCTTTTCTTTTTTTTTTCTTTTTTTTTTTTTCAACAGTTCGGGACCGACACGGAACACAACTCGAAACGGAACACAACTCGAAACCGAACACAACTCGAAACCGCTGTCTGACCTGGACTCCAACTAGACTAGAATTCAGCAACTCGACACGACGATGCAACCAAAAATTCAATAACGCAGTGCACTGGAAAGGAAAATGCGAGGCTCAAATTGTTTTGGTATGGAGAGATCCAATCTGATGGCGTTTCTCTGGACTATAGGAAAGATATCAATCTACTAATCTAGGGTAAAGAATTCTCACCGAGCAACCTGGTTTGCTCTGATACCACTTGATGGCGCCGTGATGGCAATATGGGTGTCCCGATCTTTCGATGAGAAACACACGATCGATTTGTTAGAGTCGACTTTGACGATCCGACTACACCGCATTTACGACGATGCGCCTTAGCAATCGCTAAACCAACTCCAGCGGGTTATTGATCTTGCCGTGGGCACGATCAACCTGAACACGAGGTTCAATTCCTGCAAGCAACCAAAGAACAAGCAAGAACAATAGGATAAGCAATCTGAAATTGCGGATAAAACTGGAAGCGAAACAAAGTGGAGTCTTATTGACGATCTTGACAAGGTGGCTGTCCAGCACAACTCGCAGGATCAAGTTTGCACTTGGCTAAACTAATCAAATAAAACCCAAAACCCTAAGGAGCCGATGTCTGGCTATTTATAAGAGGTAGGGACGTGGGAAACACGTCCAAAGCAGTAGGATACCAACTACAACTCTATTACAAGGCCCAAAGCCCAAGTCTTCTCGATTTGGAAAAGTGACGCCAATTGTTTTGCAGATTCCCGTTGACTCGGACGGAATTTGGGGATGGGGTCGGATCCGTTGGAAAGAGGACGTCGAAACCTTTCAAACCAGTACTCATAGACCTCAAACACCCTTGTGGATCAAAAGTTATGGTCGTTTGAAGTTAGTGCTGTCCCGGAGGCCGAATCCGAGTTGAACTTGTGCACCGGCAGAATTGGCTTCATGCTTGACGGTTGGGAGTCCTTCTCCTTGGTTCCTAAGGACAATAAAATCATCACAAGGATTAAATAGCATTCCATTTATTAAATTATTTGTATGCAACCCGAGGAACGCATTCACCTGGTAATTGAATTGACGTGCGCGAGCTCGAGTAATTGGCCCTTGTATTACATTGTTGGCTTCAATTGGGTTTGTAGGCATGGCCGTATGCATGGTAGTGATGTCCTCATCATCCTCCCCTTCTTGCATTTGAGTCGTCCTCGACTCAAGTTCATCATCTTCTCCCAAGTTTGTCTTTAGATCTGATAATTCATTTGACGGGATCGAGCTCGAGTCAATGGTCCTTGAACCGACGAAGATGTAGAAGGATGGCCAAGGTGGGGGTCGATAAAGCCATGCAGATGGAGCCATCGTAGTAGTTGTATACGAAGTAGAGGATGCCGTGAAGTGTCGCCAACTTAATGGTCCTGGCCAAGGTGGGGGTCGATGAAACCATGCAGTTGATATAACTGTAGCAATACTTGGTGATGACCATATGTATGCAGTGTTAGTTCTGTCCATGATGAGCATGACCGTTGGCGTTGTCAAAGGTTCTCCGAAGTTGGTTTAGCGATTGCTAAGGCGCATCGTCGTCGTACGGTGTAGTCGGATCGTCAAAGTCGACTCTAACAAATCGATCGTGTGTTTCTCATCGAAAGATCGGGACACCCATAGTGCCATCACGGCGCCATCAAGTGGTATCAGAGCAAACCAGGTTGCTCGGTGAGAATTCTTTACCCTAGATTAGTAGATTGATATCTTTCCTATAGTCCAGAGAAACGCCATCAGATTGGATCTCTCCATACCAAAACAATTTGAGCCTCGCATTTTCCTTTCCAGTGCACTGCGTTATTGAATTTTTGGTTGCATCGTCGTGTCGAGTTGCTGAATTCTAGTCTAGTTGGAGTCCAGGTCAGACAGCGGTTTCGAGTTGTGTTCGGTTTCGAGTTGTGTTCCGTTTCGAGTTGTGTTCCGTGTCGGTCCCGAACTGTTGAAAAAAAAAAAAAAAGAAAAGGAGTTCGGACAGCTTTCTTCTCATCCAACTGTCGCCACTGTCGCCCACTTGGTCGTCCGACCGCTGCCCTCTGTTAGCCACTGGTCGCCCCGATCGTTCTTGCTTTGACCGGTCGCCATCCGTTAGCCGATCGGTTACCTCCCCGATCGTCGCGCTTTGGTCGCCTTTCCCCGATCGTCGCCACCTGATAGCCCATCGTCGCCCCGTGATCGTCGCGTCGATCGTCGCCCGATCGTCGCCCACCTGATAGCCCATCGTCGCCCGATCGTCGCCGCCGATCGTCGCCCACTGATAGCTCATCGGGTCGCTCGATCGATCGCTTCACCTGGTCGCATTTGATCGTCACACGATCTGGTCTTCCGCCTACATAGCACTTGAAAGAAAAACGAATCGGATCGTTCCGTAAAAAAAAAAAAAAAAGTCTGGAACAGATCCGAAAATTTTTATGTGCCAAACCTATTTTCACAAGATTCCCAGTCTTTTGAGTTAGTTCCCTTCTTTCGCGAATTTTTTTTTTTCGCGCTGTTCTTCATCTGCTGTGGAACTGTACTGTCGCCGACCACAGTTTTTGAGTCACAGTCCTTGCTAGCCTCGAGTCAGCAACTAGTGACTAGACATTGAACAATTCTTCAATTTTGCATTCACTGATTGGATTATTGCTAACCTTTTGCTACTAAATTAAGCCTGTCCAAGCTCCACTTTCTACCCGTACAGGCGTTCGATCCCTTGGCAATCGCTCTACACAAACTTCGGAGAACCTTTGACAACGCCAACGGCCGACAACGCCTGCTGCATTGTAAGAACTTGTAAGAACTTGGGTCATAGGCTTGAGCGCTTGAGAGACTTGCCACCTAGTAGTCGATAGGAACATTATACTTGTTATATTGTTTTCTTTTCTTCTACTAACCATGTTAGGTGATGAGGATTCGATGCATCACTCTCCACGAGCAAAGGGAATTGTTGCTAGAATGTTGATGCAAGAAGACCGCCTTCGGTCTATCGAGACTGCTCAGAGAGTTGCTAACACTAATCTTGCTACTATTTTGTCTAGACTTGATACGCTTGCAGCCACCTCCTCTCGTTGCCCCTGCCGAGTGACCCGGTGCTTGCACACCAACGCACGGCATTCCATCCCTGGACGTGTGGACTGCTGTGGTGACACTGATGTTACTGCGGCGTGGAGAGAACGATCCGCAGCGAAGACGATCCGCGGCGAGGACGATCCGCGGCGAGGACGATCCGTGGCGAGGACGATCCACGGCGAGAACGATCTGTGATGAGGACGATCCGCAGCGAGGATGATCCATGCCGAGAATGATCCACTACAACGACGTGAGAAGGATTTCGCAACTGCGCGTCTAGTGGTAATAGATCTATGATCCCCTTCTTGCGAGTAGCTTTTCTGGTTTGCGGTAGAAATTTTAATTTGTGCTAGTGTAGCATACCGCGTTCCCCAACACATGCACCACGTGCTATCTACAATCACAAATACTTCTCCAAAACAGGTTCATTATCTCATTAAATCAATATTAACATTTGATTGTCCGAAATCATGTCATATGCACGTAGCAGGTCTAAGCAATATACTACAACGATGTAAATACCCAATGTTGGCAATTCAACAATGTACAACTAAATATTCCACAACTAGGGTGACAAGGGTTCATGGAACATAATTAAATAACCATGGTGTCATACTGCCATTTGGCAATTATCTAATTCCCAGAAATAATTTAAACAATTTCTAATTAAATTAGCATGCAATAGTTTAAATTGAATAAATTTAAAAAATGGGATCAAAATGGTCAAAGCATAACTTGCCTTCAAAAAGTACTTGTTCCTGATCTTGAGCTGGCTCCTGGGTCAACATTTCACCTTCGAAGCCCTCGGGTACTTCAACGTCTACTCGTAACGCGTGCAAATAGCAATAAATAAATAAAATAGTACATGCACCTTGCTAATTTAATTTTTAAGTAAAGTTCATAAACAGAAATAGCATAATTTTACAAATTTTTAGAACTTTGAATCGCTCAAATCGGAGTTAAAATGCAAAAGTTATAACTATTTAAAGTTTAAAGAATCTATTAATTAAATATAAACAGAGAAAATTTCATATTCAAAAATTAATTAAAATTCATATTTAAGTAGATCTCAATTTTATAAAAATTTAGAAATTGGAATCGTTCAAATCGGAGTTGAAACGCAAAAGTTATAAGCATTTGAATTTTGAAAATTCAAATAAACCAATAAACCGAATTAACTTATTTATTTTTCTATTGAAAAATCCGAAAAATAACGTTAGCACGGGATTTGAATTTCTAACAAATTATTGCATCAACATGACGTCAGCGGGTCCATGGACTAGGTCCACGGCTTGGGTTCGGCTCACCGTAGACCCGGCCCATGGGCACGTGTCTCACTGACATGTGGGACCACTGGGGTGACGTCAGCGTTGACGTCACCGTGCCTCGGCCACACGGTACTGACACGTGGGCCCCACCGTGATGTCAGCGTGATGTCACAGATGACGTCATGGAGCCGTTGGGCCAGCCATTGACATGCGGGCCCCTCGCTGACGTCATGCGTGACGTCAGCGACGACCGGGCGCGTCCGCGTGGACCACGCCGGTCCAGCTCCCGCGCACGTGGCTAGATCTCGGCCGTTGATTTGAAAATCAACGGCCCAGATCGGATCTGGCTAACTCACGTTTGGGGTTAACGCGGGTGATCTGGACTGTTCAATTTTGATCGGACGGTCGAGATCCGATCAGTTATACCGCGTAATGGGGGCGACGCGGCATGTCCCGGCGTGCGACACGTGGCGTGACCTACGCCGTTCGATCTCGATCAAACGGCTGGGATTGCATCTAATGCTACAACGTGGGTTAATTCTAACCGTACGATCTAGATCTAACGGCTGCTAATGCACCCAAGCACGGTGCGGTTCACGTCTACGTGGCTCTATCTAAACCGTTGGATCTAAATCCAACGGCTGAGATTGGATCTAAATACCGCAACGTGGATTTCGTTACGGTGATGTGGACGAATGTGGGTTGTTGGATCTAGATCTAACGGTCTAGATCTAATCTGGTTTTCTACGGTCAAGGAGTGACGTGGACTCACCGTGGCCGTGCGATGAAGATCCGACGGTGGATAGAGCTCGAGGTCGACAATGGTGACGCGGCGAAGCTAGGTTACCAGCGCTGGGGACGACGACACGCCCAACGGCGTTTGGGCGCAACTCCAACGAGGTGAGTGGTACTCCCAGGCGCAGCTCATCGCGACGGTTCCAGATGTGGGCTCGGTGACGACGGAGGAAGGCGGACGCGGCAGCAATCGGCGGAAAACCGCGGCGGATGGCAAATCCAACTACGGCGAGCTCTTATAGGCTAACGGCGGTGGCTTGACCTCGATGGGTTAGGGCTACAGGTGCGCACGGAAGAGAGCTTCACGGCAGGGGTGGCGGCGCATTAAATAGGGGCCTCGGCTTTCGTGAAATTTGCGGAAACCGAGGTCCACACGCGGGCGGCGGCGGAGTCCGGCGGGGACTCGGACTGGGTGACGTGGACACACGCGGGCCGTCCACGTGGCACGATCAACGGATCGGATGGCGCGGGCATGAACGGGTCGGGTCCGGCTCCCACGTGGGTGATGTGGCGCAATCGCGGCCGTTGGATCTCGATGCAACGGTCGCACGTGTTAGGGTTTCGTCGGGCTCAGGTCGGATTCGAACTCGAGTCTGACTCGGGTTCGGTCGGTGGAACAGTACAAACCCACTCAGCATTTTCCAGCGATTTAAAATTCAAAATAATTTCTAGAAATTCAAATAATTTGAGAAAAATAGCAAAATAATCAGAAACATTCCAGAAAAATTCTGGAAAATACTTTGAGACATTTTGGACTAAAATAAAATATTTCCAACAAAAATTTTATTTGAAGCTTTTAATTATTTAATTATCTCAAAAGAGGATAAATTCAAATTAAATCCAAATAAATTCTAGAAAATTCCAAAAATTCTCAAAAGTGCCAAATCTCATTAAAATTCATGAAAAGAAGAAATTGGGGTGTTACAATCAAGGAGTACACCCGTTACTGAACATCCCTAACTCCACAAAGTTCAAGGGATTTCGAAGGACATTCCCCGACACTCCGCAAAGCTCGGGGAATCCCTGCGGACCTTCCATGACGCTCTGCAATGCTCAAGAAACTCCGGGTGCACGTGGTTTAAACACCTCTAGTCATACACAAGTACTTGGTTAAGCTAGTCCCATAAACGGCGTGTGGTTCGCACGATAGTTACTTGCGAGATGGCACCAGGATTTGATTGTTAAGGTCCTTAGCCAACACTTCTAATCATTATCCACAATTCGAACCATCATGATCATTATAATTCTTTGGTCCTTGCGACCGACGAACTAAGTCCATCTATCGCGATTTCTAACGATTATTCTAAGCATGGCTAAGCAATTTGTGCGAACCCCTAAGTAATAATTAACCTACCACCTAAGGCGACAATGGAAATTCGAAAGGACATGGCAAGGGGATATATGTATCAACATGGTGATAACTAAACATTCTACCCAACATAACTGTAATTGAAAATAGGCATGCACTTGACAAAATAACTTCAAAACATAATACGTAATTAAGAGGATCAACATGATCGAGGAATAGATCAGTGCCTTGGTGCTCGTCTGGAACGTCGAAGATGATGTTGTACTCCGGGTTGCCCTCCGAAATGTCGACACCAAATGGGAAAATCTAATTCCGAAGGAACACCAATCAAGAACAAACAATAAACAACACGAGAACATGCACAATCATGCATGAAATGCATCATGATTATACTCCTAATCCTAGCATGCATATGAGAAGCATTTTATCTAATTGGGTCCGGATTATCCGAGTTTTAACCCGGAGTATCCGGGTTGACCTTCTCGGTACTCTAGCGCTGACTAACCCGGAGCATCCGGGTTTAATATCCGGAGTATCCGGGTTATCCAGACTATCCGGGTTTAAACCCCAGAGTGTTCGGGTTGGGTCTCTCTGTTTCAAATTCTGGATTAGCCTGACACATCCGGAATGTCTGGACATGACCCGGATTGTCCGAGTTGGCATTCTCGGTTTCAATTTTTCCAAACCGTTCGAAGTGTCCGAATAAAATCCCGGACCTTCTGGGCTGGGTTGTTCGGTTCTAGTTCACTAGTTTGCACTGACGAACCAGGAGTATCCGGGTTTAATCCCTGGAGTATCCGGGTTGACTGTTCTGTCCGAAAATAGGTATGGGTGCATGTGCTCCTACACTTCAAAAATAATAACTTGGGTATAGCCTTACCACTATAGGGATGCTCTTGCACTCTATGGAAGGTTGGTTCGATGAAGAGATCAAGAATGATGTCAAGATGGTGATCTTCGTTGGGTCTCTCGGTATCAACTCCTCCTCCTAGCTCTTGGAGATGACACCTTCTCCTCCTAGTGCTTGCAATGGCTTCTCCTTCTCGTCCTTAAGCTAGCAACATGACATGCACGGTCCGATTCTCAACTTGGAGATGGTTTTCAAGGAGAGAAAAGAAATGAGCTCAATGCTACCAAAATTTAGAACATGGAGGGATGAAGAATGGATTGGAACTCACCCAATACTTGGGGCATCAACAATCCATTTGGATGGATTGGAAGCTCTTGATGAGGGGAATCCAATGGTATAGCATGCACAAGCTCAATCTAGATATTTTGGATGTATTTTTGGGGGAGAAAGGAGATGGAGTGGAGGTGTTCTTGCTCTCCCTTTGAGCAGAATTTCAGGTTGGGTTGCAATAAATGGGGTGAATGAGGAAGGAAAAACCAAGGTAATTGTAAGAGGAAAAACTTATAACAAATTTGTCACCACTTACATGTGGGAGAGCAAACAAACTATGTCATTCCCACATGTTCGCTTGTTATTACTACAGGAAGCGATGGAGGAGGATTGATGGGACACTTTGGTGAATAAAGTGAGAAAAGACATGATGGGATATGCAACCCACTCTCTCATTTACATGTAGGGTCCACATGTCATTGACTAAGGTGGATGAAGTTTGGGTATAATTAAGTAGCAACTTTAAAAGGGTCATGAACATGATAATTTAATACTCATCTAACTAAAATGATGCTAGCATTTATAAAGTCTTAATCAAGTGTTAATCATGCCACTAATATGAATGATTAATGATAATGCATACAAGCTTGGAATTGCCTGTAGATTTTGGGGTTAGTCCCACATTCAACATTACCGATTTGAAACCATACTTGGGAGAGGATGATGAACTTGAGTCGAGGGCGACTCAAATGCAAGAAGGGAGGATGATGAGGACATCACTACCATGGATACGGCCATACTTACAAACCCAATGGAAACCAACAATATCATACAAGGGCCAATTACTCGAGCTCGGGCACGACAATTCAATTACCAGGTGAATGCGTTCCTCGGGTTGCATACAAATAATTTAATGAATGGAATGCTATTTAATCCTTGTGATGATTTTATTGTCCTTAGGAACCAAGGAGAAGGACTCCCAAACGTCAAGCATGAAGCCAATTCTTCCGGTGCACAAGTTCAACTCGGATTCGGCCTCCGGGACAGCACCAACTTCAAACGACCATAACTTTTGATCCACAAGGGTGTTTGAGGTCTATGAGTACTGGTTGGAAAGGTTTCGACGTCCTCTTTCCAACGGATCCGACCCCATCCCCAAATTCCGTCCGAATCAACGGAAATCTGCAAAACAATTGGCGTCACTTTTCCAAATCGAGAAGACGTGGGCTTTGGGCCTTGTAATAGAGTTGTAGTTGGTATCCTACTGTTTTGGACGTATTTCCCACGCCCCTACCTCTTATAAATAGCCAGACATCGGCTCCTTAGGGTTTTGGGTTTTATTTGATTAGTTTAGCCAAGTGCAAACTTGATCCTGCGAGTTGTGCTGGACAGCCACCTTGTCAAGATCGTCAATAAGACTCCACTTTGTTTCGCTTCCAGTTTTATCCGCAATTTCAGATTGCTTATCCTATTGTTCTTGCTTGTTCTTCGGTTGCTTGCAGGAATTGAACTTCGTGTTCAGGTTGATCGTGCCCACGGCAAGATCAATAACCCGCTGGAGTTGGTTTAGCGATTGCTAAGGCGCATCGTCGTCGTACGGTGTAGTCGGATTGTCAAAGTCGACTCTAACAAATCGATCGTGTGTTTCTCATCGAAAGATCGGGACACCCATAGTGCCATCACGGCGCCATCACAAACCTACCCCCCGTAAAGAAAATCTCGACCTCGAGATTGATTCGCGTTGGTGAAGAGATGAGGGTACTCAGCTCTAAGGTGATCTTCACGCTCCCATGTAGCTTCATCGGGAGTATGGTTACTCCACTGAACTTTGAAGAATTTTACGGTGTGACTTCGAGTGACACGCTCTCTCTCGTCAAGAATGCAAATTGGATACTCCTTGTATGACAGGTCGGGTTGCAATTCGAGAGTGTCCAGCTCCGTGACTTCCGTTGGGACGCGAAGACATTTCTTCAACTAAGAGACATGAAAAACATCTTGTACCTTAGAGAGGGAAGATGGAAGTTCCAATTGATATGCCACAGCTCCTCGCCTTGCCACGATTCGGAAAGGTCCGATGTAGCAAGGTGATGGCTTCCCTTTCACTTGGAAATGACGGATACCCTTCAATGGAGAGACCTTGAGATAGACGTGATCATCGACCTCAAAGGTTAATGCACGACGACAGCGATCAACATAGCTCTTTTGACGAGACTGTGCCGTCCGCAATCGTTCTCGAATTATCCGGACTCGCTCTTCCGCCTAGATGACCAAGTCCAGGCCAAAGATGGGTATTTCTCCGGATTCAGACCAATTGATTGGGGTCCTACAAGATCTCCCATAAAGAGCTTCAAATGGCGACATTTGAAGACTAGCTTGAAAGCTATTGTTGTAGGAAAACTCCGCGAATGGTAGGCACTTCTCCCAATCCTCATCGTATGTAAGTGCACAAGCCCTAAGCATATCCTCAAGGATTTGATTCACTCTTTCCGCTTGTCCATCTGTTTGGGGATGATAGGCGGTATTGAATGAAAGTTGAGTTCCCATGGCTTCATGCAGACATTGCCAAAAGTGCGAGGTAAATTGGGTACCTCGATCTGAGACAATTCTTTTGGGAACACCATGAAGAGACACGATTCGCGAGAGGTATAGCTCCGCTAACTTGCTCACCTTATACCTAGCTTTGACAGGAAGAAAATTAGCAGTTTTGGTTAATCGGTCAACAATTACCCAAATAGAGTTGAAACCTTTTTGCGTCCTAGGCAAACCGGTGATGAAGTTCATGCCGATCTCCTCCAATTCCCATAAGGGAAGCGGTAATGGCTGGAGTGTGCCGGCTGAACACAAATGGTCAGCTTTCACCCTTCGGCATACGTCACACTCGGCGACATACCGGGTGACTTCTCGCTTCATCCGGGTCCACCAAAGTCTTGGCTTAAGATCTTGGTACATCTTTGTACTCCCGGGATGAATAGAAAATGAGGAATTGTGAGCTTCATTGAGAATGGATTGCTTCAACTTCGTGCAATTCGGCACAACCAAATGGGTGCCAAACCATAAGACACCTTGGGGGTCTTCAGTGAAGCAATTAGCTTTTCCTTGCGCGATGTTGGCTCGGATTAGTGCCATGCCTTTGTCCTTCTTTTGAGCTTCTTTAATCTGGTCCAAGAGGTCAGATTTGATCTCAAGGGCAGCAAGAAATCCCTGATTGACCACTTCTAATCCGAGTCTTCAAAAATCAGCGCACATCGCTTCTGATTCTGGCTCTGCCAAAATACAATTGCATTGTGATTTTCGGCTCAAAGCATCGGCAATGACATTGGCTTTTCCGGGATGATAATGAAGTCCCATGTCATAGTCTTTGATCAATTTGAGCCATCTTCTTTGTCTCAAGTTCAGATCGGCTTGCGTGAAGATGTACTTCAAGTTCTTGTGATCAGTGTAGATCTCGCAACGATTACCGATAAGGTAATGTCGTCAAATTTTTAGAGCATGTACCACAGCTGCTAGCTCTAAGCCATGGGTTGGATAATTCATCTCATGTGGCCTTAATTGTCTCGATGCATATGCCACCACTCGGCCTCCTTGCATAAGTACACAACCGAGTCCGAGGCATGATGCATCGCAATATATGTCGAAGGCCTGGTGAATATCTGGCAGCACTAAGATGGGTGCATTGGTCAAGCGATCCTTCAACAATTGAAAACTCGCTTCACACTCTGCTGACCAAGAAAATTTCTTCTCCTTCTTCAAAAGTTCGGTCAGTGGCTTTGCAACCTTGGAGAAGTTCTCCACAAACCGGCGGTAGTAACCCGCAAGTCCGAGAAAACTCCAAACTTCTGTGACGGTCTTGGGCTGTCCCCAATTAAGTACTGAATGTACTTTACTCGAGTCAACCGCAACTCCGCCTTCCGATAGCACATGGCCTAGGAAGGTAACCTCCTTTAGCCAAACTTCACATTTGCTGAATTTTGCATAAAGTCGGTGTTCTCGCAGCTTGTCCAAGACAATCTGAAGATGTACCCCATGTTCTTCTTCGAACTTGGAGTAAATAAGAATGTCGTCAATGAAGATGACAACAAATTTGTTAAGATACTCCATGAAGATTGAATTCATGAGGCACATGAAGTAGGCCGGTGCATTGGTTAAACCAAAAGACATGACGGTGTACTCGTATAGGCCATAACGAGTAGAGGATGCCATCTTTGGAATGTCTCTCGACCTGATTTTGATTTGATGATAACCCGACCTCAAATCAATTTTGGAGAATATCCGGGCTCCGGTCATTTGATCGAACAGATCATCAATCCTAGGAAGTGGATACTTGTTCTTGACCGTTACTTCATTCAACGGACGGTAATCAACACACATCCGCAAACTGTTGTCCTTTTTCTTCACAAACAGCACCGGGCATCCCCAGGGTGAGGAGCTCGGTCGAATGAAGCCTTTTCCTGCTGCTCCGCGAGTTGTTTCTTCAATTCAATCAACTCATTCGGAGGCATTCGGTACGGACGTTTAGATATTGGAGTGTTCCGGGCAGCAATTCAATAACAAATTCAACTTCCCGATCCGGTGGCATCCCTGGTAACTCCTCTGGAAAGATATCCGGATAGTCACATACCACTGGTACATCACTCATTCTGAGAAATGGCTCATCCCTCAAGGCATAGAGATGAGTGGGATCAGAACTTGGTGTGAAGACGACTTGTTCGCCGCCCGCACTAGTGAGGGAGATGGATCTTTGTGCACAGTCGATGCATCCTTGGAGCTTGGACAGCCAATCCATCCCAAGAATGACTTCAATTCCCTCCATGTGGATCACTATCAAATCGGCCAGGAATTCTACCCCATTAATTTCAATGTTAACTCCCCAACAAATTTGATCAGTTCTCAAGTCCGATCCTGGCGCTCTAATGAGAAGAGGTGGATGCATTGGTTGGATAGAAAATCCATTGTATGCAGTAAACCCCTTTTTGATGAATGAGTGTGATGCTCCAGAATCAAATAATACGGTAGTTGGGTATGAGTTGATAAAAAGCGTACCCAACACCACATCCGGTGCAGTCTGAGCTTCCTCAGCGGTGACGTGGTTGATGCGATCATGTGGTTGTACCGGTGCAGCTTTTGGTGGAACTGGTCGTGGTGGTGGCGGTGGTGGTGCGGCTCCAGCTGCATTCAGCATTCGAACTCCCGGTGTCGCTGGGTTCCTTTACGGACATTGGCGCGCAAAGTACCCCGACTTCTTGCACTGATAGCACACAAGAACTGGGCGTCCTTGAGTGTTACCTCCTCGCTGATTCCCACTGGCGTTTGGCGGAAAATTCTGCTGTGGTGGACGCGCAACATGTACCGAAGGTCTCGGGGGTGTCGGAGCTTGATAATTAGAAGGTGGGGGACGAGTGGTGTGCGGCTGTTGCGAGCTGTTATTTGTTGCAATCTGTGCAGCCCGCTTGCATTTGCGCGACTCCTCCAACCTTCCCTGCTTCTCATCCACCACTATGGCTTTGTTGACCAAGTGTTGTAAATTGCGGAATTCATGTGCAGTGAGCTCCAGCTGCAATTCCTCAGAGAGCCCTTCCATGAAGCGCTCTTGCTTGCGCTCATCGGTGGAGGTGTCATCTGGAGCAAAACGAGCCAAATAGTTGAACTCGTGAAGATACTCCATGACGGATTTGCCACCTTGCTTCAACGCGAGGAATTCACGCTTTTTGATGGCCATAACACCCGTGGGAACATGAGCTTCGCGAAAGGCTACACGAAACTCTGCCCACGTGATAACGTGATCAGCAGACTGCATGGCGGTGAAGCTGTCCCACCATGCGCACGCTGCTCCATCAAGTTGATGAGAAGCATAAAGGACCTTCTCATGATCTGGACACTGAGCAATGGCAAGCTTGCGCTCAATGGTCCGAAGCCAGTCATCCGCTTCGAGTGGATCCTCGGCACGGGAGAATAGCGGTGGCTGTGTGCGAAGGAACTCGCCGAGTCCTCCCGCGACATGATGTCCTCCCCCACAGGCATCTCGGACAGGGCCCAGGATAACGACAGTATTGCGAGAAATCTGCTACAAGATCAAATTAAAATCCTGCTGATTCTGCTCAATCATGGCAAGCACTTGAGCCATTGGTAGGAGGTGGTGGAAGTTCCGCCTCCGCACGAGGATGGTGCTGATTTTGACCGTGAGATGACTCTGGGTTGTCATCAGCAACCCCCTGAGCATGCTCCTCAGCTGCTCAGGAGCCCACAGAGTGTGGCCTCGCCTCACGCTAAGTCTGCGATCGAGTGGTAGCTCCTGCCATACTGTTGTCAACCAAAATTAACAACTGTCGGCGTAAGAGCCAACGATACCTTCGGATCGGGTATATATAAAGTTTGAACAGGGGGCTTTCGTGGAGATCGCTCGAAAGAGAGATGGAAGAAAGGGATGAATGGCGAAGCTTGCAAGCGGAGACTTGGGTTTATCCAGGTTCGGGCCCTCCTGACGAGTAATAGCCCTAGTCCTGTTCTTCTGTTTTTGCTTGTGTTCTTAGGGGAAACTAAGACACTCTTCACAGACTGAATGGTTCTTCAGAGGTTGAAGAACCAAAACCGAATGCATCGAACCCCTTCTCCCATGCACCCCGGTTTCCTTTTATACTTGGGCTGGCTGGGGCGCATGGGGCTTTACATCAGTGTACCATACTCATTACACTGCCATACAGCATTTAATGCACCTGTCACTGTTCTTACGCCACACTTAATGCTCTGACATAGCCGACTTCTCCCCGGCCTCGGGCCCCGTGTGCCTGCCGACTCCGCCCGCCTCACCTGGGGGGTTGCATTGTGACGTCACCTGCAATAAATGCGCGTGTTGGGAACATGCGCCGTTATACTGTGGCCTTCATTACCCTCATTTAATGCGCACGATACGCATTAAATGCTCTTGATCCTCTGTGTGGTGGCACAGACCACTAGGTGGCCTCGGGAGCTGAGCGCCAGCGGTGTAGCCTGGACGCCACCTGTCCGCTGGGCGATCACCATACTGACCGCCAGCGGCGTGGCCTGGACGCCACCTGTCCGCTGGGCGACCACCTTGCTGACCGCCAGCGGCGTGGCCTGGACGCCACCTGTCCGCTGGGCGACCACCTTGCTGACCGCCAGCGGCGTGGCCTGGACGCCACCTGTCCGCTGGGCGGTCACCTCATATCATTACTGCGGTGAAGTGGGCACCCCAGTGTAAAATACACCGACAGTAGCCCCCAGGCCCACCCTGGAGCGCCTTTGTCCCCTTTTTGGAAAACGGCTCAGTCTCCTGGGTGGGTCCATCATAAAAGCCCACGTAACACCGCAGCTTTAAATGCCCGCTGCCGTTTCTGGGCACCGAAGCGGAACAGGCAGCTGCGCCCGCCTCGTAACCAACGCAGGATCCTTGGGAATGTGCCCACGTTTTGATAGTTTTTTGGGCTTCCCGCTTTCGAACCGCCGTGCCCCTTCGGGTTTCCCGCCAGATCATCCCTTCGTGTGCCTATATATAAACCGCCACGGGGGGTTCTTTCTTTCAGTCTCACTCATCCGCTAAGCCCTCAGCCGCGCCTCTTGCGAACTACCTCCTTCACCCAGATGGCACCTCCAGCGCCTTTGCTCCCACCGTCGACTGTCGAGGAAGAAGATGCCGCAAGGTTTTCCCGGCATATTACCGGCGGCACCCTCCGCGTCCGCGCTGGGACTACCGCTCCCGGCTGTCGCCTAGGAGAAGTGATTTTCTTCGGCTGGGCACTGCTGGCGAGCCTGCTCCCGCCGGTTTTCGACTTCTACCTCACCGTCCTCAACTTCTACTCCATCCACAACATTCATCTTCCTCCCAACTCTATCGTCCTCCTTGCTGTCTTCGCTTACTTCTGCGAAATGTTCGTGGGAGTGGCTCCCAATCATCCTCTCTTTCGCTTTTTCTATGCCTTGCGTGCGGCAAGGGATCCTTCCACCCCATCGGGGTGCTGCCACCTTCGCATCCGAGACGGCGTGGCTTCGCGCTACATCCCGTTGGACTCCAGGTCCAACTGGAAGACCTGGCGCAACGAGTGGCTCTACGTCACGGATGACAGCGGCATTGAAGCCCTGGAGTTGCCAACCGGGCCAGCTGTCAGCAACCCCACCTGGGGAGCACACGTCGACGAGACGCTCGAGCTCCGGACAATGCTGGCCCGCGTGGACCAGCTGCAGATAGCGGGCCTGACGGGAAGCATGGTTCTCTGAGATTTCATATCTCGGAGAATCAGCCCCCTACGCCGCCGTGCCCGCCCGGCCAGGCAGTACACGGGCCCCGATGACGTGACCCGGATGGTTCTCGAAGGTAGGCTACTTGTCTTTCTTTCTTTCTTGGCACTTTTGGCGACTGCCGCCAAACTGACGGTGTTCTTCTTCCTCCCCCCTGAGGGTTTTGTTGATCCTAAAAATGCGAAAAAGATATGCAAGCTTCAGAGATCCATTTATGGGTTAAAGCAAGCATCTCGGAGTTGGAACATTCGTTTTGATGAAGTGGTCAAAGAATTTGGCTTTATCGAAATCGAAGAAGAGCCTTGTGTTTACAAGAAGGCTAGTGGGAGCTCACTTGTGTTTTTGATCTTGTGTGTGGATGACATATTATTGGTCGGGAATGATATTCCTATGCTTGAAGACGTTAAGACTTCGTTGAAAAGGAGTTTCTCAATGAAGGACTTGGGAGAAGCATGTTATATCTTGGGCATAAAGATCTATAGAGATAGATCAAAAAGGTTGATTGGATTAAGCCAGGAAATGTACATTGACAAAGTATTGAAAAGGTTCAATATGCATGAATCTAAGAGAGGTTTCATGCCAATGTCACATGGCATCAGTCTAAGCAAGAATCAGTGTCCTTCGACAACTGATGAGCAAGACAGGATGAGCAAGATTCCATATGCTTCGGCTATTGGATATATCATATATGCCATGATCTGTACGCGCCCAGATGTCTCATATGCTCTAAGTGTCACAAGTAGATACCAAGCGGATCCCGGTGATGGTCATTGGATAGCAGTGAAAAACATCCTAAAGTACTTGAGAAGAACTAAGGGTATGTTCCAAGTCTTTAGAGGTGAGGAAGAACTGGTTGTAAAAGGTTACACCGATGCAAGCTTCCAAACTGACAAAGATGATTTTCGATCACAATCCGGTTTTGTGTTTACACTAAATGGAGGAGCAGTAAGCTGGAAGAGTTCCAAGCAAAGCACGGTGGCTGACTCTACGACAGAAGCGGAGTACATTGCGGCTTCGGATGCCGCAAAAGAAGCTGTATGGATAAAGAAGTTTATCTCGGAGCTTGGTGTGGTCGCTAGTGCCTCTAGTCCAATGGACATCTATTGCGATAATAGTGGTGCCATTGCACAAGCAAAAGAGCCTAGATCAAATCAGAAGTCCAAACATATACTCCGACGCTTTCACCTTATTCACGAAATTTTGGATAGAGGTGACGTGAAGATATGCAAAGTACATACGGAAGCTAATGTGGCTGATCCGTTGACAAAGCCACTACCACAGCCTAAGCATGAGGCGCACACGAGGTCTATTGGTATTAGATACTTAATTGATTGACTCAAGTGCAAGTGGGAGATTGTTAGTGTTATGCCCTTGAGGCAATCATATGGATGATTGTAACATGACTATGTTTATGAATAATAATATGATTATTGGTCCAATATATGTATATCATTGTTTTGATCAACAAGTGTGTGACTTGTTTATGAAGCTCTTTACTTATTGATATAATTGGATAAATATCTCTGATCGGATATCATCGTATAGGACAACGATGAATAGATCAGCACATGTATTATTCGATGATCATGTTTCATAGATCATGGGATATGGAGATATCATCAATACATTGTGGACGCATGTTGAAGAACATGTGTTAGATAGACCCACAATGGAACACTGCGAGAATGTTACATTCTTATGTGTCATCAGTGTATCTCATACATAGTAGATGTATGATCCTTAGACTTGAGATTGTCATATTCCCTACATGTGTAATAGTTTACCTTGGGGTTACCAAACACTATTTCCTAACCGGATAATTATAAAGGTAGCTTTCATATTTACTATGAAACATGCAGAGGGAAGTGAGCAGTCAAGATGGAATTTGCCACTCCAATGTAACGGAGATATATGTCTAGGCCACTCGTGTGATATGATTAAGGAAGTGCATGGCCATGCCGTGATTGAGAAGTCAATTACAACTTATTAATATATCACGGATACGAGAGATGGATTGAACTGTCAAAGGATGACATGCTTCTCGCCTTGAGTTCGATCTTCATATAGTTTGGCAAAGGGATTATTACATTAATACTTTAATCATATGCGTTTGGGAGTTGGCATGCTCTGCAAGGGGCCGCTACTGACTATTGGATTAGAAAAAGGGTTTTCCGAATCCATGTCCAAATGCGCATGAACCTTCAAGGTCACACACTTAACGGGCTGGGACGCATTAATTCGGATTGGATCCGCAATTAATGAACCTCGTGGGCTTAGCGCGTAGATGGGCCCTGACTGCCTAGGGTTTCACCTCGTGGCTATATAAGGAGGGGAGGAGGCTAGAAGCAGAATACACTTTCGTGCGGTTTAGAGGTGTTTCACCACAAACCCTAGCCACCTCCTCTCGTTGCCCCTACCGAGCGACCCAGTGCTTGCACACCGACGCACAGCGTTCCATCCCCGGACGTGTGGATTGCTCTGGTGATGCTGCTGCTACTGCGGCGTGGAGAGGACGATCAACAGTGAGGACGATCCGTGGCGAGGACAATCCGCGGCGAGGACGATCCGCGGCGAGGATGATCCGTGGCGAGGATGATCTGCGGTGAGGACGATCCGCGGCGAGGACGATCCACTACAACGACATGCGAAGGATTCCGCAACTGCGCGTCTAGTGGTAATAGATCTATGATCCCCTTCTTGCGAGTAGCTTGTCTGGTTTGCAGTAGAAATTTTAATTTGTGCTAGTGTAGCATACCGCGTTCCCCAACACCCCGGTGCTTCCGCCTGCGCTGGCTACGCAGGTCGTACCGCTGCTGGCACCGGCGCCGCGAGGGGGGCCGAATCTCACTCTGGCCGCGCCTCGCTTCAGGAGACCTCCTGCTGGGTACTTAAACTAAAGCATGAAAAATCGTTAAGTTCTTTTAACCTGGGAGGCTTACCCCCTTTTTACCTTCTTCATGGCGACCACTTCAAGTGCCCGAGCCGAAGGCGATCAGGGAGCCGCAGCGGCTGTGACAGCGCCGGTTGCGGTGGACAAGCCTCAGGGCAATGCAAGTGACCGCCTAGTGGCCGCCACAGGGGCGACCACCGCGCCGACCAAAGGCGAATTGGGCTTGCAGCCCACCCCGGAGGCCTCCAGCGCTTCAGTTCCCTCGGCAGATGCGGACACTCTGCTGGCCGCCCTTGGCGAGCTGCATTCCAGCATGAGCAACCGCCTGGTGACGAGCAAGGAGAGGCTGAAGGAGGCCGCCGTGGAGACCAACCGCCTCCGCAAGGAGGTGCAGGACTGGCGCGGCCAGGCGGAGCGACTGGAGCGGGAGCTACAGCAGGAGAGGGCGCAAGGAGCCCTCCCCGTCGCGGCGCTGACCAGGGAGCGCGACGCGGAGAGGAGTGACCGGCTCCACGCAGAGCTCGAAACCACCTCTATGCTGCGCCCCGCCTTCGACCGGATGGTGGCCAGCCTGGCGCCGCTGGGGCTGGAGCAGCCGCCCCCTATTGAGCAGAGGGCACGGCACTATGCTTTCTGCATGGACCGTATCGCCGACTTCCTCACCCTTATGCCCGCCGCCTTAGCCACCCGGTCCAGTCAAGAAGGGCATGCAGTCGCGGCGGCCACAGCGAAGTACGTGCTAGCGTGCTGCGCCAGCCGGGACGCCAACTTCGACCCGCTGGCCGTCATCCAGGGGGTGGAAGGGGACTGGGCCCGTGCAGAGGCACAGGTCCACGACGCCGCCGAACAGATCGCCGGGCAGCTCGAGATGGTCAATCCGGCGCTAGAGGCGGTGGCCGAGGACGTGGCTCTTGGACTGGACGGTGGTCCGACCGAGGACCTGGGGGCCGTAGAAGCCGCGGCAGACGAGGAGTTAAGACCCTCGGCTTAGCTTTTCTTGTCCTTTGTTTTGCCTTCTTTTGTAAAAAACTCCTGCAAATTAGTCCTTACTCATGAATGTACGTGCTTCCTTTTACATGTCTTATGCTTGAATGTTTGTCCGCGCGCCCCACTTTGCTGGTTCTGCACGAGCGAACAGGTAGCTGCACGCTTTAAAGGTTAGTCGGGATGTAGGGTTCGAGACCCTCGTGCCGGAATACCGCCATCTCAAGACCTTAGGACCTTGCGAAATTAACTAGGTCTCTTGGGACCGAACACTTGGTGAGGCGTGGCAGGGTAGTAGGCTCTCGGTAGCGGTGTTTAAGTCGACGGTTCTCACGGGGACACCCAGAGCGTCATGACCGTGTTGAGAACCGTGCCAAACCAACCGCCCGATCGCTCATCCCTTCTCGCCTCACTCACCCAGTGGTTCCACTTTTACCATCGAGGTTTCAAAGAGTCGCAAGGTACTGGGGGGCGACTACGCGGACACGGCCCACCAGGGCGCAAATCAGAGAAAGAGAACAAAAATGATAACTGCTTTGAATAAAAATCGAGCGCTTGATTAATTAGAAGCTTCCCCCGACCAGCCACGGAGAGGAAAACTCAGTCCGGCTGGTCGGGGCGCACAATTCTGCACTTACAGCCATTTTTAGCGATAGAACTTGCGTAGAAGCTCTATGTTTTGGGAGTTTGCCAACTCCTCCCCGTTTTCAGTGGCCAACCTGACCGCCCCGGGGCGAGAGACTGAGACCACCTTGAAGGGGCCCTTCCACTGCCGAGACAGTTTGTGCAACCCGGCATGCGTCTGAATTCTACGCAAGACTAGGTCGCCCACTGCCAGTGTTCTCTTGCTGACCCAGGAGGCGTGGTACTGCCTGAGACTTTGCTGGTACTGGGCAGCGCGCTAGGCTGCGCGGTCTCGCATTTCTTCTAGGATATTGGCTTCCTCTCGACGCAGAACCTCCTGGCCTTCCTTCGCGAACGCTGCGACGCGCGATGGCCTCAAGGCTAGCTCCGAAGGTAAGACAGGTTCCACGCCGTAGACCAGGAAGAAAGGAGTTTCCCCGGTGGCCCGGCTGGGGGTGGTACGAAGTGACCACAATACTGCCAGGAGCTCTTCAGTCCACCGGGCTCCGCGCTTATGCAGTCGATCAAACGCCCTGGTTTTGAGGCCCTTTAGCACCAGCGCATTGGCCCGCTCAACTTGGCCATTACGCCTTGGGTGGGCCACCGAAACAAAACAAACCTTGGTGCCCATTTCTTCACAGAAACCCAAGAAAGTGGCGCTGGTGAACTGTGTGCCATTATCGGTGATGATGCGGCTGGCGACCCCGAAGCCGATGAAGATTCCTTGCATGAACTTGACTACGGCGGCGACGGAAATGGCCCTCACTGCTTCAGCTTCCACCCATTTGGTGAACATGTTGATGGCGATGAACAGATGGGTGTAGCCCCCTGTGGCCCGCAGGAACGGGCCCAGGATATCCAGCCCCCAAACCGCGAAGGGCCACGAGAGCGGGATGTTTTGATGAGCCTGGGCTGGTCGGTGGATTTGCTTGGCGTGGAACTGGCGCGCCTCACACTTCCTCACCAGCTCGCAAGCATCCTGGAGGGCGGTTGGCCAATAGAACCCTTGGTGGAAAGCTTTCCCAACCATCGTTCGACTAGACATATGGCTCCCGCACACGCCTCTGTGGATATCAGAGAGCAAACTGCTCCCCTCTTCCCGAGTGATGCACTTCAGAAGAATTCCGTTTCTACCCCGGCGGTACAGGTCCCCGCCCACCAGGGTATAGCACTTGGCCTTTCGTGCTATCTTCTCTGCTAACGCATCATCGTCGGGGCACATTTGATCCCGCAGGTAGGCCAGGATCGGATCCATCCATGTGCCTTCCCGGTCAAGTGTGGCGATCACTCGGTGATCACCCGGGTACTTCGTCTGGCCAGACGTTTCCACCGGTACTATTCTCCCTTCCGGAACGAGGGCTGAAGTAGCGTCACCATCGTCCCCACCAGAAACGGGGGCTGCGATGGACGGTCGCGGAAGCCTTTCTTCAAAGACTCTAACCGGAACAAGGGATCTTGTTGAGGCGAGCTGCGCGAGCCCGTCCACCAAGTAGTTGTCGCACCGGGGGATATGAGTATACCCCAGCCAGTCGAAGTGTCGCTCCATTTTTCTGACCTCTGCCAGGTACACCGCCATGACAGGATCACAGCAGGAGAACTCCTTTCTCGCCTGGTTGACGACTAGCAGGGAGTCGCCCTTGACTTGCAGACTCCGAACACTGATGGTTGCGGCGACGCGAAGTCCCGCTAGCAAGCCTTCGTACTCAGCAATGTTGTTGGTGGCCTTGAAGTGCAGGGCGACCACATACTTGAGGTTGTCTCCGATTGGAGAAACCAGGAGGACCCCAGCCCCCGCGCCTTCGAGCCTGAAGGAGCCGTCGAAGTAAAGTGTCCAGGGGGAAGGCGCGGGGATCTCTTTAGTTTCAGACTCGGCAGGAGTCCATTCGACGATGAACTCCGCCAATCTTTGACTCTTGATTGCAGTGCAGGGTGCCAATTTGAGGCCGAACTCCCCCAGCTCCACGGACCACTTGGCAATGCGGCCCTCCGCTTCACGATTATGAAGTATCTCACGCAGGGGATAGGCAGAAACCACTGTGATCTCCCTATCTTGGAAATAATGCCGCAACTTCCTGGATGCCACCAACACGGCGTACACCATCTTCTGGGCTTGCGAGTACCTTGTTTCAACATCATGCAACACCTTGCTGACGTAGTAAACTGGCCGCTGGACTCCTTCCCGCTCCGCCACCAGTGCCGCGCTCACAACCGCAGGACTGGCCGCCACATATAACAGTAGCGGCTCGCCCGGCTCGGGGGCGACTAGCACCGGCGGGGAGGAGAGGTACTTCTTCAGATCTTCGAGTGCTTGTTGTGCTTCTGTAGTCTATTCGAAGAAGTTGGTTTTCTTTAACAGCTTGAAAAAGGGGAGGCTCCTATCTCCTAGCCGGGCTATGAACCGGCCGAGAGAGGCCAGGCGACCAGCTAAACACTGTACTTGCTTGAGCCGTGTGGGTGGCTGCATGCGCTCGATGGCCGCGATCTTTTCTGGGTTGACCTCGATTCCACGACTGGAAACGAGGAACCCAAGCAGTTTTTCAGACGACACACCGAACACACACTTCTTAGGATTTAGCTTCAAACAATATTGCCGAAGGTGGGAGAAAGTCTCCTCTAAATCTTCAACAAGCCCAGCAGTCTTTTTGGTCTTCACTACCAAATCATCAACATATACTTCAAGGTTTCCTCCAATCTGTGACCAAATACAGTATGCATAGCTTGCTGGTAGGTTGAGCTAGCGTTCTTCAGCCCGAAGGGCATTCGGACATAATAGTACACGCCGAGAGGGGTCACAAAAGCAGTCTTCTCCTCGTCCTCCTGCGCCATGCTGATCTGGTGGTAGCCGGAGTAGGCGTCCAGGAAGCACAAGGCCTCGCACCCTGCTGTGGAATCGACGACGATGTATATTCGCGGCAGAGGGTACGGGTCCTTGGGGCAGGCTTTGTTAAGGTTGGTGAAGTCAATGCACATCCGCCACTTCCCGTTTGATTTCTTGACAAGCACGGGGTTGGCCAGCCACTCAGGGTAGGTGGCCTCCCGTATGATCCTTGCATGCAGTAGTTTCTCCACCTCATCTCGCATGGCATCTTGCCGCTTGGGTGCCTGCCTCCGGACTTTCTGCCGGACTGGGTGCACTCCAGGGAGCGTTGCCAATCGGTGCTCAATCACCTCCCTAGGGACCCGGTCATTTCAGATGGTTCCAAGGCAAACACATCTAAGTTAGACCGGAGGAAGGTGACGAGCGCATCTTCCTATTTGGTGATGAGGTTGGCGCCGATCTTCATGACTTTGCCAGAACCGTCCTCACCCACGGGGACCACCTTCACCTCACCCGAGGGACCGGGTGAAGCGCCGGTCCTGACCGGGGGAGCGTCTGGGTAGTCGTCCTCGCCTCGGGCCGAACAGGTGGCGCCGGCCAGGTCCTGCACCTGCTTGCTGAGGCGCAGGGCTTCCAGCCGATCCACCTTCACGGTTATTGGGCCCCCAGGCCCAGGGATCTTCATCATCATGTAGGCATAATGCGTGGCCGCCATAAACTTGACCAACGCTGGTCGGCCAAGTAAGGCGTTGTAGGGGAGGTCGAAGTCGGCGATATCAAAATTGACTTTCTCTGTCCGGAAGTTCTCCGCACTTTTGAATGTGACAGGCAGCCGTACTTGCCCCAGGGGTATCAAGCCTACCCTGGGGGCAACTCCGTAGAAGAGAGGGGCCGGACGCAACTCATCATAGGGAATTTGGAGTGCCCTGAATGCCCCAACTGACATGAGGTTGATGGAGCTCCCTCCATCAACTAGCACTCACCTGAGTCTCGCATTTCGGACCGTGGGAGAAACCACGATCGGAAGATGGCTCGGGCCGGAAGTGCTCTCCTGGTGGTCGGCTCGACTGAAAGTGATCGGCACCTCCGACCATTTCAGTGGCCTGCTCGCCCCGGGGGTTAGCACGGTGGCGCACACCTCCCTCAACTCTCGCTTGTACTGCGAGTTTGAAGAGTAGGTGGCGGAGCCACCGTGAATGAACGCCACCATGTGCTCCGCTTGCTGAAAGGCCAGTGGAGTAGGGTCTTCACCCGCGTTGTCGCGGTCGTCTTCGCGCTGTTCCTTGAACCACTGTTCCACTAGTTTGGACACGACCTGGCAATCTGCCAGATCATGTCCGCTGGTCCTGTGGATGGGGCAGTAGGGTTTGCCCCCGTCTTCTTCTCGGCAGGGTGAACGGTGGTCCCTACGATCACCCCTGCTGTCTCGGCGGTCACGCTTCTGGGACTTGGCTTCTGGTCCAGCAACCAGGATCTCCCCGACGCCGGCCTCCTTGAGCTTCTTCTTCTTCTTGTGATCGGAGGCTTTCGAGGTTCCACCTCGCTGTGGCCGAAAGGCCTTGCCGCGCGCTCCCGGGCCTCCGCCGCCCTGGCGCACTTATGCGCTAAGGAGAACAACTCGGAAGTGGTCGTTATAGTGCGGGTGGCCATCTTCTCCCGCATCTTCTGATCCCGAACCCCCCTCCGGAATGCGATGATCACCGATTGCTCGAAAATCTAGGGGATTGTGTTATGGCAGTGGCTGAACCACCGGATAAATTCCCTCAGGGACTCCCCCTTCGTCTGTTCCAGGGCATGGAGGTCATCCTCCACGCTTGGCTGAGTGTAGGAGCCCTGGAAGTCGGTGACAAAAAGGTCGCACAGTTCTTCCCACATTGCATGGAGCCTCGCGGGAGGTTCAGCAGCCAGGAGCGGGCAGAGCCCGTCAGCGATGTCGGGAGGTAGTTGGCCATGATCTTTTCGTACCCTCCCACGACACGCACCACCGTAGTGTAGATCTGCAGGAACTCCTCTGGGTTCGTGGTGCCATCGTACTTTTCGATGGACACAGGGCGGAATCTCTCCGGCCACGCAGCTAGGCATAGGCAGAGGGAAAATGCCTGGCATCCAACGTTGTAGGGGAAGCCCCCGACTGGTTTGCCGCCTCTACCTGCTGCTGGGCAGCCTCTACTAGGCGGGCGATGTCCCGCAGCCATGGAGCGGTAGGGGTTTCGCCCCTAGCGTGACTAGAGGGTGATCGAGGAGCAGCCGGGCTGCATGAAGGTTCCGCGCTGGGGTGTCGTCTCCCATCAACAGGCGCCGTCGGGTGGGCTATCCTCCGAATGCGGAACCAACATGTGTCCCTCACAGGACGGAGGGACCCGGGAGGTCCGATGCCCTGGCCAGGCGTCGGGATCGACTACGAGTACTGCTCTCTTCAGGTAGATCGTCGTGCTTGGAACGTGAATCCGCCATGCCGACGACCGCTAAAGCTTCTTGCAAGCTTCGCTAGAAGGTTGAAGAAGAAAGAGCGATCTAGCCACTGAGCCCCCTACCTGGCGCGCCACTGTCGGCGTAAGAGCCAACAGATACCTCCGGATCGGGTGTATATAAAGTTCGAACAGGGGGCTTTCGTGGAGATCTCTCGAAAGAGAGATGGAAGAAAGGGATGAATGGCGAAGCTTGCAAGCGGACACTTGGGTTTATCCAGGTTCGGGCCCTCCTGACGAGTAATAGCCCTAGTCCTATTCTTCTGTTTTTGCTTGTGTTCTTGGGGGAAACTAAGACACTCTTCACAGACCGAATGGTTCTTAAGAGGTTGAAGAACCAAAACCGAATACATCCAACCCCTTCTCCCATGCACCCCGGTTTACTTTTATACTTGGGCTGGCTGGGCGCATGGGGCTTTTCATCAGTGTACCATACTCATTACACTACCCTACAACATTTAATGCACCTGTCACTGTTCTTACACCACACTTAATGCTCTGACACAGCCGACTTCTCCCCAGCATTGATGTCCCGAGCGGTAAGCTTTTGCTTTCGCTTGGACTCATATGCGCCCGACCCTCCGAATATTAAGTTGAGCTCTTGTTCAATATCTGGGAACTCGTTCTCATCCGAGGGGCCATCTTTTTTCCCAGCTTCCTTCTTATCTCTAGGTTCTGATCGGCTCGAATTTTCATGTGCGAATCTTTTCAAAGTGAAGCAATCCTTTGCTGCATGCCTTCCTTTCGGGTGAAAGGGGCATTGAGCATTCATTACTTCATCATATTCTTTGCTTTGGGGAGCCCTTGCCCCTCCTCGCTCGGTCGCAGCAACCAGATCCTCTCCCTTCCGCTTTTTCTCCTTTTGCTTCGGGGGTTCGGTATGGTCTTTTTTGTCCTTTTGCTGGGGTCGATCCTCCCGGCATTCTGCTAATGCATCCGACGCGGCTGCATAGCGATCGGCCAAGGCGAACATCTCCCTAGCTGTGGCTAGGGGTCTGTAACACCCCAAAATTTTGCATTTCTTAAATTCATGTGTGATTTGGCACCATGGTGAATTTTTGGAATTTTCTGGAATTTATTTGGATTTATTTGGAATTTATCCCCATTTGAAATAATTAAATAATTTAACTTAGCAAATAAAAATTTGTTGGAAATATTTTATTTGAGTCCAAAATGATCCAAAATATTTTCTAGAATTTTTCTGGAATTTTTCCGAGTCTTTTGCTATTTTTAATGAATTAAATGAATTTCTGAGAAATTAATTGGATTATTTAATCGCTGGAAAAACCTAACCGGTTTGTACTGTTCATCCGACTGGAGCCGAGTCCGAGTCAGACTCGAGTCCGATCCGAGCCAGCCGTTCCGGTCGAACCAGCTCGGCCGAACCCTAACCCGCGTGACCGTTGGATCTTGATCCAACGGCCACGATTGACCCACGTCGACCGAACCCAAGCCCGACCGAGCCAGCCAGCTCGCCCGAGCCAGACCCGCGCCCAAACTCCCGCACCGTTGGATCTTGATCCAACGGCTGATGTTGAGCCACGTCACCCAATCCGAATGCCTTTCGGATTCCGCCGTCGCAACGGAGTGGGCCTCGGTTTCCGCGCGTTTCACTGATGTCGAGAGCCCTATTTAATGCGCCGCCGCCGCGTCGGTGAGCACCACTCACTTCGCCGGAGGAGCCCCGCAGCGCCATCGGGAGTGTCGCCTTCCCCGTATCCGGTGACCTTGCTCCGCCGCAAGCCATTGCCGTCGATCGAGCTCCACCAGCCGTCCGATCCAGATCCAAGGGCCCAGATCGCGCCACGTCACCCCTCGGTGAGTTCCACGTTGAAATCCCCAGATCTATTTCCAACCGTTGGATTTAGATCCAACGGCGTAGATTGTGCCACGTAGCCTTAATCGCACAGTACTAGATCCATTCTCAGCCGTTAGATCTAGATCAAACGGTTAGGGTTAGCCGCGTTGTAATCCTTAGATTGGATCTTGACCGTCCGATCAAGATCGAACTATCCAGATCAGCCGAGTAGTTTCCATACGCGTTAAGCCAGATCCAATCTGGGCCGTTGATTTTCAAATCAACAGCCAAGATCAAGCCACGTGGCCGGGAGGTCGCCGCGATCGGCGCGGCGTGCGTCGCAGTGACGCTAACACGCCCAGGCGTGTCGGGCCGTGTCGGCCGTGTGGTGACGTCACCCATGACGTCACCGGTGGGGCCCGCTTGTCAGCGCTGTGGCCAAGCCACGCTGACGTCAGCGATGACGTCACCCGATGGGTCCCACCTGTCAATGATACATTGGAGCCGTGGACCGAGTCCACGGTGGACCGAGCCAAACCATGCGCCGGGTCCATGGACCCGAGGCGACGTGGTGGCTCCCGATTGTTCCACGTGTCACTGCTGACGCAATAATTCAATTTCCGAAAAAGAAAATGATTTATTAATTCGAAATATTGATTTCAGAATTTGTTTCAAACTTCAAACGCTTATAACTTTTGCATTTTAACTCCGATTTGAGTGATTCAAATTTCTAAATTTGTATAAAATTGAGATATACCTAATGATGAATTTTATTTAATTTTTGGACCAAATTTTTTCTCTGTAATATTATTTAATTGATTATTTAAACTTTAAATGCTTGTAACTTTTGCATTTAAACTCCGAATTTGATGATTCCAGTTTCTAAAAATTCACAAAATTATGCTCTCTCTGTTTATTAACTTTATTTGGATGTTTGGACACTTTTTGTCTACTGTTTATTTATTGTTTGCTATTTGCACGCTTTACGAGTAGACGTTGAAGTACCCAAAGGCTTCGAAGGAGAAGTGTTGACCCAGGAGCCAGCTCAGGACCAAGAACAAGTACTTTTTGAAGGCAAGTTATGCTTTGACCATGTTGATCCCATTTTCAAATTAATTTGGTTTAAATTATTGCATGCTAGTTTGATTAGAAAATGCTTTACTTAATTATGGGAAATTAGATAAATGCCAAATTGCTGTATGACACCTTGGTTAATTAAATATGTGCCATGACCCCCTTGTCACCCTAATTGTGGATTACTAGTTGGACATTATTAAATTGCCAACATGGGAATTTAGATCGTTGTAGTAGATTGCTTAGACCTGCTACGCGCTTATGACGTGATTTTGGACAATCAAATGTTAATATTGACTTAATGATATATTGAACCTGTTTTGGAAAGGTATCATGTGCTGAGATAATGATGGCACGTGGTGCGTGGTAAACAACTGGGGGTTTGATAAATAGATTTTGACCGGGGCATGCAGCAAGAATGATCGGGTGGGCCAGTTGTGGCACCAGGGAACGATGTTTTGGTTCTTCGGGTAGTCTTGCCCTGGTCACCGTAAGGACTTAACCTTGCAAGCCTTTGAACTGAGTCAGACGTGCAACCACATGTCTGTAATGGGACGGACCTAGTTGATTAAGTTGCTAATAACGTACCTGTGGGACCTCAGGATGTCAACTACACCCTATGTGTAGTTGTACGGGGAAGCGTACCGGGGCTGCGGCCAGGTACCCATCTAACGGTGGATTGGCCTAAACTTCGCCTTCTGATGGAGCCGTGATGGCACTATGGGTGTCCCGATCTTTCGATGAGAAACACACGATCGATTTGTTAGAGTCGACTTTGACAATCCGACTACACCGTACGACGACGATGCGCCTTAGCAATCGCTAAACCAACTCCAGCGGGTTATTGATCTTGCCGTAGGCACGATCAACCTGAACACGAGGTTCAATTCCTGCAAGCAACCGAAGAACAAGCAAGAACAATAGGATAAGCAATCTGAAATTGCGGATAAAACTGGAAGCGAAACAAAGTGGAGTCTTATTGACGATCTTGACAAGGTGGCTGTTCAGCACAACTCGCAGGATCAAGTTTGCACTTGGCTAAACTAATCAAATAAAACCCAAAACCCTAAGGAGCCGATGTCTGGCTATTTATAAGAGGTAGGGGCGTGGGAAACACGTCCAAAGCAGTAGGATACCAACTACAACTCTATTACAAGGCCCAAAGCCCACGTCTTCTCGATTTGGAAAAGTGACGCCAATTGTTTTGCAGATTCCCGTTGACTCGGACGGAATTTGGGGATGGGGTCGGATCCGTTGGAAAGAGGACGTCGAAACCTTTCAAACCAGTACTCATAGACCCCAAACACCCTTGTGGATCAAAAGTTATGGTCATTTTAAGTTGGTGCTGTCCCGGGGGCCGAATCCAAGTATAACTTGTGCACCGGAAGAATTGGCTTCATGCTTGATGTTTGGAAGTCCTTCTCCTTGGTTCCTAAGGACAATAAAATCATCACGAGGATTAAATAGCATTTCATTCATTAAATTATCTGTATGCAACCCGAGGAACGCATTCACCTGGTAATTGAATTGTCGTGCCCGAGCTCGAGTAATTGGCCCTTGTATGATATTGTTGGTTTCCATTGGGTTTGTAAGTATGGCCGTATCCATGGTAGTGATGTCCTCATCATCCTCCCCTTCTTGCATTTGAGTCGTCCTCGACTCAAGTTCATCATCCTCTCCCAAGTATGGTTTCAAATCGGTAATGTTGAATGTGGGACTAACCCCAAAATCTGCAGGCAATTCAAGCTTGTATGCATTATCATTAATCTTTGCCAATACTTTGAAAGGACCATCAGCTCGCGGCATCAACTTAGATTTTCTTAATTCTGGGAATCGATCTTTTCGCAAATGCAACCAAACTAAATCGCCTGGTTCAAAAGTTACATGTTTCCTTCCCTTACTACCAGCAAGTTTATATTTAGCATTCATGCGTTCTATGTTTTCTTTAGTTGTCTCATGCAGTTTCATAATCAAATCAGCACGTTGTTTAGCATCAAGATTCAATTTCTCCGAAGATGGTAGAGGTAACAAATCAATTGGAGCATGAGGTACAAATCCATATACAATCTCAAAAGGACACATCTTAGTAGTAGAATGCATAGACCGATTATAAGCAAACTCAATATGAGGCAAACATTCTTCCCACAATTTAATGTTCTTTTTCAAAACAGCCCTAAGCATAGTAGATAAATGATGAGGACATCACTACCATGCATACGGCCATGCCTACAAACCCAATTGAAGCCAACAATGTAATACAAGGGCCAATTACTCGAGCTCGCGCACGTCAATTCAATTACCAGGTGAATGCGTTCCTCGGGTTGCATACAAATAATTTAATAAATGGAATGCTATTTAATCCTTGTGATGATTTTATTGTCCTTAGGAACCAAGGAGAAGGACTCCCAAACGTCAAGCATGAAGCCAATTCTTCCGGTGCACAAGTTCAACTCGGATTCGGCCTCCGGGACAGCACTAACTTCAAACGACCATAACTTTTGATCCACAAGGGTGTTTGAGGTCTATGAGTACTGGTTTGAAAGGTTTCGACGTCCTCTTTCCAACGGATCCGACCCCATCCCCAAATTCCGTCCGAGTCAACGGGAATCTGCAAAACAATTGGCGTCACTTTTCCAAATCGAGAAGACTTGGGCTTTGGGCCTTGTAATAGAGTTGTAGTTGGTATCCTACTGCTTTGGACGTGTTTCCCACGCCCCTACCTCTTATAAATAGCCAGACATTGGCTCCTTAGGGTTTTGGGTTTTATTTGATTAGTTTAGCCAAGTGCAAACTTGATCCTGCGAGTTGTGCTGGACAGCCACCTTGTCAAGATCGTCAATAAGACTCCACTTTGTTTCGCTTCCAGTTTTATCCGCAATTTCAGATTGCTTATCCTATTGTTCTTGCTTGTTCTTCGGTTGCTTGCAGGAATTGAACTTCGTGTTCAGGTTGATCGTGCCCACGGCAAGATCAATAACCCGCTGGAGTTGGTTTAGCGATTGCTAAGGCGCATCGTCGTAGTACGGTGTAGTCGGATTGTCAAAGTCGACTCTAACAAATCGATCGTGTGTTTCTCATCGAAAGATCGGGACACCCATAGTGCCATCACGGCGCCATCAATAAAGTTCGATTAACGACTTCAGTTTGTCCATCAGTTTGGGGATGACAAGTAGTAGAAAATAAAAGTTTAGTCCCCAATTTAGCCCACAAAGTTCTCCAAAAGTGGCTTAAGAATTTAGTGTCACGATCTGAAACTATTGTGTTAGGCACACCATGTAAGCGAACAATTTCACGAAAGAATAAGTCAGCAATGTTGGTAGCGTCATCGCTTTTGTGACAAGGTATGAAGTGTGCCATTTTAGAAAATCTATCCACAACGACAAAGATACTATCCCTCCCCTTCTTTGTTCTAGGGAGTCCTAAAACAAAGTCCATAGAAATATCCTCCCAAGGCACGTTAGGAACAGGCAGAGGCATGTATAAACCATGGGGATTAAGTCGTGACTTAGCTTTTTGACATGTAGAACAGCGGCGATGAAACGTTCCACGCCTCGTCTCATCCTGGGCCAAAAGAAATGGCTAGCGAGTATGTCCTCCGTCCTTTTCACACCAAAGTGTCCCATCAATCCTCCTCCATGCGCTTCCTGTAGTAATAACAAACGAACAGAACTAGCTGGAATACATAGTTTGTTTGCTCTAAACACAAACCCATTATTGAGGACAAATTTGTTCCAAGTTTTTCCCTCTTTACAATTGAGCAACACATTTTTAAAATCATCATCATGCACATATTGCTCTTTAATCGTTTCCAAACCAAAAATTTTGAAGTCAAGTTGTGAGAGCATGGTATATCTCCTAGACAAGGCATCAGCAATGACATTATCCTTTCCCTGTTTGTGTTTGATGACATAAGGAAATGACTCAATGAATTCAACCCACTTTGCATGTCTACGGTTCAGTTTAGCTTGACTTCTAATATGTTTTAATGATTCATGATCCGAATGTATAACAAATTCCTTGGGCCATAAATAATGTTGCCATGTTTCTAAAGTTCGAACTAGTGCATATAACTCCTTATCATAAGTAGAATAATTCAAACTTGGCCCACTCAATTTCTCACTAAAATAAGCAACAGGTTTTCCTTCTTGTAACAGAACACCACCCAAACCAATTCCACTAGCATCACATTCTAGTTCAAAAGTCTTAGAAAAGTCTGGAAGCTGGAGTAAGGGTGCATGGGTTAACTTAGCTTTCAGAATGTTGAAGGCATCTTCCTGCGGCTTGCCCCAAGCAAAAGGTACACCCTTCTTGGTGAGCTCATTCATGGGTGCAGCGATGGTGCTGAAGTCCTTCACAAAGCGGCGATAGAATCCAGCAAGTCCTAGAAAACTTCGCACCTGTGTGACCGTGTTAGGAGTCGGCCAACTCTGTATTGCTTCAACCTTGGCTTGGTCAACTTCAATTCCCTGTGGAGTAACCACATAGCCAAGAAAAGATACTCGATCCGTGCAAAAGATGCACTTCTCAAGGTTACCAAATAAGCGTGCATCGCGTAAAGCATTAAAAACAGCACGCAGATGTTCAAGATGATCCTCTAAAGATTTGCTATAAATCAAGATATCATCGAAGTAAACTACCACAAATTTTCCAATGAAAACACGTAAAACCTCGTTCATCAGTCTCATGAATGTGCTAGGAGCATTAGTCAACCCGAAAGGCATTACTAACCACTCATATAACCCAAACTTAGTTTTAAATGCTGTTTTCCATTCATCTCCTAACTTCATGCGAATCTGGTGATAGCCACTACGCAAATCCACTTTAGAGAACATAGTAGAGCCACTTAGTTCATCAAGCATATCGTCTAACCGAGGAATAGGATGGCGATATCTAATGGTGATATTATTAATTGCTCTACAATCCACACACATGCGCCATGTTCCATCTTTCTTAGGTACTAAAATGACTGGTACAGCACAAGGACTAAGAGATTCACGTACGTACCCTTTATCAAGCAATTCGTGAACTTGGCGTTGTATCTCTTGTGTCTCTTCAGGGTTGGTTCTGTAAGGTGCTCGGTTGGGCAAGGATGCCCCTGGAATGAGATCAATTTGATGCTCAATCCCTCTAATTGGCGGCAGCCCTGAGGGGATGTCCTTTGGAAAGATGTCAGTGTATTCCTGCAAAAGGTTAGTGACAACAGGAGGCAAAGAGAGGGACATCTCCTCTAGAGAAAACAAAGTTTCTTTGCAGACTAAAGCATAGCATGTAGACCTACAAACATCCAACTCATTCAAATCAGATTTTGTTGCAAGAAAACAAGCACCTTTCAATTTAATCTCATTCGGCTTAGCACAATCAAGGTTAGATTCTTTCTGTTTATGTTGTTCAAGTCCTTTGGTGACAATCTGATTTTCACTCTTAGAATTCTCTCGATTTTTCTCTTTGCTAGATCTAGCGATTTCATCCTTTACAATGGCATCAGGCGACATTGGGTGTAGCACAATTTTCTTTTCTTTATGCACAAAGAGTATTGATTTGTTCTACCATGATGTAAACAATCCTTATCATATTGCCACGGTCTACCTAATAACATAGAACATGCTTGCATAGGTACGACATCGCAATCAACATAATCATGATAGGGACCTAAAGCGAAATGTACTCTTACCATGCGAGTTACCTTGAGTTTGCCGCTGTTGTTGAACCATTGAATGTGGTAGGGCTGAGGGTGTGGTCTAGTGGAGAGTGCTAGCTTCTCCACCATGTCCATGCTGGCTAGATTATTGCAACTCCCACCATCAATGATTATTCGAATGGATCGCTCCTTGATGACGCCTTTTGTGTAAAACAAGTTGTGGCGTTGATTTGGATCGGCGCGAGCAATCTGAGCACTAAGCACACACGTTGTGCAATAATACTCAAATATTGGTCAGCATCACCAGCGCCACGTGCACTTCGTCGTGCTCGGCATTTGGATCGCCGTCTTCATGTTCAGCGAGCAAAGCATATGTTTCTTCATCAAGATCACTTGCTGAGTCATACTCGCCGTCTTCACGGATTATTAGCACACGCTTGTTCGACACTCCTTCATCATGTGACCGAAACCCTTGCAGCGATGGCACTGAACATCTTTAGTGCGTCCCGTTGATGCGACCGACTGACGGCGAACTATTTGTAGTAGCTTGTGTGGCACTTTTCGTCGGCGTTGGTTGTGGTGTCGAATTTGCGGTGGTGGACGCCGGTCTGTTGATGGAAGAGGTCGGCGTGGTAGTACGGCCGGCAGGGGCAGCAGGGGTGCGCGGTATCCACGAAGTAGTTCGACCTGCAGAAAAGTTAGTCTTGGCCCTCGATTGACGACCCTGCACTTCACGCTCAGCTTTGCAAGCAAGATGGAACAACCGAGTCATCGAATTATAATCCTTATAGTCTAGAATATCCTGGATTTCTCGAGTTAAACCACCTAAGAAACGAGCCATAGAAGCTTCCTCATTCTCAATTAATCCACAACGCAACATGCCAATTTGCAATTCTTGGTAATATTCTTCCACCGAATTCTTACCTTGCTGTAGGCGCTGCAATTTATTCAATAAATCTCTAGCATAGTATGAAGGAACAAATCTATGCCTCATTAGCAATTTCAAGGCTTCCCAAGTGGTGGGTATATTATTTGGATGAGCACGGCAATGTTCTCTCCACCAAACAGAAGCAAAATCAGTGAACTCACTTGTGGCAGCTCTAACTCTTCTATTCTCAGGGAAATCATGGCACGCAAATTTTTGATCCACAAGTAATTCCCAACTAAGGTAACCATCAGGGTCATATTTACCTTCAAACGATGGCATGTTGAAATTTACCTTAGGGAAAACATCATCTCGTTCGCTCCTTGGTCGTGGAGGATCACGTCGCATACCTTGCTGATTGAAGCGTGGCCGTTGATGGTTACGATCATTATCGTAATGGATGGGGTTGACCTCCTCTGCATCAGTGGTGTCATCATATTCGTGCTCTTCGTTCTGTTCTTCTAAATCTGTTGAGGGCCTCCCCTGTGGAGCTGAATTGTTGCTTGGATGACGGGGAGGTGGATTGGAAGCACCAGATGCAGCAGCTGCAAAAGTATCAAGTCTAGCCAAAATAGTAGCAAGAGTAGTGTTAGCAATCCCTTGTGCGGCCTCGATGGATCTGAGACGGTCTTCTTGCATTGACATACGCTCATTAGTGAGCCGTACATCCTCGCTAAGACCATCGGTGGCTTCCCTCGTCATTTTTTGGAAGTGAGCAATGATGCCCTTGGTTCGTGGAGAGTGATGAAGTGAACTCTCGTCACCTGACATGGTTAGTTGATGACAAGGAAACAAAAACCACAAGTATAATGTTCCTATCAACTACTAGGTTGGTTCGTGGAGAGTGATGAAGTGAACTCTCGTCACCTGACATTTTTTTTTTTTTTTTTTTTTTTGCGGAACGATCCGACTCGTTTTTCTTTCAAGTGCTATGCAGGCGGAAGACCAGTCGTGTGACGATCGGGCGGCAGGTGTGGGCGATCGATCAAGCCGACCGGTCGAAAGGCGGCGATGGGCGACCAGTGGGCGACTGTCGGCGACGATCGACTAACAGTGGGCGATCGGTCGGTGGGCGACGATCAGCGGCGACGATCGGAGGCGACGATCGGGAGGCAACGATCGGCTAACAGTGGGCGGCCGGTCGGCGGCGATCAGTCGGGAGGCGACGATCGGGAGGTAACGATCGACTATCAGATGGGCGACGGTCAGCGGCGACGGTCGGCTAACAGAGGGCAGCCGGTCGGACGACCAAGTGGGCGACGATCGACGAGTTGGAAGAAAAGAAAACCGGTCGAACACTTTTTTTTTTTTTTTTTTTTAACAGTTAGGGACAGAAACGGAACACAACTAGAAACCCAACACAACTAGAAACCGAATACAACTCGAAACCGCTTTCTGACCTGGACTCCAACTAGACGAGAATTCAGCAACTCGACACGACGATGCAACCAAAAATTCAATAACGCAGTGCACTGGAAAGGAAAATGCGAGGTTCAAATTGTTTTGGTATGGGGAGATCCAATCTGATGGCGTTTCTCTGGACTATAGGAAAGATATCAATCTACTAATCTAGGGTAAAGAATTCTCACCGAGCAACCTGGTTTGCTCTGATACCACTTGATGGAGCCGTGATGGCACTATGGGTGTCCCGATCTTTCGATGAGAAACACACGATCGATTTGTTAGAGTCGACTTTGACAATCCGACTACACCGCATTTACGACGATGCGCCTTAGCAATCGCTAAACCAACTCCAGCGGGTTATTGATCTTGCCGTAGGCACGATCAACCTGAACACGAGGTTCAATTCCTGCAAGCAACCGAAGAACAAGCAAGAACAATAGGATAAGCAATCTGAAATTGCGGATAAAACTGGAAGCGAAACAAAGTGGAGTCTTATTGACGATCTTGACAAGGTGGCTGTTCAGCACAACTCGCAGGATCAAGTTTGCACTTGGCTAAACTAATCAAATAAAACCCAAAACCCTAAGGAGCCGATGTCTGGCTATTTATAAGAGGTAGGGGCGTGGGAAACACGTCCAAAGCAGTAGGATACCAACTACAACTCTATTACAAGGCCCAAAGCCCACGTCTTCTCGATTTGGAAAAGTGACGCCAATTGTTTTGCAGATTCCCGTTGACTCGGACGGAATTTGGGGATGGGGTCGGATCCGTTGGAAAGAGGACGTCGAAACCTTTCAAACCAGTACTCATAGACCCCAAACACCCTTGTGGATCAAAAGTTATGGTCATTTTAAGTTGGTGCTGTCCCGGGGGCCGAATCCAAGTATAACTTGTGCACCGGAAGAATTGGCTTCATGCTTGATGTTTGGAAGTCCTTCTCCTTGGTTCCTAAGGACAATAAAATCATCACGAGGATTAAATAGCATTTCATTCATTAAATTATCTGTATGCAACCCGAGGAACGCATTCACCTGGTAATTGAATTGTCGTGCCCGAGCTCGAGTAATTGGCCCTTGTATGATATTGTTGGTTTCCATTGGGTTTGTAAGTATGGCCGTATCCATGGTAGTGATGTCCTCATCACCTTCACTATGGGAAGGGTTAGTGTGCAATCACCGGGGAGGACCACTTGTACTGTTAGAAGTTTCCGAAAGACTCTGTTACGGACACTCTCGCCTTTGTGGTGTTTGGCTGTATCTTGTGGGTAAAGTGCATAACCTCTGCAGAGTGTAAAATCTATTCGAATAACTGTGTCCGCGGTAATGGACATCGCTCTGGAATTACAGTCAAGGATTAGACTTTCTTGAAAATAACTTGTTCTTGAAAGGTAGGGTTTGGTTTAATAATGATGTTGATGGAAATGTGGATTAGAATCGGGAAAGATGTTTATTTAACTCCTGGAAAAGTTATTTATGATATACTTGTTTCTACTGCTTTCGAATCTACTTATGATACTTGTTAAATGCTCCTTACTGCAAATATACCTTGAGCCACTTCTTTGTATTAAGCCATGCATGTAGTATATTAGCTGCATTATGTGCATGACTTGCTGAGTACCAAGTACTCACCCTTGCCGCAATACAACACCAGTTGAAGAAGAATCTACACCAGCTTTGGAGGAGGAGCTCCCAAAGGAACCGTCTAACTAGGGAGCGAGCCCAGTTAGTTGCCTGTGGTATACTGGATGGCTCCACAATGTT